>JAIOJX010000032.1:137667978-143230478 GCA_022376925.1 Tragulus kanchil | reverse complement strand
CAGCTGCCCTCTCTGCCCCAAAGATGCCCAGCACGGGTGGCAGCTGTCCCGGCACACAAGGTCACCTTCTGGAGGGAGCTGCCCTGATGCTCTTTAGATTAACTCTGTCTTCCCAGCCCGGCCCCCACCCCACCCCCACGGCTGGGGGCCGCACCGGGGGCTGGCACTCGGTGCTTCCTGTCAGATGGCTTCCTGTCCTAAGCCCCTAGGCTGGGGCCTGGGAGCCAGCTCATCTGCCCGTCCACCCTTCAGGGCCCGAATCCTCAGGGGTCCGTGTGCCCGCTTGTCAAGAGCAAGGATGCTCCCCAGACCCTCTGTCTCTACTTCACGGTAACAGACAGACGCCACTGGGACTATCCCAGGTGCAGGCAGATGTGCACCTCTCCCTGCTGCTGAGGCAGCTTCCCTACCACCCCTGGCGTGCTTCTCAGTGGGGAGGGTGGGCCCTGCTGCCAAGTGCCTTCCACTGCCCGCTCACCCAGGCACACGGCCCTGAGCCGCCCGCTGCCTGGTTACTAATCCTTGCCTGGCTCAGCCTCCCAAGTGCCAACCCCCACCTGCCCGGCAGTGGGAGAGGCGTTTCCAGCTGCTCTGCACACAGTTGGTACTTGGGGAAAGAAAGCTGCCTTGTACACGGGGGCCAGGGCACCGTGGAAATGGGACCAGCTCCTCTGAGAGGGTGTGGCAAGCAGATCTGCACAGGCCGGACTGGGCGATAGAGAGCCGTGCCGTCACCCCACGCCTGCTGCCCCGGTCCGTGCTGCCCAACCCCCAGATGGGTTCCTGGTGATGATCACCGGGCCATCTCCTAGGGGATGATATTCCAAATATCGATCAACTGGTAAGAAGCAGGCAGGTCTATCAGAATGGAGGATGGCCTCAGGGCTCGACCCAGAGGCCCCAGAATAGGGACTGGGGTGGCCGGGGCCGTCGTGGAGGCTTAGGGACGTGGGGCATTGGTTGGTCACTACCCAGGGGTCCCTCTGACTCAGAGGCCATCAGAGTGACGTTCCCCATCGTTTCTGGTCGGTCCCTCTCAGGGAGCTCTCTGCCACTGCCCTGGCTGCAGTCACTAGCTTTGCACCCATCTCAGGTCAGGGGCTCCTCCCTGAATCCTCACCCCTGGCCAAGCACAAGCAACACACACGCCCCAGACCATTGCCCACCCCGGTGCTGGGCCTCCAGCCACCCTTCGTTCTCCCCCGAGCCCCTGAAGTTCCCAAAGGCACCAAAGGCTGGAAGACGTGTCAGAGGAAACAATGTCCATGCATTCGAGGGTCAAGCTGAGGCACGATGCACCCTGCTGCCTGAGGGGCAGCAGCTCTGTCTCTCGCTCACTAACTTAAGACAGGGATCTGGGCAAGCCAGCCTCCTTCCTGAGCCTCTGTCTCTCGTTAATAACATGAGAGGACCAGACTGGGTGAGCCAAGCATTCAAAAGACCACACCGCAGTCCTATGAGGAGGGGCTGTCGTTCTTTCCATAAATGGGGATGGAGTGGGGGAGAATGGGCTCAGAGAGAGAAAGTTTAAAGACCAGTATCTACCGAGTGGGAGGGTGGGCCCTGCTGCCAAGTGCCTTCCACTGCCCGCTCACCCAGGCACACGGCCCTGAGCCGCCCGCTGCCTGGTTACTAATCCTTGCCTGGCTCAGCCTCCCAGTGCCAACCCCCACCTGCCCGGCAGTGGGAGAGGCGTTTCCAGCTGCTCTGCACACAGTTGGTACTTGGGGAAAGAAAGCTGCCTTGTACACGGGGGCCAGGGCACCGTGGAAATGGGACCAGCTCCTCTGAGAGGGTGTGGCAAGCAGATCTGCACAGGCCGGACTGGGCGATAGAGAGCCGTGCCGTCACCCCACGCCTGCTGCCCCGGTCCGTGCTGCCCAACCCCCAGATGGGTTCCTGGTGATGATCACCGGGCCATCTCCTAGGGGATGATATTCCAAATATCGATCAACTGGTAAGAAGCAGGCAGGTCTATCAGAATGGAGGATGGCCTCAGGGCTCGACCCAGAGGCCCCAGAATAGGGACTGGGGTGGCCGGGGCCGTCGTGGAGGCTTAGGGACGTGGGGCATTGGTTGGTCACTACCCAGGGGTCCCTCTGACTCAGAGGCCATCAGAGTGACGTTCCCCATCGTTTCTGGTCGGTCCCTCTCAGGGAGCTCTCTGCCACTGCCCTGGCTGCAGTCACTAGCTTTGCACCCATCTCAGGTCAGGGGCTCCTCCCTGAATCCTCACCCCTGGCCGAAGCACAAGCAACACACACGCCCCAGACCATTGCCCACCCCGGTGCTGGGCCTCCAGCCACCCTTCGTTCTCCCCCGAGCCCCTGAAGTTCCCAAAGGCACCAAAGGCTGGAAGACGTGTCAGAGGAAACAATGTCCATGCATTCGAGGGTCAAGCTGAGGCACGATGCACCCTGCTGCCTGAGGGGCAGCAGCTCTGTCTCTCGCTCACTAACTTAAGACAGGGATCTGGGCAAGCCAGCCTCCTTCCTGAGCCTCTGTCTCTCGTTAATAACATGAGAGGACCAGACTGGGTGAGCCAAGCATTCAAAAGACCACACCGCAGTCCTATGAGGAGGGGCTGTCGTTCTTTCCATAAATGGGGATGGAGTGGGGGAGAATGGGCTCAGAGAGAGAAAGTAGCTTTCTCAGGAAGGGACGGGGCAGGTTGTATCTACCTGCTTCCAACACCTACCCCACCCCACTCATTTGACACTGAAGCACCTGGCGTCTGAATGCTGGCTGGTAAGGGAAGGGCAAGGTCAAAGGGGCTGGGGTGGTCAGGGAGGGCGTCATGGAGGAGGCTGTCTTGACAGAGAGGCTGAGAAAGGTCACTCCAAGTGGTAGGTTCAGTGTAACCAACGAGGAGAAGGCCAGCATGGATAACAGTGAGGAGTGTCTGGATGGCCCAGAGCAGTGCTGGAAGGCGGGGGCTCGCTTAGGGAAAATTGAGGCAGTTTCGACACGAGGCACAGTCCAATCACAGCAGGTTCTTGAGCAGAAGAGTGGCAGTGTGAGCATCAGGTTCTAGAAGACGTCGTCAGTTCAGCCATCAGATGGGAGCAGGATGCTTCGCGGCTCCCCCTCTCCCCTTGGGGATGAGAGCCCCCCTGGAGATGCCCTCATTTATTCCTGGAGAATCCAAGCCGCGCTGCTTCCTTTTCCATCCTCATTCACTCACGCAGATAATTCAAAGAGTCACTTCAGCTGCTTAAAACAGCAGGGTTGGATTCTGTGCTACCTGATTCTCAGTTCCGCTGCATTCGGCTGCGAGGCCCACCCCACCTCCTCCAGGCCAGGCACTGAGAGAGCCGCCACGCAGGGCCAGGGCGGAGAGTAGATGCAGGTGATAAGGGCCCTGGAAGGCAGGAGGGCAGAGCCCGGGGAGAATGGAGCAGGGGATGGAGTGGACAGGGCTGGGGGTGGGAAATGGCATGCAAACTGCTCAGGAAACCTGCCTCTGCCCCCCCTCGCCCTGGCCCTGGAGCGAGCACCCCCCACATAGCTGGGAGGGGCGGGGGCCTGCCTTTTACAACATTGTGCGGTGCTGGGGAACCAAGGGGTGGGTTAGAGGCGCTACCCACCCGTGCACCCGCCACCTGCCCACCCGGACCCGGCCTCCCAGGAAATGACTCCTGCCATAAAACAGCATCCACTGTGCCCTTGGAGCTGGCCAGATGCTCCTTCAGGGAGACCAAAGGAAGGGACTAGGCCTTTCTTCTGCAGCACAGCGGGACTTAGGGGACACCCCATCGGAGGCTGGTCTCAGGAAGCTGCAGCCACAGGGACAGCCCTGACCTCTGAGCACCAGGCCCATGGGCTGGACCCTACGGGTGTCACGTCCCCACGTGACTGGGGAGGAACCAGATGCTCAGAGGCGACTCCCAGAGGTGTCCAGCCAGGCTGTCTGCCGGCTCCACCCTGACCCCTTCGATCAGAAGAGCCAAGGTTGGGTTTAGGAGCCTCTGTTTTTAACAAGCTCCCCTGGGAGACGCCTCCAGACACTGAAACCCTCTCTTCACTTCCCCCACAGTGACCTGTGCCCGGCTGTCTGCAGAGCCAGGGTCTGGCGTAGACAGGGATTAGGAAGGAACAGGACATCAGCAGATAAGATGCCCAAACTCAGACAGGGATTAGGCCCCGTGAGGTGGGGGCAGGGCTGGCCCTCAGGAATGTTTTCTGAGCTAAGCTTTCAGAAAAATTAGAAAGACCCCCCACCCACCCCCGACCCAAACCCAGAGCTGTCTGAGTTTAGCTTCCCAGCGTGAAGGCTGCTTCAGGAAAGCTGATCCAGCAAAGAAGCAGGAACTTAATACTTCAGAGGGGCCCAGTAGCCCACCCAGGGCCACCCTATGGAGACCCCCACAGACCCAGAGGCTATGATCCAGGCCTGTTCACTCAACACCTGGCCAGGTGGGCTGGGCAGAAGCAGGGTGAGGCTTCCAGCTGGACCGGGGGCTTCATGTCATTCCCCTCTACCAGCTCTCGCTACCGAGACTAAGGCATGGCTTCCCCTGAAGGAAGAGGAAGGAGTGAAGGCTCTTGTCTCTGCTCTGGTCTAACGGCCGGGACTGGAGGAGGGGAAGCAGAGAGCGGAGGGAGGCGGTCAGGGCCAGGACTATACACTCAGGGGCCCTGCTGATACTGCAAGAATCCAAAATTCTAACATTCCCTGGGTGAAAGATGCGATTCTAAGGTGCCTTTAAAATCCCAGGAAATGACTCCTGCCATGCATCCACTGTGCCCTTGGAGCTGGCCAGATGCTCCTTCAGGGAGACCAAAGGAAGGGACTAGGCCTTTCTTCTGCAGCACAGCGGGACTTAGGGACACCCCATCGGAGGCTGGTCTCAGGAAGCTGCAGCCACAGGGACAGCCCTGACCTCTGAGCACCAGGCCCATGGGCTGGACCCTACGGGTGTCACGTCCCCACGTGACTGGGGAGGAACCAGATGCTCAGAGGCGACTCCCAGAGGTGTCCAGCCAGGCTGTCTGCCGGCTCCCCCCTGACCCCTTCGATCAGAAGAGCCAAGGTTGGGTTTAGGAGCCTCTGTTTTTAACAAGCTCCCCTGGGAGACGCCTCCAGACACTGAAACCCTCTCTTCACTTCCCCCACAGTGACCTGTGCCCGGCTGTCTGCAGAGCCAGGGTCTGGCGTGAACAGGGATTAGGAAGGAACAGGACATCAGCAGATAAGATGCCCAAACTCAGACAGGGATTAGGCCCCGTGAGGTGGGGGCAGGGCTGGCCCTCAGGAATGTTTTCTGAGCTAAGCTTTCAGAAAAATTAGAAAGACCCCCCACCCCCCCCCCACCCCAACCCCCAGCCGTCTGAGTTTAGCTTCCCCGCGTGAAGGCTGCCTCAGGAAAGCTGATCCAGCAAAGAAGCAGGAACTTAATACTTCAGAGGGGCCCAGTAGCCCACCCAGGGCCACCCTATGGAGACCCCCACAGACCCAGAGGCTATGATCCAGGCCTGTTCACTCAACACCTGGCCAGGTGGGCTGGGCAGAAGCAGGGTGAGGCTTCCAGCTGGACCGGGGGCTTCATGTCATTCCCCTCTACCAGCTCTCGCTACCGAGACTAAGGCATGGCTTCCCCTGAAGGAAGAGGAAGGAGTGAAGGCTCTTGTCTCTGCTCTGGTCTAACGGCCGGGACTGGAGGAGGGGAAGCAGAGAGCGGAGGGAGGCGGTCAGGGCCAGGACTATACACTCAGGGGCCCTGCTGATACTGCAAGAATCCAAAATTCTAACATTCCCTGGGTGAAAGATGCCAGGATTCTAAGGTTGCGGAACCTCATAATTCTAAGATTCCAACAGAACGATTTTAAGATTCCACCCCCGTAGGATTCCATGCTGCCAGTTCTTGCAACTTCAAGTGCCCATGGCTCGTCCTGCTCCCCACACCTGAGGGTCCGAGCAGCAAGACAGCACGAAGAGAGAGAGAGAGATGGGTAGGGAGACGGCTAAAACAAATGCCAGCAACACCACCATCCTCTGAATGCAAAGCATTCTTTCTGAGTGTGATGCTGGATAGAGGTGTAGAATTCCCCCACCTGGCCCTCCTGGAGGCCAGGGGGCTGACTGCCCCAGGCTGCGGCAAAGCCCCACACGGCCACAGGGCCCATCAGCCGGGGAGCTGGAGAGCTCAGTTCAGGAGGCCTGTGGAGGCCCCTGCGACTCTGTTTAGGGAGGGACTCCTCTCAGTTGGACACTCCCCCATTCCCGAGAAAGGAAACTGCCCAAGCTAACCGCCTTGTGTTCAGAGCCAAGTCTTCACACGGGGCAACCAGAGGGTCTTGCTGCAAAGCCCGGGGTCAGGTGCCTTCCCTCCAACACTCGGCTGCCATGGCCCTTGCCCCTACAGAGGAACCCCTCACGTCCCAGTTAAGGCCACTGCCTATGGAATCCAGGAGACCAGCTGGAAAAGGTGCCTCTGGGTTGCTCAGCTTGATAACCAGTCTGGCTGCTTCCCTGCCATGGGCCGGGGGCACGAAGCTGAGCCCCTGAGGCTGGCCCAGGGTAGGACTGGCAGCCTCTTTCCACTCCAGAGAAGAGCACATTCCCAGCTGGCCGTGCCCACCCCTCCACGCTCATCATCGCTGCTATTTCTTGAGTGCCAACCATGTGCCAGGTGCCGTGCTTAACTTTTTATACACAGTGTCTTGCTTAACCCCCCACAGCTCTGTGAAACAGGGACAGTGGTTACCCCCCACCACCACAGACTAGGGAACTCAGAGACACGAGGCTGGATATTTTTAGCCCCACGAGACTAAGGCATGGCTCCAAAAAAATTTTTTTTAACGGCCGGGACTGGAGGAGGGGAAGCAGAGAGCGGAGGGAGGCGGTCAGGGCCAGGACTATACACTCAGGGGCCCTGCTGATACTGCAAGAATCCAAAATTCTAACATTCCCTGGGTGAAAGATGCCAGGATTCTAAGGTTGCGGAACCTCATAATTCTAAGATTCCAACAGAACGATTTTAAGATTCCACCCCCGTAGGATTCCATGCTGCCAGTTCTTGCAACTTCAAGTGCCCATGGCTCGTCCTGCTCCCCACACCTGAGGGTCCGAGCAGCAAGACAGCACGAAGAGAGAGAGAGAGATGGGTAGGGAGACGGCTAAAACAAATGCCAGCAACACCACCATCCTCTGAATGCAAAGCATTCTTTCTGAGTGTGATGCTGGATAGAGGTGTAGAATTCCCCCACCTGGCCCTCCTGGAGGCCAGGGGGCTGACTGCCCCAGGCTGCGGCAAAGCCCCACACGGCCACAGGGCCCATCAGCCGGGGAGCTGGAGAGCTCAGTTCAGGAGGCCTGTGGAGGCCCCTGCGACTCTGTTTAGGGAGGGACTCCTCTCAGTTGGACACTCCCCCATTCCCGAGAAAGGAAACTGCCCAAGCTAACCGCCTTGTGTTCAGAGCCAAGTCTTCACACGGGGCAACCAGAGGGTCTTGCTGCAAAGCCCGGGGTCAGGTGCCTTCCCTCCAACACTCGGCTGCCATGGCCCTTGCCCCTACAGAGGAACCCCTCACGTCCCAGTTAAGGCCACTGCCTATGGAATCCAGGAGACCAGCTGGAAAAGGTGCCTCTGGGTTGCTCAGCTTGATAACCAGTCTGGCTGCTTCCCCTGCCATGGGCCGGGGGCACGAAGCTGAGCCCCTGAGGCTGGCCCAGGGTAGGACTGGCAGCCTCTTTCCACTCCAGAGAAGAGCACATTCCCAGCTGGCCGTGCCCACCCCTCCACGCTCATCATCGCTGCTATTTCTTGAGTGCCAACCATGTGCCAGGTGCCGTGCTTAACTTTTTATACACAGTGTCTTGCTTAACCCCCCACAGCTCTGTGAAACAGGGACAGTGGTTACCCCCCACCACCACAGACTAGGGAACTCAGAGACACGCGAGGTGGCCCTCCCAGGTCGGCCGGCCGTCTGTGACCCAGCACCTGTCCTCGTGGTCACTACGCTACGCCGCTGCCTGTGGTCCACACTCAGCCCTCTCTACTGTCAGACCCTTTGCCCATCAAATCCAGATCCATGAGGGGCATCCTGTTTGGGGGGCACTTGGACACCCCCAACCTGGAGCTATGGGTGGTGGGGGTGGGCCCCCAGACCGCCCCCTGGGAGTTCACTCTAACCTCAACCACAGGCCAGAGCTCTCACCCCAGGCCCGTGGGGTCTGGTATGGTTTCCCACAACTGTCTCTTCTGGTCACAGCCCATGCTGGGGAGTCGGGGGACACAGCTGGGATTCTGACGGCTATGGGTCGGACCTGGGTCCCGTACCTCCACTGTTAGGACCAAGGAAATCTCACCAGCTGTGTTCATGAGCAACCCTGACCTGTTACTCCAATGCCTTTGTAGGAGTATTTTTAGCAGAACTTTTCTTCCCCCCAAATAAATGTGAATTGCAAAAATGATCACTTGGACTCGGAGTATGCTTTCCCCCATGTTCAGAACCCCTGGGAATACACAGGCGCCCCTGGAGGTCCTCAGCAGGGTTTTGAAAAGTGACAAGGAGTTTTCTGAGGCTAAGGATAAAGTCAGGGTCAGGGCTGGGACTGGGCTGGGGGTGGGGTGGGGGTTTGGCCTCCATGCTGAACTCGAGCAGTAATTCCTAAGTGTTCTCAGAACACTCACTCATGTTTAAGAGTTTGAGTTCTGCTGCCAGGGGTCCCAGGATTCGAACCCCAACTCTGCCATCGGTCAGCTATACGTCCTCGGAGAGGACACAGCACTGCTCAGGGCCTCCTGTCTGTAGGATGGGGCAGTGAAACCTAGCTCCTGGGGCAGACGGGAGACTGAAATGAAGCCCATCAAGCACTCAGCACTCACAACCGTGAGCTCTTAGGCTTCTGCCAGGAGGACACTGGGCCCATGCTGGTCACACACTCTGCTGTGTTCTCCATAACCAGGACGAAGCCTGCCCCCGTCATTTCTTGAGTGCCACCCCAGGGGTTTTTCCCAGGTCGGCTTACCCCCACCACCACAGACTAGGGAACTCAGAGACACGAGGTGGCCCTCCCAGGTCGGCCGGCCGTCTGTGACCCAGCACCTGTCCTCGTGGTCACTACGCTACGCCGCTGCCTGTGGTCCACACTCAGCCCTCTCTACTGTCAGACCCTTTGCCCATCAAATCCAGATCCATGAGGGGCATCCTGTTTGGGGGGCACTTGGACACCCCCAACCTGGAGCTATGGGTGGTGGGGGTGGGCCCCCAGACCGCCCCCTGGGAGTTCACTCTAACCTCAACCACAGGCCAGAGCTCTCACCCCAGGCCCGTGGGGTCTGGTATGGTTTCCCACAACTGTCTCTTCTGGTCACAGCCCATGCTGGGGAGTCGGGGGACACAGCTGGGATTCTGACGGCTATGGGTCGGACCTGGGTCCCGTACCTCCACTGTTAGGACCAAGGAAATCTCACCAGCTGTGTTCATGAGCAACCCTGACCTGTTACTCCAATGCCTTTGTAGGAGTATTTTTAGCAGAACTTTTCTTCCCCCCAAATAAATGTGAATTGCAAAAATGATCACTTGGACTCGGAGTATGCTTTCCCCCATGTTCAGAACCCCTGGGAATACACAGGCGCCCCTGGAGGTCCTCAGCAGGGTTTTGAAAAGTGACAAGGAGTTTTCTGAGGCTAAGGATAAAGTCAGGGTCAGGGCTGGGACTGGGCTGGGGGTGGGGTGGGGGTTTGGCCTCCATGCTGAACTCGAGCAGTAATTCCTAAGTGTTCTCAGAACACTCACTCATGTTTAAGAGTTTGAGTTCTGCTGCCAGGGGTCCCAGGATTCGAACCCCAACTCTGCCATCGGTCAGCTATACGTCCTCGGAGAGGACACAGCACTGCTCAGGGCCTCCTGTCTGTAGGATGGGGCAGTGAAACCTAGCTCCTGGGGCAGACGGGAGACTGAAATGAAGCCCATCAAGCACTCAGCACTCACAACCGTGAGCTCTTAGGCTTCTGCCAGGAGGACACTGGGCCCATGCTGGTCACACACTCTGCTGTGTTCTCCATAACCAGGACGAAGCCTGACTCACAGGAGGCTCTCCATGAAAGTCTGTCAAATTCAAAACGGGGTATCTGGGAAGGATTCTGTGATCAAAGACCTTAAGGAAAATTCTGGGCTTGGGCAAGTTGATCACGTCTCTTTACTTCTGGATATGGGGAAGCCATAAAAGTGCCCAAAGTACAACGCCAAGCTCTAAGAAGTTGCTACCATTGGCAGGGTTTCCCACTGTGGAGGGAGCCTCTCACAGGACCCGTGTCCTTGGAGGCACACGCAGGGTTAAGCAGCATCTGAGTACCACCCTGGTGCTTAGAGGGGGAGCGGGGCTGAGGCTGAAGCTGGGCCGGTAAACTCAAGGAGTCAGAAATCAGAGGGGAGGCAAGAGGGAAGTCTGCCTGATGGCTAGACATGCAGCCAGGCAGAGCGTAACAGACCCGACCTTGCATGACCTTTGTGAGGGGCAAACAGTTAACAGGAGCCAGAGTGCCCAGAGAGAGCCTGACACACAGTGGGGTCAGGGTCTCAGTAAGCAGTTCCTCCCTTATCGGTAGCCTTGCCAAACCTGCTAGTGTGGAAGGCAAGGGAAAGAACTGAAGGCTGAGTGAGGCCTTCCTTCGGTGGAGCCACTCTGTCCCCTGGGGGCTGAGGCTAGTCACAGGCCAGTAACCCGAGGCTAGAAAACCTGAGCCCCAGAGGCAGCTTAGCATCCTGGACTGCTGCGGTGTGATGAGTCCCCTGCTCCCCACCCCAGCTGAGGTCCAGGCAGAGGGTGGGGACCTAGAAGCCCAGTGACGGGGCAGGAAGCAGAGAAGTTGAACCAAACTTACCCACTGCCCTACCTAGGTGCCCCTTCCCAACTCCCTACTCCTGACTTAATACTGTGTCTCAGGTCCAGGCTGCTGGCCTGGGAATTCCTCTACAGTAAGAACCCAGGAGCTGTCAATCTGGTTGAGGTGAGGAACTAGGAAAACTTTTCCTGAGTTGGTAATTCCCCAACCAGCCTGCTGTTTATCTGTAGATTTCAAGTTTCCTGGGGCAGACGGGAGACTGAAATGAAGCCCATCAAGCACTCAGCACTCACAACCGTGAGCTCTTAGGCTTCTGCCAGGAGGACACTGGGCCCACGCTGGTCACACACTCTGCTGTGTTCTCCATAACCAGGACGAAGCCTGACTCACAGGAGGCTCTCCATGAAAGTCTGTCAAATTCAAACGGGTATCTGGGAAGGATTCTGTGATCAAAGACCTTAAGGAAAATTCTGGGCTTGGGCAAGTTGATCACGTCTCTTTACTTCTGGATAGGGGGAAGCCATAGAAGTGCCCAAAGTACAACGCCGAGCTCTGAGAAGTTGCTACCATTGGCAGGGTTGCCCACTGTGGAGGGAGCCTCTCACAGGACCCGTGTCCTTGGAGGCACACGCAGGGTTAAGCAGCATCTGAGTACCACCCTGGTGCTTAGAGGGGGAGCGGGGCTGAGGCTGAAGCTGGGCCGGTAAACTCAAGGAGTCAGAAATCAGAGGGGAGGCAAGAGGGAAGTCTGCCTGATGGCTAGACATGCAGCCAGGCAGAGCGTAACAGACCCGACCTTGCATGACCTTTGTGAGGGGCAAACAGTTAACAGGAGCCAGAGTGCCCAGAGAGAGCCTGACACACAGTGGGGTCAGGGTCTCAGTAAGCAGTTCCTCCCTTATCGGTAGCCTTGCCAAACCTGCTAGTGTGGAAGGCAAGGGAAAGAACTGAAGGCTGAGTGAGGCCTTCCTTCGGTGGAGCCACTCTGTCCCCTGGGGGCTGAGGCTAGTCACAGGCCAGTAACCCGAGGCTAGAAAACCTGAGCCCCAGAGGCAGCTTAGCATCCTGGACTGCTGCGGTGTGATGAGTCCCCTGCTCCCCACCCCAGCTGAGGTCCAGGCAGAGGGTGGGGACCTAGAAGCCCAGTGACGGGGCAGGAAGCAGAGAAGTTGAACCAAACTTACCCACTGCCCTACCTAGGTGCCCCTTCCCAACTCCCTACTCCTGACTTAATACTGTGTCTCAGGTCCAGGCTGCTGGCCTGGGAATTCCTCTACAGTAAGAACCCAGGAGCTGTCAATCTGGTTGAGGTGAGGAACTAGGAAAACTTTTCCTGAGTTGGTAATTCCCCAACCAGCCTGCTGTTTATCTGTAGATTTCAAGTTTCCTGGGAATGCTTGGGGAGGAGGCAGGGGTGGAGCCTGCCCCCGGCACCACCCCCACAGTTTATCACTGATGCTACAACCATCAGAAGGGCTTACTACCAGCCCTGTGCTGTTAGGTGCGTACCAACCAGCTCGACAGGCTCACTTCACGAATGCTGGCTGACACTTCCATCTGCGTCAAGGAATCAGAGAAGAGTGAAACAATGGGACAGAGTCGGAGAGGGGAAGGGACAAGACAGGAAGGCAATTAAGAGGTACAAGCTACCAGATACAAAATAAGTAAGACTGTTGTTTTTGTTGAGTTGCGAAGCCATGTCTGACTCTTTGCAACCTCAGGGACTGTGTAGCCCAGCAGGCTCCTGTGTCCTCCACTGTCTCCTGGAGTTTGCTCAAATTCATGTCCACTGAGCCGGTGATACCATCTAACCATCTCATCTTTTGCCACCCTCTTCCCCTTTTCCTTTCAATCATTCCCAGCATCAGGATCTCTTCCAATGAGTTGGGGCTCTTCACATCAGGTGGCCAAAGTATTGGAGTTCAGTTTCAGCAACAGTCCTTCCAGGTGAATATTCAGGGTTGATTTCCTTTAGGATTGCCTGGTTTGGTCTCCCTGCTGTCCAAGGGACTCTCAAGAGTCTCCTCCAACAGCACAGTTTGAAAGCATCAATTCTGCATTCAGCCTTCTTTATGATCCAACTCATATCCATACATGACTACTGGAAAAACCATAGCTTTGACTATATAGACCTCTGTCAAATTATCAGATATAAAATAAATAAAACACAAGGAAATAATATGCAGCACAGAGACTATAACCAATATTGTATAACAACTTTAAATGGAGAATTTCTATAAAAATATCGAATCACTATATTCCACACCTGAAACCAATACAATGTTCCACACCTGAAACCAATATAACATTGAAAATCAACTATATTTCCTTTTTTTTAAAGTGAAACAGCAAAGATTTATGTTAGAACGTTACTTGTTCCACAACGACATGGGTGACTTCTTTGCTGAATCAGATAATCGTTCTCAAACACAGCAAGAATAGTTCTAGGAAAACTTTTCCTGAGTTGGTAATTCCCCAACCAGCCTGCTGTTTATCTGTAGATTTCAAGTTTCCTGGGAATGCTTGGGAGGAGGCAGGGTGGAGCCTGCCCCCGGCACCACCCCCACAGTTTCTCACTGATGCTACAACCATCAGAAGGGCTTACTACCAGTCCTGTGCTGTTAGGTGCGTACCACCCAGCTCGACAGGCTCACTTCACGAATGCTGGCTGACACTTCCATCTGCGTCAAGGAATCAGAGAAGAGTGAAACAATGGGACAGAGTCGGAGAGGGGAAGGGACAAGACAGGAAGGCAATTAAGAGGTACAAGCTACCAGATACAAAATAAGTAAGACTGTTGTTTTTGTTGAGTTGCGAAGCCATGTCTGACTCTTTGCAACCTCAGGGACTGTGTAGCCCAGCAGGCTCCTGTGTCCTCCACTGTCTCCTGGAGTTTGCTCAAATTCATGTCCACTGAGCCGGTGATACCATCTAACCATCTCATCTTTTGCCACCCTCTTCCCCTTTTCCTTTCAATCATTCCCAGCATCAGGATCTCTTCCAATGAGTTGGGGCTCTTCACATCAGGTGGCCAAAGTATTGGAGTTCAGTTTCAGCAACAGTCCTTCCAGGTGAATATTCAGGGTTGATTTCCTTTAGGATTGCCTGGTTTGGTCTCCCTGCTGTCCAAGGGACTCTCAAGAGTCTCCTCCAACAGCACAGTTTGAAAGCATCAATTCTGCATTCAGCCTTCTTTATGATCCAACTCATATCCATACATGACTACTGGAAAAACCATAGCTTTGACTATATAGACCTCTGTCAAATTATCAGATATAAAATAAATAAAACACAAGGAAATAATATGCAGCACAGAGACTATAACCAATATTGTATAACAACTTTAAATGGAGAATTTCTATAAAAATATCGAATCACTATATTCCACACCTGAAACCAATACAATGTTCCACACCTGAAACCAATATAACATTGAAAATCAACTATATTTCCTTTTTTTTAAAGTGAAACAGCAAAGATTTATGTTAGAACGTTACTTGTTCCACAACGACATGGGTGACTTCTTTGCTGAATCAGATAATCGTTCTCAAACACAGCAAGAATAGTTCTTTAATTTTTGTGTGTGTGCCATTCACTATGTCACATTTTTCGATTCAGTCCGCGTTAACATGTTGGTTAATGTCTCAGGTCTAGACAAACAACAAAACAATAAATAAACCGAGCCCTGATGTGTAGCAATGGCTCCTTTCCACAGAATAAACGGCCAACAAAACCTATTTCAGCCTACCAGCGTGTCACTCAACAACAGACTCTGGAAGACACACTCGGTAACATGGCTTTTTTTTTTTTTTGGCTTATAAACAACAGAAACACACTTGTGAAGGCTGCAAGTCCAAGATCAGGGTGCCCTGGTGTTGGGAGAGCCCTCTTCCAGGTTGCAGAATGCCAGCTTCTCATCATATCCTCAGTGGCAGAGAACAGAGCTCAGCAACATATGGTTACATAATATTCCCCAAATTCAGATACAAAAGATGTAAATAAACCCAAGAACACGGGTAACAGAAACCCATGGTAAAATAACTAGAGATTTCTAGATTTTCCAGTGTTGTTTGGTTTTTATATACTTTATGCCACTGTGATTTTATACCATTTGGTTTTTAAGGATGGCATTAACAACAACTTCACTGAACTGAAAATATGACAAGTGGCTCACAGTAGCCAGTGGGACCTGACTCCAGGACTACCCTGGGCCCTCATCCTGTTTTTTTTTAATTTTGGGCGAGGGTCGGGTTGGGGAGGGAGGGGAGCAGGCGGGCCACTTCTATTGGTCTTTCAGCCTTCTTTATGATCCAACTCATATCCATACATGACTACTGGAAAAACCATAGCTTTGACTATATAGACCTCTGTCAAATTATCAGATATAAAATAAATAAAACACAAGGAAATAATATGCAGCACAGAGACTATAACCAATATTGTATAACAACTTTAAATGGAGAATTTCTATAAAAATATCGAATCACTATATTCCACACCTGAAACCAATACAATGTTCCACACCTGAAACCAATATAACATTGAAAATCAACTATATTTCCTTTTTTTTAAAGTGAAACAGCAAAGATTTATGTTAGAACGTTACTTGTTCCACAACGACATGGGTGACTTCTTTGCTGAATCAGATAATCGTTCTCAAACACAGCAAGAATAGTTCTTTAATTTTGTGTGTGTGCCATTCACTATGTCACATTTTTCGATTCAGTCCGCGTTAACATGTTGGTTAATGTCTCAGGTCTAGACAAACAACAAAACAATAAATAAACCGAGCCCTGATGTGTAGCAATGGCTCCTTTCCACAGAATAAACGGCCAACAAAACCTATTTCAGCCTACCAGCGTGTCACTCAACAACAGACTCTGGAAGACACACTCGGTAACATGGCTTTTTTTTTTTTTTGGCTTATAAACAACAGAAACACACTTGTGAAGGCTGCAAGTCCAAGATCAGGGTGCCCTGGTGTTGGGAGAGCCCTCTTCCAGGTTGCAGAATGCCAGCTTCTCATCATATCCTCAGTGGCAGAGAACAGAGCTCAGCAACATATGGTTACATAATATTCCCCAAATTCAGATACAAAAGATGTAAATAAACCCAAGAACACGGGTAACAGAAACCCATGGTAAAATAACTAGAGATTTCTAGATTTTCCAGTGTTGTTTGGTTTTTATATACTTTATGCCACTGTGATTTTATACCATTTGGTTTTTAAGGATGGCATTAACAACAACTTCACTGAACTGAAAATATGACAAGTGGCTCACAGTAGCCAGTGGGACCTGACTCCAGGACTACCCTGGGCCCTCATCCTGTTTTTTTTTTTAATTTTGGGCGAGGGTCGGGTTGGGGAGGGAGGGGAGCAGGCGGGCCACTTCTATTGGTCTTTCATTTCTCTATTTTCATCCGTCTTTGTTCTTTGGCTCATGTGGGCCTCCCATCACGGTGGCGTCCGTCGTTGCTGAGCGCCAGCTCTGGGCGCATGCGCTCCAGAGCTCCGGCTCAGTGATTGGACACATCAGTCCCAGCCGCTCCGCGGCACGTGGGATCTTCCCAGGCCAGGGATCGAACCGGCGTCCCTTCCACTGCAAGGCGGTGTCCTTACCCACTGGACCACCAGGGGAAGCCCTTCATCCTGTTTTATAACCATGGGAACTGAGGCTCCCAGAGATGGAGTGTCTTAGCTGCTCAACGTCAAGACGAATGGGGCTTGAAGGCTGGGGTGGAACCCAGGTACATTTTACTCTAAAACTTCGTTCTTTAAAACTGATTTTTATAACTCCCTGCTCAAGAAGATCTGGCATCTTCTCTACACACCTCTTTTCCGCATCCCTAGGGCACTTCAGCACAATTTACAGACTTTATTCTTCCTCCTCCTCACTCTTCAGAAACAATCCTGAAGCTGAACTCTTCCTCACACTGTTCCAGGAACACTAAGCCCTGGAGCCACTGAGGCCAAAGAAGGAGTCCTTGGGTCCAGGGAAGTGAGAGAGACCCCCAGCCAAGCCGGCACATACTCAGGTGACCTGCCCCCAAAAGCACACCCTTACTTCACACTGCTTAGTGGCAGAAAGAGCTGTGGGGCCCTGCAGAGCAGAGGCAGAACCCCACTGATAAACTTCCGACCATGGGCAAGTCACTTCACTTCCTGGATTGCATGTGGTGTATAATCCTACCCTCAGGTTTCCAGGACAATTATCTAACCCCTGCCTGACTTCTTTCCTAGTTTCCTTAAATGGTGTGGTTAGATGGACGCCAGAGGGCCCCTTGCTTGACCCTGAGCCTGGCATTCCATCAGAAAGGGTCATATCTTGGGTTTTCAGCATTGCTTTCTTCCAACTGTTCTTTTTCATTCCATTATGCTTGCAGAATCAGCTGATCCATCCAATCCTCAAGAGGGAGTCTGAGGCCCTGGGTTCTTTCCGTCTTCCCTCCCCTCTCTTCTGTTGTAGGAAAGCTGTGGCCTGGCCTCCCTCGCATGAGGCCCACAACCAGAGACTCTGGCTTAAGTCTCTTGAGTCTTCATGAGTCTTGCATCTTACTGGAAGGGCAATCCCACCATATTACCTGCGGTCCCTCTGGGTTATTCTGAGAGGCTGGCAGTTAACTGCAACCAGTGCTTCATGTGCCTGACCAGTCCTGATCCCCGCCAGCTACCCATAGAGGTCCCTGTGGCCAGAGACTGACTGATGGAAGATGTTAGATGACTCGACCTTCATCCTGGCTCTGCCCAACATCCCCGAGTGACCTCAGCAAGTTGCTTCCCCTCTCTGAGCCTCATTCTTCTGTCAGCAATTTTTTGAGTGTGTTCTCACATCAAGCACTGTGCCAGGCACTGGGTTATACCCAGGAGCAGAAGAGACAAGGCCCCTCCCTTTGTGAACTCCGCAGCCCTTATTTTAGCAAATAAATGGAATAAAGGCAAATTGTCACAAGTCCTGGGAAGGACATCAGCAGGTTTCTGTGATGCCAGCCAGAAAGCGTGGCAGAGTTTAGACAGAGTGGCAGGAAAGGGGAGAATCTGAGTAGAGAGCTAAGGAAGGAGAAGGAAGCAGTCATGTGAAAACCAGAGGAGACAGAAATGCATAGGCCTTCAAATGCTGTGCCTTGGAGCCCTGAGTTCCAAGGAAGTATCCAGTGGACCATGTACAGGAGAAAAGCCAGGGGCAAGGGGCTGAGTGTCACCTTCCAACTCCACCTCCTCCGGAATAATTTTGCTTTTAACTGTCTTAAAGATTGGATTTGGGCCATCTGTCATGGTCCAGTGTTTAAAAGTCTGCCCTGCAATGCAGGGGACACACATTCTATCCCTGGTTCTGGAAGATCCCTCATGCTGCAGAGCAACTAAGCCCATGTAACACAACTCCTGAGCTCTCTAGAGCCTGTGTTCTGCAACAAGAGAAGCCACCACAGGGAGAAGCTCACAGGGACAGAGTATAACAGGTAGGTGGTCGTAGAGTCCTAGTAGGGGCCGATAGGTAGAAGGGTGAAACCTGAGAAGGGTTGGGAGGCCAGTGAGTTGACGATAACTCAGGAGAGCTGCTCCTTGTTTAGTAAAGCAGGTTTGACTAGGTATAAACAGCTGTAAGAAGGAACTAATGACGTATGCCTTGCATCTGCGTCTACTTGAGGCGGGCAGTCTTCTACCATCCTATATATATGGCTGCCCACTCAGCTGAAGGGAGAGCAGAGCAGAGCCTTCCTGCCTGCCCGCTTACAAGTTGCCTATCCTAACAAATCCTTTTCTTGTCTATCACTCTGCTTCTCGCTGAATTCTTTCTGCGTTGAGACAGGAAGAACCTGAGCCTCGGTGGGTCCAGACATTGGGTGAGTGCTGAATTAAGTCCTGGCCACGTGGGTTCAAGTCTCAGACAGGGTTTTGGCCGGGATTGAGATCTGACTACATGGGTTCAAGTCCCAAGAAGGGTTTTGGCTGGAGTTAAGCCTTAGCCACGTGGGTTCGAGTCCCAAACCGGGTTTTGGCTAGGTTCAAGCCCCAGTCACGTGGGTTCAAGTCCAAAACAGGGTTTTGGCTGGAATTCAAGCTCCAGCCATGTGGGTTCAAGTCCCAAGCAGGGTTTTTAAGACTAAAATGGCAGCTGAAAGGTGCTCAGAAACCACTAGAAACTCATCTCACTCACGATGAGGCGATGGCTGAGGCCTCCCTCCAGCCTAGCGATGGCTCCCTTCCCTCCTCCCAGAGACACTCACCTCCCACCTCCCGGCTGTGTTTCCCTTTAAGCGTCTTCTAGTTTCCACCGAGTGAAATTCCCAGAGAGAGAAGAAAAATACAAAAGCCCTGGATTTCTTTTTAAAAGTGGAGAGAAAAACGTAAGTAGAACAAACACAAATTAATGTTTAAAGTATTATCCAGCCCCACCCTCACGTCCATAAGAGCAGACAGGAGTATAAAGGCCCAGTGTGGTTTGTATCAGTGTTTTCAAACCACGGCCAAGACTCAGTGTTTTTTGGGTGCCTCAGACTCACTGTTCCAGATACCTCTTGCTGTGTAACAAAGGACTCCAAAACTTAGTCACTTAAAATAATTATTCAATTTTTAATTAACAATTCATTGATGAATATTTTATTGTATTGTATTATTATTGATTTAATTAGTGCATCATTTTAGTCGAAATTGTCATTTGTTTAGTAAAGCAGGTTTGACTAGGTATAAACAGCTGTAAGAAGGAACTAATGACGTATGCCTTGCATCTGCGTCTACTTGAGGCGGGCAGTCTTCTACCATCCTATATATATGGCTGCCCACTCAGCTGAAGGGAGAGCAGAGCAGAGCCTTCCTGCCTGCCCGCTTACAAGTTGCCTATCCTAACAAATCCTTTTCTTGTCTATCACTCTGCTTCTCGCTGAATTCTTTCTGCGTTGAGACAGGAAGAACCTGAGCCTCGGTGGGTCCAGACATTGGGTGAGTGCTGAATTAAGTCCTGGCCACGTGGGTTCAAGTCTCAGACAGGGTTTTGGCCGGGATTGAGATCTGACTACATGGGTTCAAGTCCCAAGAAGGGTTTTGGCTGGAGTTAAGCCTTAGCCACGTGGGTTCGAGTCCCAAACCGGGTTTTGGCTAGGTTCAAGCCCCAGTCACGTGGGTTCAAGTCCAAAACAGGGTTTTGGCTGGAATTCAAGCTCCAGCCATGTGGGTTCAAGTCCCAAGCAGGGTTTTTAAGACTAAAATGGCAGCTGAAAGGTGCTCAGAAACCACTAGAAACTCATCTCACTCACGATGAGGCGATGGCTGAGGCCTCCCTCCAGCCTAGCGATGGCTCCCTTCCCTCCTCCCAGAGACACTCACCTCCCACCTCCCGGCTGTGTTTCCCTTTAAGCGTCTTCTAGTTTCCACCGAGTGAAATTCCCAGAGAGAGAAGAAAAATACAAAAGCCCTGGATTTCTTTTTAAAAGTGGAGAGAAAAACGTAAGTAGAACAAACACAAATTAATGTTTAAAGTATTATCCAGCCCCACCCTCACGTCCATAAGAGCAGACAGGAGTATAAAGGCCCAGTGTGGTTTGTATCAGTGTTTTCAAACCACGGCCAAGACTCAGTGTTTTTTGGGTGCCTCAGACTCACTGTTCCAGATACCTCTTGCTGTGTAACAAAGGACTCCAAAACTTAGTCACTTAAAATAATTATTCAATTTTTAATTAACAATTCATTGATGAATATTTTATTGTATTGTATTATTATTGATTTAATTAGTGCATCATTTTGTGAGTCAGGAATTTAGTCAGGGTTTTGCTGGTGCCACACGGCATTAAAGGAACTCATGGAGGGGTATTTAGTAGGAGGATATGCCAGTGTGGAAATCTAAAACAAGTTCACTCACAGCTTCTGTGCAATCCTACTGGGATGGCTGGGAGGCTGAGCTTGGCAGGGGAGACTGGTCCCCTCTGGGACTCTAAACCTACATGGATCCCCAATAAAGCAGGTCTCAGAGTAGCCAGACATTAAAAGCTCAAGACCCCAAGATAGAGTCCAAGAAGAGGGAGTGAAAGCTGCCAACATCTCAAGCCTTGGTTCATAAACTGGAATCTCACCACTTCTACCATGTTCTTTGGGTTAAGCAGTCTCAGAGCCCACGTGGATACAAGAAGGGGAGACAGATCTCAGCCCCCAGTAAAAGCAGCAACAAGGAATTTGTGCCCATCTCTTATTTACCACACTGACTTTTTAAAATTCATGTAACAGAATTAAAAATAGCAGAATTTGGGGCTTTCTTCCAGTATAAGGGACATGGGTTTAATCCCTGTTTGGAGAACTAAGATCCCACCTGCCATGGGGCAACTAAGCTACTCTATACAATTAGACAGCCCACGCACAACTGAAGACCCATTGCAGCCAAATAAATAAATACCATGATTCCCAACTTAATCTATAGATTAAATACAATCCAATCAAAATCCTGGCACGTTATTTTGTGGATAGTAATAAAGTGACTCTGAAGTTTATCCAAAGAGGCAAAAAAAATCCTAAATAGTCAACTGAATACTGAAGGAGAGGAACAACATGGGAGGGCTGACACTGTCCAACTTCAAGACTTAATATAAAGCTACAGTAATCAGGCTGCCCTCGTGACTCAGTGCAAAAGAATCTGTCTGACAATCCAGGAGACACAGGTTCGATCCTTGGTCTGGAAGGATTCCACATGCCATGGAGCAACTAAGCCTGCGTGCCACAACTTCTGAGTCTGTGCTCCAGAGCCCAGGAGCTGCAACTACTGAAGCCCACGTGCCTAGAGCCCCTGCTCCACAACAAGAGAAGCCACTGCAAGGAGAAACCCATGCACCACATCTGGGAGTGGCTCCCGGTGGCCACCAAGCCTGCATAGCAATGAACATCCAGCACAGCCAAAACCAAACAAATAAATAAAATTATTAGAAAAGATACAGTAATCAAGACATAGAATGGTATTGGCAAAGGAATAGATAAATAGATCAATCAGTGGAATAGAATAAAGAGCCCAGAGACAAATCCACATAAGTATAGTCAGTGGCTTTTTGACAAAGGAAATACAGTGGAGAAAAGGTCATCTTTTCAACAAATAATGCTGGAACAACTGGATATTCACATGTAAAAAAAAGGATCTAGACATAGACCATGCATACTTCACACAAAAAAATAGCTCAAAATGGATCACAGACCTAAATGTAAAATGAAAGTCTGTAAAACTCCTAGAAGATGATATAGGAGAAAACCTCAATGACCCTGGATACCATGATACAACACCAAAGGCACAATCCATGAAAGGAATAACTGATAAGCCAGACTTCATTAAAACGTAAAACTTCTCCTCTACAAAACACAATGTCAAGAAAATGAGAATGCAAGCCACAGACTGGGGAAAATACTTGCAAAAGACACAGCTGATAAAAGACTGTTAGCTAAAATACAAAAAAACACCTTTCAAAACTCAACAATAAGAAAACAAACAACCCAATTAAAAGTGGGCCAAAGACTATAACAGACACCAAGGTAAACAAATAACAAGTAAGCATATGAAAAGATGCTCCACATTATACGTCATCAGGGAAATGCAAATTAAAATGACCATGAGATAGCACTAGATATTGGTATCTATCTATTAGAGAGGCCAGAGTCTAGAACACCGACAACATCAAATGCTGACAAGGAGGTGGAGCCCCAGGAACTCTCGTTCACTGCTGGTGGGAATGTGCTGGCACAGCCGCTCTGGAGGATGGTTGGGCAGTTTCTTACAAAACTAAGTACACTCCTACCACACAATCCAGCAACTGTGCTCTTCAGTATTTGCCCAAAGGAGTTAAAACATGTCCACACAAAAACACGCACATAGATGTTTGCAGCAGCTTCGTTCAAAACTGCCAAAACTTGGAAGCAACCGAGATGTCCTTAGTAGATGAATGGATAAACTGTGGTAGACTCAAACAATGGAGTATTATTCAGTGCTTTAAAAAAAAAAAAAAGTTACTGAGCTGCAAAAAACACATGGAAGAAACTCACACATATATTAGTGAAAAAAAAAAAAAAGGCCAGTCTCAAAAAGTTACATACTGTATATATTCGAGAAAAGGCAAAACTATGGAGATAATAAAAAGATACATAGTTGCCAGGACTTAGGGCAAAGGAGGAACCATCAGGCAAAGCACAGAGGCTTTTGACAAAGGAAATACAGTGGAGAAAAGGTCATCTTTTCAACAAATAATGCTGGAACAACTGGATATTCACATGTAAAAAAAAGGATCTAGACATAGACCATGCATACTTCACACAAAAAAATAGCTCAAAATGGATCACAGACCTAAATGTAAAATGAAAGTCTGTAAAACTCCTAGAAGATGATATAGGAGAAAACCTCAATGACCCTGGATACCATGATACAACACCAAAGGCACAATCCATGAAAGGAATAACTGATAAGCCAGACTTCATTAAAACGTAAAACTTCTCCTCTACAAAACACAATGTCAAGAAAATGAGAATGCAAGCCACAGACTGGGGAAAATACTTGCAAAAGACACAGCTGATAAAAGACTGTTAGCTAAAATACAAAAAAACACCTTTCAAAACTCAACAATAAGAAAACAAACAACCCAATTAAAAGTGGGCCAAAGACTATAACAGACACCAAGGTAAACAAATAACAAGTAAGCATATGAAAAGATGCTCCACATTATACGTCATCAGGGAAATGCAAATTAAAATGACCATGAGATAGCACTAGATATTGGTATCTATCTATTAGAGAGGCCAGAGTCTAGAACACCGACAACATCAAATGCTGACAAGGAGGTGGAGCCCCAGGAACTCTCGTTCACTGCTGGTGGGAATGTGCTGGCACAGCCGCTCTGGAGGATGGTTGGGCAGTTTCTTACAAAACTAAGTACACTCCTACCACACAATCCAGCAACTGTGCTCTTCAGTATTTGCCCAAAGGAGTTAAAACATGTCCACAAAAAAACACGCACATAGATGTTTGCAGCAGCTTCGTTCAAAACTGCCAAAACTTGGAAGCAACCGAGATGTCCTTAGTAGATGAATGGATAAACTGTGGTAGACTCAAACAATGGAGTATTATTCAGTGCTTTAAAAAAAAAAAAAAGTTACTGAGCTGCAAAAAACACATGGAAGAAACTCACACATATATTAGTGAAAAAAAAAAAAAAGGCCAGTCTCAAAAAGTTACATACTGTATATATTCGAGAAAAGGCAAAACTATGGAGATAATAAAAAGATACATAGTTGCCAGGACTTAGGGCAAAGGAGGAACCATCAGGCAAAGTACAGAGGAATTTTAGGGCAGGGAGGATACTCTGTATGATACTAGAATGATGGATACATGTCATTATACATACAGCTAAATCCAAGAATGTACAACACCAAGAAAGAACCCTAAGGCAATGGACTTAGGTGATAAGGATGTATCAATGCAGGTTCATCAACTGTTTACAAATGGAAGGGATGTTGATAGTGGGAGAGGGTATGCATGACCAGAGGCAGGGAGTGAGTAGGAAACCTCTGTTCCTTTCTCTCAGGTTTGCTGCTCTAAAAAAATTGTTTTAAGGAAAAAATAATACAATTGAAAAGGTTAAACTCCAGCTGCATGTGACAAGAGTAAACATTGTTGCATTAAAATTATTTCAGTTAGAGGAGCTTCCCTCGTGGTCCAGTGGGTCCAGTGCAGTGCAGGGGGCACCAGTTCAATCCCTGGCCTGGGAGGATCCCATGTACCGCAGAGTGGCTGGACCAGTGTGTCCAATTACAAGCCAGTGCTCTGGAGCACATGTGTTTGGAGCCAGTACTCTGCAGCAAAAGAGGCCACTGCAATGGTAGGCCCACACAGGTCGAAGAATAAAGATGGATGAAAAATAAATAAATAAAAAAACAGTAAGAGAGGCCAAAATTTGAAAAAAAAAAAAAAAAAGACAAGCAAGATAATGTACTTTTAAAAAATTATTTCAGTTATATTACTGTATATGTGTATCAAATTTATTTTTCATTGAAGGTATAGGTCAAAAAGTTGTAAATACTGTAGTCCTAATTCATATCAAGCACTTGAGCTAACAAGCACACACCAAAAAGCTGCAAAATATGTGAAGCACAAAATGATAGAATGGAAAAGAGAAAAAGACAAATTCACCATTATAACTTGGGACTGGCAACTTCCCACTCTCAACAATTGACAGAACAACTAGATAGAAAAACAACAAGGGAAGAGAAGAACTCAACACCACTAACAACCAACAGGCTGACCTCTACCTAACACTCCATCTAACTAGAGAAGAACACACATCCTTTTCAAGTGCACATGGAACTACTACCAAAATAGGCTATACCCTGAGCCACACACACACACAAATAAACTCAAAAATTTGAAAAGAACTGAAATCATGCAAACTGTGTTCTCTGACCAAAGTGGACTCAAATTAAAAATCAACAGCAGGGCTTCCCCTGGTGGTCCAGTGGGTAAGGACACCGCCTTGCAGTGCAAGGGGCGCCGGTTCGACCCCTGGCCTGGGAAGATCCCACGTGCCGCGGAGCAGCTGGACTGATGTGTCCAATTACCGAGCCGGAGCTCTGGAGCGCATGCACCCAGAGCCGGTGCTCTGCGACAACAGAGGCCACCACGATGGGAGGCCCACAGGAGCCAAAGAACAAAGACTTATGAAAATAGAGAAATGAAAGACCAATAGAAGTGGCCCGCCCACTCCCCTCCCTCCCCAACCCGACCCCCGCCCAAAATAAATAAATAAATAAATCTTTAAAAAAAAAAATCAACAGCAGAGAGACTTCCCCAGTGGTCCAGTGGTTAAGAATTCACCTGTCAATGCAGGGTTAGGGGACATGGGTTCAATCTCTGGTCGGGGAAGATCCCACATGCCATGGAACAACAAAGCCCCTGCATCACAACTACTGAAACCCATGTACCCTGGAGCCCGTGCTTTGCAACAAAAGAAGGCTGAGCACCACAAGTAGAGAAAGCCTGGGCACAGCAACAAAGACCCAGCACAGCCATAAATAAATAAATAATATAAATAAATAAAAATTTAAAAATTAAAAGTAAAAATAGTGACAATACCAAATGCAAGTCAAAATGTAGAGAAACCAGATCACTCATACAGTGCTGGCTGGAGTACAAAACCACTCTGGAGAACAGTTTGGCTGTTTTTTGTTGTTTTTTTTTTAAGCCATCATTCAACCTTCAGTTGCCCTTATGGGCATTTATGCCAAAGAAATAGACTTACATTCACACAAAGACATACAAACGAGTGTAGTCCTAATTCATATCAAGCACTTGAGCTAACAAGCACACACCAAAAAGCTGCAAAATATGTGAAGCACAAAATGATAGAATGGAAAAGAGAAAAAGACAAATTCACCATTATAACTTGGGACTGGCAACTTCCCACTCTCAACAATTGACAGAACAACTAGATAGAAAAACAACAAGGGAAGAGAAGAACTCAACACCACTAACAACCAACAGGCTGACCTCTACCTAACACTCCATCTAACTAGAGAAGAACACACATCCTTTTCAAGTGCACATGGAACTACTACCAAAATAGGCTATACCCTGAGCCACACACACACACAAATAAACTCAAAAATTTGAAAAGAACTGAAATCATGCAAACTGTGTTCTCTGACCAAAGTGGACTCAAATTAAAAATCAACAGCAGGGCTTCCCCTGGTGGTCCAGTGGGTAAGGACACCGCCTTGCAGTGCAAGGGGCGCCGGTTCGACCCCTGGCCTGGGAAGATCCCACGTGCCGCGGAGCAGCTGGACTGATGTGTCCAATTACCGAGCCGGAGCTCTGGAGCGCATGCACCCAGAGCCGGTGCTCTGCGACAACAGAGGCCACCACGATGGGAGGCCCACAGGAGCCAAAGAACAAAGACTTATGAAAATAGAGAAATGAAAGACCAATAGAAGTGGCCCGCCCACTCCCCTCCCTCCCCAACCCGACCCCCGCCCAAAGTAAATAAATAAATAAAATCTTAAAAAAAAAAAAAAAATCAACAGCAGAGAGACTTCCCCAGTGGTCCAGTGGTTAAGAATTCACCTGTCAATGCAGGGTTAGGGGACATGGGTTCAATCTCTGGTCGGGGAAGATCCCACATGCCATGGAACAACAAAGCCCCTGCATCACAACTACTGAAACCCATGTACCCTGGAGCCCGTGCTTTGCAACAAAAGAAGGCTGAGCACCACAAGTAGAGAAAGCCTGGGCACAGCAACAAAGACCCAGCACAGCCATAAATAAATAAATAATATAAATAAATAAAAATTTAAAAATTAAAAGTAAAAATAGTGACAATACCAAATGCAAGTCAAAATGTAGAGAAACCAGATCACTCATACAGTGCTGGCTGGAGTACAAAACCACTCTGGAGAACAGTTTGGCTGTTTTTTGTTGTTTTTTTTTAAGCCATCATTCAACCTTCAGTTGCCCTTATGGGCATTTATGCCAAAGAAATAGACTTACATTCACACAAAGACATACAAACGAGTGTTCAGAGCAGCTTTATTCCTAACTGACTAAATCGGGAAACAACCCAGCTGTCCTTCACCAAGTTAATAGTTAAATAAACAGCAGTGCATCTATACTGTGCAAGCACCATTCCGCAACAGAAAGAAACAAACTTTTGCAACAATTTGAATTAATCTCCAGAGAATTAGACTGAGTGTGAAAACAATCCCCAAAGATTACATGCTGTATGACTCTCATCTATGGAAATAATCAGTAACCACTGTGCAATAATAAAAGAGAGTTTTATTCAAGTCAAACTGAGAACCAAAGCCCAGGAGACAGCCTCACAGATTGCTCTCAGAAACTGGTCTAGAGAAGCATGGTTTTCAGCACAACATTTTTTCTTGTCAGAACAAAGAACATCAAACATGTCAGGGGTACATTCCTTCAAAGTATCCCAAAAACTACAGATTTGCACACACACAGCAAGTCAATTTGGCCTTGACACCTAGGAAGGGGGACTTATTGAAGTACTCTGTGCAACTCTATGAACTGTAGCCCGCCAGGCTCCTCTGTCCATGAAATTCTCCAGGCAAGAGTACTGGAGTGGGGCTTCCCCTGGTGGTCCAGTGGGTAAGGACACCGCCTTGCAGTGTAAGGGGCGCCGGTTCGATCCCTGGCCTGGAAAGATCCCACGTGCCGCGGAGCGGCTGGACAGATATGTCCAATTACCGAGCCGGAGCTCTGGAGCGCATGCGCCCAGAGCCAGCGCTCTGCAGAGACGGACGCCACCTTGATGGGAAGCCCACAGGAGCCAAAGAACAAAGACGGATGAAAATGGAGAAATGAAAGACCAATAGAAGTGGCCCGCCTGCTCTCCTCCCTCCCCAACCCGACCCCCGCCCAAAATAAATAAATAAATAAATCTTTAAAAAAAAAAAAAAAAAAGGCCCTCATCAGGTTAAAAAAAAAGAGAGAGAGAGTACTGGAGTGGGTTTCCCTCCTCCAGGGGGTTTTTCCCAACCCAGGGATCAAGCCCAGGTCTCCTGCACTGCAGACAGATTCTTTACCACTGCACCACCAGGAAAGCCCCATACCCAGGAGGTATGAAAGCATGTATTCACACACACACACAAAAAAAAGACTTACACAGGAATGCTTTTTCACAGTGGTGGTGATTTAGTCCCTAAGTCGTTTCTGACGCTCTGTGACCCTATGGACTGTAGCCCGCCAGACTCCTCTGTCCATGGGATTTCCCAAGCAAGAATACTGGAGTGGGTTGCCATCTCCTTCCCCAGGGGATCTTCCCGACCCAGGGGTCAAACTTGGATCTCCTGCACTGCAGGTGGATTCTCTGCGCACTGAGCTACCAGACGACCCAAACGCCTATCAGAAGGTGAATGGATAAACAAAATGTGGCATCTCTATAGAACCCAATGCTATTCAGCAATAAAAAGAAACAAAATGCTGATATACCCACAGACGTGAGTGAACCTGAAAAACATTCTGCTGAGCAAAAGAAGGGAGACACGAAAGAGTACACTATATGATTCCATTTATACGAAATTCCAGGCAAAACTAATATAAAGTGACAGAGTAGATCAGTGGTTGCCTGGGACGGGCAGGGAAGGGGACTGACTGCAAAGCAGCAGGAGGGAAGTTCTGGGGGGTGATGAGAATTTTCTATATCTTGATTGTTGCTGATGGGTATATGCATCTATCAAAATCAAACTGTACCCTGATAATGTGTGCATTTCTTGTAAATTATAACAGACACGTGGTCCAGTGGGTAAGGACACCGCCTTGCAGTGTAAGGCGCGGTTAGCCGAACAGCGCCCAAAAGCAAAGCGGCTCGGGCATGCGCCCAGAGCCAGGCTCTGCAGACGGACGCCACCTTGATGGGAAGCCCACAGGAGCCAAAGAACAAAGACGGATGAAAATGGAGAAATGAAAGACCAATAGAAGTGGCCCGCCTGCTCTCCTCCCTCCCCAACCCGACCCCCGCCCAAAATAAATAAATAAATAAATCTTTAAAAAAAAAAAAAAAAAAGGCCCTCATCAGGTTAAAAAAAAAGAGAGAGAGAGTACTGGAGTGGGTTTCCCTCCTCCAGGGGGTTTTTCCCAACCCAGGGATCAAGCCCAGGTCTCCTGCACTGCAGACAGATTCTTTACCACTGCACCACCAGGAAAGCCCCATACCCAGGAGGTATGAAAGCATGTATTCACACACACACACAAAAAGACTTACACAGGAATGCTTTTTCACAGTGGTGGTGATTTAGTCCCTAAGTCGTTTCTGACGCTCTGTGACCCTATGGACTGTAGCCCGCCAGACTCCTCTGTCCATGGGATTTCCCAAGCAAGAATACTGGAGTGGGTTGCCATCCCCTTCCCCAGCGGATCTTCCGACCCAGGGTCAAACTTGGATCTCCTGCACTGCAGGTGGATTCTCTGCGCACTGAGCTACCAGACGACCCAAACGCCTATCAGAAGGTGAATGGATAAACAAAATGTGGCATCTCTATAGAACCCAATGCTATTCAGCAATAAAAAGAAACAAAATGCTGATATACCCACAGACGTGAGTGAACCTGAAAAACATTCTGCTGAGCAAAAGAAGGGAGACACGAAAGAGTACACTATATGATTCCATTTATACGAAATTCCAGGCAAAACTAATATAAAGTGACAGAGTAGATCAGTGGTTGCCTGGGACGGGCAGGGAAGGGGACTGACTGCAAAGCAGCAGGAGGGAAGTTCTGGGGGGTGATGAGAATTTTCTATATCTTGATTGTTGCTGATGGGTATATGCATCTATCAAAATCAAACTGTACCCTGATAATGTGTGCATTTCCTTTTGCGTAAATTATAACAGACACAGTGATAGATCATATCCTTAGATTCAACAGACACAAAAGCACACTGTCAACTCGCTATTAAAGTCTCTAAGCGCTCGCTAAATTTCTGTACTTAACTCTTCCTCTCCCACGGATGACTAACAGTTTGCAACCTGCGGTGGTCCGTGGACCACACTTTGAGTAGCACTGCCCTACCCCACTCTGTCAATTCCTCGGGTTCTTTAACAGGCATCCATGCAGCCTTACTTTGCAAAACTAGGTTGGAAAGCTGGACATTGAGTGAAAGGAAGGCTCCAGAGCCCAGGGTCACTGGGTCTTGAATACCGGCTTGTGCGACAGGCGCAACACCCGGTATGTGTTGAGGCCCGGCACGTCAAAGCCAGGGGACAGGCCGTGGCGGTCCAACGGGTAGAAGTTGACAAGCTGCCCGTGCTGGGCCTCGAGGGACAGCCAGGAGTCGCCGAGCGGCAGCGCGCACGGGAACTCGCGGGCCACGTGCAGCTGGAAGACACGGCCGCGCACGTGGCGCAGAGTCAGCGTGCGGAACGCGGGGGGCACCAGCGCCTCCACGCGGGGCCCGAACTGGCGCAAGTGCAGCTCCCCCGCCCGCCCGGGGCGCACCTCGTAGAAAGTCAGGTTGGCAAACGTGAAGTAGCCTGCGAAGGGGCGTGCGCTGGGCGGCGGGGCCGGGCTGAGCGCAGCCTCCCGAAAGGCCCTCTCCATGGCCGGCAGGAGCACGTCGTAGGCCTGCGCCACCAGGCTGATGATAAACAAAATGTGATAAAACCCAATGCTATTCAGCAATAAAAAAACAAAATGCTGATATACCCACAGACGTGAGTGAACCTGAAAAACATTCTGCTGAGCAAAAGAAGGGAGACACGAAAGAGTACACTATATGATTCCATTTATACGAAATTCCAGGCAAAACTAATATAAAGTGACAGAGTAGATCAGTGGTTGCCTGGGACGGGCAGGGAAGGGGACTGACTGCAAAGCAGCAGGAGGGAAGTTCTGGGGGGTGATGAGAATTTTCTATATCTTGATTGTTGCTGATGGGTATATGCATCTATCAAAATCAAACTGTACCCTGATAATGTGTGCATTTCCTTTTGCGTAAATTATAACAGACACAGTGATAGATCATATCCTTAGATTCAACAGACACAAAAGCACACTGTCAACTCGCTATTAAAGTCTCTAAGCGCTCGCTAAATTTCTGTACTTAACTCTTCCTCTCCCACGGATGACTAACAGTTTGCAACCTGCGGTGGTCCGTGGACCACACTTTGAGTAGCACTGCCCTACCCCACTCTGTCAATTCCTCGGGTTCTTTAACAGGCATCCATGCAGCCTTACTTTGCAAAACTAGGTTGGAAAGCTGGACATTGAGTGAAAGGAAGGCTCCAGAGCCCAGGGTCACTGGGTCTTGAATACCGGCTTGTGCGACAGGCGCAACACCCGGTATGTGTTGAGGCCCGGCACGTCAAAGCCAGGGGACAGGCCGTGGCGGTCCAACGGGTAGAAGTTGACAAGCTGCCCGTGCTGGGCCTCGAGGGACAGCCAGGAGTCGCCGAGCGGCAGCGCGCACGGGAACTCGCGGGCCACGTGCAGCTGGAAGACACGGCCGCGCACGTGGCGCAGAGTCAGCGTGCGGAACGCGGGGGGCACCAGCGCCTCCACGCGGGGCCCGAACTGGCGCAAGTGCAGCTCCCCCGCCCGCCCGGGGCGCACCTCGTAGAAAGTCAGGTTGGCAAACGTGAAGTAGCCTGCGAAGGGGCGTGCGCTGGGCGGCGGGGCCGGGCTGAGCGCAGCCTCCCGAAAGGCCCTCTCCATGGCCGGCAGGAGCACGTCGTAGGCCTGCGCCACCAGGTCAGGCCCAGGCGGCCTCGGCCCGGCCAGGAGCAGCACGAGCGCCAGGCGCAGCGGTGGCACCAGCGAGAACGTGGCGGCGTAGCCGTCCAGGTCGCCGTCTTTGCGCACCACGCGGTAGCCACGCTGCTCGTGGAACTCCCACGGTGTGCCGGTCTCGTTGGCAAAGTAGGCACCGGGACAGGCCAGCAGCGGAGCCAGCAGCGCCTTGGATGCATCAGGCCGCAGAAGCCGCCGGGGCCCGCTGCCCAGGAGCACCGTGGCCAGCTTGGCCAGGTCAGCGGGAGTGGAGTACATCTGGCCCGACGGGCGGTACCAACCCAGGTCGTACAGAGGCGCCGGCCGCCCGCTTCCATAAAAGCCAACTGCCAGGCGGGCACGCACCGAAGGCGTCAGATCGAAGCCCGTGTCTGCCATCCCCAGCGGCTCCAGCACGTTCTCCGAGACCCAGCGCTGGTAGTCTCCCTGGACGGTGTGGGCTGCCAGGACATGGGCCAGAAGCGAGAAGGCCAGCGTGCTGTAATGGCATCTGGAAGAGGAAGGGTGGAAGTTGGGGCGGACCCTCGGGTGGACACCTCCGGGCCCTAAATAACCCCTTCCCACTTGCTTGGATTGTACTGGACTGGGTGGACAGGAAAGGAATCTGCTTCACTACTTCCGGATGGTCAGACCTAGCCGAGACTTCAGAGATCATTGAATACAATTCATTATTCTGCCTCTGGAAAGAGGAAGGCCCTGAGAGAGGCAGGAAATTGCCCAGGGTCACACCACAGGTTGACCAAGACCAAGGCTTAGCAATGCACCTGCGAATGTGGTAAAACACCCATAATCAATAGGGAGTCACTTTTCTTTCCCAGTGCTCAGGAAGGCACAGGAATGAGTGAAAATGCACAAATCTTATACAACATTCTTAAACTCTAGCCCAGCCTTCTTCTTCTTCTTCTTCTTTTTTTTTTTTTTACAGATAAGAAAGGTGACATTCACAGAGGCAAATGCTTCCTCCGAGGTCACTCAGGAAGTCAGTGACAGAGTTGGGAGGACTCTCACCTACAGACGGCTAAGTATTACCTAGATCCTTTCTTCCTTAAGAGAAATAGGCCCTGAGGTTCCGCATCTGGAGAAGCAGAGGGGCAGATTTGGAAAAAGAGCACCGCCCAGGGCCTGGAAGGGGGCATGTGAGGCAGGAGAGTGCCCACTCTCCTCTGTCCAGCTGCACAGCCCCGCTGCTCCAGGAGCTGGGCGTCCCTGTTCAGCGGCTACCCCGGCTTTCCACCCCCTGTCTTGTCAGCATCCCGTTTATTTTCCAGCACTTGGCAAAAGTGCTGTATTTATCTTGTTTATCTGTTTACCAATATGAATGTTCACTGGCAAGAATGCAAACTCCACGCGGAGGCACCTGGTTGGATTCTTTCGCTGCTGTTTCTCCCTTTATCCCATGCCAAGCACAGAAGAGGTGCTCAGTAAGTGTTGAGTTCATTCACGAAAGCAACGTGGGATTTGAACAGAACTGGACCTGGGCCTGGCTCCCCACGCCTTGCTCTGCCGTCCCTCTGTGGGCCCCCGTTTCCCAGCTGTGGCACGGGGGTGGTCAGTCACCCCTGAGGTCTCTCCTGGCTCTGACCATCTCGGGTATAATTACACAAGCTGTCTCCCAGGATGGACGTGTGCTCTTGTGAGGTCCTTTGCACTGGCAGGGCGTCAGGGCTCACCGCTCACCTGGTTCCTGGGTGGACAGGAAAGGAATCTGCTTCACTACTTCCGGATGGTCAGACCTAGCCGAGACTTCAGAGATCATTGAATACAATTCATTATTCTGCCTCTGGAAAGAGGAAGGCCCTGAGAGAGGCAGGAAATTGCCCAGGGTCACACCACAGGTTGACCAAGACCAAGGCTTAGCAATGCACCTGCGAATGTGGTAAAACACCCATAATCAATAGGGAGTCACTTTTCTTTCCCAGTGCTCAGGAAGGCACAGGAATGAGTGAAAATGCACAAATCTTATACAACATTCTTAAACGCTACCCCAGCCTTGTTCTTCTTCTTCTTTTTTTTTTTTTTACAGATAAGAAAGGTGACATTCACAGAGGCAAATGCTTCCTCCGAGGTCACTCAGGAAGTCAGTGACAGAGTTGGGAGGACTCTCACCTACAGACGGCTAAGTATTACCTAGATCCTTTCTTCCTTAAGAGAAATAGGCCCTGAGGTTCCGCATCTGGAGAAGCAGAGGGGCAGATTTGGAAAAAGAGCACCGCCCAGGGCCTGGAAGGGGGCATGTGAGGCAGGAGAGTGCCCACTCTCCTCTGTCCAGCTGCACAGCCCCGCTGCTCCAGGAGCTGGGCGTCCCTGTTCAGCGGCTACCCCGGCTTTCCACCCCCTGTCTTGTCAGCATCCCGTTTATTTTCCAGCACTTGGCAAAAGTGCTGTATTTATCTTGTTTATCTGTTTACCAATATGAATGTTCACTGGCAAGAATGCAAACTCCACGCGGAGGCACCTGGTTGGATTCTTTCGCTGCTGTTTCTCCCTTTATCCCATGCCAAGCACAGAAGAGGTGCTCAGTAAGTGTTGAGTTCATTCACGAAAGCAACGTGGGATTTGAACAGAACTGGACCTGGGCCTGGCTCCCCACGCCTTGCTCTGCCGTCCCTCTGTGGGCCCCCGTTTCCCAGCTGTGGCACGGGGGTGGTCAGTCACCCCTGAGGTCTCTCCTGGCTCTGACCATCTCGGGTATAATTACACAAGCTGTCTCCCAGGATGGACGTGTGCTCTTGTGAGGTCCTTTGCACTGGCAGGGCGTCAGGGCTCACCGCTCACCTGGTTCCTGGGTCCACCACCAGCACGTCGTCCCTGAGCAGGCTCAGCGCCTCCTGGGTGGTGCCCTTCCACAGCAGCGACGTGGAGCGGAGCCTTCGGGGCAGCCCTAAGGGGGAGCCGTGGTCAGACTTGCTGGGTCTGCTGAGGGTGGGATGGTGGGCCCCTGGGTGCACCCCTCCCCCGCCTTCCATGGGCTAAAAGGTAATGGCAAAATCATCTTAAAAAACAACAACAACAAAACAACAAAAACCTCTAGCTTGGGCTCTGATTCTGCCCATGTGTCATGTCTTTGTTTTTGGCTGCACTGGCAGCATGTGGGATCCTTAGTTCCCTGACCAGGGATCACGCCCATGCCCCTGCAATGAAAGCATGGAGTCTTAACCACTGGACCACCAGGAAGTCCCCTGCCTATGTTTTGTTGAACAAGCCATTTAACCTCTCTGATCCAGAGTCCCCTCATCTGTAACATGAGGGAGATAATTGCTGTGTCACGGGGCTGGTGTGAGGATTCAGTGAAATAAAATGCTAAGCATGGTTATCATCAACCATAGACATTCATTTCCATAAAATTTTCGAGGTCGCTACCCAAATATGTCTTGTGGAACTGACACCTCTGACCACTTGGAGTTTTCTGTTTGGGGTTGTGAGAATTTGGAGAAGATCACAGGGCTAGGATTCTTCCCATCCATTCACTCCGTAGTAAACAGGACAAAGTCCCTGCCCATGTGGAGTCTGCATTCTAATAGAGGAGAAAGATGAGAAGAAAATAAATAATCATGCTGTCGAGGGAAATAATGCCACACGTGAAAGGAAGGACTGTTGATTTCTACAAAGTGGTCACAGGAAGGGGTCACAGGGAAGGCGACCCTTGAGCAGCTGAGACCTGGGTGGGGAGAGAGCCACACAGTTCTGAGAGGAAAGAATGTCCCAAAAGCAGAGGTCAAGGGGGGGAATGTCTTGGCATTTTGGAGCGGAAATGTCTAATGATGAAAGGAAAACTTGCCCCTGTGGCACGGGGTGGTCAGTCCCGGGCCCCCTTTGACCATCTCGGGTATAATTACACAAGCTGGACGTGTGCTCTTGTGAGGTCCTTTGCACTGGCAGGGCGTCAGGGCTCACCGCTCACCTGGTTCCTGGGTCCACCACCAGCACGTCGTCCCTGAGCAGGCTCAGCGCCTCCTGGGTGGTGCCCTTCCACAGCAGCGACGTGGAGCGGAGCCTTCGGGGCAGCCCTAAGGGGGAGCCGTGGTCAGACTTTCTGGGTCTGCTGAGGGTGGGATGGTGGGCCCCTGGGTGCACCCCTCCCCCGCCTTCCATGGGCTAAAAGGTAATGGCAAAATCATCTTAAAAAACAACAACAACAAAACAACAAAAACCTCTAGCTTGGGCTCTGATTCTGCCCATGTGTCATGTCTTTGTTTTTGGCTGCACTGGCAGCATGTGGGATCCTTAGTTCCCCGACCAGGGATCACGCCCATGCCCCTGCAATGAAAGCATGGAGTCTTAACCACTGGACCACCAGGAAGTCCCCTGCCTATGTTTTGTTGAACAAGCCATTTAACCTCTCTGATCCAGAGTCCCCTCATCTGTAACATGAGGGAGATAATTGCTGTGTCACGGGGCTGGTGTGAGGATTCAGTGAAATAAAATGCTAAGCATGGTTATCATCAACCATAGACATTCATTTCCATAAAATTTTCGAGGTCGCTACCCAAATATGTCTTGTGGAACTGACACCTCTGACCACTTGGAGTTTTCTGTTTGGGGTTGTGAGAATTTGGAGAAGATCACAGGGCTAGGATTCTTCCCATCCATTCACTCCGTAGTAAACAGGACAAAGTCCCTGCCCATGTGGAGTCTGCATTCTAATAGAGGAGAAAGATGAGAAGAAAATAAATAATCATGCTGTCGAGGGAAATAATGCCACACGTGAAAGGAAGGACTGTTGATTTCTACAAAGTGGTCACAGGAAGGGGTCACAGGGAAGGCGACCCTTGAGCAGCTGAGACCTGGGTGGGGAGAGAGCCACACAGTTCTGAGAGGAAAGAATGTCCCAGGCAGAAGGAACAGCAGGTGCAAAGGCCCTGGGGCGGGAATGTCTTGGCATGTTTGAGGATCAGCAGGAAACAGCCAGTGTGGCTGGAGATGAGTGAGAAAAGGGAAAACTTCAGAGGTGAGAGATATTGGGGGGGTGCAGGCACCAGATCCTGTAGGATGCTATAGGATACTGGAAGGACTTGACCTCTTTTCTTTCTGTTTGGGTTGGAGCCAAAGGATTTGAGCAGAAGAGTGACACAATCTGACATATATAAAGTAGCTTAGGTGGCTATGTGAAAGCCCCACCTGGGTGGGGTGGCCATGGTAGACACTGGGAAACCTGTAAGGAGACTTGCAAAAGTCCATGTTTAAATGATGGTGGACTGGACAAGTGAGGAAGGGGTGAGTTCTGGACATATTTTGATAGTGGAGCCAACAGAATTGACTACGGAGGGGATATGGAGGGTGTGGGAGTGAGAGGTATCAGGGATTACTCACTCCCAGGCTCTTGGTCTGAACCACTGGAGGCTGGAGTCCTAAGTCCTGGGTTTAAATTCAGACTCTAGCACTTCTGGCGGTGTTGCCCCAAACCAAGTGCTTTACCTCTCTGAGCCTCTATTTGCTCACCTTACAGTGGGCTATAGTGCCTGCAGGGTTTCCCGGGGAGCTGCTGAAGGACTTAAGTAAGAAGTGGATGAAAAGCTACAAACAAGAGTTATTCAGGCAGCCTTATGCTCAGCTGGTCCCTTTGGGACTGAGAGGAAACATACAGAGTGTTTCTAAAATGACTCCAAACACTTACAGAGGGCTTTCCTGGTGGCTCAGACAGGAAAGAATTTGCCTGTAGTCCAGGAGACGCGGATTCGATCCCTGGATCAGGAAGATGCCCTGCATAAGGGAATGACAGTCCACTCCAGCATTCTTGCCTGGAGAATTCAATGGACAGAGGAGCCTGTCGGACTACAGTCTACCGGGCCGCGAGGAGTCAGACACGACTGAGTGACTAACACTTTCAAACACTTACAGAGCCCTGTGCTGGGTTCCTTGGCCGTAGATGAAGAATCGACAGTGTGCCCCTAGAGGGAGCCCTGGGGTAAGATTATAACCAGGAGTGGATTTAATGGGAGGCCCGGAGCAAAAGTCTCCGGCCCCCTCACCTGCATGACCCTTCCCAAGGCCTGTGTCCAAGTTTGAATTTATAATACTGTATTTCTAAAGAGGACCTCCAGATTATATCTGCATCAAGACCCAATAAGCCTATGTCTACCCCTGGCTGTAATATCCAGAGCTACACTGATAAGTACCTGCTGTCTGCTAAGAGCATGACATTTATTAGCACATTTAATTCCCCAGAATAGCATGAATCAGTCATTTTGCAAGGGAGAAGCACAAGGCTCAGAGATGACGTGACTTTCCCTAGGTCACACAGCTGGGAGAAGGTAGAGCTGGAATTTCAGTGTTTGTGCCTTTAGCCACCCTCTCTCTCCCAAGGTTCTGATCCTATCCTGCCTGGGCAATTTCAGGAGGCTCCATTTTCTTGCTGAGCCTCAGGTTTACCATCTGCTAATGGCACGGATACCCAGCCATGTCCATAGATTGATATCTCAGACCTGAAAACACTTTGTAAAATGATGAAATAGTAGGCACTTGTGATGCATTCCTACCATCTAGATGAGTTGAGGACTGCAAATCTGAACAACAGAAGGCATTCTGGGGTGGTCCAGTTGATGTCTGACTTCTCCTCCCTTGACTTGGGTGGTCACGCCAGAGCACAGCCCTCCCGCCATCCATTCTTGCCCAGTTCCTCTCCCCTGGCTTTGTCTTCCAGCATTTCAGCCTGCCTTCCACCATGGGGACTTCAACTTGGCTTGTTAGCACATCTTTTACTGTCATTATGACTATTATATAATTAGTCTTTAATAAGTAATTCATTTACATGATTCAAAAGTCCAAAGACACCAGAGGATATACCATGAAGATTTTCCTCCCACTCTTCCACCTAGCCTTCAGATTTCCCTGCCTGGAGGCCAGCCAGTGATTCATCCTCTTGTGTGTGTTCGTCACTCAGTCGTGCCCAATTCTCTGCGACCCCATGAACTGTGGCCCACCAGGTTCGTTCAAAATGAGGGGCATGCCCCTAGAGGGAGCCCTGGGGTAAGATTATAACCAGGAGTGGATTTAATGGGAGGCCCGGAGCAAAAGTCTCCGGCCCCCTCACCTGCATGACCCTTCCCAAGGCCTGTGTCCAAGTTTGAATTTATAATACTGTATTTCTAAAGAGGACCTCCAGATTATATCTGCATCAAGACCCAATAAGCCTATGTCTACCCCTGGCTGTAATATCCAGAGCTACACTGATAAGTACCTGCTGTCTGCTAAGAGCATGACATTTATTAGCACATTTAATTCCCCAGAATAGCATGAATCAGTCATTTTGCAAGGGAGAAGCACAAGGCTCAGAGATGACGTGACTTTCCCTAGGTCACACAGCTGGGAGAAGGTAGAGCTGGAATTTCAGTGTTTGTGCCTTTAGCCACCCTCTCTCTCCCAAGGTTCTGATCCTATCCTGCCTGGGCAATTTCAGGAGGCTCCATTTTCTTGCTGAGCCTCAGGTTTACCATCTGCTAATGGCACGGATACCCAGCCATGTCCATAGATTGATATCTCAGACCTGAAAACACTTTGTAAAATGATGAAATAGTAGGCACTTGTGATGCATTCCTACCATCTAGATGAGTTGAGGACTGCAAATCTGAACAACAGAAGGCATTCTGGGGTGGTCCAGTTGATGTCTGACTTCTCCTCCCTTGACTTGGGTGGTCACGCCAGAGCACAGCCCCCTCCCCGCCATCCATTCTTGCCCAGTTCCTCTCCCCTGGCTTTGTCTTCCAGCATTTCAGCCTGCCTTCCACCATGGGGACTTCAACTTGGCTTGTTAGCACATCTTTTACTGTCATTATGACTATTATATAATTAGTCTTTAATAAGTAATTCATTTACATGATTCAAAAGTCCAAAGACACCAGAGGATATACCATGAAGATTTTCCTCCCACTCTTCCACCTAGCCTTCAGATTTCCCTGCCTGGAGGCCAGCCAGTGATTCATCCTCTTTGTGTGTGTTCGTCACTCAGTCGTGCCCAATTCTCTGCGACCCCATGAACTGTGGCCCACCAGGCTCCTCTGTCCATGAAATTCTCCCGGCGAGAATACTGGAGGGGGTTGCTATGCCCTTCTCCAGGGGATCTTCCCGACCCAGAGATAGAACCTGGGCCTCCCGCACTGTAGGCAGATTCTCTACCATCTGAGCCACCCTTCTAAAGATATGCGATGCACATTCACATATATACAAGTAATATAGATGCACACATAATATATGTATATTATATGTTACAAGATATGTGCATTACATGTGGAAGCAGAGCAGAGAGTAGACCCAGTCTGGCTGGGTGAGAACATGCTCTTTGGTTCCCCAGCCTGAAATGGTCTGAGCTAAGCTAGATTACGTTCAGAGCCACTTACCTGACAGCTGGCTGGCCATCCTTCGGAGGGTGACGGGTGAAGGCCTTGGGGCTGGGCCCACCTCCTCCAGCCCCTCCAGCAGACTGTTTCGTTGGGAGGCTGAGGCCATGCCCAGCGGATTGTTAATGGTGAAGGTGCTGGCGTACCGCTCCAGAGGGTCGTCTAGAGAGACCACAATGCCCTCTTCCCACAGGCGGTAAAGCATCAGGACAGGAAAGATCTTGGAGATGCTGGAGATCCTGGACAACAGGGAACACAAGAGTGCGGGGGCATCCTGTTGGCTCCACAGCCCAACTCCGCCTTGCACCCCAGCATCCTACTTTCTGATAAAATTAGGAAAGCTCGTGTGTTAGTGTGTGTGTGTGCACGTGTATGTGCATGCACTCAGTCACTCAGTTGTGTCTAACCCTTTGTGACCCCATGGTCTGTAGCTGCCAGGCTTCTCTGTCCATGGGATTCTCCAGGCAAGAATGCCAGAGCGGGTTGCCATGCCTTCCTCCAGGGGATCTTCCTGACCCAGGCATCAAATCTGCGTCTTCTGCGCTGCAGGCAAATTCTTTACTGCTGCACCACCAGAAAAGCCCTCAATAGAGGATAGCAATATCATTGCTGCCCCCTGCCCAGCACAAGGCAGGTACAGCACGAACGGAGTCCCTGTAATCCTCAGAACACACCTGGAGCACGGGTGTTCACTGCGCTGGGAGCAGTGAGGATCACAGAGGCAGCACCAGGAGGGGAGATTCTGGGTGTGTCCCTTGTTGCTTCCATCTGGGCCTCTGCCACTGACCATCAGAAACTTGGGTTGGGTCCCAGGAACCTCAACCCAGGGCAGGGGCGGGGGGATGGAACACAAGGGAGCCTTTTCTAATTTGGCAGCTTTGGGGCTAAGGACTCTCCAGAAGGGATTCCTTTCTGACCTGCTATTCTGTGCTGTGATGGTCGGCGGCCCACTCTGGACCTCATCTATAAAATGGCCAAGACGTAATAAAGGAACCCTGGCAGCTCAAACCCCCACCCCACCCAGTCATGACTTTCTGGAGTCCTCCTGCTTCCTAACTCCCTCTCATCCCCCCAGGCCTGGCCCCATCCACAGGACCCTGATATTCCCCTGGCTGACCGGTACATGGTGTATTCATTGGGTGGCCCAGAAGCCGGGTCTGAACCATTCTTCTTCCCAAAGTTCCCAGTCCAGAGCACAGTGTCGTTGTGGATGACGACTGCAGACAGAGCAGCCAGGCCCGGGGCGGACAGTGCCTGGCGCAGGATCCTGTCCACCTGGGGAGCGAAGAGCAGGTGGTTCAGGGTACAGGTGCAGAGACAGGCCTCTCCCCCTACCCACACACCCCGTGAGTCCTTCTGCCTGCCAGGCCGTTCCCCAGCAATACCCTGCTCACAGCGCCCCCCGCCCAGATCCCCTCCACCCTCCACCCCTAGTGACTGGAAGGCAGCCCAGAGAGCCTCCAGACCTTGAACTGTCAAACCATATCCCATCGGGTCGGCCCCCACTCAGCCACCATCAGAGCAGACCCACTGGAATCTATTTTGTATGTAAGGTTTTCCTCAGAAGACTTTTGTTCAAAGAAACATTTCCTTGGAAATACATAAGAGGAGCGAGGGATTAAGACCGCTGCTGTAATCAAACCCTTGTCTGATGCTCTAAAAAATCTTCAGTAGGCCTAATCTAGAGTTTCCCTGGTAGCTCCGTGGTAAAGAATCCCTCTACAATGCAGGAGACCTGGTTTTGACCCCAGGTCAGGAAGATCCCCTGGAGAAGGAAATTGCAACCCCTGGAGCAGTGAGGATCACAGAGGCAGCACCGGGAGGGGAGATTCTGGGGGTGTCCCTTGTTGCTTCCATCTGGGCCTCTGCCACTGACCATCAGAAACTTGGGTTGGGTCCCAGGAACCTCAACCCAGGGCAGGGGCGGGGGGATGGAACACAAGGGAGCCTTTTCTAATTTGGCAGCTTTGGGGCTAAGGACTCTCCAGAAGGGATTCCTTTCTGACCTGCTATTCTGTGCTGTGATGGTCGGCGGCCCACTCTGGACCTCATCTATAAAATGGCCAAGACGTAATAAAGGAACCCTGGCAGCTCAAACCCCCACCCCACCCAGTCATGACTTTCTGGAGTCCTCCTGCTTCCTAACTCCCTCTCATCCCCCCAGGCCTGGCCCCATCCACAGGACCCTGATATTCCCCTGGCTGACCGGTACATGGTGTATTCATTGGGTGGCCCAGAAGCCGGGTCTGAACCATTCTTCTTCCCAAAGTTCCCAGTCCAGAGCACAGTGTCGTTGTGGATGACGACTGCAGACAGAGCAGCCAGGCCCGGGGCGGACAGTGCCTGGCGCAGGATCCTGTCCACCTGGGGAGCGAAGAGCAGGTGGTTCAGGGTACAGGTGCAGAGACAGGCCTCTCCCCCTACCCACACACCCCGTGAGTCCTTCTGCCTGCCAGGCCGTTCCCCAGCAATACCCTGCTCACAGCGCCCCCCGCCCAGATCCCCTCCACCCTCCACCCCTAGTGACTGGAAGGCAGCCCAGAGAGCCTCCAGACCTTGAACTGTCAAACCATATCCCATCGGGTCGGCCCCCACTCAGCCACCATCAGAGCAGACCCACTGGAATCTATTTTGTATGTAAGGTTTTCCTCAGAAGACTTTTGTTCAAAGAAACATTTCCTTGGAAATACATAAGAGGAGCGAGGGATTAAGACCGCTGCTGTAATCAAACCCTTGTCTGATGCTCTAAAAAATCTTCAGTAGGCCTAATCTAGAGTTTCCCTGGTAGCTCCGTGGTAAAGAATCCCTCTACAATGCAGGAGACCTGGTTTTGACCCCAGGTCAGGAAGATCCCCTGGAGAAGGAAATTGCAACCCACTCCGGTATTCCTACCTGGAAAATCCTATGGACAGAGCAGTCCATGGGGTCACAAAGAATCGGACACAATTTAGCGCCTAAACAACAATAACAAAAGTCAAGTCTAACCCCCGAGTGTTGGCAGTATTTATAGAGGGCCCCTAATTCTCTCTTTGAATGTTTACTGAAGATATTAATACCTCGTTATTTTCGATGATGAAGTAAAATGATGATTAACAGCTATCACTTACATTGGACATTTAGACTGTGCCAGGCATGATACAAAATGATTAGCATACATTGTCTCCCTTAACCTTCATCATAAGTCAGTGCTGATTTCTCCTCATTTTACAGGTGAGAACATCTGAGATGTGAGTGGCTCGTGGCGAGGGGAATCAGGATTCAAACCCCATGCTTGCTTCTGCGTCAGAGAGAAGAGATCTGGCCTGGCCAAGAGATCTGCCATTCCCCAGACTGAGTTCAGTCTACCTGTACTTTCCACCCCCATCCTAACTTTTTTTCTAATGTATTTATATTTGGCTGCACTGGGTCTTTGTTGCTGGGCAGACTTTCCCTAGTTGCAGCAAGCAGGGGCTACTCTCTAGTTGTGGTGCGCAGGCTTCTCACTGTGGTGACCTTGTGGCAGAGCACAGGCTCCAGGCACTTGGGCTCAGTAGCTCCCTGGCATATGGAATCTTCTCCGACCAGGGGTTAAAGCTGTGTCTCCTCCTGGTGGTCCAGGGAGGTCTGCCTGTACTAACTCTGCCTCAGTTTCCTCCTCTGTAGCTAGGGAGAAACATCAAGAAGCTATCACACTGCATGGCATGCACCAGGTACCCACTAGGAGGCAGATATAGTTATTACTGTTGCTTTGTTTTTTAATTACTATGACCCCTAGGAAGCAAATAGCACATTTCTGCTCTGTCTCCCTCACAAAAGTTTTTGGTGTTTGTTAGCAGGGATTGTGTCTCTTTGCATTGGCCCATGCCTTCTCTTCTGTAAACACACCACCCTCATTCCTGACAGCTGTTCCTCACGCAATTTCAAACCCTCTCCCACTGCCACACCCCTAGGCTGCTGTGCATACACTCCCTTTTTATTTTTTAATTTTGTATTGTAGTTGCTTTGCAATGTTATGGTAGTTTCTGCTGTACGGCAAAGTGAATCAGCCATATGGATACATATATCCCTTCTTTTCTGGATTTCCTTCCCATTTAGGTCACCACAGAGTAGAGTTCCCTGTGCTATCGAGTAGGTTCTCATTAGTGACCTGCTTCATACATAGTAGTGTATATATGCCAATACCAATCTCCCCCTTTTTCCCCCTTGGTGTCCATATGTTTGGTTTGTACCCTATGTCTGTTTGTACTCTATGTTTTGCAGAAATAAGTTCATCTGTGTTATTTTTCTAGATTCCACCTTCTGATCTTTGCCTCTCCTAAGGTGAGTGGGGTCTGAATGGCGCAGACTAGCGCTGACGGACAGCGCCCCCTAGTGTCATGCCATCCCGCAAAGGCAAGAGCTGAGTTGTGGAGTTAACTGCTGTTTCGTCATTAGGTGGTGTCCGATTGCATGACCCCGTCGATGGCAGCACACCAGGCTCCGCTGTCTTTCACTGTCTCCCAGAGTTTCCTCAGATTCCTGTCTATTGAGTCAGTGATGCTATCCAACCACCTCATCTCCTGCAGCCCGCTTCTCCTTTTGCCTTCAATCTTTCCCAACATCAGAGTCTTTTCCAGTGAGTTGACTCTTCGCATCAGGTGGCCAAAATATTGCAGCTTCAGCTTCAGCATCTGTCCTTCCTATGAGTATTCAGGGATGATTTCTTTTAGGATCGACTGGTTTGATCTCCACGCAGTCCAAGGGACTCTCAAGAGTCTCCTCCAGCGCCATAATCTGAAGACACCAATTCTTTGGCACTCAGACTTCTTCATGGTCCAGCTCTCACATCCATGCATAACTACTGGAAATACCATAGCTTTGACTAGGCTGGCCTTTGTCAGCAAAGTGATACCTCTGCTTTTTAATACACTGTCTAGGTTTGTCATCGCTTTCCTTCCAAGGAGCAAGCACCTTTTAATTTCATGGAGTGTCTTTAATCCTCTTCCAATGGCTCTGTGATCCTCCCCGTCTCGTCTTTCTCCACCTCCAGTAAGTGGCACCCCAAGACAGAATTTCCTCCTAGATCTCTGCATGGGTCTTGTACTGACCTGGCTGCCTCTGGGCCTTTGCACATGCTATTCCTGCTATCTGGAGCACACCCTCCACACCTCCTGCTCCCTTACTATACTCACACACTCAGTTGTCTTTACACCTCTCCCCTGTACTCTATGTTTTGCAGAAATAAGTTCACTGTGTTATTTTCATAGATTGCCAAAAACTACCAATCTCCCCCTTTTTCCCCCTTGGTGTCCATATGTTTGGTTTGTACCCTATGTCTGTTTGTACTCTATGTTTTGCAGAAATAAGTTCATCTGTGTTATTTTTCTAGATTCCACCTTCTGATCTTTGCCTCTCCTAAGGTGAGTGGGGTCTGAATGGCGCAGACTAGCGCTGACGGACAGCGCCCCCTAGTGTCATGCCATCCCGCAAAGGCAAGAGCTGAGTTGTGGAGTTAACTGCTGTTTCGTCATTAGGTGGTGTCCGATTGCATGACCCCGTCGATGGCAGCACACCAGGCTCCGCTGTCTTTCACTGTCTCCCAGAGTTTCCTCAGATTCCTGTCTATTGAGTCAGTGATGCTATCCAACCACCTCATCTCCTGCAGCCCGCTTCTCCTTTTGCCTTCAATCTTTCCCAACATCAGAGTCTTTTCCAGTGAGTTGACTCTTCGCATCAGGTGGCCAAAATATTGCAGCTTCAGCTTCAGCATCTGTCCTTCCTATGAGTATTCAGGGATGATTTCTTTTAGGATCGACTGGTTTGATCTCCACGCAGTCCAAGGGACTCTCAAGAGTCTCCTCCAGCGCCATAATCTGAAGACACCAATTCTTTGGCACTCAGACTTCTTCATGGTCCAGCTCTCACATCCATGCATAACTACTGGAAATACCATAGCTTTGACTAGGCTGGCCTTTGTCAGCAAAGTGATACCTCTGCTTTTTAATACACTGTCTAGGTTTGTCATCGCTTTCCTTCCAAGGAGCAAGCACCTTTTAATTTCATGGAGTGTCTTTAATCCTCTTCCAATGGCTCTGTGATCCTCCCCGTCTCGTCTTTCTCCACCTCCAGTAAGTGGCACCCCAAGACAGAATTTCCTCCTAGATCTCTGCATGGGTCTTGTACTGACCTGGCTGCCTCTGGGCCTTTGCACATGCTATTCCTGCTATCTGGAGCACACCCTCCACACCTCCTGCTCCCTTACTATACTCACACACTCACTCACTCTTCTTGGCACCTTCTACTCGCTCACCTCTCAGTTTAGACACACTTCCTCCAGAAGCTTTCTGTGACCTCAAGCCCCGTTCCTTTGTGTCCCCATAAACCCTAAACTTCCCCTGTCCTCACTCTTACCCTTGTGTTAAATGTTTGTTGTCTTGGCTGTTCCCCTCATTCCAGTCTAGGAGCTCCTTGAGAGCAGGACTGCGTCTTCTTCCTGCCATCTCACTAGTGTGTAGCGCAGAGTAATGCTCAAGAATTATATGTTGAAGGAATGAACGAATGCCACTACCAATGCAGAGGGTATGTCCTCCTCTTCATCAGCCCAGCCTACCCCACACAGCCCGTTCTCTCCTGGGTCACCACTGACCTTTTCCAGGGCCTCCTTCAACACAGGGAGGGGGTGGGCCAGGGGCACAGGCTCAGGGTGCTGGGGACACATCCTCACGGGGACAGAGGTCACCTCTGGTCCCAAGGAACCTGGAGGGAACATCACGTGGTGAGTGAAGGGCAGAGATCAGGATGGGGGTCTAGGGGTCAGCGTAGAGGAGGTGGCAAGGTGGCAGCCGGTGCCAGGCTCATGCCCTAGGGCCAGCCCTCTCAGTGGGCACCGCCTCAGCACAAGGCACCAGCCTTGGTACCCAGGGGAAAAGGTGGAGCCCACTTGGGAGGAGACCGTGAAATCCCACGCTCACCACCTGCAGCGTGGCCTTCAAGAGACCAATCTGGCCACAGGCGCCCGTCAGCAGCCCTTCTGTCCCACAGGACCAGCCTCCTTCCTCTGTGTCGTCAACACGTTCCAGCTCCAGGGGACAGCCTCAGCCACATCTCTCTCTGCCCTGCTTTCTCCAGCTATGATTATGTACCTGGGTGGAGAGGTGGACTCAGGTCCCCACTAAGACTTCAGGCTTACACCTCCAAGAACAACTCACTCCATGCACGGAGTCATGTGTCCCGGCATCCGGGTTTGAGTCCCATCCTCTTCTGTCTGGATATACAGCTTCCTTGCACCCTCAGGGGGAAGATATGGAATTGGCAGGACAAGGTTCAGGCTTGAGACCATTGCAACAGCCCCCAGACCTGCCCGCATCCTGTAAGGATGGTGTGGGGTGGTAAGGAAGGGAGAACCCCCAGGAGTACACAAGCCACCCTTCTCTAAATCTTTGACTGCCTCCCGAGACCAGAACTGGCAGAAGGCTCCCTGAGGGAAGTTCACCGGGCACAAGTTCTTGAGCCCCTCCCACCACTTGAATCAGACAGGCTTTATGATTTGTTTTGGGTACTTCCAAAAGCAAGATATTAATCTGCCTTTGCTGCTTGGGAACACTGCCCACTCGTGGACAAGCCCAGAATAATGCCTTTGAGAGGGAAAATTCAAATGGAAAAGTCCAATTAAACTTGCTTGCTGTATTGGAGAGCCCAGGTGAGACCAGCAGCACAACTGCCACAGAATCATGAGAAATGAAAAATCTCTCTATTTGAAGCCAGTGGGCTTAGGTAGTTTGTTATGGTCCCAAACAGAAAAATCACAAACTTTACAGAAGATCCCTCAACAGCATCATCCTCATTGTTATTAATAACAGCCTCTCAGGTGATCCCCGCGAGAGGATGGCACAGATCACTGTAGTCAGTGGACCCAGGGCACTTTCATGAACTGTTTGCTTCTCATTTATGACAAATTAAGTACAAAGTTTGAGAAAAAGCATTTAGAAATTGTATAGCAGTTTGTCGAAGTAATTTTGTGTCTGTTGAATCTAATTATTCAAAACTTGGGCTTCTAATCTGTAGTTTTTCTTTTTCATTTGTTTCTCTAATATAGTTCTTTTTAAAATTTTGGCCTCTTTTATTGGTTTTTTTTATTAATTTATTTTTATCCATCTTTATTCTTTGGATTGTATGGGCCTCCATTGCAGTGGCCTCTCTCGCTGCAGGGCACCAGCTCTGGGTGCATGTGCTCCGGAGTGCTGGCTTGTAATTCGATACATCAGTCCAGCCACTCTGCGGCATATGGGATCTTCCCAGGCCAGGGATCGAACTGCTGCCCCTTGAACTGCAAGGCGGTGTCCTTACCCACTGGACCACCAGGGAAGCCCTATAATTCATTTTTATTTATTTAGTAATACTTGTCTGTCATGCATTAGTAGTTTGATAGTTTAAGAAGCATGGTTGTAGAGGACAGGCCGACCTGCCCACTTGGGGACTGTTTGTTTGAGGGAATAAGAAGCCCCTGAGAGAGGACTTTACCCTGAAAAGAAAGGGTTAGGGTGGGAGAGGAAGAAGTTAACAAGAAAATAAAAGGAGTTTTTTCTGCAAATATCTGTGGAATTTTGGGAGCCCGGGCCACCTTGTTGAGCCTTTGGCATCTGTAACGTGGGATGACTCAGAGGAATGGAGAGAGACATTCTCCCCAACTTCAGCAGAGACCTGGGACTCTGGACCACCTGGGATCCCAACAGGCTGGAGAGCCTAGGAGTTACTATAGCAACAGAGGGCCGGGATGTTACCAGCACCAGAGGTTCATTTGCTGAGCCCTGACCAGCCCAGGATGGAGAAGCCAAGAAATGGCATCTACTGCCATGGACACCCATACCTGTTCTTCTGGGGGTCTTAGCTGAGGGAGTTCTTTTAAAGGGAGGTAGAGCCCAGAGACCCAACTGTGGGGGCTGAAGGCAGAACAAGAGAAATGCTGTTTGCATTTCCGGGGGGACCCTGAGTTTTATCCCCAGAGATGGTTGCTTCAGAAAACCCCAGCACCAGGCTTCCCTGGTGGTCCAGTGGATGGGGAGTCTGCCTTGCAGTGCAAGGGGCACCGGTTCTATCCCTGGCCCTGGAAAGATCCCACGTGCCATGCAACGACTGGACCGGTGTGTCCAATTGTGAGCCAGCGCTCTGGAGCACATGCGCCCAGAGCCGGTGCTCTGCACGGAAAGAGGCCACTGCAGTGGGAGGCCTGCACAGGCCGAAGAATACAGATGGATGAAAACAAATAAATAGAAAGTCAATAAAAGAGACCAAAATTTTTTTTAAAATCCAGTGGCGTTAGGGTCCTCAGTTTATACAGAAGGGCACCGAGGCGTAGAAGGATCACATGACCCACCCAAAGAGGCACAGCTCACGAGAGCTGGAGTCTGAATGCAGGCCAGCGCTTCTGAGTCTGAATCTACTGTCTTCCTTCCTCCCTCAGTTCCAAATGGCAGCTCAAAGCCCATGAGGGCCTCCTGAGATGGGGAGCAGGTCGAGGGGGCTCCTGCGCTCACCGGTTTCCAACTTGGGGAGGTAATACTGCCACAGGAAACAGCCAGTCATGAGCACGGAGAGCACGAAGAAGAAGCCGCAGGAAGCCTGGAAGAGTCGCTTCTTCTTCACTTTCAGCAGGCTGAGCTGCCGGCCAGCCTGGAAGGGGAAGGACAAGGCACGCCCACTTGGGGGTCAGCCAGAAAGAGGAGAGAGGGTCCCCTGCCCTGGCCATGCCTATGTCTTCGTTTCACCCAGACACCAGGAAAGCCCACGGCGTGGGGTAAGTTTCACACCTGTTTAGTAACCAAGCACCTTCCCAATATGTCTCCATCAACAGCTCTGCCCTGTGCATAGTTCTGTGCTTTGCATGACCTGTTCCCCTTGCTGGGCATGCCCTCTCTCGTGTGTTTTTAGCCAAAACCAGCTGAATTTGCCACTTCCTCAGAAGGATTCCCGCGGACACCCATACCTGTTCTTCTGGGGGTCTTAGCTGAGGGAGTTCTTTTAAAGGGAGGTAGAGCCCAGAGACCCAACTGTGGGGGCTGAAGGCAGAACAAGAGAAATGCTGTTTGCATTTCCGGGGGGACCCTGAGTTTTATCCCCAGAGATGGTTGCTTCAGAAAACCCCAGCACCAGGCTTCCCTGGTGGTCCAGTGGATGGGGAGTCTGCCTTGCAGTGCAAGGGGCACCGGTTCTATCCCTGGCCCTGGAAAGATCCCACGTGCCATGCAACGACTGGACCGGTGTGTCCAATTGTGAGCCAGCGCTCTGGAGCACATGCGCCCAGAGCCGGTGCTCTGCACGGAAAGAGGCCACTGCAGTGGGAGGCCTGCACAGGCCGAAGAATACAGATGGATGAAAACAAATAAATAGAAAGTCAATAAAAGAGACCAAAATTTTTTTTAAAATCCAGTGGCGTTAGGGTCCTCAGTTTATACAGAAGGGCACCGAGGCGTAGAAGGATCACATGACCCACCCAAAGAGGCACAGCTCACGAGAGCTGGAGTCTGAATGCAGGCCAGCGCTTCTGAGTCTGAATCTACTGTCTTCCTTCCTCCCTCAGTTCCAAATGGCAGCTCAAAGCCCATGAGGGCCTCCTGAGATGGGGAGCAGGTCGAGGGGGCTCCTGCGCTCACCGGTTTCCAACTTGGGGAGGTAATACTGCCACAGGAAACAGCCAGTCATGAGCACGGAGAGCACGAAGAAGAAGCCGCAGGAAGCCTGGAAGAGTCGCTTCTTCTTCACTTTCAGCAGGCTGAGCTGCCGGCCAGCCTGGAAGGGGAAGGACAAGGCACGCCCACTTGGGGGTCAGCCAGAAAGAGAGAGGGTCCCCTGCCCTGGCCATGCCTATGTCTTCGTTTCACCCAGACACCAGGAAAGCCCACGGCGTGGGGTAAGTTTCACACCTGTTTAGTAACCAAGCACCTTCCCAATATGTCTCCATCAACAGCTCTGCCCTGTGCATAGTTCTGTGCTTTGCATGACCTGTTCCCCTTGCTGGGCATGCCCTCTCTCTCCTGTGTTTTTAGCCAAAACCAGCTGAAATGCCACTTCCTCCATGAAGCCTTCCCCACTCTCCTCACCCAGATTCCTCCAAAGCACGTGGTACAAGCCATCACTGCAGTACAAATCCAGCTCTCTCTAGAACAGCAGTCTCCCTACGACTGTGAGTAGATCCACCCCACGGAGTATGAGTTCTCCAAGGCAGGAACTGCTTCCTCCCTTTCTCTCCTTCATGGCCTCTGGTTTATCCTGGCGGCTCAGTACAGGTCGTAGAATGAACATGCGGGTCCTGAGAGCACAGGACCTGGCTTCCCAAGAGACCTGCTTCCGGCATCCTGGCCACATACTCGCCTTCCCAAACCTCTGCCAGCGGTGTGTTTTTGAGCCCAGAGAGAGCCCAGCGGGCCCGTGTAATGCTCCCAGTGTGTGGTTGGTGTGTCCAAGAAGTGGCTAGACTGGGTGAGAGATATGGAAGGAGTAACATGGAGCCCTATGCTAGCATTTGTAAAAGAGATAACTATTGTCAATGTGCTGTGGATTAAGGGATCTTACATGGGGGCTATGCGATGGTCTGGAGGGGTGGGATGGGGGGGATAGGATATACATATGAATAATCTGGGATTATACATATCTGTAGACAACACAACTCTGTAAAAGCAAAATTTTAAAAAATGGCAACCCCCCCCCCCAACAAATCCAATCTCCCTGACTCTTCTATGTCTTAATGTGTTATCACGTATCTCTCTCTCCCCCTTTTTTTTTTTTGCTTTGTTTTCTGACTCTTCATATGTCTTTGAGAGAGACGAAGAAGAAGCCGCAGGAAGCCTGGAAGAGTCGCTTCTTCTTCACTTTCAGCAGGCTGAGCTGCCGGCCAGCCTGGAAGGGGAAGGACAAGGCACGCCCACTTGGGGGTCAGCCAGAAAGAGGAGAGAGGGTCCCCTGCCCTGGCCATGCCTATGTCTTCGTTTCACCCAGACACCAGGAAAGCCCACGGCGTGGGGTAAGTTTCACACCTGTTTAGTAACCAAGCACCTTCCCAATATGTCTCCATCAACAGCTCTGCCCTGTGCATAGTTCTGTGCTTTGCATGACCTGTTCCCCTTGCTGGGCATGCCCTCTCTCTCCTGTGTTTTTAGCCAAAACCAGCTGAAATGCCACTTCCTCCATGAAGCCTTCCCCACTCTCCTCACCCAGATTCCTCCAAAGCACGTGGTACAAGCCATCACTGCAGTACAAATCCAGCTCTCTCTAGAACAGCAGTCTCCCTACGACTGTGAGTAGATCCACCCCACGGAGTATGAGTTCTCCAAGGCAGGAACTGCTTCCTCCCTTTCTCTCCTTCATGGCCTCTGGTTTATCCTGGCGGCTCAGTACAGGTCGTAGAATGAACATGCGGGTCCTGAGAGCACAGGACCTGGCTTCCCAAGAGACCTGCTTCCGGCATCCTGGCCACATACTCGCCTTCCCAAACCTCTGCCAGCGGTGTGTTTTTGAGCCCAGAGAGAGCCCAGCGGGCCCGTGTAATGCTCCCAGTGTGTGGTTGGTGTGTCCAAGAAGTGGCTAGACTGGGTGAGAGATATGGAAGGAGTAACATGGAGCCCTATGCTAGCATTTGTAAAAGAGATAACTATTGTCAATGTGCTGTGGATTAAGGGATCTTACATGGGGGCTATGCGATGGTCTGGAGGGGTGGGATGGGGGGGATAGGATATACATATGAATAATCTGGGATTATACATATCTGTAGACAACACAACTCTGTAAAAGCAAAATTTTAAAAAATGGCAACCCCCCCCCCCAACAAATCCAATCTCCCTGACTCTTCTATGTCTTAATGTGTTATCACGTATCTCTCTCTCACCCTTTTTTTGTTTTGCTTTGTTTTTTGGCTGCACTGGGTCTTTGTTGCTGCATATGGATTTTTCTGTAGTTGTGGGCAGTTGCAGTGCACGGGGTTCTCTTATTGCAGCTCATGGGCTCTAGAGTGGGGGTTCAGCAGCTGTAGCACACAGGCTTAGTCTTCCCAAGGTATGTGGAATCTTCTATGACCAGGGATCGAACCAGTGTCCCCTGCATTGGCAGGTGGATTCTTTTTGGGGGGGCGGGGGCACTTCTATTGGTCTTTCATTTACCTGTTTTCATCCATCTTTGTTCTATGCCTCACCTGGGTTTTCATTCTCTCCATGGTGTGGAAGATTCCAGCCCTCAGGAGGAGGTTTACAATCCAGGAGACCCCGTGAGCAGGAAATTGAGTCAGTGAACAGAAGGCAGAGAGTGCCTGGAGGCTGGGAAAGAGAAGAGGGAGCCGGAGAAATGCGAGAAGACAAGGAGAGAGGAGGAGCACCCAGGAGCCCTCGTTGCTTTTAAGACAACAAAGCATCTCCAGTGTTGTGTCCCCCACACACTATGAAAGGTTTTCTAGGGTAAGGACCTTGCCCCCTTTCCATGAAGCTTCACCTCAAAGACAAGAGGAAACACACAGGGGAAGAACCCAATTGCCCAGGTTTGCCCAGTCTGTCCTGATTTCAGCACTGAAAGTCGAAAACCCCTTAGTCCAGGGGAAACTGGGACAGCCAGTCACCCTCCCTGCCATTGTCTCTACCTCCAGCTCCTCCTCCCCATTCAAGCCTCAGAAATAGGCGTGGTCAGACCCCTGAATGCTCGCCCCCAACTCACCTTCTTCGAGCAGGCTCAGAAGGACGGGGCAATGCCGATCTGTGCCTCCAGGAGCCCCCGTGTTCCAGGGCACAAGGACACTGCCTGGGCCTGAGGCACAAGCTCCCCCCAGGCTCCCCCGGGGCTGGCAGATGTGGCACTGATTCCCCAGCACTTAATCCCTTGGTGTGTCGTGCACCATGGGGATTAGTTCCTGGGGTCCCAGAGCAGCAGGGAGGCGGGGGCACATCTGTCAGGGAGACTGCATGGCACCACGTGTCCCCAAATGCCCCAGGCTTGTGGGCATAGGAATACTCTCTCCCAAAAAGGGAAAATCTGCCAAGCCCAGTGTGGAGAGGAGACTTGGTGGGAACTTCCAAGAAACAGCCTCGGCTCGACCCACAGGCCGCCCAGACCTGCCATGACCCACCCCAGCTCCTCAGCTACCTCTGGGGAACCCCGGGCTTCAAGGAGCACAGTTTGAAGACCATTCGGGTCAGATTCATATGTGTGTGTGTGCTCCGTCCCTCGGTCGTGTCTGACTGTTGGTAACCCCGTGGACTATAGCCCACCAGGCTCCCTGTTGATGGGATTTCCGAGACAAGAATACTGGAGTGGGTAGTCATTTTCTTCACCAGGGGATCTTCCCAACCCAGGGATTGAATACCCCTGTCTCCTGCATTGGCAGGTGGATTCTATACCAAGGAGCCACCTGGGAAGCTCATACATATTCATAGAACTCTGTTCTAATCTCAGTTCTGTAACTGCCCAGTTCTTTAACAGCCTTAATCAGGCCCCTTGCTTTCAAGACAACAAAGCATCTCCAGTGTTGTGTCCCCACACACTATGAAGGTTTTCTAGGGTAAGGACCTTGCCCCCTTTCCATGAAGCTTCACCTCAAAGACAAGAGGAAACACACAGGGGAAGAACCCAATTGCCCAGGTTTGCCCAGTCTGTCCTGATTTCAGCACTGAAAGTCGAAAACCCCTTAGTCCAGGGGAAACTGGGACAGCCAGTCACCCTCCCTGCCATTGTCTCTACCTCCAGCTCCTCCTCCCCATTCAAGCCTCAGAAATAGGCGTGGTCAGACCCCTGAATGCTCGCCCCCAACTCACCTTCTTCGAGCAGGCTCAGAAGGACGGGGCAATGCCGATCTGTGCCTCCAGGAGCCCCCGTGTTCCAGGGCACAAGGACACTGCCTGGGCCTGAGGCACAAGCTCCCCCCAGGCTCCCCCGGGGCTGGCAGATGTGGCACTGATTCCCCAGCACTTAATCCCTTGGTGTGTCGTGCACCATGGGGATTAGTTCCTGGGGTCCCAGAGCAGCAGGGAGGCGGGGGCACATCTGTCAGGGAGACTGCATGGCACCACGTGTCCCCAAATGCCCCAGGCTTGTGGGCATAGGAATACTCTCTCCAAAAGGAATATCTGCCAAGCCCAGTGTGGAGAGGAGACTTGGTGGGAACTTCCAAGAAACAGCCTCGGCTCGACCCACAGGCCGCCCAGACCTGCCATGACCCACCCCAGCTCCTCAGCTACCTCTGGGGAACCCCGGGCTTCAAGGAGCACAGTTTGAAGACCATTCGGGTCAGATTCATATGTGTGTGTGTGCTCCGTCCCTCGGTCGTGTCTGACTGTTGGTAACCCCGTGGACTATAGCCCACCAGGCTCCCTGTTGATGGGATTTCCGAGACAAGAATACTGGAGTGGGTAGTCATTTTCTTCACCAGGGGATCTTCCCAACCCAGGGATTGAATACCCCTGTCTCCTGCATTGGCAGGTGGATTCTATACCAAGGAGCCACCTGGGAAGCTCATACATATTCATAGAACTCTGTTCTAATCTCAGTTCTGTAACTGCCCAGTTCTTTAACAGCCTTGGGTAAGTCAGGCCCCCTTTGCTTTTTCATCTGTGAAATGGGAGTGATACTGATGTTACTGTGAGAATTAAACTACAGTATGCATGCAAAGCAGGTAAACGAGAACCTGGCACCTAGGAAGCACTCTGTCAAAGTTACTTTCTTTTTATACTTTGGTATACAGAAGAATGGCCACACGGTGGCAGCCGGTGCCCACATGTAAAATCCTCCAGCCCAGCCTGTATCTCTGGAAAGCATCATTTATTCACAGGATGTTTCTCTCTCTCTAGGCATTTGTCCAAAGGCTTTTCATCCATGAAGCAAGATAATCCCCCTGACGGGCTCCTGCTTTCATCCTCTTTATAGATGAGAGATCATGTCAGTCTTTTGTTTAAATAACCTTCCACGGGTGCTCACTACTCTAGCGAAAAATCAATATTCTTACCTGCGTATCGTCTAAACCCTGCCCAGTGGACCCTTAAGTTAGACTGTTAGGGGCTCAGATCCCAGCTCCACCACGTAGTATTTATGTGACCTTGGTCAGATATCTTGGCTTCTCTTGACTGTGAACCTAGGGTTAGGGAACCTAGCCCCTTGGGATGCAAGTGAGGATTATGTGAGATGAGACACCTCAGTGGTAAAGAATTCACCTGCCAATGAAGGAGGCACTGGAGACTTGAGTTTGATCACTGGGTCAGGAAGATTCCCTGGAGTAGGAAATCGAAAGCCATTTTAGGACTCTTGTCAGGAAAATGCCACGGACAGAGGAGCCTGAATGCCACAGTCCACGGGGCCACAAAGAATCAGACACGACTGAGCACACACACAAAAAAACACAGGACACCTAAAGCACATGGTTTTCAGCCAGCACACAGCATGCTGCGTGCCCGCTAAAGTCGTTTCCGTTGTGTCTGACTCTCTGTGACCCCGTGAACTGTGGCCGCCAGGCTCCTCTGTTCATGGGATTCTCCAGGCAAGAATACTGGAGTGGGTGGCCATTCCCTTCCCCAGGGATCTTCCCGACCCAGGGATCGAACCCACGCCTCTCATGTCTCCTGCATCGGCACAGTTTCTTTCCCACCAGCAGCACCTAGGAAGCCCACAGCACCCTGATGATGACCAGACTTGGGGGGCTTCCCCTCAATCCTGCAGATCTCTTCTTCTCGCTTCCCTTTTCTCCATCTCTCCTTCTCCAAATTTCTCTTCTGCGTTTACTCTCTCCCCTGTCTTTCCCCCTATTGGTTCAATAGTATGCTAGGAAGTGATCCATGCAGGATTTTCCTGGTCGTCCAGTGACTAAGACTCCATGCTCCCCATGCAGGAGCCCCGAGTTCGATCCTGGTCAGAAAACTAGATCCCACATGGCTGCAACTAAGACCCAGGGCAAACAAACAAATATTTTTAAGGATCATTGTCCAAAGGCTCATGCTCCACGGGCTCCTGCTTTCATCCTCTTTATAGATGAGAGATCATGTCAGTCTTTTGTTTAAATAACCTTCCACGGGTGCTCACTACTCTAGCGAAAAATCAATATTCTTACCTGCGTATCGTCTAAACCCTGCCCAGTGGACCCTTAAGTTAGACTGTTAGGGGCTCAGATCCCAGCTCCACCACGTAGTATTTATGTGACCTTGGTCAGATATCTTGGCTTCTCTTGACTGTGAACCTAGGGTTAGGGAACCTAGCCCCTTGGGATGCAAGTGAGGATTATGTGAGATGAGACACCTCAGTGGTAAAGAATTCACCTGCCAATGAAGGAGGCACTGGAGACTTGAGTTTGATCACTGGGTCAGGAAGATTCCCTGGAGTAGGAAATCGAAAGCCATTTTAGGACTCTTGTCAGGAAAATGCCACGGACAGAGGAGCCTGAATGCCACAGTCCACGGGGCCACAAAGAATCAGACACGACTGAGCACACACACAAAAAAACACAGGACACCTAAAGCACATGGTTTTCAGCCAGCACACAGCATGCTGCGTGCCCGCTAAAGTCGTTTCCGTTGTGTCTGACTCTCTGTGACCCCGTGAACTGTGGCCGCCAGGCTCCTCTGTTCATGGGATTCTCCAGGCAAGAATACTGGAGTGGGTGGCCATTCCCTTCCCCAGGGATCTTCCCGACCCAGGGATCGAACCCACGCCTCTCATGTCTCCTGCATCGGCACAGTTTCTTTCCCACCAGCAGCACCTAGGAAGCCCACAGCACCCTGATGATGACCAGACTTGGGGGGCTTCCCCTCAATCCTGCAGATCTCTTCTTCTCGCTTCCCTTTTCTCCATCTCTCCTTCTCCAAATTTCTCTTCTGCGTTTACTCTCTCCCCTGTCTTTCCCCCTATTGGTTCAATAGTATGCTAGGAAGTGATCCATGCAGGATTTTCCTGGTCGTCCAGTGACTAAGACTCCATGCTCCCCATGCAGGAGCCCCGAGTTCGATCCCTGGTCAGAAAACTAGATCCCACATGGCTGCAACTAAGACCCAGGGCAAACAAACAAATATTTTTAAAAGGGATACATGCTATGGAAAAATAAGTAGAACCAAGTAAGGGAGTAGACTGTGTTATTAAACTGGGCTGTCAGGAAAACCTCCTTTAGAAAGAAACATTTAACAAGTCACCTAAGAGGGGTAAGGGAGTTAGGTGTACCGACAGTTGAGGAAGAGAGGTCATGGCAGGGCCTTAGGGTGAGAGTATGTAGAGAAGCAAAGAAGCCAGTGGCTGAGCAGGTTTTAAGTGAGGGGCAGAAGAGCGGCGAGGTCAGAAAGGTAGTCAGGGGGCCAGGTCATCGAGAACCCCACAGGCCACAGGAGGGACTGTGACTCTGAATGAGATGGGAGTTGCTGCAAAGCCTGGAGCAAAGGAGCATGACCTGACACATTATTTTAATCGCCTATTGATTTACTTGGTTTTGGCTGTGCCGGGTCCTCATCGTCTCGTTGCAGCAAGCAGAGCTGCTCCTGTTGCGGTGCACGGGCTTCTCGTTGCTGTGGCTTCTCCGGCTGCAGAGCACAGGCTCGCTGATGAGTCAGAGCTGGATGTGAGGGGAGGAGAGTCGGGACCGGCTCCAAACGTTTCAGCCCGAGCGACTGGAAGCAGACGGTCGACTTTTACTGTGAGATCAGGAAGCCTCCCCGTGGGAGGGGTTTGAGAGGAGGCCCAGAGTTCAGGATTGGCCCTGTGGGTTTAGAGATGTCCGCGTGAAGGTGTGGTAGCAGGCGGTTGGACATTTGAGTCTGGGCCGTAGAGGTTTGTAGCAAAGATACAAGGCCTTTCCTGGGGCAGGATCTCCGACCCAGATCGAACCCACGCCTCTCATGTCTCCTGCATCGGCACAGTTTCTTTCCCACCAGCAGCACCTAGGAAGCCCACAGCACCCTGATGATGACCAGACTTGGGGGGCTTCCCCTCAATCCTGCAGATCTCTTCTTCTCGCTTCCCTTTTCTCCATCTCTCCTTCTCCAAATTTCTCTTCTGCGTTTACTCTCTCCCCTGTCTTTCCCCCTATTGGTTCAATAGTATGCTAGGAAGTGATCCATGCAGGATTTTCCTGGTCGTCCAGTGACTAAGACTCCATGCTCCCCATGCAGGAGCCCCGAGTTCGATCCCTGGTCAGAAAACTAGATCCCACATGGCTGCAACTAAGACCCAGGGCAAACAAACAAATATTTTTAAAAGGGATACATGCTATGGAAAAATAAGTAGAACCAAGTAAGGGAGTAGACTGTGTTATTAAACTGGGCTGTCAGGAAAACCTCCTTTAGAAAGAAACATTTAACAAGTCACCTAAGAGGGGTAAGGGAGTTAGGTGTACCGACAGTTGAGGAAGAGAGGTCATGGCAGGGCCTTAGGGTGAGAGTATGTAGAGAAGCAAAGAAGCCAGTGGCTGAGCAGGTTTTAAGTGAGGGGCAGAAGAGCGGCGAGGTCAGAAAGGTAGTCAGGGGGCCAGGTCATCGAGAACCCCACAGGCCACAGGAGGGACTGTGACTCTGAATGAGATGGGAGTTGCTGCAAAGCCTGGAGCAAAGGAGCATGACCTGACACATTATTTTAATCGCCTATTGATTTACTTGGTTTTGGCTGTGCCGGGTCCTCATCGTCTCGTTGCAGCAAGCAGAGCTGCTCCTGTTGCGGTGCACGGGCTTCTCGTTGCTGTGGCTTCTCCGGCTGCAGAGCACAGGCTCGCTGATGAGTCAGAGCTGGATGTGAGGGGAGGAGAGTCGGGACCGGCTCCAAACGTTTCAGCCCGAGCGACTGGAAGCAGACGGTCGACTTTTACTGTGAGATCAGGAAGCCTCCCCGTGGGAGGGGTTTGAGAGGAGGCCCAGAGTTCAGGATTGGCCCTGTGGGTTTAGAGATGTCCGCGTGAAGGTGTGGTAGCAGGCGGTTGGACATTTGAGTCTGGGCCGTAGAGGTTTGTAGCAAAGATACAATTTTGAAAATCATTGACAGGTACCAGCAGCTGATGTTGAAACCCATCATCAAGAGAGTGAGAAGGAACAAAGAAGGGATGTAAAGACTGAGCCCTAAGGTCCAGGCGATGTGAGCAGTGGGTGAAGGTGAGTGCCACAAAGTCACACCGCACAGGTGCAAACTGGGCTTTACGAGACTGATTCATGTTGACCATCACAATATTGTAATTATCCTCCAATTAAATCAATTAATTCTTTTAAAACTTGGGCTTTATTGGGGAAACTTAGAGGCATCAGGTCATCCCTCCAACCTCTTGTCATCGTGTGGAAAGAGATATGAGGGTCAGAGAGTAGCTGGAAACCTCCTACAGTGCGCTCCAGGAGAGGGAGCCCCCAACCCCCTCGCTATTCTTTTTTTTTGGCAAGTGTGAGCTGAGTCTTGCAAGAAAGCCTGGTCTGACCTCAGGCACCCGGGGAATTGTTTGTGGTGCTGGGGATTCCTGGAGACGCTCATGGGCAGTAGAGACCATGTGGAATCATCTCTGCTTTGTGAGAGAAGGCCCCTCTGGAGTGCACCTGCTGCCAGCAACCTGGAGTGTGCCGTCAGAGTCTTCCAGTACAGTCCAAATTGTTTTTCCAAAATCCATCCCATGACCTAGGTGCTCATGAAACATAAGCTTGGCGTGTGGGAGTAGAAATCCACAGGAATAGAGGGACTTTCTTAGTGGTCCAGTGGCTAAGACGCTGTACTCCTAATTCAGGGGGCCTAGGTTCAATCCCTGGTCAGGGAACTAAATCCCACATGCTGCAACTAAAGCTGAAACGAAAGATTCTGCGTGCCACCACTGGGACTCGGTGCAGCCGAAGACGTCAATAAATGTTACAACACACACACACACATACACACACACACGAGTAGGTTCAAGTGAGCTTCTAAGCCACTTCTAACAGTGTTGGCAATGCTGAATTAATGCTGGAAGGAGGCCTGGCATCGCAATCGTATGGAGTTCATGGTAGAGGCTTGAGCCATCTGGCCATGGAGTCCATGCCAAGTCTGGGGAGAAATCCCCAGGTTCGGATGGAGGAGTAGCTGCCTGCAGCCCTTGGGCTTGCTGCTGCAGTTGTTGCATGGGCTTCTTGACTTGTTTGAAAGTGTTAACCCAGAAGCAGCAGGAGACATTGGTCGTTGTGGCTACTCCCCTGGCTGGCCAGCAAATAGTCCAAAGCTATGTGGTTATATCCTGAGCTATGTCAAGCATAATAACCTTGACAGAACTCTCGCCATGGTAATTTCCTGCCAGAGCAGACGTGGATCGCGGTTCTATCTGTCTATGGGAGGGAAGCCTGCATAAATTGCTGAAAGCTGTATACTTCACACCCAGGAATGCGTCGTGTCAGTGGCACCCAAGGCTGGTGCTGGGAAATGTCGCCTTGCCCACAGGTCTTGGGTTATCATAAAGGTTCATATGCAGGTGGTATTATGTCCAAGGGGAAAGCAAGGAAGGACCCATAACCAGAACACTGGACCGTGAAGGAGCTACAAAGGGCACTGCTCGATATTCTTCCAGCAGGTCTCAGCATCGTCCATGGGGAACGTCCCTGGTGGTCCAGTGGCTAAGGCTCCCGATGCAGGAGCCTGGCTTCACTCCCTCGTCAGGGAACTGGATCCTACATGCCTCAATGAAAAGATCCTGCATACTGCAAATAAGACCTGAGGCGACCAAATAAATAACTTTTAAAAAATCATCCATGAAGAAGATGAGAAAATGGTGGTAAAGGCCACAAGCACAGTAGACAGTGGTTGTGATCTGCTGGGAGCAAGGTCCTTGCCACTGTCAGAGTGAGACGTGGCTGGGCTCAGTGGGAGCAGGAAGGAATGGTCTGTTTAGTGCTGTGACAGACTGGTGCCTCGGACCCTGGCCTGGGCAGCTGCTGAGGCTGTTAAGCATTGCCTGTTCAGATCTGGAAGAAACAGAAAGAGGCTGGGTTTTTTTGTTTGTTTTTTTTGTTGTTGTTTGCCTCTAAGTCATCATTTGTTTTCATCCATCTTTATTCTTCGGCATGTGTGGGCCTCCCATAGCAGTGGCCTCTCTCCTTGCTCAGCACTGGCTGTGGGTGCGCATGCGCTCCAGAGCACTGGCTCGTAATTGGACACACCAGCCCAGCTGCTCCACTGCACGTGGGATTCCCGGGCCAGAGATCAAACTGGTGCCCCTTGCACTGCAAGGCGGACTCTTACTGGACCACCAGGGAAGCCCAGAAAGAGGTTTTTTACTGCTCCACCCCAGTCTATTTCCTGAGATCACTTGCGTATATTCTTCCTAGGTTTGCTACAGTCTGTCATGTGTCCGTGATGAGCTAGTTAATCTGTCCTTTGCTGAAGCGTTTACCTGCATATGAACCCAGAAGTTGCCATACTGCCTGACACATCAGGGATCTTGTCCTCCTGCTTGGTGCCCACAGAGGATCATGAGGGAATGGCTAATGTCGTTGCTCCTGAACCAGCCATACCAAGGCTCATCTGTACCCACTGCCTGCAGGGGACGAGTGGGAAAGAGCAAGTGAATTCCATGTTGACAGCTGGAGGGAGGACCATAAAATAATTTCATCAGCAGACTCCTCCGTGAAGGAGCTCGCACTCTCGTCCAGGGCAACTGGGACTCCCTGGTGGTCCAGTGGCTAAGGCTCGATGCAGGAGCCTGGCTTCACTCCTCGTCAGGGAACTGGATCCTACATGCCTCAATGAAAAGATCCTGCATACTGCAAATAAGACCTGAGGCGACCAAATAAATAACTTTTAAAAAATCATCCATGAAGAAGATGAGAAAATGGTGGTAAAGGCCACAAGCACAGTAGACAGTGGTTGTGATCTGCTGGGAGCAAGGTCCTTGCCACTGTCAGAGTGAGACGTGGCTGGGCTCAGTGGGAGCAGGAAGGAATGGTCTGTTTAGTGCTGTGACAGACTGGTGCCTCGGACCCTGGCCTGGGCAGCTGCTGAGGCTGTTAAGCATTGCCTGTTCAGATCTGGAAGAAACAGAAAGAGGCTGGGTTTTTTTGTTTGTTTTTTTTGTTGTTTGCCTCTAAGTCATCATTTGTTTTCATCCATCTTTATTCTTCGGCATGTGTGGGCCTCCCATAGCAGTGGCCTCTCTCCTTGCTCAGCACTGGCTGTGGGTGCGCATGCGCTCCAGAGCACTGGCTCGTAATTGGACACACCAGCCCAGCTGCTCCACTGCACGTGGGATTCCCGGGCCAGAGATCAAACTGGTGCCCCTTGCACTGCAAGGCGGACTCTTACTGGACCACCAGGGAAGCCCAGAAAGAGGTTTTTTACTGCTCCACCCCAGTCTATTTCCTGAGATCACTTGCGTATATTCTTCCTAGGTTTGCTACAGTCTGTCATGTGTCCGTGATGAGCTAGTTAATCTGTCCTTTGCTGAAGCGTTTACCTGCATATGAACCCAGAAGTTGCCATACTGCCTGACACATCAGGGATCTTGTCCTCCTGCTTGGTGCCCACAGAGGATCATGAGGGAATGGCTAATGTCGTTGCTCCCTGAACCAGCCATACCAAGGCTCATCTGTACCCACTGCCTGCAGGGGACGAGTGGGAAAGAGCAAGTGAATTCCATGTTGACAGCTGGAGGGAGGACCATAAAATAATTTCATCAGCAGACTGTATCCTACCAGGGAACTCCTTATCAAGGTCTTAAGAGTCTCGGTGCTACCAGCTTGGTGGGAGAGAACAGCCACCCCCACACCTAAACCACCTTCCCAGTGGTCAGAATCCATGACAACCAACCACTTTGCCAACGTGAACTGGTCCACTCCAGAGGTCATTGTGCCACCTTGAGCAACAGGTCAACACTCCTGGCCAGTAATCCACATTCAAGGAGCGCTAGTGATTTTATAGGTCAAATCAGTCCTCGATGGACCCCTCAGACCTCCACAATGGTTTCATGTTTGTTGTGATAGACCCAAGGGTGGATCTAGTGCACCCGAGTGGATGAGACAGACAATAATCTCTTTTAAAAAAACATTTATTTATTTATTTGGCTGTGCCAGATCTTAGTTGCAGCCCATGGAATCTGTGTCATTCAGGATCCTTCGTTGCCACACATGGGCTTTCTCCAAGGAAGGTAGGATCTTCATTCCCTGCCCAGAGATAGAACCTGCATCCCCTGCATTGGAAAGTGGATTCTTAACTAGTGGATCACCAGGAAGTCCCAATGGACACATAGTCTTTTTTTTTTTTTTTTAATTTATTTTGGGCGGGGGTCGGGTTGGGGAGGGAGAGGAGCGGGTGGGCCACTTCTATTGGTCTTTCATTTCTCTGTTTTCATCCATCTTTGTTCTTTGGCTCCTGTGGGCCTCCCATCGCAGTGGTGTCTGTTGTTGCAGAGCGCCGGCTCTGGGCGCATGCACACCAGAGCTCCGGCTTGGTAATTGGACACATGGGTCCAGCTGCTCTACAGCACGCGGGATCTTCCCAGGCCAGGGCTCGAACCGGCGCCCCTTGCACTGCAAGGCGGTGTCCTTATCCACTGGACCACCAGGGGAAGCCCGACACATAGTCTTTTAATCAGCTTTTTCATCCCATATGGTGTCTTCAAGATGCAGTGACTTACTAGGTTGAGTTTGTGGTTGAATTGTTGTATCCCTCTCCCCAGCAGGGGTTCCCATGTGGACATTCTCCGAATGGTCCAGTTCTGGGTGATCCCATGAAGCTGTGTAAAACATTATTCACAAAAGTCGGAGCAGGCTATAGGGGGGTGCAGTACCCTGAGCCGGTGACCGAGAGGATCTACTGCCCTTGGACCAGAAGGGAACAGGAAGAAGGCCTTGTAGAAAGAACCTCCTCTGTGATTACCCAGCCAGCCCCAAACCAGCCTAAGACAGCCCCACAAGAGGCAATAAGCACCCCTAACCTCCTCCTTCCCTTACATCCTCTACCAGGGATTCCTGTCGCTCAAACTCAGCTGGAAGTCATGAGGCAAAGGAACCTGATGATGCACGTTGGTTCCCTGGCAGAAAAGGCAGAAAGACGGAGAGTGGACCTGGAGGGCAAGTAGAAGATATTGACATAGAAGGGAACGTTGTGGCTTTAGAATGGTGACCATGTGTGTCCTCCCTAGGAAGGGATCATGTGAGCAAAGACCCGAGAAACTGTGATAATATATCTAATCCTCACGGTTGATGAGGCCATTTTACACATGGGCTTTCTCCAAGGAAGGTAGGATCTTCATTCCCTGCCCAGAGATAGAACCTGCATCCCCTGCATTGGAAAGTGGATTCTTAACTAGTGGATCACCAGGAAGTCCCAATGGACACATAGTCTTTTTTTTTTTTTTTTAATTTATTTTGGGCGGGGGTCGGGTTGGGGAGGGAGAGGAGCGGGTGGGCCACTTCTATTGGTCTTTCATTTCTCTGTTTTCATCCATCTTTGTTCTTTGGCTCCTGTGGGCCTCCCATCGCAGTGGCCTCTGTTGTCGCAGAGCACCGGCTCTGGGCGCATGCACACCAGAGCTCCGGCTTGGTAATTGGACACATGGGTCCAGCTGCTCTACAGCACGCGGGATCTTCCCAGGCCAGGGCTCGAACCGGCGCCCCTTGCACTGCAAGGCGGTGTCCTTATCCACTGGACCACCAGGGGAAGCCCGACACATAGTCTTTTAATCAGCTTTTTCATCCCATATGGTGTCTTCAAGATGCAGTGACTTACTAGGTTGAGTTTGTGGTTGAATTGTTGTATCCCTCTCCCCAGCAGGGGTTCCCATGTGGACATTCTCCGAATGGTCCAGTTCTGGGTGATCCCATGAAGCTGTGTAAAACATTATTCACAAAAGTCGGAGCAGGCTATAGGGGGGTGCAGTACCCTGAGCCGGTGACCGAGAGGATCTACTGCCCTTGGACCAGAAGGGAACAGGAAGAAGGCCTTGTAGAAAGAACCTCCTCTGTGATTACCCAGCCAGCCCCAAACCAGCCTAAGACAGCCCCACAAGAGGCAATAAGCACCCCTAACCTCCTCCTTCCCTTACATCCTCTACCAGGGATTCCTGTCGCTCAAACTCAGCTGGAAGTCATGAGGCAAAGGAACCTGATGATGCACGTTGGTTCCCTGGCAGAAAAGGCAGAAAGACGGAGAGTGGACCTGGAGGGGCAAGTAGAAGATATTGACATAGAAGGGAACGTTGTGGCTTTAGAATGGTGACCATGTGTGTCCTCCCTAGGAAGGGATCATGTGAGCAAAGACCCGAGAAACTGTGATAATATATCTAATCCTCACAACGGTTGATGAGGCCATTTTATAACTGAGGAAACTGAGGCATGGTACTCAACTTGCTCATTGCCCAAGATCACAGAGGTGAGAACCGATCGAGCTGGGATCTGATGCCAGGAAGGTTAGCGTATAGGAAAGTCACCACAAAATGAAAAGACAAAAAAAAAAATGTCAGGACCCGTAAAACTGTGATCAGCAGTCAGTTGTTAGGTATTGAGCACTGACTATAAACTAGCCACTGTATTAGCTGCTATGGGTGGATATACAGATGAGGAAGATGCTTTGCTTGCTTTCAAAGAGTCTATAATCTAGTTGGAGAGTGGGGCGGGCGGGAGTACAGCAATGTGTACAAGCAGATCGTGATACATCCTATGGTAGCATTACAGATAAAATGCTGTGAGAGTGGCTTCCTTGGTGGCTCAATGCTAAAGAATCAGTCCCTGGTCTGGGAGGATTCCTCATGCTGCAGAGCAACTGGACCAGGGCACCACGACTACTGAGCCCGTGCTCTAGAGCCCTGAGCAGGAACTGCTGAGCCCACGGGCTGCACCTACGGAGGACTGTGCAGCAGCCAAGGGCCTGTGCTGCGCAGCAAGAGTGGCCACGGCAATGAGAAGCCCACCCACCACTGAGCAGAGGAGCCCCACTTGCTGCAACTAGAGAAAACCCACACAGTAACCAAGACCCAGCACAGCCAGAAATAAATGCATACATGTTTTAAGAAGTTCAAAAAAAAAAAAAAGTGGCTGTGAGAAAACCAAGGAAAGAGATCAATTACAGCTGGATCCAGGGGAGCTGTCTGCAGGTGGCGACTGTGGAAGAAGTATAGAATTGTAACAGCAGAAACAGGAAGATGAGGGGTTCCCGGGGAAGAACCATGGGAGCAGAGATGTCTCTGCCTTTGAGGGGTGGCCGGTCACCTCCACGAATGAGAGTACATGAAACTTGGGGGAGAGAAAGGATTTATTGTATTTATGTTGACCAACAATATTTTAAAATATTTATTTATTTTTTCACGTGTTGAGAATGGTGACCATGTGTGTCCTCCCTAGGAAGGGATCATGTGAGCAAAGACCCGAGAAACTGTGATAATATATCTAATCCTCACAACGGTTGATGAGGCCATTTTATAACTGAGGAAACTGAGGCATGGTACTCAACTTGCTCATTGCCCAAGATCACAGAGGTGAGAACCGATCGAGCTGGGATCTGATGCCAGGAAGGTTAGCGTATAGGAAAGTCACCACAAAATGAAAAGACAAAAAAAAAAATGTCAGGACCCGTAAAACTGTGATCAGCAGTCAGTTGTTAGGTATTGAGCACTGACTATAAACTAGCCACTGTATTAGCTGCTATGGGTGGATATACAGATGAGGAAGATGCTTTGCTTGCTTTCAAAGAGTCTATAATCTAGTTGGAGAGTGGGGCGGGCGGAGTACAGCAATGTGTACAAGCAGATCGTGATACATCCTATGGTAGCATTACAGATAAAATGCTGTGAGAGTGGCTTCCTTGGTGGCTCAATGCTAAAGAATCAGTCCCTGGTCTGGGAGGATTCCTCATGCTGCAGAGCAACTGGACCAGGGCACCACGACTACTGAGCCCGTGCTCTAGAGCCCTGAGCAGGAACTGCTGAGCCCACGGGCTGCACCTACGGAGGACTGTGCAGCAGCCAAGGGCCTGTGCTGCGCAGCAAGAGTGGCCACGGCAATGAGAAGCCCACCCACCACTGAGCAGAGGAGCCCCACTTGCTGCAACTAGAGAAAACCCACACAGTAACCAAGACCCAGCACAGCCAGAAATAAATGCATACATGTTTTAAGAAGTTCAAAAAAAAAAAAAAGTGGCTGTGAGAAAACCAAGGAAAGAGATCAATTACAGCTGGATCCAGGGGAGCTGTCTGCAGGTGGCGACTGTGGAAGAAGTATAGAATTGTAACAGCAGAAACAGGAAGATGAGGGGTTCCCGGGGAAGAACCATGGGAGCAGAGATGTCTCTGCCTTTGAGGGGTGGCCGGTCACCTCCACGAATGAGAGTACATGAAACTTGGGGGAGAGAAAGGATTTATTGTATTTATGTTGACCAACAATATTTTAAAATATTTATTTATTTATTTCGACGTGTCAGGTCCCAGTGCAACACACAGGATCGTCGATCTTCACTGAAGCATGTGGTCTCATAGTTGTGGCATGTGGGTCTAGCGTCCTGACCAGGGATTGAACCCGGGCCTCCTTTTTCATTGGGAGCCTGGAGTCTCAGCCACTGTATCACCAGGGAAGTTTCAGAGAGATGATTTTAAGTGGGAGACCCAAAAGGCATGAAATCACACTGAATCCCAACCAAGAGGTAGAGACTTCCTTTCCAATTTTCGTTATGGGAGAAAAGTCTCAGCTGCGTGTTGCATATCTTTCAAATGCTACCACTCGCTAAACTTCCTTTTTAACCCAAAGTTTACAGATTCAGACCTTCAAGCGGACCATCAAGTTCTGGTTGGGACTTCATCTCTCTGTTTTCATTGTCTTAATTTTGACAAGTTCTCTTTCAAGCAAATGGTGTTTTTTTTTAGCTTACAGATAAATTATTTATTTTTATTATTATTTTCCTTTACAGGTAAATTCATTAAGGAAAAAATAGTTGATTTAAAGGGACAATATTGAGTTAAACATTCACGTGGTTCACAGCTCTGGCAAAAATCACAAAGAGGGAGAGGTCGGGAAAAAAAAATCACAAAGGGGGCTTCCCTGGTGGTCCAGTGGGTAAAGAGTCTGCCTTGCACTGCAGGGGGCACCGGTTCAATCCCTGGCCCAGGAAGATCCCACGTGCCACAGAGCGGCTGGGCCAGTGTGTCCAATTACGGGCCAGCGCTCTGGAGCACGTGTGCCCAGAGCTGGAGCTCTGCAATGAGAGAGGCCACTGCAATGGTAGGTTCACACAGCCCAAAGAATAAAGATGGATGAAAATAAATGATGACTTCGAGGAAAAAAGAAAAATCACAGAGGTAGTATATTATTGACTGATGCATAGGATGATACTCTGGTATAGAGTAGACAGCAGGTAAAAGGGAGAAACTGAGGAAGAGGGTCAGATCATGACAAGGGCCTAAACACCGTGATGAGGAGTTCTGTCAACTACAGCCAGACATTGGGTCAAGATTAGGAAATGATTGGGCTCAGAGCTGTGGTTGGCAGGGATGCTGTGGTCTCTGAGTGGAGGGGGAGGAGGAACTGGAGGCTGGGACAGCACTGGGGAGACAATTGTAACACTCAGGGTGAACAGGTGGAGAGAGAGCCCTGGACCAGAGCCAAGGTGGAAAGAAAGGAGGGGCTGGATTCAAAAGCCCTGCCCCCGCACCCCGTCAGGTTGTGTCATAGGGCGCTATCTGGCTAACCTAGTGAGTACACATTTCTTTTCCAGAGGCCACCAACCTTTCAGTCTCCAATCCTGCTTCCAGTGTGATGGACTAAGACAATGCAGTAGTCTCTGATTGGGCTTTACTGAGGAAAGATAACATCAGAAGAGGCCAGCCCACCGCAGTCTCTGCGGGCTCCTTAGGGGGAATTGGAAGTGCAATCAGAGATGATGGAGAACAGGGACTCTCGCCTCCGCATTCTGTGTTTCCCTGCCGGAAAAGTTCGCCGATGACTTGAGGGCTTGTGGTGATTCATTCTATTCCATACGATGAACATCTGATTTTCTAGGACCTTCAGCTTCATTTCACTGAACATAAGCCGTTCAAGGATCTTATCCTGGAGGGCAAAGCAGGCGTGCAGTTTCTCCACTTCTTTCATGTTCAGGTAGTTGCTGTTGGTTTTGGCTTCGCAGTCCTTGGATTTCTCGGCCTCTTCCTAAACTCCCCATTGCCATAAACAGAGGAAAAGTTGGTTACTAATGATCCTCATTTTCCACGCCAGGTGGGTTACACACGATCTTAGTTTCACATCCAGCATCTACCTCTTTGCCTTATCGTGTGGTGAGAGAAGAGCCCAGGGAGGAAAGGACCCTTTCCCAGCATCACCCAGCCTGCCTGAGAGCCCCCAAACCCCCAGGACCCAGAGCTGCCTTTGGTAGATAGGAATCAGTGAGACGGCCTGCTAGGCTGTATCCACAGAGGACGTAAAATCCTTAACCCAAACCTATCTGTCTCCAGAGCTTGTGACTTTCCCAATATGCCTCTTTTTTCTTTTTTAACTTTTTATTTTAGATTTGCCTATAGCTAGTTAACAATGTTTCAAGTGGACAGCAAAGGGACTCAGCCATACATATACATGTATTCATTCTCCCCCAAACTCCTCTCCCATTCAGGATGCCCTATAGCATTGAGCAGAGTTCCCTGTGCTGTGTATTAGTTCACTGTTGGTTATCCATTTTAAATTTAGCAATATGTACACATCCATCCCAAACTCTCTAATGATTCCTTCTCCCCACTGTTCCCCCTGGCTACCATAGATTCTTTCTGTAAGTCCCAACATGCCTTTCTCAGAGTTTAGTTGAGCTTCATAAAACCTCCAAGTCTCCTGAAATACTCTGATCTCTGTCATCTTTATCTGCCCCCGGCCCTCTGCATGCATTTGATAAGGATACATTTCTTTCTTTCTTTTTTTTTTTTTTCAGTATTCAACTACAAATTCCTGATCTTTAAAACCATTTAAGAATTAAATATTTTAAGACTTCCCTGGTAGCTCAGTGAGTGGTAAGGAGTTCGCCTGCCAGTGCAGGAGACACAAGTTTGATCCCTGATCAGGGACGATCCCACATACTGCAGAGCAACTAAGCCCATGAGCCACATTACTGAGCTCTAGAGCCCTGGAGCCGCCACTATGGAGCCCATGGGCTGCAACTACTGAAGGCTGTGTGCCCTAGATCCTGAGTTCCACAACAAGAGAAGTCACTGCAACAAGAAGCCTGCTCACCTCAACTAGAGAGTAGTAGCCCCTACTCCCTGCAACTAGAGAAAAGCCTGCAGCAGCAGTGAAAACCCAGTATAGCCAAAAATAAATAAATAAATAAAATTAAAAATAAAAGAATCAAATATTTCAGACATGCAGAAAAAATAAATATCACAACAAATACCCATGTTCCCACACTACCTTAAGAAATAAAATAGCACAGGGACTTCCCTGGTAGTCCAGTGGTTAAGAATCCACCTTGCAATGCAGGGGACGTGAGTTCAATCCCTGGCCAGAAAACTAAGATCCCACATGCCTCAGAGCAACTAAGCCCTTGCATCACAACTCCTGAGCCCACATGCCCCTCTGGAGGGTCCATGGCCGCAATGAAAGATCCCACATGACACAATGAAGATCCAAACTGCCGCAACTAAGACCCAACCACCCAACTAACTAACTAAATATTTTTTAAAAATAGTACAAAGGTGACTGATGTCCTCTGAGTTCTGCTCCTGGAGTGTTCACCCATTCATCCCTGAACCTTATCTCAGCCGTAATCCTGAATTTGGTATTTAGGTTTTTCTGTGAATTGCTTTATTCCATTGGATACCAGTTCTCAATGCGAGGCCATTTTGCCCTCCCCTGGGAATATTCGGCAATATCCGGAGAACTTTCTGGTTGTCACAAAAGAGGTGAGGAGTGCTGTTGGCACCTTGTAGGTAGAGGGATACTGGCAGAATTCCAGCACTGAGCAAAACAGTCCCCTCATCACAATTATCCAGAATTATCCAGCCTGAAACGTCAGTCCTGTGGAGGTTGAGAAATCCTGTCTTAATGTACGCTCACTGTACACAGGCATCCAAACACAGGCAGGACATTGTTTTGCATGTTTTTAACTTTACATGAAAGATGTCATAATCTGGGTATGTTTCTGCTGTCCGCATTACTCAGTGTGACAGATGTATCTATGCTACACATTTTTAACTTTATTCATTTTACTTTTGCCCCTTTAAAGTAGTTTTTAGAGACTTCCCTGGCAATCCAGTGGCTAAGACTCTGTGCTCCAATGCAGGGGGACCTGGGTTCGATCCCTAGTCAGGGATAGCATACCACAACTAAAGATCCCATGTGCCACAACTAAGACCCAGTGCAGCCAAATAAATGCATAAAACTCAATGTTAAAAAATAAATAAAATAGTTGTTTCTGTTGTCAAAGCCTGTTGTCATCAGAAGTGCAGTAAGGGAGTCTGGGATGGGCCCTAGTTTTCAGTTGAGGCAACTGAAGCTCGTGAAGGCAATGCTTTGTCCCCCATGACCCAAGAGAGAGCTACAGAGCAAAGTCTTAGACCCTAGTTGAATTTCTCAGTCTTGGCCAAATCTCCTGACACCTTCTCTGTCTTCCTAACCCCCTATCTAGCTATGATTCTCCCATTCCCCTCAGCTGAAGTTAAGGCCCCTCTTGCTCACCTGCTGGGGCTCTGGGGATGTAGGATTGAGTTCATACTTGACCAACCAGTTGCTAAGCAACAGCAGAAGGAACAGGAACCCAAACAAGACTGGTTTATAGCCGATCAGCCAAGCTATCAATGCTCCTATGGTGCCCGAGGAAGCAAGTATCCCATGGAGATTTCTAAAAAGAGACATTATTTCCCCCAGCATTACGGGTTGAGAGCACCCAGGCCCCGAGGTCCTGCCTCAGTCCCCCATCTAGCACAGTTGCCCTCCAGGACAGGAGTCATGGCTGCCCTTCCTGAGTCACAACCAACCCCCACCCACCCCCACTGCCACATAACAATAATGTTAACTCTTCTTATGTCTCAAGCAGTCACACTATGCCAGACTTGGACAGGCAGTTCACAAGCACCCTCTCATGACATCCTCACACCCGTCAAGTGATGGAGGCCTTTGTGATACCTCAGCCATTCAACAGCACTTCTGGGCCTAGGAGCTGGGGATAGAGTGGTGAGCAGCACAGAGTCCTTACCCTTATAGATACGGAGACAGCAAAGATGATCCAAAACTGGGTAATAAGGCAAAAAGATTTCTGTAGGCTCATTCACAGTCATATGAAGATGTTGTTTAACTGGCCCACTGGTTGGTCACTTGATGCTTTATTAGGTTTACTGTTTGATATTGATTATCTATAAAGTCACTTGGGTATACCCAAATAATTGAAAGCAGAGTCTTGAAGAAGAGGTATTTGTACTCCCATATTCACACCAGTATTATTCATAATAGCTAAAAGGTAGAAGCAACCCGCAAATCCATCAATAGATGAATGGATAAATCAAATGTTGTATATACCCACAGTGGGATTAGCCTGAAAAAGGAAGGCAATTCTGACACATCCTACCACTTGGATGACCTTTGAGGCCATTATGCTAAGTGAAATAAGCAAAAAGCAAAAGCTGTTTGGTTCTACTTATGAGCTATGTAAGTAGGGTCAGATTTATAGTCAGGACTTCCTGGTGGTCCAAGTGGTGAAGAATTTAGTCTTGGCCAAATCTCCTGACACCTTCTCTGTCTTCCTAACCCCCTATCTAGCTATGATTCTCCCATTCCCCTCAGCTGAAGTTAAGGCCCCTCTTGCTCACCTGCTGGGGCTCTGGGGATGTAGGATTGAGTTCATACTTGACCAACCAGTTGCTAAGCAACAGCAGAAGGAACAGGAACCCAAACAAGACTGGTTTATAGCCGATCAGCCAAGCTATCAATGCTCCTATGGTGCCCGAGGAAGCAAGTATCCCATGGAGATTTCTAAAAAGAGACATTATTTCCCCCAGCATTACGGGTTGAGAGCACCCAGGCCCCGAGGTCCTGCCTCAGTCCCCCATCTAGCACAGTTGCCCTCCAGGACAGGAGTCATGGCTGCCCCTTCCCTGAGTCACAACCAACCCCCACCCACCCCCACTGCCACATAACAATAATGTTAACTCTTCTTATGTCTCAAGCAGTCACACTATGCCAGACTTGGACAGGCAGTTCACAAGCACCCTCTCATGACATCCTCACACCCGTCAAGTGATGGAGGCCTTTGTGATACCTCAGCCATTCAACAGCACTTCTGGGCCTAGGAGCTGGGGATAGAGTGGTGAGCAGCACAGAGTCCTTACCCTTATAGATACGGAGACAGCAAAGATGATCCAAAACTGGGTAATAAGGCAAAAAGATTTCTGTAGGCTCATTCACAGTCATATGAAGATGTTGTTTAACTGGCCCACTGGTTGGTCACTTGATGCTTTATTAGGTTTACTGTTTGATATTGATTATCTATAAAGTCACTTGGGTATACCCAAATAATTGAAAGCAGAGTCTTGAAGAAGAGGTATTTGTACTCCCATATTCACACCAGTATTATTCATAATAGCTAAAAGGTAGAAGCAACCCGCAAATCCATCAATAGATGAATGGATAAATCAAATGTTGTATATACCCACAGTGGGATTAGCCTGAAAAAGGAAGGCAATTCTGACACATCCTACCACTTGGATGACCTTTGAGGCCATTATGCTAAGTGAAATAAGCAAAAAGCAAAAGCTGTTTGGTTCTACTTATGAGCTATGTAAGTAGGGTCAGATTTATAGTCAGGACTTCCTGGTGGTCCAAGTGGTGAAGAATCTGTCTGCTAATGCAGGGGACATGGGTTCTTTGATTCTTGGTCCAAGATGATTCTGCACGTTGTGGGGCAGCTAAGCCTGTGTGCCACAGCTACTGAAGTCAGCATACCCAGAGCCTGTGCTCTGTGACAAGAGAAGCCACTGCGTTGAGAAGCCCACGCATCGCAGCGAGAGAGCAGCTCCCACTCTCAGGAACTTAAGAAAGACTGTGAGTAGCAACCAAGACCCAATGCAGCCAAAAAAAAAAAAAAAAATTCCTCTTTTTAGTTTATAGAGACAGAGGTAGAACGGTGGTTGGCAGGGGGCGCGGAGGAAAATGACGAGTTGTTGTCTGCTGGGTACAGAGCTTTACAAGATCAGGTTCTTGAGAGTGTTTGCAGAACCATGTGAATGTATGTAACTCTAGTGAACGGTACACTCTAAATGGTTAAGATGGTAACTTCTATGCCATGTGCAATTTACTACAATGTTTAAAAATTAAAATGAATTATAAATTTAAAATAAGCTAGTATTTTCTGGAAAAAATGGACAATTTGCTAATGATTTTTTTGTAAATAGATGCAAATGAATTCTGACAGAAAACATAACCTCAACGTTGACAGTTTTATGGCCTTGTAGGACATCATTTTTTCTCTTATTCAACTTCAGTCTTACTCTAGCATTCTGTGTTCTACTGACTGGTGACTATATATCAATTTCTTATATTTTCCTTTTAACCAGCTTTATCAACCTGGTTGCTTGTTGGGACCTGAGATAAACACACTGAAGTTAAATCTTTGTACATGTACTTAAACATTTTCCCAGAATGTTTTCCTGAAAGCAGAATTGCTGGGTCCAAGGATATATATTTTAAAATCTAATTTTAAATTTTATCAAATTACTGGAATTCCTAGTGGTCCAGTGGTTAGGGCTCTGTGTTTCCACTGAAGGAGGACAGGGTTTGATTCCTGGTGGGGGAACTAAGATCCCCATAAACCCCTCTCACCCCCTCCTCCACAAACTTTCTCTTTCCTCCATTCTCTCGATATAATTCTACCCCTTTGGCTAAAATAATATTTATGTTCATGTTAGTTTAGGCATGTCAGTGTAAGTTCATAGAACCTAGTGTAAGAAGTAAGTGTTCTTACATAACTTAGTGTTCTTATATAACTTAGTGTTCTTACATAGTGTAAGAACCATATGTTGTTTCTGGCATAGCCGTGGCTTTTCTGAACTTAATTTTCTCTCTTTCACTGTTTACTTAGTGAAAAAAAAATCAACTTCTTTCACATACAATCGACATAAAGTAAAATATACCTATTTTACATGTATAGTTCAGTGAGTTTTCACTTAGGTATACACGCCCGCCCAGTTAAGTTTTTTATTGTTCTTTTGTAGTTTCAACCCCAGGTCTCATCCAGGCAACCACTGATTGGATTCTATCACTGGAGATCAGTTGGACCAGTTCTTGAACATCATGTAAATGGAATCATGTTTTTGAAAATTGTACTTTGAAGACACAAACTTGCAAAAAAGCAATGACAGCTCTGTGTCCTATTGGAAATAAGCTTGAAGAACACACACAAGGCCTGTTCCAGTGTTGGGGCAGTGAAAGAAACCTGGAAAAATTAAAAGAATAAACTATCACCACTATCTAATTAAAAGAATAAACTACCACCACTATCTGCGACATTAGGAAGAATTAACCTGGCGTGGAAAGCTGTCATGTATGTGAGAATGGTGAGCATAGGAATCGGAAGAGGTGCAAGTGAGAAAGAGCGAATCTGGAGAGGGTGTCTAGATAAAAGGAAGAGTACAAACAAAGACAGGCTTACTCTAGCATTCTGTGTTCTACTGACTGGTGACTATATATCAATTTCTTATATTTTCCTTTTAACCAGCTTTATCAACCTGGTTGCTTGTTGGGACCTGAGATAAACACACTGAAGTTAAATCTTTGTACATGTACTTAAACATTTTCCCAGAATGTTTTCCTGAAAGCAGAATTGCTGGGTCCAAGGATATATATTTTAAAATCTAATTTTAAATTTTATCAAATTACTGGAATTCCTAGTGGTCCAGTGGTTAGGGCTCTGTGTTTCCACTGAAGGAGGACAGGGTTTGATTCCTGGTGGGGGAACTAAGATCCCCATAAACCCCTCTCACCCCCTCCTCCACAAACTTTCTCTTTCCTCCATTCTCTCGATATAATTCTACCCCTTTGGCTAAAATAATATTTATGTTCATGTTAGTTTAGGCATGTCAGTGTAAGTTCATAGAACCTAGTGTAAGAAGTAAGTGTTCTTACATAACTTAGTGTTCTTATATAACTTAGTGTTCTTACATAGTGTAAGAACCATATGTTGTTTCTGGCATAGCCGTGGCTTTTCTGAACTTAATTTTCTCTCTTTCACTGTTTACTTAGTGAAAAAAAAATCAACTTCTTTCACATACAATCGACATAAAGTAAAATATACCTATTTTACATGTATAGTTCAGTGAGTTTTCACTTAGGTATACACGCCCGCCCAGTTAAGTTTTTTATTGTTCTTTTGTAGTTTCAACCCCAGGTCTCATCCAGGCAACCACTGATTGGATTCTATCACTGGAGATCAGTTGGACCAGTTCTTGAACATCATGTAAATGGAATCATGTTTTTGAAAATTGTACTTTGAAGACACAAACTTGCAAAAAAGCAATGACAGCTCTGTGTCCTATTGGAAATAAGCTTGAAGAACACACACAAGGCCTGTTCCAGTGTTGGGGCAGTGAAAGAAACCTGGAAAAATTAAAAGAATAAACTATCACCACTATCTAATTAAAAGAATAAACTACCACCACTATCTGCGACATTAGGAAGAATTAACCTGGCGTGGAAAGCTGTCATGTATGTGAGAATGGTGAGCATAGGAATCGGAAGAGGTGCAAGTGAGAAAGAGCGAATCTGGAGAGGGGGTGTCTAGATAAAAGGAAGAGTACAAACAAAGCACAGGAGGCAATGACAATTGCGTTGGGGTTCATATCTGGATCTCCTAACTTTTGTCCTTTTATTACCACGAAACTCATTTGCTCTCCACGATTTTGGCAGTCGAAGTGTGATTATCAGGAATAGTAAATAAGATGATCTACCAGTTACATTTCAGTATCTCCCACTCACTAGACTGTCAACTCTTTGAAAGCAAGAACTTCATAATTAGACTCTTGTCAGGTAGTAAGCATATTAATATTGGTTGAACTGACGAATGAGTAGATGAATGAATGAGTGAATGAATGAATTTATAAAAACAATCAAGTCTCTGGAGGAGACCTCGGACGTACAGTCTGGACTCAGAAGCTCTAGGATGATGCCTGTCCTGGGACCGAGTCCAAAGGCTAAGGAGACGCTCTAGGAGAGTGTCGTGCCTTGGGCCGTGGCGGCGCTCTAGCCTCAAGGACGCCACTCTATGGCAGCGGGAGGGCGGGGCCGTGGGCGTCCGCGGCCTTATTGTCCGGGCGCGGCGGGAGCGCGCTCAGCGCGCGCGTGCGCGGCGGCGGTTGGCAGCGTGCGGACTGTGTAAAGTGAGGCGAGGAGGCTCCGGACCCACGGAGGGGCAGACCGGGCGGCCCCTACGGCCGTCGGCGGCCAGGCGGCCCGAGATGTTGTCTGGAAAGAAAGCAGCGGCTGCAGCGGCGGCGGCGGCGGCGGCGGCGGCGGCCGGGTCGGAGGCCGGCGCGGGGGCAGCGGGCGGCGCGGAGAACGGCTCCGAGGCGGCGGCACCGCCCGCGGGCCTGTCCGGCCCTGGCGAGGCGGGGCCGGGGGCGGCCGGGGAGCGCACTCCCCGCAAGAAGGAGCCCCCGCGGGCCTCGCCCCCCGGCGGCCTGGCCGAGCCGCCGGGCTCCGCCGGGCCTCAGGCCGGGCCTACCGCCGTGCCTGGGTCTGCGACCCCCATGGAAACGGGAATCGCAGAGACCCCGGAGGGGCGACGGACCAGTCGGCGCAAGCGGGCGAAGGTGAGGCCCGACCCCCGCCCTCGAACCCCACGTCCCGGTGCCTCGCTTCCCCGAGGTCGTCCGGCCCGCACTGCCACCGCCCCACCCCCGGGAGCCCCACGCCCACCTCGACATTCCCGTGGCCGACCTCCACCCAGCTCCCCGCTGGCCGGCCGGGTGGGACGCGAGAAGGGAGCGCGTGTGTCTGCGGTGAACGCGCCTTTGTGCGGGGACTCGGCCGTCCCGAGAAAAGGGGGGTGGTCTCGGGGAAGAGTATTTTATTCATTTACATCTCGTACATCTTGTCATTTTCTCGGCTGGGAAAAAACGTCTCTCCGACGTGGGGTTATAGGGTTGGCCTTGTTGGGGACAGTCATCACTTGTTTGTCCACAGATACGTCTCGAAGTTGCTCGGCGGTATTTTATGTGTTTTAGCTGGGAGCACGTTGAGGCTGTGGGATGATGCTAAAGAAATTGCCTTAGCCGCAGAGACCAGGGATGGGGGTGAGCGGAGGGAACTTTGAATTGTATTCATTTAATTTTGAGCCCCTTTGCTGTGTGCTAAAGAGTTTTCCGCCTTTTCCCTTTTGTTCTATCAACTGTGTTTTGAAGAAGAATTTTACAGACGAGGAAACTGATCAAGAAGCTAGTATCAGTCAGTTCAGGCGTTGTTACAGGACAGTGTATACAGACAATATCGGTGCCTCACATCTCTGGGTGCCCGATGCTGTGTTCAGAGCATCACCAGCATTTTTGTTTTGTTAAATTAGTACTGACTGGCAGGCATCGCTAGCCTCATTTTAGGAATGAGTGAGCCGAAGCTCTCAGGTTAAGCAACTTTGTGACTCAGAAGTCACAAAACTAAGTGGTGAAACTGGAATATAAACCCTGTACTTAACAATGCGATAGGATATCATCAGCCTCAGAAACAAAGGACCGCGTGGGCCACCAGCAGTGAGCAGGGCACCAGGGGAGTGCTAGGGCACAGACTTGAAACGTGGGCCTTTTCTAGAGATTTCATGGTACAGTTGAAAAAAAACTGGAAATAAATTTTAAGTAAGTTATTTTAAATCATGCAGCTATGGAGTTTATGCATATTACCTCTATATAATTTAAGTGGGTGTACCGATTCAGTGTGTATGAGGAGCTTTTTGAATTTTGCCCAGACTGAGAGCCCTCAGATTAAATTGCGCAGTTTTGAGAGATCTCTCTTCAGGAATACCCTGCGCTAGGGGCATCTTGGGAGGGGGAGGGAGGTTTAACCAAAGCACAGGTTGGTTGTAGTTAGAAGTAGAAGTAGAGGGCAGAAGCCCAGTTGGGTTTTGTTTTGTTTTGTTGATTTCAGCATTTTATTTATGTATTTGGCTACACCAGGTCTTAGTTGCAGCACAATCGTGACTGGCGTGTGAACTCTTAATTGTAGTATATGGGATGTAATTTCTGACTGGAAATAAATCCACACCCCTACATTGGGAGCAGAGTCTTGGCCACTGGACTATAGGGAGGTTCCCCCAATTAGGTCATTTGTTGTAATTTTTTGGGGGAAGGCACTTTTATTGGTCTTTCATTTATTTATTTTCATCCATCTTTGCTCTTTGGCCCGTGTGGGCTTCCCATTACAGTGGACTTTCTCATTGCAAAGCACCGGCTCTTGGCGCATGCGCTCCAGAGCTCTGGCTCAGTAATTGGACACACCCATCCAGCCGCTCCAGGGCATGTGGAATCTTCCCAGGCCAGGGATCGAACCCGCGTCCCTTGCACTGCAGGGCGGACTCTTTACCCACTGGACCACCAGGGAAGCCCCCCAGTTAGGTTTTAATTTTACTATTTCAATAGAAAATGTGGATAGAAAACCAGATAACGAAATTTTTCTTTTTTTAAAAAAAAGAACAGTTTATTGAGTTAATTTACACAGTGTAAAATTTACCATTTTTGAGTGTATAATTCAGTGATTTTTATCGTATTCACAAAATTGGCAGCCAACACAACTGTTTTAGGATCTTTTCATCATTCCCCAAAGACGCTTGTACTATTAGCAGGCACTCTCTCTTCCTTCTTAGTGCCAGCCCCTGGCAATAACTAGTGTACTGTATCACTGTTTATTTACCTTTTCTGGACATTTTATGTAAACAGAACCATATTACATTTGGCCTTTTGTGTCTGGCTTTAGCATGTTTTCAAGGTTCGTCCATGTTGTAGTACTTTCATTCAGATCTAAATAGCTCACTGACCAAATAATATTCCGGTGTATGGATGTACCACATTTTGTTTATCCTTTCACCATTTTATACACATTTGTGGTGTTTCCACTTTTTGGCTCTTTTCCACTTTTTTATTATTAAAAATAATGCTGTTGTGAGCATTTGTGCATTATTTTTTGTGTGAATGTTTTTGGTTCTCCTGGATATGATGCCTAGCAGTGGAACTTCTAGGCTGCATGGGAAATGCGTTTAACTTTTTGAGAAGCTGCCAAACAATTTTCTATAGAAGCCTCATCATTTTACATTCCCACGAGCAATATTTGAAAGTTCGAGTTTCTCCAATTCTTTTTTTAAAATTTATTTATTTATTTATTTTTGCTATTCTGGGTTTTCACTGCTGCCACAGGCTCTTCTCTAGTTGTAGGGAGTGGGGGCTACTCTCTAGTTGAGGTGAACAGCTTTTTGTTGCGGTGACTTCTCTCGTTGTGTAACTCGGGCTCTAGGGCACACGGGCTTCACTAGTTGGTATACATGGGCTCGACAGTTGCACCTCTGAGGCTCCAGACCACAGGCTCCATAGGTGTGGCTCACGGGCTTAACTGCTCCACAGCGTGTGGGATCTTCCCAGGTCAGGGATGGAACCCGTGTCTCCTGCATTGGCAGGCGCACTCGCCACCACTGAGCTACCAGGGAAGCCCTTTCTAATTCTTTTGACACTTGATGTCTTGTCTTTATAGCCATTCTGGTGGGTGTGAAGTGGTATCTCATTGTAGGTTGTTTTTTTTTTTTTTTAAGATTCCCCCCCCCCCCCCATCTTGCCTCTTTCATTTTTATATTTATTTTCATCCATCTTTTATTCTTTGACATGTGTGGGCCTTCTGTTGGAGTGGCCTTTCTCGTTGCAGAGCACTGGCTATGGGCACATGCGCTCCAGAGCTCTGGCTCGTAATTGGACACACTAGTCCAGCCACTCCATGGCATGTGGGATCTTCCTGGGCCAGGGATCATACCGGTGCCCCTTGCACTGCAAGGCAGACTCTCCACCCACTGAACCACCAGGGAAGTTCTGTGGTTTTTAATATGTAAGTTAAAGATGTTAAATTGAGTATTTTCTCTTGTGCGTATTGACTTTTTCTATATATTGGCAGAATGTCTGTTCATATCTGTGGCTCATTTTTTTTTTTCTTTAAAAATAATTTATTGGTTTTGGATGACAAAATATAGGAAAGACATAAGAGCGTTGCTTGTGACCCCTTGGCTGAACTTCTCTTCCATCAGCATCTTTAAGAACCTCAGACTCGTGCTGCCTGAGCACTCTCTTGCATCGTAACAGTTGCAGAGTATGTATCCACCATGTGGGAAGTGTAAACAGAGGCCTGGTAAATGATGGGGTCCCTTCCAGTTAAATCTCCCAGCTCACTTCTGCAAAAATGGCAACCACAGTGATTGTTCCAATTGTTCATGTCCTAAAACTCTCATGACAACTGGGTTTTCACTGCTGCCACAGGCTCTTCTCTAGTTGTAGGGAGTGGGGGCTACTCTCTAGTTGAGGTGAACAGCTTTTTGTTGCGGTGACTTCTCTCGTTGTGTAACTCGGGCTCTAGGGCACACGGGCTTCACTAGTTGGTATACATGGGCTCGACAGTTGCACCTCTGAGGCTCCAGACCACAGGCTCCATAGGTGTGGCTCACGGGCTTAACTGCTCCACAGCGTGTGGGATCTTCCCAGGTCAGGGATGGAACCCGTGTCTCCTGCATTGGCAGGCGCACTCGCCACCACTGAGCTACCAGGGAAGCCCTTTCTAATTCTTTTGACACTTGATGTCTTGTCTTTATAGCCATTCTGGTGGGTGTGAAGTGGTATCTCATTGTAGGTTGTTTTTTTTTTTTTTTAAGTTTCCCCCCCCCCCCCCATCTTGCCTCTTTCATTTTTATATTTATTTTCATCCATCTTTTATTCTTTGACATGTGTGGGCCTTCTGTTGGAGTGGCCTTTCTCGTTGCAGAGCACTGGCTATGGGCACATGCGCTCCAGAGCTCTGGCTCGTAATTGGACACACTAGTCCAGCCACTCCATGGCATGTGGGATCTTCCTGGGCCAGGGATCATACCGGTGCCCCTTGCACTGCAAGGCAGACTCTCCACCCACTGAACCACCAGGGAAGTTCTGTGGTTTTTAATATGTAAGTTAAAGATGTTAAATTGAGTATTTTCTCTTGTGCGTATTGACTTTTTCTATATATTGGCAGAATGTCTGTTCATATCTGTGGCTCATTTTTTTTTTTCTTTAAAAATAATTTATTGGTTTTGGATGACAAAATATAGGAAAGACATAAGAGCGTTGCTTGTGACCCCTTGGCTGAACTTCTCTTCCATCAGCATCTTTAAGAACCTCAGACTCGTGCTGCCTGAGCACTCTCTTGCATCGTAACAGTTGCAGAGTATGTATCCACCATGTGGGAAGTGTAAACAGAGGCCTGGTAAATGATGGGGTCCCTTCCAGTTAAATCTCCCAGCTCACTTCTGCAAAAATGGCAACCACAGTGATTGTTCCAATTGTTCATGTCCTAAAACTCTCATGAACGAACAGGCTGCAGACTAATGATGACTGCAGAGCCCTTTGCCTACACTAGCGGCCTTTGGCTAATCCAGTCTGCCTGTGGCACCTGCATGGGGGCCCCCCCATCCTAGAGTGTTGATGGAGGAAGGGCAGGCCAGGCCACGCATGAAGAATAAACAGTCAGTATTGGGCTCAGACTAGGAATCCATAGGTCTTGAGGACCTCTGTGTATTTGTCAGTTTCTTCCTGATGTTCTTTTCAACCTGCTTCCATAGCCTCATGAGCTGCTTCTTTTTCCAGTAATGGATTTTGGCCGCCTCCTTTCTTTTCTCCTCCAGGTTGGCTGTTACTGCCTGGTACTTTCAGCCAACCTCATGAGCCAGGTGCCCTGGGTAGGCAGACTTCCGAGTAAGCTTCAGACGCACAACCGTGAGGGCAGCAGGAACCACCATCCACTTTTTCTTGTCATAGGGTGGTGGGATCCCATCAGACACCTGGAGGAGGTCCAGAGCCGCCTGCCCCGCTTGGTCTTGTAGGGAAGCCTGCCTCGCACTGTCCGCCAGAAGATGTGGCCAGGGCTTGGAAGTGGTAGGGGCCACAGGAGGGGTTGGTGTTCATCTGCTTGTGGAGAAAGGCCGAGTACTTGAAACTTATTTCTGTAGAAATTGTCAGAGATGTTGGTACCCTCATAGTGTATGACCACGACCTTCCAGCCCAGAAGCACTTGCTTGGCCTCAGTGGCCACCAGGCAGCCCAGGAGATGGCCTCGGCCATCGAGCATCAGGACCTTCTGCCCCCCCACCACCTTGGGCAGGTGCCTGGGGAAGCTTGAGTTATGTTTTATTTTTAATTCATTTTGACTGTTCTGGGTCCTTCATTGCTGCAACGGCTTTCCTCTAGTTGTGACAGGCAGGGGCACCTCTCGAGTTGTGGTGTGCAGGCTTCTCATTGCAGTGGCTTCTCCTGTTGCAGAGCACAGGCTCTGGGGACGAGGCTTTGGTAGTTGTGGGAAGTGTAAACAGAGGCCTGGTAAATGATGGGGTCCCTTCCAGTTAAATCTCCCAGCTCACTTCTGCAAAAATGGCAACCACAGTGATTGTTCCAATTGTTCATGTCCTAAAACTCTCATGAACGAACAGGCTGCAGACTAATGATGACTGCAGAGCCCTTTGCCTACACTAGCGGCCTTTGGCTAATCCAGTCTGCCTGTGGCACCTGCATGGGGGCCCCCACATCCTAGAGTGTTGATGGAGGAAGGGCAGGCCAGGCCACGCATGAAGAATAAACAGTCAGTATTGGGCTCAGACTAGGAATCCATAGGTCTTGAGGACCTCTGTGTATTTGTCAGTTTCTTCCTGATGTTCTTTTCAACCTGCTTCCATAGCCTCATGAGCTGCTTCTTTTTCCAGTAATGGATTTTGGCCGCCTCCTTTCTTTTCTCCTCCAGGTTGGCTGTTACTGCCTGGTACTTTCAGCCAACCTCATGAGCCAGGTGCCCTGGGTAGGCAGACTTCCGAGTAAGCTTCAGACGCACAACCGTGAGGGCAGCAGGAACCACCATCCACTTTTTCTTGTCATAGGGTGGTGGGATCCCATCAGACACCTGGAGGAGGTCCAGAGCCGCCTGCCCCGCTTGGTCTTGTAGGGAAGCCTGCCTCGCACTGTCCGCCAGAAGATGTGGCCAGGGCTTGGAAGTGGTAGGGGCCACAGGAGGGGTTGGTGTTCATCTGCTTGTGGAGAAAGGCCGAGTACTTGAAACTTATTTCTGTAGAAATTGTCAGAGATGTTGGTACCCTCATAGTGTATGACCACGACCTTCCAGCCCAGAAGCACTTGCTTGGCCTCAGTGGCCACCAGGCAGCCCAGGAGATGGCCTCGGCCATCGAGCATCAGGACCTTCTGCCCCTCCACCACCTTGGGCAGGTGCCTGGGGGAAGCTTGAGTTATGTTTTTATTTTTTAATTCATTTTTGACTGTTCTGGGTCCTTCATTGCTGCAACGGCTTTCCTCTAGTTGTGACAGGCAGGGGCACCTCTCGAGTTGTGGTGTGCAGGCTTCTCATTGCAGTGGCTTCTCCTGTTGCAGAGCACAGGCTCTGGGGTACGCAGGCTTTGGTAGTTGTGGCACATGGGCTGAGTAATTGCAATTCCTGGACTCTGGGGCACAGGCTCAGTAGTTGCAGGCTCACGGGCTTAGTTGCTTCAGGGCATATGGGATCTTCTCAGATCAGACATCAGAGAACCTGAGTCTCAGGCATTGGCAGGCTACTACTTCACCACCGGGCCACCAGGAACGCCCTCCTTGGCTCATCTTTAAATTGTGTTACCTTTTTAATGTTGAGTAGTTAGGGTTCTGTATATATAGTGACTATAAAAGTTTTAATTTTGGTTTCCAACTTACTAACATTTTTTCTTTTGTCTCTTTTCCTTCTAGTGTTCCGTCTAAGAAGCTATTGTTTAATCCATTGTCAAAAGATTTACTCCTGTGTTTTCTTCTAAGAGTTTTATAGTTTTAACTCTTTCTTTTTTGGGGGGTGGTCAGTTGGGGAGGAAGGGGGACTGGCGGGCCACTTCTATTGGTCTTTCATTTATCTGTTTTCATCCATCTTTGTTCTTTGGCCTGTGTCGGCCTCCCATTGCGGTGGCCTCTGTTGTCGCAGAGCACTAGCTCTGGGCACATGCACTCCAGAGCTCCGGCTCGGTAATTGGACACATTGGTCCAGCCACTCTGAGGCACGTGGGATCTTCCCAGGCTAGGAATCGAACCAGCGTCCCTTGTACTGCAAGGCGGTGTCCTTACCCACTGGACCACCAAGGAAGCCCTAGTTTTAACTCTTGCATTTGGATCTGTGATCATTTTGGAGTTAATTTTTGTAAATCATATGAGGAAGAAGTTCAGCTTCATTCTTTTTCATGTGTATATCCGTTTGGCCCAACACAATTTGTAGAAGACTATTGTCTCTCCCTTTAAATGATTGACACCTTTGTTGATTGACTATAAACGTAAGTTTATTTCTGGACTCTCAGTTCTGTACCATTGATCTATATTAATGTTCTTATGCCAGCAACACAGTGACCTGATTACTGTAGGTTGACAATATGTTTTGAAATCAGGAAGTGTGAGTTCTCTAACTTTATTCTTTTTCAAGATTGTTTTGGTCTTTATCTCTTGCGTGTCCATATAAATTTTAGGATCAGTTTATCAGTTTCTGTAAAAAAAGCAACTGACGTTTTGATTGGTATATTGAATCTGTAGATTAATTTTGGTCATGCTGTAAGATTTCTGTCTTTGTAGTTCTCCTGTGTTTATTTTAATTTTCCATTGTGATTAGCTGTGAAACTCCCAAAAGGTAAATGGGTTGTGTGTTTATTCCAAGAGCACCTAGGAAGTAAAGAGCTGGGGAAGTTGACCTGTATATTCATAGCTAGTCCTGAGAGCCAGGGAAAACAGACTTCAAGGGATAGAGTGTCCATAGAGGGGTAAAATGGAAGCTGACTGAGTCCAGTGTAGATAGAGGCAAGATAAATTGGAGGGATTATAGTCCATGATGTATAGAATTGTGTCTAGATTGTAGAGAGCCAAACATTAGATCTGTACTGTGCTGTACGGTAACCACTAGACAGCTGTGGCTATTGAGCACTCACCATGTGCCTAGTAGATTGAAGAAACTGAATTTTTAATTTTAATTTAATCCCAAATAGCCACATGATGAGGGGCTTCCCTGGTGGTTCAGTGGTAAAGAACTCACCTGCCAATGAGTTCGATCTCTGGGTCAGGAAAATCCCCTGGAGAAGAAAATGGCAACTCACTCCAGTATTCTTACCTGGGAAATCCTGTGGACAGAAGAGCCTGGTGGCTACACTCCATGGGGTCACAAAGAGGTGGGCACGACTTAGCGACTAAACAGCAATAACATGTGCTCAATAGACATGGCCAGTGCTACCTTTTTGGAAGCACAGATGCAGAACTTTACCATTATCTCAGAAAATTCTGTCAACGTTGCTAGATTATGAAGTACTATGTGAATTTAGGGAAGGGAAAGGTGTTTGTAAGTGTGGAAGACATACAGAGTAATTTGCAGAGGCGGTGGGCCTTTTAGGCATTGCATTTACAGAAAAAGATAAGTAGCTTTCAGGGAGTTTAGGGGTGATTTTGACTAGTATGTTAGAAAATGATGAGAGGTAAATTTTAACAAGTTAGAGCCAGAGAGTTTATATGCTGTTTTGACAGTTTGGGCTGTGATCTGTTAACCTATGTGAAAACATAACATATTTGAAAAATTAATCTGTCAGTTTTGTCCTAGGTGAATTATAAGGAAGAACTTTTAAAACAAAAGACTGGAGCTGCAAGGTGGTTGGGAAGAGAATGAATCATTACAGTTAGGGTGTGGAAGAGAGAGGAGAGGCTAGAGGTGTAAATTTGAGAGTCATGGGCGTACAGGTAGGAACAGGTATCCTGCTGACTCATACCTGCCGGTTGGGATATCTGCACCTAGGAAGTAAAGAGCTGGGGAAGTTGACCTGTATATTCATAGCTAGTCCTGAGAGCCAGGAAAACAGACTTCAAGGGATAGAGTGTCCATAGAGGGTAAAATGGAAGCTGACTGAGTCCAGTGTAGATAGAGGCAAGATAAATTGGAGGGATTATAGTCCATGATGTATAGAATTGTGTCTAGATTGTAGAGAGCCAAACATTAGATCTGTACTGTGCTGTACGGTAACCACTAGACAGCTGTGGCTATTGAGCACTCACCATGTGCCTAGTAGATTGAAGAAACTGAATTTTTAATTTTAATTTAATCCCAAATAGCCACATGATGAGGGGCTTCCCTGGTGGTTCAGTGGTAAAGAACTCACCTGCCAATGAGTTCGATCTCTGGGTCAGGAAAATCCCCTGGAGAAGAAAATGGCAACTCACTCCAGTATTCTTACCTGGGAAATCCTGTGGACAGAAGAGCCTGGTGGCTACACTCCATGGGGTCACAAAGAGGTGGGCACGACTTAGCGACTAAACAGCAATAACATGTGCTCAATAGACATGGCCAGTGCTACCTTTTTGGAAGCACAGATGCAGAACTTTACCATTATCTCAGAAAATTCTGTCAACGTTGCTAGATTATGAAGTACTATGTGAATTTAGGGAAGGGAAAGGTGTTTGTAAGTGTGGAAGACATACAGAGTAATTTGCAGAGGCGGTGGGCCTTTTAGGCATTGCATTTACAGAAAAAGATAAGTAGCTTTCAGGGAGTTTAGGGGTGATTTTGACTAGTATGTTAGAAAATGATGAGAGGTAAATTTTAACAAGTTAGAGCCAGAGAGTTTATATGCTGTTTTGACAGTTTGGGCTGTGATCTGTTAACCTATGTGAAAACATAACATATTTGAAAAATTAATCTGTCAGTTTTGTCCTAGGTGAATTATAAGGAAGAACTTTTAAAACAAAAGACTGGAGCTGCAAGGTGGTTGGGAAGAGAATGAATCATTACAGTTAGGGTGTGGAAGAGAGAGGAGAGGCTAGAGGTGTAAATTTGAGAGTCATGGGCGTACAGGTAGGAACAGGTATCCTGCTGACTCATACCTGCCGGTTGGGATATCTCATCCTTGGTTATATGTAGTTGTAGAATCTCTGAGGTCTCAGAGGATTTTACTTAGGGATAAAAGACTTCCAATCCTTTGTGTTCAGAGCATCCATTCTTTTCCTCAGGGGAATAGATTTATTTTTTAGAGTTTGTTTAATTCTTTTGGATGGTTTTAAGACTTTTTAGCAAGTGGAGAAGTCCTTTTTTATAAAATATAATTTTATGCACAATTCTAAAATAAACTACTACTTGCCTGTTTTATATGAAATTTAAGTTTATAACACTTCTTATAGTTGTCAGTCTTTGAGACAATGCCGCTGTTTTGGCAGAGCCAAACTTGAGAATGGAGGTTAAGTATAATAGTTGTAGCCTCAAGAATTTCTGTATGTTGTCTGTGAAGTATTATGATGGACAAGCAGTGGTAGTGCAAAAGGTTGTTTCCTTTGTTTTTAGTTTGTCTTGCCATCTCAGGACACTCTCTCAGTTGAACAGAGATGGCAGAAGGGATTTTATTCTTCTTTCTATCCAAAATTGAGTTACCTAAGTAGTAGTACAAATTCATGATTGGCAATCTCTAAAGGGTTATGGGTTGGTTTAACACATATGAGTACCCATGCTAAAAATACATTTAAGGGGGGATTTCCCTGGTGGTCCAGTGGCTGAGACTCTGTACTCCCAATGCTGGGGACCTGGGTTCAATCCCTGGTCAGGGAACTAGATCCCACCTATCATAACTAAGACCCAGTACAACCAAATAAATACATTAAAAAGTGGGCGGGGACTTCCTGGTGGTCCAAAGCAGGGGACTGAGGTTCGATCCTTGGTCAGGGAACTAGATCCCACATGCTGCAACTAAGACCTGGAGCAACCAAATAAAATAAATAATTTTTTTTTAATTAAAATTTAAAAATTAGTAAATGAAATCCCAAAGAAGCCTAGGGGTCTGTGGAACACAGTTCTTTTTCTTTTTTTTTTTTTAAAGCTTTTATTTTACTTTTAACTTTTACAGAGTTTTGTTTTTTACAGATATGTATGTTCCCAGATTAGTCATATGTATATCCCCCCCATCCCACCCCTCCAAACCATCACACAGCACCCCTGCAGGATCCCCTTTTCTCACGGAGCAATGACAGTCCTTTTTCTGTTATTGTTAAATACTAAGATATTCTTACACCTACCTCTAGGTATTTTTCTAATCTCTTTTTTTCCTGAAAACTAAGAACTCTAGACCAGTCTCTTTCAAGTGTGTTCCTTGTTAGTAGTTACTACTTTATCAAAACATTGAATTAAACACTGTTAGAAAGATTGTTTTTGCTTAAAAACTTCTCAGTACCTTTAATGTATATTGTGACTTTCCTAGAGGGGGGCCTATAAAGAATGCAGTGTTTCCCTACTCTATTATGATTTTTTAATTATTTGATTTTTGGCTGCACTGGGCCTTTGTTGCTGGGCGCTGGCTTGCTCAGGTTGCAGAGAGCGGGGACTGACTATTCTTTAGTTGCCATGCTCGGGTTTATTGTGGTGGCCTTCTGTTGTTGTTTGAGCACCAGCTCAGTAGCTTCTTTCTATTTTCCAAAAGTTGTTTCCTTTGTTTTTATTTTTCACCCCTCTCAGTTGAACAGTCAGAAGGGATTTTATTCTTCTTTCTATCCAAAATTGAGTTACCTAAGTAGTAGTACAAATTCATGATTGGCAATCTCTAAAGGGTTATGGGTTGGTTTAACACATATGAGTACCCATGCTAAAAATACATTTAAGGGGGGATTTCCCTGGTGGTCCAGTGGCTGAGACTCTGTACTCCCAATGCTGGGGACCTGGGTTCAATCCCTGGTCAGGGAACTAGATCCCACCTATCATAACTAAGACCCAGTACAACCAAATAAATACATTAAAAAAGTGGGGCGGGGGACTTCCCTGGTGGTCCAAAGCAGGGGACTGAGGTTCGATCCTTGGTCAGGGAACTAGATCCCACATGCTGCAACTAAGACCTGGAGCAACCAAATAAAATAAATAATTTTTTTTTAATTAAAATTTAAAAATTAGTAAATGAAATCCCAAAGAAGCCTAGGGGTCTGTGGAACACAGTTCTTTTTCTTTTTCTTTTTTTTTTAAAGCTTTTATTTTACTTTTAACTTTTACAGAGTTTTGTTTTTTACAGATATGTATGTTCCCAGATTAGTCATATGTATATCCCCCCCATCCCACCCCTCCAAACCATCACACAGCACCCCTGCAGGATCCCCTTTTCTCACGGAGCAATGACAGTCCTTTTTCTGTTATTGTTAAATACTAAGATATTCTTACACCTACCTCTAGGTATTTTTCTAATCTCTTTTTTTCCTGAAAACTAAGAACTCTAGACCAGTCTCTTTCAAGTGTGTTCCTTGTTAGTAGTTACTACTTTATCAAAACATTGAATTAAACACTGTTAGAAAGATTGTTTTTGCTTAAAAACTTCTCAGTACCTTTAATGTATATTGTGACTTTCCTAGAGGGGGGCCTATAAAGAATGCAGTGTTTCCCTACTCTATTATGATTTTTTACTTCTTTGGTTCTGGGCTGCACTGGGCCTTTGTTGCTGGGCGCTGGCTTGCTCAGGTTGCAGAGAGCGGGGACTGACTATTCTTTAGTTGCCATGCTCGGGTTTATTGTGGTGGCCTTCTGTTGTTGTTTGAGCACCAGCTCAGTAGTTGTGGTCCATGGGCTTAGTTGCCCCATGGCATGTGAAATCTTGCCAGATCAGGGATCAAACCTGTGTCCACTGCATTGGCAGGCAGATTCTTAACCACTGGACCACCAGCGAGGTCCAGTTTGCAACTTTAATCTTGGGTTCTCTTTTTCCTTAAAAGGGCCTGATGCCTTAGGCAAAAGCTGAACTACTGCAGTAAAGTGGATCTTATGTTATTGTTTGCGTTTGTCTCAGAATTTGCATATTGCCCCTTTCCATAATAGGCACTTGTTAAGCGATTATTCATTGAATAGTTAGGATTCATGCACAGGGAATTAAAAGAGCTGAATTTTGGGGACAAGAAGGGTCCAGCATTGTTGAGAGGTAAAAGGAGGAAGGAGAGTGCGTACTGTATATAGATATTACATTTTCTAGCCCTCTCTCTCTTTGAAACTTTCCTTCCTTTCTCTTTTACCCATTATCCCCAGGTGTGTTCCTAGTTTATCTCAGTCAAGTATGATAAGGTTTAATATCTACATTTCTGGGAGATTTTATTGTAAAGTCTCTATGAGGTGTTTCCCTGATCAGGTTTTTTTGTTTGCTACTAGAGTTTCAGCTTATTAAGGACAGAGAGACTCATTTATAATAATTTTCTCCATTGTGCCATGTTCTCAATGTTTAGTATTTGATAGATAAATAAGGTTACTCATGTATTAAAGAAGATTCTTAGAGCATGTCAAAACTATTCAATTTATCCATAATTGTTTCTATTTTCTAGTCCAATCCCTGTTTTCAGTAAAATTCCCAGTTCCAATCGCCAGTTATGTCTAAATTGATTCTTTAAGTTATTTTTTTTGATTTTTGGGCTTAAACTTCTCAGTACCTTTAATGTATATTGTGACTTTCCTAGAGGGGGGCCTATAAAGAATGCAGTGTTTCCCTACTCTATTATGATTTTTTAATTATTTGATTTTTGGCTGCACTGGGCCTTTGTTGCTGGGCGCTGGCTTGCTCAGGTTGCAGAGAGCGGGGACTGACTATTCTTTAGTTGCCATGCTCGGGTTTATTGTGGTGGCCTTCTGTTGTTGTTTGAGCACCAGCTCAGTAGTTGTGGTCCATGGGCTTAGTTGCCCCATGGCATGTGAAATCTTGCCAGATCAGGGATCAAACCTGTGTCCACTGCATTGGCAGGCAGATTCTTAACCACTGGACCACCAGCGAGGTCCAGTTTGCAACTTTAATCTTGGGTTCTCTTTTTCCTTAAAAGGGCCTGATGCCTTAGGCAAAAGCTGAACTACTGCAGTAAAGTGGATCTTATGTTATTGTTTGCGTTTGTCTCAGAATTTGCATATTGCCCCTTTCCATAATAGGCACTTGTTAAGCGATTATTCATTGAATAGTTAGGATTCATGCACAGGGAATTAAAAGAGCTGAATTTTGGGGACAAGAAGGGTCCAGCATTGTTGAGAGGTAAAAGGAGGAAGGAGAGTGCGTACTGTATATAGATATTACATTTTCTAGCCCTCTCTCTCTTTGAAACTTTCCTTCCTTTCTCTTTTACCCATTATCCCCAGGTGTGTTCCTAGTTTATCTCAGTCAAGTATGATAAGGTTTAATATCTACATTTCTGGGAGATTTTATTGTAAAGTCTCTATGAGGTGTTTCCCTGATCAGGTTTTTTTGTTTGCTACTAGAGTTTCAGCTTATTAAGGACAGAGAGACTCATTTATAATAATTTTCTCCATTGTGCCATGTTCTCAATGTTTAGTATTTGATAGATAAATAAGGTTACTCATGTATTAAAGAAGATTCTTAGAGCATGTCAAAACTATTCAATTTATCCATAATTGTTTCTATTTTCTAGTCCAATCCCTGTTTTCAGTAAAACTACCTCCCCTAGCTGCCTATTCCCGGTACCCATCCCCCCGCCATGTGTGGTCATGTCATTTAAAAAAAATAAAAAAGAAGACAGGGCTTTCCTGGTGGTCCAGTGGGTAAAGAGTCTGCCTGGCGGTGCAAAGGGTGCCAGTTTGATCCCTGGCCGGGAAAAATCCCATATGCCTAGGAATGGCTGGGCTGGTATGTCCAATTACGAACCAGCACTTTGGAGCGTATGCGTCCAGAGTTGGTGCTCTGCAATGAGGCCACTATGATGGAAGGCCCATACATGCCAGAGAATAAAAATGGATGAAAAATAAGTGATGGGGCTTTCCTGGTGGTCCAGTGGGTAAAGAGTCTGCCTTACACTGCAAGGGGTGCCAGTTCGATCCCTGGCCTGGGAAGATCCCATGTGGCGCGGAGTGGCTGGACCAATGTGTCCAATTACCAGCCAGTGCTCTGGAGCGCATGCACCCAGAGCTGGTGCTCTACTACAGGAGAGGCCACTGTAATGGGAGGCCCACACAGGCCAAAGAACAAAGATGGATGAAAATAAATAAATGAAAGACCAATAAAAGTGGCCAAAAATTAAACAATGACTTAGAGGCAAAAAAAAAAACAAAAAGAAGACAAATAATAGTCAGTAATCTGGAGCTATTTAAAATATATTTCAAAAATTAAAATAGATTATATTCACTGTAATCCAGAATTATACATTTCAGAAATCCAAGAAATTAAGTGTGTTGTATGTAGAAGCTATGTTGTCTTTGCCTTGTCACCACATCCAATAAATTATTTTAATTTTATTCATTTTATCTTTTTTATTGAATCCAGAATAGAGAGCTGTTGTTTCTGTGGCTTCTTGAAATCTTTATTGGGATGGGAGTCAAAGTGATGATTTGACAGTGTTCCAAGGTTGATGACTATTTGTAATACCACATTGCACATTTTAATAAAGAGATCCATAGTAATGTTCCCTATCGTAAAATTGCTTTACCCCCCCCAATAAAACATTCACTAGGACTGCCTTCCTTTTGCCTGGATTTCTGCTTTATAACCAGCATAAATTAGTAGTAAGGCTTATAGCCTCCGTTTCCCTGTGACTTCCTCCTTAATCTGTGAGAGAGGATTCTTTGCTCTCATCATTCAGCTCTCTTCAGTCACAGTGCTTTTGTTCATTTAAGCAAATGTACCTTTTTATTGTTTTAATTTGACCACTGTCATTTGCAGTTTTTATTCTCTACGTACCCTCCCCATCTCCAGTTTGGTTTCTGGAATTCTTTTGCTGTTTTTTCCTATTTCCTATGGAATAGTAGTTAGAAGTAACAGATTGGCATCAGACAGACTTGTTCTAGTTGACTATATTTTTTGAGAACTGTTTTAGTCTTCTGTTGAAACTTAAGTATCTGAATATGGTATATACATACATTTAGATATACACACAAATGCAACTTTTAGTTGTAGAGAGCCTCAGAATCATTGATTTAAATTTTAGTATTATGATATAAAAGTTTGGGCTAAATATGAACTGGCACGAGATTATGGGTTTTTTTTTTTTCCTTGAGTTTTTTTTTTTTTTTTGATTTTTGGCCTCTTTATTGTTTCTTTTATTTATTTATGTTCATGCATCTTTATTCTTTGACCTGTGTGGGCCTCCCATTGCAGTGGCCTCTCCTGTAGCAGAGCAGCGGCTCTGCGCGCATGCGCTCCAGAGCACTGGCTCATAATTGGACACACTGGTGCAACGTGGACTCTTTACCCACTGGGCCACCAGGGAAGCCCAGAGAGATTTTGTTTTTAATGGTTATCTATTAGGAACTACCCTGTTCTTTGTTATTTATGTATTTCTTTTAAAAATTGAAGTGAGAAAGCAATTCATACTTATTTATGGTTCCAAATTGAGTTTCTGACTTTAGATGTCCATTGATTTAGCTTTCCCTGGTATAATCTCCATATAGGTAGAATACAGAGAAATGGATGAAAGTTTGGCCAACCTCTCAGAAGATGAGTATTATTCAGAAGAAGAGAGAAATGCTAAAGCAGAGAAGGAAAAGAAGCTTCCCCCACCACCCCCTCAAGCCCCACCTGAGGAAGAAAATGAAAGCGAACCTGAGGAACCATCTGGTGAGTTGTAGTAACTAAACCACATTTTGTTTAATCTTAGAAATAAGGTTGATGTCATAGGACTGCTTTTAAAACATTCACTAGGACTGCCTTCCTTTTGCCTGGATTTCTGCTTTATAACCAGCATAAATTAGTAGTAAGGCTTATAGCCTCCGTTTCCTGTGACTTCCTCCTTAATCTGTGAGAGAGGATTCTTTGCTCTCATCATTCAGCTCTCTTCAGTCACAGTGCTTTTGTTCATTTAAGCAAATGTACCTTTTTATTGTTTTAATTTGACCACTGTCATTTGCAGTTTTTATTCTCTACGTACCCTCCCCATCTCCAGTTTGGTTTCTGGAATTCTTTTGCTGTTTTTTCCTATTTCCTATGGAATAGTAGTTAGAAGTAACAGATTGGCATCAGACAGACTTGTTCTAGTTGACTATATTTTTTGAGAACTGTTTTAGTCTTCTGTTGAAACTTAAGTATCTGAATATGGTATATACATACATTTAGATATACACACAAATGCAACTTTTAGTTGTAGAGAGCCTCAGAATCATTGATTTAAATTTTAGTATTATGATATAAAAGTTTGGGCTAAATATGAACTGGCACGAGATTATGGGTTTTTTTTTTTCCTTGAGTTTTTTTTTTTTTTTTGATTTTTGGCCTCTTTATTGTTTCTTTTATTTATTTATGTTCATGCATCTTTATTCTTTGACCTGTGTGGGCCTCCCATTGCAGTGGCCTCTCCTGTAGCAGAGCAGCGGCTCTGCGCGCATGCGCTCCAGAGCACTGGCTCATAATTGGACACACTGGTGCAACGTGGACTCTTTACCCACTGGGCCACCAGGGAAGCCCAGAGAGATTTTGTTTTTAATGGTTATCTATTAGGAACTACCCTGTTCTTTGTTATTTATGTATTTCTTTTAAAAATTGAAGTGAGAAAGCAATTCATACTTATTTATGGTTCCAAATTGAGTTTCTGACTTTAGATGTCCATTGATTTAGCTTTCCCTGGTATAATCTCCATATAGGTAGAATACAGAGAAATGGATGAAAGTTTGGCCAACCTCTCAGAAGATGAGTATTATTCAGAAGAAGAGAGAAATGCTAAAGCAGAGAAGGAAAAGAAGCTTCCCCCACCACCCCCTCAAGCCCCACCTGAGGAAGAAAATGAAAGCGAACCTGAGGAACCATCTGGTGAGTTGTAGTAACTAAACCACATTTTGTTTAATCTTAGAAATAAGGATAAATGAACTTACTTCTATTGTGCAATGTTATTGATGTCTTTGGTTTATACTCTTGATATTGGTCATGTGTATTTCAGTGTGTATATATGTGCATATACGTGTTTACACACATACGTAATGGTACTGACCTTGTTTTTGTGTGTATCTGCACATATAGGAGGAGAGTAAAGAGTGAAAGAAAAAGGATAATGGCTATGCAGGGCAGTTGGAAAGTTGGAGAAAATAAACAACTGGAGAAAAAGACAAACACGAAAAGAAAAACACAAAAGACAAACCCATAAAACCAAACCTCTCACTCGTAACTGATTCAGAATTTGGAGATAGAATGGTTCAGAAATTATTCTTGCTAGATTGTGCCATTAGGACTTCCCTGGTAGCTCAGTGGTGAAGCGTTCACCTGCCAATGCAGGAGTCACGAGTTCAGTCCCTGATTCGTGAAGATCCCACATGCTGTGGAGCAGCCAAGCCTGTGAGCCACAACTGTTGAGCCTGTGCTCTGGAGCCTCAGGAGACGCAACTGTTGAGCCCATGTGCCGCAACTACTGAAGCCCGTGTGCCCTGGAGCCCGAGTTCCACAACAAGAAAGGTCACCGCAACAAAAAGCCTGCTCACCTCAACTAGAGAGTAGCCCCCACTCCCTTCCTGTGGCAGCAGTGAAAACCCAGAATGGCCAAAAAAAAAAAAAAAGTTGTACCATTTGCTTCATGGTTAGATACTGTCTGATAGAACTGTCATAGTGTGGATCAGTGTTGAAGAGGGTCTTTTTCTGGTGAACAAATAAATGTAAAATTATAATCTGATGTCAAAAAGAAAAGGCCTACTCTTTAGTTATTGAGCCCTCTACTCAGAATGGTGTAAGAAAAGGCTGTGAAGAGATTCTTAGGTCACACAATCTTCCTTATGACCTGGAAAGATTGCTGGAGTCTGTGCTACTGTTTTCAGGGCTTCAAACATCTTAAAAAATTCTCACTAACTTCCCTTAGTGAGTCCTGCTGAGGATACCCAGACCAATCAGGAAAACCCTTTTGTTTTGGAAGACCAAACAAAAGTAGAATCTTAATTAATATTTCATATCTTCTTCCTTTAAGGGCATTTCATTAACTCTTCTTAACTTTGAGATTTTACTATTTCTCTTTTTTGGGTAGGGGGGACCACTTCTGTTGGTCTTTCATTTATCTATTTTCATCCATCTTTGTTCTTTGGCCTGTGTGGGCCTCCCATCGCAGTGGCTTTTCTCGCTGCAGAGCACTGGCTCCGGGCGCACGCGCTTCAGAGCTCCGGCTTGGTAATTGGGCACATTGGTCCAGCCGCTATGCAGTACATGGGATCTTCCCAGGCCAGGGATCGAACTAGCGCCCCTTGCAGTGCAAGGCAAACTCTTTACCCACTGGACCACCAAGGAAGCCCCAAGACAAACTTTTTCTGTTTTTTTTTAAAAGACATACTTTAAGAAATTTTATCCTTTGTTTTAGCTTTTTTGTTGTTGCTGTTTGTTTTTCTCCTCTATAATGTTTTACAAATACCCAGAAGTTACTGTATTCTTTTAAAGGGATTAATATTAATACATTTGAGAGTATAACAAATCAGGTGTTAATTTAAACTTAGATTTAAAACTTAAACAGATTCTGGCTAAAAAAAAATAAAAATAAAAAAATTTACTATTTAAAAATTTTAAAAATAAACATTTACAATAATTGTAAGTAAGTATAATAAAAGTATACAGTTGTAGAACATTTAGAAAAAGATTCTGGGTTTAATTCTTTAGAATCAGATTTTCTCTTTTTTTCCCCCCCTTTCTAGTCTTTAAATGTATTTAGCTCTCTTCCCTTCTTTCTGTCCGTACTCCCAACTCTTCCCTTGACACTGTACTCTATAACTTTACACTTCTATAACTTTCTTTGATTCTTAACCTTTCTTTTCTTCTACCTTTGCTGTAGATTTCCTAATGAGATACATGGGAATAATTCTTTGGAAGTTGTTACAAAGCTGTAGACCCTGATGTTGGGAGGCAGAATGGAGTGGCGGAGGATGAAATGGTTAAATAGCATCACCGACTCAGTAGATACGAATTTGAGCAACTGCAGGAGATAGTGGAAGAACGGAGCCTGGCGTGCTACAGTCCGTGGGGTTGCAGAGAGTTGGACACGGCTTGGCAGCTGAGCAGCAGCGTAGAGCTCTAGAGGCTGCATATCTGTTAAGTAATTGCTCACGGAGGACCTGATAGCTTAGGTCCTGCCTCCCTCTCTTTTCTGTGTGGTTGTCAGAGTCTCCAGTGAGAAACTGATTTACTGGTTAAGCTGATAAACACTTTGTTCTCTGAAAATTTTAAGGCATGTCTTAGTGTTTTCTTTCTTGTAAAAGAGGCTTTTTATTTTTTTTTCCCCGTAAATGTCAGGTACTGTTCCTACAAAAAGTAAATATCTTAGCAAAGGGATTTAGGATCTGGGGAACTGTTCGTATTCCTTTACATTCTAGTTCTTTTTAATCCAGTAATTTAGTTTAAATAATCTTTAAACTGTTTAATAATTTGGAAAAAGTTTATTTTCTGAAGTTTAGGATATCTTCAGTGCTCAGAGGTGTGTTGATAACAGCCAAAGCTTGCCAACTATTTGTGGTTATGAAAATAAAGTTATCTTTCCTCTAAAACAACTTAAATTTTTAAAAAACATTTGTAGGGTGAATTAGGGAAGTAGTTCCACTGGGAAAGTAGTAGTATTTACTGGCCTGCAGAATTCAGAAATAGTTTGGGTGCTCATGGTGAACAATTAAATATCATCAGGGGAATTCAGGTATGTAGAAACTGTCCAGGGTTTCCAAATCTCTTGTCTTACCCAAACTAGTTCTTTCATCAAAGTTTTTGTTCAGAAATAAATGGAGTCATTGCCATATGGGTATGTTAAAATCCTGAGCAACAATGTGGGTCTCATTTTTTTGTCAAAGAGCTTATTGCCTGTATTTTCTTCTGGAAGTATTATGGTTCATTCTTTTTCTATATACAAGTTTTTTTACTATTTATTTACTTTTAGCTGTGCTAGGTCTTTGTTGCTACGTGCCATCTTTCTCTAGTTGCAGTGATCAGGGGCAGCTCTTCATTGTGATGCACGGGCTTCTCATTGAGATGGCTTCGCTTGTTGCGGAGCACGGGCTCTAGGGCGTGCTTTAGTAGTTTGTGGCACATGGGGTCTGTAGTTGCGGCTCCAGGTCTCTAGAGTGCTGGCTCAGTAGTTGTGGCGCACCGGCCTAGTTACCATGCAGCATGTGAGATCTTCCTGGAGTAGGGATCGAACTTGGTCTCCTGCATTAGCAGGTGAATTTTTAACCTCTGCACCACCCAGGGAAGTCCTGCATCTGGTTCTTTACCAAATCTTTTTAGTCATTTTAGGTGACAACTAGATATTAACTTGGAGGAGGAAATAGCAACCTATTCCAGTATTCTTGCCTGGGAAATCCCATGGACAAAAGAGCCCAGCAGGCTACAGTCCAGGGGATCACAAGAGTCAGACATGACAACTGAACAGCAACAACAAAACATTAACTTAGTCTCTTGAAATATATAAGGTTTTAATATGTTTTATTGTTACCAACTTTTTTTTTTTTTAAAGATTTATTTATTTACTTACTTTGGGCAGGGGTTGGGTTGGGGATGGGTGGGTCACTTCTATTGGTCTTTCATTTATCTATTTTCATTCGTCTTCGTTCTTTGGCTCCTGTGGGCCTCCCATCATGGTGGCATCTGTCGCTGCAGAGCACCGGCTCTGGGTGCATGCGCTCCAGAGCTCTAGCGCGGTGATTGGACACTAGTAGTATTTACTGGCCTGCAGAATTCAGAAATAGTTTGGGTGCTCATGGTGAACAATTAAATATCATCAGGGAATTCAGGTATGTAGAAACTGTCCAGGGTTTCCAAATCTCTTGTCTTACCCAAACTAGTTCTTTCATCAAAGTTTTTGTTCAGAAATAAATGGAGTCATTGCCATATGGGTATGTTAAAATCCTGAGCAACAATGTGGGTCTCATTTTTTTGTCAAAGAGCTTATTGCCTGTATTTTCTTCTGGAAGTATTATGGTTCATTCTTTTTCTATATACAAGTTTTTTTACTATTTATTTACTTTTAGCTGTGCTAGGTCTTTGTTGCTACGTGCCATCTTTCTCTAGTTGCAGTGATCAGGGGCAGCTCTTCATTGTGATGCACGGGCTTCTCATTGAGATGGCTTCGCTTGTTGCGGAGCACGGGCTCTAGGGCGTGCTTTAGTAGTTTGTGGCACATGGGGTCTGTAGTTGCGGCTCCAGGTCTCTAGAGTGCTGGCTCAGTAGTTGTGGCGCACCGGCCTAGTTACCATGCAGCATGTGAGATCTTCCTGGAGTAGGGATCGAACTTGGTCTCCTGCATTAGCAGGTGAATTTTTAACCTCTGCACCACCCAGGGAAGTCCTGCATCTGGTTCTTTACCAAATCTTTTTAGTCATTTTAGGTGACAACTAGATATTAACTTGGAGGAGGAAATAGCAACCTATTCCAGTATTCTTGCCTGGGAAATCCCATGGACAAAAGAGCCCAGCAGGCTACAGTCCAGGGGATCACAAGAGTCAGACATGACAACTGAACAGCAACAACAAAACATTAACTTAGTCTCTTGAAATATATAAGGTTTTAATATGTTTTATTGTTACCAACTTTTTTTTTTTTTAAAGATTTATTTATTTACTTACTTTGGGCAGGGGTTGGGTTGGGGAGGGAGGGGAGCGGGCGGGCCACTTCTATTGGTCTTTCATTTCTCTATTTTCATTCGTCTTCGTTCTTTGGCTCCTGTGGGCCTCCCATCATGGTGGCATCTGTCGCTGCAGAGCACCGGCTCTGGGTGCATGCGCTCCAGAGCTCTAGCGCGGTGATTGGACACATCCGTCCAGCCACTCTGCGGCACGTGGGATCTTCCCAGGCCAGGGATCGAACTGGCGCCCCTTGCACTGCAAGGCGGTGTCTACCCACTGGACCACCAGGGGAAGCCCTGTTACCAACTTTTAAACACTAAAAAAATGTGCTTTGCTTTCTAAAAATAAAATGTTTTGTTAATTATGGAAGCCTGACACAGTATTTTGAAGTCAGTGAGTCAAGTGATTTGACTGGAGAAGATTCCTGTAGGAGAGTTCTGATTGGAGGCCAGAAAGGAACAATGGAACCTTGGTTTCCAGGCTAAAGAAAGTTGAATTTCTATGGAAACGAGGTTTGGGTTTTGGGAGTTTCCTGTCAGTCCAGTGGTTAGGACTCTGCACTTTCACTGCCAGCGCCTGTGTTTGATATCACCCTGACCAGGAACTGGGATCCAGCAAGCCTGCACAGTGTCCCCCTACCTCCAACTCCCCAGAAAGAGGTCTGGGGTTTTTTTCTGTTTGACTTTATCTGTTTGGGAAAAATGTTCTCTGGGTTAAACATTGTAGATTTCTCAGTTTTTAATTATAACAATATGGCATGTAGTTCTGTGGTATTCACCTAGGTAAATGTGTTTTTCATACTGAATATTGCTGCTTATATTTTAAATTCACCTATTTTCTTAAACATTTCCCATGTATTCTTATATTTGCTGTACATTTCTGAATACTTATTTTAACAAAAACGATGGTTTTATTTCGTTTTCTAGTACCTTCTCTATCAAGATAAAAGTGTGTTTTTTCTTTTTTTTGCTTTAATTAAGGTCATGGCAACTGAGCCTGAACAGGCTGTCCTTAGCATTGAGTGTTTGGTTATTAGTGATGTCACATAATAGTGGAGCTTCTATAAAACAGAGTGAAATCTCAGTTGGAGTTTACATACTGGTTTGAATTAATTGCCCCTGTGTTAAAGTAGCTTTCTATTGGAGAAAAGCTTTCCTCCCTTCTTGAGTCACTTGTTACCCTATGTACCTTAGATTATTCCTCAGTAAGATTTTAGTATGTTAATTAATTTGCTAGCATTTAGCTTTTTATTTTCATACAAAAAACATATTTTTTTTTCCCATTTGCTGCCTTTCACTAGTAGTTTCTGGGTTTACATTTCTCGGATGACTGTTTAGGAACTCTGGTTTGAGATTACTGTTTAGAAAGTATGACACTTGAGGTTAGAAGTAGCTTATCTGTATATAGCTTAAGCCTTTTATGGACACTTATTCTAAAATAGAATGAAATTTGAAATGTGTTATTAAGTTGCCTATCTTAAGACTTTTTCACATTAATGAATTTCTCAGTAGACCCATCAGAAGTATGTTTAAAATATATGTATATATGTGCTTGTGTCTGTGCACCATTTTTCCAGCTCAGTGCTATCCTGATCCTCTGTAATGAAACTCAGAGGTTTTCATTAACCATTGATAAACTCTTTAAATCAATTTTGGTAAATAATTGTTAGCTGGTTGGTGACAACTCTTTATTATATTGTTTTATTAAATGCCAAAATCTTCTTTGGGTTTTGAAAACAAAGGAAAGTGTTCTCTTTGACTTTATCTGTTTGGGAAAAATGTTCTCTGGGTTAAACATTGTAGATTTCTCAGTTTTTAATTATAACAATATGGCATGTAGTTCTGTGGTATTCACCTAGGTAAATGTGTTTTTCATACTGAATATTGCTGCTTATATTTTAAATTCACCTATTTTCTTAAACATTTCCCATGTATTCTTATATTTGCTGTACATTTCTGAATACTTATTTTAACAAAAACGATGGTTTTATTTCGCTTTTCTAGTACCTTCTCTATCAAGATAAAAGTGTGTTTTTTCTTTTTTTTGCTTTAATTAAGGTCATGGCAACTGAGCCTGAACAGGCTGTCCTTAGCATTGAGTGTTTGGTTATTAGTGATGTCACATAATAGTGGAGCTTCTATAAAACAGAGTGAAATCTCAGTTGGAGTTTACATACTGGTTTGAATTAATTGCCCCTGTGTTAAAGTAGCTTTCTATTGGAGAAAAGCTTTCCCCCCTTCTTGAGTCACTTGTTACCCTATGTACCTTAGATTATTCCTCAGTAAGATTTTAGTATGTTAATTAATTTGCTAGCATTTAGCTTTTTATTTTCATACAAAAAACATATTTTTTTTTCCCATTTGCTGCCTTTCACTAGTAGTTTCTGGGTTTACATTTCTCGGATGACTGTTTAGGAACTCTGGTTTGAGATTACTGTTTAGAAAGTATGACACTTGAGGTTAGAAGTAGCTTATCTGTATATAGCTTAAGCCTTTTATGGACACTTATTCTAAAATAGAATGAAATTTGAAATGTGTTATTAAGTTGCCTATCTTAAGACTTTTTCACATTAATGAATTTCTCAGTAGACCCATCAGAAGTATGTTTAAAATATATGTATATATGTGCTTGTGTCTGTGCACCATTTTTCCAGCTCAGTGCTATCCTGATCCTCTGTAATGAAACTCAGAGGTTTTCATTAACCATTGATAAACTCTTTAAATCAATTTTGGTAAATAATTGTTAGCTGGTTGGTGACAACTCTTTATTATATTGTTTTATTAAATGCCTGTGGGAAGAATCGCTTTATCTTCTTGTTTAAGGGTTCTGAAAACAAAGGAAAGTGTTTCTCTTCTTTATTGTGCCTGGTAATTTTGGGTGTGTGTGGTGTGTGTGTGTGAAAGAGGTGGAGGCTGTTATATTACAAACAGGTATGAGAGATGGGTGTGACAGTTTTGTGTGGTTTTAATAATTTGGGGGCCTTGTTCATGTAATAGTCATGGTGTAGATTGAAAGTACTTTTTTAAAAGGAGATGAAACCTTAAGTAGTGAAAACACTAAATTTATTAAAGAATTACAATATATATATATATAGGTAGAAGAATTTAGCTTAAAACTCAGTGAAATTTGATCACAAATAGTGTTATAATGAAAATATCCATGTGACAAAAGATTGACAAAAATTTTGAAAAATTGCTTTATTTAGTACACCAGAAGCCCAAAAGGCGGAATCTTGTGGACTGTCTTTTAGAATTTGATACAATAGAATTTGGCCAGAGAAGAATTGAAGGTGGACCTTACTTCAAAAGGAAAAATTAGTGATCGGTTCCAGTATTTGTACAGTGGTCCTTACCGTTTTCATGGTTCTTTGTTTATGAAGTGCCCTGATCATCTCCTTGTGAGGCAGTTAACAAAAGTACTGGATTTGGCAGCATGGATAGTTATGGTCTGAGTGCAGGTGAATGCTTTCGTTTATCATGCTAAAAGACACTCAAGTGGCCTATCGCAGGCGTTTCTTCTCTCCATGCCTATAAGTGCACAGCCCCCGTACCCAGCAGGAGACCTTTGTTATAGACTTAACAGAAATTGCTAGGAAATTCATTTCTAAAGAGTTATTTATGTTGCCATTTTGGCCTGCTAGTGGCGACTAAGTGCCTGGGATCATTTGATTTTTCTTATCATGTGAAGTGTGATGCATACATTTAGCAAATAGACCTAGGATTAATTTTCTTGCCTTTTTTTTCTTTGTATATAGCATCATTTCAGTGTTCTGATTTGGAACTATGCTCCAGAATAACTTACTAGAGATCTGGGGGAAAATGTCGCAGGCTGAAAAGGTAATCTAAATCAATTCAATAAAATTTTTATATTTTGAGGGATTACTAAAAATGGACCAAAATGTGTATTACTGTTTAACACATGGTCCCCACTCTCTCATAATTTATTGCCTAGTATGAGATACAGCTGTATTACATAAATGTATAATCGAAGACAAAATACTCTTAAATGTTAATCACAGGATAAAAATATGGAGAAACTTAGAGGCAGAAAGGATGGAAAGGAAGTCTTCAGATCCTTCTTTACTTACTGGAAGAATTAAAAAACAAACAAGCATAAAGAAACCCAACAAGGAAGGGGATTGGTAGTGTGGAGGAGAAAAGTTTTATGAAGACATCGTCGATACAAAATAAGATCCTCTCAAATGTGCAGCTCCTCATTCACTATATTCTACATACATTAATTGCAAAACTAGTGTTCTGTTCCAAGCATGGTGCTAGATCCTCAGAGTTCAAGGCTGAAGACCAAGTCCTCCTGCAAAGAATTCACAGTTTAGGTTTACAGATATTGACAGTAATGAAGAAGCAATACAGTAAAAGTGTATTCAAAGTATGATCTCAGAAGTTGTTTTCAGATGCTTTCCCCAAATTGGATTCTGGAAGTTTTACTTTAAACATAAAGGAATTAAGTTAGGCTTTTGTGAAACCTTTTGAGAGTGTTGATTTTTTTTTTAAACATTTATTTTATTTATTTATCTTTTGGGGGGTGAGGTGGGGAGAGAGGGGGACGGGTGGGCCACTTCTATTGGTCTTTCATTTATCTGTTTTCATCCATCTTTGTTCTTTGGCCTGTGTCGGCCTCCCATTGCGGTGGCCTCTGTTGTTGCAGAGCACTGGCTCTGGACGCATGCACTCCAGAGCTCCGGCTCGGTAATTGGACACATCGGTCCAGCCGCTCTGAGGCACGTGGGATCTTCCCAGGCCAGGGATCGAACCGGCGTCCCTTGCATTGCAAGGCGGTGTCCTTACCCACTGGACCACCAGGGGAAGCCCGAGAGTGTTGATTTTTAACTATTTCCTGCTTTTGGCTAAGAACCTTTGAATGAGATGCTGCTAAGTTATGTTTGGTCTTTTAGAGATTGTGCTGCTTTTCTTAATGACTGATTTTATTTTATTGGTTATTTTGCTTTATTTTCTGTTAATGCAAAATAGTAATTTGTTTAACACATGGTCCCCACTCTCTCATAATTTATTGCCTAGTATGAGATACAGCTGTATTACATAAATGTATAATCGAAGACAAAATACTCTTAAATGTTAATCACAGGATAAAAATATGGAGAAACTTAGAGGCAGAAAGGATGGAAAGGAAGTCTTCAGATCCTTCTTTACTTACTGGAAGAATTAAAAAACAAACAAGCATAAAGAAACCCAACAAGGAAGGGGATTGGTAGTGTGGAGGAGAAAAGTTTTATGAAGACATCGTCGATACAAAATAAGATCCTCTCAAATGTGCAGCTCCTCATTCACTATATTCTACATACATTAATTGCAAAACTAGTGTTCTGTTCCAAGCATGGTGCTAGATCCTCAGAGTTCAAGGCTGAAGACCAAGTCCTCCTGCAAAGAATTCACAGTTTAGGTTTACAGATATTGACAGTAATGAAGAAGCAATACAGTAAAAGTGTATTCAAAGTATGATCTCAGAAGTTGTTTTCAGATGCTTTCCCCAAATTGGATTCTGGAAGTTTTACTTTAAACATAAAGGAATTAAGTTAGGCTTTTGTGAAACCTTTTGAGAGTGTTGATTTTTTTTTTAAACATTTATTTTATTTATTTATCTTTTGGGGGGTGAGGTGGGGAGAGAGGGGGACGGGTGGGCCACTTCTATTGGTCTTTCATTTATCTGTTTTCATCCATCTTTGTTCTTTGGCCTGTGTCGGCCTCCCATTGCGGTGGCCTCTGTTGTTGCAGAGCACTGGCTCTGGACGCATGCACTCCAGAGCTCCGGCTCGGTAATTGGACACATCGGTCCAGCCGCTCTGAGGCACGTGGGATCTTCCCAGGCCAGGGATCGAACCGGCGTCCCTTGCATTGCAAGGCGGTGTCCTTACCCACTGGACCACCAGGGGAAGCCCGAGAGTGTTGATTTTTAACTATTTCCTGCTTTTGGCTAAGAACCTTTGAATGAGATGCTGCTAAGTTATGTTTGGTCTTTTAGAGATTGTGCTGCTTTTCTTAATGACTGATTTTATTTTATTGGTTATTTTGCTTTATTTTCTGTTAATGCAAAATAGTAATTTGTTTAGTTGAACAAGTTTATTTTTATAATCTCCTTGTGTTCTTTTTGCTACCATGGTTTATTTGGTGTGATCATGGATAATAGAAGAACAGGATAAAATCCTAACAAAGTAAGGATTTTTTCATCTGCAAAATGGGGCTTGATAAGACTGAATGAGAACATGAATTCCACCTATGTGTACAAGCATTTTGTATTTATTAAACACAGAATTGAACCAGAAATAAGGTGAATTGGTGGGCTTTTTTAAAATTGAAGTATAGGTGATTTATAATATTGTGTTAATTGCTGCAAGCAAAGTGATTCAGTTATACATACACATGTATATATATAGATATGTTTAGTTTTATATATGTACATTTTTAGTATTCTTTTCATTATGGTTTATCATAGGATATTAAATATAGTTCTCTGTGCTATACAGTAGGACCTTATTGTTTATCCATTATATACATAAAAGTTTACATTTGCTAACTCCAGCCTCCCACTCCATCCCACCCTCAGCCCCCATTCTATTGGCAACAACCAGTCTGTTCTCAGTGTCTGTGATTCTGTTTCATAGATAGATTCATTTGTGTCATAGTTTAGATTACACCTATAAGTAATGTAATATGCTATTTGTCTTTCTGACTTGCTTCACCTAGTATGAAGATCTGTAGTTGCATTGGATTGGTATTTTAATCAGGAAAAAAATCAGCTTAGATTATGAACTAGTTGACATGTATATTCTGTCACTTTTGGAAACTGAGAAGCGTTTAAACCCATTTTCAATAATGTGAATGAATCATTTGTTGAAAAAATAGATCATTCTTTAAACTTCTACATGTTAAATCATAGGAGGAATGGCAGATCTTGGTACTTTCTAATACAGACTTCCCTCAGAATAACAGTGTATATCTGTGTTTCACCTGTTGAGATTTTTTGCCATATTTGTGGTTCACAGAGGTTTTAAACATTTGAAAGTAGGATTGTTTTTACTTTTGCTTTTTTTTTAGCATCTTCTGATATTTGAAAATAGAGAAGTACATATGATTAATTAATTCCTAAGAAGTTGTATGTTTTTCATAGTATTGTAGACTCAAAGTATACTTAAGGTGGAAGGAGCCTCTAATCATAATCCTCTAATCATGATCAGGAAGATGTAGATAGCCAGAGTTCTGAAAAACTCACCTGAGCAGGAAAAGGGGTTCTCCTATTGGGAAATACATTCATGGTTATCAGTTGTCAAAAGATATAATGGCTTTTTTAAAAAGACAAGTAGGTAAATGGAAAAATAAGCCTTGTTTTTAACTACTCAGACGCAGACTAAGCTTGAGCAACATAATATAGTATCTGAATTGTAGATTTTCATTTCCCCATTTTGAAAAGTGAACTACAAACCAAGATTTTGCAACAAAATGAGGATAATCGACACTATCAGGTATGGAGGGAAATAGAATGTAAAAAAGTCAGTTCTTTCAGTTGGCTTCTAAAACCTTTGCTTTCTTCTCTAGTGTATGGCTTTTACTTTCTTTTATATAGGATCCCTGCTGCTGAGCTGCTCAGTGCTGCCCCAGTGTTCTGGAGCAAAGCAGTGCTACACCTTTTCCAGTAGTACTGTGAAAAAATTCCAGGCAGGCTCCTACCTCAGGCAGCACCTCTTGCTTTCCAGACTTTAAGGCTATCTATTTTAGTTCATCATTTTAAATGAGTGTAACCAAAGAACTGCTGCTCTAGTTGGAGATTTCATTTTGGTTAATTTTGTTGGAGAGTAGTGATCATTGTTAGGTGTGTTTTAGATGCCTCTAATGTGCTTCAGAGGAACCCCTGAGGCTCTTCCTTCAGGTTAGTTTAGATCTACCTCTCTGAGCCTTTACATTTCTTTGAGCTGCTATAGATCATTTATTCTTCTGCTGAAAACCATAGTAAAAAAATGAGCAGAAAAGAGTATACCATTTTTAAGCCACCTCTCACTAAAACAAGGACAGAAAGGCAGCATGAAGTGGTAACGAACACCACTAACTCAGTTTTTCTCAGGTTTTTTTCTTATGTTTTACTTTTTTCGTCACTTACGTGCACCAGTTCCTCTTTGAAACTGCGTCTTTCCTTATGAGAGTGATCGTACAGCTGCTTCAGACCCTTTTACCTCCATGCTAATTTAAAATTTCTTAGTCCCAGTCTCATCTGTGAGTTTTAGTCTTTAATTTCCAACCATCGTATTTCCATTTAATTTTACTAACTTGTCTCCCAGATTTCCTGCTTTGTACGTTGTATTACTGAAGTCCATTCTCCTGAGCTTTGGAGGCTTCGAGTCGTCTGGAGAGCTCCTCATCTCTTTTGTCAAGTCTCTCGCATCATTGCGTGTCTCTCTGCGCACAGCCTCTTTGACTTGTGTCTTAGTCATTCTTACTGTCACCTTTTTAATTCTCGTGGATTTCACTTCACGTCTCAGTTATTTCAGTAGTCTTTGAATTGGATCTCCTTCGTCTAGAGCACCTTTCCCTTCTGATCCATCTGGTACAAATGGAACAGATTAGTTTAATTAAAATATCACTTGTTTTGTTGCTTTCCTGGTAAAAATCATACTGTTCTCTTGCATTACTAGAAGATCAAGTTTAAGTTTTGGCCCTGAAGGTGGTCCATCTTTGCCTATTCTGTGTGTTTCCCATTTGCTCTTTGAGATCATCTTCTTCATTAAATAGCATGCTGTGTGCAGTTCTTTGTGCATACCATGTCTCTGCTTTTCTCATTTGCTTTTGTGAATGTTTTGGACCATGCTGATGGTTTCATTGTTCACCCTGACCCCCGCTCTCTCCACATCTCTCTGGATTTGTTCAGAAAAGCTTCCATGATTCCCCCAAGTCTGTATTTCTTGTTTCCTTTCAAAAAAAAAGTCTCTGCATATTTTTTCATCTCTCCAACTATTCACTCAGGTCTTCTCAGGTGGCGTAGGGGTAAAGAATTTGCCTGCCAGTGCAGGAGACACAGGTTTGATCCCTGGATCAGGAATATCCCCTGGAGTATGAAGCTTGTCAGTATTCTTGCCTGGGAAATTGTGTGGTCAGAGGAGCCTGGTGAGCTATGGTCCATAGGATCACAAAGAATCAGACACAACTGAGTGCACACAACACACTGTTCTACTTTTCATTTTGTGCTTGGCAGTTTTTGTATGAGTGTTCAGTAAATATTTGTGAGGTTATAAATTCAACCAGTGAGTCAATATAGTGGATACTTGTGTGTTCAAAGATGGTTTTAACTTTTGAGATCTTTTACCCCCCTTTGTTTGTTAGTTTGTCAGGTTTGATTGAAGTCAATCCTTGACAGTCACTTTTATTCTGTAAATTTGGTAAAATTTTGATGTTGATAAATTGATTTTCTGTTTAAAAACCATTGTGTCCTAAAAAATTTAGAAGTTCCTTAAGATGTTTGCAAAAATTATCAATGAATGTGCTTCCAGGAAACTAAATAGTCAAAATGTGGTAAATATGTTTTCAGAATGTTCCTGGGAACAACAAACCAGTGACTCTCAGCTCCATGCCTGGCCAAATAAAAATATTTGAAAGTTTGAATTAAGATGAAAAAATATTCATCACTTCACTGATATTCAAGAAGAACTTGACAGATCTGCAGAAGATTTATTAGAGGGCAGCTAAAAGACTGCTATGTAAAATAAACCAAAAGAAAAGAGTCAACTTGGAGACACTGTATACAGACTGTATTAAGGATCTCTGCTTCAAACTTGAGGATTTTGTGTGTGTTGGTGGGGGGTGAAAACAAAAAGAGATCTTCTTAGACAGGAATGCCAAATCAAGTCATTATTAAAAAGTTGCTTTGTATATTTTCATCTTCTGTTTTGAATTTGAGTTCATGGAAAACAACAGCCGTATTTGCCTGATGTTCCATGTCTTTGTGCCACTCTCAGAAGAAGAGGTCTCTCCACATCTCTCTGGATTTGTTCAGAAAAGCTTCCATGATTCCCCCAAGTCTGTATTTCTTGTTTCCTTTCAAAAAAAAAGTCTCTGCATATTTTTTCATCTCTCCAACTATTCACTCAGGTCTTCTCAGGTGGCGTAGGGGTAAAGAATTTGCCTGCCAGTGCAGGAGACACAGGTTTGATCCCTGGATCAGGAATATCCCCTGGAGTATGAAGCTTGTCAGTATTCTTGCCTGGGAAATTGTGTGGTCAGAGGAGCCTGGTGAGCTATGGTCCATAGGATCACAAAGAATCAGACACAACTGAGTGCACACAACACACTGTTCTACTTTTCATTTTGTGCTTGGCAGTTTTTGTATGAGTGTTCAGTAAATATTTGTGAGGTTATAAATTCAACCAGTGAGTCAATATAGTGGATACTTGTGTGTTCAAAGATGGTTTTAACTTTTGAGATCTTTTACCCCCCTTTGTTTGTTAGTTTGTCAGGTTTGATTGAAGTCAATCCTTGACAGTCACTTTTATTCTGTAAATTTGGTAAAATTTTGATGTTGATAAATTGATTTTCTGTTTAAAAACCATTGTGTCCTAAAAAATTTAGAAGTTCCTTAAGATGTTTGCAAAAATTATCAATGAATGTGCTTCCAGGAAACTAAATAGTCAAAATGTGGTAAATATGTTTTCAGAATGTTCCTGGGAACAACAAACCAGTGACTCTCAGCTCCATGCCTGGCCAAATAAAAATATTTGAAAGTTTGAATTAAGATGAAAAAATATTCATCACTTCACTGATATTCAAGAAGAACTTGACAGATCTGCAGAAGATTTATTAGAGGGCAGCTAAAAGACTGCTATGTAAAATAAACCAAAAGAAAAGAGTCAACTTGGAGACACTGTATACAGACTGTATTAAGGATCTCTGCTTCAAACTTGAGGATTTTGTGTGTGTTGGTGGGGGGTGAAAACAAAAAGAGATCTTCTTAGACAGGAATGCCAAATCAAGTCATTATTAAAAAGTTGCTTTGTATATTTTCATCTTCTGTTTTGAATTTGAGTTCATGGAAAACAACAGCCGTATTTGCCTGATGTTCCATGTCTTTGTGCCACTCTCAGAAGAAGAGGTCTAGGCCCGAAAGACACAAAGCAAATGAATACGGCGTTTTAGGTGTTCTAGTCAGAGACACTACCTGGGTGGAAAGTTAGCTGCAAACATTTTTCTGTGTGAAATGAAGCTTGTCAAGTTTTAGATCCTTGGGGGATGGTTTTTTATATCTTCCAAAGTTCACACTTGTAGTTTTCCCATCGTGTATCAGGTGGCTAGATAGGATCATTGCATCATCTGTCTTGGTGATTGATTTTGGAAGAGTCTGGAAGTTGATCCATCCTAACTTTCTCAGATTGAATTTTCAAGCTGTGATACTTTTAAGTTATTTCTGTATATTAATGAATAAAGAAAATTTCTTAGTAGGCTTATCATGTAGCTTGAGGTAGACTCTCCCCCACAATCTTGCCTCTCCAGCCTTTACCCTTGTGTTGCGTCTCTCAGTACTTGGCACATAACTATAAGGTGTCTTAAGGTGTGTTTTAAAGTTTTACTAAGAAAGCACTGGCATGCATAGTGAATGAAGTATCTTTTGCAACTGAATCTTTTAGTTATTGTCCTTCCTTTGAAGTTAAGGGGAGAATTTCTCATTGAAGTTCATTTTTTGCTTGTTGTCTTATATATGTATATATTTTAGATAGAAAGGTAAAGTTTAAGACACATGGAGCTAATGCTGAATTTTTGCAACTCCAGATCCTAGAGCCCATGCCGCACCCACTCTCAGGCTAGCAACGAGAAGTAAAAGATATGTGGAATCCCTTTTCTCCATCCAGTCTTGATTATTAAGACAGACAGCAAGGATTTAGCAAACAAATACTACATACTTTGTTCTACTACCTTCAGTGAGAATAAGCATGTAAAATTGAAATTTCCTGACCAGAATTCAGAAGACTATAATGTGATTCCCTGGTCTTTGATTCCAGAAGAAGGAACTCTCTGAATATGGGTTACTAGTTGGTGGTAAATTCATGAGTCACCAACTATTAGGCCTTTATGTCCAGATATTATCTTAATTTATGGAGTAAGGTCCCTGAGTTCTCCTCTTTCCTTCCACAGGGCAAGCAGGAGGACTTCAAGACGACAGTTCTGGAGGGTATGGAGACGGCCAAGCATCAGGTGAGGGTGGCATTAGATGCTTGCCACTTAGCAAGAGCCGCCAAGTCAGGGATTGATGCTTGCGAGTGTTTTTGGCTGTGCTGCCCACATTTTAGCCAGTAGTGCAGGGGAACTTTAACCCATAGGACAGAGTAGTATAATAGGAGACAGTATAGCCAGAACAAAGGCAAGCAAAATCTTTTGAAGTCCTCAGGCCGATCTCAGCCCTCCACTCTTCTTCATGTTTTTGAGGAGATGGTGGGTACTTTTCCCCCCGGCAGGCTTTATAGCAACAGTAAGCATGATATAAAACATAGATTTAGGAATCCTGGGACCTTTACACAGAACTGTAACTTTATACATAGAGACGGGGAACCATAGGCTGAAAAATAGGACCACAATCTTGCCTCTCCAGCCTTTACCCTTGTGTTGCGTCTCTCAGTACTTGGCACATAACTATAAGGTGTCTTAAGGTGTGTTTTAAAGTTTTACTAAGAAAGCACTGGCATGCATAGTGAATGAAGTATCTTTTGCAACTGAATCTTTTAGTTATTGTCCTTCCTTTGAAGTTAAGGGGAGAATTTCTCATTGAAGTTCATTTTTTGCTTGTTGTCTTATATATGTATATATTTTAGATAGAAAGGTAAAGTTTAAGACACATGGAGCTAATGCTGAATTTTTGCAACTCCAGATCCTAGAGCCCATGCCGCACCCACTCTCAGGCTAGCAACGAGAAGTAAAAGATATGTGGAACCCCTTTTCTCCATCCAGTCTTGATTATTAAGACAGACAGCAAGGATTTAGCAAACAAATACTACATACTTTGTTCTACTACCTTCAGTGAGAATAAGCATGTAAAATTGAAATTTCCTGACCAGAATTCAGAAGACTATAATGTGATTCCCTGGTCTTTGATTCCAGAAGAAGGAACTCTCTGAATATGGGTTACTAGTTGGTGGTAAATTCATGAGTCACCAACTATTAGGCCTTTATGTCCAGATATTATCTTAATTTATGGAGTAAGGTCCCTGAGTTCTCCTCTTTCCTTCCACAGGGCAAGCAGGAGGACTTCAAGACGACAGTTCTGGAGGGTATGGAGACGGCCAAGCATCAGGTGAGGGTGGCATTAGATGCTTGCCACTTAGCAAGAGCCGCCAAGTCAGGGATTGATGCTTGCGAGTGTTTTTGGCTGTGCTGCCCACATTTTAGCCAGTAGTGCAGGGGAACTTTAACCCATAGGACAGAGTAGTATAATAGGAGACAGTATAGCCAGAACAAAGGCAAGCAAAATCTTTTGAAGTCCTCAGGCCGATCTCAGCCCTCCACTCTTCTTCATGTTTTTGAGGAGATGGTGGGTACTTTTCCCCCCGGCAGGCTTTATAGCAACAGTAAGCATGATATAAAACATAGATTTAGGAATCCTGGGACCTTTACACAGAACTGTAACTTTATACATAGAGACGGGGAACCATAGGCTGAAAAATAGGACGGAAAGGCATTCTAAGATTAGTCAGAAGAATTATGGGGGCAAGTGATTCTTTTTAGAAATGGTTGTGAAGTGGTATTGGATACAGTTTTTCAACTAACATTACCCGGTTAATCCCTTTGCAGTTTTAAACATTTTGTTTCTCACATGAAAGTTAATCTTTTTAAAAAAGTCTGCTCAAAGTACCCTTTCTTTTCAGACCAGACTATGAGATTTTAACTTCTAGGGAAAAAGTAAAGACTTAAATGACCTATGGGGGTCCGTCTGGAATAAAGTTTATTCCAGGAATCCAAAGTAGAATTGTCATCATCCTTTACCTCTTAAAGGATGTTACTGTGTGTGCCAGTGCTCAAAACTAGTTTGTATAGACATTTTGGTAGACTTGGAATAGGTGCCACTTTGGGAGTTTTGTCAGTTTTCAACTCTTAAGTAACTTTTAAATTATTTGTTTGTTACAGTTTGTGTATAGCAGGTCCAGGGAATATTTGTATTTTACTCTCTTGGATCAAAGTTCAGTGATAGTGTCTAAGGGATCCAGAATATTAGTAGTAGACTTCTTTACATCTGTCTAAAGGATTGAAGTTTGATAATCAGTACATGGTTGTCTTAGAAGACTTAAAATTCTTGTTTATCTGGCAGGTAAATCTTCAGCAGTACTTTTCATCAAATGATGCATTATTGGATATTCCATGGAACTGTTGAGAATTAGGGGTAGCCTTTAGAACTTTAATCTTGTAGAAGCAGGGTTTTCTTGTTGCTTTCTGTTTTTACATCAATAATTAATACATTTACTCTTTTGCTTAAGAAATAGTATATTGTATTGCTGAAAGTAAAAGCAGATTTTCATATAAAACTGTGGTGATGACTTACTATTAGTGGAACATAAGCTTTAAGTGTTTCCAAGAATGGTGGTGACTGTTATGAACCCTTCATGATCTCTTCTTTAGATCTTTGTCTTGTTCAGAAGCATGCGATCTCAGCCTCCACTCTTCTTCATGTTTTTGAGGAGATGGTGGGTACTTTTCCCGGCAGGCTTTATAGCAACAGTAAGCATGATATAAAACATAGATTTAGGAATCCTGGGACCTTTACACAGAACTGTAACTTTATACATAGAGACGGGAACCATAGGCTGAAAAATAGGACGGAAAGGCATTCTAAGATTAGTCAGAAGAATTATGGGGGCAAGTGATTCTTTTTAGAAATGGTTGTGAAGTGGTATTGGATACAGTTTTTCAACTAACATTACCCGGTTAATCCCTTTGCAGTTTTAAACATTTTGTTTCTCACATGAAAGTTAATCTTTTTAAAAAAGTCTGCTCAAAGTACCCTTTCTTTTCAGACCAGACTATGAGATTTTAACTTCTAGGGAAAAAGTAAAGACTTAAATGACCTATGGGGGTCCGTCTGGAATAAAGTTTATTCCAGGAATCCAAAGTAGAATTGTCATCATCCTTTACCTCTTAAAGGATGTTACTGTGTGTGCCAGTGCTCAAAACTAGTTTGTATAGACATTTTGGTAGACTTGGAATAGGTGCCACTTTGGGAGTTTTGTCAGTTTTCAACTCTTAAGTAACTTTTAAATTATTTGTTTGTTACAGTTTGTGTATAGCAGGTCCAGGGAATATTTGTATTTTACTCTCTTGGATCAAAGTTCAGTGATAGTGTCTAAGGGATCCAGAATATTAGTAGTAGACTTCTTTACATCTGTCTAAAGGATTGAAGTTTGATAATCAGTACATGGTTGTCTTAGAAGACTTAAAATTCTTGTTTATCTGGCAGGTAAATCTTCAGCAGTACTTTTCATCAAATGATGCATTATTGGATATTCCATGGAACTGTTGAGAATTAGGGGTAGCCTTTAGAACTTTAATCTTGTAGAAGCAGGGTTTTCTTGTTGCTTTCTGTTTTTACATCAATAATTAATACATTTACTCTTTTGCTTAAGAAATAGTATATTGTATTGCTGAAAGTAAAAGCAGATTTTCATATAAAACTGTGGTGATGACTTACTATTAGTGGAACATAAGCTTTAAGTGTTTCCAAGAATGGTGGTGACTGTTATGAACCCTTCATGATCTCTTCTTTAGATCTTTGTCTTGTTCAGAAGCATGCATTTGTGAGATGATCAGTCTGAGGCAGGAAAGTATGCTTATACGTGATCAACATTCTTCTCTTAACAAAATCACGTGACTCTCATGAGTTTCTTGGAACCAGGATCATATCTTGACCTTAAAAAAATCACATCAAGTTGATACTTATATCCTGAATCTTAAAAGTTATAGGGGAACTTGCAGTCATCTTGCCTAGCTTTCTGCCTTCAAACAGAGGGTATTTGTGTTGCCCTTGTTTAATCAGTTAGGTCATGAAATACAAAGTTAAATGACTCGATCAGGGAAGTACCAGCAGTGGAGGAGTGAGAACCCAGGGGTCTTGTTTCTTCTGCGAATACTCTTCCTTACACCCTCCCTAATAGAATCATTTAATGTGTGCACTTACTCTAAAAATTAAAAATCTCTAAAGCATATGAAATCACACAACTCTCCTTTTTCTTCCTTTTTCTCTCCTTTCATTCTTTTATTTTTGTTTTCTTTCTTTTTTTTATTTTTTCTTTTTTTTAAATTCTTTTCTTTTGTTTTCATTCTTTTATTTTTAAACTGTTACGGACTGGATGTGGTGCATCAGGACCTCCCTGGTGACTCAGACAGTAAAGAATCTGCCTGCAATGCAGGAGACCCAGGTTCAATCCCTGGGTTTGGAAGATACCCTGGAAATATTTGTCTCATTCCTAAAAGCTAGAAGGAAGGAAGTAATTATTGAGAACTTTTAGGGTCCATTTTTCATTTTTAAAAAGTTTATTTTTAAGAATAATTGTTTTTTTTTAAGTTGTTATGTATAAGTTAGAGATGAAAAACAATGTTATTCCACATATGCATCAGTGTTACAGCTTTGAACTTCATAATTCCTTTTGTTAAACTTTTGATGGTTTGATTCAAAGACAATTTAAAATTCATGTGACTGACAGGAAGTTTCTTAATTATTACATATTCCCCAGATTTCTCAAATTAGCTAGCTATATTAAAGTGATTTCTGTTGGTAACATTTGGAATGAGAAACCATAATATAATGTAACATTTAGTGGGTTTTCTTCCCCCACATGATTTTTCTGGCTGTCATTGACAATAGTATTTTGCAGTGGAGTTGGTAATCAGGGACCACTTATTGAACATGTATTAGAAGATAATATAGCTTAGAAAGAAAGCTATCCTATTTTTGGAAAGGAGAGGTAAAGTTTACAGAGTTCATTGGTTCATTAAATATTCCAAGAAGTAGCCTATTAAGAGATAGTTGGTTCAGATACTCAGGGTTATTGGGTAGATAATGCTTCTTACAAATGTGGTATGTTTGGGGACGTGGCTTTGTTTTTTGTTTATTTTGATTTGAGGGTACAGGACTGGGGACATCAAAGTTGTATAGTATTAGAAGTTTTGAGATTACTGGAATAACCTGTAGTTCTGGTAGCTATCATTTCTTCTTTTTATGCCTTGATTTCCTGCTCAGTCCTCCACAATGTGGCTGTTACCGATATTTTCCTTATGGAATAATTAATTGCCCTGAGAGTCTTTAATTTTAGGTTGCAGTTCATTGAATGTGAGTATTACTGATTTGATCTAGTGTTGTGAATACAGTATTTGTGCCCTCATTACCTACTGTGGATGGATGAATTTTAATCCTTGTCTCCAAGAAAAGTGTTCCTTAATGTACAGCCCACAGTAATGTTAGGCAGTTTTGCTTAAATGCTTGTTAACCATTATTTTTTCTAGATAGTGTTTGAATGTCTTTGTGTTAGTAGCTTAACTGTAATTTTCCAAGTTGCATACATCTTTACCTGCCTTGTTCTTTTTATTCTAATCTTGCTAATGCCTTTTCTTTAGCGTTGCTTCCATTATCAGTGCTTCCAGCTTCTTGGTTTTTTGTGTGTATATGTGTGTGTGTATGTGCTTTTAAATGATTATGGATACATGGTGCCTATTGATAGCTTACTGAACAGTGTCCGATTTGTAATCTCTGAAGGAAAAAATTTCTCTTCAGGACCAAAGACACAGCTTCAGTTACTCAGAGTTTTCTGTGGCAAAATCAAAGTAGAAAGGGATAGATGAAGCTTCTGACCTAGATCAGAAGCGGGCAGAAAGAGTACCTGCCTTGCTAGTTTAGGCAGGACATTGTTTACTTTTTCAGTTGCTTATTAGCAGTAGATCAAAAAAATATCTCAAGATTGTGAAGGTCTTACCAGACCCACTCCTATAATATACATCTTGAGATAACATAGGTACAAGATTAGCCAGAAGGAACAGGTTCATATTAATAAGGAGAAGAAACATGTCGTTGAGCAAGATACATTGTTGTTATAATCATTAGCACAGAGCTTAAAATCTTTAGGGGAAATAGATTGTTGCCATGGTAACCAAGGTGAAGGTTAAAAACTGTCCCCTCCCCTCCTCAGGGATCCCTGGTCTGCCTATCAACCTGCCTAACCATTCCCCCTCCTATTTTATGGTATTCAATGGTATTGAATTTTTAAACTCTTTAAATTGTCTTTTGATATGTTCAGAAGCTAATGGTTAAGAATATATTTATAAGATTATCTTAGATAGAGAGCCCCAAATCCTAACCACTAGACTACAGGGGAAAGATCCTTTTAGAAATAAAAGTGAAATACATGTAAATATATTTCTTATGACATCTTATAAAGTTGTATTTAACCCCCAGCTTATAAAAATTTTAATTTAATACCTAATTTAAAATTTATACTTGTTACATAAATGATATATATATATACTATATGTATATGTAGTACTATATAGTGTATGCAGTAACATATTTCACTTGCAGTTTATAGTAAAGCATTTCTGATGTTTCTGTCAAAAAGATGAATTCCTTGCTTTCTTTTGTCTCTTCATTGTAGTCTCCTTAATTTCTCTCACTGCTTGCCAGCAGTTGAATTATGAGAACTAATGGGTGGTGTCGTTGATGAGACTATATGTTCATTATTAAACCTTAGGTCCTTTTCATGTTTGTTGTAATCCTAAAAGAAGTATGTGATTGTGTTTTTCACTCCATAGCCTCTTTTGCTTTCTTATTTATTTTCCTTTACTCTTGTTCTTTAGTTTTAAATTTTACTGTATATTGTCAATGATGCTGATTTTAATTAGAGTGTCCTCCAATATTTTAAAGTTTCTTTGTGGATGAAGAAAATACTCTAAATGACTTGTTATGTTTTTTAAGGTATATTGTTTCACTCATTAGTAAACTGATTTTAGGACTGTTAAGCTCAAAAATATCTCAAGATTGTGAAGGTCTTACCAGACCCACTCCTATAATATACATCTTGAGATAACATAGGTACAAGATTAGCCAGAAGGAACAGGTTCATATTAATAAGGAGAAGAAACATGTCGTTGAGCAAGATACATTGTTGTTATAATCATTAGCACAGAGCTTAAAATCTTTAGGGGAAATAGATTGTTGCCATGGTAACCAAGGTGAAGGTTAAAAACTGTCCCCTCCCCTCCTCAGGGATCCCTGGTCTGCCTATCAACCTGCCTAACCATTCCCCCTCCTATTTTATGGTATTCAATGGTATTGAATTTTTAAACTCTTTAAATTGTCTTTTGATATGTTCAGAAGCTAATGGTTAAGAATATATTTATAAGATTATCTTAGATAGAGAGCCCCAAATCCTAACCACTAGACTACAGGGGAAAGATCCTTTTAGAAATAAAAGTGAAATACATGTAAATATATTTCTTATGACATCTTATAAAGTTGTATTTAACCCCCAGCTTATAAAAATTTTAATTTAATACCTAATTTAAAATTTATACTTGTTACATAAATGATATATATATATACTATATGTATATGTAGTACTATATAGTGTATGCAGTAACATATTTCACTTGCAGTTTATAGTAAAGCATTTCTGATGTTTCTGTCAAAAAGATGAATTCCTTGCTTTCTTTTGTCTCTTCATTGTAGTCTCCTTAATTTCTCTCACTGCTTGCCAGCAGTTGAATTATGAGAACTAATGGGTGGTGTCGTTGATGAGACTATATGTTCATTATTAAACCTTAGGTCCTTTTCATGTTTGTTGTAATCCTAAAAGAAGTATGTGATTGTGTTTTTCACTCCATAGCCTCTTTTGCTTTCTTATTTATTTTCCTTTACTCTTGTTCTTTAGTTTTAAATTTTACTGTATATTGTCAATGATGCTGATTTTAATTAGAGTGTCCTCCAATATTTTAAAGTTTCTTTGTGGATGAAGAAAATACTCTAAATGACTTGTTATGTTTTTTAAGGTATATTGTTTCACTCATTAGTAAACTGATTTTAGGACTGTTAAGCTCAAAAGAATGACTGCATTCTAAGGATATTTCAGCTTTTGAACAAATTGAAAGTTTTGTTTTTTTTTTTTCCAAAGGAAGTGAGATTAGTCTATATGCAAGGCAGAGCTTTATAGAACTTCTTCAGGCAAAAGAGTTTGAGGCATAATGATTATTCTGTATTCACTTGCATGTTTCTCAGAGACGCTTTGCTTTTCTTTGCTAGGCGTGGAGGGTGCAGCTTTCCAGAGCAGACTTCCTCACGATCGGATGACTTCTCAAGAAGCAGCCTGTTTTCCAGATATCATCAGTGGACCACAGCAGACCCAGAAGGTTTTTCTGTTCATTAGAAACCGCACTGTAAGTTTCCCTGTTAAACAGTCTTTTTTCCACCTGGATTCTGAAAGGTGCATATTGCTTTTGTATAGAATATGGGGGAAAGGAGAGAGGAAAGAATTTTTTTAAGTTATAGTAGTACTGTTATTCAGAGATAGCCACTATTAAAAATTAGTTTTTTTCCTCCAGGTATTTTTTTAAATGTACATTTAATTTTTGTTCTTATAAAATTGAGATCCTACTTCCATGCATTCTTTGGATTCTTCTTCAGTAACCTCATAAACAAAATAAGAATCTTTATAAAACTTTTCTAAAAAACATACTTTAAAAATAATCACTTTGTCTTTCCTTCCCAGCAAAAGAGAAACCCGTGCTTTCTTTTGTCTCTTCATTGTAGTCTCCTTAATTTCTCTCACTGCTTGCCAGCAGTTGAATTATGAGAACTAATGGGTGGTGTCGTTGATGAGACTATATGTTCATTATTAAACCTTAGGTCCTTTTCATGTTTGTTGTAATCCTAAAAGAAGTATGTGATTGTGTTTTTCACTCCATAGCCTCTTTTGCTTTCTTATTTATTTTCCTTTACTCTTGTTCTTTAGTTTTAAATTTTACTGTATATTGTCAATGATGCTGATTTTAATTAGAGTGTCCTCCAATATTTTAAAGTTTCTTTGTGGATGAAGAAAATACTCTAAATGACTTGTTATGTTTTTTAAGGTATATTGTTTCACTCATTAGTAAACTGATTTTAGGACTGTTAAGCTCAAAAGAATGACTGCATTCTAAGGATATTTCAGCTTTTGAACAAATTGAAAGTTTTGTTTTTTTCCCAAAGGAAGTGAGATTAGTCTATATGCAAGGCAGAGCTTTATAGAACTTCTTCAGGCAAAAGAGTTTGAGGCATAATGATTATTCTGTATTCACTTGCATGTTTCTCAGAGACGCTTTGCTTTTCTTTGCTAGGCGTGGAGGGTGCAGCTTTCCAGAGCAGACTTCCTCACGATCGGATGACTTCTCAAGAAGCAGCCTGTTTTCCAGATATCATCAGTGGACCACAGCAGACCCAGAAGGTTTTTCTGTTCATTAGAAACCGCACTGTAAGTTTCCCTGTTAAACAGTCTTTTTTCCACCTGGATTCTGAAAGGTGCATATTGCTTTTGTATAGAATATGGGGGAAAGGAGAGAGGAAAGAATTTTTTTAAGTTATAGTAGTACTGTTATTCAGAGATAGCCACTATTAAAAATTAGTTTTTTTCCTCCAGGTATTTTTTTAAATGTACATTTAATTTTTGTTCTTATAAAATTGAGATCCTACTTCCATGCATTCTTTGGATTCTTCTTCAGTAACCTCATAAACAAAATAAGAATCTTTATAAAACTTTTCTAAAAAACATACTTTAAAAATAATCACTTTGTCTTTCCTTCCCAGCAAAAGAGAAACCCTTATTCTGTTCTGCTCATCTGGTTCATCATCCTCTTCTGACTAAATGATTATTTTGTTTGACAGTTGGGTGATAAATACTTTAACTGTTGGGCATTTAAACGTCCGTCTTTACTTATTATAAGAAGCTCAGAACAGCTTTATGCATTGTTGACTCTCATCTCTGATTATTTCCTTATGCTAGAGTTCTGGAAGGAAAACTAACTTCTAAAAACGTATTGAACACTTTTTAAAATTTGATCCATGTTGTCAGATTATTCCCCAGAGATCCTGACCCAGTTGATATCCTCATTGAGTGAAGGTGGAAGTTAGTCGTTCAGTTGTGTCTGACTCCGAAACCGCTAGGCTTTTGGGTCCATGGGTTTTCCAGGCAGGAATACTGGAGTGGGTAGCCATTGCCTTCTCCAGGGGATCTTTTCAGGTCTCCAGGGATCGAGCTTAGGTCTCTTGCATTGCAGACAGATTCTTCACTGTCTGAGCCATCAGGAAAGCCTGTTTTTATAAAAGTGATGATAATCTGTGCTGCTGTGGTAGACCAAAGTCATTTTTTTTTCTATTTTGAAATTATTTTAATTTACAAATAGAAAAAAACCTCTTAGAAGAAAAAAAATGAAAGAAAAACATAAAACACATAAATTTCTGCTCCATCAGCATCTCAAATCTTCACTTGTTCACCAGTCCCGAAGATGATAAATACTTTTCTAGAAAGGTATTCAGCCACCAGCAATGATGTTATTATAATAGGAATATGGATCAATTTCATAAAAAAGCCAATGAATCCCATTATAGCAAATCCTGTCATTGTTGCCATGGCAATCTTCTGGGATTCTTTTCTGTCAGATTTGGTGCACCTTTTAACCAGCCGAATTGAGTCCTTCACAGACTGCTGGCTTGGCTCCACGAACTGCATTACCTGGTCCATGATGCCTGCTGCACGTCTGCTCTCAAGCCAGAGACATGTATTCCATGCATTCTTTGGATTCTTCTTCAGTAACCTCATAAACAAAATAAGAATCTTTATAAAACTTTTCTAAAAAACATACTTTAAAAATAATCACTTTGTCTTTCCTTCCCAGCAAAAGAGAAACCCTTATTCTGTTCTGCTCATCTGGTTCATCATCCTCTTCTGACTAAATGATTATTTTGTTTGACAGTTGGGTGATAAATACTTTAACTGTTGGGCATTTAAACGTCCGTCTTTACTTATTATAAGAAGCTCAGAACAGCTTTATGCATTGTTGACTCTCATCTCTGATTATTTCCTTATGCTAGAGTTCTGGAAGGAAAACTAACTTCTAAAACGTATTGAACACTTTTTAAAATTTGATCCATGTTGTCAGATTATTCCCCAGAGATCCTGACCCAGTTGATATCCTCATTGAGTGAAGGTGGAAGTTAGTCGTTCAGTTGTGTCTGACTCCGAAACCGCTAGGCTTTTGGGTCCATGGGTTTTCCAGGCAGGAATACTGGAGTGGGTAGCCATTGCCTTCTCCAGGGGATCTTTTCAGGTCTCCAGGGATCGAGCTTAGGTCTCTTGCATTGCAGACAGATTCTTCACTGTCTGAGCCATCAGGAAAGCCTGTTTTTATAAAAGTGATGATAATCTGTGCTGCTGTGGTAGACCAAAGTCATTTTTTTTTCTATTTTGAAATTATTTTAATTTACAAATAGAAAAAAACCTCTTAGAAGAAAAAAAATGAAAGAAAAACATAAAACACATAAATTTCTGCTCCATCAGCATCTCAAATCTTCACTTGTTCACCAGTCCCGAAGATGATAAATACTTTTCTAGAAAGGTATTCAGCCACCAGCAATGATGTTATTATAATAGGAATATGGATCAATTTCATAAAAAAGCCAATGAATCCCATTATAGCAAATCCTGTCATTGTTGCCATGGCAATCTTCTGGGATTCTTTTCTGTCAGATTTGGTGCACCTTTTAACCAGCCGAATTGAGTCCTTCACAGACTGCTGGCTTGGCTCCACGAACTGCATTACCTGGTCCATGATGCCTGCTGCACGTCTGCTCTCAAGCCAGAGACATGTAGCATCCAAAGTCATTTCATTTATCTTCCATTTTTTTGATTACTTAGGCTGACTGTTTTTTCACATTAGTTATTTGCATTTCTTCTGTGAATTTTTCTTTTACATTCTTTATTCATAAGAAATTCTTTTCTGTTTGTTTTAATTTATTTGGCAGCTTCAGGTCTTAGTTACAGGCACGTGGGATCTAGTTCTCTGACCAGGAATCAAACCCAGGCTTCCTGCGTTGGGAACGGAGAGTCATAGTGACTGGACTACCAGGGAAGTCCCATTAGGAGATGCTCTAACTGTATACTATTCAAAACATGTGTTATACTCTGAAAGTGTTAGTCACTTCATTCATGTTCCAACTTTTCGCAATCCCATGGACTGTAGCCTGCCAGGCTTCTCTGTCCATGGAATTTTCAAGGCAAGAATACTGAAGAGTGGTAGCATTCGCTTCTCCAGGGGATCTTCTTGACCCAGGGATTGAACCCAGGTCTCCTGCATTGCAGACAGATTCTTTACCACTGAACCCCTGGGGAAGCCCCATTTGTTATACTCTGAAGTGAAACAAAATAGAAGAAATTGATGTTGAATTTCAGCTGTTTTAGATATAGTGCAGATATGTCCTTTTAGCCACCACTAACATCTTTCTTTTGAGCAGTAGACTGTAAAGCTGCTGCTCAATTTGGATTATTAAAAACCATTTAGCTAGAGTGATGGGAAGGAAAGTTTTTGTAGCACAGAATAAAGGTTCTTTTTTGTTAAGAAAAATTGAGTGATTTTTTAAAAAGTTAATGGAAAAGTATGAATGTGCATTTTTTGAGGGTGATTTGTCTTAAAATTGAATCAGCTCCTGTGTGTACCTTGTCAACATTTGTTCTAGTGGATTTCAGACAAAATTGTCATTTTTTGTTTTATCTGAGGAGTTTTCACTTTTTACTTGAATTGTAGTGGCAGATTTATGGTGATTTCTGTTTTCTCTGATTCATTCCCTGTGACCAGAAGTCCAGATTTAGGGAAGGACTAGCCCAGGATAGAGTTGTGGTCTTTGGCTATAAAACAGAATTTAAGTCATTCTCTCCTATAAGAATTGTGTCAGTCGTCTCATGTTAAATTGCATCTTTTGCTTCCATAAAAGAAACCCCACAACTTTAGAACCTGTGACCTAGCTTTGTATTATAAGATGGAAGGAGGAAGAAGGCTTTGGTTGAGTGATGATGGGCTTGGGCCCACTGTGTGCTTGAGGAATTCCATTTTCCTTCTAACAGTAGCCATAGAGAACAGCAGAGGGTCCATATGGATTTAGTCATATCTCTTTGTAACTGAATTTACTTACACATGAGCCCCTTCAAAATTTGTTTATGCAACAGTCTTTATTAACTTTTAGATAAGATTTAAATATGATGGTATTGAGCTGGTCTTGCATTTTATTCAGTTTGAAAAGAATCATGTTAGAAACCATAATATTCTTCATTCCTCATTTTACTGCTTTTTCAGTAGTATTAGAAATAATTGACTCCTATCTTAAATACACAGCTTCCTTAGCTTAACACAGTATTCTAGTTTTTCTCCTGCTTCCCTGGTTATTGATTTCTCTGAATACTTTGTAGGGTTGTCCTTAACAACAGGCCAAGTATATGAATTAGTTGGAATTCCTCAAGGTCCTCTCTTTACTTCTTTGTTTTTTCCTTCTAGGAACCCCTCTTCTACACACTTGGCTTCAGTTAGCACCCATAAGCAAGAAGCTCTAAACCTTACCTCTCCTCTGAAGCCCAGCTATGTATCTAGATGCCAGTCTTTCAGTTCCTCTTATTGTCTTGAGACTAAACTCATGATCTCTTTATTTCATTGTCCCTATTCATGAAGCATTGAGTGATTTTTTAAAAAGTTAATGGAAAAGTATGAATGTGCATTTTTTGAGGGTGATTTGTCTTAAAATTGAATCAGCTCCTGTGTGTACCTTGTCAACATTTGTTCTAGTGGATTTCAGACAAAATTGTCATTTTTTGTTTTATCTGAGGAGTTTTCACTTTTTACTTGAATTGTAGTGGCAGATTTATGGTGATTTCTGTTTTCTCTGATTCATTCCCTGTGACCAGAAGTCCAGATTTAGGGAAGGACTAGCCCAGGATAGAGTTGTGGTCTTTGGCTATAAAACAGAATTTAAGTCATTCTCTCCTATAAGAATTGTGTCAGTCGTCTCATGTTAAATTGCATCTTTTGCTTCCATAAAAGAAACCCCACAACTTTAGAACCTGTGACCTAGCTTTGTATTATAAGATGGAAGGAGGAAGAAGGCTTTGGTTGAGTGATGATGGGCTTGGGCCCACTGTGTGCTTGAGGAATTCCATTTTCCTTCTAACAGTAGCCATAGAGAACAGCAGAGGGTCCATATGGATTTAGTCATATCTCTTTGTAACTGAATTTACTTACACATGAGCCCCTTCAAAATTTGTTTATGCAACAGTCTTTATTAACTTTTAGATAAGATTTAAATATGATGGTATTGAGCTGGTCTTGCATTTTATTCAGTTTGAAAAGAATCATGTTAGAAACCATAATATTCTTCATTCCTCATTTTACTGCTTTTTCAGTAGTATTAGAAATAATTGACTCCTATCTTAAATACACAGCTTCCTTAGCTTAACACAGTATTCTAGTTTTTCTCCTGCTTCCCTGGTTATTGATTTCTCTGAATACTTTGTAGGGTTGTCCTTAACAACAGGCCAAGTATATGAATTAGTTGGAATTCCTCAAGGTCCTCTCTTTACTTCTTTGTTTTTTCCTTCTAGGAACCCCTCTTCTACACACTTGGCTTCAGTTAGCACCCATAAGCAAGAAGCTCTAAACCTTACCTCTCCTCTGAAGCCCAGCTATGTATCTAGATGCCAGTCTTTCAGTTCCTCTTATTGTCTTGAGACTAAACTCATGATCTCTTTATTTCATTGTCCCTATTCATGAATGGCATACCAACTCATTTAGTTGTGCAGGCTAATAACTGAAGAGTTAGTTGTCTTTTGCACACACACTTCCCCACGTACCTAATTGACTATTAAATTTTGTATCTACTCAGTATCACTGGAGTTATCAAACCTAGGTTTAAATCCTTGTTGCTTCCCAGCTGAGTAATCTTGGCAAGTTAGTAGGTAGGCTGAATATATATCTCCCAGCTTCTTTAATAATTCACTCATTTGACATCGTTTTGTGTTTTTATTAGTTTCTCTGTTGGGAATAAAACCCTTACTGTTTCATTGAAAGGACAGCCCATATTTGAGGACTTAGTTTTAAAGCAATCAAATGGTATATGTCTATTTATGTGTAATACAGTTTCTATCATTCAAATACAGTTGCAGTTGTGGTTGGATAATCCAAAGATTCAGCTGACATTTGAGGCTACTCTCCAGCAATTAGAAGCACCTTATAACAGTAAGTAGGACTGGTTTTGAACTGGATTGTGAAGATTGATACTTCCTTCCAGAAACTAATTGCTCCTTGATGATAAATTTGTTAATTAATTTTCATACATATATTTCACCTTGTGCTATGCAAAAACGAGCCATTTAGCAAAATTATTTTGTGTGTTTGTAATTGTTTTTTTGATTTTTTATTTGTGTTAACCGATGAATGAGTTTAAGAAATTGCTAGTAATTTCTCTAGACCTATTTTCCAGCTTTAATCCACAGAGTACTTTAGTGGCATTCAGCTGACTGTCTGTCTGGCTTTCTCATTTCTCACTTGCCACCAACAGTCTTGTAAAGTTTTTCCTAAAGTGAATGATCATAATACTATTTAAAGGGTTGGTTTTGTCCTTCATTTCATCTGTATTGGGATGTCATTCTTTAAAATTCAAAATTATGTGATCATTTTGAACTACCACACAGACTGTTAGTTCTAAGAATCACTTGAGTAGTCACATGACTTGAAGCTTATAGAAAAGATGAATAGAATGACTTTATGATGGAGAAATAGAAGAGTCAGAGTTTTCCATTTAAGGTGCTAAAAAGATAAACATGTTTAAATTTATTTTTTTGTAGGTGATACTGTTCTTGTCCACCGAGTTCACAGTTACTTAGAGCGTCATGGTCTTATCAACTTCGGCATCTATAAGAGGATAAAGCCCCTCCCAAGTAAGGACCTGGCTGATGAGTTTCATGGTTTTAAATTAGATTTCAGGAGGCATTTAGCACTTTATCTGCTCTCTGAATCCATATATAGAATCAGAATATTCCCAAGCTTATCTTCTTATAAGTCAAATTTAAAATAAAATCTATTTATAGATATGAGTTTCCTATAATTTCTGGTTTGATAAATACTTGGTAAGAGATACTGAACTTCCAATTTAAGAAAAAAATTAAAAATAGTTTATTAAAAACGAAAAGGTCTGTTATGGAAGTAGGAAGTTTATTTTCTCTCATTGACCAGTTCTTTAATGCAGTGCTAAAGGTTGCATTTTTATGTATTTTTTAATGCTGTTTACCCCTTTAATGGTATCTGGATAATGTCTGCCAGGAATCAGAATATAGGGATATTTTGAGAATTAAGACATTATTTATCTATGTATTTATAATACATTTGTTTTTCTGCTTTAATAATTTTTTTTTAATTTATATATTTATCTGGCTGTGTCTGGTCTTAGTTGTGGCTTGCGGGTCTTTAATAGCAGCATGCGGGATCTTTAGTTGTATCATTTGAACTCCTAGTTGTGGCTGGCATGTGGAATCTAGTTCCCTGATCAGGGAATCAAACCTGGGTCCCCTGCATTGAGAACACGAATTTCCAGCCACTGGACCACCTGGGAAGTCCCCTCTGCTTTAATAATTTTTAACAAAAGGAAAGACTGCAGAAGTAGAGCTATGGAAAATAGCTTTGAGAATCAATCAGTTGACTGCTCCAGTTGTCCTAATAATAATTGTGAGATAATAAGTTTACCAAGGTTACGGACACTGAAGAACATGACTGAGTTAATGAGAAAGTAAATCTTTTGATACAGAATTCCATTTAAGGTGCTAAAAAGATAAACATGTTTAAATTTATTTTTTTGTAGGTGATACTGTTCTTGTCCACCGAGTTCACAGTTACTTAGAGCGTCATGGTCTTATCAACTTCGGCATCTATAAGAGGATAAAGCCCCTCCCAAGTAAGGACCTGGCTGATGAGTTTCATGGTTTTAAATTAGATTTCAGGAGGCATTTAGCACTTTATCTGCTCTCTGAATCCATATATAGAATCAGAATATTCCCAAGCTTATCTTCTTATAAGTCAAATTTAAAATAAAATCTATTTATAGATATGAGTTTCCTATAATTTCTGGTTTGATAAATACTTGGTAAGAGATACTGAACTTCCAATTTAAGAAAAAAATTAAAAATAGTTTATTAAAAACGAAAAGGTCTGTTATGGAAGTAGGAAGTTTATTTTCTCTCATTGACCAGTTCTTTAATGCAGTGCTAAAGGTTGCATTTTTATGTATTTTTTAATGCTGTTTACCCCTTTAATGGTATCTGGATAATGTCTGCCAGGAATCAGAATATAGGGATATTTTGAGAATTAAGACATTATTTATCTATGTATTTATAATACATTTGTTTTTCTGCTTTAATAATTTTTTTTTAATTTATATATTTATCTGGCTGTGTCTGGTCTTAGTTGTGGCTTGCGGATCTTTAATAGCAGCATGCGGGATCTTTAGTTGTATCATTTGAACTCCTAGTTGTGGCTGGCATGTGGAATCTAGTTCCCTGATCAGGGAATCAAACCTGGGTCCCCTGCATTGAGAACACGAATTTCCAGCCACTGGACCACCTGGGAAGTCCCCTCTGCTTTAATAATTTTTAACAAAAGGAAAGACTGCAGAAGTAGAGCTATGGAAAATAGCTTTGAGAATCAATCAGTTGACTGCTCCAGTTGTCCTAATAATAATTGTGAGATAATAAGTTTACCAAGGTTACGGACACTGAAGAACATGACTGAGTTAATGAGAAAGTAAATCTTTTGATACAGAATTCCATTTATAAATTTTCAGCATTGAATTTAAGTGTGTATTTCAAATATTTGTAATTTGTATTCATATAGTTTTCATATTTTGAAAATAATTGAATTATTTACTTTGTGAGACATGGTAACGTGAATTTAGAATTTTCTTAATGAAAATGGTAAAAACTCTTAAAACTATAACGAAGTGGTTTAGTTTTTGTTCTTTTTTAATTTTAGCTAAGAAGACAGGAAAGGTAATCATCATAGGCTCCGGGGTCTCAGGCTTGGCAGCAGCTCGTCAGTTACAGAGTTTTGGCATGGATGTCACACTTCTGGAGGCCAGGGTAAGAACGTTATTTTGAGTTTAGAAACCCAGCTTAATGGGAATATGGCAGGGAAATTATCTGTTGTCTATTAAGGAATCATACAAATTGAAATAAACCAAACTGAAATAATATTTGGAGTATTTTGATAGTGTTAATAACCACACTGAATAAAGCATTTCTGACAATTAGACTTTGGAAAGTGCTCAGTGAGTATTTAGAACTTATAAAGAGTTTATATAGCCCTCTGGTATATATTTTCAGGTCATTGTTTCTTACAGTTAACTTTCAGTCTGGGAGCTTTGTTGGACTCGCCTTTACAGAATGCAGTTGTGTCTGGTGGTGGAGTGGAGCGAGCTGGGCTCCGTGTGGTGGTGAAGGGAAAGGAGCTGCTGCTCAGGGGCAGCCGTCCTGTGCAGCCTTGGTGAACCCCACGTGCTGCCTCCTTATTGTTGCTCCAGCGAGAAATGGAGACTCGAGCAGGACAGGGCTGATGGCACAGAGTAGAAAAAAGAGCATCCACATTAGGATGCTACTATTCAGTTATTTCATGAGTAATTTTTTTTTATGAGTAATTTTTGAGATTTAATTACCTTTCAATGGCTTAAAGACTTCCTTGCACTCCTACCGTTAAAAAAAACCAACAACAGCAGCAGCAGCAGCAACAAAAAAACCACTTATCACATAGCTTAAACTAAAATTTTGCAGAAGCTTTGGGCAGTGCAGTCTAAGTTGCTTTTTACAAATTGCTAATTTTTTAAAATGTTCTTTTCAGATAGTATGGGGAAATCACAAATAATTTATGATACAGTCTTAATAAAACTATTTAATTCATTAATTTGGAAACTCTTTGTGTGCCCTTTGCATCCTGTGTACTGAGAACACAGTAAAGAATAATGGAGGAGCATTATCATTCCTACCCATGTGTATAGGTTTCTGTTTTGTCTTGCTATTTTTCATTTGTTTGTCTGGCTTTTAGAATGCTCTCATGTAACCCTGTAGCTCAGTAAGATTTCCTCACACTTAAAAATCTCCATTCAGCAAAGATAATACTTGGGCCTGTTTAGAAATGAGAGGTTTTGTCAGCAGTTCATGCTCAGTGGTCACCGTCGTTGGGCTCTGGAGAGGCATTTGTCAGAGAGGCCATCTATCAAATCAGTCACAGCGGACTTTGACAGTGGGGACAGTAGTGAGAACACGGTGGCAGAAAAATGACCTTTAGCGTTGGAATTTGTATACAGGCGTTTTCTCTGTGGGTGACCCTTGTTCAGCCTATATAAGAAGTGGTATTAGAGACATTGGGCTATGGAATTTCTCTTGCCTCATAGCTCATAATTCTGTTCTTTTCATGTGTCATTCATCATCTGCCACTCCCTCCATAGTTCAACTTCACGTGCGCTTTGTGCTTGCACTGTACTCCATGGAAACTACACACCTTTCTTTCTAAGTTATTAGAGACCTGAGCCCCTTGCCAGGTTGTTACGGTTAAGCAAGAATTAATGATTTTAGCCATTTAATTCTGAAAAACAGGATCGTGTGGGTGGACGAGTTGCTACATTTCGTAAAGGAAACTATGTAGCGGATCTTGGAGCCATGGTAGTAACAGGTCTTGGTAAGTAGTTCTTAGTTTTGTGTTATGATTTTAAGGTCAGAGACCCATAAAATTGTGTAATCTTATATTTTAAAGCCATAGATGCAATTTTTAAATATATTGTGTGCGCTCAGTCATGTCCAACTCTTTGTGAGCACCTGGATGGCTCCTCTGTCCATGGAGTTTCCCAGGCAAGAATACTGGAGTCGGTTGCCCTTTCCTTCTCAAGAGGATCTTCCCAACCTGTGTCTCTTGTGACTCCTGCATTGTCAGGCGGATTCTTTACCACTATGCCACCTGGGAAGCCTGTTCTTAGTGTTGGTGAAAGGTAAATGGGCAGTCTTTCTGAAAAGATACATCAATATGTGTACCATATAAAGTGGTATGTAGATTTTTGCCCTGGCAGATCCAGTTCTAGGAAATTAACCTAAGAAAATAGACAAGTGCACTGTATTGTGTTCAAAACATATTCAGTTGTAGCTTAACAGAATGTTAGAAACCACAAATGTGACGATTAAATTGTTATTCAGTGAGACCTGTGGATGCTTTTTCTCCGTAACATGAAAGTATGTATACAATTTATTTCAGCAGTTCATGCTCAGTGGTCACCGTCGTTGGGCTCTGGAGAGGCATTTGTCAGAGAGGCCATCTATCAAATCAGTCACAGCGGACTTTGACAGTGGGGACAGTAGTGAGAACACGGTGGCAGAAAAATGACCTTTAGCGTTGGAATTTGTATACAGGCGTTTTCTCTGTGGGTGACCCTTGTTCAGCCTATATAAGAAGTGGTATTAGAGACATTGGGCTATGGAATTTCTCTTGCCTCATAGCTCATAATTCTGTTCTTTTCATGTGTCATTCATCATCTGCCACTCCCTCCATAGTTCAACTTCACGTGCGCTTTGTGCTTGCACTGTACTCCATGGAAACTACACACCTTTCTTTCTAAGTTATTAGAGACCTGAGCCCCTTGCCAGGTTGTTACGGTTAAGCAAGAATTAATGATTTTAGCCATTTAATTCTGAAAAACAGGATCGTGTGGGTGGACGAGTTGCTACATTTCGTAAAGGAAACTATGTAGCGGATCTTGGAGCCATGGTAGTAACAGGTCTTGGTAAGTAGTTCTTAGTTTTGTGTTATGATTTTAAGGTCAGAGACCCATAAAATTGTGTAATCTTATATTTTAAAGCCATAGATGCAATTTTTAAATATATTGTGTGCGCTCAGTCATGTCCAACTCTTTGTGAGCACCTGGATGGCTCCTCTGTCCATGGAGTTTCCCAGGCAAGAATACTGGAGTCGGTTGCCCTTTCCTTCTCAAGAGGATCTTCCCAACCTGTGTCTCTTGTGACTCCTGCATTGTCAGGCGGATTCTTTACCACTATGCCACCTGGGAAGCCTGTTCTTAGTGTTGGTGAAAGGTAAATGGGCAGTCTTTCTGAAAAGATACATCAATATGTGTACCATATAAAGTGGTATGTAGATTTTTGCCCTGGCAGATCCAGTTCTAGGAAATTAACCTAAGAAAATAGACAAGTGCACTGTATTGTGTTCAAAACATATTCAGTTGTAGCTTAACAGAATGTTAGAAACCACAAATGTGACGATTAAATTGTTATTCAGTGAGACCTGTGGAGCTGCTAAAAATTATGTAGCTCCGTATTAACATGAAAGTATGTATACAATTTATTGCTAAGTTGAATAATGATTACAAAACAGTGCATGTGTTATGATCCTTTTGTATGTATATGTCTAATTTTATGCACATATAATCTAGAAGGGTCTGTAATGTTAACTAATTTTTGGTAATGGGTTGAGTGACTAAGCACACGCAGTGTTTTGCTTTCTTCTTTATGCTTAACTTACATATTTGTTTTATTTAGGCATTTTTTTGGTATGTAATTCATATACCCTATGATATTTTAAATTTTGAGTAAAAATATTTTTGCTTTGAAGGTTTTGTTCTCTTTTCATAGGTGTGTTGAATTTAATTGTTGGAGTTTTTTCTAGGAGGGAATCCCATGGCTGTGGTTAGCAAACAAGTAAATATGGAACTGGCCAAGATCAAGCAAAAATGCCCACTTTATGAAGCTAATGGACAAGCTGTAAGTTGACGACAAACAACCTTACACAATTTATTTGGTTCAGTTGAGAGCAATTTGGGGGAAATATGTGGATGAATATACGCACATATAGATATCAACTGAGGGTAGAAATAATATGACTTTTGGATTCTTAACTCTGAGCTTTATAGGCAGGGGTTGTACATGCCTGCTTAGGTGTTTAAGGACTTAATGAAAGTTAAGCTTGCCAAATGGTTAATTTTTTTATTTGGCTGTGGCCACCTACCCTAAGAGACCTGTAGAATTGACCACGTGATTCTTCATTTCTTTGTATAGTGCCTCTCATCATGTGCTTTAGCTTTGTGTGCTGTTTGTGATTTCACTTTTATGTTCATAGGGTCAGGTTTTTGATGGGCTGATTGATACTTAAGAAGGTTATTCGTTTATCAGAGGCATATGTTGTGTTGTTGTTGTTGTTTAGCCATTAAGTCGTGCCCAACTCTTTGCGGTGTACTTTGCCATGGACTGTAGCCTGCCAAGCTCCTCTGTCTGTGGAATTCTCCAGGCAAGAACACTGGAGTAGGTTGCCAGCCCTTCTCCAGAGGATCTTCCTGACTCGGGTTGAATATGCTGAGCCACCAGGGAAGCCCAAATAGGAGCTTCCTAGTCACATGGAAGTGATGTTTAGTATGGAAGAGTAAGAGTGTTTTCATAAGGACCTAAACAGACACCTCTCCAAAGAGGACATACAGATAACCAAAAAACACATGAAATGATGCTCAACTTCACTTATGATTAGAGAAATGCAAATCAAAACTACAATGAGGGGCTTCCCCTGGTGGTCCAGTGGGTAAGGACACCGCCTTGCAGTGCAAGGGGCACCGGTTCGAGCCCTGGCCTGGGAAGATCCCACGTGGCGCGGAGCGGCTGGACTGATGTGTCCAGTCACCAAGCCGGAGCTCTGGAGCACATGTGCTCAGAGCCAGCGCTCTGCAACGACAGAGGCCACCACGATGGGAGGCCCACAGGAGCCAAAGAACGAAGACGAATGAAAATAGAGAAATGAAAGACCAATAGAAGTGGCCTGCCCACTCCCTCCTTCCCCAGCCCGACCCCTGCCCAAAAGTAAATAAATAAATAAATCTTTAAAAAAAACAAACAAAAAAAACCCTACAATGAAGGGCTTCCCTTGTGGCTCAGTGGATAAGAACCCGTCTGCCAATGCAGGAGACACAGGTTCGATCCCTGATCCGGGAAGATACCACATACCGCAGAGCAGATAGACCCACACATCAACAAAGACCCAGCACAGCCAAAAATAAATAAATAAAAGTTTTAAAAAAGAAAAAAAAAAAAAAAACTACAATGAGATATCACCTCACGCCCATCAGAATGGCCATCATCAACAAATCTACAGACAATAAATGCTGGAGAGAGTGCAGAGAAAAGGGAACACTCTTGCGTTGCTGGTGGGAATGTAAATTGTTACAACCGCTATGGAAGACAGTATGGAGATTTCTAAAAATATCACCATACGATCTAGCAGTCCCACTCTTAGGCTTATACCCTGATGAAATCAAACCTGAAAGAAGCACCTGTACCCCAATGTTCATTGCAGTTCTTTATATAATAGCTAGAACATGGAAGCAGCCTAGATGCCCATCAATGACTGAATGGAAAATTTCAAAAAGCTCTGGGTGAGTAGGTTGCCAGCCCTTCTCCAGAGGATCTTCCTGACTCGGGTTGAATATGCTGAGCCACCAGGGAAGCCCAAATAGGAGCTTCCTAGTCACATGGAAGTGATGTTTAGTATGGAAGAGTAAGAGTGTTTTCATAAGGACCTAAACAGACACCTCTCCAAAGAGGACATACAGATAACCAAAAAACACATGAAATGATGCTCAACTTCACTTATGATTAGAGAAATGCAAATCAAAACTACAATGAGGGGCTTCCCCTGGTGGTCCAGTGGGTAAGGACACCGCCTTGCAGTGCAAGGGGCACCGGTTCGAGCCCTGGCCTGGGAAGATCCCACGTGGCGCGGAGCGGCTGGACTGATGTGTCCAATTACCGAGCCGGAGCTCTGGAGCACATGTGCTCAGAGCCAGCGCTCTGCAACGACAGAGGCCACCACGATGGGAGGCCCACAGGAGCCAAAGAACGAAGACGAATGAAAATAGAGAAATGAAAGACCAATAGAAGTGGCCTGCCCACTCCCTCCTTCCCCAGCCCGACCCCTGCCCAAAAGTAAATAAATAAATAAATCTTTAAAAAAAACAAACAAAAAAAACCCTACAATGAAGGGCTTCCCTTGTGGCTCAGTGGATAAGAACCCGTCTGCCAATGCAGGAGACACAGGTTCGATCCCTGATCCGGGAAGATACCACATACCGCAGAGCAGATAGACCCACACATCAACAAAGACCCAGCACAGCCAAAAATAAATAAATAAAAGTTTTAAAAAAGAAAAAAAAAAAAAAAACTACAATGAGATATCACCTCACGCCCATCAGAATGGCCATCATCAACAAATCTACAGACAATAAATGCTGGAGAGAGTGCAGAGAAAAGGGAACACTCTTGCGTTGCTGGTGGGAATGTAAATTGTTACAACCGCTATGGAAGACAGTATGGAGATTTCTAAAAATATCACCATACGATCTAGCAGTCCCACTCTTAGGCTTATACCCTGATGAAATCAAACCTGAAAGAAGCACCTGTACCCCAATGTTCATTGCAGTTCTTTATATAATAGCTAGAACATGGAAGCAGCCTAGATGCCCATCAATGAATGAATGGATACAAAAGCTCTGGTACATATATACAATGGAATACTATACAGCTGTAAAAAGAAAGGCAGAAGAATCAGCCCTAATGAAGTGGCTGGATCTAGAACCTATCATAAAAAGTGAAGTCAGTCAGGAAGAGAAGGATAAGTACAATATACTAACACATATATATGGAATCTAGTAGGATGGTGATGATGGCACATGCAGTGAAGTGATGGAGAGACAGACATGGACAGTGGACATATGGACATTGTGGGGAATGAACAGTGGGTGGGAAGCATAAAGGAAGTAGCATGAAGGCTTGTACTATCATAAGTGAAGGAAATAGCTATAGTCATTGCTCTGTGAGAAAAGGGGATCCTGTAGGGGTGCTGTGCGATGGCCTGGAGGGGTGGGATGGGGGGGCTATACATATGACTAATCTGGGAACATACATATCTGTAAACAACAAAACTGTACAAGTAAAAATTTTTAAAAAGTGTTTTCACAACTGTATGGTAAGTTATATGTCAGCCCTAGCTTTTAGGGATCTGTGAAACTCAGAAGTTTGTATTCAGCAGCAGTTTTGCCAGCTCCTGTTAGGAGTGAAAGAGTCTGTAGTTCTCTAGATATAAACGCATTATCCCCTTTATACTTGAAGGAAGGGAAGGTTTGCTGTGTATATGGAAGTTTAGTTGTGTGCGTGTTCAGTCACTTCAGTCGTGTCAGATTCTCTGTGGCCCCATGGACTGTAGCCCTTCAGTCTCTCCTGTCCCTGTGGTTCCCCAGGAAGAATCCTGGAGTGGATTGCCATGCCCGCGTCCAGGGGACCTTCCAGACCCAGGGATCAAACCCACCTCTTACGTCTCCTGCATTGACAAGTGGGTTCTTTACCACGAATGCCACCTGGCAGTTTAGCTACTGTTACTGTAAGTGGTAAGATTTGAACTCTAGAAGTTTGTGTCTTAGGTCCTATGAGACATCCTTGCCTTTTACTGGTCTACCTTTAGGAAAAGGTTTAATTGGGTTCATATCAGAAAAGTACAGACTTTCAGGGAATGCTTTGGTTCACATCCCCACCATTCTGGACCCAAAGTTTCTCCCAGGGCTTTTCTAGGGGTGAGAGAAAGGGGCGGGCAGCTGTCTAGCTGAGTAAAATAGAAAAGGATGAAAATAGACATTAATTCAGCAATTCTGTATACTTCTATTGAATAAGTGCCACATTAAGACCCCACAGTCTGGAACTTGTATACAAATAATTATCTTTTCCCAGCCTTTTATTATAATTTTCAGACATCTACAAATGTAGAAAGAGTACGCTAATGGACTCCCATCTTTACAGTCTGATTTCATCCATCTTATTGAGAGCAGAGAAAGTGACCTGACCAGCTAGGTATTGTAGACAGTAATTCAGAGAATTGAATTGAGAAAGCAAGGCCTTTGAAGTAGATACTGCATTAGTCCTCAAGGAGTAATGGAATCCAAGCCAAAGGTTAGCATTGATCCTTGAGACACTGTCTTTTTCTTTAGACTTTCCTTAATGTAGAGCAGGTTCATTTAGTCTCTTTAACAGTAAAAAGTGAGGTTTTTTCCTTCCCTAGTAGAGATACCCAGAGAAATTATCTGCTTTTATAGTATTAGATAATCTGTAAAACATTTTAAAAAAGACTTGTTTCCAAATAATTATAGCAGTATTCACTCAGGTGTGGCCTACAACTAGCTGCCAATTCATGCACTAGCTGTTGGTTACTAGTATGAGATGAGAGAAAGATCTTGTGCCAGAATGTAAATAAGCTGTCTCCTTTAACCACAGTTGTTGGTTCAGATGGCTTTGGTAGCAGGACTTTTCTCAGTGAAATGGTGGGTTAGTTTATGTTCTGGCATAAGCTCCTCATCTCACCAGGACCAGCCCTTTGAGTAGCATTGTAGTGAACAGTTGTTAAGCTGGTGTGTGGCTTTTCAGCGTTTGTTGTCATTCAGCTCTGATCTTCATCGGATTTTTCTGAGTTGGTTGATTTGTATTTGGTGATGCAGCCAAATAGGAAGGAGGATTTTTTAAGCATTCTTAAATTTGGGAAAAAATTCTTTTGCTTTGAGTTATACTTGCCTTAAAATAAGGAAAAGGTTTAATTGGGTTCATATCAGAAAAGTACAGACTTTCAGGGAATGCTTTGGTTCACATCCCCACCATTCTGGACCCAAAGTTTCTCCCAGGGCTTTTCTAGGGGTGAGAGAAAGGCGGGCAGCTGTCTAGCTGAGTAAAATAGAAAAGGATGAAAATAGACATTAATTCAGCAATTCTGTATACTTCTATTGAATAAGTGCCACATTAAGACCCCACAGTCTGGAACTTGTATACAAATAATTATCTTTTCCCAGCCTTTTATTATAATTTTCAGACATCTACAAATGTAGAAAGAGTACGCTAATGGACTCCCATCTTTACAGTCTGATTTCATCCATCTTATTGAGAGCAGAGAAAGTGACCTGACCAGCTAGGTATTGTAGACAGTAATTCAGAGAATTGAATTGAGAAAGCAAGGCCTTTGAAGTAGATACTGCATTAGTCCTCAAGGAGTAATGGAATCCAAGCCAAAGGTTAGCATTGATCCTTGAGACACTGTCTTTTTCTTTAGACTTTCCTTAATGTAGAGCAGGTTCATTTAGTCTCTTTAACAGTAAAAAGTGAGGTTTTTTCCTTCCCTAGTAGAGATACCCAGAGAAATTATCTGCTTTTATAGTATTAGATAATCTGTAAAACATTTTAAAAAAGACTTGTTTCCAAATAATTATAGCAGTATTCACTCAGGTGTGGCCTACAACTAGCTGCCAATTCATGCACTAGCTGTTGGTTACTAGTATGAGATGAGAGAAAGATCTTGTGCCAGAATGTAAATAAGCTGTCTCCTTTAACCACAGTTGTTGGTTCAGATGGCTTTGGTAGCAGGACTTTTCTCAGTGAAATGGTGGGTTAGTTTATGTTCTGGCATAAGCTCCTCATCTCACCAGGACCAGCCCTTTGAGTAGCATTGTAGTGAACAGTTGTTAAGCTGGTGTGTGGCTTTTCAGCGTTTGTTGTCATTCAGCTCTGATCTTCATCGGATTTTTCTGAGTTGGTTGATTTGTATTTGGTGATGCAGCCAAATAGGAAGGAGGATTTTTTAAGCATTCTTAAATTTGGGAAAAAAATTCTTTGTAGCTTTGAGTTATACTTGCCTTAAATTAATCAAACATAAGAAAACATGTTAATGTTTCTGTATTTGTCTGTTCCCAGTAATCTAGTTCAGAGTAGGAGTGAACAGTTGTGGACTAGTAGACTGACTTTTGGCTTATATTACAAGTACTAAGGGTTTATAGCCTGATTAATATATACTCGTTGTCTGTCCCGACCCGCAGGCTTCGTCAGCACAGACCTAGGATTCCTCAACGCAGACCCTAAAGGGAGGGAGTGGGAATTGAGAGGACAAGGGACACGAGAAATGGAGACAAGACAGGAGTCTGATCAAGTCTCGTTTTATTGTTGAAAGGGAGCGGTATTTATGCTTTTCAAAAAGAGAAAGGAAAGAAGGAGCCAAACACAGCCAATCGTGTAAAAGATTAACTGTGCATGTGGTTACATCATTATGAGAGTTTAGGGGGAACATGTGCTGTTCATAAGCACAGAAACTTCACTCAGCCAATCATGGCAATGAGCACACGTCTCAAGCCGCGCCTCCCTGCATTACCCAGGCGCCATCTTTGGGAACTTGTGGTGGTGTTCTAAAACTGAAGGCCGTAAGGCGTGGCCAAGACTCTCGTGGCCCCAGACAGGATGATGATACTCCTGTGCTGGGAGCTCCGCCAGGCGCTATCTCAAGCAGCGTATTATAACATTCATGCGTGGGAGGCTTAAGATGTGGCCGGGCCGACCCATGGTCCCAGACAGTAGTCGGATACATTTCGTGCCTTTAGAAAACTAAGGAGTGATTCATTCAGTTGCTTCATTCTCCCCATTTTGCAGGGAAAGAATCTGAAACACACACGCAAGTATTTGCCTGATAACACTATAGTCAGTACGTTGTAGAGCCAGGGGCCCTTGTCTGGTGTTTTAGCTTTATTTGTTTGTTTGTGTTTTAATATATTGTAGTATATAGTTGCTTTATGATGTTGTATTCATTTCTGCTGTGCAGCAAAGTGTCAGCCAAGTGTATACACTGATTTCCTTTTTGGATTCCCTTCCCATTTAGGTCACCAGTGAGCATGAGTAGAGGATTTTAAGCATTCTTAAATTTGGGAAAAAAATTCTTTGTAGCTTTGAGTTATACTTGCCTTAAATTAATCAAACATAAGAAAACATGTTAATGTTTCTGTATTTGTCTGTTCCCAGTAATCTAGTTCAGAGTAGGAGTGAACAGTTGTGGACTAGTAGACTGACTTTTGGCTTATATTACAAGTACTAAGGGTTTATAGCCTGATTAATATATACTCGTTGTCTGTCCCGACCCGCAGGCTTCGTCAGCACAGACCTAGGATTCCTCAACGCAGACCCTAAAGGGAGGGAGTGGGAATTGAGAGGACAAGGGACACGAGAAATGGAGACAAGACAGGAGTCTGATCAAGTCTCGTTTTATTGTTGAAAGGGAGCGGTATTTATGCTTTTCAAAAAGAGAAAGGAAAGAAGGAGCCAAACACAGCCAATCGTGTAAAAGATTAACTGTGCATGTGGTTACATCATTATGAGAGTTTAGGGGGAACATGTGCTGTTCATAAGCACAGAAACTTCACTCAGCCAATCATGGCAATGAGCACACGTCTCAAGCCGCGCCTCCCTGCATTACCCAGGCGCCATCTTTGGGAACTTGTGGTGGTGTTCTAAAACTGAAGGCCGTAAGGCGTGGCCAAGACTCTCGTGGCCCCAGACAGGATGATGATACTCCTGTGCTGGGAGCTCCGCCAGGCGCTATCTCAAGCAGCGTATTATAACATTCATGCGTGGGAGGCTTAAGATGTGGCCGGGCCGACCCATGGTCCCAGACAGTAGTCGGATACATTTCGTGCCTTTAGAAAACTAAGGAGTGATTCATTCAGTTGCTTCATTCTCCCCATTTTGCAGGGAAAGAATCTGAAACACACACGCAAGTATTTGCCTGATAACACTATAGTCAGTACGTTGTAGAGCCAGGGGCCCTTGTCTGGTGTTTTAGCTTTATTTGTTTGTTTGTGTTTTAATATATTGTAGTATATAGTTGCTTTATGATGTTGTATTCATTTCTGCTGTGCAGCAAAGTGCGTCAGCCAAGTGTATACACTGATTTCCTTTTTTGGATTCCCTTCCCATTTAGGTCACCAGAAAGCACTGAGTAGAGTTCCCTATGCTTATATAGCTTGTTCTCATTGGTTACCTGCTTTATTCATAGCAGTGTATGTATGTTGGTTTCAGTCTCCTAATCCATCCCACCTCCCCTGGTGTTGCAGCTTTAATGCCCACATTTGTGTTCTGCCTGACTGAGAGTTCAAGGAAGGCAGGAGCGGGAAGAGTGTGCAGTTCTAACTGCCAGTTTGACTGCATCAGCTGAATCTCCTTCTTTTATGAAAAGAACTTTTTCTAAATAGTTACTCCAAGAAGGCCCACCTAGACTGATGATACTCAGTCATTGCTTTTTCTTTAGTAACCTGTCGTATGAAATGGGATATGTTCCTTCGTTCTCTCTGGACAGCCTCAGTGAAAAAGAGGGTGATTTATACGACCCAGCAGTCCTACTCTTAGGCTTATACCCTGATGAAATTAAATCTGAAAAAAGCACCTGTACCCCAATGTTCATTGCAGCTCTCTATACAATAGCTAGAACATGGAAGCAACCTAGATGCCCATCAACGAACAAATGGATACAAAAGCGCTGGTACATATACACAATGGAATACTACACAGCTGTAAAGAGAAATGCAGAAGAATCAGCCCTAATGAGGTGGCTGGATCTAGAACCTATCATAAAAAGTGAAGTCAGTCAGAAAGAGAAGGACAAATACAATATACTAACACATATATATATGGAATCTAGTAGGATGATGATGATGGCACATGCAGTGAAGTGACAGAAAGACAGACATGGACAGTGGACATATATATGGACATTGTGGGGAAGGAACAGAGGGTGGGAGGCGTAAAGGAAGTAGCATGAAGGCTTGTACTATCATAAGTGAAGAAAATAGCTATTAGTCATTGCTCTGTGAGAAAAGGGGATCCTGCAGGGGTGCTGTGTGATTGTTGGTAGGGGTGGGATGGGGGGATATACATATGACTAATCTGGGAACATACATACCTGTAAACAACAAAACTCTGTACAAGTAAAAAGTAAAATAATTAAATAAAAAAGAGGGTGATTTGATGGTTCTATTGTTAGTACGTAGAAATTAATCCTTTCATTCTGAACAAGGGCAGTGGTCAACTCAGAGTTATAAATACCACTTGTAATATTGTCTTAAGGGCTTCCCTGGTGGCTCAGTGGTAAAGAACCTGCCTGCCAATGCAGGAGATATGAGTTCAGTCCCTAAATTGGGAAGCTCCCCTGGAGTAGGAAATGGCACTCCATTCCAGTATTCTTGCCTGGGAAATCCCATGGACAGAGGGGCTTGGCGGACTACAGTCCATGGGGTTGCAAAGACTCAGATACGACTTAGCGATTAAACGACAATGTTGTCTTAAGGACGTATTACGATACCTGTAGGAAAAGAGTCATGTAGTAAGTAGTTTTTGTTATATTACCTTGTTAATGTTTTAATCATGGTCACAAGAATCCCTGAAAGAGTTTTGCCTGTCCGTTCTCTTTGCTCTTTCCCTGGCAGCTGGGATGTTGAGCTGCCACGCTTGTTTTTGACAGGGGAAGTTTATTTTATGACTTTGGTTGACTAGAGCAAGGGCTTTCTGATTTGGTTCTAATACAGGATATTCCTTTAAAAATTTTTTTGTACTGGGGTGTAGTTGGTTACAATGTTGTAGCAGTTTCAGGTGTACAGCAAAGTGAATCTGATGTCTGTATCTCTGCTCTTTTATGGGTTCTTTTCCTACATAGGCCATTGTAGAGTACTGAGTAGAGGTCCCTGTGCTGCATAGGATGGCCTTATTGGTTATATATTGTCAGTAATGTACATGTGTCTGTCCCAATCTCCTAGTTTATCCCTCCCCACTGGGCCTACAGAATATTCTTATAAATAGAAGTATCTTCCAGGCCTATAAAAACAGCTAATAAAGCAGCTGCCTTGCTCATTATTATCATTAATTGATGATGGAGTTATACTCTGCATAACTGTGCTATAATCAGTTTTAATGGATATGGTTGGGGAATCGGGCAATTCATGTTTTCAGTAGCATTTTGGGAGTCAGCAGTGAGAGGACTGCAAACATGGATTGTGGGGAGACTGGAAGAACTACTGAGTGTTTTCTGCTGCTCTGTACACCGGCTAGTAACTTAGGGGCTTTAGATTCTAGGTTGGTTTGTTTTTTGTGGGGGGCAGGGGGCAGGTGGGCCACTTCTATTGGTCTTTCATTTATCTATTTTCATCCACCTTTGTTCTTTGGCCCGTGTGGGCCTCCCATCGCAGTGACCCCTGTTGTCACAGAGCACCGGCTCTGGACGCATGCGCTCCAGAGCTCCGGCTTGGTAATTGGACACGTCGGTCTAGCCGCTCTGCAGCACGTGGGATCTTCCCAAGCCAGGGCTCGAACCGGCGCCCCTCACACTGCAAGGCGGTGTCCCCACCCACTGGACCACCAGGGAAGCCCTAGGTTTTTTTTTTTTTGGTTGTACCAAGTCTTAGTTGAATCATACAGGAGCTAGTTCTCTGACCGGGGATTGGACTTGGCCCCCTGCGTTGAGAGCATAGTGTTGGCCACTGGACCACCAGTGAAGTTCCCTAGATTCTAGTTTTGTTGAGTTGTGAATAGGTATCTTGAGAGAGAGGGTGTGTGTGTGTGTGTGTGATTGTTACTATTTTTTTTTAATTTTGGCCTCTTTTATTGGCTTTCTATTTATTTATTCTTTGGCCTGTGTAGGCCTCCCACCGCAGTGGCCTCCCTCATTGCAGAGCACTGGCTTTGGTCACCTGCGCTCCAGAGTGCTGGCTGGCAACTAGCCACAGTGGTCCAGCCGCTCCGCGGCACATGGGGTCTTCCCGGGCCAGGGATTGAACCGCGCCTCACACTGCAAGGCGGTGTCCCCACCCACTGGACCACCAGGGAAGCCCTAGGTTTTTTTTTTTTTGGTTGTACCAAGTCTTAGTTGAATCATACAGGAGCTAGTTCTCTGACCGGGGATTGGACTTGGCCCCCTGCGTTGAGAGCATAGTGTTGGCCACTGGACCACCAGTGAAGTTCCCTAGATTCTAGTTTTGTTGAGTTGTGAATAGGTATCTTGAGAGAGAGGGTGTGTGTGTGTGTGTGTGATTGTTACTATTTTTTTTTAATTTTGGCCTCTTTTATTGGCTTTCTATTTATTTATTCTTTGGCCTGTGTAGGCCTCCCACCGCAGTGGCCTCCCTCATTGCAGAGCACTGGCTTTGGTCACCTGCGCTCCAGAGTGCTGGCTGGCAACTAGCCACAGTGGTCCAGCCGCTCCGCGGCACATGGGGTCTTCCCGGGCCAGGGATTGAACTGGTGCTCCTTGCACTGCAAGGTGGCCTCTTTACCCACTGGACCACCAGGGAAGCCCTGTTGTTATTGTTATTATCAAGTGAGATCCAAATACTCAGTAACTACTTGGAGAAACAGATTCTGATTTTCTACCTGGGAATGGCTCAGCTGTTTTGAGAAAGATAACCCTTGAAAAGGTAATGCGTACCAAGACGTCTTGTAAATGCCATTGATTGGATGCACTCAGTACCTGTCATAGCTTCCCAGCTTTCCACTTGTGTTCATATAGAGTGGTGTTTAAATTGGTATACTTTTGATACAGGTGTCTTGGCTTTTTCAGTTTTCATCATCCTTTTTGGAAACATCTTTGATATCTTTAAGGCAGTCTTTCTCTACCCTTGAAAATGACTGCCAGTCTCTGCTTTTTATAAATGTAAAGATCCCATGGTCTCCTTTAATGTTTTTGAAGGTATAAAATAGTTATTTCTTCCTCAAATATATTTACAGTACTATGTTAATTTATTCACTTCACAAGAATTTACTGAATACTTATGTCCTAGAAATTTCTAGAGTGCACTCCTTTAGCCGTGCCATGTGTGCCTTCTCCATATGGCTTAGCCCCTGCTCTAGGAAAGTCAGTTGTTTACATCCCCTAAAGGACACCTTATGAGGTAAGAGAGGGAAGCAGCAGTCTCCATGGACAGAATCACATTGAATTTTTTTGATTTGGCCAAAAAGTTCATTCAGGTTTTTGTATGATATTACAGAAAAACCTGAACGAGCTTTTTGACCAATCCAATATTTGGATTATATTCCTCTTGCCTTATTTTCCCTTCAGGGCTAATAGCTATCTTTCGTTCCCCTTAGCTGTTTGAGAATTTGCATTGGAAACTCCTCAGATGTAGTTCTTCCATGAGAACTCCATCTGAGTTCGGTAAGAAGAGTTCCTTCTTACCAAAGGAATTAATTTTTTGTTTTATCATAAGTCTAGAAGTTCATAGAGGTGGGAGAGGTGCAAATTGCCTGTAAACTCTTGGCCATTTTTGGCCATTACAGTTTTTTTCAGTGTGTTAATTCTTCCTGAGGACTTCTCTTGCTGAATCTCAGAAACTTTGAGCACCTGGAACCTAGGTGCACGTTAGCTTCGTTTTTGCTCTGTTGCTGGAGAACTTAGGCAGACTGCAGGTGTTGACAGATGGGCAGTGTTTTTGAAGACTTACCAAGCTTGTGATGAGAGAAGGCAACCAGAGGTGGGACGAAGGTGTCTTTCCTTTGAGATGACTTCTTGCAGGATCAGGGACCTGTCCAGAAAGTTGGTTGGGTCTCTCAGAATTTATTATGCATGGGTCAATCACACGGGCTCCCTCACCCTGACCATGCTCATAGATGCTCCATGTGATCTGCAGGATGATACTTTTTTTTAGAGGAGTGACTGGCCAAATTTTTAGTCTTTAATTAAAGGAACTATTTATTTGGAGTGTTTCTTAGAGAAATAAATGGTTTTGAAAAACCATAAGATGTGTTTTAAGTAATAAGCCTTTTTGTTTTGATTTTTTGCTAGAAAACTGTATCAAAGGTCCTTTCCTAAGACTGTGTAGTTTGTTGCTTTGTGTTCTCACTGTGTTGTAATATAAAAATTCAGGTGCCATCAAATGCGATGCTGACCCTTGGTAATCATTTGCTGAGTTCCTTTCTCAGAATGCAGTTAAGAATCTAGAATAGAATGGTCAGGTTAAACAAATTTTTGCAACTTGTATTTAAAGATTGTCAAAATTTCAGCATCCTTCTGTGATTATTTGTGGAACTAACAAAGTCCAAGGACTCTCACCAAAGGAAAGAGATGACCTGAAACAGGTATTTAAGGCGTCCGTAGGGTGGTCATTTGCTATAGTTCTTTTCACGGTCTGAGTCAACTGGAATATATTTAATTCTTGAGGCTAATCTATTTTTGGCTGTTTGAGAATTTGCATTGGAAACTCCTCAGATGTAGTTCTTCCATGAGAACTCCATCTGAGTTCGTAAGAAGAGTTCCTTCTTACCAAAGGAATTAATTTTTTGTTTTATCATAAGTCTAGAAGTTCATAGAGGTGGGAGAGGTGCAAATTGCCTGTAAACTCTTGGCCATTTTTGGCCATTACAGTTTTTTTCAGTGTGTTAATTCTTCCTGAGGACTTCTCTTGCTGAATCTCAGAAACTTTGAGCACCTGGAACCTAGGTGCACGTTAGCTTCGTTTTTGCTCTGTTGCTGGAGAACTTAGGCAGACTGCAGGTGTTGACAGATGGGCAGTGTTTTTGAAGACTTACCAAGCTTGTGATGAGAGAAGGCAACCAGAGGTGGGACGAAGGTGTCTTTCCTTTGAGATGACTTCTTGCAGGATCAGGGACCTGTCCAGAAAGTTGGTTGGGTCTCTCAGAATTTATTATGCATGGGTCAATCACACGGGCTCCCTCACCCTGACCATGCTCATAGATGCTCCATGTGATCTGCAGGATGATACTTTTTTTTAGAGGAGTGACTGGCCAAATTTTTAGTCTTTAATTAAAGGAACTATTTATTTGGAGTGTTTCTTAGAGAAATAAATGGTTTTGAAAAACCATAAGATGTGTTTTAAGTAATAAGCCTTTTTGTTTTGATTTTTTGCTAGAAAACTGTATCAAAGGTCCTTTCCTAAGACTGTGTAGTTTGTTGCTTTGTGTTCTCACTGTGTTGTAATATAAAAATTCAGGTGCCATCAAATGCGATGCTGACCCTTGGTAATCATTTGCTGAGTTCCTTTCTCAGAATGCAGTTAAGAATCTAGAATAGAATGGTCAGGTTAAACAAATTTTTGCAACTTGTATTTAAAGATTGTCAAAATTTCAGCATCCTTCTGTGATTATTTGTGGAACTAACAAAGTCCAAGGACTCTCACCAAAGGAAAGAGATGACCTGAAACAGGTATTTAAGGCGTCCGTAGGGTGGTCATTTGCTATAGTTCTTTTCACGGTCTGAGTCAACTGGAATATATTTAATTAGCTTAATTTTGGAAATAGATTCAAGGTTCAGAATCAGAAACACATTTTGATTTTTTTCCCAGTCAGTATTGCTTTCTTAATGGACAGATATTTTATTTACTATTTTTTGAATATTCCTTTCATTTCAAAGTGGAATTTTTAAATCAGGGAAGAAAATCCAGGTTTTAAAGCTATCACAGGTATAAAACAATTTCAGCAAAAAAAAAAAAAAAAAAAAGCTGTCCCTAGTCTTAGAGCCGACATTCCTATAACTGCTTCACTAGCCAGTCATGGATGGGGCCCTGCCGCTGACTGGAGCCCAGAGTTAGAGGGGTGACCGGGGATGTGGTCCTGCCACTCTGGTGTCGGATAGTCAGTGGTGATCTTTTAGTTTGCTGTTTGTTTGTTGCTGTTGTGTTCTTGTTACTGTTCTGTGTTTTTCTCTTTTATTGAATTTTGTTTTATTCTTCTCTGCTTTCTGACACCATCTCCTCTTTCCACACCCACCCATGCCCCTCCACCACCAAAAATGCCTTTCTTTGCCCATTTCTATACCTTGGCTTTCCCGTCTTAGTCTCTGTGCAGTCTGTGCCTTGTTTCTCCAGCGGTTGCAGCTTCTGAGCTAACAATGCTTCTGTCATGCTGTGTGTCTAAAGCCTTAATTTTACAGCTGTCTTACGAAACTAAACTTGACGTGGCTATTGGGCTGTTATTTACAGTTTATTTCTCTCTCTGCTGCACTGGTTAAAAGGACACTGTCAAGGTATTTTTTTTTTTTCATAATTTTTCAAATCATTTTCCTCACTGTTTACAATAACCCATTAAAAGCTTGAAACTTAAATCTCGCTTCCAAAGATCCTCTTCATCACACATCCGCACTGGTTTGTTGTTGTAGAGTTGCGCCTATATGTTGGGCAGGTGCCATATGAGTTTTTGTCATTGAAAGCGCATGTAAAAAGTTTTTTGTGGTGGTGTGGGTGGACTAAAGGGAAAGTGTAATGAATCAAGTGGGTTGCTCAGCAAACAGAGGGAAGAAAAAAGGTCAAATTTGGTCCCTCTAACCTTGACAGTGTGCCTTTAAATATTTCCCTACCACACACCCTGGACCCAGTTACTGAGCCTTGGAGTGCTGTGTACTTTTTCAGAATGAACTTCCCTGTATGGCTGTTACTCTAGCTGCAAAGATTAAAGCTTGTCTAAAGCAAGCCCTCCAGTCGATACTGGAAGAGCTTTAATCAGTACCATCTGCACATGTGTATTGGCACCTCCTGCCCTGTTGTAGCGCCATATGGGATCTGGCCCCTCTTGCTGCTAGAGCATCCTCTTGCTAGGCATTTTAGAAACCGTGTGTAGAAATTTCACTATTTGTACTCTAGGAAAAGCGGTCCTTCACATTGCATCTGTGATTAGTTAAGATTTCATAACTATGTAGATTTCATACTGCAAATGTAATTGTTTCCTTTTAAAAGGAGCACCAGATACAGAATTTTTAGAGTCATCTTTTGTAACATCATTGAGTGAATTAACACCAAGCAAAATTTCAGCTTTACTTGTAGCTGCTCTGTGTATGACCATCATTTACAGGAAAAGTAACTGATGGGAGAGTAAATGAAGTTCCTTGTAAGAAGGTCACTTCCATCAGCTCTGAAGGCCACGTGTTCAGAGCCAGTAGGGATGTCACCAGGAGCTCCTCTCTTTGGCTGTGGAATTGAATGGGTAGGTCAGATGTGTTTGATCCACCAAGTCCCAGGTGCCACCCTGATATATAAGTGACACCTAACTCCAGAGCCTGATTTGTGCACAGCCTGTTTCTCAGCAGAAACCAGAAGATTCTTGTGGACTAAGAGGATTCTCTGATTCATAAAAATTCCCTGATATTATCCATGTGTGATCCTTTAGAACTTGTGAATCAAGTGTACTGTCTTGCCATACTTACAGTTCAGAATGGGAATTGCAGTCCTTTTCCCTTTCTTCTGGTGCAGCTTATACTTCCCGTCATGTCCTTTTAGCCATCCGTGGTTCATCTGATACTTACTTGTGTGTCTCCTCAGTGAGGGGACAGGCTGGTGCTTTAAAATCAGCTGTTTTAAGTGTGAAGGGCAAAAGTGAAGGTGTTTCAGGTGAGAAGTAAGTTTTACTGTGATGATCTGGTCCCTAAGAGTTACATCTAATTGTGAAGGATCATCATCCTTCCTCACCTTAGTGATTATTAGAACTTTCATGTTTTGTTTTCTTATTACCAATTTTAGGTTGATTGTAAAGTGAAATTCCAAATTTTGAATCCCGTTTCCCATGCCTAACTTATTATGGCAAGAGCTGCTTACCTTACTCATGCTTTTCCTTCTCACTGTCCCCATGAATTCAGCAGTAGAATTTAGAATGTAGATACACTTTACTTTGGGCCTGAATTAAGCAGTAGCAAAAGGCTTTGTGTCAGCTAACTGATGGCATCACTAGACAGGGGCATAGCAGGGATTTAGGAACAAGGTCTGGCGGATTAGTGATCCGCTTTGCAATGTGTTCTCTTCCCTCACAGTAATGAGCAGGCTTGGTAATTGTTTCCTTTAAAAGGAAAGGCACCAGATACAGAATTTTAGAGTCATCTTTTGTAACATCATTGAGTGAATTAACACCAAGCAAAATTTCAGCTTTACTTGTAGCTGCTCTGTGTATGACCATCATTTACAGGAAAAGTAACTGATGGGAGAGTAAATGAAGTTCCTTGTAAGAAGGTCACTTCCATCAGCTCTGAAGGCCACGTGTTCAGAGCCAGTAGGGATGTCACCAGGAGCTCCTCTCTTTGGCTGTGGAATTGAATGGGTAGGTCAGATGTGTTTGATCCACCAAGTCCCAGGTGCCACCCTGATATATAAGTGACACCTAACTCCAGAGCCTGATTTGTGCACAGCCTGTTTCTCAGCAGAAACCAGAAGATTCTTGTGGACTAAGAGGATTCTCTGATTCATAAAAATTCCCTGATATTATCCATGTGTGATCCTTTAGAACTTGTGAATCAAGTGTACTGTCTTGCCATACTTACAGTTCAGAATGGGAATTGCAGTCCTTTTCCCTTTCTTCTGGTGCAGCTTATACTTCCCGTCATGTCCTTTTAGCCATCCGTGGTTCATCTGATACTTACTTGTGTGTCTCCTCAGTGAGGGGACAGGCTGGTGCTTTAAAATCAGCTGTTTTAAGTGTGAAGGGCAAAAGTGAAGGTGTTTCAGGTGAGAAGTAAGTTTTACTGTGATGATCTGGTCCCTAAGAGTTACATCTAATTGTGAAGGATCATCATCCTTCCTCACCTTAGTGATTATTAGAACTTTCATGTTTTGTTTTCTTATTACCAATTTTAGGTTGATTGTAAAGTGAAATTCCAAATTTTGAATCCCGTTTCCCATGCCTAACTTATTATGGCAAGAGCTGCTTACCTTACTCATGCTTTTCCTTCTCACTGTCCCCATGAATTCAGCAGTAGAATTTAGAATGTAGATACACTTTACTTTGGGCCTGAATTAAGCAGTAGCAAAAGGCTTTGTGTCAGCTAACTGATGGCATCACTAGACAGGGGCATAGCAGGGATTTAGGAACAAGGTCTGGCGGATTAGTGATCCGCTTTGCAATGTGTTCTCTTCCCTCACAGTAATGAGCAGGCTTGGTACCTCAATCACTCATAGGCTAAGAGCTTTGGACAGTCAACTCTGAACTTAATTGGTACCATAAAACACTGTTACTCTGAGAAGGAATTAAGATGCTATTGTGTTCTTACTAGTAGCTGTGAATTTCACTTCTCTCTTCCCTACTCCTACATGAGATTGTCATCATGGAGGGGAAGCAGACTGTGTTATTTTTTCATCCTTACTCTAGAAGGTGCTCAGGTGTGTTGACATAGTCTTTGTTCTCCCGGAACTCTCCAGTGTGTTGTCTGCATGTCAGCCCAGCTTATCTCCGTGCATGTCAGCTCCAGGGCCCCTTGTACTCCACACGACTTCCCTCCACATCAGTGTGAATCCTGTGGCTGTTCACAGAGGTGGAGTCCCAGCTCTGCGGGCAGAATCATGAGAACAGGAAAATATCTGGGCTGAAACATTTCATATCTCATTTAATGGAATTGACCACTTCATAGAAAAGACAGTTTAAATCATTGTCCTCAAAGGTTTCCCCTTTGAGATACATATTTTGACCTTTTAAACTACAGAGCATTTGTGTTTTCATGGATGGTTATGTTTGTTTCGTGTTGTAAGGACCAACTCTGCCATACGTCGAATTTTCAGGTTCCTAAAGAGAAAGATGAAATGGTCGAGCAAGAGTTTAACCGGTTGCTAGAAGCTACATCTTACCTTAGCCATCAGCTAGACTTCAATGTCCTCAATAATAAGCCTGTGTCCCTTGGCCAGGCATTGGAAGTTGTCATTCAGTAAGTACTTTGATTCTGCTTATTGTATTGTGGAGTTTGTTTATAGATTTCTATGTAATGATTTAAGTTTCCATCAAGTCTTATTTGAGCTAGTTTTCATTTATTTTCATGTGATAGTTAAATCTGAAAGTAAAGGCATTTAAAATAAATGATCTTTAAGGCTCGCTCTCAACTGTAAAATTCATGTCTTTTATGGTATTTAATAGACTGTATTTCACATAACCTAGCAAATAATTTGCCACCAGCCAACTTTCTTATTCCATAGTGTTAGGAATTTCAGTGGGCCTTGATGCCATCGGGTGTTTTGGATAGGCAGCTGTCTCACACAGCAGAGCTGGCAATGTGGCCAGAGCACATGTTGTCTCCTCAGGTTACAAGAAAAGCATGTCAAAGATGAGCAGATTGAGCACTGGAAGAAGATAGTGAAAACTCAGGAGGAATTGAAAGAGCTTCTTAATAAGGTAGAATTCTGTATTTTTATCTGTCAGTCTTTTAGTGCTGGGGGAAATAGATCTTTCCTGTGTCAGGCAGGATGCCTTTGACGGTTGCAAGCCTGGCCTCGTGCCCTCTGCTGAAGTCTAGGATGAAAGGGATTAGCTGTGTTGGGGTCAGGTTCCCCTGGTGAAGACAGTCAGCAGCCAGGATCTTAATTTGTTGGTATAATGATTTCACTTGAGACACTAATATGGGGGTATTCCTCAGTGGTACCTCTAGGGGGGCCTTGCTTATGCTGCCTTCCAGAGCCCCAGCTCCAGACGGGGAAACCGTGTGTTTCTCCTCATCCTGTCAGCTGCAGACTTGGGGGCTTTATAATTGCAAAATCTGGGTGCATCTTTTGCCTGGACTTGCGCTTCATTCTTTCACTGTGCCTCATTTCTTCGTGCTGTCACATGACAAGGTCTCTGGTGCGCCTTCATGGACTGTGGTGGGAGGAAGTGAGGAGAGCGGCTCGGGAATGCCTGGCCAGCTGGTGCGGAGCTCCCAGGCCTTAACCTACCCCTGGTCCTGTGGCACCAGCACAGACCTGGGAAAACTGACACTGGGAGCCTTCCTTAAGGTTCTTTAGGTGACGAGTTGACCTTTCGGGTATTTAAAAAACAAATCATGATAGTTTGTTTCTCAAAGCATTGTTTTATTGGTAACTGTTTTACCTGGTAGTTGCATTAATTTTTAATTAATTACATATTTTTATTAATGGGACACTCCTAGTTCTCCTGTTTGTTTTGGAAGACAGAGCCAATTCTGCTTATCTGATAGTGATGTGATGACACCTCTTTGTTGAGTGATACAGGACTTTTTCCTGTTTCAAAATTTTGTGGTTTGGAAAAGGTACTATTCCACAGATGTTTTGATATAATAGCAGTTTTGGTATAATAGCAGTTTAAGGGAGGAGCCATTCATGCTTTAGCGATGAATTATGTCATTGTCTCCAATGATAAATTTGTAGAGCCAAGATGGCAATGAAGCACTGGAAGAAGATCAAAGATGAGCAGATTGAGCACTGGAAGAAGATAGTGAAAACTCAGGAGGAATTGAAAGAGCTTCTTAATAAGGTAGAATTCTGTATTTTTATCTGTCAGTCTTTTAGTGCTGGGGGAAATAGATCTTTCCTGTGTCAGGCAGGATGCCTTTGACGGTTGCAAGCCTGGCCTCGTGCCCTCTGCTGAAGTCTAGGATGAAAGGGATTAGCTGTGTTGGGGTCAGGTTCCCCTGGTGAAGACAGTCAGCAGCCAGGATCTTAATTTGTTGGTATAATGATTTCACTTGAGACACTAATATGGGGGTATTCCTCAGTGGTACCTCTAGGGGGGCCTTGCTTATGCTGCCTTCCAGAGCCCCAGCTCCAGACGGGGAAACCGTGTGTTTCTCCTCATCCTGTCAGCTGCAGACTTGGGGGCTTTATAATTGCAAAATCTGGGTGCATCTTTTGCCTGGACTTGCGCTTCATTCTTTCACTGTGCCTCATTTCTTCGTGCTGTCACATGACAAGGTCTCTGGTGCGCCTTCATGGACTGTGGTGGGAGGAAGTGAGGAGAGCGGCTCGGGAATGCCTGGCCAGCTGGTGCGGAGCTCCCAGGCCTTAACCTACCCCTGGTCCTGTGGCACCAGCACAGACCTGGGAAAACTGACACTGGGAGCCTTCCTTAAGGTTCTTTAGGTGACGAGTTGACCTTTCGGGTATTTAAAAAACAAATCATGATAGTTTGTTTCTCAAAGCATTGTTTTATTGGTAACTGTTTTACCTGGTAGTTGCATTAATTTTTAATTAATTACATATTTTTATTAATGGGACACTCCTAGTTCTCCTGTTTGTTTTGGAAGACAGAGCCAATTCTGCTTATCTGATAGTGATGTGATGACACCTCTTTGTTGAGTGATACAGGACTTTTTCCTGTTTCAAAATTTTGTGGTTTGGAAAAGGTACTATTCCACAGATGTTTTGATATAATAGCAGTTTTGGTATAATAGCAGTTTAAGGGAGGAGCCATTCATGCTTTAGCGATGAATTATGTCATTGTCTCCAATGATAAATTTGTATTTTTTTCTCTTAGATGGTAAATTTAAAAGAGAAGATTAAAGAACTCCATCAGCAATACAAAGAAGCATCTGAAGTCAAGCCACCCAGAGATATCACTGCTGAGTTCTTAGTGAAAAGCAAACACAGGGATCTAACTGCTCTGTGCAAGGTATGATACACATACACGCCTCCCTGGTCTTACTTGCAGTCCTAGGTAATAGTGTAGATCTGGGAAACTGGAAAAGAGAGAGCCATCAGCCAATCACAGACGCCCGTAGTAGGAAGAAGAGGGTTTGGTACACAGGAGCTCTAGGGACTTAATGGGTTAGATTTTTGCGCTTTTTCTGAAGGATTCTTAACTTGTTTGCGCAATACCATCCTTTAACTTACCTACATCAGTCTAGCCCCTGTGGCAGAGTTTATCCCTGACAGTTTAGAATCATGTTAATGAACGAGGACTTCAGAGTTACTGGAGTCAGACTGTCTGGTTGAAATCTCTAACTTAGTATCGTCTCCTAGCCATATGACCTTAGACTCCTTAGCCACCTCATCTGGGATGTGATGGTAGTGCTGCCTCCCTTGTAGAGGGGTCTGAAGTACCTACGCCATGCTAGGGACGCAGTAAATTCGCCAGAAGTGGTAGTCACTTCTTTTTCATCCTTACTGTATAGTATACTAGTGTCTTTCTTTATTTCTTCTTCTCCTGCATCCTCTTCCCCTACCACCCCCTCAGTCTTAATTCCAGGTTAACATCGTAACTTGTCTCCGGTAACACCCATCCCTGAGCCCTGAGCCAGCCTTCAGCTAAGGCAGACCTGTAGACTAAACCTGAGTAGGGATGTGGTACAGGCCTGACACTCCGTGGCATACCTAGGTGTGTCTCTGACCTGTCGAGATCAACTCAGTTCTGTTTAATTTTATCAGGAATATGATGAATTAGCTGAAACACAAGGAAAACTAGAAGAAAAACTTCAAGAATTGGAAGCCAATCCCCCAAGGTAAGGAAGACATAACCACTCCAACAGTTCCTTCTGTTAAACTTAGAAGGAAACTTACAAAGCACCCTGGACTTCATTGATGTTCAGTAAATGCACTGTAGACTGTTTTTGAACAGGAAGTGTCTGTGCACACAGGACTGCTTGTCAGGGTCCTTACTACTGTGTTCTTACGTGTTAATGTGTAGGGGTGTCCTAGATGCTTAAATCAACGTATCTTTCTAAAAAGATATGCTTTTCTCGTAAGATTTGATGTATGAACGAAAATTGTCTTTGAGTCGGGTAGAAGGTGGTATCGCTTTAAATTTCATAATTCTGGAACCAGGAAGGTGTTAGACTTAATTTCCATTGGGTTTTTGACAGTGAACCCTTAATCTAGTGGCATGTGCTCCATGTGGCACCGGGTGTCCGCATACATCTGCCCTTTTCTGTAGACAGGGATGCCACCCATCTTGCTTTAAAAGAAATGCTTGGGGCAGGGGCAGGGGAGAGGAAAAAAAAAAGAAATGCTTTATTCAAAATGTAAAACAAAAAAATTAATATAAGTAAGCTTTTATAATGCAGGATAACAATATAAAGAAGACTTTTTTTTTCCAAACAAATTTTTTATCCAAATTATAGTAAGGCCTTTGCTTTATGTAGGAAGTTTGTCACTGCTCCTAGGCACCAGGAAGGCTTAATAGAGGGCTTAATAAGATCGTGCTTTCTGATGAAGAATTTCTTCGTATAAGCCGTAGTCCCACTGAAATCATCCACATCCACCCACTGAGAATGGTAGTAATGCCCTTTAATAATCTTGTGCCCTTTTGTTCTCATTTTGCAGTGATGTGTATCTCTCATCAAGAGACAGACAAATACTTGATTGGCATTTTGCAAATCTTGAATTTGCTAATGCCACACCTCTCTCTACACTCTCCCTTAAACATGGTGATCAGGTAAAATTCCTTTATCATTTTGTTGCAAAATTTCAAAGAGAAACTGTTAATTTGTAGCTACACCAATGTGGTACAGGCCTGACACGTGGCATACCTAGGTGTGTCTCTGACCTGTCGAGATCAACTCAGTTCTGTTTAATTTTATCAGGAATATGATGAATTAGCTGAAACACAAGGAAAACTAGAAGAAAAACTTCAAGAATTGGAAGCCAATCCCCCAAGGTAAGGAAGACATAACCACTCCAACAGTTCCTTCTGTTAAACTTAGAAGGAAACTTACAAAGCACCCTGGACTTCATTGATGTTCAGTAAATGCACTGTAGACTGTTTTTGAACAGGAAGTGTCTGTGCACACAGGACTGCTTGTCAGGGTCCTTACTACTGTGTTCTTACGTGTTAATGTGTAGGGGTGTCCTAGATGCTTAAATCAACGTATCTTTCTAAAAAGATATGCTTTTCTCGTAAGATTTGATGTATGAACGAAAATTGTCTTTGAGTCGGGTAGAAGGTGGTATCGCTTTAAATTTCATAATTCTGGAACCAGGAAGGTGTTAGACTTAATTTCCATTGGGTTTTTGACAGTGAACCCTTAATCTAGTGGCATGTGCTCCATGTGGCACCGGGTGTCCGCATACATCTGCCCTTTTCTGTAGACAGGGATGCCACCCATCTTGCTTTAAAAGAAATGCTTGGGGCAGGGGCAGGGGAGAGGAAAAAAAAAAGAAATGCTTTATTCAAAATGTAAAACAAAAAAATTAATATAAGTAAGCTTTTATAATGCAGGATAACAATATAAAGAAGACTTTTTTTTTCCAAACAAATTTTTTATCCAAATTATAGTAAGGCCTTTGCTTTATGTAGGAAGTTTGTCACTGCTCCTAGGCACCAGGAAGGCTTAATAGAGGGCTTAATAAGATCGTGCTTTCTGATGAAGAATTTCTTCGTATAAGCCGTAGTCCCACTGAAATCATCCACATCCACCCACTGAGAATGGTAGTAATGCCCTTTAATAATCTTGTGCCCTTTTGTTCTCATTTTGCAGTGATGTGTATCTCTCATCAAGAGACAGACAAATACTTGATTGGCATTTTGCAAATCTTGAATTTGCTAATGCCACACCTCTCTCTACACTCTCCCTTAAACATTGGGATCAGGTAAAATTCCTTTATCATGTATTTTGTTGCACATGCCTTTGAGAGAATTCCAAAGAGAAACTGTTAATTTGTTGGTATGTGTGTTTTTAAGCAGATTTATTTAGTTATAATTTTAAGTGAGCAGTTTGATGTTTTGCCAGACTTGCATAATTATGAACCATGACCACAATTAAAATGTAGAACATTTCTGTCATCCTGAAAAAGCTCTCTCTTGCTCCTTCGCAGTCAGTCCCCAGCCCTTCAGCTCCTGGCCCTGCATAGCCACTGATTTGCTTTCTGTCACTAGTTTTGCTTTTTCCAGAATTACATGTAAATTGAACCATACAGTATATAATCAGCCCATAGGTAGCCTTCTGTATGTGATTTTTTTGAGATTCATCACTGTTGTGTGTATGTATGAGTTCCTTTTTGTTGTTTAGTAATATTCATATCATTGTATGGATATGCTACAGAATGTATCCATTCACTGGTGCCTTGACGGACATTTAGGGTGTTTCGTTTGGGGCTATAAATGATTGAAGGTACTGTGAACATTCATGTCTTTCTCTTGGGTAAATACCTAGAAGTAAAATTGTTGGGTCTTTAGGAAGTAGATTTTTATGCAAGTTTCAGTGGTTCCACATCCTCAACAGCACTTGTTATTGCCGGATTAAATATTTTTTAACTATTTTAATGGATGTGTAGTAGTTTTTCATTGTGGTTTCAATTTGTATTTCTGTGATGACCAGTAAAGGGAAGTATCTTTTCAGGTGCTTACGGGCCATTCATTCAGTTATTTGGTGAAAAGACTGTTCAGATCTCTTGCCTACATTTAAAAAATCTAGTTGTTTGTCCCCTTTTAACAGTTCATTGTATATTAAATTCTGGATAGTTCTTTTGTCAGATTTTTAGTTTGAAAATACTTTATTCCAGGGCTTCCCCTGGTGGTCCAGTGGGTAAGGACACCGCCTTGCAGTGCAACGGGCGCCGGTTCGAGCCCTGGCCTGGGAAGATCCCATGTGCCGTGGAGCGGCCGGACTGATGTGTCCAGTTACCGAGCCAGAGCTCTGGAGCGCATGCGCCCAGAGCCGGCACGCTGCAACGACAGAGGCCACCGTGATGGGAGGCCCACAGGAGCCAAAGAACAAAGATGGATGAAAATAGAGAAATGAAAAGACTAATAGAAGTGGCCCGCCCACTCTCCTCCCTCCCCAACCCGACCCCCGCCCAAAGTAAATAAATAAATAAATCTTTTAAAAAAAAAAAAAAGAAAATACTTTATTCCAGTCTGCAGCTTGCATTTTTTCGTTTTCTAAATGGTGTCTTTCGAAGAGCAAATGTTTTTAATTTTATTAAGTCCTGTTTATCAACTCTTTAGGCTTTGTGCTTTTTGTATCCTGAATATTCTTTGTCTAAACCAGGACTGCCAAGATTTTCTATTTTCTTCCTAAAGTTTTGTGAACTTAGCTCTTATATTAGGTCTGTAACTCATTTTCAGTTAATTTTTGTATAGAGTGAGAGGTGAGGGTAGAGTTCGTATTTTTCCCTATGGTTATCTAATTAATCTAGGACCATCTTTTTTCTTCATTCGTTTTTGCACATTTGTTGAAAATCAGTTCTTCCATTCAGTACCTGTCTCTCCATACACCACTACCATAGTCTTGATTACTGGTACTTTATAAGACATTTTAAAGTCAGGTTGTGTAAGTTCTCCACCTTTTTCTTTTTTGAAGGTGTTTTGACTAGTTCAGCTCTCTGTCACCTACAGATTGGCACTTGCTATCTGCCTCTACAAAGATTAACTCATGTGCTGTTGCAACTGCTAATTTTCAACACCCTCTGAAAGGAGTTTAGGGTGGAGAGCTGAGAAGAACTGGCAGAACAGGTCTTCAGGTAGATATTTTCCAGAGCTGATTTTATGAGTCTACCTCTTATATCTCTAGGATTCCCAAATGGTGACTAGGTAGTCAAAAAAATCCGCCTGCTAATGCACAAGAGATGCACATTCTATCCCTGGGTCGGGGTGGCCCTCTGGAAGAGGAAATGCAACCCACTCCAGTATTCTTGCCAGGAAAATCCCGCGGACAGAGGAGCCTGGCGGTCTACAGTCTGTGAGGTCCCAGAGAGTGGGACGCAACTGAGCACACGCATGTACACACACTTGTATCACCTTGTATCTAGAAAAGCACTAGAATCCTCGATGGTGACATCTGCTCCTTGTGACTAGCAGTAACTTCCGTGAGACGAGCAGTAACCTCCTGCCAAAAAGTCGGTTTTTTGATTGCATATGCTCCCCATTTACTGAAATCAGTTGTATACTGACCTTCCCTCCTGCCTGTTTGTAGCAGTTTCTCAGAGCGGTCTGAAATGCTGCCTCCTTGGCTATAATCCTTATTTTGCCCCAAATAAAAGTTAACTCGCAATGCTCATGTTGTGCCTATTTTTTTAAGTTGACACTTCTGTAAAATTTTAGAATCAGCTTATGAGTTTCTACAAAAAAATAACCTTTCTGGGATTGTCACTGTAACAGTAGTGAGTCTTCTAATCCTTGAACATGGTATATCTCTCCACTTCTTTAGGTTTTCTTTATCTCAGCAGTATTTTATAGTTCTCAATGGACCAGTCTTACACATCTTTTGCTAAGTTACTCTAAAGTGTTTTCAGTGTGATTTACTCTTGAACTGGTGCAAAATCACAGCATTTCTTAGACCCTGAATTAACCAATCTCTAAATCCGAGACTTTGACCAGACTTAAGATTGCATTGAAGTAAATGTTATATTTTACTTACATAATCTCATTTTCATCATACATTTTCCCAGTAAAATTATTTTGACGTCCTCATCTTTAGATTGTGTCCTGGTATTCTTTAGTTTGAGTTATGGCAAGGATTAGACTTTTTAGTGGGTATATATCTTGCAGAATTTCCAGTTTCTTTATGGTTTTTTATGTAATACTGATTTACTTCTGTCCTAGTTACTGGTCTGTCATTTGAAGTTTCAGTATATTTTCATTTATAATCATACTGAAGTTCGAATGTAGGTGATGATCCATATGGGGAACAGACAAGTCCAGAGCTGATTTTATGAGTCTACCTCTTATATCTCTAGGTCCTTGCCCTAATGCACAAGAGATGCACATTCTATCCCTGGGTCGGGTGGCCCTCTGGAAGAGGAAATGCAACCCACTCCAGTATTCTTGCCAGGAAAATCCCGCGGACAGAGGAGCCTGGCGGTCTACAGTCTGTGAGGTCCCAGAGAGTGGGACGCAACTGAGCACACGCATGTACACACACTTGTATCACCTTGTATCTAGAAAAGCACTAGAATCCTCGATGGTGACATCTGCTCCTTGTGACTAGCAGTAACTTCCGTGAGACGAGCAGTAACCTCCTGCCAAAAAGTCGGTTTTTTGATTGCATATGCTCCCCATTTACTGAAATCAGTTGTATACTGACCTTCCCTCCTGCCTGTTTGTAGCAGTTTCTCAGAGCGGTCTGAAATGCTGCCTCCTTGGCTATAATCCTTATTTTGCCCCAAATAAAAGTTAACTCGCAATGCTCATGTTGTGCCTATTTTTTTAAGTTGACACTTCTGTAAAATTTTAGAATCAGCTTATGAGTTTCTACAAAAAAATAACCTTTCTGGGATTGTCACTGTAACAGTAGTGAGTCTTCTAATCCTTGAACATGGTATATCTCTCCACTTCTTTAGGTTTTCTTTATCTCAGCAGTATTTTATAGTTCTCAATGGACCAGTCTTACACATCTTTTGCTAAGTTACTCTAAAGTGTTTTCAGTGTGATTTACTCTTGAACTGGTGCAAAATCACAGCATTTCTTAGACCCTGAATTAACCAATCTCTAAATCCGAGACTTTGACCAGACTTAAGATTGCATTGAAGTAAATGTTATATTTTACTTACATAATCTCATTTTCATCATACATTTTCCCAGTAAAATTATTTTGACGTCCTCATCTTTAGATTGTGTCCTGGTATTCTTTAGTTTGAGTTATGGCAAGGATTAGACTTTTTAGTGGGTATATATCTTGCAGAATTTCCAGTTTCTTTATGGTTTTTTATGTAATACTGATTTACTTCTGTCCTAGTTACTGGTCTGTCATTTGAAGTTTCAGTATATTTTCATTTATAATCATACTGAAGTTCGAATGTAGGTGATGATCCATATGGGGAACAGACAAGTCAGCCCACTAAGTAGTGAGGCAGCCCAGTGTAGTCTTATGAAATTAGAAATATCAGCTAGCCTTCAAAAGGTTTTCTGTTTGGAAAATAGACATGAATTTTGGGAATTCTTCCAGGCCAAATCTTGACTCCTTCATTCTTATGTTTTATCTCGGACAAGTCTTTATAATCTTAGATTACCTTTGTCTAGTTTGACCAACTTTAGTTTTGGAAGTTTTCCTCAGCTTTAAAACTTGTAAGTTTAGGGCATCCAAGCGTATTTTGCTGTTCTGTAGCAGAAAATGAGATTAGGACGGTGATCCTGACCCCCTGCTCATTCTGTAGTGCGTGCAAAAATCTGAGAGCTGCTGTGGCGTCGAGCCACCCAGATTCGCTTGTGCCCGCTTCCTGCCCTCCCCTGCTCTCTCGGGGCAGTCTGGCCTTGGTGGAGTGGGGCTGCGATGCTAAGTCTGTCTCGGGATAAAAGGAAACTGCCCTTACCTCACTGCCCAGTTAGCCATTAGCAACATTTTGGCTTTTTTCCCCTTGTCCCCTCAGCTTCCTGTGGCAGCTGTAAGTGAAGACTGATTGTCCTTTAATTTCTGTCTTAGAATATTGACTTTCCACAAGCTGTTGTTTGTTCAGTATTACTTTATAGGACTCAGTGTAAACGGTGTAGGTTAGACCGACAAGTGTGAAAATATGCCCCTTTTCTGTCCTCTTTAGGATGATGACTTTGAATTTACTGGCAGCCACCTGACAGTGAGGAATGGCTACTCCTGTGTGCCCGTGGCTTTAGCAGAAGGCCTGGACATTAAACTGAACACGGCAGTTCGGCAGGTTCGCTACACGGCCTCAGGTACGTCTTCACTGCTGAGATAAATCTCTTGCTCTGAAACACAGTACTGATCGTCTGTTGAGTTTGACCTACTGAAAAAATAGAAGGTACATTTCTTTTTCTTTCTTTTTGCTCCCGAAACATTAGCGATTAGACTTTTAGTGGGTATATATCTTGCAGAATTTCCAGTTTCTTTTTTTTAGTAATACTGATTTACTTCTGTCCTAGTTACTGGTCTGTCATTTGAAGTTTCAGTATATTTTCATTTATAATCATACTGAAGTTCGAATGTAGGTGATGATCCATATGGGGAACAGACAAGTCAGCCCACTAAGTAGTGAGGCAGCCCAGTGTAGTCTTATGAAATTAGAAATATCAGCTAGCCTTCAAAAGGTTTTCTGTTTGGAAAATAGACATGAATTTTGGGAATTCTTCCAGGCCAAATCTTGACTCCTTCATTCTTATGTTTTATCTCGGACAAGTCTTTATAATCTTAGATTACCTTTGTCTAGTTTGACCAACTTTAGTTTTGGAAGTTTTCCTCAGCTTTAAAACTTGTAAGTTTAGGGCATCCAAGCGTATTTTGCTGTTCTGTAGCAGAAAATGAGATTAGGACGGTGATCCTGACCCCCTGCTCATTCTGTAGTGCGTGCAAAAATCTGAGAGCTGCTGTGGCGTCGAGCCACCCAGATTCGCTTGTGCCCGCTTCCTGCCCTCCCCTGCTCTCTCGGGGCAGTCTGGCCTTGGTGGAGTGGGGCTGCGATGCTAAGTCTGTCTCGGGATAAAAGGAAACTGCCCTTACCTCACTGCCCAGTTAGCCATTAGCAACATTTTGGATTTTTTCCCCTTGTCCCCTCAGCTTCCTGTGGCAGCTGTAAGTGAAGACTGATTGTCCTTTAATTTCTGTCTTAGAATATTGACTTTCCACAAGCTGTTGTTTGTTCAGTATTACTTTATAGGACTCAGTGTAAACGGTGTAGGTTAGACCGACAAGTGTGAAAATATGCCCCTTTTCTGTCCTCTTTAGGATGATGACTTTGAATTTACTGGCAGCCACCTGACAGTGAGGAATGGCTACTCCTGTGTGCCCGTGGCTTTAGCAGAAGGCCTGGACATTAAACTGAACACGGCAGTTCGGCAGGTTCGCTACACGGCCTCAGGTACGTCTTCACTGCTGAGATAAATCTCTTGCTCTGAAACACAGTACTGATCGTCTGTTGAGTTTGACCTACTGAAAAAATAGAAGGTACATTTCTTTTTCTTTCTTTTTTGTTTAACTTCATGCCACAAGCTCGCTCTTATTTATTATTTTCATCCATCTTTATCCTTTGGTATGGGTGGGCCTCCCATCACAGTGGCCTCTCTCGTTGTAGAGCACCAGCTCTGGGCACATGTGCTCCAGAGCGCTGGCTTGTAACTGGATACACTGGTTCAGCCGCTCTGTGGTACGTGGGACCTTCCCAGGCCGGGGATCGAACCAGTGCCCTTTGCACTGCAAGGCGAACTTTCTACCCACTGGTCCACCAGGGAAGCCCAGAAGGTACATTTCTTGATATAATGGCTTGTAAGCTAGGATTCTTGAATTAAAAATTTGTCATTTACAAAATATTGAGCCAATAGAGCCTTTAGAGATTCTGACGCCATCATAGTATAGACCAAAACTTGGGTTAGTTTTTAGAGTCTCCAGTTTGAATGGATTAGCAGCTAGCATGAATTTGTTCATTGTTGTTCAATTACTAAGTCGTGTCTGACTGTTTGCCACCCCATGGACGACAGTGTTCCAGGCTTCCCGGGCCTCCACTGTCTCCCACAGTCTGCTCAGGTTCCTGGCCGTTGAGTCAGTGATGCTGTCTAACCACCTCAGCCTCTGCTGCCCGCTTCTCCTCCTGCCCTCCGTCTTTCCCAGCATCAGGGTCTTTTCCAGTGAGTCGACTCTTCACACCGGTTGGCCAAAGTGTTGGAGCTTCAGCTTTAGTATCAGCCCTTCCAGTGGATATTTGGGGTTGTTTTCCTTCAGCATTGACTGAATTAGTTTGGTATTTAATACCAGCTAGTGAATTTGGATCTAATTATACTGAGTAGATTCTTAAATACCAGGAGTTGGGCCCCAAGGCTCCACTGAGATGCACCCCTTGTATTTCACCATCTGCATCTGGGTCTTTGCTTCTCCTGCTCAGGTGGGCTGACTGCTTAGGCTGGTTTCTCATCTGGGGAGCATGACCTTAGAGACCGAAATGCCCTTTGAACCTGATGGCAGTGGGCTCTGCTCATTTTTGCTGCTTTCAGGATGCATTTCAGGTGGAGCGTGGGGAAGCTGTCATTCACCCATGCTTGGCATTGCTTGATCTCCTTACAGAAGCTTGTTGCCCTCCTCCTGGCAAGTGGGGATGGGACCACCGATCTTGCTCTCCATGGCCCCTTTTCCAGAATTGCTAAGATCACCACAGATATATATATATATGTGTTTTTAACAACCAGTGAAAGTTTTTAGATTTTCCTTTCAGAGGCAGCTTCTAGCTGATGGTTTTGAGAAGCTCTGTGGCCCTTCAGTAGCCATTTGCAGGCAGGTCTGGACAGTGAAACCAGCGTCTGTGCCGTTTCTCTTAGCTCCGCAGGCACAGAAAATGAGGGGTATGGAGCACTCGTGCTGATTTTGAGCTTTTTGTGTATTTTTTGGAAATTATGTGAAGAAGCATTCATTGAGGAAAAAATTGAACACAGCTGAGGGCAAATTGGGCTTCTCTGGTAACTCAACTGGCAAAGAATCCACCTGCAACACAGGCGACCCTGGTTCGATTCCCGGGTTGGGAAGATCCCCTGGGGAAGGGACAGGCTACCCACTGCAGTGTTCTGGGCTTCTGTGGTGGCTCAGACAGTGGTGCGGGAGGCCTGGGCTGGGCAGATCGGGAGGAGGGCCTGGCAGCCCCCGCCAGTATGCTCTCCTGGAGAATCCCCACCGACAGAGGAGCCTGGCGGGCTGCAGTCCATGGGCCGCAAGGAGTCAGACGTGGCTGAGCAGCTGAGCACGACACAGAGGGAAGATGGCAGCAGCCTACTTTCAGTTCCTTTTCTGTGGTCAGCTTTGAGCTCGCTTTCATCCTGGCAAGCTAAGCATCCGCCCCGGTGCATTCTCAAGCAGAGCGTGCTCTCTGGCCGCAGGCTGCATCCCCTAGAGCTGCAGCACAGTCCTCTGGTGTCGTTCTCCTCGTGAGCTCCTCACCACAACAGAGAGGTATTGCTTCTATTGGGATAGGCATTTTACTCTTACTTTCGGTCTGAATTTGGGTAACTTTGGTAAATGATAAGGTCCTGCTGCAGTACAAAAGGTCACTAGTGTCGTGGTCCGGAAGGTGTGGGTGGTGGGGATCGAGGACTCGGAGGCCGACAGCTGGGTCTGAATCCTGGCATTCGTTACTGTATGGCTTCAGACAAGTGACTGCACTTGTCTCCTGAGAAGTGAGCAGAACTGACCTCACAGGCAGGTGGGGAGAATTAACTGAGGCGGGTGTGGACTCTGCTGTGCCCTGGGTGTCCAGTGCCTCTGTCGGGATCAGCCTGGTCACCGTGAGAGCCTTTTCCCTCCCCCTCTCCAGGATGTGAAGTGATAGCTGTGAACACCCGCTCCACCAGCCAGACCTTCATCTACAAATGCGATGCGGTTCTCTGCACCCTCCCCTTGGGTGTGCTGAAGCAGCAGCCACCAGCTGTCCAGTTTGTGCCACCTCTTCCTGAGTGGAAGACGTCTGCAGTCCAAAGGATGGGATTTGGCAACCTGAACAAGGTGACGTGCCGGGTGCCGCCCCCCGTCCCCAGCGCACACAAGCCTGGCAGGTTGCCCTTCACTCAGAGGGGGAGGGAGTGGCTTGCGTTTTTAACATTTAGCCATGCTCTCCACGCTGGTGTCAGGGTGAGGGCTGTCAGTTCATTCGCTTTAGTTTCTAATTTTAAAGTGTCTACGAGGACTATCCACTGAGGTCACTTCTCAAACCCAAGCCTAGAAAAGGAGAGCACGAAATGTCCCCGAGTAGTGTGTTTATAACATGGATTTCTAGCCTGAGAATTAGAAGACACTGAGGCCTGCGGAAGAAGTGCTTCCGGTGGAGCAAGCACAGCTGTGCTTAAAGCCATGTTCCCAGGCCTGTCTCCAGCTCGTGCGCTTCTCTTCCAACAGGTCGTGTTGTGTTTTGACCGGGTGTTCTGGGACCCGAGCGTTAATTTGTTCGGGCATGTCGGCAGTACGACCGCAAGCAGGGGTGAACTCTTCCTCTTCTGGAACCTCTATAAAGGTAACTGCCTTCTAGTTGTAATCTTTTCACATCCTTAAAGGACTGGAGAATTAGGAGTATTACACCTGCCCTAAAGGAGCGCACAGGATTGAGTGGGAAGTACAGTAGCGGGCAGGCAGCCTCAGGAGGGAGCAGTGAGGAGCGGCAGAGTGAAAGCCCCGAGCGCCATAGAAGGGAGCATGAAGGGGAGTCCACTTCGCCGGGGTCAGGCCCAGGAGAGCTTCTGGGAGAGGGAAAAACGCTTCCATTCCTCATTCTCAGACTCTTGTATCCGACTGAGCCCTGAATCTTGGATCACTTTCTGTTTTATATTCTTGTGTAGTTGGATTGCTCTTATTTCGATAGAGCTTTTTTTCTAAAGGTATATTTAGGTAGGACCTCATTCTAAAGAGACACTAGACGTTCTCCGGTGCAGCAGTTTCAGGAGGCGTGGCCTCGACAGTGCAGACTCAGCAGTTAACTGGTCTGACTGCTGCCCTGCTTCTTCTCGTCACTCCTCACTGCCCAATACGGAAACACCCTTCACACGGCCGGGCCCACTGACTCCACAGGGCCGCCTGCTCCCTGGGCCTGTCCCCGCCGACAGCAGCCGAGTGCTTTCTCTCTTTCCCCTCCAGCCATCCTGTGCCAGCCCCTCTCTCTCAGGCCTCTCCCCTAGGCCTCCGTGTTCAGTCGCCAGTAGCCACTGACTCCTGTCCCCGCTGCTTTGGTGGCTTTTCATTTTCATGGCTAGCACAGAGGCTGATAATCTAGCCCTTCTTTTCTGTTCTGCTTCCTCATTGTCCAGCCCCTCTCCAGCCTCCAGATACGCTTGTCTGCTCTCCTGGAACTCTAGGATGTACCATACTTAGTCTTCTGCTTCCAGGCCTCTGCGTTGTACTAGGGCCTAAGCCTGGGGTGCTTTCCTTTTCCTTGCCAATGTGGCATACTCTTGTCTACCTTCCATCTTGACCTAAATGACTTTTTCAAAGAGACTTTCCAGGACACATCTATGCCTACTGCCTCAGATATAAATTATGTCCTGTGTTATCTCTGTCCTGCATATCCGTAGCTTTATCACAGTTCATAATTATGTATCTCTCATTTTTCGTCGATCTTTGGAGTGGAAGTGGTTTTTACATCCCCAGCATCTAGTACTGTGCCTGACATGTAGCCTGTTGCACCAGGGCCAGTGGGTGAGGAGAGGTGGTGCTGAGTATGGAAGGGCCTGGGGTGACTGCCGTGAAGGTGCAGCCTTGGTCTAGAGATGCCTAAGAGGTCTGTGCCTAAACACAGGGACACTTGTTACCAGGGTCTGAAGTGACGTCTTCAGGACTTCTGTGTTCTGCCAGGTTCTGGGCAGTGAGAGACAAGTCACTGTGGTTTGCCAGCTCCCTCCAGGGTTGGACAAGATTCAAGTTGCTGGTTTGGACACATGTCTCTAGCATGAGTGGTGCCTGTCCATTGGTCATCAGATTTCAAACAGCCAAGAATATGTGGAACCTGACACAGGAAGTACTTGAGACGAGTCTGTAGGAACACTCTGGAATTGTCCTTTCTGTTTCTTTAGCTCCAATACTGTTGGCACTCGTGGCAGGAGAAGCTGCTGGCATCATGGAAAATATAAGTGATGATGTGATTGTTGGCCGATGCCTGGCCATCCTCAAAGGGATATTTGGGAGCAGTGCAGTGCCCCAGGTGAGTAAGTGGGGCAGGGGCAGACGGGCCTTGGGGTCAGGACTAGAGCAGGGTTGATGGGTCTCCAGGTGTGGCACACTGTCGGCCCGGGCAGTTTCAGCCGGAATCCAGTGTGTGCTGGCTTTAGTGATGCAAATGTTAGTTCACACCCCAAGAATGGCCCCTGGTGCATGGACCCGTGGATCGAGAAGGCCGGTTGCTGCCTTTCTTTGCCTGTGTTGTCTGTCATCTCTACTTGTGAAATCACCCCCTTGTGTGCCCCCTTCTTGTTCCCCTCCAATCACCTTTTAGACAGAGTGGCTAAACGCCCTTAGGGAAGTTTTAAGAGATTATTTTGATACTTTTTCCCACTATTCTTTCTTTAGGTCCATTGAAACACTTTCATGATGCCTTTGAAAGAAGGCATATTAATGCTTCATATGAATTTTAAAATCAAACGGGAATACAGGTCGAGTCCTGGGTAGATCTCTGGATTCTTAGAGAAGGCAGCCCGGAGGCTTTCCTGCAGCCTGAAGGGAAATCTGTTTTGTCTAAGAGCAGCATCTGTCACTTGGCCAACGCTCATGTCTGTTGCCTGTCTCTCTCACTGTATCCCCACCCATCACAGCTTGTCACCTTTCAGAAATGTGTGATTTGTCCTTGGTGTCCAGTAATAGCTTGCACTCATGGTTTTCCCTTTAGCCCAAGGAAACCGTGGTGTCCGCTGGCGTGACCCCCGGGGTCTACTTTCCAGGACTTCTGTGTTCTGCCAGGTTCTGGGCAGTGAGAGACAAGTCACTGTGGTTTGCCAGCTCCCTCCAGGGTTGGACAAGATTCAAGTTGCTGGTTTGGACACATGTCTCTAGCATGAGTGGTGCCTGTCCATTGGTCATCAGATTTCAAACAGCCAAGAATATGTGGAACCTGACACAGGAAGTACTTGAGACGAGTCTGTAGGAACACTCTGGAATTGTCCTTTCTGTTTCTTTAGCTCCAATACTGTTGGCACTCGTGGCAGGAGAAGCTGCTGGCATCATGGAAAATATAAGTGATGATGTGATTGTTGGCCGATGCCTGGCCATCCTCAAAGGGATATTTGGGAGCAGTGCAGTGCCCCAGGTGAGTAAGTGGGGCAGGGGCAGACGGGCCTTGGGGTCAGGACTAGAGCAGGGTTGATGGGTCTCCAGGTGTGGCACACTGTCGGCCCGGGCAGTTTCAGCCGGAATCCAGTGTGTGCTGGCTTTAGTGATGCAAATGTTAGTTCACACCCCAAGAATGGCCCCTGGTGCATGGACCCGTGGATCGAGAAGGCCGGTTGCTGCCTTTCTTTGCCTGTGTTGTCTGTCATCTCTACTTGTGAAATCACCCCCTTGTGTGCCCCCTTCTTGTTCCCCTCCAATCACCTTTTAGACAGAGTGGCTAAACGCCCTTAGGGAAGTTTTAAGAGATTATTTTGATACTTTTTCCCACTATTCTTTCTTTAGGTCCATTGAAACACTTTCATGATGCCTTTGAAAGAAGGCATATTAATGCTTCATATGAATTTTAAAATCAAACGGGAATACAGGTCGAGTCCTGGGTAGATCTCTGGATTCTTAGAGAAGGCAGCCCGGAGGCTTTCCTGCAGCCTGAAGGGAAATCTGTTTTGTCTAAGAGCAGCATCTGTCACTTGGCCAACGCTCATGTCTGTTGCCTGTCTCTCTCACTGTATCCCCACCCATCACAGCTTGTCACCTTTCAGAAATGTGTGATTTGTCCTTGGTGTCCAGTAATAGCTTGCACTCATGGTTTTCCCTTTAGCCCAAGGAAACCGTGGTGTCCCGCTGGCGTGCTGACCCCTGGGCCCGAGGCTCCTATTCCTATGTAGCTGCAGGATCATCTGGAAATGACTATGACTTAATGGCTCAGCCAATCACTCCTGGCCCCTCAATTCCAGGTGCCCCACAGGTGAGAAACTGACAGACTTCACCTGGGCTTATTTGGAAATAGACCAGTATCCCAGGACTCCAGGGTAAAAATAGTGCTGTTAGTTTGGCTTTTTTTTTTTTTTTGGTTTTAATCAGTGTCCTTGAACTCTTTCAGATAATCAAGAGCAGAGGGAAAGGGAGGAGAAATAGTGTTTGATGTTACACATTGGCATTGTCAGTCTAGACAGTCTGTGTTCAGAAAGGAAGAGTCCATAATATAAACCAATTACTATTTCCTTCCTCTGATTTTGTTTTTTGGTTTGTTTTTAATCTTTTAATTGTGCCCACTTTGTAGTAGCTCACAGGATTGCTACGGCACACACTCAGGGCCTCTAGGAAACGCCCTGGGGTCTTTAGGGGCAGCTAGGGTTTCCCAGAACCCCGTGGTGAGTAAGGTCTGCTTGCTGTAAGTTTCGAGGCGGAAGTGTCCCGTAGAACAAATGCTGTGTTCTCTGTAGTCAGGACGCCACCCCCCAGTAGGTCCTACACCAAGCAGAGGAAGCTCTAGAGCTGGGTATTCTCCAGAATTAAACCAATCAACAAGCACAGGTGCAGGTAAGCACCACTAGAACTAAGACTGAGCTGAGTTGTATTGCCCCGTTTCTAATTTTGTCTGCTTTAGAAGATGCCTGTCAATAAGGGAGTTATCATCCTTTTTGGTAGAATGATTGGACAGGTAATGGAGGGGAGGTACTGAGCCTTCAAAGGCCACCAAGAATTTGGCAGTTCAGACATACAGTAAGGCATATTTATAGCCTGCTGATTTTCTCTAATTTTTTTCCTGAAATAGCCTATTCCACGACTCTTCTTTGCTGGAGAACATACAATCCGTAACTACCCAGCCACGGTCCATGGTGCTCTGCTGAGTGGGCTGCGAGAAGCAGGAAGAATTGCAGACCAGTTCTTGGGGGCCATGTACACCCTGCCTCGCCAGGCGACACCAGGAGTCCCTGCACAGCAGTCCCCGAGCATGTGAGACCAGAGGTGTTCTACCGGAAGAAGCCAACATGCATCGTCTTTGGCAGCATAAGCAACACTGCTAGCGATACTAGATTCCACCGAGGAGCTCACCCTGGCGTCAGGGCTCCAGGTCAGCTGCTAAAGCCCATGGTGGTCAGGGGGCCTAGGTGGCTGCCTCCTTTAAGTGACTTAGAGAGAACCTCTCAGTCTCTTTGTGGTGGTTTTTTATATTTTGAAAATAAAACTTCATAGAAAATTAGACCTATCTTTTTGTTTCCCCTTAGGATTAGAGTTCTTTATAAAGCAGAGGTGTTATGTTTAAATAAGGAGATTATAAAGGATAAAATGGTTTGGTGTGATTAGAAGACAAGAATGAGGGGTTTCCCATAAAAGCAAAGCACTTCCTAGTCCATGGAGGTAGATTACCCCCCACCCCGGGACAGTGTGGGGTGAACGGGTGCCAGGCCATGCATATGGATGGTAGGAAATCAGTGAACGATCTTGAATGATCTTTCAAGAGAAAACACGAGCCTTGACACAAAGCTTGGGTGGGCCTCTGGCAGACCATTCTGCCTTTACTCCCCTAGATGCCCTTCATGGGTTTGTGCTAATTTTCCACTTCTGTCCAAGGTATTGGTAGATAAGTTTAAGATCAAGGCTTTAGATAACGTAGGCTGGAAATTTCCTGTTGCTATTATAACAAATCACCATCGTTGACCCTGTTGAAATATTCCATTTCTTTGCTCCTTCAGCTTTTAGTGACTGTATTCCTTGATTTGTAGCCTCTATCTCAAAACCTCTGTAGTCAGATCTTGTCTCCCTCTTACAAGGGTACTTGTTTCATTTAAGGCCCACCCAGATCATCTCTCCTATCTCAAAATCCTTAGCCACATTTACAATGATGTCTTTGCCATGTAAGGTTAAAATATTTTTACAAATAATAGTGCCTGTTTCTTCCAAAGGGCTCCTAACAGATTATGTTATGTTACTGTTAAGTGTACAAGCTGTTTCAGGAAAATAGATTTTACTCCTGTTAGTTGATTCTTCCCTAAAATTAGTTTAAATAAGGTGGTTTTTAAAAATATTTATTTTCATCCATCTTTATTCTCTGGCCTGTGTAGGCCTCCCATTGCAGTGGCCTCTCCTGTTGCAGAGTGCTGGCTCTGAGCACATGCGCTCCAGAGCGCTGGTTTGTAATTGGAGATACCGGCCCAGCTGCTCCATAGCACATGGGATCTTCCCTGGCCAGGGATTGAACTGGTGGTGCCTCTTGCACTGCAAGATGGACTCTATCCACTGGACCACCAAGGAAGCCCTAAATAAGGTTTTATTCTTAGTAAGATTGAAGGGACTGGAAGGCCCAACTGGAGGATGAAGATGGGGAAAATGCACACCACGATCAGGAAAGGTGTATAAAGGTGAGAACAACATGGAGTAGAAAGTGTACTGGCTGTTTGAATTCTAGCTTTCCATGAACCTCCATTACCTCAGGGGGTTAGGGTGTCTGGTGTCCTGGTATGTGCTCTTTAAAGAGTGATTTTTTTTCAAATAAAGGATGTAGGCAGCTTGAGAGATATAGGTGATTGTTTTCTGTTTACGTGATGACAGATGAGCCTGACACAAGCCTCAGCTATGTTTCCAGTCCTTATAGCATCTGAAATTGACTGAGTACTTTCAATAAAACAGTGAAATAGACCAGCTGCACCGATGCATAGCAACAGTTGTACATAGCAATGACATCAAGAAAAAATGACCTCACTGACTCACACTCACACGGAGCACATGGAAACTGGGGAGCTTTATTGGTTACATACTGTGCTGCAGAGCCAACAGACAGCATTAGAGCCAGAGGGTCCATGCAAGCAGGCAGCTTCAACTACACACATGCACCCAAGGAGCCCGAGCCCCTGCTCGTGGCTTTGCCCTGGTTTCCAGCAGCAGGCTCCGGCCGCCTTGGTCCCGTGCTTGGAGCAGGAATGTAAGAGAAGCTGCTGCACCCAGACTCCAAGGGGCAGGAGGGGACCAGAGGGCCTGCCTGAGCAAGTAGGTATGGACTAGCAGATGCTGATGCGTCCCCAGCAACGGGGGCTAATTCCCCAGCCCTCCCAATCTTTAAAATACAAAAAAAAAATAGACTTTATTCTCTTAAAAATACATTCCATTCAGTACATGTTCTGAGCTGTGAAGCAGCAGGTAATAGGGCCCCTTTCCTATAATCTTGGTGGTGAGGCTTTTGAGGAGAACCCTGTTCCCAACCTGGGGTATTTAAAAGGTGATCCCTAAAAGCAGCTCTTTCAAAACAGTCTTGTCATAGTAACAGCCCACACCAACAAAGGCAGCTGGGGACCCGGGGGCTGGGTCCCTAGTCCTTCACTGGAAGTGGCAGCACTTGGCACTAACCCACCAAATACAAAGAACTAAAACTGCCCCAAGGTGACAAGTCCAAGATCAGAATTAGATCCACCCCGTGAGAGGGTGACGCGTTCTGTGCAAGCTTGCCTAGGCCGAGGCTGGGCTCCTCGGCCCTGCTGCAGATCCCTTGAACCCACTCTGTACCTGTTTCCTCGCCACACAGCAACAGCACGGCTGCTTCGCCTGTCATCCCCACAGCCTTCTCTGGTTGTTCCTAGTGTCAGTGGGGAGAGACAGGCAGCAGCAGGTGGCGGAGACCAGCTCCTAGCATTTACCCAGCTCTGCTGCCTCCAGCTGAGCAGCTCTGGAGTGCAGGCTCCTGTCCTAACAGGAACCCTCCCATGACCACACACCTGCCTGCCAGGAGCATTCCAAGTTAGAGCCACCCTGTGGAAGAGGCTGGTCATAAAAGTGGGTGTGTTACTGGGGTTGGCTGGGACAGCAAGCAGGAATATTTGGCTTGATTAGACGGATATTCAACAACCAGGTCTCCCATTTGGAAGGAACTTCCAGGACTCTGATGGTGAGGCCTGGGGCCAGACGGTTACACCTAGATTGCTTTTCAGAACGGGCGTTCTACCTTTGGAATCTGAGAGCCAGGCTTGCCAGCCATTTTGGAGCCCAAAGGAACTAAGCCTCTAGCCTTCACTAGCTATTACAAATAGTATTTTCTACAACACGGAGGGCATTTAAAAATAAAATCTATTTTACAGCCGCTCTAAAAAGTGTGCAGATTAAGGAAATAAAACATTTATCCTGAAATAATTGTTAAAATCAAACCCTATTGCACTCCGATTTGAAGTTAGCAGCCCCAGCAAGAGGGCCCACAGCAGTCCCTCTTTCCACAGAGCATTCTGGGTGGTGGCAGATGTTGGTGCTGCTGAAATGTGGAAAGATCCAGACTTTGGCACCAGGAGCTACAGCACCAGAATCCAGGGCTCTAAATGCCCCAAAGACAAGAACTATTGGCGAGACCTTTGAAGGCATGATTTGGCGCCCTTCTGTTTCCACTAGCAAAGGGCCACAGACCAATTTCCTAGAGCCGCAGTGATACCACAGAGGTCTGTTCCTCTGGACTCTCAGGACTGCCAACCAGTGAGGAAGAATGGCAGGGAGGCTCCAAGTGCGGGGTTGAGCCTTGAGCCAGTGACCCAGGAAAAGCAGCAGGAAGAGATTCTGAAAACAGCATCTTGACCATCTAAGGCAGCGATGAGAAAAGGTAAACCACATTACAACCCTCTGATTGGCCAAACTCCAGAAAATGGACGTGTGAGCAAGACACTCCTGTCCCTGAAAATCAGGTAGGTGCTCCCCAAGCCTGCTCCAGGATCGCCAAACCTGATGTAGACAAGGAAGGGGTAAAAGCTGGTTCCTACCCTGAGTGGAGGCAGAGAAGACTAGAGAAGCACTGGAACAGGAGAGACATACGCTCGTGCTATGGAAAACACATGGCTTGCTGCGTGGCACTGGGCAAGGTTGGTATTGAAGAGGCCTACAGAAACCATCTAATCTACATTTTATAGACTAGAAGAGGCCAAAGTAACTTCTCTGAGCTCACCCTCTTGCCATTAAAACGTGGGGAATTGGAAGAATAAGGCTCAGAAAAACAAAGGCAATGGAAGGACATGTGTAAACCCATTTGGACGATACCTTCTAAGAGTGAGAATTACCCACCTACAGGGGGAGAAACAGAAAGGTCTTAGAATGCCAGATTTAGGACCTTTAGAGACCATCCGTTTTAAAAGAACTCATTTTACAGAAAGGGAAACTGAGGGCCCCAGGAGGACAGTGATTTGCCCAAGGTCACATAGCAAGGAACAATAAAAGCCATGAAGAAATTTCCACTTCCCTGACTTCTGCTCCAATGCTGTCTCTTGTTACGAAGGAACGACGTCGGGTTCTTAAAGGTAGCCTTTGAAAGGGGATCCCTTTTTTTTATATATATATATATATTTTATTTATATTTATTTGGCTGCATTGGGTCTCAGTTGTAGCATGTGGGCTCTAGTTCCCTGACCAGGAAACGAACCCGGGCCCCCCACATTGGGAGCACGGAGTCCTAGCCACTGGACCACCAGGGAATTCCCGGGGATCCCTTTTTTGAAGTGAAAGAATGCTATAGAAAAAGCAGTGCCAAGAATATATGATTCTTTCCCCATGGGATCGGTATAAGGAAACTAATCAATTTTTATTTATGTGGCTTCCTGAAAGGTTTGCTGCATTCTGAATTGTAGAAAACTGGGGCCCTTGATGGGTGTGTATTACCTTTCCTCCAATGAAGTCATCAATCATAATGACGGTTTGCAGAACTCATGGGCCCACTTCTGTAGGAATGCGTCAGCTTGGTAAAGTGCACTACCTCCTCCATGGGGGCTGAGGAGGAGGAACAAAGTCCATGCCTTTCATGGAGCTATTGCTTTACTAAAGGAAATCACTTCTTCCTGTCCACTTTCCCCATGCTGGCACTTCCTAGAAGGCAGAGTACGCTAGGGTTATAATTCCCCAAGGGCTGGCCCCTGACGGAAGACTAGAGAAGCACTGGAACAGGAGAGACATAGGGTGCTATGGAAAACACATGGCTTGCTGCGTGGCACTGGGCAAGGTTGGTATTGAAGAGGCCTACAGAAACCATCTAATCTACATTTTATAGACTAGAAGAGGCCAAAGTAACTTCTCTGAGCTCACCCTCTTGCCATTAAAACGTGGGGAATTGGAAGAATAAGGCTCAGAAAAACAAAGGCAATGGAAGGACATGTGTAAACCCATTTGGACGATACCTTCTAAGAGTGAGAATTACCCACCTACAGGGGGAGAAACAGAAAGGTCTTAGAATGCCAGATTTAGGACCTTTAGAGACCATCCGTTTTAAAAGAACTCATTTTACAGAAAGGGAAACTGAGGGCCCCAGGAGGACAGTGATTTGCCCAAGGTCACATAGCAAGGAACAATAAAAGCCATGAAGAAATTTCCACTTCCCTGACTTCTGCTCCAATGCTGTCTCTTGTTACGAAGGAACGACGTCGGGTTCTTAAAGGTAGCCTTTAAAAGGGGGATCCTTTTTTGTATATATATATATATTTTATTTATATTTATTTGGCTGCATTGGGTCTCAGTTGTAGCATGTGGGCTCTAGTTCCCTGACCAGGAAACGAACCCGGGCCCCCCACATTGGGAGCACGGAGTCCTAGCCACTGGACCACCAGGGAATTCCCGGGGATCCCTTTTTTGAAGTGAAAGAATGCTATAGAAAAAGCAGTGCCAAGAATATATGATTCTTTCCCCATGGGATCGGTATAAGGAAACTGTAATCAATTTTTATTTATGTGGCTTCCTGAAAGGTTTGCTGCATTCTGAATTGTATAAACCTGGGGCTCTTGATGGGCACGTATTACCTTTCCTCCAATGAAGTCATCAATCATAATGACGGTTTGCAGAACTCATGGGCCCACTTCTGTAGGAATGCGTCAGCTTGGTAAAGTGCACTACCTCCTCCATGGGGGCTGAGGAGGAGGAACAAAGTCCATGCCTTTCATGGAGCTATTGCTTTATGGAGTGACTAAAGGGAAATCACTTCTTCCTGTCCACTTTCCCCCATGCTGGCACTTCCTAGAAGGCAGAGTACGCTGGGTCAGGCCCAGTTTAGTCTGGGATTATTCCCAAGGAGGAAACAACGCAGTCAGCCTGAGGTCTCCAGCCACAGGAGAGGAGCAGGCAAGGCCAGCAGCATGGTTGGTGCCCAGGGAAGGAGATGCGTGAGGCTCGTGCACTTCCAGGTGCCTTTGGAAGGTGAGCAGAGAGCTGGAGTTGGCGGGGAGGGACGATGTCATTCCAGTAGGTGGGTACCCGTGTGCTCTGCCCCAGGAAACAACGGTCAGCCAGGGCGACAAGTCAGAAACTTCAACCGAAAGCGCAGTTCCATAAACCCTTAGAGGCAACACAGATCTTTTGCTGTGAAAGTCTGAGGAACTCCACAGGGGAAGAAATGGAGGCCCCTAGATGGAGATGACGGCTGGTAGGTACACAGGCCCCTTGGGGAAACGAGGAGTGAACTGGATGTGGTGAAGAGACTAAGCGATCAGAACACTGATCACACAGAAGGGCTTGCCCGATGACACAGAACCCACCAAGGAGCTGAAAAGAGATTTGGCTGCTGTTGTGTGGTGGGAATACAAGCAGTTTCTAGGTCTTTCCTCTTGTGGGGGCCAGAGTGGTCCATCCTACCTCGGGGACGGGGACAAGGAGAGAAGATTCATGCATCAAGGAAGGCTGGGCCTGAGTGACCACGTCCAGCTTGTAGTTTCTGATCCTCTCCGGCCAACTGGCAAGAAATGAGCCACAGCCTGGCTCTCTGCCGCAGCCTCCCAGCCAAGGCCTGGTGTCTGGCCTGGTTCCTTCATAGGGCGGGAAGGTGGGAGAGCTGAGAAGCAGGAGTAGAGGAGACAGCAGACCTCAGCCGGCCGGCTCAGTTTTCCTCGGCACAGGGCCTGGCTGGCCGTAACCGCTCCTCAGCCCGGGCGCGCCCAGGCTCGGGCAGCCCCTGCTTCGCAGATAGTTCAGACCTCTCGAAGGAGTTGTGCAGTCGCCTGTAGACACCAAGTGTGCAGTCGTCGCCTTCCTCCTGTGCCAAGAGATGACAAAAGTCAGCCACATGGGACAACACGGCAAACAAGACACCTGACTCCCCGGCCCACTCCCAGGGGTCCAATCCAGCAGGAGACGGAGCACAGAGAGCCCTCAGCAGAACTACAAGGACAGGCCAACAGACAAGTTCCAGCTACCAATTCCAAGCTGCTCAGAGCTCCTGAGGTAGACTGGGGCCTCCCGACTGAAGGGGAACCCTGAGGTGGACAGGGCCAGAAACGTCCTGCAGGCCCAGCAGTCCTGGAGCGCTGCACGTGCGGCCGCGTGCCTCTCAAGGTCACAGCCATCTGCTGGGCAGACAGGCAGGCAGGCGTGAGGAGGAAGAGAGCCAGCTCTTACCCAGCCTCCTGCCTTGAGACCACCGAAGGCCCGTGTGCCCTCCCCACCATCCCTGAATGTGCCCTCCATCCTGTCTACACTTTTCAGACATCCAAGCTGCCATTTCACCCAGCTTTCTCCACTCCTCTTCCACCTTTTCGTGTTCTTGCTGGTCCTCCCAAGCTAATGCAGATCAAAGAATGCACATGTGAGTGAGACAGTCCTGCTGGCAGGGTAAAAGAGCACTGGATTCAGAGATCAGAATCCGGATTCATATCTTAGCTCTTCCAGTAGTTCACCGAGCGGCCTTGTGTAAGGACACTATGTATGACCCTCAGTTTCTACGTCTAAAAAATAGGAATACTGTCCCCTCTACACAACCTGGGGCTGCTGGAGAGACTGCATGAGACAGTGGGTAGAGAAGCACTCTGTCCAGTGCTGAACACCTCTAAAGAACTTCCAGGGTTTTTAATCTCAATACAGGCACCACCTGCCTTTTAAAAGCAAGGAAGAATACCTCAGTCAAAGATGTCTTTCTTCATCACAAGACTCACATCTAAAAGACACTCCCAGGGGGTCCCCCATCACTTGCCACTCTGGCATTCTGACCCTAAGGTAAGGAGAGATTCTATATCTGTCTCTTCAGTGACAGGCCACATTGAGCCAACCAGCCCTACCCTGACTGGGGACATAATGCTCCAGATAGGTGTATGGGACAAAAAGTGGTGCTCAGGCGTAAAGCTTATATGGTGCTTCTCAGCCCCTACCTGCCAGCAGCCGGCAAAAATCTGCTGTCTAAACTGATGCAGCCAAAGAACTCATTTCCTCAGCTCTGTCTCTGCTCTAGAGAAAGGGCACTGAGCTTCTCCTTTTACCAGAGCCTCACAGCACTCTGGATGCTCCACCATAAGGAGAGTGCCGTAAGGGGAGGGCCTTTGGCTTCTCTGCCAAACCAAGGGAACCGGCCGTATCTCTCTCCTTTTCTTTGCCCTTCACATATGAAGGCAAAAGGGAGTAGACAAACTGGGAAAGGGACTTTGAAAATTCATGCTGCGCTCTGCAGAATACCTTCTTCTTCAAGGTACTTCATTCTTCTTCGGCCTTATTTTCATAACAGTTCTCTGAACTACCCAGTTCTGCTCAGTGTTTCCTAGCCCCAAAGTCTCCATCATCCTGAGTCACAAGCCAGGGTCAAGGGGAACAAAGAAGAAAGTGCAGGAGAAAAGGGGGACATGGAGGGGGAAGGGGGAGCAGTGGGACCTACCATGCCTGCCGAGTGGTTCCAGGCTTCGGCTGGAACGCCTCCCAAGCTAATGCAGATCAAAGAATGCACATGTGAGTGAGACAGTCCTGCTGGCAGGGTAAAGAGCACTGGATTCAGAGATCAGAATCCGTTCATATCTTAGCTCTTCCAGTAGTTCACCGAGCGGCCTTGTGTAAGGACACTATGTATGACCCTCAGTTTCTACGTCTAAAAAATAGGAATACTGTCCCCTCTACACAACCTGGGGCTGCTGGAGAGACTGCATGAGACAGTGGGTAGAGAAGCACTCTGTCCAGTGCTGAACACCTCTAAAGAACTTCCAGGGTTTTTAATCTCAATACAGGCACCACCTGCCTTTTAAAAGCAAGGAAGAATACCTCAGTCAAAGATGTCTTTCTTCATCACAAGACTCACATCTAAAAGACACTCCCAGGGGGTCCCCCATCACTTGCCACTCTGGCATTCTGACCCTAAGGTAAGGAGAGATTCTATATCTGTCTCTTCAGTGACAGGCCACATTGAGCCAACCAGCCCTACCCTGACTGGGGACATAATGCTCCAGATAGGTGTATGGGACAAAAAGTGGTGCTCAGGCGTAAAGCTTATATGGTGCTTCTCAGCCCCTACCTGCCAGCAGCCGGCAAAAATCTGCTGTCTAAACTGATGCAGCCAAAGAACTCATTTCCTCAGCTCTGTCTCTGCTCTAGAGAAAGGGCACTGAGCTTCTCCTTTTACCAGAGCCTCACAGCACTCTGGATGCTCCACCATAAGGAGAGTGCCGTAAGGGGAGGGCCTTTGGCTTCTCTGCCAAACCAAGGGAACCGGCCGTATCTCTCTCCTTTTCTTTGCCCTTCACATATGAAGGCAAAATGGAGAAGACAAACTGGGAAAAGGACTTTGAAAATTCATGCTGCTCTCTGCAGAATACCTTCTTCTTCAAGGTACTTCATTCTTCTTTACGGCCTTATTTTCATAACAGTTCTCTGAACTACCCAGTTCTGCTCAGTGTTTCCTAGCCCCAAAGTCTCCATCATCCTGAGTCACAAGCCAGGGTCAAGGGGAACAAAGAAGAAAGTGCAGGAGAAAAGGGGGACATGGAGGGGGAAGGGGGAGCAGTGGGACCTACCATGCCTGCCGAGTGGTTCCAGGCTTCGGCTGGAACAGCATCTCCTCCCCGACTCCGCCGAGTGAGCACCTCCGACACGGTGAGGCTGCTCTGGGTCCTTCTGGAGGCGAACTCGGGGGCATCCCCTGAGTTTCCTACCCTTCGAGTGCCCTGCTCAGAAAGGTGTGAGCGGGGCTGTTCAAGGTCTGAATAGTCTGTGGACGATCTCTGGATGTAGGTGTTGGTCGATTCCACATTTTTACCTATTCGACTTGGGGGGTCTTCCAAGGAGTTCAAGTCTCGTCTACTCTTCCACGCATTCCGCGTGGTGACGTGCCTGGCGTCTGGAGAGCCCACTTCTAAAGGAGCACTGTGGCTCTTCCACCTGATTGTCTCCGCTGTAGGTGCATGACTGTTCTTCTCCACAGAATCGGATGGCTTGATTATAATGCTGCTCCGAGAGACCACCGTCTCCAGCCTGTTCTTTGCGGGCGCATCTACTGTCCTCTCAGCTTCAGTGAACTGCAGAGTGATGTCCTGTTTGTGGATGGAGAGCTCCAGGGGGGAGCTGACATGGTTGCCCATGGAGGTGAGCTCTGGCAGCCCGACCTGAATGTTGCTGGTGGACGTGTGCCTCTCCCGCGGGCCCTCGCCCGGGGAGGCCCTCGGGCTGCTACTGTCGGAGGGGTAGATGGTTATGCTGCTGGTCACTTTGTTTGGCCCTTGTTTGGAAGCTGATTTCTGCTTTTCCAACGTGGCCTCGGTTCCAGATCCTCCCATGATTTTTTTCACATCCTTATCAATGATGACAGGTTTGATGATGGCTCTAGACCGCAAGGCCTCTCTGGGGCTGAAGGGCCGCTGGCTTTTTGCCCCAGCCCCGTTGGCCTCTGCGAGCTCCACTGCATGGGCAGAGGCTCTGACGAGTTTCCCAGGCTCATTTTCTGTTCCCACATCTTTATCGTTCTCAAACAGGGAGACTCTCACCCCGCCTCGGGATCTGGCCTTTTCTCTGGAGTTGGGCTGCTGTGTGGGCTCTGGCTCTGGAGTGATGGTTGTGTTCACCAGCTTGGCAGTCACAAGAGACACCACATCCATGTCGTCATCGGAGTCTGACTTCTCTCTGCCACCAGACTTGGTGACTCGACACCTCAGGACCTCAGGTTGCCCACTGTCTTCCATCACAACTGCTACAGGCTGGTCAACGCCTTCTTTACTTGGGGTTGAAAAGCCCTGAAGGATGTTCTCTTGGCTTCTGGAGCCATAAGGATAGTTTCCTACCCTTGAGTGCCCTGCTCAGAAAGGTGGGCGGGCTGTTCAAGGTCTGAATAGTCTGTGGCGAGCTCTGGATGTAGGTGTTGGTCGATTCCACATTTTTACCTATTCGACTTGGGGGGTCTTCCAAGGAGTTCAAGTCTCGTCTACTCTTCCACGCATTCCGCGTGGTGACGTGCCTGGCGTCTGGAGAGCCCACTTCTAAAGGAGCACTGTGGCTCTTCCACCTGATTGTCTCCGCTGTAGGTGCATGACTGTTCTTCTCCACAGAATCGGATGGCTTGATTATAATGCTGCTCCGAGAGACCACCGTCTCCAGCCTGTTCTTTGCGGGCGCATCTACTGTCCTCTCAGCTTCAGTGAACTGCAGAGTGATGTCCTGTTTGTGGATGGAGAGCTCCAGGGGGGAGCTGACATGGTTGCCCATGGAGGTGAGCTCTGGCAGCCCGACCTGAATGTTGCTGGTGGACGTGTGCCTCTCCCGCGGGCCCTCGCCCGGGGAGGCCCTCGGGCTGCTACTGTCGGAGGGGTAGATGGTTATGCTGCTGGTCACTTTGTTTGGCCCTTGTTTGGAAGCTGATTTCTGCTTTTCCAACGTGGCCTCGGTTCCAGATCCTCCCATGATTTTTTTCACATCCTTATCAATGATGACAGGTTTGATGATGGCTCTAGACCGCAAGGCCTCTCTGGGGCTGAAGGGCCGCTGGCTTTTTGCCCCAGCCCCGTTGGCCTCTGCGAGCTCCACTGCATGGGCAGAGGCTCTGACGAGTTTCCCAGGCTCATTTTCTGTTCCCACATCTTTATCGTTCTCAAACAGGGAGACTCTCACCCCGCCTCGGGATCTGGCCTTTTCTCTGGAGTTGGGCTGCTGTGTGGGCTCTGGCTCTGGAGTGATGGTTGTGTTCACCAGCTTGGCAGTCACAAGAGACACCACATCCATGTCGTCATCGGAGTCTGACTTCTCTCTGCCACCAGACTTGGTGACTCGACACCTCAGGACCTCAGGTTGCCCACTGTCTTCCATCACAACTGCTACAGGCTGGTCAACGCCTTCTTTACTTGGGGTTGAAAAGCCCTGAAGGATGTTCTCTTGGCTTCTGGAGCCATAAGGATACTTTGATAAAGGCGGAGTCTTAGAATTGGGGAAAGTGGTGTCCGTCTCTGGGCCACTGGCGGCTTTCTTCCCCTTAGAGAGCCCTTCTGAGGAAGATCTTCGAGATGTGGCCAGAGCGCCAACAGCCTTAGAACTGCCACTGTCTGCAGCCTGAGTTATGTGACTTCCATTGCCAGGCACCTGCCCCCTCTTGCCAAAGGGGGCTTCAGTGGAGGTGTCAGAAGCCTTGTCACCTCTCCCTGACACATCGCTGGGAACAGATCCATGGGTGGTATCACTAAATGTTCGTGCTGCCTTCTCTACTTTGCCCTTCAACCCACTCTCGGTCCCGGGCTTGGGAGTGCCCTTCCAGGCCTTATTGTGCTCCTGAGCAGCTGGCGGGTAGCGGCTGAGCACTGACGGTTGCTCCCTCGACTTCTTCCCTTCGCTCTGCGATGAGCTAGAGGCAAATCGATCTTCGGTTCTCCTCGTCTCCTGAGCCCCACTGTCTGCACCTGCGCCTGCATGGGAAGCTTTGGCTGCCCTCCTGTTGGTAAAGCTGGGAGAGGAAACCTGCCTGTTGCCTAGAGGATGGTTTTCATTGTTGAGAGCAAATTCCCGGTTCCGGTGCCTTTCCCGCTTATGCTGAGGGGACAGTTCCCGGGCTGTGTGCTTAGACACAGGTGCCTCATTCCCGTGGCCTCTGAGTTTAGTCCTCTCGTGCCTGCCTTTGCTGGACAGGAAAGCGTCTTCCCCCTCCAGCTCCCCGTTCTCTAATTCTTTCTGTTTCTTGATTTGTAGCTTTATCTCCTCCAGTTGGCTGGCTAAGAGTTTGTTTTTATTTTGTTCACTTAGGTAGTTATCCTGAAGGTCATTATTTTTGGCCCTCATTTTCTTAAGTTCTTCCTCCAAAGATTCAAAACGTTTGATCTGTGTCTTAAGTTTCTCAATCTCTTGGTTAAGGTCCTTTACTTTGTTGTCTTCCTGATTTCGGTTCTTTTCGTTTTCTGCCTTGTTTCTTGTTTCATTCTCCACCTGCTTTACATAGTCCAGGGCGCCCTTCCTTCTTGAGTCTTTGGATGGCAGTGTGGAGGAGATGCCGTCCTCAATTCGCAGGTCGTTTCTGTCCAAAAGATTAGAAGCATTCCTTGTGTAATCGCGGTTCATTTTTTTGTTCTGTTCCAATTTTTGAGTGAGCTCTTTTATCAATTTCTCGTTTTCTTTCTCCTTTTCATTCAGGTATTTTCTCTCACTTACAAAGCTCAGAGTTAACGATTTCAGCTTTTCTAATTCTGACACTAAGCTCTGCTCAGTCTTATCCAGCCGGTCCTCAGAAGATTCCAGTTCTTTCACTTTGACCCGGAGCATTTCCAGCTCAGAGGAGATTTTCTTTGTCAGGTTTCTCTCCTCATTCAGGCTCAGACAGAGCTGGGTACAGTCATTCTTACTTCTGCTAAAGGCCTCCTCGAGCTTCTCCATTTCGGCCATTCGTTTCTGAAGCCGCTCAATCTCAGATTTCAGCTCCCGGGTGAGGTTTTCCTCCTCTTCAAGCTTCTCCTTCATTACCTGACAGAGATCCTCTGCTCTCTTGATTTCCTCATCTTTGCCTTCGATTCTCAGCACCCGCTGCCGCAGCACTTCAATCTCGGCCAGCATGCTGGAGTTGCTGCCTTCTGCTTGAACCACCTTGTCCTGGAGGTCCAGGAGCTCATCCTCTGCTTTCTGGAGGTTTTTTGTGGCTTCCTCCAACTCATCCAGGCGGCGGCTTAGACTCTGTAACTTGAACCGCAGGTGGCGACTGGAAGCAGTGTCCTTGTAGCTTGTGAATTCAGCCATGTCTACTGCCGGCCAGTGTGGGCTCCCAGAGGCACCCAATTCCACTCTAGAGGATGAGAAACGGTTACCTTCCTCTTAGCATCCACAACATTCTTTGGCAGCTGGAGACCATTATCAGTCTACAGAAGAAAAGCAGAAAGCATGTCAGGCAGCAAATCTAAAATCTCCACTTTAGCTCCCATTGTAACAGTTCCCACATGTAATTCTTGAGCCTAGAACGTGTTAAGTACTCAAATTTGCTGAATGACTGACTCTGATTAAACCTGCACAAAAACACTGGTTCTTTATGGCTGATGCTTAGTTTCACCCTAATGAAGAACGCGACCAATGGCTGCATGGCAAAAAAGACGCAGGAAAATGCCTCATTTACATGACAGTTGCTTCATATTCAGGAAACAAACTCCCAACCTACGAAGGATAAAAATAAAATGTCATAAGGATACAACAGAATACCACAAGACCTTTTCAAAGCCAGTAAATATAGGGAAGAAAAGGGCAAATACTCTTTGAAGAAAGAAGTAACAACTGAACTGGATTCTGAGCAGAAACTTTTAAGTGGGTGTCAAGTAGAAGATAGTAAGACATGGTAACATCTTTAAAAATTCTAAGAGAAAATGACTGTAACCTAGAAGTTAACTGTAACCCAGAGAAATTATGAAAGAAAGATACAATTAGAGACACTGAGAATAAAGAGAAAATAAAGCCTTAAGTGTTTATCACTGACAGACCATCACTGAAAGATCGATTTATGAGTATACTTCAAAATACAGAAACTGATGACGTAAAGAAGGCATGAGATGCAAGATGAAAAAGAAATTAATCCAAACAAGCACAGATTCAATTAAACAATGACCATCAACTGGGGACTGGGGAGAAGGAATAGGATAAAACCAAAGTGGAACTAAAACACTCTGAACAATAATAACACCTAAGTAATAAAAGACAGAAATCAGAGTTCAAGTTTTCTTAAAATGTTATATTGTTTGAGAAGAGAATAGTGTTACCATAACTAACTTTACACCTTGTTAAGAATAGATACTAACTATGTATCTGATAAGGCATCAATAAGCAGAATACACGAAGAACTGTTACAACTTCACAACAAAAAAAGAACCTGATTTTAAAATGGACAAAGGATTTGAATAGACATTTCTCCAAAGATGGCTACTATCAAGAAACAAAAAGTGGACTTCCCTGGTGGTCCAGTGGGTGAGGACACCAACTTGCAGTGCAAGGGCCACCGGTTTGATCCCTAGCCTGGGAGGATTCCGCATGCCACGGAGCAGCTGGACCAATGTGTCCAATTACCCAGTCAGCGCTCTGGAGCGCATGCGCCCGGAGCCGGTGCTCTGCAGCGAGAGAGGCCACTGTAATGGGAGGCCCACACAGAACAAAGATGGATAAAAATGGATTGATGAAAAACCAATAGAAGTGGCCAAAATACATAAATAAATACTGGAGTACGTTGCCATGCCATCCTCCAAGGGCACAGCCAGGGACTGAACCTGCATTTCTTATGTCTCCTGGCTTGGGGATTGATGACAGGTTAACCACATAGAATGTGGCCGGATAAGTGAGATTTTCAAAGCCAGTAAATATAGGGAAGAAAAGGGCAAATACTCTTGGGGTAACCCAAAAGAAATTATGGGTGTCAAGTAGAAGATAGTAAGACATGGTAACATCTTTAAAAATTCTAAGAGAAAATGACTGTAACCTAGAAGTTAACTGTAACCCAGAGAAATTATGAAAGAAAGATACAATTAGAGACACTGAGAATAAAGAGAAAATAAAGCCTTAAGTGTTTATCACTGACAGACCATCACTGAAAGATCGATTTATGAGTATACTTCAAAATACAGAAACTGATGACGTAAAGAAGGCATGAGATGCAAGATGAAAAAGAAATTAATCCAAACAAGCACAGATTCAATTAAACAATGACCATCAACTGGGGACTGGGGAGAAGGAATAGGATAAAACCAAAGTGGAACTAAAACACTCTGAACAATAATAACACCTAAGTAATAAAAGACAGAAATCAGAGTTCAAGTTTTCTTAAAATGTTATATTGTTTGAGAAGAGAATAGTGTTACCATAACTAACTTTACACCTTGTTAAGAATAGATACTAACTATGTATCTGATAAGGCATCAATAAGCAGAATACACGAAGAACTGTTACAACTTCACAACAAAAAAAGAACCTGATTTTAAAATGGACAAAGGATTTGAATAGACATTTCTCCAAAGATGGCTACTATCAAGAAACAAAAAGTGGACTTCCCTGGTGGTCCAGTGGGTGAGGACACCAACTTGCAGTGCAAGGGCCACCGGTTTGATCCCTAGCCTGGGAGGATTCCGCATGCCACGGAGCAGCTGGACCAATGTGTCCAATTACCCAGTCAGCGCTCTGGAGCGCATGCGCCCGGAGCCGGTGCTCTGCAGCGAGAGAGGCCACTGTAATGGGAGGCCCACACAGAACAAAGATGGATAAAAATGGATTGATGAAAAACCAATAGAAGTGGCCAAAAATACATAAATAAATACTGGAGTACGTTGCCATGCCATCCTCCAAGGGCACAGCCAGGGACTGAACCTGCATTTCTTATGTCTCCTGGCTTGGAAGACAGGTTATTTGCCATTAGACAGGTTAGTACCACATGGGAAGCCGCTAGCATTGGTCTAGGGTATGATTCTCACTTAGGGTATAAGTGAGATTTGAGAAGATGCCAAATGCTACCACCTCTCTCCAACCCCAAGATCACCCCCATGAATTGCACTTAAAGACTACAGCCACCAGGTGGAGCCCATGTTCAGCTTTTGAAAAACACTAAGGCCTCAGAGGGCTTCCCTGGTGGCTCAGATGGTAAAGAATTCACATGCCATGTGGGAGACGTGGGTTCCATCCCTGGGTTGGGAAGATCTCCTGGAGAAGGGAACAGCTACCCACTCGTGTTCCTGCCTGGAGAATTCCATGGACAAGGAGCCTGGAGGAGGAGCCTGGAGGGCTACAGTCTATGGGATTGCAAAGAGTAGGACGCTTGGAGCAAGTTTCACGCAGAGGTGCTGGAAACAGAAATTCCCCTCAGCCTCTGACAACCTGCCCACTCCGGGATTATTCTCACCTCTCCAACACTTGGCTTCCCTGTGTATCATTTTTGTCTTCTCATCTTTGCTTCTTTTGCTCCTGCCTTCTCCTTCTTTTCCCAAGCTTACGGGCTCCCTCATTCTCAAAAATGGAGAGGGGGAAAAAACCCTACAGTAGTATTTTTATAAGAAAGAAGCCTCTTCCCTTATTCCCATCTACACTTCTACATATAATAAGAACACCTGTTTTCGGATTTCCCTGGTGGTCCAGTGTCTGAGACTCCGAGCTCCCAGTACAGGCGGCCTGGGTTCAATTCCTGATCAGGGAACTAGATCTCATGTGACACAATAAAAGAGCTCACATGCAGCAACAAAGATCAAAGGTCCCCCATGCTGCAACTAAGCCCCACAGAACCAAATAAATTAATTAAACGTGAACCTGTTTTTGGCGTGTGCGCTGCCCTGGCGACTCAGCAGGAGAGAAGCCACCTAGAAATGCAGGAGATGAAGGTTCAATCCCCGGGTCTGGAAGATCCCCAAGAGAAGGAAATGGCAACCCACTCCAGTATTCTTTATTTTTAACTGCCATGGAAGAAGGTAGGGAAGAAATCTCAATGCACATGGGAAGAGTTGCAGAGTGAATGAGTAGGAAGGCAGGCAGGAGACAGACTGCAAAGGACGTTATACATTATCTTTTGGCCACTCCAGTATTCTTGCCTGGGAAATCCCATGGACAGAGGAGCCTAGCAGGCTACAGTCCCTAAGGTCCCAAAGAGATACAACTTAAAAGACTAAAGAACAGTTTTAAAAAAACTTAGTAAGGTGAAAGAGAAAGTGCAAAAGTTGATCTGAAACTCAACACTAAAAACTAAGATCATGGCATCCAGTTCCATCACTTCATGGCAGACAGAAGAGGAAAAAGCAGTGAAAGATTTTCTTTTCTTGGGCTCCAAAATCACTGTAGATGGTGACTGCAGTCATGAAATTAAAAGACACTTGCTCCTTGGAAGAAAAACTTTAACAAACCTAGACAGCGTATTAAAAAGCAGAGAAATCACTTGGCTGACAAAGATCTATATAGTCAAAGCTATGGTTTTTCCAGTAGGCATGTGTGGATGTGAGAGCTGGACAATAAAGAAGGCTGAGTGCTGAAGAATTGAGCCTTTCGAACTCTGGTGTTAGAAAAGACTCGAGAGTTCCGTGGATGGCAAAGAGATCAAACCAGTCAATCCTAAAGGAAATCAATCCTGAATATTCACTGGAAGAACTGATGCTGAAGCTCCAATACTTCAGCCACCTGATGCAAAGAACCAACTCATTTCTAGAAAAGACCTCAATGTTGGGAAAGACTGAGGGCAGGAGGAGAAGGGGTTGGCAGAGGATCAGCCCCACCTGATCAAGAGACTGAGTTGGCCAGTGACACCCAATTAAAATTAAACGAGCTCACATGCAGCAACAAAGATCAAAGGTCCCCCATGCTGCAACTAAGCCCCACAGAACCAAATAAATTAATTAAACGTGAACCTGTTTTTGGCGTGTGCGCTGCCCTGGCGACTCAGCAGGAGAGAAGCCACCTAGAAATGCAGGAGATGAAGGTTCAATCCCCGGGTCTGGAAGATCCCCAAGAGAAGGAAATGGCAACCCACTCCAGTATTCTTTATTTTTAACTGCCATGGAAGAAGGTAGGGAAGAAATCTCAATGCACATGGGAAGAGTTGCAGAGTGAATGAGTAGGAAGGCAGGCAGGAGACAGACTGCAAAGGACGTTATACATTATCTTTTGGCCACTCCAGTATTCTTGCCTGGGAAATCCCATGGACAGAGGAGCCTAGCAGGCTACAGTCCCTAAGGTCCCAAAGAGATACAACTTAAAAGACTAAAGAACAGTTTTAAAAAAACTTAGTAAGGTGAAAGAGAAAGTGCAAAAGTTGATCTGAAACTCAACACTAAAAACTAAGATCATGGCATCCAGTTCCATCACTTCATGGCAGACAGAAGAGGAAAAAGCAGTGAAAGATTTTCTTTTCTTGGGCTCCAAAATCACTGTAGATGGTGACTGCAGTCATGAAATTAAAAGACACTTGCTCCTTGGAAGAAAAACTTTAACAAACCTAGACAGCGTATTAAAAAGCAGAGAAATCACTTGGCTGACAAAGATCTATATAGTCAAAGCTATGGTTTTTCCAGTAGGCATGTGTGGATGTGAGAGCTGGACAATAAAGAAGGCTGAGTGCTGAAGAATTGAGCCTTTCGAACTCTGGTGTTAGAAAAGACTCGAGAGTTCCGTGGATGGCAAAGAGATCAAACCAGTCAATCCTAAAGGAAATCAATCCTGAATATTCACTGGAAGAACTGATGCTGAAGCTCCAATACTTCAGCCACCTGATGCAAAGAACCAACTCATTTCTAGAAAAGACCTCAATGTTGGGAAAGACTGAGGGCAGGAGGAGAAGGGGTTGGCAGAGGATGCAACAGCTGGATGGCATCATCAACTCAACAGCCGTGAATCTGAGCAAACTCCAAGAGACAGTGGAGGACAGAGAGCCTAGCATGCTGCAGTCCATGGGACTGCAAAGAGCTAAACATAACCTCGATACTAAACACCAAAAGTAAAAAATAAATAAATAAATAAATTTAACTACCAATTGTATACTCAGGGGTAAGGGGACTGAACTAAGTATGGGTCATAAATCACTTTTTTTTAATTTTTAAAAAAAATTTATTTATTTATTTTGGGGGAGTGTGGAGGGAGGGGAGCAGGCGGGCTACTTCTATTGGTCTTTCATTTGTCTAGTTTCATCCATCTTTGTTCTTTGGCCCGTGTAGGCCTCCCATCGCGGTGGCGTCTGTCGCTGCAGAGCACCGGCTCTGGGCACGTGCGCTCCAGAGCTCCGGCTCGGTAACTGGACACATGGGTCCAGCCGCTCCGCGGTACGTGGGATCTTCCCAGGCCAGGGATCGAACTGGCGCCCCTTGCACTGCAAGGAGGTGTCCTTACCCATTGGACCACCAGGGAAGCCCCATAAATCACTTTTAAAGTGAGTAGATACAAAGGATCTATATTGACATAGCAGTTATTAGAGGACAGATGATATATATGATGCTTCTACAAAATGCTTTAAAACAGCTTATCCTCATAAACATGCTAGACAGCCATTAAACTGTATACTGTAAAGAGACGAACTTTATAAGAGGAACTGTTCAGCTTACCCCAAACTGAAACATTCTCAACATGTCTTACTTATAAATACCATTTTTCATAAACAAATCCCTTTCTCAGAAGAGGAAAATGTTAAACTTAAGTACAGACCCATCTATAAACTAGAATTCTGAATTAATAGAGTCCAGAAATAACTGCTTTTTTTTTTTTTCATTTGACCCTTAGGGCCAATTCTGTGTTTTGTTCAAGACTCTTGATATGAATCAACCAGCACAACACCAGGAATGACAAAGCTAAACCCACTGACTATACCAGGCTACCCAGGTGGTGCTCGTGGTAAAGAGTCTGCCTGTCAGCGGAGGTGACGCAAGAGATGTGGGTTTGATCCCTGGGCTGGGACGATCCCCCGGACAGGAGCCTAGTAGGCTGCAGTCCATGGGGCCATAGAGAGTCGGAAACGACTAAGGAACTAAGCACACACTGCATATACAGCAAATGCTAACTGGAAATAAAGAGAAGGTTATCACACACCACTACTCAGAATCCTTTAAAGAGCCTTACTGCTCTAAGGGCAAAGCCCAAACTCCCCAACATGGCATGTGAAGTCCTTCATGATCCACCCTGCCTATCTCTTCAGCTTCAGCTTCAAACGTCACACAGGCTCTGCCCTCTCAAAGGTCCACAAACCTTGCACTACATCTCACCTTCAGGCCTTCACTAGCTTGTCAATAATCCCTTCTCGGGCTTCCCCTGGTGGTCCAGTGGGTAAGGACACCGCCTTGCAGTGCAAGGGGCACCGGTTAGATCCCTGGCCTGGGAAGATTCCACGTGCCGCGGAGCGGCTGGACCGATGTGTCCAATCACCGAGCCGGAGCTCTGGAGCGCATGCGCCCAGAGTCTGCGCTCTGCGACGACAGAGGCCACCGCGATGGGAGGCCCACACGGGCCAAAGAACAAAGATGGATGAAAACAGAGAAATGAAAGACCAATAGAAGTGGCCCGCCTGCTCCCCTCCCTCCCCACCTCACCCCTCAAAAGATAAATAAATTTTAAAAATGTTAAAAAAAAAAAAAAATCCCTTCTCATTTTTTCCAGTCCCGCCTTAGGCATCTCCTCCTGGAACCTCCTGGCACCACCTCATCCTGAAACCCTGGGCGAGGTCAGGGGACCATGTTCATGGGCTGTAGTCTGCTGTACTGGCCCCGCCACGGCACTTACCGCAATGAGTTCAGGTTTCATTTATCATTTTATCTCTCCAACTTGTTCCTTCTTCACCACTGTATCCTCTGCATCCAACAGGAAGCCTAGCATATAATTATTGCTTAAAATTCAATGAATGAATGCTTCAGTGTGCCCCCTAATTATTAAATAGATGATCAGTCCTCTGGCACTAACCATACAGAAAACAATTTAAAAACTGATGTCAAGGAGCCAGTTACTCATGAGTTACAATGCAGAAAACAACTGATAAGAACAGATACAGCCAGCAGACACCAGGACTTGTGGTAATCCTCTGAAAGGTCTCAAGGCCCAAGCTACCTGCACAGTGCTTCTCCTTGTTAGACAATAACCCATCTGGCTTTCAGGTCTAGGCCATGGAAATATGACATAAATACCACAAAACCACACCACTCACACAGGTTCTCAGAACTGGAGAAAGTGTTGAAGCAGAAAGTATTTCTGGAGCTTCTTCCACTCCTTAGAGTGCGGATTCAGAGGCAAAATACAGCTAAAAGATCATTTAGTCTATTGGCTTTCAAATTGGATTCAAGCAAATGCCCCCTGGGTCCACTTGGGGAAAGAGAGCCAGGGGCGAAGGTCTGGGCAGGCTAAGTCAAGGTCCCTCTCTCACTGTCAACCAAAGCAGCTGATCTGAGCTTCTTAACATATTGGGCTTCCCCTAGACTGTCACAAAAGGGTTCTATGGCTTTTATTTAAAATAAAACTGCCTGTTTGGCCTAATCATCTTATTTTAAAAATGAAGGAACTGAGACTCAAGATTTCTCCAGCACCTTAGCATAATGAAGGACTTTCTTCGCATTGGGCACAATCACTCCCCTACAAATTTTTAAGCATTTTTACAAGAGAAGAGTTCTCATTATACACAGACCAGTAACAGAAAAGCATAAAGGAACACAGGACAATCTCAAACTGGGCACTACTATACTACAGACAGTGTATTAAGTACTTACTACAAAGGCTTTCTCTAGGGATCCCTAATCTATCCACTTGAACAAATTACTCCTCTGAGGTTTCTTCATCCATATGAAGACAGTATGGTAATCCCCTGGCATGGAACACACTTAGCTGAATGCCTCCCATACAAGTCACAACAAATAACAGCTATTACTATTATTCCACTCAGCCTGCACAATAATCTTATGGGATAGGAACCCTCATCAAACTTGTCCAAGGTACACAGGTGGTAAGCAAGACAGATGCTGAACTCAAGTTCCAAAGACCATATCCCTTTAAGAATGCTAGCCTGTTTGGCCAAGTTTTCGATCTTCTCCATGCCTTAGTTCCTTCCTCTGAAAAACTATCAATCCCACCTACCTCACAGCAAAAGTTAAAGCCAGTAAGAGCTCTTTGAAAAGTCCTCTGCATACTTACGGGAACTTTCACTAGGCATAATCTTCCTAAAAAAGAGCGACTCACTAAAATCAGTCCTCTATCCTGGGAAAAGAAGGAAACAGACTGAAAATGAGGTTAGAGTGTGACTTATCTCTGACTTCTGGTCCTATATATAGTGAGAGAAAAGACCAGGACCATCCACAAAGGGAAGAGACAGATGCCTTCCCTTCCAGTCCTACTGCATTCCTCATCAAGGATGTGTCTCCAGTTAAAATCATTTATTTTGTAGACCTCCATGGAACATCTATGATGCACTCTCTGCTCTGCCATGTGCTAGAGAGAGATCATTAAGATTTGACCCTTGCCTTTAAGGAATTAGAAAGCTAGATCCAACTATAAAACAAGAATCAAGAGGCCTCACCAACTGCCTCTCATGAGCCCTTTTCCACCAAAGGTCTTGAACCCAGTTCCATGTGGCCTTATCCAGCATTTTGAAGGCTGGCTTTTTCCTGTCGTATTGGGCCAGGAAGGTCTGAAACAGTACATAAGTCAAACTTGGCCTGCCCTTTCCCCCACCACAGCTGCCATGATTCACTTCCTGTTCCCAACAGTCATTTGAAGTAGGGGATCAGCAGATTTTTTCTTTAAAGTTTGATGGTATCCATACAAGTATACGACTTAGTCTGATATCAAGTATTTTAGGCTCTGTAAGGCCTAAGGTCTCTGTCCAGCTACTGAACTCTGCCATCGCAGTGTGAAGCAGCCATACACACCACATAAGCAAATGATGTGTTTCAACTAACTTTTCCTTACAAAAATAGGCCGTGGGCCTGTGGACCACAGTGTGCCAGTCCCTGACCTAAGGAACATGGGATAGGAACCCTCATCAAACTTGTCCAAGGTACACAGGTGGTAAGCAAGACAGATGCTGAACTCAAGTTCCAAAGACCATATCCCTTTAAGAATGCTAGCCTGTTTGGCCAAGTTTTCGATCTTCTCCATGCCTTAGTTCCTTCCTCTGAAAAACTATCAATCCCACCTACCTCACAGCAAAAGTTAAAGCCAGTAAGAGCTCTTTGAAAAGTCCTCTGCATACTTACGGGAACTTTCACTAGGCATAATCTTCCTAAAAAAGAGCGACTCACTAAAATCAGTCCTCTATCCTGGGAAAAGAAGGAAACAGACTGAAAATGAGGTTAGAGTGTGACTTATCTCTGACTTCTGGTCCTATATATAGTGAGAGAAAAGACCAGGACCATCCACAAAGGGAAGAGACAGATGCCTTCCCTTCCAGTCCTACTGCATTCCTCATCAAGGATGTGTCTCCAGTTAAAATCATTTATTTTGTAGACCTCCATGGAACATCTATGATGCACTCTCTGCTCTGCCATGTGCTAGAGAGAGATCATTAAGATTTGACCCTTGCCTTTAAGGAATTAGAAAGCTAGATCCAACTATAAAACAAGAATCAAGAGGCCTCACCAACTGCCTCTCATGAGCCCTTTTCCACCAAAGGTCTTGAACCCAGTTCCATGTGGCCTTATCCAGCATTTTGAAGGCTGGCTTTTTCCTGTCGTATTGGGCCAGGAAGGTCTGAAACAGTACATAAGTCAAACTTGGCCTGCCCTTTCCCCCACCACAGCTGCCATGATTCACTTCCTGTTCCCAACAGTCATTTGAAGTAGGGGATCAGCAGATTTTTTCTTTAAAGTTTGATGGTATCCATACAAGTATACGACTTAGTCTGATATCAAGTATTTTAGGCTCTGTAAGGCCTAAGGTCTCTGTCCAGCTACTGAACTCTGCCATCGCAGTGTGAAGCAGCCATACACACCACATAAGCAAATGATGTGTTTCAACTAACTTTTCCTTACAAAAATAGGCCGTGGGCCTGTGGACCACAGTGTGCCAGTCCCTGACCTAAGGAACATGGGAGAACTATTTTAAAGCAGCTTCCTCCTGACTATTCCTAATTCCCTGTCTTAAAGCCTATGACTGAGGCGGTTCTCGTGGAGGCAGCCAACGCGAGGCTGTGGAGTGCTGAGCCGTATGTGGTGCCCTGCGAACAATACAGTCAAGATGGCTAAAGGTGATCCCAAGAAACCCAAGGGCAAGATGTCTGCTGATGCCTTGTGCAGACATGCAGAAAGGAACATAAGAAAGACCCCGAGGTCCCTGTCAATTTTGCTGAGTTTTCCAAGAGATGCTCTGAGAGGTGGAAGACCATGTCAGGGAAAGAAAAGTCTAAATTTGATGAAATGGCAAAGGCAGATAAAGTGCACTATGATCGGGAAATGAAGGACTATGGACCAGCTAAGGGAGGCAAGAAGAAGAAGGATCCTAATGCCCCCAAGAGGCCACCGTCTGGATTCTTCTTGTTCTGCTCTGAATTCCACCCCAAGATTAACTCAACAAACCCGGGCATCTCTATTGGAGATGTGGCAAAGAAGCTGAGAAAGATGTGGAACAACTTAAGTGACAGAAAGAAGCAGCCAAACATCAACAAGGCAGCCAAGCTGAAGGAGAAGTATGAGAAGGACGTTGCTGACTGTAAGTCTAAAGGGAAGTTTGATGGCGACAAGGGTCCTGCTAAAGTTACCCGGAAAAAGGTGGAAGAGGAAGATGAAGAGGAGGAAGAGGAAGAGGAGGAGGAGGAGGATGAATAAAAAAAACTGTTGATCTGTATCTTTGTGAATATCTCAGAGTAGGAAGCACTGTGATTGACACTCTCGCTGGAGATGTGTCTGTTGCCCTCATTAGGTTCATTACCCAACTGGACCATGAACATATCGTAGTCTCTCAAAGTGTTCTAGCAACTGTCCACGGTTTACATAAAGTGGCCATGGGTGTCTGGCGTACCTGGAAACTGTATCAAAGTTGTACATATTTCCAAACACTTTTAAAACGAAAAGGCTCTCGTGTTCTCCTCACTCTGTGCACTTTGCTGTTGGTGTGACAAGGCATTTAGAGATGTTTCTGGCATTTTTTGTTTGTTTAATTTGTAAGGTGGTGTGTTAACTCTATGGTCATTGGCTAGAAATCCCGAGGTCTCAGTTGTACATATCTATAGTTTGTAAAAAGAACAGAGCAACTGAGACACCCTCTTGAAGCTCCTTGCTTGGTGTAGAGGCTGTGGGGGGATTGCCTTCCGGAGGGGCCATCGCTCAGGGTGTGCACTGTGGGGCTGGACCTGGGACACTGCAGTGCGTATCCATTTAGCTTCAGGTTGTCATGCTTTTGTATATAGCGACATCGCATCCCACTGTCGTTCTTAGCTGTGGTAAGGGGGGTGGGGGGGTCAGCTGGCATGAGAAGTGTTTTCGATCCTTTTTAGTTGAACTGGGGTAGTTTTAAACTGTTTGTTTTTTAAACAAACTCTAGAACTCTTCATTATCAGCAAAGCCAAGAGCCACTGCACCAATGAAAGTTCAAGAAGCTTATGTACTAAACATGATCTGCAATGTTCTGTCATTTTTTTGTATGCTTTAGAATGCTTAAATGTTTTTGAAGTTAAATAAACAGTATACATTAAAAAAAAAAAAAAACCTATGACTGTCCACATCTCACCATCACTTCTTAAGTGTTTCTATTTAATTACTGAACTTAAATAATTTTTCCCAGAATCATATATTCATGTATTTTATATATTCAAACCTTGGGGTGGGGAACCAGCCCAACTAGCATACAGAGGTTCTTCAGGTTGGAAAAGATTTAGAGAGCACTTGATCCAACCTCCCACTCAATGAAGAAATTACCTAGCAAGTAGTCATTCAGTTCCTATTCAAACCATTCTAATGACAGAAAGGATACTCATTTCCTCCCAAGGCAACTCATTTCATCTTTAGACAGCTCTAAGGCAAGACATTCTACTTGTTTCTTCTTAGCACATTTTACCACTTAATTCCTTGAGAATTTGTTTGCTGTCTGACTCTTTACTAGATCCTAAGACCTATAAGGTCAGGAACACGTTTTTTGGTTTTGGGGTTTTGCAGCTATTTTCTAGCTGTCTCTAGCACTTTGAACAGCGGTACATAAATGTTAAAAATAATTGCTGTTGGTGTGACAAGGCATTTAGAGATGTTTCTGGCATTTTTTGTTTGTTTAATTTGTAAGGTGGTGTGTTAACTCTATGGTCATTGGCTAGAAATCCCGAGGTCTCAGTTGTACATATCTATAGTTTGTAAAAAGAACAGAGCAACTGAGACACCCTCTTGAAGCTCCTTGCTTGGTGTAGAGGCTGTGGGGGGATTGCCTTCCGGAGGGGCCATCGCTCAGGGTGTGCACTGTGGGGCTGGACCTGGGACACTGCAGTGCGTATCCATTTAGCTTCAGGTTGTCATGCTTTTGTATATAGCGACATCGCATCCCACTGTCGTTCTTAGCTGTGGTAAGGGGGTGGGGGTCAGCTGGCATGAGAAGTGTTTTCGATCCTTTTTAGTTGAACTGGGGTAGTTTTAAACTGTTTGTTTTTTAAACAAACTCTAGAACTCTTCATTATCAGCAAAGCCAAGAGCCACTGCACCAATGAAAGTTCAAGAAGCTTATGTACTAAACATGATCTGCAATGTTCTGTCATTTTTTTGTATGCTTTAGAATGCTTAAATGTTTTTGAAGTTAAATAAACAGTATACATTAAAAAAAAAAAAAAACCTATGACTGTCCACATCTCACCATCACTTCTTAAGTGTTTCTATTTAATTACTGAACTTAAATAATTTTTCCCAGAATCATATATTCATGTATTTTATATATTCAAACCTTGGGGTGGGGAACCAGCCCAACTAGCATACAGAGGTTCTTCAGGTTGGAAAAGATTTAGAGAGCACTTGATCCAACCTCCCACTCAATGAAGAAATTACCTAGCAAGTAGTCATTCAGTTCCTATTCAAACCATTCTAATGACAGAAAGGATACTCATTTCCTCCCAAGGCAACTCATTTCATCTTTAGACAGCTCTAAGGCAAGACATTCTACTTGTTTCTTCTTAGCACATTTTACCACTTAATTCCTTGAGAATTTGTTTGCTGTCTGACTCTTTACTAGATCCTAAGACCTATAAGGTCAGGAACACGGTTTTTGGTTTTTGGGGGTTTTTTGCAGCTATTTTTCTACTGCTGTCTCTAGCACTTTGAACAGCGGTACATAAATGTTAAAAAATAATTGTTTACAGAGAAGAAGGAAGGGAGGGCAGGCAAACAAAATAGTGCTGCATTTGGGGAACTTCAAGTAACTCAACCATACAGACAAGACCAGCTTAGGGAAGGAGCAGAGCAGGTGACTAGAGTGGCTGGTGCAACACAGAAGCCCTGGAAATCTCACAGCAAGTGCAGAGCTCGAGGTGCTAACGTCTGAGGAACATGTTTAGAATTTTCCCTTTTGCCCTTTTCCTCTTCCTTCCAAGCCTCCTCTGCTCCATTCTTTTTTTTTTTTTTTTTAAAGATTTATTTATTTATTTACTTTGGGCGGGGGTCGGGTTGGGGAGGGAGGGGAGCGGGCGGGCCACTTCTATTGGTCTTTCTCTATTTTCATTCGTCTTCGTTCTTTGGCTCCTGTGGGCCTCCCATCGCGGTGGCGTCTGTCGTTGCAGAGTACCGGCTCTGGGCGCATGCGCTCCAGAGCTCCGGCTCAGTGATTGGACGCATCGGTCCAGCCGCTCCGCGGCACGTGGGATCTTCCCAGGCCAGGGCTCGAACCGGCCCCCCTTGCACTGCAAGGCGGTGTCCTTACCCACTGGACCACCAGGGGAAGCCCCCTCTGCTTCATTCTGATGATCATCTTTCATTACAGTTTTCTGAAGTCTTTTCAAACAGCCCCTCCCCCAACAAAAGTGCTCAGCCTTAGAAGTTATAGATGCAGGATCTCCCTCTTATGCACGGGTGGCATAATTCAAGACCCCCGGTGGATGCCTGAAACCACACACAGTACCAAACCGTATACGTACTATGCATTTTCCTATACACTTGACTCTGAACAATATGGGTTAGAGGCAATGATCTTCTAAACACTCAAATACCGATGTAAAACTTACAGTTGGCCTTCCACACATGCAGTTCATCCATATATTCGGTTCCTCTGAATCCTGGGTTCTGTGTGGATTCAACCACCTGCAGACCGTGTGGTACTGTGGTATTTACTACTGAGAAGCATCCACATATAAATGGACCCACACAGCTCAAACCCACATTATTCCAGAGTCAACTGGACAAAGGATGGAGCAAGATTTCACTCACAATACACAGAACAGCAAGCAACTCAAAAGTTACAAATTGGGCTTCCCCTGGTGGTCCAGTGGATAAGGACACCACCTTGCAGTGCAAGGGGCGCCAGTTCAATCCCTGGCCTGGGAAGATCCCACGTGCCGCGGAGCGGCTGGACGGATGTGTCCAATCACCGAGCCGGAGCTCTGCAACGACAGACGCCACCGCGATGGGAGGACCACAGGAGCCAAAGAACAAAGACGGATGAAAATAGAGAAATGAAAGACCAATAGAAGTGGCCCGCCCGCTCCCCTCCCTCCCCGACCAGACCCCCTCCCCCCCCAAAAAAAAGTTACAAATTCTTTATTTCTGTATATATGTTCTGAGTCGTGCCCAACTCTTTGTGACTCTTTGGACTAGCCCACCAGGCTCCTCAGTCCATGGGATTTCCTTCTGGAGTAGGTTGCCATTTCCTCCTCCAGGGGATCTTCCCCACCCAGGGATCAAACCTGCTGTCTCTTGCATCTCCCTGCATTGCAAGCAGATTCTTTACCTGCTGAGCCATAGGGGAAGTCCCCCTTTATATCTAGAGTTTTCCATTTAATATTTTTGGTTGACCTGGTCCATCTTATGCTTATTTACTTTTTTCTTTTCATTTCAACTTGAAAGTTAGTTTCAATCAATAGTTTCGACTGTCTAAATATTTTCTATACCTTCTAATTTACAAGCATTCACTATTTATCTAACAGGTATGTCTTTTCTGTTTCTTGAACTCAATTGATTTTCGAAGTGTTTAAATAAAACCAAGAACACACTCCAGAACGCCACTAATAACAACCCCTCTAGATAAACATCAATCCATCAATCAATACTTGCATGTCACGTACATACAAGCTGGCCCCGAATTTTGTCTTGGGATCACATGAGAAAATGTTAAATACCTGATTTTGCACTTAAGACATATTACCTTTTTAGTATATTCCTGAACCAACGCCACCCCCGCTCCCAGCCAAGGAACCCTTTAAAAAATGAACTGCCCTGCCCTGATATACGTCAAAGTGCTAAATATATGATAATTATCCCCGGATGGTATGATTTTTCCCCCTAATGTTTCTATAACAAACTTGTATTGACTTTACAATTTATATAAAATATGGCAACACTTAAAAAAAAAAAAAAACAGACCAGTTTGCATGAGTTAGTGACTTCCAGGGTCATCCCTGTGTTCTTAACCTTTGCTTAATCTGTTTTAGAATTCTACCAGGGCTCACTGTTTGTTTAGAATTCTACCAGGGGATCACTGAGCTTCCAGTGATACCCTCAAGCCCATGTGACCTACAGGTTAACTCCAGATAGCATCTCTAAAGGGACAATCAGGATTTGACTCTGCCTTCCAAAACTATGTCCAGAATCCATTCCTTTCTGGCTAAGCAGCCCTGCCACCCTAGTCCATCCCACCATCATCCCTGTCCTAACTACTGACAGACAGCAAAAGCTTCTACCTGGTCTCCTTGCTTCCACCATTGCCCATTTCCCCCACCCTCCAGTCTATTCCCCAACAGCAGAGTAAGCCTTTGAAGACATTAAGTCAGGACTTCCATGGTGGTCCAGGGGCTAAGACTCCATGCTCACAATGCAGGGGCCCAGGTTTGATCGATGAGCAGAGAACTAAAGCCCACATGCTGCAACTGATCGACGTGCACAATTTTAAAAGACCCTGAGTGCTACAACTAAGACCCAGCACAGCCAAATAAATACATATTTATTTAAACAAAAAACAAACTGAAGTCATGTTTTTCTTCCGCCAGTCCACTCCCCAGGAGCTCCTATGTCACTGAGAATAAAATGCATTCCAAAGGTCCTGCCCCAGCTCTCAGGCCCTAGGTGACTGCTCTGCACCCATCCCCGAGGGCCCCTTCCCAACCACTCCCCTTCCAGGACTTGAGTGGCCATGTTGGTCCTGGGATGGGAACAATCATGCTTATGCCTCGGGGCTTTTACACTTGACTTCCCTCTACCTGGAATGCTCTTCTCCCAGGTGACCACCCTGGGTGTGATTCCCTCAGATCTGGGCTTAAAATATCACCTCATCAGAGGCCTTCCCTGATGATCTTACAGAAAATAACATTCTCTCAGTTCCTCATCAGCCCTAATTACCACCTTACCCTACTTCTGTTCTGAGTACCTATCACCTATAGGTGTTACTTACTTAGTTACTAGATCTAACGATTCATTTTATTCATGTTTCTACCCATTAGAATACAATCCCTAAGAAGAATAATTTTTTTTCTGTTTTATTCAGTGCTGAACACTTAGCTCTAAAAACCATGCTAGGCATGTGGTAGGTGGTACCCGCAGGACATAAGCTCCAGAATATAGCAAAATACTCTTATGTATGAGAGGTACCTGTAATAAATTGTGTTGATGAAAATGATTACTTCCCCCTCCCAAATTCACCAGTTTCTTAAAAAAAAAAAAAAAAAAGCTGCTCCAATAAAAAGAGACTAAAGTACCCTCAGAAAGATCATGAACAAATGAATACTGGCTGCCATTCCACCCAGCCAAAAATTAATTTCATCACCTACCCAGATCCCTGAGGCAGGAATAATGCTCCAGGGAAAGGAACAAAACAAGAATCCTGAACCAATTAACAGGGCAAGAATTTGCCTCCAAGTTTCCCACCCTCTCAAGAAGAGTCGGTCCTGTCCCTAACTATGCCTGTTCCCAGGAGGAGTTCCCATGAGACTGAGAGGTGTCACCAAGACTCCTTTCCTAGGTCCATCACTCCTATGCATAGAACCCATTCCCCAGACTCATCCTCTGGTTCCCCCACTGCCCCACCTTCCCAGAGAACCCTGCTCCAGCTCTCCCACAGCTACGGCGAGGGACCAAGGCCACAGGGTCCTCTGGCCACTCTGCTCGAGTGTCTTCTATTTCTTTAGCACCCTCCACTGCCTTAGTCAACACCACCAAGAGAACACGGGCACACAGACTCCAAAAAGGGCAAGGAAAGGGCACTAGCTCTCAGTCACCGCCTCGACCAAAATGTGACCTGCTCAAAACAGAAACATCATAGTGCAGTAGAAACAGCCAGGTTTAAAATCTAGTTCTGCCATCTGCTACTTGTATGAACTTTGAGAAATTATTTGACCTCACAAAGTTCATTTATTTGTGGTGAAAGAACCAACACTTACTTCACAGGGTTGGTGCAATTATTAAGGGAGATGATGTCTGGCGTATAGTACATGGTCAGTAAATGGTAGCTAGGCCTATTTCTGAAGACTGGCTGGAGAGTGAAGGAGAAAACATGTGAGGTACTTAGCTCAGTATTTGATCAGAGCAGATCATCAACAAATACCTCCCTCCCTTGGAATGGTGAAAAAAATGTAGAGACTTCAGAAACCACTCCCTTCGCACTGTGCATCACACTCACCACGAAGGTGACCGAAGCGTTCTGCCAGGGCTTCTGCCTGCTCCCCTGGGGCCTGCCGTCGTGGAAAGGGCCACTCACTATCTTGCAATGGCAGCTGCCTCTCGACCTGGAGAGAATATAAATAGAAGAGGACAGGTAAAATGTGAATCGCACAAGACTGGGCTGAGCCAGAGGCCTGTCCCAAAGGCCTTCCCATACAGTACAGAGTCAGGAAAGAGACAAGGCAGGATCTGGGTGCAGATCTCAACCCTAGAAGATGGCTGTGTCCCTCCTCCAGGGAGAGAAGGTGTCTGGCTCTGGAGACTTCCCCTTTCCTATCGGATGGCATGGTCCCAAGACTATACTGTCATTCTTGAAATGAACAGACTATACATTTCCCAATGGTCTAAACATTCGTATGGCAGCCTGCCTCCAGGAGGGATCTCAGAAATCAACCAGTTAAATACCCTTATTTTAAGGAAGGAAATTAAAGCTTGGAAAGGGTGAGTCACACAATTGCTTAGGGCTGAAGCTAGGATTCTACTAAAAATAAGATGTTCTGGAACACGGGGAAGGGAAAAAACCCAAACATCTGTGTGGTATCCACCAAGTCCTGGACAGTATGTTTTACATTTACAACAGACAATAACACAACAATGTTACCCCCTTATAGATGACAACAGAATCATGAACTTTGAAAGAAAATTATTTGCCTCGACCAAAATGTGACCTGAAACAGAAACATCATAGTGCAGTAGAAACAGCCAGGTTTAAAATCTAGTTCTGCCATCTGCTACTTGTATGAACTTTGAGAAATTATTTGACCTCACAAAGTTCATTTATTTGTGGTGAAAGAACCAACACTTACTTCACAGGGTTGGTGCAATTATTAAGGGAGATGATGTCTGGCGTATAGTACATGGTCAGTAAATGGTAGCTAGGCCTATTTCTGAAGACTGGCTGGAGAGTGAAGGAGAAAACATGTGAGGTACTTAGCTCAGTATTTGATCAGAGCAGATCATCAACAAATACCTCCCTCCCTTGGAATGGTGAAAAAAATGTAGAGACTTCAGAAACCACTCCCTTCGCACTGTGCATCACACTCACCACGAAGGTGACCGAAGCGTTCTGCCAGGGCTTCTGCCTGCTCCCCTGGGGCCTGCCGTCGTGGAAAGGGCCACTCACTATCTTGCAATGGCAGCTGCCTCTCGACCTGGAGAGAATATAAATAGAAGAGGACAGGTAAAATGTGAATCGCACAAGACTGGGCTGAGCCAGAGGCCTGTCCCAAAGGCCTTCCCATACAGTACAGAGTCAGGAAAGAGACAAGGCAGGATCTGGGTGCAGATCTCAACCCTAGAAGATGGCTGTGTCCCTCCTCCAGGGAGAGAAGGTGTCTGGCTCTGGAGACTTCCCCTTTCCTATCGGATGGCATGGTCCCAAGACTATACTGTCATTCTTGAAATGAACAGACTATACATTTCCCAATGGTCTAAACATTCGTATGGCAGCCTGCCTCCAGGAGGGATCTCAGAAATCAACCAGTTAAATACCCTTATTTTAAGGAAGGAAATTAAAGCTTGGAAAGGGTGAGTCACACAATTGCTTAGGGCTGAAGCTAGGATTCTACTAAAAATAAGATGTTCTGGAACACGGGGAAGGGAAAAAACCCAAACATCTGTGTGGTATCCACCAAGTCCTGGACAGTATGTTTTACATTTACAACAGACAATAACACAACAATGTTACCCCCTTATAGATGAAGAATCTAAATTTCAGTAAGTCAAGTGACTTGTCCAATGTCTCACAGCTTATAAGTGACAAAGACTGTAAACCTAAGTCTGTCCAACTACAAGAGTCATACCACCATGCTGACTCTTATTGGGGTACCTTGTAGACTTGGTCCTCAAAACAGCCCTAACCCAGCCAATATAAATTAGAACAAAAACAGAGCCTCTTGGACTTCCCTGGTAGTCCAGTGGTTAAGAACCTGTCTGCCAAAACAGGGGATATGGGTTTGATCCCTGGTCCGGAAAAGACTCCACATGCCTCAGGGCCACTAAGCCCATATACAACTACTGAGCCTGTGTACTGAAACTACTGAAGCCCATGTGCCCTACAGCCCATGCTCCACAACAAGAGAAGCCATGAAACTAGAGAGCAGCTCCTACTCACAATGAGAGAAAGCCTATGCAGCAGCAAAGACCCAGAGCAGCCCAAAAAAAAAAAAAAAGGAGCCTCTCTGTCTGCAAACTTTACCCCCAGTTTTGTAACAAACCGTCTACAAGAGAGCTGAGAGCCTCCTTAACCCACTGACAATAACACTCCTAACAATGGAGAAGAGTAAATGAAGGTGGACAACCTGAGTTGAACATCCGTCTATCCCAGCCTCAAGGAAGAATGGCAGGCAAGATGGCTTCTATACTAGTGGCAAGCTTAGAGGCAAGCTTCTGTACATGGTCCTGCACTCATGGTACCACTTCTTTCAACACAGATGCCCATCCCTCTTACATACCACACAGATCACGCTGTGGTCTCCTTGCAAGGTTGCTGGTCCCTTTAATCCAATTTCCACACCTGCACCACCAACCAACTGCATAACACATTCATATACACATAATCTACCTGCACCTCCATCCTCCTGGGGAGCTAGAAAGGCTAGAATTAAGATGAAGAAGTAATAAAATGGTAACTTTCTCCAAATGGCTTTTAAAATGACAAGGGCTGGAAGCCTCAAGCCAAGAAGACCTAAGAGAAGAATTATCGATAAGCAGTGAAAACAGCTAGAAAAAAAGCAAAAAATGTATCTGTACCATGTTGATGCTTGGCCGTAAACAACAAAACAGTAAAACTATTATCTTTCAATTAAAACAGAAAAAGAAATACCCTCCCCCTCCAAGATAGTTCAAGACTTAAAAAAAAAAAAAGATCTGTACCAGGGGCAGTGCAGGAAGAATGGCTTGGGCAGGCGTGGGAGAAGCTTTGGCTGTCTCTCCACCACCACACACTTCAAAAAAAGAATCAGTCTAAGCAGATTAAGTGTGGTTGCTACTCAAACAACAGAACTGGCCCACAAAGCTTCTGTCCTGCCTCCTCCACTCACCTTTTGTACACACACACACACACACACACACACACACACACACACACCCTTTCCTCTGCATAGCCTAGAACCTATCCTACATACCTAAACTCCAAGAAACAGCCACATAAGTCTGGTTGTCTCCACTGCGGTCTCTGCAGCCCCAACAGCGACAGCAGCACCTCTGCCGGAAGCTGCCGCCCCCGAGGTCCTGCCAAATCTGCTGCCATATTAATAAAGCCCAGGAGCCTGTACTCTTCAAAACAGGATAGAGTACACTTGCCAAACATCCAGCAAACAGGAACTCCAGATGATTCTGACTTGTTTTCAACTGTTGGAGTCTCTCCTTATTTCTAAGGACAAATGATTTCTTTCCTTTGCTCCTGAATGTCATTTACTTCTTGCATCCTCATGTACTGGTCCTCTGTTCCCAGAAACAAAGGACGACTATAAACATCCCCAGCCTCTTCAGTGTTGCCCCTTCAGAGTCTTCCCAGCCCACAGATCTCGCCACATCACTCCCGAGGCATCTCTTCTGGTGCTGCTGCTGTCACTGCTGGCATGGATGGTGGTTCTGTGCGCGTGCTGTCTAGGAAAAGAGATACAAGCCCCGCATGGCTGGTCCTTTAATCAAATTTGCAAAAGAACCTAAAAAGAGGGGAGCTAGAATGTAAGATGAAGAAGTAATAAAATGGTAACTTTCTCCAAATGGCTTTTAAAATGACAAGGGCTGGAAGCCTCAAGCCAAGAAGACCTAAGAGAAGAATTATCGATAAGCAGTGAAAACAGCTAGAAAAAAAGCAAAAAATGTATCTGTACCATGTTGATGCTTGGCCGTAAACAACAAAACAGTAAAACTATTATCTTTCAATTAAAACAGAAAAAGAAATACCCTCCCCCTCCAAGATAGTTCAAGACTTAAAAAAAAAAAAAGATCTGTACCAGGGGCAGTGCAGGAAGAATGGCTTGGGCAGGCGTGGGAGAAGCTTTGGCTGTCTCTCCACCACCACACACTTCAAAAAAAGAATCAGTCTAAGCAGATTAAGTGTGGTTGCTACTCAAACAACAGAACTGGCCCACAAAGCTTCTGTCCTGCCTCCTCCACTCACCTTTTGTACACACACACACACACACACACACACACACACACACACCCTTTCCTCTGCATAGCCTAGAACCTATCCTACATACCTAAACTCCAAGAAACAGCCACATAAGTCTGGTTGTCTCCACTGCGGTCTCTGCAGCCCCAACAGCGACAGCAGCACCTCTGCCGGAAGCTGCCGCCCCCGAGGTCCTGCCAAATCTGCTGCCATATTAATAAAGCCCAGGAGCCTGTACTCTTCAAAACAGGATAGAGTACACTTGCCAAACATCCAGCAAACAGGAACTCCAGATGATTCTGACTTGTTTTCAACTGTTGGAGTCTCTCCTTATTTCTAAGGACAAATGATTTCTTTCCTTTGCTCCTGAATGTCATTTACTTCTTGCATCCTCATGTACTGGTCCTCTGTTCCCAGAAACAAAGGACGACTATAAACATCCCCAGCCTCTTCAGTGTTGCCCCTTCAGAGTCTTCCCAGCCCACAGATCTCGCCACATCACTCCCGAGGCATCTCTTCTGGTGCTGCTGCTGTCACTGCTGGCATGGATGGTGGTTCTGTGCGTACGTGCTGTCTAGGAAAAGAGATACAAGAACTCTCCTTAGAGATCATGGAGAGTCCAACTGCCTCATTTTTCAAAGAAGAAAAGGTGTCCCAGCAGAGAAGAGACTGGTCCAAAGTTGCAAAGCTGGCTGAAGTGAACACAAAATTGAGTCTCCCTGAGATATTTAATGAGCCACATTAAGGAAGTGCATCAATCCATCCTCATTTGCTTGATGAACCTAAGAGTTCTCTTCGTCTCTGAGCTCAAATCAAGGTTGCGGTGATATGACTCAAGGCACCAAGAAGGTCAGAATCATGGGTAAACACTGGACCTGTTATGGTATTAGTAACTCCCTCAGGAAAGTGGTGAAGAAAGGTGAAATCAGCCAGCACACCAAATACACTTGCTCCTTCTGTGGCAAACCAAGATGAAGAGACTATGGGCAATTGGCACTGTGGCTCCCGCATGAAAATGGTAGCTGGTGGCTGTGGTCTTGGACCTACACCACCACTTCTGCTGTCCAAAGTCAGCGTCAGAGGATTGAAGATACTGAAGGACCAGTAGAAGCACCACCACTTGGAATGTTGCTAGCCTGTAATACACAGGTTAATTTATATAACAATAACAATACTCTTAAATGTGTATCACTTTTGTTCCCAAAACACTCTGATAAGAGATACAAATGCTAGTGGGGAGTTTTGCTTCCAGTACACTCCTGCCACAGAAAAACAACCAAACGCTCTAAAAAAAACATAAAAACCAACTATCTGAAGTGAGTAATGGCTAGCAGATTTTACAGAGTTGAAGACTGGAAGAAGGGACTGTCAGGGCATGAATTCCCCATTTTTGGAGCTTTGACCTGAGGGTGGTCCAGCTAAAGTTCCAACTACAAATCAAACCCTAGGACAAATGATTTCTTTCCTTTGCTCCTGAATGTCATTTACTTCTTGCATCCTCATGTACTGGTCCTCTGTTCCCAGAAACAAAGGACGACTATAAACATCCCCAGCCTCTTCAGTGTTGCCCCTTCAGAGTCTTCCCAGCCCACAGATCTCGCCACATCACTCCCGAGGCATCTCTTCTGGTGCTGCTGCTGTCACTGCTGGCATGGATGGTGGTTCTGTGCGTACGTGCTGTCTAGGAAAAGAGATACAAGAACTCTCCTTAGAGATCATGGAGAGTCCAACTGCCTCATTTTTCAAAGAAGAAAAGGTGTCCCAGCAGAGAAGAGACTGGTCCAAAGTTGCAAAGCTGGCTGAAGTGAACACAAAATTGAGTCTCCCTGAGATATTTAATGAGCCACATTAAGGAAGTGCATCAATCCATCCTCATTTGCTTGATGAACCTAAGAGTTCTCTTGTCTCTGAGCTCAAATCAAGGTTGCGGTGATATGACTCAAGGCACCAAGAAGGTCAGAATCATGGGTAAACACTGGACCTGTTATGGTATTAGTAACTCCCTCAGGAAAGTGGTGAAGAAAGGTGAAATCAGCCAGCACACCAAATACACTTGCTCCTTCTGTGGCAAACCAAGATGAAGAGACTATGGGCAATTGGCACTGTGGCTCCCGCATGAAAATGGTAGCTGGTGGCTGTGGTCTTGGACCTACACCACCACTTCTGCTGTCCAAAGTCAGCGTCAGAGGATTGAAGATACTGAAGGACCAGTAGAAGCACCACCACTTGGAATGTTGCTAGCCTGTAATACACAGGTTAATTTATATAACAATAACAATACTCTTAAATGTGTATCACTTTTGTTCCCAAAACACTCTGATAAGAGATACAAATGCTAGTGGGGAGTTTTGCTTCCAGTACACTCCTGCCACAGAAAAACAACCAAACGCTCTAAAAAAAACATAAAAACCAACTATCTGAAGTGAGTAATGGCTAGCAGATTTTACAGAGTTGAAGACTGGAAGAAGGGACTGTCAGGGCATGAATTCCCCATTTTTGGAGCTTTGACCTGAGGGTGGTCCAGCTAAAGTTCCAACTACAAATCAAACCCTAGGCTTTCTGTCCAGCAGAGCCAGAGGACAAGGGGACCAGAGTAGCCTCAGACAAGAAGAACAGAGCCAGAAATGGAGAGTCTAGGTTCTGCATGATGCTCTGCCCACCTCCAGCTGATCCCTGAACCATATCCTAATGGGGCAGAACCCAAGGACCTCCTGTCCTAAGGACAAAAGGACTGGATTGATATTGAACTGCCACCCACCACACGTGAGACAGAATGTGCCATTTTAAGTCGAACCAAGTTGCTAAAATAAACACATCAACAGAAACCAGAGTCTCCATAACATTCACATGGATCCATGTCAAGGACACAATCCCAAATTACATAAAGATCTAAAAGAAGTTAACCCATTTGCAAGAGAAAAAACAATCAACAGAGGGCAATGCTAAGATGACCCAGATACTGGAATTATCAGACAGAATATTAAAGCAGCTATTGTAGTAACTATTAAAAGCCGAGAAATTGGGAGGTAAAGTGAAAATTTTAGAACAGAAATGCAGGATCTGAAATTTTAAAATTCTCTGAATGGGTGGGCTTAAGAAGAGAATGGAGATGACACAGAAAATATTCAATGAAACTTACATAGCAACAGATATTATTCAAACTGAAATAACTGGGTCATCCACAGTCTCTAGAAAAAACCACCCTCAGGTCTTTCACCTGAGTGTACGCAGTGATTACCTCCTGTTATCAGAAAAAATAGGTTATCAGAGAGAATCAGAAAGGACTAGAGATCACAGAGAAACCATTGCAGAATTAACCTGCAATTCTTTTGGACCAGGCCACTCCCATCTACTAATTAACCTCTTGTGGCCTTTCAAATATAATCAAAGAAGAAAATATAAAGATGGAAAATGAGAGGGCAGGATAAAAATGTAAACCTGAGACAACCACAATATTCAAAGTCCCAAGAATCAAATCTAATGCCCATCGTATGTACTGAGAAGCCAGGAGATAGCCATGTTTTCCCCTATAATTGCTGAGGTAGCATTCTCAGGATTATTTGCTAAAAGAGCCAGGAGGGATTTTTAACCTTTTTTCTGTCCTATGTAGTCTTCTCAATAAAAATCAACCTAGGAAACAGGCTGCTAGCAGGACGCCATGGGACCAATCAGTGGTCTGGAGCTGAAGAGCACCAGCAGCTTGGTGACAGCCAACCTAGAGCCACCACGGATCAGTATCCCATGCTCCGGTCACTGTGTTGGAGTTCAGCTGCAAAAGACTTGTCAATTTCCATAAGTCCTACCTTTCTCATGCCTCTCCCCGCTACCTGAGACACCTGCCCACAGGGAAGACGCCAGTGCAAGTGCTCTGTTCTCAAGTGCTGTCAGTAATTCTTAAACTGTGTTAATAACAAATTTCAACACAAATCTCTGATGGAGGGCTCCTCAAATAATGTCTTTTTTTTGCTCCTCCCAGGATAACTTACTACCCTTGAAACTCTTAAGATGAGAAGAAAATACTCTTATCCCCCATATGACAGAAGAGCGAACAGACTGAGAGCCTTGTGACCCTTTCAGAAAACCTAGAAACAGAGATGGGACTGGCATCCAGTAATCCCAGCTCTGAGCTACAAGGTTTCTTCACTTCACTGAAGCCTTGCCCAAAAAGGGGTCAAAAATACAAACAGATTGGAATCAAAAAGGGTTTAGGAACTTATTACTAATACACAACTGATAAGCCTAGCTTGCAATCAGCACTTCTGTTTAAATGTAGGCCCTCAAGGAGGCCACCTGGCTTCGCTGCTTCCTTTCCTAACTCGTAGGTTATAATTGAGACTAGGCCTCCTTGCAATTAGCCCATGTTTGTGGGGTTTAGCAACAGAACCACATGCCTGAAATGGTTGGTTATTCACCTGCTTTTACAAAGTTGACTGCTTCAGAAGAGCATGCTGGCTGACTTTAACCTTTAGAAGTCTGTAATTAGGATATCAAGGGACCATAGCATTGTATCAAGTAACGGCAAATGAGCTTCCCCGGTGGCTCAGTGCTAAAAAAATCTGCCTGCAATGCAGGAGATGTGAGTTCAATCCCTGGGTTGGGAAGATCCTCTGGAGAAGGAAATGGCTACCCACTCCAGTATTATTGCCCGGGAAATCCCATGGACAGAAGGAGCCTGGCGGGTTACAGTCCATGAGTCAAAGTCAGCCATGACTGAGCAACTAAACAATGGTGAATGTTAAAGAACTGAACTGCTTTCATTACCTAATTTAATCTTCATAGTAACCCTATCAGGAAAATACCATCATGCTTATTTTATGAATGAGGGGAAATGAAAGGCTTATACTCATAGAGCAGATAAGTGATAACTGATTTTATCCTCTCCGTAATAGCTCTCTAAGGAATCATCTCTCAGATCTCACCCAAAAAAAAGCTAGTCATGATTCACAGTCCAAACGTCACAAATCTTCATGAGATTAATGGGTAGTTTAAATAATCATTCATTCATTCATTCAAATATTGACTGACAGTGCATTAAGCTCTGGGACAAGCACTGGGAATAAAAACAGTGAGTAGAAACATATTGCCTTCAAGGCATTTACTGTATAGTACAATACTTTTCTAAGTACTGACTGCTCTTTGCAACCCCATGAACTGTAGCTTGCCAGACTCCTCTGTCCATGGTATTCTCAAACACAGGAGTAGGTTGCCACGCTCTCGTCCAGGGGATCTTCCCAAGGGACCTCATGTCTCCTCCATCGGCTGGCAGGTTCTTTACCACTAAGTGCCACCTGGAAAGCCCCCAAAGTTCTTTCTTCCCACACTGGGAGTCAAACCCCAGGCCACCTGGGTGAAAACCAGAAATTCTAATCATTGCTGAACCATGGGAAAGAGGACTGAAGAATCAGATTAAATACAAAATATATGAAATACCATTAGTAGAAAGTGACCCACTGGAGTTGGTCTAGAAAGGCTCCAACTAGCAGTAAGAATGTTCTAGGTAGAAGAGGGAGCACAGTGAGCTAGCAGAACTAAAGCAAATCTATGTAATCAAAGAAGGGAGAACCAGTAAACACAAGAGATGCGAGGAGGCAGAAGACATTTGGAGAGCCATCCCATGCAGGCCACTGGAGTCCAAATTATGGATGTGGGTCTTTATCCAAAGCTTAAGTCATTTAAGTGTTAAAAAAAGATAAGGTGTAGGGCTTCCCTGGTGGTCCAGTGGGTAAGGACACCGCCTTGCAGTGCAAGGGGCGCCGGTTCGATCCCTGGCCTGGGAAGATCCCCTGTGCCGCGGAGCGGCTGGACTCATGTGTCCAATTACGGAGCCCGAGCTCTGGAGCGCATGCGCCCAGAGCCAGTGCTCTGCGACAACAGAGGCCACCGCGAGGGGAGGCCCACACAGGTCAAAGAACAAAGATGCATGAAAATAGACAAATGAAAGACCAATAGAAGTAGCCCGCCTGCTCCCCTCCCTCCCCACTCCTGCCCCCAAGATAAATAAATAAATAAATCTTTAAAAAAAAAAAGATAAGGTGTACACATTTGAAGAAGATTACTTTGAGTTCAGTATGAACAACTGATGGGGGTAGGTAAGGATGATGCCAAGAGATCAGAAAGGAGACTGGTTCTGTGGTCCAGAAGAGACAGTAACACTGGGTGCCTCCAGGGCACATGCTGTGTACCAGGCCTGTTCGGGGCAATTTATATGAACTAATTTAATCCTCACAACAACTATGTGAAACAGACACTATTGCCAGCATGAAATAGATACTATTGAATTTAAGGTTAAGTAATTTAACAGAATAACACCCCCCTTTGTGTCCTCACTTCCCTCACTTTCCTTATACTTGCAAATGGCTTTAATTTCCTTCTTCATATTCAACTAGTAAAACACCAATCCTTGTTAAATCAAACTAACAACCTCTCCAGGCCTACATCAAAGCATCTAAATTATAAACTAAGCTGTATCTCTAGAGAAAATATGACTACATTGACTGATATCATTTTACATTTATATCACCAGTTTTCCAATGGGTCTCTCAATGCTGCAGCCCTCCTGCTACATTTCCCTTAGTTGGTTCACTTTCCTCCCCAAAATGACTCTCTGACTTCTTTTGCTTTCTTGATAAACCTCAGCCCCCTCAGCTAATAAATCTGTCACCAAGAAGCAACATTCCCTAGTATCCAGTTTACTGGATAGTTTACTGGTAACATAGTTTACAATGTTCTTTATCAGATATGAATGTAGTGTTGCTAAAATAGAAGTCTCGTTAAATACAAGTTAACATTCAAGGCACCTCCCCAGTCAAATTTGAAACAGTATCAAAATCAGTTCTTACAGAAGCAACATTCAGATCATCCTCTTTTCAATTCTAAATCTACCCACACACAAGCATTCTGCTTTCCCTACTATGGTAATGAAGAGTCTTCCTTGATATAAAATACAACCTTTCATATCTACTATGGACCTAGTTTCCTCTTAGCTTCATATGCAGTGATCCCCATTCCCTTTGTTGTTGCTGTTCAGTAGCTCAGTGGTGTCTGACTCTTTGCGACCTCATGCCAGGCTTCTCTGTCCTTCACCATCTCCCAGAGTTTGTTTAAACTCATTTCCATTGAGTCAATGATGCTATCCAAGCACTTCATCCTCTGTCACCCCCTTTTCCTCCTGCCCTCTATCTTTCCCACCATCAGGGTCTTTTCCAGTGAGTCATCTCTTTGCATCAGGTAGCCAAAGTATTGGGAGCTTCAGCTTCAGCATCAGTCCTTCCAATGAATATTCAGGGTTGATTTCCTTTAGGATTGACTGGTTTGATCTCCTTGCTGCCCAAAGGACTCTCCAGAGTCTTATCCAACACCACAGTTCGGAAACATCAGTTCTTCAGCACTCAGCTTTCTTTATGGTCCAACTCTCACATCCATACATGACTACTGGGAAAATTATAGCTTTGACTACACAAATCTTTGTTGGCAGAGTGATAGCTCTGCTTTTTAATATGTTGTCTAGGTTTGTCATAGCTTTTCTTCCAAGGACCAAGCATCTTTTAATTTCATGGCCACTAGCATACAAACATGCTTGAGAATAATGCTACTTAAAGTTTGGTCCACAAATCTGACAGTGGCTCACAAATTTTTACCATTACAGGCACAGAAATTGAGAGGAAGCATGTAGACATTCGTGCAGCAAAGTGACACTGTTGCAACATCCAAGCACACGATCGGTGGGACGTCTCAAATGGCAGATCAGTAAGTGTGCCAGTGAACCCAAACAGGAGGGCATGTGTGAAGTGAACTATGCACAAATCATACACAGTACATGGGCTTCCCTGGTGGCTCAGACTGTAAGGAGTCCGCCTGCAATGCTCAAGACCTGGGTTCAATCCCTTGGTCAGGAAGATCCTCTGGAGAAGGGAATGGCAACCCACTCCAACATTCTTGACTGGAGAATCCCACGGACAGAGGAGCCTGGAAGTCGCAAAGAACCGAATTTCACACTTTTACCATATGTAGGTCCTGGACAGATTAGATCTGAGGCAACATTTAAGAAGATTTCAGAATTTCTCATCTTAAAGAACAAGGGGAAAAAAATGAGTAGCCCTTCATATGCAGTGATCCCCATTCCCTTTGTTGTTGCTGTTCAGTAGCTCAGTGGTGTCTGACTCTTTGCGACCTCATGCCAGGCTTCTCTGTCCTTCACCATCTCCCAGAGTTTGTTTAAACTCATTTCCATTGAGTCAATGATGCTATCCAAGCACTTCATCCTCTGTCACCCCCTTTTCCTCCTGCCCTCTATCTTTCCCACCATCAGGGTCTTTTCCAGTGAGTCATCTCTTTGCATCAGGTAGCCAAAGTATTGGGAGCTTCAGCTTCAGCATCAGTCCTTCCAATGAATATTCAGGGTTGATTTCCTTTAGGATTGACTGGTTTGATCTCCTTGCTGCCCAAAGGACTCTCCAGAGTCTTATCCAACACCACAGTTCGGAAACATCAGTTCTTCAGCACTCAGCTTTCTTTATGGTCCAACTCTCACATCCATACATGACTACTGGGAAAATTATAGCTTTGACTACACAAATCTTTGTTGGCAGAGTGATAGCTCTGCTTTTTAATATGTTGTCTAGGTTTGTCATAGCTTTTCTTCCAAGGACCAAGCATCTTTTAATTTCATGGCCACTAGCATACAAACATGCTTGAGAATAATGCTACTTAAAGTTTGGTCCACAAATCTGACAGTGGCTCACAAATTTTTACCATTACAGGCACAGAAATTGAGAGGAAGCATGTAGACATTCGTGCAGCAAAGTGACACTGTTGCAACATCCAAGCACACGATCGGTGGGACGTCTCAAATGGCAGATCAGTAAGTGTGCCAGTGAACCCAAACAGGAGGGCATGTGTGAAGTGAACTATGCACAAATCATACACAGTACATGGGCTTCCCTGGTGGCTCAGACTGTAAGGAGTCCGCCTGCAATGCTCAAGACCTGGGTTCAATCCCTTGGTCAGGAAGATCCTCTGGAGAAGGGAATGGCAACCCACTCCAACATTCTTGACTGGAGAATCCCACGGACAGAGGAGCCTGGAAGTCGCAAAGAACCGAATTTCACACTTTTACCATATGTAGGTCCTGGACAGATTAGATCTGAGGCAACATTTAAGAAGATTTCAGAATTTCTCATCTTAAAGAACAAGGGGGAAAAAAAAAGGAATAAACTCTCTCTCTTGAGCTCACTTCCTCTAGTTACTCCAGCTCCAACATCTCTTCTCTAGAAGGGTTGTCTACACTCTTCATTTCCTCCTCTCTCATCCTCTCAGTTCACTCTAGCCAGTCTGCTATCCTCAACACACTCTGAAACTGTTCATCGGGGTCAAAGTCCTCCATATTACCAAATTCTAGGTCATCTCTCCGACCTCTAAATAGCATTCACACAAATAACTACTCCTTTCTCCATCAAAACACTATCTTCCCTGATTTCTGAATATCATACTTTCTTCATCTTCTTACTCACTGGCTGACCCTTACTCATTTTTGTTGGCTCCTTCTCTGCTTCACAAGGGCAAGGCTTGGGCCTCTTTTCTTTATCTGTACCCTTCTTTCTTGGGTAATCTCATCCAGTCCCATGACTTAATGACTTCCAAAACTTTACCTCCACCCATGACTCCAGAAGCATATTCAACAAGCTACCTGACATCTGTATCCAGACAGCTAATCAACATCACAAATCCACATATCCTCATGTCCTTTTAACTTTTATATTTGGAATTAGCCAGCTGGACTCAGTTTAGACGACCCCAATTTTGTTGGCAACATCCAAATCATCATAGTCAGAAGTCAAACATACACCACCTCTCCACAAGGCCTAATCAGGGTGTTGACCTTAGTCACATCAGTGTCATACAGCTTCTTCACAGTCTGTTTAATTTGGTGCTTGTTGGCCTTGACATCCACAATGAACACTAGTGTGTTGCTGTCTTCTGCTTTCTTCATGGCTGACTTGGTGGTAAGGGGAAATCTGATGATAGCATAGTGGTCAAGTTTGTTTCTGCTAGGGGCACTCTTCCAAGGATCTTTGGGCAGCCTCCTGAGCCACAGTTTTGGGCCACTGAAAGGTGGTGATGTCCCCAGTTTTCTAATTTTTTGTGGCTGTGGATGCCCAAAGAATTTCACACTTTTACCATTGGTCCTGGACAGATTAGATCTGAGGCAACATTTAAGAAGATTTCAGAATTTCTCATCTTAAAGAACAAGGGGAAAAAAAGGAATAAACTCTCTCTCTTGAGCTCACTTCCTCTAGTTACTCCAGCTCCAACATCTCTTCTCTAGAAGGGTTGTCTACACTCTTCATTTCCTCCTCTCTCATCCTCTCAGTTCACTCTAGCCAGTCTGCTATCCTCAACACACTCTGAAACTGTTCATCGGGGTCAAAGTCCTCCATATTACCAAATTCTAGGTCATCTCTCCGACCTCTAAATAGCATTCACACAAATAACTACTCCTTTCTCCATCAAAACACTATCTTCCCTGATTTCTGAATATCATACTTTCTTCATCTTCTTACTCACTGGCTGACCCTTACTCATTTTTGTTGGCTCCTTCTCTGCTTCACAAGGGCAAGGCTTGGGCCTCTTTTCTTTATCTGTACCCTTCTTTCTTGGGTAATCTCATCCAGTCCCATGACTTAATGACTTCCAAAACTTTACCTCCACCCATGACTCCAGAAGCATATTCAACAAGCTACCTGACATCTGTATCCAGACAGCTAATCAACATCACAAATCCACATATCCTCATGTCCTTTTAACTTTTATATTTGGAATTAGCCAGCTGGACTCAGTTTAGACGACCCCAATTTTGTTGGCAACATCCAAATCATCATAGTCAGAAGTCAAACATACACCACCTCTCCACAAGGCCTAATCAGGGTGTTGACCTTAGTCACATCAGTGTCATACAGCTTCTTCACAGTCTGTTTAATTTGGTGCTTGTTGGCCTTGACATCCACAATGAACACTAGTGTGTTGCTGTCTTCTGCTTTCTTCATGGCTGACTTGGTGGTAAGGGGAAATCTGATGATAGCATAGTGGTCAAGTTTGTTTCTGCTAGGGGCACTCTTCCAAGGATCTTTGGGCAGCCTCCTGAGCCACAGTTTTGGGCCACTGAAAGGTGGTGATGTCCCCAGTTTTCTAATTTTTTGTGGCTGTGGATGCCTTTCAACACTGCTTTCTTGGCCTCAAAGCATTTGCTTTGGCTTCGGCTTTGGGAGGAGCAGGGGCTTCCTTCTCTGCCTTTGGCGCCATGTTTGTGAAAAAGATTCTCATATTCTTATAGGTCTTCACTGCCTACTCTTCTCTCCACAATCCCATTTCCCTTTCCCTATCTCAGTTCACAGTCACACCAATCACCCAACTGTCTACACCAAACACCTAGAATCATCCTGGATTCTGCTTTCCTCACATTTCACGTGTAAATAAACCAGTAAGTCCCATCAACTCTACTTCCAAATTTTCTCAACTTTGCCACTTTGCCCTCTACACTCCGATTAAGCACTCTGGTCCAAGCTCCTAGACTCTCACCCTACCAATTAAAATAGCCTCTCCCCCTACCAATTACAATAGCCTCTCCTTAAGTCTCCCTGCTACCAGCTGTCCCCACTCACCAAATAATGGTGAATTAAATTTCTAAAAATTTAATCAGATCAAGACTCTAATCTCCAATGGCTTTCCCTTTCACTTAGTATAATCCAAAGTCCTCATCACAGCTTACAAGACCCTACATGATCTGGCCCCTTCCTCTCTGACCTCATCTCCCACCAAGTCCCCTCCTCATTTCCTGTTCTTTGCATACACATTGTTCATTCTTGTCTTAGGGCCTCTGCACTGTTTCCTCTTCCCTTTGTACAGCTGATTCCTTTTGGTTATTGAAAAGCCAGCTTAAATTTTAACCACCTCTGTGAAGACTTGACCAGCTGATATAAAGCAGCTCTTACTCTCTAACCTATCACCCTAGTTTATGCTCATCTTACACTCAACCCTATCTGACACTCTATTTGTTTATTGCTTGTCTCTTTCTCCCCACCCTCATCCTCACCTTCTGTTAGCTCATCGCTATATCCCCAGAGTCTTGAACAGTGACTGACTGACAATAAATAGATGAGAGTACAGCACAGGGAAGTGAACTAGGCTGGAGACATGCATTTATGAGTCATGTGCAAGAGGTGTGGCTACTAAAGTCAATGGGGCAGATGAGATCACCCAGGGAGAGTGTTCACTATGAGGAGAGAGGAGGGCCTGGAGAACAGAACATTTAATAGCTGAAGAATGGAGGATGAGCCTACAAAAACAACAAGAGAAGTACGAGGAAGAATAGGACAGTATTACATCACCGGAGCCAAGAGAACAGAATGCCTCTTTCTGGAAAAAATGGATTGGTCAACAGTGTCAACTTCACTGAGAAAATTAAAGAGAAAAAAATACCTGTTGGGGTTTCCCTGGTGGTCCAGTGAGTAAAGAGTCCGCCTTGCAGTACAAGGTGAACTGGTTCGATCCCTGGCCCAGGAAGATTCCACGTGCGCAGAGCGGCTGGACCACTTTGTGTCCAATTAAGAGCCAGCATTCTGGAATGCATGCACCCAGAGCCAGTGCTCTGCAGTGAGAGAGGCCACTGCAAGCGGAGGCCCACAAAGGCCAAAGAGTAAAGATGGATGAAAAGAAATGATGACTTAGAGGTAAACAAAACAAAACAAAACAACCCTGTTGAATTCAGCTCCATGGAGGACATTAGTGACCTTAGGAAGAGGTGTTACAGTAAAATGATAAAGGCAGAAGTCAGACTGGAGTGGGCTGAGTGAGAAGAGAAAGGCAGTGAGTATAGACAACTTTTTAGAAAAGTTTGGCTATTTGAAAGCAAAGGTGAAGGATTAAAGAGAATGCAGGGTTGATGAAGAAGAGCTGTTCTCTCTGTTTCTGTTTAAAGAGTTGCTTTGTCTCCCGGGTCACTCATCTGAGCCCCGCTGCACTCACACACTGCAAGTCACCCAAGAGTTTCACACCCTCACACCCAGCTTAGGACCCCGCCTGCCTTGGACTGGTTCCTAAACGCCCAGAGTCTCTAAAGTTTTGTTTAAAACACATCTCATCTCTCTCCCTACAATGGAAGATAAAAACACCCTTCTATATTCTTTCGCTTACTGCTGTCAGGAAAAGAATACTGGGCTTTCTTACTAAAAGACCTGAGTTTAAAAGGCTTTCTGCTGCCATTTTAACTTCAAGGCACAATTGGGGTCATTATTTCTAACCCCAAAAGAAAGAATACTGGAGAACAGATCATGTGCAAGAGGTGTGGCTAAATAGGGCTGAACCAGGAGAGTGTTCACTATGAGGAGAGAGGAGGGCCTGGAGAACAGAACATTTAATAGCTGAAGAATGGAGGATGAGCCTACAAAAACAACAAGAGAAGTACGAGGAAGAATAGGACAGTATTACATCACCGGAGCCAAGAGAACAGAATGCCTCTTTCTGGAAAAAATGGATTGGTCAACAGTGTCAACTTCACTGAGAAAATTAAAGAGAAAAAAATACCTGTTGGGGTTTCCCTGGTGGTCCAGTGAGTAAAGAGTCCGCCTTGCAGTACAAGGTGAACTGGTTCGATCCCTGGCCCAGGAAGATTCCACGTGCCGCAGAGCGGCTGGACCACTTTGTGTCCAATTAAGAGCCAGCATTCTGGAATGCATGCACCCAGAGCCAGTGCTCTGCAGTGAGAGAGGCCACTGCAAGCGGAGGCCCACAAAGGCCAAAGAGTAAAGATGGATGAAAAGAAATGATGACTTAGAGGTAAACAAAACAAAACAAAACAACCCTGTTGAATTCAGCTCCATGGAGGACATTAGTGACCTTAGGAAGAGGTGTTACAGTAAAATGATAAAGGCAGAAGTCAGACTGGAGTGGGCTGAGTGAGAAGAGAAAGGCAGTGAGTATAGACAACTTTTTAGAAAAGTTTGGCTATTTGAAAGCAAAGGTGAAGGATTAAAGAGAATGCAGGGTTGATGAAGAAGAGCTGTTCTCTCTGTTTCTGTTTAAAGAGTTGCTTTGTCTCCCGGGTCACTCATCTGAGCCCCGCTGCACTCACACACTGCAAGTCACCCAAGAGTTTCACACCCTCACACCCAGCTTAGGACCCCGCCTGCCTTGGACTGGTTCCTAAACGCCCAGAGTCTCTAAAGTTTTTGTTTACACACACATCTCATCTCTCTCCCTACAATGGAAGATAAAAACACCCTTCTATATTCTTTCGCTTACTGCTGTCAGGAAAAGAATACTGGGCTTTCTTACTAAAAGACCTGAGTTTAAAAGGCTTTCTGCTGCCATTTTAACTTCAAGGCACAATTGGGGGTCATTATTTCTACCCCAACAAGAAGTCTGTTTCCATTTTAGAGCCCGAAAGCACTTCCCTTTGTCTCTCTTCCACACTCCCTATACACCCGACCTGCTTCCCAGGCAACACACTATAATGGAAGAAGTACACATGGTCCTGGGAGTCGGGAATCTGGGTTCCCACTATAACTCATTCTCCTATCAGGTTAGGTAACTAAACTTCACAATCTTTGTTGTTTTCAAGTGGATATAGAAATGATAATATCCAAACTTCATGGGGGTGTTTGGTATAAGGGCTTTATGAAAACGTACATTAAGTGCCTAAGCATGTAAGGCCTAGCATAAAATACATACTACAAAGGTTAATTTTCTTCTCATTGCCATTCTGATTAAGCCTTACATCCAGTACCCACGTTTATTTACTTTCTCTTTCCGTCTGTCTATACGCACCAGGAAAAGGAGAAAGAAGGAGCTTGAGAAATTTACTTGCCCAGTTCCAACCTAAAGAGTTTTAAAGAAGTACTAAAAGAGGTGGATGGGTGAGGCCAGCAGTGTAACCAAGCAACATCTAAAAGGGCAGAGAGGATTCCTGAGTGAGAAGAAACAGGCAGGCTCCCTCCCTCCCTCCCTTCCAAGCTCCTTCTTGCAGCTGAGGCTGTGTTTCTGTAGAATGTTCCTTCAGTAAGTCATGCCTGCTAACAAGTCTCGAGTCAATGTCTTCAGTATTAAAAACAAACAAAACACTCACTCACAAACATACTAGGAAGTACAAAGGGTAATGAGATCTTGAGTCCTAGTCTTTCTTTAATTTATTAGTTCTGGACCCTTGTAGAGAACTATTCTAACTTTCTTACTCAGAAAAATTTTACTCACAGTTTCCTCCTTTGTAAGACAAAGATAACAATCTGTTATGACTACAGGAGTGACAGGATCAAATGAAATAACACATGTGAAAGTACTTTGTACACTATAAAACACGGCTATCATTATATGATAGAACCACAAAGCAGTTATAGAGTCTACTTTTGGCCAGTTTAGGTTCAGTTTGGCTGAAAACAACCCCAGTTCTGGAGTACTCTATTCTGTGACCCAAGGCTACCTATCTCTAACCCAAGTACATCTGTCCCTAGCAGTTGAAAAGTCTATATGATTCCCTTATCTTTAGCAAGATTTTTTGAGTTTTTCTGATAAACTGCTCTGTGTCTCTCTAAAAAGGTAAAGACCACTAGACCTGCAGATCTCAAGGGCTTGGATATTCTAAGCCTCTCCATCCTATGCTCTCAAAGAACTTCATCTCTCTGCCTGAGCAATTTCCAGTCTACTTTGCTTTATAGCTTTATATAATCTCCAAAGGCAGGAGTAGAAGGTTGTCTTACTGAGTTTAATATTCCCTATAGCACTTAACATAGAGCTTTGTACACAGAAAGCACTCTGGAAAATATTGGCTGAATTGACTCAATGCTGATTTCTCATTTTTTGCACTTATTGTCCATTCCACACAATAAGTATAGATGATCTTATCCTTTCATGTTCCTTTTGTTGCTCCATAGGTCTGGCACAATGTGAAATACACGATGTTTTTCTAAGGCTGGGTGACTAGTTTCTTTTTTTTTTCTTTTTTTTTGAGGGGTGGGGTGGGGTGGGGAGGGAGGGGGAGGGTGGGCCACTTCTATTGGTCTTTCATTTGTCCATGTTCATCTATCTGTGTTCTTTGGCCCATGTGGACCTCCCATCGCGGTGGCCTCTGTTGTCGCAGAGCACCGGCTCTGGGCACATGCGCTCCAGAGCTCCGGCTTGGTAATTGGACACATCGGTCCAGCCGCTCCGCGGCACGTGGGATCTTCTCAGGCCAGGGATCGAACTGGCGCCCTTGCACTGCAAGGCAGTGTCCTTACCCACTGGACCACCAGGGAAGCCCTATTTCTTTCTTTTTTTTTTTTTTTAATTTTGGCCTCTTTTACTAATTTTCTCTTTGTAAGACAAAGATAACAATCTGTTATGACTACAGGAGTGACAGGATCAAATGAAATAACACATGTGAAAGTACTTTGTACACTATAAAACACGGCTATCATTATATGATAGAACCACAAAGCAGTTATAGAGTCTACTTTTGGCCAGTTTAGGTTCAGTTTGGCTGAAAACAACCCCAGTTCTGGAGTACTCTATTCTGTGACCCAAGGCTACCTATCTCTAACCCAAGTACATCTGTCCCTAGCAGTTGAAAAGTCTATATGATTCCCTTATCTTTAGCAAGATTTTTTGAGTTTTTCTGATAAACTGCTCTGTGTCTCTCTAAAAAGGTAAAGACCACTAGACCTGCAGATCTCAAGGGCTTGGATATTCTAAGCCTCTCCATCCTATGCTCTCAAAGAACTTCATCTCTCTGCCTGAGCAATTTCCAGTCTACTTTGCTTTATAGCTTTATATAATCTCCAAAGGCAGGAGTAGAAGGTTGTCTTACTGAGTTTAATATTCCCTATAGCACTTAACATAGAGCTTTGTACACAGAAAGCACTCTGGAAAATATTGGCTGAATTGACTCAATGCTGATTTCTCATTTTTTGCACTTATTGTCCATTCCACACAATAAGTATAGATGATCTTATCCTTTCATGTTCCTTTTGTTGCTCCATAGGTCTGGCACAATGTGAAATACACGATGTTTTTCTAAGGCTGGGTGACTAGTTTCTTTTTTTTTTTTTTTGAGGGGTGGGGTGGGGTGGGGAGGGGGAGGGTGGGCCACTTCTATTGGTCTTTCATTTGTCCATGTTCATCTATCTGTGTTCTTTGGCCCATGTGGACCTCCCATCGCGGTGGCCTCTGTTGTCGCAGAGCACCGGCTCTGGGCACATGCGCTCCAGAGCTCCGGCTTGGTAATTGGACACATCGGTCCAGCCGCTCCGCGGCACGTGGGATCTTCTCAGGCCAGGGATCGAACTGGCGCCCTTGCACTGCAAGGCAGTGTCCTTACCCACTGGACCACCAGGGAAGCCCTATTTCTTTCTTTTTTTTTTTTTTTAATTTTGGCCTCTTTTACTAATTTTTTCTTTATTTATTTTCATCCATTGTTATTCTTTGGCCCTCCCAATGCAGTGGCCGCTCTCATTGCAGAGCACCAGCTCTGGGCACATGCGCTCCAGAGCACTGGCTCTTAATTGGACACACCGGTCCAGTCGTTCCACAGCAAATGGGATCTTCCCCGGCCAGGGATTGAACCAGCGCTCCTTTCACTGCAAGGCAGACTCTTTACCCACTAGACCACCAGGGAAGCCCACTAGTTCATTTCTTTATTAAGATTTTTCATCTTCACCAATCTCAGAACCAATCGACCTATCCTACTTATGATTTAACCGCCATCATTGGATAGTGACATATAAACATGACACTGTTATCAGACTACCACAGAAGAAAACTGTATAATAGAGTTATTACACAGATAAAGGCAAGTGGAATGCAGGGGTTAGAGGCACTTTTTCCTCCCCAGTGGCATCAATAACATGGAAAAAAGGAAAGTCAGCAGCTCTGGACTCTAAGGTCATCTCTAGGAGAAGAGCAGTCTTCTGAATTGGCTCCTGGTGATCTCCACCTTCTAGTATCCATGTTGTGTGGGGGCACCTCCACTTGAGTGGGGACTGGACCTAATGACTTGCTTCTAATGAAGAGAATATGGTAGCAGTTCTGAGATGTCACTTTTGTGATTAGGTACAAAGGACTGAATTCTTCCTTGCTGCCTATCTCTCTGTTTCCCTCTCTCTCGCTCACTCTGTCTCTCACCACCTCTTACTTGCTCTGATGAAGCTATCTGCTATGCTAGAGAGGCCCATGTGGAAAGGAACTGAACAGCTGCCTGCGATGCAGGAGACCCAGGTTTGATCCTTGGGTCAGGAAGATCCCCTGGAGAAGGAAAAGGCAACCCACTTCAGTACTCTTCCCTGAAGAATGCCATGGACAGAGGAGCCTGGCAGGTTGGTTCATAGAGTCGCAAAGAGTCAGACCCTACTGAAACAACTTAGCATGCACGCATCCACCCACCAACCTGCAAGGAACTGACGTTATCAGTATCACACACCAAAGAAACTGAATCTCACCAATGACCACTGAGAGAACTTGGAAGCTGGTTCTCCAGACACACATTGAGGTGACCGCAGCCCTGGCTGACACCCTGACTGCATGTGTGAAATCCTGAAGCAGGAGACCTAGCTAAGCCCTACCCAGGCTCCTCATCCACAGAAGAATAAATATATATTCTATGTGACAGAAAAAGTGTATATGGTTTTATGCTGCTAAATTTTATATGACAACATATAGCTGATATTCTGTATATTAAAAAAAAAAAAGGCAAGGTGGGTGGATGCAGAGAAACTATGGATTAAAAGATTCTTAAATGACATAATCATCAGTCAATCACAAAATATGGACCAGACTCAAACTCTAAAAAACAACACAGAATCACTATATTAATGAAACAAATGCAAGCTGAATAACTAGCTAGGTGATGATGTTAAAGAATTCTTGTTAACTTTTTATTTTGGGGGGGGTGGGTGCGTTGGGGAGGGAAGGAGGCGGGAGGGCCACTTCTATTAGTCTTCATCTATTTTCATCCATCTTCTCCTTGGTCTGTATTGGCCTCCCATCACAGTGGCCTCTGTGGTCGCAGAGCACCAGCTCCAGGCGCATGCGCCCCAGAGCTCCGGCTCGGTAATTAGACACATCAGTCCAGCCGCTCCGTGGCACATGTGATCCTCCCAGGCCAGGGATCGAACCGGCGCCCCTTGCACCGCAAGGCAGTGTCCCCACCCACTGGACCACCAGGGAAGCCCTCTTGTTAACTTTTTGATGTGATATTAAAATTGTGGGTTTGGTTGCTGTTGTTTTAACTGAACCACATAGTTTGTGGGGTTTTAGTTCCCGAACCAGGGACTGAACCCAGGCCCTTGGCAATGAGCGCATAGAGTCCTAACCACTCAGCCTCCAAGGAATTCACAGGGTTTTTGTTTTTGTTTCTTTCTTGGAGTTAACGTTTAAAGATACACACTGAAATGCTTACAGATGAAATGACATGATATCTGGAATTTGCTTCAGAATAATACAAGATGGGGTTAAGTGTATGACTGTACAAATTATAAATGAAATAACATGGCCATAAGTTTATAACGTTGCCAACTGTATGGGTACACAGGAATTTGTTATGAAGTTTCCTTTTAAGTTTGAAATTCTCTATAACAAAGCCTAAGAACTGAGGGGATGGGTGGAAAGCCAAATTCTCTTCCAATTGAAGCCCTACCCAGGCTCCTCATCCACAGAAGAATAAATATATATTCTATGTGACAGAAAAAGTGTATATGGTTTTATGCTGCTAAATTTTATATGACAACATATAGCTGATATTCTGTATATTAAAAAAAAAAAAGGCAAGGTGGGTGGATGCAGAGAAACTATGGATTAAAAGATTCTTAAATGACATAATCATCAGTCAATCACAAAATATGGACCAGACTCAAACTCTAAAAAACAACACAGAATCACTATATTAATGAAACAAATGCAAGCTGAATAACTAGCTAGGTGATGATGTTAAAGAATTCTTGTTAACTTTTTATTTTGGGGGGGGGTGGGTGCGTTGGGGAGGGAAGGAGGCGGGAGGGCCACTTCTATTAGTCTTCATCTATTTTCATCCATCTTCTCCTTGGTCTGTATTGGCCTCCCATCACAGTGGCCTCTGTGGTCGCAGAGCACCAGCTCCAGGCGCATGCGCCCCAGAGCTCCGGCTCGGTAATTAGACACATCAGTCCAGCCGCTCCGTGGCACATGTGATCCTCCCAGGCCAGGGATCGAACCGGCGCCCCTTGCACCGCAAGGCAGTGTCCCCACCCACTGGACCACCAGGGAAGCCCTCTTGTTAACTTTTTGATGTGATATTAAAATTGTGGGTTTGGTTGCTGTTGTTTTAACTGAACCACATAGTTTGTGGGGTTTTAGTTCCCGAACCAGGGACTGAACCCAGGCCCTTGGCAATGAGCGCATAGAGTCCTAACCACTCAGCCTCCAAGGAATTCACAGGGTTTTTGTTTTTGTTTCTTTCTTGGAGTTAACGTTTAAAGATACACACTGAAATGCTTACAGATGAAATGACATGATATCTGGAATTTGCTTCAGAATAATACAAGATGGGGTTAAGTGTATGACTGTACAAATTATAAATGAAATAACATGGCCATAAGTTTATAACCGTTGCCAACTGTATGGGTACACAGGAATTTGTTATGAAGTTTCCTTTTAAGTTTGAAATTCTCTATAACAAAAAGCCTAAGAACTGAGGGGGGATGGGTGGAAACCAAGACCCAAGGGTCCTTCTAGTTTCGAACTATCTATAATCCCAGAGCACTTCGAAGCCTATGCTCTGACCGTCTCCAGGTTTCCTGAACTAGATCTAACTAACATTTCAGTCCATGCCAGTGACCTACATCATCACTTTCCCACAAAAACTCTGTTGACCACCTACATCTGATGAGTTAGTTAAAATAAGATTATTCGGACAATATGGCCCCAATAGCTGAAGAGAACGGATGTTATGATGGCTAATTGCTAGATAGTACTTTGCACAATTGTTCAAACTGCGGTGCTGAAGAAGATTCTTGAGAATTCCCTGGACTGCAAGGAGATCAAACCAGTCAATCCTAAAGGAAATCAACCCTGAATATTCATTGGAAGGACTGATGCTGAAGCTGAAGCTCCAATACTTTGGCCACCTGATGCAAAGAGATGACTTACTGGAAAATACCCTGATGCTAGGAAAGATAGAGGGAGGAGGAGAAGCGGGTGACAGAGGATGAGTTGGTTAGATAGCATCATTGACTCAATGGACATGAGTTTGAGCAAACCCCAGGAAATGATGAAGGGCAAGGAAGCCTGGCATGCTGCAGTCCATGGAGTCTCATAGAGTCAAACAACTGAGTGACTGAACAACTTGAAATAAATGAGGAGGAACCTCCCTAGGGTTTCCTCATGTAGGAAACCATCACCTGCTGCACTTTATTGTGGCCACCCTTAGGACACCCTAGCCCCTGATCCGTATAGGTATTTTAACATCTGCTCCCTATGCTGGGTACAAATTTAATTTTTTAATACCTTACAGTTTTCTTTCATTACACCCTCAAGTATCTCAACTGGCATGACCTATTTTCTAATTTCTAATTTTGTTCAGCTAATTTTAAAAAAGAAAATCTCAGATCTACAGTTCCATAAGGAAAAAACTTCAACAGGGAAGCAATCATATCTGCTTTTTCTTGTAAGAGTCTCCAATTTTTAGGTTAGAGAATCCATCTTTGAAGTTCTCTATAACAAAAAGCCTAAGAACTGAGGGGGGATGGGTGGAAACCAAGACCCAAGGGTCCTTCTAGTTTCGAACTATCTATAATCCCAGAGCACTTCGAAGCCTATGCTCTGACCGTCTCCAGGTTTCCTGAACTAGATCTAACTAACATTTCAGTCCATGCCAGTGACCTACATCATCACTTTCCCACAAAAACTCTGTTGACCACCTACATCTGATGAGTTAGTTAAAATAAGATTATTCGGACAATATGGCCCCAATAGCTGAAGAGAACGGATGTTATGATGGCTAATTGCTAGATAGTACTTTGCACAATTGTTCAAACTGCGGTGCTGAAGAAGATTCTTGAGAATTCCCTGGACTGCAAGGAGATCAAACCAGTCAATCCTAAAGGAAATCAACCCTGAATATTCATTGGAAGGACTGATGCTGAAGCTGAAGCTCCAATACTTTGGCCACCTGATGCAAAGAGATGACTTACTGGAAAATACCCTGATGCTAGGAAAGATAGAGGGAGGAGGAGAAGCGGGTGACAGAGGATGAGTTGGTTAGATAGCATCATTGACTCAATGGACATGAGTTTGAGCAAACCCCAGGAAATGATGAAGGGCAAGGAAGCCTGGCATGCTGCAGTCCATGGAGTCTCATAGAGTCAAACAACTGAGTGACTGAACAACTTGAAATAAATGAGGAGGAACCTCCCTAGGGTTTCCTCATGTAGGAAACCATCACCTGCTGCACTTTATTGTGGCCACCCTTAGGACACCCTAGCCCCTGATCCGTATAGGTATTTTAACATCTGCTCCCTATGCTGGGTACAAATTTAATTTTTTAATACCTTACAGTTTTCTTTCATTACACCCTCAAGTATCTCAACTGGCATGACCTATTTTCTAATTTCTAATTTTGTTCAGCTAATTTTAAAAAAGAAAATCTCAGATCTACAGTTCCATAAGGAAAAAACTTCAACAGGGAAGCAATCATATCTGCTTTTTCTTGTAAGAGTCTCCAATTTTTAGGTTAGAGAATCCATCTTTGAAGTTCCTACTAAACAAGAAGGTTCACACAATAAAGTTAAATTAAGATAGACGAATGAGAACTTAGTAACTAGTTCTCACATACTTCCTTGAGCCACATCACCATTGCTACTGCCACATCCCACTTCTGTATAAGCTGTCCATGCTCCAATCTGTCATGATAACTCCAACTCCCACCCAATCTTTATATTCTACCCCCTACCTTTCACCCTCTCTTGGTGAATAGTCCTGAGACAATACTCTATCTAAGGGGTTTTCACCTCTGGCTAAATATTAGAAAAGCCAGTGGAGTTTTCAAAACTATCACTACTGTCTGAAAACTGACTCGATTTCTACAAGTCAATGATTTGAAAAAGGGAACGGGGTTGGGGGTGGGAGGGACCTCTCTAAATGTAAAGAAGGAGGAAGATGTATATAGAAGTGTGTAGGGGTAAATGACACAATATCTGGGCTTTGCTTTAAAATTTTTCACAGATTTTTAAAAAGGGAGCAAAATCTTGAAAACTATTGAATCTAAATAGATACATGTAGGTTCACTATATTAGTCTCTCCAGTTTTTTGAATATTTGAAATTTTCAAAATTGAAAGAACAGTTTTAATGCTGACACCCATGTACACCTTAAAACTCTACCAGCATCTACCAAAGCTGAGCAAAGGACCCAGCAATCCTATTTCTAGGTTTATATCCAACAGAAATGTATGTCTATCCACCAAAAACAGACAAGACTATGAAAGTTCATCGCAGCTTTTGTCATATAGCCAAAATTGTCCCCAAAGTTCTGCGATGGTAGAATAAATAAATAATTGTGGTACATATGAACAATGATATATTACATACTAGATGAATGAATGCAACATGGATGAATACCCAGATGTGATACTGAGCAAAACATCCAGACCCGGGCTTCCCTGGTGGCCCAGTGGGTAAAGAGTCCGCCTTGCAGTGCAAGGGGCACTGGTTCAATCCCCGGCCTGGAAGATCCCACGTGCCGCAGAGTGGCTGGACCGATGTGCTCAGAGCCAGTGCTCAGCAGTGAGACAGGCCACTGCAATTGGAGGCCCACACAGGCCAGAAAATAAAAATGGGTGAAAATAAATAAAAAAGACAATAAAAGAGGCCAAAAAATTAACAACAACAACAACAAAAATCCAGACCCAAAAGGAGTACATACTATCTCATTCTGCTGAACATGAAACTCAAGAATAGACAAAGCTAATTAGCGAAGACAGAAGTCAGAATAAGTGACTACTTGAAAGTGTATCTGACATTAGACTGTATGCTGCCAGGCTCCTCTGTCCATGGGATTTCCCAAGGTAAGAATACTAGAGTGAGTAGTCATTCCCTCTCCAAGGAATCTTCCTGACCCAGGGATCAAACCCAGGTCTCCTGCATTGCAGGCAGATTCCTCACCATCTGAGCCACCTAGGAAACCCAAATGATTACTTAGGCAGCCAGTAATTGATTAGGAAGAAGCATAAGGAATCTTTCTGGAGTTTTATAAATGTTGTGTATTTTGATCCAATGCATATCTTGATATGAGCAGTCCTTACATGACTACTTACAAACACAAAACTTCACTGAGTATTTTTGTGTACTTTAGTGCAGATACATTCAAGAATAAACAAATGTTGGAGTAAAAATCTGTATCTTAGGTATAAGTGCTTTATAAAAGCTCTATAAGTAACCCTAAGGTGTAGTCAATGCTAAAAAACATTCCTCTTCCTCAACAAGCTCAAATTTAAGACTCCCAGGTCTTCTTACTTCCACTTCAATAGTAACTGTGAGACAACTAACAACAACAACAAAAACCTGAAGCTTGCAAAGATGGGGGTGAAGTAGGCAAGAGGCACCCCTCTTAAAATTTAAGAGTAAGAATTCAGGACAAGGGAGGAAAAGTCTAAATCAGTTCTGATGGAGCTTAAAAAGAGGACACAGCTGGAAGAGATAGTGAGTATGAAAACTCAGAGTCTAGTTCTGACTTTGTTTTTGACTAGCTATGGCTGTGGCCTTAGGCAAACTGCTTTTTTCTCGAGGCCCCACTAAGATCTCTTTAAGTTTTTAGAGTCTGAGACGAACATGAGAGGGATCAAGTAAGAACAAGCCCTTTTGTAGGACTCTCCGTTTATCTCTAACATAGCACTTATCGTTCTGTACTGTAATTACCTACTGGTTTATATCCTCCCACCAAACCCAGAGTTCTTAAAAGGCCAGGATTATATATTTTATTTCTGAATCCAAGCATATGCATAGAACCTGGCACATAATAATAATAGCTCAATAGCTAAACAGTTGCAATTATAAGACCCTACACCTTTGCCCTTTAAGTATGCTTGCTTGCTAAGTCGCTCAGTCGTGTCCGACTCTTGGGACTCTCCAGGCAAATATACAGGAGTGGGTTGTCATGCCCTCCTCCAGAGAATCTTCCCAACCCAGAGATTAAACCTGTGTTTCACGTCTCCTGCGTTGGCAGGTACATTCTTTACCACAAGCACTACCTGGGAAGCCCCGTAAGTTCTTCCTTCCCACACTAGGAATCAAACCTGAAACACATGGGTAAAAACCAGGAATCCAAGTGCTAGACTTATAAAAATGAATGATTCATCTCCCATGTATATACTCCTTTCAAAAAGCATTAAATAATATTATTTTCCTTGTTGACACCAACTAAAGAAAGTCTAGATTCTAAAATATTTCAGAATCATCTGAAAAGCTTCCTAGCAATGTCCTACCAGAAGGCCTCAGAAGTCCATGCCTCTCCTCTCCAAATAATATACCTCCTATATTAATCTAAAAACATTCCTCTTCCTCAACAAGCTCAAATTTAAGACTCCCAGGTCTTCTTACTTCCACTTCAATAGTAACTGTGAGACAACTAACAACAACAACAAAAACCTGAAGCTTGCAAAGATGGGGGTGAAGTAGGCAAGAGGCACCCCTCTTAAAATTTAAGAGTAAGAATTCAGGACAAGGGAGGAAAAGTCTAAATCAGTTCTGATGGAGCTTAAAAAGAGGACACAGCTGGAAGAGATAGTGAGTATGAAAACTCAGAGTCTAGTTCTGACTTTGTTTTTGACTAGCTATGGCTGTGGCCTTAGGCAAACTGCTTTTTTCTCGAGGCCCCACTAAGATCTCTTTAAGTTTTTAGAGTCTGAGACGAACATGAGAGGGATCAAGTAAGAACAAGCCCTTTTGTAGGACTCTCCGTTTATCTCTAACATAGCACTTATCGTTCTGTACTGTAATTACCTACTGGTTTATATCCTCCCACCAAACCCAGAGTTCTTAAAAGGCCAGGATTATATATTTTATTTCTGAATCCAAGCATATGCATAGAACCTGGCACATAATAATAATAGCTCAATAGCTAAACAGTTGCAATTATAAGACCCTACACCTTTGCCCTTTAAGTATGCTTGCTTGCTAAGTCGCTCAGTCGTGTCCGACTCTTGGGACTCTCCAGGCAAATATACAGGAGTGGGTTGTCATGCCCTCCTCCAGAGAATCTTCCCAACCCAGAGATTAAACCTGTGTTTCACGTCTCCTGCGTTGGCAGGTACATTCTTTACCACAAGCACTACCTGGGAAGCCCCGTAAGTTCTTCCTTCCCACACTAGGAATCAAACCTGAAACACATGGGTAAAAACCAGGAATCCAAGTGCTAGACTTATAAAAATGAATGATTCATCTCCCATGTATATACTCCTTTCAAAAAGCATTAAATAATATTATTTTCCTTGTTGACACCAACTAAAGAAAGTCTAGATTCTAAAATATTTCAGAATCATCTGAAAAGCTTCCTAGCAATGTCCTACCAGAAGGCCTCAGAAGTCCATGCCTCTCCCTCTCCAAATAATATACCTCCTAATAATTTCTAATGCTTATATGTTATTTCATAGTTCAAAGTATTCTCACTCCCACAATCTCAGTTAATCCTGATAATACATCTATAAGGAGGTATTATCAAATCCATTTTCCATAATAACCAAACTGAGGCCCATATTTTAATAATTCGCTTACCTAAAGCAAAATGAAATCAACTAAAGAAGGGCTTTCCCAGGGCTTCCCTGTTGGTCCAGTGGGTAAAGAGTCTGCCTTGCAGTGCAAAGGGTACCGGTTTGATCCGTGGCCTATGAAGATCCCACATGCCCGCGGAATGGCTGGACGGGTGTGTCCAATTACGAGCCAGCACTCTGGAGTGCACGCACCAAGGGCTGGTGCTCTGCAACAAGAGAGGTCACTGCGATGGGAGGCCCACACAGGCCAAAGAACAAATATGGATGAAAATAAATAAATAAATAAATGAGGCCAAAATTTTAAAAAATAATAATTAAAAAATAAAAATATTTTTTAAAAAAAGAAGGGCTTTCTTTTTTCAAAATTTTTTTTTGGGGGGGGACACTTTTATTGGTCTTTCATTTATTTATCTTCATTCATCTTTGTTCTTTGGTCTGCATGGGCCTCCCATTGCAGTGGCCTCTCAAAAATATGGAACGCTTCACGAATTTGCGTGTCATCCTTGTGCAGGGGCCATGCTAATCTTCTCTGTACCGTTCCAATTTTAGTATATGTGCTGTCGAAGTGAGCACAGGAAGGGCTTTCCTATGTAGCCTCCTTTTTTTGGTGCCTGGAAGGAGGAGAAACAGGAGCATCACCACCTCTGCTCCCCTGGCATCCCCAAATGAGATGATCAGTCTCCGAGCTGCCTTTGCTTCATGGAGCTGATAACCTCCTAAATTTTCCCTGTCTCTGTAAGAATCAGTTATATGGATTATTATATTGTAAGCAAAAAATAAAGCGAGTCTAAGGAAAAAATCTCACATCTACAAACAGCCAAAATCTTCTGGATAATGTCCTTGTGTGTAAAGCTCAAGAAATAAGAGGACAACTTGTTCAGTAGGGAGGTGTCAACCCTACTAATCAAACAGCCCTGCAGCAATCAGGCAGTTATGCACAGCTGATTTAGGTTGTACCTGCTTTTTATATGTTCTCCAGTAATTTGTACCATCCACTGTTTTCTCCTTACCACGGCAAATTCTTCAAGGGCAAGGGCCACTTCGTTCAGTTAGGAAGGTCTATATCCTATAAATGATCACACAGCACCCAAACCAACACTGGACCATGCTTTTAACTGCCTTTCCCCAAGTTAAAAATTTAAATACTTTTAAAATGTAAGTACTTACAGCATTAAATACTTTTAAGTAGTTATCAAGCTGACGTTCTTAACAGAATAACATATAAAATGTAGAGTCTCTAAGAAACAAACACCAAAAGACACAGTGCCTGCAATGCTGACAGCCACACATCTGAGAACACAGTAACACTGAACTGAGTGAATGATACCTGAGAGCTCAAAATCCATTAAAAATCATATAAAGCAGAGTGAAATAACCAGGAAGACCAAGAGAGATGGGTACAGAATGCCAAATTAATTGGAAAAACAAGTCAGATTCTAAGGCAGTCCCACCCAAAGTCACAGTTGGAAGGATCTCACAAGGAAACACTGGATTTAAGCACCCCAGCAGAGACCTATAGCCTAAGAGCTTGCATTAGGGTAGGAGCCTACCTTAAACAATTCTCTCTCTTCTCTACTAGCAACTGGAACAGCTTCCCCTGCTCCTAGTTTGTCCCTACAACCACTGTCCTTAGGTCCAGACAGACTTGCAGGAGTTAAACCAGGCAACACTAAAAGCGAGGAGGAAATTAGCATGCCACCTGACACTTTTCTGGCATAGCCAAAGCCGATTAGTTTAAGTTACAAACACAACTGCAAGATTCCACTACACTGATGAAATTGCTTTTTCTGCAAACTAAAAATAACCTATTTATCAAATTGAGAGCATTCCTCAACTATTTTTGCCCTGTCAGCAACCCAAAATTCCATTTCCTCAAATTCTTCATCCAGCGTGCTTTACTTGATCCAAGTCTCCCCGCGTCCCCCAGCTTCCCTCTTCATCCGAACCTCGTGACTGCAGCAAGAGATCTAAACCCTTTTCCTAACTTGTGCTTTTTAAAGTTGCCTTTCCAATAACAAGCATGTACAAAGCTTTATGGGCCCTGCCTTGTGTCAAGCCACAAATGGACGATGGGCTGAAACTGCAGCAAAGAATAATGAAAAGCAAAGAAAAACTGAAGGACAAGACAGGGCATGATCAGGAAGTTGGCTGCATGTTTTTCATTCAGGCAGGAATGGAAGGAACCGCACCCACTTGGAAGAATAAAGCTTAAGGGAGAATGGTTTATAGCACAGAGCAAGACTGTACCTTATCGCCTTACAACATAGCCATCAAGCCTCTTCTGGGGACAAATGCATACCCAAACAGCCCTGAGTATCCCACAAGAACCATCCCACAAGCCTGTCTAGGTTGAAGTGACATTTTTAGGGGAAACAAACTTCCATAACTTACACCAAACAAGTCAGGGTTAAACTGCAGATTTTCTAGTCATAAAGTGCTGAGAGATGGGCTCAAATCAGCAGCAGCCCTCTTCCTCTCAGGCCCTTGGGGGTAAACCAGCACTCCTCTTCCAAAGGTGGAAACTGACATGGATTTTGAACTTCCTATGGTCTCCTGTTCCCTGCAATAGCATCAGGAAAGTATCACAATACCAGGCCACCTTCTAAGTACCTAACAAAGCATCTGCTGTTGCAGAACAGTTAGTTCCAAAAAATCCAACTTTCACGTGTTCTCTCACTCGTATTTTAGGTTGCCTTGGGTCTTCATGCAACAAGGGCTTTCTCTAGTTGTACTGAGTGGGGGCTACTCTTCATTACAGCGCTAGAAAGTCAAGAGGAACTGAAGAGCCTCTTGATAAAGGTGAAAGAGGAGAGTGAAAACACTGGCTTAAAACTTAACATTCAAAAAATGAAGATCATGTCATCCGGTCTCATCACTTCATGGCAAATCGATGGGGAAACAATGGATACAGAGACAGACTTTATTTTCTTGGGCTCCAAAATCAATGCAAATGGTGACTGTGGCCATTTTGAAAAAAAAATTCCATTTCCTCAATCACCAGCGTGCTTTACTTGATCCAAGTCTCCCCGCGTCCCCCAGCTTCCCTCTTCATCCGAACCTCGTGACTGCAGCAAGAGATCTAAACCCTTTTCCTAACTTGTGCTTTTTAAAGTTGCCTTTCCAATAACAAGCATGTACAAAGCTTTATGGGCCCTGCCTTGTGTCAAGCCACAAATGGACGATGGGCTGAAACTGCAGCAAAGAATAATGAAAAGCAAAGAAAAACTGAAGGACAAGACAGGGCATGATCAGGAAGTTGGCTGCATGTTTTCATTCAGGCAGGAATGGAAGGAACCGCACCCACTTGGAAGAATAAAGCTTAAGGGAGAATGGTTTATAGCACAGAGCAAGACTGTACCTTATCGCCTTACAACATAGCCATCAAGCCTCTTCTGGGGACAAATGCATACCCAAACAGCCCTGAGTATCCCACAAGAACCATCCCACAAGCCTGTCTAGGTTGAAGTGACATTTTTAGGGGAAACAAACTTCCATAACTTACACCAAACAAGTCAGGGTTAAACTGCAGATTTTCTAGTCATAAAGTGCTGAGAGATGGGCTCAAATCAGCAGCAGCCCTCTTCCTCTCAGGCCCTTGGGGGTAAACCAGCACTCCTCTTCCAAAGGTGGAAACTGACATGGATTTTGAACTTCCTATGGTCTCCTGTTCCCTGCAATAGCATCAGGAAAGTATCACAATACCAGGCCACCTTCTAAGTACCTAACAAAGCATCTGCTGTTGCAGAACAGTTAGTTCCAAAAAATCCAACTTTCACGTGTTCTCTCACTCGTATTTTAGGTTGCCTTGGGTCTTCATGCAACAAGGGCTTTCTCTAGTTGTACTGAGTGGGGGCTACTCTTCATTACAGCGCTAGAAAGTCAAGAGGAACTGAAGAGCCTCTTGATAAAGGTGAAAGAGGAGAGTGAAAACACTGGCTTAAAACTTAACATTCAAAAAATGAAGATCATGTCATCCGGTCTCATCACTTCATGGCAAATCGATGGGGAAACAATGGATACAGAGACAGACTTTATTTTCTTGGGCTCCAAAATCAATGCAAATGGTGACTGTGGCCATGAAATTAAAAAAGCACTTGCTCCTTGGAAGGATAACTATAACAAATCTAGACAGCGTATTAAAAAGCAGAGACATTACTGTGCCTACAAAGCTTTATATAGCTTTATATGGTTTTTCCAGTAGTCATGTATGGATGTGAGAGCTGGACCATAAAGAAGGCTGAACACCAAAGAACTGATACTTTAGAACTGTGGCACTGGAGAAGATTCTCTTTTACTATCTCTTTAAAACAAAACAAAAACTAGCTTAACTATAAAATCCATACTCTAGAAACAATTTTTTCTGGAAAAAGAAAGAAAGAATCCATCAGTCTGCACCATGGTAAAGTTCCAGCGCAGAATCTATGCTGTGAGAACAGCAAGTCGTGGCCCTTCCAGAATTCATGTGATCAAAGAATAGCAGAGCTAGAAAGGGGGTCAATTATCCAGTCTTGATTTTCATTTATGTTTTTATTTTTTTGGTCATGCCGTGTGGCTTGTAGGAATGGAACCCAGGCCCCCTGCAGTGGAATAAGAGAGTCCTAACTACTGGAAAGGAATTTCTAATTTTCATTTTAACGATGGGAAAAATAAGGCCTGAAGAGAGGAAATGAAGGTTTGAAGCAAAGCTAAACCTAAGACCTAGGTGTCCATGGCCAGACTCCCAACTCCGGCCTCTCTCCTGCCACACCATACTCTGCTGAAGACTGAGTTTATGGAAGTCAACTGGCTAAGGAAAAGAAAAGACAAAAAAATAAAATAAAAATAAAAATGGTGCCAAGCAAAGAGACCAACTCTGAGAATTCTCCTCCTTTGCTGCTGGAGGATGATTCATAGGGCCAGTTACTGTTCCTTCAAAAGCCTGAATTTTAAGAGCTTTTCTTAAATACTACATTTCTGTGCTCCATGCTCAGTCATCCCCAACTCTGCAACCCTTTGCACTGTGGCACACCAGGCTCCTTTGCCCACAGATTTCTCAGGCAACAATACTGGAGTGGGTTGCTATGTTCTCCTCCAGGGCATCTTCCTGACCAAGGGGATCAAACCCCGTCCCCTGCACTTCCTGCATCATTAGGCAGATTCCTTATCACTGAGCCATTCAAGAAGTTTTACTAAAAGCAAGATATATATATTGCCACTCACACCCTAATAGGGCCTCCCAATCACTGAACAGCCAAAGTCAAAACTCAACCAAGGGGGCTTCCCTGGTGGTCCAGTGTGTAAGGACACCGCCTTGCAGTGCAAGGGGCGCTGGTTTGACTCCTGGCCTGGGAAGATCCCATGTGCCATGGAGCAGCTGGACTGATGTGTCCAACTACTGAGCCGGAGCTCTGGAGCGCATATGCCCAGAGCCGGTGCTCTGCAATGAGAGGCCACTGCAATGGGAGGCCCACACAGGCCAAAGAACAAAGATGGACGAAAACAAATAAATGAAAGACTAATAGAAGTGCCCCCCACCCAAAAAAAAACCCTCAACCAAGGGATTTCCCTGGTGGTCCAGTGGCTAAGACTCCACACTCCCAGTGCAGGGAAGGCAGGTTCAATCCCTGATCAGGGAACTAGATTCCACATGCCACAATGAAGACTGATGATCCCACATGCTGCAACTACGACCTGGCTCAGCCAAATAAAAAAACAATTTTTAAAAAATCAATCAATACTAGGATCGAACAACTACAAGAACTCCTAAACAGAAAGATGACATCTTTAGAGGGAAGAGGACAAATTTTTAAACAAAGACTCAATTGGATGACACCACTGAATGAAACCACATTTCCAGCCCATAGTCTGTATGTAGGCCCTTCAAGAAAATTCCAGTTCTCTGAATCTTTTTCTTTAACAGTAAAATGCAAAAGTACAGATGTTCATTCATTCAAACACCCTTTCAAGCTCTAAAAGGCTCAACCTCTTTCCAAGAGGTCTCTACTAAAGAAAGACAGTGGCTATAACAGTACCTAAAAAGCAAGGTACAAAAATCTTAAGTTTGACCACTGGCCTGGAGGTGGGTTCTGACAGACGGGCTTCCTAGCTACCTGTTTTCCCACAATCCGAAAATGAACATCAGTGTTACCACTAAAATTAAACATAAGAGAAACAGTGTATATTTCCTTCAACACTGTCCCCATAAAATGGGCAGGTAGGACTGATTTGCTCTGATGCCTGTAGGATCTGATTTGACCATCTACAGATGGTTTAAATTTGCCATTGCTGATTACTTCAATCCCCTCTCTTGAAATCAACTCGAATATTTGTCTACCATAAAACATATTACTTTCTCAATATTCTCACTGTTTTGTCTTTCATTCAGCATTTTATAAACTAGAGATTTAAAGACTTAAGAAATTTTTCTAAAAACTAATCACAAATAAATAATTAGAGGGACTTCCCTGGTGGTTCAGTGGCTGAGAATCCACCTTGCAATGCAGGGAACATGGGTTCAATCCCTGTTGGGGGAACTAAGGTCCCACATGCCACAACTGGAGTCCACGCACCACAATGAAAGATCCTGCAAGATGCAACTAAGACCCAACACAGCCAAATAAATAAAATTAAAAAAAAAAAAAAAGACTCATATTTTCAACTAACAGAAAACAAAAAAACTACTGAGAGTAAGCAAGCTTTGTTCTAAATCATATCAGTCTATATAGCCAATTAAGTATTCTCCTTGCTCAGTGGTTATTTCTTCCCAGGGATGTGGGTGATGGCAAAAAAAAAAAAAAAGAAAAAAAGTAAGTAAAAAGAAAGGGAGTTTCATTTTCTGCTCCCTCATCAACACACTTTAATATGGAAGTTACAGAATATCAAAGCCAAGAATTCAATCAATGTAAAAGGAAATGCAAGCTCCAGTGTAAATTATGAAAAGTAACGAATCTTGAGCAAGCAAGGACTTGCCTGCCCACCCACTAAGCCTGAAATAAAGATGATTTTATCAATGGATAATTTTATCTCTATTCTAAAGAAATAAAAGTCAGTGTCATTCAAACACCCTTTCAAGCTCTAAAAGGCTCAACCTCTTTCCAAGAGGTCTCTACTAAAGAAAGACAGTGGCTATAACAGTACCTAAAAAGCAAGGTACAAAAATCTTAAGTTTGACCACTGGCCTGGAGGTGGGTTCTGACAGACGGGCTTCCTAGCTACCTGTTTTCCCACAATCCGAAAATGAACATCAGTGTTACCACTAAAATTAAACATAAGAGAAACAGTGTATATTTCCTTCAACACTGTCCCCATAAAATGGGCAGGTAGGACTGATTTGCTCTGATGCCTGTAGGATCTGATTTGACCATCTACAGATGGTTTAAATTTGCCATTGCTGATTACTTCAATCCCCTCTCTTGAAATCAACTCGAATATTTGTCTACCATAAAACATATTACTTTCTCAATATTCTCACTGTTTTGTCTTTCATTCAGCATTTTATAAACTAGAGATTTAAAGACTTAAGAAATTTTTCTAAAAACTAATCACAAATAAATAATTAGAGGGACTTCCCTGGTGGTTCAGTGGCTGAGAATCCACCTTGCAATGCAGGGAACATGGGTTCAATCCCTGTTGGGGGAACTAAGGTCCCACATGCCACAACTGGAGTCCACGCACCACAATGAAAGATCCTGCAAGATGCAACTAAGACCCAACACAGCCAAATAAATAAAATTAAAAAAAAAAAAAAAGACTCATATTTTCAACTAACAGAAAACAAAAAAACTACTGAGAGTAAGCAAGCTTTGTTCTAAATCATATCAGTCTATATAGCCAATTAAGTATTCTCCTTGCTCAGTGGTTATTTCTTCCCAGGGATGTGGGTGATGGCAAAAAAAAAAAAAAAGAAAAAAAGTAAGTAAAAAGAAAGGGAGTTTCATTTTCTGCTCCCTCATCAACACACTTTAATATGGAAGTTACAGAATATCAAAGCCAAGAATTCAATCAATGTAAAAGGAAATGCAAGCTCCAGTGTAAATTATGAAAAGTAACGAATCTTGAGCAAGCAAGGACTTGCCTGCCCACCCACTAAGCCTGAAATAAAGATGATTTCTATCAACTGGATAACAAATAATTTTCAAACCTCAGTATGGATATGGAATCACTTGTTAAAACTGCAAATTCCCAGGTACTATCCACAAACACTCTGGTTAACTGGACCTGTTTATCAGTTTGTATTTGTATCCTGATTCAGATGGTGCAAAACACTATTGGGGGCAGCGGGGGGAACTGTTAGGTCTCCTAGACACCAAAATGTACATTTTCTTAAGTGGTACAACCTATAGTATGTGTTCCAAAGACAGCAGGCAGGCTGATTTTCAACAGAACTGGACCTGCTCTTCCCTTCAGTCAGCACGCTTCAAAAATACGGGCTCAAATAATGAAAAAAAGTATACAAAAAAAAAAAAAAACGGGCGCAATCGCTTAAGAAGGTATCCTCCCTTCCACCACCTAAAGCAACTTCCCAAGTCAGTGCTACTCCAGTGCTTATACCAAAGAGCCTCTCTCCTTATATTAGAGGGTCACTGACTGGTTTCATTTTAAGACCTTTCAAAGAAGTCTTCCATGACATCCAGACTGCATGCTCCCAATACAGGGGGCCCGGGTTCAATCCCTGGTCAGGGGACTAGATCCCACACACAACTAAGATCCAGCAAAACTAAGTAAGTGAGCAAATAAATATCTAAGTTTTTTAAAAAGAATAAAGAGAGATCCTATCTGAAAATAGGCACTCCTTCTCTAACCTGCTACCTATTTCACCTGTTTTATTTCTCTTCATGGTACTTAGTATCACCTAAGAGTCATTATATATTTATTTATACTCTCCCTCACTTGAATATAAGCTCTATTAGAAAAGGGAGTTCCTCACCACGTCTCCCACTGTATTCCTCACACCAGAACAGTGCCTAGTATTATAGTAAGTACTTGACAAATGTTTATAAAGCACCATTTCAGAAAACAAAGCAGCTTCTTGGTCTTTCTTCCTATTCAGTTTCCCTGCTATCCTCACTGTTACAGATTTTACACCTTGGGTGGTAATTCTTTTTGATGGTTACACCATTCAGAAAATCGAACGTAGGTGTCAGCCCAGGGAGGTTCTCTGACTGCCATGTGACTGTCACTACCCAATGGTAATGTGAGGTTTTTTCTTTTTCCAACTAAATTACAATAGTTTTTAAAGGTCTAGCCTACAGATGTTTCCAATGACTTATACTCCATAGGAATGACTTGGTTCCTACCACATGAGAAGTCAAATGCAGCACTGGCAAATACCAATGCAAAAGCTACAAGTTTTGACAAAAAAAGAACATAGTCTGTTGTCAGTCAGAAATCACCTCACTCTATTCTACATTAGGTCAGTCAAATACTTTCTGTCAATACTCAGCTCTCACTACACGTTAGTCCATTCACTCATTACAGGCAACAATATCCTATAAAGCACACACTTCATACACTTTATAAACATCACCCTAATCCTCAAATTAACCCTACAAAATAGATATTATTATTCTCCTTTTGTAGATTTGAAACTTCAACAAGTTAAGCAACTTGCAACTAATAAAGAGTAGGCTGGGATCTGCATGCAGATCTACCTGACTTTTTGGGGTTCGGGCTATGCTGGGTCTTTGTTGCTGCGTGTGGGCTGCAGCATCAGGGAGTTACGCTTCCTTGCTGTGCACAGGCTTCTCATTGTGGTGGCTTCCCTTGTGGCTCATGGCCTCCAGAGCGCAACTCAGTAGTTGTGGTGCACCAACTTAGTTGCCCAGAGGCATGTGGGATCTTCCCAAGCCAGGGATGAAACCCATAACCACTGGAGTACCAGGAAAGTCCCTCTATTTGACTTTAAATTCTTTTTTTCATTGTTAACACTTCTTGATTCTTAAGCCCAACCACGCAAGCCCTGATGGCCCCCACACCCCAAATATCTCCCTCCCACTGCACTATAAGCCAGGCATACCTAAGACATTCAATAAATGCTTGCTGAATTCATGAGAGTTAAATAGAATATTTTACTTCAAATTCAAGAAATAACCTAAGGTAAAATTCTTCAGTCCTTCAGTTTTTAAAAATAAAGAATCAAGTTCATGCCATTCCCTTCGAATAATCTTAAAAAGTAGTGGAAAAATGCAGCTCTTTCAGCTTAAACAATCTTGGGTTAGGACTTCCCTAGTGGTCAAGTGGCTAAAACTTCAGACTCCCAATGTAGGGGGGCTAGGTTCACTTCCTGATCAAGGAATTAGGAACCCACCTGCTGCAAAAGATTTCACATACCACAACTAAAAGAGTCCACATGCTGAACTAAGGTCAAAGATCCCAAGTACTACAAGTAAGACTCGACAGAACAAATAACCTAAATAAATAAATTAAAATACTGGGCTTATTCCAAAATGGAAACTATCAAAATATAATTCCCGGACTTTGCTGGTGGTCCAGTGGATAAGACTCCATGCTCCCAATGCAGGGGGCCTGAGTTTGATTCCTGGTCAGGGAACTAGATCCCACATGCTGCAACTAAAGATTCCAAGTGCCACAATTAAGAACCAGTACAATCAAATAAATAAATAAATATTTTTAAAAACCTATAATTCATTACCATGGAGATATGGATATAAAGCAAGTGAAATCACAAAAACAGTATAGTGTAGTACAGGTAAGAGATGGACATAAAGGAAAATCTGAGTTCAAGTTTCAGCTACAAACTAGTGGTAAATTCTCTTACCCCTCCACCTAACAATGGTGACCTAAGATTCAAACATGATGACTATAGAAACACTTCTAAAACTGAAACATGTTGCAACTAATAAAGAGTAGGCTGGGATCTGCATGCAGATCTACCTGCCCATGGGGGGGGGATCTTCCCCAAGCCAGGGGGATGAAACCCATAACCACTGGAGTACCAGGAAAGTCCCTCTATTTGACTTTAAATTCTTTTTTTCATTGTTAACACTTCTTGATTCTTAAGCCCAACCACGCAAGCCCTGATGGCCCCCACACCCCAAATATCTCCCTCCCACTGCACTATAAGCCAGGCATACCTAAGACATTCAATAAATGCTTGCTGAATTCATGAGAGTTAAATAGAATATTTTACTTCAAATTCAAGAAATAACCTAAGGTAAAATTCTTCAGTCCTTCAGTTTTTAAAAATAAAGAATCAAGTTCATGCCATTCCCTTCGAATAATCTTAAAAAGTAGTGGAAAAATGCAGCTCTTTCAGCTTAAACAATCTTGGGTTAGGACTTCCCTAGTGGTAAAGTGGCTAAAACTTCAGACTCCCAATGTAGGGGGGCTAGGTTCACTTCCTGATCAAGGAATTAGGAACCCACCTGCTGCAAAAGATTTCACATACCACAACTAAAAGAGTCCACATGCTGAACTAAGGTCAAAGATCCCAAGTACTACAAGTAAGACTCGACAGAACAAATAACCTAAATAAATAAATTAAAATACTGGGCTTATTCCAAAATGGAAACTATCAAAATATAATTCCCGGACTTTGCTGGTGGTCCAGTGGATAAGACTCCATGCTCCCAATGCAGGGGGCCTGAGTTTGATTCCTGGTCAGGGAACTAGATCCCACATGCTGCAACTAAAGATTCCAAGTGCCACAATTAAGAACCAGTACAATCAAATAAATAAATAAATATTTTTAAAAACCTATAATTCATTACCATGGAGATATGGATATAAAGCAAGTGAAATCACAAAAACAGTATAGTGTAGTACAGGTAAGAGATGGACATAAAGGAAAATCTGAGTTCAAGTTTCAGCTACAAACTAGTGGTAAATTCTCTTACCCCTCCACCTAACAATGGTGACCTAAGATTCAAACATGATGACTATAGAAACACTTCTAAAACTGAAACATGTTATACAAAGGTAATTATTAGTAGAATTTCAACCTTGGGGACAGAATAAACACCTGATATAAGTAAGACTCTTCACCAATAAGGCCAGCATTATAAAAAGTCCCACTATATCTGGAGCTTGGAAAGAGGCAAAGATTCTAAACTCTTAACTAGTTATCTTTTTTTTTTTAATTATTTATTTATTTTTGACTGTGCTTTGTTGCTTCAGGGGCTTTTCTTTAGATGCAGTGAGCAGGGGCCACTCTCCAGCTGCAGTGCATGGGCTTCTCATGGCAGTGCTCTCTCTTGTTGCAGAGCATGGACTCCTGGGCACATAGGCTCAGTAGTTGCAGCTCCCGGGTTCTAGAGAAAAAATAGTCATGGCTCACAAGCTTAGTTTCCCCGCAGCACATGGGATCCTCCCGGACCAGGGATCAAACTCGTGTCTCCTGCATTAGGAGGTGAACTCTTTACCACTGAGTTACCAGGGAAGCCCTACATATTTATACATAATTTTATTTATTTCATTGCTGTGTGGGTTGTGCTCTAGTTGCAGTGAGCAAGAGCTACTCCTTGTTGTGGTGCATGGGCTTCTCATCATGGTAGCTTCTCTTGTTGCAGAGCACAGGCTCCAGGTTGCTCTGGCTTCAGTAGTTTCAGCTCCCCAGCTCTAGAGCACAGGCTCAAAGTTGTGATCCACAGGCCATGGCATAAGAGATCTTCCCAGACCAGGGATCAAGCCCTTGTCTCCTGAATTGGCAGGTGGACTCTTCACCACTGAGCCACCAGTGAAGCTCAAGTTTTCTATAAGTTTGAAATTTTTCCTAAGAAGTTGATGGGGGGGGGGGATGTTTCTCTTAAAAACATTAATATGTTTCTCTTAAAAGATGAATATTTCTCTAAGCTGTAATTACTGGTTGGTTTTCAATACAAGCTTTAACATATAATTGGTCCAGAGAGTACCACAGGATTCACAACCATTAAAACACAGGAAATACTGTATTACTACAAACAAAGATAGTGGAGGTGATGGAATTAAGTGCTGCACTCATTATGTGATAAAATCACAAAAACAGTATAGTGTAGTACAGGTAAGAGATGGACATAAAGGAAAATCTGAGTTCAAGTTTCAGCTACAAACTAGTGGTAAATTCTCTTACCCCTCCACCTAACAATGGTGACCTAAGATTCAAACATGATGACTATAGAAACACTTCTAAAACTGAAACATGTTATACAAAGGTAATTATTAGTAGAATTTCAACCTTGGGGACAGAATAAACACCTGATATAAGTAAGACTCTTCACCAATAAGGCCAGCATTATAAAAAGTCCCACTATATCTGGAGCTTGGAAAGAGGCAAAGATTCTAAACTCTTAACTAGTTATCTTTTTTTTTTTAATTATTTATTTATTTTTGACTGTGCTTTGTTGCTTCAGGGGCTTTTCTTTAGATGCAGTGAGCAGGGGCCACTCTCCAGCTGCAGTGCATGGGCTTCTCATGGCAGTGCTCTCTCTTGTTGCAGAGCATGGACTCCTGGGCACATAGGCTCAGTAGTTGCAGCTCCCGGGTTCTAGAGAAAAAATAGTCATGGCTCACAAGCTTAGTTTCCCCGCAGCACATGGGATCCTCCCGGACCAGGGATCAAACTCGTGTCTCCTGCATTAGGAGGTGAACTCTTTACCACTGAGTTACCAGGGAAGCCCTACATATTTATACATAATTTTATTTATTTCATTGCTGTGTGGGTTGTGCTCTAGTTGCAGTGAGCAAGAGCTACTCCTTGTTGTGGTGCATGGGCTTCTCATCATGGTAGCTTCTCTTGTTGCAGAGCACAGGCTCCAGGTTGCTCTGGCTTCAGTAGTTTCAGCTCCCCAGCTCTAGAGCACAGGCTCAAAAGTTGTGATCCACAGGCCATGGCATAAGAGATCTTCCCAGACCAGGGATCAAGCCCTTGTCTCCTGAATTGGCAGGTGGACTCTTCACCACTGAGCCACCAGTGAAGCTCAAGTTTTCTATAAGTTTGAAATTTTTCCTAAGAAGTTGATGGGGGGGGGGGATGTTTCTCTTAAAAACATTAATATGTTTCTCTTAAAAGATGAATATTTCTCTAAGCTGTAATTACTGGTTGGTTTTCAATACAAGCTTTAACATATAATTGGTCCAGAGAGTACCACAGGATTCACAACCATTAAAACACAGGAAATACTGTATTACTACAAACAAAGATAGTGGAGGTGATGGAATTAAGTGCTGCACTCATTATGTCAGCAAATCTGGAAAACTGAGGAATGGCCAAAGCACTGCAAAAGATCAGTTTTCATTCCAATTCCAAAGAAGGGCAATGCCAAAGAATGTTCAAACTACCGCACAATTGTGCTCATTTCACATGCTAGTAAGGTAATGTTCAGATCCTTCAGGCTAGGCTTCAGCAGGACGTGAACCGAGATGTATAAGGAAGATGTAGAAAATGCAGAGGAACCGGAGATCAAATTGCCAACATTTGCTGGATCATAGAGAAAGCAAGGGAATCCCAGAAAAACATCTACTTCTGCTTCACTGACTATACTAAACCCTTTGACTGTGTGGATCACAACACACTGTGGAAAAATCTTTTTTTTGAAAAATTATTAAAGATTTATTTCTTGATTCCCTTGGGTCAATACCAGGTCTGTAGCAGATCATCTTATCTGCTGTGCTTGCACACTAAAAAACGCCTAATCACAGGAAAATTATGGGGCTTCCTCCTGGAGCATCTATCTTTGCTGAAGATTTCTGGGAATAAAATACTAAATAAATTCCACAGGGATTTCACATTTTAGGGGAAAAATTGCATCAAGATGATTTTTAAGGAAAAAATGTGAGAGCCTGACAATTTCAGAATGAGATGGACCGCCTTGGGCTGCTTCTTCAGGCCACTGGAGATTATGAATTCCCTGCTACCCTTGGATCAATGCAACAGAAAACATCTAATAAATACAGTATGGTAAGTATTTTACTTTCATAATACCCTAGAATTTAAAATAAAGTTCCATTTGAAAATAAACCAGCCATGTTTCAGTTACAAGTAATGGATGGACTGACCACATGGGCTAAAGAGCCCTAAGGGATGGTACACTACAGAAAAATTTAGTTGGTGCCACAAAAACCAGCTGCCACCAAATACACTGTGAAGCTTACACGTTCTTTTGTTCTTTTTTTTTTGAGAGGAAAGTAAAGTTTATTAGAGTTGGGGAAGGGAAAGTCACTGCCAGTATAGTGGGCCAGCTTAAAGGAACACACTGTGGAAAATTCTTTTTTTTTTTTTTTTTTAATTTTGGCATCTTTTTTCGGTCCTTCATTTTATTTTCATCCATGCTAATTCTTTGGGCTGTGTGGGCCTCCCATTGCAGTGGCCTCCCTCATTACAGAGCACCGGCTCTGGGTGCATGCGCTCCAGAGCGCTGGCTGGTAATTGGACACATCCATCCAGCCGCTCTGCAGCATATGGGATCTTCCCGTGCCAGGGATTGAACTGGCGACCCTTGCACTGCAAGGCGGACACTTTACCCACTGGACCACCAGGGAAGCCCCACACTGTGGAAAATTCTTAAAGAGATGGAAATGCCAGCCCATCTTGCCTGTCTCCTGAGAAACCTGCATGTGGGTCAAGAAGCAACAGTTAGAACCAGATATGGAACAATGGACTGGTTTCAAATTGGGAAAGGAGTACGTCATGGCTGTACATTTTCATCCTGCTTATTTAACTAATATGCAGAGTACATCATGAGAAATGCTGCTCTGAATGAAACACAAGCTGGAATCAAAATTGCCAGGAGAAATATCAACAATCTCAGATATGCAGATAATACCACTCCAATGACAGAAAGCAAAAAGGAACTAAAAATCCCCTTGATGAGGGGAAGAGGAAAGTAAAAAAGCTGGCTTAAACCTCAACATTCAAAAAACTAAGATCATGGCATCCAGTCCCATCACTTTATAGCAAATAGATGGGGAAGTGGTAACATTGACAGACTTTATTTTCTTGGGCTCCAAAATCACTGCAGACAGTGATTGCAGCCAAGAAGTTAAAAGATGCTTGCTCTTTGGAAGAAAGACTATGACAAAGCTAGATAGCATACTAAAAAGCAAAGATAGGGGCTTCCCTGGTGGTCCACTGGGTAAAGAGTCCACCTTGCAGTGCAAGGAGCACCAGTTCGATCCCCGGCCCAGGAAGATCCCACATGCTGAGGAGCTGTTAGACTGGTGTATCCAATTACGAGCCAGTGCTCTGGAGCACATGCGCCCAGAGCCAGTGCTCTGCAACGAGGGAGGCCACTGTAATGGGAGCCCACACAGGCTGAAGAATAATAAAAGAGGCCAAAATCAAAAAAAAAAAAAAAAAAGGCAAAGACAACACTTTGCCAACAAAGGTTCACAGAGTCAAAGCTATGGTTTTTCCAGTATGGATGTGACACCTAGACCATAAAGAAGGCTGAGTGCTGAAGAACTGATGCCTTCAAATTGTGGTGCTGGAGAAGACTCTTGAGAGTTCCATGGACAGCAAAGAGATCAACCAGTCAATCCTAAAGGAAATCAACCCTGAATATTCTTTTGAAGAACTTATGTTGAAGCTGAAGTTCCAATACACTGGCCACCTGATGGGAAGAGCCAACTCATTGGAAAAGACCCTGATACTTGTAGAGATTGAGGGCAGGAGAAGGTGGTGGTAGAGGATGAGATGGTTGAATAGCATCACCAACTCAATGAATCTGAGTTTGAAAAGGCTCTGGGAAATAGTGAAGGACAGGGAAACCTGGTTCACTGCATTCCACTGGGCGACGAAGAGTTGGACATGACTTAGCGACTAAACAATAAACAACTATTCAGTAGACTTAGAAACTTTTGAAAAATAATAATTGGAGGGGAAAAAAGAAACCATAAAAATTATTCATTACTTTAGAAAGCAAAAGAAAATATCTTCCCAGTATTAATGAATACATGGCACAGCAGTGTTCCTTTGAAAACAAAGCATAATAGTGGAAATGAGCTGTCAAGCTTTATCAACCAATGGAGATCCACTACAAAAATTCAACTCCCTGGAATAATCTCAAGAAGAATTCACATAACAAGGAACTATTATTGACAAAACAAATGTAGAGCCATGTTTTGGGCTAAATATACTTAAAAACAGGAACTTTTTAGATATTGGAAAGATAATAAAGACTAGGGCAGCATCCAAGAGATAAATGTATTAATATTTTTACAGTAGTCATATTAACTAGAATAAAATAAAGGTTATAAATAGCCTCACATTAGTTCAGGTAAGGTTTTGCTATGAAGCAGATTCTGTTTTTCATTTTTAAGTGCTTTTTGAAATTGCATATAAAGAACTGCGGACTTCACAATTCTTTATATGCAAATTTAAGATACTACATTTCTATGCAAGTAATTCATCAACCTGTCCTTGTATCCATGTGAAAATGGAGGGCTAGGTAGAAACTTTTGAGATTTTCAAGAAAGTTTTCCAATGTAATTGCATATTCCACTGAAGATCTGGTCTTCCCTCGTGGCTCAGTGGTAAAGAATCTGCCTGCCAATGCAGAAGGCACAGGTTTGATCCCTAAGTTGGGTTGATCCTGGAGAAGGAAATAGCAACCCACTCCAGTATTCTTGCCTGGGAAATCCCATAGATAGAGTGGCCTGGTGAGCCACAACACACGGGGTCCCAAAGAGTTGAACAAGACTTAGTAAACAAACCATAACTACTGAAGATTTGGGAAAACCACATTAATATGAACAGGTAGTTAGGAAAAGGCATATATGTATTAGCAGCTCAGTCAAATCCAACTCTTTGTGACCCCATGGACTGTAACCCACCAGGCTCCTCTGTCAATGGAATTCTCCAGGCAAGAATACTGGAATGGGTTGCCATTCCCTTCTTGAGGGGATCTTTCTGACCCAGGGAGCGAACCTGGGACTCCTGCACTGCAGGCAGTATAGTGCCAATATAAATCATTTTCATCAGAAGTCAAAATAACCAGAAAGAACATAGACTGGAAAAGTGTAACCAGTGATGTTGGACTGGAATTGTTATAATAAATCACAGGTAGCCATTTCAAGACTTCAGAGCCATATGTAACTCTCTAAAGCTAAAAAGAGGCCCTTGAAGGAAGGAAACATGACTAAAAATTAAAACTATATATCAATATACACCTGAAATATGTAACAAATATGCCAGGTCTATCTGGTGCTACAAATTGACTGGGCTTCCCTGGTGGCTCAGACAGTAAAGAATTTGCCTGCAATGCAGAAGACTGGGGTTCAACTCCTGGGTCAGAAAGACCCTAATTAATCAGGAATCAGAATTTGAAGGCAAACTATTGTAGCCCTTAATTGAAATACTAACAAATTCCTGATACTACATTTTAACCAAATGCCAATTTAATAATCCATGGCCAAGTGGTATACAGGAAACAGTAGTGAACTAAGAGTCCAGGAAACCTCAGTTCTCATGTCATTGCAGCCACTAACTAGTCACACATCCTGAGCCAGGTCACAGTGAATACCCAGCAAATGGGACGCTAAACCCATAAACCTTTTTGACCCTCTACTTCATTTGTAATAGAGAACACTAGATTAGAAGATTCCTGAAGGTCTCTTTCAAGCTATAAATTCTAACCCAGGTTCATTCATAAGACTGGAGGTGGTCAGAATTAATTATGACTAGTTTTAAAGAAAGCAAGGGTCCAGACTGAAAAGAAAAATACAAAGTTTTCTAGCATAGGTAATAGCATGCAGAAGAGTTAAATGTTAACAAATGAGACAGAAGGAGATCAAGACAGTGGAAGAGGACAACATGGGGCTCACCTCCCCACAGGAAAACATCAAAAATACACCAATTTGTGAGCAAGTCTCACTGAAAACACACTGGAAACTGGCAGGAAGCAACTATTACCACAAGAAACAGTGAAGGGCTAAACATGAAGATACAAAATGGGACATCAAAAACATAAAACACCAGGAAAAAAAACTTGCAGATCTTTTTAAGATCAAGTGAGATAGAACATAGTTTGACTTATAAATCATGTGCCCCCCCCAAGGACCTTATCAACTCAAACAACTTTATTGGTGACTTTAATAACTACTGTCTAATCCATACCACTTTACACAAGAAAAAACTGAGACCCTGAAAAATTACATGAGGGGCTCGAGGTCACACTATCTGGGCGAGAAACGTCAGGACTAACACCCAGGTTTCACCAGTTCCCTGTCAAATGCTCACCATCGTTCCTGTAACCCAAGGCTTCTAGAACCACCTAACTAGTAGGTACAAACTAGGAGCAGTCACTTCAAATCAACATAGGCTCTTCCAGGACCTCTAGTTCTACTGTATAATATGTATGTACGAGATGGGCAAAGAATTCTAGGCAAACAAATCTAAAAACTCAGAGAATATTTGCAAATCATATATGTGATAAGATACTAGTATCCAAAGTATAGAGAGAATTCTTACAATTCAACAATTAAAAGACAACCAATTCAGGGACCTCCTGGTGGTCCGGTGGCTAAGACTCCAGGCTCCCAATGCAGGGGAACCTGGGTTTGATCCCTGGTTAGGGAGCTAGATCCCACATACTGCAACTAAGACTCAGCACAGCCACATAAATAAATAAATATTAAAAAAAAAAAAAAAAAAGACAACCAGTTTAAAAATGGGCAAAGGATTTGCACAGGCATTTCTCCAAACAAGATACGGATGGCCAATAAACATATGAAAAGATGCTCCAATATCATTAGTCCCTAGGCAAATGCATATCAAAACCACAATGAGATACCACTTCATACCACTTTACATCCACTAGTATAGCTATACAGTAGTCAAAAAAGGACAATAACAAGTCTTGCAAGAATGTGGAAAAACTCAAACCCCTGTACATTACAGGTAGGAATGCAAAATGGTGCAGGTGCTGTGAAAAAAGTTTGGTATCTCTCCAAAAAGTTAACCACAGTTACTATATAATCCCGGAATTCCACACTAGGCATTTACTGAAGAGAAAAGATAACTTACATCCATCCAAAAACAGGTACAACAATATTCATAAGACACCCCCAAAATTAAAGCAACCCAAATGGCTATCAACTGATGAACAGATAAACAAAATGTGGTAAGTCTTACTATGGGATACCATTCAGTCCTAAAGATGAATGACACACTGATACATGCCTTAATATGGATGAACCATGAAAACACTGTGATAAGTGAAAAGAAGCCAGACAAAGTCTATAGGTTGAATGTTTTCCTTTGTTTAAAATGTCCAGAACAGGTAAATCCATAAAGATATAAAGCACATTATGGTTGCCAGAAAGTAGAGGTAGAAAAGGGTGGTCACTGACTGCTAGTGGGCATGGGGCTTCTTTTGGGAATGGTGAAAATATTCTGAAATTAGTGATAATGATTGCATAAATCCTGTAAATACACTTTTTTTAAAAAAAAGTGAATTTCGTACCTTCAAATGGTGAATTTTATGGTACGTGAATCAAATCAATATATACTTTTATTTTAAAATACAGAGAGGGCTTCCCTGGTGGTCCAGTGGGTGGAGAGTCTGCCTTGCAGTGCAAGGGGCACCGGTTCGATCCCTGGCCCCAGAGGATCCCACGTACCGAGGAGCAGCTGAACTGGTGTGTTCAACTGTGAGCCAGCACTCTGGAGCGCATGCGCCCAGGGAAGGTGCTCTGCAACAGGGAAGGCCGCTGTGGTGGAGGGCCCAAACAGGCCAAGGAGTGGAGATGGAAGAAGATAAATAAATAAAAAGCCAGTAAGAGAGGCCAAAATTTAAAAGAAAAAAAAATACACAACTCTCTTGGGTTACAAAAAGGAAAATACCAACACAAGGTTAATACATCAGTCTTAGTATTTATTAAGCAAGGCATGTGCTATACAAGTGGGAATTCAGAAATATTCTGTTCTTATGATACTCGTAAGATTCTAAGTATACCAAGGTAAGCAAATAATTACAACACATTGTGATGCATCCAAAACAAAAGGTGAACAAGGTACAGAAGGTGATTTTTTCTTTTTTTCATCCATCTTTATTCTTCGGCCTATACGGGCCTCCCATTGCAGTGGCCTCTCTCGTTGTAGAGCACTGGCTCTGGATGTATGTACTCCAAAGCACTGGCTCAAAATTGGACACACCTGTCCAGCTGCTCCACAGTATGTGGGATCCTCCCTGGCCAGGGATCGAATCAGTGCCCCTTGCACTGCAAGGTGGACTCTCCACCCACTGGACCACCATTCAGTCCTAAAGATGAATGACACACTGATACATGCCTTAATATGGATGAACCATGAAAACACTGTGATAAGTGAAAAGAAGCCAGACAAAGTCTATAGGTTGAATGTTTTCCTTTGTTTAAAATGTCCAGAACAGGTAAATCCATAAAGATATAAAGCACATTATGGTTGCCAGAAAGTAGAGGTAGAAAAGGGTGGTCACTGACTGCTAGTGGGCATGGGGCTTCTTTTGGGAATGGTGAAAATATTCTGAAATTAGTGATAATGATTGCATAAATCCTGTAAATACACTTTTTTTAAAAAAAAGTGAATTTCGTACCTTCAAATGGTGAATTTTATGGTACGTGAATCAAATCAATATATACTTTTATTTTAAAATACAGAGAGGGCTTCCCTGGTGGTCCAGTGGGTGGAGAGTCTGCCTTGCAGTGCAAGGGGCACCGGTTCGATCCCTGGCCCCAGAGGATCCCACGTACCGAGGAGCAGCTGAACTGGTGTGTTCAACTGTGAGCCAGCACTCTGGCGCGCATGCGCCCAGGGAAGGTGCTCTGCAACAGGGAAGGCCGCTGTGGTGGAGGGCCCAAACAGGCCAAGGAGTGGAGATGGAAGAAGATAAATAAATAAAAAGCCAGTAAGAGAGGCCAAAATTTAAAAGAAAAAAAAATACACAACTCTCTTGGGTTACAAAAAGGAAAATACCAACACAAGGTTAATACATCAGTCTTAGTATTTATTAAGCAAGGCATGTGCTATACAAGTGGGAATTCAGAAATATTCTGTTCTTATGATACTCGTAAGATTCTAAGTATACCAAGGTAAGCAAATAATTACAACACATTGTGATGCATCCAAAACAAAAGGTGAACAAGGTACAGAAGGTGATTTTTTCTTTTTTTCATCCATCTTTATTCTTCGGCCTATACGGGCCTCCCATTGCAGTGGCCTCTCTCGTTGTAGAGCACTGGCTCTGGATGTATGTACTCCAAAGCACTGTCTCACAATTAGACACACCAGTCCAGCTGCTCTACGGCACGTGGGATCCTCCCTGGCCAGGGATCGAACCAGTGCGCCCTGCACTGCAAGGTGGACTCTCCACCCACTGAACCACCAGGGAAGCCCCCAGAAGATGATTTATTATGGAGTCAGGCAAGGTTACATAGAAGAGAAATTGTCTAAACAAGATCATCTCTAGGCACATAATGGGAGCAAAACTTATGTGTGTGTGTGTGTGTGTGTACACATATATACATATATGTATGTATGTATGTGTATATATATATATATATATATACTATATAGATATAGATATAGATACAGTCCAAGCTGTCTCATAAAGTTATTTAAAAGTGGGACAAACCATTTCTCTGAAGAGATCCAAGAGAGCTTCATGGTGAAATTTAAGCTGATCTTTGAAAATGTGTAGATACGATTGATTATGTATAAAAAAAACAAGGGATTTTACTTTGAGATACACTGAGGAAACAATGAATCAAGGGCAAAATACAATTAGAAATGCACAGCAACTTCCCTGGTGGACCAGTGGCTAGGACTCCACACTCCCAATGCAGGGGTCCCGGGTTTGATCCCTGGTCAGGGAACTGGATCCCACATGCCACAACTAAGAGTTTTCATGCCACAGCTATTACTAAGATGCTGCGATGAAGACCCGGTGCAGCCAAATAAATAAAAATAAATATTAAGAAAAAAAATGCATGTATTTAGCTCAACAGAGCAGAACCTACAAAAACCGCTAAAGTAGCACTGACTAGGTGCTGGTGTTGGTATGACCTGGGCAGCATTTTAATTTGTTTCTTTGGAAGAAATACTGCCTATAGCATTTCAGTTGTTTCTTGCACATGTAAAATCTATGTGCCAGGTATTTCTCTTTCTATCCTCATTTAATCTTTACAAGAAACCTGAACTAAGTCCTAATCATTTTAAAGAGGAATTCAACTTCAGAAAAGTTTGTAACAGCTCACAATACTATACCTAACACATTCTGTCCAGTGTCATAAATTCATTCTCTCAAGTAATCCCGGAAAAACCCTAAGGAGACTTCCCTGGTGGTCTAGTGGCTAAGATTCCACATTTTAATGCAGGGGAGCCAGGTGTGATCTCTGGTCAGGGAACTCAATGCCCTACACTGCAACTAAAGATCCCGCATGCCACAATAAAGATGAAAGATCCCACATGCCACAATTAAGACCCAGTGCAGTCAAATAAATAAATTAATTAAAAAAACAAAAACAAAAAAACTAAGGACCAGGTATTATTAGTACTTCTATTTTATAGATGAGAAAACAGACTCAAGAAGTTGAAGCATTTGCCTGGAGTCACACTGGTAATAAAAAGGCAGAACTGGGAATTACATCCAGGCCTCCTTGATCCTAAAGCTTTTTTCTTCTAGATATATCACTTCATCTATGCACGCATGCTAAGTCACTTCAGTGGTGTCTGGCTCTTTTTGACCCTATGGACTGCAGCTCACAGGCTCCTTTGTCCATGGGGTTCTCTAGGCAAGAATACTGGAGTAGGATACCATGTCCTTTTCCAGGGGATCTTCCAACCCAGGGATCACCTGCTTCATCTATCCTTAATCATTATTCAGTCTAATTCAGTATGCTTCAATGTTCATACTCTGTATTTCTAGCGACTAGGAGCAGCAGTCTCGCATGAACAGGTACAATATATATCTGCTGAAGACACTGTTTCTCTCTAACAGGAGAAATCTTAACCAGGAGACACTCCCAAACAAGGTGACTTTTCGAAAATTCTTCTCTCTTCAGATTTTTTCCAAGAGGTAGGGATGAGCCTCCAAAGCTACAGCAGACCATAGCAGACCCCTGAGTAAGCGATGCAAAGAAACCCTTTCCTCAACAACATGGAAAAAGGGCAAGTCTGACCATGATCCGGTTACAGCAATGCAGAGATCATGCAGTATACTGCAGCAAATCAGGTGCTGACAGCTGAGAGATAACAAGCTCTATAAGGGGGAGGAAGGGAAACAGACGCACTTAGATTTAAACAAGAGCAGGAAACTGACACAGACAAAAGAGTAAGATGTGGTATTAAGCTGAAGCAGTTCAATCAAGAGTTAAATCCATGAAAACAACACACATGACAGCACCAGCTCCTACTGGTAACTCACGTCTCCCACTCATTCTACCTTGTTTCCCCACACAGAAAAGGTAAGCTGTTTTCTCAATTCACAGCAAACCCGATACCCTTCAGACGTTTCTCAGCTTACTAGATGGCTAGACTAGGACACAGGAATGACGCAGCAACATCCTCCCCAGCTCCCTTACAGCAGCAGGAAGAGACCCAAGGATCAGAAGGAAAGAGTAGCTGGGAATGATTTTCTTTCTCAATCCGAATACCTTGGGTTTGTCCTACTTAACATAAGAGAAGCGACTATTTTGACAGTCAACCCAAACACTGGTAATAAAAAGGCAGAACTGGGAATTACATCCAGGCCTCCTTGATCCTAAAGCTTTTTTCTTCTAGATATATCACTTCATCTATGCACGCATGCTAAGTCACTTCAGTGGTGTCTGGCTCTTTTTGACCCTATGGACTGCAGCTCACAGGCTCCTTTGTCCATGGGGTTCTCTAGGCAAGAATACTGGAGTAGGATACCATGTCCTTTTCCAGGGGATCTTCCAACCCAGGGATCACCTGCTTCATCTATCCTTAATCATTATTCAGTCTAATTCAGTATGCTTCAATGTTCATACTCTGTATTTCTAGCGACTAGGAGCAGCAGTCTCTCGCATGAACAGGTACAATATATATCTGCTGAAGACACTGTTTCTCTCTAACAGGAGAAATCTTAACCAGGAGACACTCCCAAACAAGGTGACTTTTCGAAAATTCTTCTCTCTTCAGATTTTTTCCAAGAGGTAGGGATGAGCCTCCAAAGCTACAGCAGACCATAGCAGACCCCTGAGTAAGCGATGCAAAGAAACCTTTTCCTCAACAAGATGGAAAAGGACAAGTCTGACCATGATCCGGTTACAGCAATGCAGAGATCATGCAGTATACTGCAGCAAATCAGGTGCTGACAGCTGAGAGATAACAAGCTCTATAAGGGGGAGGAAGGGAAACAGACGCACTTAGATTTAAACAAGAGCAGGAAACTGACACAGACAAAAGAGTAAGATGTGGTATTAAGCTGAAGCAGTTCAATCAAGAGTTAAATCCATGAAAACAACACACATGACAGCACCAGCTCCTACTGGTAACTCACGTCTCCCACTCATTCTACCTTGTTTCCCCACACAGAAAAGGTAAGCTGTTTTCTCAATTCACAGCAAACCCGATACCCTTCAGACGTTTCTCAGCTTACTAGATGGCTAGACTAGGACACAGGAATGACGCAGCAACATCCTCCCCAGCTCCCTTACAGCAGCAGGAAGAGACCCAAGGATCAGAAGGAAAGAGTAGCTGGGAATGATTTTCTTTCTCAATCCGAATACCTTGGGTTTGTCCTACTTAACATAAGAGAAGCGACTATTTTGACAGTCAACCCAAACCATTTTTTTTCCTCTTTCAGATTGGCCTTAAATACCTTTTAAATTTTATTAAATTTAATTTCGTTCTGGAATCCTTACACAAGTTTATTCATAGATTTTTCATTTGTAAAATGGGGTTAAATATTTTAGACTCCATATGCTACCCCTCTAACAGAAATGTTATCTGAAGGAAATGTTATTTAAAGTACTTGGAAGGGCTTCCCCTGGTGGTCCAGTGGGTAAGGACACCGCCTTGCAGTGCAAGGGGCGCCGGTTTGAGCCCTGGCCTGGGAAGATCCCACATGCCGCGGAGCAGCTGGACCGATGTGTCCAATTACCGAGCCAGAGCTCTGGAGCGCATGCGCCCAGAGCTGGTACTCTGCGACAACCGAGGCCACCGTGATGGTAGGCCCACAGGAGCCAAAGAACAAAGACGGATGAAAATAGAGAAATGAAAGACCAATAGAAGTGGCCCGCCCTCCGCCTCTCCTCCCTCCCCACCCCACCCCCCAAAAGATAAATAAATAAAATTAAAAAAAAAAAAGACCAATAGAAGTGGTCCCCTGCTCCCCTCCCTCCCCACCCCACCCTCACCAAAATAAATAAATAAATAAATCTTTTAAAAAAAAACAAAATAAAATAAAGTACTTGGAAAAGTTAAAAGCCTAATATAAAAACAATAACTAGTGTTTATTATATGTTTACTTAGTGTCAGTCTAAGCCCTTCCTGTGAAATTCTTTATTTCTCACAACAACCCCACGAGGCAGTATTAAACTCATTTTTTAGATGAGTAAACTGAGACACTAAAAGGTCAGTTCCTTTCCAAGTTTATGCAAATATATGGTAGAACTACAAGAAACCATTTGAAAACAACACACATGACAGCACCAGCTCCTACTGGTAACTCACGTCTCCCACTCATTCTACCTTGTTTCCCACACAGAAAAGGTAAGCTGTTTTCTCAATTCACAGCAAACCCGATACCCTTCAGACGTTTCTCAGCTTACTAGATGGCTAGACTAGGACACAGGAATGACGCAGCAACATCCTCCCCAGCTCCCTTACAGCAGCAGGAAGAGACCCAAGGATCAGAAGGAAAGAGTAGCTGGGAATGATTTTCTTTCTCAATCCGAATACCTTGGGTTTGTCCTACTTAACATAAGAGAAGCGACTATTTTGACAGTCAACCCAAACCATTTCTTTCCTCTTTCAGATTGGCCTTAAATACCTTTTAAATTTTATTAAATTTAATTTCGTTCTGGAATCCTTACACAAGTTTATTCATAGATTTTTCATTTGTAAAATGGGGTTAAATATTTTAGACTCCATATGCTACCCCTCTAACAGAAATGTTATCTGAAGGAAATGTTATTTAAAGTACTTGGAAGGGCTTCCCCTGGTGGTCCAGTGGGTAAGGACACCGCCTTGCAGTGCAAGGGGCGCCGGTTTGAGCCCTGGCCTGGGAAGATCCCACATGCCGCGGAGCAGCTGGACCGATGTGTCCAATTACCGAGCCAGAGCTCTGGAGCGCATGCGCCCAGAGCTGGTACTCTGCGACAACCGAGGCCACCGTGATGGTAGGCCCACAGGAGCCAAAGAACAAAGACGGATGAAAATAGAGAAATGAAAGACCAATAGAAGTGGCCCGCCCTCCGCCTCTCCTCCCTCCCCACCCCACCCCCCAAAAGATAAATAAATAAAATTAAAAAAAAAAAAGACCAATAGAAGTGGTCCCCTGCTCCCCTCCCTCCCCACCCCACCCTCACCAAAATAAATAAATAAATAAATCTTTTAAAAAAAAACAAAATAAAATAAAGTACTTGGAAAAGTTAAAAGCCTAATATAAAAACAATAACTAGTGTTTATTATATGTTTACTTAGTGTCAGTCTAAGCCCTTCCTGTGAAATTCTTTATTTCTCACAACAACCCCACGAGGCAGTATTAAACTCATTTTTTAGATGAGTAAACTGAGACACTAAAAGGTCAGTTCCTTTCCAAGTTTATGCAAATATATGGTAGAACTACAAACCCAGGCATACTGGTTAACAATTGTCGAGTATATATTTTCTATGCTAATGTAATATGTAGTGAAAATTATGTTAAAATATTAAAACACATGGCTTAACGAAGAAACACAGTAACTTTGTCAAACATGCAACAAATATTTGAATTCTACTTTGTTCTCACCACCATATGCCATATATGCATTATAAAATTAACATGTAAGAGAGAAACTTATGTGGGATGGAGGAGATGGTCACAAACAATAGGTCACTCTGAAGAAGAGCACAGGCAAGTTACTTAACTGTGCCTCAAGGTTCTCATGTGTAAAACAGCTATACCTACCACAAAGAATACGTGCTACCTTGTATTTCTTACATGCCACATGACATAGTGCAAAACTCCTCAAATTAAAATGGTAGTATCTTCTTAGAAATCAATTACTCCATCTTCTCATTTGACAAATCTGAAGTCCAAACTGTAAAGTAACTTGCTCAAGTTTGTACAGCCAGATAACAACAAAGACTCAGCCAAAACCTCCAGACCCAGTCCAAAGCTCTTTATCATCTCTCTGGGCTGAATAATTCCATTTCCTGTCAGGGCAAGGTGATAAACATCAGAGGATAGAGAATGACTCAAAACTTCTAAGGAGGAAAAAAAAAAAAAAAAAAAAAGGATGCAAGACTTCAATATTCATTTAGTGTTGCAAAACAACAACAAAAAAAGTGGCATTACTCAATACTGCTTCCTTCTCAAAAAATCATGTCATCTCAAAAATTTACTTTACTACATTTGTGTTAGGCTAACCATATTCGCTCAAGCTACTCTTTCCCAGCTGTCTGTTCAACTTCCTGAAACTGTCTTGGCAAACTCAGGTCAAAATTCTAATAAACTCCAGAGATGACCCAATGTTACTACTATAGCAAATACTCTTGAAAATATTAGTAAGTAGGGCTTAGAAACTCCATTGAGATTCTCAGTCTTTTGATGTGAGAGAAGTCAATCTGTTTTTTCAGAAATAACTTTTCATGAAAATCATACTAAAATAAGAAAGACATAAAATTTTTCTCATGAAAAATTAACTGATATTCATTAAATTCCCAAAATTTGGGGGAGCATTTCAAATCTTACATGAGTTTACCAAAGAACTCAAGTCATATCACTCTTTCTGTTCTAAAAGAGATATGTTTGTTTCTGGTATTATAGTATTTAACCATAGTCAAGACTAGAATCCCTTTTACATCCAAGCCACAGCAGAATCAGGGAAAGAGAGAGATAACAGAAGACTGGCAAGTCAAATCAATTGTTTACTTAAAAATCCAGAAGGTACAGAGCTCTATAAGATGCACAGTGCCAATCTGCTCCACCCCTTCTCTGATAGTCAGTACAGGCTACACGATGAACACCAGCGTCCTCAACAGCCAGCCAAGTTTTGGGCAAAATGACCCTACCAGGCTCGATGGAGCCATACACACAGTCCTCATGAAAGAATGGAAGTTCAAGAAGGAAAATGATGGGCTTCCCCTGGTGGTCCAGTGGGTAAGGACACCGCCTTGCAGTGCAAGGGGCGCCGGTTCGAACCCTGGCCTGGGAAGACCCCAAATGCCGCGGAGCGGCTGGACCGATGTGTCCAATCACCACCCGATGTGTACCAGATAACAACAAAGACTCAGCCAAAACCTCCAGACCCAGTCCAAAGCTCTTTATCATCTCTCTGGGCTGAATAATTCCATTTCCTGTCAGGGCAAGGTGATAAACATCAGAGGATAGAGAATGACTCAAAACTTCTAAGGAGGAAAAAAAAAAAAAAAAAAAAAGGATGCAAGACTTCAATATTCATTTAGTGTTGCAAAACAACAACAAAAAAAGTGGCATTACTCAATACTGCTTCCTTCTCAAAAAATCATGTCATCTCAAAAATTTACTTTACTACATTTGTGTTAGGCTAACCATATTCGCTCAAGCTACTCTTTCCCAGCTGTCTGTTCAACTTCCTGAAACTGTCTTGGCAAACTCAGGTCAAAATTCTAATAAACTCCAGAGATGACCCAATGTTACTACTATAGCAAATACTCTTGAAAATATTAGTAAGTAGGGCTTAGAAACTCCATTGAGATTCTCAGTCTTTTGATGTGAGAGAAGTCAATCTGTTTTTTCAGAAATAACTTTTCATGAAAATCATACTAAAATAAGAAAGACATAAAATTTTTCTCATGAAAAATTAACTGATATTCATTAAATTCCCAAAATTTGGGGGAGCATTTCAAATCTTACATGAGTTTACCAAAGAACTCAAGTCATATCACTCTTTCTGTTCTAAAAGAGATATGTTTGTTTCTGGTATTATAGTATTTAACCATAGTCAAGACTAGAATCCCTTTTACATCCAAGCCACAGCAGAATCAGGGAAAGAGAGAGATAACAGAAGACTGGCAAGTCAAATCAATTGTTTACTTAAAAATCCAGAAGGTACAGAGCTCTATAAGATGCACAGTGCCAATCTGCTCCACCCCTTCTCTGATAGTCAGTACAGGCTACACGATGAACACCAGCGTCCTCAACAGCCAGCCAAGTTTTGGGCAAAATGACCCTACCAGGCTCGATGGAGCCATACACACAGTCCTCATGAAAGAATGGAAGTTCAAGAAGGAAAATGATGGGCTTCCCCTGGTGGTCCAGTGGGTAAGGACACCGCCTTGCAGTGCAAGGGGCGCCGGTTCGAACCCTGGCCTGGGAAGACCCCAAATGCCGCGGAGCGGCTGGACCGATGTGTCCAATCACCAAGCCGGAGCTCTGGAGTGCATGTGCCCAGAGCTGACGCTCTGCAACGACAGACGCCACCGCGATGGGAGACCCACAGGAGCCAAAGAACAAAGACGGATGAAAATAGAGAAATGAAGACCAATAGAAGTGGCCCGCCCGCTCCCCTCCCTCCCCAACACGACCCCCACCCAAAAAATAAATAAATCTTTTTTTTTTTTTTTAAATTAGGTACTTCCCCTGGTGGTCCAGTGGGTAAGGACACCACCTTGCAGTGCAAGGGGCGCCGGTTCAAGCCCTGGTCTGGTAAGATCCCACATGCCGTGGAGCGGCTGGACCCATGTGTCCAATTACCGAGCCAGAGTGCTGGCGTGCATGCGCCCAGAGCTGGTGCTCTGCAACAACAGAGGCCATCGCGATGGGAAGCCCACAGGAGCCAAAGAACAAAGATGGATGAAAATAGAGAAATGAAAGACCAATAGAAGTGGCCCGCCTGCTCCCCTTCCTCCCCAACCCGACCCCTGCCCAAAATTAATAAATAAATAAATAAATAAATAAATAAATCTTTAAAAAAAAAAAAGATTAAGAACCTAGGAGTTGGCTCACATTTGTGCACAGGTTCTACCCGAAGGAGTTGGTAAAGAAACACCAGGAATGAAGTGGAAAGGGACAGGGCTAAGATGTATAATCTTTAGGAAGCAGTAAAAGTAGAATTGTGAAGTAATTATCAACAGCAAACATGAAGAAGAGTAACCTAAAGAATTTTTACGGTTGCAGATGATTAGAAGAATGAAAAGAGAAAAAATTTACCAAAAAGTGCTAACAGTAAGTCTCCAATACTAACTACAGTTTCAAGTAGAATGGTCTTCAAGTCCCACTTTCCCAGAAGCTGGACCCTACAAACTTCCTTTAATTCCATTTGTCAAGACTAGCAATTTGCCAATGTCAAAAGTCTGGGTTATTTTAGTTTTCTGAATTGAACGTTTGTAATAAAGATTTGTTAAGCACTCTACAAAAGGATATAAGGGACATTATCCAAAAGATAAGTGAATATAACTAACCAGAAGTAGAGCTACAGATCCTACTTGGTCTTTTAAACTGAGTTCACCCACCTCTACCCACACAGACGGGATGGAAAAGGGCAGATAACACCAGTTAAATCTGGGTAGCACTGCACTAATCTGAATCACTGCCTAATCATCTCAACTGACCCACATCTTATCCCTACTCTTATGAGGTCTAATTCAAAAAGAGACTAGTATAAAGAGCACAGGTTTTGTGTCATGGGTGATCTAGAGTCCTAACCCTACCAGTACCCCAGGTATATTTCTTAAATCCTTATGAGTTTTGGTTTCCCCCTCTATAAAACAGGAATAACAGTACCTATTTCATGAGATAGTTGTGAGGATTACAAAGGTAAGAGCAGGTATCTGCTACACAGCAGATGCTAAAGAAATGTCAGGTAATACATTTTACAAGCTGCAGCGCCCAGAGCTGGTGCCCCCGGGGGCCAACAACAGCGGCCACCGTGATGGGAGGCCCACATGGGCCAAAGAACAAAGATGGATGAAAATAGAGAAATGAAAGACCAATAGAAGTGGCCCGCCTGCTCCCCTTCCTCCCCAACCCGACCCCTGCCCAAAATTAATAAATAAATAAATAAATAAATAAATAAATCTTTAAAAAAAAAAAAGATTAAGAACCTAGGAGTTGGCTCACATTTGTGCACAGGTTCTACCCGAAGGAGTTGGTAAAGAAACACCAGGAATGAAGTGGAAAGGGACAGGGCTAAGATGTATAATCTTTAGGAAGCAGTAAAAGTAGAATTGTGAAGTAATTATCAACAGCAAACATGAAGAAGAGTAACCTAAAGAATTTTTACGGTTGCAGATGATTAGAAGAATGAAAAGAGAAAAATTGACCAAAAAAGTGCTAACAGTAAGTCTCCAATACTAACTACAGTTTCAAGTAGAATGGTCTTCAAGTCCCACTTTCCCAGAAGCTGGACCCTACAAACTTCCTTTAATTCCATTTGTCAAGACTAGCAATTTGCCAATGTCAAAAGTCTGGGTTATTTTAGTTTTCTGAATTGAACGTTTGTAATAAAGATTTGTTAAGCACTCTACAAAAGGATATAAGGGACATTATCCAAAAGATAAGTGAATATAACTAACCAGAAGTAGAGCTACAGATCCTACTTGGTCTTTTAAACTGAGTTCACCCACCTCTACCCACACAGACGGGATGGAAAAGGGCAGATAACACCAGTTAAATCTGGGTAGCACTGCACTAATCTGAATCACTGCCTAATCATCTCAACTGACCCACATCTTATCCCTACTCTTATGAGGTCTAATTCAAAAAGAGACTAGTATAAAGAGCACAGGTTTTGTGTCATGGGTGATCTAGAGTCCTAACCCTACCAGTACCCCAGGTATATTTCTTAAATCCTTATGAGTTTTGGTTTCCCCCTCTATAAAACAGGAATAACAGTACCTATTTCATGAGATAGTTGTGAGGATTACAAAGGTAAGAGCAGGTATCTGCTACACAGCAGATGCTAAAGAAATGTCAGGTAATACATTTTATTAAAACTTGCTGCAATAACAGAAGCTGAAAGGTTACTTTAACTAATATTATTACAAATTAAACCATCCAAGTTGAATCAGCTTATTACTACACTAACAGAATTCGTCCTTAAAAAATCCTAAAGTAAAAAATTCATTTCAAAAATTGTTATAAAAAAAAAAAAGAAAAGAGAAAAAAATCTGTTATACTTGATAATCTAATGATGATGTTATTTCTTGGGGTATAATTTTCATAACTAAGCACTTAGTACTTTGAAACATACTTTCCCCCCACCCCCCTTAGCAAGTCCTACTTCCTTAATAGAGGATACTTTTTTTTTAACTTCCAATTCAACCCCAGGGCAGTATCAGAGACTCTCAAATCTCAAATAAATGGAGCTGTGAAAGCACATAAATGTAAAGTAGTTTGCAGAGAATCTGGGCAAAAGGCTATGTCCTGCCTCTTTTCCCAACTTAAGTTAACTACCATCACAAATGTTCCTCAGTTTTACCAATCCTATAATCTTAACATTATCATTTCTTTCTTTCTCAGCATCATCAAATCCTAACTCTCTCTTCCTTCTCCAAAATTTTCTCCAACTTTTTTTTAATCCTCCTTTTATCCTTTTTTTTTTTTTCTCACTCCCCCAAATTCAGGTCATAATAGTGTTCACACCTGAATTTTCCAAAATAATTCTTAACTGGCCTCCTTTCTAACAATCTACATAATACCTCTTGATTACAGATCCTACTTGGTCTTTTAAACTGAGTTCACCCACCTCTACCCACACAGACGGGATGGAAAAGGGCAGATAACACCAGTTAAATCTGGGTAGCACTGCACTAATCTGAATCACTGCCTAATCATCTCAACTGACCCACATCTTATCCCTACTCTTATGAGGTCTAATTCAAAAAGAGACTAGTATAAAGAGCACAGGTTTTGTGTCATGGGTGATCTAGAGTCCTAACCCTACCAGTACCCCAGGTATATTTCTTAAATCCTTATGAGTTTTGGTTTCCCCCTCTATAAAACAGGAATAACAGTACCTATTTCATGAGATAGTTGTGAGGATTACAAAGGTAAGAGCAGGTATCTGCTACACAGCAGATGCTAAAGAAATGTCAGGTAATACATTTTATTAAAACTTGCTGCAATAACAGAAGCTGAAAGGTTACTTTAACTAATATTATTACAAATTAAACCATCCAAGTTGAATCAGCTTATTACTACACTAACAGAATTCGTCCTTAAAAAATCCTAAAGTAAAAAATTCATTTCAAAAATTGTTATAAAAAAAAAAAAGAAAAGAGAAAAAAATCTGTTATACTTGATAATCTAATGATGATGTTATTTCTTGGGGTATAATTTTCATAACTAAGCACTTAGTACTTTGAAACATACTTTCCCCCCACCCCCCTTAGCAAGTCCTACTTCCTTAATAGAGGATACTTTTTTTTTAACTTCCAATTCAACCCCAGGGCAGTATCAGAGACTCTCAAATCTCAAATAAATGGAGCTGTGAAAGCACATAAATGTAAAGTAGTTTGCAGAGAATCTGGGCAAAAGGCTATGTCCTGCCTCTTTTCCCAACTTAAGTTAACTACCATCACAAATGTTCCTCAGTTTTACCAATCCTATAATCTTAACATTATCATTTCTTTCTTTCTCAGCATCATCAAATCCTAACTCTCTCTTCCTTCTCCAAAATTTTCTCCAACTTTTTTTTAATCCTCCTTTTATCCTTTTTTTTTTTTTCTCACTCCCCCAAATTCAGGTCATAATAGTGTTCACACCTGAATTTTCCAAAATAATTCTTAACTGGCCTCCTTTCTAACAATCTACATAATACCTCTTGATTAGTCCATAATTCCAAGTTTATCAAGTCATGGGCCTATTTAAAACCTTCAATAATTCCCAAATGCTGGCAAGATCAAGTCCAAATTCCCTAGTATAACTTCCAAGACTATTGATAATCTGACTGACATTACCTCACTAATCTTTTATCTCCTCCTAGTCCATAATCTAAACTCTACCAAAGGATCAGATAATAAATAATAAAGTTTGTTCTAATTTCAGTATCTTTGCTTTTTGCTTTGCTGGGGCCTGGACACCTATCTCCTTCCTTTCTGCCTATACAAATCCTATCATCCTGCTTCCATGAAGCCCACAGACCACTTCAGCCCAGACTAATCTCAGTAAACTATGACATGTCATTTCGACCTAAGTTAATAGCGAAACAACAGACCTCCTGAACAGTACCACTGTACCATAGATTGAATGGCATTTTCACAAAAAAAAAAAAAGAACTAAAGTAAACTTTTAATGAGGCTAAATTATTCAATATAAAAAACCCCTTTCATTTGAGATGATGTCCTTTCATTTCTGTTTTAAAATGTTTCATCTTTTACAAAATGGTGGTATTAGATGAAAAAGTTGTTTTTTATTTTCATGTCCTTACTTGGAAAACAAAAACCTCTTTTGAAATATGACTGGTTTTATGAAACCCAAGCTCTGGAACCACAAGTCTACATCCCCCATTTTGGCATTTATATATGGTCCAGGAATGTTACAGAAGTGTTTTAAAAACTATGTACTGTCTCCTCAATGAGAATTTTAAATTCCTTAAGAACACGGGTTATCCACTGCACTTAATTTGTCTTTTTGTTTTCTGCACATTACTTACACCTGGATCAAATATAAAACTAGAACTGTAAACTGAGTAAAATTCATAAAATTCCTAGCTTTTAAATTTGATGTGAAACTGACCAAAAATATAACTAGATCCTGTGTTCTCTGTTCCCTTCTCCACTCCTCCTCTCTGAAGACACTTTGCACCCCTGTGGATTGTACCTACTTGGTAAACAACCACTACCTTCCAATATTTCTGCTCAGATCCCGATCCTCTTGCCTCTCTTTATAATCTGAAATTTTATCCCTCAGTTACCTTATTATTTCTCTTTGGTTCATTAACTGCCTCACTGATCTTTTATCTCCTCCTAGTCCATAATCTAAACTCTACCAAAGGATCAGATAATAAATAATAAAGTTTGTTCTAATTTCAGTATCTTTGCTTTTTGCTTTGCTGGGGCCTGGACACCTATCTCCTTCCTTTCTGCCTATACAAATCCTATCATCCTGCTTCCATGAAGCCCACAGACCACTTCAGCCCAGACTAATCTCAGTAAACTATGACATGTCATTTCGACCTAAGTTAATAGCGAAACAACAGACCTCCTGAACAGTACCACTGTACCATAGATTGAATGGCATTTTCACAAAAAAAAAAAAAAGAACTAAAGTAAACTTTTAATGAGGCTAAATTATTCAATATAAAAAACCCCTTTCATTTGAGATGATGTCCTTTCATTTCTGTTTTAAAATGTTTCATCTTTTACAAAATGGTGGTATTAGATGAAAAAGTTGTTTTTTATTTTCATGTCCTTACTTGGAAAACAAAAACCTCTTTTGAAATATGACTGGTTTTATGAAACCCAAGCTCTGGAACCACAAGTCTACATCCCCCATTTTGGCATTTATATATGGTCCAGGAATGTTACAGAAGTGTTTTAAAAACTATGTACTGTCTCCTCAATGAGAATTTTAAATTCCTTAAGAACACGGGTTATCCACTGCACTTAATTTGTCTTTTTGTTTTCTGCACATTACTTACACCTGGATCAAATATAAAACTAGAACTGTAAACTGAGTAAAATTCATAAAATTCCTAGCTTTTAAATTTGATGTGAAACTGACCAAAAATATAACTAGATCCTGTGTTCTCTGTTCCCTTCTCCACTCCTCCTCTCTGAAGACACTTTGCACCCCTGTGGATTGTACCTACTTGGTAAACAACCACTACCTTCCAATATTTCTGCTCAGATCCCGATCCTCTTGCCTCTCTTTATAATCTGAAATTTTATCCCTCAGTTACCTTATTATTTCTCTTTGGTTCATTAACTGCCTCACTGTCCACCCATCTAGTTTTCCATCATGCTACCTTAAGATCCTGACAGTTTCTCTCAAATTGTCTTGGAATCTAGATTTAAAAGTCTAACATAATCACCAGTCCTCAAGTTACTACTGAAAAACTATGTTTGAAAAGCACATAATTTTATCAGATTATATTAAAACTATCCCTTGGGCTTCCCTGGTGGTCCAGTGGGTAAAGAACCCACCTTGCAGTGCAAGTGGCACTGGTTCGATCCCTAGCCTGGGAAGATTCCACATGCCGCGGAGCAGCTAGACCCATGTGTCCAATTACAAGCCAGCGCTGTGCAATGCGTGCGCCCAGAGCCGGTACTCTGCAGCAATAAAGGCCACTGCAATGGGAGGCCCACACAGGCCAAAGAATTAAGATGGATGAAAATAAATAAACAAAACACCACCAACAACAACAAAAAAAGGCCAAAAAAAAAAAAAAAATAACAACAAAAACAAACTATCCCTAACTGCATTTCAGAACAACTGTGACAGAAAAGCATTAAAATTGGCATCCCTCACATAAGTTTAACAGGACTATTACCTTATTACACAGACAGCTTAACTCCATTTGTTATAACGTCCATGTTCAATTAGCTTCTATATTATCTGTAACACTCTTCCATTTTAAGGACATTTACTGTATTTCTGAGTTTACCAAGGTCTTAAAATGGTATTCTTCCTATCCTAAGGAACATAAGCCAAGGCTGACCTCATTTACTCAGGGAATAATGATCTTAAATGCACACAGTTCATAAAAATCATCTCATGTTCTGGTTTAAGCAATGTAATTTTCAAGAGCGAGCTTGGAGTCAAATCCTGGATTGGCATTCATCAGTTGTGTTGACTTTAGGCAAACTGAGATCATATCTTAAGGTATTTTTTCATCTATTAAATGGGGATAATTAACAGTATCTACCCCCAAATGGTTGTTAAGAGAAAGATCAAATACAGACATAAAAAATCACAAGTACAATGGCTGGCATATTATCAATAAATGTTAGGTTTCATTATTAGTCCTCAATAAAAAAGAATCCTTGGGAAAATTTTCAAGTATAAGACTTAAATGAGCAGCTTATTCACTGATATTAGATATAAATCAGATAGCCTAAACCAGATAAATTACCCCAGGTAATTAGAAAGAAGCATATTTGTGATAAACCTGTTTCAGGATTTAAAGAGCCAAAAACTGCTTTTATTATCTTGTTCAGCATTTAACTTTTCCAGTTAAATGTTTGCAACTGGATAAAAGCAGAGATTTTGTTTAGAAACAGGAAAATGCTGGCATTTTTCTATCTGAACTCTTTAGGCTCTGCAAAAACCCTATACAAATAATGCCATGCTATGTGGAAAAGGAAAATACCTTTCACTTTTTAATTGTAATTAACTTCAAATCTGTCCCCATACAGATTTGCCTCTCAGCACACTAAAAATGTTCCTTTTTCCTCTTTTTAAAAACTTCTTTAGGCAGAAAAAGGACTAATTTTCAAAATGCTATAAATAAAACCACGTCGATATTAACACAAGATAATGCTTTCATTAGAGATATTCAATGCAATCACAATACGAGTTAAATTTTTATTTACAGAGGTTCAAAATGAGTACTGTTATTCAAGTCATATTGGGAAGGAAGATTTGCTTTCAACAATGCCAAGGCTCAAAACCTTTTTGATACTCTATTTGTGTTTTTGTTTGTAAGATTTTTTTTCCTAAGGAAAAGCAGAATCAAAGTTTTGTTTTTAGACATTTATTTTATTTATTTATCTTTTTGGGGGGTGGGGTGGGGAGGGAGGCAGATGGGCAGGCCACTTCCATTGGTCTTTCATTTCTCTATTTTCATCCGTCTTTGTTCTTCGGCTCCTGTGGGCCTCCCATCGCGATGGCCTCTGTCGTTGCAGAGCGCCAGCTCTGGGCGCATGCACTCCAGAGCTCCGGCTCGGTAATTGGACACATCGGTCCAGCTGCTCCGCGGCACGTGGGATGATCTTCCCAGGCCAGGGATTGAACCGGCGCCCCTTGCAATGCAAGGCGGTGTCCTTACCCGCCGGACCCGCCGGACCATCAGGGAAAGCCCTGTAAGATTCTTACAGATAAGCCTCATACACCAAAAAATCCTAGTATCCACCTTTTAGAATTACCATCTCATTTATGACACTCATAATGTTGATTACTCATTTCATTCACCAGACTTATCTCCAAAAGTTAAATATAACTTCCCCTAAATGACTAAAAGACTTATCAGTATTAAGAACATGAAATAGATTCCATAGATAACTTCAAAAAGAAGTATACCAAATATTTCAGTTTGGAAATCTCATTAAAATAAATATATAACTATTCATTTTGAAAATTTTGTTTTTAAAAAGTACTCATATTCTCTTACAGATACCCTTCAGAGAAGACTATGAAACTACAGAGATATTTCCCTGAAGATCCAGTGGATCCACTGGGACTCCACATTCCCAATGCAGGGAACCCAGCCTGGGTTCAACCCCTGGTCAGGAGCCTGGAAAAGGAAAATACCTTTCACTTTTTAATTGTAATTAACTTCAAATCTGTCCCCATACAGATTTGCCTCTCAGCACACTAAAAATGTTCCTTTTTCCTCTTTTTAAAAACTTCTTTAGGCAGAAAAAGGACTAATTTTCAAAATGCTATAAATAAAACCACGTCGATATTAACACAAGATAATGCTTTCATTAGAGATATTCAATGCAATCACAATACGAGTTAAATTTTTATTTACAGAGGTTCAAAATGAGTACTGTTATTCAAGTCATATTGGGAAGGAAGATTTGCTTTCAACAATGCCAAGGCTCAAAACCTTTTTGATACTCTATTTGTGTTTTTTTGTTTGTAAGATTTTTTTTTTTCCTAAGGAAAAGCAGAATCAAAGTTTTTGTTTTTAAACATATATTTTATTTATTTATCTTTTTGGGGGGTGGGGTGGGGAGGGAGGCGGATGGGCAGGCCACTTCCATTGGTCTTTCATTTCTCTATTTTCATCCATCTTTGTTCTTCGGCTCCTGTGGGCCTCCCATCGCGATGGCCTCTGTCGTTGCAGAGCGCCAGCTCTGGGCGCATGCACTCCAGAGCTCCGGCTCGGTAATTGGACACATCGGTCCAGCTGCTCCGCGGCACGTGGGATGATCTTCCCAGGCCAGGGATTGAACCGGCGCCCCTTGCAATGCAAGGCGGTGTCCTTACCCGCCGGACCCGCCGGACCATCAGGGAAAGCCCTGTAAGATTCTTACAGATAAGCCTCATACACCAAAAAATCCTAGTATCCACCTTTTAGAATTACCATCTCATTTATGACACTCATAATGTTGATTACTCATTTCATTCACCAGACTTATCTCCAAAAGTTAAATATAACTTCCCCTAAATGACTAAAAGACTTATCAGTATTAAGAACATGAAATAGATTCCATAGATAACTTCAAAAAGAAGTATACCAAATATTTCAGTTTGGAAATCTCATTAAAATAAATATATAACTATTCATTTTGAAAATTTTGTTTTTAAAAAGTACTCATATTCTCTTACAGATACCCTTCAGAGAAGACTATGAAACTACAGAGATATTTCCCTGAAGATCCAGTGGATCCACTGGGACTCCACATTCCCAATGCAGGGAACCCAGCCTGGGTTCAACCCCTGGTCAGGGAGCTAGATTCCACATCCAACGATTAAAACCTAATGCATCAAATAAATAAAAATTAATACTTAAAAACTACATAGTGGGCTTCCCTAGTGGTCCAGTGGGTAGGGACACCGCCTTGCAGTGCAAGTGGCGCCGGTTCCATCCCTGGCCTGGGAAGATCCCATGTGCCGCAGAGCGGCTGGACCGATGTGTCCAATTGCCGAGCCAGAGCTCTGGAACGCATGCACCCAGAGCCAGTGCTCTGCGACAAGAGGCCACCGCAATGGGAGGCCCACAGGGGCCAGAGAACAAAGATGGATGAAAATAGACAAATGAGTGCTTCCCTGATAGCTCAGTGGATAAGAACCAATCTGCCAATGCAGGAGACACAGGTTCGATCCCTCATCCGGGAAGATCTCACATACCACAGAGTAACTAAGCCCACACATCAACGAAGACCCAGCATAGTCACAAATAAATAAATAAAGGTTTAAAAAAAAAAAAAGAAAATAGACAAATGACAAATGAAATACCAATAGAAGTGGCCCGCCCGCCTCCCCGAAATATATTAAAAATAATAATAATAAATTTTAAAAATTTTTAAAAATAAAACTACATAGTAACAAACCTGGAAATCTGAAAGAGCTTACTGGACTTATGTAAAACCAGAAAAATGACAGAAACTGTGGATAATGACTAAAGTTGCTTAATTTGAACCATTAAACTGTCATGCTTCCATAACATTTGCTCCCTTGAGTGCCTCTGAAGGAACAGTATTTAATAAGGCTATTAATATCCATTTCCCTTGAAAATTTACACTTGCTTCATGCCAGTCTGGGTAAACTGACATTCTCCAAAACAAAGAATCTCACAGTCTTTCCCTTACTCCCAAAGAGACAGATTTGGTGTAAGAGAGGAAATTATCGCAGCTTAGTTTATCTAGTCTAACACATATTGTTACAGTCACCTTGACCATTACCTATCATCAGTCACTTCAAAATGTGATTCATGTCCCACCAAAGATAAAAATCTGGCATAGACTTCATGCCAAGATTTCAGAAACTGTAATTCTTAAAAAAAAAAAAAAAAAACCCCTAACTCTGATCTTCCACAGCTTTAAGGCCCTGGACAAGATACATTGCTTCTCTGTGTCCCAGTTCCTCATCTGTGAAATGGGGCTAAAGTAACAGACAACATACTTACTTCATGGATGTGCTGAGAATTAAATAAGTGTATGTGCCTGACACATGTAGACACTGAGTAAGTATTTACTGAATGAATGAATGAATGAATAAATGAATAAAATGCTTAGGATACTACCTCACAAACACCTATTATAACTAGTGTTACAATAACTACTTGAGATCTGTATCTGGAATAAGAAAAAGTAAATAGCTAACAATATTAGTGCCACTATTTCAAAATTCTATAGCCAGATAATGTTTTTAAATAATTTTCAAAAATTATTATGGCTTGAAATAGTCTCATATTATATTATGTTATCATATCATAACATATTATATTACCAATCCCAATTTCCAATTACAGGATTTCTCTTTAAGTGAAAAGGACTAGCTAGAACACCCAGAAATTCTCTCTCCCTCATACCAAGTAAAATGATGTAACCAAGGGACTTGCCTGATGGACCTGTAGTTAAGATTCTACACTTCCAAAAAAAAGAAAAAAAAAAGATTCTACACTTCCACTGCAAGGGCCCAGAAATTGAACCTAGTTCAATTTCTGGTTAGGAACTAACATCCCACATGCCTTGCAACACAGTCACAGGAAAAAAAAAAAAAAAAAGTAACCAAAGCTTGAGTTAAAGATGAATCACTCAAGCAAGCATTTATTTAGTATAAATATAAGAAAATCAACTAATCATGGAGAGTTACTTTGCTTCACCAGAAATTAATAAAGTTAAAATTCTACTTTTAAAAACTCCTGCATCGGGGCTTCCCTGGTGGTCCAGTGGGTAAGGACACCGCCTTGCAGTGCAAAGGGCGCCGGTTCGATCCCTGGCCTGGGAAGATCCCACGTGCCGCGGAGCGGCTGGACCGATGTGTCCAATCACCGAGCCGGATTTTTTTCTTTATCAGTCACTTCAAAATGTGATTCATGTCCCACAAAGATAAAAATCTGGCATAGACTTCATGCCAAGATTTCAGAAACTGTAATTCTTAAAAACAAAAACCCCTAACTCTGATCTTCCACAGCTTTAAGGCCCTGGACAAGATACATTGCTTCTCTGTGTCCCAGTTCCTCATCTGTGAAATGGGGCTAAAGTAACAGACAACATACTTACTTCATGGATGTGCTGAGAATTAAATAAGTGTATGTGCCTGACACATGTAGACACTGAGTAAGTATTTACTGAATGAATGAATGAATGAATAAATGAATAAAATGCTTAGGATACTACCTCACAAACACCTATTATAACTAGTGTTACAATAACTACTTGAGATCTGTATCTGGAATAAGAAAAAGTAAATAGCTAACAATATTAGTGCCACTATTTCAAAATTCTATAGCCAGATAATGTTTTTAAATAATTTTCAAAAATTATTATGGCTTGAAATAGTCTCATATTATATTATGTTATCATATCATAACATATTATATTACCAATCCCAATTTCCAATTACAGGATTTCTCTTTAAGTGAAAAGGACTAGCTAGAACACCCAGAAATTCTCTCTCCCTCATACCAAGTAAAATGATGTAACCAAGGGACTTGCCTGATGGACCTGTAGTTAAGATTATACAATTCCAAAAAAAAGAAAAAAAAAAGATTCTACACTTCCACTGCAAGGGCCCAGAAATTGAACCTAGTTCAATTTCTGGTTAGGAACTAACATCCCACATGCCTTGCAACACAGTCACAGGAAAAAAAAAAAAAAAAAGTAACCAAAGCTTGAGTTAAAGATGAATCACTCAAGCAAGCATTTATTTAGTATAAATATAAGAAAATCAACTAATCATGGAGAGTTACTTTGCTTCACCAGAAATTAATAAAGTTAAAATTCTACTTTTAAAAACTCCTGCATCGGGGCTTCCCTGGTGGTCCAGTGGGTAAGGACACCGCCTTGCAGTGCAAAGGGCGCCGGTTCGATCCCTGGCCTGGGAAGATCCCACGTGCCGCGGAGCGGCTGGACCGATGTGTCCAATCACCGAGCCGGAGCTCTGGAGCGCATGCGCCCAGAGCCATTGCTCTGCGACAAGAGGCCACTGCGATGGGAGGCCCACACGGGCCAAAAGAACAAAGATGGATGAAAAATGGACAAATGAAAGACCAATAGAAGTGGCCCGCCTGCTCCCCTCCCTCCCCACCCCACCCCCACCAAAATAAATAAATAAATAAAATCTAAAAACTCCTGCATCTCTTCGAGTTTGTCAGTATACAAAGAATGGTGTCTGACTTTTTTGTTAATGAAATTTATTTTTGGTTGCTCTTGGTCTTTGTTGCAGCATGGGATTTCTCTAGTTTCTGAGAGCACGGCCATTCTTGCATTGGCAGGCAGGTTCTTTACTACTGAACCACCAGAGAAGTCCACATGGCCACTCTTCATTGAGTTGCAAAGGCTCAGTGCTTGCAGTGTTCCGGCTCTAGAGCATCGACTCAACAGTTGAGGTGAACGGGCTTAGTTGCTCCTAGGCATGTGGAATTTTCCTGTACCAGGGATCAAACCCAAGTACCCTGCACTGGCAGGTGAATTCTTATCCACTGGACTACCAGGGAAGTCCTGTTATTTGATTTTTAATCATATTAATTTTTAAGAGAGAGAATTCTTCTTCTATTCTTTGGATAAACAAAAATGCAAGGGTAAAACCAAAATAATGACTATTATTTACTATGTACCAACATTATGATCTAAGTGCTTTTATACGTTTGTTTTGTTTAATCACTAAGTCATGTTCAACTCTTCTGCAACCCCATGAACTGCAGCCCTCCTCTGTCCATGGGATTACCCAGGCAAGAATACTAAAGTAGGTTGCCATCTCCTTTTCTAGGGGATCTTCCCGACTCAAGGATCAAACCCCTGTCTCCTGTATTGGTAGGCAGATTCTTTACCACTGAGCCACTGAGCACCAGGGAAGTCTTTTTATATGTTAAATTATTTAATCCTGACAACCACTCTCACTCTTAAAAATGGGGAAATGGAGGCTTTCTGAGGCTACAGATCTGGAATAGTAAAGCTTTATATAATCTTACTTAAAAGACAAAGTGCAGGGGATTTCCCTGGTGGTCCAGTGGCTAAGACTCTGTGCTCCCAATGCTGGGGACCTGGGTTTGATCCCTGGTCAGGGAACTAGATCCCACATACCATAACTAAGACCCAGTGCAACCAAATAAATACATTAAAAAAAAAAAAATTTTTAAAGAAAAAAAAAGGTAAAGTGTAATGTAACCAAAATAGTCAAAGAATGAAAATAAGACATAAATCAACAAGCTATCAAATAATCAGAATACAATAAACCACACTGTATGTGCGAAGTGTAGGAGATTAACCTGAACATACACTAACTTTGTACTCTACTCTGAAAATTATTTTTTGTCATGAATTCACCAGTTTATCATTTGCATCCCTACACTTCAAAAGAAAAGTTCTGATTACTAAAGTTTATTAGTGTTTTGAAGTATGGATAAATGTAAATGCATTCTACCTACACTTTTTATCTTGACCTAACTGGAATAAAAGTTAAAAAACAAGAGACTGATTTCATAAAATATTCCTGAATTGCTAAAGAATAATATAACCATGACATGATTATGAAAGTTAAAAGAATCACTCCAGGGCCTCCCTGGTGGTCCAGTGGGTAGAGTCCACCGTGCAATGCAGGGAGCACTGGTCTGATCCCTGGCATGGGAAGATCCCATCTGCCACGGAGCAACTGGACCAGTGTGTCCAATTACAAGCCAGCACTCTGAAGTGCATTCACCCAGAGCCAGTACTCAGCAATGAGAGGCCACTACAATGGGAGGCCCACACAGGCCAAAGAATAAAGATGGGTGAAAAATAGATGAAATAAAAAACCAGGGGGCTTCCCTGATAGCTCAGTGGTAAAGAGTTCGCCTGCCAATGCAGGAGACACGGGTTCGATCCCTGATCAGGGAAGCTCCCACATGCTGCGGAGCAACTAAGCCTGTGAGCCACAACTAATAAGCATGTGCTCTGGAGCCTCGGAGCTGCAACTACTGAAGCCCGTGAGCCCTGGAGCCTGAGTTCCACAACAAGAAGCCACCACAACAAAGCCACCCCAAACTAAGAAGACTCAGCAAGACGGTTACAAGGGGGTTCTGAGGCTACAGATCTGGAATAGTAAAGCTTTATATAATCTTACTAAAAGACAAAGTGCAGGGGATTTCCCTGGTGGTCCAGTGGCTAAGACTCTGTGCTCCCAATGCTGGGGACCTGGGTTTGATCCCTGGTCAGGGAACTAGATCCCACATACCATAACTAAGACCCAGTGCAACCAAATAAATACATTAAAAAAAAAAAAATTTTTAAAGAAAAAAAAAGGTAAAGTGTAATGTAACCAAAATAGTCAAAGAATGAAAATAAGACATAAATCAACAAGCTATCAAATAATCAGAATACAATAAACCACACTGTATGTGCGAAGTGTAGGAGATTAACCTGAACATACACTAACTTTGTACTCTACTCTGAAAATTATTTTTTGTCATGAATTCACCAGTTTATCATTTGCATCCCTACACTTCAAAAGAAAAGTTCTGATTACTAAAGTTTATTAGTGTTTTGAAGTATGGATAAATGTAAATGCATTCTACCTACACTTTTTATCTTGACCTAACTGGAATAAAAGTTAAAAAACAAGAGACTGATTTCATAAAATATTCCTGAATTGCTAAAGAATAATATAACCATGACATGATTATGAAAGTTAAAAGAATCACTCCAGGGCCTCCCTGGTGGTCCAGTGGGTAGAGTCCACCGTGCAATGCAGGGAGCACTGGTCTGATCCCTGGCATGGGAAGATCCCATCTGCCACGGAGCAACTGGACCAGTGTGTCCAATTACAAGCCAGCACTCTGAAGTGCATTCACCCAGAGCCAGTACTCAGCAATGAGAGGCCACTACAATGGGAGGCCCACACAGGCCAAAGAATAAAGATGGGTGAAAAATAGATGAAATAAAAAACCAGGGGGCTTCCCTGATAGCTCAGTGGTAAAGAGTTCGCCTGCCAATGCAGGAGACACGGGTTCGATCCCTGATCAGGGAAGCTCCCACATGCTGCGGAGCAACTAAGCCTGTGAGCCACAACTAATAAGCATGTGCTCTGGAGCCTCGGAGCTGCAACTACTGAAGCCCGTGAGCCCTGGAGCCTGAGTTCCACAACAAAAGAAGCCACCACAACAAAAAGCCTGCTCACCTCAACTAGAGAGTAGCCCCCACTCCCTGCAACTACAGAAGAGCCTGTGGCAGCAGTGAAAACCCAGAATAGTACAAAATAAATAAATAAATAAAATGCATTTATTTAAAAAAAATAAAAATAAAAAAAACAAAAGAGTCCAAAAATTACAAAAAAAAAAGATCACTCCAGTGTCTCAAAAACTTACTAAATATTTCTGTCCAATGTTTCCATAAAAATAATTAAGTTACCCAATAAATCTTTTGATATATAGTTCCATCAGAAAAGTCAAAATGCTCACTATTTTAAAATAATTTTTTAAAGAGGCGCTTACTATATATTTTAAATATCTTTTCTTCTTTCAGAGATCTTAGTTCTCTGACCAAGACTTCCTTGGTAGCTCAGCTGGTAAAGAATCTGCCTGCAATGCCCAAGACCTGGGTTCGATCCCTGGGTTGGGACGAGCCCCTGCAGAAGGGCATGGCTACCCACTCCAGTTTTCTTGCAGGAAGAATAACCATGGACATAGGAGCCTAGCGGGCTGCAGTCCATGGGGTCACAAAGAGTCGGACATGACTGAGTGATTGCGCACATAGTTCTCTGACCACAGATCGCACTGGAGCCCTCAGCAGTGAAAGCAGAGTTCTAACCACTGAGAAGTTAGGGAAGTTGTGCTTTCCCCCAGTCAGGGATCAAACTTGCAACCCCCTGCACTGGAAGTGTCTTAACCACTGCATCACTAAAAAGGCCTATGTTTTTCTACCTTTAATAAAATGGGCTTCCCTGGTGGTCCAGTGGGTAAAGAGTTCACCTTGCAATGCAAGGTGCCGGTTCAATCCCTGACCCGGGAAGATTCCACGTGCCGCAGAGCGGCTGAACTGGTGTGTCCAATTATGAACCAGCACTCTGGAGCGCACGCGCCCAGAGCCAGTGCTCTACAATGAGAGAGGTCCCTGCAAGGGGAGGCCCACATAGGCCAAAGAATAAAGACAGATGAAAATGAATAAATAAAAAGCCAATAAAAGAGGCCAAAATTAAAGAAAAAAAAAAAAGATACAAGCTAATCAAATTAACTATGAACATGAGAGGTACAAGCATTACAAGCCCACAAGATTTTTGTTCTGACCCTAGTAAGGAGATACATACTAGTGTGACTTAACTAAGAACTTGAGGAGTTATCAGCAAGAAAGGTCATACAACAAAGTTTAGAGAAGAGACACTACTGCAAAGTCAGGACGGACTTCAAAGACAGGGAACTGAACAGAGCCTTGAAGGATGGAAAAAACGAAATAATTAATAAACAGCAAAAGGGAAGAAAGGGACAAAAGATAGTGGAAATAAAGATGCTGCACTGGGAATGTGGTCATTAAATATTTATTAAATACCTACTACATGTCAGTTACTGTGTTGGGTAGTAGGTGAACAAAACAGGTAGGTTCCCTGCTCCTGTGAAATCTAGTAGGGAAGACAGATAATAATCAGGCAAGCAGATATATCATTATAATTGCAATAGGTGTTATAAAGGGAGACAACAGACACCAGTTAACAGAGAATAACGGGAAATGACTATCAAGATAAGATGATGAAGGAAAGTATCTCTGAATCATAAACTGAGGCTTAAGGGAGACAGGCAAAAAGCAAGGGAGAGAGTATTAAAAGAGAGAGCCACATGTACAAAGGCCCCAAGGTAGGAAAGAACTTGTTGCGTTTAAAAATAAATAAGCAACTAGTGTGACTGAAGTAAAATGGACCATGAAACTAACATAAGATGCAGTGGTACCCAGGTTATACAAAGTATTACAGGAGGCCAAGTTACAGTTTGAATTTGGATTTTATTTCAAGCCTCAAAGAAAACCATTTAAAGTTTCTGCAGGACTTCTCCTGTGGTCCAGTGGTTAAGAATCCGCCTGCCAATGCAGGGAACACCAGTTCAATCTCTGGTCGAGGGAGATTCTACATGCTAAGTGGGTGGAAGGGCAGCAAGAATCCAAAGGGAAGCTAACAGGGGCTTCCTCTAGGCCCTGGTAACCCTGGTTTTTTTGTGTGTTTTTTTGTAACACTGTTTCTTGCTCTGAGTGCTGATTACATGAGTATATTCAGTTTTTGAAAAAAATCAGCAAGTTGTACTCTTAGGTGTTCCTCTCTACATATAAATGCTACATGTGTGCCTGCTAAGTCATTTCAGTCATGTCCAACTCTTTACAAACCCATGGACTATAGCCTGCGTAAGGAGATACATACTAGTGTGACTTAACTAAGAACTTGAGGAGTTATCAGCAAGAAAGGTCATACAACAAAGTTTAGAGAAGAGACACTACTGCAAAGTCAGGACGGACTTCAAAGACAGGGAACTGAACAGAGCCTTGAAGGATGGAAAAAACGAAATAATTAATAAACAGCAAAAGGGAAGAAAGGGACAAAAGATAGTGGAAATAAAGATGCTGCACTGGGAATGTGGTCATTAAATATTTATTAAATACCTACTACATGTCAGTTACTGTGTTGGGTAGTAGGTGAACAAAACAGGTAGGTTCCCTGCTCCTGTGAAATCTAGTAGGGAAGACAGATAATAATCAGGCAAGCAGATATATCATTATAATTGCAATAGGTGTTATAAAGGGAGACAACAGACACCAGTTAACAGAGAATAACGGGAAATGACTATCAAGATAAGATGATGAAGGAAAGTATCTCTGAATCATAAACTGAGGCTTAAGGGAGACAGGCAAAAAGCAAGGGAGAGAGTATTAAAAGAGAGAGCCACATGTACAAAGGCCCCAAGGTAGGAAAGAACTTGTTGCGTTTAAAAATAAATAAGCAACTAGTGTGACTGAAGTAAAATGGACCATGAAACTAACATAAGATGCAGTGGTACCCAGGTTATACAAAGTATTACAGGAGGCCAAGTTACAGTTTGAATTTGGATTTTATTTCAAGCCTCAAAGAAAACCATTTAAAGTTTCTGCAGGACTTCTCCTGTGGTCCAGTGGTTAAGAATCCGCCTGCCAATGCAGGGAACACCAGTTCAATCTCTGGTCGAGGGAGATTCTACATGCTAAGTGGGTGGAAGGGCAGCAAGAATCCAAAGGGAAGCTAACAGGGGCTTCCTCTAGGCCCTGGTAACCCTGGTTTTTTTGTGTGTTTTTTTGTAACACTGTTTCTTGCTCTGAGTGCTGATTACATGAGTATATTCAGTTTTTGAAAAAAATCAGCAAGTTGTACTCTTAGGTGTTCCTCTCTACATATAAATGCTACATGTGTGCCTGCTAAGTCATTTCAGTCATGTCCAACTCTTTACAAACCCATGGACTATAGCCTGCCAGGCACCTCTGTCTGTGGGATTGTCCAGGCAAGAATACTGGAGTGGGTTACCATGTTCTTCTCCAGAAATACTTCAGTTAAAAGTTGTAATAATGTTTCAAATTTTTGCAAGTTCTTAAAATGTTTTAAAATATTACTCTGTTCAGATAAAATGGGAACAGAGGAGCCCATGCAAATATGGAAGGACTTGATTGACAGATGAATCTGGTGGAAGCTTTCAGATACATACAATATAGAGGAAAGGGTAAATCAAGCAGCCAGTGAATACAAAGTACAATGTTTATAAAGAATAAAAGTTCAGTCTCAAAAGGGACTTATGCAATAAGCTGTTATAAATTCCTTAGAATGTAAGGAGTAAACTAGAAATTAAAAAAGGAGTAGATGAAAACAGCAATGCTTAAAAAGGTGAGCAATGCTTGTTACCTTATAACATATTTTTAAATGGTATTTTCAAGCTCTTCTCTTGCTATCCCAACTCCAAAACAACAGTGAATGAAGCAGAAAGATTCTAAACTTGAGCCTCAATCATATTTAAACTGAAATCATCAGTCTGCCTCTCACCAGCTCTGGCAGTAACTGCTCTGAGTGCAATTCCCTCATGTACAAAAAGGATAACGACTACCTCGTAGTTATTATTTTCTCTCTATCGCCACCCAAAACATTGAGTTGGTAGACTGCTTTTTAATTTAATTAACATTTCCTAATGGTATGTGGAGGGTTGATGGTTTTCCATCCTCAACACTCACAGGTGGAAGAAGAGGATTTATAAGAGTCAATGTACAGGGTTTCCCTGGTGGTCCAGTGGGTAAGGACACCACCTTGCAGTGCAAGGGGCGCCGGTTCGATCCCTGGCCTGGGAGGATCCCACGTGCCACAGAGTGGCTGGACTGATGTGTCCAACTACCTAGCCTGAGCTCCAGAGTGCATGTACCCAGTGCTCTGCAGCAGGAAAGGCTACTGCGATGGGAGGCCCACCCTGGCCAAAGAACAAAGATGGATGAAAATGAATAAATGAAAGACCAATAGAAGTGGCCAAATAAAAAAAAAAAAAGAGTCAATGTACAGAAATACCACAGATAAGGAAAAACAAGGGACTTCCCTGACAGTCCAGTGGTGAAGACTCTGCACTTTCACTGTAGGGGGCACAGGTTCAATCCCTGGTTGGGGAACTAAGATCCCACATGCTGTGCAGTGGAGGAAAAAAAAAAAAATAAGGTGTCAAAGACAAAAATATGGCTTCTACCTACCAGCTCAGCTACAGTGGTTTCAAGCATTTTCTAAGACAAGAGACTTAAGCCAAAGCAGACTGGGAACGATTCAGCAACTTGAGAAGTTAAGAGAAAGAAAAGACAATCTATGTTTTCCCAGCAAGATGCAATTCCTACCTAGTGTATTCCCTTTGTGGAATATTAGCTAAAACAAGTTAGAGATTAACACTAAGGATATTCTGTCACAGATGGAAGGGCAAGGCCTTTAATCATTTTATAGCATCCCCACCCTTAAGAATTATTTGAATAACCGTAATGGGTAAAGCACTCCTTAAGGATAGCCAAAGATGTTAAGTTTCATATTTCAAGAGCTACTATTTCAAAAAAGAAACAAAAGTTCAAGTAGTTAATAAATTTTCAGGTAGTTTTTATTTTCTCCACACTGTATCCCCATTCTAAGAAGTAATGAAAACCTGGTTCCTCACGAATTTATCTTTCTGCTGATCTGACAAGTGTCCCCATCTCTACCTCTCTTAACTCTTCTCATGCACTTCACCATTAAATACCTAAGGTTTTTCTGTTTCCTATAAAGTTGGCACACTGGTTCTCTAGTATTCACTCTGATCTCACCAGAGTGAATACTAGATTCACCCTGTATATTCTCAACACTGAAACGTCACAACATTCCCAATGATCACTCTGCTAACCAATACCTAAGAGAGAACATACAGCTTAAACAAATAAGGTGGTCATGGTAATTATACAACTGTATGCATTTACCAAAGCTCATTAAAGTGTCCATTGCAAACTGGTGAATCTTACTGTATGCAAATTATACCTCAATAAAGCTGATCTGTTTTACAAAACAGTGCATGCATTCATTCATCCAGCCGATATTTACTGAGTATCTATTATGTACACCAAAGCTTACACCAAATCTTTCCTCTCGACTATCTGGGTCCTCCCTGTATGTATATGTGGTCTACTCATAAACTAACACTGTCCCCTAAAGCCATTAAAAATGGCTCCAGTTCTGATTATGAATGCCACCTTAATGATGGCCTCTCTAGCAGAAGGACCATTAGCTATCATCTTCCGTTACATCAATGATATCTGATGCCCTTTAATACAAATCCTTCCATCCCAAGAAAAATAGTAAGCACCTACTGTATATATCACTGCCTTATATATGTTTGTCTATCAAAAATTAGAATATCTCAAAGCAGACTGGGAACGATTCAGCAACTTGAGAAGTTAAGAGAAAGAAAAGACAATCTATGTTTCCCCTAATTCCTACCTAGTGTATTCCCTTTGTGGAATATTAGCTAAAACAAGTTAGAGATTAACACTAAGGATATTCTGTCACAGATGGAAGGGCAAGGCCTTTAATCATTTTATAGCATCCCCACCCTTAAGAATTATTTGAATAACCGTAATGGGTAAAGCACTCCTTAAGGATAGCCAAAGATGTTAAGTTTCATATTTCAAGAGCTACTATTTCAAAAAAGAAACAAAAGTTCAAGTAGTTAATAAATTTTCAGGTAGTTTTTATTTTCTCCACACTGTATCCCCATTCTAAGAAGTAATGAAAACCTGGTTCCTCACGAATTTATCTTTCTGCTGATCTGACAAGTGTCCCCATCTCTACCTCTCTTAACTCTTCTCATGCACTTCACCATTAAATACCTAAGGTTTTTCTGTTTCCTATAAAGTTGGCACACTGGTTCTCTAGTATTCACTCTGATCTCACCAGAGTGAATACTAGATTCACCTATATATGCTCAACACTGAAACGTCACAACATTCCCAATGATCACTCTGCTAACCAATACCTAAGAGAGAACATACAGCTTAAACAAATAAGGTGGTCATGGTAATTATACAACTGTATGCATTTACCAAAGCTCATTAAAGTGTCCATTGCAAACTGGTGAATCTTACTGTATGCAAATTATACCTCAATAAAGCTGATCTGTTTTACAAAACAGTGCATGCATTCATTCATCCAGCCGATATTTACTGAGTATCTATTATGTACACCAAAGCTTACACCAAATCTTTCCTCTCGACTATCTGGGTCCTCCCTGTATGTATATGTGGTCTACTCATAAACTAACACTGTCCCCTAAAGCCATTAAAAATGGCTCCAGTTCTGATTATGAATGCCACCTTAATGATGGCCTCTCTAGCAGAAGGACCATTAGCTATCATCTTCCGTTACATCAATGATATCTGATGCCCTTTAATACAAATCCTTCCATCCCAAGAAAAATAGTAAGCACCTACTGTATATATCACTACCACAGCCTTATATATGTTTGTCTATCAAAAAAATTAGAATATCTCAAAAGCTTACTGACCACACTGCTAGAAGACAAGACAATATCACTGGGGAACAGATTTAACTGATTCATTCTTGGATCCATAGTGACCCGGTAGTGGCTGAGTCAAAGGCCTGGAAATTAGGCTTCCTGGCTCCCAACCCAACATACATAAAGGGCCTTAGAAACAGTCTTGGGCTTGAATTCCAACTCCACTTTTTTTTTTTTTTTTAAAGATTTATTTATTTATTTATTTTGGGCGGGGGTCGGGTTGGGGAGGGAGGGCGGGCGGGCCACTCCTATTGGTCTTTCATTTCTCGGTTTTTTTCATCCGTCTTTGTTCTTTGGCCCGTGTGGGCCTCCCATCGCAGTGGCCTCTTGTCGCAGAGCAATGGCTCTGGGCGCATGCGCTCCAGAGCTCCGGCTCGGTGATTGGACACATCGGTCCAGCCGCTCCGCGGCATTTGGGATCTTCCCAGGCCAGGGATCGAACTGGCGCCCCTTGCAGTGCAAAGCGGTGTCCTTACCCACTGGACCACCAGGGGAAGCCCCCAACTCCACTTCTTACTAGCTGTATGCATACACTTAGGAAAGTCACCCTCAGTTTGCTCATCTGAGAAAGAGGGATGCCAACTACCATCCCAGAGCATTGTTGTTAAGATTATATGAGATCAATACGACCAGCACAATTATTGGGCACAGTATTAGTTCTCTTTCCTGGTCTTCAATTATTTACGAATAAGAAAATACGTATTAACCAAGGCTAATTCACAAGCCCTATTAGTAATAACAGGACAACAATGAACTCGTATCTGCTGCCTTGTTCATACTCCAGATCAACTCCTATCCCACCATTTCCGTTCTTCAAACTTCAGTTACTAAGTTTAGTTAAAAACATTAAAAATGGCTCCAGTTCTGATTATGAATGCCACCTTAATGATGGCCTCTCTAGCAGAAGGACCATTAGCTATCATCTTCCGTTACATCAATGATATCTGATGCCCTTTAATACAAATCCTTCCATCCCAAGAAAAATAGTAAGCACCTACTGTATATATCACTACCACAGCCTTATATATGTTTGTCTATCAAAAAAATTAGAATATCTCAAAAGCTTACTGACCACACTGCTAGAAGACAAGACAATATCACTGGGGAACAGATTTAACTGATTCATTCTTGGATCCATAGTGACCCGGTAGTGGCTGAGTCAAAGGCCTGGAAATTAGGCTTCCTGGCTCCCAACCCAACATACATAAAGGGCCTTAGAAACAGTCTTGGGCTTGAATTCCAACTCCACTTTTTTTTTTTTTTTAAAGATTTATTTATTTATTTATTTTGGGCGGGGGTCGGGTTGGGGAGGGAGGGGAGCGGGCGGGCCACTTCCATTGGTCTTTCATTTCTCGGTTTTTTTCATCCGTCTTTGTTCTTTGGCCCGTGTGGGCCTCCCATCGCAGTGGCCTCTTGTCGCAGAGCAATGGCTCTGGGCGCATGCGCTCCAGAGCTCCGGCTCGGTGATTGGACACATCGGTCCAGCCGCTCCGCGGCATTTGGGATCTTCCCAGGCCAGGGATCGAACTGGCGCCCCTTGCAGTGCAAAGCGGTGTCCTTACCCACTGGACCACCAGGGGAAGCCCCCAACTCCACTTCTTACTAGCTGTATGCATACACTTAGGAAAGTCACCCTCAGTTTGCTCATCTGAGAAAGAGGGATGCCAACTACCATCCCAGAGCATTGTTGTTAAGATTATATGAGATCAATACGACCAGCACAATTATTGGGCACAGTATTAGTTCTCTTTCCTGGTCTTCAATTATTTACGAATAAGAAAATACGTATTAACCAAGGCTAATTCACAAGCCCTATTAGTAATAACAGGACAACAATGAACTCGTATCTGCTGCCTTGTTCATACTCCAGATCAACTCCCTATCCCACCATTTCCGTTCTTCAAACTTCAGTTACTAAGTTTAGAAGGGATTTAATTTTAGAAACCTGGAAAATTCTTCTGAGTAAATTGAGCAAAACCTTCATTTGCCCCAAGGGGAATTCTGAGCAAAATACTTACTTCTAACAAGAAAAGAAAATTTTTTCTATGGGGGTTATTCAATTCAACCACATGATTGCCACCAAGGCTGCACACAAAGTAAAGAAAGCCATCTGGAACATACTGTACAGACTCCTCCGAAGAGAAACATCCCCCTAAAATCCAAACACCACCCTCCCTAATTTTAGGTAGTAAAATCTTAATAGGTGATCTGAATTCTCCCAGCTCTGACACTAGTCCAGCTCCTTAGGCCAGAACTACAGCAGTTTGTAAAATGCCCTGAACAAACCCCACCTCTCGAAATACACCCAAAAGGCAGGGAGGTCCAGAGAGCTATTTTCTCCTTCATCGACAGATAAAGCACCTCTTAGAGGCACAATTCCTTTCCCAAGGTCATTCAAGTCAGTGACGGTGCGACAGGGAATCTGCAGTCTCTTTGGCTTTCTGGAGATGACACTGCAGGGATTTTCTTTTTTCTTTTTTTGAAGCGGGGGCTGCCTGCTCTCTTCCCCTCTCCCACCCTCAAGCGTGAGCACTGGTCTCGGCATTTCCGAAACAAGCCACAACAAGCTCCGCAGTGCAAGGAAAGGGGCTGACGCGATGAAGAAACAGATGCTCCAAAGCAAGACGGTCTTTGCTCGGCTCGCAGAGCCTCCTCCAAGGTTATTACCAGAAACCGCAGGCACCCCAGGGAGCTCTTACTCCCGGCTCCGAAGCCCCCGGCCCGGTCGCCCGGGGACGCCGGGCTCCCTTCCGCAGCCGTCGCAGCCCGAGGCCACCGGCCCCTGGAACCGCACTTCATTCCTGCGCTCCGGGAAGCCATGGCTCCTTCCCCGCCCGGGCAGGGGTGGGGGCGCGCGGGGGGCCGGCCGCGCGCGCTGCGGAAAGTTCACCGCAGCGACGGCCCGGGCCCGGCTCGCCCCCGTCCCCCAGCAGATTCCACCATTAATTAGTCCCGAGGACTGTCTACTGGCAACTTAAACAAAGCGAATGCCTCAAATTCCTTCCCGGCCCAGCGGTCTGGCCGCGAGGCCAGCCTCGGCCGGGACGCGGGGCCGCCGCCGCGGGCGGACGGCGGCGGCGGAAGCCCTCCGCACGCGGCCCGCGCCCCCGCCGCCGGCCCCGCAGCCCGGCCCGCACGCCGGCCCGGGCGCTGCCGGACCTCTCTCCTCCTCCGCCTCCGCTCCTCCTCGGGAGCTCCGGGCTCTTCCTGTAAGCTCACTTCCTTCCTCCCCGGGGGCCGCGGGCCCCGCGCAGCCCCCTCCCCGGCGGCCCGGCCCCCCGCCCGGCCGCGCCGCTCCCCGCCCCCGCCTCGACCCCGAGGCTCGCCTCGGCCCCGCCGGACCCGTGCCCTCCGCGCGGGGCCCCCGAGGTTTTCCCCCCGATTCTCGCTCCCACCGACAAGTCCCAGAACCTTCCCTCCCCCCGCAGAGGAAACCTCTCCCAACTCCGAAAGAATTCCCAAGGTCTCGCTCCAGAGCGCTCCCCGGCCGGAGCGCCTTCTCCGAAATGCCGCGCGAGCGCTACCCCCACCTCAGCGCCACACACCTCCCCCCGGCCCCGCCGGAGTGCGCCCGCCGGCTCTGCCCGCTCGCCCCGGGTGCCCCGGTCCCTCGGCGGGGCAGGCCACCCGCTCCGGGCGCTCGCCTCGGCCCGCCCACGCGCCCGCCCGGTCTCCCGCGCCGCCCTCCCGCCACTTCCCCGCGGACGCCTCACCTCCGCCGCTCCGGCCCGCGCTCCCGCCCGCCACGGGCTCCGGCGCTCAGCTCCCGGCGGCCGGCGCCTCCTCTGGCTCCCGGGGACTGACAATGAGGGGCGGGGCTATCTGGTGACGTCAATGCCCGGAAGGCGGGGCCTGGCCGAGGGCGGGGCTGGTCGACGGTCCCGCCCCCTTCATCTTTCTGTTTCCCCCACTTGCCGGGACAGGCACATTTTTCCAAGTTTTCATCGCCTGCCTCGTTAGGTGCCCAGGACCTGCGCTAGGCACGGTGGCAAATCCAAATGGAAGACAAGACGTCCTGTTTTCAAGAGGAGCATTCTCAGGGGATTGTGGGATTAAATGAGATAATCCATGTAAAGGTATTTAGCCCAGGGCCTGGTATGGAGTAATCTCTCAACAAATACTATTTCTATTACTCAGCAAAATGTAGAAAAGGAGCTCAGCTTGAACTCAGAAGGCATGGGTTTCAGTCCCCACCCCTGCTATTAATTCCTTGTGTGATCCTAGACAAGTCCTTTGCTATCTATATCCTCTCCTGTTGCCTTCTTTAAAATGGAAAGAGGCATGACCATTCTCAAAGGGCCCTCCAATAATTCTGCGACATTTTCTTGTGGCACTACTATGTGCAAGGCACCTAGGGGGCCCCGAGAAGTGGAAAGAGGGGTTCTTTGAAGGGAATCCAAGACCCACCCCCCAGCATGTTACAGGACCCAGCTCTAGATGCTCTCCCAGCCAATGCCCTCCCACGTACTGGCACAGAGTTGCATTTACAAGCCGGGACACAGATGCATGGAGACCCACTTCCTCTCTGACTGCAGCAGCCTAGCTGGTCTCTTGAGACATCTCTTGTCTAAGCTCCTTATTGCCTATGGAATAAAGGCCAAATGCCTAACCTGGTCTGATGTCTTCCTATCTTTACACACACACAAACACACACACACACACACACACACTTTATCCAAACTTCCCCAGCACACCCACTGCTTTCCCACGTCAGCCAATTGCTCATGCTCTTCCCTTACTGTCTCATCTCAGTTTACAACTCCTCCTGGTTTCCCCCAGCTAGAAGCTGACTCTCCCTTAATACCCATGGCATTGTGTTAACTCTCGTGTGGGCATGCACACATTTTAACTTGTGTCAAACTGACCTCCCCTTTGTTTCTTAGGACCTCCTCACTTCCTTGAGGTCAGAACTCACACATTTGTGGAGCTTAGGTTCTGATGCCAGAAAACCTTGGGATTATATATCCATGTTGTGGCCCATACTAGCTCCCTTTGAAACTCATTCTTCTCATCTGTAAAATGGGCATATTAGGACAGGGTTTCCAAGTTTTCATCGCCTGCCTCGTTAGGTGCCCAGGACCTGCGCTAGGCACGGTGGCAAATCCAAATGGAAGACAAGACGTCCTGTTTTCAAGAGGAGCATTCTCAGGGGATTGTGGGATTAAATGAGATAATCCATGTAAAGGTATTTAGCCCAGGGCCTGGTATGGAGTAATCTCTCAACAAATACTATTTCTATTACTCAGCAAAATGTAGAAAAGGAGCTCAGCTTGAACTCAGAAGGCATGGGTTTCAGTCCCCACCCCTGCTATTAATTCCTTGTGTGATCCTAGACAAGTCCTTTGCTATCTATATCCTCTCCTGTTGCCTTCTTTAAAATGGAAAGAGGCATGACCATTCTCAAAGGGCCCTCCAATAATTCTGCGACATTTTCTTGTGGCACTACTATGTGCAAGGCACCTAGGGGGCCCCGAGAAGTGGAAAGAGGGGTTCTTTGAAGGGAATCCAAGACCCACCCCCCAGCATGTTACAGGACCCAGCTCTAGATGCTCTCCCAGCCAATGCCCTCCCACGTACTGGCACAGAGTTGCATTTACAAGCCGGGACACAGATGCATGGAGACCCACTTCCTCTCTGACTGCAGCAGCCTAGCTGGTCTCTTGAGACATCTCTTGTCTAAGCTCCTTATTGCCTATGGAATAAAGGCCAAATGCCTAACCTGGTCTGATGTCTTCCTATCTTTACACACACACAAACACACACACACACACACACACACTTTATCCAAACTTCCCCAGCACACCCACTGCTTTCCCACGTCAGCCAATTGCTCATGCTCTTCCCTTACTGTCTCATCTCAGTTTACAACTCCTCCTGGTTTCCCCCAGCTAGAAGCTGACTCTCCCTTAATACCCATGGCATTGTGTTAACTCTCGTGTGGGCATGCACACATTTTAACTTGTGTCAAACTGACCTCCCCTTTGTTTCTTAGGACCTCCTCACTTCCTTGAGGTCAGAACTCACACATTTGTGGAGCTTAGGTTCTGATGCCAGAAAACCTTGGGATTATATATCCATGTTGTGGCCCATACTAGCTCCCTTTGAAACTCATTCTTCTCATCTGTAAAATGGGCATATTAGGACAGTCCTTGTGGTGTTTTAAAATTACCTAGGACACTATGTGGAAAGCACCAGGCACAGTGTTCCACAAATGCTGTAGTTGTCATTCTTATTTATTGTTATTATTGCTATTATTATCAATGTCAGTTCTAGTTCCTAACAGCAGATAGCATCCCCACTGATAATACACCCAATCATTTCATAGTGGGAGACTCTGAGGTACTGAGAGAGGAGACTCTCTGAGAGAGGCCCTGCAAACCATGACCATTGGAATAGGAACTCCAGTTTCTAGACCCTGGGCGGATTCTGCAGAGTCACAGCTGAGATCCCAGGGCGTCTCTGTCACCCAGCACCCCTTCAGGTTGGGGACACCTTCGAGTTCTCCTGCCTTGCAGCAGAGTTGACCGGTCCTCCCTCATGCCTCTCTCCTCTTGTGTTCCTCACAGAAAGATGGATCTGTGTTAAACTGCCCTCGGCACCTCCACAGTCTTCTAGCAGAGCTGCCACAAGGTACTGGGCGTTTCCAGAATGCCGGCCTGTGGGAAGCGGGAAAAGGCTTTGGGATTCTGATTAATTTCCTGTAAGGAGGACAGGCAAATGACTGTTCTGAATTGCCTGGGCTGGTCCTCAAGGGCCAGCTTATTTTTAGAATAACAGATTCAAAAAATGCCACTTCCCATTAAACGAAGGCATGGCCACAGGATTGTTTCAGACAAAGAATGGGCCTTTACGGAGTCTCTCCTAAGTGCTTATTCCAAGCATTGAAGACACTTGGAAGTGAGATCCCAGGACATAGAGGGGAGGCTCTGAAGATAGAACTTTCTCTCCTGGACCCATGACCGCACCAGTCACTTATCATTCATTCAGGCAAAAGCTTTGGCACAGGACAGATCAGGATCCAAATTCCAGTTCCACCACTTACTAGTTGTGCGACCTTGGCTTTCAAGTCTCTGCACCTCAGTTTCCCATCTGAAAAATGGAAATAATAATAGTACCATTTTCTCCCAGTGGCACAGTGGCTGGCTGTGGGGACCAAATGGCATAGCATGTGAAGAGCTGACTTCAGAACCTGGCATCAAGTTCATGTCTCAGGACATGGTGGCTGCTGTTACCACTCCAGCATGCCCTCCCAGTGAGGCCTCTTGTGGGCTGGAGGTAATAGTCCTGACCGTAAGAAGTTCATTTGGTAAAAGAAATGGAGTAGATTTTCATGAATAAGCACGGAAAAGTGTCTACTGGGTATTGTTAAATTAAAAAAAGAGTAAGGATAAATTGCAGAATTACAGGTATAGTAGGATCTCATAATTATATACTAGAGGAAGAGTTGGTTGAATGGCATCATTGACTCAATAGACATGAGTTTGAGGAAGCTCTGGGAGATGGTGAAGGACAGGAAAGCCTGGCATGCTGCACAGTCCATGGGGTCGCAAAGAAGCAGACATGACTGAGCAGACCGAACAACAACAATTTGTATTTAAAATGGAGAGTATGAAGGACTTCCTTGGTGGTCCAGTGGTTAAGAATCTGCCCTCCAATACATGAGATGCAGGTTCGAGCCCTGGCCAGGGCACTAAGATCTAACATACTGAGTGACAGCTAAACCCGTGCGCTGCAGCGAGAGAGTACATGTGCCACCACAAAGACCCCAAGTGCCACAGCCAAAGAGCAAAAGAAAGAAATTTTTTGGTGGAGAATACAGAAAATCAAATAAGAAGGCTTCACCTTTTGTTCCTTTCCTTTTGCTTTGCTTTTCTTTGTTTGTATGCGTGTGTGTATGTATAGCAGGAATTTTCAAAAAAGACTCTACTGAATGCTTAGAGGGAGGAACGAGGATGAAGACAGCGATGAGGTGTATCATCAGTGGATGTCTGGAACCAACTGTTCTGAAGCCATAGAAAACAGCTACAGGTGTCATCTCATTCTTCACGGCATTCCAAGGAAAACCCCTGCCCAGACAATCCTCACCTTCTCCATCTCCCCACTGCTTAGCTGTGGTTGAACTTTTCAATGCTATAGTCAGAGTCCGGACCACAAGCAGAACTTCCAAGAACCACAGCAAGGCCAGGAGGAGAGACTTTTAAGTAGGAAGTTTTTGTTTGTTTGTTTTGCTCTCTGGCCTGTGTCCCATCCGCACCTCCCAAGGAAAGACAGCCTGTCAACATCTTGTGCCTAAACCTGCCTGCACTTTCATTCCTCCTCAAAATATCTTTCTGTAATTTAACTTTTTTTACAAGGAAGATGTATTACTTGGCCATCAGAAAAAAGGCAGTCAAGATGCATGTAAAAAGAAAGCTAACCAAACCCAAGTAGATTCATGTTGTTGGTCTGCAAGCAATAAATTAGAACAATGTGGTTGAAGCCAGTGCTTAAGTGTCATAGGAATCATAGAAAGTGAGAGTGAAAAGGAATAAAATCACCCTCACTTTCTCCTCCTGTCCCCCAAATGGCATGATTTTAAGTCTCCTCACATTTCAGAACACCCATCAATACATGCGTTTTAGTCATTTGTTCAACAAACACCCCATGGATCCTTTACTATAAACCAAGCACCATACAAGTTATAAGGGTCATTACTCCTGTCTTGCAGATTAGAAAAACAAGGCTCAAGGAGGTAAAGTAACTTGCCCAAAGTCTCACATCTACAGGAATCTAAACCAAGACCTTCACAGCATTACAATCCAATTCCTCAAGTATGAGGACTGAATTCCAAAGTGAGTGAGCTGTGCTCTTAGGCAGCCATGATCGCCGGGGCGGCTTCAGGCAAGCCACTCAGCTCTCCCAGGAGCAGTTTCCCCACCTCTGTGGAGTAAGGGCATACCTGGATAGTTTATGTAAGTCAAGTGCTTGGTAAGTTATAACACAAAGAGAAGCTGTTACATCAACTCTTCTGGTACTGATTCCTCTTGGCACTTTCCCATTAGTGTTTATGTCCATTCATGTTTACCCTCCATGGACCCCTTGAGGACAGTCTTCCTCACACAAGCTCATGCTATTCCCCCCACTAGCCTGGGACCTCCTCAAGGAGGGGAACGATGCTGATTCATTTCTGATCCTTTTCTGCCTCCCTGCAGGGTCTGGCGGTCCCTCCATTCCTTCATTCTTTTATTTATTTCGTAACAAATGGCTGAATGCCTAATGTGTAACACAGCTAAGATCCTTGCCTTCTTGGAACTTAAGATTAGCTGGGGGGATGGGGGGGGGGCTCCCTGGTGGTGCAGTGGTTAAGAATCCTCTTTGCAATGCAGGGGCTGCAGGTTCGATCCCTGGCCCAGCAACTAGAATGCCACAGAGCAACGAAGCCCATGCCGTAACTACTGAAGCCCATGTGCCACAACGGAAGATCCTGCCTGATGCAACGAAGATCTCCCACATGGCAACTAAGACCCAACACAGCCAAAAAAGTCGATAAATATATATATATATATATTATAATTTTTACAAATGTATTTATGTATGTATTTTGGCTATGCTGGGTCTTTTGACGCTTTGTGTGGGCTTTCTCTAGTTACAGAGAGTAGGAGCTTTTCTTTATTGTGGTGTGTGGGCTTCTTATTGCAGTGGTTTCTCTTGCTGAAGAGCACAGGCTGTAGGAGTCCAGACTTCAGTAGTTGCAGCTCATAGGCTCTATAACGTGGGCTCAGTAGTTGTGGTGCATGGGCTTAGCTGCTCCACTGCATGTGGAATCTTCCAAGACCAGGGATTAGAAAAACAAGGCTCAAGGAGGTAAAGTAACTTGCCCAAAGTCTCACATCTACAGGAATCTAAACCAAGACCTTCACAGCATTACAATCCAATTCCTCAAGTATGAGGACTGAATTCCAAAGTGAGTGAGCTGTGCTCTTAGGCAGCCATGATCGCCGGGGCGGCTTCAGGCAAGCCACTCAGCTCTCCCAGGAGCAGTTTCCCCACCTCTGTGGAGTAAGGGCATACCTGGATAGTTTATGTAAGTCAAGTGCTTGGTAAGTTATAACACAAAGAGAAGCTGTTACATCAACTCTTCTGGTACTGATTCCTCTTGGCACTTTCCCATTAGTGTTTATGTCCATTCATGTTTACCCTCCATGGACCCCTTGAGGACAGTCTTCCTCACACAAGCTCATGCTATTCCCCCCACTAGCCTGGGACCTCCTCAAGGAGGGGAACGATGCTGATTCATTTCTGATCCTTTTCTGCCTCCCTGCAGGGTCTGGCGGTCCCTCCATTCCTTCATTCTTTTATTTATTTCGTAACAAATGGCTGAATGCCTAATGTGTAACACAGCTAAGATCCTTGCCTTCTTGGAACTTAAGATTAGCTGGGGGGGGGGCTCCCTGGTGGTGCAGTGGTTAAGAATCCTCTTTGCAATGCAGGGGCTGCAGGTTCGATCCCTGGCCCAGCAACTAGAATGCCACAGAGCAACGAAGCCCATGCCGTAACTACTGAAGCCCATGTGCCACAACGGAAGATCCTGCCTGATGCAACGAAGATCTCCCACATGGCAACTAAGACCCAACACAGCCAAAAAAGTCGATAAATATATATATATATATATATTATAATTTTTACAAATGTATTTATGTATGTATTTTGGCTATGCTGGGTCTTTTGACGCTTTGTGTGGGCTTTCTCTAGTTACAGAGAGTAGGAGCTTTTCTTTATTGTGGTGTGTGGGCTTCTTATTGCAGTGGTTTCTCTTGCTGAAGAGCACAGGCTGTAGGAGTCCAGACTTCAGTAGTTGCAGCTCATAGGCTCTATAACGTGGGCTCAGTAGTTGTGGTGCATGGGCTTAGCTGCTCCACTGCATGTGGAATCTTCCAAGACCAGGGATTGAACCTGTGAGCTCTGCATTGGCAGTTAGAGTCTTATCCACTGTGCCACTAGAGAAGCCCAATATATGTGTGTGTGTGTGTGTGTGTATTTTTTTTTTTTAAGCTGTGCTCAAAAAGAAAATGTTTCAAAAAACAAGACAAACAAACAAAAAAGTCTGGTGGGTGGAGGAGGGACAGGAAAATGTTAAGCACAATTAATAACTTCATAACTACATTGAACCCCACAGTGTCAGGCCAGGTGCAATGAGAGCTTGGAGGATGTGGATGGGGTCTTAACTGAATTCAGGACATGGGGAAGGCTTCCTAGAGGAGGCGGCCTTGAGGCTCAGAGAGGTTAAGAAATGTGCTCAAGGTCACACAGCTGGTAAGTGGAAAACCTGGGATTTTGACCCAGGATGCCTGCCTCCAAAATACATATTCCTCTAGTAGACAACACTGCCTTTTATCTCTTCTCTCCTATTTTTCCCTGACTCTTATTAGTGAGAGGGAGCAAGGCCTAACACTGGATGCTCCAAAGCAATGTTTTTCCCAGATTGAGGGATCAGAGCGCAGTTGGAGAATCTGGTGAAATCCATGAAACCTCTCCCAGGAACTACATGTCCACCGACAGATCCACAGAATCTTACCTGCAATTTCAGGGGGTTCATAGGAATTGTGAGGCCCAGGTTTAGAAAGCACATGATGGGGACAATTGGACCTTCCTCTGGGATTCTCAGAACCTCAGACAGAGACACCAGGGCTCCGTGAAGACCTCAGATTCAGAGAGACCCCAGAACTCTATAAAAATATTCTCAAGATCCAGGGGAAAGATCCCGGGATCCTGTAGAGACGCCAAGCCCTTCCCCTGCAGAGATATTCTTAAGATGCTATACAGACTGGAGAGGAGTCTCAGGTCTCACAAAGCCGGCATCCACCCTTGCGCCCAGGAAAGCTTTTAGAGTCACAGACACACCTTTGAAACTCCGAGGAAAAATCCAACCGACCACGGGCTGTCCACAAAACCAAGGCCGTCACAGACCTCTAGGAGGCCATCAATCACCCCCAGAATCAGGCCTCCTGTTCTCGGGCCTCGACCAGAACCGGACCCCTCCTGAGCCCCTCAAGAACCTGGACCAGGACCACAGACTCAAGACACAAACTTCAGAATCAACCAGACCACGGGTCGAAATCTGGCCCTGCTGTTTGCTCGCCATGACCTTGGGCCACTCACCTACAACCCTCTGGCCTGGGTGTCTCACCTCCCAGAAGAGAGGGTCGGCCACCTCTGCCTGTCCAGTCCGGCCCCCGCGGCGTGGGCTCCGTGCCGTGGGGCGCTGGCGCCTGCGGGACCCAGCCGCTCCGCTCGGGCGCCCGGGGACCGGGGCTGCGGCACTTTGCGGCGATACTAATGGGCCGACCGCCGCGGCAGCGCGGGCGGCGGGGGAGGCGGCGCGCTTGCCGCAGTGACAGCTCCGCGCCGCCGCGGGCCTGGGAAGCCGGCGGGGCCGTTCCCACCCGCCGGGCAGGGCGTTCCCGCCGGCGGGCTTCCTGCAGTCGGGGGCAGCGGAGGGGGGAGGCGCGGAGGGGCCGCGGGGCCCGGCAGGCCTGGTTCCTGGCTTTCTCTCCGCGTTTCCTGAGCCGGGCCGGCCGGGGGATGGGACCCAGCACAAACCTCCTTCCCGGGAGCGCAGCCAGGCAATCGCGTCCTGGTTCGCTCAGGTTCCTGCTCTATCCAGGACGATGCCGGTTGCGGTGCATCACCTTTTCGTCCAGACGCGCGGAGTACCGTGCGACCCGCCTGCCCCTCCGGGAAGCTGAAAGCAGAAATGGCAGACCCCAGGCCCCACAGCGCTGCAAGATTCCAACCCCGTGATGGAAGTTGGTTAATTCCATCCTACGGATGAGAAAACTGAGGCTTAAATAAAGTGACATCATAAAAACATGACGACTAATAAAAAGAGTGCTCACTGCCTACCGGGCGCTGTGCTACAAATGCTTTAAATTCTTTGCGCCTTCAGGATCTATGAGGATAACTATTGTCCCTATTTAATAAATGAGGAAACCGAGAACCAGCGAGGTCGCGTGATTTCTGGGGTGTCACACAGCTAGGAGTTAAACGCCCATCTCCTGTTTCTGGAGCTCTGGCCACTCCACTATCCTGCTTCCCAGATGTCCTATTTCAACTCATTACAGTGAGTAACCTGAGAGTCAGAACCCTGTCTCCTTTGTTTCTGGGTCCCCCCAACCCCACTTGGAGCTTGACACGGATTAAGTGCACAGAGGTGACTCCCTGGCAGAGAAGTCAAAGTGAGCAGGACTAGCAGGAGGCATCTCCTCTGACTCCGTCTAGAGGCAAGGGAAAACTCAGCCTCTGCTTCAGTACTTGCTGCCGAAGCCGTGTTTCGACATTGCGCTCTCCAGATTGCTCTATTGTAGCATCACTTAACAAACACAGGGACCAGCTTGGTTGGGTTCATTGTTACGACCTCCACTTCACAAAGCGTGGTGTTGGTCATAGAAAAGTTTCTCAGAGACATCCATCCGACACTGACTGTCCAGCTGATGCAGCGGGGCAGAAAATAGTCTCTGTTCATTTCACTGACGCACTTCATCCGTCTATTTCCAAAGGGGTTTTGAGGTGGTTTCACGGCAGCCACAAACCTATTTAATGGTTAATGAAAGAGCAAGAACCAAGAAGTTACGAAAACCTGAACCAAAGGCCAGTGGAGAAGGAGGAAAGAAAGATGAAAATCTGACTAATTTTAGCAGAAATGGTAGTTCAAGTTTTCTAAGGATAGTAACTGTGAAAGAGCAAAAACCACCACTCTGAGTTTCCTGGCAGTGAAAGCAAAGAGGGAAAAGAGGATGAATTGGAAATTAAATGCGAAGTAGTAAACATTCGATTAACCACAGAACCAGATTGTGTTGTTTTGAAGTTCAACTCTACCACTTACTTAGGCAGTTATTTAACTTCTCTGTGTTTGCTTTTTTTTTTTATCTCAAAAATAAATGATACAAAATAAAACCACAGTCTGATGGTCACTGAAAGGATTAAATGAACTAAGGCATACTCAGGTCTTACAACAGGCCTGTCACATGTGGTGAATTCTATACAAGAATTAGCTCTTGCTACAGTCTGATTGGAAGAATCAGGTTTGTGATCTGGAAAACACAATCTTTTTCCCCTATACTAAACTCTCAGAGGAATGTATTCTAGAAGAGAGTCCAAATAATACAGTGGACTGTGCCTTACCAGACTTACAGCCACTGCTGGGCCTTGTATTGCATGGTCATTTCTCTTACTGGCTTTTGGTCCAGACAAGCCTTGGCACTCTACTCACTAGGCAATTCTGGGGGCACAATGTTGGAGTGCCCTAGGTGCCTTGATGACCTGTCCCCACGGCAGGTAAGCGCTGTGGTGACAAGCAAAGGTGCCTTACTGATCGTAGAGGCAAGGGAAAACTCAGCCTCTGCTTCAGTACTTGCTGCCGAAGCCGTGTTTCGACATTGCGCTCTCCAGATTGCTCTATTGTAGCATCACTTAACAAACACAGGGACCAGCTTGGTTGGGTTCATTGTTACGACCTCCACTTCACAAAGCGTGGTGTTGGTCATAGAAAAGTTTCTCAGAGACATCCATCCGACACTGACTGTCCAGCTGATGCAGCGGGGCAGAAAATAGTCTCTGTTCATTTCACTGACGCACTTCATCCGTCTATTTCCAAAGGGGTTTTGAGGTGGTTTCCACGGCAGCCACAAACCTATTTAATGGTTAATGAAAGAGCAAGAACCAAGAAGTTACGAAAACCTGAACCAAAGGCCAGTGGAGAAGGAGGAAAGAAAGATGAAAATCTGACTAATTTTAGCAGAAATGGTAGTTCAAGTTTTCTAAGGATAGTAACTGTGAAAGAGCAAAAACCACCACTCTGAGTTTCCTGGCAGTGAAAGCAAAGAGGGAAAAGAGGATGAATTGGAAATTAAATGCGAAGTAGTAAACATTCGATTAACCACAGAACCAGATTGTGTTGTTTTGAAGTTCAACTCTACCACTTACTTAGGCAGTTATTTAACTTCTCTGTGTTTGCTTTTTTTTTTTATCTCAAAAATAAATGATACAAAATAAAACCACAGTCTGATGGTCACTGAAAGGATTAAATGAACTAAGGCATACTCAGGTCTTACAACAGGCCTGTCACATGTGGTGAATTCTATACAAGAATTAGCTCTTGCTACAGTCTGATTGGAAGAATCAGGTTTGTGATCTGGAAAACACAATCTTTTTCCCCTATACTAAACTCTCAGAGGAATGTATTCTAGAAGAGAGTCCAAATAATACAGTGGACTGTGCCTTACCAGACTTACAGCCACTGCTGGGCCTTGTATTGCATGGTCATTTCTCTTACTGGCTTTTGGTCCAGACAAGCCTTGGCACTCTACTCACTAGGCAATTCTGGGGGCACAATGTTGGAGTGCCCTAGGTGCCTTACTGATGACCTGTCCCCACGGCAGGTAAGCGCTGTGGTGACAAGCAAAGGGGTTGGTAACAGACTCAGCTACATTTGTTAACCTTTCAAGCCTCATTTTCTCCATCCATACAGCGGAGACAATAAGAAATAGTATCCGTCCAAGGGAGCTGCTGGAGAGACTACAGGGAAGGATAGATACAAAACCAAAGCCACAGCAACCGGAACTATGGGAAGACTGTGCTACACCTTCACAAAACAGGGAAGAAACTGACAAAATTAAAATGGGGAATCTCACCTGAGACCCCTGGAATAAAGAGAATCGACGGTTTTTTTAAAAGACATTTCTTTATTTATTTTATTCTTTGGCTGTGGGAGTCTTTATTGCTGCGCTCAGACTTTCTGTAGTTGCAGCGAGTGGGAGCTCCTCTTAGTTGCCCCCCAGAGGCTTCTCGGTTCGGTGGCGCTTCTTATTGGGCTGCATGGGTCTAGGGCCACAGGCTTCAGTAGTTGCAGGGTGTGGATTCCGTAGTGGCGGCTCCCCGGCTCTATAGCGCTGACTCAGCAGTTGTGACACATGGACTTAGTTGCTCCGCAGCATGTGGGATCTTCCTGGACCAGGGATCAAACAGGTGTTCCTTGCATTTCAAGGTGGTTAAGGCCCCTGGACCACAAGGGAAGCCTGAGAATCATTTTTAATGCTTCAAAAAGTGGAACAGGTAAGATTCTGAGCTTCCACTAGAGGGGGCTCAGGTTCATTCCCTGGTCAGGGAATTAAAATCCCACATGCCATGCAACCAAACTAAACAAAGACAAATTTTAAAAATGGAATAGAAATGGTATCCTGGGGCGTCCCTGGGGTTGAAAAAGCATCATTTCTTTGCTTCTGAGTGGATTTCTTTGGCCTAATTCAGTGCGGTGTGCAGCACAGGCTGGCCTGTTTCCGGAGCTACCCTCACCTGGTGACGTGCTACAGAGCCTGATGACCACTGTGTGCTCAGTCGCCTGGTTGTGTCCAACTCTTTGTAACCCCACGGACTCTAGCCCACCAGTCTCTCCTGTCCATGAAAATTTCCAGGCTTTTTCTCTTACGGGTTTTGTCCAGACAAGCCTTGGCACTCACTCACTAGGCAATTCTGGGGGCACAATGTTGGAGTGCCCTAGGTGCCTTACTGATGACCTGTCCCCACGGCAGGTAAGCGCTGTGGTGACAAGCAAAGGGGTTGGTAACAGACTCAGCTACATTTGTTAACCTTTCAAGCCTCATTTCTCCATCCATACAGCGGAGACAATAAGAAATAGTATCCGTCCAAGGAGCTGCTGGAGAGACTACAGGGAAGGATAGATACAAAACCAAAGCCACAGAAACCCGGAACTATGGGAAGACTGTGCTACACCTTCACAAAACAGGGAAGAAACTGACAAAATTAAAATGGGGAATCTCACCTGAGACCCCTGGAATAAAGAGAATCGACGGTTTTTTTAAAAGACATTTCTTTATTTATTTTATTCTTTGGCTGTGGGAGTCTTTATTGCTGCGCTCAGACTTTCTGTAGTTGCAGCGAGTGGGAGCTCCTCTTAGTTGCCCCCCAGAGGCTTCTCGGTTCGGTGGCGCTTCTTATTGGGCTGCATGGGTCTAGGGCCACAGGCTTCAGTAGTTGCAGGGTGTGGATTCCGTAGTGGCGGCTCCCCGGCTCTATAGCGCTGACTCAGCAGTTGTGACACATGGACTTAGTTGCTCCGCAGCATGTGGGATCTTCCTGGACCAGGGATCAAACAGGTGTTCCTTGCATTTCAAGGTGGTTAAGGCCCCTGGACCACAAGGGAAGCCTGAGAATCATTTTTAATGCTTCAAAAAGTGGAACAGGTAAGATTCTGAGCTTCCACTAGAGGGGGCTCAGGTTCATTCCCTGGTCAGGGAATTAAAATCCCACATGCCATGCAACCAAACTAAACAAAGACAAATTTTAAAAATGGAATAGAAATGGTATCCTGGGGCGTCCCTGGGGTTGAAAAAGCATCATTTCTTTGCTTCTGAGTGGATTTCTTTGGCCTAATTCAGTGCGGTGTGCAGCACAGGCTGGCCTGTTTCCGGAGCTACCCTCACCTGGTGACGTGCTACAGAGCCTGATGACCACTGTGTGCTCAGTCGCCTGGTTGTGTCCAACTCTTTGTAACCCCACGGACTCTAGCCCACCAGTCTCTCCTGTCCATGAAAATTTCCAGGCAAAAATACTAGAGTAGGTTGCCATTTCCTCCTCCAGGGGATCTTCCCAACCCAGGGATTGAACTCACATCTCCTGCACTGCAGGCAGATTCCTTATCACTGGGTCACCTGGGAAGCCCAGAGTGGCCACTGTACTACAGGAAAAGGCTCTCTCTGAGGGGAACTGAGAGCTTGAAGCTCCCCCTTGGGCTTCCATGTGTTGGATGCTTCCTACGTTTTCTTGCCTAACTGCCACAAAAGCTTCAAGAAGTGAGCCCCTGTTGGCAATCACATTTTACAGATGAGTAAACTGAAGATCAGAGAAAGAAAGTGATCTGTCTAGGGTCACACAACTAAACAGTGACAAGACTGGGACACGAAAGAGATGTGTCTAACAGTAGCATGTGTTTTTAACCGTTAAACAACATTACCTCTCCCCTCCACCCTGGTTCAGGATCTTGTTGCTCTTATTAGTGTAGGATGTTTGTTTTTCACAAGGATCTTCTAGGAAACATCTGCTACAGGGACCAAGTATTTCTCCTGTCTGAGCAACCCCTCACCCTGTGAGAACCATCTCCTGGGTAAGACAGACAAACGTCAGTGGGGTGACTCAAGCTGTTCAGAAGTTCTGAGCAGGTGGAAACCAGTCACCTTGAATCGAGTCTCAGCATTCATTTGCTCATCCTCCTGATTTGTCTCTCAGTCTCCAGGCTCTCCCACCTCTTTTCCTCTTTACACATAGCCGGGGTGACGGTTTCTCAAATTCCCTGGTCAGGAATTAAAATCCCACATGCCATGCAACCAAACTAAACAAAGACAAATTTTAAAAATGGAATAGAAATGGTATCCTGGGGCGTCCCTGGGGTTGAAAAAGCATCATTTCTTTGCTTCTGAGTGGATTTCTTTGGCCTAATTCAGTGCGGTGTGCAGCACAGGCTGGCCTGTTTCCGGAGCTACCCTCACCTGGTGACGTGCTACAGAGCCTGATGACCACTGTGTGCTCAGTCGCCTGGTTGTGTCCAACTCTTTGTAACCCCACGGACTCTAGCCCACCAGTCTCTCCTGTCCATGAAAATTTCCAGGCAAAAATACTAGAGTAGGTTGCCATTTCCTCCTCCAGGGGATCTTCCCAACCCAGGGATTGAACTCACATCTCCTGCACTGCAGGCAGATTCCTTATCACTGGGTCACCTGGGAAGCCCAGAGTGGCCACTGTACTACAGGAAAAGGCTCTCTCTGAGGGGAACTGAGAGCTTGAAGCTCCCCCTTGGGCTTCCATGTGTTGGATGCTTCCTACGTTTTCTTGCCTAACTGCCACAAAAGCTTCAAGAAGTGAGCCCCTGTTGGCAATCACATTTTACAGATGAGTAAACTGAAGATCAGAGAAAGAAAGTGATCTGTCTAGGGTCACACAACTAAACAGTGACAAGACTGGGACACGAAAGAGATGTGTCTAACAGTAGCATGTGTTTTTAACCGTTAAACAACATTACCTCTCCCCTCCACCCTGGTTCAGGATCTTGTTGCTCTTATTAGTGTAGGATGTTTGTTTTTCACAAGGATCTTCTAGGAAACATCTGCTACAGGGACCAAGTATTTCTCCTGTCTGAGCAACCCCTCACCCTGTGAGAACCATCTCCTGGGTAAGACAGACAAACGTCAGTGGGGTGACTCAAGCTGTTCAGAAGTTCTGAGCAGGTGGAAACCAGTCACCTTGAATCCAGTCTCAGCATTCATTTGCTCAGCCTCCTGATTGGTCTCTCAGTCTCCAGGCTCTCCCACCTCTTTTCCTCTTTTTACACATAGCCGGGGTGACGGTTCTCAACACTTACCTAACAAAGTCATTCCCCTGCTGAATAGCCTTCAGCAGCTTCCTGCTACTCCCGGGATAAAGCCCAAAGTCCATCATCTGCTATAGCCCTCAAGGTCCAGCCTACTTCCCCAAACTTCTCTCTGCTCTCAGGCATCGTTGTTCCCTGTGGACCCAAATATTCATAGTTCCCAGCCTTGGAGCCTTTGTACCTGTGGTTCTCTGTGTGATGTGAAGTGAACAAGCTGCCAGACTAAGCTGGGCTGTGAGGCTGTCAGTCTCACCTTCTCCCTGCCCTCTGACCAAGATACCTCTGCCAGGGAAAGTTGCAAACCATCCACCTGGAAAAGGGACCAGTCGGGAAGACAGCAGCAGCAACTCAGGCTCTGTGTAGAACCTGAGGAAATGGGGACCTTATCTTGCATCCATTTCCTGTGTCGGAGGCTGATTGTCAGGAAGAGGACATGATAAAGCAGCAAAGGGAAGCTAAGTCTCCACGATGCCTGTGTCCAAGCTTTGAAGAGTTCCCTGTTGCAATCTCCTTGGCTGAGGCAGAATTCACCCTGCGTGTGTCTATAATGTACACAGTAGGCTGAGGCTGTCCCAGAGCAGGGAGTCTTCCCACCTCATTATTCCCTCTGGCCAAAGAGAATCGCGCTGAGTGAGGAAGGCACTCACCCTTGTCTGATTTCTGTGCCTTTCTCTGGTGCCCTTCCGCCACCTAGGGTCACACAACTAAACAGTGACAAGACTGGGACACGAAAGAGATGTGTCTAACAGTAGCATGTGTTTTTAACCGTTAAACAACATTACCTCTCCCCTCCACCCTGGTTCAGGATCTTGTTGCTCTTATTAGTGTAGGATGTTTGTTTTTCACAAGGATCTTCTAGGAAACATCTGCTACAGGGACCAAGTATTTCTCCTGTCTGAGCAACCCCTCACCCTGTGAGAACCATCTCCTGGGTAAGACAGACAAACGTCAGTGGGGTGACTCAAGCTGTTCAGAAGTTCTGAGCAGGTGGAAACCAGTCACCTTGAATCCAGTCTCAGCATTCATTTGCTCAGCCTCCTGATTGGTCTCTCAGTCTCCAGGCTCTCCCACCTCTTTTCCTCTTTTTACACATAGCCGGGGTGACGGTTCTCAACACTTACCTAACAAAGTCATTCCCCTGCTGAATAGCCTTCAGCAGCTTCCTGCTACTCCCGGGATAAAGCCCAAAGTCCATCATCTGCTATAGCCCTCAAGGTCCAGCCTACTTCCCCAAACTTCTCTCTGCTCTCAGGCATCGTTGTTCCCTGTGGACCCAAATATTCATAGTTCCCAGCCTTGGAGCCTTTGTACCTGTGGTTCTCTGTGTGATGTGAAGTGAACAAGCTGCCAGACTAAGCTGGGCTGTGAGGCTGTCAGTCTCACCTTCTCCCTGCCCTCTGACCAAGATACCTCTGCCAGGGAAAGTTGCAAACCATCCACCTGGAAAAGGGACCAGTCGGGAAGACAGCAGCAGCAACTCAGGCTCTGTGTAGAACCTGAGGAAATGGGGACCTTATCTTGCATCCATTTCCTGTGTCGGAGGCTGATTGTCAGGAAGAGGACATGATAAAGCAGCAAAGGGAAGCTAAGTCTCCACGATGCCTGTGTCCAAGCTTTGAAGAGTTCCCTGTTGCAATCTCCTTGGCTGAGGCAGAATTCACCCTGCGTGTGTCTATAATGTACACAGTAGGCTGAGGCTGTCCCAGAGCAGGGAGTCTTCCCACCTCATTATTCCCTCTGGCCAAAGAGAATCGCGCTGAGTGAGGAAGGCACTCACCCTTGTCTGATTTCTGTGCCTTTCTCTGGTGCCCTTCCGCCACCTAGTGGTCATACCTGGAATCGAGGGGTTTCTGTTAACAGTTCTGAGGAAGGAGGCTCAGGGTGTCTGTGCTTCATCAAATTCTCCAGGGTAGCATTTTCATCTCAGACCTCTAAGACCTCAGGGCTCACTTGCACCTGAAATTCTGAGAAAGGCAGAAGTTGATTCTGTCTCATTGTGGAATCTCGGGGTCTGTCACTGCCACTCTCTGGGCTCAGGATCCTCATCTTTGAAGAAATAAAGTGTAGTCGCTCAGCCGTGTCTGATAGTCCCTGGTGGGACTATAGCCCGCCAAGCTCCTCTGTCCATGGGATTTCCAGGCAAGAAGACTGGAGTGGGTTGCCATTCCCTTCTCCAGAGGATCTTTCCGACCCAAGGATCGAACGGGGATCTCCCACATTTGCAGGCAGAGTCTTCACCATCTGAGCCACTAGGGAATCCTCATTTATAAAAGACAAAAAGGGGGTGCCTAAGAAAAAAGAAAGAGCCTAAAGAGATTGGGTCCCTATCAGCTCTGATAGTCTAGGATCTATGTCTAAAGTTCACCAAGTGACCTGTGACTCTGCCTCCTTCCTTAGCTCAGTGGGAAGAATGAAAATTCCAGGAAGGCAAAGGGGGGCTTTTACTCTCTACATCTCACATGCTCAGTGGGAAAGGAATTCCAGAAAGGCAGGAAAGGGCTGGCTTAGTGGAGCATCTCCTATTTTCAAGTGCATCGAGCAGTGCTTCACGCCACGTGTGTAACTGGGTTGGCGACTGTACAGGTTGATTTGTGTTCATAGTGGCACAGTGTGCCTTATCTTGCATCCATTTCCTGTGTCGGAGGCTGATTGTCAGGAAGAGGACATGATAAAGCAGCAAAGGGAAGCTAAGTCTCCACGATGCCTGTGTCCAAGCTTTGAAGAGTTCCCTGTTGCAATCTCCTTGGCTGAGGCAGAATTCACCCTGCGTGTGTCTATAATGTACACAGTAGGCTGAGGCTGTCCCAGAGCAGGGAGTCTTCCCACCTCATTATTCCCTCTGGCCAAAGAGAATCGCGCTGAGTGAGGAAGGCACTCACCCTTGTCTGATTTCTGTGCCTTTCTCTGGTGCCCTTCCGCCACCTAGTGGTCATACCTGGAATCGAGGGGTTTCTGTTAACAGTTCTGAGGAAGGAGGCTCAGGGTGTCTGTGCTTCATCAAATTCTCCAGGGTAGCATTTTCATCTCAGACCTCTAAGACCTCAGGGCTCACTTGCACCTGAAATTCTGAGAAAGGCAGAAGTTGATTCTGTCTCATTGTGGAATCTCGGGGTCTGTCACTGCCACTCTCTGGGCTCAGGATCCTCATCTTTGAAGAAATAAAGTGTAGTCGCTCAGCCGTGTCTGATAGTCCCTGGTGGGACTATAGCCCGCCAAGCTCCTCTGTCCATGGGATTTCCAGGCAAGAAGACTGGAGTGGGTTGCCATTCCCTTCTCCAGAGGATCTTTCCGACCCAAGGATCGAACGGGGATCTCCCACATTTGCAGGCAGAGTCTTCACCATCTGAGCCACTAGGGAATCCTCATTTATAAAAGACAAAAAGGGGGTGCCTAAGAAAAAAGAAAGAGCCTAAAGAGATTGGGTCCCTATCAGCTCTGATAGTCTAGGATCTATGTCTAAAGTTCACCAAGTGACCTGTGACTCTGCCTCCTTCCTTAGCTCAGTGGGAAGAATGAAAATTCCAGGAAGGCAGGAAAGTGGCTGGCTTATTCACTCTCTATTACAAGTGCATCGAGCAGTGCTTCACGCACACGTGTGTAACTGGGTTGGTGACTGCATGAACAGAAGCACTGTGTATACCATGAGGGGCTTCCCCAGTGGCTCAGTGGGAAGCATCTGCCTGCGATGTTTCCCCGGAAGGTTCGATCCCTGGGAGGTTGCCAAATGGTGGCCCAGGGGCCAGATCTGGCTACAGGTTTGATTTGTGGTGTGCATAGTGGCACAGTGGTTTGTTTTAAAATCTTTTTAAATAAGGGGATTGCATAGAAAATCCCAATTCCCTTCAAAGTCATTAGAGCTGGTGTGTTTCTGCATGGGGAAGCTGGTGGGAGAGTAGTGGCCGCCATCTTTAGCTGGGGCGTGTGAGCTCCAGCCATCAGAGTCCCCACACCTCCAAGTCATATCACACTGGTCAGCTTCACTCACTTACAACTGTGCAAACTATTTAACCTTTCTGAACCTTAGTCCCTTGAGTTTATACTCCCTGAGATATAGGAAAGAGCATGGGCTTTGCAACGTCTAGGGACAATGGGACAAATCCCAGCATGGTATGTGACTCATGAGTGCTCTGAACTCCATTTCCCCATCTGCATCTGTAAAGGGAGGATAAGGACACAGACTCCTCCCAGAGCTGATGGGAAGATTAAAAAAGAAAATGTGTGTAAAGCATGTGAAATATAGTAGGTGCTCAACAAAACTCCGCATGAGTAAACCATGGCCCAGGTTCACTCGGTACTCTCTCTGGTTTGGTTTGGTTTTAAATATTTATTTATTTGGCTTTGCCAAGTCTTAGTTGTGGCATATGGGACTGTTTAGTTACCGGCATGTGTAATCTTTAGTTGCGTTGTGCACACTCTTAGTTGTGGTATGTGGGATTTAGTTTCCTGATCGGGGATGGAACCTGGGCCCCTTGCATTGAAAGTGTTGAGTCTTAGCCACTGGACCCCCAAGGGAGACCCAGTACTCTCCCTGAGTTTGAATGCCACAGTCCTTGACATGAGGTTAGGTTCCAACCACTCTATGAGGCCAACGTTATTGTATCCATTCTGTTCAGAAGAGCAAACTGAGGCACAGAGAGACATTAAGCAAGTAAATGGAAGAGCAGGCATGTGTAGCCCTGTTTGTCTGATTCTCAAGCCTGTGCTTTTCCCTCACAGCCACATGCCATTTTGGCTCTGGGCACATCCATTGGGTGAGTGTGAACTCTGAGTTATAATTGTAAGGGCAGAATTCTGGCTCTACCACTTAGTATCTCTTGGGACTTCTAGTATTTTATCTGGAGGAGAATAAAAGGACCATCTTCATGAGGGTTGAATGAGTTAATGCTTATGAAACACTTAGGGCACACAGTAAGAGCTCAGTAAATGCTAGCTATTGTTATCATTAGTTGAACACTGGCTGTTTATCAGGTACTAAGTACAAAGATTGATGTCTCTGTTGGTGAGAATATAAATTGATACAGCCACTATGGAAGATAGTATGGAGATGGCTCAAAAAACTAGGAATAGAACCACCATATGACCCAGCAATCCCACTACGAGGCATATACCCAGAGGAAATCAAAATTGAAAGAGACACATGCACCCCATTGTTCATTGCAGTACTATTTACAATAGCTAGAACATGGAAGCAACTTAGATGTCCATTGACAGATGAATGGATAAAGGAGCTGTGGTACATATATACAATGGAATATTACTCAGCCGTAAAAAGAAATGCATTTGAATCAGTTCTAATGAGGTGGATGAATCTAGAACCTATTATACAGAGTGAGGTATGTCATAGAGAGAAAGATAAATATTGTATACTGACACATATATATGGAATCTAGAAAGATGGTGCTGATAAATAATTTGCAGAGCAGCAGTGGAGAGGCCAACATGGAGAACAGTCTTATGGACACTGGGGTGAGGGAGGGGAATATGCTGTAGGACTGGGGGATCTCAAAGAGGGGCTCTGTGGTGACCCGGAGGGGTGGGATGGAAAGGGAGATGGGGGCATGTGTATACCTATGGAGGATTCGGGTTGATGCGTCAGTAAACAACAAAACTCTGTAAAAAATGAAATAAAAAGAGTCAAATAAAAAAAGATCAGTGTGAGTCCCGGTAGGCCTCGAGGTCTGACGAGAGATCATAGGTTAGGGTGATGTGCTGTCGGGGAGCCCAGGTATGGAAGCAAGGGGGTTGGTGTGGTTAGCTTTACATGTCAGCTTGTCAGGACCACAGTGTCCAGACATTTGATCAAATATCATTCTGGATATTTCTGTGAGGCTGTTTTTGGAAAAGATGGACATTTAAGCCAGTGGATTCTGAGGAAAGTCAAGTGAACTTGAGTAATTATGGGACTTCTAGTATTTTATCTGGAGGAGAATAAAAGGACCATCTTCATGAGGGTTGAATGAGTTAATGCTTATGAAACACTTAGGGCACACAGTAAGAGCTCAGTAAATGCTAGCTATTGTTATCATTAGTTGAACACTGGCTGTTTATCAGGTACTAAGTACAAAGATTGATGTCTCTGTTGGTGAGAATATAAATTGATACAGCCACTATGGAAGATAGTATGGAGATGGCTCAAAAAACTAGGAATAGAACCACCATATGACCCAGCAATCCCACTACGAGGCATATACCCAGAGGAAATCAAAATTGAAAGAGACACATGCACCCCATTGTTCATTGCAGTACTATTTACAATAGCTAGAACATGGAAGCAACCAAGAGGTCCATGACAGATGAATGGATAAAGAAGCTGTGGTACATATATACAATGGAATACTACTCAGCCATAAAAACAAATGCATTTGAATCATTTCTCATGAGGTAGATGAATCTAGAACCTATTATACAGAGTGAGGTATGTTAGAGAAAGATAAAACATTGTGTACTGACACATATATATGGAATCTAGAAAGATGGTGCTGATAAATAATTTGCAGAGCAGCAGTGGAGAGGCCAACATGGAGAACAGTCTTATGGACACTGGGGTGAGGGAGGGGAATATGCTGTAGGACTGGGGGATCTCAAAGAGGGGCTCTGTGGTGACCCGGAGGGGTGGGATGGAAAGGGAGATGGGGGCATGTGTATACCTATGGAGGATTCGGGTTGATGCGTCAGTAAACAACAAAACTCTGTAAAAAATGAAATAAAAAGAGTCAAATAAAAAAAGATCAGTGTGAGTCCCGGTAGGCCTCGAGGTCTGACGAGAGATCATAGGTTAGGGTGATGTGCTGTCGGGGAGCCCAGGTATGGAAGCAAGGGGGTTGGTGTGGTTAGCTTTACATGTCAGCTTGTCAGGACCACAGTGTCCAGACATTTGATCAAATATCATTCTGGATATTTCTGTGAGGCTGTTTTTGGAAAAGATGGACATTTAAGCCAGTGGATTCTGAGGAAAGTCAAGTGCCCTCCTTCATGTGGGTGGGCCTCATCAGAGCAGTGGGAGGCCCAAATAGAACAAAAGCCACAAGGACTTTTTGAGAAGACGACCTCTGGACTTCGTCAGCAGCGCACTGGCTCTTCCACAGCAGACTGCCTTTGGACTCAAGGTGACAATTTATTATTTTTTTAATGTTTATTTACTTGACTCCACCAGGTCTTGGTTGTGGCACTCGAGTTCTTCGCTCTCCATTGCAGCACGTGAGATCTTTAGCTGTGGCATGTGGGCTCTAGCTCCCTGACCAGGGATTGAACCCAGGCCCCCTGCATTGGGAGAGTGGCGTCTTAGTCACTGGACCATCAGGGGCGTCTCCAAGGTGGAACTCTCTGTCTGAATCTCCAGCCTCCTGGCCTCCCCATCAGATTTCGGACTCATCAAGCCTCCACAATCATTAAGTCAATTCATTGAAATAAATGTCTTATTTGTTCTATTTCTGTGGAGAATTCTGAAGGAGGAGGGGGAGTACCGATACCTTTGCCAGAAGAGGTATCCTTCTTATGTGTAGCGATACTAGCCTAGACAAGGTTGTCCAAAGGCCCTGGCCCTGTCTCCAATCGTTGTAACAGTCCTTTGGTATTTGGGATGCATTTACTACAAGGATCACACAAAACTGGGAGAGAGAGCACATAGAGGCAGATACAATCAGGGTTCAAAACCCACTTAATCTTCAGAACAACGTATACGGATCTACAAGAAGAAACGCAACACGGATCAATGAAAAGTCCTCTTCTTGGGCTCAGTTATGCAGAGATAGAATCAGGGGTCAAGGGGTTAGAGAGCGTAGGCAGCTGAAAAGCACTAGGTGTGTGTAAGACTTGGCACTTTTAGGGACTTCACTGGTGATCCAGTGGTTAAGAATCTGCCTTGCAAAGTAGGCGACGCAGATTTGATCCCTGCTCGGGAACTAAGATCCCACATTCCATAGGGCAACTAAGCCCATGCACCACAACTACTGAGCCTGTACTATGGAGCCCATGTGCCACAGTTAGAGAGAAGCCCATGTGTGTGCCACAACTAAGACTCAATGCAGTCAAATACATACATACATATATATATATACATATATACACATGTGTGTATATATATAAATATATGAAGAGTTGGCACTTTTACTTTGACTACAAGTGCAATGTGGGCTGGTTCCTTCCTGAGATATTTGGGATATTTAAGTCCTGATGAGACATGAGGTTGATCAGCCTGAGGACACACATCCTTGGTCTCCAGATTTCAGAAAGGCAGTTTAGAGCCAGGCAAGTGGAAGTTATGAGAAATCGGATTTGGGCCCCGGGGAAGAACAGTCAGTGCTGACCAAGATGGTCTGGGCACGGATCTCGCTGTCACCAGGAATACTCTAGAAGGTTTCCCTTCTTTGGGATGTGACCAAGGCAGTGCTGTGGAGAGAAGCAGCATGCCACTTTGGATGGGACAGACCTAGACTCAAACCAGTTAGTGTGAGTGTGACCTCAGATGAGTCACCCTTTCTGAGCCCCTGGACCTCAGGGTGTCCTCGTGCTGTCCTGGAAGTCCCTGGGTCGCCTCTCAGAGCAGCCAACACACATAAGCTGTTTACCACGCAGGTTGGCTCAGAGTGAGAAACAGCCTCTGGCTGCCCCCAGACCGTTACTCAAGGCTCCAAGCCTGTGCCAACCTGAGAGTGCCTCATGCTGCCCAAACTTGCTGCCATCCAGCCTCTGGGAGGACTGGAGAGCAAGCAAGCAAGAGGCGTGTCCGCCTGGTATCTGTCTAGATGCGATCAAAACCCACTTAATCTTCAGAACAACGTATACGGATCTACAAGAAGAAAGCAACACGGATCAATGAAAAGTCCTCTTCTTGGGCTCAGTTATGCAGAGATAGAATCAGGGGTCAAGGGGTTAGAGGCGTAGGCAGCTGAAAAGCACTAGGTGTGTGTAAGACTTGGCACTTTTAGGGACTTCACTGGTGATCCAGTGGTTAAGAATCTGCCTTGCAAAGTAGGCGCCAGATTTGATCCCTGCTCGGGAACTAAGATCCCACATTCCATAGGGCAACTAAGCCCATGCACCACAACTACTGAGCCTGTACTATGGAGCCCATGTGCCACAGTTAGAGAGAAGCCCATGTGTGTGCCACAACTAAGACTCAATGCAGTCAAATACATACATACATATATATATATACATATATACACATGTGTGTATATATATAAATATATGAAGAGTTGGCACTTTTACTTTGACTACAAGTGCAATGTGGGCTGGTTCCTTCCTGAGATATTTGGGATATTTAAGTCCTGATGAGACATGAGGTTGATCAGCCTGAGGACACACATCCTTGGTCTCCAGATTTCAGAAAGGCAGTTTAGAGCCAGGCAAGTGGAAGTTATGAGAAATCGGATTTGGGCCCCGGGGAAGAACAGTCAGTGCTGACCAAGATGGTCTGGGCACGGATCTCGCTGTCACCAGGAATACTCTAGAAGGTTTCCCTTCTTTGGGATGTGACCAAGGCAGTGCTGTGGAGAAGCAGCATGCCACTTTGGATGGGACAGACCTAGACTCAAACCAGTTAGTGTGAGTGTGACCTCAGATGAGTCACCCTTTCTGAGCCCCTGGACCTCAGGGTGTCCTCGTGCTGTCCTGGAAGTCCCTGGGTCGCCTCTCAGAGCAGCCAACACACATAAGCTGTTTACCACGCAGGTTGGCTCAGAGTGAGAAACAGCCTCTGGCTGCCCCCAGACCGTTACTCAAGGCTCCAAGCCTGTGCCAACCTGAGAGTGCCTCATGCTGCCCAAACTTGCTGCCATCCAGCCTCTGGGAGGACTGGAGAGCAAGCAAGCAAGAGGCGTGTCCGCCTGGTATCTGTCTAGATGCGATCAAAAGCAAGCAACAGAAAAATACACTGAACAGTGTTTAAACCAGAAGGATGGCTGCTACTCACTTGACGAGTAACCTGAGACAGGTGGTCCCAGCGATGCGTTGGTGCCTCAATGACACAGTAAAGGATGGGGCTCTCTCTCCTCTCCATCAGGGCAACCCGTGTTTCCTGCAGGATCACAGGATGACTACTGAAGCTTCCCCTCCTCACCGGACGGCTCTTACACAGGATGAACGTTTTTCCTTTGCATGTCTCTCTTTTCCTGCAAGAAGTACCTTTCCCCAAGCCACTAGTGATTTTCCTTTATATCTTTTCTTAAAAATAATTTTATTGATTCATTCATTTTTGGCTGTGCTGGGTCTTCCTTGCCGCAGGGGCTTCCTCTAGTTGCAGTGAGTGGAGGCTACTCTCTGGTTGCAATCTGTGGGCTTCTCTTGTTGTGAATCATGGGCTCTAAGACACACAGGCATCCGGAGCTGTGGCTCCCGGGCTCTAGAGCACAGGCTCAGTAGCTGTGGTGCCGGGGCTTAGATGTCCCAGGACAGTGGCATCTTCCCTGACCAGGGATCAAACCAGTGTCCAGATTCTTTACCAGTGAGCCTCCAGGAAAGCCCTCCCTTACAGCTTCTTATTTTATTTATTTATTTAAAAAATTGAAATGTAGTTGATTTCCAATGTTGTGTTAGTTTCCCTTTATACTTGATAACCAATTTGTCCTAGTTTGTAAGGTACTTTACCATTTTGTACTTAAATTCACAGATCAGAGGGAACCCCCTCAGTTCTTGGCAGATCTGACCAGTTGGTTTCCTTACTTGCATCCCACTGGCCAGAACTGGGTCACATGTCCATCCCTTGGCCAATCACTAGTAAAGAGAAGACTTCATGGTGGCTCAATGGTTAAGAATCTCCTTGCAATGCAGAAGACCCTGGTTCAATCCCTGGACAATTCCATGGGTGGAGAACACTGGCAGGTTACGGTCCATGGGGTCACAAAGAGTCAGACATTTAGGCTTCCCTGGTGGCTCATATGATAAAAATCTGCCTGCAATGCAGGACACCTGAGTTTGATTCCTGGGTTGGGAAGACCCCCTGGAGAATGGAATGGCAACCCACTCCAGTACTCTTGCCTGGAAAATGCCATGGACAGAGGAGCCTGGTGGGCTATAGTACGTGGGATCACAAAGTGTTGGACACAACTGAGCAACTAACACATAGTAAAGCAAAGGAAGTATTCCAACTGGTTTAAACCAATCAAGATTTACCTCCAGGATGTTGCCTGATGAGGGGTGCTGTGGGCAAGGAAGCAGGAGGTGGTGTGCTGACACTAGACTGAAAACAATTCCTGTCCCAGACTGGCCCCTATGCCCTACGGCTCTTACACAGGATGAACGTTTTCCTTTGCATGTCTCTCTTTTCTGCAACCCCCAATGTGCCCGCATTCATTTTTGGCTGTGCTGGGTCTTCCTTGCCGAGGGGCTTCCTCTAGTTGCAGTGAGTGGAGGCTACTCTCTGGTTGCAATCTGTGGGCTTCTCTTGTTGTGAATCATGGGCTCTAAGACACACAGGCATCCGGAGCTGTGGCTCCCGGGCTCTAGAGCACAGGCTCAGTAGCTGTGGTGCCGGGGCTTAGATGTCCCAGGACAGTGGCATCTTCCCTGACCAGGGATCAAACCAGTGTCCAGATTCTTTACCAGTGAGCCTCCAGGAAAGCCCTCCCTTACAGCTTCTTATTTTATTTATTTATTTAAAAAATTGAAATGTAGTTGATTTCCAATGTTGTGTTAGTTTCCCTTTATACTTCGCATAACCAATTTGTCCTAGTTTGTAAGGTACTTTACCATTTTGTACTTAAATTCACAGATCAGAGGGAACCCCCTCAGTTCTTGGCAGATCTGACCAGTTGGTTTCCTTACTTGCATCCCACTGGCCAGAACTGGGTCACATGTCCATCCCTTGGCCAATCACTAGTAAAGAGAAGACTTCATGGTGGCTCAATGGTTAAGAATCTCCTTGCAATGCAGAAGACCCTGGTTCAATCCCTGGACAATTCCATGGGTGGAGAACACTGGCAGGTTACGGTCCATGGGGTCACAAAGAGTCAGACATTTAGGCTTCCCTGGTGGCTCATATGATAAAAATCTGCCTGCAATGCAGGACACCTGAGTTTGATTCCTGGGTTGGGAAGACCCCCTGGAGAATGGAATGGCAACCCACTCCAGTACTCTTGCCTGGAAAATGCCATGGACAGAGGAGCCTGGTGGGCTATAGTACGTGGGATCACAAAGTGTTGGACACAACTGAGCAACTAACACACATAGTAAAGCAAAGGAAGTATTCCAACTGGTTTAAACCAATCAAGATTTACCTCCAGGATGTTGCCTGATGAGGGGTGCTGTGGGCAAGGAAGCAGGATTGGCTGCTAGAGGAGCATCTGCAGTGTCTGCCACACTTGAGTACATCAGAAATTAGCAAATTCCTGTCCCAGACTGGCCCCTACTCTCTGCCCTTCCCCCGCTCCCAGCATCATCACCATGCCATGTGTGTTTGTGACTAAGTGTGAAAGAATTAGGAGCATGACAAGGATGCTGGGGGAGGGGGGAGGAGAAAGGCCCCAGATACAGGCTTCTTCTGTGGTCCTTGGGAACGAGTTTATTTTTAATCTGACCTTAATGTGACCTAATTAGGGTGCAGTTCTCCAGGCATGATTCCTACATGGGCAGCTTTCAGGTAAAAATAACAAAACCCAGAAGACAGCTGATCTTTCTCCCAAGCTGGCCTTTCCTTTGACTGTTGCAGGGTAAGACTGTGGAAGAGGGGGTGTCTGAGCAGGAAGAGGGGCTAGGCTGAGTGCAAGCTAAGGGGTCAGCCCCAGCTCTGGATCCCTGGGGGCACTGGCGTCACCCAGCCTCCTCATTCACCTTACTCTAGCTTCACTCAGGACAGAACTGCCCTGCATCTACCTGACACCAAGGCTCGTAATTTGTGAGATTCCAGCCACAGGAACCAGCACCTTCTCCTAAAACTTTAAAGAAAAAGACATTAAGAATAAGTCATTTGTAAACCTGGGAATGACATCTCATTCATTCATTCAAACAAATATTTATTGAGTATCTACTATATCTAGGCACCGAGTGTGTTGGAATCAAACTATGATACATGATAGGTAAGATCCCCACCCTTAAGGAGCTGACACTCTAGAAGTGGCAGACAGACAATAAGCAAGAACTAATATGTATCATCATCAGTAATAAATACTAGGTTGGGAAGATCCTCTGGAGAAGGAAATGGAAAACTTGTGGGTTACATTCTTTCCAACATGTGTGAACCGTGAAAATATTACACTAAGTAAAGTCTTGTCGCTTTTCACACAGCTGCCCAGTTTTGGGGGGGCTCAGAGGTCGAGAAGAAGACAGCAAAAAAAGAACGCTGAACAATTCCACCGATGGGACCAAACCTCAAGATATTGGGACTAACTCAATTATCAGGGAAAAAAAAATTCCAATTGGTTTACAGGTCATAAAAGATAACAAGAATGCTTCCCTGGTGGTCCAGTGGGTAAGGAGTCCACCTTGCCGTGCAAGGGGCACCAGTTCGATCCCCAGCCTGGGAGGATCCCACGAGCCGCAGAATGGTTTGACCGGTGTGTCCAATTACCAGCCGGCGCTCTGCAACAAGAGAGTCACTGTGATGGGAGGCCCACACATGCCAAGGAATAAATAGGGATGAAAATAAATGGATAAAAAATCAATAAAAAAGGTCAAAAAATTAAAAAAAAAAAAAGACAACAAGTGTCACCATTAAATAAGCCTAAGAGGTTTTCCTGAAATGGACAACTTTCTGAAATGCTTGCCGAAACTCTTCGTTAAACACCGTATAGATTACTGGATTGATGAGGGAGTTTAGATAGCCTAGCCAGGTGAAAAAGTCAAAAAGGGCTGGGTGGATCCAGCAGGAGTCCCGGCAGATAGGGAGGACCAGAGATGCCACAAAGAAGGGCAGCCAGCAGATGATAAAGGCCCCCAGGATTATGCCCAGAGTTTTTGTGGCTTTCCTTTCCCGGGCAGCGGAGATCCTCTTGCGCTCTAGGACACTACCCGCAAGCTTGATTTTCACGTGGTTAAAAAAGAGTGGGGAGCCAGCTGAATGAGAATGTCCGTCGTGCAGGCTGGGGTTGAGCGAGCACAGCGAGGACCCCGCAGAGCCTGCGATGAGATGCGCCGTGGTGAAGCGTTTCCCATAGAGGGACGGGGGATTCAGGATGCGGTTCCGGGCAGCCATGTAGATCCGGCCATAGAGGATGATGAGCAACACAGACGGGATGTAGAAGGCCCCACAGGTAGAGTAGATGGTGTAGGAGATCTGAGATGTGTTCACCAGGCAGTCCGACATCTCTTCATGAGCTTTGGCCTGCCGCCAGAAGAGCGGTGGGATGGAGATGCAGATGGAGATGACCCAGACAATGGCGATCATGCCGGCCGCGTGGCCTGTCGTCCGGCGTTTACTGTACTCCAGGGCATCAGTGATGGCCCAGTACCTGTCCAGAGCGATGACACAGAGATGCAGGATGGAGGCTGTGCAGCACGTGATGTCAGAAGACAGCCAGATGTCACACAGGAGTTGGCCAAAGCTCCAGGTGCGGGTGGTGGTATAGGGGATGCTGATGGGCATGACCAAAATGGAAACTAAGAGGTCAGTCATGGCCAGAGAGCCAATGAGATAGTTGGCTGGGGTGTGGAGCTTCCTGGTCAGGAAGATGGTGAGGAGCACAAAGGCGTTGGAAAGGACTGTGGCCAGGGTGATGAGGGAGAGGACCAGAGCAAGAGAAATCTTGAGGGCTTGGAGGGTCTGTGGATCCCAAGCCCCTGGTGTTTCTGTAGCATTCAGGGGTCTGTTGGGAGCCCACTGCAGAAGACCTTCCACTGACTGGTTTGGAGGGGACATTCTGGGGGGCTCTCTCTTTCCACAGATCTTCACACAATAAGCCTAAGAGGTTTTCCTGAAATGGCCCAAATGCAAGAAATAGCCTAGCCAGGTGAAAAAGTCAAAAAGGGCTGGGTGGATCCAGCAGGAGTCCCGGCAGATAGGGAGGACCAGAGATGCCACAAAGAAGGGCAGCCAGCAGATGATAAAGGCCCCCAGGATTATGCCCAGAGTTTTTGTGGCTTTCCTTTCCCGGGCAGCGGAGATCCTCTTGCGCTCTAGGACACTACCCGCAAGCTTGATTTTCACGTGGTTAAAAAAGAGTGGGGAGCCAGCTGAATGAGAATGTCCGTCGTGCAGGCTGGGGTTGAGCGAGCACAGCGAGGACCCCGCAGAGCCTGCGATGAGATGCGCCGTGGTGAAGCGTTTCCCATAGAGGGACGGGGGATTCAGGATGCGGTTCCGGGCAGCCATGTAGATCCGGCCATAGAGGATGATGAGCAACACAGACGGGATGTAGAAGGCCCCACAGGTAGAGTAGATGGTGTAGGAGATCTGAGATGTGTTCACCAGGCAGTCCGACATCTCTTCATGAGCTTTGGCCTGCCGCCAGAAGAGCGGTGGGATGGAGATGCAGATGGAGATGACCCAGACAATGGCGATCATGCCGGCCGCGTGGCCTGTCGTCCGGCGTTTACTGTACTCCAGGGCATCAGTGATGGCCCAGTACCTGTCCAGAGCGATGACACAGAGATGCAGGATGGAGGCTGTGCAGCACGTGATGTCAGAAGACAGCCAGATGTCACACAGGAGTTGGCCAAAGCTCCAGGTGCGGGTGGTGGTATAGGGGATGCTGATGGGCATGACCAAAATGGAAACTAAGAGGTCAGTCATGGCCAGCGAGCCAATGAGATAGTTGGCTGGGGTGTGGAGCTTCCTGGTCAGGAAGATGGTGAGGAGCACAAAGGCGTTGGAAAGGACTGTGGCCAGGGTGATGAGGGAGAGGACCAGAGCAAGAGAAATCTTGAGGGCTTGGAGGGTCTGTGGATCCCAAGCCCCTGGTGTTTCTGTAGCATTCAGGGGTCTGTTGGGAGCCCACTGCAGAAGACCTTCCACTGACTGGTTTGGAGGGGACATTCTGGGGGGCTCTCTCTTTCCACAGATCTTCACACCCACAGCGCCTTATTTCACAGTCGTCCTGCTCACAGAATAAGGTCATCCTTCTGTTTCACACTGGTGGGAAACAGCCATCAGAATAGACCGCAGTGAAAAGCCCTTGAAACTCAACTATTTACAGAACATTGTGGTGACTACCACCTGGTAGGTAAAGGTCTTTCCTAAATCAGATGAACCCCAAGAGGTCTCACTGTTCTGGAACTTTGCCCAGCGACTGGTCAAGCTTAGAGGACACATACTGGATTCGTTAGACATCTATCAGGATAGCAAAACAGCGTTGGTAATGCTCGGGAATTCTTGCTTTTGGCATTTGGGCTCCTTCCAAAGCTTGCAATAAATGTGTTTAATGAGAACCTAAGAATTTCTTCCATCCTATTCTGAAAAGATTTTGGATGTTAGGTCGCCTCTGGGGAATTTTTTTTTTTTTTAACTAGAGACAAAAAGGAATGCCAGCTGATTCCGAGAGGCAGTGCAGTGAACAGCTCACAGTTTTCCCAGGTTCGTCTGCATGTGTCATGAGGTACTTAACTTTAGTTCCTGTCCCACTGAACGTTTGAAGCCTGAACAGACAAAACATTGCAGTTAGCAAGACTCAAAGAATGCATGAGCTGGGAGAAGGCACAACAAAGAGATCACTGTGGGTTCATCCAGAAGGGCTTGTGTTCAGAAGTTCTGGGGGTTAAGGAAAGACAAAAAGGAGAGTTAGGCTCTAGAAGGACAATTTAGACATTTGAGATTAGCCGTGAGATTAAAAGGATAGTGTTTATTGATGGCAGGGGTGCAGCAAAACCGGCATTCTCACAAGGGTCTGGAGAATACAGGGGAGGGTGAGGTCCCCCACCCCCACAATTCTCAGGGAGGGCAAAGTATCATAGCCCTTGGACGCAGCGCAGGCTTGTTACAAGTATGTGAAACCAGCTCTGTAAATTGTGAATCAGAAATCATCCTATTTATTCAGCAACAATGGAAACTAGACAAAATAACTACACACACACACACACACACACACACACACACACCCAAGAGGCCACAGGGCTAGATACCAAATTGTTCCAATGCATTTCTCTAGGAATTGGGGAGGGGATGGTGACGTTTTTTCCATCATATGAATTTTCTAAATTTCCTAGAGTGAGCATGTATGACTCTTTTTTTTTTTTTTGGCCTCTTTTTATTTATTTATTTATTTATTTTCATCCATTGCTATTCTTCAGCCTGTGTGGGCCTCCCATTGCAGTGGCCTCTCTGCAGAGCTCCAGAGTGTTGGTTCGCAATTAGACACATCCGTCCAACCCCTCCGCAGCACGTGGGATCTTCCTGGGCCAGGGATTGAACCGGTGGCCCTTGTACTACAAGGTGGGCTCTTTACCCACTGGACCACCAGGGAAGCCCCCTGTATGACTCTTAAAACAAGATAAAAAGTGAAAACTTTTTTGTTAAGCGAAGAAATTAATTGGCAGGGAACTCCCTGCCAGTCCAGGGGTTAAGATTCTGCACTTTCACAGCTTTGAGCCCACGTTTGATCTTTGGTTGGGGAGCTAAGATCCCATGAGCTACATGGCCAAAAAGAAAGAAAGAAAAGAAAATTAACTGCAAAAATAAAAATCCTGAGCTTTTTTCATAGTGAAAGTTCAAACTCAAAAATAAATTTGACTTTGCAAATGAAAATTGAAAATTAAGTCACAGAAAATTCTTGAAGAATAACTTTCTTTTCTTCTCTGTATCTCTGGGCTTGAATCTGGGTTGCAGTATTTGAGACACAGGCAAGACCTGGGATCTGAAGTCCATAGCACCTGGTAGGAAGCCCCTGGGTGTATGGGGTGCCAAGAAGAATGCTAAGACCCCTTAGCCCATCTCCAACCCTACTGTGTCTCCTCCTGCCTTGTGTGGAATGCTACGACTCCACCAGGAATCCCTATGATTCTTTTTATCTCTTTCAGCTCAATTTAGCAAACAGATCTTGCCCTGAGAGCACTCACAGCCCAGTAAGGGTAGCAGACATGTAGTTGCAAGGACCCTGGGATGGAGCTGGTAAGACAGAATACATGTATTGTTTATACAGGTTTTAAAAATGTGATCATTATAATCATGTACGAACTGGTTTCATAGTTGTAAGTTTTTCATTGTAATATATTTCCAACACTATTTCATCAATCCAATCACTCCCACAATATTACTTTTCTTTTTTTGGCTCCACCGAGCAGCTTGTGGGATCCTAGTTTCCCTACTAGGGTTCAAAACCAGAGTCCCCTGCATGGCAAGGCAGAGTCTTAGCCACCAGACCAACAGGGAAGTCCCCACATTATCATCTTAAGGGCTGCATATTGTTCCACTGGTCGCCTACACTAAGAAGGGTCTCAGTAGTCAAAATCAAGAGGGATGGCATTCTTGGTGGTTGGACAGGTGAGAGTAAAGGCCCAGAGGCTGAAGCACAGAGAGCACAGGTGGGTAGGGAATCAGGTTCTGGAGGTGGCTAGCTCCCGGTGTAGGGGGAGGCAGTAGGGCAGCGGGGAGAGCTTCACTTGGATTGAGGCAATCTAGGCTCTAATCCTTGCTCTACCCTAGTTTAGTGTATGACCTTGGGCAAGTGCTTAGGTCTCAGATTTCTCCCCCAAAACAAGAGCCACTCTACCCGCCAACCAGGACTGCTATGGAGCTTTCATTGCTCTTGGCAAAGTCAGCCTTTGAAACTCACTTAAAAGCCCAAGAGATGCCAAGAATCATTGTCATCCTGTTTTCTTCCTTTTGCTCGGCTCAGGGCTTTGTTGGGAAAGTTCAGTCCATGGCTGTTGATTGATTTTATTTTTAATTTAATTAATTAACTTGTGTTGGGCTGCGGTGGGTCTTAGTTGTGGGACACAAGATCTTTGTTGTGTCATGTGGGATCTTTTGTTGCAGCACAAGAATTCTTCAGTTGTGGCCCACTGGTATAGTAGTTGCAGTATGCAGGTTTACTTGCCCCTTGGTCTGTGGGATCTTATTTCCTGGACCAGGGATTGAACCTACATCCCTTTCATTGGAAGGTGGATTCTTAACCACTGGACCACCACCTGTTGATTGATTTTAAGTCATTAAGAAGCTAAACGTGAATGAAGTATGGCAGTTTCCCTCCCATGTCTCCAAACTGTGCTCCATCCTTAAAAAAAAATATCTACCTAGAAGAAGGGAAACAGCCTCAGTTCAAGAAAACCCACCTTAAGCTACCTGCTCTAAAACATTCCCAAAATTTGAGGAATATTATCATGATTTCTTTCATGGGGCTCTTGGTATGTTCCAGGCACTGAGTTAGCCCTGAGGCCAGCTCCACCTATGCCCCCACCTGACAGATGAACCAATCAGTGCTCAGAAAGGTGATGTCACTTGCCCCAAGGCCACCCGGTGGAAGTGGAAAAACCGGGTCCAGGGTCAGCTCTGACATCTCCACTCTTCTGCACACTGCCTCAATTCAGGAAGAAAAGCCTTCAGGCATGGTTGCTTCTAGGCGTGAAGCTGGTTTCAGATCTCCCGGTGATAAATGAAAACAGTGATTCCCTCTGGCCACACCACCCACCTCCTTCTGAGGTGGCTAGCTCCCGGTGTAGGGGAGGCAGTAGGGCAGCGGGAGAGCTTCACTTGGACAATCTAGGCTCTAATCCTTGCTCTACCCTAGTTTAGTGTATGACCTTGGGCAAGTGCTTAGGTCTCAGATTTCTCCCCCAAAACAAGAGCCACTCTACCCGCCAACCAGGACTGCTATGGAGCTTTCATTGCTCTTGGCAAAGTCAGCCTTTGAAACTCACTTAAAAGCCCAAGAGATGCCAAGAATCATTGTCATCCTGTTTTCTTCCTTTTGCTCGGCTCAGGGCTTTGTTGGGAAAGTTCAGTCCATGGCTGTTGATTGATTTTATTTTTAATTTAATTAATTAACTTGTGTTGGGCTGCGGTGGGTCTTAGTTGTGGGACACAAGATCTTTGTTGTGTCATGTGGGATCTTTTGTTGCAGCACAAGAATTCTTCAGTTGTGGCCCACTGGTATAGTAGTTGCAGTATGCAGGTTTACTTGCCCCTTGGTCTGTGGGATCTTATTTCCTGGACCAGGGATTGAACCTACATCCCTTTCATTGGAAGGTGGATTCTTAACCACTGGACCACCACCTGTTGATTGATTTTAAGTCATTAAGAAGCTAAACGTGAATGAAGTATGGCAGTTTCCCTCCCATGTCTCCAAACTGTGCTCCATCCTTAAAAAAAAATATCTACCTAGAAGAAGGGAAACAGCCTCAGTTCAAGAAAACCCACCTTAAGCTACCTGCTCTAAAACATTCCCAAAATTTGAGGAATATTATCATGATTTCTTTCATGGGGCTCTTGGTATGTTCCAGGCACTGAGTTAGCCCTGAGGCCAGCTCCACCTATGCCCCCACCTGACAGATGAACCAATCAGTGCTCAGAAAGGTGATGTCACTTGCCCCAAGGCCACCCGGTGGAAGTGGAAAAACCGGGTCCAGGGTCAGCTCTGACATCTCCACTCTTCTGCACACTGCCTCAATTCAGGAAGAAAAGCCTTCAGGCATGGTTGCTTCTAGGCGTGAAGCTGGTTTCAGATCTCCCGGTGATAAATGAAAACAGTGATTCCCTCTGGCCACACCACCCACCTCCTTGCCCTATGCTCCGCCCCAAAGGCCTCTGGCTGAAGATCTCCTCCCACTTGGGTTCACAGGGAAAATGTGAAGTCAGGTTGAACTGTTTGGAATTTTCTCCCCTCCAGATGGTCTGGATGAGTGAGGTGGCATCATTTCTCACGGAAGGCTGGTGTGCTTGACCCACAAACCCAGGCGGTCACTCCTTGGGTTCCAGGCATTCCCGTGATCTCATTCCAGCAGAAGGCGTGGGCTCAGAAAGGCCTGGGAGGCTGGTAGGTGACATCTTGGGAAGAAGGACAGTATGGCTTGCCTCCGTCAGGAATGCCAGGCTGGAGCTTCGCAGGAAGCCATGTGATTCTTTCTTTCTTTCTTTTTAAAATTTTTATTGGAGTATAATTGCTTTACAATGTTGTGTTAGTTTCTACTGTACCAGCAAAGTGAATCAGCTATATGTATACATCTACCTTTTTTTGGATTTCCTTCCCATTTAGGACAAGAGCATTGAGTAGAGTTCCCTGTGCTATAGAGTCGGTCCTCATTAATTATGTATTTTATACATAGTAGTGTATATATGTTAATTCCAGTTTCCCAACTCATCCTGCCCTCCTCCCCACCTTGGTATCCATAAGTTTTCCCTATGTCTGTGTCTCTATTTCTGGTTTGTCAATAAGTTCATCTGTACCAAATCTTTCTAGGTTCCACATATAAGCGTTAATATACAATATTTGTTTCTCTCTTTCTGACTTACTTCACTCTGTATGACAGTCTCTATGTCTACCCACGTCTCAATAAATAGCACAGTTTCGTTCCTTTTTCAACTAATATTCCACTGTATACATGTGCCACTTAGGAGCCACATGATTCCGAGGCCGTCTTCTGCCTGCGGTTCTTCCCCAGCTTGAGCAAAGTTGGGGGACTTTCCCATAATCCAACTACCTTTGGAGATTCAGGCTCTAGCTCCATAGACAACCCTCCTGTCACACATCAAACAATAAGATCAAAAATATAAATTCAGACAATGAGATACCATCCTCAGCAGATAAGTAAAAAAACAAAATTAGCATATTTGGTAAAGGTGGGAGCCACAGAAATTGTCACCTGGCACCAGGAAGTGTACACTGGAGGGCCCTTGTTAGCAAACCATTTGGTCTTATGTCATAAATCTAAAAAGGTAATGACCACTTCGTGACCCAGGAATTTCACTCCCGGGTTTAGAAGACAGGGAAGCTTTTTGATGTGTTCCCTGGCAACAGGAACAAAAATTGTCTCAGTGGTACTAACTGTGACAGCAAACAACTGGAAACCACGCCAGCGCCTGTCAGCAGCAGGATGGCAGAATGTGGCATGTTCCCGTGACAGGCGCTGCCGAGAAGGGAGACGAGGCAAATCAAAGCACAGAACTCAAAGTGGATGATTCTCACAAACATAACACTCAGTGCCAACGTCAGAAACTTGCCAGAAGAAACAAACTGTTTACGGATATAAATATATGTGGCAAAGCCATATGGAAAAGCAAGGAAACATTCAATATAAAAGTCAGGGGAACTCCCTGGTGGTCCAATGGTGACGACTTGGTGCTTTCGTTACAGAGGGAGTGGGTTCAATCCTTAGTTAGGGAATGAAGATCTCACAAGTGGAGTAGTCAAAAATATGAATAAATAAAAATAGCAGTAAATTTCAGACTCGCGGTTACCACTAGAAGGAAAAGGAAGCTGGGGGGGTGGGCAATCATCACGGAGGAGTTTCAAAAGTATCAGTGATGTTGTTTTAAGGCAGTAGTGAGTACATGGGTGTTTATTATTCGTCTTTAATCTGTAAATATGTTTTATAAATACATCAACACAAGCATACGAGATGCACACACATATTTCCCTCTTTTGTAGAGAATAGATATATGTTGGCATCACTGAGTCAATGGACACGAATTTGAGCAAGCTCATGTGAAGGACAGGGAAACCTGGCATGCTGCAGTCCATGGTGTTGCAGAGTCAGACAAGATAAAAGACTAAACTGAATCGATACAATCATAAGTTCTCTTAATCAACTTTGTACGGTATAAGAAAGAGAAGCACACTTTTAGCACTGGTAGTATTAGAACCACACCACTAGCATTGGCACAGTGATTTAGATATGTTAATATCAATCCAAACACTTTCTAGTCCCACTGGTAGATATTCTAGAACCACAGAAATTGTCACCTGGAAAGGGCCCTTGTTAGCAAACCATTTGGTCTTATGTCATAAATCTAAAAAGGTAATGACCACTTCGTGACCCAGGAATTTCACTCCCGGGTTTAGAAGACAGGGAAGCTTTTTGATGTGTTCCCTGGCAACAGGAACAAAAATTGTCTCAGTGGTACTAACTGTGACAGCAAACAACTGGAAACCACGCCAGCGCCTGTCAGCAGCAGGATGGCAGAATGTGGCATGTTCCCGTGACAGGCGCTGCCGAGAAGGGAGACGAGGCAAATCAAAGCACAGAACTCAAAGTGGATGATTCTCACAAACATAACACTCAGTGCCAACGTCAGAAACTTGCCAGAAGAAACAAACTGTTTACGGATATAAATATATGTGGCAAAGCCATATGGAAAAGCAAGGAAACATTCAATATAAAAGTCGGGGGAACTCCCTGGTGGTCCAATGGTGACGACTTGGTGCTTTCGTTACAGAGGGAGTGGGTTCAATCCTTAGTTAGGGAATGAAGATCTCACAAGTGGAGTAGTCAAAAATATGAATAAATAAAAATAGCAGTAAATTTCAGACTCGCGGTTACCACTAGAAGGAAAAGGAAGCTGGGGGGGTGGGCAATCATCACGGAGGAGTTTCAAAAGTATCAGTGATGTTGTTTTAAGGCAGTAGTGAGTACATGGGTGTTTATTATTCGTCTTTAATCTGTAAATATGTTTTATAAATACATCAACACAAGCATACGAGATGCACACACATATTTCCCTCTTTTGTAGAGAATAGATATATGTTGGCATCACTGAGTCAATGGACACGAATTTGAGCAAGCTCATGTGAAGGACAGGGAAACCTGGCATGCTGCAGTCCATGGTGTTGCAGAGTCAGACAAGATAGAGAGACTAAACTGAATCGATACAATCATAAGTTCTCTTAATCAACTTTGTACGTTATAAGAAAGAGAAGCACACTTTTAGCACTGGTAGTATTAGAACCACACCACTAGCATTGGCACAGTGATTTAGATATGTTAATATCAATCCAAACATTCTAGTCCCAAATATCTGACTTCTGGTCCCAGCTCTGCCACTGACTGGCAGGATAATTATGGGCAAGACATGATTTCTCTTTGACCGTCAGTTTCTTCGTTGATAAAAATGAGAGAATTGGGGCTATATTGCTCGAAGGAGTGCTCCAATAAGATCGTATGTGTGCTATGCTGCAATTGTAGCATCCTGAACAAACGTAAGCATAGTAACAGAGCTGGAAGAGAGTGGCTGAAAGCATACAGTTTTGGTCAGGCAGGCACAGGTCCCAACCCCCGTTGCTGCTCTTTCTCACTGCGGTCAATGGGGAAGTCACTTAAGCTTGCCGTGTGTCACCTCCCCAGAATTTAGGGAGAACCAGTAAAGGCATGGATCTTAACGCCCAGCGTAGTAAATGATGGCTGCTCTGGTTTCTCCGACCACGGTCAGGTCTCCAGGCAACAAGGTCTTTTCCCTCATTAGAAATAAGGCATCACTATGCCTTTCAGTGAGTGATGTCACCATGGTTAGAATTTCCAGCTGTACCAGGGAGCTTCTCCCCCGCCCACCACACTCCATCACAGGAGCAGCGAGGACCTTCTTCAGCCTCTCCTGAGCCCAGCCACATCTCCTCTGGAGTCCACATCACACAGACTCTAGCCATACCATCTGCCTCCCACCACCAGCATCTCTGCAGAGGGCTGGAGGGGAAAAAGCAGGCCAACCTGGGTCCTAGTTCCAACTGGGTCCACAGACTACCTCTGACCACAGCTGACTGGACCAGGGTGGACATGTGAGCCAAAACAAGTCAGCAGATTCTCTCTTGAGAATTTAGACCAGAGACTATGAACAGCTGGGTGGAGAGCTGATGGAAGGGGAACAACTCAAATGCTAAGGATTCTGGGGCAAGGGTCAGGCCCTGACCAAGTGGCGTGTGGCAGAGGGGTAGGGAGCAGAAAAGCTGTAAGTAAACAAACCAAAAACAGGTCAGCAGAGAGAGAGGCAGGAGGACAAAGCAGATGGATAAGGGAGCAGAGAGACTGGAGAACCACATACCCTAGGAGAGGAAGCAGAAGGAACCTTCCAAGCCCAGTGATATTCCTTACCCTTAGATATCCAAGAGCAGCCTCTGGACCCAGGAAACCTCATGTGCAACTTACACTTTTTCTGTTGAGCTTGTTCAAAGGAACACAACAGGCCCCAAGAAAGAAATCAGACAGAATTCTCAGTTCCTTCCCACCAAACAATCCCTGCTAAGGAGTAGAGGCAAGTCATTTCACCTCCTGTACTTTTCTTTCCCATCTGTAATTTGGGGTCCCAACGCCTTTTCCCCAAAACTGCTACGTGGATTCTGAGAAGGCACAGTGGCTTCCACACCGCAGGTGTCCTTTCTATCCATCTTAACTAAAGCGTCCCACTCAGGACTCAACCCCTCTGGCCTGCAGAAAGATCAGTCACCTCCCCTTTCAGAAGGACCTTTATTTTGACTGAGTCATAAAATCCTGCGAGAAGCAAAGAGGATGAATGTGTCTGATGTATCTTTCGAAGCCAGTCCCATTCTTCTGGGGGAGAAAAAAACCCACCAGGCTGTGACAGAGATTTGGTGCAGCAGAACCAGTGCCCCATGGAGGAACTGTGTCTCTTCTTTCTCTGGAAGCTGTGTGGTACGGATGACTGAGCCCTGGCCGGGGAAACCATTCTCCTCAAGTCTGAAGAGTGCTTTATATTTTACAAAGTACATCCACCGCTCCTATTTCATCTCATTCTCTCTACCGCAAGGGACCTCCACAGTCTCAGTTCTCTCTGTAAAATCAGGGTATCAAGTCAATCTCCCATAGGTGAAATAAATATGAGAGAAGATTGAAAGTTTTAATATGAGTGTGTCTATCAATCAGTATATCTATAAATGAATGCAAGATCTGAAATCTAGTTTCTTGAACAAGTCAACATTTTACCTCAGTTATAAAATCTGGAAAATAGGGGCTTCCCTGGTGGTCCAGGGGGTAAAAATCTGCCTTCCAATGCAGGGGGCGCAGGTTTGATCCCTGGTCAGGAAACTAAGCTGGGCATCCCAGGTGTAGCTAGTGGTAAAGAATCCACTGCCAGTGCAAGAGATGTAAGAGACATGGGTTCAATCCCTGTGTTGGGAAGATCCCCTGGACAAGAGAATGGCAACTGATGGAGCTGAAAATCTGCCAAGAGCAGAGTCAGCCTGCGGCCCTGCCCACAGTCTCTTCTGGCCACAAAGCCCACCCACCTGCAAACCCACCTCCCACCTGCGAACTCACCTCAGGATCCAATCCTTTCTCTGGCCCCACACAGATATTTAAGCACACTCTCGGCTGCCACAGCCCCTTTTCCCTTTTGGCCTTCAGGCCTCTTGGCACCTGGGCCCACAGAGCTCTTCTCTCTCCCTCTTGGCCTTCCACACTCTCTTTGTCCTCATGGCTCCGCGCCTCCCTGGGACCCTGCTCTCTCTCTGAGCCCTCGCTCTCCCCCTGCCATGTCTGTGTAGCCAGATCCATCATGGTGGCTCCTACCTGAGCCCAAGGTGAATAAACCTGATCCTCCCTGGAATCCCCGTTTTCTCTGTCTCTTTTCTCTCTTTCACACTTTTCTTACAGCAACCCCCTCAAGTATTCTTGCTTGGAGAATCCTATGGACAGAGCAGCCTGGCAGGCTACAGTCCATGGAGTTCCAGAGTCAGATCACTGAGGCAACCTATCATGTAGCACACAGGCAACTAAGATCATACATGCTGTGGGGCAGCTAAGCTGATGTGCTGTAACTACCAAGCCCGCATGCTGCAATGAAGATCCAGCACAACCAAAATAAAATACGAATAAGATAAAATGACCCCTTAAAAAATATGGAAAATGTCAAAAAGTCCGAAGCAGCCAAACCTCTGACCCAGATATGTGCACAATAAAAGTATGTACTCACCGAAAGGCATGTACAAGAATTATTCATAAGAGCACTATTGAGCAACCTCAAACGGGAAGTCACCCAAACAAACGTGAACAGTAGGATGAATAAAGACACTGCGGCATATTCCTCCCATGGAATACTATAGGTCAGTAAGAATGAGCCCCACGCAACCACATGGATGAACTTCACAGAACAGAAGAAATTCAAGTTAGGATCCCATGTGTAAGTCAAACTTCATAAAGCTCATGAATGGGCAGAACTGACCTACAGTGATGGAAGGCATGCTCGTGGGTTGTGCTTGAGGGGAAAGAGACAGTGACGGGGAGGGAGCATGAAGGGAGGCAGCTGGGTGGATGCTGTATAGTTGGCTGCACATGAATTTTCAAGTTGTGAACTTTCCCAGACGTGAACATGCATCTGGTTCCAGCAAGGACCCAGAGCCTAGGCTATCAACATAAAGCCTGAGTGAAACTGTGGCTTGCCCTCCATCTCCTATCGCCGATGAGCCTTCAGATCTACCATCTCCTACGTCTTCTCCCTCTGGCAGTCAGTAAGTCATCTCGCCTGTTCACCCTCCTGCCATACCCCTATCCCTGTGCTATTTCCTACTCTATACGTCTGACTCTGCTGTGTCCTCTGCCTAAGTAACCCTTCAGGACTAAACTCTGGCATCTACCCAGGAAGCCTTTCCTAAACTTTTCCCCAACCAGCTTGGATTAGGTACCCCTCTGCTACATGCCCATCACCAAGGCTCTTACGACACAGAACTCCCCATCAATGAACACTGAGTGCAGGGACCATGATTTATTCAGCTCCTGTGGCTGTGACACTTGGCCCACAGCAAGAGGTCAATAAATGTTTATAAAAGGCTCCATGAACTGGTGAGGAATGGGCCCTAAGGAAAGGGTACTGGACTGAGAGATGGGAGCCCTGAGCTTTGACTTGGTTCTACCACAAATTCTCTGTGACCTTAGGAAAGACAGTTCCTCCTCTGGGCCTCAGTTTCTTTATCTTGAAAATGAGAGGGTTGGATCAGATCAGAGATTCTCTTGCTGTGCATCAGAATCACCTGAGGGAACTTTAAAAATAAAAAAAATGCTGTTTAAAAACAACAAAATACAGATCACAGGCTTACACCCCCAGGGGGAAGGGCCCAGGCACTGTAATTGTTCAGAACTCCTCACATGTTTCTAAGGGGCAACCAGGTTTGGAAACCACTGGTCTGGATGATCTCTGGTTATCTTCATCACTGGCAATCTGGTTATCTTTAAACAAGATAAAGGTTTCCTCCAAGACCTTTGTAACAATTAGGAAAACATGAGAATCCAACCCTGGCTTACTTTCCGCCTTGCACTGGGTCAATTATCACCCTTCCACAGGGAAGGAAACACTTTGAATGACTAAATACATTGCACAAAGGCTCTCACTGGGTACTTCCATGCTTGTAAGAAAGAGGGCAAAAGGGTTGTAACCTCTCACCATTTACTCCTCAGACTACCTCTTGGAGCAGCTATTCCCCCATTTGACAGATGAAGAAACTGAGGTCCAGAGAGGTGAAATGACTAGCTAAAGGCTACACAGGCAATATGTGGCAGAGCGGGATTCAGAGCAAGTGTTGAAAACCTTTAGAATAGTCACTACTGGCCACATGAAAGCCTAAAAGTCTAAAAAACACTGTTTCAAAGACTTAGTTCAAAAAAGATTGTAAAATATCTCATTAATATAATAAACATTTCTGTAAGTCACATGATAATATTTTGGATATATTAAATAAGTAAAATACAAACTGAAATTAATTTCACTTTTTTAAAAAATCATGGCTACCTCTAAATTTTATAGATATAAAATTACATCTCAAAAAATGATAATAAAATAGGAGAAGGAAATGGCAATCCACTCCAGTATTCTTGCCTGGGAAATCTCATGGACAGAGGAGCCTGTCAGGCTACAGTCTGTACGGTTACATGACTGAGCATGCATGCGTGAAGGGGGTGGAGGGAAATGGGTTGGTAGAAATAAATAGATAGAATCAAAGGAATGTATATAATAATAATAAAATTACATCTGTGGGGTCTTCCCTGGGGTCCAGTGGTTAAGACTTTGCCTTCTAATGCCAGGAATGCTGGTTTGATCCCCGGACTGGGAGCTAAGATCCCATATGCCAAAAAGAAAAGCACAAAAACAAGAAGCAAAACTGTAACAAATTCAATAGAGACTTAATTTTTTTTTTTAATAAATAAAATACAACTTGAATTGTATTTCTGTTAGTGCTGCTCCCGGTTGCACCTTAGGGCTTTTACAACAGGGATGATATCGCCCCCTAGGGGTCATTTTGGGGTTCTACTCACAGAAAAGGAAAAAAAAATGCAAAAAGGTGGTTTTCTGAGGTGGTCTTTCAAATAGCTGAGAAAAGAGGGAAAGCAAAAGGCAAAGAAGAAAGGGAAAGACACACTTAACTGAACGAAGATTTCCAGAGAATAGCAAGTAGATATAAGAAAGGTTTTTTAAGTGAACAATGCAAAGAATTAGAGGAAAACAATAGAATGGGAAAGATTAGAGATCTCTTCAAGAAAACTGGAGATACCAAGGGAACATGTCATTCAAAGGTGAGCACAATAAAGGACAGAAACAGCCAAAACCTAACAGAAGCAGAGAGATTAAGAAGAGGTGACAAGAATACAAAGAAGAACCATACCAAAAATATTTTAATGATTCAGATAACCATGATGGTGTGGTCACTCACCTAGCCAGACACCCTGGAGTGTGAAGTCAGGTGGGCCTTAGGAAGCATTCCTACTAACAAAGCTAGTGGATATCAAATATATCATTCTGATAATATTTTGGATATATTAAATAAGTAAAATACAAACTGAAATTAATTTCACTTTTTAAAAATCATGGCTACCTCTAAATTTTATAGATATAAAATTACATCTCAAAAAATGATAATAAAATAGGAGAAGGAAATGGCAATCCACTCCAGTATTCTTGCCTGGGAAATCTCATGGACAGAGGAGCCTGTCAGGCTACAGTCTGTACGGTTACATGACTGAGCATGCATGCGTGAAGGGGGTGGAGGGAAATGGGTTGGTAGAAATAAATAGATAGAATCAAAGGAATGTATATAATAATAATAAAATTACATCTGTGGGGTCTTCCCTGGGGTCCAGTGGTTAAGACTTTGCCTTCTAATGCCAGGAATGCTGGTTTGATCCCTGGACTGGGAGCTAAGATCCCATATGCCAAAAAGAAAAGCACAAAAACAAGAAGCAAAACTGTAACAAATTCAATAGAGACTTAATTTTTTTTTTTAATAAATAAAATACAACTTGAATTGTATTTCTGTTAGTGCTGCTCCCGGTTGCACCTTAGGGCTTTTACAACAGGGATGATATCGCCCCCTAGGGGTCATTTTGGGGTTCTACTCACAGAAAAGGAAAAAAAAATGCAAAAAGGTGGTTTTCTGAGGTGGTCTTTCAAATAGCTGAGAAAAGAGGAAAAGCAAAAGGCAAAGAAGAAAGGGAAAGACACACTTAACTGAACGAAGATTTCCAGAGAATAGCAAGTAGATATAAGAAAGGTTTTTTAAGTGAACAATGCAAAGAATTAGAGGAAAACAATAGAATGGGAAAGATTAGAGATCTCTTCAAGAAAACTGGAGATACCAAGGGAACATGTCATTCAAAGGTGAGCACAATAAAGGACAGAAACAGCCAAAACCTAACAGAAGCAGAGAGATTAAGAAGAGGTGACAAGAATACAAAGAAGAACCATACCAAAAATATTTTAATGATTCAGATAACCATGATGGTGTGGTCACTCACCTAGCCAGACACCCTGGAGTGTGAAGTCAGGTGGGCCTTAGGAAGCATTCCTACTAACAAAGCTAGTGGATATGGTGGAATTCCAGTTGGGCTATTTTGGATTCTAAAAGATAAAATGCTGTTAAAGTGCTGCACTCAATATTCCAGCAAATTTGGAAAACTCAGCAGTGGCCACAGGACTGAAAAACATCAGTTTTCATTCTAAACCCAATGAAAGGCAATGTCAAAGAATGTTCTACAATTGCGCTCATTTCACACGCTAGCAAAGGAATGCTCAAAATGCTTCGAGCTAGGCTTTAACAATACATGAACTAAGAACAATACATGAACCAAGATGTACAAGTTGAATTTTAAAAAAGGTAAAGGAACAAGAGATCAAATTGCCAGCATCCCACTGGATCACAGGAAAAGCAAAGGAATTCCAAAAAAACTTCTATTTCTGTTTCATTGACTATGATAAAGCCTTGACTATGTGGATCACAACACATTGTGGAAAATTCCTGAAGAGATGGGAATACAAGGCCATCTTACCTGTCTCCTGAGAAACTTGCATGTGGGTCAAGAAGCATCAGTTAGAACCAGATATGGAACAATGGACTGGTAGAAAATTGGGAAGGGAGTATGTCAAGGCTGTATATTGTCATCCTGCTTATTTAACTTATATGAAGAATACATTATGGAATGTACCAGGCTGAATAAATCACAAGCTGGAATCAAGATTGCCAGGAGAAATATCAACAACCCTAGAAATGCTGATGATATCTCTCTAACGGCAGGAAGTGAAGAGGAACTAAAGAGTCTCTTGATAAGAGCAAAAGAGGAGGCTTAAAACTCAAGATTCAGGCGTCTTCCTGGGTGGTCCAATGGTTAAGAATTCTCCTTGCAACGCAAGAGAAACTGGTTCAATTCCTGGTCTGGGAAGATCCCATAACTGAGCCTTCAAGTCGCAACTAGAGAGTAGCCTCCACTTCCTGAAACTAGAGAAAGTCTGCATGCAGCAACAAAACCCCAGCAAAGACAAAGGTAAATAAATATTTTAAAAATTCAACATTCAAAAAACTAAGATCACGGCATCTGGTCTCATCACTTCATGACAAATATATGAGAACAAAATGGAAACAGTGACAGATTTTCTTTTTGGGGACTACAAAATTACCACAGATGGTGACTGCAGCCATGAAATTAAAAGATGTTTGCCCCTTGGAAGAAAAGCTATCACAAATCCAGACAGCATATTAAAAAGCAGAGACAACACTTTGCCAACAATGGTCCACATAGTCAAAGTTATGGTTTTCCCAGTAGTCATGTACAGACGTGAGAGTTGGACCATAAAGAAAGCTGAGCGCCGAAAAATTGATGCCTTTAAACTCTGGTGCTGGAGAAGACTCTTGAGAGACCTGTGAACAGCAAGGAGATCAAACCAGTCAGTCCTAAAGGAAATCAACTCTGAATATTCATTGGAAGGACTGATGCTGACGCTGAAGCTCCAACACTTGGCCACCTGATGTGAAGAGATGACTCATTGGAAAAGACCCTGATGCTGGGAAAGGTTGAAAGACAGGAGAAGAAGGGGATGACAGAGGATTAAATGGTTGAATGGGATTGTTGACTCAATGGACATGAGTTTGAACAAACTTCAGGAGGTAGTGAAGAACAGAGAAGCCAGGCCATGGGGTTGAAAAGAGTCAGACAAAATTTATCAACTGGACAACAGCAACAATTCTCATTTAACTCAACGCAGTTCTAGGAATGGGTTTGGGGCAGTACATGAAGCTGTGTGGGAAGAGGCTGGAATAGCAGTAGCAGTAAAGTAATGGGCAGTATTAATAAGAACTTACTATGTTCTAAGCACTTCTCCTGTATCAACTCATTGAAGTCTAACCACAACCCTCTGAAGCTGGTGTATTATATCCATTTCCCAGGGAAGGAAGTTGAGGCTCAAAGAAATGTTTTTGTCTAAGGGCCCAAAGCTAGGACACTATAGATCTAGAACTGGAATCTGGCTTGCTCTGTTTCCAAGCTTCACCACTGAGAAAAGGTGCTGAGTCAAATCAGCTCCAGGCCCTTCTTCATTCACAAATATTTAACTATGTGTGTTGATACACATTCAAAAAATCTCTGCCGGGCTCATCACTTTCACCTGAATGGGGTCTCTCTCTTCTAGGTCCAGAGATGGCAGGGTGCACACACACCTTCATTTACACTCTGCACACAATCCTCTGCCTGCTTTTTCAGCACAGCCCACAGAGGATGGGAGGGTGGTTATAGCAGTGTTTCTCACACTTGAATGTGCACATGCATTACCTATAATCTTATTAAAAATGAATATTCTGGGACTTGCATGGTCCAATGTGCTTAAATTTCAGCACAGCCCAAGAAGCAAAAAGACAGCATATTAAAGCAGAGACAACACTTTGCCAACAATGGTCCACATAGTCAAAGTTATGGTTTTCCCAGTAGTCATGTACAGACGTGAGAGTTGGACCATAAAGAAAGCTGAGCGCCGAAAAATTGATGCCTTTAAACTCTGGTGCTGGAGAAGACTCTTGAGAGACCTGTGAACAGCAAGGAGATCAAACCAGTCAGTCCTAAAGGAAATCAACTCTGAATATTCATTGGAAGGACTGATGCTGACGCTGAAGCTCCAACACTTGGCCACCTGATGTGAAGAGATGACTCATTGGAAAAGACCCTGATGCTGGGAAAGGTTGAAAGACAGGAGAAGAAGGGGATGACAGAGGATTAAATGGTTGAATGGGATTGTTGACTCAATGGACATGAGTTTGAACAAAGTTCAGGAGGTAGTGAAGAACAGAGAAGCCAGGCCATGGGGTTGAAAAGAGTCAGACAAAATTTATCAACTGGACAACAGCAACAATTCTCATTTAACTCAACGCAGTTCTAGGAATGGGTTTGGGGCAGTACATGAAGCTGTGTGGGAAGAGGCTGGAATAGCAGTAGCAGTAAAGTAATGGGCAGTATTAATAAGAACTTACTATGTTCTAAGCACTTCTCCTGTATCAACTCATTGAAGTCTAACCACAACCCTCTGAAGCTGGTGTATTATATCCATTTCCCAGGGAAGGAAGTTGAGGCTCAAAGAAATGTTTTTGTCTAAGGGCCCAAAGCTAGGACACTATAGATCTAGAATTGGAATCTGGCTTGCTCTGTTTCCAAGCTTCACCACTGAGAAAAGGTGCTGAGTCAAATCAGCTCCAGGCCCTTCTTCATTCACAAATATTTAACTATGTGTGTTGATACACATTCAAAAAATCTCTGCCGGGCTCATCACTTTCACCTGAATGGGGTCTCTCTCTTCTAGGTCCAGAGATGGCAGGGTGCACACACACCTTCATTTACACTCTGCACACAATCCTCTGCCTGCTTTTTCAGCACAGCCCACAGAGGATGGGAGGGTGGTTATAGCAGTGTTTCTCACACTTGAATGTGCACATGCATTACCTATAATCTTATTAAAAATGAATATTCTGGGACTTGCATGGTCCAATGGCTAAGCCTTCACACCCCCAGTACAGGAGACGTAGGTTCAAACCCTGGTCAGGGAACTAGATCCCACCTGTTGCAGCTGAGACCTGATGTGCCTGGGTGCATGCGTGCGTGGTCAGTCGCTTCAGTCATGTCCGACTCCGTGTGACCCTATGGACTATAGCCTCCCAGGCTCCTCTGTCCATGGGATCCTCCAGGCAAGAAGACTGGAGTGGGCTGCTGTGCCCTCCTTCTAAGCAATCTTCCCAACCACTGATCAAACCCGCATCTCCTGCACTACAGGCGGATTCTTTACTGCTGAGCCACCAGGGAAGCCCAAGACCTAATGCAGCCAAAGAATAAATAAATATATTTTTAGAATTAAGTTTTCTTTTTAATTAGTTAATTTATTTATTTTGGGCTGTGGTGGGTCTTTGTTGCTGTGCAGGTTTTTTCTCTAGTTGTGGCCAGTGTGGGCTACTCTCTAGTTGCGGTGCGAGGGCTTCTCATTGTGATGGCTTCTTTTGTTGCAGAGCACGGACTCTAGGTGTGTGTACTTCAGAACTTGTGGCACATGGGCTCAACAGGTGCAGTTTCCGGGTTCTAGAGCACAGGCTCAATAGTTGTGGTGCTCAGGCTTCGTTGTTCCAAGGCATGTGGGATCTTCCTAGACCAGGGATCAAATCTGCATCTCCTGCATTGACAGGCAGATTCTTTATCATTGAGCCACCAGGGAAGTTAAATCAGTAAATATTTTTTAAAAATGCAGACTCTGGTGGTCCAGTGGGTAAAGAGTCTGCCTTGCAATGCAAGGGGCACCAATTTGATCCCTGGCCTGGGAAGATCCCGTGTGCCGCGCAGTGACTGGACTGGTGTGTCCAATTACGAGCCAGCGCTTTGGAGCACGTGCGCCCAGAGCCAGTGCTCTGCAAGGAGGAAGACCACTGCAAAGGGAGGCCCCCACAGGCTGAAGAACAAAGATGGATGAAAATAAATAAATAGATAAAAATTAAAAACTGTTCTAAAAAATGCAGATTCGGATTCTATGGGTCTGGAGCAGGGGTTGAGATTCTGCTTTGCAGACAGGTTCCCAGGTTGATGCTCCTACTCCACTGACGACACTGAGTCACGTGAAGGGTAATAGTCATGTCAGCTCCGGGATGTAAGGAGGATCTCAGCATGTCAAAGCATGGCGGACTCTTAGGAATCATCCACTTCACCTCCCTGATGGTGCTGATAGGGAGAGAAAGGCTGAGACACTTGCCAAAAGTCAGACAGTGAGTTACAGGCAGAGACTACCTCTTCAGAGTTCCATCCATGCCCCTTCCCAGCCATGGTCTCCCATTTGCAGCAGCATCCGGATGTAGCCAGACACTCTTACACCCACGTCACACCATGTATTTTCACATCCTCTCCCCTCTTCCCATCTGAGTTTCCACCCTAGGGAAGTAATCCTGGGAGCAGACTGGCAGGGCAGATCTCACTCTGCAAAAACCGTTTAGGGCTGCATCCTCTGGTCCTGGAGCTCAACCTGCCCCTCCCCACCAGATGCAACACATCTGGGTCCCCAGCAAGCACTTGAGCTGATGGAGTGAAACCATTTTCAGGACAGGGGAGAGGCTGTTTTCTCCAGACTGGATGAGCACGGTACTTACAACAGGAATTCATTTCTTAGAAATTAAACACTGAATTAGTTGGTGTTTACAGAATTCACCATCTGCTTTCCCTGCTGAGAGGCACAATACAGCCGTGATAACATAAGCTTTGAAGTCAGGTAGAGCTTTGGAGCTAGGGAGACTGAATTTGCTTCCCAGCTTGGCCATTTATTAGCTCTGTGACCTTGGGCAAATTTCTCCACCTGTCTGAGCCTGTTTATTCATCCCTTCAATAGCAAATTACTTAAAGCCCATCTCGGGAATTCCTTGGCGGTCCAGTGGTTAAGAGTACATGCTCCGATTGCAGGGGGCATGGGTTCGATTCCTGATGAGTGAACTAAGATTCCACAAGCTGTGCAGTGAACCCCCCTTGAAAAAGGTCTATCACATGTTGCCAAGAGCAACATAGACATGGACCCTGCTCTTAGGAAGACGCCACGGCCCTGGGGAAACCCTTCTGGAATCTTGGACCACGGAGGATAACAGTGGAGTGGGTGGGGAGCCATGGGAAAGACAGGTAACCTATAGCAACCCTAAGATCTCTGCTGAAAATGGCTTTGAAGGGACTTCTCTGGTGACACAGTGGACACGAATCCGCCTGCCCATGTAGGGGACAAGGGCTTGATCCCTGATCCAGGAAGATTCCACATGCTGTGGGGCAGCTGACCCTGTGCTGAGCCTGTGAGCCACAACTACTGAAGCCCACACACCCTAGGGCCCACACATCTCCATCACAACTGCACATGGAAATCAGTGCAGCCCATGCTGCTAGAGCCTGTGCTCTGCAACAAAAGAAGCCACGGCAATGAGAAGCCTATGCACCACAAGGAGGAGTAGCCCCCACTGGCTGCAACTAGAGAATGCCCACACAAAGCAACTAAAACTTGGCACAGTCAAAAATACATAAATAAGAAAGAAAAAGTGACTTCAGAGCTGAACACGAGAACAAAAGGAATCCGCAAGTGAAGAGGACCCAGGGGACACCGCCAGTGACACTTACTCCATGAGACTTCCCTTCCAGGGAAGGCAGAACCTTCCCTGCCATGCACCCCAAATTCTTTCCCTTTTCTTTTTTTTTTTTGGCTGTACCACGGTGGCATGAGGGATCTTAATTCCCTGACTAGGGATTGGACTCAAGCCCTATGCAGTGAAAGTGCAGACTCTTAACAACTGGACCACCAAAGAAGTCCCAAATCCTTCTTCATTTGCTATTGCTTACCTGTCCAGAGATCACATAGTCCAGCCCTCCACTCCTCTTCCTGTTGACCTGCCCTCAGCAACAGATCCCGCCCTGAAGTCTGGCAGAGACTCCTCCTACAAAACACCATCTTCTCCGGGCAAATTTCTCCACCTGTCTGAGCCTGTTTATTCATCCCTTCAATAGCAAATTACTTAAAGCCCATCTCGGGAATTCCTTGGCGGTCCAGTGGTTAAGAGTACATGCTCCGATTGCAGGGGGCATGGGTTCGATTCCTGATGAGTGAACTAAGATTCCACAAGCTGTGCAGTGAACCCCCCTTGAAAAAGGTCTATCACATGTTGCCAAGAGCAACATAGACATGGACCCTGCTCTTAGGAAGACGCCACGGCCCTGGGGAAACCCTTCTGGAATCTTGGACCACGGAGGATAACAGTGGAGTGGGTGGGGAGCCATGGGAAAGACAGGTAACCTATAGCAACCCTAAGATCTCTGCTGAAAATGGCTTTGAAGGGACTTCTCTGGTGACACAGTGGACACGAATCCGCCTGCCCATGTAGGGGACAAGGGCTTGATCCCTGATCCAGGAAGATTCCACATGCTGTGGGGCAGCTGACCCTGTGCTGAGCCTGTGAGCCACAACTACTGAAGCCCACACACCCTAGGGCCCACACATCTCCATCACAACTGCACATGGAAATCAGTGCAGCCCATGCTGCTAGAGCCTGTGCTCTGCAACAAAAGAAGCCACGGCAATGAGAAGCCTATGCACCACAAGGAGGAGTAGCCCCCACTGGCTGCAACTAGAGAATGCCCACACAAAGCAACTAAAACTTGGCACAGTCAAAAATACATAAATAAGAAAGAAAAAGTGACTTCAGAGCTGAACACGAGAACAAAAGGAATCCGCAAGTGAAGAGGACCCAGGGGACACCGCCAGTGACACTTACTCCATGAGACTTCCCTTCCAGGGAAGGCAGAACCTTCCCTGCCATGCACCCCAAATTCTTTCCCTTTTCTTTTTTTTTTTTGGCTGTACCACGGTGGCATGAGGGATCTTAATTCCCTGACTAGGGATTGGACTCAAGCCCTATGCAGTGAAAGTGCAGACTCTTAACAACTGGACCACCAAAGAAGTCCCAAATCCTTCTTCATTTGCTATTGCTTACCTGTCCAGAGATCACATAGTCCAGCCCTCCCCTCTCCTCTTCCTGTTGACCTGCCCTCAGCAACAGATCCCGCCCTGAAGTCTGGCAGAGACTCCCTCCTACAAAACACCATCTTCTCCCACTCCTCTGAGCCTTTGCATGGGCTATTCCCTCTACCTCCTCTCCTCTCCTCCACCCTCTCCGGAGATTTCTCTGGCCCCTCAGGACAGACAGAGCCTCCCTCCTCCCCACCCACTGGTCTTTAAGACACATCACACTGGACTCCCCTATGCTGGGCTCACATGCTGACTGCCTGACTCCCTGTTGCTCTGGAAGGAGGGGCAGACGTGGGACACAACGCCCAGGGACCTCTGTGTGGGGAACCCTTCTGCCCTCATCCCCCATCCAACCCCAGCGTCCCTCTCAGGACTGAATTCAACTGTCTCCTCTTGGCTGAAACGTGTCCACGCCTTCCACGCAGGTGGGGTTAGCCTCTCTGCTTGGTGCCAGCTAGCGCCTTATCACGTGACGCACCCCGTACAGCTCTCCTCACCCTGCCTCCAGTGCCTGTGGGTCTCTTTCCCACAAGATGGTAACTTCCTAGGACGGAGTTGGGTTTTGTTCACAGCTGTATGTTTCGGGCTCAATATTTATGGAGGTTCATAATGAGTTACTCAAAGAATGAATGAAAGAAGCACACTGATAAGTTTACCTCTATCCCCAACCTCCTCGCTCTGTTCCACTGGCCACAGATATCCTGGGTTCACTCCCCCTGGACGTCTCACAGGGAACCCAAACTCAACCAAGCTACAACCTTCCTCGTCACCCCCAGGCCCTCCTGCCTGTTTCTTCCTTTGCAGTCAATATCCTGTTCTTATTCACCTGACCCCAGCGCTTGGAATCCTCCCTCCTTCCCTCTCTCCAGCACTTAACTAGTGATCACCTTTTATGAGTTGGGAAGCTGAGGCTCAGAAATGTAATGCAACTGGCTCAAGGTCACACAGCACATCAACAGCCAGGTTCAGAGCCTTGCTCTGAAGAACCCCGAGTCTCTACCTCGTAAGCCTCTCATTCCCCCACAAGTTCTGTCTCCTCTCCCCTGACTTCTCTACACACACTGGGGGCATTTGTATCTTGGGTAGGTTATTTCCTCTGCCTGGAAGGGCAATCTTCCTCACTCTTCTTCCTCTTCAGGCCCTTCTCAAAGCCAATTCCTCCAGGAAGACTTCCATGGTCAACAGGATGCAAAATCTACACCCTTTAAATCCTTTCCGGACTCCAGGTTCTGTTTGCTTGTTTGTAGTTTTCTTTTTTAAAAAATTTATTTATTTATTTGGGGCCATTCTGGGCTATTTTCACTGCTGCCACAGCTCTTCTCTAGTTGCAGGGAGTGGGGGCTACTCTCTAGTTGAGGTGAGCAGGCTTCTTGTTGTGGTGACTTCTCTCATGGTGGGACTTGGGCTCTAGGACACACGTGCTTCCGTAGTTGTGGCACGTGGGCTCAATAGTTGCGGCTCCAAGGCTCTAGAGCACAGGCTCGATAGTTGTGGCTCACAGACTTAGTTGCTCTGCAGCATGTGGGATCTTCCCGGATCAGGGAAGGAACCTGTGTCTCCTGCATTGGCAGGTGAACTCTTTACCACTGAGCTATCAGGGAAGCCCTGTTTTGTAGTCTTTTAAAAATATTTATTTACTTTTTTATTTCTGGCTGTGCTGGGTCTTTATTGCTGCATGAGGACTTCCCCTAGTTGTGGTGAACAGGGGCTACTCCATAGTTGCAGTGCTTGGGCTTCTCACTGTGGCCCATGGGCTTAGGCGCTTTGCAGCATGTGGGAATCTTCCCAGATCAGGGATCCAACCTGTGTCTCCTGCGCTAGCAGGCGGCTTCTTTACCACTGAGTCATCAGGAAAGCCCCTGTTTTGTCTTCTTTTTTGGCTGCTTTGGGTCTTCGTTGCAGCGCAAGGCTTCTCTCTAGTTGCGGCTTGTGGGCTTCTCTTGTTGTGGAGCACGGGATTTGGAGTGCACAGCTGCACTACTCAGCCCAAGCGCTTAGTTGCCCTGTGGCAGGTGGGATTTTAGTTCCCGGACCAGGGATCGAACTTGAGTTCCCTGCACTGCAAGGTGGATTCTTAACCACTGGAAGCTCCTCTCCAGGGTCATCTGTGCCTCTTATGCCTGTAGCTGGAAGCTCCTTGAAGATCTACCTATTTCCTCCCCACTCCAACGACCAGAGCCCAACAGGCTTATAATCAACATAGAGTAACACTTCATGTAAGGCTCAAATGGGCTGAGGAAAAATAACAACATTCCTCCTCTCTTGTTTTTATCTCAGAATAAAATCCAAAATCCTCACCATGGCCTGTAGGGTCCTATATGATTTCCCTGCCCTGTCCCCACCCCTCCCCACCCCAAGCCACCTCTCTGACCTCATCTCTTACCATCCCCTACTCCCTCGTTAAATATCATCTCCTTGGCAAAGCTCTGGACCAGCCAACATAAAGTAGCCTATGCTTGACCAGATCACCTTGCTTCATGCTTGCGTCAGTGCTTAACCATATCTGATATTTTCTGCTTGTTTCTTTATGGCCTGTCTCCCCTCCTCCTGCCATGCACCTTCCATCTAGCTCATCATTATATCTCCAGGGCCTAGAACAGTGCCTGGCTAACAACAAATTGACGTATCTACAGCCTGAAGAGCTCTCTGGGCTGGAGTTGCACATTTATGACCCACGTGCACAGAGGTGGTAACTAGAGCCAATGGGGCGGATGAGACCACCCAGGGAGAGTGTCTGCTGTGAGGAGAGAGGAGGCCTGGGACAGCAGAGCTGTGAATGGCTGCATGAACGTGGGTGGACCTGCAAAAACTAGAGACAAAGAAGGGAAAAGTGGACAGTATGAAGTCAGAGGAGCCAGGAGAAGGGAGCATCTTCAGAGGGAGTCAGACTCAACAGTGCCTGCTGAATTCAGCTTCCTGGGGAGCACGGATGACCTTGGCAGGCTGTTGCCCACTCTGGGGCGGGGGGCATCTGTTCAATGAGAGGGACCTCTCAGGCCCCAGGATCTCCTGTTTGTGGGGGGGGTTTCGGCTTGTGGGCTTCTCTTGTTGTGGAGCACGGGATTTGGAGTGCACAGCTGCACTACTCAGCCCAAGCGCTTAGTTGCCCTGTGGCAGGTGGGATTTTAGTTCCCGGACCAGGGATCGAACTTGAGTTCCCTGCACTGCAAGGTGGATTCTTAACCACTGGAAGCTCCTCTCCAGGGTCATCTGTGCCTCTTATGCCTGTAGCTGGAAGCTCCTTGAAGATCTACCTATTTCCTCCCCACTCCAACGACCAGAGCCCAACAGGCTTATAATCAACATAGAGTAACACTTCATGTAAGGCTCAAATGGGCTGGGGAAAAAATAACAACATTCCTCCTCTCTTGTTTTTATCTCAGAATAAAATCCAAAATCCTCACCATGGCCTGTAGGGTCCTATATGATTTCCCTGCCCTGTCCCCACCCCTCCCCACCCCAAGCCACCTCTCTGACCTCATCTCTTACCATCCCCTACTCCCTCGTTAAATATCATCTCCTTGGCAAAGCTCTGGACCAGCCAACATAAAGTAGCCTATGCTTGACCAGATCACCTTGCTTCATGCTTGCGTCAGTGCTTAACCATATCTGATATTTTCTGCTTGTTTCTTTATGGCCTGTCTCCCCTCCTCCTGCCATGCACCTTCCATCTAGCTCATCATTATATCTCCAGGGCCTAGAACAGTGCCTGGCTAACAACAAATTGACGTATCTACAGCCTGAAGAGCTCTCTGGGCTGGAGTTGCACATTTATGACCCACGTGCACAGAGGTGGTAACTAGAGCCAATGGGGCGGATGAGACCACCCAGGGAGAGTGTCTGCTGTGAGGAGAGAGGAGGCCTGGGACAGCAGAGCTGTGAATGGCTGCATGAACGTGGGTGGACCTGCAAAAACTAGAGACAAAGAAGGGAAAAGTGGACAGTATGAAGTCAGAGGAGCCAGGAGAAGGGAGCATCTTCAGAGGGAGTCAGACTCAACAGTGCCTGCTGAATTCAGCTTCCTGGGGAGCACGGATGACCTTGGCAGGCTGTTGCCCACTCTGGGGCGGGGGGCATCTGTTCAATGAGAGGGACCTCTCAGGCCCCAGGATCTCCTGTTTCTAAGAATCTGTATTTCTGTTCACATTCACATTACCGCGCCAAAAAAAAAAATCTACCCGTGGTCTAGGAGAGAAGGGGCCACCTGGGGTGTCCACCCTCATTTATCCATCAGACAACTGACAAACTGAGGAAGCATCTCGGTATTTTCTTGCTTGTCCTAAGCATGAATAGGAGAGAAAGAGGCTGCAGAACCTGCCAGTCATGTCCAGGTGGCTGCCCCCTCCCTCCCCTGCCATCCTCTAGGTACGGGCTTCCCAGCGCCTCCATGGCAAAGACCATCCACTTCTCCCCACCAGCTAGACAGGATCCAGAGTTGCAAAAGGCTAGCTGCCCCCGTGGCTTGGCCACCTGCTGTGGACGTCCTGGTGAGGAAGGCTGAGCCCTGGCTGTGGCTGTGCCCTCCAAAGGAGAGCAAAGACCCACAATGTGTGGCGATAAGAAAACACTGGAGGGACCATCCTGGTGGTCCAGTGGTTAAGACTTCATGCTCCCAGTGCAGGGGGCCTGGGTTCCATCCCTGGTCAGGGAACTAGAGCCCACATGCTACAACTGAGAGTCTGCATGCCACAACTAAGACCTGGAGAGCCAAATAATAAAAATAAATAAATATTTTAAAAGAAAGAAGGAAAACATTGGAAACTGATTCCAGGGAAGACAGTGAGACGTTGGTCCTACCAACCAAAGCAATGACAGCTACCAATGCCTGCGCTGTTGTCTGGGCTGGAGTTGCACATTTATGACCCACGTGCACAGAGGTGGTAACTAGAGCCAATGGGGGATGAGACCACCCAGGAGAGTGTCTGCTGTGAGGAGAGAGGAGGCCTGGGACAGCAGAGCTGTGAATGGCTGCATGAACGTGGGTGGACCTGCAAAAACTAGAGACAAAGAAGGGAAAAGTGGACAGTATGAAGTCAGAGGAGCCAGGAGAAGGGAGCATCTTCAGAGGGAGTCAGACTCAACAGTGCCTGCTGAATTCAGCTTCCTGGGGAGCACGGATGACCTTGGCAGGCTGTTGCCCACTCTGGGGCGGGGGGCATCTGTTCAATGAGAGGGACCTCTCAGGCCCCAGGATCTCCTGTTTCTAAGAATCTGTATTTCTGTTCACATTCACATTACCCTCGCCAAAAAAAAAAATCTACCCGTGGTCTAGGAGAGAAGGGGCCACCTGGGGTGTCCACCCTCATTTATCCATCAGACAACTGACAAACTGAGGAAGCATCTCGGTATTTTCTTGCTTGTCCTAAGCATGAATAGGAGAGAAAGAGGCTGCAGAACCTGCCAGTCATGTCCAGGTGGCTGCCCCCTCCCTCCCCTGCCATCCTCTAGGTACGGGCTTCCCAGCGCCTCCATGGCAAAGACCATCCACTTCTCCCCACCAGCTAGACAGGATCCAGAGTTGCAAAAGGCTAGCTGCCCCCGTGGCTTGGCCACCTGCTGTGGACGTCCTGGTGAGGAAGGCTGAGCCCTGGCTGTGGCTGTGCCCTCCAAAGGAGAGCAAAGACCCACAATGTGTGGCGATAAGAAAACACTGGAGGGACCATCCTGGTGGTCCAGTGGTTAAGACTTCATGCTCCCAGTGCAGGGGGCCTGGGTTCCATCCCTGGTCAGGGAACTAGAGCCCACATGCTACAACTGAGAGTCTGCATGCCACAACTAAGACCTGGAGAGCCAAATAATAAAAATAAATAAATATTTTAAAAGAAAGAAGGAAAACATTGGAAACTGATTCCAGGGAAGACAGTGAGACGTTGGTCCTACCAACCAAAGCAATGACAGCTACCAATGCCTGCGCTGTTGTCTGAGGCCAGGTGCTGTGCTGACCTATGACCCTATTTGATTTGCACAGCAACCCTGTGAGGTGGCCACTTTCATCTGCATTTTACATGGGAGGAAATCAAAGCTCAGAGAAATTAAGGTCACACAACTAGTAAATTGTCAAGCCCTGTTTGCTAATGCAGCCAGTCTGACTGAGAGCACTGCTCTTAACCTTGCACCTCCCGAGCGAGTGAGGTGAGGGACATTAGTCTTCTCTTACAAGCAGTATGACCTTGGGCCAGATTTATTCCCCACTCTGCATCTGCAATAAAGCCAATTTCTTAGTTCTCTTCCATTTCTGACGTTATGTAATTGGCTGGGATTTGTATAGAGCTTTACAGTTTATAAAAAGGCATTCGCTACAGACTCTGTAAGGTGAACAAATCATGGTCTCCATTTGATAGATGCACAAACTGAGGCTCAAGGAGATGCAGTGACCCGCCCAAGGTCACGAAGCAAGTCAGGGCCGCCGGGCTTGGGGATTCCACACTAGACGTTCCTCCAACTCCCCTCCAGAAAGGGGCCGCCCCGCGGCGCCCGGCGTCCCTCGGCCACCCCCGGCCACGTGGGGGCGTCGCAGCCCCCGGCCCGGGGGCCGCCTCCCGCCGGGCCAGATCTCCGGCAACGCGCGCCAGGCATCCCGCAGCCGCCTCTGGACGCTGCCTCGACCCACCCTCTATCCTGGCGCTCCGGACGGCGCCCCCCGACGCGCCCCTCCGGCCCGGTAGGTCCTCCGGACCCCCATCTGGCATTCCGGCGCGTGCCCCTCGCGTCCGAAGGCGCGGAGAGGCGGGCCGCTCGGACCCGCGGGGCTCCCGGCCCAGCTCCACCGGGACAGGTGGGCAGCGAGCCGCCGCGGCCCCGGCGCCCCTCCCGGGCGGCACCGGGCACCGAGCCCTTACCCGCTCCCGGGCACGCAGGTGCGGACCGCGGGCTCGCCCTCCCGGGTCCTCTTCCTGGCGCAGCGCCTCGTCTCCCCGCCGGCGGCCGCCTCATCTCCGCCCGCCCCGCCGCCCGGGGGCCCTTCCCTGGCCCGCGCCCTCGCGATCCCCACCTGCCGGCACCCTGCGGCTCCGGCTCCAGGCTCCCCTCCCCGCGCCCGCCGCTCCTCCTGGCTCCCTTCCCCCAGCTCCTCCCCCGAGAGGCTCCCGCCCCACTCTGCCCCCCGCCCGCCAGAGAGAGGCTCGGCCCCTTCCAAGCCCGGCCGCGGGGCCCGGAGCTCCGAGCCCTGGCCTCGCCCTCGCCGCAGCCCCAGCTCCAGCTCCAGGGGCAGGTGCGCGCAGGGGTGACAAAGGCCCCAGCTCGGTACACCCCGGACCCCACCTGTAGGTCCGGAGTAGGGGTGTTGAGAGGGGGGCCCTGCCCAGAGACTCTTGGTGAAAGCCAAGCCTCCTGCATCCCTCCCTGTCCCTGTCGTTACCCCTGGTTAGGATTTTTCCTTCACTTAACAAATATGTATTGATCTGTGGGTCAGTCACGTTCTAGGCAGTGGGGACATACCAGTGAACAAAGCGACTGTGAACCTAAGGGAGGTTACATGCAGCGAGGAGGAAAATGAAGCTGGGAAAGGAGAAGGAAAGTGAGGCGCAGCTTTGAACAGGGAGGTTGGGGGAGGCCTCCGTGGGAAAGTGACATCCAAATAGGAGGAAAGGGAGTGAGCCCTGCAGAAATAAGGGAAGCCACCCCCGGCCACGTGGGGGCGTCGCAGCCCCCGGCCCGGGGGCCGCCTCCCGCCGGGCCAGATCTCCGGCAACGCGCGCCAGGCATCCCGCAGCCGCCTCTGGACGCTGCCTCGACCCACCCTCTATCCTGGCGCTCCGGACGGCGCCCCCCGACGCGCCCCTCCGGCCCGGTAGGTCCTCCGGACCCCCATCTGGCATTCCGGCGCGTGCCCTCGCGTCCGAAGGCGCGGAGAGGCGGGCCGCTCGGACCCGCGGGGCTCCCGGCCCAGCTCCACCGGGACAGGTGGGCAGCGAGCCGCCGCGGCCCCGGCGCCCCTCCCGGGCGGCACCGGGCACCGAGCCCTTACCCGCTCCCGGGCACGCAGGTGCGGACCGCGGGCTCGCCCTCCCGGGTCCTCTTCCTGGCGCAGCGCCTCGTCTCCCCGCCGGCGGCCGCCTCATCTCCGCCCGCCCCGCCGCCCGGGGGCCCTTCCCTGGCCCGCGCCCTCGCGATCCCCACCTGCCGGCACCCTGCGGCTCCGGCTCCAGGCTCCCCTCCCCGCGCCCGCCGCTCCTCCTGGCTCCCTTCCCCCAGCTCCTCCCCCGAGAGGCTCCCGCCCCACTCTGCCCCCCGCCCGCCAGAGAGAGGCTCGGCCCCTTCCAAGCCCGGCCGCGGGGCCCGGAGCTCCGAGCCCTGGCCTCGCCCTCGCCGCAGCCCCAGCTCCAGCTCCAGGGGCAGGTGCGCGCAGGGGTGACAAAGGCCCCAGCTCGGTACACCCCGGACCCCACCTGTAGGTCCGGAGTAGGGGTGTTGAGAGGGGGGCCCTGCCCAGAGACTCTTGGTGAAAGCCAAGCCTCCTGCATCCCTCCCTGTCCCTGTCGTTACCCCTGGTTAGGATTTTTCCTTCACTTAACAAATATGTATTGATCTGTGGGTCAGTCACGTTCTAGGCAGTGGGGACATACCAGTGAACAAAGCGACTGTGAACCTAAGGGAGGTTACATGCAGCGAGGAGGAAAATGAAGCTGGGAAAGGAGAAGGAAAGTGAGGCGCAGCTTTGAACAGGGAGGTTGGGGGAGGCCTCCGTGGGAAAGTGACATCCAAATAGGAGGAAAGGGAGTGAGCCCTGCAGAAATAAGGGGAAGCCACACTCCGCCTGAGGGCAGCTGGCCAGAGCAGTGAGTGCTAGGAGCTGAGGTCAGAGAGGCAGGGGAAGGGGTGTTGCCTTCCTTATTCAGACAACAGACTCAGAGTAGGGGTCCCAACCCCTCGGAATTCCTAGCAGGTGTTGGGAGTGCCCGGTTCCAAGCACCAGGGGTGAGAGAGGACTTGAGCACAAAGAGGAACCAGGAGAAAGGTTCAGGAGGAGGCCCCGGGCTGGGCAGGCCCGGGTTTTGTGCCCTCTGTGGGAGCTGGCCTTTTGCCTCCTTATGAGCTTTTTGTCTGTTTGTCCTTGGTGTATTTCCAGGCCGTGTTACTAGGTGCATCGGCTGCTCATGGCGTGTCTTCTTGATGAACTGACCTGTTTAGCGTTATGAAGAGCCCGTCTGTCCCCGGCAGTAGCTCTTGTCGTGAAGTCTCCTTAACGGGGTATCAGAAGAAGCTGATTTATTTACAGCCTGCACAGCTGTCTGACATCTTCTCTACCCCAAACTCAGCAGCTCCTCCAGACTTTCTTTCCGGTGTCCTTCTGCACCACGGGTTCTCCGCCTGCCGGGCCCTTCCCTCCTTCCTCCACTCCTCACCCTCCTGGTTTACCATCTAATGGTTGCCCTGGTACCCGCACCCCTCTCAGTCTTTCTCTTTTTTGGAAGACTGTGATCGATGATCATTAATAATGCAGACATTCTTTTTTGTCTTAGTGCAAATCCCAGGGAGATAAATCACTGGCACATAGACAGAAGTTACCGGCAGCCACACCTCAGCCTTCTCCACTCTACTCAGGCCCTGGGCTCTTCTCCCAGAAAGGAAGTGGGCTGATGGACCAATGAACGCCAAATATAGGCATGGCCAAAGATAGGTCCTGCGGCTGATGTCCCAGGTTGAAGATGTGCAGAGGAGGAAGGGGTCTGTCTACACAGTCCAGGCATTTGTAGGTGCTGCTGAGATCCCAGCCAGAAATCTGCAGTTGGAAATTACAGAACAGAGTAAATATAGACATGCCCTGGGTGTGTGGGCTCACCGAAAAGACCCTGACAGCCCTAGAAGCTGCCCTGACCAGGGATGAGAAACGGAAGGGAGAGGGGAGAGGGCAGAGAGAGCGCAGCATCTCAGCGCACAGCTGACATCATTTAATCGTAAAAGCAGCCAGAGATGTGCAGTGCTGTTGAAAGTTGGTTTAGGGAAGAGGCTGGGTCCCAGCTCTCAGGAAGCTCACAAACCAGGAGAGAAAACCCACATGCAGTTAAGCATAGCACAGTGTAGGGGAAGAGGGGAGACTGGGGGAATGGTCAGGAGCTCAGAGGATAGCACAGCCCACCTGGGAGGTGAACAAGGGTCAATCCTGCGCTGAGCCTTGAAGGCGAGTAGGAGGCACCTGAGCAAAGAAGGAGGAAGGAGAGCAGAGAAGTTCCCTGGCAGAAGGAAGGGCATGGGCAAAGGGGCACAAAGGGAGAATTGGTTATGGAAATGGCACGTCTGGGAGAAGCAGTCAGGATGAGGCCAGGCATAAAGAGGATCAAAACTGTGTCAGTTGCAGAGATACGGATGCACCTAGAGACTTACAGAGTGAAGTAAGTCACAGAAAAACAGATACCATGTATTAATGCATATATGTGGAATCTAAAAAGAATAGCATAGATCATCTTATTTGTGAAGCAGAAATAGAGGCAGAGATGTAGAGCACAAGCATGTGGACACCAAGAGAGAGAAGGGGTGGGTGGGGTGAACTGGGAGGCTGGAATTGACATGCATACACTATGGATACTAGGTGTGAAATAAATGACTTGTGAGAACCTACTGTATAGCCCATGGAACTCTACTCAGTGCTGTGTGGTGACCTAAATGGGGAGGAAATCCAGAAAAGAGGGTGTATGTGTATATATATATATATATATATATATATATATATATATATATATGGCTGATTCACTTTGCTGTACAGCAGAAACTAATACAGCATTATAAAGCAACTCTACTCCAATAAAAAAATTAATAATAAAAAGATGAAGCTGGAGAGGCAGGAAGGGGCCAGTTTATGAAGAGCCTTGCATGCTAGGCAAAGGAGCCCGTGTTTTATCCTGAGAGCCATGAGATCCAGGGGAGGGCTTTGAGCAAGGGCCTGGCATGATTGGACAGGGTAGGTTAACAATTCATGGTACCCTAAACTCTGACTGGAAATCCCCATGATCCCCACTCCTGTTACCATGATGAAAAAACCCGGCACATTTCCTGATGTGCTTCGTCTTACTCCAAACCATCCTCCATGCTTCAGGGGAGCAGATTTCCTAAAACACACGGACCTGCTGCCCAGACAGTTCTCGTCCCTCCCTTTCCCTCCTGAAAACGTGGTGCCTCCTTTGTCCTGGGCTCTTCCCGGTCTATCGCCACTATGTATCCTGTCTTTGCAAACCTGGCTCAAGCTTGTCCTCCCATGGGAAAAATTCTGACCTTCATTTCCATGGTTCAGAATTCCCCCTCATTTCAGAATCTTTCATGTCTCCTTGGCTCACCATGACTCATCCCTCCAGGCCAGCTCCAAAATCCCCTTTTATGGCAGGTCCCTCCCCTTCCTTCTGAGCAGAAATGGTGATTCCCTCCTTGGAGGGCCAAGTAGGGGGTTAGAAGTGTTGACTCAGTGACCAAACTGAGTCTGAATCTTGATCTGACTGGTCCGTAGCTGGGAAACCCTGGTCAACTTACCTAAATTCTGTGCTACTGCTGCTGTTCAGTCACTAAGTTATGGTTGACTCTGTGGCCCAGCGGACTCCTCTGTCCATAGGATTTCCCAGGCAAGAATACTGGAGTGGGTTGCCATTTCCTTCACCAGGGGATCTTCCTGACCCAGGGATGGAACCCAGATTTTCTGCTTGGAAGGCGGATTCTTTAATATTGAGCCACCTGCAAAGTCCCTCTAAGTTCTGTGAGCCTCGGCTTATTCATGTGTAAAATGATCACAATAATAGTCCCTGCTTCCTGGGGTTATGATGAGGGCCAACTTAAAGTCATGCATCTAAGTACACAGCCCATTGCCTGGCACACAGGAGGCCCTCCGTGAGTGTTCACTATCTCTGTAATTGTAACTGCAATGCCACACTTTTCACAGTTATGTTGCATCCATCTCCCTCAATAGCATGAGTTTCCCAAGGGTAGAGATTATTCGTCGAACCACGCCCACGTTCCAGCACTGAGTTTCAGGCATGGTAGACCGTCAACCGTAGATGGATGGATGAATGGGTGGATGGATGGATGGATAAATTAAGGAAAGAAGTCACCCAGACACTCTTGCTCCCATAGAGCCCACCTCGCTTGGGAGGTAGGAGCCAGGCTTGCCTTTTTCTGAAGAGGGCTGAATGAATCGTGTGTCAGGGAACTAGTGTCTGAGCGAGCTTTGTCAGCAGACAGTCTGCGGTTTGTAATTTCTTCAGGGGAGAGCAGTCTAGACAGAGAACCACTGTACTGGTGATGAACAGGCACTGCATGGGAATCAGAATCCAGAGAATTTCAAGGAACGGGAAGCCCAGCCTGCTCCCTGTTTTCCTCTTTCCTCATTACTCAGGAGCTGGCTAAGCAAATTTGCTACCAGTCCCCAATAGTGGAAATTAGTTCTCAGCTTGGACCTGGGGCGGGATCCAGCAAGGCCCTGCATCATCTGTTGCCAAGGGTCAGGGGAAGAATGGAGACTCCATCAAGGGAAGGAACGATATTTATTGAGCAGTTCTTGTGCCAAGCACTAAGTGTTTGATGTGCACTCTCGGTTCCATAACCCTGCAAGGAAGTACCATTGCGGATTGCCCCTTGTTTTCTCGTGCAACGGTGGTAACAGGATGGGATCTTGATTTTGTCTTTTTTTTTTTTCTTTTTTGGCTGTGCTAGGTCTTATTGCTGTTTTCAGGCTTTCTCCAGTTGCAGTGAGTAGGGGTGTATTGCAGTGGCTTCTTTTGTCACAGAGCACAAGCTCTGGAGCACTTGGGCTTTGGTTATTGTGGGATCTTCCTGGACCAAGGATGGAACCAGTGTCCCCTGCATTGGCAGGCGGATTCTTAATATTGAGCCACCTGCAAAGTCCCTCTAAGTTCTGTGAGCCTCGGCTTATTCATGTGTAAAATGATCACAATAATAGTCCCTGCTTCCTGGGGTTATGATGAGGGCCAACTTAAAGTCATGCATCTAAGTACACAGCCCATTGCCTGGCACACAGGAGGCCCTCCGTGAGTGTTCACTATCTCTGTAATTGTAACTGCAATGCCACACTTTTCACAGTTATGTTGCATCCATCTCCCTCAATAGCATGAGTTTCCCAAGGGTAGAGATTATTCGTCGAACCACGCTCCACGTTCCAGCACTGAGTTTCAGGCATGGTAGACCGTCAACCGTAGATGGATGGATGAATGGGTGGATGGATGGATGGATAAATTAAGGAAAGAAGTCACCCAGACACTCTTGCTCCCATAGAGCCCACCTCGCTTGGGAGGTAGGAGCCAGGCTTGCCTTTTTCTGAAGAGGGCTGAATGAATCGTGTGTCAGGGAACTAGTGTCTGAGCGAGCTTTGTCAGCAGACAGTCTGCGGTTTGTAATTTCTTCAGGGGAGAGCAGTCTAGACAGAGAACCACTGTACTGGTGATGAACAGGCACTGCATGGGAATCAGAATCCAGAGAATTTCAAGGAACGGGAAGCCCAGCCTGCTCCCTGTTTTCCTCTTTCCTCATTACTCAGGAGCTGGCTAAGCAAATTTGCTACCAGTCCCCAATAGTGGAAATTAGTTCTCAGCTTGGACCTGGGGCGGGATCCAGCAAGGCCCTGCATGAGCTGTTGCCAGGGGTCAGGGGAAGAGTGGAGGCTCCATCGAGGGAATGAACGATTGTTATTGAGCGGTTCTTGTGCCAAGCACTGAGTGTTGGATGTGCACTCGGTTCCATAACCCTGCAAGGAAGTACCATTGCGGATTGCCCCTTGTTTTCTCGTGCAACGGTGGTAACAGGATGGGATCTTGATTTTGTCTTTTTTTTTTTTCTTTTTTGGCTGTGCTAGGTCTTATTGCTGTTTTCAGGCTTTCTCCAGTTGCAGTGAGTAGGGGTGTATTGCAGTGGCTTCTTTTGTCACAGAGCACAAGCTCTGGAGCACTTGGGCTTTGGTTATTGTGGGATCTTCCTGGACCAAGGATGGAACCAGTGTCCCCTGCATTGGCAGGCGGATTCTTAACCACTGAGCCACAAGGGAAGTCCTTCGATTATATCTAAATCCCTATCTTCGTGTTTCCCCCATGAATCACATGTTTACTCAGCAAATATTCTGAGCAACTTCTCTGCAGGGTGGCTGAGACAAACAGTGCAGGTCAGCAAGGATATTTCAGTTGTGATTTCTACCCTCAAAGAGTTTATAACCTGAAGACAGAGGTGAAGCCTCACTTAATCTTTGTATTCCAGCCCAGGCAATTTCCTGTGACTGCTGGATACAAGGCAGATTGTCAGAACTGGGAGGGTCTTTGGAGTGGAAGTACACCAATCCTGCTCATTTACAGATGGAGAAACTGAGACCTAGAAGGAGGCCCTAACTAGAGGATATGCCCAGGAGCTTGAACTCTGGAAACAGACTGTTTTGAATCTCCACTGTCCTCCTTACCAGCATGTGACTTTGGGCTGGTTGCTTAACCTCTCTGAGCCACAGTTTCTTTATAAAAAAGAAAAGGAGGGGGATAAAATTGTAAGAATGAAGTGAGATTATCCATGTGTGGGATTTAGTGAAACACTTAATACATACTCCTGAAAGGGTTTTACCTCGATTTGAGACTTAAACCCAGGGCCCAGACCTGAGCAAACCCTGCTTGGGACTTGAACCCACGTGACTGGAGCTTGAATTCCAGCCAAAACCCTGTCTAGGACTTGAACCCACATGACTGGGGCTTGAACCTAGCCAAAACCTGGTTTGGGACTCAAACCCACGCGGCCAGGACTTAATCCAGCACTCACCCAATGTCTGGACCCACTGAGGCTCAGGTTCTTCGTGCCTCAACGCAGAAGGAATTCAGTGAGAGGCAGAGTCATAGGCAAGAAGAGGATTTATTAGGATAGGGTACTGGTAAGAGGTGCAAGCAGGCAGGCAGGAAAGCTCTGCTCTGCACCCCCTCAACTGAGTGGGCAGCCACATATATAGGATGGTAGAAGACCGCCCCCCTCAAGTAGACGCAGATGCAGGACATCCATCATTGGTTGCTTCTTCGCCTGCTCCTCCTTCTTCAGCTGTTTATAGCCAGTCAAGCCTGCTTTACTGAACAGGGAGCAGCTCTCCTGAGTTATCATCAACTCACTGGCCTCCCAACCTTTCTCAGGTGTCTCCCTTCTACCTACCATCCCCTACTAGGACTCTACAACCACCTACCTATTCTACTCTGTCCCTATCACTCCCATAAAACATTTTGCTCTGATGATGATTAAGCAGTCACACAGTGAGTTAGGGCCAGATCTGGACTAGATTCTAGGCTTCCTTCCTCACAGTCCAGTGCTCTTTCTAGCTCTCCATGGCTCCTTGTGTCCATTCAAGTGTGGTCAGAGGAACGTGGGAGTCACCTGGGGAGGACGGATGCCTAGGATCAGGTATCTGCTGTCCTTGGGGAGAAGTGCCTGAATGTCCCTGAGCACCTGCCACAGTACTTCCTGCCACTGCTGCTCTTTGAAGTCTTCCTGTCCCTACCCGGCCGGCCTGACTGGAGGCCAGAGACTCACTCCTCACTGGAACACACTTGAAACTCTTGATAACATCCCACACCACCCTTTGCAATTTCCTCTGGGCCAGACGGGGTGGGGCCGTGCAGGGGAAGGAGCCAACAGGAAGTGCCCCGGGAGCAGTGAGGGATGGAGGTCCGAGGGCAGAGATAATATCTCCAGCATCAAACATCCGTGCAAGGCAGAGGCAGGTCCCACAGGAGAGATTTCTCTGTTTTCCTCCGGCTTGACTTCAAACCAGAGAATTTAATTAAGAGCTTGATTGTTTGCCCAGGGAATAGAAATCCTAGGGGAGGGGAGGGCTGAGGCTGGTGGCAATGCGGGAGGGAAGGAGGGCCTCTCTTGACTCAGATCAACCCCTGACGGGTTTAAGCTGCAGCAGAGTTCAGCTCTCAGAGGACACTTGGTGTGACTCTTCAGGACAAGATTCACTCCCTACAGGATCTTGGGACATTTAAAATTCTGTGATACAAATTGTAAGAAATTTAACTCAACCAAAGAAACTGGTAAAGTTTGATATTTCTGATTGTCCCCATTCACATCCTTCCAACTGTCTTCCTTATTGGGCTGTGGTGAAAAGTCAGTGAGCTTGGGTTCAAATCCTAATATTTTGACTTCCTGAGCCTCAGTATCCTCATCTGTAAAATGGGGATAATTCCACCAATCCATTCACCTGATCTACCTATAAAATGAGACACCACCCTTATGGTAGAAAGCAAAGAGGAACTAAAAAATCTCTTGATGAAAGTGAAAGAAGAGAGTGAAAAAGCTGGCCAACGTTAAAAAAATGAAGATCTTGGCATCCTGTCCCATCACTTCATGACAAACAGATGGGCAAACAATGGATGCAGTGACAGACTATTTTCTTGGGCTCCGAAGAAATCTTGCAGATGGTGACTGCAACCATGAAATTAAAAGACACCTGGGGGCTTCCCTGGTGGTCCAGTGGGCAAAGACACCACCTTGCAGTGCAAGGGGTGCCGGTTCGATCCCTGGCCTGGGAAGATCCACATGCCGTGGAGTGGCTGTGATAGGGACAGAGTAGAATAGGTAGGTGGTTGTAGAAGCCTAGGGGATGGTCAAACCCTTTCAGCTGGACTGATGTGTCCAACTACCGAGCTGAAGCTCTGGGGCATATGCGCCCAGAGCCGGTGCTCTGCAGCGACAGAGGCCACTGCGATGGGAGGCCCACGCAGGCCAAAAGAACAAAGATGGATGAAAACAGATAAATGAAAGACCAATAGAAGTGCCCCCCCACCACCACCAAAAAAAGACGCTTGCCCCTTAGAAGAAAAGCTATGACAAACCTAATCTAACCACTCTTACAATTTTCTCACTTTGGATAAAGTTTGGTTTAGTAATATAGATTTGGCGTGTGATATTAAAAGGGTTTTACCTCGATTTGAGACTTAAACCCAGGGCCCAGACCTGATCAAACTCTGCTTGGGACTCGAACCCACGTGGCTGAGTCTTCACCCCAGCCAAAATCCTGCTTTGACTGGAACCCACGTAGTCAGGACTCAATCCCGGCCAAAACCCTGTCTGGGACTCAAACCCACGCGGCCAGGACTTAATCCAGCACTCACCCAATGTCTGGACCCACTGAGGCTCAGGTTCTTCGTGCCTCAACGCAGAAAGAATTCAGTGAGAGGCAGAGTCATAGGCAAGAAGAGGATTTATTAGGATAGGGTACTGGTAAGAGGTGCAAGCAGGCAGGCAGGAAAGCTCTGCTCTGCACCCCCTCAACTGAGTGGGCAGCCACATATATAGGATGGTAGAAGACCGCCCCCCTCAAGTAGACGCAGATGCAGGACATCCATCATTGGTTGCTTCTTCGCCTGCTCCTCCTTCTTCAGCTGTTTATAGCCAGCCAAGCCTGCTTTACTGAACAGGGAGCAGCTCTCCTGAGTTATCATCAACTCACTGGCCTCCCAACCTTTCTCAGGTGTCTCCCTTCTACCTACCATCCCCTACTAGGACTCTACAACCACCTACCTATTCTACTCTGTCCCTATCAATATGGAAGAAACTCCAGAAGTAGGATAAAGGATGGGCAAAGGCGAGGGCCTATGGTGGGGAAGACCGGGCAGGAGGTGGTATGGGGCCCAACTCCAGGCAGTGGGTTGGGGGAAGATGAGGGAAGAAAATGAGGAATATTTCTGAGAAGCCCAATAGGTTGTCATAGGACCAATTTCAGACTCCACAATCATGCAGTTCCCAGAGGACTCCAGGATGCCCCCTCCTCTGAACATGTCCATCATGAGAGAAAGCTGAGGCCACAGAAACAGATGAGGCCAGGAGGGTGACAAGGCACCGGGCACAAACCTCAAAGAATTCCTTAATTGACTTTACAACAGCCTTTGAGGAGTGGACTCTCATTCACTAAAATATATATATTTTTTATTTATTTGGCTCTGTGGAGTCTTAGTTGCAGCATATGGGATCCAGGTCCCTGACCAGGACTCAAACCCAGGGCCCAGACCTGATCAAACTCTGCTTGGGACTCGAACCCACGTGGCTGAGTCTTCACCCCAGCCAAAATCCTGCTTTGACTGGAACCCACGTAGTCAGGACTCAATCCCGGCCAAAACCCTGTCTGGGACTCAAACCCACGCGGCCAGGACTTAATCCAGCACTCACCCAATGTCTGGACCCACTGAGGCTCAGGTTCTTCGTGCCTCAACGCAGAAAGAATTCAGTGAGAGGCAGAGTCATAGGCAAGAAGAGGATTTATTAGGATAGGGTACTGGTAAGAGGTGCAAGCAGGCAGGCAGGAAAGCTCTGCTCTGCACCCCCTCAACTGAGTGGGCAGCCACATATATAGGATGGTAGAAGACCGCCCCCCTCAAGTAGACGCAGATGCAGGACATCCATCATTGGTTGCTTCTTCGCCTGCTCCTCCTTCTTCAGCTGTTTATAGCCAGCCAAGCCTGCTTTACTGAACAGGGAGCAGCTCTCCTGAGTTATCATCAACTCACTGGCCTCCCAACCTTTCTCAGGTGTCTCCCTTCTACCTACCATCCCCTACTAGGACTCTACAACCACCTACCTATTCTACTCTGTCCCTATCAATATGGAAGAAACTCCAGAAGTAGGATAAAGGATGGGCAAAGGCGAGGGCCTATGGTGGGGAAGACCGGGCAGGAGGTGGTATGGGGCCCAACTCCAGGCAGTGGGTTGGGGGAAGATGAGGGAAGAAAATGAGGAATATTTCTGAGAAGCCCAATAGGTTGTCATAGGACCAATTTCAGACTCCACAATCATGCAGTTCCCAGAGGACTCCAGGATGCCCCCTCCTCTGAACATGTCCATCATGAGAGAAAGCTGAGGCCACAGAAACAGATGAGGCCAGGAGGGTGACAAGGCACCGGGCACAAACCTCAAAGAATTCCTTAATTGACTTTACAACAGCCTTTGAGGAGTGGACTCTCATTCACTAAAATATATATATTTTTTATTTATTTGGCTCTGTGGAGTCTTAGTTGCAGCATATGGGATCCAGGTCCCTGACCAGGACTCAAACCCAGGCCCCCTGCATTGGAGCTTGGAGTCTTAGCCGCCAGACCACCAGGGAAGTCCCTATCCTCTCCATCTTACAAATGAACTATCTGGGGTTCAGAGGGTTGAAATAACTCTCCTGCGCTCCTTGGGCTCCCTGGGAGAAAGCAAGGACAACCTGCTAAGAGCCTACTGGATTTTAGGCACTGCCTTGAAGAACTTTCCATATAACAGCTCCCAACTGATCATGAGGTCTGTACTTGATGATCTCAATTTTACAGATGAGGAAACAGCACAGAGCGGGTGATCATTGGCCTAAGGTCTCACAGATTGTAAAGGATGGTGCCAGGATTCCAATGCAGGCAGCTGGCTCTGGGGCTCACATTTATTTATTTGGCTTCACGGATCTTTTAGTTGCAGCATGTGGGATTTAGTTTCCCCACCAATGACCAAAACTCAGCCACCTGCTTTGGGAGCTCAGAGTCTTAGCCACAAGACCACCAGGGAGGTGCCAGATTCTTTTTTTTTTAAATAAAGTATTTTTCATATGCTTCTTTATTTTTTGTAGTTCTTTCTTTCTTTTTGGCTATTCTGAGTTTTCACTGCTGCCACAGGCTCTTCTCTAGTGGCAGGGAGTGCGGGCTACTCCCTAGTTGAGGTGAGCAGGCTTCTTGTTGCAGTGACTTCTCTCATTGTGGAACTCGGGCTCTAGGGCTCACAGGCTTCAGTAGTTTTGGCACATGGGCTCCATAGTTGTGGCTCTGAGGCTCTAGAGCCCAGGCTCAATCATGGCTTATGGGTTTAATTGCTCTGCAGCATGTGAGATCTTCCTGGATCAGGGATCAAACCCCCATGTCTCCTGCATTGGCAGGCGCACTCTTTATCACTGAGCCACCAGGGAAGCCCCCAGATTCTTTCTTAAAGTTGCGATGAGCAAAGAGAAATAGGGCTGATGCTGTAAACCCACACATCCACCAGGCTCATGACTTTATAATCCCATTTTACCACGCCCACCAGGGCCCAACCAAGCTAAAAGGCAGAATTTAATTCTAAAACGTGGCTTGGAGAAAAAAAAAATGCACAGATGCTTCCAAATTTAACCCTCAGGTATTACAGAAAGATAAGTTTTCATCACTTCAGAAAAAAAGAAAGAAAGAAAGTCTGACAGTTTCCGAAATTCAACGGAACTTTCTGACACGGATAATTAATTGACAGAGCCATTTGAGATTCCTAAGCATCTTTTTAAGATCTCAGGTGTTCCCTTCAAAACATAAAAAACGTCTAAATTTCATGCAGCCATAAACATTCATTTGAAATACAATGTGGGCTTCCCCTGGTGGTCCAGTGGGTAAGGACACAACCTTGCAGTGCAAGGGGCACCAGTTCGATCCCTGGCCTGGGAAGATCCCATGTGCCGCGGAGCGGCTGGACCCATGTGTCCAATTACCGAGCCGGAGCTCTGGGGTGCATGCGCCCAGGGCCAGTGCTCTGCGACAACAGAGGCCACCGCGATGAGAGGCCCACACGGGCCAAAGAACAAAGACGGATGAAAATAGAGAAATGAAAGACCAATAGAAGTGGCCCGCCCGTCCCCCTCCCTCCCTACCCCACCCCCAAAAGATAAAAAAAAAAAAGAGTTACTCTTTAAAAAAGAAAAAGAAATACAATGTGTAAAATTAGAGTTGATTTTTACCCATTAGAAGAAATTTTATTAATTTTTTAATTGATGAATTTATTTGGCTGCACGGGCTCTTAGCTGCTGCATGTAGGATCCTCCATTTCTAGTTGAAAATGGAAGTTGTCCACAGCAGGTGGGATCTAAGTTCCCCAACCAGAGGTCGAACCCACATCTTCTGCATGACAAGGCAGATTCTAAACCACTGGACTACAGGGAAGTCCCAGAGAAAGAATTTTAAAAGATTAATAATACCCTGTGTTGACTAGGGTGTCGGAAAATGGGATCCTCACTCACTACTGTGCTCAATCACATCTGACTCTTTGCAGCCCCGTAGACTGTAACAGCCCACCAGGCTTCTCAGAATTCCATGGGATTCTCCAGGCAAGAACACTGGAGTAGGTTGTCATTCTCTTCTCCAGGGAACCTTCCTGACCCAGGAATCGAAGTCGGGTCTCTGGCATTGCAGGCAGATTCTTTAATGTTTGAGCCACCAGGGAAGCCCCATCCATTACCAAGAGAAGTGCAAATAAGGATAGTCTTTTTGGAAACTAATTTGGCATCAACTATCAAAGTATGAATAAGCATGCTTTTGACAATTCCATTGCTAAGTATCATCCTAAGAATAAACTCTCCATGTGTACACAGAGATATGTTTATCATTGTAAAAAAATGAAGATGACTTCTATGCCTTTGTACTCCTTTTAGTTAAATAACTTATGTCTATTTATGAGCGATCATAAAGCAATTAAAAATAATTTAGCAGATCTCTGTTTATTGATGTGATAAGTTTTCTAAGTGAAAAAAAGCTGAAGTGAAAAAAGTGAGATACAGAATTTGATCCCACATCAGGAATATGCAGGGCCAATTAAGGGACATGATCACCATGGATTTTAGCACTGACAAGAAATACTAGAACCAGATCCTCCGCACACTGTAATTCTGAACCAAAGTTTTCCCAGCCTGGCTTGAGTCAGGATCACTTTCGAAACTTTAAGTTATCTCCTGGGATTCTGAATCAGTAACGCCGCTCCTCAAACTATTTCTGAGTTGTTTTATTTTTACATTATTTAAAAAACAATAGTAATAACTGAGCCTCAGAAAGGGAAAGAGACTCTTTCAAAGTCACAAAGCAAGTCCTACTCCCTCTCCTCCATATGTCCCCTCTACCCCCGTCCCAGAGGGAAAAATGCTTCCCCCTCCACCCCTCTAGATTAGACCAGCTGTGAGCATTACAGAATTAAGCTTCACACATTTTAACGCAGCTCCAAAGATATCTCGGACTCGACTGAGCCACTTAGCAGGCACAAAGATACTTCTTCCCGTGGGGAGGAAGAGCATCCTTTGAGGAAGACGTTAAATTGCCTTAATTATGTTTCTTTCGAAGGCACAAAGTGCCCATCTGCTTTCAAGGTCGGGGGTATAGACACATGCTGAGCACACGTACAAATCAACCCCAATACAAACACAATTAGCAAGTCCATGTAGCATGCATTAGTCGGTCAGTCCTATCTGACTCTGTGATTCATGGGCTGCAGCCCGCCAGGTGCCTCTGTCCATGGAATTCCCCAGGCAAAAATACTGGAGTAGATACTCATTCCCTTCTCTACCTTCCTGACCCAGGGATCGAACCGAGTCTGCTGAACTGCAGACAAATTCTTTTCCTGTGTGAGCCACCTGGGAAGCGCTAGCAGGTCCAGGCAGCCCTGTCATCTAGAAATAGAGGAGGAATGGTACCCATGGGGCAGGCAGCAGGTCAGCTCAGCTCCAGGACTGCCCTTGAACCTGGGTTCCGGTTGGAGTAGGCAGGGACTACAGTTGGCCCCAGCTCTTGACTCTGGGGTTTGGGGAAAGGGGCACCGTGCTGTACACTCGAGAGGATGATGGAATGGGAGTCCCCCCACCCCAGGGGCAGCACTGACCCCAGGCAACAGCACAAGTGTAAAGTCACAGTGTCATTGGATCTCCGTCAACATGAGAAGCAGAAGAGGGTCCAAAATGTCAACTAGGAAAGACAACAGGTGCTGCATCAGCTCAAGATTCAAACTCTGGCCCTGCCTCTTACTTGTTGTGTGACCTTGGAAAAGATAGACCCTTCTCTGAGGTTTCTTCTTCTGTAAGACCGGAACAGTAATACCTGCCCCCTAAGTTGAAACGAGGTGGCGTGCGGGCTGTGTGCCTCTCACCCCACGGCCAGGCATGACTAAGTGTGTGACAGTTAGCTCTTGTATTATTTCTTGTTATTATTCATCAACCCTTTCTTGAAATGCCTACAGCTTCATTCTCTTTCTCAGGGAGGAAGGATACAGAAAAAAGATGAAACAATTTCTAGAAAGGATAGCAACTTAATCTGTGTTCCTGAAGGAAATCTGCACAACCTTGAAAAAGTCCCTTTTATTCTCATGGGGCTCAGTTATTTCAGCTCTGACCACCAAATATGTTATGCCTGAGGACAGCACCAGGCTGCCTCCACAGCTCTCCTGAGGGAGTGATGGGGGAAAAGCTAAATCAGGGAGGAGAAATCCCCAGGTACTTACCTAACACCTAGAAGAGTGTGATAAGACCGTTAAGATGAGGCTGAAGATGAGGCGGGGTCTTTGGCAAAGCAAGGGCAGCTTGGGCATGTGCTGGGGCAGCGTTGGCTTTTTCTTGGACAGAAACTGTTGGGACTGCTGGTGAAGAGAGCCGCTTTTATTTTTTGTTTTTCGTATTTATGTGCTTGGTTGTGCTGGGTCTGAGTTGTGGGACTTGGGATCTAGTTCCCTAATCAGGATCAAACCCAAGGCCCTTGTATTGGGAACACAGAGCCTTAGCCACTGGACCACCAAGAACTCTCCTGCTTCTATTTTTTTGGAATATCCTCTGCTCCAGGCATTATGCGGGGCATTTTACATGCATAAAATCTTTCATGCTTATAACATCACTGGAAAGAAATGACCCAGTTCAAAGATGAGGAAGCAGATTTAGACAGCTAAGATCACACAGCTGATAAAACAGCTGAAGCGGGATTTGAACCGAGAAAGTTCTGGCATCAATTCCCCGTGCCTTAGACTGCCTTACCAACTAGGAACTGCTGGCAATGAAGAATAAACAGGCCCAGATGTCCTCGTATCTATTAAGCAGAAAGCTAAATGCTATGTTTATGTCATTCAAACATTACAGTTATCTTGTGTTTTTTTCTTTTTCTTTTTTTACTTTATTTTTTTAATTGAAGGATAATAGCTTTACAGAGCTGTGTTGTTTACTGCCAAACATCCACACGCATCAGTCTCAGGTATACATATGTTCCCTCCTTCCTGAACTTTCCTCCCGGCTCGTTTCCCTATCTTGTGTTTTTTAAAAAATATATTTGTTTATTTATTTGGCTGTGCAAGATATTAGCTAAGGAGTTTAGTTTAGGATCTAGTCCCCTGACGAGGGATTGAACCCGGACTCCCTGCATTGGGAGTGCAAAGTCTTAGCCAATGGACCACCAGGAAAGTCCCACAATCACCTTGTAATATAGGTATCAATGCCTCGTTGATAGGTAAGTATTCAGAAGTCTGGGCTTCCCTGGTGGCTCAGATGGTAAAGAATCTGCCTGCAATGTGGGAGATCTGGGTTTGATTCCTGGGTTGGGAAGATCCCCTAGAGAAGGGCATGGCAACCCACTCCAGTACTCTTGCCTGGAGAATCCCATGGACAGAGGAGCCTGGTGGGCTGCAGTCCATGGGACAGCAAAGACTGAGTGAGGCGGGGTCTTTGGCAAAGCAAGGCAGCTTGGGCATGTGCTGGGGCAGCGTTGGCTTTCTTGGACAGAAACTGTTGGGACTGCTGGTGAAGAGCCGCTTTTATTTTTTGTTTTTCGTATTTATGTGCTTGGTTGTGCTGGGTCTGAGTTGTGGGACTTGGGATCTAGTTCCCTAATCAGGATCAAACCCAAGGCCCTTGTATTGGGAACACAGAGCCTTAGCCACTGGACCACCAAGAACTCTCCTGCTTCTATTTTTTTGGAATATCCTCTGCTCCAGGCATTATGCGGGGCATTTTACATGCATAAAATCTTTCATGCTTATAACATCACTGGAAAGAAATGACCCAGTTCAAAGATGAGGAAGCAGATTTAGACAGCTAAGATCACACAGCTGATAAAACAGCTGAAGCGGGATTTGAACCGAGAAAGTTCTGGCATCAATTCCCCGTGCCTTAGACTGCCTTACCAACTAGGAACTGCTGGCAATGAAGAATAAACAGGCCCAGATGTCCTCGTATCTATTAAGCAGAAAGCTAAATGCTATGTTTATGTCATTCAAACATTACAGTTATCTTGTGTTTTTTTCTTTTTCTTTTTTTACTTTATTTTTTTAATTGAAGGATAATAGCTTTACAGAGCTGTGTTGTTTACTGCCAAACATCCACACGCATCAGTCTCAGGTATACATATGTTCCCTCCTTCCTGAACTTTCCTCCCGTCTCGCTTCCCTATCTTGTGTTTTTTAAAAAATATATTTGTTTATTTATTTGGCTGTGCAAGATATTAGCTAAGGAGTTTAGTTTAGGATCTAGTCCCCTGACGAGGGATTGAACCCGGACTCCCTGCATTGGGAGTGCAAAGTCTTAGCCAATGGACCACCAGGAAAGTCCCACAATCACCTTGTAATATAGGTATCAATGCCTCGTTGATAGGTAAGTATTCAGAAGTCTGGGCTTCCCTGGTGGCTCAGATGGTAAAGAATCTGCCTGCAATGTGGGAGATCTGGGTTTGATTCCTGGGTTGGGAAGATCCCCTAGAGAAGGGCATGGCAACCCACTCCAGTACTCTTGCCTGGAGAATCCCATGGACAGAGGAGCCTGGTTGGCTGCAGTCCATGGGACAGCAAAGAGTTGGACCCAACTGAAGTGACACAGCACAGCACAGAAGGTCACTGAGACTAGGAACTGGAATCAAGGCATAACAACACAAAAGGGCTAGTTGAACATATTTTCGTGCTTCAGACCTCTGGGCAATCTGGTGAAACCTATATGCTCCTTCTCATAATATGTTTTTAAATGTCCCAAATAAAATATGTACAGTTGCAAAGAAAACAAATGATAATAAAATAGAGTTGTCAAAATACTTGTTAAAAACCCCATGATATAACAAGAACATTCTTTATTAACACAAAAAATTGCAAGATTTGGCACTGGTCTAATAGCTATGCACTCTAATTTCAAAGTCACAGTGACGTAAATACTATTTCAAGGTATTTGCAATAACCATAATGTGATACAAAAATATCACAGTAAAATATGATTTTTATTGGAACCAAAGGCACAGGTATGTCAATTGCCCTGGTTTGTTCTAACTTTGGGATAGGAGATAAGTGAAAATGCAGGAATAGCTTCTCCTCTGTCCATGTCCTGCCTGAATTCCATCCATGGAACTCAGAAGTCTGTGGACCCAGGCTAGCACCCCCTGAGAAGACTGTCACTGTGGTCACTGGATTGAGTTATACTAGGAATCAGTCGTAGTTGTGCTTTGGTAACTTGACAATGGCTTGTCTCAGGTATACATATGTTCCCTCCTTCCTGAACTTTCCTCCCGCTCGCTTCCCTATCTTGTGTTTTTAAAAATATATTTGTTTATTTATTTGGTTGTGCAAGATATTAGCTAAGGAGTTTAGTTTAGGATCTAGTCCCCTGACGAGGATTGAACCGGACTCCTGCATTGGGAGTGCAAAGTCTTAGCCAATGGACCACCAGGAAAGTCCCACAATCACCTTGTAATATAGGTATCAATGCCTCGTTGATAGGTAAGTATTCAGAAGTCTGGGCTTCCCTGGTGGCTCAGATGGTAAAGAATCTGCCTGCAATGTGGGAGATCTGGGTTTGATTCCTGGGTTGGGAAGATCCCCTAGAGAAGGGCATGGCAACCCACTCCAGTACTCTTGCCTGGAGAATCCCATGGACAGAGGAGCCTGGTTGGCTGCAGTCCATGGGACAGCAAAGAGTTGGACCCAACTGAAGTGACACAGCACAGCACAGAAGGTCACTGAGACTAGGAACTGGAATCAAGGCATAACAACACAAAAGGGCTAGTTGAACATATTTTCGTGCTTCAGACCTCTGGGCAATCTGGTGAAACCTATATGCTCCTTCTCATAATATGTTTTTAAATGTCCCAAATAAAATATGTACAGTTGCAAAGAAAACAAATGATAATAAAATAGAGTTGTCAAAATACTTGTTAAAAACCCCATGATATAACAAGAACATTCTTTATTAACACAAAAAATTGCAAGATTTGGCACTGGTCTAATAGCTATGCACTCTAATTTCAAAGTCACAGTGACGTAAATACTATTTCAAGGTATTTGCAATAACCATAATGTGATACAAAAATATCACAGTAAAATATGATTTTTATTGGAACCAAAGGCACAGGTATGTCAATTGCCCTGGTTTGTTCTAACTTTGGGATAGGAGATAAGTGAAAATGCAGGAATAGCTTCTCCTCTGTCCATGTCCTGCCTGAATTCCATCCATGGAACTCAGAAGTCTGTGGACCCAGGCTAGCACCCCCTGAGAAGACTGTCACTGTGGTCACTGGATTGAGTTATACTAGGAATCAGTCGTAGTTGTGCTTTGGTAACTTGACAATGGCTTGTCTCATGGAAAACAAAATATTCGGTCAAGTATGTGATGCTCTTCAACCCCACTGTTTGAACTAAGCAAAAAAAGAAAGGGGAGAGGCTACTTAGTTGACTCACAAGAATATACCACTTCAGGTATAGCTGGATTTTGAAAATGCAGAGGAACCAGAGATCAAATTGCCAACATCTGTTGGATCATAAAAAAAGCAAGAGAATACCAGAGAAACATCTACTTCTGCTTCACTGACTATGTTAAAGCCTTTGACTGTGTGGATCACAAAAAACTGTGGAAAATTCTTAAAGAGATGGAAATACTAGACCACCTTTCCTGCCTCCTGAGAAACCTGTATGCAGGTCAGGAAGCAACAGTTAGACTGAACATGGAACAATGGACTGGTTCCAAACTGGGACAATTTACCATGAGGTTTTGTTATTTTTGGGGGGCGGGATTAAAATGTTTAGATTTAGGTAGTGGTGATGGTTACCCAACTTTGTGAATAGACTAAAAATCACTAAATATACATTTTAAAAGAGTTAATTTTATGATCTGGAAAGTCTATTTCAAGGAGGAAAAAACCAAAAACCTCCTAAAGCTGTTGCAAAGATTAAGTCAGATAGTTCAGAGTAGAACATAATGAGGAGCATAACCTAGCACCCAATACAGAGTAGGGGGTTTTGTCATCATCATCATAATCATCTTCTTCTTTTTTTAAAATTTTACTAATTTATTTATTTTTGGCTATTCTGGATTTTCACTGCTGCCACAGGCTCTTTTCTAGTTGCAAGGAGTGGGGGTTACTCTCTAGTTGAGGTGAGCAGGCTTCTTGTTGCAGTGACTTCTCTTGTGGAACACAGGCTCTAGGGTGCATGGGCTTCAGTAATTGCGGCACATGGGCTCCGTAGTTGCATCTCCAAGGCTCTAGAGCACAGGCTCAGCAGTTGTGGTTCATAGGCCCAGTTGCTCCACAGCATGTGAGATCTTCCCGGATCAGGGATGGAACCTGTGTCTCCTGTTTTGGAAGGTGAACTCTTTACCACTGAGCTACCAGGGAAGCCCATCGTCATCATCATCTTCATCATCTGGAGGTGGGGGAGTTATCTGAAACAAAGCAGTGTAAAAAATCGGTTGTATCCAATGACCTCTGTTGTTTTACAATGCCTAGAATAGTAAAACATCTGGCAATCAAGCAAAATCGGCAGTTACACTTAAATTTCACTTTCTAAATGAAAAACATTTCTTTTTTAAGATAAAAATCAATTGCTTGGGGCTTCTCTGATAGTCCAGTGAGTAAAGAGTCCGCCTTGCTGTGCAGGGAGCACAGGTTCAACCCCTGGCCTGGGAAGATCCTACGTGCTGTGGAGCGGCTGGACCGGTGTGTCTAATTGTGAGCCAATGCCCTGGAGCGCATGCGCCCAGAGCCGATGTTTTGCAACAAGAAAGGCCACTGAAATGGGAGGCCCACACAGGCCAAAGAACAAAGATAGATGAAAACTAAATAAATAAAAAACCAATGAAAAAGAGGCCAAAATTTAAAAAGAATCAATAAAAAGAGGCCAAAATTTTTTAAAAATTAATTTATTTGCCTTAAAATATTATCATCCTGGACAAATTTGACAACACACAAAAATAAACTTTTCTCTTCGACATGGGACAATATACACAAAGTCAAGGTAGACTGGGAAATATTTCCATATAAAACAAAGGGTTAATGCAAAAAAAAAAAAAAAAGGTCCATAGAAGTAAACAGAAAGAAAACAAAGAACTCACTAGAATTCTAGTGAGTACACTGGTAAGAGGTGGGCTAAGGACACAGACAATCACAGAAATTGACTGCAAATGGCCAAAATGCTTATGAGAAGATGCCCATCCTCACAGAGAAGTCAGGAAGTACACATTCTGAGCCACGAGATTCTATTTTCCCTCATCAGATTGGCAAAAATATCAACAACTGATAAAATATGGAGACATGTTTGTGAGCCCCCACATTGCTACGACCTTTAGGAAAATCATCTGGCACTATCTGTTAATATTTAACGCCTGCCTGCATCCTTCTTGACTCAGCAGTTCCACTTCTAGGAATCTGTCAGTGGAGATAAAAGCCTGGCCACGTAAGGGTAGGCACACAGAAGATTTACTGCCACACTCTTCCCAAGAGCAGAGAGCAATAAATGAAAAGCAACCTAAAGCCTGTCCATGGAAGGGCTGAATAAATTAGTCTACATACCTCCTGTGGAATCTTATTAACTCCCAAAAAAGAATGAAATGTTGCCTATGGATATGACTGACTTCTAGACATGATATTAAGTGCAAAAGGAAAGGTTCAGAACAGAATACATTATATGTACAATATATAATATATACTGACATGTAAACTGGGAGGGACAATCAATGTACACATTTGCTTGTCCATACTTAACAGATCTGGAAAGATACACAAGAAAGGTAAAGCTCATTGCTTCTAGGAAGTTAGCCAGGTGCCTGAAGGGGAGGGATGGGTGCAAGCCCCTCTTCTGAATACTTCTGTGTACTTGTTGGAATTTGTAACCATGTGAATGTATTATTTATTAACATTTTGTTTATTTTTTTTTAATTTTTAATATCTTTTGAGAAGTCACCGTGTGCCAGGCACTAGTGGTCTCTCTGTCTTTCTTTTTATACACAAAATATTTGTATATTTGGCTGCAGCAGGTCTTAGTTGTAGCATGTGGGATCTAGTTCCCTGACCAGGCCTGAACCCGGGCCCCCTGCATTCACAGCACAAAGTCTTAGCCACTGGACCACCAGGGAAACCTCTTATTAAATTTTTAGATTAATTAAAAGAACACACAGATCTAAAAATATTGGACTGATGCCCACAGTATATTGTTAAATGAAAACAGCATATCCTAGAACAATAAAAATGATTTTTTTGGTGAGAAAGAAAATAAAAGAAACATAAAGCCCTAACACTATACACACAGACACGCACATATACTTGTTTAGACATTAAAAAAAGAAAATTTTTCTTTACATATGACCATGCTTAACCTTTCTAATTAAAAAAAATATAAGCTGCCATTGCTTCTCCTGGCTTCCCAAGCCTATTCTGGCAAGATGTATGCTGGTTTCTTTGTTCTCAGAAGGTTCAGGTTTGGGGTTTCTAACCCAGCAGGCTCAGCCCTCCAAGCACCTCCTCTGTCCTGCACAAGAGAAACAAGCAGACTCTCCCGTGTGTTGGTGGGGTTGGAGGGGCACACGTCAGGAACAGAACAGGGAGACACAAGCTGAATGAGGAGCTCCTGGGGCCCAATGCCAGCCTCTGTCCTTAAGAAGACTGAGCAGGCAGAGGCTCTTCCAGCTGCCCAGGGCTGCCTGGGTGTATGGTCCCCAGAGAGAGGCTTGGACCCTGTGAAAGTGGCATTGTTAGTTATTCAGTCATGTCTGACTCTGTGCAACCCCATGGACCATAGCCCACCAGACTCCTCTGTCCTTGGATTCTTCAGCCAAGAATACCGGAATGGGTTGCCTTGCCCTCATCCAGGGGATCCACCCTACCCAGGGACTAAACCCGGGTCTCCTACCTTGCAGGCAGATTCTTTACCATCAGAGCCACCAAGCTTGGACCCCCAAAGAGTTGCAGATTCACTACTTTTGGAAGGAGATCGTTGGTGGCTTTGTTCACCCCTGTGCTGCTTTGCTTAGATGCTCAGTCCCGATGAGATTTCCATCCAGCTTGGTTTCCACTGACCTGCTGGCTCTCCCAGAATCATTTACTGACTCCAGGGTCCAACAGACCTGGTCTTCCAATCCACCTCTATCATGCTATGCATAGGATTCTGGGCATGTGATTTACCCTGTCTAAATCTCAGTTTTCCTATCCATCTGGAAAATGGGAGTGAGGTGATAAAACTCCTCTCCAGGAAGATGTTGCAGGAGGAAATGGTGCTGCTAGTGAGCCGGGCACCGTTAGGTGTGACGTCTAAGCTGCTGGCTTTGGGCACAGTGGAGTTATAGCCGGGGAAGACGTGCTGTGGTGGGCACAGCCTACCTCTGGCTCAAATGGTACTGTGACCCTCAGTGTGGCTGCAGAGGTGTGGCTGGTGTCAACAGTGAAGAACTGCTTGTGTGTGGCCTGAGTATGAGGAAAGTGTGTCTAGAAGTGTCTCCTCAGGGGAGGTACAGCCAGAATCGTCCGCCATCTTGAAGCTGCCCAGCAGGGAAGGAGGGGCTGTCTGCAAAGGCTCTGAGGCCCAGTCTATAAAAATAACGCTCCCAGTCCATCGTGGGGAAGAAGCAGTGAGCCCCCTTTCCTTCTCCTGACACCTCAAGTGACATGAGACAGGTGCAATCGTTAGTTATCTCAGAAATAACCAAGCCAACACTTGCCACCCCAACAGCTAAGGCTACAAAGGGCCCCGTGGGTTTTAATTGTTTTTCAGGACAATGATTGTATTCCTCAATCACAGACCCATTCCACTGAATGCTCAGGGATGGGTTGAACTAGACGAGAGGAGGGTACCTGGTTGGGGTCTCAGGGAGCCCCTGGGGTGGTCAGGAGGCTTAGGGAGAAGCAGGGTGTGATGGGACAAATTTAGGGAAACTCCCCAAAGCACACTGGTCCTCTGCTCCAGGCGCTGAGTCAGTGCAGGAGCCCAGCCTTGGGGTGCGGACAGGATGGTGATGCGTGGGGAGGAGAGCCAGGGTCTGCATCCAGGCACCTCACTGCTTAGCCGTGACCTTGAACAGGGTCGCACACGTTTCCTCCAGGTGGTCAGGAATTTGGAAACATCATACTGTGGAAGCAGTGGGAAGAGTGAGAACAAGAAACCAAGGCCCAGGCAGGTACACCAACTGCCTGAGGTCACCCTCTGGTCATTGGAGAGGGGGATCCTCAAGGGTCCCAGCCCTGGAATGTCCCCTCCATGCCTCCTGGGGTCTCGTGTTTTTCGATCCTTTTCCAGGCCTGTTTCTAGGAGCCACGCGTGTTTGATGGCTGCTCTCTTCCTGCGGTGATGCTAGAAATAGGCCTGGTGCAAACCCAGCGAACCCAGGTGTGCCACGAGGCTCTTTCTTCTCCGGCTCTTTGGGTTTGTTAACTGTTCTCTGCTGCTCAGGGTTTTCGGAGCAGGCCCAGCTGGTGGTTCACCCAAAGAGTGAGGAAGGAGGACCAGATGTGCTCCAACACTGGAGAATGGAAGGAATTCTCCTTTCATGCAGGAGTCCCCCCTGAATCCTGGGGGACAAGTGCAATTCTGTCCTGAATTCTGGCTGTTTCCACCATTTGCACGGGATGACTTTTCCAAATTCCTGACCAATAGCGTCTGTCCAAAACAGGCTCCAATAGCCGCTCGCACCACCTGACCAGCAGCAGGCAGTGTGGACAGCTCAGCTCTGGAAACCCAGTGCCTGGTTCACTGTGGCCCCTCCACCACTTTCCAGCTGTGCAAGCTTGAACGAGTGCTTCAGCACTCCGTGATTCAGCTGCGCACTGTGGGAAATGAGGATATACCGACATGACAATGCTGTGACCAAGGCTAAATGAGGCAACACACGTCAGGGTTTAGTCTCACGCCAGGCCCATAGTAAGGGCTCAGTGATTGAGAGCTAATAAGAGGATGACGCTAGGTCACTTCCACATAACTGTCTCTTGACGTGGTGTGCAAGCTTGTGGAGGACAAGGATCACGTCTGTTTGGGGACTTCCCTGGTGGTCCAATGGTTAAGAGTCCACCTTCCAATGCAGAGGGTGCGAGTTCAATCCCTGGTTGGGGAACGCAGATCCCACATGCTGGGCAACTAAGCCTGTGTGCAGCGATGAAGACCCACCACAATAAAAACAGCACGTCTGTTTTATATCTTGCACATAATGGATACTAAAAACAAATTAAATCTGCTGAATTCAGAAAGCAGGTGAGTAGGATTCAGCTCTTGGCGTTCATGGTTTGGAGTTCTGGGATCATGCCCTGCATGCACAACATTTTAGTACTTAATTTTAGGCTTATACTGCTTGGTTTCTACTTGCAATGAAATTGCATATCTCCAGACTTATCTTTTTGTACTGCAACTATAAGCTAATTCTGTATTTTTTTTTCTTAAATTTTACCTCCCTTCCTAGACTATAAAATCCAACAAGGAAGGAATCTTGCTTACTTTGATTACCTCTGACTGTACCCAGAGGCCTTATTTAGGGTATGGCAAATGGAAGACACTTCACACATATTTGTCACCTCGCTGAGGACTCGGATGGTTAGCAGAAGGGGTGGTTAGTGAATAGAGAACTTTGCTTATTTTAAATGAAGCTTTAGAAATTATTTTTCAAACTTGTGCTGATTTATTTATTTTTATTTTTGGTTGTGCTGAATCTTGGCTGCTGTCCGAGCTTTTCTCTAAGCGTGATGAGCAGGGGCCACTCTCTAGGTGCAGTGCATGGGCTTCTCATTGCAACGGCGTCTCCCGTTGCTGCGCATGGGCTCTGGGGCCCACAGGCTCAGCAGCTGCGGCACATGAGCTTAGCCATTCCGCGTCATGCGGGATCTTCCTGGTCCAGGGATCAAACCCATGTCTCCTGCATTGGCAGGCGATTCTTTACCATTGAACCACTAAGGAAGCCCAACCTTGCTTTTCAAAAAGACCAAAGAAACACTAGCAAAACGTTACTGTGACCAAGGCTAAATGAGGCAACACACGTCAGGGTTTAGTCTCACGCCAGGCCCATAGTAAGGGCTCAGTGATTGAGAGCTAATAACAGGATGACGCTAGGTCACTTCCACATAACTGTCTCTTGACGTGGTGTGCAAGCTTGTGGAGGACAAGGATCACGTCTGTTTGGGGACTTCCCTGGTGGTCCAATGGTTAAGAGTCCACCTTCCAATGCAGAGGTGCGAGTTCAATCCCTGGTTGGGGAACGCAGATCCCACATGCTGGGCAACTAAGCCTGTGTGCAGCGATGAAGACCCACCACAATAAAAACAGCACGTCTGTTTTATATCTTGCACATAATGGATACTAAAAACAAATTAAATCTGCTGAATTCAGAAAGCAGGTGAGTAGGATTCAGCTCTTGGCGTTCATGGTTTGGAGTTCTGGGATCATGCCCTGCATGCACAACATTTTAGTACTTAATTTTAGGCTTATACTGCTTGGTTTCTACTTGCAATGAAATTGCATATCTCCAGACTTATCTTTTTGTACTGCAACTATAAGCTAATTCTGTATTTTTTTTTCTTAAATTTTACCTCCCTTCCTAGACTATAAAATCCAACAAGGAAGGAATCTTGCTTACTTTGATTACCTCTGACTGTACCCAGAGGCCTTATTTAGGGTATGGCAAATGGAAGACACTTCACACATATTTGTCACCTCGCTGAGGACTCAGATGGTTAGCAGAAGGGGTGGTTAGTGAATAGAGAACTTTGCTTATTTTAAATGAAGCTTTAGAAATTATTTTTCAAACTTGTGCTGATTTATTTATTTTTATTTTTGGTTGTGCTGAATCTTGGCTGCTGTCCGAGCTTTTCTCTAAGCGTGATGAGCAGGGGCCACTCTCTAGGTGCAGTGCATGGGCTTCTCATTGCAACGGCGTCTCCCGTTGCTGCGCATGGGCTCTGGGGCCCACAGGCTCAGCAGCTGCGGCACATGAGCTTAGCCATTCCGCGTCATGCGGGATCTTCCTGGTCCAGGGATCAAACCCATGTCTCCTGCATTGGCAGGCGATTCTTTACCATTGAACCACTAAGGAAGCCCAACCTTACTTTTCAAAAAGACCAAAGAAACACTAGCAAAACGTTACTGTTCTGTATAATAATATATTGAATTAAAATAATAATAATAATTCTATGTAATAATATATTATATTATTATGGGACTTCTCTGGTGGTCCACTAGCTGGAACTCTGTGCTCCCAATGCAGTTTGGCCAGGGAACTAGATCCCACACGGTGCAACTAAAGATCCTGCATGCTACAACTAAGACCCTGTGCGGCCAAATAAAATAAATAATTAACATATAATGCAATTAGAATAAGAATTAGTTTGGGGGCTTCCCTCGTGGTCTAGTGGGTAAGGACACTGCCTTGCAGTGCAAGAATTAGCTTAATACAAGCAGACAGGTATCACTAATTCTTAATCATTATTTATTACTGCTAGGTTTAATCTTGACTCAGGACTCTGACTAGAACAGAAGATATCTTTAACTCATTCTTCATCTCTTAACAGTCTAAAACTCCCTGGAATGTATATCTAAATATCTAAATATCTCTGTGGGGCTTGAAAACACCTTCACTACAGAAGGCCAAACACGTGGCTTTTCTTACTTGCCAGCATGTTTTCATACCCATAAGAATTATATACCTTTAGTTGGGAGTGCTCATCAACTTTACAGTTTTCCCTTCTTTCTGTGCTCTTATTTCTGACCTTGTATGTCAATCTATAGACAGATGAAAACACAAGAAAAGAATGCCAGGTCCACATCACATGGCCTCTGCCCTCACCAGAAGCATGGACCTTTTAACTACCTTTTTCCTGAGCAGAAAAATATTATTCTTCACTCATCAGAATTTCCTAGCTATTATTTCTCTTCTTTTTTTGGAGAAAATTGCTTCTGATTTCTCTTCTCCTCTTCCCTTCCCGACCAATTACTTAGCTGGGTTTACTGTAAAATAAAGTTTACATTAAATTGTTTCCATGGCAACCTCACACGGGTTCTCTGGTTCGAAAGCCATCATATCCCTTTTCTAGTTACTGATTCGAGCTTGTCAGAAAGTAACTTTTTCTTCAAGTACACCGACAGAGCCTCACAAGGTTTGTAAACAGAGAGAAAGTCGTTGCACAAGACAGGAGTCCCTTGATCGAGAGTATGAGGTAGAATGCCTGAAAAAAAGTCCTCTGTAAATCATGGTTATTTACCTCGAGCTAAAGCCATTTTAAGTCTGCATAAGAAAGCTTGTTGAATTATACATATCAGGGAGCGTTCTCATTTCCGGGGCGCCACCCGCTATGTGCGAGCTGTTGGACAGAGCACTCTGCACACATGAATTGCTTCGTTTAGCTTAATCCTCTTTGCATCCTGCAGAGATTTTTGCCCACAGACTGTCATTAGAGCCGGTGGGCATCTGCTCCCATGGAAAATGTTTCAGCCCCTGAAATTAACTAGTTGGAATTGAAGCAGTCATCCACAAATCTCCTAATAAGAATAGCAGCTGCCACTTACTGTGCCAGGGCAGTGCCAGGAGGTTTGGCCCCATCCTCTCGGTTATTCATGAATAGAACAGGTTGCAGAGGCGGTGTTCGCTCCCCAGCGCAGATTGGGACACAGGGGCTCGGGGAGGGAGCTCGTCGCCTGCCTAGCGAGGAGGTCACCAAGCTGGGATTGGAACCCAGGCAGGTTGAGTCCCAAGGCACGTGCCCTTGTCACTTTCCCTCCTCGAAATGCTTCCAGCCAGAAAGGTAAGGGAGAGGCCCATATCATGACAGCCTCCAGGGTGTGAAAATCCTGGGCAGGCCCGGTACTGCGGTGGGTCATTCTCGGCCATGGGAGGGGAGGGAGGAAAAGGAAGCACTCACTCCCCCACATTTCTTGAATTGCTGAGCTTTCCTTGGTTCCCCCAAATGACATGCTGTCTTCCTCCCCCATCTCCCTCAACTTTTCCATCTGGCTATCTCCCACACCCCTTCCAAGGCTCAATTTAAAAACTGCTTCCTCTGGATTTCCTTGGTGATTCAGTGGTTAAGAATCCTTGCCAATGCAGGAGACACAGGTTCAATTCCTCATCTGGGAGGATCACATACGCCACTTGCGCCACAGCTACTGAGCCTGTGCTCTAGAGCCTGAGAGTCGCAAACACTGAGCCTACGTGCTACACCTATGGAAGCCCGGGCCCTGCAATGAGAGAAGCATCTCAAATGAGAAGCCGTGGCTGCACAGCAGCCAGAGTAGCCCCGCTCGCTCCAGCTACAGACAGCTCACACAGCAATAAAGAAACAGTACAGCCAAAGATAAATAAGCAAATAGAATAAAAAATAAAAAAGGAATCTGCCTCCCAATGTAGGGGATATGGGTTCGATCCTGGGAAGACCCCACATGCTGTGAGGCAGCTCAGCCCAAGGGCCACAGCTACTGAAGCCCGTGCTCTAGAGCCAGAGCTCTGCAACAAGGGAAGTCACTGCAATGAGAAGCCTGTGCACTGCAATGAAGAGCAGCCCCTGCTCGTCACAACTAGAGAAAAGCCCACGTGCAGCAACAGAGACCCAGAGCAGCCAAAAAAAGAAAAGGCTGCCTTCTCTGTGATCCCTCCTGACTTCTCAGGCAGATTTCAATCTGGTAGATCTGGCTCAGGCACTTATGACCTTTCAGGGGATTGCTTTACCTCTTGGAGCCTCTATCTGTTCATCTGTAAAATGTGCATCTCACAAGATCATCATGAAGTTCCAATGTGATAATGTGTAATGGACACACGTAGAGAACTCCTGACCATTTTAAGCGCTCACCAAATGTCAGCTCTTATGATTGGCCTCCTGTAGTACCTCATTCCCATTTCCAGTATTGCAATGATCTTATTTTGAATGTCTCCCCAATAATTGGTAGGCCTTGAGGGCAGGATTCTCATTTTCTCCACTGTATCCCTGGCTTGGTACCTGTGAATGTTTGTTGACTGAATGTGTGAAAGACTATCTGGGACCATCTTCCAGAATACCGGGCTCCTGGGAACTGTGGCCTGGAAGAAGTAAGATGCTGGGGCTTCCTGTGCTTCTCAAGTGTGAGCATCCTGGGGAAAGGTCACTGACCAGTCAAGCTTTCAGCTGGGCTTCGGTGACACGCAGCTTGGGGGGACCCCAGTCTTGGGGTCTGGGATAGGAAGATACCCACGTCCTGGGGATAGGAAGAGAGAATGACAATGTTGCTCAGTCACTCTGAACGACCTCATGGTCTTGGGGAGAAAACAGAGTATATCAAATCTTACAGGCCACCCAAGTCGTGGATTTTGCATCCTTTGATGTTGTAAGTTTCAAAACTGGTCCATCAAGGCAGGAGATTAAAAAAAAAGAAAAGAAACAAAGAGGGTTACCGTCTGCAGGCAAATGTGTGTGTGGAGGGCTGGCAGGCTGGTGTGGAACTCCCTTGCAGCTGACTCAAGGCCCCCCTGCACAATCTGCAGGTCCTTTTGGCCCAGGCACCTCCTCCCGTGTGTCTCAGCCCCACAGTCATTTCACCTGAGGACACCGAGGGACAGCCCTCTTTGGGGCTGGACAGCCAATGACCTGCTCAGTTCCTGACAGCTTTCGGACAAGTGGCTCCTCAGAGAGCATCCACGGGGCAGCTGAGAGTAAAAAGAGAACGAGAAGCGGCTGAATCCTTCTGGGAAGACCCGCAATCACAGGCGAAGCGTGGCGGAACTCCAGCCCGCCCCGAAGCCGAGCCTGGACGTGCTCATCCAGACACTGTGCACTTCACTGTGGCTCCTCCTTGGCCTCCCCTGCTCCAGCTTATCACCGACACAAAATTGGAAAGTAGGGACAACTGGAAAGGACCTGGAAAACACCTGGTTCCACTCAGCGTTCCCAGAAGTGCCCACAGTGTGGCAGACCCCAGGATACAGAGCCTGAGGCTGATGGTGATCAGCCCGCGGGCCGACCTCACGCCAGGCGCTGCTCTAAGCCTCTGATAAGAGCTCATTGAATTATCCCAAGCGCGTTGTTATTATTATTCCCATTTACAGATGAGGAAACTGGAGGCACAGAAATGGTAAGGAACTTGCCGGAGGCCGCACAGATAGTAAATGGCAGAGCCTAGATGGGTCCAGCCTCTCTTGGTCACTGTTGTGGGCCTTGCAGTTTGTGTGGACAACAGGCAAGAAAACAGGTCATGGGACTTCCCTGGTGGCCCAGTGGCTAAGACACCGTGCTCCTAATATAGGGGGCCTGGGTTCGATCCCTGGTCAGGGAACTAGATCCCACATGCTGCAACTAAAGATTCCAAGTCCCACAACTAAGACCCAGCACAGCCAAATAAATAAATATTAAAAAAAAAAGAAAGAAAGAAAGAAAACAGGTCATATCTGGGGCACAGAGGAGGGGTTGCTAGCCCCACCCTGAGAGCTAAGAAGAGGCTTTCTGGAAGAGATACTTTTAAATATATATATATATTGTGGACCCTTTTTAAAGTCTTCATTGAATTTTGCATATTTTGGCCACGAGGCATGTGGAATCTTGGCTCCCTGACCAGGGATCAAACCTGCACCCACTGCATTAGAAGGCAAAGTCCTAACCACCGGACTGCCAGGGATATGAAGCTGAGATTTGAGAGAGGGTGGGAAGGAGGTCCAAGCAGAGGGGAGTAATGTGAGAGAGGTGCTTCGGCCGAACGAGGCTCACCGAGGTGCAGCATCTCACTGGAGACCCTGTGGAGGCGGGTCGGAGCACAGCCGACCCAGAACCAGTGCTCTGGCTTCAGGGCTAAAGCCTGCAGTCCCCCGGGATTCCTGGCAGCAGGAGGCCAAACCAGACGGAATTGTAACACTGCTGCTGGGCCCTGTGGGGCCTCAGAAGGACAGAATCTGGACACTTCACCCGAGAATGTTGTACAGATCTGGACAGACTGACTCAGGAAATAGACAGGACAACAGAGGACAGTTATTAGGCATTTTGGCAGAGACGAGGTCTTGGAAAACCATTCCTTATGGAAGCCTCCCCACCTCCACCTTCGTTTGTTCCTCTTTCTTGCTCCTATTACCCTATGGTAGGGTGAAAAATGCCCCTCGGATTTCACTGGTGGTCCAGTGGTTATGAATCCGTCTGCTAATTCAGGGGGCACAGGTTTGATTCCTGCCTCGGTCCAGGAGGATTCCACATGCCCCAGGGCAACTAAGCCCGTGCACCACAACTACTGAGGCCTGTGCACCCTAGAGCCCGTGCTCTGAAACAAGAGAAGCCATCAGTCAGGAGCCCTGGAAGCACAACAAAGATAAGCCCCACTCGCCACCACTTGAGAAGAGCACGTGCCCAGTGCCAATGACCCAGCAAGCCAAAAACGAAAATAATACAACTTTAAAAAGAAAAGAAGATCCCCAAAGATAGATTCATATCTCAGTTCCCAGAACATGGGAAGGGTACCTTATTTTGAAAATGGGTCGTTAACAGATATAGTTAAATTTAGAATTTTGAGACTGAGATTATCCTGGATTGTCCCAGTGATCCCTGAATATAATCACAAGTGACTCTGTAGTGAAATAGCAGTGGTACTTACAAGAGCTACAGTGTGGAAGCAGCACAAGTGTCCTTCAAGGGATGAACTGCTAAGCAAAATGTGGCATAAGCATGTGGTGGAATATTATTCAGCCTGGAAAAAAGAAGGATGTTCTGACACGCGCTCCAACATGGAGAAAACTTGAGGACATTCTGTTAAGTGAAACAAACTAGTGAAACAAAATAGTCCATGTTTTCACTTAAATGAGATATCTAGTATAGTCAGATAGATACATAGGGTAGAAAGTAGATCTCACTGACCTGGGGGGGACACAGCCGACCCAGAACCAGTGCTTGCTTAGGGCTAAAGCCTGCAGTCCCAGGATTCCTGGCAGCAGGAGGCCAAACCAGACGAAATTGTAACACTGCTGCTGGGCCCTGTGGGGCCTCAGAAGGACAGAATCTGGACACTTCACCCGAGAATGTTGTACAGATCTGGACAGACTGACTCAGGAAATAGACAGGACAACAGAGGACAGTTATTAGGCATTTTGGCAGAGACGAGGTCTTGGAAAACCATTCCTTATGGAAGCCTCCCCACCTCCACCTTCGTTTGTTCCTCTTTCTTGCTCCTATTACCCTATGGTAGGGTGAAAAATGCCCCTCGGATTTCACTGGTGGTCCAGTGGTTATGAATCCGTCTGCTAATTCAGGGGGCACAGGTTTGATTCCTGCCTCGGTCCAGGAGGATTCCACATGCCCCAGGGCAACTAAGCCCGTGCACCACAACTACTGAGGCCTGTGCACCCTAGAGCCCGTGCTCTGAAACAAGAGAAGCCATCAGTCAGGAGCCCTGGAAGCACAACAAAGATAAGCCCCACTCGCCACCACTTGAGAAGAGCACGTGCCCAGTGCCAATGACCCAGCAAGCCAAAAACGAAAATAATACAACTTTAAAAAGAAAAATGCTCCCCAAAGATAGATTCATATCTCAGTTCCCAGAACATGGGAAGGGTACCTTATTTTGAAAATGGGTCGTTAACAGATATAGTTAAATTTAGAATTTTGAGACTGAGATTATCCTGGATTGTCCCAGTGATCCCTGAATATAATCACAAGTGACTCTGTAGTGAAATAGCAGTGGTACTTACAAGAGCTACAGTGTGGAAGCAGCACAAGTGTCCTTCAAGGGATGAACTGCTAAGCAAAATGTGGCATAAGCATGTGGTGGAATATTATTCAGCCTGGAAAAAAGAAGGATGTTCTGACACGCGCTCCAACATGGAGAAAACTTGAGGACATTCTGTTAAGTGAAACAAACTAGTGAAACAAAATAGTCCATGTTTTCACTTAAATGAGATATCTAGTATAGTCAGATAGATACATAGGGTAGAAAGTAGAATGGCGGTTGCCAGGAGCTAGGGGGAGAGGAGGTTGGGTAGTCACTGTTTGGTGGGAACCATTTGTTTCACAAGATGAAAAGAGTTATGGAGACAGATGGTGCTGAAGGAATTTAATGGTACTAAATCGTATACTTGAAATACCCTAGGGAGTGAATTTTATTTTGTGTGTATTTTATCACAATGAAAAAATGGGGAAGGGGGTTTTCCTGGTAGTCCAATGGTTAAGACTCCATTGCTTCTAATGCAGGGGGTGCTGGTTCAATCCCTGGCTGGAGAACTAAGATCTCACATGCTGTGCACTGTGGCCAAAAAGAGAAAAAATATACAGACACATAAAAAATGTATCTGTAGGGCTTCCCCTGGTAGTCCAGTGGGTAAGGACACCGCCTTGCAATGCAAGGGGCGCCGGTTCAATCCCAGGCCTGGGAAGATCCCACGTACCACAGAGCGGCTGGTCTGATGTGTCCAATTGCCGAGCCGGAGCTCTGGAGCGCCTGCACCCAGAGCCTGCACTCTGCAACAACAGACGCCACCGCGATGGGAAGCCCACAGGTGCCAAAGAACAAAGACGGATGAAAACAGATAAATGAAAGACCAATAGAAGTGGCCCGCCCGCTCCTCTCCCTCCCCAACCCGACCCCCGCCCAAAATAAATAAATAAATCAATCAAAAAAAATGTATCTGTAAGCAAAATGTACAATAATAGAATTAATAGTAAAATCACCAGTTTGAGATATATATATATGTAGAGAGAGATTGAGAGACAGAAACAGAGAAAAGGCAGAGGGAAATTAAGACAGATACTATAAAGAAGGCCAGATGAACATGCAGCGGAGAGGAATGTAGTCACCGGCCAAAGGGTGCTGACAGCCGCTGACGCTGGAGAAGACAGGGAACACCTCTCCCCTAGAGCCTCTTGAACAAGTACCACTCCCCACACTGTGACTTGGATTTCTGGCCTCTAGAATTGTGAGGAAATACATTTCTCTCATCATATTTGTGGCAATTTGTTACAGCAGTGCGTGCATGCTAAGTCACTTCAGTCATGTCCGACTCTCATGGACTGTAGTCCGCCAGGCTCCTCTGCCCATGGGATTTTCCAGGCAAGAATACTGCAGCGGGCCGCCTTTCCCTCTTCCAGGGATCGTCCCAACCAGTATCTCTTACGTCTCCTGCATTGGCAGGTGGGTTCTTTACAACTAGTGCCACCTGGGAAGCCCTTAGGGGGTGACGGGAGACTAATACACATGCCTCCTCTTCACAGTATTTCCTTTCCTGCTCTGTCTCCTCTGGGAGGAAGTGAGGAAACTGAGATAAGGGGCTCCCCTGACTTGAGCCACGGGCCGTCTCCACCCTGGAGGCCCTCTGTCCTCCTTGGGAGTCGGAAGCAGCTGGATCATCTCCTCCCGTGCTCCTCGTCAGGCCCTCATATCCTCCTCACACATCACTGCACATGTCCTGGCCACAGCCAGCACCTACAACCTCTCATGTACAGATGGGACGCAGGGGCCCAGACGGGCGCCCACAGCTGGTGAATCAGCGACGGTTCCAGAGTGAAGACAGGTGTGTCCTGCCCAACGGCACTGCCGCAGCTTCTCTCTCCTGCTCGTGTTCCCCAGCGGCTCCTGGCACAGAGCTGGGCACACTGTAGCTCCTTGGAAACTCACCCAGAGAGATAATATGGGGTGATGGTGAACAGCACGGGCTTTGAAAACACATCAGCCTGGGATGGAATCCGGGTTTGGTCACTTAAATGCTATGCAACCTTCGGTATTTGACCGCTCTGGGCCTCAGTTTCATCATCCATGAAATGGAAATAATAATCAGCCCCTCCTTCAGAACAATCCTGAAAGAGACCAGAGTACCTTAGTGAAGAGTAGGCCCATTAAGTCAGCTGAAAATGGGTTTAATAGTAGCATTTATCTTACAATGTGATTGTTAGATTCAAAGTGATAATGCACACACACTATTTAGAATGGTGATGCATGTAAACACTTGAAAATACTCACAGTCATTATTTATCTTTGCAATTACATTGTTGTGTCGTCCTGTGAACTAAGATTTTTCTGTCTCTTTAGAATCAGTTATTTTAGGATAAAGTGAGTGCAATAATTGTTATCAAAACTGCACTGGGGGCTTCCCCTGGTGGTCCAGTGGGTAAGGACACCGCCTTGCAATGCAAGGGGCGCCAGTTCAAGCCCTGGCCTGGGAAGATCCCACGTGCCACAGAGCGGCTGGACCGATGTGTCCAACTACCGAGCCGTAGCTCTGGAGCGCATGTGCCCAGAACCGGTGCTCTGCAGCGACAGAGGCCACCTTGATGGGAGGCCCACACGGGCCAAGGAACGAAGATGGATGAAAACAGAGAAATGAAAGACCAATAGAAGTGGTCCGCCCGTCCCTCTCCCTCCCCATCCCATCCCCCAAAAGATAAATAAATAAAATAAATGTTGAAAAAAAAAAAAAAAAACTGCACTGGGAATTCCCCGGTGGACCAGTGGGTAGGCTCGGAGATTTCACTGCGAAGGCCGTTCAGTCCCTGGTTTGGGAACTAAGATCTCACAAGCCTCATAGCAAAAGCCAAAATTTAAAAAGTTAAGGGTATAGAAGTTAAAAGCATGGATGCTGGAGCCAGCGACTTGGGTTAGGCCCCAGGGTCTCAGTTTCTCCATCTAATTTGGGGTTTCAGGTGTGTCCTGCCCAACGGCACTGCCGCAGCTTCTCTCTCCTGCTCGTGTTCCCCAGCGGCTCCTGGCACAGAGCTGGGCACACTGTAGCTCCTTGGAAACTCACCCAGAGAGATAATATGGGGTGATGGTGAACAGCACGGGCTTTGAAAACACATCAGCCTGGGATGGAATCCGGGTTTGGTCACTTAAATGCTATGCAACCTTCGGTATTTGACTGCTCTGGGCCTCAGTTTCATCATCCATGAAATGGAAATAATAATCAGCCCCTCCTTCAGAACAATCCTGAAAGAGACCAGAGTACCTTAGTGAAGAGTAGGCCCATTAAGTCAGCTGAAAATGGGTTTAATAGTAGCATTTATCTTACAATGTGATTGTTAGATTCAAAGTGATAATGCACACACACTATTTAGAATGGTGATGCATGTAAACACTCGAAAATACTCACAGTCACTATTTATCTTTGCAATTACATTGTTGTGTCGTCCTGTGAACTAAGATTTTTCTGTCTCTTTAGAATCAGTTATTTTAGGATAAAGTGAGTGCAATAATTGTTATCAAAACTGCACTGGGGGCTTCCCCTGGTGGTCCAGTGGGTAAGGACACCGCCTTGCAATGCAAGGGGCGCCAGTTCAAGCCCTGGCCTGGGAAGATCCCACGTGCCACAGAGCGGCTGGACCGATGTGTCCAACTACCGAGCCGTAGCTCTGGAGCGCATGTGCCCAGAACCGGTGCTCTGCAGCGACAGAGGCCACCTTGATGGGAGGCCCACACGGGCCAAGGAACGAAGATGGATGAAAACAGAGAAATGAAAGACCAATAGAAGTGGTCCGCCCGTCCCTCTCCCTCCCCATCCCATCCCCCAAAAGATAAATAAATAAAATAAATGTTGAAAAAAAAAAAAAAAAACTGCACTGGGAATTCCCCGGTGGACCAGTGGTTAGGGCTCGGAGATTTCACTGCCGAAGGCCCGGGTTCAGTCCCTGGTTTGGGAACTAAGATCTCACAAGCCTCATAGCAAAAGCCAAAATTTAAAAAAGTTAAGGGTATAGAAGTTAAAAGCATGGATGCTGGAGCCAGACGACTTGGGTTTAGGCCCCAGGTCCACTTACATTTGACTTGGGCAAGTGCCTTAGTTTCTCCATCTGTAATTTGGGGGTAATAATATCATTTACCTCCTAGAGGCAAGAAGACTAAATGAGATGTTTTACAATCAAAAGCTCAGCATCAAGCCTGGCACAATTACGTTCTAGATAAATGATATGCATCATTAGGTATGACCACAGGGTTGTCAGGAGTGGTACCCACGATAATGCATAAAAGCAGTTAGTGCTGGAGTTGGGAGACACAGCACGTGTCCTCTAAGTTGCACATGTTGTCCCTGCTGCCACTACTTGCTGAGAGGCTATGGAGGACGGGGCTGCCATACCCAGGCCCCGCAGGTTCCCTGGCCAGGCTGACATCGTCTCCACTGCCCACAGGCCCCTGGCTTCACGTTCTGAGAGCTCAACTCTCTAAGCAGCATCTGATGCCCATTCTAGACAGAGTTCTCCTAATCCACCCTGAATGCATTTACCAGTTGTCAGCTGCTTATCAGCAATTAAGCTTCCATTTTAGATGTCAAGACAGAAATACATTCTGCTACTGAGTGGGGAGGTGTTCAGATGGGCTGTCAGACTCAAGTTCTTAATATTCTTTGTGGTTTGGCGAAGACATGCATAGACTTATATACACTGTTAAAACCAGGAGGGACTCTAGAGAGGCCCGTTTTATATGAGTGGAAACTAAGCCTCGGGAGCAGAGCCAGGTGAATCAGGGGCAGAGGCAACTATACACGGGCAGAGACCTGCGTATACTCATGCAGGCTTTGACAAAGACTGCTAGCTGCATGGGGCTTCCCACGTGGTGCTAGTGGTAAAGAACCTGCCCGCTAACGCAGGAGACACAGGTTTGAACCCTAGGTCAGGAAGATTCCCTGGAGGAGGGCATGGCAGCCCACTCCAGTACTCTTGCCTGGAGAATCCCTGGATAGGAGACCCTGGCACTCTACCAATCCATGCTGGATACGAGCCAGTTTCACTGCCGAAGGCCGTTCAGGGTTTAGGCCCCAAAAGGTTAAGGGTATAGAAGTTAAAAGCATGGATGCTGGAGCCAGACGACTTGGGTTTAGGCCCCAGGTCCACTTACATTTGACTTGGGCAAGTGCCTTAGTTTCTCCATCTGTAATTTGGGGGTAATAATATCATTTACCTCCTAGAGGCAAGAAGACTAAATGAGATGTTTTACAATCAAAAGCTCAGCATCAAGCCTGGCACAATTACGTTCTAGATAAATGATATGAATCATTAGGTATGACCACAGGGTTGTCAGGAGTGGTACCCACGATGATGCATAAAAGCAGTTAGTGCTGGAGTTGGGAGACACAGCACGTGTCCTCTAAGTTGCACATGTTGTCCCTGCTGCCACTACTTGCTGAGAGGCTATGGAGGACGGGGCTGCCATTCCCAGGCCCCGCAGGTTCCCTGGCCAGGCTGACATTGTCTCCACTGCCCACAGGCCCCTGGCTTCACGTTCTGAGAGCTCAACTCTCTAAGCAGCATCTGATGCCCATTCTAGACAGAGTTCTCCTAATCCACCCTGAATGCATTTACCAGTTGTCAGCTGCTTATCAGCAATTAAGCTTCCATTTTAGATGTCAAGACAGAAATACATTCTGCTACTGAGTGGGGAGGTGTTCAGATGGGCTGTCAGACTCAAGTTCTTAATATTCTTTGTGGTTTGGCGAAGACATGCATAGACTTATATACACTGTTAAAACCAGGAGGGACTCTAGAGAGGCCCGTTTTATATGAGTGGAAACTAAGCCTCGGGAGCAGAGCCAGGTGAATCAGGGGCAGAGGCAACTATACACGGGCAGAGACCTGCGTATACTCATGCAGGCTTTGACAAAGACTGCTAGCTGCATGGGGCTTCCCACGTGGTGCTAGTGGTAAAGAACCTGCCCGCTAACGCAGGAGACACAGGTTTGAACCCTAGGTCAGGAAGATTCCCTGGAGGAGGGCATGGCAGCCCACTCCAGTACTCTTGCCTGGAGAATCCCTGGATAGGAGACCCTGGCACTCTACCATCCATGCAGTTGCAAAGAGTCAGACATGACTGAAGTGACTTAGCATGCACACACGGGCAGCTGCATAGAAATTGTTCTGTTGCTGTTTAGTCATTCAGTCATGTCCACCAGGCTCCTCTGTCCATCAAATTTCCCAGGCAAGGATACTGGAGGAGACTGCCATTTCTGTCTCTAGCAGATCTTCCTGTCCCAGGAAGCGAAACTGCCTCTCCTGTATTGGCAGGTGATTTTTTTTTCATCCCTTAGCCACCAGGGAAAACTTGCATAAAAATACGACAGGAGATATCTGGCAACACCAGTTAGGATTCTTCTTTTATCCCTTTTTCTTCAGAGAAAAGGATTTTCCTTTCCTCTGCATACAGAGAGGGCATCTTTTATTGAGGGTTTTATGGAAGAATCTTTCAGGGAAGAAGGGTGAGAGAAGGAGGTCAGAATGACCTTCCTGGGGCTTCCCTGGTGGTCCAGTGGGTAAGGACACCGCCTTGCAGTGCAAGGGGTGCCGGATCGATCCCTGGCCTGGGAAGATCCCATGTGCCGCAGAGCGGCTGGACTGATGTGTTCAATTGCCGAGCCAGAGCTCTGGAGCGCATGTGCCCGGAGCCGGCGCTCTGCAGCGACAGACGCCACCGCGGTGGGAGGCCCACAGGAGCCAAAGAACAAAGACGGATGAAACTAGACAAAAGAAAGACCGATAGGAGTGGCCTGCCCACCCCCCTCCCTCCCCACCTCCGCCAAAATAAATAAATATTAAAAAATAAAAAAAAGAATGACCTTCCTGATTCCTACATTTTCTCAAATCCTTCAGCTTAAAATATTCAATATGCCAAGGTGCCATATTTGGGAGTGGTGTGTCCTAAACTCTATCTGGGGGCCATTGTTAAGAAAAGGATGAAATAAACAACAAGGATATATTGTAAAGCACATGGAAATATAGTCACATTTTGTAATAACTATTTATTTATTTATAGCCACCCCGTCTGGCTTGTGGGATTTTAGTTCCCCAGCCAGGAATTGAAGGCAGGCCCTCTGCAGTGACAGTTCAGAGTCCTAACCACTGGACCGCCAGGGAATGCATTATAATAACTTTTTTTTTAATTTTTTCATCTTTTATTGGTTTTCTATTTATTTATTTTCATCCATCTTCCAGTGTGGGCCTCCCATTGCAGTGGCCTCTCTTACTGCAGAGCACTGGCTCTGGGCGCATGCGCTCCAGAGTGCTGGCTTCCAATTGCTGGCTTGTGGTTTGGCGAAGACATGCATAGACTTAAATACACTGTTAAAACCAGGGTATGGAATTAACAGATATAAATCACTATATAAAAAGCACATAAGCAATAAGAATATACTGTACAGTAGAGGGAATTATACCCATTTTCCAGTGATAACCTAAAATGGAATATAATCTGCAAAAATACTGAATCACTATGTGTACACCTATAACAAATACATTAATAACATTGTAAATCAATTCGACCTCAATTTTCTTAAAAGGATAAAAAATTAGAAACACAAATTTTGATATGAAAGTTTCAGAGTAAAAGGAGACAGTGAGTGGTCTCAACTACCTGCAGTTCAACTGTCTCGTTTCTGCAAATTTCACAACAATGTTCACCCGTGGCGTTCACCCTTGTTAAGGCCTCTCCCAGGACTTTGGAAGGAGCTGGTGCAGATGAGCGGCTCTGAAACCACAGCTTCATTAACAACCCAGTAAACCCACCTGTGCTCTGGTTAGGGCAGTGGTTTTCAGGAAGGAATTATCCAGCCCCAAATGTCAGTGGTACCTCAGCTGAGAAAGCTTGTGCTGGAGTGAGGAAACCTGGGGAAAGAGGTCGACACCCAAAAGGCGTTTTCTGTCAGACTTTGTCAAGATGCCTTGGTGGTGCCATTGCTGTGAGAGCTGATCACCTCTCCCTTCTCCCTGAACCTCCCCCTGGCTGCTTCCCTTCCCACATCCCCTCAGGGCTCTGGCCTTTCTACAGTCACTTTTACAATTGTTGGTGAGAACTGACTTCTCTTCTGGTGTTACTGGCACAAGGTCTTCACATGTCAGAGCAAGAGCCGGGATCCTTACTTGGGGAGGCCCTCTCCAGGATGCCCCAGTGACAGTTCAGAGTCCTAACCACTGGACCGCCAGGGAATGCATTATAATAACTTTTTTTTTTTAATTTTTTCATCTTTTATTGGTTTTCTATTTATTTATTTTCATCCATCTTCCAGTGTGGGCCTCCCATTGCAGTGGCCTCTCTTACTGCAGAGCACTGGCTCTGGGCGCATGCGCTCCAGAGTGCTGGCTTCCAATTGCTGGCTTGTGGTTTGGCGAAGACATGCATAGACTTAAATACACTGTTAAAACCAGGGTATGGAATTAACAGATATAAATCACTATATAAAAAGCACATAAGCAATAAGAATATACTGTACAGTAGAGGGAATTATACCCATTTTCCAGGGATAACCTAAAATGGAATATAATCTGCAAAAATACTGAATCACTATGTGTACACCTATAACAAATACATTAATAACATTGTAAATCAATTCGACCTCAATTTTCTTAAAAGGATAAAAAATTAGAAACACAAATTTTGATATGAAAGTTTCAGAGTAAAAGGAGACAGTGAGTGGTCTCAACTACCTGCAGTTCAACTGTCTCGTTTCTGCAAATTTCACAACAATGTTCACCCCGTGGCCGTTCACCCCTTGTTAAGGCCTCTCCCAGGACTTTGGAAGGAGCTGGTGCAGATGAGGGGCTCTGAAACCACAGCTTCATTAACAACCCAGTAAACCCACCTGTGCTCTGGTTAGGGCAGTGGTTTTCAGGAAGGAATTATCCAGCCCCAAATGTCAGTGGTACCTCAGCTGAGAAAGCTTGTGCTGGAGTGAGGAAACCTGGGGAAAGAGGTCGACACCCAAAGAGCGTTTTCTGTCAGACTTTGTCAAGATGCCTTGGTGGTGCCATTGCTGTGAGAGCTGATCACCTCTCCCTTCTCCCTGAACCTCCCCCTGGCTGCTTCCCTTCCCACATCCCCTCAGGGCTCTGGCCTTTCTACAGTCACTTTTACAATTGTTGGTGAGAACTGACTTCTCTTCTGGTGTTACTGGCACAAGGTCTTCACATGTCAGAGCAAGAGCCGGGATCCTTACTTGGGGAGGCCCTCTCCAGGATGCCCCAGTACATCTATGTACATTCCAACACATCAGGCAATAATCCAGTTCCAGTCCTATAGGCGTTTTTTCTCCCTTGTCAACATTCAAGCCTCAAATCATATATCTGAGATCATGTGGGGGCACATTCAGGAGGAACACACAAAAAGCTGAATAGCTGACTCTCATTCACTCAACAAACATCCATGGAACCCCTCCTTTGGGCTGAGTTTTGTGCTAGGCCAGGGTTTCTCTGGGATTCACAGGTGACACCATGGTAAAGAATCCACCTGCCAATGTAGGAGCTGCAAGAGACGTGGGTTTGATCCCTGAGTCGAGACAAGCCCCTGGAGAAGGTTAGGGGAACCCACTCCAGTACTCTTGCCTGGAGAATCCCATAGACAGAGGAGCCGGGCAGGATACAGTCCATGTGGTCACAAAGAGTTGGACACGACTGAGCAACTTAGCACACATAGATATGGTGTTACACAGGGAGCTTATCATGGGGAAATTGGTCACCTCAGGCTCCAAGAGGTCAGGGAAGAGCTAAGACTTGAAAGAGAAGTAGGAATTAGCAAGGTAAAAAAGTAGGGGGCTTTAGTGGGAGTGAGTACAATCATTTTAGGCAGAAAGATCAGCATGTGAAAACACCTGTGGTTTGGGGAGCACAGCACAGGCTGTAGCTCAGAAAGTAATGAGAGGGTAGAGCAAGGTGAAGAGGCAGCCAGGCCAGACCAGGGCTTCATAAGTCAACGTAAAATTACCTCGGACCTAAGCAGCAATGGGAAACCGCTGACGTGTGTTAAGCGAGACGTGAGGTTTCTCAGTGTTATGTCCCACGCCGTAGACTTCTCCCCCAAATGCCAGTAGTCTGGGAACACTCTGGTTTGGCTGCAGTGGTGGAGGCAGAGTCTCAGACTGTGAGGTCCAAAAGGATCTTCAAGATTGTCTAAAATAACCACCTCCTGGGGGACTTCGCTGGTGGTTCAGTGGTTAAGACTCTGCACTGCCAATCCTGGGGGTGAGGGTTTGAGTCATGGGGAGCTGGGATGGATCCCACATACCGTGCAGCATGGCTGAAAGATGAAATGAATAAACAGCCTCATCTTTTGTGCACTTGTATCCCCAGACTATTGTTCTTCACCTCTGGGCATCTCCAGTCTGTCCACACTCCTCTGTGTGCCTCCCTTGTACAGGTCCTTGAGTCTGGTATGGAATGTATCACTAAATAGGGCCCAATGCAGAATGATTTCTGTGGTATCTCTGAATGCTTTGGAAACTTTAGGGCCAAAGCAAGGGCCAGGCAGAGCCTGAATTTGGAGGGACTGAGGCTGTCTCATGCATCTTTGCATCCCTCACTGAGTAGCCTGTGTTAAAGGGTCATTTTCCAAAAAAAGGTCAAATCATAATTTTTGTTGTTGTTCAGTTGCTTAGTCATGTCCTGCTCTTTGCAACCCCATGCACTGCAGCACACCAGGATTCCCTGTCCTTCACTGTCTCCCAGAGTTTGTTCAAACTTACATTCATCGAGTCAATGATGCCATCCAACTATCTCATCCTCTGTCACCCGCTTCTCCTCCTGCCCTCAATCTTTCCCAGCATCAGGGTCTTTCCCAACAAGCTGGCTCTTCACATCAGGTGGCCAAAGTATAAGAGCTTCGGCTTCAGCATCACTCCTTTCAGTGAATATTCAGGGTTGATTTCCTTTAGGATTGACTGGTTTAATCTCTTTGTTGTCCAAGGGACTCTCAAGAGTCTGTGCCAACACCACATTTCAAAGGCATCAATTCTTTGGTACTCAGCCTTCTTTATGGTCCATTTCTCACATCCATACTTCACTACTGAAAAAACCACAGCTTTGACTAGACCGACCTTTGTCGGCAAAGTGATGTCTCTGCTTTTGAATATGCTGTCTAGTTTTGTCATAGCTTTTCTTCCACGGAGCAACTGTCTTTTAATTTCATGGCTGCAGTTACCTTCTGCAGTGATTTTGAAGCCCAAGAAAATAAAGTCTGTCACGGTTTCCATTTTTCCCCATCTAATTTGCATTATCATAATCATAACTTGCATTCAGGTTTAACACATGTTAAAGATACACTCGCGGGGAAAACTGCCAATCCTGGGGTGAGGGTTTGAGTCATGGGGAGCTGGGATGGATCCCACATACCGTGCAGCATGGCTGAAAGATGAAATGAATAAACAGCCTCATCTTTTGTGCACTTGTATCCCCAGACTATTGTTCTTCACCTCTGGGCATCTCCAGTCTGTCCACACTCCTCTGTGTGCCTCCCTTGTACAGGCCCTTGAGTCTGGTACGGAATGTATCACTAAATAGGGCCCAATGCAGAATGATTTCTGTGGTATCTCTGAATGCTTTGGAAACTTTAGGGCCAAAGCAAGGGCCAGGCAGAGCCTGAATTTGGAGGGACTGAGGCTGTCTCATGCATCTTTGCATCCCTCACTGAGTAGCCTGTGTTAAAGGGTCATTTTCCAAAAAAAGGTCAAATCATAATTTTTGTTGTTGTTCAGTTGCTTAGTCATGTCCTGCTCTTTGCAACCCCATGCACTGCAGCACACCAGGATTCCCTGTCCTTCACTGTCTCCCAGAGTTTGTTCAAACTTACATTCATCGAGTCAATGATGCCATCCAACTATCTCATCCTCTGTCACCCGCTTCTCCTCCTGCCCTCAATCTTTCCCAGCATCAGGGTCTTTCCCAACAAGCTGGCTCTTCACATCAGGTGGCCAAAGTATAAGAGCTTCGGCTTCAGCATCACTCCTTTCAGTGAATATTCAGGGTTGATTTCCTTTAGGATTGACTGGTTTAATCTCTTTGTTGTCCAAGGGACTCTCAAGAGTCTGTGCCAACACCACATTTCAAAGGCATCAATTCTTTGGTACTCAGCCTTCTTTATGGTCCATTTCTCACATCCATACTTCACTACTGAAAAAACCACAGCTTTGACTAGACCGACCTTTGTCGGCAAAGTGATGTCTCTGCTTTTGAATATGCTGTCTAGTTTTGTCATAGCTTTTCTTCCACGGAGCAACTGTCTTTTAATTTCATGGCTGCAGTTACCTTCTGCAGTGATTTTGAAGCCCAAGAAAATAAAGTCTGTCACGGTTTCCATTTTTTTCCCCATCTAATTTGCATTATCATAATCATAACTTGCATTCAGGTATAAAATGAACACATGTTAAAGATATCATTTAACTCATTATCAGTGAAGGAACTGGTAAGATGTTGCAACTAGTTTAAAGGAGAATCCAAAGAGGAGACACATTTATTGGTCAGGAATACTGATTTATATGTCCAATTAGAAGACAAACCTTCCACACTGAGGGAGTAAAGTCCATGGAGCATCTGCCAGACAGAATTTGCATGTTGATAGACAACAATCATTTTACTCTGCTATCAGTCCTTTACTATTTAAAGATATAAAGTAGTTAAGTCTTCCCTTGTGGCTCAGTCGGTAAAGAATACACCTGTAATGCAGGAGTCCTGAGTTCGATCCCTGGGTCAGGAAGATACCCTGAAGAAGGGAAAGGCTACCCACTCCAGTAATCTTGCCTGGGAAACGCCATGGACAGGAGAACCTGGCGGGCTATTGGCCATAGGGTCACATGGTTCACGTAAAATTGTTTTCAAGGCAAATGGCTGGTCAGAAGTCTGAGATAGTTTGAGCAGTAATCTTCCCCAGGCAATGCCAAAGTTAAGAAAAAAAGAAAGCAATGACATCAGAAACCTGTAACTAAAGACTATTCTTTAACATGTTAACAGTTTGAAGTAACAACTGTAGCCTTTTTTTTTTTTATTGTAGTTTTTACTGGGTAGGGAACAGGATACTCTGAGATGGTCCTTGTTTGTTGAAGACAAACTCTTGGCTGATGGCTGCTTGTTGAACTTTCAGAGAAACATCAGAGTTAAAAAAAAAAAAATCTGGGGCTTCCCTGGTGGCCCAGTGGGTAAAGAGTCTGCCTTGTAGTACAAGGGGCACAGGTTGGATCTCTGGCCTGGGAAGATCCCACACGCCGCAAAGCGGCTAGACAGGTGTGTCCAATTATAAGCCAGTGCTCTGGAGCGCACGCGCCCAGAGCCAGTGCTCTGCAGCAAGAGAGGCCACCACAATGGGAGGCCCACATAGGCCAAAGAATAAAGATGGATGGAAGTGAACGAATGAAAAACCAATAAAGGAGGCCAAAATTTTTTTTTAAAGTTTTTTAAAAAATCTATCTTTAGATGACCTCATAGTGACCCTTCTATTTGTTTTAGAGAGTATAAAAAAACCGCTCTCTTCTTTAAATTGGAAGTTTATGGAAACATGAAATTAACTGAGTAGACCTAGAATTCATGGAGAGCTTCCCTGGTAGCTCAGCTGGTAAAGAATCTGTCTGCAATGCAGGAGACCTGGGTTTGACCCCTGGGTTGCAAAGATCCCCTGGAGGAGGGCAGCATGGCAACTCATTCCATTATTCTTGCCTGGAGAATCCCCGTGCATAGAGGAGTCTGGTGGGCTGCAGTTCATGCGGTCTCAGAGTCAGACACGACTGAGCAGCTAAGCATGCACACCTGCAGGATCCATGGATAAATTTCTGAATCCCCCTTTCTGAAAAGTATTCTTTATGAGCTTCAGAATAATTTCTGAATTATTGGGTAAATACATTTGTAAATACTACCTTTTCAGTTAGTACCCATTTGACCACCTGATGAGAAGAGACAACTCGTTAGAAAAGACCCTGATGCTGGGAAAAATAAATGGCAGAGGGAGAATGGGATGACAGAGCACGAGACGGTTGAATGGCATCACTGAGTCAATACACATGAGTTTGAGTAAACTCTGGGAGATGGTTAAGGACAGGGAAACCTGGCGTGCTGCAGTCCATAGGGTCGGAAAGAGTCGGACACGACTGAGTGATTGAACTGAACTGAATCCTTTTAAGAAATCCTACTTGGGGGGCTTCCCTGGTAGCTCAGTGGTGGAGAGTTTGCCTGCCAATGCAGGATACACGGGTTCGAGCCCTGAGCCAGGAAGATCCCACATGCTGTGAAGCAGCTAAACTCATGAGCCACGACTATTGAGCCTGGGCTCTATAGCCTCGGAGCTGCAACAATTGAGCCCATGTGCCGCAACTACAGAAGACCCTGTGCCCTAGAGCCTGAGTGCCACAACAAGAGAAGTCACCACAACAAGAAGCCTGCTCACCTCAACTAGAGGGTAGCCTCTACTCCCTGCAACTAAAGAAGATCCTGTGGCAGCAGTGAAAAACCAGAATAGGTGAAAAAAATTTTAAATTAATGAAAAAAGAGGCAGTATTAAAAAGAAAAGACAAGAAAAAAATTCTACTCAAAGAGTATATGGTTCATGTAAATTGTTTTCAAGGCAAATGGCTGGTCAGAAATCTAGAACAGTTAGAGCAATAAAATAATGCCCAATAGTAATGAATTATAAGCCACTGAATAAAATAAGAATCTGTGAGTCCATACTGATAAATGAGTAGGGGAGAAGGAAAAGTTCTTCCTGACAGTAGATTGATAACTAATAAATATAAAGGAATAATGCTAAGACTAGTGGGTGAAAGTTTAATGAGGAACATTATCTCAGTGACTATCCCCGCAAATGACGTATTAATTTCAAAGCTGAAAATAGTAACTTCACAAGGGAGAAATCTGGCAGACAGTATCTTAACTAAGTGGTTAAAACTAACAGCAATATTGGGACAAACCAACAAACACGCCTCCTGGTATGATGCAGGAAGGACATATCACTTTCGTATTTCTGCTAAATAGGCACGTCCCACCTGAACCCAATCGTAAGGACACATTAAGAATATCTCAAACTGAGGAATAAACTACTGAACCAACTGGTTTGTACTCTTCAAAAACACCACAAAGAAAGGCTGAAGAACAATTTCAGATGAAAAGAGTCTAACAACTAAATGCAATGTGTGACCCTGGCTTGGATTCAAGACTGGAGAAAAATAGCTATATGACATTATTGGAATAACTGATGAAATTTGAAAATGGCTGTGGCTTAAGTAGAGTAAAAGTATTCTATCAGTGTCCAGCTCTTTTTTTTTTTTTTTTTTTGGACACACTGCACGGCCAGGGATTTAGTTCCCCAACCAGGGATTGAACACACACTTCCCTGCACTAAAAGCTCAGAGTCTTAACCACTGGACTGCCAAGAAAATCCCAATGTTCAACTTCTTGACTTCAACAATTGTACTCTGGTTATACAAGCAAATGTTCGCTCTTAAAAGATTTACATGAAATAGTTATGGTTAATAGTTATGTGTCTTCACAATGTCTTCAGTTTACTCTTTTTTAAAAAATTTTTAAATTATTATTTAATCATTTGGTTGAGCTGGGTCCTAGTTGTGGCACATGGAATCTAGTTCCCTGACTAGGGATTGAACCTGGGTCCCCTGCATTGGGAACACAGAGTCTTAACCACTGGACCACCAGAGAAGTTCCCAGTTTACTCTTTTTGGGAAAAAAAACCCTTTTTATTTTATATGGAAAATACCAATTAACAATTTGGGATGTTTCAGGTGGACAGCAAAGGGACCCAGCCATACATATATTGTATCCATTCTCCCTCAAACTCCCCTCCCATCCAGGCTGTCACATAACATTGAACTTACTATGTTTCAGAAACACACCTCAGAGGGAAAGATAAAGCAAATGAGGCAAAATGTAAACAATTGATAGATCTGGATAGAGGCTATAATAAGGAGTTCCTTGTACTTACTTGCAACTTTTCTGTAAGTTCCAAATTATATGAAAATAAATTATAACAAAAATAGTTGACCAGAAACCTTTTATTTCACCACCTGGTGTTAAAAAATATCCCTTGAATTGAAGGCCACTTTCTTGACTTGGTAAACACCCCTAAGGAACATAACTGCACCTCTAGGAAATAATTTAGAGGTTCTTCAAGATCCTGCTGAAGAAGGGCGTGGCAACCCACTCCAGAGTTCTTGCCTGGAGGATCCCACGGACAGAGGAGCCTGGCAGGCTACGGTCCATGGAGTTGCAAAGAGTTGGACATGACTGAATGATCAACACTTTTCACTTTCAAGGTCCTAAATAACCATTTACTCATCATTGCTGAGAAAAAATTAATGTTCCATGTAATCAAAGTTTATTCCTTTAAGTCATTGTTTCGGTAACTGTGTGGGACCCTTCTGTGTGTCAGACACTTTCTAGGTGTTCAGTGCTCCTAAGAGGCCAAGATCCCTGCCTTTATGGAGCTTGCAGTCTAGCAGATGGAGGCAAACAATCAACAATGGTCATAATTAAGAAGTAAATGCTATCTTACGGGTTAAGCGGTCATCCGTGCTGTAGAAAGAGCAGGGTAAGGAGATTTCAAGTGCAAAGGCAGGGCAAGTCAGGCTGCCATTTTCAGTACTGTCACTTGGGTTAGTTGCTCAGTCGTGTCTGACTCTTTGAAACCCTGTGGGCCATACCTGGCTCCTCTGTCCATAGGATTTCCCAGGCAAAAATACTGGAGTGGGTTGCCATGCCCTCCTCCAGGGGATTTTCCCAACCCAGGGACTGAACCACATTTCTTACATCTCCTGCATTGGCAGGTGGGTTCTTTACATCTAGCACCACCTGGGAAGCCCAGGTGACAGGAAAGGCCTTCTTGTGGAAAAACACAGACTTGATAGAGGAGAGGGAATGAGCTATGCAGAAATCTGTGGGAAACGCAATCCAGGAAGGAACAGTGAAAGTGCAGAGTCCTAACCACTGGACTGCCAGGGGATTCCCATTTGGTTTTTGGCTTTTGGCAGAAACTGCTCATTTTCAAGAAACAGAACCCCTATCATGGAGTGAGAAAGTCATATTTCTGCTTCATATCCTCCACTGAGTTCCCATTTCTCTCAAAAATTCTGACAGCAGTCTTAAAGATCCTATAGACTTCACCCTTCTTTGCTGATTTCATCTCCTACCCTATCTTTAAGTTCACAAACATTTTGGAACTTCCCTGGTGGTCCAGGGGCTAAGACTCTGCGCCTTCCATTGCAGGGGGTGGTGAGGGTTTGATGCCTGGTCAGGGAAGTAAGATCCTGTATGCTGAGGGATGTGGCCCAAAAAACAGGGTCTAAGTTCATAAACATTTTTGTTTTAACTGTTAATACACTAGAACAAAACTATCTTCTTAAAAAGGCATTATTATCCTCTGAAATGCAGGCATCACATTTTTTGGACTATAGATGACTAATTATACTGTACTGTAATGGTACAAGTTTCAGATTATCCTGAGTACTGCATGTGGATTAAAACGTTAAGGTATGGGACTTCCCTGGTAGTCCAGTGGCTAAGACTACGTGGTCTCAATGTAGGGGACTTGGGTTCAATCCCTGGTCAGGGAAGTAGATCCCACAGGTTGCAACTACAGATGGATGATCCTCGGGCTGCAACTAAGACCCGGCGCAGCCAACTAAAACAACAACAACTAAAAAAACACATTCCCACCTCAAGAAACTAGGAAAATATGAAGCAGATGACCTAACCCTCCGCTTAAAACAATTGGAGAAAGAAGAACAAGAACACCCCAAAGCCGGCAGAAGACGAGAAATTATAAAGACTAGAGCAGCAATAAATCAGAAAGAAATGAAAGAAACAATAGTAAAGATAAATAAAACAAAAAAACTGGCTCTTTGAAAAGGTAAAATTGACAAGCCACTGGCCAGACTCATTAAGAAAAAGAGAGAGAAGAACCAGATCAATAAAATCAAAAACGAAAAAGGAGAGATTACAACAGATAATGCAGAAATCCAAAGGATTCTAAGAGACTATTATGAACAGCTATATGGCAACAAACTGGACAACCTGGAAGAAATGGACAGTTTCTTGGAGAAGATTAATCTCCCAAGACTGAGCCAGGAAGAAACAGAAACTTTGAATAACCCAATCACAAGCTCAGAAATCGAATTTGTGATTAAAAATCTACCCAAAAATAAAATCCCAGGGCCAGATGGCTTCACAGGCAAATTCTACCAAATATTTAAAGAAGAGCTAATGCCTGTCCTTCTAAAACTCTTCCAAAAAATTGCACAGGAAGGAACACTTCCAAACACATTCTACGAGGCCACCATCACCCTGATACCCAAACCAGGCAAAGACAACACAAAAAAGGAAAACTATAGGCCAATTTCACTGATGAACTTAGATGCCAAGATTCTCAACAAAATCCTAGCAAACAGAATTCAACGACACATCAAAAAACTCATACATCACGATCAAGTTGGGTTCATCCCAGGCATGCAAGGATTCTTCAACATCCGCAAATCTATCCATGTGATACACCATATCAACAAATTGAAAGACAAAACCCACATGATCATCTCAATAGATGCAGAAAAGCAGAAAATGCCTTCGAACAAAGACTACAAAAACAAATCCATTTATGATTAAAACGTTAAGGTATGGGACTTCCCTGGTAGTCCAGTGGCTAAGACTACGTGGTCCCAATGTAGGGGACTTGGGTTCAATCCCTGGTCAGGGAAGTAGATCCCACAGGTTGCAACTACAGATGGATGATCCTCGGGCTGCAACTAAGACCCGGCGCAGCCAACTAAAACAACAACAACTAAAAAAACACATTCCCACCTCAAGAAACTAGGAAAATATGAAGCAGATGACCTAACCCTCCGCTTAAAACAATTGGAGAAAGAAGAACAAGAACACCCCAAAGCCGGCAGAAGACGAGAAATTATAAAGACTAGAGCAGCAATAAATCAGAAAGAAATGAAAGAAACAATAGTAAAGATAAATAAAACAAAAAAACTGGCTCTTTGAAAAGGTAAACAAAATTGACAAGCCACTGGCCAGACTCATTAAGAAAAAGAGAAGAACCAGATCAATAAAATCAAAAACGAAAAAGGAGAGATTACAACAGATAATGCAGAAATCCAAAGGATTCTAAGAGACTATTATGAACAGCTATATGGCAACAAACTGGACAACCTGGAAGAAATGGACAGTTTCTTGGAGAAGATTAATCTCCCAAGACTGAGCCAGGAAGAAACAGAAACTTTGAATAACCCAATCACAAGCTCAGAAATCGAATTTGTGATTAAAAATCTACCCAAAAATAAAATCCCAGGGCCAGATGGCTTCACAGGCAAATTCTACCAAATATTTAAAGAAGAGCTAATGCCTGTCCTTCTAAAACTCTTCCAAAAAATTGCACAGGAAGGAACACTTCCAAACACATTCTACGAGGCCACCATCACCCTGATACCCAAACCAGGCAAAGACAACACAAAAAAGGAAAACTATAGGCCAATTTCACTGATGAACTTAGATGCCAAGATTCTCAACAAAATCCTAGCAAACAGAATTCAACGACACATCAAAAAACTCATACATCACGATCAAGTTGGGTTCATCCCAGGCATGCAAGGATTCTTCAACATCCGCAAATCTATCCATGTGATACACCATATCAACAAATTGAAAGACAAAACCCACATGATCATCTCAATAGATGCAGAAAAAGCCTTCGACAAAGTACAACATCCATTTATGATAAAAACTCTTCAGAAAATGGGCATAGAAGAAACCTATCTCAACATAATAAAAGCCATCTATGAGAAGCCTACAGTGAACATTATCCTTAATGGTGAAAAAGCATTCCCTCTAAGATCAGGAACAAGACAGGGGTGCCCACTTTCACCACTACTATTCAACATAGTCCTGGAAGTCCTAGCAACAGCAATAAGAGATGAGAAAGAAATAAAAGGAATCCAGATTGGAAAGGAAGAAGTCAAGCTGTCTCTTTTTGCAGACGACATGATATTATACATAGAAAATCCCAAAGACACAGTTACAAAGCTACTAGAGCTAATCGATGAATTCAGCAAAGTCACAGGATACAAAGTCAAAACACAGAAATCACTGGCATTCCTAATACACAAACAATGAAAAATCAGAAAACGAAATCAAAGAAGCAATCCCCTTCACCATTGCAACCAAAAGAATCAAATATCTAGGAATAAACCTACCCAAAGAAAGAAAAGAATTGTACACAGAAAATTACAAGACACTCATGAGAGAAATTAAAGAAGACTTAAACAGATGGAGAGATATTCCATGTTCCTGGATCAGAAGAATCAATATTGTGAAAATGACCATACTACCAAATATCATCTACAGATTCAATGCAATACCTATCCAACTACCATTGACATTTTTCACAGAACTAGACCAAAGAATAACACAGTGCATATGGAAACACAAAAGACCTCGAATAGCCAAAGCAATCCTGCGAAAGAAAAACGGAGTTGGAGGGATCAGCCTCTCTAACTTCAAACTCTACTACAAAGCAACAGTCATCAAGACAGTATGGTACTGGCACAAAAACAGAACTACAGATCAATGGAACAAGATCGAGAACCCAGAGATAAACCCACGCACCTATGGGTACCTTATTTTTGACAAAGGAGGCAAAACTATAAAATGGGACAAAGACAGCCTCCTCAACAAATGGTGCTGGGAAAACTGGACAGCTACATGCAAAAAAAATGAAGTTGGAACATTCCCTGACACCACACAAAGATCAACTCAAAATGGATTAAAGACCTAAATGTAAGACCAGAAACCATCAAACTCTTAGAGGAGAATATAGGCAAAACCCTCAAGGACATCAATCAAAGCAAGATCTTCTCTGACCCACCTACTAAAATAGAGGAACTGAAAAGAAAAGTGAACACATGGGACTTCATGAAACTTAAAAGCTTTTGTACAGCAAAAGAAATTACAAAAAAGCTGAACAGACACCCCACAGAGTGGGAGAAAATCATAGCAAATGAAACAACAGACAAAGAATTAATCTCCAAAAATCTACAAGCAACTCAGACAACTCAGCACAGGAAAAATGAACAACCCAATCAAAAAATGGGAAAAAGATCTAAAGAGACGCCTCTCCAAAGAGGACATACAGATGGCCCAAAAACACATGAAACAATGCTCAACCTCTCTTATCATTAGAGAAATGCAAATTAAAACCACAATGAGATACCACCTCACACCCGTCAGAATGGCCATCATCAACAAATCGACAGACAATAAATGCTGGAGAGGGCGTGGAGAAAAGGGAACCCTCTTGCATTGCTGGTGGGAATGTAAACTGATACAACCTCTATGGAAGACAATATGGAGATTCCTTAAAAAACTAAAAATAGAAGCGCCCTATGACCCAGTAATCCCACTATTAGGCCTATATCCTGATGAAATCAAAACTGAAAGAGGCACCTGTACCCCAATGTTCATTGCAGCTCTCTATGCAATAGCCAGAACATGGAAGCAACCTAGATGCCCATCGACAAATGAATGGATACAGAAGCTCTGGTACATATATACAATGGAATACTACTCAGCTGTTAAAAGAAATGCAGAAGACTCAGTCCTAATGAGGCGGCTGGCTCTAGAACCTATCATAAAAAGTGAAGTAAGTCAAAAAGAGAAAGACAAGTACAGTATACTAACTCATATATATGGGATCTAGTAAGATGGTCATGATAACACACACAGTGAACTCATGGAAAAACAGAGAATAGACATAAGGACATTGTGGAGACCGAACAGTGAGAGGGAGGCATAGAGGAAGTAACATCGAAACCTATACTGGCACGTGTGGAAAAGATAGCTATGGTCATTGTGCTAAGGGAATAGGAGTACCTACAATCACTTGGGGTGATGGTGTGGAGGGGTGGGAGGGGGGGAACTGGCTGGGGGGAGGGTCCAGGGATATGCATATGAATGATCTGGGAACATACATGTCGGTGAACAACAAAACTCTGTAAAATCTTTAAAATAAAGAATAAAAAATTAAATTAAAAAAAAAAACAAAACATTAAGGTCTGTCAAAGTATAATGTGTCTGTGAGTGAGTCACATAAAAGAAAGGCACAGGAAGTCCAGGATTGTGTGCACAGACATCCTCCCTCACTGGTGGCTCTCTCAAGTATAGGGTTTTTCCCAAAAGGTGCACGCATCCTGTTTCAGATAATCAGACAACTTCAAATTATCGCCAAGCTCCCTCTTGGCTCTAGACTGACATCCTCTTTTCCAGAAGAGAAAACTGCAGCTCAGAATAGACGATCTACCTAAGGGACACAGACCAGGGAGAACTAGGAGTCTGTCTAAGTCACCTGCAGTCACCTTCTCGCAACGACCACTTTCTCAGCAGCTCGTCACTGTTTCCCACAAGCTCCCCAGAGGACAAAAGCACAGAAGTTCCCTCATCTAAGAATAAAAGCTTTTACCCTATTTTTCCCCAGGAGTGATGATCCCTGCTTCAAGTTGTGTCACTGATTGCTTGCTGCCATTTTGCAACTCCAAAGAACTTTCTGTTCCCATAGCAACATACTCCTGCTCTGGAAAATGACATTGTTCCCAAATCCACGTGGGAAGGAATAAGAACTTCACCCAGAAAACCCAGCAGGTGAGAGAAGCCACGTCAGGGGGCGTGTGGAGGGTGGAGATGGTTGCTAAGAACTTTGTCCAGCCAAAGACAATGAACCTTGCAGGGTCAGCACTGGATGACCAACCAATGCTGTGCCATTCTCGAAGTGGCCCAGGGAGAGATGTCAGCCAAGAAAAATGTCTAGTTCATATTGCAAGAAATGTTACGATGCTTGGCAGGACTGAGGCAAAAAATCAAGAGGCTAAGCTCTGTCAAGTGAATAAAGAGTTTCACTAAACTTCATTAGAAGTACACAGTATGTTCCATACAGAAGCTGTTGCAAACCCAAAAGATTCAGGTTGGCAGATAAACTGAAGGGCCTTTCACATGCAGACTTATTTGCGAGGCTGTACACTGATGACAGCAGCTTATTTTGAAACGGGTCACAGAAAGAAGATGGATTGATGGACAGATATGTACTAAAGCAAGCACAGTAAAATAATTGCGGAATCCTAGGGGTTGATCTAAGTGTAGTCACTGTAAATTCTTTCAACTGTTCCCTAAATTTGAAATTTTCATAATAAAATTTTGGAATAAACTTAAATGCATATCATATTATGAGAACAGTGAAAAGAAAAAGTGTGAGAGAAAAGTGGGAGAAAGGACAAAAAGAGATATAAAGGGAAAAGAGAAGAGAATATCTTTGGTGTTCTTCCTTCCTCTTTCTCACTTCTGTCCTTAAGAGCTGATTAAAGCAGATTTTGATTAAACTGGGCTGAAATTATTGAAATATATCTTGGTGTCAAAAAGAAACCAAAGGAATTTTTTTTGACAGCACTGCACAGCATGTGGGATCTCAGTTCCCTGACTAGGGATCAAACCTGTGCCCCCTGCATTGGAAGCACAGAATCTTAATCATGGTATCGCCTGGGAAGTCCCAAGAATCTAAAGGAGTTTTTGGAAGTAAACAACAAAACTCTGTAAAGCTATTATCCTTCAATTAAAAAAACCAAACTGAATCACTAATGTCTCTTGATGATTTGAAACTGGTGATTGTTATCCTGAGATGTTTATGTAAAATAAAATAAGCACCTATAAAGTGTGGGATAGAATTAAGCAAGCGTTTTTTTAGCCAAGAAGTCCAACGGAAGCTAAAGTTGAGAGCTTTTCAATGTTAGGGTTTATATTCAAGTCCTGGGGTTAGTGAAATACACAGGTGGAAAACTTCTTCAAAGCTCATGCTCATTCCTTTACACACAGAGTTCAAAACAGTGAGTGTCAAGATAAAAACCAAACTTAAAACTTTGATATTTAAAGACAATTTTCTGAAAGCTGACAGTTTCATAAACATACTGTACACATGCAGGAGATAAAGACCTCTTACCTGTGAAAATAGTGCCACCTAGTGGATAGAGCAGGAACAATGTAACAATGTCTCTCCTACTGGGTCGTTTTCTTCTCTTTTAGGGAAAAAATTGTTGTTTAGTTACTAAGCTTGCAAACCCAAAAGATTCAGGTTGGCAGATAAACTGAAGGGCCTTTCACATGCAGACTTATTTGCGAGGCTGTACACTGATGACAGCAGCTTATTTTGAAACGGGTCACAGAAAGAAGATGGATTGATGGACAGATATGTACTAAAGCAAGCACAGTAAAATAATTGCGGAATCCTAGGGGTTGATCTAAGTGTAGTCACTGTAAATTCTTTCAACTGTTCCCTAAATTTGAAATTTTCATAATAAAATTTTGGAATAAACTTAAATGCATATCATATTATGAGAACAGTGAAAAGAAAAAGTGTGAGAGAAAAGTGGGAGAAAGGACAAAAAGAGATATAAAGGGAAAAGAGAAGAGAATATCTTTGGTGTTCTTCCTTCCTCTTTCTCACTTCTGTCCTTAAGAGCTGATTAAAGCAGATTTTGATTAAACTGGGCTGAAATTATTGAAATATATCTTGGTGTCAAAAAGAAACCAAAGGAATTTTTTTTGACAGCACTGCACAGCATGTGGGATCTCAGTTCCCTGACTAGGGATCAAACCTGTGCCCCCTGCATTGGAAGCACAGAATCTTAATCATGGTATCGCCTGGGAAGTCCCAAGAATCTAAAGGAGTTTTTGGAAGTAAACAACAAAACTCTGTAAAGCTATTATCCTTCAATTAAAAAAAACAAACTGAATCACTAATGTCTCTTGATGATTTGAAACTGGTGATTGTTATCCTGAGATGTTTATGTAAAATAAAATAAGCACCTATAAAGTGTGGGATAGAATTAAGCAAGCGTTTTTTTAGCCAAGAAGTCCAACGGAAGCTAAAGTTGAGAGCTTTTCAATGTTAGGGTTTATATTCAAGTCCTGGGGTTAGTGAAATATACAGGTGGAAAACTTCTTCAAAGCTCATGCTCATTCCTTTACACACAGAGTTCAAAACAGTGAGTGTCAAGATAAAAACCAAACTTAAAACTTTGATATTTAAAGACAATTTTCTGAAAGCTGACAGTTTCATAAACATACTGTACACATGCAGGAGATAAAGACCTCTTACCTGTGAAAATAGTGCCACCTAGTGGATAGAGCAGGGAACAATGTAACAATGTCTCTCCTACTGGGTCATTTTCTTCTCTTTTAGGGAAAAAAATTGTTGTTTAGTTACTAAGCTGTGTCCAATTCTTTGCGACCCTATGGGCTATAGTCCACCAGGCTCCTCTTCCCATGAGATTTTCCAGGCAAGAATACTGGAGTACTGGGAACATACATGTTGGTGAACAACAAAACTCTGTAAAACCTTTAAAATAAAGGAAAAAAATTTAAAAAAAAATTATACCTTAGAACACCAAATAAAAAAAAAAAAAAAAGAATACTGGAGTGGGTTGCCATTTCTTTCTCTGGGATCTTTCTGACTCAGGGATGGAATCTGCATCTCTCGTGGCAGGTGGATTCCTTATCACAGTCACCAGGCAAGTCCAAGATTGTCTACCAGTTCTTTATTTTTTCCATTGCTCTCAATTGCTCAACAAACATATATAAGGAATCTCTGGAATACTAGAAAGAGCACAGGACATGGAACCAGAATAACTTGTTCCTGTATTTCTATTTTTCTATTTCTAGTATTTGTTTTGAACATAATTTCTCACAAGGACTTGCTCATTAATTATCAGAAGGTCCACAAGTAGTACTTACATGATGAGATGGAGGTATTAGCTAATGCTGTGATGATAAACATTTTGCAATATATAAGTATATAAAGTCAAGACACTGCACACTTTAGACTTACACAAGGTTTATGTCAATTATATCTCAAAAAACTAGGAGCCAGAGGGTGGGGGAGTGGGGAGAGGCCCGGAGATCAAACTGCCTTCCATATATATCTTCATATATTTAACATGATTGTGGTCACCTAGGTTGTGTCATGGGAAATCCCACCTTTAAACAATTCCTTTCTTAGCTTCTGGAAAATTTTCTAGTTTTTTAACTACTAGTGTCCAAGGATAGAATAACACCTCAAATAAAAAGGCCTGTTTTCTGATATTTGCTGTCAGTTTACTAACTGTGTGATTTGGGGAAATCATTCTACTTTATTTAAGAAGATATTTATTTGGTGGCACCAGGTTTTAGTTGTGGCACATGGGATCTAATTCTCCAACCAGGGATCAAACCCAGGACCCCTGCATGCCTCCAAGGGATCTTCCCAACCCAGGATTGAACCCAGGTCTCCCGCATTGCAGGGGGATTCTTTACCAGGTGAGCTACCAGGGAAGCCCTGGCCGCACCGGGTCTTAGTTGTGGCATGTGGGATCTAGTTCTCTGACCGGGGATCAAACCCAGGCCCCCAGTGTACACAGTGTGGAGTCTTAGCCATTGGGCCACCAAGGAAGTCCAAGTCTGCTTTGTTTAGATGTCATTTACCCTCCCTACTTCATAAGTTAATGGATCTTAAATATTGTGTATTCTAGTTACACCCATGTCGAATACTGGAGTGGGTTGCCATTTTTCTCTGGGATCTTTCTGACTCAGGGATGGAATCTGCATCTCTCGTGGCAGGTGGATTCCTTATCACAGTCACCAGGCAAGTCCAAGATTGTCTACCAGTTCTTTATTTTTTCCATTGTTCTCAATTGCTCAACAAACATATATAAGGAATCTCTGGAATACTAGAAAGAGCACAGGACATGGAACCAGAATAACTTGTTCCTGTATTTCTATTTTTCTATTTCTAGTATTTGTTTTGAACATAATTTCTCACAAGGACTTGCTCATTAATTATCAGAAGGTCCACAAGTAGTACTTACATGATGAGATGGAGGTATTAGCTAATGCTGTGATGATAAACATTTTGCAATATATAAGTATATAAAGTCAAGACACTGCACACTTTAGACTTACACAAGGTTTATGTCAATTATATCTCAAAAAACTAGGAGCCAGAGGGTGGGGGAGTGGGGAGAGGCCCGGAGATCAAACTGCCTTCCATATATATCTTCATATATTTAACATGATTGTGGTCACCTAGGTTGTGTCATGGGAAATCCCACCTTTAAACAATTCCTTTCTTAGCTTCTGGAAAATTTTCTAGTTTTTTAACTACTAGTGTCCAAGGATAGAATAACACCTCAAATAAAAAGGCCTGTTTTCTGATATTTGCTGTCAGTTTACTAACTGTGTGATTTGGGGAAATCATTCTACTTTATTTAAGAAGATATTTATTTGGTGGCACCAGGTTTTAGTTGTGGCACATGGGATCTAATTCTCCAACCAGGGATCAAACCCAGGACCCCTGCATGCCTCCAAGGGATCTTCCCAACCCAGGATTGAACCCAGGTCTCCCGCATTGCAGGGGGATTCTTTACTAGGTGAGCTACCAGGGAAGCCCTGGCCGCACCGGGTCTTAGTTGTGGCATGTGGGATCTAGTTCTCTGACCGGGGATCAAACCCAGGTCCCCAGTGTACACAGTGTGGAGTCTTAGCCATTGGGCCACCAAGGAAGTCCAAGTCTGCTTTGTTTAGATGTCATTTACCCTCCCTACTTCATAAAGTTAATGGATCTTAAATATTGTGTATTCTAGTTACACCCATGTCTGGGATTGGCAGCCCAGGCTTTGACTGACTCTCCTCCCTTCATCTCTCTCTCAACTTCCTTCTCCTTCAACTACTGCTATAGCAGGAGGGAGTTAGGGCAGGAACAATACTGCAAAGATGTTCATTATTTTGCTCAAGATCACAAACTTATTATGGTCAGAGATAGATCTGGCTCCAAAGCCCATACATTAAAAGAAAAACCCTTTGATTGTGAAACATGACATCGATATAGACAAGTGCTTAAGCTTGGGGATTAATGAGTAATTATAAAGCAAATACCTATGGAGTCACCATGCAAAGCAAGAAACAGAACTCTACAAGACTCTTGTGTTTCTTCCACAGCATTCTTGTGGGTGAATTCTGGTGCACAGGTGTATCAGTTTCTATAAGGTATAGCTTTATGTGTGTGTGTCTTCAAATTTACTCAGTAAAGCCTAACCATTTATCAATTTACTCTGCCACAAGCAGTAACGAGAGTTCTCATCGCTCCATGTCCTCGCCAGCCCTTGTAAGACATTTCCCTGCTTACCAAAGAAGTTGAGTGCTTATTCGTGTTATTTTGGTGAAAATATCCTCTTTGTTTATTTGGATGCATTGGGTCTTAGTTGTGGCTCCCAGAATCTTTGCTAGCGTGCGCGGGCTCCATTGCCAAAGTTATGTGGGATCTTAGTTCCCCAACCAGTGATTTAACAGGTGTCCTTTGCATTCCAAGATGGATTTTTAACCTCCAAAATATCCTCTTTACGATGTGCTGATCCATGTTCTGTCTCTTGCCCAGTTTTGTATTGAGTTATCCTGGGCTCTTCTTTCCACTCTGTGCCTCATAAGAGGATCTAGGTATATGCAAACAGCAACGCGCAGAGGGAAAACAGGCATTGGAGTTTATTATCTGTAACATCCAGAGTGCTATACAGACCTGGCCACAAGGTAGGGCTTAAGAAACACATGCTCATTGATGAGTCCATAATCCTTACCGGCAATCTCCAAACACAGACTTTTGAAAACCAAGAGAATTTTTCTAAGTTTGGTACAACATTCATCTGGAGGCACAGCCTGAACAAGGCTAATAGCTTTTACTCATCATGTGCTGGGGCTTCACAGGTGGTGCAGTGGTAAAGAATCTGCCTGCCAATGCAGGAGACAGAGGAGATGTGGGTTTGATCCCTGGGTCCAGAAGATCCCCTGGAGAAGGAAATGGCAACCCACTCCAGTATTCCTGTCTGGGAAATCCCATGGACAGAGGAGCCTGCTGGGTTACAGTCTATGGGGGTCTCAAAGAGTTGGACAACTGAGCACACACACATCATATGCTTCCTGCAGGAATATGAATAGTTAACTATGGTTGCTATCCATAGACCCTGCTGTGAGACAATATATATGTAAGTACCTATGCCCCAGAATAGCTTCCTAAAATCTGAAAATCTCTGAATTCCTGAGCATATCTGGAAACACCAGAGCCTCAGACTGATTAAGTTTGTATGTCCAGTCACACAGCAGAACTGAGATTCACATTTATTGAAATTTGCTTATCTTATAATACACATACATGCCATTATTAAAGCAGGATACTATAATCATTTATCCATGAAACATACTTAGAAGTAGTATATCAATGAACTAAAATGAACATGCCTGCAGTACCCTCATTGGGAAACGTGATTCAGATGGAGTAGTCACAGTAACATGAAGCAGAAGGCACCTAATGCACTCTTCAGAGGCAAGATCTCTGTCCAGAGAGGTTCAAGTGCAGGCCCAGGGTCTCACAGCTAGTCAGTCTGAAGAGCCGGACATTCATTTTAGCCTGAACCATAACAAGGCTTCCTGATACAGATAACAGCAATCTTTTTAAGACAAAGTGGAACTGTTCTAAAAATTTCAATGTTGGAAGCAAACAAGGTACAATAACCTCTCACCTTGTATGTTCTTGCCTCCAGCCTCAGAGGTTGAGACTGTCTTTTTTTTTTTTTTTAAAGATTTATTTATTTACTTATTATTGGTGGGGGGTGAGGTGGGGAGGGAGGGGAGCAGGCCGGCCACTTCTATTGGTCTTTCATTTATCTATTTTCATTTGTCTTTGTTCTTTGGCCCGTGTGGGCCTCCCATCGCGGTGGCCTCTGTTGTTGCAGAGCGCTGGCTCTGGGCGCATGCGCTCCAGAGCTCTGGCTCGGTAATTGGACACATCGGTCCAGCTGCTCCGCGGCATGTGGGATATTCCCAGGCCAGGGATCGAATCGGCGCCCCTTGCACTGCAAGGCGGTGTCCTTACCCACTGGACCACCAGGGAAGCCCCCCTCACCACCTTTTTTTTGAGACTGTCTTTTTGTCCAATGTTCACGGCTTCCTCAGGGTCTCCCGCTGCCCTCACCCCTGTCTTCTCTGGAGCCTGCCGGGGTCTCAATCATCCCCTTTCATGTATTTTTCTTAATTCTATTTTTGACTGCGCTGTATCTTTATAGTGACACAAAGACTTTCTCTAGTTGTGGAAAAGGGGGACTACTCTCAAGATGTGGGGCACGGGCTTCTCATTGTGGTGGCTTCTCTTGTTGTTGAGCATAGGTTCTAGCGAAGTTGTGGGCTTCAGCAGTTGTGGGTCTTGGGCCTGGTTGCACTGCGGCATGTGGGATCTTCTGAGACCAGGAATCAAACCCATGTCCCCTGCATTGGCATGCAGATTCTTAACCACTGGACCACCAGGGAAGCCTCCCTTTCATATTTCAGCCTTCCTGTTTTCAACTGCCTCTTTCAACCTTAAAAGGGGGGGATGGGAAGGACAGCCTCCTCCCTTCGTGCCCTCTAGCCATCCCTGTGTTCGTCTTCACTTCTTTAGAAACTTGAGGAGCCTTACACCACGCCTCTCTCCTCCTACTTACTCCTCCAAGCACAAGCAACTGGCCGTCCCCTTCAGCGTTCCTCTGGCACCAGTTCCGTGGCCAACCCTCAGTCCTCTTTCTCATGCCCTGTATTTGGTGCTGTTGGCCACTCCCCTTCCTGACGCTCCTCTCCCTCGGGTTTACTGCTTGTGTTTCCCAGTTCTCCTGGAAGTTTGTCTACAGACATGATCTCTCACTTGAGCTTCAGGCTACATGCAGGCAGATTCCAAACTCACGCTTCTTCCAAGACTCACCCATCACATGGTCTTCAAATGGCTTAGTCTCCCATCTTGATCCCAGGCCTACACCTGCATTTCTTTACCTATGAGATACTCTAACTAGAAACCTGGGTGGTCACACCCACCCCTGCCTTCCCCTGCCTCCAAGTCAAGTCCCTAATTCCTGCTTTTACCTCATCAAACAAGCTCAAAGGAGAATTTTCACTCTTGACAGTTCAGTTAAGCAAGTATTTGTGTGCACCTCAAATGCACTTAAAGCATAGTAGAACTCAGTGTTCTAAAGAACCTACAAATCTTAGAAACTGCTAAACACCTACCAATCTGTTCATATCTAGATTAAAACACTTTTGGAGAAATCACTGGAGATAACTAAAATGTGTCAGAAGTCTTAAAAAGGCATTTCTAAGCTCATAAGGGTCAGCTTTCATAAATCCAGTTTAGAATAGGACAAGAAATAGCTCAAATTCATCTCAAGCTGTGGCAGCACCCCCTCCCCCCTCAGGGGCCCCACTGTCTCACCTCCTGGTAGTCTTCTTCTTGTGTAGTTCCTCCCCCTGAATGGGGCTGACTTGTGTGACCAGTGGCGTTTAGTGGAAATGCTGGAGCCTTGCGACATTGTTCCCTTGATGGGTGGAGAGCTTGGCTACTTGAGAACAATTCAGTTAGTCCAATGAAGGGGCCCGCTTGGCTGGGGCTGAGGGTTTCCTACCAACCACCAGCACTAACTCCCAGGCAGACGAGTCACAATGGAAGGAGATTCTCCAGTCTCAGTCAAGGCTCCAGATGACCACATTTTTCTGAGAGACCTGAGCCAGATCACTAAGTCACTCTTGAATTCTTGACCCAGTTTAACCGTAGGAAGATTCAGGTTTGTTTTAAATGGCTAAATTTTGACCCTCAAATAAGACATGTGGAAAGCCCTGTAGTCCAGGTGTTCACATTACTGACCAAACGAAGATACTCTCAATGCAAGGACGATGGGAAAGTTCTGGATGTCTCTGAATTGTTATGAGGATTCATTCTGGAGAGAAAGTCGTACTGAATAAGAGCAGTATTGGAAAGGCTTCCATTTTTCACATGCCTTATAAAACTTGAGAACTCACACTGTAAAGGAAATTTTGAGTATAAAGGATGAGGGAAAGCCTTTAATGATGCCTCATACACTAGGAAACACATGAAAACCCTCTTTGGATGCAAAATCTGTAAGCGTATCAACTTCAGAAAAATTTTCAGTGATTCCTGTCTTCATTGACACGTGAGAACTCACACTGGAAGGGACCCTAGGAATGCAATCAATGTAGCAAAGTCTCAGCCTCAGTTCTGCAATGAGTGGTCACAAATAATTTATACTGAGATCAAAACATATAAATCTTGTAAGTATGGTATTGTCTTTATCCATATTTCATTCTTAGCTTAGCCCTCTAGCTCACTCTATTTTAGTCTTTTTTGTTTTATATTGATGTCTACAGCTTTCCTCTAAAATAAACCTTAAATCACATACTTAAAAAACTACTAAACAAATAAACTACTAAACTTTGGGGGTAGTTTATTATACCACAATAGATAATACACGAAGAATCCCTAAGACATGTGAAAACTTGTTCAACCATGCATGAAAATTCTGTCCTGCAATTTGACCTGTTGGAATGGGGAAAACAAAGTAGTGAACAGCCTAAAGGTTGAAAATGTCATGAAAGTTATTTTGAAGAGCACTCCATAAATGCGACATTGTTCCTGAGGGTTTCCTAACCAGTACCAATGAAGGCCCGCGTGGCTGGGGCTGAGGGTTTCCTACCAACCACCAGCACTAACTCCCAGGCAGACGAGTCACAATGGAAGGAGATTCTCCAGTCTCAGTCAAGGCTCCAGATGACCACATTTTTCTGAGAGACCTGAGCCAGATCACTAAGTCACTCTTGAATTCTTGACCCAGTTTAACCGTAGGAAGATTCAGGTTTGTTTTAAATGGCTAAATTTTGACCCTCAAATAAGACATGTGGAAAGCCCTGTAGTCCAGGTGTTCACATTACTGACCAAACGAAGATACTCTCAATGCAAGGACGATGGGAAAGTTCTGGATGTCTCTGAATTGTTATGAGGATTCATTCTGGAGAGAAAGTCGTACTGAATAAGAGCAGTATTGGAAAGGCTTCCATTTTTCACATGCCTTATAAAACTTGAGAACTCACACTGTAAAGGAAATTTTGAGTATAAAGGATGAGGGAAAGCCTTTAATGATGCCTCATACACTAGGAAACACATGAAAACCCTCTTTGGATGCAAAATCTGTAAGCGTATCAACTTCAGAAAAATTTTCAGTGATTCCTGTCTTCATTGACACGTGAGAACTCACACTGGAAGGGACCCTAGGAATGCAATCAATGTAGCAAAGTCTCAGCCTCAGTTCTGCAATGAGTGGTCACAAATAATTTATACTGAGATCAAAACATATAAATCTTGTAAGTATGGTATTGTCTTTATCCATGTTTCATTCTTAGCTTAGCCCACTAGCTCACTCTATTTTAGTCTTTTTTGTTTTACATTGATGTCTACAGCTTTCCTCTAAAATAAACCTTAAATCACATACTTAAAAAACTACTAAACAAATAAACTACTAAACTTTGGGGGTAGTTTATTATACCACAATAGATAATACACGAAGAATCCCTAAGACATGTGAAAACTTGTTCAACCATGCATGAAAATTCTGTCCTGCAATTTGACCTGTTGGAATGGGGAAAACAAAGTAGTGAACAGCCTAAAGGTTGAAAATGTCATGAAAGTTATTTTGAAGAGCACTCCATAAATCAATCTCTGTGGGAGAGTTGATTTCTAATGAGGTGTGGTCAGAAGTCCTCCAGAATAGAAACTGAGGACCAGACCAAATGTCCTAAAGGCATCAATTTGTGACTGTAGGTGAGACTCATACAAGCACTAAAGAACCCAACTCAAACTTCCCAATGTCCCTCTCCTTAACCACTAGTCACACAATTGGGTTTTTAGATCATTTCTGTCAAAGTAACAGACAACAGCATCCCAATTTATCCTTACATTCATATTTCTCACTCGTTTTACTTCAGCACCAGTGAGTCAAGCTAAAATAGCCAGTCCAGAGAAATTACACCCCAGTGAGTCAAACTAAAATGGCCAGTCCAGAGAAATTACACCTTCTAGGACAGCCCATTATACCTAAACCAGTCTTTTTATGTAGACCACATTGTGTTACACATAAAACCTCTTGATTGCTGATTATGAAAGTAAAGGTCTAGTTCTGTTCCGTTTCATAGCTCTTGGGCACATGGTCACTGGTCAATAGAGGACAGCTAGTATTACATGCTACCACTTACTATCTGAAGACTTGAGTGCCTTCTGCTCTTCCATTTTAGAATACATCCTTCTCAGACATCTCTACTACTAAAATCTCGGCTTACTTAAAGTAACATCTCCTAAGAATCATTTCTAATTTTTACTATGTCCTACTGGCAAACTATCACCTGACCTCACACAAAATGGATAATGGCTATTCACTTGAAACCTCACAGATTTTTTTTTTTTTTGACTGCTCCACGTCTCAGTTGCAGCATGTGGGATCTAGTTCCTGGAATAGGGATCAAACCTGGACCCCGTGCCTTGGGAGCAGAGTCTTAGCCACTTGTCAGGGGCCGTGAGAGCCCTGGCCATGCCTTATAGCCTCTAAGTGTATGAATGCTGCTGTGTGCTCCCAAGGACGGCTCCTTCAGCAGAACACAGCCTACCTTCTGTCTAATTAACTGTGAGGATGTGCAAGGTCAGCGAGCATGATAAGAAACCAGAAGGTTACAATCTCAAAGCAAGGAGGGTGTCTTGCAGCCTCCAACACAAAAAGCACTGCGCCATAAAGATGGTGCCTAGCGGAAGATAGGAGGGTGTGGTTTGGCACGGTCTGGGATGCGTGATTTGTTACGTGATAGGCTGCTCAAAGTTTTCGCACTCGTGATCAGTGTATGCTCCCCATAGACTTTTTTTTTTTTTCATAGTGACCAATAATTTTATTTGTGTTAAGTAGCTAGTAAGATGATTGTATCACAGAGTTCTAATTATAAAGGGCATATTCACCGTCTACAAAATCATCACAGGGAAGTCATGTCCACACATGAAAAGCCTGATATCTGTCTGCTTTCCTAACTTATCTTTTTTTTTTTATAAAGATTTATTTATTTATTTATTTTGGTGGGGGTGGGGTGGGGAGGGAGGGGAGCAGGTGGGCCACTTCTATTGGTCTTTCATTTGTCCATTTTCATCCATCTTTGTTCTTTGGCCCGTGTGGGCCTCCCTTCGCGGTGGCATCTGTTGTCGCAGAGCACCGGCTCTGGGCACATGCGCTCCAGAGCTCCGGCTCGGCAATTGGACACATCGGTCCAGCCGCTCCGTGGCACGTGGGATCTTCCCAGGCCAGGGATCGAACTGGCGCCCCTTGCACTGCAAGGCGGTGTCCTTACCCACTGGACCACCAGGGAAGCCCTCCCCATAGACTTTTGCTATGATGTAACCGCATGCACAGTTGACCTTTAACACGATTGGCTGTGTTTGGCTCCTTCTTCTTTCCTTTCTCTTTCTAAAAAGCATAAATATCGCTCCCTTTCAACAATAAAATGAGACTTGTCTTGTCTCCATTTCTCGTGTCTCTTGTTCTATTTAATTCCCGCTCCTCTTCTTCCTTTCTTCTTCGCATGGGATCTAGTTCCTGGAATAGGGATCAAACCTGGACCCCGTGCCTTGGGAGCAGAGTCTTAGCCACTTGTCAGGGGCCGTGAGAGCCCTGGCCATGCCTTATAGCCTCTAAGTGTATGAATGCTGCTGTGTGCTCCCAAGGACGGCTCCTTCAGCAGAACACAGCCTACCTTCTGTCTAATTAACTGTGAGGATGTGCAAGGTCAGCGAGCATGATAAGAAACCAGAAGGCTACAATCTCAAAGCAAGGAGGGTGTCTTGCAGCCTCCAACACAAAAAGCACTGCGCCATAAAGATGGTGCCTAGCGGAAGATAGGAGGGTGTGGTTTGGCACGATCTGGGATGCGTGATTTGTTACGTGATAGGCTGCTCAAAGTTTTCGCACTCGTGATCAGTGTATGCTCCCCATAGACTTTTTTTTTTTTTCATAGTGACCAATAATTTTATTTGTGTTAAGTAGCTAGTAAGATGATTGTATCACAGAGTTCTAATTATAAAGGGCATATTCACCGTCTACAAAATCATCACAGGGAAGTCATGTCCACACATGAAAAGCCTGATATCTGTCTGCTTTCCTAACTTTTTTTTTTTTAAAAAAGATTTATTTATTTATTTATTTTGGTGGGGGTGGGGTGGGGAGGGAGGGGAGCAGGTGGGCCACTTCTATTGGTCTTTCATTTGTCCATTTTCATCCATCTTTGTTCTTTGGCCCGTGTGGGCCTCCCTTCGCGGTGGCATCTGTTGTCGCAGAGCACCGGCTCTGGGCACATGCGCTCCAGAGCTCCGGCTCGGCAATTGGACACATCGGTCCAGCCGCTCCGTGGCACGTGGGATCTTCCCAGGCCAGGGATCGAACTGGCGCCCCTTGCACTGCAAGGCGGTGTCCTTACCCACTGGACCACCAGGGAAGCCCTCCCCATAGACTTTTGCTATGATGTAACCGCATGCACAGTTGACCTTTAACACGATTGGCTGTGTTTGGCTCCTTCTTCTTTCCTTTCTCTTTCTAAAAAGCATAAATATCGCTCCCTTTCAACAATAAAATGAGACTTGTCTTGTCTCCATTTCTCGTGTCTCTTGTTCTATTTAATTCCCGCTCCCCCCTCTTCTAGGTCTGCGTTGATGAACCCCAGGTCTGCACTGACAAAGCCCGCAGGTCGGGACAGCCACTGGACCATCAAGCAAGCCCCCTCACATATCTTTGAACTGTACTTCTCCCATGTTCTGGTATCATACTTGCCTTTTGCTCACTTAAGTCTTCCCCATCAAACTATGAACCAAAACCCAGAATCCTAGTCTCCCACAACTAGGTCAAACCCATAACTGGATGATAGAACTAAGCTTATAAGTCCCAGCCTCCTGCATCTTCTGTGAACCTGTCCTCCTTCTGTGAACTATCCTACTGTTCACCAGTGTATGAAACCATTTAAGTGTATACTTCTGCCACTATACCCTTCATTTCCTGAAGACGTCTAGAAGGGCATGGCATGTCTAACTGGAAGGAAATGTACACAATCCTTTCATTCTGATGTTTATTCGTTCATGTGTTCCTTGTGAAATATGATCAGCAGTATACTAAAGAGCCACTGAGAACTTTTGTAGAACACTACAAAATAATGATCTTAGTATTTTCCCAAGTATACAAGCATTCTCAACTTAGAGTTGCCTCTTTTAACTTAAAATGAATATTCGCTTACTGTTCAGATGTATCAACATACACAAAGCATTCAAAAGTTAGGTGAGGGACTTCTCTGGTGGCCCAGTGGCTAAGACTCGTGGCTTTCAATGCAGGAGGCCTGGGTTCAAGTCCTGGTCAGGGAGCTAGATCCCAGATACTGCAACTAAGATCCAGCACAGTCAAATAAATATTAAAAAAAAAAATTTACAAGTAAAAGTTAGGTGAAAAGGCCCAAGTGCAGTAAAGCTAACGATAAAACAAATGAAGCGCCATGACCCTGTGAAAGCAAAGCACCTTCTTTGCTATGGGTTAGCCACTGCCAGCTGTAGTAAGTTACAAGTTCATGTTTTATTTTGTAGGTGCCCAAATGAAATCTAGAGCCTGTTAGCCATCACCACCTGGGAGCTTATCAGAAATGCACTCTCAAACGGCACAACCACTTTACAAAAGCTTAGCAATTCTTCAAAATGTTAATGTTAGCAATATGACCAAGATCTACTGTACACTGTGTCCACAGTTAATACTGTACTGTGCATGTGAACATTTACAAGACTAGATGTCACAGTCTTGTTACGGTTTTTCAAAAAGCTACCATGGAACATTACTCAACCATAAAATGAACACATCTGAGTTAGTTCTAATGAGGTGGATGAACCTAGAGCCAGGGTGAAGGCAGAAAAAGAAAGGTAAGTATCATATAGTAATGCATAAATATGGAAGCTAGAAAGGTTGTACTAATGAATTTATCTGCAGGGCAGCAATGGAGAAACAGACATAGAGAACAGACTTAGGGGCATGGGCAGTGGAGGCGGGGGTAAGGTGAGATGTATGGAGAGGATAACATGGAACGTACACTACATATTTAAAGTGAATAGCCAATGGGAATCCGCTGTATGTCTCAGGAACTCAAACAGGGTCTCTGTAACAATCTTGAAGGGTGGAATCGGGCAGGATATGGGAGGAGTAGCAAACATGTGATCATTCTGATGTTTATTCGTTCATGTGTTCCTTGTGAAATATGATCAGCAGCATACTGAAGAGCCACTGAGAACTTTTGTAGAACACTACAAAATAATGATCTTAGTATTTTCCCAAGTATACAAGCATTCTCAACTTAGAGTTGCCTCTTTTAACTTAAAATGAATATTCGCTTACTGTTCAGATGTATCAACATACACAAAGCATTCAAAAGTTAGGTGAGGGACTTCTCTGGTGGCCCAGTGGCTAAGACTCGTGGCTTTCAATGCAGGAGGCCTGGGTTCAAGTCCTGGTCAGGGAGCTAGATCCCAGATACTGCAACTAAGATCCAGCACAGTCAAATAAATATTCAAAAAAATTTACAAGTAAAAGTTAGGTGAAAAGGCCCAAGTGCAGTAAAGCTAACGATAAAACAAATGAAGCGCCATGACCCTGTGAAAGCAAAGCACCTTCTTTGCTATGGGTTAGCCACTGCCAGCTGTAGTAAGTTACAAGTTCATGTTTTATTTTGTAGGTGCCCAAATGAAATCTAGAGCCTGTTAGCCATCACCACCTGGGAGCTTATCAGAAATGCACTCTCAAACGGCACAACCACTTTACAAAAGCTTAGCAATTCTTCAAAATGTTAATGTTAGCAATATGACCAAGATCTACTGTACACTGTGTCCACAGTTAATACTGTACTGTGCATGTGAACATTTACAAGACTAGATGTCACAGTCTTGTTACGGTTTTCAAAAGCTACCATGGAACATTACTCAACCATAAAATGAACACATCTGAGTTAGTTCTAATGAGGTGGATGAACCTAGAGCCAGGGTGAAGGCAGAAAAAGAAAGGTAAGTATCATATAGTAATGCATAAATATGGAAGCTAGAAAGGTTGTACTAATGAATTTATCTGCAGGGCAGCAATGGAGAAACAGACATAGAGAACAGACTTAGGGGCATGGGCAGTGGAGGCGGGGGTAAGGTGAGATGTATGGAGAGGATAACATGGAAACGTACACTACATATTTAAAGTGAATAGCCAATGGGAATCCACTGTATGTCTCAGGGAACTCAAACAGGGTCTCTGTAACAATCTTGAAGGGTGGAATCGGGCAGGATATGGGAGGAGGTTCCAGACGGAGGGGAAACATGTATACCTATGGTTGATTCATGTTGATACTTGGCAGAAAACACCTAAATTCTGTAAGCAATTATCCTTCAACTAAAAAATAAAGAAACTTTAAAAAAAAAGATCTACCAAATCTGCCATATTAAAGATGTGTAAAAAAAAGTCACTATGACTTGGCAATTTCATTCCGAGTTATATTCTTAACAGAAATGAAAACACATCTTAACTGAAAGGAAAACATGTCCACAAAGTCTTCCCACAAAATGTTTACAGTAGCATTATTCATGACACCAAAAGGTCTATAAATGACCCAAATGCCCATCAACTGGTGGATTAACAATGTGGTATGTCTATACAATGGAATAGTATTTGCCCATAAAAAGAAATGAAGTACATGATATATGTTACAATATGGATGAATTCTAAAAACATGCTACAGAATTCAATTCCACATAATGTATGGATCCATTTATATGGAATAGCCATAATAGGTATATTCATAGAGACAGAAAGTAGATGAGTGGCTGCTAGAGACCTGGGGTGGTGATGATGAACAGGAATTAATTGCTAATGGGCACATGGTTTCTTCTTCTGGTGTGATGAAGTGTCCTGAATGAAATTAAGACAGTGGGGATAGGTACACAACGTTGCGTACTAGAAATAATACTGTACTGTGCATGTGAACATTTACAAGACTAGATGTCACAGTCTTGTTACGGTTTTCAAAAGCTACCATGGAACATTACTCAACCATAAAATGAACACATCTGAGTTAGTTCTAATGAGGTGGATGAACCTAGAGCCAGGGTGAAGGCAGAAAAAGAAAGGTAAGTATCATATAGTAATGCATAAATATGGAATCTAGAAAGGTTGTACTAATGAATTTATCTGCAGGGCAGCAATGGAGAAACAGACATAGAGAACAGACTTAGGGGCATGGGCAGTGGAGGCGGGGGTAAGGTGAGATGTATGGAGAGGATAACATGGAAACGTACACTACATATTTAAAGTGAATAGCCAATGGGAATCCACTGTATGTCTCAGGGAACTCAAACAGGGTCTCTGTAACAATCTTGAAGGGTGGAATCGGGCAGGATATGGGAGGGAGGTTCCAGACGGAGGGGAAACATGTATACCTATGGTTGATTCATGTTGATACTTGGCAGAAAACACCTAAATTCTGTAAGCAATTATCCTTCAACTAAAAAATAAAGAAACTTTAAAAAAAAAGATCTACCAAATCTGCCATATTAAAGATGTGTAAAAAAAAGTCACTATGACTTGGCAATTTCATTCCGAGTTATATTCTTAACAGAAATGAAAACACATCTTAACTGAAAGGAAAACATGTCCACAAAGTCTTCCCACAAAATGTTTACAGTAGCATTATTCATGACACCAAAAGGTCTATAAATGACCCAAATGCCCATCAACTGGTGGATTAACAATGTGGTATGTCTATACAATGGAATAGTATTTGCCCATAAAAAGAAATGAAGTACATGATATATGTTACAATATGGATGAATTCTAAAAACATGCTACAGAATTCAATTCCACATAATGTATGGATCCATTTATATGGAATAGCCATAATAGATATATTCATAGAGACAGAAAGTAGATGAGTGGCTGCTAGAGACCTGGGGTGGTGATGATGAACAGGAATTAATTGCTAATGGGCACATGGTTTCTTCTTCTGGTGTGATGAAGTGTCCTGAATGAAATTAAGACAGTGGGGATAGGTACACAACGTTGCATACTAGAAATAATACTGGATCATACATTTTTAAGGAGAAAATTCTGTATGAATTATATTTCAATGTTATTTTTTAAAAAAAGAAATGTAGATTCTTTTCTCTGACCCCAGACCTACTGAATCAGAATTGACATCTTAAGATCCCCAAGTGATATTCATATGGATTCAAATTTGAGAAGCACTGATCTAGAAGAAGTATAGTCAAAATTGTTTCTGCAATTCATTTCATTATTAACTATTATGGGACAGTTCACTTGATTTCACCAGGGCACATTTTTGTTGTCACAATTGCTTGAAATACACAATCAACCACCATTTACAGTAATTTCATAACATCTGGGCTTTTCCTTTAAAAATGTGTAAAGTTTTAATCCCGGATTGCACCTTTATTGAGCTAAAAGCCAAGCCTTGGCATATATACTTTTTAAACCCTCAATAATACTAAGTATATAGCAGATGCTCTTATTCTGAGTAAACCACTAATTCTGAAAAGGGTGGCAGTAACTTAAAGGGACCAAAGGAGATACACATCCAAATGGGAAATGAGACCCCAAAAAACCACTCACTTCAGAAAATAGTTTATTAAAGGTCAAATCAGATTTACAAAAACATAAAACAGAACAGAGGTGCAGGTTTCACAGAAACTATACATACAACAAAGTAAATTACCTACCTGGAGTTCTCAGAACAGTTTTTCTTTACTGTGTACAGAGCCTAATCTATTTTTTAAACGAATCCTAGTGAAAACCTCAACAGTCATATTTTCTCATGATTTAGCAGCTAAAGAAAACGTCCACATTCCAAAAAGAGCAGTGACAAAAGGAACAATAAATACCAAACATATAAAAACTGTGGGGCTTCTCTGGTGGCCCAGTGGATAAAAAGTCCGCCTTGCAGTACAAGGGGCACCGGTTCAACCTCTGGCCCGTGAAGAGTCCAGAGCTGGTGCTCTACAACAAGAGAGGCCAATGATGGGAGGCCCACACAGGCCGAAGAATAAAGATGGATGAAAAATAAATAAATAAATCAGTGAAAGAGGCCGAAAGTTACAAAAAAAAAAAAAAAACTGTGGTAAGCTCTGCTTCTCTGTGCCAGCATGTTAAACTCTGTGTGTGTGCATGCATACTACTGCAGGGAGTGAGGGGAGGGGAAGGAGGGAAAGTCATCATGCAAAACTGCTGTCTTGGAGCCAAGAGCTGAAGAATGGGAATTTTTTATTTTCTAAGAAGTTTGACAAGTATTATCTATGGTCTTTCTATGCTACTGAAACCTTCCCTTTTAAAACTAGGCAAGTTTTATTAAGAATCTGGAATGTCTTGAAGGTACTCCTTGTCAGGCACTGAATATACTGAATGTAAGTATCACACCCCAATTGAGAGTACAGGCTCTGTGGTCAGCCTGTCTGGGTTCAGATACTTGTCCTAGATCACAGTTATGCAAACTTGAGTAAGTTAACCAACTTTTCTGTTCTAATAAATAACAGGCTTTAATAACAGCATCTATCTTATAGGATAACTGTAAGGATTAAAACATATATATATATATCTATGTAAAGGGTTAACACCATACCTGGAATACAAGAAGTATTTAGCAACTGTCTCTCATACATACAAGCTCTTGCTGGAGCTTTCAAGTGCAATTTGTCATATTTAGACTAACATACCAGCTACAGTGGATTTTTGATTGGGAAGTAGAATTAGTGTCATTAGACTCTGATTCCCAAAACTAAAATTCTAACTGTATTGTATCAATTAAAAATTAATTTATTGAGGACATAAACGGTGAGCTAGTCCATCCTTTTCCTCTGGGTCTGGCACAATGCCTATTACATAGAAATTTAATAAATGTGGAACAATTTAATCGCAGTAATTTAAAAATTATAAAATCAATGTAGATGAGGTTAACAGAGATCTGTAAAATCCACGTTTTATTCTTGACTATATACAATGCAAATGTAGTTCTGGTAGGAACTTAGAAACATTTGAAAAGTTTCCCTATATAGTAATGAATAAAATTGAAACTCAACCAAAAATACTTTTTTAAGAGAGGAATTGAGGACAAAACAACAAAAATGGGCACTTTGTACATTTCAATGCAAGTTCCAGCTTCACTGCTAAGAAGGAAAAGCTTCATGCTGGTTGGAACAATTCCACCTTCTCTGCAATCACTGAGAACCACACCAAATGGGGACAAGACTTCTGAAGCTCAGAATAAAAAAGCTGTCCATTTCTACTAATACATAACAACTGGCTTTAAAATACCTCGTCTTTTTGCAAAACAGACATCTCACTTACCTTTTCAGTACATTTCCTAAAAATATTTAAGACAGATGTCTAAGGTCAGTTGGTAATTTCCACGAACTCAGTTCTTTTCCTCTGACTGTAGTGAAGCTGACGTGACAAAGCAGGTTTGGGAATGCTAGAAATGAATTCCTACTTCCCCGTGCATTCTTCAGATTCATTTTCCCCCACATTTCTGCATGGCTGGCTTCCATTTCAGCATCAGTCACGAAATCTTGAAGGTTAGACACAGTAAACAGGGGAAGGACATAAAATTAAGTGATTTGGGCATAGCTTTGAGTCTCACAACTTTAACAGGGATGGGTCATACCTTAAAGTATGTGAAAATGAATTATATATTCTGTTTCTTTATGAATTCAGTCCTTAGTCAAGCTAAAGGTATTTGTTTGGTATAGCCTAAAATTTTCTTTATTCTTTTAATAAATGCAGAATGAAAAAATGTGCAATTCCCATGAAGACCAAAACACAAGTTGACCAACTTAGAATGAGTCTGCATGCACCACTGATTTGTTTTGCACTATAAATGTGTAAAGGAAATAAGAAATTCTAAGAAGGGAATAATACCAGTAATTTGATTGGGAAGTAGAATTAGTGTCATTAGACTCTGATTCCCAAAACTAAAATTCTAACTGTATTGTATCAATTAAAAATTAATTTATTGAGGACATAAACGGTGAGCTAGTCCATCCTTTTCCTCTGGGTCTGGCACAATGCCTATTACATAGAAATTTAATGAATGTGGAATAATTTAATCGCAGTAATTTAAAAATTATAAAATCAATGTAGATGAGGTTAACAGAGATCTGTAAAATCCATGTTTTATTCTTGACTATATACAATGCAAATGTAGTTCTGGTAGGAACTTAGAAACATTTGAAAAGTTTCCCTATATAGTAATGAATAAAATTGAAACTCAACCAAAAATACTTTTTTAAGAGAGGAATTGAGGACAAAACAACAAAAATGGGCACTTTGTACATTTCAATGCAAGTTCCAGCTTCACTGCTAAGAAGGAAAAGCTTCATGCTGGTTGGAACAATTCCACCTTCTCTGCAATCACTGAGAACCACACCAAATGGGGACAAGACTTCTGAAGCTCAGAATAAAAAAGCTGTCCATTTCTACTAATACATAAAAACTGGCTTTAAAATACCTCGTCTTTTTGCAAAACAGACATCTCACTTACCTTTTCAGTACATTTCCTAAAAATATTTAAGACAGATGTCTAAGGTCAGTTGGTAATTTCCACGAACTCAGTTCTTTTCCTCTGACTGTAGTGAAGCTGACGTGACAAAGCAGGTTTGGGAATGCTAGAAATGAATTCCTACTTCCCCGTGCATTCTTCAGATTCATTTTCCCCCACATTTCTGCATGGCTGGCTTCCATTTCAGCATCAGTCACGAAATCTTGAAGGTTAGACACAGTAAACAGGGGAAGGACATAAAATTAAGTGATTTGGGCATAGCTTTGAGTCTCACAACTTTAACAGGGATGGGTCATACCTTAAAGTATGTGAAAATGAATTATATATTCTGTTTCTTTATGAATTCAGTCCTTAGTCAAGCTAAAGGTATTTGTTTGGTATAGCCTAAAATTTTCTTTATTCTTTTAATAAATGCAGAATGAAAAAATGTGCAATTCCCATGAAGACCAAAACACAAGTTGACCAACTTAGAATGAGTCTGCATGCACCACTGATTTGTTTTGCACTATAAATGTGTAAAGGAAATAAGAAATTCTAAGAAGGGAATAAAAAATACTGGAAAATTATCCTGATTTTCTAATTGGCCATTCAAATTTGAAATGGGTATCTTAGTTATGTATCACTTAAGCCAGGATGGAGGGAAGTGAACCTTATCTGACCATCGTTAGTAAGAGCTTTAAATTAAGACTTACTCAATTGCTTTCTTAGGAAATTAGCATTGAAATTAACTTAGTAAGAAAAGGAAAAACATTCTGAATAATTCATGTGGAATTAACAACCAAGAAGTCTTTATGCTTTGCAAAGTCATATGAAAACAAAAACATTCTACATTTCAAGTAGCTCGCCAACAAACTGCTTCCTATAAATCATTAAAGTCCTTTGTACTCACACTGACATCTCACTTCCCTTTGACAGCCAAAAGTGACAGAATTAGGTCACAACTTTGGGAATGAAAATGAGTAGCTAGATTAGGGAAACCCAGGCTGACAAAACTAGGCTTTTAGGGGAACAGAGCATTCTGACCATGGATCAGGCAGTTTTCCTTGTTGAATGGTTCTGATACTGAATGACACATTCCTCAATGTACTCACTCCATCACTGGTTGAGCAGTCCATATTGGAGACCAATTTAAAAAGGTGCTGTTTGTAATAATTGTTATCTATGTTAGCCGCTAGAAAGGTAAAACAAAAGTTAGCGTGTAAAACTATCTTTAGGGACTACGGCAGAATACAATTCATCAATGATGGACATAATGACGAGAGCAATTTTTCAAGAAGTACAATGAACACATACAGCACTATGGAGTTGGCTTGTTTTTAACGAAAGAAAAAAAAAAAAACTTACAATATCTTTTATTCAAAGTATGGTTCAACTACCCTCTTTCCTTCCTGCAATCTGTTTTGAGACTGGCATTCCAGATGTGTAAGGAATATAAAATAACATGGTTAGGTGTTCACTAAACAGGAAGACAAGCTGCTGAATTTACTTACACTGTTCAATTAAATAATAAATACTGGAATCAACATGCCTTCTATCCCAGAAAAGAGAAGTTTATGGATGAAAATCAAACACAGCAACAATTGCTCCTGATGCCAGATTCTAGTAGCAAAGGGCAAGGACTCATCTCATGCTACCTACTCTTTAACTTTATGAAGAAAAAGCAAAATTCAGTTTAAAAATGAAAAGGGATCACCACTTAGAATGATCAGAAAAGAGCCGAGGAACGGAACAAGCTTTGTGAATGCTGGTCTCAATGCGTCTTAGTTTGCACTTAAAAAGCAGTACGCAAAGAGAAGACAAAAGGTACATATAAATTTCTTTTCAAAGCAGGACACTGCTCAAAGCCAGGAAATGGAGTAGAGCACTTGTGTTAAGCTGGGATCTGGAAAAAAGGCAAAAATAAAATACTGTTTGCTGCAGGGGTGAGATGCATCCTGGATTAAATGTGCTAACCTAAGAGCTACAAGCTGCAACAGTAGACTTCTGTTCTTAAAGACATTCTAGTTTTTATTATAGTATTTTTCTTTTGTACCAGTGAACAATTATTTTCAGGGTTTATATTAGTATCCTGAAGTTGATTACTCTCGTCTTACTTTATAAAATTTCAAGGTAAATCTTACCTTTTAAGTCAGTGGTAACAACTATACTACAGAACACTTACACTGTTTGTATTTCAAATACTCTAATATAACTTAATACACTTAACCACAGCTTTACTGACATCACAACTGCTCCTAGAGGCTTAAAAGCAGAAAGTTGGGGAGAAAACTGAGAAATAATTATCATTATACCTGTTTTTATACCAGTTAAAAAGAATACACTTCTTTAGGTATGAAAAATTATTTTTTGTTTCTCTTCACACCCCGTTCATAAGTTGACCACTGGACTAAGAAAAGTGGAGGTCCTAGCATCAAGTTTTCACAGGTATTTTCATCACTCACTTGAAGTAAATACTAAGAATACTAGCTATCACACAGACATTTTTGTATTTTTGTAACTGTAAATAATCAAGAATCACATGAGTCATTCCCTAATGTTAATAGCCATATTTTTCTGGCCTACAACAAATTGAGTTACACACTTAAGTGTTTGCATGGTTCTTTAAAATACTAATTTCAAACACACAAAATGAATAACATTCTTGTTTTATTTAAACTGAATATTCAGTGCCCTGACTGAGGTGGACTCAATAATCTGTCTTTCAAAAATAATACGCTTGACTCATATATATAGTTTTCAGTACAGCTGCTAGCTCTGCTACAACACTTCCACTTCATTCTCTCAGCTCAGGTCTCAACTCAGGGACAAAGTCAAAGGCAAAACAACCTGTAGACTAGGACTTGCTAACACTAAGCCAAGATGGCCACCAACTGTGAAGTGGAAATCTCTCCCCATTTGGAGCGGAGAGCTTTGCACTTAAAAGCAGTACGCAAAGAGAAGACAAAAGGTACATATAAATTTCTTTTCAAAGCAGGACACTGCTCAAAGCCAGGAAATGGAGTAGAGCACTTGTGTTAAGCTGGGATCTGGAAAAAAGGCAAAAATAAAATACTGTTTGCTGCAGGGGTGAGATGCATCCTGGATTAAATGTGCTAACCTAAGAGCTACAAGCTGCAACAGTAGACTTCTGTTCTTAAAGACATTCTAGTTTTTATTATAGTATTTTTCTTTTGTACCAGTGAACAATTATTTTCAGGGTTTATATTAGTATCCTGAAGTTGATTACTCTCGTCTTACTTTATAAAATTTCAAGGTAAATCTTACCTTTTAAGTCAGTGGTAACAACTATACTACAGAACACTTACACTGTTTGTATTTCAAATACTCTAATATAACTTAATACACTTAACCACAGCTTTACTGACATCACAACTGCTCCTAGAGGCTTAAAAGCAGAAAGTTGGGGAGAAAACTGAGAAATAATTATCATTATACCTGTTTTTATACCAGTTAAAAAGAATACACTTCTTTAGGTATGAAAAATTATTTTTTGTTTCTCTTCACACCCCGTTCATAAGTTGACCACTGGACTAAGAAAAGTGGAGGTCCTAGCATCAAGTTTTCACAGGTATTTTCATCACTCACTTGAAGTAAATACTAAGAATACTAGCTATCACACAGACATTTTTGTATTTTTGTAACTGTAAATAATCAAGAATCACATGAGTCATTCCCTAATGTTAATAGCCATATTTTTCTGGCCTACAACAAATTGAGTTACACACTTAAGTGTTTGCATGGTTCTTTAAAATACTAATTTCAAACACACAAAATGAATAACATTCTTGTTTTATTTAAACTGAATATTCAGTGCCCTGACTGAGGTGGACTCAATAATCTGTCTTTCAAAAATAATACGCTTGACTCATATATATAGTTTTCAGTACAGCTGCTAGCTCTGCTACAACACTTCCACTTCATTCTCTCAGCTCAGGTCTCAACTCAGGGACAAAGTCAAAGGCAAAACAACCTGTAGACTAGGACTTGCTAACACTAAGCCAAGATGGCCACCAACTGTGAAGTGGAAATCTCTCCCCATTTGGGGAGGCTCTGGATATAACAGTAAACAAAGGGTCAAATGTAAACTACACCCACAAAATAGAGTCTCCTGTAGTCTTGGCTCATGAAAAATTCATTTGAAAAGGCAACAAGGTGGGCCACTGCTCTTGCTCTCTGCAACAGCCCATACTCTGTCCGTGCAGTATGCTTTTCTCTGAATCTCAATAAACCCATTTCTTTAAAAAAAAAGAAGAAGAACAAGGTGCTACGATTATTTTAGTTGTGAAATGTGAACTATCAAGGGAGTAAGATTGGGAACTTGCAGAGTGGTCCAGCAGTTAAGAATCTACCTTTTAATGTAGGCGGGGTACAGGTTTGATCCCTGGTCTGAGAATAGGATCCTGCAAGCCACCTAAGCTCATATGCTGCAACAAAGCCCCAGTGCAGCCAAAAAAAAGAAGAAAAAGAAACCAGAAAAATAATTCTTGATCATAGCTTCAACCTTTTTCTACATAAAATTTCCTGATAATCAAAAGCCATCAAAGGCTCATTCAAGAAGTCTCGTCCTATCCACTGGCTGATAGTGACAGTGATTAGACTGAGGAATATTTAGATTTTTCCTTTGGAGATGTTGCTGTTCTTGGACCAAATGCCATTAAAGCCTTGGATGCAGAGCATCTGCTGCACACCTGTCTCCAGTCTGGCTTCCCATTTTTCCCCAAGTGCATACTTGAGGAATGAAACGCTCATTTCATACTAGTTTTAAGTAAATCACATTAGAAGCAGGGCTTCCCTGGTGGTCCAGTGGGTAAAGAGTCTGCCTGGCAGTGCAAAGGGCACCTATGTGATCCCTGGTCTGGGAAGAGCCCACGTGCCGCGAGGTGGCTGGGCTGCCGTGTCCAATTAGGAGCCAGCGCTCTGCAGCACATGCGCCCAGAGCTGGTGCTCTGCAACTAGAGGCCTCGGCAATGGGAGACCCACACAGGCCAAGGAATAAAGATGGCCATTCTCTCAGCTCAGGTCTCAACTCAGGGACAAAGTCAAAGGCAAAACAACCTGTAGACTAGGACTTGCTAACACTAAGCCAAGATGGCCACCAACTGTGAAGTGGAAATCTCTCCCCATTTGGGGAGGCTCTGGATATAACAGTAAACAAAGGGTCAAATGTAAACTACACCCACAAAATAGAGTCTCCTGTAGTCTTGGCTCATGAAAAATTCATTTGAAAAGGCAACAAGGTGGGCCACTGCTCTTGCTCTCTGCAACAGCCCATACTCTGTCCGTGCAGTATGCTTTTCTCTGAATCTCAATAAACCCATTTCTTTAAAAAAAAAGAAGAAGAAGAACAAGGTGCTACGATTATTTTAGTTGTGAAATGTGAACTATCAAGGGAGTAAGACTGGGAACTTGCAGAGTGGTCCAGCAGTTAAGAATCTACCTTTTAATGTAGGCGGGGTACAGGTTTGATCCCTGGTCTGAGAATAGGATCCTGCAAGCCACCTAAGCTCATATGCTGCAACAAAGCCCCAGTGCAGCCAAAAAAAAGAAGAAAAAGAAACCAGAAAAATAATTCTTGATCATAGCTTCAACCTTTTTCTACATAAAATTTCCTGATAATCAAAAGCCATCAAAGGCTCATTCAAGAAGTCTCGTCCTATCCACTGGCTGATAGTGACAGTGATTAGACTGAGGAATATTTAGATTTTTCCTTTGGAGATGTTGCTGTTCTTGGACCAAATGCCATTAAAGCCTTGGATGCAGAGCATCTGCTGCACACCTGTCTCCAGTCTGGCTTCCCATTTTTCCCCAAGTGCATACTTGAGGAATGAAACGCTCATTTCATACTAGTTTTAAGTAAATCACATTAGAAGCAGGGCTTCCCTGGTGGTCCAGTGGGTAAAGAGTCTGCCTGGCAGTGCAAAGGGCACCTATGTGATCCCTGGTCTGGGAAGAGCCCACGTGCCGGGAGGTGGCTGGGCTGCCGTGTCCAATTAGGAGCCAGCGCTCTGCAGCACATGCGCCCAGAGCTGGTGCTCTGCAACTAGAGGCCTCGGCAATGGGAGACCCACACAGGCCAAGGAATAAAGATGGATGAAAACAAACAATGCAAGAGGCCAAAAATTTAAAAAAAAAAAAAAAAAAGGAAAAAAAAAGTCTACTTAAATCACATTGGAAGCAGATCAGACCACAAATTACTTATCTCCTGCCTTCCTGATGCTGACCCTAATCCATTTCCTGCAGTTTCTTTTGTTTTCATTTTTTTAATTTAAGAAAATACTTCCCCACATAATTCTCTTCTTCCAACATTTGTGGGCTTTGCCCACCCCACCCCTTCCCCTTTGAAAAAGACATTGAGGGTTCAATCCCTGGGTTGGGAAGATATCCTGGAGAAGGGAGCAGCTACCCACTCCAGTATTCTTTCCTGGAGAATTCCATGTCTTGTCCACCGTGTCACAAAGAGTCAGACACAACTAAGCAACTAACACTTTCACTACTTTTTGTGGTGTAAATACTACTTTCCATGTACATTACCTGAAGGGTCAACTTTGAAAGACCGCAGTTAATTTGATTAGCACCCTCTCTTCCCTTTCTTCTTGTCTTTGGTTCCAACAGTGAACCTTAGAAATCATGGCTACTGGCAGATTGCCAGGGACAAAGTGAACGTAGGTTTTACTCCTAAGTGTGGCGACTATGACTCCACATTTCTCTTAGGTAAAGAAAATCTGAATTTGAATGAACTTCTGCCAACGACTGTGAAGCAATCTGGAGTGCCACTCTTAAAAATAAATGGACATAACATTTCCAAATGTCAATAGCCAGACTTGTATTAGTAAGTGGGAGCAGTCCCTAGAGTTGCTTCAAGGTTCATGAGCTTCTAACTCAAACTTCAAAAAATAGGAAATCCTAAAATGTGCCACTATCTTTTAATTATTGGTCATCATTTTCTGCACTCTTTCTCACAAAAATGCTAACACTGGCACACTCTTAATACCATCATACCCAGTAGTCAAGCCCTCGTTTTCCTATCTAAATCAAACTTTCTGGTCACTTAAGCATTTTTTTAAAAAAAATGCTAAAGCGAAGAAGAAAACTAGAAAACTAGAAAATCTGGATTTGAATGAACTTTTGCCAGTGACTGAAGTAACCTGGAGTGCCCCTCTTAAATATAAATGGACACAACATTTCCAAATGTCAATAACCACACTTGTTTTCCCTGCTTTGTAAAATGGATCAATTTCTAAAAAACAGCCAACAAACAAACATAAAATTTTGAGGAAATTCTCTGGTGGTTAGGACTCAGTGCACTCACTGCTGAGGGGCCGGGGTTCAATCCCTGGTCAGGGAACTAGGATATAAATCACACGGCAGACAAAAAAATGTACATATAAAAAATTTTAAATAAACAAACATAAAATTTTTATATACCAGATGAATTTTCTCATTACAACAAACTAATTCCAAAGACACTTTACAATCTTTATTTCTGCTATCAACCAGAACCTTCTCCTTCCCTCTAGTTTTTCTTTTTCCAAGTAAATTCTCCAACAGACTAATAATGGTTCTATCTGATTTCCTTGGGTGAAATTCTCAATTTGATCTTGTTAAATATAGTTACTATAAGTAAGATGGAAAATATGGAATTAAAAAAAAATGTATTCCTGGATAAGAAAAAAATCATCGCTATGATGTAGACAGTGTTACAGTCTATGGAATTTTTTTTTTTATCTTTTGGGGGTTGAGGTTGGGAGGAAAGGGGACAGGCGGGCCACTTCTATTGGTCTTTCATTTATCTATTTTCATTCGTCTTTGTTCTTTGGCTCCTGTGGGCCTTCCATAGCGGTAGCCTCTGTCGTCGCAGAGCACTGGCTCTGGGCGCATGCGCTCCAGAGCTCCGGCTCGGTAATTGGACACATCAGTCCAGCCGCTCCGCGGCACATGGGATCTTCCCAGGCCAGGGATCGAACCAGCACCCCTTGCACTGCAAGGCGGTGTCCTTACCCACTGGACCACCAGGGGAAGCCCCAGGTCTATGGAATTTTAAGCTGAGGAAGCAGTTTAACTGAGCTCAATATAGTCGGTGATTGAAATTCTTAAAAAATATATATATTCTTGGGAGTTTCCTGGTAGCCTCGTGATTAGGGTTCCAGGCTTTCACTGCCATAGTCCACATTCAATCCCTGGTGGGAAACTGAGCTCCTATAAAAGCTGCACGGCATGGCCCCCTCCCCCTCCGAAAAAGGACAATTTCTTTTCTGTATCTTTCTAAAAGATTGCCATCGGAGCCTTGTTCTCAAATTTATCAAAACAAAGCAGGGAAAGATGATGTATTACCCATCACAGAAAACTTACGTTCTCACTGACTTTTCAGAAGAATCTAGTCTTTTTCATTAGCTATGAAGTTCTACTCCAAGTAAATGGAGTTTAAACAAATATGAAATAACCTCACATTAAACAAAAAAACCCCAAAATGCTAATATTCAATTTTCAAGGAGCACATGTTTACTTGTTCGACAGAAAAATGTGTTTTAACACTCTTGCTGTCACTAAATTAAAAATTATAAATGTATGGCCTATCTTGATTCTAAATAAAACAAAGAATATTTTAAAACAACTTTATGAGCAGACAAAGGAACAGGGCACTTCCAAGTCTTTATTTTCTGCAACTTCTAGTCACAGAAAAGAACTTGACAAGAACATGCACGGCTCCCCTTGGCAACCTCAGTCAGATACATGAGATACAAATATGAAGTTTATAGCCACTAGGGGCTCTGCGGAAGAAAGCGTTTTGGACAAAGCAGCTGTAAGGCTTGACTGTGATAACTCTAAAATGGGTTTTAGATTAATATCTGCTATTCACTCTACAATTAAGTAACCCAAGTACTACTTAAAATTTTACACAGGGAATCTATTTGAAAGTTCTAAGCACTTCCTAATGTAACACAAAGCCACCTTTTTTGACATGAAGGATTGGATAATTGCTGTTATGGTTATAAAAATAAGAGAACTGAAATACCCGTAACTGTTTTGGGAAAACCCATACCACTTAAATTGGTATATACCTTTCAGCTAAGAGATTTCATAACCATAATGTCAGAAATGTTTCACATTATACTTTTTACCTATGTCCTTCTTCAAGTCTGAAAGCTCCAATACATGCTAGTGAAAAAAGAGATCAAAATTAGCATGAGTGTAAGGATTTTCAGTCAATATTGAAAACAGAATCACCAGAGGGAAAGAAGGTCAGAATAAAGAAAACTCAAATGAGAACTTAACTTAATGAGAAACTCTCAGGACATACAAAGTCAAACTGTATTACTTACCAAACCTCTACACCATCTCCTGATAAATATCCAGGGGAAAAAATGTGGGAGATCTAAAATGTATCATAAACAGGCAGAGAAAACACTTTGATAGTCCTCCTCCTAAATAACAGTTGAAAATGAAAAATTTCAAAAGACATAGCTCAATGAAGTCAATGAAGTCCAATTATTTTGAAGCCTCGTAAACAATTTCTAAACTTATGAATAAACTTCCAATTTACTGCTTCCAATGCTGAAATATTTAAAAATAAAAGGGAAAAAAAACAGACCTTACATGTACATGTAAGGGGGGAATCTACACAGAACATGGGTTTGAGGGGTAAGCTGCAGGGAAGAAAGGGAGAAAGGACACAAAATTAACAATAAAACCTTTCTGTACATTACTATGGAGTTCTATTTTTCCCTTCTAGTTGAGTGAGATCCAGGGCTCACTTCTGCACAGACCAGCTCTTAAGTGTTTGAATGGATCAAGGCTCCACTACAGACGTTCCTGCCTGTTCCCTCATCTGCAAGAAGCTGTAGCAGAAACTTTAAAAACCTGTCGAAGAAAGCGTTTTGGACAAAGCCGCTGTAAGGCTTGACTGTGATAACTCTAAAATGGGTTTTAGATTAATATCTGCTATTCACTCTACAATTAAGTAACCCAAGTACTACTTAAAATTTTACACAGGGAATCTATTTGAAAGTTCTAAGCACTTCCTAATGTAACACAAAGCCACCTTTTTTGACATGAAGGATTGGATAATTGCTGTTATGGTTATAAAAATAAGAGAACTGAAATACCCGTAACTGTTTTGGGAAAACCCATACCACTTAAATTGGTATATACCTTTCAGCTAAGAGATTTCATAACCATAATGTCAGAAATGTTTCACATTATACTTTTTACCTATGTCCTTCTTCAAGTCTGAAAGCTCCAATACATGCTAGTGAAAAAAGAGATCAAAATTAGCATGAGTGTAAGGATTTTCAGTCAATATTGAAAACAGAATCACCAGAGGGAAAGAAGGTCAGAATAAAGAAAACTCAAATGAGAACTTAACTTAATGAGAAACTCTCAGGACATACAAAGTCAAACTGTATTACTTACCAAACCTCTACACCATCTCCTGATAAATATCCAGGGGAAAAAATGTGGGAGATCTAAAATGTATCATAAACAGGCAGAGAAAACACTTTGATAGTCCTCCTCCTAAATAACAGTTGAAAATGAAAAATTTCAAAAGACATAGCTCAATGAAGTCAATGAAGTCCAATTATTTTGAAGCCTCTTAAACAATTTCTAAACTTATGAATAAACTTCCAATTTACTGCTTCCAATGCTGAAATATTTAAAAATAAAAGGGAAAAAAACCAGACCTTACATGTACATGTAAGGGGGGAATCTACACAGAACATGGGTTTGAGGGGTAAGCTGCAGGGAAGAAAGGGAGAAAGGACACAAAAATTAACAATAAAAACCTTTCTGTACATTACTATGGAGTTCTTTTTTTCCCTTCTAGTTGAGTGAGATCCAGGGCTCACTTCTGCACAGACCAGCTCTTAAGTGTTTGAATGGATCAAGGCTCCACTACAGACGTTCCTGCCTGTTCCCTCATCTGCAGAAGCGAAGCTGTGCAGATCGAGAACAGCTGAAAAAGCACTTTTAGCAGGAGCTGACACACAGGAAGCACTTAACAAGGTTAGCTACTGGCACTGAACAGAGCACATATTAAATTTTACTTCCTACTTGGCTATTATTTTTATTTTTGCAAGGATAAAAAGCAGGGATCTCCCTGATGGGCTCCCTGAAAGGCTGGAATCTGAGTCCAGATTTTGCCAGTGTATCTAATGATACTTAACCTTAAAAACAGCTTCAGGCAAATTTTTTCAAATCTTCATGTAGAAGTAGTTGATCCAAACATGAGGTAGCATTCTTCCTGCCTGGCATTAATTACTACTAATGACAGCAAGAGATAGAAGGCAGTATACCATACATATATGTTAAACGTGGTGAAATGACTGTTCAAATTTGCTGCGGGGAAAATCGAAGTGCCAGCCTCTACTTGCAAGTGTAAAACCAACTTAACCTCTTCTATCCCATCCCTCCACAAAATTACAGTTTCTGTATATAAATAAAGAAGGAAACACATATCAATCACAAAATGTAGAAAAGAAAATATCTAATAATGCTGACAAGGCAATAGACGTATACAAGAACAAATAAAATTTTCACAAATTTAAACCTTATATTCTAGGATGCACCATCTGTTTTAGTTTGTAATTCAAAACTCCCCACAATATATCTTAGAAAATGCTTTGTCTCTAAAAGCAAAATACATTTCTAGAGAAAGATAAAAGTGAAAATAAATTTTAGTACTAATACTTCATTACAAACTAGGCATTCAGCCTGATTAAGCTATCCAATCTCTCTGGGCCAGAGTTTTTCCATTGGAAATAGGGTCACTTGTCCCTAACACAAGGGTCACTGTGAACATTAAAGAGAATATAAAGCATCTAGCTCATGTAATTGGTATACAGTAGGAACTCAATGAATATAAGCTACTGCTTGACTACTATGTAAGGGGTTAATATCAAGTCAAAAAGTATCAAGAAGCCTTTCTGGGATTCCCTAGTGGTCCAGTGGGTAAGGACACCGCCTTGCAGTGCAAGGGGCGCCATTTCGATCCCTGGCCTGGGAAGATCCCATGTGCCGGGGAGTGGCTGGACCGATCTGTCGCTCTGCGACAAAACAATAAAAAGACAGGAAAAAAGATTTATTTATTTATTTACTTTGGTGGGGGTGGGGAGGGAGGGGAGCAGGCAGGCCACTACTATTGGTCTTTCATTTGTCCATTTTTTCATCCATCTTTGTTCTTTGGCCCGTGTGGGCCTCCCATCACGGTAGCCTCTGCTATTGCAGAGCGCCGGCTCTGGGCGCATGCACTCCAGAGCTCTGGCTCAGTAATTGGACACATCGGTCCAGCTGCTCTGCGGCACATGGGATCTTCCCAGGCCAGGGATCGAACCAGCGCCCCTTGCACTGCAAGGCGGTGTCCTTACCCACTGGATCACCAGGGAAGCCCTTCTTAAAAAAAAAAAAAAAAAAAAGGAAGAAGCCTTTCTTAGAAGCTTCCCTGATAACTCAGTGGTGAGGTGTTTGCCTGCCAATGAAGGAGACATGAGTTCGATCCCTGATCTGGGAAGATCCCACATGCTAAAACCATCTAAGCCCATGAGCCACAACTATGGAACCTGTGCTCTAGAGCCTCAGAGCCACAACTATTGAGCTCATGTGCTGCAACTACTGAAGCCCATGTGCCCTAGAGCCCGAGTTCCACAACAAGAAAAGTCATCGTCACAAGAAGCCTGCTCACCTCAACTACAGAGTAGCCCCACTCCCTGAAACAGAAAATGCTTTGTCTCTAAAAGCAAAATACATTTCTAGAGAAAGATAAAAGTGAAAATAAATTTTAGTACTAATACTTCATTACAAACTAGGCATTCAGCCTGATTAAGCTATCCAATCTCTCTGGGCCAGAGTTTTTCCATTGGAAATAGGGTCACTTGTCCCTAACACAAGGGTCACTGTGAACATTAAAGAGAATATAAAGCATCTAGCTCATGTAATTGGTATACAGTAGGAACTCAATGAATATAAGCTACTGCTTGACTACTATGTAAGGGGTTAATATCAAGTCAAAAAGTATCAAGAAGCCTTTCTGGGATTCCCTAGTGGTCCAGTGGGTAAGGACACCGCCTTGCAGTGCAAGGGGCGCCATTTCGATCCCTGGCCTGGGAAGATCCCATGTGCCGGGGAGTGGCTGGACCGATCTGTCGCTCTGCGACAAAACAATAAAAAGACGGGAAAAAAGATTTATTTATTTATTTACTTTGGTGGGGACGGAGGGAGGCGGGCAGGCCACTTCTATTGGTCTTTCATTTGTCCATTTTTTCATCCATCTTTGTTCTTTGGCCCGTGTGGGCCTCCCATCACGGTAGCCTCTGCTATTGCAGAGCGCCGGCTCTGGGCGCATGCACTCCAGAGCTCTGGCTCAGTAATTGGACACATCGGTCCAGCTGCTCTGCGGCACATGGGATCTTCCCAGGCCAGGGATCGAACCAGCGCCCCTTGCACTGCAAGGCGGTGTCCTTACCCACTGGATCACCAGGGAAGCCCTTCTTAAAAAAAAAAAAAAAAAAAAAAAAAAGGAAGAAGCCTTTCTTAGAAGCTTCCCTGATAACTCAGTGGTGAGGTGTTTGCCTGCCAATGAAGGAGACATGAGTTCGATCCCTGATCTGGGAAGATCCCACATGCTAAAAAGCATCTAAGCCCATGAGCCACAACTATGGAACCTGTGCTCTAGAGCCTCAGAGCCACAACTATTGAGCTCATGTGCTGCAACTACTGAAGCCCATGTGCCCTAGAGCCCGAGTTCCACAACAAGAGAAGTCATCGTCACAAGAAGCCTGCTCACCTCAACTACAGAGTAGCCCCCACTCCCTGAAACTACAGAACAGCCTCTGGCAGCAGTGAAAACCCAGAATAGCCAAAAATAAATACATACATAAAATTAAAAAAAAAAAAAAAAGAACATACAGAAGAACTATACCAAAAAAAGGTCAAAAAAAAGAGAAGCCTTTTTGTACTTATTTTCCCCAGGAAAAGACAGCTAGAGCACCGAACACAGGAGGTAGTCTAACAGGCTTTGTCTAGGGAAGCCCTATCTCCGTGACTAAAATAGAGGTAAACATCTCACTCACAGAATAGGCAACTACAATATGGACACGTACTGCAATATAATGGTACCTTTGTTTTCAGAAAATACAAGAGCATGTGAAAATCTATGTACCTGCCTGTTCAATTTTTAGGCCAAGACTGGCCAACTAGACCGTTTCTCTACTGGTTGGTCTGTGTACTTTCAAGAAGTGGATTCTGAAAATTGTAAAGCAGAAGATTGTTCTTTAATAGTCAAGAGCAGAGAATTTTAAATTGAGTCACTTGGTTCAGCCTCAAAACCTGATGCAAACTCCTATATCTGTATGACTAAATCTAAGCCGTCTGCATTTTCTATTTAAAGATTTTATTACCCACTGCATCTAGATAAATTTTGTTGTCAAACTGCCACTTAAATGATTCCAAGTACTCCTTGAAGTGGGGCAAGGTTGAAATCTAGAAATCATTATATATGGAAGTTTTCATAGTTCAATCATATATTCCTTTTATTTCCTGAATTGTATCATGTTCCAATTCATGTCTGTTTAGAAAATGGAATAATCTCCAATGTAATTGCTAGGAAGTAATGAGTCAAAACAAGGTGGACAAAAGCAGTGCCATTTTCCTAAGTTGACAGAAAAGGCAGTGTCAGAATGGGAACGGAATAAAAGGCTTTAAAGGAAAAGATTGCTGGGAAGCATATAAAAGTTCTCAAATTTCAAGAATTTAGATTTGATATCATGATGGAACAGGAATGTAGGAATTTGTGTGACAATTATTATGGCAATTGTATAGGACAGAGCAATGAGAGATTAGGAAGAGGTGTAACAAACTGAGCAAACTACTGAAGCCCATGTGCCCTAGAGCCCGAGTTCCACAAAAAAAAGAACAAATGATACCAAAAAAAGGTCTGGCAAGTGAAAACCAGAATAGCCAAAATAAATACATACATAAAATTAAAAAAAAAAAGAACATACAGAAGAACTATACCAAAAAAAGGTCAAAAAAAAGAGAAGCCTTTTTGTACTTATTTTCCCCAGGAAAAGACAGCTAGAGCACCGAACACAGGAGGTAGTCTAACAGGCTTTGTCTAGGGAAGCCCTATCTCCGTGACTAAAATAGAGGTAAACATCTCACTCACAGAATAGGCAACTACAATATGGACACGTACTGCAATATAATGGTACCTTTGTTTTCAGAAAATACAAGAGCATGTGAAAATCTATGTACCTGCCTGTTCAATTTTTAGGCCAAGACTGGCCAACTAGACCGTTTCTCTACTGGTTGGTCTGTGTACTTTCAAGAAGTGGATTCTGAAAATTGTAAAGCAGAAGATTGTTCTTTAATAGTCAAGAGCAGAGAATTTTAAATTGAGTCACTTGGTTCAGCCTCAAAACCTGATGCAAACTCCTATATCTGTATGACTAAATCTAAGCCGTCTGCATTTTCTATTTAAAGATTTTATTACCCACTGCATCTAGATAAATTTTGTTGTCAAACTGCCACTTAAATGATTCCAAGTACTCCTTGAAGTGGGGCAAGGTTGAAATCTAGAAATCATTATATATGGAAGTTTTCATAGTTCAATCATATATTCCTTTTATTTCCTGAATTGTATCATGTTCCAATTCATGTCTGTTTAGAAAATGGAATAATCTCCAATGTAATTGCTAGGAAGTAATGAGTCAAAACAAGGTGGACAAAAGCAGTGCCATTTTCCTAAGTTGACAGAAAAGGCAGTGTCAGAATGGGAACGGAATAAAAGGCTTTAAAGGAAAAGATTGCTGGGAAGCATATAAAAGTTCTCAAATTTCAAGAATTTAGATTTGATATCATGATGGAACAGGAATGTAGGAATTTGTGTGACAATTATTATGGCAATTGTATAGGACAGAGCAATGAGAGATTAGGAAGAGGTGTAACAAACTAGAAGTTGACTTGTTAAGACACACCATCACAGCTCCTAACCTGTCTTAGTTATGGGGGCACATCAAGCCAACTAAATGTGAAATTCTTAAGAGAACACTAGCTTCATAATGGGAGAAGACTGCCTCATGCCCCCAGTATACTTTCATTCTGTAGAACATTATTTAGCATAAAGGTAGCTCCCTCAAAGTATCATCTGAGTATAAATGCGACTGTAATTAATTCACTGAAAAAAGTCATGCTGAATTCCTAGAATCCTTTACTACAAAATTTCCAATCAAGGTTGGCCTCATGTATTTTTCTACACTGCTTCCAAGTCATTTTCCTGCAAGATTAACAATTATAGGGCTGGGCTTCCCTGGTGGTCTAGTGGGTAAAGGGTCTGCCTTGCGCTGCAAGGGGCACCGGTTCGTTCCTGGCCTGGGGAGATCCCATGTGCCACTGAGCAGCTAGACCAGTGTGTCCGAGTGCAAGCCAGCGCTCTGCAGCACATGCACCCAGAGCCGGTGCTCTGCAATGGGAGGCCTACACAGGACAAAGAACAAAGATGGACAGATATAAATATATGAAAGACCGGGGCTTCCCTGGTGGTCCAGTGGGTAAGGACACCGCCTTGCAGTGCAAGGGGCGCCGGTTCGATCCCTGGCCTGGGAAGATCCCACGTGCCGCAGAGTGGCTGGACTCATGTGTCCAATTACCAAGCCGGAGCTCTGGAGCACATGCGCCCAAAGCCGGCGCTCTGCGACGACAGAGGCCACCGCGATGGCAGGTCCACAGGAGCCAAAGAACAAAGACGGATGAAAATAGAGAAATGAAAGACCAACAGAAGTGGCCCGCCCGCTCCCTCCCTCCCCAACCCGCCCCCCCAAAATAAATAAATAATAAATATTTTAAAAATAAAATAAAATAAATATACGAAAAGGCCAATAAAAGAGGCCAAAATTTAAAAAGAAAACAAAAAAAATGATTTAGCATGCAGGCATGTACTAAAGAAAAAAAAAAAAAAACGAAGAAAGAAGAGTAAGAATTACAAACCTAAGATAACAGATTAAGTAGAGATAGTAAGGAGAAGACCTCATAGAATAATCAGTATGACTCAATCAACAGAAATTCAGCAGAACAACTACTAAGACTGCAACCCGGAAAGTCAAAATGTACTCCCAGAACACACAATTCTTTCATGATTATGCAGTTTTGTTCCCTTTGCCAGATGCTACTCCTTGCATCCCCAGTGCCAGCCGAAGCCAGGAACACATGTACTCACTAAATGTTTGCTAAATGACTGGCAACTATTTTTCAGCATTATCAAGTTTCATGTGATCTGGAGACACATATGAGATTAGAGGCTGCAAGTGGAATTATACATATAAAATCCAGGGGCCCTAACAGTGGTTAAAGTCTCTAATGAGGGACAAAACACAAAGGAAGAAGGCATTACAAGGGACAAAGAAATACATGTATTGTGGATCAGAGCCAGCAAAAGCCAGAGAAGTCTTGAAGATTCACTCAAATTGTGTCAAAATGTACACGATGATCAAAGATGATGACTTGGGGAAAAACAGTCAACTGAAATGGCCTTTAGATCATTGCTGTCATTAGCAATGCTTGCTCTGACTAAGCAGCAATTAAAATGATCTGTAATTATGGATCCCCTAGGCAGAAAACAGCTGGATGGAACCCCAAAGCAACTGTGGGCACCTTGGTTTGCCCACAGATGCCTATTTGGAATTCTGAACTTGGTCTTGGTGCTAAGTACAACTACAGCCAGCCTGACTTTGATTAAATACCCTCCAGGTCATAAGTCCCAGCTTATATATTAATGAACTATTTATTCACCAGCCATATACATATATATGGGCTGTCACTATCAGTGAACTGATTTCCCCATACTTCACAGGCAATTAGGATCCCATTCGACTTTGCTTCTGCATACTACTACATACAGGCTTCTTTCTCCAGGAATTAGTGTAGAAAACAATAACGTAGTAAGTTCTGGTTCTGCCCTATCTTTATGAGTTACAAAGTAAAATGGAAACAATGCCCTACTTCTAAAACACATACAACCAAACACAAAGATAACAATCGCAGGTAATCAGATGTTAAAGAAAAAAAAATCAATATTACACAAAGCCATGGTTATAGATGCACCCAGCACACTTCATGACCTTCCAGCAGCCACTTCAAAGACATAGAAGCCAGGGAAGGAACAAATACAGGGCAGTTAAGAAGTGTTCACAAAAAGAAAAGTGGCTTTTACCTTCAAAGAGTAAGAATTCCAATCTGGAAAGAAAGTTAAGATGATAAAATTGAATTTCATGTAAAATCACAGTGATTACAAGATAAAATACCACAGGACGCATTTTATTCAAAGTAACTTAAAACAAATCTTGAAACACGAACTAGGAAATGCTTTAAAACTGGTAAAAAGAAATCTCAGATCACCAAATGCTTAGTGAACTTGTGACAAAAGCCACAAGTACAAAAAACCCCAAAAAACAGCTGACTGTTGACAGGCTTAACAAGGTTTAGTTAAAGAAGGCTACAATGACAGCAGTATTTACAAAAAAGAACAGCTATTGCCCCAGAGCCAGCAAAAGCCAGAGAAGTCTTGAAGATTCACTCAAATTGTGTCAAAATGTACACGATGATCAAAGATGATGACTTGGGGAAAAACAGTCAACTGAAATGGCCTTTAGATCATTGCTGTCATTAGCAATGCTTGCTCTGACTAAGCAGCAATTAAAATGATCTGTAATTATGGATCCCCTAGGCAGAAAACAGCTGGATGGAACCCCAAAGCAACTGTGGGCACCTTGGTTTGCCCACAGATGCCTATTTGGAATTCTGAACTTGGTCTTGGTGCTAAGTACAACTACAGCCAGCCTGACTTTGATTAAATACCCTCCAGGTCATAAGTCCCAGCTTATATATTAATGAACTATTTATTCACCAGCCATATACATATATATGGGCTGTCACTATCAGTGAACTGATTTCCCCATACTTCACAGGCAATTAGGATCCCATTCGACTTTGCTTCTGCATACTACTACATACAGGCTTCTTTCTCCAGGAATTAGTGTAGAAAACAATAACGTAGTAAGTTCTGGTTCTGCCCTATCTTTATGAGTTACAAAGTAAAATGGAAACAATGCCCTACTTCTAAAACACATACAACCAAACACAAAGATAACAATCGCAGGTAATCAGATGTTAAAGAAAAAAATCAATATTACACAAAGCCATGGTTATAGATGCACCCAGCACACTTCATGACCTTCCAGCAGCCACTTCAAAGACATAGAAGCCAGGGAAGGAACAAATACAGGGCAGTTAAGAAGTGTTCACAAAAAGAAAAGTGGCTTTTACCTTCAAAGAGTAAGAATTCCAATCTGGAAAGAAAGTTAAGATGATAAAATTGAATTTCATGTAAAATCACAGTGATTACAAGATAAAATACCACAGGACGCATTTTATTCAAAGTAACTTAAAACAAATCTTGAAACACGAACTAGGAAATGCTTTAAAACTGGTAAAAAGAAATCTCAGATCACCAAATGCTTAGTGAACTTGTGACAAAAGCCACAAGTACAAAAAACCCCAAAAAACAGCTGACTGTTGACAGGCTTAACAAGGTTTAGTTAAAGAAGGCTACAATGACAGCAGTATTTACAAAAGAAAAGACACTCAGCTATTCAGATGCTTTCACTAATTTTATTATCACAACACAATAATTCTTTTGCTGTCTTTGACCCCACCTATACTTCTGAGTTGCGAAAACTTACTAGCCAATTAGTTAGTAATATCCCAGTATTCAACATTTCAAAGAAGCCCAATTAATGGATGACTGCATACAGCAAGTAAAACCCAGAAAGCAGTAGTCACACACAGTGGTAGTGAAAATTTGAGCTCTGGTATCAGATCAACCTTGTTTCAGTTTGAGATTGGCCACTTCTAGTCAGGAGGCCTTGGATCAAAACGTCTGTTTCCACATTTATACTTACTTTACAGGTTTAGTTTGTTTTTTAGTCACTAAGTCATGTCCAAGTCTTCTGAGATCCCACGGACTGTAGCCTACCAGGCAAGGATACGGGAGTGGGTTGCCATTTCCTTCTCCAGGGGGCTTCCGACCCAGCTCGTCTGCAGTGTCAGGCATATTCTTGGCTAATCAGCTGCGGAAGGGAAACTGAGGGAAGCCCCATACAGGGTTACTAAGTTCAATTAACTTAAGACAATGACAGTCTCTTGGAAACAGTCAACATCCACTCTTCTGTCAAGTTGTTTTGACTGAAATTATAACCAGTCCAATGTGTTAACCTCAGTTCTCTCTTACTAAAAGTTCTGGCTAGTAATTATAGGTCTTAGAACTTTCTAAACAAGAAAACATTCATAGGTTAAAAACTTGAGATAATAGAGAGCATTATCAGACAATAAATTAACCAGTTTTGTTAAGACATAATGGAGTCTGAAATAACTTGGACCACATGAGGGGGTCTTATGAGTTACAGGGAATGAAGAAAAGTTATTTTTAGTAAATCCATCCCATTTGAACACAGCAACATCTATATGTTTATCTTCAGGGAGGTAAGAAATATTTCACAGAACTGTTCACTATTTCAACTCTGACCAGGGGTTTCTCACCTAAAGGCTTAGTTGTCAGGGGAAAATAGGTTAAAAAAAAGACCTACCTTCACATTTGTTCTGTCGATTCATATGGTCATTTCATCTTTGTATTTTAAAATTAGAAATGTATGGTGAGAATTCTTAAGATCAAGTTACTTTGATCATATCCAGTGGATACTAAACTTAATTTTAGTTAAAAAAAAAAAAAACAACTCATGATCTATACATCTCTACAAGCTCTTCTCTCCAGGAGTAACGCAAATCATACTGATTGCTTGTGTATTCCAATTTTAAGCTGATATTTTATTAAAAGCACAGAACACCTTTCATACTTCCAAAGATTTTGTTTCTGGAAGATCTGGTTTGGATTACTATTTATATACAAAATGGGATTCATGGAAGCAATCTTTACAGCAGTCCTGTCTGAGAAATTCCACAACACGTTTTGACCTTTGTCGGGGCCTATCCCCCACATTTATACTTACTTTACAGGTTTAGTTTGTTTTTTAGTCACTAAGTCATGTCCAAGTCTTCTGAGATCCCACGGACTGTAGCCTACCAGGCAAGGATACGGGAGTGGGTTGCCATTTCCTTCTCCAGGGGTCTTCCCGACCCAGCTCGTCTGCACTGTCAGGCATATTCTTGGCTAATCAGCTGCGGAAGGGAAACTGAGGGAAGCCCCATACAGGGTTACTAAGTTCAATTAACTTAAGACAATGACAGTCTCTTGGAAACAGTCAACATCCACTCTTCTGTCAAGTTGTTTTGACTGAAATTATAACCAGTCCAATGTGTTAACCTCAGTTCTCTCTTACTAAAAGTTCTGGCTAGTAATTATAGGTCTTAGAACTTTCTAAACAAGAAAACATTCATAGGTTAAAAACTTGAGATAATAGAGAGCATTATCAGACAATAAATTAACCAGTTTTGTTAAGACATAATGGAGTCTGAAATAACTTGGACCACATGAGGGGGTCTTAGGAGTTACAGGGAATGAAGAAAAGTTATTTTTAGTAAATCCATCCCATTTGAACACAGCAACATCTATATGTTTATCTTCAGGGAGGTAAGAAATATTTCACAGAACTGTTCACTATTTCAACTCTGACCAGGGGTTTCTCACCTAAAGGCTTAGTTGTCAGGGGAAAATAGGTTAAAAAAAAGACCTACCTTCACATTTGTTCTGTCGATTCATATGGTCATTTCATCTTTGTATTTTAAAATTAGAAATGTATGGTGAGAATTCTTAAGATCAAGTTACTTTGATCATATCCAGTGGATACTAAACTTAATTTTAGTTAAAAAAAAAAAAAAAAAACTCATGATCTATACATCTCTACAAGCTCTTCTCTCCAGGAGTAACGCAAATCATACTGATTGCTTGTGTATTCCAATTTTAAGCTGATATTTTATTAAAAGCACAGAACACCTTTCATACTTCCAAAGATTTTGTTTCTGGAAGATCTGGTTTGACGATTACTATTTATATACAGTAAAACCAACCCTGAGTATTCACTGGAAGGTCTAATGCTGAAGTTGAAGCTCCAATACTTTGACCACTTGATGTAAAGAGCTGACCCACTGGCAAAGACTGATACTGGGAGACTGAAGACAAAAGAAGCAGGTCACAGAGGTAAGGTGGTTAGACAGCATCACCAACTCAATGGTCGTGAATCTGAGCAAATTCCAGGAGATAGTAGAGGGCAGAGAACCTGGTCTGCTGCAATTCATGGGGTTGCAAAGATTTGGACACAACTTAGCAACTGAATAACAATGCTATTTATAAATCAATTATTGCCTCTTGGAATCATCTCTCAAGTTTTTGAGGATACTGATCACTTACTATTTTGTATTTTTAACCTTTGAAACATAAAATACTCAATGGTGGTAAAATGAATGCAAAACATACCAATTACTGATGTTAGGTACACACTAGACTTAACCTCTTCAATACACAGTTGACTTCTAGCTAATTACCTAGATTTGGTTGATAATGTATGAGATCAACCTATTTAATTATATCCCTTCCTATGCATTAACAGGTTAAGATGTTACTGTAACTTTCTGAAAAGACAAAGAAAAGTTCATTACTTTTATAGCACTTCCCAAAGACAAAATCTAGTATGGGAAATCTGTGGTAATTCCTACTGCAATACTTTAAAGCCCACACTACAGAGAAAGCAATTGTGCATTCTGCAGTTTTCTTTTTAAGGCAAAAACCATCATACAACATTAATAAAAGTAAGATTAAAGTTAATTTTCAGTATCACATGTCATGGTGAATCCTCAATTTGGGTATTTTTTTAACAAAGTTTTCATATCCAGTGGATACTAAACTTAATTTTAGTTAAAAAAAGACAACTCATGATCTATACATCTCTACAAGCTCTTCTCTCCAGGAGTAACGCAAATCATACTGATTGCTTGTGTATTCCAATTTTAAGCTGATATTTTATTAAAAGCACAGAACACCTTTCATACTTCCAAAGATTTTGTTTCTGGAAGATCTGGTTTGACGATTACTATTTATATACAGTAAAACCAACCCTGAGTATTCACTGGAAGGTCTAATGCTGAAGTTGAAGCTCCAATACTTTGACCACTTGATGTAAAGAGCTGACCCACTGGCAAAGACTGATACTGGGAGACTGAAGACAAAAGAAGCAGGTCACAGAGGTAAGGTGGTTAGACAGCATCACCAACTCAATGGTCGTGAATCTGAGCAAATTCCAGGAGATAGTAGAGGGCAGAGAACCTGGTCTGCTGCAATTCATGGGGTTGCAAAGATTTGGACACAACTTAGCAACTGAATAACAATGCTATTTATAAATCAATTATTGCCTCTTGGAATCATCTCTCAAGTTTTTGAGGATACTGATCACTTACTATTTTGTATTTTTAACCTTTGAAACATAAAATACTCAATGGTGGTAAAATGAATGCAAAACATACCAATTACTGATGTTAGGTACACACTAGACTTAACCTCTTCAATACACAGTTGACTTCTAGCTAATTACCTAGATTTGGTTGATAATGTATGAGATCAACCTATTTAATTATATCCCTTCCTATGCATTAACAGGTTAAGATGTTACTGTAACTTTCTGAAAAGACAAAGAAAAGTTCATTACTTTTATAGCACTTCCCAAAGACAAAATCTAGTATGGGAAATCTGTGGTAATTCCTACTGCAATACTTTAAAGCCCACACTACAGAGAAAGCAATTGTGCATTCTGCAGTTTTCTTTTTAAGGCAAAAACCATCATACAACATTAATAAAAGTAAGATTAAAGTTAATTTTCAGTATCACATGTCATGGTGAATCCTCAATTTGGGTATTTATTAGAATTATCTAAACATTTTCTCCAAATACTTACTTGTAAGCAAGATCACATAAATTGCATACTGAGAATTAATGCAAGCATCCAGCTGCTGCAATATAGTTACTCAAACGTTTTTCTTCAAGGCTACTACATTATACATCTGTGAACTGAAAAACTCTGCCCTAGATAGAATCTCTGGGTATTTAAGAAGCCTTATCATTGCTTTGACTTACTTTGCAGATTTAAATGTAAAACAACACTTAAACTGATACAACTATTATGTAATATTGCAAATCATTAATAATCTTCTGGAAAAGAGTCTACACCAAACAAAAATAATCATGTGAAAATTCAGTTAAAGAGAGCTGGTTATTATAGAGCTGTATCAACTTACCAGTTATAAGCTCAAGTGTGATAAACACAAAATCTTCAGCTAATCCCTCATTTAAGGTCATGTTACTGTCATGGTGACCTTAAATTCAGGACTGGTGGGTATTGGAAATTCCTGATTCTAAACTGAAATACTCAATTTTAAACGATGGACCAAATTACATAGAATTCTAGAAGTAAGATATTACAGTCCTTAATAGAATTTTAATACAAATACCGAAACCTGTTTACCTATACACTGTTTTTGTTTTTTTAATACAGTTAGATTTTTGTGAAACAGTAGGGAAAAAAATCCATTATTTATAATGGCTAAATAATCCAAAGGCATTTTTTTTTAATAAAAAAAATTTCTTTAAAGACCGTTTTTCTTTCTTACTCAGGGAAGATAACATTTTCTGCAAGAGTACATAAGGAAAATAGGATCTCCATATGAACAATTTCAGAGCTGAGCATATCGGTGTTAATTCTGTATCTTGAATACACAGGTGCATGCACACATACACACTCAATGAGGTTTGGAAAGCGAAGGCCTTTAACAAACTTTTCCCATCATGTCCTTGAGAAATATTGAAGGACTAAAATCAAGTGTTAGACAATGGGGATGGCTAATATTAACAATGTTTTAGAAATACTTAAACACTAGTATAGACCAAACTCAGTGATGAAAATTAATTCAGATTTTGTGAATAGAATAAGTGTAATTTTAAGACGTGAAGTCAATCAGAAAATGGCATTTCCTCTCCAAATCAACTGTTTTAAGTTTGCTTAGATTAAAAAAATAGCTTTTCTGGAGACCAAAATCCAGTATATTTTTTGCCTAAACTTTTTGAGTAATGAAGAAAAATAAAACAAATAGCAACTGAACTACCAATATCACTCACACACAAAACATGAGCAATCCATTTCAACCTTAAATTTAAGAAAACTGCCCTAGATAGAATCTCTGGGTATTTAAGAAGCCTTATCATTGCTTTGACTTACTTTGCAGATTTAAATGTAAAACAACACTTAAACTGATACAACTATTATGTAATATTGCAAATCATTAATAATCTTCTGGAAAAGAGTCTACACCAAACAAAAATAATCATGTGAAAATTCAGTTAAAGAGAGCTGGTTATTATAGAGCTGTATCAACTTACCAGTTATAAGCTCAAGTGTGATAAACACAAAATCTTCAGCTAATCCCTCATTTAAGGTCATGTTACTGTCATGGTGACCTTAAATTCAGGACTGGTGGGTATTGGAAATTCCTGATTCTAAACTGAAATACTCAATTTTAAACGATGGACCAAATTACATAGAATTCTAGAAGTAAGATATTACAGTCCTTAATAGAATTTTAATACAAATACCGAAACCTGTTTACCTATACACTGTTTTTGTTTTTTTAATACAGTTAGATTTTTGTGAAACAGTAGGGAAAAAAATCCATTATTTATAATGGCTAAATAATCCAAAGGCATTTTTTTTTAATAAAAAAAATTTCTTTAAAGACCGTTTTTCTTTCTTACTCAGGGAAGATAACATTTTCTGCAAGAGTACATAAGGAAAATAGGATCTCCATATGAACAATTTCAGAGCTGAGCATATCGGTGTTAATTCTGTATCTTGAATACACAGGTGCATGCACACATACACACTCAATGAGGTTTGGAAAGCGAAGGCCTTTAACAAACTTTTCCCATCATGTCCTTGAGAAATATTGAAGGACTAAAATCAAGTGTTAGACAATGGGGATGGCTAATATTAACAATGTTTTAGAAATACTTAAACACTAGTATAGACCAAACTCAGTGATGAAAATTAATTCAGATTTTGTGAATAGAATAAGTGTAATTTTAAGACGTGAAGTCAATCAGAAAATGGCATTTCCTCTCCAAATCAACTGTTTTAAGTTTGCTTAGATTAAAAAAATAGCTTTTCTGGAGACCAAAATCCAGTATATTTTTTGCCTAAACTTTTTGAGTAATGAAGAAAAATAAAACAAATAGCAACTGAACTACCAATATCACTCACACACAAAACATGAGCAATCCATTTCAACCATCGAACAAACAGAGGCTTGAACTGCACTGGTGTACTTACACGTGAATTTTTTTCAACAGTAAATAGCAGACTGGTTGAATCCGAGAAGGTAGAATGCCACATATGGAGGAACCATGTATAAGGAGGGCCAACTTTTAAGTTATATGTGAATTTTCCACTACGGAGGGTTGGTGCCCTAACCTGTGTTGTTCAAGGATCAAAGCTACCTTAAATTCAAATTTGGTTGGCTTTATTTTAGACACAGGTTAAAGAGTTTTAAAGTAAATATAATACTAAACATTCAAGTCTATCCTGACATGTTAGGCCTATTCCTAGCCTAGTAGTTACAAGTGCATACACTCGGGAGTCAGGCAGAACAGTATTTGAATCCTGGCTTTCCCACTTTGTACATAGTGACCACTAGTTATCCATAAAGTATTACTCAGACTCGGAGCTCCTCCTAAGTAGGGACAGTATTACCTACTTTAAAGGGTTGTTGATTACATGATATACAAAACGTAAAGTGATTCTTTAGCATACTGCCTGGTAACACAGTACTCACACCATGTGAGTAGGTATTAATAACCTATCATAAAAAAATGCTTAGCGTTAAGGAAAGAGTAGAATATTCTTTTCCACACTGCCATCTATAATATTATTTTCTTTTTTAAAATAAAGTTTTGGAATTGAAACTAAGAAATGTTATCAGGTATCAAGAACTACCTACCTCCAACTCTCTAAAAATGGATACACCTGGCATTTCTATTGTTTCAATTCTCCACCTGTTGATCTTTATTTTTTTTTGGTCACTTCTATTGGTCTTTCATTCATCTGTTTTCATCCATCTTTGTTCTTTGGCCTGTGTGGGCTTCCCATCACAGCGGCTTCTCTCGCTGCAAGCACCAGCTCCAGGCACATGAGCTCCAGAGCTCTAGCTTGGTAGTTGGGACACATAGGTCCAGCCGCTCTATGGCACGTGGGATCTTCCCAGGCCAGGGATCGAACTGGTGCCCCCTGCACTGCAAGGCGGGGTCCTTACCCACTGGACCACCAGGGAAGCCCTATCTGTTGATCTTAATCCATATAAATTATTTCTCAATAATTTATTTTTCAAGTCATCTATAATGATTTTCTTCCTTAATCTGCTTTAATTTTTTTATCACCAAACGTTTACTTGGATCTGATTAATGAATGCTAACATTTTTTAAGCTAGAAATTAAAGAAAAAACCCTACATGGGTGTTCCTTATGACCCTTTAGCCTTCCTTTCTGAGCTTTCAGAAGGTATTTTTATCTTCTTTGACTTGTATCTGTTTTCTGATCTAATTCCTAAATAAATATGCCATGATAGTTTCTCAGCAACCTAATCTTTTTCTGCCTTTTCCTTCTATTATCTTCCATCAATTCCCCAAAACTATTAATGCCTGATTTTCTGAACTCATTTCACTTTATTGCAGCCTAACCTTTCCTTGGGATCTTAAATACTATTAACATCTGTGGTGGCTGTTAAGTTTTTAATCTCCAACTAGATCCACTGAGACCAACTAATCTATAAATCATTATAAACGTCTGTTGCTGGTAAATTTCTCTACTAAGGTCTATGCTCTAACCCTGCCCCCAAATGTAAAACAACCTATGATCCTGACGCATTCAAAGTGTACTTAGGGACACACTGGGATCACCAAAGAGCATGTTAGAAGATTCTTGCTCTTTTTCAAATTATTGAATCAGAATCTCCATTTAAAAAAATTCCCCAAGGATTCATATCCACATTAAAGTTTGAGAAACACTGATGAATGGTGAAATTATGACCTAAATAGCTTAACTAAAACGTTAAAATAATCACCAGGTCTTTCTCAAAAGTATTTGATAAATGGAGAAAAGGTCTCATTTATCTCATTCTCCCACATTTAAAAAATAAAAAACAAAACAAAAAAATTTACAACAAACAAGCATACTTACTCTTAAAAAAATGTTCAGTTAACAGTATTTATTGCTAGTTATATTTAAATTTAAATAGACCAGATTGTTTTCCACACCTACTCTACAGAGATTAATTTAAATATTATTAGTCTGTTACGGTTAGACTTCTTCATGGGAAGCATGGTAAGACAGTTTCTATATGAGAAACCAATGGTAAATATGTACCATCTAACAAAATACTTAGTCATACTTCACTTGCCGGAAGCATGCCCAAGTTATTACGACCAATGCAACTGAGGTACTTAAACAGTAACAAAATATATAAACACATTTCCGTTATAATCAGTAGGTTCAAGTAATAACAAGATTTGTGTTGATAATATTGTTCACTCCCCACCCCACAAAAATTTCAAAAGTGTCTTAGATGATAAACAGTAACAGCCTTTTAAAATATATTAATCTCTGTTTAATCTACTTAAAAACCTAGGCAATGGAAATTTTGCAGATTTAAAAAACTCTTGGTTGAAGCATGAAATTAACACCCAAAGAAAACCTATACAGAAATGGCTGTCAAAGTCTACTAAAAACTGCTCAGTGCAGTATATGAGGCCTGTAACAATGCAGTATTTGAGTATTTAAGGAAATGTTTGAAAACTGAGGCTGAGCTCCTTTTTCACCAATGTTACTATACTTAACTATACCAATCCTCCCTTTAGCCCTGTGGAGAAAATTTTTAAGTGATCAAACCTCAAGTGATTTTAAAAGGCACGACTAAGTTAAGGCATTAACTAAGTTAATGAACTAAGTTATTAGTTTATTACTAATTGAAGCTCTTGTCCTCCTAATAAATTGGGAAGCTAGGCCTAAAAATTACTCTTAGGACATTTTAAGTAAATACTGAAATAAAACACTACTCCTATGTATTACCTTTTTGAAGAAATGTCTACAGATGATCATGATTTCAGTCATAAACCTGAGGCCTAAATAAACAGAAACGTGATTTCTTTCACATCAATAGAAAGATACTTTCCTATATGAATAAAATATACTCCACAGGAAAATACTTAATAAAATCTTATTTCTAAAAATAAATAATAAACTTAGGGCTTTAGGTAGAGACAAAAGACACCAATAGAGCCTAAACTTAAAATGATTATAAAAAATCAGCCTCCTTTTATTTAGGAAAACATACGGCCACAAACCACTGAGAAACGCCACCCCAACTCCATCCACCCTCACCCCCAGCTCTGCCAACACCTAAAGGTGCCCAAGTTTAGATATTTTTGCTATGAGAATATTCCCTACTGTCTCAATGAGTGACTTTTTTGATTTGGGGGAAAATCTTTCCGGAAAATACAGACCAAATAATTCTTTCTTGAAACAACAGGGTACATTTCTTCTTCCCAATAGCTCAATTTAAGTCTTCACTAAGAGAGACAGGATAGAATGTATTAGCACTCCTCCTCATGGTTTCTTACTTGATTTGCTTTACAAATCATCAGGTCACTTTCCAGCTAAATCCTCTGTTATTAACAGTACAGTATTCAGCGGAATGAACTTTACTTCAAGTAAATTTCCACTCTGACTTGCAGAACTTCCACCTTTTCGACTAGTAAGGAACTAAGCATACCTTCAAAGAAGAGAAGTCACAGAAAAACGACTAGATTAGGACTATTTTCAAGAGAACAGGATAAGAGAAATCCCTTACAAAGTCTTAAGAAATACAGAGCTCTTGATATATTTCTTATACACTACAGGCATTCCTCAGTAATGCACCTAAACCCTCCAACATGGCCTTCCCCAAATATTCCCCCACATCTCCTTCACGTGCTGACATGTCATGTCAAGGGGTCAAGAACACTGTGAGAATAAAACGCTTACTGAAAGCACTGTACAAGCGTTGCCCTCTGCTCACCTCTGTACATTTTCCAGGATCATTTCCAATGCAGATACGCCAGAATTTTATCAGAGAAGCCTTATAGGTAGCCTGTTATGCCAAAGACAAAAATCCCATCTGATACTGGGAGACCCAGTTCTAACCCCAGGAAAGCTACTTCCTGGGACTCTTTAATATTTAAACCACTAGAGTTCAGTACTTTTATTTTTACTATCCCAATATTTTCACTGCCCAGTATCTAGTACTAAATTTGAGGAACTCCATTTGACTACAAAAGTTTCCATCACAGTACTACTGAGTCTTTGTTGCACAATTTGAACCCATCACACCCCACCCAAAATCACCAACACAACACTTTGAACATGTTAGATTTTATTAAAAATATTTAACATTGTACAAATATTCCAACACAGTTATAGTACCTCAACACTGTACCAAAAGCATAATTTTATTAAACTACGATTAAATGGTCTTGCAAATGTTCCTATTTCAATATTTTCATATTACTGTATGCTACCAGCAATGTAATGCTTGCAGGAGCTTTCAACTCAGTTATAGAAAGAGCCTTATGACAGCACTAAACATCGTAACAGGACTCATTAAGTACATTTCTACCTATGTTACTCAACTGGCTAGAGAAGTTGCCTTTGTCCAACCATCATAAATGAGATGTCAAGATAAGCAATGTTCATGGGATCCTGACAAAGTTACTACAGAAAATGAAAGCCCGTTTTACATTTGAGGAATTTAAGTTTCCCCCATAATGCCTCCTCCTTTTCTGGTCCCATGAAATGTACTTTGTTGTTAGTTTATCAAAAGCCAACAAGTTTGCACTGCATTTTCCTTAACTTAATATGAACCCTGCAGCACTACTAGTGTGTTCCTATTGCTAACTATAAAACTTCCCTAGGATTGCACATTATTAAGTGCAATCTAGAAATACTACAATCCAATCTGTTCTACCACTGATACATGCATAAAATGTGTCAGAAGAGAAACATTTAACACAATGATGCAATGACTGCAGTTCTTAAAAGTATGGTAGTCACATACCTCTCGTATACTGTAAGCTTACAGATACAGGCGTATATTCATGACACTGATTAGCCCATGTTAACACCTAGGAGAGTCCTCCTAGACTGATATATCTGATCAACAAAGAAGGCATAAAAATACTGAGGAGGTTCTAGGCATAAAAATTCATAATTACTTTTAACCAGTGCTTATAGCTACCTTTTATGTGGTAGAAAGAAATGCCTAATTATTAAATTTAATTTCTCAATACTGTACCATTATGGAATCCCCTGAGTATGAGACTCTGCTCTTCAGAAAAGGCCTAAAAACTGACTATAATTCTATCAACATCTGTTCATCCCATCAGCTGTCCTGGGGTTCAGTCGAAACACGAGTTCATAGGTTTATATTTCTGTTTCTGCTATATAAAAGGTCCTAATATTTCAGCTACATTAATTTCCTCTTGATCTAAAGACATCCAATATATCTTTAAATTGAGCCCACTCTTGTTTGTTGAACTGCTAAAACATATTTAAGATGCATTATTCACTCATCTACCCAATAAAATGTCAATATAACAAAGATATTAGAGGGACTGAAATCACATAAAATAAAGCAAATTTACTGTTCCTCCAAGAGATTTACTTAGAGTCTATCTTGACCACTTATACCCTGAGCATTTCATAACTTTACTTCATACTTGCAGGCCTTTCCTGCTAATCTACGAATCCGAGAATAGAGTATGAAGTACTTATTATATGTTCCTACTTTGAACAGAATTATCTTGTATTTAAGTCTTATTTTTCTACAAGGCTGATATAAATGCCCACTTATAGAATATGGGCATTTTCCCACACTTAATGACCCACTACTGATTAAAAAAAAAAAAAATAGGAAAAAAAAAAAGTTCTTACCAACAATTCCACTGGTTATCGTCCCCAGCGAACCCCACCTAGCAAGTCGACATCATGACATGTCAGGTCAGGGCAGCCTCAACCTCGCTTCCCTGATAGTCAGGTGATAAAAGGAAGGAGTTAAAACAGGAAAAGTACACTTGCAGATTTCTGGATAACATCTGAAAATGATTAAAAAACAGAACAAAACAAAAACCCAGAGCTTCTGGTAACCTCTAAAGAATATATATATATACACATGTGTATAGAAGAAAAAAACTTCCATAAAACAAATAATGACCACTCCCAATTAAATATTTACATTTATATTAAATTGCCGACCAATACATTAAATATGCATTATTTTTAAAGTTTAGTGTTTGCATTTCAAAAATAAAAACTAATCAACGAACTTCTAACGCAAAAGTAAAAATGCCTAGTCAATGGACTTGTCAGTCTGGATTCTATAGTCCGTCACCCAATCCAAGGTCTTATTCAGAAGAACTAAGTTAACAGAAGCTCCCATTCTTAGAGAAACATAAACACACTTATAAATCCAGTGCACTCTTTCTATAAGGCTTTTTCTTAGTTGCTCACTTAAGAGACTTCACATAATAATGAACAACACTAACATTTAAACAATTCTTCTTATACTCTGGTTGGTTTTAAGAATATTGGATTGTTCAATAAAATTCTCTTTGGATAAATCAAAATGGTAAATTTGACATGTATTTAGAAGTCTTTCAAATTGACAAATGACAGCCTTATAGTAAGTATTTACTGGAAGGGTTTGGTTTTACAAATAATACACAATTAATAAAACATAGGTATGATTATCCAAATGGGCAGGCGGTAAATGATGCAATGAGTCTCAAGAATACTATATGGTTTTATGCTAGGAATGGAATTTAAGGGCCCTTCTCTTTTGGAATTTAATAAATATATTTTGATGTATGCTGACCTTTTTAAAAAGAGGGTTCACCTCCTATATCAGATTTCAAAGCCAAATGAGAAAAATTATCTACTAACAGAAAGCATTGGGCCTTCTTATGCAGAATAACCCTAGTAACTAGAAAAACTGAAAAACAATTATGCTGATCTTTAGTTTTTAAAAAAAAAATTAGCTACAAAACCACAGCAAATCAATTTTCATATCAATTGACCAAATAAACTTGGAAATATTAGAAATCTGGCTAATTAGAACTTTTTTGCTTTCAAAAAAATTAAAACACCGTCATATAAATACATACATTTAAGCAACTGCTATAAATGAGTGATCAAATAAAAAATTAGCATTCCACTATGGGGAGGGGGGCACACTTTATCATTCTCAGGAGAGCACCTACAAAGAGGTTATCCTCAATATAAAGAAAAAGTCTTTCCCAGCACATGTTACTGTAGCAGGCTCAGAAATAAAAACAAATGAATTAGGTGGGGGAACAAAAAAGATGGCAAGACAGTAGGCAATCAGATTTTCTAGAACTCATAATCTGTGCCTATTTAAGAAAAAAACCTGAGGCAAATCTAGAATAAAAACCTCCTCAGTGGACATTTTTCAGGCGTTTTATATGGTTAGATTTACTTCTGTGAAAAGTTAAGCTCTGAATGCATTTTCTTGGAATGCTGCTTAAAGCAACAGCTTACAAGACATCAAGGGAAAAGCTCCTAAGAGTTAATCCCTATAAAGTTGTCTGTCTGTTAAATAGCCACAAAAAACCCCCTATAAAGCAGTACTTATTAGAGAGATATCTCTATTCTTTAACTGGTGAGAATAAAACGTAATTTGTAATTAGAGAAAAAGATTTTGACATGGAATCTAGGTTTGATTTTTATGTTTTTGCTAGGGTTTACATTTTAGGATGGGTGGGGGAAGCACATTATACTTATTCAGAATCACTTTTATTCCTGTCCCTAATTTTGTTCATAAGAACCTTGTCACTGGTAACATTTAAGTTGTAAGAAATACAAATAATTCAAATTTTATTTCTAGATGCTCTCTTCTTTCCAAGAAAAATCATGGTTTTACTTAAATCTAATTCAGATTTATAGCTATAGCCTCTAACTGCATTCTCAAAGTTTAAAGGAAGCACTTAAAGAATGTTTGGTGTCTATTCTTACATACGTGGACATAAGCAAAACAACTGAATCCAAGCAGACAGCCATGTTAATATGAAACTGCTACACATAGGAATTACCTATAATTCCTTTAGCAGTTTTCCAAAACATAAAAGGAATATTCATGAGGCCTGTTAACTTACTGTACTATGTAATAAGTGCACTTTTAAAAAGAAATGATACACTGACTTTCATCAGCAAATATTCTTCTCAAAGTCAAAAAAGATGTCATGAAAACCAAATTAAGACCTGACTGAGCTTACATGGAATTAGGTGGCTTATAATTTTGAAAGTCTAATACCGTTGTCATAAGACACCAAACAGGGGAAAAAAAAAAAAAAACACAGAATAAAGGTGTGCACATTTTAATTATTCTACAGTGGCTTATTTTTTGTCATTTAAAAACATTTTAGATCCACCAAAGAATAAAATGGAAGGGAAATTTTTTATCGGTTGTTTGAAAGTGATCCACTTTTCTGCACTGTTTGTTCTCTGTTCCTCTCATTCTCAAGCGAAAAAAAACCTTACAATAAATGAGAACTTCTAAAGGAAATGGCAATAGATGCTATGATTTGGCCAACAAAACTTTAGCCACTAAGTAGTAAAAAATAAATAAATAAAAATAAGAGTCATTAACAGTATGTCAGAAGTAGGACTACTGGATATTTTTTAAGTCTCTTACAAGGTCTAAGTGTTTCTCAAAGCAAATTTATATAGCCATAGGAAATTATATTCCTAAATCAGTAACTGAAGTGATAATCACAATCATGTATACTCAAAGCTTACATTAAGTTTAGTCCGCAGAGCAACTGACACCACAGTACTAACATTTTTTCCTGTTAAGTACATTCACTCCAGCAAATAAGGTCTCCAGACAACAAATTATCCTTTAGAGAAAGAATGTGGGTCAAAATAAATTGCAGTCTGCTTCCCCAATCCCATTTTATTTAACACAAATTATCCAATGCCTGCAAGAATGTTCAAAAGCCTCTGAGCTTGTTTTTATAAAAATAAAGGATAAAATTGCCAAATTAGAAGACTATGAGAGAACATCAATCAATGAAGTGCTATTTGGAATAAATACTAGAATTTAGACTAATCCTCAGTCTCAGTCTGATATTCACGATACATATTAGAATAGACAAGAAATTTTGCATGAATTTGATCACTCACATAGGCAGTTATAGTTTGAAAACAATATTCCTTGCAAGGATTACGAATAAAATAATGTTTTAGGACACAATTGAATTTGAAATAGGTAATGTTTTGAATAGACTTTTTAGTTTTATTGAAATCTTACATGAACAAGAAATTGGAAATACAATCACATCAAAGAACAAATTGTCACGGCTTTGACGTTTAAGCCAAACAAATTTTGTAGGGCAGATTTCAAAAAGGTGTGAAGTTATAACAATTTAAAAACACAGTTGACCTACTTCTAGGAATGCAAAACATACAATCATAGGTTATTTTCAATACAGTGGCTTATTTTTTGTCATTTAAAAACATTTCAGATCCACCAAAGAATAAAATGGAAGGGAAATTTTTTATCGGTTGTTTGAAAGTGATCCACTTTTCTGCACTGTTTGTTCTCTGTTCCTCTCATTCTCAAGCGAAAAAAAACCTTACAATAAATGAGAACTTCTAAAGGAAATGGCAATAGATGCTATGATTTGGCCAACAAAACTTTAGCCACTAAGTAGTAAAAAATAAATAAATAAAAATAAGAGTCATTAACAGTATGTCAGAAGTAGGACTACTGGATATTTTTTAAGTCTCTTACAAGGTCTAAGTGTTTCTCAAAGCAAATTTATATAGCCATAGGAAATTATATTCCTAAATCAGTAACTGAAGTGATAATCACAATCATGTATACTCAAAGCTTACATTAAGTTTAGTCCGCAGAGCAACTGACACCACAGTACTAACATTTTTTCCTGTTAAGTACATTCACTCCAGCAAATAAGGTCTCCAGACAACAAATTATCCTTTAGAGAAAGAATGTGGGTCAAAATAAATTGCAGTCTGCTTCCCCAATCCCATTTTATTTAACACAAATTATCCAATGCCTGCAAGAATGTTCAAAAGCCTCTGAGCTTGTTTTTATAAAAATAAAGGATAAAATTGCCAAATTAGAAGACTATGAGAGAACATCAATCAATGAAGTGCTATTTGGAATAAATACTAGAATTTAGACTAATCCTCAGTCTCAGTCTGATATTCACGATACATATTAGAATAGACAAGAAATTTTGCATGAATTTGATCACTCACATAGGCAGTTATAGTTTGAAAACAATATTCCTTGCAAGGATTACGAATAAAATAATGTTTTAGGACACAATTGAATTTGAAATAGGTAATGTTTTGAATAGACTTTTTAGTTTTATTGAAATCTTACATGAACAAGAAATTGGAAATACAATCACATCAAAGAACAAATTGTCACGGCTTTGACGTTTAAGCCAAACAAATTTTGTAGGGCAGATTTCAAAAAGGTGTGAAGTTATAACAATTTAAAAACACAGTTGACCTACTTCTAGGAATGCAAAACATACAATCATAGGTTATTTTCAATACAAGAAAACTTAAATTTGTTTGCTTTAATTTCTTCAAACTACTAAGACAAAGCACTAGCTTGTATTTTTATTTACAGCATACTCCATACCCCTGTAAGCTATCCCAAATCCAAAAAATGAAACTGTCCAAAACCAAAGGTTCAGCAAAATCATGATTTAACAGTGTGCTCAGCTTGTTTTTAAGCTAAAATGAAGTCTGAAACGATAAAAGCACTGTAACTCCCAGAACAAGGGAACTCTGCAAGCCCAATAATGTCCAATAGCATTTATGAAAAGAGGAAAAAATAAAAAGACTTGAGTATATACACAATAGTGATTTCTTCGGCCAAATACAAATGGCAGCAAATTGCTACTTAAAGATGAAACAGATAAGCCAATTTTTTTTTGAAGGATGTAGATCTAGAGCCAATCGTATCTTGTCAATATCATTTTCAAGCCCTCACTTGTCTATTTCCACTGTTGCCCATAAGTATCCTGATAAAACTCCTGGTTGTCATTATTGTAACCATAGTTACCAGAATAGTCACCACCTTGCTGAAGCGGCTGTTGAGCGATGGGTTGGGAACCCCAGTTCTGTTGGTTGTTGGTCTGACGGCGCTTGGAGTCAGGTTGGTTGTACCCGTCTGCCTTTCTCTTGCCTCCTACATTGCCCCCTCGGTTGCCCCGAGATCCACGGGAACCACGGCCTCTCTGCTGTTGTGCAGGACCCCCTCGTCCACCCCTAGAGCCTCTTGGTGGTCCCAAAGGTGCCCCCCTCTGTGAGTAGCCAGCTCTACCTCTTGGAGGTGGTGCTCCCCGCCCCCTCGGTGGTGGTGGAGCACCTCGCCCTCCCCTTCCTCCTCCTCTTCCTCTTACTGCATAGCCATCATCATAGCCGTAGTAGGGATCTTCATAGCCTCCACGGTAGTCGTGATAATCATAACCATAGTAATCATCATAGTAATCTTCATAGCCATAGTAATCTGGAGGGTAGCCATAGCCACCTCTCCCCCCACCACGACCCCGACCTCTAATTGGCGGTGGCATGCGAGGAGGAGGGTGATAGTAATAATCTTCATACCTAGCAACGGAGGGGAGAAAAGAAAAAACAAATTAGTGCGCTTGGAGATTCTTGCTGACTTTTGAAACTATCCAATCTCTGAAGGGTTTACTAAAATGTAGACTCACGCGGTACTTCTGGAGGCCTGCCTAGCAGCTTGGCGCTCTTTCCTTTTCTTGTCTGGTGGCTTGGCTAGGACTATTTCAATTTCTTCCCCTTCTATTTCTTTGCCATTCATCTCATCCATGGCCTGTACGAAATTAGAAAATAAATTTATTTCACAAAGAATAGTACTTTAAACATAGCAAACATTGTCTATGACATTTCATATACTTAATAACCAATTCACCTCACAACTATTTTAATCTGCAAGATGAATGTAGCCACCAAATTTTTTAAAATACACAAAATACTTATTCCCCTCAATCTTATGTTATGTCTAAGTTACACTGAGAAAACTGAGGTCCTACTATTATATTTTCTAAAAAACTAAATAAAACAGAGAGCTGCTTATTGCTGCTCCTTAATTTCAAATAACTCTTCCAAAGCCAACACAAAGCAGCAAATTGACATCTGGAGAACGTGCCAGTATTAACCAACTTTTCAGGATTAAAATTTTTAAACACATCGCATTCAGCATGTAGGTTTTAAACTGTTCTTTCATAAAAATGTTAAGGATTTAAAACATAAATCAGATTATCGGTGAAATGCAACAAGATACTAAACAACAACAAAAAGTCTAGGCCTGCCACCCCCCATCTCCAGCAATGCACACCTGTAACATACTTTGCCTGAATAGTTAAAAGCACAGAGCCCAGCAAAGGCCTAAATTAAGACTCAAGTACTCGTAATCAAAGGCATTCTGGGATCAAGTTTTTTATTTATATCATCCCACCTAATAACTTCTGCCATAGTTGTGGTAACTCAGTAACGAAGTATCACCTCCTCACCATAGTTTTTCTGTTTCCCTATCCAACCTTGTCCTCACTGGATACACATATGTACATAATAAAATGCTGATTTACACGTATCTAGACAAAGATTAAATCAGCATCTTTCTCCTAACTTGTTTTTTTCCCCCCTTTATCACCTTAGGTTTTGGCTGCTTCAACTAAAGCAACCAAATGAGTCTATAAAAGCATCCTGGTATAAACAAAAGAATGAACCATCTGTCTATTATTTCCTCTGGCCATCCTCCAATTTCCAGTTACCAAGCTAGAAATTTTATAATTTCATCGATCTCTTTGGCAAATCACCCTTGAAAATTACTTTCAATTATGAACAATCAGTTAATACCAAGTGAATCAAAACAAATATTTAGAAGATATAAATTTATTAATTATCTGTCCTTCATACCATTGTCAAATTCTACACTAAGCTATGAATTTAACAGTATTGTCTCAATAATTAGCTTCCATAAAAAAGCAAACCAGGGGCTTCTCTGGTAGCTCACTGGTGGAGAGTTCACCTGCCAATGCAGAAGATGGGGGTTCGATTCCTAATCCAGAAGATCCCACATGCTGTGGAGCAAACACGCCCGTGAGCCACAACTACGGAGCCTGTGTGCTCTAGAGCCTTGGAGCCACAACTATTGAGCCCATGTGCTGCAACTACTGAAGCCCGTGTGCCCTAGAGTGCACAACAAAAAAAGTCATCGCCAACAAGAAGCCTGCTCACCTCAAGCAGAGAGTAGCCCCTACTCCCTGAAACTAGAGAAGAGCCTGTGGCAGCAGTGAAAACCCAGAATTGCCAAGAGTAAATAAATAAAAATTTAAAAAGGCAAACCAATAAATTCTAACTAATCAAAGGCACATATTAAAGTAGTATCCTGGTCAGGAAATATAAACTGCCCAATTAGAGGTGGGGCCACTTTAAGTACAGAGCGTGCAATAGAAGAACCCGGCCTGACTCAAAAAAGGTTTCAGATTTATCTCCTCAATTATATAAAAGCTTTTGTTTTTTGTCAGCTTCCCCATCTCCTTCCTCCAGAAGGAGAGAGGACAAGAGGAAGAAGAAACTGGAAATTTCACTCATCAAAGACAGTGCTGATCCCACAATCAACAGAAAGCAGCAGAGTACTCCCTATCCAACCTTGTCCTCACTGGATACACATATGTACATAATAAAATGCTGATTTACACGTATCTAGACAAAGATTAAATCAGCATCTTTCTCCTAACTTGTTTTTTTCCCCCCTTTATCACCTTAGGTTTTGGCTGCTTCAACTAAAGCAACCAAATGAGTCTATAAAAGCATCCTGGTATAAACAAAAGAATGAACCATCTGTCTATTATTTCCTCTGGCCATCCTCCAATTTCCAGTTACCAAGCTAGAAATTTTATAATTTCATCGATCTCTTTGGCAAATCACCCTTGAAAATTACTTTCAATTATGAACAATCAGTTAATACCAAGTGAATCAAAACAAATATTTAGAAGATATAAATTTATTAATTATCTGTCCTTCATACCATTGTCAAATTCTACACTAAGCTATGAATTTAACAGTATTGTCTCAATAATTAGCTTCCATAAAAAAGCAAACCAGGGGCTTCTCTGGTAGCTCACTGGTGGAGAGTTCACCTGCCAATGCAGAAGATGGGGGTTCGATTCCTAATCCAGAAGATCCCACATGCTGTGGAGCAAACACGCCCGTGAGCCACAACTACGGAGCCTGTGTGCTCTAGAGCCTTGGAGCCACAACTATTGAGCCCATGTGCTGCAACTACTGAAGCCCGTGTGCCCTAGAGTGCACAACAAAAAAAGTCATCGCCAACAAGAAGCCTGCTCACCTCAAGCAGAGAGTAGCCCCTACTCCCTGAAACTAGAGAAGAGCCTGTGGCAGCAGTGAAAACCCAGAATTGCCAAGAGTAAATAAATAAAAATTTAAAAAGGCAAACCAATAAATTCTAACTAATCAAAGGCACATATTAAAGTAGTATCCTGGTCAGGAAATATAAACTGCCCAATTAGAGGTGGGGCCACTTTAAGTACAGAGCGTGCAATAGAAGAACCCGGCCTGACTCAAAAAAGGTTTCAGATTTATCTCCTCAATTATATAAAAGCTTTTGTTTTTTGTCAGCTTCCCCATCTCCTTCCTCCAGAAGGGAGAGAGGGACAAGAGGAAGAAGAAACTGGAAATTTCACTCATCAAAGACAGTGCTGATCCCACAATCAACAGAAAGCAGCAGAGTACTCAGGTTGTACATTTTAGACGCTATGTGAAAATACTTTTTTTCTTACCTTTCAAATCATCAATAAGCAAATTATTATATGCAAGTAATATTTCTAACTATAGAATCTGGCAAAAAAAAAAATACTGTGACAATTCTAAAGTAACTAAAGAAAGGCAAAACTATGAAGAACTAATCATTCCCTCAGAACACACCTACTGAATTACATTATACTAGATATGAAGCCATGTACACTGTTCAGTTCCATTCATAGGTCCACAAACTGAGGTAAATAGTCACTAAATACACTCATTACCATTTTGTTATTTATGGAAGTTAATAACTATTCCTTGTAACATTTTCAAGGTATGATGCTATCAAAGCTTTAGGTTATACAAAAAAAAATACAGAGATTAAAAGTAACTTGCCTGAGATCACAAATCCAGTTAGTAATAATCAGGCTTTGAAATACAGTCATACCTGTTACATTACTACCACTTCATAAAGATTATTAAAAGAAAGCTCCAGGGGCTTCCCCTGGTGGTCCAGTGGGTAAAGACACCGCCTTGCAGTGCAAGGGGTGCTGGTTCGATTCCTGACCTGGGAAGATCCCACGTGCCGCGGAGCGGCTGGACCGATGTGTCCAATCAACCGAGCTGGAGCTCTGGGGCGCGAGCGCCCAGAGCCGGCGCTCTGCGACGACGGTGGCCGCGATGGGAGGCCCACAAGAACAAAGACGGATGAAAATAGATAAATGAAAGACCAATGGAAGCGGCCCGCCCATCTCCCTCCCTCCCCATTCCCACCCTCCAAAAAAAAAAAAAAGATAAATAAATAAATTAAAAAAAAAAAAAAAAAGAAAGCCCCAGAGTTCAGTAAAAGCTGGAAACCAATCTTACTTGTTTTTTTTTTTTTTTTAAAGATTTATTTATTTTTTAATTTTTGGTGGGGGTGGCATGGGGAGGGAGGGGAGTGGGCGGGCCACTTCTATTGGTCTTTCATTTGTCTGTTTTCATCCATCTTTGTTCTTCGGCCCATGTGGGCCTCCCATCGCAGTGGCCTCTGTTGTCGCAGAGCGCAGGCTCTGGGCGCATGCGCTCCAGAGCTCCAGCTCAGCGATTGGACACATCGGTCCAGCCTCTCCGCGGCACGTGGGATCCTCCCAGGCCAGGGATCAAACCCGCGCCCCTTGCACCGCAAGGCAGTGTCCTTACCCACTGGACCACCAGGGAAGCCCTCTTACTTGTTTAAGTCATTTTATATATTTACAATGTTTCAACAACAAAATTCAAATATCAAGAAACAAAATATAAAATTTCCTACCTTAACAGCTGCTCCTCTGTCTTCAAAATGAACAAATGCATAATCTTTCAATTTCTTCACTCTTTCAAGTTTCCCAAATTCAGAAAATGACTTTTCCAATATTTCTTCTGTCACTGTAGTAGCCAAGTTTCTCACAAATAAAACTTTAACCTAATATAACAAATACAGAAAACTGGCATTGGCTACTTAATATAGTTGAAGTCCTTAATTAAAATATTTCTTCCTATCTTCATGGCATAGGCTTTTTGGGGGGGGGGGAGGGGGGCAGGTGGGCCACTTCTATTGGTCTTTCATTCGTCTATTTTCATCCATCTTTGTTCTTTGGCCCGTGTGGGCCTCCCACCATGGTGGCCTCTGTTGTTGCAGAGCACCGGCTCTGGGCGCATGCGCTCCAGAGCTCCGGCTCGGCAACTGGACACATCAGTCCAGCTGCTCCATGGCACGTGGGATCTTCCCAGGCCAGGCCAGGGATCAAACCGGCGCCCCTTGCACTTCAAGGCGGTGTCCTTACCCACTGAACTACCAGGGAAGCCTCCCATGGCATAGGCTTTTAAGTCTCTAGAACAATTAAGAGCTAAAAGCACCATCACAGAAAGGTATGAAAACTACTGAGAAATGATTGTCACCAATTTATATAAATTATGAGTTCCTTCTGCTGTCATGTCATTAAAGCACTTAATACTGTAAATAGGACTTTCAAGGAACCAAAATATTATTACTAAGTTTATTTACAAATTTAATATGGTGCCTTTGTTGTAATTTAGTTGTTAAGTCATGTCCGACTCTTCTGTGACCCCAGGAATTGTAGCCCACCAGGTTCCTCTGTCCATAAGATTTTCCAGGTAAAAATACTTGAGTGGGTTCTGTATCTCTGGGGGATATTCCCCACCTAGGGATCGAACCCAGGTCTCCTGCATTGGTAGATGGATTCTTTACCCCTGAGCCACCTGGAAAGCCCAACATGGTTCCTAAGTTCGCCCTAAAACAACAAACTTTCTGTCTCCCCATCCCACCCAAGAACTGGATGAGTTCATTAAATAATCAAGGATAGCCAGGGAAAAAGAAAGAACAAAATCAGAGACTAGCCCTAGTAGATATAACAAACTCTATCAATTCAATGTTTAAATCATTTAATCAGTGCAGTGTTAATTTGAACAAAGATGAAAATTGGACACATACCTCACACTATATACTAGAATAAAGTCCAAATAGATAAAAAAGTTAAAAGGGGGGTGATGTTGACCGTTTCAGAAGAAAATAATTATATAACACTGCACTGGAGAAGGCTTTGTAACTTAAAATCTACAAACTATGAAGGACTGAAAAATTCAACTACTTAAAAAAAAAAAAAAAACAGACTTCTATATGATACAAAATACCTTAAGTAAAAAAAAAAAAACACTTAAGTCACCAACAGTTAATCTGTCTTTTATCAGAACTCTAGAAAATAAGAAAAAAAGTCAACAGAAAAAAAATGGCAAAATTAATGAATACATGCTTCATACAAAGAAATATAGCTCTTAAGCGTATAGAAATGTAAACTCATGCACACAGAGTAGAAAACAAATCGTAACAGCTATGAGAGAGCACTTGTTATGAGATTTGGCCCGGGGTTTTAAGAAATGTCTACCAGGGAAGCCTCCCATGGCATAGGCTTTTAAGTCTCTAGAACAATTAAGAGCTAAAAGCACCATCACAGAAAGGTATGAAAACTACTGAGAAATGATTGTCACCAATTTATATAAATTATGAGTTCCTTCTGCTGTCATGTCATTAAAGCACTTAATACTGTAAATAGGACTTTCAAGGAACCAAAATATTATTACTAAGTTTATTTACAAATTTAATATGGTGCCTTTGTTGTAATTTAGTTGTTAAGTCATGTCCGACTCTTCTGTGACCCCAGGAATTGTAGCCCACCAGGTTCCTCTGTCCATAAGATTTTCCAGGTAAAAATACTTGAGTGGGTTCTGTATCTCTGGGGGATATTCCCCACCTAGGGATCGAACCCAGGTCTCCTGCATTGGTAGATGGATTCTTTACCCCTGAGCCACCTGGAAAGCCCAACATGGTTCCTAAGTTCGCCCTAAAACAACAAACTTTCTGTCTCCCCATCCCACCCAAGAACTGGATGAGTTCATTAAATAATCAAGGATAGCCAGGGAAAAAGAAAGAACAAAATCAGAGACTAGCCCTAGTAGATATAACAAACTCTATCAATTCAATGTTTAAATCATTTAATCAGTGCAGTGTTAATTTGAACAAAGATGAAAATTGGACACATACCTCACACTATATACTAGAATAAAGTCCAAATAGATAAAAAAGTTAAAAGGGGGGTGATGTTGACCGTTTCAGAAGAAAATAATTATATAACACTGCACTGGAGAAGGCTTTGTAACTTAAAATCTACAAACTATGAAGGACTGAAAAATTCAACTACTTAAAAAAAAAAAAAAAACAGACTTCTATATGATACAAAATACCTTAAGTAAAAAAAAAAAAACACTTAAGTCACCAACAGTTAATCTGTCTTTTATCAGAACTCTAGAAAATAAGAAAAAAAGTCAACAGAAAAAAAATGGCAAAATTAATGAATACATGCTTCATACAAAGAAATATAGCTCTTAAGCGTATAAGAAATGTAAACTCATGCACACAGAGTAGAGAAAACAAATCGTAACAGCTATGAGAGAGCACTTGTTATGAGATTTGGCAAAAACCCGTAAGTGTGAGCCTCTCCTCTTTTGACAAGGATGAGGAACATCATCCACTGTATTCTGCTTGTGGAAAGCAGAATGCCAGCGCACCTCCCACAAAGACTGTGGTGAATATCTTAATAACTACAGATGCATTCACCCTTCGGCCCACAAATCTATCCTACAGATACATCTGTACTTGTCTTAACTGAAGTAATACAATGTTACAGTGTCATAGTAACAAAAGACTAGAAACACCTAATGTCCAGCTAGATCTATTGAATGGAAAAGTATATAATCATAAAAAATCAAGAGGAGCCATAAGAGTTGATATAAGACATTATCTTCCACATTTTACACCTCCAAAATAGGGATCCAACTTACAGTCAATGTAACAAATAAGCACTTGTCATGGTTTAACTGGCGGCATTTTACAATTTCTTAGTGGTACATAAAATAATGGTATATTCCCTTAGAGGTGATACGTGAGATGAGATGATATATGACAGTGAATAAAACAAACACAGTTCATTAATACAGCTACCAGTAACCATCTGTGTAAGAAGGAGGGAAGGAAAGAATATATATTCATATTTGCCTGCTAAGCACTAAAGGGATAAGCCAGAGACTACTAACACTGGATGTCTACAAGAGACAAGGACGAAATAGTCGCTGGGACTAGAGTGGAAATGGAAATTCTTTGGCTACTTTTCTATGTAGTTTTGGTTCGTGAACTAAGAGAATACATTCCTCATTTAAACAAAAAAATTAACACAGTCACCAAACTTAATGCCTCAGGGCTATCTAAGTAAAAAGGATTTGGGGAGAAGATACTAATCAAGGGAGGAAAATTTTCCACCTCTATCTTTAACCCCTTTAATTTTCTAAATATTGTCATATTGACATCTAATTCCACATTAGGCAGACCACCACTGGTTTATTTACCTTCTTTTATTAAAACCAAACATGGATCTTTTTTCTTTTCTGAGATGAAAGTATCCTATATAAAAACTACTAGTTGAAATTATGTTTAAAAAATTCGGTAGGAAAAAGGTCCCTATAAGAATGATTCTTTTATGTATACCTGAAACTAACATAACACTGTACATCAAGTATAATCCAATATAAAATGAAATTTTTCTAAAGATACATGTAGGCTCTTTGGTTCTGGTAGATAATAAAAATGGCTCAACCTTGCAAAAACCTTGAATGAATGATAACCCTGACAGCATGAAGCACCAGCAGAAGCTTTACTGGGTATTACCCCCCACCTCCTCCTCACCCCAAAATAGAAAACAAGGAGTATTAGCAATAAAGTTTATACATTCAGTGCTGTTCAAGTTTAGAGAAGCCTCCTTTTCAACCTGAAACTTGTTTTTGATAAATTACAGTTACTAAAGTGAAGCTTTTCTAATCCTATAAAGAGATTTAGGATGAATTTCAATCTGAAATATTATTACCAGAGGTATGTGAAAAGTGAGATAAGCAAACTACTGGCTATACTTTAGATTTTTGGGGGACATTATTCCCTTCTCCATCTATAATGCTATGTTTTAAATGTTTTTATTGGAAATGCATTACAGGCTACAGTCAGTTTCTACAAGGAAGATTCAAAATTGTAAGAGATCTTGTAAGATTTATCCAACTCCAATATTGAACAGATAACATCCAAATTTAGCTAAATATGCTCAAAGTCACAACTGTATTAGAAGAAACAAGTGGAATTAAAATCAAGCTAGTAATAAACAGAAATAATCAGGGCTCTTTACCTTCCCAGTCCCTTTCCTTGACTCCTATCTATTCAAGGAATCTGAGAAAAAGTGACTAACACATCTGAGTCTCTCTGGTCCATTCTCAGTGCATCTTCTTAGTGCAATTCAAAAATGTTTTTGCTTACAAAAACTTTTACCATACTAATACAAATCAGGTCTCTCCTCCAAACTAATCAAAAGTGAGAATTATCTCCTCAGATTCTAGAATAAAAAACTTGTAGAGGGCTTCCCTGGTGGTCCAGTGGGTAAAGAGTCCACCCTGCAATGCAAGGGGCACCAATTCAATCCCTGGCCTCGGAAGGTTCCACATGCCGCGGAGCAGCAGGACCCATGCGTCCAATTACAAGCCAGTGCTCTGAAGCGCATGCACCCAGACCCAGTGCTCTGCAATGAGAGGCCACTGCAATGGGAGGTGCACACAGGCCAAAGAATAAAGACAGACGAAAATAAGTAAAGAAAAAAATCAATAAAAGAGGCCAAAATTAAAAAAAAGGAAAAAGAAAATACCTGTGGAAAAGCCTTTGCAATTCATAACAACCCAATCATTTATTTATGGTCATCCACAGAGCTGATTCCTCCGAGAAGGCAAGAGACATACACCCAAAATACTCAAAAATACACTAAAAGCAGCAGAGATGCAATTCAGATGTGTTTCTTCAACCCCTGGAGTTACCCAGAGGAAAAGCCTAAAACCAGGACTCATGGAAAGATCCTGGCAATGAAAGTGTGGGCTTACAAAGAATGCGAGGGTCCACTACAGGACTTGCCATGTCTGTTCTGCCACTAAGAGCAAACATGATAACCCTTTGCCTTTCTTTATGAAGACAATAATACAAGGGAGCATCATCAGTAAAAAAGAAAAGCTACAGGAAAACAAAAAAGACACGCTATAGATCTAAATAAGATATGATTCATGGCCATGTAATTAAGTCATAGTATGGTCAATGAAGACTGTAGTTCGTAATCTCCAAAATCTCTCTCTTTATTCTGTAAGACCTAACATTCTTATCTTTTTATCTCCGATAGTGCCAAGCACTAATCAAACTCTCAGTATGTACAGAAACACTTAACTGAAGGGATTTAATTTCCCTTCAATTTCAGTTCCTTTTACGCATTTCCTCTGCAGAAAAAGAAATGGTTAATGGAAGGAAATTCCTGGATACCAAGACTGGCTGTTAAATGGGTTTTAAATCAGGTTGTTGCTTAAATAGTTCTGATCAAGAGTTACAATTTGTATTTATTGTGCAACTTGAAACATTCAAGCTTACATTCTAAGTACAAAATTCAAATGATAACAGCATCCCCAATCCAAACAACTGCCTTTACCTTAGCCATGACTTCTGGATCTGGTTCTTCCACAGGGTCAGCCCATTCAACTGTAACCACGTTTCCCCACACTTTTACTTTTCCACTCATCAGCCGGCGTCTGGCTTGTGCTGCTGACTTGTGATCTTCATATTCAAGGAAGCAGAACCCCCGATTCTTCTTTTTGTCATCGGGTTGATGATAGAGAATAACGTCCACCAAACCCTCTGTTAAACCAACAGCCAGATATATAAGCCAAAAGCATCCACCACACATTTAGCATTTAGGCAGACCTAAAGCCACTTGCCAAAGAGCAAAAAGTAACTGAAGAAGCCTCATGATGATCTGCCGATTATCTAGTCAGACCATTACATCAGAATTATTTGATATGGAGCTACATAGACAGTATGTTATGTTCCCTTTTAATTTTAGGGGTCCTGAAGGTACAGCCATAGACGATTAAGTCAAACTACTGTATTCTGACATGTAACATTCTACTTTACAATGTTTTAGAGTGTCTGATATAACATGACCTTAACTAAAACTTATGAAAATACTACTAAGGAACCTGAAAAACAAATTATAATATAAATCCAGGAGAACACTCAACAACTAATCATAACAAAAAATCATCCTTCAATCTAAACTTTTAAAAAGTACTGTTTTACTAAGAATAATAGTAATCGGTTAAAACTGGTATACCTCTGATCTTAGTCCTGTAGCCTCAGCTTTCCACATATATTCTTTCTAGGTAGTCCCTATGTTTAAATACTACCCAAGTCCTTAAAAGTGCTTAGATTTTATTTCTAGCAGCAAGAAATAGAGGGCAGAGCAGAAATGGAGGGCCAGAGACAGGGTGCTCATAAAACCAGGAGATTACACAGATGTTAAAAGTACTAACAGTAAGTTTAGGGCAGAAGAGAAAGACTATGAACCAGAAGAAATCTTCATTTAATAAAAGACTGTGAAAACCTATACTATCATATGTGAAAAAAAAAGCTATTGTCATTGCGCCGTGAGAAAAGGGGATCCTGCAGGGGTGCTGTGCAATGGCCTGGAGGGGTGGGATGGGGGGACATGACTAATCTGGGATCATACACATCTGTAAACAACAAAACTGTAAAAGTAAAAAGTAAAATAAAGGGCTTCCCTGGTGGTCCAGTGGGTAAGGACACCATCTTGCAGTGCAAGGGGCGCTGGTTCGATCCCTGGCCTGGGAAGATCCCACGTGCTGTGGAGTGGCTGGACCGATGTGTCCAACTACTGAGCTGGAGCTCTGGAGCGCATGCGCCCAAAGCGGGTGCTCTGCGACAACAGAGGCCACGCAGACCAAAGAACAAAGATGGATGAAAATGGATGAATGAAAGACCAATAGAAGTGGCCTGCCCCTCTCCCTCCCCAACCCGCCCCCACAAAAAAGTTAAAAAATAAATAATAAAGGCCTGTTCTGCCAGTTAAAAAAAAAAAAGTAAAATAAAAATTAAAAAAAATAAAAGACTGAAAACAGAAGAGTAACAGATGACAGCTTGAAGGAAGGGGAAAGGATTGTTTATCTGCAGTTTGGATAACAAAAATGTAAAGTAACACTGGTTTCTATATGGGATGGAGAAGCAATGGTCTAAAAGTCCTTTAAAAATGCAGCTACTGGCTTCCCTGGTGGTCCAGTGGGTAAAGAGTCTGCCTTGCAGTGCAAGGGACATGGGTTCGATCCTGGCCTAGGAAGATCCCATGTGTTGCAGAGCGGCTGGATCAGTATGTCCAATTGTGAGCCAGCGCTGTGGAGCACATGCACCCCAAGCCAGTGCTCTGCAACGAGAGGCCCACACATGCCAAAGAATAAAGACGGATGAAAATAAATACAAAACCAATAAAAGAGGCCAAAAATATTTTAGAAGAACTTAAAAAAAAAATGCAGCTACTATTAGTGGATCTCCGTCAGCATTTAAAAAAATAAAAGGGAATTAGAAATATGTGACTGAACCATATGCGGTAAGTGAAAATATAATTTTGCTACATTTTGTTTGTTACATATGAATATACATAGATCTGTGATATAAAATGTTCTTCTCAATCAATTCCATCGATTTAGGATTGGAAATGTGGAAAAATCTGAAAAGAGACAAGGTAAGATGAAGGAGGAGGGTAAGGACTTTCATCCCCCTGTCCCTAAAGCACACTGAATACTTGGCAGGAGAAAAGCCTTCACTTGAAGGCGACAGGGCAAAGGCCGTGTCAAAAGTTACGGTTCGCCTTTCTGCCCATGGATTCCGGTGAGTAAGTGTCACTGAAGTCTCCCCACTTCCACTGACGTCACATCTCCCAAAGAGCTGGAGTCAGAGTTTCCCAAGAGCCCAAACAGCTGTGGAAGCTCTTCATCAAAGGACTGAGCTTTGAAAGCTGAGGAGCCATTTTGAGCAATGCAGAATTCACAGATTGTGGTCACAAGAGGTCCAAACATCATGCGCTCCAGAGGCCTCAGGTTTGTCACATGCCACCATGGAGAAGTTGGATGCAGCTCTGAATGCAAGGCCACACAAGGGGGATGAAAGAGTTGTGGAATCAACAAGGGCCATCTCAAGAGAAGATTCTCAAAGAACTGGTGCCCACTTAACTGAAAAAGATTTTTGTGGGTGGCATTAAAGAAGACACTGAAGGGGACTCCCTGGTGGTCCAGTGGGTAAGGACACCGCCTTGCAGTGTAAAGGGTGCCAGTTTCGATCCCTGGCCTGGGAAGATCCCACGTGCCGTGGAGCAACTGGACCGATGTGTCCAAATATCAAGCCGGAGCTCTAGACAAGGGAGGCCACTGCGATGGGAGGTCCACACAGGCCAAAGAACAAAGATGGAAGTAAATGAAAGACCGACAGAAGTGGCCAAAAGAAAAAAAAAGACGACAACACCGAAGAACATCGTCTGAGAGATTTTGAACAATAAGGGAAAACAGAAGTGACTGACATCATTATTGATAGAGGCAGTGGCAAAAACAGTAGCTTTGATTTTTAACCTTTGATGACCACGACTTCATAGAGAAGATTATCATTCAGAAATACCACACCATTAACGACCACAACTGTGAAGTAAGAAAAGCCCTATCTAAGCAGGAAATAGCTAGTGCTTCATTCGGCCAAATAGGTCCAAGCGGTTCTGGAAACTTTGGTGGTGGTCATGGAGGTGGTTTTGGTGGGAATGACAACTTTGGTCGTAGAGGAAACTTCAGTGGTTGAGGAGGCTTTGGTGGCAGCTGTGGGGGTGGAGGATATGGTGGCAGTGGGGACGGCTATAATGAATTTGGTAATGACGGAAGCAATTCTAGAGGTGGTGGAAGCTACAATGATTTTGGCAATTAAAACAATTAATTTTCAAATTTTGGACCCATGAAAGAAGGAATCTTTGGAGGCAGAAGTTCTGGCCCCTATGGTGGTGGAGGCCAATACTTTGCTAAACCACGAAACCAAGGTGGCAATGGTAGTTCCAGCAGCAGCGGTAGCTATGGCAGTGGTAGATTTAATTACTGCCAGGAAACAAAGCCTTCGCAGGAGAGGAGAGCCAGAAGTGACAGGGAAGCTACAGGTTACAAGAGATTTGTGAACTCAGCCAAGCACAGTGGTGGCAGGGCCCAGCTGCTACAAAGAAGACATGTTTGCAACAATACTCATGTGTATGAGCAAAAAAACTCAAAGATTGTTCTTAAGACTAATTATATACTGTATCTTTTTATCTTTACTAATAATAAAAGCTATGGGAAAAGAAGTGAAGAGGACAGTCCAAGAGCTCGAGGCTACAAGGGAAGCTGCTTCAAAACACTAAAAAAGCAGGAGGCAATCTCGACATTCAACAGACACAGGAATTCTCAGATTAAGATACATCTAAGATAAACCTTCTTTTTTTTGCACTTATAAATAGTGTACCACAGATTTTCCAAAACTAATTTCTAAATATATTTTTGTTTTACCTGTGACTTTACTGAATTCTTCCAGAATGTTTTCTTTAGTCTTATTCTTCGGAATTGATCCAACAAAAAGCCTGTTGTTTGCCACAGAAATGCACACTCCAAGGTGTTTACCAGGGCGAATTTCATAGCTGTCACACTGAAAGGAAGAAAAGAACCAGACACCCCACAACCACCCCAAACTCAGGACAACTGATTTCAGTCTAAAACACTGAACAATTTAAGGTCAAACACTCCCTGCTTCATGACTCATCAAGTTCGCTCATGCTTTCCGTAACATAAAAATGTGTATTTTAAACTTGTTACAGCCTCTGTTTTAGTTTCGTTTCATTAACCTTCACTGCTCTATCACATATAAGTGAACCAAAGTTATTCACCTTATCTTTGAAAAGATCTGATTTCTTATTTCAGTATTATCTATCAAGATTTTTTCCCAGAGAATTGTAGGAAAAATACCTGAGATTGAAATTCAGGGTCCTTGGAGATGAAATGAAATACAGATAAGCCATAGGCAAAGTAACAATATGTAAAGAATAACAACTATGTTTAATCAATGCAAAGAAATATAGAAGTTCACATTTTACATAAAATAGAATTGCAAAAATTTAAACTACATAACCAACATAATACTTTCAAAATAGTATGAAGTGATAGGAATAAAACGTTTCATTTAAGTGGCTATGGTGATGATTTCCTTGGTAAACTTCAGCTTTTTATACCTTAACATTACTTACCTATAGTTTATTAAAAAAAAAAAAATGTACTTAAAAATAATCATCCATATGTTGTCAGAAATAAGGAAATAAAAACTTGGAAACTTCTCCATCTCAATAAACAAACTGGGGCTTCCCCTGGTGGCCCAGTGGGTAAGGACACCGTCTTGCAGTGCAAGGGGCGCCGGTTCCATCCCTGGCCTGGGAAGATAGCGCGTGCCGCGGAGCGGCTAGACCGATGTGTCCAATTACCGAGCCGGAGCTCTGGGGCGCATGCGCCCAGAGCCGGCGCTCTGCAACGACAGATGCCACCGCGATGGGAGGCCCACAGGAGCCAAAGAACAAAGACGGATGAAAATGGCGAAGTGAAAGACCAATAGAAGTGGCCCGCCCGCTACCCTCCCTCCCCAACCCGACCCCCTCCCAAAATAAATAAATGAATAAATCTTTAAAAAAAGAAAAAAATAAACAAACTGGAAGGGAAAAAGTCCGTAATAAAAACAAAAATCGGGGTAGAGCTAGAAGTAGAACAAATTTATAGAGGCAACGAATGAAATCAAAAGCCTTGGTGAAAGAGGTTACCATTCTAAAAGAACTGTAACTAGATTAAGTGAGACCCTCAGCTGTCTGGCTAAAGAGTACGCCAAAAGAAAAAGAAAAAAAAAAAACCACAGTGATACTACTATTCTGAGTTACTGAGACGATTGTGTCTTAACATAGTAGGAGTGAACACATACTCAATTTACATACTATGCTGAACTAAGTACAAAGGTACAAGGCCCCTACAGGAAGGAGATTCCTAGAAGACTGGTTAAAAAGTAGTAGGAAAATACCTGAGATTGAAATTCACTTGGAGATAAAATGAAATACAGATAAGCCATAGGCAAAGTAACAATATGTAAAGAATAACAACTATGTTTAATCAATGCAAAGAAATATAGAAGTTCACATTTTACATAAAATAGAATTGCAAAAATTTAAACTACATAACCAACATAATACTTTCAAAATAGTATGAAGTGATAGGAATAAAACGTTTCATTTAAGTGGCTATGGTGATGATTTCCTTGGTAAACTTCAGCTTTTTATACCTTAACATTACTTACCTATAGTTTATTAAAAAAAAAAAAATGTACTTAAAAATAATCATCCATATGTTGTCAGAAATAAGGAAATAAAAACTTGGAAACTTCTCCATCTCAATAAACAAACTGGGGCTTCCCCTGGTGGCCCAGTGGGTAAGGACACCGTCTTGCAGTGCAAGGGGCGCCGGTTCCATCCCTGGCCTGGGAAGATAGCGCGTGCCGCGGAGCGGCTAGACCGATGTGTCCAATTACCGAGCCGGAGCTCTGGGGCGCATGCGCCCAGAGCCGGCGCTCTGCAACGACAGATGCCACCGCGATGGGAGGCCCACAGGAGCCAAAGAACAAAGACGGATGAAAATGGCGAAGTGAAAGACCAATAGAAGTGGCCCGCCCGCTACCCTCCCTCCCCAACCCGACCCCCTCCCAAAATAAATAAATGAATAAATCTTTAAAAAAAGAAAAAAATAAACAAACTGGAAGGGAAAAAGTCCGTAATAAAAACAAAAATCGGGGTAGAGCTAGAAGTAGAACAAATTTATAGAGGCAACGAATGAAATCAAAAGCCTTGGTGAAAGAGGTTACCATTCTAAAAGAACTGTAACTAGATTAAGTGAGACCCTCAGCTGTCTGGCTAAAGAGTACGCCAAAAGAAAAAGAAAAAAAAAAAACCACAGTGATACTACTATTCTGAGTTACTGAGACGATTGTGTCTTAACATAGTAGGAGTGAACACATACTCAATTTACATACTATGCTGAACTAAGTACAAAGGTACAAGGCCCCTACAGGAAGGAGATTCCTAGAAGACTGGTTAAAAAGTAGTAGGAAGAGATAAAGATTAAAGAAAAAGAGAACTGGAGAGTTTGGAAACAAAAAGAAAACAACAAGAGGGACTTCCCTGGTGGTCCAGTGGGTAAAGAGTCTGCCTTGCAGTGCAAGGGGCGCCAGTTCGATCCCTGGCCTGGGAAGATCCCACGTGCCCCAGAGCGGCTGGACCGATGTGTCCGATTACCGAGCCGAAGCTCTGGCGCGCATGCGCCCAGAGCCGGCGCTCTGTGACAACAGAGGCCACCGTGATGGCAGGCCCACAGGAGCCAAAGAACAAAGACGGATGAAAAAAGAGAAATGAAAGACCAATAGAAGTGGCCCGCCCGCCCCTCTCCCTCCCCACCCCACGCCTTAAAAAAAAAAAAAAAAGAAAACAACAAGAATATACTTAGAAAATAAATTGTATGGTAAGGTTATAACAAAAACAAGAGATTCACAACCATTTTCTGAACTGTATCCTAAAAGTCAATGTCACCCAGTTATATTCCCAGAATCCATTCCAGACTGCACACTAAGAATTTTACTCTAAATGTTAACAGGAAGAATTTATATTTTTTGTCTAAAATCAGAAGAGAGAACTGCAGAAGCCAAATATGCAAATAAAACTTTAGATACTAATCACTGTAGCAACTTCTCAGAATTATGGGAGACTTTCTCTAACACCTTATTTATAACGTACCATCATTTCTTTTTTTTCACTTGTACTTTTTTAGAAAGAAAAAACAGCCACAGGTCACATATGAACTCAGTCAGTATTCAAAACAAAAACTAAAGTAAAACAATGTTAACTGCAAACATTTTTCAATGGAAATATTTCTATCAAATAATGACTTGCTAGACAGACAATGGGCATTTGTTTTTATCACATACCAGTTTAACAGCTTCCTGTGCAGCTTCCTTTCCACAGAATGTGATAAATGCATACCCTCTGTTCTGACCAGACAGTGGATCCATCATAAGACGCAGATCCCAAATGGGACCAGCCTTTTCAAACAGGGGCACCAATTCATCCTCGTATAAGTCTCTCGGTATTTTACCTACAAAGACCTGAAATTAAAACCTCTGTGTTAGAATCCCGATGTAACAAACATTTGATTTTAGAACCACAAAGCCTAGCTGCCATTTTTTAGGAGGTGGGGACACATATATGGTAAGGAAAAATAGGGGCAAGTTGAATCTTGCAAAGTTAACCTTAGTTTATTATTTAATATAATGACTTTCAGGGAATCAACACAGAACCATACACTAAAAAATGGAAATTGATTACTACTTAACTGTACTGCTTTAATCTATTCTATTCTCTATCAGAATATTACATTTTAAGGTATGAAAAAATTCACCATCACTGGAAGCTTTTTTTAGTTAAAATTATATAGTAAGTAGTATTAAGTAATTCTACAAGAACGACAAATCAGAATGAAACCGTCAGAAATCCTCTTGGTTTTAATATCTGACTACAATTTTCTTCAAATTTCCACCAAGTCAGCAACACGGAAAATAATCTTTTATGTTAAAACATTTGCAACTCACACGCAAAATCTTAAAGAGTAAATTACTGTTTGCAAGAGATGAATCTGCTAGTGAAACTTCTATATCAACATTTCATGTCTTGAAAAATGATCTGACTAATGAAGTAAGACCAGCTAATCCAAAAGACGCCAAATTACTGAAGATTACGTTTCTGGTGTTAAGCTCTACAAGAGTTGAGCTTTCTTAAGACAATCCATTTCAAAGTAATCAGATTCACTTTCACTGCTATCTGGTAAACTCTGAAGTCTTCTAAACCTCAAACAAGATTCTTACACAACAGCTATTCTAATTTTTCTACTTCCTTAAAATAAAATCTCCTAAAAAATAAAAACAAATAAATAAAAAATAAATCTCCAATCCTCTATGAAATCTCATTCTAAAGAGACCACCTGAAAAGTTGTTGGTTTTCCTAACATTCTTACCTATTGGCCTTAAAAACCTCTCAACATTTCGTTTCACTTCTTTCCTTTATACCTCAGGGGAAAAAAAATATATATATATTGTCCAAAAAAGATTAGCTCTTTAACTGTAATAAATAAGCCTATTTCTTCTCACTACCTTCTTCTGGAAATAATCTCAAACCTTTATTTCTTCAACAGTCCTATCTTACTCAGTACACTTTTTCTTTCCCACTGATTCCTCCATCTTCAAACATGCCAAACCTCCTATAACAAAACATCAATAAAAAAAACCTCTTCTTTAGCCTGTTATCGTTCATTTTTGAATGCTTTAAACATATGGCCCCTATCTGTCTTGACTTCACTCAATGTAGTTATTCTTTTCAACACACCTACTGTATGCTTAATATTCTGCAGCCATGAAAAGTATAAACAACACATCAGGAATCATCTCAACGACATCCCTACAGAACCATCTTTCTAATGTAAGCTCATTTTGAAAAGTTTACTTGCATCTATGCTTTCTTTTTTTAAATCTTTGTACCATGTATTTATCATCAAGTTCCATTTCTACTTCTTTCTTGCATTTTTTGGGTATCATTTTCCTTTTTAATTGGAGGATAACTGCATTACAATGCTGTGTTTATTTCTGCTGTATGTCAATGTGTATCAGCTGTAAGTATACATATGACCCCTTCCTCTTCGAGTGACCCTCCCGTACCAGGAGGGACACACCTCACGAAAGGTTTGGGTAAGTTCTATGAATGGGGGGGAGCCAACCACCTGCAGTGGAGCTGCTTCAGGCTGGTATTTTGTTTATCTGTTTATGGTTGTGCTGGGTCTTGGCTGCTGCACGTGGGGTTTCTCTCCTTGTAGAGAGCAGGAGCTACTCTGTAGTTGCAGAGACCTCCAGGCAAGAATACGGAATTGGCTTCTTTTAACATTCAACTGTATGCCCAAATGTCACTAATGGACTTAAACCACTCCCCTATCCTTTCCATGGTGATTCTTCTATCCATCTAATAACATAAGCTGCATGGTTCCCAAAGTTATGGCTCCATTTCCCGTAATTCACTGTATTTTCTTCACTTGTAAGGATCATATTCATTCCCAAAGCCTACAATGCTACAGTCATCTCCCAATACATCCTATATATCTCAAGACCGAATTCTGTAACTATCTGCTAAACATTTCCTCTCAGTAGTCCTGACTTTACCTCAAATACTGTAAGTTTAGTAATGCCAATTTTTTGTTTTTCTGAGTATAAATATATGGATAGATAAGAATGACTATGTATCAGAATATTAAAAATGGTTTGAAATGCATGAAAAAACTGCGATGGCAGGCCCACGAGGGCCAAAAAACAAAGATGGATGAAAAAAATGATAAATGAAAGACCAATGGAAGTGGCCCGCCCCTCTCCCTCCCCACCCCATTCCCTCCCCAAATAAGCAAATAAATAAATATATTTTTAAAAATGCACGAAAAAATTCTAATTTTATTTTCCTTATTATATTTTATAAGTACTTTATAATAAAGGTATAATATATTTGTGACAAGTTTCCGTTATCCAAAAATCAAAATAACTAAAACTGATCCTTGTCAATTAGCTCCTCTGATTTTTCCCACATTTCTCTCGGGAGAACATAATTTCTGCTAACCTCCCCCAACTTCCACAAATGGAAATGACTATGGAAAAATACTCTCATAAACAAAATAAAAACTCAGATACTTTGACTCCCTCCGATGCCCACCCATATCCAATTAAGTTTTAAAATATCAACTTGAGGGCCCCCTGATGGTCCAGTGGTTAAAAAATCCACCTTGCAATGCAGGGGACATGGATTCAATCCCTGGACCAGGAGGATCCCACATAACGCAGAACAACTAAGCCCATGTACAGCAACTACTGAAGCCAATGCTCTAGAGCCTATGAGCTCAAACTACTGAAGTCCGTAGAGCCCTTGCTCCACAACTGAAGAAGCCAACACAATGAGAAGTTTGAGCACTGCAACCTCAGAGTAGCTCCTGCTCTCTACAATGAGAGAAACCCCACGTGCAGCAACCAAGACCCAGCACAGCGATAAACAGATGAACAAAATACCAGTCTGAAGCAGCTCCACTGCAGGCGGCTGGCTCCCTGCCTATTCACAGAACTTGTCCAAACCTTTTGTGAGATGTGAACTCATATGCCCTGTGTACTTCTCTACATTCTAGAGATGATGTTCATGAAGATTATATTCTACTGACAGGGACAGGTAATTTAAAAGATAGTATCATTTCAGGAGGAAATGGTAAGTAAGATAAGAGCAAAGAACAAGCATAAATGAGGAACAGGCTATATTTTTAAGTAGGAGAGTTTCCCTGAGAAGGTAAATTTGAACTGAGACCTGAGAGAGAAAATAAACTATGAGGAAGGAGCACGCCAAGGAGAGGGAACAAGCAAGGAAAGAGAGTACAACTGATATACTTGAACTACAAATAGGCCAGTGATTAAATATAAGGTCCACACAGGAGACAGTGATAAGAAAGACAGAATGTGGACTAGATCAAGTTAAACTATGGTTAGAAGTTCCTTCCAAACATGTTAGGAAGACATCAGAGTATTCTGAGCAGACATAACTGGGTATTACTTATGTCCTAGAAGAAATAGTCTGGTAGCAGGGTAGAAAGTGAACTGTATGGAAAAACAGGCTGACCAGTCAGGTTAACAAGGCAAAGGATGACGGTGGCTTGGTGTAACTTAAAGGTAGGGAGAATGTAAGAAACTGAGTTTTAAGTTATGTTGGCTTCAAATCTACATTTTAGTCATGGTGAACAAGTTTCTACTCAGTGTGTCTCAAGATCGTCATCTGGGAATAACATCAGCAAGAGGGTTCAATTTTCATGTAAGCAGAGAACCCACATCTTGGTCCTCATTTTATTCCCAGTATTGAACATAGTGCCAGGGACATAACAGCTGCTCATTTTTGGATAACTGTATGAACATCTACCTCAAACTATAACTTACACTTAGATTCTTAACTCAGATTCCATCATGCCCTTCTTTCCTACTCATGTACACTTGGTCTAAGAACAATTTTATCAATCTCTTCCTCTGTACATGATCATTCCCCTCAGCACATAGTATAATTTCTCTCTTAAATTAAAAAAAAAAAATTATTTAGTGATTCTGCTGTGCAGGGTCTCGGTTGTGGCATGCAGACTCAGTTGTGGCCCATGAGACCTAGTTCCCTGACCAGGGATCGAATCTAGGCCCCCTGCATGGGGAACAGAGTCTTAGCCACTGAACCACCAGGGAAGTCTCTTTCCCTTAAAATTTTAATTAAAATAAAAATACATCTTCTAACTATTGTCCCATTTCTCCGCTACCCTTCATAGCAAGATTGCTCAAAAGAGCTAAAATATTCTTCATGCCTCAAGTGGCTCATCTCCTTAGCCTCTTGAGTCTTTTCCAAATTTGCTTTCATACAGCAAAGTCACTAATGACATTCATGAGGAAGGAGCACGCCAAGGAGAGGGAACAAGCAAGGAAAGAGAGTACAACTGATATACTTGAACTACAAATAGGCCAGTGATTAAATATAAGGTCCACACAGGAGACAGTGATAAGAAAGACAGAATGTGGACTAGATCAAGTTAAACTATGGTTAGAAGTTCCTTCCAAACATGTTAGGAAGACATCAGAGTATTCTGAGCAGACATAACTGGGTATTACTTATGTCCTAGAAGAAATAGTCTGGTAGCAGGGTAGAAAGTGAACTGTATGGAAAAACAGGCTGACCAGTCAGGTTAACAAGGCAAAGGATGACGGTGGCTTGGTGTAACTTAAAGGTAGGGAGAATGTAAGAAACTGAGTTTTAAGTTATGTTGGCTTCAAATCTACATTTTAGTCACGGTGAACAAGTTTCTACTCAGTGTGTCTCAAGATCGTCATCTGGGAATAACATCAGCAAGAGGGTTCAATTTTCATGTAAGCAGAGAACCCACATCTTGGTCCTCATTTTATTCCCAGTATTGAACATAGTGCCAGGGACATAACAGCTGCTCATTTTTGGATAAATGTATGAACATCTACCTCAAACTATAACTTACACTTAGATTCTTAACTCAGATTCCATCATGCCCTTCTTTCCTACTCATGTACACTTGGTCTAAGAACAATTTTATCAATCTCTTCCTCTGTACATGATCATTCCCCTCAGCACATAGTATAATTTCTCTCTTAAATTAAAAAAAAAAAATTATTTAGTGATTCTGCTGTGCAGGGTCTCGGTTGTGGCATGCAGACTCAGTTGTGGCCCATGAGACCTAGTTCCCTGACCAGGGATCGAATCTAGGCCCCCTGCATGGGGAACAGAGTCTTAGCCACTGAACCACCAGGGAAGTCTCTTTCCCTTAAAATTTTAATTAAAATAAAAATACATCTTCTAACTATTGTCCCATTTCTCCGCTACCCTTCATAGCAAGATTGCTCAAAAGAGCTAAAATATTCTTCATGCCTCAAGTGGCTCATCTCCTTAGCCTCTTGAGTCTTTTCCAAATTTGGCTTTTACCATCATTCCAGTCAAAGTCACTAATGACATTCATGCTATCACAAATGTCAATTCCTAGTCCTCATCTTAACTTGTTTGATATAACTGACCATCCTTTTGAGAGAACTTTCTTCACTTGACTTCTAGGACACCACACTCCTGGCTTTCCTTATGTCATTGGCTCTTTTTTAAAAATCTAATTATTTGGCTGCACTGAGTCTTAGTTTCGGCATGCAGGCTTAGGAGTGTGCAAGCTTAGTGGCATCATTCGGCATGTGGGATCTTAGTTTCCGGACCAGGCATGAAACCCAAGTCCCCTGTATTGGGAGGTGAATTCTTAACCACTGGACCACCGAGGAAGCCCTGTCATTGGCTCTTTCTTCTTCTCAGTCCCCTTTGCTAGTTCTTCTCATCTCTCAAACTCTAAAAACTGAAGGGCTGCAAGAATCAGATCTTAAAATTTTCCTCAAGCTACACACCCCCGCAGTGGTGACAACATCTACACTCATGGTTTTTAAATACCACCTAGGGCTTTCCTGGTGGTCCAGTGGGTAGAGAGTCCGTCCTGCATTGCAAGGGGCACCAGTTTCATCCCTGGCCCAGAAGGATCCCACGTGCCAGAATGGCTGGACTGGTGTGTCCAATTTTGAGCCAGAGTTCTGGAGCACCTACATCCACAGTCGGTGCTCTGCAGCAAGAGAAGTCACTGCAATGGGAGGCCCATACATGCCAAAGAATAAAAGCTGGATGAAAATAAATATAAAAATAGTAGGGGGCTTCCCCTGGTGGTCCAGTGGGTAAGGACACTGCCCTGCAGTACAGGGGGCGCCAGTTCGATCCCTGGCCTGGGAAGATCCCACGTGCTGCGGAGCGGCTGGATCGATGTGTCCAATTGCCGAGCCGGAGCTCTGGAGCGCAAGCGCCTGGAGCCAGAGCTCTGCAGCGACAGACGCCACCGCGATGGGAGGCCCACAGGAGCGAAAGAACAAAGACAGATGAAAATGGAGAAATGAAAGACCAATAGAAGTGGCCCACCCGCTCCCCTCCCTCCCCAACCCGACCCCCGCCCAAAATAAATAAATAAATAAATCTTTAAAAAAAAAAAAAAAAAGTAGGGCTTCCCTGGTGGTCTAGTGGGTAAAGAGTCAGCCTTGCAGTGCAAGGGGCGCCGGTTCAATCCCTGGCCTGGGAATATCCCACGTGCTGTGGAGCGGCTGGACCGGTGTGTCCAACAACCGAGCCGGAGCTCTGGAGCGCATGTGCCCAGAGCTGGTGCTCTGCAGCGACAGAGGCCACTGTGATGGGAGGTCCACACAGGCCAAAAAACAAAGATGGATGAAAAACAGATAAATGAAAGACCAATAGAAGCGGCCAAAAACAAAAACAGTAACAATAAATACCACCTAGATGCGTATGCCTCCCACATATATAATCTCCAGTGAAACACTAGAAACTCCAAGTTCATATAAGCAATGGTTTACTCAACAGCTCCATCTGACTGACTAAGAGACATCTAACTCATAACGTACACAGAACTGAACTACTATCTTTCAATACTGCTCATCTGCTCTTCTTATAACCTTCCACATTTCAACAAGTGGTAGCTACATCTCTCTAGTTGCTCAGGTCCGAAGTTTTAAAGTCATCTTCAGCTCCTATCTCTCGTATCTCTGTACCCAACTCATCAATAAATCCTGCTTTCAAATTATCCAGAATCTAACCACTTCTCAGTAGCTTCAGCTGTACTACCCTATAGCATTCACAACTCTATACATCAGCATCGTATATATCTATATATTATCTATCTACCTATAGATATAACAGGGAAGAGCACATTTTTTAAAAAAAGCTACTGACAAAAGGTACCCTGAGACAGAAAATACACAAGAGTAATTACTGGTATTAATTTTGAAATGTGTTTTCTGGTGTTGCTAGACTTTGGCCACACCTAAATCTAGCCTGGTTAGAATAATTTTATATTTGAGAATATTTGCATTTCAATATTTAAAAACTGTTCTGGGAAGTAAATTGTTTTATATTGTTTCTATTAACATAATGCAATGATACTTCATAATAACATTATTCACCATCCATATTCCCTCCTTACCCATTACAAATACATGTGAAATCAAAGAAAGCACACACAGCAGCACTATGAAAATACAGTGGAGGGACTTCCCTGGTGGTCCAGTGGTTAAGACTCGACTCTGGGCTCCCAATGCAGGGTGCCCGAGTTCAATCCCTGGTTGGGGAACTAGATCCCACATGTAGAGCTCACTTACCATAACTAAGATCCAATGCAACTAAATAAACACATACTTTAAAAAAAAGAAGAAGAAAAAAGAATCTACCTTCCAATGCAGGGAACATGAGTTTGATCACTGATCGGGGAACTAAGCTCCCACATGACATGAGCAGCTGGACCGGTGTGCCCAATTACGAGCTGGCACTCCGGAGCGCATGCGCCCACAGCTGGTGCTCTGCTATAGGAGAGGCCACTGTGATGGAAGGCCCATAAAGGCCAAAGAACAAAGATGGATGGGAATAAATAAATACCAATAAAAGTGGCCAAAAAAAAAAAAAAATACAGTTGAACACAAGTGAGGAATCAAGTGTCAGATCATTATACTGCATTCCTAACATGTGTCTATATTTTTAGAACTATTGAGGTTTGCTTCATTAAGCATACTTGAAAAAACATCTGTATTTTCAGGAAAAGCAATTTTATACTTACTTTATAGAAAGAATTCATAACTGTAAGCTCCTTATACTCTAAATGATCATTTGAATCATACAAGTCCAACTTATAGCTTTTCCATTAGAATACTGTTCTATTTTAAAAGAAGTATCAAGGAATGCCCTGGCAGTCTAGTTGCTAGGACTATGCACTTCCACTGCAAGGGCAGGGGTTCAAGCCCTAATCAGGGAACTAAGATACCACATGCCATGTGTAGTGTAGCCAAGATAATATAACAGGAAGAGCACATTTTTAAAAGCTACTGACAAAAGGTACCCTGAGACAGAAAATACACAAGAGTAATTACTGGTATTAATTTTGAAATGTGTTTTCTGGTGTTGCTAGACTTTGGCCACACCTAAATCTAGCCTGGTTAGAATAATTTTATATTTGAGAATATTTGCATTTCAATATTTAAAAACTGTTCTGGGAAGTAAATTGTTTTATATTGTTTCTATTAACATAATGCAATGATACTTCATAATAACATTATTCACCATCCATATTCCCTCCTTACCCATTACAAATACATGCGAAATCAAAGAAAGCACACACAGCAGCACTATGAAAATACAGTGGAGGGACTTCCCTGGTGGTCCAGTGGTTAAGACTCGACTCTGGGCTCCCAATGCAGGGTGCCCGAGTTCAATCCCTGGTTGGGGAACTAGATCCCACATGTAGAGCTCACTTACCATAACTAAGATCCAATGCAACTAAATAAACACATACTTTAAAAAAAAGAAGAAGAAAAAAGAATCTACCTTCCAATGCAGGGAACGTGAGTTTGATCACTGATCGGGGAACTAAGTTCCCACATGACATGAGCAGCTGGACCGGTGTGCCCAATTACGAGCTGGCACTCCGGAGCGCATGCGCCCACAGCTGGTGCTCTGCTATAGGAGAGGCCACTGTGATGGAAGGCCCATAAAGGCCAAAGAACAAAGATGGATGGGAATAAATAAATACCAATAAAAGTGGCCAAAAAAAAAAAAAAAATACAGTTGAACACAAGTGAGGAATCAAGTGTCAGATCATTATACTGCATTCCTAACATGTGTCTATATTTTTAGAACTATTGAGGTTTGCTTCATTAAGCATACTTGAAAAAACATCTGTATTTTCAGGAAAAGCAATTTTATACTTACTTTATAGAAAGAATTCATAACTGTAAGCTCCTTATACTCTAAATGATCATTTGAATCATACAAGTCCAACTTATAGCTTTTCCATTAGAATACTGTTCTATTTTAAAAGAAGTATCAAGGAATGCCCTGGCAGTCTAGTTGCTAGGACTATGCACTTCCACTGCAAGGGGCAGGGGTTCAAGCCCTAATCAGGGAACTAAGATACCACATGCCATGTGTAGTGTAGCCAAGAATAAATTTAAAAAAATGAAACATCAAGAAGCCAATGCCCAATATTATAATCACTGGGCCCCATGAAGAAAGGGGCCAAAAATAGTAATTTGTTAGAGAAACAGGGAATGGTCTAATTTCAAGATCAGTTTAACTTAAGACTTAAAAAGAACATTTAAAAAGATGAAAATAAACAGTATTCAAAAAATAATTAAGGGCTTCCCTGCAGCTCAGTGGTGAAGAGTTCACCTGATGATGCAGAAGACATGAGTTTGATCCCTCATCCAGGAAGGTCCCACGCGCTGTGGAGCAACTAAGCCAGTGAGCCTCAACTATCGAGCCTGTGCTCTAGAGCCTCGGAGCCTCAACTACTGGCCCCTTGTGCCACAACTACTGAAGCTCGTGTGCCCTAGAGCAGAGTTCCACAACAGGAGAAATTACTGCAACAAGAAGCCTGCTCACTTCAACCAGAGAGTAGCCCTCACTCCCTGCAACTAGGGAAGAGCCTGTAGCAGCAGTGAAAACCCAGAAGAGCCAAAAATAAATAAAATACATTAAAAAAAACGAATCAAGCATCACTCTTTTTAAAGTTCTGAATCTCAATATTTAATGAACTGAAATGCAATATAAAACTTTTATTACTGTGTTGATGCCTTAACCATTCTGACTGCATATGAGTTGTCCAGCACTCAGTTAATTCTTCCACTCCAGAATGAACAGAATCCAACAGAATCCAGTGAGTATCTTAACAACAGTTCTTTCTTTGCTCACTAAGTGTCAGATCATTATACTGCATTCCTAACATGTGTCTATATTTTTAGAACTATTGAGGTTTGCTTCATTAAGCATACTTGAAAAAACATCTGTATTTTCAGGAAAAGCAATTTTATACTTACTTTATAGAAAGAATTCATAACTGTAAGCTCCTTATACTCTAAATGATCATTTGAATCATACAAGTCCAACTTATAGCTTTTCCATTAGAATACTGTTCTATTTTAAAAGAAGTATCAAGGAATGCCCTGGCAGTCTAGTTGCTAGGACTATGCACTTCCACTGCAAGGGGCAGGGGTTCAAGCCCTAATCAGGGAACTAAGATACCACATGCCATGTGTAGTGTAGCCAAGAATAAATTTAAAAAAATGAAACATCAAGAAGCCAATGCCCAATATTATAATCACTGGGCCCCATGAAGAAAGGGGCCAAAAATAGTAATTTGTTAGAGAAACAGGGAATGGTCTAATTTCAAGATCAGTTTAACTTAAGACTTAAAAAGAACATTTAAAAAGATGAAAATAAACAGTATTCAAAAAATAATTAAGGGCTTCCCTGCAGCTCAGTGGTGAAGAGTTCACCTGATGATGCAGAAGACATGAGTTTGATCCCTCATCCAGGAAGGTCCCACGCTGTGGAGCAACTAAGCCAGTGAGCCTCAACTATCGAGCCTGTGCTCTAGAGCCTCGGAGCCTCAACTACTGGCCCCTTGTGCCACAACTACTGAAGCTCGTGTGCCCTAGAGCAGAGTTCCACAACAGGAGAAATTACTGCAACAAGAAGCCTGCTCACTTCAACCAGAGAGTAGCCCTCACTCCCTGCAACTAGGGAAGAGCCTGTAGCAGCAGTGAAAACCCAGAAGAGCCAAAAATAAATAAAATACATTAAAAAAAACGAATCAAGCATCACTCTTTTTAAAGTTCTGAATCTCAATATTTAATGAACTGAAATGCAATATAAAACTTTTATTACTGTGTTGATGCCTTAACCATTCTGACTGCATATGAGTTGTCCAGCACTCAGTTAATTCTTCCACTCCAGAATGAACAGAATCCAACAGAATCCAGTGAGTATCTTAACAACAGTTCTTCCTTTGCTCACTAGACATTAACACTTTGAACAAGTTTTGGCTGTTATCTATCCACTGATTACTTTAACAGTAACACAGGAAGCTCTCTGAGACTCTGGAAGGAATCAACAGAAGTAACCAGGCAGATCAACAGTGTCTTGATTATCTACAACAGTTTATCCAGCTCCTATGTGCTATTTTGCAAACATAACAGTTTTTATTTATAGCTTTTCATTCAAGTCAGATGCTGCAAAGTCATATATTTATAGGTCTGTTAAACACTCTGTTTTTTCTTTAACACTTTAACTAGCTAATAAAACAAAAAGTTAGATCCAACTCATAGAGCTTATTTTCAATCAAGAGTTCATTATCAATACATAGACATTATTCCCATGGAGATTACACTTATGTCAGTGAAAACAAAAACAGAGTTTTACAATACCAGCTGAAGAATACAAAGGTACTGTGACATAGAGTAACTAGACTTACCATACTGATCATTTTGAAACTACATAAATATCGAAATGATATATACCTGGAACTAACATAGTGCTGAAGGTCAACTGTAACTTCAGAAACAAAGTCATAGAAAAAAAGATCGGGGCTTCCATGGTGGTCCAGTGGGTAAGGACACCGCCTTGCAGGGCAAGGGGCACCTGGGAAGATCCCATGTGCTGGACCGATGTGTCCAACAACTGAGCCGGAGCTCTGGAGCGCATGCGCCCAGAGTCAGTGTTCTGCAGGGACAGAGGCCACTGCGATGGGAGGCCCACACGGGCCAAAGAACAAAGATGGATGAAAATAGATAAATTAAAGACCAAAAGAAGTGCCTCCCCCTCCCAAAAAGCTTTAAAATGTCTATTCTGGGCTCTGCTCAGGCCCAGGAATATATGAAAAAAAAAAAAAAAGAAAAAGATCAATTTGTGGTTATCAGAGTTGGGGTTGGGAGAAAAAGGAACTGAACAAAAGTAGTTAAAAAAAAAAAAGGTACAATTTCCACTATAAGTACTAGGGATGTAATGTACAACATAATAAATATAATCAACACTGCTAAATGTTATTTAAGAAAGTTGCTAGGGGAGTAAATCCTGAGTTATCATCACAAGGAAAAATCATTATTTTTTCCTATTGCTTTAATTTTATGAGATGATGGATGCCCACTAAACTTAGTGTGGTCATCATTTTGCGATGTATGTAAGTCAAACCACTATGCTGTCCACTTTAAATGTATACAGTGCTATATGCCAAGTATTTCTCAATAAACTGGAAAAAAAGGAAAAAAATGATACAAAGACAGTATAACCATACTGGGTCTAAAAGCCAAGTCACACTAAAAAATATATATATTACAAATTTGGTATTATCATTCTTGTGTATTTCTCATCTCAGTGCTTGGCAACAATGTCCATTAATGGGCACTCACTTATAGGGCTAATTTATGGTAGATTTTGGGCTTCCCTGGTAGTCCAGTGGGTAAAGTCCACCTTGCAGTACAAGGGGCACCAGTCTGATCCCCGGCCAGGGAAGATGGATGCAGAATGGCTGGACTAGTGTGTCCAATTGTGAGCCACTCTAGGGCGCATGTGCCCAGAGCCAGTGCTCTGCAATGAGAGGTCACTGCAATGGGAGGCCCACACAAGCCAAGGAATAAAGATGGATGAAGACTTAAAAAAAGAGGTCAAAAAATTAAAAAAAAAAAACCTACTATACATTTATTGTATTTTATCCAAAGGTAAAACCGCATAATCTTCTGAAAATTTTAATACTGTCAGTCTCAGGCACTGAGCTTCTAATTTCAGCCTCCTCAATCAAGAGCTAATAATAATTTCCAGTAACCGTAATGAACCATACAAGAACAAAACCCCATACCTTACAGCATCAAAAGTGATACCAATGGGGGCCAGGGACATACATATGACTAACCTGGGATTATACGTATCTGTAAACAACAAAACACTGTAACAGTAAAATAAAAAAAAAAGTGATACCAATTAAAACCAATTATTTAGTATATCCATCATCAACCCAATATACTAAAAGCCGCCTGGCTTCCCTGATGGTCCAGTGGGTAGGGACACCGCCTTGCAGTGCAAGGGATGCCAGTTCAATCCCTGGCCTGGGAAGATCCCATGAGCCGCAGAGTGGCTGGACCAATGTGTCCAACTACCGAGCCAGAGCTCTGGAGCGCATGCGTCAGGAGCCGGTGCTCTGCAGCGAGAGAGGTCACTGCGATGGGAGGCCCACACAGGCCAAAGAACAAAGATAAATAAGTGAAAGACCAATATAGACAAGTGGCCAAAAAGAAAAAAAAAAAGCTGCCTAACTTCCAAAGCATTAATCTTCAACAAGTATGGGTCAAACCTCATGAAATCTGAACTTAAGGGAGGAATCCAAAATTTTACACTGAAATTTTGTTGTAACAAACTGCCTGACAAGAGTGCTTTATGCTGATATAGGGATTTTTGATCTCATACAGGGATTTTTGCTGCAACCATACCTGCTGCATGTAATGATATCTAACATACAGAAAAATGCATCTTTCTCCTAAAGACAGAGTGCAATGTAAGAGAATATAAACAAATTTTACACTTAGTATAATTTGTTTCTAACTGGATATTCAAATAGTTTATTAAATTTTTCAAATACTTTCAGTGAAATCTTATAAAGTACTAGCAAATTCCTCCTTTATCTACATAAAACAAAGACAAAACAAGTCTCCAGGGCTTCCCTGGTGGTTCAGTGGTTAAGGACACCGCCTTGCAATGCAAGGGGCACCGGTTCGATCCCTGGCCTGGGAAGATCCCACGTGCCACGGAGCGGCTGGACCGATGTGTCCAATTGCCGAGCTGGAGCTCTGAAGCACATGCGCCCAGAGCCGGTGCTCTGCGACAACAGAGGCCACCGCGATGGGAGGCCCATATGGGCCAAAGAACAAAGATGGATGAAAGTAGATAAATGAGAGTTCCTTAATAAAACCAATCTAAAAGGCTAACAAAGTTTACTTCTATAATTATGAAACAGATACAACCAATTTTATACTAGGCTATCTTGGACATAATGAAGAACATTAACATGTGACACAATATTTATTCCTAAGGATTTTACAGTTAGTCAAAGAAACAAGACTAAGAAAATCTAACAATAATTCATAAGGATGGTATACTAAATGGTATACTATAGATAAGTTTTTCAAAATGTATTCTCCTCTTGGAGGTGTTTTAAACTGTCTCAAGAAAAAGAAAAAGGCAAAGAATCAATTCTATATTTTACTCATTTTGCATGAGGGCTTAAGGTTAAAATTTAAAACCATGAAAAAAAAATACATATGGAATAGCAGTCCCTGTAAGAAAGCTGAATTATATTTCCATATTGTTTATTTTGGGGCCACATCATATGGCATGAAGGATTTTAGTTCCCTAACCAGAGATTCAACCCACGCCCTCTGCACTTTCTCCTACACTTTCTCCTATAAGGAATGCAGATGGCTTAGAATACCATTCCCAACTATATAATCAATAATTATATAGCACTAAATAGTTTACAGTAGTTTTCTGAGACTCAAAGCAAGCATATGTACCTGATTCAGGTATCATAAAAATGCCTAGAACCCATTTAATAATGCTATTCTTTTTTTTTTTACAGAGAAGACAAAGGGACAGGTAAGAGATCGATTTATTCAGATTCAGAGAAAAGCACACTCCACAGACAGAATGTGGGCCATCACAGAGCAAATCCAGTGAATCCAGACAATAATGCTAAATATTAAGAAACAATATCAACTATAATAATGTATAAAAGAAGTTTAGGGAACAAAGACTAATAAATGTAAACATTTATATACAGAGAACATAATTAAAATTAGCTCTGCTACAGATCTAAAAATTATGCTAAATGGTGATGTTTTTATTTATCTACTCACAAACTAGAAATAATCTGTGCTTTGGGCTACCTGAAAGTCAAATTTCAGCATTCAGGAGGGTGTCACTGATAATGCCTGAGTAAAGTTTCAGGATTTCTTAAAATTCTAATATAAATAGGAGAAACAAATAATACCACCTAAATATTTTAGCTGACACCATCATCTAAGGATGCTACCTACCCCTTTCATTTTGTTTTAAAGAAAATTCTGTAAAATTATCATTTAATCTAATTTAAATTTAAAGTTATGAAGTCATGATTATAGTATCCAAAGGGAAAAAAAAATCAATTATTTGTCCTACTATACTCCTGGCATTATGCTAGGCACTAAATGGACAGTGGAGACACCAAACCAGAAAAGGTCCCTGCAACAATAGGGCCTATCTTTTGGCACACAGAGTTCTCTATTTAAAGGATTAGAATAGGCTAGCAAAAAGGTATATGAAAAAACCTTCACGAAGGCACAGATGGAAGAGGGACCCATTCTTTGTTCAAGTATAAACTAATGTGCTCAGTCTTTTATCTGATTCTACATCTTTCCCTCGTGCAACCCACTCTCTTCAATAATCTCTCTGTAAACACTGAGTATCTTCTATGGAACTGGGAGCGGGGGAGAGGAGGACAGTTAAGGAGGGACAAGCAGCACCATTCTGACATAAAGGAAAAACAGAATAAAGCAATTCCTTCTCCTTAATAACCTGATCCCAAGAACCTAAAATGGTATGCTGCTAGTTGCACAGTTCTAGTTACCAGTTCTAAGAAATGGACGTTCCTGAGTGTTTGGGTATCCACCAGTCACATAATTACCCCTATTTATGATGGCAGCAAACTGCTTACAAACTGAAAAGATTTCAGCAAACAGCTGAAGAACACTTACTTCGGTTCCAATTCCGGTTGCACGCCAGAGTACACACTATCTGGTGGAGGACCACCATACTTCCTCTGTCCAGTGGTCACATCCAAGGTATAACCAGTCCTCTCAAGCAAGGCCTAAAGATAATTACACATACTTTTTTTAAAATGAACTTATGTTTAATGACAAGAAACATAATTTACACAATTTTTTATACTTGAATATTAAATATCATGCACACACAAATCAAAATTGGGCTACCTGAAAGTCAAATTTCAGCATTCAGGAGGGTGTCACTGATAATGCCTGAGTAAAGTTTCAGGATTTCTTAAAATTCTAATATAAATAGGAGAAACAAATAATACCACCTAAATATTTTAGCTGACACCATCATCTAAGGATGCTACCTACCCCTTTCATTTTGTTTTAAAGAAAATTCTGTAAAATTATCATTTAATCTAATTTAAATTTAAAGTTATGAAGTCATGATTATAGTATCCAAAGGGAAAAAAAAATCAATTATTTGTCCTACTATACTCCTGGCATTATGCTAGGCACTAAATGGACAGTGGAGACACCAAACCAGAAAAGGTCCCTGCAACAATAGGGCCTATCTTTTGGCACACAGAGTTCTCTATTTAAAGGATTAGAATAGGCTAGCAAAAGGTATATGAAAAACCTTCACGAAGGCACAGATGGAAGAGGGACCCATTCTTTGTTCAAGTATAAACTAATGTGCTCAGTCTTTTATCTGATTCTACATCTTTCCCTCGTGCAACCCACTCTCTTCAATAATCTCTCTGTAAACACTGAGTATCTTCTATGGAACTGGGAGCGGGGGAGAGGAGGACAGTTAAGGAGGGACAAGCAGCACCATTCTGACATAAAGGAAAAACAGAATAAAGCAATTCCTTCTCCTTAATAACCTGATCCCAAGAACCTAAAATGGTATGCTGCTAGTTGCACAGTTCTAGTTACCAGTTCTAAGAAATGGACGTTCCTGAGTGTTTGGGTATCCACCAGTCACATAATTACCCCTATTTATGATGGCAGCAAACTGCTTACAAACTGAAAAGATTTCAGCAAACAGCTGAAGAACACTTACTTCTGTTCCAATTCCCGGTTGCACGCCAGAGTACACACTATCTGGTGGAGGACCACCATACTTCCTCTGTCCAGTGGTCACATCCAAGGTATAACCAGTCCTCTCAAGCAAGGCCTAAAGATAATTACACATACTTTTTTTAAAATGAACTTATGTTTAATGACAAGAAACATAATTTACACAATTTTTTATACTTGAATATTAAATATCATGCACACACAAATCAAAATAGAACTCTTTTCCAAAAGGCACCCCAACATCTTAGGTAATGTATTTTCGTTGGGGGTTGTTATTTTCGAGGGGGAAATCACAGAATTCACACTGGTTCTTCTCAAACTCTCAGACTTGTACTTCTCCTTTCCATACACTTAATGGAACTCTGTAGGCAAATTAAGTCTTTGAGCACACACCACTTTTTTTTATGAGAACAGAAAAAGGAGGGAAAGGATCACTAAACCTTCAGCATAAGCTGACCCCAAGCTACCTGTTCATAGCAAAGTATCACAGTAGTCCTCATCTTGCAACCCCTCTGCACCAGTTTTTCCTTATTTGTTTCCTTTACATGCTATACTTATGTCCACAAGTGATTCTTTTCAAATGTTCTCTATCCTAAAAAAATAATCACAAGTCCTAGCTCTTTCATTAGCTACTCTCATTTACTATTTCCCATCGTTCTACTCTGGCTTTCTATTGTATCCAAATAATTTAACTTTATTTTGTTTGATCTTGTTGTTCTGTACTCCTGTTAGACCATAAGCTTCAAAAGAACCAGACTATTTCTCATATAGCACAGACTCAAAATACTTGACAAATTACCAAATAAATACACTCTCCAGTTTCAAGAAACCTGACTTCCAACCTTCTTCACATTATATTAGGTATTAAGAGGAATTATAGAAAAGAAGAAACTTTTTCCCCTTAAGAGTTTCTGTTCATATGAAAGATCGATAGCACAAAGACACAATGGAAAAAGAGAAATGCAACCTATCTAGGAATGGGAGGATTTTACGCTTCAGGCTTTTAAATCACAGAATGTCAGAGCAATGAGAGATCAGGTTCAAGTTTTCAAAAATATCTCTGGATAACCCTGAGTTATCTTAGACTCTCCATTCTTCTACCTTTGACTATTTTAATCATAGATATATACATATAAAATATGCATATTATACATTACTTATATAATATGTAGTATATATGTATCACATATACATCATGCACCTTCTCAAGAACAGATAGCTTCAGGGAAGTAATACAGATCCAGTCAATAAACAGCAGTAAGTTTTTAATATGCTTTTTAAAAAATAACCATTATAGCACACAGAGTTCTCACCTATTATTTAAAAGATAAAAGAATGGGAGTGTGCCATTTTACAGATGAGAAAAAAGTTACAAAGAAGCTGTACATAAGCTAGTTATATGATAAAAACTGCAAGTTTTATTTGTCTAAAACACAAAAGTGTACAAACATCAACATTAAAAAATTAACTATTTCTTGACTGATTCAGGTTATATATAGTAGTAAACAATAAAACTCTGTAAAAGTAAAATAAAAATAAACTAGTTAAAAAATCCCAATGGGGGCTTCCCTGGTGGTCCAGTGGGTAAGGACACCACCTTGCAGTGCAAGGGTCGCTGGTTCGATCCCTGGCCTGGGAAGATTCCACGTGCCGTGGAGCGGCTGGACCGATGTGTCCAACTACCAAGCCAGAGCTCTGGGGCACATGCGCCCAGAGCCAGTGCTCTGTGACAACAGAGGCCACCGCGATGGGAGGCTCACAGGAGCCAAAGAACAAAGATGGATGAAAATAAGATAAATGAAAGACCAAAAGAAGTGCCCCCCCCCCGCCCCCGCCAAAAATTGAAAAGTCTATCACTGCAGCAAAACACCAATATCCATTTAACTAAGATAAAAGGTTCACTCATCTTTTACTAAAAGCCCTGTATTTACCTTTCAGTTTATCTAAATAGTAACAATAGTGACAATAACAATTGCTCACAGTTATACTGTTCTCCTTACATTCCAGGCATAATATGTCAGAGCCCCACAACTAGAGAAGCCTATGCACTTGCAATGAAAGATCCCACATGCTGCACTGAAGATCCCTCATGCCATAGCTAAGACCTGACACAGTCAACCAAATAAATAAATATATTTTTAAAACATTTGATCTCATTATTACATTTAACTTTATTACAACTATGTAAGTCAAGTTTTACCGTGATCTTTTTAAAATTAATTTATTTTTAATTTACAGAGTTTTGTTTACTGCTGTATATGAACCTGAATCAGTCACAGGAATACTCTTGACCCTCCCATCCACCTCCCTCCCCATCACCACCCTCCAGGTTGTTGCACAGCCTGCGTGTAAGTTCCCTTAGTCTTACAGCATATTCACAATGGTTGTTTCTCTTTTATGTGGTAGTGCAAGTTTCCATGTTACTCTTGCCATACATTTCACCCATTCTTCCCTCCCCTCTTACCTTGATCTTTGCTTCATCAGGTCCCTTCGTGGACTCTTGCACCTTGCTCCCCTGTTTCTCCCTTTGCCTGTAGGTCTTCATAACTCCACATAAAAATGCACTTTTGTTCTAGAACAGCCAAATAATTCAATGAAAAAGAATTACCAGGAACGACTGAAGGGTCAAATATACAATTAAATTTAAATTTTCAGAAGATCAGAATTTAAAATATTTACTCATTTGTTTCTTCAACAAACATTTGCCAAGTGGTTGTTACATATTAGAAACTGTTATGAACATAACAGGACCTCCAGGAAGCTTACCTTCTGCACTGATAAAACAGTCTTCCACTTGCTGATATTTAAATGCATCTGGACTATTTATGCCAGATGTCCTGAAACTATTCTTCCTACCTACATTATTTTTCCATCCAAGATAGTAAGACAGTATCACATAATCAAAAATGTTACAAAGGAGTGGGAGACTTTTACTTTATACTTGTGTTTCTGAAAACTTTTGGCCATGTAGATTTTTTTCGTGAAGCTGATTTTTTAAAAGCAAAAACAAAGAAAAAAAATACCACTTCTCCACAAGGAAAAAGTAAAAGTAAGATAATTTCAAATCATTAGCTGTTCAAAGACTTTTCTGGATAATGGTCTTACCTGAACATGTGATAAGTCACTTTCCTTGAACTGCTGTAGTACAGACAGAGCTCCTTCTTCATTAAATTCCCTGAGAGCATCAATTGCTCTTTCATCAAGATCGACATAAGCTACCAATCCTAAAAATTAAATTGAAAGGGGGTAGTATTATTGCAACAAAAGGGATACTCTAAACTGTTATATTCAATGCTATCACTAACTACATTTTCATTTAACTATATGTATATAGGCCAGCTGTACAATACTATATAGAAAGGTCAAGAGTATACATATGAAAACAAAAGATACAATGTTAATACCTATAAACATAAATTTCAATCCCCACATCCCACAAAAAAATTCTAACCCCATTTCCCACTCCCCAAAATGCTTAAATCTTGGAAATTAAGTCTGATGTACAGACTGTACTACAGATTAAACATTAATATAACAAGTTCTGGTTATGTCAGAGTGGTAAGAAACCACTGTATTTCCCAAGGATCAAACTTCAAATTATAATGGACAGCTGGAGTTGCTGCTAACCACACAAGAAGTGGGGAAAAAAATGCATCACTTTTGCTAAATAATTCTTCCCACTCTCCAAAAAGTGTTAAAGGCTTTCCCTCCTTAGCACCAAAGTTAAAATGAAATTTCATTTGTCTTATCTGAGCATCTACTTTGCTGCAGTCAGAATGTGGAAAGGCATAATTTTAAATTAAGTTTTTAAATTTTCTCCATAATGCAAGTGCAGCATGGTTAATCAATTCTGAAAGTCATATTTTAAGACATTTTTTTGTTCTTCAGAAGTGTCACGCTGAGATTTTAAAAGATGCTGTAGCATTAACAACACTGTCAACAATGAATTTCTTTCAAATGGCATTAAAAGGACATTACTATGGATTTACAAGCAAACTATTCAGAAAATATATGCACTCCACAAGGAAAAAGTAAAAGCTAAGGAAATTTGGCCATGTAGATTTTTCGTGAAGCTGATTTTTAAAAGCAAAAACAAAGAAAAAATACCACTTCTCCACAAGGAAAAGTAAAAGTAAGATAATTTCAAATCATTAGCTGTTCAAAGACTTTTCTGGATAATGGTCTTACCTGAACATGTGATAAGTCACTTTCCTTGAACTGCTGTAGTACAGACAGAGCTCCTTCTTCATTAAATTCCCTGAGAGCATCAATTGCTCTTTCATCAAGATCGACATAAGCTACCAATCCTAAAAATTAAATTGAAAGGGGGTAGTATTATTGCAACAAAAGGGATACTCTAAACTGTTATATTCAATGCTATCACTAACTACATTTTCATTTAACTATATGTATATAGGCCAGCTGTACAATACTATATAGAAAGGTCAAGAGTATACATATGAAAACAAAAGATACAATGTTAATACCTATAAACATAAATTTCAATCCCCACATCCCACAAAAAAATTCTAACCCCATTTCCCACTCCCCAAAATGCTTAAATCTTGGAAATTAAGTCTGATGTACAGACTGTACTACATATTAAACATTAATATAACAAGTTCTGGTTATGTCAGAGTGGTAAGAAACCACTGTATTTCCCAAGGATCAAACTTCAAATTATAATGGACTGCTGGAGTTGCTGCTAACCACACAAGAAGTGGGGAAAAAAATGCATCACTTTTGCTAAATAATTCTTCCCACTCTCCAAAAAGTGTTAAAGGCTTTCCCTCCTTAGCACCAAAGTTAAAATGAAATTTCATTTGTCTTATCTGAGCATCTACTTTGCTGCAGTCAGAATGTGGAAAGGCATAATTTTAAATTAAGTTTTTAAATTTTCTCCATAATGCAAGTGCAGCATGGTTAATCAATTCTGAAAGTCATATTTTAAGACATTTTTTTGTTCTTCAGAAGTGTCACGCTGAGATTTTAAAAGATGCTGTAGCATTAACAACACTGTCAACAATGAATTTCTTTTTCAAATGGCATTAAAAGGACATTACTATGGATTTACAAGCAAACTATTCAGAAAATATATGCACTGCATTCTATATATACATATAGTATATTTAACTGCACACAGAACATCTACCGAGTTTAAATATAATTTAAGACTGTTAACTTTTATATTTCTCTATATATTTCAGAATTGATCCAAAGTAAAACAGAAATATTTGGCAGATTAAAAGCCCCAAGTCCATATGAACTAACATCAAAAGTGACTCCATTTTGGTAAAGACAAAAAGAACTTCATTCCATAATAATGTCACTTGTAAAGTTACTTTGAAAAAAAATGCTATGACTTAGAGCTCAAAATGAGCATGCCTAAATAACTGGAGTTTCCTTACTTGAATATTCCGTATCACCACCCAAAGCCACAACTCAGGATATCCATCAATCCATTCTGTCAATCCAACCCTACACCCAAGCCATCAACCTCTTATCAATAGCAAAACACTCTACGAGAGAGCATCTCTAAGCAGATCACTGCCAACTCTCTATGGCAGAATGTCACAGAAAGTTCCTGAGAACTGATTTTCAAATAGGACCATGACCCAGGAGTCATTCTGAGAAGTCATTAAATGCCTAAAATTATCTTGAGCTTCTCAGATTTTAAAAATTAAAAACAACACAAAAAAAAGGACTAAAAAGCAGGTATTTGTTACTACAGTACTTAGACACAGTCGTGAGACAATTCCATTTTCTCTCCCAGAATCTGGATAGGCACACAAAACACAGAGGAAGAACATTTCCATCCATGGCCCCAAAGGGGGAGGACACATTTATTTATGAACAATACTCCCTAAGGGTATATATTTCTCACTCTTTAGAACTTCAAACCACTTACAACAACCATATAAAATGTTCAAATTTGCTTAAGCACTTAACCATGGGACTCCTAGATTAAAAAAAAAAACCAAAGAAACAACTGAGAGGCAGACTTCTGTCTGTCAGAAACTGAAGGCCAACTTCTGCTTAAAACTAGAAGACAACTTTTGGGTTTTTTTTTTCAGAAGTGTCACGCTGAGATTTTAAAAGATGCTGTAGCATTAACAACACTGTCAACAATGAATTTCTTTTTCAAATGGCATTAAAAGGACATTACTATGGATTTACAAGCAAACTATTCAGAAAATATATGCACTGCATTCTATATATACATATAGTATATTTAACTGCACACAGAACATCTACCGAGTTTAAATATAATTTAAGACTGTTAACTTTTATATTTCTCTATATATTTCAGAATTGATCCAAAGTAAAACAGAAATATTTGGCAGATTAAAAGCCCCAAGTCCATATGAACTAACATCAAAAGTGACTCCATTTTGGTAAAGACAAAAAGAACTTCATTCCATAATAATGTCACTTGTAAAGTTACTTTGAAAAAAAATGCTATGACTTAGAGCTCAAAATGAGCATGCCTAAATAACTGGAGTTTCCTTACTTGAATATTCCGTATCACCACCCAAAGCCACAACTCAGGATATCCATCAATCCATTCTGTCAATCCAACCCTACACCCAAGCCATCAACCTCTTATCAATAGCAAAACACTCTACGAGAGAGCATCTCTAAGCAGATCACTGCCAACTCTCTATGGCAGAATGTCACAGAAAGTTCCTGAGAACTGATTTTCAAATAGGACCATGACCCAGGAGTCATTCTGAGAAGTCATTAAATGCCTAAAATTATCTTGAGCTTCTCAGATTTTAAAAATTAAAAACAACACAAAAAAAAGGACTAAAAAGCAGGTATTTGTTACTACAGTACTTAGACACAGTCGTGAGACAATTCCATTTTCTCTCCCAGAATCTGGATAGGCACACAAAACACAGAGGAAGAACATTTCCATCCATGGCCCCAAAGGGGGAGGACACATTTATTTATGAACAATACTCCCTAAGGGTATATATTTCTCACTCTTTAGAACTTCAAACCACTTACAACAACCATATAAAATGTTCAAATTTGCTTAAGCACTTAACCATGGGACTCCTAGATTAAAAAAAAAAAAAAAACCAAAGCAAACACTTTCAAGTTACTGAGAGTTGCAGACTTCTGTCTGTCAGAAACTAGACAGGCCACAAACTCTCAAGGAGTCTGACATTTTATTAACATTTCAGACAATACCATCTAACTAGTCCTCTTATTATGCCACCTAATCAAACCTAGGCTATTTTAACAATCGCTAAAGAAGCTAAAGGTAGAAAAAAAAGCAAAATGACCACTGATTTAGATTAAGAAAAAAAAATGTAAAATTTGATATGCTGAAACGTTTTAATTGATGGTAAATCTAAGACAAATTGATGTGCTGTTCTGAAACAACACAGACTGCATATATTCAACACTAAGACGGCTTCAAAATAATGAAATAAGAGTATCAGTCAAACCCAATATGCCCTCAATGAAGGGAAAGTAACATTCAGCTCTACATAGATCAGAAACAATAAGTAATATTTAACCTTAAAAAATCTATAAAATTCAAAGTGGTTTGCCCTCACTTTCATAACCAGTCAGAAACAAGAAATGTATATTATACCTGTCTGAAATATTTCATCAAGTCTTTCTGCCACCTTCTGTGGGAGGCCTGCCTCTATCAGTGTCTTGTAGTGTTCTGTGTGAGTTACACTGGAAGTATCCATTGGTTCTTCCTCTTCTTTTAACTGTACCGCATTACCATTCACCTGATTAGCCATTTTATTATGCTGCTGGAAAAAATTCAGGAGCTATATTACATTAAGCCAGAAATAACTAGTTTGTAGGACAATGCATGATTTATCTAAACTAACTTGTATACATGCCGCTAATAACCTCTATCAAAATATTATTTCTGATGTCTTTTCTAATGTATCTGACCTAAATTTGTGATAATTCTGTAAAACCATGGAAAATGTACATGGAAGTGTTGTATCTTTAAGGAACTTCCTGTACACAAGGTTAAATCATTAAGGCTTGAATTTTTAAAGTAGAATCACTGATGAACAAAAGCAGCCCTTGAGTCCTGATGAGCTTATCAACAGATCACCACAAAATCCTACAAAGCCCCTCAGCTCTCCATTCTTGGTTTTAGAAAGTTTGATTTAAAAGCAGAATGAACACCCACAGACAACTTAAGGACTTTCAAACTTCTGTCTGTCAGAAACTAGACAGGCCACAAACTCTCAAGGAGTCTGACATTTTATTAACATTTCAGACAATACCATCTAACTAGTCCTCTTATTATGCCACCTAATCAAACCTAGGCTATTTTAACAATCGCTAAAGAAGCTAAAGGTAGAAAAAAAAGCAAAATGACCACTGATTTAGATTAAGAAAAAAAAATGTAAAATTTGATATGCTGAAACGTTTTAATTGATGGTAAATCTAAGACAAATTGATGTGCTGTTCTGAAACAACACAGACTGCATATATTCAACACTAAGACGGCTTCAAAATAATGAAATAAGAGTATCAGTCAAACCCAATATGCCCTCAATGAAGGGAAAGTAACATTCAGCTCTACATAGATCAGAAACAATAAGTAATATTTAACCTTAAAAAATCTATAAAATTCAAAGTGGTTTGCCCTCACTTTCATAACCAGTCAGAAACAAGAAATGTATATTATACCTGTCTGAAATATTTCATCAAGTCTTTCTGCCACCTTCTGTGGGAGGCCTGCCTCTATCAGTGTCTTGTAGTGTTCTGTGTGAGTTACACTGGAAGTATCCATTGGTTCTTCCTCTTCTTTTAACTGTACCGCATTACCATTCACCTGATTAGCCATTTTATTATGCTGCTGGAAAAAATTCAGGAGCTATATTACATTAAGCCAGAAATAACTAGTTTGTAGGACAATGCATGATTTATCTAAACTAACTTGTATACATGCCGCTAATAACCTCTATCAAAATATTATTTCTGATGTCTTTTCTAATGTATCTGACCTAAATTTGTGATAATTCTGTAAAACCATGGAAAATGTACATGGAAGTGTTGTATCTTTAAGGAACTTCCTGTACACAAGGTTAAATCATTAAGGCTTGAATTTTTAAAGTAGAATCACTGATGAACAAAAGCAGCCCTTGAGTCCTGATGAGCTTATCAACAGATCACCACAAAATCCTACAAAGCCCCTCAGCTCTCCATTCTTGGTTTTAGAAAGTTTGATTTAAAAGCAGAATGAACACCCACAGACAACTTAAGGACTTTCAAACTTTCCTAGCTCTGCTTCAAATCCAATATAGGTGTGAAATAAACACCCTGTTGTCTCTAGTTTAACATGCTGCTGGGTTGGGTTTTCTCCATCTAACTTAAAACAAAAAACACAACTTGACATTAATTTTTGTTCTAAAATTAATTTGCCATTCCCATTCACAGATTTAAAAGAAAAAATGACCAGGTTTAAAAGCTAAACAATTGTTTTAAGTCCACATAAAATAAAAAATGAGCTGCAGTTAAGGTTGTTTCTTTAAAAAAAAAAACAAAAACATGAGTATATAATGAATTTTTCATACAGTGAAATAAGCCTGAAAAAACATATTGAAGAATGAATAACTTCTTCCAAATAGTTTCAACAAACATTACCTAATTAGGGTAAACTTAGGTCAGATGTCTCAGATTAATCTACCCAAATAATTTTGGGTGCGCAACTTGAATGTAATGCTGAGGTGGATCAACTCTCTGAAGAGAGAAATTAAATAATAAAACCATACAAGGCCAGTCTCTAAAACTACTTCCTCAAAAGACCAGGAATAAAAGTGCATTTGTCTGCAGTTCAACTATAATGTGATGAAGATAATAAGCGGCAGAATACAGACATTGCAACAAATAATGAAATAAAGGACATGAAGGTAGATTTCAAGGAAAAGCCTACTTTTCTTGAAACTGAAGATACCTAGTCTGCCATAAAGAAAATACAATTTTCCTAAAAAGCACTAAAACCCATACATAAAATAACCACACTTCTAGACTGCTTATCAAAACACTGTGCAAATGCACCAAGTGCAGTTTTTCTGACTTAAAACAACTTCATTTCAAAGTCCACCGATATTTAGTTGAAGTTAATGAAAAAGGGGAGGAGGAAGACCAAGAAGGAGGTAAGAGTAAGCAGCAAGAGAGGAAAGGGCACAAGCGGTTACTCTGAAAATGAGATGAACACTATCATGAGTTCTTATGATTACAAAACATTATTAAGACTCAGTAACCCACTAATGTCTATACAGAGGCAGACTCCGGTAGTTAATCTCTGGGTGGATAAATGTTTCTCAAGGCAAGCCCCAAATTCTGATGAACTGGCAAAAACAAAAGATTCAAAACTGGCCCTTCTGATATGGCGTAAGATGAATAGTTTCCTGATTAATACAACCTACTTCCATAAAGATGCATCCAAGTCCAAAATATCTTTGTGAATATATAGTTGTTCTCCATGCTCCCCCACCCCCAAATACAACCATCGTAAGATCACAGAACCGAAGGTTCTCAGTATCACAAGGCCCTTGCAGTATTGCACCTGGGAATACTATCAGTCACGGAAAGAAAGCAAATTTTTAACAGAAAAGTTCAATGAACATCTGTTAAGGTGGTGTTTTTCTTAAGTATATGTAAAGCAAAAAGACAAGTTGTGTATTAAGCACAAGACAGAAATATTTATGACTACCATGCATTGCAAAGGCTCTCAACAAGTTGATTCTGAAATTGGTTGAAAGTTTCAAAAAAATGTCTGTAAACTTTAACAACAACAAAAAAGTGCAACAATTAAAAAGTCCAGAAAATAAAACCTTTCGGATCAAGGAAAATGCTCTCTTGGAACCAAATACAATGTGCTCATTTTTTTAAAAAAGACTTTCATGTCATGTAAGACCATTTAAAACTCTTGTGTCAATTCAATGCCACACAGCCAAACCATATTTCTGGATGCAGCAAATATACTAATGTGATTGAAGTCAACTGATCTAAACTTTTTTGCAAAAAGTAGAAATTTAAGTCAGGGCTGCTAGGAGATTTGGGAAGTCTGGCACCAGCCACTCACTGATTTTTTTTCTGAATATCTCGTGAGAAATCTTCACATTTTAAGAGACCGGCTTTCAAAGAGCCAACGAAATGAAAACTAACGGTTCTCTCCTGGCTTAGGAGTGTCAAGCCCTTATCCTACGACTGACTCATGAGACATAAATTCAGCCTCCGGAGGACAGCAAAAATCTGAAACAGGTAGTGTGAAAGGACTGAACTCTTTAAGAACCCCGTGGCTTCAAGTTTTAAATTTTGGCAATACGGTTTTCTACCGTAGAAGAAAAAGAATCGCCCTTCCGAATGAGTGCGCCTGTGACATTCTTAGACTTAGGTATCTAAGGCGCCGCTCGAACCCTAAGTTTCATGGCCTCCAGTAGTCATTTTTTCCTTCAAATCTCGACTTACAGCATGCAGAATGGGGGAGGGGAGGGAGGCTTCCTACACACACCAGCCTTTCGGCCTCCGCTTTCCCACAAAAGTTTTCTCCGGGCTCGGGTCACCTGGGGTTTGCATCCCGCCCGCGGCCCACCCCTTCCCGGGCCGGTCCCGACCGTCAACACTTCCCACTCATGGCTAGGTCGGCTGAGACGGGAGCGAGGCAGCTCCGGCGGGGAGAGGCGATGGGGCCGCGAGGACCTCAGGCCGCCAAACCCGGCCGCGTGGAGCGGCGGGCGGAGGCGGGAAACGCGCGGTCGACCGGGGAGGCCGCGCGGAGGGCGCCCGGCGGGCCGGACCGCAGGCCTGGGGTTGCAGGAGCGGGGGTAGGATGAGCGAGGGCGAGGGGGCGCCTCGACGCGGCTAGGCCCTCCGCAGAGCAGCCGGACGAGGCCGAAGCCGCCCCCAGCCCATCCCCACCCCCACCCCGGGGCCTGAGAGCGAAAACGAAACGGGGGACCAGGCGCCGAGCCCCGGCCGGGCCCGGTAGGGTCGGATCGGGGCTCCCGGCCCCTCCCCCCGCGGGCCGGCGCGAGACTCACCAGGGCAGAGCTGGGGCCGGTGGCCGGGCCCGTGAGAATCAGCGCGAGGCGCTTTGAAAACGACTAGAAATGGCGCGCGCGCCACCCCCTCCCCCCTTCATGGACCGAGACGCGATCCCGGCAGCACGCGGGGTTTCCCGGAACTGCTTCCAGGGACTCTGAGCTGCCGGGCAATCACCTCGCGCGGCGGCCTGACGAGCAGCTCAGACGACCAATAGGACCGAGAGCAGGCGCCCCACGCTGGGCGACTCAGAAGCCAATCGATGAAGCCGTCGGCTGAGCCAATGAGGGAGCTCAGCGCCGCCGGCTAGGGCGCCTCCGGGGCGGGGGCAGGAACACAAAGAGGTCTGTGGCGAAGCCCCGGGTGGAGGCGAGGCTGCGGGGCACCAGGCCCTGGGTGGTCGAGGCCCCTCCCTTCTCGTCTGCCATCCACGTGAGGCCGCCCCCGGAACCCCACCCCTACCGTGCGCTCGGGCTCGGTCGCACGCTGCCCTCCCGCCCCTTCGTCGGCACCGCAGAGCCGGTAATCCCCCCGGGAGCCGCTGCTTCCAGCGTTCGCCCCAGACACGCCCACCGCCACGCGGTCCGGCCTCCTCTAGAGTCGTCTTTTGGGCTCCAGTTAGAACACGCTGTAAGAATTTGGCTGTTTTGATGGAGAATTTCTTCTTGGAGAAAATCATCCCTTGGAACGCTCGGAAAACTGCCTCCTTGACTCCTTTCCACCCGTCGTCGGGAGCAGATCAGAATGTGTGGAAGATCACAAAAGTGGGCATTTACTCAAGAGTAATGATAGGACATGTCCCTGGTGGACAGGGGTTAAGAATCCACCTGCTAATGTAAGCAATATGGGTTAGATCCCTAGTCCAGGAAGATCCCACGTGCTGAGGGGCAACGAAGCCCATGTGCCGCCACTACTGAAGACCATGCATTCTAGAGCCCGTGTTCCCCAACTAGAGGGACCACAGCAATGAGAAGCACCTGTACTGCTGCTAGACAGTAGCCCCAGTGCAGCAATGAAGACTCAGCACAGCCATAAATAAGTAAATAAATTTTTTTTAAAGTAATGATACCTACAAATGACAGAGTGGAGACCTTTCTAGGTGGGATTTGGAGCTAATTAATATTCACAAAGTACGTAGGACAGGTATATGGATCTACGAAGCCAAAGGAGCCGTGCAAGGAAAAGGGCTAATTCCGAAGGAGACTAAATCCTCTTATTCCTGAACATTTCTCACCCTCCACCCCTACTGGTTTGGCCCCTGTCCTCACCTGAGTCCATACATCTCTCGTTCACGGCCCTTCTCGATCTCCAACACCGCATCCTTCCAAAGCCCCATCTCTCTCAGGAGTGGAAGAAGCCAAACAGTGGCCTGCAAGATTTCGGATACACTTGAGGATAATTTAAATTTCCGGAAGCTATTAACCAAAAATTATTCAAAACCGATGTATTTTGATATGGGCTGAATATCGGTGAACCCAATTTTTGCAGCGTGGGATGTGAAACTTATGCAAATGATTTTGTTGTTTCGTTGATAAGTCCTGTCAACTGTTGGCAGTTCCCATGGGCTATAGCACACCAGGCTTCCCTGTCCTTCACTGACTCCTGGAGCTTGCTCAGACTCATGTCCATTGAGTCAGTGATGCCATCCAACCATCTCCTCCTCTGTCCCCCACCTTCACCTCCTGCCCTCAACCTTTCCTAGCATCATGGTCTTTTTCAACAAGTCATCTTCACATGAGGTGGCCAAAATATTGGAGCTTCAGCTTCAGCATCAGTCCTTCCAATGAATATTCAGAGTTGATTTCCTTTAGGATTGACTGGTTTCATCTCCTTGCAGTCCAACGGACACTCAAGAGTCTCTTCCAGCAGTACAGTTGGAAAGCATCAATTCTTCAGCACATCAGCCTTCTTTATGGTCCAACTCTCACAGCCATTCATGATTACTGGGAAAACCATAGCTTTGACTATATGGACCTTTGTCAGCAAAGTGATGTCTCTGCTTTTGAATATGCTCTCTAGGTTTGTCATAGCTTTCATTCCAAGGCGCAAGCATCTTTTAATTTCATGTAAGTTATAATGCAAATTTTATAATCTGAAGTAGTTTGTTTACTTTTATAATTATTTATATAATTTTATAATATATATACATTATAAATAATATACTTTATAATGTAAATGCTGGAATTCTTAAATAATATAAAATGATGGATACAATTTCCAGGAACAGAGTCTTGAAACAGCATGGTAAAGGGATCTTTTTTCTTTTTTTGGCTGCAGTCAGTCTTAGTTGCAGCATGTGGGATCTAGTTCGCTGACCAGGGGTCGAACACAGGCCTCCTGCATTGGGAGCTCAGCCTCTTCGCCACTAGACCACAAGGGAATCTTGGGTAAAAAGGACTTTGAAGCTTAAACTTTCTTAGCCTCACAGAAATCCTTCTCTAGCTTGAGGGTTCTTAACCTATTTTGTGCCATTCAACAGTCTGGTAAAAATATGGATCTTCCATGTTTTTAAATGAGTAAAATACATAGCATTACAAAAGAAATTTTATGTTAAAATACAATCAGGAAATACTTTTAAAACATTTGTAAAATGTTTTACAACATTTGTAAAATATTACAACAGTAATCTGTTTCTAGACATCAAGATCTTGTAACAAGTGAAATACTGAAATTTTAAAGCAATAAGAAGATATTTCAAGAAACCTCACAATTAGAATGTGATATGAAAATGTCCGTGATTCCTATTGGTGACGAAGTGAGAGTTACCACTAATTCTGTGGCTTGTTGCCTACATTCACAATGGGAAAAAAATGCTTAATTTCAGCAGTATATTAATGAAAATAAAGTTTTTTCCCCCTCCTAGTTGAAGGGCCAGTGAATTCCATTCAGAGGCCCTTTTAAGTCCATTTAGCACAGGATAAGAACTCCTGGGCTGGATACCTGGGCTGGATTAAAGTGATTCTATCATCCAAAATTTTCTGAACTAATATTTCAAATATTCATCTTATGGTCCTTCTAACTTTTCATCCTTTCAGAACATGTATCTTGGTTTTTTTAAATTTGGAAAATATGGTCATCCAACCTTTGCATTTCAAAAAAAATTATATGTGTGTGTGTGTGTGTATTCATGAATGTGATATTACACAAACCTTTGTTGTATGCCCTCTACCTATAAGTCCCTGTGTGAAAGTACAAAATAAAATCTCTGTCCTCTAAGTGCTTATGTTCTGGTTTACAAGACAGGATAAGTATACAAATAAACAAAAATAAAAATAAATTGCTTTTGGAAAGCGATCCAGGGGTTTTTTGGATACAATTTCCAGGAACAGAGTCTTGAAACAGCATGGTAAAGGGATCTTTTTTCTTTTTTTGGCTGCAGTCAGTCTTAGTTGCAGCATGTGGGATCTAGTTCGCTGACCAGGGTCGAACACAGGCCTCCTGCATTGGGAGCTCAGCCTCTTCGCCACTAGACCACAAGGGAATCTTGGGTAAAAAGGACTTTGAAGCTTAAACTTTCTTAGCCTCACAGAAATCCTTCTCTAGCTTGAGGGTTCTTAACCTATTTTGTGCCATTCAACAGTCTGGTAAAAATATGGATCTTCCATGTTTTTAAATGAGTAAAATACATAGCATTACAAAAGAAATTTTATGTTAAAATACAATCAGGAAATACTTTTAAAACATTTGTAAAATGTTTTACAACATTTGTAAAATATTACAACAGTAATCTGTTTCTAGACATCAAGATCTTGTAACAAGTGAAATACTGAAATTTTAAAGCAATAAGAAGATATTTCAAGAAACCTCACAATTAGAATGTGATATGAAAATGTCCGTGATTCCTATTGGTGACGAAGTGAGAGTTACCACTAATTCTGTGGCTTGTTGCCTACATTCACAATGGGAAAAAAATGCTTAATTTCAGCAGTATATTAATGAAAATAAAGTTTTTTCCCCCTCCTAGTTGAAGGGCCAGTGAATTCCATTCAGAGGCCCTTTTAAGTCCATTTAGCACAGGATAAGAACTCCTGGGCTGGATACCTGGGCTGGATTAAAGTGATTCTATCATCCAAAATTTTCTGAACTAATATTTCAAATATTCATCTTATGGTCCTTCTAACTTTTCATCCTTTCAGAACATGTATCTTGGTTTTTTTAAATTTGGAAAATATGGTCATCCAACCTTTGCATTTCAAAAAAAATTATATGTGTGTGTGTGTGTGTATTCATGAATGTGATATTACACAAACCTTTGTTGTATGCCCTCTACCTATAAGTCCCTGTGTGAAAGTACAAAATAAAATCTCTGTCCTCTAAGTGCTTATGTTCTGGTTTACAAGACAGGATAAGTATACAAATAAACATAATAAAAATAAATTGCTAGGAAGCGATCCAGCTATATCTCTGACCTTTTAAGATGAGGTTAACACAGAACAACTAGACCAGTCCACAGCCCTGCGCTGTCATGGAACAAATCTGTGGTCTAACTGGTATGTCAACCAACAACATGATTTACTTCTTTAAACAATTACAGGACACCAGAATATTCAAATGGAAGCTTTGACTTTTACACCTTACAACCTGAAATAACAAAGAATGTTTAAAATTAACAAAGCATTTTATTGGATCATTAATCTCCATCTTGCTTGTCCCTTTCTTAATGCTAAAAGAAATAGTCTATTTCTCAGACTCCAAACAAGATTATCTCAATCCAGTCTCTTCAAAATGCCTTCACTTGCTACTAACAATGTTAAGCCATCCCAGCCATAGTTCAAAGTCGCACCCAGGAGAAAGGAGAAAATAAATAATATAGAAAGGATGAAAGAGGAGAGAAAAATGAAAAATGAGAAACCACGTATAGAGTGTTAGTAGAAAGGACATCAACAACCAACCTTTGTTAACATTTAGGTGCCAAGAGGTGTGTACTCAGGAAAGCCCCCATGTGGTGAATAAGTCAGAAAATACTAATAAGAAAACTTCAGTTCTACTTGGAATTCTCTAGCTGTCAAATAAAACTATTTATTTTCTTCATCAAGCTTTAAAAATTATCATTTTAAGACACTTTCCATAATGGTAGTGCTCCAACCAAGACTAACCAGAGCTAAAGACTGTCTCTCATTTATACCTCCTAGGACTATGCTTCTTTTAAAAATACTAAAGTGTTGGGCTTCCCTGGTGGTCTAGTGGGTAAGGACACCGCCTTGCAGGGCAAGGGGCACTGGTTCGATCCCTGGCCTGGGAAGATCCCACGTGCCGTGGAGCAGCCCACTGGTGTGTCCAACTACCGAGCAGGAGCTCTGGAGCACATGTGCCCAGAGCCGGTGCTCTGCAACAACAGAGGCCACTGCGATGGGAGGCCCACACGGGCCAAAGAACAAAGATGGATGAAAATAAAGAAATGAAAGACCAATAGAAGTGGCCCCACCCACCTTCCTTCCTCCCCAGCCCACCCCTGAAAACAGAAAAAATACTAAAGTGCCATCTGGCTGATAAGCAATAGCTTGTAATAACTCACCTTAAGACCTTGTTTCATGCCTGCTTTTTTTTTTTTTTAAAGGATTCTTTTTTTCTTTTAACATTTATTTTATTTATTTATCTTTTGGGGGGTGGGGTGGGGAGGGTGGGGAATGGGCGGGCCACTTCTATTGGTCTTTCATTTCTCTATTTTCATCCATCTTTGTTCTTTGGCTCCTGTGGGCCTCCCATTGTGGTGGCCTCTGTCGTTGCAGAACGCCGGCTCTGGGTGCATGCGCCCCAGAGCTCCAGCTCCGTAGCTGGACACATAGGTCCAGCCGCTCTACGGCACATGGGATTTTCCCAGGCCAGGGATGAAACTGGCGCCCCTTGCACTGCAAGGCGGTGTCCTTACCCACTGGACCACCAGGGAAGCCCCATGCCTGCTTTATCATCATTTTTGCAATATTGTTTCTTTTGAAGATTATTCTAGCTGGCCCACTGAATTCCCTTCTGATTCTCAAATTCCTCCAGCTGTTTTAAAATGGAAGGAGTGTTTTTCCACCTTAAAACAACAGTGTTTTAAACAACAATCACTACCGTTTATGGAGCTCTTACTATGTATTAGGGCTTCTGTGGTGGCTCAGATGGTAAAGAATCTGCCTGAAATGCTAGGAGACCTGGGTTCGAACCCTGGGTTGGAAGATCCCCTGGAGAAGGAAATAGCTACCCACCCCTGTATTCTTGCCTGGAGAAGTCCATGGACTGAAGAGCCCAGTGGGCTACAGTCCATGGGATCACAAAGAGTTGGACACAACTGAGGGACTAACGCTACTATGTACTGAGTGTTTTACATATTCTGTTGCTGACTTCACATGAAACTTAAAAGGCTAGTAACATCCCATTTTATTGAGGAAACAAGGCTCAGAGAGGTTAAAACATTTGCTCAGTACCACACAGGTGGGGGTTAAACATATGACTAATATGGGATCATACACATTTGTAAACAACAAAACTCTGTTAAAGTAAAAAGTAAAATAAAAATAAAATACCACACAGGTGAATTAAGATTCAAACACATGTTCGAAGTACTTCATCAAGTTCCTTTTCGATTGAAGTCCTAACGCTGGCAGATGTGTCATCTGTAGAGGTGGGTAATTTTACTAGTCCAAAAAACCCCATCATTTGGCTTCCTTGATGGTTCAGTGGTTAAGAATCTGCCTGTGAATGCAAAGGACACAAGTTCAATCCCCGGTCCCGGAAGATTCCATGTGCCACGGAGTAATTAAAGCCCATATACCGCAACTCATGAGCCAGGCTCTAGAGCATGTGTTCTGCCACAGAGAAGTCATCACAATGAGAAGCCTGAACGCCCGTAATGAAGAATAACCCCTACTCACTGCAAGCAGAGACTGCCCACACTGGTTTGTACCCAGTGCACTAAAAAAAAAAAAAAAAATGTCAATATGATGAATTCATTGTTGTTTAGTCACTAAGTCATGTCTGACTCTTTTGAGACCCCATGGACTGTAGCCTGATAGGCTACTATGTCCATGGGACTTCCCAGGCAAAAATACTAGATTGGGTTGCCATTTCCTTCTCTAGAGGATCTTCCCGACTGAGGGGTTGAACTCATGTCCTCTCCATTGCAGATAGATTCTTTACTCCTGGGAGCCACCATGGAAGCCCCAGTGTGATGAATAAATTGGAGCCAAAAGCAAACTGTGATATAAGATAAATGAGAACATTTTCCTATGTCCTTTGCAGATTGGTTTCACAATGCAATTGAAACATGTTCTGAGAAACGACAGTGTTTAAGAACGAAACTGTGGCCTCACAAAGTCTCAAGATCAAGGAGCAACAGTCATTTGGACAGCTTTGTTAGAAATTTTCCTATAGAGACTACACCTATATAGATTTCATAACACTAGTTAACATTTTTTTTTTTTTTTTGCCTCTAAGTCATCATTCATCATTATTTATTTTCATCCATCTTTTATTATTTGGCATGTCTGGGCCTCCCATTGTAGTGGCCTCTCTCATTGCAGAGGACTGGCTCTGGGCACATGCACTCCAGAGCGCTGGCTCCTAACACTGGTGCAGCCACTCCGTGGCACATGAGATCTTCCTGGGTCAGGGATGGAACCAGTGCCCCTTGCACTGCAACGCAGACTCTTTACCCACTGGACTACCAGGAAAGCCCTAGTTAACATTTTTAAAGCACCTACCATGCTATATCATTGGATGCTCACAACAATACATGAGGCAAATACCAAGAGGTAACATTTCCCTTTTGCACATGAAGAAACTAATTCCCGGGCTTCCCTGGTAGCTCAGTGGTAAAGAGCATGCCTGCCAGGCTTCCCTAGTGGTCCAGTGGGTAAGGACACCGCTTTGCAGTGCAAGGGACGCCAGTTCAATCCCTGGTCTGGGAAGATCCCACGTGCCACAGAGCAGCTGGACCGGTGTGTCCAACTACTGAGCCAGAGCTCTGGAGTGCATGCGCCCAGAGCCGGCACTCTGTGACGGGAGAGGCCACTGTGAGGCCAAAGAACAAAGATAAATAAATGAAAGATCAATAGAAGTGGCCAAAAAGAAAAAGAAAAAAAGAGTTTGCCTGCCAGTTCAGGAGACAAGGGTTCGATCCCTGATCTGGGAGGATCCCACATGCTGTGGAGCAACTAGGCCCATGAGCCACAACTATTAAGCCTGTGCTCTAAAGCCTCAGAGCCACAACTATTGAGCCCATGTGCTGTAACTGCTGAAGGTCATGTGCCCTAGAACCCGAGTTCCACAACAAGAAAAGTCACCAACAAGAAGCCCACTCACCTCAACCTGAAAGTAGCCCCCACTCTCTGCAACTAGAGAAGAGCCTGCAGCAGCAGTAAAAACCCAGAATAGCAAAAAATAAAATTAAATAAATAAATAAAATGCATTTATTAAAGAAGAAACTAATTCCCAGGTCAGAGCTGAGACTCAAACTGTGATGAAAATCCAAATTATAGTCTCATAATCTCATATGCTATACAGCTAGAAGAAATGAATCAAAACCAATAAAGTTAAACCTTTCCCTGTTTAAGGCTTCGTATTTCCAAACCTGTTATTGGTAGTCTCTGGATTTTTTTTTTTTACAGTGCCATTTTGTGGCTTGTGGGATCTTAGTTACCTGACATGGGATTGAACATGGAGGCAGTGAAACATGGAATCCAAACCACTGAACAAGCAGGGAATTCCTGGTAGTCTCTGATTTTGAAATTCTTTTTGTGCTTTTTAAATTTTTTTTTTCACAAATTCTGCTCTCCTTGCATTTTGTTGCAGGAACACAGAAAAAGTGGGGAGAAACAATGAAAAAGAAAAGTAGCAAAATGAGCTCTCCTTTCTAACCTTCCAATCCCTCAATCAAACTCAAGATAGCAAGAATCAGATTTCAAGGCCAGTTAGGTTTTCTAAGTCCAATTTAAGAGTGATGAACACTTGGTGTTTGGAAGAATTTAACATATTTTTTCCACTTAGCAACAGCAGAATCCCCTGGAGACTCACCACTGAGACCTTGGTGCATCTACCCACTGACAGTGAACTCTGCAGCCAGTAAAGAGAGACTGACGGCGGTAGCAGCTGCCACCTAAATTCCAGAAATCAAATTCTAGGAGTCTGTTGAACATAACATTTGGTCCATTGACTTCTAGTTATTTTAAGGCCTCCCTACAAGAAGACAGAAGAGTAATTATATGTAGCAAATCTTTTAGGAAGTGTTGCTATAAACTTTTAACCAAAATCCAGTAGAATTCTCAGTATTATTATCCATATTCCAATATACAAGTTAACTATACTATTACACAAATCAGATTCAACAGGGATTGTGACTCCTGCTCCTTCAGTATAACTTAATTTTGTTTTCAAAGTGCAATGAAATAATAAGAATTGATAAAAAATAGACGATGTCTGTATAGCTAAACTTTCATTCCCCTTAAGTTAAAATATCTATTAGAGGGACTTCCCTGGTGGTCCAGTGGTTAAGGCTACAAGTTTCCAATGCAGGTGGCTTAGGTTCAGTCCCTGGTGGGGGAACTAAGATCCCTCAGGCCATGTGACACAGGCAAAAAATTTAAGAAGAAAAAAAAAAGGAAAAAATATTCATTAGAATAAGGGGGAAAGTGCTCTGTAGCGATCAATACTAACAATAATATAATACCATATGCTTGCATGGAGTTACTCCATTTACAAAGAGGTCCAAATAGAGTACCTCACTAGACATCTGCTACATTGGAACATCTTGAACTGTGTCATGGCCTTTGCCCTGTGCTGCTCCTCCCTGGATTCTTCTCTGGCTTCTGTAGGACTCCTCCTTTGCTCATCATTGCCTATGGCTGCTCCCAGGATTCCATCTTCGATGCTGTTCTCTCATTCCAGCAGGACCACCCAAGTCACTTGCATGGTTTTCACTACTCATTTCTATACTCACTATTGCCATTTATTTTTTAAAAAAAACTTCTAAAAATTTATTTATTTGATTTTTGGCTGTGCTGAGTCTTCATCGCTATGTTCAGGCTTTCTCTTGTTGCGTTAAGCGTGGGCTACTCTCTAGTCTGTGTGCATGGGTTTCTCATTGCAGTGGCTTCTCTTGCTGTGGAGCATGGACTCTAGAGCATGCAGGCTTCAGAAGCTGCAGCTCCTGGGCTCTAGAGCGGGAGCTCAGTAGTTGTGGCATACAGGTTTAGTTGTCTAGTGGAACATGGGATCTTCCCAGACCAGCGATCAAGCCCGTGTCCCCTGCATTGCAAGGCTGATTCTTAACCACTAGACCACCAGGGAAGCCCTATCACTATTCCTATTGCTTCATCTACAGGCCCCATTTTCAGTCCTGAGCACCAGACTCATATTTTCAACTACCTGCTGGGCATGTGAATGTGTGTTTGGATGTTAAGAGGTTCTTTGAACTCCACAATTAGCCTCTAAAGATGGTTTTTATCTCCCATCATCTGCCACCTTCCTCAATGAGCTCCACCCACCCCAACCTGGTGGTATTCCTCCAACATGGAAACTGCTGCCTCAGCCCCTCATATTTGCTTTTCAGTAAATTAATTACTTAGAACGCTTCTCCTCCAGATATATATTTTTTTATATTGCTGTTAAGTTTTTCTCATCTTTAAAGGGGTTTCAGTCCCTGGTGGGGGAACTAAGATCCCTCAGGCCATGTGACACAGGCAAAAAATTTAAGAAGAAAAAAAAAAGGAAAAAATATTCATTAGAATAAGGGGGAAAGTGCTCTGTAGCGATCAATACTAACAATAATATAATACCATATGCTTGCATGGAGTTACTCCATTTACAAAGAGGTCCAAATAGAGTACCTCACTAGACATCTGCTACATTGGAACATCTTGAACTGTGTCATGGCCTTTGCCCTGTGCTGCTCCTCCCTGGATTCTTCTCTGGCTTCTGTAGGACTCCTCCTTTGCTCATCATTGCCTATGGCTGCTCCCAGGATTCCATCTTCGATGCTGTTCTCTCATTCCAGCAGGACCACCCAAGTCACTTGCATGGTTTTCACTACTCATTTCTATACTCACTATTGCCATTTATTTTTTAAAAAAAACTTCTAAAAATTTATTTATTTGATTTTTGGCTGTGCTGAGTCTTCATCGCTATGTTCAGGCTTTCTCTTGTTGCGTTAAGCGTGGGCTACTCTCTAGTCTGTGTGCATGGGTTTCTCATTGCAGTGGCTTCTCTTGCTGTGGAGCATGGACTCTAGAGCATGCAGGCTTCAGAAGCTGCAGCTCCTGGGCTCTAGAGCGGGAGCTCAGTAGTTGTGGCATACAGGTTTAGTTGTCTAGTGGAACATGGGATCTTCCCAGACCAGCGATCAAGCCCGTGTCCCCTGCATTGCAAGGCTGATTCTTAACCACTAGACCACCAGGGAAGCCCTATCACTATTCCTATTGCTTCATCTACAGGCCCCATTTTCAGTCCTGAGCACCAGACTCATATTTTCAACTACCTGCTGGGCATGTGAATGTGTGTTTGGATGTTAAGAGGTTCTTTGAACTCCACAATTAGCCTCTAAAGATGGTTTTTATCTCCCATCATCTGCCACCTTCCTCAATGAGCTCCACCCACCCCAACCTGGTGGTATTCCTCCAACATGGAAACTGCTGCCTCAGCCCCTCATATTTGCTTTTCAGTAAATTAATTACTTAGAACGCTTCTCCTCCAGATATATATTTTTTTATATTGCTGTTAAGTCATCATATATTTTTCATCCATCTTTAGTCTTTGGCCTGTGTGAGCCCCGCCATCGCAGTGGCCTCTCTTGTTGCAGAGCACTGGCTCCGGGCGCACGTGCTCCAGAGTACTGGCCCGTAACTGGACACACCAGCCCAGCCGCTTCTCGGCACGTGGGATCCTCCCAGGCCAGGGATTGAACCGGCGCCCCTTGCACTTCAAGGTGGACTCTTTACCCACTGGACCACCAGGGAAGCCCTCCTCCAGATATCTTGACAGCTTCAGAACTCTGCTCTAATGTCACCACTTTAGTCTTGACCATCCTCTCTAAGATAGCAGTCCCTCTTCACTCTGCTTTCCTTACTCTATTTTTATTGTATTTGTTATCACCTGATGTTGTGCATGCCTTTGTCTGTCTCCCCCACAGAATACAAGTTCAATAAGGGTGGAATCTTCATCTCATTCATTTCTCTACCAGGTATACTGTTAGTGAACAATCTATTTTTATACATGAATTAAACTTCTATCCTTTGTACCCTGACCATTCCCCTCCTCTTTATGTGCTCTGGTTCCATTCACAGCATACTCATCCATCCAACAAATCACTCATCTCAGACATCTGGGTATTATAGGTTCTGACTCCTAATAAGTCACTAGAAGAAACAGCATGCCTGGAGGCTGGGACTAGGTCATGAGCAAGAGGACAAATGAAAGCTTGCCCCCTCTTTTCCTTTTCTGGCTTTATCCTCTTCCAGGACCACCCCACCCCCATCCACATGTGTGGCTGCACCTCCAATATCCATTCTCCCAAACCAAGGACTATTGCTACACACATGGAGCTTGGATTGCTTCAGGAGAACAAACTTGGGAAGAGGCCTGAAGTGAGCTCTCAGGTCAAAGGATTCCAAGGTCCTAGATAGTTGAAGTCTGTCATTTGGAAGGGGAGGTAGGAGAGCGTGCTCCAGATGGCATGTTCCTTTGACCCCGTGGGGAAAGGTACAACTGGAGGAGGACCCTTTAACACACAGGGTTCAGAAAGATGGTCCTGTTGCTCTGGTATAATGGCAGTACTACCTGAGCTAAAACTCTAACTCCAATAGAGTGGATGTAACCAAATTGTAAATGCTTCCTTCCTTACTCATATATTTTCATCCATCTTTAGTCTTTGGCCTGTGTGAGCCCCGCCATCGCAGTGGCCTCTCTTGTTGCAGAGCACTGGCTCCGGGCGCACGTGCTCCAGAGTACTGGCCCGTAACTGGACACACCAGCCCAGCCGCTTCTCGGCACGTGGGATCCTCCCAGGCCAGGGATTGAACCGGCGCCCCTTGCACTTCAAGGTGGACTCTTTACCCACTGGACCACCAGGGAAGCCCTCCTCCAGATATCTTGACAGCTTCAGAACTCTGCTCTAATGTCACCACTTTAGTCTTGACCATCCTCTCTAAGATAGCAGTCCCTCTTCACTCTGCTTTCCTTACTCTATTTTTATTGTATTTGTTATCACCTGATGTTGTGCATGCCTTTGTCTGTCTCCCCCACAGAATACAAGTTCAATAAGGGTGGAATCTTCATCTCATTCATTTCTCTACCAGGTATACTGTTAGTGAACAATCTATTTTTATACATGAATTAAACTTCTATCCTTTGTACCCTGACCATTCCCCTCCTCTTTATGTGCTCTGGTTCCATTCACAGCATACTCATCCATCCAACAAATCACTCATCTCAGACATCTGGGTATTATAGGTTCTGACTCCTAATAAGTCACTAGAAGAAACAGCATGCCTGGAGGCTGGGACTAGGTCATGAGCAAGAGGACAAATGAAAGCTTGCCCCCTCTTTTCCTTTTCTGGCTTTATCCTCTTCCAGGACCACCCCACCCCCATCCACATGTGTGGCTGCACCTCCAATATCCATTCTCCCAAACCAAGGACTATTGCTACACACATGGAGCTTGGATTGCTTCAGGAGAACAAACTTGGGAAGAGGCCTGAAGTGAGCTCTCAGGTCAAAGGATTCCAAGGTCCTAGATAGTTGAAGTCTGTCATTTGGAAGGGGAGGTAGGAGAGCGTGCTCCAGATGGCATGTTCCTTTGACCCCGTGGGGAAAGGTACAACTGGAGGAGGACCCTTTAACACACAGGGTTCAGAAAGATGGTCCTGTTGCTCTGGTATAATGGCAGTACTACCTGAGCTAAAACTCTAACTCCAATAGAGTGGATGTAACCAAATGAAGATGAAGTCTAGAAAGCATGCTTCTTCCCTCCCTTGCCTAAAAACAAGACTGAGTCTTGTAACTCGAGACCTATGGAGATTTAGAAAAGGGAATCTTAGGTAAAAATCCTATTAGAACAGACTTCATCTACATTTAGAACTTTGGTTCTTTGAAAGACACTGTTAAGGGAATGAAAAGCCAAAGAGTGGGAGAAATATTTGCAAATCCTGCATCTGATAAAGGACTTGTATGCCAAATATATAAAGAACTCTCAAACAAAAGTGCCCAAACTTTCATCAGACTCTCAAAGAAATCTGGATCCTTCTCAAAATATTAACAACTTTGGTTTATGTGCTCAGCTTGGAGAATTCAGATTGACCAATAGCCAAACCTACAAATGCAAGCTTAGTATCCTGCCCAAGCTCCCTGTATTGAGAGCTTGCCTTGTAACAGGCCACCAAAGTTGCCACAATGTCGAATCCTAGATAACCCACCAAAGATGACAATGATTCATCAACTACTGCAGCATCAGGGGCAGGTAACTTTATCCCAGATTTACCTTGGGAGGGGGCGTCTTAGATGGACATCACCTCCGGGAGCTTTCTTCCTCTGCATGAGGCCCCACCAGATATGCAGACAATCTCCGGTTTGTACAGAATTTCTTTTATGAATAGCTTGTGAGGTGACAAATTAGAAATGAAGTCACCATTCCCGCAGAGGGGAACGAGTTTATACACTGTCTCCTTTCATTTATCTAAGACATACTTTTGCCTGCCTCCTGTCAGTCAAACGGTAAGTAGGGACTGATGATACCACAGTGAGCAAGACACAGGAACTTCTTAGAGGATATCAAAGTCAAAAAAGGGAGGAGATGAAAGAATAAACAGGCAGTTACAAAAACAGGAATAAAGCGTCTGACTGGGATAAACCCAGGGAACACTGAATGGGAACACCTGATCCAGCCTTGTGGGATCAGGAAAGGTCCCATAGAACAAGTTAGTCATGAGACCTGAAGGATGAGGAGGAGTTGACCAGAACAGTGGAGAGAAAGCGGGGCAGCTCGGAGAGCAATGCAAATGCAGGGAAAGTGCAGAGAACTGACGCTGAGGAGGGCAGCAGGGGCCAGACCCTGATTTCCTCCTCATGCATCACACTCTATGCCAGAGGCAACGGAAAACAGGAGAAAATTTTGCACAGAAGAGTCGCATGAAAGGGTTTGCCCTTCAGAAAGATCATTCCAGCTGCAGCTAGGGAGAGTAGTTGTAAGGGGGCTGAAAATAGAAGAGATTCACTAAGAGGTTGTTTCAGTAACCAGGATATGGCTTGGGGATGGTCTAAATAACTGCAGTTGATATTTTGAGCCCTGTTATTTCATTTAATCTTTGCAATGGTGTAAGATAGGTATAATTACCACCACCCCCACCCCACATTTTACAGATGGGAAATCCAAGGAATGGAGAAGCTAAGTAGCTTGCTCAAGGTTACATGCTAAGTGGGGGGCAGTAGAGACAGCAGGTAGACAGACTTGAGAAATATTTAGGAGATGGCACGGTCATTACTAGAAAACGAATTAGTCAACTAATTTTCATTACTGCTTCTGAAAAGGTGGCTAAAGGAACAGGAGCTTTCAAGCACGAAATGCAAGTTTCTAGCTTGGATGACTAGGCCATGACTGAGTTAGGAAACACAGAAGATGCAGGTGAGGGGTGGTGGTGGTTATAGAATAGAATGGTAAATTCAAGTGGAGAAATCTACAAAGCGGCCGCAGGGGATGCTGCGAAATTCAAAGCGAGACTTTGATGTCATCAGTCTGTTTTTTCCAAAGAGAAAAACGAAAGCACCTTTGAAGAAGGTAAAAATGATACAGACTTTGAGTATGAACCATTTAGGAACAGGTAAATACAATGAGGTTCACCATGAAACTATTTTAGGTCATTATAAGATTATTTTCTTCTACTCATTTTACTCCTCTGTTGTTTTTCACAAACAACCTTTTTATCTTGAAGTCTCCTAGAGATAAGCTAGTCCCAGTCAGCTACTCCTCTACTGAACAGAGACGGGTATCTAACTAGTGCTTCGGAGCACACTTCTCCGGAGGCATAGGAACTCCTTTTTCGGCAGGAACTCTAACCTTTGAAACACTAGGGAACCATTTACCAATTATCATTTCAGTGGACACAGTGGTGTCCTAACGGCCTGGAAACACAACCCTAACCAAGGGCTACTCACCTAGAGCAATTTTAGAAAAGGGATGGTGAAACATTAACATATCAAATACCCTGAAGGAGAGACTTCAGGTCAATTTCTCCAGCATCTTCCTTGAACTTACCTTCCCACAAACAAAAAGTGTTGACCATGTAGAAAGGGAAAAAAGAGTTTTAAAAAATGTTTATGACAATTCCCTGGAGATCAGTGGTTAGGGTTCTGATCTTTCACTGCTAAGGCCACGGGTTTGATTCCCTGTTGGGGAAATAAGATCCCACAAGTCATGTGGCGCAGCTGCCCACCTCCACCCCCAACATTTGATAACTGATTAAATTTCTTCTGTGTCCAAATTTTGGCCATAGGGTTAATTAAAATTTTTCTTTCATATTTGTATTTTTTCCCAATTGAAAGCACTTCCATTCCCTACCTCTGCCTAGATTGGTCTTCCATGTATAAAAAGGTTTTGTAAGATCAAATTACTTGTAAGTAATTTGAAAATTATGGTCACACCCTATTAGAATATAATCACTACCTTAGACAGACTGTGAAACTGTGTCATGAATAGAGTCTTTGACTGTTTTTAAGACATATCTCTGTTCTGGGACCGTAATACTAATTTAGAAGAAATTGTTTTAGTATTCTTAACAGATACCCCAAAATATGTCCTTCAAGCAAAATGTCCCCCTTTGTTTTTCCTTTTGGATTCTTTTTTTTTGCTTTTGTTTCCCTTCCACAAAGCTAATGAGTTACCCATATCAAATATTTCCATGTGGCTTTGCCACCAGTCTAATCTTCACAGAAAATATCCAGGTTTTTGCATCTTCCCCAAATGTGGCAATATTGAGAGAGCTTGCCTACACGTGAGGACACTTCCCAGATTCCCACATTTGCACAAATGCATCAGTATAAAAATACCATTGTGCCCCATTTTAATGAATCTGATGGAAAGCTTTTCTGTGAACTAGTACTGAATTACTAAAATAATTCTCAGCTTTTTGATTTTAAAAATTATACTTTTAATTACAGAATATTGTTAGAATAATACAGATGTAGACAGACAGTCGGCTAACTGTGACCAATACCAGCAGGAAAACTGCTCTACATACTTACCTGTTCACTCACTCTCCACAACCACAGAAAACAGGCACAATGTGTTCAGAGTATGTGCGGAAGCAGCCAGAGACTTGGGAGCAGAAGGCATGCAGTAAGCTTAAGCAAAGAGAGACGGATGCATAACTTTAAACGAGTTCAACCCAGCAAACGGGCAGCAACTGGCAGGAAGAGAGGACGCAGAGGTACATCTGGCTCTTGCCCTTTTAACTTCCCAACTGGAGTGTACATGTCTGGAGAGATAACTGGGGCACTGAGAAGCCCAAAGAAGCAGAATGAAAAGGCTGAGAGTAGGGTAGGAGAAGGAAGTAAAATACAGTTAGGTCATGGAGATGCTGTCTTCTAGGGCTACGCCAAAGCTGATAAGCCTAGTGGCTCATAGAAACAACAGGAGAACTTTGATATTCATTAAAACCATCAGCAACACTGATACAGGGGAAAAAAGACATGTTTGAGTTTAGGCATCAAGAACATGTAAGTCATTCAACAATTAAAATATGAATACTCACAGTCAGCTAGATTTCGTACAGAACAAAGAACATGCTCCCTGCTCGAATATGTATTTAAATAGGAGTGGCAACATAAGTATACCTATTTGGAGTGTTTTGTTCCTTTCGAGGTTGTGTTGTTTGCAAGGGATGCAGACCCACAGGGTCGTGGATCACAGGAAATCACTATAGCAACACTACCCAAGAGAGACCACTGACTCCTTTAACACCAAGTCCCAAAGACTTATGACAAAAGTTTGTCAAATGTCAAGCACAGTATTTGGGGCAGGCTCAAAAAATACATATTCCTTACTTCAGCCCCACCTCCTGGACATCAATTCCCTCCTACTCCCACCACCAAATGCTTGGATAAACATCAACATTTGGGATATTTCTTAATTCCTATTTGGGCTGAGATAAGGAGAACAGACACTACTGGGCTTAAATTTGGTCAATGCTTACAAAAACCACGTAGATTTGTAGGCTAGGAGAATGGAAAGATATTCCTATCTAGGCTTATTAATTACTTGTGACTAGGCCAAAGAGAAGATCATTTAGTCTGAGAATAGGACAACCAACCTATTTGGTGATTATCTCCAACTGACTGATACATATGAACAAATGCTTGGTTCTGTACCAAGAGTGCACACCAGGGTACTAGTGTTTAAATTATTTTTCATAAAGAATGAAAATAAGGACATTTCTCACACTGGAGTTAAGTTCGTAGTTCTGCCACACGATCAATATCACCAAGAACATGCTAATTCGGCGTGAATTCAGTTTCTGCTATTGGAAAAAACAACAAGAATATACATTTTACTGTACATACACATGCCCTTATGCAAGCTAAGATAAACACTGCGATGTGGCCCTTATCAAATCCTAGAGTTAGCAGTATAGGGACAATGGATCTTAAAGGGCAGAGGAAAAAGAACACAGAAACAACCTGATTCCTCGGGAAGGCACGCTATGCTTCCTTCCTCAGTTAATTACACTTGCTCCTTACACTCCACCATCACTTATGGTCCTAGCTTTCCTTGAAGATATTTTCCTTATGATATTCCCTACAGTGATCCCCAGAGAAAATTCACAAATTCTGATCAATGGCAATAACAACAGTGGGCATCTCTTGCTCAAGTCACCACTGCTGATGAATCCTTGGTCCTAGATCTGCACTTTCAGTCTGAATCTTCAGTTAGCTTTCACAAAGAGGAATGCTCTAAAAAAGGTAGGAAAAAGAGGAGAAAAGCGATGATCATTGCCTTCATCGTGCAGAATCCTACTCTCAGGAAGACAAAAAGACACAAACACGTGAGCAATTCATGGAGAAAGCCCCTTGAACGGAAGATGTGTGCGCCCAGCTACTATGGTGAGGGAACAGATGTGGCAATTCAGGCAGAGTCTCTGGTTAGCTTGTTCCAAAGCAGCTGTGACCACCCTATCACAGTTCATTTCTCCCAGCATAGTTCTTTGGGTCAAGGAAGGGAGAAATGAAAGATTTACTCCATTTCCTGGCGTGAGCATTTACCAGCATTCACTTGGTCTTCAGATTTCCAGTTATTGGTGAGGCTGATTTTGATGAAATAATTTATTAGTACTGGGTGAATAAAAACCACTGTTTTCGAGAAGGGAATAACATTCCCAATCCATGTGTCAGTGTTTCAAGTGGCTTTTCTTCTTCTATGTTTTAAACGGTGGCCTGCAACGTGGAAATTCAGTACAGTAAAGGAAGCTTCTGTCTTGAGAGAACTCTCTGATGGCAAATATAATTGTACCTTCAGATGCATCATTTCTCAGTCCTAATTACAGGACTTACTCAGTGTGAACTCTCTTATGTTTAATAAGAGCTGAGCTCCGACTGAAACTCTTCTCACACTCTGTGCATTCGTAAGGCTTCTCTCCCGTATGAACTCTTTGATGTGTGATGAGGTTGGAGCTCTGGGTGAAGCCTTTTCCGCATTGCACACACTCATAGGGCTTCTCTCCTGTGTGGGTTCTCTGGTGCTTAATTAGGTCTGACCTTTCACCAAAGCTTCGCCAGCACTCGTTGCATTCGTAGGGCTTCTCTCCAGTGTGAATTTTCTGGTGTGTGATGAGGTGAGAGCTTCGGCTGAAGCTTTTCCCACAGGCATTACATTCGTATGGCTTTTCCCCAGTATGGGTTCTCTGGTGCTGAACCAAGTGCGAGATACGGCTGAAATTCTCCCCACATTCATTACAGTGGTATGGCTTTTCCCCCGTGTGGGCTCTGCGATGGCGCACCAGGTCAGAGTTCTGGCTGAAATTCTTCCCACACTCATCACACTTGTAGGGCCTTTCCCCTGTGTGGACGCGATAGTGTTTGATGAGATCAGATCTCTCACTGAAGCCTCGCCCACATTCATTACACTCGTAAGGCTTCTCACCTGTGTGGGTCCGCTGGTGCTGAGCGAGGTGAGAGCTCCGGCTGAAGCTTTTCCCACACTCCTCACACTCATAGGGTTTTTCCCCACTGTGGGTTCTCTGGTGCTTAATTAGGTCTGACCTTTCACCAAAGCTTCGCCAGCACTCGTTGCATTCGTAGGGCTTCTCTCCAGTGTGAATTTTCTGGTGTGTGATGAGGTGAGAGCTTCGGCTGAAGCTTTTCCCACAGGCATTACATTCGTATGGCTTTTCCCCAGTATGGGTTCTCTGGTGCTGAACCAAGTGCGAGATACGGCTGAAATTCTCCCCACATTCATTACAGTGGTATGGCTTTTCCCCCGTGTGGGCTCTGCGATGGCGCACCAGGTCAGAGTTCTGGCTGAAATTCTTCCCACACTCATCACACTTGTAGGGCCTTTCCCCTGTGTGGACGCGATAGTGTTTGATGAGATCAGATCTCTCACTGAAGCCTCGCCCACATTCATTACACTCGTAAGGCTTCTCACCTGTGTGGGTCCGCTGGTGCTGAGCGAGGTGAGAGCTCCGGCTGAAGCTTTTCCCACACTCCTCACACTCATAGGGTTTTTCCCCACTGTGGGTCCTTTGGTGCTGGATGAGGTGAGAGAGCCGGCAGAAACTCTTCCCACACTCGTTACATTTATGAGGCTTTTCCCCAGTGTGGATTGTCTGATGCTGAATGAGGTGAGAGCTTCTTCCAAAGCTTTTCCCACACTCGTTACAGTCATAGGGCCTCTCCCCAGTGTGTGTTCTTTGATGCTGAATAAGGTGGGAACTCCGACTGAAGCCCTTTCCACATTCATAACACTTATAGGGCCTGTCACCTGTGTGAGTTTTCTGATGTCGATTGAGGTCTGAGATCTGACTGAAGGCCTTTCCACAATGAGAACATATATGGTATCGGATGCTTGTGTGGACTTCTTTGTGGACAAGAAGATCAGTGACGTGTTGGAGAGGATAGCTTACCCACTCTTCCGCTGTTAAATCTTCCCACTGTCCTTCTGGTCTATCCCTGTTTTCAAAGGCCTCTTCACTGTCAGGGTTTTCCTCAGTATTACCAACAGGTCTTTCAGATGCAGTCTCAAATTCTACATCTTCACTAATCTCTTGCTTTGGATTCACGTCATTTTCACTCCTGATCTCAAAATCTGTAATTAAGGGTAAAGAATATTACTGGTAAACACACATAAAAAATGATCTACTGAGTTCTGGGCACTGTGCTCAGTTCTTTAATGTATGAATTACCTCAAGCATCCTGAGAGCCAAGGATCACCAAGGTTCACAGAAGTGATTTGCAAAAGGTTACAGTACAGTAGCAAATGGTGAAGCTAAGATACAAATCCAGGTGTCTGAAAAAAGCTAATGCTTTGTATCACTACAGCTAATGGTTCTATATTCAAATTGTATATGTTCCTGGTATTGTATATGTTCGTGGTATTTCAAAAGAAGAAAACCAGAAACAGAAAATATATAAGACTCTAAATTGTATGCATGTGTGTTCTGTAAGTTCTTAAATTGTCAAGCCTTCATCATTACCATTATATAATATGTACTAAGCACCTACTTGGTGGAGAAAAAAAAGAACCTACTGGGTTAGCATGGAAAAGAACAGATTTTTATCAATTTATATCAAGTCTCACCACCAGGAAGAAAATGACTGCCGAATGTTACTTACTACTTTTCTGTAGCCATTTTTGTACTTTTTTTTGCCTCACCATGTACCATCCCTCATCAGGGATCTTAGTTCCCTGATCAGGGACTGAAACCACACCCCTGTATTGGAAGAGCAGGGTCTTACTCACCGACTGCCAGGGAAGTCCCTTCAGTGGCCTTTTAATGCAAATAGAAGTGAGAAGGTTGGAGAAGGCAAAAAAGATGCCTGGCTCAGAATACTCTTGGCAATGACAATATAAAGGCTTTAAATGAAAATCAAAATACACAAAGTAATGGTGTACAAGAAATTTTCCACCAGACACTGCTTTTTCCACATTGCATCTCTTGGTACACTTTCTAGAGATTACTAAGTATGCTGGAAAGAAAAGTCCCATGGATAAATTAGTTTGGTAAATAGTACACACATCATTCTCTTCTTAGAAATTCAAAATGCCCTGATACCACATTATAGGTTCCGAAGAGTCTGGAGGTAAAGAAATCTTGTAAACATTATTTAAGCCACCCCACTTCCAAACTTACTTGGGCAAGAAATTTCTTTTTACATTTTTGGAGCTTCCATGTTTCCATCCTTCCAACAAGTGCTCCTTGGGCTGGACCACTGACATATAAATTCACATTTCTTTAAGATTCTCATTTCTTATTTTTGTGAAATTGAGTGGAATATTTGGATTCCTGACTACAACAGATCTGAGCAGGTAATGACATTTCTAAAGTAAGGATCCAAGAAAGTTGAGACATCAGAGAGAGTCCAAGTTTAAAATGAATCCCTTCAGGGCTTTCCCTGGTGGTCCAGTGGGTAAGGACACCGCCTTGCAGTGCAAGGGGCGCTGGTTCGATCCTGGCCTGGGCGATCCCACGTGCTGCAGAGCGGCTGGACTGATGTGTCCAATTACGAGCCGGAGCTCTGGGCGTCCCCGAGAAAGCCAGAAACAGAAAATATATAAGACTCTAAATTGTATGCATGTGTGTTCTGTAAGTTCTTAAATTGTCAAGCCTTCATCATTACCATTATATAATATGTACTAAGCACCTACTTGGTGGAGAAAAAAAAGAACCTACTGGGTTAGCATGGAAAAGAACAGATTTTTATCAATTTATATCAAGTCTCACCACCAGGAAGAAAATGACTGCCGAATGTTACTTACTACTTTTCTGTAGCCATTTTTGTACTTTTTTTTGCCTCACCATGTACCATCCCTCATCAGGGATCTTAGTTCCCTGATCAGGGACTGAAACCACACCCCTGTATTGGAAGAGCAGGGTCTTACTCACCGAATTGCCAGGGAAGTCCCCTTCAGTGGCCTTTTAATGCAAATAGAAGTGAGAAGGTTGGAGAAGGCAAAAAAGATGCCTGGCTCAGAATACTCTTGGCAATGACAATATAAAGGCTTTAAATGAAAATCAAAATACACAAAGTAATGGTGTACAAGAAATTTTCCACCAGACACTGCTTTTTCCACATTGCATCTCTTGGTACACTTTCTAGAGATTACTAAGTATGCTGGAAAGAAAAGTCCCATGGATAAATTAGTTTGGTAAATAGTACACACATCATTCTCTTCTTAGAAATTCAAAATGCCCTGATACCACATTATAGGTTCCGAAGAGTCTGGAGGTAAAGAAATCTTGTAAACATTATTTAAGCCACCCCACTTCCAAACTTACTTGGGCAAGAAATTTCTTTTTACATTTTTGGAGCTTCCATGTTTCCATCCTTCCAACAAGTGCTCCTTGGGCTGGACCACTGACATATAAATTCACATTTCTTTAAGATTCTCATTTCTTATTTTTGTGAAATTGAGTGGAATATTTGGATTCCTGACTACAACAGATCTGAGCAGGTAATGACATTTCTAAAGTAAGGATCCAAGAAAGTTGAGACATCAGAGAGAGTCCAAGTTTAAAATGAATCCCTTCAGGGCTTTCCCTGGTGGTCCAGTGGGTAAGGACACCGCCTTGCAGTGCAAGGGGCGCTGGTTCGATCCCTGGCCTGGGACGATCCCACGTGCTGCAGAGCGGCTGGACTGATGTGTCCAATTACCGAGCCGGAGCTCTGGGGCGCATGCGCCCAGAGCCAGTGCTCTGCGACGACAAAGGCCACCGCGATGGGAGGCCCACGGGAGCCAAAGAGCAAAGACAGATGAAAATAGATAAATGAAGGACCAATGAAGGTGGCCTGCCCGCTCCTCTCCCTCCCCAACCTGTCCCCCGCCCTAAATAAATAAATAAATAAATCTTAAAAAAAAAAAAAAAAAAGGAAACCCTTCAGAGTTGCCATTTGTTAAAAGCTATGGGAAGAACTTTCAGAAAAAGTCTTAATGAATGGCAGATAACCTAGTGAACCATACATGGTTGCTAATTTCCGTCAAGTCCTAACAGGAGACAAAGTGAGTCAAAAGACAGTTCAGCTCAAGAATACATTGTTTATTCTGGTTACACCCAGACAAAAGGATATCTCAGAGAAAAGACAGATTTGCAGGCCATTAAAAAAAAAATTAGCTTCCCTCTCTAATAGCATTTGTGATCTCATTTAGTTCAGGATTCTCCTGGAACAGCATCTGACACACTCAAAATCTATGATCAACTCTAAAACATCTCTAGACAAGTACCTACTCTGGATATATAAAGGACCTGAGGCAAAGATAGGGCTCTGAAGCCAAAACAAACACAAAAAGGTGGCTTTTGCCCTCCCGTCAATCTTGGTCAGCACCCCATCTTCTAGTAAAAGCACTTTTTACAGGCGCATGTATAACCTGGCAAGCACCATGATGTCAGACCTGTTTGGTCAGTGATCTGTACAAACAGGCCAGTGGATGGCAAATGACTCAGGGCACAAGAAATCTGAGAGTTTCTAAAATGTGCAGAAACAATCTTTCATCCTAGACAATATGACCTTGATATTCCCTCACTCAAAAGATCTGCCTGAGGACTCAACCCACGCCAAGATCCAATTAGGTGCTTTAAAAATCCAGTAACTAGGTTGTGTTGAAAGAGCTAAGGCCTTCTTGACAGTCTCAAAAACGTGGGGTGGAGAAAAGGCAGAGAATTCTTACCCAGTGAGACAACATTTCCATAATTCTCCTGCATAACATCCCTGTAAAGGTCCCTTTGGGTAGGGTCCAGAGGTCTCCATTCTTCCCGGGTGAGATACATGGCCATATCTTCAAATGTCACAGGTGCCTGAAATCACACATTGCTTTCTCAGTACTTGGTATCTAAGAGCTTAGTACCAGTTTTTCTTCTTGAAACTAAGAGACATGGCTAGAATCATTGAGGAGGTAAAAGGTATTAGGTCTGATACATTGAGTCCAAAGGAGAATGATGCAAGCAACAAAGAGTTGTGGTGCTGGAGAGAGCAATTTATAAGTTGAGTGCTTCGGTCCCAGGGTGGATATCCCTGCCCTCGCACCCTTCTCAGAACAGATGGAGCACCTACACCATTCCGTATCTTTACCCACAACGTTTCTCTTTTCCTGGAACACCTTCCCTAGACGAGTGAAATCCCATTACGCCTTAAGGCCCTGTTCCAGCACCAGCTGCGCTTCAGTGCCCTCCCCTCCATCCTGCAGCTCTGCTCCAAGCCTCCCTCCCACACCTCTGACAGAATGAATACTCCCACTTCTTGGTTCCCACAGCACATTGCTCCTACACTTATCACGTTAGTTCTATGGTTAGCCGGACGCATCGGTCTCCCTACAGATGGTGGGCAGGCAGGGAAGGCACGTTTCATCCATCTTTGTCTCCCTAGTATTTCAAGGCAAACAGCAGGTGTTCAATAAATGCTTGTTTGTGCCTATACAGTCCTGATACTGGGTCTCCGGGGGCAAAATGCCAAAGCAAGCGAATTACTAATTAATCCTACGGTATTTCCCACGGGGATATGCGGAGCAAAGAAACGCCGGGACGAGGTGGAAAAAGGACAGGCAGGGTCCGAGAAGCCACCCCCGGCTTACCTGGGACCCAGCCATGAGCAGGGTGGCTGCCATCTCGGGCTCAAGGATTCGCCTCCCAGGAGAGAGAGAGCAGGAAAAGCAGCTAGCAGGCAGCGCTAAAGGAGGCGAAAAGCAGGGCGTGAGGCACAGAAACAGGCCCTGCCCAAGGGGAGGGCGTTGACAGTAGCTTTTTGAAAAACGTGGGGTGGAGAAAAGGCAGAGAATTCTTACCCAGTGAGACAACATTTCCATAATTCTCCTGCATAACATCCCTGTAAAGGTCCCTTTGGGTAGGGTCCAGAGGTCTCCATTCTTCCCGGGTGAGATACATGGCCATATCTTCAAATGTCACAGGTGCCTGAAATCACACATTGCTTTCTCAGTACTTGGTATCTAAGAGCTTAGTACCAGTTTTTCTTCTTGAAACTAAGAGACATGGCTAGAATCATTGAGGAGGTAAAAGGTATTAGGTCTGATACATTGAGTCCAAAGGAGAATGATGCAAGCAACAAAGAGTTGTGGTGCTGGAGAGAGCAATTTATAAGTTGAGTGCTTCGGTCCCAGGGTGGATATCCCTGCCCTCGCACCCTTCTCAGAACAGATGGAGCACCTACACCATTCCGTATCTTTACCCACAACGTTTCTCTTTTCCTGGAACACCTTCCCTAGACGAGTGAAATCCCATTACGCCTTAAGGCCCTGTTCCAGCACCAGCTGCGCTTCAGTGCCCTCCCCTCCATCCTGCAGCTCTGCTCCAAGCCTCCCTCCCACACCTCTGACAGAATGAATACTCCCACTTCTTGGTTCCCACAGCACATTGCTCCTACACTTATCACGTTAGTTCTATGGTTAGCCGGACGCATCGGTCTCCCTACAGATGGTGGGCAGGCAGGGAAGGCACGTTTCATCCATCTTTGTCTCCCTAGTATTTCAAGGCAAACAGCAGGTGTTCAATAAATGCTTGTTTGTGCCTATACAGTCCTGATACTGGGTCTCCGGGGGCAAAATGCCAAAGCAAGCGAATTACTAATTAATCCTACGGTATTTCCCACGGGGATATGCGGAGCAAAGAAACGCCGGGACGAGGTGGAAAAAGGACAGGCAGGGTCCGAGAAGCCACCCCCGGCTTACCTGGGACCCAGCCATGAGCAGGGTGGCTGCCATCTCGGGCTCAAGGATTCGCCTCCCAGGAGAGAGAGAGCAGGAAAAGCAGCTAGCAGGCAGCGCTAAAGGAGGCGAAAAGCAGGGCGTGAGGCACAGAAACAGGCCCTGCCCACTCCCCAGGGCTGGAGTTCTGGCCGCCCAGGCGGGTGGGGAGGGTTCTGAACCCGGGCCGGGTCACTCTCCTCCCTGACCCTCGAGCGCGACCCGCTCTCTGTGTCTCCGCCACCAAGGGGTGGAGGCTGCCAGAATTTAACAAGACAGCCCCCTGGCTCGGTCCCTCCCGGGCCGGGGGGTCAAAGCGAAGCTCTCTCGGGGAGGAGGCTCGCAAGCCCAGCCCACAGAAAGCCTCTGCTCTTCGAAGTCGAGGCTGGGCCCTTTCCGGCAGCTGTCTCAGCCAATCAGCGAGCGAATCTCGCAAAGCACTCTGCCAATTAGATGCCGAACATTAGGCCCGCCTCTTGTAGCACGACAGAGCGGCCTTATCGCGCCTGCGCCCGTCCCCTTGGCCTGTCGGGAGTTGGAGTTCCGTTCAGCAGTACAACGGCCAGTCAAGAGGCCAAACGCCAAGGAGGGAAAGAACAAAAGGGTGAAGGAAAAAGCGCGTCCTCTAGGGCGGAGTATGTTTCACTTTCTTCTCTTGGGAGATCACAGCCAGATTAAGCCAGAGAGGTTGCCCTGCTTCTCCTCACATCCCTAGACGCTATCTAGAGTCGACCTTTGACTGCGACATCCAACCTAATTTAGGTGCTGGCCTGTGTTGGGTTCCGCCGGGATTAGCTTTGATTTGACACCGCGGGCCTGAGAGGAAAGCAGCAACCGCCCACTCCCCAGGGGAGACTCAGCGGTAGCGCTGGAACTTTGAGCTCCACCCACGCACTACATCTCCCAGCAGTGACTGCGGCATTGCCACCCTGCTTCGCAGACTACAACTCCCAGGAGGCATCGCGAAGCCCGTCCGCAGGAGTGAGAGGTCCGCGGCAGGGCCAGGCTGTGTCCGGGCTCCATCGCTGTTAACCCTGTAGGGGCGTCCAGCCGCGTCCATCTAAAAAGGGCTCCCCTTGAGTGGCCGGCTGAGTTGCGCGTAGAAGAAGGGAAGCAAAAGCCGGAGCGAAGTCAGAAGCGAGGGTGGGGTATAGGGTGTGTAAGGTGGAGCGAGCCAGGCCCCAGGGTTCGAAAGCCTTTTTATCCCTGAGGGCTTGCCTGCTAAGAGAGATCCTGACGGCCTCCCGCAAGGATGGGATCGTGGGCCTCTAACAGCTTAAGCCCACTGGGCCTTCAGGGTGTTGGCAGTCCCTGACTGGCTGAAGGCTGGAAAGCGAAAACCCGAACTGGGAACGAACAGACTTACCTCCTGGCCTGCCAAGGATCCGTTAGGTCGCCGGCTTCAAGATCGAGGAGGCCTCAAACAGATTTCAGATCCTCAGGCAGAGCCCCCTTGAGACTACAGACGTTCGGAAAAGATTTAGGAGTCACTGGCAGATCCTGGATCTTTCAGACCTGCAGGTAGATCTGGACTCCGTAGACATGCAGGCAAAGCCCAGAGATCGTAGGCGGTTCCCAAAGAGTCACAGATTCCCGAAACATCAGACTCGGGCAGCTCCGAGAAACCACAGACTCCTAAGCAGATCCCCGAGACCACAGCAGCTAGCCAAGAAACACCACCAGCAGCTAAACTGCATTCAACTGGAGTTCTTCCGAACGGAAGGACTTGCAGCCTTCCCTTTCCCCAGCCAGGATGAGAAAATGAGACAATGGAAGCTGAGCGCTAGGGATAGCAGGCATTCTGCGTGGGGAAGCGCTCTGAGCTCTCTGTAGCCTTGGAGAGGGAAGTGATGGAAAAAGAATATAGCAGCTTATTAGGGACTCCCACCCTCTTCAAGTTATAAATATCCCCAGAACCTTGGCTACATGCCCAGAAGCCTGTTGTCTCTAACTGTACGAGAGACTTCTCTGCCTGGGCTGGGAAAGGGGCTTTGCTTTTGTTTTGCAGATATGTCCACCCACCAAGTGACTTGGATTTTTTCATCAAACGTGACTCTAGGCTACGCTTTTATTAGTGAGTATCCTGTTCCCAGTGCCCAGTTATTTATGGTTAAATTACTCAAGTCTCTAAGGACCCTACCCAGCCAGGGGGCAGACTCTCCCACTCCTCACTCTCAACTGTGAGGTAAGAAATTTTTTAGATACCATAGAATTGTACCATCCCATCCCTCCAATCTAAAATTAATATGGGAACCACAAGAAAATAGAATTGTAGAGGATCCTCAAGAGGCAGTGTCCAAAGTGGGAAGTGTGTGGGCATCAAGGTCCGACAGACCTGGGTTGGAATCCTGGCTGCGTATCGTTTGGAAAGTGACTTAATAGACCCAGGCCCACTTCCCTCTCTGGTGAAATTGGTGATTTGTACCTAAGGTGGTGGTGAGCAGTGAGTGAGATGATTTAAAGCACTCCATACAGAGCGAACACTCAGAAGATTGTTGGTATTATTATTATTAATCCCGCCTCTGGTGGCAGAAGAGACTTTCAGGAAGCCTGTGGATATTTTCACTGGCTCAGAGCATCTGAGAAGTCAGAGTGGCTGAATAGCTTTGGAGATCTGCTGGTAACCTCACTATCCCGAGTGTTTCTGTTGAAAATCCAGAGGGAACCAGCAAGTTAAGCCAGTTTGTTGAGTTCAAGAGAACTGGCACATTGAGGTGAGTAGAGCAGAGGTATTTGGGGCTGCCAAAACCCCAGCAAGGTGAGGCCTCCTGCTCCCAGGAAAGCTCCGGGGCAAGGAAGGGAGAGACAGGCTGAGAGTGTTCAGGTTTCTAACTGGGCCGAAGGTGAGGTGAATGCCTGAGCCCATCGACTCAGTGGGGCTCCCTTTTCATCCCTTCCCTGACAGGTCGCTTTGTAAACTTTCTGAGGCCTTTTCTTTCCTCCTTTCTCAGGCCTGCCTGGGGCAGCCTAGCTGAATATAGCAGCTTATTAGGGACTCCCACCCTCTTCAAGTTATAAATATCCCCAGAACCTTGGCTACATGCCCAGAAGCCTGTTGTCTCTAACTGTACGAGACTTCTCTGCCTGGGCTGGGAAAGGGCTTTGCTTTGTTTTGCAGATATGTCCACCCACCAAGTGACTTGGATTTTTTCATCAAACGTGACTCTAGGCTACGCTTTTATTAGTGAGTATCCTGTTCCCAGTGCCCAGTTATTTATGGTTAAATTACTCAAGTCTCTAAGGACCCTACCCAGCCAGGGGGCAGACTCTCCCACTCCTCACTCTCAACTGTGAGGTAAGAAATTTTTTAGATACCATAGAATTGTACCATCCCATCCCTCCAATCTAAAATTAATATGGGAACCACAAGAAAATAGAATTGTAGAGGATCCTCAAGAGGCAGTGTCCAAAGTGGGAAGTGTGTGGGCATCAAGGTCCGACAGACCTGGGTTGGAATCCTGGCTGCGTATCGTTTGGAAAGTGACTTAATAGACCCAGGCCCACTTCCCTCTCTGGTGAAATTGGTGATTTGTACCTAAGGTGGTGGTGAGCAGTGAGTGAGATGATTTAAAGCACTCCATACAGAGCGAACACTCAGAAGATTGTTGGTATTATTATTATTAATCCCGCCTCTGGTGGCAGAAGAGACTTTCAGGAAGCCTGTGGATATTTTCACTGGCTCAGAGCATCTGAGAAGTCAGAGTGGCTGAATAGCTTTGGAGATCTGCTGGTAACCTCACTATCCCGAGTGTTTCTGTTGAAAATCCAGAGGGAACCAGCAAGTTAAGCCAGTTTGTTGAGTTCAAGAGAACTGGCACATTGAGGTGAGTAGAGCAGAGGTATTTGGGGCTGCCAAAACCCCAGCAAGGTGAGGCCTCCTGCTCCCAGGAAAGCTCCGGGGCAAGGAAGGGAGAGACAGGCTGAGAGTGTTCAGGTTTCTAACTGGGCCGAAGGTGAGGTGAATGCCTGAGCCCATCGACTCAGTGGGGCTCCCTTTTCATCCCTTCCCTGACAGGTCGCTTTGTAAACTTTCTGAGGCCTTTTCTTTCCCCTCTTTCCAGAGCTTTAAGTCCTCCTTTGTCCTCTCACCGCCGTTCCTTTTATTCCTCAGGCCTGCCTGGGGGCAGGACAACTCTCCAAGCTCAGCTTGGCGGCTTGCCTCCTCCTGTGAGTAAGCGCTTGTCTCTTTCTTCACCTGGGACCCTCCAGAGGGTAGAGAAGGGGGGCTGAGAGCAGACAGAAAACACTGGTGCACTTGGTGCCCCTGGGGTGGGGGTGGGGGGATGATGGGAGGAAAGACAGTGGGTGAGGGGCTTCCTGTTGCAGTCTTAACTGGACTCACAGGGTTGGGGGCACTGGAGGAGGAGGTGGCTTCCTGCCCCATTGTTCAGGACTTCATTGTTTTTCATGAATACTTATTGTGGGTGGGTTTTCAGTCACTAACTTGGAAAGCTGTGTTTGTTCCCATTATTCAGCACTCAGTGCCTACTGTGTGCAGAGGCAGCCACACTGCCTGTCGCCGGGGAAGGGAGGCCAGGAGAACCATTTCATCAGGGTCTCCAACTGAGGCTTTTGGCAGTATCTCCAAATGGGGCTTTATATTTTATGACTGATTTATCAATTTATCTGGCCAATTTATCAGAGAGCCTCCTTGTATATCTTGAAGCTTGTTTCTTATTAACAGACCCCTGTGCCTATTGAGCACTATAAATTATTATATCTTAATAAATAGTATCTATAATACATATAGTGCATATAACATTTATATAAACAATATACTGTAAGTAATTATAAATAATAAATAATATAATATGTATTACACCTTAATAAATTACATCTTAATAAATCCTATAATTATGAGCAACACAATGGTTATTTTTTGTATTTGGATGCATTCATTGGCTAGATATTGAAAAATATTCTTCAATATTTGTGATATTATTATCTCTTCATTTTCAAATATACCAGGAAAAAAAAAAACAGTGATCTGAAATTCTCTTTACCCCTGCTTGGCGCAGAGATGCAGTCTTGTCTTAGCACAAGGAGCTGGAAGCATGGGGGACACACTTCCTTACAGACAGTCCAGGTGCTAAAGCACTCAGAGGAGCGCGCAAGTCGGCTCCAAAGATGGGAGGACTCAGCTTGCGGGGAAGGAGTCATCACAGAGGAGGCGACTGTGGAGCTGGCTCACACAGACTGTAGGAGTCTTGGAGGTGGAGAATGAGGGGAGGGAGAGCATTCCAGGCTTCAAGAACAGCATGTGCGAAGTCACGGAGGCGTGAAAGGACAGAGCACGTTCCAGAAGGGTCCGGATTGGGCATGGTTGGAGGGAAGAGCGTTGAGGGGCTTCCTGTTGCAGTCTTAACTGGACTCACAGGGTTGGGGGCACTGGAGGAGGAGGTGGCTTCCTGCCCCATTGTTCAGGACTTCATTGTTTTTCATGAATACTTATTGTGGGTGGGTTTTCAGTCACTAACTTGGAAAGCTGTGTTTGTTCCCATTATTCAGCACTCAGTGCCTACTGTGTGCAGAGGCAGCCACACTGCCTGTCGCCGGGGAAGGGAGGCCAGGAGAACCATTTCATCAGGGTCTCCAACTGAGGCTTTTGGCAGTATCTCCAAATGGGGCTTTATATTTTATGACTGATTTATCAATTTATCTGGCCAATTTATCAGAGAGCCTCCTTGTATATCTTGAAGCTTGTTTCTTATTAACAGACCCCTGTGCCTATTGAGCACTATAAATTATTATATCTTAATAAATAGTATCTATAATACATATAGTGCATATAACATTTATATAAACAATATACTGTAAGTAATTATAAATAATAAATAATATAATATGTATTACACCTTAATAAATTACATCTTAATAAATCCTATAATTATGAGCAACACAATGGTTATTTTTTGTATTTGGATGCATTCATTGGCTAGATATTGAAAAATATTCTTCAATATTTGTGATATTATTATCTCTTCATTTTCAAATATACCAGGAAAAAAAAAAACAGTGATCTGAAATTCTCTTTACCCCTGCTTGGCGCAGAGATGCAGTCTTGTCTTAGCACAAGGAGCTGGAAGCATGGGGGACACACTTCCTTACAGACAGTCCAGGTGCTAAAGCACTCAGAGGAGCGCGCAAGTCGGCTCCAAAGATGGGAGGACTCAGCTTGCGGGGAAGGAGTCATCACAGAGGAGGCGACTGTGGAGCTGGCTCACACAGACTGTAGGAGTCTTGGAGGTGGAGAATGAGGGGAGGGAGAGCATTCCAGGCTTCAAGAACAGCATGTGCGAAGTCACGGAGGCGTGAAAGGACAGAGCACGTTCCAGAAGGGTCCGGATTGGGCATGGTTGGAGGGAAGAGTGTGGGCGTGGAGCGGCAGGGGAGGAAGCAGAGCAGGGATGGTCTGCCGTGCCCCTTGCCTGCCTGCCCGCCTGTCTCTGCCGTTGGCTGTGGCTCAGCGGTGCTGGTGAGGAGGTACAGATGGGACAGGGGGTGGCCCGGGTGAGAGGAGCAGATTGACGCTGCAGGAGGAGTGCAGCTGGAGGGGATTGGGAAGCTTTTTATGACCTCATGCATCTCAGCTGGTTTTCTCCTGAGAGCGTCAGCACTTTCAAAAAATGTAAACAATTGCATTCCAAATGTGCCACACACTTGGTCTTGTTTAATCTATTACAGGCATCAGGTCGGCCTGTGACCCACATGGACAATGCATCTGTCCTGTATCAGCTCTGCCCTGGGAGACGGGCTACTGCCTCTCAGTGACGGCAGAGCTGCTGTGAGGATTACATGTGAGAATGGCAGCAAAACACGGGGGCCCAGAGGAGGCCTCGGCTCCTGGGCGCTGTGGTGGCATGGGGGAGGGAAGCGCGTCACAGATGCTGTGTGAGCTGAAGCCGTATTTCAGAGCGACTCAGAGTATGAATGGTGGCCCAGGTTCAAGTCCAGATTCTGTCTCCTAGAAGCAGATTACTCTCTGAACCTTTATTTTCTCAATCTGTAAAACCAGGATAATAATACATAATATAATAATATGTCATAGAGACATAAAGTAGAATAGGGGGCTTCCCTGATGGCTTTCTGGCAAAGAAAGCCTGCCAATGCTGGAGACGTGAGTTCGATCCCTGATCCGGGAAGATTCCACATGCTGCAGAGCAACTAAGCCTGTACACAACAATTGTTAAGCCTGTGTTCTAGAGTCTGGGAGCCACAACTACTGAGCCTATGTACCACTATTGAGGCTGTGCACCTACAGCCTGTGTTCCTTAACAAGAGAAGCCACTGTAATGAGAAACTGACACACCACAACTAGAGAAAAACCTACACAGCAATTAAAAAAAAAAAAAGTAGAATAGGGCTTGCCAGGGACTAGGGGAAGAGGAAATGGGAAATTGTTTAATAGATACAGTGGTTTAGTTTTGCAAAATGAAAAGAGTTCTGGAGTTGGCAGTCAACAGTGTGAACGTACGTGACGTTACTGGTCTGTTACACTTAGAAATGGTTAGGATAGTAAATTCTTAGTATATTTTCCCACAACTTTGTGTGCGTGTGGGTGCAACTTTATTTAAAACCCACCAGTTCTCAGCCCACAAGTTAAAAAAAAAGACTGTAATAATAGTAACCTAGTTCAGGGGGTCGGAGGGTTAGTTGACACAATATAAAGTAACCCCCATACTTATAAAAACTAATACTCAACTAATGAAGTACTTTGTGTCAGGTATGCATCTAATGAATCCTCACTACCGCCGTATGAGCTCACTATTATTCTTACCATCATTTCACAGAGGAGGGATGAAGGCATGACTTATATTATGTGCCCAAGATAGCCAGCTAGTAAATGCTCAGTAATTAATAGATGTTATTGACACTATCATACAAAGAAACTTATCCTTGTCATGGTACAATGCAGTGTAGTTAATTAGCATTTCTTAGTCCTGTGGGATTTCTGAGGAACCTGTCTTTCGGCCAGGGGATCATAGAAAGACTTGCATCTGAGGTGAGCCTTGAAGAAAGCACAAGATTTGGACTGGGGTTGGGAAGGAGGGAGAATCAGAATAGGCAGACACAGTTGAGAAGGTCCATCAGGTTTTCAAGAACAGGGCAACTACCTCCTGTAAGAAAAGTGTAAAAGAAAGAGAAGACGAGGAGATTGTGGGAAGGAATAGGTTTATTCATATTGGGCTTAGGTAGGAGCCACCACGAGCAGTTTGGCGACACAGGCATGACCGAGAGAGAGACAAGCCGGGGGAGAACAAGGGGGTCAGGGCAGGGGTCCAAGAGGGAAGAAGGGTTCAGGGAGAAGGGGGAGAGAGAGGCCAGGCAGGCCCAGAGGCCACGAGGCCAGCAGGCCAAAAGGAACCTTGTGGCTGAGAGTGGGGGTTAAGTATCTGGTGTGACCAGGGAAGTGGCCAGGGGAGGGACTGATGCTGACGTGAGTCTGTAGGTAGGAAAGCTTTGGGTCTGCAGAAGTCTGGGGCGGGAAGAGACTGCAGGGAGGGCGGGGCTGCCTCCGCTCTTTGCAAATTTTCAACTCCAACACCTCCCTTAGGCCGTGGCATAAGGGGCAGCGGGGTGGATGATAAACCACCAAAGACAGGCAGATAGAGGGGAGCTTTTAGACCAAGGACAGCTGGTGAAAATCCACTGAAAATGATTGTGGGAATGATGCTTAGAGCCATGCATGGCTCATGCAGGTAAGGTAGGGAGTGTTTTTTTGTTTGTTTTTTGCCAAATCACATACCATGTGGGATCTTAGTTCCCTGACTAAGAGTTTAAATCTGAGCCCCCTGCATTTGGCAGCTCAGAGTCTTAACTAGGGAAGTCCAGGTAGGGAGTGTTTTGAGTTGGAAGACCAGTCTAACGCCTTTGTATCAGCCCGGAAAAAAAGAACACCTGAGAGAAAATGGTGATGATGATGGCAGTGGAGAGCAGGACTGGGCAAGGGAGAGATTCTGAACTGATAACTGATAAAAGGAAAAGGACAGGGGAGAAGGTCAAAGATGGTTCTGAGTAAGAATCTAGCTGACAAATCATGGTAGATACCTTAGTTCATCCTTCTAATAAACCTGTTGATCTGGCACAGCCAGAACCTTCTTTTTCTTCTCTTCTGCACCCTCCATGGTTCCCTGGTGAGACCGTCTCTCCTCCATCCCAGCCATGCTGCTTCCGTTTCACCTAATACCATTCTTTCCCTCTGGTAAGGCCACAGTCTCCCTGCTCCTTTCAGGGAGGCAGAATTAAGACTAATTCCCTTGCAGCTTGCAGCTTGCACCTTGCAGCTCTTCAGCGTTGATATTAGGAAGGACATGGGGTTAAACCACATGTTCCGGCCGACAGTGAGTGCCATGCCCACGTGACCAGGAGGCGCAGAGCAAGGCTAGTGTGGCTGGAGCGCAAAGCATTGGGGAGCGGCCAAGGCCAGCCCTCAGGACCTTGTAGGCTCTGCCTTGAGCAGGAGGAAAGAGTGGAGGGCTGTAGAGGGGGACAATGGGAGGGCTGTAACGCGATCAGATTTGCAGTTTTGAAAAGCCTATTCTGGTCCTTGCAGTGGAGAGCATGAATTGGAGGAGGTCCCGAGTAGACACAGAAAGAGCGGTTGGGAAGGACCTGACGCCTGCTGATGAACAGTCTGAGGCCTATTCATGCGTTTCTGTGTCCTTTTGTGAATGTAGATGTGAACTCTGTAGAAGTGGGAACTGGGGCCGACTTGTTCTTCTGCTGTTTACTCTGACTCATCTCCTTTGTAAACAGTAAGGTTATTGAGGGTGGAGATGCAGTTTTGTGTTTTTTCCTGTGCTGTAAATCCCTGTGACACTAGGCACACAATGGATTTTCAAATGGAGAAGATACTGCTGAAGATGGCCCCAGGCTGCTATGCCCCCAAGTAACATTTATTGATATGATTGTATTAATAGCGGTTGCTATTTTTTTGATTGGTGTTTAATTCATTCTGAGAAGGGGTGATCTACTGAGTCTCTTATTTTCCCACTGGGAATCTCTACAAACTGATTTCTGTGTCCTTTTGATATGCTTTTACCATCCACTGAGGATTCCCTTGCTTATTTTAAAAATTTATTTATTTAAAGAAAACAATTTATGTATGTTCATTTTCGGCTGCGCTGGGTCTTCGTAGCTCTGCTCAGCCTTTCTCTAGTTGTGGTGAACGGGGGCTACTCTTCGTTGTGGTGCATGGGCTTCTTTTATTTTTTTATTTTGACTGTGCTGGGTCTTCATTGTTGCAGGGACTTGACTTTCAGAGAGTAGGGGCCATTCTCTAGTTGCAGTGCACAGGGTTCTCACTGTGATGGCTTCTCCTGTTGCAGAGCACAGGCTCTAGGACTCAGTCCTTGTGGCTCTCGTGCTCTAGAATGCAGGCTCAGTAGGCGTGGGGCACAGGTTTAGTTGCTCTGTGGCATGTGGAATCCTCCCAAATCAGGGATCGAATCCAAGGGATTGGACCCTCATTTCCTGCATGGGCAGGTGGATTCTTTACCACTGAGCCAAGGGGAAGCCCTCTGCTTTTGCTGTCTAGACATTTGGAGGAGGCTTAGATATTGCAGAGAAAAGTCTAGGTATATCAACCGTTCGTTACTACTCAGTGTGGCTTTGGGCTCATAACATTGGAATCACCTAGGAGATACTGGAAATGATAAAAGTGAGGAGTCCCATAGCCAGAAAGAGCGGTTGGGAAGGACCTGACGCCTGCTGATGAACAGTCTGAGGCCTATTCATGCGTTTCTGTGTCCTTTTGTGAATGTAGATGTGAACTCTGTAGAAGTGGGAACTGGGGCCGACTTGTTCTTCTGCTGTTTACTCTGACTCATCTCCTTTGTAAACAGTAAGGTTATTGAGGGTGGAGATGCAGTTTTGTGTTTTTTCCTGTGCTGTAAATCCCTGTGACACTAGGCACACAATGGATTTTCAAATGGAGAAGATACTGCTGAAGATGGCCCCAGGCTGCTATGCCCCCAAGTAACATTTATTGATATGATTGTATTAATAGCGGTTGCTATTTTTTTGATTGGTGTTTAATTCATTCTGAGAAGGGGTGATCTACTGAGTCTCTTATTTTCCCACTGGGAATCTCTACAAACTGATTTCTGTGTCCTTTTGATATGCTTTTACCATCCACTGAGGATTCCCTTGCTTATTTTAAAAATTTATTTATTTAAAGAAAACAATTTATGTATGTTCATTTTCGGCTGCGCTGGGTCTTCGTAGCTCTGCTCAGCCTTTCTCTAGTTGTGGTGAACGGGGGCTACTCTTCGTTGTGGTGCATGGGCTTCTTTTATTTTTTTATTTTGACTGTGCTGGGTCTTCATTGTTGCAGGGACTTGACTTTCAGAGAGTAGGGGCCATTCTCTAGTTGCAGTGCACAGGGTTCTCACTGTGATGGCTTCTCCTGTTGCAGAGCACAGGCTCTAGGACTCAGTCCTTGTGGCTCTCGTGCTCTAGAATGCAGGCTCAGTAGGCGTGGGGCACAGGTTTAGTTGCTCTGTGGCATGTGGAATCCTCCCAAATCAGGGATCGAATCCAAGGGATTGGACCCTCATTTCCTGCATGGGCAGGTGGATTCTTTACCACTGAGCCAAGGGGAAGCCCTCTGCTTTTGCTGTCTAGACATTTGGAGGGAGGCTTAGATATTGCAGAGAAAAGTCTAGGTATATCAACCGTTCGTTACTACTCAGTGTGGTCTGTGGACTCATAACATTGGAATCACCTAGGAGATACTGGAAATGATAAAAATTTCAGGCCCCACCCAATACCCACTGAATCAGAATCTGTGTTCTAACATGATCCTCCGGGGATTCCCACCCATATTACAGTTGAAGAAGCACTTAGATTTCTAAGCAATATCCCTCTACCCTTCTGTGGGTCATATTCATACCTCAGGTATGTATCACAGTGCATCTGGTGTGGAAGTCTGTGCCTGTTGTTTCTTTTCCCGCTGAGGGTTCCTGGAAGGTAGGGGCTGAGCATTGTGTATGGCCGTGCATTGCTCATAGCACCAAGCACAATGACAGGAAGCAGACAAGGGTTTCAGTCTCGGATCTGCCACTTAGGAGCTTCGGGTATTCTGTCTTCTGTAAATCAATTTTTAATCTTTCCGAAAGACCCACCCCACCTCTGACTGCTAAAAAGCTGGAGATGGTGGCATGTTTCTGTACACAGTTTATTTACAGGCTTCATCTCTAGAAAGAGGCCATTGGGTAGAAAGAGGAAAGTGATAACAAATTCCAGTTCCAGAGTGGATGGTGCCAGGGCATATGAGAAAGGGCTGAAGTTGCCCCAGAAGTTGTTATAAGGGTAAACCAAGACAGATGGAAATGCTATGAAGCAGGCACTAGTACCACTCCCATTTGTAACAGGTAAGTACATGGCTGGGGGTTAAAGGACTTGTCCAAGCTCCCAGGAGTTCACAGGCGCCTACGAGTTAGCTATTTTAGGAAACAGTGTCCAGGAGGCTCAGCCTCGGGCTTCTGAAAGGCCAGGGACAGTCAGAGACTGAGACCCAGGACAGACCCACCAGACCTGCTCCCAGGGCTTTTTCAGAAGGTTCCAGCTTTGCCTAAAGTTCCTATCAGCTGAAAAAGCAAGCCAGCTTCATCATGGGAGAATTACAACAAGCGCCCTTGTGCCTTGCAGACTTCCTCTGTACCTCTGGCCACAACCGGGCTGTGAAGAACACACTGCCTGGGCCTGGACGGCTTCCAAGGCTCAAGATCTCCCATGGTCCCCCAAATTCGGGCACCACTTCTTCACTCAGAAGCCCTCAGCTCAAGATGATGCCTCACCTGCGTTGAGGGACCAGGTATGGATTCCTCAAAGCCCTACCCCCAAATCAGCTCGGAGCAAGGAACAGAAGAGCATTTGGGAAGAGATGAGGGGTGGGGAAAAGATCTTCCTAATGTGGCGTGGAAGTCATATCTGCTTGAGCCAGACCATGTGCCAACTGTTCTGCACACGTGACTTATGGTGGCATGGGTAAGCTCTGAGTCAGTTTGGTATTTTTCAACTCAGGAAAGGCTGAGAGGTTCAGATGTGAGGCAAGGGACCTAAAGCAAAGGTCTGCCAGCTACTGTCAAAAGATAACGGCACCTCAGCTCTGGGCCTCTGAAGTCTCTTGAGTTTCTGCAAGAGGTCTGTCCACACAGACTTAGCATCATATCCCAGTTAGCCTCCCCTGTTCGTCAACTCCTCGTAATGTGCTGCTGCTGTGCTGTACTCAGTCACGTCCGACTCTTTGCAACCCCATGGGCTGTAGCTGGCCGGGCTTGTCTGTCTATGGAATTCTCCAGGTGAGAATACTGGAGTAGGTTTTTCATTTCCTCCTCTAGGGAATCTTCCCAACCCAGGGATCGAACCTGCGTCTTCTGCAACTCCTCCACTGGCAGGCAGATTCTTTACAGGGCATATGAGAAAGGGCTGAAGTTGCCCCAGAAGTTGTTATAAGGGTAAACCAAGACAGATGGAAATGCTATGAAGCAGGCACTAGTACCACTCCCATTTGTAACAGGTAAGTACATGGCTGGGGGTTAAAGGACTTGTCCAAGCTCCCAGGAGTTCACAGGCGCCTACGAGTTAGCTATTTTAGGAAACAGTGTCCAGGAGGCTCAGCCTCGGGCTTCTGAAAGGCCAGGGACAGTCAGAGACTGAGACCCAGGACAGACCCACCAGACCTGCTCCCAGGGCTTTTTCAGAAGGTTCCAGCTTTGCCTAAAGTTCCTATCAGCTGAAAAAGCAAGCCAGCTTCATCATGGGAGAATTACAACAAGCGCCCTTGTGCCTTGCAGACTTCCTCTGTACCTCTGGCCACAACCGGGCTGTGAAGAACACACTGCCTGGGCCTGGACGGCTTCCAAGGCTCAAGATCTCCCATGGTCCCCCAAATTCGGGCACCACTTCTTCACTCAGAAGCCCTCAGCTCAAGATGATGCCTCACCTGCGTTGAGGGACCAGGTATGGATTCCTCAAAGCCCTACCCCCAAATCAGCTCGGAGCAAGGAACAGAAGAGCATTTGGGAAGAGATGAGGGGTGGGGAAAAGATCTTCCTAATGTGGCGTGGAAGTCATATCTGCTTGAGCCAGACCATGTGCCAACTGTTCTGCACACGTGACTTATGGTGGCATGGGTAAGCTCTGAGTCAGTTTGGTATTTTTCAACTCAGGAAAGGCTGAGAGGTTCAGATGTGAGGCAAGGGACCTAAAGCAAAGGTCTGCCAGCTACTGTCAAAAGATAACGGCACCTCAGCTCTGGGCCTCTGAAGTCTCTTGAGTTTCTGCAAGAGGTCTGTCCACACAGACTTAGCATCATATCCCAGTTAGCCTCCCCTGTTCGTCAACTCCTCGTAATGTGCTGCTGCTGTGCTGTACTCAGTCACGTCCGACTCTTTGCAACCCCATGGGCTGTAGCTGGCCGGGCTTGTCTGTCTATGGAATTCTCCAGGTGAGAATACTGGAGTAGGTTTTTCATTTCCTCCTCTAGGGAATCTTCCCAACCCAGGGATCGAACCTGCGTCTTCTGCAACTCCTCCACTGGCAGGCAGATTCTTTACCTACTGAGCCACCTGGGAAGGCCATCCCTATTCATAACTGATGGTTAATTTGCAAAAGAATTCTCCCTTGATCCCTAATGCCCCATTCAGAGTTCAGTATTTTTCTTCATTTTATTTTTATTTTTCTCCAGTTCACGATGACTGAGTGCTTTCTCTTTGCTCTTCCTCACCTTGTTCACTGACATCCTGGCTGGTGGTTCCATCAGCAGAACTACAAAACCAAGAAGGCAACAACATATTAGCACTTTTTTGGTGTCTCTCAAAGAGGATAGGGGCAGGTAGACAGGACATGTATAGGAAGGTGGGGTCTGGAGCCACACAAGTTTGTGCTCAGTCGATTGCTCAGTCATGCTCAACTCCTGTGTGATCCCATGGACTGTGGCCCATCCTCCGTCCATAGGACTTTTCAGGTGAGAATACTGGAGTGGATTATCATTTCCTCCTCCAGAGGATCTTCCCGACCCAGGAATCGAACCCTCGTCTCCTGAGTCTCCTGCACTGGCAGGCAGATTCTTTACCACTGAGCCACCTGGGAAGCCCGAAGCCACACAGACCAGTCCAGATCCCAGCTCTGCCATTATTAGTGGTGCAACCCCCAACAAGTGACTCATCTGTAGAATGGGATCATAATGCCAGTTCATGCAGAAAAAGATATCAAGCAATGAATGGAAATTTGTTGCTGGACATGTGTGTGTGTGTTGGGGGTACTCTCAGTCTATGGTCAGAAACATCACTGTGATTCTTACTTACAGCCTGGCTAAACCTTAAGCCTCCCACATGGCAGAGGACACTACCTGTAAATTTTGTCAGAAGCCACATAGCTGCCACCTCTGCAACTTCCAAATTCCACTTTCTCTCCGGGAATCAGGGAGGAAGAGCTGGGGCTGGAGCATGTAGAATGTCCTTTGCCCAACAGTCCCACTCACAAAAGCTATCATTGATTGAGCACTTCCTCTGGGCTAAGCAGTATTAACATATATCACCTCATTTCATCCTCATAGGCACCCTGGGCGATAGGCACTGTCCCAACACTTCCATTTTCCCAGGTGGAGAAGCAGCTCAGACCAGCTAAATGACTCGCCAAAGCTCCCATAATATGAGTAGGTAATCATAAGAATGGTGGTTTAACTAAATTGTGCTCAGGGCTCCCTAATGCCCCACTCAGAGTTCAGTATTTTTCTTCATTTTATTTTTATTTTTCTCCAGTTCACGATGACTGAGTGCTTTCTCTTTGCTCTTCCTCACCTTGTTCACTGACATCCTGGCTGGTGGTTCCATCAGCAGAACTACAAAACCAAGAAGGCAACAACATATTAGCACTTTTTTGGTGTCTCTCAAAGAGGATAGGGGCAGGTAGACAGGACATGTATAGGAAGGTGGGGTCTGGAGCCACACAAGTTTGTGCTCAGTCGATTGCTCAGTCATGCTCAACTCCTGTGTGATCCCATGGACTGTGGCCCATCCTCCGTCCATAGGACTTTTCAGGTGAGAATACTGGAGTGGATTATCATTTCCTCCTCCAGAGGATCTTCCCGACCCAGGAATCGAACCCTCGTCTCCTGAGTCTCCTGCACTGGCAGGCAGATTCTTTACCACTGAGCCACCTGGGAAGCCCGAAGCCACACAGACCAGTCCAGATCCCAGCTCTGCCATTATTAGTGGTGCAACCCCCAACAAGTGACTCATCTGTAGAATGGGATCATAATGCCAGTTCATGCAGAAAAGATATCAAGCAATGAATGGAAATTTGTTGCTGGACATGTGTGTGTGTGTTGGGGGTACTCTCAGTCTATGGTCAGAAACATCACTGTGATTCTTACTTACAGCCTGGCTAAACCTTAAGCCTCCCACATGGCAGAGGACACTACCTGTAAATTTTGTCAGAAGCCACATAGCTGCCACCTCTGCAACTTCCAAATTCCACTTTCTCTCCGGGAATCAGGGAGGAAGAGCTGGGGCTGGAGCATGTAGAATGTCCTTTGCCCAACAGTCCCACTCACAAAAGCTATCATTGATTGAGCACTTCCTCTGGGCTAAGCAGTATTAACATATATCACCTCATTTCATCCTCATAGGCACCCTGGGCGATAGGCACTGTCCCAACACTTCCATTTTCCCAGGTGGAGAAGCAGCTCAGACCAGCTAAATGACTCGCCAAAGCTCCCATAATATGAGTAGGTAATCATAAGAATGGTGGTTTCTAAGCTCCAGCCACATCTGTGCTCAGGGCTTTTTTGTGCAGTTGTACAGGTTGCTGCACAAGAGAGTCTGTCCACAGGGGCAGGTTGGGGCCGAAACTCCATCCCTGTGGTGCATCAAGCTCTGTACCCAAGTGTAAGGCTCTGTCAACCTGGAGGCAAGGACACCTTTTTCTAATCTGACAAAGTTACCATTTGAGCTGTCAGAGGTCCTGTTAATTTTTTTAAGTGTATTTATTGCCTGCTCTAATCTTCAAAACAGTCCTGTGGGCTAGGCATTCCTACCCTACCCTTATTTTATAGATGAGGAAATCCAGTCTAGAGAATTCAGGTCACTTATCAAAGTCACTTTGTAAGTAATGAAGTTAAGATTTGAGCCTTATACCCAAGGCCATGCTCAAAACAAGTAGGCCATTATCCTGGCCTCATAAGTGCTCAACAGGTAAATAAAAGAAAAATACTTTATCATCTGACTTTTACCCTAAAATACATGGCATTTCTCACGAGGCCCCAGGACTGTAAATGCCCTTCGGTAAAGTCATAGACAATTCAGTCTATCAAAATCTATCAGGAATCTGGCACACTGTCTTTCAGTGCTCCAAACTGAGACTTTATGCTCATGAACCATTTCGATAGCTCAATTTCCTCATCTGAAAGTGAGGAATATGAAGGAACGTTTCTTGAAGCTGTTGCAGAGTATGTGTGCATATGTAATAATCCTCTTTAGCAGTTACCGGAGAAAGGCATTACCACCACCCATGGTCAGAAACCACTTTTTTAAGCCTCTCCTACCCATGGCAGAGGACACTACCTGTAAATTTTGTCAGAAGCCACATAGCTGCCACCTCTGCAACTTCCAAATTCCACTTTCTCTCCGGGAATCAGGGAGGAAGAGCTGGGGCTGGAGCATGTAGAATGTCCTTTGCCCAACAGTCCCACTCACAAAAGCTATCATTGATTGAGCACTTCCTCTGGGCTAAGCAGTATTAACATATATCACCTCATTTCATCCTCATAGGCACCCTGGGCGATAGGCACTGTCCCAACACTTCCATTTTCCCAGGTGGAGAAGCAGCTCAGACCAGCTAAATGACTCGCCAAAGCTCCCATAATATGAGTAGGTAATCATAAGAATGGTGGTTTCTAAGCTCCAGCCACATCTGTGCTCAGGGCTTTTTTGTGCAGTTGTACAGGTTGCTGCACAAGAGAGTCTGTCCACAGGGGCAGGTTGGGGCCGAAACTCCATCCCTGTGGTGCATCAAGCTCTGTACCCAAGTGTAAGGCTCTGTCAACCTGGAGGCAAGGACACCTTTTTCTAATCTGACAAAGTTACCATTTGAGCTGTCAGAGGTCCTGTTAATTTTTTTAAGTGTATTTATTGCCTGCTCTAATCTTCAAAACAGTCCTGTGGGCTAGGCATTCCTACCCTACCCTTATTTTATAGATGAGGAAATCCAGTCTAGAGAATTCAGGTCACTTATCAAAGTCACTTTGTAAGTAATGAAGTTAAGATTTGAGCCTTATACCCAAGGCCATGCTCAAAACAAGTAGGCCATTATCCTGGCCTCATAAGTGCTCAACAGGTAAATAAAAGAAAAATACTTTATCATCTGACTTTTACCCTAAAATACATGGCATTTCTCACGAGGCCCCAGGACTGTAAATGCCCTTCGGTAAAGTCATAGACAATTCAGTCTATCAAAATCTATCAGGAATCTGGCACACTGTCTTTCAGTGCTCCAAACTGAGACTTTATGCTCATGAACCATTTCGATAGCTCAATTTCCTCATCTGAAAGTGAGGAATATGAAGGAACGTTTCTTGAAGCTGTTGCAGAGTATGTGTGCATATGTAATAATCCTCTTTAGCAGTTACCGGAGAAAGGCATTACCATCACCCTTTAGCTCAGGGAGATGGGTGACACGGCCAGGGTCACAGAGCGAGTAGGGCAGAGTGGCGGCCTAAACCAGCACTCCCGACTCCCCGTCCTCGCTAGATACCTTACCACTTCAGGAGCACCTGCAGCCTGCCCGGTGGCCCGGATTCCACACAGCACACGTGCAAATCAGACGGTACCGGAAGTGGACATGAACCATGTGACCACACTCAGATGGTTCAGGAGACAAAGCAGGAGGGAGCACTCCAAGAGGAGTCTTTGCTTGGCCCCCATGCCTGAAACAAAACCACCACCTTCGCAGGAGTGGGGCTGCCTGGGTTCCAGCCTCAGGTAATGTCAGGCTTTTCCAGAGCTGCCTTAGGAGGGGAGGACAACCTGGGTGCGTTTGAGATCGGGGCCCCTGTGACAGGGCTCCGTCATCCCCTCCTCCCTGCCTGGGACAAGGTTCAAAGGAAATACCATCTGGGGAAACACTCTGCAGAGGTGTGGTCCCAGTGCAGAGGGCTATTGTTTTTCCTTCCCTCTGTGGATCTGGAGGCTGATTCCATCTGTGTTCAAATGATAGGCCTGCCCATCCTGTGATAACATGCAGGCTGCTGTTCCCACCCCAGTTGGGTACTTTCCAAAACAAAAACATGCACCTACACATGTCCTCCATCCCTGCCTCCCCAACAACACAGCACTATCCCCAGCTCTGCAGACCTGCTCTGTGCAGGCTGGCAAGCCCTCCATCTGGGGCTGTGGGTATACTGCTCCTTATGTGGGGCAGCATCTGTGGATGGCAGGGGAGCAAGAAAGATACACACATACAGACCTTCCAGCGATTGCCACACTCATTGCATAAGACAAAGGTAGTCATGGGCTCGTCAGCGCTGCGTGTCTGCACCTGAGAAAAAGAGAGGGCCCACTCGTGAAGTCACTCCCCTGCTCTAGAACCTGCCAAAGCTCCCACTGTCTGTAGAAGGAGGTCACATCCCAGAGGTTGACACCATTATTCTCACTCCGTTTTTGGCAGTTCCCTCATCACTAAGCACCTGCTGTGTGTGCATGTTTTTCCCTCCCTGCGTGGGCCCATTGGCTCACTTCCAGTAATCTCACTGGCTCAACCTGACCTTTGAACCCTGACTCTTGATCCTTCTGAACGGATCTCTCTTCTCTTGCTCCAAGATCATCACCTACAGGAAAAATGGACACATCCTATTGGATGTACCTCTCTGATCAGAACTGAGTGAGCTGGAGGCACTCTTAGGGATCATTCGGTTTCTTCATTTTACAGGTGGAAGAACAGAAGCCCAGAGGGGAACGAGGATTAGAAGATCATGGGGGGATACTGAGTGTTGTTTTCTAGGTTCTCGTCCCTTTAACCAGACCATTCAGGTACAGAAACCACGTCTGCCACAGCCAATCCCCGCCACTTCTAGGTTTAACAGCGGCTCTTCTGATTTTCTGCAGCCAACCCTGAATGACCTTGACAAGCTGTGGCTTTGCAGACACTCAGCTATGAATGATGTCAGCTGGTGTCTGTGGAATGGGAGGGAGTCCTCTGGCTAACGAGTGTGCCCAGCAGCAGGCCAGGAGAACACAGTTCAGCACAGCCAGAGGAGAGAGACCTTCGTTAATGGGCATCTGACTTCTGGTGGGAGGTGATGCATAGGGCGCACGTCACTCCAAGGGGAAATATGTTTGGAAGGGAGCAGGAACCTGTACACACATCTCTGGGTTCCTGAATCAGAATTCTTCGAGGGGGCCTCCCTGGTGGTCCAGTGGGTAAAGAGTCTGCCTTGCAGTGCAAGGGGCACCGACTCGATCCCTGGCCCAGGAAGATCCCACGTGCCATGGAGTGGCTGGACCGGTGTGTCCAGCTACGAGCCAGCGCTCTGGAGCACATGTGCGCAGAGTTAGTGCTCTGCAACAAGAGAGACCACTACAATGGGAAGCCCACATAGGCCAAAGAATAAAGATGTATGAAAATAAATAAATAAATAAAACAATAAAAGAGGCCAAAAAATATTTTTTGAAAAAAACAAAAACAAAAAACATTTCTCAGAGGGACTCCTGAAAGGCAGGGCTGACTATTTTTGCTGTGGCTACATATCCCCTGAGCAAGATGCTCTGCTAAATCTTGACAAGTAGATGGTGGCCTGAAGAGCCTTCTAGAATAACAGAGCACTAATTCAAATTCAAGAATATGGGTGCCTCCAGGGCACAACACATGTCATCCAGAAGCGGGAGGTTTCAGGTCTCAGAGAAGAGCCCTCCACTGCCTTCCACACTCCCCATGCAGGGCAGTGGTCTTCACCCTTAGGACCTGGGGCTCTGTCCCTCAGGCTTTACCAGCAAGTTGGCTGTACTGCAGGCAGAAAGGTCTGGATCTGAGTTTATTATTATCTCTGCCACTGGCTGTCTTTGCCACTTTAGACAAAGCCACAAAGTCTGTCCGATCTGGACCTTAGTCTCCCTGTATGTGAAGTGAGGAAGCAGAGTTTTTAAAACCAAGTTCTCTTCCAGCCGCCTGTGACTCTGCAGAAGTTCTGTGCGCTGTGGGTCTGGTCCTTATTCTTGCTTCAGGTCAGACCTGGCCATGCTCCACAGACCTAGATCTGGGTGATTCTCCATGTATCTTCTAGAAGCCACAGGCGTACCACTTTGGTGAACCAAGACTTGGCCCTCATAAAGCCTTTCTCCTCCCCTGGCTTATCCCCCAGCTCCTTCTGGTTCTCCACGTCTGTGCTCCTGGCATGTCCTCCCCGACACCCCTCTCCACCCCATACCTGGTTATAGGTACAGTTCTTCTTCTTGCATTTGCTGCACTGGAAGAGGTCGGTGGTGGTGCCACCCGTCTTGGCCATCTGGTGCTCACGGATGGCCTCTTGGGTCATGGCGTTCCTCAGCTCCCTCAGCTCATCACTGGCCATTTCCTGGAGAGAAACAAATCTGCCGTTCAGGGCTAGGGAGCCCCAGGAGCCCTACCCTACATCTGGTTCCAGGGACCCTGAACAGATGAAAGGGGGACATTCTGGACTGAGTCTAAGGAGCTAGATGGAGGCCTGGTCCTGTCCCAGCTGGGGAAAGGCTTTACTGGAAGCCTTTGGGTGGAAGGTCAAACCCTGACTGGGCCAAGTACAGTACGGCAAGTACAGGAGAGGATAAGGCAAATAGCTTGTGACACAACCCTCTTGTATACATTTCCTCAGCTCTGACACTCACAGAGCCTGCCAGGACCTTGGGGAACTGCCAGAACCTTTCTGCTTAAGCTGACTTGACTATGGATCATGTGATCTGCGATGTTCCCCTTGTCCTTCCAGGCTGGATTTGACCCACTGCCTGTCTGGTGAGAACTTTGGTCTCAACTCCCCATGACTTCCTGTGGCTACCTCACCCAAGCAGAACCTGAAGCTCCTGGGTTCACACAACTAACTGCTCACCTGTGACTGCATCGTAGAACATCTTTTTCTCTAAGTTCCTACAGAACAGAGCCTCTTGTCTCCCATCAGCTCACTGTGGACACGCAGGGTCTGCCTTAACCAGGCCCCCTCCTTTTCTGTCCATCTCCCTGGCCATTTGACTTTCTATGAGCTTCTTTCAGAAGAGAGGGGATGATCATGCCGGAGAGAGCTCTAGTTAGCCTTGTTTAGGGGGAGGAGGATGGCTGAAGCTAACGTGTTTTATTTTTCTGGCCTTGCCACATAGCACGCAAGATCTGGGTTCTCCGATCAGGGATTGAACCTACGCTTCCTGCTATGGTAGGGTGGAGTTTTCATCACTGGATCACCAGGAATATTCCCTGAAGCTGATGTTAAAAGAGGATTTGGGGAGTTCCTTGGTTGCCCAGTGGTTAGGACTTGGTGCTTTCACTGCTGGGGCCAAGGTTGAATCCTTGGTCAGGGAACTGAGATCTTACACATGTTATGGTATGAGCAAAAATTAAAAAATAAATTTAAAAAGAGGATGTGGCACTAGCTAAACATTTTATTATTGCCATTTAGCTTGATCCCTTAAGCCATGGAGAAGAGAGTTGACACAAAGGTCAAATGATTTTTGTGTGCTGGGTGCTGCATAATAACCAATTGGGCTTCTTGGTAAAATGCAGTTTCCTATGAATCCAAAACTCTAAGGACAGGCCCAGGAATATGCATTTTTACTAATGCCCCCAGAGTATCCTGGTACACGAATGTTCAAGTCCTACTGTGTCAAATGCAAGGACTAGGTCCTAACCAACAGAAGGGGTATATACACAACTGGTTATCACGTTCATGCTCAGTTGTGTTCAATTCTTTGCGACCCCACAGACTGTAGCCCACCAGGCTCTTCTGTCCGTGGAATTCTCCAGGCAAGAAGACTGGGTTGCCATTTCCTTCTCCAGGGATCTTCCTGACCCAGGGAAGATCTAAGCTGCATCTCCTGCATTGTAGGTGGAAAAGCCCACAAAACAAGTCAACCAGGCTGGATTTGACCCACTGCCTGTCTGGTGAGAACTTTGGTCTCAACTCCCCATGACTTCCTGTGGCTACCTCACCCAAGCAGAACCTGAAGCTCCTGGGTTCACACAACTAACTGCTCACCTGTGACTGCATCGTAGAACATCTTTTCTCTAAGTTCCTACAGAACAGAGCCTCTTGTCTCCCATCAGCTCACTGTGGACACGCAGGGTCTGCCTTAACCAGGCCCCCTCCTTTTCTGTCCATCTCCCTGGCCATTTGACTTTCTATGAGCTTCTTTCAGAAGAGAGGGGATGATCATGCCGGAGAGAGCTCTAGTTAGCCTTGTTTAGGGGGAGGAGGATGGCTGAAGCTAACGTGTTTTATTTTTCTGGCCTTGCCACATAGCACGCAAGATCTGGGTTCTCCGATCAGGGATTGAACCTACGCTTCCTGCTATGGTAGGGTGGAGTTTTCATCACTGGATCACCAGGAATATTCCCTGAAGCTGATGTTAAAAGAGGATTTGGGGAGTTCCTTGGTTGCCCAGTGGTTAGGACTTGGTGCTTTCACTGCTGGGGCCAAGGTTGAATCCTTGGTCAGGGAACTGAGATCTTACACATGTTATGGTATGAGCAAAAATTAAAAAATAAATTTAAAAAGAGGATGTGGCACTAGCTAAACATTTTTATTATTGCCATTTAGCTTGATCCCTTAAGCCATGGAGAAGAGAGTTGACACAAAGGTCAAATGATTTTTGTGTGCTGGGTGCTGCATAATAACCAATTGGGCTTCTTGGTAAAATGCAGTTTCCTATGAATCCAAAACTCTAAGGACAGGCCCAGGAATATGCATTTTTACTAATGCCCCCAGAGTATCCTGGTACACGAATGTTCAAGTCCTACTGTGTCAAATGCAAGGACTAGGTCCTAACCAACAGAAGGGGTATATACACAACTGGTTATCACGTTCATGCTCAGTTGTGTTCAATTCTTTGCGACCCCACAGACTGTAGCCCACCAGGCTCTTCTGTCCGTGGAATTCTCCAGGCAAGAAGACTGGGTTGCCATTTCCTTCTCCAGGGATCTTCCTGACCCAGGGAAGATCTAAGCTGCATCTCCTGCATTGTAGGTGGAAAAGCCCACAAAACAAGTCAACCTCAGGCTGGTGGCTAACTGCCTGGGGGCAGGGAGACTCATTAAACAGACACCTTCACCAGACTTGAAAGACAAGCGTGACTTCCCAAGGCAGGTGGCACATTCCAAAGGAAGAGAATAATCTTAGATGTGAGAGGTCAGAGGATAAGAACATGTTTGGGAAAGGGTACTAGGGGTGGGTTCAAGGTGAGGAGTGTCAGAACGGAGTTGGGGTCAGACAGTTCCAGCTGAGAAATTAAGAACAAGATATCAACTATACTTCAGTTAAAAAAGGGAGAGAGAGGGCTTCCCTGGTGGTTCAGTGGGTAAGGACGCCGCCTTGCAGTGCAAGGGGCGCTAGTTCAATCCCTGGCCTGGGAAGATCCCACGTGCTGCGGAGTGGCTGGACCGATGTGTCCAACTACCAAACCGGAGCTCTGGAATGCATGCGCCCAGAGCCGGTGCTCTGCGACAACAGAGGCCACTGCAATGGGAGGCTCACACAGGGCAAAAGAACAAAGATGGATGAAAGATACATGAAAGACCAATAGAAGTGACCAAATAAATAAATAAATAAATAAATTTTTAAAAAAAGAGAGAGAGAGCGATAACCCGTGGGGTGTGTCGGGTGTGCGGGAATCTCCCCACTCACCAGTCCATTCAATCCATTTACCAAACTTTTCCTGCCTCATTTAGGAGGCACATCAAAGACACATGGAGTCGCCATAGTCATATAAGAAATAAGGTTGAAAATGAGGAAAGTAAGAGATGACACTGAATTTTCACATTGTGTACAATGTAAATCTGCTAAATATTTATTGAAACTTTAAGACACACCAGGCGTTGGCCTTGACGCTGCTTGTGTGCTCAGACGCTCAGTCGTGTCCGACTCTTTGTGACCCCGTGGACCGTAGCCCGCCAGGTTCTTCTGTCCATGGGATGTCTCTGGCAAGAATACTGGAGTGGGTTGCCATTTCCTTCTCCAGGCCTTGTTGCTGGGAACAGACAAATCCCCTCTCCTTGCAGGTGGTCAGCCTGTCTACCCCACAGCTCTGATGGGTATCTCAGAATCCGCCCATTCCCTGAATCCCTGGGCTTGAGAGGAAAGCGAGCAGGAGGAAGAATGAGGTAATCAGGTGGCACATTCAAAGGAAGAGAATAATCTTAGATGTGAGAGGTCAGAGGATAAGAACATGTTTGGGAAAGGGTACTAGGGGTGGGTTCAAGGTGAGGAGTGTCAGAACGGAGTTGGGGTCAGACAGTTCCAGCTGAGAAATTAAGAACAAGATATCAACTATACTTCAGTTAAAAAAGGGAGAGAGAGGGCTTCCCTGGTGGTTCAGTGGGTAAGGACGCCGCCTTGCAGTGCAAGGGGCGCTAGTTCAATCCCTGGCCTGGGAAGATCCCACGTGCTGCGGAGTGGCTGGACCGATGTGTCCAACTACCAAACCGGAGCTCTGGAATGCATGCGCCCAGAGCCGGTGCTCTGCGACAACAGAGGCCACTGCAATGGGAGGCTCACACAGGGCAAAAGAACAAAGATGGATGAAAGATACATGAAAGACCAATAGAAGTGACCAAATAAATAAATAAATAAATAAATTTTTAAAAAAAGAGAGAGAGAGCGATAACCCGTGGGGTGTGTCGGGTGTGCGGGAATCTCCCCACTCACCAGTCCATTCAATCCATTTACCAAACTTTTCCTGCCTCATTTAGGAGGCACATCAAAGACACATGGAGTCGCCATAGTCATATAAGAAATAAGGTTGAAAATGAGGAAAGTAAGAGATGACACTGAATTTTCACATTGTGTACAATGTAAATCTGCTAAATATTTATTGAAACTTTAAGACACACCAGGCGTTGGCCTTGACGCTGCTTGTGTGCTCAGACGCTCAGTCGTGTCCGACTCTTTGTGACCCCGTGGACCGTAGCCCGCCAGGTTCTTCTGTCCATGGGATGTCTCTGGCAAGAATACTGGAGTGGGTTGCCATTTCCTTCTCCAGGCCTTGTTGCTGGGAACAGACAAATCCCCTCTCCTTGCAGGTGGTCAGCCTGTCTACCCCACAGCTCTGATGGGTATCTCAGAATCCGCCCATTCCCTGAATCCCCTGGGCTTGAGAGGAAACGCGAGCAGGAGGAAGAATGAGGTAATCAGGTGGACCAGGAAAGAGGCAGAAGACAGGAGTTAGCATGATGCAGGAGGCAGAGAGGGCTGTCCACTCACACATGAGCATCCGCTGCCCCACGCTCTGCCTGAATGGAGAGTCCCCTGTCTTCTGAGCCTCAGCATAGCAGGCAGCCCAACTCTAACCTGTTGTTTTTCTTATTAGAGCAAAAATGGTCCTATATTTCTTATAGAAATTTCCTGCCTAGGGCAAAAGTCAACCCCAAGAAGAAGGCCCCCTGGGCCTCCGCTGCTGGGGTTGCGGGTAGGGGCTCTTTGTCTGCTGGTGCTGGCAGTCCCTGGGGAGGGTCTGGTGTGGTCTTGGCTTGCTGCCCTTGGCCGGGTCAGCCTCCTCTTGGGCCTGTTGATCACCTGATTCTCTTGCCCTATTCTAGTGAATAGTCTTTGGATGGGGCCAGACTTGACCGGTTGCTTTGCCCCAGAGACTTCTGGAGTCTTTGTCCTAATGCAGGCACCCAGCTCTATTCCAGTCTCCAGCTTCTGGAAACTTGCTGGGTTTGGCTCACACCTGAATCTACACCTTGCTCTTGCTTCTCCAGGGCCTGGTTTCCCAGGGTCACTACAGCTGCCCATGAGTCACTCTCTTGCTAGCATTCCCAGTGCACACACACGCACACCAAGACAGAGGCACCCCAGAGCCACAGAGAGAGACAGACGGACATACAGGCTGGGTTCCCATCAAAGTCACAGTGTCACCCCACAGGGAGGAGAATACTATGTTAAACCAAGTTGCATCTGTAACCCCGAGTTTATGTCGGTAGTGGCCTAAAGAGATCAGATGTTTTAAATTAAGCAAACAGCCAATTCTGTTCACCTATGCCAGATTCCCCATTTTTATCCCAAAGGCAGAGCTTTTTGTTGTTTGAGATATTTGAAGAAAAAGGTGAACCCCAGAAAAATGGATACATACACATTACATGGGGCTTCCCTGGTGGCTCAGAGATAAAGAATCTGCCTACAGTACAGGAGATGCAGGAGACACGGGTTCGATCCCTGGGTCGGGGAGATCCCCTGGAGGAGGGCATGGCAACCCACTCCAGTGTTCTAGCCTGGAGAAGCCCATGGGCAGAGGAGCCGGGTGGGCGACAGTCCACAGGGTTGCAAAGAGTCTGAAACAAATGAAGCGACTTAGCCCGCATGCACTTACACATTATATAACACAGACACCACACACCTACATGCATCACACATTAGCTACACACACTAGCAGACATACATCACACACACCACACACACAGAGGCACGTCTAGACTCCACCCCTTCTCTGGGCCCCTTGGATGTAGCGGCACTTCTGCTGCGTCATCGCTGTGAGCGTGCAGGGGACCCTCTGAGTCAGCGCTGGCAGCAAAGAGTCATGCACACCTGAGAGTGTGCATGGGGTCTTTCCAAGACAGAGACTCTGAAATAAACAGATCTGGGATCAAATCCTCAGCACCCCATAGAGTGGAGTGTGGCCTCAGTTTTCTCATCCATAAAGTGGGGATAATAGTTCCTCTTTGCTAGCACTGTGGTGAGGGTTACATGACCTGGCTGGTGAATGGGCCGAGCATATTCTAATTCTGGGGAGGGCTTTACTTGTCTTAACCTTCTAAACACTTTACATGTGTTAACTCATTAATCCTTCATGAGATCGCTGTTATTATTATTTCCAAATTACAGATGAGAAAACCGAGGCACAGTGGCAGAGGCAGAAGTCACACCAGAGCAGTTCGGTGCAGTCCCTAAGCTTCTAACCACTGCATGTACTTCCTCAAACAGGCTTGTTCCCTTTTCCTTCCCTTACTGACCCTTTCATGCTGGGTTACTCCTTCCCTCCTGTAAGCTTCCACAGAGGCCCTATCATGGCAGCCACCACCTCTGTATGATGTGTATTTGTATACATGTCTGCTGTGCTCCATAAAGTGAGGGACTCCAGTTCAGGTTTGGGACCAGAGCTGGGAAATGGAATGTAGGACTGAACGAGGCAGAAGAGGGAGGCAGATCACAAAGCAGGGAGGAGGGGCTTTCCTGGTGATCCAGTGGTTAAGAATCTGCCTTCCCATGCAGGGGATGCCTGCTTCTTGGAAGGAAAGTTATGACAAATCTAGACAGTGTATTTGAAAGCAGAGATATCACTTTGCCGACTAAGGTTCGTCTAGTCAAAGCTATGGTTTTTCCAGGAGTCATGTATGGATGTGCGAGCTGGACCCTGAGTGCCAAAGAATTGATGCCTTTGAACTGTGGTGTTGGAGAAGACTCTTGTGAGTACCTTGGACAGCAAGGAGATCACACCTACATGCATCACACATTAGCTACACACACTAGCAGACATACATCACACACACCACACACACAGAGGCACGTCTAGACTCCACCCCTTCTCTGGGCCCCTTGGATGTAGCGGCACTTCTGCTGCGTCATCGCTGTGAGCGTGCAGGGGACCCTCTGAGTCAGCGCTGGCAGCAAAGAGTCATGCACACCTGAGAGTGTGCATGGGGTCTTTCCAAGACAGAGACTCTGAAATAAACAGATCTGGGATCAAATCCTCAGCACCCCATAGAGTGGAGTGTGGCCTCAGTTTTCTCATCCATAAAGTGGGGATAATAGTTCCTCTTTGCTAGCACTGTGGTGAGGGTTACATGACCTGGCTGGTGAATGGGCCGAGCATATTCTAATTCTGGGGAGGGCTTTACTTGTCTTAACCTTCTAAACACTTTACATGTGTTAACTCATTAATCCTTCATGAGATCGCTGTTATTATTATTTCCAAATTACAGATGAGAAAACCGAGGCACAGTGGCAGAGGCAGAAGTCACACCAGAGCAGTTCGGTGCAGTCCCTAAGCTTCTAACCACTGCATGTACTTCCTCAAACAGGCTTGTTCCCTTTTCCTTCCCTTACTGACCCTTTCATGCTGGGTTACTCCTTCCCTCCTGTAAGCTTCCACAGAGGCCCTATCATGGCAGCCACCACCTCTGTATGATGTGTATTTGTATACATGTCTGCTGTGCTCCATAAAGTGAGGGACTCCAGTTCAGGTTTGGGACCAGAGCTGGGAAATGGAATGTAGGACTGAACGAGGCAGAAGAGGGAGGCAGATCACAAAGCAGGGAGGAGGGGCTTTCCTGGTGATCCAGTGGTTAAGAATCTGCCTTCCCATGCAGGGGATGCCTGCTTCTTGGAAGGAAAGTTATGACAAATCTAGACAGTGTATTTGAAAGCAGAGATATCACTTTGCCGACTAAGGTTCGTCTAGTCAAAGCTATGGTTTTTCCAGGAGTCATGTATGGATGTGAGAGCTGGACCATAAAGAAGGCTGAGTGCCAAAGAATTGATGCCTTTGAACTGTGGTGTTGGAGAAGACTCTTGTGAGTACCTTGGACAGCAAGGAGATCAAACCAGTCAGTCCTAAAGGAAATCAACTCTGAATATTCATCAGAAGGACTGATGCTGAAGTTGAAGCTTCCAGTACTTTGGTCACCTGATGCAAAGAGCCAACTCATTGGAAAAGATTCTGATGCTGAGAAAGATTGAGGGCAGGAGGAGAAGCAGATGACAGAGGCTGAGATGATTGGATGGCATGATCTACTCCATGGACATGAGTCTGAGCAAACTCTGGGAGATAGTGAAGGACAGGGAAGCCTGGTGTGCTGCAGTCCATGGGTTGCAAAGAGTTGGATATGACTGAGCGACTGAACAATAGCAACTTGCAGGGGACACGGGTGTGGGGGAACTAAGATCCCTCCTGCCACGGGGCAACAGCCCATGCACCAACTCTGCACTACCCCAAAGACCTGGCACAGCAAAAACAAAACAAAACAACAAAGAAGGGAAGAGCAGATGCTCTGAGGCCAAACAGCTTGGCCCTTGGCGCCACCCTCTGCTAGCCGGGTGCACAAGCAAATCAGTTAAGTCCCCTGGACCTCAGTGTCCTCACCTGTAAGACGGAGATGATAAACATTTCTACTTGGCTGGTGTGAAGCTAGAACTGGCCAATGCACCTGAAGCGATTAGCACAGTGCTGAGTACCTGGGCACCGTGTTCACTGTCCTGAGGGACGGTCCAGCTAAGGAAGCCCCCGGCTCCTCACTGCGTCACAAGCCTCTGCCTCTCAGGTTTGGGCCAGGCTGGACAGGCCCGGCCCCTCGTCCCCCCAGGCAGAGGTCCTGGCTGCGCCCTCACCTCTGCTGTCATCTTGGCAATGAGCCCAGCGGAGATGGCCCCACTGAGTACATTCCGCCTCAAGCTGGGGTTCCTGGGGTCCTTGAGGTTGCTGATTCGGCTGCACGCGGTTCCGATACTTCATATCTGTGCTCTTGAGCTCCTGGTAGATATGTGACACAGTTAAGGGCCAGCTAGCCACTCACAGAAGGGCACAAAAGGACAGGGAGCCGGTCCTGAAGACCCAGAGCCACCTCTTCCTTCCCTTTGGCTGATCCCAAATGCCCAAGTGAATACCCTGACTAGTACAAGGGCCTGGTACCCTTGTGGCCTCTGTGTTCCCAAGTCAGAGGGGTACACACTCAAGCATTGAAGTCAGCCATTTATCAGGAACAGGAAACACCCTTCAAGGCGAGATCAGGTTGTCTCAAGCACCCTGGGGCCAGGAACCCCAGGAATGGGCAGCCCGGGTTTGTTTGAGCCTGCTGTGTGAGTCAGGTGAGCCCATTTGAAAAACTTTTCTTGCTCCATGGACATGAGTCTGAGCAAACTCTGGGAGATAGTGAAGGACAGGGAAGCCTGGTGTGCTGCAGTCCATGGGTTGCAAAGAGTTGGATATGACTGAGCGACTGAACAATAGCAACTTGCAGGGGACACGGGTGTGGGGGAACTAAGATCCCTCCTGCCACGGGGCAACAGCCCATGCACCAACTCTGCACTACCCCAAAGACCTGGCACAGCAAAAACAAAACAAAACAACAAAGAAGGGAAGAGCAGATGCTCTGAGGCCAAACAGCTTGGCCCTTGGCGCCACCCTCTGCTAGCCGGGTGCACAAGCAAATCAGTTAAGTCCCCTGGACCTCAGTGTCCTCACCTGTAAGACGGAGATGATAAACATTTCTACTTGGCTGGTGTGAAGCTAGAACTGGCCAATGCACCTGAAGCGATTAGCACAGTGCTGAGTACCTGGGCACCGTGTTCACTGTCCTGAGGGACGGTCCAGCTAAGGAAGCCCCCGGCTCCTCACTGCGTCACAAGCCTCTGCCTCTCAGGTTTGGGCCAGGCTGGACAGGCCCGGCCCCTCGTCCCCCCAGGCAGAGGTCCTGGCTGCGCCCTCACCTCTGCTGTCATCTTGGCAATGAGCCCAGCGGAGATGGCCCCACTGAGTACATTCCGCCTCAAGCTGGGGTTCCTGGGGTCCTTGAGGTTGCTGATTCGGCTGCGCACGCGGTTCCGATACTTCATATCTGTGCTCTTGAGCTCCTGGTAGATATGTGACACAGTTAAGGGCCAGCTAGCCACTCACAGAAGGGCACAAAAGGACAGGGAGCCGGTCCTGAAGACCCAGAGCCACCTCTTCCTTCCCTTTGGCTGATCCCAAATGCCCAAGTGAATACCCTGACTAGTACAAGGGCCTGGTACCCTTGTGGCCTCTGTGTTCCCAAGTCAGAGGGGTACACACTCAAGCATTGAAGTCAGCCATTTATCAGGAACAGGAAACACCCTTCAAGGCGAGATCAGGTTGTCTCAAGCACCCTGGGGCCAGGAACCCCAGGAATGGGCAGCCCGGGTTTGTTTGAGCCTGCTGTGTGAGTCAGGTGAGCCCATGACCTCCTTGTGTCTCGGCTTCCTTATTTATAAATACAGGTCATTATGAGGATTCTCTCAGCTCAGCTGCGAGATGCACTAACGTGGTGGTGGGAGCATGTCAAGAGCTCGACATTTAGGGGCTGAGATGACAGTGATAAGATGACCCCTAGTTTGGAGGGAAGGGCCTCTGGAGGCTTCAAGTCCAGCCGTCAGAGGAAAACAGGATCAGGGGCCACGTGTCTAAGGCTCTAGGAGGTACTGCAATAAAGAAGTGGTTGAGTTTTGTTCCCAAAGTATTAGAGCAAAGACCCACTTTCTTCTCCTTCTTTTCTCTAGGAATATCTATTGCAGAACTCACTTTGGGAACTGCTGGTCAGAGTTACTTTGCTCATTAAAGAATCTAAGGCTCAGAAAAGGCGCCGGCCCTGATTCAAGGTCACAGGGCACGTTCCCGGCAGAGGCAGGGCTGGAAGCCAGACTCCCTCCTGACGGTAAGGCTCTGTCCTCTCACCCAGCAGGAAGTCGCCCCTGGCCACTGACCTCAGGAGTTCTCTCTCCAGACGCGGCATCCCAGACAGGCCTCCCTCCCGCTCCTCCCTCCTCTGAAGGAGCCCAGGGAACACAGCCGCATTTTCTTGGCCTCCAAAGCCAAGAAGAATCAGGAAGATGAAGCCTTTGCTGGGAAAAACCATATACGAGAAAGAGGCTGTGGGGACCGTGGGGGAATGAACACAGCTGGCTTGCTCCAAGTGGAGGGAGGGAAAGTGGTGGTGTTTATTTTTCCTGTTGTTGTTTGTATAATACAAGAAACATGTGAAAAGAAAGAATATGCCCTCATGTGCTTGAAAGCCAGAATATTTGTTTAAAAAATCTGAGTTCGGGATTCTTGGAGATGGGGATCTGCTTCCCCATGGGACAGCAGGACAGACAATACTTTCATCCACCTCTTCCTGACTCTGCCTCCATGTCCCAAGATCACAGAGGAGGAGGAGGTGGAGCAGGCTCGGGCATCACTGGTCTCCCTGCTCCCCATGAGGAGGCCCAGCGTGGAGGGCTCAAATCCAGGTTGGGTCTCAGCCCGGGGCGGTTTGTTTGAGCCTGCTGTGTGAGTCAGGTGAGCCCATGACCTCCTTGTGTCTCGGCTTCCTTATTTATAAATACAGGTCATTATGAGGATTCTCTCAGCTCAGCTGCGAGATGCACTAACGTGGTGGTGGGAGCATGTCAAGAGCTCGACATTTAGGGGCTGAGATGACAGTGATAAGATGACCCCTAGTTTGGAGGGAAGGGCCTCTGGAGGCTTCAAGTCCAGCCGTCAGAGGAAAACAGGATCAGGGGCCACGTGTCTAAGGCTCTAGGAGGTACTGCAATAAAGAAGTGGTTGAGTTTTGTTCCCAAAGTATTAGAGCAAAGACCCACTTTCTTCTCCTTCTTTTCTCTAGGAATATCTATTGCAGAACTCACTTTGGGAACTGCTGGTCAGAGTTACTTTGCTCATTAAAGAATCTAAGGCTCAGAAAAGGCGCCGGCCCTGATTCAAGGTCACAGGGCACGTTCCCGGCAGAGGCAGGGCTGGAAGCCAGACTCCCTCCTGACGGTAAGGCTCTGTCCTCTCACCCAGCAGGAAGTCGCCCCTGGCCACTGACCTCAGGAGTTCTCTCTCCAGACGCGGCATCCCAGACAGGCCTCCCTCCCGCTCCTCCCTCCTCTGAAGGAGCCCAGGGAACACAGCCGCATTTTCTTGGCCTCCAAAGCCAAGAAGAATCAGGAAGATGAAGCCTTTGCTGGGAAAAACCATATACGAGAAAGAGGCTGTGGGGACCGTGGGGGAATGAACACAGCTGGCTTGCTCCAAGTGGAGGGAGGGAAAGTGGTGGTGTTTATTTTTCCTGTTGTTGTTTGTATAATACAAGAAACATGTGAAAAGAAAGAATATGCCCTCATGTGCTTGAAAGCCAGAATATTTGTTTAAAAAATCTGAGTTCGGGATTCTTGGAGATGGGGATCTGCTTCCCCATGGGACAGCAGGACAGACAATACTTTCATCCACCTCTTCCTGACTCTGCCTCCATGTCCCAAGATCACAGAGGAGGAGGAGGTGGAGCAGGCTCGGGCATCACTGGTCTCCCTGCTCCCCCATGAGGGCACGGGAGCCCCACGGCTGCCATGGTAGTCCAGGGCCGCTCCAAAGAGGTCTGATCTTTTTTAGGACATAGAGCATTCAAGCCCCCAAACTAATCCTCCCTCCGATCTCCCACCACATAAGAACAAAGAGCTGAGGGCTTGGTGCAGTTCTGATTGCCTTTCCTTCAGAAGAGGATGCTTCCGAGGGAAGGCCAGCAGTGGAAGCTAGGCACTGGCTCATCCGTGTTTGTCTCTAGCCGGGTTTGAAGGCGGAGGGACCTGCCTGGAGGGACAACTGCTGGGGAGAAAACAAAGATGAAGCTTGTGATTTCTGAGGCCTCGTGTTCTGTTCCTGAATTAATTGAAAATTATGAGTATGTACTTGGAGAGGTATTAGATTAGCTCAAGAAGTGCTGGTTAACAGCTAAATGACGGTGGAGGGAAACTCTCAGATGTGCTGGAGGATGTGAGGTGGTTCTCAGGAAAGAGATGGTAACAGGCAAGTCTGTTTCCTGAGATTGGCCCCTGTGCCTTCCCAACGCCTGCTGAGCCCTCCCAACCCCGGCCGAGCTCCTAGGTAGAGTCCACGAGGCCAGAAAAGACCCTCCATGGGACACTCAGACCCCTGTTCCCTGGGGATGCTGTCTCCACCTTCCACCCTTCTTTGATGTGCAAAGCTTTGTCTCCAATAAAAGGATTCTATGCGTTCACTCAGTGGAGCACAGTGTGGAGGAATTTTTTTTCTCAAAACAGAAATCTTGGGAATTCCCGCTGACTCAGTGGTTAGGACTCTATGTTTCCACTTCAGGGGGCCCAGGGTTCGATCCCTCATCAGGGAACTAAGACCCAGCAAGCGTCATGGCGAAGCCAGAAAAAACAATAGGCAACAAAGAAATCTTTCGGGGCCATGTCACAGGGTGGTCACCTCCTCTGCCTACACAAGGCTGCTTGCAGATGATGGGAGCATGGGGCATGTGTGAAGAACTCAGGACGTGGAATCCAAAGGCCAAGGTTTTCAGTTCAGCTGTGATGCCCAGTAATTCCTGAGCCTCTGTTTCCTCATCTTTAAAATAGGAACAACAGCCCCCGCCTCACAGATTGCTGTAAAACTGTTCACAGAGGTAGGAAGTGTTGAGTGACTGGGACACAGGGCCTGGAACATGTTAGGGGGTCGAAGATGGGAGTTGCTACCTTCAGAAGAGGAAGAAAGGGAAGGCTGAGCATGAGGGGTGCTGTCTCCTCTGTCTCAGCTCCTCAATGACGTCATGACCCAGACCTCCTTTTTTTTCTTTGCCCGTGTCTTGTGGCTTGCAGGATCTTAGTTCCCCAACCAAGGACTGAATCCAGGCCCCGAGCACTGAAAACTCAGAGTCCTAACCACTGGACTTTCAGGGAAGTCGAGCCTCCAGGTTCTAGAGTCACGCTTCCTGGGTTCAAATCTCAACTCTGCCAGTACTATTGGCTCATGAGCCTTGGCACGTGACTTAGCTGGTCTGAGTCTCAGTTACCTCACCTATAAAATGAGGGAATCTTCCCTACAAGATTGTTCTCAACAGGAACTGAGGGACTGCTTGTACACAGCCCAGCAAGAGACCGGCAGGTGCAAACCTTAAACATGTTAGCTAGGAACTGAGAACTCTGGTGCAGGGTCAGAGCAGGGGCCTAGGCTTGAGCCATTCACCTCCCCGCCACTGTCCCAGATCCCTTGCGCTTGGGACACCCGCCGCTGGACAGTGTGGGCACCCACAGCCCTGGCACAGCTCAAGGATATGATCTTCAATTTCTGATGCCATCTTGTCACAGTTGATGCCATAGTCCTTGTAATCATCTGAAAGAGATTGGGGAAACCGGCATCAGGTGAAGGTGACCTTGGCCGTGAAGCCTGCCAGTACAGGGGACTCCAGCATCCTGAACCACTTTTGTGGTGCTGAGAAAGACCGCCTCTCCCTGACCTTGGGAAGCCCTTCCCGCCCCTGCCGCTGGCCCAAGCCCTCTCACCGTCTGCTTTCAGGGCCGCAGAGAGCATCTCCACACACTTATCCCGGACGGAGTCCCCTGTGAGATAGCAGGGTGCCAGGAGGCAGACGGAGGGGGCGAAGGTGGGGCTCGAGGGGCTGCTGGGTGTTCTGGGAGTCTCCGCTCTCGATGTGCTGCTGTTTGATCTGAGGATGACAATCAGTAATCGACATTTTGACAGCCAGTGAATAAAGCATTTTGTTGAGCACCATTCTGGTGGTTTTATGGATGATCTCCTGTAATCCTCATAAAAACCCTCTGAGGAAGGTACTATTTTTGGCACTTGACATGGATCTTCTCATTTAATCCTCCTAACAATCCCACGAGGTCGGTACTCTACTTATCCCCACTTTAGAGTTGTGTTCTAAAGTGCACTTTATTTATTATTATTTTTTTTAACATTTATTTATCTTTTGGGGGGTGGGATGGGGAGGGAGGGGGACAGGCGGGCCACTTCTATTGGTCTTTCATTTCTCTATTTTCATCCGTCTTTGTTCTTTGGCTCCTGTGGGCCTCCCATCGCGGTGGCCTCTGTTGTCGCAGAGCACCGGCTCTGGGCGCATGCGCTCCAGAGCTCCGGCTGGGTAATTGGACACATGGGTCCAGCCGCTCCACGGCACGTGGGATCTTCCCAGGCCAGGGATCAAATCGGCGCCCCTTGCACTGCAAGGTGGTGTCCTTACCCACTGGACCACCAGGGAAGCCCTAAAGTGCATTTTAGAGAGGGAAATGCACCTATCAGGAAACCTGTCATGTACGTGGAAACCAGTAGAACCAGAATTGAAACCTAATGGGTGAACTGTGGTACCCAGACACTTAGACCACCGCTGTGCTCTGCTGAGAGGTTACAGAGCAGTGTAACAACACCATCCACCAGGCGCTGTGCTAGCTGCACTCTCTTATCTGCCCTCATAGAACCATCCATTCACTCATTCAATAAATACTAGGAATAAAAAAGACAAGTCAGAAAAGTTCCAGGGCTTCCCTGGTGGTCCAGTGGGTAAAGAGTCTGCCTTGTAGTGCAAGGGGTGCCAGTTCAATCCCTGGCCTGGGAAGATCCCACGTGCCGCAGAGTGGCTGGACCAGTGTGTCCAGTTACGAGCCAGTGCTCTGGAGCACGTGCGCCCAGAGCCAGTGCTCTGCAGTGAGGGAGGCCACTGCAATGGAAGGCCCACACAGGCCAAAGAACAAAGATAGATGAAAATAAATAAATAACTAAGAAAGAGCTCATGGCATGAAGTTAAAAAAAAAGAAAAGAAGAGTTCCTTCAGTGAAGGAGTTACGACAGTGCACTCAACAATGAATCTGCCACCACATACGAGGATAGGCTTTAACAGTGTGCCAGGAACTGGGCCAGGTACTTTAGGAGCGTCTTCTAATCCAATCCTTCCAGCAGTTCTGGGGGGCGTCCCCAGAGGCTCAGCAGTCAAGAATCCACCTGCGATGCAGGAGACATGGGTTCGATCCCTGGGTGGAGGAGGGCATGGTAACCCATTCTAGTATTCTTGTCTGGAAAATCCCACGGATAGAGGAGCCTGGAGAGCTACAGGCCACGGGGTCCCAAAAGTGGGACATGACTGAATCGACAGCATGGGCACAACAGTCTTTGGAGGTAGACACTGTAATAGTCCCATGTGCAGATGAAGAAACAGAATTTACACTACTGAGATCTACCTAAAGTTGCACCACTAAGATCTGAATCCAGATCTATCTGACTCCAAAGCCTGGGCTCTTAACTCCTATGATACACTGCCTAAGAATCATCTCGTTTTGATCTTGGCTTAAAAGACCACAAATATATATGCACTGGAAGAATAACCATGTGTCCTAATCAACTCAGGCTTCCATAACAAAATACTGTAGACTGTGTGACTTAGCAGCAATTCATTTCTCACAGTTCTGGAGACTGGGAGCTCAAGATCAAGGTGTGGACTGATTTGGTGCCTGGTGAAAGCCCTCTTCCTGGTTTGTAGACAGACACCTTCTTGCTAAGCCCTCGCCTGGAGGAGAGAGCAAGTGAGCTCTGGGGTGTCTCTTATAAGGACACTAATCCTACTGGATCAGGGCCCCACCCTTATGACCTTATTTGACCTAATTACCTCCCTAAAGGCTCTATGTCCAAATGCAGTCACACTGGGGGCTGGAGCTTTAACATATAATTTGTAGGGGATCACAGACCATGACATCATTCTTTTTTTTTGACATCATTTTTTAAAAAACGTTTTTTGGTTGCATGTCACGGCATGCAGGATCTTAGTTCCCCAACCAGGAATTGAACCCAAGACCCCTGCAGTGGAAACTCGGAGACTGCTCCGGCTAGGGAAGTCCTAACATCATGTTAATAGCAATTATCTCTCTGAGATGAGATTATAGCAAAGTTTCTTTTTTTTTTTTTTAGACCTTTTTTTTTTTTTTTGAGGGGGGTAGGGAGGGAGAGGGGCGGGTGGGCCTCTTCTATTGGTCTTTCATTTATCTGTTCTCATCCATATTTGTTCTTTGGCCCTTGTGGGCCTCCCATCGCGGTGGCCTCTATTGTCGCTGAGCACCGGCTCTGGGCACATGCGCACCAGAGCTCCGGCTCAGTAATTGGACACATCAGTCCAGCCGCTCCGCGGCACGTGGGATCTTCCCAGGCCAGGGCCCGAACCGGCGCCCCTTGCACTGCAAGGCAGTGTCCTTACCCACCGGACCACCAGGGAAGCCCTATAGCAAAGTTTCATGTTCTTCTTTCACTTATACATATTTTCTGTCTTCTATAAAGAGCACACCTACTTTTGTCATGAAAAACACTCTTTTGTTTTGTTTTGTAACATTTGAAAATCATGAGTGATCACTCTGGGATGATGGCTCAGTTGGGAAGCTCCTGTCTTCCTGTTTTCAAGAAGCTGCCAGCCCTGTGTGTCCAGGGCTTCTCAGGTAGCTCCGGGGTAAAGAATCCCATGGACAGAGAAGTCCAGTAGGCGACAGTCCATGGGTCACAAACAGTTGGATGTGACTAACCAACGGAGTGCATACACACAACCTGAGTGTCTGTCCCTCAGTAGATGAATGTATAAACAAAATGTGGTATATAATACAATGGAATATTATTCGGCTATAAAAGGAATGGAATTCTGAAACATGCTATAACTTGGAAGACATTACGGTAAGTGAAATAAGCCAGATACCAAAGGACAAATATTGTAAGCTTCCACTACTGTGAAGTACTTAGAGTTGTCAGATTCACAGACACAGAAAGTAGAATGGTTCTGGGGGAGGGGCGAATGGGGAGTTGAGTTTTAGTTTCAAATGATGGAAAGGTTCTGGAGATGGATGGTAGTGGTGGCCATACCAACATCAGGATGCTTACTACTAGTGAACTGTCCACTGACAATGATTAAAATGGGTAAATCTTATGTATGTATGCGTGTGTGTTCGTCACTCAGTCGTGTCCGACTCTTTGTAACCCCATAGACGGTGGCCCACCAGGATCCTCGGTCCATGGGATTCTCCGGGCAAGAATACTGGAGTGGGTTGACATGTTCCTTCTCTAGGAGACCTTTCACAATTAAAAAAAAAATCTATATAGTAAATTCAATAAATAAGAGTAGCCAGAAAACCTGAAATAAGCAAATGGTAACTAATTAAATATTGGGTTGGCCAATAAGTTTATTCAGGCTTTTCCATAAGAGGTATCAGAGAAATCTGAACGAACTTTTTGGCCAACCCAATATTTGGCAACTCTCTCTCTCTCTTTATTATGTAGACTATTTTTTAAAGTCTCCACTGAATTTCTGACAATATTGCTTCTGTTTTATGTTCTGGTTTTGGGGCCACAAGGCATGTGAGATCTTAGGTCCCTAACCAGGCATTGAACCTGCATGCCCTGCATTCTAAGGCAACGTCTCAATCATTGGACCACCAGAGAAGTCCCATTTGTCATATCTTAATTCATTTGAAGGGATGAAATATCTTTTTTTTTTCCCTCATGCTGAAAAAAAAAAAGTTTAAAATGGGGAATTCTCTGGTGATCCAGAGCTTGAGACTTTGCCCTTTCACTGCCAAGGGTGTGCATTCAATCCCTGGCTGAGGAACTAAGATCCCGCAGGCTTCACGATGGGCTGAAACATAGGGGTGGGTTTAAAACGGTAAATGTTGTCATACATACTGCTTTACCACTCTATAAAAACGAGTGAGGTACTGATGTGTTGTCGTGTTAGTCCACTTGGTCGTGTCGGGCTCTTTTAACTGTACCCCCCCAGGCTCCTCTGTCTGTGCAATTCTCCAGGCAAGAATGGAGTGGGTTGCCATGTCCTTCTTTATGAAGTCCTGATACATGTGACCAAAAAAGACCGGGCAGAGGCTCAGACTCCAACTGCTTGTTGACTGCTTTTGGTCCCTGTGAACCAGGCGCTGGGCAATGCAAAGAGAGCATCTAACTTCCTGGTGGCGGTCGGGGCTAATCAGCATTCCCACGCCAGGCCTTACTGAGTGGCATAGGAAAGGTCAAACAGGTCAGACTACAGAGTCATTTGGTCCGAGAAATTCGGCGAGGGATGGGGGTCAGGGACTGGCCACTAGAGGAGTAGATGGGAAAATTAGTTTCCAGAAGAAATTTGTGGACACAGGCAAGTCCCTGGTTTGCCTGGGCAGCACTGAGGGACTCAGGGCACAGGAAGGGTGAGGGTGAGGGAGCTGGGGAGAAAGGATCTGGCCAGACTTTGGAGCGTGTTAGGATAGGAATAACAAAAGCCACCATTTACTGCCTGCTTTCTATTTACTCTATTTACTCCACTCCATAACCCTGAGAGCTGTAAGTTACTGGTCTCATTTTACATATGAGAGGATGCGTGATAGCTGACAGCTCTCTCCTTCTCAGAGCTGCTTCGCACTCCTCTTGCGGTGGGGCCAGTCAAGACCTCTCTGCCTTCCCACGGCTCTTCCCACTCTCCTTTCAGTAGCGCACGCTACTTTCAGTTCTCACGCTTCCAGAAAAATGGACGCATCAGAGTTTAAAAAATCAGAGTCATTTCCTCCACGCCACCACACTGACCCCTTGTGGAGGGGCCCAAAGGGCTGTTGCGTTTTCTCGGCCATGGCTCTCACCTGCGCAACCACAGTCACCCCAAAGCTGGTCTTCCTGTGTCCTCTTGCCCCCCTATAATCTACAAAGTCCCCAGCTGATTCCATCACTCCCCCCCTTCTGCTCAACCGTCTTCCAGCCTAAAATTAACCCCACCCCCATCTGGCCAGGGCCTCTGCTTGACCTCATCTCCCGGTGGGTTTAAACGGTAAATGTTGTCATACATACTGCTTTACCACTCTATAAAACGAGTACTGATGTGTTGTCGTGTTAGTCCACTTGGTCGTGTCGGGCTCTTTTAACTGTACCCCCCCAGGCTCCTCTGTCTGTGCAATTCTCCAGGCAAGAATGGAGTGGGTTGCCATGTCCTTCTTTATGAAGTCCTGATACATGTGACCAAAAAAGACCGGGCAGAGGCTCAGACTCCAACTGCTTGTTGACTGCTTTTGGTCCCTGTGAACCAGGCGCTGGGCAATGCAAAGAGAGCATCTAACTTCCTGGTGGCGGTCGGGGCTAATCAGCATTCCCACGCCAGGCCTTACTGAGTGGCATAGGAAAGGTCAAACAGGTCAGACTACAGAGTCATTTGGTCCGAGAAATTCGGCGAGGGATGGGGGTCAGGGACTGGCCACTAGAGGAGTAGATGGGAAAATTAGTTTCCAGAAGAAATTTGTGGACACAGGCAAGTCCCTGGTTTGCCTGGGCAGCACTGAGGGACTCAGGGCACAGGAAGGGTGAGGGTGAGGGAGCTGGGGAGAAAGGATCTGGCCAGACTTTGGAGCGTGTTAGGATAGGAATAACAAAAGCCACCATTTACTGCCTGCTTTCTATTTACTCTATTTACTCCACTCCATAACCCTGAGAGCTGTAAGTTACTGGTCTCATTTTACATATGAGAGGATGCGTGATAGCTGACAGCTCTCTCCTTCTCAGAGCTGCTTCGCACTCCTCTTGCGGTGGGGCCAGTCAAGACCTCTCTGCCTTCCCACGGCTCTTCCCACTCTCCTTTCAGTAGCGCACGCTACTTTCAGTTCTCACGCTTCCAGAAAAATGGACGCATCAGAGTTTAAAAAATCAGAGTCATTTCCTCCACGCCACCACACTGACCCCTTGTGGAGGGGCCCAAAGGGCTGTTGCGTTTTCTCGGCCATGGCTCTCACCTGCGCAACCACAGTCACCCCAAAGCTGGTCTTCCTGTGTCCTCTTGCCCCCCTATAATCTACAAAGTCCCCAGCTGATTCCATCACTCCCCCGCTTCTGATCAACAGTCTTCCAGCATAAAGCCAAATTCCTCACCATGGCCGCCCATCCACCCCCCACATCTGGCCAGGGCCTCCCTGCTTGACCTCATCTCCCACCTCCTCCCTCACACAGGTCCCTGAAGTCACCCACTGCACTGCTGCTCTCGGTTTCATAAACACACCCATCACTCCCACCACAGTGCTGGTCCCTCCTCCCGGAAGGCCTTCCTCCTCCAGATTTTCCTAGGACGGGTGCTCTTCCCCTAGGCAGGTCTCAGTTTGAATGTCACATCCTCAGGCAGGCCTTCCCAGACCACCCCAGCCAAGCTAACTTTCCTGCCCTGTAACTCTCCAGCACATGACCTGGTTTATTTCATTCACAGCACTTCTCCAAATCTATAATTAACTTGTTTACGTGTTTATAAACACTGTCTACCTTTCTCTCCGGGTTATAGGTTGCAGAGGCTCAGGACCCTACTAGCGGGTTCACCATCTTCTAGCACCTGTGACAAGGCTCTAGGTAGACACCTGACGAATCTTTGTGAAATGAATAAACAGATGATGAACTGTTAGAGTTGGCCACAAAGAGATGAAAGGTACATCCAGGGGTCTAGACAGAGCTGAACTGGGCAGGGGACAGGTTCTCTTTGGGAAGCCAGCTGCCCCACTTCTCTGGTATCAAGAAAGAGATCTTGCTCTGAGCCAGTGTCTGTCAACCCCCCACACCTGGGCCAAGCCATCTCCTACCACTGGGCTGGAGCCCAGATCCTTTCCAGCACTGCCCCTCACTGACTTGTCTGCCCATCATCACACTCTCAATGTCAAGGACTCACCAGTGGGGAACTGGGCAGGGGGATGGGGAGGAGTCAGCACCATGCTGCTTGGAAGAAGGTATAATAATATTAGTCAGAGTTGTCATTTTGCGGGGGATATATTTATAAAGAACTCAGGCTCCAGAGGAGAAGGGAGGGCAGCAGAGGATGAGATGGTCAGAGAGCATCGTCTCTATGGGACAATAGGTTAGACAGATAGAGTCTACCAAGCTGGTCTTCCTGTGTCCTCTTGCCCCCCTATAATCTACAAAGTCCCCAGCTGATTCCATCACTCCCCCGCTTCTGATCAACAGTCTTCCAGCATAAAGCCAAATTCCTCACCATGGCCGCCCATCCACCCCCCACATCTGGCCAGGGCCTCCCTGCTTGACCTCATCTCCCACCTCCTCCCTCACACAGGTCCCTGAAGTCACCCACTGCACTGCTGCTCTCGGTTTCATAAACACACCCATCACTCCCACCACAGTGCTGGTCCCTCCTCCCGGAAGGCCTTCCTCCTCCAGATTTTCCTAGGACGGGTGCTCTTCCCCTAGGCAGGTCTCAGTTTGAATGTCACATCCTCAGGCAGGCCTTCCCAGACCACCCCAGCCAAGCTAACTTTCCTGCCCTGTAACTCTCCAGCACATGACCTGGTTTATTTCATTCACAGCACTTCTCCAAATCTATAATTAACTTGTTTACGTGTTTATAAACACTGTCTACCTTTCTCTCCGGGTTATAGGTTGCAGAGGCTCAGGACCCTACTAGCGGGTTCACCATCTTCTAGCACCTGTGACAAGGCTCTAGGTAGACACCTGACGAATCTTTGTGAAATGAATAAACAGATGATGAACTGTTAGAGTTGGCCACAAAGAGATGAAAGGTACATCCAGGGGTCTAGACAGAGCTGAACTGGGCAGGGGACAGGTTCTCTTTGGGAAGCCAGCTGCCCCACTTCTCTGGTATCAAGAAAGAGATCTTGCTCTGAGCCAGTGTCTGTCAACCCCCCACACCTGGGCCAAGCCATCTCCTACCACTGGGCTGGAGCCCAGATCCTTTCCAGCACTGCCCCTCACTGACTTGTCTGCCCATCATCACACTCTCAATGTCAAGGACTCACCAGTGGGGAACTGGGCAGGGGGATGGGGAGGAGTCAGCACCATGCTGCTTGGAAGAAGGTATAATAATATTAGTCAGAGTTGTCATTTTGCGGGGGATATATTTATAAAGAACTCAGGCTCCAGAGGAGAAGGGAGGGCAGCAGAGGATGAGATGGTCAGAGAGCATCGTCTCTATGGGACAATAGGTTAGACAGATAGAGTCTAGCCTATCATCCTATAGATGAGATGGTTAGACAGACTCAGTGGACATGAATCTGAGCAAACTCCGGGAGACAGCAAAGGACAGGGAAACCTGGTGTGCCGCAGGCCATGGGGTCGCAAAGAGTTGGACACGACTGGGCGACTGAACAACAGGCTCCAGGGCCAAACTCCCAGGTTCAACCCTGACTTCACCACTTTGTAGCTATTTGACCTTGGATGAGTTCCTTAACTTCTAGGCGCCTCAGTTTTCTCACATGTAAAAAGAACAACAGTGCCCATCTTATAGAGTTGCTTAGAAGATTAAAGCATCAAAGAAAATTCCAGCAACAGACTATTAGGCAATTTACACAAATGACCACATTAAGTGTAAAAATTATTATTAAGCACTGTGCATCTACTGAGCACTCATTTGGTTGAAGAATGGTGCTAAGCATTTCATTACTTTATTTGATTCTCACGGTGATCGTGGGGGGCGGGATCATAGTTATTCCCATCTTACAGCTCAACAGAAGGAGGCTCAGAGAACTGAGCTGACTCACTCAAGGTTATCCTACTTGCAAAGGGCAGAGTCAGACCACACATCTGGGTCTGTCTGTCATCCAAACTCCTTTCAACACATCTCACTCTTCCTCTAAAAGGCAGAGAGTTTTCCGGAGTCCCCTCTCCTGGGCTAGGCTGGGCTGCCTATTACATTCTTGCCCCCGCCCCCACTTTCCTGGCAGGGCACTCCCAGCCCCGGCCCCTTCTCTTGGCAAGGAGCTGGCTGGCTGGCTGGCTGGGATTTGTGTCTGAGTGGCATATCAGGCAGCCACGGCTCATTTTGCTTTCAGTGCACGTGAGTGGGAACTGCGCCAAGTTGAAGAGAGGGTATCAGCGGCAGGGGTGGGGGTAGGGGGTACTGGATTTGTCAATAGCTTTCTTCTGCTCCCGCGATGTGCCAGGGCCAGCACCAGCCTGTGGTCTGACAACACCAAGTTCTTAAAAAAATCCTCCCGCACCAGGTCTGAGCAGAAGTACCTGGAGGCCCGTCTTGCAGCTCCTGTGCGCCACCTCGAGGGCATTTTGGTTACTGCACCCCAAGCCTGCTGAAACTGCTAGGGTAAAAACCTAAGCGCAGCCGGGAAAGTGCAAGCTTCTTCCCTGTTATGGGGTGGCCTTCGTGGTCTGTCTCCTGGTCCTCCCCTGCAGTCCCCCCGAGGAGCATGCTCACTCACTGCCACAGCTCTGCACGTGCCATTCCCTCTGTCTGGGGTGCCCTCCACTGGCTTGTCTACAAGGCAGTCCATCTTTCAGTTCTCAGCACAAATACCTTCTCTGCCCTAAAGTCTCCCTTGACTTCCCCAGTCGCATTGAGACACTGAGTCCCCATTATGCATTATAGTTTCAAAAAACAAGTATTTTGGTGTCTCTTTGTCTAACTTTGAATGTCACAAACTGATGGGCTACAAAATGTGTTTTTTTGACCTACTGTGTCTTAGGCAAATAGGAATATGTTGCCAATGTATAAAACTGGGTGTTTTAATGAAAAATCTAGCTAGCCAGCTTCCCTTAAAGAAATTGGCAGGCATTGCATGCTGGGTGTCATTTCTACAAGCAGCTGCCAGCTGGGGCAGGGTAGTGGGGGCCCCCTCAGATGGGTAGGCACTCTCCACTGGTCATCCAGTGTGTGCATATGCCCTTGACCTCTGGAAGATGTTGAGTTTACAAGGAGGTGCTCAGCATACGTGCTTGCTGGGCGAGTCCCGACCACACATCTGGGTCTGTCTGTCATCCAAACTCCTTTCAACACATCTCACTCTTCCTCTAAAAGGCAGAGAGTTTTCCGGAGTCCCCTCTCCTGGGCTAGGCTGGGCTGCCTATTACATTCTTGCCCCCGCCCCCACTTTCCTGGCAGGGCACTCCCAGCCCCGGCCCCTTCTCTTGGCAAGGAGCTGGCTGGCTGGCTGGCTGGGATTTGTGTCTGAGTGGCATATCAGGCAGCCACGGCTCATTTTGCTTTCAGTGCACGTGAGTGGGAACTGCGCCAAGTTGAAGAGAGGGTATCAGCGGCAGGGGTGGGGGTAGGGGGTACTGGATTTGTCAATAGCTTTCTTCTGCTCCCGCGATGTGCCAGGGCCAGCACCAGCCTGTGGTCTGACAACACCAAGTTCTTAAAAAAATCCTCCCGCACCAGGTCTGAGCAGAAGTACCTGGAGGCCCGTCTTGCAGCTCCTGTGCGCCACCTCGAGGGCATTTTGGTTACTGCACCCCAAGCCTGCTGAAACTGCTAGGGTAAAAACCTAAGCGCAGCCGGGAAAGTGCAAGCTTCTTCCCTGTTATGGGGTGGCCTTCGTGGTCTGTCTCCTGGTCCTCCCCTGCAGTCCCCCCGAGGAGCATGCTCACTCACTGCCACAGCTCTGCACGTGCCATTCCCTCTGTCTGGGGTGCCCTCCACTGGCTTGTCTACAAGGCAGTCCATCTTTCAGTTCTCAGCACAAATACCTTCTCTGCCCTAAAGTCTCCCTTGACTTCCCCAGTCGCATTGAGACACTGAGTCCCCATTATGCATTATAGTTTCAAAAAACAAGTATTTTGGTGTCTCTTTGTCTAACTTTGAATGTCACAAACTGATGGGCTACAAAATGTGTTTTTTTGACCTACTGTGTCTTAGGCAAATAGGAATATGTTGCCAATGTATAAAACTGGGTGTTTTAATGAAAAATCTAGCTAGCCAGCTTCCCTTAAAGAAATTGGCAGGCATTGCATGCTGGGTGTCATTTCTACAAGCAGCTGCCAGCTGGGGCAGGGTAGTGGGGGCCCCCTCAGATGGGTAGGCACTCTCCACTGGTCATCCAGTGTGTGCATATGCCCTTGACCTCTGGAAGATGTTGAGTTTACAAGGAGGTGCTCAGCATACGTGCTTGCTGGGAAACTTCCCTGGTATTCCAGTGACTGAGACTTCTCACTCCCAATGCAGGGGCGCCAGGTTCAATACCAGGTCAGGGAACTAGATCTCATGTGCCGAAACTAAAGATCCTGCATGCTGCAACAAAGATCAAAGATCCCACATGCCACAATTAAGACCCAATGCAGCTAAATAAAAACTTAAAAACATAAAACCAGATGTGCCTGCTTAATGAATGAATGAGTAAATGAATGAATGGAAGAGAAAGATGAAATAGTTGTAGAGAGGGTAGGAAACAGAGGTGGATAAAGTGAATTTACAAGATTTTGCTTCTCTCCCTCCGGGGTGCCCACCCCCAATACTGAACCAGCAGGAAACAGCACAACTGTTGGAAGGACAAACATACTCTGCCTGACTGACGCTCAGAGGAAGAATGCATTATGGGAGGTAGCCAAGAGATTTTCAGGCCACAAGGCAAAGTAAGGAGAGGAATCCAAGGGTATAAAGCCTTACACAAGCGTCGAATGTGTTTTTTATAGCATTTAAGCCAGAAATGGGCTGGTGGGCAGTGTTTCACTTTTGGATAGGACAGTCCTTCTCGATGCAGGGCTGTCCTTCACATTCCAGGACATCCAGCATCTCTGGACCCTGCCTGCTCCTCCCCTCCCTCCCACTATTACTTTGTCGTGTAGACTGTGTCCCTTTGGCAAAAGATCATATGTTGAAGCCCTAACTCCCAATGTGATAACATTTGGAGGTGGGATCTTTGAGAGATAATTAAGTTTAGATGAGGTTACTAGGCCAAGTTGCATGATGGGATTCATATCCTTAGAAGAATAAGAAGACACACCAGAGGGAATTCCTCGGTGGTCCAGTAGTTAGGACTCCATGCTTCCACTGCAGGGGGCACAGGTTCAATCTCCGGTTGGGGAACTAAGATCTCACATGCTGCACAGCACAGCCAAAAAAAGAAAAAGAGAGAGAGAGAGAAAGAGAGATGAGAGCTTGGAATCTCTCTCTCCGTCATGTGTAGACACAGTGAGAAGGTGGTTGTCAGCAAGCCAGGAAGAGGCCAGTTTAGATCCAAAGATGATGTTGCAGTCTAATTCCTGGACCCCACCTGGGGCAGGCATTGCTAACCAACCACAGAACTCTTTTTCTTCTGGTAGGATGCAGCCTCAGATTAGTGTTCCAAGCAGCATTCCCGAAAGCCTCGCTGATGGGCTGGGGCTGGCACTCAGCTGCCATGGTGGGGACGCTCACCACAGCAGCCCATCAACATCCCAGGCCTGTTTATTCCTCACAAAGCTTTAAATGACCTAACTTTTGTGCCTATTTTTTCTTTCCAACATCAGTCTCACTGGTACATTAGGCCTAAAAGATCGAGGGTAGGAGGAGAAGGGAACGATAGAGGATGAGATGGTTGGATGGCATCATTGACTCAGTGGACATGCGTTTGAGCAAACTCCAGGAGATGGTGTAGGACAGGGAAGCTTAGCATGCTGCAATTCAGGGTGTCACAAGGAGTCAGACAGGACTGAACAACAACAAAAAGGCCTAAAATAATTGGACAGTTTCCACACATATGTCCCTAGAAGTCAACACCCTTACTACTCCTTCCAGTCATCCCAGATCCAATATGGCCCCTGGACCCTAATCATTTGCCTTGATCCACCTCTAAGTCACTTCCTGGCCTGGCCGGCTCTCCCCTCACTCTGATTCTTTTGCTCTGACCTCCCTCCTGGGCCACAATGCATGCTTCCTCTATCCACAATCTGTCCTTGGTGATCTCATCCAGGTTTGTGACTTCAAATGCTAGCTACACATTAATGATTGAAGTTTGTACTTCCAGCCTAGGATTTCTTCCTGCTTCATATAACCTGCTGCATATTCAACTTCTTCACTTGAATGGTCTGTATACCCCTAAGTCCAACATCTCCAAATCCGAACGCTTGATCATCCACTCAAATCAGATTTACACAGAGCCCTCACCATACCCTTTCATGACAACGCCATCCTCCCAGACACTCAAGTGAAAAGTCTTGGAGTCGTCCTCACACTTACTCTTCTCCTGTACTCCATATCCACTCCGTCAGGAAATCCTGACAGCTCTCCTTTCAAATGATATCTGGGGTCAGGACTTCCCTGATGGTCCAGTGGTTAAGATTGCAGCTTCCACTGTAGGGGGTGTGGGTTTGACCCCTGGTTGGGTAACTAAGATCCCACATGCTGAAGGGTGCAGCCCCCTTAAAAATACATACATATATAGATAGATAGATAGATAGATAGATAGATAGATAGATGTATGTGTGTGTATGTATATATCTCTCCAGGGTCCCCCACTTCTCTCCATCTCCACTGCCACCACTCTGATCCAAGCCAACATCGTATCATCCCTGAATTATGGAAACAGCCTCCTGGTCGGTCTCTCTGCTTATCTGTGGCCCTGACAACCTAGCACAGCAGCTGGAGGGATCCTGATAAATTCAGTCTTAGAATGCCCACGCTCAACACTCTCCAGTTGCTCCTGTTTCACTCCATCTTCCAACTGCGCCTCCCCCCACCGCCCCGCCTCACTTATTCACTCCAGACCCACTGACCACCCCACTGCTCCATGACCCTGCTAGGCACACTCTCACTTCCAGGCCCTGGGTTTGGAAGGACCCCAGAGTCTGCCTGGCTAATTCCTTATCTCTTTCACGTTTTTGCTCAAAGGTCATCTCTTCAATGAGGGTTCTCCTGACCACTGCGGTGACCACCCTTTCCAACTCGCGTTGCTCTGCCCTCTTGTTTCCCTCAGTATTTATCACCTTTTGAACCATGGTGTAATTCACTTGGGCTTCCCTGGTGTCTCTGTGGTAAAGAACCCGCCTGACGATGCAGGAGATGTGGGTTTGATCCCTGGCTCAGGAAGACCCCCTGGAGAAGGAAATGGCAATCCACTCTAGTATTCTTGTCTAGGAAATCCCATGGACAGAGGAGCCTGGTGGGCTATAGTCCACGGGATCACAAAGAGCCAGATGTGACTGAATGTCTAAACAGCAACAAAATTTACTTATGCCGGTTCCCCCATTAGAATATAGGCCTCATGCCTGCAGGGATTCTGTTTCTTTTGTTCTCAGCTATATCCTTGGTACCTAGAACACTTCTTGGTACACAGAGGTCCCCAATAAATATTTGATAAATGAATGACTTGATGATCTAGAGTAGATTCCAGTTCTACCCAAACCCAGAGATCCCAGTCCAGGTACAGGCTCTCAAAACCTGTTCTTGGGGCTTCCCTGGTGGTCCAGTGGGTAAGGACACCGCCTTGCAGTGCAAAGGGCGCCGGTTCCATCCCTGGCCTGGGAGGATCCCACGTGCCACGGAACGGCTGGACCGATGTGTCCAATTATCGAGCCGGAGCTCTAGAGTGCATGCGCCCGGAGTCGGTGCTCTGCGACAACAGAGGCCACCGCGATGGGAGGCCCACAGGAGCCAAAGAACAAAGACGGATGAAAATAGAGAAATGAAAGACCAATAGAAGTGGCCCGCCAGCCCTCCTCCTTCCCCAACCCGCGCCCCACCCCCGCAAAAAAAAACTGTTCTCACTGGGTTCAACTTGACCTCAAGAATGTTCCCCAGGGCTTCCCCTGGTGGTCCAGTGGGTAAGGACACCGCCTTGCAGTGCAAGGGGCGCCGGTTCGATCCCTGGCCTGGGAAGATCCCACGTGCCGCGAAGCGGCTGGACCAATGTGTCCAATCACCGAGCCGGAGCTCTGGGGCGCATGCGCCCAGAGCCGGTGCTCTGTGACGACAGAGGCCACCGTGATGGGAGGCCCACAGGAGCCAAAGAACAAAGATGGATGAAAATAGAGAAATGAAAGACCAATAGAAGTGGCCTGCCCGCTCCCCTCCTTCCCCAACCCGACCCCCACCCAAAATAAATAAATAAATCTTTAAAAAAAAAAAAGAATGTTCCCCAGACAAACAAACAGCATACAAAGTTTCCTCCTTTCCCGACTTGGGATTCCTCCGGTAAAACAGAGAGATACACATGCACGCTGAACAGAACCCCTTGGGTGGAGAAGTCCGCGGCTTCCTTTACCTTTCCATCGACGGTCTCTTTGGAGACAAGGTGGCTGAAGACTTGGAGTCCACAGAGTCTCTCCTGAAAGAAAGAGAAGCTGGAGATGAGACGCTTTTATCGACGAGCATCAGTACTAGTCTAGAGAGATTCGAGTCTGGGGAGAAAGTACCCCCGAGCCAGGCCTGATGGGCTGGGGATGATGAAGTCCACCTGGACCACAGCTGCCTGGGAGGAGAGCCCCTGGAGGTGCTGGCTGGTCACCCTCACCTACCCTCCATCAAATGAGGTAATAGGAGGGAAGGAGACCAAGATCGCCAGGGACCAAATATGTGTCACATGTGGTACATATGTTATGTCATGTGTTACTAATTATTAGTAACTAATTCTCAGCAGGCCCTTCCTCCTTGCTGTCAGGCTGGCCTTGGCTAGCTGGAATCGATGAATTGGAATTTCTGGGACTGTCGATTTTCATGAGGAGCTGGAGTAGATCAGCCTCGGCCTCCCCCATGGGCACCTTAAGAGCAGGGGAGAAGCAGGTGGGCCTTGGGGCTGGAAGAACTGGCTTGAAATGGCAAGTGAGAAAGGAGGGTACAAACTTAGATGCATACTGTGTCTGAGATCAGGCAGGAAAACGAACACCTAAGAGAGGAAAAGATGAAAAGAAAATACACCCAGGGCTTCCCTGGTAGCTCAGAGGTAAAGAGTTTGCCAGCCAATGCAGGAGATACGGGTTTGATCCCTGATCCAGGAAGAGCCCACGTGCTGCAGAGCAACTAAACCCGTGAGCCACAACTATGGAGCCTGGGCTCTAGAGCCTCGGAGCCACAACTATGAAAGCCTGTGTGCCCTAGAGCCCAAGTCCCACAACTAGAGAAGTCACCGCAACAAGAAGCCTGCTCACCTCAACTAAAGAGTAGCCCTGACTCTCTGCAACTAGAGAAGAGCCTGTGGCAGCAGTGAAAACCCAGGACAGCCAAAAATAAACAAACAAATAAATTAAAAAAAAAAAATACACCCAAATGCTAACCATAGTTACACCAGGGTGATGCGATTAGAAGTGAAAAATTCCCCCCATTTTATGAAATATGCGTCACTAAATTCTTTTTTAGGGCATCCCAAGTGGCACAGTGGTAAAGAATCCACCTGCCAAAGCAGGAGATGGAAGAGACGCGGGTTTGATCCCTGGGTCAGGAAGATCCCCTGGAAAGGGAAATAGCAACCTGCTCCAGGACTCTTGCCTGGATCAGTATCCCATGGACCAAGGAGCCTGGTGGGCTACAGTCCATGGGCTTGCAGAGTCGGACACAACTGAGAACACACTCGCATATTCTGTTGATTGTAGAAAATGTATTTTTCCCTTTTGTTGGTTTTGTCACATTGATCCACTTATAAATTGTAACTCCCACTCTCCATGTCACTTACCCAACTCTCCTTTAAATTCCAGTGCAAGTATCTCCTCCACAGACTACATCATCTGAATGCAATGTATTTTTCCCTTTGTGTTTTGCACTTCCCATGTAACATCCTTGCTGTCAGGCTGGCCTTGGCTAGCTGGAATCGATGAATTGGAATTTCTGGGACTGTCGATTTTCATGAGGAGCTGGAGTAGATCAGCCTCGGCCTCCCCCATGGGCACCTTAAGAGCAGGGGAGAAGCAGGTGGGCCTTGGGGCTGGAAGAACTGGCTTGAAATGGCAAGTGAGAAAGGAGGGTACAAACTTAGATGCATACTGTGTCTGAGATCAGGCAGGAAAACGAACACCTAAGAGAGGAAAAGATGAAAAGAAAATACACCCAGGGCTTCCCTGGTAGCTCAGAGGTAAAGAGTTTGCCAGCCAATGCAGGAGATACGGGTTTGATCCCTGATCCAGGAAGAGCCCACGTGCTGCAGAGCAACTAAACCCGTGAGCCACAACTATGGAGCCTGGGCTCTAGAGCCTCGGAGCCACAACTATGAAAGCCTGTGTGCCCTAGAGCCCAAGTCCCACAACTAGAGAAGTCACCGCAACAAGAAGCCTGCTCACCTCAACTAAAGAGTAGCCCTGACTCTCTGCAACTAGAGAAGAGCCTGTGGCAGCAGTGAAAACCCAGGACAGCCAAAAATAAACAAACAAATAAATTAAAAAAAAAAAATACACCCAAATGCTAACCATAGTTACACCAGGGTGATGCGATTAGAAGTGAAAAATTCCCCCCATTTTATGAAATATGCGTCACTAAATTCTTTTTTAGGGCATCCCAAGTGGCACAGTGGTAAGAATCCACCTGCCAAAGCAGGAGATGGAAGAGACGCGGGTTTGATCCCTGGGTCAGGAAGATCCCCTGGAAAGGGAAATAGCAACCTGCTCCAGGACTCTTGCCTGGATCAGTATCCCATGGACCAAGGAGCCTGGTGGGCTACAGTCCATGGGCTTGCAGAGTCGGACACAACTGAGAACACACTCGCATATTCTGTTGATTGTAGAAAATGTATTTTTCCCTTTTGTTGGTTTTGTCACATTGATCCACTTATAAATTGTAACTCCCACTCTCCATGTCACTTACCCAACTCTCCTTTAAATTCCAGTGCAAGTATCTCCTCCCCACAGACTACATCATCTGTTTACTTATTTTATGCATTATCCAAGCACCTCCCATGTAGATTTCATAAGAGCAGCATTTTGTGGGTTTTGTTCCCTCTGGTAGACACTGTCTATGTCAAGGCCCCACGATCCCTTGGGCACTCCTTCTCTCACAGGTGCTAGGACCTAAGGACTTCCTCCTGTGAGGTCCCCTGGGCCTCTCCCCAAGCCAGCCAGTGCCAGCGGACCTGAGGGCAGGAAGTGCGGGGGAATTAATAACCCCAGAAGCAGCCCTCAACCAGACACGTGGGAATAGATAGGCAAACACTCCAGCTTCCTTGGCCCTCAGGTGGGTTAACTGAGGTGTGTCCTCCACTATCTCCAGCAGGATGCAAACCCTGGTCACCCAGGGAAGTAACCTGCTCACGAATACCCCCTGTGCCGGTTCCCCTCCCTTCCCTGTCTGGCTTCCTCACTCCTCTGTTTGCATTTTCTGAAATCACTTCCCAAATAAATCTCTTGCACTTGAATCCACATCTCAGGGTCTGCTTCTACAAAGCCCAGTCTAATGTTCTCAACTGACTTCTCCTAATGAACAGAACTCTGCCTGGCACAGACTAGGTGCTCTGTAAATATTTGTTGCTGAATGCTGTGAAGGCAAACAATAAAGAAATAATAGTTTAAAAAGTGGAAAAAGAAACGTCCCCAGAGACAACAACTGTTAAGTTTAACGTCTTTCCCTCTGGATCTTTTTCTCCATGCGCACGAACATATGTGACATTTACCATTCTAAAAAGGGAGGCAGTGACGTGCTTCTCAGGTGGCTCCGTGGTAAAGAATCTGCTTGCCAATGCAGAAGATGTGAGTTCTATCTCTGGGTCAGGAAAATCCCTTGGAGAAGGAAATGGCAACCCACTCCAGCATTCTTGCCTGGGAAACCCATGGACAGAAGAACCTGGCAGGCGATGGTCCGTAGGGTCACAAACACTCGGACATGACTGAGCAGGTGAGCACAACACTGAGCACAGCACCGTGACACGAGCTGAAATCCCAGTCCTGCACCCGGGCAGGTCATATTCTCTGAGCATCAGTTCCCTCATCTGTCAAATGCCAGGAAAAGAGCCTATGCTTTCGGGCTGGCTGGAAAGAAGACCCTAGAGCATAAGCATCCCTACTGCAGTTCCCACCACAAAGAAATCCTCAACGCTCCTAATCCTAGGTATCTGATTTCTTCTATTCCAGACTGTGCAAGGCTCCTGCATGGATTTCCAGCTCCCATCTCAGTCTCCACGTGGAAGCTTTATCTCTGGGACTGTTATCAAATGGAGGATGTGGTGCTTCTCAGGCAGGGATTCCTACCCATGGTGGTCTCATTATATGCATCCGGGAATGTCACCCAGTGGGCCGGAGAATAGTTCTGGACACAGCCTGGTCCCCTATGACAGGGGTCCCTAACCTCCAGGATCTAATGCCTCATGACCTGAAGTAGATCTGATGTAATAATAATAGAACTAAGAAAGTAAAAGTGTTAGTTGCTCAGTCGTGTCTGTTTGCAACTCCATGGTATGTCCATGGGATTCTCCAGGCAAGAATATTGGAGTGGGTTTCCATTCCCTTCTCCAGGGATCTTTCTGACCCAGGGATTGAACCCAGGTCTCCTGCATTCCAGGAAGATTCTTTACTGTCTGAGCTACGAAAGAATCCTGTGTGCAGTAAATGTAATGTGCAAATATTTGTTGCTGAATGCTGTGAAGGCAAACAATAAAGAAATAATAGTTTAAAAAGTGGAAAAAGAAACGTCCCCAGAGACAACAACTGTTAAGTTTAACGTCTTTCCCTCTGGATCTTTTTCTCCATGCGCACGAACATATGTGACATTTACCATTCTAAAAAGGGAGGCAGTGACGTGCTTCTCAGGTGGCTCCGTGGTAAAGAATCTGCTTGCCAATGCAGAAGATGTGAGTTCTATCTCTGGGTCAGGAAAATCCCTTGGAGAAGGAAATGGCAACCCACTCCAGCATTCTTGCCTGGGAAACCCATGGACAGAAGAACCTGGCAGGCGATGGTCCGTAGGGTCACAAACACTCGGACATGACTGAGCAGGTGAGCACAACACTGAGCACAGCACCGTGACACGAGCTGAAATCCCAGTCCTGCACCCGGGCAGGTCATATTCTCTGAGCATCAGTTCCCTCATCTGTCAAATGCCAGGAAAAGAGCCTATGCTTTCGGGCTGGCTGGAAAGAAGACCCTAGAGCATAAGCATCCCTACTGCAGTTCCCACCACAAAGAAATCCTCAACGCTCCTAATCCTAGGTATCTGATTTCTTCTATTCCAGACTGTGCAAGGCTCCTGCATGGATTTCCAGCTCCCATCTCAGTCTCCACGTGGAAGCTTTATCTCTGGGACTGTTATCAAATGGAGGATGTGGTGCTTCTCAGGCAGGGATTCCTACCCATGGTGGTCTCATTATATGCATCCGGGAATGTCACCCAGTGGGCCGGAGAATAGTTCTGGACACAGCCTGGTCCCCTATGACAGGGGTCCCTAACCTCCAGGATCTAATGCCTCATGACCTGAAGTAGATCTGATGTAATAATAATAGAACTAAGAAAGTAAAAGTGTTAGTTGCTCAGTCGTGTCTGTTTGCAACTCCATGGTATGTCCATGGGATTCTCCAGGCAAGAATATTGGAGTGGGTTTCCATTCCCTTCTCCAGGGGATCTTTCTGACCCAGGGATTGAACCCAGGTCTCCTGCATTCCAGGAAGATTCTTTACTGTCTGAGCTACGAAAGAATCCTGTGTGCAGTAAATGTAATGTGCTTGAATCATTCTGAAACCATCCTTCTCTCCCCTCCTGCCACCCTACCATTCATGAAAAAATTGTCTTCCATGAAACCAGTCCCTGGAGCCAGTAAAGGTCGGGCACTGCTGCCCTGTGAGAGCTCTTGGTGATGAGGAACACCTAAGGCTGCCCTGTTGGCACATTGCCTCTCCTGTCCCGCATGCTACGAGGTGAAGCCCTGCCAGGGACGGCCTATTTGAGTCTCATGAGTCTGTCTAGTGGGGCCAGGAAGACACCCAGAGGGGGCCTCGAAGACGGCAGTCACTGCACCCACGCTGCTGGTGTGTGAAGGTGAGAAGGCACATAAACAGAGGTGCTGCCACAGGACGTGACGACTGTCAGCCTCCCTCTCGTAATCCTGGAAAAAAATACCTGTCTTTGGACTCTTCCACTTGCTTTTTCCTTGGTGGAGAGGGACTCGTCTCTGGCTTCCAGTCTGAACAGTCAAGCCCTTTCGCCTTCTTCTTGGCTTTTACTCTGCCCTCTCCTTTTTCTCGTTTGGGGGTTGCTGGGGAATCTAGAAACAGAACAGTGGCATTGTTCCTCAGCTCTCTCTGTCTCAGCCAAATCCAGTATTTGGGGAAAAGCAGCAGAGGAGAAGGGCTAGGTAGCCTCCCCCCCCAACAAATACACATTTATACACAAATGCATATGCTATATGCTCATGTTTGTACTCAAGCTCACGCATGCAAGACTCAATGGAGGATGTGGTGCTTCTCAGGCAGGGATTCCTACCCATGGTGGTCTCATTATATGCATCCGGGAATGTCACCCAGTGGGCCGGAGAATAGTTCTGGACACAGCCTGGTCCCCTATGACAGGGGTCCCTAACCTCCAGGATCTAATGCCTCATGACCTGAAGTAGATCTGATGTAATAATAATAGAACTAAGAAAGTAAAAGTGTTAGTTGCTCAGTCGTGTCTGTTTGCAACTCCATGGTATGTCCATGGGATTCTCCAGGCAAGAATATTGGAGTGGGTTTCCATTCCCTTCTCCAGGGGATCTTTCTGACCCAGGGATTGAACCCAGGTCTCCTGCATTCCAGGAAGATTCTTTACTGTCTGAGCTACGAAAGAATCCTGTGTGCAGTAAATGTAATGTGCTTGAATCATTCTGAAACCATCCTTCTCTCCCCTCCTGCCACCCTACCATTCATGAAAAAATTGTCTTCCATGAAACCAGTCCCTGGAGCCAGTAAAGGTCGGGCACTGCTGCCCTGTGAGAGCTCTTGGTGATGAGGAACACCTAAGGCTGCCCTGTTGGCACATTGCCTCTCCTGTCCCGCATGCTACGAGGTGAAGCCCTGCCAGGGACGGCCTATTTGAGTCTCATGAGTCTGTCTAGTGGGGCCAGGAAGACACCCAGAGGGGGCCTCGAAGACGGCAGTCACTGCACCCACGCTGCTGGTGTGTGAAGGTGAGAAGGCACATAAACAGAGGTGCTGCCACAGGACGTGACGACTGTCAGCCTCCCTCTCGTAATCCTGGAAAAAAATACCTGTCTTTGGACTCTTCCACTTGCTTTTTCCTTGGTGGAGAGGGACTCGTCTCTGGCTTCCAGTCTGAACAGTCAAGCCCTTTCGCCTTCTTCTTGGCTTTTACTCTGCCCTCTCCTTTTTCTCGTTTGGGGGTTGCTGGGGAATCTAGAAACAGAACAGTGGCATTGTTCCTCAGCTCTCTCTGTCTCAGCCAAATCCAGGATTTGGGGGGAAAAGCAGCAGAGGAGAAGGGCTAGGGTAGCCTCCCCCCTCCCCCAACAAATACACATTTATACACAAATGCATATGCTATATGCTCATGTTTGTACATACTCAAGCTCACGCATGCAGACAGAAAGACATCTCCACACTCTCAGGCATATATTCATACCAATGTGTAGACACAGACATGTACACACACACAAGCACGCCGAAATGCACACATAGGGACAGGGACACAGAACCTCACCCATCTACAAATCCCACATTTGTGGAGGAGACAAACCCCGGCACGCCCACGGGAGGCCATTGGTCACCGGTGGAGTCAGTCAATGATACACTGAGTACCTGCTCTAAGCCAGCACCCAGGGACAGGGGAGAACACTTGTCCCCGGGGACCCTGCCCCTCTCACCCAGCAGCCGCTTCCAGTTTCTGATGAGGACTTTGGCCAAGGACACCACCTCCTTGTCAGAGCAGTGCTTGCGGACCCCGTTCACGGCGACTCCAATCCTGGTGGTCTGCAACGGGAGAGGGTCAAGAGCCAGCCTGGGAACTAGGACACACTGGACTGGCTATTCTAGCTGGCAAGACCTGCCCCAGCGCAACCACCGCCCGCCTCCCGGCCCAGCCTCCCCCGAGCTTCAGCCCGAAACTGTGGCTGAGGGGACAGCCCTGACCTGATAACTGACCTGCTGCCCTGGGTGAGGTCAGTGCTCGAGGCCTGGCCCCCAACACAGATGGGTAACTGCAGCGTCGGTGAAGAGCGAGGGGATAGCCCTGACCTGATAACTGACCTGCTGCCCTGGGTGAGGTCAGTGCCCGAGGCCTGGCCCCCAACACAGATGGGTAACTGCAGCGTCGGTGAAGAGCGAGGGGACAGCCCTGACCTGATAACTGACCTGCTGCCCTGGGTGAGGTCAGTGCCCGAGGCTTGGCCCCCAACACAGATGGGTAACTGCAGCGTCGGTGAAGAGCTGAGGGGGCGGTGGGCCTGGCTAATGCCCAGGACTCCTCCCCATTCTCTGCCCCTGGTGTCTTTGAGCTCCAGGTTTGGCCTAAGACACAGCTCTGGCTACTACCAGGTATGTGCAAACTTTTCAGGGCCAAGAGCTTCTGGTAAAGTTTCAGGGGCTACATGGGTACTACACGGAAGTTCTGAAAATGGGGGGCTCTCCTCTCTCCCCAAGTTGCTGGCCTCTTGGATCCCACAGATATAGGGTCTTGTCCTGGGGTGTTCCAGGAAAGCAGGTCAGACCTAGATGGCCCTGGGTCCTTGGAAGAACCCTGCCGCCACCTGCAGGCTTTGGTCTCCACCCCTACAGGATCTCAAAATCCCACTCTGCGGCCTTCCCTTCAGAAATTCCTCCTAGATCCCCTCCTGGGAGGGCTCCCCCATGAGGGTCTTCCTTCCGGCACAAGGCAACCCTCCGCCTAGGCACCGCCCGCGGCTGCCCATCCCGCCCACCTGGAGCAGCTGGATGGACATCTGACAGCTGCTCAGCTTCTTCAGGACGTCCAGGGCTCTTTCCTGTGGGAGGCCATAAAGGAGGGTTGAGGCCTGTGGGGTCACCTCCTTGTCAGAGCAGTGCTTGCGGACCCCGTTCACGGCGACTCCAATCCTGGTGGTCTGCAACGGGAGAGGGTCAAGAGCCAGCCTGGGAACTAGGACACACTGGACTGGCTATTCTAGCTGGCAAGACCTGCCCCAGCGCAACCACCGCCCGCCTCCCGGCCCAGCCTCCCCCGAGCTTCAGCCCGAAACTGTGGCTGAGGGGACAGCCCTGACCTGATAACTGACCTGCTGCCCTGGGTGAGGTCAGTGCTCGAGGCCTGGCCCCCAACACAGATGGGTAACTGCAGCGTCGGTGAAGAGCGAGGGGATAGCCCTGACCTGATAACTGACCTGCTGCCCTGGGTGAGGTCAGTGCCCGAGGCCTGGCCCCCAACACAGATGGGTAACTGCAGCGTCGGTGAAGAGCGAGGGGACAGCCCTGACCTGATAACTGACCTGCTGCCCTGGGTGAGGTCAGTGCCCGAGGCTTGGCCCCCAACACAGATGGGTAACTGCAGCGTCGGTGAAGAGCTGAGGGGGCGGTGGGCCTGGCTAATGCCCAGGACTCCTCCCCATTCTCTGCCCCTGGTGTCTTTGAGCTCCAGGTTTGGCCTAAGACACAGCTCTGGCTACTACCAGGTATGTGCAAACTTTTCAGGGCCAAGAGCTTCTGGTAAAGTTTCAGGGGCTACATGGGTACTACACGGAAGTTCTGAAAATGGGGGGCTCTCCTCTCTCCCCAAGTTGCTGGCCTCTTGGATCCCACAGATATAGGGTCTTGTCCTGGGGTGTTCCAGGAAAGCAGGTCAGACCTAGATGGCCCTGGGTCCTTGGAAGAACCCTGCCGCCACCTGCAGGCTTTGGTCTCCACCCCTACAGGATCTCAAAATCCCACTCTGCGGCCTTCCCTTCAGAAATTCCTCCTAGATCCCCTCCTGGGAGGGCTCCCCCATGAGGGTCTTCCTTCCGGCACAAGGCAACCCTCCGCCCTAGGCACCGCCCCGCGGCTGCCCATCCCCGCCCACCTGGAGCAGCTGGATGGACATCTGACAGCTGCTCAGCTTCTTCAGGACGTCCAGGGCTCTTTCCTGTGGGAGGCCATAAAGGGAGGGTTGAGGCCTGTGGGGTCTGCCTGGGCCCTCCCCTGACCATTGTGGGGTCTTGGTGGGAAGGAGGGCGGCAGGAGGTAAGGGAGGAGGCTGCTTCAGCGACAGGATCCAGGCAGACAAGCAGTCGGAGGAGAGGCCAGGAAGAGGAGGAAGAGAGAAGGAGCAGCTTTTGCTCCAGATCAGCTCTCTAATTTCACCTCTTTCCACCCCGCTGGGCTCCAGCCCCTCTGAGCAGGGTCTAGCCCCACCAACTCATCCTGACCCCTGACCCCCTGGTTCTGCTGTTCCCCCACTGGGCATGCTCTCTCCTTCTCCATTTCTTCCTCTAAAGTTAATTCCTTCATGGCATACTGCTTCTACTTTTATGTCTGTATCTGTTTCCCTCCACTTCCCATCTGGAACTTTTGGTAAGTTGAGGACTGCAGCACTTTTTTTTAAATCTTTATTGAAGCATAATTGACATACAACAAACCGCACATATTGTAGGCTACAATATGCTGAGTCCTGACATATGTGCACATCCTTAAAACTATCACCACAATCAAGATAAGAACACAGGGAATTCCCTGGCGGGCCGGTGGTTAGGACTTCGTGTTTCTACTGCAGGGGGCGTGGGTTCAATCCCTGGTTGAGGAACTAAGATCCTGCAAGCCGCACAGCGTAGCCCACAACAAACAAACATACATAGTTAGCATCCTCGAGATTTCCCTTGCGCCCCTGGTAATCCACCCCTCCCTGCACCCTGACCCCAGGCCATCACTAGTCTACTTTCTTGCATTTTTAAGGATTTTACAGAAAGTGACTGTAATGGACTTTTTTTTGTCTGATTTCTTTCACTCGGTGTAAACATTCTGAGATTCCTACACAATGCTGCACATATCCATCGCTCCTTATTATTACTATGTTGTTGGCCACTGTAGGCAGAGATCACAGTTTGTTTATCCATTCACCTGTGAGTGGGACTATTAGGTAGTTCCCAATTTGGGGCTACTACAATAAAAGCTGGGAACATTCAGGTCTTTGGGAAGATATGTACTTTCTTTTCTCTTAAAGAGGCCCGCCCACCTGGAGCAGCTGGCTGGACATCTGACAGCTGCTCAGCTTCTTCAGGACGTCCCGGGCTCTTTCCTGTGGGAGGCCATAAAGGGAGGGTTGAGGCCTGTGGGGTCTGCCTGGGCCCTCCCCTGACCATTGTGGGGTCTTGGTGGGAAGGAGGGCGGCAGGAGGTAAGGGAGGAGGCTGCTTCAGCGACAGGATCCAGGCAGACAAGCAGTCGGAGGAGAGGCCAGGAAGAGGAGGAAGAGAGAAGGAGCAGCTTTTGCTCCAGATCAGCTCTCTAATTTCACCTCTTTCCACCCCGCTGGGCTCCAGCCCCTCTGAGCAGGGTCTAGCCCCACCAACTCATCCTGACCCCTGACCCCCTGGTTCTGCTGTTCCCCCACTGGGCATGCTCTCTCCTTCTCCATTTCTTCCTCTAAAGTTAATTCCTTCATGGCATACTGCTTCTACTTTTATGTCTGTATCTGTTTCCTCCACTTCCCATCTGGAACTTTTGGTAAGTTGAGGACTGCAGCACTTTTTTTTAAATCTTTATTGAAGCATAATTGACATACAACAAACCGCACATATTGTAGGCTACAATATGCTGAGTCCTGACATATGTGCACATCCTTAAAACTATCACCACAATCAAGATAAGAACACAGGGAATTCCCTGGCGGGCCGGTGGTTAGGACTTCGTGTTTCTACTGCAGGGGGCGTGGGTTCAATCCCTGGTTGAGGAACTAAGATCCTGCAAGCCGCACAGCGTAGCCCACAACAAACAAACATACATAGTTAGCATCCTCGAGATTTCCCTTGCGCCCCTGGTAATCCACCCCTCCCTGCACCCTGACCCCAGGCCATCACTAGTCTACTTTCTTGCATTTTTAAGGATTTTACAGAAAGTGACTGTAATGGACTTTTTTTTGTCTGATTTCTTTCACTCGGTGTAAACATTCTGAGATTCCTACACAATGCTGCACATATCCATCGCTCCTTATTATTACTATGTTGTTGGCCACTGTAGGCAGAGATCACAGTTTGTTTATCCATTCACCTGTGAGTGGGACTATTAGGTAGTTCCCAATTTGGGGCTACTACAATAAAACTGCTGGGAACATTCAGGTCTTTGGGAAGATATGTACTTTCTTTTCTCTTGGGTAAAGAGGACTGTTTAATCTCTGAGATCTCCAGGTTCAGCACACAATCCAGTGCTCTCTGAATGAATGAAACAGAAAGCAGAAGGTGGGAGGGGAGAGTGAGAGTGAAACAAAGGAGACTCAAATGTGAAAATCTATTGGTTGCCAGGCCCTGAATAACCCCTAACCCATTTCAGCCTTCCTTATCTTTCCAACCATGTCTTTGAAGCCAGCCCCAGCCTCCTGAGACTAGCTCCCTGGGAAGCACTAGCTGACTGGGTCCTCTATGCCCTGGCCCCAGTGCACGGTGGCGGCTGCCCACCTGCACCCTACCAGGCTTCCTGGGCCACATCCCCAAACTGTGCTCTGGCAGTCCTCAGCCTCCCTTAGAACTTGAGTTCCTAGTATGTTTTCAGAGGTGTGACGTGTGGGTGTGTCTGCATGTGAACTTGTGGGCCTATAACTCTGCATGTACCACTAATTAAAGGTGCTGGGCACCTTTCTACGTATTTTACATGCATTATTTCCTCTGACTCTCTAAATGATTTTATGAGACAGATCCTCTTGTTATTCTCATTTTTCAAGAATCATGATCCCATTTTCACAGAAGAGAAATGCAAAGACCAGAAGTGAATTTGCTCAAAGTGATAAGAAACTGAGCTGGGATTCAAATTCAGGCCTTTTGGGTTTGACCCACTGTACAGTCGTGTAAGTAGGTATGGACATAGACCTAGTAAGACATGTATAGTCATGAAATATCAACATGTGTAAGTGCAGAGTTGGTCAATGTTTAACAGCAGGTTCTCAAAGGAAAAAACATTGATTTGTAATGTTTGTCAGTTTCCGTGGTATCAGTCTTCCTCTCATAGCCAGCGTCAAGCTAGAGCAGGCTGTCACTGAATTGTAGGAGATACTGAGAAGAAATGTGTGACATAAGACCATATTGATATAATACGGTCTACGAAATAGCCTCCGGACCATAGATGACAGAAAAATGTAATAAAACAATAAGGAGAGGGGCTTCCCTGGTGGTCCAGTGGGTAAGGACACCGCCTTGCACTGCAAGGGGCGCCGGTTTGATTCCTGGCCTGGGAAGATCCCACGTGCCGCGGAGTGGCTGGACCCATGTGTCCAATTACTGAGCCGGAGCTCTGGAGCACATGCGCCCAGAGCCGGTGCTCTGTGACAATGGAGGCCACTGTGATGGGAGGCCCACATGGGCCAAAGAACAAAGATGAAAATAAATGAAAGACCAATAGAAGTGGCCGAAAAAGAAAAAAAAAGAAGTAATGATTTGGAGTATTTATAACATTTGTTTTTAATATTCCTCAATTGTAAGCATATAGTTTAATGTTAAAAATAATGGCTGTAGGTCTTTCCTGGTAGCTCAGTGGTGGGGAGTTCACCTACCAATGCAGGAGACACAGGTTTGATCCCTGATCTGGGAAGATCCCACACGCTGCAGAGCAACTAAGCCCGTGAGCCACAACTCTCGATCCTGTGCTCTAGAGCTTTGGAGCTGCAACTATGGAACCCATGTGCTGCAACTACTGAAGCCCATGTGCCCTAGAGCCCGAGTTCCCCAGCAAGAGAAGTCACCACAACAAGAAGCCTGCTCACATCAACTAAAGAATAGCCCCCACTCAGGCAACTAGAGAGGAGCCTGCAGCAGCAGTGAAAACCCAGAGTAGCCATAAATAAATTTTTTTTTAAAATGGCTGTATTGGGCTTCTCTGGTGGCTCCGTGGTAAAAAATCTGCCTGTTAACGCAGGAGACATAGGTTCAATCCCTGATCCAGGAAGGTCCTCCATGCCTCACAGCAACTAAGCCTGTGTCTCATTGCTCTGCACCTGGAGAGTGATCCCTTCTCACCGCAACTAGAGAAACGCCCAAGCAGCAACAAAGACCCAGCACAGGCAAAACCAATTTAAAAAAAAAAAAGACTGTAGTTAACAACTGGCTTGCAAACTTCCTGAACGTTCAACAATCCGCATGAAGCCAGTTCCAGCTCACCTCTGGGTGTGTGCCTCTGTGTGTCACCCTGTATAATGGGGCCATGTTGGGAACAGCCGTGAGCCCCGGTTGTGGCTGGACTCACAAAGCTGTGGGCACATGGGGCCAGGGTGGCTCTCTGTGTGCACGTATAGATGGGCAGCCAGCAGTCCCTCCAGCTCAGGTGGGGGGCTGCGGGGCGTATGCCGCTCCAAGTGTGGGGTTGACTGAAAAGTTTGTTCAGTTTTTTCCAAAAAGCTGTTCTGGAGAAAACAGAACGAAGTTCTTGGCCAGCCCAGAAGAATGTGTGTATTTGTCTTTGCAGGGTGACGTCCGTGGCACAGCATAACTGAACGTGCAAGCGCAACTGTTTGCTAAGTTTACGGCTCTGTCTGTTGGGGTCCAGCTTACTGTGCCCCTGCACATGTTTAAGCATGTGCAAAGTTGTCTGTGTGTCTCTTTCTACAAATACAATGGTCGGTGGGCCCATCGTGGCAGGGTGAGTAACCCCACCTGTCATGCAGTTATTTATGATCCCAGTGGCTTGTGTGTAGCTGTGTGTGTGTGTGTGATCGTGTGCTGTGGGGCTGCATGTTTGAAGCTGTTGCTGTTGGTGCACGCTCACAGGATCTGACAAACACCCTAAATTGCTGGGACTTCCATACTTGGCAGTAAATCCCAGGCCTGAGCTGCAACGTGGACGATCCGTCTTATTACAGGAAGTATGTCCTCCTCTCCCTAACCACCACTGGGCGGGCCCACTTGCGCTCCCAGAGCAGGCCCCACCTTTCCAGGTCACATGCCCAGAGCTCTGTGCCCACCCAGAGGCTGCCAAGAACCCAGGCGCAGACGTGGCTGCAGACCGGGAGCCTGTGGCCAGACGTGCCTCTTGCCTGGAGAGACCACGGCGTCCTTCCACAGGACTCCTTGCCAAAGGACACTATTTCCTCTTCCCATTTCACACAAGAGGGAATTGAGGCTAGAGAAAGTAGAGTGATGGGTCCCTCCTCCTCAGCCACACTGCCGTCCTCAGGTCTCCTAAGCTTCCCACTCCTGCACTCTCACCCAGAGGTCTAGAATCTCCTGGCCCCAGTGTGGGGTCAGCAAGGCTCCAGGCTGGAATAACTTGTCGAGGTGGAATCTAGTTCAGGAGACTTGGGCTGGGCTCTGCTACCCCCAGCTGAGTTCAATGACTTGAGGCTCAGTTTCACTGACTTTGGAGCATCCTGGAATAGAGGCTCGGCTTAATCTGCAGGTTTCTACGCTTTCTCTGGCTGAGCAAAAGCAGGCGTCACTCTTAGCTCTCCCAAGTACCAGTCCAGATTCTACTAAGGGTTTCATATCTCTTCCGCCCTCATCACCACCTGCAGAGACAAAAAGTCCAGTGGGATTCCTTCCCAGGAGGCAGGTGATCTCATCTTCTTACAGATGAAGAAGCAGGCTCTAGTCTTTAGATGGACACCAACAACTCGTAACTCCCCTGTCTACTGGGGGGTTCCCTGTCACCCCATGGGTCCAGCGACCCCCTCCCTCATCCCTGCTCTAAAATCACCCTTAGCCTCCGTCCCTTTCCCAAGCTCCTAGGGTCACAGAATGTGTTGGAAATGCTGCTCCAGCATATGAAGCAGTACTTTGGACGGTGGAAGGGGAGTGGGTCCTGGGACAGGGCGAAGGGGAGAGGGGACCTGCCGGCTAGGCTACCAGATCAGGCTACCCTCCCCTCTATTCCCCCTCTGGGTGAGGCTCAGCCCTCTCTGTCCCAAGGCCAAGTTTGCTCAGCTAGGAACCGGAGGCAGCAGCCAACTTGAGGCAAAGATCACAGAAAGGATCAAATATTAACTTCAAGTGGTCCCGCATTAAAGGCTCCTGGCAGCGAGCGCTCAGGGATCCTGCCGCAGGTCGGGCGGCCAGCCCCGATTCCTTTCAACCTCCGGGCTCCGCGGGGGCCGCTAACTCCCCCGCCGCCCAGCCCGGGCCTCCAGCCGGTCCCCCTTCCCCCGCCCCGCGGGCCCCGTGGGCGCAGCGGCTGCCCGACACCTGTTCGGCCCCGCCCGCCCGGGCCCCACCCCGCGGCCAAGAAAGCGAGAGTTGCAAACAGAAGAGCTCCTGGAGCCTCAAGCTGTGGGCTTGCGGGAACCCAGGCCCTTCGCCTGTCTCCTTCAGATCCACTCCCAGGGTGCGGGGTCGACCAGACTCATCACCCCTCATCAGCTCAAGTTTTCCCCCGCTTCTCGAAGTTTTGTTTTCCCCTATCTCCGGGCCCCCAGTCCCGCAGTTGCCGCCGTTCCTGGGGCTTTGCACACGCCGAGTCCAGGGGTTCCGAAAGTCCTTTTCCAGCTCCTGTCTCTTCACTCTTTCCCGGGCCTCGCGCGAGCTATCCAGGAGCCCCAACCCTGCAGGTCCAGACGGACGTGCACCAGCCCGGTTTCCACTGCCGGCTGAGCAAAAGCAGGCGTCACTCTTAGCTCTCCCAAGTACCAGTCCAGATTCTACTAAGGGTTTCATATCTCTTCCGCCCTCATCACCACCTGCAGAGACAAAAAGTCCAGTGGGATTCCTTCCCAGGAGGCAGGTGATCTCATCTTCTTACAGATGAAGAAGCAGGCTCTAGTCTTTAGATGGACACCAACAACTCGTAACTCCCCTGTCTACTGGGGGGTTCCCTGTCACCCCATGGGTCCAGCGACCCCCTCCCTCATCCCTGCTCTAAAATCACCCTTAGCCTCCGTCCCTTTCCCAAGCTCCTAGGGTCACAGAATGTGTTGGAAATGCTGCTCCAGCATATGAAGCAGTACTTTGGACGGTGGAAGGGGAGTGGGTCCTGGGACAGGGCGAAGGGGAGAGGGGACCTGCCGGCTAGGCTACCAGATCAGGCTACCCTCCCCTCTATTCCCCCTCTGGGTGAGGCTCAGCCCTCTCTGTCCCAAGGCCAAGTTTGCTCAGCTAGGAACCGGAGGCAGCAGCCAACTTGAGGCAAAGATCACAGAAAGGATCAAATATTAACTTCAAGTGGTCCCGCATTAAAGGCTCCTGGCAGCGAGCGCTCAGGGATCCTGCCGCAGGTCGGGCGGCCAGCCCCGATTCCTTTCAACCTCCGGGCTCCGCGGGGGCCGCTAACTCCCCCGCCGCCCAGCCCGGGCCTCCAGCCGGTCCCCCTTCCCCCGCCCCGCGGGCCCCGTGGGCGCAGCGGCTGCCCGACACCTGTTCGGCCCCGCCCGCCCGGGCCCCACCCCGCGGCCAAGAAAGCGAGAGTTGCAAACAGAAGAGCTCCTGGAGCCTCAAGCTGTGGGCTTGCGGGAACCCAGGCCCTTCGCCTGTCTCCTTCAGATCCACTCCCAGGGTGCGGGGTCGACCAGACTCATCACCCCTCATCAGCTCAAGTTTTCCCCCGCTTCTCGAAGTTTTGTTTTCCCCTATCTCCGGGCCCCCAGTCCCGCAGTTGCCGCCGTTCCTGGGGCTTTGCACACGCCGAGTCCAGGGGTTCCGAAAGTCCTTTTCCAGCTCCTGTCTCTTCACTCTTTCCCGGGCCTCGCGCGAGCTATCCAGGAGCCCCAACCCTGCAGGTCCAGACGGACGTGCACCAGCCCGGTCTTCGGGGCCTGCACGGTGCCTCCTCCCCAAACCCCGGCGCCCGAGGCCATGCACACGCCCACCCTGAGGTGCCAGGCGTCCCCCAGGGGCGCTGGGCCGTGGCCCAGCCGCGCCTCCCGCGGGTCCCCGAGTCCCGCACGCGCCTCCCGGGCGTCCAGCCAGCACGCGCCCCCGGGATTCCTGGCTCGCACGCGCCGCGCCTCCCGGGGGCGGGGGCTGCGGCCCGACCTCTGACGCCTCACCGTGTGCTTCCTGGCCACCATCTTCTCCAGCTTCTTGGCGATCCTCAGCAGCTCCTCTTCCTGGCCCATGTTGGCCCGCGACGCCCGGCGGGGCGAGGGGCGCAGCGGCCGCGGCCGGGCTTCGGGGACTCCCGGAGGCGAAAAGGCAGAGGGCGCGCCAGCCGCGCGGGCCCCAAACACACCCGACACACACGCCCGGCGGGGGCGGGGCTGGCCCCCACACCCCCTCGGCTGCCGGCCTCCCGCCGCGGGGGAGGGGCGGCTGCACTAAATATAGACTTCAAGGACTCGCCAGGGCAAAGGCTGCGCGCGCGGGCCAGCCGGGCCTCCCCGGAGAGGGGCGAGGCCGCGAGAGCTGGCGGGTTCTGCGGGGCCGGGAGCCGAAGGAGAATGTAGGAAGGAGGGCGCTCTGGCGAGTGGGGCGGCCATCGTCCCTGGCCCCGAGAGGCGGTCGGGGCGAGGAGGGGCCCCGCGAGTGCTTCGGGAACTTGGAGACAAGTTCTGGGCTCCCGTGTCTTTGCGCCGTCGCTGCTCAAACCGGTCGGACCTAGTTCGTGCCTGTGCCCAAGTGGAGAATATATGTTATACTCGGATCACATTATTTTTACATGAGCATAAAATCCAGGTCTGTCCTACCCTGTGCGCATTCGTTGGTGCACACGGCGTGTGCACACGTGTGTATTCAGACACACCATGACTCAATTGCGTCTATTGCAGTGAGGTTTAGCGTTTCTGACACGCTCCCCGAGTGCGGCTGGCGCTGCTGGTCCCACGCTACACTCTCTGAGAGATTCCTAACTCGGCAGACGTGAGAACTATGGCTCCAGATGCACGAGTGCCCTGTATATACTGCCTTCCCAGAACGACTGGGTCTGGAAGGGAGGAAACAGAATCGTGCCCCGCAGCTGGGCACAGGTCTGTGCTGCTGTGGGAGGGCCCAGTGCCCCCAGCAGACCCACCGCCCTCCCTAAACAGATGAATTCAATTGATAGAAAATGATCTATGCGTGTGCGGGTGGTTATGGGCCTGGAGGGGAGGTATGAGAAACGGCCCACAGTGTGTTGGGGTGGGAGGGTTGTGCTGCGGGTGCTCAGGGAAATCTCCAGACTTTCCCGAGAGAACCTGGGAGAATCCCATCCGGGATCACAGAGTGGACTCATCTGGCTTCTCGTGACACGGTGGAATTAAAATCGAGTGATGAGAGTTCAGGCAAACAAGGATGGAGTCCGGTGGTTATCGGGGTCTCAGACACATCTCTGCACCACTCAGAACTTGAACTTTGGGACTTCCCTAGTGGTCAGCGGGTTAACATGCTGTGCTTCCACTGCAGGGGGGATGAGTTTGATCCATAGTAGGGGAACTAAAATCCCATATGCCACACGCTGTGCGGCCAAAAAGAAATTTAAAATATTTAAAAAATTAAAACCCTTGAACTTTCTTTGAGCTGTTTCAAAGCCAAGGACATCACCAGAGTACTCAGATCAACACCTGCCAGCTGCAGCCCTTATGATCTCAAGGTCTCCCCTTGTAATTATGCAACCATTTCAGGCCCAACCAATTCTTACTTAAAGTACCTTTACTACTGGCCAGCTCCAATTGTGATTCTTGATAAACAACTCAGATGACTAACTGCAATTTTGCCATTTTTGCCTTTATAAGCCTCCCCCGTTTTGTAGTCCTGCAGAACACAATTCAAGCTCTTCTTCAGAACCACAGTGCTAATAAATCCCAAATAAACCACGTTTTTTTCCACCCTGATCTAGTCTCCATTTCTGAAATTTTGGTAAAATGTTTAACTGCCGCTGTGTGACCTGGGACCAAGGTAGGAAGAGGTAGATTTTTCATTTATTCAACAGATTCATACGGAATGTCCAAGCCACGAACAAGACAGATCCAATCCGAGAGAGCTTGAGACGGTCTCTGGGTAAGAAAAACCTTAAACAAATATGGACACCATTACTTCTGTGTTATTACAACGGGGATGAGGATCAGCAAGAAGCAGAGGATACCTTACAGACGTATCCAAGGGGACTTACACCAGTTGAGAGGTCATGCTCTCTGAAGAGTTGAAGTCTAAACTTTGGGCAGAAGTGCTGAATGGGAGTTGGGGGCGGGGAGGAGGAGAAGTGTTGAAAGGGGAGCAGAAGAAACATTCAGTCAGACATATATTTATTGAGCACGTACTAGGTGCCAGGTACTTTTAGCCCTGCGTAGGCTGAGAGATGACAAATCAGTCCTGCTGGAGTTCCGGATTGGCAAAGCTTAAGGAAGGGATGAGTATTTGGTGTGTCAGGGTCGAAGGAACTGAAAAACTGGTGTGGTCCTGGCGTGGAAGTGAGAGGCGCATGCAGAGGGGGCGGGGCAGAAAGCCCGAGGTGGGTGGGGCCTGATCTTGCAAAGCACTATAGGCCACTCTCAGGTGTGTGTGCATGCTTAGTCGCTCAGTCGTGGCTGACTCTTTGTGACCCTCTGGCTAGGCTCCTCTGTCCATGTAGTTTTCCAGGCAAGAATCCTGGAGTGGGTGCTATTTCCTGGGGATCTTCCCGACCCTGGGATTGAACCCAAGTCTCTCATATCACCGTCCCCTGGGAAGGCCCCCACTTTTAGGTTAGACTAAAACCTCTTGGCCAACACTCAAGCTCTGGAAGAGACAGCTGCCTGCAATTACTTAGGAATGCCTTTTTAAAAAAGGAGATTTGAGTTTCCTCAGACTTCCACCCAGCTTCCACTGTGAGCCGAGTGATATCAAAAGAGGCCAAGACCAAAAAAAAAAGGGGGGGGGCTTTAAAAAAAGAGTTTCCCTAATCGTCCAGTGGGTAGAGAGTCCGCCTTGCCATGCAAGGGGAACCAGCTCAAACCCGGGCCCGGGAAGATCCCACGTGCCGTGGAGCAGCTGGGCCGGTGTGTTCAATTACGAGCCAGCGCTCTGAGTGCATGCTCCCAGGGCCAGTGCTCTGCAACGAGAGAGGCCACTGCGATGGAAGGCCCACACATGCCAGACAATAAAAGGTGGATGAAAGTAAACATAAAAATAAAAGAGGCATGATGGGCGGAAAAAAGGCAAAGACTTCATCAGGGCTTGAAAGGACGCTAAGAAAACATCAAGCCCAAACCTTTCTTTTCACAGCTGGGAAGACTGAGGCCCAGGACTGCACTGCTCAACCGCACCAGTCGGTGCCCAGGATCTCCCCTCCGACCCATTGGCCTTGGGTGTCACCAGCATGCGGTTCCTGGACACTCGCATGACAACTTCCTGCATCTCTCTGGCTGAGGGCTTCAGGGAAGCCTGGAAGTTGAGAAGGAGAAACTGACACCCCTAGAAAGGAATCTTGAACCAGTGAGACTAGAGTTGGTGGTAACTACACCCATTTCTTCACTCTCGATAGGACAACTCAAAGGCAAATCAATACAGTTTAGAAAAGTCTCTCAAAGGTCAAATGTTTTAATCAATACAGTCTCTCAAAGGTCCCCTTCACGTCTCATGGTGGTAATACCTCATTAACACGCACTTGACTGCTTTTTTTCCTTCTTTTTAAAAGTATTTGTCTATTTATTTGGCTGCCTTGGGTCTTGGTTGTGGCATGCAGGATCTTTACTGGGGCGCAGGCTTCTCTCTGGGTGCACATGGGATCTAGAGCGCACGGGCTTAGAGGCTGCCGTGTGCAGGCTTAGCTGCCCTGCAGCATGTGGGATCTTAATTCCCTAGCAAGGGATCGAATCTTCATGCCCTGCATTGGATGGCAGATTCTTAACCCCTGGACCACCAGGGAAGTACCCCCCTTGACTATTTTTTGACTTTGTTTTCCATCCCCACTCCCTCATTGTGCTTCCTGGGACCACCTCACAAATAACTCCACCTTCCCCAACCCTGGCCTCAAGGGGGATGAAGTCGAAGCAGGGCCCATGGCAGAGCTGCATATCCGCACGTCTCCAGACTCCCAGTCCAGGGCTCTTCCCTCACACCTGGGTTTCCTAGCCTGGGCTCTATTAACATTTTGGGAATTCTTTTTTTTTTTTTTTTTGATGGGCTGGCCTGCAAAATGGATGTTAAGCAGCATCCCTGCCACTAGCCACTAGATGGCAGCAGCATCCTCCAGTCGGGAACCCTCCAGTAGAAGATTTCTCTGCCTTGAAGTCTGTCCCCCAGGGAAGAATCACCCCTGGTTGCAAATGAGAGCTCTGCACCAGGCTGCCCGCCTCGTTCCAAATCTAGAGAAAGAATTCCAAGCCCTAAGAATACCTCCCCTTCCCTGTGGCTCTTTAGAACACATAAATGAAACCACCAAAATTTACTCCAAAAAAATCTTTTATTAGAGATGAGTGAAATAACAAATCTGAGATGAATAACACCAGACTTTGGGGACTCTGAAGACAACCTTGCTTGGGGATCGCAGACCAGCTGGGTCTCTGGGGTAAACAGCCCAGCCTCCCTGGCCAGGCTGCTGCGTTGGCCACTGGCGTCCTCTGTCCTTCCCTGCGTGTCCCGGTCCATCCCCGTCAGGACCCAGTGCCCGTAAAACTGATGTGTCAGAGATGGCTTAGACGGACCCATTTTCCAAGATGGTCCTGAAAACGATGGATGGATTTCTGATGCTAAGAAGCAGAACCTTTAACCCTCCATTTCTATCACACTCCTTTCTCCTTTCTTCCCCCAAGGCTGGAAGGCTCCTAAGTTGACTGAGAGAAAGAGGAGAGAAGTGAGGGTAGTCCTCCTAGATCATGTCTTGCCTTCTGGCTACAGCAAAGAAAATAGACAAAGTAGGGGTGAGCCCTACTCTACTTCCTGGCTGGGGAGCTAGAAGAGGTCCCCAGCAAGGCTGTGCTGTTTCTCAGAAGGAGTGATATTCAGAATATTTATTTAACAGCCAGTACAGTATGGGCACTGACCAACTGCAATGGAGACAGGCTGCACGCCACTGGAAGATTATTCAGGTGCAAACCAGCTGATGGTCTGTCTGCCTCTGAGCCCAGAACCATGCTCTGGAATAGCCCTGCCCACGTCCAAGCCTAATGCTTGGGACCGGCTGGGAAAGAGACTACATCTGCAGGACCTGCGTCTTATTCGTGTGGCCTTTGCAGTGCCTAGGCATAGAGAGAGGGCCAAAACTCAGTCAAAGAATACTAGGCTAATGAATGTCTGGCAGAATTCCTGGCCAGCAGAATGATGAAGGCGGGCGAGAGCTCCCTGACTAATGGAAGAAACACAGTCCTGGTCTGACGAGGGATTGAGGGTTCTAGCAGCTGGAGCTAGGTCAGGAGCACTCGGGTCCAGCCATAGGGTTCCCTGGTCCCTGGCAGGTATGAGATAGAGGAAAACAAGTCACCATCAGCCCTAACACGGAGGGCCCGGTGTCCTTGGCAGGGGCAGGGGCCCATGACAGGGAGGAAGGCCAGCCACAGAGGCAGAGGGGACAGAGAATGAGACCCCAGGGCATGAACACCTCAGCTCCCCAGTCTTAGGAGCTGAAATCCTAGCTCTGAATGCTGGGGTTCAGCATGAGGGTGGTTCAGGTATACAAGGGCCAGCAAGGAGTTAATCCTGCAAAAGCCGCACAGAACTTGCCGGGAGAACCCCAGGTAAGGCGCCTCCTTCAGCAAAGTCAGCCTGAGGAGAAAAGGATGAAAATTGGCATCTTCTAAGCACTTAGATACCCGCTGTTTATCTCGCTCAGTTTCCAACAGTTCTACTGTAGGTAAATGAAATTATCCCCATTTTAGAGGATGAAACTGACCCTTGAACAAGTGAAACCACCTTCCCAAGACCACCACACTCCAAAGCCCAGGCTCTTACTATCACACCTCTCAAGAATAGGCACCAGCTGGATGAAGGATGATGATCGCTGGAGGCGCATTTGTGACTGGGGCCTGACGCTGACGACTGAGGATGATGATTCCCCAGAGACCCAGCTCCTCCCACCCCCGACTCTCAGCACAGACAACGGATGCCCTCCCTGCCGAACCCCCAGGGGAACCAGGAACAGAGGTGGCTTCCTTGCCGGCACGACTGCTTCTGTCCTATACCCACCCCCAGGCTCCACATCTAAAGACCTGTGCTTGTTCGAGACCAATTTAGCAGGGAGAAGAGGGATTAAGGACAACAGCTCTTGCCTCGCCCCCATCACATCCCTTAATGCCTGGAAGGTTCCGTGGATTCCAGGAGACTCTTGTCCAAGGGGAGAGTCTGGAAAACCAAGGGCTGGTACACAGCCACCCCAATCCGACTTGTCTGCAGGGAAGCAGGTCCTTTTCTGAGCGACCAGCCTGGCGGACACCGCTTGGCTCACCCCCAGCCCCACCGCCGGGGAGCAGCCGGACCGTGGGCCTCGTCAGCTCTGCCATCTCTCAAGGCCTCCGCTCTCCTCAGCTGTACCCATCCTGGGCGGCAGCAGGGCAGGAAAAGCACCAGGCAGGGACTGGTCGAACAATGACTTCCCCGAGTCCTGGAGCGAGGTCTCCCACCCTCCTACGCTCTCTTGAGCAGCACTGCCTCCCAGGTCCCCTGCTGTGCACGCGTGCCTGCTCACTTGCTCAGTCGTGTCTGGCTCTTTGTGACTACATGGACTGTGGTCCGCTAGGCTCCTCCCAGGGAATTCTGCAAGAACACTAGAGGAGGGTGCCATTTTCTACTCTAGGGAATCTACCCAACCCAGGGATCGAACCCGTGTCTCCTGCAGTGGCAGGTGGACTATTTACTACTGCGCCACCTGGGAAGCCCAGGCTCCCTGTCACCACCTTGCAAACCGCATGTCCTACCGTCACGCTCCTTCTGGGTAAAGGTTACCGGGCCGAGGGACAGTCTTCCAGGCTCCGGCCCGCCCGCCGATAGGAGCGAGTGCTCTCGGAGCTGCAAGACAGGGAAAGGCCAGCGTGACCCCCACGCCCAGGGAGCCCCTTGCAGTTGGGGGAAAAGGCTCAGGGAGAGAGTGAGGCCAAGGGCTACCGATGGGTGGGTGGACAGACCATAAGGCTCCCAGGCCGAGTCCATCACAGGCCCCAGAGGCCCGGAACTGACCCTCACACTGGAAATTTCTCCATGTCTACTCTCCAAACTCCAAACTGAAAGAGTCTGCATGGAAGGATTAGACCTGGGTTGGAGGTGGGGATAGAGTGAAGACCCTACTCTGGGGAAAGAGTGTGAGCCCCCAGAATAAGTCACATAGGTGGGACCAAGCCTTCGGTCTTCCAACTTCAGCAGCCTGAGCCCCAAACTCCTCCCAGCTCTCCAGGCCAGAACTGGGAGCAGGTGTGGAAGGGGGAAAAGGTCCAATCACCTTGCACTTAAGGTCTAGCATTTCTGCATCATTCTTAGGCCTCAGAGCTGGAAGATATTCAGGTTTCAGGCAGGTAGCTTTTAGAGGTGGGGAAATAAATGGATGCTCAGAGAGGTCAGGAAACTTGCCTAAGGTGCACAGCTGGGCTTTCACCAACCTGAACCGGACAGGGGGATACATCTCAGCTGGGGTGGTTCCAGATGTCAGGCTGGGTCTGGAGGGGCCCGGGAGCTCACAGAGTCCCTCTTCAGAGGTGGGTAGGGTTTGGCTGAGACTCCCAGGTTCCACGGGGCTTGTGAGGCTGGAGGACGAGGAGGCTGGGCTACTCAGGTTCTCAGAGGCCCCAGGGGACTCTGTGCTCAGGCCAGGAATTTCAGAACGATCTGAAATCAGAAGCGATACAGCCTGTCTTCATCACTTTCTCTGTGCTCAGTTTCAAAGCAACTGGTGGCCTCAGGGACCTATCACGGTGCTTTCCCGACTTCCCACTGATCTACCGCTCCAGCCCTAACTCCTTCCCATCACGCGTCAGTTTCACGGCCCGAGCTGTTCGTTCCTGATGGCCAGGGCCACACTGGCTGTTTTGCTTCTGCTCACAACCTCTCCTCAATCCGGACTCTCCTGCTCATCCTTCGGGCTCAGCCCTGATGCTGATCCTTCCAGCGAGGGAGGGATTGGCTCCCTTCCTCTCCTGAGTTACCAGAACAAGCCTGCTCATTCATTCAACAAATAGTTCTTGACAACAGCCAGGCACGATGCTAGGTGCCAGAGAAATAGTTCACAGACTTGCTTCTTTCCTTTTGAGATGTATATTCCATGTCACACTGTGCCTTTTATTATAATGAGTTATACTCCAGTTTTTATCTCCCTTACTAGACTATGTTTCCGTAGCCAAGGAACTTGAGATACAGTGGATGCTCAAAAACTTCTTGCCTCTTTTTATTCAAGTAAAGAAGAATCTGGAGTAACACACACCTGGGTCTGAAGCTCGCATCAGGGTTTACCTGTGGGATCCTAGGCATGTTACTTTACATCTCTCTGCCTTTACCTGTAAGGGGGAGATGGTAACCCCTATCTACCAGGTGACAGCGAGGGTAATGTGGACTAACACGGCAGGCTTAGCTCAGTCCCCCAGCACACAGCCAGGTCCTCAATGAATGGCATGAGGGCCTTTCTCTGGGCAGCCCACCATACCTCCACCGGCATGTCCCGCACGCCCTTGGGTCATGGTTCGAGAAGGGTTTTTGACCGGCAAAGGTGGAGGGCAATCCTCAGTCTGGCTCTTAGGGGCAGCTGGTCCCAGGCTGGTGATGGTCTCATAGGTCTTATTGCTGATGTCCAGCCTCCCACTGGTCCAGCGGGCCTGGGCTGGGGGCTTCAGTGGGCAGCGCTGTTGGGGCAAAAGTGTGGGAGGATGGCCTTGGTTCCCCCAGCTCAGCTCCGCCCCTCATCACATCAGGTCCCATCTGGCTCTTCCCCTGGGCTGTCTGGAGACCCGAGAGGTGGGGCGCACCTTCTCTTCCTCATCCTCCTCACTGTCGGAACCAGGATCTGTGGAGAGTCCCCAGGGGTAGTCCACATGCAGGGGGAAGGTGAGGGTCCCAGCCTGGGCCTGCTCCAGCTGCCAAAAACAAGGCCGTCATAGTTAAGAAGGTCAGGGGCTCGGTGGAGAGAGGAAAGGGGTCAGTGGCTCCCTTTCCTTCCCTTGACCTCACCAGGTTCTCACACTCCTTGTGCTGCTTCTTCCTGGCTATGTCCAGAGCTGTCTCCCCTGCCTCGTTCACTGTGAAGAATAAAGTCAGGGGTCATGGTTAGGGTCAAAGAGGTCATAGCTTAGAGGTTAAGAGCAGTGTTCAGAATCAAGACTGTCTAGGTTTGAATCCTGGTTCTGCTCCTTCCTGGCCGTGTGACCTTGGACAAGTGACTTAACCTCTCTGGGCCTTAACTGTCTCATCTATAAAATAGTATGATGCTTGTAACTACTGATGAGGTTGTTGTGAGGATTAAATTAGTTAATAATGTACATAGAAAATTTGGCACATTATCAGGTACCTGCTAAACAGTAAATTATAGCCATTGTAAGAACTATTATTCAGGCTCAGTTAATGTTTATTTAACAAGGTACTTTCAGAAACATTTTACTTTATCCTTTTAGCAGGTCTACTAGGGCAGTGATATCATTCCTATTTTACAGATGAAGAAGTGGAGGTTCAAGAGATGAACAGACAAACCCAATGCCACAAAGGGGTCAGAACTTAGCTCAGTCCCCAGCACACAGCCAGGTCCCAATGAGGTGGGCCTTTCTCTGGGCAGCCCACCATACCTCCACCGGCATGTCCCGCACGCCTTGGGTCATGGTTCGAGAAGGGTTTTGACCGGCAAAGGTGGAGGCAATCCTCAGTCTGGCTCTTAGGGGCAGCTGGTCCCAGGCTGGTGATGGTCTCATAGGTCTTATTGCTGATGTCCAGCCTCCCACTGGTCCAGCGGGCCTGGGCTGGGGGCTTCAGTGGGCAGCGCTGTTGGGGCAAAAGTGTGGGAGGATGGCCTTGGTTCCCCCAGCTCAGCTCCGCCCCTCATCACATCAGGTCCCATCTGGCTCTTCCCCTGGGCTGTCTGGAGACCCGAGAGGTGGGGCGCACCTTCTCTTCCTCATCCTCCTCACTGTCGGAACCAGGATCTGTGGAGAGTCCCCAGGGGTAGTCCACATGCAGGGGGAAGGTGAGGGTCCCAGCCTGGGCCTGCTCCAGCTGCCAAAAACAAGGCCGTCATAGTTAAGAAGGTCAGGGGCTCGGTGGAGAGAGGAAAGGGGTCAGTGGCTCCCTTTCCTTCCCTTGACCTCACCAGGTTCTCACACTCCTTGTGCTGCTTCTTCCTGGCTATGTCCAGAGCTGTCTCCCCTGCCTCGTTCACTGTGAAGAATAAAGTCAGGGGTCATGGTTAGGGTCAAAGAGGTCATAGCTTAGAGGTTAAGAGCAGTGTTCAGAATCAAGACTGTCTAGGTTTGAATCCTGGTTCTGCTCCTTCCTGGCCGTGTGACCTTGGACAAGTGACTTAACCTCTCTGGGCCTTAACTGTCTCATCTATAAAATAGTATGATGCTTGTAACTACTGATGAGGTTGTTGTGAGGATTAAATTAGTTAATAATGTACATAGAAAATTTGGCACATTATCAGGTACCTGCTAAACAGTAAATTATAGCCATTGTAAGAACTATTATTCAGGCTCAGTTAATGTTTATTTAACAAGGTACTTTCAGAAACATTTTACTTTATCCTTTTAGCAGGTCTACTAGGGCAGTGATATCATTCCTATTTTACAGATGAAGAAGTGGAGGTTCAAGAGATGAACAGACAAACCCAATGCCACAAAGGGGGTCAGAAGCAAGCCAGGATTAGAACTCAAGTCTGTTTGCAAAGTCCATGCTTGTTACCCGGCAGGAAGATCCCCAGGAGCGGCAGGCAGCCAGGAATGGGTGGCTAACAGAGGAGTTGCTGGAGCCCCACCTGTGCCCACCGAGGCTCTCCCTTTCAGCAGCAGCTTGAGGCAGTCAGGTTGGTTGTAGAGGGCAGCGCAGTGGAGGGCGCTGTTGCCATCCACAGCCTTGGCATCCAGGTGACCACTGCAGGGGGAGGGGAGGCGGTCAGGGGGGAAGGAAGGGAACAGGTAGGAGAGGGGCTCAAAGTCAGGGGCAAAAGAGGGAGAGGAAAGGAGGAAGGAGACGGGAAATGAGGCAGGAAAGGGAGCGTGAGGAGACGGCAGGGAGGTTCTCACCCATTCTGGATGATGAAATCCACCAGGGGCAGGGAGGCCTGGGTGGCGACTCTGACAGCCAGGTGCAGGGCAAGCTCTCCAGATGCCTGAATACACGTTGACACCTCTGAGTTGCCCCCAGTTCACCTGCCCCCCCAATTACCCTCTCGAATGCTTGCCGCCCTGAACCTCCAGATAGGGAGCTGTCAGAACTCCTGCAAGAGGAGGCTGAAGGGGGAAACCTCCTCTTTGGGAGGGGGCTGAGGGGCCATTCCTTTACTCCTTCCTCCAGTGGTTCTACCTCCTCCTCCCCCAGGAGAAGGTGGTTCCCAAACTTGGTTCTTGGCCCTGGACTCCTCTCTCTCACTACCCTATCCTGGGCCCTGGACAACCCCACCAAAACATCAGGCAGATGGCTCAAAAACACGGCACCCAATTTTTGATGTCCAGTCTGTCTCAATTTAATCCTTCAGAAGTCTGTGATGGGGCTTTCCTGGTGGTGCAGTGGGTAAAGAGTCCGCCTCTGCACTACCAAGGGCCACCGACCGACCGTCGTAAATTATAGCCATTGTAAGAACTATTATTCAGGCTCAGTTAATGTTTATTTAACAAGGTACTTTCAGAAACATTTTACTTTATCCTTTTAGCAGGTCTACTAGGGCAGTGATATCATTCCTATTTTACAGATGAAGAAGTGGAGGTTCAAGAGATGAACAGACAAACCCAATGCCACAAAGGGGGTCAGAAGCAAGCCAGGATTAGAACTCAAGTCTGTTTGCAAAGTCCATGCTTGTTACCCGGCAGGAAGATCCCCAGGAGCGGCAGGCAGCCAGGAATGGGTGGCTAACAGAGGAGTTGCTGGAGCCCCACCTGTGCCCACCGAGGCTCTCCCTTTCAGCAGCAGCTTGAGGCAGTCAGGTTGGTTGTAGAGGGCAGCGCAGTGGAGGGCGCTGTTGCCATCCACAGCCTTGGCATCCAGGTGACCACTGCAGGGGGAGGGGAGGCGGTCAGGGGGGAAGGAAGGGAACAGGTAGGAGAGGGGCTCAAAGTCAGGGGCAAAAGAGGGAGAGGAAAGGAGGAAGGAGACGGGAAATGAGGCAGGAAAGGGAGCGTGAGGAGACGGCAGGGAGGTTCTCACCCATTCTGGATGATGAAATCCACCAGGGGCAGGGAGGCCTGGGTGGCGACTCTGACAGCCAGGTGCAGGGCAAGCTCTCCAGATGCCTGAATACACGTTGACACCTCTGAGTTGCCCCCAGTTCACCTGCCCCCCCAATTACCCTCTCGAATGCTTGCCGCCCTGAACCTCCAGATAGGGAGCTGTCAGAACTCCTGCAAGAGGAGGCTGAAGGGGGAAACCTCCTCTTTGGGAGGGGGCTGAGGGGCCATTCCTTTACTCCTTCCTCCAGTGGTTCTACCTCCTCCTCCCCCAGGAGAAGGTGGTTCCCAAACTTGGTTCTTGGCCCTGGACTCCTCTCTCTCACTACCCTATCCTGGGCCCTGGACAACCCCACCAAAACATCAGGCAGATGGCTCAAAAACACGGCACCCAATTTTTGATGTCCAGTCTGTCTCAATTTAATCCTTCAGAAGTCTGTGATGGGGCTTTCCTGGTGGTGCAGTGGGTAAAGAGTCCGCCTTTGCACTACAAGGGGCACCGACTCGATCCCTGGCTTGGGAAGATCCCATGTGCCACCGAGCGGCTGGACCAACGTGTCCAATTACGAGCCAGCCCTCTGGAGTGCATGTGCCTAGAGCCGGAGCTCTGCAACAAGAGAGGCCACTGCAATAGGAGGCCCACACAGGCCGAAGAATAAAGATGGATGAAAATAAATAGATAAATAAACCAATAAAAGAGGCCAAAATTAAAAAAAAAAAAAGTCTGTGATCTCCTTTTCCCCTCAGCTTCTGTGATATTTGTTACTGGAATCACCAATGCAACGGCCTTCCCTACTCTGATCCGACCCACCCCAACTCATTCCTAAGGCTTTTCAAGAAAAAAATAAAAAAGATTCTAACATTTATTGTACATATATTATGCACCAGACCCTTTCATACATGACCTAATCCTTACCTCAATCCTGTGGGTGCTGTTATTAACCCATTTTACAGGTGAAAAAAGTGAGATTCAGAGAAGGTAATTAACATGCTCAGGAGCGCACAGCTAGGAAAAGACAGAGCCATGATTTGGGCTTAAGATTGCCTGACTGAAGTTGTGCTCTCTCTCATTTACCCCTCTGATAGGTGGGCTTTGAGCGGATGTCAGAGGTGGGTCATGGGCTTCCCTGGTGGCTCAGATGGTAAAGAATCTGCCTACAATGCAGGAGACCTGGGTTTGATCCGAGGGCTGGGAAGATCTCCTGGAGAAGGGAATGGAAACTCGCTCCAGTATTCTTGGAATCTCATGGACAGAGGAGTCTGGTGGGCTTCAGTCTATATGGCATCGCAGAGTCGGATATGACTGAGTGACTGACACGCACACACAGATGGGGCAGGTGGTGTGTGTGTAGCGGAGGGTAATAGCCGGTCCTGGAGGACAGGGTGTGCTACGCGCATCTGGGCTGTACGTTGTCCTTGGACAAGGTTCTCACCTGCCCCTCGGGCCCTGTTAGTGGCTGTCCAAAGTCCTGCCCATTAGCGAAAGCCTCCAACACAGACAGGAGGTCCCGATTGCAAATGGCTGTGCAGAGTTTCTGAGGCTCGGGGGTGGACTTCCGGGCAAACCTGTGTTCCACATACTTGGCCACAATGTAGTCCCTGCGGACGCTCCTGCCAAAAATAACCGCGGGATGTCAGCGCAAGGACTGTTTCCACAGCTGACCCTTGAGACCATCCCACATGTCCTGGACTCTTCCAGATTGGAGGCTCCTCTCTCCCCAGACTTCTCCCTGGGCTCCGGGGAAGCGGAATTCCCGGGTCAAAAAACCCACCCCATCTGAGAGTCCCCTTACATGTCACTCTCAGCTGAGGGTTTAGGGCCGCCGTGGGAGGGCAGCTGGGCTTCCATGACCTCATTGAAGCGAGAGTTTCCGATGCTCACGGCCAGCTGGATTCAGGGGAAAGCGACGGGGTTAAGAGCCGGCGATTACGACAGCGCCCCGGAGGACTGAGCCCCGCCCCCGAGGCCCCGCCCCCCTGCCGCCCTCCTGGCCCAGGCCCCGCCCTCACCATCCTCCCGGGGCTGGTCTGGGTCCTGCCGCGACTTGGCCTGGCCTCGCCCCAGAAGCGCCACAGGAGCTGAGCTCGGCCCAAGCCCCACCCCTACGCAGACCACGCCCCGAATCCCCCTCCGGCCCCGCCCCACCCTCACCAGCAACTCGGAGGGGCCCAGCAGGTCCAAGGTGAGGGACTGCATGCGCGAGAAGCGCACGCCCAGCTCGCGATGGACGCCCGAGCACTGGATGCAGGTGAGCACGCCTAGGTTGGTGCTGAGCCAGGTGGGGTCTGTAAAGCAGAGCCGCTAGTGCCTCGGGGCGCGGGCCCCTCCCCCTGCGTCCACCCTCCTCTCCTCGCCCCGCCTCACCTGCAGCCCCGCAGTCGCAGCACTGGCCATTCCCGGGCCTGCTCTTGACCTCGGCGATGAGCAGTTTGGTCAGGTCCTGGGGCTCCCCGTCCAGCCCGGCGCCCCCCCATGGCCCCGGGCCGCCGCTGGGGTCCCCCTGGAAGGCGCTGCTCAGGGCTTCGTCCTTGCTGTTTTGCAGCACGGACACCCACCTGCGGATGTGAGGGCCGGCGCGGGATGACACCCACGGTGGTGGACTTCTGTATTGGCCCGGAGGCTGCTCCCCTGCCCCCACCCCCAGCGAGGGGACACTCACGCCTCACACTCATGCTCGTCCTCCGCCTGGAAGTGGTACGTCCTGTTGTCTGTGGGGAGAAGGGTGTTGTCTGGCCCACAGAGGAATCCTTCTGGCCTCCGTCCCTGGGCCTGGGACACTCTCGTCCCAAGGGCTGGGTCCAGAAGGGGCTTTCGTCCCTGTGGGGCCAGGCTCTGCTAGGCCACCCGTGGGAAGGTAATGACGGTGCCCAGCAGAGGGCGTAGTTTCTCAGAAGTCACCTCCAAAATTGAATCCCAGGAGGTCCCTCTGGGTGAACCAGGTTCCAGAGCACATGAGCCTCCACTCAGTCCACAAGCAGTGTATCCTCTGAATCTAGGACTGCAGCCCTACTCGGCTGTAGGCCCCCAGCCTCCCTTCTCCTCTCTCTGGACCTCCCTCCCTCCCCCAGCCTGCACCAGCCGTCAGATGGCTGGGCCCAAGGTTCTGCTCTAATAACTACACTTCCCTGCTCTAACGTCTCCTATGGCCCCCTACTCCCAGGAAATAAGATCCACATCTTTAAGAGATGTTCCCAGCGAGTTCTCGGGTGGCCCAGGGGCTGAGACTCTGCACTCCTAATGCAGGGCGCCCAGGTTTGATCCCTGGTCAGGAAACTAGATCACACATGCCGCAACGAAGACCCAGCACAGTGAAATAAATAAAATAAATTAAAACAAAAGGAACTCCCAACCTCATCTCCCACTACTCCAAAAGATGAAAACAGAAAATTTTAAAGTAATAATAATTTTGAAAGTCAAATTACCCAAATCCATTTAAATGTGCTTTTCAGAAATAATCATATTCAATTTGGTGTGTGGGTGTATTTTGGGCTTCCCCAGTGGCTCATTGGCAAAGAACTGTCTGCCAATGCAGGAGACTCAGCTTTTATCCCTGGGTGGGGAAGATCCCCTGGAGATGGAAATGGCAACCTGCTGCAGTATTCGTGCCTGGGAAATTTCATGGACAAAGGAACCTGGCAGGCGACAGTCCATGGGGTCACAAAACAATTTAGCGAGTAAGCAGGCATGCACCCATGTGGGTGCACGTTAATGTTTAATGTGATATAGGGTGAAGCCTTTATTTTTATTTTTTTTGGGGGGGGGAGTTGGGGAGGGAGGGGGGCGGGCGGGCCACTTCTATTGGTCCTTCATTTATCTGTTTTCATCCATCTTTGTTCTTTGGCCCGTGTGGGCCTCCCATCGCAGTGGCCTCTGTCGTCGCAGAGCGCTGGCTCTGGGCGCATGCGCTCCAGAGCTCCGGCTCGGTAATTGGACACATGAGTCCAGCTGCTCCGCGGCACGGGGGATCTTCCCAGGTCAGGGATTGAACCGGCGCCCCCTGCACTGCAAGGCGGTGTCTTTACCCACTGGACCACCAGGGAAGCCCCTGGTGAAGCCTTTAAAAAGGCCGTCCAGGTCTGAAGAAGCCGTACACCTGTAGCAGTATCAAATATCAGGCTAATTGGGCCAGGACGTGATGGGTCTCTTAGGAAAGCCCTGGCCATTTGAGGGTAAGAGGCAAGGACTACTCACGGGTCACCAGGTCGAAGCACTTTTTCTCCTCGGAGTTTGGCCTCACTTGGCATGTCAGCAGAGTCAGCTTCACTGGGGGCCGGTTTATCTGTTGGGAAGTTGGGGATGAAGGATGTACTTGTTACCCTCTGGGCCTCGCAAACTCTTAGGCCTCTGTTTCCCAATCTGTTCAATGGGCATATTAATAGTGTTCCAGTGTGTATCTCCCCCATCCCAGCACCTCAAGGATGTGGAGGGTGGACCAAGATCGGTTTGGGGGCTCTGGAGCCCATCCTTCCTTCCACAGGGGTCTCCGGCTCCCTGGATCCAGGTTTGCAACCCATCTTAGAGGGAGGGCTTGACGTCTGTCTGGTCTGAACACCAGGAGAGGACCCACCGTGCCCTGAGACCCCCACCCTCCAGGCCTTACCGTGCTGTGTGAGATGGTCAGGCAGCCATACTTGACTCCACACTTCCTTTTCTGCCAGACTCTTCGAATTCTAGGGCCCAGAGGGGTAGAAAGACTGTCACCCAAGACTCACACCTAGTATCAGTGAGCAAGGTCCCGGACCAGGTCTCCAGCCCCACTTGTATGACTTCCAGTCCCACTTCTTCACTCTTCTGTCCCCTGATCCCTCTACCACTCATTCCCTGGCTCCCTTTGGATGGAAAAGGTACAGCCCTGCCCTTAGGAAGCTCCAGGTCAGACAGGGGAGACAGCCCCACTCTCTGGGAACCTTTATTCTAAAGGGGGCCATGTGACCTTGGCCCTGAAACCTTCCGGTCTGATGGAGGAGACACAACTCCCAACCCTAGGGACCTCCTCGTCTGAGAGAAGGAATAGGCTCTTGACCACAAGAGATGAATCATGGTTAAAGATAAATTTGATACAGTGGACTTCCCAGGTGGCGTTAGTGGTAAAGAACTCGCCTGCCAATGCAGGAGATGTAAGATATGTGGGTTTGACCCCTGGGAAAGGAAGATCCCCAGGAGGAGGGCATGGCAACCCACTCCAGGATTCTTGTCTGGAGAATACCATGGACGGAGGAGCCTGGTGGGCTACAGTCTATGGGGTCACAAAGCACTGGAGACGACTGAAGGGACTTAGCATGCAAAGTAAATGAGCAAATTCATAGTCAAAGATACTCAACACTTTTCCTCTAAGAAGTGAACAAAGGTTAAAGAATACCTTTGGTTTAATAAAGTTATTTTCTCTGATAAAACTGATCAGTAAGCAAACAAATGAACAAACTGATCCCATAAAGGCCTTTGCATTTTGCAGCCTGTTTTCTTACCCTAGGGAGCAAGGCACGGTCTTAGGCCTCTGTTTCCCAATCTGTTCAATGGGCATATTAATAGTGTTCCAGTGTGTATCTCCCCCATCCCAGCACCTCAAGGATGTGGAGGGTGGACCAAGATCGGTTTGGGGGCTCTGGAGCCCATCCTTCCTTCCACAGGGGTCTCCGGCTCCCTGGATCCAGGTTTGCAACCCATCTTAGAGGGAGGGCTTGACGTCTGTCTGGTCTGAACACCAGGAGAGGACCCACCGTGCCCTGAGACCCCCACCCTCCAGGCCTTACCGTGCTGTGTGAGATGGTCAGGCAGCCATACTTGACTCCACACTTCCTTTTCTGCCAGACTCTTCGAATTCTAGGGCCCAGAGGGGTAGAAAGACTGTCACCCAAGACTCACACCTAGTATCAGTGAGCAAGGTCCCGGACCAGGTCTCCAGCCCCACTTGTATGACTTCCAGTCCCACTTCTTCACTCTTCTGTCCCCTGATCCCTCTACCACTCATTCCCTGGCTCCCTTTGGATGGAAAAGGTACAGCCCTGCCCTTAGGAAGCTCCAGGTCAGACAGGGGAGACAGCCCCACTCTCTGGGAACCTTTATTCTAAAGGGGGCCATGTGACCTTGGCCCTGAAACCTTCCGGTCTGATGGAGGAGACACAACTCCCAACCCTAGGGACCTCCTCGTCTGAGAGAAGGAATAGGCTCTTGACCACAAGAGATGAATCATGGTTAAAGATAAATTTGATACAGTGGACTTCCCAGGTGGCGTTAGTGGTAAAGAACTCGCCTGCCAATGCAGGAGATGTAAGATATGTGGGTTTGACCCCTGGGAAAGGAAGATCCCCAGGAGGAGGGCATGGCAACCCACTCCAGGATTCTTGTCTGGAGAATACCATGGACGGAGGAGCCTGGTGGGCTACAGTCTATGGGGTCACAAAGCACTGGAGACGACTGAAGGGACTTAGCATGCAAAGTAAATGAGCAAATTCATAGTCAAAGATACTCAACACTTTTCCTCTAAGAAGTGAACAAAGGTTAAAGAATACCTTTGGTTTAATAAAGTTATTTTTCTCTGATAAAAACTGATCAGTAAGCAAACAAATGAACAAACTGATCCCATAAAGGCCTTTGCATTTTGCAGCCTGATTTCTTTTCTTACCCTAGGGAGCAAGGCACGGTCAACACTTTCATTTGCAGGCATATTCAGTATATTACAGAGGTTAGGCATGAGGCCATGGAGACTGTCTAGGGTATAATAACTGTGCAAGATGTGTTCGCCGCTGCCATTATTGCTGCTACATTAAGAACAACCAGTGGGCTTCCCTGGTAGCTCAGTGGTGAAGAGTTCGCCTGCCAATTCAGGAGACATGGGTTTGATCCTGATTAAGGAAGATCGCACATGCTGTGGAGCAACTAAGCCTGTGAGCCACAACTGTTGAGCCCATGTGCCACAACTATTGAAGCCCATGTGCCCTAGAGCCCGAGTTCCACAACAAGAGAAGTCACTGCAACAAGAAGTCTGCTCACCCCAACTAGAGAGTAGCCCCCACTCCCTGCAACTAGAGGAGCCTGCAGCAACAGTGAAAACCCAGAATAGCCAAAAACAAATAAATAAAACATTTTTTAAAAACGCCAAATGTGGGCTTCCCCTGGTGGTCCAGTGGGTAAGGACACCGCCTTGCAGTGCAAGGGGCGCCAGTTCGATCCCTGGCCTGGGAAGATCCCACGAGCCGCGGAGCGGCTGGACCCATGTGTCCAGTGATCGAGCCGGAGCTCTGGAGCGCATGCGCGCAGAGCCGGCACTCTGCAACAACAGACGCCACCGCAATGGGAGGCCCACAGGAGCCAAAGAACAAAAATGGATGAAAATAGAGAAATGAAAGACCAATAGAAGTGGCCCGCCCGCCCGCTCCCCTCGCTCCCCAACCCAATCCCTGCCCAAAAATAAATAAATAAATAAATCTTTAAAAAAAAAAAAAAAACGCCAAATGTGATATGAGAGTTCCTCATTAAAGAAAAAAGAACAGCCAGCCACATTCAGCGTAAGTTCGTGAGCCCAGGATTCTGATGCTTTTGCCCTGCGGCGTGGAGGGTCCGGGAACCCTAAGGGTCTACACAGATGATATAGGCACAAGCCCTTTAGGCAGCGCCCACAACCCTATCATTTACCGGCTATGAGGCTTTGGGCGAGTTACTTGAGCTCTGAGTCACTTACCCATCACTTTTCTTGTACAAAAAGCCCACCTTCTCTGTCCCAAACTGCTTGTTGCCTTGGTGCTGCTGGATACTGTAGCCGCCGCCTGAGTTCTTCCTGCTCGTGGTCTCCTGTGGCACGGACATGCGAAGGAGACCTCAGGGCACGTGGGGCGGAAAGCCCGGTTCTGCGGGGTCTCGCGCAGGGAGATCGTTTAAGGGAACCCTGTGGGGTCTTCCTTCTCTCCCTCCCTCCAGGGTGGGCCTGGAGGGTGGACACATGTTTGGGGAATGATTCAGGGGCTGACCTCTCTGCTCTCAAGCTGCAGCGCCCCTCGGAGGGAGTCCCGGAGCTGGGTCAGCTTCTGTAGCTCCTCCTCCTGGGCTTGATGCAGCTGTGGGACAAAGGGCAGGACCCGGGCCTCAGCGGGCAGCTGCGCCAGGCAGAGCCCAGGCCCAGAGCCGCAAGGCAGCAACCTTGCTCTCTGGGCAGGAGCCAGCTCTTCCACAGCCACAGATGCTCCTGGAAGGACAGAGGCCTTGACCGCATGCTTGAGGGTGAGGCTCGACTTACTGTGTGTACAGAGGCTGCCAGCTTCTCGATGAAGGGGGACAGGCTCTGAGCCGCCTTCAAGCCGTCTTGGAAAAAGCTAAGAGTGTGAGGCCAAGCACAGGACCAGAGAGAGAGAGGAAAAGGAGAGATGAAGCGTGCTCTAAAGATCACAGGGCACCTGGGGGCAGTATGGGGTGATGGTCCAGATCCCACTTACTAGCAATATGATCTTAGTAAGTCTGAGCCTCAGCTTTCCTATCTGTAAAATGGGGATAGTATCAGTAGCTGCTCACAGGGCTGTGTATAAAGTACTTAGTGCCTGATACATGGTGAGCATTCAATAAGGAGCAGTGGTAACAAGCATTACCAATGAGGCACAGACACACAAAGAAGCCTGGAGGGTCTGTCAGACACTGGGGATGGCCTTATTCTGGGTTGCCTGAAGGGTTAAAGAGCAAAGGACTGTGGGGATAGGGGTGGGACACAGGGAGAAACCTACTTGTGCTGGGCGTGGAAGAACTTGATGAGGCTTTGCAGGAAATCAGGACCTTGCTTCATGTGGCTCTCTCCGGCTTTCAGCAGATACTGGGGACAGGGCAGCGAAAAGTGTCTGACCTGAGCAAAGTTGAATCCTGGGGGGAAAGGGCGGCTGTCCCCATCCCGGACGAATCCTCCTGGCCATGACTGACCCCTGGTGACATCTCAAGGGCCATCTGGCAGGAACCTGAACCCCAGGGGTTCAGGAAGACACAGGAAGCCACATCCCACCTCACCCTCACCCTGAGCCCCCCCCCCTTACCTCACACATGTGCAACTGGAAGACGCGTCGTTCTCTCTGTGTGTCCTGGGCCACCTCCCCGGCGCTTCCTCCTGTCACCCTGGCCCGGTCCCTCTCTTTCTCCAGCCTGGCCCTGGGCCCCAAGGACAGAGGGGCCTGAACGACTCTCCCCAGCCCCCTACACGTCGCACCATCCCCACATGCTCCTCTCTGTACGGGCACATGAGAGTGAGGGGACCCTCCTCTGTGTCAGCTGTTGGGGTACAAAGGTCACCACGGTGGAATCTACAGGCCAGTGGGAAGGGAAGACGTGAATCCAACCACAGCCTTGAAGAGAGCGAGGGGAGAGTAACATGGGCATCCAACCTCATCTGGCGGCTCAGGATGTGGTGCTGGAGTGAGATCTGAAGTCTAAGGAAGCTGGGGCTGGGTGGGAGGATCAGCCCACGTGAGAGCCCAGAGCAGGAGAGACGGGGCTCACAGCAGGGACGGAGAGGGAGGTGGTTTCAGGGGTCAGATCACACAGGCCTGATTTGGAGAATGCTGAGGTTCTTGGTCTTTGTCCCTAGAGCAATGGGAGGGAGTTGAAGGTTTCTATGCAGGGAGGAGACAGGCTCCCATAGGGCCAGGTGGGATCGGGGTGACCAGTTCTGAGTCTGATGGAAGGGATTTAGGACTATGGAGGTTAGAAGACCTCACAAGGTGCCTTCATCCTTCAGAGCCACCGAGCTTCCATTTAAAGCTTAGAAAACCTTGAGTCTTTTCTTTGGAGGTGAAGGGAGAAAGCACTTCCCACCTTGTAGCTGAGAGTAACCTGGGCCTTCCCCTCCTGATCTCAGGGTGGGTGGTTTCCCCATTGTGGGATTGGGCGGAACCGTGTGCAAATGGTTTCCTGGAAGTCTCGCACTCGTCAGACCACCCACTCCCAGCCAGGAGAGTATTTCCACACCTGGGGCTGGGCCCATGCGAACGTGAAGCCTGTGTGAAGGAGATGGATTGCATAACAACTTTGCTTCCAGGTGGGTGTCAAAGCAGACAGACATGGGATACATCTGCATTACTTCCCCTGAGCCTCAGTCTCCATATCTGGAAAATGGGAGTCTTTATCTGTACCCAGATGAGATAAAGTATGTAGAAGATTTAACTCATAGAAGACACTGCAGCTACATTACAGGCCTCTTTAGGCTTTAGTACTTTCATCTGTAAACTGAGGAAGCAGTGGCCTAGACTGAGTTCTCAGGCTGCTTCTGGCTCTAAGGCTCTACGTGAGCTTTGCTGACCTCAGACCGCTGGGATGATGCTTATGTGCAGAATCTGTCTCTGAAGTCCTCAAGAGGAGTTTCTCAACTTTGGAACTACAGACATTTTGACCAGGTAATTCTTCGAAGTGGGGGGCCTATATGAATGTAGGATGTTTAGCAGTGTCCTTGACCTCTGCTCACTAGGCCCCACTAGCGTCTCCCTCATTGTGACAACCAGAAGTGTCTCCTAGGGATAAGCACGGGGGTACAAAATCACCTCTGGGTGAAAGCCACTGCTCTCGCATGGAGTTCTGCTGAAGTTTTCACCATTTTGTCTGTAATTTTCTTAGAAGTGGTGATTTTTATTTCCCTAAAGCTTTATGATATCCCAAGAGGAAGTCTGTGGCAGGAGTGGCATTAGGTGGGGACTCACCCTGTGAAAGGACTTGGGGGTCTGGGCAGATGCTTTTTCTAGATCTGAACATGATCAGCAGAGAGAGGCGATGGCCAGGCCTGAGCAACAATGAGTTAGCTCACTAAGCAGGGTGGGAGACTGAGGGAGAAAAGTAGATGGGAGAGGGCAAGGGGAGCTCCTGCCTACATTGTTCCCCTATCTGTATCTATCAACAGGAAGTACTTAAATTATGCTATGTCCACATATAGGAGTGCTATGCAGCTGTCAAAAAGGATGGGACACACACACATATATAGCCACAGTATAGTACAGTGGCCAGAAATGTGGATTTGGGGTTTAGATGGTAGCTCCTTGCTTACTTAACCTTTAAACATCTTTTTAAAACTTCACTTTCCCCATTTCAAAAATAAGACTAATATTGCCTAGTTCTCAAGTGATCTAATGCATTGGAAACATTTAGTGCAGTCCCTGGCGGATGGTAAAGCCCTCAATAAACGGCAGGACTATGATGCTGCTAATGACACTGATGATTAGAATAATAACTTTGCTTCCAGGTGGGTGTCAAAGCAGACAGACATGGGATACATCTGCATTACTTCCCCTGAGCCTCAGTCTCCATATCTGGAAAATGGGAGTCTTTATCTGTACCCAGATGAGATAAAGTATGTAGAAGATTTAACTCATAGAAGACACTGCAGCTACATTACAGGCCTCTTTAGGCTTTAGTACTTTCATCTGTAAACTGAGGAAGCAGTGGCCTAGACTGAGTTCTCAGGCTGCTTCTGGCTCTAAGGCTCTACGTGAGCTTTGCTGACCTCAGACCGCTGGGATGATGCTTATGTGCAGAATCTGTCTCTGAAGTCCTCAAGAGGAGTTTCTCAACTTTGGAACTACAGACATTTTGACCAGGTAATTCTTCGAAGTGGGGGCCAGTCTATGAATGTAGGATGTTTAGCAGTGTCCTTGACCTCTGCTCACTAGGCCCCACTAGCGTCTCCCTCATTGTGACAACCAGAAGTGTCTCCTAGGGATAAGCACGGGGGTACAAAATCACCTCTGGGTGAAAGCCACTGCTCTCGCATGGAGTTCTGCTGAAGTTTTCACCATTTTGTCTGTAATTTTCTTAGAAGTGGTGATTTTTATTTCCCTAAAGCTTTATGATATCCCAAGAGGAAGTCTGTGGCAGGGGAGTGGCATTAGGTGGGGACTCACCCTGTGAAAGGACTTGGGGGTCTGGGCAGATGCTTTTTCTAGATCTGAACATGATCAGCAGAGAGAGGCGATGGCCAGGCCTGAGCAACAATGAGTTAGCTCACTAAGCAGGGTGGGAGACTGAGGGAGAAAAGTAGATGGGAGAGGGCAAGGGGAGCTCCTGCCTACATTGTTCCCCTATCTGTATCTATCAACAGGAAGTACTTAAATTATGCTATGTCCACATATAGGAGTGCTATGCAGCTGTCAAAAAGGATGGGACACACACACATATATAGCCACAGTATAGTACAGTGGCCAGAAATGTGGATTTGGGGTTTAGATGGTAGCTCCCTTGCTTACTTAACCTTTAAACATCTTTTTAAAACTTCACTTTCCCCATTTCAAAAATAAGACTAATATTGCCTAGTTCTCAAGTGATCTAATGCATTGGAAACATTTAGTGCAGTCCCTGGCGGATGGTAAAGCCCTCAATAAACGGCAGGACTATGATGCTGCTAATGACACTGATGATTAGAATAATAACTTGGTGATTCCTTTAGATATTTTTTTTAGTGTAGGGTACTTCCTATTCACTGTTACTATGCAAGGTCTAGTGGAGATTAAAGGACATCCTACTTAGTTCAGGATGAAGATAAGCTGTGAAGTGTGTTACATGGCCTTGTGAGTTATCACAGCTCGGTCCTTCAGCCTCAGCTACAGTCGTTTATAGAGATTTTCCTACAAGGTCTGATTTCACCCACGACGACCCAAACCTAATAGCTGGGAGTGCTTTTTTTTTTTTTAATTTTGGCCTCTTTGATTGGTTTCCTATTTATTCATTCTCATCTATTTTTATTCTTTAGCCTGTCTGGGCCTCCCATTGCAGTGGCCTGTTCCCTTGCAGAGCACTGGCTCTGGGCACATGCGCTCCAGAGCACTGGCTCATAATTGGACACACCCGTCCAGCCACTCCGTGGCACGTGAGATCTTCCCAGGCCAACGAAGATGATCTGAAGATGATCAGCAGAGAGAGAGGGGCGATGGCCAGGCCTGAGCAACAGTAAGTCAGCTCACTAAGCAGGGTGGGCCCCTTGCACTGCCAGGCAGTCTCTTTACCCACGGGACCCCCAGGGACGCCCTGGGAGCGCTTCTATAACACTGCACACACTCCTACGTAGCCCTGTCCTCAAAGGATCACCAGTGTTTCATAAACAGTTCACACCTTAGGACTCTTTTTATTTCCTTCGAATGCAGCTGCAACAGCAGTGAAATAAAATTGTGAAAAGGGCTGAAATGCTAGTTCCTAAGAAAACGGAGACAACGGGAGAAAGGGACCGTGGCCAGCGTCTAAATATGATTTAGGGGGTGAGGAACAGGTGCCGGTGGAGTGAGGAGGTCGGGGTGGGGAGACGGAAGAGGAAAGGAACCAAAAGGAATCAGGCACCTGCCCACCTGACCCCGTGAAGCACCCCTCCTGCGGTGCCTTTTCCAACCACCCTCTCCACCCTCTCCTCCACCCAAACGAAACTGCCCGCCTGTCTTGCCAACTCTGTGCAGATCCCGTCCCTACGGGACTGTCACTTGTGTTGTCATTCTTTAGGGACTTTCTTCTTGCTAACAACCAGTGGGATCAACTAAGGCAGGGATTGTGGCGGTACTTTTTCTCTCACTACTTACCTAGAAATTAGGGATTACAGTCTCTTTCTCTTCAAGAACAATAACTGATAACGAATGTAAAGAGCTTATCACAGCAGTAGGCACTAAGAAAGCTCTTAAGTAACTATAAGTATTAGCTGCTAGGATAATCATTATTTTCCAAAAAATTTATTTATTTGGCTGCACTGGGTCTCCGTTGAGGCGTTGTGGGATCTAGTTCACGGACAAGAGATGAAACCCAAGGCCTCTGCACCGGGAGCGTGGGGTCTTGGCCACTGAACCACCAGGAAAGTCCCTTAACAGTTATTTTTTTGGCAATGATTTTGTGCTGAGGGCTCTGCTAGACCCTTCACACACTAAAGCAATAGCCCCGAGAGGCAGGCATCTGGACCTTACGTTACAGACAGGGAGCCTGAGGCTGAAACGCCGAGTGATCTCTCCAAGCCACACAGAGGCTGTGAGCTAGAGCCGAGACTTGTCCCCACGTCTGCCTGACGCGACAGCCCAAGGGATGGCGCTCGCAGCCGACGCTGTGGCTCAGATTCACTGCGTCCCTTTTCCTCTGCCTGCTTCCCCCAAGCTGGTGACAGTCACAGGGTCTCTTCGGACAGATCACGGTCAGAAGCTGCTTTACGGCAGGTGAGGCTGAGACCCGGGGAAGGGAGGGCGATGCCCAAGATCCCAGGCTGGTGGGTAAACGCTAGGAGCAGGGGGGGTGTTTTAGTCTGTCTGCTAGGAAACAGGTGCGGAGACAACGGGAGAAAGGGACCGTGGCCAGCGTCTAAATATGATTTAGGGGTGAGGAACAGGTGCCGGTGGAGTGAGGAGGTCGGGTGGGAGACGGAAGAGGAAAGGAACCAAAAGGAATCAGGCACCTGCCCACCTGACCCCGTGAAGCACCCCTCCTGCGGTGCCTTTTCCAACCACCCTCTCCACCCTCTCCTCCACCCAAACGAAACTGCCCGCCTGTCTTGCCAACTCTGTGCAGATCCCGTCCCTACGGGACTGTCACTTGTGTTGTCATTCTTTAGGGACTTTCTTCTTGCTAACAACCAGTGGGATCAACTAAGGCAGGGATTGTGGCGGTACTTTTTCTCTCACTACTTACCTAGAAATTAGGGATTACAGTCTCTTTCTCTTCAAGAACAATAACTGATAACGAATGTAAAGAGCTTATCACAGCAGTAGGCACTAAGAAAGCTCTTAAGTAACTATAAGTATTAGCTGCTAGGATAATCATTATTTTCCAAAAAATTTATTTATTTGGCTGCACTGGGTCTCCGTTGAGGCGTTGTGGGATCTAGTTCACGGACAAGAGATGAAACCCAAGGCCTCTGCACCGGGAGCGTGGGGTCTTGGCCACTGAACCACCAGGAAAGTCCCTTAACAGTTATTTTTTTGGCAATGATTTTGTGCTGAGGGCTCTGCTAGACCCTTCACACACTAAAGCAATAGCCCCGAGAGGCAGGCATCTGGACCTTACGTTACAGACAGGGAGCCTGAGGCTGAAACGCCGAGTGATCTCTCCAAGCCACACAGAGGCTGTGAGCTAGAGCCGAGACTTGTCCCCACGTCTGCCTGACGCGACAGCCCAAGGGATGGCGCTCGCAGCCGACGCTGTGGCTCAGATTCACTGCGTCCCTTTTCCTCTGCCTGCTTCCCCCAAGCTGGTGACAGTCACAGGGTCTCTTCGGACAGATCACGGTCAGAAGCTGCTTTACGGCAGGTGAGGCTGAGACCCGGGGAAGGGAGGGCGATGCCCAAGATCCCAGGCTGGTGGGGTAAACGCTAGGAGCAGAGGTGTGAGCTTCTGCCTCTCTGCTCCTTGCTGTGTTAATCTGGCCCCAGATCTGGCTCAGAAAGGTGGCCAGTAAGCACGTGCTGAACTGCAGGGCCAGGCGCTGTCTATACACCTGGCTTCGATGAGCACCTCTTTCATCTCCGTATCAACCCTGGCAGGTAATGTCGGCCCCGTTTGCCAGATGAGGAAACAGTCTTGGAAACAACAGCCTAGAGAACCGGGTCCCTCTGCCCAGGGCCTGGGATGCCTTTCTTAGCAGCCCCCGGTGGAGAGGGGACCCTCCTGGAGGAGCACCCGCTGGGTGAGAGCTTGGTGGTCATTAGCAGACGCTGTCAGGGCCGTGGGCCCGGGCAGCGGCTGCCCAGCCTGGTTTGCTAAGAATGAGGTGGAATGACACAGTGACTCACGGCTCACTAATATCCAGCTATACCTGGAGGCCTCGTGAAAGGAATGTACACGGACACCCGGACCAGGACAGGTGGCTCGACCAGTGCAACGTGAGCAGGAGACTGGAGGCCACGTGGGGGGGCAGGAAGAGCGCCAGGCTCAGAAGTCCAGGGTGCCAGCCGAGGCCCTGTAGATAACTCGCTGCATGACCTCGGCCAAGCCTCTTTCTCCATTGCCCCACAGAGTCTTTCTTTAAACGAAACCTCACACGCAAGACCGATATATCAAACTGGTAAAAGCACAGCTGCTTGGGAATGTCAGAAGGGTAGGGCTTATTGTTTCTATTTAGTAGGTCAGGGTCCCCAACATTTTTGGCACCAGGACTGGTTTCATGGAAGACAGTTTTCCATGGACCGAGAGTGATCTCTCCAAGCCACACAGAGGCTGTGAGCTAGAGCCGAGACTTGTCCCCACGTCTGCCTGACGCGACAGCCCAAGGGATGGCGCTCGCAGCCGACGCTGTGGCTCAGATTCACTGCGTCCCTTTTCCTCTGCCTGCTTCCCCCAAGCTGGTGACAGTCACAGGGTCTCTTCGGACAGATCACGGTCAGAAGCTGCTTTACGGCAGGTGAGGCTGAGACCCGGGGAAGGGAGGGCGATGCCCAAGATCCCAGGCTGGTGGGGTAAACGCTAGGAGCAGAGGTGTGAGCTTCTGCCTCTCTGCTCCTTGCTGTGTTAATCTGGCCCCAGATCTGGCTCAGAAAGGTGGCCAGTAAGCACGTGCTGAACTGCAGGGCCAGGCGCTGTCTATACACCTGGCTTCGATGAGCACCTCTTTCATCTCCGTATCAACCCTGGCAGGTAATGTCGGCCCCGTTTGCCAGATGAGGAAACAGTCTTGGAAACAACAGCCTAGAGAACCGGGTCCCTCTGCCCAGGGCCTGGGATGCCTTTCTTAGCAGCCCCCGGTGGAGAGGGGACCCTCCTGGAGGAGCACCCGCTGGGTGAGAGCTTGGTGGTCATTAGCAGACGCTGTCAGGGCCGTGGGCCCGGGCAGCGGCTGCCCAGCCTGGTTTGCTAAGAATGAGGTGGAATGACACAGTGACTCACGGCTCACTAATATCCAGCTATACCTGGAGGCCTCGTGAAAGGAATGTACACGGACACCCGGACCAGGACAGGTGGCTCGACCAGTGCAACGTGAGCAGGAGACTGGAGGCCACGTGGGGGGGCAGGAAGAGCGCCAGGCTCAGAAGTCCAGGGTGCCAGCCGAGGCCCTGTAGATAACTCGCTGCATGACCTCGGCCAAGCCTCTTTCTCCATTGCCCCACAGAGTCTTTCTTTAAACGAAACCTCACACGCAAGACCGATATATCAAACTGGTAAAAGCACAGCTGCTTGGGAATGTCAGAAGGGTAGGGCTTATTGTTTCTATTTAGTAGGTCAGGGGTCCCCAACATTTTTGGCACCAGGACTGGTTTCATGGAAGACAGTTTTCCATGGACCGAGAGTGGGGATGGTTTGGAATGGTACATTTATTGTGCACTTTATTTCTATTTTGTGGCAATCTCAGGATATTCTGCCTTGACTTTCGGGTTAGGGTTCGTGCTCCTATGAGACTCTAATGCCGCCGCTGATCTGACAGGAGGCAGAGCTCAGGCGGTAATATGAGTGATGGGAAGCGGTTGTAAATACAGATGAAGCTTCACTCCCTCGCCTGCCCCTTACCTTCTGCTGTACAGCCCAGTTCCTAACGGGCCTAGCACCAGTCCATAGCCCAGGTGGGGGACCCTTGTAGTAGATGATGTTCCAGAAGGCTAAAGGCTTAGTCCAGGTAACTCAGGAAGATGAAGGCTATGTGATCACACATCACATCATAAAGATTGTTCACCTGCGTGTCCACACCCCTCCCTGGGCCTCTGCTGAGAATGGGTGGCTGTGCCCATCTCAGCTCCCACACCCTCCACCACCAGCTACACCCACAGCTAGAGCTCCCGGTGGAGGATGGAGATCCTGGTGGTGGAGGAGCTTTGGCCTTCCGTCAGACTCGGGGAGGTCCCTGTGGTGCTGGGAGCTGGATAAACGATAAAGCTTGAGGAGCTACTGCTTGGAGAGATTCGACAGTGATAATTATGGGTGGGAGCAAGGCTTGAGTTCCAGGGAAGCCTGCTGGACCACAGGGGTAAATAAATACACTGTGGACTGTGCCTATGCTGAGACATGGTGCGCCCATTCAAGTGATGTGGTTGGACGTCTCTGGTGGTCTAGAGGTTAAGAGTCTGCCTGCCAATGTAGGGGACACGGGTTTGATCCCTGATCCAGGAAGATTCCACATGCCATAGGGCAACTAAGTCTGTGCGTCGCAGTTACTGAAGGTGGCACACCCTAGAGCCTGTGACCCGCAACAGGAGAAGCCACCACAAAGAGAAGGCCACACACGGCCACCAGAGAGTAGCTCACACAACCAACGAAAGCCCGAGGGCAGCCATGAAGACTCTGCAGCCAAAAATAATAAACATATAAATAATAATTAAGCGACATTATGTAAAAATATGTAAAGATGTAGAAAGATGGTCAAGATGTATTTTTAAGCAAAAAACCCCAGTGTGGTGATTATGATATTGGTTTTGCAAAAATATTTCTTTATATGGAAAAACAGACATAGAGAATAGACTTATGGTCTTTGCAGGGAGGGAGGAGTGGGTAAGAGGTATGGAAAGAGTAACATGGACACCTACGCCACCATCTGTAAAGACTAAGGGAACCTAATGGGGGCTATGCAAAAACCTGGAGGGGTGGGTTGGGGAGGGTGTGGGAGGGGCGTTCGGTGGTCAAGGTTATACTTATGACTGATTCGGGTTTATGTATAGCTGTAAACAACAAAACTCTGTAAAAGTAAAATAAAAATAAATTAAAAAGCACTTCTTTATATATGAAAAAATGACTAGAAAGATGTTAATACTTTAGGCTTAGAAATGAAGAGTCAAGACTTCCCTGGTAGAAATTCCCTGGTGGTCCAGTGGCTAAGACTCTGTGCTTCCAATGCAGGGGGCCCAGGTTCGATCCCTGGTCAGGGAACTAGAGCCCACATGCTACAACTGAGACCCAATGCAGCCAAAAAAAAAAAAAAGACTTCCCTGGTGGTCCAGTGGCTAAGACTCTACCCTTCTAATGCAAGGGCCTACGTTTGATCCCTGGTCAGGTAACTAGATCCCACATGCCGCAGCCAAGAGTTGGTATGCTGCAATGAAGAGCTGGGACAGTCAAATAGATAAATAAAAATAAATGTCCAAACAAGAAAGAAATGAATGCTCTTCCTGGCTTTTGGTCATACCCTTCCCCCTACATTTTTTTTTTGGCCATGCCACACAGCTTGTGGGATCTTAGTTCCCCAACCAGGGATTGAACCTGGGTCATGGCAGTGAAAGCGACAAGTCTTAACCACTGGACTACCCAGAAACTCCCCTTACTCCACGTTGGAAACTCCCCTTACTCCATGTTTTTTAAAGTGAAAAAATGACAGTGTCACATACATTATGTAAAAATAATTCTAACAATAGAGAAGTACTAGATATTCCCCCACGTGACCCTAATCTTCTCCTAAAGATCAGGAGAACTAAACTTAATTTTTTCCCTCTTCAACTTCCCCAAATTTTCTAAGTTACTCACAATGAACACACACTGCTTTTTCAAAATGCAAGAGAAGCCAACATTTTACAAAGAAGAGGCAGAAGGCAGGCGCCGGGACCTAGACAGAGTTTGGAAGGCAGAGCCTGAGGAATGCCCACTCAGGAGGAATTGGTCACTGGGCACCTGGGACTCCTTATGCCACCATAATGTCCCAGTAGCTCGTGAGAAACTTGGAGTTCTGTGTGGTGCACACGAGAGGCCCGGGTATGGCCTTTGCTCCTCTCTGTCCAACTAAATGTGTATACACACTGCTTGGTGTTGTGGAAACAGTATCACTGAACATGACTCCTAGCTGTGTGGCCTTAGGCAAGTAACTCAACCCCTCTGAACCTATAAATCTTCCTTTGATAACTGGGATACTACTATCTCCCTCACAGGGCTGGGTGAGTATCAGGATGGATGTCTGGCACATGGAAGTGTTCAGTAAATGGACTCTCTTTTCCTCCTCTATTCACATCTGGCACCACCAAGCAAATGGGTCTCTGAGAGCAGCATCTTGGGGTCCCTTCATAACAGTTCCCCTTTGGGTTGTCTCATGGTCAAGCCCCCAGACTTCTGTCAAGGCCTGGGCATGAACCACCCCCATCCCGAGAACACTTCTAGCGAGCGAGACGCCATGCGCTCCCAGGTGACACACCCTGGCAGCTCTTAGGTTCTTGCCCACATCCAGCCGCTGCAACAGAAGCACCGCTCACCCGGACAAGCCACCCCGGCCACAGCCACTTACATTTTGGCTTCGTAGTCCTTCCATGCCTTCTCCAGCTGCTTTCTGGAATCCTGTAGTTCAGAAAGAAGCGTTTGCCCAGAGCAGGTCTCGGGGTGTGGAATCTGCAGGACACTTTGCTCCCACTAGGGGGATCCTGTGTTTCCATGCTCAGGGCTACCTTCCAACCAGCCCATGCCCACACAGCCCAGACGACAAACCTGACCCCCCAAATAAACTTCACCGACCCCACTTTTCAGAGCTGAGCCTCTTCTGCCCACTGACCTCTTCCCACAGCTGCCAGTTATCAGTCTGAATTGGTAGGCTCAGGCCAAGAGTATTGGGGAAACTCGGGGGTTCTGCTTTGAGTCCCCTTCCTTAGAAGATGGAGATCACCATGAGGAAGAGGAAGGAGGATAAAGATCAGGATCGTTCCCCAACTTTGTCTCCCCGTTTTCTCCTGCCTGGTACTAACTCACCCTTTCAACAGGAAGGTACAAGTAGAGGGACATATGCACAGAGAGGCTAAGAAGTCTGCCCAAGGCCACACAGCAAGCCAGGGAGACCTGGCTGGTGCCTGGCCGAGCCTGCCTGGGCCCCACCCAGCGGGCTGCTCCCACGCTTCAGAACAGCCCTGACTTCCACGGGGCCTGATCCGCCAGGTGAAAAAGCTGCTGGTCTGGCTCTGGCGGTTCCCAGGCGGGTGCTCAGCCAGGGGCCAGGAGGGAAGCCTCTGGAGCAGTAGTGGGAAGGACGGCTCCTCCCCTGGGGCTGCTTCTGGGCAGACTTCCCAGGGAGATTATCCTGCCACTTTGAGCTCTGGTTCGCCTCGAGTCAGGAGCCGCCTGGTGCAGAGAGCCGCAAGCAGGGGGGTCAGGAGCCCTCACCTCGCACTGGCTCCTCCAGTGACCAGCCGGGGACACTGTAAGCAGGTTATCAAACCCCCTGAGCCTCAATTTTCCCAGCTGCAAAATGGGACAGCACCTACAGAACACACCTCGTGGAGTTGTTGTAAGAGTCCACGGGCTATTTCCTAAAGGGCCCCGGCCCACCTAGGCTGACCCCAGAGCCAGGCCTGGCTTCCCTCCAGTCAACAACACGGAGAGAGCACACCCACCATGACCGCCTCACTCGGCCTCCGTCCTCAGTCCAGCCCTGTCCTAGCTACGGTCTCCCACCGGCTCTCTTGTCGCTCCATCCCACCACCCCTGGGGACACCCCCACAACGTGCCCCACGTGGACACTCACCTGCCGCCCGTCTCTCAGCTGCCCCTTCAACAGAGTGTCCAGAGGGAAAGAGACAATGTTGTTCAGGTTCTGAACCTGGAAGGAGCAGAAACCCCCCATGCCCCACCTTGAATGAATGTCTGTTCAGCCCACGGGACTCGGGGTACATGAAGCGTCACGAGGCCAAGGACAGCACTCAGACGAAGGAGGGAGAGGAAGAAAATCAAGAGTACAAGGGAGTGGGGGCCAGCCTCCTGTGAAAACTCTCGCCCTCCCCAAACTCATCGGCCTCATCACCTCATGGCCCACTCCCCGGCACCCAGGGTCAGCCCATCTCTGTTCCGTTGCCAGAGGGGCCCCCTCATCTCTCCTTTCTGACTCTCTGAGGCCCACCTGTTGCTTCTGCTTGGCTAGTTTCTCCACTCCCCTATACTGTGAGGACCTTTTCCCTGGGTCCCATGGGCTTAGCATAGAGTCAAAGCTGACCAGAATGCCCCAACTGGGCGCTACTGTCATTGAACCACAAGCACGTGATCCAAGTCAGCCAATCAGGATACTTTCTGACTTCCACGGGGCCTGATCCGCCAGGTGAAAAAGCTGCTGGTCTGGCTCTGGCGGTTCCCAGGCGGGTGCTCAGCCAGGGGCCAGGGGGGAAGCCTCTGGAGCAGTAGTGGAAGGACGGCTCCTCCCCTGGGGCTGCTTCTGGGCAGACTTCCCAGGGAGATTATCCTGCCACTTTGAGCTCTGGTTCGCCTCGAGTCAGGAGCCGCCTGGTGCAGAGAGCCGCAAGCAGGGGGGTCAGGAGCCCTCACCTCGCACTGGCTCCTCCAGTGACCAGCCGGGGACACTGTAAGCAGGTTATCAAACCCCCTGAGCCTCAATTTTCCCAGCTGCAAAATGGGACAGCACCTACAGAACACACCTCGTGGAGTTGTTGTAAGAGTCCACGGGCTATTTCCTAAAGGGCCCCGGCCCACCTAGGCTGACCCCAGAGCCAGGCCTGGCTTCCCTCCAGTCAACAACACGGAGAGAGCACACCCACCATGACCGCCTCACTCGGCCTCCGTCCTCAGTCCAGCCCTGTCCTAGCTACGGTCTCCCACCGGCTCTCTTGTCGCTCCATCCCACCACCCCTGGGGACACCCCCACAACGTGCCCCACGTGGACACTCACCTGCCGCCCGTCTCTCAGCTGCCCCTTCAACAGAGTGTCCAGAGGGAAAGAGACAATGTTGTTCAGGTTCTGAACCTGGAAGGAGCAGAAACCCCCCATGCCCCACCTTGAATGAATGTCTGTTCAGCCCACGGGACTCGGGGTACATGAAGCGCCACGAGGCCAAGGACAGCACTCAGACGAAGGAGGGAGAGGAAGAAAATCAAGAGTACAAGGGAGTGGGGGCCAGCCTCCTGTGAAAACTCTCGCCCTCCCCAAACTCATCGGCCTCATCACCTCATGGCCCACTCCCCGGCACCCAGGGTCAGCCCATCTCTGTTCCGTTGCCAGAGGGGCCCCCTCATCTCTCCTTTCTGACTCTCTGAGGCCCACCTGTTGCTTCTGCTTGGCTAGTTTCTCCACTCCCCTATACTGTGAGGACCTTTTCCCTGGGTCCCATGGGCTTAGCATAGAGTCAAAGCTGACCAGAATGCCCCAACTGGGCGCTACTGTCATTGAACCACAAGCACGTGATCCAAGTCAGCCAATCAGGATACTTTCTGGCACTTTTCTGCCAAAGTCACGAGAGAAAGACTGTCTTTCTTCTGCAAGGGGTGAAGCTGGTCCTGGTGGGCCATCCTGCCATGGAGCAGAGACAGAAACTCTCTAAGAGAAAGAGAAGGAGCCTAAAATCAGCTGCACATCTGGACTTCCCATTATAGAGCGCAGTGAATTGTCTTTTTGAAAATTAACCTCGAGGGGCCTCCCTTGTGGCTCATGCCAATGCAGGAGACAGGAGTTCAGTCCCCGATCCGGGAAGATCCCACATGCCCTGGAGCAACAAAGCCTGTGAGCCACAACTACTGAGTCTGTGCTCTAGAGCCTGGGAGCCGCAACTACTGAGTCTGTGCTCCAGAGCCTGGGAGCCGCAACTACGGAGCCCAGGTGCTGCACGTACTGAAGCCCCGGTGCCTAGAGGCTTTGCTCTGCAACAAGACAAGCCACGGCAATAAGGCGTCCAGGCCCAGCAACAAGAGTAGCTCCCATTCTCTGCAACTAGAAAACAACCTATGCGGCAACAAAGACCCATGCAGTCAAAAATAAAAATAATAAGTAAATATATAAAATACAAATTAACTTAAAAATTAATTAGATTAACCACTGTGGCCCAGTGATGAGGACTCAGAGTTTTCACTCCCGGGGCCAGGTAGGCCCAGGTTCAATCCCTGGTTGGGGAACTAAGATCCTACAATGCGTGTGGTGTGGCCAAAAGAAGAAAAACAGATTCAAGGGAAGAAAAAGACGTATTTAAAAAACAAAATAAAAATTAAATCAGCTTGAGTTGAATTTCTGTCATTGGGCAACTCAAAACAGCCTATCTTTCAGCCCACCTTTTGAGATACAGCTCAGGTCTCCCCTCCTCCAGGAAGCCTTCCTGACTACTTCTTCTCACGGCCTATGCTGACCTCCCCTCCTTTCTAGGCCTCTGCCCTCAGTCGCTGGGTCCTTGAGTTTGTGCCACACTGCTGGTCTTGCCTGGGGTCATCTCACATCGCAGTTCCTGTCTCTTGGACTAGGCTATGTCTCTCCGAGGGAGAGCCTGACTCTTCCCTGTGTCACAGGCCCTGGTACAGCACCCACCATTGAGCAGACCCTCCGCAAACACTAGTTTGACCAAAACAAGGGGAGGAGGGATAAAGACAAAGGAGGGCACTGATTCAGTTGAACCCCAACCCTGATAAGGCCTCCGCATGCAGGACCGGGTGCGAGGCAGTGCTCTGCAGAGCTAAAATGACGACAGATGCCATTAGCTAACGTTGACCGAGTGCTTACCCTGGAGTAGGCACTGAAGTTGAGAAATCTTCATCATCACTCTATGAAGTGGGGACCACAGTTATCCCCATTTTATTTAAACTTTTTAAAGATAAAGCATTTAAAAATACATATTTATTTAGCTGTGCCAGATCTTAATTGTGGCATGCAAGATCTTTTAGTTGGAGCATGCACATTCTTTGTTGGGACAAGTGCGATCTAGACCCCTGACCAGCGATCGAACCTTGGTCCCCTGCATTGGGAGCACAGAGTCTTAGCCCCTGGACCACCAGGGAAGTCCGTTATCCCCACGTTACAGAAGAGGCTCAGACAGACTGAGTGACTTGCCCAGAGTCATACACCTAGTAAGCAGCGAAGCAGGGATTCAAGGACTAGGTCTAAGACCAAGGTCTGCGTGCTTGACCACTGAGCAGCCTGCCTTACAGAGACAATGTGGTCCTCGCCTGCCAGGAAGGGCCCTGGCGGGACTTGAGTCAGCAAAGCCAGGCCTGAAGCTATGGGGTCCGTGAGGGTAGACGCTTTCCTAGGAGGCAGTACATCTTATGCTCGGATGCGGGGTTCAAATCCACCTGTGTGACTTCAGGCAAGGTGTTTGACCTCGTGTCCTAGTTTTCTAGCCCGTGCAGAAGGGCTGTGCTTAGCCGCTCAGTTGTGTCCGACTGTTTGTGCCCCATGGACTGCAGCACGCCAGGATCTTCTCTCCATGGGGATTCTCCAGGCAAGAATATTGGAGTGGGTTGCCATTCCCCCCTCCAGGGGATCTTCCCAACCCAGGGACTGAACCCAGGTCTCCTGCATTGCAGAGGAGACAATAGAAAAAACGGCCCCACAGAGCTGTGTGCCAGGATGAATACGAGCACACGGGAGGTGCTGAGAACTGCGCTTGCACCCGGAAAGAGCTGGTATCTTGGTGTGGCCTCAAGGTGGGGACTCAGAGGACAGGGAGAAGGCCATCTCAGGAAGGAGCCAGAGGCCATGGGGGGCCAGGCGCAGGAGCTGTGAGGCTTCCTGAGACGAGGTACATTCTAGGCTTTGAGGGCAAGGCAGGTGTGCTTGGGAAAGCAGAGGACAGAGAGGGTGGAGAGGAGGTGGTGCAAAGACAGGAACCCGAGTCTGCCCTCCGCACTCTCAGGTCTCCCCAGGGAGCCCTTCTCGCTCTCAGGCCTCCCCAGGGAGCCCTCCCTCACATGGCTCTTCCCCGCTGTGAGACTCCTCTCTGCTCCTGGGTGCTCACCAGAGAGAGGCGGAGCAAGGCAGGAAGGGAGGGAGGAAGGGGAGAGGAGACACCAACAAGAAGTCGGAGAGGAAGAAGAAAGCAAATGGGAGGTCAGAACTGGAAAGGGACCTTAGGTCATGGGTCAGAGGTCAAGGGACACTAGTCGTCAAGGGTAACCTGAAAGAAGGATGGAAACCAGCCCTTTCCCAGTCAGCGTTTTAAGCCACATGTTAGGTGTGCCCTGAGCCTGGGTGGAGGCTGGGCGAGAGAGGAGCAGGGCCTCACCAGGTTCTTGAAGAGCGGCCACTCGGTGAACACCGCCAAGTTCAGGAAGCCGGTGGACAGCTCGTGGCTGTTCTGGGACAAGGGGTTTCCCAAGGACTCCACGGGCCCCTTCTCCCGGGTGGGAGCTACAGTCGTTCCAGACGTTTGCTCGGATGCGGGGTTCAAATCCACCTGTGTGACTTCAGGCAAGGTGTTTGACCTCGTGTCCTAGTTTTCTAGCCCGTGCAGAAGGGCTGTGCTTAGCCGCTCAGTTGTGTCCGACTGTTTGTGCCCCATGGACTGCAGCACGCCAGGATCTTCTCTCCATGGGGATTCTCCAGGCAAGAATATTGGAGTGGGTTGCCATTCCCCCCTCCAGGGGATCTTCCCAACCCAGGGACTGAACCCAGGTCTCCTGCATTGCAGAGGAGACAATAGAAAAAACGGCCCCACAGAGCTGTGTGCCAGGATGAATACGAGCACACGGGAGGTGCTGAGAACTGCGCTTGCACCCGGAAAGAGCTGGTATCTTGGTGTGGCCTCAAGGTGGGGACTCAGAGGACAGGGAGAAGGCCATCTCAGGAAGGAGCCAGAGGCCATGGGGGGCCAGGCGCAGGAGCTGTGAGGCTTCCTGAGACGAGGTACATTCTAGGCTTTGAGGGCAAGGCAGGTGTGCTTGGGAAAGCAGAGGACAGAGAGGGTGGAGAGGAGGTGGTGCAAAGACAGGAACCCGAGTCTGCCCTCCGCACTCTCAGGTCTCCCCAGGGAGCCCTTCTCGCTCTCAGGCCTCCCCAGGGAGCCCTCCCTCACATGGCTCTTCCCCGCTGTGAGACTCCTCTCTGCTCCTGGGTGCTCACCAGAGAGAGGCGGAGCAAGGCAGGAAGGGAGGGAGGAAGGGGAGAGGAGACACCAACAAGAAGTCGGAGAGGAAGAAGAAAGCAAATGGGAGGTCAGAACTGGAAAGGGACCTTAGGTCATGGGTCAGAGGTCAAGGGACACTAGTCGTCAAGGGTAACCTGAAAGAAGGATGGAAACCAGCCCTTTCCCAGTCAGCGTTTTAAGCCACATGTTAGGTGTGCCCTGAGCCTGGGTGGAGGCTGGGCGAGAGAGGAGCAGGGCCTCACCAGGTTCTTGAAGAGCGCGGCCACTTCGCGGGTGAACACCGCCAAGTTCAGGAAGCCGGTGGACAGCTCGTGGCTGTTCTGGGACAAGTGGCTGTTGCCCAAGGACTCCACGGCCTCTCGGTACTGCTCCTCGTTCTCCACGTGGCCTGTGGAAGCGCAGAGCTAGCTTCAGGCTGGAGCCAGGGGCGGGGCTGCCTGGCCAGGCTGGCAGGCGTGGGCTCACTCACCGAGGCCGGAGCTGTGGATCGCGCGCACGGCCTTCTTTATTCGCTGCAGGATGGCCTGGTCTCCTTCCAGCATCTGGAAGCAAATGTGGATGGAGGTTCAGGGACACTCAGCCAGGAGGGGCGCCTGACGCTGTGATCCCACCCTCCAAACACACAGGGGGTTCCTCCTTAGGGTCCCCCGCACCCTCCCCCACCCAGACCACACGGGAGCCACGGACCGGTCATGCCCTTCCAGGGACACCGGGCTTTCCTCCTCATGTGGGACAAGTCAAGGCAGGGATCCCAAGGCACGTGGCGTAGTGGGGTACGTCAGGCTGGGTTTGCACGTAGGCTCTGACACTAACTATGGTGTCAACCTAGACACATCAGTTCACGTCTCTGGCCCTTGGATGCCTTCTTTGCAAAATGAGGATGACATTATGGAGGTGCCGACAGAATGAACGATTTGATGAATACACGCGTGACACTTAGCAAAATACCGGAGGAAAGAATGTGGACATCTCTATATTCTTATTTACTATTTTATTGGGCTCCGGTGAGTCTTAGTTGTGGCACATGGGATATTCATTGCATCATGCTAGAGCTTTCATCGCTGTGTGCGGGCTTCTTTCTAGCTGTGGCGTACCGGCTTCTCTAGCTGTGGCACGTGGGCGTTGGTGTCCTACGGCAAGTGGGGTCTTAGTTTCCCTTTCAGGGATTGAACGCACATCCCCTGCATTGGAAGGGTCTCAACTCCTGGAAAACCAGGGCAATCCCAAATGTCTGTGTTCTTGAAAGATTCAGGTAGGGGAACACTTGTTCCCCATACCCCACGCTCACTATGCAGCCATGTGAGGATCAGGAGGAAGAGGTGGGGATACCAGTGGTTGGCAGTGAGATAAAGGAGGGTAGAGGAAACACTCAGCTCCCATTGGAGAGAATTGGCGAGACAATACCAGGCAACCCCAAAGTCCAGGGGTTGCAGAAAAAAACAGTCAGACTGTGGGGAAGCCGGAAGATGTGACGGGGGGAAGCAGGAGCCACATCTCCTGAGGGGCTCAGCCTGGATAGAAACAGACACACTCAGACACACTCTGGTTTCAGTGGGGTAGAGAAGTTGCCAATCTCATGAAACACTCACGAAATGCAGGTGGGAAATGACAGAATTAGGGCTGCAAAGGGCCCACAGAGTGTCAGATTTGGAAACCAAGGCCAAGAGATGGAGAAGTCTTGCCCAGAGCCAAATAGTGGGGCGACAGCTAAGCTGGGCCTCCAGGGGATGCCCTGGCACAGTGTTCCATCCACACACGACGGTCCCGCCCTGACCCCATCCCCCAGCCCCTTTTCGTCCAGTGACTATAATGGGATCAAAATGTGATCTCCAAAGAATTACTTCAATGCAACGAGAGTTAGCAAATATATTTGGAATGGTATCTGCAAAGATTCTAGACGAAATTCATAGGACAAGGACAGGGCAGATCTTGGAGGCAATGGAATATTCCAGAAGTCTTGGGCATGTGGAAAGCCTCTGAAGGGAGAAGGCTCTGGTTTTGAAGCACAGCTCCACTGCCTAGATGCTTTGTGACTTTGGGCAAGCTCCTATTCTTTCTGAGCTCCCTCTGTAACGATCTGTAAAATGGGGGAAACAATGCCTACCTCTCAGGATCACTATGAGGCTTGTACATATGAGATGATTCACATAAGGGTTCAGTTTGGTGCCGAGCACAGAGTATGTCCACAATGAACATGCTCAGCAGCTGCTCCTGATGCTAGAAAGTACCCATCAAATTCTGGGTACTTCTCCTCCAGGGAATATAAACCTTACAGTCTCTTCCCTGTATATGACCTTGAGATACTTTCATGTCTGGGAGCAGTAAAGGCCCATCCCAGGGGCCTGAAGAATTTAGGGAGACTGGGGAGAGGAGGCCATAACTGACTTAGCTAACTTCTACCTGAGAGACAAAGACAAGAGGAGAGAAACTGGACCTGTCTGTGGTTCCTGAAAACACAGGCTGTGAAACATCATGCTCACCAAAGCCCTTGCTTTCCACCTTGAAATGACCTAGATTGGAAAACACGTGTTCACCAAAGCCCTTGATTCCTACCTTGAAACATGAAAAAGGAAAGATAAGAGCTGATTAATGTAAGGGGCTGGGACTACACTCCAAAAAGATAGTCAGGTTAAAGCTATGAACAAATTCCAAAGAGATTTAAAAAACTCCCTAGAAGGCAGATCTGTGTGCCTAGCATACAGATGGTGCTCAATAATCATTTACCCAAATGAATGACAGTTTGCAAAGCCCTACAAACCTGGGAGGTATGTCTATGCTCTAGTTACCCTTTGGGAAGTCTTCCCCATGCATGACACCCATTCTCTGAAAACCCCTCTACAGGTGGGCCCCAGCTGCCTTTGTGTCCTAGCCATGGTTGATTGGATCAAGGTGGACCCTCGACCCAAGGTGAGCTGATCAGATTCTCTTCCCAAGAAATTTGGACTCAGCTCTGGAAAGCTAGCTAATCGATTGGCAGTGTTTAGGTTGGGCCACCTTCCCCACCATGGGCAAAGGGAAAAGAACCAAGTAGATGTGTAGAAAGAAGCAAATGAGACCCATGATGCCTCGGAGAGGCCTGAGAGAGGAGCTGCCCTGGTTTCCAGCCACTTTCCAGATCTTCACTCTCAGAGGCCCTTCCACACGTCCTGTCCTAGGGCCTCTATTGAAATACTCCTGAATCTACCCAACAAATGCCCTTTAGAGCTTAAACTAGTTTAAGAGAGTCTCTCTCTTCCCGGCAGTATAGCAGAAGCTGTTGGTTGGCTTCCAATCCATTCTCTCTTCCTCCTTAGCAATCAGAACCCTGACTTTCCAAATAGCTGCTTGGTCATTCACAATAAAGACTATACTTTCAGCATAGCTTCCAGCTAAATGTGGTCATGTGACTGGGTTCTGACCAATGGTATGTAATGGTTGTACAAGTTGGGTTTAGAAATGGCAGAGGAGATCTAAAGAGACGCCTCTCCAATGTTGACATACAGATGGACCAAAAGCACATGAAATGATGCTCAACCTCACTTATCATTAGAGAAATGCAAATTAAAACTACAATGAGATATCACCTTACACCCGTCAAAATGGCCATCTACAAAAAATCTGCAGACAATAAATGCTGGAGAGGGTGCGGAGAAAAGGGAGCCCTCTTGCATTGCTGGTGGGAATGTCAATTGATACAGCCATAAAAGTATGGAGAAAAATTGGCATAGGTCTATAATATGACACATGAATGAACATGAAATTCCAAAGAGATTTAAAAACTCCTAGAAGGCAGATCTGTGTGCCTAGCATACAGATGGTGCTCAATAATCATTTACCCAAATGAATGACAGTTTGCAAAGCCCTACAAACCTGGGAGGTATGTCTATGCTCTAGTTACCCTTTGGGAAGTTTTCCCCCATGCATGACACCCATTCTCTGAAAACCCCTCTACAGGTGGGCCCCAGCTGCCTTTGTGTCCTAGCCATGGTTGATTGGATCAAGGTGGACCCTCGACCCAAGGTGAGCTGATCAGATTCTCTTCCCAAGAAATTTGGACTCAGCTCTGGAAAGCTAGCTAATCGATTGGCAGTGTTTAGGTTGGGCCACCTTCCCCACCATGGGCAAAGGGAAAAGAACCAAGTAGATGTGTAGAAAGAAGCAAATGAGACCCATGATGCCTCGGAGAGGCCTGAGAGAGGAGCTGCCCTGGTTTCCAGCCACTTTCCAGATCTTCACTCTCAGAGGCCCTTCCACACGTCCTGTCCTAGGGCCTCTATTGAAATACTCCTGAATCTACCCAACAAATGCCCTTTAGAGCTTAAACTAGTTTAAGAGAGTCTCTCTCTTCCCGGCAGTATAGCAGAAGCTGTTGGTTGGCTTCCAATCCATTCTCTCTTCCTCCTTAGCAATCAGAACCCTGACTTTCCAAATAGCTGCTTGGTCATTCACAATAAAGACTATACTTTCAGCATAGCTTCCAGCTAAATGTGGTCATGTGACTGGGTTCTGACCAATGGTATGTAATGGTTGTACAAGTTGGGTTTAGAAATGGCAGAGGAGATCTAAAGAGATGCCTCTCCAAAGAGGACATACAGATGGCCCAAAAGCACATGAAATGATGCTCAACCTCACTTATCATTAGAGAAATGCAAATTAAAACTACAATGAGATATCACCTCACACCCGTCAGAATGGCCATCTTCAAAAAATCTGCAGACAATAAATGCTGGAGAGGGTGCGGAGAAAAGGGAACCCTCTTGCATTGCTGGTGGGAATGTAAATTGATACAGCCTCTATGGAAGACAGTATGGAGATTTCTTAAAAAACTAAAAATAGAAGCACCCTATGACCCAGCAATCCCACTATTAGGCTTATATCCTGATGAAATCAAAACTGAAAGAAGCACCTGTACCCCAATGTTCATTGCAGCTCTCTATACAATAGCCAAAACATGGAAGCAACCTAGATGTCCATCGACGAATGAATGGATCCAGAAGCTCTGGTACATATATACAATGGAATACGACTCAGCTGTTAAAAGAAATGCAGAAGACTCAGTCCTAATGAAGTGGCTGGCTCTAGAACCTATCATCAAAAGTGAAGTAAGTCAAAAAGAGAAGGACAAATACAGCATACTAACACACATATATGGAATCTAGTAGGATGGTCTTGATATCACACGCAGGGAACTCATGGAAAAACAGACAGAGCATAGACATAGGGACATTGTGGCGAAGAAATAGGGAGGGGGAAGCATGGAGGAAGTAACAAGGAAACCTATAGTGTTATATGTGGAAAAGATAGCTAGTCTCATAGTGCTAAGGGAATAGGAGTGCTTACAATGGCTTGGGGCGAAGGTCTGGAGGGGTGGGATGGGGGGATCTGGGCAGGTGGGGACCATGGATATGCATATGACTGATCTGGGAACATACATGTCTGTGAACAACAAAACTCTGTAAAACCTTTAAAATAAAGAATTAAAAAAAAAAAAAAGAAATGGCAGAGGAACCAGAGATCAAATTGCCAACATTTGTTGGATCATAGAGAAAGCAAGGGAATTTCAGAAGAACATCTACTTCTGTTTCATTGACTATGTGAAAGTCTTTGACTGTGTGGATCACAACAACCTGGAAAATTCTTAAAGAGATGGGACCATCTTACTTGTCTCCTGAGAAACCTGTATAAGGATCAAGAAGCAATAGTCAGAACCTTACATGAAACAACTGACTGATTCGAAATTGGGAAAGGAATACGGTAAGGCTGTATACTGTCACTCTATTTCTTTAACTTATATGCAGAGCATGTCATGTGAAATACCGGGCTGGATGAATCACAAGCTGGAATCAAGATTGCAGGGAGAACTATACCAACAACCTCAGATACGCAGATGATACCACTCTAACGGCAGAAAGCGAAGAGAAACTAAAGAGCCTCTTGATGCGGATGAAGGAGGAGAGTGAAAAAGCTGGCTTAAAACTCAATATTCAAAAAACAAAGATCACGGCATCTGGTCCCATCACTTCATGGCAAATAGAATGGGGAAAAGTGGAAGCAGTAACAGATTTTCTCTTCTTGGGCTCTAAAATCACTGTGGATGATGACTGCAGCCATGAAATTAGACGATGGTTGCTTCTTGGAAGGAAAGCTATGAGAAACCTAGACACTGTATTAAAAATCAAAGACATCACTGCCGACAATGGTCTGTCTAGTCAAAGCTATGGTTTTTCCACTAGTCATGTATGGATGTGAGAGCTGGACCATAAAAAGGGCTAAAGGCTGAAAAACTGATGCTTTTGAATTGTGGAGAAGACTCTAGAGAGTCCATCAGACAGCACGGAGATCAAACCAGTCAATCCTAAGCGAAATCAATCCTGAGTATTCACTGGAAGGACTGATACTGAAGCTGAAGTTCCAATACTCTAGCCAGCTGATACAAACAGCTGACTCATTGGTAAAGACCCTGATGCTGGGAAAGATTGAGGGCAAGAGGAGAAGAAGGAGACAGAGGATGAGATGGTTGATGGCATCATCAATTCAACGGACCTGAACTTGGGCTAACTCTGGGGGATGGTGAAGGACATGGAGGCCTGGTGTGCTGCAGTCCACGGGGTCACAAAAAGTCAGACACAACTTAGCAACTGAACAGCAACATGTAATGGTTATTTCATTTGTCAGGTTCCAGAAAGTATTTTATTTTATTTTTTAAGTTTGGCCCCTTTTACTGATTTTTTGTTTTTATTTGTTTTCACTCATCTTTATTCTTCAGCCTGTGTGGGCCTCCCATGACAATGGTCTCTCTCACTGCAGAGCACCGGCTCCGGGTGCATGTGCTCCAGAGCGCTGGCTCGTAACTGGACACATCGGTCCAGCCGCTCCACGGCACATGGGATCTTCCCGGGTCAGGGATCGAACTGGTGCCCCTTGCATTCCAAGGCAGGACTCTCTACACACTGGACCATCAGGGAAACCCCAGAAAGTATTTTTAAAAGGAAGGGAGGCACTACAATCTATTAGAATGGTCAGAACCCAAAACACTGACAACACTAAATGCTGACAAAGATGAGGTGCCACAGGCCCTCTCGTTCACTGAGCGGGAATGCGAAATAGCACAGCCACTCTGGAAGACAGCTGGGCAGTTTTAACAAAACCAGACATACAGTTACCATATGGTCCAGCAACTGCTCTCCTTGGTATTTACCCAAGTGAGTTAAAACTTATTTCCACATAAAGACTGGCACATGGATGTTTATAGCAACTTTATGCATAACTGCAAAAACTTGGAAGACAAAGGACTATTATTTTGAGCTAAAAAGAAATGAGCTATCAAGCCACGGAAGATATGAAGAAACTTACATGAAATAAGTTGACCTAAAAAGGCCACATACTATATGATTCCAAGTATGTGATTTTCTGGGAAATGCCTTTCCCAGAAACTATGGGGAAAAAAAAAAAAAAAAACTATGGAAACTGTAAACTATCAGTGGTTGCCAGGGTTTGATGGGGAGGGAGGGATCAATCAGTAGAACACAAAGGAATTTCAGGCAGTGAAACTATTCCATATGATGCTGTAACAGTGGACAGGGCTTCCCTAGTGGCTTAGCGGTCAAGAATTCGCCTGCAATGCAGGAGATGCAGGAGACATGGGTTCTATTCCTGGGTTAGGAAGAGCCCCTGGGTGAAGGCATGGCAACTCCCTCCAGTATTCTTGCCTGGAGAATTTCATGGACAGAGGGGCCTAGCGGGCTACCGTCTATGGGGCCAGAAAGAATCAGACATAACTGAAGTGACGGAGCACACACATACACACATACAATGGCCAAAACTCACAGAATGTATAACGTCGAGTGAATCTTAATGTAAACTATGGACTTTGGGTGATGATGTGTCAGTGTAGGTCCCTTGACTATAACAAATGTGCCACAGTAGTGTAGGATGTCAATAGTGGGGGAAGTTGTGCATGGATAGGGCCAGGGAATGTCTATACTTACCACTTAATTTTGCTGTGAGTCTAAAACTGCTTTAAAAAAAAAAAGGGAAAAATTTAATAAAGAAAGAAAAGCAAGCAAGAGGTGTCCTCTGTCATGTACATGTATGCTCAGCGCTCAGTCATGTCCAACTATTTGTGACCCTATCGACTGTAGCGCACCAGGCTCCTCTGTCCATGGGGTTATCCAGGTAAGTACACTGGAGTGGGCTGCCATACTCTTCTCCAGGGAAAATCATTCATCCTGGGGTAGAAATAACTGATAACACCGACCCTCTATGATATAATGGGACAATGGGACAAAGATTTAAGTAAAGAAATACTGTTTGAAGAAGGAAATTCTGATCACAGCCTGGGAAGGAGATGGGATTTGGAGAAAAACTAAGAGGTGTCATGAGGCTACCATAGCAGGATGAGTCACAAGCTGAGATTCCAGCCCCAGTCTCCTGAAAACTCTCTCCCTGGGTGACACTAGCCCAGCCAGACCTCCAAACATCCAAAAACAGGTGAAAGATAATATCATACAGGGAAAAAAAGCCATTCTCCACTTAACTCACAGAGTTACTGTGAGGCTTAGATGAGATCGCAGACCCAAGAGCATGTGCCAAAGCTGGAGGCATTTGGAAAATACAAGTATGATTTTTACTGTGGCTTGTTTTCTGCCTCTGTATGAGATCAGCCCTCATTCTTCATTCCTGTGACTGGATAGGTTAGGGAAAAAAAAAAAAAAACAAGGACTTCCCCTGGTGGTCCAGTGGGTAAGGACACCGCCTTGCAGTGCAAGGGGCGCCGGTTGGATCCCTGGCCTGGGAAGATCCCACGTGCCGCGGAGCGGCTAGACCGATGTGTAGCCGGTGCTCTGCAATGAGAGAGGCCACTGAGATGGGAGGCCCACAGGAGCCAAAGAACAAAGACAATGAAAATGGAGAAATGAAAGACCAATAGAAGTGGCCCGCCCATCCCCCTCCCTCCCCAACCCGACCCCCAAAAGATAAATAAATAAAATTAAAAAAAAAAAAAAAAAAAAGAATCAGCCTCTGGACTCAAGGGGGTCTACTTAATCCCCAATAGTCAGTGACTCTCCAAGTGGGGTCAGCAGCAGCAGCATCACCTGCGACCTTGTTAGAAATGTAACTCTTCAGCGAAATCAGAAAATCTGGAGGTAGGGTCCAGCAATTCGTGTTTCAACAAGCCCTCCAGGTGAGTCCAGCGTATGTTAAGGTGTGGGGATCACTGGGCTAATTCTACCCTTCAGAGATGCAGTAAGTCATCCCGGCTAAAATTGTGAGGCTGGCTCCAGACTACCTGGTCTTGAATTCGAGCTCCATCTAAGTACACTGGAGTGGGCTGCCATACTCTTCTCGGAAAACCCTGGGATAGAAATAACTGATAACACCGACCCTCTATGATATAATGGGACAATGGGACAAAGATTTAAGTAAAGAAATACTGTTTGAAGAAGGAAATTCTGATCACAGCCTGGGAAGGAGATGGGATTTGGAGAAAAACTAAGAGGTGTCATGAGGCTACCATAGCAGGATGAGTCACAAGCTGAGATTCCAGCCCCAGTCTCCTGAAAACTCTCTCCCTGGGTGACACTAGCCCAGCCAGACCTCCAAACATCCAAAAACAGGTGAAAGATAATATCATACAGGGAAAAAAAGCCATTCTCCACTTAACTCACAGAGTTACTGTGAGGCTTAGATGAGATCGCAGACCCAAGAGCATGTGCCAAAGCTGGAGGCATTTGGAAAATACAAGTATGATTTTTACTGTGGCTTGTTTTCTGCCTCTGTATGAGATCAGCCCTCATTCTTCATTCCTGTGACTGGATAGGTTAGGGAAAAAAAAAAAAAAACAAGGACTTCCCCTGGTGGTCCAGTGGGTAAGGACACCGCCTTGCAGTGCAAGGGGCGCCGGTTGGATCCCTGGCCTGGGAAGATCCCACGTGCCGCGGAGCGGCTAGACCGATGTGTAGCCGGTGCTCTGCAATGAGAGAGGCCACTGAGATGGGAGGCCCACAGGAGCCAAAGAACAAAGACAATGAAAATGGAGAAATGAAAGACCAATAGAAGTGGCCCGCCCATCCCCCTCCCTCCCCAACCCGACCCCCAAAAGATAAATAAATAAAATTAAAAAAAAAAAAAAAAAAAAGAATCAGCCTCTGGACTCAAGGGGGTCTACTTAATCCCCAATAGTCAGTGACTCTCCAAGTGGGGTCAGCAGCAGCAGCATCACCTGCGACCTTGTTAGAAATGTAACTCTTCAGCGAAATCAGAAAATCTGGAGGTAGGGTCCAGCAATTCGTGTTTCAACAAGCCCTCCAGGTGAGTCCAGCGTATGTTAAGGTGTGGGGATCACTGGGCTAATTCTACCCTTCAGAGATGCAGTAAGTCATCCCGGCTAAAATTGTGAGGCTGGCTCCAGACTACCTGGTCTTGAATTCGAGCTCCATCTAGATATTCGCTATGTGACTCTGTGCCTCAGTTTTCCTATTTATGAAAAGAGGATGATAATTTCTACTACACAGGGTTATTGGGGAAATGAAATGAACTCACATAAGTAAAGTGCTTAGAATACTATTATTTGATCACTAATAGTGTTATCCGTTTCAAAATTAAATGAAATTTGACTGAGAATTTCTGACTTTTCCTTGCGCTAATTGAAGATACCTCCCTCACCCCCATGACCCTGCTCAGCAAGATGTGGGACCCACAGGTGCAGAGGGACCACCGTTCAGCCTCTGCTGCTGGGCAGCCACAGAGTGCAGGAAGTTACATGTCCGGAAAGCCTGAGGAAGGATTCTGGGTCAGGCTCTTACTCGTCATTCTTCCAGCCACACTTTGAGGTAGGCGTCATCGCCTGCATTTTGTAGATGAAAATGCCAGGGGAAGGAACATGTCCAGGTTTGTCCGGGTCACATAACACTGAAGAGCGGCAGAGTCATAATTTAAACCCAGGTCTGGCCAAGTCCACGGTCAATGTTCTTCCATGACGAGCAAGCGGCCCCATAGAGGTTAAGGGACACGGCTTCTTTAACCCTGGGACTGGATCTGACTTTGAACCTGAACCTCAGCTCAAGCATCTCTACCACATCCCCTCAACATTCCCTCACACAGGAAGGGAGGGACAGAGGGAGACCTGTCCGAAGGAATGGAAGCTGACGGCAAAGGCAGCACCCTCACCGCAAACACCCCAAGCGCTGTCCTACCGGAGAGAAAACAGACTCACTGAAGCTGGCCCTGAAGAGGACTCAATCCCCAATAGTCAGTGACTCTCCAAGTGGGGTCAGCAGCAGCAGCATCACCTGCGACCTTGTTAGAAATGTAACTCTTCAGCGAAATCAGAAAATCTGGAGGTAGGGTCCAGCAATTCGTGTTTCAACAAGCCCTCCAGGTGAGTCCAGCGTATGTTAAGGTGTGGGGATCACTGGGCTAATTCTACCCTTCAGAGATGCAGTAAGTCATCCCGGCTAAAATTGTGAGGCTGGCTCCAGACTACCTGGTCTTGAATTCGAGCTCCATCTAGATATTCGCTATGTGACTCTGTGCCTCAGTTTTCCTATTTATGAAAAGAGGATGATAATTTCTACTACACAGGGTTATTGGGGAAATGAAATGAACTCACATAAGTAAAGTGCTTAGAATACTATTATTTGATCACTAATAGTGTTATCCGTTTCAAAATTAAATGAAATTTGACTGAGAATTTCTGACTTTTCCTTGCGCTAATTGAAGATACCTCCCTCACCCCCATGACCCTGCTCAGCAAGATGTGGGACCCACAGGTGCAGAGGGACCACCGTTCAGCCTCTGCTGCTGGGCAGCCACAGAGTGCAGGAAGTTACATGTCCGGAAAGCCTGAGGAAGGATTCTGGGTCAGGCTCTTACTCGTCATTCTTCCAGCCACACTTTGAGGTAGGCGCCATCGCCTGCATTTTGTAGATGAAAATGCCAGGGGAAGGAACATGTCCAGGTTTGTCCGGGTCACATAACACTGAAGAGCGGCAGAGTCATAATTTAAACCCAGGTCTGGCCAAGTCCACGGTCAATGTTCTTCCATGACGAGCAAGCGGCCCCATAGAGGTTAAGGGACACGGCTTCTTTAACCCTGGGACTGGATCTGACTTTGAACCTGAACCTCAGCTCAAGCATCTCTACCACATCCCCTCAACATTCCCTCACACAGGAAGGGAGGGACAGAGGGAGACCTGTCCGAAGGAATGGAAGCTGACGGCAAAGGCAGCACCCTCACCGCAAACACCCCAAGCGCTGTCCTACCGGAGAGAAAACAGACTCACTGAAGCTGGCCCTGAAGAGGATCCCTGGACTGACAGGTGGAAGTTAGAGAGACAGACCCAGGCACCCGCTCAGAGGAAGAAGTTCTTAAGAAAGAACAAGCGAGCCTGGGAGGGGAAAGTGAACTATTCAGGGACTGCGGGAGTACAGTGTGGCTCAGAGTTTGGATTAGCAGTGATGACCATTTAGATTTCCCACAAAGCTGAGTCCAAGCGAGAGCCTGGCAGGCACGTGGCAAAGGCAGGCGAAACGCAAGAGTACCGGGGACATGTCTAAACTTAGAAAATCAACCGGAGTCCTTCAGGCAGCCTTGCCTGGCTGGGCTTACACAAAGTCTGAGTGCCAGTTGGTGACAGAGTCCCGTGTGCCCACCAACCCCATCCTAGACATAAACACACACACACACAGAGGCACACGCACACACACACTGCGCTCCCTCTCTGCAGGCAGAAGACTACAGACGGCAGCCCTAGGGCCATGCTCAGCTTCCCTGTTTGGAAGGCCTTCTAAGTGTCCCCTTCCCGAGTCAGGGTTCATCAACAGGAGCCATTCTTCAGTCCTGTGGTTTCTCAGAACCAGCTGCAGTAACCATGGCAACCCAGTCCAGCGCACAGGGCTGCTAAAGATAAAGCCTTGGGAGTTGTAAATTAAATTTCACCGTTAGACATTCATTCCTTTGGACTATTACAATGCCGGGCACAAGCACGCTTTTATTTCACGACCACTGGAGCCGTCATTAACAGTATTTTCCCACTGCCTGGCTCTGTTTCATCATCTTGTTAAGGCAGTCCTCCAGTAGCCCCTTTTAAAATTTCTACGACCATGATTCGACATAACACTGAAGAGCGGCAGAGTCATAATTTAAACCCAGGTCTGGCCAAGTCCACGGTCAATGTTCTTCCATGACGAGCAAGCGGCCCCATAGAGGTTAAGGGACACGGCTTCTTTAACCCTGGGACTGGATCTGACTTTGAACCTGAACCTCAGCTCAAGCATCTCTACCACATCCCCTCAACATTCCCTCACACAGGAAGGGAGGGACAGAGGGAGACCTGTCCGAAGGAATGGAAGCTGACGGCAAAGGCAGCACCCTCACCGCAAACACCCCAAGCGCTGTCCTACCGGAGAGAAAACAGACTCACTGAAGCTGGCCCTGAAGAGGATCCCTGGACTGACAGGTGGAAGTTAGAGAGACAGACCCAGGCACCCGCTCAGAGGAAGAAGTTCTTAAGAAAGAACAAGCGAGCCTGGGAGGGAACGTGAACTATTCAGGGACTGCGGGAGTACAGTGTGGCTCAGAGTTTGGATTAGCAGTGATGACCATTTAGATTTCCCACAAAGCTGAGTCCAAGCGAGAGCCTGGCAGGCACGTGGCAAAGGCAGGCGAAACGCAAGAGTACCGGGGACATGTCTAAACTTAGAAAATCAACCGGAGTCCTTCAGGCAGCCTTGCCTGGCTGGGCTTACACAAAGTCTGAGTGCCAGTTGGTGACAGAGTCCCGTGTGCCCACCAACCCCATCCTAGACATAAACACACACACACACAGAGGCACACGCACACACACACTGCGCTCCCTCTCTGCAGGCAGAAGACTACAGACGGCAGCCCTAGGGCCATGCTCAGCTTCCCTGTTTGGAAGGCCTTCTAAGTGTCCCCTTCCCGAGTCAGGGTTCATCAACAGGAGCCATTCTTCAGTCCTGTGGTTTCTCAGAACCAGCTGCAGTAACCATGGCAACCCAGTCCAGCGCACAGGGCTGCTAAAGATAAAGCCTTGGGAGTTGTAAATTAAATTTCACCGTTAGACATTCATTCCTTTGGACTATTACAATGCCGGGCACAAGCACCGCTTTTATTTCACGACCACTGGAGCCGTCATTAACAGTATTTTCCCCACTGCCTGGCTCTGTTTCATCATCTTGTTAAGGCAGTCCCTCCAGTAGCCTCTACCTATCAAACTATAATTAGCGCAGGAGATGAAAAGCATTTTCTACTTTTGTTTTGGACCATGATGTCGACCCTTGAGAGACTAAATCACTGAATACCAAAGGTAATCTAACATTACCTATTTACTTTAGAGTTTGCAAAACAAAAGCTCCAATGAGTTTCTGGGCCCAGGACTCATTGAAACTGCAAACAAACTAAAGAAAGAATACAACCCAAAACTTGTGCAGGGCTTGACAGTTTGTAAAGCAATCTGACATCCACCTTTGACTCATATCACCCTCATTAGGCAGTTATTGCTTTTGCTCCCCTCTGGCTGATGTCAGTGAGGCTCAGAGAGGTGAGGAAAGTTGTCTGAGCTCACACAGCCACAAAGCGGCAGAGACTGACCTGGGACCAAAGTGGAGCCCATGTGCCGTAACCAGAGACTCCAAGCAATGAAAGATCCTGCGTGACCTGATACAGTCAAATACATAAATAAACAAATTAAAAAAAAAAAAAGGGAATGACAGTCACGGCCACTCCGGCCAGCTTCCACTGGGACTCAAATCACGAAGACTGGCTACGTTTGCATCCCTTGCAAACGCGAGCTGTCCTGCTCGTATCATGCTCTACACTGGCTTCTGCTCACCCACCTGCCCAGCCAGCAGATCCAAAGAAAGGTCGGGAGCCCCACAGGGCCCTTCAGGGGGGACCAGCAGGGAGGGGTGAGAGTGGGACTGGGAGGTAGTCGCTAGCATCCCACCTCCAGGTCACCCCGGCTGAGCTCCACCCCCTGAACAGCGTCGACTCTGGAACCTCAAGTCTGAAGCCTGTACTTCTCCGCCCAGTGGGGCAGCGGGCGGGGCTGGGGGGCGAGGTCTCCACCAGAGCCACTGGCACACAGGCGGGGCCTGTCCACACGCACTGCGTGGCCAGCTGTGCCCTGCTCGGCTGTGCAAGTGCTGGGGAGAGAGCAAGGTCAGGCTGAACGTAGACAAGGATGTGCTTGCCGAGGGTTGAGGAGGCCTGGGCGAGTCTGAAACAGAAGAGATGCCTGTGGAGGGGTCCAGGAGCGCCCACCCACCCTGGGGTGAAGCGTTACTTCACCAGAGCCTCGAGAAAGAGGAGACACTGGTAGAGAGAAGCCACGTGGGGAAGGCAACTCTGAGGGGAGAAGGGACTTCCCTGGTGTCCACTGGCTAAGACTCTGTGCTCCAATACAGGGGGCCCAGATTTGATCCTCGGTTAGGGAACTAGATCCCAAATGCCGCAACTAAAAGACCCTATGTGCTGCAACAAAGATCAAAGATTCCCAAGTGCCTCAAGGAAGATCCGGCGCAGCCAAATTAATTTTTTTTAAAGAGGGGAGAGGCGCCTTGGCAAAGTCCCTGGGTAGAAGCGTCAGCACGTTTGGGGAACAGCCTGGAGCTTATGTGTCAGGCACTTACCGGGGGTGGGGTGGGGTGGGGAAGTGGTGAGCAGTGGTTAGGCTAAGCTGGACCCCGCAGGACCCACTCAGAGTCCATGCTCCTAATGAGAGGCCAGGGGATGGTTTTATCACTGCCACTTGCCAGGCTTATTCTAAGAACATGACAGACGTTGCTTTATTTCATGCAATCCCCAGGAAGTTCTACAGGTGAGGAGCTGGAGGCCCGGGGAATTTATGGCATTTGTCTAGCTCACACGGCTGATGAGTGGTGAAATCTAGACGCAGGCCCAGAATCCATGCATTTAACCTGAAGGTTTTATCTGACAAGTGACGGGGAGGAAAGTCCTGCAGGGTTCTGAACAAGAGAGGAGTGACCTTCACGTTCAGGGGTCTTGATAAATTCTCAAGTTGGATGGGACTTCAGTAGTGGTCCAGTGGTTAGGACTCCATGCTGTCCCCACAGGGGCCATGGGTTCAATCCCTGGTTAGGGAACTAAGATCTTGCAAGCCATGTGACATAGCCAAAGGGGGAAAAAATTCTCCTGGTAGAAAGACTGATTCTGGGGCTCCTCTGTAGACCTGAGCCGAAGCAGGAAAAAATGGGTGCAGCCTTGAACCCAGGCTCGACTGGGTAATGGGGGAGAACACAGCCCAGCCCAGCCCAGCCCAAAGCGGCTCACCAACAGGAAACACTTGGGTTCCAAGTGCCCAGGATGATCTATTTACACAAATCCAGCCAGCACCCCCACTTACTTATTGTTTTATTTCTCGTTTTATCTTGTTTATTCCTGTGAGGTAGTGAATATCCTCCCCGTTTTACATATGAGGACACTGAGGCTGGGTAGGCAAGGCAACTGGTTCAGGGTCACGTAAGTAGCTCTAGGAAGTGTAGAGCCCTTTGCTCCAGAAACTTCTCCCCTTGCACACCTCTCTGAGCCCAGTTATCTCTGTAAGGATGGCTGTTACAATTATTAAGAAATAGGTCATGATTTTTCTAATGGTCGATGTCAGGCATCTTCGGAAGCAATGCAGAAGCATTTCAAGGGAAAGGGGGGAGGCACTGAATTTTAGGTGTACTGCTGCCATCAGCCCCTCTGTATCCCTCTGAATTCCTTACCCTGTCTGTGTCTTAGTTTCCCCACCTGTACAATTTACAGCTAACAGACATGACCCTTCCAGGTCAAAGCTCCGGGACTCAGAGTTGAGTTAATCATCCCCTGTAAGGCTGCCCCATGTTCAGCCACTAGCAGGAACAGATGTCTCCAAATGGTTTTTGTCTGAATAAGCCCCACCCCCAGCACCTGAGCTGGACCGGTCAGGAGGAGGGGCTCCGCTGCCAGCCCCAGCTTGGCCCTGGCCCCTGGCCTGACCTCCAGGAGACAATCTCTTTCCCTCCCGCGGCCGACTCCTTGTCTGGAAGGAGGGGCTGGGCGGTGACGTGGCAGGCTCCTGCCAGCTCGGACATTTATTATTTCAGGGTCCCTCCGTCTCTCGCTGTTTTCCTTCCTGCACTGCTGGAGCCTGTGGCTGGCCATGTGCCCTCCTCGGTCAGGCCCCTGAAGCCGTCTCCCCAGCCCGGGCACCCGGCCAGCCCTGCCAACTCAGCCTCCCCAGCTGCCCCTTGCAGGGTGGTGGGGAGCGGGGTGGCAGGGGGAAGAGGGGCTGCAGGAAGGCAGCCGCGCCCTCTGTGTGCACCGAGGCCTCCACAAACCCCAAGTTTCCTGGCTGGGAGTTTCCTCGGGAGACTGCTTGGCCGTGATGAGCTCAGAGAGCAAGAACTCTGCTAGAGGATCGCCGCAGATTCTCATCTGACCTCTGGCCGCAAGCCCCGAACTCCACCCAAGCCTGGGGAGAGTCCGGCCTGTCCTCCTGGCCACAGCAGCGGAGGGCCCCATGCCTCCTGTGCTCTGGGCTCCCTGGTCAGCCGGGAGGAATCCCTCCCTTCCACCACTGGACAGTCACCACGGATCCCTTAAACCCCAGTCCTCCTCAGCTCCGCAGTCCCCTTGGAGTGCCAGGCTGTTTCCAGTCGCTAGACCTTGGCCAGGAGAGCCTTTCCCCCTTGCTGCAGCGTAAACACTCATCCTTCCCGACTCAGCGTACAGGTCCCTGCCCGCCCTCCCCTCCCAGAACAGACTTGACGCCATCCTGTGCTCACCACAGCCTTCCATCATAGCAATCAGGGCCCTTTCCACCACGTCTGACTCTCTACGGCACTAAAAACGCTAGAAGGGCAAGGAGGGGCTTCCCTGGTGGGTCAGTGGATAAGAATTCGTGAGGGACATGGGTTTGATCCTGGTCAGGGAACTAAGGTCCCACACGCCTTGGAGCAATGATGTCTGCACACCACAACTATAGAGCCTGTGTACAGCGACTGCTGAGTGGGCGCTCTCTCTCGGGTCTGCACTCTGCAAAAAGAGAAGACTGTACATTGCAGTAAAGATGCAGCGCAGCCAAAAAACTTTGTTTAATTAACTAATTTTTAAAAGGGGGCAGGGATTGGCTCCTCTGACTTTATATCCATAGCACCCAGCACAGGGCCCGGCAGATGAGCAGCCGTAACCCTCTGTGGAGTGAATGAATGAATACTAGCAGGGTCCTCTGGAAACACAGAAAAGGCAGCAGGGGTTAAAAACTCAGAACACCACACTGCTATGAGGTCCAAATTCTAGTTCTAAAACTCTTGGCTGTGTGACCTGGGGCAAGTGACTTAGTTTCTCAGAGCCTCACGTCCCTATCTGTTTAGTGGGATAATAATAACATTAGTTTGCTTGCCCAGTAGCCTCAAAGAGGGCTGCAGGACGGCAGCCGCGCCCTCTGTGTGCACCGAGGCCTCCACAAACCCCAAGTTTCCTGGCTGGGAGTTTCCTCGGGAGACTGCTTGGCCGTGATGAGCTCAGAGAGCAAGAACTCTGCTAGAGGATCGCCGCAGATTCTCATCTGACCTCTGGCCGCAAGCCCCGAACTCCACCCAAGCCTGGGGAGAGTCCGGCCTGTCCTCCTGGCCACAGCAGCGGAGGGCCCCATGCCTCCTGTGCTCTGGGCTCCCTGGTCAGCCGGGAGGAATCCCTCCCTTCCACCACTGGACAGTCACCACGGATCCCTTAAACCCCAGTCCTCCTCAGCTCCGCAGTCCCCTTGGAGTGCCAGGCTGTTTCCAGTCGCTAGACCTTGGCCAGGAGAGCCTTTCCCCCTTGCTGCAGCGTAAACACTCATCCTTCCCGACTCAGCGTACAGGTCCCTGCCCGCCCTCCCCTCCCAGAACAGACTTGACGCCATCCTGTGCTCACCACAGCCTTCCATCATAGCAATCAGGGCCCTTTCCACCACGTCTGACTCTCTACGGCACTAAAAACGCTAGAAGGGCAAGGAGGGGCTTCCCTGGTGGGTCAGTGGATAAGAATTCGTGAGGGACATGGGTTTGATCCTGGTCAGGGAACTAAGGTCCCACACGCCTTGGAGCAATGATGTCTGCACACCACAACTATAGAGCCTGTGTACAGCGACTGCTGAGTGGGCGCTCTCTCTCGGGTCTGCACTCTGCAAAAAGAGAAGACTGTACATTGCAGTAAAGATGCAGCGCAGCCAAAAAACTTTGTTTAATTAACTAATTTTTAAAAGGGGGCAGGGATTGGCTCCTCTGACTTTATATCCATAGCACCCAGCACAGGGCCCGGCAGATGAGCAGCCGTAACCCTCTGTGGAGTGAATGAATGAATACTAGCAGGGTCCTCTGGAAACACAGAAAAGGCAGCAGGGGTTAAAAACTCAGAACACCACACTGCTATGAGGTCCAAATTCTAGTTCTAAAACTCTTGGCTGTGTGACCTGGGGCAAGTGACTTAGTTTCTCAGAGCCTCCACGTCCCTATCTGTTTAGTGGGATAATAATAACATTTAAGACTGAATGCAATCAGGCATTTAAGCACCTAGTTCAGTCCCTGGTACACAGGGAGGGCTAGTGACAGCCATCTTGCCGAGCAGACGTCTTCTCTGCATCCCAGACCCTGAGCACATCCACAGGCTGTCAGAGGAATGGCCTGGGGTGCTAAAAAAAGACAAGGGTGCCAGAGCCTCACTTCAGACCTGTTAGAGTCCCTGGGGAGGCAGAGAGGGAGCGAGAGGTGAGGCACTCCCACGTGCTCTGAACTACTCAGGTCCAAATAACTGGCTCTGTCACTTACTGCTAGCAGAGTTGCCCGTTTTATCAAAAATAAATACAGGATACGCAGTTACAGTTGAACTTCAGATAATCAATGAATAATTCTTAGTATAAGGATGCCCCAAATTGGAGAAGGAAATGACTACCACTCTAGTATTCGTGCCTGGAAAATTCTATGGACAGAGGAGCCTGGCAGGCTACAGTCCATGGGTTGCAAAGAGTCAGACACAACTGAGTGACTGAGCACATGCCCTAGATATTGCATGTACATCCTGTATGTTCTTTGGGAATCCTGTTCACTGGGCTATGTCATCTCTCTGTGCCTTTGATGGGCATTCCATGAGTTACTATGTATGTGGGAAATGCTTATAACACCGCCTGAACTGTCTGTGGTTTTTCTTTAAAAGCAACCCAGATGGTTTCAGTGGCTCAGACAATAAAGAATCTGCCTTCCATGCAGGTGACCTGGGTTTGATCCCTGGGTGGGAAGATTCCCTGGAGAAGGGCATGGCAACCCACTCCAGTATTCTTGCCTGGAAAATCCCATGGACAGAGGAGCCTAGCAGGCTACAGTCCATGGGTTTGCAGAGTCAGATACAACTAAGCAACTAACACTTTCAGACAGTATGGAAGAACCTTGGAACATTATGCTAACTGAAAGAAGCCAGACACAAAAGTCCACATATGGTAGGATTCCATTGACATGAAATGTCTGGAATAGGCAAATCCATAGAGACCGAAAGTTGCCAGAGGCTAGAGGGAGTAACAGTGGGGAGTGACTTCTAATGAGCACAGTATTTCTTTTTTGGCCTGATGGAAATGTTCTAGAATTAGACAGTGGTAATGATTGCGCAACACTGTGAGTAAAGACTGCTGAACTGTACATTTTAGAATGATTAAACTGGTGCATTTTATGTTATAGAAATTGTATCTCTATTTTTAAAAAAGACAAAAACAAAAAAACTACCTAAAAACAACCCAGGGGATTGTAATGTGCAGCCAGGACTGAGAATGGGGTCGGCTCTCAACAAATGTTTGATGAAGAAATAAACAGACAGGAGAGAGCAAAGGGCAGAGCGGAGGGGACAATCTGTCTTGTCCAGAATGAGGCTCAGCTACTCATTCCCGGACACCCGCAAGGTACACCGGATGTCTCATTTTGCCTGGGTGCCAGAACTGCACAATTTCAGTGCTCACTCACAGTAACCGCCTCATCCCTGTTGCAATGATCTCCCCTTCTCTCTGTAGTTGTGCATCTACTTAGCTATCCTATAAGTAGGTATACTGGTGTTTTTAGTAAAAGAGAATTTAAAAAAATTAAGTACCTTTAATGAGCTGGGTGGAGGCTAGAGGGTTTATACGTAATCCCCTCAAAAAAACCCGTAAGATAGTTATTATCATCCCGATCTACAGATGGGGAAATTGAGGTTCAGAAAATTCAAGTCATGTTCCTGAGGTCACATAACCTATAGGAATTCAAACCCAGGCTTGCCTGACTTGTTACTGGACTCTCTCCATCGACCTCAGCCACACCCCTACAGGCTGTGGGCTGTCAATCATCTTTCCATGGGCATGAGTCCATCTCCTTCCCAGGTGGGTACCATGTTGTGTCATCTATGCGCCTTCTAAGCCTACCATCTTGCCTTCGTACAGGGCAGATGTTCCGTAAATAGTGTTTAATGAGTAACGAACCTTAAGTGAGCATGCACAGCTCACCACAAGGGTTCCCTCTGACACCTCATCAGTTGCCCTGGGGGAACTTCTACCTGTTCCTTTGCCCAGGTCTCACCCCTGGGAGATTCTGATTTGTAGGTCTGGGTGGAGCCAACAACATCTGAAGTTCTTAACAGCTCAGTCAAGGTCAAAACTGAGCCCAGTTAGAAAATCTTTAGCAGGGACTTCTCTGGAGGTCCAGTGGTTAAGACTGCACTTCCAATGCAGGGGGCGGAGGTTTCATCCTGACTTGGTGAACTAAGATCTCGCATGCCGTGCAGTGCAGCCAAAAGAAATAAAATAATTAAAGGAAAGAAAATCTTTAGGACAATGCTGTTCCAAGCTCAGCCTTCTGTACCTTCACAGTGAGGCCCACTAACAAAATCCCCAGGACAAAAGGGGCCCAGGGCCCTCCCTCAGAGTTTGAGGAACTCACTGTGCTCCGTGAGTTTTAATATGCCTTATGTACCCTGAGTTCATCCAAGGAAACTTCTGGCAAAGATGTCTGAGGACTGTCCTACCAAATTGACCTTGGGGAAAGCATGTCCCTTTCCTCTGACCTAAAACACCAGCTTCTGTCCCCAAAGCTGGCTGTATCACCTTGGTGGCCAGAAACAGCTGAACACCAAGCAAGGAAGTTGGGCCCCGAAATTGAGATTTGGGGGGGGGGGCAATGTGAGGCTAGGCTTGAGGCTGAAACTCCAGGAGGACCCTGTGACCCTGTGCAGAGGCAGCCTGGCGCGAGGAGGGGCTGGCTCAGACGGAGCTGGGTTCTGGCCTGGAGAACCCTCTTGGCTCAGGTCCCTGGTCAGCATCCCATGTCTCTACTTCCCTTCTTAGCAAAAATTCTCATCTGCCTCCTCCTCAAATTAGTCTAGGGGAGGGGAAAAAAAGCACTAAATCTGTTCTTAAGGTCACCAATGACCACAATGTTGCCAACATTAGAGGATGCACCTCTGTCATGTCATGACCTCTGGGTTAGGTAGGGGATGCGTGACAGAGCTAAGCATCGCTCCCTCATTAAAACATTCCTCCCCTGCCTTCTGAGGCACTCTACTCCCTTGATTTCCTTCCTTCCTCCCTGGCAGCTCTTCCATCCCCTTTATTAACCATTCTTCCCATCCTAACCCATTAATCCTGGAGCTCCCCAGAGCTTGGACCCAGACTCTCTTCCTTTCTCTCCCTAGGTGATTTTATCCACTCCCGCTTTTGTTGTTTGGTCGCTCAGTTGTGTCCGGCTCTTTGTGACCCCATGGACTATACAGCACACAGGCTTCCCTGTCCTTCACCATCTCCTGGAGTTTGCTCAAATGCATGTCCACTGAGTCAATGAAGCCATCCGACCATCTCATCCTCTGTCATCCTCTTCTCCTCTTGCCCTCAATCTTTCCCAGCATTAGCATCTATTCCAATAAGTTGGCTCTTTGCATCAGGTGGCCAGAGTATTGGAGCTTCAGCTTCAGCATGAGTCCTTTAAACACCAGCTAATGCAATAAACACATTAGCTGGTTCATGGACCACTTGCATGAGCATCTCCTGGGGATCCTGGTCAAGATGCAGATTCCCAGCCACCCCCCTGCTGGCTGGTGAACCTGCCAGACTGGTATTTGGACCTCTTTCCTACATCTGGGAAATTGCTTGCTACATAACCCTCAGTAGAGCTTGCTTCCTACACAAGCAGCTGAAATCAAACTCATGATTCCAGACTCCCTTGCAGCTAGGGTACAGGTATGTATGAGGTAGGCTAGCCAATCAGAGGCACTCAATGCAAGCTTTGAATCAGGAGTGGAGAGAGAGGAAGATCATTCTTATGTTGATGGCCACAGCAGGGAAGGCACCCAGTCCTCAGGAAACAGTGGTGGTCAAGCGGTGGCACTTAATGCATGTCATCAGTGTCCTTGCCAAACAGGCTCAGTGGAGAGACCTGGCTGAGATCCCGTCTGCTGCCTTGTCCCAGTTCTCCAGCTTCCCAGAAATCCTGTGAACTACTGAATATTCCCTTTCAGTGAACTCCTTTTCTGTCTAAATCAGCTCAGGTTGGCTTCTGTTCTTTGCAATAAGAAGCCTAAGTAAGAAACAGCTACTCAATTGGACTCCCCAGGAACGATGCCAGGTAATCCTTATACAGATGCAAGTTTGAAACCTGTTATCTCAATGCTGACAATTCTCAAGTGTGTATCTCCAGCCTCATCCTTTGACCTTCAACCACATATATGTAAGTGTCTTCTTGACCTCTCCACTTGGATATTTCAGGGAGCCAGAAGATGTAAAAACAGAATCCTTGACTACCCTCCAAACCTGGTCCTCTCTTAGATATTCACTTCTTATGCACAATGGCATTCCTCTCTTAGGAATTGGGGGACCATTCTTGACCATTCCCCATATGCATCCCATCAGCAAATTTTGTTGTTTCTACTAATAAAAATATTCCTAGAATCTGTCCACTTCTCCCCACACCACTATCATCCCCTCCACGAACAACTGCCAACAGCCTCCTGCGTCCTCTCCTGCCTTCTCCATGAAGCAGCTGATACTATCTTCTTTTTTCTTTTTGTTTACACCAAAAACATTTTTATTGAAGTATAGCCAATTAACAATTTTGTGGATACTATCTTTCTAAAATGTAAGTTGGGTGGGGGACTTTCCTGTTGGTCCAGTGGCTAAGACTCCTCGCTCCCAATGCAGGGGGCCCAGGGGGTCCTGATCAGGGAAGTAGATCCCACATGCAGCAATCAAGAGTTCACATGCTGCAGCAAAGACCCCAGCAAACCCAAATGAATAAATCATAAAATAAATGTTGAAGATAAATGTCAAATATAAATTGGATTATGTTGCTTGCCTGAAAAATAAATAAAATCCAAACGTGCCACCAGGGCCTACAAACTTGAAGACGATCTGGCCTCTGCTTCCCAAACACGTGTGGTGGGGCTCTTCCATTTGCCACGGTTATGCTTGGAAAGATCCCCTGGAGGTGGGCATGGCAACCCACTCCAGTAATTCTCTCTCTTTTTTTGCAGGGGTGGGGTTGGGAGGGAGTGGCGGCGGGCCACTTCTATTGGTCTTTCATTTTTTTATTTTCATCCATCTTTGTTCTTCGGCCCGTGTGGGCCTCCCATCACGGTGGCCTCTGTTGTCACAGAGCACCGGCTCTGGGCACATGCGCTCCAGAGCTCCGGCTTGGTAATTGGACACATCGGTCCAGCCGCTCCGTGGCACGTGGGATCTTCCCAGGCCAGGGATCCAACTGGCACCCCCTGCACTGCAAGGCAGTGTCCTTACCCACTGGACCACCAGGGAAGCCCTCCAGTAATTCTTGCCTAGAGAATTCCACGGACAGAGGAGCCAGGCAGGCTACAGTCCATGGGGTCGCAGAGTCAGACACAACTGAAGCAACTCACCGGCACCAGGGATAAACCAGAGAGGTTCTTTTCTCATGGAAGTTGAAAGCTAGTGAGAAATCAGATTTTAAAAAAGCAGTTAGGCCGACCATTCCCCATATGCATCCCATCAGCAAATTTTGTTGTTTCTACTAATAAAAATATTCCTAGAATCTGTCCACTTCTCCCACACCACTATCATCCCCTCCACGAACAACTGCCAACAGCCTCCTGCGTCCTCTCCTGCCTTCTCCATGAAGCAGCTGATACTATCTTCTTTTTTCTTTTTGTTTACACCAAAAACATTTTTATTGAAGTATAGCCAATTAACAATTTTGTGGATACTATCTTTCTAAAATGTAAGTTGGGTGGGGGACTTTCCTGTTGGTCCAGTGGCTAAGACTCCTCGCTCCCAATGCAGGGGGCCCAGGGGGTCCTGATCAGGGAAGTAGATCCCACATGCAGCAATCAAGAGTTCACATGCTGCAGCAAAGACCCCAGCAAACCCAAATGAATAAATCATAAAATAAATGTTGAAGATAAATGTCAAATATAAATTGGATTATGTTGCTTGCCTGAAAAATAAATAAAATCCAAACGTGCCACCAGGGCCTACAAACTTGAAGACGATCTGGCCTCTGCTTCCCAAACACGTGTGGTGGGGCTCTTCCATTTGCCACGGTTATGCTTGGAAAGATCCCCTGGAGGTGGGCATGGCAACCCACCCAGTAATTCTCTCTTTTTTTTTGCAGGGGTGGGGGTTGGGGAGGGAGTGGGGCGGGCGGGCCACTTCTATTGGTCTTTCATTTTTCTATTTTCATCCATCTTTGTTCTTCGGCCCGTGTGGGCCTCCCATCACGGTGGCCTCTGTTGTCACAGAGCACCGGCTCTGGGCACATGCGCTCCAGAGCTCCGGCTTGGTAATTGGACACATCGGTCCAGCCGCTCCGTGGCACGTGGGATCTTCCCAGGCCAGGGATCCAACTGGCACCCCCTGCACTGCAAGGCAGTGTCCTTACCCACTGGACCACCAGGGAAGCCCTCCAGTAATTCTTGCCTAGAGAATTCCACGGACAGAGGAGCCAGGCAGGCTACAGTCCATGGGGTCGCAGAGTCAGACACAACTGAAGCAACTCACCGGCACCAGGGATAAACCAGAGAGGTTCTTTTCTCATGGAAGTTGAAAGCTAGTGAGAAATCAGATTTTAAAAAAGCAGTTAGGCCGATACATGTATAACATGCCTAGGATGTAGGCTTCCAAGAAGAGAGACATGGTGCAGTCAGGGAGAAGGGAGCGAGAGTAAAGGTGGAAGGACGCATTAGGAGGCCAGTGTGGTACTCCAGGGGAGAGGTGACAGTGACGAAGACCAGAGTGATGTACAGGAGCAGACAGAGAGCCATAGAAGGTAACACTGATGACCTTCAGTGATGAAGGGCATGAAGCCTCCGGCTTGCGTAACAGAAGAGAGGGTGGGACCATTCTCTGAGAAGCTAAAACTGGAAGGGCTAGCTGGGGCGGAAGTCATGATGTGGTTTTAGACACTCGGACCAAGTATAAGTCAAACAGCCATGTGAGCATCTGGACGTGAGGGTCTGGGCTACAGGGACACATGTGTGAGTCGCCTGAAAACAGAAGAGGACTGAACCCGTGGGTGTGGAGGAGATGGCCTGTGGAGATGAGGACCCAGGACAAAACCTCAAGGCAGGTCTGGACAGGGAGGATGAGTGTCCATGACACTTACCACATGTGTAATTACTGACCTGTTTACCTCCTGTCTTCCCCTGAAGACTGTAAGCTCAGGAGAGCAGGAACTGTGTCTCTCTTCATGAGCAATGTGTCTACCCAGTGGCTAATATGGGGCAGGCACGGAGCAGTTTCCACGCACGATGCTGGCTGCTGTGGCCCTCGGCAGGGCTGGCCTCATCCAATCCTTCGACAGCACGACTGGGCCGCTGGTCTCCACTGTCCAGCAAAAAGTCCCAATGCTCCAAGTCACACTACACCCTGAGCTCTTCATCTTTTTAATTCCTCTACCCTTGCACTTTCCAAACAGCGGTTCCTCTTCCCTTGAGTAACCAGAGGCACAAAGCAGGATGAACACGGTGCCTCTCCCTGGAGCCTAAACTGTGCCAAAGGAAGAAGAACCACCACGGACACGTGGGGGTGTGAGTGGGGACTTTTCAGGGCCTGCTCCCCTTCTCTGAGAAGTGTCCTCTTCCACGCTGTAGGTCTCTGTAGGTCATGCCCCCTGCCCTGGTCTATCCCTCCACGACCTCTGCTGATGAAACCAGTGGCGATCCAGCTTCTGGAACCATCTAGAAAGCCGGTGGGCTGGGCCACCACGCTGTCTGCCAGAAGCTTGGAAGTGGGACACAAGGCTGGCTTGGCTGCCTTTAGATGCTGGGCCAGTGAGGCCACGACAATGCGGGGGTTGAAGACGCCTGGCTTTCCCAGAAGACTGCGTGATGCCCTTGGGGGCCTATGTGATGACTCGTGAGCAATGGCACTGCTCAGATGCAGAAAGAAGGACAGGCAAGGGACAGCAGGAATGATGAAGCAGCAGCCTTTGCTCCTGACAACTTCTCAGCCTCACATGGGGCCCTGGTGAGGTCCACGGTCACCTACTGCTCTTCAGTCCATGAGGCACCTCTCATTTCTTAAAACAAGTTTCCCTTCAGCATAAACTTGAGAGGGTTTCTGTTTCCTCCAAACAGAAAATCTCTAAGATGATGTCATTTTTATTATTTTTCGAAAACCAAAAATGTAATATTCGGGTAAAACGAGTATCGACATAGGACAGAGCAGAATGTAAAATTCACAAGAATATTGAGAATTAAGAATGAAATCCTTTCTAAAACGATGCATGGTAAGACATGGTACCGATGTAGGGAAACATTCCTCTTAACCAACACCCCTCTACTGAGAACCCATTTTCTCTGAGGACACATACTGGGAAGCACATACATTTTCATAGCAGTCACCTCTGGGGAGAGGACAGGAAGCCTGAGACATATCAGAGGTGACTGTGGCCTTTTCTATTGTCTTTAAAATTTGTAATTAAAAATCAGGATGTCTTTTGTTCAATGAAAACTTCAATTAATCTCAAAAACACATATGTAAACCATAAGCCTATGAAGATCCCCAGTTGTGGTTGACTGCTGCATCCAAGATCCACCGGGAGATATAAGTTCACGGAGACACATGATAGAGCATGAAGTCTCAGCCCTGTCACAGTGGCTTACTTGGTTCATGAATATGCTTTCTTCCCATCTGTCTCCATATTCATTGTCCCCTCCACTTAGTGAAGGCCTTACATCTTCCAATACTCATCTGGCAGCATCACCTCCTCCAGGAAGTTCTCCCTGACTGCACCAGTCTCTCCCTGCCTTGCTCCACTGGCCTCTTAAGGCACTCATCACATCTTTCTCTGTGTATTCTGGATAGACTCTTGGGGTTCCACCTACCAGCCAGCAAACCTGAGCAGTATTTTTATGTTCCTGGTGCCTAGCAGAAAAATAGCTTGGAGCACTGATGCATGGAGAACAAGCCTGAAAGTCAGACAGGTCCACTCTGTGACAGAAGGCCACTGTCTTAACCTCCCTGGGTCCACTGTCACCCGTGTTGCCATGAAGATCAATGTAAAGGGGCCCAGGATAGGAAGAAGGTGGCTGATAGAATAATTATCAATCTTAATACTCTCTCCTATTTGCATAGTTTTTAATTAAAAACAAAAACCTTTACCAACCCAGAGAGGTAAGCAAGGAAGGATCAGTAGACCCATTTTAAGGGTGAAATAACTGAGGTTCAGAGAAATTACATAGGGACCTTAGAAGGAAAGAGAATAGGACCAGGGGTTAGAACATTTGGGTGGAAATGCTGATTCTTCCAGCCCCAGCTGTGGAAGCTTAGACAAGTCTGGAGCACTCTCTGGACATCAGTTTTCCCATCTTAAATGGAGCTCCTAGGGATCTCGACCTGAAAGGGTCTCTCAGTACTAACATTCTAGTTTCCTGTAACCTGCCCAGGATCCTTCTTAACAGGACTGCATACATTTTCATAGCAGTCACCTCTGGGGAGGACAGGAAGCCTGAGACATATCAGAGGTGACTGTGGCCTTTTCTATTGTCTTTAAAATTTGTAATTAAAAATCAGGATGTCTTTTGTTCAATGAAAACTTCAATTAATCTCAAAAACACATATGTAAACCATAAGCCTATGAAGATCCCCAGTTGTGGTTGACTGCTGCATCCAAGATCCACCGGGAGATATAAGTTCACGGAGACACATGATAGAGCATGAAGTCTCAGCCCTGTCACAGTGGCTTACTTGGTTCATGAATATGCTTTCTTCCCATCTGTCTCCATATTCATTGTCCCCTCCACTTAGTGAAGGCCTTACATCTTCCAATACTCATCTGGCAGCATCACCTCCTCCAGGAAGTTCTCCCTGACTGCACCAGTCTCTCCCTGCCTTGCTCCACTGGCCTCTTAAGGCACTCATCACATCTTTCTCTGTGTATTCTGGATAGACTCTTGGGGTTCCACCTACCAGCCAGCAAACCTGAGCAGTATTTTTATGTTCCTGGTGCCTAGCAGAAAAATAGCTTGGAGCACTGATGCATGGAGAACAAGCCTGAAAGTCAGACAGGTCCACTCTGTGACAGAAGGCCACTGTCTTAACCTCCCTGGGTCCACTGTCACCCGTGTTGCCATGAAGATCAATGTAAAGGGGCCCAGGATAGGAAGAAGGTGGCTGATAGAATAATTATCAATCTTAATACTCTCTCCTATTTGCATAGTTTTTAATTAAAAACAAAAACCTTTACCAACCCAGAGAGGTAAGCAAGGAAGGATCAGTAGACCCATTTTAAGGGTGAAATAACTGAGGTTCAGAGAAATTACATAGGGACCTTAGAAGGAAAGAGAATAGGACCAGGGGTTAGAACATTTGGGTGGAAATGCTGATTCTTCCAGCCCCAGCTGTGGAAGCTTAGACAAGTCTGGAGCACTCTCTGGACATCAGTTTTCCCATCTTAAATGGAGCTCCTAGGGGATCTCGACCTGAAAGGGTCTCTCAGTACTAACATTCTAGTTTCCTGTAACCTGCCCAGGATCCTTCTTAACAGGACTGCAAAAAAAAAAAAAAAAGACTGCAAGTCCCAGGACAGAATCCCTAGCTACTCCCAGGAAACCAACTGGAAGACTGTGCTTTGAGAATCTGTCAAATTTTGATTTGGGCAAATGGCATTTCAAACCTGGAGGGTCAGTCACGCCCAGAACGGAGACTGGGGGAATACCAGCACCAAACTGCGTATAAATATAAACAAAAACGCAAAGCCAAACAAGAAACTTCAGGAAAGTCCAATCCAAAAGTCAGATTCTAATTTTTGAGGCACTGACATGCTGAAGAGAAAAGCGATATTAGGGTGTCAAAAACCTTTCTATTGCAAAAATGAATCCTTGCAGGTACCAAACAAGTCTCAAAGGCAAAGAAGACGTGGGCTTTGTCTGGCCTGAACTGGACCCAGAGCTGACTCCTGATAGAAGCCTGCAGTGGCCTCCAGGTCCATTCTGAGGACTCCCTGCCCCAGGCACACACAAGTGCTAACACACACAAAGCCCGATGCATGGGCCTCAGTGGGCATTTCTGTCCCTGGAGAGGGTTCATAGCCCAACCCTTTCTCCAGATCCTGCTCGGATTTAACATTTTAATGAACAACCCAGAGAGAAGTGTGAACCGTGAAAGCCCTAAGGATGCAGATCAGACCAACCTCTTCCGGGTTGCAAAATGAAGGCAGTCCTCAGGAGGCTCTCCTCAGGATGAGCCTTTGGGGCAGTTTCCCTGTAAGCCTCCAGTAAAATACAACCTTTACTCATAGGTGGTAGACTTCAAGCTACTGGTTCTGCCCAAAGAAAGAAGCCAAAGGTCATTGCTGCTGCGTATTTTAATTAAAACAGGGACCCTCCCCAACTATATGCAAAGCATTAGGATTGGCTCTGTAAGAGACAGGAGGTCAGAGACCCAGTCTCTGTCTAAAGAGGTCTGTCAACTAACCCTATAAACATTTCCTTCATCAAGACACATGCCTTACCTACATGGCCTCACGCAATACCATAGTCCTGTGGGGTCAACATCATTATCACCGTTGTATAGATGTCAAAAGCAAGGGTAAAAGCAGATCAGGTTACATGCCCAAGCTCACACAACCGGCAAACTGCAGAGCCAGGATTTGAACACAGATCTGCTGCCTCCTCCAAAGTGGATGATCTTTCCACAGTCCTCTATCATCCCTACAAAGTGATACAGACTCTAGGGTGGGGGTTCAGACTGCTGGGGAGAGCAAGAGCAAAGATTTCCCAAGACACTGGCCCAGAGTATGACGACTATTAATCTTTGTATCTGCCACACGGTAGGTGTTCAGTATTCTCATGGTGAAGGCTGGAAGGTGAGAGCCACTTTTGAGGTCCAAAATGCCACCCAAATTCAGGACATCTTCTGAAAGGCAGTTGTAAAAACACATTATTCACCTTTGGCCCAAAGCCTCAGGGTGTCTGTCCTAGAATACTCCTGCAGAGGAGGCCTAGGAAAGTGCAGCGGGTCTGGAGAAAAGGAACGAACTCCTCTGAGCAGGGGAATGGGGTGGGGCACCCAGCAAGGGCCAAAGAAAGGCCTGGGACGGCGTTGCTGGAAAAGACAAAGAGGAAAGGGGAGGGGAGAGCGGACTGTAAACTGGAGAAAAGCCTGGCCAAGGTGAACCCCGGCTCCTGGCGCCTTCTCATCCGCATTCATTCCACAACAGCAGCCAAATCTCAGAACCAGCAGTCTGGGGGAGGGAGGCCTCCCTGTTCCCAGGGAGAAGTTAAGTTCAGGACTGTGGCGGGAAGGTCGGTTTCCCAGAAAGGGAGTGACTTGGGGGACGAACCTGTGGGGCTCCAAAGATGAAAACCCAAACAGATGCAGTGAGGCGCTGAGCAAACCCACCAGAGACGGGGCGGCAGGTCACCAAGAACACTGGGCGTATATCCCTAGACCTGGGAAGTCTGCCGTCGAGGTGACCTCGAGACCCCACCCACAATGATCCTTCGGGCCCCAGTCCCGGGGCACTCGACGGTGAGGACGCAGATGTTAGAGATGCACTCGGGTCTCAAAGATCTAGGGAGGGGGCAGGCTTCCGGGGCGCGGTACTATCACAGCTCCGGTCAAGCCTGTGAAGGTCAAGAAGAGGCCCTGCCGGGACCCCAGACCCGTGGGTCAAACTAGGGAAAAAAGGGGGCATCAGGTTACATGCCCAAGCTCACACAACCGGCAAACTGCAGAGCCAGGATTTGAACACAGATCTGCTGCCTCCTCCAAAGTGGATGATCTTTCCACAGTCCTCTATCATCCCTACAAAGTGATACAGACTCTAGGGTGGGGGTTCAGACTGCTGGGGAGAGCAAGAGCAAAGATTTCCCAAGACACTGGCCCAGAGTATGACGACTATTAATCTTTGTATCTGCCACACGGTAGGTGTTCAGTATTCTCATGGTGAAGGCTGGAAGGTGAGAGCCACTTTTGAGGTCCAAAATGCCACCCAAATTCAGGACATCTTCTGAAAGGCAGTTGTAAAAACACATTATTCACCTTTGGCCCAAAGCCTCAGGGTGTCTGTCCTAGAATACTCCTGCAGAGGAGGCCTAGGAAAGTGCAGCGGGTCTGGAGAAAAGGAACGAACTCCTCTGAGCAGGGGAATGGGGTGGGGCACCCAGCAAGGGCCAAAGAAAGGCCTGGGACGGCGTTGCTGGAAAAGACAAAGAGGAAAGGGGAGGGGAGAGCGGACTGTAAACTGGAGAAAAGCCTGGCCAAGGTGAACCCCGGCTCCTGGCGCCTTCTCATCCGCATTCATTCCACAACAGCAGCCAAATCTCAGAACCAGCAGTCTGGGGGAGGGAGGCCTCCCTGTTCCCAGGGAGAAGTTAAGTTCAGGACTGTGGCGGGAAGGTCGGTTTCCCAGAAAGGGAGTGACTTGGGGGACGAACCTGTGGGGCTCCAAAGATGAAAACCCAAACAGATGCAGTGAGGCGCTGAGCAAACCCACCAGAGACGGGGCGGCAGGTCACCAAGAACACTGGGCGTATATCCCTAGACCTGGGAAGTCTGCCGTCGAGGTGACCTCGAGACCCCACCCACAATGATCCTTCGGGCCCCAGTCCCGGGGCACTCGACGGTGAGGACGCAGATGTTAGAGATGCACTCGGGTCTCAAAGATCTAGGGAGGGGGCAGGCTTCCGGGGCGCGGTACTATCACAGCTCCGGTCAAGCCTGTGAAGGTCAAGAAGAGGCCCTGCCGGGACCCCAGACCCCTCCCACCTGGGCCTCCTCACCTCCTCCCGCGCCAGTGCTGCCCCCCGGCACCGGGGCATCTTGGCGGCGAAGGCGGCAGCCCCGGTCGGGGAGCTGAGGTCCTCTGCAGTGACGGCCAAGAACTCGGCGACGCTGAACTGCTCGGGCATGGCGGGCGCGAGGTGCGGGCGCCGGGGCTGCCGGAATGGGGCCCCGGGGGCGCTTGCAGCCAGCCTCGAGCGCACTCAGGGACTCGGCACGCCCCGCCCCCTCCGCGCCGCCCCGCCCCGCCCCTTCGCCCCGCACTGCCGCGTTCCCGCTTGCGTCCCGGGAGCCGCGACCTTTCCCACCCCGCCCGCTTCTCAGCCCCGCCCACGGCCTTCCAGCCTCGCTCCCCACCTTAGCCCAGACCGCCAGTCCCAGGACCGCGCCGGGCTCCTCAGCCCCGCCCCTTGGCCGCCCAGCCCCCGGGAGCCCCGCCCCTGGCCTCCCTTCTCCTAAGAGCTCCGCCCCTGGCTCAGTGCCCCGCCCCCGGCCCTTCGACCCCGCCCCCTGGCCTCCCTCCTAAGAGCGCCGTCCCGGGCTCGCGTCCCCGCCCTCAGCCTGTCCGCCGGGTCCTTCGGACACCCTTAAGTTTCCTCCGCCCTGTCTCCCTCTCGGCCCGTCTAGGACCCCCACCGTTTGTCCCGGGCCTCCAAAGTTACCCTCCTTCCCAAAGCCCCTGCGCCCCATTTCCGCACCCCTCCTTAATGCACCCTGTGTCTTCCTCTCCTATCCATGAGTTCCCAGCCCTCATGATCTCACCCCCGCAGGTTTAACCCCACTCCGTCCCTCATCTCTCTCTTAAGACCGGGGTCGGAGGGCTCTCTGGGCCCTACCTCTGCCCCGGATAGCCCCGCCCCTCCCTTGCTCCGCACGGTAGGTTCTGCGTCAGAGCCCAGCCAGGACCGCCCACCCACCCCTTGGTTCCGCTCCAAAAAGAGTGCCCCGCCTCCGGGGTCAGCGTGGCTCAGTGACCTGGCTAGCTGTGGGATTTAGGGAAAAGTTCGGGTCTCAAAGATCTAGGGAGGGGGCAGGCTTCCGGGGCGCGGTACTATCACAGCTCCGGTCAAGCCTGTGAAGGTCAAGAAGAGGCCCTGCCGGGACCCCAGACCCCTCCCACCTGGGCCTCCTCACCTCCTCCCGCGCCAGTGCTGCCCCCCGGCACCGGGGCATCTTGGCGGCGAAGGCGGCAGCCCCGGTCGGGGAGCTGAGGTCCTCTGCAGTGACGGCCAAGAACTCGGCGACGCTGAACTGCTCGGGCATGGCGGGCGCGAGGTGCGGGCGCCGGGGCTGCCGGAATGGGGCCCCGGGGGCGCTTGCAGCCAGCCTCGAGCGCACTCAGGGACTCGGCACGCCCCGCCCCCTCCGCGCCGCCCCGCCCCGCCCCCTTCGCCCCGCACTGCCGCGTTCCCGCTTGCGTCCCGGGAGCCGCGACCTTTCCCACCCCGCCCGCTTCTCAGCCCCGCCCACGGCCTTCCAGCCTCGCTCCCCACCTTAGCCCAGACCGCCAGTCCCAGGACCGCGCCGGGCTCCTCAGCCCCGCCCCTTGGCCGCCCAGCCCCCGGGAGCCCCGCCCCTGGCCTCCCTTCTCCTAAGAGCTCCGCCCCTGGCTCAGTGCCCCGCCCCCGGCCCTTCGACCCCGCCCCCTGGCCTCCCTCCTAAGAGCGCCGTCCCGGGCTCGCGTCCCCGCCCTCAGCCTGTCCGCCGGGTCCTTCGGACACCCTTAAGTTTCCTCCGCCCTGTCTCCCTCTCGGCCCGTCTAGGACCCCCACCGTTTGTCCCGGGCCTCCAAAGTTACCCTCCTTCCCAAAGCCCCTGCGCCCCATTTCCGCACCCCTCCTTAATGCACCCTGTGTCTTCCTCTCCTATCCATGAGTTCCCAGCCCTCATGATCTCACCCCCGCAGGTTTAACCCCACTCCGTCCCTCATCTCTCTCTTAAGACCGGGGTCGGAGGGCTCTCTGGGCCCTACCTCTGCCCCGGATAGCCCCGCCCCTCCCTTGCTCCGCACGGTAGGTTCTGCGTCAGAGCCCAGCCAGGACCGCCCACCCACCCCTTGGTTCCGCTCCAAAAAGAGTGCCCCGCCTCCGGGGTCAGCGTGGCTCAGTGACCTGGCTAGCTGTGGGATTTAGGGAAAAGTTCGTGCCTTCTTGAAACCTCAGTTTCCTCCTCTGCAAAATGGGAACACTCTAATACCCCTTGGTTGCGATTTGGGGAGGAGGGAGCCTGACACGTGCGTGCACCCAATAGGCGTTCAGGAACTTGTCCCCCCTTCCCAAGCCCTCTCACCCACACCTTCATTCTTCCTGGGCTCAGCCTTGCACCGGCGCGCCATCCTGACCAGGCTAACCTCTGCCTCTTGGAAACGGTACATCTTTGGGTGGATGAGGGATGGTGTTCAGGATAAAAATCCACTTAGGTTTAGTTCTGGAGCCTGAAGTTCTCTAGAAAATATCAGAGAAGAATGAAGAACACTGGTTTTGGAGTCAGATCTCAGTTCCAATCCTGGTGCTGCTGTTGACCAAACTCTGTATAGCTGAATAAACTGGTTGCTTCTCTAAGCCTTTATTTTCCCCATTTTGAAATGGCCTAATGGTATTTCACCCCTCTACCTTATTGAGAGGATTATATAGTTAGCCAGTACTTGCAGCTCAGAAGTTGTGGCTTTGTTGCTCCACAGTACATGGAAATCCTTCCCAGTCAGGGATCAAACCCATGTCTCCTGCATTGGCAGGCAGATCCCCATCTAGCACACCACTAGGAAAGTCCCTCTGGGCGTATCTTATTTATTTATTTTGTTGTTGTTGTTGTTGGGAGAAGGGGCGGGTTGGGGAGGCAGGGGGGCGGGCGGGCCACTTCTATTGGTCTTTTATTTCTCTATTTTCATCCATCTTTGTTTTTTGGCCTGTGTGGGCCTCCCATCGCAGTGGCCTCTGTTGTCGCAGAGCACCGGCTCCGGGTTCATGCGCTCCAGAGCTCTGGCTCGGTAATGGGACACATCGGCCCAGCGGCTCCGCGGCACATGGGATCTTCCCAGGCCAGGAATCCAACGGGGCCCCCTTGCACTGCAAGGCAGTGTCCTTACCCACTGGACCATCAGGGAAGCCCCTGGGCGTATCTTAAACACTGGACCCCTTGCTCTTCTCACTCTATCCAGGCTACCTGGACACCTTCATCCAACCCCACTTCTCTTACATCATTAATGTTGATATCTTCTGTATTCATTTCCTCTGTAACAAATTGCCTCAAACTTGGTGGCTTAAAACAACACCTACTTAGGGGCTTCCCTGATAGTCCAGTGGGTAAGGACACTGCCTTGCAGTGCAAGGGACACTGGATCGATCCTTGGCTTGGGAAGATCCCATGTGCCATGGAGTGGCTGGACCAATGTGTCCAACTAACAGGCCGAGGCCCACACAGGCCAAAGAACAAAGATAAATAAATGAAAGATCATTACAAGTGTCCAAAAACAAACAAAAAACTTTAAAAATTAGAGAAAAAACCAACAACACCTATTTATTTTGTTATGGTTGGGGAGGTCAGAAGTCTGAAGTGCGATCCACTGGCCTGAAATCAAGATATCAGAGGGGCCAGATTCCCTCCAAAGTTCTAGGGGAACATCTGTTTACTTACCTTGCTTCTCCAAACCTTCTTTCTCCACCTTCTAGAACTGCATTCCTTGCATTCTTTGGCCTGTGGCAAAGTTCCCCATCTCAAAGGCCATCTTGCTTCTGTATCACATTAGCTTCTTTTCTGTGGTCAAATTTCCCTTGATCTCCATCTTATAAGCACATTGAAGGTTACATTTTGGGCCCACCCAGATGATCCAGGATAACCTTATCTTAAAATCCTTGAATTAATGACGTCTGCAAAATTCCTTTGGCCCTAGATGGTACAGTCTGCAGGGGTTAGGACCTGGGTATTTTGGGGACCACTACTGAGCCTACCACATCTCCTAAGGCTCCATCTCCAGCTTGGCTGTTTCTGTGGCGTAAGACCTATGTATATAACCATTTATGGGATGGTTTCCTGTGACTCTCTCACGGTCTACATGTCCAGAACCAGACTGGTGAGTTTGTATCTCACTTCTGGTCCCAGCTCCTTCTCTGTCCCTGTCTCGGTGGAAGGCACCACTGTGTACCTCCCCCCCGGTGGGGGTCATCCTCCCCGTCTCCTTCCACCATCAGGGAAGCCCCTGGGCGTATCTTAAACACTGGACCCCTTGCTCTTCTCACTCTATCCAGGCTACCTGGACACCTTCATCCAACCCCACTTCTCTTACATCATTAATGTTGATATCTTCTGTATTCATTTCCTCTGTAACAAATTGCCTCAAACTTGGTGGCTTAAAACAACACCTACTTAGGGGCTTCCCTGATAGTCCAGTGGGTAAGGACACTGCCTTGCAGTGCAAGGGACACTGGATCGATCCTTGGCTTGGGAAGATCCCATGTGCCATGGAGTGGCTGGACCAATGTGTCCAACTAACAGGCCGAGGCCCACACAGGCCAAAGAACAAAGATAAATAAATGAAAGATCATTACAAGTGTCCAAAAACAAACAAAAAACTTTAAAAATTAGAGAAAAAACCAACAACACCTATTTATTTTGTTATGGTTGGGGAGGTCAGAAGTCTGAAGTGCGATCCACTGGCCTGAAATCAAGATATCAGAGGGGCCAGATTCCCTCCAAAGTTCTAGGGGAACATCTGTTTACTTACCTTGCTTCTCCAAACCTTCTTTCTCCACCTTCTAGAACTGCATTCCTTGCATTCTTTGGCCTGTGGCAAAGTTCCCCATCTCAAAGGCCATCTTGCTTCTGTATCACATTAGCTTCTTTTCTGTGGTCAAATTTCCCTTGATCTCCATCTTATAAGCACATTGAAGGTTACATTTTGGGCCCACCCAGATGATCCAGGATAACCTTATCTTAAAATCCTTGAATTAATGACGTCTGCAAAATTCCTTTGGCCCTAGATGGTACAGTCTGCAGGGGTTAGGACCTGGGTATTTTGGGGACCACTACTGAGCCTACCACATCTCCTAAGGCTCCATCTCCAGCTTGGCTGTTTCTGTGGCGTAAGACCTATGTATATAACCATTTATGGGATGGTTTCCTGTGACTCTCTCACGGTCTACATGTCCAGAACCAGACTGGTGAGTTTGTATCTCACTTCTGGTCCCAGCTCCTTCTCTGTCCCTGTCTCGGTGGAAGGCACCACTGTGTACCTCCCCCCCGGTGGGGGTCATCCTCCCCGTCTCCTTCCACCAACCACCACATGATCATCATCACTACTTTCTACCTCCTCCATCTCCTGATCAACCCTAGCCCAGGCCACACCACGTCTAATCTCCTTATCAGTCTCTCTGCCCCCAGTCTTGCATATCTGGTCACCTGCTTCCCCGCTTAGAGCTCTCCAGTGACCCCCATTGCTCTCTGCATGAAAGGCAAACTTCTTCACGGCTCCCTGGTCCTGCATGGTCTCTTACTCCTGCCATTTACAGCCTTACCTCTCACCACTCTCTCACTATTCTTCCCATAACATACCCCAACCTCCTTTCAGCTGCTCAAATAAGATGTCAGTTCCTCCAGAAAGCCTTCCCTGATGCTCTTCTAGGGACGCCCACTGGACACAGTATTTGTTGCCCCAGCACTTCTCACTGAGGATGTAATTACCTATTAGCCGGTCTGGGTCTCTGGCCCACTTGCGTATGGAGCACTACTGTGTACTAGTCACAGTGCTAAGGCCTATACAAGCAAGACTTCACTCAAAACGCACGGCAGCCCAAGGAGGCGGGAAGGTTATTCTTCTCGTCTCTGTGTTAGAGGTGGGAAAACCAAGGCTTAGAGGGATTAATTTGTTTAAAGTCTGAATGAATGAGTCATATAACCAAGATTCCAACCCAGGTCTGTGTAACTCTCAAGCTTTTGTTTTTGTTTTAGTATTAATCACCAAACTATGCTACCTGGCTAGAAAATATTGCCTCTTATAAATTAAGTAGATAGACATGTTCCGTCTATTCTCTCCTATAATTAGAATGTGACACCCACCAGAGGCAGAATACAATCATGATCTCTTGCAGGCTAACGCATCCCTTATTATTCTTCAAAGCAACTATTTCAGTGTCAACTCCTCCACCAGATACACAAACCACGAGACACATACTATTAAGGGTGGGTCACTTTCTGAAGCGTGAGTTTCATTTCAAGACTTTTGGGAGAAAATGAATAATGAATAATAAATAAATTGTACTATTATTTAGAAATAAACCCAGAGCAGTATCAGGGTAGGTTACAAATGGTGTTTTGTTTTGGCCACACTGCGTCGCATGTGAGATCTTAGTTCCCTGGCCAGGGATCAAACCCACTCCCCTTGAACTGGAAGCAAGGAGTCTTAACCAATGGACCACCAGGAAAGGCTCTAAAATGGAAATTTTTCTTTTTCCACTGTGAGACTTGCAGGATCTTAATTCCTCAACCAGGGATTGATGTGGACCCCAGGGCTGAGTCCTAACCACTGGACTGCCAGGGAACTTTTCAGGAATTTTCAAAGGAAACATGTCCCATGAAATTTCCGGTTGCTTCTAGTTATTTCCCTAGACCGCCCTACATAAACATTCACTTTACTAAGGCTATTTCAAGGGAAGAGTCTGAAATACAGTGCTTACAAAATCGCTGTTTCTAGGTCCCAGGACCAACCTGTGCAAATTCAGCTGTCTGGAATTCACTTGTTTACTCAATAAACATTTATCAAGCAGCTCTAAATGTATTCCTGAGTGCAAAACGAGGAGGGGGAAGGCTTTGGATACAAAGGTGGGTAAGAAATGGAGCAGTTCTCAGGGAACTTGTATTCAGATAACCATACAAATGAAATGCCTTTAGCAAGGTGCTGTGGGAATTAGAAATGGAGAAGGGAAAAGAGTCCTTTGATGTCTGGCTCAGGGAAGCTGGAGAGGCTTCAGAGAGTAAGGCACCTGATCTGAGCTCTGAAGGATTTGAAGGATCAGGGACAGGATGAGCAAAGACAGGGAAGAAAGTACAGAAAAGTCTCTTCCCATCAGCCTGGACACATGCTGTGACGCCTCCCACGAGGAAACAAGTCCTCTTGAATTCTAACATCTCCCTCCAGGCACTGCCCCGTTTCTCTGTTCCTCTTCGCAACAGAAGTCATAGAAAAGTCACTGCTGTATTCACAGTATCTAATTCCTTTCTTTCAATATTTTTCTTTTCAGTAAAATAACATTTCTCTTTTATTTGAATATTTTGAAACAAATCAATTACACTGAAATTTCCCTAGGTTTCCAGGTCTGGGGTAATCTTTAGGTGTTTGCTATCATATCATGCCCAAGAATTTTTTATTAGATTTATATAGGGAATGAAATACTATTATTTAGAAATAAACCCAGAGCAGTATCAGGGTAGGTTACAAATGGTGTTTTGTTTTGGCCACACTGCGTCGCATGTGAGATCTTAGTTCCCTGGCCAGGGATCAAACCCACTCCCCTTGAACTGGAAGCAAGGAGTCTTAACCAATGGACCACCAGGAAAGGCTCTAAAATGGAAATTTTTCTTTTTCCACTGTGAGACTTGCAGGATCTTAATTCCTCAACCAGGGATTGATGTGGACCCCAGGGCTGAGTCCTAACCACTGGACTGCCAGGGAACTTTTCAGGAATTTTCAAAGGAAACATGTCCCATGAAATTTCCGGTTGCTTCTAGTTATTTCCCTAGACCGCCCTACATAAACATTCACTTTACTAAGGCTATTTCAAGGGAAGAGTCTGAAATACAGTGCTTACAAAATCGCTGTTTCTAGGTCCCAGGACCAACCTGTGCAAATTCAGCTGTCTGGAATTCACTTGTTTACTCAATAAACATTTATCAAGCAGCTCTAAATGTATTCCTGAGTGCAAAACGAGGAGGGGGAAGGCTTTGGATACAAAGGTGGGTAAGAAATGGAGCAGTTCTCAGGGAACTTGTATTCAGATAACCATACAAATGAAATGCCTTTAGCAAGGTGCTGTGGGAATTAGAAATGGAGAAGGGAAAAGAGTCCTTTGATGTCTGGCTCAGGGAAGCTGGAGAGGCTTCAGAGAGTAAGGCACCTGATCTGAGCTCTGAAGGATTTGAAGGATCAGGGACAGGATGAGCAAAGACAGGGAAGAAAGTACAGAAAAGTCTCTTCCCATCAGCCTGGACACATGCTGTGACGCCTCCCACGAGGAAACAAGTCCTCTTGAATTCTAACATCTCCCTCCAGGCACTGCCCCGTTTCTCTGTTCCTCTTCGCAACAGAAGTCATAGAAAAGTCACTGCTGTATTCACAGTATCTAATTCCTTTCTTTCAATATTTTTCTTTTCAGTAAAATAACATTTCTCTTTTATTTGAATATTTTGGAAACAAATCAATTACACTGAAATTTCCCCTAGGTTTCCAGGTCTGGGGTAATCTTTAGGTGTTTGCTATCATATCATGCCCAAGATTATATTTCTATTAGATTTATATAGAGGAGAAAATGTAAGAATTCTGGCTTTTGATGTACCTAATGCAAAACTCTCTTTTAGCTTCATAACTTTTTTTTTTTTTTTGGCTGCACCAGGTCTTAGTTTTGGTATGTGGGATCTAGTTCCCTGATCAGGGATCGAACCCAGGTCCCGTGCATTGGGTGTGTGGTCTCTTACCCACTGGACCACCAGGGAAGTCCCACTTCATAACTTTTTAAAACAGAACTTCTTAACATAGCATCTCTGTATTTCTGCCTGCAACCAGTAGTATAAAATCAGGAGTAATTGAGCACCAGCCTCATTGGATTACTGCACTTGATTCTGGGTCATGGGCAAGTTGCCATCCGACAAGAGTCGCATCCAGGGTGTTGCTGGGATTGAGCAGTGGGGAGAAACGAGCTCACTGGGCTGAGCAGGAGTTCCGGAGGGAGGCCCTGCCTGCGCTCTAATAATCTGCTCCCTCTGATGAGGCTTTTGTCTTCATGGACCATTGAAACGGAAACTGTTCTCCTGGGACTCCCAAACTTATAATTCCAGCCTGGACCTCTTGGCTGAACTCCAGACTCCTATATCCAACCACCTCCTTGACATTCTTACTTGGAAATCTGTGAGGGCGTCTCGAACTTAATACGTCCAAAGTCGAACTCCTGATTTCCCTTCTCAAACCTTTCCCCCTACGTCAGGAGACCCATCTGCTCTCTCTCAAAACAGATCTGGAATCCACCACCCCTCATGACTTCACTGCTACCAGCCTGATCCAAGCCACCATCATCTCTTGGCCACATTCCTTTGGGAGCCTTTGGATCGGTCTCTCGGCTTCTCTCCATCCTCTTCTACAAGTTGTTCTCAACAGAGCAGCAAGTGAGCCTTCAACATATCATGTCAGATGATGCAGTTTCACACCTCAAAACCCTCTGATGGCTTCTCATTTCACCCAGACGAAAAGCCAAGTCCTCATGTGCCAGGCCTGTATAATGTCTCTCTGAGCTCATCCACTCTGCCCATGTTCCCACCTCTGCTCCTATCGAAATTTCCCCTAGGTTTCCAGGTCTGGGGTAATCTTTAGGTGTTTGCTATCATATCATGCCCAAGATTATATTTCTATTAGATTTATATAGAGGAGAAAATGTAAGAATTCTGGCTTTTGATGTACCTAATGCAAAACTCTCTTTTAGCTTCATAACTTTTTTTTTTTTTTTGGCTGCACCAGGTCTTAGTTTTGGTATGTGGGATCTAGTTCCCTGATCAGGGATCGAACCCAGGTCCCGTGCATTGGGTGTGTGGTCTCTTACCCACTGGACCACCAGGGAAGTCCCACTTCATAACTTTTTAAAACAGAACTTCTTAACATAGCATCTCTGTATTTCTGCCTGCAACCAGTAGTATAAAATCAGGAGTAATTGAGCACCAGCCTCATTGGATTACTGCACTTGATTCTGGGTCATGGGCAAGTTGCCATCCGACAAGAGTCGCATCCAGGGTGTTGCTGGGATTGAGCAGTGGGGAGAAACGAGCTCACTGGGCTGAGCAGGAGTTCCGGAGGGAGGCCCTGCCTGCGCTCTAATAATCTGCTCCCTCTGATGAGGCTTTTGTCTTCATGGACCATTGAAACGGAAACTGTTCTCCTGGGACTCCCAAACTTATAATTCCAGCCTGGACCTCTTGGCTGAACTCCAGACTCCTATATCCAACCACCTCCTTGACATTCTTACTTGGAAATCTGTGAGGGCGTCTCGAACTTAATACGTCCAAAGTCGAACTCCTGATTTCCCTTCTCAAACCTTTCCCCCTACGTCAGGAGACCCATCTGCTCTCTCTCAAAACAGATCTGGAATCCACCACCCCTCATGACTTCACTGCTACCAGCCTGATCCAAGCCACCATCATCTCTTGGCCACATTCCTTTGGGAGCCTTTGGATCGGTCTCTCGGCTTCTCTCCATCCTCTTCTACAAGTTGTTCTCAACAGAGCAGCAAGTGAGCCTTCAACATATCATGTCAGATGATGCAGTTTCACACCTCAAAACCCTCTGATGGCTTCTCATTTCACCCAGACGAAAAGCCAAGTCCTTACATGGCCTGCCAGGCCTGTATAATGTCTCTCTCTCTGAGCTCATCCACTCTGCCCATGTTCCCACCTCTGCTCCTATCGCACTGACTTCCTGGTTCCTTTTTTAAACTTTTACTGGAGTATAGTGCTTTACAAAGTTGTGTTAGTTTCTGCTGTACAGCAAAGTGACTCAGCTATATGTGCACATATATCCCTTCTTTTTTGGATTTCCTTCCTATTTAGGTCACCACAGAGCAATGAATGGAATTCTCTGTGCTACGCAGTAGGTTTTCATTAGTTACCTATTTATATGTAGTAGTGTGTACATGTCAACCCAGTCTCCCAATGCATCCTTTCCCCTCCTTCTCCCCCTTGGTGTCCATATATTTTTTCTCCACATCTGTGTCTATTCTTGCTTTGCAAATAGATTAAGCGGTACCATTGTTGACCATTCCACATATATGCATTAATATATGATATTTGGTTTTCTCTTTCTGACTTACTTAACTCTGCACGACAGTCTCTAGGTCCATCCATGTCACTGCAAATGGCACAATTTCATTCCTTTTTTGTGGTTAAGTAATATTCCATTGTATATATGTACTACCTCTTCTTTATCCATTCCTCTGTGATGGATATTTAGATTGCTTCCGTGTCCTGGTTACTGTAAATAGCGCTGCAATGAACACTGGGCTGCATGTCTCTTTTTAAATTATGGCCTTTTCCAGGGACTTCCTTGTTCCTTGAATACACAGGCAGAGTCCTGTTTTGCCTTGGGTGCTCTTCCTGCCTAGAATGCTCTTCTTTTGAATAGCCACATGGCCACCTCTCTCATTTTTTTCAAGTCTGAGCTCAGCTATCGCCACCTTAATGATACTTATCCTGACCATCCCATTTACAACTGCAGTCACCTCCTGCTCTCCCCGAACTCTCAATGACATCCTGCTCTGTTTTTTCTTATTGAGCTCCTTTTCATATTTTTACCTTTCACATGCTACTTTCCTTATTTGTTTATTGTTTGCTCCTTCAATTGGAATGTAAGTTAAGTAGGAGCTTCTTTGTCCTTTGGGGTTAGGGCTTTGGTGGGGAATGAGTGTATTTCACCCAGACGAAAAGCCAAGTTCGGCCTGCCAGGCCTGTATAATGTCTCTCTCTGAGCTCATCCACTCTGCCCATGTTCCCACCTCTGCTCCTATCGCACTGACTTCCTGGTTCCTTTTTTAAACTTTTACTGGAGTATAGTGCTTTACAAAGTTGTGTTAGTTTCTGCTGTACAGCAAAGTGACTCAGCTATATGTGCACATATATCCCTTCTTTTTTGGATTTCCTTCCTATTTAGGTCACCACAGAGCAATGAATGGAATTCTCTGTGCTACGCAGTAGGTTTTCATTAGTTACCTATTTATATGTAGTAGTGTGTACATGTCAACCCAGTCTCCCAATGCATCCTTTCCCCTCCTTCTCCCCCTTGGTGTCCATATATTTTTTCTCCACATCTGTGTCTATTCTTGCTTTGCAAATAGATTAAGCGGTACCATTGTTGACCATTCCACATATATGCATTAATATATGATATTTGGTTTTCTCTTTCTGACTTACTTAACTCTGCACGACAGTCTCTAGGTCCATCCATGTCACTGCAAATGGCACAATTTCATTCCTTTTTTGTGGTTAAGTAATATTCCATTGTATATATGTACTACCTCTTCTTTATCCATTCCTCTGTGATGGATATTTAGATTGCTTCCGTGTCCTGGTTACTGTAAATAGCGCTGCAATGAACACTGGGCTGCATGTCTCTTTTTAAATTATGGCCTTTTCCAGGGACTTCCTTGTTCCTTGAATACACAGGCAGAGTCCTGTTTTGCCTTGGGTGCTCTTCCTGCCTAGAATGCTCTTCTTTTGAATAGCCACATGGCCACCTCTCTCATTTTTTTCAAGTCTGAGCTCAGCTATCGCCACCTTAATGATACTTATCCTGACCATCCCATTTACAACTGCAGTCACCTCCTGCTCTCCCCGAACTCTCAATGACATCCTGCTCTGTTTTTTCTTATTGAGCTCCTTTTCATATTTTTACCTTTCACATGCTACTTTCCTTATTTGTTTATTGTTTGCTCCTTCAATTGGAATGTAAGTTAAGTAGGAGCTTCTTTGTCCTGATTAGGGCTTTGTGGGGAATGAGGTCATGTGCTCAGGCTTTGAAGACAGATTGCTTGGATTTGAATCCTGATTTTGCCATCAGTCTCAGATAAATAACTTAATCTCTGTAAGCCCAAGTTTACTCATCTGCAAAATGAAGGAATAATGATGCCTCCTTCATGGGGTTATAGAAATGATTAAGCGAGATAATGGATACACAGGATTCAGCAATAAATCCTGGGCTTTTGAACTGTGGTGCTGGAGGAGACTCCAGATGGTTCGTTGGACTGCAAGGAGATCAAATGGGTCAGTACTAAAGGAATCAGCCCTGAGCATTCACTGGAAGGACTGATGCTGCAGCTGAAGCTCCAATACTTGGGCCACATCCAAGAGACAGCTCACTGGAAAAGACCCTGATGCTGGGAAAGATTGAGGGTAAGAGGAGAAGAAGGCAATAGAGGATGAGATAGTTGGATGTCATCACTGACTCAACAGACATGAGTCTGAGCAAACTCTGGGAGACAGTGAAGGACAGAGAAACCTGGCGTGCTGCTTCATGTGGTTGAAATGGTCAGACACGACTTAGCAACTAAACAGCACCAGCCTGGCATATAGTGTATGTCTTAGCTCAATATGTGTTAGTCATTGGCCATTCCCATGTCAGGTCTATAGTAGGCATGGCATAAATATCTAGTCAATCAAGTAGGTGTTATTACCCCATCTTACTGATGCCCCAAAGTTATGAGAGTGTCAGGGACAGGTTGAGAATCCAAGCTTCTTTGAAGTCAAAATCTCTGCTTCTTCCACTGATTCATAATGTACCTTCTGGCAGTAGGTTCTAAGCTCACCTCCAGGGAGTGGAGAATTCGTGTTTCTTGTTATGGGGTGAGATGACCAGAGACCAAAAGAGTGAAAATCAGGATTGCCAAGGAGAGTGGGCGCAAAGAGGGGCTCTTCTCCCGATCAAGAACAAATCTGCGCTACTCTGCACCTTCCCCATCTAGCCCCTTCTGCCTCTCCAGTTCTCTCTCTCAGGAGATGAAAACCAGCCTCAGCCCAGTTCTTGAGGCCACCTCTCTGCTTAGGCACAGGCTATTTCTTCTGCTGGCATTCCCTTTGCCACTTCTTTGCCTGGCAACCTCCTATCCGGTCTCATAACTCAGATGCCACAGAAGTGACTGCCTCAGGAAGTCTCCCCAAGGCTCTGAGACGGCTCGGTGCCCTTCCCTTTGGTGTCCCTGTGCTTCCCCATCATGTCTCACCTTGTTTTCTTGCATCCTCTCACTCTCTGTGTATGAAGGCCCACCCCCACCTTTGTTAGGCCGAGAGCTCTGTGATCCTGTGGCCTCAAGTTGGGCAAAGATGGTTCCTACCTGAAAGTACCCAAGAGCCAAAAGCAGCTACTCTTTGGGGCCAAGTGGTCTTTGTGTGCATATCCTTAGTTCAAGCCACTAGCAGAGATTAAATTCCTTAGAGGACTTTCCTGGTGGCGTGGTTGATAGGAGTCCACCTGCCAGTGCAGGGGACTTGGGATTGATCCCTAGTCTGGGAAGATTCCACATGCTGCAGAGCAATTAGGGCCTGCGACCCACAACTCCTGAAGTCCATGTGCTGAGAGCCAGTGCTCTGCAACATGAGAGGCCACTGCAATGAGAAGCCATTGCAATGAGAAGCCTGTGCACCGGAGTACTCCTGCTCACCACAACTAGAGAAGGCACTAGCGCAACAAGAAGACACAGCATAACCAGAAGAAAAAAATTCCCTTGAGAGAGAGCTGGATGGCTCCAGCCTACCTCAAAGGAAACTCCCCATAGCATTGCACATGACTTTGAGTTTCAGTCTACATCATGGCAACCCCGGAGGGGAGCCACGCACAGCTTGTACAGCAGGAAAGCTGGGCGCAGTAACCCTGAGTGTCCACTAGGGTGGGCCAGGCTCCCTGTGAGCTCCGGGAACTGCCCACACCCAGAGTGCAAACAGAGCCTAACAGAGCACCTACCGAGGGCAATTTTCAGAGAAAGGTGTGGGCTGATCAAATACACAAAGATCTGTAGTTGTCATCAGATTCCCTATAAGCCTATAAAAGGCTTTTAACTCCTAAAGAGGTATTTGGTGAACACATAAACAATATTCATATTAGAAGTTTATGTATGTGAATCCTATTTCTTCTGCTGGCATTCCCTTTGCCACTTCTTTGCCTGGCAACCTCCTATCCGGTCTCATAACTCAGATGCCACAGAAGTGACTGCCTCAGGAAGTCTCCCCAAGGCTCTGAGACGGCTCGGTGCCCTTCCCTTTGGTGTCCCTGTGCTTCCCCATCATGTCTCACCTTGTTTTCTTGCATCCTCTCACTCTCTGTGTATGAAGGCCCACCCCCACCTTTGTTAGGCCGAGAGCTCTGTGATCCTGTGGCCTCAAGTTGGGCAAAGATGGTTCCTACCTGAAAGTACCCAAGAGCCAAAAGCAGCTACTCTTTGGGGCCAAGTGGTCTTTGTGTGCATATCCTTAGTTCAAGCCACTAGCAGAGATTAAATTCCTTAGAGGACTTTCCTGGTGGCGTGGTTGATAGGAGTCCACCTGCCAGTGCAGGGGACTTGGGATTGATCCCTAGTCTGGGAAGATTCCACATGCTGCAGAGCAATTAGGCCTGCGACCCACAACTCCTGAAGTCCATGTGCTGAGAGCCAGTGCTCTGCAACATGAGAGGCCACTGCAATGAGAAGCCATTGCAATGAGAAGCCTGTGCACCGCGGAGTACTCCTGCTCACCACAACTAGAGAAGGCACTAGCGCAACAAGAAGACACAGCATAACCAGAAGAAAAAAATTCCCTTGAGAGAGAGCTGGATGGCTCCAGCCTACCTCAAAGGAAACTCCCCATAGCATTGCACATGACTTTGAGTTTCAGTCTACATCATGGCAACCCCGGAGGGGAGCCACGCACAGCTTGTACAGCAGGAAAGCTGGGCGCAGTAACCTGAGTGTCCACTAGGGTGGGCCAGGCTCCCTGTGAGCTCCGGGAACTGCCCACACCCAGAGTGCAAACAGAGCCTAACAGAGCACCTACCGAGGGCAATTTTCAGAGAAAGGTGTGGGCTGATCAAATACACAAAGATCTGTAGTTGTCATCAGATTCCCTATAAGCCTATAAAAGGCTTTTAACTCCTAAAGAGGTATTTGGTGAACACATAAACAATATTCATATTAGAAGTTTATGTATGTGAATCCTACCTGCACAGCCATTGTTTCAGAGAAGCGTTCTTGAGGTGGGGTGGGCTTCCCAGGATATATTTCAGGATCTGAAAGAAAAAAGAAAATAATGATATCAGTTATCAGACCTATTTCATGTAGGTACTTTACAACACCCATTACATACAGTCACTCATAGAATGCTCTCAGTGTTAGGTACTGTTTTGCCCCCATGTTACAGAAGAGGAAACTAAGACAGGAAGCAGTAAGGAGCTCACTCAAGGTTGCTGGTCCACCGATGATGGAAGCAGGAGACAAACGCAGGGAATGTGGGGGTGAATGAGTGCCCAGTGCCTGGGCTTCTGTCCCCCGTCCCCAGTAAAAGCAGACTCAAGCTGGGTGGGTCACTAAGTCCAAGTCGTCTTCACCAACTTCCTCGTTAGAGGAGGAGGGAGATAGTCAAGGTCCTCCAACCCTCGGTCCCTGCGCTAGCCAGGAAGGGCCCCCAGCACCTTTGACCGAAGCCCATCCAGGTCACTTAGAGTAGAGGCGACCATACAAAGTCTTTTCTCAAGCCTGTGCGGGGAGCCTTTGGAGACAGACCTGGGTTTCCATCCTGGCTTTGCTCCTTATCAGGATGGAGAAACCTCCATTTTCCAAATAGAAAATGGAGAGGATAGTGCCTGTCTCATGGGACTGTCGTGAGGATTCATGGAGAGCATGCTCATAAAGTACGCAACACTATAAACACTCAGGAAATGGTGATCACTCTTGTCATTCATCTTTGGCTGAAGAAAATTCCATACCGTCTTCTGGAGGTCTGTCTCATAGCCCCGGAGGTCAGAAGTCTGAAAGGGTCTTACTGGGCTAAAATCAAGATGTTGGCTGGACCGTGTTCCCTCCGGAGGTCCTGGGGAAGAATTCCACTTCCTTCCCAGTTTCTTGAGGCCGCCTCATTCCTGGCCTTGGTCTCTTCCTCCATCTTCAAAGCCAGCAGGTTAGCATCTTGAGTCTCTCACTGACTGTGATTCTTAACATTGACTCTCGACATTGACTCTCCTTCCTCTTTCACTTGTAAGGACTCTTGTGATTCCCTTGGGCCCACCTGGATAATCCAGGATACTTTCTCCATCCCAAGGTCAGCTGATTACCAACCTTAATTCCATCGCAACATTTATTTCCCCTTGCTATGTAACATAATATACACATAGGCTCTGAAGAATAGGACATGGACATTTCTGGAAGGCCATGACTCTGTCTACCAGAGTAAGAAAGAAAATGTATGGGGCATTGACATCCTGAGACTTTGAACCATGAGTACACCTGTGCTCAAACCCTGCATGGCTCTCTGCCTCCAGGAAGGTGGCCAGCCCTCTCCGCTTGGCAGGCAAGGCCTCTCATCAACCGGCCTCCACCCGTGCATGAACAGGCCCTCTCTGCTCTCCTTGTCTGCCTGTGCTCCACCTGAAAGGCCTTTTCTTCCATGTATGATCATTAAAGTCCTTCCATTCATTATCGCCAAGTTCAAATGTCATCTTTTCCATGAAACCTCTTCAGAAGCCCCAGAACGACTCTCGCTGCTCTTGCACTATTGCAGAATGTCTGGACTGGAGCTATATGTGTATGTCCAGGTTTGGGTTGGCCCCCATCTGACTGTGGGCAGCTGAAGCTCAGAGTCTACTGTAGCAAGAGTCTGGGTTTTCACATTTGAACGTGCATCAGAACCACCAATACAGGCTGCAGGGCCCATCATCCGGAATTTGGGACTCAGCAGGTCTGCAGTGGGACGCAGTAGTCTGCGTTTCTAACAAGTGCCCAGCGAACGCTGATGCTGCCGGCCTCGGGAGCGCACTTTGAGGATCTCAGGTTCAGAAGCTGAGGTGATTGCATGAGCCTCGACTTGGGCTCAGATCTTGGGCAAAATGAGAAGTGCTAAAATAGCCAAGTTGCCTATGTCTGGGTCAGAGGAAGGCTGATTATCCTCACGCTGGTGGGCGTTTTCTTTCCATGTCTGGTGACCACACAGGACAATAACAATCATGTCTAGCATCACAATGGACTGCCGGTCAGCTGTATTCTAAGTTCACGATTGTTTATCCAACAACCGCTTCCCCAGCACTTCCAAGGGGCCTGCTGATGTCTACCGTGATGGCTTAAGGGACGGACTCTGTGTACAAGAGTCCTTGCAGCTGGGACACTGCCTTCAGGCTTCCCTGAGGACCTGGTCCCTTAGGATGCCAAAGACACACACACATACACACACACACATACACACACCATGCTTCCTGTGCTGCTCCTGGAGCAGGGCATCTTCTCCCAATTCACACTTGTCAGATACGAGTCTTGCTCTTCATGGGCAGAGGGCTGTGCCTCTGTTTGCCCAGCATCTAGCATTGGACACACAGAGGAAATGTCCAAGGCGAGAATGGAATGCCCACATGCCAATCAGGAGGCGGGGCGCGTGATGACTAAGAGCCTTGGAGCTTGGTGACCGAATTCCAGTCCCACTCTTTGTCTCTTCTGCCTCACTCGAGTCACCAGCCTGTCCACCATGTCTAGCTGGGTGACCTCAGGCGGTAACATCACCTCTCTGAACCTCACTGGGGATAATAATAACCAATTTTATAAGGTTTTGGGGAGATAAAATAGGGCTTCCCCTGGTGGTCCAGTGGGTAAGGACACCGCCTTGCAGTGCAAGGGGCGCCGGTTGGATCCCTGGTCTGGGAAGATCCCACGTGCCGCGGAGCGGCTGGACCGATGTGTCCAATTACCGAGTTGGAGCTCTGGAGCGCGTGCGCCCAGAGCCGGTGCACTGCGACAACAGAGGCCACCGCGATGGGAGGCCCACAGGTGCCAAAGAACAAAGACGGATGAAAATGGAGAAATGGAAGACCAATAGAAGTGGTCCGCCCATCCCCCTCCATCCCAATCCCACCCCCCAAAAGATAAATAAATAAAATTTAAAAAAATAATAATAAAATAAAACTGGTCCTGAAAGTCATCGATAGGGATAGTTCTTCTCCCAATTACGGCTTTTAACAGAGTGGCCACCAGAGGGCAGTGGTCCCTATGCTGGGAAGATAACTTGCCTGGTGATGTGAGATTCTTTTGAAATAACACACTCACATCTGCACTCACGTGCACCAGAAGGCTATGTGACCTTGCCGGTCAGCTGTATTCTAAGAGTTGTTTATCCAACAACGCTTCCCCAGCACTTCCAAGGGGCCTGCTGATGTCTACCGTGATGGCTTAAGGGACGGACTCTGTGTACAAGAGTCCTTGCAGCTGGGACACTGCCTTCAGGCTTCCCTGAGGACCTGGTCCCTTAGGATGCCAAAGACACACACACATACACACACACACACACACCATGCTTCCTGTGCTGCTCCTGGAGCAGGGCATCTTCTCCCAATTCACACTTGTCAGATACGAGTCTTGCTCTTCATGGGCAGAGGGCTGTGCCTCTGTTTGCCCAGCATCTAGCATTGGACACACAGAGGAAATGTCCAAGGCGAGAATGGAATGCCCACATGCCAATCAGGAGGCGGGGCGCGTGATGACTAAGAGCCTTGGAGCTTGGTGACCGAATTCCAGTCCCACTCTTTGTCTCTTCTGCCTCACTCGAGTCACCAGCCTGTCCACCATGTCTAGCTGGGTGACCTCAGGCGGTAACATCACCTCTCTGAACCTCACTGGGGATAATAATAACCAATTTTATAAGGTTTTGGGGAGATAAAATAGGGCTTCCCCTGGTGGTCCAGTGGGTAAGGACACCGCCTTGCAGTGCAAGGGGCGCCGGTTGGATCCCTGGCCTGGGAAGATCCCACGTGCCGCGGAGCGGCTGGACCGATGTGTCCAATTACCGAGTTGGAGCTCTGGAGCGCGTGCGCCCAGAGCCGGTGCACTGCGACAACAGAGGCCACCGCGATGGGAGGCCCACAGGTGCCAAAGAACAAAGACGGATGAAAATGGAGAAATGGAAGACCAATAGAAGTGGTCCGCCCATCCCCCTCCATCCCAATCCCACCCCCCAAAAGATAAATAAATAAAATTTAAAAAAATAATAATAAAATAAAACTGGTCCTGAAAGTCATCGATAGGGATAGTTCTTCTCCCAATTACGGCTTTTAACAGAGTGGCCACCAGAGGGCAGTGGTCCCTATGCTGGGAAGATAACTTGCCTGGTGATGTGAGATTCTTTTGAAATAACACACTCACATCTGCACTCACGTGCACCAGAAGGCTATGTGACCTTGATTGGGTCACCACAGGCCTTGGCCAACAGACGGGCATCCTGCTGGCCCCTCTCCTCTGTGGTCACTCGAGGATTGGGATGAGACTGAGACCCGTGAGTAGGTGTTTGATGGGACCTTACATTCCCTAACCATTGGGTCCACTTGGCCTTTCCTGAAGTATTTCCTTTTGCTTTCTGTGCTTTAGCAAATGTTTTCTTAAGGCCCATTCCCACCTCCCTCAGCTCTTTCTTCCATAGGTGGGGTTCATTTAGGTTCCCAAAACACTACAGTCCCTTAATGGCAGAATTTAAACACTTCATTAAATTACTTATGTGCAGTGTAACTAGAGGTTAAGAGTAAGGACGCTTGGGGACCTGCAGCCTGGGTTCTGTCACTTACTCTGTAACCATGTGCACATTGCCTAAACTTTTTGAGTCTCAGTTTCCTCATTTGTAAAAATGAGGCTAATAACAATACTTAGCACATCCAATTTTCCTGAAAATTACACTATATTAAGAATGCAAAGTCCTGGTTTGACGAACAAATGAATAAGTAAGTGAGTGTTGTTGTTCAGTCACTCAGTCATGCCAAATTCTTTGTAACTCCATGCACTGCAGCATGCCAGGCTTCTCTGTGAGTGAGTGCCTATTAATACCCATGCAGCTGTGAAAAGTATGAAACCACGATAAAGGAAACTGAAGGTGATTCAAAGAAATGGAAAGATATCCCATGATCCTGGATTGGAAGAATTAATATAGATAAAATGGTCATATCACCCAGAACTATCTACAGATTGAATGGAATCTTTATCAATATACTCATGACATTTTTCACAGAAAAATCTTCCTAAAATTTATATGGAACCACAAAAGACCCAGAATTGCCAAGGCAATCCTGAGAGAAGAGAACAAAGCTGGAGGCATGATCCTTCCAAACTTCAGACTATACTACAAGGCTACATCAAAACAGCGTGTAATCAAAACAGAATGCTATCACGGCCAACCATATGGACATACTGTACCCCTTCAGGCTTCTATGCCCGTGGAATTTTCTAGGCTAGAATACTGGAGTGGAGTGCCATTTCCTACTCCAGGGGATCTTCCTGACCCAGGAATCAAACCTGTGTCTCTTGCATCTCCTACATTATTATTACAAATAAATAAATAAACTTTTTTAAAAAAACAAACAACAACCCAGTATAGTATTGGCACAAAACAAAATATAGATAAAAGGAACAAAATAGAAAGCCCAGAAACAAACCCATTCACCTGTGATCAATCAATTAATCTACAACAAAGAGGGGCAAGAATATACAATGGAGAAAAAGCAGTCTCTTCAGCAAGTGGTGTTAGGAAAGCTGGACAGATGCATGTAAATCAGTGAAATTAGAAAACTCCCTCACGCCATACACAAAAATAAACACGAAATGGTTTAAAGACCTAAATGTAAGACATGACACCATAAAACTCCTAGAAGAGAACATAGGAAAAGCATTCTCTGGTATAAGCATAGCAATATTTTCTTATATCAGTTTTCCAAGGCACAATAAATAAAAGAAAAAAAAATGGGACCTAATCAAACTTAAAAACTTGTGCACAGAAAAGAAACTGTTAACAAAACAAAAAAACAACCTATGGAATGGGAGAAAATATTTGCGCAGGAGGGCTGGTGATCCACTGTGCAATGTAAGGGATACTGTTTTGAGCCCTGGTTTGGGAAGATCTCGCATCCTTTGGGACAACTAAGCCCATGTGCCACAACTACCAGCCTGTGCTCTGGAGGCTGCAAGCTGCAACTGATAGGGACAGAGTAGCATAGGTAGGTGGTTGTAGAGTCCTAGTAGGGGATGGTAGGTAGAAGGGAGAAACCTGAGAAAGGTTGGGAGGCCAGTGAGTTGATGATAACTCAGGAGAACTGCTCCTTGTTCAGTAAAGCAGGCTTGACTGGGTATAAACAGCTGAAGAAGGAGGAGCTGGTGAAGAAGCAACCAATGATGGATGTCCTGCATCTGCGTCTACTTGAGGGGGGCGGTCTTCTACCATCCTATATATATTGCTGCCCACTCAATTGAGGGAGCAGAGCAGAGCTTTCCTGCCTGTCTGCTTGCACCGCTTACAAGTACCCTATCCTAATAAATCCTCTTCTTGTCTATCACTCTGCTTCTTGCTGAATTCCTTCTGCGTTGAGGCACGAAGAACCTGAGCCTCAGTGGGTCCAGACGTTGGGTGAGTGCTGGATTAAGTCCCTGCCACGTGGGTTCGAGTCTCAGACAGGGTTTTGGCCGGGACTGAGTCCTGACCACGTGGGTTCTCCCAAGCAGGGTTTTGGCTGGGGTTAAGCCTTAGCGCGTGGGTTCGAGTCCCAAACCAGGTTTTGGCTAGGTTCAAGCCCCAGTCACATGGGTTCAAGTCCCAAGCAGGGTTTGATCAGGTCTGAGCCCTGGGTTTAAGTCTCAAACTGAGGTAAAACACTTTCACAACTATTGAAGCCTATGTACTGTAGGTAGAGCCTGTGCTCCACAATCAGTGAAGCCTCTGAAATGAGAAGCCCATGGACTGCAACTAGAGAAATCCCAGGCACAGCGACAAAGACCCATCGTGGCCGAAAATAAGTAAATATTTAAAAAAATATTTGCAAAGGATGTGATCAACAAGGGGTTAATATCAAAAATATATATACAGCTCATACAACTTAATATCAAGAAAACAAACAACACAATTTTTAAAAATGGGCAGAAGACTTAAATAGACATTTTTTCCAAAGAAGACATGCAGATGGCCAACAGGCATGTGAAAAGATGTTCAACATCATTAATTATCAGAGAAATGCAAATCAAAACCACAATGAAGTATCACCTCACACTGGTCAGAATGGCCATCATCAAAAAGTCTACAAATAGAGAAAATGCTGGAGAGGGTGTGGAGAAAACAGAACTTTCCTGCACTGTTGATGGGAATGCAACTTGGTGCAATCAACATGGAGAACAGTGCAGAGGTTTCCTAAAAAATTAAAAGTATAGCTACCATGTAATCCAGCAATCCCACTCCTGGGTATACATCTGGAAAAGATGAAAACCCTGATTCTAACAGGTAAACAGCTGAAGAAGGAGGAGCTGGTGAAGAAGCAACCAATGATGGATGTCCTGCATCTGCGTCTACTTGAGGGGGGCGGTCTTCTACCATCCTATATATATTGCTGCCCACTCAATTGAGGGAGCAGAGCAGAGCTTTCCTGCCTGTCTGCTTGCACCGCTTACAAGTACCCTATCCTAATAAATCCTCTTCTTGTCTATCACTCTGCTTCTTGCTGAATTCCTTCTGCGTTGAGGCACGAAGAACCTGAGCCTCAGTGGGTCCAGACGTTGGGTGAGTGCTGGATTAAGTCCCTGCCACGTGGGTTCGAGTCTCAGACAGGGTTTTGGCCGGGACTGAGTCCTGACCACGTGGGTTCTCCCAAGCAGGGTTTTGGCTGGGGTTAAGCCTTAGCCGCGTGGGTTCGAGTCCCAAACCAGGTTTTGGCTAGGTTCAAGCCCCAGTCACATGGGTTCAAGTCCCAAGCAGGGTTTGATCAGGTCTGAGCCCTGGGTTTAAGTCTCAAACTGAGGTAAAACACTTTCACAACTATTGAAGCCTATGTACTGTAGGTAGAGCCTGTGCTCCACAATCAGTGAAGCCTCTGAAATGAGAAGCCCATGGACTGCAACTAGAGAAATCCCAGGCACAGCGACAAAGACCCATCGTGGCCGAAAATAAGTAAATATTTAAAAAAATATTTGCAAAGGATGTGATCAACAAGGGGTTAATATCAAAAATATATATACAGCTCATACAACTTAATATCAAGAAAACAAACAACACAATTTTTAAAAATGGGCAGAAGACTTAAATAGACATTTTTTCCAAAGAAGACATGCAGATGGCCAACAGGCATGTGAAAAGATGTTCAACATCATTAATTATCAGAGAAATGCAAATCAAAACCACAATGAAGTATCACCTCACACTGGTCAGAATGGCCATCATCAAAAAGTCTACAAATAGAGAAAATGCTGGAGAGGGTGTGGAGAAAACAGAACTTTCCTGCACTGTTGATGGGAATGCAACTTGGTGCAATCAACATGGAGAACAGTGCAGAGGTTTCCTAAAAAATTAAAAGTATAGCTACCATGTAATCCAGCAATCCCACTCCTGGGTATACATCTGGAAAAGATGAAAACCCTGATTCTAACAGGTACATTTACCTCAATGCTCTTAGCAGCATTCTTTATGGTAGTGAAGACAGGGAAACAACCCAAGTGCCCAATAACAGATGACTGATGTCAAAGGATATGGTATATACACACAATGGAATATTATTCAGCCATTCAAAAGAATGAAGTAGTGCCATTTGCAGCAACAATGATGGACCTAGAAAATATTATACTTAGTGAAGTCAGTCAGACAGAGCAAGACAAATATTATATGACTTACATGGGGAATCTAAAAAATAGTACAAATGAATCTATACACAAAACGGAAATAGACTCACAGATATAGAAAACAAATTTACGGTTCCCAAAGAGGAAAAGGAAGTGGGGAGGGATAAATTAGGATTAAACAAGCAAACTCCACAGAGCTATAAGCTCCTCAGGGGTGGGAACAGTTTTCTTTCTTTTCTATATTGTGTAACACCTGAATCCCAGTGTGGGCATGTCCCTAGTACAGTGGTTTTCAAAGTAGGTTCCCCTTGGCCAGCAGCCTCAGCATTATCTTAAAGCTCGTCAGAAATGCACATATTTAGGCAGCCACCCCCCAGGCAGACTGAATCAGAAACTCTAGAGATGGGGCCTAGTAATTTGTCCTTTAGTTAATCCTCCAGGTGATTCTACTGCATGCTGAAGTTTGTGATCTACTGGCCTAGAACATAGAGGCTCAGAAGCATTCATTTAAATGGAAGTGGTGGTGGTTTAATCTCTAAGTCATGTCCGACTCTTTGCAGCCCCATAGCCCACCAGGCTCCTCTGACTGTGGGATTCTCCAGGCAAAAACACTGGAATGGCTTCTCCAGGGGATCTTCCCCACCCAATCCCTATCCAGGGATCGAACCCATGTCTCTTACATCTCCTGCATTGACAGGCAATTACCACTAGCGTCACCTGTAAAATAGGTGATTTGAATTAGAACAGGTTGTAATCTCCACAAAGGCAGCAGGGGCCATGGTTTCCCCAGCACCTAGAGGTGCTCAAAAACGTTTGTAAAACAAATGAGTAAAAATCCCTTCCAGTTCTCTTTCTGTTTTAAATGATCCTAAACCTCCCAAACTTCAGTTTTATTATCTGTCCCCTCTCCCAAGACGGATAGAAGGATCAAGAGGCAAGTGAAATATACAAACATACATAACAAAGAAGTATAGTCACACTGCTAAATCTCATCAGAAATTCTCAGAGATTTGGACTCCTATCCCTGTTTTAATCTAGAACTTCAGGCCCCTGAGAGTTCTGGCGCTGATGCATCCTGCCAGGCTTTGTCCATCCATGGAACGACTCTTAAAACAGGTCAGCATTCTTGACAAGGAAGGAGTAGTAGCTATGATCTTACCCTGGCACAAGGTAGATACTCTATAAATGTCTGAACAGTGAATGACCCCCTGGAGAGCAGAGTTAATTGCATGGGTTTTGAGCCCTCAGATCCGAGGTTTTTTCTCCCTCTTGTCCTATTGCTTTGTCCAGGGTCACCCGGATAACGCTGAGTGGTAGAAGAGGTACTAGGTGTCCTTGTCTTGCTTGTAAAGTGTTACAATTAAGTACGACATTTGCTGTGGGCTTCCCAGGTGGCACTAGTGGTAAAGAACCTGCCTGCCAGCGCAGGAGATGTAAGAGACATGGGTTCGATCCCTGGGTCGGGAAGACCCCTCGGAGGAAGGCATGGCAACCACACCAATATTCTTGCCTGGAGAATCTCCTGGATAGAGGAACCTAGTGGGCTACAGTTCATAGGATTGCAAAGAGTCAGACATGGCTGAAATGACTTAGCAGGCATACATGCATGGTATTTGCTATAGAATAGCAATTCCTGTATACTCTGATTTACCTATCAGGTTTCTAAAATTCCTAAATGAGTGCTGATTTTTTCTCAGTATTTTTCCTTTACCTATGGAGATGATCACATGGGTTTTTCCTTTGTTAATGTAGGGATTGCATAAATTGCTTTCTTTTCAGTTTTTGAGGACTGGAGTTTGTGTGATGTCTGGTGTCAGAACAGCACTTAATAAGCACTATGTATATTGCTGAATAAATAAATGAGGAACATATTCCTAAATGTTGCTTAATCTCCCGGGGTTTTAAATGAAATCAAATGAGTAAAAATCCCTTCCAGTTCTCTTTCTGTTTTAAATGATCCTAAACCTCCCAAACTTCAGTTTTATTATCTGTCCCCTCTCCCAAGACGGATAGAAGGATCAAGAGGCAAGTGAAATATACAAACATACATAACAAAGAAGTATAGTCACACTGCTAAATCTCATCAGAAATTCTCAGAGATTTGGACTCCTATCCCTGTTTTAATCTAGAACTTCAGGCCCCTGAGAGTTCTGGCGCTGATGCATCCTGCCAGGCTTTGTCCATCCATGGAACGACTCTTAAAACAGGTCAGCATTCTTGACAAGGAAGGAGTAGTAGCTATGATCTTACCCTGGCACAAGGTAGATACTCTATAAATGTCTGAACAGTGAATGACCCCCTGGAGAGCAGAGTTAATTGCATGGGTTTTGAGCCCTCAGATCCGAGGTTTTTTCTCCCTCTTGTCCTATTGCTTTGTCCAGGGTCACCCGGATAACGCTGAGTGGTAGAAGAGGTACTAGGTGTCCTTGTCTTGCTTGTAAAGTGTTACAATTAAGTACGACATTTGCTGTGGGCTTCCCAGGTGGCACTAGTGGTAAAGAACCTGCCTGCCAGCGCAGGAGATGTAAGAGACATGGGTTCGATCCCTGGGTCGGGAAGACCCCTCGGAGGAAGGCATGGCAACCACACCAATATTCTTGCCTGGAGAATCTCCTGGATAGAGGAACCTAGTGGGCTACAGTTCATAGGATTGCAAAGAGTCAGACATGGCTGAAATGACTTAGCAGGCATACATGCATGGTATTTGCTATAGAATAGCAATTCCTGTATACTCTGATTTACCTATCAGGTTTCTAAAATTCCTAAATGAGTGCTGATTTTTTCTCAGTATTTTTCCTTTACCTATGGAGATGATCACATGGGTTTTTCCTTTGTTAATGTAGGGATTGCATAAATTGCTTTCTTTTCAGTTTTTGAGGACTGGAGTTTGTGTGATGTCTGGTGTCAGAACAGCACTTAATAAGCACCTATGTATATTTGCTGAATAAATAAATGAGGAACATATTCCTAGGAAAACTTGCCCAAAGCACCATTTCTAGCTCACATTGTGCACAGAAAAAATGCTTGGAGGTTTTTTGTTGTTTTTTTTTTTTAATTTTTGGCCTCTTTTAATGGATTTTTTTTTTTTTTTGGCCTGCGTGGTCCTCCCATTGCAGTGACTTCCCTTACAGCAGAGCACAAGCTCTGGGTGCATGTGCTCCAGAGCGCCAGCTTATAATTGGACACACTGATCCAGCTGCTCCGTGGCACATGGGATCTTCCTGGGCCAGGGATCGAACCGGCGCCCCTTGTGCTGCAAGGCGAACTCTTCACCCGGTGGACCACCAGGAAAGCCCAAGCTTGGAGTTTTGCAACACATGTACTGATAACATGTTCATGTGCCCAGATCAATACAAGTCAACTGTGATTTATTTTTATTTTGAAAGGATATATTTAATTGGCTAATAGGTATTTAGGATCTGTGTTCTACGCTTGAGAGCATTCTTCTGGAATTTTCTTCCCTTATATTGTCCTTGTCTGATTTGGGCATCAAGGTTATCCTAGCCTCATAAAACACATTGGATGACTTTGTTTCTCATTCTCTGAAAAATGTGAAAACTTGAGATAAAGGTTTAATAAAACTTGTAAACTCTTTCTGCCTCCGGCACCATTTGGAGTCAGAATCTCCTGAATGCCAATTCATACTAGTTAACAATTTGTATTTCTTCTTGAACCAATTTGGGTAAATGTACTATTTTCTAGAAAATTGTTCCTTTCACATTTATTTTTCAACTCTGACTCTCATTGGCTATATTACCTGGGAATTCTTTTTTTTTTTTTTTTTTTAAAAAAAACCACTTCATTGAGGTATCTTTTATACAATCTAAATTTCACCTATCTCAAGTGTACAGAGCATTGATTTCTAGACATTGTATCCAGTAACTAAAATTATTACCATAAATTTGCATGCACCCTAGGTCTATTTGTAAAACAAGCTTTGTTGAGATATAATTCCTATACCATACAATTCTACTACCTCAAGTATACAATTCAGTGGTTTTTAGGATCTTTATGGGGTTGTGCAACCATCACCATGCCAATTTTAGAATATTTCCATGGCCCCTTCTCAATAAAGCCCTGTACCCATTAGCAATCACTCTTTCTCCCTCTTCCTCCAGAGCCTTAAACAACCACTAATTTGCCCTCAGTCCCTCGATACAGCTATTCTGGGCATTTCATATAAATGAAATAATATCCTATGGTGCCATTTATGTCTGGCTTCTTTCATTTAGCTTGTTTTCAAGATTCATGCATGTTGCAGCATAAATCAGTAGTTGGTGTCTTTTTTTTTTTTTCTTTTTTGACCACTTCTATTGATCTTTAACTTCTTTATGTTTGTTCTTTGGCCCATGTGGGCCTCCTATCACAGTGGCCTCTCTCGTCGCAGAGCACCAGCTCTGGGTGCACGTTCTCCAGAGCTCTGGCTCAGTAGTTGGACACATCGGTCTAGCCGCTCTGCAGCACGTGGGATCTTCCCAGGCCAGGGATCGAATCAGCACCCCTTGCACTGCAAGGTGGTATCTTTACCCACTGAACCACCAGGGAAGCCCAGTTTGTGTCTTTTTATTTGTTAATGGAATTTTGTAATGGAATATTATTTCCTTGGTGGCTTCAGATGGTAAAGAATCCACCTGCTATGCAGGAGACCCGGGTTTGATTCCTGGGTTGGGAACATCCCCTGAAGGAAGGCATAGCAACCCACTCCAGTATTCTTGCCTGGGGAATTCCATGGACAGAGAAGCCTGGTGGGCTAGTTCATGGAGTCAGAGTCAGACATGACTGAAGCGACCTAGCATACACACATTCTATTACTATATGAATATACTCTATTTATCCATTCATCAACTGAGAGACATTTCAGTTGTTCCACTCTTGGATTATTATGAATAATACTATTATGATGAACATTTGTGTACAAGTTTTTATGTGTATGTGTTTTTAGTTTTCTTAGGTATATATCTAGAGGTAAAATTACTTGGGTTGTGTGGTGAGTTCCTGTTTAAAGTTTTGAGGAACTGCCAAACTTTTTCCCATAGTAGTTGTAGCATTTTACATTCCCACTAGCAATGTACAAGGGTTCCAATTTCTCTACATCCTCACCAGAGCTTTGTTACTATCTTTCTGATTATTGCCATCCTAGTAGGTATGAGGTGGTATCTTGTAGTTTTGATTTGCATTTTCTGATGGGTGGCTAATGAGGTTATGCATCTTTTCATGCACTCAATGGACATTTGCATATCTTCTATGGAGAAAAATCTATTCATATCCTTTATAATTCTGTACTTGGATTATATATTTATTATCATTAAGTTGTAAGAGTTCATTCTGGGTTTCCCAGATGGCACTAGTGGTAAAGAACCTGCCTGCCAATGCAGGAGATGTAAGAGACATGGGTTTGATCCCTGGGTTGGGAAGATTCCCTGGAGGAGGGCTGGCAACCCACTCCAGTATTCTTGCCTGGAGAATCCCATGGACAGAGGAGCCTGGTGGGCTACAGTCCATAGGTTTGCAAACTAGTCTAACACAACTGAAGTGACTTAGCAATGCATGCATGCATGCAAAAGTTTAGTCTGTATTTCAGATACAAGTCCCTTATTTTATATATATATATATATATATATTTAAAGATTTATTTATTTATTTTACATTTTGGGCGAGGGTCGGGTTGGGGAGGGAGGGGAGCAGGCGGGCCACTTCTATTGGTCTTTCATTTTTCTATTTCCATCCGTCTTTGTTCTTTGGCTCCTGTGGGCCTCCCATCATGGTGGCATCTGTTGTTGCAGAGCGCCGGCTCTGGGCACATGCGCTCCAGAGCTCCGGCTCGGTAATTGGACACAAGGGTCCAGCCGCTCCGCAGCACGTGGGATCTTCCCAGGCCAGGGATCAAACCGGCGCCCCTTGCACTGCAAGGCGGTGTCCTTACCCACTGGACCACCAGGGGAAGCCCCCTTATTATATTTTTATATGTCTGTGTCCTGTGAGCATCCTGAGGATGGGGACCATTTTTATCCATTTCTACCTCCCCAGAGTCTAGTAGGTATTCAATAACCCATAAAAGACCATATCGATATACAAAGTATGAATGGCTATGTATTAGTTAGGGAAAACCTCTACAAAAAACTGAACTGGGCCTCGAAGAATAAGCAGGAGCCTGCCCAAGTGAAATGAAGAGAAGGGGGAAAACCCGTTGTTTTCAGAAACTGACAGAGAAGTCCAGAGTGGCTGCACAGGGAGAGAAGGAGTGGTCGGTGTGGCTGGAAAGCAGGGTAAACCAGTTGTAAGGTTGGAAATGAAGTTCCCACCAAGTAAAGGGGCATTTCATCCCGAAGGCAGAGAGGAGCCACCCTTTGGGAATATTATCATCTTTCATGCACTAATGGACATGAAAAATCTATTTATATACTTCATAATTCTGTACTTGGATTATATATTTATTATCATTAAGTTGTAAGAGTTCATTCTGGGTTTCCCAGATGGCACTAGTGGTAAAGAACCTGCCTGCCAATGCAGGAGATGTAAGAGACATGGGTTTGATCCCTGGGTTGGGAAGATTCCCTGGAGGAGGGCTGGCAACCCACTCCAGTATTCTTGCCTGGAGAATCCCATGGACAGAGGAGCCTGGTGGGCTACAGTCCATAGGTTTGCAAACTAGTCTAACACAACTGAAGTGACTTAGCAATGCATGCATGCATGCAAAAGTTTAGTCTGTATTTCAGATACAAGTCCCTTATTTTATATATATATATATATATATATTTAAAGATTTATTTATTTATTTTACATTTTGGGCGAGGGTCGGGTTGGGGAGGGAGGGGAGCAGGCGGGCCACTTCTATTGGTCTTTCATTTTTCTATTTCCATCCGTCTTTGTTCTTTGGCTCCTGTGGGCCTCCCATCATGGTGGCATCTGTTGTTGCAGAGCGCCGGCTCTGGGCACATGCGCTCCAGAGCTCCGGCTCGGTAATTGGACACAAGGGTCCAGCCGCTCCGCAGCACGTGGGATCTTCCCAGGCCAGGGATCAAACCGGCGCCCCTTGCACTGCAAGGCGGTGTCCTTACCCACTGGACCACCAGGGGAAGCCCCCTTATTATATTTTTATATGTCTGTGTCCTGTGAGCATCCTGAGGATGGGGACCATTTTTATCCATTTCTACCTCCCCAGAGTCTAGTAGGTATTCAATAACCCATAAAAGACCATATCGATATACAAAGTATGAATGGCTATGTATTAGTTAGGGAAAACCTCTACAAAAAACTGAACTGGGCCTCGAAGAATAAGCAGGAGCCTGCCCAAGTGAAATGAAGAGAAGGGGGAAAACCCGTTGTTTTCAGAAACTGACAGAGAAGTCCAGAGTGGCTGCACAGGGAGAGAAGGAGTGGTCGGTGTGGCTGGAAAGCAGGGTAAACCAGTTGTAAGGTTGGAAATGAAGTTCCCACCAAGTAAAGGGGCATTTCATCCCGAAGGCAGAGAGGAGCCACCCTTTAGCGAAGAGTGACATGATGAGAGCTGTGGTTTAGGATCTCTCTGGGGACTTCACTGGTGGTCCAGTGGATAAGACTCTGCCTTCCAACGTAGGGGGCGCAAGTTCAATTCCTGGTCGGAGAATTAAGATCCCTTATGCCACGCAGGGCAGCCAAAAGATAAAAATCTGGAAGGATCTCTCTGGATTCTTGGAGGATGGGGGCGAAGGGCAGTGCAGTTTCTCAAACTTCACCTGCATTAGAATCACCTCATTAAGACACAGACTCTGAGTCCTGCCTCCTGAGTTTCTTATTCAGAAGGGCTGATGGGGCCTGAGAGCAAGCATTTCTTACAGGTTTCCAGGGAATGCTGGTTGGAGGGCGACACTTTGAGAACCACTGATACAGAGGATGGGATGGAGAAGAACGGGGAGCAGTGAGAAAATTAGGGAAGCCGCTGAAGTAGCTCCGGTCAGAGGTGATGAAGGCAAACACAAGGCAGGGCCTCCCATTTTAGATCTGGGTGCTGCTAACTTCAGCATCTTACGGGTGAGATTTCAGGCATGGTAACAAGCTGGGGTTGCAAAGGGAAGCCATTTCTGGGGCGGGATCAGCTCGTTGGTCAGAATAGTCCCCACCCTCAACCTGGAAGCACCAGGCCTACCCTTGATGATGAGCTTCAGAAAGCACAACAGAGACAATGGGGCCACGGTTGTCATTTAATGCCCAAATATCACAACACGAGGTTTACACGGTGCGTGTCAAGGCAGGACCAGAAACCAGGCTGGAGCTCAGTGGCCTGTGTGGAATCCCAGCACAGTGACCAGGTTCCCACTAGACACTGGTGCCACATGCAAGGCTTCATTGTTGACCCAGGAGCCAGCAGGCTGGCCTGGCTTCTGCTCACTGAGCATCCCCATGGGAGGACAGGGCCCCAGTACGAGGCGGGGACCTCAGGACACAGTGACGAGAATCAGAAAGCTGCTTGCAACCGACCCCAAGAGTCTCACTTCAAATGCTTTTAAGACACGCAATGCTCAGACGCAGGAACACTCAAACTCTATCACTAAAAACTAAACATGGTGCAGAACTGAGATGAACACCTGGAAAGAACCACACCACACCACCATCTTCCTCTCTCCACCATCCTCCTCTTCTTCCCTGTGGCTGTGCTGAAGGGTTTCAAGAAATTTCTTTGACTCTCCAAACAACTCTACCAGACCACTTAATGCTACTGGGTTCCTGGCAGCCCCTGAGGCACGGGTGACGTGGGGGCTGCCAGAGGGGCTGGGAAATTTCCTGACAGAAATAAAATACCTCAGAAAGAAACTGGTTTTTCTTCTACCCTGGTTTTATAGTTTATTGGGCCCCTAGAGGGAATTCTACTCAAAATGCTTTTTAAACACTTGACGGAACTTGGGAGATTTCAGGCATCAGTGGCAAGAAAGAGGCACGAGCTTGTTCCCTGCATGGAACACGAGGCTTGGTCCAGGTGGTCCAGGCCCTGGGCCAGTCTGGTTGTGGAGGGGACAGGACAGGAGGGGTCAGGACAACTGCTCTGGATAAAGGCCATGGGCCCAAGGGGCAGTCCCTCTGTCCAGCCCCATGACTGCGTTTGAGGGGAATCAGCTAAATTCTGGCAGAACTCCACCATTAAATTCATTCATTCCAGTGGCTCCTTCCAGCCTCTTCTCATTTTCTCTAATTGGAGAACTAGAGAAAATTCCAAGCATGGAAGCCTACCCTTGATGATGAGCTTCAGGAAGCACAACAGAGACAATGGGGCCACGGTTGTCATTTAATGCCCAAATATCACAACACGAGGTTTACACGGTGCGTGTCAAGGCAGGACCAGAAACCAGGCTGGAGCTCAGTGGCCTGTGTGGAATCCCAGCACAGTGACCAGGTTCCCACTAGACACTGGTGCCACATGCAAGGCTTCATTGTTGACCCAGGAGCCAGCAGGCTGGCCTGGCTTCTGCTCACTGAGCATCCCCATGGGAGGACAGGGCCCCAGTACGAGGCGGGGACCTCAGGACACAGTGACGAGAATCAGAAAGCTGCTTGCAACCGACCCCAAGAGTCTCACTTCAAATGCTTTTAAGACACGCAATGCTCAGACGCAGGAACACTCAAACTCTATCACTAAAAACTAAACATGGTGCAGAACTGAGATGAACACCTGGAAAGAACCACACCACACCACCATCTTCCTCTCTCCACCATCCTCCTCTTCTTCCCTGTGGCTGTGCTGAAGGGTTTCAAGAAATTTCTTTGACTCTCCAAACAACTCTACCAGACCACTTAATGCTACTGGGTTCCTGGCAGCCCCTGAGGCACGGGTGACGTGGGGGCTGCCAGAGGGGCTGGGAAATTTCCTGACAGAAATAAAATACCTCAGAAAGAAACTGGTTTTTCTTCTACCCTGGTTTTATAGTTTATTGGGCCCCTAGAGGGAATTCTACTCAAAATGCTTTTTAAACACTTGACGGAACTTGGGAGATTTCAGGCATCAGTGGCAAGAAAGAGGCACGAGCTTGTTCCCTGCATGGAACACGAGGCTTGGTCCAGGTGGTCCAGGCCCTGGGCCAGTCTGGTTGTGGAGGGGACAGGACAGGAGGGGTCAGGACAACTGCTCTGGATAAAGGCCATGGGCCCAAGGGGCAGTCCCTCTGTCCAGCCCCATGACTGCGTTTTGAGGGGAATCAGCTAAATTCTGGCAGAACTCCACCATTAAATTCATTCATTCCAGTGGCTCCTTCCAGCCTCTTCTCATTTTTCTCTAATTCTAGGAGAAAGCTCCAGAGAAAATTCCAAGCATGGAAGTCAAATGCCTCTGTCCTCAGAGATGGCACATGGCTAAATCACTTCACAACAGTCTCTAGCCCCATGTGCCCCAAAACAGGTCCTAGGCAGCACTCCCACCCTCACCTAAGAGGGGCATCCCTTGGCCCTGCATATGTTGGGCTTCCCGACTACCTTTCATTGAGACCCCTGTGAGTATCTGGAGAGGGGAGACCAAAGGCACCTCTGTAAAAATGTAAACGATTAGCTCTACTTATAGACTGGGGCATCGGTAACTATTCCTGAGGGTGCTAACTGGAGGACCAGGAAATTGAGCAAACGACAAGGCCTAACTGTCCCTAGCTGGGCATGAGCTCCCATAACCCACCGCCAAAGAAGCCCATCTTCCAAACTTCAGCTACCAGTCGGTCAGCTCAGGAGCAATCCCATGGAGCCAACTTCATATTTGAAACCAACTTAATGCTACAAACTTAAAAAAAAAAAAGTGCTGCCCCACTGAGACCCTGAGGAAATCTAGTTGCCTGAGACCCCCCCCCACCCCGGACTGCCTCTCTCCAGAAGGAACAGCCTGGCTTCAGCCCAGAGCCCCCCCATCCCAAGCTGGGTAAGAGAGGAGAGCTGACACCCGCACCCAGCAGGGCTGCAGGGAAAACGTGGGATGTCTCTGAGGGATGGGGGAGGGGGTGCCCAAAGACCTGCTTATTCACAGGACCCCAAACCAGAAGAGGGAACATGAGTACCTCTCCCCATATGTTAGCTGCCAGTGTCTGGGCTGCAATGGAGACGCTTCCTTGTCACCCCTTCAACATCCTGTGACAGGAGACAACACGCCATCAAGCCATGCTCCCTTCTGTCCCTGGGGGTCTGTCTGAGAGTTAGGGGGAAGGGGAAGTCCTTAAAGAATCACCCATCAACAAACGCAGCACAAAATATCCTGCCGGGGAAGGGGAGGGTGGTACCAGCAGCTGCCAGAAGACGTCCTTTTTGGCAGCTTCTTAGATTAATCAGCCTTGTCTTCAGGGGGGCTGCCTCTGCCTCCCAAGTCTTCAGTGTAAAACATTCCCTGCGCCAGAAAGAGGCAACTACAGAGCAAATTTCCAACGTACCCTTCCGAGCTTCTCTGGGCTCTGGAACCAGCTAAAAACCCCCAAACATGGCTAAATCACTTCACAACAGTCTCTAGCCCCATGTGCCCCAAAACAGGTCCTAGGCAGCACTCCCACCCTCACCTAAGAGGGGCATCCCTTGGCCCTGCATATGTTGGGCTTCCCGACTACCTTTCATTGAGACCCCTGTGAGTATCTGGAGAGGGGAGACCAAAGGCACCTCTGTAAAAATGTAAACGATTAGCTCTACTTATAGACTGGGGCATCGGTAACTATTCCTGAGGGTGCTAACTGGAGGACCAGGAAATTGAGCAAACGACAAGGCCTAACTGTCCCTAGCTGGGCATGAGCTCCCATAACCCACCGCCAAAGAAGCCCATCTTCCAAACTTCAGCTACCAGTCGGTCAGCTCAGGAGCAATCCCATGGAGCCAACTTCATATTTGAAACCAACTTAATGCTACAAACTTAAAAAAAAGGTGCTGCCGCACTGAGACCCGGAGGAAATCTGGTTGCCTGAGTCCGCCCCCGACCCCGGACTGCCTCTCTCCAGAAGGAACAGCCTGGCTTCAGCCCAGAGCCCCCCCATCCCAAGCTGGGTAAGAGAGGAGAGCTGACACCCGCACCCAGCAGGGCTGCAGGGAAAACGTGGGATGTCTCTGAGGGATGGGGGAGGGGGTGCCCAAAGACCTGCTTATTCACAGGACCCCAAACCAGAAGAGGGAACATGAGTACCTCTCCCCATATGTTAGCTGCCAGTGTCTGGGCTGCAATGGAGACGCTTCCTTGTCACCCCTTCAACATCCTGTGACAGGAGACAACACGCCATCAAGCCATGCTCCCTTCTGTCCCTGGGGGTCTGTCTGAGAGTTAGGGGGAAGGGGAAGTCCTTAAAGAATCACCCATCAACAAACGCAGCACAAAATATCCTGCCGGGGAAGGGGAGGGTGGTACCAGCAGCTGCCAGAAGACGTCCTTTTTGGCAGCTTCTTAGATTAATCAGCCTTGTCTTCAGGGGGGCTGCCTCTGCCTCCCAAGTCTTCAGTGTAAAACATTCCCTGCGCCAGAAAGAGGCAACTACAGAGCAAAGGTGGCCACGGCTATGTTCCACCGCTTCCACGTTCCCACCCCTGTGTTCCCAGGAGCTTCTCTGGGCTGACTCCCTGGAACCAGCTCTGGGACAGAGAACAGGAATCCTGCTGCTCCCTCCCGCTGGAATTAGGAGGCCGAAGTGCAATTGGCGTTCCAGAAGGCTGGACAGCCCCTCAAGGCCAGCTGCCCGCTGCTGGGGGGAGCTGGGGACTTGGCCTGGGCCCCCGGAAGCCCCAGCCTGCCCTTGGACAGTGGAGGGTGCTAGGCCTGTCTGGGGAGAAGTCTTACTAGGAACTAGAACAACCTCCCTGCTAAAACTCAGAGAAGGCAAACAAAACTCAACCTGCAATAAATACAAAGACATTAAGTGCTTCTTGATAAACTGAGGGTCCTAACTGCCCCTCGAAAGGCAGTCGTAGGTCCTCTCCTTGGACCCAGTCACCTCCTCTGAGCTCTTCACGTGAGAGGTCAGAGGTCAGAAGACTGGTCAGGCCTTTTCCCAGGCCCAGCTTCCAGAAGGAAGGACGGGACCCAGCCCCTGACCGGCTCCTCCCCTGTATCCTCCACCTCCCCTCTGGATAGCATAAACCAGGCAGGAAGGGAGGAAGGGAAAGTGAGGGGACCCTTCCATGCTGAGGGCAGCCCCTCATGTCTCACGCCTATGAGGAGGTAGCAACAGGCCAGGCTGCCGGGGGCAGGCAGGCCCACTCAGTTAATCAGCAGATCCCCGAGGTCGTAGGTGTCGAAGAGGTCGCTGATGCCCTCCCCGCCGTCCAGACCCCACAGGTAGTCCTCCTGGTCCAAGGACGGGGAGAAGCTGATCAGCGGGGAGCTGCAGGGCAGCGTCGGGGACAGGAACTGGTCCTCGGTCGGCTGCAGGAGCAGGTGCGGCAGCTCCAGCATGCTGTCGGTGGCCTCCAGGGGGACAGGGGGCAGCGGGGGCGGCGGCAGGACCTGCTGGGACGTCAGTGCTGGCTCTGGAGACATAGAGAGACGAGGGTCATCCCTGATCCTGTGCCCAAAGTCTCTGGTCAGACCTCCGGAGACAAGAACAGCCGCTGGTTCCCCGGACGGTGTGCACCCTTCTCCTCTCCTGTCTGGGCACCTCCTTTTCCCAGCCCGGCTCCAGCAGCCCCTCCTTCACCTCCACTCTCCCCTCTCCTGTCTCCACGCCGCCCTCAGCTTCTGCACTCAACCCTCCCCACTTCCACCATCAGGGCCGGTGCCCTGATGACTTTCCTGCATCATCACCTCCACTCGCTCTCCTAGATCACGCCCATGGATGCACAGACAGCCTCTAGTAACTCGTATCTTTAAAGAGCATCCTCCCCTTACCTTGTGACTCTCTCTAATTACTGGCGCATTGTACTGCTCCCTTTCATAGTGGAGTTTCTCAGCAGTTACCCACGGGACTTCCCTGGTGGTCCAGTGACTAACACTCTGTGCTCCCAATGCAGGGCGCAGGGGTTCAAGCCCTGGTCAGGGAACTAGATCCTACATGCCACAACGAAGACTCGGCACAACCAGATACATAAATATTAAAACAAAGAGTGGGGCCTCCCTGGGGGTCCAATAAGTAAAGAGTCCGCCTTGCGGTGCAAGGGGCACCGGTTCAATCCCTGGCCTGGGAGGATCCCTCCCATGTGCCACAGAGCAGCTGGACTGGTGTGTCCCATTATGAGCCAGCGCTCTGGGGTGCATGCATCCAGAGCCAGTGCTCTGCAACAGGAGAGGCCACTGCAATGGGAGACCCACACAGGCCAAGGAACAGAGGTGGATGAAAATAAATAAATGAAAGACCAATAAAGGAGGCCAAAAAGTTTTTTAAAAAATCATTAAAGCCAGTGAATGGTATTAAGTTTGTCCAAATTTGTAAAAAAAAAAACCAAAACAAAACAGAGTTACCGTGCTCACTCCCTACCTCCCTACCACTATATTCACGCTTCAACTCACTCCAGCCTGGGGCCCGTACCCACTGGGCCTGCCGCTGAACCAGTGCTCTCCCTGTTGCTACATCCAGTGGTCAGTTTTCTAGCCTCATCCTCTCTGACGTTCCAGCAGAATCTCATGCAGTCATTCACCCCCTTCTCGAAGCATTTTCTTCACCCGGCTTCACTTGAGCCTCCTGCTTTTCTTCCTACCTCTTCGGCTGCTTCTCCTCGGTCTGCTTTCCAGGGTCCTCCTCTTCCCAACGTCTAAACCCTGAAACCCAGGGGCTCCATCCTCAGAATCGTCTCTCCTCTGGTTTCACGCCTCCCCAGGTGACCTCAGCCGGCCCATGGCTTTACATCTGTCTCCGGACCTACTGGCCCAAGGACGCCTCTGGCACGGACCCCACCACTCGACGCCAGGCTCCTGCTGCGTCTCTACTTGATGGCCTCGCTACATCAGAACTCAGCGCGTCAAACCCAAACTCCAGGCCTTTCCCCCAAACCTGAGTCTTTCCTCATCATACTTAATGAACCTCTGCCCACTCAGTCCTGGGTCCAAAGGCCCAAGAAAGGCCCAAGAATGACCCGAACTCCTGCCATTTCCCCTGCATCCACCTAGCAGCAGGTTCTGTCGTCTCCACGACCACGTCAACCCTCCCGCTCCCCGCTGCTCTCCGCTGCTGTGGTCTGGGGCTCCCCCCTCCTCGCTCACCCGGGCCCCGCAGGAGCCTCCTCACCAGTCATCTAGCTTCGGCTCTTGGCCCTTGCAGTCATGCTCTGACTTAAAAAAGGCTTGGGGGAACTTCCCTGGTGGCACAGGGGTTAAGACTCCACACTATTTTTTTTTGCCACTTCTATTGGTCTTTCATTTATCTATTTCCATCCATCTTTGTTCTTTGGCCCATGTGGGCCTCCCATCGCGGTGGCGTCTGTCGTCGCAGAGCTCCGGCTCTGGGCGCATGCGCTCCAGAGCTCCGGCTTGGTAATTGGACACATCGGTCCAGCTGCTCCGCGGCACGTGGGATCTTCCCAGGCCAGGGATCGAACCAGCGCCCCTTGCCCTGCAAGGCGGTGTCCTTACCCACTGGACCACCAGGGAAGTCCAAGACTCCACAATTCTGATGGAGGGATCTGGATTTGATCCCTTGTCAGGCAACTAAGATCCCACATGCTGCATGATACAGACAAAGGTTTTTTGTTTTTTTTTTTTAATAAAAGGTTTAGAATAAACCTCTGCATGATCTGGGCCCTGTCCTGTTTTCTCTCCCCCCGGCCTCCCACAGCCCCCTCTCCAGACACACCAGCCGTCACCTACTCAAGCTTCTCGGCACTGACTGCTGCTTCTCCTCGGTCTGCTTTCCAGGGTCCTCCTCTTCCCAACGTCTAAACCCTGAAACCCAGGGCTCCATCCTCAGAATCGTCTCTCCTCTGGTTTCACGCCTCCCAGGTGACCTCAGCCGCCCATGGCTTTACATCTGTCTCCGGACCTACTGGCCCAAGGACGCCTCTGGCACGGACCCCACCACTCGACGCCAGGCTCCTGCTGCCTCTACTTGATGGCCTCGCTACATCAGAACTCAGCGCGTCAAACCCAAACTCCAGGCCTTTCCCCCAAACCTGAGTCTTTCCTCATCATACTTAATGAACCTCTGCCCACTCAGTCCTGGGTCCAAAGGCCCAAGAAAGGCCCAAGAATGACCCGAACTCCTGCCATTTCCCCTGCATCCACCTAGCAGCAGGTTCTGTCGTCTCCACGACCACGTCAACCCTCCCGCCTCCCGCTGCTCTCCGCTGCTGTGGTCTGGGGCTCCCCCCTCCTCGCTCACCCGGGCCCCGCAGGAGCCTCCTCACCAGTCATCTAGCTTCGGCTCTTGGCCCTTGCAGTCATGCTCTGACTTAAAAAAGGCTTGGGGGAACTTCCCTGGTGGCACAGGGGTTAAGACTCCACACTATTTTTTGCCACTTCTATTGGTCTTTCATTTATCTATTTCCATCCATCTTTGTTCTTTGGCCCATGTGGGCCTCCCATCGCGGTGGCGTCTGTCGTCGCAGAGCTCCGGCTCTGGGCGCATGCGCTCCAGAGCTCCGGCTTGGTAATTGGACACATCGGTCCAGCTGCTCCGCGGCACGTGGGATCTTCCCAGGCCAGGGATCGAACCAGCGCCCCTTGCCCTGCAAGGCGGTGTCCTTACCCACTGGACCACCAGGGAAGTCCAAGACTCCACAATTCTGATGGAGGGATCTGGATTTGATCCCTTGTCAGGCAACTAAGATCCCACATGCTGCATGATACAGACAAAGGTTTTTTGTTTTTTTTTTTTAATAAAAGGTTTAGAATAAACCTCTGCATGATCTGGGCCCTGTCCTGTTTTCTCTCCCCCCGGCCTCCCACAGCTCACACCCACCTCTCCAGACACACCAGCCGTCACCTACTCTCAAGCACATCCAGCTCCTTCTTTCCAGGAGGTGGATTCCCTCCACAGGCCTGTGGAGCAGGACACTGGAAATCTCCTGGCAAATGTACCCCGACACTCACAATCTCACCACCTTACCAGCTATGCATTGCTTTGAAAATACAACCATGTTGGTGCGCCAGACTGCCTGATGAACCTCGAGCTAGGGGACTTCTCTGGTGACCCAGTGGTTAAGCCTTGCAAGGCACGGGATACAGACTTGATCCCTGGTTGGTGAGGGAACTGAATCTTACATGCCGTGGGGCACGTGGATGCCACGTGCCATGGGGCAATTAAGCCCCCACACAGCAACTAGCGAGCCTGCGTGCCCCAGTGAGAGAGCCCATATGACACGCCAAAGATCCTGCATGTTGCAACTAAGACCTGACCCAGACAAATACGTATTTTTTAAAATGAGTGGAAGGGAAAAAAAAAGAAAACGATTCAAGAAAACTTCCCAGAATTACAAACAAGCAAACAAAATACACACACAGGGACTTCCCTGGTGGTCCAGTGGTTAAAATTCTGTGTTCCCAATGCAGGGGGCCCAGGTTTGATCCCTGGTCAGGGAACTAGATCCCACATGCCACAACTAAGACCCAGTGCAGTCAGGTAAATAAATAATTAAAAAGATCAAAGTTTTTTTTTAATACACACACAAATGTCGAGCAAGCTGTAACTATGTGGGAAATGACAATGTTCATAGGCCTCTGTTTCCTCACCCCTAGAACAGGGATGATGATGCCTGCCTCTGGCTGTTGAGAGGCTTGAATAAATGATTAGTGCAGCAAAAGAACAGCTGGTCTGAGGCTGCCCTCCTGCAAAATAAAAGTAGCTCCCATTTACCAAGGACTTGCTTCCCAGGTGGCGCAGTGGTAAAGAACCTGCCTGTCAATGCAAGAGACGCGGGTTCCATCCCTGAGTCAGGAAGATCCCCTGGAGGAGGAAATGGCCACCCACTCCAGCATTCTTGCCTAGAGAATCCCGTGGACAGGGGAGCCCAGTGGGCTACCATCCATGGGGTCAAAAAGACTTGGACACGACTTAGCAACTAAACCACCACCAGCAGCTCACCAAACCCAGCTCTCCTCTCAAGGAGAGGCCTTCAGACACTCAAGCGGCCCCAAGGGAGGCACTGTTGTGGTGTCTATTTTCAGCGGAGGAAACTGAAGCGCAAAGAAGCCAATCACATACAGCATTTGCATGAAAAACCAATGTTTGTTTAACATACTGCAGAGCCCTGCAGGTGTTAGAGCAAGAGGCCTGGCTTGGGAGTGAGGAAGAGAAGGGGGCTCAGCCTCCAGCCCCCCTCACCTGCTACAGGACTTGGCACTTCAGCTTTCCCGCCAGAAAAAATAAGTATCCACCTCCCTGAATTGTGGAAGCAGTAACTGAGCTGTCACATGAGAGAGCCTCTACCTCAGGTCAGACCCTCAATATCTCTCCAACCACCTACCCATCCATGCATCCACCCATTTCCCCTCTCTTGCTCCCTCTCTCGCTGTTCATCACATCCAGAAGAGAACTGCTCTTTGTAACATCTGTTACAGCACCCTGAAGGGCTCACATCCACTTCAATATCTCCAAACCCACACAGAGGAGGTGTTCAGTTCAGCAGACTTTGAAGAGGTCCCATTCACGCGGTAACCTCTTCTGCAATGCACCCAAACATCGTGAGGGAGTTTCAGTGTCTCTGCTTTAGAAGACATGGGAACAGAGGCTCGGAGGGGTTAAAGCGACTCCCCCACAGTCGCCCGGCCACAGGGGAGGAGGCACGGACTTAACCCTAAGCCTCCCGGCAGCTTGCCCCAGCTCCCCAGCCAGGCGTAGGTTTGAGTCAGAACGTCACAGCCTGAAGGAATGTTCGATGACCCCGCTTCAAAGTCTTCCTGTTAAAGATGGAGGAAACAAGATCCCAAGGCGGCAGTGATCCCCCCGGTGGGTCCAGAACTAGGATGGGACCTGCAGTGATTTCCTCTTTGGACTTGGCCCTTGTATCGCGGGATGACCCTGCTTCAGGCCAGAACGTGGAGCACGTGCAGGGGTATGTACACCTTCTGGAAAACTTCCTTCCGCTCTTCTCAGCCGGGAGAGGCCCCCTGGCAAGGGTGGAGGGGGCAGCCAGGGCACGAGCCCCGGCACAAAGCTAGCTACCGGGCTGGCCCCTTCACTGACTGTTCTATAAGCCTTTAGTCTGCTGGGGCCTCAGGCTCTTGACTGGTACAAGTGAGGTAGAAACCTCGCCTTTATGCGGTCAGGTCTGCCACCTCTGCCCAAGGTCTCAGATGAAGACTGAAGGTTCTAACTCTGGAGAGCCATGCACATGTTGACAGTGGAGTGAGAAAGCAGAGTGCTGAAGGAGGAGGGACAACAGGGTGGGGCATGGGTCTGGACTGGGAGATAAGGACTGGGAGGTGCCCAGAGGGACAGATGGTCCTTGCAGAGAGAGCCCCGGTCCCTGGACCAGGCCAGGACACAGGACAGATCACTAGAGAAGAAGCAGGCCTAGGCTCTTGTCTAAGCTCTGCGGTTAACTTGCTGTGTGACCTTAGGAAAGCCACTTGTCCTCTCTGGGTCTCAGTTTATTTGTGTGTAAAATGAAGTGTTGAGTTAAATCAGGGGTCAACAAACCTCTGTCAAGGGCCAGATAGTACTTTTGGCTTTGCAGGACACTTACGGTTTCTGTCATATAGTTGCTTGGCCTACCCTGAACCCCCAACTCTTTGAAAATATGAAAACCATGCCTAGCTCATGGGTCATTTAGAAACAGATCAGATTTGGCCTGCAGGCAATAGTTTTTTTATTAACAGTTAAGTTAAAGAAAAAGGAATCCAATCTGTGTTCTGTAGATACCTGCATCCATCCACCATATACACAAAAAGCCTCTTCCAGGGAATTCCCTGGTAGTCAAATGGTTTACTGCCATGGCCTGGGTTCAATCCCTGGCTGGGGAACTAAGATCCTGCAAACCACACAGACAAAAAAAAAGAAGAAGAAAGGCCTTTTCCACCAGACCAGTTCTAGTTTTGCATTTGTTTAAACACTAAGGCTCTATTTAGGGGAATTCTGCTGCTAAAATACAAAAAGAGAAAAACCATTCTGAGGGAGGGGCCTTCCCAGGCTCCCATTTCTACTCCTACCCGACTCCTAGTCTACCCGGGAAGCCCTCAGGGACTCTCCCACCTCTCTACTTCTTGGCAACAGCCTCCTCTACCTCCTGCCAGGTGTGGACAGGTTTTCATTGCCTCGTGGAGAGAGCCTTGGGCTAGGAGCGTGGAAACCAAGGTTCGAGAAACAATTCCAACAGCTCTGCTGTCTCCCAGCTGGAAGGCCTTGGGCAGGTCACATCAGCTCTGTTTCAATTTATCTCTAAACTGGGAACAATAAAACCTACCTCCAGAACTACTGTGAAGAGTAAAGTGAGAATGGATATACCTGGTACAGAGTCATCGTTCAAAAAAACCTCAGTCATTATCTCCTAAGAAAGCGTTGAGGACTTCCCTGGTGGTCCAGGGGTTAAGAATCCGCCTGCCAGTGCAGGGGATATAGGGTCAATCCATGGTCCAGAAAGACACCACACGCCACTAATCCTGCACGCCATGAGCCACGACAGGAGAAGCCACCGTGATGAGAACCACATACCGCACAGAAGAGTAGCCCCTGCTCCCCACAACTAGAGAAAAGCTCGCGCGCAGCAAGGAAGACCTAGCACAGCCAAAAAGAAAGAAAGAACATTAAAAAAAAAGAAGAAAAGAAAGAAAAGCAATCGTTGACCTGTCCTCAGGAAACCTATAGTTTCCATTTACTAGAGGCTTACTGAGTGTCAGGAGCGTTGCTATTAGGAGTCATTACAGACACAGCAGTCCCAGTGCCAGAGGCCATCCTAATGATAATAGCTAAGAGTTTTTGCTAGGCACTGTTCTAAATGCTTTCCCTATATACATGTGTTTTTGGCAGCACTTGACAGTATGCAGGACCTCAAGTTCCCCAACTGGGATTTGAACCTGTGCCCCTTGCATTGGAAGCATGGAGTCTTAACCAGGGGACTGCCAGAGAAGTCCCTGCTTTCAAGTCATATTTATTAACTCATTTAATTTTCACAACCTGTGAAGTAGATTCTATTCATTACTAAGTCCAATTACAGATGAAGAAATTAAGACAAAGAAAGGTGAAGGAACTTGTCCAAGATCACACAGCTAATAAGTGGAAGAGCTGGGATCTGAACGCAGGCCCTCCTCTGCCCAGAGTAACATCTGCCTCCCCATTGAGACAGAATGTGCACCTGCTTTATAAAGTGTAACGTGCAATGGACACGCTTATGTGGGGACTGTCTCCCCTGCCACTGGGCAGAAGGCAGGCACCCAACAAATGTTGCTATGGAAGGGGATGACTCTAAGGCCGGTCCCTCTCCCCATCTCCTGTCCCTCTGGATAGAGGGTCTCACCTGAGGATGCCGTGGGTTCAGGGATCCCAGGGTTGCTGCTGCTGCTGCTGGGCTGGGTGGAGTCAGGGCTGGGGCTGAGGGCAGAGGTGGAGGGGAGGGGCTCCTTGGCAGGACTGGGGGGCTCCTGCACCTCTTCAGGGCACAGGTAGACTTCGATGGGCCCCTGTGTGCTCTTCAGATGTATCTGCAGGTTCTCCTGGAGAGGGAAGAGAAGCCAGGTCACAGGTGTGGGCAGCAGGACACTCGCTCCTGGCTCAGCGTGTGTGGATGCGCACACGAGGCTCTCACAGTCCACGTGAGCTTGCAGCCCCTCAGCCGGGCCTGGGCCTGCCCTGGGGGGCCTGTGGGAGACCCCCGTCTGGGCCCGAGGCCCCCTTCTCTTCGGGAGGAGGCCTTGATTTTCCTTTGAGAAACCGCTCCTCCCCTACTCTCAGGCCTGAGCTGGCATCAGGGAAACTATCTTTGCCAGTGTAGGGGGAGGACCCTCTCGGCAGAGTCGGCACAGAGAAAGACAGCGTCAGAGAGAGCATGAGGCCAGCTTTACTTTTTAAAAAAATATATAAATATATATATAATAAATATAGAATTATATTTATTTTTGGCTATTCTGGGTTTTCACTGCTGCTGCAGGCTCTTCTCTAGTTGTAGGGAGTGGGGGCTCCTCTCTAGTTGAGGCGAGCAGGCTTCTTGTGGGGGTGACTTCCCTCACTGTGGAACTCGGGCTCTAGGCCACCCGGGCTTCAATAGTTGCAGCACAGGGGCTCCATAGTTGCAGCTCTGAGGCTCTAGAGCACAGGCTCCATAGTTGTGGCTCACGGGCTTCGTTGCTCCACAGCACGGGGGATCTTCCCGGATCAGGGATAGAGCCTGTGTCTCCTGCACTGGCAGGTGAACTCTTCACCACTGAGCTACCAGGGGAGCCCTGAAGCCGGCTTTAAGTCAGTCTGAGCACCTACATCCAGCCTTGCCTGCAATCCCCAAATCTCCCCCTGCATGTCCCTTGATGCCTCCCCTTGGGTGCCCCTCCCTGAAGCCGGTTGGACTTGGCTTTCTGTTATTTGTAACCAAGAGACTGACACTTGGCTTGCCTGCCCCTGCTTCCTGCCGGCCTCAGCCCGCCACAGGCGCTGCTTCCACTCGCGTTCAGGTGTCCGTGCTCATACCTGGGCAGTCCCTTGGCCTCGCCTACTTCACCTGCCAAAGGCCCTATTCATTCTTCAGGACTCAGTTTAACGGTCATCACCCATGGGCTCTTCCTCCAGCTGTCCTTCCCCCAGGCCCTCAAAGCGAAGGACAGCAACACTGCTTGCCTGGCTGCCTCTCTTTCCCACTAAGTCCTGATTTATCTTAAGGGCCCTTATTTATCTTAATGTTTTTCCACTAAACAGATTATGTCCTGAGCCCTTATTAGACGCTGGGCTGGGGATACCACATGGGTGGATCATGGTTTCGTGGAGGTTACACAAACAGACATAGCACATAATCATCACTGTGTGCATGTGTGCTAAGTCTCTCCAGTTGTGTTCAACTCTTTGTGACCCTACGGATGGTAGCCCGCCAGGCTTCTCTGTCCCTGGGATTCTGCAGGCAAGAATACTGGAGTGGGTTGCCCTACCTTCCTCTCGGGCATCTTCTGGACCCAGAGATCAAACCCCCATTTCTTACGTTTCTTGCATTGGCAGGCAGGTTCTTTATCCCTGGCACCACCTGGAAAGCCCTAGATAATGGCATAATCACCAATATATCCTGGCCAATGGAGACTAAATGTGATGGAAAAGGATAGGTGGTTATGAAGTCTGGGGGTAATCAAGGAAGACTTCCTGGAGGAGGTGATATTCAAATTTCCACCTATAGCATGACGAGCAGCAAGCCAAGCAGAGAGGGACTTCTCTGGTAATCCAGTGGTTAAAAATCCACCTTCCAGCACAGGGAACGAGGGTTGGAGGAACCCAGTAGGAGAAATAAGATCCCACATGCTGTGGGGCAACTAGGCCCACATGTTCTAGAGCTCGCATGCCACAACTCATCAGCCCACTGGCTTTGGAGTTGGCGCCACAACGAGAGAGCCCCTAGGCTGCCACTAAGACCCGACACAGCCAAATAAATAGTCCATAGAAATAATGAGCCCAAGAGAGGGAAGAGCAATTGGGCTGGAGGGAAGAGCATGTGAGAAGGCCTGGTACCGAGCGTCCTGTGGTGTGTGATCCGCAGGCAGGTCAGCGCGGCTGAAGTAAAGACAGAACAGGAGCAGGGTGGAGACGAGGCTGGTGGAGCCGGAGCTCAGCCAGCCTCACAAAGCCTGTCAGGAACTTGCGTCTTCAGCCTGGGAGAGGCTGGTTCACACGGGAGGATGACTGAGTACCGCCACCGGGGGCGCACGTGTGCACCAGGCTCAGGAGCTCAGGGCTGTGGGACGCAGAGCGACGCCGGGAGCAGAGATCTCTCAAACATTCCCCTGAGGCCCTGTCCTGCTTCTGCCACTTCTGCTCGCCCGCTCGGAGACCAGCAGTCTCGCCCCAGCCACCAGCAAGGAGCAGCCAGGGACGGGGCAGCGCCAGGGACGGGCCCGCAGAGCTGCCCGGCATGTTCCGAATCCGGCTCTCCACCAAGCGCTTCCCCTCTCACCTCACTCCTGTCAGGCACCTCCAGTCTGGTCTGCGGAGGGGCCTTGACAGCGATCACCGTCTGCTCCTTAAAGTTGCCCACGCGCGGATGTCCTGGTAGGTCACGTAGGCCAGCTTAGAGGCAGGGGAGTCAAGGAAAGTGACCGGTCAACATTCAAGTTCCCAGCCTGCCTGGAAGGGATCTCGTCCAACCTGTCAAAACCTCTACACAGGGCTTCCCCTGGTGGTCCAGTGACCTTCCTCTCGGCATCTTCTGGACCAATAAACCTTCTTATTCTCATGGCCATATGGAGAACCCTAGATAATGGCATAATCACCAATATATCCTGGCCAATGGAGACTAAATGTGATGGAAAAGGATAGGTGGTTATGAAGTCTGGGGGTAATCAAGGAAGACTTCCTGGAGGAGGTGATATTCAAATTTCCACCTATAGCATGACGAGCAGCAAGCCAAGCAGAGAGGGACTTCTCTGGTAATCCAGTGGTTAAAAATCCACCTTCCAGCACAGGGAACGAGGGTTGGAGGAACCCAGTAGGAGAAATAAGATCCCACATGCTGTGGGGCAACTAGGCCCACATGTTCTAGAGCTCGCATGCCACAACTCATCAGCCCACTGGCTTTGGAGTTGGCGCCACAACGAGAGAGCCCCTAGGCTGCCACTAAGACCCGACACAGCCAAATAAATAGTCCATAGAAATAATGAGCCCAAGAGAGGGAAGAGCAATTGGGCTGGAGGGAAGAGCATGTGAGAAGGCCTGGTACCGAGCGTCCTGTGGTGTGTGATCCGCAGGCAGGTCAGCGCGGCTGAAGTAAAGACAGAACAGGAGCAGGGTGGAGACGAGGCTGGTGGAGCCGGAGCTCAGCCAGCCTCACAAAGCCTGTCAGGAACTTGCGTCTTCAGCCTGGGAGAGGCTGGTTCACACGGGAGGATGACTGAGTACCGCCACCGGGGGCGCACGTGTGCACCAGGCTCAGGAGCTCAGGGCTGTGGGACGCGGAGCGACGCCGGGAGCAGAGATCTCTCAAACATTCCCCTGAGGCCCTGTCCTGCTTCTGCCACTTCTGCTCGCCCGCTCGGAGACCAGCAGTCTCGCCCCAGCCACCAGCAAGGAGCAGCCAGGGACGGGGCAGCGCCAGGGACGGGCCCGCAGAGCTGCCCGGCATGTTCCGAATCCGGCTCTCCACCAAGCGCTTCCCCTCTCACCTCACTCCTGTCAGGCACCTCCAGTCTGGTCTGCGGAGGGGCCTTGACAGCGATCACCGTCTGCTCCTTAAAGTTGCCCACGGCGCGGATGTCCTGGTAGGTCACGTAGGCCAGCTTAGAGGCAGGGGAGTCAAGGAAAGTGACCGGTCAACATTCAAGTTCCCAGCCTGCCTGGAAGGGATCTCGTCCAACCTGTCAAAACCTCTAAACAGGGCTTCCCCTGGTGGTCCAGTGGGTAAGGACACCGCCTTGCAGTGCAAGGGGCGCCGGTTCGAGCCCTGGCCTGGGAAGATCCCATGTGCCGCGGAGCGGCTGGACTGATGTGTCCAATCACCGAGCCGGAGCTCTGGAGCGCATGCGCCCAGAGCCAGTGCTCTGCGACAACGGATGCCACCGCGATGGGAGGCCCACAGGAGCCAAGGAACGAAGACGAATGAAAATAGAGAAATGAAAGACTAATAGAAGTGGCCCGCCCACTCCCCTCCCTCCCCAACCCGACCCCCGCCCCAAGTAAATAAATAAATAAATCTTTAAAAAAAAACAAAAACAAACAAACAAACAAAACCCTCTAAACATCCCCAAACTGTGGCCTGTTCTTTTAATATTGTAAAAGATATTGCATTGTACCTTGGACCCCTTAAGAAATGGGGGTATAAATCATTTTATTGAAAAAATGCTGCATTAGGGACTTCCCTGCCAGTCAAGTGGTTAAGAATGTGCTTCTAATCCACGGGATGCGGGGTTTAATCCCTGGTCGGGGAACTAAGATCCCATACGCCACATGATGTGGCCAAAAAAATTAATACACAATGCTGCCTTATATCAGCTTTTTACATAAAGGCTTCATCTGCTAAACTAGATTATGAGCTCTGTCTTATTTCTTTATATTTCTCACCATGCCTGCTATTCTTCCAAAAATACAAGGTCAGATCCAAATGCCAATTAGACGGTCAAACCATCTGGGGAAAGAGTATGTAAAGCCATTGCAAAATCTATGCTCTCTGACCTCATTGCTTCAATCCTAGAGGAAATAAGTAAAAAAAAAAAAAAAAAGAAACTCGGGAAAAGGTTCTATCTATAAAGATATTCATCAGAATGTTGCTTTACAAAAGCAGAAATCTAGAAGTGATCTAAGTGCCCATTCTAGGCCTTATCAACAAACCATAGTGGGTTGTTAAATAGGCCATGCTCACACCATTTAAAATATGAGGTTAAACCATAAAGTTTGGGTTGTAGATCTGGTCTGCGGAGGGGCCTTGACAGCGATCACCGTCTGCTCCTTAAAGTTGCCCACGGCGCGGATGTCCTGGTAGGTCACGTAGGCCAGCTTAGAGGCAGGGGAGTCAAGGAAAGTGACCGGTCAACATTCAAGTTCCCAGCCTGCCTGGAAGGGATCTCGTCCAACCTGTCAAAACCTCTAAACAGGGCTTCCCCTGGTGGTCCAGTGGGTAAGGACACCGCCTTGCAGTGCAAGGGCCGCCGGTTCGAGCCCTGGCCTGGGAAGATCCCATGTGCCGCGGAGCAGCTGGACTGATGTGTCCAATCACCGAGCCGGAGCTCTGGAGCGCATGCGCCCAGAGCCAGTGCTCTGCGACAACGGATGCCACCGCGATGGGAGGCCCACAGGAGCCAAGGAACGAAGACGAATGAAAATAGAGAAATGAAAGACTAATAGAAGTGGCCCGCCCACTCCCCTCCCTCCCCAACCCGACCCCCGCCCAAAGTAAATAAATAAATAAATCTTTAAAAAAAACAAAAACAAACAAACAAACAAAACCCTCTAAACATCCCCAAACTGTGGCCTGTTCTTTTAATATTGTAAAAGATATTGCATTGTACCTTGGACCCCTTAAGAAATGGGGGTATAAATCATTTTATTGAAAAAATGCTGCATTAGGGACTTCCCTGCCAGTCAAGTGGTTAAGAATGTGCTTCTAATGCAGGGGATGCGGGTTCAATCCCTGGTCGGGGAACTAAGATCCCATACGCCACATGATGTGGCCAAAAAAATTAATACACAATGCTGCCTTATATCAGCTTTTTACATAAAGGCTTCATCTGCTAAACTAGATTATGAGCTCTGTCTTATTTCTTTATATTTCTCACCATGCCTGCTATTCTTCCAAAAATACAAGGTCAGATCCAAATGCCAATTAGACGGTCAAACCATCTGGGGAAAGAGTATGTAAAGCCATTGCAAAATCTATGCTCTCTGACCTCATTGCTTCAATCCTAGAGGAAATAAGTAAAAAAAAAAAAAAAAGAAACTCGGGAAAAGGTTCTATCTATAAAGATATTCATCAGAATGTTGCTTTACAAAAGCAGAAATCTAGAAGTGATCTAAGTGCCCATTCTAGGCCTTATCAACAAACCATAGTGGGTTGTTAAATAGGCCATGCTCACACCATTTAAAATATGAGGTTAAACCATACAAAACTGCTGTTTTTATAGGTAAAAAATGGTCCAATACCAACAGTTTCATGTGGAGCCACCAAAATAGTTAAGAAGGATGTGTAACAACATAAAAACCACCTATGGTAATATCCTAAGCGAAGAAAAGCATGCTAAGTCGCTATAGTCGTATCTGACTCTTTTGCGACTACAGACTGTAGTCCACCAGGCTCCTCTGTCCGTAGGATTCTCTGGGCACATTCGACTGGACGAGGTGGCTGTGCCCTTCAAGATGCTAAAACGTTGTGTACAGCATGTACACACCGTATTTATTTCCCTCTATGTATTATATTTTCTCCATTTGCCAGATTTACAGAAATGGACTTGTCTTATTTTAACCATGAGAAAACAACTTCAATAGACCCAAGGAAGACACAGTGTGCCAGACCGCTCGGTGGATCAGCCCCTGCAGGGAGGGACTGCCTCACCTCTGGGGAGTCACGAGCAAACCACAGGCCCTCTGCGCCCAAACCCCTTCTTCCCAACCAAAGAGGATATCTCTTGTTGGCCTTGTCCTCCGTCAGGTGCTTGATGTTCAGAGAGCAGCTGTGGATGAGGTGGTCCAAGGCCTGCTCCATGCTCACCAGCTCCTTCAGCTCCTGCCCCAGCTGCTGCTGCTTCCCAGGCCGGGCGGGGTCTTCAAACAGTCCCCTGCCTCTGCGGACAGAGCAGCCCCCCACCCAGAGTCATTCTCAGTCTCCACCCAAGGATCCCGGCCCCAGGGCTGCTGTGCAAGGCTGCCCAGACAGTGCAGGGGAAACTCCAGCAGGCTTTCACACGGTCTGTGAAGGGGCCTCGTGGCTTGTACAGGCCGGTGGTCCCACCTAGCTCCCAGGGAGCTGCCAGGGATTGAAGCTTGACTTTGGGAGGTGGGGCCAGGGAAAAGAAACAAGTGCAGCGCCTGACTCCACTTTGGGGGCTTTCAATTTTACCCACCCGATGCTCCTGACTCCTCTGCCTACATTTCCTTAACAGTTCATACAGGTCTGTTCTTTAAGACCAAAAAAGGAAAATTTAAGCTTGACACTGCTTAGAACCCCAGAGAACCGTTAGATATTATCAACATAAAACCCACCTATGTGGGTTGTTAAATAGGACATGCTCACACCATTTAAAATATGAGGTTAAACCATACAAAACTGCTGTTTTTATAGGTAAAAAATGGTCCAATACCAACAGTTTCATGTGGAGCCACCAAAATAGTTAAGAAGGATGTGTAACAACATAAAAACCACCTATGGTAATATCCTAAGCGAAGAAAAGCATGCTAAGTCGCTATAGTCGTATCTGACTCTTTTGCGACTACAGACTGTAGTCCACCAGGCTCCTCTGTCCGTAGGATTCTCTGGGCACATTCGACTGGACGAGGTGGCTGTGCCCTTCAAGATGCTAAAACGTTGTGTACAGCATGTACACACCGTATTTATTTCCCTCTATGTATTATATTTTCTCCATTTGCCAGATTTACAGAAATGGACTTGTCTTATTTTAACCATGAGAAAACAACTTCAATAGACCCAAGGAAGACACAGTGTGCCAGACCGCTCGGTGGATCAGCCCCTGCAGGGAGGGACTGCCTCACCTCTGGGGAGTCACGAGCAAACCACAGGCCCTCTGCGCCCAAACCCCTTCTTCCCAACCAAAGAGGATATCTCTTGTTGGCCTTGTCCTCCGTCAGGTGCTTGATGTTCAGAGAGCAGCTGTGGATGAGGTGGTCCAAGGCCTGCTCCATGCTCACCAGCTCCTTCAGCTCCTGCCCCAGCTGCTGCTGCTTCCCAGGCCGGGCGGGGTCTTCAAACAGTCCCCTGCCTCTGCGGACAGAGCAGCCCCCCACCCAGAGTCATTCTCAGTCTCCACCCAAGGATCCCGGCCCCAGGGCTGCTGTGCAAGGCTGCCCAGACAGTGCAGGGGAAACTCCAGCAGGCTTTCACACGGTCTGTGAAGGGGCCTCGTGGCTTGTACAGGCCGGTGGTCCCACCTAGCTCCCAGGGAGCTGCCAGGGATTGAAGCTTGACTTTGGGAGGTGGGGCCAGGGAAAAGAAACAAGTGCAGCGCCTGACTCCACTTTTGGGGGGCTTTCAATTTTACCCACCCGATGCTCCTGACTCCTCTGCCTACATTTCCTTAACAGTTCATACAGGTCTGTTCTTTAAGACCTTGTAGAAGTGAGAAATGCCATCTAGAGTACTTATCACTCAGTTGAAAGCGGTCTGGGTTACTACTGCTTAGAACCCCAGAGAACATTCCTAAGTTAGATGGCAATATTGAGGCCCCTGACTCATACGCATCTGGGGTTCTCTTAGCCTCTACCCGTCCTGGATATCACTCTGGGCCCCTATCACGCTCTCCTAATATTATTCTAGTGTATACACCTGCTCTTCCCCCACGCCCACATTGGCTCCACCCCTAGCACGTAAGCTTATTGGATGTTGCTCTTGATTGCCCCGCCAGTGTTTGTGCCCATTGGATGTTGCCCTCGGGCCCGCCCCCTGACATTCACGACCTCCAGGCTCTTGCTGCTGGCTCCGCCCACTGCCCCTCCCGCCATTGGTGCCACCTGCCCCCAGCCCAGGCACTCACACCCACTGGATGTTGTTCTTGGCCTTTTTGCGGATGAGCTGGATGCCCTCCAGCACGTTGGTGATGTCGTAGATGCGCCGCTTCTGCACGTCCAGCACCTCGGCAGCCCAGTTCAGGTCCAAGACCCCATCCTCGGACTCGCTCAGGAGGTAAATGAATTTCTTGGTGAGCAGCCCCAGTGATGTGTCATAGCGAGTCTTCTCCCCGGGGGACTTGGGGGCTGAGGAGGAAAGGGGCTCAGTCACTGCTCAGAGAGGGCCGCTGGGAAACTTCCTCCATTGACCTGAAGCCACTAATTCCCGCCCTTCAGGTGAGTTTACAGAGCACGGGGAGGGAGAGGGGTCATTCACCACCATTGTTCAAACAGGGAATCTGATAAACCAGCGAGGCAAAGCTACTTGCTTATGGTTTCACAATCACGAGGCAGCATCAGGGCTGGAAACCAAATACTCTAACTCAGGGTTCACAGCTTTCCACCAGAGCTCAGGGCAGCTATTCCACCACGAAAACAAACGCTTACTGTGTGTAGGCATTTTCCATATGCAACAAATTTAATCGTGACAACGCCCCATATGTTTGGTATGGAAGCATCCCCATTTCACGGATGAGAACACTGAGGCACAGATTAGGTAATCTGCTCAACTCACTCAACTAGAAAGTGGGCAAGTTGGCCCTTAAATCCAGGCAGTCTCCAGAGTCTTCCTTCCTAACCATTACCCTATCCTACCAGTTACATGAGGAATTTGGAGTTAGGGTAAGAAGGAAATGACAAGAACATGTTTGTAGACTTGCTTTCCCCCCTGCCTCTTCCTTTCAGGTTTATTGCGATATAAGGACATACAGCACTGTCTCAAGTATAGGCTCGCCTTGCCTTTCTAGGTGTCACCCAATGATTATCTGAGAGGAATCAGTCCTATTACGTCCCAGGCAGCAGGTTCATGAAAAGGGTCCCTTTCTTAATGAGGCCGATGTCACAAGACCGCATCTCAGCTGCAGCTTCTTAAACCACAAGAAGACTTTTGCAATCTAGTGACTTGCAAGTCATATAGCAAGTTAGTGGCTAAACTACTTCTGGGAACTGAGTTTTAGAGAGTCTCAGATTCCTCTAGAAGGGGACTTTAGAATCCCTTCATATATGTGCTTTGTCGCTCAGTCAGGTCCAACTCTTTGGGACCCTGTGGACTGTAGCCTCCTGTCCGTGGGATTCTCCAGACAGGAAGACTGGAGTGGGTTGCCCTTTCCTCCCCCGGGAGATCTTTCCAACCCAGGGATCAAACCCGCATCTCCTGTCTCCTGCATTGTAGGCGGATTGTTGACCTGCTGAGCCATCAGAGAAGGCCCCCTAATCCTCTTAATATACAGGCAGTCAAGTATACTTGGCACACAGACAATTTTGTCCATTTTTGCATCCATGGCAGACATTACTAATTGATTGGAATCCTTCAATAAAGAGCTCTGAGCAGCCTCTACTAATCAACTGAGAGGAAGCGTTCATGCTGTTCCTGATCTGGCTGTGCCTTATTTTACAGATGAGGCGCCCAGGTTCACAGGAAAGGCGTGCCCAGGAGACTCCAGACCCTCAAGCTTCCAGCCCACTCACATACCTTTTCTTTATTAGGTCTCTGTCCCCCCAGATTCGTGTCAACACAATTGCTTAAACTCCCTTTCAAATCAGAATACTGATAGAAAATATCAAGAGGTAGAAACTAGCTTTTGGTCCTGACTCCACTGATGAGCAATGACCTTGGTACGTCCCTGAACTCGGAGCTCCAGGTGCTTTGTCAGTGAAAGAGGGATAATCATCCTGCCTGGAAGGCTCCAGTACGAAGGCCCAGGACACTGCTTTGTAAACCAGAACGCAGGCGATGAATGTTAGATCTAGTGACTTGGCCAGGGCTGCTGGCCTCTGCCCACCGCCCCCCACCACTACCTCGTCTCCTGAGCCTGCCCTTAGATAATACCCCATTGCCGTGGCTTACTTTTGGGGCTGGGTAGGCCATCCACTCTAATGCACTTCCCCTTGGGAGTCCGGAATTCAGGGATGGTAGGCCTCCCGATCCCCTCCAGGTCCAGCTTCCTTTTGGCCTTGGGGAGAGAGAGGAGAGAGAGGCAGAGTTTGAGAATATTCCTGCTTTAGCCTTTCTCCAACCTGGGGCGAAAGCACTGAGGCCCCCAGCAGCCACCTCCTGCCTCCGTTTGCCACCAGTCCTGGGAGTGAAAAGTCACTCTCCCTGGTAGGGAAATATCAGCGACCCGAAAGGTGAACTTTCAGGGGAAGGAAGTTCTATTTCTGAGAGGCCCAGGCACTCAAGACTACCAAAGCCAGTCTGGGTTTTAATTCAGGGTTCCTTAATAAGAGGCCCCAGGGTCACTTCTCCATTGGCCCATCCACCCCCTCACCCGGAGGATACAGGGAGGAAGGAGTGGGTGGAGCCTAAACCTCATCAGGCCCGGGGTGGGGGGCTCCCCTTCCCCCATGGCTGGAGCAGCTGGCCCAGCCAGACCGAGTGCCCATCACAGCCGCACAGCTGGCCCTTATCAGGGTGGGGCTGGGCATTCGCCCAGCCTCAGGGGACTTCCTGGCTCCGTGCCACACCCCAGGGAGGTGCCCACATGGGGAAGCCGTGCAAACATCCCCCACCCTTATGTTTGGGCTCCAGCTCAAGGGGCCCAGGGCCTCCTGAATAGACTCTATTGGCGGTTCTTTTTTCGCTGAGAGGGGCAGACAATGAATCCTTCCCCTGTGTCTTAAGGACAGGCAGCTGAGGTCCCCCTGCTCCCCCTCCCTGTTCCCGCCAAGCTTGGGAAACACCTGCTGGGGAAATCAAACCACAGACCCATCTGCTCCTCTCCACCCCACTGCCGCCCGGCCTCAATTACGCCCAGAAGAGGCGCTGGCCCGGAAGGGGCCTCTCTCCTTGTGAGGGCTGGGCAGAGGCAGGGCTGGGGCACTGGGGCACAGGTCAGAGGCACGGGCTCGGATCTCCCCGCTCCTTCACGGGCTCGCCGTGTGACTTGGGAAATGCTCCACATCGAGGAGCCTCAGTTTCCTCCTCCGTAAAACAAGGTGGACAAAACCTACCGCCAAGAGGCTGTCCTAAAGCTTCAAGGAGATCACTTTTGTAAAGCGCTGAGCCCGTGGCTCAGCTTTCACTAGGCATTCAGGCTAAAATCTAATCTCAGCTTCTTCTCTGATAAACTGTTCTGGGGGTCGCTGAGCCCATTTCCTTCCTCTCCCCTTCCCCCAGTCACCGAGCCACCCTTCACCTCGCTGGGACAAAAGGCCTATTTTAACCTTTGGTGATGAGGTCACGCTCAGCAGGGCTGAGACTTCTAACCGCTGCTGAGCACAGCTGGGCTGACAGGTGTGGGAGGTGAGGAGGGCTCTTGCTGCTGTCACCTCCCTTCCCTGTTCTCACGCCTCCCCCAGGAAGTCTTCCTGGACTGATCTGAGGAGCTCCACTCCTTGGTTTGCTGGGTCTGGATATGATGCTCCTCTCCTCTACCCTGACCCAGACCTGGACATGGTCCTAACACCACACCTGTCCGCTCATCCCTCTGGAAGTCTCTCTGGAATATTCTTTTTCTAACCTCCCAGGTGGGAGATGCTAGATTCTAGGAATGGTGACCTGCTGTAGCCCTATCTTGTCTATAGAAAGGTCCTAATCATTCACTGAGACTTTCCACCTGCCTTCGAGCAAGCCCTAACATTCATCGCCTCACCGAATCTTTTCATCACCGATTCCCAGGAATGGCCTGCGAGCCAACGGTTTCAAGGGGCCCAGGGCCTCCTGAATAGACTCTATTGGCGGTTCTTTTTTCGCTGAGAGGGGCAGACAATGAATCCTTCCCCTGTGTCTTAAGGACAGGCAGCTGAGGTCCCCCTGCTCCCCCTCCCTGTTCCCGCCAAGCTTGGGAAACACCTGCTGGGGAAATCAAACCACAGACCCATCTGCTCCTCTCCACCCCACTGCCGCCCGGCCTCAATTACGCCCAGAAGAGGCGCTGGCCCGGAAGGGGCCTCTCTCCTTGTGAGGGCTGGGCAGAGGCAGGGCTGGGGCACTGGGGCACAGGTCAGAGGCACGGGCTCGGATCTCCCCGCTCCTTCACGGGCTCGCCGTGTGACTTGGGAAATGCTCCACATCGAGGAGCCTCAGTTTCCTCCTCCGTAAAACAAGGTGGACAAAACCTACCGCCAAGAGGCTGTCCTAAAGCTTCAAGGAGATCACTTTTGTAAAGCGCTGAGCCCGTGGCTCAGCTTTCACTAGGCATTCAGGCTAAAATCTAATCTCAGCTTCTTCTCTGATAAACTGTTCTGGGGGTCGCTGAGCCCATTTCCTTCCTCTCCCCTTCCCCCAGTCACCGAGCCACCCTTCACCTCGCTGGGACAGAGAGGCCTATTTTAACCTTTGGTGATGAGGTCACGCTCAGCAGGGCTGAGACTTCTAACCGCTGCTGAGCACAGCTGGGCTGACAGGTGTGGGAGGTGAGGAGGGCTCTTGCTGCTGTCACCTCCCTTCCCTGTTCTCACGCCTCCCCCAGGAAGTCTTCCTGGACTGATCTGAGGAGCTCCACTCCTTGGTTTGCTGGGTCTGGATATGATGCTCCTCTCCTCTACCCTGACCCAGACCTGGACATGGTCCTAACACCACACCTGTCCGCTCATCCCTCTGGAAGTCTCTCTGGAATATTCTTTTTCTAACCTCCCAGGTGGGGAGATGCTAGATTCTAGGAATGGTGACCTGCTGTAGCCCTATCTTGTCTATAGAAAGGTCCTAATCATTCACTGAGACTTTCCACCTGCCTTCGAGCAAGCCCTAACATTCATCGCCTCACCGAATCTTTTCATCACCGTGAATCCCCAGTTTGCCACTGAAGGAACTGAGCCTGGCGAGCCCAGCACAAGGAGAGGAAGGGAAGTCAGGCTGAGTTCTACCTGAGGCAGAGGTGGTGCCCAGAATCTCCCCAGCCCCACTCACCTCCCTGACCCGACAGAAGCCAGCCGCTGCTGAGTTCACGGGACATACCAGGAAGAACCTCCCTATCTGCAGAGGGAGGAGGAGGGCAGGACCTTGAAGAGAGTACCTGTGCGCAGCCTATCAGGTACTCATCAGTCCCAACTCAGGGCAGCACTCGCTCTTGGTGGATGAGAAGCAGAGACTCAGAGAGGTTAAGCCATGTGCCCAAGGCCACACAGGCAAAGACGAGAGCCAGAGTTTGAACCCAAGTCTGTCTGACTCCAGAGCCATTCACCAGGCTGTTCAGCTCCATCCCATACACGTCACCCAAGAACCTGCTGAAAGGCAAGCCAAGGCCTGGGTTGTGTTCACCCGCCCCCATCACTTTACTTCACACACACACCCCAGCCCCTTCCCTTTTCTTCCTCTCCTTCACCCTTACCCTGCACTCTTAGGGTCCCTCAACAGCAAACTGTCCCCCACCTGAGTACGTCTCGCTGATGCCTCCAAGCACTGCCCAGAGAAAAGTCAGCACGGATGAGCCTGAGCCCCCAGAACAGAAGTGGTGGAGGACGCGCCCAGGACACGAGGACCCTGGAGAGCTGAGCACAGGCCGTGGAGTCGGCCACCCGGCTTTCCTTCCAGGCGGGGTGGCCTGGGCAGGGCCTCTGACCTCTCGAGCTCCACCTGCAGAAGGCAGTTGCCCGGCTCCTCCCCTGTGGGGGATTCCGTGAGAGGGCGGCAAAGGGCTTGCTCGTGCAAGGGAGCTGTGACACAGGGCGAGGGGAGGGCTCAGAAGTGAGCTGGACAGCGGCAGGGACTCAGGGATGTGCAGAGAGCAAAGGCCCGCTGGGCTCCAACCTGACCCTCTAGGGAGCCCCATTGACCTAACCTAAAGGACGGCCTGGTTAAGAGCTGAGTCCACGTTGCCAACCCCACGGGAGAAGAATGCAGCTCCTTCCTCCGGCAGCCCTAGAGGTGAGAGGACCAGCGACACCAGACACCCCCCCAAAACAGGTGCGGTGACCCAGGCTCAGAGGAGGGGCGTGCAGCCATGTCTCTCCTAGGTTGGACAGTGGGGTAGGGGGCCGTGCAAGGAGCTGAGAGCCCGGCCTCCAGATCCCCGCTCTGCCTCGCGCTCTGGGAGCGACACGCTGCCAGGCCTCCCTACGGTTACATTTCCTCCTCTGATCCACCTTGCAGGGGTGTTCATTAAAGGGCTCATTTTCTTTTCTGATTCTCAGAGGCAGTTTGGAAAATACAGACAAATGAAAAGTAAAGGAGAACTCAGCAGAAGCCCACTGTTTCCACAGGCTCCTGCAAGGTGACCCCGAGTGAGGCCACGTGCCTGGCCCGCGCAGGGGCCCCAGCGCCTTCTCCACGGAAAAGAGAATAAAAAAGAGCGGAAAGACCTCTAGCCAGAGAGTGAGAGACCCGAGTGCCCGCCTTCATTCTGCTGCTGATGTTGGCTGCCATCCCTGGGCAGTGCCTAAGGTCCCTTTAAACAGCAGCTCCCCAGCAAATCCTGCTCACCCTGCACTTTGCAGCCTGGCCACGAAGCAAGTGGCCACACCCAGGGTTGGGTTTGGAGCTGCTCCAGGTCACACCCTGTTAACATGAGTAAACAGGTGGCCGCGGCCTGCCCACAAGGCTTCGGGACACCGGCAACCGGGGACTCACAGGAGATAGGGCTCTGGAGACTGGAGGTCTTTAGGTCTGATGCCAAGAGATGCTCCCACATCTTGGCTTGGGACTTGGATAAGTGACTTCACGATCCGGCTCAGTTTCCTCATCTGTGAGATGCCTCATCCCAGGCATCCTGACCAAGATAACGAATGTGAAGAGTGCCAAGCAGTGCCTGGCACAAGAGAGGCATGCAGTAAAAGAGCCATTCTTGCTGAGATTGCTGAGCCCCTCTGGGAGGGAGGCACAGACAGATGCACTCGGCTCCTCTGGGAGGGAAGCGGTTCAAAACCACAGCTGTTACTGAAATTCTGCCGGGTCGCCTGAAAGCAGCTGGCCAGAGGAGAGACTGGGCCCACCACGAGCCCCCTCCCTGGGGGCACCCAGCTTCTGGACCAGGCAGTACTGGCACAAGTCAAGCAGAAAAGGGACGGTATCTCCCTATATGACTTCAGACAGGTTACATCCCCTCTCTGAGCCTTGGTTTCCTCCTGCACCATGGAGCTGCTAACATGGAGTTCCTAGGGTACAAAACTGTTTTAGATCATAAAATGCTGAACAAAAGATCGATGCAAAAATCTTGGATATCCATGGGTAACCTTGACTTGTGAAAACAGGATAAGCACTCCTGCCTCCTTCCTCTAAATTGGAAATAATGAACAGGAAGGGGTTCTGAAAGTTTCAAGCCTTGATCATGGGCAAAGCAAGCTTCCAGTCGAAAGGAGTGGGGGCTCAGCCTGCAGCCCAAGGTCTGGTCCGTCCCTCAAGGACAGAGGGAGTCCTCAGTCTCTGTGCTTGAACTTGATTCACCTCTCACAACAACGCCGCCTACAACACCCCCATCGTCCCTCCACGGATCCTGCTTCCAAAACCCCGGACCTTCAACTGGAAGAGAACTGAGATGAGCTAGTCCCGCAGCTAACCGGTGCACACACAGGTTTTTAAGACAAGGAAGATGAAGCCCAGACTTGGGGTAAGACTTGATCAAGGACACAGTGAGTGAGTGGCAACCACGAGCAGAAACCAGGCTCCCGAACCACCGCACCCCACCCTCCAAGACTCTTCCCACTCCTTCCCCACCCTAGCGCTGTTTCGTTTCTCATGGGCTCCAGGAATTCCACTCCCACAAAACACACCCTGCGCCTGGTGCCACCACACTGTAGGCCCTCCCTGGCAACAGGCCCGGGGGCTTGAGAAAGGAACAGTCAATCTGAAAAGGAACCCCAGAAGGCTGCCCCCACCTTGCACCTGCTACTGGCTGTCTGGGAGAGAAGACTGGGTGTAGGGTGGGGGTTAGTACCTAGGGCAGATAATTGGCAAAGAGTTGGCTGGATGAAAGTTGGCAGTCTCAGCCAAACTGGATCTGAAAGACCTCTCCCTACTTTAAAGCCCCCACGGTATCCCCAGGCTCAGCTTGCTCTGTGTTTGGACAAGAGCAGGTGCCCAGGACTGGTTTACCGACCAAACAATGAAAGAATGAATGAATGAATGACAGCAAATTCATTCTATAGATCTCCCCAAGGTCACAGGGTGCCCTGGGGGTAGTGGATTGGGTCTCCACTCTCTTGACCCAGTGTTCTTTCCATTCCACTCTAATGGATGCGCTCCTTTCATCCCAAGTCTGAAAATGAAAGGCTCCTCTCCTTAGATACTGAGGCAATGGGTGGTTCTGCAAGCTGAAAGCAACCTTCCTCCCTCCCCAGACTCCATCTGCCTCGCTCAGACTAGGTCCCAGGCGCCCCTCCCGCCTCTCCCACACCCGTAAAAGCAGAGCGCAAAGCGGTGGGTGCGTGGGGGGTCCCAGCATTACCGGCAGCCGGCCAGCCGGGACGCATCGCACAGCTTGACCCTCCGGTCCGTGGGGGGTGGCGTCGAGGCAGGTGCCAGGCGCCGCAGCGGGAGGCACAGTCTGCGGGTACAGCTGGGTGTAGTAGGTGGTGGTGGCGGGGCAGAGCTGGGGGCTGCTGAGGCCCGGCGACCACAGCTCCGTGGGGCTCATCGCGGGCAGCGCCTTAGAGGGCGGCGCGGCTGCTGGAGCCAGGGCCCGCGGCCCTCGCAGCATAGCGAGCGCAGCGCCCCCCTTTCCAGTCGGGGTTGGCGCGCTCGCCGGCACCTGCGGGCTTCGGAGCCCGCGGCGGCTCACACGGCCCGCGGCATGGCGCGGAGGCCGGGCAAGCCGGGACCCTCCTCTCCTGGCCCGCAGCCGAGCGGGGCAGCGCTTGGAGATCGCCGCTTGGAGATCGCCCGGCGCCGCCGGCGGCGGCGGCTGGGCCAGGGGCTGCCCCGCCCCTAAGGCGCCCGCGACCTGCGAGGGCCCCGCACCCCCGGAGACTTCAGCGCCTGGGGTCCGGCCCGCGCCGGGGAGGGATCTTTGGGATGCCCAGGGGTTCGGCAGAAACGCGATGCGCTCAGACGTGGGAAGGGGACCGATTGCACCGATTCCCTCTCGCCTCGCTCTGAAGTCCTTGAGCCTTTCTCTGCTGCTTTTTTTTTTTTTCCCCTTTTTTTTTTTTTTTTTAGCGCGAAACTGCGTGCCGCGAAATTCGGATCTCCCGCGGAAAATGCCGCGCTCCGATTGGTCGCTGCAACAGACCAGGCTCCACCCCCCCGGAAGGACCAGTCCCGGAGGTGGTGATTGCGACACAGGCTTGATGCTTAAAGGCACCGCCATACGTGCTATCGCCCGGTGCTTGCCTGCACTGACAGCCCGAGAAACAGACAGCGAGAATGGTTCCGTCACAAAGCAGAGGCAACCGCGCGCTGAGGGCTCGGCCCGAATTCCCTGGGGGTGGAGGGGAACTTTTGGCGCGGAGTCTTGACCTGAGCCCAAAGCCAGCCATACATCGCCTGGGCTGCAGGCCTTTTTGCTAGTTTGCATTACAGCTCAGCTAACGCTAACGTGTAGGTATTTATATCCTTTCCCCTGCTAAAAAGAAAGCCAGAAATCTGTTCTCTTTTTTGGCAGGAGACGGGCAAGAGGCGGAACCTAATGTTTATACCTCTACATAGGGGGATCCTAACATCTATCGATGCCCACAGTATGCATAGCACCCTGCTGGATGGTTACGTCTTAATTTTGTTTAAGTGAATCCAGCAATCGTCAGAAGAGGAACGATGATCTTCCAGGTAAAGATGCACAGTCTGAGAGGCTAGGTAACTTGCTCAAGGTCACAGAGAGATTGGCCGATTTGTGATCTACCAACTCAGTTTGGGACAGACCAGCTCCTGAGCCCTTGCTTATTCCAATAAAAGGCTCCTCCCCGACCCTCCCAAGCTGAGCCCAGCTCCGTGCAGGCTTGTGGGGGGCGGGGGGAGTCCCGAGCTCTGACTTGTTCACAGTTGTATTCCCACAGCCCAACACTCAGTAAGCATTTGAGCATCTCCAGGTTTCTCCTGGCTGCTTTTGTCACAGGTCTTCCTTCCCCCATGGCCTATAATCCATGTGTTTTCCTCATCTCTCCAGTTTACAGAGGCCAAAGCTCAGAGAAGTGACCTTGGCTGGTGAGTGGCAGAGCTGTTAAAAGCTGCTGCTCTGTTCCAGGTCTGCTGATGCTTGCCTAGTTCTGTGTGATTTTTATGCAAGTCTGAACCTGGCATTCAAAGCACTCCAGAGTCAGTCCACAACTTCATAGTTGATCCTCAGATCTCAAAGATGGTAATAATACATAGTGATGGAGCCCAGACTTTGAAGCAGATAACCCTGCTTTCAAAGCCAGACCTGGCCACTTTACTAGCTGTGTGACCCCAGGCAAGTTTTGTAAACTCTCCTTATCACTCACTTCATAAGGCTATGAAGAAATCTCTTGAGATAATGCATGTAAAGCTCTCAGCACAGAGCGTGGTTTATAAGGAACCCCAAGAAATAGCAGCTCCGACATTATCTCCGGGGCACAGATCCCTTTACTCCAGTTTACACAGTTCACTGGTCTTTCATGGCCCAGTTTATTTTTAAAAGCTTTATTATTATTATGACGTTCGTTTATTTGAAAGAAAGCAGACTTTGTAGATCACTGACTAAAACCATTTGAACATGTAATTTTCTATATAACTTACTGTGAGGTGACCCATGTTCACTAACATTAATTTTCATCATTTGCTTCAATTTATGTCTTCTTGACCAATTCTTCATTTTTTCCTTCCCATATATTGGATGTTCCACCTTTCAGGCAATGAAGAATTTTTAACCACCACAGCTAAGGACTTGAATGTTCATTTGTAAGTACCTATATGCTTATTATGAATACAGGCAGTTGTGTGCTTTTTTTTTTTTTTTTTTTTGGCCTCTTTTCATTGCTTTTCCATCCATTCATTTTCTTCCATCTTCATTCTTTGGCCTGTGTGGGCCTCACATCGCAGCGGCCTCTCCCATTGCAGAGCACCGGCTCTGGGTGCATGTGCTCCAGAGCACTGGCTCCTAATTGGACACACCAGTCCAGCCACTCCTCGGCATGTAGGATCTTCCCAGGCCAGGGATTGAACCGGTGCCTCTTGCACTGCAAGTTGGTCTCTTTACCTACTGGACCACCAGGGAAGCCCCCAGCTGTGTTCTTAATGTTTTGTTTTTTTTTAAACCTTTATTTTGCTTTTAACTTTTACAGAGTTTTGTTGTTTACAGGTATGTATGTTCCCAGATTAGTCATATGTATATCCCCCCCTTCCCACCCCTCCCAACCATCACACAGCACCCCTGAAGGATCCCCTTTTCTCACAGAGCAATGACTAGAGCTATTTTCTTCACTTATGGTAGTACAGGCCTTCATGCTACTTCCTTTACGCATCCCACCTTCTGTTCCTTCAAGCACATGAAACGACGCTCAACTTCACTAATAATTAGAGAAATGCAAATCAAAACTACAATGAGATGTCACCTTAATGGTTTTCTCACAGCCATCCTCTGCCATAAGTTTTTGGAAAACATTTACAATGACAACCTTCACTCACCTTCAACTCACAGGCTCTACTGCAGCTTGAAGAGTCTGGTGACTGGCCTCCAGGTGCTACTGCCCTGCCCACACAGCTGATTTTGGCCCCCAGCCGGGTTTCCAACTCACCCAAGGTCTCTACATCTTTTCATTTATTAAATTTTTTGACGTTCGTTTATTTGAAAGAAAGCAGACTTTGTAGATCACTGACTAAAACCATTTGAACATGTAATTTTCTATATAACTTACTGTGAGGTGACCCATGTTCACTAACATTAATTTTCATCATTTGCTTCAATTTATGTCTTCTTGACCAATTCTTCATTTTTTCCTTCCCATATATTGGATGTTCCACCTTTCAGGCAATGAAGAATTTTTAACCACCACAGCTAAGGACTTGAATGTTCATTTGTAAGTACCTATATGCTTATTATGAATACAGGCAGTTGTGTGCTTTTTTTTTTTTTTTTTTTTTGGCCTCTTTTCATTGCTTTTCCATCCATTCATTTTCTTCCATCTTCATTCTTTGGCCTGTGTGGGCCTCACATCGCAGCGGCCTCTCCCATTGCAGAGCACCGGCTCTGGGTGCATGTGCTCCAGAGCACTGGCTCCTAATTGGACACACCAGTCCAGCCACTCCTCGGCATGTAGGATCTTCCCAGGCCAGGGATTGAACCGGTGCCTCTTGCACTGCAAGTTGGTCTCTTTACCTACTGGACCACCAGGGAAGCCCCCAGCTGTGTTCTTAATGTTTTTTTTTTTTTAAACCTTTATTTTAACGGTTTTACAGAGTTTTGTTGTTTACAGATATGTATGTTCCCAGATTAGTCATATGTATATCCCCCCCTTCCCCCCCCTCCCAACCATCACACAGCACCCCTGAAGGATCCCCTTTTCTCACAGAGCAATGACTAGAGCTATTTTCTTCACTTATGGTAGTACAGGCCTTCATGCTACTTCCTTTACGCATCCCACCTTCTGTTCCTTCAAGCACATGAAACGACGCTCAACTTCACTAATAATTAGAGAAATGCAAATCAAAACTACAATGAGATGTCACCTTAATGGTTTTCTCACAGCCATCCTCTGCCATAAGTTTTTGGAAAACATTTACAATGACAACCTTCACTCACCTTCAACTCACAGGCTCTACTGCAGCTTGAAGAGTCTGGTGACTGGCCTCCAGGTGCTACTGCCCTGCCCACACAGCTGATGGTGCCTCTGGTGCCTTCTTTCCTCAACAGCCACATGGGAAAATGTTCCATGCCCTAGTTTAAACGTCACCTCCTCCAGGAAGCCTTCCTGACCTGCCTCCCCTCTCCCAGTCAGAGTGCTTCTGGCCCTTTTTGGACCCTTCGTATGTTCTGCCTTAACAAACAAGGCTTTGCTTTCATGCCTTGTTTATTTGTTAGATTCTAAGCTTCCTCAAGGGACCAGGTGGTATCCCCCTCTGAATGCCCCTCAGCATCTAGGGCCTGGTTTGGCATGCAGAAGATGGATCATTAATATTGCTTAAATGATTCACTCCTGTTTGCAGCAGGAAGTGGTAGAAGTTAGTAATAGCTGAAGTCAGAGGCTCAGCAAGCCCAGATTCAAGTTCCCTTCTCTACCTCCCAGCTGAGAACCCCACCTCTCCATGTCAGTTTCCTCAACCATCAAGTACTGATAATGCTTCCACCTGGCTGATGTCACTGGGCTCTAGGGATATGATTAAGTTGATGATGGTGAGGATGACTGCTAATATTTACAGGACCTACTGTGTGCTGGGCTCCAAGCACTGGAGTATCTCTGCTGGGCCTCAGGATACCCCTCTGGAGCAGGCACTCTTGTTATCCCCATTTTACAGATGAGAGAACCTGGAAGGAATTGTGGCTGAGCAGGTTTGGGGAAGGAGCAGAGCCCGAGGGCCAGGAAGGGAAGCGGGGTGACAGGGTGGGGCTGGGATGAAAGCAGGGAGCCAGCGAGGGGGCCGCAAGCCAGCTCTCAGCGGCTGAGTTTCGGGCAGCTGGGGCTGGCTTTACAGTTTCACTGTCTGGGAACAAATCCCTGCCAGAGGTGTGGGAGGCAGATTTGTAGTCTGTCCCTGAACTTGAATTCCTGTCCCTTTGATTCCTAGTGTAGGCCTCTTAGTCAGGTTGCCAGGCCTCTCTGAGCCTCTACTTACTGCCTTCAAATAGGACCGTCAAAATGGACACTTTTTCCCTCTGCCATAAGTTTTTGGAAAACATTTACAATGACAACCTTCACTCACCTTCAACTCACAGGCTCTACTGCAGCTTGAAGAGTCTGGTGACTGGCCTCCAGGTGCTACTGCCCTGCCCACACAGCTGATGGTGCCTCTGGTGCCTTCTTTCCTCAACAGCCACATGGGAAAATGTTCCATGCCCTAGTTTAAACGTCACCTCCTCCAGGAAGCCTTCCTGACCTGCCTCCCCTCTCCCAGTCAGAGTGCTTCTGGCCCTTTTTGGACCCTTCGTATGTTCTGCCTTAACAAACAAGGCTTTGCTTTCATGCCTTGTTTATTTGTTAGATTCTAAGCTTCCTCAAGGGACCAGGTGGTATCCCTCTCTGAATGCCCCTCAGCATCTAGGGCCTGGTTTGGCATGCAGAAGATGGATCATTAATATTGCTTAAATGATTCACTCCTGTTTGCAGCAGGAAGTGGTAGAAGTTAGTAATAGCTGAAGTCAGAGGCTCAGCAAGCCCAGATTCAAGTTCCCTTCTCTACCTCCCAGCTGAGAACCCCACCTCTCCATGTCAGTTTCCTCAACCATCAAGTACTGATAATGCTTCCACCTGGCTGATGTCACTGGGCTCTAGGGATATGATTAAGTTGATGATGGTGAGGATGACTGCTAATATTTACAGGACCTACTGTGTGCTGGGCTCCAAGCACTGGAGTATCTCTGCTGGGCCTCAGGATACCCCTCTGGAGCAGGCACTCTTGTTATCCCCATTTTACAGATGAGAGAACCTGGAAGGAATTGTGGCTGAGCAGGTTTGGGGAAGGAGCAGAGCCCGAGGGCCAGGAAGGGAAGCGGGGTGACAGGGTGGGGCTGGGATGAAAGCAGGGAGCCAGCGAGGGGGCCGCAAGCCAGCTCTCAGCGGCTGAGTTTCGGGCAGCTGGGGCTGGCTTTACAGTTTCACTGTCTGGGAACAAATCCCTGCCAGAAGTGTGGGAGGCAGATTTGTAGTCTGTCCCCTGAACTTGAATTCCTGTCCCTTTGATTCCTAGTGTAGGCCTCTTAGTCAGGTTGCCAGGCCTCTCTGAGCCTCTACTTACTCGTCTTCGAAATAGGACCGTCAAAAGTGACCCCATTTACTGCGATGATTCAATGAGGAGTGGGATATAAAGTCCTTTAATATATGTTCACTGAGATTTGTGAGAGATGGACCAGAGAGATTTGTGAGATTTGTGAGAGAGGCACTCTCATGCAACTGAACTAAAATACTTGCAGTTGTCCATTCATGCCTTCTACTCTCCTGATTCCCAGCCTTGGCCTCCATGGCTCCGTATCCACAAGACCCCTCCTCCCTGCCGTCTCCACGTGACCAGTATGACCCATCCTTCAAGGCCTAACTCAAATGGTGGCGTGGCAGGAGCAGAGTCTGAATAAAACTTCCAACAGATCAGCTCTCCCTTGAGCCGGCCTGCTGTTCGCACAGCGTCTCCCACTTTCTGCCTTAAGCCAGCCCACTGTACTGGCAGCGACTCCCTTCCCCAACTCTAATAAACTCTACTAAAAAAAACACAAAACTTCCAACAGCCCGTGCTGTGCTTCCATCGTCATGCCCTCTGCCTGACCATGACAGACATGTAGTAGGCCTGGTGTTAAGAGCTCACATCTCCTGAACACTTCCTCAGTGTCAAGCACCAACCAGACACTTCATATGTGTTATTGCTATTATTTTTTTGGCTATGAGGTTCTTCTCTAGTTGCAAGGAGTGGGAGCTACTCTCTAGTGGATACCGCCACCCCTGGAGCAGGCACTCTTGTTATCCCCATTTTACAGATGAGAGAACCTGGAAGGAATTGTGGCTGAGCAGGTTTGGGAAGGAGCAGAGCCCGAGGGCCAGGAAGGGAAGCGGGGTGACAGGGTGGGGCTGGGATGAAAGCAGGGAGCCAGCGAGGGGGCCGCAAGCCAGCTCTCAGCGGCTGAGTTTCGGGCAGCTGGGGCTGGCTTTACAGTTTCACTGTCTGGGAACAAATCCCTGCCAGAGGTGTGGGAGGCAGATTTGTAGTCTGTCCCCTGAACTTGAATTCCTGTCCCTTTGATTCCTAGTGTAGGCCTCTTAGTCAGGTTGCCAGGCCTCTCTGAGCCTCTACTTACTCGTCTTCGAAATAGGACCGTCAAAAGTGACCCCATTTACTGCGATGATTCAATGAGGAGTGGGATATAAAGTCCTTTAATATATGTTCACTGAGATTTGTGAGAGATGGACCAGAGAGATTTGTGAGATTTGTGAGAGAGGCACTCTCATGCAACTGAACTAAAATACTTGCAGTTGTCCATTCATGCCTTCTACTCTCCTGATTCCCAGCCTTGGCCTCCATGGCTCCGTATCCACAAGACCCCTCCTCCCTGCCGTCTCCACGTGACCAGTATGACCCATCCTTCAAGGCCTAACTCAAATGGTGGCGTGGCAGGAGCAGAGTCTGAATAAAACTTCCAACAGATCAGCTCTCCCTTGAGCCGGCCTGCTGTTCGCACAGCGTCTCCCACTTTCTGCCTTAAGCCAGCCCACTGTACTGGCAGCGACTCCCTTCCCCAACTCTAATAAACTCTACTAAAAAAAACACAAAACTTCCAACAGCCCGTGCTGTGCTTCCATCGTCATGCCCTCTGCCTGACCATGACAGACATGTAGTAGGCCTGGTGTTAAGAGCTCACATCTCCTGAACACTTCCTCAGTGTCAAGCACCAACCAGACACTTCATATGTGTTATTGCTATTATTTTTTTGGCTATGAGGTTCTTCTCTAGTTGCAAGGAGTGGGAGCTACTCCCTAGTGGAGGTGAGCAGGCTTCTTGTTGTGGTGACTTCTCTTGTTGTGGAACTCGGGCTCTAGGGCACACAGGCTTTGAGAGTTGCAGCACATGGGTTCCATAGTTGCGGTTCTGAAACTCGAGAGCCCAGGCTCCATAGTTGTGGCTCATAGGCTTAATGGCTCTGCAGCATGTGGGATCTTCCCAGATCAGGGATCGAACCCATGTCTCCTGCATTGGCAGGCGAACTCTTCACTACTGAGCTACCAGGCAAACCCTGTATGCATTATTATTTTTTATATTTATTTTTGACTGTGCTGGATCTTTGTTGCTATATGCAGGCTTTCTCTTGACATGACTAGCAGGGGCTATTCGTACTTGCGATGCATAGGCTTCTCATTGGAGTGGTTTCTCTTGTTGTGGAGCACAGGCTTCAGTAGTTCTGGCTTCTGGCCTCTAGACCTCGGGCTCGATAGTTGTGGTGCACCGGCTTTAGTTGCCTAGCAGCTTGTGGGATCTTGCTGGACCAGAGATCGAACCTGTCTTCCCTGCGTTGGCAGGTGGATTCTTAACCACTGGACGACCAGGGAAGCCCTACATACATTATTATATTGAAACCTCCCAACTACCTTATAACACAGGTATAATAAGGACGTGCATGCGTGTGTGCTAAGTTGCTTCGGTGCCAGGCTCTTCTGTGTATGGATTCTCCATGCACAAACACTAGAGTGGGCTGCCATGCCCTCCTCCAGGGGATCTTCCTGACTCAGGGGTCAACTGAGGCTCAAATATGTAAGGGATTTGAGCAAGGGCTGATTAAAAAGGAAAGTGAAAATCTTAATCACTCAGTCATGTCCAACTCTTTGCCATCCTATGGACTGTAGCCCGCCAGGCTCCTCAGTCCATGGAATTCTCCCGGCAAGAATACTGGAGCAGGTTGCCATTCCCTTTTACAGGGGATCTTCCCAATCCAGAGATCGAACCCAGGTCTCCTGAATTGCAGGTGGACTCTTTACTGTCTGAGAGACCAGGGAAACCCAGTGGTTAAAGAGGAAACCAGGATCTGAATTCAGATCTCAGTCTCCCAAGGCACTCAGCTATTATTATGAATAAAGAACTCACCAGGCTTCCCCTGGTGGTCCAGTGGGTAAGGACACCGCCTTGCAGTGCAAGGGGCACCGGCTCGATCCCTGCCCTGGGAAGATCCCACATGCCGCGGAGCAGCTGGACCTATGTGTCCAATCACCGAGCCGGAGTTCTGGAGCGCATGCGCCCAGAGCCGGCGCTCTGCAACGACAGAGGCCACCGCGATGGGAGGCCCACAGAAGCCAAAGAACAAAGACGGATGAAAATAGAGAAATGAAAGACCAATAGAAGTGGCCCATCCGCTCCCCTCCCTCCCCAACCCGACCCCCGCCCAAAATAAATAAATAAATAAATAAATAAATAAATCTTTAAAAAAAGAAAGAACTCACCACCAGAACCAACCGCACTGAAGGAGGGTAGCTTCTGCCAGTGAACCCGGGTTTCCAGTGCTGCACACATCATTGGCGGTGGGAAGAGCGTACCACAACTATCAATAGATAAGTTATGGGTGTTTTGTTGCTGTTGTTCAGCCACTAAGTTGTTAAGCCCCGTGACCAGGGAACCTGCTTCTGGGGGTTTTTTGAAAATTCATTATTATATTGAAACCTCCCAACTACCTTATAACACAGGTATAATAAGGACGTGCATGCGTGTGTGCTAAGTTGCTTCGGTGCCAGGCTCTTCTGTGTATGGATTCTCCATGCACAAACACTAGAGTGGGCTGCCATGCCCTCCTCCAGGGGATCTTCCTGACTCAGGGGTCAACTGAGGCTCAAATATGTAAGGGATTTGAGCAAGGGCTGATTAAAAAGGAAAGTGAAAATCTTAATCACTCAGTCATGTCCAACTCTTTGCCATCCTATGGACTGTAGCCCGCCAGGCTCCTCAGTCCATGGAATTCTCCCGGCAAGAATACTGGAGCAGGTTGCCATTCCCTTTTACAGGGGATCTTCCCAATCCAGAGATCGAACCCAGGTCTCCTGAATTGCAGGTGGACTCTTTACTGTCTGAGAGACCAGGGAAACCCAGTGGTTAAAGAGGAAACCAGGATCTGAATTCAGATCTCAGTCTCCCAAGGCACTCAGCTATTATTATGAATAAAGAACTCACCAGGCTTCCCCTGGTGGTCCAGTGGGTAAGGACACCGCCTTGCAGCGCAAGGGGCGCCAGTTCGATCCCTGGCCTGGGAAGATCCCACGTGCCGCGGAGCGGCTGGACTAATGTGTCCAATCACCGAGCCGGAGTTCTGGAGCGCATGCGCCCAGAGCCGGCGCTCTGCGACGACAGACGCCACCGCGATGGGAGACCCACAGAAGCCAAAGAACAAAGACGGATGAAAATAGAGAAATGAAAGACCAATAGAAGTGGCCCATCCGCTCCCCTCCCTCCCCAACCCGACCCCCGCCCAAAATAAATAAATAAATAAATAAATAAATAAATCTTTAAAAAAAGAAAGAACTCACCACCAGAACCAACCGCACTGAAGGAGGGTAGCTTCTGCCAGTGAACCCGGGTTTCCAGTGCTGCACACATCATTGGCGGTGGGAAGAGCGTACCCACAACTATCAATAGATAAGTTATGGGTGTTTTGTTGCTGTTGTTCAGCCACTAAGTTGTGTCCAACTATTTGTGACCCCATGAACTGCAGCACGCCAGGCCTCCCTGTCCATCACCATCTCCCTGAATTTGCTCAGACACATGTCCATTGAGTCAGTGATGCCATTCAACCATCTCATCCTCTATCACCCGCTTCTCCTCTTGCCCTCAATCTTTCCCAGCATCAGGGCTTTTTCCCATGAGTTAGCTCATCGCTCCAAAGTATTGGAGCTTCAGCTTCAGCATCAGTTTTTCCAATGAATATTCAGGGTCGACTTCCTTTATGATTTACTGGTTAGATTTCCTTGCCATCCAAGGGACTCTCAAGAGTCTTCTCCAGCACCACAGTTAGAAAGTATCAATCCAGGACTTCCCTGGTGGTCCAGTGGGTAAGGACACCGCCTTTCGATCCCTGACCTGGGAAGATCCCACATGCCCCGGAGTGGCTGGACCCATGTGTCCAATTACTGAGCCGGAGCTCTGGAGTGCATGCGCCCAGAGCTGGTGCTCTGCGACGACAGAGGCCACCGTGATGGGAGGCCCACATGGGCTAAAAGAACAAAGACAGATTAAAATAGAGAAATGAAAGACCAATCGAAGTGGCCCGCCTGCCTCCCTCCCTCCACAATCCGCCCCTCCCCCCAAAAAGAAAGTGTCAGTCCTTTGTCGCTCAGCCTTCTTTATGGTCCAACTCTAACATCCTTGTATGACTACTGACTTTGACTATACAGACCTGTAGCTTTGACTATACAGATGTTTGTTGGCAAAGTGATGTCTCTGTTTTATGTTTAGTACCATTTTTTGAGATGAGGAAGCTGAGGCACGGGGGACATTAAGTGAGGATACACAGCTGGTAAGAGGAAGCCCTGTTCCAGCCAGAACCAAAAGCCCTGGAAAAGTCCCCAAACAAAAGCAAACTTCCATTCCAGCTGTCATGTCTTATCCCTGGTGTATTTTCTTCTGAAAAATGCTTCTGATTCCTTATACTCAAAATCCTATTTATCAAAATACAAAATGCTTAATAGAAACTTCCTAAAGGCACAGACCTTCTGTTCTGGGGCTCCCCAGTGTGTTATCTGTTAACAAAAGTCCAAAATCAGAAGTCAAATTGGAGCTGTGCGAAGAAAGGGGAGAAGAAAACCTTTTGTCGTATTTGTACTTTCTGTATAGTCTTTTCCAGCTATTCTAAAATGAGCATGTATTACTTTGGTAACTGGAGAGAAAAGTTATTTTGAAAAGGAGGGTGGGCTTCCCTGGTGGCTCAATGGTAAAGAATCTTTCCTTGGCCAATGTGATGCCATTCAACCATCTCATCCTCTATCACCCGCTTCTCCTCTTGCCCTCAATCTTTCCCAGCATCAGGGCTTTTTCCCATGAGTTAGCTCATCGCTCCAAAGTATTGGAGCTTCAGCTTCAGCATCAGTTTTTCCAATGAATATTCAGGGTCGACTTCCTTTATGATTTACTGGTTAGATTTCCTTGCCATCCAAGGGACTCTCAAGAGTCTTCTCCAGCACCACAGTTAGAAAGTATCAATCCAGGACTTCCCTGGTGGTCCAGTGGGTAAGGACACCGCCTTTCGATCCCTGACCTGGGAAGATCCCACATGCCCCGGAGTGGCTGGACCCATGTGTCCAATTACTGAGCCGGAGCTCTGGAGTGCATGCGCCCAGAGCTGGTGCTCTGCGACGACAGAGGCCACCGTGATGGGAGGCCCACATGGGCTAAAAGAACAAAGACAGATTAAAATAGAGAAATGAAAGACCAATCGAAGTGGCCCGCCTGCCTCCCTCCCTCCACAATCCGCCCCTCCCCCCAAAAAGAAAGTGTCAGTCCTTTGTCGCTCAGCCTTCTTTATGGTCCAACTCTAACATCCTTGTATGACTACTGACTTTGACTATACAGACCTGTAGCTTTGACTATACAGATGTTTGTTGGCAAAGTGATGTCTCTGTTTTATGTTTAGTACCATTTTTTGAGATGAGGAAGCTGAGGCACGGGGGACATTAAGTGAGGATACACAGCTGGTAAGAGGAAGCCCTGTTCCAGCCAGAACCAAAAGCCCTGGAAAAGTCCCCAAACAAAAGCAAACTTCCATTCCAGCTGTCATGTCTTATCCCTGGTGTATTTTCTTCTGAAAAATGCTTCTGATTCCTTATACTCAAAATCCTATTTATCAAAATACAAAATGCTTAATAGAAACTTCCTAAAGGCACAGACCTTCTGTTCTGGGGCTCCCCAGTGTGTTATCTGTTAACAAAAGTCCAAAATCAGAAGTCAAATTGGAGCTGTGCGAAGAAAGGGGAGAAGAAAACCTTTTGTCGTATTTGTACTTTCTGTATAGTCTTTTCCAGCTATTCTAAAATGAGCATGTATTACTTTGGTAACTGGAGAGAAAAGTTATTTTGAAAAGGAGGGTGGGCTTCCCTGGTGGCTCAATGGTAAAGAATCTGCCTGCCAATGTAGGAGACGTGGGTTTGATCCCTTGGGTGGGGACAATCCCCAGGAGAAAGAAATGGCAACCCACTGCAGTATTCTTGCGTGGAGAACTCCATGGATGGAGGAGCCTGGCAAGCTATTGTCCATGGGGTTGCAAAAAAGCCAGACATGACTTAGTGACTAAACAATAAATTATTTTTTTAATAAAGAAATAAGTTGCTGCTTCAGGGAAGTTCTATTGAGAGTGACACTTTCACTGGAAAACTGTTGAAATGTGAGGTTCAGGGGTTCTCTGGACTGGTGCATAGTAAATACTATAGGAATATTTGTCAAGCAAATAAAACTCTGGACCCTGACATGCTGTAAGCTATGGGCTCTTGTGCATACTTTGGGCCTCAGTTTCTTCACCTGAGAAATGGAGCAAAGCCTGGCTTCTTCATATGGCTACTATGATAAAGTGAAAGTTGCTCAGTCATGTCTGACTGTTTGAGACTCATGGATGAGCTTTGGAATTCTCTAGGCAAGAATACTAGAGTGGGTAGCCGTTCCCTTCTCCGGGAAATCTTCCCAACCCAGGCACGGAACCCAGGTCTCCCTCACTGCAGGCAATTCTTCACTGTCTGAGCCACCAGGGAAGCCAGCCTACTATGATAATTGAAGTAAATCCAGGATGGTACATGAATGTGCTGTGTGTGTATGTGTTTTGGGCATAATGTTACCAAAATGAATTGAGAAAATAAAAGATTTGAATGGCTAGTTCTCCAGAAAAGACATACAGAGCTGGGCTTCCCTGGTGGCCCTTGCAGTTCGATCCCTGGCCTGGGAAGATCCCATGTGCCGCAGAGCGGCTGGACCGATGTGTCCAACTACCGAGCCGGAACTCTGAAGCGCACGCGCCCAGAACTGGTGCTCTGCAGCGAGAGAGGCCACTTTGATGGGAAGCCCACACAGGCCAAAGAACAAAGATAAATAAATGAAAGATCAATAGAAGTGGCCAAAAAAAAAAAAAGATATAGAGAGACCAATAAGCACATGAAATTGTGCCCAATATCATTTGTCCTTAAGGAAATGAAGATCAAAGCCACAACAAGATTCATACCCACTAGAATGATTATAATCAAAAAGAATGACAGTAACAAGTGTTGGCCAGGATATGAAGAAATTGGAACCCTCATATATTGCTGGTGGGAATGTAAATTGGTGTAATCACATTAGAAAACAGTTTGGCAGTTCCTCAAAAAGTTACACACAGCTACCATTGTTGTTCAGTTGCTCAGTCATGTCCAACTCTTTGCCACCCCATGGACTGCGGCATGCCAGGCTTCCCTGTCCTTCACCATCTCCAGGAGCTTGCTCAAACTCATATCCATTCATTCAGTGATGGCATCCAAGCATCTCATCCTCTACCATCTCCTTCCCCTTTTGCCCTCAGTCTTTCCCAGCATAAGGGTCTTTTCCAATGAGTTGGTTCTTTGCATCAGGTGACTAAAGTATTGGAGTTTCGGCTTCAGCATCCAATGAATATTCAGGCTTGATTTCCTCTAGGATTGACTGTGGTTTTATCTCTTTACAGTTCAAGAGACTCTCAAGAGTCTTCTCCAGCACCACAGTTTGAAAGCATCAATTCTTCTTTATGGTCCAACTCGCACGTCTGTTCATGACTGTTGGAAAACACATAACTGTGGCTATACGGACTTTGTCGGCAAAGTAATGTCTCTCCTTTTTAATATGCAATCTAGGTTTGTCATCGCTTTTCTTCCAAGGAGCAAACGTATTTTAATTTCATGGCTGTAGTCACCATCCTCAGTGATTTTGGATCCCAAGAAAATAAAGTCTGTCACTGTTTCCTTTTTTTTTTTTTACATATTTTTTTTTTAAAAAAAACATTTACTTTGTTTATTTATCTTTGGGAGGATGGGGTGGGGAGGGAGGGGGATGGGCGGGCCATTTCTATTGGTCTTTCATTTCTCTATTTTCATCCATCTTTGTTCTTTGGCCCGTGTGGGCCTCCCATCGCGGTGGCCTCTGTTCTCGCAGAGCACCGGCTCTGGGCGCATGCGCCCCAGAGCTCCGGCTCGGTAATTGGACACATCAGTCCAACCACTCCGCGGCACGTGGGATCTTCCCAGGCCAGGAATCGAACCGGCGCCCTTTGCACTGCAAGGCAGTGTCCTTACCCACTGGACCACCAGGGAAGCCCCTGTTTCCATTTTTTGCCCATCTATTTGCTATGAAGTGGTGGGACCAGATGCCATGATCTTGCTTTTTGAATGTTTTAATTTTTTTTTTCTTCCACCCTTCAATTCCCCTCACTCTTAACGTTCTGTCTCAATAATGAATGTTTTAAGTTTTAAGCCAGCTTTATCAGTCTCCTCTTTCACCTTCAGCAAGAGGCTCTTTAGTTCCTCTTTGCTTTCTGCCATAAGAGTGATGTCATCTTGCATATCTAAGGTTATTCATATGATTCCAGCTTATGCTTCATCCAGTCTGGCATTTTGCATGATATACTCTGCATATAAGTTAAATAAGCAGGGTGATGTACTTCTTTCCAAATTTGGAACCAATCCGTGTTCCATGTCCAATTCTAACTAACTGTTGCTTCTTGTCCTGCATACAGGTTTCTCAGAAGGCAGGTAAAATGATCTGGTGTTCCCATCTCTTAATGAATTTTCCACAGTTTGTTGTGATCCACACAGTCAAAGGCTTTAATGCAGTCAATGAAGCAGAAGTAGATGTTTTTCTGGAGTTCTCTTGCTTTTTCTATCATCCAATGTATGTTGGCAATTTGATCTCTGGTTCCTCTGCCTTTTCTACATCCAGCTTGTACCTCTGGAAATTCTTGGTTCGTGTATTGTTGAATCCTAGCGTGGAGGATTTTGAGCATGACCTTACTAGCTTGTGAAATGAATGCAGTTGTGTGGTAGTTTGAACATTCGCTGGCATTGCCTTTCTTTGGGATTGAAATGAAAACACCTTTTCTAGTCTTGTGGCTGCTCACCTTCAGATTTGATCATTTTCCTTTCTCTGGCCTTCAGGTGAACGCTGGTGGGGTAGAAGGATTAAGACTGCCATCTAGAGGTGAACTCTGGTATCTTCCAAAAGCCCGCAAAGCTATGTAATACCTATTAACAAATGAACCAACCCCCTACGGACTTGGGGAGGAGAAAAAGAATGTGAAAGATGCAGCCCGCTGGGAAGGCCAGGGCTACCAGATTGGCCAAATTCTTCCCAGATGTTTCCAGACTCTGAAGTTGTTTTTCACAGATGTTGGGTCTTGTGGTTTCACCGCAGGAGGGCAATCAGCTTCGGGTCCCAGCAGAGGTGCCTGGAGGAGTCTGGGGGGCACAACCTGCGATGCCTGTGCTTATACATCTAGTCCCTCCTTTCCCAAAGGAACTCTTTAAAGCACACACCTGGTCTTGTCATCCTCTAGCTTATGATCTTGCCAATAGCTCCCCTGCATGGCCTGACCAGCCGGCCCCTCTGTAAGTCCCTCTGGCGTCAGCCTCCTTTACACAAAAACCTTAGATTTTGATAAAAACACAGTTTTCTTGACACTCCCTCTGACGTCTCTTCTCTCCCTGTCAGCCCACATTATTCTCTCTGCCTGGGCTTCTCTTCCACCAGGAAAAAATAAAAAGGTCTGCTCTCAGACACGAGTTTTCAGGTACACAAGCCATAGAGAATGCTGTGAACCCCAGATGCACAGATGATCTCAACACTCAGTAAAAATATAGGTGTATTTTCCATCCACAGATGAATGGATAAAGGGATTGTGGTACATATATATGATGGAATACTACTCAGTCTTTATGAAACAATGCCATTGGCAGCAACCTGGATAGACTTGAAGATTATCATACTAAGGGAAGTAAGCCAGACAGAGAAAGACAAATATGATTTAGCTTCTGCAGAATTTTCTAAAAAAAAGATAATCTACAAATGAACTTTTTTACGAAACAAACACAGACTCATAGACTTAGAGAATTAATTTATGGTTACAGTGGGGACGGGGTATCCAGGGGGAGGAATTGATTGGGAATTCGAATTGACACGTACTCACTGGTATATAATACTTCAGACAGATAACCAAGGGCGTGCCTGAAGCCCTGGTAGTTCCAGGTTTGTGGAGCATGGGTTGGAGCTGCTCACCTTCAGATTTGATCATTTTCCTTTCTCTGGCCTTCAGGTGAACGCTGGTGGGGTAGAAGGATTAAGACTGCCATCTAGAGGTGAACTCTGGTATCTTCCAAAAGCCCGCAAAGCTATGTAATACCTATTAACAAATGAACCAACCCCCTACGGACTTGGGGAGGAGAAAAAGAATGTGAAAGATGCAGCCCGCTGGGAAGGCCAGGGCTACCAGATTGGCCAAATTCTTCCCAGATGTTTCCAGACTCTGAAGTTGTTTTTCACAGATGTTGGGTCTTGTGGTTTCACCGCAGGAGGGCAATCAGCTTCGGGTCCCAGCAGAGGTGCCTGGAGGAGTCTGGGGAGCACAACCTGCGATGCCTGTGCTTATACATCTAGTCCCTCCTTTCCCAAAGGAACTCTTTAAAGCACACACCTGGTCTTGTCATCCTCTAGCTTATGATCTTGCCAATAGCTCCCCTGCATGGCCTGACCAGCCGGCCCCTCTGTAAGTCCCTCTGGCCGTCAGCCTCCTTTACACAAAAACCTTAGATTTTGATAAAAACACAGTTTTCTTGACACTCCCTCTGACGTCTCTTCTCTCCCTGTCAGCCCACATTATTCTCTCTGCCTGGGCTTCTCTTCCACCAGGAAAAAATAAAAAGGTCTGCTCTCAGACACGAGTTTTCAGGTACACAAGCCATAGAGAATGCTGTGAACCCCAGATGCACAGATGATCTCAACACTCAGTAAAAATATAGGTGTATTTTCCATCCACAGATGAATGGATAAAGGGATTGTGGTACATATATATGATGGAATACTACTCAGTCTTTATGAAACAATGCCATTGGCAGCAACCTGGATAGACTTGAAGATTATCATACTAAGGGAAGTAAGCCAGACAGAGAAAGACAAATATGATTTAGCTTCTGCAGAATTTTCTAAAAAAAAGATAATCTACAAATGAACTTTTTTACGAAACAAACACAGACTCATAGACTTAGAGAATTAATTTATGGTTACAGTGGGGGACGGGGGTATCCAGGGGGAGGAATTGATTGGGAATTCGAATTGACACGTACTCACTGGTATATAATACTTCAGACAGATAACCAAGGGCGTGCCTGAAGCCCTGGTAGTCCAGTGACCGAGGCTTTGTGGAGCATGGGTTGGATCCCTGGCCTGGGAACTAAGCTCCCACATGCTATGTGGCAAGGCCAAAAAATAAAATTAAAAAAAAAGAGATAAAAATAGATAACTAACAAGGGCCTACTGTATAGCACAGGAAACACTCCTCAATATTCAGAATAACCTAAATGGGAAAAGAATTTGAAAAAGAATTGATACAGGTATATGTATAATTGAATCACCTTACTATACACCTGAAACTAACACAACATTGTTAATCACCTATCCTCCAATATAAAATAAAAAAGTTTTTACAAAGGATGTATTATAACTCTTCAGCTGAACAGAATTGAAACCTGAGAGCAAAATTCAGATCCATTATTAACCTAAAAAATAAGACTCAGAATGATTTTGAAATAAAGAAGACATTCCGTCTTTGGAGTCTGAGTGGTACCAGGCCACACTCTGAGAATGGGTGGCAATGGCTTATAGCACTCTTTTCTCAGAAGCTGAGTTGGACCCCTGCTCCACACCTCCTGTAGGGAAGCTCAGTCTCTGAGCTGAACAATTACCACATGGTAATTGTTTTTCTATTCTGTCCTTCCTCCCCCAGATTTCAGCCACTCTTTGTCTTCTTCATCTTCACACACCTATATCCAGCCCAGTGTTCACTGTAGGTTAGAAGCCCAAGCACTGCTTACTGAACTGAACTCAGTGGAAAATTTTTGGAATAGTTGAGAGGCCCCTCCCAGTCTCTTCCCAGGAAAGTCTCTAGCCACTGTCAGAGGCTCTGTGACCCTGCAAACCAGGGAGATTGCAAGGGCCAAATTCTCAGGTATCTCCTGGATTATGAGGATTATGAACCGTCTCTCTGCCCATCCTTCTGCCCTCATGATCAGCCCTCCCCCAAAAGGCAGATTAAAAATTGATTCTGGGGCTTTCCTGGTGGTCCAGTGGGTAAAGACCCCGCCTTGCAGTGCAAAGAGCGCCGGTTCGATCCCTGGCCTGGGAAGATCCCACGTGCCACGGAGCGGCTGGACGGATGTGTCCAATTATCGAGTCGGAGCTCTGGAGCGCACACGCCCAGAGCCGGTGCTCTATAAGGAGAGAGGCCACTGCAATCGCCCACACAGGCCAAAGAACAAAAGATGGATAAATAAATGAAAGACCAATAAAAAAAAAAAAAAGAAATGTGGCCCCCCAAAATTAAAACAAACAAACAACAACAACAACAACAAATGGATTCTGGTAGTAGCAAAGCAAGTACATTCATACCTCAAACCCACTTTAGTTACGGTGATAGTCCTAAGAGGAAGGTGAAAGAGGGCCTTCCCAGGTGGCGGCTCAGTGGGTAAAGAATCTGTCTCCTGACGCAGGAGACGCGGGAGGCGTGGGTTCAATCAAGGGCATGGCAACCCACTCCAATATTCTTGCCCAGAGAATCCCCCAGCCAGAGGAACCCGGTGGGCTGCAGTCCATGAACTCACAGAGTCAGACATGGCTGACGTGACCGAAGTGACTGAGCACACATGCGTGTACAGGAGGAAGAGCTGAGGCCCGGAGCTCAGGGTGCCCCGAAGGCACACAAGCTACGTGTCAGGGCACAGAATTTTATTGACTCTGTGCCAGTCACTGTCCTGGGCTCCCCAGTAAAGAGAATGCCTGCCACGCAGGAGACCTGGTTTCGATCCCTGGGTCAGGAAGATCCCCTGGAAAAGGGAATGGCTACCCACTCCAGTATTCTTGCCTGGAGAATTCCCGGCAGGCCACAGTCCACGGGGTTGCAAACAGTCAGACACAGCTGAGCAACTTTCCCTTCGGTCACTTGATTTGAAGGATTATAAATCTTATTTTATATAATCTTTGTAACATTCCTATGATGTAGGTATTGTTGTCATGCCCACTTAAAAGATGAAGAAACTGACTCTCAAATTTTAGGTACTTTTCTCAAGATCATAGGGCTGGTGATGGCGGAGCAGATTTTGAGCCAGGGTAGTCTGAGTTCACCCTCTCAACCACTCTGCTATTTTTGCATCCTTCCATATATCACATGAAAGCCCTGGATTTAGCATGTATAAATAGGATAAGAACACTCACATCACAGAATGGCTGTGAGGATTCGATCAAATGTGTGTGGGCATCTGGAATACACGAAGATCCCACGTGCCACGGAGCGGCTGGACGGATGTGTCCAATTATCGAGTCGGAGCTCTGGAGCGCACACGCCCAGAGCCGGTGCTCTATAAGGAGAGAGGCCACTGCAATCGCCCACACAGGCCAAAGAACAAAAGATGGATAAATAAATGAAAGACCAATAAAAAAAAAAAAAGAAATGTGGCCCCCCAAAATTAAAACAAACAAACAACAACAACAACAACAAATGGATTCTGGTAGTAGCAAAGCAAGTACATTCATACCTCAAACCCACTTTAGTTACGGTGATAGTCCTAAGAGGAAGGTGAAAGAGGGCCTTCCCAGGTGGCGGCTCAGTGGGTAAAGAATCTGTCTCCTGACGCAGGAGACGCGGGAGGCGTGGGTTCAATCAAGGGCATGGCAACCCACTCCAATATTCTTGCCCAGAGAATCCCCCAGCCAGAGGAACCCGGTGGGCTGCAGTCCATGAACTCACAGAGTCAGACATGGCTGACGTGACCGAAGTGACTGAGCACACATGCGTGTACAGGAGGAAGAGCTGAGGCCCGGAGCTCAGGGTGCCCCGAAGGCACACAAGCTACGTGTCAGGGCACAGAATTTTATTGACTCTGTGCCAGTCACTGTCCTGGGCTCCCCAGTAAAGAGAATGCCTGCCACGCAGGAGACCTGGTTTCGATCCCTGGGTCAGGAAGATCCCCTGGAAAAGGGAATGGCTACCCACTCCAGTATTCTTGCCTGGAGAATTCCCGGCAGGCCACAGTCCACGGGTTGCAAACAGTCAGACACAGCTGAGCAACTTTCCCTTCGGTCACTTGATTTGAAGGATTATAAATCTTATTTTATATAATCTTTGTAACATTCCTATGATGTAGGTATTGTTGTCATGCCCACTTAAAAGATGAAGAAACTGACTCTCAAATTTTAGGTACTTTTCTCAAGATCATAGGGCTGGTGATGGCGGAGCAGATTTTGAGCCAGGGTAGTCTGAGTTCACCCTCTCAACCACTCTGCTATTTTTGCATCCTTCCATATATCACATGAAAGCCCTGGATTTAGCATGTATAAATAGGATAAGAACACTCACATCACAGAATGGCTGTGAGGATTCGATCAAATGTGTGTGGGCATCTGGAATACACGAGATGCCAAGGGAAAAAGAGGGAATAATTTTTGCTGCTTTTTAGAGTCAAAACTGACAATTGCAGCAACTTGCCACCAGGGGGCAGTCATGAGCTGAAGACCTAATACCTTCCAGGTCCTGGTTGACTGTTGGCGGGTTAAGAATTCTATGGAGACCTTATTTTCCCTGTGATCAGTGACATCACACCGGGGCAGAACTTCATGGAACTAACTTTCTTGTAAAAGAAATAAGGTTTAAACCTTAAATGCATCCAAGGCTCCTTTGCCAACACCAGTTTTGGAAGGATGTGTGTTGGGGGGCAGCCTGGCTGTGTCCCATTTGGTGGTGGCTGTGGCGGGGTAGGGGGAGTTGGCGATTATCAGCAGTGCCCCTTCAGCTGAAGGCTGGGATCCTGGAGCTGCAGCTGCAGGGTGGAGGGTGGCAGGGAGGGCTTTGGAATTGTCTCCCTAGGGGTTCCCATGGTTACAGATTGATGTAGGAAGCCCACTAGGCTGGGTCCTTTATCTGTATTGTCTCCTGGGGAGACAATGGACTTTAGGAATAGAGGGGCCACTCCATGCAGGTCATTGCTGCAAGAGGGCCCTCCTATGCCTTGCTTTGTGAATGCCCTGACCCTGGGCTGCTGGGGCTGAGACAACAGGGCCTGGGTATCAGCCTTGGCAATCACTCCCTGCTTTAGGGTATAATGCTACCACTGCAGAGACTCGGCGGGGGCGGCGGGGAGGCTCTGAAACAGCAAAGCCGGAGAGGTCTCAGGGTATTCCATCAGAAGCACACATTTTGGGATCAGCCCTGATTACATCATGATTCCAACTTGGGGAAGTTATTTTACCTGAGTCTCAGTTTTCCTCATCTGGAAAATGGGGGCAGCACCTGCTTTATAAAATTACTGTGAGGAAGTATCAAGCACAAAGCCCAGAAGCAACATGCTCACAGAGTTCCTGCTGAGCTCAGGGCATGTCTCAGGTCGTAGGACTGGCTCTGCTACTCAGACCATGGCCTTAACCAAGGTCCTTCTCCTCTCAGGGCCTTAGCTGCCCTGTGTGTGGTTTGGGGACTTTGAAAGGTTTATAAAGGATGAGATGAGATGAGAAGAAAATGCTTAGAAAACTACAAGTCAATCCCTAATACACAACTCTGCCTCCCAGGACTTCAAGGCACTGGGAAGGTACAACACATGATCACAGAGGACACGGGGCACCTGGGTGGGTTGAATCTTTGATGCTATGGCAGAGAGGGGAGATTGTTGAAGAGGACATGGAAGGTCTCAGAATCAGGGAAGCATTACAGGAAGACCTGCCACCCGGATCAAAATAAAAGAGACAAAAAAAGTAACAAAAGCACAGAGAGGGAATTCCATAACCGTCTAGTGATTAGGACTCTGCACTTCCACAGTGGAGGGCGCAGGTTTGATCTTGGGGAAATTAAGACCACCACAAGCCAAAAGGCACGGGCAAACGGAAAAAAAAAAACAGGGAAATGAAGAGACTCGGCTCTCTGCCACCCAGTCTAATCACCTTGTTCTGTCATGACCTTCCTCTCCAAGGAAAGGGTGTGTCTAGGTGGGGAGGAAAGGAAGGAGTCAGGGAAATTCACTGTCATTTATGAGACACTTTTATACGAGGTTAAGTTGATCATTAGCCACATTTTATAGACAAGGAAACTAAAGATTGCTATTATGCTTATTCAACTGGACTGGCCAGACAATATACAAGACCCAAGAACAAAAAATAATTTGTCTGCAGAATGAGAGACAGGACTTGCTTAAGGGAAAAGTAAGGCAATCCCTTTTCCTTTAAATAATCAGGAGAAGAAATCAAACCTTTTAAATGTCTATCACTTACCCTTCCCTTAAAATGCACTCAGCTCAGAGCCTTGCACATACTACGTGTCCAGGACATGAAAGTTCTTATTGCCATAAATGTTACTATTAAATTTATATGACATTAGACAGGTTAAAGAGTTAAGATGGATGAAAATAAATAAATGAAGGACCAATAAAAGGGGCCAAAATTCTTTTTAAAAAATTTATATATGACAGTCAGTGCAAGAGACACAAAGGTAAGTAAAATTCTCTCCTGTCTTTGAGGAATTCAGCCTAGTGAAAGGGAAGGAGAGGACAAAAAATAATTTCTCACACTTGTTGGACTTCACACAAGGCACAGAGCACTTTAACATACACTATCTCACTGAATTCTCAAAACCACCTCATGAGGAAGGCATTTTTTTCCCATATTAGAGATATGGAAACTGAGGCTCAGTGGGCTCCAATGATTTGCCCAGACATTGTAAAATATGAAAAAATATGAAAGAAAATAATTTTAGGAGGAAAATCACCTTTATAGGATTAACAGATGTGTTTTAAAAGCAATAATGTGTATTAATTACATAAGGCACACAGATCATAATCCTGTTTTATTAAAGACTATCAAAAGACAGCTCTTACTGAGTTAAGAAAGCAACAGGCTTTGAAGAACTGTCATATATGAAGCAATGACTATGTGCCAGGCACTTTTTGTGCATTTCTCTATTCTTCACGACAAGCTTGACACGTCAGCCCCCTTTCACAGATGAGAAGCTGAAGCTCAGAGAGGTGAAGAGAGGAGCCCAGAGTTGCACAGCACAGAGGGGAGAGAACCAGGACTAAGACCTGGGCTCTGATACTCAGATTCCTCCGAGGACTTCCTCCCAGGTCAGTTTTGCCAAGGAAATCTCCTGCGAGAGGTCACAGCATCATAGCACCTTGTTTCCCTCCACAGAGCACCGTCAGTGGGAGGTAGCGAGCCCTCCAGTGTAAGAGGGCTTGTTTCAGCCCATGTGGGAAGCAGCAGAACAGAGCATGGCCTTCTTTGCAGTGTGTGTGTGTGTTCATGCATGTGTGTGTGCACACGCACGTGTGGCTATGTGTGAAGCTCGCTGGGCGCTGGATATCACAAAACCATGATAAAAATGTGCACATCTTCTTGAAATGTCAATTTATTGAGACATAAAGATAGTCTATAAAAGCACAGATGACTATAGAGTGTATCCTTCTTAGATGAATGACAGGTAGCATCTGGGGTTCCTATTACCCTTAAAGAGATTAAGATGATGAAATAAATAAATGAAGGACCAATCAATCTTTAAAAAATTTATATATGACAGTCAGTGCAAGAGACACAAAGGTAAGTAAAATTCTCTCCTGTCTTTGAGGAATTCAGCCTAGTGAAAGGGAAGGAGAGGACAAAAAATAATTTCTCACACTTGTTGGACTTCACACAAGGCACAGAGCACTTTAACATACACTATCTCACTGAATTCTCAAAACCACCTCATGAGGAAGGCATTTTTTTCCCATATTAGAGATATGGAAACTGAGGCTCAGTGGGCTCCAATGATTTGCCCAGACATTGTAAAATATGAAAAAATATGAAAGAAAATAATTTTAGGAGGAAAATCACCTTTATAGGATTAACAGATGTGTTTTAAAAGCAATAATGTGTATTAATTACATAAGGCACACAGATCATAATCCTGTTTTATTAAAGACTATCAAAAGACAGCTCTTACTGAGTTAAGAAAGCAACAGGCTTTGAAGAACTGTCATATATGAAGCAATGACTATGTGCCAGGCACTTTTTGTGCATTTCTCTATTCTTCACGACAAGCTTGACACGTCAGCCCCCTTTCACAGATGAGAAGCTGAAGCTCAGAGAGGTGAAGAGAGGAGCCCAGAGTTGCACAGCACAGAGGGGAGAGAACCAGGACTAAGACCTGGGCTCTGATACTCAGATTCCTCCGAGGACTTCCTCCCAGGTCAGTTTTGCCAAGGAAATCTCCTGCGAGAGGTCACAGCATCATAGCACCTTGTTTCCCTCCACAGAGCACCGTCAGTGGGAGGTAGCGAGCCCTCCAGTGTAAGAGGGCTTGTTTCAGCCCATGTGGGAAGCAGCAGAACAGAGCATGGCCTTCTTTGCAGTGTGTGTGTGTGTTCATGCATGTGTGTGTGCACACGCACACGTGTGGCTATGTGTGAAGCTCGCTGGGCGCTGGATATCACAAAACCATGATAAAAATGTGCACATCTTCTTGAAATGTCAATTTATTGAGACATAAAGATAGTCTATAAAAGCACAGATGACTATAGAGTGTATGAGAACACGAACTTCACATGGCATGCTAAGGTCATGAATGACAGGTAGCATCTGGGGGTTCCTATTACCTGCCAGGCATTAGACTGGGGGTGCTCTGTGCTAACTAATTTAATACCCACCCCTGGGAACTTCCTGGCTGTTGAGTGATTAGGACTCAGTGCTTTCACTGCTGGGGTCTGGGTTCAACTCCTGGTCAGGGACCTAAGATTCCGCAAGCCTCATGGTGTGTCCAAAAAAAAAGTAAAAAAATAAAATAAAATTCACAACTGTCTGTACTGGCACGTTTGTGATCCCCATGTTAGGGGTGGAGACAGGGAGGACGGGAGAAGTCGAGGCACTGGTCCACGTTCACACGGTAAGTGAAGGACTGTGGGCACTCGGAGGCCTTTCAGAGCCAAACAGTATTTGTTCAATTGGAGGGTTACAAACAGATCCACAACGAGGATGATGACAAAGCAGCAGGCTCCCATTCCAGGTCATCTTGATCAAATTACAGGGGTTGCCGGTTTTAAGCAGTTCATCTGAGCCAGGTAGAAAGCAGCACTATTGGGAGTTTTAGGTGAAAACCTGAAGCTCAGAGAGGTGCTGTCCTTTAGCCGGTCACACAACGAAGAAGCGGCAGAGACAGGCCTGTCTGACCACAAAGCTCCTGCTCCCCTGACGACACCACGTATGGCCTCCAGGGTCTCTGGTCTCTGAGGCCTGTCCATCCTCCCCGAACCCCAACCCTCGCTCTCTTCCAGCCAGGGGTGCTTTCAGCCAGCGAGCTGTTTCGGATCAGGCTGAGCCTGGGTCCAAATGTCTGACCTTCCACCAGTTGAAAACACGTTTGTCATGAAATGATTCCAAACCCCAGGATTGAGACAGTAGCAGCTGGGTAAGCACTGGGAGTGTGGAGATGAGGTTTTCATCCCTAGGCCTGGGCGGGACTATGCCGTGCCTCCATGCTGGCTCTCCGAGGTTCAGAGAAGTGGGAGCTTGTCCGTGGTGGCAGGGCCTGGGAGTGGAGATGCTAAATTGCAACTCTGCTTTTTAAATGCCTGAGCTGTCCTGTTGATCCTATACTCCTGGGTGTGTATGCAAGGCCTCTGAAGAGCACACACGCTGGGCAGGCAGTGCTGAGATGCTGTGGATGGATGCTGCCAACACCACTGCCACTGCAAAGAGCGGGGAGGGATTCTGTGAGGAGTCTGACAACCACGCCCAGCGAGCTCGGTGCCGGGGGTCACCCAGGGCCCACCACGTGCCAGGTGCTTTCCATGTCATCTGCTTCAATCATCACCACCACCACGCGAGGCTCTGACAAGGTAAAGAATCTACCTCTGAGGGCACAGCCGATACACGACAAAGCTAGGGTTTCAACCAGCATATGTCGGATTCCCAAACTCACAGAAAGTACAGGAGGGCTGTGGGGGCTGGGTGAGACCAATTCTGCATCACCCCTGGTTAGCGGAACATTTTGGAAGAGCCGTGCTGGCTCAGTGGTAAAGAATCCACCTGCCAAAGCAGGAGACGCGGGTTCGATCCCTAGGTTGGGAAGATGCCCTGGAGAAAGAAATGGCAACTCACTCCAGTATTCTTGCCTGGGAAATCCCATGGACAGAGGAGCCTGGCGGGCTCCATGGTATCGCAGAGCTGGACACCACTGAAGCGACTGAGCACAGGAGACAGCAACAGGACAGGATGTGGAAACTCTATTAGAGACCAGAGCTCTGACACTTCCTCCAAGGTGACCTTTGGCAGGTCCCTTCCTATCTGTGAGCCTCGTAGGGGTGAAATGGAGACAGCACCCCACTCTGCTATGACCATACAGACTAAAATCCTGTGTACCAGGGAATGGCCTCTTGGGGACACTTTCTTGCAGTCTGAATACGGAGTCAGACCTGCCCAGGGAAATGCCATTGACAGGACGTGGGACCAACATTTAGTGAGGCCCCTCAGGGCCCCCTCTGGACGAACCCTGGAGGGAAGCCGAGATCATCCTTTCAGGCAGGGGACCCAGTGGGGACCTAGTGTGCGTCAGGGTGTGGGTGCTGCTGGGGTCTGTCTGTCTGGATGGATGGTCCATAAGTCTCTGTCTCCTACCCACAAAACCTATAGTAGCCTCTTATGGGTGTCTTGAAATCGCTTTTTTTTTTTAAGTGCTAAAAATGTCATAGACTGGAAATAAAACCTAGTTCAGGAAGAGCCTGATCAGGGAGCAGGCCGGTTATTCTGGTGAATTCGCCTTAGGTAGCCTCAGTGCCACACAACACACACTTGGAGCCCCAAACCGACCAACTGCCAGCTGGCCAGCGACCACCTCGACTTAGGGTAATGAGTTCCACATGTTTCCTTAAGAACCCGGCTAAGCTTTTCCCCAGCAGTTCTTAAAAAGTGTTCTCTCACAGGCTTCTCTTGGCCACCCTTGTTTCATTTGCTCCTAATGAGGGCACGACGGAGGGGCTGGGCAGCAGTGACAAGGAGACAATGCTTTAGGGAAGCACCAGTCCCTGGCTTCACATTTCCAGATCAAGTGGGGGCTGCGGACCCACCATCCCCAGAAGTTCCTCTGTGAGAGCCGAATGAGTCCCAAAGCCTCTCACGGCCTCAGCGGCTCCATCTCTAAAGTGAGAATAACAATCCTTGCTAAGGTCAAGGGGTTAAGACTCAGCACTTTCACTGCAGTGGCCCAGGTTCAATCCCCGGGTGGGGTGGGTGGACTAAGACCCCAGAAGCATAGCCAAAAAAGAGAAAAAGAAACCCATGCCTCTTCCCTTTCTATCAAAGGCACTTCTTGGGCCACGTGTGTGACCTCTAAGGACCCTTTCATCTCTGACAGTCTTCAGGTTTATGAACAAATGACAGAGGGTACAGGGAAGAGCGTCCAAGTACCTGTTCAACATGGGTGACATCAAGGCAGGGCCCTCAGACGCCTAAGGCCATGTTATTGCCCATCTGCCCATCTGACCAGTCTGGCCCAGTGATAGTTCTGCCTCCAGCCTCAGGTAGAAGCTGGGAGGTGTTGAGGGCAGGGGGTGTCCCACAGCCTGGGGATGCAGCGGGAAGCTAAGGTCAGGCCCCAGCTGTGGAGGGACATGAATCTGAGCTCAGAAAGCTACAGTGCCCCATTCCCTTCTCTGGCTTGTCAAAGGCTATCCCCAAATCCTGGTCTCTGGGTGACCTACTACCGTGATCTAGATTGTCCACTGACCCTACCTTGACTCCCTAACCTTGGCCACTGGAGCTGCTGTGCTCAGTGTATTAAGCCGGGTCACACTGACCGCTGCCAAACTCTACCCACACTATCTCCAAACCTCGCCACAGTCTGGCTAAATCCCAATTCTGGCCACACTCTGACCCTTCACTTGACTTTGATCCTTGATTTCGGTCACAAAGGGATCCCCTGCCCATGCCAATGACCGACCTTTAACAGGAGAAATAATCAGAAGACAATTAAATATTAAACTCTGAAATAAGACATCAGGGAGGAGAGCTGGGCCGAGTGGGGAGGGAGATCGAGCGGAGGGCAGACCCTTCCCGGAGGACCCCGGTGGGCCGGGGGCCGCACTCGGAAGGTCGGAGAGGCCTTGTGAGGGGCACGTCGCAGGCGCTCGAGGAATGCGAGTTGCCTGAAAGCATGAAGGAAGGAAGGAACGGGGTGCGACCCAGGGCGGCCGCCCGGCCCGGGCAAAGCTGCCTAGGCAGGAAGCGGGGTGGGGGCGCGTCGAGGCCGCAGCGGTCCGAACGCAGCTGGGGGCAGCGAGAGAGCAGTCGGGTCAGCAACTCCGCTGGGTGCGGCCCTCCCGCCCCCAGACCGGGAGGCTGGGAAACGGGAGGCCGCGCTGCTGGCAGAGCGGCAGAGGCGCCGCGAGGCTCCGGATGGGCTGGGAGCCCCGCCCGCAGGCTGCGGAGGGAGCCGGAGCCAGAGCGGAGCCAGAGCTCAGACATCCGGGCGCCAGCGAACACCTGCGACCGGCCCCCAGGGCCCGCGGGGGGAGCGCGGGTCGCCGGGCCAGGGGCGGGCCGGGGGCGGGGCGCCTGGGCCCCTCCCGACCGGGCTCGGGGCCACGTGGGCCGAGGCTCCACCCCTGCGCCGAGCTCCGTGGGGAGCGGCTCTCCCTGCAGGGCGGGGAGCGGGCAGAGCGGGCCGGGAGAAGCAGTTGTGCGAGAACGAGAGCGACTGGAGGATTTAGGACGTAGCGTGGGGAATGGAGCAGAGTGCTAGCCGTGAGAGGTGATGAGGTCGAAAGACTAATTGATGGTTGTCCGGCATATCCACAACTAAGGAGAGCAGGAACTGGCCCTCTCGGACAGGGCACCGTGTCTGGTGTCACACGCATGAATTTGAATCCCTGCTTTGTCACTTAGGAGCTGTGTGGCCATGGGCAAGTTACTTCGCCGTTCTGAACCTGGTTTTGTTTCTTTTGTTTTTTTTTGACAAAGTAAAAGTCCCTTCCAAAGTTCGTTTTTCAGAGCTGATGTAAGACTCAGTGAATTGTGAATCTTATATTTTCAGGGAGCCTGGTAGATGCTTTATACATGTTTAATCTGAACCACAGACCTGCGAAGGAGGTACCATCATTCCGTTTTCACAAATGAGAGGGAGACCTGGGGTGGGCTTAGGTCTTTCATTCAGCAAGCACCTACTGGGGACCAAATATGCGCCAGGTGAAGGTAATGGCGAGGGAAAAATTTAGGCTGGCGTGGAGGCAAGAACATGGACTCTGAGGCTAAGTGGTGCTGGACTGGTGCCTTGCTGTGTGACCTGGATCAAATTTTCAACCCTTCTGAATTTCTCTGTAAAATGGGAGTAATAATACGTTGCTGGGTGGTGGTGAGGATTAGAAAAATGTTAAGATAAAATAGAGCCTGGCACCTGGTAGGCATTTGATAGGTGTTTAGGACAGAAGACAACTATCCTCTCTCAAGAGTTTTCTGACTGAGGACCAAATTGCTTTCACTCTAATGACTAATAAATTGGTGTGCTGGTTTCAGCTTTTGTCCCAGCCACCTGAACGGCTCAGTCTCAGAGGACCTTACAGGCAATTTCCTTGGAATTAGCTTAATAATACCTCGTAGGTGTGTGATGCATTTCAAAGAACTTTCTCACCATTATCTTCTGTCCAGGGAGGCAGCCCTGCGAGAACCGCCCGCTGCTGAGCGAGGGAGGAGAGAGGCTTGGAGCGGCGAGGCGGCTTGCTCAAGGTCACGTGACAGATGAGCGATGAGCGATTCAGCGCTTCCTAGCCTCTCACAGTCCCGCAACTTCTGAGCAGGAAGCAGCACGCTGTGGCGGAAAGGGTGCAGGAGGTTGAATTCAGCCTGGCTTTGCTGCAGTTAGTGGAGGGATGTGGGGCCAGGTGCCTCAACTGTTTCAAAGTCAGCAGTCTCATACACACGTGGACACTGAGGCTCAGCAGAGACCATCACTACCTTGCAGTCCACCGGTATGCTGTTTGCACCTTTGTGTGACTGACTCCAGAGCCAGCACAGGTCACCCAACGAAGGATCCCAGGTAGACCCAGCCTGCGTCTTGTACTTACTTCGTTTGAAGCAAGAATTCTTCACATGGGGACTGAGGGCTTCCCAGGGCATCGGAGGTATGTGCATGTGCCCTCAGCCACTCAGTTGTGTCCAGCTCGTTCAGACCCCTTGGACTGTAGCTGGTCAGGCTCCTCCGTCCATGCAATTACCCAAACAAGAATATTGGAGTGGGTCACCATTTCCTTCTCCAGGGGATCTTCCTGATGCAAGGATTGAACCCACATCTCCTGTATCCACAGGCGAATTCTTTATCACTGAGCCACCGGGGAAGCCCTATTGCTTTGCAAAAGTGTGTATGCATGTGTGTTTTCTGAAGAGTATTCATACCTTTCATCATTGGAGACCAGGAAACAGGTTAAGAACACTAGTCCGCTAGGAGCGTGGTTTGCACAAAGTTTGACTCCCCACCACATGCCCCTGTTCACCTCTGCAAGTTCACCAGGGTTAAGGCATGAAGGGTGGGTGATGACGTGACCTGTTGGTTACAAAATATTGAAGTTAACTAATGCCAGGGGCCAACACATGGATGAGGTCATATCATAAATAGGAATCTAGTGAGACCAGGTGCCTGGTGGAACCCACCTGGGGACTGCCAGAGGGGGGTAAAAGATGACGACATGGTTTGGGAGTCTTGCTTTCTGCCTGACTCTCAGGCCTGGCCCCATGAAATAGCCCGTCTTGGATCCTGCTCCTTTCCACTACAATCATGGTCCACTGTTGTTCCTTTGTTGTGTCCAACTCTGTGACCCCATAAACTGTAGCCTGCCAGGCTCCTCTAATCATGGAATTCTCCAGGCAAGATTACCAAAGTGGGTTGCCACTCCCTGCTCCAGGTTATTCTCCCAACCCAAGAATCGAACCCAGGTCTCCCATGTAGCAGGCAGAGCCACAAGGGAAGCCCATGGTCACTGTAGTTAAGGCTAAAATCCCATTTCTGCCTCTCAAAGGACTATGTGAACCTGACTCCAACCCATGGTCAATTTCCCCATTTCTAGAGCCAAAATGGACACTGAAGGCTCAGCAGAGACCATCACTACCTTGCAGTCCACCGGTATGCTGTTTGCACCTTTGTGTGACTGACTCCAGAGCCAGCACAGGTCACCCAACGAAGGATCCCAGGTAGACCCAGCCTGCGTCTTGTACTTACTTCGTTTGAAGCAAGAATTCTTCACATGGGGACTGAGGGCTTCCCAGGGCATCGGAGGTATGTGCATGTGCCCTCAGCCACTCAGTTGTGTCCAGCTCGTTCAGACCCCTTGGACTGTAGCTGGTCAGGCTCCTCCGTCCATGCAATTACCCAAACAAGAATATTGGAGTGGGTCACCATTTCCTTCTCCAGGGGATCTTCCTGATGCAAGGATTGAACCCACATCTCCTGTATCCACAGGCGAATTCTTTATCACTGAGCCACCGGGGAAGCCCTATTGCTTTGCAAAAGTGTGTATGCATGTGTGTTTTCTGAAGAGTATTCATACCTTTCATCATTGGAGACCAGGAAACAGGTTAAGAACACTAGTCCGCTAGGAGCGTGGTTTGCACAAAGTTTGACTCCCCACCACATGCCCCTGTTCACCTCTGCAAGTTCACCAGGGTTAAGGCATGAAGGGTGGGTGATGACGTGACCTGTTGGTTACAAAATATTGAAGTTAACTAATGCCAGGGGCCAACACATGGATGAGGTCATATCATAAATAGGAATCTAGTGAGACCAGGTGCCTGGTGGAACCCACCTGGGGACTGCCAGAGGGGGGTAAAAGATGACGACATGGTTTGGGAGTCTTGCTTTCTGCCTGACTCTCAGGCCTGGCCCCATGAAATAGCCCGTCTTGGATCCTGCTCCTTTCCACTACAATCATGGTCCACTGTTGTTCCTTTGTTGTGTCCAACTCTGTGACCCCATAAACTGTAGCCTGCCAGGCTCCTCTAATCATGGAATTCTCCAGGCAAGATTACCAAAGTGGGTTGCCACTCCCTGCTCCAGGTTATTCTCCCAACCCAAGAATCGAACCCAGGTCTCCCATGTAGCAGGCAGAGCCACAAGGGAAGCCCATGGTCACTGTAGTTAAGGCTAAAATCCCATTTCTGCCTCTCAAAGGACTATGTGAACCTGACTCCAACCCATTATCTACTGAAGCTCAATTTCCCCATTTCTGAAGGCAGCCTAAAGATGTTCATAGGGTGAACTCCCAGTGGAGATGTTGTTGGAGGACTACACTAGAAATGAGGGCTGTGGGTTCTCTTCCTCAAATTCCCAGTCTAGGCTGAGTCTTCAACTATCTGGTGGTAGAAGAACTTACTCCCCTATTTCCCAGCCAGTCTTTCTGATCAGAGCAGCTGAGGATTTGAGGGAAGAGATTCCTCTCATATTTTCTCCAACTTTGGAAACCCAATCAGAAACAAACCACAGAATCTGAGGAGGGAAATAGACCAGGCCTCTGCAATGGGTCTATCAGCCACTGTGCCTGCTGGAGCATCAGCTGAGGGTCCTGTTCCACATCCCCTGCTAGAAAGACATTGTGACTAATGGCATTGAAGAGGACAGCCTTCTACTGCTTAGCAAAATAGTTCTCATACTACCTACGAACTGGGACTCAGGGGACCAGACCTCTATCCTGAACCTTCAACTTGCTGGGTGAGCTTCTTCCAGTCACTTTCTCCAGTCTTCCCTCATGTGTAAAGTGCAACAGAGCAAGGCTCTTCCCTGCACCCAATGGGTGTAGGGCTCCATCTTGAGCCCTTTGTACAACCCCCACCTCCAGTCTTAGCTGGGCATTCTCCCATCTCCCCTTTAAGGGAATAAGCAAACTTACTTTTTCTGAACTCCAAGAGAGATATGAATTTATTCTCCCTAAATCCAGCCTTGTGAGAAAAGTGTTAGCACTTAAGAAATCAAATTATATGCACAAGTGTTTAAAAACTGTTTATTATGCAAAATGTTAACTTTTATAAAAAGTTTAATATACATCGCATGGTTACAGAAAGTCACCTTCCTGCAAAAAAGGTACAAAAGCTAAATACTCTATTATAGAGTTCATAATCAGGGCAACGGAGTCTTTCTCCAAGGAGACCAGAAGATCAGCTCTACCGCTGCCCTGGCAGGGTTTGGAGAACAGCCAGGCCCCCATCCCCGCCCCACCCCTACAGCTCCACATACTGAAAGACAGTCTAAAACTTGAGGGGGCTGAGGGAAGTTGCCCAGCTGGTGCCCAGAGCTAGCGCTGGCTCTTTGGGCCACCCAAGTTCACAGTCCTTCGCTCCCTGGCGCAGGTCCAGCCTCGAGGCAGGGGTTTGGGGAAGTCAAGTGGGCAGGGCAAGGTTGAGGCCCATCCATGCCCTCGGGCTTCCGGCTGTAGAGGGTCCCAGGGTCCCGGACGGGCGCCAGCACCTGCGTTCTGGGCGGGGGAGGAAAGAAGATCAGGGAGCCGTCAGTTTCCGCTGAGCGCGCCGAGGCGGGGGCCGTCCGCAGACTGGCCGGCGCCAGGGAGGAAACTTGGTCTCTACCTCCAGCTGATAACTCCGCGCCCCACACTGCCCCCACCCAGTAGGCGCTGAAGGACCACAGGCGGAGCTTGCACTACCCCTCCCGCCTGCAAGCGATACTAGTTGGGAGGGGGCTGAGGAAAACACGGCTCCTTCTCTGACTCCCAGCTACAGACTGGCTCTTTTTATCTAGTCGGACTTGCACCTACATTTTCACGTCTCTGGCCACTGGGGGAAGACAGAAACACGTGCATTTAAGATTGAAAGGAACTCTGGATCGGAACTGATTCCGTCATTCATTTGATGTGACACGGGCAAGTCACTTGTGCCTCTATGGTCTCAATTTCCCTAAACCGAGGGGGCGCGGTAATCCCTTAAAAGACCTACCAACTCCGGAATGTTCCCTTTAAGCACCAGCCGCCCTCCTTCCCCGCCCCTGGGAGAAAGCGTGGATACCCACCTGAAGGCGACAGGACGGCCAGGTCAGTGGCAGAAGCTCCTTTGGTCATTGGCGATCACAAGTTCCGGAGCGAGCTCGGCTGTCTGAGAGAAGGAAAAGAGAACAGAGTTACGAACGGTCTTTGGAAGGTCTCGGGGTCCCGCGGCATCCCAGCCCTGGAGCTCATCCCCGCCCCGGCTCCCCAGCACGCCCACGCGCACCTGGATGGGAAGATGCGGGCCGTCAGGGGGTCCAGGAGCGGGCTCGGCCAGGACCACCTGCAGGTCGAGGATGTAGTCGATGACACGCTGCAGGATTTCCACCTGGCTAAGCTGAGTGCCTCGCGGGACTCCGGGTACCAGTTCCCTCAGACGCGAGTAGCAGTGGTTCATGTCATCCAGCAGGCTCAGCGGCTCCTCTGCGGCCGGGCTCTTGCCACGGCCCCGCGCGATGGCCAGGCTGCGTTCCGACAGACAGCACACCGCCTCATAGCAGCCGCGCACCGGACTCAGCGCCTTCATATTGCGGAATGAGGTTGGAAGTGGGGAAGAAGCAGAAAGCCAGAGAACCTCTAGATCAGCTTGCAACGCGCGCACACGCTCCGAAGCCTACACTTATAGTGTGGGCCTGGAAGGTACTGCCTCTTTATGCAAAACAGCCCGCCTCGGCCCCGCCTCCGCCAACCCTGGGCGTTCACAACCCCGGTAAATTGCAAACAGGCTTCCTCTGGCCGGTCTGACGCCGAATACCGCGGAGCCGCGGATTCAAAGAATGAGGAAGCGCTGATACTGGGGAGAGGCGGGCCTCTTTGCCAGCAAGGATTTTAAAAAATCACTTAAAACCATTAGCTTTAAGAATTGCCTTTTGCTGGCAGCGCCCCAGATCTTACAGCTCCCCTGCCCTCTGCCCGTCCACCCACAGCCCAATACTGTTTCGAACCCATAGTCCTCCGAAGGTCATAAATCCCTGAACAGCAAAGAAGCTTTTTTTTTTAAGCAAAAGATTTTTCAAGGGAATCTTGTAAGGAATTAGTGCCGCCTTGTTCCCCAATTTGCTGTTCGTCTGACCTCCAGACTCACTGGCGTCAGGAATTATCTTGTGACCAGAGGGGGAAAAAATTAATTGCGGTGAAGCTGAGGTTACAATGAAGAAAACAGATTGGGCTAGGCGCTGAGATTGCAGAAGGAGGAGGAGAAGGGGGTTTGAGCAAAGAACACTATTTGTTTGAGCAACTGGGAGAAAGAAAAGAAAAAAAAAGCTTGAATTGTGCTTTTTGCGTGGGGAAGGAAAAGAGCTCTCACCCTCTGGCCTCATACATTCCATGAGGAGCCAAATACGTGCCCAGTTATGTTTTGAAAGTGAGTTTGACTCGAATTTTGGACAGGGTTTTGAATATGGGGTGTAGACGGGCAGATTTCTAGATAACCTTTTTAGGAGCTACCATTGGGTGAGCTAATGTCTTTTTAACTCTCTCTTTTCCCTAACCCCTCCCCATTCTCCACACACCTTTATGCAGAAAACAATAGTTTTGTAATTTCATCACTCTATTGTCTGTCTCTTTCTGCTGTGAAAGGGCAAGCCACCTGGACTTGATTATTCTTAGCCTTGCTGAAATGACTCCAGCTCTATCTGAGAGCCCAGGAAAGGGAACAGGGGACAGGCGAGTTAGCCCTGCATTGCAATGGGACATTGCATTCAGTAGTCTTTGCTTGCCTTCTTGTCATTTGTAAGGATTTGGGAGAATGTGCAGCCTCAAAATGCTGGTTTCCATCTTGGAACGGACCAGGTGGGACCCCTCAATGGTTGCTTCCCTAATCAATCAGTTCGTAAATATTTATGGAGTCAACTTTTCTTTAAAACAGTGGCTTCTGCTCTCAAGAATCTCACAATTTGGGGAGACAAGATTAACACAGGAAACAATTAAGAGTTCTATAGTATGGGCACTGATTCACGGAACAATGGGAGCTCAGAGCTAGAAGAATCTCAAAACAGTCATAGTGAAAAAGGACACTAGACTGGGAGTTAGGAGCTCTGGATTCAACTTCCCAGCCTTGGCAGTAATCTGCCACGTGATCTTGAACAAGCCTGGGTTCCCTGGCCTTGGTTGCCTTGTGAATAAGATAGAGAAATGGTGCTAAGTGATTATTTCAGAATATCTGTTCGTCTGACCTCCAGACTCACTGGCGTCAGGAATTATCTTGTGACCAGAGGGGGAAAAAATTAATTGCGGTGAAGCTGAGGTTACAATGAAGAAAACAGATTGGGCTAGGCGCTGAGATTGCAGAAGGAGGAGGAGAAGGGGGTTTGAGCAAAGAACACTATTTGTTTGAGCAACTGGGAGAAAGAAAAGAAAAAAAAAGCTTGAATTGTGCTTTTTGCGTGGGGAAGGAAAAGAGCTCTCACCCTCTGGCCTCATACATTCCATGAGGAGCCAAATACGTGCCCAGTTATGTTTTGAAAGTGAGTTTGACTCGAATTTTGGACAGGGTTTTGAATATGGGGTGTAGACGGGCAGATTTCTAGATAACCTTTTTAGGAGCTACCATTGGGTGAGCTAATGTCTTTTTAACTCTCTCTTTTCCCTAACCCCTCCCCATTCTCCACACACCTTTATGCAGAAAACAATAGTTTTGTAATTTCATCACTCTATTGTCTGTCTCTTTCTGCTGTGAAAGGGCAAGCCACCTGGACTTGATTATTCTTAGCCTTGCTGAAATGACTCCAGCTCTATCTGAGAGCCCAGGAAAGGGAACAGGGGACAGGCGAGTTAGCCCTGCATTGCAATGGGACATTGCATTCAGTAGTCTTTGCTTGCCTTCTTGTCATTTGTAAGGATTTGGGAGAATGTGCAGCCTCAAAATGCTGGTTTCCATCTTGGAACGGACCAGGTGGGACCCCTCAATGGTTGTTTCCCCTAATCAATCAGTTCGTAAATATTTATGGAGTCAACTTTTCTTTAAAACAGTGGCTTCTGCTCTCAAGAATCTCACAATTTGGGGAGACAAGATTAACACAGGAAACAATTAAGAGTTCTATAGTATGGGCACTGATTCACGGAACAATGGGAGCTCAGAGCTAGAAGAATCTCAAAACAGTCATAGTGAAAAAGGACACTAGACTGGGAGTTAGGAGCTCTGGATTCAACTTCCCAGCCTTGGCAGTAATCTGCCACGTGATCTTGAACAAGCCTGGGTTCCCTGGCCTTGGTTGCCTTGTGAATAAGATAGAGAAATGGTGCTAAGTGATTATTTCAGATCCTTTTCAACTCTAGAAGTCTAATGCTTTATGAAATTTGGACAGGCAGGTGTAGGATGGTAACAGTTATAAAATATTTCCAAGGTTATAACACAGTAATGGCAGCGCCAGCCCTAAAGCTTTGGGTTTTTGCTGTCATACCACAGGATCTGTGTCCCTAGAAAAAGGTCTTAGAAAGATTTCTTCCTGAAATATGGGTGTTTTCAAGGACAGTCTCTTTAGTATAAGAGAATGAAAATACCCTACGAGTGGGCAAATCAGTCTATAGATGCTACAGATGTCAAGTGGAGAGCATGCCAACTCTTTGGTATTGGGAAGGGACTGTGGTGACTCTGAGGACTTCTGTATGACCAAGAGAAAACCCTTTCCTTTTCTTCCATGTAGACCTCCATGGTGTGTGAAAAAAAGTCAAGCCCAGGTTCTGGGAAAAAACATGGCCTTTGGGCAGGCAGATTTATGTTCAAATTCCCATTCTTTTTTAGTGAACATGTAAAGTTTGGGTAAGTCCTCTCTCTGTGCCCCAATTTTCCAATGTATAAAATGGAGCTAACTAGTTCTACTTCATTCCTTCAGAAAATTATTAAACCCCTCTTTTCCACAAGGTGCTTGACATACTGTCTTCCTGGCATCCATTAGTCTCCTTGGTGCCTGAGGATGGGTTGAGTGGATGTGAGTGCATGTGACTATTGAGTGCATGTGACTGGTGAGTGATCTGTGCTTAGTTCACAGGTCCACACATTCCGCTCCCTCCTTTTCCTTCCTCCATTACTACCACCGATGTCTTAGACTTGTACAGTGGTTTACAAAGCACTTTTGCGATACCTCCAAAGATGCTTTCAGGCTGAAATGCCCATGAGCTGGATGACACAGGCAGGAAAGAGATGCAGTGGGATCAGCAGGCAGACTTCTTTCCTGGTCATGTCAATGACTTGCAATGTGGCCTTGGAAGAATTTCCTTCCTTTCCTTTGGGGACTTCATATGCTCCAACGGATTCAACTTCCCAGCCTTGGCAGTAATCTGCCACGTGATCTTGAACAAGCCTGGGTTCCCTGGCCTTGGTTGCCTTGTGAATAAGATAGAGAAATGGTGCTAAGTGATTATTTCAGATCCTTTTCAACTCTAGAAGTCTAATGCTTTATGAAATTTGGACAGGCAGGTGTAGGATGGTAACAGTTATAAAATATTTCCAAGGTTATAACACAGTAATGGCAGCGCCAGCCCTAAAGCTTTGGGTTTTTGCTGTCATACCACAGGATCTGTGTCCCTAGAAAAAGGTCTTAGAAAGATTTCTTCCTGAAATATGGGTGTTTTCAAGGACAGTCTCTTTAGTATAAGAGAATGAAAATACCCTACGAGTGGGCAAATCAGTCTATAGATGCTACAGATGTCAAGTGGAGAGCATGCCAACTCTTTGGTATTGGGAAGGGACTGTGGTGACTCTGAGGACTTCTGTATGACCAAGAGAAAACCCTTTCCTTTTCTTCCATGTAGACCTCCATGGTGTGTGAAAAACAGTCAAGCCCAGGTTCTGGAAAAAATCATGGCCTTTGGGCAGGCAGATTTATGTTCAAATTCCCATTCTTTTTTAGTGAACATGTAAAGTTTGGGTAAGTCCTCTCTCTGTGCCCCAATTTTCCAATGTATAAAATGGAGCTAACTAGTTCTACTTCATTCCTTCAGAAAATTATTAAACCCCTCTTTTCCACAAGGTGCTTGACATACTGTCTTCCTGGCATCCATTAGTCTCCTTGGTGCCTGAGGATGGGTTGAGTGGATGTGAGTGCATGTGACTATTGAGTGCATGTGACTGGTGAGTGATCTGTGCTTAGTTCACAGGTCCACACATTCCGCTCCCTCCTTTTCCTTCCTCCATTACTACCACCGATGTCTTAGACTTGTACAGTGGTTTACAAAGCACTTTTGCGATACCTCCAAAGATGCTTTCAGGCTGAAATGCCCATGAGCTGGATGACACAGGCAGGAAAGAGATGCAGTGGGATCAGCAGGCAGACTTCTTTCCTGGTCATGTCAATGACTTGCAATGTGGCCTTGGAAGAATTTCCTTCCTTCCTGGGCTTCATTTTCTGTAAAATTGGGGAGCAAATGACTTCTAAGGGTATGCTCCAACGTAAGGTTCTAACTCTGAAAGAAAAGGGTTACAGTTGAGAACGCTGGATAAAGTTTGAACCCCAAAGGCTTTTTTTTCCCCAACAGCAGACTGAAGGGCTAGCTCAGGCCTTCTACAACTTGTTTAGCGGTGGTGGGGCCTCGGTCTCTTATTCCAAATGCCTCTGAACTTTCTGTTCCCAGTTCTGCTCCTTTTACCAGCTTTTTCCCCCCTCTTGCATTTTTTATTTTTATGAAAGGATGTCATTAAGGCTTTTGTCTGCGCTGTTTTTGTTTCAGAACTTTTCTCACAATCCTATTTTTTGTTGAGGAATCCGCTCCTTTGCCCAGCTGTGGGTCCCGGTCCCACAGCTGTGTTGATCTAAGACTCAGCCCCAGACAGCCTGGCGCCAGGGTGGGACGTCATGCGTTCACACAGGGATGCGTGTCCCAGGCAACCTTTCCTCCGGCAGTCACCGGCCGGCGACTGCAACATCCACCAATGAGCATCCGACACCCGAGAAAGGGGCGGAGTTTGCGCCACCCCGACCCACAAGCGGCTTGTGAATTGCAGATGCTGAGAACTTGATAACGTTCCTTGAATTGGGGCCCTTTAAAGTCTTTTTCTCCTTCTTTCTATCTCTTTTAGTTCTTTCTTCTGTTGATTTTCTTTCTTCCCACATTCTGCCTTAATCTACATGGGTTTAATAAGTTTTCGCCTTCTTCCTTTTTTAACTATCTCCTCCCAGTGTCAGGAATCATTTTGCAAGCATTTCCAGGAACTGAATCTTCCTTTGCCAAAATTAAAAAAAAAAAAAAAGTAAGAAAAAAAAGTTAGTGTTGTGCTCTCTGATTTTAAGAGTTGGCAGAACTATTAAGTTATGCTGTTTTCTCTTTAAAATTTTTAAAAGTGGTGGGGGGTCTCTGAGCTGTCGATTTCAAAGCCAGAGAAATGATGATGAGAATTGCAGATGTCTTTTTTGCCTAAACTGAGCTTCTATCTGTCTAGCTTTCTATTTTTTGATATCAAAAGTGGGGATCAAGGGAACCCCTGAATTTTGTGCACAGTTACTCTGGATGTCAGTTTCTGACCTGTAGCCAGGACCCAGACCTACCCCTCATTTGGCTCCCTGTCCACTCTGCCCTCTAAATCTCATTAGCATGAGGGTAGTCTGCTATAGTCTCTGGACATCCCCAGATGCTGCATTTCCTAATATGTACCTGGTTGATTTCCCTGGCGGCTCAGACGGGAAAGAGTCTGCCTGCAGTGCAGGAGACCTCCTGGAGAAGGGAATGGACATCCATTTCAGTGTTCTTGCCCGGAGAATTCCATGGACAGAGGAGCCTGGCAGGCTACAGTCCACGGAGTTGCGAAGAGTTGCGTACGACCAAGTGACTAACACACTCACCTGTTTACTCACCAATACCTGTGAGTGTGTGAGGAGGATTTCCTAGTCATACACTTTGAACACACCCCTTTCCCCTCTGCCTAGCAAGGCTAGACTGCAAACTACAGCTTGAGACTCATGTGAAAAGAGAGATCACAGGGAATGCAGATTCAAAGCCAGGCTCCAACCCTTGCGTGGACTCCCTATCCTTTCTCTGCCTCAACTGTCTCCTCTGTAAAATGGGGAGAAATAACCCACCGACTTTACAGCTGGGAGGATCAAGGGGGCAAGGGATAGAAAGTGCCACAAGAACCAATTAGTTACTTTCCTGTGCGGGGATGTGATACAGCCTCCGGTGAGTGAGACAGGGGGTACTGAGAAGCTGAAGGGTTTCTGCTGAGATTGTTCTCAGGAACGTGGGCAGTACTAAGAAGGGGACTCTGGGGCACACCTGGAGCTCAGGCCTGCATCCCTCCAGGAACGCAGACTTCAGGGACCTCTACAGCTCAGAAGGACTAGGTCCCATCGTCATCGCCATGATTGTCATCCTTCACTGAAGGCTATCTGCCAAGCCCCGCTTGCCCGGTCATACATTACCTCACTGATCCATTCTGTACCCTCAGACTGAGGCTCAGGGAAGTGAATGCACTGGCCTAGAGTTACATGGCTAATAAGCTACAGATTCAAAATCTGTACCCAGGCCTGTCTTAAAGCTTTTATCCTTCTTTATGTGTGCTTTTCCTTCTGCTTTTCTTTTTTTTATTTTCCTTCTGTTTTCACGGGACCTCCTCCGAAGATAGTTTGCTCCTGAGAGGGTTTTATTATACTGGATAGAGACAAGCAAGGGGGACAATCATTAGGCTGGAAGGAAGACACGAAGGTATTAGGAAATGTTTTCTAAGCAAGGGGGACATTTCCTATATGTACCTGGTTGATTTCCTGGCGGCTCAGACGGGAAAGAGTCTGCCTGCAGTGCAGGAGACCTCCTGGAGAAGGGAATGGACATCCATTTCAGTGTTCTTGCCCGGAGAATTCCATGGACAGAGGAGCCTGGCAGGCTACAGTCCACGGAGTTGCGAAGAGTTGCGTACGACCAAGTGACTAACACACTCACCTGTTTACTCACCAATACCTGTGAGTGTGTGAGGAGGATTTCCTAGTCATACACTTTGAACACACCCCTTTCCCCTCTGCCTAGCAAGGCTAGACTGCAAACTACAGCTTGAGACTCATGTGAAAAGAGAGATCACAGGGAATGCAGATTCAAAGCCAGGCTCCAACCCTTGCGTGGACTCCCTATCCTTTCTCTGCCTCAACTGTCTCCTCTGTAAAATGGGGAGAAATAACCCACCGACTTTACAGCTGGGAGGATCAAGGGGGCAAGGGATAGAAAGTGCCACAAGAACCAATTAGTTACTTTCCTGTGCGGGGATGTGATACAGCCTCCGGTGAGTGAGACAGGGGGTACTGAGAAGCTGAAGGGTTTCTGCTGAGATTGTTCTCAGGAACGTGGGCAGTACTAAGAAGGGGACTCTGGGGCACACCTGGAGCTCAGGCCTGCATCCCTCCAGGAACGCAGACTTCAGGGACCTCTACAGCTCAGAAGGACTAGGTCCCATCGTCATCGCCATGATTGTCATCCTTCACTGAAGGCTATCTGCCAAGCCCCGCTTGCCCGGTCATACATTACCTCACTGATCCATTCTGTACCCTCAGACTGAGGCTCAGGGAAGTGAATGCACTGGCCTAGAGTTACATGGCTAATAAGCTACAGATTCAAAATCTGTACCCAGGCCTGTCTTAAAGCTTTTATCCTTCTTTATGTGTGCTTTTCCTTCTGCTTTTCTTTTTTTTATTTTCCTTCTGTTTTCACGGGACCTCCTCCGAAGATAGTTTGCTCCTGAGAGGGTTTTATTATACTGGATAGAGACAAGCAAGGGGGACAATCATTAGGCTGGAAGGAAGACACGAAGGTATTAGGAAATGTTTTCTAAGCAGACTCAGAGAGCTTTGGACATTTCTTGGAAGTATGAAGATTCTTCCCCTCCACCTCCCCACCCCCCACCCCCCAAAAAACCCCTTCCTGTCTAAGGTTTAAGGGATGTTTATTCTTAAACAAAGTGCAGGCTGACTACTCCTGTTTTTAGGAGTCAGCTTTGGAGTTGAGCTTCCTCCCTCTCTCATTCTTTCATGCCTAGCTTGGTCCAGCCATACCACCCTGAAGCTAACTAACCCCTTATGTCAGCAGGTAGGCAGTGACCATGGGGTGTCCAGGGGCTGGCTTGGCATCTGGGAGGTGTGTGGGCGGGTAGACAACCACAGGCAAGTAGGAAGGGAATTTATTTTCTATCTTGTACTGGTGCTTTATAAATTCTCGCTTGTATAATCTTATCTAGAGTCTTTTGAGGGTAGATATTATGACAGAGGCACTGAAGGTCAAAGAGACTTGTCCACAAAGCTGGAAGGAAAAAAAACAACAACTCCAGCAATCAAAATTTGAACTCAGGGGCTTCCCTGGTGGTCCAGTGGGTAAAGAGTCCGCCTTGCAGTGCAAGGGGTGCCGGTTCGAGCTCTGGCCCGGGAAGATCCCACGTGCTGCAGAGCGGCTGGACCAGTGCGTCCAATTATGAGCCAGCGCTCTGAAGCGCATGTGCCCACAGCCAGCACTCTGCAATGAGAGAGGCCACTGCAACGGTAGGCCCATACATGCCAAAGAATAATAAAGATAGATGAAAAATAAATGATGACTTAGAGGCAAAAAAAAAAATCTAAAATATTTTAAAAAAAAATTGAACTCAGGCCTGTGGTGCAAGCATTGACAAATAAAAGGATGAAGACAGACATTCAAACTGCACTCAGTGTCCAGACACAAAGACTGAAGTTCCCTCACTCCAGCATTTCTAGGCTAATGAGGACAGATAGGGACAACCTGATTTGCCTGTTAGTTTGGAAGGAGGAAAAAAAAGAAAGGAAAAGCTTGGGATTTCTGGTCTGAAGAAGCTGTGGCCAGCAGGAGAGCATCAGTAGGTTGTGTGGGAGTTTACTCTGGTTTAACAAATAGTGCCGAAGAATTGATGCCTTTGAACTGTGATGCTGGAGAAGACTCTTTGAGAGTCCCGTGGGCTGCAAGGGGTCAAACCAGTCAATCCTAAAGAAAATCAGCCCTGAATATTCATTAGAAGGACTGATGTGAAAGCTGTAGCTCCAATGCTCTGGTCATCTGATCCCAAGAGCTGACTCACTGGAAAAGACCCTGATTCTGGGAATGACTGACGGCAAGAGGAGAAGGGGACAAGATGATTGGATGGTATCACCAACTCAAAGGACATGAGTCTCAGCAATGAGACCGCGAAGGACAGGGAAGCCTGGCATGCTGCAGTTCATGGGGTCACAGAGTCAGACACAACTGAGCAACTGAACTGGACTGAACAAACAGCAACATGAAAGGAATTTATTGCAGAGGTTTTGCTTTTTCCAAAGCACTTTCATTCATGGCTTCACTGAACTCTTCCAACCACCCCTTGGGGTTTACAGCTCACCTGTTTAGTAACCAGGTCCTGTTGGTCTCCTGGTCTCAGCATCCCTCACAGTGCCTCGCACACAGTGGGCAATGAATGAGAATGTACTAAATTAAGCTCCACCCCAGGAGTCACTCAGGAGACCACTTAGGGGATGTTCTTTATTACAGGCAGATGTGACAGTTGGATTGAGGCTCCTGCTACTGGGGTTCAGGAAAGACTTTAGAAAGATGATGGAATCCAAGGCAAGAAAAAAATAAAGTAGCTTTGAAAATCAACGTTCACCCTGCCCAGATATTGTCTTGTGTTGGCCTAGGTCCCAGCAGCAGTTCAAAGGGTCGGTACTGAGGTTGGGAGGGGACAGACCCGACCCTGCTGGAGAGGAAAAGCCTCCTCCATGCCTAGCTGGGCACTGAGGTGGAAATGCAGGGGTGCCAGAAAGCCAAGGAGAGGCTGCAGCTCAGAGAGCCTCCTGCCGGCCACAGCTGCCTGAGTGGCTTCATTACAGCGGCCCCAGCATCAGCAGGCTCCTAAGGGATAACTTTTGCCAAATGCCTACAACTAGTCGGGTATCTAACCTAGACTGTCTCTCTCAACCCACAGATCTATTGAAGCTCAGAAAAGTGAGGTGACTCACCCAAGGTCACACAGCTGTTAGGAGACACAGCAGCGCTGTCCAAGTCCAAGAGCTTGTGCTTTTGAAGAATAAGATAGGCTCCCAACTGGAAAGAGGGTCCAGAAGTAAATACTGGAGAATTGGGGGGTCTGTCTTAAGGAGAATTGGGAGTTTGGAGGAGAAGAACATTCACACTGGAAATCCAAGGCTCAATAGACCTTTCTTGTGTCAGGAGGCATGTGGGTGTATGCGTTAATGGGTTCTTCTCTGAATGTGTGCGTTCCTCCCTGAGTGTGTTTGTTGGTCCCTCCCTGGCTATGGGACCCTTCTTGAGAGTTGCGTGTCTGTGTCCCTGGTGAGACAGTATGTGTCTCTGTCTCCTTGAGTGTTGCTTCAAAGCGTGTCTCCCAGAGTTCTCGCGGCCCCCTGCCTGAGTCTATAGCCTCCTCCGGGGGTGCAGCCTTCTCCCCATGTGCCCTTTCAGCGCTTGTCCATCTTCCCCCAATCTCCGGCCAGGTGCAGCACAGGGCCAAGGGGACAATGGGCTTGCGCGCCCGGGTGGCCTTTTCCTCCACTCCCTCTGCCCCTGCGACCCTCCGCCCGCACCCCGCGCCCCCGCTGCCCCGCCTCGGCCCCGTCGACCTGCCCCGGCCGTCCGCGCCCGCGCCCCTGCGCCCCACCCCGGCCCAGCCCGCCCCGGGCCCTCCCGCCCGCGCCCCGGCGGCCCCACCCGGCGGCCCCAGGCGCGCAGCTGCGGGACACACAATCGCCCGCGCCCGCCCGCCCCCGCGCAGCCCCTAGCCCAACAAAAGCCGCTTTCCCCACAACAGATTAAAGACCAGGAGGGGGTGAAAAATAGCTTCTCCGGCCCTGGCGGGGGAGGGGCGCGGGAAAAGCCGGGGCTTTGGGGACTCTTTGATGGCGAGTGTGTGGGAAACCCGGAGGAATGTGGCCGCTCGGACCGCCGCGGCGGGGAGAGGCGCCGGGAGGAGGGCTCGCCCCCGGGGACTCCCGCGGCCCGGGCGCCCCCCGGTCGCTGCGCATCTCGCCTCCGCGCTCCGCGTCCCTTCCTCCTCCGCCTTTTTACAACTAGTCGGGTATCTAACCTAGACTGTCTCTCTCAACCCACAGATCTATTGAAGCTCAGAAAAGTGAGGTGACTCACCCAAGGTCACACAGCTGTTAGGAGACACAGCAGCGCTGTCCAAGTCCAAGAGCTTGTGCTTTTGAAGAATAAGATAGGCTCCCAACTGGAAAGAGGGTCCAGAAGTAAATACTGGAGAATTGGGGGGTCTGTCTTAAGGAGAATTGGGAGTTTGGAGGAGAAGAACATTCACACTGGAAATCCAAGGCTCAATAGACCTTTCTTGTGTCAGGAGGCATGTGGGTGTATGCGTTAATGGGTTCTTCTCTGAATGTGCGTTCCTCCCTGAGTGTGTTTGTTGGTCCCTCCCTGGCTATGGGACCCTTCTTGAGAGTTGCGTGTCTGTGTCCCTGGTGAGACAGTATGTGTCTCTGTCTCCTTGAGTGTTGCTTCAAAGCGTGTCTCCCAGAGTTCTCGCGGCCCCCTGCCTGAGTCTATAGCCTCCTCCGGGGGTGCAGCCTTCTCCCCATGTGCCCTTTCAGCGCTTGTCCATCTTCCCCCAATCTCCGGCCAGGTGCAGCACAGGGCCAAGGGGACAATGGGCTTGCGCGCCCGGGTGGCCTTTTCCTCCACTCCCTCTGCCCCTGCGACCCTCCGCCCGCACCCCGCGCCCCCGCTGCCCCGCCTCGGCCCCGTCGACCTGCCCCGGCCGTCCGCGCCCGCGCCCCTGCGCCCCACCCCGGCCCAGCCCGCCCCCCGGGCCCTCCCCGCCCGCGCCCCGGCGGCCCCACCCGGGCGGCCCCAGGCGCGCAGCTGCGGGACACACAATCGCCCGCGCCCCGCCCCGCCCCCCGCGCAGCCCCTAGCCCAACAAAAGCCGCTTTCTTTCCCCACAACAGATTAAAGACCAGGAGGGGGTGAAAAATAGCTTCTCCGGCCCTGGCGGGGGAGGGGCGCGGGAAAAGCCGGGGCTTTGGGGACTCTTTGATGGCGAGTGTGTGGGAAACCCGGAGGAATGTGGCCGCTCGGACCGCCGCGGCGGGGAGAGGCGCCGGGAGGAGGGCTCGCCCCCGGGGACTCCCGCGGCCCGGGCGCCCCCCGGTCGCTGCGCATCTCGCCTCGCGCGCTCCGCGTCCCTTCCTCCTCCGCTCCCCCATCGCGCCCCTGCTTTTGCGGTCTCTCCCGCACACTCTTAACTTCTCACTTTACTATTTTCCCTTCTTCTCATTTTCCTTTTCATGAGTTCATCTCCACCTCGTTCTCTTTTGCTTATGTCTCTTCTCTTGGTCTCTTGCTCCGTGCTTTTATCTGATCTAAACTTAGTCCATCCTTTTTCTTCTCTTTGTCTTGGACATACTCTTTTCCTTGGCGCCGAAGACGCCTCTGCGCCTCTGGCTGGGGCCCTCCTGGTTTGGCTCATAGGGGCGATGATGCGGGGTTTAGCACGTCCTGCCTTCTGCTTATTTGGAGAGGCTGGAAAGAGGGCACAGGGATGTGGGCAGTCTGGTTAAACATCCCTCTCTCTACCCACGTATGAGTGGAGATGGGACTTGGCAGGGGAAGTCTGGGGGAGCCCAGAAGATGGCCGAGAGGAGGCTTGGGGAGGCTGGCTCCCCTAGACCTGGGCGGGGCAGGAATAGGAGATCTTGGAGGCGTCCAAGGGTTCAGAATTATTTTCGGCTCAGTGGAATTCAGTCTGCGAAAGGAATTCCTGGCCCAGGACCGGATGGTGGCCTTGGGACCCTGGTGAGAAATGGGTTGGCTCTCCTGGCCCTCTCCTCTCTAGTCCTTGGTACGGGCTGGGGAGATAAGGGGGCTGGCTCAAGACAAAAGGCTTCCAGGTGTCATGGGGGCAGGAGCCCACCATGTAAAGACTGCGAGGTACGTGCCAGGGAACTCTGCTTGGGAGTTGAGAAACCCAGCTTTTGCGTATGTCTCTGCCACTCGCTGACAACCTTGGACACATCTTCTCTCTTCTGGGCGTCAGTTTCCCCACCTGTCAAATGAGATCTTTATGTAGATTAGTGGTCCTCAGCCTTTTATACTTGGAGATGCCAAGATGTGATTTATTCAAATGCACTGCTTATATTAATTAATCGGCTTTCTCATTTTGTGTTTATGAAAGACATGCATTCAGCCTGAGTTTCTGATTAGCATGATTCATTACCCTGCAGAGCTGTTCTAATTCTAGCCAAAGGCACCCCAGGAGACCCCTAAAGCCCTGGTTGCTTTCGTGGTTCTTTGCAGCACAATCCCTTGGAAGACTTTGGAGACAGACAACTTGGGTTTGAATCCCGAGTCTGCTAATGTCCAGCTGTGTGACCTTGGGGAGGTCACACCCTCCCTCTGTTCCCTTATCTGTAAAAAGGAGATATTCATAACATCTACCCACAGCGTTGCGCTGAACATTGCATCAGAGAACAGATACAACAATGTGAGAAATTAGGTGCTCAATAAACAGCAGCTGTTAGGATGTTGATGGTCTTCACCAGCGCTGTCCAGTAGAACTCAAATTTAGCCACAGATGTGAGCTGCATGTGTAATTTAAGGTTTTCTAGCAGCGGCATTTTTTTTTTTTTTTAAATTTTGGCCTCTCTTGGTTTTTTTTTTTAATTTATTTATTTTCATCCATCTTTATTCTTTGGTCTGTGTGGGCCTCCCATTGCAGTGGCCTCTCTCTTGCAGAGCACTGGCTCTGGATGCATGTGCTCCAGAGCGCTGGCTCCTTATTGGACACACCAACTGCTCCACGGCACATGGGGTCTTCCCAGGCCAGGGATCAAACCGGAGCCCCTTGCACTGCAAGGTGGACTCTTTACCCACTGGACCACCAGGGAAGCCCTAGCAGCCTCATTTTTAAAAAGTAAGAACAAGTGAAATTAATTCAATAGTGTATTTTTACCTAACCCCAAATGCCCCCAATACTATTTGAACATGTAAGTGATAAAAAAAAAAACAAAACATTAATTTTATATTATTTTTTTATACTAAGTCATCAAAATCTGGTGTGTATGTAACTCAGCACACTTCATTCAGTTCAGACTAGCCACATTTCAGGTGCTCAATGGCACAAAGACAGTGCTAGTCTAGTGTTTTAGAAAGTCGAGATAGGGAACTTCCTTGGTGATCCAGTGATTAAACACTCCAAGCTTCCAAAGCAAGAGGCATGGGTTCAGTCTCTGGCCAGGGAACTAAGGTCCCACATGCCGCACAGCATGGTCAGAAAACCCCCAGACAAAGTCAAGATAGACCTTGGAGAGAAAAGGACACCTTAGCTGAGAGCTGAGTCTTGAAGGCCAAGTAGGATTTTAATACTCAAAGAGAAGGCAGGAGGGAGAGGAAAGAGAATGGTGTGAGCAGAGGTGTTGATATCAGCTTGGCTGGGCAGAAGCTAGAGGGTAGGGTGAATGCTGGCCAAGGCTGGGTAAGCGGATGGAGGTGGGGGCTGTGGAGAGCCTTGAAGGCCAGGTTAAGAGGATAAAGGGTGTGGACTTTAATCCTGCAGAGTGACTGCCTCTGCCTCTTGGAGATTCACTTTCTTCTCAGGGAAGGAGGAAGCAGTACTGTGGGTTCTAGCACTACAGCTGATTGTATTAAAACCTTTATTAATACTAGCCACCACTTACTGAAGATTCACTGTGATCCAGCACACTGCTAAGCATTTTATGTTAATTATCTCATTTAATTCTCTCAACAGATCCTCATCCATTTCTTCGGGCAATGTAAGACTTTGAAACACTGGCAATTTCTTAAAAAGTTAAATATAAATTGACCGTATGACTTAGCCATTCTTCTTTGGTATTTACCCAAGAGAAATGAAAAATATGTGTATTCAAAACCTTGTGCCGGGACAGTCATAGCAGCCAGGGATCAAACCGGAGCCCCTTGCACTGCAAGGTGGACTCTTTACCCACTGGACCACCAGGGAAGCCCTAGCAGCCTCATTTTTAAAAAGTAAGAACAAGTGAAATTAATTCAATAGTGTATTTTTACCTAACCCCAAATGCCCCCAATACTATTTGAACATGTAAGTGATAAAAAAAAAAACAAAACATTAATTTTATATTATTTTTTTATACTAAGTCATCAAAATCTGGTGTGTATGTAACTCAGCACACTTCATTCAGTTCAGACTAGCCACATTTCAGGTGCTCAATGGCACAAAGACAGTGCTAGTCTAGTGTTTTAGAAAGTCGAGATAGGGAACTTCCTTGGTGATCCAGTGATTAAACACTCCAAGCTTCCAAAGCAAGAGGCATGGGTTCAGTCTCTGGCCAGGGAACTAAGGTCCCACATGCCGCACAGCATGGTCAGAAAACCCCCAGACAAAGTCAAGATAGACCTTGGAGAGAAAAGGACACCTTAGCTGAGAGCTGAGTCTTGAAGGCCAAGTAGGATTTTAATACTCAAAGAGAAGGCAGGAGGGAGAGGAAAGAGAATGGTGTGAGCAGAGGTGTTGATATCAGCTTGGCTGGGCAGAAGCTAGAGGGTAGGGTGAATGCTGGCCAAGGCTGGGTAAGCGGATGGAGGTGGGGGCTGTGGAGAGCCTTGAAGGCCAGGTTAAGAGGATAAAGGGTGTGGACTTTAATCCTGCAGAGTGACTGCCTCTGCCTCTTGGAGATTCACTTTCTTCTCAGGGAAGGAGGAAGCAGTACTGTGGGTTCTAGCACTACAGCTGATTGTATTAAAACCTTTATTAATACTAGCCACCACTTACTGAAGATTCACTGTGATCCAGCACACTGCTAAGCATTTTATGTTAATTATCTCATTTAATTCTCTCAACAGATCCTCATCCATTTCTTCGGGCAATGTAAGACTTTGAAACACTGGCAATTTCTTAAAAAGTTAAATATAAATTGACCGTATGACTTAGCCATTCTTCTTAGGTATTTACCCAAGAGAAATGAAAAAATATGTGTATTCAAAACCTTGTGCCGGGGACAGTCATAGCAGCCTTGCTCATTATAACCCCCAAATGGAAACAACCCAAAAGTCTATCAAATGATGAATGCATAAACAAAATGTAGTATAGTCATATGATGTAATAGTACTCAGCAATAGAAAGGGACAAACACGGGAATTTCCTAGTGTCTCCATGGTTAGGACTTGGTATTTTTACTGCCGTTTGCCTGGGTTCAATTCCTGGTCAAGGAACTAAGATTCACACAAGCTGTGTGGTGCAACGAAAAACAAAAAAGGGAACAACTACTGATGTGTCCAGCCTATCGATGGACTTCACAAATATTAGGCTAAGTGAAAGGAACAAGGCACAAAGGACTACATATTGTGTAATTCCATTTATGTTAAATTTACAGAAAAGAGAAATTTATAGAGATAGAATGTAGATTAGTGGTTGCCTAAGGCTAAGAAGAAGAAGAAAGGGAGGGACTGCTAAGGAGTACAAGAGTTTTTCTGGAGGGACTGATCGTATCTGACTCTTGGTGACCCTAGGGACTATAGCCCACCAGGCTCCTCCATCCATGGAATTCTCCAGGCAAAAATACTGGAGTGGATTGCCATTCCCTTCTGCAGGGGATCTTTCCGACTTAGGGGTCTCCTGTATTTCAGGCAGATTCTTTACCACTTGAGCTACCAGAGAAGCCCCAATAAAAATATTCTAAAATGGATGTAGTGTTGATCATACAGTTCTTTAAATATACTAAAAATCACTTAGTTGTATACTGAAAGCAGGTGAATTTTATGTAAAGTATGTAACGTATACCTCAATGAAGCACTTTTAAAAAAGAAAAGTGTCTCAACAACATCTGAGATAGATACACTGGCGATCGCATTTCACAGCTGTGGAAGCCTCAAAGAGGTGACGCTCACAGCCACTCGGCTAGAAAGTTGAAGAGCCAGGTGCGGAACCTACAAGGCTGTGCTCTTGACCACCGGGTGCTCCCGCTTCCTGAAGTTTGCCTGGCAGTGCCCTCCATCTTTCTGGGGCAGCTAACTCCCAAGTTTGGTGCCAGACACATTTGCAAGCTGCAACGGCTGCTCCTTAGATGACCATGGTCAGGGGAGGCGGCAGAGGGCCTGGGGTGGACTTGGGACACTGGGAGAACCTCCTCGTGAGAAAGCTTCGGCAGCAGCTGGGCCAGGGTCACCCATGGCAACCCCCATGCATGGACACCCCCTCCCCAATCCTGTATCCCTCCCCAGGGAGAGATGAACTTGGCTCCAAAACTGAGGCCAGACTGTGAGCCAGAGACCTGACCTGACCCCCACCTTAGAATCGACTGGATCTGGGACTATGACAGGGGAGGGGCTGCCCCCAAAGGACACAAACTGAAATCTGTCCTGTGACTCTATGATCACATCATATTATCACACCATAGGACAGACTTGAATGCAAAGTCATGGGATCTGGAATCTTGAAATCCTGGTTCAAGCCTGTATCTTCTCTGTGTCCAAACTCAGTGTCTTTAAGGAATTTGCTTCTCTTCTCCAGGCCTCGGTTTCCTTATCTATGAAATGGAGACATTGATATTCCCTTCAGGGTATGGTTGTAAGGATTTGGGGGACTGAGGTTACATTCACTTCATTTTTTTTTTTTCACTTTATTTCAGATCAGCTACATTGCATGTCTTAAGTTGTTACGGTTTCAATAATTCCCCCCATTCAAAAGAAACAAGGCTGAAAAGGAACAGTAAAAATAGCTAATACTAAGAGCGTTGGGGCACACTGATTTTGTGTTGTTTCGAGTGCTTTATGTGCATTAACTCATTAATTTTCATAACAATCCATGAAATTGGTATCATTATTACCAGTGATTTTACAGACATGGAAACTGGCTCAGAGAGGTTGAGCTCATTGACTCAAGGTCACTGGTGTGGAAGGGGCAAGCTGACTAACTCTAGAGTCCTGAGCTTGAGATACATGGCTTTGCTCAACAACATCTGAGATAGATACACTGGCGATCGATTTCACAGCTGTGGAAGCCTCAAAGAGGTGACGCTCACAGCCACTCGGCTAGAAAGTTGAAGAGCCAGGTGCGGAACCTACAAGGCTGTGCTCTTGACCACCGGGTGCTCCGCTTCCTGAAGTTTGCCTGGCAGTGCCCTCCATCTTTCTGGGGCAGCTAACTCCCAAGTTTGGTGCCAGACACATTTGCAAGCTGCAACGGCTGCTCCTTAGATGACCATGGTCAGGGGAGGCGGCAGAGGGCCTGGGGTGGACTTGGGACACTGGGAGAACCTCCTCGTGAGAAAGCTTCGGCAGCAGCTGGGCCAGGGTCACCCATGGAAACCCCCCATGCATGGACACCCCTCCCCAATCCTGTATCCCTCCCCAGGAGAGATGAACTTGGCTCCAAAACTGAGGCCAGACTGTGAGCCAGAGACCTGACCTGACCCCCACCTTAGAATCGACTGGATCTGGGACTATGACAGGAGGGCTGCCCCAAAGGACACAAACTGAAATCTGTCCTGTGACTCTATGATCACATCATATTATCACACCATAGGACAGACTTGAATGCAAAGTCATGGGATCTGGAATCTTGAAATCCTGGTTCAAGCCTGTATCTTCTCTGTGTCCAAACTCAGTGTCTTTAAGGAATTTGCTTCTCTTCTCCAGGCCTCGGTTTCCTTATCTATGAAATGGAGACATTGATATTCCCTTCAGGGTATGGTTGTAAGGATTTGGGGGACTGAGGTTACATTCACTTCATTTTTTTTTTTTCACTTTATTTCAGATCAGCTACATTGCATGTCTTAAGTTGTTACGGTTTCAATAATTCCCCCCATTCAAAAGAAACAAGGCTGAAAAGGAACAGTAAAAATAGCTAATACTAAGAGCGTTGGGGCACACTGATTTTGTGTTGTTTCGAGTGCTTTATGTGCATTAACTCATTAATTTTCATAACAATCCATGAAATTGGTATCATTATTACCAGTGATTTTACAGACATGGAAACTGGCTCAGAGAGGTTGAGCTCATTGACTCAAGGTCACTGGTGTGGAAGGGGCAAGCTGACTAACTCTAGAGTCTTAGCTTTCTGCCATTCAGAATGGAGTAGAATAGCACTGAAGACACCAGTTTGGTGTGTGAGGATAAGGAAAAGCAATAAAGATGATGGATCCAAAGTAATTGGCCCAATTTATGAACATATATCCACATTTCACCATGTCTAAACCTTCCTGCCATGAGGTCATACATTCTATCTTCATGGAAGTGCACAAGGACCAGCAGCATTCATGTTTTTTTACCTTGAATGTTAACTGTTGCATTTTAAAAGTATTTTAAAACAAATAAATGTAATGTGTTAAGTAGGTACACTTCCACCTGGTTCAAAATTCAAAAAGGCCGAGTGACAAGCCTCTTTCTCACCCCTACCCCTGCGGTCCCCCCAGCCTGTCAGTCTCCACCCAGTCAGCCAAGATTGCTAGGTCTTTCAGGGGGAAGGGAAGAAGTGATACGTTTTTAAATCAGAAAGGGTCTGCTTGAGTTGTTCCGAAGCTACAGGGCAGAAAGCCTACCTCAGTCTGGTTGATTTCTTCAGGGCAGCCTCTGCCTGATTTCCTGTACCCTTTGATGCTCCACTGCTTCCTGCAGGTGATGCTTGGTCCCTTAGGGAAATGGCTGGTCCCTTCTCCCTCCAAACTTTCCCCTGAGGCACCCCTGCCGTACCTGCTCTGCTCCTACGTTCCCTCCCACCACCAGGCCCAGCTGGTTCCTCATACCCTAGAGCCTGGAAAGTCTGTAAATGCCAGAAGACATCTCATCATCTCTCCAGGGCTGATGGGGTGGAGGTGAATTCAGAGGTCACACCTGGGTGGCCTCGGGCCAAATCTAACCCATGAGAATTTCTCTTTTTGTTGTTACGGTTTCAATAATTCCCCCCATTCAAAAGAAACAAGGCTGAAAAGGAACAGTAAAAATAGCTAATACTAAGAGCGTTGGGGCACACTGATTTTGTGTTGTTTCGAGTGCTTTATGTGCATTAACTCATTAATTTTCATAACAATCCATGAAATTGGTATCATTATTACCAGTGATTTTACAGACATGGAAACTGGCTCAGAGAGGTTGAGCTCATTGACTCAAGGTCACTGGTGTGGAAGGGGCAAGCTGACTAACTCTAGAGTCTTAGCTTTCTGCCATTCAGAATGGAGTAGAATAGCACTGAAGACACCAGTTTGGTGTGTGAGGATAAGGAAAAGCAATAAAGATGATGGATCCAAAGTAATTGGCCCAATTTATGAACATATATCCACATTTCACCATGTCTAAACCTTCCTGCCATGAGGTCATACATTCTATCTTCATGGAAGTGCACAAGGACCAGCAGCATTCATGTTTTTTTACCTTGAATGTTAACTGTTGCATTTTAAAAGTATTTTAAAACAAATAAATGTAATGTGTTAAGTAGGTACACTTCCACCTGGTTCAAAATTCAAAAAGGCCGAGTGACAAGCCTCTTTCTCACCCCTACCCCTGCGGTCCCCCCAGCCTGTCAGTCTCCACCCAGTCAGCCAAGATTGCTAGGTCTTTCAGGGGGAAGGGAAGAAGTGATACGTTTTTAAATCAGAAAGGGTCTGCTTGAGTTGTTCCGAAGCTACAGGGCAGAAAGCCTACCTCAGTCTGGTTGATTTCTTCAGGGCAGCCTCTGCCTGATTTCCTGTACCCTTTGATGCTCCACTGCTTCCTGCAGGTGATGCTTGGTCCCTTAGGGAAATGGCTGGTCCCTTCTCCCTCCAAACTTTCCCCTGAGGCACCCCTGCCGTACCTGCTCTGCTCCTACGTTCCCTCCCACCACCAGGCCCAGCTGGTTCCTCATACCCTAGAGCCTAGAAAGTCTGTAAATGCCAGAAGACATCTCATCATCTCTCCAGGGCTGATGGGGTGGAGGTGAATTCAGAGGTCACACCTGGGTGGCCTCGGGCCAAATCTAACCCATGAGAATTTCTCTTTTTTTGGCCTGTCAAGTGATTTAAAAACTGAAAACCTTCACCTGAAAAAAGCTGGGGCTGAGTAGCAGCTGCCTCCCTTTAGAAGGAATATAGTCTCTCTGGATTTTCATGGGCCCCAGTACTTCCTGTTGGTTAATGGGGTAGACAGATTAATGGCCACTTCAAGGTATTTACATCCTAGAAAAGAGAACCCTCCTACGCGGTTGGTGGGAATGTAAGTGGGTATAATCCCTATGGCAAACAGTATGGAGCTTTCCTCAGAAAACTAGAGGTAGAAGATGATCCAGGAGAAGGGGACAAGAGAAGAATAGATGGTTGGATGGCCTCGCCGACTCAGTGGGCATGAGTTTGAGCAAGCTCTAGGAGATGGTGAAGGACAGGGAAGCCTGGTGTGCTATAGTCCATGAGGTCGCAAAGAGGAGGACATCACTGAGTGACTGAACAACAGTGATCCAGCAATCCCACTCCTGGGCATATATCCAGACAGAACTGCAATCCAGAAACGATCCATGGTCCACTATGTTCATAGCAATACTATTCACACTAGCCAAGACATGGAAACAACCTATATGTCCACTGACAGAAGAGTGAATGGAGAAGATGTGGTACAGGGCTTCCCTGGTGGTCCAGTGGGTAAAGAGTCCACCTTGCAGTGCAAGGGGCACCGGTTCGATCCCTGGGCCAGGAAGACCCCACGTGCTGTGGAGCAGCTGGACTGGTGTGTGCAATTAGGAGCCAGCACTCTGGAGCACATGCGTCCAGAGCCAGGGTTCTGCAACGAGAGAGGCCACTGCAATGGGAGGCCCACACAGGCCAAAGAATGAAGATAGATGAAAATAAATAAGTAAAAAAACAATAAAAGAGGCCAAAAAAAATTTTTTTTAAGTATTAAAAGAAGATGTGGTACATATGTAGAATGGAATACTACTCACTCTTGCAAAAGAATGAAATAATGCCACTTGCAGCAGCATGGATGCAGCTAGAGATTATCACAGGAAGTGAAGTCAGAGAAAGACAAATGCCGTATGATACCACATATATGTAGAATCTAAAATATAACACGAATGAACCTATCTACTAAGCAGAAACATTCATAAACAGAGAGAAGTGACTTGTGGTTGCAGTGGGGAGGAGGTTGGGGAGGGATGGGGTGGGAGCTTGGGGTAAGCAGATGTAAACTTTTATATACACAATGGATAAGCAACAAGGTCTTACTGTATCGTACAGAGAACTATATTCAGTTTTCCTAGGATAAACCATAATGGAAAATATTAAGAATATATATATGTATGACTGAATCACTTTGCTGAACAACAGAATTTAAGACAGCATTGTACTTCAAGATAAAACTGTAACTGTACTTCAAGATAAAAGAAGGTATCCACCTCTCGATTGCTGGAACATGAATATGGTATGTGAATATGTTACATTACACAGCAAGTGGGAGTCAAGGTTGCAGATGAAGCAAAGATTGTTAATCAGCTGATCTTAAAATCGGGAGGTTGTCCTGGATTTTTTGTTGGGTTCAATGTAATCACAAGCGTCCTTAAAAAGTGGAAGAGGGCGACAGAAGAGGAGAGTCAGAAACGTAATAATGGAAGCAGGGTCAGAGAGGTGCCATGCTGCTTGCTTTGAAAATGGAGGAAGCAAGGAAATGGATTCTCCTCTGGAACTTCCAGGAAGAAACACAGCCCTGCAGATACCTTGATTTGATTCCACTGATATCCTTGCTGAACTTCTAACCTACCGAACTGTAAGATAATGCATTTGTGTCATTTGAAGCCACTAAGTTTGTGGTAATTTGTTATAGCCATGATAGAAAACGAACACAGTTTATATGGGGATCCCTGAGGTCTTGGGGTTGGGGAGTGGGGCCCTGCTGGTGAGGGCTGTTGTAGGTGAAAGACACTGAGCTTAAGATGTTCAAGAAAGGGGAAATGGGGACTTCCTTACTGGTCCCAGTAATAAAGAATCCTCCTTCCAATGCACGGGACTTGGATTCAATCCCTGGTCAGGGTGCTGAGATTCCACATGCCACGGGGCAACTACTGAGCCCGTGTGCTCTAAAGCCCACATGTTGCAACTGGAAACATGCACTGCAGCTAGAGATTACACAGGAAGTGAAGAGAGAAAGACAAATGCCGTATGATACCACATATATGTAGAATCTAAAATATAACACGAATGAACCTATCTACTAAGCAGAAACATTCATAAACAGAGAGAAGTGACTTGTGGTTGCAGTGGGGAGGAGGTTGGGGAGGGATGGGGTGGGAGCTTGGGGTAAGCAGATGTAAACTTTTATATACACAATGGATAAGCAACAAGGTCTTACTGTATCGTACAGAGAACTATATTCAGTTTTCCTAGGATAAACCATAATGGAAAATATTAAGAATATATATATGTATGACTGAATCACTTTGCTGAACAACAGAATTTAAGACAGCATTGTACTTCAAGATAAAACTGTAACTGTACTTCAAGATAAAAGAAGGTATCCACCTCTCGATTGCTGGAACATGAATATGGTATGTGAATATGTTACATTACACAGCAAGTGGGAGTCAAGGTTGCAGATGAAGCAAAGATTGTTAATCAGCTGATCTTAAAATCGGGAGGTTGTCCTGGATTTTTTGTTGGGTTCAATGTAATCACAAGCGTCCTTAAAAAGTGGAAGAGGGCGACAGAAGAGGAGAGTCAGAAACGTAATAATGGAAGCAGGGTCAGAGAGGTGCCATGCTGCTTGCTTTGAAAATGGAGGAAGCAAGGAAATGGATTCTCCTCTGGAACTTCCAGGAAGAAACACAGCCCTGCAGATACCTTGATTTGATTCCACTGATATCCTTGCTGAACTTCTAACCTACCGAACTGTAAGATAATGCATTTGTGTCATTTGAAGCCACTAAGTTTGTGGTAATTTGTTATAGCCATGATAGAAAACGAACACAGTTTATATGGGGATCCCTGAGGTCTTGGGGTTGGGGAGTGGGGCCCTGCTGGTGAGGGCTGTTGTAGGTGAAAGACACTGAGCTTAAGATGTTCAAGAAAGGGGAAATGGGGACTTCCTTACTGGTCCCAGTAATAAAGAATCCTCCTTCCAATGCACGGGACTTGGATTCAATCCCTGGTCAGGGTGCTGAGATTCCACATGCCACGGGGCAACTACTGAGCCCGTGTGCTCTAAAGCCCACATGTTGCAACTGGAGAAGCCTATGCACTGCAGCTAAGACCCAGCACAGCCTTAAAAATAGGAACTCTTTTCAAAAAAAAAAATGCTCAAGAAATGGCAGCTATTGTCTTCAGGAACAGGTTAGCAGGGGGGCAGGCCCAGGTAGAAGGGAGATACGGGTGATTCTGGCTTTGGTTCTCTCCCCATCTGCTCTTCTAACTTGTCTCTGCCTGGCTTCCTTCTCAGAGCCCAGTGCTTGCTGAGAGAGGGGCTGAGTAGCGAGGCCTTGGAGAATGTACAGGGTAACCACTCCAAGAGTCAGCAGGCGTCAGCAGCCGGTGGAGGGGTCTGATCCCCAGTGGAGGACAGGATTAGAGGGTCACGGCAGAACAACAAGGACTAGGCCCCGGCTGGCTAACAGGGCCATCGGAGTTGCAGGTGGGAGAAGCGGGAGCAGCCCCAAATAGGGTGCAGGGTGGGACAGGGCATTGGGCTGGTCCAGGCTGGAGGCCTGCTTGAGGTGAGGGTGGCTAATGGTTAGGAGTCCTGAGAGCAGGCAGTAGTAGGCTGCCTTGTGGGAGAGAACGAGACAAATGTATCCTGAACAATCACTGATGACTGCTAGTGGCTTACTGTGTCAGACTTGCCAAAGGTATTCATGTTTAACGGTGCATATCACGTCAACGTAAAAAGATGGAGTTGCATTTCAGGTAGCAGGGCCTGAGAAGGAAAACCTCATGGCCTGGGAGATGTAAGGATACCCCATGGCTGGCCATGTGCCTCATCGGCTCTCAGGGCCCTACACCCTCACAAGGCCTTCTGCATCCTCATCCCTCTACCCTTACCTGTCTTTAGGCTTTCATTACAATTCTTCTGCTGTTAGAATTTTTTTGGGGATCCCTGAGGTCTTGGGGTTGGGGGCCCTGCTGGTGAGGGCTGTTGTAGGTGAAAGACACTGAGCTTAAGATGTTCAAGAAAGGGGAAATGGGGACTTCCTTACTGGTCCCAGTAATAAAGAATCCTCCTTCCAATGCACGGGACTTGGATTCAATCCCTGGTCAGGGTGCTGAGATTCCACATGCCACGGGGCAACTACTGAGCCCGTGTGCTCTAAAGCCCACATGTTGCAACTGGAGAAGCCTATGCACTGCAGCTAAGACCCAGCACAGCCTTAAAAATAGGAACTCTTTTCAAAAAAAAAAATGCTCAAGAAATGGCAGCTATTGTCTTCAGGAACAGGTTAGCAGGGGGGCAGGCCCAGGTAGAAGGGAGATACGGGTGATTCTGGCTTTGGTTCTCTCCCCATCTGCTCTTCTAACTTGTCTCTGCCTGGCTTCCTTCTCAGAGCCCAGTGCTTGCTGAGAGAGGGGCTGAGTAGCGAGGCCTTGGAGAATGTACAGGGTAACCACTCCAAGAGTCAGCAGGCGTCAGCAGCCGGTGGAGGGGTCTGATCCCCAGTGGAGGACAGGATTAGAGGGTCACGGCAGAACAACAAGGACTAGGCCCCGGCTGGCTAACAGGGCCATCGGAGTTGCAGGTGGGAGAAGCGGGAGCAGCCCCCGAAGTAGGGTGCAGGGTGGGACAGGGCATTGGGCTGGTCCAGGCTGGAGGCCTGCTTGAGGTGAGGGTGGCTAATGGTTAGGAGTCCTGAGAGCAGGCAGTAGTAGGCTGCCTTGTGGGAGAGAACGAGACAAATGTATCCTGAACAATCACTGATGACTGCTAGTGGCTTACTGTGTCAGACTTGCCAAAGGTATTCATGTTTAACGGTGCATATCACGTCAACGTAAAAAGATGGAGTTGCATTTCAGGTAGCAGGGCCTGAGAAGGAAAACCTCATGGCCTGGGAGATGTAAGGATACCCCATGGCTGGCCATGTGCCTCATCGGCTCTCAGGGCCCTACACCCTCACAAGGCCTTCTGCATCCTCATCCCTCTACCCTTACCTGTCTTTAGGCTTTCATTACAATTCTTCTGCTTATTATCTGTGTATTCTGGGCAAGTTTATTTTGATTATTTTTAGCATTTACTCATTGAATCCTTAATATATTAACAGCCAGGGACTGTTTCAAGTACTCTATAAAGATTCATTGATTTCATCATTAGAACAACCATTGACAGAAGAACGATTGTCTCTGTTTCATAGATGAGGAAACAGAGGCACAGAGAGGTAAAGTAATGTGCCCAGGACCACATAGTTCATGAGTGGCTATCCTCTCTGAGCCTCGGTTGTCTTGCTGTTAAATTGGGAGGTGGCATAAAGAACAGCCTGTGTACAAAGTGATACCAAAGTTGGAGCAAAATTGAAAGAAATGCAGATGATTGTGACAGGGTTAAAGACATGCTCACCTTGATTTTTTTGTTGTTTTAAATTTAGAAAAGTTCTACCTTTCATGATGCATCAGTTGTCCAAACAACAGAGTTTCTCAGCTCTGGTGCTATCGGCGTTGGGTTAGATAATTCTTTGTTGTGAGGACTGTCTTGTCCATTATAAGATGTTAAGCTGTCTCCCTGGCCTCTTTCTTACCCATGAATGCAGTTTCTAACGACAATGTCTCCAGACCTTGCCAAATGTGCCCCGGGGGCACAGTCAGCCCTGGCTGCGAGCTACTGCTCTCTCGGAGCTGCGAAGGATTAGATGAAGTAAGGCATGCCACATACCTCTATACACTCCTTTCCCATCCTATGCCTCTACTGGGTGCATTCTGCCTCCTCAAAACTTTCTTTACCTTTCCTTTTCAGTCCTTGAAGATGTGCCTACTTCAACGTAGACTGGTGCTTGAGAGTTTCTAGCAAAGCCAAAGCTGACTCCAGGAGTCAGACCTGCCTTCTGGTCTCATCACTTGCGCTGACATTGTGTGTGGCCTTAGCTGAACCCCTTTCCCTCCCCCAGACTTGGTTTCCCCATGTGTACAATGAGGGGTGGTTGACCGAAAAGCTTTTCAAAAGATCTTCTAGCTGCAGAAATCAGTGACTGGGTGATTCATACCAAATACAAATTCCCCTTACAAAGTCCAAATTCTTTCAGAGACTTAGTCATTCCAGGGTTTGAACTTTCTCGCAAAAGCCATTTGAAAAAATTTTCCAGCTTAGAAAAAAAAGAAGCTATTAAAAGAAAGTAAAAGTTTCAAAACCAGATCCCAAGCAAACACCCTTGAAAACAATACACACACACACACACACACATGCACACACGCACACAACACCCAAGGTAACTCCGAGAACAGGATATGAAACCTTGCAGGCTGATGCTAAGAAATGATTCACAGGCCTTTCGAGATGCTTCTATTTCAAGGCATGATCCGCCCACTGGATCTGGTGGCTCCAAAAACAAAATAAACCTTAAGGACGCTGTCGTTTCTTATCTCAACAGAGAGTTAGCCCAGCTAACATCCTCAGGTCTCAAGGGCTCCCGCCAGGAGACCAGGTTGAGTCCTGTGAATTCCCTTCTGTTCTTTTTCAGATCTCAAGCTGCAGGCTTATTTAAAGTCTTTTGCATTCACCTTTGGTTGGCTGACCCCGAGTTTAAAGCAACACAGCCTAATGGGTTTACAGTACAGCCTTATACGTTTAGTTTAGCCAGGTCTCTGTATGGGTCTGTCCTAGTACATTCTAGGCTGATCATTCCAGTAACTGTTCCCAACTAAGCAATCCTACCTGGCTTGGGTATTTTGCTATCAACATTCCACTTGTCCAGGAAGCATGAATTATAGTGCACCCTTCAAAATGCCATGCTCATATGCAAAACAGAAATATAAGTCAGTTATTCAGGGAAATGCTTACTGAGCACTTACTATAGACCAAGTCCTGGGAATGTACTGGCGGTCAGATTTAGCCCCTGCCTTCTAGGAGTTTTGTGAATAGGAAATCTGGCAAGTTAAATGTAGTTGAAACATAGGAACTCTTTCCTATAGGAAATGGCCTGCATAAAAAGTGAAACCAAAGTTGGAGCAGAATTTAAAGAAATGCAAATGTCTGTGATATGGTTTAAGGGCATGCCCACCTTGATTTTTTTTTAATTTAGAAAAGTTCTACCTTTCATGATACATCAGTGGTGCCCCAGAGTCCTGCAGAAAAGGCATCCTCTGGGCCAAACCTACTTTTTCCGAATAAGTTTCCTCCCCTCAATCCTATGTTCACGCACCACTGGTACATGGTGTCTCCCCTCCACGTTGTCCTATCTCTGGGGTCTGATCAAAAGCCCACTTTCCCCAAGAAGCTTTTGCAGGAGTATCTGGTCACGCCATTGCTATTCCCAGACACACAGATCTCATGCTCTTGGTGTGGCTTTTAGTCTTTCTGGCTTTTGACCTCTCTTGTGTGTCTGCTCTGAACTTCTACCTAACTTGAGACCTAAGGGAAAGAGGATGAGAACTAACATTTATTAAATGTTTTTGTGGTGCCAGGCTAGCCTCTTCCTGCACATTTTGTGCCTGGCGCAGAGAAAACGGCCAATAAATAAATGCTGGCTGAATGCTTGGGTGGTTTCACTTAAACCGAATAACTCTTGGAGGCAAATGAGAGTTAGCCCAGCTAACATCCTCAGGTCTCAAGGGCTCCCGCCAGAGACCAGGTTGAGTCCTGTGAATTCCCTTCTGTTCTTTTCAGATCTCAAGCTGCAGGCTTATTTAAAGTCTTTTGCATTCACCTTTGGTTGGCTGACCCCGAGTTTAAAGCAACACAGCCTAATGGGTTTACAGTACAGCCTTATACGTTTAGTTTAGCCAGGTCTCTGTATGGGTCTGTCCTAGTACATTCTAGGCTGATCATTCCAGTAACTGTTCCCAACTAAGCAATCCTACCTGGCTTGGGTATTTTGCTATCAACATTCCACTTGTCCAGGAAGCATGAATTATAGTGCACCCTTCAAAATGCCATGCTCATATGCAAAACAGAAATATAAGTCAGTTATTCAGGGAAATGCTTACTGAGCACTTACTATAGACCAAGTCCTGGGAATGTACTGGCGGTCAGATTTAGCCCCTGCCTTCTAGGAGTTTTGTGAATAGGAAATCTGGCAAGTTAAATGTAGTTGAAACATAGGAACTCTTTCCTATAGGAAATGGCCTGCATAAAAAGTGAAACCAAAGTTGGAGCAGAATTTAAAGAAATGCAAATGTCTGTGATATGGTTTAAGGGCATGCCCACCTTGATTTTTTTTTAATTTAGAAAAGTTCTACCTTTCATGATACATCAGTGGTGCCCCAGAGTCCTGCAGAAAAGGCATCCTCTGGGCCAAACCTACTTTTTCCGAATAAGTTTCCTCCCCTCAATCCTATGTTCACGCACCACTGGTACATGGTGTCTCCCCTCCACGTTGTCCTATCTCTGGGGTCTGATCAAAAGCCCACTTTCCCCAAGAAGCTTTTGCAGGAGTATCTGGTCACGCCATTGCTATTCCCAGACACACAGATCTCATGCTCTTGGTGTGGCTTTTAGTCTTTCTGGCTTTTGACCTCTCTTGTGTGTCTGCTCTGAACTTCTACCTAACTTGAGACCTAAGGGAAAGAGGATGAGAACTAACATTTATTAAATGTTTTTGTGGTGCCAGGCTAGCCTCTTCCTGCACATTTTGTGCCTGGCGCAGAGAAAACGGCCAATAAATAAATGCTGGCTGAATGCTTGGGTGGTTTCACTTAAACCTAAGAATAACTCTTGGAGGCAAATGCTATGAGTATTCCCATTTTAGAAATGAGGAAATTGAGGCACAGATGGGTTAAAGTCTGCCTTTGAGGTCTTCCTGCGTCCAAAGCTAAAGTTCAGTCTCATTTTCCTACTCTGCATTTTTTATACATAATTTTTCCCCTAAAATATCTTGCACATAGTAAAATGAAAGTGAAAGTCACTCAGTTGTGTCCGACTCTGCAACCCCACGCCAGGCTCCTCTGTCCATGGAATTCTCCAGGCAAGAGTACTAGAGTGGGTAACCATTCCCTTCTCCAGGGGATCTTCCTGACCCAGGAACTGAACCCGCATCTCCTGCCTGGCAGGCAGATTCTTTACCGTTTGAGGCACCAGGGAAGCCCTACGCAGAGTAGGTGCTTATCAAAGAGCTACTGACTGATAGGACGCACACCAAGCTCCCTGTTTTATCCCACCCCAGACACTACGGCTTGCTCTCTTTTTTGGGTGCATATGCACGAAGCATGAATTATAGTGCACCATTCAAACTGCCATGCTCTTATGTAAAACAGAAGTATAAAAGTCAGTTATTCACTCAATGAAATGCTTATCGAGCTCTTACGTTATACCCTGGGATGTACTGGTGCTCGGATCCAGCCCTTGCCTTCAAGGAGTTTTGTCAATAGGAAAATCTGACAAGTTAAATGTCCCAGAAACATAGGGAACTCATGCTTGATTTCTACACTTAGTTTAACTGCCCAGCAGTTATTGTCACTCATAGGAAAACTGACAAGGTGTCTCTATTGCATCTCTGGGGTCTGATCAAAAGCCCACTTTCCCCAAGAAGCTTTTGCAGGAGTATCTGGTCACGCCATTGCTATTCCCAGACACACAGATCTCATGCTCTTGGTGTGGCTTTTAGTCTTTCTGGCTTTTGACCTCTCTTGTGTGTCTGCTCTGAACTTCTACCTAACTTGAGACCTAAGGGAAAGAGGATGAGAACTAACATTTATTAAATGTTTTTGTGGTGCCAGGCTAGCCTCTTCCTGCACATTTTGTGCCTGGCGCAGAGAAAACGGCCAATAAATAAATGCTGGCTGAATGCTTGGGTGGTTTCACTTAAACCTAAGAATAACTCTTGGAGGCAAATGCTATGAGTATTCCCATTTTAGAAATGAGGAAATTGAGGCACAGATGGGTTAAAGTCTGCCTTTGAGGTCTTCCTGCGTCCAAAGCTAAAGTTCAGTCTCATTTTCCTACTCTGCATTTTTTATACATAATTTTTCCCCTAAAATATCTTGCACATAGTAAAATGAAAGTGAAAGTCACTCAGTTGTGTCCGACTCTGCAACCCCACGCCAGGCTCCTCTGTCCATGGAATTCTCCAGGCAAGAGTACTAGAGTGGGTAACCATTCCCTTCTCCAGGGGATCTTCCTGACCCAGGAACTGAACCCGCATCTCCTGCCTGGCAGGCAGATTCTTTACCGTTTGAGGCACCAGGGAAGCCCTACGCAGAGTAGGTGCTTATCAAAGAGCTACTGACTGATAGGACGCACACCAAGCTCCCTGTTTTATCCCACCCCAGACACTACGGCTTGCTCTCTTTTGTGGGTGCATATGCACGAAGCATGAATTATAGTGCACCATTCAAAATGCCATGCTCTTATGTAAAACAGAAGTATAAAAGTCAGTTATTCACTCAATGAAATGCTTATCGAGCTCTTACGTTATACCCTGGGATGTACTGGTGCTCGGATCCAGCCCTTGCCTTCAAGGAGTTTTGTCAATAGGAAAATCTGACAAGTTAAATGTCCCAGAAACATAGGGAACTCATGCTTGATTTCTACACTTAGTTTAACTGCCCAGCTGTTGTCTACGGCAGTCCGCCTCTCCCCCTAGATTGTGGCAGCATTAACATAGGATGCCTGCTGGGGCCCTGACTGGCCCATGGTTTGTGCTCTGTGAAGATTTGCTAAACTGGGGTGGTGACAGGGTGAGTTGAATTATACCCTTTAACATGTTCAGGGACTTCTCTGGCAGTCCCCCGAATGCAGGGGCCCGAGGTTGATCTCCGGGCAGGGAACTAGATCCCACATGCTGCTACTAAAGATCTTTCGTATCGCCATGGGCATCAAAGAGTGTCACAACCCACACCTGGCATGGCCAAATAAATAAATCTTTTTTTAAAAATTAAAAAGATATGTCCAAGTTCTAAGCTCCTGTACCTGTGAATGTGCCTTATTTGGAAATAGAGTATTTGCCGATGTTATTAAGATAAAGATGTCAAAACGAGCTCCTCCTTGCATTCCAGGGGGGCCCTACATCCAAGGACTAGTATCCTGATAAGATGGACTTTCCTGGTGGCTCAGTGGGTAAAGAATCTGACTGCAGCGCAGGAGACACAGGAGATGCAGGTTTGATCCCAGGGTCGGGAAGATTTCCTGGAGGAGGAAATGGCAACCCACTCCAGTATATTTGCCTGGAGAATTCCAGAGACAGAGGAGCTTGGCGGACTATAGTCCATGGAGTCACAAAGAGTCGGACGTGACTGAAGACACTGAGCACAGCACGTCCTTATAAGAGAAAGAAAAGCGAGATGCGAGACAGAGAGAAGGCAGCCGAGTGAAAAGGGAGGACAGAGAGACAGAGATTGGAGGAGTGAAGCCCCAAGCCAAGAAACACTGAGAACTGTGGTCCGCTATACCAAGCCGGAGGAGAGGCATGGAGTGGATTCCCCTCTGAGCCTCCGGAGGGACCCGGCCCAGCTGCACCTTGACTTTGGACTGCTCATCTTTGAGACTATGAGAGTATATGTTTCTGCTACTTTAAGACACCAGGTTTGTTATAGCAGTCTTAGGAGAGCTGCAGCAAGAAGCTAATCCTGGCTACGAAATTCAGGACTCGAGAGAAACATCTTTGACTTTGGGGTCTCACAGACCTGCCTTTGGCACCTACCTGATCTATGGTCTTCATTAATGGACTCTTGCTCCTCTGAGCCTCAGGTTCCTTCTGTGTAAAATGGGGAACATCACAGTCATAGTCACATCTATAGGGTGCTGGGGAGTATGCTAATCCCTTTCCATGCATCCATGCACAGCTTGAATAATAGGCCAGAAGTAATCATTAATAAGGGCTTCCCTGGTGGCTCAGACAGTAAAGAGGCTGCCTGTAGTGCAGGAGACACAAGTTTGATCTTGGGTGGGGAAGATCCCCTGGAGAAGGGAATGGCGACCCACTCCAGTACTTCTGTCTGGAGTATTCCATGGACACAGGAGCCTGGCAGGCTGCAATCCATGGGTCGAAAAGAGTCGGACACGACTGAGTGACTAACACTTTCACTTTACTTTCAACAATTAATAGAAGAAACTGGGTTTGACATTTATACTCTCACCTTGCCATGTCTGAAGAATTCTGCACCTGGCACTGTTCGTCTCTGAACCTGACAACGTGATAATGCATGACAAGAACACAGAGTCAGACAGAATCCGGCTCAAATCCTGGCTCTGGTGTTTACCAGCTAGGTAAACTTGTGCCATCTGTATTGTCCCTGTGAGCATCAGTTCCGTCATCTGTAAAGTGGGCATGGTACCGGTCCCAACTTCGTAGTGTCAAAGTGATGATTGGATTAAATGGTATGAAGGAATGCTTGCGATTTCGAGCTGTTCTGTGAAGGGTTCCCAAGTGCGGTCTGGCACACAGTAGGTCACCAAGGAGAGGCAGTGACTGCTGTGCTGAAGATGCTGGTTCAGGAGGGGACAGTCCAGAGCAAGGGAGAGAGACGAGGACTGCGACAGCTGGTGGCTGATTTTCCCAGAGGAGGGCTGCGGGACCGCAGGGGCCTCCCGGGCAGCTGCTTCCTGGAGCTGTGATGTCACCAGCCCATCCAGGAGGCCATGGTACCCACGCCTGTCACTGCCTCCCAGCTGGCCGGCTCCACTTCCTGTGCCCCGGGCCTGCCCTTGGCCTCTTTCTCATGACCCGGGGGAGGCAGCTGGACTGCTGCTCAAGGAATGCCTCCCATCTGCAAGTTGGGAGAGCACAGGGTCCTCCTCCCTCCCCAGGGCTCCTGCGTTTTGGGAGGGACTCTGAAGAGTCTTGTCCAGCGGTTTTCTAGCAGGGTTCCTCTGAGCCCTGGGATCCTGCAGAAGGGCCTCAGGGACCACTGAGGCAGGGGAGGGGGAGCGTGGTGGAAACAAGGGAGTACACTCAGCAGGCCTGCTTCTCCACTCTTCCGAACAGCCCCCTTTTGTCTTGTTTATGTATTGGGACCTTATATAAAATTTAAGTTCGGTAAAAGAAGATTCTGCAAGAAAAGAAAGTTGAAAAGCTTTTGATCTTTTGTGGTATGTGAGTGATAGCTCCGTTTTGAAAATTCGCTTTCTGATCTTTTTGTAATCCATGGAACATGGACCGACTGAGTGACTAACACTTTCACTTTACTTTCAACAATTAATAGAAGAAACTGGGTTTGACATTTATACTCTCACCTTGCCATGTCTGAAGAATTCTGCACCTGGCACTGTTCGTCTCTGAACCTGACAACGTGATAATGCATGACAAGAACACAGAGTCAGACAGAATCCGGCTCAAATCCTGGCTCTGGTGTTTACCAGCTAGGTAAACTTGTGCCATCTGTATTGTCCCTGTGAGCATCAGTTCCGTCATCTGTAAAGTGGGCATGGTACCGGTCCCAACTTCGTAGTGTCAAAGTGATGATTGGATTAAATGGTATGAAGGAATGCTTGCGATTTCGAGCTGTTCTGTGAAGGGTTCCCAAGTGCGGTCTGGCACACAGTAGGTCACCAAGGAGAGGCAGTGACTGCTGTGCTGAAGATGCTGGTTCAGGAGGGGACAGTCCAGAGCAAGGGAGAGAGACGAGGACTGCGACAGCTGGTGGCTGATTTTCCCAGAGGAGGGCTGCGGGACCGCAGGGGCCTCCCGGGCAGCTGCTTCCTGGAGCTGTGATGTCACCAGCCCATCCAGGAGGCCATGGTACCCACGCCTGTCACTGCCTCCCAGCTGGCCGGCTCCACTTCCTGTGCCCCAGGGCCTGCCCTTGGCCTCTTTCTCATGACCTGGGAGGCAGCTGGACTGCTGCTCAAGGAATGCCTCCCATCTGCAAGTTGGGAGAGCACAGGGTCCTCCTCCCTCCCCAGGGCTCCTGCGTTTTGGGAGGGACTCTGAAGAGTCTTGTCCAGCGGTTTTCTAGCAGGGTTCCTCTGAGCCCTGGGATCCTGCAGAAGGGCCTCAGGGACCACTGAGGCAGGGGAGGGGGAGCGTGGTGGAAACAAGGGAGTACACTCAGCAGGCCTGCTTCTCCACTCTTCCGAACAGCCCCCTTTTGTCTTGTTTATGTATTGGGACCTTATATAAAATTTAAGTTCGGTAAAAGAAGATTCTGCAAGAAAAGAAAGTTGAAAAGCTTTTGATCTTTTGTGGTATGTGAGTGATAGCTCCGTTTTTGAAAATTCCTCTGATCTTTTCTGCTACTTTCATTTTCTAGATGGGAGGTTGAGGCCAAGTGAGGAGAAGCCGCCCAGGCATGGTGACCCAGCGAGTCAGGGACAGAATTGGGAACCAGGCCTCCGGCTGCAAGCCAGATGCTGTCTACACCAGGTGGCACCAGGAGTGGGGCGGAGGGCAGACAGCTCCGGCTGCCACGTCTGACAATCCCCACCTCATCCCATCACCCTCTAGGACACAGCCCCCGCTGCAGAGTAGGGCCACTCAGTGACTAAGACAGGCAAACGTCAGGCTAAACGTCCAACCATCTTGCCTCCCTGAGCCTCCGTCACCTTCCTCTGTAAAAAGGAGATACATGGAACTTAAAGAGGGGCAAAGGGAAGGTCAAATTTATTCGCCGTTCTTTGAACAATTTTTTTTTTGGATGGCGTGGCTTGTGGGATCTTCGTTCCGTGACCAGGGATTGAACCTGAGTCATGGCAGTGAAAGCACCTAGTCCTACCACTAGGACGCCAGGGAAGTCCCTGAATAAATACTTTTTAAATGCCCGCTATGTGCCAGGCATTGTACTTGACTTTGGGAATCGAGGAGGGACCAGGATGTCAGGCTCCTGCTCTCATGGAAACTAACGTTTTTATGAGACAGGCTGAGAATAAACAAACAAACGTCATTAGGAAGAGGTCAAAGAATGTGCGGTTCTATGATGAACACGGAAAGGGTGACAAGGTCGAGACAGGGTGCATTTCTGATTCGATTGGGCAGTTGGAGGGGCTCCTCTCAAGAGGTCCTGCTTGAACTGAGACCTTGAAGGTGAGGACCCAGTGAATTCATGCTCAGGGAGGGAGCTGTGTCAGCGCCGAAGAGCACAGGTGAGGGATGGAACTGACTACCCTCTGTATCACAGTTACATTATTATGATAAATATGCAAATATGGTGCAAACACATCACGTGTGTGGTGACAGTAATGACTGCGAAGACTTCTTTGCACACTCATAAGGTGCTGTGTCCTCTTCTAAGCATTTAGATATGTTACTTCATTTCCATAGAAACCCTGTCAGGGAGGTACTATGATTTCCACCGTCTTGCTCATAAGGAAACTGAGGTTCGGAGAGGTAAACTGACTTGCTTGAAGTCACACAGTCAGAAAGTGGTAGAACTGGAGCTTGAGCCCAGTCAGTCCAGGGCCTGGCTTCAACTGAACACTGCTCCACTTGGCCTCACCCGCTGTCTGCCCAGAGTAGGGGCTCGGGGAGATGGATGTCGGCCTGTGTTTGGGGAGAGGGAGCTCCGACCAGACCTTTGGCACGGCTGCCCCTTGAGTGACCCGTGAGGTCCTATGCCTACCTTTCCCTGCTTGCTCCCACCAACCTTCCAAAATAAATCCCTAAGGTCCCAGACAGAGAGGAGAGGGGAAATTACGGTTGAAAATGTGCTGGCAGGAGACACAAGAGTATCTGCAATCATCTGTGTGGATTGTGAAACCTAGACAAGTTCTGAGACAGTGACTCACAAAGTTTACGTCAAGAAGGAAATTACAAAGAAGTAATAACTAGGAGCATCATTTCTCAGAGCATCCTTCCCAGGCTGTGTCACCTGGGCCCCTGATCCTATATTTTAGTCACAGCAGGCGTGTGGAATACAGATGGGAGCCTTGCATCCCCTCCCGCAGTCTCAAGACATCCTCCCCCCAGGGCTTCTCTCTGGGGAGGGTTGGGCTTGGCGCTCAAAGTGCTCCCAATCCTCCTGTAGTTTTCTAAGATGATAGCTCTTGCTGGGAAACCTGAGTTCAAATCTTGGCTCAGTCATTTACCAGCTGAGTGCCTTGGGCAAGCTTGCAGACCTCAATACTCTTACTCAAGGACTCACTAGGTCCCAGGTACCCATCTCCTAAGGCTCCAAGGGGGCAGTGTTCTTTTTTGGGGGGAGGGGCAGGTTGGGAAGGGAGAGGGGTAGGTGGGCCACTTCTATTGGTCTTTCATTTATCTGTTTTCATCCATCTTCGTTCTTTGGCCTGTGTAGGTCTCCCATCGCAGTGGCCTCTGTTGTCGCAGAGCACTGGCTCCGGGCGCATGCGCTCCAGGGCTCTGGCTCGGTAATTGGACACATCGGTCCAGCCGCTCCGCGGCACGTGAGATCTTCCCAGGCCAGGGGTCGAACCGGTGCCCTTTGCACTGCAAGGCGGTGTCCTTACCCACTGGACCACCAGGGAAGCCCAGGGGGCAGTGTTCTTATCTGTTATATTGATGCCTGTATCCCCACAGCTTACAATGACATCCGGCATATAGTAGAGCCTTCAGAAATATTTGCTGGGGACTTTCCTGGTAGCTCAGTGGTGAAGAGTTCGTCTGCCAATGCAGGAGACATGCATTTGATCCCTGATCTGGGAAGATGCCATGTGCTGCAGAGCAACTAAGCCCGTGAGCCACAGCTATGGAGCCTGGACTCTAGAGCCTCGGAGCCGCAACGATGGAGCCCATGTGCTGCATCTACAGAAGTCCCTGTGCCCTAGAGCCGAGTCCCACCACAAGAGAAGTCACCGCCACAAGAAGCCTGCTCACCTCAACTAGAGGGTAGCCCCCACTCCTTGCAACTAGGGAAGAATCTGTGGCAACAGTGAAAACCCCGAATAGCCAAAAAATAAGTAAATTAATTACATAAAAAAAGTCTGTTGAACAAAGGAATGAAAATAAGGTGCCTAGACACATAGTGGGCACCTAGTACCTGGTCACTGAAAGATGCACATGTCGTACATTTGGCTGTGTCACCTGGGCCCCTGATCCTATATTTTAGTCACAGCAGGCGTGTGGAATACAGATGGGAGCCTTGCATCCTCCGCAGTCTCAAGACATCCTCCCCCAGGGCTTCTCTCTGGGAGGGTTGGGCTTGGCTCAAAGTGCTCCCAATCCTCCTGTAGTTTTCTAAGATGATAGCTCTTGCTGGGAAACCTGAGTTCAAATCTTGGCTCAGTCATTTACCAGCTGAGTGCCTTGGGCAAGCTTGCAGACCTCAATACTCTTACTCAAGGACTCACTAGGTCCCAGGTACCCATCTCCTAAGGCTCCAAGGGGGCAGTGTTCTTTTTTGGGGGGAGGGGCAGGTTGGGAAGGGAGAGGGGTAGGTGGGCCACTTCTATTGGTCTTTCATTTATCTGTTTTCATCCATCTTCGTTCTTTGGCCTGTGTAGGTCTCCCATCGCAGTGGCCTCTGTTGTCGCAGAGCACTGGCTCCGGGCGCATGCGCTCCAGGGCTCTGGCTCGGTAATTGGACACATCGGTCCAGCCGCTCCGCGGCACGTGAGATCTTCCCAGGCCAGGGGTCGAACCGGTGCCCTTTGCACTGCAAGGCGGTGTCCTTACCCACTGGACCACCAGGGAAGCCCAGGGGGCAGTGTTCTTATCTGTTATATTGATGCCTGTATCCCCACAGCTTACAATGACATCCGGCATATAGTAGAGCCTTCAGAAATATTTGCTGGGGACTTTCCTGGTAGCTCAGTGGTGAAGAGTTCGTCTGCCAATGCAGGAGACATGCATTTGATCCCTGATCTGGGAAGATGCCATGTGCTGCAGAGCAACTAAGCCCGTGAGCCACAGCTATGGAGCCTGGACTCTAGAGCCTCGGAGCCGCAACGATGGAGCCCATGTGCTGCATCTACAGAAGTCCCTGTGCCCTAGAGCCGAGTCCCACCACAAGAGAAGTCACCGCCACAAGAAGCCTGCTCACCTCAACTAGAGGGTAGCCCCCACTCCTTGCAACTAGGGAAGAATCTGTGGCAACAGTGAAAACCCCGAATAGCCAAAAAATAAGTAAATTAATTACATAAAAAAAGTCTGTTGAACAAAGGAATGAAAATAAGGTGCCTAGACACATAGTGGGCACCTAGTACCTGGTCACTGAAAGATGCTACATGTAACAGTAGTCTTTATTATTACTACTGAAAGAGAACCTTCTGGCCAGTTGACCTCAGGATTCTTGCTGTTCAGCCTGTATCTCTCTCAGGATCAGTGAAGATGCTGGTCGGGGTATACCACTTGGTCCTGGATGGGTTTACTAGTGTGGGTCAGGGTCCCAGAGCACGGACACTGGGGCTGGTGAAAGGTTGTTGGATAGACATGCCCTTGATCTTGAAGCATTCAGGGGGAGGACTGGGGCACCAAGGGCTCATGCAGGGCTGCCCTCTGTGGGGCTCCGCTGGGCAGGCAGCTCTCTGGAGTCTCCTCTCCCAGCGGGGGTCTCACGCCACACCTCTGAAGACTTCCTATGGGCTACAGGGACCTTCTTTCTGAAGTGGGGTGTGGGACAGGGAGAGCGTCCTGATAAAAACAGGAAAGGGACTTCCCTGGTGGTCCAGTGGCTAAGACTTGCTGCTGCCAATGGAGCAGGCCCAGGTTCAATCCCTGGTCAGGGAACTAGATCCCACGTGCCGCAAGGAAGGTCGGCGATCCGAAGTGCTGCACCTAAGACCTGGTGCAGCCAAATAAATACATAAAATGCTACACACACACACACACACACACACACGGAAAGCGGATTCTCGTATCAGTCAAGGCCCCAGCAGCAAGCAGAGGACCCCCTGAAAGTGGCGCCGGGAGAGAGTTTAATCAAGGGCCTTAATCTCTGGAGGGGTGGGCAGGGTGAAGGGATGGAGGGGCACCCAGGGGCCAGCAGCAGCTGAAGGTATAAAGGGAATGAGTGAGGAAACTGTAGCTGCAGGGAAGGGGCTGTGGCCTTAGGGAGAGGAACTCAACACAGTCAGCGGAGCCCAGCAGGGAGAAGAGAGCCAGGACAACAAACACCTGAGTCCTCTCCTTTCCTTTAGATGCCAGTCTTCTGCCAGGGCTTCTACTGGCCGATTCCAAGTGGAAGCCAGAGAGCAGAGAAGCCCAAGTTCTTCCCCAGGTGGAAAAGGGAGAGCCGATCTGGGCAGGGGGATGAAGGGGGCCGAGTGGAGAAGACACAACATGTGTTGTTTTTATCACAGCTACAGGTGAAGGGCTTTAGAAATGTTATAATATCTGAGTGGTGCTAGAGAGAAAGAGCCTGCCTGGCAGTGCAGGAGACATGAGAGACGTGGGTTCGAGCCCTGAATCAGGAAGATCCCCTGGAGGAGGCCATGGCACTCCACTCCAGTCTTCTTGCCTGGAGAATCGCCATGGACAGAGGAGCCTGGCGGGCTACAGTCTACAGGGTCGCAAAGAGTGGGACACGACTGAAGCAACTTAGCACACACGCATTTTGCATATTACATGCATCCTGACCATCACTCTGGGAGATGAGAAAACCAAGACTTGAGGAAAGGTGACTTGTCCAAGTCTTCTAACTGAAAAACCAGTTTCTTCCTTTCTTTTTCCTTTCTTGAAAAGATGTTTTAATGAAGCTTTTAGGCTTCCCTGGTGGCTCAGACAATAAAGAATCTGCCTGCAATGCAGGAGACCTGGGTTCGATCTGTGGGTCAGTAAGATCCCCTGGAGAAGGGAATGGCAGCCCACTCCAGTTTTCTTGCTTGGAGAATCCCATGGACAAAGGAGCCTGGCAGGCTACAGTCCACAGGGTCACAAAGAGTCAAACATGACTGAGTGACTAACACTTTTACTTTTTTAAAAAACAGTTATATGAGAGATAGGGGTGTCTTTCAATTTCTTAAAAGCCAAAGAGATGCAAAGCACAGTCTCAGCCCAGACCAAAGCTTGACTTGGTCTCAGGGTCCCCAGAGCTTGGGAGCCAGGCATATTTGAATGCAGCAGCCCTGTGCAGGCTGAAGAAGGGAGCCCCAGCAGAGAAACTCCAGGAAGTTCTTGGTTTTTCAGGGCACAATGCCAATATTATCCATCGATTATCAGCTTGTTATAAAAGGATACGACTCAGGAACAGCTAGATGGAAGCCATGGGTAGGGCAAGGTACGTGGGAAGAGGCGTGGCACTTGCACGCCCTCTCGGAGGGCCACGCCCCACACAGCTCCAGGTTTGGAGACGAACCTGAAAGGTCCTGTCCTTTCCTTGTAGCATGACTCTGACAGAGCTCCTCCTGGCCTTCTGACTGTGTTCGCCTTGACCAGGTTATGCTCAGGTTCATGTGAAAGCAAATTCAGGGGACAGGTGGATAGAAAAAATCTTTTATACCACAGAGCTTCTTTGGTACTTACTAAACCATCTCAGGGACCATTCCCATGGAGATATCTCCTTCAGTCTATGATTCAGTAGCTATGAAACTGACAAGGGGAGGGGAGCAGGGCTCAGCTTGGGAGGGGCATAGACCATGGAGGTCAGTGAGTCATTGGGTAATTAGCACCTGGCAGGTCTACACACACACACACAAACACACACACACACACACATGATGGTCAATGCAGCTTTTTTCTGTAACAATTGAAAACCTCTAGACATCTATCATTCTGTGTCATGACTGTATCTGGGGTTAATTTATAGAGGTGCTGCTTGACAACATGGTGAAGCCAATGAACGACTATGATTTACAGGTCTAAAGAGGAAGGGGCATACCACCCCACGTGAGGTCACATGAGGGAGCACCTGGGTCAGTCAGGAGGCAGAAGAAGCAAGTGAGATCATGGCCCAGAGCCTTGATTGTGGTTTCCCCAGGAAGGACTAGTTGAGGGCGGGGGGCGTGCTTGAGCAAGTCTAGGATTGCTGGTTTGAATGGTGGCAGGCTCTGGGCTATAAAGATGGCGTCTTGGGCATTCAGTGCCTGGCCCAGAGGTGATTTAGGGCAGGGAGAAGACTGACACGGTGTGTGAGGCTTAGGTGGAGGAGGTGGCTGGGGATATGGCTTTGAATCAGGGTTGGTTTGTATATGAAAGGTGTGTTGTTCTCAGGCAAGTTGTTTACTACCTGTACAAAATCGCTAGCCCTGGGAGGGGCACTCTCTCCAGAATGAGCAAGGCCCTCGGATGTGAAAGCATCATAAAATACAGAAAATTTAAAACATGATTAATACATTCAGGAAAACAGCTAGATGGAAGCCATGGGTAGGGCAAGGTACGTGGGAAGAGGCGTGGCACTTGCACGCCCTCTCGGAGGGCCACGCCCACACAGCTCCAGGTTTGGAGCGAACCTGAAAGGTCCTGTCCTTTCCTTGTAGCATGACTCTGACAGAGCTCCTCCTGGCCTTCTGACTGTGTTCGCCTTGACCAGGTTATGCTCAGGTTCATGTGAAAGCAAATTCAGGGGACAGGTGGATAGAAAAAATCTTTTATACCACAGAGCTTCTTTGGTACTTACTAAACCATCTCAGGGACCATTCCCATGGAGATATCTCCTTCAGTCTATGATTCAGTAGCTATGAAACTGACAAGGGGAGGGGAGCAGGGCTCAGCTTGGGAGGGGCATAGACCATGGAGGTCAGTGAGTCATTGGGTAATTAGCACCTGGCAGGTCTACACACACACACACAAACACACACACACACACACATGATGGTCAATGCAGCTTTTTTCTGTAACAATTGAAAACCTCTAGACATCTATCATTCTGTGTCATGACTGTATCTGGGGTTAATTTATAGAGGTGCTGCTTGACAACATGGTGAAGCCAATGAACGACTATGATTTACAGGTCTAAAGAGGAAGGGGCATACCACCCCACGTGAGGTCACATGAGGGAGCACCTGGGTCAGTCAGGAGGCAGAAGAAGCAAGTGAGATCATGGCCCAGAGCCTTGATTGTGGTTTCCCCAGGAAGGACTAGTTGAGGGCGGGGGGCGTGCTTGAGCAAGTCTAGGATTGCTGGTTTGAATGGTGGCAGGCTCTGGGCTATAAAGATGGCGTCTTGGGCATTCAGTGCCTGGCCCAGAGGTGATTTAGGGCAGGGAGAAGACTGACACGGTGTGTGAGGCTTAGGTGGAGGAGGTGGCTGGGGATATGGCTTTGAATCAGGGTTGGTTTGTATATGAAAGGTGTGTTGTTCTCAGGCAAGTTGTTTACTACCTGTACAAAATCGCTAGCCCTGGGAGGGGCACTCTCTCCAGAATGAGCAAGGCCCTCGGATGTGAAAGCATCATAAAATACAGAAAATTTAAAACATGATTAATACATTCAGGAAATGGCTAAAAATACACAGTACACTAATATTTTGGATTGTTATAGGGTAGTTAAAGGGCTTCCCTTGTAGCTCAACTGGTAAAGAATCTGCCTGCAATGCAGGAGACCCCAGTTCGATTCCTGAGTCAGAAAGATCCCCTGGGAAAGGGATAGGCTACACACTCCAATATTCTTGGGCTTCCCTGGTGACTCAGCGGTAAAGAATCCACCTGCAATGCAGGAGACCTGGCTTCGATCCTGGCTCATACATGACTGAGCGACTTTCACTTGCACATGGTAGTTAAAAAACTGTAAGGTAGGTCTCTGTGTTCTGATATGGATGACCTCCAAGACATTGTTAAGTAAAGAAAACAAGTTATGGAACAGTTCTTACCCAGATGATTCTATTTATAAATGAAAAAAGAAACTCGGAATGAACCTTATGCTTCCGTACACCTATATGTATATGTGCAATGCACCCAAAAATGTATGAAGGGACAGCAAACTGGCATCCATGAGGTTTTTTAACTGTACCTGTATGTCCGAGAATTTTATAGTAATTATATGTTCATGAATTACCTGTGTGAAAGTGAACGTGTTAGTTGCTCAGTGGTATCCAACTCTTTCTGATCCCATGGACTGTAGCCTGCCTGCTGGCCCCTCTGTTCATAGAATTCTCCAGGCAAGAATACTGGAGTGGGTAGCAATTCCCTTCTCCAGGGAATCTTCCACACCCAGGATCAATCTCAGGTATCCTGCATTTCAGGCAGATTCTTTATCAACTGAGCCACCAGGGAAACTCATTACCTGTGTACTTCATAGAAAAAAAAGTCATTTAAAAAACAACGCAGGGATGGGAGAAATTGGCTGAAGGTTTTCAAAATATACAAACTTCTGGTTACAAGAGAAATAAGTTCTGGGGATGGTATGTGCCGCTTGGTGGCTGAAGTTTACTGGGTTTTTTTTTTTTTTTGTAATTTTGGCCTCTTTTTATTCATTTTCTATTTATCCATTTTCCATCCATCTTTGTTCTTCAGCCTGTGTGGGTGTCCCATTGCAGTGGCAAGGCCCTAGGATGTGAAAGCATCATAAAATACAGAAAATTTAAAACATGATTAATACATTCAGGAAATGGCTAAAAATACACAGTACACTAATATTTTGGATTGTTATAGGGTAGTTAAAGGGCTTCCCTTGTAGCTCAACTGGTAAAGAATCTGCCTGCAATGCAGGAGACCCCAGTTCGATTCCTAGGTTAGGAAGATCCTCTGGAGAAGGGATAGGCTACCCACTCCAGTGTTCTTGGGCTTCCCTGGCGGCTCCGACGGGGTGGCTCAGACTGTAAAGAATCCACCTGCAATGCAGGAGACCTGGGTTCGATCCCTGGCTCATACATGACTGAGCGACTTTCACTTGCACATGGTAGTTAAAAAACTGTAAGGTAGGTCTCTGTGTTCTGATATGGATGACCTCCAAGACATTGTTAAGTAAAGAAAACAAGTTATGGAACAGTTCTTACCCAGATGATTCTATTTATAAATGAAAAAAGAAACTCGGAATGAACCTTATGCTTCCGTACACCTATATGTATATGTGCAATGCACCCAAAAATGTATGAAGGGACAGCAAACTGGCATCCATGAGGTTTTTTAACTGTACCTGTATGTCCGAGAATTTTATAGTAATTATATGTTCATGAATTACCTGTGTGAAAGTGAACGTGTTAGTTGCTCAGTGGTATCCAACTCTTTCTGATCCCATGGACTGTAGCCTGCCTGCTGGCCCCTCTGTTCATAGAATTCTCCAGGCAAGAATACTGGAGTGGGTAGCAATTCCCTTCTCCAGGGAATCTTCCACACCCAGGATCAATCTCAGGTATCCTGCATTTCAGGCAGATTCTTTATCAACTGAGCCACCAGGGAAACTCATTACCTGTGTACTTCATAGAAAAAAAAGTCATTTAAAAAACAACGCAGGGATGGGAGAAATTGGCTGAAGGTTTTCAAAATATACAAACTTCTGGTTACAAGAGAAATAAGTTCTGGGGATGGTATGTGCCGCTTGGTGGCTGAAGTTTACTGGGTTTTTTTTTTTTTTTTTTTTTTGTAATTTTGGCCTCTTTTTATTCATTTTCTATTTATCCATTTTCCATCCATCTTTGTTCTTCAGCCTGTGTGGGTGTCCCATTGCAGTGGCCTCTTGTTGCTGAGCACTGGCCCTTGGGCGCATGCTCCAGAGCTCTGGCTCCGAATTGGACGCATCGGTCCAGTGGCTCCACTGCATGTGGGATTTCCCGGGCCAGGGATTGAACCGGTGCCCCCTGCAGTGCAAGGCCAACTCCTTACCCACTGGATCACCAGGGAAGCCCAAGTTCACTGCTTTGTACATGTGAACGTTGCTAGGAGCATACGTGGGCTTCCCAGGTAGCGCAAGTGGTAAAGAACCTGCCTGCCAATGCAGGAGACAGAAGAAATATGGGTTCAATCCCTGGGTCAGGAAGGTCCCCTGGAGGAGAGCATGGTAACCCACTCCAGTATTCTGGAATGCTTTGAGAATCCCATGGACAGAGGAGCCTGGTGGGTTATAGTCTGTAGGATTGCAAAAAGCAGGACATGACTGAAGTCACTTAGCATGCGCATGCACACAGGACAGTAAGCAACTCTAAAAAGTTCCCATCACGGGCTTCCCTGGTGGTCCAGTGGGTAAGGACACCACCTTGCAGTGCAAGGGACGCCAGTTCGATCCCTGGCCTGGGAAGATCCCACGTGCCACGGAGCGGCTGGACTAATGTGTCCAACTATCGAGCCAGAGTTCTGGAGCACATGCACCCAGAGCTGGTGCTCTGCAGCGAGAGAGGCCACGGCAATGGGAGGCCCACAGGGGCCAAAGAACAAAGAAATAAATGAAAAGGGCTTCACCTGGTGGTCCAGTGGGTAAGGACACTGCCTTGCAGTGCAAGGGGCGCCGGTTCGATCCCTGGCCTGGGAAGATCCCACGTGCCGTGGAGCGGCTGGACTGATGTGTCCAATTACCGAGCCGGAGCTCAGGAGCGCATGCGCCCAGAGCCGGAGCTCTGCGACAACAGAGGCCGCCGCGATGGGAGGCCCACAGGAGCCAAAGAACAAAGACGGATGAAAATGGACAAATGAAAAACCAATAGAAGTGGCCTGCCTGCTCCCCTCCCTCCCCACCCCATCCCCACCAAAATAAATAAATAAATAAATATTTAACAACAACAAAAAAATAAGAAATAAATGAAAGACCAATAGAAGTGGCCAAAATAAAAAAAAGTTCCCATCACAAGAAAAAATAAGTTTGTAACTATGTGAGGTGACAGATGTTAACTAAACTTATTATGTGGGCACTTCCCTGGTGTCCAGTGGTTAAGACTGCAAGCTTCAGGGCTTCCACTGGTGGTCCAGTGGGTAAGGACACCGCCTTGCAGTGCAAGGGGCGCCGGTTAGGTCCCTGGCCTGGGAAGATTTCACGTGCCACGGAGCGGCTGGACCGATGTGTCCAACTACCGAGCCGGAGCTCTGGAGCGCATGTGCCCAGAGCCGGTGCTCTGTGACAGCAGAGGCCACCACGATGGGAGGCCCACATGGGCCAAAGAACAGAGATGGATGAAAATGGACAAATGAAAAACCAATAGAAGTGGCCTGCCTGCTCCCCTCCCTCCCCACCCCATCCCCACCAAAATAAATAAATAAATAAATATTTAACAACAACAAAAAAATAAGAAATAAATGAAAGACCAATAGAAGTGGCCAAAATAAAAAAAAGTTCCCATCACAAGAAAAAATAAGTTTGTAACTATGTGAGGTGACAGATGTTAACTAAACTTATTATGTGGGCACTTCCCTGGTGTCCAGTGGTTAAGACTGCAAGCTTCAGGGCTTCCACTGGTGGTCCAGTGGGTAAGGACACCGCCTTGCAGTGCAAGGGGCGCCGGTTAGGTCCCTGGCCTGGGAAGATTCCACGTGCCACGGAGCGGCTGGACCGATGTGTCCAATTACCGAGCCGGAGCTCTGGAGCTCATGTGCCCAGAGCCGGTGCTCTGTGACAACAGAGGCCACTGCGATGGGAGGCCCACATGGGCCAAAGAACAAAGATGGATGAAAATAGAGAAATGAAAGACCAATAGAAGTGGCCCGCCCGCTCCCCTCCCTACCCAACCTGACCCCCGCCCAAAATAAATAAATAAATAAATTTAAAAAAAAAAAAAAAAAAGACTGCAAGCTTCAGATCCAGGGGGCTCAGATTCAATCCCTGGTTGGAGAACTAAGATCCCACATGCCTTTTCATATGGCCAAAGGGAAAAAAGCTTATTGTGGTAATCATTCCACAATATACAAATACAAATACATATACAAATCATTACATATACATATACAAATCATTATGTTATACACCTTAGACTAATACAATGCTATATGCCTATTATACCTCAATAAAACTGGAAATAAGACAACCTTTCTTCCCCTAGATAATATCATAGCTATGTGGTGAACACAGTGATGGGAAAGCATGGGGGCTGATGGGTGTAGAAGCAGAGTGGTGGGGTCCTAAACGTGACTAGGCAATCAGGGAGGGTTTCCTGACAGAGGTGAATCCTGAGTTGTGCTTTGAAGGAGGGATGAAAATTAACCAGATGAAGAAGTGGGAAAACATTATTCCAGACAAAGGGAATAGTATGAAGGAGTGGAGGAACATCTATATTTAAGAGCACTAAGATTTGAAAGGAAGATGGATGAAACTGGAGAGGTGGTTGAGGGCAGATTTTAAGTGGCTTCCTAAGCCCAACTGAGAGGTTTTAATTTCATTCAGAGGGCAACGGAGAGCCTTGGGAGGACTTCCAGCTTTGCCTTGATGGGCCAGGATGGTGAAGCCAGGAGGAAGCAGCGGGTGAGTGGATAGACTGAGAAGATGCTGAGGATCAGGGGCTAACCCCTCCTGGCCACGACACTTCAGTCACACGGCTTTCTTCCTGAGCACAAGGAAGTGATCTTCAAACTTCAGGTGTGTCAGAATCACCTGGAGGGGAGCTCCTTGGTGGTCCACTAGTTAGGACTCAACACTGCCACCGCAGAGGTCAAACTAAGATCCCACATCTTGCCAGGGTATCCAAAAGTTTTTTTAAAATCTACTCTTAAAAAAAAGAAAAGAATCACCTGGAGGAACTGTTAAACATTCCACTTACTGGATTCTATGCTTAGAGGTTTCTTGGTAGGTCTGGGATGGGTCCTGAGAACTTACATTTCTAACTGGTTCCCAGGTGATGCTGCTGGTTGGGGACTAACATGGAGAACCCCTGCTCTAACATACCTTTCCATTCCCCGCTCAAGGCCTTTGCATTTGCTGCTTTCTCTTGTTGGGACACTCTTTCCCAAATCTGTTACCTCCTCAGAGAAGCCTTCCTTGATTACTCTGTATGAAGTAGCTACTCAAGTCTCTGACTTCTCTGCCTGTTTTATTTCCTTTAGAACACTGGTCACCATTAGAAATTACCTTGTTACTGTATTTATTGACTTGCGCATTTGTTGTCCATTTCCCTCTATTAAAATGCAAACTCCAGGAAGGCAGGGATCTCTCCCTGGGGAGTCGAGGATAGAGCTTGGCCTGCAGCAGGTGCTTGGGGATTAAAAAAAAATTTATGTATTTATTTTTGGTTATGCTGGGTCTTCACTGCTACACGGGTTTTCTCTAGTGGCAGCAAGCAGGGGCTACCTCTGGTAGCGGTGCCCCGACTGTTTATTGCTTCTCTTGTTTAGTGGCTTCTCTGGTTGTGGAGCACGGGCTCCAGGGCACGCAGGCTTCAGTAGTTGCGGCCTGTGGGCTCCGTTGTGGCTCCTGTGGGCTCCAGAGGTGGTTGAGGGCAGATTTTAAGTGGCTTCCTAAGCCCAACTGAGAGGTTTTAATTTCATTCAGAGGGCAACGGAGAGCCTTGGGAGGACTTCCAGCTTTGCCTTGATGGGCCAGGATGGTGAAGCCAGGAGGAAGCAGCGGGTGAGTGGATAGACTGAGAAGATGCTGAGGATCAGGGGCTAACCCCTCCTGGCCACGACACTTCAGTCACACGGCTTTCTTCCTGAGCACAAGGAAGTGATCTTCAAACTTCAGGTGTGTCAGAATCACCTGGAGGGGAGCTCCTTGGTGGTCCACTAGTTAGGACTCAACACTGCCACCGCAGAGGTCAAACTAAGATCCCACATCTTGCCAGGGTATCCAAAAGTTTTTTTAAAATCTACTCTTAAAAAAAAGAAAAGAATCACCTGGAGGAACTGTTAAACATTCCACTTACTGGATTCTATGCTTAGAGGTTTCTTGGTAGGTCTGGGATGGGTCCTGAGAACTTACATTTCTAACTGGTTCCCAGGTGATGCTGCTGGTTGGGGACTAACATGGAGAACCCCTGCTCTAACATACCTTTCCATTCCCCGCTCAAGGCCTTTGCATTTGCTGCTTTCTCTTGTTGGGACACTCTTTCCCAAATCTGTTACCTCCTCAGAGAAGCCTTCCTTGATTACTCTGTATGAAGTAGCTACTCAAGTCTCTGACTTCTCTGCCTGTTTTATTTCCTTTAGAACACTGGTCACCATTAGAAATTACCTTGTTACTGTATTTATTGACTTGCGCATTTGTTGTCCATTTCCCTCTATTAAAATGCAAACTCCAGGAAGGCAGGGATCTCTCCCTGGGGAGTCGAGGATAGAGCTTGGCCTGCAGCAGGTGCTTGGGGATTAAAAAAAAATTTATGTATTTATTTTTGGTTATGCTGGGTCTTCACTGCTACACAGGTTTTCTCTAGTGGCAGCAAGCAGGGGCTACCTCTGGTAGCGGTGCCCCGACTGTTTATTGCTTCTCTTGTTTAGTGGCTTCTCTGGTTGTGGAGCACGGGCTCCAGGGCACGCAGGCTTCAGTAGTTGCGGCCTGTGGGCTCCGTTGTTGTGGCTCCTGACTCTAGAGCACGGGCTCACTAGTTGTGACAGAGGGGTTTAGTTGCCTGGTAGCATGTGGGATCTTTCCGGACCAGGAATCAAACCTGTGTTTCCTGCATTGTAGCGGGTTGATTCTTAACCACTGAACCACCAAGAAAGCCTGCTTGGGAATTCTTTTTCAGATTAAAAGCAGCTCAGGTGGGTTCTGCCGCCTGGGGTGTTCTGGTGGAGGCCCAGATGATGGACACCAGGAGAGAAAGCTGTTTGGATACTGAACTGAGCTGTTGACACAGGTTAGAAAAACTCATTCTCTTTTGGGGGTAGGGACAGGGGTGGGGTGAGAAAGAGTTTAAAATAGGTGACCTTTTCAAGCAGATGTGGGAGGAAGGAAGGGCCCTGACATCACAGCTGAGAGGCCCAGAGCTCGGTTGTGGCCCAGAGGCCAGGGCCACCAGAGCGGGCCGGCCTGAGTCACTCCCACCTGGAAGTCAGGCGGTCAGGCCAGGCCTGGGGAGGGGGCGTGGCCCTGGGAGGAGCCCGCGGCAGCAGGCAGGCAACCAGGGAGAGGAGGCAGCTGCTGCTTAACCTGTTTCTCCTCTCTTCCTTCTCCCCCTCCAGCAGGCCACCTGCTGAGTATGCTAAGGAGGCCTGGGTGAGGCGCAGCTCCTCAGTTTCCTCGTCTGGGAAATGGGGGAAGGAAGACTATCAAGTCCAGGTGTCTCGACTTGTCACAGACGACCTCACCCGAGCCATTCTCCACTCACTGCACCCACACCTGCCGGGAGTTCTGGAGCGAGTCCTGCCTCAGGCCTCCATGCAAACTCTTTGTTCCCCACTCCCAGCTCTACCCTAGGACCTCCTTCGTAAGGCCACACGCTCCAACCCCCAGGCGCTGGGTGCAGGCGAGGCAGAAGCATGGGCTTTGGAGCCTGACAGGGCTGGCCCCCGATCTGACTCTCTCCCTGACACCTGGTGAACCTGCATCTCTTACCTCAGTTTTCCTCTCTGTAGAGTGGGTACAACTAACTTCTAGATTGTGCTGAAGAAGATTCTATTTTGAAAGTTGGCTTCCTTTTCCTTTTTTCCCTCAATTTTTTTTTTTTTTTTTTTACTGTGGAAAAATAGACACAGTTCAGCGGCACTGAATATCTTCCTCAGGTGCTGCTGTCATCATGGTCTAGCCCCAGGACTCTTTCCTCTGGTAGAACTGAAACTCTGTACCCACTGAACAATGAATCCCTATGCCCCTCACCCCAGGCCCTGGCCACACCCTTCTACTTTCTGTCTCCTCCTCTAAGTTCCTCTTGGAAGTGGACTCATATGGTTATTTGTGTCTTTGGGATGGGTTATTTCACTTAGCATAATGCCCTCAAGGTTTCTCCATGCCATAGCATTTTGTCAAAATTTCCTTCCTTTCGGAGGCTAACTAGCATTCCATAATCTGGATAGACAATATTTTGTTTGTCCATCCATTCACGGAAGGCCATTTGAGTTGCTTCCATGTTTAGCTATTATGGACAACGCTGTCATGAACATGGGTGTACACATATCTCTTTGAGACCTTGCTTTCAATGCTTTCGGGTGTATGCCCAGAAATGGAATTGCTGGATCATATGGCAATGCTATTTTTAGATTTGTGAAGAATCACTATACTGTTTTCCAGCGTAGTTGTACTATGTTACATTCTCATCAACAGTTCCTTACCTACCCCAGTTCCACGACTGCTGCCCTGAAGCCTTTCAGTATTTCTCCAGTTGATGAACTCCAGTGCTACTGACAACCCTGGGCTGGCCCAAGGGTCCATGCGGTCTGAAAGCAGGGACTGTTTCACTCACCCGTGCTCTGACAAAGAGCTGGCAGTGGGGCAGGAAGGGTTACGAAGCACCGGCCACGCACCGAGGGCCCTCTTGGGTGCCCTGCCTGCCTCAGCACCTTCATTCCCCCATGGCACAGAGCTGCCGTCAGCCTACAGGGGAGAGCCCTGGGAGGTGTCCTGACTTGCCCAAGCGAAGAGCAGTGAGCTATGAGAAGTGGGCACGGCTCAGTTTACGAAAGTCCTTGAGGGCCCTCTATCTGGAGGGTCATGGGGGCCACGGCGGTTTTAGACAGGCTCGGGGGGGCAACACCATCAGCTCCCGCTGAAAGTTGAGCAGAGTTGAGACGGGTAGGGAAGAAAGGAGGATTGTGTGTGTGTGTAGAGGGGTTGCTTTGGTTTTTGGCTGCACTTTGAGGCGTGCCAAACTTCCTGGACTGGGGATTAAATCCGTACCCCCTGCAGCGTAAGTGCAGTCTTGGCCACTGGGCCACCAGGGACGTCCAGGACTGTGGTCTCCTGTCTGCCTACCAGAGCAGTAAGAAGGGAGATCTCATCTTAGCACAGAAGGAAGGGGAGGCAAGCAGCACAGGTGGCAACAGAGCTGGCACATGTGACCTGGAATGAGCTCTCTGAGCTGGGACTGGGTTGGGCAGCTTAAGGAGGGTCCACGTTGTCAAGTACAGCGGGTGTGTGGTTTTAGGCAAGTTACTTTGCTTCTCTGGTTCTCAAGTTTCTCATCTGTAAGATGGGCTTACTCACCGTACAGCCTCCTGGAGAGCTGTGAGAGCTCAATGAAGTCATGAAGACATGCAAAGCACTTCCTTAGGCCGATGCCAGGCACACAGCAAGTGCACATAACCACCGACCCCTGTGGGACCCTCACGACTCCCGGGACAGCCTCCCAGGTAGGCTGGGGTCTTCAACCCCCAGGAGCATCCCTAAGTCTGGCTGGTTTGGATGGGCTCTGTTGGGTGCCCTTTCTCTGCTTCCTGGCAGGGAGAGTGGAAATGACCGTGTGCAGGTGTTACCTCCCCTCCCGCCTGGCCCCCGCGCCCTCCCCTCGCCCTCCCCAGCTCCTGCTCTTCACCCCAGGTCTATTTCCAGCAACACGACTGCCTGAGGCCTGTGGCAGGTGTGGGTGGTGAGTCAGAGCTCAGCGGACATGGTGGCCCTGGGGGCCTGATGCTGTCACAGTCTCCCTCCCTGGGCGCTTCCCAGCAGGGCTATGAGAACTTTGATGGGGGCTGCGGGGGGGCAGAACCAGTGCCAAAGGGCCCCTTGGCGTGTCACCAAGAAGACACGGGGGCAGAGCCCACAGGCTCCACGTCAGCCTCTGCCGGCTGGAGGTGGAGGCAGAGACCCCGTCCTGTTTGTCTCCACTCCTAACATGCCTAGGGCTGGGCTTGGCACCTGGCAAGGATGCAGTAAGTGCTCACAGACCGAATGGGCCAGAATTTGTATGGGACTTTGGAGACACAGGATTTGCTGTGTACGGGATGCTTGTGAGGACAGAGCAAGAGCACTGGAGACAGCATTTCTGTGACCCTGAGCACGTAAATTGGCCTCTCCAAGCCTCAGTTTGCTCATCAGTGAAGTGGGGATAACATCCCGTACCTTGTTGTGGACCCCCGTGAGGTGTAGAGGCGGTGACCTCAGAATATTGTCTACTGAGCCTCAGACAGTTATCTATAATAACATGGATCATGTTGCATTACACGTGGATTATCGTGTGTGCTCCTCCTCCCCAGATGGCGAGCTGCTCCTGGGTCAGGGCGGGCGCTCTCTCTGTGTCACATTTGCGCCCCCAAGGCCAGGTGCAGGGCCTGGCACAGAGCCTCTCCTCCACACGTGTTTGTTGCACAACCAACTGACCCTCTCCTTGCCTGGAGGTTGTTAGATGGTAAACAGTGGTAGCTGTGACAACATGCCACAGGCTATCCGAGTGCACAGAATTTCCACTCCGAAGAGAAGCCTACCATTTCTTAAGCACTTGTGCACTAAGAGCTTAGTGGTTGATTTCTTCGGATTTTTTTATAGCACCACACAGGCTGGTATTAATATTATTCCCATTTTACAGATGGGAGAACTGAGGTTCAGAGACCCTAAGTCACTTGTTTCAGGCCCTGTGTTGGTCTAGAGGTGAAGCTGAGTTGAGTCCCAGGTCTGCCTGGTCTGTCAAGATTCTTAATCGTCCGCAGTATTGCTGGTGTAGACAGAAGAGGGAGTTAGGAAGGCACCGCTGGTCGATCTCCTTGCTGGCCTGTGCTGCCTTGAGCTGGCCCAGACCTCGGGGTTGGCATGGCCTGTCTGCGAGTCTGTGTGCCCACCAGGACTGCAGACTCTCCTGATGGCCCCGTCTCCTTCGGCTCAGTGACTCCCAGGCTCACCACAGGATCTGGTGTGTCTTCTATTAAGACAGGAGTCTCCCGAGGGAATGAATGGCCTTCTCTCCTGACTGGGTTCCACACTGTTGAGACAGCACAAACTGCTCCACTGGAAGACACTGTGTTTCCGGGCATCGTCCCAACCCGGCTGGCAGCCGCAGATGCCTGAGAGGGTCACCCCTCACCCCGGCCAAGCTGGCTCCTTCGTCCCAGTCAGCACTTCCTTCCATTTAGAGAGAGCCTCCCTGTCCAGCCCCAGATCAGCCCTCCTTCTCTCTGCCTCCTGAGACTCTAGAATTCCTCTCTGACCCTCACCTGGCTCTTTCTCTCTCCCTTTTATTTTATTTAATTTTTATTCTTTGGCTCTATTACATAGCATGTGGGATCTTAGTTCCCCGGCCCGGGATCAAATGCATGCTCCTTTTGTTGGAAGCATGGAGTCTTCACCATTGGACCACCAGGGAGGTCCTTCCCACCCAGCTCTTGTGCTTGCCCAAGCAGGATTTGCTTTTGGGGTCACTGAAGTAGTTCCATGACAGGTGAACTGGGCTTTCTAACTTAATTCCTTTGAGTCCTACAGTCTTTAGCTATTGTCCACTCCTCAGTTCCTAGCACAGTGTCAGGCACATAATAGGTGCTCAATGAATAATTGTTCAATGAATGAACACGTCTAAGGAGTCACCATACCTACAGCTCTATTGATCTCTGCTGGAAGGCTGGATTGATGTGTGTGTCTGTGTGTCTGTAGCCTTGGCATTTCCAGGCCTTGATTTTGCCCATCTTTGAAATGGGTGGGTTGGATGGAAGCAGCCCTGTCCATTTGGGTACCCACAGCAGCAGCTGGACAGACAGTGTACATTTCCACATAGAGCCTCTCTTCCCTACACCTGTGCACACTTGGATTTTGATGAATCTCAAAAATTGTTGTGGGGAAGCAAAGCCCTAAAATGATTCGTGATCATAAACTGATTGACCTGGGTACTAGCCACACACTGTGGCTTGGGGCTTTACAATCCTCTGTGCAAGAGTGGGCCTCTTCTGGTCTCTTCAAGGAAGCAGACTGCAGCGCCTCGGGTGTGAATGGCATGATGGCAGGGATTCAGTTGTTCTTCTCTTTATCTCTTTGCCAACCAACTATTTATGGAACATCTTCTACGTAGTCGGTCCTGGGGATACACTAATGAATACAAAGCTCTTTTGGAGCCTGTGTTCTGGTGAGAGTGACAGGGAATTAAGAAATAATTTTAGGTAGCCACCTATTAAGTGGGAAGATATCTAATTACGGTAAATGCCATGGAGGAACTTAGGGTGCTGGGCTAAACGGGGTTACCTTAGCTGGGGGAGGTGTCAAAGCTGGTCCTGAAGCGTCACTCAAGAGACTTTCTGAGCTACGACCAGAGCATGAGAAAGTGCTGACCTTGCAAAAAGCAGAGGGACGAGCCCCCCAGGCAGAAGGATGTAGGAGTCGTAGGTTAGTCCTTAGGTCGTGTCTGACTCCTGCGACCCCATGAACTGTAGTCCTCCAGGCTCCTCTGTTGGTTGGATTCTTCAGGCGAGAATCCTGGAGTGGGTCGCCATGCCCTCCTCTTCCCCACCTGGGACTTGAACCCTGGTCCCCTGCATGACAGGCAGATTCTTTATCGACTGAGCTACAGGGGCAGAAGGAAGAGTATGTGCAAAATCTCCAAAGGCGGACAGGGGTAATCGTGGATTCTTTTGATTTTTTTTTTAAAGGAAGTAAATGGAAAACTGTAACTCTTGAGCTATTATTAATAGCAGTGCCAGATTAACTTCTCTATTCACCCAACAAGCCCCTACTGTAGAGCTGGCCCTGTGCTAGGCCGGGGGGACAGCAGCTATGCCTGAAAGCCACATTCTTGTCACACACATCCCGGACCTGGCACCCCGTGGAGAGGAGCTGGCCTGATGTTTGTGAAGGGCTCCCAGCTTAGATCCTTGGGGAAATAAACCCCGCAGGTTCTGGCATCCCCCACCTCCCACCAGCCAGCCGGCCGCTCCTGGCCTCCAGAGGAGGGAGGCTTCTGTTTCCTGCTTCTCCCTCCCCCGCCCACCTGGGCACAGAGGGTCTTTCATCCATTGTTACTGCTTCCTGCCCATCCATCTCCAGCTGCTGGGCTGAACCCTGCAGATTTACAGTGACAAGCGGATGCTTTTACCAGGACCCTCGAGGGGGACAGGGAGGGGAGTGGCCTGGGGGGGAGGGAGAGGGGGAAGCTACCGCCTTGTGACAAGGACGTTTCCTGCCTTAAAGAGGTGTCAGACCCTGAGGACTCAGAGAATGGGAAGCAGACCTCTGTCCCCAAAGGCTCCCCCATGCTAGGGGAGGGAGTGATTAAAGACCCCTGACTCAGCAGGGCCTCCCTGACCCTTGGACTGGGTTTGGGTCCTGGCCCCATTTCTGACGTGCAGAACGAGTGCCAGGCTTGGAATCAGGAGGCTGGGGTTAATGTCCACATCCGTCAACACCTAGCTGGGTGACTTAGGCAAATTCTGTAGCTTCTTTGGGCTTCAAGCATTCTCATTTGACAGGTGAGTCTAATAATCCACGCCCAGCAGTGTTGTAAAAATGAATGTGATCACGTAGGTTAGATGATGGCCAAATGCCATAAAATGAAAAGCCTTTCTTCCCCTCCGGCTCTCCTATCCAAAGTAGAAGGTTACCAACTGACTCCTGCTCAGGAAGGCTTGGTTAAATACCTACTGCCTGCCAGCTTTGCAGATAAGGAGCAACAAGACCCTGTTGGGATTTTTTTTTTTTTTTTGGTTTGCTTGTTTGTTTAATTTTGACCTCTTTTTACTGATTTTTTTTTTTAATTTTTTTTTGAGGGGGCCACTTCTGTTGGTCTTTTGTTTATTTCCATCTTTGTTCTTTTGGCATGTGTGGGCCTCCCATCGCAGTGACCTCTCTCATCGCAGAGCATCGGCTCTGGGCACATGCGCTCCAGAGCACTGGCTTGTAATTGGACACATCAGTCCAGTTGCTTCATGGCACATGGGGTCTTCCCAGGCCAGGGATTGAACTGGCGCCCCTTGCACTGCAAGGCGGTGTCCTTACCACTGGACCACCAGGGAAGCCCCTGATTTTAAAAATGTATTTATTTTTAATCCATCTTTATTCTTTGGCCTGTGTGGGCCTCCCATTGCAACGGCCTCTCTCGTTGCAGGGCACCGGCTCTGGGCACATGCGATCTAGAGCGCTGGCTTGTAATTGGACACACCGGTCCAGCTGCTCCGCGGCACGTGGGATCTTCCCAGGCCAGGGATCGAACTGGTGCCCCTTGCAGTGCAAGGCGGACTCTTTACCCACTGGACCACCAGGGAAGCCCCAAGACCCTGTTTTAAGTGAGACAGAAAAACAGGCAGATATGCATCAGGCAGTTGGTTGTAGCAGACCTCTGTCCCCAAAGGCTCCCCATGCTAGGGGAGTGATTAAAGACCCCTGACTCAGCAGGGCCTCCCTGACCCTTGGACTGGGTTTGGGTCCTGGCCCCATTTCTGACGTGCAGAACGAGTGCCAGGCTTGGAATCAGGAGGCTGGGGTTAATGTCCACATCCGTCAACACCTAGCTGGGTGACTTAGGCAAATTCTGTAGCTTCTTTGGGCTTCAAGCATTCTCATTTGACAGGTGAGTCTAATAATCCACGCCCAGCAGTGTTGTAAAAATGAATGTGATCACGTAGGTTAGATGATGGCCAAATGCCATAAAATGAAAAGCCTTTCTTCCCCTCCGGCTCTCCTATCCAAAGTAGAAGGTTACCAACTGACTCCTGCTCAGGAAGGCTTGGTTAAATACCTACTGCCTGCCAGCTTTGCAGATAAGGAGCAACAAGACCCTGTTGGGATTTTTTTTTTTTTTTTTGGTTTGCTTGTTTGTTTAATTTTGACCTCTTTTTACTGATTTTTTTTTTTAATTTTTTTTTGAGGGGGCCACTTCTGTTGGTCTTTTGTTTATTTCCATCTTTGTTCTTTTGGCATGTGTGGGCCTCCCATCGCAGTGACCTCTCTCATCGCAGAGCATCGGCTCTGGGCACATGCGCTCCAGAGCACTGGCTTGTAATTGGACACATCAGTCCAGTTGCTTCATGGCACATGGGGTCTTCCCAGGCCAGGGATTGAACTGGCGCCCCTTGCACTGCAAGGCGGTGTCCTTACCACTGGACCACCAGGGAAGCCCCTGATTTTAAAAATGTATTTATTTTTAATCCATCTTTATTCTTTGGCCTGTGTGGGCCTCCCATTGCAACGGCCTCTCTCGTTGCAGAGCACTGGCTCTGGGCACATGTGATCCAGAGCACTGGCTGGTCATTGGACACACCGGTCCAGCTGCTCCGCGGCATGTGGAATCTTCCTAGGCCAGGGATCGAACTGGTGCCCCTTGCACTGCAAGGTGGACTCTTTACCCATTGGACCACGAGGGAAGCCCCAAGACCCTGTTTTAAGTGAGACAGAAAAACAGGCAGATATGCATCAGGCAGTTGGTTGAAGCATTTGAACAAGCCAGCTAAGAGTGTGGCTCTGGAGCCAGCCTGCTTGGCCCACCACTCACTGGCTGTGTGACTATACACTAGTCACTTATCCTCTCTGGGCCTCAAATGCCTAAATCTGTATTGTAGGACTGTTGTGACAATTAAATTATTTAGTATTTGTAAAGTACTTAGTACAGTACTAAGTACAGTACAGTACTAAGTACTTACTGCAGTACCTGTCACATAGTAAGTCTCAAAAAGTAAAAGTGATGGGGACTGCATTTCACCAGAATATCAGGAGCCCCGTTTCTGAGCAGAACTGCAGTACCCAAAGCAGAGGGGCAGGCTATATGGAGTGAGCAGCTGGTCAGGCCTCCGTTCTCCACATGGTCTGTCCAGGACAGTGCAGGATCAGGAGCCGCCAAGGCCGTTTACACAAACCTGGAGCTGACCCTGAACCCCAAGGTGCTGGAGCTGCTTGCGGCTACAAGGTTCCCAGCAGGCAGTAAAAATGCATTTCTGTGTGGTCGTGATGGGCTCCAGCTTCCTAGGACTGAGCTACCTGCAGGGGCACCAGCTGGTCCACACTGTGCCATCCGAGGGGCTGGCCAGGCTGTCCGGACTGTCCCACAAGCTGACCAGGTAGACACAGACCCCTGCCCAGTGGAGTGAGAGCTCTCAGCCAGAGACGAGGGTTCAGTCCCCCACTGCTTGGATGGGAGCAAGAAAACTCAAAGGAGCCCCTGAATCCCAATAGAGATGGAGAATCAGGATGGGAATGCCCTGGGTGAGAATAAACCACTGGGACCTGGGATTTGTAAGGGATGAGGGCCCCTGAACCCCTTTCTACTGGCATATACCTACTCCGGGGACACAACGACTCATGCCCACCCAAGCTCATCCAAAGGAAGAGCAGCATCTGACTACTGCTCTCACCCTAACTATTAGGAACAGCTACCCAGTTGTTTCAAGTTCAATTGTGACTAAGGAACCACCAGACCTGACAAGATGGAAATAACCCTCAACGTTAAAAGCGGAATTAGCCTATGAAGAAGTTCTTATGAGGTGCAGGTGCTGATGAAGTCACCACAGAGTGGGGGGAGGTAGTCCCAGTCCAGCTGGTACTAGAGTCGAGGACAGTGGGAAGAGCTGAATCTTAAATGGTGAGTGTGGATGAACCTGCACCAGGAGGGACCGTCCTGGGGGCAGGGCACAACGCCAGCAAAGGCAAAAGGCGGCATTGGAAGGAGATTCAGGCGAGGCACAGTGGGAGATGAGGCAGGACTGGAACTCGGGGTACTGTGAGCCATGGGAGGGTGATGGGTTATGATCCTGAAGATGACATGGAGATTTAGGTGGAGGAGGACACGTCAGATTTTGATTTTTGTCAAGTCGCCCTGGTTGAAGTGTGGCAGGCAGATTGGAGGGTGGGGCGTGAAGGCAGTGAGATCACAGCAGATTGGTGGTGTAGTGCCACAGGAAGTCAAATGGGAGAAGGTTAGATGAGAATAATATCAGGGCCTATAGCACAGTGTCTGACACCCAGCAGGTATTCAGTTAAAAGGTGCTATATATGCGTGCGTGTGTGCTCAGTCGCTTCAGTCGTGTCCGACCCTGTGTGACCCCATGGACTGAAGCCCACCAGCCTCCTCTGTCCGTGAGATGCTCCAGGAAGGGGTATTGGAGAGGGTTGCCAAGCCCTCTTCCAGGAGATCTTCCCAACCTCGGGATCAAATCCCGCCTCTTATGTCTCCTGCAAGGGCAGGTGGGTTCTTTACCATAGGGCCACCTGGGAAGCCCCAAAGGTTGCTGTAAGTATGGTTAAAGGCTGAGGGTCTGGTTTAAGAAACACTGGGGGCTTCCCCTGGTGGTCCAGTGGGTAAGGACACCGTCTTGCAGTGCAAGGGGTGCTGGTTCGATCCCTGGCCTGGAAGATCCCACGTGCCGCAGAGCGGCTGGACCAATGTGTCCAATTACCGAGCCGAGCTCTGGAGCTCATATGCCCAGAGCCAGCGCTCTGCGACAATAGAGGCCACTGTGATGGGAGGCCCACATGGGCCAAAGAACAAAGATGGATGAAAATAGATAAATGAAAGACCAATAGAAGTGGCCTGCCCACCCCTCTCCCTCCCCAACCTGTCCTCTGCCCTAAATAAATAAATAAATAAATCTTAAAAAAAAAAAAAAGAAACACTGGAAAAGTCAAATCTGTAGGAATCTTTGAATGGATGGATGAGAGAAGATGAGTCAAAGAAAGAATTGCTGAAAGTTCGTAAGCACTCATCACATCATGAGTCAATTCACTCAGTTCCATTCATACAGCTCGTCTCATTGAGCACCTACTGTGTGCAAGGCATATTCCTAACCGCTGAAGTTACAAAACAGACCAGAGCTGGTCCCTAGTGCCGCAGGGCCCACTGTTCAGACTTCACCAATGATGAAGGACCGACTGTTTTCATCAGATGGCCTGAGAGTGCCAGGGCCTCCTAGGAGTCTGTAGATGGCCTCAAGCCCAGCATGCCCCAAACTGGGTTCCTACCCCTGCCTGCCTGTCTACACGTCTTCCCACCTCAGGAAATGGCACTGCCACCCGCCAGGCGCTCAGACCAGAGGCCTGGGTATCCACACCAACACCCTCGTCCTCTCTTTCCTCCACCCGACCCCTGACCCAATCCAGCTGCAGCTTTTAAAAAGTGTATTTCCAAAACATACTGTGAATCCATCCCGTTCTCTCTGTGATGCCTTTTCCATCTTAGTCCAAGCCCCCAGCACTCAGTCTGGAGAGCATGTTGGCTGCCTGACTGGTCTTCTTGCCACTGGCTCCTCCATCATTACCCCGCAGAGCGGGCACGAGCAAGCATCGTCAAAGGCCAATCACAACCCACGACTCCACCCTCAAAACCTTAGGACCTTCCCTTTGACCTGGAACCTAATTCATAAGCCCCTGTTGGTCCTCAGAGCCAGCATAGGCTTGGCCCGGCCTCCTTCTAAGCTCCTCCTGCAAGGCTGCAGCCCTCCCCTCGCTCTCCCAGAAGTGGCCTTCCGATTTCTTGAACCACCGTGCTCTTTCCCACCTTTGGACTTTTGTGCATTCTGCTGTCTCTCCTGAGATGCCCTTCCCTACATTATTTGCTGGGCTGGCTCCTTCTTGATCTCCAGGTCTCAGTTTTATTTATTTATTTATATTTTTAAGGGTTTTTTTTTTTTTTTTCCGTTTTTTTTTGGGGGGGTGTAGAGCACTTTTAAAGCCTTCACTGAATTTGTTACAACTCTGATCCTGTTTTATGTTTTGGTTTTTGGGCTGAGAGGCATGTGGGATCCCTGATGCTCGATCAGGGATCGAACCTGCAGCCCCTGCCTTAGAAGGCAAAGTCCCAACCACTAGGCTGCCAGGTCTCAGTTCCGTGGCCCCTCCTTCCAGGGACTTCCCTTGGCGGCCTAGGGGTTAGGACTCTGAGCTTCCAATACCCGGGGTGCAGGTTGGATCCCTGCTTTGGGAACTAAGATCTCACATGCTATGTGGTGCAGCCATAAAAGAATTTAAAAAAAAAAAAGATCACCTCCTTCCAGAGGCCTCCCTGCCTGTCTTGGTCCTCATCTTGACCCTGCTCATTCCCTCAAAGCCCTTATCCCAAAGTGCAATTATTTGACTTGCCCATTTTGGTCTTCTGTCTCCCCCTCGTCTGATCAGAGTTCTTGAAGGCCGCATCCACCTCTGCCTCCCTTCCCTGGGGCTCTCCAGCCCAGAACCTGCCCTGCAGCTGGCCTGTGTTGACACTGGCTGACCCTGAGTCCCCAGGGTCCAACCAGCGCAGCGGCCTCCTGCAGCACTTCCCAGCTCCGGCTCTGTTCACACAGAATCGCCCTCTCTCCTCTCTGCGAACTCAGTGGAAGACCTTGCGGGTTATCTTGTCATCTATCAATCTCTAATAAACCAGGTTATTTTTAGAACAGGTGAAAGCCACAATCTAACATCGGTGAGAGGATTTTCCACTCCCATCTGCCTTTCTACTACCATTGGGTTTCCTGTGGTGGTTGCGGAGGCTGCCGAGCCTGCAGGCTTTGTTATTCTGGGGTACGGAGAAGGACCTGAGAAGAAAACCAGGCCCCCTCATGCCTTCTTCTGCCCTGTGTGGTCAAAAGTTTGAGGTGCCCAGTACAATCCCCTGGGATCCTGTGGGACGCCTGGGAAGGGGCCTGAGGCTCCTCACTTTCTGTGTGACTTGGACTCATCACTTTCCCTTTCCGAGCCTCAGTTATTCATCTATAAAAAGAGGGGGTTGGAAGGTTAGTTGCTCAAGACTCTGACTGCTAAGATTTGGATGAAACCATGCGCTAGTGAGTCTTTTCCATCCCTGAACATCAATGACATGCAGGTCTCAGTTCTTTCTATGAACAGATTGCAGCAGGCGCCTCTTATAGCATGTATGCAAATATATGCAAATTAATGTGAAATGAAAGGGCCCCAGAAGCTCTTGCTCACAGGACCAAGGTCTGGCCAGACCTGGGGTTGGAGGAAAGACTTAGTTGATGCTTTGACCCTGCTTGGCTCTCTTTCCCATACCCCACTCTACTGAGAGGAAACTGAGTCTGCAATAGGGCTTGACCCTGTTTGATTCTCCAAGTGGTGCAGCCATAAAAGAATTTAAAAAGATCACCTCCTTCCAGAGGCCTCCCTGCCTGTCTTGGTCCTCATCTTGACCCTGCTCATTCCCTCAAAGCCCTTATCCCAAAGTGCAATTATTTGACTTGCCCATTTTGGTCTTCTGTCTCCCCCTCGTCTGATCAGAGTTCTTGAAGGCCGCATCCACCTCTGCCTCCCTTCCCTGGGGCTCTCCAGCCCAGAACCTGCCCTGCAGCTGGCCTGTGTTGACACTGGCTGACCCTGAGTCCCCAGGGTCCAACCAGCGCAGCGGCCTCCTGCAGCACTTCCCAGCTCCGGCTCTGTTCACACAGAATCGCCCTCTCTCCTCTCTGCGAACTCAGTGGAAGACCTTGCGGGTTATCTTGTCATCTATCAATCTCTAATAAACCAGGTTATTTTTAGAACAGGTGAAAGCCACAATCTAACATCGGTGAGAGGATTTTCCACTCCCATCTGCCTTTCTACTACCATTGGGTTTCCTGTGGTGGTTGCGGAGGCTGCCGAGCCTGCAGGCTTTGTTATTCTGGGGTACGGAGAAGGACCTGAGAAGAAAACCAGGCCCCCTCACGCCTTCTTCTGCCCTGTGTGGTCAAAAGTTTGAGGTGCCCAGTACAATCCCTGGGATCCTGTGGGCCGCCTGGGAAGGGGCCTGAGGCTCCTCACTTTCTGTGTGACTTGGACTCATCACTTTCCCTTTCCGAGCCTCAGTTATTCATCTATAAAAAGAGGGGGTTGGAAGGTTAGTTGCTCAAGACTCTGACTGCTAAGATTTGGATGAAACCATGCGCTAGTGAGTCTTTTCCATCCCTGAACATCAATGACATGCAGGTCTCAGTTCTTTCTATGAACAGATTGCAGCAGGCGCCTCTTATAGCATGTATGCAAATATATGCAAATTAATGTGAAATGAAAGGGCCCCAGAAGCTCTTGCTCACAGGACCAAGGTCTGGCCAGACCTGGGGTTGGAGGGAAAGACTTAGTTGATGCTTTGACCCTGCTTGGCTCTCTTTCCCCATACCCCACTCTACTGAGAGGAAACTGAGGCCACTGAGGGAAAGTGACTTGCCCAAGGTCACTAAGCAAGACTCTGGCAGAGGGTGTTAGCAGCCAGGTCAGCATTCTGGCACTGTGCTCACCTGCTCTTCCTGCCATGTGGCTGCAGGCCTGGGGCTAGAGCCCAGCTCTAATGGAAGGGAGGTGCACCCTCTGGTTAATCCAGAGGGGACTAGAATATGCTTTGGCAGGAGGTTCAACCAAAACACTATATTTGGAGTAGGAAGATACCCTTTCGGTTATGTGACTGGAGTTAAGATGTCCTTTGAATCCTATATTGGGAAATGGATATGTGGAGAGAGTGTTCTGTGGAGAAGGAACAGCATGCACCAAGAAGCAGATGCAGAAGAGAGGGCAGCACAGCCAAACTCAGGCGTTCCTGCTCACGAAGACACCTTCAAGACAAACTCTCCCCTGTCACTTCTGCCAACCAGTAGGCATCCCCCTCTAGTCTTTTTATTTTTTTTTTAAATTATTGCTTTATTTATCTTAATCTGGCTGCACTGGGTCTTAGTTGTGGCACGTGGGATCTAGTTCCCTGACCAGGGATCAAACCTGGGCCCCCTGCATTAGAAGCACAGAGTCTTAACCACTGGACCACCAGGGAAGTCCCCCCGTCTAGTCTCTTTTAAACAGAAATTCTCCCCTGCCTATATGATAGAGCACACGTAAGGAAAGACTGAAAAACAAGCTGGAGAGTGATGTGGGGACCAGCTTGTGCAACGCCTGAAATGGTAGGCTGAGAGCGCCAGACTTTACTCTGAGCACAATAGGGAGCCGCTGAAAGTTTTCTGGCAGTGAGAGAAGTCATCCGATTCATATTCAGAATGCGCCGATCAGAGGCTGGCAGCAGGGAAACCAGGTGGAAGGGCAATCGTTTGCCAGTGGTTAAGGCAAGGCCTGAAGAAAGGGGAGGAGGCAGGGAGAGAGCCTGGGCCCTTGTGTGAATGGAGCAATCTGAGCCTGTAGGGACAGGGAAACAAGGGGGAGGACGGAGAAGAGGGAGTTACTCCAAAGAGGAAGGAGGCGCAGGCCTCTGCTCTCTGTCCTTCCCAGGACTGGCTCTCCCGCAGGCTGGTGCCCAGGCAGGAGGGGAAGAAGGCGCCCAGGTCCATGGAGCAGCTGCTCACCAGGAATCCAGGACAGAAGGCAGCTTGAGTTGGTTCTCTGGGGACTTTTCTTCTATTTTTCTAACTTGTTAAAGACAGACCTGAGGGCCTTAGGGAACCACAAATTAAGTATTTCTCAAACATTTATTTAGTACTCACTAGGACAGAGTATTAGTGTGGGGACAGATACGCTAAGGCCATATTTTTGGAGTAGGAAGATACCCTTCGGTTATGTGACTGGAGTTAAGATGTCCTTTGAATCCTATATTGGGAAATGGATATGTGGAGAGAGTGTTCTGTGGAGAAGGAACAGCATGCACCAAGAAGCAGATGCAGAAGAGAGGGCAGCACAGCCAAACTCAGGCGTTCCTGCTCACGAAGACACCTTCAAGACAAACTCTCCCCTGTCACTTCTGCCAACCAGTAGGCATCCCCCTCTAGTCTTTTTATTTTTTTTTTAAATTATTGCTTTATTTATCTTAATCTGGCTGCACTGGGTCTTAGTTGTGGCACGTGGGATCTAGTTCCCTGACCAGGGATCAAACCTGGGCCCCCTGCATTAGAAGCACAGAGTCTTAACCACTGGACCACCAGGGAAGTCCCCCCGTCTAGTCTCTTTTAAACAGAAATTCTCCCCTGCCTATATGATAGAGCACACGTAAGGAAAGACTGAAAAACAAGCTGGAGAGTGATGTGGGGACCAGCTTGTGCAACGCCTGAAATGGTAGGCTGAGAGCGCCAGACTTTACTCTGAGCACAATAGGGAGCCGCTGAAAGTTTTCTGGCAGTGAGAGAAGTCATCCGATTCATATTCAGAATGCGCCGATCAGAGGCTGGCAGCAGGGAAACCAGGTGGAAGGGCAATCGTTTGCCAGTGGTTAAGGCAAGGCCTGAAGAAAGGGGAGGAGGCAGGGAGAGAGCCTGGGCCCTTGTGTGAATGGAGCAATCTGAGCCTGTAGGGACAGGGAAACAAGGGGGAGGACGGAGAAGAGGGAGTTACTCCAAAGAGGAAGGAGGCGCAGGCCTCTGCTCTCTGTCCTTCCCAGGACTGGCTCTCCCGCAGGCTGGTGCCCAGGCAGGAGGGGAAGAAGGCGCCCAGGTCCATGGAGCAGCTGCTCACCAGGAATCCAGGACAGAAGGCAGCTTGAGTTGGTTCTCTGGGGACTTTTCTTCTATTTTTCTAACTTGTTAAAGACAGACCTGAGGGCCTTAGGGAACCACAAATTAAGTATTTCTCAAACATTTATTTAGTACTCACTAGGACAGAGTATTAGTGTGGGGGACAGATACGCTAAGGCCATATTTTCTGCATCTCAAAGTAGGACATGCAATCTACATAGGACTTTTTAGAATTTGAGATTTATCTATGGGGCAAGCACTTTAATGTATCGGTAATGGGTTGAATTGTGTCCCCCCAAAATAGACATTCAAGTATAAACGCCTAGCACTTCAGAATGTGACCTTATTTGGGAATAAAGCTGTTGCAAATATAAGATGAGGTCACGCACGAATAGGGTTGGCACTTAATCTACTATAATTGGTACCTTTATAAGAAGGGGAAGGGCTTCCCCTGGTGGTCCAGTGGCTAAGGACACCGCCTTGCAGTGCAAGGGGCGCCGGTTCGAGCCCTGGCCTGGGAAGATCCCACGTGCCGCAGAGCGGCTGGACTGATGTGTCCAATCACCAAGCCGGAGCTCTGGAGCGCATGCGCCCAGAGCCGGTGCTCTACAACTACAGACGCCACCGCGATGGGAGGCCCACAGGAGCCAAAGAACGAAGACGAATGAAAATAGAGAAATGAAAGACCAATAGAAGTGGCCCGCCCACTCCCCTCCCTCCCCAACCCGACCGCCTTGCAAAAGTAAATAAATAAATAAATCTTAAAAAAAAAAAAAAAAAAGAAGGGGAAAGAGGGAATTCTCTGGTTGTCCAGTGGTTAGAACTCTGTGCTCCTACTGCCAGGGGCCTGGGTTCACTTCCCGGTCAGGGAACTAAGGTCCCTAATAAGAAGAGAGAGAGAGAGAGAGAGAGAGAGAGAGAGAGAGAGAGCTTCCCTGGTGGTCCAGTGGGTAAGGACACCGCCTTGCAGTGCAAGGGGCGCCAGTTCGATCCCTGGCCTGGGAAGATTCCACGTGCCATGGAGCGGCTGGACCAATGTGTCCAATGACCGAGCCGGAGCTCTGGAGTGCATGCGCCCAGAGCCGGTGCTCTGCAGTGAGAGAGGCCACTGCGATGGGAGGCCCACACGGGCCAAAGAACAAAGATGGATGAAAATAGATAAATGAAAGACCAATAGAAGGGCCTGCCTGCCTCCTCCCTCCCCTGCCACCCCCGCCCCCCCCAAAAAAAAACAAAAAAAGAAAAAAGAGAGAGAGACACACAAGGAGAACGCCTTGTGATGACAGAGGCTGAGTTTGGAACAATGCAGCTGCAAATCATAGAACGCTAGGGACTGGGGGCGGCCAGCAGAAGCTAGGAGGATGCATGAAAGGATTCTCCCCAGAGTCTCAGATAACAGGGCCCCAGGGGCGCCTTGATTTCAATCCTCTGACCTGCAGAGCAGTGAGAGAATACATTTTGGTTATCCTACATCACTTGGTTTGTGGTACTGTGTTACAATTAGCCCTAAGAAAGTAACAAAACATTGAAATAAATCCCGTTTCACTTTTGTCCATCTCAGCCTGAGCACCACTTTGGAGGAGCGCATCCTAGAGCAAACACATCCGTATCGCTCTCTCGCCCAGAGCTTGTCCACGGCCCCCGAGTGCCCCCGGCCCCAGCTGCTCCTCACTCTCCCTGCTCAGCAACTTCCGCTGTGCTCTTGGCACCAACACGCTATCTCTTCGTTGGGCCTTTCCTCGTGTTCCCCCCTCACACCTCCCTTTGTGTCCCCAACACCTTTTCTTGCTTCCCTTTCCTTGGTGGAGCAGTTAAGAACAGAGCACCCGGCTTTGCATCCTGGTTCTGCCTTTTCTCAGCATCTAGCAGTGAGCTTGCATAAATTCTGACTTTGATGCCTCAGTTTCCTCACCTACAAAATGGGACTGCTAGCATTTTCTGTCTCATAGGTTTGCTTGAGGATGGAAAGGTATAAAAGCCTCTGAAAAAATAAAAAAATAAAAAGCCTCTGAAGGTCTAATCCTTGTAGGAAGTACATGAAAGAATGGTTCCTATCACCTCCCTTCTGCTTGGCCCGCTGTTCTCCAGAAGGTCTCCCTGCCTCTGCCCTGGCTTCCTGCTGGACTGTGTCACCCAGGTTTTATGCCTGTCTCATCATGTGTGTGTCCCCTCAGGTTAGGGAAGAGCCCGTTCTGCATCCCTGCATCTGAGCACACAGCAGGGGCTCCATCAATGCTCGTGGCCTGAACGGTGGAGCAGAGAATGAGCCGTGGCCAAGGAGATCTGGGAGGCAGAGGTGCGGACAGCTTTAGCCGTTCTGCATCCCAAAAAGAAAAAGAGAGACACACAAGGAGAACGCCTTGTGATGACAGAGGCTGAGTTTGGAACAATGCAGCTGCAAATCATAGAACGCTAGGGACTGGGGGCGGCCAGCAGAAGCTAGGAGGATGCATGAAAGGATTCTCCCCAGAGTCTCAGATAACAGGGCCCCAGGGGCGCCTTGATTTCAATCCTCTGACCTGCAGAGCAGTGAGAGAATACATTTTGGTTATCCTACATCACTTGGTTTGTGGTACTGTGTTACAATTAGCCCTAAGAAAGTAACAAAACATTGAAATAAATCCCGTTTCACTTTTGTCCATCTCAGCCTGAGCACCACTTTGGAGGAGCGCATCCTAGAGCAAACACATCCGTATCGCTCTCTCGCCCAGAGCTTGTCCACGGCCCCCGAGTGCCCCCGGCCCCAGCTGCTCCTCACTCTCCCTGCTCAGCAACTTCCGCTGTGCTCTTGGCACCAACACGCTATCTCTTCGTTGGGCCTTTCCTCGTGTTCCCCCCTCACACCTCCCTTTGTGTCCCCAACACCTTTTCTTGCTTCCCTTTCCTTGGTGGAGCAGTTAAGAACAGAGCACCCGGCTTTGCATCCTGGTTCTGCCTTTTCTCAGCATCTAGCAGTGAGCTTGCATAAATTCTGACTTTGATGCCTCAGTTTCCTCACCTACAAAATGGGACTGCTAGCATTTTCTGTCTCATAGGTTTGCTTGAGGATGGAAAGGTATAAAAGCCTCTGAAAAAATAAAAAAATAAAAAGCCTCTGAAGGTCTAATCCTTGTAGGAAGTACATGAAAGAATGGTTCCTATCACCTCCCTTCTGCTTGGCCCGCTGTTCTCCAGAAGGTCTCCCTGCCTCTGCCCTGGCTTCCTGCTGGACTGTGTCACCCAGGTTTTATGCCTGTCTCATCATGTGTGTGTCCCCTCAGGTTAGGGAAGAGCCCGTTCTGCATCCCTGCATCTGAGCACACAGCAGGGGCTCCATCAATGCTCGTGGCCTTAACGGTGGAGCAGAGAATGAGCCGTGGCCAAGGAGATCTGGGAGGCAGAGGTGCGGACAGCTTTCATAGGACCGTCTGCCCATCCTTCTGGAAGTGAAAGTCTTAACATTCGTTCTGAGAGCATGAGAAAGAAAGTGAGAAGCCGAGAGGAAAAGGCAGAGGGCAGGCAGGCTGCTGCCGGCAGAGCCCCGGCCCCACTCCAGCACACCTGACCTTGCCCCCAGCCCCGGCACATCCTGCCTCCCCCTGAGGTGCCCCTCCGCACGCTGTCGCCCACGCACACCTACCGCGTCCCCAACCAGCAGCTTCCTCTGACACATTTTTTCCATTGCTGGGTGGGGCAGGGCAGGTTACAGGTGAAAACATTCTCCGAAGTTTCCTCTCCAGGGTCCTTCACCCACCTCCCAGCCCCTCACCTGGGTTTGGTTTCTGTCCCTGCTGAACCTACCTGTCTGACTTCAACGGCACAGGATCAGCTGGGGACCAGGACCTTCAAGCCTACGTGAGGTGTCGCCTGCTGTCCCCCATCAGGTACAGGGCAGGAATCAGGATGTCAGCTCCGCTGTGTTTGAGCTGTGTGACTCTGGGCAAACCCCTTGCCCTCTCTGAGACTTCCTCACCCCCATCTGCAGAAAGAGAAGTAATTCCAGTCCCCTGGGACTGTTGTGGAAATTAAATGGAACAATGGAAAGAGCGTGAGTGAGCTCTGCCACTCTGATTATTTCTGGGGACAGGGTATGGGATGGTCCCTTTCTCTGGGCCCAATTCCAGGCCAGGCACTGAGGGGCTGCAAGGGTATAGACTCCAGTGTGTGCTGAGTTTTGAGGGGTGGGGTCTAGATGCTCATGGAAGGAACCCAGAATGTACTAGAGATAGAGACTTGGGCTTGGGGACCCCCTTGCTCTCCACTGTGACTCTGATACAACGAGAAGAACTTGGATGCTCTCTAGGTCTTCTGGGTCTGACTTCCCAGATCTGTGCTAAGAGAAGGCCAGGCCAAGTTAGGTTGGGATGGGCTTTTGCACTGTTACCGTGAGAGCCAGGGGTGAAACCTTGGCTCAAGGCCAGTCCTCCTTCATCTCCTCCCGCCAGCTTCTGCAGCAGGTTCTTTGGTGTCACTAGCCAGTCCACATCACTGTCCATCTCATCAGCCAGGCTTCCTTCTTCTGGCTTCACAAGCCCCTGTTCCTCTTTCAAGACCAGCTTGGGTGTCCCTTCCTCAGGCAACCTTCCTGACTCACAGGAAGTCACAGCTGGGCATTGCCTCCTCGAAGCTCCTAGAACCCTCCATCCCCACACTTGCTCCCTTGCTCAGGCTAAGTGTTATCCACTGACCAGGCCTGAAAGAAGCCCTGAGTCTTACATGTGCATCAAATCAATGCCCATTGAGCATTCAGCACATGATTGGGTGCGGAGTCAATGGAGATAGATGGAGAGGTGACAGGATGGGGAAGAATGAATGAAGGGTGGGGCAGGGCAGGTTACAGGTGAAAACATTCTCAGTTTCCTCTCCAGGGTCCTTCACCCACCTCCCAGCCCCTCACCTGGGTTTGGTTTCTGTCCCTGCTGAACCTACCTGTCTGACTTCAACGGCACAGGATCAGCTGGGGACCAGGACCTTCAAGCCTACGTGAGGTGTCGCCTGCTGTCCCCCATCAGGTACAGGGCAGGAATCAGGATGTCAGCTCCGCTGTGTTTGAGCTGTGTGACTCTGGGCAAACCCCTTGCCCTCTCTGAGACTTCCTCACCCCCCTCTGCAGAAAGAGAAGTAATTCCAGTCCCCTGGGACTGTTGTGGAAATTAAATGGAACAATGGAAAGAGCGTGAGTGAGCTCTGCCACTCTGATTATTTCTGGGGACAGGGTATGGGATGGTCCCTTTCTCTGGGCCCAATTCCAGGCCAGGCACTGAGGGGCTGCAAGGGTATAGACTCCAGTGTGTGCTGAGTTTTGAGGGGTGGGGTCTAGATGCTCATGGAAGGAACCCAGAATGTACTAGAGATAGAGACTTGGGCTTGGGGACCCCCTTGCTCTCCACTGTGACTCTGATACAACGAGAAGAACTTGGATGCTCTCTAGGTCTTCTGGGTCTGACTTCCCAGATCTGTGCTAAGAGAAGGCCAGGCCAAGTTAGGTTGGGATGGGCTTTTGCACTGTTACCGTGAGAGCCAGGGGTGAAACCTTGGCTCAAGGCCAGTCCTCCTTCATCTCCTCCCGCCAGCTTCTGCAGCAGGTTCTTTGGTGTCACTAGCCAGTCCACATCACTGTCCATCTCATCAGCCAGGCTTCCTTCTTCTGGCTTCACAAGCCCCTGTTCCTCTTTCAAGACCAGCTTGGGTGTCCCTTCCTCAGGCAACCTTCCTGACTCACAGGAAGTCACAGCTGGGCATTGCCTCCTCGAAGCTCCTAGAACCCTCCATCCCCACACTTGCTCCCTTGCTCAGGCTAAGTGTTATCCACTGACCAGGCCTGAAAGAAGCCCTGAGTCTTACATGTGCATCAAATCAATGCCCATTGAGCATTCAGCACATGATTGGGTGCGGAGTCAATGGAGATAGATGGAGAGGTGACAGGATGGGGGGAAGAATGAATGAAGGGTGGGTGAAGGAGAGAATTAATTGAGAGACAGACGCATGGACAAGCATACAGGACCTCAAGTGGATGGTTAGATGGAGGATTCTATGGGCAGATGGATAACTGATGAATAATCAAGAGGTCGGGAATACTCAGCTACTGATCTTTATTGTAGCATCACACAACATCTTGGAGTCACCAGACACACACCCTGGACCTGCCACGGAACTCCCCTGGCTTCCAGCCCTTCTTTTATGAATGTAGGACTGAGAATCTTCCCACGAGAGTCTGGGGCAAGCTTCTCATCCAAATGTCTTACGTTTATCGTCGATCATAATTTCCCAAGCATCTGTGTGAAAATGACGGTGATGAATTCACTGTGACTTCTACCCACGACCCTAGGCTCAGGGAGCGAGCGTTTCTAGATAGTCTGGGGTTCGAGCTTGGAAGGAATTGCTGACCCTGGTGCTGATGAAGACGCCGGGGTCATTTGCAGCCTCTTGCCAGTGTCCCTAGGCTGGTCGCCACGATCCCCCTCGCCATCCCATGCAGCCCTTGCCTTCCACCTCTAACAACCCCCTCCTCCCGAAAGAAAATGTAAACTTACCAGAAGTCCTTAGTTCTCCTCTGCCACCCTACCCTCCATGCCATCTCAAGGTCCTAGAAGAATAGGGGTTGGATCCCATTTTAGAAGATTATTGAAAGTGAAAAGTGTTGTCACTCAGTCGTGCCTGACTCTTTGTGGCCCCATGGAGTGCAGTCTCAGTCCACAGAATTCTCCGGGCAAGAACACTGGAGAGGGTTGCCATTCCCTTCTCCAGGGGATCTTCCTGACCCAGGGATCGAAGCTGGGTCACCTGCAGGCAGATTCTTTCCTGTATGAGCCACCAGGGAAGCCATGGCATTATTGCTTTCCCTATATTACCTTCCCTTTACAGTTCTCATTACCTGCGAACTCTGGGAAACGGTGAGAGACAGGGAGGCCTGGTGTGCTGCCATCTACAGGTCACAAAGAGTCAGACACGACGTGGTCACTGACACCTCCCCTTAATCTGTTCCCTGGAATCAGCTGAGGTAGGAACACTACAAGAGTTGGGGTCAGAGAACTTCAGTTACAGTTTTGGCTTTAGCCCTTGTCAGCTGCTAAAGAAGGGGAGGAAGCGGTCGGTCCAGAGGCAGAACGCGGCAGCTGGCTTGGAGCGACGCGAATGCAGGTTCCACCCTGCCGCATCAGGGGGTAATTGTGACCCTGGGCAAGTTACTCCTCTGAGTCTCTGGCTCCGCACCTGTGAGGTGGGAGAAGCAGGACCACTGAGCTCCCAGAGCTGTCGAGAGAATCGAATGAGGTGGTGCTCCAAACCAGCTTCATGAGGCTGCTGAGCCCTGAAATGGGACCAGGATGAACTACGATGTGCTGTAAGTGTAGAATACACATCAGATTTGGAAGACTTAGAATAATATGTAAAGATCTCCAGAATATTTTTTATCAGTTTTAATTGATAATATTATATGTTGATATTTTGAAATACTGGGGGCTAAATATAATTACAAATTTTTAAGATGACCCTCAAAAGCCCTTCCACTGTGCAGCCACTCCGAGCATGATGGCTTCCCTTCTGCCCTGCCACAGTGCCCGTCCATGCCTCTATATGGCTTTCAGCAAATACTGTGGTTGTCTGTGAAGCATCTTCCTCCCCAGCTAGCTCATGAGTTCTCTGAGTCCAGGGACTCTGTCTTGGTCATCTCTGCCCCTGGCTTCCTATACAGAGCCTGGAACGTGTTGGATCTTAGCAAAAAAATTCATTGAGTGGGTAAATACCGGAATGTGAAAGCTGTGTGAATTTTGATTATTCTACCATACCTGGAGTCCTAGATGAATAACATCAGGGTACAAGTCACACATGATCAGGGCCCTGGCAGGAAACAGATGGCGCATTCAAATTGAGTAACTTGAAGAGACTTTAATCAAGGACCTATGACAAAGATGTGGGCAGGATTTAGGGAAACCAGGAGGGATGGGGCAGTATCCCAGGGCTGGCAACAATGCAGACCTGTTATCACTCATGGCCCAAAGGGTGGGGAGGGAGAGGTGGACCCAGAGCCAGAGATGTACAGCCAGGGCCGCCGAGAGGAGCTGCAGCCTCTGGGTGAGAGACAGGCAGCCTGCGACAACCCTGCAGGACGGGGCTGGGGGAATAAACAGGCTGTCCTCTCTCTCCACCTGCCTCTGCCCCCACCCCACCAGAAGCCAGAGGACAAAGGCCATTGATGTCACCCACAAAGGTCACCTGCCAGGTACCGGACAGGTGGAGATGGGCAGAGGAGAGTTCTGGAGGGACAAACAGAGAAATCCAGCAATAGAGAGAACATTAGATCCCCAGGATCTTTGAGGGGCTCTGGATGTGCTTAGAACATACAAGCAACGGTCCCAGCCAACCACAATTGTTCCTTACGCAAGTACTGTGTGTTGGGTGCTGTGCTAATCTCTTTTCCAGATTCAGGGAGTCCAAGAAACTTGCCCAAGATCACACAGCAGGAAATGACCAGGATTGGAACATAGACTGGCCTCAAAATTCAGGTTCTCCTTGCATTTTCATGACTTGATGTCAGGCACTAGGCTAAGCACTTTTTCTACAGAATGTCTAATGTAGGTCATGTCCTTTTCCGGTCTCAGAGAGGTCGAGTGATTTCTCTGGAACCACACAGCTCATGGGAGGTAGTAGTGGGGCTCAGAAGCAGGGTGGGAGAGTATGCCATTAATAAGTATTGGGGCCCCCCCCACAGTGCCCGTCCATGCCTCTATATGGCTTTCAGCAAATACTGTGGTTGTCTGTGAAGCATCTTCCTCCCCATCTCATGTCCGCCTGGCTTCCCTTTATACAGAGCCTGGAACGTGTTGGATCTTAGCAAAAAAATTCATTGAGTGGGTAAATACCGGAATGTGAAAGCTGTGTGAATTTTGATTATTCTACCATACCTGGAGTCCTAGATGAATAACATCAGGGTACAAGTCACACATGATCAGGGCCCTGGCAGGAAACAGATGGCGCATTCAAATTGAGTAACTTGAAGAGACTTTAATCAAGGACCTATGACAAAGATGTGGGCAGGATTTAGGGAAACCAGGAGGGATGGGGCAGTATCCCAGGGCTGGCAACAATGCAGACCTGTTATCACTCATGGCCCAAAGGGTGGGGAGGGAGAGGTGGACCCAGAGCCAGAGATGTACAGCCAGGGCCGCCGAGAGGAGCTGCAGCCTCTGGGTGAGAGACAGGCAGCCTGCGACAACCCTGCAGGACGGGGCTGGGGGAATAAACAGGCTGTCCTCTCTCTCCACCTGCCTCTGCCCCCACCCCACCAGAAGCCAGAGGACAAAGGCCATTGATGTCACCCACAAAGGTCACCTGCCAGGTACCGGACAGGTGGAGATGGGCAGAGGAGAGTTCTGGAGGGACAAACAGAGAAATCCAGCAATAGAGAGAACATTAGATCCCCAGGATCTTTGAGGGGCTCTGGATGTGCTTAGAACATACAAGCAACGGTCCCAGCCAACCACAATTGTTCCTTACGCAAGTACTGTGTGTTGGGTGCTGTGCTAATCTCTTTTCCAGATTCAGGGAGTCCAAGAAACTTGCCCAAGATCACACAGCAGGAAATGACCAGGATTGGAACATAGACTGGCCTCAAAATTCAGGTTCTCCTTGCATTTTCATGACTTGATGTCAGGCACTAGGCTAAGCACTTTTTCTACAGAATGTCTAATGTAGGTCATGTCCTTTTCCGGTCTCAGAGAGGTCGAGTGATTTCTCTGGAACCACACAGCTCATGGGAGGTAGTAGTGGGGCTCAGAAGCAGGGTGGGAGAGTATGCCATTAATTAGGGCAGGCGACTGGCAAATTGCACGGTGGGGCCTCAGGGATTTTTTTAGCCCCATTAGCCCCGACGGGTGGAGCCACTCTCACCAGGTGCCTCCCGGAGTCACCCTCCAGCTGCAACCACAGGATTTAGATGTTCAGAGCTGGGCAGGGCCCTCAGCATCCTCTCGGCTGGCTCTTGTCTGTGACTCTAAAAACTACTAATCATTATGGCAATGACAGCCATGGCTTCCTGGGACCCTGGCACATTCAATCATTATCTTTCTCTTCACGGTCGGTCACTAAATACAGGCAGACATCTCCCCAAGGACTGTCTGATGCCTGTGTGTGCGTGCATGCTCAGTCGCTCGGTCATTTCTGACTCTATCGGCAGATATTATGGGCTGCTCACTCTTCAGATCAAGAACTGAGGCTGAAGGACTTCCCTGGTGGTCCAGCGGCTAAGACTCTGTGCTCCCAATGCAAGGGGCCCGGGTTCGATCCCTGGTCAAGGAACTAGATCCCACATGCTACAGTGGAGACCCAAGGCAGCCCAAGAAACATAAATAAAATATTAAAAAACAAAAAGGACTGAGACTGAGAAGGCAAAGGACTGCCATCACACAGCAAATCAGAGCCACAGAGCCAGACTTGCCCCCAAGACAGTGCTTGCCGCTCAGAGCGCTGACTCTGGACCCAGACAGGCTGAGTTCATCTGCACCTACCATACGCGTTGACCTCCAGCAAGTCATTTTTCTGCATCTAAGTTTCCACATCTGTAAAAGAGGGATGACATACTATCTACTTCATTTGGTTGTGGTAAGGATGAAATGATTAAAGCACTTAAAACATCAGCTAGAACATACCAAGGGCTTTAGGACTATTTTACCTCCAAGCCCACTCAGTTCCCCACCCTCCTCTGCAGAGGCTCTTAGAGCTGTGCTCCTGGTGATCCCGGCTTTCATAGTAACGGACCGGGGGCCGCCACCCCGCCAGGGCGGGCCTGTGTCTTCCTTAGATGCTGATGCTTACTCATCCAACCCCATTCCCCCGCCCCTACAGGACTAGCTGGAACCACACAGCTCATGGGAGGTAGTAGTGGGGCTCAGAAGCAGGGTGGGAGAGTATGCCATTAATTAGGGCAGGCGACTGGCAAATTGCACGGTGGGGCCTCAGGGATTTTTTTAGCCCCATTAGCCCCGACGGGTGGAGCCACTCTCACCAGGTGCCTCCCGGAGTCACCCTCCAGCTGCAACCACAGGATTTAGATGTTCAGAGCTGGGCAGGGCCCTCAGCATCCTCTCGGCTGGCTCTTGTCTGTGACTCTAAAAACTACTAATCATTATGGCAATGACAGCCATGGCTTCCTGGGACCCTGGCACATTCAATCATTATCTTTCTCTTCACGGTCGGTCACTAAATACAGGCAGACATCTCCCCAAGGACTGTCTGATGCCTGTGTGTGCGTGCATGCTCAGTCGCTCGGTCATTTCTGACTCTATCGGCAGATATTATGGGCTGCTCACTCTTCAGATCAAGAACTGAGGCTGAAGGACTTCCCTGGTGGTCCAGCGGCTAAGACTCTGTGCTCCCAATGCAAGGGGCCCGGGTTCGATCCCTGGTCAAGGAACTAGATCCCACATGCTACAGTGGAGACCCAAGGCAGCCCAAGAAACATAAATAAAATATTAAAAAACAAAAAGGACTGAGACTGAGAAGGCAAAGGACTGCCATCACACAGCAAATCAGAGCCACAGAGCCAGACTTGCCCCCAAGACAGTGCTTGCCGCTCAGAGCGCTGACTCTGGACCCAGACAGGCTGAGTTCATCTGCACCTACCATACGCGTTGACCTCCAGCAAGTCATTTTTCTGCATCTAAGTTTCCACATCTGTAAAAGAGGGATGACATACTATCTACTTCATTTGGTTGTGGTAAGGATGAAATGATTAAAGCACTTAAAACATCAGCTAGAACATACCAAGGGCTTTAGGACTATTTTACCTCCAAGCCCACTCAGTTCCCCACCCTCCTCTGCAGAGGCTCTTAGAGCTGTGCTCCTGGTGATCCCGGCTTTCATAGTAACGGACCGGGGGCCGCCACCCCGCCAGGGCGGGCCTGTGTCTTCCTTAGATGCTGATGCTTACTCATCCAACCCCATTCCCACAGGACAGACGAGGAAACGGAGGCCCAGAGAGAAGGAAGAACCTGGCCAGGCCTTCACACCTGAGACCTCTCGGAGCGGGAGGACAGCTCCCAAAATCCCCGCTGGCCATCCTCTCTTCTCCCAACTGCAGGAAACCCAGATTGTTAACCAGATTATTGGTATTGTTTTCCAAAACAATACTGGAAACAACAACAATACGGCAATCATGGAGGGTGCTTATTTCCACGGCTCCACAATCATCCCGCAGCCCACGGGGAGAGAGCCTGGGGCTTTAAGAAGAGGCTCCCCGAGGCAGGATGAACAAACAAGCAGTGAAAACCCCGCAGCTGGGCCCCAGGTGCTGGGAGAGAGAGTGGGGCAGGAAGCGGGCAGGCCATTTCTTTCTTTCCTCTTCTTTCTTATTTGTTTGAGAAGCAACTTTACTTTCTAAATCGGTCATTGTCACCCGTTGGCCCCTGCCCCACCTGGGCCAGGGCTTCTGGTGACGGGGGCTCCAGAGGAAGTCCTGGGGGGCAGGTGGGATGAGGGTGCTAGGTGTGGCAGGGCCCGGGCCCAGCTGGACTTGGGGGGCCTCTTCCTCCTCCTTCGGGTGACCAGAGCCTAGCAGACAGTGCCTGCCTGAGGTGTGACCCAGGTCCTCTGGGTTCAGCTGCCAGAGGGTAGGGGCGCATCCTAAACCAGAAGGTAGTGGGGCAGTGGTTAGGGGCAAGGCCCTCGAGTTAGAGCCATTGAGCTTCCAAGCTCTGTGACCTCATTTCTCAGAGCCTCTGTTTTCTCACCTATAAAATGAGAGTGGTTGGCATGAAAGATTAAACATCATTAAATAACATGACCAGGGTAAAGCGCTTAGCATATTCACTAGCTGGAGGCTCACTTAAGAGGCCAATAAGGCATTTACTATGTGCCAGGTGCTTTTACAGCACTCTTCACATATTCATTGATTTAATCGGCACAGTAACTCGCTCTCCACTTGAGGTGCATGGAGAGACCAAATGCATTAGACACACAGGGGCTGATGCGTGTTTTACAGGCTGTCAGGAGAGCTTATGCAATAATGCGGGCTCCCTTTAAGAAAAAGAATAGAAAATTATGAATATAAAATAAGGTATAATGCCATGCAAGGGAGAGCCCTGAGGCTTTAACTTCATGAGCTTCACCTTAAACCTCCCTCTAAGCTCTAGACTACCCTGCTAGCAAGTGGCTGAGCCCAGAGGGCCCGCTCCAGAACCCACAATTGGTATAAAAAGCAGTACTGCTGGTAGATGAGGCAGTCACTGCAAAGCACCATATGAGACGCCAGCAAAGAAGAGGCAGGGCTTCCACTGGGCCTGCCACGTGCCCCACACTCTTCTAATCTAACCCTCCCAATGACCTGATGAGGTGAACTGAGTCTTACCATCCCCATTATACAGATGAGAAAATTGAGACTCAGAGAGGCGCAGTGACCTGCCTGAAGGCAGAGCAAGATTCAAACCCTGGCAGCCTGACTTTGGAGGCCTGTATGTTTACAGACACTGTCACCTCTCTCATCCCTGAGGATCAAAGCCCCCTGTCCTCCTCACCTCGCTTTGCATCCCTCTCGTACCCACCAGCAGCTTGGGGTGGGGAAAAGGCACCCAGTGACTCTGGAGTCACAGATGCTTGGATGCAAATCCTCACATTGTTACTTCCTAGCTGTGAGTCCGGGAGGCAGACTTCTTACATTTCTGAAACTCAGTTTTCTCATCTATAAATTAGGATTGCATAATTTATAGGACCGCTATCCAGGCTGGAGGCACTGATGATTATTTACCATGTTGTGTAATAGACAATCGATGAACCATGTACAGTGTATGTATATTTGTCTCTTTCTCTAGACCTTAAGGCTGCTCTGGGTAATACTGCAGAGTATGGCTTGAGGACCAGCGATAAAGACAGAAGAAGGGTCTGGTCTGTATGAACAGCTTAGATCAAGAGAGATTGCTATAAACGGAGGCAAGGTACGAGGTCGTCTGTGAGGAGTGGAGTTTGGAAAAAGGGGGAGGGGTCAAAGGGCTTAGGGGATCAAGAGAGATGAGACCCCAAAGGGGCAATTAGACACACAGGGGCTGATGCGTGTTTTAAGCTGTCAGGAGAGCTTATGCAATAATGCGGGCTCCCTTTAAGAAAAAGAATAGAAAATTATGAATATAAAATAAGGTATAATGCCATGCAAGGGAGAGCCCTGAGGCTTTAACTTCATGAGCTTCACCTTAAACCTCCCTCTAAGCTCTAGACTACCCTGCTAGCAAGTGGCTGAGCCCAGAGGGCCCGCTCCAGAACCCACAATTGGTATAAAAAGCAGTACTGCTGGTAGATGAGGCAGTCACTGCAAAGCACCATATGAGCGCCAGCAAAGAAGAGGCAGGGCTTCCACTGGGCCTGCCACGTGCCCCACACTCTTCTAATCTAACCCTCCCAATGACCTGATGAGGTGAACTGAGTCTTACCATCCCCATTATACAGATGAGAAAATTGAGACTCAGAGAGGCGCAGTGACCTGCCTGAAGGCAGAGCAAGATTCAAACCCTGGCAGCCTGACTTTGGAGGCCTGTATGTTTACAGACACTGTCACCTCTCTCATCCCTGAGGATCAAAGCCCCCTGTCCTCCTCACCTCGCTTTGCATCCTCTCGTACCCACCAGCAGCTTGGGGTGGGGAAAAGGCACCCAGTGACTCTGGAGTCACAGATGCTTGGATGCAAATCCTCACATTGTTACTTCCTAGCTGTGAGTCCGGGAGGCAGACTTCTTACATTTCTGAAACTCAGTTTTCTCATCTATAAATTAGGATTGCATAATTTATAGGACCGCTATCCAGGCTGGAGGCACTGATGATTATTTACCATGTTGTGTAATAGACAATCGATGAACCATGTACAGTGTATGTATATTTGTCTCTTTCTCTAGACCTTAAGGCTGCTCTGGGTAATACTTCGCAGAGTATGGCTTGAGGACCAGCGATAAAGACAGAAGAAGGGTCTGGTCTGTATGAACAGCTTAGATCAAGAGAGATTGCTATAAACGGAGGCAAGGTACGAGGTCGTCTGTGAGGAGTGGAGTTTGGAATGGAGAAGGGCACAGAACCAGGCATGAGGTGAGCTGCACTCTGGATGGGTTTCCAGCACAGCTCCCCGTGTGACCTTGCCTCTTGCCGGCTCAGTTTCTGCCTTTGCAAGTTGCACGCATTCTCTGAGCACATGAATGCATTTTTTTTCTAAGGTCCTTAAGAGACTGAATTTCTAAATAAGAACACAGGACTGTCTTCCTGCTGCCACAGAGGCTCCTCTGCTCCTCTGGGCTGCTCTCTGTGGCCCCCGCCCCTGACCCAGAGAGGAGGGTTTCCAGTGAACACTCACAGCTCATCTACTCCGCAGCACCACAGGGCTGGGGCCGCGCACGTGAGCTCCACAGTCAGAAGGCTTGGCTCTAGCCTCAGTTGCCTCATCGGTAAAATGGGGATGGGGGTAAAAGACTTGCTCATCCTGGTTGTTTAGGTTAGGGGACTGGAGCCCCAGGAGGCACAGGACTTGCTGGAGGTCAAGGTTTCCATCTTGTCCTTGTCCTCCTGGCCCTGCCCGGCCCCTCCTCAGACGTGAGCTCTCCTAGTGTGGGAATTATGGCTCCTTCGCCCAATCCCAGAGGGCGGGGTCACCTTGTCTTCTCTCTCTGCCTGGCATCCTCTATTCTCCGCCCAGTAAGACCATCCAGGGGGGTCAGGCCAGCCCTGTTGCCCTCTCTTACAAGCATGGTGATTCTGAGCAAGCCGCCTCCCTGCCTCTGGGCTCCTATTCCCTCATCCCTGAACTGGGAACAGCCGTCCCACCTCGTATGTGGAAATGCTCAGTGCACCCAGCACCTGGCCCATTGTGACATGCCTGTGAATGAAAATATTTAAAAAATATTTATCTACGTATTCATGTGCACCAGGTCTTAGTTGCAACATGCAGGCTCTTTCTATTGTGTCATCCTGCATCTAGTTCAAACCTGGGCCCCCTGGGAGTTCAGGGTCTGAGCCACTGGACCACCATAATACTTAGGGCTTGAGGACCAGCGATAAAGACAGAAGAAGGGTCTGGTCTGTATGAACAGCTTAGATCAAGAGAGATTGCTATAAACGGAGGCAAGGTACGAGGTCGTCTGTGAGGAGTGGAGTTTGGAATGGAGAAGGGCACAGAACCAGGCATGAGGTGAGCTGCACTCTGGATGGGTTTCCAGCACAGCTCCCCGTGTGACCTTGCCTCTTGCCGGCTCAGTTTCTGCCTTTGCAAGTTGCACGCATTCTCTGAGCACATGAATGCATTTTTTTTCTAAGGTCCTTAAGAGACTGAATTTCTAAATAAGAACACAGGACTGTCTTCCTGCTGCCACAGAGGCTCCTCTGCTCCTCTGGGCTGCTCTCTGTGGCCCCCGCCCCTGACCCAGAGAGGAGGGTTTCCAGTGAACACTCACAGCTCATCTACTCCGCAGCACCACAGGGCTGGGGCCGCGGCACGTGAGCTCCACAGTCAGAAGGCTTGGCTCTAGCCTCAGTTGCCTCATCGGTAAAATGGGGATGGGGGTAAAAGACTTGCTCATCCTGGTTGTTTAGGTTAGGGGACTGGAGCCCCAGGAGGCACAGGACTTGCTGGAGGTCAAGGTTTCCATCTTGTCCTTGTCCTCCTGGCCCTGCCCGGCCCCTCCTCAGACGTGAGCTCTCCTAGTGTGGGAATTATGGCTCCTTCGCCCAATCCCAGAGGGCGGGGTCACCTTGTCTTCTCTCTCTGCCTGGCATCCTCTATTCTCCGCCCAGTAAGACCATCCAGGGGGGTCAGGCCAGCCCTGTTGCCCTCTCTTACAAGCATGGTGATTCTGAGCAAGCCGCCTCCCTGCCTCTGGGCTCCTATTCCCTCATCCCTGAACTGGGAACAGCCGTCCCACCTCGTATGTGGAAATGCTCAGTGCACCCAGCACCTGGCCCATTGTGACATGCCTGTGAATGAAAATATTTAAAAAATATTTATCTACGTATTCATGTGCACCAGGTCTTAGTTGCAACATGCAGGCTCTTTCTATTGTGTCATCCTGCATCTAGTTCAAACCTGGGCCCCCTGGGAGTTCAGGGTCTGAGCCACTGGACCACCAGGGAAGTCCCCAGAACATAGCACTTTGTACTCATCAGTTGTCTTTTGGACCTGCCTCAAATGTTGCTTTCCTAGCGGGCTGCCCTGGCGCCTCCTAGGGAGCACGTTTCTATGGGCCCCCACAGCCCAGGCCATGTGGCACTTATAGCCCCATATGGTAGCTACTCCCCAGCAGGTCACACCCCGTGGCCCCTCAGACACCTGTGTGCTGCCATGTCTGGCACAGGGGCCAGTGTACTTATGGCAGGTGCTCCGTTAAAGACTGTTGAATGAATACATGCGTGAGGCCCCCGTGGCGCTGAAGGGATTAGCTAAGCGTTCTACCCTATCAGGGTCACAGGATTCGGGTGCTATGACCACTACGAGCTATTTCTTCCATCCACACAATAGGTAGCTCCCAATTACTGAGAATTTGGCGTATGCCAAGAACTTCTCACACCATCTTCCTCTCACCTCTCACCCATCCTACGGGGTGGTGTCCTGTGAGAATCCTTGTGTGACAGGTAGGGAAATGGGCTCTGCTGGGAGCGATGGTAGAATCTGTACTGGCCGTCAGGGCCCACCGCCTTTCTCCATGCCAGGCAAGGGTGCAAGTGGAGCCCAGAGCAGGGGCATCCTGTCACTCCTACCAGGATTTGCCTTTGCCCATTTCCTCCCTGGAGACCTTCTCTCTTCCTTTGAAGACCTTGCCTCACGCAGAACCTCTCTCAGACTCCTCAGTCTCCTTCCCAAGTTCTGTGCAACCTAGAAATGTCCGTGCTCCCCAGGGTTCTGCCTGCAGGCTGCAGGCTTGTGGGGTGTCCTAACAGGTTCCTACTCTCTGGGAAGGGCAAGGAAGCCAGTCACAGGGCCCCATTCTCCTTGGGACAATGGTTGGGCTGGGCTTGGACCCGTGACACAGGCTGGTCAATCAAGCCTCCACCATCCCCAAGACTGCTGGTGTAGCTACTGGGGATCGCTGGCTTTCTCCTCCTAAAGTGTGAATAGATAGGCTCTGAACATGGGAATATCTTTCCTGGAACTGGAGAGAGCCAATCTGCCATGAGAGAAAGAAGATGGCCCATTCTTAAAGAAAGGCAGAAAAACAAACTTTACTGATAGAGTTGGCAGGGAAATAATTCAATGACATTAGCAGGAACCCTGGGTCCAGCAGTGTCTGAAGTTGATACTCCCTTAGAACTCCAAGATAACAGAGCCACTAGACTCTTAGTCTCTCTCTTTTTCCTAAAAAAAAAAAAATTGTTTGAAACCTAGTTTGAGTTGAATGCTGTCACTTACAGCCAAAAGATTCCTAATGTTCTCTTTTCTCTCTCTAGTCTCTCCCTGGAAGAGGCTAGGTCTTACCTACTCCCACGCCTGGAGGTCCAGCACAGACAGCTCTGGAAGAAATGGACGCTCAGCGGGTTTGTTCCTGGTCCCCCATCAGCATTACTGCTTCCCTGTCCACCTCACCTCCAGAGACAGAAACGTCAGTCATCTTTACCTCCTTCCCTGCAAATTATTCTACTGACTGTGCTGCTGTTCTGGCCCAGAAAGTTCTCGTCCATCTGTCCCTGCTCCCACCTTCAGCTCAGGGCAACAACCCAGTCTGTCCTCACTTCCCTCTTCTTGCTTTATCCATCCTCTGCATCTACCACAGGGATCTTTCCAGAACCCACCCCGACCACATGGCTCCCCTGCTTGGAAACCTTCCTGTACCCTCCTCAGCCTCAGGATAGAGTCTGAGCTCCCCAGGGAGGCACTGAGAGCCCCGCCCAGCTGCCTTCATCTGGACGCCTCCCTCTTTCCTGCCCTGCCAGTCAGCCGCCGTGGACAACCTTTCTCTGAACACATTACATTGCACACTTTCTCATCCCTGGGTTTTCCTGCTGTGATGTGTGTCTGCCTTCTCCTCATGGGAGCTAAACCGTCTCTCTCTTTTTTTAATTTCGTTTATTTATTTATTTTATATTTTTACAGAGTTCTGTTGCTCACAAATATGTATGTTCCCAGATCTGTCATATGCATATCCCTGGCCCCCTCCCCCCACTAAACCATCTCTTAAAGAGTCCTCTAAAGGCCGACTCCCCCAGGAAGTCCTCCTCCATGCCTCACCCCAGGAAGCCAACTTCCTCCCTCCTCTGCACTCCCATGACACCTTAGCCTCTTGGCTAATTAGACCCCAAACCCCCTGATGGTAGGATCTCTCTCCCTCCCCTTGTCCCACCATAGCGTGCCATGGTGGGCTCCACGAGTGAAGGTGAAGTCCAGTGGGCATTTTGTTTGCCAAGACCTTTAAAGGGTTTACTGATAGTTGCAGGAAATAATTCAATGACATTAGCAGGAACCCTGGGTCCAGCAGTGTCTGAAGTTGATACTCCCTTAGAACTCCAAGATAACAGAGCCACTAGACTCTTAGTCTCTCTTTTCCTAAAAAAAAAATTGTTTGAAACCTAGTTTGAGTTGAATGCTGTCACTTACAGCCAAAAGATTCCTAATGTTCTCTTTTCTCTCTCTAGTCTCTCCCTGGAAGAGGCTAGGTCTTACCTACTCCCACGCCTGGAGGTCCAGCACAGACAGCTCTGGAAGAAATGGACGCTCAGCGGGTTTGTTCCTGGTCCCCCATCAGCATTACTGCTTCCCTGTCCACCTCAGCTCCAGAGACAGAAACGTCAGTCATCTTTACCTCCTTCCCTGCAAATTATTCTACTGACTGTGCTGCTGTTCTGGCCCAGAAAGTTCTCGTCCATCTGTCCCTGCTCCCACCTTCAGCTCAGGGCAACAACCCAGTCTGTCCTCACTTCCCTCTTCTTGCTTTATCCATCCTCTGCATCTACCACAGGGATCTTTCCAGAACCCACCCCGACCACATGGCTCCCCTGCTTGGAAACCTTCCTGTACCCTCCTCAGCCTCAGGATAGAGTCTGAGCTCCCCAGGGAGGCACTGAGAGCCCCGCCCAGCTGCCTTCATCTGGACGCCTCCCTCTTTCCTGCCCTGCCAGTCAACCGCCGTGGACAACCTTTCTCTGAACACATTACATTGCACACTTTCTCATCCCTGGGTTTTCCTGCTGTGATGTGTGTCTGCCTTCTCCTCATGGGAGCTAAACCGTCTCTCTCTTTTTTTAATTTCGTTTATTTATTTATTTTATATTTTTACAGAGTTCTGTTGCTCACAAATATGTATGTTCCCAGATCTGTCATATGCATATCCCTGGCCCCCTCCCCCCACTAAACCATCTCTTAAAGAGTCCTCTAAAGGCCGACTCCCCCAGGAAGTCCTCCTCCATGCCTCACCCCAGGAAGCCAACTTCCTCCCTCCTCTGCACTCCCATGACACCTTAGCCTCTTGGCTAATTAGACCCCAAACCCCCTGATGGTAGGATCTCTCTCCCTACCCTTGTCCCACCATAGCGTGCCATGGTGGGCTCCACGAGTGAAGGTGAAGTCCAGTGGGCTTTTTCAAGGGGATCTTTGGTGACTCACTGGTTAAGTTTGGTTTGATTCTTGACCAATCCATGACTCTTTAAGACAACATTTTAAGTTTTTGGGTTTTTTTGCCATGTGGACAGCACTTCACAGTTTACAAGTGTTTCCCGGTTTGTTTCCTCATTTGGTCTTTCCACCTCTGTGGATTTTCAGGGAGCTTGCTATCAACCCCACTTGACAGATGAACATTTTGGTTCACAGTTAGGGGTCAAAACCAAGCCTCTTCCTCTCTCAGATCCTCAGACTTTCCCCACGTGAGTTTTTCTCGGTCTCCTCATTTCATAGATATGAGCTGAGAACCAAGGAAGCCCAGTACCTGAGGGAGAGGAAGGAATGCCCACTTCTGGATTAGGCAGCAGCTGATGAGAGCCGCAACCACAGTTGCTGCCCTCAGTGTGGACCCTGTTCTAGGCCCTTCGTGAGCATGACCTGCTCCTGTCATCATTCGTATTTCACAAGTGAGGACTCCGAGGCACAGAGCAGTTAGATTTGCCTCTCTCAGGTTTTTCCTGACGCCTCGGCATTGGGACAGTGCTTTAGAGTTTAGAACGTTCCCGTCTCCTCCCCCTATCTCACCAGCCTGACACTGAGAAGTGGACATTCTCCCATTTGACAGAGGCGATAACTGAGGCTCGGAAGTCAGCGGCGGAGCTGGGAGATGGCACCAGACCTTCTGATGCCCTAGCACGCCCAGAGCCAGGGGATGCAGCTGGGGTGGGGGCTGCGGGGCCGCGAGTGGGCGTCTGCCGCATCCCCTCCGCGAGGAGCCCATATCTCTGCAGCAAGCGCGCCAGGTGCGTGGCCAGCGGGCACGGCGCAGCGGCATGCCCGCGTGGCGCGGGCGAGGGACCCAAGCAGGCGGAGCCCCACGCCCATCCTCCCTCCCACCCGCCCTTTCTCCCGTGGCTGGTGGCAGGTGAGTGGGTGTCGAGGAACCGCCAGGCAGCGGAGAAAACAGGACGCCGCAGCAGATTACTGCAGCTGTACCCCAGGAAGCCAACTTCCTCCCTCCTCTGCACTCCCATGACACCTTAGCCTCTTGGCTAATTAGACCCCAAACCCCCTGATGGTAGGATCTCTCTCCCTACCCTTGTCCCACCATAGCGTGCCATGGTGGGCTCCACGAGTGAAGGTGAAGTCCAGTGGGCTTTTTCAAGGGGATCTTTGGTGACTCACTGGTTAAGTTTGGTTTGATTCTTGACCAATCCATGACTCTTTAAGACAACATTTTAAGTTTTTGGGTTTTTTTGCCATGTGGACAGCACTTCACAGTTTACAAGTGTTTCCCGGTTTGTTTCCTCATTTGGTCTTTCCACCTCTGTGGATTTTCAGGGAGCTTGCTATCAACCCCACTTGACAGATGAACATTTTGGTTCACAGTTAGGGGTCAAAACCAAGCCTCTTCCTCTCTCAGATCCTCAGACTTTCCCCACGTGAGTTTTTCTCGGTCTCCTCATTTCATAGATATGAGCTGAGAACCAAGGAAGCCCAGTACCTGAGGGAGAGGAAGGAATGCCCACTTCTGGATTAGGCAGCAGCTGATGAGAGCCGCAACCACAGTTGCTGCCCTCAGTGTGGACCCTGTTCTAGGCCCTTCGTGAGCATGACCTGCTCCTGTCATCATTCGTATTTCACAAGTGAGGACTCCGAGGCACAGAGCAGTTAGATTTGCCTCTCTCAGGTTTTTCCTGACGCCTCGGCATTGGGACAGTGCTTTAGAGTTTAGAACGTTCCCGTCTCCTCCCCCTATCTCACCAGCCTGACACTGAGAAGTGGACATTCTCCCATTTGACAGAGGCGATAACTGAGGCTCGGAAGTCAGCGGCGGAGCTGGGAGATGGCACCAGACCTTCTGATGCCCTAGCACGCCCAGAGCCAGGGGATGCAGCTGGGGTGGGGGCTGCGGGGCCGCGAGTGGGCGTCTGCCGCATCCCCTCCGCGAGGAGCCCATATCTCTGCAGCAAGCGCGCCAGGTGCGTGGCCAGCGGGCACGGCGCAGCGGGCATGCCCGCGTGGGCGCGGGCGAGGGACCCAAGCAGGCGGAGCCCCACGCCCATCCTCCCTCCCACCCGCCCTTTCTCCCGTGGCTGGTGGCAGGTGAGTGGGTGTCGAGGAACCGCCAGGCAGCGGAGAAAACAGGACGCCGCAGAAATCAGATTACTCACCTGCAGCTGTGACTACTCAGGGCTAATAAAAGCTGAGCTTCCTGTTGTTTCTTTATTACCACCCTCTGCCTCCCCCAGCCCCAGCCCTCTCCCAGCTGCAGTCAGAGCCCTAACTGATTGCCAGAAACCAGTAGCGTCGGGTCAGGACCACTCTGCTGCCTGAAATGGGACCGTCTGTGCAGCGCAGGATGGGGTTAATGTTCCCTCATGGGAGGCCTCCCTCACCTGCATGGACATCACCTGGGGTTAATAAACTAGGTCCCCAGACGTTGTCTCCCATCTGCTGAATCAGACTCTCTGCAGTGTGGGGCCTTGAAATCTGTGAATTCACACCAAACTCGGGTGTTCCGTACTCAGGCTCAAGTTTGAGCATCACCGAGTTCAGGTGTTGGAGGTTCTGACGCTCTGAATTTATCTTCTAGTCTGCCACCCACAAGTTAGGGATGGAACCTGGCCAACACGGGGGTACTGACCAGATAAGTCCACCCCATTTGTAGGGCTGTGAGATGAACTTCAGTTTGCTAAGCGGGGATGAAAAGAATACAGATTTCTTGAAACTGGAAAGAGGTTCAAGTGAACTATGTCTACCACAATTGCTGGTGGTTTCTGCTGAGTTTATCGATCAATCAGGAATAGACATTGAACAAACACAGTCAGATCTAAAGAGGAATTTGGGGGAGAGTGGATACATAACTGAGCCCCTTCACTGCTCACCTGAAATTGTCACAACACTGTTCATCGGTTGCACCCAAATATGAAATAAAAAGCTTTCATTTAAAAAAAAAAAGACCTAAAGGGTGAACAGGATGGACGGGACCTGTGGAAGGAAGGACTGAAAGGGCCATGATTCACTCTGGGCACATTGAGAAAAGCTTCTCCAAGTTCTGTTCCCGAGGGAAATGTTCCTGCCCCGGGCACGGACCACCCCTTACGGCCAGATCTGGTGGCCCCTTCTCCGTCTCTGTGACACCCGACTCTGGAGCAGGTCGCCGCCTCTCCTTCAAGCCTCATCTCCCTCCGCTTCAAGGAGACCTCACAGTCCTGCTTTCCCCCTCTGTCCCCAGCTGCTCCTTTGCCGTTGTCTCCCAGCTCCTCCCCTACTGGCCCTGCGGACCTGGCGGCGCGGCCTGCTGCACGCCTTCCACTCGCTAGACAGACAGCCTCCCCCGGTCCCAGCTACCTTCTCCAGGCTGAGCTCTGCCCTGAGCTCCCAGTGGGGCCCCTCCCAGCCATCGCCACTTAGGAGCCCAAAGCACCCCCACACGACCAGCTCTGGGCTCATCCTCTTGCTCTCCCCTCCAACCTGCTTCTCCTTCTGAGCTCTCTGTCTCAGGGCATCCCAGCCAGACATTGTCCTGTGATTTCTGCTGTTTTTGTCTCCACATGCAGTCTTCAGCCTAGTCAACTCTGTCTTCCCAATTGCTCTAGAATCCATCTGCTTCTTTTCAGCCTTCCTGTCCCCGTGCACTCCACACCCACTAGTTCAGGACTCTAGAATCTCTTATTTGGATTATTTTATCTTAAACCACCTTCCTGACTCAGGTCTTACCCTTCACTTTAGCCAGGGGGATCTTTCTGAGACACAAAGCTTGTCTCTGCCTTACTTCAAACCTTCAGTGACTCTTGGAGCCTTAACTGTACCACCCTAACTCCTTCTCCCGTCAGTGCTCACCTGGGCAAACGGACACCTTCCTTCCAACCCCACCTCTCAGCATGTTAGACATTGAACAAACACAGTCAGATCTAAAGAGGAATTTGGGGGAGAGTGGATACATAACTGAGCCCCTTCACTGCTCACCTGAAATTGTCACAACACTGTTCATCGGTTGCACCCAAATATGAAATAAAAAGCTTTCATTTAAAAAAAAAAAGACCTAAAGGGTGAACAGGATGGACGGGACCTGTGGAAGGAAGGACTGAAAGGGCCATGATTCACTCTGGGCACATTGAGAAAAGCTTCTCCAAGTTCTGTTCCCGAGGGAAATGTTCCTGCCCCGGGCACGGACCACCCCTGCAGGCCAGATCTGGTGGCCCCTTCTCCGTCTCTGTGACACCCGACTCTGGAGCAGGTCGCCGCCTCTCCTTCAAGCCTCATCTCCCTCCGCTTCAAGGAGACCTCACAGTCCTGCTTTCCCCCTCTGTCCCCAGCTGCTCCTTTGCCGTTGTCTCCCAGCTCCTCCCCTACTGGCCCTGCGGACCTGGCGGCGCGGCCTGCTGCACGCCTTCCACTCGCTAGACAGACAGCCTCCCCCGGTCCCAGCTACCTTCTCCAGGCTGAGCTCTGCCCTGAGCTCCCAGTGGGGCCCCTCCCAGCCATCGCCACTTAGGAGCCCAAAGCACCCCCACACGACCAGCTCTGGGCTCATCCTCTTGCTCTCCCTCCAACCTGCTTCTCCTTCTGAGCTCTCTGTCTCAGGGCATCCCAGCCAGACATTGTCCTGTGATTTCTGCTGTTTTTGTCTCCACATGCAGTCTTCAGCCTAGTCAACTCTGTCTTCCCAATTGCTCTAGAATCCATCTGCTTCTTTTCAGCCTTCCTGTCCCCGTGCACTCCACACCCACTAGTTCAGGACTCTAGAATCTCTTATTTGGATTATTTTATCTTAAACCACCTTCCTGACTCAGGTCTTACCCTTCACTTTAGCCAGGGGGATCTTTCTGAGACACAAAGCTTGTCTCTGCCTTACTTCAAACCTTCAGTGACTCTTGGAGCCTTAACTGTACCACCCTAACTCCTTCTCCCGTCAGTGCTCACCTGGGCAAACGGACACCTTCCTTCCAACCCCACCTCCTCAGCATGTTGCACAAAAAGCAACCTTGATTGGGCTCTTACTAAATGCTTCTGTCGTGGTGAGCCAGTTATCTTTAAAGCTTTATCCAAGCCTCATAGCATCCCATGATTGTTATTCCTTATTGATGAGAAAACGGAGGAAGAGGGAGGCTGGGTAAGTTACCCAAGGTCATGTGTGAAAAAGTGAAAGTGTTAGTCACTCAGTCGTGTCTGACTCTTTGCGATCCCATGGATTGTAGACCGCCGCGCTCCTCTGCCCATGGGATTGTCCAGGCGAGAATACTGGAGTGGGTGGTCCTGGATTGAACCTGGGTTTCCTGCATTGCAGACAGACTCTTCACAGCCTGACCCAGCAGGGGAGTACCCCACCGCACACCCCACCCCCGTCATCCAGCTCGTCAAGAACAGAGCTGGGATTTGCACCACGTCTCTCTAGCTCCAAACTCTTCACTGCTCTGATCTTGAACCACTTCCTCCCGACTGGATCATGTTCTAATTTTTGTCTTCCTTGGTGTCTAAGAGGATGACTAGCATATGGTTGGTGCTTATTAAATGAATGAAACCATTCTATCCACACTCCCATTTGATTCTTGCAACAACTCTAAAAAGTAAAAAAGGGAAAAAAAATAAACCTTTATTATGTAATATTTGATGAATAAAAAAATGTGTGATGAAGGTCTGGTATATGAAGGCAACTGTGAACCCACCGGCCCAACTTAGGAATTGGAATTTCACCAGCACTGTTGACACCAGCTATGTGTTTCCTCAGCTCTGTCCCTTGCCTCCTTCCAGAGTTCAACACAATCCTGAATTTTGTGATCAGCATTCACTACTGTCATTCTATGGGGATGGCTCTTACACAACGTATTTATTGTTTTGTTGGCTTTTTGACTTTTAAATAAATAATATTATGCATAAGTATTCCTCTTATGATTTTTTTCATGCATCAACAAAAACGACGCTACTCAGGTCTTACCCTTCACTTTAGCCAGGGGGATCTTTCTGAGACACAAAGCTTGTCTCTGCCTTACTTCAAACCTTCAGTGACTCTTGGAGCCTTAACTGTACCACCCTAACTCCTTCTCCCGTCAGTGCTCACCTGGGCAAACGGACACCTTCCTTCCAACCCCACCTCCTCAGCATGTTGCACAAAAAGCAACCTTGATTGGGCTCTTACTAAATGCTTCTGTCGTGGTGAGCCAGTTATCTTTAAAGCTTTATCCAAGCCTCATAGCATCCCATGATTGTTATTCCTTATTGATGAGAAAACGGAGGAAGAGGGAGGCTGGGTAAGTTACCCAAGGTCATGTGTGAAAAAGTGAAAGTGTTAGTCACTCAGTCGTGTCTGACTCTTTGCGATCCCATGGATTGTAGACCGCCGCGCTCCTCTGCCCATGGGATTGTCCAGGCGAGAATACTGGAGTGGGTGGTCCTGGATTGAACCTGGGTTTCCTGCATTGCAGACAGACTCTTCACAGCCTGACCCAGCAGGGAAGTACCCCACCGCACACCCCCACCCCCCCGTCATCCAGCTCGTCAAGAACAGAGCTGGGATTTGCACCCACGTCTCTCTAGCTCCAAACTCTTCACTGCTCTGATCTTGAACCACTTCCTCCCGACTGGATCATGTTCTAATTTTTGTCTTCCTTGGTGTCTAAGAGGATGACTAGCATATGGTTGGTGCTTATTAAATGAATGAAACCATTCTATCCACACTCCCATTTGATTCTTGCAACAACTCTAAAAAGTAAAAAAGGGAAAAAAAATAAACCTTTATTATGTAATATTTGATGAATAAAAAAATGTGTGATGAAGGTCTGGTATATGAAGGCAACTGTGAACCCACCGGCCCAACTTAGGAATTGGAATTTCACCAGCACTGTTGACACCAGCTATGTGTTTCCTCAGCTCTGTCCCTTGCCTCCTTCCAGAGTTCAACACAATCCTGAATTTTGTGATCAGCATTCACTACTGTCATTCTATGGGGATGGCTCTTACACAACGTATTTATTGTTTTGTTGGCTTTTTGACTTTTAAATAAATAATATTATGCATAAGTATTCCTCTTATGATTTTTTTCATGCATCACAAGTTTCTAAAGTATATACATGATTTTACATGCTAGCTGACATTCACTCATCTTCTCATAGCTGTCTGGTATTTCATTGTCTCAATTAGACCTCAGTTTCTTTTCTATTTTTAAATTTTGGCCTCCTTCACTGGCTCTTTTATTTATTTATTTTCATCCATCTTCATTCTCTGGCCTGTGTGGGCCTCCCATTGCAGTAGCCTTTCTCGCTGCTGAGCACCGGCTCTGGGCGCATACAATCCAGAGCGCTAGCTCATAATTGGACGCACCAGTCCAACTGCTCTGTGGCACGTGGGGTCTTCCCGGGCCAGGGATCAAACTGGTGCCCCGTGCACTGCAAGGCAGACCCTTTACCCACTGGGCCACCAGGGGAGCCCAGACCTCAGTTTCTTTATCTATTCTCCAGTGAATGAACATTAGGTTGTTCTAGTTTTTTACTATAACTAGCAGGGTTGCCATGATCATTCTTATGTGTGTCTCTGGGTGCACACAGGTGGGAGTTTCTCTAAGCTGCATGTCTGAGATTGACATTGTGGGTCCTCAGCTAGGCACATGTCTAACTTTACAAGTGCTGCCCCGTTGTTTCCCAAAGTGAGGTACACGTGAGCACACTCTTCTGGATGCCAGGGTGGAAGAACATTCCAGTTGCTCCATGTCCTCACCAACACTTAGTATTACCAGACCAGACTTTTTCACAGTTCCGAATATGTCAGTCATCATTCGTATTTCCCTAAAAAATCTTTTCATTTGTTTTTTTTTTGTATTTGACCAGCTAAGTAATATTTGATGAATAAAAAAATGTGTGATGAAGGTCTGGTATATGAAGGCAACTGTGAACCCACCGGCCCAACTTAGGAATTGGAATTTCACCAGCACTGTTGACACCAGCTATGTGTTTCCTCAGCTCTGTCCCTTGCCTCCTTCCAGAGTTCAACACAATCCTGAATTTTGTGATCAGCATTCACTACTGTCATTCTATGGGGATGGCTCTTACACAACGTATTTATTGTTTTGTTGGCTTTTTGACTTTTAAATAAATAATATTATGCATAAGTATTCCTCTTATGATTTTTTTCATGCATCACAAGTTTCTAAAGTATATACATGATTTTACATGCTAGCTGACATTCACTCATCTTCTCATAGCTGTCTGGTATTTCATTGTCTCAATTAGACCTCAGTTTCTTTTCTATTTTTAAATTTTGGCCTCCTTCACTGGCTCTTTTATTTATTTATTTTCATCCATCTTCATTCTCTGGCCTGTGTGGGCCTCCCATTGCAGTAGCCTTTCTCGCTGCTGAGCACCGGCTCTGGGCGCATACAATCCAGAGCGCTAGCTCATAATTGGACGCACCAGTCCAACTGCTCTGTGGCACGTGGGGTCTTCCCGGGCCAGGGATCAAACTGGTGCCCCGTGCACTGCAAGGCAGACCCTTTACCCACTGGGCCACCAGGGGAGCCCAGACCTCAGTTTCTTTATCTATTCTCCAGTGAATGAACATTAGGTTGTTCTAGTTTTTTACTATAACTAGCAGGGTTGCCATGATCATTCTTATGTGTGTCTCTGGGTGCACACAGGTGGGAGTTTCTCTAAGCTGCATGTCTGAGATTGACATTGTGGGTCCTCAGCTAGGCACATGTCTAACTTTACAAGTGCTGCCCCGTTGTTTCCCAAAGTGAGGTACACGTGAGCACACTCTTCTGGATGCCAGGGTGGAAGAACATTCCAGTTGCTCCATGTCCTCACCAACACTTAGTATTACCAGACCAGACTTTTTCACAGTTCCGAATATGTCAGTCATCATTTGTATTTCCCTAACAAGATGAAGCATCTTTTCATTTGTTTATTTTGTATCCCGGGTTTCTTTTTCAGTGCATTGCCTATTTAAACCTTTTGCCATTTTTCTGTTAGGTTGTTTAATTTTTTCTTATTGCTTTAAGGCATTCTCAGGGAAGTGTTCTGGTTTCTTTTCTTAAGAGAGTTATAATCTGAGACCCAAGTTCACACAGGACAGAGCTGTGTTCCAATCCCACATCTATCTGATTCCAAGGCCCTCTCATGTATTTGTCCATTTATTCTTTAACTGTCAACTGATAACCTTCTCAATAAATACTGGAGAAGGAGGTGAGAGTTGTGGTTAAGAGTATAGATTCTGGAGTCCCTCTGCCTGAATTGTAACTGCTTCTCCACCACTCCCTAGCTGTAACCTTGGGTAAATTTCTCACCAGTCTGTACCTTAGTTTTCTTACATGTAAGATAAGGATAATACTCACAGGACCTCTTTTACAGAGATGATGTATGGGAAGTGAAAATGTAAATTCATATAAAAGAATTTAGGACTGTATCCAGCAGTCAGTGCTGAATAAATAAGTAGCACAAGCCAGGTACTAAGCCAGCGGGGTGCTTGTTCTGGGAACACAAGGATGAAAAGACGAACAAGGACAGTGCCCTCATGGAGCTCACTGTCCTGGAGGAGAAGACAGACACACAGGAAGCTGATTAATGAGCTAATTCGGCTTAAAAGAAGGGCAAAGAAGAAACTCTTGGGTGACAAATCAGAGTGGCCAGGCCCTGACTCAGCTGGGTGGTCATGCAGGGAAAGCCCCCTGGAAGAGGTGACATTTAGGCTGTGGTGTGGAGGGCGAGAAGGAGCAGGGGGGAGTTTCTATAACTAGCAGGGTTGCCATGATCATTCTTATGTGTGTCTCTGGGTGCACACAGGTGGGAGTTTCTCTAAGCTGCATGTCTGAGATTGACATTGTGGGTCCTCAGCTAGGCACATGTCTAACTTTACAAGTGCTGCCCCGTTGTTTCCCAAAGTGAGGTACACGTGAGCACACTCTTCTGGATGCCAGGGTGGAAGAACATTCCAGTTGCTCCATGTCCTCACCAACACTTAGTATTACCAGACCAGACTTTTTCACAGTTCCGAATATGTCAGTCATCATTTGTATTTCCCTAACAAGATGAAGCATCTTTTCATTTGTTTATTTTGTATCCCGGGTTTCTTTTTCAGTGCATTGCCTATTTAAACCTTTTGCCATTTTTCTGTTAGGTTGTTTAATTTTTTCTTATTGCTTTAAGGCATTCTCAGGGAAGTGTTCTGGTTTCTTTTCTTAAGAGAGTTATAATCTGAGACCCAAGTTCACACAGGACAGAGCTGTGTTCCAATCCCACATCTATCTGATTCCAAGGCCCTCTCATGTATTTGTCCATTTATTCTTTAACTGTCAACTGATAACCTTCTCAATAAATACTGGAGAAGGAGGTGAGAGTTGTGGTTAAGAGTATAGATTCTGGAGTCCCTCTGCCTGAATTGTAACTGCTTCTCCACCACTCCCTAGCTGTAACCTTGGGTAAATTTCTCACCAGTCTGTACCTTAGTTTTCTTACATGTAAGATAAGGATAATACTCACAGGACCTCTTTTACAGAGATGATGTATGGGAAGTGAAAATGTAAATTCATATAAAAGAATTTAGGACTGTATCCAGCAGTCAGTGCTGAATAAATAAGTAGCACAAGCCAGGTACTAAGCCAGCGGGGTGCTTGTTCTGGGAACACAAGGATGAAAAGACGAACAAGGACAGTGCCCTCATGGAGCTCACTGTCCTGGAGGAGAAGACAGACACACAGGAAGCTGATTAATGAGCTAATTCGGCTTAAAAGAAGGGCAAAGAAGAAACTCTTGGGTGACAAATCAGAGTGGCCAGGCCCTGACTCAGCTGGGTGGTCATGCAGGGAAAGCCCCCTGGAAGAGGTGACATTTAGGCTGTGGTGTGGAGGGCGAGAAGGAGCCACCCCGGCAGAGAGGAGAGTAGCCCAGCAGAGAAAAAAGCACATGCAAAGGCCCCGAGGCAGGAGAAGCAGGGCATGTCCAGAAACCCCCATGAGAGCAGCATGGCTCAAGCCAAGTGAGCCAGGAGGTGGCGGGCAGGATGGGAGGGTGGGGACGCCACTGGGGTGAGGAGTCTAAATTTTACCACAAGTGCAGGGGGAGGTTCTGGACAGTCGAGTGTTGTTTATGTTTTTTAAAAAATGAGTCCAACTGCTCTGTGAAGATCAACTATCTATGAATTCATCTAAATACTTCTCGTAGTCGCTAGTATTTTTAGCCAGTACCCCCTCTGTGCAAAGCAAAACTTCCCTTTATTGGTCTTAAATTGACTGCTTTCAGGTTTCAAGGGGACCCCCCCTTCTGCTTTGTCTCTGAGGGCTGTCAGGCCCCATTGAGATCTCTGGTCAAGGGTTTTAGGGTGGTTGAGAGGAAGGTCCCCAACTTGTACTTTACCTGCTCTGTGTTTTCCCACCTGTAAAATGAAAAATAATGCAAGTGGCCAGCTCTGAGGGGGCCGCGAGGAAGAAATGAGATGCAGCGGGGCAGCGGGGCGAGATCAACAGGGGTCAACTGCCAGGAAGCTGGTAACGGTGCTGACGACGCTGATGATGGCCGTGAGAGGGGATGATGGGATCCTGCCGCGTGTTCCTGGGTGAGTCACTGGGCCTCTCCACCTGAGCCGAGAAGTCAAATAAAGCCAGGGTGCTGTAAAACAAGCCTATAAAATAAGAATGTGGGACCAGATGATTTGTGGGGACCCACCCAGCCCTGATGCCCCAGAATCGCCTCATTTACAGTGTCTCCTATTCCTTTCAGCCCAGATTATTCTCCTCCCTGCCATTTTGCTGATCCCTACTGATGAGAGGTGGAACAGCTTGGCCCAGAGAAAACTGGCCTGCCCAGGAGGCCTGAGCTCACTGTCCTGGAGGAGAAGACAGACACACAGGAAGCTGATTAATGAGCTAATTCGGCTTAAAAGAAGGGCAAAGAAGAAACTCTTGGGTGACAAATCAGAGTGGCCAGGCCCTGACTCAGCTGGGTGGTCATGCAGGGAAAGCCCCCTGGAAGAGGTGACATTTAGGCTGTGGTGTGGAGGGCGAGAAGGAGCCACCCCGGCAGAGAGGAGAGTAGCCCAGCAGAGAAAAAAGCACATGCAAAGGCCCCGAGGCAGGAGAAGCAGGGCATGTCCAGAAACCCCCATGAGAGCAGCATGGCTCAAGCCAAGTGAGCCAGGAGGTGGCGGGCAGGATGGGAGGGTGGGGACGCCACTGGGGTGAGGAGTCTAAATTTTACCACAAGTGCAGGGGGAGGTTCTGGACAGTCGAGTGTTGTTTATGTTTTTAAAAGATGAGTCCAACTGCTCTGTGAAGATCAACTATCTATGAATTCATCTAAATACTTCTCGTAGTCGCTAGTATTTTTAGCCAGTACCCCCTCTGTGCAAAGCAAAACTTCCCTTTATTGGTCTTAAATTGACTGCTTTCAGGTTTCAAGGGGACCCCCCCTTCTGCTTTGTCTCTGAGGGCTGTCAGGCCCCATTGAGATCTCTGGTCAAGGGTTTTAGGGTGGTTGAGAGGAAGGTCCCCAACTTGTACTTTACCTGCTCTGTGTTTTCCCACCTGTAAAATGAAAAATAATGCAAGTGGCCAGCTCTGAGGGGGCCGCGAGGAAGAAATGAGATGCAGCGGGGCAGCGGGGCGAGATCAACAGGGGTCAACTGCCAGGAAGCTGGTAACGGTGCTGACGACGCTGATGATGGCCGTGAGAGGGGATGATGGGATCCTGCCGCGTGTTCCTGGGTGAGTCACTGGGCCTCTCCACCTGAGCCGAGAAGTCAAATAAAGCCAGGGTGCTGTAAAACAAGCCTATAAAATAAGAATGTGGGACCAGATGATTTGTGGGGACCCACCCAGCCCTGATGCCCCAGAATCGCCTCATTTACAGTGTCTCCTATTCCTTTCAGCCCAGATTATTCTCCTCCCTGCCATTTTGCTGATCCCTACTGATGAGAGGTGGAACAGCTTGGCCCAGAGAAAACTGGCCTGCCGTCAGGAGGCCTGAGCTTCCAGCTCTGCCATTGCACCAGAATCCCACAATAGAGCATTTGCCTTACTTTTCTTTTCTTTTGGTTGCACCATGCACAGTATGTGGGTGCCCAGTTCCCCCACCAGGGATTGAATCCATGTTTCCTGCATTGGAAACTTGGCGTCCCAGCCGCTGGACCGCCAAAGAAGTTCCTTGACCTACATTTAAAGACACGTAGAAGGAGAGAAGAGCGAGTACAGTGGACAGGAATCACGACTACAGAGCCAATCCCATCCCGCCTCAGGAGCACTCCCACCGCGATGGGGTCCTGATCTCATGGGATCCGCTCTGCTCCCCCGTCACTCCCAAATGCCCTACATCCAGGAAAGGAGGAGCTCTCACCGTGCCCAGGGTGATCCTTTGTACTGTATGGTCCTAAATGCAAGCCAGCCTTTTCATCTGGCGTCAACAGAAGCCACAACTATCTGTCACAACAGCGGAGCATGAACCTGCCGCATTCGCTGTCAGCGGATGGATGACCCCGCTTCCTGTTTCACTGGAAAAACAGAAGCAATGGGAAGGACGCTCCCCCAGGCTCCCACCTCGCCCCACGCTCACCAGCCGTGCTGGGGGTCCTTTCTCTGTTCTCCCCTATGAAGAGGATGCCTGGAGTGTATACCTAAGGCCAGGGCCTCCCCTTGGGCGATGCCCTCAGCGCCTCTTGCCTCCCGAGTACATCCGGCTGTCCCTCTGTGTCTCCCTCCCCTTCCACTGTTACTCCCATCCACACACGCTGCCATTCTGCCCATCCTAAGCACACACGCACACACAGACACACTCTGTAAACAGCAGAACTTCTCCGAGAGTTTTCCAGATTGACTCTGAATTGCTCTTATCCCTGCCTCTCTCTCTTTAAAGATGTACTTATTTTTTGCTGTGCTGGGAGCTCCTTGCTGTGTAGGGCTTTCTCTACTTGGGGCGAGTGGGGGCTACTCTCTAGTTTAGAGCACAGGCTCTAGAGCGTGGGGCTCAGGCGCTGTGGCTCGCAAGCTCTAGAGCACAGGCTCAGTAGTGCGGCACACGGGCTTAGGCGTCCTGCAGCATGCGGAAACTTCCCGAACCAAGGATCGAGCCTGCGTCCCCTGCATTGGGCGGAATCTTAGCCACTGGACCACCAGGGAAGCCCTTCGCTACCTCTCTCAACTCACTCTAGCTGGGCTTTCATCCCCCCCACTCTCCTGAAGCAGCTCTTGTCAAGATCACCAGTGATCTCCCGGACCATGCCCAAGGGCAGGGTCAGTTCTTGACATCCTGCTCAGCAGCACCTGACCAGGTGATCTGACCCTCCTCCCTGTACACAGTCTCCCTGGAGCTTCCTTGATCCCACTCTCTCGGTTCCCTTCCACGTTAGAAGACTCCTTTTCAGTCTCCTTCTCCCTGGCTTTCCTGACGTCCACATGCTGGAGTTCCCTGGAACTCAGCCTTTGGACCTCTCCACTCCTCTGGACGCTCTCCAGGTGCCTTCATCCTTCCTGGGACTTTAAATACTTCCTTCTATACTGAGGACTGTAGATTTGCTTCTCCATCCAGACCTTCCCACTCAGCTCCAGAATCATACCTCTCTACTCAGACATTCAGCAAGAAACCCAAACTCAGCATGTCACAACGGAACTCCTCATTTTTACTCTCAAACCTGATCCTCCTCTGGTCTTCCTGTCTCAGCAAACAGCAACCGCATCCTTCCTGTGGCTCAGGCCATAACGTGGGTCATCCTTGACTCCTCTCTCTCACACTCACATCTGAGCCAGCGTGAATACCCCAGCCCTACCTTCAAAAGATGCCCAAAGGGAACTCCCTGATGGTCCGGTGTGTAGGACTCAGGCCTTTCACTGCCGGGGCCCGGATACAATCCCTGATTGGAGAACTAAGATCCCCAAAGCCATATGGCCCGGCAGAAAAGAAAAGATGTCCAGAATCTGACCCTCCCTACGGCTACTACCTGTGTCCGGGCGCTGTTTTTTCTTGCCTGGGTTTGTGTGAAAGCCTCCCATCAGGGCTCTTCTTTCTTCTGCTCCCCTCCCGCCATATTCCATTCTCCACTTCATAGCCAGCATGGTCTTCTAAAACATGAGTTCAATCTCTCCATCCCAGTGGCTCCCTTCTTGCCCAGAGAAAATCTTAACACCTTACGGAGACCTAGAAGGTCCTTCCTGAGCTGTCACACCTCCCTTCACCTCATCTCCTCTTCAGTTACCCTGGCATCTTTGCTGCTCTTTGAGCAGTCAAGTACAGTTGTACCTCAGGACCTTTGCACTTGCTGTTCCCTTCCCCCTGGCTCACTTACCAACATCCAAGACTCCCTTCTGCTCATCAATAAAGAGGCCTTCGCTGGCCGCATTACATAAAGTAGCACCCTGCCCTCCCCACTCTCTTTTGCCACTTTCAAGTCCCCTCTCCTGCTGCACTTCTCTTCACTTCCACGTTAGAAGACTCCTTTTCAGTCTCCTTCTCCCTGGCTTTCCTGACGTCCACATGCTGGAGTTCCCTGGAACTCAGCCTTTGGACCTCTCCACTCCTCTGGACGCTCTCCAGGTGCCTTCATCCTTCCTGGGACTTTAAATACTTCCTTCTATACTGAGGACTGTAGATTTGCTTCTCCATCCAGACCTTCCCACTCAGCTCCAGAATCATACCTCTCTACTCAGACATTCAGCAAGAAACCCAAACTCAGCATGTCACAACGGAACTCCTCATTTTTACTCTCAAACCTGATCCTCCTCTGGTCTTCCTGTCTCAGCAAACAGCAACCGCATCCTTCCTGTGGCTCAGGCCATAACGTGGGTCATCCTTGACTCCTCTCTCTCACACTCACATCTGAGCCAGCGTGAATACCCCAGCCCTACCTTCAAAAGATGCCCAAAGGGAACTCCCTGATGGTCCGGTGTGTAGGACTCAGGCCTTTCACTGCCGGGGCCCGGATACAATCCCTGATTGGAGAACTAAGATCCCCAAAGCCATATGGCCCGGCAGAAAAGAAAAGATGTCCAGAATCTGACCCTCCCTACGGCTACTACCTGTGTCCGGGCGCTGTTTTTTCTTGCCTGGGTTTGTGTGAAAGCCTCCCATCAGGGCTCTTCTTTCTTCTGCTCCCCTCCCCATATTCCATTCTCCACTTCATAGCCAGCATGGTCTTCTAAAACATGAGTTCAATCTCTCCATCCCAGTGGCTCCCTTCTTGCCCAGAGAAAATCTTAACACCTTACGGAGACCTAGAAGGTCCTTCCTGAGCTGTCACACCTCCCTTCACCTCATCTCCTCTTCAGTTACCCTGGCATCTTTGCTGCTCTTTGAGCAGTCAAGTACAGTTGTACCTCAGGACCTTTGCACTTGCTGTTCCCTTCCCCCTGGCTCACTTACCAACATCCAAGACTCCCTTCTGCTCATCAATAAAGAGGCCTTCGCTGGCCGCATTACATAAAGTAGCACCCTGCCCTCCCCACTCTCTTTTGCCACTTTCAAGTCCCCTCTCCTGCTGCACTTCTCTTCACAGCATTCATCATTATCAAATGTTCATACTAAGCACTTTCTTATTGTTTGTTTATCATCTGTTTCACCCTTCGCCTGTCAGCTCCACAGAAGAAAGCAAAGACTTTGTTTCATCCTCTGCCATATTATCCAGAAGAGTGCCTGGCTCCTAGTGACCGCTGAATTCATAAACCTTAAGTGAATGAAGTGTGTGAATAACTTAGAAGCTATCGTTAGTATCCACTAGGGTATCTTCCAAAAGGATTTTCAAGGATTTTCTTATTCAACCAACATCTTATGGGTATTTTATTTATGGGCCACCTTAAAAACCCAACCTCCGGCCAGGTGGATTTCCACCGTGTCCCCTGGGTCACCGCCCTCACTAGCTCCGTGGGTGAGACGCAGAAACTATCCATTCAGCATGAGTAAGCCGAGCGTCCGTCATGTGCTAACTATCGTGCCAGGGTTTGAAATTCAGAAAGGAGCAGTCAAGGACTTCCTGGCTGTTCAGTAGTTAAGACTTGGCTTTTTCACTGCCAGGGGCCTGAATTTCATCCCTGGTCTGGGAAGTAAGATCTGGCAAGCCTGCATGGTCTGAATGAAAAAGGCTGCCATAACAAACAAAAACAAAAAGAAGAGGCTTAAAGCAGAGCATCTCTGGAGAGAGAGGCATAGACAAAAACATATAATGTTAAATACACAATCACCCTAAGAGTGAAAATATGGGTGAGGACGTGAAATCACCAGTCTAGGAATTTACCATCAGGAGATTATCACGCAAAGACAAAAAGACATGTGGACGTCCGGTGAACATTTTTCCTCCTTATGAAAAATTGGAACTATCAATGTCCACCCATAGTAAGCTGGTTATGAAAGACTATAATAGATTCATAGAATGGATACTAAGGGGACATAAAAAGATACACATAAGAATGTGGGGGCTTCCCCTGGTGGTCAAGTGGGTAAGGACACTGCCTTGCAGTGCAAGGGGCGCCGGTTTGAGCCCTGGCCTGGGAAGATCCCACGTGCCGCGGAGCGGCTGGACCGATGTGTCCAATTACCGAGCCGGAGCTCTGGCGCGCATGCGCCCAGAGCTGGCGCTCTGCAACGACAGACGCCACCACGATGGGAGGCCCACAGGAGCCAAAGAACAAAGACGGATGAAAATAGAGAAATGAAAGACCGATGGAGGTGGCCCGCCCGCTCCCCTCCCTCTCCAACCAACCCCTGCCCAAAATAAATAAATAAATAAATCTTTAAAAAAAAAAAAAGAATGTGGAAGGGGCTTCCCTGGTGGTCCAGTGGGTAAGGACACCGCCTTGCAGTGCAAGGGGCGCCGGTTCGATCCCTGGCCTGGGAAGATCCCATGTGCCGCGGAGTGGCTGGACCGATGTGTCCAAATACCGAGTCGGAGCTCTGGAGCGCATGCGCCCAGAGCCGGTGCTCTGCGACAACAGAGGCCACCGCGATGGGAGGCTCACACGGGCCAAAGAACAAGGGTGGATGAAAATGGACAAATGAAAGACCAACAGAAGTGGCCCGCCTGCTCCCTTCCCTCCCTACCCTTCCCCCACCAAAAAAAAAAAGAATGTGGAAGAACATTTAGTGAAAGAAAATAATTTTTGTGTGTGTGAAACTTTTTTAAATCATAGTTGACGTGTTGGGTTTTTTTTTTTCTTTTTTTTAATATTGGTCTCTTTTATTGGCCCTTCATTCATTTATTTTCATCCATCTTTATTCCTCGGCCCATGTGGGCCTCCCACCGCAACAGCCTCCCTTGTGGCAAGGCACTGGCTTCAGAAGCATGCGCTTCAGAGTGCCCTCTCATAACTGGACACCAGCTCAGCCGCTCCCTGGCTCATGGGATCCTCCCCGGCCAGGATTCGAACCGGCACCCCGTGCACTGCAAGGTGGACTCTTTACCCACTGGACCACCAGGGAAGCCCTGTTGGGTTCTTTTTTTTTGATATTTATTTTTATTTTAAAATATATTTGCTGTGTAGGGCCTTAGTTGTGGCATGCTGGACCTTTAATTTCAGCACGTGGAATCCAGTTCCCTGATCAGGAATTGAACCCAGGTCCCCGTCATTGGGAGCTCCGAGTCTTAGCCACTGCAAGTCCCTATTTAGTGAAACTTTGAGAAGCTATTTCAATATATTATTAAAAGTAAAAAAAAATTTTAAATGATTGCAAAACAACACATATGTTTATTTACATACACATATTTGTGTGTGCTTAACTCCAGGGAGTTGTTTAGAAAGAGAGCTCCCATATGTTTAAATGGGGGGGGGGGTTCAATCGTCGAATTGAAGTGGTAGGCGTGAGGGTGTTTATTTTGCTATTTTTTTCAAACTTCCTAAATGTTTGAAAAAAATCTTACAAGAAAAAGTAAGAAAAAAATGTGGTTATTTTGGAATAGAATGATTTGGGGGGCTTTTTTTCCCCTTTGCAGTCTCATTAAATTTCTACAATGAGCATCTACACTTTTACAAAAATTATGAAATGATTTCAAAAGATAGCTGGGGAATTCTCTGGTTAGGATTTGGTGCTTTCACTGCCAGGGTCTGGGTTCAATCCTTGATCGTGGAACTAAGAGCTCACAAGCTATGTGACTCAACCAAAAGGTAAATAAATATTAATAAATAAAAGATAGCTCATCGTAAAAAGTGTTTTTTATTTTTTAAAAAAGAATAGTTGCCTTGATAGTTTTTTTTTGAAAAAAAGGAAAGATAATATGAATTCTTGCAAATAGAGAATTGGGTAAATAAACTATGACCATCACAGAAATACTGTGCTACTGTTTAAAAAGGTGTTATAGGAAAGATATTTATAGTACTTTGATAAGTGAAAAAACAGGCCATAAAATTATCTGTATAGTATTAATTCATTTTCGGAAAAAAAACAATATATAATGTCCACCAAGAGAAACAACTGGAAACATCCAATCCAAAATGTGAGCAGTAGTTTTCTTTGGGAAATGGAATTATAGGCTATTTTTTCCCTCCTTTCTTTTGCTTATTTGTATGTCATAAGTCAGTTTTGTCCAACAGAACTTTGTGAGGAGATGGAAATGTTCTATATCTGCCCTGTCCAATATGGCAGCCACAGGCAGCAACTGAGCATTTGATATGTGACTAATGAGACTGAAGAACTGAAAAATTTTTTTTTTTTACTAATAGTTTTAGATTGCTGGACATTTAATTTCAGCACGTGGAATCCAGTTCCCTGATCAGGAATTGAACCCAGGTCCCCGTCATTGGGAGCTCCGAGTCTTAGCCACTGGAAGTCCCTATTTAGTGAAACTTTGAGAAGCTATTTCAATATATTATTAAAAGTAAAAAAAAATTTTAAATGATTGCAAAACAACACATATGTTTATTTACATACACATATTTGTGTGTGCTTAACTCCAGGGAGTTGTTTAGAAAGAGAGCTCCCATATGTTTAAATGGGGGGGGGGGGTTCAATCGTCGAATTGAAGTGGTAGGCGTGAGGGTGTTTATTTTGCTATTTTTTTCAAACTTCCTAAATGTTTGAAAAAAATCTTACAAGAAAAAGTAAGAAAAAAATGTGGTTATTTTGGAATAGAATGATTTGGGGGGCTTTTTTTCCCCTTTGCAGTCTCATTAAATTTCTACAATGAGCATCTACACTTTTACAAAAATTATGAAATGATTTCAAAAGATAGCTGGGGAATTCTCTGGTTAGGATTTGGTGCTTTCACTGCCAGGGTCTGGGTTCAATCCTTGATCGTGGAACTAAGAGCTCACAAGCTATGTGACTCAACCAAAAGGTAAATAAATATTAATAAATAAAAGATAGCTCATCGTAAAAAGTGTTTTTTATTTTTTAAAAAAGAATAGTTGCCTTGATAGTTTTTTTTTGAAAAAAAGGAAAGATAATATGAATTCTTGCAAATAGAGAATTGGGTAAATAAACTATGACCATCACAGAAATACTGTGCTACTGTTTAAAAAGGTGTTATAGGAAAGATATTTATAGTACTTTGATAAGTGAAAAAACAGGCCATAAAATTATCTGTATAGTATTAATTCATTTTCGGAAAAAAAACAATATATAATGTCCACCAAGAGAAACAACTGGAAACATCCAATCCAAAATGTGAGCAGTAGTTTTCTTTGGGAAATGGAATTATAGGCTATTTTTTCCCTCCTTTCTTTTGCTTATTTGTATGTCATAAGTCAGTTTTGTCCAACAGAACTTTGTGAGGAGATGGAAATGTTCTATATCTGCCCTGTCCAATATGGCAGCCACAGGCAGCAACTGAGCATTTGATATGTGACTAATGAGACTGAAGAACTGAATTTTAAATTTTATTTAATTTTAATTCCTTTAACTCTAAATGACCACGTAAGTGGCTATTGCCCTGGGTATCATAGTTCTGAAGTATTTACAAAGAATACACATTGGCTTTGCATAGAGGAAAAAGAGATTTTCTGGACTTTCCTGCTGGTCTCACCTGCCAATGCAAGGAGTGCAGGTTCGATCCCGGGTCCAGGAGGATTCCACATACTGCAGGACACCTAAGCCTGTGAGCCACAACTACTGAGCCCTCATGCCTAGAGCCCGTGCTCCACAACAAGAGATGCCAAAAAATAAAAAATAAGTTAATTACTTTTTAAAAAAGCTTTTCTTTTGTGTTTGTTTTGTTTGTTCATTTGCTCTGCCATGCTGCTTGCAGAGTTCCCTTGAGATCTCATCAAGAGGCAGTGAATGTCAGGGCTTTGCAAACTGTGAAGAGTTGTGCTCCTGTTGGTGGGAATGTAAACTGATACAGCCACTATGGAGATTTCCCTTAAAAACTAGGAATACAGCTACTCTATGATCCAGCAATCCCACTACTGAGCATATATCCAGAGAAAACCATAATTGAAAAAGACATATGTACCCCAGTGTTCATTGTAGCCCTATTTAGAATAGCCAGGGCATGGAAGAAACCTAGATGTCCATCAACAGATGAATGGATCTAAAAACTGTGGTACATATACACCACAGAATATTACCTGGCCATTAAAAAGGAACAAAATACTGTGCTACTGTTTAAAAAGGTGTTATAGGAAAGATATTTATAGTACTTTGATAAGTGAAAAAACAGGCCATAAAATTATCTGTATAGTATTAATTCATTTTCGGAAAAAAAACAATATATAATGTCCACCAAGAGAAACAACTGGAAACATCCAATCCAAAATGTGAGCAGTAGTTTTCTTTGGGAAATGGAATTATAGGCTATTTTTCCCTCCTTTCTTTTGCTTATTTGTATGTCATAAGTCAGTTTTGTCCAACAGAACTTTGTGAGGAGATGGAAATGTTCTATATCTGCCCTGTCCAATATGGCAGCCACAGGCAGCAACTGAGCATTTGATATGTGACTAATGAGACTGAAGAACTGAATTTTAAATTTTATTTAATTTTAATTCCTTTAACTCTAAATGACCACGTAAGTGGCTATTGCCCTGGGTATCATAGTTCTGAAGTATTTACAAAGAATACACATTGGCTTTGCATAGAGGAAAAAGAGATTTTCTGGACTTTCCTGCTGGTCTCACCTGCCAATGCAAGGAGTGCAGGTTCGATCCCGGGTCCAGGAGGATTCCACATACTGCATGACACCTAAGCCTGTGAGCCACAACTACTGAGCCCTCATGCCTAGAGCCCGTGCTCCACAACAAGAGATGCCAAAAAAATAAAAATAAGTTAATTACTTTTTAAAAAGCTTTTCTTTTGTGTTTGTTTTGTTTGTTCATTTGCTCTGCCATGCTGCTTGCAGAGTTCCCTTGAGATCTCATCAAGAGGCAGTGAATGTCAGGGCTTTGCAAACTGTGAAGAGTTGTGCTCCTGTTGGTGGGAATGTAAACTGATACAGCCACTATGGAGATTTCCCTTAAAAACTAGGAATACAGCTACTCTATGATCCAGCAATCCCACTACTTGGCACATACCCTGAGAAAACCATATCCAAAAAAGACATATGTAACCCAGTGTTCATTGCAGCACTATTTACAATAGCTAGGACATGGAAGAAACCTAGATGTCCATCAACAGATGAATGGATCTAAAAACTGTGGTACATATACACCACAGAATATTACCTGGCCATTAAAAAGGAACACATTTGAGTAGGTTCTAATGAGGTGGATGAACCTAGAGCCTATTATACTGAGTGAAGTAAGTCAGAAAGAGAAAAAAATATATAGTATATTAACATATAGAGAGAATCTAGAAAGATGAACCTATTTTCAGGGCATCAGTGGAGATACAGACATAGAGAACAGACTTCTGGACACAGTAGGGGAAGGAGAGGGTGGGATAAATTGAGAGAGAGGCATGGAAACATATGCATTACTGTATGTAAAACAGACAGCCAGTGAGACTTTGCTGTATGGCATAGGGAACTCCAACTGGTGCTCTCTGACAGCCTGGAGGGGAGGGACGGGGTGGCAGCGGGGAGGGAGGCTCCAGAGGGAGGGGGCATATGTATACCTATGGCTGATTCACACTCATGTGCAGCAGAAGTTCAATTCAATTCAGTTGCTCAGTCACGTCCGACTCTTTGCCACTCCATGGACTGCAGCACATCAGTCTACCCTATTCTTCATTATCTCCCAGAATTTGTTCAGACTCATGTCCATTGAGTCGAGGATGCCTTCCAACCATCTTGTCCTCTGTCATCTCCTTCTCCTGCCCTCAGTCTTTCCCAGCATCAGAGACTTTTCCAATGAGTCAGCTCTTCACATCAGGCGGCCAAAGTATTGGAGCTTCAGCTTCAGCATCAGTCCTTCCAATGAATAATCAGGGTTGATTTCCTCTGGGATTGACTAGTTTGATCTCCTTGATGTCCTAGGGACTCTCACGAGTCTTCTCCAGCACCACAGTTCAAAGGCATCGATTCTTCGGCGCTCAGCCATCTTTATGGCCCAGCTCTCACATCCGCACATGACTACTGGGAAAACCATAACCTTGACCCTATGGACCTTTGCTGGCAAAGTGATGTCTCTGCCTTTTTTTTTTTGAATAAATTTTGGCCTTTTTTTATTTATTTATTTTCATTCATCTTTATTCTTTGGCCTGTGTGGGCCTCCCATTGCAGTGGCCTCTCTCGTTGCAGAGCCCCGGCTCGAGGTACATGCGCTCCAGAGCTCGGGCTCCTAATTGGACACACCGGTCCAGCCGCTCTGCAGCACGTGGAATCTACCCAGGCCAGGGATCAAACCGGTGCCCCTTGCACTGCAAGGCGGATTCTTTACCCACTGGACCACCAGGGAAGCCCCAATGTCTCTGCTTTCTAATACACTGTCTAGGTTCGTCATAGTTTTTCTTCCAAGGCACAAGTGCCTTTTAATTTCATGGCTGCAGTTACCAACCACAGTGATCTTGGAGCCCAATCAATACAATATTATAAAGCAATTGCCCTCTAATTAAAATAAATATTCTTTTTTAGTTTTGAAAGTAAAATAGAGTGCTGTGCTCAGGAGGTGCTGCTGTACATGGTTCTTCTTCCTCTTGCACAGGCCCGTTTTCTCCTTTCCCCCTTCCATGCTCTGATAAGGAGCCCTGATGAAAGAAAGCACCTCTGAGTGACTCCTGCAAGGCAGGGAGGGTGTTCTAGGTCTGCTCTCAGCAGCTCAGGAGGCATTCATTCAACAGCCTGTGCACAGCCTCGCCCCCCTGGCCAGGCCCTGCCCTAGGCTCCGGGTGGAGAGAGGTCATGAGACGCAGAATCTGCCCACAGAGAGATGCGTCAGGCTTGGGGAAGCTTGGGGTGGAGGATCTCAGGGCACAGACACAGAAGGCCTGGGTTTGAGCCCCAGCTCAGCCTCCTCTGGGCAGGCCTCTTCATGTTTCAAATTTTCCATTTCTTCTTCTATGGGAGCTGGAAAATGGTAACACTGCCCTGCTGATCTCATGGGCTTGATCGGGGCTGGGAGAGCAAATTGCAGAGGCCCGCAGAGATGTTCATGGTCAAAGAACATGCTCTCCTGGGGAATACCTGGGCAGCAACAGTCAATTCAAAGTAGGTATTTGTGCTGTTAGTATTTTATCATAGATTCTTTTTAAAGATTTATTCATCTTTATTTTTGGGGTGTGGTGGATCTTGGTGGCTGCACCAGGGCTTTCTCTAGTCATGGTAGGTGCTTGGGCTACTCACTGTGGAGCCCTTGTTGAGGAGCACAGGCTCCCGGTGCATGGCTTCAGTAGTCGAGGATCACAGGCTTAGCTGTTCTACAGCATGTAGACCAGGCACCAAACCAGCGTCCCTTGCGTTGCAAGGCAGATTCTTAACCACTGAACCACCGAGGAAGCCCTAGATTCTTTTTGTTTTGTTTTATTTCAATATGTATTAATTTGGCTGCATCAAGCCTTAACCTCTGCGTGCAGGATCTTTCCTTGCAGCCCATAGGCTTCTCCAGTTGCAGGCCACAGGCTTCTCTCGAGTTGGGGTCCTCAAGCTCAGTAGCTGCAGCGAGTGAGCTTAGTTCCCTATGGCATGTGGGCTCTTACTTCACCACTGGGAATCGAACCTGCATCCCCTGCTTTGGGAGGCAGACTCGTAACCACTAAACCACCAGGGAAGTCCCCACAGCGTCTTTTTGGTTGTTGCTGCTGTTTAGATGCTAATTCATGTCTGTGGTTTGAGATTCCATGGACTGTAGCCAGGCTCCTCTGTCCGTGGGATTCTCCAGGCAAGAAGACTGGAGTGGGTTGCCATGCCCTCCTCCAGGGCATCTTAAGCATAATTAAAACAGCAACCTTAGGAAGGCCAGAAAAGATGTAACCATTCATTCAAGGGGTACTTACTAATCCTCTTCCAGTTTGATTCCTAGGTTGGGAAGATCCCCTGGAGAAGGCTAGGTTACCCACTCCAGTATTCTTAGGCTTCCCTTGTAGCTCAGCTGGTAAAGAATCTGCCTGCAATGCTGGGTTCAATCCCCAGGTTTGGAAAATCCCCTGGAGAAGGGAGAAGGAAAAGGCTCCAGTATTCATTTTTATTATTATTATTAAATTTTTTTGGCCACTTCTATTGATCTTTCATCTATTTATCTTTGTTCTTTGACCTGTGTGGGCCTCCCATCACAGTGGCCTCTTTCGCTGCAGAGCACCGACTCTGGGCGCACACGCTCCAGAGCTCCAGCTGGGTAATTGGACACATCAGTCCAGCCGCTCCACGGCACGTGGGATCTTCCCAGGCCAGGGATAGAACTGGTGCCCCTTGCACTGCAAGGCGGTGTCCTCACCTGCTGGACCACCAGGGAAGCCCCAAGGCTCCAGTATTCTTGCCTGGGAAATTCCATGGCTCGTCTGTGGATTCCAAACAGTAGGCACAAGTGAATCACTTTCACTTTCACTTTTACGGTGTTCCAAGGCAAGGTGGGGAAGAGGTCTGTCTGGAAATACAGACCTGGATTATGTCGCTTGCCTTGGAAAACTGACAAGGGGGCAGAAGGGATAAGAGGAACTAGACAAACGTCATTTGGCCGCCCCACTGCTACAGGGCAGGCCACTAGGGACGCAATGGAACAAGACAGCCTGAGCTCTCAGGGAGCTTTCAAAGGAAGTGAGGGAGGCAGATCTTCATCAAATAGCCCCCCAGACACCTAACTACAAACTGTGATAAGGGTTAAGAGGAGGAAGCACAGGATGCTGTGAAGGCATATCGAGAGGGATCTTGGTTAGTGGTGGTGGGAGGGTCCGAGATGTCTCCGAGAATCTGAGAGGTTTAATAGGAAGTGAAAGAGGGTCCCAGTGGAGGAAACTGTGGAATGCCCAAGGTGCGAGAGCGAAGAGCACCCCTGAGTCCAGCGGGGCTGGAATCCACTGGGCAGAAGAGATGGGCTGTGTTATGTGGTAGGGGGCAAGCCACGGTCTGGTGGAGCATCCTTGGGGGCTGGTGAAGGATCTGGAGTAGGGGGCCAGGGTGGGCACAAGGGTGCCTGGCAACAGGGTGGCGTTGGGCATGTGGACAGGGGAGAGATGTGAGAGCTGTATGGAGGGTAAATAACTGGGTGTTGGATTTGCCCTGGGAGAGGTCGCAGGAGGAATCTCAGTGTGAAAAGCTCTGTGAGCCAGGAAGTTCGAGGAAAGCGGACTTGAGGGCCTGGGGCAGGTGGAGCAGCTCTCCCTGGGCTGGGGCGTGGGCTGCAGCGCCCCTGGTGGAGAGATGAGGGCAAGACAGTCTCTGCAGGTGAACCCAAGCAGCAAAACGTGTGTGCATCAATCAGTCCAGCCGCTCAGCACGTGGGATCTTCCCAGGCCAGGGATAGAACTGGTGCCCCTTGCACTGCAAGGCGGTGTCCTCACCTGCTGGACCACCAGGGAAGCCCCAAGGCTCCAGTATTCTTGCCTGGGAAATTCCATGGCTCGTCTGTGGATTCCAAACAGTAGGCACAAGTGAATCACTTTCACTTTCACTTTTACGGTGTTCCAAGGCAAGGTGGGGAAGAGGTCTGTCTGGAAATACAGACCTGGATTATGTCGCTTGCCTTGGAAAACTGACAAGGGGGCAGAAGGGATAAGAGGAACTAGACAAACGTCATTTGGCCGCCCCACTGCTACAGGGCAGGCCACTAGGGACGCAATGGAACAAGACAGCCTGAGCTCTCAGGGAGCTTTCAAAGGAAGTGAGGGAGGCAGATCTTCATCAAATAGCCCCCCAGACACCTAACTACAAACTGTGATAAGGGTTAAGAGGAGGAAGCACAGGATGCTGTGAAGGCATATCGAGAGGGATCTTGGTTAGTGGTGGTGGGAGGGTCCGAGATGTCTCCGAGAATCTGAGAGGTTTAATAGGAAGTGAAAGAGGGTCCCAGTGGAGGAAACTGTGGAATGCCCAAGGTGCGAGAGCGAAGAGCACCCCTGAGTCCAGCGGGGCTGGAATCCACTGGGCAGAAGAGATGGGCTGTGTTATGTGGTAGGGGGCAAGCCACGGTCTGGTGGAGCATCCTTGGGGGCTGGTGAAGGATCTGGAGTAGGGGGCCAGGGTGGGCACAAGGGTGCCTGGCAACAGGGTGGCGTTGGGCATGTGGACAGGGGAGAGATGTGAGAGCTGTATGGAGGGTAAATAACTGGGTGTTGGATTTGCCCTGGGAGAGGTCGCAGGAGGAATCTCAGTGTGAAAAGCTCTGTGAGCCAGGAAGTTCGAGGAAAGCGGACTTGAGGGCCTGGGGCAGGTGGAGCAGCTCTCCCTGGGCTGGGGCGTGGGCTGCAGCGCCCCTGGTGGAGAGATGAGGGCAAGACAGTCTCTGCAGGTGAACCCAAGCAGCAAAACGTGTGTGCATACAGGGGCAGGAAAGTACCTTTTGTTGAGGGCTGGCGGTGGGCCAGGCCGCATTCCAAACGCTTCACCTTCACCACCTCACTTAATCCCCACCACCTCCCTACAAGATGGGAGCCATTCTCACTCCCATTTTACAGACGAGAACACTGAAGCTCGAAGAGACTCTGCTACTGGGCGTGACTCCAGATCTGCCTTGAAGCCCTGGTGTCGAACTGCTCTTGTAGTTGGGGTGACTATAACCTGGGAGAGCTGGAGACACGACAGGGGTGAGGCCGAAGCTGGAGAGCAGGAGGACCAAGCCCTGAAGGGCTGCCTGTGTTTGACCGGGGGAGCTGTACGTTATTCAACAGAACAGGTAATATGTTCTTAGGGTGAGATTGATGAGATCAGATGTGCTTTTGTGAGAAGTCACTCTAGGACCACAGGGGGAGAAAAGCCAGGGGGATGGGGAGACAGGGAGGAGTGAGGCCTCGGGAATAGTGGAGGGCAGGAGGGTGTGTGAGGCTGGAGCCCTAGGGCTCAGGCAGGGCTGGACCCCAACCAGACAGTTCCAAGTTCCATTCAACGGAGTGACTGGCAGGCGGGCTGTAAGGGGAGAGCAATCAAACTCGAGTGACGGATGGTGCTGATTATTTTATTCATGCAGGGAGCATCCTTTTAGTGAGCCCCTACTAAGTGTCAGGTCCTGAGTGAAGTGCTGAGATCACAGATAAAAAAGATGGGATTGCTGGTCTGAAGAAGCCATGAAGGGAGGTGGGAAGTGCTGGAGGAGGAAGAGGAGCGGAGGCAATGAGTGTGGTTCAGGGTGCGCTGCGTGGGAGGGTCAGGGTCAGGGGCAGTGCTATGTGGCAATGTCCGAAGAGCTCTGCAGAGCTGAACAAAAACTGGGGCCCTGGATCGCAGGAGGAATCTCAGTGTGAAAAGCTCTGTGAGCCAGGAAGTTCGAGGAAAGCGGACTTGAGGGCCTGGGGCAGGTGGAGCAGCTCTCCCTGGGCTGGGGCGTGGGCTGCAGCGCCCCTGGTGGAGAGATGAGGGCAAGACAGTCTCTGCAGGTGAACCCAAGCAGCAAAACGTGTGTGCATACAGGGGCAGGAAAGTACCTTTTGTTGAGGGCTGGCGGTGGGCCAGGCCGCATTCCAAACGCTTCACCTTCACCACCTCACTTAATCCCCACCACCTCCCTACAAGATGGGAGCCATTCTCACTCCCATTTTACAGACGAGAACACTGAAGCTCGAAGAGACTCTGCTACTGGGCGTGACTCCAGATCTGCCTTGAAGCCCTGGTGTCGAACTGCTCTTGTAGTTGGGGTGACTATAACCTGGGAGAGCTGGAGACACGACAGGGGTGAGGCCGAAGCTGGAGAGACGGGGAGGACCAAGCCCTGAAGGGCTGCCTGTGTTTGACCGGGGGAGCTGTACGTTATTCAACAGAACAGGTAATATGTTCTTAGGGTGAGATTGATGAGATCAGATGTGCTTTTGTGAGAAGTCACTCTAGGACCACAGGGGGAGAAAAGCCAGGGGGATGGGGAGACAGGGAGGAGTGAGGCCTCGGGAATAGTGGAGGGCAGGAGGGTGTGTGAGGCTGGAGCCCTAGGGCTCAGGCAGGGCTGGACCCCAACCAGACAGTTCCAAGTTCCATTCAACGGAGTGACTGGCAGGCGGGCTGTAAGGGGAGAGCAATCAAACTCGAGTGACGGATGGTGCTGATTATTTTATTCATGCAGGGAGCATCCTTTTAGTGAGCCCCTACTAAGTGTCAGGTCCTGAGTGAAGTGCTGAGATCACAGATAAAAAAGATGGGATTGCTGGTCTGAAGAAGCCATGAAGGGAGGTGGGAAGTGCTGGAGGAGGAAGAGGGAGCGGGAGGCAATGAGTGTGGTTCAGGGTGCGCTGCGTGGGAGGGGTCAGGGGTCAGGGGCAGTGCTATGTGGCAATGTCCGAAGAGCTCTGCAGAGTTCAGGACTCCAGAGAGAGGTCGAATGTGGGGTCCACCACTTGGAAAATCAAATCTTGAGCTCTGCCTTGTACCTCTCCCTCAGAAGGGAAGACTTCATGCTGTTTTTTGCCAGCTTTGTGTTTACTTTTCTGGTTTGTGCTACAAGATTTAATAACAAAATCAAAGTCTTTTGGGGGGAAAAAAATCTTCCTGAAAATTATCCAGTTGTACACTTAAAATGAGTAAATTTTTATGATATATATAAATTATAGCTCAATAAGGTTTAAACATACAGTTTGGGGAGGGAGTCTCAAATGTGTTAGAGAGTCAGGAAACTCGGATGGAGAGAACATCCGAGAGAACATGGAGAGAACATTCCACACGGAGGGCAGGAGGGAAAGTGCGGTCCTGGACTGGCCGTAGGTAACTAGGTGTGACTGAATCCGGCAGCTTGGGAGGGAACGGGAGCTGGCGCCGCTCTCTGAAGCGAGCTGTACTGGTCACATCACTGAACACTGAAGCTGCAGGAGCCTTTCATCCTAGATGGAATCAATCCTCCAGAAAACCCCAGGAAGAAAGACCCTATCCTCATTCTACAGATAGGAAAACTGAGATTCAGAGAGGTTAAGCCAGTTACCCAAAGTCACACTGCCTTTAATTAAAGGGGTAGAATCCGTTCCGTCTGGATCTGTCGGCTCCAAAGGTTCACTCTTAATGAACACTCCAGATCAAGTTTAGCCGCAGACAACAAATGTCTCCATCCAACCAGAAGCAGGCAGTGCGTCTGTGACCCGGGAGCCCACTATAGGCGAGGCGAGCACAGGGCTACGTTGGCGCCCTCTGCTGGCCAGCATAATTTTTGTTTCAACGTGACACTAGTGACGGATGGTGCTGATTATTTTATTCATGCAGGGAGCATCCTTTTAGTGAGCCCCTACTAAGTGTCAGGTCCTGAGTGAAGTGCTGAGATCACAGATAAAAAAGATGGGATTGCTGGTCTGAAGAAGCCATGAAGGGAGGTGGGAAGTGCTGGAGGAGGAAGAGGGAGCGGGAGGCAATGAGTGTGGTTCAGGGTGCGCTGCGTGGGAGGGGTCAGGGGTCAGGGGCAGTGCTATGTGGCAATGTCCGAAGAGCTCTGCAGAGTTCAGGACTCCAGAGAGAGGTCGAATGTGGGGTCCACCACTTGGAAAATCAAATCTTGAGCTCTGCCTTGTACCTCTCCCTCAGAAGGGAAGACTTCATGCTGTTTTTTGCCAGCTTTGTGTTTACTTTTCTGGTTTGTGCTACAAGATTTAATAACAAAATCAAAGTCTTTTGGGGGGAAAAAAATCTTCCTGAAAATTATCCAGTTGTACACTTAAAATGAGTAAATTTTTATGATATATATAAATTATAGCTCAATAAGGTTTAAACATACAGTTTGGGGAGGGAGTCTCAAATGTGTTAGAGAGTCAGGAAACTCGGATGGAGAGAACATCCGAGAGAACATGGAGAGAACATTCCACACGGAGGGCAGGAGGGAAAGTGCGGTCCTGGACTGGCCGTAGGTAACTAGGTGTGACTGAATCCGGCAGCTTGGGAGGGAACGGGAGCTGGCGCCGCTCTCTGAAGCGAGCTGTACTGGTCACATCACTGAACACTGAAGCTGCAGGAGCCTTTCATCCTAGATGGAATCAATCCTCCAGAAAACCCCAGGAAGAAAGACCCTATCCTCATTCTACAGATAGGAAAACTGAGATTCAGAGAGGTTAAGCCAGTTACCCAAAGTCACACTGCCTTTAATTAAAGGGGTAGAATCCGTTCCGTCTGGATCTGTCGGCTCCAAAGGTTCACTCTTAATGAACACTCCAGATCAAGTTTAGCCGCAGACAACAAATGTCTCCATCCAACCAGAAGCAGGCAGTGCGTCTGTGACCCGGGAGCCCACTAGAGGGAGGCGAGGGGCCGAGACACGGGCGCTACGTTGGCGCCCTCTGCTGGCCACGTTGGAACATGACTGGCCAGCATAATTCTTTTCTGCCCCATTTCTCAACGTGACACTAGTGGACAAGGATTGTTGTCAGACTTCAACTAACCATGAGGAGACCAGAGCTCAGAGAGGAGGAGTGACTTCCCCCAGATGTCTCGGGGAAGTAGAGGAGGACCCCGAACTCAAATCCATATGAGTGAGATGCCCTTCACGTCCCACCTGTATGCCCCCTCCCCCGCCCAGGTGTGGATTTAACTCCCCGAGTGTCCCCTGAGGGATCTAGGCCAATCCCCTCTCTCTCTCTGGTTCACAGATCAGATAGGAATCCAGTCAGGCAGCGATCTGACCTGCCCAGGTTTGTCTCTGCAGGATTATGCCTTGCAGAGGTCACTACAGGGACTGCATGGGGTTTTCTGGGTTCTTCGTCTGGACAGAAGTCCCTCCTCCTTAGGAAATGGCTTCCCTTTCTCCTTCCCCAACCCACCAGGTATTCTAATCTCAGGTTAAGGAAGGAGGAAAGGGAGAAAAAGAAAGGAAGCTCGGTAGAAGGCGGGAGGTGGGGCAGTGAGCTAGGAGGACAGGCAGGGACTGAACGATGCAGAAGGCAGAAGGTGGGGCCAGAGCAAGGCCGGGGTGAGTGGTAATGAGGGCAGGGGCCACACACAGAGCTAACAGTACGGGAACAGATGTGAGGCAGGTGCCCTGTGGGGGATATCACCTTTAACCCTCTCAATAACCCGAGAGGCGAGGATTACTATCCTCATTCACAGCTGAGGACAGCAAGGGAAAAGGGGACTGGAGTAACATCCCTGCCTGAGGACACACACACGTCAGTCTGAAGCAGGAATCTGAACACAAGAGAGTGTGATTCTAGGAGAGAGGGACCGTTGGGAAGCAGATGGGCTCCAGGCTGGAGCAGGGAGCAAAGGGTCCTGCTGCTCGGGGGTCTCGTTGCCGTGTGTATGACTCTGTATGTGACAGGGAGGGAGAGGGGCTGAGAGATGAGGTGACAGCCCTGGAGCGTGTGTGGTCTGACCATGGCCGAGCGAGCCGGGATTGCTGAGGGGCCTGAAAGGCTTCTTATCCCCCTACACCCCTGGGCCGACTCCTACTCACCCTTCCCAACTCAGCTTAAAAGTCACCTCCTAGGGCTTCCCTGGTGGTCCACTGGGTAAAGTGTCTGCCTTGCAGTGCAAGGGGCGCTGGTTTGATCCTTGGCACAGGAAGATCCCATATGCTGCAGACCGGCTAGAGCACTGTGTCCAGTTATGAGCTAAGCTCTGGAGCGCATGCTCCCAGAATCGGTGCTCTGCAATGAGAGAGGCCACTGCAATGGGAGGCCCACACAGGCCAAAGAATTAAGATGGATGAAAATAAATGAAGGACCATAGAAGAGGCCAAAATTAAAAGAAAAAAAGGTTTAAAAAAATTTAAAAAGTTAACTCCTGTAAAAAAAAAAAAAAAAGTTAACTCCTTCTCAGACTTCCCTGGTGGCCCAGTGGCTAAGAATCCGCCTGCCAATGCAGGGGACATGGGTTCGATCCCTGGCCCAGGAAGGTTCCACATGCCCCAGGACAGCTAAGTGCATACGCTACAGCTACTGAGCCACTGCTCTGCAGCCCAAGTGCTGCAATTACTGAGCCCCACTCACCCCAGAGCCCCTCTCTGCAACAAGGGAAGCCACCATGATGAGAAGCCCATGTACCACAACTAGAGAGGGGCCTCCGCTCATCGCAACTAGAGAAAGCCTGTGCTTGGCAACAAAGACCCAGCACAGCCAAAAGAAACAAACAAACAAATAAATAAATAAATAAATGTTTTTACTTTTAAAAAGTCACCTTCTCCGGGAAGCCCTCCCATATTGCTAAAATGGCAATGCTGGCTGGATAGACGAATAAACAATACAACTTCACATCAGGGGAACCAGAATTGGGTACCTGACACATAGTGGGTGGTCAGTTATTGATTGATGGGCAAATGAGATTTGAACTGGGGCTGAAAATGAACCCAGCAGGTAGAAATGATAATAGGTGCTATTCATGGGGGTACTCACTTTGTGCTTCCTGGTTTCTGTGCCTGGTTCTGCTTAATCTCATTTTACATATAAGGAGAGGGACCGCATGTTCCGTTTACATGGGATGGTCCTGGTCCCCGTTTGCACGTATCGTCCCAGCATAATGAATGGTTCATTCTCACTCTCCCCTGATGCCACAGATAAGGCAATGGGGCTTTCAAACATCCTGAAGGGATTAAATCAGCACCTGATTTGCACGCTCAGAGGCTCTAAAATCCTTGTCCTCGACTGCTATTAGCGGAGGGGTGTGGCTTAGGAGGGGCTTCCCAGGTGGCTCAGGGGAAAAAGAATCTGCCTGCCAATGCAGGAGACGCAGGAGATGAGGTTTCAATCCCTGGGCTGGGAAGGTCCTCTGGAGTAGAAAATGGCAACCCACTCTAGTTACTCTTGCTTGGAAGATTCTGTGGACAGAGGAGCCTGGCGGGCTACAGTCCATGGGACTGTAGCGAAGAGTCAGACATGACTAAGTGACAGAGCACACGCACGCACGCCCGTGGATTCGGAGAGATAGCCTGGCACAGATACGCTGATGTCATCCAGCCAGGTCACAGGTGAGCACACCTCCTCTTGGGACTGCAAGGCCAGCTCCAATCCTGCTCCTGTCCAGGGATCGTGGGGAGAAGAGGTGCCTTGCGAGAAAAAAGGGAAAGCCTGGAGGATCCCTTTGGAAGACACTCACAAGACCTCAGAGATGGAGGATGGGAAGAAGGGCTTCCCCATGGCCAGGCAACCCCGCGGGAGAAAGGTCTCTGCAGGAGAAAGCCCTCCCAGAGAACACTGCCCACCTTTCCCTGCTGCCCTGGACCAGCAGGCCTGCAGAGAAGAATGGAAAGCTTCTGAACATTGGCAGAAGAGGAAATATGCATCTTCCTCTCCAGACTCCTCCCTCTCCATCCTCCCCATCTTGGTCCCCGAACCCCGCCCACACAGACAGCTGCCGCATTGGCAGGGCCCAGTGCAAAATGAAAATGCAGGGCTTCCCCTGGTGGTCCAGTGGGTAAGGACACTGCCTTGCAGTGCAAGGGGCGCCAGTTCGATCTCTGGCCTGGGAAGATCCCATGTGCCACAGAGCGGCTGGGCCGATGTGTCCAATTACTGAGCCGGAGCTTTGGGGCGCATGCGCCCAGAGCCGGTGCTCTGTGACGACAGAGGCCACTGCGATGGGAGGCCCACAGGATCCAAAGAACAAAAACGGATGAAAACAGAGAAATGAAAGACCAATAGAAGTGCCCCGCCCGTCCCCCTCCCTCCCCACCCCACACCTCAAAAGATAAATAAATAAAATAAATAAAGAAATAAAAATTTTTTAAAAAATGAAAATGCAGAGTCTCTTGTTTAAAAAATTATTGATAGCCTCAGGACTGTAGTGTCAGGGCATTAAACCTGCACTGGGCCCTTGTGAATATTGACCGTGCAGATCACATGCTGACAAAGCTGGCCCCCTAGCCATCTATCATTCAGGCTGGACACCTGTCGTCCTTGGCCTCCTCTGCTCCCTCACCTCCACATCAAGTCCTATAGACTCAAGTTCACCAAAAGGCTGCCCCTTCTTATTCCAAAGGCCATCCCTCTGACCTAAGCAGCACTTTCCACCTGTGGACAAAGGCACCCATTCGAGTACCTTCCAGTCTCACCTGCTCTGACCCCTCGTCCCCTCTGGAGCCACAGAAAGTTCCCTGAAACCCACTCTGACCCCAGCACCTCCCTATCTAACACCTAACGGTGTCTGCTAGGAACTGAATCGGTGGCACACTGATAAAGAATCTGCCTCTCAAAGTTGGAGACACAAAAGATGTGGGGACGATTCCCTGGAGGAGGAAATGACAACCCAATCCAATATTCTTGCCTGGAAATTTGCATGGACAGAGGAACCTGGAGGCAACAGTTCATGAGGTCACACAGAATCGTTCACACACATGCACACATGTGAACAGAATTATGTCCCCTCTGTACCCTCGATTTCATATGTTAAAGTCCTAACTCCCCAATGTGACTATTTGGAAATGGGACTGTTAGGAGGTAATCAAGATTAAATGAGGTCCTGAAGGTGGGTTCCCTCATTCAATAAGATTGGTGTCTTTATAAGAAGAAACATAGGAGAGTCTGCCTCCGCCCCCTCCCCAGCACAAGCACAGAGAACAGGCCATGTGAGGACCAGGAGGAAGGTGGCCACCTGCAAGCCAGGGAGAGAGCCTCGCCTGAAACTGGATCTGCTGCCTCCTTGGTCTTGGACTTCTGGCCTCCAGGACTGTAAGAAAACTCATTGCTATTGTTTGAGTGACTGAGTCTATGGTACCTTGTTTGGGCATTCCAAGTCGATCCAGATCCCCTTTGCCTGAGCTCTGGTCATGGTCTTTGTGGTCCTGCATGGTCAGGATCCACTTCTCCAGATCGTCATCATCATCATCTTCTCCTTCATCGTTTCTCACCTGAGTCTTTTCACTTTAATTTATTTTATCTGTTTGCCCATCACATGCGGGCCAATATTGACCGTGCAGATCACATGCTGACAAAGCTGGCCCCCTAGCCATCTATCATTCAGGCTGGACACCTGTCGTCCTTGGCCTCCTCTGCTCCCTCACCTCCACATCAAGTCCTATAGACTCAAGTTCACCAAAAGGCTGCCCCTTCTTATTCCAAAGGCCATCCCTCTGACCTAAGCAGCACTTTCCACCTGTGGACAAAGGCACCCATTCGAGTACCTTCCAGTCTCACCTGCTCTGACCCCTCGTCCCCTCTGGAGCCACAGAAAGTTCCCTGAAACCCACTCTGACCCCAGCACCTCCCTATCTAACACCTAACGGTGTCTGCTAGGAACTGAATCGGTGGCACACTGATAAAGAATCTGCCTCTCAAAGTTGGAGACACAAAAGATGTGGGGACGATTCCCTGGAGGAGGAAATGACAACCCAATCCAATATTCTTGCCTGGAAATTTGCATGGACAGAGGAACCTGGAGGCAACAGTTCATGAGGTCACACAGAATCGTTCACACACATGCACACATGTGAACAGAATTATGTCCCCTCTGTACCCTCGATTTCATATGTTAAAGTCCTAACTCCCCAATGTGACTATTTGGAAATGGGACTGTTAGGAGGTAATCAAGATTAAATGAGGTCCTGAAGGTGGGTTCCCTCATTCAATAAGATTGGTGTCTTTATAAGAAGAAACATAGGAGAGTCTGCCTCCGCCCCCTCCCCAGCACAAGCACAGAGAACAGGCCATGTGAGGACCAGGAGGAAGGTGGCCACCTGCAAGCCAGGGAGAGAGCCTCGCCTGAAACTGGATCTGCTGCCTCCTTGGTCTTGGACTTCTGGCCTCCAGGACTGTAAGAAAACTCATTGCTATTGTTTGAGTGACTGAGTCTATGGTACCTTGTTTGGGCATTCCAAGTCGATCCAGATCCCCTTTGCCTGAGCTCTGGTCATGGTCTTTGTGGTCCTGCATGGTCAGGATCCACTTCTCCAGATCGTCATCATCATCATCTTCTTCTTCTTTTAATATATATATATTTTTTATCTGTTTGGCTGCACCTGAGTCTTAGTTGCAGCACTCGGAATCTTCAGTCTTCATTGCAGCATATGGAATTGTTAGTTTCAGCTCGTGGAATCTAGTTCTCTGATTAGGGATTGAACCCCGGCCCCCTGCTTTGGGAGCATGGCATCGTAGCCCCTGGACCACCAGGGAAGTCTCTAGACTGTCTTCTTTCCTGTCTCTGGGACTCTACGAGGTCTCTCTCTGTGTCTTCCAACACGCTCCTCCTAGGCTCGAAACAGCCTTCTCCACCTCTGAATCTGGCCAACCCCTGCTCTACTTTCAGTCCAGCTTAGACGTGAAGCATCCTTGACCTCCTCCACCCGTGCGCAGCAAGGGGAGGAACCTTCCTCCCTGCCCCCACCACCCTTCCACACTCCCTCTCTTGTTAGTAAGACTCATCCATCACTCACATCAACGCATATTTGGGCCTCTCTTGCCTGCTCTAATAGTTCAAGATCTCTCTGAGTACAAGACTTATTCTGCTCAACCTTCTGCCCAAAGCTTCTGCTAGTCTCAGGGCTTCTTTTCTTTGGCGGCTACTGTAGGAAGTTTGAGGCCAAAGAACAGTGCTTAGAGGAGCTGGGCTGAGGGTATAAAGAGAGAGTTCAGTCAACCTTTCACTCCCAGGGAGAATCTCAATTAGATATGTTTGGAATTTACTTACTTACTCACTCACTCACTCAATGAACCTTCATTGCTCTCCCAGTGATGGCCGGGTCCTGGGCCAGGAGCTCGGATGCTGCGGGAAGGCACCTGGTCCCCATCAGGAGACACACCGACAGGACTCATTCCACTGTATTGAATGGGGATCTTCCGGGTAAGCAGCAGGAGAGAGACGATTCAGAGGTCAGAGGAGCTGAGATACAAATACAGGCTTTGTTCCTCATTAGCTGGTGAGGCTGGGGAACCCACACACTCCCCACACCCACCTTTTAGATCTTGAAAGTGGCCCTGACAACCAGCCATCCGAATTAGTGATTCTCAAACTCTTTGGTCTTGGCAGCATCATCAACGACTCTACAGACCTTTTGTTTATGTAGATTATTTCCTTTTAGTATCTGCCATACTGAAAACGGGGTTTCCCTGGTGGCTCAGTGGGTAAAGACACTGCCTTGCAGTGCAAGGGGTGCCAGTTCGATTCCTGGCCTGGGAAGATCCCATGTGTCACGGAGCCACTGGACCGATGTGTCCAACTACTGAGTCGGCGCTCTGGAGTGCATGCGCCCAGAGCCGGCGCTCTGCAGCGAGAGAGGCCACTGTGATGGGAGACCCATACAGACCAAAAGAACAAAGATGGATAATGAAAGACCAATAGAAGTGGCCAAAAAAAAAAAGAAAACCAGAATCCACCTGCCAAGCAGGAGATGAGAGTTCAGTTCCTGGGTCAGGAAGATCCCCTGGAGAAGGGAATGGCTACCCACCCCAGTATTCTTGCCTGGGAAACCCCATGGGCAGAGGAGCCTGGTTACAGTCCGTGCAGCTCCAAATGAGTCAGACATGACTTAGTGACTAAACAGCAACAGTCTTGACCATGAAAATTGAGAAATGCTTAAAACCTGGGAATACACAAACATGCATGCCATTTTCCATCAGAGCAGCGGCGCGGTCTGGCCCCTGGTCCTGTGCTCAAGCAGAGCAAGAATCAGGACTTCCCTGGCGGTCCTGTGGTTGAGCGTCTGCCTTGCAATGAAAGGGACGTGGATTCGACTCCTGGTCCAGGAACATCGCACAAGCCACCATGACTGAAGCCTGCACATTCTAGGTCCCAAGAGCCACCACGACTGGGCCCACGTGCCTCAGTTGCTGGAGCCTGAAGCCCACAAGCCTGTGCTGCCCAAGAAGAGGAGCCACCACAGTGAGAAGCCCGAGGAGCTAGAGGGCAGCCCCCAGTGACGGCAGCTAGAGAGAGCCTGCACGTAGCAACAAAGACCCAGTGTGGCCCCAAACAACTAACTAAATAAAAGTTAAAAAAAAAAAAAAAAAAGAACCAAATCCCCAGCTCCTAAGTCCAGCTTTAAGAGAAGTAGAGGCAAACCTTGAAAAACACTAGTTTTTAAAACAGGCATTATAGATGGGCAAGATGGCAGAACCAGTTGGTGAACTATGAAAATATTTCTCCTCTGGTGGATCAACAGCAGCTACCCCAAGCCCCATGGGTGCCCTGAGCATGCTGGCAGCCGCAGCCCACCCCCAGAGACCCTCCCACGATTGTAAATTATTCTAGAAAGAATACCCCTGTGATTATATTTCCTTTTGATAAATACCTAGAATTAAATTACTGAGTCCAAAGGATGCACATCTAAAGGATGCTTTAGAGGCCGATGCCCAAAACGCCCTGCAGAATGTTTATGTCAGTTGCATTTCCCACCAAGACAGCATGAGAGTGCCCACCTCCCCACATCTTTCAACAGCGAATGGTCTTTACAGTTTTTCGAAGGCTTGAAAACCCAGAAAGTAAAAATGGTACATTGGTTTATTTTGCATTTCTTTGATTCTGGAAATGTTGACGACTCTTTCTTGATTTATTGGCTATGGACAGGGCTTGTTTTTACTGATTTCAAAGACATCTTTGTGTGTCAGGATGATGCAGGAAGTGCCCTGGTGGTCCAGTGGTCAGGATTGGCTGCTGTCGCTCCTGTGGCCCAGATTTGGTCCCTGGTCGTGGAACTAGGATCCTGCATGCCTCACATTGTGCCCTCCACCAAGGTGATGCAACTGCAGGTAAGTGCTTGATCCCAACCTGATTTGGGTCCTGGCTGCTCCTCTCCTCTCCTAGTCATTTTAAACCCCTCCACAGACCTAGGGAGGAATCGTTTTTGCTCAACCCAGGAAGACTTGTTATAGGAGACATCTTGAGAAGATGGAAAATAAGAGATCCTGAGAGATGCCAAGTGCTTTTTGTTTTGGAAGATTTTCCTCTCCAATCCATCCCTCCCTGCTTCAAACTGGAAAGATGGCTGTGTTCTCCGGTAGCCAGAATAACTGAGTCATGACAGGGTGTGATCTTTCCAGTTTGCTACACACTCTGGGCCAAGTGGTTCCCCACCCAAGAGATGGCCTCACTCTTGAGTTGTGCTGACGAAGGTAAGACCCAGCTTCTTGTCGTCTCAGCAAGCCCTGACTCCCGGCGTCTCTGCTGCTCACAAGCTGTGTGTCCTCACAGGAGTCCCTTAACCTCTCTGTGCCTCAATGCCCTCTGAAGTGGGGAAAGCACTACTGACGTCTCAAGGTTGTAGTGAATTAGAGAAGGTTATGTGTGCCTCAGGGACTGGACACAATCCTTGGCATAGTGTAGGTGCCCAAGAGCCATCTGTCAAATGAATAACTAATGATTGTTTTCCTTTCAGTTTATTTTTGCTGTGATGTGTGTGGGTGTCCTTGTTTAGTTTTATCTCTCTCTTTTTTTATTGGACCACATCATGAGGCATGTGGGATCTTAGTTCCCTAACCAGGGATCAAGCTTGTGTCCCCTGTAGTTGGAAGCTCAGCGTCTTAACCACTGGACCACTAGGGAAGTCCAAGCTTTCTCTTTTTATCTACTGAAAACACACTTTTCAGAAAAACAATAAACCAAAACTCTATGCTTCAACCTACATAGGTTAGAAATCTTTGGTGATGAGGTACAGAAATTAATTTGGAACTGAATAGAAAAGAAGAAAGGAAAATCCATTACAAAGACTCAGGGGTGTCTCACAGATGCTAAGGACCTGAAATGCAGATTCTTCCCTCTGCTTCTCCCTGCAGATCTGCTGTGTTCCAGTCTGTGTCTGTCCTCTTTCCCTAGAGACTAACTGTCTCTGCCATAGTGGCCACCAACTTTTTCTCTGACCCTATGAAGGTGAAAGAGGAGAGTGAAAAAACTGGCTTAAAATTCAACATTCACAAAATGAAGATCATGGCATCCAGTCCCATCAGTCCTGGCAAATAGATGGTGAGAAATGGAAATACTGGGAACTTTTATTTTCCTGGGCTCCAAAATCTCTGTGTGCAGTGACTGCAGATGTGAAATCAAAAGATGCTTGCTCTTTGGAAGACAAGCTATGGCAAATAACAGTGTATTAAAAAGCAGAGATATCACTTTTCTGACAAAGGTCCATGTAGTCAAAGCTATGGTTTTTCCAGCAGTTATGTATGAATGCGAGAGCTGGACCGTAAAGAAGGCTGAGCACCGAAGAATTGATGCCTTCAAACCCTGGTGCTGGAGAAGACTCTTGACAGTTGCTTGAGCTGCAAGAGACCAAACCAGTTGATCCTAAAGAAAATCAACTCTGAATATTCATTGAAAGGACTGATGCTGAAGCCGGAGCTCCAATGCTTTGGCCATCTGATATGAAGAGCCAACTCATTAGAGAAGATTCTGATGCTGGGAAAGATTGAGGGAAGAAGGAGAAGAGGGCAACAGAGAATAAGACGGTTGGGTGGCATCCCCCACTCAATATGCACGAGTTTGAGCAAACTCCGGGAGACAGTGTGAAGGACAGGGAAGTCTGGCGTGCTGCAGTCCATGGGGTCACAGATAGTTGGACATGACTGAGCGACTGAACAACAAAATCCCCAAACCGGGTTCCGACTCAAATCCTAGATCCCAATCAGATGTTCTCCCATGCAAGTACTACCCAGGACCAACCCTGCTCAGCTTCCGAGATCAGACGAGACCAGGCGCGTTCAGGGTGGTATGGCTGTAGACCATATGCTCTCCCTTGAGCAATACACAGTCATTCACTGCTGGAGGGCAAATGAGTTCATCAGAGCTGCTTTTGACAGGCAGGGAAAGACTGGGCCAACTCTGCAGCTCGAGTTCTCCAAAAAGTGGGGCAGAGGTGACGAGTGACAGAACCGGAGCCAGAGCTCGGGTCTCCTGGCACCATGGCTCAGAGTCAAGTTCTCAGTGAGAGAGGCTTTGTCACACTCCCCACTCACTGTGGGTGCAAGCTGAGGTAGAGGGGCGTGCCTAAGTTCCCCCAGCTGGATGGTGCCACATCTGGGGTCTGAGCCTGGGTCCAGGTCTTCCCATGAACCCCGATGGAAGAAGGAAGATGGGAGGGAGCCCGAGAGGAAGATGAAAAGTGGAGGAAGGCAGGGGGGAAGATGGGGGGAAGGAACTGAAAGCGGGAGAGGAGAATGCTGCCCCTGGACAGGGCCACCTTGACCACACTTGTCCCACAGGAGGGCTAGGCTCCTCCATGCCAGTTGTGGCTGTGAGTCTGTCACATCAGCACCGCAACCTGGGCTTTCTCTCCATGACCTTGACCTTGATCTTTGTGTCATCTTGGTGAACCTGATGGCTATGACCCCATCCCTCCCCTCTCCTCCTTGCCAAGCCCATCTTTCCCGCCTGGTTGAAGGCTCTGATGGGAAATGACAGATCAGAAGCAGAAACCTCCCCAAACCAGACCCATGGGCTCAATTCAGTGCTCAGAAAGTCTGGCTTGGGGCCCAAATAATAATTTTATGAAATTTGAAACACCTTGAAGAAGCAGCTACGATGGCACCTAGAGGAGACATTCTATGTGTCTTATGACATTTTCTTCTGCCTTGCATCCTGTTCTCAAGGTTGTTTTCACAGTTAGGCAGTGTTTCTCTATGCCCCAGCCTCCATCAAATATGATAAAAAGAAAGCCAATGAGGGATAGATATTTCAAGAGAAATGGAAGAATTTTTGTGAACAAGAGTCCATTTTATTTATTTATGGCTGTGCTGGGTCTTTGTTGCTGCACGTGGACTTTCTCTCCTTGCAGTGAGCAGGGGCTCCTCTTCACTTGAGGCAGACGTGAAGCACAAACTGCAGTCTGCATGGCTTACAGATAACCTAGTTTTCATGTAATTCTTTCCAGATATCCGCAGCTACACTCAAACTACACATAATATTCTATAACACTTCTTATTTTTAAAAATGTCCTCGCAGGAACTTCCCTGGTGGTGCTGTGGATAAGAATCTGCCTGCCAATGCAGGGGACTTCCCTGGTGAGGTGGCCCCCTAAGTCCAGCTGGATGGTCCTGCCCACTCATCTGTGGGTTTCCTTGGGCAAGCTGAGGTAGAGGGGCGTGCCTAAGTTCCCCCAGCTGGATGGTGCCACATCTGGGGTCTGAGCCTGGGTCCAGGTCTTCCCATGAACCCCGATGGAAGAAGGAAGATGGGAGGGAGCCCGAGAGGAAGATGAAAAGTGGAGGAAGGCAGGGGGGAAGATGGGGGGAAGGAACTGAAAGCGGGAGAGGAGAATGCTGCCCCTGGACAGGGCCACCTTGACCACACTTGTCCCACAGGAGGGCTAGGCTCCTCCATGCCAGTTGTGGCTGTGAGTCTGTCACATCAGCACCGCAACCTGGGCTTTCTCTCCATGACCTTGACCTTGATCTTTGTGTCATCTTGGTGAACCTGATGGCTATGACCCCATCCCTCCCCTCTCCTCCTTGCCAAGCCCATCTTTCCCGCCTGGTTGAAGGCTCTGATGGGAAATGACAGATCAGAAGCAGAAACCTCCCCAAACCAGACCCATGGGCTCAATTCAGTGCTCAGAAAGTCTGGCTTGGGGCCCAAATAATAATTTTATGAAATTTGAAACACCTTGAAGAAGCAGCTACGATGGCACCTAGAGGAGACATTCTATGTGTCTTATGACATTTTCTTCTGCCTTGCATCCTGTTCTCAAGGTTGTTTTCACAGTTAGGCAGTGTTTCTCTATGCCCCAGCCTCCATCAAATATGATAAAAAGAAAGCCAATGAGGGATAGATATTTCAAGAGAAATGGAAGAATTTTTGTGAACAAGAGTCCATTTTATTTATTTATGGCTGTGCTGGGTCTTTGTTGCTGCACGTGGACTTTCTCTCCTTGCAGTGAGCAGGGGCTCCTCTTCACTTGAGGCAGACGTGAAGCACAAACTGCAGTCTGCATGGCTTACAGATAACCTAGTTTTCATGTAATTCTTTCCAGATATCCGCAGCTACACTCAAACTACACATAATATTCTATAACACTTCTTATTTTTAAAAATGTCCTCGCAGGAACTTCCCTGGTGGTGCTGTGGATAAGAATCTGCCTGCCAATGCAGGGGACCTGGGTTCGGTCCCTGGTCCAGGAAGATTTCACATGCTGTAGAGCAACTAAGCCAACACCCCAAAATTACTGAAGCCCATGTGCCTAGAGCCGGTGCCCCACAACAAGAGCAGCCAGGAGAGAATAACTCCCCATTCACCTCAAGTAGAGAAAGGCCCCACAAAGCAATGAAGACCCAGTGCAGGCAAAACTAACTAACTAGCTAAGATGTCCTTGTCATTTAGCATGTTTAATAGCTATTGAGTATTTTGTACTGAATCTCAAAGTGTAGAAGTTTCTTTAGTCATATCCAATCTTAAATGAAAATGGTGATGAATGAATGCATAAATTATTATGTGACAGATATCAGACTAAGCACTTCATACATACAGAACCCATGAAGAAGGCATTTTACTCCCGTGTGAAATAAGAACACTAGGACACAGTTTAGTGTTTAGGAATAGCCCAAGGTCACCAACTTATAAGAACATGGTTTCTAATTTTATTAAAAACTGCTGTAATATGAGCATTTTGGTAAATAAATCTTTGCATGCATCCTCGATGACATGATTTGAATAACTTCCTAATGAAACAGAGCAGGTAGGCATTATTTTGGAGTCTTCTGACATATCCTGTGCAATGGTCCTCGAGAAAGCTTAGAACTACCATTGGCAACGTGTTCCTTTGAAGGGTATTTGAACTTCTGCACACCTGGCACTGTCCTTGGTGCTGAGAGTACAACAGAAAAGAAAAAGCAGCTGTCCCATGGCATTTGCAGTCTTGTAGGGCGTGTGGGTGTGGGTGTGTGTGTGTGTGCGTGTGCGTGGGTGTGCATGTGTGTGGTGGGGGTGGGTAATAATATAGTGGATGATCACAAGTGCTGAGAAAAATCTAAAAGGGAAGGGGACAATATACGCGTGCATTAGTGGCCAAGGGGGACTTGTCTAGAAGGACACATCTGAAGCTTTTGATGCCTGATTCCCCATATGTTTTAGTTAGTGAGATAAGGGAGTTTCATGCTCATATCCTACCGAGCATTTATGAAATACCTGCCATGTTCTATATACTAAATGAGCAAAACTTGCAGTCACTGAGCTAGATGAAATCTGCCTGCCAATGCAAGAGACACAAGATGATGTGGGTTCAATCCCTCGGTCAGAAAGATCCCCTAAAGTAGGACTGGCAATCTACTTCAGTATTCTTGCTTGGAAAATGCCAGGGACAGAGGAGCTGGTGGGCTCCAGACCATGGGGCTCTCGAAGAGTCAGACACAACTGAGCACAACAAGCAACAAGTGGACTGGATCGTAGCCTTGGAATTTAGACTCAGCTACATCAAGCGAAGGGGTTGGGAGGCAAATGTCGATTTAGCATGTTTAATAGCTATTGAGTATTTTGTACTGAATCTCAAAGTGTAGAAGTTTCTTTAGTCATATCCAATCTTAAATGAAAATGGTGATGAATGAATGCATAAATTATTATGTGACAGATATCAGACTAAGCACTTCATACATACAGAACCCATGAAGAAGGCATTTTACTCCCGTGTGAAATAAGAACACTAGGACACAGTTTAGTGTTTAGGAATAGCCCAAGGTCACCAACTTATAAGAACATGGTTTCTAATTTTATTAAAAACTGCTGTAATATGAGCATTTTGGTAAATAAATCTTTGCATGCATCCTCGATGACATGATTTGAATAACTTCCTAATGAAACAGAGCAGGTAGGCATTATTTTGGAGTCTTCTGACATATCCTGTGCAATGGTCCTCGAGAAAGCTTAGAACTACCATTGGCAACGTGTTCCTTTGAAGGGTATTTGAACTTCTGCACACCTGGCACTGTCCTTGGTGCTGAGAGTACAACAGAAAAGAAAAAGCAGCTGTCCCATGGCATTTGCAGTCTTGTAGGGCGTGTGGGTGTGGGTGTGTGTGTGTGTGCGTGTGCGTGGGTGTGCATGTGTGTGGTGGGGGTGGGTAATAATATAGTGGATGATCACAAGTGCTGACAAAAATCTAAAAGGGAAGGGGACAATATACGCGTGCATTAGTGGCCAAGGGGGACTTGTCTAGAAGGACACATCTGAAGCTTTTGATGCCTGATTCCCCATATGTTTTAGTTAGTGAGATAAGGGAGTTTCATGCTCATATCCTACCGAGCATTTATGAAATACCTGCCATGTTCTATATACTAAATGAGCAAAACTTGCAGTCACTGAGCTAGATGAAATCTGCCTGCCAATGCAAGAGACACAAGATGATGTGGGTTCAATCCCTCGGTCAGAAAGATCCCCTAAAGTAGGACTGGCAATCTACTTCAGTATTCTTGCTTGGAAAATGCCAGGGACAGAGGAGCTGGTGGGCTCCAGACCATGGGGCTCTCGAAGAGTCAGACACAACTGAGCACAACAAGCAACAAGTGGACTGGATCGTAGCCTTGGAATTTAGACTCAGCTCTCAAGAAGTTGGAACAGAGACCTTGGGTTCCCCCGCTTTAACATACAGATGATGCCGATCTCATAGGCTTGTTGTGCAGGTCTGTGAGTGGCCACAGAGCCAAGGGAGCTGCCAAGTTCATCGGTGGAATTAAAGAGTTTGTCTTCATTGCTGAATGTGGTAGGGACAATGCTACTAGAAGCCCTGGACTCCATCAAGCCTCCTGTCCGCCCTACAGACAAACCACTGCGACTGTCCCTACAGTATGTGCACAAGATCGGGGGTGAGTACATACTGGGTGGGAGGCGCTCGGGTCTGAGGGCCCACTGGAGTCCTGTTGTTGACACCCCTGGTTGCCCTGTCCCTCCAGGTCCTGGCACCAGGCCTGTGATCAGGGGAGAAACTGGCATTCTCAAGCCAGGTGTCGTGGTGACCTTTGCCCCTGGCCACATCACCATCGAAGTCAAGTCTGTGAAGGGGCAGCACAGCAGCCGAGTTCCAGCCTGGTGACACCATGGGCTTCCGTGTGAAGCACGTGTCTATAAAGGACATCGGACGGGGCTGTGGCTGCTTCGTTGTCTTTGGCCGTGGGGTGTCTTTCTCCGGTGGGTTCCTCTGTCCTCCTGTGGATGGTGGCTCAGCAGCTAGCTCTGATCTGGGTGCTCTCTCCCCAAAGCCCTTTCCCAGTGCCATGTGTGGCACAATCTTTCTTGTGCACATGGAGGCTAGGACTGCTTGGCAGTGGTCTTGGGATTACTAAATGAGGTGATGGACAAAACAGCTGGCCTGGGGCTACCTAACAAGTTCGATCGCTGCTGTTATTATAATTCCTTTTCCTCAAAGGCAAGGAGAAGTAATGTATATAATATTTATCACTAATAGATGCCATTTATCTCCAGCTCTGCCACTTCCTCAGTATGAAATTTTGGGTTACTCGGACTCCCTGCTGTGAAAATTAGATGGGAATAAATGAGATCTGCTTTGCACAGAACTTGGTGCACCCTGTAAACATTCAAATCTTCACTATAATTTACAATGGGTCCTAAGCAGCTGACCCCTTAGCTGGTCAGAAGCACCTCCTTTGAAGCATGCCAGGCTAATGCCCTCTTCATCACCCTCCCCATCTCCGAGGCTCCAGGTGATCATTCCCCGCCATCCTGGCACATTGCAGTTGGCTACTCATCAGTTCTGGACTGCCATAATGCCCACATCACCTGCAAGTTTGCAGAGCAGAGAGAGAAGCTCGACTGGTACTTGAGTAAGAAGGTGGAGGACAAGCCCAAAGTCCTGAAGTCCAGGGAGGCAGGCATCATCCGGATGATTCTGAGCAGGTGCGTGTGTGTGGGAAGCTCTCAAGTACCCACCCCTGTGTAAGCGCCAACAGCAACTGACAACCAGGACTGTCCCCTCCTCCCCCCAGCCCCAGGGAGCCAGTTGGCCAATGCATCACACCTGAGCCAGGGGCACCAGGCTCATGAGAATCCCCCGAGCGTTGGCTAGACATGGCAGAACCCCAGGCTCCATCCAGACCCGCTGAATTCAAACCTTCATGTTGACAAGATCCCCAGGTGATAGGGGTGCACATCAAAGTCTGAGAGGCACTTAGATTTTCTGATGCAGTGGTTTTCAAACCCGGTGTATCGCCAGGACCACTGATGAAGCCTATGATATCCAGAAGTTCAGATTCCCCAACGTCTAGATTCCCCAGGTATCTTCTGCATGGCTGGGCTTGAGCCACTAGAACTTTCTGAACTCAAACTGCGGTGCATGGGCAATTCCTACTCTGAGCTAGGCTCTGTGCTAAACGTTAGATATTCACAAATAAACAAGTTCCCAGCCCCAGGGTCTCCTAGTTATTGGAGAAGGGAGTTAACATCAAATGGCTAATTTTACTAATTTTTTAAGGTTCTTTTTTAAAACTTTTAATTTTATATTGAAGTCTAGCTGATTAACAAGGGGATAGTTTCAGGTGGATAGTCAAGCGGCTAATTTTAGAAGTGGGCCCCAGAGGCTGCCGCCTGAACCTTGCAATGCAGGGTTAGTTCCTCCATCTGCCAAAAATATTATGAGACTTCAAACCAACTCCCTAAGTCTTGCCCTCCACAACTTGAAGTTGGGGGAGAAATCAGGAACCCCGAGAGAAGCAACTGCCAGATTCACAGTTGAATGCAAAAGCAATCCACCCCCGGGGCTGTGAGGAGCACAGAGAATGTGCTTGTAGCCTGGAGGCTGGGGGCATTCAGACGGCATCCAAAGCAAACGTTCGCTGTGACCTTTGCTTATGGAAGCGGGGAACTTGAGCAACCAAGAGAATAAGTGCAGAGACTTCTGAGTTTTCAACTCTTAGACCAAATGAACTTCAGCTTCCTTGCCTGTTTTCTCACCTATGAAATGGAGATAATGAGATCTACTGGGAGTTGTTGGGAGAATTAAATGGACAACTCCGTGCACACATGCTAAACTGCTTGAGTCGTGTCCGACTTTGCAACCCTACGGACTGTAGCCTGCCAGGCTCCTCTGTCCAGGGGATTCTCCAGGCAAGAACTCTGGAGTGGTTGTCATGCCCTCCTTCAGGGATCTTCCAGGGATTGCATCTGCGTCTCCTGCATTGGTAGGTGGGTTCTTTACCACTAGTGCCCCCTGGGAAGCCCATAAACAACTCCAAGGATCTCTCATTTGGCTCACATGACCTCCTTGTGCCACCGTCCCATTGCCTGTCTGCTGGCAGTGCTCCCCCGTTTCTTCACATCCTGTGTCCTAGGTCACTTTGCCACTCAGGACTGGAGGCAGACAGTGGCTGTCAGAGTCATCAAAGCCATGGAGACAAATGCAGCGACTAGAGGCAGAGTTCGCAAGGAGACCCTGAAGCTTCATGCCATGAAGCAAGAGGTGACGGCTACCCAGGCCCCTCCAGGCCAGGGGCAGTCCAGGCAGAGCCGTATCTGGGAAAGAGAGGCTCAAGGAGGAGACTTGAACGTGCTCTTCTTTTGCCTGAACTGTCTGTCGTAAACCTGTCCCTGCTAACTCGGTCTCCTTTTTGTGGATGCGTTTCAGGCATGGGAATAAAACACAGCAAGTCTTTTGACCTCTGCTTCTACTGACCTGGATGCCTCAAGCAAGGAGGAAGCAGAAGTGGGCCCCAGAGGCTGCCGCCTGAACCTTGCAATGGGATTCCTCCATCGGCCAAACAAATTATGAGACTTCAAACCAACTCCCGAAGTCTTGCCCTCCACAACTCGAAGATGGGGGAGTAATCAGGCACCCCGAGAGAAGCACCTGCCAGATCCACAGCTGGATGCAAAAGCAATCCACCCCCGGGGCTGTGAGGGGCACAGAGAATGTGCTTGTAGCCTGGAGGCTGGGGGCATTCAGACGGCATCCAAAGCAAACGTTCGCTGTGACCTTTGCTTATGGAAGCGGGGAACTTGAGCAACCAAGAGAATAAGTGCAGAGACTTCTGAGTTTTCAACTCTTAGACCAAATGAACTTCAGCTTCCTTGCCTGTTTTCTCACCTATGAAATGGAGATAATGAGATCTACTGGGAGTTGTTGGGAGAATTAAATGGACAACTCCGTGCACACATGCTAAACTGCTTGAGTCGTGTCCGACTTTGCAACCCTACGGACTGTAGCCTGCCAGGCTCCTCTGTCCAGGGGATTCTCCAGGCAAGAACTCTGGAGTGGTTGTCATGCCCTCCTTCAGGGGATCTTCCAGGGATTGCATCTGCGTCTCCTGCATTGGTAGGTGGGTTCTTTACCACTAGTGCCCCCTGGGAAGCCCATAAACAACTCCAAGGATCTCTCATTTGGCTCACATGACCTCCTTGTGCCACCGTCCCATTGCCTGTCTGCTGGCAGTGCTCCCCCGTTTCTTCACATCCTGTGTCCTAGGTCACTTTGCCACTCAGGACTGGAGGCAGACAGTGGCTGTCAGAGTCATCAAAGCCATGGAGACAAATGCAGCGACTAGAGGCAGAGTTCGCAAGGAGACCCTGAAGCTTCATGCCATGAAGCAAGAGGTGACGGCTACCCAGGCCCCTCCAGGCCAGGGGCAGTCCAGGCAGAGCCGTATCTGGGAAAGAGAGGCTCAAGGAGGAGACTTGAACGTGCTCTTCTTTTGCCTGAACTGTCTGTCGTAAACCTGTCCCTGCTAACTCGGTCTCCTTTTTGTGGATGCGTTTCAGGCATGGGAATAAAACACAGCAAGTCTTTTGACCTCTGCTTCTACTGACCTGGATGCCTCAAGCAAGGAGGAAGCAGAAGGTTGCAGGGTCTGATTCTGGCCCTTTGCCCTCCTCCTGGGGGCCTGACTGGCGCAGGACCCAGGCAGGTGGGGTCATGGGGAGGAAAAGATATAAAAGGCTTCTGGCTCTGGCTTTGCTCATCACCTCCTACAACAGGACCCTGGTGTTAGACCTCCAGACTTAAATAGTGTCTATAAACGTGACTGACCCTCTGAGTACTCTGTTGGCCCATCTTTAAAATGGGTAAACAACAGTGTTTGCCTCCACAGGGATGTTGAAGGTTGAGGGAGGAGGCACCTACCGGGCAGGGTAGAAGTGGAGTCGCTCAGTTGTGTCTGACTCTGTGTGAACCCCTGGTCTGTAGCCCGCTGGGCTCCTCTGTTCATGGAATTCTCTAGGCAAGAATACTGGGGAGTGGATTGCCATTTCCTTCTCCAACTCTTGGATAACCCCATCTCTTGGCAAGATATGTGAGTCGTAATTAGCTGCTCCTCATCACCACAGGTGGGTACTGCTGTCGAGCGACTCGCTGGAGAAAAATGGTGGAGAGAGGGAACAAGACAGGAGTTGCTGGGGATAAGCTTTGATGTATCTTCCCAACTTCTATCAGGAACACGCTTTCTGGCAGGGCACCCGCTTCGGTCCTACTGAGGAGGACTCAATGCAAACCAGGGAGGTCTGTTACTATCTGAGACTGGGGTCCTTATCTGTCAGAGAATAATCTGTAAGCCATCTTTTTACCCTCAGGATGACCCTTTCTTAATTATGTGCCACGTCTTACATTTTTGTGGGGTGGAGGCAGTTGTTTGAATATAATGGGTTTAATAATAGGAGTAATCACTCATTGTGGGCCTCAACTAGGGAGCCCTCATGCTGGAACCTGCCTGTCCTAGAGTCTGTGCTTCACAACAAGAGAAGCCACCTCGGTGAGAAGCCTGGCACTGCAACTAGAAGCCCCCGCTCACCACAGCAAGAGAAGAGGTCAAAGCATCAAGGAAGACCCAGTATAGCCAAAAATAATTAAATAAAGTTATTTTTTTAAAAACTGAGGGAAACTGAAGTTGAAGGAAATCTATTAATAATTAGCAACCTGCCCAAGATCCCATAGCTACTGAGGTAGCCAAGACAGGACCACATCAGTCTTCGCCGCTCAGACTCTTAAGCCAGCATCAGTCAATTAACAAGGACTCGGAACTCGGGCCCTCGGCAGTGAGCGCACAGAGTCCTAACCAGTGCACTGCCAGAGAATTCCCTAAATATTTAAGCTCCGTTTGTTTACACCGTTCTAGAGTAAAACTGTTATTTCATCATTTGCATACTTAGGGTAGTTCTGGCAGTCTCAACAAGCAAGAACAACTCCTTCCTAAAGCTATAGGCTGGGGAACAGCGTGCAGGGCGGCCGGAAGCTCAATGAAAGGCCCATTGAGCTTTGCAAAACCGGCTTTGCAAAAGCCCAGGTCCCAGGGCTCGGCCCGTGTCTCCTGCAGTTTCCATCTAGGTCCACGAGGGGGCAGCCGACCCTCCGCGACGTCAGGCGCACCTCTCTTCCTCTCCATCTCGCTGGCCTGGGAAAAGAGCCCGCCTCCTGGCCCATAAGGCCCCTGGTCGGAAACCTCACCCTCTCTTCCTGTTTCCCGTCATGGCGGTGAGTAGCCGAGGCCTGGCTTTGCTTCCCTTCATCCGCTTCCATCCACGGCCGGCCGAGGCTGTAGGGGTTACCTCGCCCGCCGCACGAGGAGAACGGAGCCCGCAATGCCGGCCGTGCCGAAACTGGCAGAGTCCTGCCAGTTTGCCGGGGGCGCGGAGCTGGATCGTGTCCCCTTCCTCCCACCCTCCGGGATCCGGCTGGTAGCAGCCGCCGGAGGCCCAGGAGCACGGCCCGCAGGCTGCAGCGAGGGCCGGTGGATCGGTCGGAGGGGTCTGGGACGCGGATCCGGACCTGTTGCTGCTCCCGGGGACCTGACACTTGCCCGGGGCTGGGGAGCCATCGCCGGTTTCTCCCTCGGGGCAGGCACCTGGCTTCGGCCGCAGCCACTCGACGGTTCCCAGTGGGATGGGGGACGCTGCACAGCCACGTGCTGGCTATTTTCTCTCTCTTATCGGCCCTGTAACGGGGGCGCCCTCCGTCACCTTGCACTTGGAGCCCCGCGGGGTTCACGCTCAGTGTCTGGAAAAGGTTACTCGTCGGTACTTGTTCTGTTTCTCTCCGCTCGTCCCGAGCGTGGGGGAAGGAGAATCAAGACCCCGAGACGCCGTCCTCGGCGGCTCCCAGACAAACGTAGCGATCCTTCTTCAACCTGTCGGGCGTTCTCGGTGCTTTGGGGATGAGCACGGAGGCGCGCTGTGGGCTGCTGCAGTGCGGTTGCCCCTGTTGACCGCAGCGCTTTCCTTTTGCAGCAGGATCAAGGTGAAAAGGAGAACCCCATGCGGGAACTTCGCATCCGCAAGCTCTGCCTCAACATCTGCGTCGGGGAGAGTGGAGACAGACTGACTCGGGCAGCCAAGGTGCTGGAGCAGCTCACAGGCCAGACCCCTGTGTTCTCCAAGGGTGAGTGGTAGCCGGCAGGGGGAGGGGCTGGCCGCTGGGGGTGCCCGGATGGTTCTGGAATTGCCCGCTGTCAAGCCAGTTGAGTACTCATTTTGAGGGTGACAGGTGACGTCTCTTGAGAGCATTGCTCTCCTGAGATTTGTCCGCTTCGGGCTTAAGCCCAGACTAGAATGGCAGTCCACTCTGGCATTCGTGCCTGGAGAATCCCATGGACAGAGGATCCGGGCAGACGACGGTCCCTAGGGTCGCAAAGTGTCCCGCACAACTGAGCGATTGGCACGACACAGTAGCCCCTGTAGGGACTTTTTCCAAATAAGGAGAATAAGAAGTAACTGAAAGTGTGGGAAATGCAGCAAATGGCATTTGACGTGCCTGCTGCCTCTTAAGCACAGTGCTGGGGTTACTGTCGTTGCGTTTTTTGGTTTTACAGTTTGATCGCTTTAGGGTAATGGAATATGGCAGGTCCTTGGATTCACAGCCAGCCTCTCTTACAGCTGTTTTGCACAAGTTAGCCTGTCAAGACTTCTCCTGTGAAGTGGGGATAAAGCACTGGCAGGTTTTAGCCAGTGCTGGCTATGACAGAGTGCAAGATCGCCTTCCTTTCTTGAGACACCCACTTGAGGTCTTAATTGCTGAACTATGGCTGAGGGACTTGGAAGTCAGAGAGTCTGTGTTTTAAATGAATCCTATAACAAGGTGACACTGGATAGAACACTTTAGCATGTGGATGGATGCTTAACATTTCTTTGGAATCGAGGAGATGATGTTCTGGGAATGTCTGGGGGTGCCCAGGGGCTGTGACAGCAGCTGACTCCTCTGTTATGTCCACCTGCAGCCAGATACACCGTCAGATCCTTCGGCATCAGGAGAAATGAAAAGATAGCCGTGCATTGCACAGTCCGTGGGGCCAAGGCGGAAGAAATCCTCGAGAAAGGTCTGAAGGTGAGGCTGATCTCTTCACGGAATAATAGAGGGCACCAGCTTAGCACTTAGTTAATCTTCTGGTCTGGGGGGCCTTCTGAAGGGTGTTTCCCTTCGCTTTGAAAGTTAGTGGTTACACGGAATCCATAGTTGTGGTTTGGTGTAATGGGGACGTCAGATGTTCTGGACCAAATTGCATTGAATTGTGTTTGGGGGCCCTGAGTAGTTCAGGCTGAGCTAGATATTGGGATGTTGAGTTGACAAGGAGTGATGGCTGCATTTTTTTTCTCCTCAGGTGCGAGAGTACGAGTTAAGAAAAAATAACTTCTCAGATACAGGAAACTTCGGGTTTGGGATCCAAGAACACATCGATCTGGGGATCAAGTATGATCCAAGCATCGGGATCTACGGCCTGGACTTCTACGTGGTATGAATACTTAGTCCTTTCCACTCCTGGTCTGTGAGAGTGGACGCTGGTGTTCTCTCTTTCGTCTGTGCTCTCTTGGTGGTCACTTGTCGGATTGGGGCTTTGAGTGTTGTCTGTCTTTCCCTGGGGAAGGCGCGCCTCATTTGCGGCAGGTGTGGGGACACAGCACTGACTGAGCCAGCCAGACAGAGCCCTGCTGTTGTGGCACTTGGGGTCTAGGATTCAGTGAGCACTAGTGTGGCTCAAGGGTGGATGGAAGAATCAGTTCCAGCCACTGGACTGGACATCAGAGAGGGTCTCGAGGTGGCATGTAGTGTGTGGATCGGCCGCTCTTTCCCTGCTTCCTTAGACGCTGGGACTGGGGTGGCTTCCGTCCAGGGGCGTGGAAGCAGGTTTGATGATGGAACTTGCTTGGGGTGGGAATTTTCATGCGCCCATGACCATTTATGCCACTGCAGTGTTTCAGTCCAACTGTCAAAGTAAACAGCCAAACCCTGGAGTCGTGATTAGTGTGAACGTAAAGAATGGCAGCTCTGTGCTTCTTAGATTTGAATATCCAGACAGTGGGGAGAGGTGGGTAGTCACAGGCACGACAGACCTTTAAGGAGCACTTCTGAGCTGAAGCAGAGGAGAGAAATGCAACAGTTTCTTTGTGCTTTTGAAATTTTGATTTCTACAGTGCACATTTTAAAGTCAGATTTTTTTGCCTTTTTTTTTCTTTTTTTTTTAATAAAAGTGCTCTGGGTTATGTGGGCAGTGGTGAGTCCTTAGCACCCTGATTGGGAGTTAGGTATGGGGGGGTGCTGTAAGTCCGTCCTCTAGAGAAACGCTTTAGTGAGGTGGCGGTCATCCAGGGTGCTGGTTCCATCAGACAATGGGGCTGTGGGTCTCTTGCACCGGAATTCATTGGGCTAGATATTGGGATGTTGAGTTGACAAGGAGTGATGGCTGCATTTTTTTTCTCCTCAGGTGCGAGAGTACGAGTTAAGAAAAAATAACTTCTCAGATACAGGAAACTTCGGGTTTGGGATCCAAGAACACATCGATCTGGGGATCAAGTATGATCCAAGCATCGGGATCTACGGCCTGGACTTCTACGTGGTATGAATACTTAGTCCTTTCCACTCCTGGTCTGTGAGAGTGGACGCTGGTGTTCTCTCTTTCGTCTGTGCTCTCTTGGTGGTCACTTGTCGGATTGGGGCTTTGAGTGTTGTCTGTCTTTCCCTGGGGAAGGCGCGCCTCATTTGCGGCAGGTGTGGGGACACAGCACTGACTGAGCCAGCCAGACAGAGCCCTGCTGTTGTGGCACTTGGGGTCTAGGATTCAGTGAGCACTAGTGTGGCTCAAGGGTGGATGGAAGAATCAGTTCCAGCCACTGGACTGGACATCAGAGAGGGTCTCGAGGTGGCATGTAGTGTGTGGATCGGCCGCTCTTTCCCTGCTTCCTTAGACGCTGGGACTGGGGTGGCTTCCGTCCAGGGGCGTGGAAGCAGGTTTGATGATGGAACTTGCTTGGGGTGGGAATTTTCATGCGCCCATGACCATTTATGCCACTGCAGTGTTTCAGTCCAACTGTCAAAGTAAACAGCCAAACCCTGGAGTCGTGATTAGTGTGAACGTAAAGAATGGCAGCTCTGTGCTTCTTAGATTTGAATATCCAGACAGTGGGGAGAGGTGGGTAGTCACAGGCACGACAGACCTTTAAGGAGCACTTCTGAGCTGAAGCAGAGGAGAGAAATGCAACAGTTTCTTTGTGCTTTTGAAATTTTGATTTCTACAGTGCACATTTTAAAGTCAGATTTTTTTGCCTTTTTTTTTCTTTTTTTTTTAATAAAAGTGCTCTGGGTTATGTGGGCAGTGGTGAGTCCTTAGCACCCTGATTGGGAGTTAGGTATGGGGAGGGGTGCTGTAAGTCCGTCCTCTAGAGAAACGCTTTAGTGAGGTGGCGGTCATCCAGGGTGCTGGTTCCATCAGACAATGGGGCTGTGGGTCTCTTGCACCGGAATTCATTGGGCTACCAGATAACTCTTGACGACCAGTTGCTCCAATGTGTGAATCTTGTCCGTCTGCTCTCGACTCTGAGCTGGCTAGGTGACTGTTGGTTATTCCTGGGACAGGTGCTCGGTAGGCCAGGTTTCAGCATCGCAGACAAGAAGCGCAGGACAGGCTGCATTGGGGCCAAGCACAGAATCAGCAAAGAGGAGGCCATGCGCTGGTTCCAGCAGAAGGTAAAGCTTGATCTGTCTCAGGTGAAGTGGTGGACTGTGGTGTTGGAGAATGGAGCTGGGATATGGGGTTGTGAAATCAGCACCCGTTGGTGGGTAGTTCTTTTAATGGTAGAACATTTGGGGAACTTGGCAAGTGGGCTTCCAGGGTTGGTGGTTTAAAAGAGCACCCAGAACCAGGCTTCTCGCCAGCCCCATGAATGCAGGTAACTTCAAGGGGAGGAATCTGACTTTAGTAGGAGCCCCTTTTTCTCAGCGTCCAGTGCAGTTGAGCCTAGTGTAGCAGTTACTTCTGGTTAGGGATATGGGATTCAGAACCGAAATTTGTGTATCTGATTTGAATTCTCGAACGTTAGGCATTGCTGCAATCTTTACTGTTAACTCCTATTCTGAAAAAATAAAATCTCTTCTCTTTCAGTATGATGGGATCATCCTTCCTGGCAAATAAATACCCGTTTCTATCCAAAAGGCCAATAAAATATTTTCAATGAAATGTACACTTACTGTTGTGTGTTCTGTGCAAAGAGCCTGGCCATATTCAAGTCCTTGGACCTCGAGCCACTTAAAGCTTCGATGGGACTAGCTGGTAACACCCTGTCATCCCCTTGATGCCAGTGCTTCCTGGCAGAGCCAAGCCCGAGAGCTGTGCGGCACTGCCTGTGCTCCCGCTCCCCCTCGTGGGCGGCTGTGGTGCCATGGGCCAGTGGAAACTAGAGGGGAGGGTTTGGTGGGGCTGGGTTTGAATTGAGAGCCTTGATGAAAGTGGGGTGAGACCTCCCCTCCGTTCAGTGATGCTGCTCTTCCCTAGCGGTTTTACCAGCACTGGTGTCTGAAGGATCAGTCTTTGATGTGATGCTGTTCTCCTGTAAATTGAGAATCTAGGGTTCATGAGAATATATGTAGAGAAGGGGGTGGTCTTTGAGACACACTGCTGTTCTCCGGCCCTTCCCATTGGCTGCGCCAAGCTGGCTAGGTGACTGTTGGTTATTCCTGGGACAGGTGCTCGGTAGGCCAGGTTTCAGCATCGCAGACAAGAAGCGCAGGACAGGCTGCATTGGGGCCAAGCACAGAATCAGCAAAGAGGAGGCCATGCGCTGGTTCCAGCAGAAGGTAAAGCTTGATCTGTCTCAGGTGAAGTGGTGGACTGTGGTGTTGGAGAATGGAGCTGGGATATGGGGTTGTGAAATCAGCACCCGTTGGTGGGTAGTTCTTTTAATGGTAGAACATTTGGGGAACTTGGCAAGTGGGCTTCCAGGGTTGGTGGTTTAAAAGAGCACCCAGAACCAGGCTTCTCGCCAGCCCCATGAATGCAGGTAACTTCAAGGGGAGGAATCTGACTTTAGTAGGAGCCCCTTTTTCTCAGCGTCCAGTGCAGTTGAGCCTAGTGTAGCAGTTACTTCTGGTTAGGGATATGGGATTCAGAACCGAAATTTGTGTATCTGATTTGAATTCTCGAACGTTAGGCATTGCTGCAATCTTTACTGTTAACTCCTATTCTGAAAAAATAAAATCTCTTCTCTTTCAGTATGATGGGATCATCCTTCCTGGCAAATAAATACCCGTTTCTATCCAAAAGGCCAATAAAATATTTTCAATGAAATGTACACTTACTGTTGTGTGTTCTGTGCAAAGAGCCTGGCCATATTCAAGTCCTTGGACCTCGAGCCACTTAAAGCTTCGATGGGACTAGCTGGTAACACCCTGTCATCCCCTTGATGCCAGTGCTTCCTGGCAGAGCCAAGCCCGAGAGCTGTGCGGCACTGCCTGTGCTCCCGCTCCCCCTCGTGGGCGGCTGTGGTGCCATGGGCCAGTGGAAACTAGAGGGGAGGGTTTGGTGGGGCTGGGTTTGAATTGAGAGCCTTGATGAAAGTGGGGTGAGACCTCCCCTCCGTTCAGTGATGCTGCTCTTCCCTAGCGGTTTTACCAGCACTGGTGTCTGAAGGATCAGTCTTTGATGTGATGCTGTTCTCCTGTAAATTGAGAATCTAGGGTTCATGAGAATATATGTAGAGAAGGGGGTGGTCTTTGAGACACACTGCCTAGATTTGATCTCCCACCCTGCATTTTAATAGGTCTGTTACCGTAAATCTGTCAGCTTCTCCATCTATATCATGGGGGAAATGATAGTTTTATATACCTCAGGGTTAAATGGTTTACTGTTGGTAGAATGCTTTAACTTAAACCGAGCACATAGTGCTGAAAAGGGACTCATGTTACGGTCCATGAGAAACATAGGACCTACCAGTCTGCCCCCCCTTTGGTGTGGACGTGGGGCTCTCGCCTCTCTGCTCGTCCAGGCAGGCAGTGACGCTCAAGCCACTGTTTCTACTGGGCACAATACTTGGCCGGTGATTCGTAGTTTTAAATTTTGAGCACAGGTTAACTCAGTAGTATCCTCACTTATGACTAATGCGTTCAATTGTCCCTGGGCCATCTTCATTGCTGTCAAGCGGTTAATTAGCTGCCTTTGTAGGTATTTTTAAACCTGGAGACTATTTGGTATATGTAACTTTTTATGAAGAGATGACTTATTTTCTTGATAAAATCTTGTCCATGAGATCCAAATGCTTAAGGGGAGTATCATGAAATGTGTTAGCATTACCTTATTGTTTCACTTAAAACATCAGTGTGGATTCGCTTCTCAGTCATTTACTGTGGCCCACCACTTTGGAGTAAATGTGTGAAGGAGCCCAGCTATTGTTTTTTTAGGGGGGAGCCTCATTGTTTAACATCTCTAATTACACTAACAAACTACAACTGAAATAAACAACTTTGAGAACAAAACTCTTGGTGAATATATTGGCTAACTAGTACTGGGTGCTAGGTGCTGTAGAAGTCAGTATATTTTCCAGAGGTGGAAGTGTGTCTTATCTAAATAAAGCACTGCAGGAAATGAAATGTAGAAAGTGAAAATCCCCTTAATGGCATTGCCGTCCTCCTGCCCCCAGCTCTTAGCTTCTGGCTGTGCAGCTGTGTTTTCAAGTTTGCTACTATTTAGTCTTAACAGTGTCCTTGCCCACCCTTCATTTGGTCCTGCTGTGTTGTGTATCCAGTTGAGTTCACTTCCCATTTAAAAAATTAAACTGCCTGGGCTCCTGGCCCAGAGGAAGCTTAATGAACGAGCTGGGTCTTATTCCTAGTTCTAGCTGTGACATTTTAGGTGAGTGACTAAACAGCCTGGGAACTGGTGCAGGTGAGGAGACTAACCTAACCAGCCTAGAGCAGCAGTGCCAGGAAAGCTTACCACCCCTCATCTGGTTAGGGGCTTGTGGGTGTGCTCAGTCTTGTCTCACTCTGTGACGCCGTGAACTCCAGCCCACCAGGCTCCTCTGTCCATGGGATTTCCCGGGCAAGAACACTGGAGTGGGTTGTCATTGTTTTCTCCATTGGATCTTCCCAACCCAGGGATTGAACCTGAGTCTTCTGTACTGGCAGGTAGAGTCTTCTTACCATTGTGCCAAGTTGGAAAGAAACTGGTTAGAAACTTGGCTTCTAAAGGTCACACAGGGTGTCCGGCATTGATGCTTGCTGGGGTTGCCTGGAGGTGGTTAGAACTCCTTGGCCCCACCGTAGACCTGAACTCCATCATCTCTGCAGGTGATGTGCTTGCACCTAGAGTAGAAGCGCTGGCCACATTCTCATGTCAAGACAGAGTGGGAGGGGTGGGCCGAACATCCAGGGAGGTTTCTTTAATAAATGTAGTTCGTAAAGTTCTTGCTGTGTGGTTTTTCTCATTTCCTCAGCTGCTGCCCATGAATGCTTAGGAGGGTATTAGGTGACTGTCCCGTGCTGTACTGGGTGCCGTCGTGCAGTTCCAGCTTGCATTTTGGGGAGTTAAATGTGTTGAAGGAAGGCCCATTTTTTCCTCATTGTTTAACATCTCTAATTACACTAACAAACTACAACTGAAATAAACAACTTTGAGAACAAAACTCTTGGTGAATATATTGGCTAACTAGTACTGGGTGCTAGGTGCTGTAGAAGTCAGTATATTTTCCAGAGGTGGAAGTGTGTCTTATCTAAATAAAGCACTGCAGGAAATGAAATGTAGAAAGTGAAAATCCCCTTAATGGCATTGCCGTCCTCCTGCCCCCAGCTCTTAGCTTCTGGCTGTGCAGCTGTGTTTTCAAGTTTGCTACTATTTAGTCTTAACAGTGTCCTTGCCCACCCTTCATTTGGTCCTGCTGTGTTGTGTATCCAGTTGAGTTCACTTCCCATTTAAAAAATTAAACTGCCTGGGCTCCTGGCCCAGAGGAAGCTTGTGAACGAGCTGGGTCTTATTCCTAGTTCTAGCTGTGACATTTTAGGTGAGTGACTAAACAGCCTGGGAACTGGTGCAGGTGAGGAGACTAACCTAACCAGCCTAGAGCAGCAGTGCCAGGAAAGCTTACCACCCCTCATCTGGTTAGGGGCTTGTGGGTGTGCTCAGTCTTGTCTCACTCTGTGACGCCGTGAACTCCAGCCCACCAGGCTCCTCTGTCCATGGGATTTCCCGGGCAAGAACACTGGAGTGGGTTGTCATTGTTTTCTCCATTGGATCTTCCCAACCCAGGGATTGAACCTGAGTCTTCTGTACTGGCAGGTAGAGTCTTCTTACCATTGTGCCAAGTTGGAAAGAAACTGGTTAGAAACTTGGCTTCTAAAGGTCACACAGGGTGTCCGGCATTGATGCTTGCTGGGGTTGCCTGGAGGTGGTTAGAACTCCTTGGCCCCACCGTAGACCTGAACTCCATCATCTCTGCAGGTGATGTGCTTGCACCTAGAGTAGAAGCGCTGGCCACATTCTCATGTCAAGACAGAGTGGGAGGGGTGGGCCGAACATCCAGGGAGGTTTCTTTAATAAATGTAGTTCGTAAAGTTCTTGCTGTGTGGTTTTTCTCATTTCCTCAGCTGCTGCCCATGAATGCTTAGGAGGGTATTAGGTGACTGTCCCCGTGCTGTACGTGGTGGTCTGCAGAATAAGGTGGTGTCCCTGCTGGGCGTCGGCCAGTGTCCCAGCTCCAGGCCCAGGATGACTGGATGCTGCTCGGCTGAATGTTGTCCTGCAACCTGCCATTTAGGGCAGAGCTCTTGGTCAGGGTCTGTGCTGCCCGTCCTGGGGTACAGGCTTTGTGAAGATAGGCTTGTGACGATTACAGTAGGGCTGCTGGCGGCACTACTGCCTGGAGGGCGAGCGTGCTACCGTTTGGGATGATCCCCAAAATCGGAAGCACTGGGCAGGTAGGTGCAGGATGGTTCCTGATGACTTCAGCCACGTGCTCGCTGGGGAAGCACTGGGCAGTCTGAGGTTGGTTGCCCACAACCAGAGAGAGCAAGGGTAGGGAATGATGGTAGGTCAGATCAGACAAGTGAGGAGCCAGGTTCCAGGGCCTGCCATTGGAGGCTCCAACTGGCTTATGGCAAGACAAGACTTGAGGAAAGGGCCCCAGATCAGAAAGAGGGGCCCACTTGGGCTGTTGTTCCAGCGTGCTGGCGTTTCATCCATATCAGGTAGCCAAACTGGAGAGGTCAACATCCAGCCAGGGGAGGATCGTCTCAGGAAGTTGTGTACACGCACACAATTACTGTTTTGAACCGTTAGGTAGAATTACGTGCCAAGTAACCAGTCAGAAATTACACAGGAGAATCACAAGACTAAAGACAGTGGGTTCTCCATGGGAAATGCTAAGTCACAAGCATGGTTAAAGTTACTTTATAAAGTAACAGAACTGTTTGGCAATTTTAGAAATGAAACTAGTTATAATTTCAATTTTTGCTTGTCTCCTCTCAATGTGGTCTCATGTTACAGTTGGCTTCATTACTTTAGAGGCTATGTTGTGCAGTGCTTAGTCGCTCAGTTAAGTCTGACTCTTATGGACTGTATAGCGCTGATCAGTAGCGTGGGAGGTCCGAACATCCAGGGAGGTTTCTTTAATAAATGTAGTTCGAAAGTTCTTGCTGTGTGGTTTTTCTCATTTCCTCAGCTGCTGCCCATGAATGCTTAGGAGGGTATTAGGTGACTGTCCCCGTGCTGTACGTGGTGGTCTGCAGAATAAGGTGGTGTCCCTGCTGGGCGTCGGCCAGTGTCCCAGCTCCAGGCCCAGGATGACTGGATGCTGCTCGGCTGAATGTTGTCCTGCAACCTGCCATTTAGGGCAGAGCTCTTGGTCAGGGTCTGTGCTGCCCGTCCTGGGGTACAGGCTTTGTGAAGATAGGCTTGTGACGATTACAGTAGGGCTGCTGGCGGCACTACTGCCTGGAGGGCGAGCGTGCTACCGTTTGGGATGATCCCCAAAATCGGAAGCACTGGGCAGGTAGGTGCAGGATGGTTCCTGATGACTTCAGCCACGTGCTCGCTGGGGAAGCACTGGGCAGTCTGAGGTTGGTTGCCCACAACCAGAGAGAGCAAGGGTAGGGAATGATGGTAGGTCAGATCAGACAAGTGAGGAGCCAGGTTCCAGGGCCTGCCATTGGAGGCTCCAACTGGCTTATGGCAAGACAAGACTTGAGGAAAGGGCCCTAGATCAGAAAGAGGGGGCCCACTTGGGCTGTGGTTCCAGCGTGCTGGCGTTTCATCCATATCAGGTAGCCAAACTGGAGAGGTCAACATCCAGCCAGGGGAGGATCGTCTCAGGAAGTTGTGTACACGCACACAATTACTGTTTTGAACCGTTAGGTAGAATTACGTGCCAAGTAACCAGTCAGAAATTACACAGGAGAATCACAAGACTAAAGACAGTGGGTTCTCCATGGGAAATGCTAAGTCACAAGCATGGTTAAAGTTACTTTATAAAGTAACAGAACTGTTTGGCAATTTTAGAAATGAAACTAGTTATAATTTCAATTTTTGCTTGTCTCCTCTCAATGTGGTCTCATGTTACAGTTGGCTTCATTACTTTAGAGGCTATGTTGTGCAGTGCTTAGTCGCTCAGTTAAGTCTGACTCTTATGGACTGTATAGCCTGCCAGGCTCCTCTGTCCATGGGAATTCTCCAGGCAAGAATACTGGAGTAGGGGACCTACCTAGTGGTCCAGTGTCTAAGACTCAAAGTTCCCAAGGCAGGGGGTCCAGGTTCGATCCCTGGTCAAGGAACTAGATCCCATATGCCCCAACTCAGAATTCACATCTGCATGCCGCAATTAAGACTATAAATAAATAGTATATTTTTTAAAAAATGCTAGAGTGGGTAGCTATGCCTGCCAGGGGAGCCTACCAACCCAGGGATTGAACCCAGGCCCCCCGCATTGCAGGTGGATTCTTTATAGTCTGAACCACCAGGGAAGCTCAAGATTACTGAAATGAGTAGCCTATTCTTTCTCCAGGGGATCTCCCTGACCCAAGAATCGAACTGGAGTCTCCTGCGTTACAGACAGATGCTTTACCAGCTGAGCTACAAGGAAAGCCTTACAGACTATACTACCGTGATCTATGCAGCCGGCACCAAATGTCAGGAATGTCAGTTCCATAGAACTGTTCCAGCAGAAGCACTTTTGTCCGATTTCCTTGGCCCTGTGTCCATTGAGTTTGTTAAATGTGTTGTATCTTCAAGCTGTTAGGTAGTGTTGTGTAATTTATGCTCTGCTTCTGCCAGCGTTGTGACCATAGGCAAGTCACCACGAATTGCATCCTCTTTGGTCCTTAAGAGCAGAGCCTCTTTGGTTTTGTGCTTTTGCCTTTTCCTGCAGTTTCACCACCACGTGTGCAGTTTATCAGTCCCAAACGGTTAAACTGCACATGTACACTGAGGGGTTTGAACCAGCTGGTGGGTAAAGACTGCCATCAGGAGGCTGCCAGAGAGGCCTGAGTCTTAAGGGTTAAGAGCCAGGCTGCCTAGGTGAGTGGTGAGGTCAGGGCCCAGAAACTACCCACAGATGGTTTAAGCTGCCTGCCACTGGGGACCCGACTGGTGCCTGGGGGTGCCGAACAACTTTAAGTGCCGCTTGTTATGGAAACCACAGTGTGGTTGTCTGGGGAATCGAGCCTAGGGCACCCGGGGGCACCAGGAGGGCTAAACTTGACTCTGTTCAAGTTTGCAGGTGCAAGTAAAGCTTAGGAGACGTGCAAACAGTTTGTTTTCACAAATCGGAACAAAATGATGTGTGATTGTACCAGTTGAGGACCTTATGTAACATGATTTTAGGATTCTGTTTCATAACTATATTTATCACTACTGATTTAATTTATTATGTAACAAATCTGTCAATAGTTGCCTGATATCTGGACGCAGCTTAAAAGGCGAAGACATTCAACAACTTAAGCAGAAATGGTGTTCTGGATTCCCCCAGTTAATCTGCTAGACACATTGATTTGATAAAATGAGTTTTATCTCTTTAATACTATGGTGTCTGTCTCTGAAAGTGTTTTCCTATAATGTATTTCTTGTTTTCGCTTTAAAAGATGGATTCTGTTTCCTGTATTGTTTTTTGAGTGTGCAACTTGTTACGAATCTATGTGTAAAAACTGGAGTGTAAATCTATGAGGGAATAGTGTTTACAGGATCTCCTATTTTTAGAATTCCAAATTTCTTACTCTACTCCAAAATGACTGAAAGCATTCAGTTAATTAAAAACCACCTATTGAGGGGCTTCCCTGGTGGTCCAGGGGTTGGGAGTCTGCATTTCCATTGCAGGGGGCATGGGTTCAATCCCCGGTTGGAGGACTGAGATCCCACATGCTGTGCGGTGTGGGCAAAAAAAAAAAAAAGGACCTATTGGGGAGAAAAAAAGACTGGTTCTTCTTAATCATTTCATGGTACATCATAGTATACCATGGGAGTGCAGAATGTGGAATTTAAGCAGGTCAAATCCCTCGAGGTCCCTGGCAGATAGTGCAGGCTTGTTTTCCCTGAAGAGTCCCTCTCGCTGCTGCTTCAACCCTTTTCCAACTCTAATTTTAGGAAGTAGCTGTGCAGAAGTTGTTACTCTCCGGGTACTGGTCCAGGCACACACTGGGGGCACGCCTTCCCAGATACTGGTTGGGATTCTTTCCTGACATACATATTAGCTCATTTAGTTCTCGTCACTCTAAAGTGTTACAATAGGGCTTCCCCTGGTGGTCCAGTGGGTAAGGACACCGCCTTGCAGTGCAAGGGGCGCCGGTTCGAGCCCTGGCCTGGGAAGATCCCACGTGCCGCGGAGCGGCTGGACCGCTGATCAAAATCGATGTTGACTCTGTTCAAGTTTGCAGGTGCAAGTAAAGCTTAGGAGACGTGCAAACAGTTTGTTTTCACAAATCGGAACAAAATGATGTGTGATTGTACCAGTTGAGGACCTTATGTAACATGATTTTAGGATTCTGTTTCATAACTATATTTATCACTACTGATTTAATTTATTATGTAACAAATCTGTCAATAGTTGCCTGATATCTGGACGCAGCTTAAAAGGCGAAGACATTCAACAACTTAAGCAGAAATGGTGTTCTGGATTCCCCCAGTTAATCTGCTAGACACATTGATTTGATAAAATGAGTTTTATCTCTTTAATACTATGGTGTCTGTCTCTGAAAGTGTTTTCCTATAATGTATTTCTTGTTTTCGCTTTAAAAGATGGATTCTGTTTCCTGTATTGTTTTTTGAGTGTGCAACTTGTTACGAATCTATGTGTAAAAACTGGAGTGTAAATCTATGAGGGAATAGTGTTTACAGGATCTCCTATTTTTAGAATTCCAAATTTCTTACTCTACTCCAAAATGACTGAAAGCATTCAGTTAATTAAAAACCACCTATTGAGGGGCTTCCCTGGTGGTCCAGGGGTTGGGAGTCTGCATTTCCATTGCAGGGGGCATGGGTTCAATCCCCGGTTGGAGGACTGAGATCCCACATGCTGTGCGGTGTGGGCAAAAAAAAAAAAAAGGACCTATTGGGGAGAAAAAAAGACTGGTTCTTCTTAATCATTTCATGGTACATCATAGTATACCATGGGAGTGCAGAATGTGGAATTTAAGCAGGTCAAATCCCTCGAGGTCCCTGGCAGATAGTGCAGGCTTGTTTTCCCTGAAGAGTCCCTCTCGCTGCTGCTTCAACCCTTTTCCAACTCTAATTTTAGGAAGTAGCTGTGCAGAAGTTGTTACTCTCCGGGTACTGGTCCAGGCACACACTGGGGGCACGCCTTCCCAGATACTGGTTGGGATTCTTTCCTGACATACATATTAGCTCATTTAGTTCTCGTCACTCTAAAGTGTTACAATAGGGCTTCCCCTGGTGGTCCAGTGGGTAAGGACACCGCCTTGCAGTGCAAGGGGCGCCGGTTCGAGCCCTGGCCTGGGAAGATCCCACGTGCCGCGGAGCGGCTGGACCGATGTGTCCAATTACCGAGCCAGAGCTCTGGAGCGCATGCGCCCAGAGCCAGCGCTCTGCAACAACAGATGCCACTGCGATGGGAGGCCCACAGGAGCCAAAGAACAAAGACGGATGAACAGAGAGAAACGAAAGACCAAGCTCCCCTCCCTCCCCAACCCGACCCCCGGCCAAAAATAAATAAATAAATAAATCTTTAAAAAAAAAATAAATAAAGTGTTACAATAATGAGGACGGAGAAGGGTATTAATTCCCTAAGCCACAAGTAGTAGTGGTAGAACCAGTCTTCAGACCAAGGCAGTCAATGGAACCTCGAGACCGGCTGTCTTTGTACAGTTTTATAGCATTTCTTGTAATAAGATTAAGCCTTTTTATAGCTTCTGTTGTAATACGATTAAACCATACATCTGCCCCGTGACATATACTTGTATGGTATTTGTCCCACAAAATGCTAGCCTACATTCTCTGAGTCCCCAAGAGGTCTGACAGTCATAGAAACAGAGTTGGTCTTTACTTTTCAAAGACTGGGTCTATAGGGACAAACGCCCAACTAACTACTGAGTTATAATTAAAGGAAGAAAGGTCTTCAGAATGCCAGATGTGTGTGTTTTGTAGCTGATGTTCTGCGCACCTAGACACGAGCATCACCATGTGCTTCTGGTGTCAGTCCATCAAGACCAGCTTGTTGTTCAGACGGGGCACAGCCAGCAACACTGCCCCTGTCTCCGAACCTCTCTGGGCTTAAGGTTTTGTGTAAAAGAGGTCAACACCCACCTTTCAGGGTTATTTTCAAGAATTAAAGGTAAGGGCTTCTCCGGTGGTCCAGTGGCTAAGACTCCAGGCTCCCAGTGCAGGGGGCCTGGGTTCAATCCCTGGTCAGGGAGCTAGATCCCACATACTGCAACTACGACCCAGAACAGCCAAATAAATAAATATTTTTTTAAAAAAAAAGAACTAAAGGTAGCATATGTAAGTCACGTAGGGTAGGAGCTGCTATCAGGATGGGAGTATTACATATTTATTGAATCTATATTCTTTGGGGCCTGTAGTTGGCTTAAATGTGAGAGCTTTTGTTTTGTGACTTAAGTGCTTCTCTTTCCTGGGAAGGGAAAGAAGATGAGGATGGTGGTTATTCACTGGGAAGGCCCTGAGTAAGCTCAGATTCAAGGAACTGTTTTCAAAGAACTGGGCTTGGGAATAACAGCACCTTGCAGAGGCACCAGGCGCAGCTCCCTGTTCTCTCAGTTCACCATTTCTCTCTCTTGTCATTCATTCAACAGACACTTGAGTGCTTGCCTACCTGAAGCACTGAACCAAACAGTTGACGGTCCTTGCTGCTAAGTGGAAAAAAAGTACATGTTCCTCCTTTCTGCACTGTTTAGGCAGAAGAAAAATCCACTGTCCCTTTAATGTTATAAATAACAAAATAGGGTTCCTTCCTCATGTTACGTACAGGGATGCTGACTGTGCTCTTCCAGGCCATCCCTTAGCACCACTAAAAAATGGAGGGCTGGGATTTGTTCCTCCTGAGAACATTCTAACTCTCTTCTTCCCCCTCCCCCGGTACTGAAAAGCACGGCTTGGGGCCTGGAGGTAGATTTGAGTTCACAGAGCTCAAGTGAGCGTGGTCTAGTGCTACCCGCATCAGTCAGCCATTAAACATGCAGATTCCTGAGCTCCACTCAGAGACCTGAACTTTGTGGAGCTCAAAAGTTCACATTCTTACAACACTGAAAGCTGCGATTCATTCTTCTCTTTCAGAGTTTTATTGACCACAGAAGTATTTTAGTATCACTACTTATCACTTACATAGATACTCACCTCCGGAAACAGTGCCCTTACTACAGGTAGTGCATTCTCAACGCATAGTCTGTTCTGTTAACTTGTCTTTCCTGATGCTGGTTCTAGCCCAGTAAATCTGCAGTTTGAAAAACCCTGTTCTTCTGGATAGTCAGGTATGTTTCAATCACAAAATCAAAACTTCAGGGCTAGAATAGCCCTCAGGTGTTGTCTGATCCAGCAGTCTCTTAAGTCTTTAGTACTGGACTGGTTAGAAGAGCTTATCATTTAATTTATTTATTTATAGCTACTCTGGGTTTTCACTGCTACTGCAGGCTCTTCTCTAGTTATAGGGAGTGGGGGCTACTTTCTAGTTGAGGTGAGCAGGCTTCTTGTTGCGGTGACTTCTCTTGTGGAACTGGGGCTCTAGGAGACATGGGCTTCAGTAGCTGTGGCACACGGGCTCAATAGTTGTGGCTCATGGACTTAGTTGCTCCACAGCATGTGGGATCTTCCTGGATCAGATATCGAACCTGTGTCTCCTGCATTGGCAGGCGGATTCAGTCTTCTTTTTTTTTTTTTCTTTGACTGCTCCGTGAGGCTTGTGGGATCTATGCTTTCTGACCAGGAATTGAGCCAGGGCTATGGCAGTGAAAGTGCCAAGTCCTAACCACTGGTCCTCAGGGAACTCTTCTATTTTTATTATAATATACTAAATATAGTATACTAAATATATATGTAACTGTCTTTAAAAGTGTCCTGCTTGGGCTTCCCTGGTGGTCCAGTGGGTAAGGACACCGCCTTGCAGTGCAAGGGGCACCGATTCGATCCCTGGCCTGGGAAGATCCCACGTGCCGTGGAGCGGCTGGACCCATGTGTCCAATTACCGAGCCGAAGCTCTGGAGCGCATGCGCCCAGAGCCGGTGCTCTGTGACAACAGAGGCCACCGCGATATGAGGCCTACACGGCTCAAAGAACAAAGATGGATGAAAATAGATACATGAAAGACCAATAGAAGTGGCCCGCCCGCCCTCTCCGTCCCCACCCACCCAAAAATAAAAATAAAATAAAAATAAATAAATAAATAAAAGTGTCCTGCTTAAGTCATTTATTCTGTAAATTTTTTGAGTGCTTGTTATATGCCAGGCACTGTTTCAGGTTCTTAGGATACCTCAGTGACCAAAGATTTCTGCCTTTTTAGAGCCGAAATTTTAGTACAAGGAGATGGATAATAAAAATACACAAGTAAATGACAAGTTTTTTATGTTATGAAATGATGTGTACTATGGAGAAAAGAAAAAGTAGGGGAGAGCGAGTGGGATGGGGAAGGCGGTCAGGGTGGGACCTCATTGAGAGCTGAGAGGACATTGAAGGAGGTAAGTGTTGGCTGAATGGATCTGTGAGGTAAAGCTTTCCAGAGAGGGAACAGCCTGAGCCAAGGCCCAGCCCCAGAAGGGCACGTAGCCCCGGCGCCCGCAGAGCCAGGCCGAGAGGAGGCGTAGGAGAGGATGAGGTCAGGGCGGCAGGGGCCGGGGAAGCTGCTGTGTGGGGCTCTGTGGCCTCTGGCCTTCCCGGGGAGTGGAGTGAATCACTGCAGAGTGAGGGCAGCGGCATCACATGAGGCCCCCCGGCCATGTTGAACCTGGGCCAATTTGTCTCAGCACCTGGGTCTTTTTTTTGACTCCCAGGCTTGTGGGATCTATGCTTTCTGACCAGGAATTGAGCCAGGGCTATGGCAGTGAAAGTGCCAAGTCCTAACCACTGGTCCTCAGGGAACTCTTCTATTTTTATTATAATATACTAAATATAGTATACTAAATATATATGTAACTGTCTTTAAAAGTGTCCTGCTTGGGCTTCCCTGGTGGTCCAGTGGGTAAGGACACCGCCTTGCAGTGCAAGGGGCACCGATTCGATCCCTGGCCTGGGAAGATCCCACGTGCCGTGGAGCGGCTGGACCCATGTGTCCAATTACCGAGCCGAAGCTCTGGAGCGCATGCGCCCAGAGCCGGTGCTCTGTGACAACAGAGGCCACCGCGATATGAGGCCTACACGGCTCAAAGAACAAAGATGGATGAAAATAGATACATGAAAGACCAATAGAAGTGGCCCGCCCGCCCCTCTCCGTCCCCACCCCACCCAAAAAATAAAAATAAAATAAAAATAAATAAATAAATAAAAGTGTCCTGCTTAAGTCATTTATTCTGTAAATTTTTTGAGTGCTTGTTATATGCCAGGCACTGTTTCAGGTTCTTAGGATACCTCAGTGACCAAAGATTTCTGCCTTTTTAGAGCCGAAATTTTAGTACAAGGAGATGGATAATAAAAATACACAAGTAAATGACAAGTTTTTTATGTTATGAAATGATGTGTACTATGGAGAAAAGAAAAAGTAGGGGAGAGCGAGTGGGATGGGGAAGGCGGTCAGGGTGGGACCTCATTGAGAGCTGAGAGGACATTGAAGGAGGTAAGTGTTGGCTGAATGGATCTGTGAGGTAAAGCTTTCCAGAGAGGGAACAGCCTGAGCCAAGGCCCAGCCCCAGAAGGGCACGTAGCCCCGGCGCCCGCAGAGCCAGGCCGAGAGGAGGCGTAGGAGAGGATGAGGTCAGGGCGGCAGGGGCCGGGGAAGCTGCTGTGTGGGGCTCTGTGGCCTCTGGCCTTCCCGGGGAGTGGAGTGAATCACTGCAGAGTGAGGGCAGCGGCATCACATGAGCTGGCTTCCATTTCTCAGCCAGCTCTGCCATGTTGAACCTGGGCATGTGGAGAAGCAGGAAGTCCTGTTGGCAAATACTACAGTCACGCTGGGTGAGACAACAGCATTGGAGGTGGTGAGAAATGGTCAGCTGAGAGGTTTTGAAAGCAAACCAGCACAGTTTCTTTGAAAGAATGGATCAGGGATACGAGAGAGAAAGAAATCAAGAATGATTAACATTCCTGGTCCAAGCAACAGAAAATATGAAGTTGCCGTTGATTTTGATTAAGGTGTCCATTCAGAGAAGGAAATGGCAATCCACTTCATTCCATGGACAGAGAAGCCTGGCAAGCTACAGTCCATGGGGTCTCAAATGTGTGTGTGTGTGTGTGTGTGTGTGTATAATATATGGCTTCCCTGAGGGCTCAGTGGTGAGGAATCTTCCTGCAATGCAGGAGACCCAGATTCCATCCCTTGGTTGAGAAGATCCCCTGGAGGGGGCATGGCAACCCACTCCAGTGTTTTTGCCTAGAGAATTCCATGGACAGAGGAGCCTGGCGGGCTGCAGTCCATGGGGTCGCAGAGTCAGCTCTGAATGAAGTGACTCAGCAGCCGCAGCACCAAGGTGTCCATGAATCATCCAAGGGGAAATATGGAAGAGGCAGCCAGTCTGGACTCTTGGCTGCAAACGTGTGTGGGATCTTCAGTGTCAAGATATCCACATTTAAAGTCTTGAGACTGGATGAAATCATAAGAGAATGAGTGATGAGAAAACAATCCAGGACTGAGCCTTGGTGTACTTCAGTATTGAGAAGTCTGGGAAAAGAAGAGGAGTCGACAGAGGGGACTCCAGAGGATGGAGCAGTAGAGTGGGAAGAAAAGCAGAAGAGTTTGGTGTCCTGGAAGCCCAGAGGGAGTGCACAGGATGAGGGCGTGATGAACTCGGAAGGGCTGCTGATGCTGGTCAAGTAAACAGCACTGAGAACTGACCACTGGATTTCTCAGCACGGAAGCCACAAGTGTCCTTGACGGGATCCGTGCTGGTGACCTGGAAGAGGTGACAGCCTGAGCAGTGAGCAGCGGCATCACATGAGCTGGCTTCCATTTCTCAGCCAGCTCTGCCATGTTGAACCTGGGCATGTGGAGAAGCAGGAAGTCCTGTTGGCAAATACTACAGTCACGCTGGGTGAGACAACAGCATTGGAGGTGGTGAGAAATGGTCAGCTGAGAGGTTTTGAAAGCAAACCAGCACAGTTTCTTTGAAAGAATGGATCAGGGATACGAGAGAGAAAGAAATCAAGAATGATTAACATTCCTGGTCCAAGCAACAGAAAATATGAAGTTGCCGTTGATTTTGATTAAGGTGTCCATTCAGAGAAGGAAATGGCAATCCACTTCATTCCATGGACAGAGAAGCCTGGCAAGCTACAGTCCATGGGGTCTCAAATGTGTGTGTGTGTGTGTGTGTGTGTATAATATATGGCTTCCCTGAGGGCTCAGTGGTGAGGAATCTTCCTGCAATGCAGGAGACCCAGATTCCATCCCTTGGTTGAGAAGATCCCCTGGAGGGGGCATGGCAACCCACTCCAGTGTTTTTGCCTAGAGAATTCCATGGACAGAGGAGCCTGGCGGGCTGCAGTCCATGGGGTCGCAGAGTCAGCTCTGAATGAAGTGACTCAGCAGCCGCAGCACCAAGGTGTCCATGAATCATCCAAGGGGAAATATGGAAGAGGCAGCCAGTCTGGACTCTTGGCTGCAAACGTGTGTGGGATCTTCAGTGTCAAGATATCCACATTTAAAGTCTTGAGACTGGATGAAATCATAAGAGAATGAGTGATGAGAAAACAATCCAGGACTGAGCCTTGGTGTACTTCAGTATTGAGAAGTCTGGGAAAAGAAGAGGAGTCGACAGAGGGGACTCCAGAGGATGGAGCAGTAGAGTGGGAAGAAAAGCAGAAGAGTTTGGTGTCCTGGAAGCCCAGAGGGAGTGCACAGGATGAGGGCGTGATGAACTCGGAAGGGCTGCTGATGCTGGTCAAGTAAACAGCACTGAGAACTGACCACTGGATTTCTCAGCACGGAAGCCACAAGTGTCCTTGACGGGATCCGTGCTGGTGACCTGGAAGAGGTGACAGCCTGAGCAGTGACCAGAGAGCTGGTATGGACAGCTCTTAAGGAGAGTTTGCTGTCAAGGGGAGCATAGATGGGTGAAATAACCTTTTCTGGTGACTGGAAAAGTCCAGTAGAGAAACAGTTAGTGTGGGAGAGAGAGGATGTGCTATGGCAGTACCTTTGAATACGTGAGAGGGCTTGCTTTTAGCACCCAAGTGGAGGGATTTGGTATGGTTAGAATTGTGGTTGATAAGTCAGGAGGAGGGTGAGTATGCGGGCGTAGATGCTGGTAGGTGGTAGGATGTGGGGTGGAACGCCTGTCTTCTGATTGAACTTCCATTCCTCAGTGAACTAGGAGAGAGAGTTCTGGGAGAGATGTTAGGCATTAGAGAAGAAGGGAGAGAGTCACCCTGCAGAGTCCTGCACCGAATACAGGGAAACACTCCTGCAGGGCAGGGCCCCTCCATGAGGCACCTGTGAGTGATGAAACAGGTTGAGAGCTAATGGACCATGTTCGAGGTCACACAGCGGGTTAAAGGCAGAGCCAAGCCCAACCCAGATCGCCTGGTCACCTGGCCTGAGACTTGGTGGATCCACAAGGAACTAGTCTTTTCCATGATAGAATCTCTGCTGTTAGTGGCAGCGTTGCGATCTGCCGGTCTGTCCTGATGCAGAGTGCTGTCTGTCCTGCAGCAGCTTCCTCTCACCTCTTCGAGCCCTGCGCTGTATCTTTGTCTACAGATCAGTGAGGATCAGACCTAAGAGTGCCTTGAATTCGGCTTCCTCCCGGATCGAGTGTCAAGAAAAAGTCTTGAGACTGGATGAAATCTTTTCAATCCAGGACTGAGCCTTGGTGTACTTCAGTATTGAGAAGTCTGGGAAAGAAGAGGAGTCGACAGAGGGGACTCCAGAGGATGGAGCAGTAGAGTGGGAAGAAAAGCAGAAGAGTTTGGTGTCCTGGAAGCCCAGAGGGAGTGCACAGGATGAGGGCGTGATGAACTCGGAAGGGCTGCTGATGCTGGTCAAGTAAACAGCACTGAGAACTGACCACTGGATTTCTCAGCACGGAAGCCACAAGTGTCCTTGACGGGATCCGTGCTGGTGACCTGGAAGAGGTGACAGCCTGAGCAGTGACCAGAGAGCTGGTATGGACAGCTCTTAAGGAGAGTTTGCTGTCAAGGGGAGCATAGATGGGTGAAATAACCTTTTCTGGTGACTGGAAAAGTCCAGTAGAGAAACAGTTAGTGTGGGAGAGAGAGGATGTGCTATGGCAGTACCTTTGAATACGTGAGAGGGCTTGCTTTTAGCACCCAAGTGGAGGGATTTGGTATGGTTAGAATTGTGGTTGATAAGTCAGGAGGAGGGTGAGTATGCGGGCGTAGATGCTGGTAGGTGGTAGGATGTGGGGTGGAACGCCTGTCTTCTGATTGAACTTCCATTCCTCAGTGAACTAGGAGAGAGAGTTCTGGGAGAGATGTTAGGCATTAGAGAAAAAGGGGAGAGAGTCACCCTGCAGAGTCCTGCACCGAATACAGGGAAACACTCCTGCAGGGCAGGGCCCCTCCATGAGGCACCTGTGAGTGATGAAACAGGTTGAGAGCTAATGGACCATGTTCGAGGTCACACAGCGGGTTAAAGGCAGAGCCAAGCCCAACCCAGATCGCCTGGTCACCTGGCCTGAGACTTGGTGGATCCACAAGGAACTAGTCTTTTCCATGATAGAATCTCTGCTGTTAGTGGCAGCGTTGCGATCTGCCGGTCTGTCCTGATGCAGAGTGCTGTCTGTCCTGCAGCAGCTTCCTCTCACCTCTTCGAGCCCTGCGCTGTATCTTTGTCTACAGATCAGTGAGGATCAGACCTAAGAGTGCCTTCGAATCTCCGGGAAGACTTGTAAACACGAGCTTCCCGGGACCCCTCCCTCAGAGTTTCTGATTTAGTAGATAGATTTGGGGTGGTATCTGAAAATTTGCATTTCTAACAAGTATCACCTGGGACTCAAGGACTATTCTTGGAGAACCACTGGACTGGGTTGTATACTTCTCGGTAACTCATTCATTCAGCAAATTTATACTGTGGGCCTGCAGTGTGTGTTGGGGCCTTAAGGATAGAGCAGTGAATGGAAGACAATTTCTGTCCCTGAGGAACTCACACTTTAGTTGGGGAGACAAGTGAGTAAATCACCAATATGCTTCCACAGCTTGTCTCCCTCAGCTTCACTGAGGTATAATTGACAAATAAAATTGTGTATGTTTAGAGTAGTGTCATGTAGTCACTAAGTCGTGTTTGACTCTGCAACCCCATGGACTGTAGCCTGTCAGGCTCCTCTCTGTGGGATTTCCCAGAATTTCCCCAAAACACTGAAGTGGGTTGCCATGCCCTTCTTCAGGGGATCTTCCCAAACCCAGGTATCGAACGCATGTCTCTTATGTCTCTTGCACTGACGGGCAGGTTCTTTACCACTAATACCACCTGCGAAGCCCATGTCTCTTTGTATCCTATTATAAATGGAACATCGATATCACTAGCTGCTTAGATTCTGTTTCTTGCTAAAGGCCCTGGGCCTGAGGCTTGCTCTATTCAAGAGTAAGTAACAGTGGTTATTAGAGGAGCTAAAGAGAACTATGGGGCTTTCCAGGTAGCGCTTGTGGTTAAAGTACCTTCCTGGCAATGCAGGAGACACAAGAGACACAGGTTCAGACACTAGATCAGGAAGATCTCCTGGAGGAGAGCATGGCAGCCCACTCCAGTGTTCTTGCCTGGAGAATCCCATGGACAGAGGAGCCTGATGGGCTACAGTCCAAGGGTCGCAAAGAGTCAGACCCAACAAGCGACTTAGCAGGCACACAAAGAGAAAGGTAATAATTATCTGCTTCTGAGCACCTACCCTGAGCAAGTGATGTATTATTAACTCTCTTAATCCTTGGAACCTCCCCATTTATACTCTTACCTGATGCAGAGTGCTGTCTGTCCTGCAGCAGCTTCCTCTCACCTCTTGAGCCCTGCGCTGTATCTTTGTCTACAGATCAGTGAGGATCAGACCTAAGAGTGCCTTGAATCTCCGGGAAGACTTGTAAACACGAGCTTCCCGGGACCCCTCCTCAGAGTTTCTGATTTAGTAGATAGATTTGGGGTGGTATCTGAAAATTTGCATTTCTAACAAGTATCACCTGGGACTCAAGGACTATTCTTGGAGAACCACTGGACTGGGTTGTATACTTCTCGGTAACTCATTCATTCAGCAAATTTATACTGTGGGCCTGCAGTGTGTGTTGGGGCCTTAAGGATAGAGCAGTGAATGGAAGACAATTTCTGTCCCTGAGGAACTCACACTTTAGTTGGGGAGACAAGTGAGTAAATCACCAATATGCTTCCACAGCTTGTCTCCCTCAGCTTCACTGAGGTATAATTGACAAATAAAATTGTGTATGTTTAGAGTAGTGTCATGTAGTCACTAAGTCGTGTTTGACTCTGCAACCCCATGGACTGTAGCCTGTCAGGCTCCTCTCTGTGGGATTTCCCAGAATTTCCCCAAAACACTGAAGTGGGTTGCCATGCCCTTCTTCAGGGGATCTTCCCAAACCCAGGTATCGAACGCATGTCTCTTATGTCTCTTGCACTGACGGGCAGGTTCTTTACCACTAATACCACCTGCGAAGCCCATGTCTCTTTGTATCCTATTATAAATGGAACATCGATATCACTAGCTGCTTAGATTCTGTTTCTTGCTAAAGGCCCTGGGCCTGAGGCTTGCTCTATTCAAGAGTAAGTAACAGTGGTTATTAGAGGAGCTAAAGAGAACTATGGGGCTTTCCAGGTAGCGCTTGTGGTTAAAGTACCTTCCTGGCAATGCAGGAGACACAAGAGACACAGGTTCAGACACTAGATCAGGAAGATCTCCTGGAGGAGAGCATGGCAGCCCACTCCAGTGTTCTTGCCTGGAGAATCCCATGGACAGAGGAGCCTGATGGGCTACAGTCCAAGGGTCGCAAAGAGTCAGACCCAACAAGCGACTTAGCAGGCACACAAAGAGAAAGGTAATAATTATCTGCTTCTGAGCACCTACCCTGAGCAAGTGATGTGTTATTAACTCTCTTAATCCTTGGAACCTCCCCATTTATACTCTTACCTGTATGCTACAGATGAAGAAACAGGCACAGAGAAGTAAACTGGCTCTCAGGTAGCCTAGCAGGGATTAAGCCCAAGCAGTCTGGCTCCAGAGTCTGTGCTCTTTGCCACCACCTGATGGCTCCCTCTGCATTGAAACCTCCTCCTTGTAGTCAGAGATTAAAAGAGAATCAGACAGGGCTTCCCTGGTGGTTCAGTGGGTAAGGACACTGCCTTGCAGTGCAAGGGGCGCTGGTTCGAACCCTGTCCCGGGAAGATCCCACAAGCCACGGAACAGCTAGACTGTTGTGTCCAATTACAAGTCAGTGCTCTGGAGCGCATGCGCCCAGAGCCGGTGCTCTGCAGCGAGAGAGGCTGGCCAAAGAATGAACATGGATGAAAATAAATAAATTAAAAAACCAGGGCTTCCCCTGGTGGTCCAGTGGGCAAGGACACCGCCTTGCAGTGCAAGGAGTGCCGGTTCGATCCCTGGCCTGGGAAGATCCCACGTGCCGCGGAGCGGCCGGACCAATGTGTCCAATTACCGAACCACAGCTCTGAAGCGCATGCGCCCAGAGCCGGCGCTCTCCCACCGCGATGGGAGGCCCACAGGAGCCAAAGAACAAAGACGAATGGAAATAGAGAAATGAAAGACCAATAGAGGTGGCCCGCCTGCTCCCCTTCCTCCCCAGCCCGACCCCGCCAAAATAAATAAATAAATAAATCTTAAAAAAAAAAACAATAAAATAGGCCAAAATTAAAGAAATGATAATAATAACAATAAATCATACTCTGGAGGACAAGTACCTAAAAGTCATATGCCTCAGTAATTATTATTTCTTTTTTCAAAACGGATAACCTGAGTCTCATTTACTTTGTTACTGTTGTTTAGTGACTAAGTCGTGTCTGCCTCTTTGTAACTCTGTGGACTGTAGACTACCAGGCTCCTCTATCCTGGGTTCCAGGGTGGGTGGCCATTTCCTTCTCTAGGGTTCGCAATAAGTAAAAAGGGGGGTAATAATTATCTGCTTCTGAGCACCTACCCTGAGCAAGTGATGTGTTATTAACTCTCTTAATCCTTGGAACCTCCCCATTTATACTCTTACCTGTATGCTACAGATGAAGAAACAGGCACAGAGAAGTAAACTGGCTCTCAGGTAGCCTAGCAGGGATTAAGCCCAAGCAGTCTGGCTCCAGAGTCTGTGCTCTTTGCCACCACCTGATGGCTCCCTCTGCATTGAAACCTCCTCCTTGTAGTCAGAGATTAAAAGAGAATCAGACAGGGCTTCCCTGGTGGTTCAGTGGGTAAGGACACTGCCTTGCAGTGCAAGGGGCGCTGGTTCGAACCCTGTCCCGGGAAGATCCCACAAGCCACGGAACAGCTAGACTGTTGTGTCCAATTACAAGTCAGTGCTCTGGAGCGCATGCGCCCAGAGCCGGTGCTCTGCAGCGAGAGAGGCTGGCCAAAGAATGAACATGGATGAAAATAAATAAATTAAAAAACCAGGGCTTCCCCTGGTGGTCCAGTGGGCAAGGACACCGCCTTGCAGTGCAAGGAGTGCCGGTTCGATCCCTGGCCTGGGAAGATCCCACGTGCCGCGGAGCGGCCGGACCAATGTGTCCAATTACCGAACCACAGCTCTGAAGCGCATGCGCCCAGAGCCGGCGCTCTCCCACCGCGATGGGAGGCCCACAGGAGCCAAAGAACAAAGACGAATGGAAATAGAGAAATGAAAGACCAATAGAGGTGGCCCGCCTGCTCCCCTTCCTCCCCAGCCCGACCCCGCCAAAATAAATAAATAAATAAATCTTAAAAAAAAAAACAATAAAATAGGCCAAAATTAAAGAAATGATAATAATAACAATAAATCATACTCTGGAGGACAAGTACCTAAAAGTCATATGCCTCAGTAATTATTATTTCTTTTTTCAAAACGGATAACCTGAGTCTCATTTACTTTGTTACTGTTGTTTAGTGACTAAGTCGTGTCTGCCTCTTTGTAACTCTGTGGACTGTAGACTACCAGGCTCCTCTATCCATGGGATTTCCCAGGCAGGGTGGGTGGCCATTTCCTTCTCTAGGGGATCTTCCCGACCTAGGGATCGAAGCCCTGTCTCCTGCTTGGCAAGTGTATTATTTACTGCTGAGCCACCAGGGAAGCCCCTCATTTACTGTATCTTGTCTAAAATCATAGGGTGAGTGAATGACAGAGTTCAGAATATGAACCCAGACCTCCTGAATGCTCTGCATTATATGCTCCTGCCCGATGCAGGCCGAGGAGCCTTAGGCCAGCCTCTTCGCTTCAGCTCTTCACCTGTTTGCTGCCTGGCTCAAAAAGGATAATACACGTGACAGTGTCATGCAAGCTCCAGTGGAGTTTGTCTGCCTCTGTGAGGTGTTTCCATCATTATCATTTCATGTGTGGTCCGTGTTTGTCAATGTGCCTAGCATTCCTGAACCAGGACTAGGAAGGACTCTCTCAGCTCTAGTTGTGGACTGAGCCTCTGTGGGGAGATGTGTGGTATATAATGAATTCCTCTGTGCTCTAGAATATGTTCCTTTGGTCTTTGTTTGCCCCCATGGTGATCAACACCATAAAGGCTTTCCAAAATAGGATCATGCCTATCAGGTGAGCACACATTGTGGGGGCGGGTGGCGAGGCCCTTTATATACTTGAGATGATCTTTGTAGGTGCCCTATGACTTAGATAATGCTTCCATTCCTATGGATTAGATAATAGTCTCATTCTACAGATGAAGAGAGAAAGTGGCTGTGAATAACCACCAGGAGGTAGTGAAGCTTGACTTCTAACCCTGTTCCTCTGACTCAGCAGCACTTCACGGTGTGCTTCTGTTGCCTCCTGAGAGCAAACCATAGATACTCGGATGTAGTTTTACATACTTCACCTAATAACTTCAAGTGTAAAGCCATAGACAGGGTGAATCCCATAGGAGGACAAGTACCTAAAAGTCATATGCCTCAGTAATTATTATTTCTTTTCAAAACGGATAACCTGAGTCTCATTTACTTTGTTACTGTTGTTTAGTGACTAAGTCGTGTCTGCCTCTTTGTAACTCTGTGGACTGTAGACTACCAGGCTCCTCTATCCATGGGATTTCCCAGGCAGGGTGGGTGGCCATTTCCTTCTCTAGGGGATCTTCCCGACCTAGGGATCGAAGCCCTGTCTCCTGCTTGGCAAGTGTATTATTTACTGCTGAGCCACCAGGGAAGCCCCTCATTTACTGTATCTTGTCTAAAATCATAGGGTGAGTGAATGACAGAGTTCAGAATATGAACCCAGACCTCCTGAATGCTCTGCATTATATGCTCCTGCCCGATGCAGGCCGAGGAGCCTTAGGCCAGCCTCTTCGCTTCAGCTCTTCACCTGTTTGCTGCCTGGCTCAAAAAGGATAATACACGTGACAGTGTCATGCAAGCTCCAGTGGAGTTTGTCTGCCTCTGTGAGGTGTTTCCATCATTATCATTTCATGTGTGGTCCGTGTTTGTCAATGTGCCTAGCATTCCTGAACCAGGACTAGGAAGGACTCTCTCAGCTCTAGTTGTGGACTGAGCCTCTGTGGGGAGATGTGTGGTATATAATGAATTCCTCTGTGCTCTAGAATATGTTCCTTTGGTCTTTGTTTGCCCCCATGGTGATCAACACCATAAAGGCTTTCCAAAATAGGATCATGCCTATCAGGTGAGCACACATTGTGGGGGCGGGTGGCGAGGCCCTTTATATACTTGAGATGATCTTTGTAGGTGCCCTATGACTTAGATAATGCTTCCATTCCTATGGATTAGATAATAGTCTCATTCTACAGATGAAGAGAGAAAGTGGCTGTGAATAACCACCAGGAGGTAGTGAAGCTTGACTTCTAACCCTGTTCCTCTGACTCAGCAGCACTTCACGGTGTGCTTCTGTTGCCTCCTGAGAGCAAACCATAGATACTCGGATGTAGTTTTACATACTTCACCTAATAACTTCAAGTGTAAAGCCATAGACAGGGTGAATCCCATAGGAGGACGTGAAAACTTCAAACAAAACAAAAAAACTGTAGGCACTCTCCTTGGGACTTTTAGGAGTGCAGATCCCTCAGGCCCTGTTGCCACTTTCCTTCTGTTTCTGTCTGTTTCACCCAATTGTCAACTCAATTGCCATTCATTCACTTAATGAATACTGAAACACCAGCTTGTTCTGGTCCCAGGAGTAAGACAGACATAGTTCCTATCTTCATGGTGCTAAAGGTTGTGGTAAGGAAGATGGCAGCAAAAGAACGGAGAACAGCAACATGTATTACATTTGATTCAGCAATTCCATTTCTGGGTGTATATGCAAAAGAATGAAAAGCAGGGCAACAAATGTTTATATACCAGTGTTCATGGCAGCATTATTCACAATAGCTGAAAGGTGGAGGGAGCTCAAGTGTCCACCAGTGGATGAATGGATAACCAAAATGTGCAGTGGAACCCATACAATGAAATATTAACTCAGCCATAACAGGTGATAAAGCAGAGGAACCTTGAGGACATTATGCTTAGTGAAATAAGCCAGATACAGAAGAACAAATACAGTATGATTCCCCCTATATGAGGTACCTAGCATAGTCAATTCACAGAGACAGAAGCAGCTACCAGGGGCTGCGGAGAGAGGAGATGAGTTTTTGTTTAATGGGTGTTGACTTTGAGATAATGAGAAGTTCTGGAGATGGAGGGTAGTACTGGTTGCATGACAAGTATCCTTAATGCCATTGAACCATACCCTTAAAAATCAGTAGGATGGGGCTTCCCTGGCGGTCCAGTGGGTAAAGAGTCTGCTTTGCAGTGCAAGGGACACCGGTTCGATCCCTGGCCTGGGAAGATCTCATGTGCCATGCAACGACTGGACCGGTGTGTCCACTCAGGAGCCAGCACTCTGGAGTGCATTCACCCAGAGCTGGTGCTCCGCAACGAGAGAGGCCACTGCAATGGGAAGCCCATGCAGGTCAAAGAATAAAGACGGATGAAAATAAATAAATAAAAAACCAATAAAAGAGGCCAAAATTTAAATATATATATATATATATATTAAAATATATATATATTAAAAAAATAAGTAGGATGGTAAACTTTATGTGAGGTATATTTTACCACAATAAAAAAGTAATACACTTTGGACTTTGTCTTGAAGAAAATGAAATGAAAAATTAAGAAAATAGATTCATCTTATATTTCACCATAATAAGGTAGTACAGATAGTCATATGATGGTCCTCATGTTAGGTGCTACAGAGAGGTGCTCCCTGGAGTTGGGAGAGAAGAGGGCAGGTGAGCCTGCTCTGGTTAGTGGGGTTAGGGAACCAGGCAGGCTTCCTCAAGAGAGTGGCATTTAAACCGAGCCCTGAAAGAGTCAGCCGGGTGACAGTGGGGTGAGCGAGTGTGGAGAACAGAGCGCTGCAGACGGCGGGAACAGCCAGGGAAGCCCAGGCGCAGCAAGGGCCCTTGGCACGGCCAGGGAAGCACAGGGTTTGTGCGTGGAGCAGAGCGGGCAGAGTCAGAAGGGGAGGTTGGGCTTGCAGGGCCTTGCAAGGGATTTCAGGCTCCTCCCAAGAGCAAGTGGAAGCCACCAACGGACTTTTAAGCAAGGGGTTTTTCTTTTTGGTTTGTAAGCCTTGATGCAGATGAGATAAGCCAGATACAGAAGAACAAATACAGTATGATTCCCCCTATATGAGGTACCTAGCATAGTCAATTCACAGAGACAGAAGCAGCTACCAGGGGCTGCGGAGAGAGGAGATGAGTTTTTGTTTAATGGGTGTTGACTTTGAGATAATGAGAAGTTCTGGAGATGGAGGGTAGTACTGGTTGCATGACAAGTATCCTTAATGCCATTGAACCATACCCTTAAAAATCAGTAGGATGGGGCTTCCCTGGCGGTCCAGTGGGTAAAGAGTCTGCTTTGCAGTGCAAGGGACACCGGTTCGATCCCTGGCCTGGGAAGATCTCATGTGCCATGCAACGACTGGACCGGTGTGTCCACTCAGGAGCCAGCACTCTGGAGTGCATTCACCCAGAGCTGGTGCTCCGCAACGAGAGAGGCCACTGCAATGGGAAGCCCATGCAGGTCAAAGAATAAAGACAGATGAAAATAAATAAATAAAAAACCAATAAAAGAGGCCAAAATTTAAATATATATATATATATATATTAAAATATATATATATTAAAAAAATAAGTAGGATGGTAAACTTTATGTGAGGTATATTTTACCACAATAAAAAAGTAATACACTTTGGACTTTGTCTTGAAGAAAATGAAATGAAAAATTAAGAAAATAGATTCATCTTATATTTCACCATAATAAGGTAGTACAGATAGTCATATGATGGTCCTCATGTTAGGTGCTACAGAGAGGTGCTCCCTGGAGTTGGGAGAGAAGAGGGCAGGTGAGCCTGCTCTGGTTAGTGGGGTTAGGGAACCAGGCAGGCTTCCTCAAGAGAGTGGCATTTAAACCGAGCCCTGAAAGAGTCAGCCGGGTGACAGTGGGGTGAGCGAGTGTGGAGAACAGAGCGCTGCAGACGGCGGGAACAGCCAGGGAAGCCCAGGCGCAGCAAGGGCCCTTGGCACGGCCAGGGAAGCACAGGGTTTGTGCGTGGAGCAGAGCGGGCAGAGTCAGAAGGGGAGGTTGGGCTTGCAGGGCCTTGCAAGGGATTTCAGGCTCCTCCCAAGAGCAAGTGGAAGCCACCAACGGACTTTTAAGCAAGGGGTTTTTCTTTTTGGTTTGTAAGCCTTGATGCAGATGAGATTAAATAGAAAGGGAAGGAAATTAACTTATCGAGGGACTGTTCTGTGCCAGCCAGCTCTTTATCTGCCATTCTGCCGTCTCTACGTGTACCGCTTGACACAGACAGAGGTGGTTAGTAATGATCCAGGTGGTTGATGCTCCAGATGAGGCTCCGCGGTGTGAAGCCAGTTGACTGAAGACAGTGCTGCCCGTGGGATCCCGGCCTCTGTGCTTTAAAAGGTCCTTCCTTGGACCCCGTTTAGGAGCTGTGGGCCTCCCCACATGACCCAGGAACGGTGCCAACCCAGAGCCCATACCCTCTTCCAGACCAACCATAAGTATGGAAAACCCATACTTCCTTGCTCAAATGGCCCAGCTCTCTTCTAAAGCCTCTTCTGGGTCTCTCCTCCTGTTCACTGGTGTGTGTTGGAGTGGCCAGGGGACAGCCACTTAGAACTTGGGACTGGAGTGACCCCGTGTGTGACCCCACAGGTGAACATGAGGCCTCGTGGTTCAGGGCCGAGCCTGGACATTTACTAGTTTCTTGTAAAAAAAAAGAAAAAGAAAAAGAAAAAATTGTTACAGGTGTGTCCTCTAACATTTCTCGAGGTCAGAAGTTGGAAATGGGTCTCAATGAACTATAATCCGGGTGTGAGCAGGGCTGTACTCCTTTCTGGAGTCTTTAGAGGAGAGTCCATTTACTTGCCTGTCCGGGCTTCTGGAGGTCACGTGTGTCTTGTGGCGTGTGGCCCCCTCCGTCCATCTCCAAAGCCAGCCGTCCTGTCACTTCCATTATCCATCTTCTCTGGTTATCTCTCTCACTTATGAGGATCCTTGTGATTACACCGAGCCCACCAGGATCATTTCCCCATGCGGAGGTCAATGGTAGCAATCTTACTTCCCTTTGCCACGGTGGTATCATGTCCTCAGGGATTAGGCTGTGGACCTCTTCGGGGGGCCTGCAGACGGCGGAACAGCCAGGAAGCCCAGGCGCAGCAAGGGCCCTTCACGGCCAGGAAGAGGTTGCAGAGCGGGCAGAGTCAGAAGGGGAGGTTGGGCTTGCAGGGCCTTGCAAGGGATTTCAGGCTCCTCCCAAGAGCAAGTGGAAGCCACCAACGGACTTTTAAGCAAGGGGTTTTTCTTTTTGGTTTGTAAGCCTTGATGCAGATGAGATTAAATAGAAAGGGAAGGAAATTAACTTATCGAGGGACTGTTCTGTGCCAGCCAGCTCTTTATCTGCCATTCTGCCGTCTCTACGTGTACCGCTTGACACAGACAGAGGTGGTTAGTAATGATCCAGGTGGTTGATGCTCCAGATGAGGCTCCGCGGTGTGAAGCCAGTTGACTGAAGACAGTGCTGCCCGTGGGATCCCGGCCTCTGTGCTTTAAAAGGTCCTTCCTTGGACCCCGTTTAGGAGCTGTGGGCCTCCCCACATGACCCAGGAACGGTGCCAACCCAGAGCCCATACCCTCTTCCAGACCAACCATAAGTATGGAAAACCCATACTTCCTTGCTCAAATGGCCCAGCTCTCTTCTAAAGCCTCTTCTGGGTCTCTCCTCCTGTTCACTGGTGTGTGTTGGAGTGGCCAGGGGACAGCCACTTAGAACTTGGGACTGGAGTGACCCCGTGTGTGACCCCACAGGTGAACATGAGGCCTCGTGGTTCAGGGCCGAGCCTGGACATTTACTAGTTTCTTGTAAAAAAAAAGAAAAAGAAAAAGAAAAAATTGTTACAGGTGTGTCCTCTAACATTTCTCGAGGTCAGAAGTTGGAAATGGGTCTCAATGAACTATAATCCGGGTGTGAGCAGGGCTGTACTCCTTTCTGGAGTCTTTAGAGGAGAGTCCATTTACTTGCCTGTCCGGGCTTCTGGAGGTCACGTGTGTCTTGTGGCGTGTGGCCCCCTCCGTCCATCTCCAAAGCCAGCCGTCCTGTCACTTCCATTATCCATCTTCTCTGGTTATCTCTCTCACTTATGAGGATCCTTGTGATTACACCGAGCCCACCAGGATCATTTCCCCATGTGGAGGTCAATGGTAGCAATCTTACTTCCCCTTTGCCACGGTGGTATCATGTTCACAGGCTCCAGGGATTAGGCTGTGGACCTCTTGGGAAAGAGGAGCATTATTCTGCCCGCCACTGGCGGGAAGAGAAGCAGGTTGGTCAAACCAGTAGCAGGTTGGTCAAGCCAGTTTTCCTTATGCCAGCATATTTCCAAGAACTCTGAGAATCCGAAACTGAAACCTATACTTGCAGGTCATTATGAAGGTGTATTTCAAAGCAGGAGAGTAGAATGCCATCCTTAGGTGGTGCTAGTGGTAAAGAACTTGCCTGCCAATGAAGGAGGTGTAAGAGACGTGAGTTCAGTCCCTGGGTTGGGAAGATCCCCTTGAAGGGAAAATGGGAACCTACTCTAGTATTCTTGCCTGGAGAATCCCATGAACAGAGGAACCTGGAGGGCTATAGTCTATAGGATTATAAATAGTTGTTTTAAACAGTCTGTTAGTTTAATTGATAACATTTAGATATTTGGGCTTCCCAGATGTCTCAATGGTTATGAATCTGCTTGCAATGCAGGAGATGCAGGTTTGATCCCTGGGTCGGGAAGATCCCCTGGAGAAGGACAGGGCAGCCTGCTCCAGTCTTCTTGCCTGAAAAATCCCATGGACAGAGGAGCCTGGTGGGCTACAGCCCATGGGGTTGCAAAGAGTTGAACACGACTTAGTGACTAAACAACAGCAATGTCAGGCTCCGTTTGCACTCCTGCTACTGGCCCTACAAATATTGAGGGTAGACCTAGCCCAAAGCCACATAACAAGGAAATGTCCCAGTGAGAACACAAATTAGAACACAGGTCCTCTGTTATATCAACCACACAGGCCGCTTCTTCAAAGAGAAATAAGGGAACAGCTACTACTGTCTTTTTTTTTTCTTACTCCGTTTTGATGTTTCTTACTCAGTCTCTAATGTATCCATATGCCTCCCTGGTGATTACAAAGCCGTCTATTTTTGACCCTCCAATCCAGAGCCTGGCTTCCTGAAGTGGAAGCTTCTGAAGCTGTGACCCTTCCCTAAGTGCCTCCTCTCTGCTTATTGGGCTTCCCTGGCGACTCAGATGGTAAGGCATCTGCCTGTGAAGCAGGAGCCCCGGGTTTGATCCCTGGGTCGGGAAGATGCCCTGGGGAAGGGAATGGCTCCACACTCCAGTTTTCTTGCCTGAAGAAGTCCATGGCCGGAGGAGCCTGGTGGGCTCCAGCCTGTGGGGTCGCAGAGTCAGACATGACATGGGCTCATAACTTGTTCATACCATACATTGTCTTAGGTGGATACCTCTTGTACGGACCCACCTTGTCATTCAAGTTCACTCGTTTCTGGGTTCACCAAATGATTAATTAGCACCTCTGCTGGGATACAGAGACGGTGTATTCACTATCCTTGCCCCTAAGGAACTCACGTGTCTAGTCTAGTGTGGATGTCGGACAGCAAAATGGACAGTGAAGTCATAGATACAGAGGAGGGTACATTGCTAATCTGGGCAGATTTGGGGGTGGGGGGGTTGGTAGAGGCTTTTTTTTTGGTAGTGGCATGTTCATAGGCCCTGAGGCTATAATAGTCGGCATATTTGGGGAATCCCAAATCAGGATGACTAGAACCAGGAGTGGGAGGAGGCAGAACTAAGGCTTAACATGCTAAGACCTCCAGACTGACCCTCAGAGACCATAGTCTTCATGAGGGACTCGTGTTACTCTTCACTGAGCCTCCGTTCCTGTGAGGCGTCTGGTGCACAGCAGGTGCTCAGTACATATTTATGGAAAGGCTGACTGACTTGGAGTTCCTGAGCACCCTAGGGAGGAACCTGGAGGCCAGCAGTTCTCAGCCCTGGCTGTGCATTAGAATCACCTGGGGAGTTCCCCAAGCTCTGCCACATACCAGGGATCAGACTCCCACTCCCTGTGGTCGAAGCCTGAGTCTTAACCATTGAACCGCCAGGGAAGTCCCTGAGGGAGCTTTAAAAACTAAAAATCTGGGCCCTTCCCTAAACCAGTTTAGTCTGAATCTCAGGCTATGCGGACTTGGTGCATTGGAACCACCTAAAAAATTCCCTAGGTGATGTCCATGTGGAGCTCAGGCTGAGAACTGTGGCTGCTGGCCACAGATGGAAACGTTCTACCGAAATCATACTGGCAGGTCAGAAGGGCTGTGAATCGACAGCTCCACGGGAAGTGCGTGGGGCTGGGCGTGGAGATGGCGTGTTCCTGGTTTAGTGATCCAGGTGAGAGGATGAGAGCCCCAGCCAGGGCAGTGTGAGGAGAAAAGGAATTTGGAGGGACTTTCAGAAGATACTTGAGGTCGATAGGATCTGGTGGCTGGGGTGGACAGGCAAGAATCGGGGATGGCCCCTGGGCTGTTTCCTGGAATCTGAAATGCTGGCAGATGCAGGTTTAGGAAGGGTTTCCCGGCCTTGGAAACCTAGCAGGTCTCTATACGCAGCTGTCTGACCCTTTACTGGCCTTCTGGTGGTTAGGTCTCAGGGCTTCCCTAGCATGGGTACATTGCTAAGGAACTCAAGTGTCTAGTCTAGTGTGGATGTCGGACAGCAAAATGGCCAGTGAAGTCATAGATACAGAGGAGGGTACATTGCTAATCTGGGCAGATTTGGGGTGGGGGTTGGTAGAGGCTTTTTTTTTGGTAGTGGCATGTTCATAGGCCCTGAGGCTATAATAGTCGGCATATTTGGGGAATCCCAAATCAGGATGACTAGAACCAGGAGTGGGAGGAGGCAGAACTAAGGCTTAACATGCTAAGACCTCCAGACTGACCCTCAGAGACCATAGTCTTCATGAGGGACTCGTGTTACTCTTCACTGAGCCTCCGTTCCTGTGAGGCGTCTGGTGCACAGCAGGTGCTCAGTACATATTTATGGAAAGGCTGACTGACTTGGAGTTCCTGAGCACCCTAGGGAGGAACCTGGAGGCCAGCAGTTCTCAGCCCTGGCTGTGCATTAGAATCACCTGGGGAGTTCCCCAAGCTCTGCCACATACCAGGGATCAGACTCCCACTCCCTGTGGTCGAAGCCTGAGTCTTAACCATTGAACCGCCAGGGAAGTCCCTGAGGGAGCTTTAAAAACTAAAAATCTGGGCCCTTCCCTAAACCAGTTTAGTCTGAATCTCAGGCTATGCGGACTTGGTGCATTGGAACCACCTAAAAAATTCCCTAGGTGATGTCCATGTGGAGCTCAGGCTGAGAACTGTGGCTGCTGGCCACAGATGGAAACGTTCTACCGAAATCATACTGGCAGGTCAGAAGGGCTGTGAATCGACAGCTCCACGGGAAGTGCGTGGGGCTGGGCGTGGAGATGGCGTGTTCCTGGTTTAGTGATCCAGGTGAGAGGATGAGAGCCCCAGCCAGGGCAGTGTGAGGAGAAAAGGAATTTGGAGGGACTTTCAGAAGATACTTGAGGTCGATAGGATCTGGTGGCTGGGGTGGACAGGCAAGAATCGGGGATGGCCCCTGGGCTGTTTCCTGGAATCTGAAATGCTGGCAGATGCAGGTTTAGGAAGGGTTTCCCGGCCTTGGAAACCTAGCAGGTCTCTATACGCAGCTGTCTGACCCTTTACTGGCCTTCTGGTGGTTAGGTCTCAGGGCTTCCCTAATCTCCTCCATCTTGCCTCAGGCCCTGAGGCCTTCTACCTACTTCCTTTCCTTCCTGCCCGCTTGCCCACCTTCACTGTTCGCTGGAGGACTGGGGCAGAGGCAGGCCGCACTTCCTCCACAGCATCCGACTGGTGGCTGTCTCTTTAGTTCCTCCCATCTGTGCTGCCCCAAGGACATACTCTGGGCCTGTTTTCCTTAAAAAAAAAAAAAAAAAATCAGGGTGGAAGTGTGTACAGGAATAGGGGGCAGCAGGGAGAGGGTTTCCCTAACTGTTATCAAAGTGACATACATTTAAGAGCATTTGGAACATACTGGAAAAAAATGAATCATTTGCAGCTTGCCCACATTGATCTAGTCACTGCCGTCCTTTGGGTGTGTTTCCCACCCCCCCTCCTCTTTTTTGACTAGACATAGATTATTTCGTTATGTTCTTTTTATAGTTGTAATCATATTGGTGAAACCGAACTGATTTATAAAAATAACAAAGCTGCTTAAGGGAGACAGCTTGACAGTGGTACACAGAAAGCAATAGAAAAAAACACACCCAGAGGAGGGAAGGGCGTGGAAAGCAGGCCCGCTGGTGCAGTTGTTGGTGGGAAGATGCGTTGACAGAGCCTCTCTGGAGGGCAACTTGACAATTTCTTTCTTTTTTATTATTATTATTTTTTTAATATTTGTTTTATTTATTGGGCTGCACCAGGTGTTGTGGCATATGGGGTCTTTTTCGTTCCAGCATGTAAACTTTTAGCTGTGGCATGTGGAATCACGTTCCCTAACCAGGGACTGAACTCAGGCTCCCTGAATTGTGAGTGAGGAGGCCTAACCGCTGGACCCCCAGGGAAGTCCCGACTTCACAATTTCTATCCAGATCTTAAACGTGCATGACGTTGACCCTGTAACTCTACCGAGGGTGCACAAACGTAGATGAAGGAGGATGTTTGCTGCATCCTTTTTTTTTTAAGTAAGGAAAAAATGAGACAGATGCTTATAGGGAGATAAATTAAACGAGCTGTAGTGTGTCCAGAGAGATGGGAGACCATGCTGACCTGGAAAGAGCTCCATGGTGTATCGTTAAGTGGGGAGAATACTTGGCAGGATGGTATGTTGTATTCCATTTTCATATTAAAGGCTAACATAAAATGTTTGTCTCCAAAGGGAGGCCCTGAACTGCACGTGGGTGAGGTCCGGGATCTGGGAGGTGAGGACTTGTCCAGTGGGTGCCCCAGAGGCCTGTCAGCTTTGCCCCGAGATTCAGGCTCTTCAGTGAACGACCAGGTTCCAATCCCTGCTCTGCCTCTCACTATCTGTGCGGCCTTTGACAAGCCATTAACTTTCTGTGCCTATTTTCTCACAAGTAAAATGAATTAAGGATTGTTTCTGTTTCATAGGGTTGAAGGGAGAATTATTTAGTTCATGTATGACCCTTAAAAGTGCTTAAGTAGGGCTTCCCTAGTGGTCCAGCGGATGAAGACACCGCCTTGCAGTGCAAAGGACATCGATTCAATCCCTGGCCTGGGAAGATCCCACGTGCTGAGGAACGGCTGGACCGATGTGTCCAATTACCGAGCCAGTGCTCTGGAGCAACTGTGCCCAGAGCTGGTGCTCTGCAGCGAGAGAGGCCACTGCGATGGGAGACCCACACAGGCCAAAGAACAAAGATGGAAATGAAAGACCAATAGAAGTGCCCCCCCACTAAAAAATAAAAGTGCTTAAGTATACAAGTGTGCTTCATCAATACTAGCTAGATCAGAGATTCCTGGGTTTGCATTCCAGCTTTGCCACACTTTGGGAAAATTCTTAATTTCTCTGAGCTCTGGTTTCCCATAGGTTTGTAAGGATTTGGGGTCAATTCAGTCACTCAGTCGTGTCGGGCTCTTTGCGACCCCATGGACTGCAGCACACGGCAGGATTCCCTGCCATTCACCATCTCCTGGAACTTGGTTGATGGTGTTTAAATATCGTACTGAAGAAACTCTCTCTCTTGTGGTTCCTGACCCTCTTATAGAGTTGGGTTGTACCAGTTGCTAGATCTCCCTGGGAGTGGATCTCCTTGGATCTTCAGTCGAGGGGAGAACAGCTCAGGGCTCGATGTGGTGGGTGCGGGCGCAACAGCCCTCCTGCCGGAGGGAGGGGGATGCGGGAGAAGGTGGGGTTCAGCGGCTGCTCAGCTCCAGCTATGCATTGTCCTGTAGGCTGGCCAGGAACTGCTAGCTCCTAACTGATTTTGGAGAGAAGTTGTGAAATCTGCTGATTTTTAACTCTTGGCAATTAGCTCAGTGTTGCAAACACGCATGTGGAGGGCAAACAAAACGTGGCAGCAGGCCGGATGCAGCCCACGAGCTGCCAGTGTGCTCCCTCTGCTCCGCCTCTCTATTCTTGGATTAGCGAAACAGTGACTGCAGGCCTGCTCTGCGGCCCTCCTCAGTGCCTGGGCCTGCTCACTCTTCTGCAGCCTCAGGTCTGCTGGCCCCATATTGCTATCAGGTACTAATTTGGTCTGGTGGGTTTGAAATGGCGTTTCATTGTGGTTTTAATTTGCATTTCCCTGACTACTACTGAGGTTGAACATCTTTTTCTGTATCTATAGAAGTTCTTTCTTCCTCAGAATTTTTGTTGCAATTCTTCATCAGGCTCTAGTTGCTCATAGTTTTAGGGCTTCCCTAATGGAATTTTTCTTCTGAATAACATCACGCCCACTACTTTATGGACATGAGTTTGAGCAAGCTTCAGGAGATGGTGAAAGATAGGGAAGCCTGGTGTGCTGCAGCCCATGGGATTACAAAGTCAGACACGGCTGAGCGACTGAACAACAACACTAGACTGGACTCCTTGTAGTTTTGAAACTATCTGCACATCTTAGGGGACCCAGCACAAAGCACAGTGCTTGGTACAGGGTAGGAGCTCAGTAAATATTTGAATGAATCAAGCCCTGTATCAAGCGTATGATATTTCTTTATTTATGTTGCAGTTTTCGGCACAAGTAGTATTGATTTAGATATCAATTTACTCAACAAGAACACTTCCCCACTTTGATGAGAAGACAAACCAAGAGAGATGTGTCTGTGTCTTGCCCTGTGAAAACTAGGATGTGAAAAAAGGAACTGAGAAACAAGTAAAAAGACTTGCCTTAAGGGAACAGTGATTCTTGCTGGTGATTAAGGAAGTGTTGACTGAAAGAGGTACTGGAGCTTGAGAGAGGGAGAGATTGAAACTTGGATAGCCAGAGGCTTAGAAATTATCCTGACATGAGGCTGCGAATGATAAGCCTGAGGTATGATGCTTCCCTGGTAGTTTGTGCACATCATGTTAATACGTGGAATTGAAGGCACCCTTTTCCCCATGACAGAGGGCCCTCCCTCCTTCACTGGTCAGTTTTGAAGTGAAGTCTCTTTTGTGTTGAAGTGGAAAGAGCATTATTTTCACAGAGACCTGGATCCCAGTCCCAGTGGTTCTCATTACCTCACCAAACCTCAGTTTCTTTTTCTGTAGAAACAGAAAAAAAACTCCTCAGTGCCTGGGCCTGCTCACTCTTCTGCAGCCTCAGGTCTGCTGGCCCCATATTGCTATCAGGTACTAATTTGGTCTGGTGGGTTTGAAATGGCGTTTCATTGTGGTTTTAATTTGCATTTCCCTGACTACTACTGAGGTTGAACATCTTTTTCTGTATCTATAGAAGTTCTTTCTTCCTCAGAATTTTTGTTGCAATTCTTCATCAGGCTCTAGTTGCTCATAGTTTTAGGGCTTCCCTAATGGAATTTTTCTTCTGAATAACATCACGCCCACTACTTTATGGACATGAGTTTGAGCAAGCTTCAGGAGATGGTGAAAGATAGGGAAGCCTGGTGTGCTGCAGCCCATGGGATTACAAAGTCAGACACGGCTGAGCGACTGAACAACAACACTAGACTGGACTCCTTGTAGTTTTGAAACTATCTGCACATCTTAGGGGACCCAGCACAAAGCACAGTGCTTGGTACAGGGTAGGAGCTCAGTAAATATTTGAATGAATCAAGCCCTGTATCAAGCGTATGATATTTCTTTATTTATGTTGCAGTTTTCGGCACAAGTAGTATTGATTTAGATATCAATTTACTCAACAAGAACACTTCCCCACTTTGATGAGAAGACAAACCAAGAGAGATGTGTCTGTGTCTTGCCCTGTGAAAACTAGGATGTGAAAAAAGGAACTGAGAAACAAGTAAAAAGACTTGCCTTAAGGGAACAGTGATTCTTGCTGGTGATTAAGGAAGTGTTGACTGAAAGAGGTACTGGAGCTTGAGAGAGGGAGAGATTGAAACTTGGATAGCCAGAGGCTTAGAAATTATCCTGACATGAGGCTGCGAATGATAAGCCTGAGGTATGATGCTTCCCTGGTAGTTTGTGCACATCATGTTAATACGTGGAATTGAAGGCACCCTTTTCCCCATGACAGAGGGCCCTCCCTCCTTCACTGGTCAGTTTTGAAGTGAAGTCTCTTTTGTGTTGAAGTGGAAAGAGCATTATTTTCACAGAGACCTGGATCCCAGTCCCAGTGGTTCTCATTACCTCACCAAACCTCAGTTTCTTTTTCTGTAGAAACAGAAAAAAAAAAAAAAAGCAGTCCTTTAAGAAAATACTTAAAACACCCATTCTTCCTAACAATACTAAGTTTCCCATTTGGTTTTTTTTGTGTTTACCGTAATGAGTCGACCTTCCTACTAGATCAAGGGGTGTCCTATCTGGTAGGCATGGATCGAACGCATGTTTGTCTCCGAATCAGTCTGCCTCTCTTGGGCAGCTTTGTTCCCAGGAGCACCTTCCTCTGGATTTGCCCATTGAGCCCGATCTCTGTGGGGGCAGTCTCTCTGATTTTTGGTTACCCAGCGGCTTTTCTAGAGAGTAAGTTCCTTGAGGGCTGCGGGGAAGTCATGCTGGTTTGAACTGGGCAGTTCTGCACGGCTGGTTCTGCTCGTCTGTGCTCAGATGATCTCTTTTCCTTTAAGGGAGACAGATATACCAGGCTCACACCCCTGGAAACAACAGCCACTGGAAGAACTGGTGGATGGGTTTATCCATCCTGGGGTACCTAGACCAAGAGTGGGTGGGGGGTACCCTGCGAGCATCGCCTGTTCCCTCATCTCTCCTTCCTGGACCCTCCGCTCCAGTCCTAAGTCGTTTCCTTTGTACCACGGACTCTCTCAGACCTCCAGTCCCTTTATGCCTACTGTCGCCTCACCTGCAATGTCCTGGCACTCACTTCTCACCTAGCAAATTCCTCCCTTCTCACCCTCCAAGGTCTCCGCTGAATGATTCCTCTCCGAAGCGTCTCTGGCCCTCCAGGCAGAGGTGGGCCTCCCTTCTTCATGGATCTCCATTTACTCACTTGCTTGGCTGCAGATTAACTGAGGGGCTACTGTGTGCCAGGCAGAGGCTATGGGGATTGATGGCTGCCCTGGTAGTTTGTGCACATCATGTTAATACGTGGAATTGAAGGCACCCTTTTCCCCATGACAGAGGGCCCTCCCTCCTTCACTGGTCAGTTTTGAAGTGAAGTCTCTTTTGTGTTGAAGTGGAAAGAGCATTATTTTCACAGAGACCTGGATCCCAGTCCCAGTGGTTCTCATTACCTCACCAAACCTCAGTTTCTTTTTCTGTAGAAACAGAAAAAAAAAAAAAAAGCAGTCCTTTAAGAAAATACTTAAAACACCCATTCTTCCTAACAATACTAAGTTTCCCATTTGGTTTTTATTGTGTTTACCGTAATGAGTCGACCTTCCTACTAGATCAAGGGGTGTCCTATCTGGTAGGCATGGATCGAACGCATGTTTGTCTCCGAATCAGTCTGCCTCTCTTGGGCAGCTTTGTTCCCAGGAGCACCTTCCTCTGGATTTGCCCATTGAGCCCGATCTCTGTGGGGGCAGTCTCTCTGATTTTTGGTTACCCAGCGGCTTTTCTAGAGAGTAAGTTCCTTGAGGGCTGCGGGGAAGTCATGCTGGTTTGAACTGGGCAGTTCTGCACGGCTGGTTCTGCTGCGTCTGTGCTCAGATGATCTCTTTTCCTTTAAGGGAGACAGATATACCAGGCTCACACCCCTGGAAACAACAGCCACTGGAAGAACTGGTGGATGGGTTTATCCATCCTGGGGTACCTAGACCAAGAGTGGGTGGGGGGTACCCTGCGAGCATCGCCTGTTCCCTCATCTCTCCTTCCTGGACCCTCCGCTCCAGTCCTAAGTCGTTTCCTTTGTACCACGGACTCTCTCAGACCTCCAGTCCCTTTATGCCTACTGTCGCCTCACCTGCAATGTCCTGGCACTCACTTCTCACCTAGCAAATTCCTCCCTTCTCACCCTCCAAGGTCTCCGCTGAATGATTCCTCTCCGAAGCGTCTCTGGCCCTCCAGGCAGAGGTGGGCCTCCCTTCTTCATGGATCTCCATTTACTCACTTGCTTGGCTGCAGATTAACTGAGGGGCTACTGTGTGCCAGGCAGAGGCTATGGGGATTGATTGAAAAAGAGTCCTGCCCTAAAGGAGTTGATAGACTGGATGGAGAGACAGACCCCCATGTGCAGACACACACGCTGACTGCATTAGGGGAACACTGCGGGGGAGCGCCTCATCTGCGTCAGGGGACAGATGACAAGGGAAGGCTCCTGGAGGTGGTGATACCTGAGCGCCCGGAGTGTGTGGGTATCCAGGTGGAAGGACTGGCTTGGGCAAAAGCACAAAGTAGGGAAACGACGTGGTGTGTACAGAGCAGTGACCAGCAGTTACTATGTTACACAACCAGGGGCTAGAAAGCATAGGACGTTGGAGGGGTTTTGGGGGATTTTGTTTTTAGCTGCGCTGCAAGCCTTGTGGGATCTTAATTCCATGACTAGGCATTGAACCCGTGCCCTTGGCAGTGAAAGCCTGGAGTCCTAACCACTGTACCACTGAGGAATTTCCAGGACTTTGTAGGCTGAGCCATATGAAATTGTCATTTTTGTAGGTCAAAAAAAAAAAAGTCAGATATCATCAGTTTCATGTGGTTCAAGCTAATATATTCCTTTTAGGGTTCTGGGTCTTATATTTCCCACACTTCTGTCATTCTTGAACCACCTTCGTGTGTGTTCACTCAGTCGTGTCCACCTCTTTGTGATCCTATGGACTGTAGCCCGCCAGGCTCTTCTATCCATGGGATTCTCTAGGCAAGAATGCTGGAGTGGGTTCCCGTTCCTCTTCCAGGGGGTCTTCCCGACCCAGGGATTGAACCTCTATCTCCTGCATTTCCTGCATTGTCAGGAGGATTCTTTAGCACTGAACCACCTGGGGAGCCCAAGTGGGTACTACTGATTACCCAATCAATTTTTATGTAAAGAGATTTGCTCTTCTTTGGTTTTTTACTTAAATACATTTATTTAGAAGGAAATGAAACTTCATATCACAATGAAAAAAGTCAGTATTACTTGACATAAAAAGAAGTTAGTTGTACAAAGAAACTCAGTGAAAATGGAAACTCTTGCTAGGTCTTGTTGCCTGCCTTGCTTTGCCTGAAAATGTCCCCTTCCACAAATAAAAGGAGTCTAAGTAATTGTTAGAGAAGTGTTCAGAGACAGAGAGTTTGAGAGAGCAGGTGTCTTTTAAAAAAAACAACAACACTTTTTTTTTGCCTCTACGTCATTGTTTATTTTTCATCCAGCTTTACTATTCTGTGGCATGTGTGGGCCTCCCATCACAGTGGCCTCTCTTGTTGCAGAGCACCGGCTCCAGGCGCATGTGCTCCAGAGTGCTGGCTCATAATTGGACACACTGGCCCTCGTTCCTCAGCATGTGGGATCTTCCCAGGCCAGGGATGGAACCGGTGCCCCTTGCACTGCAAGGCAGACTCTTTACCCACTGGACCACCAGGAAAGCCCAAGTAGATGTCTTTTAAGAGCCCAGGAGGGTTGAGAACAATAGTTTAGAAGAGTTGATGGAATCAGATGTTTGGGAATAAAAATCTCCAGATTTAATTAAATGTGGCAGGAAAAGAGTAAGAAGATTCAACCACTGTACCACTGAGGAATTTCCAGGACTTTGTAGGCTGAGCCATATGAAATTGTCATTTTTGTAGGTCAAAAAAAAAAAAGTCAGATATCATCAGTTTCATGTGGTTCAAGCTAATATATTCCTTTTAGGGTTCTGGGTCTTATATTTCCCACACTTCTGTCATTCTTGAACCACCTTCGTGTGTTCACTCAGTGGTGTCCACCTCTTTGTGATCCTATGGACTGTAGCCCGCCAGGCTCTTCTATCCATGGGATTCTCTAGGCAAGAATGCTGGAGTGGGTTCCCGTTCCTCTTCCAGGGGGTCTTCCCGACCCAGGGATTGAACCTCTATCTCCTGCATTTCCTGCATTGTCAGGAGGATTCTTTAGCACTGAACCACCTGGGGAGCCCAAGTGGGTACTACTGATTACCCAATCAATTTTTATGTAAAGAGATTTGCTCTTCTTTGGTTTTTTACTTAAATACATTTATTTAGAAGGAAATGAAACTTCATATCACAATGAAAAAAGTCAGTATTACTTGACATAAAAAGAAGTTAGTTGTACAAAGAAACTCAGTGAAAATGGAAACTCTTGCTAGGTCTTGTTGCCTGCCTTGCTTTGCCTGAAAATGTCCCCTTCCACAAATAAAAGGAGTCTAAGTAATTGTTAGAGAAGTGTTCAGAGACAGAGAGTTTGAGAGAGCAGGTGTCTTTTAAAAAAAACAACAACACTTTTTTTGCCTCTACGTCATTGTTTATTTTTCATCCAGCTTTACTATTCTGTGGCATGTGTGGGCCTCCCATCACAGTGGCCTCTCTTGTTGCAGAGCACCGGCTCCAGGCGCATGTGCTCCAGAGTGCTGGCTCATAATTGGACACACTGGCCCTCGTTCCTCAGCATGTGGGATCTTCCCAGGCCAGGGATGGAACCGGTGCCCCTTGCACTGCAAGGCAGACTCTTTACCCACTGGACCACCAGGAAAGCCCAAGTAGATGTCTTTTAAGAGCCCAGGAGGGTTGAGAACAATAGTTTAGAAGAGTTGATGGAATCAGATGTTTGGGAATAAAAATCTCCAGATTTAATTAAATGTGGCAGGAGAGAAAAGAAGAGTCAAGAATGACTTTCAGGGGGCTTCCCTTGTGGCTCAGTGGATAAGAACCTGTCTGCCAATGCAGGAGACATAGGTCCAAGCCCTGATCCGGGAAGATCCCACATACTGCGGAGCAGCTAAACCCACACATCAACAAAGACCCAGCACAGCCAAAAATAAATAAATAAAAGTTTATTAAAAAAAAAAAAAAGAATGACTTTCAGGAAGAAGTCAAACTCTATTTGCAGATGACATGATATTATACATAGAAAATCCCAAAGACACTATTACAAAACTACTAGAGTTAATCAGCGAATTCAGCAAAGTCACAGGAGACAAAACCAATATACAGAAATCACTGGTATTCCTATACACAAACAATGAAAAATCAGAAAACAAAATCAAAGAGGCAATCCCCCTCACCATCACAACCAAAAGAATCAAATATCTAGGAATAAACCTACCCAAAGAAACAAAAGAACTGTACACAGAAAATTACAAGACACTCATGAGAGACATTAAAGAAGACTTAAACAAATGGAGAGATATTCCATGTTCCTGGGTCGGAAGAATCAATATTGTGAAAATGACCATACTACCAAATGTCATCTATAGATTCAGTGAGATCCCTACCAAACTTCCAATGACATTCTTCACAGAACTAGACCAAAGAATAACACAGTTCATATGGAAACACAAAAGACCCCGAATAGCCAAAGCAATCCTGAGGAAGAAGAATGGAGCTGGAGGAATCAGCCTCCCCAACTTCACACTCTACTACAAAGCAACAGTTATCAAGACAGTATGGTACTGGCATTAAAAACAGAAATATAGACCCATGGAACAAGATCGAGAACCCAGAGATAAACCTACGCACCTATGGGTACCTTTTTTTTTTTTTTTATAAAGATTTATTTATTTATTTTGGGGGTGGGTGCGGTGGGGAGGGAGGGGAGCAGGCGGGCCACTTCTATTGGTCTTTCATTTCTCCAGTTTCATCCGTCTTTATTCCTTGGCTCCTGTGGGCCTCCCATCACGGTGGCCTCTGTTGTCGCAGAGCACTGGCTCTGGGAGCATGCGCTCCAGAGCTCCAACTCGGTAATTGGACACATCGGTCCAACTGCTCCACGGCACGTGGGATCTTCCCAGGCCAGGGATCGAACCAGCGCCCCTTGCACTGCAAGGCGGTATCCTTACCCACTGGACCACCAGGGAAGCTCTGCTCACTACTTTTTATAGCGATCAAAGTTTCTCTGATCAGATGGCTCTTATAAGGGATTGTTGAATTTCCTTTAAAGCACAGTATCAAATAAATTGTAGTCTTTAATTCTTGATATATTGTCTACAGTGTTAAAACAGCCTGGGGAATCAAATACAAAGTCCTTACTGTGGTCTCTAAAAACCTCCATACTCTGCCCCCTGCCTTCCTTACCAAATTCCTCTGGCACCGCCCTTCCCCTTTCTGGGTTCACTCAAGCACCAGCGCTGGAGTGAACAAATGAATGAAGTGCGTTACTTGGACGGTGTCCTCCCAAGTGGCCTCTCCGGCAAGGAGAAGCAGGCAGCTTGAGGTCAGAGAGCATGAGCTCTGGTGCCAGATAGAGCTGGCCGACTCCTGGCTGTGCTGCTTACAAGTTCTGTGACTTTGGGTGGGTCACGCACTCTCCGTTTCCTCGTCCGTGAAATGAAGATAATATGATATCCATATTGCAAGATTGTTTTTAACTATAGCTGATAGTTGGTGCAAATCGCTGAGCATAATATAAAACCAAAAGACATTCTTCACAGAACTAGACCAAAGAATAACACAGTTCATATGGAAACACAAAAGACCCCGAATAGCCAAAGCAATCCTGAGGAAGAAGAATGGAGCTGGAGGAATCAGCCTCCCCAACTTCACACTCTACTACAAAGCAACAGTTATCAAGACAGTATGGTACTGGCATTAAAAACAGAAATATAGACCCATGGAACAAGATCGAGAACCCAGAGATAAACCTACGCACCTATGGGTACCTTTTTTTTTTTTATAAAGATTTATTTATTTATTTTGGGGGTGGGTGCGGTGGGGAGGGAGGGGAGCAGGCGGGCCACTTCTATTGGTCTTTCATTTCTCCAGTTTCATCCGTCTTTATTCCTTGGCTCCTGTGGGCCTCCCATCACGGTGGCCTCTGTTGTCGCAGAGCACTGGCTCTGGGAGCATGCGCTCCAGAGCTCCAACTCGGTAATTGGACACATCGGTCCAACTGCTCCACGGCACGTGGGATCTTCCCAGGCCAGGATCGAACCAGCGCCCCTTGCACTGCAAGGCGGTATCCTTACCCACTGGACCACCAGGGAAGCTCTGCTCACTACTTTTTATAGCGATCAAAGTTTCTCTGATCAGATGGCTCTTATAAGGGATTGTTGAATTTCCTTTAAAGCACAGTATCAAATAAATTGTAGTCTTTAATTCTTGATATATTGTCTACAGTGTTAAAACAGCCTGGGGAATCAAATACAAAGTCCTTACTGTGGTCTCTAAAAACCTCCATACTCTGCCCCCTGCCTTCCTTACCAAATTCCTCTGGCACCGCCCTTCCCCTTTCTGGGTTCACTCAAGCACCAGCGCTGGAGTGAACAAATGAATGAAGTGCGTTACTTGGACGGTGTCCTCCCAAGTGGCCTCTCCGGCAAGGAGAAGCAGGCAGCTTGAGGTCAGAGAGCATGAGCTCTGGTGCCAGATAGAGCTGGCCGACTCCTGGCTGTGCTGCTTACAAGTTCTGTGACTTTGGGTGGGTCACGCACTCTCCGTTTCCTCGTCCGTGAAATGAAGATAATATGATATCCATATTGCAAGATTGTTTTTAACTATAGCTGATAGTTGGTGCAAATCGCTGAGCATAATATATGGCACATTGTAAGCACCAAGAAATGGGAGTGATGTTACCATCACTTTGTTACCATTGCTTTGACACACAGGCCTCCTCAGCTCACAGACGAGGAGCGGGCCTCCCTGGAGTCAAGCAGCAAGTCAGGGAAGGAGGAGAGATGACCAGTACCGGGGTTCAGGGACGGGGTGCAAGCCAGCATGGGCTTCTGAGCTGAGCAGGCCTCGGTTCACGTTTGGGGTTTGTCATTTACTATATTTGAACTAGACGCTTAACCTCTCTGAGCCTTGGGTACTCTCTCCTTAAAATGCCTCATGAGGTGGCTGGAAGGCGGACAGATGACATGAAGGTGGCCCAGAGCCGGGTCAGCGAGAAGGCACTCAGCAGGCCGCAGCTCTTCCCACCTCCGACGTGGTGCTGCTTTTTTAATCTTCTCTACGTCCACTGGAAATTGGTTAGCTTCTTTTCTCAAGAAGATAAGGCAGACATGGACCTCTTTGAAGATCTGTGGACTTAGAGGGGTCCTAACGCTTTGCTGAAAGTGGGAGTGAAAATTGAATAGATCTAGACTAAATCCAGTCCATGTGCTCCAGGCAGGCTGCCTTTATTTAGCTCACACTTTTTCTAACAACTTCCTTCCAAGGGCATTCTCAGCAAAGATCCCAGCCACACTCAGTTTCCGGGGCTAAGGGCATGGTGTCCCTTAGGTTTCCAAAGTCTCAATTTCCTTACCTGTAAAATGGATGGTGAGGGTTAATTCCGAACACATTACTGGTTAAAAGCACTTTGCAGGTATGTTCACACATCGTCTCATTAAGTCCAAACAATAATTTCGCGAAGTGGATCATCCATTCAGCTCAGTCAGTATTGAATGCCTACTGGGCTCTCAGTGGTTTGACACCTCATGGAACTTACATAATAGGAAGAGACTATAAAAACATGAACCACTAAATAAGGCAGCTTAAAATGGTGATAGACGTTGTAACGAAAATGAAATAAGAGCTAAGGGGAAGGCGGTTAGGTTGCTACATGGACACAGTTTGTATAAATTCAAAGTACAAATGTATCAAAGTATACCCTTGTTACTTTTAAATTTTTATGGTAGTCCCCCACCCCCGCCTCAGTTGACTGCTCTCCAGGGGCATTATAGAATGTGTCAGCCTGCCCTCTTTATACAAAGGGACCTCAGAGGGCCTCCAGGCCTGATAGCCTTACTTAGTTCGTAGAGAGTTTCATTGAATCACATTTCAAGGCAGGCCTGTGAACGGTGTGGACTTTGGATCCCAGACCTCATTCCCTGGAGCCGGCAGTCTTCACTTGGAGCACCACGTTGGAGGAAGGCAAATCCAGCCCGTGAAGCTCAGAAAGATGCCATCCCTAAGTAAACTAACCAACTGAACATCTTGGAAGGATGTGAAACAACGATGGCTCTAGTCAATTCCTTGGGTACTCTCTCCTTAAAATGCCTCATGAGGTGGCCGGACAGATGACATGAAGGTGGCCCAGAGCCGGGTCAGCGAGAAGGCACTCAGCAGGCCGCAGCTCTTCCCACCTCCGACGTGGTGCTGCTTTTTTAATCTTCTCTACGTCCACTGGAAATTGGTTAGCTTCTTTTCTCAAGAAGATAAGGCAGACATGGACCTCTTTGAAGATCTGTGGACTTAGAGGGGTCCTAACGCTTTGCTGAAAGTGGGAGTGAAAATTGAATAGATCTAGACTAAATCCAGTCCATGTGCTCCAGGCAGGCTGCCTTTATTTAGCTCACACTTTTTCTAACAACTTCCTTCCAAGGGCATTCTCAGCAAAGATCCCAGCCACACTCAGTTTCCGGGGCTAAGGGCATGGTGTCCCTTAGGTTTCCAAAGTATCAATTTCCTTACCTGTAAAATGGATGGTGAGGGTTAATTCCGAACACATTACTGGTTAAAAGCACTTTGCAGGTATGTTCACACATCGTCTCATTAAGTCCAAACAATAATTTCGCGAAGTGGATCATCCATTCAGCTCAGTCAGTATTGAATGCCTACTGGGCTCTCAGTGGTTTGACACCTCATGGAACTTACATAATAGGAAGAGACTATAAAAACATGAACCACTAAATAAGGCAGCTTAAAATGGTGATAGACGTTGTAACGAAAATGAAATAAGAGCTAAGGGGAAGGCGGTTAGGTTGCTACATGGACACAGTTTGTATAAATTCAAAGTACAAATGTATCAAAGTATACCCTTGTTACTTTTAAATTTTTATGGTAGTCCCCCACCCCCGCCTCAGTTGACTGCTCTCCAGGGGCATTATAGAATGTGTCAGCCTGCCCTCTTTATACAAAGGGACCTCAGAGGGCCTCCAGGCCTGATAGCCTTACTTAGTTCGTAGAGAGTTTCATTGAATCACATTTCAAGGCAGGCCTGTGAACGGTGTGGACTTTGGATCCCAGACCTCATTCCCTGGAGCCGGCAGTCTTCACTTGGAGCACCACGTTGGAGGAAGGCAAATCCAGCCCGTGAAGCTCAGAAAGATGCCATCCCTAAGTAAACTAACCAACTGAACATCTTGGAAGGATGTGAAACAACGATGGCTCTAGTCAATTCAGAAAGATGAGCCCGCTGGGGAAGAGAGCAGTGGCCATGGCTGTGCAGAACAGAACTGCCAAATGGAGGGTCTGTGTTCTTGACAGCAGAGAGTAATACTCTCTTTACCAAGGCCATGGTTTTTCTCTATTTCTGCCTAAAAACCTCAGTATGTCCGTTACTTAATATGACGTATTAATAAGCAAATCTATAAGGCAACAATTTCAGTGCGTTGAAGTAACCTGACTATTGGCATAGGTCGGGATTGGAGCTCAGGTAACCCCTGAGCCCTCAATCCTGTGTCCCTTATATCCACCACCCGCAAATCTCATATGCTGCCCACTTGGTAAGATGGAGGAGTTGGCGGAGCCCAGACGAGGTCCAAGGGGGAAGCCTTCCTCCCACCTGTATTCCTCACCCAGCACACAGTCCAGCCCTGAGAACCCCACTGGACCACACTCAGACAAGGGCCCATTTCTGCTATCGAAGACAAAGTGGTGGATTTTTGTTTTTGTTTTCTTCTTGTCTTTCAGTGTTTTAAATGACTCTAATGCCAACCAGCCTGGGATTTCTCTTTTCCAAAATTGAAATACCTTTAAGTTGTGTTTGTTATAAAAGTAGAACCTATTTGTTTTAAAAAGTCAGAAGTACATAGCAGAAAATGAGAGCTTCCCTACCCATTCCCCCCACCCCAGTACAGCTCATGCCTTCTGAACATGTTTTGTTGTTGTTTTAAAAGATGGGTCTTTTAAGTCCTCTCACAAGGGAATCTATACTGCTCTAACCCTCTCAGGTTTTTAGATGACACTTTGGACTGGCCTTCAATTCAATTATAATTAGCTCAATGTACGAGAAACCTTCATGGGCTGTCACCTGTATGCTAGGTGTTGCTGATTCAAGATGGACAAAACAACCTCGGACCATAGGGAACTCACTCTGTTGTTAAAATGGGAATCCCCCAGTGAACAGAGTGTCATTTTTACAAGTAGGTAAAATCTTTCTTTTCAATCTGAATGACACAACATAATACACTGATCTGAGAAACAGGTGAACATTCAAGTGTAAGAGTTCTTTACTTGCAGGTAACCCTGCCTCATGCTGACACGGGTGGGTTGAGCATTGGGGCTCACTCCCCAGTGCTGCCCAGCAGTCAGCATTCTCTCCATCTTGATTGTTGAGGTCTCCCTGGGTAGACCCTGTTCCAGGGCCCTAAGTATATGCCAGGTCAGTCAGTCAGCAATTCTGCTTCAGGAATACCAGTGTTACATTTTCAAAATGGAAGGCATTTAAAATGTAAAAGCATTTGCTGTGAAAGGGAGGGAGATTTTAGGCCTGGGACTAGAATCCAAGTTGACATCAGTTTGATGTGTTTTCATTACACCCTGTGATTGACTATTGGCATAGGTATGGAGCGGACCTGAGCCCTCAGTTTATCCACCACCCGCAAATCTCATATGCTGCCCACTTGGTAAGATGGAGGAGTTGGCGGAGCCCAGACGAGGTCCAAGGGGGAAGCCTTCCTCCCACCTGTATTCCTCACCCAGCACACAGTCCAGCCCTGAGAACCCCACTGGACCACACTCAGACAAGGGCCCATTTCTGCTATCGAAGACAAAGTGGTGGATTTTTGTTTTTGTTTTCTTCTTGTCTTTCAGTGTTTTAAATGACTCTAATGCCAACCAGCCTGGGATTTCTCTTTTCCAAAATTGAAATACCTTTAAGTTGTGTTTGTTATAAAAGTAGAACCTATTTGTTTTAAAAAGTCAGAAGTACATAGCAGAAAATGAGAGCTTCCCTACCCATTCCCCCCACCCCAGTACAGCTCATGCCTTCTGAACATGTTTTGTTGTTGTTTTAAAAGATGGGTCTTTTAAGTCCTCTCACAAGGGAATCTATACTGCTCTAACCCTCTCAGGTTTTTAGATGACACTTTGGACTGGCCTTCAATTCAATTATAATTAGCTCAATGTACGAGAAACCTTCATGGGCTGTCACCTGTATGCTAGGTGTTGCTGATTCAAGATGGACAAAACAACCTCGGACCATAGGGAACTCACTCTGTTGTTAAAATGGGAATCCCCCAGTGAACAGAGTGTCATTTTTACAAGTAGGTAAAATCTTTCTTTTCAATCTGAATGACACAACATAATACACTGATCTGAGAAACAGGTGAACATTCAAGTGTAAGAGTTCTTTACTTGCAGGTAACCCTGCCTCATGCTGACACGGGTGGGTTGAGCATTGGGGCTCACTCCCCAGTGCTGCCCAGCAGTCAGCATTCTCTCCATCTTGATTGTTGAGGTCTCCCTGGGTAGACCCTGTTCCAGGGCCCTAAGTATATGCCAGGTCAGTCAGTCAGCAATTCTGCTTCAGGAATACCAGTGTTACATTTTCAAAATGGAAGGCATTTAAAATGTAAAAGCATTTGCTGTGAAAGGGAGGGAGATTTTAGGCCTGGGACTAGAATCCAAGTCTCCTGACATCAGTTTGATGTGTTTTTCATTACACCCTGTGATTGACTGAATGAGCGATTATCTTCATGGACTTCATTAACCATTGCTGATTGTATGGACTGGATTATGCTGGGCAATAGAGATTTAAAGTTGGACAGGTCAGAGAATTCCCTAGCAACTGGATCACAGTGCAGTGGTGAAGATTCCACACTCTCACTGCCCTGAGCCTGGGTTCGATCCCAGGTTGGGGAACTAAGATCCCATAAGCTGCATGGTGTGGCTTAAAAAAAATAAAATTGGTCAGGTCAGTCACCACACTTGATGAATAAACGGCCCAGTGACAAGACAGAAGAATACACTGACAACTTACACCCTGAAAAGGGTTAGTTGCAGAGGAAAGGGCATCTAACAGAGGGTTGGGAACACTGTAGGGGAGGGCTTGTCAGTTTAGTGAATGAAAGCTCATTTGAAGAAACAATTTTTATCATTTCTTTTACTTTTCTCAGAGCAGAGACCCAAAGAGCTGCTGGGCTTTCCCACATTGAGTGAGGGGTCAGTTTGGGTGCACATCAGAATTGCTGATGGTGATCAGATTAGTGTGTAATCCAATATGATCTAATCAAACAAGATGTAATCAATGCTGGTACTGTAAGCCAATTTTCAGTTGTTGGTAGTAGCTCTTTTTTACTTATGATAATAGTTTATTAATACTAAAACTTATTGCTTCTGGGATGAGGGTAAGGACCCTCAGGGGAGGTGTCTTGGGCTGTCTGATTCAGGCCCTACTGGTTTAGAGGAAACAGCCACCCATTGACTCATTCATGCAAGAAGTACAGGTATTCATGTTCCAGATGCTGTTTTGGGGGGAAAGTGAGACATGGGCTGTTGCCTCTTGTAGGTAAATTGTTTGATTTTTAACAAATCCCTCTCACTCTCTGGGCCTCAAATCCTTGACCTATTCACGGATGCACCTTCACAGTGGACCTACACTGTTTAGATTCGGATTCCAACATCACTTTTTTGCTGTTATGTGGCCACACGCAAGTTAATTCCTTCTCCCTGAGCTACGGGGTCCTCATCTGTAAAATGGGGATAGTATAATTCGTTTCATTGGGTTGTACTGAGAGTGAAATTAAGCTAGCTGAAATCACTGTGTTTACTGGACCCAATCAAGAGGGGTCACTAGCGTTAATCCCTGCTGATTGCATTAGCGGTAAACTCACTCAGGAACGACACACAGGTGTTATTTCAGGGCGTGGCTAACAGCGCAAGGGGCGGGCCAGGATAAAGCCAGGGTCCGGGGCTGTCGTCTCATTCGGCCTTGGGTGGACTTTGGAGTGGGAGTCCGGGCCTCCGCTCCGCACACCGAGGACCCGAGCGGGGCTGCCCAGCAGTGACCAGTGCGAAGCCGGCACGCCCAGAGCGAGCGAGTGAGCGAGCCAGCTCGAGCTCGGCGCGCGGCGCCGGCGGGGCGCAGCAGGGCCAGGTCCCCGGCCGCGGGGGCGGGGTCTACGGTCGCCCGGTCCCCCACGCTCCGGGGCCCCCCCACTTCGCCGAGGCCCGGAAGGGACCGGTGGCGCTTCCGTCTCCGCCGGGGATGCACGGAGGGCGGAGCTGCAGCCCGAGGACGCGACGCGAGCCCAGTTCCGGCGAGGAGGCCGCGCCAGTGACAGCGATGGCGGCGGAGTCGGCGCTCCAAGTTGTGGAGAAGCTGCAGGCGCGCCTGGCCGCGAACCCGGACCCGAAGAAGGTGAGCTGGCCGGCGGCGCGGAGCCGGGCGGGCGTTGAGCGCGGCGCGGCCCGGTAACGGTCGCAGGCCCGGCCGCGGCCCCGTCTCGAGCGGCCGGGGCCGCGGGGGCTCGGAGCCGGAGCGCGGTCCCGCCGGGCTACGGCCTGCGGTTGAGAACTTCGTGGCCCTTGGCCGCTCGCGGCCCGCGCGGTGGGAGCCCGCGCGGCCGGCAGCTCGCCTCGGCGGGGCCGGCCGCCTGCCTCCCGGGCCGGGCGCCCGGGGCTCCGCGGGCCCGCGCCCGTGGGGGAGCCCCGCGCGGCGGCAGCTCGCCTAAATCCTTGACCTATCGGATTCCAGTGGACCTACACTGTTTAGATTCGGATTCCAACATCACTTTTTTGCTGTTATGTGGCCACACGCAAGTTAATTCCTTCTCCCTGAGCTACGGGGTCCTCATCTGTAAAATGGGGATAGTATAATTCGTTTCATTGGGTTGTACTGAGAGTGAAATTAAGCTAGCTGAAATCACTGTGTTTACTGGACCCAATCAAGAGGGGTCACTAGCGTTAATCCCTGCTGATTGCATTAGCGGTAAACTCACTCAGGAACGACACACAGGTGTTATTTCAGGGCGTGGCTAACAGCGCAAGGGGCGGGCCAGGATAAAGCCAGGGTCCGGGGCTGTCGTCTCATTCGGCCTTGGGTGGACTTTGGAGTGGGAGTCCGGGCCTCCGCTCCGCACACCGAGGACCCGAGCGGGGCTGCCCAGCAGTGACCAGTGCGAAGCCGGCACGCCCAGAGCGAGCGAGTGAGCGAGCCAGCTCGAGCTCGGCGCGCGGCGCCGGCGGGGCGCAGCAGGGCCAGGTCCCCGGCCGCGGGGGCGGGGTCTACGGTCGCCCGGTCCCCCACGCTCCGGGGCCCCCCCACTTCGCCGAGGCCCGGAAGGGACCGGTGGCGCTTCCGTCTCCGCCGGGGATGCACGGAGGGCGGAGCTGCAGCCCGAGGACGCGACGCGAGCCCAGTTCCGGCGAGGAGGCCGCGCCAGTGACAGCGATGGCGGCGGAGTCGGCGCTCCAAGTTGTGGAGAAGCTGCAGGCGCGCCTGGCCGCGAACCCGGACCCGAAGAAGGTGAGCTGGCCGGCGGCGCGGAGCCGGGCGGGCGTTGAGCGCGGCGCGGCCCGGTAACGGTCGCAGGCCCGGCCGCGGCCCCGTCTCGAGCGGCCGGGGCCGCGGGGGCTCGGAGCCGGAGCGCGGTCCCGCCGGGCTACGGCCTGCGGTTGAGAACTTCGTGGCCCTTGGCCGCTCGCGGCCCGCGCGGTGGGAGCCCGCGCGGCCGGCAGCTCGCCTCGGCGGGGCCGGCCGCCTGCCTCCCGGGCCGGGCGCCCGGGGCTCCGGCTGGCAGGGGCGCTCCGCACGGACACCGCGTGCCGGCGGGGATCCCGGAGCCCTCCCCCGACGTCCCGGGCCAGCTGTTTCCTGTCGGGAGAGCTCCCCGCCCGGACTTAACTCCTGCCCGCTCAGTTCTCCGCCCGGAGAAACGTCCCTGATTTCTTAATACCTTTTGATGCTTGTTGGGAGGAGGGGATGATTCTGCTGGTGCCTGATGGAGCCTAGGCTCGGTGTGTGGTCCTGCGTCTTTAAGACGCTTTTGGGCTTGATCGTTAGAACGTGGACCTTTTGCTTCTCGGGAAATCTCTTTCAAAAGCAAAAGAAACCTCACGTCACTCTAACCGAAAACTTAGGTTTTAGTTGGAAGGGGAAAAAAAACCCAAAAACCAGGGGTTGCAGCTAGATTTCCTTCTGGCCCTGATAGAGAGGTAACAGCTACCATTTCTGCCTGCTGCGAGTGATGGACAACCATTTTTAATTGTACTGGGCTAGTTTTATACCCTCCTTAACTGTTTTCTTAAGTTAAATGCATTGCTTTTCCTCTCTCCGACTGTTTTTTCAATCCAGCTTTCTGGTGTCTGGGAGCGTGTCTGGTAGATGTTAGGTTTTTTTTGTTGTTTTTAATTGAAATACAGTGATGAAAACACTCAAAGTGTTTTGACATCTTCTATCAGCATTATAACTGCTGTTTACAGTCCCTGAGAGTTGGATCTGTGAATCCCAGAGTGCCTTTTAAAGAGGAAATAATCCAGGGAGGCAGTAGAGATAAAATGGTGAGGAGATATGAGTTCTGATTCATTTGCTAGCAATGGTCGTTGCTAAGCCAGTTTCCTCGTCTGCTTCTTCCTAGGAGGGCAGCAAAAGGCAGAAATGCTCAGTAGATGTTAATCTGCACTCTTTACAGTTTTTTTTGATGGGTCCCTTTCTCTTCACCTTGTTCTCAGTCTGTCATAGGTGAGGTTTTGTTTTTTTTTCCCTTTATCTAAAGACTTCATCTCATTATCAGACCACTCTCTTCTCATACATACCTGGCTCAAAGATCCACTTCTTCAGGATGACATTTGAGCTTTATGTCTGTGAAAAACCAAAATGCTTTCACTTGTTTTGTGTTGTATTTTCTATCACGGCTTCAGTACCTAGTGGACAGGCATATATGTACAAGTTTCTTTTTACAATAACCCTTTGTGGGCTTCTCATCAATGGTGATTATTTCTGAGTACTAGCTTGTTTTCCCAAACACTGTAGATTTGTTACTGACTTTTTTTTTTTTTTAACCTTAAAGCAACATTATGTAAATCCCCCCATCTCCCCAGTTTGGTCTTCAATGGGGTTAAATGTAGTGTCTATAGTCATTTTTCAGGTAGAATTTAAATTTTGAAATAGCTTTTCTAGTAGATGATGTGCGTGAAATTTCAAAGTAAAAAAAGGCTTGTTTGATTCTCATCATACTAGTAGTGATTGTGAGTATCTGGGCATAGACAATCACCCTGAACTTCTGACTTGGCATTATGAAGATCATTTTTGCAAAGGGCACAATAGTTGGCATTCACAAATGAGCTAATGCAGAGGAAAACCATTTTAATTGTACTGGGCTAGTTTTATCCCCTCTAACCGTTAAATGCATTGCTTTTCCTCTCTCCGACTGTTTTTTCAATCCAGCTTTCTGGTGTCTGGGAGCGTGTCTGGTAGATGTTAGGTTTTTTTTGTTGTTTTTAATTGAAATACAGTGATGAAAACACTCAAAGTGTTTTGACATCTTCTATCAGCATTATAACTGCTGTTTACAGTCCCTGAGAGTTGGATCTGTGAATCCCAGAGTGCCTTTTAAAGAGGAAATAATCCAGGGAGGCAGTAGAGATAAAATGGTGAGGAGATATGAGTTCTGATTCATTTGCTAGCAATGGTCGTTGCTAAGCCAGTTTCCTCGTCTGCTTCTTCCTAGGAGGGCAGCAAAAGGCAGAAATGCTCAGTAGATGTTAATCTGCACTCTTTACAGTTTTTTTTGATGGGTCCCTTTCTCTTCACCTTGTTCTCAGTCTGTCATAGGTGAGGTTTTGTTTTTTTTTCCCTTTATCTAAAGACTTCATCTCATTATCAGACCACTCTCTTCTCATACATACCTGGCTCAAAGATCCACTTCTTCAGGATGACATTTGAGCTTTATGTCTGTGAAAAACCAAAATGCTTTCACTTGTTTTGTGTTGTATTTTCTATCACGGCTTCAGTACCTAGTGGACAGGCATATATGTACAAGTTTCTTTTTACAATAACCCTTTGTGGGCTTCTCATCAATGGTGATTATTTCTGAGTACTAGCTTGTTTTCCCAAACACTGTAGATTTGTTACTGACTTTTTTTTTTTTTTAACCTTAAAGCAACATTATGTAAATCCCCCCATCTCCCAGTTTGGTCTTCAATGGGGTTAAATGTAGTGTCTATAGTCATTTTTCAGGTAGAATTTAAATTTTGAAATAGCTTTTCTAGTAGATGATGTGCGTGAAATTTCAAAGTAAAAAAAGGCTTGTTTGATTCTCATCATACTAGTAGTGATTGTGAGTATCTGGGCATAGACAATCACCCTGAACTTCTGACTTGGCATTATGAAGATCATTTTTGCAAAGGGCACAATAGTTGGCATTCACAAATGAGCTAATGCAGAGGGAAAACTGCAAGCTGGCACATTGGCCTTCTCAACCTTCTGTTAACCCAACAAGCTCCCACAGGTTGTTCTTGAAATTGCAAGATGATTATATAGCATTATTGAAATTTGCAACTAAATCTTGATTTCAAACCATTATTAGCCAAAGGGTTGATTTTACACCTCTATTCATGATTGTTCTAGTAGTAAACATAGATGTTTAACTATAACTTTAAGCCTATGTGTGATCTAGGCTTACGTGGGGGAAAAGGTATCAGGCAAACCAGGGTCACTTGGTTCCTAATATCTAAATGGAATTGATTTTCACGACTAGTCAATTACCTGTCCCAAGTTATCATTTGAACGTGGAAACTGCCAAGAACACAGTTTGGAGGCAAGTGGAGAATGAGAGGTCAACACTGTGAACATCTTTAGCTCTTTGGGTTGAAGTAGCGTGCAAAGGTCAGCTGAGATTCCTAAGCATGGACTGTGCAAATGTTTTCCATTTCCCAATGACTTGTTATGAGTTCTTGCTATCTCTACAGTTAGTCCCTCACATTGGTAACAGCAAGTTTCCACCTACCTGAGGATGCCCAAAGAACTTTGCTTTTTCTTTTTTTTTTAATTTTGGCCTCATTTATTTATTTATTTATTTGGCCACTTCTATTGGTCTTTCATTATATATATTTTCTTTGTTCTTTGCCCTGTGTGGGTCTCCCATCCCAGTGGCCTCCCTTGCTGCAGAGCACCAGCTCTGGGTGCATCTGGCTTGGTAGTTGGACACACTGGTCCAGCCACTCCGCTGCATGTGGGATCTTCCCAGGCCAGGGGTTGAACCGGCTCCTTGCACTGCAAGGCAGTGTCCTTACCCACTGGACCATCAGGAGGCCCTTTAAAATTTTATTTATTTTCACACTTATTTCCTTGGTCCAAGCCATTCTCCCTGCATGTAAAAAAGGCTTTTCTAGTAGATGATGTGTGAAATTTCAAAGTAAAAAAAGGCTTGTTTGATTCTCATCATACTAGTAGTGATTGTGAGTATCTGGGCATAGACAATCACCCTGAACTTCTGACTTGGCATTATGAAGATCATTTTTGCAAAGGGCACAATAGTTGGCATTCACAAATGAGCTAATGCAGAGGGAAAACTGCAAGCTGGCACATTGGCCTTCTCAACCTTCTGTTAACCCAACAAGCTCCCACAGGTTGTTCTTGAAATTGCAAGATGATTATATAGCATTATTGAAATTTGCAACTAAATCTTGATTTCAAACCATTATTAGCCAAAGGGTTGATTTTACACCTCTATTCATGATTGTTCTAGTAGTAAACATAGATGTTTAACTATAACTTTAAGCCTATGTGTGATCTAGGCTTACGTGGGGGAAAAGGTATCAGGCAAACCAGGGTCACTTGGTTCCTAATATCTAAATGGAATTGATTTTCACGACTAGTCAATTACCTGTCCCAAGTTATCATTTGAACGTGGAAACTGCCAAGAACACAGTTTGGAGGCAAGTGGAGAATGAGAGGTCAACACTGTGAACATCTTTAGCTCTTTGGGTTGAAGTAGCGTGCAAAGGTCAGCTGAGATTCCTAAGCATGGACTGTGCAAATGTTTTCCATTTCCCAATGACTTGTTATGAGTTCTTGCTATCTCTACAGTTAGTCCCTCACATTGGTAACAGCAAGTTTCCACCTACCTGAGGATGCCCAAAGAACTTTGCTTTTTCTTTTTTTTTTAATTTTGGCCTCATTTATTTATTTATTTATTTGGCCACTTCTATTGGTCTTTCATTATATATATTTTCTTTGTTCTTTGCCCTGTGTGGGTCTCCCATCCCAGTGGCCTCCCTTGCTGCAGAGCACCAGCTCTGGGTGCATCTGGCTTGGTAGTTGGACACACTGGTCCAGCCACTCCGCTGCATGTGGGATCTTCCCAGGCCAGGGGTTGAACCGGCTCCCCTTGCACTGCAAGGCAGTGTCCTTACCCACTGGACCATCAGGGAGGCCCTTTTTAAAATTTTATTTATTTTCATCCATCTTTATTCTTTGGCCTGTGTGGACCTCCCGTTGCAGAGGCCTCTCTCATTGCAGAGTACCCCTCTAGGCATGTGCACTCCAGAGCACGGGCTCCTAATTGGACACACTGTCCAGCTCCATGGCACGTGGGATCTTCCTTGGACAGGGATCAAACCAGTGCCCCTTGCATTGCAAGGTGGACTCTTTACCTACTGGACCACCAGGGAAGCCCGGACTTTACGTTTTTAATTCCTTACTCTTCTTTGAACCTTATTGAAAACAGAGAGGCTCTGAAGCCTGGTTTCTCTTAGGTTGGGCTAAATTGGTTTGAGTATCTTCAGGGTTTTAGTTTTGTCTGCATTAAAGTCGTCCCTCCTAACCCAAAATGAAGCAGAAAGAGCATTTACACTGCCCGTTAGTGATAGGACACACCTTCAGTGACTTCTGGTGACCTTCTTTCCTCTGTAGACTAAACTGTCTGAGGATGTAACACTGAGGAGGGGCTCTTCTGCTTCGTGCTGAGTGTGCAAAGAGGCACACGAGGCAGTGCTGCTCCATATAAGGACAGTGTTTCTATGTCAGTACATCTCCTGGCTTTGTAAGATTTAGTTGGCCAAAGATCGTTCGGGTATTTCTGTTAAATTTTACCAACCCAATGCCTGCTGTGTTAAAGACACTTGACTTACTCCCTTGTTGGGCAAGTTGCCTAACCTCACTGAGCTTAGTTTCATCATCTGTAAAATGGGAAACATAAAATCCATTTTATAGAGTTGGTTAACAAGAATGAAATGAGCTAACACATGTAAAAACTTAGCATAGTAGCCAGTGCACAATAAATGATACTCAATATATGAATGCCTTCCAGAGAATGGCATTAGAAGAGACAACCTGGTTTTGGCCTTTTCAGATATTCTAAATTTTCCTTTTAAGAAAAGGCTCTGGGGCTTCCCTTGTGGCTCAGTGGATAAGAACCCATCTGCCAATGCAGAAGACACAGGTTCGATCCCTGATCCGGGAAGATCCCACATACCGCAGAGCAGCTAAACCCACACATCAACAAAGACCCAGCACAGCCAAAAATAAATAAAAGTTTAAAAAAAAAAAGAAAAGAAAAGAAAAGGCTCTGGCATTAATCTTTGGACCCATAGGTTTGCCCTGAGTTGGGTAGTGGTGGTGATTCAATTCTAAGTAGAGGGTATTTTTCACAAACTCTGCAGACACACCACTTAACTTCTCAGTTGTTCCCAGTCAAACAAGATCATCACATGGGATCCAGTTGCTCTGCTGAGTGACTGTGTTCAGTAATTATTGAAGTAGGATGACCAGAAAAACAGAAAAACATACTAGCTACTCCACCTAGTAGCAGTAGGGCATACTAATCATAGCCTAGGCTATACATATAGAAGGAACAGATCCTGCTATCAGATATTTAAATATAAAGGCAGTCTGTCACAGTTAATCTGTTTTGAACGACTTGTACTTTTTTCGCCTTCCTCGAATGTAAATATATTTATATATACATAAATCTTTCCTAGAGAAGGGCAAAGCAGGCATGACTTTGGTAGAGGTGGAACAAGTAGGAAGTGACTGGAAATATCTGGTAGAGGATTACGGGGAGATGTTTAAAGAATGGTCAGTTAGTGAATGAAACAATTAATAAGAAGCATTTACTGCTTGTATAGCATTCCAGGCACTAGGGCTACAGACTGCACATGGCTGGAATCTTCACAGCCTGTAGAGACAGGATTCAGCTCTATTTTGCAGATGAAGTAAACGAGGCTCAGAGAGGTTAGTGACTTGCACAAGATCACCCCGCAGGGAAGTGGCAGGGCCAGATGGAGGCCTGCCTCTGACTCAGACTCTGTCCTAACCGTTCTGCTCTCCTGATCTTGATCGAATTCAAGAGACTACAGAAAGGAAATGTGGCCAAACCCAGATTGCTTCTCCAGTCTACCCAGACATTTTGTGTTCACCATTTGCAATGGCAAAGCTCCAATTCTAGTGACTTGAAATTGGTCTTGACTTCCCCCTGGCATCAAAAGACAAGCACAAACCCCAGTTCTGTTAAACACACTTTCTCAGGAAACATGATTCCCTTTTCCTGTGGAGACCTCTTCTCCTTTTTACTTTCCTCCATGAGTAATTTCCTAAAATGGGCACCTTTCTCAGAAATTCTGATAACTGGGGCAGAATGGTTGTTGCTGATTTAGGTTAGAGCTGATGGGTCTGATTTCCCCTCAGTGCAGCCCAGTGGTTGAAAGCACAGACTCTGAAGCCACAGACCCGAGTGGCTGCGGCCCAGCGTGCATCCTGGGGCAAGTCACTGAGCCTCACTGAGACTGTTTCCACACTTATAACATAGGGTAATAGCCATCCTTGATACTGTATAACACAGAATAAGCTCTTAACCATTAGAGGTTATTCTTGTTGAGGGAATGATTATGACTTTATAGAAATTAATGTTTATTTAATTCTCTCTGCAGCTATTGAAATATTTGAAGAAACTCTCCGCCTTGCCCATTACAGTAGACATTCTTGCGGTAAGAACTGTATAATTTTATTTTATTTTATTTTTTTAATTTTAGATATTATACAACTATATGTCACCCGCTTCCCAATCGGAGAAATTATATAGTAAGATTAAGAGCATGCGCTCTTGGGACTTGAGCATGTTCTGGTGGTACAGTGGTTAAGAACCCACCCTGCAATGCAGGAGGCCCGGGTTTGATCCCTGATCCAGGAACTAAAATCCCACATGCCTCGGGGCAACCAAGCCTGCATACCACAACTAGAGTCCATGCTCCGCAAGGAAAGATCCCACGTGTTGCGGTGGAGATCCCATGTGCTACAGCTAAGACCTGACACCGCCAAATAAATAGATGAAATAAATATTTTTTTAAAAAAGAGCATGCGCTCTTGAAGTGAAGGAAACCAGATACAGGGCCTCACATTGTGTGGGTTTTATATGAAATGTCCAGAATAGGCAAATCCATAGATAGGAAGTAAATCAGTGATTACCAGGGGTGGGGGGAGCTGGGAGGAACAGGATTTCTTTTCAGGGTGATGAAAGCATTCTAGAATAAGTGGTGATGGTTGTGTAGTATTGTGAGTATTCTGGAAACCACTGAACTATATGTTTTTTAAATGGTTAAAATAGTGAATTGTATCAGTTTGTTCCTAAAAAGACAAGCACAAACCCCAGTTCTGTTAAACACACTTTCTCAGGAAACATGATTCCCTTTTCCTGTGGAGACCTCTTCTCCTTTTTACTTTCCTCCATGAGTAATTTCCTAAAATGGGCACCTTTCTCAGAAATTCTGATAACTGGGGCAGAATGGTTGTTGCTGATTTAGGTTAGAGCTGATGGGTCTGATTTCCCCTCAGTGCAGCCCAGTGGTTGAAAGCACAGACTCTGAAGCCACAGACCCGAGTGGCTGCGGCCCAGCGTGCATCCTGGGGCAAGTCACTGAGCCTCACTGAGACTGTTTCCACACTTATAACATAGGGTAATAGCCATCCTTGATACTGTATAACACAGAATAAGCTCTTAACCATTAGAGGTTATTCTTGTTGAGGGAATGATTATGACTTTATAGAAATTAATGTTTATTTAATTCTCTCTGCAGCTATTGAAATATTTGAAGAAACTCTCCGCCTTGCCCATTACAGTAGACATTCTTGCGGTAAGAACTGTATAATTTTATTTTATTTTATTTTTTTAATTTTAGATATTATACAACTATATGTCACCCGCTTCCCAATCGGAGAAATTATATAGTAAGATTAAGAGCATGCGCTCTTGGGACTTGAGCATGTTCTGGTGGTACAGTGGTTAAGAACCCACCCTGCAATGCAGGAGGCCCGGGTTTGATCCCTGATCCAGGAACTAAAATCCCACATGCCTCGGGGCAACCAAGCCTGCATACCACAACTAGAGTCCATGCTCCGCAAGGAAAGATCCCACGTGTTGCGGTGGAGATCCCATGTGCTACAGCTAAGACCTGACACCGCCAAATAAATAGATGAAATAAATATTTTTTTAAAAAAGAGCATGCGCTCTTGAAGTGAAGGAAACCAGATACAGGGCCTCACATTGTGTGGGTTTTATATGAAATGTCCAGAATAGGCAAATCCATAGATAGGAAGTAAATCAGTGATTACCAGGGGTGGGGGGAGCTGGGAGGAACAGGATTTCTTTTCAGGGTGATGAAAGCATTCTAGAATAAGTGGTGATGGTTGTGTAGTATTGTGAGTATTCTGGAAACCACTGAACTATATGTTTTTTAAATGGTTAAAATAGTGAATTGTATCAGTTTGTTCCTAAAAATTAAAATGTCCACATGTCGCACAACATAGCCAAAAAAGAATAGTATTAATTCAGACACCAAATGCAATACTCTTAGCTCAGTCCCTGACACCTGCCATAATCATTCTCGTTATTATTTTTCAAGTTATAGAAGTGTTCTTGTTTTATAATCTGTGGGCTTGATTTTTAAATTGTTTTCTTTAGTTCTGGCTGCGCTGGGTCATCGTTGCTGGACACAGGCTTTCTTTAGCTGTGGCCGCAGGCTTATGCGGAGGGCGAGTGGGCCAGTGGGCTTTAGTAGTTGTGCCACATGCACTTAGTTGCCCTGAGGTATGTGCAATCTTCCGGGACCAGGGATCAAACCCATGTCCCCTGGCCTTGCAGGTGAATTCTTAACCACTGAACCACCAGGGAAGTTCCTCTAGAAGTGTTTTAGTGTTTTCCTCTTCTGAATCTGGTATGCTTTTCTACTGTGTATCATTAGAAGTTTGGCCCATAGACACAAACTGATTTTTTACTGAGACTTGTATGTTTTCAGAAGGAAGTATGGTTTGTTGAAAAGTAGGAGGCCTTATTTATTTAGAAAATTGAATCTAGTTCCATAACCCTTTAATGATTCCTTTATCAACTTTGTAGGAGACTGGAGTTGGGAAAACAGTAAACAGTTTGCGAAAACACGAGCACGTTGGGAACTTTGCCAGGGACCTCGTGGCCCAGTGGAAGAAGCTGGTTCCTGTGGAGCGGTAGGAGAAGTTTTTCTTTATTCCTTCTCTCCTTCTTATTTAAAATGTTTATTCTGCCTCAATTATAAAACATAACCCATGATCATTAAAGAATAGTCAAAAATATTTTTAAAACAGAAGACTAAAAATTTCTTCTCTGGTCCTGCCTCATGGCTTAAGGGGCCTCAGTGCCCCAACCAGGGACTGAACCCCAGCCACGGTATTGAAAGCCCCGAATCCTAGCCACTAGGCAACCAGGGAACTCAGGAATAAAAATCTCTTAAGTTCATCCATCCAAAAGATAAGCATTACTGACATTTTGGAATGTTTCTTTCTAGCCTGGTCTTTAGAGTCATTTTTATGTAGTTGTGAATAAACCAACATAAATTATAGCCTCTTTTTAATATAGCAAATTAAATATTTCCCTGTGTTGAAAAGCTTTTTAAGCATTTTCATGTATACAAGATATTTGATCTTCTCTGTAGCCTGTGGTTGAGCTCATCATGTTCCATTTATGAAATATTTGAATTTTCCCAGTTTTCAACCTTAGTTGAAACAACAAAACATTGTAAAATTGGGGAAAAAAGAGAAAAAACTTAGTTGAGTGTTTTTGAGCAGAACCTTCTTCCTGAGCCTTTGTTTCTAACTCTGTAAACTGTTTGTCCCTTTTGTGAGTCCAGGTTCTGTGATTTTGTCCTGTGAACAGGGATTTCCCTGCGATTTTTATCTTTTTTTTTTTTCTTTAATTTTAGAACCCCTGAGCCTGATGAACAGGACTTTGAGAAAAGCAATTCTCGAAGCGCCCCAGAGATGCCCTTAAGGAGGAGGAGGAGCTAGAAGGCGACTACCCAGAAAGCTGGAAAGCCTCCAGTAGCCAGTTGTGTAGTCCTGATAATAGACAGAAAAAACACAAAAAACTCTCAGAGCTGGAGCGGCCTCACAAAGTATCTCACAGTCATGAAAGAAGAGATGAAAGAAAGAGGCACCCCAGAACTTCTCCGGTTTACCCCTCCGACCACGAATCATCTGACTATGGCCCTGTTCAGCCCCCCCCCTGCATCCACCAGCCCTCATCAGATGTCTTTGGACCATTACCGATCCCTGGAGGAGGACCACGAGCCCTTCGTTGCACACCAGAAGCCCAGCAAAGGCCATAGTAATGCCTTTCACGACAGGCTGGGGTCAGTCAAGAACGACACCTGGGGAAGCCCAGGGAGAGAGGTCGTGAGTCAGAGCAAGGAGCACAGATCTTCCCATAAAGAAACGACGGATGCCAAAGGGGATGAGAAGTCTTCTTTGAGCAAAGAAAAATGGTATTGAAAGCCCCGAATCCTAGCCACTAGGCAACCAGGGAACTCAGGAATAAAATCTCTTAAGTTCATCCATCCAAAAGATAAGCATTACTGACATTTTGGAATGTTTCTTTCTAGCCTGGTCTTTAGAGTCATTTTTATGTAGTTGTGAATAAACCAACATAAATTATAGCCTCTTTTTAATATAGCAAATTAAATATTTCCCTGTGTTGAAAAGCTTTTTAAGCATTTTCATGTATACAAGATATTTGATCTTCTCTGTAGCCTGTGGTTGAGCTCATCATGTTCCATTTATGAAATATTTGAATTTTCCCAGTTTTAAAACTTAGTTGAAACAACAAAACTTTGTAAAATTGGGGAAAAAAAAGAGAAAAAACTTAGTTGAGTGTTTTTGAGCAGAACCTTCTTCCTGAGCCTTTGTTTCTAACTCTGTAAACTGTTTGTCCCTTTTGTGAGTCCAGGTTCTGTGATTTTGTCCTGTGAACAGGGATTTCCCTGCGATTTTTATCTTTTTTTTTTTTCTTTAATTTTAGAACCCCTGAGCCTGATGAACAGGACTTTGAGAAAAGCAATTCTCGAAAGCGCCCCAGAGATGCCCTTAAGGAGGAGGAGGAGCTAGAAGGCGACTACCCAGAAAGCTGGAAAGCCTCCAGTAGCCAGTTGTGTAGTCCTGATAATAGACAGAAAAAACACAAAAAACTCTCAGAGCTGGAGCGGCCTCACAAAGTATCTCACAGTCATGAAAGAAGAGATGAAAGAAAGAGGCACCACAGAGCTTCTCCGGTTTACTCTTCAGACCACGAATCTTCTGACTACGGCCATGTTCAGTCCCCCCCTGCATCCACCAGCCCTCATCAGATGTCTTTGGACCATTACCGATCCCTGGAGGAGGACCACGAGCCCTTCGTTGCACACCAGAAGCCCAGCAAAGGCCATAGTAATGCCTTTCACGACAGGCTGGGGGTCAGTCAAGAACGACACCTGGGGGAAGCCCAGGGGAGAGAGGTCGTGAGTCAGAGCAAGGAGCACAGATCTTCCCATAAAGAAAGACGCCAGGCGGATGCCAAAGGGGATGAGAAGTCTTCTTTGAGCAAAGAAAAATCACACAAGGTCGCCTCCAAAGAGGAAAACCGGAGGCCAACCTCAGGGGACAGCACAAAGGAGAAACCCCCCTCTAGTGGTGTCAAGAAAGAGAAGGAGAAAGAGGGAGGCACCAAGAAGAAGGCTTTACCCCCCTTGGAGGTGGCTTCAGACAACCACCTTAAAAAGCCAAAATCTAGAGACTCAGAGAAAACCAAATCAGACAGGAGCAAGCAGAGTGTAGAAAACGTAGCCACAGGCAAGGGGGCAGGAGACCTGTTGCCCAAGGCAAAAGAGAAGGTTTCTAACAACCTAAAGACTCAAGAAGGGAAAGTCAAACCTTCCCATTCAGATAGAAAGTCGGGCTCCTTCCCTAAAGGTGAGGAGGCAGATACGGATGATGAATTTGAGAAGCCCACCATGTCTTTTGAGTCATACCTCAGTTATGACCAGCCCCGGAAGAAAAAGAAAAAGATTGTGAAAACTTCAGCTACAACGCATGGAGAAAAAGGACTTAAAAAAAATGATTCAAAAAGCACTAGTAAAAACTTGGACTCAGTTCAGAAATTACCTAAGGTGAACGATAACAAGTCCGAGAAGCTTCCGCCAGCTGGAGCCGACTCAGCCAAGCTGAAAAAGGTAACCCCTGCGGCCCCTTCCACCCGGGGTACCTGAGCCTGCGGCCCCACCACTGACTTACTTGACTGGCTTTTCCGTGACTTGCTGAATTTCAGTCTGAAATTATTTCCTCCCAGCCTTTCTGGCCACCAGGGTTGGTAGGACCCAAGAAAACTCCTTTCTGAGGCATCCCATTGTGTGCTAGGCTCATCTCTGTGTGCCTCCTGACTTAGGCGTTGTCAGGCGTGGCTGCCTCTCCTCCAAGGCTGCCTGTGGAGTTCCCCGCCACGTCCGTACCACTGGGCGTCAGCTGTGGGAAAGAGCTGTGCTCTTCCAAAGGGCTCTCCAGTTACTGGTCTCTTCTCCGCAGGTCCCTAGCGATGTGTTGCCAGTATTACCTGACCTCCCACTACCTGTGATCCAGGCCAATTACCGTCCACTTCCTTCCCTTGAATTGATATCCTCCTTCCAACCAAAGCGTAAAGGTAATTTGCTTTGTCTGTTTTTCTCTTTTTTTTTTAGGAAAAAATTATTTAGAAAATTCATGATCTGGGGCTTCCCCGGTGGTCCAGTGGGTAAAGAGTCCACCTTGCAGTGCAAGGGGCGCTGGTTCGATCCCTGGCCTGGGAAGACCCCACATGCCGCAGAGCAGCTGGACCAGTGTGTCCAATTATGAGCCAGCGCTCTGGAGCGCATGCGCCCAGAGCCAGTGCTCTGCAATGAGAGAGGCCACTGCAATGGGAGGCCCACATAGGCCAAGGAATTAATATGGATGAAAATAAATAAATGAAGGACCAATAAAAGAGGCCAAAATTAAGAAAAAAAATTCATGATATGACATCACAAATGGTACATTTTCTAAGAGTGCAAGTTCTAGAGTGGGATGGCTTGGGTTTAAATCCCAGCTCTGGGCTCTACTACAGTTATATGAACTTGGGTAATAACTTCCTTGGGCTTCATTTCCATCTTCTGTAAGTAGAAATAACAATGGCATCTGCCTGTGAGGTGGATTGACCGTGACAGTGCTGGTCAGGCTCTGGGTTTTTGCGCATAGTATGTGTTTGCTAAATCTTGGCTTTTGCCTTTTATTCTGTACATTCCACAAGGGCTTAAAAAAAGTCTAGGTTTTTTTGCTTTTTGTTATTTTTAAGGTCGGTTTTAATAGCAAAAGAATTAGATGCTACATAGGTGTTCCTTAGTAAGAGACTAACGGATGGGTCATGGTTCGTCCACACAGTGGCCTCCTAGGCAGCTTTTAAAAAAAACATGGAAAATCTATGTGTTTTTCCAAGACTGGGTAAATGACAAAATGATGATAGTATGTTATCGATTGCTTAAAAGGGAATAAAATAAATATTAGCTTGTTTCTGCATAGACTGGAAGGATCCAAGAAACTGGTGGCATTGGTATCCTTTGAGAAAGGGAACTGGGAGGCTGAGGAATGGGGTGGAAAGAGAGTTTTCACTATACAGCTTAGTGCCTGTTTTGTTTTAACCTTTTGGCCAAGCCACATGGCACAGGAGATCTTAGTTCCCTGACCAGGTATCGAACCTGCACGCTGCTTGGAGTCTTAACCACGGGACCATCAGGGAGGCCCCCGCTTAGTGCCTTTATCACTTACCTTCCTGTTTTTCCTGCCCCACAGCACTCTCCTCACCCCAGGAGGAGGAAGAAGCTGGATTCACCGGACGAAGAATGAATTCTAAGATGCAGGTCTACTCTGGTTCCAAGTGTGCCTATCTCCCCAAGATGATGACCTTGCACGAGCAGTGCATCAGGGTGCTCAAAAACAACATCGACTGTGAGTCGCACGCATCTCTCCCGCTCCCTCACACGTCAGTGCACTGGGGCCCCAGGTGACTCGAGCACTACTCACTGCTTTTCCCCTTGAATCTCTGTAGCGATCTTTGAAGTGGGAGGCGTACCATATTCTGTCCTTGAGCCTGTTTTGGAGAGGTGTACACCTGATCAGTTGTATCGCATAGAGGAATACAATCACGTGAGTATCCTGTTTGGATGGGAAGAGGGAAGTTGGCTGGCTTGTGTCTGAAAAAACAGGTCTGTCTCTGAATTGCCTTGGTGATGGGCAGGTGGTAGTCAGAGCACTGTTCTGGGTTGGCGCATGGGCCTTTAAACAAGGAAGGTTTTAGCACTTGCTCCTAGCCTCTTAAGGAGACCTCTTAGGCTAGAATCAAAGTAGGATTGAAAGATGGGAAGAGGGAGAGGCAGGCCATTTCTCACATCTCCCTTGAGCTTGCCTGGTTACAGAGGTCAAGGGAGAATTCTGGAAGCACAGTCCTTGGGATCCAGGGCAGGAACAGAGCCATGTTCACCAGATACCTGAGTATCAACAGATAAGATTAGCCAAGTGTCTCCTAGAGACAAACAGATCTGTCTCCCAAGTTCTCCTAATGCTGGAGATGCTCGTTGGATTGCATTAGCTCTCTAATTCAAGGGTGTAGGACATTGCCTTCTTAGGTAGGCCCTGGCCATTGTGGTGCTGGGGGAGTGCCTAGATCGAACTTCAGCTCAGTTCCTTCCCTGCACAGGAAAAGGCTGCTCGTAAACTGATTTTGGTGTTGCCTTCTCTCCTGGCCCCACAGCCCCCAGCAGCAGTTAGTATAGTGCCTGGTACTTACTGTACTTACTGTTTTTTTAATTCACTGATTCAGATTTTTCCTAGACCCATAGTGTTTTTTGTTTTTTGTTTTTTTAAATATTTATTTATTTATTTATTTATTTAGGCGGGGGTGGGGAGGGAGGGGGTGGGCGGGCCACTTCCTCTGGTCTTTCATTTGTCTAGTTTCATCCATCTTTGTTCTTTTGGCCTGTGTGGGCCTCCCATCGCGGCGGCCTCTGTTGTCGCAGAGCACTGGCTCTGGGGGCATGCGTTCCAGAGTTCCGGCTCGGTAATTGGACACATGGGTCCAGCTGCTCCGCGGCACTTGGGATCTTCCCAGGCGAGGCATCGAACCGGCACCCCTTGCACTGCAAGGCGGTGTCCTCACCCACTGGACCACCAGGGAAGCCCTTAATCTACTACTACTGCTGGGCTTCCCTGGTGGCTCAGATGGTAAAGAACCTGCCTGCAATGCAGGAGACCTGGGTTCAATCCCTGGGTAAGGAAGATTTCCTAGAGGAGAGCACAGCAGTTCACTCCAGTATTCTTGCCTGGAGAATCCCATGGACAGACGAGCCTGATGGTCAACAGCCCATGGGGTTGCAGAGAGTAGGACATCACTGAATAACTGACGTTTTCACTTTCACTACTACGACTACTATGAGGACCAAAATATCCTTAGGAAGCTGGTCCCCCTTGGGTGATTAAGGATGGAAGAGAGATACGTAAGAGGGCTTGCATGTAAATGATGTCCTGGTTCTGGTTTTAGGTATTAATCGAAGAAACAGATCAGTTATGGAAAGTTCACTGTCATCGAGACTTTAAGGATGAAAGGCCAGAAGAGTATGAGTCATGGCGGGAGATGTACCTGCGGCTTCAGGATGCCCGAGAGCAGCGGCTGCGCGTCCTCACAAAGAACATCCGGTCTGCTCACGCCAATAAGCCCAAAGGTCAGGGCACAGGCTGGGTCTGGGAGAAGAGTGAGCCCCACGGTCCACAGCACGGCTGTGGGGGGCTCAGCTCAGGAGACCCTCTGGCCTCTCGCTCTCCTGCGTTTGCACAGAGCAGAGTCTCGGGTATTTGTTCTGCCAGCACCCACGCTGCCCTCCAGAAGGTCTCCAGCCTTTGGAAGGCCTTGAAAAGCCTTTAACGCTTAACAGCGTAGATTATTAACAGTAGCACCTTGGCTCAGGAAGGCAGGTATTAACCTCCACTTATCCGCAGGCCGACAAGCAAAAATGGCCTTTGTCAACTCTGTGGCCAAGCCACCTCGGGACGTTCGCAGGAGGCAGGAGAAATTCGGAACAGGAGGAGCAGCTGTACCCGAAAAAATCAGGTAAGATCTCTGCTCCTCTGTGGCTCTGCTGGCTCAGGGAGAGGGCCCTGAGAAGCAGTTCATTTGGGCGGAGAACGCCTGAGGGCAGAGTGGGTTTGCAAGCTGACCTTGACCCACTGGGCACCCAGCTCCCTGAGCCTCGGCTTCCTTGCCTGCACTGGGAGCAGGGTAGGGACCCCTGCCCCCTAGAGAGGTCAGGATTACAGGGAGAGCAGGGCCTGGCCTCTGGGACACTTTCCCTCAGGCTTTCCCTTTCTCCATTTAAACAAAAAATACATCATTGTGATGACTAAATTATCTAAGTGCATTTGCATTTTTAAAATACAGATCTACACCTCAACAGTGAGAAGTTAGTCAAGATTATCATGCACCCTGAAGGGCTACAGTGTGTCACTTCTGAGCCATGAGCAGAATCTAGGGTACTAGGTCCACTGGACGAAGCCACAGGGCTGAGTCCTCAGACCAGCCGACTTGAGGATGATGGTGCCGGGGGTGGGCTTCTCCTGCTCCTAACTCGCATCTCTGCTCTGTGTCCAGGATCAAGCCAGCGCCGTACCCCGCAGGCAGCAGCCGGGCTCCCTTCGGCAGTGGCAGCAGCAACAGCTTTAGCGCCAGCCCCGAGGAGCCGGCCTACGACGGCCCGAGCACCAGCAGTGCCCACTCAGCCCCTGTGGTCAGCAGCACTGTTTCCTATGATCCTAGGAAACCAGCTGTGAAGAGTAAGTCACTCAGGGCTCCTGCTCAGATGTCTCTGAACTAGTTCAAACTAGTATTTGAACCCCTTTAATGTCATCAGTGCTGCATCACACCTTGTGTGTTAGATGTAGCATATGTGATGCCTTGCACATGGCTGGTCCAAATGGCAGTGCCTCCTTCCTCTGCCTTGTTCATTTTTTCAAAATTTTTTTATTTTTTGGCCACTTCTATTGGTCTTTCATTTATCTATTTTCATCCGTCTTTGTTCTTTGGCCCGTGTGGGCCTCCCATCACGGTGGCGTCTGTCGTTGCAGAGCGCCGGCTCTGGGCGCATGCGCTCCAGAGCTCCGGCTCGATAATTGGACACATGGGTCCAGCCGCTCTGCGGCACGTGGGATCTTCCCAGGCCAGGGCTCGAACCGGCGCCCCTTGCACTGCAAGGCGGTGTCCTTACCCACTGGACCACCAGGGAAGCCCAGCTTTGTTCATTTTGTATGTTGTATGTGTATCATTTAAATTTTGAGCATAGTGAATATTCATTTTGGTGTTCTGCTTGTTTTTTTCTTTTCTTTTTTTTAAGTTTTTCAACCTAAATGTAATGTCAGGATTACAGGGAGAGCAGGGCCTGGCCTCTGGGACACTTTCCCTCAGGCTTTCCCTTTCTCCATTTAAACAAAAAATACATCATTGTGATGACTAAATTATCTAAGTGCATTTGCATTTTTAAAATACAGATCTACACCTCAACAGTGAGAAGTTAGTCAAGATTATCATGCACCCTGAAGGGCTACAGTGTGTCACTTCTGAGCCATGAGCAGAATCTAGGGTACTAGGTCCACTGGACGAAGCCACAGGGCTGAGTCCTCAGACCAGCCGACTTGAGGATGATGGTGCCGGGGGTGGGCTTCTCCTGCTCCTAACTCGCATCTCTGCTCTGTGTCCAGGATCAAGCCAGCGCCGTACCCCGCAGGCAGCAGCCGGGCTCCCTTCGGCAGTGGCAGCAGCAACAGCTTTAGCGCCAGCCCCGAGGAGCCGGCCTACGACGGCCCGAGCACCAGCAGTGCCCACTCAGCCCCTGTGGTCAGCAGCACTGTTTCCTATGATCCTAGGAAACCAGCTGTGAAGAGTAAGTCACTCAGGGCTCCTGCTCAGATGTCTCTGAACTAGTTCAAACTAGTATTTGAACCCCTTTAATGTCATCAGTGCTGCATCACACCTTGTGTGTTAGATGTAGCATATGTGATGCCTTGCACATGGCTGGTCCAAATGGCAGTGCCTCCTTCCTCTGCCTTGTTCATTTTTTCAAAATTTTTTTATTTTTTGGCCACTTCTATTGGTCTTTCATTTATCTATTTTCATCCGTCTTTGTTCTTTGGCCCGTGTGGGCCTCCCATCACGGTGGCGTCTGTCGTTGCAGAGCGCCGGCTCTGGGCGCATGCGCTCCAGAGCTCCGGCTCGATAATTGGACACATGGGTCCAGCCGCTCTGCGGCACGTGGGATCTTCCCAGGCCAGGGCTCGAACCGGCGCCCCTTGCACTGCAAGGCGGTGTCCTTACCCACTGGACCACCAGGGAAGCCCAGCTTTGTTCATTTTGTATGTTGTATGTGTATCATTTAAATTTTGAGCATAGTGAATATTCATTTTGGTGTTCTGCTTGTTTTTTTCTTTTCTTTTTTTTAAGTTTTTCAACCTAAATGTAAGCTTGTTTGTGTAGGCAACAAGATGGAAATTTTATTACCTTATTCCTCAGCTTCCAAGTATTTATTTTTTATATCTAGTTGGATCGAGATTGTGTCTTACTAACTTTACTACCATAGACTATCCTGAGTATTCTACATGGGTGTCCTGACTTAAGAAAAGCATTATTCCGTATCAACTTCAGGGCCCACAGAAGGTGGGAGCTTTGGCGGGGCTCAGGCTAACCAGTCTTGAGGCAGGCTCGTCTTTCTTAGGTGGTATTTGCATTTAGCTCATCTTTGACCTGTTGCTACACTGGACAGACAGTTATGGGAAGCAGGGTGTTTTTTGCTGGTTTGGATGTTTGGTGAAGCAGAGTTAAATTATGGCTCAGAATGGGTTTTGGAGTCTGACAAGGATTGAACCGCAGTTCTGCCACTTAAAGCCTGAGTCTTGGTGAGTTGTGAGAATTAGCGGGAGTGATTGTTGGGGCCCTGGAGGGTGCTTGGGAAGCGTGAGCTTGGGCTGCTCCTTGCATCCCCTCGTCTGGTTGTGGAGCGCCAGGAGTCGCGGGCCTTGGGTTCGACTAAACCACTGGTGTCCAGGCTGCCGTGGATCTGAAACAACTGCCTGGTCTCTTTCCACAGAAATCGCCCCAATGATGGCCAAGACGATTAAAGCTTTCAAGAACAGATTCTCCCGACGATAAATGGAGGACTTAACTTGGAAATGAAATCTGGGGGGAGGAATCCAAGGACAGTGAGGGTTGGGGAGTGGAACTTGCAGAGGAGACCCGATCCTTTCGCTCCGTGGAACCTTTTGGTCTCCGCGTCCTACGCAGTCAGCAGGTGTGTGCCCGCAGCCGCTGCCTCCTCACCCGGCGAGCACTTCAGAGTTCTGAAGAAGATGTGAAGCCTCACTCTCACGGAGGACTTGAAGGTCAATGGTACCTTCGTTGTTAATTAGCTTCTTTGTAAACTATAAGACATAGTTTTAATTAATAAATATTGCCCCCAGATTGTATTTATATATTACCCCCAAGGTTTTTTTTTTGTTTTTCTGGTGGGGGTCGTCTACCATACACTTAGCCTTTTATTTTTAGGGTTCTTGGATAGACAAAAGCCTAGTGAAAGCCTTTCTCCTGTCCCAGTTCCTCTCTCCTGCGTGGACTCTGGTCCAGAGGAAGGACTGGGTGGCCCTGGAGGCTGTGTGGCACGTGCAGCACGCCGGGTGGCCTGTGCTCGAGGGGGAGCCCGGCCTGGAGACAGGAAGTATTCAGGGCGGACCCCCTCGCCTCCGGGAACCCTCCTCAGTGTTGTGTTGACATCCTGCACAGGTGCATCTCTTCCCTACTCATTAAATAGTATTTATTGCAGGAAGTTCTAGAGTCTTTCCCCCCATCCTTTTTGCCAGGTCCCACTTTTTTGAGGCTTACTCAAGGACACAGAACCCCAGTATTTTTACAGTTTCCAGTTTCTAATTCAGAACTCTAGGCTTCCTTTTCTTCCCCTATTTTTCTTCTCCCCACTGGCATGGGGCACAACTAAACACCTGGCAGGGCTTTTTGTAGGCCCCCAAATACAACTTAAGAGTTTTAAAAACCAGCACTTTAATGACTCCCTATGAATTGCTACTAGACGTGAATGGTTTTAAACAGTAATGCTATGTTGGAAATTGGGTTTGTTTTTGCCTTTCTTTAAGATCATGTAATTGAAAGAGCACAATTTGGTATGTTTTATAGAGAATTTTGCAGCTTGAAACGCTCTCTACTTTTCGAGTCTTTGAGCCAGAATTTGGAGGAAAGAAGCAGTTTAGAGAAAGGGTCTGAGCTATAGCGTCAGGATGGGAAGCCGCAGGGGCACCCACAGGTTTGGGAAAGGAAGATGCTCACTTTTGAGTTGACATAGGAAGAAAAACCAGAGATTAGGAGGATAGTGTCAGTGTTTTTAGCTTTTAAAGGGCACTGACCTAGTAGGAACCCCTTTTGTTGTGACCCCGGTAGAAGTAGACACTATAAGTCTGAGATGCCCACCCTTAAGAAACTGGAGAAGCAGATGGAGGTGTGGTTACCGTGCTAGCCCGTGGAGCTTGGCCGTTACTAAGCTTTGACACGCTCCCTCAAAGCCCAGAATATGGAACTCACTGTTTCTCAGCATCCTGGAGACCTCAGGGAGGCGGACCCTGAAGACGACGGAGCAACGCAGCAACAGGTCTGCCGCCCAGCCGCACTGTCCAGGCGGAAGCGCTGTACCGGCACCTGAGGGATGCAAGGATTGCCGTGTTTTAATTTGCTGTGTTTCTGCATTCTTTTCTTGAACGTACATATTACCATTCCACCAGTCCCCCTTCCTGCTCCCCACATGTGATCATAGGAAGCCACTTCTCTAAAACCACATGAGCATCTGGATCAGATGTTGCCAGACACCCGTTGCCTAGAGTAACTTCCTCTTGGTGTCCAACACCTTGAATTTGTCTCTTACCTATGTGTTCAAGTCTCTGCCATTGAAACCAGTTTTCCATATTTGGTTCGTTGTATATGACTTCATTTCCTTTGTCAGGAGTCTTTGGGCAGGGAGGGAAGAAAAGACACATCCCAACATCACTCTCAGTCTTTGGATCGCCCTGTTTACTGTTAGAGCCAGATCTTCCTCCTATCCCGTGCAAAAGTGTCTGCATCAGGGATGTGACTTGGTGGGAACGGTGAGGCGAGAGGAGAAAATGAGTTGCTCTACGACCGCCTCTCTGGGTTGCTGAAATATCTGCAGAGCAGACGCAGGATGTTGTTGAATCTTTGGCCTCATTTGTGAAAACTTGTGCAATTTTTTTTTTTCTTCAGTGCTACACTACATACAAGTCACCAAATTACAAATTAATCCATTGTGATCGTTGGTGTACTGAGCAGTTTCTTTGGGGCTTTTTCTTTCTTTCCAGGAAGTGGGAGGGAAAGGAGCAAGGTGGTATCTTGCTTTTTCTTCATTTGTATTTTGGTCCCAAAATGTAAATACAATTTTCTATGTTACTTTTTTGTGGTAACTACCAAGATGAATATTTTAATTAGATAAGTTATATGAAAAGAAAGGAAAATTCCATGTCTAAATAAAAAAAAAAAAACAAAACCCATATACTGTTGTCTTTCTTCCATCCTCCCTTACTGCGTCAGAGAATGTCGGTCACAAGAATGTCTGGTTCTTGGGGTGTGAGGCAGAGATCGTAATCCCTGGGCTGGGCCATAAAGGATGCTGGATTTCTCTCTGTAGTGAACGCAGCTATTCTGAGAAAGGGGGACTTCTGGGGGGAGAACCCTATCAGCAAGCACAGCAACTCAGATAAAAACAAGCACTTGGTTTAAAAGCTCTTCACAGGGCTCAGGGGCATGCATATTCAGCCACTCAGCAAATGCTTGTGTTGCTCCCGCTGGGTCACCTCATAAACAGACATGGCCCTGCCTTCATGGAGCGTCCTCTAGAATGAGCGACAGGAATGACAAAACCACATGGATTTTTTTTTTTTTCCTGACCACACCACTTGGCTTGTGGGATCCCAGTTCCCTAACCAGGGATTGAACCCAGGGCCTCAGCAGGTAAAGCTCGCGGTCCCAACTGCTGGAATGCCAGGGAATTCCCAAAATCATTGTTTAAAATACAGATTTCTAGGCCCCACTGCAGAAATCTGAGTTGGTCAGAAATAGGATCTGGGATGGCTCAGATGGTAAAGAAGCTGCCTGTAACACAGGAGACCTGAGTTCACTCCCTGCGTTGGGAAGATCCCCTGGAGAAGGGAATGGCAACCCACTCTAGTAGTACTGCCTGGAAAATCCCATGGACAGAAGGGCCTGGCAGGCTACAGTCCATGGGGTCGCAACGACTTGGACATGATTGGGGATCTGGAAACAGGTACGTTGTCATAGGCCTCTCCCAATGAGCCTGATGAGCAGCCTGGTTTGGGAATGCCTAGTGCGGTGGGCGGACAATGCACGAGCTTTGGAATAAGCCAGATTCAGGTTTAGAGCCTGGCTCCACCACTCTTGAGCTGTGAAACTCCTCTGAGCCTCAGTGTCCTCATCTATGAAATGGGAATAATGACACCTCAGAAATTCTTACAAAGAAGCAGTGAGAGGCTTCCCCTGGTGGTCCAGTGGGTAAGGACACTGCCTTGCAGTGCAAGGGGCGCTGGTTCAATCCCTGGCCTGGGAAGATCCCACGTGCCGCGGAGCGGCTGGACCCATGTGTCCAGTGACCGAGCCGGAGCTCTGGCGCGCATGCGCCCAGAGCGGGTGCTCTGCGACGACAGACGCTACCGCGACGGGAGGCCCAGACGGGCCAAAGAACAAAGATGGATGAAAATAGAGAAATGAAAGACCAATAGAAGTGGCCCGCCCGCTCCCCTCCCTCCCTAACCCGACCCTTGCCCAAAAAAATAAATTAAAAAAAAAAAAAGAGGCAGTGAGAAGTGGTGTGTCATTCCTTCGGTCTCGCTAAATGTGGAACGAAAAGCAAACTTTTATTTCTGATTGACAGTAATTAAAGCTTTAAGGTCACAAGCTAAGAACTATTTTGAGGTCAGAGAGTCCTTCCTGATAACTGAAATCTTAGTCGCTATTGCTCCAAATCAGATTAGTTCAGTTTCTCTGTTTCTGGACTCCTATCTCTTCCAGATCCCTTAAACCATACCTCCTCACAGCCACCAAAAAGGCAGATACTACCTAATTTCTTGTTATCTCAGGAACTACAAATACAAGGAGTTTGGTGTAAGACAATGGGAAGTGGTGGGAACAGGAGGAAAACGAGCTATCTACGTAGCTCCACTCGATTGTTTCCAGATAGAAGGCAGGCTCTGGTGTTGCCACATCAAAGTTTTACAGAAAAGAGAAATCTAAGACTTTTATGTAAAATTTCCCAGTTTTAAAAATCTTGGGGGCTTCCCTGGTGGTCCAGTGGGTAAAGACACCACCTTGCAGTGCAAGGGGTGCCGGTTCGATCCCTGGCCTGGGAAGATCCCAAGTGCCACGGAGTGGCTGGACCGCTGTGTCCAACTACCGAGACAGAGCTCTGGAGCGCATGTGCTCAGAGCTGGTGCTCTGCGACAACAGAGGCCACTGCAAAGGGAGGCCCACAAGGGCCAGAGAACAAAGATGGATGAAAATAGATGAATGAAAGACCAATGGAGGTGGCCCGCCCGCCCTCCTCCCTCCCCAACCCACACCCCCTTCAAAAAAAAAAAAAAAGAAAGCCAAAAAATATATAAATAAAGAACAACAACAACAAAAAAATCTTGGGCCACAACTACATCCAATATACCAGAAAATCTACATGAAGTGGGTAATACTCCAGAAAAATACAGCTTTATCGAAATTGACCTCCATGGACATGGCAAATCCAAACAGACAAATTACCACAGAATTTCTTCGATGTAATAGAATGAAATTAAAGAAAATCGTTACAGAACTTGCCGTACAAAAAAGCTCCAGGCCCAAGATGTCACAGGGGAATTCTTTCAACCTTAAAAATCAGATAATACCAATGCCACTTAAACTACTGCAAAGCAAAGAAAGAGAAGAGGTTGGGGAACCTGAGGCTTGGCCATGGTACACTGACAACTACTAAATCCCAGGGGCTCAAAACAACCAAGCTTTGGGAACTTCCCTGGTGGTCTGATGCTTAAGAATCTGCCTTGCAACGCAAGGGAGGCAGGGTTTTTTTTTTTTTTTTTTGGCCACTTCTATTGGTCTTTCGTTTATTTATCTTTGTTCTTTGGCCTGCATGGGCCTCCCATCATAGTGGCCTCTCTGGCTGCAGAGCACCGGCTCCGGGTGCATGCACTCCAGAGCTCCGGCTCAGTAGTTGGACACATCCATCCAATGGTTCTGCGACATGTGGGACCTCCCCAGGCCAGGGATCGAACCGGCGTCCCATGCACTGCAAGGTGGTGTCTTTACCCACTGGACCACCAAGGAAGCCCAGGGAGGCAGGTGTGATTCTGGTTTACCCACTGGGCAACTAAGCGTTTTAAAAATCTTGGGGGCTTCCCTGGTGGTCCAGTGGGTAAAGACACCACCTTGCAGTGCAAGGGGTGCCGGTTCGATCCCTGGCCTGGGAAGATCCCAAGTGCCACGGAGTGGCTGGACCGCTGTGTCCAACTACCGAGACAGAGCTCTGGAGCGCATGTGCTCAGAGCTGGTGCTCTGCGACAACAGAGGCCACTGCAAAGGGAGGCCCACAAGGGCCAGAGAACAAAGATGGATGAAAATAGATGAATGAAAGACCAATGGAGGTGGCCCGCCCGCCCCCCCCCCCCCCCCACCCACACCCCCCTCAAAAAAAAAAAAAAAGAAAGCCAAAAAATATATAAATAAAGAACAACAACAACAAAAAAATCTTGGGCCACAACTACATCCAATATACCAGAAAATCTACATGAAGTGGGTAATACTCCAGAAAAATACAGCTTTATCGAAATTGACCTCCATGGACATGGCAAATCCAAACAGACAAATTACCACAGAATTTCTTCGATGTAATAGAATGAAATTAAAGAAAATCGTTACAGAACTTGCCGTACAAAAAAGCTCCAGGCCCAAGATGTCACAGGGGAATTCTTTCAACCTTAAAAATCAGATAATACCAATGCCACTTAAACTACTGCAAAGCAAAGAAAGAGAAGAGGTTGGGGAACCTGAGGCTTGGCCATGGTACACTGACAACTACTAAATCCCAGGGGCTCAAAACAACCAAGCTTTGGGAACTTCCCTGGTGGTCTGATGCTTAAGAATCTGCCTTGCAACGCAAGGGAGGCAGGGTTTTTTTTTTTTTTTTTTGGCCACTTCTATTGGTCTTTCGTTTATTTATCTTTGTTCTTTGGCCTGCATGGGCCTCCCATCATAGTGGCCTCTCTGGCTGCAGAGCACCGGCTCCGGGTGCATGCACTCCAGAGCTCCGGCTCAGTAGTTGGACACATCCATCCAATGGTTCTGCGACATGTGGGACCTCCCCAGGCCAGGGATCGAACCGGCGTCCCATGCACTGCAAGGTGGTGTCTTTACCCACTGGACCACCAAGGAAGCCCAGGGAGGCAGGTGTGATTCTGGTCTGGGAACTAAGATCCCACATGCTGTGGGGCAACTAATCCTGTGCGCGAAGCCCCTCCACCACAGCCAGAGAGACCACGCACCACAGCACAAGATCCTGCGTGACACACAAAGATACTATGTGCTACAACTAAAACCTGAGGCAGCCATATACATAAATATTAAAAAAGCCAACATCTTCTGTTACTCAGTGTCCCTGAGGGAGCCCTCCTAAGATTGTCAAGGCATGTCAAGAATACTGCACTGGACCCTAAGCTATGTCCAGAGGAGACATCCATCATTTCCATCATATTTCACTGGCTGCACCAGAATTCAAGGGGACAAGGAAGTGCTGTCCATCAATGCGCCTTGATGCAGAGCAGTGAAAATATTTGCTAATTTCAAAAACAATCACAGTAACCCGGGTTCTCAGGTAATCCACAAGCCCACCTAGCTCTGGATTTTGCACTTCCGTGCTTTAGCAGGTCACTCACTCTGTGTCTCAATGTTTTCCTCCAAAAATGAGGAAAATATATCAACTTTTACCATATTATGATTTAAATATGTCAAGTGCTTAGAATAGGGCCTGGCACATAGAAAGAGCTCAAGATATGCCAGCCAGGATGTTGATGATGAATTAGGTGTACCCAACATGGAAGGGCTTTCCATGTAGTGCAATGGTAAAAGAATCCACTTGCCAGTGCAGGAGATGTGGGTTCAATCCTTGGTCAGAAAAATCCTCTGGAGGAGGAAATGGCAGCCCACGCCAGTATTCTTACCTGGAAAATTCCATGAACAGAGGAGCCTGGCGGGGTTCAGTTCATGGGGTCACAAAGAGTTGGACACAGTTTAGCAACTGAGCGAGCACTCTACACAAACACAACCAGACTTTCTGCTCAGCGCCCTCGTCTGGTTCAATGGGAGATTGCAATTGCTAAAAGGGGTGAATTTGGAGGAAACCTACCCTTGCAGGGTAGCCTAGCTCTGAACTGCCTTTTGCATAGGCAAGTGAACTCTTTATCACTGCAGCACCTGGGGAGCCCAAAAGTCTAGTTAGCGATAAGTAATCAACACTATTTAAACTTTTCCTACTCAGCAGATGTTCTGAACCCTTCTCATACATCAGTTTGTAAAGTCCTCATAATAAAACCCTGTAAAGAAGGCACTCATATTACTCCCATTTTATAGATCACAAGCTTGAGGTTTAAGGAAGTAAGTGACTTGCCCAGCAGGCCATACCCAATATTTGTAGGACTGGGGCAACAGTACAAATAAGAAAGCTTTGCAACATAACAGCTTCAAAGTCAGTGGTGTAGAGTAGCCAGTAAGGACTGAAATGTCATTAAAGTGCTGGTTGTTGGTTTCAATGGGATCATTTACCCTCATGTGTTCATTGTCCGGCTTTTGTTTCTACAGACGCTGCTTTGTACATATTCTAAAACATGCAATGGCTGTCAAAGAGCAGATGAAAATATTTGCTAATTTCAAAACAATCACAGTAACCCGGGTTCTCAGGTAATCCACAAGCCCACCTAGCTCTGGATTTTGCACTTCCGTGCTTTAGCAGGTCACTCACTCTGTGTCTCAATGTTTTCCTCCAAAAATGAGGAAAATATATCAACTTTTACCATATTATGATTTAAATATGTCAAGTGCTTAGAATAGGGCCTGGCACATAGAAAGAGCTCAAGATATGCCAGCCAGGATGTTGATGATGAATTAGGTGTACCCAACATGGAAGGGCTTTCCATGTAGTGCAATGGTAAAAGAATCCACTTGCCAGTGCAGGAGATGTGGGTTCAATCCTTGGTCAGAAAAATCCTCTGGAGGAGGAAATGGCAGCCCACGCCAGTATTCTTACCTGGAAAATTCCATGAACAGAGGAGCCTGGCGGGGTTCAGTTCATGGGGTCACAAAGAGTTGGACACAGTTTAGCAACTGAGCGAGCACTCTACACAAACACAACCAGACTTTCTGCTCAGCGCCCTCGTCTGGTTCAATGGGAGATTGCAATTGCTAAAAGGGGTGAATTTGGAGGAAACCTACCCTTGCAGGGTAGCCTAGCTCTGAACTGCCTTTTGCATAGGCAAGTGAACTCTTTATCACTGCAGCACCTGGGGAGCCCAAAAGTCTAGTTAGCGATAAGTAATCAACACTATTTAAACTTTTCCTACTCAGCAGATGTTCTGAACCCTTCTCATACATCAGTTTGTAAAGTCCTCATAATAAAACCCTGTAAAGAAGGCACTCATATTACTCCCATTTTATAGATCACAAGCTTGAGGTTTAAGGAAGTAAGTGACTTGCCCAGCAGGCCATACCCAATATTTGTAGGACTGGGGCAACAGTACAAATAAGAAAGCTTTGCAACATAACAGCTTCAAAGTCAGTGGTGTAGAGTAGCCAGTAAGGACTGAAATGTCATTAAAGTGCTGGTTGTTGGTTTCAATGGGATCATTTACCCTCATGTGTTCATTGTCCGGCTTTTGTTTCTACAGACGCTGCTTTGTACATGATTCAGACAGACTGTGAATACATCTTTTTTTAAATACCCTTCAAATTCTTGGTAAAGTATAATTTCAATAGATGACTGCAGGTTTTCCTGTCATTTGTCAAGTTAATAAAGATCGCATGACTCCATAACAAGTTATAAATGGAGCTAATGACCTGTTAAATAAAATACAGCCTAGGGCTTCCCTGGTGGTCCAGTGGGTAGAGAGTCTGCCTTGCAGTGCAAGGGGCACCGGTTCGATCCCTGGCCCGGGAAGATCCCACATGCCGCGGAGCGGTTAGACCGGTGTGTCCAATTATGAGCCAGCACTCTGGAGTGCATGCACCCAAAGCCGGTGCTCTGCAAGGAGAGGGGCCATTGAAATGGGAGGCCCACACAAGCCAAAGAATAAATGATGGATAAAAATAAACAGAAAAATCAAAGAGGCATTATGGAGGAAAAAAATTTTTTAAAATACAGCCTAGGGAATTCCCTGGTGGTCCAGTGCTTAGGACTCCTGTGGGCCCAGGTTCGATCCCTAAGGGGGTAACTAAGATCCTGAAAACTGCACAGCCTGGCCTCAAACAGCCAAACATACACCTTCACAACGACCTGGGCCCCACATTCAGATGTCTGAGTCTTTGGAGTTCTGCCCTACAAGGGGGTAGAATGGGAAAGGGCATGGTCCTAGCCCCACCCCTCTTTTTGCATACCCCTAAATACATTTCCCCGCAAGGGGGCTTGTGCACCGGCCTGCGGGTGTCCTCATCTGGATGCACACATTCTATTCTGGGTTTCTAAATTGAAATAGTCCACAAGGTATCCAGCACAGTGCGTGACAAAAGAGTCACAGCATCACATTTCAGAATAGTAGGCACTCATATTACTCCCATTTTATAGATCACAAGCTTGAGGTTTAAGGAAGTAAGTGACTTGCCCAGCAGGCCATACCCAATATTTGTAGGACTGGGGCAACAGTACAAATAAGAAAGCTTTGCAACATAACAGCTTCAAAGTCAGTGGTGTAGAGTAGCCAGTAAGGACTGAAATGTCATTAAAGTGCTGGTTGTTGGTTTCAATGGGATCATTTACCCTCATGTGTTCATTGTCCGGCTTTTGTTTCTACAGACGCTGCTTTGTACATGATTCAGACAGACTGTGAATACATCTTTTTTTAAATACCCTTCAAATTCTTGGTAAAGTATAATTTCAATAGATGACTGCAGGTTTTCCTGTCATTTGTCAAGTTAATAAAGATCGCATGACTCCATAACAAGTTATAAATGGAGCTAATGACCTGTTAAATAAAATACAGCCTAGGGCTTCCCTGGTGGTCCAGTGGGTAGAGAGTCTGCCTTGCAGTGCAAGGGCACCGGTTCGATCCCTGGCCCGGAAGATCCCACATGCATGGAGCGGTTAGACCGTGTGTCCAATTATGAGCCAGCACTCTGGAGTGCATGCACCCAAAGCCGGTGCTCTGCAAGGAGAGGGGCCATTGAAATGGGAGGCCCACACAAGCCAAAGAATAAATGATGGATAAAAATAAACAGAAAAATCAAAGAGGCATTATGGAGGAAAAAAATTTTTTAAAATACAGCCTAGGGAATTCCCTGGTGGTCCAGTGCTTAGGACTCCTGTGGGCCCAGGTTCGATCCCTAAGGGGGTAACTAAGATCCTGAAAACTGCACAGCCTGGCCTCAAACAGCCAAACATACACCTTCACAACGACCTGGGCCCCACATTCAGATGTCTGAGTCTTTGGAGTTCTGCCCTACAAGGGGGTAGAATGGGAAAGGGCATGGTCCTAGCCCCACCCCTCTTTTTGCATACCCCTAAATACATTTCCCCGCAAGGGGGCTTGTGCACCGGCCTGCGGGTGTCCTCATCTGGATGCACACATTCTATTCTGGGTTTCTAAATTGAAATAGTCCACAAGGTATCCAGCACAGTGCGTGACAAAAGAGTCACAGCATCACATTTCAGAATAGTAGGGACTGAGAGAAGCTCTTAAAAGCTTCCAGAAAGGAAATGAGGGAAATCCACACCAAGAATTGGGAATCAGAATGACACTGTAATTTCTCAAAGTAGAAGAAAACAGAATAATAGCTTCAAAATCCTGAGATCCCGTCCCTGTCCAAATTACCAGTTAAATATAAGAAAAGTTTAAAGACATTTTCAGTGGTCACGTACTATGAACAGTAGTGTGGTAGCCATGTCCAAGGGGGCCTCTAAGAGGTTCTACCCTTGGTATTCACACCCTTAGGTTGTTTCCTCTCACACTAAATATGGATAACCTATAGAACCACTGAGTACTGCAGAATTGATAATATGTGATTTCTAAGGTTAGGTCATGAAATATACTGCAGTTTCTATTTTGCCCTCTTTTGGATCACTTGCTCTGGTGCAAGCCAGCCATCACGTATGTCATGGGAACACTCAAGCAGCCCTAGGGAGCGGTCCACAGGGGCAACTGTGGTCTCGCGTCAACAGACGGCACCAACCTGCCAGCCACGCGACTGTATCCTCCAGTCCCAGTCAAGCCCTCAGAAGATTTGAGGTTCATGAGACAGCCAAGACAGAGTTCCCAACACCTCCACCAAGCAAAGCCACTCCCAAGTTCCTGACTTGAAGAAATTGCGAGATAAAGGTAAATTGTTATTATAAGCGTTAAGTTTGGGAATGATTTATTACATAATAAAACATGTATAGGGGTATACTGGGGGGCGGGGGAGCCACGGTGTTCTGTAGTTCTTCCAGTTAAAAGGTAAAGCCTAAAAAAAAAAAAAAAAGTAAAGCCTATCTCTCCACTCTTGCATTTGGATGTGGCCAACACAACTTGTTTTGACAGATGGGACATTAACAAAAATGACCGAAGCTGAGGGTTATCAAGGGCTTGTGTCACTGGGTCTTCTCTCCTGTGCTCCTGGAATTCAGCCACTGCAACATGCGCCTGAACTCAGGTAGTCTGCTAGAGACTCCTGGCCGTCACCTCCACTGACAGCTCCAATCAGCAAGCCATGCAAGTAAGGTCATTCCAAACTAATCAGCCCAGCTAACTTGCCCAGAAAACAGCTGCCCAGGTGATCTACAGAACCACGAGAAAGAATACATGTTGTTTAAAGCTTTTAAGTTTTGGGATGATTTGTTACACAGTATAAGCTGATACAACCTGTTTACTTCATGTATATGTTTTTGTTTCAGGAAAACAAACTAGGGTCAAAGCCCAGTTATTTTCCAAACTTAGCCAACTTGGGGCAAATTAATTTACCTCTTTCGGTCTCAATTTTCCTCACCTTCAAACTGGAGAAAATACTGGGCAGCAGTCCCTATCTCTTAAAGATCATGGGACAAATAACTGAGATGAACTACATGGGTTTCCCAGGTGGCACTAGTGGTAAAGAAACCGGCTGCCAAGGCAGGAGGCATAAGAGATGTGGGTTAAATCCTGGGATCAGGAAGATCCCTAAGAGGAGGGCATGGCAACCCACTCCAATATTCTTGCCCGGAGAATCCCAGTGACAGAGGAACTTGGAGGGCTATAGGCCAGAGGGTTGCAGAGTCAGACTTGACTGAAGTGACTTCACATGAACTACATAACGTGCTTAGCATGGCACACAATGCTGGATAAATCAGTAAAGGATGACAATGGGGTTCCCCTGGTGGTCGAGTGGAAAAAGAGTCTGCCTTGCAAAATAGCAAGAAGCAGAAAGTTCCAACTCACAAGCAAGCTCCCAAGTTCCTGACTTGAAGAAATTGCGAGATAAAGGTAAATTGTTATTATAAGCGTTAAGTTTGGGAATGATTTATTACATAATAAAACATGTATAGGGTATACTGGGGGCGGGGAGCCACGGTGTTCTGTAGTTCTTCCAGTTAAAAGGTAAAGCCTAAAAAAAAAAAGTAAAGCCTATCTCTCCACTCTTGCATTTGGATGTGGCCAACACAACTTGTTTTGACAGATGGGACATTAACAAAAATGACCGAAGCTGAGGGTTATCAAGGGCTTGTGTCACTGGGTCTTCTCTCCTGTGCTCCTGGAATTCAGCCACTGCAACATGCGCCTGAACTCAGGTAGTCTGCTAGAGACTCCTGGCCGTCACCTCCACTGACAGCTCCAATCAGCAAGCCATGCAAGTAAGGTCATTCCAAACTAATCAGCCCAGCTAACTTGCCCAGAAAACAGCTGCCCAGGTGATCTACAGAACCACGAGAAAGAATACATGTTGTTTAAAGCTTTTAAGTTTTGGGATGATTTGTTACACAGTATAAGCTGATACAACCTGTTTACTTCATGTATATGTTTTTGTTTCAGGAAAACAAACTAGGGTCAAAGCCCAGTTATTTTCCAAACTTAGCCAACTTGGGGCAAATTAATTTACCTCTTTCGGTCTCAATTTTCCTCACCTTCAAACTGGAGAAAATACTGGGCAGCAGTCCCTATCTCTTAAAGATCATGGGACAAATAACTGAGATGAACTACATGGGTTTCCCAGGTGGCACTAGTGGTAAAGAAACCGGCTGCCAAGGCAGGAGGCATAAGAGATGTGGGTTAAATCCTGGGATCAGGAAGATCCCTAAGAGGAGGGCATGGCAACCCACTCCAATATTCTTGCCCGGAGAATCCCAGTGACAGAGGAACTTGGAGGGCTATAGGCCAGAGGGTTGCAGAGTCAGACTTGACTGAAGTGACTTCACATGAACTACATAACGTGCTTAGCATGGCACACAATGCTGGATAAATCAGTAAAGGATGACAATGGGGTTCCCCTGGTGGTCGAGTGGAAAAAGAGTCTGCCTTGCAGTGCAAGGGGCACTGGTTCAATCCCTGGCCCGGGAAGATCCCACATGCCCGGAAGATCCCACATGCCACAAAGTGGCTGGACCGGTGTGTCCAGTTACGAGCCAGTGCTCTGGAGCACATGCGCCCAGAGCCGGAGCTGTGCAAAGACAGAGGTCACTGCAATGGGAGGCCCACACAGGGCAAAGAATAAAACATGGATGAAAATAAACAAACAAACAATAAAAAAGGCCATTTTTTTTTTTTTTTAAATAAAAGGATGACAATGATCCAAATGACAGGAAAGAAGCCAAAAGTGAGTAAAAGGCCAGGGTAAGGCCTGGATTAGTCCTGCAGTGGGGCATAGTCTTTCCAAAGGAGGGATTTTGAGTGTATCATTCAACTCAGTTGCTTGGTCATATCTGACCTGTTCTTTGATGTCTCTGCTTTTTTAAACAAGTATTTGCTAAGCGCTTATCATGTGCCAGGCCCCATCCCTGAAACTGTAATGTGAAAGCAGGAATAGGTCATGACATTGAGCTATTTGAACCAGAACCAAACTTGCCTACTTCACAAAGAGTTGAACTGGGACGTCAAAATATTTCTGAACGGACTTGAGTGGATGGATAGTTTAGTTTGCTGCCCCCACTTTCATCCAGCTACTCAGAGTCAGAGGTAAAGGGCAGGGGATACTCACAGTACCCCTTAACTCTCTCTGCATCCTGTCTTTCCCCATCGTCACCAAGAAAATAAGAATGCATTCTACCCGAAACCAGAATTATTCCAACTGGAGACAGTGCTTTCCAGTCGTTTGATTTCAACCCGAAACGGAGCAGGACCCTATGGTCCTTGCCCCCTTGCCATTCCTCAGCCTGCCTATTGTCTGTTGGAAAAACTTTTAGTCAAAGAGTAAGTTTAATCAGAGAAGTGACAAAACACAGAGACAAAGGAAAACAGTCAAAGAAGACCAAATAATAGAAACTTATCATGAAGCATAGTCAGACTTGACTGAAGTGACTTCACATGAACTACATAACGTGCTTAGCATGGCACACAATGCTGGATAAATCAGTAAAGGATGACAATGGGGTTCCCCTGGTGGTCGAGTGGAAAAAGAGTCTGCCTTGCAGTGCAAGGGGCACTGGTTCAATCCCTGGCCCGGGAAGATCCCACATGCCCGGAAGATCCCACATGCCACAAAGTGGCTGGACCGGTGTGTCCAGTTACGAGCCAGTGCTCTGGAGCACATGCGCCCAGAGCCGGAGCTGTGCAAAGACAGAGGTCACTGCAATGGGAGGCCCACACAGGGCAAAGAATAAAACATGGATGAAAATAAACAAACAAACAATAAAAAAGGCCATTTTTTTTTTTAAATAAAAGGATGACAATGATCCAAATGACAGGAAAGAAGCCAAAAGTGAGTAAAAGGCCAGGGTAAGGCCTGGATTAGTCCTGCAGTGGGGCATAGTCTTTCCAAAGGAGGGATTTTGAGTGTATCATTCAACTCAGTTGCTTGGTCATATCTGACCTGTTCTTTGATGTCTCTGCTTTTTTAAACAAGTATTTGCTAAGCGCTTATCATGTGCCAGGCCCCATCCCTGAAACTGTAATGTGAAAGCAGGAATAGGTCATGACATTGAGCTATTTGAACCAGAACCAAACTTGCCTACTTCACAAAGAGTTGAACTGGGACGTCAAAATATTTCTGAACGGACTTGAGTGGATGGATAGTTTAGTTTGCTGCCCCCACTTTCATCCAGCTACTCAGAGTCAGAGGTAAAGGGCAGGGGATACTCACAGTACCCCTTAACTCTCTCTGCATCCTGTCTTTCCCCATCGTCACCAAGAAAATAAGAATGCATTCTACCCCGAAACCAGAATTATTCCAACTGGAGACAGTGCTTTCCAGTCGTTTGATTTCAACCCGAAACGGAGCAGGACCCTATGGTCCTTGCCCCCTTGCCATTCCTCAGCCTGCCTATTGTCTGTTGGAAAAACTTTTAGTCAAAGAGTAAGTTTAATCAGAGAAGTGACAAAACACAGAGACAAAGGAAAACAGTCAAAGAAGACCAAATAATAGAAACTTATCATGAAGCATAGTCAAGGACCTTTAGTTCCTTCCCAAGGACTATAGAGATATTCTGACCATATCCTATGAGCTGTCTTATGGATACTGAAACCCCCACCAGGCGGAGGAAGTTGATTACAGGATGCCATAACAGAAGCGGCCATAATTCCAGGAACCGGTCTCAAGAAACGCAAACAAACCGACCTTGAAACCGAAGATGAACTGTACCTAAGACAATCAGGATGACACTGGCTGGGCCACTTTGAAGACGGCTGTCTGGGCTGACCGTGCTGTTTCTACATGAAGCCCCCTCCCTCCGTCTATAAAAGCTCTTGCCTCTTGACTATGTGGGGAGGGGGGAGTCAGCCTTTGGACGGGCATCTGTCAAACTTCCTCTGCCTTCCATTTCAGGAATCCAAAATAAAGCGAGCTTTCCTTCCCATCAACCAATACAATCGCTGCTGAGCAGCAAGCAGTGGGACCTGGTTCAGTAACAAACTCACAAGATGAAGAACATTTTAAATGGCACCTGAGTAGGCAAACCTGAAGCTGAAACAAAAGTTCCATAAACTGAGACTAAAATGTATAATACATTCTGAATTTTTAATTCTATTCTATGAATTTTTAAAAGGTTTTAATTTTTTAAATGCTGGCCAAAGTCCTCTAAATGGATTTTAAGACCTATTAATGGGCCACAGCCAGCCAGTTTGAAAAACTGCTCTGAAGTGTCATAAGAGGAGGGGACTTACAGGTCATCTTGTCCAATCTTTTCCCTTCACAGGGAGCAAACTGAGACTCAGAGAGGATACGTTACGTGCCCAAGGTCCCACAGCTGTTAAGTGGCAGAATTTGGATTTGAACCAAGATTTGACTCAACTACTGAATTCTTGCCATGTGTCAGCCACTGTGCTGAGTTCTTGATATGCAGCATTTCGTTTGATACTCACTGTGATCCTATGAAGCTGATATTCCTATTTCCACCTTATAAACGAGGAACGAAGTCTCAGGATGGGGAACATGACTTACTCAGGGTGTCACACAGTCAATAACTGACGGGGAGACTTGTTACAGATTGAGCTGTCCGTAAAGCCTGTGGTCTCGACCGCTAAATCCACAGTGAGGAAAGTGGTTATCAAAGCAGGTTCGTGAGCTCTAACCGCCTAGGCGTGCGCATGTGAGGCAGTGGTAATGCTGTGCTCCCTGCTCTTCAAGGACTTACCACTGCCGTCAGAAAGTCAAGTCACTCAGTCGTATCCGACTCTTTGCGAGCCCGTGGACGAGCCATCATGGAATTCTCTAGGCAAGAATACTGGAACGGATAGCCTATTCCTTTTCTAGGGGCATCTTCCCAACCGGGGGATCGAACCGAGGTCTCTGCTTGCAGGCAGGTTCTTTACCAGCTGAGCTACTACGGAGGCCACTGTCGTCACCAGCTCCCCCAAAACGTTGGTGGTAAACGAAAAGAGAACAGATTGTAGCCTAAGGAGGAGGAGGATTCAAACCAGCCTCTCCAACTTCCCCTTTCAAACCAAAAAAACAACCCCGCTGCTGAGCAGCAAGCAGTGGGACCTGGTTCAGTAACAAACTCACAAGATGAAGAACATTTTAAATGGCACCTGAGTAGGCAAACCTGAAGCTGAAACAAAAGTTCCATAAACTGAGACTAAAATGTATAATACATTCTGAATTTTTAATTCTATTCTATGAATTTTTAAAAGGTTTTAATTTTTTAAATGCTGGCCAAAGTCCTCTAAATGGATTTTAAGACCTATTAATGGGCCACAGCCAGCCAGTTTGAAAAACTGCTCTGAAGTGTCATAAGAGGAGGGGACTTACAGGTCATCTTGTCCAATCTTTTCCCTTCACAGGGAGCAAACTGAGACTCAGAGAGGATACGTTACGTGCCCAAGGTCCCACAGCTGTTAAGTGGCAGAATTTGGATTTGAACCAAGATTTGACTCAACTACTGAATTCTTGCCATGTGTCAGCCACTGTGCTGAGTTCTTGATATGCAGCATTTCGTTTGATACTCACTGTGATCCTATGAAGCTGATATTCCTATTTCCACCTTATAAACGAGGAACGAAGTCTCAGGATGGGGAACATGACTTACTCAGGGTGTCACACAGTCAATAACTGACGGGGAGACTTGTTACAGATTGAGCTGTCCGTAAAGCCTGTGGTCTCGACCGCTAAATCCACAGTGAGGAAAGTGGTTATCAAAGCAGGTTCGTGAGCTCTAACCGCCTAGGCGTGCGCATGTGAGGCAGTGGTAATGCTGTGCTCCCTGCTCTTCAAGGACTTACCACTGCCGTCAGAAAGTCAAGTCACTCAGTCGTATCCGACTCTTTGCGAGCCCGTGGACGAGCCATCATGGAATTCTCTAGGCAAGAATACTGGAACGGATAGCCTATTCCTTTTCTAGGGGCATCTTCCCAACCGGGGGATCGAACCGAGGTCTCTGCTTGCAGGCAGGTTCTTTACCAGCTGAGCTACTACGGAGGCCACTGTCGTCACCAGCTCCCCCAAAACGTTGGTGGTAAACGAAAAGAGAACAGATTGTAGCCTAAGGAGGAGGAGGATTCAAAACCCAGCCTCTCCATTAACTCGGAACACCAGCTGCATCTCGCTGCTTTTCAGTTTCCACACCTGTGAGGTTGGGAGAGCAGTAACATCCGTCTCCAGCCCTGAAAGAGTCAACCTGCATTTCCCAGCCCCGGCAAGCGCTGGCGCAGAAGCCCACCCCCTCCGAGCCCCGCCCTCTTCCCCGCGCGCCTGCGCCGCGCAGGGGCGCCTTTTACGACGCGGCGGCCGCGGCGCGCTTGGCGGCGGGAGCGAGGAGAGCGAGTCGCGGGGAGCGGCGGCGGCCGCGGCGGTAGCTGCAGGGCCGAGGGGACGCGCGGGCGGTGGCGCCGCCATGTCGCACGGCCACAGCCACGGCGGGGGCGGCTGCAGCTGCGCCGCCGAACGGGAGGAACCGCCCGAGCAGCGCGGCTTGGCCTACGGCCTGTACCTGCGCATCGACCTGGAGCGGCTGCAGTGCCTGAACGAGAGCCGCGAGGGCAGCGGCCGCGGCGTCTTCAAGCCGTGGGAGGAGCGGACGGACCGCTCCAAGGTGGGCCTTCGCGGGGCCTGGGTGGGTGGGTGGGCGAGGCGGGGACCTGCGCGGGGCCTCGGGCCACCCTTCTGCTCTGTCAGCCGATTCCTGAAGTTAAAAATAACCGCGCGCGATTGCCAAGCGCTTTCCCGTGGCCGTCTCCTGCCGGCCCTTTGAGACGCGAACAGGGTCGAATCTCCCCATTTTGCAGGTGGAGGAACTGAAGCCCAGAGACGGGAAGGGGTGCTTTGCTTTACACGGCCAACGTTCATTTCCAGGGCTACGGGGGAGGCGGGGGAGTGAGGGAGGATGACTTCGAGGACGTTTTCCCTACCGTTTGTCCACTGGTCCCACTGAGTGGCCGCTTGAGCACTTACCACCTGCTGAAGACCACAAGCCAGTTTAGGGAGATGAAATACGTGATCCTGTCTAGAGCTTTTACCATTGCGGGGTCGCAGAGCCATTTGAAAGCTGTGGACCGCATAGGTACAGGTCTTTGCACACGATTTCAGGAGGCTAGTCGGCCCTGGAAGTTAATATGTGCTCAGATTGTAGCCTAAGGAGGAGGAGGATTCAAAACCCAGCCTCTCCATTAACTCGGAACACCAGCTGCATCTCGCTGCTTTTCAGTTTCCACACCTGTGAGGTTGGGAGAGCAGTAACATCCGTCTCCAGCCCTGAAAGAGTCAACCTGCATTTCCCAGCCCCGGCAAGCGCTGGCGCAGAAGCCCACCCCCTCCGAGCCCCGCCCTCTTCCCCGCGCGCCTGCGCCGCGCAGGGGCGCCTTTTACGACGCGGCGGCCGCGGCGCGCTTGGCGGCGGGAGCGAGGAGAGCGAGTCGCGGGGAGCGGCGGCGGCCGCGGCGGTAGCTGCAGGGCCGAGGGGACGCGCGGGCGGTGGCGCCGCCATGTCGCACGGCCACAGCCACGGCGGGGGCGGCTGCAGCTGCGCCGCCGAACGGGAGGAACCGCCCGAGCAGCGCGGCTTGGCCTACGGCCTGTACCTGCGCATCGACCTGGAGCGGCTGCAGTGCCTGAACGAGAGCCGCGAGGGCAGCGGCCGCGGCGTCTTCAAGCCGTGGGAGGAGCGGACGGACCGCTCCAAGGTGGGCCTTCGGGGGCCTGGCAGGCGGCCGAGGCTAGGCAGGGAACTGCGCGGGGCCTCAGGCCACCCGGCTGCTCTGTCAGCCTAGTTCCTGAAGTTAAAAATAACCGCGCGCGATTGCCAAGCGCTTCCCGTGGCCGTCTCCTGCAGGCCCTTTGAGACGCGAACAGGGTCGAATCTCCCCATTTTGCAGGGGGAGGAACTGAAGCCCAGAGACGGGAAGGGGTGCTTTGCTTTACACGGCCAACGTTCATTTCCAGGGCTACGGGGGAGGCGGGGGAGTGAGGGAGGATGACTTCGAGGACGTTTTCCCTACCGTTTGTCCACTGGTCCCACTGAGTGGCCGCTTGAGCACTTACCACCTGCTGAAGACCACAAGCCAGTTTAGGGAGATGAAATACGTGATCCTGTCTAGAGCTTTTACCATTGCGGGGTCGCAGAGCCATTTGAAAGCTGTGGACCGCATAGGTACAGGTCTTTGCACACGATTTCAGGAGGCTAGTCGGCCCTGGAAGTTAATATGTGCTGGGAAACGGAGGGAGGCGGACTGTTTATTTGCATTACACGCCAGTCGTAAAACAGGGTGGAAGATGCCTGAAACTGTAGGCCCTCGGCAAATATTTGCTACTTTCTCCTCTCTCCTCCAGTTTGTTGAAAGTGATGCAGATGAAGAGCTGCTGTTTAATATTCCGTAAGTGTCTCCTGGGTGTTTGCCTCAGGCTGAATAGGCTGAGCCCCATTGCCTTATCGGGATTCATTCAATGGTTCTATCAGGGGCGCACGTCTATTTCTAGAAATGCGGCAAATTACCAAGGTGGGTGTGTGAGTCGGAAAGCTTCAAAGCTATCTTGGTGCAGAAAAGACATATTTGTTAAAATGTAACTGAGAGGTCAAGGTAAATTTCTTAGAACCGCAGAATGCCAGAGGCAGACCAGATCTTAGAAATTATCTAGTACCAGTCTGACATGTGAGTAAATGGAAGCCCAGAAAGGGGGAAGGTCTTGCCCAGGGTCACGCAGCTTAGCAGAGACTCAAACCCAGGTTGACAACCGTCTTTTTTGCGTTCTGGCAGATTTACAGGCAATGTCAAGCTCAAAGGCATCATTATAATGGGAGAAGATGATGACTCCCACCCTTCTGAGATGAGACTGTAAGTGGCAAGGGTCTAGGCCCTCAAGAAGCTCCTGTCTCTTTTCTCTTGTCTCTGGTAGCACTTTATTCCAGATTGGTAAAATGCTTTCTTTATACTGGGTTAAATGTCCCTTCCTCCTCTGAAAAAATAAAAAAGTCATATTTGCTCTGCATCAGAATACACTAATCTCTTCCTGAATTAATGACTTTTTTAGATGAGGTATCTTTAGGACCCGCAGCTTGTGTCTCTTCAAAGTACTTGTTACGGCACCATTCGTTCCGAGAGCATCCTGTAAATGCCAACTGTTGATGACTCTGCAGTTTTCTTAATAACCCAGCTGCAGATCTCAAATGATGTTTAAGGAGTCTACTCTTGAGGTTAGCGTGAAAGGGTTCCCTTACTGTTTGAGACAGCCTTTCTTGTGTTTTTTAAGGACGGGGTCGCAGAGCCATTTGAAAGCTGTGGACCGCATAGGTACAGGTCTTTGCACACGATTTCAGGAGGCTAGTCGGCCCTGGAAGTTAATATGTGCTGGGAAACGGAGGGAGGCGGACTGTTTATTTGCATTACACGCCAGTCGTAAAACAGGGTGGAAGATGCCTGAAACTGTAGGCCCTCGGCAAATATTTGCTACTTTCTCCTCTCTCCTCCAGTTTGTTGAAAGTGATGCAGATGAAGAGCTGCTGTTTAATATTCCGTAAGTGTCTCCTGGGTGTTTGCCTCAGGCTGAATAGGCTGAGCCCCATTGCCTTATCGGGATTCATTCAATGGTTCTATCAGGGGCGCACGTCTATTTCTAGAAATGCGGCAAATTACCAAGGTGGGTGTGTGAGTCGGAAAGCTTCAAAGCTATCTTGGTGCAGAAAAGACATATTTGTTAAAATGTAACTGAGAGGTCAAGGTAAATTTCTTAGAACCGCAGAATGCCAGAGGCAGACCAGATCTTAGAAATTATCTAGTACCAGTCTGACATGTGAGTAAATGGAAGCCCAGAAAGGGGGAAGGTCTTGCCCAGGGTCACGCAGCTTAGCAGAGACTCAAACCCAGGTTGACAACCGTCTTTTTTGCGTTCTGGCAGATTTACAGGCAATGTCAAGCTCAAAGGCATCATTATAATGGGAGAAGATGATGACTCCCACCCTTCTGAGATGAGACTGTAAGTGGCAAGGGTCTAGGCCCTCAAGAAGCTCCTGTCTCTTTTCTCTTGTCTCTGGTAGCACTTTATTCCAGATTGGTAAAATGCTTTCTTTATACTGGGTTAAATGTCCCTTCCTCCTCTGAAAAAATAAAAAAGTCATATTTGCTCTGCATCAGAATACACTAATCTCTTCCTGAATTAATGACTTTTTTAGATGAGGTATCTTTAGGACCCGCAGCTTGTGTCTCTTCAAAGTACTTGTTACGGCACCATTCGTTCCGAGAGCATCCTGTAAATGCCAACTGTTGATGACTCTGCAGTTTTCTTAATAACCCAGCTGCAGATCTCAAATGATGTTTAAGGAGTCTACTCTTGAGGTTAGCGTGAAAGGGTTCCCTTACTGTTTGAGACAGCCTTTCTGTGTGTTTTGTTGAGATGGACTCACTCCACCTGAGTTTCCATGGCCTTTAGTTAACAAAGTTCCATATACCTCATGTAGTGGCTTTCCAGGTGGCATAGTGGCAAAGAATCCACCTGTCTTGCAGAAGAGTCCGGTTCTATTCCTGGATCAGGAAGCTCCCCTTGAGAAGGGCATGGCAGCCTACTCCAGTATTCCTGCCTGGAGAATCCTATGGACAGAGGAGCCTGGCGGACTACAGTCTACGGGGTTGCGAAGAGTCAGGCTTGACTGAGTGAATGAGGAGAATACACGCACATAGTGTACCTCTTGTAACGTCGAATCTGTCAATAACAAGGCTAGTACTCCCTTTCTGATGAGCTGTCGTATTCTAGAAGAAGAGGGACACCGCTTGTGCTGGAGAAACAGATACTAGAAGTACTTCACCTAAGAAGTTCTGCGGAAAAAAAAAAAAGGTTTTCTGAAAAAATGATCCATTTAAATGAGAGATTTAAGAAACAGACCTCAGTTTTGAATGTTAGAAACATGAATTTGAAAGCAAATCCACGTATTTAATCATTTTAAGGAAACAAAGTAGGTTTGAATTCATGCTTTTGAAGACTCGTTTACTTGGGAGATGGATTGGCTGGAAAAGACTAGACACCTGTGTTGGATCGTGGTGAAGGGTGGGCTCTGGAGTAAACTACTGGCGTCCAGATTCTGGCTGCACCACTTGCTAGCTGCATGACTTTGGGCAGTACTTGTCTAGATCTCAATGTTTTCATAGGTGAAATGGTGATAATAGTCTGACCCTCTTTTAAGATTTTTGGAGAACAATGAGCTATAACATGTGAAGAACTTCGAACAAATCTGGAACATAGTACGTGCCGAGTTTTGTTTTCAGTTTGAAGTGAAATTGCTCAGTTGTGTCCGACTCTTTGTGACCCGTGGACGAGCCATGGAATTCTCCAGGCAAGAATACTGGAGTGGGTAGCCTTTTCTTTCTCCAGGGGATCTTCCCGACCCTGGTCTCCTGCATTGCAGGCGTATTCTTTTACCATCTGAGCCTCAAGAAAAGCCCATGAATCCTGGAGTGGGTAGTCTTTCCCTTCTCCAGGGGATCTTCTTGACCCAGGGATCAAACCAGAGACCTCCTGCCTTGCAGGCAGATTATTTACCAGCTGAGCTTTGGTTTGGGGGTGGGTAGTTTTTGGCCACGCTGCACAGCTTGTTCCCAGACCAGGGATTGAACCCAGGCCCTCTGCAGTGAAAACACAGACTCCTAACCACTGGACCGCCAGGGATTCCCTAGTATGTGTCCAGTTCTGGAAACGCAGGTGCAAATACTTACACAGCCCTCCATTCTAAGCACTTAGTACTTTATCAAATCTAAGATAGCATTGATTATAAAATACACCATTATTCTGTGAACCAATGATAAAGGAAAATGTATCTGTTCAACAGGGATGTATCATTGATACATTTACAAAAGTTAAATTGAGACTTAAATCAGTGAAATTTGAACACGGGCTAGGTGTTAGATGATATTAAAGAATTACAGTTAATTGTAAAATAGTATCATAGGTTTTTTAAGAAGTCTTTTCTCTTTGGAGAGATACACAAAAATATTTTTGAGTGAAATGATATGTTTGGGATTGCTTTAAAATATCAACCACAGGGATTTCCCTGGTGGTCCAGTGGTAAGACCTTGTGCTTCCACTGCACAGGGCGTGGGTTCGATCCCTTGTCAGGGAACTAAGATCCCACATGCTGCTTAGCAAAACCAAAAGTAAATAAATAAGTTGGAAAAAACAACAATAACAAAAAAATGCCATCAAAAATCACAGTCACTTGACAGTCTACCCAAAAAAAAAAACCCCATCAGGCACAAACAAAATGAGGGTGATAGGAAAAATTGGCATAATGTTGGTTATTGAAGCTTAGTAATGAGTATATGGAAATTCATTATTTATTTCTCTTTACTTTTGTGTCTGTGAAATTTTCAGTAGTAAATTTTTTTTTTATTTTTTATTTTATTTTTTTATTTTTTTTGGCCACTTCTGTTGGTCTAAGCAGCATGTGGGATCTTTATTTCCATCCATCTTTGTTCTTTGGCCTGTATGTGCCTCTCATTGCAGTGGCCTCTCGCTCTGCAGAGCACCACCTCTGGGCGCGTGCGCTCCAGAGCTCTGACTGTAGTTGGACATGTCAGTCCAGCTACTCTGCCACATGTGGGATCTTCCCAGGCCAGGGATCGAACTGGCGCCTCTTGCACTGCAAGACGGTGTCCTTACCCACTGGACCACCAGGCAAGCCCATTAGTAAAATTTTTTAACACGTGCATCTTAGAATTGATTCAGTTTACCATCCACAGCAGCTGTATGGGATATGTACCATCACTATTCCCAGTTTACAGATGAACTAAAGAGACAGAGAGGTTAAATCACTTGCCCAGAATTACACACCTGGTCAGAGACAGTGCCAGCCTTTAAACTTAGGCAGTCTGGCTTCAGAGGTTTTGCTTTTACCCATCTGTTACACTGCCTCTCATAACGCTGCTCATAAATGTTCACTGTTATTAGTAGTAGTGTTCTGAGCATTGTTCTTAGAGACACTTTGAAGCAAACATTGACTTTCTTATATTACATGCATTTTGCTGCAGCTGATATCTAGGCCCATCCTATGTGGGTGTGGTAATAAAACACTAGAGATTGGGGGAGATGTGCCCCATTCTTTTAGAATTTGTGAGTTATAAAGGAGATTGTTCTTTCTTAGCTATGTCTTCGAAAACTTTTTTTCCTCATTAGCAGTTTTACTTGACTTTCCAAAGCCTATTGTATGTTGACGACCTTTTAATACTCTTTTCAAAATGGAAATCCCCAAGTTTTTTTTTTTAAGAATTGTAAGGTGACTCGATATATGGGGTAATTTTGGACACAGAAAAATGATTGAGTGTTGGGTTACCTGATCTTATCTCTTAGCTGTGTTTAATATGTTTCTGCCAGAGCATTTTTTCCCCATGAATAAGCTGTTTTATTTGACATCCTCAGCTTGGTCCGAATGTGCTGAGTTGTGTATTTTCTCCATGCATTTGTTGCATGTGACCTGATTTGAGCTGTCTCTTTGTGTATCACTTCTCATGTGATTTAACCCACTCAGAGATACCATTGGCTTGTGTTGCAGTTCTCAGCTCTTTTCTTGCTGGGTTCAAGATATTTATGTATAAATGCCAGTAAAATGTTATTTTAAATATTTTCTTTGGGTAGAGCTGAGGGGAGTCAGTAGGAAACTTTGAAAACCTGAAAAATGTGATAATGCACATTTCTTGATTTTTCTTCGCTTTTCTTTCTCAGGTACAAGAACATTCCGCAGATGTCCTTTGACGATACAGACAGGGAGCCAGATCAGACCTTTACTCTGAACCGGGATCTTACAGGGGAATTAGAATATGCTACAAAGTAAGCACTGGGCCTCCCTACCACTCTCTGGCTTCTTTTGAGAATAGCAGGCATTCCCTCATTTGCATTGAGCGTCTGGGCATGAGTGAAGCACTGGGCTTGCAGTTTGGTTTTGGCCCGTCTCCTGCTCTCCTAGCATCAGAGGCAAGTTAAAACAGTGGAAAGGCCTGATCTTAGGCTTGGTCAAACTTTGGCAGAGTTTCAGTGCAAGCCGCAGACTTGTTAACCTGGAAGCAATTGATGGATTTTAGGATGGTCTTAGGAAAGGTGTTTTTAGAACTGCTCTTCACACAGGGGGCGTACAGCAGCCAGCTTACATGTGACCCCTTCTCTCTTCACTGGCTCGCTCTTTTTTGAGCTTATTTTCAAATCCCTATGTGGACATCCAGTGGGGGCAGTATTGATCATATACTGTCCCTTTTGCCTTGGACAAGATCTGGCAGGTTTCAGTAATATGAATTGCTCGTCCAAAGGAGAGGAATGAGATGGAAGAGCCCAAGATTATTCTCTGAAATTTGCTGAGTTTTATCACAGGATGGAGCTGGGGATTGACATATTTAGCACGGTGGTGAGCACCTCACGGAACTCTAATGGTTGTCCTCTCTCTGCTCCTTCATCCTCTAGAATTTCTCGTTTCTCAAATGTCTATCATCTCTCAATTCATATTTCAAAAAACTTTGGAGCCGATACCACAAAGGTCTTTTATATTGGCCTGAGAGGAGAATGGACAGAGGTAAGATGGGGTTGAAGATGTTATTGCTCTCCCATGATGTGGACATGGGTGTGTTTATAGCTGCAGGCTGTGTTAGTGGGAGCTTGAGGGAAAGGAAGATCAAGTGGGACGTTGATCGTTCTGAGTCTCTCTATTATTTCTTGGTCTCATCACTGTAAACTGTCTGTTTCACAGGCTGTAGAAATTTTAAGGAGATTGAAATAATACAGTTGATATCAATTCAGTTTTTCCACTTAAATTGCTTTCCTTAATTTAACATTGTTGATAACTTTTCTTGTTCCAGGCACCAGAGAAAAGGTGATAAACAGGAGAGATAAGTTCTCCTTCTCATGGTGTCTCCATTCTAGTGGAGGAACGAATCTTCTAAGTTATAGGGTGAAATCACTGATTTGATCTTCTCCAGGCTTCTCATAGGCTGCCCAGTTGGCTCAATGGTAAAGAATCCACCTGCCAATGTAGGAGCCACAGGAGACGTGAGTTCAGTCCCTGAGTCTGGAAGATCCCCTGGAGGAGGCAATGGCAACCCACTCCAGTATTCCTGCCGGGAAATCCCATGGACAGAGGAGCCTGGCGGGATACAGTCCATGGGGTCACAAAGAGTCAGACCCAGCTGAGCGCACAGCACAGGCTGCTTAGGATAAAAAGCATCAGTACGGGGAAGAGATGAGAGGATGGCGTCTGGAAATGAACGTGAATAAGGACTCCTCCAGTGTGTGGTCTGGGAAGTGTCCAGCTGACCCAGCCTCTTACTTTTCTTGTAGCTTCGCCGACATGAGGTGACCATCTGCAATTATGAAGCATCCGCCAACCCAGCCGACCACAGGGTCCATCAAGTTACCCCACAGACACACTTTATTTCCTAAGGGCTGGCCGAGGCTCCCACAGAGGCGTTGTGTCAGTGAAGAAGTATGACATCCTGTTGGGAAGGACAGAGAGGGACGGGGCTCCAGAGAGAGTTGGCTGCCACGGCCTCTGCCAGGCTTCGTCTTCGGGGCTGGCCTGTGGACGACACCACACCCCCAGAAAAGGCTGTATGGGTGCTGAGGGACAGTCGTGGTTCTCTAGGGCCCTACCGAATTTGGATCTTGTGCTGGTCCGTATCTGGCAGCCGTGGTTAATGCCTGCCCTCCCAGTTAATGTGGCCATGGGATCCCAGGTGTCTTGTTGCTTTGTGGCAGGATTATTGTGTGACTTGTTTTTAAAAATGGAAACTATTCTTGGGCTGCAGTGAACTTTCTGAAGCCTCAGCATCGTGTTTGTATTAACCATCAGGAGGGTCTCCAACTAGAAATACTTGTCCCTGCTTGCTCCTTCTCCCTGTCATCGTTCAACATTCTTGTCAAGTTGCCCAGCTTGGAGTTGTCTGTCACGCGCCAGTGTCCCATGGTGATAGCCTGAAGAGCAGGTATCTGCTGTTGTTGCTTCATAGCGTGAGGAGAGGGTCCTTTTTTTTTTTTTTCTGTTGCCCAGGCAAGCAGTCTGAGGAGAGCATGGGCATTGTTTCTGTGTTTGTGGGTATCCTGGTTGGGGTAAGATTGGGACTTAGAAGTGTTTCCCCTTGGGACATCCTTCATGTTTATCAGCTTCCAACTAGTGTTGTAATAAGCCCAGTGGCAGAATTTGGAGATCTCAGTTCTTCTGTTCATGGCTTTTTATTCACTGTGACTAATAAGCTTCCTAATAAATCCTTGCCAGACTTAATGGTTGTATATTCTTTTGAGCTCTTGGTAGTACTTAATGAAACCTTTACTTACAACCTTTACTTATATTGAGAACTGTATGACACTTTGAAATTTGTCATTTTGGACTAGGTAGATCATAAGGGCCACAGTTATATCAATGCTAGATCATTTTCTCCAGGAAAAGTCAGGCCAAATTCTGTAGAGTGGGCTAAAAAACACTCCTACACCCACTAACTCACATTTTGTAAAGAAGAAGGTGAGGTTAAAAACCTCTCAGAAGTAACTTATGGGGTGATGTTTACAACAATAAGGGAGAGCTGCTTCCTGGAGCACATCAGAGGAAATGAGGAAACTTTAAGTGAGCAGCACATACAGTCAGAGGGTGGAACGTTTGGAAAGTCAGTATAGCACTTGGACTTCAGTATCTTAGAGGGGATTTGAAATAGTCACTCTTCTCTCCCTTGCAGAAAACAGAAACACTAGAGGATGGGAATTAGTGTTGAATTTGATCCTCTTGAGGGAGTTCCTCTGGATCAGCCCACAGCATTGCTAACCTGCTTTCTCCAGCCTGTCCCCGGGAAACGCTGCCTCCACTAAGCCGGCGAAGCCTCAATTTCTAAAAATGCAGCCTGAAATCAACCAGAAAGCAAACCCTATTCTTGATGCACACTCTGCCACAGCCTCTTTATTTCACAAGGGCTGTGTTTAACTTGGAGTAAGGGGGAAATAAAGTTATAGAAATGTTGGCGCAAACTGGCCTTTCATTACTCCCACCAATTAAAGCGCTAATCATAGGCGGCCTCTGGGGCAAGGCCTCTGAGCTTCACTTTGAAGAGTTTGCTCTAAATGCCACTGTGTCTGAAGTGACTGGGGTGCAGGAGGACTTGTTAATTTTTCCAGAAGCAGACCCAACGTGGAATATGGGAGAAAGGACAACTGTGTTGTCTTCCTCCACTCATTCCTCTCTTGGGGCCAACTCTGACCCGCTGAGCACTAAAGACCAAACCACCTCTTAATCTGGGCAAAAGTGCTTTGCTGAGCTTCCGGATACTGTGTTTCTTTCAGTTCAGAGAAAAGCCAGTGTAGGTTACACTGGGCAAGTGAGTCCTGAGCTGCTGTGGGATGACTCATTTCCTGCATGCGGATGCCCACAGGCTCTCAGGGATTTGGACCTTCAAAGTTTGCCTTCCCTTCCAGCTCTTATGTGGACCCTGAGCCCAGCTCCACTTTACTCGTGCCACAAAGCAAAGAGTGATCTCAGTGGTGACCGACTGAAACCTTTTTTGTTAACAACTGGGGCTTACTGATAGTGGTAGTTTGTGCACTGTCTACAGGGCATTGCTTTCTGAGAGCAGAGCTAAGGTCACGCTTCCGATGCCTGACCAGTTGTCCTGGACACTGCTGACGCCGGTGTTCATTTTTCCCAGGGTCCTTTTTGGAGCCAGTAAGTCCTCACACTGATACTACACTGTATAAAGCATTTCCACACGATCTCATTTGAACCTAACAGCAAAGCTGTGAAGTAGGTAGGGTAGTTATTATCACCGTTTTATAGCTCAGAAAGCAGGTGCAGGGATGGCGTTAGAGTAACCCTGAGATTGCAGTTTACTTCCCTCTCCAGAGCCCGTTTCCTTATCTTTAAAAAAATAAGACGGGAAGACCAGATGGTCTCGGAGGGTCTTGTCAGCTGGAGCGCATGACTCCGTGATCCTGGGAGGAGCAGGACATGCGAACCAGTGGTGGATACCCAAGATCATAATGGACAGGGAGGTGAGAAACGACGCTAGAGGGAAGCATGCCAGGAAGGCTTCCTCCAGGAGACGCACAGGGGGTGGCCGCAACCGAGAATCACGGACGCACTGTCTAGATTTGGAGGGAATTCCGTGGCCTCCCCGCGGGGAGCTGCCGCACCGTACCCGACATGGCAGCTCTTATCTGAAGAACCCCTGACGCCCACTTCCGGGTTCCGTACCGCTGGCCAGGCTACTTCCGGCAGCGCGATGGCTGGGTTCCCGGGACTCGAACGGAAGTTCCGGCGGGGGCGGCCGAGGGGGAAGAGTGTGTGTCTGTGCGGGAGAAAGGGGAGAGCCGCCCGAGAGGTCTCGAAGCCCCCGGGGAGTGGAGGTACCCCGGGCCGCGGCCAGCAGGCGGGGCGAGGGCCTGGGTGCGCCGGCTCCGCGCGGGGGTCCCGGCGCCAGGGGAGGGGCCGCCGCAGGAGGGAGGGATGGGGGTGGGGAGTGAGGTGCCGGGAGGCGCCGGCCGATCTCGGGGAGTTTGGGGGGAGAGACGGGGAAGAAGGTGGGGTCCGGTGTGCAGAGAGGGACTTCGGGGTCGGACGTTGGAGAGCCCCATCGTGGGGCGGGGGCGCTCCAGGGTCAGAACTGGAACGCCCCTCGGTGGGCAGAAGCGGGTCTGGGATCGGGATACAAAATGTCACTGGGAGGAGGGCGACCCTGGGTCAGAAGACCCCCTTGTGGGGAGTGGGAGACCCTGCATCAGGGTGGGAGTTTTTACTGTAGGGAGCAAGACCCGAGGTCGAGGGGAAGGCACCACTCTGAGAGGAGGGACCTGGGGTGAGAGGTGGAAGTTGCTCAGTGGGGAAGGAGGCGAATCTCAGCCTGGGGCAAGAGATGCATTCCCGTTTGGGAAGAGGGACCCTGGGGCCAGAGGTGAGGGATCCTGCTGTGAGTAGGGGCACTCGGGATCCGAGAGGGAAGGTGGGAGCCGTTTGGTGGGGTGGGAGGGTCGGGCGCAGCTAGGAAGGGTAGGCACTTAGGCTCGGGTAGCAGAAGCTTCCGGGGAGTTCGGAGGATGCTGAGAATGGGGAGGAGCCAGCCACCTTGACATTCTTTTGTGTGTCTGGGAGTCCCGGAGCGTGGTCGAGCTGGGGCACCTATTTGGAGTGGTGGGCGGCAGCAGCAGCAGGTAGCCTTATCCAGGGGGGCGTGGGGGCATCATTTAGCGGGTGGGTGGTGGATCAGAGCTCGTATGCCTCCTGGGGACATGGGCAGCTCCAGGGGCTCTCAGGAGGGCTGAGGAGGAGTGGATGGGAGGGAAGTTGGAGAAAATGTGTGTGGGGTTGAGGGTAGGGGCTGGAAGCATATTTCCCTGGCACTTCCCACCCCCCCTTCATTTCCCACTAGGGCAGGGAGGAGGGGATGCAGGGCTCTAAGAAGGGGGATGATGGCCGAGCAGGGCGAGGAGGCAGTAACCTGCTCAGGAGTGTCAGGTGAGGAGAAGGCAACAGGGGAGACCTTGGCTCCCCTCCCCGTCGGCTCCTGAGCCCAGCCCCAGCCTCTGCCCATCTCCCGCAAGCTCCGGGCTGCATGGAAGCCCAGATTCGGAGCCACGAGGGTGGCTGCCTCTGCTTTGGGGCCCTGCAGTGAAGGCAGACTTCCTCCCTGCTTGGACCCAGGACTTTTTTTTTTACCTGCCTTTTCTTTGTGCTCAGGAAGGAACCTAGGGTGCTTGAGGGGCTGATGGCCCGGGTTTGAGTTTCTGCACCTGAGTCAGGATTCTCCCCCGTGCCTGGTCTTGCCCATGACCCCTTCCCTGAATTTGCACAGGCCCCAGCCTGGAGCCCTGCAGTGTATGTGTGGTAACACCATGTCTGTGCCGCTGCTCACCGACGCTGCCACTGTGTCTGGAGCAGAGCGGGAGACGGCTGCGGTGAGGGTCCTCTGCTGCCCACGCGGTCTGGCGGGGGAGCCGGCTGGAGGGGGCGTGGGGAGAAGGGGGGTGGCCGTGGTGAGGGCAGCGGCCTGCGGCCAGGAGGCAGAGAGCTGCTCCCTCAGTGCCTCCCGTCCTAGGGAGGAAGGAGGTGCCCGAAGTTGGAGGTCAGAGTGAGTGGGGGGCCCCGTGGTGACGGCCCTCTTTCCCATCTCCGATCCTTTTCCAGGTTATTTTTACATGGACTTGGAGACACAGGGTGAGTGCGCTGGGTGGGCTGCTCCTGGGAGGCCTGCGCCTCCTTCCTGCTCCTCCATGTCGGTGCCTTTGCTCCCTTCCCTCCTACAGGCACAGCTGGGCTGACGCCCTCTCCACCATCCGGCTCCCTCACGTCAAGTACATCTGTCCCCATGCGTGAGTGTCACCCCAGCGAGGGAGGGGCTGAGGAAGAGGGGGTGGTCCTGTGGTCCCTGGCCTGTTCTCTCCTGCCAGCTGCATCCCGGAGCCCCCGGGCCCAGAGCAGTCGGAAGCGCTCTTTCAGCCTTCCTTCCTGTGGAACCCCCGGGAATGGGGTCCAGCCCCAGCCCCCAACCCAAGGCCTTCTAGACCTGAGACTCCCAGGACCAGGACCCCCTGGCCCCCTTCCCCACGTACTCACCGACTGAGCTGGAACCCCACACCAGTGCTGGGCTCTGTTTCTCCATCGCTGCTGCTGATGCCCCAACCCCAGCCTCCAGCCCCACGTGGCAGGTTGCCTGGCAACACCTTAAACACAGGCCCTGCCTGCTGGGAGGGCTCCCCAGGCTGCCCTGCCCCTCCCGGGCTGTCTGCTCTGGCTTCCTCATCCGTCCTGCACACCATGGTCCTCCTTGCCGTCCCTCCCAGGGGCTGATGGCCCGGGTTTGAGTTTCTGCACCTGAGTCAGGATTCTCCCCCGTGCCTGGTCTTGCCCATGACCCCTTCCCTGAATTTGCACAGGCCCCAGCCTGGAGCCCTGCAGTGTATGTGTGGTAACACCATGTCTGTGCCGCTGCTCACCGACGCTGCCACTGTGTCTGGAGCAGAGCGGGAGACGGCTGCGGTGAGGGTCCTCTGCTGCCCACGCGGTCTGGCGGGGGAGCCGGCTGGAGGGGGCGTGGGGAGAAGGGGGGTGGCCGTGGTGAGGGCAGCGGCCTGCGGCCAGGAGGCAGAGAGCTGCTCCCTCAGTGCCTCCCGTCCTAGGGAGGAAGGGAGGGGTGCCCAGAAGTTGGAGGTCAGAGTGAGTGGGGGCCGCGTGGTGACGGCCCTCTTTCCCATCTCCGATCCTTTTCCAGGTTATTTTTTTACATGGACTTGGAGACACAGGGTGAGTGCGCTGGGTGGGCTGCTCCTGGGGAGGCCTGCGCCCTCCTTCCTGCTCCTCCATGTCGGTGCCTTTGCTCCCTTCCCTCCTACAGGCACAGCTGGGCTGACGCCCTCTCCACCATCCGGCTCCCTCACGTCAAGTACATCTGTCCCCATGCGTGAGTGTCACCCCAGCGAGGGAGGGGCTGAGGAAGAGGGGGTGGTCCTGTGGTCCCTGGCCTGTTCTCTCCTGCCAGCTGCATCCCGGAGCCCCCGGGCCCAGAGCAGTCGGAAGCGCTCTTTCAGCCTTCCTTCCTGTGGAACCCCCGGGAATGGGGTCCAGCCCCAGCCCCCAACCCAAGGCCTTCTAGACCTGAGACTCCCAGGACCAGGACCCCCTGGCCCCCTTCCCCACGTACTCACCGACTGAGCTGGAACCCCACACCAGTGCTGGGCTCTGTTTCTCCATCGCTGCTGCTGATGCCCCAACCCCAGCCTCCAGCCCCACGTGGCAGGTTGCCTGGCAACACCTTAAACACAGGCCCTGCCTGCTGGGAGGGCTCCCCAGGGGCTGCCCTGCCCCCTCCCGGGCTGTCTGCTCTGGCTTCCTCATCCGTCCTGCACACCATGGTCCTCCTTGCCGTCCCTCCCCAGGCCTCGGATCCCTGTCACCCTCAACATGAAGATGGTGATGCCCTCCTGGTGAGTTTGGGGAGGGGATCAGGAGCTGAGGCAGCTGCCTGGGGCCAGCCCAGGCTCCTAGTAGCTGCCAGCGCCTCTGCTCCTCCAGGTTTGACCTGATGGGCCTGAGTCCAGACGCCCCAGAGGACGAGGCTGGCATCAAGAAGGCAGCCGAGAACAGTAAGGCCCCAGCCCCTCCTCGGCATCCTCTCTCCCCGGCTCCACCCCCCCCAGGAAAGTGCTGGGCAGTACCTGAATAGCTCCCCTCCTGGAGCACCCCGCCGATTCCCCTCACCCAGTCACGCCCCCTCCCCCAGTCAAGGCCTTGATCGAGCATGAGATGAAGAATGGGATCCCTGCCAATCGGATCGTCCTGGGAGGCTTCTCACAGGTGAGGGGAGAGAGACGGGGTGGGGGTGGGAGCCGAGCTGCCCCCTGTGACCCCGTGTTCTCTCCTTTCTCCAGGGTGGAGCCCTGTCCCTCTACACAGCCCTCACCTGCCCCCACCCTCTGGCTGGCATTGTGGCGTTGAGCTGTTGGCTGCCTCTGCACCGGGCCTTCCCCCAGGTCAGCATCTACAGGACCCTGGTCCTGCCCTCCGTCTCCTTGTGGCTGGGCGGGTTGCGCCCAAACCCTGGGCTTTGCCCTCCAAGTCCTGTCTGGCCCACAGGCAGCCAACGGCAGTGCCAAGGACCTGACCATCCTTCAGTGCCACGGGGAGCTGGACCCCATGGTTCCTGTCCGGTTTGGGGCCCTGACGGCCGAGAAGCTCCGGTCTGTTGTCACACCGGCCAGGGTCCAGTTCAAGACCTACCCGGGTGTCATGCACAGCTCCTGTCCTCAGGTGAGTGCGGAGGGCTCTCTCCCGCTCCCACCCTCCTCCCTCTGGCCAGGTGCCCCTCACAGCTCTCCTTGCCCCAGGAGATGGCAGCTGTGAAGGAGTTCCTCGAGAAGCTGCTGCCTCCCGTCTAACCCGAGTTGCTGTCCCCCGGCGCAGTCCCTCCGCTCCTGGGGGACTCGGCACGCGTGGCACCATCTTGGATCTGAGCCGGTCGAGCCCCTTTCTCACCCTCCTGGACCATCCTCTTCCCACAGGCTCGGGGGCAGGCAGGCCAAGGCCTGGTCAGGCCTTCCGTCCTGGCTTCGGGCCCCCGGCTGTCTGCCTCCGAGGGTGGGCTGCTTTCTTATCCCATTTCCCTGGAGGTGGGGCCCTCCCCGGCAGCAGTATTGGAGGGGCTGTAGGCAGCGGGAGAAAGGGGCCCAGCCGCTGACCCACTCACTCAGGACCTCACTCACTAGCCCCGCTTTGGGCCCCCTCCGGTGACCTCAGGGTTTGGCCCATGGGGCCCTCCAGGCCCCACCTCTCCCCTCCCCCACAACTGATTCTGCCCAGATAATCACGTCTCTCCCGCCTCCACTCCAGCTGCTTCTCAATCATGAATGTGTCCGTGGCCTGGGCCCCCTGGCTGCTGTGGGCTCCCTGCCCCTGTGCAGGAGTGTGGGTGACGGGGCGGAGTCCTTCGAGGGGGCTTCCCCTCAGCCATTCTGACTTGGGGGCTGGGCCCTGCCTCCCCATTACCCTCCACCCCCCGCAGGCCTGGAGCCTGCAGGGCTGGACTGAGGCTCAAGGTCTCCCCTAGCCGCCTCACCCCACGTTGTCCCCACTCTCGGGCTAGGGGGAGGTGGGGAGGAGTTGTGTCTCGTCTTCTGTCTCCATGTAGTTTTGGGTGTTTTTCTTGTTGTGTCCTGAATTCCGATAAAATTAAAGAAATTGCTTCAACTCTCAGGCCTGGACAATTCTATCCAAGGGGGCAGAGTGGGACCGCGTGCAGGTATCTGCTCCAGTGTAAGAAAACTTTATTTTAAATACTTCGGAACGCTCTTTCATAGCTGTATAAATTAGGGCCTGGGAGGAGGGGCTTCTGTTGTGTCTCACGGCCCTCCTTCCGCCCGTCACTCTTGGTAGTCCTCGTGGGCTCTTGGGCCTGCGCACCATAGACCTCTGCTACCTGGTCAGTGGAGCCTGTGGCCTCGTGCCCGATGGGCTGAGTGGGCCCAGCTGGGGTCTGAGGTCAGGGAGCCTCTGAGGCCCCTGGGTTCCTGCCAGAGACTGGAGAGCAGGCAGTTGTTCCTTTTCCTTTTCTGGTCTGGGGTAGGCCAGGGTCTCAGGCCTGCGTGCCAAAGCCAGAAGGATTCTGCTTTTGCCAGCGCCACAGATCTTCACCTGTGATGGGACGAGGGCTGAGCTCAGGAGCTCTCTAGACTGCAGGGCTGGTAGCGCCTTGGGCAGCCCAGGGTGGTCCAGCCCAGACCCCAGCAGCCCTCTCCTAGTCCCCAAGTCTCTCCCCGTGGTCAGGCCAGCACCCGGGGTTATGGATTAGGGCTCGCACTCACACATCCTGTCCAGCCCGAGGGCTGCTGACCAGCCCAGCTCTTTGAGGGCCAGGCTGGGGTTGGCATAACAGGCAGCCACGTCACCTTCACGCCGGGCCACCACCTTGTACGGGATCTGCAGGAGAGGGGGCGGGTGTTGCTTAGCTGAGCCAGCCCTGCTGGTACGCACCAGATGGCTGACCAGCCCTCAAGAAGTGGAGGTAACGGAGTGGGGTCTTGCTGCCAGGCATCGGGACCTCAGGCAGGCTCAGACAGGGCAGTGCTCTGATGCCCATCAGGTAGGCTGATTAGTGGGAGGGGCTGGGGGCAGGCCAAGGTGGGCTGCCAATCTACCTTCTTGCCAGCGGCCTTCTCCATGGCCTGGACCATCTGCAGCACCGAGTAGCCCGTTCCCGTGCCCAGGTTGTAGATCTGCCCAGAAAAGCAGGACAGGGATTGTGGCGGGGGTGGACTTACTTCCCCTCTGGACCCGCTGGTCCGGGGCTCAGGCTCCTCCCCCTCCCTGGCTTCTCCTCTCCCTACCCGGCAGCCACACTGCTCCTTCAGCTTCCTCAAGGCCGCGATGTGGCCCTTGGCCAGATCCACAACGTGGATGTAATCCCGGACGCCTGCCGAGGAGGAAGGTTGGGCGGAGGGGTCTGGAAGTGTCTCTGCCGCACCTCCGCCTCCCTCTGCCTCCCTCCTGGCTCCTCCGAGCCCTGGGCTCACCTGTGCCCGGTATTTTCCAAAGACATTCAGGAGCCTCGGGCTCACCTGGTCAGTGGAGCCTGTGGCCTCGTGCCCGATGGGCTGAGTGGGCCCAGCTGGGGTCTGAGGTCAGGGAGCCTCTGAGGCCCCTGGGTTCCTGCCAGAGACTGGAGAGCAGGCAGTTGTTCCTTTTCCTTTTCTGGTCTGGGGTAGGCCAGGGTCTCAGGCCTGCGTGCCAAAGCCAGAAGGATTCTGCTTTTGCCAGCGCCACAGATCTTCACCTGTGATGGGACGAGGGCTGAGCTCAGGAGCTCTCTAGACTGCAGGGCTGGTAGCGCCTTGGGCAGCCCAGGGTGGTCCAGCCCAGACCCCAGCAGCCCTCTCCTAGTCCCCAAGTCTCTCCCCGTGGTCAGGCCAGCACCCGGGGTTATGGATTAGGGCTCGCACTCACACATCCTGTCCAGCCCGAGGGCTGCTGACCAGCCCAGCTCTTTGAGGGCCAGGCTGGGGTTGGCATAACAGGCAGCCACGTCACCTTCACGCCGGGCCACCACCTTGTACGGGATCTGCAGGAGAGGGGGCGGGTGTTGCTTAGCTGAGCCAGCCCTGCTGGTACGCACCAGATGGCTGACCAGCCCTCAAGAAGTGGAGGTAACGGAGTGGGGTCTTGCTGCCAGGCATCGGGACCTCAGGCAGGCTCAGACAGGGCAGTGCTCTGATGCCCATCAGGTAGGCTGATTAGTGGGAGGGGCTGGGGGCAGGCCAAGGTGGGCTGCCAATCTACCTTCTTGCCAGCGGCCTTCTCCATGGCCTGGACCATCTGCAGCACCGAGTAGCCCGTTCCCGTGCCCAGGTTGTAGATCTGCCCAGAAAAGCAGGACAGGGATTGTGGCGGGGGTGGACTTACTTCCCCTCTGGACCCGCTGGTCCGGGGCTCAGGCTCCTCCCCCTCCCTGGCTTCTCCTCTCCCTACCCGGCAGCCACACTGCTCCTTCAGCTTCCTCAAGGCCGCGATGTGGCCCTTGGCCAGATCCACAACGTGGATGTAATCCCGGACGCCTGCCGAGGAGGAAGGGGTTGGGCGGAGGGGTCTGGAAGTGTCTCTGCCGCACCTCCGCCTCCCTCTGCCTCCCTCCTGGCTCCTCCGAGCCCTGGGCTCACCTGTGCCATCTTCTGTGTCATAGTCTTTGCCAAAGACATTCAGGACCTCCCGTCGCCCAATCGCCACCTGGGGTGGAGGTCAGGCTAGCTCTTCCTAGACCACCAACTGCAGAGCCAACCCCTTCCTTTCCCTCCTCCCTTACCTGGGAAACATAGGGCATGAGGTTATTGGGGATGCCCTGCGGGTCCTCGCCGATGCGGCCTGAGACGTGGGCGCCTATGGGGTTGAAATATCGCAGCAGCACCGCGTTCCAGGCCTGTGGGAGGCACATCAGACAAACTGGAGTCCAGGCTGCGTGTCCCCCCTGAATCCAGCCCCCCTCTCTCCCTACTGCTGGTTCTCTGTCCCTAGAAAGGAACAGGGGATCCAGCCCTCCTGAAATGCCTGAAGTCACTGCCGCTTCCTGAGCCCCAACCTCCTCCTCCGTGGGGGTTGCTCAGGACCTCATCCTCAGGCTCAAGGGGGCGGGCTATGAGAGGTCCAAGAGCAGAGCCGGGGCTGAGCCAGAAGGGGCCCTCACCTTGTCGGCCTGGCACAGGTCCCGGATCATTTCCTCAATGAAGAACTTGGACTTGCCGTAGGGGTTGGTACAGCCACCTGTCGGGTGGGCCTCGTCCAGGGGCAGGTACTGGGGGTTCCCGTACACGGTGGCTGAGCTGCTGAACACCAGGTTCTTCACCCCGTGAGCCCTCATGACCTGCCCGCAGAGGAGAGGCATCAGTGCCCCTGCCTCCTCCCAGGCGGGTGGGGCTGAGGTATGGGCTCGCACTTACAGCAGGGCAGACTGCGGCTGAGAGGCGAAGACAGGTCCAGTATGACCCTGCCCGGGCTCTGCCCCTGCCGCCCAGTGTCTGTCCCTGCCCCAGGCCTCACCTCCAGAAGCTGGATGGTTCCCGTCAGGTTAACTCTGTAATAATCCAGAGGCTTCTGCACGGACTCGCCCACGGCCTTGAGCCCAGCAAAGTGGATGACCGCCACGAAGCTGTGCTGCAGGGTCGCAAAGCTGGGGTCAGACATGGCTTTCAGGCCCGGCCCTCGGCAGTGGCCCCTGCCTGCCTGCCTGCCAAGCACCCACCTTCTTAAAGAGACGCTGTAGGGCTGCCTGGTCCAAGATGTCCATTTCCTCAAACTCCAGAGTGCGGCCCGTCAGCTCCTGAACCCGCCGCAAGCTCTCAGGCATGCAGTCCACTCCTGGTGGGGCAGATAGAGGCCGTCCAAATCAGAGGCGACGGCAGCCCGAAGGACCGGCCAGATGCACACCCTTTGGAGGGGGAGGCAGAACCCAGGGCTTCCTTTCCATCCCCCGGGAGCCACGGTCCGCCTGCCCCTGCTCACCGCGAATGGCGTTATGGAAGTTGTCGATGACCACAGGCCAATAGCCCGCCTCCAGCAGCTCCAGCACCGTGTGGCTGCCGATGTAGCCGGCCCCGCCGGTTACCAGCACCTTCTCTGCCATCGTGCCCGGCTCGGTGCAGAGACGCAGAGGCAGCTAAGGCGGTCCGCTCAGAGCCTCCTTCGACCTGGAGCGGGGCGTTGGAGGTAGTGGTATGTCCTAGTTAACAGAGCGGATCTGGAGGTAGCCCTGGTCCACGGACGGAGATGATCACTTTCTGGCCTTAGGCCTTGGAGACCACGTCTCTCTTGGCCCGTTTCCACCTCTCTAACGTGGAGTTTATAACCATACAAGCACGTGGCTGTGGGAGAGGCAGATGTGATTCTAAAGTCGTACCACATGGTACAGGTGGAGGCTGTGCATAGGTGCCGTAACTTCTAGTCATCATTGACCAGGGGTTGGGCAAATGGAACCTGAGGCTCCATGTTGCCTTCCCCGAGGCGTCTGGGAACTGGACACCTCAGGACACAAGGAAACGAGGCAGCAGCACTGGCACTCCCAGCAGCCCAGGAAGAAGTCGGTCTGTTCACTCAGACCTCTCCAATCCCTCTCTGTCATCACTAGGGACAAACTGGCTCCTTGCTTCTGTGACTAATACCTCCTGGGGTAAGCAGCCCCCCTGCCTCTCCCACAAAGGTCAGCAGGGAGAGGCAGGAAACACAGCGGATGGCCTCAGGGTGCGTCTCTGTCCGGCAGGCTGAGCCCAGTTCTGGGGTTACAGCACTGGATCCTGGAGTGGGCCCCGCCCCTAGGTCAGCCAAGCTGGTTCAGCCTGTGCAGATGCCCCTCCTGGGCTGGCGCTAAGGATCCCGCCTAATTCTAGGCGGCACAGAAGAGGATAGTGTAGACGTGGCCTTGGCCCCAGACTTCACTGCCAGGTGTGCACCACCGCCCTGAACAAACTCTGCGGGCAGAGACGGTGGCGAGATGGGTGGGGGTAAGGAAGTCCAGACACTGAGGCCTTTCATTGGGGCAGCCTGGCCAGCAGCTGCCTTCCTCCAAGATGCCTCAATCCTACTCTGGTTCATCCACCTCCAACCCCACTTGCTGAACACCCACTACGTGCCAGGCTCCGTACTGGGCACTTCTGCATTGTCTTCCTGAATTTCTCCAACATTCTACACTTGATCTTAGCCAAAAGGCAGAGCAGCGATATAATCCCTCCAACACTCTAATGAGACAGGTGTTATTACTTCTTGTTCACAGAGAAGGATGCCAAAGTCACAGAGGTTAAGCCAGTTGCCTTAAGTCACACTGCCAGTGTGACTTAGAATCTGGATATGCAAGCTTAAAGCCCCGCCCCTCCCCAAGCCGTTCGCCCCCCACCCCCACTGGCTCCTGCTGGACTCTGCCCTAGAGGCTGAAGCCGCCCCAGCTCCCGCCCCACCGAGCACCAAGCACCGTGCAGGCCCCTGGAAAAAGGTGGCGGAGAGGGTGCAGGGAGGCAGGAAGGCGAGTGAGGTTGCCTTCCCTCGGACTGGCGGGGTGACCTCGGTCTGCTGTCGCCTCGGTTTTCCCCATCCATAAAAGGGGCAAGGGGAGGGGGCGCAGGGCCGTGAGCGCTCGCGAGCCCGTCAGTCTCTGGGTGGGATTCGGGCGGTGGGTTGGCGGGGGCATAACTAGGAGTCCCCCGGCGGGCAATGAATGAACCCTGGCTGCCCAGCCGAGGCAGCGGGAGCTGGGAGAAGCGGGGGCAGGCCCACCCTGGCGGACTCTGCCCAGAACGCAGCCCGGGCTCCCGAGACTCGCTCCCGGCGGACCGCCCGGCCCCTCGCAAACCCGCCCGGCCCCCGCACCCGCCTCCCAAACCTGCTCGCCACCACGCGCCCCGCGGTGTCTCGAACGGCGCCGTCTCCCGCGCTCCGTGCCGGGTCCCTTTAAGGGCCGACGCTCCGCCCTGAGCCCGCCCCACCACGCCCCCAGGGGACGTGTCTGTCGGGAAGCCGCTGTACGGGGCGCCGCGAGGACCAAGGCCGCCGTGGCTTCAGGACGCCTGCGCGGCGCCTCCCGGGCGGGGGCGGGGGACTGAGGAACGCGCAGCGAGGACCCGCGGCCCGGAAGGTCACGCATACCCCCGTGTCCTCACTCTTAGAAGCAGGCGCTGCACCCGTGGAGATGGGGCTTGTCGGAGGCGCCCAGCAGCCTTTCTGCAGTGGGAACCGCAGCCGGGCGTGGGACCGAAGACCGCGGCTGCGTGCTCATCCTCAGGTTTTCCACCCTTTCCGGGGAACCTGGCATGAAGTCGATGGCTACCTGGAGCAGGCGGCGCCGCTGGAAGGAGCGGGTCGGGGTCGCTTACAGGCTGCCATTCTTTTAAAGTCGTGGCCCCCAACCTCCCGGAACGACTTGCACCCTGCCTACCATAGTGGGCTAGAGAATGGTGTTCTGTTTCTATATAAAATAAAGAGAGGCCTAACGAATGATGTGTATGAAGGCAGGACATCCTAAATGATGAAACCCGAGCAAAGGAAAGGAAGCACACGTGCGTCCCATAACCGGGAGTGCCCTGGGCCTGTCTGGGGACTAGACTGGTCACAAGAGCTGAGGGCACCCAAGGGTCGCGCCTCGCCAGGCCCAGAGGACCTTGTACAACAAACGACCCAGGTCACAGAGCCAACCAAGAGCCTCAGAACCCACCTCTCCAGAAATTCCCGGTCAGCCCTGAGTAAGTCATTACCACTGACTTCCGCAGTACTCAGGAGGGGAAAGAGGGAGAAAATTCAGACTTTTAATAAACTGAAGTCTGCGTTTTTCTCTTAAGAAGAAATGTAAAGATGCTTCCCCACCCCCCATCACACATGTAAACACACACCTGCACAACAGAACACTGAAATGGTTGTCATTAAACCTTTAATTACATAATCTGTTTTCAATAATCATGTTCAAAAGCCGAAATTTTCCAGAGGTGCTGGAGTTGGCAGGTGGCCACCACGGCTCAGCCCTCGCTCCTTCATCAATGCCCTCCGCCAGCTGAGGGGAAAATTCCTCCAGACCCCTTGGCCCTACAGAGTTGGCGAGTGATGACCCTCAAAACTACGGCAGCGACAAGCCGTGGACGGTGGCCAACTGGCACGTTTCACCCAGAGATGAGACTTGAGGATCAACCCAAGTCGGAGAGTTAGGTTCCCAAGTGCCCTCAGGCATTCAGCTCCTAGGCCTTCGGGTCCCAGTGGAGGGAGGCCTCCAGCTGCCCAAGCATCTCGCTCATCCTCAGGTCAGGCAGGGAGGGCCTGAGACCAGGCAGCTCCTGTCCACATCCTTCCCACCGGGAGAGACCTGTGTGCACAGCGGGCAGTAAAGCACCTGCTCCTGTTGATTGCCTTCCCACTTCCACATGCCCGTCCATGAATCATCCACAGGTGTCCCTATTCCCACACAGTCCCCAGGGCTTTGGCGGGGCATGGGGCTCACAGTTTACAGGTGGCCTGAGCCACTTTGGAGTTGGTTCTTCTGTTCAGGGCTTGACAGATAAAGGCCCCGGCTTCCAGGAGCTTCTGGAGGTTCACGCCCTTTGAGAAGCAAGTTAGAAGAAGCAGAAGTCACAACATGCTCTCAACATCAGGGACACATGAGACTGAGAGAAGACTGATTCTGAAAAAGCAAAGGTGAAGACGGCCAGGCTCTTGGTTCTCTGCGGGCGGGACACCGGTGGTCCGCGAGGGGGCGTCTCCTGGCCTGTGGGGCACCCCTCTGACAGACCTCAGCGTGTGAAGTGGTTTGTAGTGCCGCCACTGGGGAAGGGAGCTCAGTAGTCCTGTTCCGTGCTCCAACTCCAGGGTCTAGCATAGGCCGGTCCCCACTGCATACTGAAGTAAGGCCCGTGAAGCAGGGAAGTGAGAGTAGAAACACCACCTCATAGGGCCACAGTGAAAACCTCTTTATATTAGTAACAGTGGCTCCTATTTACTGCTGTGTACCATTTGCCGTGCAGGAGACCCAGGTTCAATCCCTGGGTCAGGAAGATCTCTGGAGAAGGAAATGGCAGCCCACTCCAGGATTCTTGCCTAAAGTATCCCTTGAACAGAGGAGCCTGGCGGGCCACAGTACATGGAGTTAGCCGGGGCACGTTCCCCACGCCTAGCTAGGGAAAATTCCTCCAGACCCCTTGGCCCTACAGAGTTGGCGAGTGATGACCCTCAAAACTACGGCAGCGACAAGCCGTGGACGGTGGCCAACTGGCACGTTTCACCCAGAGATGAGACTTGAGGATCAACCCAAGTCGGAGAGTTAGGTTCCCAAGTGCCCTCAGGCATTCAGCTCCTAGGCCTTCGGGTCCCAGTGGAGGGAGGCCTCCAGCTGCCCAAGCATCTCGCTCATCCTCAGGTCAGGCAGGGAGGGCCTGAGACCAGGCAGCTCCTGTCCACATCCTTCCCACCGGGAGAGACCTGTGTGCACAGCGGGCAGTAAAGCACCTGCTCCTGTTGATTGCCTTCCCACTTCCACATGCCCGTCCATGAATCATCCACAGGTGTCCCTATTCCCACACAGTCCCCAGGGCTTTGGCGGGGCATGGGGCTCACAGTTTACAGGTGGCCTGAGCCACTTTGGAGTTGGTTCTTCTGTTCAGGGCTTGACAGATAAAGGCCCCGGCTTCCAGGAGCTTCTGGAGGTTCACGCCCTTTGAGAAGCAAGTTAGAAGAAGCAGAAGTCACAACATGCTCTCAACATCAGGGACACATGAGACTGGAGAGAAGACTGATTCTGAAAAAGCAAAGGTGAAGACGGCCAGGCTCTTGGTTCTCTGCGGGCGGGACACCGGTGGTCCGCGAGGGGGCGTCTCCTGGCCTGTGGGGCACCCCTCTGACAGACCTCAGCGTGTGAAGTGGTTTGTAGTGCCGCCACTGGGGAAGGGAGCTCAGTAGTCCTGTTCCGTGCTCCAACTCCAGGGTCTAGCATAGGCCGGTCCCCACTGCATACTGAAGTAAGGCCCGTGAAGCAGGGAAGTGAGAGTAGAAACACCACCTCATAGGGCCACAGTGAAAACCTCTTTATATTAGTAACAGTGGCTCCTATTTACTGCTGTGTACCATTTGCCGTGCAGGAGACCCAGGTTCAATCCCTGGGTCAGGAAGATCTCTGGAGAAGGAAATGGCAGCCCACTCCAGGATTCTTGCCTAAAGTATCCCTTGAACAGAGGAGCCTGGCGGGCCACAGTACATGGAGTTGCATGAGTTGGGCACAGCTGAGTGACTGAACACAACACTATTTGCTTAGCTCTAGGCTGTCTTATCTTACATATCCTAGTAATGACTCCATGAGATAGGTGCTATTATTATTTCTGAGGCCCAGGGCAGTGAGGTGATCTGTCAGGTCACACAGCCTGTGAGTGACAGGACTAGGTTTTAAGCCTGTTCTGTCTGATCTCAAGCACAGATGCTCTCCTGCTTCCAGCCCGCACTGAGGGCTCTTCCTGACTTTGTGGGGAGGAGAGGAGGCAATTCTATTGCCGTCATTTTTCAGAGGAGAAAACAAAGGTCCAGAGGGAACTGACTCGTTTCAGGCAACGGCTGTCCCCTTTCAGGGCTTTTTTCCCCTCCACCCTGGTGCCTCCTCGGATGGAACTGAAAAACTCACACCAAGGGCCTGGTGTTCTCATAGCCTTCATCAACCACACTCTGTTATCTCAAAACATAGCAAAAAGACCCTAACCCCTTGGCCCCCTTCCCCTCTTAACTGCACAAACACCATCACAAAAGCACTCAACAAACCCGCAGCTCTGTCCTCCGGCTTCAGGCAGAGCTCTGGTCAGTTCAGGGCTGTCGCCACTAGGGGGCAGGCGGGCTTACCGTATGAATGCCCAAGCCGGCCAGCATGTAGACAAGGTCTTCTGTGGCCAAGTTTCCCGATGCCCCCTGTGCATAGGGACAGCCTCCAAGGCCTGCCACAGAAGAGTCCACGACACTCACTCCCATCTGAAAACAAGGATGGTGAAACATGGCTGTCACTGTGGGGGCCAGAGCCTACAGAGCCGGTTCCTGGAAACCTCCCTCATTGCCTGGTTCCTGCCTGCTTATGAAGGGGCCCGGGGGTCGAGTCCTGTTCCGTGCTCCAACTCCAGGGTCTAGCATAGGCCGGTCCCCACTGCATACTGAAGTAAGGCCCGTGAAGCAGGGAAGTGAGTAGAAACACCACCTCATAGGGCCACAGTGAAAACCTCTTTATATTAGTAACAGTGGCTCCTATTTACTGCTGTGTACCATTTGCCGTGCAGGAGACCCAGGTTCAATCCCTGGGTCAGGAAGATCTCTGGAGAAGGAAATGGCAGCCCACTCCAGGATTCTTGCCTAAAGTATCCCTTGAACAGAGGAGCCTGGCGGGCCACAGTACATGGAGTTGCATGAGTTGGGCACAGCTGAGTGACTGAACACAACACTATTTGCTTAGCTCTAGGCTGTCTTATCTTACATATCCTAGTAATGACTCCATGAGATAGGTGCTATTATTATTTCTGAGGCCCAGGGCAGTGAGGTGATCTGTCAGGTCACACAGCCTGTGAGTGACAGGACTAGGTTTTAAGCCTGTTCTGTCTGATCTCAAGCACAGATGCTCTCCTGCTTCCAGCCCGCACTGAGGGCTCTTCCTGACTTTGTGGGGAGGAGAGGAGGCAATTCTATTGCCGTCATTTTTCAGAGGAGAAAACAAAGGTCCAGAGGGAACTGACTCGTTTCAGGCAACGGCTGTCCCCTTTCAGGGCTTTTTTCCCCTCCACCCTGGTGCCTCCTCGGATGGAACTGAAAAACTCACACCAAGGGCCTGGTGTTCTCATAGCCTTCATCAACCACACTCTGTTATCTCAAAACATAGCAAAAAGACCCTAACCCCTTGGCCCCCTTCCCCTCTTAACTGCACAAACACCATCACAAAAGCACTCAACAAACCCGCAGCTCTGTCCTCCGGCTTCAGGCAGAGCTCTGGTCAGTTCAGGGCTGTCGCCACTAGGGGGCAGGCGGGCTTACCGTATGAATGCCCAAGCCGGCCAGCATGTAGACAAGGTCTTCTGTGGCCAAGTTTCCCGATGCCCCCTGTGCATAGGGACAGCCTCCAAGGCCTGCCACAGAAGAGTCCACGACACTCACTCCCATCTGAAAACAAGGATGGTGAAACATGGCTGTCACTGTGGGGGCCAGAGCCTACAGAGCCGGTTCCTGGAAACCTCCCTCATTGCCTGCCTGGAATTCCACTCAAGTTATTCATTCCTTCAGCTTATGATTCTGTCGAAGTGAAAATCCCACTGAAAGAAACTGTTTCTCTTTTTAGTTCCTAAAACAGGGTGAGTCTTTTATGCTACATTGTTTCCTCTACCAGGAATCTTTCCTCCTTCCTTTTATGGTTGACTCCTCAACTTCTCAGTCTCAAAACCACTTCCTCAGAGAGGCCCTTTCTGATCACTCACCTAAAGTAACCCTTTCCTGCTGCTGAGGTTTCAGACTCCTGATGTTTACTGTGCTCACTTACACACCCGTTCTCCCACACCCCACGCCTCTGACCCCATGGGGGCCTATCCTACTTCTCTAGATCAGTCCCTCCCACTTCCCTAGATGACTGTTTCATTTTCTCTCTCCTTAAACCTCAATTTGAGAAAGTAGGCCCAGAAAGTCATAGAAACATCTGGCTTAAAGACAGGAGCTTCAAGAAGGGTAATACGAAGCTTCCCTGGTGGTCCAGTGGGTAAGGAGTCCCCTTTGCAGTGCAAGGGGCACCGGTTCGATCCCAGGCCTGGGAAGATCCCACGTGCTGTGGAGTGGCTGGACCGGTGTGTCCAGTTACAAGCCAGCGCTCTGGAGTGCATGCGCGCAGAGCCGGTGCTCCGCAACGAGAGAGGCCACTGCAATCGGAGGCCCACACTGGCCAAAGAAAGAGTAAAGATAGATGAGAATAAATAAACAAAAAACCAATAAAAGACCCTAACCCCTTGGCCCCTTCCCTCTTAACTGCACAAACACCATCACAAAGCACTAAAAGCAGCTCTCTCCTCCGGCTTCAGGCAGAGCTCTGGTCAGTTCAGGGCTGTCGCCACTAGGGGGCAGGCGGGCTTACCGTATGAATGCCCAAGCCGGCCAGCATGTAGACAAGGTCTTCTGTGGCCAAGTTTCCCGATGCCCCCTGTGCATAGGGACAGCCTCCAAGGCCTGCCACAGAAGAGTCCACGACACTCACTCCCATCTGAAAACAAGGATGGTGAAACATGGCTGTCACTGTGGGGGCCAGAGCCTACAGAGCCGGTTCCTGGAAACCTCCCTCATTGCCTGCCTGGAATTCCACTCAAGTTATTCATTCCTTCAGCTTATGATTCTGTCGAAGTGAAAATCCCACTGAAAGAAACTGTTTCTCTTTTTAGTTCCTAAAACAGGGTGAGTCTTTTATGCTACATTGTTTCCTCTACCAGGAATCTTTCCTCCTTCCTTTTATGGTTGACTCCTCAACTTCTCAGTCTCAAAACCACTTCCTCAGAGAGGCCCTTTCTGATCACTCACCTAAAGTAACCCTTTCCTGCTGCTGAGGTTTCAGACTCCTGATGTTTACTGTGCTCACTTACACACCCGTTCTCCCACACCCCACGCCTCTGACCCCATGGGGGCCTATCCTACTTCTCTAGATCAGTCCCTCCCACTTCCCTAGATGACTGTTTCATTTTCTCTCTCCTTAAACCTCAATTTGAGAAAGTAGGCCCAGAAAGTCATAGAAACATCTGGCTTAAAGACAGGAGCTTCAAGAAGGGTAATACGAAGCTTCCCTGGTGGTCCAGTGGGTAAGGAGTCCCCTTTGCAGTGCAAGGGGCACCGGTTCGATCCCAGGCCTGGGAAGATCCCACGTGCTGTGGAGTGGCTGGACCGGTGTGTCCAGTTACAAGCCAGCGCTCTGGAGTGCATGCGCGCAGAGCCGGTGCTCCGCAACGAGAGAGGCCACTGCAATCGGAGGCCCACACTGGCCAAAGAAAGAGTAAAGATAGATGAGAATAAATAAACAAAAAACCAATAAAAGAGGCCAAAATTTAAAAAGAAGAAGAAAAAAGGTAATATGAGGGCTAAAAAGAGGGGGAAAGGTGGCCCAGGACCAAGTGGCCCAGGACAAGAGGCTAGACAGCCTGCAGCAAGGCAGCCTGTGGTCAGATACTCAGAACTTGCCTTCTAAGGAGCTGCTGGGCCATGGGGTCCTCAGTCTGGGCAAACCCACAAGAAGCAACCCTCAAGAGACACCCAATTTGAGGTCTTGGTCCACTCTGTGGGGAACAGCATCACAGGCTCCCGCCCGAGTGCTCTGTGCCTCCCTGCGTCCCTCCTGCTTGCTGCCCCTCCACCCAGATGCACGCGTGCACACTCACAGCCCCGCGTGCTCTGCTGGGGCCGGGGCACCTGAGTCTGCCCTGACCCCACCTCCGTCTTGTTTCCACTGCAGTGCTGCCCGGGTCCCTTCCACTTCCCTTTCTCAACTGCCTCACTTCACGTCCTTCAAGCCTCGTTCAAGCCTTCTCTGGCGAATCCTCTCTGACCACCCCGCTGGGATGGGGACCTTCCTCAGCCCCGTCCTTCCTCCGTGTGTGGGCTTTGTCACAGTGCATCAGGATCATCACCTAACTCTCGACGGTCTCTCCTGACAGGCAGATGTGGGAACTCTTGGGGCAGGATTACATGTCTGTCCACCATGGCCAGCCCGGGGCCTGGCACACAAGGGTGGGCACACAGTGAATGCTACTGAACGCATACATGAAACAGCTGTCCTGCCACCGTGCCCTTTGGAAAAATGCACATGTGCCTTTATCCCAGGACGTGATCCGATTACCTGCAGGGCCACCAAGGTGTTGGCCAGGGCTTGGCCGTAGGTGTCATGGCAGTGGACAGCCAGGGCAGTCACTGGCACCTCGTGCAAGAGCGGACAGCATATCCTTCATGGCCCCAGGGGTGCCCACGCCGATGGTGTCCCCCAGGGAGATCTCATAGCAGCCCATTGAGTACAGCTTCTTGGAGACCTGGGGAAACAAGCAGGCTCTTGGCGGACCCCAGATTCCTCAAGCTGGGGTCTTTGGCCTCCACAGAACACCTCCGTGTCTGGGGCACTGAATTCCTATCAGACTACAGCCTCCTTACAACTCTGTGAGTGGGACTGATCACTCTCATCGTACTCATCAGAAGACTGGGACGTGAGGCGCAGAGCTGGCCCCGGCCCCTCACGCCCGTGGCTTTCCTCCCGTGTGTCTCAAACTCCAGCCAATCCTTTCCTTACCACCTTCACACACTGCAGCAGACCCAAATACAGGAATCAGGAAAACCAATTCCTTGCATATAGCTCTATCTTTGGTAAGAAGATGTGTGAGACACCCAATTTGAGGTCTTGGTCCACTCTGTGGGAACAGCATCAGAGGCTCCCGCCCAGTGCTCTGTGCCTCCCTGCGTCCCTCCTGCTTGCTGCCCCTCCACCCAGATGCACGCGTGCACACTCACAGCCCCGCGTGCTCTGCTGGGGCCGGGGCACCTGAGTCTGCCCTGACCCCACCTCCGTCTTGTTTCCACTGCAGTGCTGCCCGGGTCCCTTCCACTTCCCTTTCTCAACTGCCTCACTTCACGTCCTTCAAGCCTCGTTCAAGCCTTCTCTGGCGAATCCTCTCTGACCACCCCGCTGGGATGGGGACCTTCCTCAGCCCCGTCCTTCCTCCGTGTGTGGGCTTTGTCACAGTGCATCAGGATCATCACCTAACTCTCGACGGTCTCTCCTGACAGGCAGATGTGGGAACTCTTGGGGCAGGATTACATGTCTGTCCACCATGGCCAGCCCGGGGCCTGGCACACAAGGGTGGGCACACAGTGAATGCTACTGAACGCATACATGAAACAGCTGTCCTGCCACCGTGCCCTTTGGAAAAATGCACATGTGCCTTTATCCCAGGACGTGATCCGATTACCTGCAGGGCCACCAAGGTGTTGGCCAGGGCTTGGCCGTAGGTGTCATGGCAGTGGACAGCCAGGGCAGTCACTGGCACCTCGTGCAAGACGGCGGACAGCATATCCTTCATGGCCCCAGGGGTGCCCACGCCGATGGTGTCCCCCAGGGAGATCTCATAGCAGCCCATTGAGTACAGCTTCTTGGAGACCTGGGGAAACAAGCAGGCTCTTGGCGGACCCCAGATTCCTCAAGCTGGGGTCTTTGGCCTCCACAGAACACCTCCGTGTCTGGGGCACTGAATTCCTATCAGACTACAGCCTCCTTACAACTCTGTGAGTGGGACTGATCACTCTCATCGTACTCATCAGAAGACTGGGACGTGAGGCGCAGAGCTGGCCCCGGCCCCTCACGCCCGTGGCTTTCCTCCCGTGTGTCTCAAACTCCAGCCAATCCTTTCCTTACCACCTTCACACACTGGGGCAGACCCAAGGACAGGAATCAGGAGAACCGATTCCTTGCATGTAGCTCTATCTTTGGTAAGAAGATGTGTGAAACTGCGGTCTCAGGTGCTAGTTAATAAATATCTTAAGAGAAGTCTGTAACTATTAAAAAAGTCAGAAGCCTGTCTGCAAACCGCTCAAATTATAGCAGACCCTGCTCCACCTGAGGAGACGCTGCCCTACCCCGTTCTGCCGGAGCAGGGAAGGAAGGATGCGGCACGGCCAAGGGCGCACATGATGCTCAGCGATGGTCTGCAGGATAAAGGAAACAGTGAGCCCCTCCCCCACGGCCCACGCGGGCAGAGTGACAAGGAGCTGTGGCAGCCGGTGGGCGGTAGAGGATGCGGGAAAAGCAGCAGGCGGTAGAGTGACGTGATGCTGACGCAAAGTCCCCGTTTGGCTGCTCACTAGCTGGGGGACCGTGGCAGTGGACCTCACTTTCCTAAGATTCTGTCTCTGCTTCTGAAAAATGACGAGCCTTTGCCGGGCTGCAGGGAGGACTGGTGGCCACAGGAGGCTGAGATCTGGACCGCGGCGGCCACTCTCCATAAGCAGTGACTACCTGTCACCACTGCTCATTTGTGGCTGCTGTCTGCTGTGGAGGAAGGGCTTTGGAGGCAAGCCGCTAGGGGCGGAGACCCGCTTTCTCCATTTGCAACCTGCAGTCTGTTTCCTCAACTGTAAAATGGCCTAACAATAACAATTCCACCAAATGTGCAGGGTGTTTTTTTTTTTGTTTTTTTCTTTTGGTTGGTTTGTTCTCTGGCTGCTCTGTGCAGCATGCAGGATCTTAGTTTCCCAACCAGGGACTGAACCTGCGTCCTTGGTAGTGAGAGCTTGGAGTCCTAATCAGGGGATTTCCTGCAGAGTGGTTTTTTGTTTGTTTGTTTGTTTTTTCCTGCAGGGTGGTTTTGAGGACAAAATGACCTAAGCTCTTGGGCTGCTCAAACTCACTTCCCGCCCTGTGTTTTTCTCAGAGGATGCCAATGGCCTCTCCAACCACGACAAGGAGGCCCTCTGCAGAGAGAGGATCCTCACCTCAGTCCCCACCGTCCACTGACCAGCCTGGAAACTCAGTCAGAGGTGATGTTGACTCTCGGGTAGTGGGCAGGGACTTCAGAGACCCCTGCCAGCCTAGGAGGTGCCCTACCCCGTGCCGGGGCGAGCACAGGGCTGTGTTCTCAGAGGGACTTAACAAAGGAGATGAGTCAACAAATGAAATCAGTGACCCGCGAGGAAAGGGTGGTGAGAACAACCTACACACTCAGGGGCAGGCGGCCCCCCAGAAACCCCCGCCCCGACCCCCACACACACCTCAGCAACCTTAGCTGGGGAGATCTTCCCTTCGTAGGGACATCCAAGCACACAGGAGACGTACCTGTGGGGAAACAGGGAGGAATCGTGTGAGGACCCAGCAGGGCTGGGACAGGGTGGTTGGTGGGCACACACCCCTGCTCAGCCCCACCCAAACCTGACGCCAGGCGGGAGGCCAAGGGCCTGGGGAAAAGGCTACGTCAATGTCGGTGAGCCAGATGAAGGCAGTGCCGCTCAGCGCCAGGAGTGGGCAGTGGAGTGCCACACGGGGAAGGGAAGAAACCAACAGGCCGAGGAAGCAGATGATGCAGAGAGGCAGCTGGGGGGAGAGGCACCAGGCCAGCTCAGGGTGAGGAAAGTCACCACTGCTCATTTGTGGCTGCTGTCTGCTGTGGAGGAAGGGCTTTGGAGGCAAGCCGCTAGGGGCGGAGACCCGCTTTCTCCATTTGCAACCTGCAGTCTGTTTCCTCAACTGTAAAATGGCCTAACAATAACAATTCCACCAAATGTGCAGGGTGTTTTTTTTTTTGTTTTTTTCTTTTGGTTGGTTTGTTCTCTGGCTGCTCTGTGCAGCATGCAGGATCTTAGTTTCCCAACCAGGGACTGAACCTGCGTCCTTGGTAGTGAGAGCTTGGAGTCCTAATCAGGGGATTTCCTGCAGAGTGGTTTTTTGTTTGTTTGTTTGTTTTTTCCTGCAGGGTGGTTTTGAGGACAAAATGACCTAAGCTCTTGGGCTGCTCAAACTCACTTCCCGCCCTGTGTTTTTCTCAGAGGATGCCAATGGCCTCTCCAACCACGACAAGGAGGCCCTCTGCAGAGAGAGGATCCTCACCTCAGTCCCCACCGTCCACTGACCAGCCTGGAAACTCAGTCAGAGGTGATGTTGACTCTCGGGTAGTGGGCAGGGACTTCAGAGACCCCTGCCAGCCTAGGAGGTGCCCTACCCCGTGCCGGGGCGAGCACAGGGCTGTGTTCTCAGAGGGACTTAACAAAGGAGATGAGTCAACAAATGAAATCAGTGACCCGCGAGGAAAGGGTGGTGAGAACAACCTACACACTCAGGGGCAGGCGGCCCCCCAGAAACCCCCGCCCCGACCCCCACACACACCTCAGCAACCTTAGCTGGGGAGATCTTCCCTTCGTAGGGACATCCAAGCACACAGGAGACGTACCTGTGGGGAAACAGGGAGGAATCGTGTGAGGACCCAGCAGGGCTGGGACAGGGTGGTTGGTGGGCACACACCCCTGCTCAGCCCCACCCAAACCTGACGCCAGGCGGGAGGCCAAGGGCCTGGGGAAAAGGCTACGTCAATGTCGGTGAGCCAGATGAAGGCAGTGCCGCTCAGCGCCAGGAGTGGGCAGTGGAGTGCCACACGGGGAAGGGAAGAAACCAACAGGCCGAGGAAGCAGATGATGCAGAGAGGCAGCTGGAGACCCACCAAGGAGGAGGAGACCCCCGAGAGGGCAACACGAGCGCCAGTTGACAGCTCAGGGTGAGGAAAGCACAGCAGGGGCCCTCGTGCGGCCCACCCAGGAGAAGACCAAGGACGGATGAAACCAGAGCAGGAACAAAAGAGCCAGGCTGGCCTGAGGGCCAAGGGATCAGCTGCCCGGGTGAGCTGCCAGAGGGCTGCCTCATTTATTCAGCTGATTACGGAGCCGCCCTCCGTGTGCCAGGCACTGGAGAAGCACCGTGAGCAAGACTGAGAAGGTCCTCACTGCCACGGAGCTAAAGGCTGCACGCTAGGGAGGCAGATGATAAAACGGTGATCTAGTAAGGGAAGGAGATAATCTCAGAAAGTGATGTGCTGTGAAGGCGAGACCGGGCAGGGAGGGAGGAGCAGCCAGAGGAGGCCGGCAGCAGTCAGGATGGCCCGGGAAGACCTCGGAGAGAATGCGGCACTGGAGCTGAGCTGCCCTCCAGGCAAAGGACCAGCGAGGCCCCGAGATGGGAGAGTTGTTTAGGCGCTCAGTTGTGTCAGACATCTGTGACCCCATGGACGGGAGCCTGCCAGGCTCCTCTGTCCACGGGATTTCTCAGGTAACCATACTGGGACGCATTGCCATTTCCTCCAGGGGATCATCCCGACCCAGAGATCATACCCACTTCTCATGCATCGGCAGGTGGATTCTTTACCGCTGAGCCACCAGGGAAGTCCAATGAAAGAGTAGGTATGTTCAAAACATACAACAAAGGACCGAACAACCGAGGTGTGGGGAGCAAGAGGCAAAGAAGTTCAACAGGGAGGGAAAGGAGGCCACGGCCTGATCACGGGGCTTGTGAGCTACGGTGAGGAGTCCAGCTTCTGGGCCCACCCACCCCACTGAGGTTGGAAAAAAGCCACCATGCTCAGCCCCACCCAAACCTGACGCCAGGCGGGAGGCCAAGGGCCTGGGGAAAGGCTACGTCACTGTCGGTGAGCCAGGTGAAGGCAGTGCCGCTCAGCGCCAGGAGTGGGCAGTGGAGTGCCACACGGGAGGGGAAGAAACCAACAGGCCGAGGAAGCAGATGATGCAGAGAGGCAGCTGGAGACCCACCAAGGAGGAGGAGACCCCCGAGAGGGCAACACGAGCGCCAGTTGACAGCTCAGGGTGAGGAAAGCACAGCAGGGGCCCTCGTGCGGCCCACCCAGGAGAAGACCAAGGACGGATGAAACCAGAGCAGGAACAAAAGAGCCAGGCTGGCCTGAGGGCCAAGGGATCAGCTGCCCGGGTGAGCTGCCAGAGGGCTGCCTCATTTATTCAGCTGATTACGGAGCCGCCCTCCGTGTGCCAGGCACTGGAGAAGCACCGTGAGCAAGACTGAGAAGGTCCTCACTGCCACGGAGCTAAAGGCTGCACGCTAGGGAGGCAGATGATACAACGGTGATCTAGTAAGGGAAGGAGATAATCTCAGAAAGTGATGTGCTGTGAAGGCGAGACCGGGCAGGGAGGGAGGAGCAGCCAGAGGAGGCCGGCAGCAGTCAGGATGGCCCGGGAAGACCTCGGAGAGAATGCGGCACTGGAGCTGAGCTGCCCTCCAGGCAAAGGACCAGCGAGGCCCCGAGATGGGAGAGTTGTTTAGGCGCTCAGTTGTGTCAGACATCTGTGACCCCATGGACGGGAGCCTGCCAGGCTCCTCTGTCCACGGGATTTCTCAGGTAACCATACTGGGACGCATTGCCATTTCCTCCAGGGGATCATCCCGACCCAGAGATCATACCCACTTCTCATGCATCGGCAGGTGGATTCTTTACCGCTGAGCCACCAGGGAAGTCCAATGAAAGAGTAGGTATGTTCAAAACATACAACAAAGGACCGAACAACCGAGGTGTGGGGAGCAAGAGGCAAAGAAGTTCAACAGGGAGGGAAAGGAGGCCACGGCCTGATCACGGGGCTTGTGAGCTACGGTGAGGAGTCTGGATTGTGGGTGTAGACAGCTTCCGGGCCCACCCACCCCACTGAGGTTGAGGCACCATTAAAACCACTTAGGGTCTAACAAACTATGCTGCATATTAAGAGGCATAATAAATGTTTGCTGGATAAATCATTTCAGACTCAAACACCTGAGTGTATTCTTCCATCTTCATTTTCCTTACTCTCCAAGCACTGCTGAGCATGGAAAAGCTAAAAGAAATACTGAGGAACGAGCACAGGCTTGGGAGTCAGGCAGACCTGGCAGGCCCTTGCTTCCCCGTTCATCCATCCATCCATTTCACCCATCGGTTCCTGAGCACCTGCTATGTGCAAGGCCGGAGCTGGGAGAGAGCGCACACCAGCAACTGACGGAGTGTGGGCTCTGCCTTCACAGAGCCCAGAGTCTGGTGGGAGGTGGGAGGCAGCAGAGCCTGTACTAAGCAGGTAAGTGCTATGTCAGGAGATGTCCAGGGGACTCTGGGAGCCCAGAAGAGGGCACCTACTCCACCGGAGGAAGAGAAAACTTCTTGGAGAAACTGGCACCATGAGAGGACCTGAAGAGAAGCAGGAGTGAGCCTTGACATGTAGGATATGGAAGGAAGGGTGTTCTGAGTCTACAGAAAGCACGTGCAAAGGCCCAGAGGCAGGAGAGAACCGGGCCATGTGACAAATGGAAAGAAGCTCTGGCTGGCTGGAGTGCAGTGTGCAGAGGAAACCGGGCCAGAAGGCGGACATGAGCTGGAGAGAGTAGCAGGGGCTGAACAGCGCAGGGGCTTGTAAACCAGCTGAAAAGCCTGGAGTTCACGAGTCGCTGGTAGAGTTATAACCAGGCCATGATGCCATCAGATGTGCATTCTGGCTGAAAGCGTTCTGGCTGCAGTTGGTTGTGACCTTAGAGCAGCCTCTTCATCGTTCTGGAGCCTCAGTTTTGTTGTCTGGAAATGGGGAGAGTAACCTTCGTGCTGCCCGACTGTGAGGTACAATCAGGCAACACATGGACAATGCCTGGCACCACTGCCATTAAAGATGTGACGCTGGAGACGTCTTGTAGGCCAAGAAGATTCCTCGGGGACGTATGGAGAGCTGGTGGAGGGGCCAGGATGACACGGACCTCCACGAGCCCTGCCGAGGGCCCTTTCTGCTGGATTCCGTGAACGAAGGGGCATCATTGGTCAAAAAGCATATTAAGAGGCATAATAAATGTTTGCTGGATAAATCATTTCAGACTCAAACACCTGAGTGTATTCTTCCATCTTCATTTTCCTTACTCTCCAAGCACTGCTGAGCATGGAAAAGCTAAAAGAAATACTGAGGAACGAGCACAGGCTTGGGAGTCAGGCAGACCTGGCAGGCCCTTGCTTCCCCGTTCATCCATCCATCCATTTCACCCATCGGTTCCTGAGCACCTGCTATGTGCAAGGCCGGAGCTGGGAGAGAGCGCACACCAGCGACTGACGAGTGTGGGCTCTGACTTCACAGAGCCCAGAGTCTGGTGGGAGGTGGGAGGCAGCAGAGCCTGTACTAAGCAGGTAAGTGCTATGTCAGGAGATGTCCAGGGGACTCTGGGAGCCCAGAAGAGGGCACCTACTCCACCGGAGGAAGAGAAAACTTCTTGGAGAAACTGGCACCATGAGAGGACCTGAAGAGAAGCAGGAGTGAGCCTTGACATGTAGGATATGGAAGGAAGGGTGTTCTGAGTCTACAGAAAGCACGTGCAAAGGCCCAGAGGCAGGAGAGAACCGGGCCATGTGACAAATGGAAAGAAGCTCTGGCTGGCTGGAGTGCAGTGTGCAGAGGAAACCGGGCCAGAAGGCGGACATGAGCTGGAGAGAGTAGCAGGGGCTGAACAGCGCAGGGGCTTGTAAACCAGCTGAAAAGCCTGGAGTTCACGAGTCGCTGGTAGAGTTATAACCAGGCCATGATGCCATCAGATGTGCATTCTGGCTGAAAGCGTTCTGGCTGCAGTTGGTTGTGACCTTAGAGCAGCCTCTTCATCGTTCTGGAGCCTCAGTTTTGTTGTCTGGAAATGGGGAGAGTAACCTTCGTGCTGCCCGACTGTGAGGTACAATCAGGCAACACATGGACAATGCCTGGCACCACTGCCATTAAAGATGTGACGCTGGAGACGTCTTGTAGGCCAAGAAGATTCCTCGGGGACGTATGGAGAGCTGGTGGAGGGGCCAGGATGACACGGACCTCCACGAGCCCTGCCGAGGGCCCTTTCTGCTGGATTCCTCTGGTGAAAGGACCCCAACATCAGGTCTGAAGCAAGCACTCGCCAGGATTTCTTCTGACCCCGTTTACTTGGGAAGAGACGACTGAGTGTGGAGTCTGGCCCTCAGCCCCCAGGGAAAGGAGCCTCTGAGGGAGGCTGCTGGAGCCAGAGGCTGCCCCTGGTCCAGAACGGTTCTGGGGAAAGGAGAGGCAGGGCCAGTGTGGTCAGACTCACCCCCGCACAGAGATATTGGCTGCCCGAGCCGCCTTCAAGATGTCTTCAAAGCGCTGCAAGCTCTCCTCTATGGAGCAGTTGATGTTCTTCCTGGTGAAGAGCTCAGAGGCGGCCCCGAAGATGGCCACTTCCTTGGCTCCGGCAGCCACCTGCCAACAGCCGGGGGGATTCCTCTCAGCACTTATCTCTTGCAGGAACACCCACACAGAGTGGTGTTATATAAACCCTCATCCTATGGTGATTTACATGACTGATGAACATTATACGCTGAATCGTGTCCCTCTAACCCCTGTGCCTCAGCATGTGATCCTCTTTGGCAGTCAGGTCACTGTAGATGGAAGAGTTAAGATGAAATCATATTGGTTCCTACTCTCTAATAAGAGGGTGCCCGGGCGAAGACAGAAAAGGCGAAGGTGGAGGCCGATACCGGAGTGATGCGCCGACAAGCCCGGGAACACCGCGAACTGCTAGCTGTTACCAGGAACTAGGAGAGAGGCAGGGAGAGATGCCCTCTCTCAGGCCCCAGAAGGAATCCAGTCAGCCGCCCCCTTGTGTGGACTCCGGCCTCCAGACTGTGAGGGGAAGCATTTCTGTTGGAAGCCACCTAAGTTTTCGGCATGGTGTAATGGCAGCCGTAGCAAATGAATACAGTGACTCCTCTCCCAATAACACAGAAGACGTGGCCCTCCTCCACGGACCGGCACTGTTGCTGCCGGCACTGCCCCGGGAGTCACTTTTTGTCTAAATTCAGAATCAGCATCTCCAATGACGTTCTCGTCTGAAATACTAAGAAAGTTGACAGATCGTAGCGCTACCAAACCTCTTGAGGAGCGTTGACGGCCTCTCTCTAAGAGGAGCGGGGCAACAACAGCAAGAGCGAACATTCATGAGGCACTTCTCTTCTACCAGGCTCTAGCTAAGCAATGCACATATGTCCTGTCCTCTGAACTCCTCACAGTGTCAGCTCCTACCATTAACCTTATTTCACGGGTAGAACCTGAGGCTCAAAGAGGTTTTGCAGTTTGTCCAGATCAGAGAGCTGGGAGTGGCAGGGCCAGGACGTCCCCCTGGGTCTGACAGTGCCCTTCACTGCTGGAGACGCATCGTTCAGACAGAATCCTGGGACAAGGATTGAGGCCAAAGGGCAAGGACTGAGACCCAGGGACAAGAAGGGGGCCAGTGCAGTCAATCTCATTTCAAGGGCCCCCACCAAAACTGAGTCTCTTACCGCTGCCTGGAAGCCTTTGAAGTTTGGGGTCAAGACTGGGTAGTTGATGCCAGGAAATTTCTGGATGCCCTTCAAGACTTCAGCATGGTCAGCCATCTGGGAGCCAAAGGAGATATAGTCAATTCACCACCAAGGAGGCAGAGAGCTCGGGTAGAGAGAGCCTTTTTAGCACAGAATCTCTGTTCTCCAGGACCCTTGGAGGAAGAGGCCTTTTGCAGAGCTGAGTCACCCCAGGGATTTCACTACCTGTTTGACAGCTGATGAGCCAGAAGGCTCCGTGGCATGGTGAGACCCGCAGTTTCTCTATGTGGCTAACACTGTCGGCTCTACGTAAGCAGCACCAGGGAGAGACAGAGGCCTGGGCCAACAATTTCATCTCAGGGGCCCCACCAAAAATGAGCCTCTTACCACTGCCTGCAAGCAGCGATGGTACTTCTGAGAATGTGCTCCGAGCCTGACACCGGGCTCAGCTCTCTGCCACCTCACGCTCAGCTGGAAGAGGATCTTGACTGCCTCTGTGATGCAGGAGTTGCTTTCCCTTTCAACAGATGCAGAAGCCACATCTCTAGATAGGCCTGGAGATTCTAGACTTCTAGGGCCAGAGGTCACCTTGAAACTGGGGAGGGTAAGCCCTCGCCAAGCAAGTCGGGGCATGAAGCACTGGGACCTCTCAAAGGCGGAAACCTGGAAACCTACATTCCTGACCTCTACTTACTTCTGGGGCATCTGAGACGTGCCTGCGGGCTGGGGCTCACCTGGGGAACCCATTTGGGAGACACAAAGCTGGTGGCTTCTACGACAGGCAGTCCTGCTTCAGAAAGCATGTCTATCAGCCTGATTTTCACTGGAGTAGGTACGATATTCTGTAATGCAGAGAGAAAAATGCCAGAAAACACAGGTCGGCAAAGTCAGTGATGAAATGGTCTCAGAAGGCAGCCAAAGCTTTTGCTACAGCCCCCACTTCACCATCTCATCTCCACTTTCAAACAACTGACTGGAATTCACATGTAGTCCTGGCCAATAGGTGCAGTACAGGCTTGTCCTCAGATTCCACAAACAACATTTTGCAGTGGAAGCAGTTTCTCACTTGAAAAGGAGTTAGGACTTACAATGGCAACAATATTTTCCTGTCATACGGACTTTTAAACTAAAGCTGTGTTACTTCATGACCCCATCAAAAACAAATGGAGAGCAGTGAGCCGTGGCCTGATGGGCCAAGGTGACTAACTCCCTGGGTCTTATGCGATGTGGCCTCCGAAGGGTCACGCCCTGCCCCTTCCGCCTCTCAGCTGGCACGGGATCTCATCCTCACATGCCTGGGCCTCCTGCTTTTTTCTTTGCTTCCCACGCCATGTCTAGCTGCTCACCAGACTCCGTGGATTCCTGTTTCCAAATCCACCACCATTATCCCATGTGTATTATAGCATGGTCTCACTCTACCAATTCATCCCACGCAGGAATCCTTCTAAAAGTCTCCCGTACCTCACTCTTCTGCTCAAAAGCCTCCCATGGCTCCCAGGCCCTTCTACCCCCAATTTCTCTCCCACTGTTTTAATTTCATCCATTCCACAAGTAACTTTTTTTGGCCACTTCTAGTGATCTTTCATTGATTTATTTTTATCCATCTTTGTTCTTTGGCCTGTGTGGGCCTCCCATCACAGTGGCCTCTCTCGCTACAGAGCACTGGCTCTGGGCACATGCGCTCCAGAGCTCCGGCTCGGTAGTTGGACATATCGGTCTGGGCGCTCCATGGCACGTGGGATCTTCCCAGGCCAGGGATTGAACCGGCGCCCCTTGCACTGTAAGGCGGTGTCCTTACTCACTGGACCACCAGGGGAGCCCCACAATTAACTTTTTTTTTTTCACAAGTAACTTTTGAGAGGCCATCCCGTTCCAAGGAACATGCAAGGAGCCACAAATACAGTGGTGAGCAGAACAGACATGATCCTGCCCTCAGAGAGCTTAAAGCGGACTGTGTACAAACCAACATACTATTAAAGGTAGGCTAAACATGGCTAAATTTTTTAAAAGATTTCTTTTTTGAAAAAAATAATATGTGATATTTCAGAGAAAAACACAGCAAAAAGAAACCTGACAGAGATAACACTCTTAATACCCTGATATGTAACTTTCTAGCTCTGTGTAAGCCAGTACATTAAACATGAGCTATGTGTGGTTGTTCAAATGTAAATGAATTAAACTTACATTAAAAAATTCAAATCCCCAGCCACACTAGCCACAACTCAAGTGCTCAACAGCCATGGGTGTCTAGTGGCCGCTGGATGACAGCTCTAGGGCATTTCCATTTTCATAAAAGATTCTATCACACAGCACTCTTCTAAGATCCTTTTCTAGGTATATGCTTCCACACTTATATAAAAATTAATATATAAATGTAATATAACCATATATATGTATATACACAGTTTTATAATCTGCTTGCGTCACTTAATACACTCCTCTATCTTTAACGGCTTCCCAGTATTCCATTTTATGGAGTCATTAATGTATCTGATCTAATTCTCCTCAGATTGAACATGCTGGTTGTTTCCAACTGTCCTGCTGTTACAACAGGGTTGCAGGGACACCCCAAGCGGAATCTCTGCAGGTGACTTTACCAGCTCCCTTTGGACAAGCCCCTGACATGTCGCCGTTGGAGCAGGCACGCCCTCACCTTTCCCCTGCACTCCTGCAGCACTTACTATGCAGCCTGCCCCGCAGGGCCCTGCCGCGGGCCCGGGGTCACAGCACTGGCGGCTGAACTCTCACAGGTGCCTGCCTGGTCTCCTGGACGGGCCCTCACTTGGGTATAGCTCGGCCCCCACAACATAGACCTCTCAATCCCCGCAAAAACTCTTTAGGTTGATTTGTACCTTTACCTTCTCATTCTGGAGTCCGTCTCGAGGACCAACTTCCACAATTTTCACTCGCTTTGGGAAAGGACCCACCGATGAGGTGCTGACCTTTGGTTTAAAAGAGGAAACAAAAAGTAATAGGAAGAGACTGTTGCTCTGTTTTAGAATCAAGAACAAAAAGAATATTTCACTTAGAAACAGGAACAGAGTATATGATTCATCCCCCCAGTACAGGACTATTTCCAACTCCCCTGAAATCCAGACTCATTTCCAACTGCCTGCCAGCTGAGCATTGAGACTGTTCTTTCAACAAACTTATTTGTACCTCTCAAACTTAGAAGTCCCCAAACAGAACTGTTTGATTTTTCCTAAAGCCCAGTTTGACTTGAACCCTTCCAGGTGGTGGCACTAGTGGTAAAGAACCCACCAGCCAATGCAGGAGACCTAAGAGACGTGGGTTCAATCCCTGGGTCAGGAAGATCCCCTGGAGGAGGAAATGGCAACGCACTCAAGTATCTTGCCTGGAGAATCCCATGGACAGAAGAGCCTGGAGGACTACAGTCCACGGAGTCACGAAGAGTCGGCCATGACTGAAGTGACTTAGCACGCAAGCACAGCTCAGTAAAAGCACCACATACATCCCTGTTGGTTAACCCAGAAACCTGACTCATCTCTTCCCCACTCACCATGACTTACGTGAGTTTTTTTTTTTTTTAATCCGTTTTCTTTTTTCTTTTTAACTGGAAGATAAGTACTGTACAATACTGTGATGGCTTCTGCCATACATCAGCATGAATCAGCCACAGGTATCCGTATGTCCCCTCCCTCTTAAACCTCCCTCCCTCCTCCCCCTCTCCATCCCACCTCTCTAGGTTGTCACAGAGCACTGGCTTTGGATTCCCTGTGTCATACAGCCAATTCCCACTGGCCATCTATCTGACATAGAGTCATGGCTGTGTTTCACTATTCTCTCCAGGCATCCCACCTCTCCCTCCCCCACTGGGACTGTAAGTCTGTTCTTTACCTCTGTGTCTCTTTTTGCTGGCCCCCATCAGTACCATTTTTCTAGACTCCATGTACTTGTCTTTCTCTTTCTTACGTTACTGACTTCTTCCGATTTTCGCGGACTGACGGCTGCTTCCTCCCGTTCTGTGCCCACCTTGATGGGTCACTATACTCCAGACCATTGGCCTTTCTCTCACAGCACAGTCTACAGTTCCTCCCGCCCAGATGCTCCTGCCCTTGCCCTTCCCACCCCTGGCTCCCTCTCATCTTTCCATCACAGACACGCCCCTCTGACTCCCCTTGGTAAAGCTGTCCATCTGCTCACCCTCATGATTTTCTATGTCTGGCCTATAGTCACCTCCCCGAGAGCACGGCAGACAATGCCTGGTCAGTGATTCCTCCAGTAGAATATAGACTCTAGGAGGGACCTTGTCTTAACCTCCATGGCATCCCTAATGTATGGTACTGTGCTGGTCACAAAGAAGGCACTTGTTAAAAACTATTCAGGGCTTCCCTTGTGGCTCAGTGGATAAGACCTCGTCTGCCAATGCAGGAGACACAGGTTCGAGCCCGGATCTGGGAAGATCCCACATACCGCAGAGCAGCTAAACCCACACATCAACAAAGACCCAGCACAGCCAAAAATAAATAAATAAAAGTTTAAAAAAAAAAAAAAAAACTATTCAAACAACAAATACATGCTTGTAGGGCATAGCTGCTCCAGAGGAGGGCCATGACTGAGTGTGGGCAGGAGTCACCTTGGACTTTGTGGCAGGAATGGAGGAGGGTCAGTTCTGTTAGGATCACAGGCTGGGTGGTGACAAGGAGGGTGAGTCTGAGAGGAGATGAACCCTTCAGCATTTGAAGACATTAAAAAATAGCCGTGTCTTCTCCGTATAACAAAGTTTGCCCTTCCTAGAGTCCCCTAAAGAAAATCTTCCCCTCCCTACCACCAAGTAGTATGAGGCTTTTCCCCCTGTCCTCTATTCTTAGTACTGCTTAATACTGTTTAAATTCATTTCATTTTATCAGACTTAATCAAGATAAATATATTGCAATGGGGCAAGGGGAGAGGGGTACTGGCAATCGGCTAAGGATTCACAATTCCTGAAACTTTTAAGGAAGGACATATTCCCAGCTATCAATCAGCTGGAACTTAGACCTAAACAACTGATGTGAACGGGCTTGGTTTTCAGCCAGCAAAGCTTCCTAGGGATCAAAGTGATGAGCCACTGAATTTCATGAAGTCAACAGGCTAGGCTGAAAGGCCTCTGCAAGATGACTCTCCCTCCAGGAGGGGTGTGCAGCCTCTGCTGGTACATTACCCTAAGAGGATCCCACTAGACTGTAAACTCCAAGAGGACGGAACTGTGTTTTACTCGTTGTTATATTTCCAAGGCCTTGAGACCTACTCAGCTTAGTTCAGTCGCTCAGCCGAGTCCGACTCCGCGACCTTGCTCGAACTCCGTCCATGAACAAATAGGGGCTCAATAAATAACTGGTGAATGCTGTTGAAAGAATGTCAAACCTGTTTCCAAGTTCCTCTTACAAGAACCGAATGAACTCGATTCCAAAACACATTTCTTCATAATGACTCTTCATACACTAACTACAAAACTGTTCATATTTAAGCAGCATTTATTATTTGCCAGGCATATATAAGACCTCGTCTGCCAATGCAGGAGACACAGGTTCGAGCCCGGATCTGGGAAGATCCCACATACCACAGAGCAGCTAAACCCACACATCAACAAAGACCCAGCACAGCCAAAAATAAATAAATAAAAGTTTAAAAAAAAAAAAAAAACTATTCAAACAACAAATACATGCTTGTAGGGCATAGCTGCTCCAGAGGAGGGCCATGACTGAGTGTGGGCAGGAGTCACCTTGGACTTTGTGGCAGGAATGGAGGAGGGTCAGTTCTGTTAGGATCACAGGCTGGGTGGTGACAAGGAGGGTGAGTCTGAGAGGAGATGAACCCTTCAGCATTTGAAGACATTAAAAAATAGCCGTGTCTTCTCCGTATAACAAAGTTTGCCCTTCCTAGAGTCCCCTAAAGAAAATCTTCCCCTCCCTACCACCAAGTAGTATGAGGCTTTTCCCCCTGTCCTCTATTCTTAGTACTGCTTAATACTGTTTAAATTCATTTCATTTTATCAGACTTAATCAAGATAAATATATTGCAATGGGGCAAGGGGAGAGGGGTACTGGCAATCGGCTAAGGATTCACAATTCCTGAAACTTTTAAGGAAGGACATATTCCCAGCTATCAATCAGCTGGAACTTAGACCTAAACAACTGATGTGAACGGGCTTGGTTTTCAGCCAGCAAAGCTTCCTAGGGATCAAAGTGATGAGCCACTGAATTTCATGAAGTCAACAGGCTAGGCTGAAAGGCCTCTGCAAGATGACTCTCCCTCCAGGAGGGGTGTGCAGCCTCTGCTGGTACATTACCCTAAGAGGATCCCACTAGACTGTAAACTCCAAGAGGACGGAACTGTGTTTTACTCGTTGTTATATTTCCAAGGCCTTGAGACCTACTCAGCTTAGTTCAGTCGCTCAGCCGAGTCCGACTCCGCGACCTTGCTCGAACTCCGTCCATGAACAAATAGGGGCTCAATAAATAACTGGTGAATGCTGTTGAAAGAATGTCAAACCTGTTTCCAAGTTCCTCTTACAAGAACCGAATGAACTCGATTCCAAAACACATTTCTTCATAATGACTCTTCATACACTAACTACAAAACTGTTCATATTTAAGCAGCATTTATTATTTGCCAGGCATATATAAGAGCCTTTTACATATCAACCCATATCGTCCACTTGATGTCTTATTAGGTAGGCACTATTAAAGTCCCCATTTTACTGTGAGAAATACGAAGCTCACAACGATTAAGTAATGTTCCCAAGGTCACACAGCTAGCTAGTTACCGAGCCTGTACTTGAACCCAGCAGTGTGGATCTACAGTGCATACTCTTAACCCCTAGGCCATGTTATCTCTGTCACTCTTCAGTGCCCCCAGTATTCTCTAGCCTGGGTTAAACACCTAGTTAATACCCGCTGTACACTTCTGCATAGAAATAATCCCCTCTAACCACTCAAATCCTGAGCTACCACCTCCTGAGCTAGGGTACCTATAGTGAAAGTGAAACAGAAAGTTGCTCAGTTGTGTGTGACTCTTGGCCACCCCATGACCTGGAGCCTGTCAGGCTCCTCTGTCCATGGAATTCTCCAGCACAAATACTGGAATGGGTAGTCGTTCCCTTTTTCAGGGGATCTTCCTGATCCAGGGATCAAACCTAGGTCAGACAGATTCTTTACCGCCTGAGCCACCAGAGAAGCCCACCAACTGATATCAACAGCTAATATGGACTAAAGCCCAGTGCTAAATTATAGACATCAGCACCTCTCTTAGTCCCTGTATGATGGGGATGATCACTATCTCAACTTCTTAGAGGAAGAAACGGCCTCAGAAAGACCCCAAATCACACAGCTAGGAAGTGAGGAAGTTTGGACTTAAATGTCCGGTTCTGACTTCAAGTCTATGCCAGCAACCCCACAGAGGGCTTACCACTATCGTCTCGTTACAAGAGGAATGTTTTTCAAAGCACATTGACATTCACCATCTCATATCTTCTTAACTTTTCAAGCTGGACGTCACAGATTTATTCGCAATGAGCAACTGATGGGGAAGGGTGGTCTAGAACACCACCACTCCCCCTCAACTTCCCCACCGCCAAGACAGTGTAATTTTTACCACTACACAGTTTTAACTCCTGAACTCTAAGGCAACAACTGACCTATCACTTACTAAGAACCAGAACAATGTCAAATACTTTAGTTCCATTTTTCCTTAATCTCCAAAACAACCCTGAGGTTTTGTGTTTTTTTTTTTTTTTTAAATGTTACAGATCAATAAAACTGGGATGGAGAGACCTGACACACAACCTAAAAAGTGGCTTCAGAACCCCTGTGGCATCACAGTGTGAGCTTTAACCATCACCATGTATTCAACTATACATACACTACACTCCTACACTTTCCTTTTACTCACTGAGCACGGGAGAGGCGGGGGAACATCAGGATCGAACTGACCCAAAGTACAATTCCAAGGAAATCACACCTGGCCACAGGCGATCCAAGTCCTGCTATCCAAGTCCTGCTCGCCAAGCTAGGACAGCTGCCAAGAGTCCCCCAACGCAACAAGAGTTGGAAATGGAGACAGACAGAGGGGGATGTACCCGGCTTTTTCCACTGGAATTGGCAGGTATTCATGATTAGCGTCAATGAGGAATGTGAAGATGTCTGAAGCTCAATGATAGAAAGATTCAGGGTCGCCAAGAAGTGCCCTGGCCAGAGAAGGAGGGCGCTTAGGATGGCGTGCCAGGTCTCCTCAACCCGGGAGCGTCACTCCCTATCTCTGGGCGTCAGCTTCCCATGCCCCTCAAAGGACTGGGGCGGGCAAAAGAGGGTCCAAGATTTCAAAGCCCTCCCAGATCTGGCCTTAAGAGCTGTCCGGGTTCACCTCTCAGAGAAATGATGTTGATTTTAAAAATAAAAAAAACCTTTTGGCCGTGCAGAATGGCTTGTGGGATCTTAGATCCCTTACCAGGAATCAAACCCCTGCCCCCTGCACTGGCAGCGGGGAGTCTTACGAAGGACCACCAGGGAAGCCTCAGGCTTTGCCTCTGCGGGATCCTGACCCTCATGGTGCCTTCAAGATCGCCTCTGCGCGTGCCGGGGCACTTACAGCCCGGAGGGTCGCCAAGCCCACCAGTCTCCGCGGCAGCGCCTTCCTCACTGTCGCCATCACGGCCAGCTTCCTCTGCGGCGGCTCCGCGGAGTCCACGTGACCACTGCCAGGCGGGCATAGCCCGGCCTGTGGGGCGGGGCCTCTGGAGCACCGCGGTGACGCCATACGCTGGCTCCGCCCCCGGCCTCTCGGTCTTCTTTTCATTCTTGGCGTTGTTTCTTTGGCCGTCGTTGCAGAGTGCCTTTTGTGTGCGAGGCGAAGTCAGGCGCTGCGACTATAAAGCTGAACAAAAATTAACCAGAGTCTCTGAGTTTGTAACCTGGGAGGTGTAGGAAGACAGATATTAACAATCACACAAATAGCTGTAGAATTACCTTCCGCAAAACTAAGGTGAAGCACTACTATTTGCCACACAGTGTTTCAAGTTATTTGCGTGTCTTAACTTATTCCTGACACTCTAAAGGACCTAAATGCAGGCGGTCGACTCTGGAGAGTGAAGCATCCTTCGATTTCATATCTTGAAGAATGATTAAAATTTACCCAGGGAAAGAGGATATAAGAAAAGCTTTCCAGATAGAGCATGCAAAGGCCCTGATGCAAAGGAATTGAATGGTTAGAGCGGTGTTTTTTCAAAATGATGTACATTTAGCGGGTACTTTTTAAAAATTAACTTTTTAAATTGAAAGATAATAGTTTTACAGAATTTTGTTTTCTGCCAAACATCAACATGAATCAGCTATAGGTATACAATGTCCCCTCCCTCTTGAGCTTCCCTCCCATCTCCCTCCCCATCCCACCCCTCCAGAGCCCCTGTTTAAGTTCCCTGAGTCTTAGGGCAAATTCCCATTGGTTATCTGTTTTACAAGTGCGTACTTTTAGAAAGAAACAGAATAGAAAATATCACACTAGGACTTCCCCGAGAAATGATGTTGATTTTAAAAATAAAAACCTTTTGGCCGTGCAGAATGGCTTGTGGGATCTTAGATCCCTTACCAGGAATCAAACCCCTGCCCCTGCACTGGCAGCGGGAGTCTTACGAAGGACCACCAGGGAAGCCTCAGGCTTTGCCTCTGCGGGATCCTGACCCTCATGGTGCCTTCAAGATCGCCTCTGCGCGTGCCGGGGCACTTACAGCCCGGAGGGTCGCCAAGCCCACCAGTCTCCGCGGCAGCGCCTTCCTCACTGTCGCCATCACGGCCAGCTTCCTCTGCGGCGGCTCCGCGGAGTCCACGTGACCACTGCCAGGCGGGCATAGCCCGGCCTGTGGGGCGGGGCCTCTGGAGCACCGCGGTGACGCCATACGCTGGCTCCGCCCCCGGCCTCTCGGTCTTCTTTTCATTCTTGGCGTTGTTTCTTTGGCCGTCGTTGCAGAGTGCCTTTTGTGTGCGAGGCGAAGTCAGGCGCTGCGACTATAAAGCTGAACAAAAATTAACCAGAGTCTCTGAGTTTGTAACCTGGGAGGTGTAGGAAGACAGATATTAACAATCACACAAATAGCTGTAGAATTACCTTCCGCAAAACTAAGGTGAAGCACTACTATTTGCCACACAGTGTTTCAAGTTATTTGCGTGTCTTAACTTATTCCTGACACTCTAAAGGACCTAAATGCAGGCGGTCGACTCTGGAGAGTGAAGCATCCTTCGATTTCATATCTTGAAGAATGATTAAAATTTACCCAGGGAAAGAGGATATAAGAAAAGCTTTCCAGATAGAGCATGCAAAGGCCCTGATGCAAAGGAATTGAATGGTTAGAGCGGTGTTTTTTCAAAATGATGTACATTTAGCGGGTACTTTTTTAAAAAATTAACTTTTTTTTAAATTGAAAGATAATAGTTTTACAGAATTTTGTTTTCTGCCAAACATCAACATGAATCAGCTATAGGTATACAATGTCCCCTCCCTCTTGAGCTTCCCTCCCATCTCCCTCCCCATCCCACCCCTCCAGAGCCCCTGTTTAAGTTCCCTGAGTCTTAGGGCAAATTCCCATTGGTTATCTGTTTTACAAGTGCGTACTTTTAGAAAGAAACAGAATAGAAAATATCACACTAGGACTTCCCTAGTAGTCCAGTGGCTAAGACTTGGATCCCAATGCAGGGGGGTCCAGGTTCAATCCCTGGTCAGGGAAGTAGACCTGTGATGCCGCAACTAAGACCAGTCCCAGTCAGATAAATAAATATGTGTACTTAAAAAAAAAAAAAAGAAAGACAATATCAGAGTGCATTGTATAAGTGGCAAAGGTAAGTAATGCTTTACAAAGCTTTTATTTGTTATTACAAAGCAAACTGCATTGCACCGTAAAATACATTTCCTACTGTAGACTGCAATTAGAAGTGTATGAAAACATTGTTTTAGAAAGATGAAAAGAAAATCAGAATGACTGGAGAGCAGTCAGAGAGTGAGTGAGAGAGTGAGAAGGGTCTTGTTTTCCTACTTGGGAGATATTGGCAGGGATCATGCCACAGGGCTTCGGAGAACACGTTGGCAACAGCCATCCTAATAGCAATGCATCTGAAGCATTTTGAGCAGGAAGATAAGATCAAATATGCGTTCTTTCCTTTGTTGTTGTTAAAGAAATTTGTACCTTTACTAGAATGGTGTTAGGCTTCAAATATACCAATTTGGGTAATCCAATTATTCACTTTTTAATAAGAAATGACACTACACTACAGAATTGCAATACTGGTCAAACAGTCTTGTCTTTACTTTTCCTTTAAAGCGAGAAACAGAATGCGAGGAATCAGAAAGCACTAGTAGGCATCAGTTAATCCTAGATAGGAGCTTCTTAGTTCCGAAAGCACTTGCAAAGAAAACCACTGCGGGGCACGGGAGGATGGAAGCACTTCGCAAATACACATTCTTTAAATAAGCACTGTGGCTACTGTGAGAGTGGACAGCCAACTAGTAAGTGCACTGACTGGCATTCTCAGGAGAGGCAGAGGAATCCCTGTCCCCTGTTTTCAAAGGGCTCAGGTTTTAGCTATGGAGAGAACAAGACAGGGTAAGTGTTCTGTTTTGCTACGACAGCACTAAACCTTTTCTCCATCATAGCAGTTACAGAACGACTGACAGGATCCTCAAGCCTGCAGGTAGAGGGCTGAAAGTGGAAGTGTGAGTCACTCAGTCGTGTCCAACTCTTGTGACCCCAGGGGCTGTAGCCCGCCAGGCTCCTCTGTCCATGGGATTTTCCAGGCAAGAACACTAGAGTCGGTAGACACTCCCTTCTCCAGGGGATATTCCCACCCAGGGATTGAACCTGGGTCCCCTGCAATGTAGGCAGATTCTTTACTGTCTGAGATCCCAAAGTAACTAGATGTCATTTAAAATACGACTTGTACACTGTAAACTACAAACCATTACTGAAATGAAAGAAGACATAAAAGATATCTGTGTTCCCAAATTGGAAGATTTAATATTGTTAAGGTGTTGTTGTGGTCCAGTGTCCAACCCGCCAGGCTCCTCTGTCCATGGACATTTCCAGGCAAGATTACTGGGGTGGGTCACACAAGTCCGAAGAGAAGTTACAAACCTAGCAGCACAGGAACTTCTGCATTCGGAGCGTCATAACGTGCACCATGGCCATGATCCTGGGTTACTGGGACATCCGCAGGCTCCCGACTATGACAGAAGCCAGTGGCTGAATGAAAAATTCAAGCTGGGCCTGGACTTTCCCAATCTGCCCTACTTGATTGATGGGGCCCACAAGCTCACCCAGAGCAACGCCATCCTTCGCTACATTGCTCGCAAGCACAACATGTGTAGGGAGACAGAGGAGGAGAAGATTCGCATGGACATTTTGGAGAACCAGGTTATGGATGTCCGCATGCACATGACAAGGATCTACTACAGTCCTGACTTTAGTTTTGTTGCTTACAGATATGTATGATCCCAGATTAGTCATATGTATATCCTCCCCATCCCACCCCTCCAGGCCATCGCACAGCGCCCCTGCAGGATCTGGGGGCTACTCTCTAGTGGAGGAGAAACTGAAACCTGATTTCTTGAAGGAGATCCCTGGGATCATGAAGCTTTTCTCAGATTTTCTGGGGAAGAGGCCTTGGTTTGCAGGGGACAAGCTCACCTTTGCAGATTTCCTGGCTTATGATGTCCTTGACATGCACCGCATATTTGAGCCAATGTGCCTGGATGCATTTCCAAACCTGAAAGACTTCATTTCCCGTTTTGAGGGCCTGAAGAAGATCTCTGCCTACATGAAGTCCAGCCGCTTCCTTCCAGGCCCTTTCTTTCTCAAGCCTGCTGTGTGGCGCAATGATTAGAGCCGGCCACCAGGGGAACGCACGGGGAGCCAGTGCCCCAGAGACCAGGTGGACCTTCCTGCTCACAGAACCATCAGTCCTTTTCTTTCTCCTTCTGTTTACTCGAGATGCCTCCTAGGCCCCCTTATCTCCCTCTCAATCCCCTTTCATCCTGCCTTTAAGATTCAGTTTCCCACTACTTTTTAGCAAAGTTCCTCCCTGACCCCCCAGTCTCCCTCCTGCACTAAAGCCACCAGATGATCCTTCCCTTCCATGCTTATTTCTGCTGTGAGGAGCCCAACCGGACCCCTGGCCCATGGAGCCCTGCGCCGAGCCCCCAGCACAGCCCTGAAGACCAGAACTGGCCTGGTGTGCAGGCCCTGCTTCCCAGTGTAGTTCCTGGCCAGTCTTGTCTGATCCCCAGTAAAGCCTCAATCACAAAAAAAAAAAAAAAAAAAATTACTGGGGTGAGTTGCTTTTTTTCTCCTTCAGGGGATCTTCCTGGCCCAGGGATAGAACCCGTGTCTCCTGCAGCTCCTGCACTGGCAGGCAGATTCTTTACCATGGAGCCACCGGGGAAGCCCCACAACTTCAACTAGTTGTGGTCATAGAAGAGACTCTGAAAAAATACACACTTTAAAAAATCTACTGAGACGAATTCATGGCCAAATATGTGGTATTTTCTTCTATCTTTTTTGTTTGTGTTCCTCAGGCTCAAGAATTTCCACTGTCCTATTGCTCTTCTTTCTTCTGCCTGCTCAAATCTGCCTTTGAATGCCTTCAGTGAAATTTTTATTTCAGCATTATACTTTTCAGCTCCAAAATTTTTATTGTTACGTTTTCTCCTTATTGATATATTCATTTCATTCACACATCATTTTCTTTACTTTCTCTATATTTTCCTTTAGTTATCTGAGCATTTTAAAAACAGTTCTTTTAAAGTCTTTTTTAAATATATTTGCAATCAGGTCTTTTTCCAGGAAGTTTCTGTGGATTTACTTTTTTTCTTTTGAATGGGTCATACTTTCATAATTCTTTGTATATCTTGTGATTTTGTTGTTGAAAATTGGATATTTGAATCTAATAATGTGGCAAGTCAGGAAATCAGATTCTCCTCCTTCCCTAGGATTTGCTGATTTTTTTGTTACTGTTTCTCTTCATTGCTTTTCCCCTTTTGGATTGTTGTAGGTTGTCTCTGTGCCAAGGATAAGCCAGAGGTGTACATTTAAGGTTGTCTCAGGCCTTTCCTGACTCTTTCCATGGGCAGGCACGGTCACTTTCTAGTATTTCCCATATAGGTGGTGGTTATTGAATTTCTCAACCTTTAACGTCTAGCTCCCAAAAGGGAGAAGAAAATGAAACTGGGGTAGGCAGGGGGGAGAGTACCAGCCCTTGAAGTCCAGTGGAAGTTACTTTAGCTGTTGGAGGAGGGGTTTGCAAGAATGGGGAAGGTACCACAATGACATGTGCAGCTCTCTGACTGTACCTCTGTGATCAAAAGCAGCCATCAAGAGCACAGATCCCTGATATTTGGAGGACTGGGTCCTTTTGACCACCTTGGTTCTCAGAAACTCTGTGCAAGTTGTTCCAGGAACACATACGTGGCAGTGTACTTCATGACAAGGGATGAGGGATGACTAGCTGAGACTGACCAGAATTAATATAATTTACCATCCAAGTATTCTGGAAGTTGTAAGCCTTCTGGAGCCTCCAGAGTGTCAAAACTGCTACATCAAACAGATTCTGCCAGTGCAACTGCTGTCTAGGTGAGGAAATAGATTCTTATTGGCTTCCTCTCTGCCATCTTTCCAGAATCCTCTCTAAAACCTTTTTTTTTAAAAAAAAGCTAACATTTTGGCTTCCCTGGTAGTCCAGTGGGTAAAGGGTCCATCTTGCAGTGCAGCGGGCACCAGTTCGATCCCTGGCCCTGGAGGATCCCATGTGCCGTGGAGCGGCTGGACTGGTGTGTCCCATTGTGAGCCAGCGCTCTGGAGCGCGCGAACCCAGAGCCGGTGCTCAGCAATGAGGGAGGCCACTGCGATGGGAGGCCCACACAGGCCGAAGAATAAATATGGATGAAAATAAATACATAAATAAAACAATAAAAGAGGCCAAAATTAAAAAAAAAATAAAGCAACATTTCACAAGTTTCAATGCATGGTATTTTCGTCATCATTCTAAGTATTTTCTAATTCCCTTATGCTTTCTTTGATCAATAAGTATTTAGAAGTGTTTTAAAATTTCCAAACGTATTAGTTTTTTTCCTCCAAGCTTTTATGATTCTTTAATTACAGTGCAGACATATGATATAGTCTATACAATAGTGCTTCATTGATACTTACATTTGTAAATGTTTCATCTATGCTTGGGAAAAACAAATTTTCGGTAAATACAGGGTAAGGATTTCCAAACACATCTAGTAAATAAAAAAGAGGTAGAAAACTTTATTAGATCTATGACAATTAAAGAGGCTGAGTGAGTACACGTGTGTGTGAGTGCGAAGTCACTTCAGTTGTGTCTGACTCTGTGTAACCCTATGGACTGTGGCCCACCAGGCTCCTCTGTCCATGGGGTTCTCCAGGCAAGAATAACGGAGTGGGTTGCCATGTCCTCCGCCAGGGGCTCTTCCCAACCCAGGGATCGCAACCGTGTCTCTTAAAGTCTCCTGCATTGGCAAGTGGGTTCTTTATCACTGGTGCCACCTGGTCAACTCAAAAGAATTGTACTAGACGTGAGGAACAGAAGAACCAAAGGGATTATTACTTCCTTTGCTCTGCATTAAGGAGACTTGTCAGGTTCTCCCTTTCTACTTTTCTTTTTTATTTTTGACCACTTTTATTGATCTTTCATTTATTTATATCCATCCATCTTTGTTCTCTGGCCTGTATGGGCCTCCCATTGCAGCAGCCTCTCTCGCTGCAGAGCACCAGCTCTGGGCGCATGCACTCCAGAGCTCCGGCTCAGTAGTTGGACACATTGGTCCAGCTGCTCCGTGGCACGCGGGATCTTCCCAGGCCAGGGATCGAACCGTCGCCTCTTGCACTGCAAGGTGGTGTCCTTACCCACTGGACCACCAGGGAGGCCCCTCTACTTTTCTTTTAACAGAAACGTAAAGCTAGACGCACGTCATATAGAAACTGGAAGAACGCTCCAACATGCTTTTCAGTAGAAAATGATTTGACATATACATTTATTTCTTTGATTGTATTAAACAAAGCAAGGCAGAATCACATTTTATTCGTAGTATCATGATAAGCATACTGAACATCAGAGTTCTTAGTGTGCTTCGGAAATTTCTAAAAAGCTGACTATTATCAGCCTAGAAGCATTCTCCTTCCCCTCCTGGCTTTCCTGCTCCTGGGGCCAGGTGGGGTCACTGGTGACCGTGGAGGATAAATAAACAGCATGAGTAGAGTCTGCCAAAACCTCTTCAGCACCTCCCACAGGCGATGGCCTGGCTATTCGACTGCCACGATAAGAATAAAAACAAAAATTCAAAGGGTAAGGATTTCCAAACACATCTAGTAAATAAAAAGAGGTAGAAAACTTTATTAGATCTATGACAATTAAAGAGGCTGAGTGAGTACACGTGTGTGTGAGTGCAAGTCACTTCAGTTGTGTCTGACTCTGTGTAACCCTATGGACTGTGGCCCACCAGGCTCCTCTGTCCATGGGGTTCTCCAGGCAAGAATAACGGAGTGGGTTGCCATGTCCTCCGCCAGGGGCTCTTCCCAACCCAGGGATCGCAACCGTGTCTCTTAAAGTCTCCTGCATTGGCAAGTGGGTTCTTTATCACTGGTGCCACCTGGTCAACTCAAAAGAATTGTACTAGACGTGAGGAACAGAAGAACCAAAGGGATTATTACTTCCTTTGCTCTGCATTAAGGAGACTTGTCAGGTTCTCCCTTTCTACTTTTCTTTTTTATTTTTGACCACTTTTATTGATCTTTCATTTATTTATATCCATCCATCTTTGTTCTCTGGCCTGTATGGGCCTCCCATTGCAGCAGCCTCTCTCGCTGCAGAGCACCAGCTCTGGGCGCATGCACTCCAGAGCTCCGGCTCAGTAGTTGGACACATTGGTCCAGCTGCTCCGTGGCACGCGGGATCTTCCCAGGCCAGGGATCGAACCGTCGCCTCTTGCACTGCAAGGTGGTGTCCTTACCCACTGGACCACCAGGGAGGCCCCTCTACTTTTCTTTTAACAGAAACGTAAAGCTAGACGCACGTCATATAGAAACTGGAAGAACGCTCCAACATGCTTTTCAGTAGAAAATGATTTGACATATACATTTATTTCTTTGATTGTATTAAACAAAGCAAGGCAGAATCACATTTTATTCGTAGTATCATGATAAGCATACTGAACATCAGAGTTCTTAGTGTGCTTCGGAAATTTCTAAAAAGCTGACTATTATCAGCCTAGAAGCATTCTCCTTCCCCTCCTGGCTTTCCTGCTCCTGGGGCCAGGTGGGGTCACTGGTGACCGTGGAGGATAAATAAACAGCATGAGTAGAGTCTGCCAAAACCTCTTCAGCACCTCCCACAGGCGATGGGACGCCTTGGCTTATTCTTGATCTGACATCATCTGAATAAGCAGGCAGGTTATGAAACAGAGGATGGTGGTAAATTTCCATCGTAGATAATTCCAGAAGTTAGGAATGGATGCACTTGACTGTTCAGTCCCCCTTTTTTTTTCAAAGATTTATTTATTTATTTATTTTGGGGCGAGGGTCGGGTTGGGGAGGGAGGGGAGCGGGTGGGCCACGTCTATTGGTCTTTCGTTTGTCTGTTTTCATCCGTCTTTGTTCCTTGGCTCCTGTGGGCCTCCCATCGCGGTGGCGTCTGTCGTTGCTGAGTGCCGGCTCTGGGCGCATGCGCTCCAGAGCTCTGGCTCGGTAATTGGACACATCGGTCCAGCCGCTCCGCGGCACGTGGGATCTTCCCGGGCCAGGGATCGAACCGGTGCCCCTTGCACTGCAAGGCAGTGTCCTTACCCACTGGACCACCAGGGGGAAGCCCTGTTCAGTCCCTTTTGCTGACCAGAGAGAGAGAGGGATGCTAGCAACGGATCTCAGATCTTGGATCCTGTGAGACATCAGCGTAACGTAATCCATTCCGTTTATTAAAATGTCTTGGAAAAGAGATGTCTGAGTGGAGAAGAGTCGTTTATTATAATCATGGTACTATAAGAGGAAAATCAAAGTGCAGGGGGTGTCCCTTTCTTCTTGAACTCCAATGATCACTTCACTCCCGTCAGCTTGACGGTCCAAGCATACTCAGCCGGAAGAGCTGAGGGTGGCAGGTGGGGCAGGAGCACGAGGAGACCTTTGCCCGGCTCTGGGGACCACTTTAGACTGCTCTGGACTCCCAGCATTGTGACCTGCAGAAACCAAACGGGAAAGGAAAAACCATGAATGCCTCGATGAGTGCAGAATGTGGCCCGAACTTGGTAGTGAACAGTGAGGCTGGGCCAGGGCAGAGGGAAATAAGAACAGGAGAGGTCTGGGGAGGGAAGGAAGGATTAAAGAAGGGCTGCCAGTTCCTTTACAGAAAGTTACATCTCCGATGGGACTGACAGAGGCTCTTTACCTCTGTGGTCGAAGTAGTTACGGGGGACGTAAGGTTTAAGAGTCCATCTTCTGGCCAGTGCAGGAAAATGGCATAAACAGCGAAGCTTTTAGAGGTATACCTGTGAAAAAAGAATCATCGTTGTCAAAGATACCTGGCTTAATATCCTGCCACATGACCTTACACACCCCCCTTTCAGCTGTCCACCAATTCCAAGACCTCTGTCTGTCACTGCTACTAGCAAGCAAACGACTCGATGCCAGCCCTGGAAGACTCTTTATGGTGATATCTCCCCCTTCCTCTCTCTAAGAGGTTCTAAGTTTTCTTAAAAATTTTTTTAACTCTTAAAGTCATTATCTCACAGTGAAGGCATCTGCCTCAATTATTCCTCTCACTCCCCAACTTCAAATCCACATGGAAACAGCTGAGCGCATAACAAGGGCAACATGTGCTCGGCTCGTAATTGGACACATCGGTCCAGCCGCTCCGTGGCACGTGGGATCTACCTGGGCCAGGGATCGAACCGGTACCCCTTGCCCTGCAAGGCGGTGTCCTTACCCACTGAATCACCAGGGAAGCCCTGTTCAGTCCCTTTTGCTGACCAGAGAGAGAGAGGGATGCTAGCAACGGATCTCAGATCTTGGATCCTGTGAGACATCAGCGTAACGTAATCCATTCCGTTTATTAAAATGTCTTGGAAAAGAGATGTCTGAGTGGAGAAGAGTCGTTTATTATAATCATGGTACTATAAGAGGAAAATCAAAGTGCAGGGGGTGTCCCTTTCTTCTTGAACTCCAATGATCACTTCACTCCCGTCAGCTTGACGGTCCAAGCATACTCAGCCGGAAGAGCTGAGGGTGGCAGGTGGGGCAGGAGCACGAGGAGACCTTTGCCCGGCTCTGGGGACCACTTTAGACTGCTCTGGACTCCCAGCATTGTGACCTGCAGAAACCAAACGGGAAAGGAAAAACCATGAATGCCTCGATGAGTGCAGAATGTGGCCCGAACTTGGTAGTGAACAGTGAGGCTGGGCCAGGGCAGAGGGAAATAAGAACAGGAGAGGTCTGGGGAGGGAAGGAAGGATTAAAGAAGGGCTGCCAGTTCCTTTACAGAAAGTTACATCTCCGATGGGACTGACAGAGGCTCTTTACCTCTGTGGTCGAAGTAGTTACGGGGGACGTAAGGTTTAAGAGTCCATCTTCTGGCCAGTGCAGGAAAATGGCATAAACAGCGAAGCTTTTAGAGGTATACCTGTGAAAAAAGAATCATCGTTGTCAAAGATACCTGGCTTAATATCCTGCCACATGACCTTACACACCCCCCTTTCAGCTGTCCACCAATTCCAAGACCTCTGTCTGTCACTGCTACTAGCAAGCAAACGACTCGATGCCAGCCCTGGAAGACTCTTTATGGTGATATCTCCCCCTTCCTCTCTCTAAGAGGTTCTAAGTTTTCTTAAAAATTTTTTTAACTCTTAAAGTCATTATCTCACAGTGAAGGCATCTGCCTCAATTATTCCTCTCACTCCCCAACTTCAAATCCACATGGAAACAGCTGAGCGCATAACAAGGGCAACATGTGCAGTGAAGACAAATTTGGGTTCTTCTAAAAAATTTTAAATCTTTGGCTGCCCCACTTGGTTTTGGGGATCTTCAGCTTCCCGATCAGGGACCGAAGCTAGGCCCATGGCAGTGAAAGCGCCGAGTCCTAACCAATGGACTGCGAGGGAAATTCCCAAGATGAATCTGTTGTTCTGAGATTTCACCATGCTTAGATAAAGTGAAAGTTTTAGTCCCTCAGTCGCTTTGTGACCCTGTGGACTGTAGCCTGCTAGGCTCCTCTGTCCATGGAATTCTTTAGGCAAGAATACTGGAGTGGGTAGCCATGCCCTTCTCCAGGGGATTGCCCCAACCTAGGGATCGAACCTGGGTCTCCCTCACTGCAGGCAGATTTCTTCATCATCTAAGCCACCGGGGAAGCCCATGCTTAGAGAAGAAGGTTAAAAAAAAAAAAAAAAAAAAAAGTCACTAAACAGAAACTCTCCCGAAAAAAAAACATAGATGTGTTTCCCTGCTGCAAAGCCCCCAGCTCTGTGTTAGAACACTTGCAGGGGATTTTCATTGAGAGTTAGTGTGTACCTGGCCCTCTGCTGGGTCCTTTACAGACAGTATTTTATTTAACCCTCACAAACACTCTAGGAAGTTAGGTATCATCACTCCACTTCGCAGTTGAAAAAAAGAAAAAACTAAAGCCTGAGATCAAATAACTAGATCCATAATTCGAAGTGTGAATCATGACTTCTAATACTTGGTAGCTCTGTATTCTCGGCAAATGTTATGACTGCCCTGGGCCTGCTTGCTCTCTTGTAACCTGCAGATAGTGACCGTACCCACTTGGTGAGATTGTTGAGGGGATTAAATGAAGGGAAAGAATTTAGGATGGAGTCGTGGACCTCGTGGGTGCTGTACAGATACTAGCTAGGACTGTTTTTAGGAGTCGGGGTAACACTATCAAATTGACTGATACTTTGTAGCTCCTTTTTTTTTTTTTTTCTCTCACCAAGCCTACCGCCTCCACTAATCAAAGACATCCTGGAGCCTAAAACATAAACCTGAAAGTGAAAGTGAAGTCGCTCAGTCATGTCTGGTTCTTTTCAACCCATGGATGAGCCATGGCATTCTCCAGGCAAGAATACTGGAGTGGGTAGCCTTTCCCTTCTCCAGGGGACCTTCCTGACCCAGGAATTAAATCAGGGTCTTCCGCATTGCAGGAAGATTCTTTATCCGCTGAGCTACAAGGGAAGCCCCAACCATAAACCTGAGCACACATTTAATATCAAAGAAAGCTTTTGCGGGAAAGCTTGGGAAAGCTTTTTTCCCAAGATGACTCCCAGCCTGGCTTGTACCACCGTGGACCCACGGAGATGCCAGCTCAGGAGGAACCACATCCGTTCCTGCGTCTAACAGAAGACTAGACTCACCACACAGAATTCTTCTCAGATTGTACCCTCCATGGTTTGGAGGCATAGATAGCCTCCCCGTTGATGCTCAGCCACTTCCCAACAGCAAGAAGCCTTTCTTGGAAGATGGGAACAATCAGTCCATCTTGGGTTGGTCCAATGTTGAGAAGGTAGTTGCCTCCCAGACTTACTGTCTGAACCAGTTCCTGGAGAGAGCAGAAACAAGGCAATCTCTTCTGAATGCCAGGCTGGGTCGAATGCTTAGAACATACCGATGAAGGGAAGAAAAAGAATCTAGGCTATGTTCTCCCTCTGCTTTGTGACTATCCTTTATCTTTTGGAAAACACTATATATTTTTGCCATTTTAATAGTAGGATAGGCTTATATGAGAAAAATTGAAAAATTCTGCTACAAAGCAAAGAGAAGTATTAACTCAAATTCCTCATGCGCTGGCACCTGCTCTGGTGCCATATGAAGTGGAAAGGGTCATGTATCAGATGCTCAGAGTGTGAGCAGGGGAGTTGAAAACAAAGCACTTGGTCTTGAAGGGATCCCGTGGAGCCAGCCAGAGAGAATACAGAGATCAGAAAGGAGAGATTTAGAGCAGGTGCCATGGAGACTCTGGGGAGGTGGAATAAATCTGATGAATTTCAGGACACTGGGCTATATAAATGTGTATGTTGCCCCTTTAGGAAAACATGCTGTAAAGAGATATATTCATTAAGATTCCTGGAGTGAGATGTGTGTGTGTATGTTTACTGCAATCTCAAATGGTAGCACTTTAAGGCAGTCCAGAAAATAAGGCTACGACAGAAAATTTTTAAAGGAGGTTTTGTTAGGGTACCCTAAAGAAAACCACACCCCCATTCATGGTCTTCCGCATTGCAGGAAGATTCTTTATCCGCTGAGCTACAAGGGAAGCCCCAACCATAAACCTGAGCACACATTTAATATCAAAGAAAGCTTTTGCGGGAAAGCTTGGGAAAGCTTTTTTCCCAAGATGACTCCCAGCCTGGCTTGTACCACCGTGGACCCACGGAGATGCCAGCTCAGGAGGAACCACATCCGTTCCTGCGTCTAACAGAAGACTAGACTCACCACACAGAATTCTTCTCAGATTGTACCCTCCATGGTTTGGAGGCATAGATAGCCTCCCCGTTGATGCTCAGCCACTTCCCAACAGCAAGAAGCCTTTCTTGGAAGATGGGAACAATCAGTCCATCTTGGGTTGGTCCAATGTTGAGAAGGTAGTTGCCTCCCAGACTTACTGTCTGAACCAGTTCCTGGAGAGAGCAGAAACAAGGCAATCTCTTCTGAATGCCAGGCTGGGTCGAATGCTTAGAACATACCGATGAAGGGAAGAAAAAGAATCTAGGCTATGTTCTCCCTCTGCTTTGTGACTATCCTTTATCTTTTGGAAAACACTATATATTTTTGCCATTTTAATAGTAGGATAGGCTTATATGAGAAAAATTGAAAAATTCTGCTACAAAGCAAAGAGAAGTATTAACTCAAATTCCTCATGCGCTGGCACCTGCTCTGGTGCCATATGAAGTGGAAAGGGTCATGTATCAGATGCTCAGAGTGTGAGCAGGGGAGTTGAAAACAAAGCACTTGGTCTTGAAGGGATCCCGTGGAGCCAGCCAGAGAGAATACAGAGATCAGAAAGGAGAGATTTAGAGCAGGTGCCATGGAGACTCTGGGGAGGTGGAATAAATCTGATGAATTTCAGGACACTGGGCTATATAAATGTGTATGTTGCCCCTTTAGGAAAACATGCTGTAAAGAGATATATTCATTAAGATTCCTGGAGTGAGATGTGTGTGTGTATGTTTACTGCAATCTCAAATGGTAGCACTTTAAGGCAGTCCAGAAAATAAGGCTACGTACAGAAAATTTTTTAAAGGAGGTTTTGTTAGGGTACCCTAAAGACACCACACCATTCATGTTTGATGTTTCCTTCTGGTCTTTCTCCTGTGCATCTAACTCTATAGAGTTATCCTAGTGTATACCTTGTCTTTTCATTAGCCCTGTGAGCATTAGCCCATATTAAATGCAGAAATATTTTCATGGTTAAGGGAAATCCCCAGATCTACGTAATTATTCCTTTCTGGTTGCCAGAAACGGAAACAATCCAAATGTCAGAGTGGAAGTACTCCAGGGAAGAACATCTCTGTCCAGAACTCTTCTGTACTTAGACCTGTTTCCTTAGGACACATGTCTTGAGTAGGCTCCATACCCCTGATGGGTTCTTAGGGTCCATCCAGAGTGCTTCCACCACTCTCAGTCAGAAGGAAGCTTGGGACTGGAGTTGACAAATAACTGCCTCTCAGGTGCTCTTACCGAAATGATTTTCGACTCGCTTAATATGTCAGACATCACCATATCCCGACGATAGCCCCAGGACCGCTGGTCTATGGAGGTGCACATCTCCCACTTGTGATCTGGCAGCGTCTCTGGCTGGAATTTATCTTGACAGTTGTAGTATCCTCCATGGTGACAGGAACAGTTCTGACCCCATCGGTCGTTTACCACAACTACATCCTAAAGGAGGAAGGAGTACTGAGGTCATCGGGGGTAAAACTACAGCCACGCAGTTTGAAAAATTAGGTGCCTATTTGGAACCAAGGAGCAGACTTAGTTGAGCACAGTGATTCTCAGCTGGGGGTGATTTTGCTCTGGATGAGACTTTTGGCAAAATCTAGACACTTTGGGTCGTCAGCTCAGGGTGGTACTACTGCCATCTAGTGGGCAGAGACCAAGGATGCTTCTAAACATCTTACAGGGGAAGCCCCTGGCCTGTCCAGCAGTTAAGAATCCGCGCTTATACCGCCAGGGGACAAGGGTTCGATCCGTGGATTGAGAACTAAGATCCCACTTGGTCACATGGTGTGGACAAAATACCCACAAAACTCCCAAAACATCCTACAAGACAGATAATAATCCCCTCACAACAAAGAAATATCCAACCCCAAATGTTAGTCGCAGTTAACAAATAACTACCTGCTAGAAACTGCAGTCCAGCAATATGTAATGTCAGATCTGGAAGGGCCTGTTTAGGTCATCGAGTGAACCACTTATTCTATCAGAAGAGAAATGCAGAGGAAGAGACTTGCCTGAGATCACATCTCCAGGCAGAGTTTCTGAAAGCCGGGACGATGAATCTGGTCCCAGCCCAGGATGCTTTCCGCTGTATAACCCTGACTTTCTTTACCTAGGTAAGGCGAAGTCAGTAATAAAACATTCTTTTCCTTCCCTCAAAGTTTTGCTGAGCTTTGAGAAATCTTCACATGGCATCACTTAATGTCTATGCTTAATACTACTGTGAGGCTCACAACAATGGGATATTCAGAGTAAACAAATCACAGTTCTTGCCCTCAGAGATCCGGCAGCGACTGGCTGAGGAGACAGATATGTGGACAATTATAATGTGACATCACAGCAGAGTTAGGGATTCACATAAACACCAATTAATGAGTGTTTCTTGCTTCTTCCAGGAAAGACTATAAATTGCTAGGAGCCAGATTTAGTTTATATTTCACCAATAATTACTATGTATCTAACTGGGCCAAGGATTGTTCCTGGGGATGGGGACATAGGAGCAAACACACCCAAATTCTTGCCCTCACAAAGGCAACACTTCAGTGAGGAAAACAGACAGTAATGAGGTAGATGATATCTGAAATATGTAGATCTGGTAAGTGGTAAGAGAAAAGATAGCGTGAGATTTTAGACAGGGCTGTAGGGAAGGTGGCCTCCCAGGAAGACCTGCAGAGAGCTTAGCAGTGGAAATTACAGGCAGCAGGTGGGGTAAAGATAAGGAGCTATGTCTCCTAAAATCAACCCTGAATATTCACTGGAAGGACTGCAGCTGAAGCTCCAATACTTTGGCCACCTGATGCCAAGAGATGACTCATTGGAAAAAATCCTAATATTAGGAAAGATTGGGGGAAAGGCAGGAGGAGAAGGGAGGACAGAGGACAAGATGGTTCTGGAAATGCACAAAACTCCCAAAACATCCTACAAGACAGATAATAATCCCCTCACAACAAAGAAATATCCAACCCCAAATGTTAGTCGCAGTTAACAAATAACTACCTGCTAGAAACTGCAGTCCAGCAATATGTAATGTCAGATCTGGAAGGGCCTGTTTAGGTCATCGAGTGAACCACTTATTCTATCAGAAGAGAAATGCAGAGGAAGAGACTTGCCTGAGATCACATCTCCAGGCAGAGTTTCTGAAAGCCGGGACGATGAATCTGGTCCCAGCCCAGGATGCTTTCCGCTGTATAACCCTGACTTTCTTTACCTAGGTAAGGCGAAGTCAGTAATAAAACATTCTTTTCCTTCCCTCAAAGTTTTGCTGAGCTTTGAGAAATCTTCACATGGCATCACTTAATGTCTATGCTTAATACTACTGTGAGGCTCACAACAATGGGATATTCAGAGTAAACAAATCACAGTTCTTGCCCTCAGAGATCCGGCAGCGACTGGCTGAGGAGACAGATATGTGGACAATTATAATGTGACATCACAGCAGAGTTAGGGATTCACATAAACACCAATTAATGAGTGTTTCTTGCTTCTTCCAGGAAAGACTATAAATTGCTAGGAGCCAGATTTAGTTTATATTTCACCAATAATTACTATGTATCTAACTGGGCCAAGGATTGTTCCTGGGGATGGGGACATAGGAGCAAACACACCCAAATTCTTGCCCTCACAAAGGCAACACTTCAGTGAGGAAAACAGACAGTAATGAGGTAGATGATATCTGAAATATGTAGATCTGGTAAGTGGTAAGAGAAAAGATAGCGTGAGATTTTAGACAGGGCTGTAGGGAAGGTGGCCTCCCAGGGAAGACCTGCAGAGAGCTTAGCAGTGGAAATTACAGGCAGCAGGTGGGGTAAAGATAAGGAGCTATGTCTCCTAAAATCAACCCTGAATATTCACTGGAAGGACTGCAGCTGAAGCTCCAATACTTTGGCCACCTGATGCCAAGAGATGACTCATTGGAAAAAATCCTAATATTAGGAAAGATTGAAGGCAGGAGGAGAAGGGGAGGACAGAGGACAAGATGGTTGGATGGCATCATGGACTCAACAGACATGAGTTTGAACAAGCTCCAGGAGATGGAGAGGCACAGGCAAGTCTGCAGAGCTGCAGCCCATGGGTTTGGAAAGAGTGAGACACGACTGAGCGACTGAACTGAGCTGAACCTGAGTACATCTCTGAAACGACCCTTTTTCCTAATGTGTGAGAAGGCATTCAGAACAAGAGTGAGCAGAACAGGGTCTCTGGTGTTCCACCCGAGGATCCACATCTAAGCCACCCCAGCCTGGGGACGATCTGGGAGGAACCACCAGACCTGGCCACTAGAGGTCCCCACATGGCTCCCACGTTCCAAAGAACCCATCTGAATTTGCTTCTTTTTGTCACGTAGGATCTTTCCTTTGTTCTCATTTTCTGAATTCAGTAATATTTACCCAATGAAGTTTAAGAACCTACCAAGATAGTGCAATTCAAACTGGTCTGTTTCTTTAAAACTGACAACAAAGCTAGAATCTGTAAAAATTTTGAAATTTTCTATGGTGAAGATGAAGACTTCCGCTACTTTGTAAATGTTTTGAAATATGAACTATACATGGGAAGATACTGTGCAGTGTGATAGTGTTGATTGTGAGGAAGAGGACAAGGCAGGTGACGTTCTCTCAAGAATTTGCACCTACGGGAAATGACATTTCCCTTTAAGAGTTAAATCACACAATCAACATAAGAGTAGCCAAGGCCATAGCTATTCACATTTTATTCCTATCATTTAATTTTTAAGTTTTGTATATTAATTTTTGGGGTGGCTTTCTCATTTACAATGTCTGTTTGCTTAATAGTTTATTTTCTCTGTGGTGGTCTGGGGTTTCTTTTTACTATTTCTATCCTACTAATTACACTGAAGAAGCTCAAAAACAACCTTGTAAAAATCAAGAACCAAAGGAGAAAAAAGAAAGCTTAAATGAAGAAAACTTAAAGAAAGAAAAAGGAAGGGACAAAAAAAGAATTAAAGGAGAAACCTTTAACATCCATTAGGTTCCCTCATCCTCCCTTGAAGCAGGAAAAAAGGAGAAAATCAATTAGGAAAGATTGAAGGCAGGAGGAGAAGGGGAGGACAGAGGACAAGATGGTTGGATGGCATCATGGACTCAACAGACATGAGTTTGAACAAGCTCCAGGAGATGGAGAGGCACAGGCAAGTCTGCAGAGCTGCAGCCCATGGGTTTGGAAAGAGTGAGACACGACTGAGCGACTGAACTGAGCTGAACCTGAGTACATCTCTGAAACGACCCTTTTTCCTAATGTGTGAGAAGGCATTCAGAACAAGAGTGAGCAGAACAGGGTCTCTGGTGTTCCACCCGAGGATCCACATCTAAGCCACCCCAGCCTGGGGACGATCTGGGAGGAACCACCAGACCTGGCCACTAGAGGTCCCCACATGGCTCCCACGTTCCAAAGAACCCATCTGAATTTGCTTCTTTTTGTCACGTAGGATCTTTCCTTTGTTCTCATTTTCTGAATTCAGTAATATTTACCCAATGAAGTTTAAGAACCTACCAAGATAGTGCAATTCAAACTGGTCTGTTTCTTTAAAACTGACAACAAAGCTAGAATCTGTAAAAATTTTGAAATTTTCTATGGTGAAGATGAAGACTTCCGCTACTTTGTAAATGTTTTGAAATATGAACTATACATGGGAAGATACTGTGCAGTGTGATAGTGTTGATTGTGAGGAAGAGGACAAGGCAGGTGACGTTCTCTCAAGAATTTGCACCTACGGGAAATGACATTTCCCTTTAAGAGTTAAATCACACAATCAACATAAGAGTAGCCAAGGCCATAGCTATTCACATTTTATTCCTATCATTTAATTTTTAAGTTTTGTATATTAATTTTTGGGGTGGCTTTCTCATTTACAATGTCTGTTTGCTTAATAGTTTATTTTCTCTGTGGTGGTCTGGGGTTTCTTTTTACTATTTCTATCCTACTAATTACACTGAAGAAGCTCAAAAACAACCTTGTAAAAATCAAGAACCAAAGGAGAAAAAAGAAAGCTTAAATGAAGAAAACTTAAAGAAAGAAAAAGGAAGGGACAAAAAAAGAATTAAAGGAGAAACCTTTAACATCCATTAGGTTCCCTCATCCCTACCACCCTCGTATCAATATTACTATTTATTTATTTATGTATTTTTAAAGTCTTTATTGAATTTGTTATAACATTGTTTCTGGTTTTACGTTTTGGTGTTTTGGCCTTGAGACATGTGGGATCTTTGCTCCCCAACCAGGGATCGAACCAGTATCCCTTGGATTAGAAGGTGAAGGAGTCTTAACCGCTGGACCCTTGGGCAAGTCCTGATATTAGTATTTATGATGTCACTGTTGTCATTACAGTTATTACTCCAGATCTTGGCTCCTGACATTTTCTTTTATCATAACTGATAAATAAGAGGTAAGTCACATAATCACATACCTTAACTGGGCTATCATTGTAGAGCCAAGCAAGAAAATTTGTAGAGTTCCAGTAAGTATCAGGACATTCCCACTCTCCATCAGACCATATCAAGTCAGGTTTGTACCTGAGAGACACACAGTTACAACAAAGTTTATCATCTGCATCCATTCACGGTGAAGTCCGACGGATCTTACTTCTGCCATGTATGTTTAAAAATTAATTTCCTCTTCTTTTGAAAGTACCACAGTGCAGAGAAGGTGGAAAACTAAGGAGACAAAAATGACCATACATACAGACACACAGACACAGACACAGACACAGACACACACACACACCACTGTTACACAGCTTTTTGATAGATTGTCTCCGAATCTTTTCTTTCAATGTCTTCAGTTAAAAAGTAGAGTTGTAATCAGTATGTAAACAATTTCATTTCCTTCTAGCAACTAACTTCAAAGAAAACAGTGCTGCTCCAGAACCACAGGATTACTGTTTCTGCTTTTAAGATGTGTTAAGAGCTCGAACCCTTCCATCAAATGCATTTTGGGGGACAACTACCCAAAGCTTTGACTGTAAAAATCTATTGAATTCAGATGAGCCATAGTTGCACCTTTCACATACTATTACTCTAAGCCCTATGAGCGGGTTTGTGTATTTATTTTCTCTGTGGTGGTCTGGGGTTTCTTTTACTATTTCTATCCTACTAATTACACTGAAGAAGCTCAAAAACAACCTTGTAAAAATCAAGAACCAAAGGAGAAAAAAGAAAGCTTAAATGAAGAAAACTTAAAGAAAGAAAAAGGAAGGGACAAAAAAAGAATTAAAGGAGAAACCTTTAACATCCATTAGGTTCCCTCATCCCTACCACCCTCGTATCAATATTACTATTTATTTATTTATGTATTTTTAAAGTCTTTATTGAATTTGTTATAACATTGTTTCTGGTTTTACGTTTTGGTGTTTTGGCCTTGAGACATGTGGGATCTTTGCTCCCCAACCAGGGATCGAACCAGTATCCCTTGGATTAGAAGGTGAAGGAGTCTTAACCGCTGGACCCTTGGGCAAGTCCTGATATTAGTATTTATGATGTCACTGTTGTCATTACAGTTATTACTCCAGATCTTGGCTCCTGACATTTTCTTTTATCATAACTGATAAATAAGAGGTAAGTCACATAATCACATACCTTAACTGGGCTATCATTGTAGAGCCAAGCAAGAAAATTTGTAGAGTTCCAGTAAGTATCAGGACATTCCCACTCTCCATCAGACCATATCAAGTCAGGTTTGTACCTGAGAGACACACAGTTACAACAAAGTTTATCATCTGCATCCATTCACGGTGAAGTCCGACGGATCTTACTTCTGCCATGTATGTTTAAAAATTAATTTCCTCTTCTTTTGAAAGTACCACAGTGCAGAGAAGGTGGAAAACTAAGGAGACAAAAATGACCATACATACAGACACACAGACACAGACACAGACACAGACACACACACACACCACTGTTACACAGCTTTTTGATAGATTGTCTCCGAATCTTTTCTTTCAATGTCTTCAGTTAAAAAGTAGAGTTGTAATCAGTATGTAAACAATTTCATTTCCTTCTAGCAACTAACTTCAAAGAAAACAGTGCTGCTCCAGAACCACAGGATTACTGTTTCTGCTTTTAAGATGTGTTAAGAGCTCGAACCCTTCCATCAAATGCATTTTGGGGGACAACTACCCAAAGCTTTGACTGTAAAAATCTATTGAATTCAGATGAGCCATAGTTGCACCTTTCACATACTATTACTCTAAGCCCTATGAGCGGGTTTGTGTATTTATACCTGTAAGACAAGTATTATTATCCCTACTTTAGAAAGCAAGAATCTAATGCCCAGTAACTTTGTTTTAGGTAACTAAAGCTGGTAAGTAATAGGAGCTGGAACCCATATGCCAATCCACCTGACACCTCGTCCTGTGTTGTACTGTGTAAATACTTAGGACATCAGGTTGAGTCCAGGGAAAAAAAAAGCCTAAAGGTAAGAGAACCACAGACGGTCTGTGTTTTACTGTGTATGAAAAACTGTAGTAGGCACGTTATACTTGTCGCTTCATTTATTCTCACTATGACCCTGTGAAATATAAAGAGATGAAGAAACTGAGCTCCAGCAAGATTAAGTAGCTTGTTTGAGACTATACAGTCAGTTAAGAAAAAGAACTGAATGGCTGATGTGAAGCTTGTGCTGGTTTCTTACAACTGTACTATTTCCTCACAGCAATCATCTGGTGTTTTTGTTTTTTGGTCTACAGTGAGAGTCCAAACAGAGGTGGCTGCCTCTTAATTTTTAAAGGCCCACCATCCTTCTCCTAGGAGCCCCCAGGAGCATGAAGGGCAAATGCAGAATAAAGCATGGTAAAGACTAGTGACAAACTCCAAAGGAAACTCATTATTTAAAAATAATTAAGAATACCCTGTTTGGGAAAACAATTTGAGGGTTGGGACTTGGGATTTTTAGACCGGCTGCTGATCCTGGACTTCACCCCTGCTTGCTTCAGACTGGCCCCGCAATCACAGTTGGCTCTGACCCTTCCTGTTACTGCTGGTTCTGAATTCATAGGTTTTTATACACTGACAGACTCCCTCAGTGTGTCTCAAGTCTGAAGTCAAGGGGAGATGCTGTCGGCAACCATGGACATCTGTTCAGTCCTCAATGGCGGGTTTGCCTTCCAATTCCACTAATACTAGTGCTCCTAAATACATAGTTAACACCATGCCCTAGGCGGTCTGGTTAATATTGTGCAGTGTTCAATACACTGTGCCCTTAAAGTTCTATTTTAATCTTCGTTTCAACAATCTGAACAGCATCTGCTTGAACTCTTGGTGTCATTTAAATGTTAATAAAATACTATACCCCAACAAAAATTAAGAATAATAATGACATACTACTACTAATAATACAACTATTATTCCGTAACCAGGCATCGCGATAGAAACTTTTCATATGTTATACTAAGTCCTATATAGAAGGCATTATTATCACTTTACAGAGTGAGAATCTGAGGCTCAGATGGGTCATCTGTTTAAGGGCTTGTAAGGGAATTCCCTGGTGGTCCAGTGGTTAGGACTCTGCACTCTCACTGCTAAAGGCCTGGGTTTGATTCCTTGATCCCTAGTCAAGGAACTAAGATCCCACAGGCTGCATTGTTGTTGTTCAGTGGCTAAGTTAAGTCCAGCTCTGCGATCCCACGGCCTGTAGCATACCGGGCTTCGCCGTTCTTCACTACCTCCTGAAATTTGCTCAAATTCATGTCCATTGGGTTGCTGATGCCATCCAACAATCTTGTCCTCTGTTGTCCCCTTCTCCCCTGCTTTCTGTTTTTCCTAGCATCAGAGTCCTTTCCCATGAGTCAGCTCTTTGCATCAGGTGGCCAAAGTGTAGGAGCTTTAGCATCAGTCCTTCCAATGAATATTCAGGGTCGATTTCCTTTAGGGTTGACTGGTTTGATCTCCTTACGGTCTGAGGGACTCTCAAGAGTCTTCTCCAACACCACAATTTGAAGGCATCAATTCTTCATCGCTCAGCCTTCTTGATGCTTCAACTCTCACATCCGTACATGGCTGCTGGAAAAAACATAGCTTTTTGGTTGGCAAAGTGGTGTCTCTGCTTTTAATATGCTGTCTAGGTTTGACATAGCTTTTCTTCCAAGGAGCAAGCATCTTTTAATTTCCAGGCTGCAGTCACCGCCTGCAGTGAGTCCAAGAAGATAAAATCTGCCACTGTTTCCATTTTTCTCCATCTATTTGATGAGACTGGATGCCATGATCTTATTTTTTTCAAATGTTAAGTTTTAAGCCAGCTTTTTCATAAATTGTATAACACAGCCAAAATAAAAAAGGCTTGTAGGTAACAATCAGTCCTAAATATTCATTGGAAGATCTGATGCTGAAGTGCCAATACTTCAGTCACCTGATGCGAAGAGTCGATTCATTGGAAAAGACCCTGATGCTGGGAAAGACTGAAAGCAGGCGGAGAACGGGGTGACAGTGGATGAGACAGTTGGATGGCAGCACTGAGTCAATGGACATAAGTTTGAGCAGGCTCTAGGAGATGGTGAAGGATAGGGAAATGCTGCAGTCCACGGGGTCACAAAGAGTCGGACACGACTGAGTGACTGAACAGCAACAACAGGTAACAAGAGCCAGGATTCAAATACAAACCTGCCAGACTTCAAATACAAACCCTCTGTAGGGTCCATGAGACCATGCTGCCCTTCTTCAAGCTCCTGACAAAAAAAGTGGCGTTTAAGGAGGGAACTGAGGTTTTGACTTTATACCCTCCTCAGTTTTGTTTCTTTCAGTTTATAAAGGCAACATGATCGCATTACGGGAATTTTGAAAAGTAGAAAGAAAAAATATACTCTGTCTTAACACAGCTACCAATTTTATTATTATTTTGATGTCTTTTAGAGTTTTTTCATATCCTATGCTTTCCCCTCAACAGTATAAGCAGTTCCGATGTCACTGACGAAAGTCACAAGACTAAAACCATTTCTTTGTTTTGTACCTGTTAACAAGGTCATATAGCTCTGGCATTGTCTTTTCCTGGACGAAATACTGTGTTTTGAAGCCATTTTTCTTATCACGTAGGTAGAGAGGATGGAACCATTCTAAGAGTGAGTGATAGAGTCCATAGCGTATTTTCCTTAAACAGAAAAACAGGACAGCGACTGTCATTAAGCAAAGAAAAAATAATTTATTTTAAGAAAAATCAGTTGCCAGCATTTTATATTTCAGTGAAATTTACTCATAGGGCATGTATGGGGCATGACCCACAGTCAGTTCCTTAAATTATCTATTATCTTTTACTTAAGCAAAACGATTGGGCTAGAAAAACAAAACACTGTTTCCATTTTTCTCCATCTATTTGATGAGACTGGATGCCATGATCTTATTTTTTTCAAATGTTAAGTTTTAAGCCAGCTTTTTCATAAATTGTATAACACAGCCAAAATAAAAAAGGCTTGTAGGTAACAATCAGTCCTAAATATTCATTGGAAGATCTGATGCTGAAGTGCCAATACTTCAGTCACCTGATGCGAAGAGTCGATTCATTGGAAAAGACCCTGATGCTGGGAAAGACTGAAAGCAGGCGGAGAACGGGGTGACAGTGGATGAGACAGTTGGATGGCAGCACTGAGTCAATGGACATAAGTTTGAGCAGGCTCTAGGAGATGGTGAAGGATAGGGAAATGCTGCAGTCCACGGGGTCACAAAGAGTCGGACACGACTGAGTGACTGAACAGCAACAACAGGTAACAAGAGCCAGGATTCAAATACAAACCTGCCAGACTTCAAATACAAACCCTCTGTAGGGTCCATGAGACCATGCTGCCCTTCTTCAAGCTCCTGACAAAAAAAGTGGCGTTTAAGGAGGGAACTGAGGTTTTGACTTTATACCCTCCTCAGTTTTGTTTCTTTCAGTTTATAAAGGCAACATGATCGCATTACGGGAATTTTGAAAAGTAGAAAGAAAAAATATACTCTGTCTTAACACAGCTACCAATTTTATTATTATTTTGATGTCTTTTAGAGTTTTTTCATATCCTATGCTTTCCCCTCAACAGTATAAGCAGTTCCGATGTCACTGACGAAAGTCACAAGACTAAAACCATTTCTTTGTTTTGTACCTGTTAACAAGGTCATATAGCTCTGGCATTGTCTTTTCCTGGACGAAATACTGTGTTTTGAAGCCATTTTTCTTATCACGTAGGTAGAGAGGATGGAACCATTCTAAGAGTGAGTGATAGAGTCCATAGCGTATTTTCCTTAAACAGAAAAACAGGACAGCGACTGTCATTAAGCAAAGAAAAAATAATTTATTTTAAGAAAAATCAGTTGCCAGCATTTTTATATTTCAGTGAAATTTACTCATAGGGCATGTATGGGGGCATGACCCACAGTCAGTTCCTTAAATTATCTATTATCTTTTACTTAAGCAAAACGATTGGGCTTACTTTGTTTTTGATAATATACATAACAAATTATTTTTATACATAAATATAGTCACACAAAAATGTCATTTAAAACATCTTTTGTCTTTTAAGTCAATTATTTCAGTAACATGTAGTTCTATTAAAAATGATTTCTGGGGGCTTCCCTGGTGGCTCAGTGGTAAAGAATCCACCTGCCAATGCAGGAGACATGGGTTCTATCCTGATCCGGTAAGATCCCACATGCTGCGGAGCAATTAAACCCGTGAGCCACAACTATGGAGCCTGTGCTCTAGAGCCTCACAGCCACAACTATTGAGTCCATGTTCCCTAGAGCCCAAGTTCCACAGCAAGAGAAGTCACCGCAACAAGAAGCCTGCTCACCTCAACTAGAGAACAGCTCCCACTCCCTGCAACTACAGAAGAGCCTGTGGCAGCAGTGAAAACCCAGAATAGCCATAAATAAATAAATAAATAAATAAATAAATAATCATATAGAAGCCCTCCTGAAGATTCTCTGAAGAATTAAAGCTCAAAAGCACAGGGAACTGTACTCGATAGTCTGTAACAACCTATATGGGAAAAAGAACCGAAAAAGAATGAATATATGTCCAAAAAAATGTTTTCTGTTAATCATAAGAATATGTATTGAAGAGATACTGGAAAATAGAGACAATATCCAAAATCTTATCACTTTAGTTTTTACCTTGATGTCACTGACAAGGACTAAAACCATTTCTTTGTTTTGTACCTGTTAACAAGGTCATATAGCTCTGGCATTGTCTTTTCCTGGACGAAATACTGTGTTTTGAAGCCATTTTTCTTATCACGTAGGTAGAGAGGATGGAACCATTCTAAGAGTGAGTGATAGAGTCCATAGCGTATTTTCCTTAAACAGAAAAACAGGACAGCGACTGTCATTAAGCAAAGAAAAAATAATTTATTTTAAGAAAAATCAGTTGCCAGCATTTTTATATTTCAGTGAAATTTACTCATAGGGCATGTATGGGGGCATGACCCACAGTCAGTTCCTTAAATTATCTATTATCTTTTACTTAAGCAAAACGATTGGGCTTACTTTGTTTTTGATAATATACATAACAAATTATTTTTATACATAAATATAGTCACACAAAAATGTCATTTAAAACATCTTTTGTCTTTTAAGTCAATTATTTCAGTAACATGTAGTTCTATTAAAAATGATTTCTGGGGGCTTCCCTGGTGGCTCAGTGGTAAAGAATCCACCTGCCAATGCAGGAGACATGGGTTCTATCCCTGATCCGGTAAGATCCCACATGCTGCGGAGCAATTAAACCCGTGAGCCACAACTATGGAGCCTGTGCTCTAGAGCCTCACAGCCACAACTATTGAGTCCATGTTCCCTAGAGCCCAAGTTCCACAGCAAGAGAAGTCACCGCAACAAGAAGCCTGCTCACCTCAACTAGAGAACAGCTCCCACTCCCTGCAACTACAGAAGAGCCTGTGGCAGCAGTGAAAACCCAGAATAGCCATAAATAAATAAATAAATAAATAAATAAATAATCATATAGAAGCCCTCCTGAAGATTCTCTGAAGAATTAAAGCTCAAAAGCACAGGGAACTGTACTCGATAGTCTGTAACAACCTATATGGGAAAAAGAACCGAAAAAGAATGAATATATGTCCAAAAAAATGTTTTCTGTTAATCATAAGAATATGTATTGAAGAGATACTGGAAAATAGAGACAATATCCAAAATCTTATCACTCAGAAATTATCATTAGTAACATTTTCTATGCAGTTGAAACTAATGAATATAGACTTATTGTTTCATATAAGATTTACTGATAGTTCTTAATGTACCTTAAACAAAATATGGTTAAACTGACCTATTTTCATACAAAATAAAGCTTGTCTTGAGTTAAGCATTGTGAGTGATTGGGAAATGCTATAATACAAGAAGAACACTGCAATGGAACAGATAGTATAATACAAGAAGAACACTGCAATGGAATAGATAAGCAGAAAGAACTGAAGTTAAGAATTTCATCATGTGATTCAGGGACTAACAAGATACAGAGTAGGTAAGAATCAAGGATCTTAGAGTCCAGATCTAATCAACGTCTCAGACTTTTACAGCCGGACTATTAGCACAGGATTAGGAAAAAGTGTTTCACAGATGAGAGAAGTCAGCAAATGCTTTCTTAAAGGACCAGATAATATGTGAGGCTTTGCAGGACTTGTGATCTCTCTCTCAACTCTGCAATTAGAGCTTGAAGGCTGCCAGAGACAATGCATAGATGAACAGGCACAACTGTATTCTGATCAAACTTTATTTATACAAAGAATCAGCTGGTCAACTCCTTAAACAGGACATCAGGTTTGCCAGATCACAATAGAGCTGAGGTGGGGCATGATATAAATACCACTCTTCCTCCTTACAGGGAAATATACTCAGAACTATGGGATTCAACATCAGAATACCTGGGCTCAAACCCCACTTCTGCCATTTCCGAGTTCTTTGATTTGGGAAGTTACTTCCTAAGTGGCAAATATTAGAAAATATTAACTAGAATCATGAGTGGCTCCTGACCTCCTTTTTTGCTGTTTTAACTGCCCTCTTCAGTTCTCTCCTGATCCACCATTCACCTAAACCTTCCCTGAAGGACTACAAAGCTCTGGGTTGATAGCTAAGAAGGAGACAAAGGTAACACACAACTCCAGCCTCCATCAGATACTGGAAAAAGTCCTGGGTTGGAAGGCTTCCTAGAAAGAATCCTTTGAAGAGTACACGTGGAGCACATGTGGAGCACTGCGGTCTATCCTTCACCTAGCCAGAGAGGGCTGTGAACTTCTCCGACGGTGTCACCTTTGGTCACGTGAAAACTGCCAAGGATCAAACACTACCCATTCAAGGCCAGAAAGCTTTCAAGGTACTGGTTAGAAAGCACACTTAGAAAACACAGAAGAGTAGAGAAGGCATGGGACACTGGATGGTTACATCAGAAGTGATGATGGTGGGACTTCCCTAGTGGTCCAGTGGTTAAGACTCCATGCTCCCATTTCTGGGGCCTGGGTTCAATCCCTGGTCAGGGAACTAAGATCCCATATGTTGCAACTAAGACCTAGCACAGCCAAAAAATTTTTTTTTAATTAATAAAAAATAAGTGATAATGGAGTAATTGTCTATGAACACGCACCTCTTCCGGATGGCTGTTCCCAACTCACCAACCAAATCACGATGGGGGCCCACATCCTTAGAGTTCCAGTTCCAAGACACAGGACTTGGCCAATTGGTGTAGCCTTCATGATGCTTTGTGGTCAGGACCACATACCTGTGGACATTGAAACCATATGAGCAAAGGAAGTAGGACGCCAGCATCAACGCACCTGGCACGCTCAAGGCTTTTAAAATGGTTGAGAGAACTTCACAATAGGAAATGAACAGTTGACCCTTGAACAACCTGGTGGTTAGGGGTGCTGACCTATGTGCAGGAGAAAATCCATGTATAACTCTTGACTTCCCTCTAAACTACTAATAGCCTATTCTTGATTGGAAGTCTTACCAATAATGTAAATGGTCGATTAACACCCATTTTGTATGTTGTATGTACTATATTCTGTATTCATCCAATAACATAAGCTAGAGAAAACAAAATGTTTTAAAGAAAATCATGAGGCTCAAACCCCACTTCTGCCATTTCCGAGTTCTTTGATTTGGGAAGTTACTTCCTAAGTGGCAAATATTAGAAAATATTAACTAGAATCATGAGTGGCTCCTGACCTCCTTTTTTGCTGTTTTAACTGCCCTCTTCAGTTCTCTCCTGATCCACCATTCACCTAAACCTTCCCTGAAGGACTACAAAGCTCTGGGTTGATAGCTAAGAAGGAGACAAAGGTAACACACAACTCCAGCCTCCATCAGATACTGGAAAAAGTCCTGGGTTGGAAGGCTTCCTAGAAAGAATCCTTTGAAGAGTACACGTGGAGCACATGTGGAGCACTGCGGTCTATCCTTCACCTAGCCAGAGAGGGCTGTGAACTTCTCCGACGGTGTCACCTTTGGTCACGTGAAAACTGCCAAGGATCAAACACTACCCATTCAAGGCCAGAAAGCTTTCAAGGTACTGGTTAGAAAGCACACTTAGAAAACACAGAAGAGTAGAGAAGGCATGGGACACTGGATGGTTACATCAGAAGTGATGATGGTGGGACTTCCCTAGTGGTCCAGTGGTTAAGACTCCATGCTCCCATTTCTGGGGCCTGGGTTCAATCCCTGGTCAGGGAACTAAGATCCCATATGTTGCAACTAAGACCTAGCACAGCCAAAAAATTTTTTTTTAATTAATAAAAAATAAGTGATAATGGAGTAATTGTCTATGAACACGCACCTCTTCCGGATGGCTGTTCCCAACTCACCAACCAAATCACGATGGGGGCCCACATCCTTAGAGTTCCAGTTCCAAGACACAGGACTTGGCCAATTGGTGTAGCCTTCATGATGCTTTGTGGTCAGGACCACATACCTGTGGACATTGAAACCATATGAGCAAAGGAAGTAGGACGCCAGCATCAACGTACCTGGCACGCTCAAGGCTTTTAAAATGGTTGAGAGAACTTCACAATAGGAAATGAACAGTTGACCCTTGAACAACCTGGTGGTTAGGGGTGCTGACCTATGTGCAGGAGAAAATCCATGTATAACTCTTGACTTCCCTCTAAACTACTAATAGCCTATTCTTGATTGGAAGTCTTACCAATAATGTAAATGGTCGATTAACACCCATTTTGTATGTTGTATGTACTATATTCTGTATTCATCCAATAACATAAGCTAGAGAAAACAAAATGTTTTAAAGAAAATCATGAGGATGAGAAAATACATTTATAGCACTGTACTGCTTTTATTTATATTTTTACATTTTATTTTAGTCTAGTTGCTTTACAATGTTATGCTAGTTGGAGATTAGGCATATGTTCTGTATTTATTGATACCATAAGTTTACATTATCTGTTTATAAGATGAGTCACCTGTTAATACCTACAGAAATATTATCTTACATGATACAAAATACTGTAGATGTCACATGCAAAAATGGAAAGCTAATGTGAAAAAGCAAGTCATATTTATTTGTAGTTATAACAATTCATGCACTGATAGTGAAGAAACAGCAACAAGATTGCTTTATAGTAGCCTAGTGTAATCAATATGATTGCTTCATGATAGCCTAGCTTATACACTAATGAATGAATCATTGTAAAGCTTTCATGCCAGAGAACAAAGATGGAAATGAAAGACCAATAGAAGTGGCCAAAAAAAAAAAAACTTTTATGGCATACGGTTTTATAGTCATATTCATAATACAGGGTTGGGAACATTGTGACATTTTTTTAAAAGTCACTTGCATGTGATGATAGACTGTGTTTTACTGAAAGCTTTAGGTTTGGTTTTAGGTTTGAAGATCTGTTAACAAAAGACACTGCTGGGGGCTTCCCTGGTGGCTCAGTAGTAAAGAATCTGCCTGCCAATGCAGGAGACAGGGTCCGATCCTGATCCAGGAGACTAGCATGTGCCACAACTATTGAGCCTTCATGATGCTTTGTGGTCAGGACCACATACCTGTGGACATTGAAACCATATGAGCAAAGGAAGTAGGACGCCAGCATCAACGACCTGGCACGCTCAAGGCTTTTAAAATGGTTGAGAGAACTTCACAATAGGAAATGAACAGTTGACCCTTGAACAACCTGGTGGTTAGGGGTGCTGACCTATGTGCAGGAGAAAATCCATGTATAACTCTTGACTTCCCTCTAAACTACTAATAGCCTATTCTTGATTGGAAGTCTTACCAATAATGTAAATGGTCGATTAACACCCATTTTGTATGTTGTATGTACTATATTCTGTATTCATCCAATAACATAAGCTAGAGAAAACAAAATGTTTTAAAGAAAATCATGAGGATGAGAAAATACATTTATAGCACTGTACTGCTTTTATTTATATTTTTACATTTTATTTTAGTCTAGTTGCTTTACAATGTTATGCTAGTTGGAGATTAGGCATATGTTCTGTATTTATTGATACCATAAGTTTACATTATCTGTTTATAAGATGAGTCACCTGTTAATACCTACAGAAATATTATCTTACATGATACAAAATACTGTAGATGTCACATGCAAAAATGGAAAGCTAATGTGAAAAAGCAAGTCATATTTATTTGTAGTTATAACAATTCATGCACTGATAGTGAAGAAACAGCAACAAGATTGCTTTATAGTAGCCTAGTGTAATCAATATGATTGCTTCATGATAGCCTAGCTTATACACTAATGAATGAATCATTGTAAAGCTTTCATGCCAGAGAACAAAGATGGAAATGAAAGACCAATAGAAGTGGCCAAAAAAAAAAAAACTTTTATGGCATACGGTTTTATAGTCATATTCATAATACAGGGTTGGGAACATTGTGACATTTTTTTAAAAGTCACTTGCATGTGATGATAGACTGTGTTTTACTGAAAGCTTTAGGTTTGGTTTTAGGTTTGAAGATCTGTTAACAAAAGACACTGCTGGGGGCTTCCCTGGTGGCTCAGTAGTAAAGAATCTGCCTGCCAATGCAGGAGACAGGGTCCGATCCCTGATCCAGGAAGATCCCACGCACTGTGGAGCATGTGCACCACAACTATTGAGCCTGAACTCTAGAGCCTGGCAACTGCAACTACTGAAGCTGGCATACCCTAGAGTCTGCGCTCCACAACAAGAGAAGCCACCTCAACAAGAAGCCTGCCTGCTCACCTCAGCCAGAGAGGTCCCTGCCGGCCGAAACTAGAGAAAAGCCCGTGCAGCAGCAACGACCCGGCACAGACAAATTAAAGTGTAAATAAAATAATGAAAAGACCTGCTGGTTATACACCCAATAAACAATTCAATATTTAACAGAAGGTTATTTAACGTAATTACCACCTACAATCATTAAAAGAAAAGAAATAGAAACAACAGTGTATACGTCACCAAAATGGGCCACCAACCTCCACCCAGACTTGAATAGTGCTGCAAAGTCCTGAGTGATAGCAATCTGGAGTCTCAGTTGGGGAAAGGGTCCTGGCCTGAGTGTCCACCCCAACCTGAGACTTCAAACTGCAGATTTTGGGGCTTCTGCTTATAATCCCAGGACACAAACTGACATCATCATCAGTTTGCTGCAAGCTCTGACTTTCCTTCAGCTTTTACAATGCTGTTTTGTCACCTTGTGAGTCACAAGATTTTCCAGACCTCCAGGGGCTGGCCAGGACTCCAGCGGCCTCTGGGGATTTCCAAGACCCACTCCCTTGCTTATCCAAGGCGCTGCTGGGCTTGCTGGTAACAACTGGTGTGCCTGCAGGCAGGAAGGTAGTCCAGGCAGGGTCCAGGCAGGGTTAGAAGCCAATCAGAGGCCTGGTCTCTTGCTTCTGCAAGATGAACAAGACTACCTTCATTTTAATTTTCCTAACAGGTTTTACATAGTTATTTAATTACGAGAGGGGGATGGAAGGGGTGCAAACCATATGGTAATGTAATTACCAATTCTTTGAAAGTTTTAAAACAGTAAGAAAAGACACATTATGAACTTTATATTAAGTATCACTTTATGCTTAGCTAAGGATTGGCCATTCACTCCCACAGCAATCGTGCACGTTGATGTTCTGTAGGATGAAGACTTGGGCGGTGGTGGCAATGATGACGACCCCAAAATGTTTTGCATAACTCCTGCTGTCTAGTTCTCAGATTTTCTCATGAAGACACTTACACATATACACAACAGGTATGCTTATTAACTGTATGGCATAATGATTATTTCCTATTCATTATGTGGAGGTGGATCCTCATAAAGGTATCAGGGTGAGCAGGCTGAGAAGGAAGAGGTGTTGGTCTCACTGTCTCAGGGCTGGCAGAAGTGGAAGAGGAGGAGGAAGTGGACGGGGAGGCAGGCATTCTGGGTAACATTATGGAAATACATCATACATTTCCTTTTGACAGAATCCGCTTGCCAGTGCAGCAGATGCAGGTTCGATCCCGGGTGGGAAGATCCCCTGGAGAAGGAAATGGCAACCCACTCCAGTATTCTTGCCTGGAGAATCCCATGGACAGAGGAGCCTGGTGGGCTGTAGTCCATGGAGACACAACTCAGTGATCAAACAACAAACATGATACTAATCCTTCTTCCACTGTTTGCTTTAGTTTCATATCTTATCATAGAAGAGTCCATGTGGTAGAAGAAGTCAAAAGCTGTCTTGAATAATCAGAATGTTCAAACTGCTGATTTTGGGGCTTCTGCTTATAATCCCAGGACACAAACTGACATCATCATCAGTTTGCTGCAAGCTCTGACTTTCCTTCAGCTTTTACAATGCTGTTTTGTCACCTTGTGAGTCACAAGATTTTCCAGACCTCCAGGGGCTGGCCAGGACTCCAGCGGCCTCTGGGGATTTCCAAGACCCACTCCCTTGCTTATCCGAGGCGCTGTGGCTTGCTGGTAACAACTGGTGTGCCTGCAGGCAGGAAGGTAGTGCCAGGGGTCCAGGCAGGGTTAGAAGCCAATCAGAGGCCTGGTCTCTTGCTTCTGCAAGATGAACAAGACTACCTTCATTTTAATTTTCCTAACAGGTTTTACATAGTTATTTAATTACGAGAGGGGGATGGAAGGGGTGCAAACCATATGGTAATGTAATTACCAATTCTTTGAAAGTTTTAAAACAGTAAGAAAAGACACATTATGAACTTTATATTAAGTATCACTTTATGCTTAGCTAAGGATTGGCCATTCACTCCCACAGCAATCGTGCACGTTGATGTTCTGTAGGATGAAGACTTGGGCGGTGGTGGCAATGATGACGACCCCAAAATGTTTTGCATAACTCCTGCTGTCTAGTTCTCAGATTTTCTCATGAAGACACTTACACATATACACAACAGGTATGCTTATTAACTGTATGGCATAATGATTATTTCCTATTCATTATGTGGAGGTGGATCCTCATAAAGGTATCAGGGTGAGCAGGCTGAGAAGGAAGAGGTGTTGGTCTCACTGTCTCAGGGCTGGCAGAAGTGGAAGAGGAGGAGGAAGTGGACGGGGAGGCAGGCATTCTGGGTAACATTATGGAAATACATCATACATTTCCTTTTGACAGAATCCGCTTGCCAGTGCAGCAGATGCAGGTTCGATCCCCGGGTGGGGAAGATCCCCTGGAGAAGGAAATGGCAACCCACTCCAGTATTCTTGCCTGGAGAATCCCATGGACAGAGGAGCCTGGTGGGCTGTAGTCCATGGAGACACAACTCAGTGATCAAACAACAAACATGATACTAATCCTTCTTCCACTGTTTGCTTTAGTTTCATATCTTATCATAGAAGAGTCCATGTGGTAGAAGAAGTCAAAAGCTGTCTTGAATAATCAGAATCCTTCTGCCAGGTTGTCTAATGTCAATTTGGCTTTCTGGCTTTGCTTCTCCTATGTCTTCTTCTTCTTGTTCAGAAGTACATACCTCCGTCATGCTGTGTTATGTGTGATGTCAATTAGCTCCCGAACTTTTCCAAGATCCACATCTTGGAATCCTGTATCTCCCACCTTTTTTTTAATTATTTTTTTTTTTGCCATATCCACATCTCTTTCATGATTTCCTTAAGTGGCTCTGTTGTAAACCCTGTAAAGTCATGCACAACATCTGAATACAGTTTTCTCCAGCAGGAATTTTAGTGTTTGGGGCATGCTGGCTTTTTCTGTAACAACAATGGCATCCTCAATGGTGTATTCAGACTTCTATGATGCTCCCTCTATTGGGGGTTCTCCTTCATAGCATTGACAGTCCTTTCCACCAAGTACCAGGTGTAATGAGCTTTAAAGATCCTTAAAGTCCACGATGCGGACTCCCCTGATGGTGCAGCGGTTAGGAATCCACTGTGCAATGCAGGGGATGCAGATTCGATCCCTAGTTGGGTAACTAACATCCCACATGCCCTGGAGCAACAAAGCTCGCACACCACAACTGGAGAGTCCATCCACTGCAATGAAAGATCCTGCATGCTACAACTAAGACCCAACACAACCAAATAAAGAAATCAATAATAATAAAAAAAAAAATCCTTATGACTCCTAGATCAGAGGTTGAATTAGAGATGTTGTTTGGGAGCAAGTAGACCACTTTAATGTCTCTGTTGTTGAACTCTTGGGGTTCTAGGTGGATGGGGCATTGTACAATATTAAAAGAACTTTAAAAGGCAGTCCCTTACTGGCAAGGTATTTCCTGATTTCAGGGACAAAGCACTGATGGTACCAATCCAGAAAAAGGGGTTTTGTTGTCCAAGCCTTCTTGTTCTACAGCCAAAAGACTAGAAGTCTGTGTTATCTTTTCCTCTCAAGGCTCATTGGATAGCTGGTTTATAGAAAAGGACAATCCTAATCATAAACCTGATTGCATTTGCACCAAACAGTAGAGTTAGCCTGTCCCTTCCTGACTTAAATCCTGGTGCTTATTTCTCTTCCTTACTAATAAATGTTCTTGGAGGCATTCACCATCCCCACACAGCCCACCCTTGAATAGGCTACTTTAATCTGTATTAAAAACCTGTTCAGGGGTTTCCTTGGTGGTAAAGTGGTTAAGACTCTGCACTTCTACTGCAGGGGGCACCGGTTCGATCCCTGGTTGGTGAACTAAGATCCCACATGCCACCTGGGGCCACCAAAAAAAAGAAAAAAAAAAAAAAAAAGAAAACCAAAAAACTGTACAGACAGATACCCTTTCTTTTCAATGATTTTCTCAATGGCATCTAAGAATTTGTCTCCTGGTCAGTAGAAACTGCTTTTTCTGTTACCTTGACATTTAAAAAGCCAAGCCTCTTTTGAAAATTATCAAACTATTATTTACTGGCATCAAATTCTCAAGTTTTAGATCCTTCACCTTCCTTTTTCTTTAAGTTGTCAGGTAATGACTTTGCTTTTTCTCCAATCATTTTAGTGTCTTTACGTGTATGCCTTTCTTAGAGCAACCCTGCACCCACATCCAAACTGCATTTTCAATACGAGATTAAGAGGTAATATGCAAAAAGTGCAAGGTTTTTCACATTTCTTGGCATGGTTGCAATGGCAGTTTCATGATTTTTTTTTTTTTTACACTGGATTCATTTTTGCTGGAAGGGCAGTGGGCAACCGCAGCTGCAGACCTCAATCTACAATACATATCAAGCAATTCAACTTGTTCTTGTAATGTTGAATTTTCTCTGTATTTTTTTAGGGGCGGGGAGCGCTTTTGTCATTACTGAAGAAGTGACGTCGCTCAGTCGTGTCTGACTCTTTGCAACCCATGGATGAGCCACAGAATTCTCCAGGCAAGAATACTGTGGTGGGTAGCCTTTCCCTTCTCCAGGGGAAGTTCCCAACCGAGGGACTGAACCCAGGTTTCCTGCATTGCAGCAGATTCTTTACCAAATGAACCACCAGGGAAGACCCTTTGGCATTACTAGGGGAGCTTTGTATGGGTTCCATTCAAGGCTTATGATACTGAACTAAACAAGCTGAAAAGTACTTAAGAACATGAGAGACGATTTTTTTCACTCTGATAGGCAATTTACCAAAGGGATGAGTGCTCGTATGAAGACAATGAACATCACCTGGCAGGGGTTTTTTTTGTTTGTTTTTTGTTTTTTTGCCTCTAAGTCATCATTTATTTTTCATCTACCTTTATCATTCTTTGGCATGTGTGGGCCTCCCATTGCAATGGCCTCTCTTGTTGCAGAGCACTGACTCTGGGTGCATGTGCTCCAGAGTGCTGGCTCGTAATTGGATACATGGGCCCAGCCATTCCTAGGCATGTGGGATCTTCCCAGGCCAGGGATTGAACTGGTGCCCCCTGCACTGCAAGGTGGGCTCTTTACCCACTGGACCACCAGGGAAGCCCATCACCTGGCAGTTTAAGTGGACGCACAACAGTTGAGCTCACCAACAGGAAGTGCTACAAAATTATGACAGTAGTATAGCATGTACTGTGGTTGACGGGACGCATTTATGATTCAATACTGCATCTTTATGTTTCTTTACATTTCTGAGAATGGCACCATGTATAGTCCATAAGAGTTTAAGTTTTGATACATTTTAACTTTTATAATAGATTTGTATATATTTTATGGTAGTAAATTAAAACATGAGTCTTCTCAGGTGGTTCAGTGGTATAGAATCCACCTGCTAATGCAGGAAATGCAGGTTTGATCCCTGGGTTGGGAAGACTCCTTGGAGGACGAAATGGCAACCCACTCCAGTATTCCTGCCTAGAAAATTCCATGGACAGAGGGACCTGGTAAGCTACAGTCTATAAGGTCACAAAGAGTCGGATATGACTGAGTGACTGAGCAGGCATATACAAATGATAAAATAAAGTATCTATATATTATGGATTTTTGCAACCCATGGATGAGCCAAATTCTCCAGGCAAGAATACTGTGGTGGGTAGCCTTTCCCTTCTCCAGGGGAAGTTCCCAACCGAGGGACTGAACCCAGGTTTCCTGCATTGCAGCAGATTCTTTACCAAATGAACCACCAGGGAAGACCCTTTGGCATTACTAGGGGAGCTTTGTATGGGTTCCATTCAAGGCTTATGATACTGAACTAAACAAGCTGAAAAGTACTTAAGAACATGAGAGACGATTTTTTTCACTCTGATAGGCAATTTACCAAAGGGATGAGTGCTCGTATGAAGACAATGAACATCACCTGGCAGGGGTTTTTTTTGTTTGTTTTTTGTTTTTTTGCCTCTAAGTCATCATTTATTTTTCATCTACCTTTATCATTCTTTGGCATGTGTGGGCCTCCCATTGCAATGGCCTCTCTTGTTGCAGAGCACTGACTCTGGGTGCATGTGCTCCAGAGTGCTGGCTCGTAATTGGATACATGGGCCCAGCCATTCCTAGGCATGTGGGATCTTCCCAGGCCAGGGATTGAACTGGTGCCCCCTGCACTGCAAGGTGGGCTCTTTACCCACTGGACCACCAGGGAAGCCCATCACCTGGCAGTTTAAGTGGACGCACAACAGTTGAGCTCACCAACAGGAAGTGCTACAAAATTATGACAGTAGTATAGCATGTACTGTGGTTGACGGGACGCATTTATGATTCAATACTGCATCTTTATGTTTCTTTACATTTCTGAGAATGGCACCATGTATAGTCCATAAGAGTTTAAGTTTTGATACATTTTAACTTTTATAATAGATTTGTATATATTTTATGGTAGTAAATTAAAACATGAGTCTTCTCAGGTGGTTCAGTGGTATAGAATCCACCTGCTAATGCAGGAAATGCAGGTTTGATCCCTGGGTTGGGAAGACTCCTTGGAGGACGAAATGGCAACCCACTCCAGTATTCCTGCCTAGAAAATTCCATGGACAGAGGGACCTGGTAAGCTACAGTCTATAAGGTCACAAAGAGTCGGATATGACTGAGTGACTGAGCAGGCATATACAAATGATAAAATAAATTAGTATCTATATATTTTATGCATTCTTGACATATTTTTCTCTTACTTTTGGATATTCTGTGTTTTTTCAGATTGTCGCAAATATCCAAAGATTTTTCCAACTTATTTATTTATTGTACAGAAGTCTGCATATAGGGCTTCCCTGGTGGTCTAGTGGGTGACAAATCCACCTTGCAGCGTAGGGAGCACCAGTTCGATCCCTGGCCCAGAAGGATCCCGCATGCTGCGGAGTGGCTGGACGGATGTGTCCAATCGTGGACTGGTGCTCTGTGGTGAGGGAGGCCTACAAAGGCCGAGGAGTAGAGATGGATGAAAATAAGTAAAAAAACAGAAATAAATAAGAGAGGCCAAAATTAAAAAAAAAAAGTCTGCATATAAGTGGACCCATAAAGTTCAAAAGCTGTGTTGCTCAATGGTCAAAACCATTTGTAAAAAAAAAACCATTTGTACTTTTAGAGTGACTATATCAGCAATACTCAGGGAGTGGCTTCAGTCACAAGACGCCTTGAGTATTGTTTCAGGAATGAAAGCAAACTTGAGGAAGCCATAGTCCTTAGTTCTCCGACAAACAGAAGACTAGGAAGAAAAGAAGGAAGGAAGGAATAGCTAAGAAAAAATAATACACATAGGCTCTCCAGTTCTTCAACCTTCTGTGCATTAATGTTAGGCTTTAAAAGTCAAAAACTAAAAAAACCTACCTTTGCCCTAAAGGAGAAAGAAACCTCTACTGGAAAAAACAGCTGGTATCCACATGGGTTAATTGAATCCCAAGCTGATGTAGGGAGTTCACAGGAAATTTAATTTAAATATTTTTAAAGATTTGTATATATTTTATGGTAGTAAATTAAAACATGAGTCTTCTCAGGTGGTTCAGTGGTATAGAATCCACCTGCTAATGCAGGAAATGCAGGTTTGATCCCTGGGTTGGGAAGACTCCTTGGAGGACGAAATGGCAACCCACTCCAGTATTCCTGCCTAGAAAATTCCATGGACAGAGGGACCTGGTAAGCTACAGTCTATAAGGTCACAAAGAGTCGGATATGACTGAGTGACTGAGCAGGCATATACAAATGATAAAATAAATTAGTATCTATATATTTTATGCATTCTTGACATATTTTTCTCTTACTTTTGGATATTCTGTGTTTTTTCAGATTGTCGCAAATATCCAAAGATTTTTCCAACTTATTTATTTATTGTACAGAAGTCTGCATATAGGGCTTCCCTGGTGGTCTAGTGGGTGACAAATCCACCTTGCAGCGTAGGGAGCACCAGTTCGATCCCTGGCCCAGAAGGATCCCGCATGCTGCGGAGTGGCTGGACGGATGTGTCCAATCGTGGACTGGTGCTCTGTGGTGAGGGAGGCCTACAAAGGCCGAGGAGTAGAGATGGATGAAAATAAGTAAATAAACAGAAATCAATAAGAGAGGCCAAAATTAAAAAAAAAAAGTCTGCATATAAGTGGACCCATAAAGTTCAAAAGCTGTGTTGCTCAATGGTCAAAACCATTTGTAAAAAAAAAACCATTTGTACTTTTAGAGTGACTATATCAGCAATACTCAGGGAGTGGCTTCAGTCACAAGACGCCTTGAGTATTGTTTCAGGAATGAAAGCAAACTTGAGGAAGCCATAGTCCTTAGTTCTCCGACAAACAGAAGACTAGGAAGAAAAGAAGGAAGGAAGGAATAGCTAAGAAAAAATAATACACATAGGCTCTCCAGTTCTTCAACCTTCTGTGCATTAATGTTAGGCTTTAAAAGTCAAAAACTAAAAAAACCTACCTTTGCCCTAAAGGAGAAAGAAACCTCTACTGGAAAAAACAGCTGGTATCCACATGGGTTAATTGAATCCCAAGCTGATGTAGGGAGTTCAAGACTTCAAGGGCTCTGTGGATCGTAGTCTCTGCATGGCATATTCTTTCTCTTCTTTTTAAAATGTAAAAGTCCTTCTCATCTCAAGACACTTACAAAAACAAAGGACCAATCCCTTGGCCATGGTTGCAGACCCCTGGTATGGTGGAAAGAGCCCTCACCTTAGAGTCGTGGGATTTGGCTTAGAGTCGTGGGATTTGGGTCTAGGACATCAGTTCCCTTCCTCTATCTGGGCCAGTCACCTTGTCCATAGTAAGGGCACTTGTCCTGGACAAAGGATGTCTCCCAAATTTTAGCTTCTTCATTTGAAAATTATGGATATCAACAGCTTCTAGAAGACTGTAAACTCCTCCTCTGTTTAGTCAAGCCTTACAGTCCCATGCATTTAATTGCAAACACTAAATATCAGTTGTAATTTCTCTTTAGTATATGAGGACTTAAAGTCCAAGAGAAACTAAAACCTGGAAGACATCTGAGACATGGTAAAGGTGAAAGACGGCTCTAAGCCAGAGGCTGGAAAACCCACTTGCCTTCATTCTTGCGAGACTGCTCAATCATTACAGTAATGTCTGACTCTTTGCAACCCAATGGATCATAGCTCTCCAGGCTCCTCTGTCCAAAGTCTTCTCGAGGCAAGAATACTGGAGTGGGTTGCCATGCCCTCCTCTGGGGATCTTCCCTGCCCAGGGATCAAACGCTGATCTCTTGCATTGCAGGAGGATTCTTTACCAGGAGCCACCCAGGAAGCCCCTGCCTTCATTCTTACTCTCCTCTAAACCACTACTTGTCCAGTGGCCAAGCTCATCCTTGAAGTTCAGGGTCAACATTCCTTGATTTAATACCTGTAAGATCCTGCGCTCACGGATGACTCCTTCAGGACAGGCCCTAGCCTTCAACAGCTGTCGGGTGCCCTTGCCTTTCCAATCTCCCTCCAACACCTTGGCCTTAGCCCATCCCTACCCCCTAGGGCTCTACACTTTCAGTTCTCTGAATCATTCACACGCAAGTTGCAATAATTCTCAGAATAATTCCAACATTTCATGAGCACTCTGTGCCAGGCATTGAGGAGCTGATGACAGAGAGTCTATACTGCTACCCCAATACACTAGGCGCCAGAACGCCCTTCCCTCTGGGACATATTAAAGCTGAAAGGAAGAACACAATTTCTATCTACAGTCATGGAAGGAGGCAGTAAGGGAGCTAAAATGCCTTGTTCAAGTTCACAGTTGAACTAGAGTCAGACTCCAGACCAATGGCTTAATATCCTGGAATGTTGATTGTTTTGTTGACCCGCAAGGGACAAGGTGTCCCCTACCACAGTCCTCTCAATAGTCAGGTGTAGACACTGAGGACTTCCCAGTCTATCAGCAACCTGAAACCTTTACTCCTTCTAGTCCTCAACCTTAGGATCAGGCGTCCCACATTCGGTTCTGCATCCTTCAGGAGGCAAAAGAGAGTACCGCTGGTATCTGAAGTCACACGGCCACCTGTGTGATCGGCAAGTCGCCTCACCTCCCCACCCCTCAGTTCCCACCAGCCTAAGCCCCCTCCCGGCGCTCCCGTCAACCCTGGTCCCGGAAGGGGCGCCCCGCCCGCTCCTGGGGCGTCACTCACTTAGCCCCGGCGGCCTCGAACAGGTCAGCCCAGCTGTCCGGATGGAAGAAACGCGCCGTGAACCTTGGCCCGAAGTCGGCGTAGCTGAAATCAGGCGGGTAGTTCTCTTTCATGAAGCTCTGGTACTGCGGCAGCTTCTGGCCCTTCCAGTGCCACCAGAACCACTCGCTGCCCCAGGCCGGCACCGAGAACACGCCCCAGTGGACGAACACCCCGAATTTGGCTTCATCGAACCAGGCCGGCAGCGGCCGGGAGTCCAGACTCTGCCAGTCCGGGGTGTAGCGGAGCGGAGGGTCGCCGCAGCGCTGACGGTCGGTGCAGCGCTGAGGCCGCAACGCTCCGAGAACCAGCAGCAGCTGTAGCAGCAGCAGCAGCAACAGCTCGGCGCCCACCACCCACGATTTCATCCTGGGATTTGGCACAGCCGACTTGGTGCCTCACTGGCCCCTCTTAACGCGCAGGTGCGGGGCGCGCGACCCCGCCCACCCTAGCTAATGATTGGCCCGGAAGGGAAAAGGGGTGGGGCAACCCAGGCTGCCTGGCTACCGAAAGGCTTTCCCTCGCATTGGAAGGTCCCTGCTCTCACTCCGGCCCTCAAAGGGAGAAAGATGAAAGGCGTTGATGGCAGGCCGGTGACCTATGATTGAAAACTCGAAAAGAATTCACTGCCGGGTGAAATCGTGGAGGTGGGTTGGGGTGGGGTAGAAGGTCCGGTGTATGCAGAGAACTGGGAGTGGTCCATTTTGCCGTTGCTTTGGGGAGCTAGAGGGGATTTTTGAGTTGTGCTCTAGAAGAGAAAGGGCTTCCCAGGTAGTGCAGCGGTAAAGAATCCGCTGGCCAGTGCAGGAGACGCGAGAGACTCGGTTCTGTCCCTGGGTGGGGAAGATCCCCTGGAGGTGGAAATGGCAACCCATTCCAGAATTCTTGCCTGAAAAATTCCATGCACAGAGACCCTGGCGGCCTACAGTCCACAGGGTCGCAAAGAGTTGGACACGACTGAGTGGCTGAACACACACATAGAAAAGCAAGTCTGGAGGCAGGAATACCAGATGTTAGAGCGTTTTAACAGCCGTGACAGAAATGAGAGGGGAATAAACACGGTGGGAGGAAGCATTATAAGAGGGGAGGTGGGAGGAAAGTAGGCCCTGAAAGAGGGAGAACTGGTGTGACCATTTTGCCTAATATTTGTATAGTATTTCTTGAATTTGCTTTGGGATTTTTGTGGTAATTCAAAGAGCTTAACAGCTAGTTGGAAAAACGGGACCCATGCACAGGCAGTCACAAAGGAATTTTAGAGTAACAGGGTGAGAAAATTGAGAGCCTCAGGCCCAAGGCGTATGAGAACCATGTCTGGCAGGAAGGTCACCAAATTGTACGTCTGGTAGATGCTGTGAGTGCTCAAATAGGCGGTGAGGCCAAAAGGTCAGGGAAGTCAAACGACCACACCCTCTGCACACTTGGTCCCTACAATTCAGTGAGAGAACTGCTGCATGTTGGAGTTGGAAGGAACTTTGGAGATCTTTGACACTCTCCTGTTCTTTACTCTTCTGATTTTACAGAAGAAGAAACAGATCCAGAGAGGGTGTTGGAGTTGCCAAGATCACACAACTAGTTGGGATCAGAGGTGGGACCAGACCCCAGGTCTCCAGATGCAGCATCTGTGTCTCTCAAATGCTGTTTTTCTCCTGTACCCCAGGAGGTGCAAGAGAGCCTATCAAAGCCCCTGGTGACAGACATCAGCACTTCCTCATCCTAGGACTGATACAGAAACAGGATGACGGCTTCTGAGTGAACAGCCATTTTATCTTGTTACTTCCTCTGCAAGATTATGTTGTAATATTGTCCACAATAGCAAGCCCTGACACTTAAAGCAGAGAAATAAAATAGCAACAAAACATTCATACACGTCTCCTAGTGATCGGGGTGAGTAATGGTCTTTGATACCACAGAACTCATCTTGAGGGAGATAAAATGGCATTCCAGGACCTTCATTTCTCCTTAGCTTCGTCACCAAAGTGTAAATGTAATGTAATCTGCAGGGGAAGGTAAGAGGCATTGTAACAGAGGTGAAAACCTGGAAGTTGGGAAACCTAGGTTTCTTGCATTAGACACCACCTGTTGGGTTTCCTTGGGCAGGTCTTGTCCACTGTCTGAGCTCATTTCCTCCTTTTAAAAATGTGTTCTCAGTGATGTCTGGGGCTTCTTTCTCCCTGCTCTCCTTCCATAAACTCTAGTTCTTAAAGCAGAAATAGAGTCTGATTGTGACAGGTATAGTATTTCTTGAATTTGCTTTGGGATTTTTGTGGTAATTCAAAGAGCTTAACAGCTAGTTGGAAAAACGGGACCCATGCACAGGCAGTCACAAAGGAATTTTAGAGTAACAGGGTGAGAAAATTGAGAGCCTCAGGCCCAAGGCGTATGAGAACCATGTCTGGCAGGAAGGTCACCAAATTGTACGTCTGGTAGATGCTGTGAGTGCTCAAATAGGCGGTGAGGCCAAAAGGTCAGGGAAGTCAAACGACCACACCCTCTGCACACTTGGTCCCTACAATTCAGTGAGAGAACTGCTGCATGTTGGAGTTGGAAGGAACTTTGGAGATCTTTGACACTCTCCTGTTCTTTACTCTTCTGATTTTACAGAAGAAGAAACAGATCCAGAGAGGGTGTTGGAGTTGCCAAGATCACACAACTAGTTGGGATCAGAGGTGGGACCAGACCCCAGGTCTCCAGATGCAGCATCTGTGTCTCTCAAATGCTGTTTTTCTCCTGTACCCCAGGAGGTGCAAGAGAGCCTATCAAAGCCCCTGGTGACAGACATCAGCACTTCCTCATCCTAGGACTGATACAGAAACAGGATGACGGCTTCTGAGTGAACAGCCATTTTATCTTGTTACTTCCTCTGCAAGATTATGTTGTAATATTGTCCACAATAGCAAGCCCTGACACTTAAAGCAGAGAAATAAAATAGCAACAAAACATTCATACACGTCTCCTAGTGATCGGGGTGAGTAATGGTCTTTGATACCACAGAACTCATCTTGAGGGAGATAAAATGGCATTCCAGGACCTTCATTTCTCCTTAGCTTCGTCACCAAAGTGTAAATGTAATGTAATCTGCAGGGGAAGGTAAGAGGCATTGTAACAGAGGTGAAAACCTGGAAGTTGGGAAACCTAGGTTTCTTGCATTAGACACCACCTGTTGGGTTTCCTTGGGCAGGTCTTGTCCACTGTCTGAGCTCATTTCCTCCTTTTAAAAATGTGTTCTCAGTGATGTCTGGGGGCTTCTTTCTCCCTGCTCTCCCCTTCCATAAACTCTAGTTCTTAAAGCAGAAATAGAGTCTGATTGTGAAAGGAGAGAGGAGGAAACTGAGCACTTAACTCAGTGATCTTTATACTCTAGCTTTATTCATAAATATTTACTGAGTATCAATTTATGTCAGGCACCTGGACACTTTTTGTCTAAAATGAGATAAGACCCCACCAATGAATAAAGACAGGTATGTCCCAACTTTAAGGAGCCATATATCCACCTTTAAAAAAATCATTCCATGTCTTTGCCTTATAAAAAGATAAGTATTTGAATTAAAATACAACCCTATTTTCAGAAGTGCAGTTAAAGCTTTGCAGAAGCAGTTCAGTGCCACAGATACTGACTAGACCCCTTAAGACTCTATGTTGAGTCTTCATGGAACCCTGGGAACCAAGAGGTGGATGTGGAGCTCATCTTGTGGGGAAGACAAGTCCATGACGCCCCCTTAACACAGTCCATGAGGTGAGCTGTATTAGAGGGCTGGGCTATGCCCTTGGGGGCTGAACTGGGTTGAAGAGTGTCCTCTAAAACTTCATGTCCACTCAAATTCTGTGAATGTTGCCTTCTTTGGAGATGAACTTTGTTAAATTAAGATGAAGTCATACTGGATTAGGGTGTGCCTTAATCCAATGAATGGTGTCCTTAAAAAAAGACACCAAAAGATCTAAAGGTAAAACTGGAAAACATAAAGCTCCTAGAAGTAAACACAAGGAGAACATAAATCATAGCAATATTTTTTGGAATCTGTCTCCTAAGGTAAAGAAAACAAAAGCAAAAATAAACAAATAGGATCTAATTAAACTTAAAAGCTTTTGCACAGCACAGGAAACCATTAACAAAACAAAAAGATGGCCTACTGAATGGGAGAAAAATATTTGCAAATGATATGACTGATAAGAGGTTAATATCCTAAATGTGTCAACAGCTCATACAATGAAGTATAACAAAACAACCTGATTGAAAAATGGTCAGAAGACCTGAATAGCCATTTTCCCAAAGAAGACATCCAGATAGCCAATAGGCAAAGGAAAAGAAGCTCACCATTGCTAGTTATTAGAAAAATGCAAATCAAAACTGCAATGAGGGGTCAGTTCTCCCTTGAGTCAGCCTGCTGTTCTAACAGCATCTCCCACTCTAATAAACTTTATTCTCCTCTCATTCTGCCTCATGTCTGGAAATTCTTTTCCAACCCGCACGTGGACCATGACATTTTTGGTGGCCTGTACGGGGACTTGGGGTCTCTTCCCCCACCTCCTTGCCTCTCCTTTCCCATAGGGACCCTCTATGAACAGATCAATGGCTCTGGAAGCAACTGAGGAGTCTGGCCAGGATGACCTTCTGGTGTGTTCCAAAGGCCCCAGTGCTCACTGCGCCCCAGTAGCTGCTGCCTGAATGGGTGAGAATCTCTCCTTTGATTCTTCCTTACTGAAGACTAGGCCAAACAATATTGTGTGGGCACGGGTCAGGCATTTAAAATCCATTGGGACACCTGCCACGTGAAGACTCCTGTGTGAGGATAAGAGGGTCACAGGACAGATCAGGCTACAAGGGCATCCACCCCCAGCAAGACAACTTCCATGCACCATGTTAAGCACACAGTGGTTGAAGTAAAACCTAGAGCCCATTCTCTCCTGGCCACTGTCTCCCGGATAGGATTGTAAGGCGGATTCCTCAGGCTATCTTCCCTGCCACTTTCACTTCTTTCCCTTTCAGTCCGGATTGATTCACAGGAGCCTAGGTGTTGATTCTGAGCCATCCCAAGAGTGCCTTCCACACTTCAGAGAATTGCCAAATGAGTATGTCATGGGAAATGCCAGCCTGGATGAATCACAAGCTAGAAACAAGATTGCCAGGAAAGAGCGGTGCGACAGCAGCTGGAGGGCAGAGGAGGCAGCGCGGCCCATCCTGTCCTCGCCATGAGGCCGCAGCAGGCGCTGGTATCCGGGAAGGTCTTCATTCAGCGAGACTACAGTAGTGGCACGCGCTGCCAGTTCCAAACCAAGTTCCCCATGGAGCTGGAAAATCGGATTGGTAGGCAGCAATTTGAAGAAACAGTTCGGACTCTCAATAACCTTTATGTGGAAGCAGAGAAGCTTGGGGGCCAGTTTTATCTCGAAGGCTGCCTGGCTTGTCTAACAGCATACACCACCTTCTTGCGCATGGAAACTCACTATGAGAAGGTCCTGAAGAAAGTCTCCAAATACTTTCAAGAGCAGCATGAGAAGATCTACACCCCCCCCAAGGCCTCCTCCTGACAGATCCCATCGAGAGAGGGCTGTGAGTTATTGAAATCAACATTTATGAAGACAGAGACAGGAGAAGTGGGAGATAAACTGTGGAATTAAAGATCCCACCTCCAGCTGGGACCCTCCTCTGTCCACCGGCCGATCGCAGAGTGTCCCCCACCTCCTCTCCAGAGCATCATTCCTTCGTATCTGCTGCCAGAGCCATGGTGCCATTCACTCCAAGGACTGACTTTCTCCAATTCCACCCCTGGAGTGACCTCTAGTTGCTCAGCATCCACCTTGTGTCTCCAAATTGTGTAGACTCTGTAATCTTTTAAGTAGTTTCTGAGAAAAAGCAGTGAAGCATTTCACTTTTTTATTCAAAGCCATTAATAGAATATGCAAGGGCTTCCCTTGTGGTCCAGTGCTTAAGAATCTGCCTTGCAATGCAGGAGACGCAGGTTCAATCCCTGGTGGAGGAGGATCCCACATCCTGAGCAACTAAGTCCTTGGGCAACAGTAAAGACCCAGCACAGCCAAAAATAATTATAAGTAAATAAATAAAATTTTTAAAAATTAATAAAATATGCAGTTGGTCAGCCCAACACAGTTGATTTCTTACCTGCCACCAGTACCAGTGACTCTCGTCATTCCTTGGGCTTCAGCGAGTCGTATCCTAGCCAGTGTTCAGTCTTACCCCCTAAATTCATGAAGCGCTCTTCTCCGGGATTTTGGTGAAGGGTGGGCTGTGTCTGGTTTTGCCAACACGTCTCCCAGATTTCAGAGAACTACCAGTTTTGCCGTGACTCAGAGCTTAGAAAGATTGAGTTCTGCTGTTCAACTTCTCAAACCGAAGCTCATTGGAAAAATAATGTATAATGTTACTTGTTTTGTTATAGCAATGTCCTAATTAAAGCAGTATTTAGTGCAATTTCCAGGGTTTTTTCTTTTTTTTTTGAGAGTTCTGTTATTACTGCATTACCTTGAACATTGGGAAGATGTGGTATGTGTTGCTGTTACTTATAAAAATAAATAAGCACAATAGAGTGGATGCTAAAACATCAAACACAAATGCCCCTGCTGTGCCCCGTATATGTAATGAGCAAGTGCAATAAATATTTTAATTATAGTTTTGTTATAAATGTAACTTAAGAGAAAAAAATTTGATAGGAATGATACTGTATATTGCTAATTTTTAACTATTCTTACTGGCCATCCTTACAACTCATCGACATTCCTCATATACAGTATTCCGTGCGCAGAAATATGATTGGTTTAAGTTCAGTAAGTTAAGTGATTTCTGACTAAAACTGTCAAGTCCCAAGGCACTGTTTCTAGTTGTTTCTTTGGCTGTATGTTTGTAACATTGGACCTTCCCATACCCTCCACCTTTGGGGTCTGAGAACACTGATTTTGGGGAAAAAAATAAAACACGTATTAAGAGAGAACGAAACAGTTCAAAGTTCTACTTTCAGAGATCTCGTAGGTGCTAAAACTGAATCTCACCTTTCAGATTTCATTTCTTTTATGAGTCTTGTTAGTTACTTAGTAAATCCCGTAGGTCTATGTAATATTTTAATTGTATGAAACTTGTTACTTTATAACCTATAATAGTGTTGTCTGTCTGCCTTTTAAACCCGTTGCAATAACTTTGCTGGACTATTAACACATTAGTAAAACTTTTCTTAAACAAACAAAGGAAAAGATTGCCAGGAAAAATACCAACAACCTCAGATGTGCAGATGATACCACTCTAATGGCAGAAAGTGAAGAGGAACTAAAAAGTCTCTTGATGGGGGTGAAAGAGGAGAGTGAAAAAGCTCACTTAATACTCAACATTCAAAAAACTATCAACGGCATCTGGCCCCATCATTTCATGGCAAATAAATGGGGAAAAAGTAGAAGCAGTGACAGATTTTTTTCTCTTGGACTCCAAAATCACTGCAGACAGTGACTGCAGCCATGAAATTAAAGACGTTTGCTCCATGTAAAAAAAAAGGTGACAGAACAGAGGGTGGGGGGTGTAAAGGAAGTAGCATGAAGGCCTGTACTATCATAAGTGAAGAAAATAGCTATAGTCATTGCTCTGTGAGAAAAGGAGATCCTTCAGGGGTGCCGTGTGATGGTCGGGAGGGGTGGGAAGGGGGGGATATACATATGACTAATCTGGGAACATACATATCTGTAAACAACAAAACTCTGTAAAAGTTAAAAGTAAAATAAAAGTTAAAAACAACAACAACAGGCTTCCCCTGGTGGTCCAGTGGATAAGGACACCGCCTTGCAGTGCAAGGGGCGCTGGTTTGATCCCTGGCCTGGGAAGATCCCACGTGCCGCGGAGCAGCTGGACTGATGTGTCCAATTACCCAGCTGGAGCTCTGGCGCGCGTGCGCCCAGGGCCGGCGCTCTGCGACAACAGAGATCACTGCGATGGGAGGCCCAACAGGAGCCAAAGAACAAAGACGGATGAAAATAGAGAAATGAAAGACCAATAGAAGTGACCCGCCCACCCCCCTCCCTCCCTGCCCCACCCCCTAAAAAGATAAATAAATAAAATTAAAACAACAACAACAACAAAAAAAACCTGTGACAAACGTAGACCGTATATTAAAAAGGAAAGACATCACTTTGCCAACAAAGCTCTGTGTAGTCAAGGCTATGGTTTTTTTTCCAGTAGTCATGTACTTCTTGAAGATTCACTCATTTTTTCATTTGTTTATTCATTCAAGGAGCACCTACCAAACTTCAGGCAACATGGGGTTGGGGTGAGTTGGAGACGATCATCCAACTCCAAGGATACAAAGAACCTTGGTTGATGTGAGAGTTTCAGTCATAAAAAAGGCTGAGCAATGAAGAATAGATGCTTTCGAATGTGGTATTGGAGAAGACTTTTGAGAGTCCCTTGGACTGCAAGGAAACCAAACCAGTCAATCCTAAAGGAAATCAACCCTGAATATTCTTTGGAAGGACTGATACTGAAGCTGAACCTCCTATACTTTGGCCACCTAATGTGAAGAGCTGACTCATTGGAAAAGACCCTGATGCTAGGAAAGACTGAAGTCAAAAGGAAAGAGTGGCAGAGGGTAAGATGGTTAGTTAGCATCACTGACTCAGTGGACATGAATCTGAGCAAACCCTGGGAGATACTGAAGGACAGGGTAACCTGCCTGACTGCAGTCCCTGGGATCATAAAGAGTCAGGGAGGACTTAGCAACTGAACAACAACAAAAATGAAAACTGATGGCTCCATGACCTGAGGCCTCTCTTTCCCATACAAAATAAACACATAAAAACCCTGCAATAAGGTATCACCTCCAACTGGTCAGAATGGCTATCATCAAAAAGAACACAAATAATGAATGTTGGTGAGGATGTGGAGAAAAGAGAACCCTTATAGTAGTGATGTAATGTAAATAGTCAGTAATGGTAGTAGTAGATGGTAGTAATGTAAATTGGTACAACTGGTCTGGAAAATAGGATAGAGATTCCTCAGAAAACTAAAATAGAACTCTCATAAGATCCAGCAATTCCTCTCCTGGGCATATATCCAAAAAAAAGATGAAAACACTAATTTGAAAAGATACATGAGCCCCAATGTTCATAGCAGCATTATTTACAATAGCCAAGATAAGGAAGCAACTTCAGTGCTCATCAACAGATGAAGATAAAGAGGATGTGGAATGGAGTACACCACTCGGTCACAAAAAAAGAATAAATCCCTACCATGCGTGACCACATAGATGGACCTTGGGGGGTATCATGCTAAGTGAATAACTCAGACAGAGAAACACAAATAGTATATGTCATCATCTACATGTGGAATCTAAAACAAAGCAAAACAAAACAGATGAATGAACATATCAAAACAAAAACTGACTCACAGATATAGAGAACAAACTAGTGGCTACTGGTGGGGAGAAAAATGTGGGGAAGGACAAGAGGGGTTGGGGTTAAAGGGTACAAACTACTATGTGTAACATAAATAAGCTATAGGATGTATGGTACACCACGGGAAATATAGCCAATATTTATAATAAATAAATGGAATGTAATCTAGGAAAAATGTTGAATCATTGTTTTATATCTGAAACTAATGTATTAATAACATTGCAAATCAGCTATACCTCAACTGAAAAAAGAAAAAAAAGACACCCAGAAATAAACAGTGGGAAAGCCACAGGAAGAGAGAGGCAGAGTTAGGAGTTATGTTGCCATGAACCAAGGAGCACCAGGAGCGAGAAAATATCTTCCCCTTGGGGACTTCCCAGGTGACTCAGTGGTAAAGAATCTGCCTCTGGAGAAGGAATAGGCAATCCACTTCAGTATTTTCTCCTGGGAAATCCCATAGACAGAGGAGCCTGGTGGGTTACAGTCCATGGGGTTGCAAAGAGTTGGACATGACTTAGAACTTTAGGTCTACCCTACCTCAGGTTGCCTCAGTTAACCTCTATTCAACAGAATGTGACTCCCATTAGACAGGTGCAGAGGCTCACTTATGACTGGACATCCAGGACCTAGCACAGAGCCTCGTATGTATCTGTAAGACGGGTGGATGAATGAATGATGAACACCATGCCTTTTAAATATTAAATGAAGACATCTAATCAATGCATTTCCTTTTATTCCATCTGTAGTCCCAAGTAATTGCATCAGAATTCCTATGCATCCTCCTCCTCATCATCAACAATTTCTCCTGCCTACTGCTTTAAGCTCGTTTGGTAGGAACCCAGCCTCCCTGATAATGTAAAACATGGGTATCCTGGGATCTTCACAAGCCTGGGGCCGAATCCTTGCTGGCACTGACAGACTGTGGGACATCAGCTCTACGCCTGACACGTAGTAAGGGAATTTCCCCCTCCTCCCACTTACTCTGTTTATTTTTCATTATAGGTTGTAGGTGGTGGAGGGGCTGAATTGAGGGATGGCTGGGAACAATTTTGGGATTTATAAAATCTTTGTGAATATCTTCCTTTTTCTTGAGGTTGGATTAGACTGGGACACTGCCCGTTTCCAGTGGTATCACCAAAGGGACTTAACAAGACTGAGAAAATTCTCTGAAGATTCTATGTTCCCTCTAATAGGAAAAACTAATGTATGGTACACCACGGGAAATATAGCCAATATTTATAATAAATAAATGGAATGTAATCTAGGAAAAATGTTGAATCATTGTTTTATATCTGAAACTAATGTATTAATAACATTGCAAATCAGCTATACCTCAACTGAAAAAAGAAAAAAAAGACACCCAGAAATAAACAGTGGGAAAGCCACAGGAAGAGAGAGGCAGAGTTAGGAGTTATGTTGCCATGAACCAAGGAGCACCAGGAGCGAGAAAATATCTTCCCCTTGGGGACTTCCCAGGTGACTCAGTGGTAAAGAATCTGCCTCTGGAGAAGGAATAGGCAATCCACTTCAGTATTTTCTCCTGGGAAATCCCATAGACAGAGGAGCCTGGTGGGTTACAGTCCATGGGCTGCAAAAGAGTTGGACATGACTTAGAACTTTAGGTCTACCCTACCTCAGGTTGCCTCAGTTAACCTCTATTCAACAGAATGTGACTCCCATTAGACAGGTGCAGAGGCTCACTTATGACTGGACATCCAGGACCTAGCACAGAGCCTCGTATGTATCTGTAAGACGGGTGGATGAATGAATGATGAACACCATGCCTTTTAAATATTAAATGAAGACATCTAATCAATGCATTTCCTTTTATTCCATCTGTAGTCCCAAGTAATTGCATCAGAATTCCTATGCATCCTCCTCCTCATCATCAACAATTTCTCCTGCCTACTGCTTTAAGCTCGTTTGGTAGGAACCCAGCCTCCCTGATAATGTAAAACATGGGTATCCTGGGATCTTCACAAGCCTGGGGCCGAATCCTTGCTGGCACTGACAGACTGTGGGACATCAGCTCTACGCCTGACACGTAGTAAGGGAATTTCCCCCTCCTCCCACTTACTCTGTTTATTTTTCATTATAGGTTGTAGGTGGTGGAGGGGCTGAATTGAGGGATGGCTGGGAACAATTTTGGGATTTATAAAATCTTTGTGAATATCTTCCTTTTTCTTGAGGTTGGATTAGACTGGGACACTGCCCGTTTCCAGTGGTATCACCAAAAGGGACTTAACAAGACTGAGAAAATTCTCTGAAGATTCTATGTCTCAAGGGATACCTGTATTCCCCAGGTACCTAAGAGGACACAATGGTTGTGAATGGGGATTATCACAGTGTCAGAGAGGGCCACTGCCGTAATAATAAGATGCCCTGAACTGGAGACTTGTCAGTTCCCTCTGCAAGAGATGGACCAACATCCTGGATCCTCATTGAATTTTAGTTCTTGGTCCTCTGTGGGAAAGGGTGACCTTCAGGTAGGACCTTTCATTGCTCTAGAACCAAGGTGGCCCCTAACAATAAACAGGAAGAAGGGCTTGCCAGCCTTCCCATCTGATATCCTGAGATCCCAAGAGAATGATCCATTCTTTCCAGATTTCCTCCAGGTCCCTCACTGCTGATCTTGAAAGCTTCATTTGGTTGCTGTGGTTTCTAAAGCATGCAGGCACTATGTTGTCTTGTTGGGAAGGTGATTCTGACCTGCACTGAACAGGCCTCCTGCCTCCTGCCCACCGTGCTGCCCCTCACAGGGCCTGGTTACCCAACAGACCGTGTGCAGACAGGCATGGCCTGGCTACTCGCCAGTGATCAGTGCCAATACTCAGTGGAAAGCAAAAAAAGTCCAGGCCTCAGGGACTGATTCAAGTCAGATGGGAGGATCAAGGATACTTCTTCCTCCTCCGGGGAGTGAAATGATTTCTGTCTTGGCTTATTTCACACTGTGAAAGAGGCCTCATCAGCAATCAGAGCTCATCAGGCCAGGATAGCTCTTTGGAATCTAGCCCTGGGATGGTTTTCATATCAGCCTCTGTCTCAGTGACTGAGAACCTTGGGACATCTTCTTTTCCTTCAGGCCCAAGGCCCTTCAAGCACTTCTTCCAGTGGGCCAGGCGGTGGTGGGCGGAAGAGCGGATCTCCCTACTCCTCAGGGCATAGATGACTGGGTTGACCATGGAGTTGACAAGGCAGAGCAAGGAGCAGAAGGCGAAGACCTTCTTCACCTGGTTGCTTAGTGTGGCAGTCAGGCTGTAGACCATGAGGGCCAGTACGGGCAACCAGAATATGAAGAGCACAGCCAGGAGCATCCCCAGGGTCTTGGCCAACCGCACATCCAGCCTCATCCGGGCCATTCCAGATGTGTGCTTGTCCCGGTGCTCAGCCAAGCTGGCTGCATGCTGATGGGCCTTCCAGAGGACGTGTGTGTAGGTATAGATGATGCCGAAGAAGAGGACGGCTATGAACAGGAGCCAGCCCAGCAGATAGTCATTGGGGATCATGGGGAAAAGCTCAGAGCAGGGCCTGGGACAGCAGGTCCATCCCATGAGGGGCAGGTAGGAGACCAATGCGGAGAGAACCCACATGATACCCAGGGTCACCAGTGCCCTCCTACGGGTGAGGAGAGCTTTGTAGGTAGATGGATAGCGTAGACAGAGGTAGGGGGTCGATGGCAGTGAGCAGTAGGCTGCCCACAGAGGCTGTGAAAGTCAGAGTGACACTGCCAATCTTCAGCAGGAAGACAGTTTTGGAATCCACGCCATGGAAGACGTGGAATGTTTGTCTTGTTGGGAAGCATGCAGGCACTATGTTGTCTTGTTGGAAATTCTGACCTGCACTGAACAGGCCTCCTGCCTCCTGCCCACCGTGCTGCCCCTCACAGGGCCTGGTTACCCAACAGACCGTGTGCAGACAGGCATGGCCTGGCTACTCGCCAGTGATCAGTGCCAATACTCAGTGGAAAGCAAAAAAAGTCCAGGCCTCAGGGACTGATTCAAGTCAGATGGGAGGATCAAGGATACTTCTTCCTCCTCCGGGGAGTGAAATGATTTCTGTCTTGGCTTATTTCACACTGTGAAAGAGGCCTCATCAGCAATCAGAGCTCATCAGGCCAGGATAGCTCTTTGGAATCTAGCCCTGGGATGGTTTTCATATCAGCCTCTGTCTCAGTGACTGAGAACCTTGGGACATCTTCTTTTCCTTCAGGCCCAAGGCCCTTCAAGCACTTCTTCCAGTGGGCCAGGCGGTGGTGGGCGGAAGAGCGGATCTCCCTACTCCTCAGGGCATAGATGACTGGGTTGACCATGGAGTTGACAAGGCAGAGCAAGGAGCAGAAGGCGAAGACCTTCTTCACCTGGTTGCTTAGTGTGGCAGTCAGGCTGTAGACCATGAGGGCCAGTACGGGCAACCAGAATATGAAGAGCACAGCCAGGAGCATCCCCAGGGTCTTGGCCAACCGCACATCCAGCCTCATCCGGGCCATTCCAGATGTGTGCTTGTCCCGGTGCTCAGCCAAGCTGGCTGCATGCTGATGGGCCTTCCAGAGGACGTGTGTGTAGGTATAGATGATGCCGAAGAAGAGGACGGCTATGAACAGGAGCCAGCCCAGCAGATAGTCATTGGGGATCATGGGGAAAAGCTCAGAGCAGGGCCTGGGACAGCAGGTCCATCCCATGAGGGGCAGGTAGGAGACCAATGCGGAGAGAACCCACATGATACCCAGGGTCACCAGTGCCCTCCTACGGGTGAGGAGAGCTTTGTAGGTAGATGGATAGCGTAGACAGAGGTAGCGGTCGATGGCAGTGAGCAGTAGGCTGCCCACAGAGGCTGTGAAAGTCAGAGTGACACTGCCAATCTTCAGCAGGAAGACAGTTTTGGAATCCACGCCATGGAAGACGTGGAAATTTACAAAGCTGCAGACAAAGACCACACTGGCCAGAAAGTCAGCCCCAGCCAAGCTGCCAATGAACAGGTATGAGGGCTTCTTGCGGAGCCGGTGTGAAGACAGGATGAGGTAAAGCACAACCAGGTTCTCCAGGGTGCTTAGCAGGCCCAGGAGGGTGCACAGCACTGCGATAGCTATCTTTTGAGTACCATCCAGGATCATGTAATCCTTCATGGGGTTGAAATCCAAGCCATCGCTGGAGCTGTTGGCTGCCTCTGTCTTTAAGCATCTCTCCATGGGGTGGGTCCCTTGGCTTCCGTCGGGCTTGCCAAGAAGTCTTTGCTGTAGTGCAATAATAAGAAGAGATGAGTCCTTTTCAGTCAGTGCAACAATGACCTCACACAATCACTGTCTCTAGCCAAACTGTTTACTTGTGTGGATGGATCATATGGTGGAATACTGACTTACATCCATTGCCCTCTGGAGCATCCCTGGTGGCTCAGATGATAAAGAATCTGCCCACAATGTGGGAGGCCCATATTTAATCCCTGAGTGGAGAAGATCCCCCTGGAGAAGGGTACAGCAACCGACTCCAGTATTCTTGCCTGGAGAATCCCATGGACAGAGGAGCCTGGTGGGCTACAGTCCATGAGGTCACAAAGAATCGGACATGACTGAGCGACCAACACTCTCACTTTTTCACTTTCTCTCTATTTTACCCTTTCTCCATCCTAGTGGGGTGCTAGGTCTGTACTAGTTGCCTTAAGAGAGGCATGTGGGAATTCAAGAAGCAGAAGTGACCTACAAACCAAATTATCTCGCTTATATATGAAACAAAAACAAACAAAAAAACAGCAACAAAACCGAATTCGTACATACAGAGACTAGTTTGGTGGTTGCCAGAGGTAAGGATTGGGGGTTCAGTGAAATGCTTGAAGGTAGTCTAAGGTGTGTGTGTGTATGTTAGTGGGTCAGTCATGCTGGCTGTTTGTGCGACCATGGACTGTAGCCTGCCAGGCTCCTCTGCCCATGGAATTCTCCAAGCAAGAACACTGGAGTGTGTAGCTATTCCCTTCTCTAGGTGATCTTTGCAACACAGGGATGGAACCCAGGTCTGCTGGATTGCAGGTAGATTCCTTACTGTCTGAACCAGAAGGGAAGCCCCAAGTCAAAGGTACAGCTTTCAATTATAAAAGTCTTGGGAATGGTGACTAATACTGCATTTGTAAGTTGCTAAGAGAGTAGATCTCGAAAGTTCTCATCATAAGAAAAAAATTGCAGCTACATGTAATAATGGATGTTAATGACTTACTGTAGTGATCATTTTGCAATATATGCAAATATCAAATCATTATGTTGTACACCTGAAGCTAGCATTCAGTCACATGTCAATTAAATCTCAGTAAGATAAAATAAGACATAAAAGTGACCTGCAAGCTTTCTGGTTTTTTTTTTTTAAAAAGGGCTTCCCTGGTGGTCCAGTGTGTAAGGACACCGCCTTGCAGTGCAAGGGGCGCCGGTTCGATCCCTGGCCTGCGAGGATCCCACGTGCCGCGGAGCGGCTGGACCGATGTGTCCAATTACCGAGCCGGAGCTCTGGCGCGCATGCGCTCAGAGCTGGTGCTCTGTGACAACAGAGGCCATCGCGATGGGAGGCCCACACGGGCCAAAGAACAAAGAAGGATGAAAATAGACAAATGAAAGACCAATAGAAGTGGCCCACCCGGCCCACCTCCCATCAAAAAAAAAAAAAAAAAAAAACCAGCAAAAAACTACACCTACCAACAATTTACTTTGAAAGTATGGAGCTCTTGAAGGGTCAAAAACTGGAAGGAAGGGCTTCCCCGGTGACTCAGTACTAAAGAATCTGCCTACCAGTGCAGGAGACATGGGTTTACTCCCTGATCTGGGAAGATCCCATATGCTGGGGGGCAGCTAAGCCTGTGGGTCACAGCTATTGAGCCTGTGCTGTACATCCTGTGAGCTGCAACCACTGAAGCCTGCACACCCTACAGCCTGTGCACCCTAACAAGAGAAGCCATGTCAACGAGAAGCCCATGCACGGAAACTAGGGTGTAACCCCGTTCTCCACAACTAGACAAAAGCCTGCCGAGAAGCGACCAAGAATAAATAAGTAAATAAAATTATATTTAAAAACCTGAAAGGTAATCAAAACCAAGGAAAATGGAATCCAAGGGGAGAAGGTGGAGGGGTTTTTGCATTCATGTTTTATTTTGTTTTGTTTGCCAGTTCTGGTAAGTAAGACACTGAAGTTTTAACAACTCTTTGGTGATGGGAGACAAGACTTGCGTTTCACACCAGTACAATTATCAGATAAAATATAGGTGTCCAGATTAATCTGAGTATCAGATAATGAATCATTTTTAGTTTAAGTATGTCCTAAGTATTGAGAAAAACAAACAGGGCACCCAAATATTGTATGAGGCATCATTAGAAAGCAAATATCAAATTCCTCCAGAGGGATTTGCTCTCTTATCCAGGTCACACAAGATTTCCACATATAAAGGCCCAGGGAATTTGAACTCAGCGTGCAAAATTAAAAAATGCACAAGGTAATATGGAGAAGAGTTAGACAGAAGAAGAAATGTCAAACGGTAGAATGAGACTTCCAAGAACTTCATGCTATTCTTGGGTTTATAGTCTAGAGTATGTTTATAAGCCTTTTCTTTTTTTTTTTTTTTTAATTTTTAAATTTATTTTTATTCTTTATTTTAAAGGTTTTACAGAGTTTTGTTGTTCACATACATGTATGTTCCCAGATCAGTCATATGTATATCCATGGTCCCCACCCACCCAGATCCCCCCATCCCACCCCTCCAGACCTTTGCCCCAAGCCATTGTAAGCACTCCTATTCCCTTAGCACTGTGACACTAGCTATCTTTTCCACACATAACACTATAGGTTTCCTTGTTACTTCCTCCATGCTTCCCCCTCCCTACTTATTCGCCACGATGTCCCTATGTCTATGCTCTGTCTTTTTTTTTTTTTTCATGAGTTCCCTGTGTGTGATATCAAGACCGTCCTACTAGATTCCATATATGTGTGTTAGTATACTGTATTTGTCTTTCTCTTTTTGACTTACTTCACTTTTTATGATAGGTTCTAGAGCCAGCCACTTCATTAGGATTGAGTCTTCTGCATTTCTTTTAACAGCTGAGTAGTATTCCATTGTATATATGTACCAGAGCTTCTGGATCCATTCATTCGTCGATGGACATCTAGGTTGCTTCCATGTTTTGGCTATTGTATAGAGAGCTGCAATGAACATTGGGGTACAGGTGCTTCTTTCAGTTTTGATTTCATCAGGATATAAGCCTAATAGTGGGATTGCTGGGTCATAGGGTGCTTCTATTTTTAGTTTTTTAAGAAATCTCCAGACTGTCTTCCATAGAGGCTGTATCAATTTACATTCCCACCAGCAATGCAAGAGGGTTCCCTTTTCTCCGCACCCTCTCCAGCATTTATTGTCTGCAGATTTCTTGAAGATGGCCATTCTGACGGGTGTGAGGTGATATCTCATTGTAGTTTTAATTTGCATTTCTCTAATAATAAGCGAGGTTGAGCATCGTTTCATGTGCTTTTGGGCCATCTGTATGTCCTCTTTGGAGAGGCGTCTCTTTAGGTCTTTTTCCCATTTTTTGATTGGGTTGTTCGTTTTCCCTGTGCTGAGTTGTCTGAGTTGCTTGTAGATTTTGGAGATTAATTCTTTGTCTGTTGTTTCATTTGCTATGATTTTCTCCCACTCTGTGGGGTGTAAGCCTTTTCTTTTTCTTGCCATTCAGTACGAGATCTTAGTCCTTGGGCCAGGGATGGAAACCATGCCTCCTTCATTGGAAGCACAGAGTCTTAACCATTGGACTACCAGGGAAGTCTGAATATATAAAATATGATTAAACAATAAGAAATCAAAACCATGATTACTTAATGAGACCCCCATCCCACCCTCCAGACCTTTGCCCCAAGCCATTGTAAGCACTCCTATTCCCTTAGCACTGTGACACTAGCTATCTTTTCCACCCCTAACCCTATAGGTTTCCTTGTTACTTCCTCCCTTCTTCCCCCTCCCTACTTATTCGCCACGATGTCCCTATGTCTATGCTCTGTTTTTTTTTTTTTTTTCATGAGTTCCCTGTGTGTGATATCAAGACCGTCCTACTAGATTCCATATATGTGTGTTAGTATACTGTATTTGTCTTTCTCTTTTTGACTTACTTCACTTTTTATGATAGGTTCTAGAGCCAGCCACTTCATTAGGATTGAGTCTTCTGCATTTCTTTTAACAGCTGAGTAGTATTCCATTGTATATATGTACCAGAGCTTCTGGATCCATTCATTCGTCGATGGACATCTAGGTTGCTTCCATGTTTTGGCTATTGTATAGAGAGCTGCAATGAACATTGGGGTACAGGTGCTTCTTTCAGTTTTGATTTCATCAGGATATAAGCCTAATAGTGGGATTGCTGGGTCATAGGGTGCTTCTATTTTTAGTTTTTTAAGAAATCTCCAGACTGTCTTCCATAGAGGCTGTATCAATTTACATTCCCACCAGCAATGCAAGAGGGTTCCCTTTTCTCCGCACCCTCTCCAGCATTTATTGTCTGCAGATTTCTTGAAGATGGCCATTCTGACGGGTGTGAGGTGATATCTCATTGTAGTTTTAATTTGCATTTCTCTAATAATAAGCGAGGTTGAGCATCGTTTCATGTGCTTTTGGGCCATCTGTATGTCCTCTTTGGAGAGGCGTCTCTTTAGGTCTTTTTCCCATTTTTTGATTGGGTTGTTCGTTTTCCCTGTGCTGAGTTGTCTGAGTTGCTTGTAGATTTTGGAGATTAATTCTTTGTCTGTTGTTTCATTTGCTATGATTTTCTCCCACTCTGTGGGGTGTAAGCCTTTTCTTTTTCTTGCCATTCAGTACGAGATCTTAGTCCTTGGGCCAGGGATGGAAACCATGCCTCCTTCATTGGAAGCACAGAGTCTTAACCATTGGACTACCAGGGAAGTCTGAATATATAAAATATGATTAAACAATAAGAAATCAAAACCATGATTACTTAATGAGAGGTTAGGCAGATTTGAAAACAAATCCTGTATAATTTCTGGAAGTGAAAAATGAAGTTACTGAAAACAGAAACCCTTAAGGGTTGATGAAAGAGCAGAAGAGATGAACCGAAAAGCTTTGATCTAGAAAGTGGATCTGAGGAAACTTCTCAAAAGGCTTTTCAAGGAGATACAGAGAAGGGAAATATGAAAGAGTGGTTAAAAGACAGGAAGGATCGAAGGAAATGTTTACAACATATACAACTGGAGTTTCAGAGGGGAAGAACAGAAATTGATGGCAGGCATTGAGGAGGCCATGTTCAAAGAGATGCTAGTGGAGAATTGCCCAGAATTCAGGAGACTCTTCAGATTCAGAAATCAGAGTGAACTTCAAGCAGATTCTTTTTACTACAGTATAGTTGATTTACAATGTTTTGTTAGTTCCAGGTGTACAGCAAAGTGATTCAGTATATATATCTATCTTCAGATTTTTTTTCGTTATAGGTCATTATGGGATATTGAATGTAGTAACTTGTGCTATACAGTGAAAAAAGAAAAAATAGTGCTAGTTGCTCAGTTGTGTCCCAACTCTTTGTGACCTCATGGCCTTCCAGGCCCCTCGGTCCATGGGATTCTCCAGGCAAGAATACTGGAGTGGGTTGCCTTACCTTCTCCAGGGGACTTTCCTCTCTCAGGAGTCAAACCTGGAGCTCCCACATTGCAGGCAGATTCTTTACCATCTGAACCACCAGGGAAGTCCTGGTATGTATACAGACTTTTCAGGTTCTTTTGGGCCATCTGTTCCTCTTTGGAGCGTCTCTTTAGGTCTTTTTCCCATTTTTTGATTGGGTTGTTCGTTTTCCCTGTGCTGAGTTGTCTGAGTTGCTTGTAGATTTTGGAGATTAATTCTTTGTCTGTTGTTTCATTTGCTATGATTTTCTCCCACTCTGTGGGGTGTAAGCCTTTTCTTTTTCTTGCCATTCAGTACGAGATCTTAGTCCTTGGGCCAGGGATGGAAACCATGCCTCCTTCATTGGAAGCACAGAGTCTTAACCATTGGACTACCAGGGAAGTCTGAATATATAAAATATGATTAAACAATAAGAAATCAAAACCATGATTACTTAATGAGAGGTTAGGCAGATTTGAAAACAAATCCTGTATAATTTCTGGAAGTGAAAAATGAAGTTACTGAAAACAGAAACCCTTAAGGGTTGATGAAAGAGCAGAAGAGATGAACCGAAAAGCTTTGATCTAGAAAGTGGATCTGAGGAAACTTCTCAAAAGGCTTTTCAAGGAGATACAGAGAAGGGAAATATGAAAGAGTGGTTAAAAGACAGGAAGGATCGAAGGAAATGTTTACAACATATACAACTGGAGTTTCAGAGGGGAAGAACAGAAATTGATGGCAGGCATTGAGGAGGCCATGTTCAAAGAGATGCTAGTGGAGAATTGCCCAGAATTCAGGAGACTCTTCAGATTCAGAAATCAGAGTGAACTTCAAGCAGATTCTTTTTACTACAGTATAGTTGATTTACAATGTTTTGTTAGTTCCAGGTGTACAGCAAAGTGATTCAGTATATATATCTATCTTCAGATTTTTTTTCGTTATAGGTCATTATGGGATATTGAATGTAGTAACTTGTGCTATACAGTGAAAAAAGAAAAAATAGTGCTAGTTGCTCAGTTGTGTCCCAACTCTTTGTGACCTCATGGCCTTCCAGGCCCCTCGGTCCATGGGATTCTCCAGGCAAGAATACTGGAGTGGGTTGCCTTACCTTCTCCAGGGGACTTTCCTCTCTCAGGAGTCAAACCTGGAGCTCCCACATTGCAGGCAGATTCTTTACCATCTGAACCACCAGGGAAGTCCTGGTATGTATACAGACTTTTTCAGGTTCTTTTCCATTATAGGTTATTATAGACTATTGAGTATAGTTTCATGTGCTATACATTAGGACCTGATTTATATATTTTATATAAAGGATTTTTAAAACAAATAATTTCTACATTCACATATATTGTAATAAAACTTCAGACTACCAAAGACAAAGAGAAAATATTAAAACAATCAGAGATAAGAAACTGAATACCTGCAAAGGAATCACAATTAAATTTAAAAGCAGATTATCCGAGAGCAATAATAATAGCCAGAAGATAGAGGTGAAAGAGATAAACTATCACTCAAAATAAATACAAATAGAATATTTCACTAACAGATTTTCATTTTTCATTGAAGGAAGTCTAAAGGATATGCCATCAGAAGAAGGAAATTCTCCAGAGAGAAGAACAGAAAGGCATGAAGGAATTGTGAACATGAGTTGATAAATATATGAGTAAATAAAGATAAATGTGTGTATAAAGCAATAATAATATAATAATCACGACTGAGACTGGTTTGGAGGGGTGAAAGCAGACTGGAAGTAAAATTGTGAAGGACAAGCCAAGAGAGAGATGAATAAAGCTGAAGCTTTATTTAGGAAGTGAGTAACGTTATTGGTCTAATCCGGGCTTTTAAAAATTGGGCATCAGGGCTTCCCCTGTTGGTCCAGTGGGTAAGGACACCGCCTTGCAGTGCAAGGGCCGCCGGTTCGAGCCCTGGCCTGGGAAGATCCCACGTGCCGCAGAGCAGCTGGACTGATGTGTCCAATTACCGAGCCGGAGCTCAGGAGCGCATGCGCCCAGAGCCGGCACTCTGCAACAACAGATGCCACGGCGATGGGAGGCCAACAGGAGCCAAAGAATGAAGACGGATGAAAATAGAGAAATGAAAGACCAACAGATGTGGCCTGCTCGCTCCCCTCCCTCCCCAACCCGACTCCCGCCCAAAATAAATAAATAAATAAATAAATCTTTAAAAAAAAAAAAAATTGGGCATCAAGACTTCCCTGGTGGTTCCATGGTTAAGACTTCACCTTCCGATTCAGGGGGTGCAGGTTCCATCCTTGGTTGGGGAGCTAAAGTCCTACCTCATGGCCAAAAGCCAGACATAAAACAAGAGAAGCAACATTGTAACAAATTCAATGAAGACCTTGGTCCACATTAAAAAAAAATCAGGCATCATCTCTTACTTGGTTTGTATACAGACTTTTTCAGGTTCTTTTCCATTATAGGTTATTATAGACTATTGAGTATAGTTTCATGTGCTATACATTAGGACCTGATTTATATATTTTATATATAGTCATATGTTGAGCAGGATTTTTAAAACAAATAATTTCTACATTCACATATATTGTAATAAAACTTCAGACTACCAAAGACAAAGAGAAAATATTAAAACAATCAGAGATAAGAAACTGAATACCTGCAAAGGAATCACAATTAAATTTAAAAGCAGATTATCCGAGAGCAATAATAATAGCCAGAAGATAGAGGTGAAAGAGATAAACTATCACTCAAAATAAATACAAATAGAATATTTCACTAACAGATTTTCATTTTTCATTGAAGGAAGTCTAAAGGATATGCCATCAGAAGAAGGAAATTCTCCAGAGAGAAGAACAGAAAGGCATGAAGGAATTGTGAACATGAGTTGATAAATATATGAGTAAATAAAGATAAATGTGTGTATAAAGCAATAATAATATAATAATCACGACTGAGACTGGTTTGGAGGGGTGAAAGCAGACTGGAAGTAAAATTGTGAAGGACAAGCCAAGAGAGAGATGAATAAAGCTGAAGCTTTATTTAGGAAGTGAGTAACGTTATTGGTCTAATCCGGGCTTTTAAAAATTGGGCATCAGGGCTTCCCCTGTTGGTCCAGTGGGTAAGGACACCGCCTTGCAGTGCAAGGGGCGCCGGTTCGAGCCCTGGCCTGGGAAGATCCCACGTGCCGCAGAGCAGCTGGACTGATGTGTCCAATTACCGAGCCGGAGCTCAGGAGCGCATGCGCCCAGAGCCGGCACTCTGCAACAACAGATGCCACGGCGATGGGAGGCCAACAGGAGCCAAAGAATGAAGACGGATGAAAATAGAGAAATGAAAGACCAACAGATGTGGCCTGCTCGCTCCCCTCCCTCCCCAACCCGACTCCCGCCCAAAATAAATAAATAAATAAATAAATCTTTAAAAAAAAAAAAAATTGGGCATCAAGACTTCCCTGGTGGTTCCATGGTTAAGACTTCACCTTCCGATTCAGGGGGTGCAGGTTCCATCCTTGGTTGGGGAGCTAAAGTCCTACCTCATGGCCAAAAGCCAGACATAAAACAAGAGAAGCAACATTGTAACAAATTCAATGAAGACCTTGGTCCACATTAAAAAAAAATCAGGCATCATCTCTTACTTGGTTTGCTAACAATAACTTCCTGAGTCTCTGCTTTTAACCAGGTTTCTCTAAAATTTCCACACAACAGCTGAGGTGATCCTTTTAAAACAGGTCAGATCATGCCAATCCTTTGTCCCAAATCTCACACAGCATCCATTCTAGTCAGTGTAAAAGCTGAAGTGCTAACAATGGCCTAGAAGGCTGTTTGTGTTCTGGCTCTACTGACTACTTTCTGACCTCCCTACTAACCATGCTTTCCTTTGTCAACCACCTCTAGCCACACTGGCTTAATAAAGGGTAGTCCCTCCTGCCACAGGGCCTTTGCACTAGCTCCTCCCTCTACCAGAACACTCTTTTCTCTGCATGGCTCAATCTCACCTTCCACAGTTGAGTTGGATCAGATTTTTGCCTTTTCAAAAATATCTACCCTATCATCCTATTTAAAATTGTAACTCATTCCATCTTCCTACTCCTCTGGTCTACCTTTCTCTGTACTATATTTTATTTTTTCCATTTCACCTATCAGCTTCTAAATATAATTTACCCTACACAATCTTTCTTGTTTATTATGTGTTCCTCTAGAATTTAAGCTCTATAAGGTAAAGGAACTGACTGTTTTGTTCACTGGTACAAGGACTTAAGATAATTTTTGGTATGTAATAGGTACTCAAAAAATATTTGTGGAATTGGAGTAAAATTAGTGGTTTTACTAATTAGTGATTTTTAGTATTCCGGTCTCAGAAGTTAACAGATTAAGCAGACGATATGTTAATTAATAGAACATATAAGATCTGAACATGCAGGCTTCCCTGGTAGCTCAGTGGTGAAGAATTCGCCGGCTAATGCAGGAGACACAGGTTTGATCCCTGATCTGAGAAGATCCCCATATGCTGCATAGTAACTAAGCCCATGAGCCACAACTATTGAGCCTGTGCTCTAGAGCCTCAGAGATGCAACTATTGAGCCCATGTGCCGCAACTGTTGAAGCCCATGTGCCCTAGGGCCTGAGTTCCACAACAAGAGAAGTCACTGCAACAAGAAGTCTGCTCACGTCAAGAGTAGCCCCCACTTTCTGCAACTAGAGAAACACCTGCAGTAGCAGTGAAAAAACCCAGAATAATCAAAAAATAAATAATAATAATAAAAAAAAGATCTGAACATGCAATTAATGAGCTTGGTCTAATAGTCATACATGGAACTCAGCACCCAGTAATTAGAGAACATTCATTGTTTTCAAGCATTACCAAAACGGATCTAGTCTTAGGTGAAAAGTAAATTACAGCAAACTTTAAATCATCTATAATATACAAACCATGTTCTCGGACCACAGGGCAATTTATTTAGAAATGAAGAACTTAAAAAATATAACTAGCAAGCTTCATAGATATGAAGCTTCTGAATAACTCCTGAACCAAAAAAATCACGAAGGAAATTAGAAAATACCCAGAAGTATGACATATTAAAATGTGTGGCTTGCATCCAAGTGGTACTGAAAGGGAAATTTATAGCCCTACATCCTCCTATTAGAAAAGAAAAAAGACTCATGAGCTAAACATCCAGCTCATGAAATTAGAAAAAGAGAAACAGCAAAAATACAGAGAAGGCGGAAGGCAGAAACAATAAGGGCAGAAACTGATGACACAGTAAAACAATTACAATAAGAATCCCTGACAAAGACTGAAACTAGTTCTTTGAAAAGATCATAAAACAGACAAACCTCAGGCAAGACAATTTAAGATAAAGAAGGGAGCCTACAACAAAGAAAAATATCAGGCATGAAAGAGAAGTGATCAATAATCCTCTGAAAAGATGTTTAACTTTAATAGCATCCACAGAAAGGCAAGTCTCACTACCATCAGATCAGCCAAAAAATGATCTGACAATACTGAGTACGGGAAAGGTGTGAAGTGTGAAACTGAGTGGTGTGATGGGGTGTGAGCTGGTGCAAACACTGTGGAGGCCAATTTGGCAAAATCTAATGAAGTTGAAGATAGCCCCTCTCCTGGGATATACTAATTCTGTTCCTGAAAATGTACAAGGATGTTAATTTCAGCATTTTTGAAATAGCAAAAAACCACCGCCAACCACAAAAGTCTCTCAGTTGGAAAATACATAGATAAATTATAGTACATTTGTACAAAGAATACATAAAGCAGTAAGAAATGAACCAGAACTAAATGAGTCAACAAAAATAAATCTTACTATACATGTGACTAATCTGGGAACATACATATCTGTAAACAACAAAACTCTGTAAAAGTTAAAAGTAAAATAAAAGTTCAAAAAAAAAAAAAAATCTTACCAACACAACGCTGAGCCAAAAGTCCGATCCCTTAGGAGAACGTAGAGGATTTATAAAGCAGATAAAGAGAACTCAAGAAGACAATGGCAGAGGAACTAGAGAAGTAGGAAGGAGGGCAGGATTTTTTTCTGGACTAGACTAGGAAGAAATGCCTTGCCTGGGGCAAAGGGGAAAAAAAATCTCTTCCCCTATGTAGATAGCTTGTGTATTCTTGGCTGTTTTTTTTTGGTCTCAAAATATTAAACATTGAAACATTGAAAAGTTGGCTACTGAAAAATGGAAAAGTAGATGCATTAGAACTTACAACAATATTTTATAAGGTTTAAATATCTTATTTACACTCAGAACAGAATTCATTATAATTTTTTGGCACCCATTTAAATTTTGTTACTCGGGTGAGGGTCTCACTCTCCTCACCTTCCTTTTGGTCCTGCCAGAGGTTCTCGGGGTGGGAGTTGGGATGTGAGGTCTGTGGCTTTCTGAGCAGGGGTTTCCTGGTGTGTCTGGGCGGGAAGGCCTTCACCGCACTTTCAAATCTTCGCTCACAATAACCTCCAGAGCAGGTGTGCTTGTGTTCACTTTGTAGAGGAAGAAGACTTAGGAATGATAAACTCCCTGGGCCTCCCGTACTCAATTTCCTTATTTGTAAAGTGGGGATAATGCACCCATCCACAGAAAGGCAAGTCTCACTACCATCAGATCAGCCAAAAAATGATCTGACAATACTGAGTACGGGAAAGGTGTGAAGTGTGAAACTGAGTGGTGTGATGGGGTGTGAGCTGGTGCAAACACTGTGGAGGCCAATTTGGCAAAATCTAATGAAGTTGAAGATAGCCCCTCTCCTGGGATATACTAATTCTGTTCCTGAAAATGTACAAGGATGTTAATTTCAGCATTTTTGAAATAGCAAAAAACCACCGCCAACCACAAAAGTCTCTCAGTTGGAAAATACATAGATAAATTATAGTACATTTGTACAAAGAATACATAAAGCAGTAAGAAATGAACCAGAACTAAATGAGTCAACAAAAATAAATCTTACTATACATGTGACTAATCTGGGAACATACATATCTGTAAACAACAAAACTCTGTAAAAGTTAAAAGTAAAATAAAAGTTCAAAAAAAAAAAAAATCTTACCAACACAACGCTGAGCCAAAAGTCCGATCCCTTAGGAGAACGTAGAGGATTTATAAAGCAGATAAAGAGAACTCAAGAAGACAATGGCAGAGGAACTAGAGAAGTAGGAAGGAGGGCAGGATTTTTTTCTGGACTAGACTAGGAAGAAATGCCTTGCCTGGGGCAAAGGGGAAAAAAAATCTCTTCCCCTATGTAGATAGCTTGTGTATTCTTGGCTGTTTTTTTTTGGTCTCAAAATATTAAACATTGAAACATTGAAAAGTTGGCTACTGAAAAATGGAAAAGTAGATGCATTAGAACTTACAACAATATTTTATAAGGTTTAAATATCTTATTTACACTCAGAACAGAATTCATTATAATTTTTTGGCACCCATTTAAATTTTGTTACTCGGGTGAGGGTCTCACTCTCCTCACCTTCCTTTTGGTCCTGCCAGAGGTTCTCGGGGTGGGAGTTGGGATGTGAGGTCTGTGGCTTTCTGAGCAGGGGTTTCCTGGTGTGTCTGGGCGGGAAGGCCTTCACCGCACTTTCAAATCTTCGCTCACAATAACCTCCAGAGCAGGTGTGCTTGTGTTCACTTTGTAGAGGAAGAAGACTTAGGAATGATAAACTCCCTGGGCCTCCCGTACTCAATTTCCTTATTTGTAAAGTGGGGATAATGATGACAACCCACTATACAGATAATTCACTAATTATAGTCAGTGATTAATACAGAAAACAGAGGGTTTTGCTGGTGGTTCAGTGGCTAAGAATCTGCCTTGCAACACAGGGAATATAGGTTGCTCAGTTGCTCAGCCGTGTCTGACTGTTTGCGACCCCATGGACTGTAGCCCACCAGGCTCCTCTGTCCAAGGAATTTTCCAGGTAAGAATACCGGAGTGGGTTGCTATTTCCTCCCCAGGGGATCTTCCTGACTCAGGGACTGAACCCGTGTCTCCTTCATCTCTTGCATTGTCAGGATTCTTTACCACTGCTCCAACAAGGCAGGGGATGCACGTTCCATTCTTGGTTGAGAAACTAGGATCCTTTCTGCTGGGGAGCAACTAAGCCTGTGCTGCCATGGAAGACCCTGTGTGCTGCAACTAAGACCTGCCGCAGCGAAATAAATAGATAAAAATTTTAAATACATAAAAATATACTGAAAAGAGAGTTCTATACTTTACTGAGCTATTCTTAATTTCTGGAGCCTGCTCAGGATGACCTAGTTATTTAAGTGCGAGAACTGGGGTTCAGCTGCAGTTCTATCTACACCGGCACTCTAAACATGGTTAATCAGAATGGAGATGCCCTTGAGTGTCAAATACACGCCAAATTTCAAAGACAGCATGGAAAAAAAGAAAGTAACGTAGCTCATTAGTAATTTTTAAAAAAAATTTTGGCCTCTTTTATTGATTTTTTATCCATTTATTTTCGTCTATACTCATTCTTTGGCCTGTGTGGGCCTCCCATTGCAGTGGCCTCATGTGCTCCAGAGCACCGGCTGGTAACTGGTTACACTGGTCCAGCTGCTTCGCGGCACGTGGAATCTTCCTGGGCTAGGGATCGAACCGGCGCCCCTTGCATTGCAAAGGGAACTCTTTACCCACTGAACCACCAGGGAAGCCCAGTAATTATTTTTTTTAATAAATTACAGAAAATGATATATTGGACTAAATAAAAGCATTTATTTTGCCTGTTTCTTTTTATTTACTTATTTTTTTTTTGTGGCTATTAGAACATGTTAAATGACAAGTGACTCTTGGGACAAGGCTAGCTCCCCGCAACGTGCTGCACTATTGGGTGACAGTGAAGTCAGAAGTAATTCTCGCAGCCACCACTGGCAGCCCCAGTGGAACTGAACTGGTGGCCTCACTATTCCTCAAATAGTTCTACTCCAAACCCATACCCGCTACATTGGAAGCATGGAGTTTTAATCCTTGGGTTGCCAGGGAGGTTCTAGTCCAGCTTTCTTGCACCTTTGACCCAGGAGTTCCTCTCCTTGGCTCACCGTCCTTCTGGACTCATCTTTCACACTGTGAAGGCTTCTGACAGTAACACACCACATTCCCAGACTTCCTCTGTGTATATTGTAACTGATTCTGATTAGTCTTTTCTTTAGCCAGATTAATAACTGAACCAACCAAGATGCTATGCAAATTAACTTCTACAAAATACTTTTTCTCAGCCACAATATGATGTAATCCACACAAATCTCTGATATAAGAATTGTGGTTCTGGGCTTCTCTGGTGGTCCAGTGGGTAAAGAGTCCACCTTGCAGTGCAAGGGGCACTGGTTCGACCCCTGGCCCAGGAAGAGCCCACGTGCCATGCCGTGGAGCGGCTGGACCAGCGTGTACAATTACAAGCCAGTGCTCTTGAGCACATGCGCCCAGAGCCAGTGCTCTGCAGCCAGAGAAGCCACTGCAGTGGGAGGCCCACGCAGGCCCAAGGATAAAGATGGATGAAAATAAATAAATAGATAAAGAACAATAAAAGAGGCCAAAATTAAAAAAAAAGAAATTTTGTGGTTCTTGTTATTGCATAGATAATGCTATTGCATACACCATGGCAGTACCTTAATGTACGCTATCAAGAGGTTAAAGTACTTGAAGGAGTCCACACAGCTTGCCAAGGTCAGAGACTGAGCCTTCATTATTTCTGGGTTTTCAGTGCCTTGTGCAATGCCTGCTACATAGTTGATGCCCCCAAACTTCTTAATGAATGCAACCCATTTGGATGGAAAGGGGCTGCCTCCCAAGGAGCAGATCTCAAGTGAGAGCCTGAAGGGAAGGGGAACACATTGGGTGGGTTCTAATCCTAACCCTGCTGACCTTGTTCAGGATACCTAGTGCTTCAGTTTTCCCATTTCTCATCTGCAAAATGGGCTTTCATAAGGATTTAAGTAAATTAATATATGATGATTATTATTATCTTCAAATGGGATAACCTGCTTAGTGAGGTTGTTAAGAATAATATGCCTGGTGCATTGTATGAGCTTAACGAGTGGCAGCTCTTATAATCCAAATTTCTTTTTTTGTTGTTAATTTTTAAGAGTACAGAATGCTTTTTACCATCAATGGAACCCTTATTCATAAATCAGGTAAAAGTTGAATTCATGTTACCTGTGTCCATTCTTCCAGGCAGCCCAGATTGCTCTGTGGAGCCCTCAGGTCTCAAGGAACAGATGGAAACCCTCTCCTCTAATCCACCTCTACTGTTTTACCATCAAGGAAACAGCCTAAGGCAGGGAATGCACTTTCCTAAGGTCACCCAACAAATCAGCCACAGAACTGGAACTAGAGTGTGCATCCCCCAAGCCACAGCCAGAACCCTCCTGCTGTCACCTTAGATGTGACCCTACCTCGAAAAGCTGAAAAGCAGTGTTTCCCCGAGACAGATGCCCTTTGTTGATCGTTGCCGAGGCCACCCCTGAGTGAAACCAGAAATGGAGCGAGCTGAGTTCTCAGCCCTGGATGGAATGAGTAAGAGACAGTGTGAACCTTTCTCTGCTCCAACATCCTCGGCTCAGTGGCTGAGCTGAGAAATTCTACCACGACTGGGTATTTCCTCCCTGCACCCCTCGGCTCCCGTCTCATTTCCCTCCACATTTCCCTTAGGAAACATCCCCCACCCCTCGCCCTATTAAAGAATGGCTTACCCCACACAGAGTCCAGCCGAGACGATGGATGCCCAGGTGGTGGTGGCTGGTATCTTGATCTCACTCAGGCCTGGCGTGGCCACCGACCTATGGCTATTGTCCAAATTAAGTTAAAGGCTGGAAATGTGGACCTTTGGGTGGAGGTCCTGACAAGAAAACATCCGACAACAGGAAATACAGCGAAAGGAAACCCAGTTCCCTGTCTGCCTTCCCTCTAAGCAGATAGAAATCTCTTCTAGAAGTCAGAGTTTCTGGCTTCTTGACGAATCTTCCTCCAGGGCAAGGGCTGGCCTGAATGCCGGGGCAGAAGAGACTCCTTGTTTTGCTGCCCTAAACAACTGTCCCAGTTCCACCTCGGTCATGGCTGGTCATGTGACTTTGGGCAAGTCCCTTCACTTCTCTGAGCCCCTCTTCTTGTTTGTGAAACGACAATGACAAGACCTGTCCCAGTCTCCTTGGGAAAACCAGATTGGTTAACAATTCCCTACCCCGTGGCTTTTAACCACACCCATGGGGAGGCTGTGAGGAGGTGCCAGTCCTTTCACGCGATAGCTGAGGCTCTATGTGTTTGTTAGGAGGAGGAAAGGGTTATTCTTTTTCATTTGTTTGTTTCAATGAGTGTGTCAGTGGAGTTCCAAACATCAGGCTTTGGTGTTCAAATTCATTTTGTGACCTGACACTATGAAAAGGTCATATAAAAAGAAACATTAAGGCAGAAACCAGCACAACATTTTAATTATCCTTCAATTAAAAGTAGTTAACAGGGCTCCTCTGGTGGTCCAGTGGGTAAGGACACCGCCTTGCAGTGCAAGGGGCGCCGGTTTCATCCCTGGCCTGGGAAGATCCCACGTGCCGTGGAGCGGCTGGACCGATGTGTCCAAATACTGAGCCGGAGCTCAGGAGCGCATGTGCCCAGAGCCGGCGCTCTGTGACGACAGAGGCCACTGCGATGAGAGGCCCACGGGAGCCAAAGAACAAAGACGGATGAAAATAGAGAAATGAAAGACCAATAGAAGTGGCCCGCCTGCTCCCCTCCCTCCCCACCCCATCCCCCAAAAGATAAATAAATAAAAATAAATGTTTTTAAAAAAAGTAATTAACAGACATGGACAGTGGACATATGGACATTGTGGGGAATAAACAGTGGGTGGGAGGCGTAAAGGAAGTAGCATGAAGGACTGTACTATCATATGTGAAGAAAATAGCTATAGTCATTGCTCTGTGAGAAAAGGAGATCCTGCAGGGGTGCTGTGTGATGGTCTGGAGGGGTGGGATGGGGGGATATACATATGACTAATCTGGGAACATACATATCTGTAAACAACAAAACTCTGTAAAAGTTTAAAGTAGAATAAAAGGTTTTTTTAAAAAAGAAAGAAAAGTAAAACAAAGAAAAAAGTTACTAAAAGGGAAAAAAGGACAAAAAAATTGAGACATAGAAAAGAAAAACAACCAACCAAGTGCATTTCTCACCTAAGAAAAGTGCCAAAGCCCCCAAACTAGGTGGCTCCCTTTCCCCAGAGAGCGTGCCCACGCTGCTGTGGGTGTCCAGGACCGGGAGCTCAGACTCCTGCCCGCTGGCTGGGAAGGGAATCTTGAGTGCTGGGAAGCTGCTCAGAAAAGGTGCATCTGGGGTTTTTTCTGACCCGAACTGAAAATGTGAAGTGAAAGAACATCACAGTCACAGCTGGCCCCTCTGTACAGCTGTGTTGAAAGCCCAAAAGCACCGGGGATCACGTGTGGGTGAGCAGGAGACGGCCCTTTGATTGCGGCTGCTACTCCTGCAGTGAGAAGCTGAGATTGGAGGCTGGCAGCCATCTCTTTTTTTCTTTTTTAATGTCTGGCCACACTCCACAGCACGTGGGGCCTGAAATCCGAGACCAAGGATCGAACCCACGATCCCCTCATTGGAAGACAGAGTCTTAATCACTGGACCACTGGGGAAGTCTGGGAGCCATCGTTTTTTGTTTCTCACTGGGAATTGGGAGGTCTGGCTTTCAGTTCCTGTTCTGCTACTGAATGACTTTGGGTAGGTCCTTTCTCCTGCGTGGGTCTTTCTTTTCTCATCTTTAAAGCAAATAGATTCCTGGGTCACTTCTTAGGTTTCCTCTGGTTAACTGACCACGTTGGATCCCAATGACACAGGCTTGGCAACCAGACCTCCCTGGATTCAACCAGCCCTGGATTCAATTCTAGCTCTGTGCCTTGTGGGCTATGTGATGCCAGGCAAGCTGCTTCACCTATCTGAGCCTATGTTTCATTCATCTGTAAACTAGGAGAAATACTACCCATATCACATCATTTGCCATCAAGAGACAGAAATTTGTGAAGTGTATGGTGGCATATAGTATGTGTCTAATGAAAGGAAGGAAATACTCAATAGAGTTAGTTTATAGGATTCTTACAGGATCATGCGCTTGTTCAACTTTTGTCTGAGAACTTAGACATGTAGAAAGCTTCTTCAGGACTTCCCTGGTGGTCTAATGGTTAAGAATCTGCCTGCCGGGGCTTCCCCTGGTGGTCCAGTGGATAAGGACACCGCCTTGCAGTGCAAGGAGCGCCGGTTCGATCCCTGGCCTGGGAGGATCCCACGGGCCGCGGAGTGGCTGGACTGATGTGTCCGATCGCCGAGCCGGAGCTCTGGAGCGCATGCGCCGTGAGCCGGTGCTCTGCGACAACAGAGGCCACCGTGATGGGAGGCCCACAGGAGCCAAAGAACAAAGACGGATGAAAATAGAGAAATGAAAGACCAATAGAAGTGGCCCGCCCGCTCCCCTCCCTCTGTAACCCGACCCCTGCCCCAAAATAAAAATAATTAAAAAAAAAAAAGAATCTGCCTGCCAATGCAGGGGACATGGGTTCGATCCCCGGTCCAGGAAGATCCCCCATGCTGCAGGGCAGCTCAGCCTGTGAACCACAACTACTAAGCTCTGCTCTAGAGCCCATGCTCCCCAGCAAGAGAAGCCACCACAATGAGAATCCTGAGGATCACAATGAAGGTTAACCCGGGCTCTCTGAAGCTAGAGAAAGCCCATGAGCCACAACGAAGACCTAGTTCAGCCAAAAATGAATAAATAAAATGTTAAAAAGAAAAGAACGGGGCTTCCCCTGGTGGTCCAGTGGATAAGGACACCGCCTTGCAGTGCAAGGGGCGCCAGTTCGATCCCTGGCCTGGGAAGATCCCACGTGCCCGCGGAGCGGCTGGACTGATGTGTCCAATCACAGAGCCAGAGCTCTGGAGCGCATGCGCCCAGAGCTGGCGCTATCTGCGACAACAGAGGCCACCGCGATGGGAGGCCCGCAGGAGCCAAAGAACAAAGACGGATGAAAACAGAGAAATGAAAGACCAATAGAAGTGGCCCGCCCGCTCCCCTCCCTCTGTAACCCGACCCCTGCCCCAAAATAAAAATAATTAAAAAAAAAAAAGAATCTGCCTGCCAATGCAGGGGACATGGGTTCGATCCCCGGTCCAGGAAGATCCCCCATGCTGCAGGGCAGCTCAGCCTGTGAACCACAACTACTAAGCTCTGCTCTAGAGCCCATGCTCCCCAGCAAGAGAAGCCACCACAATGAGAATCCTGAGGATCACAATGAAGGTTAACCCGGGCTCTCTGAAGCTAGAGAAAGCCCATGAGCCACAACGAAGACCTAGTTCAGCCAAAAATGAATAAATAAAATGTTAAAAAGAAAAGAACGGGGCTTCCCCTGGTGGTCCAGTGGATAAGGACACCGCCTTGCAGTGCAAGGGGCGCCAGTTCGATCCCTGGCCTGGGAAGATCCCACGTGCCCGCGGAGCGGCTGGACTGATGTGTCCAATCACAGAGCCAGAGCTCTGGAGCGCATGCGCCCAGAGCTGGCGCTATCTGCGACAACAGAGGCCACCGCGATGGGAGGCCCGCAGGAGCCAAAGAACAAAGACGGATGAAAACAGAGAAATGAAAGACCAATAGAAGTGGCCCGTCCGCTGCCCTCCCTCCCCAACCGGACCCCCGCCCAAAATAAATAAATAAATAAATAAATCTTTAAAAAAAAAAAAAAAGAAAAGAAAAGAACGCTTTCTCATTCAATCCTCAGAGGACACTTTACTCCTTGAAGGCCAAGCCATTATGTTAAAGAAAAAAAGACCTTGTGTGAGCTGCATAAATGATCCATTACTAATAGACCAGGGTGGGGCTCTTGACTTGCTTCCCAACTGGTTGGCTTCTTGGCTCTATACCCAACCACAGAAAGGGTGTTGTGAGGCCTTCCTTACGGCGTTCTTGTCCTAGCTTCCCTCTGTGCTTGGTAGCATTTGGTTGCAATTGCAAGAAATTGTTCTGAAGTTTGGGGCTGTGGGTTATGTTCCTTTGCCCAAATCTTATTTATCTTTTTCAGGCCCTATATCAAAAGCTCCTTCCTCCAGGAAGTATTCTCTGGTTTCTCCTTACTGGTTCACATGGACAAAACTCACTGTGTCCTATTGCATGGATCACTGTTTACCTTTCATTGTTTGTGTCTATTCCTTGCATTGCTTCCTAGACTGTGAGTTTCTAATTTTGAGAGTAGCATCTGGGTCAGGGAGTGGCAGTATCTTTGTGTTCCCTTCCCCCAACACCAGAAACAGTCCACAGTAGATTCTTGGTGGAGAACTTTCCATAAAGGGCCCTAAGCAGCCCTGCAGAGATGGAACTCAGCCCACGTTAGCAAGGCAATCGATGACTCTCGAGTCACCACTCCATGGTCCAAAGCGGCAGCAGGTATGGTCCATTGCTCCCAGTCCTCCTGTGCCCTGAAACCTCACTGTTAGCTTCTCGCCATGGTGCTTCTGGCCCACACTTCCAGATCTAGCCTTCTGAGAAGAGGCGGGAACCACAAGCAGCAGCTCAAAAGCCAAAAGTTAACTAGAAGGCGGTAACCTATCCAGGCTCTTTAACCTTATCAACAAATCCCTAGGATCGTCACTCCTAAAATGGATTTGGCAGGGGAGGCGGGAAAGCCTGTGGAAGAAGGAGCTTAGAATTTCTCCAGTGATAGGAGTCACAGGAGAAGGTTGTGGATGCAAGGTAGAACACAGCCCTAGGACCCCTGTTGGGGTCCAGTAGCTAAGAATCTGCCTGCTAGTGCAGGGGACAGGGTTCGATTCCTGGTCTGGGAAAATTACACATGCTATGGGCAACGAAACCCGCGAGCCACAACTACTGAAGCCCACGCCCCCTTGAGCCTGTGGTCTGCACCTAGAGAAACCCCCACAATGAGAAGCCCCGGCACCGGAACTAGAGAGTAGCCCCTGCACGCCAAGACTAAAGACAGCTCGAGAGAAGCAACGAAAATCAAGGCAGCCAAAAATAGATAAATAAAGTATTTTTAAAAAGAAATTGCCCTAGATGAGAGATACAAAAAGCTCCAAAGGGCTTATTATCCAAGCTGATTGCTCTACTGTATTCCTCCTGAAATTCCAGTTCTTGAGCACAGGGCCTGGTAGAAAGTCGGTTCTTAAAAATCTTAAAATCTGGGATTCCCTGGTGGTCTAGTGGCTAAGACACTGAGCTCCCAATGCAGGGGCCTGGGTTCGATCCCTGGTCAGGGAACTAGATCCCACATGCTGCAACTAAGACCCAGTGCAGTCAAAAAAAGGAAAAAGGCACCCTCTTGATTAAGAAATGCAATAAAAATAACTACAAAAAAATCTTAAAATCAACTTTTTGAATGAATGAATATCTGTTAGAAATTGGGCAGGGGTTTTCTCAGACAGATTGTCATGTCTCTTTTCCCCTCAGCTGCCAGGAAGCTCGGTGCTAAACGCAATACAGGCTGGCAGTGCTGGGTCATTCAAGGTTGGTTCCTCATTTACTTCTTGCCCCTTTTAGTGTTTTCTAGTGCTTTGTTTTATTTCCACAGTAAACCTCACTGTTAGCTTCTCGCCATGGTGCTTCTGGCCCACACTTCCAGATCTAGCCTTCTGAGAAGAGGCGGGAACCACAAGCAGCAGCTCAAAAGCCAAAAGTTAACTAGAAGGCGGTAACCTATCCAGGCTCTTTAACCTTATCAACAAATCCCTAGGATCGTCACTCCTAAAATGGATTTGGCAGGGGAGGCGGGAAAGCCTGTGGAAGAAGGAGCTTAGAATTTCTCCAGTGATAGGAGTCACAGGAGAAGGTTGTGGATGCAAGGTAGAACACAGCCCTAGGACCCCTGTTGGGGTCCAGTAGCTAAGAATCTGCCTGCTAGTGCAGGGGACAGGGTTCGATTCCTGGTCTGGGAAAATTACACATGCTATGGGCAACGAAACCCGCGAGCCACAACTACTGAAGCCCACGCCCCCTTGAGCCTGTGGTCTGCACCTAGAGAAACCCCCACAATGAGAAGCCCCGGCACCGGAACTAGAGAGTAGCCCCTGCACGCCAAGACTAAAGACAGCTCGAGAGAAGCAACGAAAATCAAGGCAGCCAAAAATAGATAAATAAAGTATTTTAAAAAAGAAATTGCCCTAGATGAGAGATACAAAAAGCTCCAAAGGGCTTATTATCCAAGCTGATTGCTCTACTGTATTCCTCCTGAAATTCCAGTTCTTGAGCACAGGGCCTGGTAGAAAGTCGGTTCTTAAAAATCTTAAAATCTGGGATTCCCTGGTGGTCTAGTGGCTAAGACACTGAGCTCCCAATGCAGGGGCCTGGGTTCGATCCCTGGTCAGGGAACTAGATCCCACATGCTGCAACTAAGACCCAGTGCAGTCAAAAAAAGGAAAAAGGCACCCTCTTGATTAAGAAATGCAATAAAAATAACTACAAAAAAATCTTAAAATCAACTTTTTGAATGAATGAATATCTGTTAGAAATTGGGCAGGGGTTTTCTCAGACAGATTGTCATGTCTCTTTTCCCCTCAGCTGCCAGGAAGCTCGGTGCTAAACGCAATACAGGCTGGCAGTGCTGGGTCATTCAAGGTTGGTTCCTCATTTACTTCTTGCCCCTTTTAGTGTTTTCTAGTGCTTTGTTTTTATTTCCACAGTCCAAATTCATAACCTAGGCCACCTCTAGTCCCTTTAGGAAAGAATTTGTAATTTACAGAGTTTTACAGGCAAAGGACCATGATTGAGGTCTGCTCTCAAATGTCTATCGGTTATAGAAGAAAGTCAGTTCCCATGAGTCTGCCTTGTGGGGCTGAAGTCTTCTGTCCCGAGTCTGCTGTCTTCTCACCATTCATCACGTCCACCCAGGGGTCTCTGGGGCTACCTCCTGCTGTCTGGACACTCATTCTCCCTGGATCTACCTTCCTCACCCGTCTGTATCATCTCCAGCCTTTCTCTCAGGAGGAATGGAGCTAAACGAAGCCTGAGGCCTCTTTCCACTATAGCAAAGGCTAATTGTCAAGGCTTTGGAATGAAGTATTGTAGGATTCAAACGCCAGTTCTGCCACTGATGGGAGCTGTGTGACCACAGGGCAAGTTACTCAAACTCTCTGAGCCTCAATTTCTTCATCTGTAATTGGGGAAATTAATGCCTGCATTCTTTTTAAAAAAATTGTTCACAAGTTTATATGTGAGTTGCAAAAATGTTTCCCCTGTAATATCTGCATGTTTGATGTCCAAATGAAATAATCATTTAAAGCAATAAGCAGTAGTTTGGTAGCCTAACTGAACAATAGAACATGTGTGTGATGTACTAGAAAGAACAGTATCCCGAGTTAGGAAGCAGATATGGAGGGTTTGAACCTGGCTCTGAAAGTGAAAGTGTTAGTCTCTCAGCCATTTCTGACTCTGTGCAACCCCATGGACTGTAGCCTGCCAGGCTTCTCTGTCCATAAAATTCTCCAGGCAAGAACACTGGAGTGGGTTGCCATGCCCTCCTCCAGCTGTATCTTCCGACCCAGGGAAACCTGTTCAGATCTTCATCTAACTACAAAAAAATCTTAAAATCAACTTTTTGAATGAATGAATATCTGTTAGAAATTGGGCAGGGGTTTTCTCAGACAGATTGTCATGTCTCTTTTCCCCTCAGCTGCCAGGAAGCTCGGTGCTAAACGCAATACAGGCTGGCAGTGCTGGGTCATTCAAGGTTGGTTCCTCATTTACTTCTTGCCCCTTTTAGTGTTTTCTAGTGCTTTGTTTTTATTTCCACAGTCCAAATTCATAACCTAGGCCACCTCTAGTCCCTTTAGGAAAGAATTTGTAATTTACAGAGTTTTACAGGCAAAGGACCATGATTGAGGTCTGCTCTCAAATGTCTATCGGTTATAGAAGAAAGTCAGTTCCCATGAGTCTGCCTTGTGGGGCTGAAGTCTTCTGTCCCGAGTCTGCTGTCTTCTCACCATTCATCACGCCCACCCAGGGGTCTCTGGGGCTACCTCCTGCTGTCTGGACACTCATTCTCCCTGGATCTACCTTCCTCACCCGTCTGTATCATCTCCAGCCTTTCTCTCAGGAGGAATGGAGCTAACGAAGCCTGAGGCCTCTTTCCACTATAGCAAAGGCTAATTGTCAAGGCTTTGGAATGAAGTATTGTAGGATTCAAACGCCAGTTCTGCCACTGATGGGAGCTGTGTGACCACAGGGCAAGTTACTCAAACTCTCTGAGCCTCAATTTCTTCATCTGTAATTGGGGAAATTAATGCCTGCATTCTTTTTAAAAAAATTGTTCACAAGTTTATATGTGAGTTGCAAAAATGTTTCCCCTGTAATATCTGCATGTTTGATGTCCAAATGAAATAATCATTTAAAGCAATAAGCAGTAGTTTGGTAGCCTAACTGAACAATAGAACATGTGTGTGATGTACTAGAAAGAACAGTATCCCGAGTTAGGAAGCAGATATGGAGGGTTTGAACCTGGCTCTGAAAGTGAAAGTGTTAGTCTCTCAGCCATTTCTGACTCTGTGCAACCCCATGGACTGTAGCCTGCCAGGCTTCTCTGTCCATAAAATTCTCCAGGCAAGAACACTGGAGTGGGTTGCCATGCCCTCCTCCAGCTGTATCTTCCCGACCCAGGGACCAACCCAGGTCTCCTGCGTTGAAGGCAGATTCCTTACCATCTGAGCCACCAAACCTGGCTCCGGCACTGTTTAAATCTACGGAGAAGTCACTAACTCTGTGTTGCCCCTGTACTGCTGAAGGAAAAAAAAGATTGGAGGATAGTAGTGATGGGCACTTTGTATTGTATTAACACTCACTCTCTTTGATGTCTCATTTTAAACCTGGTCTTATTATTGTTTTCCAGATTTTACAGATGAAGAAACTGAGGTCCTGGAATGCTAAGAGACTGGCTAGGGATTCCAGAAACCTGTGCTGTTATTCATCCCTCTGAAGACCCAGGGTCCCGCCTTGTTTACTTTCTTTACATCCTCCAAACCATTACTCAGTAAATTAACTAATCTGAAATCTGCCCACAGGACAGCTTTGTTGAGTCTTTATAATCTCTTCTTGTTTTCAACTACCGTATACTGCAGCAACTTCCCTTTCAGAAACTGGACACAGGAGGCCCACATTTAGAGTATCTCTGACAGTTTGCCCCGCAGGGGAGGACTCCTGGTTACTCTATGAGGCAGGTTAGTGTTCCTGGAGCAAATGGCTTCAGAGAGGGCAAACTCACAGCAAGTGGCTGGCCAAGCCAGAACTTGAGCCTTTGTGTTCTGACAAAGTCAATTTGATGACATTAATTCATGGCTCTAGCTAGGTGACACCAGCCACTGGCAGTCTTTTTTTTTTAAAAAAACTTTTATGTATTTATTTTTGGCTGTGCTGGGTCTTTGCTGATGTGTGAGTTTAGCTACTCTGCGGTATGTGGGATCTTCCCGGATCAGGGCTCGAACCTGTGTCTCCTGCATTGGCAGATGGGTTCTTATCCACTGAGCCACAAGGGAAACCCCACTGGCAGTCTTTTATCTTTAATCCCGGGAGCAGATCACATCTCTTTCTTTCTCCTTTTCTGACTAGCTTCATTCAGTCATGCCTCCATTACTATCGTTCACGGCCCAGGTTTTCGCCCCATCCCCGTCAGCCTGGTGACGTCCTGATCTCATCTCTTCACCCCAGTGGATCTGCCAGTCAGGCTGAGTTCCTTCCAGTCCTGGCTCAACCGAGTATTAGCTTTGTGTCCTGGGCTAAAGTCACTTACTTCATTCACTTCTTTCTGCCAGTCTCCTCATCTGTAAAATGGGAATAACAAATAGTATATATTTCTTCGGTGATGGTGAAGCAAGAGGACTAGATGGGATAACATCGTGCTTAATATAATGCCTAGCATACAGTTGCAGGTTTTATATGTACCTGTACCGTGTATATATATTGTAGCTTTCTCCTCTCTTTCTGAAGTTCTTTGCGAGTTGGTGGAAAGGGTGATAATCATTTGTATGCTCGTGTCAGGGCAGAGGGGTAGTCCACGATAGGGCTAGGGATTCCAGAAACCTGTGCTGTTATTCATCCCTCTGAAGACCCAGGGTCCCGCCTTGTTTACTTTCTTTACATCCTCCAAACCATTACTCAGTAAATTAACTAATCTGAAATCTGCCCACAGGACAGCTTTGTTGAGTCTTTATAATCTCTTCTTGTTTTCAACTACCGTATACTGCAGCAACTTCCCTTTCAGAAACTGGACACAGGAGGCCCACATTTAGAGTATCTCTGACAGTTTGCCCCGCAGGGGAGGACTCCTGGTTACTCTATGAGGCAGGTTAGTGTTCCTGGAGCAAATGGCTTCAGAGAGGGCAAACTCACAGCAAGTGGCTGGCCAAGCCAGAACTTGAGCCTTTGTGTTCTGACAAAGTCAATTTGATGACATTAATTCATGGCTCTAGCTAGGTGACACCAGCCACTGGCAGTCTTTTTTTTTTAAAAAAACTTTTATGTATTTATTTTTGGCTGTGCTGGGTCTTTGCTGATGTGTGAGTTTAGCTACTCTGCGGTATGTGGGATCTTCCCGGATCAGGGCTCGAACCTGTGTCTCCTGCATTGGCAGATGGGTTCTTATCCACTGAGCCACAAGGGAAACCCCACTGGCAGTCTTTTATCTTTAATCCCGGGAGCAGATCACATCTCTTTCTTTCTCCTTTTCTGACTAGCTTCATTCAGTCATGCCTCCATTACTATCGTTCACGGCCCAGGTCTTCGCCCCATCCCGTCAGCCTGGTGACGTCCTGATCTCATCTCTTCACCCCAGTGGATCTGCCAGTCAGGCTGAGTTCCTTCCAGTCCTGGCTCAACCGAGTATTAGCTTTGTGTCCTGGGCTAAAGTCACTTACTTCATTCACTTCTTTCTGCCAGTCTCCTCATCTGTAAAATGGGAATAACAAATAGTATATATTTCTTCGGTGATGGTGAAGCAAGAGGACTAGATGGGATAACATCGTGCTTAATATAATGCCTAGCATACAGTTGCAGGTTTTATATGTACCTGTACCGTGTATATATATTGTAGCTTTCTCCTCTCTTTCTGAAGTTCTTTGCGAGTTGGTGAGGAATGTGAGTGATAATTCCATGTCTGCTATGCCTTGGGCTGTGTCAGGGCAGAGGGGTAGTCCACGATAGGGCTGAGAGGCAGGAGAGAGGGTTGGGGCAGTGTTAGGAGAGCAGAGGGAGAAGATCCTATTTCCATTCGGGATTGTTGGAGCTGAGTGAATAGGAAGCTGAGAATGTGCCTGGGAGCCTGGTGGGTTATTAACCAGGCTGGGGTAAAGAAGCCAGCATGGGGACCTCCCTGGTGGTCCAGTGGCTAAGACGCCAGGCTCCTAATCCAGGGAGTCCGCGTTCAATCCCTACATCCTGCAGGCTGCAACAAAGACCGAAGATCTTGTGTGCCACAACTAAAACCCTGTGCAGCCAAATAAGTGTTTTTTAAAAAAAGAAGAAGAAGCCAACTCTCATCAGCCTGTAATTATGGTCAGAGCCCCCGTGCCAAGGAAATCGGAGTCTGGATTCCCATCCAAATTTTGGGTAGAACGAATGTGTGAGAATCTCAGACAAAATAGTCCCTTTCTCAGAATGCCCATCTGCACCAGATAAGTTCTCCAGAGCCTTCTAACTTGGTCCTTTCAATTTGTGAGTTATGCAATTACCATGCAGGCTAGGGCGGGGCAGGGCAGAGGCCAGGAATGGGTGAGGGGGTTTGTCAGGTTGCAAAAGAGCTAAGGTGAGAAAACCTCAAGCAGCAGCTCTCAAACTTGGTTGGGGTTAGCACCCTTTACCATCTCGAAAGTTGCCCAAACCCTCAAGGGCTTTCCTCGATACAGATTACGTCTTGCAACATTGACTCGTTAGAGACTAAAGCTGACAACTTAAAAATCATATTTAATAAACCTGTTACATGTTACAGAAATAACATGTTTTTGGTGCCAATAAGTTTTAGGGGACAGATCTCTTTCTTGCCTGGTAGCTGGATCTCTGCTTCTGCATTCAGGCTGTTGCAACATGTCCTTGTGGTTAAAAAAGCCTGCATACTGATAGATAGCAAGAGGACTAGATGGGATAACATCGTGCTTAATATAATGCATACAGTTGCAGGTTTTATATGTACCTGTACCGTGTATATATATTGTAGCTTTCTCCTCTCTTTCTGAAGTTCTTTGCGAGTTGGTGAGGAATGTGAGTGATAATTCCATGTCTGCTATGCCTTGGGCTGTGTCAGGGCAGAGGGGTAGTCCACGATAGGGCTGAGAGGCAGGAGAGAGGGTTGGGGCAGTGTTAGGAGAGCAGAGGGAGAAGATCCTATTTCCATTCGGGATTGTTGGAGCTGAGTGAATAGGAAGCTGAGAATGTGCCTGGGAGCCTGGTGGGTTATTAACCAGGCTGGGGTAAAGAAGCCAGCATGGGGACCTCCCTGGTGGTCCAGTGGCTAAGACGCCAGGCTCCTAATCCAGGGAGTCCGCGTTCAATCCCTACATCCTGCAGGCTGCAACAAAGACCGAAGATCTTGTGTGCCACAACTAAAACCCTGTGCAGCCAAATAAGTGTTTTTTAAAAAAAGAAGAAGAAGCCAACTCTCATCAGCCTGTAATTATGGTCAGAGCCCCCGTGCCAAGGAAATCGGAGTCTGGATTCCCATCCAAATTTTGGGTAGAACGAATGTGTGAGAATCTCAGACAAAATAGTCCCTTTCTCAGAATGCCCATCTGCACCAGATAAGTTCTCCAGAGCCTTCTAACTTGGTCCTTTCAATTTGTGAGTTATGCAATTACCATGCAGGCTAGGGCGGGGCAGGGCAGAGGCCAGGAATGGGTGAGGGGGTTTGTCAGGTTGCAAAAGAGCTAAGGTGAGAAAACCTCAAGCAGCAGCTCTCAAACTTGGTTGGGGTTAGCACCCCTTTACCATCTCGAAAGTTGCCCAAACCCTCAAGGGCTTTCCTCGATACAGATTACGTCTTGCAACATTGACTCGTTAGAGACTAAAGCTGACAACTTAAAAATCATATTTAATAAACCTGTTACATGTTACAGAAATAACATGTTTTTGGTGCCAATAAGTTTTAGGGGACAGATCTCTTTCTTGCCTGGTAGCTGGATCTCTGCTTCTGCATTCAGGCTGTTGCAACATGTCCTTGTGGTTAAAGTGCAGGAGGAAAGTGAATTTGTCACTGTCCTCTGGGGCTTCCTTGTGGCAGGCCCTACATGGAGGCTTTTCACATGCACTCTTTCCTTTATCCTGCAAACTGTCCTTGCAGATAGACTGTCTTAGAGATCAGGAAAGTGAGGCTCAACTGGATGGATTTGCCCAAGGTCAGACAGCTCATAGGTGACAGAATCAGAACTCAAAGCCAGGCTGCTGGGCTTCCCTGGTGGTCCAGTGGGTAAGGACACCGCCTTGCAGTGCAAGGGGCGCCGGTTCGATCCCTGGTCTGGGAAGATTCCGCATGCCGCGGAGCGGCAGGACTGATGTGTCCAATTACCGAGCCAGAGCTCTGGAGCACATGCGCCCAGAGCCGGTGCTCTGCGACAACAGAGGCCACCGCAATGGGAGGCCCACACGGGCCAAAGAACAAAGACGGATGAAAATAGACAAATGAAAGACCAATAGAAGTGGCTCCTCCACTCCCTTCCCTCCCCATCCCTACCCCATAAATAAATATAAATAAATCTTTGAAAAAAAAAAAAAAGCCAGGCTGCTATGCTACACTTGGTGCCAGAACCGGTCCGTGAAGAGCAGGCTGGGAGCTCCCCTGGTAGCTCAGTGGTGAAGAGTTCACCTGCCAGTGCAGGAGACACAGGTTCAATCCCTGATCCGGGAAGATCCCACATGCTGTGGAGCAACTACGCCCGTGAGTCACAACTATGGAACCTACATTTTCTGACTACCCAGAATGCCCATCTGCACCAGATAAGTTCTCCAGAGCCTTCTAACTTGGTCCTTTCAATGTGTGAGTTATGCAATTACCATGCAGGCTAGGGCGGGCAGGGCAGAGGCCAGGAATGGGTGAGGGGGTTTGTCAGGTTGCAAAAGAGCTAAGGTGAGAAAACCTCAAGCAGCAGCTCTCAAACTTGGTTGGGGTTAGCACCCTTTACCATCTCGAAAGTTGCCCAAACCCTCAAGGGCTTTCCTCGATACAGATTACGTCTTGCAACATTGACTCGTTAGAGACTAAAGCTGACAACTTAAAAATCATATTTAATAAACCTGTTACATGTTACAGAAATAACATGTTTTTGGTGCCAATAAGTTTTAGGGGACAGATCTCTTTCTTGCCTGGTAGCTGGATCTCTGCTTCTGCATTCAGGCTGTTGCAACATGTCCTTGTGGTTAAAGTGCAGGAGGAAAGTGAATTTGTCACTGTCCTCTGGGGCTTCCTTGTGGCAGGCCCTACATGGAGGCTTTTCACATGCACTCTTTCCTTTATCCTGCAAACTGTCCTTGCAGATAGACTGTCTTAGAGATCAGGAAAGTGAGGCTCAACTGGATGGATTTGCCCAAGGTCAGACAGCTCATAGGTGACAGAATCAGAACTCAAAGCCAGGCTGCTGGGCTTCCTGGTGGTCCAGTGGGTAAGGACATCGCCTTGCATTGCAAGGGGGGCCGGTACGATCCCTGGTCTGGGAAGATCCCACATGCCGCGGAGCGGCTGGACCGATGTGTCCAATTACCGAGCCAGAGCTCTGGAGCACATGCGCCCAGAGCCGGTGCTCTGCGACAACAGAGGCCACCGCAATGGGAGGCCCACACGGGCCAAAGAACAAAGACTGATGAAAATAGACAAATGAAAGACCAATAGAAGTGGCTCCTCCACTCCCTTCCCTCCCCATCCCTACCCCATAAATAAATATAAATAAATCTTTGAAAAAAAAAAAAAAGCCAGGCTGCTATGCTACACTTGGTGCCAGAACCGGTCCGTGAAGAGCAGGCTGGGAGCTCCCCTGGTAGCTCAGTGGTGAAGAGTTCACCTGCCAGTGCAGGAGACACAGGTTCAATCCCTGATCCGGGAAGATCCCACATGCTGTGGAGCAACTACGCCCGTGAGTCACAACTATGGAACCTACATGCCACAACTACTGAAGCCCGTGTGCCCTAGAGCCCGAGTTCCACAACCAAAGAAGTCACCGCAACAAGAAGCCTGCTCACCTCAACTAGAGAATGACCCCTACTCCCTACAACTAGGGAAGAGTCTGCCAGCAGCAGTGAACATCCAGAATAGCAAAAAAAAAGAAAAAAGAAAAAAATATGTGTGTGTGTGTATATATATATATATATATATATATATATGTATAAAATGAAAGCTCTTCCCTGAAAACCCTCAAGGAGTTTGAAAAAAACAAAGAGCAGGTTGACTTTAGGGGGTGCTGGGCCGTGGAGGTCTTTCTCACAGTCTGGGCAACAATCTCTTCCCCAGTCTGCTTTTCTACCTTTCTTCCTTGGACTGATACCTCTAACCAAGACCTCTAACGCCACCATTAGGGACCAGGGCACTGGAAGGTCAGCTCCAGGGGAGCCGGGGCTCATCATCCATTTTGCTTCCTGTTGTGTCTCAGGGGCCTCGAACCCTGTCTGCCATGCAAGCCGCTTAGGGAGTATTTGTTGGGTGGATTGGTTGAAGGAGTTCTCTGCCACTTGTGAAAATCCTCAAGGAGGGTTTCCTTCTTCAAAATGCTCAGAGTAGGGACTTCCCTGGTAGTCTAGTAGCTAGGAATCCACCTTTCAAGGCAGGGGATGTGGGTTCCATCCCTGGTCCGGGAAGATCCCACTTACTGTGGAGCAACGAAGCCTGTGAGCCACAGCTGCTGAGCCCAGCACCTACAGCTGGTGCTCCACAGCAAAAGGGAAGCCACCACAATGAAAACCCCTCAAACCACAACTAGAGAAAGTCCGAGCACAGCCATGAAGACACCTTCAGCACAGTCAAAAATAAAAAGGAACAAACTAAAAAACAACAACAAAAAAGACTCTCCATGTAGATACAACTGATCAATTTTGGGGGGAAAAGATGGACTGATAGAATATAAATCAGGAGGAAGGGCATGTCTGGCTTAACATTACAAAAGTGACTGTAAAGTTCTGTGGCAAGAGGATTTAGGAAAAGCCTTTCAGGGCCTGACCTGCTCTTGCATGTACCTGTAAGAGTAAGGTCTCGGGGTAGGGGAATGTGCCTCAATGGCCTTAATCTGCTGTGTGCCAAGCACTGGGCTTGCATGTAAATTTAGTCACTCCTCACTAGTCTCATTTTATCTCTTGTTTACAGACAAGGAGACAGCCTGAGGTCATACAGAGTGCAAAGCCCAACTGCAACACAGGCCCCGGGTCCATCAGCCTCCTACCTCTCGCTCAGTGGGATCCTGCAGCTTTCTCCCTGGGACCTCTATCTTTGAAGGCGGGTTCTTCAGCTACTTTGTAACGACATAGCCTTCCCTGTTTTCTACTTTCAGATCCCAGGATCTGGAGTCTTGAGGAGGGCATCTCAGCAGACATGGCTAGGTCTGCTTTTCTACCTTTCTTCCTTGGACTGATACCTCTAACCAAGACCTCTAACGCCACCATTAGGGACCAGGGCACTGGAAGGTCAGCTCCAGGGAGCCGGGCTCATCATCCATTTTGCTTCCTGTTGTGTCTCAGGGGCCTCGAACCCTGTCTGCCATGCAAGCCGCTTAGGGAGTATTTGTTGGGTGGATTGGTTGAAGGAGTTCTCTGCCACTTGTGAAAATCCTCAAGGAGGGTTTCCTTCTTCAAAATGCTCAGAGTAGGGACTTCCCTGGTAGTCTAGTAGCTAGGAATCCACCTTTCAAGGCAGGGGATGTGGGTTCCATCCCTGGTCCGGGAAGATCCCACTTACTGTGGAGCAACGAAGCCTGTGAGCCACAGCTGCTGAGCCCAGCACCTACAGCTGGTGCTCCACAGCAAAAGGGAAGCCACCACAATGAAAACCCCTCAAACCACAACTAGAGAAAGTCCGAGCACAGCCATGAAGACACCTTCAGCACAGTCAAAAATAAAAAGGAACAAACTAAAAAACAACAACAAAAAAGACTCTCCATGTAGATACAACTGATCAATTTTGGGGGGAAAAGATGGACTGATAGAATATAAATCAGGAGGAAGGGCATGTCTGGCTTAACATTACAAAAGTGACTGTAAAGTTCTGTGGCAAGAGGATTTAGGAAAAGCCTTTCAGGGCCTGACCTGCTCTTGCATGTACCTGTAAGAGTAAGGTCTCGGGGTAGGGGAATGTGCCTCAATGGCCTTAATCTGCTGTGTGCCAAGCACTGGGCTTGCATGTAAATTTAGTCACTCCTCACTAGTCTCATTTTATCTCTTGTTTACAGACAAGGAGACAGCCTGAGGTCATACAGAGTGCAAAGCCCAACTGGAACACAGGCCCCGGGTCCATCAGCCTCCTACCTCTCGCTCAGTGGGATCCTGCAGCTTTCTCCCTGGGACCTCTATCTTTGAAGGCGGGTTCTTCAGCTACTTTGTAACGACATAGCCTTCCCTGTTTTCTACTTTCGCAGATCCCAGGATCTGGAGTCTTGAGGAGGGCATCTCAGCAGACTGTGTAAAAAAACATGTGTCTTAGGTCTAACCCTATAGGGAACACCTCTGTGATTCAGGGCATCACTCTGATTCTGTGCTTTTTATCTTCATTTACTTATTTATTTTTGACTGCGCTGGGTCCTCACCCCTGTGCACAGGCTCTCTCTAGTTGTTCGCTGCCTTGGTAGTTGGGGCACACAGGCTTAGTTGCCCCAAGGCATGTGGCATCTTCTCTGACCAGGGATTAAACCCATGTCCCCTGCAATGATCGGCAGATTCTTAACTTCCGGACCACCAGGGGAGTCCCTGTCTTCATCTTTATAGTAGGCACTAAAGGCCTATGGTTCTCTTTCAAAGAAAACCTCTGCAAAACATTTTAGGAATTTAATCGTAATTGTGTAAATGCCTGCTAAGAGTTGATGGTTCCCCTATCCCTGGAGTACTTGCTGCTAGTGATGGCTTGGTCAGGAGCCCCTGAGAAGCGTGGTGGGGGAAGTGGGTGGGTTTGGGAGCACTGTTGGAACTGTTGATTGCATCTAGAAGTGGCTGGTTACGCCTCCTGCCCTTGAAGTGCTGAAGGGCATGGAGGACTTCTTATGGTGGCTTCTCTGCACAGCAGAGAGTGGGAAAAGGTTAACCGCTTGTGGTGAGCGTTCTGAATCCCCTGTGGTTTCTTTGCAGGCTGCTCTGCCTCTTCCTGGCTTGGTCAGATCCCCAGAGGTGGGGTCCCTCCCTCACCTTGATTCTGGTTGCTTCTAGGGTTGCGGCAGTAGGGTGGGGGATACAGTTCAGGCTGGTCCCTGAGCAGAGGCAGGAGTGGTGGGCTGATGCAGCGGAAAACCCTGGAGGCTCCGCCCTGGAAACACACCAGTGATGTTGACGAAGGCAGAAGATGACACCGAATGAGCGCTCACTGTGTACTGTTGGCCGAGCCCCATGCTACGCACTTTACACACTATCTCAAATATTCTACAGGGCCGGCCCCTGAGGGAACTGGTCTGACTTCCCTTGCATAATTAAGGGAACTGGCAGCAGCAAAGAGTCGTCGGACCCCAGGCCACTAAGATCAGCGAGTGCTGACCGAGCGGCTGGAGGGTCACAGGGATGGCTGGACAGGGGCTGGTGATAAATTAAGCCCCCATGGTGGGTACCCAGTCCACGGAGAGACGAGGCAAGGCCAGACATCTGTGGAGTTAACCCTCACAGGCAGTCCAAGATAGCCCTTTATAATACTGTGAATTCACGTGCACAGGGGATCTGTCTGGCTTCTGGCCTCCCGGTCCATAGAGAAGAAAGCTTGTTACCATTTCTGGCCCAGGGGTTGGAATTGGATCCAGCAAGACTGATTGCTTCCGGATACTCACTTGCGTAGTAACCTGAATTTCTAGTAACCTGAATTTCTATCTCCTGCTTCTGTGAAGAGAGGTGGAAAACAGGTGCAGATCAGCTCAGAATAAGAAGGGTAGACAGAGGTGTAATAGGCAGCCCTAGTCACAGATGTGAGTTCTGATTCTGCCTCTTATGATAATCGTGGTTTCTTGAGCAAATAACCTCACCATCCTGTACCTCAGTGTCCTCGTCTGTAAAATGGGGATAATGAAATTATCTCCCCTAAGGACAGGTATAAAGACTGAATGGGGTGCTGGTGTGTACAAAATGCATAGCACAGTGCCTAGCTGGAACTTTATAAATCCTCATAGATGTTGCTTGGTGTGTTTTTTTGGCTGTACTGGGTCTTTGTTGCTGTGAGCAGACTTTCTCTGTTTGCAGCAATTGGGGGCTACTTTTTAGTTGCGACGTGCAGGCTTCTCATTGTGGTGGCTTCTCTTGTGGCTGAGCACAGACTCTGGAGTGCAGGCTCAGTAGTTGTGGCTCACAGGCTTAGTTGTCCTGTGGTGTGTGGCATCTTCTTGAACTTGTGTCCCCTACGCTGGCAGGCAGATTCTTAACCACTGGACCACCAGGAAAACCCAGTATTAGCTATTAATGTTTCCTGTTTTTGTGTTCATTGTCTCTGCCAGGTTGCTTAAGGATCATATCCAAAATTTAAAGAGGAATATAAAATAGAATGAGCTGGTTGGGCTACACCACCTTTCACCTCTTCTGACTCAGAAACTACTTCACGATAGTATACAGTTTCATAAGCCACAAGGAGAATTATTTGGACCGTGTCATAATTTTCTACCGTCCGGGAAAAAGGCAGTGTTTTAAGTCAAATGTACTATTTGTACTATATTTTATTTCCAAATTTTCCCTAACATTTATTTTAATATATAAAAACAAATTATGACTTCTCCTCACTTTACAGGGGCATGTGTGCTTGATTTACTTTAACTGAGTGGCAGAAGAAAATTCAGAGTGGTTGAACACATTTTAAGCAATGTTCCATGGGGTGACCAAATGGACATTAAAATAGACTGAAATGGGAATTCCTCAGCGGCCCAGTGGTTATGACTCGGCACCCTCACTGCCAGGGACCCGGGTTCAATCTCTGGTCGAGGAACTGAGACTCCAAAAGCTTCGCTGGATCACCTTCATGAGCTGGGGTTTTATGGTCTTTCATTTGGTGCTTAAAAAGAGGATCTGTATCTTTGTTCAACATTTTAATTAATTTTTTAATTGAAGGATACTTGCTTTACAGAATTGTGTGATTTGTATCTTTTAAGAAGAATTTTATGTTTGTTGTATGGCTCTCAGGTCCCTATGTACAAGCACCTCTCTGCATATGAGCTCTGCAGTCCTATGAATGGGGTGCTGGTGTGTACAAAATGCATAGCACAGTGCCTAGCTGGAACTTTATAAATCCTCATAGATGTTGCTTGGTGTGTTTTTTTGGCTGTACTGGGTCTTTGTTGCTGTGAGCAGACTTTCTCTGTTTGCAGCAATTGGGGGCTACTTTTTAGTTGCGACGTGCAGGCTTCTCATTGTGGTGGCTTCTCTTGTGGCTGAGCACAGACTCTGGAGTGCAGGCTCAGTAGTTGTGGCTCACAGGCTTAGTTGTCCTGTGGTGTGTGGCATCTTCTTGAACTTGTGTCCTCTACGCTGGCAGGCAGATTCTTAACCACTGGACCACCAGGAAAACCCAATATTAGCTATTAATGTTTCCTGTTTTTGTGTTCATTGTCTCTGCCAGGTTGCTTAAGGATCATATCCAAAATTTAAAGAGGAATATAAAATAGAATGAGCTGGTTGGGCTACACCACCTTTCACCTCTTCTGACTCAGAAACTACTTCACGATAGTATACAGTTTCATAAGCCACAAGGAGAATTATTTGGACCGTGTCATAATTTTCTACCGTCCGGGAAAAAGGCAGTGTTTTAAGTCAAATGTACTATTTGTACTATATTTTATTTCCAAATTTTCCCTAACATTTATTTTAATATATAAAAACAAATTATGACTTCTCCTCACTTTACAGGGGCATGTGTGCTTGATTTACTTTAACTGAGTGGCAGAAGAAAATTCAGAGTGGTTGAACACATTTTAAGCAATGTTCCATGGGGTGACCAAATGGACATTAAAATAGACTGAAATGGGAATTCCTCAGCGGCCCAGTGGTTATGACTCGGCACCCTCACTGCCAGGGACCCGGGTTCAATCTCTGGTCGAGGAACTGAGACTCCAAAAGCTTCGCTGGATCACCTTCATGAGCTGGGGTTTTATGGTCTTTCATTTGGTGCTTAAAAAGAGGATCTGTATCTTTGTTCAACATTTTAATTAATTTTTTAATTGAAGGATACTTGCTTTACAGAATTGTGTGATTTGTATCTTTTAAGAAGAATTTTATGTTTGTTGTATGGTATTATAAAATAGCTCTCAGGTCCCTATGTACAAGCACCTCTCTGCATATGACTTGCAGGTTGATTCACTTGCTTTAGTCCTATCCGACTCTTCGTGACTCTGTGGACCATAGCCCACCAGACTCCTCTGTCCATAGGATTCTCCAGGCAAGAGTACTGGAGTGGGTTGCCATTGGCTGCTCCAGCTTCAGAGGAATAATTAACCTTTATGTGCAACATAGGAAAAGAAAGTTTGTGCTATTCTCTCTTTTTTTTTTTTAAAGATTTATTTATTTATTTACTTTGGGAGGGGGTCAGGTTGCGGAGGGAGGGGAGCCGGCGGGCCACTTCTATTGGTCTTTCATTTCTCCATTTTCATCCGTCTTTGTTCTTTGGCTCCTGTGGGCCTCCCATCGCGGTGGCGTCTGTCGCTGCAGAGCACCGGCTCTGGGCGCATGCGCTCCAGAGCTCTGGCTCGGTAATTGGACACATGGGTCCAGCCGCTCCGCGGCACGTGGGATCCTCCCAGGCCAGGGATCGAACAGGCGCCCCTTGCACTGCAAGCCGGTGTCCTTACCCACTGGACCACCAGGGGAAGCCTATTCTCTCTTTTTAACCATCTTTGAAATTTCATCATTCACAGAATTTTCTTGGTAAGTCATGTAAGGACTTCAATCAGATAAATCTTGAAGCGAATCTATGGAGGAGTCATCATCTTCCTTCTTCTATTTCCTCATATATTCAACCTCAGAGCTCCTTTGCTTCCACTTTTTAATATGTATTGATTTATTTGGCTGTGTATCAGGTCTTTGTTGTGGCGCACTAGTTGTGGCAAGGTGGCTTACTGGCCAGGGATTGAATCCGGGTCCCTGCACTGCAAGGTGGATTCTCAACCACTGAACCACTAGGGAGGTCCCTTCTGTCTTAGACTGGTCGAGGAACTGAGACTCCAAAAGCTTCGCTGGATCACCTTCATGAGCTGGGGTTTTATGGTCTTTCATTTGGTGCTTAAAAAGAGGATCTGTATCTTTGTTCAACATTTTAATTAATTTTTTAATTGAAGGATACTTGCTTTACAGAATTGTGTGATTTGTATCTTTTAAGAAGAATTTTATGTTTGTTGTATGGTATTATAAAATAGCTCTCAGGTCCCTATGTACAAGCACCTCTCTGCATATGACTTGCAGGTTGATTCACTTGCTTTAGTCCTATCCGACTCTTCGTGACTCTGTGGACCATAGCCCACCAGACTCCTCTGTCCATAGGATTCTCCAGGCAAGAGTACTGGAGTGGGTTGCCATTGGCTGCTCCAGCTTCAGAGGAATAATTAACCTTTATGTGCAACATAGGAAAAGAAAGTTTGTGCTATTCTCTCTCTTTTTTTTTTTTTTAAAGATTTATTTATTTATTTACTTTGGGAGGGGGTCAGGTTGCGGAGGGAGGGGAGCCGGCGGGCCACTTCTATTGGTCTTTCATTTCTCCATTTTCATCCGTCTTTGTTCTTTGGCTCCTGTGGGCCTCCCATCGCGGTGGCGTCTGTCGCTGCAGAGCACCGGCTCTGGGCGCATGCGCTCCAGAGCTCCGGCTCGGTAATTGGACACATGGGTCCAGCCGCTTCGCGGCACGTGGGATCCTCCCAGGCCAGGGATCGAGCAGGCGCCCCTTGCACTGCAGGCCTGTGTCCTTACCCACTGGACCACCAGGGGAAGCCTATTCTCTCTTTTTAACCATCTTTGAAATTTCATCATTCACAGAATTTTCTTGGTAAGTCATGTAAGGACTTCAATCAGATAAATCTTGAAGCGAATCTATGGAGGAGTCATCATCTTCCTTCTTCTATTTCCTCATATATTCAACCTCAGAGCTCCCTTTGCTTCCTCTCTTTAATATGTATTGATTTATTTGGCTGTGTATCAGGTCTTTGTTGTGGCGCACTAGTTGTGGCAAGGTGGCTTACTGGCCAGGGATTGAATCCGGGTCCCCTGCACTGCAAGGTGGATTCTCAACCACTGAACCACTAGGGAGGTCCTTGCTTCCTTTCTTTAATCATTGGTTCATTAAAGGTATAAATTAAACAACATAAGATGGAGACCAAAGTAAAACCACCTATTGGCCAAAGCCACTCTGTGGTCAAAAGATAAACAGCCTGACTGGGAGTCATGAAGGTATCATTTGTTTGATCACCACTAACTGTTGCTTTTTTTTGTTTTTTTGTTTTTTTCTTTTTTTAACTGTTGCTTTTTATTCTTCCTTTTTTTTTATTTTTGCGGGGTGGGGGTAGTTTGGGAGGGAGAGGAGCGGGCGGGCCACTTCTATTGGTCTTTCGTTTATCTATTTTTCATCCATCTTTGTTCTTTGACCCCTGTGGGCCTCCCATCGCGGTGGCCTCTGTTGTCGCAGAGCACCGGCTCTGGGCGCATGCGCTCCAGAGCTCTGGTTGGGTAATTGGACACATCAGTCCAGCTGCTCCGTGGCACGTGGGATCCTCGCAGGTCAGGGATCAAACCGGCGCCCCTTGCACTGCAAGGTGGTGTCCTTACCCACTGGACCACCAGGGAAGCCCTCTTCCATTTGTTTTATTTTAAAAAATGTGTTTTTTGGCTGTGCAATTTGGCTTTCAGGATCTTAATTTCCCAACCAGGGATTGAACCCAGGCCCCTGGCAGTAAGAGTGCTGAGTTCTAACCACTGGACCACAAGGGAATTCCTGATTCTTCCATTTATCCTCACACTGAGAAAAATATCTTTCAAATTTAAAGCTCTCACACTGAGAAAAATATCTTTGAAATGGCGAAATAATTATTCATTAATATTTTTAAAACATGGAAATCTAATAATATGACCCTTCTGCAACAGCTTCTTCCTTGTTGGGATGAGATGGTGGAAAGCAGTGGAAAGACAGAGCTGGGCTTGACTCTTGTCTCTGCTATTTACCTGCTGTGTCTAAGCCTTGGGTATTATGTGACCCATGGGTATTATGTGACTACACAGAGAAGGTCCGTGAAGCTCCCCGCTCCTCAGCAGGCTCCTGTTTCCTGCCTTTGGCTTCATCAGATTCCCCAGGATCCAGGCAGATCCATGGAGACCCATAAAGGATGGACTCACTGAATTCTGGCAGAGGCAACACTGTGAGCGCAGCTGTGATTCTCAAAGAGGAACTATGGGGTGGCCCCAGCCCCCAGGGAGAGGAAGGCAGGGGACCTTGGTGGGAGGGGCCGGCTCTGACTCTCTGGGTGAGCAGATCAGGGGCCTCCCCTGGGAGGGTCGAAGTAGGTGGGGGAGGAGAAGAGAAGTGGCAAAACCCACAGGATGCCCAACCCACCCACGAAGTCACCTGTTTGAAAGGAATAAACACAGCTTTCTCTCCCACGCCTGGTGTAAGGACACTGGGGAGGCCCCTCCCCACCTGACCCACCCCCTCGATCTGCCCTGATCGACCATCTTTACTCCTTTGGCGTCTTCGCTGCGTGAGGATGGGGGCAGGGCACACTCCATGCGCTGAGGACCCCATCTCTCCAGGACGTGGTGGGAACTCAGAATGACGGCTTTGTCTTTTCCTGCTGGAAGAGGGTTGACCCTGGAGCCTGCGTCGTACCTTAGTGCTTAAGAGGCACTTTCCACATCTGTTCTCCTGTTTGATTCTCACCGTGATACATTACGGTTCTGCGTTCAGACGGACCTGGGTTTGAGTCTTTGCCGTGTGACCAGATGTGTGAACTTGGGCACAGTCTTACACCCGTGTGAATTTCAGTTTCTCACCTTTCAAATGTGGCAGTGATAGCATCTCCCTCACAGGGTACTGTGAGAATTGAAAAAGATAGGGCTGCAGGGCTGGCAGAGCTCCAGCATGTCGTAGTAGAACACTTGGTGAACGTTTTTCAGTCACTCAGTCGTGTCCAACTCTTTGTGACCCCATGGACTGCAGCACGCCAGATTTCCCCATCCTTCCCTGTCTCCTGGAGCTTGCTCAAACTCATGTCCGTTGAGTAGGTGATGCCATCCTACAATCTCACCCCATCACCCCTTTCTGCTCCTGCCCTCAATCATTCCCAGCATCAGGGACTTTTCCAGTGAGTCAGCCCTTCACATCTCAAGCACCCTTTGAGACGAGTAGGTAATGCTACCATAGTTTCATTTGTAGAGTTGAAGAGATTGAGGTTTGGGAAGGTGGTGTGACTCAGCCAAGGTCACCTGACTCATTGGTGAGGGAGACTTGATTGACAGCACAAGCTCTAGAGCCCACAGAACAGGACTTGACATGGGCTCCTCTTCTTCCTGGCCATGGTTTTCCTACTCTGTAAGGTAAGACACCCTAGCGCAGCTGTGATTCTCAAAGAGGAACTAGGTGGCCCCAGCCCCAGAGAGGAAGGCAGGGGACCTTGGTGGGAGGGGCCGGCTCTGACTCTCTGGGTGAGCAGATCAGGGGCCTCCCCTGGGAGGGTCGAAGTAGGTGGGGGAGGAGAAGAGAAGTGGCAAAACCCACAGGATGCCCAACCCACCCACGAAGTCACCTGTTTGAAAGGAATAAACACAGCTTTCTCTCCCACGCCTGGTGTAAGGACACTGGGGAGGCCCCTCCCCACCTGACCCACCCCCTCGATCTGCCCTGATCGACCATCTTTACTCCTTTGGCGTCTTCGCTGCGTGAGGATGGGGGCAGGGCACACTCCATGCGCTGAGGACCCCATCTCTCCAGGACGTGGTGGGAACTCAGAATGACGGCTTTGTCTTTTCCTGCTGGAAGAGGGTTGACCCTGGAGCCTGCGTCGTACCTTAGTGCTTAAGAGGCACTTTCCACATCTGTTCTCCTGTTTGATTCTCACCGTGATACATTACGGTTCTGCGTTCAGACGGACCTGGGTTTGAGTCTTTGCCGTGTGACCAGATGTGTGAACTTGGGCACAGTCTTACACCCGTGTGAATTTCAGTTTCTCACCTTTCAAATGTGGCAGTGATAGCATCTCCCTCACAGGGTACTGTGAGAATTGAAAAAGATAGGGCTGCAGGGCTGGCAGAGCTCCAGCATGTCGTAGTAGAACACTTGGTGAACGTTTTTCAGTCACTCAGTCGTGTCCAACTCTTTGTGACCCCATGGACTGCAGCACGCCAGATTTCCCCATCCTTCCCTGTCTCCTGGAGCTTGCTCAAACTCATGTCCGTTGAGTAGGTGATGCCATCCTACAATCTCACCCCATCACCCCTTTCTGCTCCTGCCCTCAATCATTCCCAGCATCAGGGACTTTTCCAGTGAGTCAGCCCTTCACATCTCAAGCACCCCTTTGAGACGAGTAGGTAATGCTACCATAGTTTCATTTGTAGAGTTGAAGAGATTGAGGTTTGGGAAGGTGGTGTGACTCAGCCAAGGTCACCTGACTCATTGGTGAGGGAGACTTGATTGACAGCACAAGCTCTAGAGCCCACAGAACAGGACTTGACATGGGCTCCTCTTCTTCCTGGCCATGGTTTTCCTACTCTGTAAGGTAAGACACCCTATCTCCCTTCAAAGAGTACCCTTGGTGTCTCCCAGCTCAGGGAGTTTTTGCAGGGGTGGGGGTAGAAAGCAGAAGCTGTTTGAAGACAGCTCTCCTTTCTGTCCTTTGTGAAAAGCCTAAGCTTGGTGAGAAGGTTAAGCTGGTGTCCCACGGGTGGAGAGAGAAGAGCCTGCACCTGTGATCCAAAGCTAAGGGGAAAGGAGACTGAGGTGGTCTTGGGTCCATTTTCCTCAGAAGAGGAAGCTGAGGCAGGGAGGAGTGGAGTGACTTGTCCGAGGCCACACGATTACTAGAGGCGGCACTGGGGTTCACAACTGGGCACTTACCCCAGGCCACACTCGTCAACACTACTCTTCTTTGGCTGGAGCCTCCAGGGAAGTGGAGCCCTGGCCCCACACACGGAAGGAGCCAGACAGAGGTCACGGGTCCCTTGACCCATGGGAATCTGAAAGTGCCCTGGGAGGAGGGTGGGACCTCTGAGGGGAGGTTGCTGGGCGGCGTACCCTGGAGGGTGAACCCAAAACACAGGAGATTCAAGCCTTGGTAAAGAATCTGGTCTCCAGGCATGCCAAGAAGGGTAAAGGGCAGGACTTCAGGGGGTCAAACCCCTTTGGACAAGGGGTGTTCATCCTAGGAGGAGCCCGGGTGGCTTCTCTCACTCTGTGCTCTGTAGGTGACCCTCAGAGGGGACACGTGAGGCTCGAAGGTGTGGGTGGAGACCGGGGAAGCCCAGTACACCCTGGGATTCAATCACTGACTGGTTCAGTAGGATGGGGGCTTGGAGTCCTATTGAATGTACTTCAATAAGAATGACGAAAAGAACATTTTATGCACATCTGAGAGCACGGGGTCAGACGAGCAGATGTGACAGATGGGCAGGGAAGAGAAGAGGCTGTTGCCGAGGGCTCTGCTCAGGTGAGGCACACTGTCATTTTCCCACCTTGTACGGGCTGTGCTCAGTCAGGCCCAACTCTTTGTGACCCCGTGGATTGTAGCCCATCAGGGTCCCCTGTCCATGGAATTTTCTGGGCAGTCATTCCCTTCTCCAGGGGATCTTCCAAACCCAGGGATCGAACCTTTACCCTCTGAGCCACCAAGGAAGCTCCTGTCCTACCTTAATCTGACCTTAACCAACCAAAGGGTAAAGGACATGCACTGTTGATAGAAATGGCTGCTTGGGCTCAGGGAAGGTCAGAAATCATCCTTAGGTGAGCCAGAAGGCGGTTACAGAGCTGGGGCCAGGATGGTCAGGGTGCCACCTCCCAGGAGCTCTCCAAATTCTTCCCAGCCCCTCCCCCACCTCAGTCCTGGTCTTCATGCTCCGAAGGTGTGTACATGCCACCCAGTCTAGGGAAAAAGAGCCCACAGCCTCGTTCATCCTCACCCACGGTCCAGGGCCAGGGTGGATGGGTGAAGATCAGACTGTCCACCTCAGCCACTCACTGAGCCCAGCACAGGGGCCCCCACGGGCCCACGTCATCTCATCAACCCCATGAGCCTATGAGAGATAGTCTTGGGTCCAAATTTCTCAGAAGAGGAAGCTAAGGAGGGGAGGAACGGAGTGGCTTGTCCGGAGCCACAAGATTACTACAGGCAGTGCTGAAGTTCAGACCCGGGCACTGACCCCAGGGCATAGTCTAGGGGGCACCTCCAGGGAAGTGACTCCTGGCCTCCTGGGTCTAGTGTAGACTAGACCCCACTACGCAACTGAGCTGCCCCAGCTGGGCGAGCTGCATCTCTGTGTGTGTCAATTTTCCCACCTGTATGACGGAGGCCAGGACTCGTCAGATGGTTTCTCTGGCCTCTTCAGGTCCTAGTCTTCTAGGGCTTTTTCCTGACCCACCATTGGCTATTTAAGTCTGTACCTTGTAATGCAGGAGAGCCTAGTGGTTGAAGTGTGGGCCGTGGAGCTGGAATGCCTACGTTCAAGTCCAGCCCTCCCATTTAATGCCCTTGTGAGTTCAGGTGAGTCACTGAGCCCCGTCTGTAAAGCGAGAAATGACAATAGCTCCTGCCGTAGACTGTTAGGAGGATTATACAAAATTAAACCATGAAAGGCCCTTAGGCCTGTCCCAGCACACAATGAGGCTCTGCAAACTACAGTCGTCAGCGGGTGTCCTGACTTTAGCGGACATGGATGCTGAGAGCTGATTCTTGTCCTGTCCATGGGTGAGGACCATGCCAGCCCTGAGCCTTCCTGGGGCTGGTCCTCAAAAACCTGGAGTCCTCATAGGACATCAGCCCCCTGGCCCCAGACAGGCCCTACCCAGCTTCTTACCACCATGGAGGGACAAGGTAAGGTAAGAACAGAGGTTTTCTGGAATAAGGAAGAAACCCTAAATAAAACAACAACAAAAGCTACTCACGGTAGTCTGTGGCTGAGCTCCTTGACCCCGCTGGACGTGGAGGAGTCCTGGAGGGGTTGCGTGTCTCAGGCTGGGTCTTGGGTCCCAGGTGGAGCTCCGGTGGGGCTGCTGCCCTCACACCAGCTCTCTCTCGCTTTTGCTTTCTCACAGATGAGTGAGTGTGGGGAGCTCTGGCCTTCCGTCCTTGTCACCACTTCCCCTCTGGGTCCCCGGTGCCACAGCCTTGCAGCTGAATTGTTTCTCAGGGGGATTTTTGAGCCAGAGATAGGGCCAGGAGTCCTGGAATCTGAGCTCCAATCCAGCCGTGCTCTTATGATTTTGAGCAATTCCTTCAACCTCTCTAAACCTTAGTTTCTTTATCTGTAAAATGGGAATAGTGCATTGGCCTTACGCAGATCAACTGAGAGGACATTCCATTCAAATGCTTTTTCCCCACCAGATCAGAACTTTGAAATTCAAATGCCTCCAGACACCAGGCAGATAACAGATGTAAATGAGTGCAGGGTGCTGGTAAGGGGTGAGAGGGAGTGGTGGGGACTGGGGCAAAGGGGACAGGGGAACATGTCCCTCGGCTCCAGGCAAGCCTTGCCACTTGAGAGTGCAGATCCAAACGCCAGATGTCTCAAGCATTTGGAAGAGGTACCACATTTTCCAAGAGACACTAGAAATCGTGACTTTTATGTAGTAGCTTCCAGTTTGAGAATGCTGACTACAACGTCAAATGTTCTCAGAGTGCTAAGGTGGGTCAAATCACACACCATTGTCAGCTTATGTTTGCTGGACCGTGGGCTTTCTGGGGGCGGGGAGTGTGTACCCAATGCCCAGTCCCGAACCTGATTCGGTTCAAATGTTCCTCACATCTGTTATCAGATAGAATATTTAATGAGAAACTACTTCTCCCTAGAGATACACAGATGAGTATGATGAAGTTCTCCTAGGATAATGGCCTTTAATGATCTCACCATATCTTTTCATCTATTGCCTCTCACAACCCAGACCCCAAGGGTTAGTCTGGGCCAGCAATTCTAAAGAAGGGAGATTTTGCCCCTGAGATGGGGTTACTAGATTCAGCGAGTGAAATTATAGGATGGTGACACTTGAGACCTACATAGACTAAAAATTATTTGTTGTTTATCGCAAATGAAATATAACTGGCCATTCTATATTTTATCTGACAGCTCTGCCCAGAGGGGACATCTGGCACTATCTGAAGATGTCTCACTGGGAGAAGATCCTACTGACATCTAGTGGGCGGAGGCCAAGAATGCAGCCATGTATCCTATAGTGCACAGGACACAGGAATTACCCAGTTTAGAATATCAGCAGCTGGACTTCCCTGGTGGTCCTGTGGTGGAGTCCTCCTGTCAGTGCTGGGGACACGGGTTCAATCCCTGGTCCGGGAAGATCCCACAAGCTGCGAGGCAACTGAGCCCACGCACCACAACTACTGAGCCCACAGGCCATGGTGACTGAAGCCCGAGGGCCTAAAGTGGGTGCTCCGCAGTGAGAGAAGCTATCGCCATGGAAACCCTCGCACCACAACTAGAGAGGAGTCCTCCGCTCGCCGCAACTAGGCAAAACCCGAGCACAGTAACGAAGGATCAGTGCCGCCAAAAATAATATAAAAATACAAATTTGAAAATTCAATGGCAAAAAGAAAAAATAGTAGCGTCAAAGCAGAGAAATGGCTCTAGATCCAGCCCAGGTGCCTTCTGAGCAAACCCCACTCTGGGAGGCCTTTCATTTGACAACTAGTCCCCGGGGAGCACTCTTGTGGATCTCCTGGGAGCAAGTAATTGACAGTAAGGATGAGCAGAGACCCCAGGATGCAAAGAAAGTGCAAAAAGGAGATGGCAGGTAGTTGGGGCGTGGGGGCCCCCTGCAGCCTACATCAGAATTCTACCTGGGCAGAACTGGAGAACAGCAAGGATGCACTGGCAAAGATCCAGCAAATGCCGCCACGGAACAGACTCCTGGACTCCTGGCTTTGAGGAGACCCCATCAAGAAGAAAGGGGAGGGGGCTTCCCTGGTGGTCTAGTGGGTAAAGAGTCCGCCTTTCAGTGCAAGGGGCACCTGGCTGAGATTCAATCCTGGCTGAGGAAGAGCTCATGTGCCACAGAGCGGTTGGACCGGTGTGTCCGATTGCGAGCCAGCGCTCTGGAGCACATGAGCCTGGAGCCGGTGCTCTGCAGTCAGAGAGGCCACGATAGCCCCCTGCCAAAGATTAAAGATGGATGACCTACATAGACTAAAAATTATTTGTTGTTTATCGCAAATGAAATATAACTGGCCATTCTATATTTTATCTGACAGCTCTGCCCAGAGGGGACATCTGGCACTATCTGAAGATGTCTCACTGGGAGAAGATCCTACTGACATCTAGTGGGCGGAGGCCAAGAATGCAGCCATGTATCCTATAGTGCACAGGACACAGGAATTACCCAGTTTAGAATATCAGCAGCTGGACTTCCCTGGTGGTCCTGTGGTGGAGTCCTCCTGTCAGTGCTGGGGACACGGGTTCAATCCCTGGTCCGGGAAGATCCCACAAGCTGCGAGGCAACTGAGCCCACGCACCACAACTACTGAGCCCACAGGCCATGGTGACTGAAGCCCGAGGGCCTAAAGTGGGTGCTCCGCAGTGAGAGAAGCTATCGCCATGGAAACCCTCGCACCACAACTAGAGAGGAGTCCTCCGCTCGCCGCAACTAGGCAAAACCCGAGCACAGTAACGAAGGATCAGTGCCGCCAAAAATAATATAAAATACAAATTTGAAAATTCAATGGCAAAAAGAAAAAATAGTAGCGTCAAAGCAGAGAAATGGCTCTAGATCCAGCCCAGGTGCCTTCTGAGCAAACCCCACTCTGGGAGGCCTTTCATTTGACAACTAGTCCCCGGGGAGCACTCTTGTGGATCTCCTGGGAGCAAGTAATTGACAGTAAGGATGAGCAGAGACCCCAGGATGCAAAGAAAGTGCAAAAAGGAGATGGCAGGTAGTTGGGGCGTGGGGGCCCCCTGCAGCCTACATCAGAATTCTACCTGGGCAGAACTGGAGAACAGCAAGGATGCACTGGCAAAGATCCAGCAAATGCCGCCACGGAACAGACTCCTGGACTCCTGGCTTTGAGGAGACCCCATCAAGAAGAAAGGGGAGGGGGCTTCCCTGGTGGTCTAGTGGGTAAAGAGTCCGCCTTTCAGTGCAAGGGGCACCTGGCTGAGATTCAATCCTGGCTGAGGAAGAGCTCATGTGCCACAGAGCGGTTGGACCGGTGTGTCCGATTGCGAGCCAGCGCTCTGGAGCACATGAGCCTGGAGCCGGTGCTCTGCAGTCAGAGAGGCCACTGTGATGGGAGGCCCACACATGCCAAAGATTAAAGATGGATGAAAATAATAAATAACTGAGAACAAGCTCGTGGCATGCAGTTAAAAAAAAAGAAGAAGAAAGGGGAGATTGCCTCCAAAGCCTGGCTCCCCATTGCAGCCCAGAGAGTAGAATGGCAGACCAAAAGCAGGTATGCAAAATGAATAATGAAGGAAGAAAAGGAGGAAGCTACTTAAAGGCTAGGGTAGAAAGAACACTGGGGCTCTGGGTTCTGTTGTGGTTCTGTCACTGCCTGGCTGTGTGACAAATTACTTGGCCTCCGTTCTCCTACTTCTAAAATGACAGGTGTGTCTGTAACTTCTGTGTGTACCAGTCATTCGAAGGAAGGGTTTGTTCAAACACATCTTGCTGGGCCACTTCACTCTAAGTTTCTGAATAATCTATTCTGGGTGAGGCCTGGGAATCTGAATTCCTAACAAGTTCCCAGGTGATGCCGTTGTTCCTTGGACACATCTTGGACAGCACTGGACAATGTGATGGGTAAGTACCCTTCTTTTTACACATTTATTTGCCCGTGTTGCGTCTTAGTTGCAGTGGGTGGGCTCAGTTGCCCCAAGGCATGTGGGATCTTAGCTCCTTACCAAGGATTGGACCTGCATCCCTGCATTGGAAGGTAGATTCTTAACCACTGGATTGCTATTGAAGTCCCAAGGGCCCTTCTGGCTCAGTTGTTCTAGGATCTCCAGGTCCCCTGGGTACCTTGGGCAGGGCTGGGAGGGCGCACACGGGAAGTCTGTTCTCTTTTTCCCCAGGGAGGGCTAAGTCCCACCTGCAGGGGAAGGTCCAGGAATTCAATTTCTCAGTTCCTAGCGGGCTTCACCAGTCCTTGATCTGTGAGATGCTGCCATCTACTGGCTGCATCTGCCCATCGCTGGGCCCAGAGCACTGCCTGTTTGGGGCCTGATTAAATGAGGAACCTTCCCTGGGTAGCTTCTTTCTTGTCAGGCCTCAGGGAAGCCACCTTGGTAATGTCAAGGCCACCTGTGCCTTTCAGATGACTCAGTTTTCAATATACATGGCGCCTGAGTTAACCTAGGAAAATGTAAAAACAGAATGCTCTGGCAAACTCATAGGGTAACATACAATCTCCAAATCAATGCTGTTTTCTGTTTTAAAAAACCTGACTTAGAATTATCTTCATTTACTAAATGGAAAAGGATTAGTGTATACTTATGAATTTTATTATCAGCATCCTTTTAGGTGGTTGCCGAGGGCATGCTTCAGACACAGTGATTCACTTAGCAAATTAGGCAAAAATCTGAGTACAGTGTTGGCAAGCCTGCAACTAGACAGATACTCTTGAACCTGAGTAAGAATAAAGCCAGAAATTAAGTGGAACTCATTTCTCTGGCGTGGTGGGGTGGTTTGAATCTAGGCTCTGGAACTGGCTTACATTTGGATTTGAATTCTAGTCTGGGGCAAATCCATGTCACTTGGTCAAAGTCCTTTTTCTCAATTTTTTCAACCAGGAATGAGGAACCTGGTCTTGGTCAATGTTTCTCAAAATTTATCTTCATCAGAGAATTCCCTGGTGGCTAAGTGGTTAAGGATCTGCCTGCTAAGGCAGGAGATGCAGATTTGATCTCTGGTCCAGAAAGATCCCACATGCCGTGGGACAACTAAGTCTATAGGCTGCAAGGGGTTGTTTGAGACAGTAAACTCACGCAAGGGCCTCCCTAAAAGAGTAGTAATTGCCATCACAGACATTTTGGAAATTTAAAAAATGTATAAGAGAGAAGACAATGTCCCCTCTGATCCCACTGCAGGGAGTCAGGGAGCCTTTCCTGCTCTTGGCATCTGGTCCCATCACTTTATGACAAATCAAAGGGGAAAAAGTGGAAGCAGTGACAGATTTCCTCTTCTTGGGCTCCAAAATCACTGTGGCTGCTGACCACAGCCATAAAATTAGAAGGCTATTTTTTCCTGGAAGGAAAGCTATGAAAAACCTAGACGGTGTATTAAATAGCAGAGACATCCCTTTGCTGACAAAGGTCCATATAGTCAAGGCTATGGTCTTTCCAGCAGTCGTGTGTGGATGTGAAAGTCGGGCCGTAAAGAAGGCAGAGTGCCGAGGAATTGGTGCTTTTGAACTGCGGTGCTGGAGAAGACTCTTGAGAGTCCTGTAGACCGCGGAGAGCAAGGAGATCAAACCAGTCAATCCTAAAGGAAATCAACCCTGAATACTCATTGAAAGGACTGATGCTGAAGCTGAAGCTCCAATACGTTGGCCACCTGATGTGAAGGGATGGCTCATTGGAAAAAGACCCTGATGCTGGGAAAGATTGAGGGCAGGAGGAGAAGAGGGCGACAGAGGGTGAGAGGGTCGAATGGCCTCACCAATTCAATGGACATGAACTTGGGGCAAACTCTGGGTGATAGTGAGGGGCAGGGAGGCCTGGTGTACATGACTTGGGAACTGAACAGCAACAATAAATTTATTTATTTATTTGACTGTGTTGGGTCTGAGCTGCAGCACACAGGATCTTTAGTTGTGGCATGTGAGATCTAATTCTTCGACCAGGGATCCGATCTGGCCCCCTACGCTGGGAGCACTGACCACCAGGAAAATCTCCCTTGCTAACTTTTTGATGTTTCTCTCTCAGCTGCCGTAGGGCCAGGCCAGAGGTGCTGAGGGACTCAGCGTGCCTATGGGAGCCTCGGGAACAGAGAGAGAGGATGGCTGAAGAGGTGAGGTAGAAGGCTGGTCAATAGAACCTGAGTCTGAAGCTCTGGTGAGAACCTGAGACTTTGAGCTCTGGTGCCCAGGAGAAGCACATGGGTACTTCCACCAGTTCTTTGTCCTGGCGGTGAGGCCCAGCCCAGCCCCTGGTGAGAAACATTCAGCTCTATAAATAACAGCATCGGCGGGGGCTGAGGGCAGCTCTGAGACTGCCATGCTGAGGAACCCAAGAGAGTTTAATAATAGTCTCTTTTCGTCTCTCACCACTGGGCTCAGATAGCGGTGCAAGCACAGGCCCGTCACACCTGGGCTCCCAACCAGGGCCGGTGTGCGAGGCATCTTCAGTAGCAGAGGACTGGGTGTGCATTTTCCTGCTGGGTTCTGGCTGTGAGAAGCAATGGGCAGCAAGGCGATGAAGTGTCTGGACTTTGAAGCAGATGGACCTATTCCCAGGTCGGCCACTGAACAGCTGTAAGACCTTGATCAAGTTACCGAATTCCCTTGAACTTCAGTTTTCCCTTGTACTAGTACTACCTATCAACTAAATGCAAAAAAATAGAAAGTACTGTATAAAATCAGGGACAGTCATAAACACAAAAGACATAAGACAGATACGGATGCGGTCACTGTAATAGCTAAGACTCTCTGCCCACAAGACTATAGATGGGCTTCTCTGAATTCGCTTTTCAACTAGGCCTTGCCTTCGGCTTGCTCAGCCCAGTCCTAGCAAAGAAGCTGACTAAGTCATCCTGCCTTCACTGATACTCGATCAAACTCCGCATCGCCCAACTGTGATGTCTCAGTCCTTGGCTGGCCTTGAGCAAGAATCCCATTCGATCAGTTTGGCAAGAATCCCCTCTACCCTCAGCATCTCTTCTTAGTAACTTTCCATCCATTGGCACCTGCACTGCTCCTTGGCTTTAAATCTCCAGCTGCCTTTGTGGTTCAGTAAGTCCCCTGCATAGGAACCTTCAAGCTGGGAACTTTCGGAGATGCAAGTGTGCCTATGATTTCAGCAAGGACCTAGAACCTGTGCCACCAACATCATGTGTAAGTGAAATTTCAGCTTGCTCTCCATCTCCCTTTGCTGGCTATCCTTCGGCTCTACCATCTCCCACCTCCTCTCCCTTCTGCAGGCAGTAACTCTCTTTGCCTCTTCACTCGATACCAGCCCCTGGATACCAGCTGTTGCACTGTACTTTTCAAGGTACTATAAGATTAAAAATGTTCCTGTTTCTTTGCATTTGTTTTTTATGTGTTTATTAGTTGTGTGAAAAGTATTATAAACCTATTACAATATAGCACTATATAGCCACTTGTGTTAGTTGGGTACCTAGGCTAACTTTGTTGGACTTATGAACAAGTTGGACTTAGGAACACCCTCTCAGCACGGAACTTGTTGGTAAGTGGGGGACTTCACTGTATTTGGAGCTGAGTTCCATCTCTCTTCTCTGTTGCAATATTCCTCTAGCAATACTCCTAAACAAAATCTTCCTCACTATTTTAACAAGAATCAGAAGGATTTTTCTTCAATATCCCCAATTGGAACAAAAAATGTTAAAAGGTAACCCAAGATAAAGCCCATGTCAGGCAGTAAATCCTACATTCCCATTGTAAACTTCATAGTATCCTACTACCTGGCATGAATGCCCAACAAGTACCGTTGAATGAATAAATGGGGAGTGTCCCCAGGTTGGTAAGGGGAGCCATAGTGGTTTTTTTTTTCTTTTCAAAGTTTTATTTTACTTTTTACTTTTACAGAGTTTTGTTGTTTACAGATATGTATGTTCCCAGATTAGTCATATGTATATCCCCCCATCCCACCCCTCCAGGCTGTCACACAAGCGCCCCTGCAGGATCGCCTTTTCTCATAGCGCAATGACAATAGCTGTTTTTTTCACATGCCATAGTGTTTTAAGATCTGAGTTCTGTCTGCTCTCTTAGCTCAGGAGGTGGGATGGTTTGTGGAGAAGGAACTTTTCGAATCAGGAGATCTGTGGTCCGTCCCCGGAGCTGTCCTAGCGCTATATATGAGGCTCAGTCTCTTCATCTGTGAAATAATCTGGCTGGTTTGGTAAAAAGTTAATTTTTTTTTTAACTGAAATCCATGAAAAATCCAGTTTACATTATAACCTAGTACATTTATAACATTTATACTCAGCCATAAAAAAATAATGAAATGTCATTTGTGGCAACACAGATAGTCCTAGAGATTGTCATATTTAGTGAAATAAATCAGAAAAACAAATACCGTATGATACCACTTGTATGTGGAATCTTAAAAAAATGTTAAAATGTTACAAGTGAGCCTGTTTACAAAACAGAAAAAGACTCACAGATGTAGAAAACAAACTTATGGTTACATGGGAGCGGGTACAGGGTGGAGGGATAGACTGGGAGACTGAGATTGACATATTCACACTACTGTATATAAAATAGATAACTATTAAGAACATACTATTTATCACTACTCAATATTCTGTAATGATCTACATGGGAAAAGAAATCTAAAAAAGAGTGGATATATACATATACATGGATAAATGATTCACCTTGCTGTACATATGAAACTAACATGACATTGTAAATCAACCATTCTCCAATGAAAATTAATTTGAAAAAGAGTAGCATCCAGGACACAATACAACATTGACCCAGCTGACCTTCCTTCCCCTCCCCAATATCCTTTAATTTTTTGGATCTTTCCAAGGGAAATAAACGTGAATCATGCAAAATCATCTTCAATTGATTTCATCAGAGGCAGACATCTCTTCAGGACTTTTATTTTCAGGAGCCCTGCTCTGGTGAAGAGCATGTGAATTACCAGCTGCATAGACCTGAGTCTATGCTCAGGTCAGGTGAGGCTGTTGAACGTGGCAGTGTGCTCCTTCTCTCTGAATTCTTGAAACATAAATCCAAGTGATCAGCATATTTAATATGTCCTTCACATGTTCTGTGATTGAGTTTGCTGGTCAAAACATCCTTATTTCATTTACCAGATAGCCTGAGATTTGATACATAAGTCTTTGAGAGATTCCAAGTGTGCCATTGGCCTTTGTAGCAAGCACTAGTAAAAGAGGAAAACTGTGCTTAAATAATAATTTAATTACTTTAAACTATCCAATAATAATAATATTTACATACTGTATAAAAATTACAACATTAATTTCATGTAACAGTATAGTCCCCTTTATTCACTTTGAATCCACTTTGTTTTATTTTTTTTAAATGCTATTTATAGCCAAAAACATACTTTTTAAAAAAAAAACTCTTTTTTTTTTTTTTGCCTTTAAGTCATTGTTTATTTTTCATCCATATTTATTCTTTGGCATGTGTGGGCCTCCCTTTGCAGTGGCCTGTCTCATTGCAGAGCACTGGCTCTGGGTGCACACGCTTCAGAGTGCTGGCTTGCAATTGGCCACACCAGCCCAGCTGTTCCCTGGCATGTGGTATCTTCCCAGGCCAGGAATCAAACCGGTGCCTCTTACACTGCAAGGTGGACTTTTTACCCACTGGACCACCAGGGAAGCCCCCAAAACATACTTTTTAATCACCCATGAATGGGCCACAAACTGAAATTTGCGAACCCTTCTTAGACAATAAACATTGGAGAGAATGTGGACAAAAGGAAATATCTTGCACTGTTGGTGGGAATGTAGGTTGATACAGTCATTGTGGATAACAGTATAGAAGTTCCTTAAAAACTGAAAATAGAACTACCATATGACCCAGCAATCCCGCTACTGGGCATATACCCAGATAAAACCATTCTCCAATGAAAATTAATTTGAAAAAGAGTAGCATCCAGGACACAATACAACATTGACCCAGCTGACCTTCCTTCCCCTCCCCAATATCCTTTAATTTTTTGGATCTTTCCAAGGGAAATAAACGTGAATCATGCAAAATCATCTTCAATTGATTTCATCAGAGGCAGACATCTCTTCAGGACTTTTATTTTCAGGAGCCCTGCTCTGGTGAAGAGCATGTGAATTACCAGCTGCATAGACCTGAGTCTATGCTCAGGTCAGGTGAGGCTGTTGAACGTGGCAGTGTGCTCCTTCTCTCTGAATTCTTGAAACATAAATCCAAGTGATCAGCATATTTAATATGTCCTTCACATGTTCTGTGATTGAGTTTGCTGGTCAAAACATCCTTATTTCATTTACCAGATAGCCTGAGATTTGATACATAAGTCTTTGAGAGATTCCAAGTGTGCCATTGGCCTTTGTAGCAAGCACTAGTAAAAGAGGAAAACTGTGCTTAAATAATAATTTAATTACTTTAAACTATCCAATAATAATAATATTTACATACTGTATAAAAATTACAACATTAATTTCATGTAACAGTATAGTCCCCTTTATTCACTTTGAATCCACTTTGTTTTATTTTTTTTAAATGCTATTTATAGCCAAAAACATACTTTTTAAAAAAAAAACTCTTTTTTTTTTTTTTGCCTTTAAGTCATTGTTTATTTTTCATCCATATTTATTGTTTGGCCTGTGTGGCCTCCCTTTGCAGTGGCCTGTCTCATTGCAGAGCACTGGCTCTGGGTGCACACGCTTCAGAGTGCTGGCTTGCAATTGGCCACACCAGCCCAGCTGTTCCCTGGCATGTGGTATCTTCCCAGGCCAGGAATCAAACCGGTGCCTCTTACACTGCAAGGTGGACTTTTTACCCACTGGACCACCAGGGAAGCCCCCAAAACATACTTTTTAATCACCCATGAATGGGCCACAAACTGAAATTTGCGAACCCTTCTTAGACAATAAACATTGGAGAGAATGTGGACAAAAGGGAAATATCTTGCACTGTTGGTGGGAATGTAGGTTGATACAGTCATTGTGGATAACAGTATAGAAGTTCCTTAAAAACTGAAAATAGAACTACCATATGACCCAGCAATCCCGCTACTGGGCATATACCCAGATAAAACCATAATTCGAAAAGACATGTGCAGCTCAATGTTCATTGCAGCACTATTTACAATATGGCCAGAATATGGAAGCAACTTAAATGCTAATCAACAGAGGAATGGATAAAGGAGATGTGGTACATATATACAACGGAATATTACTCAGTCATAAAAAAGAACAAAATTGGGTCATTTGTAGAGATGTGGATGGACCTAGAGACTGTCATACAGGGTGAAGTAAGTCAGAAAGAGAAAAACACATACATGTGGAATATAGAAAAATAGTATAGATAAACTTATTTTCAAAAAAGAAATAGAGACAGATGTAGAGAACGAATGTATGGGCACTGAGGGCAAAATGGGCATGCGATGAATTGGGAGATTGGGAATGACATATAGACGCTACTGATACTATGTATATAATAGATAACTAATGAGAACCTACTAGATAGTTCAGGAAACTCTGTTCAGTGCTCTGTGGTGACCTAAACGGGAAGGTAATCCAAGAAAGAGACTTTTTTTGGTTTTCCTATAAATATACATATATATAGCTGAGTTATTTTGCTGTACAGTAGAAATTAGCACAACATTGTAAAGCGAACATAATCCAACAAAAAAAATCCATAATCCAATAAAAAAAAAAAACAAAACCCAACAACAACTACTGCGAAAGGACCGCCTATCCAGGTCTGGATTTCTCTTTTTTTTGTGGCCACTTCTATTGGTCTTTCATTTATTTCCATCTTTGTTCTTTGGCCTGTCTGGGCCTCCCATTGCAGTGGCTTCTCTCGCTGCAGAGCACTGGCTCTGGACACAAGTGCTCAGAGCTCCAGCTCAGTAGTTGGACACATTGGTCAAGCTGCTCCGTGGCACGTGAGATCTTCCCAGGCCAGGGATCGAACCGGCGCCCCTTGCACTGCAAGGCGGTGTCCTTACTCACTGGACCACCAGGGAAGCCATTCCAGCCTGCAGGGCCCTCTCCCCTTTTTTTTTTTGTCTGCGAGATCTTGACTCCTCTTTTTTTATATGAGATCTTGACTCCTTCTTCCCAGGTGGAGCAACATGCCTGCCAGTGTAGGAGACACGAGAGACAGGGGTTTGTTCCTTGGGTCTGAAGATCCCCTGGAGAAGGAAATGGTAACTCACTCCAGTATTTGTGCCTGGAAAATCTCACGGACAGAGGAGCTTGGCGGGCTACAGTCCATGGGGTCGTAAGAATCAGACACGACTGAGCGAACCACCACCACCTTCTTCCTGGTTTAACCCAGTCTATTCCCTGTGGATTCTCCCTGCTAAGTCAGAAGTCCCCCACTTCTCTCCATCTGTTTCTGGTTTTTTTCATGAATAGTTATATCTGTCAATTAACTAGTAGGTAACTTATTTGTCTACTTACGTGTCTAGAACTGTGCTTGAGTCTATAGAGGAACCAAAAGGCAAAGACCCATTCAGATTCCGGGGGCTGACTTGAAGTGATCAGCAAAGCACAAGGAACAGGAAACTTGAGAAGGCTGCTGTAGGGAGGGGAGGGGAGGGGTTGGTCAGTGGCCTGAAAACCGGGAAGGGAAGAGGACACTCTTTTCCCTTCCCCAGTCAGGAAAGTGGAGGAAGAAGAAGAACTAAGGCTGAGGACAAAAGGAGCCAAAGGCAGGGGAGGAGCAAGAAGAGTCATTCCTTGAACTGAGTGGAGACAGCATCCAGGGCCTCTGTGCAGGGGTCAACAGAATGGGTCAGAGGGAGGCACTTCCTGACGTCTGACTGGCTGGGCCCTGTGATGAAGCAACCTTAGGGTCCCCAAAAGGAGCATAGAAGCAATGTCACTGTACCTTGAACTCGAGCTGGTAGACGCTCCAGTTTCATTTATTTCCATCTTTGTTCTTTGGCCTATGTAGGCCTCCCATTGCAGTGGCCTCTGTTGTCACAGAGCACCGGCTCTGGACACAAGTGCTCAGAGCTCCAGCTCAGTAGTTGGACACATTGGTCAAGCTGCTCCGTGGCACGTGAGATCTTCCCAGGCCAGGGATCGAACCGGCGCCCCTTGCACTGCAAGGCGGTGTCCTTACTCACTGGACCACCAGGGAAGCCATTCCAGCCTGCAGGGCCCTCTCCCCTTTTTTTTTTTGTCTGCGAGATCTTGACTCCTCTTTTTTTATATGAGATCTTGACTCCTTCTTCCCAGGTGGAGCAACATGCCTGCCAGTGTAGGAGACACGAGAGACAGGGGTTTGTTCCTTGGGTCTGAAGATCCCCTGGAGAAGGAAATGGTAACTCACTCCAGTATTTGTGCCTGGAAAATCTCACGGACAGAGGAGCTTGGCGGGCTACAGTCCATGGGGTCGTAAGAATCAGACACGACTGAGCGAACCACCACCACCTTCTTCCTGGTTTAACCCAGTCTATTCCCTGTGGATTCTCCCTGCTAAGTCAGAAGTCCCCCACTTCTCTCCATCTGTTTCTGGTTTTTTTCATGAATAGTTATATCTGTCAATTAACTAGTAGGTAACTTATTTGTCTACTTACGTGTCTAGAACTGTGCTTGAGTCTATAGAGGAACCAAAAGGCAAAGACCCATTCAGATTCCGGGGGCTGACTTGAAGTGATCAGCAAAGCACAAGGAACAGGAAACTTGAGAAGGCTGCTGTAGGGAGGGGAGGGGAGGGGTTGGTCAGTGGCCTAAAAACCCGGGGAAAGGGGAAGAGGACACTCTTTTCCCTTCCCCAGTCAGGAAAGTGGAGGAAGAAGAAGAACTAAGGCTGAGGACAAAAGGAGCCAAAGGCAGGGGAGGAGCAAGAAGAGTCATTCCTTGAACTGAGTGGAGACAGCATCCAGGGCCTCTGTGCAGGGGTCAACAGAATGGGTCAGAGGGAGGCACTTCCTGACGTCTGACTGGCTGGGCCCTGTGATGAAGCAACCTTAGGGTCCCCAAAGGCAGTTTCCACTCTGAGCAGATGCCAAAGTGTCCAACTGGCTGGACACTCCTGACTCAGGGATGGCTCAAGAAGCTGTTGGTAGATTTATCTTGAACCTTCCAAGAAAAGAAAGTTGGATAAAATAAACTATTTCTTGATTTGAGGCTTACCTGGTGGCTCAAGTGGTAAAGAATCCATGTGCAATTCGGGGGACCTGGGTTCGATCCCTGGGTTGGGGAGATGCCCTGGAAAAGGAAATGGTGACCTACTCCAGTATTCTTGCCTGGAGAATTCCATGGACAGAAGAGCCAAGAGTTGGACATGACTGAGCAACTAACACACACACATACACATTTCATGGTTTTAAATCGTAAACTGAGTACCAACGAAGATTCTCTCCTTGACCAAATTCTACTCAGGCTCCCCTGAACTTTTCAATTAGGCTTCAACTTTTGGATTTTCACGCTCATTTCTGTGCCGTCCAGTTTTAGAAAGTATCCTGCTAGGTTTGTTTAGCTAGAATCTCCCACTCTCCCTGTCTGATCTCCCTCCACACCCAGCTGGGCTTCTCATCCTCTACCATCCCCAGGTGTTGTCTGGTCACCTTGACCAGATAGCAGCAGGAATCTTGCTAGCTCAGTTTAGCCAGAGCCCCATCCCTGCCTCCTCACTCCTGACGTTGCCTCTTAGGAATTTTCCTTCCACTCACACTCACTCTAAGATCAGCTGGTAAAGAATCTGCCTGCAGTGCAGGAGATCAGGGTTTGATTCCTGGGTCAGGAAGATCCTTTGGAGAAGGAAATGGCAACCCACTCCAATATTCTTGCCTGGAGAATCCCACGGACAGAGGAGCCTGGTGGGCTGCAGTCTGTGGGGTCGTTAAGAGTCAGACACAACTTAGAGATTAAGCTACCACCACCACACCCACCCTTCTCCTTGGGGATAAATCCTCTCTTGCTCATACTGTATTCAGAGTTCCATCCAGTCTCTCTCTTGCTGTATACACCCATTGCACAGACCTTCCTGGTGGTCCAGTGGTTAAGAATCTGCCTGTCAAGGCGAGGAACATGGGTTCGATTCCCTTGTCTGAGAAGATCTGGGAACTAAGCCTGTGCACCACGACTACTGAAGCCTGAGCTCTAGAAATGAAAATCTAGTGCAGCCAAAAGTAAATAAATAAAAATTAAGAAAAATATCACCAGCCCTTGCAGTGGTCCCTCCTCTTACCATGATACTCCCACCTCACCATGAATAAAGTCTTTCTTACTATTTTTAACATGTGTCATAAATAATTTTCCAGGGCTTCCCTGGTGGTCCAGTGGGTAAGGACACCGCCTTGCAGTGCAAGGGGCGCCGGTTCGACCCCTGGCCTGGGAAGGTCCCACGTGTCGCGGAGCGGCTGGACCGATGTGTCCAATTACCGAGCCGGAGCTCTGGAGCGCATACGCCCAGAGTCGGTGCTCTGCGACAACAGAGGCCACCGCGAGGGGAGGCCCACACGGGCCAAAGAGCAAAGATGGATGAAAATAGACAAATGAAAGACCAATAGAAGTGGCCTGCCTGCTCTCCTCCCTCCCCACCCCACCCCCCTCAAATAAATAAATAAATAAATAAATCTTTTAAAAAAATAAATAATTTCCCAGTAACTTTCAGGACCCATGAAAAGATACAGGAAACAGTCCACAAGTAAGGGGCTGTGAGTAATGCCTGGATGGCTGAAGAAGCAAGGGAGTGATGAGGTTAGGCTTAGGTCTGTTCTGCCTTTCCTGAGCTGTTCCCGGTTCTCTCACACTCACTCTAAGATCAGTTTCTGCCTGCAGTGCAGGAGATCAGGGTTTGATCCCTGGGTCAGGAAGATCCTTTGGAGAAGGAAATGGCAACCCACTCCAATATTCTTGCCTGGAGAATCCCACGGACAGAGGAGCCTGGTGGGCTGCAGTCTGTGGGGTCGTTAAGAGTCAGACACAACTTAGAGATTAAGCTACCACCACCACACCCACCCTTCTCCTTGGGGATAAATCCTCTCTTGCTCATACTGTATTCAGAGTTCCATCCAGTCTCTCTCTTGCTGTATACACCCATTGCACAGACCTTCCTGGTGGTCCAGTGGTTAAGAATCTGCCTGTCAAGGCGAGGAACATGGGTTCGATTCCCTTGTCTGAGAAGATCTGGGAACTAAGCCTGTGCACCACGACTACTGAAGCCTGAGCTCTAGAAATGAAAATCTAGTGCAGCCAAAAGTAAATAAATAAAAATTAAGAAAAATATCACCAGCCCTTGCAGTGGTCCCTCCTCTTACCATGATACTCCCACCTCACCATGAATAAAGTCTTTCTTACTATTTTTAACATGTGTCATAAATAATTTTCCAGGGCTTCCCTGGTGGTCCAGTGGGTAAGGACACCGCCTTGCAGTGCAAGGGGCGCCGGTTCGACCCCTGGCCTGGGAAGGTCCCACGTGTCGCGGAGCGGCTGGACCGATGTGTCCAATTACCGAGCCGGAGCTCTGGAGCGCATACGCCCAGAGTCGGTGCTCTGCGACAACAGAGGCCACCGCGAGGGGAGGCCCACACGGGCCAAAGAGCAAAGATGGATGAAAATAGACAAATGAAAGACCAATAGAAGTGGCCTGCCTGCTCTCCTCCCTCCCCACCCCACCCCCCTCAAATAAATAAATAAATAAATAAATCTTTTAAAAAAATAAATAATTTCCCAGTAACTTTCAGGACCCATGAAAAGATACAGGAAACAGTCCACAAGTAAGGGGCTGTGAGTAATGCCTGGATGGCTGAAGAAGCAGCAGTGGAGGCAAGACCTGATGAGGGTTCAGGCTCTAGTTCTGCCTTATCCTGGCTGTGTGACCTAGAAAAAGTCTGAACGTTAGATGTTTCTTGTTTAACATTAGAGGTTGGGGTGGACCACTCAGCTCTGACTTCCTGTAGGTACTTAGTAAACATTCTTTGAGTAAAGGAAAGGAAAATATAAACAACCTCCAGGCACTGAACGTTGGCTGTGTACAGTTCTAGACACATAAGCAGCCAAATACCTACCAGTTAATTGATAGATATAACCATTCAGAAAGAAAGAAAAAGCAGATTGAAAAGAAGGACCTGTGAACTAGCAGGGAAGATCTATAGGGGAAAAGATTTGGTTAGACCTGGAAGGAGTCAAGGCATAGGATTAAACTTTTTGACAAGTATTTTCTTGTTTGTGAGATTATCTCACGTGCATGTATGCTAAGTTGCTTCAGTCATGTGCTACACTTTGTGACCCCATGGACTGTAGCCTACCAGGCTCCTCTGTCCATGGGATTCTTCAAGCAAGAATACTGGAGCAAACTGCCATAGCAGTAAGGATCATACATCCATATGATAATAACTATGAAAATATAACCAAGTCTTCTCTAGGAAGGAGGGAGAAGGAGCCTCAAGTAATTTGGCTGAGAACAGGTCTACCAGGATCAAGTGTTGCCACTTCCAGTTATAAACCCATGGCAGACATGACTAGTCGATCAAGGCTGTTATTCCTACCGAGCTAAATCAATGCTACTCACAATCTGCTAGTGTGCAGTCCTGCAGGCTGCCACTGTTGACTGGAGTTGGTGTCAAAATAAACCCTGTTTTCCCTGCACAGGTGAATCAAAAGTGGATGAATCTCAACTGCGTACCCGGAGTGCAAGGGCAGGTCCCAGAAAATAGAGAAATGAGAGACCAATAGAAGTGGCCCGCCTGCTCCCCTCCCTCCCCAACCCGACCCCCACCCAAAATAAATAAATAAATAAATCTTTTAAAAAAATAAATAATTTCCCAGTAACTTTCAGGACCCATGAAAAGATACAGGAAACAGTCCACAAGTAAGGGGCTGTGAGTAATGCCTGGATGGCTGAAGAAGCAGCAGTGGAGGCAAGACCTGATGAGGGTTCAGGCTCTAGTTCTGCCTTATCCTGGCTGTGTGACCTAGAAAAAGTCTGAACGTTAGATGTTTCTTGTTTAACATTAGAGGTTGGGGTGGACCACTCAGCTCTGACTTCCTGTAGGTACTTAGTAAACATTCTTTGAGTAAAGGAAAGGAAAATATAAACAACCTCCAGGCACTGAACGTTGGCTGTGTACAGTTCTAGACACATAAGCAGCCAAATACCTACCAGTTAATTGATAGATATAACCATTCAGAAAGAAAGAAAAAGCAGATTGAAAAGAAGGACCTGTGAACTAGCAGGGAAGATCTATAGGGGAAAAGATTTGGTTAGACCTGGAAGGAGTCAAGGCATAGGATTAAACTTTTTGACAAGTATTTTCTTGTTTGTGAGATTATCTCACGTGCATGTATGCTAAGTTGCTTCAGTCATGTGCTACACTTTGTGACCCCATGGACTGTAGCCTACCAGGCTCCTCTGTCCATGGGATTCTTCAAGCAAGAATACTGGAGCAAACTGCCATAGCAGTAAGGATCATACATCCATATGATAATAACTATGAAAATATAACCAAGTCTTCTCTAGGAAGGAGGGAGAAGGAGCCTCAAGTAATTTGGCTGAGAACAGGTCTACCAGGATCAAGTGTTGCCACTTCCAGTTATAAACCCATGGCAGACATGACTAGTCGATCAAGGCTGTTATTCCTACCGAGCTAAATCAATGCTACTCACAATCTGCTAGTGTGCAGTCCTGCAGGCTGCCACTGTTGACTGGAGTTGGTGTCAAAATAAACCCTGTTTTCCCTGCGTACACAGGTGAATCAAAAGTGGATGAATCTCAATCATGCTCTGTGTAGACCCTCTGGGAGTGCAAGGGCAGGTCCCATGGCTGGCCCAGGACTTGGAGTGTCTTCCCGCTGGTCCCAGGCAGTGTCTTCCCAGCTGCTGAGCTACCCTGGGGGAGTGGAAGGCAAGGAGTCTCACCAAGGTGAAGATCAGATCCAAAGGCTGTAGAGGTGACAGATTACGTTGAAGCTGGGCGTGGAGCTTGGTGTAAGGAATGGGCACAGGCTCTGGAATGGGCAGTTCAGGGCTCCGTCTCTGCTTCTCACTTTATGTGTGTGACCTCAGGCTAGTCATCGCACCATTCTGAGTCTTAGTTTCCTCACTTGTTAAATGGGATTATATATTGAGTTTGAAGGGTTGACATGGTGATTAGGGAAAATAATAACGTAAAGGGACTGGGTTAGTGCTTGGCACCCAGTAGGCACTCAACAAAAGTTCGATGAGTGAACCGATGGCTGCCTGAGTGAGTGAAGGCCTCTGTGTTCTAGCAAGGAAGGTGGACCGCCCAACACCCTCTTCCCAGACCATGGGTCAAGTTCTCAATTCCCATGACTTTCAGTCTACTGAACAACAGTATTAGACTTGGAGTGAGAGAATTTGGGCGTTCAGAATCTGTCCCTTGGCCACTAGCTGAATGATTCAGGGCAAGTCAGTTTGCTCCTCATTTATAGAATGGAAATGCTGCAACTGCTAATGTTATTATGTATTCTGAACTTTCTGGGCTCTGAGCCCTTTATTTTTTTATTATGATTTTTTTGGCCATACCCTGCAGCATGTGAGATCCTTGTTCCCCAACTGGATATCGAACCCATGCCCCCTGCATTGGAAGCTCAGAGTCGTAACCAATGGAGAAGGAGCCTCAAGTAATTGGGCGGAGAGCAGGTCTACCAGGATCAAGGGTGGCCACTTCCAGTTATAAACCCATGGCAGACATGACTAGTCGATCAAGGCTGTTATTCCTACCGAGCTAAATCAATGCTACTCACAATCTGCTAGTGTGCAGTCCTGCAGGCTGCCACTGTTGACTGGAGTTGGTGTCAAAATAAACCCTGTTTTCCCTGCGTACACAGGTGAATCAAAAGTGGATGAATCTCAATCATGCTCTGTGTAGACCCTCTGGGAGTGCAAGGGCAGGTCCCATGGCTGGCCCAGGACTTGGAGTGTTTTCCCCGCTGGTCCCAGGCAGTGTCTTCCCAGCTGCTGAGCTACCCTGGGGGAGTGGAAGGCAAGGAGTCTCACCAAGGTGAAGATCAGATCCAAAGGCTGTAGAGGTGACAGATTACGTTGAAGCTGGGCGTGGAGCTTGGTGTAAGGAATGGGCACAGGCTCTGGAATGGGCAGTTCAGGGCTCCGTCTCTGCTTCTCACTTTATGTGTGTGACCTCAGGCTAGTCATCGCACCATTCTGAGTCTTAGTTTCCTCACTTGTTAAATGGGATTATATATTGAGTTTGAAGGGTTGACATGGTGATTAGGGAAAATAATAACGTAAAGGGACTGGGTTAGTGCTTGGCACCCAGTAGGCACTCAACAAAAGTTCGATGAGTGAACCGATGGCTGCCTGAGTGAGTGAAGGCCTCTGTGTTCTAGCAAGGAAGGTGGACCGCCCAACACCCTCTTCCCAGACCATGGGTCAAGTTCTCAATTCCCATGACTTTCAGTCTACTGAACAACAGTATTAGACTTGGGTGAGAGAATTTGGGCGTTCAGAATCTGTCCCTTGGCCACTAGCTGAATGATTCAGGGCAAGTCAGTTTGCTCCTCATTTATAGAATGGAAATGCTGCAACTGCTAATGTTATTATGTATTCTGAACTTTCTGGGCTCTGAGCCCTTTATTTTTTTATTATGATTTTTTTGGCCATACCCTGCAGCATGTGAGATCCTTGTTCCCCAACTGGATATCGAACCCATGCCCCCTGCATTGGAAGCTCAGAGTCGTAACCAATGGACTGCCAGGAAGTTCTGCTCTGAGTCCTTTAAACACATGACTTCCCTTAACCTTCATATCATATGGTGAGATAGAGATCAGCATCTCCAATTTACCAATGAGCAATCTGACTCAAAGACATTTAGTAACCTGCCGAGGTTTGTGCATTCCCTGAATGACAAGGCTGAAATTCAAAACCTGGCCATCCAGCTCCAGAGCTTGTGCTCTTTAGCATTGTGTTGACCCAGTGGGGTGGGGCGAAACTCATAGAGAGCTTGTGAAAGTCAGTGAAAGGACTTCTGTAAATGAAAGTCGTGCTGTGTGCAAAGGTGAAGAAACCTTTTTATAGTTATTTGTAGCTCCCTCAAAGCACTTGGCATGTTCTGCCTTATAGTACACATGGTTACTCTTGTTTCTGACGCCTGCTGTCAAAACTCCCTAAAGGCAAGATCCATGTCTTACTCATCTCTGCACCCGCACGGCATTCAATCCAGTTCTAAAAGCTGGACTGGAGCTCAGGAAAAGACATAGACGGAGTGGGTACCTTGTTTAAACCGAAGTATTCAGGTAATATTTGCTCAGTAAAATGTAATGAAAAGAAGAACACCTTTCAAAAACACATTAAAAAACACCTCAAAAACCATGGTTTCTATTCTAGGCTTTAAAACTTAACCAATCATTTTCTTTCTGAGAGTTTGCAGATGTGATCTCAAAAGAAGGAAATGGAAGATTTGATTTACACATTCCTCAAATGGAAATGGAAGGTGGACCGCCCAACACCCTCTTCCCAGACCATGGGTCAAGTTCTCAATTCCCATGACTTTCAGTCTACTGAACAACAGTATTAGACTTGGAGTGAGAGAATTTGGGCGTTCAGAATCTGTCCCTTGGCCACTAGCTGAATGATTCAGGGCAAGTCAGTTTGCTCCTCATTTATAGAATGGAAATGCTGCAACTGCTAATGTTATTATGTATTCTGAACTTTCTGGGCTCTGAGCCCTTTATTTTTTTATTATGATTTTTTTGGCCATACCCTGCAGCATGTGAGATCCTTGTTCCCCAACTGGATATCGAACCCATGCCCCCTGCATTGGAAGCTCAGAGTCGTAACCAATGGACTGCCAGGAAGTTCTGCTCTGAGTCCTTTAAACACATGACTTCCCTTAACCTTCATATCATATGGTGAGATAGAGATCAGCATCTCCAATTTACCAATGAGCAATCTGACTCAAAGACATTTAGTAACCTGCCGAGGTTTGTGCATTCCCTGAATGACAAGGCTGAAATTCAAAACCTGGCCATCCAGCTCCAGAGCTTGTGCTCTTTAGCATTGTGTTGACCCAGTGGGGTGGGGCGAAACTCATAGAGAGCTTGTGAAAGTCAGTGAAAGGACTTCTGTAAATGAAAGTCGTGCTGTGTGCAAAGGTGAAGAAACCTTTTTATAGTTATTTGTAGCTCCCTCAAAGCACTTGGCATGTTCTGCCTTATAGTACACATGGTTACTCTTGTTTCTGACGCCTGCTGTCAAAACTCCCTAAAGGCAAGATCCATGTCTTACTCATCTCTGCACCCGCACGGCATTCAATCCAGTTCTAAAAGCTGGACTGGAGCTCAGGAAAAGACATAGACGGAGTGGGTACCTTGTTTAAACCGAAGTATTCAGGTAATATTTGCTCAGTAAAATGTAATGAAAAGAAGAACACCTTTCAAAAACACATTAAAAAACACCTCAAAAACCATGGTTTCTATTCTAGGCTTTAAAACTTAACCAATCATTTTCTTTCTGAGAGTTTGCAGATGTGATCTCAAAAGAAGGGAAATGAACAGAAGCAGAGAGTCTTAGATGCTCCCTGACACATTCCTCAGGATATGGAATGGGTATGGAAGGTAACAGGGCCTTCCATTCACAAGTAGCAGAATCTGACTGGCGAGAGGTGGGGGTGGGGGAAGTTATTGGAAAGCAGAACTCTCTCTGAGGCTCAGAAGTTCTGTGGAAACCCATCTTTACAAAGTTATCTTGTGTGTGATCTGACTCAGAAACTCTGGGGAAGTTAGAGAGAGATTTGATGCTGTGAGGCAGCTGCCTTCAAGTTAGGTCTGAGGCAGAAGGCCAATGGGCCCACCGGGGTAAAGCTATTGGAGATCCATTCTCTACTGAGTGAAACTCCAAGACAAGAAAAGCATGGCAGTTAAGGGAGGAGGCTGGGCCCTGTACAGACCAGGTATTCCTCATTCCTGAAGTCAGGAGATCTCCCCAACTACACATATGCATAAAAGGCTACTTGGAGGCCAAAGAGGAGTCATGTCAAGGGATGTTCTACCCATAGGTCTTTGCGGTACAATCCATCTTGGCTGAGAGATGCGTGTGCGCACATGGGAGGACCCTGAGATACACCAAGTATGGACTGTGAATCAGGCAAATCATGATTGGTCAAAGGAAACCGGAAGAAATGCCCCATAAAAGTAACTCAAATCTCCATGACTCAGCAGCTCAAGGACCCTCCATCTGAGTCTTCCCGTGTGTCTATCCACACGTGCTGCACTTTTCCCTTCTAGTTTTTCTTTCCTTACTTGTTTTACTACTTTCCATGTTTCTGTCTCTACTACTTTCTGCAAAGCCAAAAGGTAAGGGGCGTGGTTGCTGATCACCACTGCGACTCAGACTTCATCTCTTGTTGGGAACCCAGGTGCCACTCCAAGCTGTTGCCGACCAAGGCCACCAAGATCATATTCCAGAAGCTTCCCTCAGGTTGAGGTTCTTCTTATAGAAGCCTGGAGAACCTCAATCGTTTCTACTGTAGCAAGAAGGGAAATTCTTCAACACGTTGGTGTTAGTGGGTTTGTCGCTCCTTTTCCACAGTGAGTAGCAAACTTCCCCAACAAGTCAACACGGAACCAAAATAGAATTCACTGGACAAGTGCTAAATGCACCTGAAGGAGCTCATTCTTCTACTCATGAACAGTCATCTGAGACTTTTGCCAGTCGTAAATTTAAGCACTAAATTATAACCAGTGATAGTTTACATTCATCTGAGCTATTGAAATAGCCAAGTGGGCATGATGAGTACAATGGCTGAAAACAACAGTTTTGGGACTGAGCAGACTGGGTTGAGTCTCAATCCCATCATTTAGCAGCTGTAATGCTGTAGGTAAATAGTGTAATCTGCTTAAACCTCAATATCCTCCAGTACAAATTCAGTTCAGTTTCAGTCACTCAGTCATGTCTGACTCTTTGCAACCTCATGGACTGCAGCATGCCAGGCTTCCCTGTCCTTCACTATCTCCTGAAGTTTGCTCAAACTCATGTTCATTGAGTTGGTGATGCCACCCAACCATCTCATCCTCTGTCATCCCCATCTCCTTCTGCCTTCTACTTTTCCCAGCATCAGGGTTTTTTTCATTAAGTCAGGCGGCCAAAGTATTGGAGCTTCAGCTTCAGCATCAGTCCTTCCAATGAATATTCAGGGTTAATTTCCTTTAGGATTGACTGACTTTATCTCCTTGTAGTCCAAGGGACTCTCAAGAATCTTCTCCAGCACCACAGTTTAAAGGCATCAATTCTTTAGAGCTCAGCCTTCTTTATGGTCCAGCTCTTACATCTATACATGACTACTGGCAAAACCATAGCTTTGATTGTATGGACTTTTGCTTGCAAAGTGATGTCTCTGCTTTTTAATATGCTGTCTAGGCTTGTCATAGTGTTTCTTCCAAGGAAATTAGGCTTTCCAGTACAAACTAGGCCTAATCATAGTTAGAGATTCCCAGGGGTTTTGTCATAGCAATGAGAATGTGTACATGTATGTGGCTTCCCAGGTGGTGCTAGTGGTAAAGAACTTGCCTGCCACTGCAGGAGACTTAAGAGATGCTTGTTCAACTCTTGGGTTAGGAAAATCCTTGGAGGAAGGCATGGCAACTCACCCCAGTTTTTCCTCATAGCATGACAATGAATCCAAGAGAACAGGTGTTGAGGCAAGGAAAATGACTTTATTCAAAAAGCAGCTGGCTGAGAAGATGGCAGGCTAGTGTCTTAAAATCACCAGTTTATCACAGTCTGGATGCCAGTTTCTTTTACAGATCAGAGAGAAAGGAGAAACGAGGAATGAAAATGAAATGACAGACTAAAAGTGAGAGGCAGTGGGAAGTAAAGTGAAAGGGTCTTCAGCCTTGCAAAACATCTCAAGGAATGGCCAGCTTTTTTTAACAGTTTTGGGACTGAGCAGACTGGGTTGAGTCTCAATCCCATCATTTAGCAGCTGTAATGCTGTAGGTAAATAGTGTAATCTGCTTAAACCTCAATATCCTCCAGTACAAATTCAGTTCAGTTTCAGTCACTCAGTCATGTCTGACTCTTTGCAACCTCATGGACTGCAGCATGCCAGGCTTCCCTGTCCTTCACTATCTCCTGAAGTTTGCTCAAACTCATGTTCATTGAGTTGGTGATGCCACCCAACCATCTCATCCTCTGTCATCCCCATCTCCTTCTGCCTTCTACTTTTCCCAGCATCAGGGTTTTTTTCATTAAGTCAGGCGGCCAAAGTATTGGAGCTTCAGCTTCAGCATCAGTCCTTCCAATGAATATTCAGGGTTAATTTCCTTTAGGATTGACTGACTTTATCTCCTTGTAGTCCAAGGGACTCTCAAGAATCTTCTCCAGCACCACAGTTTAAAGGCATCAATTCTTTAGAGCTCAGCCTTCTTTATGGTCCAGCTCTTACATCTATACATGACTACTGGCAAAACCATAGCTTTGATTGTATGGACTTTTGCTTGCAAAGTGATGTCTCTGCTTTTTAATATGCTGTCTAGGCTTGTCATAGTGTTTCTTCCAAGGAAATTAGGCTTTCCAGTACAAACTAGGCCTAATCATAGTTAGAGATTCCCAGGGGTTTTGTCATAGCAATGAGAATGTGTACATGTATGTGGCTTCCCAGGTGGTGCTAGTGGTAAAGAACTTGCCTGCCACTGCAGGAGACTTAAGAGATGCTTGTTCAACTCTTGGGTTAGGAAAATCCTTGGAGGAAGGCATGGCAACTCACCCCAGTTTTTCCTCATAGCATGACAATGAATCCAAGAGAACAGGTGTTGAGGCAAGGAAAATGACTTTATTCAAAAAGCAGCTGGCTGAGAAGATGGCAGGCTAGTGTCTTAAAATCACCAGTTTATCACAGTCTGGATGCCAGTTTCTTTTACAGATCAGAGAGAAAGGAGAAACGAGGAATGAAAATGAAATGACAGACTAGAGAGTGAGAGGCAGTGGGGAAGTAAAGTGAAAGGGTCTTCAGCCTTGCAAAACATCTCCAAGGGAATGGCCAGCTTTTTTTTTTTAAAAAAACTTTTATTTTACTTTTAACTTTTACAGAGTTTTGTTGTTTACAGATATGCATGTTCCCAGATTAGTCATATGTATAGCCACCCATCCCACCCTTCCAGACCATCACACAGCACCCCTGCAGGATCTCCTTTTCTCACAGAGCAATGACTATAGCTATTTTCTTCACATATGATAGTATAGGTTTTCATGCTACTTCCTTTATGCCTCCCACCCACTGTTCCTTCCCCACAATGTCCATATGTCCACTGTCCATGTCTCTTTCCGTCGCTTTGCCGCATGTGCCATCATCACCATCCTACTAGATTCCATATATATGTGTTAGTATATTGTACTTGTCCTTCTCTTTTTGACTGACTTCACTTTTTACGATAGGTTCTAGATCCAGCCACCTCATTAGGGCTGATTCTTCTGCATTTCTTTTTACAGCTGTGTAGTATTGAATGGCCAGCTTTTGAAGGGGGCAGGTGAGTAGGGACAAATGATCTCTCTATGAGCTAAATGAAAGCACTTTAGTTTACAGTCAAGAAGAGGGGCAGGGTCTTCTGAGGCAAGCCATCAAGTATGATTATAATAAAAGCAACGAAAAGCAAGTTAAGGCAATAGTTTTCAACATGGAGTCAGAATTGGTTTCCTTCCTGCAACACAGTATTCTTGTCTGGAGAATCCCAGGGACAGAGGAGCCTGGCAGGCAATAGTCCATAGGGTCCCAAAGAGTCAGACATGACCGAAGCGACTGAGCATGCACACATGTATGTGGCTTAGTATATTAAATCTTCAATAAATATTAGCTATTCTGGTAGGCAGATCCTATAATGGCTCCCAGTCATCTCTGCCTCCTGGTACAGTCCACCCTTTGTATCCATGGGTTCTGCATCTGAGGATTCAGCCAACCACAGACTGAAAATATTCAAGGGAGAAAAGAGTCCAGAAAGTTTCTTTCTTTTTTAAACTAGCATTTATTAGGAGTAACATTGGTTTTATTTGTTTATTTGGCTGCCCCAGGCCTGAGTTGTGGCATGCAAGATCTTTAGCTGCAGCAGGTGAAGTCTTAGTTATGGCATATGGGATCTAGTTCCCTGATCAGTGATTGAACTCCGGCCCCTCTGCATTGGGAGCTTGGAGTCTTAGCCACGGGACCATCAGGGAAGGATCCAGAAACCTTCAAAAAGGAAAATTTGAGTTTGCCACATGCAGACAACTATTTGGGCTTCCCGATGGTGCTAGTGGTAAAGAACACATCTGCTAATGTAGCAGACGTAAGACACTTAGGTTTGATCCTTGAGTTGGGAAGATTCCCGGGAGGAAGGCATGGCAACTCACTCCAGTATTCTTGTCTGGAGAACCCCAAGGAGAGAGGAGCCTGGTGGGCTAGACAGTCCATGGGGTTGCAAAGAAACGGATACATTTATAACTATTTGCATAATATTTACAATGGATTAGGTGTTAAAAGTAATCTAGAGACAATTTAAAGTAGATGGGAGAGTGTGCCTAGGTTATAAGCAAGAGCACACCATTTTCTACAAGGCAGCTGAGCATCCACAGATTTGGATATCTGGAGGGCCTCCAGCCACCTCATTAGGGCTGATTCTTCTGCATTTCTTTTTACAGCTGTGTAGTATTGAATGGCCAGCTTTTGAAGGGGGCAGGTGAGTAGGGACAAATGATCTCTCTATGAGCTAAATGAAAGCACTTTAGTTTACAGTCAAGAAGAGGGGCAGGGTCTTCTGAGGCAAGCCATCAAGTATGATTATAATAAAAGCAACGAAAAGCAAGTTAAGGCAATAGTTTTCAACATGGAGTCAGAATTGGTTTCCTTCCTGCAACACAGTATTCTTGTCTGGAGAATCCCAGGGACAGAGGAGCCTGGCAGGCAATAGTCCATAGGGTCCCAAAGAGTCAGACATGACCGAAGCGACTGAGCATGCACACATGTATGTGGCTTAGTATATTAAATCTTCAATAAATATTAGCTATTCTGGTAGGCAGATCCTATAATGGCTCCCAGTCATCTCTGCCTCCTGGTACAGTCCACCCTTTGTATCCATGGGTTCTGCATCTGAGGATTCAGCCAACCACAGACTGAAAATATTCAAGGGAGAAAAGAGTCCAGAAAGTTTCTTTCTTTTTTTTTAAACTAGCATTTATTAGGAGTAACATTGGTTTTATTTGTTTATTTGGCTGCCCCAGGCCTGAGTTGTGGCATGCAAGATCTTTAGCTGCAGCAGGTGAAGTCTTAGTTATGGCATATGGGATCTAGTTCCCTGATCAGTGATTGAACTCCGGCCCCTCTGCATTGGGAGCTTGGAGTCTTAGCCACGGGACCATCAGGGAAGGATCCAGAAACCTTCAAAAAGGAAAATTTGAGTTTGCCACATGCAGACAACTATTTGGGCTTCCCGATGGTGCTAGTGGTAAAGAACACATCTGCTAATGTAGCAGACGTAAGACACTTAGGTTTGATCCTTGAGTTGGGAAGATTCCCGGGAGGAAGGCATGGCAACTCACTCCAGTATTCTTGTCTGGAGAACCCCAAGGAGAGAGGAGCCTGGTGGGCTAGACAGTCCATGGGGTTGCAAAGAAACGGATACATTTATAACTATTTGCATAATATTTACAATGGATTAGGTGTTAAAAGTAATCTAGAGACAATTTAAAGTAGATGGGAGAGTGTGCCTAGGTTATAAGCAAGAGCACACCATTTTCTACAAGGCAGCTGAGCATCCACAGATTTGGATATCTGAGAGGGACCCTGGTTCCTATCCTCTGCAGATACTGAGGACAAGTGTATTTACATCCTTTGTGCAATTTCCTTCTCTTGATGATGCACTGGATTCAATGACTATTAATAGCTTCCAGTAAACAGAATACAGCAGAAGTAAGGAGATGCTAGGAGCCCAAATTGTCAAAACAATCTTAAAAACACAGAAATGAAGTTGGATGTCTCACTTTCTGATTTTAATACTTACTACAATAACTAAAACAATGGGAAAATGGCATAAACATAGACCCACAGATCAGTGAAGCAGAATAGAGTCTAGAAATAAACACTCATGTATATGGTTATGTGATTTTCAACAAGGGTACCGAGGCCATTCAATGGGGGGAGGGCATTCTTTTCAACAAATGTGGGAGGAAAATTGAATATCACATCCAAAAGAGTGAATTTGGATTCTCATTTCATACTGTAATAAAAAAATAACCCAAGTACATTGAAGACCTAAACATAAGAGCTAAAACTTAACGAACATAGAACAAAAGCTCCATCACCTTAGATTTGTCAAAGAGATATTGGATTGTGATTCCAAAGGCAAAGACAATGAAAGAAAAAAGCAAATAGGACTTCATGAAAACTACAAACTTTTGTACCTCAAAGTGACAGGGACAAGGAAAGAGACAAAACATGTGATTAAATATTTAACCTCTCTAGGGGACTGTAAGTAGAAAAAAACATGGGAGACCCTTGTAAGTTAATGATCATTTAAGAAAATAGATCTGTTTAACCACAAAAGCAAGCAGGCTTGCTTAGCAACAAAACTGCACAGAAGAAGCATGAGATATGCCCCCAAACAATAAAACCATGGTGGCATGAAACTCACATCTTATCCAGTGAGCTCAGTGTTAATGACTCCCAGGACATGCCCCCACATAAGATTCAGGAAGATGGCAACTCACTCCAGTATTCTTGTCTGGAGAACCCCAAGGAGAGAGGAGCCTGGTGGGCTAGACAGTCCATGGGGTTGCAAAGAAACGGATACATTTATAACTATTTGCATAATATTTACAATGGATTAGGTGTTAAAAGTAATCTAGAGACAATTTAAAGTAGATGGGAGAGTGTGCCTAGGTTATAAGCAAGAGCACACCATTTTCTACAAGGCAGCTGAGCATCCACAGATTTGGATATCTGAGAGGGACCCTGGTTCCTATCCTCTGCAGATACTGAGGACAAGTGTATTTACATCCTTTGTGCAATTTCCTTCTCTTGATGATGCACTGGATTCAATGACTATTAATAGCTTCCAGTAAACAGAATACAGCAGAAGTAAGGAGATGCTAGGGAGCCCAAATTGTCAAAACAATCTTAAAAACACAGAAATGAAGTTGGATGTCTCACTTTCTGATTTTAATACTTACTACAATAACTAAAACAATGGGAAAATGGCATAAACATAGACCCACAGATCAGTGAAGCAGAATAGAGTCTAGAAATAAACACTCATGTATATGGTTATGTGATTTTCAACAAGGGTACCGAGGCCATTCAATGGGGGGAGGGCATTCTTTTCAACAAATGTGGGAGGAAAATTGAATATCACATCCAAAAGAGTGAATTTGGATTCTCATTTCATACTGTAATAAAAAAATAACCCAAGTACATTGAAGACCTAAACATAAGAGCTAAAACTTAACGAACATAGAACAAAAGCTCCATCACCTTAGATTTGTCAAAGAGATATTGGATTGTGATTCCAAAGGCAAAGACAATGAAAGAAAAAAGCAAATAGGACTTCATGAAAACTACAAACTTTTGTACCTCAAAGTGACAGGGACAAGGAAAGAGACAAAACATGTGATTAAATATTTAACCTCTCTAGGGGACTGTAAGTAGAAAAAAACATGGGAGACCCTTGTAAGTTAATGATCATTTAAGAAAATAGATCTGTTTAACCACAAAAGCAAGCAGGCTTGCTTAGCAACAAAACTGCACAGAAGAAGCATGAGATATGCCCCCAAACAATAAAACCATGGTGGCATGAAACTCACATCTTATCCAGTGAGCTCAGTGTTAATGACTCCCAGGACATGCTCTCCACTCACATAAAGAACAATAATTAATGGAATGGTGACGTTTAAGTATTTATTTTATTTTTGGCCATGTCTGGTCTTCATTGCTACACCTGGGCTTTCTCTAGTTGCAGTGGTGGGGGCTACTCTTCATTGTGGTGTGTGGGCTTCTCATCGCAGTGGCTTCTCTTCTTGAGGGGCATGGGCTCTAGATGCATGGGCCTCAGTAGTTGTGGCACATAGCATAGTCGCTCAGAGGCATGTGGGATCTTCCTAGATCAGGGATCAAACCTTTGTCCTCTGCAGTGGCAGGTGGGTTCTTAACCACTGGACCTACCAGGCAAGCCATAAATGGTGACATTTCAAAGTAAAGGCCTCCATTGTATTGAGATCTGAAATAATATTTCCATAGTGTAATTAATAGTCCTGACTCGGGCTTCCTTGGTGGTCCAGTGGGTAAAGAGTCCTCCTTGCAGTGCAAGGGGCACCGGTTCCATCCCTGGCTTGGGAGGATCCCGCGGGCTGTAGAGTGGCTGAACTGGTGTGTCCAGTTACAAGCTGGCGCTCTGGAGTGCGTGTGCCCAGAGCCAGTGCTCTGCAGTGAAAGAGGCCACTGCAATGCAAGGCCCACATAGGCCAAACAATAAAAAAGCTGGATGAAAACAAATATAAAAAAAAATTAAAAAGAGGCATGATGGGGAAAAATATATTGGGGAAAAAAAAAAAAAGTCCTGGCTTAACCATGTAGGGATAAGAAAACTCCTCTGCCTGACCTGGAAGAGGAGCTGATGGTGGAAGTGTGATGTTTACTTCAGAGTGAGGAAGAAAATGGTCTTTCTCCTCTCTCCATTTTCTCTTTGAGTTTGAAACTGTAGCTCAGTAAGTTCTCAGCATGGTACCCTCTTGCCTGCCTGCCTGTAAGCCTCACAAGCATTCTATTCGAATAAATTACTTTTTACCAATCACTTTGCTTCTTGCTGAATTCTTTCTATGCCAAGACATAAAGAACTAGAGCTTCTCCGAAAACTCCCCCACCGCCCCCAATGTTACCTAATGGTTTCAAAAAGATACTCTTAACAGAGTGAAAAGGTAACCCATTTAATAAGAAAATATTTACACATCACATACCTGATAAAGCATTAATATCCAGCATAAACAATAAGATGACCCAATTCAAATATGGACAAAGGACTTGAACAGATATTTCTTCAGAGAGATGTACAGATGGCCAATAAGTATATGGAAAAGAAAGTCTGCATCATCAGGGAAAGGCAGAACAAAAATCAATGAGATATGATGTCACCACCATTAGGATGGCTGTTATAAAACCAAAAATTCCAGAAAATAACAAGTGTTGGCAAAGGGGTGGAGAACGTGGCACACTTGTGTAGTGCTGACTGTATTATTGTTGTTCAGTTGCTCAGTCGTGTCTGACTCTGTGTAGTGCTGATGGAAGTCTGAAATGCTGCAACCACTGTGGAAAACAGAATAGTAGTCCCTGAAAAAATTAGAAATGTAATTGCCACATGGCTCATTCACTTCTGAGTATATAACCAAAGAACTGAAGGCAGGAACTTGAACAGATATTTGCTACACCAGCATTATTCCATACCATATGTGGTATGGAACGTATGTGCTCATACCATCTTTATTCTCAATAGCCGACAGGTAGAAATAACCTAGATGTCCACCTACAGATGGATGTATAAACAAAATGTGGGCCGTCCTTACCAGTGGAATATTATTCAGTCTTAAAAAGAGGGAACCCAGGGCTTCCATGGTGGTCCAGTGGGTAAAGAGTCTGCCTTGCAGTGCAAGGCACACCAGTTCGATCCCTGGCACGGGAAGATCCCACGTGCCACGGAGCAAAACGGTGTGTCCAAATATGATGAATTAAGATGGATGAAAATAAATAAACAAAAAACCAATAAAAGAAGTCAAAATGTTAAAAAAAAGAAAAAAGGGGAGCCCATATTACAACATGGATGAACCTTGATGATGTTATGCCAAATGAAATAAGAGGACACAGAGAGGAAATAGGGTGTGATTCCACTTAAATGAGGTACCTAAGAGTAGTCAAAATCATAGAGACTGAAAGCAGAATGGTGGTTATCAGGGGCTGCAGGGAGGGAAAATGGGGAATTATTGTTTAATGAGGACAGAGTTTCAATTCGGGAAGATGAAAAAGCTCTGCAGAGGAGTGGAGGTGATGGTTTCACAACAATGTGAATGCATTTAGGGGTACTGAACTGTACCCCTAAATGATTTGTGGTAAATTTTATGTTCTCTATATTTAACCACAATAGAAAAATAGTGGGAAAAAAACCACAACAGTCTTTTTGCAACCTAATACTTGTGAGATTAGGTTGCAAAAAGACAGTGACTTCCATCTTGTTTGCTGTCCTGCTTTAGCTCACCCTGAAGGAAAATAGTTGCCATAGTGTATGCTGTCCTTCAAAGAAGCCCCTGGACAAGGAAACAAATTCTTCAGCCAACAGCCAGGAAGGACCTGAGGCCTGTGGGCAAGGGTGGAGAACGTGGCACACTTGTGTGGACTGTATTATTGTTGTTCAGTTGCTCAGTCGTGTCTGACTCTGTGTAGTGCTGATGGAAGTCTGAAATGCTGCAACCACTGTGGAAAACAGAATAGTAGTCCCTGAAAAAATTAGAAATGTAATTGCCACATGGCTCATTCACTTCTGAGTATATAACCAAAGAACTGAAGGCAGGAACTTGAACAGATATTTGCTACACCAGCATTATTCCATACCATATGTGGTATGGAACGTATGTGCTCATACCATCTTTATTCTCAATAGCCGACAGGTAGAAATAACCTAGATGTCCACCTACAGATGGATGTATAAACAAAATGTGGGCCGTCCTTACCAGTGGAATATTATTCAGTCTTAAAAAGAGGGAACCCAGGGCTTCCATGGTGGTCCAGTGGGTAAAGAGTCTGCCTTGCAGTGCAAGGCACACCAGTTCGATCCCTGGCACGGGAAGATCCCACGTGCCACGGAGCAAAACGGTGTGTCCAAATATGATGAATTAAGATGGATGAAAATAAATAAACAAAAAACCAATAAAAGAAGTCAAAATGTTAAAAAAAAGAAAAAAGGGGAGCCCATATTACAACATGGATGAACCTTGATGATGTTATGCCAAATGAAATAAGAGGACACAGAGAGGAAATAGGGTGTGATTCCACTTAAATGAGGTACCTAAGAGTAGTCAAAATCATAGAGACTGAAAGCAGAATGGTGGTTATCAGGGGCTGCAGGGAGGGAAAATGGGGAATTATTGTTTAATGAGGACAGAGTTTCAATTCGGGAAGATGAAAAAGCTCTGCAGAGGAGTGGAGGTGATGGTTTCACAACAATGTGAATGCATTTAGGGGTACTGAACTGTACCCCTAAATGATTTGTGGTAAATTTTATGTTCTCTATATTTAACCACAATAGAAAAATAGTGGGAAAAAAACCACAACAGTCTTTTTGCAACCTAATACTTGTGAGATTAGGTTGCAAAAAGACAGTGACTTCCATCTTGTTTGCTGTCCTGCTTTAGCTCACCCTGAAGGAAAATAGTTGCCATAGTGTATGCTGTCCTTCAAAGAAGCCCCTGGACAAGGAAACAAATTCTTCAGCCAACAGCCAGGAAGGACCTGAGGCCTGTGGGCAGCCGGATGAGTGAGTTTGCAAGCGAATCCTTCCCCACATCTAGCCTTGAAATGACCAGCTGATGCTTTATTGCCATCTTGGAAAGAGGCTGAGCCTCTTATTTGTTGAATGAGATACTAAGATGAAATCTCACAATTAACTTACAAATAGCATTATTAAGAATAAAATACATGAACAGATGATTATCATCCTATTTTAAAGTGAAACAACACAGGAATGAAAACAGAAATATCTAAATAAAATGAATTTTGCCAGACACAGGGAGTTGAAGGACTGGCCACAGGTTTGCTTGGCGTGGCAAGAACACGAGGGCACTTTTGGCACCCAGTGCTGGCACAACACAACCCCCAACATCTACTCTTATGATTAACACTGTTTACAACAACAACAAGGTTCCAGGGGAATGTTTTCCACATAATCTTGAAACAGGCAACTGCATCCAAATGACATGAAGTTTTGTGGTTGATTTTGTTGTTATAAACAAATTTGACAAGATAGGAAGATAGAATATCTTTTATTTAAATAGTTTTTAGTTTGCCCTGTTCAAGTATTTAGACAAATGAACCTTCTCCATCTACACCCTTGTCCCAGACCCTCACATATGTCAGGGACAGTGATGCCCAAATGTTGGGTCTTTGTGCATTGATGTCAAAAAGAAATACAGGGCTTCCCTGGTGGTCCAGTGGGTAAAGAGTCCGCCTTGCAGTGCAAGGGACACCAGTTTGATCCCCGACCGGGAAGATCCACGTGCCGTGGAGCGGCTGGACCTGTGTGTCCATTACGAGCCAGCGCTCTGGAGTGCAAGCGCCCAGAGCTGGTGCTCTGCAAGGAGTGAGACCATTGCCATGGGAGGCCCACACAGGCCCAAGAATAGAGATGAATGAAGATAAATAAAAACCAATAAAAGAAGGCCAAAACTTAAAAAAATAAATACAGAGTTTTGAGAAATGAGAAAATGTAGCTTTATTCTTTGCCAGACAAAGAATGACTTCCATCTTGTTGCTGTCCTGCTTTAGCTCACCCTGAAGGAAAATAGTTGCCATAGTGTATGCTGTCCTTCAAAGAAGCCCTGGACAAGGAAACAAATTCTTCAGCCAACAGCCAGGAAGGACCTGAGGCCTGTGGGCAGCCGGATGAGTGAGTTTGCAAGCGAATCCTTCCCACATCTAGCCTTGAAATGACCAGCTGATGCTTTATTGCCATCTTGGAAAGAGGCTGAGCCTCTTATTTGTTGAATGAGATACTAAGATGAAATCTCACAATTAACTTACAAATAGCATTATTAAGAATAAAATACATGAACAGATGATTATCATCCTATTTTAAAGTGAAACAACACAGGAATGAAAACAGAAATATCTAAATAAAATGAATTTTGCCAGACACAGGGAGTTGAAGGACTGGCCACAGGTTTGCTTGGCGTGGCAAGAACACGAGGGCACTTTTGGCACCCAGTGCTGGCACAACACAACCCCCAACATCTACTCTTATGATTAACACTGTTTACAACAACAACAAGGTTCCAGGGGAATGTTTTCCACATAATCTTGAAACAGGCAACTGCATCCAAATGACATGAAGTTTTGTGGTTGATTTTGTTGTTATAAACAAATTTGACAAGATAGGAAGATAGAATATCTTTTATTTAAATAGTTTTTAGTTTGCCCTGTTCAAGTATTTAGACAAATGAACCTTCTCCATCTACACCCTTGTCCCAGACCCTCACATATGTCAGGGACAGTGATGCCCAAATGTTGGGTCTTTGTGCATTGATGTCAAAAAGAAATACAGGGCTTCCCTGGTGGTCCAGTGGGTAAAGAGTCCGCCTTGCAGTGCAAGGGACACCAGTTTGATCCCTGACCCGGGAAGATCCACGTGCCGTGGAGCGGCTGGACCTGTGTGTCCAATTACGAGCCAGCGCTCTGGAGTGCAAGCGCCCAGAGCTGGTGCTCTGCAAGGAGTGAGACCATTGCCATGGGAGGCCCACACAGGCCCAAGAATAGAGATGAATGAAGATAAATAAAAAACCAATAAAAGAAGGCCAAAAACTTAAAAAAAAATAAATACAGAGTTTTGAGAAATGAGAAAATGTAGCTTTATTCTTTGCCAGACAAAGAATGGACCTAGTAGGCTACCACCTCAAGAACTGGGGCCCCTTTCCTGGGGAATAGGGAGAAGCTTTATATCTTAATGAAGATCTTGCCTTTTCTTATCTTTTGTAAAACTTCAATATGGCCACCGATGGCATCAGGTACCTTGGTAACTGGGGTTGATCTTTTCTGAAGTTATCAGCCATGACTTTCTGAAACAAAAGGAGTGCAGGGGGAGATGGATGCCAGGAGCAGGGTGTCATTCATATGGAGTCAGAGAGTAATTAGCTTTGCAAAGGACGTGTTCAGCTCCAAGTGTTTCTTAGTAGTAACAGCTAAAGAATAACCAGGATTGCTTAACTCTTTCGGATCTGTTTATGTTGTTTCTCTGGCCTCTTCATTGTTTCCCTACTTTCCTTGTTTATCAGAAAAGAGAACTCTCATTTTTATGTAAGAAAAGCCTCTTTTCTATTTTTGCTACAACAACATGTCTCTATTAATTTGTGCACCCAGTTGCTCAGTCATGTCTGATTCTTTGCAGTCTCACAGACTATTCCCTACCAGGCTCCTATGTGCATGAAAATTTTCAGGAAAGAATACTGAAGTGGGTTGCTATTTCCTACTCGGGGGAAATCTCCGCAACCCAAGATTTGAACCTGCATCTTCTGCAGTGGCGGGCAGACTCTTTACCACTGTGCCACTTGGGAAGTCCTCAGTATCATGGTATGTTGAAAAAGAAGCTCCATGGTATAAAGAAGTATTTTTATTTCTCTTCTCCTCCCCGCAGCCTTCCCCACCCTCTTCCTCTTCTTCTTACTTTGGCAAATTAACATAGCATAAAATTCATTGGGCTTCCCTGGTGGTCCAGTGGGTAGAGAGTACGCCTTGCACTGCAAGGGGCACCGGTTCGATCCCTGGCCAGGGAAGATCCCAAGTGCTGTGGAGAGGCTGGACTAGTGTGTCCAATCACGAGCCAGTGCTCTGGCGCGCATGCGCGCAGAGCCAGTGCTCTGCGAGGAGGGAGACCACTGCGATGGGAGGCTCACACAGGCCAAAGAATAAAGATGGATGGAAATAATAAATCACTAAGAAAGAAAGAGCTCGTGGCGTGAAGTTAAAAAAAAAAATCATCAGCTTGATGATTTTTAGGTGTCAGTTCAGTGATTAGATTAAGTCCACTCATATTGTTGTGCCACCATCAGCTTCACTCATCTCCAGAACGTTTTCATCTTGCAAAGCTGATATTCACTTTTTGTTTTCTTGTTTATCTGTTTTTATAGAAGTATAGTTGATTTACAGTATCACCTGAAACTCTCTACTCATTAAATGATAACTCCCTCTTCCCCTAGGCTTGCCTAGAGGCTCAGCAGTAAGGAATCTGCCTGCAATGCAGGAGACACAGGTTAGATCACTGGGTAGGGAAGATTCCCTGGAGAAGGAAATGATAACCCACTCTAATAGTCTTGCCTGGAGAATCCCATGGACAGAAGAGTCTAATGGACTGTCACAAACAGTCGGACATGACTGAATCAGCTTAGCAGAGCACAGCACATATGGTAATTATGGTGATTATATTTTTAATTAGTTCAGGAGCCAATATACTGTTTTTCACAGTGGCCATTCAAATCTACATTCCTACTAGCAATGTACGTGGATTGCAATATGTCTACATCCACACCAATATTTGTTAAAATTTGCTTTTATCATTGTCATCCTAATGGTTGTGAAGTGGTATCTCATTGTGGTTTTGCTTAGCATTTCCCTAATGATTAGTGATGTGGACCATCTTTTGATATGCTTATTGGCCATCTGGATATTTCCTCTGGAGAAATATCTATTCAAGTTCTTTGCCAATTTTTGGACTGAGTCGTTTTTTCATTGTTGATTTTTTAGGAGTTCTTTCTATGTTCTGGATATTAATCCCATCTCAGATCTAACATGTGCAAATATTTTCTCCCATTTGCTAGGTTACCTTTTCACTCTGTTGATAGTGTCTTTTGATGCACAAAAGTTTTTGGTCTTCGTGAAGTCCAATTTGCTTATTTTTTCTATTTCTGTCCGTGCCTTTGGTGTCATAATCCAACACACCATTACCAATATAAATCTTGTTTCATGTTTTCTTAAGAGCTTTAGCTCTGATGCTTAGGTCTCTCATCCATTTATGGTACAGTATAACATGAAAGTCCAGCTTCGCTCTTCTGAATATGGATTTTCAGTTTCACTAGCACATTTGTTGAAAAGACTGTCCTCTCTCCCGTTGAATGATCTTGACACCCTTGTTGGAAATCATGTGACCATATATGTGAAGGTTTATTTCTAGAGTCTCTATTCTATTTCATTCATCTCTATATCTACGTTTATTCCAGGTTCCCATTGTTTTGATTATTATTGCTTTGTAGTAAGTATTTAAATCAGAAAGTTTGAGACATCCAATTTTGTTCTTCTGTTTCCAAGAGTGTTTTGGTTATTCCGGGTCCCTGAAATTTCATATGAATTTTAGGACAGATTTTTCTATCTGAAAAAATGTCATTGGCATACTGATAGGGATTTTGCAAAATGGAAAGATCACTGTGTAGTGTTGACATCTGAACAATATTGAGTCTTTTAAACTATGAATATTTGTGTCTTTCTGTTTGTTTATATCTTCTTTAATTTCTCTTAGCATTAAAAAATTTATTTTACGTTAGTTTTTATCAAATAAGACTTTTACCTCTCTGTTGTTTAGTTGTTAAATCGTGTCTGACTCTTTATGACCCCATGGATTGTAGCACACCAGGCTTCCCTGTTCCTTCACGATCTCCCAGAGTTGTCTCAAACTCATGTCCATTGAGCTGGTGATGCCATCCAACCATCTCATCCTCTGTTGCCCCCTTCTCCTCATGCATTCAATTTTTCCCAGCACCAGGATTTTTTCCAGTGGGTCAACTCTATGCATCATGTGGCCTAAGTATAGGAGCTTCAACTTCAGCATCAGTCCTTCCAATGAATACTCAGGGTTGATGTCATTTAGGATTGAGTGGTTTGATCTCCTTACTGTCCAAGGGACTCTCAAGAGTTTTCTCTCACACCACAATTGGAAAACATCAATTCTTCAACACTCAGCCTTCTTTTTTTTTTTTTTTTTTTAATATTTATTATTTATTTATTTGGGGGGACAGGTTGGGGAGGGAGTGGGCGGACGGGCCACTTCTATTGGTCTTTCATTTATCTATTTTCATCCATCTTCGTTCTTTGGCCCATGTGGGCCTCCCATCGCAGTGGCCTCTGTGGTCACAGAGCACCGGCTCTGGGCGCATGCACTCCAGAGCTCCTGCTCGGTAATTGGACACATCGGTCCAGTCACTCCGCGGTACGTGGGATCTTCTCAGGCCAGGGATCGAACCGGCGCCCCTTGCACTGCAAGGCGGTGTCCTTACCCACTGGACCACCAGGGAAGCCCCGCTCAGCCTTCTTCATGGTCCAATTCTCACATCTGTACTGGAAAAATCATAGCATTGACTATATGCACCTTTGTTGGCGAAGTGGTCTTTTTTTTAACAGGCTGTCTAGGTTTGTCAAAGCTTTTCTTCCAGGGAGCAAGTCTCTTTTAATTCAGAGACTGCAGTCACCACCTGCAGTGATTTGAGAGCCCAAGAAAATAAAATCTACTACTATACCTCCTTAGTTAACTTAATTATAAAGTATTTTATTTTTTTGATACCATTACAAATTGTGTTGTTAATTTCCTTTTCAGATTATACGTTGTCATTATATAGAAATGCAAATGATTTTGAGGCATTGACTTTTTATTCTGCTATGTTGTCAAATTTTTTATTAGTTCTAATGGATTTTGGTGGAATTTTAGGGTTTTCTATACATATAATAAAATCATATCATCTGCAAACAGAGATAATTTTACTATTTTTTCTTGCTTAATTGCTCTGTCTGGGACTCCAGGACTATGTTTAATAGAAATGGCAAAAGTGAGCATCGTTGCCTTGCTTCTGTTCTTAAAGAGGAAACTTTCAGGGCTCCCCTGGTGGTTGGGTGGGTAAGGATACCACCTTGCAGTGCAAGGGGTGTCAGTTTGATTCCTGGCCTGGGAAGATCTCACATGCTGCAGAGCAGCTGGACTGATGTGTCCAACTGCTATTTTTTTTTTTCTTTTTTTCTTTTTGCATTTGAAAGAGCAAACACATCTTTCATTCTTTATTTCTGGGTTCAGACCTTCCCTTGTGGAGTCCCCGAGCTAATGGAATTACCTCCAGGATTACAGTTATGCTGGTCTGGAGCCATTTTAAGGCCTTCTTTGGAGTGCATGTGCCCAGAGCCGGTGCTCTGCAATGATAGAGGCCACTGAGATGGGAGGCCCACACAGTCCAAAGAACAAAGATAAATAAATGAAAGATCAATAGAAGTGGCCGAAGAAAAAAAAAAAAAGAGGGAGCTTTCAGTCTTTCACTATTGATTATGATGTTTGCTGTGGGTTTTTACGACTTTTATTATATGGAGGTAGTTTCTTTCTATTCCTAGTTTGTTGAGTGTTTTATACTGTCAAATGCTTTTTCTGCATCAATTGAGATGCTTTTTGTTTTTTTCTTTAAAGATTTATTTATTTGGGGCAGGGGACGGGTTGGGGAGGAAGGGGAGCGGGCGGGCCACTTCTATTGGTCTTTCATTTATCTATTTTCAATCCATTTTTGCTCTTTGGCAGGTGTGGGCCTCCCATCGCAGCGGCCTCTGTCCTCGCAGAGCACCGGCTCTGGACACATGCGCTCCAGAGCTCCGGCTCGTTAATTGGACACATTGGTCCAGCCACTCCATGGCACGTGGGATCTTCCTAGACCAGGGATCGAACTGGTGTCCCTTGAACTGCAAAGCGGTGTCCTTACCCACTGGACCACCAGGGGAAGCCCCAATTGAGATGTTAATGTGGTTTTTCTTTCATTCTATTTCAGTGGTGATCAATTTTCTATATGTTAAGACATCCTTGCATCTCAGGAATAAATTCCACTTATCATGGGGTGTTATCTCTCTCTCACTTTTTAAAAAAAGATTTATTTATTTATTTATTTTGGGCGCGGGGGTGGGATAGGGAGGGAGGGGAGCAGGTGGGCCACTTCTATTGGTCTTTCATTTGTCTATTTTCATCCATCTTTGTTATTTGGCCCGTGTGGGCCTCTCATCGCGGTGGCCTCTGTTGTCGCAGAGCACCGGCTCTGGGCGCATGCGCTCCAGAGCTCCGGTTCGGTAATTGGACACATCGGTCCAGCCGCTCCGTGGCACGTGGGATCTTCCCAGACCAGGGCTCGAACAGGCGCCCCTTGCACTGCAAGGCGGTGTCCTTACCCACTGGACCACCAGGGAAGCCCTGTTATCTCTTTACTATGCTGTTGAATTCAGCTTGATAGTATTTTGTTGAGAGTTTTTGTATTAATCTTGATAAGTAGTATCTTTGTCTGACTTTGGTATCAGGGTATTATAAAATGAGTTGGAAAGTGTTCTCTCCTATTCAATTTTTTATTTTTATTTTTAATTCATCTTTATTCTTTGGCCTGTGTGGGCCTCCCACTGCAGTGGCTTCTCTCATTGCAGAGCACCGGCTCTGGGCACATGTGCTCCAGAGCTCTGGCTCGGTATTTGGACACACCGGCCCAGCTGTTCCTTGGCACATGGGATCTTCCCAGGCCAGGGATCAAACCAGCGCCCCTTGTACTGCAAGATGGTGTCCTTATCCACTGAAGCCTCTATTCAATTTTTGAGTCAAGTTTGAGAGCGATTGGTGTTACTTCTCAAATGTTGGTAGAAAGCTTTTCCTTTGTCAGAGGTTTTGCTTACTGATTTAATCTCCTTACTAATTATACTTCCAATCAGATTTTCTATTACTTTATGACTCAGTCTTGGTAGGTTATGTGTTTCTAAGAAATGCTTCCATTTTATCTAGGTTATCCAATTTGTTGGAGTATAGTTGTTCATAGTACTCTCTTATAATTTTTTAATTTTTATAGAATTGGTAGTAATGTCTCCACTTTTACTCTAGATTTTGAGCAATGTGAGTCTTCTCTTTTTTTCTTAGTCAATAAAGCTAGTTTGTCAATTGTGTTGCTTTTTTTTTTTTTCAAAGAACCAACTTTTGATTTTGTTGATTTTCTCTACTGTTTTTCTGTTCTCTAATTTATCTCTGTTCACATGTTTATTATTTCTTTTCTTCTTCTACTTTTGGGTGTAGTTTGTTTTTCTTTTTTCTAGTTCTTTAAGCTGTAAGGCTAGATCGTTGATTTGAGATCTTTTTTATTATTATTATTGTGTTTATACATATCCATTTCTCACTTAGCACTGTTTTTGGCTCCAAAAGTTTTGATACATTGTGCTCTTATTTTCATTTTGTTTTAAATGCTTCCTAATTTCCCTTGCAATATATGTGACCCATTGATTAAGAGTGTGCTCATTTCTACAACTTTGTTAATTTTCCAGTTTTCCTTCTATTACTAACTTCTGACTTCATCCTGTTGTGGTCAGAGAAGATACTTTACATGATATCCATATTTTTAAATATACTGAGACTTAATTTGTGACTGAAAATATGGTCTACACTGGAAAAATGTCCCATGTGCATTTGAGAAGACTGTGCATGCTATTGTTGTTAGGTAGAGTGTCCTGTATATGTCTGTTAGATCTGGTTGGTTTATTGTGTTGTTAAAGAAGTTCTCTATTTTTTTTAACTTATCTTCTGTCTGATTGTTCTATCTTTTAATAAGAATGGCATGTTTAAGTCTTCAAGTATCATTTTAGAAATCTCTACTTCAGTTTTATCAATTTTTTTTTGCCTCTAAGTCATCGTTTATTTTTTTTCCATCTTTATTCTTTGGCCTGTGTGGGCCTCCCATTGCAGTGGCCTCTCTCATTGCAGAGTACCTGCCCTGGGCGCATGTGCTCCAGAGCACTGGCTCCTAATTGGACACACTGGCCCAGCCGTTCCTCAGCATGTGGGACCTTCCCGGGACAGGAATCAAACCGGTGCCCCCTGCACTGCAAGGCAGACTCTTTACCCACTGGACCACCATGGAAGCCCTAGTTCTATCAATTTTTGTTTCATACATTTGATGATCTGTTATTAGGAACATAAACTTATATTTTAAATCTGTGCACGTTGATAGCTTTTCCAGTCAATGGGATGACACACTCTATTTCATGGGCAGGTGACCTTTTTGCTTACTTCTAGGCAGGGGCAGGGATGACACTGAGCCAGTAGGCTCCACTGGCCCTACTGGCTATCTAATTTTGATTAGTCAAATATCTGATCAAATGTTGTCTGTGCTACACCAGTTGTTATTTTACATTATCATCTTTTCTTTGGGTTGGGGGGAGGTGTGGATAATAGAATTCTCGGTCACTTTAAATTTTCTTCAATTCTTATTTTTTCCCACTTTGGGTGTAGTTTGTTTTTCTTTTTTCTAGTTCTTTAAGCTGTAAGGCTAGATCGTTGATTTGAGATCTTTTTTATTATTATTATTGTGTTTATACATATCCATTTCTCACTTAGCACTGTTTTTGGCTCCAAAAGTTTTGATACATTGTGCTCTTATTTTCATTTTGTTTTAAATGCTTCCTAATTTCCCTTGCAATATATGTGACCCATTGATTAAGAGTGTGCTCATTTCTACAACTTTGTTAATTTTCCAGTTTTCCTTCTATTACTAACTTCTGACTTCATCCTGTTGTGGTCAGAGAAGATACTTTACATGATATCCATATTTTTAAATATACTGAGACTTAATTTGTGACTGAAAATATGGTCTACACTGGAAAAATGTCCCATGTGCATTTGAGAAGACTGTGCATGCTATTGTTGTTAGGTAGAGTGTCCTGTATATGTCTGTTAGATCTGGTTGGTTTATTGTGTTGTTAAAGAAGTTCTCTATTTTTTTTAACTTATCTTCTGTCTGATTGTTCTATCTTTTAATAAGAATGGCATGTTTAAGTCTTCAAGTATCATTTTAGAAATCTCTACTTCAGTTTTATCAATTTTTTTTTGCCTCTAAGTCATCGTTTATTTTTCTTCCATCTTTATTCTTTGGCCTGTGTGGGCCTCCCATTGCAGTGGCCTCTCTCATTGCAGAGTACCTGCCCTGGGCGCATGTGCTCCAGAGCACTGGCTCCTAATTGGACACACTGGCCCAGCCGTTCCTCAGCATGTGGGACCTTCCCGGGACAGGAATCAAACCGGTGCCCCCTGCACTGCAAGGCAGACTCTTTACCCACTGGACCACCATGGAAGCCCTAGTTCTATCAATTTTTGTTTCATACATTTGATGATCTGTTATTAGGAACATAAACTTATATTTTAAATCTGTGCACGTTGATAGCTTTTTCCAGTCAATGGGATGACACACTCTATTTCATGGGCAGGTGACCTTTTTGCTTACTTCTAGGCAGGGGCAGGGATGACACTGAGCCAGTAGGCTCCACTGGCCCTACTGGCTATCTAATTTTGATTAGTCAAATATCTGATCAAATGTTGTCTGTGCTACACCAGTTGTTATTTTACATTATCATCTTTTCTTTGGGTTGGGGGGAGGTGTGGATAATAGAATTCTGCGGTCACTTTAAATTTTAAACTCACTTTTGACCTAATAATTAAAATGGGCCAGTCCTGGTAATAATCAGAACTTTGACCTTGGTTGAGAGTTGATGCTCTGTTCTTCCTTACTGTCCTTCTGCTGTTTGCTAACTAGTAGCTTTCAACAGCTCTGCGATTTCAGAGACAGAGGGAGAAAGGTAAAGGAAAGCAGGAAAGTTCCTTCCGTATTAGAATCCTTGTCAGATGGCTTCCTGTTTTCCTGGCTTGATGTATATCTAAAGCTGCATTTCAGGGTGTTCTTCAGGAACTCTTCTTCCTGAATTCCCTCGCTGCAGTTTCTTTGCTGTGGGCCATTCTCCTCCTTAGGCTGGCCGCTGCAGGAACTCCTTCGACTTCCGCCTTTTAGCAGAATACTTTCATTGCAGGAACCACCCTTGCAGGCAGGATCCCTCTGAAAAGAACCCCACAGGTTTATAGTTATAGTCTAGATTTTCTTTGCTTCCTTTTTAATTGGCATTAATGATATATGCACACATTCACTGAGCTGAAGATAGCCTGGACTCCGAAGGGTGGCTACCTTCCATTCTGAACGGTGGCTACCTTCCACTCCAGAGTAAATTGTATTCTGAGCATTTCCTAGGAATACAGACCCTGAAGACTAGGCAGTGTAACAGAGACTAAAATCGGAGGTTTTATATCTCATTGACCTGGGTATGAGTTCTCTGTGTATGACTTTGAAGAAATCACTTAACCTATCTCTCTGAACCTCAATTTTCTCATTGGTTAAGTGGAGATAATAATATTACATATCTTAGGAGGATGGTGTTGAGAATTAAATAAGATAATGCATATAAATGACTTGATACACTGTCTTGCTCATTGTAAGGTGATCAATACTTACCTCTTGTTATCTAAATGAGGGGACTATGCATTCCAGTGTACATTTGGAATATGCAAAAGATCATACCTTTGAATTGCACAAGGTAATAGTTATAACAAAATAAAGATCTATCCATTAAAGGCAAGGAGATGGTATAAAAATTCACCAAGGGTGAACTGGAGTCAAGAACTCAGACTGTCATTGAGAAAGACATTCCATGTGCCCTTGCATTAGAAACTGAATTTAAAGGAGACGATTGGGTGCCTATGTAGTCACACCATGGTGTTAACTAGGCCAGAGAGTGTTTTAATCATCTATAAAGCTATGTCACTCTGTTTTTTAATGTGCTGTGGCAAAACACAAGCATTGGGCCATGGAAGCTTGACTCACAGTCTCTTCCCAAGCCTATGCAATCAGCCAAAACAAACATTGGCTCTTGCATGTTCGGTTTGCTAACTAGTAGCTTTCAACAGCTCTGCGATTTCAGAGACAGAGGAGAAAGGTAAAGATAAGCATGAAAGTTCCTTCCGTATTAGAATCCTTGTCAGATGGCTTCCTGTTTTCCTGGCTTGATGTATATCTAAAGCTGCATTTCAGGGTGTTCTTCAGGAACTCTTCTTCCTGAATTCCCTCGCTGCAGTTTCTTTGCTGTGGGCCATTCTCCTCCTTAGGCTGGCCGCTGCAGGAACTCCTTCGACTTCCGCCTTTTAGCAGAATACTTTCATTGCAGGAACCACCCTTGCAGGCAGGATCCCTCTGAAAAGAACCCCACAGGTTTATAGTTATAGTCTAGATTTTCTTTGCTTCCTTTTTAATTGGCATTAATGATATATGCACACATTCACTGAGCTGAAGATAGCCTGGACTCCGAAGGGTGGCTACCTTCCATTCTGAACGGTGGCTACCTTCCACTCCAGAGTAAATTGTATTCTGAGCATTTCCTAGGAATACAGACCCTGAAGACTAGGCAGTGTAACAGAGACTAAAATCGGAGGTTTTATATCTCATTGACCTGGGTATGAGTTCTCTGTGTATGACTTTGAAGAAATCACTTAACCTATCTCTCTGAACCTCAATTTTCTCATTGGTTAAGTGGAGATAATAATATTACATATCTTAGGAGGATGGTGTTGAGAATTAAATAAGATAATGCATATAAATGACTTGATACACTGTCTTGCTCATTGTAAGGTGATCAATACTTACCTCTTGTTATCTAAATGAGGGGACTATGCATTCCAGTGTACATTTGGAATATGCAAAAGATCATACCTTTGAATTGCACAAGGTAATAGTTATAACAAAATAAAGATCTATCCATTAAAGGCAAGGAGATGGTATAAAAATTCACCAAGGGTGAACTGGAGTCAAGAACTCAGACTGTCATTGAGAAAGACATTCCATGTGCCCTTGCATTAGAAACTGAATTTAAAGGAGACGATTGGGTGCCTATGTAGTCACACCATGGTGTTAACTAGGCCAGAGAGTGTTTTAATCATCTATAAAGCTATGTCACTCTGTTTTTTTTTTGTGCTGTGGCAAAACACAAGCATTGGGCCATGGAAGCTTGACTCACAGTCTCTTCCCAAGCCTATGCAATCAGCCAAAAACAAACATTGGCCTGTCTGAGTCAGTGGAAAATTCCAGATGCTTGTAGGTCATTAACTGTCAAATTGATGCCTATGGAGGCCATCAACTGTGATGAGTAAGTAGACCTTGTTCTACCACGTTCCCCTGAAGATGAAACTGTCTCAAAGGCATATTTCTTAAAAAGGCTCATAGAACATGTCATCTTGAAAAAACTTTTTCAAATTCTTTAGATGATTTCCCTTCTGTGCTAATCCACTAATTCCTCTTACAGAGGCAGCTGGACCGATGCATCCAACGACCGAGCCGGAGCTCCAGAGTGCATGCGCCCAGAGCCGGTGCTCTGCAGTGAGAGAGGCCACTGCGATGGGAGGCCCACACAGGTCAAAGAACAAAGATGGGTGAAAATAAATAATGAAAGAAACAATGCTTGTGAAAGCACTCTGATAGTGTAGATTTGCGTTGTGTTAAAGGTGCTAGGTGTTACAGTTCAAAGCAACACAAAGTAGAAAGCGACAAGGCAAGATGTCTGCAGGAATTCAGAAACTGTCAAATTGAGCAAATAGGTGGGAGCCTGAGCAGCTTCATAGCTCTTCTGATTCTCTTTAGAGTCTCCCATGACTTTTTTAAAAAAATATTTATGTATTTGGTTGTACCAGTCTTGGTTGTGGCACACAGATCCCCATTGCAAGGTGATCAATACTTACCTCTTGTTATCTAAATGAGGGGCCTAGGAATTCCAGTTTACATTTGGAATATGCAAAAGATCATACCTTTGAATTGCACAAGGTAATAGTTATAACAAAATAAAGATCTATCCATTAAAGGCAAGGAGATGGTATAAAAATTCACCAAGGGTGAACTGGAGTCAAGAACTCAGACTGTCATTGAGAAAGACATTCCATGTGCCCTTGCATTAGAAACTGAATTTAAAGGAGACGATTGGGTGCCTATGTAGTCACACCATGGTGTTAACTAGGCCAGAGAGTGTTTTAATCATCTATAAAGCTATGTCACTCTGTTTTTTTTTGCTGTGGCAAAACACAAGCATTGGGCCATGGAAGCTTGACTCACAGTCTCTTCCCAAGCCTATGCAATCAGCCAAAAACAAACATTGGCCTGTCTGAGTCAGTGGAAAATTCCAGATGCTTGTAGGTCATTAACTGTCAAATTGATGCCTATGGAGGCCATCAACTGTGATGAGTAAGTAGACCTTGTTCTACCACGTTCCCCTGAAGATGAAACTGTCTCAAAGGCATATTTCTTAAAAAGGCTCATAGAACATGTCATCTTGAAAAAACTTTTTCAAATTCTTTAGATGATTTCCCTTCTGTGCTAATCCACTAATTCCTCTTACAGAGGCAGCTGGACCGATGCATCCAACGACCGAGCCGGAGCTCCAGAGGGCAGGAGCCCAGAGCCGGCGCTGTGCAGTGAGAGAGGCCACTGCGATGGGAGGCCCACACAGGTCAAAGAACAAAGATGGGTGAAAATAAATAATGAAAGAAACAATGCTTGTGAAAGCACTCTGATAGTGTAGATTTGCGTTGTGTTAAAGGTGCTAGGTGTTACAGTTCAAAGCAACACAAAGTAGAAAGCGACAAGGCAAGATGTCTGCAGGAATTCAGAAACTGTCAAATTGAGCAAATAGGTGGGAGCCTGAGCAGCTTCATAGCTCTTCTGATTCTCTTTAGAGTCTCCCATGACTTTTTTAAAAAAATATTTATGTATTTGGTTGTACCAGTCTTGGTTGTGGCACACAGATCTATGATCTTCGTTGTGGCATGCAGAATCTTTTAGTTGACATGCGGGATCTAGTTCCTTGACCAAGGATCTAACCCGAGCCCCCTGCACTGGGAGAGTTTTAGCCACTGGGCCGCCAGGGAAATTCCAAGCCTCCCATGACTTCTGAGCTGGGAATTATGTGCCTTTTCCTCATGCCCTGGGAGTGACCAGTTGGGAGATAGGTATTGTCGTGGTCTTATATATAAGTAGATAGCTGTCATAGCCATTATTATTTTCTTTTTCTGTTGAGTGTTGGTCTCTCAGATTTCCTCTTACTATCAGTCTAGTTGCCAACCTGAGCCTGTTCCAATTGTTCTTCTGAATGTTGCTGCCCACGTCTCTGTTCGCACAGCTTCTGCCCTGAAGGACTGGGGGCTCTCCCACAGTGGGCAGAGGGATGGACAGTTGGGCTCAGTGGACGAGCTGGGAGCTTGCAGGTGCAGCCTGGACTCCACCTGGGAGACATACACTTACTGAAGCTAATCTATGGATCACTGGGTGTTCAGGAGCTAGTTTCTCACTTCTTCCAGTTGTCTGGTGTGATCACCACCTCTGAGGATTGTGGAGGACAAAGAGGGTCTGCTTTACCACACATCCCCATGCTAGAGGGTGGCCCTTAGAAAAACTGAGAGCAGAGACTGTCAACCAGAATGAGACACTGAAATCATGTGCACAGTAGGCAGAATTTTCCATGTTGGTAGGATCTTCAGCTGGACTTGAGAATGAAACTGACATAAAGCGAACTAAAGCTGAAGAAGCATTCAGGTCTGTTTAATATAAATTTTATGTGACACAGGAGCCTATGTGGGGAAATTAAGACCCTACGAGGTGGAAAGACCTAGAAACTTTACATTTTTAAAAAATTTTATTTTTGGCTGGGCTGTGTCTTTGCTGCTATGCTTGGGGCTTCTTTCCTTGTGGAGAGCAGAGGTTCCTCTCTAGTGGATTCCTCATTGCAGTGGTTTCTCTCGTGTGGAGCACAGGCTCTAGGCCCACAGGCTTCAGTGGTTGCAGCACTTGGGCTCAGTAGTTGTGGCTCATGGTCTCTAAAACAGGGCTCAGTAGTTGTGGTGCACAGGCTCAGTTGCCCTTAAGCAAGTGGGATCTTCCCTGATTGGAGATCGAACCTGTGCTCCTGGATTTTAAGGCGGGTTCTCAACAACTAGACCACAAGAGAAGTCCACTAAATACTTTTCTATTAGATTGAACCAAGAGAGGCAACTGTGAAAAAGTAACTAAAATATATGGAGAGTGTGAAGGAAGATGGGGGCTTCCCTGATGGCTCAGTGGTAAAGAATCTGCCTGTGGTGCAGGAGACATGGGTTCAGTTCCTGGGTTGGGAAGATTCCTTGGAGGAGGAAATGACAATCCACTCCAGTATTCTTGCCTGGAGAATCCCATGGAAAGAGGACCCTGGTGGGCTACAGTTCATGGGTTCACAAAGAGTTGGGCATGGCCATGCACAGAAGCACAGAGGAAGATGAGTTGTTATTGAACTGGGCCCCATTCCTCGCTGTTTATAAAATCAATACATACCCTACCCATGTTGATAGAAAAGTTGCCTTTAATCAGAATGCCAGTAATCTGGGGAGATGGACTCAGTGTCCTCCACAACCATCTCCAAGCTTCTGCTCTGCCATGACAGCTTTTAAAGGAAACATGAAGTAATCTCAGTTCATCACTGAGATGGGGGTGGGGGTGGGGTTCAGAGTCCTCGCCATCTCCCGCTGTACAGGCTTGTGTCCAAGTTTGTGGACTCTCCATGATCTTCATTTAAAACATTTTTCAATTAAAAGTAAATCAAAAGACCAGTGAATTTTAAGTACAATAAGTTCTTGAGGACTCATGATCTTTATTTAGATGCACCTAGTTTGTTCAAGAGATTCCTGAAGGGGAAGCTAGGGAAGAGATCTGACCATCTGTTAATTACTTATTCTTCATTTCTACTTCATCAATCTATGGAAAGAACCAACAAGTTAGGCACATATTGTGTGACCAAAAGATTCGAAAAAAAGAAATGCAGAAGAATCAGTCCTAATGAGGTGGTTGGATCTAGAACCTATCATAAAAAGTGAAGTAAGTCAAAAAGAGAAAGACAAGTACAATATACTAACACATATATATATGGAATCTAGTAAGATGGCAATGATAACGCGCAGTGAAGTGATGGAAAAACAGACATGGAGAACAGACATATGGACTTTGTGAGGAATGAACAGTGGGTGGGAGGCGTAAAGGAAGTAGCATGAAAACCTATACTATCATATGTGAAGAAAATAACTATTGTCATTACGCTGTGAGAAAAGGGGATCCAGCAGGGGCGCTGTGTGATGGCCTGGAGGGGTGGAATGGGATCATACATGTCTGTAAACAAGAAAACTGTAAAAGTAAAAAGTAAAGTTAAAAAAAAAAAGATTTGGGGCTTCCCCTGGTGGTCGAGCGGGTAAGGACACCGCCTTGCAGTGCAAGGGGCGCCGGTTCGATCCCTGGCCTGGGAAGATCCCACGTCCCGTGGAGCGGCTGGACTGATGTGTCCAATTACCGAGCCGGAGCTCTGGAGCGCATGCGCCCAGAGCCGGTGCTCTGTGACAACAGAGGCCACCGCGATGCGAGGCCCACAAGAGCCAAAGAACAAAGACGGATGAAAATAGACAAATGAAAGACCAATAGAAATGGCCCGCCCATTACCCCGCCCCTCCCACCCCACCCCCCAAAAATAAAATTCTTTAAAAAAAAATAAATAAAGTTAAAAAAAAAAAAAGATTCGAAAGAGGCGCTATAGCTGAAGATGAGTAGAGACTGGGAGTGCCCTGTTTATGACTACTGCCAAGATAAAGGGGTGCCTCCTTTCGAGAGTGCTTTCCTGCAAAGAGCTTTCTTCTGTCCAAAGCTGCTTACAAATCCCTACTTGTCAGAACCTCATTCTGTTTCTGCGGCATCATGGGTGAAAGTTCATCTTCTGTGGCTTCTTCATGTGGATACAGAGCACTGTATCTTTAGAGTGGAAGATGTTCACATGGGCATGCAGCATCTCTTTGCTGACAGCTGTACTTCCTCATTTGTATATAGGTAGCAGAACAAGCTACAATTATGCTGATGCCCACAAAGATACAGATTATTATGAGCAATAATGTTAGTCCCATTCTCTTAAGGCCAGTTCTTGGAAATGTGCTAGCCATTCAGGACTGCTCAAGATGGAGCAGATCTGGTCATCATGCAATCCTAATGAGGTGGTTGGATCTAGAACCTATCATAAAAAGTGAAGTAAGTCAAAAGAAAGACAAGTACAATATACTAACACATATATATGGAATCTAGTAAGATGGCAATGATACGCAGTGAAGTGATGGAAAAACAGACATGGAGAACAGACATATGGACTTTGTGAGGAATGAACAGTGGGTGGGAGGCGTAAAGGAAGTAGCATGAAAACCTATACTATCATATGTGAAGAAAATAACTATTGTCATTACGCTGTGAGAAAAGGGGATCCAGCAGGGGCGCTGTGTGATGGCCTGGAGGGGTGGAATGGGATCATACATGTCTGTAAACAAGAAAACTGTAAAAGTAAAAAGTAAAGTTAAAAAAAAAAAGATTTGGGGCTTCCCCTGGTGGTCGAGCGGGTAAGGACACCGCCTTGCAGTGCAAGGGGCGCCGGTTCGATCCCTGGCCTGGGAAGATCCCACGTCCCGTGGAGCGGCTGGACTGATGTGTCCAATTACCGAGCCGGAGCTCTGGAGCGCATGCGCCCAGAGCCGGTGCTCTGTGACAACAGAGGCCACCGCGATGCGAGGCCCACAAGAGCCAAAGAACAAAGACGGATGAAAATAGACAAATGAAAGACCAATAGAAATGGCCCGCCCATCCCCCTCCCTCCCCACCCCACCCCCCAAAAATAAAATTCTTTAAAAAAAAATAAATAAAGTTAAAAAAAAAAAAAGATTCGAAAGAGGCGCTATAGCTGAAGATGAGTAGAGACTGGGAGTGCCCTGTTTATGACTACTGCCAAGATAAAGGGGTGCCTCCTTTCGAGAGTGCTTTCCTGCAAAGAGCTTTCTTCTGTCCAAAGCTGCTTACAAATCCCTACTTGTCAGAACCTCATTCTGTTTCTGCGGCATCATGGGTGAAAGTTCATCTTCTGTGGCTTCTTCATGTGGATACAGAGCACTGTATCTTTAGAGTGGAAGATGTTCACATGGGCATGCAGCATCTCTTTGCTGACAGCTGTACTTCCTCATTTGTATATAGGTAGCAGAACAAGCTACAATTATGCTGATGCCCACAAAGATACAGATTATTATGAGCAATAATGTTAGTCCCATTCTCTTAAGGCCAGTTCTTGGAAATGTGCTAGCCATTCAGGACTGCTCAAGATGGAGCAGATCTGGTCATCATGCAATTAGCTTTTTTCCTCTGGTGGCAGTGACAGTACCTTTAAAACAACTCAGGAATGAACATCACACACTGAATCTGTGACTCTGTTGTCTTAATCGTTCGCTGCTTGAGCCTGCCCTTTTGTGACCCAGGGAGGCCTGGGAGACTTCAACTTTCTATAAACAAGAAGCAGGAGAGGGCTTCCCTGGTGGTCCAGTGGGTAAGGACACTGCCTTGCAGTGCAAGGGGCGCCGGTTCGAGCCCTGGCCTGGGAAGATCCCACGTGCCGCGGAGCGGCTGGACCGATGTGTCCAATTGCCGAGCCAGAGCTCTATGGCGCATGCACCCAGAGCCGGTGCTCTGCGACGGCGGAGGCCACCGGGATGGGAGGCCCACATGGGCCAAGGAACAGAGATGAATGAAACTAGACAAATGAAGGACCGATGGGAGTGGCCTGCCCATCCCCCTCCTTCCCCACCCCCCCAAAATAAATAAACGAATAAATGTTAAAAAAAAAAAAAGAAGCAGGAGATATGAAGGGTGCTTTATACTTGGGGAAGGGGTTGTGGGCCACAGGGTTCTGCTTCATTCCAGAGTTACCTTTGACAAGACCTGTTTGTATAGAATTCTCTTGGCTTATATCCCCCATTGATGATGATAAGAATGCTTCTTTCCTCCAGGTATAGGAAGGGTATCTTTCACTGGGGAGTTTTCTCCTTGTTTTCAGGAAGAGAAAAGAAAAGGGAAGTTCTCGCACCTGTTGTTTTCAAGTGTCTTTAGCTCAAAACAATCATTATGCCAAAGTAGCGTATTTGGGAGTGGCATATTCTGCCAGCCTTTAGCTGGATCTAGAACACCTAAGCACCCATCCTTAAAGATTTTGATCCTGGGCTGGGGGTCCTGGCATCAGGACCCTTGAAAGGTCCTGAAGATTGTAAACCTCTTGATCAGAGTCACAGGAAGTGTGGGAGTTTTATACTCACTTCCTGTGACCCATTTAGTAATTAGACTGAAATCAGTATAATGGTTGAGGACTGATTTGCAATCGTTCAGGAATGTGTGAGCAACTGGATGCCCACAAAGATACAGATTATTATGAGCAATAATGTTAGTCCCATTCTCTTAAGGCCAGTTCTTGAAATGTGCTAGCCATTCAGGACTGCTCAAGATGGAGCAGATCTGGTCATCATGCAATTAGCTTTTTTCCTCTGGTGGCAGTGACAGTACCTTTAAAACAACTCAGGAATGAACATCACACACTGAATCTGTGACTCTGTTGTCTTAATCGTTCGCTGCTTGAGCCTGCCCTTTTGTGACCCAGGGAGGCCTGGGAGACTTCAACTTTCTATAAACAAGAAGCAGGAGAGGGCTTCCCTGGTGGTCCAGTGGGTAAGGACACTGCCTTGCAGTGCAAGGGGCGCCGGTTCGAGCCCTGGCCTGGGAAGATCCCACGTGCCGCGGAGCGGCTGGACCGATGTGTCCAATTGCCGAGCCAGAGCTCTAGAGCGCATGCACCCAGAGCCGGTGCTCTGCGACGGCGGAGGCCACCGGGATGGGAGGCCCACATGGGCCAAGGAACAGAGATGAATGAAACTAGACAAATGAAGGACCGATGGGAGTGGCCTGCCCATCCCCCTCCTTCCCCACCCCCCCAAAATAAATAAACGAATAAATGTTAAAAAAAAAAAAAGAAGCAGGAGATATGAAGGGTGCTTTATACTTGGGGAAGGGGTTGTGGGCCACAGGGTTCTGCTTCATTCCAGAGTTACCTTTGACAAGACCTGTTTGTATAGAATTCTCTTGGCTTATATCCCCCATTGATGATGATAAGAATGCTTCTTTCCTCCAGGTATAGGAAGGGTATCTTTCACTGGGGAGTTTTCTCCTTGTTTTCAGGAAGAGAAAAGAAAAGGGAAGTTCTCGCACCTGTTGTTTTCAAGTGTCTTTAGCTCAAAACAATCATTATGCCAAAGTAGCGTATTTGGGAGTGGCATATTCTGCCAGCCTTTAGCTGGATCTAGAACACCTAAGCACCCATCCTTAAAGATTTTGATCCTGGGCTGGGGGTCCTGGCATCAGGACCCTTGAAAGGTCCTGAAGATTGTAAACCTCTTGATCAGAGTCACAGGAAGTGTGGGAGTTTTATACTCACTTCCTGTGACCCATTTAGTAATTAGACTGAAATCAGTATAATGGTTGAGGACTGATTTGCAATCGTTCAGGAATGTGTGAGCAACTGGGGAGCCCACAGCAGCTGCTTCCCCAGGAAACAAAATTGCTGTGTGGGGAGGGGTGTGTGCTTTGATATCAGTTTGGCTACAAGATAAGAACCCAAGGAACATCAAATCATCAGGCAGATGGTCCACTTTCCTCTTGGCAAGTTCCAGGAACTTGCTTCCCCTAAATACAATAAGCCATCAGCTGACAGATCTTCAAGCATTCAAAGCTGTGCTCTGAATTCATAGACGAGCTTGAAGAAGAAAAAGAACCAAACCAGCTTATTTGAGATAGAAGCACTGGGGAGGGAGGGGCGAGTAAGGGATCCAGCCTGAAACACTGTCAGTTCAATTAGAGACTTGTTCTAAATTCCAAACAGGCGGGGTCTAAATACTGAACAATAAGTATCAGTTTGCCACTTGCCAGTGCTTCAAAGCTGGACTTTCAGAAGCCCTTTTTGGGGACTTCCCCGGTGGTCCTCCATGGAATCTTCTCAAACCAGGTCTTCTGCATTGCAGGTGATTTCTTTACTGTCTGAGCCACTTGAGAAGCCCAACAACACTGGAGTGGGTAGCCTATCCCTTCTCCCCAGGAATCAACTCAGGGTCTCCTGCATTGAAGGAGTTAGCGGTAAAGAACCCGCCTGCCCATGCAGGAGATATAAGAGACAGGAGTTTTAATCCCTGGGCCGGGAAGATGCCCCGGAGGAGGGCAAGGCAACCCACTCCAATATTGTAAAAATCCCATGGACAGAGGAGCCTGGTGGGCCATAGTCCACAGGGTCACAAAGAGACAGACATGATTGAAGCAACTTAGCATGCATGCAAACATGCACTGGTGCTCCAGTGGTTATGACGCCCTGCTTCCAAAGCAGGGATGCAGAGGATGTGGATTCAACCCTTGGCTGGGAAACTGAGATCCTATGCAGTGAGGCCAATAAATAAATAAACTTTTTTTTTTTTTTTTTTTAAAGAAACATCTTTTCACCTCACTTCCGCCTAGATTAGGTAGGTTTTATTGATTTTAGCCCCATAGGTACTGGTTCAAAACAGATTCCCAGGGGGAGCGATTTTCAGTGTGAAAGTGCTCTCCTTTTCCATTCTATGGGGTCTGAGCACATGTCTGTAATCTGCACTTCTTCCCAATGTTAGCAGGTTAATTTATTTTTGTGTTTATATATAATTGGCACTACCTGTCCTTGATTCTCAGGACAACAACAGAGGAAACAAATCGCCCCAGACACTAACTTCCCTGACATGTAGTAAAGGGAAAGCCTTTTGAGTTTTTTTAGGGCTTGGTAGAGTGTCTGTCTCAAAGAAGCCACCAAATAAACTTTTGTTAAACAAATATGTAGAAAGAAATACTCACACTTTTATTATGCATGTGGTGCACAACACTGGTGGCTGATCTTCATTCTGAGAGCTGTTTGTTTATATTAACATTTTCCTATTTGAACTGAGAACCATTAAGTAGATTGTGTTGGTAGAACTGACTTTAAAGCCCAGGCTGGGACAAGCAGAGAGGCTGGACCCAAGCAGAAATGACACTCCGCTGTGGATATGTCTGGTGGTGAAAGTAAAGTCTGATGCTACAAAGAACAATACAGCATAGGAACCTGAAATGTTAGGTCCATGAATCAAGGTAAATTGGACATGGTCAAGCAGGAGGTGGCAAGACTGAAAATATTAATATCTTAGGAATCAAATGAACTAAAATGGATGGGAATGGGCAAATTTAATTCAGATGACCATTGTATCTACTACTATGGACAAGAATCCCTCAGAAGAAATGGAGTAGGCCTCATAGTCAACAAAAGAGTCCAAAATGCAGTACTTGGATGTACTCTCAAAAACGACAGAATGATCTTGGTTCATTTCCAAGGCAAACAATTCAACATCACAGTAATCCAAGTCTATACTAATGTCAAAGAAGTTGAAGTTCAAAAAAAAAGAAGCTGAAGTTCACCAGTTGTATGAAGATCTAAAAAGCTTCTAGAACTAACACCAAAATAATAATGTCCTTTTCACCAAAGGGGATAGGAATGCAAAAGTAGGAAGTCAAGAGATACCTGGAGTAACAGGTACGTTTGGCCTTGAAGTACAAAATGCAGCAAGGCAAAAGTTAACAGAGTCCTGTCAAGAGAACGCAGTGGTCATAGCAAACACCCTCTTCAACAACCCAAGAGAGACCCTACACGTAGACATCACCAGATGGTCAATACAGAAATCAGATTGATTATACTCTTTGTAGCTGAAGATGGAGAAACTCTACACAATTAGCAAAATTAGACGTGGAGCTGATTGTGGCTCAGAGCATGAATTCCTTACTGCAAAATTCAGGCTTAAATTGAAGAAAGTAGGGAAAACCACTAGGCCATTCAGGTGTGACCTAAATCAAATCCCTTATTATTATACAGTGAAAATGACAAGTAGATTCAAGGAACTAGATCTGATAGACAGAGTACCTGGAGAACTATGGACAGAAGTTCATAACTCAGTACAGGAGGTAGTGACCAAAACCCTCCCAAAGAAAAAGAAATGCAAGAAGGCAAAGCAGTTGTCTGAGAAGGCCTTACAAATAGCTGAGAAATGAAGAGAAGTGAAAGGTAAGGGAGAAAAAGGAAAAATATACCCAATTGAATACAGAGTTCCAGAGAATAGCAAGGAGAGATAAGAAAGCCTTCTTCAGTGAACAATGCAAATAAATAGAGGAAACCAATAGAATGGGAAAGACTAGAAATCTCTTCAAGAAAACTGGAGATATCATAGCAACATTTCATGCAAAGATGGGCAAAATAAAGGACAGAAATGTTAGGAAACAAGCAGAAGAGATTAAGAAAAGGTGGCAAGAATACACAGAACTATACAAAAAAAGTCTTAATGACCCAGGTAACCATGATGATGTGGTCACTCATCTACCACCAGAAATCTTGGAGTGGGAAGTCAAGTGGACCTGAAGAAACATTGCTATGGACAAAGCTAGTAGAGGTGATGGAATTCCAGTTGAAATATTTCAAATCCTAAAAGACGCTATTAAAGTGTTGCACCCAATATTCCAGCAAATTTGAAAACTCAGCAATGGCTATAGGATTGAAAAAGGTCAGTTTTCATTCCAATCTCAAAGGGCAATGCCAAAGAATGTTCAAGCTACTGTACAATTGCGCTCTTTTCACATGCTAGCAAGGTTATGCTCAAAATTCTTCAAAATAATGAAGGACAGGGAAGCCTAGCCTGTTGCAGTCCATGGAGTCACAAAGAATTGGACAGGACTGAGCGGCTGAATAGCAACAATGTCAGATGTTGAAGAGTGTGTGGTGTTAACTCCTGCTCTCCAGTTCTCAGGTGTTGTGGGTACTTGGTAAGGTATTAATGACGGATGAGGCTAGAGCTATACTTGGGCTGGATTATACTCTTTGTAGCTGAAGATGGAGAAACTCTACACAATTAGCAAAATTAGACGTGGAGCTGATTGTGGCTCAGAGCATGAATTCCTTACTGCAAAATTCAGGCTTAAATTGAAGAAAGTAGGGAAAACCACTAGGCCATTCAGGTGTGACCTAAATCAAATCCCTTATTATTATACAGTGAAAATGACAAGTAGATTCAAGGAACTAGATCTGATAGACAGAGTACCTGGAGAACTATGGACAGAAGTTCATAACTCAGTACAGGAGGTAGTGACCAAAACCCTCCCAAAGAAAAAGAAATGCAAGAAGGCAAAGCAGTTGTCTGAGAAGGCCTTACAAATAGCTGAGAAATGAAGAGAAGTGAAAGGTAAGGGAGAAAAAGGAAAAATATACCCAATTGAATACAGAGTTCCAGAGAATAGCAAGGAGAGCCAAGAAGGCTTCTTCAGTGAACAATGCAAAGAAATAGAGAACAACAAAAGAATGGGAAAAACTGGAGATTGCTTCAAGAAAATTGGAGATATCAGAGGAACATTTCATGCAAAGATGGGCAAAATAAAGGACAGAAATGTTAGGAAACAAGCAGAAGAGATTAAGAAAAGGTGGCAAGAATACACAGAACTATACAAAAAAAGTCTTAATGACCCAGGTAACCATGATGATGTGGTCACTCATCTACCACCAGAAATCTTGGAGTGGGAAGTCAAGTGGACCTGAAGAAACATTGCTATGGACAAAGCTAGTAGAGGTGATGGAATTCCAGTTGAAATATTTCAAATCCTAAAAGACGCTATTAAAGTGTTGCACCCAATATTCCAGCAAATTTGAAAACTCAGCAATGGCTATAGGATTGAAAAAGGTCAGTTTTCATTCCAATCTCAAAGGGCAATGCCAAAGAATGTTCAAGCTACTGTACAATTGCGCTCTTTTCACATGCTAGCAAGGTTATGCTCAAAATTCTTCAAAATAATGAAGGACAGGGAAGCCTAGCCTGTTGCAGTCCATGGAGTCACAAAGAATTGGACAGGACTGAGCGGCTGAATAGCAACAATGTCAGATGTTGAAGAGTGTGTGGTGTTAACTCCTGCTCTCCAGTTCTCAGGTGTTGTGGGTACTTGGTAAGGTATTAATGACGGATGAGGCTAGAGCTATACTGTGAGGCTCCTGGGAGCTTGGGACATGGTAAAGGCTTTAATTGTGCTCTTTGGAGGGTCCTGGGGAGGACACAGAGGCAAGTCAGACATAGATGCTACAGAGAACTTGGGAGTGGGCTTTGGAGCCTTAGAGCATGGCTTTCAGCTTTAAACTGCCCTGAGCCTTCAGATTCTTCATCTGTAAAGACCAAAATATCACTGTCTCTACATGAATGTTTTGTCAGACAAAACAATTTAGCTCAGGAGAGAGAGGCAGAGTAAGTATCCTGGACATCATGTGTGTGTACACAAACATAAGACACATTACTGGTGTATTTATACAGATAAGATCTGGAGAGTGATTCAATTTTTTTTTTTTTTAAAAAACAACTTTTATTTATTTATTTTTGGCTGTGCTGGGTCTTTGTTGATGTGTGGGTTTAGGTGCTCTGCGGTATGTGGGATCTTCGCGGATCGGGGCTTGAACCTGTGTCTCCTGCATTGGCAGCCGGGTTCTTATCCACTGAGCCACAAGGGAAGTCCCGTGATTCAGTTTTGTAATAAAACTTGGTGCCAGTGCAGGGGTTCGGTTTTGTTTTTAAAGTAACACAATCAGATTCATGAGGGCAGAAATGAGGGAGAAGTGGGAGTGTAGCAGGGAAAAAGATATTTGGATCATGATAATAAAAAAGAATTAGAAAAACAAGGTGCTTACACTGAAACAAGACTGTTCATTTTACAAACCACTATATTAAAACATAAAGTGCAATAGTCTTTTTTTTTGCAATAGTCTTTTTTTAAGTCGAAGTCGTGAATCCGTCAAACACTACCCAGCTGTAATCTGGCTGGATGTCTAAGCCAGTTTCTTGAATTTTTAGGAAATAGATCGCACTTTCAGTAAAGTAGTCATTGCTTATTATGTCCATCTTATCTGACTGTAATGCTTAGCAGCTGAAAGTCCCATGCTCAAAAATATCTCTTCTACACATTTCACCAAATTAATTTGAATAACAAACTCTTCTTTTAAAATAGTTTTCTTAAGAAACTTAAGGTCCACGGGTAGAAGAACATAAAGGATGATTGTAGCAGAAAAACCGAAGGTTAAAAGGGAATTATACGGGACTTACCCAAAGTATATATAAGTCCTGTAACAAAAGTGTTTACATGTTCGCAGAAACTGGTGTTCTCCTTTAAAACACCTGCTTTGGGTTGCTTCTCCATTTACTCCAAAGAAGCGACCCTTTTTCTCTTCTTTTTATGCACCTTGGTGGCATAATCAACTGTACTCTTTTCTTCCCTTTTCCCTTACAAACCCGACAGAAAAGGGGAGTAAGACAGCCCCATGCACTCACCAAGGTTTTGTGTTGAGAGGACTGTGTGCGTGAGTGACGGGGCGGACAAGTAGCTACACTATGGTGTGATTCACGTTCAGGACCAGTGGGACCGAAAAGAGGAACTGATAGACTTGATCCGCAGACGTATCCAAAAGGCCTTCACAGGGCAGACAACTTCTCAAGAATTTCGAGGCTGAAGGCCGGGAGGACGGAAGGAAGCGCAAGCTGGGGAGCTGTAAAGAAGTTTCCGTGACGGGAGAACAGAGGTAGGAATGTCAAGGACTACTTCAACGCCCAACGGTCGGTCTTGGAAAGCAATTTAGTGGAGTACCGTGCATCATTAAGAGATCGGTTACATCGCTCGGTGAACTTAACTCGGGAACTCAACGCCCCCTTCGGGGACGCCCCACAGCGGGGAACCACCGGATTCCACCGGATTCCAAGGGCCGCGGGGCCGCGAGCCGGGCAGCCCGGGTGTACGCCGTGGCCCCGGGCGGGCGGCTGCTGCCTCTTCCCCGGCGCCGGGCGCGCGCGGGGCTCGGTGTCGCCGTAAGAGGTACCGGGCGCGTAAGAGGTGTCGTCCTTGGGGACCGGGCGCGGCCGGCCGGGGCGCCTCCCGGAGCGCCCAGTGCCACGCGGGGCCCTGCGGAGGGACGGCCACCGGGGCCGCGGCGGGTATTCCCGACATGCTCCTCTCGGGGAGGATTTCAAACCTTCGGCCACAGCCACCTCCCCTCCCTCGGCCCCGTCCGGCCCCAGCAACAGGCGGTGGCCCGCGTATCATTGGCCGGGCCGCGCGAAAGCGTGTTTTGATTGGCCACCGCGCCTCCCGGCCCGGTTTCAGCCCTCGCCGCCGCCTCCATTTTGTCGGTAGAGACAGGAGGAGGAGGTCGGTTGGGACGTGGAGGTGGCCAGCCGCTAGCTCGTCGGTGCCCGTGGGCTTCGCTCGTTCCGTGCCTCGTCTCTCCCTGGAAGGGGAGCGGGGCTTCGAAGCCGAGCAAGACCCGCCGCCGCAGTCCCGGGCTTGAAGTCGGTGAGTGGCGGCGGTGCGACGCGTGCGGCCATGTTGGCGGCGGCGCTCCCCATTGTTGGGGGAAGGAGTCGAGGTCGGAGGCCGGGCGGGTGCGGGCCGCCCGGAGGAGCGGGCTCCTGGGCTGGGCTCGAGGGGCGCGGGGCCGCTTGGAAGCCCAGCCCGGTCGGAAGACCTGAACTTACCGGGCTACACTTGGGAAGGGCTCACGGTCCGGAACGGACTCCTTTAGCGCTGTTAAAATAGCCTGCAAGGGCTTCTCGCCCTTTCGATGAGGGCGTACTTGCTTGATAACTTTGTTTCTTGGGCTATCAAGTGCAATCTCGAATGTCTAATGTTTACAGTAGGGGGCATCTTGACGTATTTAAGATGGGAAACTGTCTTCGCTTAAGGCTTGTGAAACTTACTTTAAAACGGGGAGGAGTCAGACAGTTACAAGGAAAGGAAACGCTGCATGACGTAAACATGTTGGGAGAGGAGCTTCTTGGAAAACATACGTGATAATGGCCAAAGGTTGGGAAATTCTGGTGGGACTTTAAAAACAGTCTCTCTAGAAAACAAATTTTAAGCCTATTTCTTGGCATGGCTGTAGAGGTTAACGTTTCCATGGTCTGACTATAGCATTTTGATCACAAAATCCACGTGAGACGTATTTCCTGCCTTTTTGCTTAGTAAGTAGCCGTTCTTTTAACTGTTCCTGGAGTAAATATAAATAGGCATTTTCTCTTGTATTTTGGAATTGAAATTATACAATCTGTACTTTTCTAGCTAAGACTTCTCTCAAACTTGTGTGCTGAGGAGACTCAGATGTTGGCCTCAGCTCGTAGACTGAACTCAGCAGAGCGGCCCATGAAAACTTCTGTATTGAGACAAAGGAAAGGATCTGTCAGAAGGCAACATCTACTATCCTGGGCGTGGCAGCAAGGAAGAGGACAGGTAGTGGAAATCCTGCAATCGGAAAAGCAGACTGAAAGGTATCAAAAACTTCGCGGTTTGTGGAGTAGACAATTTATGACGGACTGATTCTAAACTAGGGCTTCCTAGGTTGCTCCGTGATAAAGAATCTGCCTGCATTTCAACACCTGAGAGGCAGGTTAGATCCCTGGGTCAGGAAAAACCCTTGGAGGAGGAAACGACTACCCACTCCAGTATTCTTTCCTGGAAAATTCAATGGACAGAGGAACCTGGCGGGGCAGCAGTCCTTGGGGTTGCAAAGAGTCTGACAAGAGTGATCATGCACATCCTAAACTCTTTTTATTCTTAAATACAGGACTATTTAGACTTGTGGATAAACTCATTTTTCTTAGGATGGTAGTAAAAGCATGTAATGAAGTGTAAACAGTGAAGCTAAAGCAGCTGAATAGTACATATATGAGTTATCCAAGATTTTTGGAGTTAACAAACTGGGGCCATTGAAGTTTTGAACTGTTCCGTGGAACTCAGTATTTGTTTCCATTCACTTACAGGTGACAAAGAAGCTGAAGATGGGTGGTGGAGAGAGGTATAACATTCCAGCCCCTCAATCTAGAAACGTCAGTAAGAACCAACAACAGCTTAGTAGACAGAAGACCAAGGATCAGAATTCCCAGATGAAGATTGTTCATAAGAAAAAAGAAAGAGGACATACTTATAATTCATCAGCAGCTGCATGGCAGGCCATGCAAAATGGGGGGAAGAACAAAAGTTTTCCAAATAATCAAAACTGGAACTCTAGCTTATCAAGTCCCACCTTACTTTTTAAGTCTCAAACTAATCAGAACTATGCCGGAGCCAAATTTAGTGAGCCGCCATCGCCAAGCGTTCTTCCTAAACCACCAAGCCACTGGGTTCCTGTTTCCTTTAATCCTTCTGATAAAGAAATAATGACATTTCAACTTAAAACCTTACTTAAAGTACAGGTATAAAATGAGATAAAAGTACTAACATTTAATCATATTTAAGGATAATTGGCAATTGTTTCAGACCAAATCCACTAGAAACTGCTCTGTAAAACTGCTAATTAACATAGAAAATATAATTAGACTTAATGTTTTATGTTACATGCACTGTGAGGCAACATCTTAGAAGGCAACATCTACTATCCTGGGCGTGGCAGCAAGGAAGAGGACAGGTAGTGGAAATCCTGCAATCGGAAAAGCAGACTGAAAGGTATCAAAAACTTCGCGGTTTGTGGAGTAGACAATTTATGACGGACTGATTCTAAACTAGGGCTTCCTAGGTTGCTCCGTGATAAAGAATCTGCCTGCATTTCAACACCTGAGAGGCAGGTTAGATCCCTGGGTCGGGAAAAAACCCTTGGAGGAGGAAACGACTACCCACTCCAGTATTCTTTCCTGGAAAATTCAATGGACAGAGGAACCTGGCGGGGCAGCAGTCCTTGGGGTTGCAAAGAGTCTGACAAGAGTGATCATGCACATCCTAAACTCTTTTTATTCTTAAATACAGGACTATTTAGACTTGTGGATAAACTCATTTTTCTTAGGATGGTAGTAAAAGCATGTAATGAAGTGTAAACAGTGAAGCTAAAGCAGCTGAATAGTACATATATGAGTTATCCAAGATTTTTGGAGTTAACAAACTGGGGCCATTGAAGTTTTGAACTGTTCCGTGGAACTCAGTATTTGTTTCCATTCACTTACAGGTGACAAAGAAGCTGAAGATGGGTGGTGGAGAGAGGTATAACATTCCAGCCCCTCAATCTAGAAACGTCAGTAAGAACCAACAACAGCTTAGTAGACAGAAGACCAAGGATCAGAATTCCCAGATGAAGATTGTTCATAAGAAAAAAGAAAGAGGACATACTTATAATTCATCAGCAGCTGCATGGCAGGCCATGCAAAATGGGGGGAAGAACAAAAGTTTTCCAAATAATCAAAACTGGAACTCTAGCTTATCAAGTCCCACCTTACTTTTTAAGTCTCAAACTAATCAGAACTATGCCGGAGCCAAATTTAGTGAGCCGCCATCGCCAAGCGTTCTTCCTAAACCACCAAGCCACTGGGTTCCTGTTTCCTTTAATCCTTCTGATAAAGAAATAATGACATTTCAACTTAAAACCTTACTTAAAGTACAGGTATAAAATGAGATAAAAGTACTAACATTTAATCATATTTAAGGATAATTGGCAATTGTTTCAGACCAAATCCACTAGGGAAACTGCTCTGTAAAACTGCTAATTAACATAGAAAATATAATTAGACTTAATGTTTTATGTTACATGCACTGTGACAGTAGAATCAGTACAATTTAAAATAACTGAATTATGTATAATTGTATTTGAAACCTTTACTTAAAGTGTTCTCAACTGAGTAACAAAGTGAAACCATTCAAGTTTAGATTTGGGGGATGGTAGAGGAATCAACTTTTTATTGCTTGTTGGGGGAAGGTAGTAAACTTGATTTTATGGATCAGCAGATTGATTTGAGATCCAGTAAATCTGATGATAAGCATCCAGTTAAGACATACAGGAGCTGAAAACTAGTTGAATCTTTGAGATGTTAATGTCCTAGAAACACCTGAAATAGTACTATGCCAACAACCCGATGCACTGCCTAGAGAAAATGTGAATTTTTTTTTAATAGTATTTTAGTAAACTGTATGGTGGTGAATGTGGAAGATCAGTGGGGACTATTTAGAATGAAACAAATATACCCCATTGGTCCTGTTACTGAAGGAGTGGATAGGTGTCTACCAACAAATGCACCAAAACCATTTTTTATAGAAACAGTATTTGGTGTTCGCCAAGAAGCTTTCAAAATATACTTTTGTATGATGGCACTGCACAAGCTGATGATCAGGCTTCAGATCATCCTGCAAAGCATGTTTAAAGTTGGGAGCTGTGTAATGTGAAAGTTCTGCACACCCAGGAAAGAGCCATGTAAATATATGTAATACAATTGTAGCATATGTAAAGTTTCGTGGGCATTATCCTACACAAATAGAGTATTTTAGTATAAATTTGCTGAATGTAAGACATGGACTCTTTTTATATGCTATGGCCTAATTTTAAAGGTCAAAAAAACCCATTTTTAAATTTTGCCCTTGTGCTGAAGTGCCAGTGTATGTATAATTGATTTTGCTGTAAACTATATTTCAAAGTAAATTCTAGCTAAGAAGTTTTATATAACTGAAAAGGTTTTAAGCTGCTAAAACACTTGCTATTTTTGAGAAATGTGAAATGCAGTATGGGAGTATTTTTCTTAAGCCCAAAGATGAACTATTAAGGAGTCCCTCTAACGTTAAAGGTTCTTTTGGCTTTCTACAGTTTGTGTAACTGAGTGTAGTGTACAATGCCAGTATATTTTTCTTATCAACAGGTACAGCCCAGGGGACAGTTTATTACAAAAGATGTGACTTCTTGCATAATACCCTGATAACATGTTTTGGGTAAAGATTATGCTAATTATTAACAGCTATCCCAACAGTAAATTAAAATATGTGGGTGGGGTCTATTTAAAATTTGTAGGTGCCCTATTTTATAATTTGGCAGCTTTTATACTTTTAAGCAGAATTTGACCAAGTTGTGTTTATCCAAATTCAGGTGAAGTATTGTCCAAGTCAAATGATATCCTAAAAACAAGTTTACATAGTACTTAATGTACATAAATGAATTTGAAGCATGAAATTAAAAAATAAACTTGTTTTCTTCCCCAGTCGCTTGTTTTTATTGTATAGAAATTTTTGTGATTGCCACTTGCATAATTAACTCCACTAAAATAGGGCTGTTGGTTTTAAGGAACCGATTTTGTTTGATAAACATTTGGACTAGCAGTTATACATTTAAAAAGCAACCTACTTCCTCCTCCCAGCAGGGCTAAGAGTAAAGGGTCACAGAATACTTTGGGAACTGCATGAAGCTCCTGAATTCATACTGAACAAAAGCAGGTTTAGTTGCCTCTTTCTGCATTCTAAGATAGCTTAGGTTTAGAGAAGTCACAATTCCTCAAACTGACAAGAACATATAAAGAGGTGTACTTTTCACAAAGGGACCTTGGGGTTGGGGGGAAACTACACTGATAACATTCCAAACAATACCGCAGTTTAAACTAGTTTTAGATTATACACTAACCAAGCAGTGAAAGCCCAGGGCTGTATTTTCTCATGCAAACTGTTGGAAATAACAAGAAATTAACATTTGAGTCTTCATTTTCCCTTTGTAGTCCCAGTATAATTTCTATTAGCAATGTTAGAACTGGCAGGCCAAGTTCCCTTCTGTACCATGCTGGAATTCCACTGGATTGAACAACTCTCATCCCAGGCATTAAGTGTATTCTAGATTTTTTGGTTTGGGATTGACTCAAGTGGTAAGTGTTCAAGAGAATTAAGAGTGGATTGGCAATTCACTACAAACTTTTAATAGCTAAGACTATTTCAATCCTACCAATATCATACCTTAGATACAAAGTTATGGTTAGCTTACAGGAAGTAGGTTGACATGAATTTCCCAAATTGTGAAACCAACACAGTTAAAAGCAGGCTGCAGTCAGCAAAGGCGTGACATTTGTCAGTCAGTGCTATAATCTGTCATCTTTTTGATGGCAGTGTGTACATTATGGAACCTTGAGTCCAATAACCTATTCTGACACTTAAGTTCTAGTAAATTCTCTTAATCCCAGAGATAAGCACAAAGTGGAAAAAATGGAAGGGTTTTGGGTAAGTTTTCTAGTGTTTAATTGTATTCTCATAGGCAATTAACTGTAAAATAAATGGGACAGAGTACATCTCTAATCTCTCATACAAGTGAGGAAAGCCTACCCAACCACAAATCTGTCAGGCAGAACTAAACCTAAAGAAAAAAAAAAAATCAAGATTTTTTTGGATCCTAGACCAGTTTATTTCATTATCTAGCATTCAGAGATGTGCTCTACAAAAAACTAGACACAAAAAGGCCTTTACTTCTTTACAAACTACTCTGTCAATTATCAATAAATGAATTTACATGCCTTGCTTTTTACGTCAAATATTAAAAGAATCCCATCTTTAACAAGGATGAAACAACTGTTAGGAATACATAGAAACACCACAATGAACATAACCAACACTGCCAGAGGAGGGGACAAAGGGAAAACCCAAAAGAAAACTTTTCCATAGCAGCTAGCTGTGTCTTACAGATACCAGTATTTGAATAGGTTGCTGACTTCATTTATCAGTGAGGACAGCTTACACGGGGAATCCTACAACTCTGATAGGCCTCTTGTTGAACACTTACTCCTTAGCCACCACTGGGCTGCTCAAGTCAGTCTCCCCACTTAAAACTCTCTTAAGGATTTTGTAAACAAGGTATGGTCAAAATGCAGTTAACAGTGTGATTGAGACTTGGAAAGCCAGACTGGAAAGTGAGTCAACTGATTTTGGATTACATTTAACGTCTTTTATCCAAGAAAAATTTCTATTAGCAATGTTAGAACTGGCAGGCCAAGTTCCCTTCTGTACCATGCTGGAATTCCACTGGATTGAACAACTCTCATCCCAGAAAGGCGGGGGCAAGTGGTAAGTGTTCAAGAGAATTAAGAGTGGATTGGCAATTCACTACAAACTTTTAATAGCTAAGACTATTTCAATCCTACCAATATCATACCTTAGATACAAAGTTATGGTTAGCTTACAGGAAGTAGGTTGACATGAATTTCCCAAATTGTGAAACCAACACAGTTAAAAGCAGGCTGCAGTCAGCAAAGGCGTGACATTTGTCAGTCAGTGCTATAATCTGTCATCTTTTTGATGGCAGTGTGTACATTATGGAACCTTGAGTCCAATAACCTATTCTGACACTTAAGTTCTAGTAAATTCTCTTAATCCCAGAGATAAGCACAAAGTGGAAAAAATGGAAGGGTTTTGGGTAAGTTTTCTAGTGTTTAATTGTATTCTCATAGGCAATTAACTGTAAAATAAATGGGACAGAGTACATCTCTAATCTCTCATACAAGTGAGGAAAGCCTACCCAACCACAAATCTGTCAGGCAGAACTAAACCTAAAGAAAAAAAAAAAATCAAGATTTTTTTGGATCCTAGACCAGTTTATTTCATTATCTAGCATTCAGAGATGTGCTCTACAAAAAACTAGACACAAAAAGGCCTTTACTTCTTTACAAACTACTCTGTCAATTATCAATAAATGAATTTACATGCCTTGCTTTTTACGTCAAATATTAAAAGAATCCCATCTTTAACAAGGATGAAACAACTGTTAGGAATACATAGAAACACCACAATGAACATAACCAACACTGCCAGAGGAGGGGACAAAGGGAAAACCCAAAAGAAAACTTTTCCATAGCAGCTAGCTGTGTCTTACAGATACCAGTATTTGAATAGGTTGCTGACTTCATTTATCAGTGAGGACAGCTTACACGGGGAATCCTACAACTCTGATAGGCCTCTTGTTGAACACTTACTCCTTAGCCACCACTGGGCTGCTCAAGTCAGTCTCCCCACTTAAAACTCTCTTAAGGATTTTGTAAACAAGGTATGGTCAAAATGCAGTTAACAGTGTGATTGAGACTTGGAAAGCCAGACTGGAAAGTGAGTCAACGGCTGATTTTGGATTACATTTAACGTCTTTTTATCCAAGAAAATTACATAATACTCTTTGTAATTATTTTCACAAATCTATTAAATCTTCCCTCTAAGTGAACTCTAGATTCCATTATATTAATTGTATTAGGTTATTAAATTTACCCATTTGACTAAAACAAAGAAGGATCAATCAAATGAAAACCCATGGACACTAGTATCTGCCACTTACTTGTTATACAGTCTTGTGCAAGTCTGAAAATCAAATAAGGCAGGGGTAAAAATACCCCTATTTCATATCTCCCTTTTAGGTGCATTCTGCTCTATCTTCAAAATCTTTATAAAGGCTTATTTATACACTTATGTATTTGTAGATGAATAATTTTAGACAAAAAGGTTTAAACGTGGCAGAAATAAGACAAATCAAATATGCAAGTAACAAAATCAATATATACGTAAACTTCAAATCCTAAAAAGGAACTAAGAAATCCAAAACATTTTGTGATACTATAAAAGTTATTTATTCACTATACACAGAGATCATGTCCCCTATAAAATGTACATGTAAATCACTAAAAAGTATAATTTGGTGAACATTTTCTCAATTACAGAACATACTAAATCAGCTGGGAATAACAGCTATCTGCCTCAAAATTACCTAATTATAGCACCCAGTCTCCTTTATATCTGATGCAAAGTTAAAATACTTATTTTGGGGATTGCTGCCTAATACGTTTGAGGAGGCAGAGTTAACAATTAAATATAACTCTAGTATATTACAGTCACTGCACAATAAATCAGTTTATTACAGATTAAAACATCATTTTTTTCATTATTTGCATTAATGGGATGCAAACAAATACTGGATACTTTTAAATGGCAAATAACCACAAAATTACTTATCTTTGATAGTATACTGGATTTTATAATTACATATGATATAAAGGGTGTAAAATATTGTTATAATACACCTCAAACAAGACAATGAGGCCACACTGATGACTTACTAGATTGTGCTCAGTAGACATTTATTGAATACGTGAGTTTTATCTATTTTTTTCTCCCCAATTACCCAGTACAATTTGGGGGCATACTAAGGGCTCAGTAAATGTTTGCTGTATATACTGACTAGGAAAGAGGTGAGAAGAGATGGACCCTCTTAGCTGGATGTCAAGTATCATAATTGGAATTTACACGGAGAGTGTTTAAAGAAGATGTAAACCGCGTATGGCATACAAGTAAGGAAACTCAGATGCCAACAAAGCAAAAAAGCATTAAGCAGAAAACACTGGCACTGGAATAAACAAAGGTAAGATCCTTTTTGAAAAAATGGACACAAAAAGTATCTGCCACTTACTTGTTATACAGTCTTGTGCAAGTCTGAAAATCAAATAAGGCAGGGGTAAAAATACCCCTATTTCATATCTCCCTTTTAGGTGCATTCTGCTCTATCTTCAAAATCTTTATAAAGGCTTATTTATACACTTATGTATTTGTAGATGAATAATTTTAGACAAAAAGGTTTAAACGTGGCAGAAATAAGACAAATCAAATATGCAAGTAACAAAATCAATATATACGTAAACTTCAAATCCTAAAAAGGAACTAAGAAATCCAAAACATTTTGTGATACTATAAAAGTTATTTATTCACTATACACAGAGATCATGTCCCCTATAAAATGTACATGTAAATCACTAAAAAGTATAATTTGGTGAACATTTTCTCAATTACAGAACATACTAAATCAGCTGGGAATAACAGCTATCTGCCTCAAAATTACCTAATTATAGCACCCAGTCTCCTTTATATCTGATGCAAAGTTAAAATACTTATTTTGGGGATTGCTGCCTAATACGTTTGAGGAGGCAGAGTTAACAATTAAATATAACTCTAGTATATTACAGTCACTGCACAATAAATCAGTTTATTACAGATTAAAACATCATTTTTTTCATTATTTGCATTAATGGGATGCAAACAAATACTGGATACTTTTAAATGGCAAATAACCACAAAATTACTTATCTTTGATAGTATACTGGATTTTATAATTACATATGATATAAAGGGTGTAAAATATTGTTATAATACACCTCAAACAAGACAATGAGGCCACACTGATGACTTACTAGATTGTGCTCAGTAGACATTTATTGAATACGTGAGTTTTATCTATTTTTTTCTCCCCAATTACCCAGTACAATTTGGGGGCATACTAAGGGCTCAGTAAATGTTTGCTGTATATACTGACTAGGAAAGAGGTGAGAAGAGATGGACCCTCTTAACTGGATATCAAGTATCAGAATTGGAATTTACACGGGAGAGTGTTTAAAGAAGATGTAAACCGCGTATGGCATACAAGTAAGGAAACTCAGATGCCAACAAAGCAAAAAAGCATTAAGCAGAAAACACTGGCACTGGAATAAACAAAGGTAAGATCTGCCAATAGCAAAAACAGAACTGACTTTTAAGAGATAACCAAGTTTATACTGGACCATACCTTTTCTCACCCAATTCAGTTTGAGACAGACCAATAGAGGCACTGTAAGAGACTATGGCTGTCTTCCTTGATATTCACACATCCTAGTTTCCAATAATTTAACATGGACCTGTTACCCCCATGAATCAATATAAACCTATTCAGATTTAGGGATTAGTTTCCACAAGTACAAAGTTGAATTTCCTTTTATTTGTCCTAAAATGCTTACTTTCAAACTTGAAGGGACTTCAATTATTCCATGTAGTTTCCATAACATTCTTTTATCTTTTCAGACCAGAGTCAAAATATTCGTACAGTATTCATACTGCAGCACCTTCCACCCACCCTTTGGTCGCTTGAACTGCCCTTCTTTGGTTCTTTTTCCGCTTTCTCAGATCTTTCTTGAAGTGTAGTAAGCAGAACTGTACTGGGTATTCCAGCTGCAGTTTGGTCTTAAATAAAAGAAGGATGTTTGTCAGTTTGGTTTTCTTTCTTTATTCTTCTCTGTGGCATACAGGATTTTGTTAGTTGAACTGGATGTAGCAGCTTACAGGGCCAAACTTTCAAGAGAACAGTATAATAGCTCCCAGGCCTTTCTCCTGGGCTGCAACCTAACAGCTCATACTCTATGTAGCACCTTTCCTTTCTCACTGAAGCATTATCTGTCATTATTCTTCTTGCTTACTTGGCTTCAAAAAAAAAAAAAAATGCAGAGAGACTTTAAGTAAAAAGAGAGGTGAAGTGTCAGCTCTCACTTCAGTCTTGATATGTTCTAGTCCAATACTGAGTCATGCCAAACAAAGTAGATACTCAATAATTATGCAACTCAATTATGTTACCCAGCATAAAAGACCTCTACAGGAGGTCTTAAGGATCCTTAAGTATCAGTAGGACCCGTATAGTGAGTTCAGCTATAAAACTGTCCCTTTGAATCCATGTTAAGTATGTCACTTTAGAAATAACATAAGAAGTTCTCAAGAAAATAGCCTGCGTCTAAGAATAAGTGACACAAACATAAAAATGGAAACATCAGGCCTTGGAGTTCTATACAGACTGAGACCAATTTCAATGGGCTGTTTCCTCAGTCCACTCTAATTATGGTTCACCAAAAAGAAAACCATCAAAAAAAAAAAAAAAAAGGAAACCATCTAAGCATCAGGCCTGAGCTCAAATCCTGGATCTGCCTTTTTTAGTTTTTTCTTTATGTCTCAATTTCCTTACCACCTGTGACATGGAGAAAATAAAACTTATTTTTCTTACAGGATTTCATGATGAGTAAATGAATTAATACATAGAGCTTTAGAACAGTGTCTGGCACATAATAAGTATCAGCTATACTTGTCATTATAAAACTAGAACTCAGGACCACAAAATACCTAGTTCTCACAGTTCCCACAGTGATTTATCCTTAATATTAAGTGCTCACCAACACTGAATGCAAAAATCATGCCATAAATATAAGGAAAACTGCAGCACCTTCCACCCACCCTTTGGTCGCTTGAACTGCCCTTCTTTGGTTCTTTTTCCGCTTTCTCAGATCTTTCTTGAAGTGTAGTAAGCAGAACTGTACTGGGTATTCCAGCTGCAGTTTGGTCTTAAATAAAAGAAGGATGTTTGTCAGTTTGGTTTTCTTTCTTTATTCTTCTCTGTGGCATACAGGATTTTGTTAGTTGAACTGGATGTAGCAGCTTACAGGGCCAAACTTTCAAGAGAACAGTATAATAGCTCCCAGGCCTTTCTCCTGGGCTGCAACCTAACAGCTCATACTCTATGTAGCACCTTTCCTTTCTCACTGAAGCATTATCTGTCATTATTCTTCTTGCTTACTTGGCTTCAAAAAAAAAAATGCAGAGAGACTTTAAGTAAAAAGAGAGGTGAAGTGTCAGCTCTCACTTCAGTCTTGATATGTTCTAGTCCAATACTGAGTCATGCCAAACAAAGTAGATACTCAATAATTATGCAACTCAATTATGTTACCCAGCATAAAAGACCTCTACAGGAGGTCTTAAGGATCCTTAAGTATCAGTAGGACCCGTATAGTGAGTTCAGCTATAAAACTGTCCCTTTGAATCCATGTTAAGTATGTCACTTTAGAAATAACATAAGAAGTTCTCAAGAAAATAGCCTGCGTCTAAGAATAAGTGACACAAACATAAAAATGGAAACATCAGGCCTTGGAGTTCTATACAGACTGAGACCAATTTCAATGGGCTGTTTCCTCAGTCCACTCTAATTATGGTTCACCAAAAAGAAAACCATCAAAAAAAAAAAAAAAAAGGAAACCATCTAAGCATCAGGCCTGAGCTCAAATCCTGGATCTGCCTTTTTTAGTTTTTTCTTTATGTCTCAATTTCCTTACCACCTGTGACATGGAGAAAATAAAACTTATTTTTCTTACAGGATTTCATGATGAGTAAATGAATTAATACATAGAGCTTTAGAACAGTGTCTGGCACATAATAAGTATCAGCTATACTTGTCATTATAAAACTAGAACTCAGGACCACAAAATACCTAGTTCTCACAGTTCCCACAGTGATTTATCCTTAATATTAAGTGCTCACCAACACTGAATGCAAAAATCATGCCATAAATATAAGGCCCAATCCATCTTGTTTAGGATGGGGAAGAGCAGAATTATTGGTCCATCTAATAATGAAAATATAAACTTACAATTAGCTGACTCAAATTTCATTTTAATGCAGTAACCTAAATCATTTAACCCAAGGGGTTTAATAAGCAATCATGAAACAACTTTGACATTACATAGGAATTTTTAAAGTACTATGTAAATAATGTACCTTTCTAGCAAGTTGTATCATTTCCAAAGTAAAAGTTGTGCCTAGTGCAACACTGATTTAAAATATTCCTAAATCTACAAAGGACTGTTTTCCACTGTTATTTTAGAATCTCATTCAAAACTATAATAATTCCAGTTAATCATTATTTCCTTCATTTTGTTTTTATTATAGCATGTTTGCTTAATTTACAGCAAGCAGAAAATAAGTTGGGTCTTGTTTTGATCCAAACATTGATGTTTTAAAGGTTGTACACAATATTCGTTAAAAAGAACATATAAAAATACCTTTTTAGAAGCTTCTATAAGAAAGAAAATACAAAGTTTAACCCCACAACTTTCCTCTTTGCTAGAACTGCAAACTACTGCTACAGTTTTAAATAGACTTTTTGTTGTTTAAACTATACATCCAGGAAAATCTAAAAAAATTAAAGAAACGTGCATATAAATGATTGCATAGCAGAACATGAACATTAACTGCAAACAGTAAAGAAATGAAAGTTAGAAATACTATCAAATATACAAAGGTTCTAGAATCAATCCTTTAAACACATTCCACAAACAGTATTTAAAAACCACCTTTTGTTCTTTACAGGCAAGGCCTAGATTACTAAAATCAAAGCTGAAAAAGTAATCCTCTAAAAGGAATCATTTCCCCACAACATTTCTTACTTATGCCTGTAAGCAAGCAATCTAAAAATTTGTAAGATGCTAGCTTTTACTCTGTGAAGGAAAATAAAACTTATTTTTCTTACAGGATTTCATGATGAGTAAATGAATTAATACATAGAGCTTTAGAACAGTGTCTGGCACATAATAAGTATCAGCTATACTTGTCATTATAAAACTAGAACTCAGGACCACAAAATACCTAGTTCTCACAGTTCCCACAGTGATTTATCCTTAATATTAAGTGCTCACCAACACTGAATGCAAAAATCATGCCATAAATATAAGGCCCAATCCATCTTGTTTAGGATGGGGAAGAGCAGAATTATTGGTCCATCTAATAATGAAAATATAAACTTACAATTAGCTGACTCAAATTTCATTTTAATGCAGTAACCTAAATCATTTAACCCAAGGGGTTTAATAAGCAATCATGAAACAACTTTGACATTACATAGGAATTTTTAAAGTACTATGTAAATAATGTACCTTTCTAGCAAGTTGTATCATTTCCAAAGTAAAAGTTGTGCCTAGTGCAACACTGATTTAAAATATTCCTAAATCTACAAAGGACTGTTTTCCACTGTTATTTTAGAATCTCATTCAAAACTATAATAATTCCAGTTAATCATTATTTCCTTCATTTTGTTTTTATTATAGCATGTTTGCTTAATTTACAGCAAGCAGAAAATAAGTTGGGTCTTGTTTTGATCCAAACATTGATGTTTTAAAGGTTGTACACAATATTCGTTAAAAAGAACATATAAAAATACCTTTTTAGAAGCTTCTATAAGAAAGAAAATACAAAGTTTAACCCCACAACTTTCCTCTTTGCTAGAACTGCAAACTACTGCTACAGTTTTAAATAGACTTTTTGTTGTTTAAACTATACATCCAGGAAAATCTAAAAAAATTAAAGAAACGTGCATATAAATGATTGCATAGCAGAACATGAACATTAACTGCAAACAGTAAAGAAATGAAAGTTAGAAATACTATCAAATATACAAAGGTTCTAGAATCAATCCTTTAAACACATTCCACAAACAGTATTTAAAAACCACCTTTTGTTCTTTTACAGGCAAGGCTTAGATTACTAAAATCAAAGCTGAAAAAAGTAATCCTCTAAAAGGAATCATTTCCCCACAACATTTCTTACTTATGCCTGTAAGCAAGCAATCTAAAAATTTGTAAGATGCTAGCTTTTACTCTGAAATGAGACTGGACACGTCAAGTCACTTTTCATTGCCCCCAAATGATCTCAGAGAGAGATGCTAGAAATTATAAAGAGTTAGGGTATTACTTTCTTATTTTTATCAGGTACTACACTGATAATTTATTTTTTCCAAAATTATTTTAAATCTCATGGCACCAGAAAATCACTTAGAGTGGGAGTGTTGTCTTTTTAATTTGTCTCACGTTAAATAAACTGAGGTGTGAAGAACAAGCCTCCTGCATAAAAAGATGGGCACATTTTGATACAAATGCACACATCAAGTGCTTTAAGCATCAAAATTCAGTCCTTTTACACTATGGACACTTACAAGCAAAACCTACTTTGAAACACTTCCCTTGCTTTTAACAGCAGTAACACAACTAAGCAATATTATGGCCAACAATGCTCCTTAAAAAAGCTTAGAGTAACTACATAAGAGCATTCTTTTCCCCTTAAACTTTTATCTGCCATCATCGACCTACCCAAATGTTAAGGTTTTTCCAACCTCTGTACAGTTCTAAATCTTCATAGAAACCAAGAAAGTGAAGGCTCCCTGTTTCAATCAATCACTCAATCTGCCTGAAAATGCTACTTAACCCAAATGTCATTTCCCAAGACAGTGGGGTTAACAAAAGAACTATTCCACACTGTGCCATAAATTATCAAGGGCCTAGACATCTTGACAAGACAAAAGGTCCACCCTGAACCTAAATGTGTCTGGTCGGTCAGTGTTGTTACTTTACCACAACTTTCCTCTTTGCTAGAACTGCAAACTACTGCTACAGTTTTAAATAGACTTTTTGTTGTTTAAACTATACATCCAGGAAAATCTAAAAAAATTAAAGAAACGTGCATATAAATGATTGCATAGCAGAACATGAACATTAACTGCAAACAGTAAAGAAATGAAAGTTAGAAATACTATCAAATATACAAAGGTTCTAGAATCAATCCTTTAAACACATTCCACAAACAGTATTTAAAAACCACCGTTTGTTCTTTTACAGGCAAGGCTTAGATTACTAAAATCAAAGCTGAAAGAGTAATCCTCTAAAAGGAATCATTTCCCCACAACATTTCTTACTTATGCCTGTAAGCAAGCAATCTAAAAATTTGTAAGATGCTAGCTTTTACTCTGAAATGAGACTGGACACGTCAAGTCACTTTTCATTGCCCCCAAATGATCTCAGAGAGAGATGCTAGAAATTATAAAGAGTTAGGGTATTACTTTCTTATTTTTATCAGGTACTACACTGATAATTTTTTTTTTCCAAAATTATTTTAAATCTCATGGCACCAGAAAATCACTTAGAGTGGGAGTGTTGTCTTTTTAATTTGTCTCACGTTAAATAAACTGAGGTGTGAAGAACAAGCCTCCTGCATAAAAAGATGGGCACATTTTGATACAAATGCACACATCAAGTGCTTTAAGCATCAAAATTCAGTCCTTTTACACTATGGACACTTACAAGCAAAACCTACTTTGAAACACTTCCCTTGCTTTTAACAGCAGTAACACAACTAAGCAATATTATGGCCAACAATGCTCCTTAAAAAAGCTTAGAGTAACTACATAAGAGCATTCTTTTCCCCTTAAACTTTTATCTGCCATCATCGACCTACCCAAATGTTAAGGTTTTTCCAACCTCTGTACAGTTCTAAATCTTCATAGAAACCAAGAAAGTGAAGGCTCCCTGTTTCAATCAATCACTCAATCTGCCTGAAAATGCTACTTAACCCAAATGTCATTTCCCAAGACAGTGGGGGTTAACAAAAGAACTATTCCACACTGTGCCATAAATTATCAAGGGCCTAGACATCTTGACAAGACAAAAAGGTCCACCCTGAACCTAAATGTGTCTGGTCGGTCAGTGTTGTACTGTGGCTACAACTTCACTTTTGTATCATTCTATCTTATTAGCAAGCTACATTTCTAGGTTAACAGTTCTACCGAATATGGATATGAAAGTTTATTTTTAATAAGACAATGTTGCAAATTATGGTCAACCAACATCTTTTCACCAATACTTCAAGCATAAAAAATGAGAATCTTTACAAAAATATACAGAGACACCACAAATTGGTAGCTGCCCATAACATTAAACAAACTGGACTCTTAAGAGTGGCTTCTCAACAGCATATCATTTTAATTATAACCATTGCCTGGTACAGGGAAAACTGACAAGTGTTTTTTAAGCATCATTGCAACATTGTATTCCTGATAATTTAAGTAAACCAAACTATGAGTAAATGAATGATACATGCCTAAAAATATCATGGTTTATACTATCAGTGGCCACTGGACTTAGGACTAGTCCAAGACCTTGATCTAGATTTTGACCTAGACCTAGACTGTGATCTTGACTGAGATTTGGATCTAGGTGGTTCTTTTTTCCTTGATTCCTTTTCATATCTTGAGCCAGACTTATAATGTGTTTTGGAATCTGTTTTAGAGGTGCCTCTAGTTTTGGTATGAGATGCAGACCTAGAACGTGATTTAGCCTTCATTTCTTTCTTGGGCTGGGACTTGGACCGTGATCTTGAATTGGATTTAGATCTTGAAAAAGATCGATTTCGGTGTTTGAATCTTTCAAAACAGAGGAGAGATACAATTAGAGTAAAAATTAAGATTCTATATTAATCAAATTTGTTATTTTTAGAGTAAAAGTTCACTCTGAAATTGAAAAAATGTATAGTCTTTTTCAAAGCAAAGTTATTTACCTATCATTGTCGGAATGGCTTCTGCTACGCCGTGGTCTTCCAGTCGGTCTACTGCTAAAAGTACACCAGAAAAAGCAAACAGTGACACATGTCTATTTACAAGTTTCTAATTAAAAAAGCGAACCGTAAAACTTTAAAAATAAAGTATTAAAAATATTTTTAGTCTGAATGAAGCATATAGTGTACATAATTAAAAGTACACAAAAAGATTTTAAAAAATTAAAGGCTAACACAAACACAGAGCTTCTCTGACAGATTACTGTGCCCAAATCACTTACTTTCTAGGACTATAAGATCTTCTATAGTTGTAATCGAAGGACCGACTTCTTGATCTTCTTCTTTCGTAACTACGGCTTCTAGAACGTCTGTATCTGTCATAATCATCATAGCGTGAAGAACTATACACATTCCTCCCTTCCTTGGCTTTCATCTGATTTGGAGCTATGATACAGAGATGTAAAATATTTACAAACATTAAAAAGGTAGAATTTAAGCCTTCAAATTATAGAAAAAATTCCTGCTTCCCTTTCACTTATGCCCTCAAATCTGTGTTAAGGCTAACGATGAGTATCTTGGAAAAGGTATTTATTTTCAAGCAAGGTTATCAGCAGATGGTTTTATGTTAAAAATGATACTCTCTGTCCTGCGCTGTGAATGACTGGAGTGCAGAAGGTGGTTGACGGCCCCTTAGTTTCCTTGCAGGCTGTGCCGCAGCAGGGGCAGGACTGGAAGCCACAGGGACCAGTGGTAGCCATCAAGTTGGATTCCTGGAAATCCAGGCTTCGACGTTTTGTATAGAAAAAGCTTGTGTTGAGTATCGGGCCGAGGGGGCACTCTTACTGGTGAGAACCAAGAAATGGGTTGGGCAGCCTTTTTCTGGGATAGCGTGGACAGGCACTCGTGGTGGCATTAAATGCACGGTTTCCCAGTGCTGTCTCTTAACCGAACGGAGCTTTTCTGTACTTTTAAATATTGTTTACATTTGTTATATTGGATTTCTGAACTCGCAATTTCTTGAAATTTCTAGCTCCACAGTTAATAAATATAATAAAAGGAAAAAAAAATGATACCCTCAAATATCTCAACTACTTTTTTCTCAAAGACCAGTAAATATAATAAAAGGAAAAAAAAAATGAAACCCTCAAATATCTCAACTACTTTTTTTCAAAGACCTCTCATATCTGTTGTCCAAGACAAGCCAGTTAAAACATCGGGAAACTTTATCATGAAAGTATTTTTAAAATTCCAAATTAAAACATGAATGACTTTTGAACCACAGTTAATTTGGAACGATCCCATCATGGTTTCCATTCATTTGGAACACAATTAAAAGTGACAAAATACTTAATGGTGGCCTATGAACGACATGTAGTGTCAAAATGCAACCATCTACAGTTACACGGTTCTGAGAAACCATAACAAAGAAAATTAACACTTGCTGAATGCCTTAGACATACCCATATCCTCAGAAAGGCCTCAATCCTTTCATTATCTCATTCAATCCTATGAAGCAAATGCTTTATGAATAAATAATACAGGGACTACCCAGTACTACTATCATCCAACCCAAGAACTAGAGAATTACCAATAGCTTGTATCTACCCAAGTGCTCCTTTCTTCAGCAACTATTTTAATCTCTATCTTTTACTATCTTGCTTAAAGGCTAAGCCAAAATTCAAACCCTGGTCTACTGATTGCAAAGCTTGTACTTTTGTCTTATTAGCATGTAGACAACATCTGGTGTATCCCTGCATCATAATAAAAATTAAGTACTAATACAGAATCGACTCAAGGTTTAATTTATATACTCTTTCCCAACCTGTTAATTTCTACAGCCAAGTATCTACAAAATTACTCAACATACCTTAATGATCTTTAGGAAGAAGGGAAATGGCTCAAGAGAACCAAAACATTCCAAATTTATTCCTTTTAATTCTATTCCCAGTGTATTAAACATGCTATATCTGAAAATACCGATCCACTTTCTTAGAGAGTCCAAAAATATTTCAGGGATTTGGACAGATGCATTCTAAATCCTTATGTCTACCCTGAAATTCTGCAAAGTATTCAAGAATTCCCCAAAACTTTCTGGGTTTTGACCAGATATACTGCACAAATATTTCCAAGAAACATTCTCAAACAAAGTCTAAATATGACGTACTTTACATGTATTAGACATAAGAGTACTTACTCTTCCGATCCCCCTGTGCAAACTGTATTTCAATTTGGCGTCCACAGATCCATTTTCTGTCCAAATTATGTAAAGCATCTTCAGCATCACGAACATCCTCAAATGTACTAAATGTTAAGGGGCTTGGGAAGTTTTGCAAACTTTGATAATGAATCAGTTCAGCTGGTAAGTCTGGAATAATTCACAATCCTTTGACATTATTCTAGAAAATCAAGACTCCACTAAGTAGTTGGGTTGATTCAGCTATAAATATTGCATAATTTTAAAGCCCTTGTTTTTTAAGCTTGAAAACACATGGGAATACATATTATAAAGTTATAACTGAAATAAGGTCTGTTATAGCTGAACTACCAAGTAATCCCATCAAAAGATTTTCCTGTTTTAAGAATGTTACAGAAAAAGACCAAAAAGAAAAATGCCAATTTTATTTTGTATGCCAAAACAAAAATTTCTTAAAACCAAAACTGTTTTTCATATTTTTGTTTCAAATGAAAAAAAATGCCAATAGTTCTTGTGTAAGCAAGCAGAATATACCTTCCAAGAAATGAAAGCATTAACCTCAAATTAATCTTGCTATTTTTCTGACATATCGAACAATTGTTTCACATAGCTGTCTTATATAGCACACTGAGAAGACTGATACGCTAGCCACTTGCAGATATCAAGACAGAATCAAGCAATACTAAAGACATCACTATACCCAAAGTATATTACATCCATGCACAGACTACATAAAAGCATGCTGTTGAGAAATAACAGACCATTTCTGAAGATTCCTGGACTGGAAAGCTCTAACCATGACACTAAATATAAAGCTTCCCATGAAGAAATGGGTTTGGTACTGGTTTTCAACTTGAGAAATGCGAAGTTTGACAGTAGGTTAATTCTATTCCCAGTGTATTAAACATGCTATATCTGAAAATACCGATCCACTTTCTTAGAGAGTCCAAAATATTTCAGGGATTTGGACAGATGCATTCTAAATCCTTATGTCTACCCTGAAATTCTGCAAAGTATTCAAGAATTCCCCAAAACTTTCTGGGTTTTGACCAGATATACTGCACAAATATTTCCAAGAAACATTCTCAAACAAAGTCTAAATATGACGTACTTTACATGTATTAGACATAAGAGTACTTACTCTTCCGATCCCCCTGTGCAAACTGTATTTCAATTTCGTCCACAGATCCATTTTCTGTCCAAATTATGTAAAGCATCTTCAGCATCACGAACATCCTCAAATGTACTAAATGTTAAGGGGCTTGGGAAGTTTTGCAAACTTTGATAATGAATCAGTTCAGCTGGTAAGTCTGGAATAATTCACAATCCTTTGACATTATTCTAGAAAATCAAGACTCCACTAAGTAGTTGGGTTGATTCAGCTATAAATATTGCATAATTTTAAAGCCCTTGTTTTTTAAGCTTGAAAACACATGGGAATACATATTATAAAGTTATAACTGAAATAAGGTCTGTTATAGCTGAACTACCAAGTAATCCCATCAAAAGATTTTCCTGTTTTAAGAATGTTACAGAAAAAGACCAAAAAGAAAAATGCCAATTTTATTTTGTATGCCAAAACAAAAATTTCTTAAAACCAAAACTGTTTTTCATATTTTTGTTTCAAATGAAAAAAAATGCCAATAGTTCTTGTGTAAGCAAGCAGAATATACCTTCCAAGAAATGAAAGCATTAACCTCAAATTAATCTTGCTATTTTTCTGACATATCGAACAATTGTTTCACATAGCTGTCTTATATAGCACACTGAGAAGACTGATACGCTAGCCACTTGCAGATATCAAGACAGAATCAAGCAATACTAAAGACATCACTATACCCAAAGTATATTACATCCATGCACAGACTACATAAAAGCATGCTGTTGAGAAATAACAGACCATTTCTGAAGATTCCTGGACTGGAAAGCTCTAACCATGACACTAAATATAAAGCTTCCCATGAAGAAATGGGTTTGGTACTGGTTTTCAACTTGAGAATATCAAGAAAATATTTATAAGTCCAAAGCAGGAATTGCTGATACCCAGCTTTTGATCTGAGAGGCTAAGTTGCCTTGTTCTCCCCTGTCAATGTAAGCTTTATGAAAGCTTTCTGGCCAAACTGAGTTCCTTTCCTAAAGCCACCATTCTAATAGAAGACAAGCACATACTCAGAGCAGTGTTTCACAGAAAAGGTTCTGAATAGCAGTGAAGCTAGGCTGGGTGTGGATTTTCATTCTGTACTAAAATTCACTTCTAACTTGTCCATTTTCATTCTGTACTAAAATTCACTTCTAACTTGTCCATTTCTATTTCTTAAATTTCAGAGTGCAGACCTTGAGTGCTGATTAAAAACATCCCTTCAAGGCTGATACTAATATTAATATTCTCTTATTCCAGACACTAAAAGGTCTGCCTCACTATATTTGCTATTTTTTTTGTTGTTCTGGAAGGACTTAAGGATCACAGCAGGGTTCCAGTTCTCTCTTTCTCTCATCCAAGTACTAATTCCTGCTAACCGGACCCTGCCTAGCTTCCGAGATCAGACAAGATCAGGTGCATTCAGGGTGGTATGGCCATGGACCAGTTCTCTTTCTGAGGCTATAATGTGTAGAGAAGGAGAGGTTTATTCAAGTCCTAAATCATGAAGCTTTCATCATGAAAAGACAAAGGCTGATAGGGAAACCTGGAATACTATAACCAAATACTCCTCCAGGTTAAGTGCAGTCATTAAAAAGAACAAGTTAATTTAATGGTATACTACAAAAAAAAAAAAAAAGATTTGGACCAAGTGTAAAAACTACTAATGAGCCAATCATGACCTGAGGCTACTACCCTCAACAGAATCTGGAGGTGGATGAACCATGGCAAGGCTCTACCTTACCTATCACAACAAGGCTAGTTGGGAATGAGGTCAGACAAAAGAGAACCACATCAGAGGCAGTCAAATATTCTGATGCCAGTTATGGGGAAATAGATACGATTCCTGAAAAGATTCTGAAGATTCCTGGACTGGAAAGCTCTAACCATGACACTAAATATAAAGCTTCCCATGAAGAAATGGGTTTGGTACTGGTTTTCAACTTGAGAATATCAAGAAAATATTTATAAGTCCAAAGCAGGAATTGCTGATACCCAGCTTTTGATCTGAGAGGCTAAGTTGCCTTGTTCTCCCCTGTCAATGTAAGCTTTATGAAAGCTTTCTGGCCAAACTGAGTTCCTTTCCTAAAGCCACCATTCTAATAGAAGACAAGCACATACTCAGAGCAGTGTTTCACAGAAAAGGTTCTGAATAGCAGTGAAGCTAGGCTGGGTGTGGATTTTCATTCTGTACTAAAATTCACTTCTAACTTGTCCATTTTCATTCTGTACTAAAATTCACTTCTAACTTGTCCATTTCTATTTCTTAAATTTCAGAGTGCAGACCTTGAGTGCTGATTAAAAACATCCCTTCAAGGCTGATACTAATATTAATATTCTCTTATTCCAGACACTAAAAGGTCTGCCTCACTATATTTGCTATTTTTTTTGTTGTTCTGGAAGGACTTAAGGATCACAGCAGGGTTCCAGTTCTCTCTTTCTCTCATCCAAGTACTAATTCCTGCTAACCGGACCCTGCCTAGCTTCCGAGATCAGACAAGATCAGGTGCATTCAGGGTGGTATGGCCATGGACCAGTTCTCTTTCTGAGGCTATAATGTGTAGAGAAGGAGAGGTTTATTCAAGTCCTAAATCATGAAGCTTTCATCATGAAAAGACAAAGGCTGATAGGGAAACCTGGAATACTATAACCAAATACTCCTCCAGGTTAAGTGCAGTCATTAAAAAGAACAAGTTAATTTAATGGTATACTACAAAAAAAAAAAAAAAGATTTGGACCAAGTGTAAAAACTACTAATGAGCCAATCATGACCTGAGGCTACTACCCTCAACAGAATCTGGAGGTGGATGAACCATGGCAAGGCTCTACCTTACCTATCACAACAAGGCTAGTTGGGAATGAGGTCAGACAAAAGAGAACCACATCAGAGGCAGTCAAATATTCTGATGCCAGTTATGGGGAAATAGATACTCAAGGTTTTTGCAAAATCCCATTTTTTCCTTTTTTTAACTGTTTTAAGACCACAGAAAGACTTTATATAAAAATATCTGTTAAGTTTTAAATTAATCTCAAATAGCCTTTAGATCCCTTTGAATAGTAACTCTTCTCTGGCTCAAGTATCACATACTCTTGAGTAAACTGCTTATCCTGGTTCCCAGGCTACTTCCAAACCAGGTAAAATGAGGTCAACATTATAAGCCAGAATACACTGTTAGTTTCTTTTTTTTTTTTAACCAAGCCAGATATAGCTCTTATCCTCTCTGTAACAGAACTCTGCAACCAATTCTCACAACTGTCCTTGATCAGTGGCCCTGTAGGAGTAGCAGTTTTTGGCATTTCCCCTAAGTCTCCCTAGAACTCTGCTACGTTTCCAGAGATCAGATGAATTTAAGCCATGCGAATTTCTCCTTGCCTGAAGTCCACAACCCAAATCTTTGCTGTCACAAGATGATCTCACAGAAGGAAATAATGTCACATGGGACTCTGGGCCAGGGAACAATTTCCCACAGATCCTTGATCTATGCTCATTCCAAGGATAAGGTGTTTTGCAGCCCATCCTGGGCCAACTGATCATATGTGCTAAAGCATTCATGGTTGGTAGGTTTCACAGAACTAAGCTTCAGATGTTAGAAGAATGTGTTTGCCACTAGTAGTCCCTTTAAAAATCTATAAACAGGTAGTATCTCTAGTGGATCTGACCTTGTAAGACCACCAGAGCTGTTTCTTAGGGATCCCCACCGCATGCACCCATCTCCCCTTTAAGCATGGTTCTGTGGAGTCAGCCTGACTCCAGAACCTCATGCTACTCCAAGAGCACACCTGCTCCCCTATGGTATCTGACCAACTGGTCCAAAACAGAAATATGCTGAGTTTACGCTTAACATTACATCCTGGTACTCTTTTAACTTGACAAGCTAAGAGAGAGTGCATGTATATAAGACCACATCACAACATCAAAGACTCATATAAATCAAGTTACAGGTTTGTCCCTAGACTAAACCAGAATAATTTTGAAAATAAACTGCTTACAAAACATTAGGAAAAAAAAAAGATAAAAAAAAAAAAAGGAAAATAGTTATTCTGTAGGATACATCAGGTATGACTCCTTTAATCTTGGCCATCATTCAACTTCATCTTGACCTTTAACTCTTTAAGTGCTTGTCAGAAGGACTTGTCATGAGATGCTTGGCCAAATATGACAGATGGCTTTATCTTTAACTTTGGAAAAACAACCTTTTCCCCCTTTTGTAGATAAAGCGAGGCTTTGTCTCCCATTAGGCTTGTCCTTCTTCCAGCTTTTCTTTATATTTTCTTTTCCCAAACTCTCCCTTCTCTTCAAGCCTGATCCTTAAGAGGTCTTTGGCTTGTCTACTTGCCTTAAGTGTTGAACTCTACTCTAAAGGTTCTTTCATGCTTTCTCTTTGGGGTCGCCATAACTGTACAGCTTTACATTCTCTGAGGTAACAACAGAGGACAGCAAATTAGGGGACAATATTAAAGAAGTTTACCTCGTTATTATACAATGCTTCTGATCAAGTGATTCAAATTAACAAACAAGAATACCAAACTTTAATTGCTAAGCACAAGAACATATTAACCTTTAATTTGAGTTACATTAGAGGTGGTAGTGTATTCAAATTTAAATCACATATAATTATTGATTTGAGTTTCAGTAGTATGAATGGGAATTTAAATATTTTACTATTTTGGGGTTAACTTTAAGAAATAGTTAAGAACAATGTGTGAGGCAGAATTAATTTAGAAAAAATTGAAGATGAAACATTTATTAGAGGACAAAAATAAAACAAAAACTACTTTTTAGATGTTACCTCTTACAAAAACTTGAATTCAAACTTCAACACCCCTCACTAATCAGCCATCTGAAGAAAGGATATTGAACATATGCAAATCCTCTTGGACGGCGAGTGTAGAAATCAAGTGGAACATACACATCAACTATAGGACCATAACGACCGAATTCGCGACGTAAATCTTCAGACCTAAAACACCAGAGAGAAACAGCAAATTTTTACATTCACTTTTTAAAAAGTTTCTTTGTGAAGCATTAGGTTTCTTTCTGTGATTCTTAGTTATTGAAAGGGATTGTGATGTATTCTTTGGTGACCGGAAACAAACAAACAAAAAAAGAGCCAACTGTAAGAATATACAACATATGTCTTTTTGGAAAAGGAAAGCCAGAATCCAAGATTTTGGAAGACAATAATGGAGTTTATAATGAAGCCTATGAGTAGTTTACATTAACAACAGGAAAACAGACATTTAAGGAGACTTGATTACAACTTCATTTCTACTGCCTTTATCCACAGCCTTCACTTTCCATAAAAAGTACAGTAGTGTTAAGTTGTATACAATTTCTGCTAATTGTTTAAAAAACAGCATTAATGCAACTCCAGTATTCTGAAAAATGCCAAGCACATTTTTAACCCCTAATTTTAGCGAGAGGGTTACACACTTAAGAACAGGTAAATACGGTTTAAAATACAAAAGGCACAAGTAGTTAAAATCCCTCGAATAAATGTTAGTATGACATAAAGGGGAACATTTCCTAAAAACTAGAGTAATTACTACTAACTTTCCCTATTTAAAAGTTTAGACAGAAAAATACAAATCACACAACGCTACCAAAAAAAATTTTGTGTGTAAATTGGTAATTTGAGAAACAGTAAGTCTCATCTCTTCGCCCCCAAAATTCTGACCACAACTTCAAGCAATTAAGGGAATTGGCGAGAACAAAGAGACGATCCAGATTAATCCAATTTAGCTATCAACGCCCCAATGGTAGAAGCTTCCTAAACCTCCGTTTTCAAAGGGGGACCAGTATTTCCTGGAAAAGGGAAAACTAGTTCGTAACGTTTCACGCAAGAATTCCTTTTATCTCTAATCTCAACATTCCTACTCAAACATCTCCAACACCAAAAAAAAAAAAAAAAGAAAAAACCCTGCAAATACACAAGAGCAAAAAGGGTAGCAGATGCTACGCCACACTCCCCTCCCCCATCCCGTTATTTTGCTGTAAAGCAATTTTTTTTAACAACAACAAAAAAACAACCTCTGGGCCGAGGGGGGGTACATCCCAAAGACCGTTAACTTCAAATCAATGGGGAGATGATGCTCCGCGGAGACGGAGGCTGGACGCGCGGAGAGGAAGCTGGGAAGAAGGGGCCCCATCGGCGGAGGGGTGGGTACCGAAACCCCGCCACGCGGCCCGCCTCCCGCGGCGACCTGGGAGGACCAGCGCCGCCGCCCTCGCTCCCACGCGGCGGCTGATCCGGCGGCGCGGCCTAGTTGGGGCCCGAAAGCCGGCGCGGGACCCGCCATCTTCACCCCTTCCCCTCCCCCGACCCAGGCCCGGTGCGCCGCCACACGGGTCTTCTCCGATCGCCCGGAGCCTCCCCTGTACATACCTGGTATCGTCGGCCACGTTCCTTACAAAGAGAGAAGTGTTGGGGGGGCGCAGGTACCGGGACATGACGCCGGCGTGAGTCTCAGCACGGACACTAACGGGCTCAGCGAACCGTCCGCAGCTTCGGCGCCGGATCCTCAGACTCCTACAGCCAGAGGGCTCTGCTACAGCAACCACCTCTTCTCGCGAGACTTCACTCCCCCCCGCCCCCCCGACAATCTGGGCTCAACGCCGGGACCTGCAACGGTTCTTTCCCGCGAGATCATGCGGCTTGCGCCTGCGCACAAGGGCGGCTGGGGTACGTGCCAAAGCCTCGATCTCATTCATTGGCTTTTTGAACTACCTCCCCCTTTCTCTGCAGCCCGCTCTTTCTTTCTTTAATGCTTCCTTTTCCCGCCTTTTCCTGCCTTGCATCGCTTTCCCCTCTCTTTACCCGTAAGTCACAAAGCAGATGTTTTAACTTGTATGCCATACTGCATAGTTGTTACAAAATGGATGGAGTTTTAAATATTATAATTCGGAGAGACAGGCTTTTTTCTTTCTGGTTCACGTTATGTCCTGGCTTTCATTAGATTGCTGACCCGAAAGAAAAGAATGTACGGTCTCTCTCGTATTAGTGTGAGAGGGAAGGAGGTGTGTGTCCTTGGAGAGAGAGAGGCCTGCCTCTCCAGTGCTTTTGGCGGGCTCACTCCCGGAGCCCTTTGCTCAAGTGGTTCCTTTTGTTCACCCTTCTGGGTGAAAGAGGTTTGTTTATGTGGGCCAGAGCTCTTAATATTTACAGAACTAGAACTTAAAATGAAGACAAATTTGACACCAGCACATATCCCACCTTCCTTCATCACATATCTCGTAGCTTCTGGGAAACTCTGCAGTCGTGAGAGACTGGACATGGAAGAGGCAAATAATGGTTAGTATAGTTTTGACCTTGGAAACCCCCTTGAAAGGATTCTGGGGACACTTGTCAGAGCACACTTTGAGAACCATTCTCTCTGCTCTGTCACACTCAACTTTTAGAGATGAGGAAACATCCATTAGAATGCTTCTGGCGTGTAACACATTGCCATGCAGATAGCAATGACTCCAGAATTGTTTCATTAAATGAGCTTTTATTTTACAAAAGGCCAAAAAAGCGTTATTTTTACATCAATCAGCATCTATAGCAATTAAGTGATTTGACACAGATGGTGATAGTCTGTTGTCCTCTGAAGCAGAGACAGTTTTTTCTACTTTTAGGTTTTCTACAAAGCTTTGGACAGTTATTTTCTACAAAGCTTTGGACAGTTACAGTTACATGTATTGATTACCTAGTATGTGTTAGAAATTGCATTAGATATTGTAAAGTCAACTGTAAAAATGAAGCTTGTTTCTGTAGAAAAAAAGCTCGCCAACAAGTAATTGCAGACTTGTGATATGAAAGAGATGGTAATGTGAGTTAAATTGCTGAACAATTGTCTCCCCACTCCTCACCTCCCAAGTTCAGCACTTATTAGTGACTAGGAAACAGATACCTGTAAATTAGCTTCAATAATGGGGAAACTGGGCTTCCTGGAGGTTCAGTGGGGAAAAATCCACCTGCAGTTCAGGAGTCATGGATTTGATCCCTGGATAAGGAAGATCCCTTGAGAAGGAAATGGCAATCACCCCAGTATTCCTGTCAGGAAATCCTGTGGATTAGAGGAACCTGGTGGGTTACAGTTCATGGGGTTTTTCTTTCTGGTTCACGTTTGTCTTTTCTGGGGGTATTTAGTGTGAGAGGGAAGGAGGTGTGTGTCCTTGAGAGAGAGGCCTGCCTCCAGTGCTTTGGCGGGCTCACTCCCGGAGCCCTTTGCTCAAGTGGTTCCTTTTGTTCACCCTTCTGGGTGAAAGAGGTTTGTTTATGTGGGCCAGAGCTCTTAATATTTACAGAACTAGAACTTAAAATGAAGACAAATTTGACACCAGCACATATCCCACCTTCCTTCATCACATATCTCGTAGCTTCTGGGAAACTCTGCAGTCGTGAGAGACTGGACATGGAAGAGGCAAATAATGGTTAGTATAGTTTTGACCTTGGAAACCCCCTTGAAAGGATTCTGGGGACACTTGTCAGAGCACACTTTGAGAACCATTCTCTCTGCTCTGTCACACTCAACTTTTAGAGATGAGGAAACATCCATTAGAATGCTTCTGGCGTGTAACACATTGCCATGCAGATAGCAATGACTCCAGAATTGTTTCATTAAATGAGCTTTTATTTTACAAAAGGCCAAAAAAGCGTTATTTTTACATCAATCAGCATCTATAGCAATTAAGTGATTTGACACAGATGGTGATAGTCTGTTGTCCTCTGAAGCAGAGACAGTTTTTTCTACTTTTAGGTTTTCTACAAAGCTTTGGACAGTTATTTTCTACAAAGCTTTGGACAGTTACAGTTACATGTATTGATTACCTAGTATGTGTTAGAAATTGCATTAGATATTGTAAAGTCAACTGTAAAAATGAAGCTTGTTTCTGTAGAAAAAAAGCTCGCCAACAAGTAATTGCAGACTTGTGATATGAAAGAGATGGTAATGTGAGTTAAATTGCTGAACAATTGTCTCCCCACTCCTCACCTCCCAAGTTCAGCACTTATTAGTGACTAGGAAACAGATACCTGTAAATTAGCTTCAATAATGGGGAAACTGGGCTTCCTGGAGGTTCAGTGGGGGAAAAAAAAATCCACCTGCAGTTCAGGAGTCATGGATTTGATCCCTGGATAAGGAAGATCCCCTTGAGAAGGAAATGGCAATCACCCCAGTATTCCTGTCAGGGAAATCCTGTGGATTAGAGGAACCTGGTGGGTTACAGTTCATGGGGTTGCAGAGAGTGGGACACAACTTAGCAACTAAACAACAACAACAACAAGGAAATTCACACAGACTGGTGGTACTCCATTCAACTTCAATAGGGATAAATATTTAGAACATTCTGATGCATAGGGAGTGCCATGTAAATCTTAATGGGACTGACTACATGATTTGTGGGCCTCCGGGCAATTCGAAAATATTCAAAAATTAAGATGACCATAGCAGAGCTCTAAGCCAAGTGCAAAGTGGTTCCGACTGTGGGCTCCTGTGCAACTGCCCAGATGCTATGGCCACTAAAGACTGTCCTGAATGTTAGCAATTATTATTATTGCTCATAATGCCTCAAGAAATAGTAAGAGCTAGTGAGGTACACATATTTACTAATGGAGTCACTTTTGGCCTCACATATCAGTGTGCCTTTATCTTCTGTGTTTTAGAATCCCACAGTCTTGGAAAAGATGATATTGGGAAAAGTAGAAAAAGTAAGCACCTTTCAGCTGGAGCTGGAGCTGGGCAGTGGGCCCAACTAGACTCTGCCGCAGGTGGTGATGGGAGCGTGGACACAGGAGAGGAGAGGCACCAAGGAATTTTGAAAGTGCAACACTTCCTCACCACAGTGCTGCCCAGGGTGGTTAAGAGCACCATATTTCATTCCAAGCACAATACCAGAGTTGGTCATTTTTTGGAAAGCCAAATGTTAATCTCTAAAAATGGTCTGTTGGCACTGTATCACTTCTTGAAGAAATTAGATTTTATTGGGATTTATGTCAGAAAACCACTTTCCTTGCCTTCTGTTCTTAGAATCACACACATAAGATCCAAGGGTAGTATATAGATATATGAATATATATATGAATTGCCTTGCCCCTGAAACACCTGTCTCCTGATTTGTGGGTGATGACATAGCCAGTGGCCCTGAGAGTGCTGTGCTGCTTGCTGGAGCAAGGTTTAGGGACAAATTCTGTGTTTTTGTTAAAGCCGTGGAATGATGTGATGAGCTTGTTTCCCTCAACGAAACCCAAATGCTGAGTCAGAATATCAAGCTTAATTTTATTGCTCCAGTTGTTTAATGCAGACAATGGTCACGAATGGTACTTGTTGCTGCCTCTGTCTCCATGAGCAAACAATCTGTTAGAAGCTTGTTTTTTAATGTGTTTAATAAGACTTGCCTGGTGTTTCCTAGATGCTGTCTCACTCTAATGAGTAGGCAGCAAGCCAAGTTCCCCAGACTGAGGAGGACTTGCTGTTCCTTTCTAGGCATTCCTTACTTGTAGGTCAGAAACCTTAGGGCATGCACATAAACAGATGATCAATGTATCTATGTACAGGCCCTTCATTTAAACTCCAGCTCCTACTAGTTCTGCTCTAGTGAATTCACCACCATTGCTCCTTATTCATCTTACTCCTTAGATGATCTGTTCTAGCAGACGGATCACACATTATGCTGCGTGTGTCTGTGAAGATATTCTTGGACGAGATGAACTTTGCACAGGTAGTCTGAGTAAAGGAGGTTATCTTCCCTAATGTGGGTGGCCTTCATCCAGTCAACAGAAAAGCCTGAAGAGAAGATCTGAAAGAGACTGGGTAAGAGAACTTCACCTGCTTGATTGATTGAGCTGGGCCTTTGGTGTGCTCTTGGACTGAATCCTGAAGGCGCTGTGACTGAGGCTGTTACCTAACCACGTATGGTGGGGGGAAGCAGGAAGGTCACTCTAAAAGGGAGATCTAGGCAGCAGCACATTTCTGTTACCGAACTCAAGTTCCAAGTTCATATGCGAGACACACAGTGAGGTCAAATAAGCTGAAACACTGGAGTTTGAAGCAGAGAAGGATTTAATGCGAGGCCATGTAAGGAGAACAGGTGGCTTATGCTGCTAAACCCTGAACTGCCTGAAGGGTTTCAACAAAAAATGACCTTCTTTTGTTTTTTAATTTATTTTTCCTTTTCCCCATCATGCCTCTTTTTATTTATATTTATTTTCATTCATCTTTGTTCTTTGCCCCATGTGGGCCTCCCATCGCAGTGGCCTGTGTTGTTGCAGAGCACCGGCTCTGGGCGCACACACTCTAGAGCTCTGACTTGTAATTGGACACATTGGTCCAGCTGTGTTTTTGTTAAAGCCGTGGAATGATGTGATGAGCTTGTTTCCCTCAACGAAACCCAAATGCTGAGTCAGAATATCAAGCTTAATTTTATTGCTCCAGTTGTTTAATGCAGACAATGGTCACGAATGGTACTTGTTGCTGCCTCTGTCTCCATGAGCAAACAATCTGTTAGAAGCTTGTTTTTTAATGTGTTTAATAAGACTTGCCTGGTGTTTCCTAGATGCTGTCTCACTCTAATGAGTAGGCAGCAAGCCAAGTTCCCCAGACTGAGGAGGACTTGCTGTTCCTTTCTAGGCATTCCTTACTTGTAGGTCAGAAACCTTAGGGCATGCACATAAACAGATGATCAATGTATCTATGTACAGGCCCTTCATTTAAACTCCAGCTCCTACTAGTTCTGCTCTAGTGAATTCACCACCATTGCTCCTTATTCATCTTACTCCTTAGATGATCTGTTCTAGCAGACGGATCACACATTATGCTGCGTGTGTCTGTGAAGATATTCTTGGACGAGATGAACTTTGCACAGGTAGTCTGAGTAAAGGAGGTTATTTTCCCCTAATGTGGGTGGCCTTCATCCAGTCAACAGAAAAGCCTGAAGAGAAGATCTGAAAGAGACTGGGTAAGAGAACTTCACCTGCTTGATTGATTGAGCTGGGCCTTTGGTGTGCTCTTGGACTGAATCCTGAAGGCGCTGTGACTGAGGCTGTTACCTAACCACGTATGGTGGGGGGAAGCAGGAAGGTCACTCTAAAAGGGAGATCTAGGCAGCAGCACATTTCTGTTACCGAACTCAAGTTCCAAGTTCATATGCGAGACACACAGTGAGGTCAAATAAGCTGAAACACTGGAGTTTGAAGCAGAGAAGGATTTAATGCGAGGCCATGTAAGGAGAACAGGTGGCTTATGCTGCTAAACCCTGAACTGCCTGAAGGGTTTCAACAAAAAATGACCTTCTTTTGTTTTTTAATTTATTTTTCCTTTTCCCCATCATGCCTCTTTTTATTTATATTTATTTTCATTCATCTTTTTATTCTTTGGCCTGTGTGGGCCTCGCATTGCAGTGGCCTCTCTTGTTGCAGAGCACCGGCTCTGGGCGCACACACTCTAGAGCTCTGACTTGTAATTGGACACATTGGTCCAGCTGCTCTATGGCACGTGGGATCCTCCCGGGCCAAGGATTGAACCGGTGCCCCTTGAACTGCAAGGCGGACTCTTTACCCACTGCACCACCAGGGAAGCCCTGACCTTCATTTTTAAAGGCCAGGTGAGAGAGAGGGGTTGCAGAGTGTGTGATCAGCTCTCACCCATTTCTCAGATTGGTTGATGGTGATCAATCTGTAGGTGTCAGACGGTCTAGGGCTACTTGCTCATGGTCACCAAATAGTTGATTTCTTCCATTTGTTGGTGGCTTTTGGCATCTGAAAAACTCAGGAAACATTTTTGAGATACTATCATCTGGGTCCTTCAGAGAGGAACTATAGCAGAGGATATGGAGAGGGGTCTTTCCCAGGAATGCCCCATCGGGTCCTGCATGGTTATACATCCATGGTGGTTGAAGTCCACTCCTGGGTCCATGCAGATCCCCTTTTTCTTCTATTATTGGGAAGCATCTCCTTCATGGTCCCACGGGTCTCTCGCACTAAGAGGAAAGCTTGGAAGAGAGGCTCCAGGGATCCTCTAGCTGCAGTTGCCCTTGGGCCACCGCTGGCATTCATCCTCTCCCTCCTCCGCTGTGGTCACGCTCAGGCCACTTCTTCCAATCTTGATGACTTAGCTGGTGGTGGCCTTAGCCCCTGATCACCGTGTCCTTCTCAGGTCAGGGTGGCAGCACTTGTCCGCTCACAGTACAGTTGTTAAGGGACATCAAGAGAGACCTGACTGAAAAAAAAGAGACCTGACTAGAGTACTTTGTTCCACATGCATTCCCCCCAACCTGTGGTATCATAGCAACCCTTCCTCTTGTTGCCAGAGGGGTTGATCTGTTGAGTTGTGAGACATAGTACCTGAGGATAAGCTTCGATCTTTCTGCCTGGCGGATTGGCAGCAGCTAGGTTAGTCTTGATAAGTGGAAATGTATGCCAGGGGTTGAAAACTACAGCCCTTGGACCAAGTCTGGCTTGCAGTCTGTTTTTGTAGGGTCCTCATACTAAGAATGGGTCTTATGTTTTTAAATGGTTGAAAAAAAATCCAAAGAAGATGAATATTTATTGTTTATTCACTGACAGCCTTTGCCAAATGTCTGTTTCTTAAGAGCAGGGACTTGTCTGTTTTATTCATGCCAGGACAGTGTCACATCACAAAAGCATATAATAAAATGTGAAAAATCTGTGGCACCTTTGTGCCTTATTGGTGAGAACGTAAAATGGCGGAATAACCCAGATGTTGGTTAGTTGGTTACTGGATAAATAAAAATGATATTATTCATACAGTGGAATATTAGTCAGCTATGAAAACGAATGAATTATTACCACACGGATGAATCTTTTTTTTTTTTTTTAAAGATTTATTTATTTATTTATTTAGGGCAGGGGACAGGTTGGGGAAGGAGAGGAGCGGGGGGGCCACTTGTATTGGTCTTTCATTTCTCTATTTTCATCCGTCTTTGTTCTTTGGCTCCTGTGGGCCTCCCATCGCGGTGGCCTCTGTTGTCGCAGAGTGCCGGCTCTGGGCTCCTGTGCCCCAGAGCTCTGGCTCGGTAATTGGACACGTCAGTCCAGCCGCTCCGTGGCACATGGGATCTTCCCAGGCCAGGGATCGAACCGGCGCCCCTTGCACTGGAAGGCAGTGTCCTTACTCACTGGACCACCAGGGGAAGCCCTGGATGAATCTTAAAACATTCTATTAAGTGAAACAAGCCAGACATAAAAGACCTCATGATTCCATTAATGTGAAATATCCAGATAGATAAATCTTTAGGGACAGAAAGATTGTGGTCATTGGGGGCTGGGAGAGGCAAGATAGGGATGGCCTGCCTAATGGGCAAGAGGTCCTCTTTTGGGTGAAGAAAATGTGTTAGAATGAGGTTGTAGCAATGGTTGCACAACGGCAACATTGTGAAGGTATTAAATCTCCCTGAATCACATACTTTAAAACGATTAAAATGGTAAATCATATGTACATTTTACCATAGTAAAAGAGGTCATAAAAATAGGGAAAAAATTTAATGTATTGCTGAATGTTGGGACATCTGTATGGTTTCCAAATTTTCATTATGAAAACTAACCCTGAGATGAATATCTTTGTACATTTTGGTTAGGACAAATTTTTAAGTTTTGGAAATTACTTACAGCCCTTGGACCAAGTCTGGCTTGCAGTCTGTTTTTGTAGGGTCCTCATACTAAGAATGGGTCTTATGTTTTAAATGGTTGAAAAAAAATCCAAAGAAGATGAATATTTATTGTTTATTCACTGACAGCCTTTGCCAAATGTCTGTTTCTTAAGAGCAGGGACTTGTCTGTTTTATTCATGCCAGGACAGTGTCACATCACAAAAGCATATAATAAAATGTGAAAAATCTGTGGCACCTTTGTGCCTTATTGGTGAGAACGTAAAATGGCGGAATAACCCAGATGTTGGTTAGTTGGTTACTGGATAAATAAAAATGATATTATTCATACAGTGGAATATTAGTCAGCTATGAAAACGAATGAATTATTACCACACGGATGAATCTTTTTTTTTTAAAGATTTATTTATTTATTTATTTAGGGCAGGGGACAGGTTGGGGAAGGAGAGGAGCGGGGGGGCCACTTGTATTGGTCTTTCATTTCTCTATTTTCATCCGTCTTTGTTCTTTGGCTCCTGTGGGCCTCCCATCGCGGTGGCCTCTGTTGTCGCAGAGTGCCGGCTCTGGGCTCCTGTGCCCCAGAGCTCTGGCTCGGTAATTGGACACATCGGTCCAGCCGCTCCGTGGCACATGGGATCTTCCCAGGCCAGGGATCAAACCCGGGCGCCTTGCACTGCAAGGCGATGTCCTTACTCACTGGACCACCAGGGGAAGCCCTGGATGAATCTTAAAACATTCTATTAAGTGAAACAAGCCAGACATAAAAGACCTCATGATTCCATTAATGTGAAATATCCAGATAGATAAATCTTTAGGGACAGAAAGATTGTGGTCATTGGGGGCTGGGAGAGGCAAGATAGGGATGGCCTGCCTAATGGGCAAGAGGTCCTCTTTTGGGTGAAGAAAATGTGTTAGAATGAGGTTGTAGCAATGGTTGCACAACGGCAACATTGTGAAGGTATTAAATCTCCCTGAATCACATACTTTAAAACGATTAAAATGGTAAATCATATGTACATTTTACCATAGTAAAAGAGGTCATAAAAATAGAAAAAATTTAATGTATTATTGAATGTTGGACATTTTCATAGTTTCCCAACTTTCATTATGAAAACTCACCCTGAGATAAGTATCTTTGTACATTTTGGTTAGGACAAATTTTTAAGTTTTGGATCACTGACTCAAAAACTATGAGAGACTTTAAGGACTTTATAGACATGATCAAAATGCCCTTTGGGAAGCTGCACCCATTTTATTCTTCTTATTCATTCAATAATAAACACATGGAGAGTATACTCTCTGCTAAAACTGGGAGTACGCTAAAGACTAAGCCACAGTTCTCAGGGGATTGAAATTGAACTGGGTAATAGTGTCATGTTAGTAGCCGGTAACAATGAGGGACAAAAGATGGAAATTTAGGGTGACTCTGTAACAAGGAGGACCCAATTCACTCTTGGTTAGGAAGGGAGGTGATATTTAGGAGATCTAGGGGTTTTCTCAGCCTGAGTCAGCCACTCTCAGCAATTCTGGACATTATCTTTAAAAAGAAGTTGGAATTTTCTAAATTTTTTTTTTTGATTAAAACTTTTACTTCTTTAAACTATATGTATTTGATTACTAGTGAAGATGACTTTTCTCATGTTTATGACCGTTTCTATTTCTTTAGCTGATATTTTCCATTTGGATGTAAATACTTTTCTCTGGAGGTTGGAGAGTTCTTTATACAGTAAGGATCCTGTCTTCTCATTTTCCTGTAAGTATATTCTGCTAGTTTGTAATTTGTCTTCAAATCTTGTGTAGGCTGGTTTTTATACATAGCTTTGTTGAGATATAATTTATATATCATAAAATACCCCCATGATAAGTGTATAATTCAACAATTTTTAGTAAAATTTAAAGTGTACAATTTAATTACTTATATGTATAAACATTGGGCTTCCCTGGTGGCTCAGACAGTAGAGAATCTGCCTGCATTGTGGGAGAGCTGGGTTTGATCCCTAGTCAGGAATATCCCTTGGAGAAAGGAATGGCTACCCACTTCAGTATTCTTTTTTTACCTTTGCCCCACCATGCCTCTTTTATTTATATTTATTTTCATCCATTTTTTTATTCTTTGGCCTGTGTGGGCCTCCCATTGCAGTGGCCTCTCTCATTGCAGAGCACCCTCCCTGGGCACATGTGCTCCAGAGCGCTGGTTCGTAATTGGATACGCCGGTCCAGCAGCATCGCAGCACGTGGGAACTTCCTGGGCCAGGGATTGAACCGGTGCCCCTTGCACTGCAAGGCAGACTCTTTACCTACTGCACCACCAGGCAAGCCCCGCTCGAGTATTCTTGCCTGGAGGATCCCATGGACAGAGGAGCCTGGCAGGCTATAGTCCATGGGGGTCACAAAGAGTCAGACATGACTTCTTTTGCTGTATATATATTTATACACACACACATACACAGGGCATAAATATACAGTAACTATAGAATTATGTAGGGTGTTCTAAAAATATGTATATATCTTTCATTGTATACAGTCACAGTGTTATTATTATTATTGAGTTCAAGATACTGTAGAGGTTAAAAATACCAGAAAAGAAACTTCAACATTATTTTTTTTGGAATCATATTTCAGTCCATTGTTATTCATTTTCCTGTCTGGAACAGGAGAGGAGACACACAGCCTTGGGGGGAAAATCACAGTAGATTTTTTCACATGCAGACACCTTAGGCATGAAAAGCAAAGCAGCAGCGATTAATTGTTTCCCTTCACTGCTGCTGTACTGGTTAACTGGTAGCCCACAGGCGTGTGTGAGGATCAGATAACTGGGAGCCCTGGCTGAGAAGTTGCTGTGGTTACCCAATTCTGATTTAGGGCAAGATGACCTCTGCTTTAGCAGTGCTGCCTGTTTTGACTTTCCTTTTTCTCCTGCCTCTGTGTGCAGACAGTGCCCTGTTTTAAAGTAACTTTCTTTTTTGCTTTTCTTTCAGTCTCTAAATCCTTTTGGCTCAGTGATACCTGTAGGAGAGGAATGGCTTCTGGGTGATTCCCGCTTTTAGGGGGCATTTCAGCTCACATCCTCGATGATCAGACCATGATCACCTCCAGGCATGCACTTTACATCTCCCTCTCCTGGGACTTCAGTTCCCTTTGCCCCATTCCTGCCGCAGCCTGAGACAGGGAGGCTGGATTATCCAGGTCTGCCTTTCTCTCCTGGGCTTTCACTCTCTGAAGTCAGTATCTTTATCTCTTTTTTTTCAGTTGAGGAAGCTAGGAGAAGGCAAGGGAGTGGGGGACTTCCCTGGAAGTGGAGTGGTTAAGACTCCACGCTTCCACTACAGGGGCATGGGTTTGATCCCTGGCCAGGAAATTAAGACCCCATGCACACGCTGCATGGTTTGGCCAAAAGAAAAAAAAAAGAGAGAAAATTCAAGGGATTTCACCAAGATCCACAGGTTAAAGCAGTGTAGACATTGTTCTTTGTTCCTACTCACGCCCAGTTTAGGGACTCCCCCATCGTCCGTGTCCAGAGCCTGCCTCACAGTATGGATGCTTGCTTTCCCAGTCTCCCCTGTGTGAAGGTGAGCACCTGTGACCTAAGCTTCCCCAATTACACATCCTTTTTTCAGGGTTAGACAGTAGGCTAGAACCATGCAGGAGCAGAGACCACAGAGAACCCTCCTTGGTGGCTGTGGCGGGGACAAGAGTGGCATAAACCAGGGCCCAGCCACCATGCAGCATTGCAAAAGGTGTGACTCCTCTGTTGGAAGTGATGCCTGGAGCCTGGGGTGTAAACCCTCAGCATCATGGGAGTCTTGGGAATGAATGAGGTCCCCAAGACTGGGCTATGAACTGTCATCGTTATATATATATATATATGGTTATTTTCGTTTTTCTTTATTTATTGGACTGTGGTAGGTCTTACCTGCAGCATGCAGAATCTTTAGTTACGAGATGTAAACTCTTAGTTGCAGTCTGTGAAATCTAGTTCCCTGGCCAGGGATCAAACCAGAGCCCCCTGCATTGGGACTGTGACGTCTTAGCCACCGGACCACCAGGGAGGTCCCTGAACTGTTATCTTTTAATGGGCCACATAATTTTGGGTAATGAGCCTTTTAGCATCAACCTCACAGACTGAGAATCGGAGAACCTTGCCCACCCACTCCAGATCTCTGGGAATGCCCAAGTGCCCCAAGTCCCAAGTACAATTCTGGGCAAACAGGAAGGAGGTGAACCTCTACATATAATGAAGATTATATTTTTTCCCATCCATTCCCATCTGGTAAGAGTTCATTGCCAGGTATAATATGATATAAACAAAGAAAATCTTTTTATCTTGTATCTGAGTGGTAAGGAGAAGGAAATATTAGCTGTACATAGGAAATAATTCATGTGTTTTAATTTTGTTTAGCTCTCCATTTTCTCCTACCCTCATAATCACAGTCATAATGAATAGTTATTCATATTGAGAAGGAAAACCTGGTCTGGACCTGAAATTGTTATGGCTACTCATTAGGACATCCTCTCATTGTATTGAGTGGTACTGAGTTGAAAGATAGGGTTGTAAAGGAGCAGATAGCCTCCATCCTTCCACTTCATCTCCTGCTGGACCACAACTCTGACACCAGTCGACTTTAGGGATGCAATGGACGGTTCACTGGGAAATCCTGAAAGAGCTGGAGATACGAGAGGGAAAGACAGGACTGCTGCTGATAAGCAAGCGTCTCAAAGTCTACAAATCTAATGGAATAAGTTCTCAGACCTGGGGTTTTGAGGACAAGGGAAAAGAAGTACAAGAATGCCCTGTGGGAGGCACGGAGAAACAAGAACCACAAAGAACTCTCCTTGGTGGTGGAAGTGAGCAGAAGAGTGGTACCAGAGTTTAGTTGGAGTCAGAAAGACTAACGAAAACTCAGAATATATAAATAATTAATTGGTAATTGCTATAGGAATGGCTAGTACTTTATCCTAGAAAGGTCCTGAGACATTGCCCCTATCTGACAGATGAGAACACAGGCCCATAGAGAGGTAAGCACATCGCTAGTTAGCGACATCATTAGCTTGGAAATGGGAAAATCAGAGGTGGCTTTGAATTCTTATCTCAGCCATTTTCTGGCTCTAGTTAGGAACCCAGGAGTAATTTACTTAGTTCCCCTATACCTCAACTTTCTCATCCAAAGGTAAGGATGAAACTTGTATCCCCCATAGGGATTTCATAAAGATTAGATGTAGTAATATATGTAAAGTGTCTTACACATAGGTGATCAATAAATAGTGTATTAATGTTATGAGTTTCATTTCTTGTCCATGATTAAAAGTTAATCAATAAGAGAGTACTTAGCTCAGTACCAAATATTAATGTAGTTTTATTTCTTCTGGGAGGGACCTAAGGTCAAGAAACAATGGGAGTTAAAAATGTAAAAGGTGAGGGACTTCCTTGGTGGTCCAATGGTAGAGACTCTGTGCTTCCCCTGCAAGGGCTGGGAGTTTAATCCCTGGCTAGGGAACTAAGATCCTACATGCCGCGCAGTGCAGCCAAAAAAAGAGAAAGAATACATCCTACATTTAAAAAAAAAAAAAAGAAAAGAAAAAGTGAAAAATATTTACAAAATTGAAGAGGATAATCAAGGCTGCTGTGCTTGGATGTTCACTTATAGTTTACATAGAACATAATGTAGACGGTGGCCTTTGAGTATATTCATTGTACAAACTGATCCATCATGTGTGGTAGTTCTCAGGACAATAGGTAATTAGTAGTCTTCAATGAATAATTGGATATTATTTGAAAGGAGACCAGAAAGCAATTAAAGATGTCTTTGGATTTTATGATTGCAAAGGCCCCTAGGGATTATGTAGTTCAAATTTCTCATTTTTCAGATGAGGAAACTGAGATCCAGAGAGAGAAAGAGATGGCATGTGGGATCTTCCCAGGCCAGGGATCAAACCAGTGCCTCTTGCACTGCAACACAGACTCTTTACCCTCTGGACCACCAGGGAAGCCCAGCTCCTTTGCTTCTTTTAACCTTTGTTAGGAGCAGACTCAGCATGGCTATGCAGAAATTTGTTTAGTTCTAAGTCTTTGCAAGTTTTCTCACAATTCCTGTTGAGAAACACCCTTAAAGACATTTTGTTCGCTTCTGCTTTCAGCAGGCAAGCTGTGTGGTTTAGTAACACCTCAACCAGGTTGCTAGCTTGGTAGTAATCTGAGAACAGTATCTCTGGAGGCCAGCTGAACTCCTTTGAAGTTTGCTATGGAGAACTGATGAACTGCTGCAAATTATACTTAGACAAACGCAGAGCCTAGTAGGGCCTATGGGAGACTCTGAAAGCTGATATCAGTCAGGAAGTAAATGCCTTGGGATTACTTTAAACCAACGGAAGCCATAGGCCATCTGGATTAAAAGTTATTTTTTCAATAAAAAAAAGAGTACTTAGCTCAGTACCAAATATTAATGTAGTTTTATTTCTTCTGGGAGGGACCTAAGGTCAAGAAACAATGGGAGTTAAAAATGTAAAAGGTGAGGGACTTCCTTGGTGGTCCAATGGTAGAGACTCTGTGCTTCCCCTGCAAGGGCTGGGAGTTTAATCCCTGGCTAGGGAACTAAGATCCTACATGCCGCGCAGTGCAGCCAAAAAAAGAGAAAGAATACATCCTACATTTAAAAAAAAAAAAAAGAAAAGAAAAAGTGAAAAATATTTACAAAATTGAAGAGGATAATCAAGGCTGCTGTGCTTGGATGTTCACTTATAGTTTACATAGAACATAATGTAGACGGTGGCCTTTGAGTATATTCATTGTACAAACTGATCCATCATGTGTGGTAGTTCTCAGGACAATAGGTAATTAGTAGTCTTCAATGAATAATTGGATATTATTTGAAAGGAGACCAGAAAGCAATTAAAGATGTCTTTGGATTTTATGATTGCAAAGGCCCCTAGGGATTATGTAGTTCAAATTTCTCATTTTTCAGATGAGGAAACTGAGATCCAGAGAGAGAAAGAGATGGCATGTGGGATCTTCCCAGGCCAGGGATCAAACCAGTGCCTCTTGCACTGCAACACAGACTCTTTACCCTCTGGACCACCAGGGAAGCCCAGCTCCTTTGCTTCTTTTAACCTTTGTTAGGAGCAGACTCAGCATGGCTATGCAGAAATTTGTTTAGTTCTAAGTCTTTGCAAGTTTTCTCACAATTCCTGTTGAGAAACACCCTTAAAGACATTTTGTTCGCTTCTGCTTTCAGCAGGCAAGCTGTGTGGTTTAGTAACACCCTCAACCAGGTTGCTAGCTTGGTAGTAATCTGAGAACAGTATCTCTGGAGGCCAGCTGAACTCCTTTGAAGTTTGCTATGGAGAACTGATGAACTGCTGCAAATTATACTTTAGAACCAAACAGGCAGAGCCTAGTAGGGCCTATGGGAGACTGCGGGAAAGCTGATATCAGTCAGGAAGTAAATGCCTTGGGCTTCGAATTAATAGCTGGCCGTAACATTGCCACTTCATTTCCCCATCCTCCACTGCCAGAAATCAGTCAGTAAATGGATAGGTTGGAAACAATGTGCCACTAGGTGCCATGGGGATCCCAGGAAGGCTAGTTGATCTCCATCAGTGGGATAAACGTGAGGAATTCAGAGGGTGGAAAAATTCTTGAGGGCTGGTGCCTTGAAGAGGGGGCTCTGTGGAGGAATTGACCCTGAGCAGTGCCCTGAACATTGGATAGGCTTGGAGCAGAGGAAGTAGAAAAGATGAGATGGGGAATGTATTTTGGGTGGAGAAATGACAAGCTCAAAGGCTTAGAAGGAGAAATATACAAGATGTGTTTGGGAAATGGATATGGATCAGTCTAATTGGGATGGTGAGAAGTTGTGAAAGGAAGCTTGGTCTACCGCTGTAGGTTCATAACCTCCAAGTGACAGGGTTTTGACTTTATACTGAGGATAATGGAGAGCTCTGGAAGACTGGCTTGGTGCGTAAAGAGACTTAGGAGGTACAGGGTTCATCACTGGGTCAGGAAGATCCCCTGGAGAAGAGAAGTGGCAACAGACTCCTGTATTCTTGCCTGGGAAATTCCACTGACAGAGGAGCCTGGCAAGCTAGTCTATGGGATCGTAAAGAGTCAGGCACAACTGAGCTGACAACACACATGAAGCATTTCTAAGATGTGGGCAGCATTGGTAAGTAACTTCCAGTTAGTCTTTGAGTCTTTTACCTAAGTATATGTAGAAAAATGAGAAGAGATGCTGAGTGACCAAAAGGGTAGACTGTGCTGGTCATTGGCCTATTGCTTTCAATCCTTATCTGCTCTTCCGTGCTCTGCTGCGTATCAGAGAGAGAGAAATTACATTTTCCAGATTCCCAAACTAGCTGGTTTCTGTGTAGATTTTGTTGAGTTAAGGCACTGGCAGATGACAGGAAGAGAGAATTGACTACCTTTCTGACTGGTTTCTTGTGGCGTCTTTGGCATCAGTGAGAGCAGAACAGAAGACAGTGCAGCTGGTGGTGATGGCACTGGCTCTGGTGACACCAGCAGCAGTGGATCTGGGTGGTGGCTGTGGGCACAGGAGGACCAATCTGAAAATGTAGGCTCCCGGGCTCCAGCTCCGACAACTGGGCTCCGACAGCCAAGAGGAGCCCTGGGGATGCTGTGCCCCTGGGTTTTAGGCAGCACTTTTGCTCCTCTCGCCTAGAGTGGGGATGGCTTCCAGAAGTTAATGATATTTGAGTCATGGCCCCTTTCCTCTCTTGCTCCTCCATCTCTTCTAACACTCTTGTAGCCAGTTCCTTTGGTAATTACTTCTGTTTGAAATACTTAAAACTGCTTTTCTTTCCTTTAATTAGACCCTGATTCATACAGGACCTCGTATACTTTCTTCACTTGGTTTCTGGGACACTACACAGGTTTCACCCCTGTCCTAGTAGACACTTCTCTCTCTCTCTCTCTCTCTTTTTTTTAAGTATTTATTTATTTGGCTACATGGGATCTTAGTTGTGGAATGTGGAATCTAGTTCTCTGACCAGGGATTGAACCCAGGCCCCCGATATTGGGAGCTCAGAGTCTTAGCTACTGAGCCACCAGGGAAATCCCCTTCTTAATCTCTTTTGTTGGCTAGTTCTCCCTCTTCAACTTGACTCTTAAAATATTGGAGTGCCCCAGGGCATAAGAACTGTTAATGACTTCCATGTGAATAGTTAATTTTCCAATGATCTAAAGATCTAACCTTATCTGTATACAGCTTCATCCCCCAGGAGCATGGGAATTGCTATCTTATTATTGAGAGGGGAATTGAAGACTCTTGGTACTATTTTATTCATAGCATCTCAAGAGGTGATTTCACATATTGCTTCCACCTCTGAGGCTGAGGCCTAATCCCACATGCTCACAGCTGAAGAGGAGTCAAAAAAGGGTTTGCTTATTTCTAGGCTAGTCCTTCAGTAAGAAAAAAGCCTACCATCCAGGCTCTGTATCAGAGAGAGAAATTACATTTTCCAGATTCCCAAACTAGCTGGTTTCTGTGTAGATTTTGTTGAGTTAAGGCACTGGCAGATGACAGGAAGAGAGAATTGACTACCTTTCTGACTGGTTTCTTGTGGCGTCTTTGGCATCAGTGAGAGCAGAACAGAAGACAGTGCAGCTGGTGGTGATGGCACTGGCTCTGGTGACACCAGCAGCAGTGGATCTGGGTGGTGGCTGTGGGCACAGGAGGACCAATCTGAAAATGTAGGCTCCCGGGCTCCAGCTCCGACAACTGGGCTCCGACAGCCAAGAGGAGCCCTGGGGATGCTGTGCCCCTGGGTTTTAGGCAGCACTTTTGCTCCTCTCGCCTAGAGTGGGGATGGCTTCCAGAAGTTAATGATATTTGAGTCATGGCCCCTTTCCTCTCTTGCTCCTCCATCTCTTCTAACACTCTTGTAGCCAGTTCCTTTGGTAATTACTTCTGTTTGAAATACTTAAAACTGCTTTTCTTTCCTTTAATTAGACCCTGATTCATACAGGACCTCGTATACTTTCTTCACTTGGTTTCTGGGACACTACACAGGTTTCACCCCTGTCCTAGTAGACACTTCTCTCTCTCTCTCTCTCTCTTTTTTTTAAGTATTTATTTATTTGGCTACATGGGATCTTAGTTGTGGAATGTGGAATCTAGTTCTCTGACCAGGGATTGAACCCAGGCCCCCGATATTGGGAGCTCAGAGTCTTAGCTACTGAGCCACCAGGGAAATCCCCTTCTTAATCTCTTTTGTTGGCTAGTTCTCCCTCTTCAACTTGACTCTTAAAATATTGGAGTGCCCCAGGGCATAAGAACTGTTAATGACTTCCATGTGAATAGTTAATTTTCCAATGATCTAAAGATCTAACCTTATCTGTATACAGCTTCATCCCCCAGGAGCATGGGAATTGCTATCTTATTATTGAGAGGGGAATTGAAGACTCTTGGTACTATTTTATTCATAGCATCTCAAGAGGTGATTTCACATATTGCTTCCACCTCTGAGGCTGAGGCCTAATCCCACATGCTCACAGCTGAAGAGGAGTCAAAAAGGATTTGCTTATTTCTAGGCTAGTCCTTCAGTAAGAAAAAAAGCCTACCATCCAGGCTCTGGTCATCTCCTTTGCAGTTTCAGAAACTGCTTTTTTGTTGTGCCCACTCTGAAATCAAATTCAGCAATACAGAGTATCCCAGTAAAATGCTTATACTTTTCAGATGTAATATAAACGATAAATCATCATTTTAAGGTACTTTTTTTTCTTTTTTTCCATCTTTTTATCCATCCTTTTATTCTTTGGCCTGTGTAGGCCTCCCATTGCAGTGGCCTCCCTCACTGCAGAGCACTGGCTCTGAGCACATGCGCTCCAGAGCACTGGTTCATAATCGGACACACCAGTCCAACCACTCCATGGCATGTGGGATCTTCCCGGGCCAGGGATCGAACCGCTGCCCCTTGCACTGCAAGGCGGACTCTCTATCCACTGGACCAGCAGGGAAGCCCTAAATCATCATTTTAAACAATGGATTACTACTGCTGGGCATTAGTGGTTTTAAGATAACTAAAGTATCTTAATAATATTGCATGTTTCAATCTATTAACATGGTATACCTCTCTGTTTAATTAGGTCTTCCTGAACTGGTCTTGGCAGTGCTCTCTCAGAGTTTTCAGTGTTACAATCTTACTTGTTAAAATTATGAAAATGAATTATACAATTTTATAGCTACTTTTTTCTCTTAGCATTTCTTCCAAAGCATTCTGTTATGTCCTTTAAGGGTTTTATTAACTTCTGTGGGAGCGCCTGTGATCCAGTGTAAAGATTCCACCACTGCAGGGGCACTGGTCCAGTCCCTCTTGGAGAACTAAGATCCTGCATGCCATGCATCTTAGTTGTGGAATGTGGAATCTAGTTCTCTGACCAGGGATTGAACCCAGGCCCCCGATATTGGGAGCTCAGAGTCTTAGCTACTGAGCCACCAGGGAAATCCCCTTCTTAATCTCTTTATTGGCTAGTTCTCCCTCTTCAACTTGACTCTTAAAATATTGGAGTGCCCCAGGGCATAAGAACTGTTAATGACTTCCATGTGAATAGTTAATTTTCCAATGATCTAAAGATCTAACCTTATCTGTATACAGCTTCATCCCCCAGGAGCATGGGAATTGCTATCTTATTATTGAGAGGGGAATTGAAGACTCTTGGTACTATTTTATTCATAGCATCTCAAGAGGTGATTTCACATATTGCTTCCACCTCTGAGGCTGAGGCCTAATCCCACATGCTCACAGCTGAAGAGGAGTCAAAAAGGATTTGCTTATTTCTAGGCTAGTCCTTCAGTAAGAAAAAAAGCCTACCATCCAGGCTCTGGTCATCTCCTTTGCAGTTTCAGAAACTGCTTTTTTGTTGTGCCCACTCTGAAATCAAATTCAGCAATACAGAGTATCCCAGTAAAATGCTTATACTTTTCAGATGTAATATAAACGATAAATCATCATTTTAAGGTACTTTTTTTTCTTTTTTTCCATCTTTTTATCCATCCTTTTATTCTTTGGCCTGTGTGGGCCTCCCATCGCAGTGGCCTCTCTCCTTGCAGAGCACTGGCTCTGAGCACATGCGCTCCAGAGCACTGGTTCATAATCGGACACACCAGTCCAACCACTCCATGGCATGTGGGATCTTCCCGGGCCAGGGATCGAACCGCTGCCCCTTGCACTGCAAGGCGGACTCTCTATCCACTGGACCAGCAGGGAAGCCCTAAATCATCATTTTAAACAATGGATTACTACTGCTGGGCATTAGTGGTTTTAAGATAACTAAAGTATCTTAATAATATTGCATGTTTCAATCTATTAACATGGTATACCTCTCTGTTTAATTAGGTCTTCCTGAACTGGTCTTGGCAGTGCTCTCTCAGAGTTTTCAGTGTTACAATCTTACTTGTTAAAATTATGAAAATGAATTATACAATTTTATAGCTACTTTTTTCTCTTAGCATTTCTTCCAAAGCATTCTGTTATGTCCTTTAAGGGTTTTATTAACTTCTGTGGGAGCGCCCTGCTGATCCAGTGGTAAAGATTCCACACTTCACTGCAGGGGGCACTGGTCCAGTCCCTCTTGGAGAACTAAGATCCTGCATGCCATGCAGTATGTAACCCCATGAACAGTAGCCCGCCAGGCTCCTCTGTCCATGAAATTTTCTAGGCAAGAATACTGGAGTGAATTGTCATTTTCTACTCCAGGGGAATCTTCCCAACCTGTGTCTCTTGCATCAGAGTTCTAACTGCAGAATTCAGGAAAATCCCAGCATATGAATTTTTACATGAACATTTCCTATTGGAAAATGACTATCTGCCCCATCCGCAGACCCAAAACAGAAAGGCCTAAGTGTTTATATATTTGGTTGAATAAAGAGAGGCAACTCTCGGGCTTCCCTGGTGGTCCAATGGGTAAGGACACTGCCTTGCAGTGCAAGGTGTGCCGGTTCGATCCCTGACCTGGGAGGACCGCAGACCCAAAACAGAAAGGCCTAAGTGTTTATATATTTGGTTGAATAAAGAGAGGCAACTCTCGGGCTTCCCTGGTGGTCCAATGGGTAAGGACACTGCCTTGCAGTGCAAGGGGTGCCGGTTCGATCCCTGACCTGGGAGGATCCCATGTGGTGCGGAGCGGCTGGACCGATGTGTCCAATTACTGAGCCGGAGCTCTGCTACAACAGAGGCCACTGCGATGGGAGGCTCACACGGGCCAAGGAACAAGGATGGATGAAAATAGATAAATGAAAGACCAATAGAAGTGGCCCGCCCGCACCCTCCCTCCCCAACCTGCCCCCCACCAAAAAAAAATTGAAAAAAAAAAAAGAGAGGCAACTCTGGAAAAGTAACTAAAACATATGGGGAGACTAAGGTAAGATGGGTTATTTTAACAAAGTCTGTGTGTATAGATTTCTCCTGCTCCAACTTCACTATCTCTGGTGGTAAGAATGTTTCTTTCCTCCTGACATCTCACACTAGGGAGTTTTATCTCTTGCTTTCAGGAAGAAAAGTGTAGAATGTGGAGAGGTGGGCAGGAGTGGTCAGAATGTCCTTGTATCTTCTGTTTTTCAAATGCCTTTAGCTCAAAAGAATCCTTAAGTCATAGTAGCATACTTGGGGTAGTTTTGCAGCTCTGGAAAACAGCTGGACAAGATCCTTTGATAAGGGTTATTCATAGAACTGAAGCAAATAGAGAAAGCCTGCTAAAATCTTAAAGGTTTGGATTATCAAAGAGCCTCCCAGGCTATTCAACACAGCCTGTGAAGCCTCTAAGGTATTGATATCTGACCTATGTGAGCAGCAATGTCTGCTGAAGCCTGACAGCTTCCAGAAAGGGTGTTCTTCCCAGTGCCTGACTCAGGTGCAGGTGTAGTGATAGGGATAGAGTAGGATAAGTAAATAGTTATCTTAATAAAGAATTCCACAAGGGGATTAAAGCAGAGAGGGAATTTTTTTTTTTTTTTTTTTAGTAAAACAAAATTTATTTGTAAAACAGGACCTGTGATATAAAATGGCACACAATCAAGTTATACAAAAATACAAAATTTCGTTCTGATTACAGGGTCTAGTTGCAAATGATAATTAGAAAGCATTCCTGGTGGCTTCCAAATAGCTGAGATGGCGTGCATACGGAACAGGGAACAGCAAGGGTCCGTGGTGCTGGGATGTTCAAGCGAGCAGAACCTAATTTCCAAATTCAAGACTTTCAGCGGGTCCCTCTGGAGGGACACCTCCTAGAATAACTAGTGCCTGGAATGTCGTCTTCTTTGATACCCATCTTCCAGACTTTCACCAATCCTAAATTTAGTTCCCAGTGTTTCTGAAGGTCTATCATCTGTGTGGCGATGAAACAGAGGGGATTCTGAATTTTCTTACATGATTTGCTCTCTCACCTATTTGGATGATGGTTAGTTACACGATTATATTTATTTCCATGTCAAATGATATGAAAGAGGACAGTGAGACTGTTTAGTGACATCCGATGTTAGATGTTAACTTCTGGAGAATTATTATTTCAAATTAGCTACTTTCATAAGGCTGTTTTCCATGATCTTGCCAAGACATGAACTCTTGTTTCTTTTTTTTAAAAAAAAAGAAAAAAAAAAAAACCCACTTCAAACTCTTACTGCAAATATTCTGAAAAATCAGAAATACTACACGAGCTTTGAAAAGAAATCGAGGCATTTAGCAAATTTTAGCCTAGCTAAAGAATATGGATACTTAAAAAAAAAATACAATTTACCTTTTACAGCAATTTAAAGGTCCAACCCTTTGAAAGGAAGCACATTAGCAAACAGCTGCTTATTAAGCCCTAGTGACATTAATTGTATGCCTTTCCATAATACCAGTCTAATTCACTGTCTAATTCTGGTAGGAGGCAATGCTTTCTTTCCTGAAGCCTACCAGATATAAATGGCTAATATTCCATTATTCTGCTTATTGTAATGGTGAATGCTTTAAGAAAAAAAAAGTATAATTTGCTAAGAATAACTCATGATCTGTTTATGTGATAACTCCTTTTTGTTACAATTTTTTTTAAAAAAGCTATTTTTGTTAATGTAAAGTAAATATTTCAGAACAGATTTTTAAAACTTATTGCACTAAATACAGGCTCTGTACAAAAAAAAAAAAAAAAGCCTCAGCATTTTATCATTCCATGGAAGGAGAATCTTTTGAAAGAAAGCATTGCCTCCTACCAGAGAGGGAATTTTAAGGGAGTCTGGGAGACTGTGGTAGGTTAATGACCTCTCAAAAACAGAATCCAGTAACCCGGCAACAATCTACACTACCTTGAAGGAAGACCAGGCACATCAAGTGCCAAGCATACTCAAGCCACAAACCCTGATAGTAGAAACATAAGACAATAGAAATGGGGTCTGAATGTTGCTGCATGAAATCAGGGAGTCAATGGTGCTTAAAGAGAAGCATCTCTCCATGCAGCCAAGATAGGAACAAAGATGAAAGAATCGAAGGAGACTAAGTGAAAGGGGACATTATACTGAAACCTGAGATGAACGACAAGAGTTTAGTATATGTCACCACCCTTCTGCTAACATCAGTTCAGTTCAGTCGCTCAGTTTTGTCCATCTCTTTGTGACCTCATGGACTGCAGCTCGCCAGGCTTCCCTGTCCTTCACCATCTCCCAGAGCTTGGTCAAACTCATGTCCATTGACTCAGTGATGCCATCCAACCATCTCGTCCTCTGTTGTCTTCTCCTCTTGCCTTCTATTTTTCCCAACTGCTGCTGCTTAGTCGCTTCAGTCATGTCTGGCTCTGTGTGACCCTATGGACTGGAGCCCATCAGTCTCCTCTGTCCATGGAATTCTCCAGGCAAGAACACTGGAGTGGGTTGCCATGCCCTCCTCCAGGGGAATCTTCCCAACCCAGGGATGGAACCTGGGTTTCCTGCTTTGCAGGCTAATTCCTTACCACTGAGCCATCAGGGAAATCCCAAATATAAATGTATATATTTATATATATTAGAGACCCCATGGAGAAGCTCGCCAGGCTTCTCCGTCCATGGAACTTTGCAGACAGTAGTATTGGAGTGGGTTGCCATTTCCTCTACATCAGGATCTTTTCCAGTGAATCATCTCTTTACGTCAGGTGGCCAAACTATTGGAGCTTCAGCTTCAGCATCAGTCCTTCCAACACATACATATGATTTAATTGGTACCATGACACTCCCAGTTAGGCTATATAGAGTTAAAGGAGGAACTAATGATGTAAGCCTTGATGGCTACCCCCAATGTGAGGAAGAAGGTGCTCTTCTCTCCATCGCTTTTATAAGCAGAAGAAAATAAGCAGTTTTCTTCTGCTCATAAAAATAAAGTCCTCCAGTCCTTGGGGCAGAGACTGCTCACCTGCCTGCTTGTATCTCTCACAAGTGTCCTGTGCTAATCAACTCACTCTTTGCCTCTCACTGAATTCTTTCTGCTGTATACAGGAGAACCAGAACTTCAGAAACCCCACACACCAGATGAATGGTTTCAGTTAAATAGACAGTGAATTTGAGTCCCCTCCTAAGTCAGGGATCATGGGTTCAAGTACCAACCTGAGCTTTGGCTGGATTCAAGTGCTATCTTTGGGAGATGTTGGGGTTTGGAGAGGCCTGGCATGCTGTGGTCCCTGGGATTGAGGGGGATTGGACACAACTGAGCCACTGAACAGCAACAACAACAAGGATTCTTAATAAAGAGGCAAAAGAGAAGACTCCCGACACTGATCTTTTCTTTTCTTAAATTTTGGCCTCTTTTTTAAAGTTTTTTACTTATTCATTTTCATCCATTTTTATTCTTTGACCTCTGTGGGCTTTCCATTGCAGTGGCCTCTCGTGGCAGAGCACTGGCTCTGGGCGCATACACTCCAGAGAGCTGGCTCGAATTGGACACACCAGTCCAGCCGCTCGGCGGCACGTGGGATCTTCCCTGGCCAGGGATCGAACCGGTGCCCCCTGCTCTGCAAGGCAGACTCTCTACCGACGGGACCACCAGGGAAGCCCAACTCTGATCGTTTCTACTGGTGCAGATGAGCTACATGGATTCAAATGTTCTGGATTTTCGTGGTATGATATTGTTTCAGAGACCCCATGGAGAAGCTCGCCAGGCTTCTCCGTCCATGGAACTTTGCAGACAGTAGTATTGGAGTGGGTTGCCATTTCCTCTACATCAGGATCTTTTCCAGTGAATCATCTCTTTACGTCAGGTGGCCAAACTATTGGAGCTTCAGCTTCAGCATCAGTCCTTCCAACACATACATATGATTTAATTGGTACCATGACACTCCCAGTTAGGCTATATAGAGTTAAAGGAGGAACTAATGATGTAAGCCTTGATGGCTACCCCCAATGTGAGGAAGAAGGTGCTCTTCTCTCCATCGCTTTTATAAGCAGAAGAAAATAAGCAGTTTTCTTCTGCTCATAAAAATAAAGTCCTCCAGTCCTTGGGGCAGAGACTGCTCACCTGCCTGCTTGTATCTCTCACAAGTGTCCTGTGCTAATCAACTCACTCTTTGCCTCTCACTGAATTCTTTCTGCTGTATACAGGAGAACCAGAACTTCAGAAACCCCACACACCAGATGAATGGTTTCAGTTAAATAGACAGTGAATTTGAGTCCCCTCCTAAGTCAGGGATCATGGGTTCAAGTACCAACCTGAGCTTTGGCTGGATTCAAGTGCTATCTTTGGGAGATGTTGGGGTTTGGAGAGGCCTGGCATGCTGTGGTCCCTGGGATTGAGGGGGATTGGACACAACTGAGCCACTGAACAGCAACAACAACAAGGATTCTTAATAAAGAGGCAAAAGAGAAGACTCCAGACACTGATCTTTTCTTTTCTTAAATTTTGGCCTCTTTTTAATGTTTTTTTACTTATTCATTTTCATCCATTTTTATTCTTTGACCTCTGTGGGCTTTCCATTGCAGTGGCCTCTCGTGGCAGAGCACTGGCTCTGGGCGCATACACTCCAGAGAGCTGGCTCGTAATTGGACACACCAGTCCAGCCGCTCGGCGGCACGTGGGATCTTCCCTGGCCAGGGATCGAACCGGTGCCCCCTGCTCTGCAAGGCAGACTCTCTACCGACGGGACCACCAGGGAAGCCCAACTCTGATCGTTTCTACTGGTGCAGATGAGCTACATGGATTCAAATGTTCTGGATTTTCGTGGTATGATATTGTTTCATATTGACAAGAACTTTAGGTGTTGAAAGGCTTCTATATGTCTACAATAAACCAAGTTTTAGGGATAAATGAACAAATGGGCTTCCCTGGTGGCTCAGTAGTAAAGCACCCACCTGCCAATGCAGAATTCATTCACTGGGTTGGGAGAAGGAAGTGGAAACCCACTCCAGGATTCTTTTTAATAAAGTCTTTTAAAAAAATTAATTAAGTAAGTAAGTAATTGATTAATTTTATTTTTGGCTATTCTGGGTTTTCACTGCTGCCACAGGCTCTTCTCCAGTTGCAGGGAGTAGGGGCTACTCTCTAGTTGAAGTGAGCAGGCTTTTTGTGGCAGTGACTTTTCTTGTTGTGGAATTTGGGCTCTAGGGCACACGGGCTTTAGCAGCTGCAGCACATGGGTTCAATAGTTGCGGTACATGGGCTCAATAGTTGCAGCTCCGAGGCTCTAGAGCACAGGCTCAATAGTTGTGGCTCACGGGCTTAGCTGCTCCTCAGCACATGGGATCTTCCTGGATTAGGGATCAAACTTATGTTGCTTGCATTGGCAGGTGAACTTTTTACCACCAAGCTACCAGGTAAGCCCACTCCAGGATTCTTGCCTGGAAAATCCCATGGACAGAGGAGCCTGGCAGGCTACAGTCTATGGGGTTTCAGAGAGTTCGACACAACTTAGTGACTAAAACAACAAGTGGCATCTGGTTTCAGTTGGGAATAGCAAACAAGGAGAATTTCCACAGAGGCCAGACGAGGGGCTGCCTAAGGGGCTAGCCAAGGAGCTCTACCACCTGGACAGTGAGGGCTCACTGCTATGGCCCAGTGGGACTGTATTGGCTCCATGGGCCAGGGGCACCATGCTGCCCTCTTCCTAAAGAGGGTTTAAAAAAGTGATCACTCAATCCTTTAATCAATCACTTATAGAAGTGATCACTTAAGTTATATCTATCTATCTATCTATATCTCACTTCTGTTGGGGAGAGAAACTTGTCTTTAAGCTTAAGCTTATGCTTATGGATCCTTAACTCAAGAGAAGAAACGTCTTGATTCTAAAGCTCTAAAGATCCTGGATTTTGTGCTGGACTCAGTGGCTAGATGGAACTTTGCAGCTATAGGTCTTGGGGTGGGGCAAGTGCCTTTTATTTATGGGAAGAAGGATGTGTTTGAATGTTGGCTAACCAACATGCAGCCCAAATTGCTAGTTTTTTACCCCTAGTATACTCTGTTTCTTTTTTAACAGAGCCCTGATTTTGTTGAGGGTGGCAGTGTGCCAGCTGGGAGGACTATCCTCTTTGGTCTCCTTTGCAGGCAGAGGTGGCCAGACGACACACACACTTAGGGCTTCTGGGAGGTTCTTGCTTTTCTGACTGAATTTATTCCTTTTTTCAGCTTCTCCTCCTGCTGCTTGTTTGGACTGTAGTTGCTGGAATTGCCCTAGCCTGTCCGTAACCAGGGCACAGAGACAGGAGGGTGAAACTCTACACGGTAAGTCTGGCAAACTGGAAAGACAGAATGAACATGGCTTCCTAATGGCAACGGGGTACACCATACCAGCTCTGGATTGCATACCTTTAGGATTGTTATGCTGGAAAAGGAAGCCCAATAGCCTGTTTTTGTTTTGTTTTGTTTTGTTTTGTTTGTAGCTGAACACTTTCTTAAATTGATACACATTCAAAATGAAACTCATCACCTTCTCCCTGACCTCCACTTCCCTTCCTGTATTCCCTACTTGGTCCCTTGACCACTGTATACTCAGAAATCAACATGCACCCCTTGACTTCTATCTGTTATTGGCCCCTCCCCCAATAAATAATCAATTTATTAGTCTTACTGATTTGAAACCGTGTACAGGCTCCTGTGCCCTTGTTCTTAGAAGTGAAATGCTGACCCAGGAGTTAATGGTTCTGAAACGTGAAGATGTAGAGACAAAGAACAGCTGTTGGTCTGGGGAACTAGTAACAATTTAGGCGATCATTCTGCCACAGAGCAGAATCACCAAACTCTTAGTTCCCTGAAGGATATAGACAAAAGCCTGACGTATATTCCTAAATTATTTTTACAAGAAGCAGATCCCCTACAAATGAAAACTGCTGACCACAAGAAGGTAGACTCTAGACTGGTTGAAAGCAGAAGGATGAGGATGCTTGAAACTTTTCCTTGATGCCAACCAATCCAAGAATTGTCCATGTGCTGATCATGCCCTGCTCCTTGGACACAAAACTCACTACCCCTTCCAGGGTGGGCCACACAGTCTTGAGGGCACTAACCCTCTGTGGCCCTGTTGCCTGGCAAACCAATAAACGCTACTTTTTGTTACCCCAAATTCTATATCCATATTTCTGTTCAGCACCAGTGAACAGAGAATAAGTTTCAGCAACAGATTCAACTTTTAAATCTCTCCCGGTTTAAGTTGATTTGCCTATGTGCGCACTAAGTTGCTTCAGCTGTGTCTGACTTTTTGTGACCCTATGGACTTTAGCCCACCAAGGTCCTCTGTCCATAAGATTCTCCGGACAAGAATACTGGAGTGAGTTGCCATTTCCTCCTCCAAGGGACCTTCCCTTGAAGGAGAGATCCCCTCCTGACCCAAGGATCAAACCCACGTCTCTTATGTCTCTGGCATTGGCGGGCAGTTGAATTGTGTCCCCCAAGAAGCTCTCTTAGCGTCCGAGTCCCTGGAACCTCAGAATGGGACCTTGCTTGGAAATAAGGACATTGCTGATATAATTAGTTAAGATGAGATGGTGCTGAAGCAGGGCAGATACTTAGTCCAATCCAACTGGTATAGGAAGATGATGTGAAGAAGACAGAGACCCATGGGGAGAACACAGAGGTGGAAATTGGAGAGATGCAGCTGCAAGCCAAGGAGCATGAGGACAGATGGCCCCCTCACCAGAAGCTCCAGCGAAGGAAGGAAGATTCTACCGAGTCCCAGGGGGAACACAGCCCTGCTGGCACCATGATTTTGGACTTCTAGCCTCCAGAACTGTGAGAGAACATATTTCTGTTACTTAAGTCACCCTATTTGTGTTTCTTCCTTACAGCAGCCTCAGGGGGCTTATCTATGCCCTAATGCATTCACTCTACCAAGTCACCAGACACTGGTTTTGTTGCAAGAGCCTCTGAACCGGCCCCCCAGTTTCCAGTGTGGCTTCCTTTCCATTCCTGCCCCAGATAGCAGCCTGAATGAGCTTTCTAAAGCTCAAATTACTCTCTTGTTTACACGTGTTTCAAAGACTTCCCAGTACTCTAAAGATAAAATTCTAAACTCTTACTTGATACAAAAGGCTCTGTGTACCTTTCTGGCATCAACTGGTCTCATACTTTTCAGCTACTTTTTATGCCTACAAAATTCCCCCAATATTCCTACCCTGTTTGACTTCTGGCTTCAATGCCCATAGATGTCTCTTTTCCCCAAAAGCCATCCTCGACTCTCCCAGCACTCGTATTGCCCCTGCTGGGTGCTCTTTTAAAGCCTGGCTCTTCTCTACCGGAGCATAAATCCTGTTCGTTATGATGCTCGCCTGCTTATCTATTTGCCTCTTACCTCTGCACGCTCCTGGGAGCAGGGACGACACCTTCTCCAGCCAGACAGCATCGGTGAGCAGTGGCTGCACCATTTCAGGTGTTCAGTACATCGGATTGATGGGAACAGAGGGTTGAATGTTTTTATTATCTTTCCCTTGAGTTTCAGATTTTGAAAGATTTTAACCACTAAACACAGTTTATTACTTATGTTAACCTATTTGGCCTTATCAGTGGGTTCACATATGACTTTCTTTTCTTTCTTTCTTCCTACCTTCCTTCTATCTTTCTTTCATGTTGAATATTGCTCGATTGAAGATTGATTCCAAGCCATTTTCTTTCTGAGGAATAACTTAGGGACCTAACAGTCCTGGTATTTGAATCTAGTCAATTCTCCTACATTTAATAGATTAGGAAACTGAGGCCCTGGGAGGTGAGATGACTTGCCTGAGGTCGAAGTAAGTTAGTAATGTCACCAGGCAAAAACTGAAGTTTTCTAACTTCTCTTCGGGATTCTTTCTGCTCTTTAACAATAGCTGAGCCCATTGTGCGTTGGTGCAATGTTTAACAGTTGGCTCTTTAGGAGAAACAAAAAAGAGCCTCGGGAAATTTGGAAAACATCTATCACTGTTAATCGCCCTAATGCATTCACTCTACCAAGTCACCAGACACTGGTTTTGTTGCAAGAGCCTCTGAACCGGCCCCCCAGTTTCCAGTGTGGCTTCCTTTCCATTCCTGCCCCAGATAGCAGCCTGAATGAGCTTTCTAAAGCTCAAATTACTCTCTTGTTTACACGTGTTTCAAAGACTTCCCAGTACTCTAAAGATAAAATTCTAAACTCTTACTTGATACAAAAGGCTCTGTGTACCTTTCTGGCATCAACTGGTCTCATACTTTTCAGCTACTTTTTATGCCTACAAAATTCCCCCAATATTCCTACCCTGTTTGACTTCTGGCTTCAATGCCCATAGATGTCTCTTTTCCCCAAAAGCCATCCTCGACTCTCCCAGCACTCGTATTGCCCCTGCTGGGTGCTCTTTTAAAGCCTGGCTCTTCTCTACCGGAGCATAAATCCTGTTCGTTATGATGCTCGCCTGCTTATCTATTTGCCTCTTACCTCTGCACGCTCCTGGGAGCAGGGACGACACCTTCTCCAGCCAGACAGCATCGGTGAGCAGTGGCTGCACCATTTCAGGTGTTCAGTACATCGGATTGATGGGAACAGAGGGTTGAATGTTTTTATTATCTTTCCCTTGAGTTTCAGATTTTGAAAGATTTTAACCACTAAACACAGTTTATTACTTATGTTAACCTATTTGGCCTTATCAGTGGGTTCACATATGACTTTCTTTTCTTTCTTTCTTCCTACCTTCCTTCTATCTTTCTTTCATGTTGAATATTGCTCGATTGAAGATTGATTCCAAGCCATTTTCTTTCTGAGGAATAACTTAGGGACCTAACAGTCCTGGTATTTGAATCTAGTCAATTCTCCTACATTTAATAGATTAGGAAACTGAGGCCCTGGGAGGTGAGATGACTTGCCTGAGGTCGAAGTAAGTTAGTAATGTCACCAGGCAAAAACTGAAGTTTTCTAACTTCTCTTCGGGATTCTTTCTGCTCTTTAACAATAGCTGAGCCCATTGTGCGTTGGTGCAATGTTTAACAGTTGGCTCTTTAGGAGAAACAAAAAAGAGCCTCGATTTGGAGCATCTATCAGTTTCTGCCACGTAAATGCTTTCACCTTGGCTAATTTCAAACTGCCCTGTGAAGTCACTGAACACGAGAGCTGGTTCAAGCAGGCTCCAAATTCTACACTTTCTTCAAGGTTTGTAGCGTTGGAGGCTTCAGATCCTCTGAAAGTGGTTGTTGTCAGAACATGCTAAATTCTGCCAATGAAATGATATAAACAGCTATAAATACAAGGAAAGGATCCCTCAGGAATGACCTGCTGAAAATATGACAAGATGGAAAACTCATATGAATAGAAAAGGCTCTTCATTGTCATGAGTTGGCACCAAAAGCCAGTGATAACCTCTGCAAACGTGAGATAAGAAAATAGAAATACAAGTCCCTAGTCTTACTTCCTCCGGTAGCTTTTCTGACTTATTTCAGGCAGATATAATTCCTTCTTCCTTTAGTAGTTCCCATATATTTATAGTTTTTTTTTTTTTTTTAAAGATTTATTTATTTATTTATTTTGGGCGGGGGTCGGGTTGGGAAGGGAGGGGAGTGGGCGGGCCACTTCTATTGGTCTTCCATTTCTCTATTTTTCATCTTTGTTCTTTGGCTCCTGCGGGCCTCCCATCGCGGTGGCGTCCGTTGTCGCAGAGCGCCGGCTCTGGGCTCATGCGCTCCAGAGCTCCGGCTCGGCGATTGGACACATCAGTCCAGCCGCTCCGCGGCACGTGGGATCTTCCCAGGCCAGGGATCGAACCGGCGCCCCTTGCACTGCAAGGCGGTGTCCTTATCCACTGGACCACCAGGGGAAACCCATATTTATAGTTAATTGCCTTTTTTTTTTTCTTTTTTTTTTAGAATTGCCTACAGAATGTATCCAAAGTCCCTAGCTTGGCATAGAGGTCTTCTTCCCAGTGAATTTTCAAAGGAGATGGGGATGGGGCAGCAGGAGGAGCACAGGCAGTGGGGGGCTTGTTGATTCTGGGTTCCAGTCCTGTCCCACTTACGGCTCTGCAGCCCCAGGCCAGTGTGCTAACCTCAGTTTCTTCGTTCTTGGATACTTCCCTTGTGAGATTGACACAGGATGAAACAATGTAAGAATGTCAGGTACCTAACAGGTCACCTGACACATTCTAAGAGGCAAGAAATACCTGTTCTCTCATTTAATAGGTTAAACATTTCCTGCCTGTTCATTCCAAATCATCTGTACATTTTTGTAAGACTTTGTTTTTCTGTGAATGAATGAGTTCATTTGTTCAATCTGGTAACAAATATTCAGAGAAAAAAATGCCTCTGTGGATCAGCTCTCTGGATCAATGCCTCTGTGGATCAATTTTCTGATTCTGTTGTCTATATAGGATCTAGTAGTTTTGCAGAAGGAAGACACAGGTAAGCTCTTGGACTCAGGGATCAAGGCAGCCAGATAAGAGCCCAGGAAAGTTGCTCTTAAATGTGGGACCCAAGTGGAGAAGGGTGATAATGAAGAGCCAGGTCATTACCTCTCCAAATTCCAATTAAGCCTCATCAAATGAAGACTCTTAACTGTGAGCTTCGGTAGTACCCCCACTAAGGACTGGGTACCTAACTCACAGCCTTGAACCCACTCTTTTAGCCCTCCTGTTAACCTCACTGGGGTAGAATTATCCCCATTTGGCTGATGAGAAAACTGAGGCACAGAGAAGTCCATGCTCTGTTATGTTCCTTGTATGTGTCAGGCACTGCTCTAGGCATTGGATAGAGAGCATGGACAGACAGACAAAAAGCCTTGCCCTTGTGGAGCTGACATTAACAAGGCAACTAACAAGATGAATAAGTAAAATATATCATATATCAGGTGGTGCTAAGCGCCAGGAAGGAAAATAAAGCCAGCAGGAGTCTCGGGCAGGGACGGCTGCAATTTGATGTAAGGTTATGGGGAAAAGTCTCAGGGAGAAGGTGGCCTCCGGGCAAAGAGGAGAGGGAACGGGCTAAAGGAATAACTTGTTTAGAAACTTGCCTGAGGTTCCTAGGAAGTATCATTGGGCACTGGGCACTGGAATGATTGTCAGGCTCTAAAGCCAGGACTTCTTTAAGAAGCCATCCTGCTGTCCTAGTCTAAGCAAAGCCTGTGTAGATCGTGCTTTTGTGTCTGTCTATCCGTGAAAGTGTCACATTCTGTGAGATTGACACAGGATGAAACAATGTAAGAATGTCAGGTACCTAACAGGTCACCTGACACATTCTAAGAGGCAAGAAATACCTGTTCTCTCATTTAATAGGTTAAACATTTCCTGCCTGTTCATTCCAAATCATCTGTACATTTTTGTAAGACTTTGTTTTTCTGTGAATGAATGAGTTCATTTGTTCAATCTGGTAACAAATATTCAGAGAAAAAAATGCCTCTGTGGATCAGCTCTCTGGATCAATGCCTCTGTGGATCAATTTTCTGATTCTGTTGTCTATATAGGATCTAGTAGTTTTGCAGAAGGAAGACACAGGTAAGCTCTTGGACTCAGGGATCAAGGCAGCCAGATAAGAGCCCAGGAAAGTTGCTCTTAAATGTGGGACCCAAGTGGAGAAGGGTGATAATGAAGAGCCAGGTCATTACCTCTCCAAATTCCAATTAAGCCTCATCAAATGAAGACTCTTAACTGTGAGCTTCGGTAGTACCCCCACTAAGGACTGGGTACCTAACTCACAGCCTTGAACCCACTCTTTTAGCCCTCCTGTTAACCTCACTGGGGTAGAATTATCCCCATTTGGCTGATGAGAAAACTGAGGCACAGAGAAGTCCATGCTCTGTTATGTTCCTTGTATGTGTCAGGCACTGCTCTAGGCATTGGATAGAGAGCATGGACAGACAGACAAAAAGCCTTGCCCTTGTGGAGCTGACATTAACAAGGCAACTAACAAGATGAATAAGTAAAATATATCATATATCAGGTGGTGCTAAGCGCCAGGAAGGAAAATAAAGCCAGCAGGAGTCTCGGGCAGGGACGGCTGCAATTTGATGTAAGGTTATGGGGAAAAGTCTCAGGGAGAAGGTGGCCTCCGGGCAAAGAGGAGAGGGAACGGGCTAAAGGAATAACTTGTTTAGAAACTTGCCTGAGGTTCCTAGGAAGTATCATTGGGCACTGGGCACTGGAATGATTGTCAGGCTCTAAAGCCAGGACTTCTTTTTAAGAAGCCATCCTGCTGTCCTAGTCTAAGCAAAGCCTGTGTAGATCGTGCTTTTGTGTCTGTCTATCCGTGAAAGTGTCACATTTCCCTGGGCTGATCCCTGGGGGCTCCCTGATAGCTCCCAGGGCCTGAGGCCTCATATCATAGGTTTTCATGGAAATCTGGCAACTTTGTCTCCACCTGCCCTTTGCCCGGCACCGCATTCCAATGGCTTTATTTGTGTGCTTTGGAGCCTGGCCAGGGCTGGGCCTGGGACAGGTTGCCATGGAGATCTCCCACTCCTTCCAGATAGAACTTCTCAAGGATGTTGCCCTTGGGCCTGAAATAGTTCAGGCCTGCTCTCAGCTGCAACAGGAGGAGCTGGGTTAGGGAACCTCACTGGCTCAGCCTTTGAACTCACATAAACCAAATCCTGGATGAGAACGACCTCTGGGGGTCGGTCTCCAGGGCACCCCAGATTTGGAATCGGGGATGGTTTTCCCTGGCTTACCGGAATAGCTCCTTTCAGCTGTTACACTCCAGGTGTCCTATTCAGGGCCTGTCTCTGAGAGTCCTGCAGAAACAGAACAGATTCTTAAAAACTTTACTAAGGAAAGAGCATCCAATAAAATGCTCCCATTTTAAGTGCAAAGTTCCATGAGATTTGACAGTGCACACACTCAGGTAATGACTACCACAGTGAAGACATAAAAATGTATCCCTCACTCCTCAAAATTTCTTCATGTAGCTTTGTACTTACCCCACCCCTGACCCCAGGCAGCCGCTGGTCTGCTGTCACCAAGGATTCGTTTTTGCCTTTTCTAGAAGTTCATGTAAATAGAATCATCTAGTATGTGCACTTTTGCGGTCAGCGTCTTTCGTTCAGGATAACATTTTTGAGATTCATCTGTGCGGTTGCCTGTTTATTCTTTTTTGTAGTTGGTGCTATTGTATGCAGTGACTGGAGCAGAAAACAAACCTGCCTGCCTCCATCTTGAATCTAGTGCTTTAGCTCTAACCCTTGTGTTCTGTGCTTAGTCACACAAACTCTGCACCATTTGTAGACGGCTAAAGAATAACTTGTTTAGAAACTTGCCTGAGGTTCCTAGGAAGTATCATTGGGCACTGGGCACTGGAATGATTGTCAGGCTCTAAAGCCAGGACTTCTTTAAGAAGCCATCCTGCTGTCCTAGTCTAAGCAAAGCCTGTGTAGATCGTGCTTTTGTGTCTGTCTATCCGTGAAAGTGTCACATTTCCCTGGGCTGATCCCTGGGGGCTCCCTGATAGCTCCCAGGGCCTGAGGCCTCATATCATAGGTTTTCATGGAAATCTGGCAACTTTGTCTCCACCTGCCCTTTGCCCGGCACCGCATTCCAATGGCTTTATTTGTGTGCTTTGGAGCCTGGCCAGGGCTGGGCCTGGGACAGGTTGCCATGGAGATCTCCCACTCCTTCCAGATAGAACTTCTCAAGGATGTTGCCCTTGGGCCTGAAATAGTTCAGGCCTGCTCTCAGCTGCAACAGGAGGAGCTGGGTTAGGGAACCTCACTGGCTCAGCCTTTGAACTCACATAAACCAAATCCTGGATGAGAACGACCTCGGGGGGTCGGTCTCCAGGGCACCCCAGATTTGGAATCGGGGATGGTTTTCCCTGGCTTACCGGAATAGCTCCTTTCAGCTGTTACACTCCAGGTGTCCTATTCAGGGCCTGTCTCTGAGAGTCCTGCAGAAACAGAACAGATTCTTAAAAACTTTACTAAGGAAAGAGCATCCAATAAAATGCTCCCATTTTAAGTGCAAAGTTCCATGAGATTTGACAGTGCACACACTCAGGTAATGACTACCACAGTGAAGACATAAAAATGTATCCCTCACTCCTCAAAATTTCTTCATGTAGCTTTGTACTTACCCCACCCCTGACCCCAGGCAGCCGCTGGTCTGCTGTCACCAAGGATTCGTTTTTGCCTTTTCTAGAAGTTCATGTAAATAGAATCATCTAGTATGTGCACTTTTGCGGTCAGCGTCTTTCGTTCAGGATAACATTTTTGAGATTCATCTGTGCGGTTGCCTGTTTATTCTTTTTTGTAGTTGGTGCTATTGTATGCAGTGACTGGAGCAGAAAACAAACCTGCCTGCCTCCATCTTGAATCTAGTGCTTTAGCTCTAACCCTTGTGTTCTGTGCTTAGTCACACAAACTCTGCACCATTTGTAAGAGAATGGTACCTGTTGCCTGAAATATACAGACCAGCCCATTCTCAAGGCTCTGACCTTTAAAGGTATAAGGCTTCCCCATTTATAGAGAGATGAAATGTTGCAGGACAGAGAATAACGTTTGTCTTGTTGGGAGGTTGATAGGAATGTTGTGACCTGACCTTGCAAGAACAGGACAGCTGCAAGAACAAATGATTCCAGCAACAAGAAGTTTGCAATAACCAGTCATCCCCCTTTCCCTTCTAATATAAAAAAAGCCTCACTTCTAACTCAGGTAAGCTGGTTCTTTGAAGTACTGGTCTTAGTTGGCTGGCTTTCCGAATAAAGTCGCTATTCCTTGTTCCAACACCTAGTCTCTCAATTTACTGGCCTGTTGTGCGCTGAGCAATCCAAGCTTGGACTCAGTAACATGACCACTGCTTGTCCATTGTCTCTCTCTTTTTTTTTTTTTTAAGATTTATTTATTTATTTATTTTGGTGGGGGTGGGGTGGGGAGGGAAGGGAGCAGGCGGGCTACTTCTATTGGTCTTTCATTTGTCTATTTTCATCCATCTTTGTTCTTTGACCCGTGTGGGCCTCCCATCGCGGTGGCCTCTGTTGTCGCAGAGCACCGGCTCTGGACACATGCGCTCCAGAACTCTGGCTCGGTAATTGGACACATCGGTACAGCCGCTCCGCGGCACGTGGGATCTTCCCAGGCCAGGGATCAAACCGGTGCCCCTTGCACTGCAAGGCGGTGTCCTTACCCACTGGACCACCAGGGAAGCCCTCCATTGTCTCTTGTTGATAGGCATCTGGGTTGTTTTCCATCTTTAGTTATTACAAATAAAGTCGCTATGTACATTGGTATATAAATCTTTGTGTGAACACATACTTGGATAATGGAATGGCTGGGTCATGTGGTAAACACTGTTGAACGTTAGAAGAAACTGCCACATAGCATGTTTGGAGGCAGCACTGACTGGGTGTAATTAGTTTTTGCTCACAGGGACTAGAACTATTGAAATCAAGCTCCCTTAAAACAGAGTTCCCCTGCTGAGTTTATGATTAACCTCTCTATTCAAAACTGTATTCCCTTTGCTGTCCTGCGTCTCAAGATTGAGGAATCATGCTTAGTCACACAAACTCTGCACCATTTGTAAGAGAATGGTACCTGTTGCCTGAAATATACAGACCAGCCCATTCTCAAGGCTCTGACCTTTAAAGGTATAAGGCTTCCCCATTTATAGAGAGATGAAATGTTGCAGGACAGAGAATAACGTTTGTCTTGTTGGGAGGTTGATAGGAATGTTGTGACCTGACCTTGCAAGAACAGGACAGCTGCAAGAACAAATGATTCCAGCAACAAGAAGTTTGCAATAACCAGTCATCCCCCTTTCCCTTCTAATATAAAAAAAGCCTCACTTCTAACTCAGGTAAGCTGGTTCTTTGAAGTACTGGTCTTAGTTGGCTGGCTTTCCGAATAAAGTCGCTATTCCTTGTTCCAACACCTAGTCTCTCAATTTACTGGCCTGTTGTGCGCTGAGCAATCCAAGCTTGGACTCAGTAACATGACCACTGCTTGTCCATTGTCTCTCTCTTTTTTTTTTTTTTAAGATTTATTTATTTATTTATTTTGGTGGGGGTGGGGTGGGGAGGGAAGGGAGCAGGCGGGCTACTTCTATTGGTCTTTCATTTGTCTATTTTCATCCATCTTTGTTCTTTGACCCGTGTGGGCCTCCCATCGCGGTGGCCTCTGTTGTCGCAGAGCACCGGCTCTGGACACATGCGCTCCAGAACTCTGGCTCGGTAATTGGACACATCGGTACAGCCGCTCCGCGGCACGTGGGATCTTCCCAGGCCAGGGATCAAACCGGTGCCCCTTGCACTGCAAGGCGGTGTCCTTACCCACTGGACCACCAGGGAAGCCCTCCATTGTCTCTTGTTGATAGGCATCTGGGTTGTTTTCCATCTTTAGTTATTACAAATAAAGTCGCTATGTACATTGGTATATAAATCTTTGTGTGAACACATACTTGGATAATGGAATGGCTGGGTCATGTGGTAAACACTGTTGAACGTTAGAAGAAACTGCCACATAGCATGTTTGGAGGCAGCACTGACTGGGTGTAATTAGTTTTTGCTCACAGGGACTAGAACTATTGAAATCAAGCTCCCTTAAAACAGAGTTCCCCTGCTGAGTTTATGATTAACCTCTCTATTCAAAACTGTATTCCCTTTGCTGTCCTGCGTCTCAAGATTGAGGAATATCAAAGAAAAAGGGAGATTGAAACTGAGCAGGAGTCTGTGGGATGCTCCTGAGTACAAAAGCCCCTCTATGTCCCCTCTTTCTTTACCATCTGAGCCGGCAGGGAAGCCTGTCCCTATTTCTTTTTTTTCAAAACCTATTTTTTTTTTGGCCACTTCTATTGGTCTTTCATTTATTTGTCTTTGTTCTTTGGCCCGTCTGGGCCTCCCATCATAGTGGCCTCCCTCGTCGCAGAGCACCAGCTCTGGGTGCATGCACTCCAGAGCTCTGGCTCGGTAGTTGGACACATCGGTCCAGCTGCTCCGCGGCACACGGGATCTTCCCAGGCCAGGGATCGAACTGACGCCCCTTGCACTACAAGGTGGTGTCCTTACCCACCAGACCACAGGGAAGCCCCAAAACCTATTTTTTGATTATAGAAAAAGATATTAGTCTCCTAGGCCTTCTCTGAGTTTCAGAGAACAGACTTGAGCAGTTAGTAACTAAGGCGGTGAGGGAATGCAGAAACAAAGGAAAAGCAGTCAAGAAAACAATAGTTTAGAACTTCCCTGTTAGTCCACTGGTTGAACTCCACACTTCCAATGCAGGGGGCCCGGCTTCATCCATGGTCAGGGAAATAGATCCCTCATGCCGCAACTGAAAGAACTCAGATGCTGTAGCTGAAGATCCTACATGCTGCAATGAAGACTGAAGATCTTGCGTGCTGCAACCAAGACCCAGTGTAGCCAAATTAAAAAAAGAAAGAAACAATACTTCAACAGATAAGGGTCCTCGTTCTTCCTCAGGGGAAATAGCAATACATAATGATCTGATGCATATTTTTGAGTTGTTCTGCAGAAACTAAGATCCTCACCCAGATGGAAGATGGTGACTATGTGTTGACCACAATCATGTAGACTCTAGATTGGTTGGAGCCAGAGGCTTGAAGATTAAGATTCCTGAAAACACCAGCATGCAGCCTCACCACAAACCCATCAGAAGAAAGTCTGTGAGCTGCTGCAAATGTTACACTGTCTGGAGGTTCAGGCCTTTTGAACATGAGCTGTTTATTCTCATTGCTTGATGACTTGCAATAAAAGTTATACTTTCCTTTACTACAACCTGATGTCAGTGGACTGACTTTGCTGTGTGTTAGATGAGCAGACCCATATTGGGTTTGGTGACACTACCAGTACCTTGTGAGAAGGGCAGAGGGGATTTCAAGGTCGCAAGAAGGGACAGCAGGGTCCTTCATCAGTGAGTAACTGGTCTGCCTACTTCGGGAAGTTTCCGTGATTACCTACTGGTAGGTAACTAAGAGCAGGTGGGGAAAGAGTCAGGTAGTGAAGTGGCCACAAGGAGGAATGTTTGAGGGCAATAGGGTAAACAGGTGAAGGGGCATTGTGGGGACATTAGAAAGGTGTGTGTGTTGTGAGGAGGGGACTCAATTACAGACCCCAAAATCTCAGTACAAAGCCTGGTTTTCGGTCGTTGACAGTTCTCCTTAGGGCAGCTTGCTTTTCAGTCCTGTTTCCCAGGACTGAAAGGACTGAAAAGGACTTCCTGTTTCCCAGGACTGCTGAGTCTCCCCTACTCTCCAGGAGAAAGGAAGGCAAAAGGAGGAACACATGTTTGCTGTGTCTGCTCTATCTGGCCACTAGACATACTTTCCTTGTTTAATCCTCCCGAAGACTTGGCAAGGTCTACATTCTTCATCCAGTCTTTGACATCAAAAGAATTTTCAGTGATTAGCTGTAAATAATCATCAAAGGAAGGTATTAGGTGGAGTCACTGCCCTTTATGAGAAGGAGCTAGCTGGACCGGGGCGGGTGGAGGGGTAAAGCTGAAGGGGGATCAGCAACTAAGGAGGTCAAGATGTGAGAGAGATGGACAGAGAGACAGCCAGAGACAGAGAGAGGAGCAACTGTGGTAGCTGCTGAAGGAGAGGAAATTTGGGGAAAGAGCTGAAGGCTGTAGAGTACGGCACCCCAGCATACGACTGTGGACCTTTAGGACAAGCTGTGCCCCAGATGGCTGCTTTGGGATGTCCATTATTACCTGCAGCCTCACCACAAACCCATCAGAAGAAAGTCTGTGAGCTGCTGCAAATGTTACACTGTCTGGAGGTTCAGGCCTTTTGAACATGAGCTGTTTATTCTCATTGCTTGATGACTTGCAATAAAAGTTATACTTTCCTTTACTACAACCTGATGTCAGTGGACTGACTTTGCTGTGTGTTAGATGAGCAGACCCATATTGGGTTTGGTGACACTACCAGTACCTTGTGAGAAGGGCAGAGGGGATTTCAAGGTCGCAAGAAGGGACAGCAGGGTCCTTCATCAGTGAGTAACTGGTCTGCCTACTTCGGGAAGTTTCCGTGATTACCTACTGGTAGGTAACTAAGAGCAGGTGGGGAAAGAGTCAGGTAGTGAAGTGGCCACAAGGAGGAATGTTTGAGGGCAATAGGGTAAACAGGTGAAGGGGCATTGTGGGGACATTAGAAAGGTGTGTGTGTTGTGAGGAGGGGACTCAATTACAGACCCCAAAATCTCAGTACAAAGCCTGGTTTTCGGTCGTTGACAGTTCTCCTTAGGGCAGCTTGCTTTTCAGTCCTGTTTCCCAGGACTGAAAGGACTGAAAAGGACTTCCTGTTTCCCAGGACTGCTGAGTCTCCCCTACTCTCCAGGAGAAAGGAAGGCAAAAGGAGGAACACATGTTTGCTGTGTCTGCTCTATCTGGCCACTAGACATACTTTCCTTGTTTAATCCTCCCGAAGACTTGGCAAGGTCTACATTCTTCATCCAGTCTTTGACATCAAAAGAATTTTCAGTGATTAGCTGTAAATAATCATCAAAGGAAGGTATTAGGTGGAGTCACTGCCCTTTATGAGAAGGAGCTAGCTGGACCGGGGCGGGTGGAGGGGTAAAGCTGAAGGGGGATCAGCAACTAAGGAGGTCAAGATGTGAGAGAGATGGACAGAGAGACAGCCAGAGACAGAGAGAGGAGCAACTGTGGTAGCTGCTGAAGGGAGAGGAAATTTGGGGAAAGAGCTGAAGGCTGTAGAGTACGGCACCCCAGCATACGACTGTGGACCTTTAGGACAAGCTGTGCCCCAGAGTGTGCTGCTTTGGGATGTCCATTATTCGGAACTGTAGACACTTGGAAAACAACAAATGCATAGAGGGGCTTTCTCTGAACTCCCCTGTCTGCCTCAAGATAAATCCTCCGAAAGGAGCTCAGATCTCATAAATCCCCTCCCTGGGAATTTCATCAACCAGGGGAGAGTCCTTCTGATCACAGAAGGGGCTGGATGTCAATACCACCCCCAGACAGCACTGTCATGGACTGTCTTATCTCCGACATATTCTTCTAGGGACCCCGTCATCTTTCTTTAAAAAAAAAAAAATTTATCTATTTATTGTCTATTCTGGGTTTTCAGTGCTGCCACAGGCTCTTCTCTATTTGCAGGGAGTGGGGATTACTCTCAATTTGAGGTGAACAGGCTTCTTGTTGTGGTGACTTCTCTTGTTGTGGAACTTGGGCTCCAGGGCACACAGGCTTCAGTAGTTGTGGCACATGGGCTCAATTGTTGTGGCTCTGAGCAATAGTTGTGACTCACGGGCTTAGTTGCTCCGCAGCATATGGGATCCTCCCAGATCAGGGATCAAACCTATGTCTCCTGCATTGGCAGGCAAACTCTTTACCACTGAGCTACCAGAGAAGACCCCGTTCATCTTTCTTAAACATCATGTACCCTCCCCTAAGAGGCCTACTTTCCCTTTCCTCTTTCCCTATTAATATAGCATTTAATTCTGAATTCTAAAGCCACTCCTTTGGGGTGCTCATTTTTCCTGGTTTTCATGACATCTCTCATGTATACATGACCCATACATGTTAATAAGCTTTTGTTTATGTTTTTCTTTTATACCTTCTCTGTCTTTTATTACAGGGATCTCAGACACGAACTCATAAGTGTAAAGGGAAAATTATTTTTCTTTCCCTACAGAGTCAAGATTTTGGCGACGTCTTGCTATGTGATGTGTACTATAATTTCAAGAAAAATACTCATTACTCGTCTTTGTCTTCAGAGGTTTTGTGTGTGTCTGTGTGTATTTTAATGTCATTATGCATGAGATTGATATTAAATCTTTAAAACAATTATAATTTTTAAAATTATGAAAGTATGAAATAGGAAACTTGGAAAAGCTGCTGTTGGGATGTCCATTATTCGAACTGTAGACACTTGGAAAACAACAAATGCATAGAGGGGCTTTCTCTGAACTCCCCTGTCTGCCTCAAGATAAATCCTCCGAAAGGAGCTCAGATCTCATAAATCCCCTCCCTGGGAATTTCATCAACCAGGGGAGAGTCCTTCTGATCACAGAAGGGGCTGGATGTCAATACCACCCCCAGACAGCACTGTCATGGACTGTCTTATCTCCGACATATTCTTCTAGGGACCCCGTCATCTTTCTTTAAAAAAAAAAAAATTTATCTATTTATTGTCTATTCTGGGTTTTCAGTGCTGCCACAGGCTCTTCTCTATTTGCAGGGAGTGGGGATTACTCTCAATTTGAGGTGAACAGGCTTCTTGTTGTGGTGACTTCTCTTGTTGTGGAACTTGGGCTCCAGGGCACACAGGCTTCAGTAGTTGTGGCACATGGGCTCAATTGTTGTGGCTCTGAGCAATAGTTGTGACTCACGGGCTTAGTTGCTCCGCAGCATATGGGATCCTCCCAGATCAGGGATCAAACCTATGTCTCCTGCATTGGCAGGCAAACTCTTTACCACTGAGCTACCAGAGAAGACCCCGTTCATCTTTCTTAAACATCATGTACCCTCCCCTAAGAGGCCTACTTTCCCTTTCCTCTTTCCCTATTAATATAGCATTTAATTCTGAATTCTAAAGCCACTCCTTTGGGGTGCTCATTTTTCCTGGTTTTCATGACATCTCTCATGTATACATGACCCATACATGTTAATAAGCTTTTGTTTATGTTTTTCTTTTATACCTTCTCTGTCTTTTATTACAGGGATCTCAGACACGAACTCATAAGTGTAAAGGGAAAATTATTTTTCTTTCCCTACAGAGTCAAGATTTTGGCGACGTCTTGCTATGTGATGTGTACTATAATTTCAAGAAAAATACTCATTACTCGTCTTTGTCTTCAGAGGTTTTGTGTGTGTGTCTGTGTGTATTTTAATGTCATTATGCATGAGATTGATATTAAATCTTTAAAACAATTATAATTTTTTAAAATTATGAAAGTATGATAACATTTATAGGAAACTTGGAAAATACAGAACAAAGTTACATGTAGATATCCACTGTACATTACAGTTTTTTTAAACAGATAAATTAAGATTTTTAGTTGGAGTTTCAACATCCAGCTCTCAAAAATTAGTAGAATGAATAGACAGAAAAGTAGAAAGATATAGTAGACCTGAAAAGTACTATGAGCTAATTCAAAAATAATTAAGATTTATACAATTTTCACACAATTGCAGGATACAAATTCTATTCAAGTTCCCATAGACTGTAAACCAGGAGACACTGGCAAATATCTAGGGACATAAAACAAGATGCAAAAATTTCACGGTCTATAGGTATTGACATCATACAGAGTTTGTTCTCTTATCACTGTGAAATTACAGTAGAAATCAATTTCAAAAGATATTTGAAAATAGCCCACTTATTTTCAAGTGTAGTGTGACATTTATCAGGAGATCTTTGGCTTAGCATTTGAAAGCCTCAATAAAGTTAAAAGACTGAAAAAAAACCCATAGAGGATGATTGCAGAAAAGTAAGCATTTAAATGAAAAATTAATATCAAAAGTACTCAAAAACCGTATGTATTTGGAAAATAAATGTCAACTTTTAAATGATGGGTATATCCAAGAAAAATAAGAAAATATTTGTAACAGAATAAAAATGGAGAGAGAATTGATCAGAATTTGTTGCATACAGCTGAAGCTGCTCAATGCAGCTAAATATATTACATGATCCTCAATAAGGTATGAAAACAAATAATGGATACTAGTGTAACATTTTGTGAAATGTGAATCAAATCTATACTTTATTAATAATACTGTATCACATGTTAATTTCCTTTTTTTTTAAAACCCAATTTTTTTTTTATTTTCTCAGAATTGGATTAGCAGTTTCAGGTCTCATTCACATTGGTTTTTTTTTTTTTAGAAGTCACTAAAATAATAAGCTTTCTATGCTTTTAGCAGTAATACTGGATGCCAGAATAAGTGAAACTAGATCAAAAGTTTTGAGTGAATATAAATTAGAAATCTAGCATTCTATTCATACTTAGTCAAACAACTGGAAAATTCCACATAAACAAAATGAAATGGGAGCAGTGAATATGAAATAGAATCAGTGAAACAAACTAGATAAAAGATCATCATATAGGCCAGTTTTTTTTTTTGGCCACTTCCAATGATCCTTCATTTGTTTATCTTTGTTCTTTGGCCTGTGTGGGCCTCCCATCGCAGTGGCCTCGCTCGCTGCAGAGCACCGGCTCTGGGTGCAAATGTTCCAGAGTTCCTGCTAGGTAGTTGGACACATAGGTCCAGCCGCTCTGCACCACGTGGGATCTTCCCAGGGCAGGGATCGAACCGGCGCCTCTTGCACTGCAAGGCGGTGTCCCTACCCACTGAACCACCAGGGGAAACCCCGGCCAGTTGTTTTAAACATGGCGGCTTGTTAGAATCGCATCTAGAGTTTTTGGAGAGAAAAAAATCAGTACCTGGGCATTTGTATTTTTCAAAAAACTCCAAGACAATTTCTAACGTGCATCTAGATTTTAAAAAGTGGTTACAGGTCTTTCTATTCAATGGAGCACGCAGGCACACACCATACCTTTCACCAACGTTTCAAAGTAGCCAGATCCTAGCCATTTGAAAGCCTCAATAAAGTTAAAAGACTGAAAAAAATCGCATAGAGGATGATTGCAGAAAAGTAAGCATTTAAATGAAAAATTAATATCAAAAGTACTCAAAAACCGTATGTATTTGGAAAATAAATGTCAACTTTTAAATGATGGGTATATCCAAGAAAAATAAGAAAATATTTGTAACAGAATAAAAATGGAGAGAGAATTGATCAGAATTTGTTGCATACAGCTGAAGCTGCTCAATGCAGCTAAATATATTACATGATCCTCAATAAGGTATGAAAACAAATAATGGATACTAGTGTAACATTTTGTGAAATGTGAATCAAATCTATACTTTATTAATAATACTGTATCACATGTTAATTTCCTTTTTTTTTTTAACAACACAGTATTTTTTTATATTCTCAGAATTGGATTAGCAGTTTCAGGTCTCATTCACATTGGTTTTTTTTTTTTTAGAAGTCACTAAAATAATAAGCTTTCTATGCTTTTAGCAGTAATACTGGATGCCAGAATAAGTGAAACTAGATCAAAAGTTTTGAGTGAATATAAATTAGAAATCTAGCATTCTATTCATACTTAGTCAAACAACTGGAAAATTCCACATAAACAAAATGAAATGGGAGCAGTGAATATGAAATAGAATCAGTGAAACAAACTAGATAAAAGATCATCATATAGGCCAGTTTTTTTTTTTTTTTGGCCACTTCCAATGATCCTTCATTTGTTTATCTTTGTTCTTTGGCCTGTGTGGGCCTCCCATCGCAGTGGCCTCGCTCGCTGCAGAGCACCGGCTCTGGGTGCAAATGTTCCAGAGTTCCTGCTAGGTAGTTGGACACATAGGTCCAGCCGCTCTGCACCACGTGGGATCTTCCCAGGGCAGGGATCGAACCGGCGCCTCTTGCACTGCAAGGCGGTGTCCCTACCCACTGGACCACCAGGGAAGCCCCGGCCAGTTGTTTTTAAACATGGCGGCTTGTTAGAATCGCATCTAGAGTTTTTGGAGAGAAAAAAATCAGTACCTGGGCATTTGTATTTTTCAAAAAACTCCAAGACAATTTCTAACGTGCATCTAGATTTTAAAAAGTGGTTACAGGTCTTTCTATTCAATGGAGCACGCAGGCACACACCATACCTTTCACCAACGTTTCAAAGTAGCCAGATCCCCAAAGGGTTCGAGTGCACAGGTGAAGAGATGAGAGCAGTAGAGTCCCCTCCATCCCCCAAACCTGGAGGCAGACACCTCCCATTTGGGGGTCAGGAAGCAGAAAACCTCCTAATTCACAGTTAGGAGGCAGTTCAGGCTTGTCCTGACATGACCTGGGGAAGATCTGAAAACAAGGTCCTACCCTGGGGACAGACTCTAGCAGAGGTTGTCCTGCCTCGGGGCTCCACACTGTGCTAAAGAAAGTGCAAACGCCCAGCAAATTCTGCCTCGCCCGGACTGCTTCTTGACAGGGGGAAGGATTCAGGGGCAAAATCCACGTTGGATAACATTATAAAACTGTACCCTCCTGTGTGATCAGAGTTGAAGTACATAGACCTAGAGCACCAGGGCTTCCCAGGTAGTGCTAGTGGTAGAGAACCTGCCTGGCAATGCAGAAGATGCAGGCTTGATTCCTGAGTGCGGGAGGTCCCTTAGAAGAGAAAATGACAATCTACTCCAGTATTTGTCCCTGGAAAATTCCAGTCCATGGACCCTCAAAGAGTCAGCCATAACTGATGTGACTGGTCATATATGGGAGCACCAGGGAAGATAATTTGAATTTGGTCTCACTGGGAGGTTGAACTTCCCTGGGCATATTTGGTGTGGGGGTGGGAGTGGAGTGGGTGATGGGGTTTGTGGATCCACATCAGCTCTACTGTAGGTGGAATTGTGTCCCAGGGAGAGGCAGCTACAAAGAAGAAGGAATCTGGCCACGCCCAGGGCAGTTACAGGGTCTTGGATGGGTGTGGTCCATGGCCCTCCGCAAAGGGTGAGGCAGTAGTTGGAATTTTGCTGGTGGCTCACGGTTACACTGGGGAAGGAGGATGCTCTGGGTGTAACAGCTGAGAAAGGTGCAGCACCAGGCACTCAAGCAAAGAGAAAGTTGACTCCTTACCCTACCGGAGCCGGCACGCAGGCCGCAGAGTGAAATGCGAAATGACAACTGGGGCGGTGTTGGCAGCCTGTGGACCAGCATGGAGGTGAGGGAAAGGCAGGCAAGCACAGCAGGGGTGAGGGAAGAGATGAGAGCAGTAGAGTCCCCTCCATCCCCCAAACCTGGAGGCAGACACCTCCCATTTGGGGGTCAGGAAGCAGAAAACCTCCTAATTCACAGTTAGGAGGCAGTTCAGGCTTGTCCTGACATGACCTGGGGAAGATCTGAAAACAAGGTCCTACCCTGGGGACAGACTCTAGCAGAGGTTGTCCTGCCTCGGGGCTCCACACTGTGCTAAAGAAAGTGCAAACGCCCAGCAAATTCTGCCTCGCCCGGACTGCTTCTTGACAGGGGGAAGGATTCAGGGGCAAAATCCACGTTGGATAACATTATAAAACTGTACCCTCCTGTGTGATCAGAGTTGAAGTACATAGACCTAGAGCACCAGGGCTTCCCAGGTAGTGCTAGTGGTAGAGAACCTGCCTGGCAATGCAGAAGATGCAGGCTTGATTCCTGAGTGCGGGAGGTCCCTTAGAAGAGAAAATGACAATCTACTCCAGTATTTGTCCCTGGAAAATTCCAGTCCATGGACCCTCAAAGAGTCAGCCATAACTGATGTGACTGGTCATATATGGGAGCACCAGGGAAGATAATTTGAATTTGGTCTCACTGGGAGGTTGAACTTCCCTGGGCATATTTGGTGTGGGGGTGGGAGTGGAGTGGGTGATGGGGTTTGTGGATCCACATCAGCTCTACTGTAGGTGGAATTGTGTCCCAGGGAGAGGCAGCTACAAAGAAGAAGGAATCTGGCCACGCCCAGGGCAGTTACAGGGTCTTGGATGGGTGTGGTCCATGGCCCTCCGCAAAGGGTGAGGCAGTAGTTGGAATTTTGCTGGTGGCTCACGGTTACACTGGGGAAGGAGGATGCTCTGGGTGTAACAGCTGAGAAAGGTGCAGCACCAGGCACTCAAGCAAAGAGAAAGTTGACTCCTTACCCTACCGGAGCCGGCACGCAGGCCGCAGAGTGAAATGCGTAAATGACAACTGGGGCGGTGTTGGCAGCCTGTGGACCAGCATGGAGGTGAGGGAAAGGCAGGCAAGAAGCAACAGCAAGGTCAGTAGCCCAGGGGTGAGGATCTGGTTGGGAGGTGAGGAGAGACGCAAGAACTCCTGGCACTTAAAAGTGTGAGTTTTCTCAGTCGTGTCTGACTCTTTGGGACTCCATGGACTCTAACCTGCCAGGCTCCTCTGTCCATGGGGATTCTCCAGGCAAGAACACTGGAGTGGGTTTCCATTCCCTTCCCCAGGGCATCTTCCTGACCCAGGGATTCAGCCCAGGTCTCCTGCATTGCTGGCAGATTCTTTACTGAGTCACCAGGTGTCTTGGCACTTCAGTCCATCCAGATCCCCACACAAAGAGATCTGACACACCCTACCCTGGCTTCTAGCAACCTAAGGCTGTGTCCCTGAGGCCTCAGAGCCCTTTTTTAAGTTCCTGTCTGGCAAAAGCTCTGGGCCATCAAAAGAATTATCTGTTTATTTTAGATAACACCTGACAGACGCCTCTCACCTCCTTTTCTTTTTTAATTTTATTTATTTATTTTTGGCTATTCTGGGTTTTCACTGCTGCCACAGGCTCTCCTCTAGTTGCAGGGAGTGGGGGCTACTCTCTAGTTGAAGTGAGCAGGCTTCTTGTGGTGGTGACTTCTCTTGTTGTGGAACTCGGGCTCTAGGGCACACGGGCTTCAGTAGTTGCAGTGCATGGGCTCAATAGTTGCGGCTCCAAGGCTCTAGAACCCAGATTTGATAGTTGTGGCTCATAGGCAGCATGTGGGATCTTCCTGGATCAGGGATCGAACCTGTGCTTCCTGCATTGGCAGGTGAGCTAGCAGGGAAGCCCTCGCTTCCCTTTCTTATAACATTTCCTAACAAATTTATTCTATGATCATTTATTCTCCCTCTATCCTTTGGGACGTATATGTCATTCTTACAACCCAGTGGCATCTTTCCCATGGACCCAAGAGTAATCCTCTTGAAAGATATCACCAGAAAAGACAGGGCCTCTGTCTCCCAGTCTCTTCCCTTGTTCTCTGTTTAAAATGCCCTGATCATGGACTTCCTGTGAGGTCCCGTGGCTAACACTCTATTAGCACACAATGCAGGGGGCCTAGATTTGATCCTGAGTCAAGGAACTAGATCCCGCAAGCCACAGCTGAGTCCAGGCATGGACAGAAAAAAAGGAAAAAAAATGCCCTAGTCACCTGTGCATAAATATTGCAGAATTCGGCAATATCTCTACTGTGGGTAGTTACTGAATAAAATCTGGTTTTGCCATTTTAACTCATATCCAGCTTTGTGTATCTTTGACAGTTGCTAAGGAGTTGCCAGTAGCCTGGGGAACTCAAAGCTACGAACAGATGAGGGGCAGGTCAGAGGTGAGCTGTTGTCCAGGTCAATGGGACGGTGACCAAGGAATGGCTGTCTCAGACAGCAGTGATCTGGGCGGCATCTGGGGACACAGTGGGGGCTGCACTTGAGCACTTTGGTCAAAAAGGGAGAACAAGATGTGCAGTCTGAAGTGGATGGATGTGGGCAGAAAGCATGGGAGATTCCATCTCCTGGAAGCCCTCGGAGAGATGCAAGAGGGGGCCAGGAACCCCAGAAAGGAGGCAACTGACATCCTGCTCCCTTACATGGGTCAGTGTTGGACCACGGTCTTTTTCTCTGTTGTTGGGGCCACCACCCACAAACCGCAGAAGCAAACCCCTGTGTGTGAAATTCTTGGAGGTTCCTGTGCACTCATGAATCTCTTTTTTGGAGGTCATTTCTGGAGGTCATGATCACTGACCTCGTGACTGAAAGTATTTCTTTTTTCTTTTTCCCAGCAGGAGGGAAAATTTCTCTTTGAGGGGAAAAAATAGTGAAAAGAAAATTCCAGCAAGTAGGAAGTAATGTGGAAGGCCCTTCTTGTATGTGTCAGATCAGATCCTCTTGAAAGAAAATCCCTTTCTTATAACATTTCCTAACAAATTTATTCTATGATCATTTATTCTCCCTCTATCCTTTGGGACGTATATGTCATTCTTACAACCCAGTGGCATCTTTCCCATGGACCCAAGAGTAATCCTCTTGAAAGATATCACCAGAAAAGACAGGGCCTCTGTCTCCCAGTCTCTTCCCTTGTTCTCTGTTTAAAATGCCCTGATCATGGACTTCCTGTGAGGTCCCGTGGCTAACACTCTATTAGCACACAATGCAGGGGGCCTAGATTTGATCCTGAGTCAAGGAACTAGATCCCGCAAGCCACAGCTGAGTCCAGGCATGGACAGAAAAAAAGGAAAAAAAATGCCCTAGTCACCTGTGCATAAATATTGCAGAATTCGGCAATATCTCTACTGTGGGTAGTTACTGAATAAAATCTGGTTTTGCCATTTTAACTCATATCCAGCTTTGTGTATCTTTGACAGTTGCTAAGGAGTTGCCAGTAGCCTGGGGAACTCAAAGCTACGAACAGATGAGGGGCAGGTCAGAGGTGAGCTGTTGTCCAGGTCAATGGGACGGTGACCAAGGAATGGCTGTCTCAGACAGCAGTGATCTGGGCGGCATCTGGGGACACAGTGGGGGCTGCACTTGAGCACTTTGGTCAAAAAGGGAGAACAAGATGTGCAGTCTGAAGTGGATGGATGTGGGCAGAAAGCATGGGAGATTCCATCTCCTGGAAGCCCTCGGAGAGATGCAAGAGGGGGCCAGGAACCCCAGAAAGGAGGCAACTGACATCCTGCTCCCTTACATGGGTCAGTGTTGGACCACGGTCTTTTTCTCTGTTGTTGGGGCCACCACCCACAAACCGCAGAAGCAAACCCCTGTGTGTGAAATTCTTGGAGGTTCCTGTGCACTCATGAATCTCTTTTTTGGAGGTCATTTCTGGAGGTCATGATCACTGACCTCGTGACTGAAAGTATTTCTTTTTTCTTTTTCCCAGCAGGAGGGAAAATTTCTCTTTGAGGGGAAAAAATAGTGAAAAGAAAATTCCAGCAAGTAGGAAGTAATGTGGAAGGCCCTTCTTGTATGTGATAGCTAAATCATTGGACTCTCAGGTGAGGTCAGACTTTTGGGAAATTAAGGAAGCCCTATTGAGGGGCGGGGGATTCCCAGGCAGTGCTAGGGGTAAAGAATCCACCTGCCAATACAGGAGATACAAGAGACATGGGTTTGATCCCTGATTTGGGAAGATCCCCTGGAGTAGGAAATGGCAAACTGCTCCAGTATTCTTGCCTGGAAAATTCCATGGATAGAGGGAGGAGCCTGGTGGGCTATCATCCATGGGGTCGCAAAAGAGTTGGACATGATTAAGCACTTATTAGCAGTGATTCCATGGATGGGAGGAGGAAGAGAGCTGGAAATGGGGGACAAAACTGAGAATCCAGGACTGGCAGGCTCCCTGTCAGTCTTTTGGTGACCAGTGGTGATAATTTCAAACTTGAATTTTGAGTGATATTCAGTTTTTATATATAGGCTTTATATTTGCCACAGTGTTTGCACCTGATCATGTTTCCTCCTGTATTTTTGTATTAAGATGAATCACTGTTGTTCCAGATATTTTCCCCAGATAAGTTGAGGGGACACATGCCACGTGAAGTGGGATACCCCAGAAATAAATGGTACTTACTTGATGCAGGACTTCAGGTGGATGAGTTTGGCCATCCTACAACCTATGTTTAGAAGTAAACTTCAAACATTTTTTTTCTTAATTTATTCATTTGCTATTTTGAAAGAATTAAAAAATACATTTGGCCACTCTGGGTCTTAGTTGGGATATGCAAGATCTTTAATTGCAAGATGCTGGCTCTTAGTTGCAGAATGTGAGATCTAATTTTCTAACCAGGTATCAAACCTGGGCCCCCTTCACTGGGAGTGTGGAGTCTTACCCACTGGGCCACCGCAGAAGCAAACCCCTGTGTGTGAAATTCTTGGAGGTTCCTGTGCACTCATGAATCTCTTTTTTGGAGGTCATTTCTGGAGGTCATGATCACTGACCTCGTGACTGAAAGTATTTCTTTTTTCTTTTTCCCAGCAGGAGGGAAAATTTCTCTTTGAGGGGAAAAAATAGTGAAAAGAAAATTCCAGCAAGTAGGAAGTAATGTGGAAGGCCCTTCTTGTATGTGATAGCTAAATCATTGGACTCTCAGGTGAGGTCAGACTTTTGGGAAATTAAGGAAGCCCTATTGAGGGGCGGGGGATTCCCAGGCAGTGCTAGGGGTAAAGAATCCACCTGCCAATACAGGAGATACAAGAGACATGGGTTTGATCCCTGATTTGGGAAGATCCCCTGGAGTAGGAAATGGCAAACTGCTCCAGTATTCTTGCCTGGAAAATTCCATGGATAGAGGGAGGAGCCTGGTGGGCTATCATCCATGGGGTCGCAAAAGAGTTGGACATGATTAAGCACTTATTAGCAGTGATTCCATGGATGGGAGGAGGAAGAGAGCTGGAAATGGGGGACAAAACTGAGAATCCAGGACTGGCAGGCTCCCTGTCAGTCTTTTGGTGACCAGTGGTGATAATTTCAAACTTGAATTTTGAGTGATATTCAGTTTTTATATATAGGCTTTATATTTGCCACAGTGTTTGCACCTGATCATGTTTCCTCCTGTATTTTTGTATTAAGATGAATCACTGTTGTTCCAGATATTTTCCCCAGATAAGTTGAGGGGGACACATGCCACGTGAAGTGGGATACCCCAGAAATAAATGGTACTTACTTGATGCAGGACTTCAGGTGGATGAGTTTGGCCATCCTACAACCTATGTTTAGAAGTAAACTTCAAACATTTTTTTTCTTAATTTATTCATTTGCTATTTTGAAAGAATTAAAAAATACATTTGGCCACTCTGGGTCTTAGTTGGGATATGCAAGATCTTTAATTGCAAGATGCTGGCTCTTAGTTGCAGAATGTGAGATCTAATTTTCTAACCAGGTATCAAACCTGGGCCCCCTTCACTGGGAGTGTGGAGTCTTAACCATTGGGCCACCAGGGAAGTCCATAAGGTTTTGGGGTTTTTTTTGGCCACTTCTTTAGGTCTTTCATTTATTCATTTTCATCCATCTTTGTTCTTTGGCCGGTGTGGGACTGCCATCGCAGTAGCCTCTGTCGCTGCAGAGCACTGGCTCTGGACGCATGCGCTCCAGAGCTCTGGCTCGGTAGTTGGACACATTGATCCAGCTGCTCTGTGGCACGTGAGATCTTCCCAGGCCAGGGATTGAACCAGCGCCCCTTGCACTGCAAGGTGGTGTCCTCACCCACTGGACCACCAGGAAAGCCCCATAAACTTTTTTTTTAAAGTTCAAAATAGATTTAGGGTTGCAAGAAAGAAGCAAGGTTCAGAAAGTTGATACTGTATAATTCCATTGATATGAAGTTCAAGGTCAGGTAGAAACTAATAGATGATTGTAAAAATCAGAACAGTGGTCACCTCCGAAAGGGCCTGACAATCAAGGGCTCATGAAGATTCATGAAGAAATCTGCTGGGTTGATAAAAATGTCTGACATCTTGTTTCAGACACTGGTATTCTTGTTTTATGCATTTGTCAAAACTCATCAAAAGATACACTTAAGGTCTATGCACATTCTGCATGCAAAGTATATTCTGTTGTGCGTTCAGTCACCCAATCGTGTCTCTTTGTGACCTCATGGACTGCAGCAAGCCAGGCCTCCTTGTCCCTCACCATCTCCTGAGGTTTGAAGTAATATCCTCCTGTATTTTGTATTAAGATGAATCACTGTTGTTCCAGATATTTTCCCCAGATAAGTTGAGGGGGACACATGCCACGTGAAGTGGGATACCCCAGAAATAAATGGTACTTACTTGATGCAGGACTTCAGGTGGATGAGTTTGGCCATCCTACAACCTATGTTTAGAAGTAAACTTCAAACATTTTTTCTTAATTTATTCATTTGCTATTTTGAAAGAATTAAAAAATACATTTGGCCACTCTGGGTCTTAGTTGGGATATGCAAGATCTTTAATTGCAAGATGCTGGCTCTTAGTTGCAGAATGTGAGATCTAATTTTCTAACCAGGTATCAAACCTGGGCCCCCTTCACTGGGAGTGTGGAGTCTTAACCATTGGGCCACCAGGGAAGTCCAAAAGGGTTTTTGGGGTTTTTTTTGGCCACTTCTTTAGGTCTTTCATTTATTCATTTTCATCCATCTTTGTTCTTTGGCCGGTGTGGGACTGCCATCGCAGTAGCCTCTGTCGCTGCAGAGCACTGGCTCTGGACGCATGCGCTCCAGAGCTCTGGCTCGGTAGTTGGACACATTGATCCAGCTGCTCTGTGGCACGTGAGATCTTCCCAGGCCAGGGATTGAACCAGCGCCCCTTGCACTGCAAGGTGGTGTCCTCACCCACTGGACCACCAGGAAAGCCCCATAAACTTTTTTTTTAAAGTTCAAAATAGATTTAGGGTTGCAAGAAAGAAGCAAGGTTCAGAAAGTTGATACTGTATAATTCCATTGATATGAAGTTCAAGGTCAGGTAGAAACTAATAGATGATTGTAAAAATCAGAACAGTGGTCACCTCCGAAAGGGCCTGACAATCAAGGGCTCATGAAGATTCATGAAGAAATCTGCTGGGTTGATAAAAATGTCTGACATCTTGTTTCAGACACTGGTATTCTTGTTTTATGCATTTGTCAAAACTCATCAAAAGATACACTTAAGGTCTATGCACATTCTGCATGCAAAGTATATTCTGTTGTGCGTTCAGTCACCCAATCGTGTCTCTTTGTGACCTCATGGACTGCAGCAAGCCAGGCCTCCTTGTCCCTCACCATCTCCTGAGGTTTGCCCAAGTTCATGCCCATGGCATTGATGATGCCATCCAGCCAGCTCATCCTCTGCCCTCTGCCCTCTTTTCCTTTTGCCCTCAACCTTTCCCAGCATTAGGGACTTTTCCAATGAGTTGGCTGTTTACCTCAGATGACTGAAAATACTGGAACTTTAACTTCAGCTTCGGTCCTTCCAATGAGTATTCAGGGTTTATGTCCCTTAAGATTGACTGATTTCATCTCCCTGGTGTCCAAGGGACCTTCAGGGAGGCATCACAGTTCGAAGGCATCAATTCTTTGGCGTTCTGCCTTCTTTAAGGCCCAACTCTCACAACTGTACATGAACACTGGGAAGATGATGGCCTTGACTGTGTGGGCCTTTGTCGGCAGAGTAATGTCTCCAGTTTCCAACACATTGTCTAGGCTTGTCATAACTTTCCTGTCAAGAAACAGTCACCTTCTGATTTCATGGCTGTAGTCACCATACACAGTGATTTTAGAGCCCAAGAAGAGGAAATCTGTCATTACTTCCACATTTTCCCCTTCTGTTTTGCAAAGTATATTACAATAATAACTTAAAAAAATTTTTTAAAGGCACAGTGAGTCACCAAGTTTTAGATGATCAACTACCTTGGATTACCAGCTCCCCTCCTTGAAATCAAGTCTGGAGAAACTATTAAAGTCAGAGAGAAAAACAGATTCCAGAATCCATGGAAAATAACGATGAGGCCACCAAATTAACCATGAGTTCTCTTTGCATCTCCACCCACACCCCCAAATGGAGGCTGCCTTGAACCTGAGTTGGGGAGGCAGGTGGAGAAAGTCTGTAGTGGGGGTGGTGGTGGTTCTAGAGAAAAATGATTTTGCCTTCTTTTGGGAGGGTTGTATGTATATTTGGATAACTGCCTGTTTGATCAAGACTTACTTGGTTTTGTTTATGGGTCTGCTTTGCTTCCCCCTGCCCCCTACTGTCTTAGAACAAGTCCTCACATTCCTCCAGGGTAGGTACCTGTTACAGGGGCATGAGAGGATGATCATGTCCCAGGTCACAGGCAAGTCCATGGATTAGACTGCCAAATGAGGATTCTTGGCTTTGTGCAAGTAAGAGTTCATGATTGAGTCATAGCCAAGGAAACAAGTTTATTTAGAGAGATACACATTCCATAGGCAAAGTGCCATCCTTCTCAGAAGGCTGTGGCCTCAGGGGATAAGGTTGTCTTGGAAAGTGATAGCATCTCAAAATATGACGTGATTGGTTTTTATGGGCTGGGTTATTTCATAGGCTAATGAGTGGGAGGATTATTCCAACTATTTTGGAGAAAGGATGAGAATGTCCAGAATTTGGGCCACCACCCAATTTTGGCCTTTGACGGTCAGTGTGTCTTGGCACGTGTAGGTGTCTCACTTAGCTGATGCTAATGTATTACGATGAGTGTATAATAAAGACTCAAGGTCTATTGGGAGTCAAGTCTTCTGCCATCTTGGGCCTAGTAGGTTCTAACCAGTTTTTGTTCAGTCTTCTACTGCTGTCATTCTTTTAAAGACTGTGCCCCATTCCCTTCCCTTCTGTCTCATGTTGGGTGATATTGGCCATAAAAAAGCCTTGCAAGGGTTAGGATGCAAGCGGAAACATGATTTACTCTTCTCTTTTTCTCCAATCCTCAGGGCTGGGAATCAATTTAGGGAGACTGCCTCCTCTCAAGGTTTCTTCTCTTTAAGGGTCTGAGGGGAAACTGTGAACAGTGGAGCTGCTGGGTGGGGTGGGGTCATCCCAGGAGCCATTCACCGGGCTTACCTGGGGTGGGTGTGCCCCTGGACCTGGGCTCATCTCCTTCCCTCTCCTTAAGTTCTTAAGGGTTGATGTAACTCAGGCTTAAATGTTAACTCTTCTCACTTCTTACTTCCAGACAAATTAGCTGATTTGATCCTGATGATTTAGCCACAAATTTAAACCTTTCTTCCATTTCGTCAGTCTCTGAGTCTTTTAGTTTGGCAGCAGGACCTTTCGTTGTGGCATGTAAACTCTTAGTTGTGGCATGTGGTTGATGGCATGTGGAATCAAGTTCCCTGACTAGGAATCGAACCCTGGGCCCCCTGCATTGGGAGTGCAGAGTCTTAGCCACCGAACCACTAGGGAAGTCCTTCATGTCTTTTCTGCTTAATTAGAACGGAATAGACACAGCTCTTTCCCTCAGGTGGATAGTGCTTGGAAAGTTGATAGCATAGCCAAGGAAACAAGTTTATTTAGAGAGATACACATTCCATAGGCAAAGTGCCATCCTTCTCAGAAGGCTGTGGCCTCAGGGGATAAGGTTGTCTTGGAAAGTGATAGCATCTCAAAATATGACGTGATTGGTTTTTATGGGCTGGGTTATTTCATAGGCTAATGAGTGGGAGGATTATTCCAACTATTTTGGAGAAAGGATGAGAATGTCCAGAATTTGGGCCACCACCCAATTTTGGCCTTTGACGGTCAGTGTGTCTTGGCACGTGTAGGTGTCTCACTTAGCTGATGCTAATGTATTACGATGAGTGTATAATAAAGACTCAAGGTCTATTGGGAGTCAAGTCTTCTGCCATCTTGGGCCTAGTAGGTTCTAACCAGTTTTTGTTCAGTCTTCTACTGCTGTCATTCTTTTAAAGACTGTGCCCCATTCCCTTCCCTTCTGTCTCATGTTGGGTGATATTGGCCATAAAAAAGCCTTGCAAGGGTTAGGATGCAAGCGGAAACATGATTTACTCTTCTCTTTTTCTCCAATCCTCAGGGCTGGGAATCAATTTAGGGAGACTGCCTCCTCTCAAGGTTTCTTCTCTTTAAGGGTCTGAGGGGAAACTGTGAACAGTGGAGCTGCTGGGTGGGGTGGGGTCATCCCAGGAGCCATTCACCGGGCTTACCTGGGGTGGGTGTGCCCCTGGACCTGGGCTCATCTCCTTCCCTCTCCTTAAGTTCTTAAGGGTTGATGTAACTCAGGCTTAAATGTTAACTCTTCTCACTTCTTACTTCCAGACAAATTAGCTGATTTGATCCTGATGATTTAGCCACAAATTTAAACCTTTCTTCCATTTCGTCAGTCTCTGAGTCTTTTTAGTTTGGCAGCAGGACCTTTCGTTGTGGCATGTAAACTCTTAGTTGTGGCATGTGGTTGATGGCATGTGGAATCAAGTTCCCTGACTAGGAATCGAACCCTGGGCCCCCTGCATTGGGAGTGCAGAGTCTTAGCCACCGAACCACTAGGGAAGTCCTTCATGTCTTTTCTGCTTAATTAGAACGGAATAGACACAGCTCTTTCCCTCTATTACATGCTCTATTTTTGTGCTTTAAAATTGTTCCCACCAATACCTAAGAATAAAATAAAAAAAAATAAAAAATAAAAATTGTTTCCACCATGGCAATTCCTTCCAGATGCACCTGTTACTTTCTGTTCCTCATTTTCTCACCACTTTTAAACTAAATGTTATTTCTACATTTGTTGCTTTTGTAATTTTGACTCTTATTAGTACTTTCAAGATTCTCATAGGCTTTATGTTTATTGGGTACTATGGGGCTGATAATGTGTGAAAAATTACTCAGGCACAAAGATAGAGTACTGGACTGTATCGTGCACAGAGGCAGGTCTAAAATGACCTTTCACTATAGCCGGTGCCATCTGTCGGTGGAGGGAAGAGTTGACGTCCTTTTTTCTGGAGTTCTTATTTCTGTGAATCTATAAACATTGAAATTTAAGTGGAAAAGCTTCTCTATACATATTATTCTGTGGCTTTAAAAATAATTCATTCTAAGGAAGTGGAGGAGGGATGGATTGGGAGTTTAGGATTAGCAGATGCAAGCCATTATATATAGACTGTATAAACAACGAGGTCCTATTGTGTAGCACAAGGAACTATATTCAATATCCTGTGGGGCTTCCTTGGTGGTCCAGTGGGTAAGGACACCGCCTTGCAGTGCAAGGAGTGCGGGTTTGATCCCTGGCTTGGGAAGATCCCAGGTGCTGCGGAGCGGCTGGACCGATGTGTCCAACTATGGAGCGGAGCTCTGGAGCATATGTGCCCAGAGCCAGTGCTCTGCAACGAGCGAGGCCACTGCGATGTGAGGCCCACACAGAACAAAGAACAAAGATGGATGAAAATAAATGAAAGACCAATAGAAGTGGCCAAAAAAAAAAAAAAAAAAAAAAAATCCTGTGATACCGTAATGAAAAAGAACATGAAAAAGAATGAATATATGTATGTATAACTGAATTGCTTTTCTGTGCAGTGGTTGTATTTCCTTATTGGTGTGCCTTTATCTACTTCATTCTTCTTTCCTGCATAGTATTCCATGCTATGGTTATACTATAACTTATTCAATCATTGCCTTATTGGTGGACATTTAGGTGTTCCTAGTTTCTTTTTTTTTTTAGCTACAGATAATTTTGTAAAATACATTCTTTAGGTTTAAATTTACCTTTTTTTGATATTCATTGAAGTTGAGCATCTTTTTATGTGTTTATTGGCCATGTCTGTAAGTAGACGACTATATACTTCATGATTTTTAAGTGCTGCACAATATTACAAGGTATGGCTTTATCACAACTTGCCCAGGTAGCCCTTGATACTGGACATGTGGTGAAGGATTTGCATAGCTGACCAGCTGTCTGAAAAATCTTGCAGTTAATGAACTGACATTTTTCATTCTCTTGGTTAGGTGACTTCAGACTCTTAATTGTGGAGACAGAGAAGTGTAGTTTTTAAACTATTTATTCAACCACTGAATGCCAGCCAAACTTCCACTCTTTATTATTCAAATTCTAGTTGGATAAGCTTTATATCAGAACTACTTGTTTCCTTTTTTGATTAATATGTCTATTTGGCTAGTTGTTTTTTTGATTTGGACTTGCTTTAATTTGTCCGCTGGAAGATTGAAGGCATCATTATTTGTCATATAGATGGAAACACAGGCATGAAACTAGTAGAACAAATTTCTTAGTATTTTAAAGTGTTTTTTTTTTCTTTAGCATCCATCAAGGGCACTTGTCCAGTTTGTGGAGCTGACTAGAATAATCTTCAAAGATTTTACAGCATCTCGAATTTTGTTTATAATTGGTTTGTTCGGATGTGTTTCTCCTGATTGATAAAGGCCGTGTCTTATTTGATAAATCTGAGCGCATACTCCTCTTTCAGCAGTCTGCAGGAGACTATAGACTTTTTGATTTCTATTTTAAAAATTTGTATTTATTTACTTAATTTTGGCTGTGTTGGGTCTTAGTGGTGGCATACAGGCTTTTCTCTAGCTGTGGTGTGTGGGCTCCAGAGCATAGGCTCTGTAGTTGTAGCATGAGGACTTAGTAGCCCCGTGACCCGTGACAGGTGGGATCTCACTTCCCCATCCAGGGATCCCCTGCGCTGGAGGACAGATTCTGAACCACTGGACCAACAGGGAAGTCCTTAGACTATTTGATTTCTTACCATGCTTTCTAAGAAAAGATGCTTACCTCCCTCCTTTCCTTTCCTCTCTCTCGCTCTCTCTCTTTTTTTTTTTTTCTATTGAGGGATAACACACAGGTTACAAAATTCATAGCCATGCTAATCCGAAATGCTTGATGAATTCTCACGTATATACCTATTCAACCAGATCAAGGTAGAGAATGCTTTCAGTAAGCCAGCTAGCCCCCCGGGCTTCCCAGTCTTTACCATTGCCCTGTTGGAGATAACCACAGTCTGACTCCTTATTATCATCAGTGTTGCCTGTTCTCGCACATATGGCATGTGCTCTTGTGTGTGGGGCTCTTTCGCTCAATATCTCTATTTCTGAGATTCATAGAAGTTGTTGAGTGTGTGACAGAACCAAACTTGAGTCTGTTGACCCAGGTATAAGTGAAGCTGATCCACTGACACCAGGGTGTGGAGGAGGGAGGTGCAGCGTCATCCCTGGGCCCTAGCTGCCTGGATGGCACTATCCCTGCAAGAGGTCCAGGCGACCAGTGCTCGAAAGGCTCAGACTCCTCGACGGCTTTCAGAGAACGGCTTTTTTTTTTGATTACTTAGTTATTTGTATTTTGCTTTTACAGAGTTTTGTTGTTTACAGATATGTATCATTCCAGATCAGTCGGTTATTAGTTATAATGGTTTGTTCGATGGAAACACAGGCATGAAACTAGTAGAACAAATTTCTTAGTATTTTAAAGTGTTTTTTTCTTTAGCATCCATCAAGGGCACTTGTCCAGTTTGTGGAGCTGACTAGAATAATCTTCAAAGATTTTACAGCATCTCGAATTTTGTTTATAATTGGTTTGTTCGGATGTGTTTCTCCTGATTGATAAAGGCCGTGTCTTATTTGATAAATCTGAGCGCATACTCCTCTTTCAGCAGTCTGCAGGAGACTATAGACTTTTTGATTTCTATTTTAAAAATTTGTATTTATTTACTTAATTTTGGCTGTGTTGGGTCTTAGTGGTGGCATACAGGCTTTTCTCTAGCTGTGGTGTGTGGGCTCCAGAGCATAGGCTCTGTAGTTGTAGCATGAGGACTTAGTAGCCCCGTGACCCGTGACAGGTGGGATCTCACTTCCCCATCCAGGGATCCCCTGCGCTGGAGGACAGATTCTGAACCACTGGACCAACAGGGAAGTCCTTAGACTATTTGATTTCTTACCATGCTTTCTAAGAAAAGATGCTTACCTCCCTCCTTTCCTTTCCTCTCTCTCGCTCTCTCCCATTTTTTTCTATTGAGGGATAACACACAGGTTACAAAATTCATAGCCATGCTAATCCGAAATGCTTGATGAATTCTCACGTATATACCTATTCAACCAGATCAAGGTAGAGAATGCTTTCAGTAAGCCAGCTAGCCCCCCGGGCTTCCCAGTCTTTACCATTGCCCTGTTGGAGATAACCACAGTCTGACTCCTTATTATCATCAGTGTTGCCTGTTCTCGCACATATGGCATGTGCTCTTGTGTGTGGGGCTCTTTCGCTCAATATCTCTATTTCTGAGATTCATAGAAGTTGTTGAGTGTGTGACAGAACCAAACTTGAGTCTGTTGACCCAGGTATAAGTGAAGCTGATCCACTGACACCAGGGTGTGGAGGAGGGAGGTGCAGCGTCATCCCTGGGCCCTAGCTGCCTGGATGGCACTATCCCTGCAAGAGGTCCAGGCGACCAGTGCTCGAAAGGCTCAGACTCCTCGACGGCTTTCAGAGAACGGCTTTTTTTTTTTTTGATTACTTAGTTATTTGTATTTTGCTTTTACAGAGTTTTGTTGTTTACAGATATGTATCATTCCAGATCAGTCGTAGGCATATTCCTGACCCCCTCCCAGTCCCCCATCCCACTCCTCCAGGCCGTCGTGTAGTCCCCATGGATGATCCCTGCGTCCCACCGCGCATTGACAATAGGTATCTATTTTACATAAGATAGTACAGGTTTCCATGTTACTCTTCCTGTACCTCTCACCGACCCTTTCCTCCTCTCAGTGTTCACAGCTCTGTTCTCTATGTCTGTTTTTCTGTCGTTGCTCTGTGGGTGTATATATCAGTGCCATTCTACTAGATTCCATATGTCTGTGTTAGTATACTGTACTTGTCCCTCTCTCTCTTTTTTTTTTTAGCGTCCCTCTCTTTTTGACTTACTTCACTTTATATAATAGATTCTAGATTCATCCACCTCATTAGCACTGATTTGTCTTCATTTCTTTTTATGGCAGAGAAATATTCCATTGTATATATGTGCCATAGCTTCTTTATCCATTCATTCATCGATGGACATCTAGGTTGCTTCCATGTTCTAGCTATTGTGTAGAGCGCTGCAATGAACATTGGAGTACAGATGTCGCTTTCAATTTTGATTTCATCAGGGTACAAGCCTAATAGTGGGATTGCTGGGTCATATGGTACTTTTTAGTTTTTTAAGGAATCTCCATATTGTCTTCCATAGTGGCTGTATCAGTTTGCATTCCCACCAAAAATGCAGGAGTGTTCCCTTTTCTCCGCACCCTCTTCAGCATTTATTATCTGTAGAGTTTTTGATGATGGCCATTCTGACTACTGTGAGGTGATATCTCATTGTAGTTTTGATTTGCATGTCTCTAATAATAAGTGACATTGAGCACCTTTTCATGTGTTTTTTGGCCATCTGTATATCTTCTCTGGAGAAATGTCTTTTTCCCATTTCTTGATTGGCTTGTTTGTTTTTTTGGTGTTGAGTTGTCTGAGCTGCTTGTATATTTTGGAGATTGTTTCGTTTGCTATTATTTTCTCCCATTCTGTTGTCTGTTCACCTTGTTTGTAGTACCTTTGGCTGTGCAAAAGCTTTTAAGTTTCATTAGGTCCCACATGTTTATTTTTGTCTTTATTTCTGTTATTTGAGAGGACGGGTCATAGATATTGCTTTGATTTATGTCACTGAGTATTTTGTCTATATTCACCTCTAAGAGTTTGATGGCTTCTGTTCTTGCATTTAAGTCTTTAATCCTTTTTTTTTTGGCCACTTCCATTGGTCTTTCATTTATCTATTTTCATCCATCTTTGTTCTTTGGCCTGTATGGGCCTCTCATCACAGTGGCCTCTGTCATTGCAGGGCACCAACTCTGGGCACATGCACTTCAGAGCTCCGGCTTGGTAGCTGAACATATCTAGATTCATCCACCTCATTAGTCCACTGATTTGTCTTTCATTGTCCTCTCTTTAGCGTCTCTCTTTTGACTTACTTCACTTTATATAATAGATTCTAGATTCATCCACCTCATTAGCACTGATTTGTCTTCATTTCTTTATGGCAGAGAAATATTCCATTGTATATATGTGCCATAGCTTCTTTATCCATTCATTCATCGATGGACATCTAGGTTGCTTCCATGTTCTAGCTATTGTGTAGAGCGCTGCAATGAACATTGGAGTACAGATGTCGCTTTCAATTTTGATTTCATCAGGGTACAAGCCTAATAGTGGGATTGCTGGGTCATATGGTACTTTTTAGTTTTTTAAGGAATCTCCATATTGTCTTCCATAGTGGCTGTATCAGTTTGCATTCCCACCAAAAATGCAGGAGTGTTCCCTTTTCTCCGCACCCTCTTCAGCATTTATTATCTGTAGAGTTTTTGATGATGGCCATTCTGACTACTGTGAGGTGATATCTCATTGTAGTTTTGATTTGCATGTCTCTAATAATAAGTGACATTGAGCACCTTTTCATGTGTTTTTTGGCCATCTGTATATCTTCTCTGGAGAAATGTCTTTTTCCCATTTCTTGATTGGCTTGTTTGTTTTTTTGGTGTTGAGTTGTCTGAGCTGCTTGTATATTTTGGAGATTGTTTCGTTTGCTATTATTTTCTCCCATTCTGTTGTCTGTTCACCTTGTTTGTAGTACCTTTGGCTGTGCAAAAGCTTTTAAGTTTCATTAGGTCCCACATGTTTATTTTTGTCTTTATTTCTGTTATTTGAGAGGACGGGTCATAGATATTGCTTTGATTTATGTCACTGAGTATTTTGTCTATATTCACCTCTAAGAGTTTGATGGCTTCTGTTCTTGCATTTAAGTCTTTAATCCTTTTTTTTTTGGCCACTTCCATTGGTCTTTCATTTATCTATTTTCATCCATCTTTGTTCTTTGGCCTGTATGGGCCTCTCATCACAGTGGCCTCTGTCATTGCAGGGCACCAACTCTGGGCACATGCACTTCAGAGCTCCGGCTTGGTAGCTGAACATATCTGTCCAGCTGCTCCGCAGCACGTGGGATCTTCCCAGGCCTTGGATCGAACTGGCGCCCCTTGCACTGCAAGGCAGTGTCCTTACCCCCTGGACCACCAGGGAAGCCCAGTCTTTAATCCATTTTGAATTTATCTTTGTGTATGGTGTCAGGGAATGTTTCAACTTCAAGTTTCTGCATGTAGCTATCCAATTTTCCCAGCACCATTTGTTGAAGAGAATGTCTTAGTCCCATTTTATATTCTCACCTCCTTTGTCAAAATTAAGGTACTCATAGGTGCATGGGTTTATCTCTGGGTTCTCTATCTTGTTCCATTAGTATCTAGTTCTGCTTTTGTGCCAGTACCATACTGTCTTGATGACTGTTGCTTTGTGGTATAGTCTGAAGTTAGGGAGGCTGATCCCTCCAGCTCCATTCTTCTTTCTCAGACTTGCTTTGGCTATCCAGGGTCTTTTGTGTTTCCATATGAACTGTGCTATTTTTTGGTCTAGTTCTGTGAAGACTGTCATTGGTAATTTGATGGAGATCACATTGAATCTGTAGAAGATATTTGGTAGTATGGTCATTTTTACGATATTGATTCTTCCAGCCCAGGAACATGGGATATCTCTCCATCTGTTTATATCCTCTGATTTCTTTCATTAGTGTCTTGTAGTTTTCTGTGTACAGTTCTTTTGTCTCTAAAAGCAGGGTAAGGGAGGGGAATTCTGAGGTGTGTGGTTACTTCATGAACTTTCTTTTGATTGGTTGGTAGTGAGGTAATTGGGAGTCAACACCATCAACCTTCTGGTTCCAACTGGTCTCAAATTTATGTACTTCTTCCATCTAGTGAGAGTTTCAGTATTTTCAAAACAGCTCGAAGGACATGGCTCAGAATATTATCTCTAGACCTTGAGGAGGAACTAAAGATCTTTGACTGCTTATTGGTTGAGCTATTATTATTTCGTCTTGCTTGACTGTTTTCCTTTGCTTCTGTATTTTCTTGCTTCTCTGATCAAATTTATTCTTTGGAACTTGGAAAAGCCCAGGAGGCTAAAGTTTTTCTACAGACAAGGGGCAGGTGGAGGGCATGGGAGGGGTCTGTCCTGGGGAGCCTCCATAGGGTTCCACGTGGTCACAAGTATACCGATGGCTGTTCTGTTGTTGCCGTTGTGTAGCAGCCCAATGTGTGTCCCTGCGGCAGTTTGTTTATCTGTTCATCTAGTGATGGATTTGAATTGTTCCCAGTCATTGGCTATTGCGAGTCAGGCTATTAAGAACTCTTATACATGTCTTTTGTGCAGTCATTTCTCTTTGGTTCAGTCATAAACCCCGTCAAATTTGGTACTCATAGGTGCATGGGTTTATCTCTGGGTTCTCTATCTTGTTCCATTAGTATCTAGTTCTGCTTTTGTGCCAGTACCATACTGTCTTGATGACTGTTGCTTTGTGGTATAGTCTGAAGTTACCGAGGCTGATCCCTCCAGCTCCATTCTTCTTTCTCAGACTTGCTTTGGCTATCCAGGGTCTTTTGTGTTTCCATATGAACTGTGCTATTTTTTGGTCTAGTTCTGTGAAGACTGTCATTGGTAATTTGATGGAGATCACATTGAATCTGTAGAAGATATTTGGTAGTATGGTCATTTTTACGATATTGATTCTTCCAGCCCAGGAACATGGGATATCTCTCCATCTGTTTATATCCTCTGATTTCTTTCATTAGTGTCTTGTAGTTTTCTGTGTACAGTTCTTTTGTCTCTAAAAGCAGGGTAAGGGAGGGGAATTCTGAGGTGTGTGGTTACTTCATGAACTTTCTTTTGATTGGTTGGTAGTGAGGTAATTGGGAGTCAACACCATCAACCTTCTGGTTCCAACTGGTCTCAAATTTATGTACTTCTTCCATCTAGTGAGAGTTTCAGTATTTTCAAAACAGCTCGAAGGACATGGCTCAGAATATTATCTCTAGACCTTGAGGAGGAACTAAAGATCTTTGACTGCTTATTGGTTGAGCTATCATTATTTCGTCTTGCTTGACTGTTTTCCTTTGCTTCTGTATTTTCTTGCTTCTCTGATCAAATTTATTCTTTGGAACTTGGAAAAGCCCAGGAGGCTAAAGTTTTTCTACAGACAAGGGGCAGGTGGAGGGCATGGGAGGGGTCTGTCCTGGGGAGCCTCCATAGGGTTCCACGTGGTCACAAGTATACCGATGGCTGTTCTGTTGTTGCCGTTGTGTAGCAGCCCAATGTGTGTCCCTGCGGCAGTTTGTTTATCTGTTCATCTAGTGATGGATTTGAATTGTTCCCAGTCATTGGCTATTGCGAGTCAGGCTATTAAGAACATCTTATACATGTCTTTTTGTGCAGTCATTTCTCTTTGGTATACACTTGCGATTGGCATTGCTGAATCAGGTCACCATACACGTAGCTTCAGAAAAATCTACTAAACAGTTTTCCAAAGAGATTGCATCATTTTATATTCCTACCAGCAAGATATGCACATTTCATTTGCTCCAGGTCCTTGCAAACATTGCTCAGTCTTTTTAATAACTCAGTCATTCTTTAAAAGTTAAAAAAATTTTTTTTTTTTTTTCTTATTTGTTGGCTGCACAGTGCACCAGTGGGATCTAGTTCCTTAACCGGGAACCAAACCCATGTCCACTGTGTTGGAAGGCAGAGTCTTAACCACTGGACTACCAGGGGGCGTCCCTAATTCAGCCATTCTGATGGGAGTGTTGTGATGTCTCCGTGTGGTTTTCGTTTGTATTAGCATTTCAAGTCTATTTGATTTTGTGGGTCACTCTACTGAGGCTTTTACTTTTTTATGAAAAGATCTTATGTTTTATGTAGTGGAATATGCCAATGTTTAAAATGACTTCTGAGATGATTGGACAGGTTTTACCAATTTCCTTACTCCCAGCCATGGCATCAATATTCTCATAGGCTTGTGTGTTTGTATTTATACCTGGTGTCTTTTGTTGTTGTTGTTTTTTAAAAAGTAGAGTTTTATAAAAAGGCTTTCTTACATTCAGCTGGGAACCGCCCCATCCATCCACACACCTGTGCAGACGGCAGGCATGCAACTACAGTGTAAGAGACGGCAGAGGCCACGAGGCACAGGTTCAAGTATTAGTGCAGCAGGTGTCTATGTTTAAACATATACGCCTGGTGCTCTTTTGGGCCGATGCTGTATCTGTTGTTTTTGCTTGGAAAAGCCCAGGAGGCTAAAGTTTTTCTACAGACAAGGGGCAGGTGGAGGGCATGGGAGGGGTCTGTCCTGGGGAGCCTCCATAGGGTTCCACGTGGTCACAAGTATACCGATGGCTGTTCTGTTGTTGCCGTTGTGTAGCAGCCCAATGTGTGTCCCTGCGGCAGTTTGTTTATCTGTTCATCTAGTGATGGATTTGAATTGTTCCCAGTCATTGGCTATTGCGAGTCAGGCTATTAAGAACATCTTATACATGTCTTTTTGTGCAGTCATTTCTCTTTGGTATACACTTGCGATTGGCATTGCTGAATCAGGTCACCATACACGTAGCTTCAGAAAAATCTACTAAACAGTTTTCCAAAGAGATTGCATCATTTTATATTCCTACCAGCAAGATATGCACATTTCATTTGCTCCAGGTCCTTGCAAACATTGCTCAGTCTTTTTAATAACTCAGTCATTCTTTAAAAGTTAAAAAATTTTTTTTTTTTTTTTCTTATTTGTTGGCTGCACAGCGCCACAGTGGGCTCTAGTTCTTAAAGCGGAACCCAAACCCGTCTCCACTGTGTTGGGAGGCAGAGTCTTAACCACTGGACTACCAGGGGGCGTCCCTAATTCAGCCATTCTGATGGGAGTGTTGTGATGTCTCCGTGTGGTTTTCGTTTGTATTAGCATTTCAAGTCTATTTGATTTTGTGGGTCACTCTACTGAGGCTTTTACTTTTTTATGAAAAGATCTTATGTTTTATGTAGTGGAATATGCCAATGTTTAAAATGACTTCTGAGATGATTGGACAGGTTTTACCAATTTCCTTACTCCCAGCCATGGCATCAATATTCTCATAGGCTTGTGTGTTTGTATTTATACCTGGTGTCTTTTGTTGTTGTTGTTTTTTAAAAAGTAGAGTTTTATAAAAAGGCTTTCTTACATTCAGCTGGGAACCGCCCCATCCATCCACACACCTGTGCAGACGGCAGGCATGCAACTACAGTGTAAGAGACGGCAGAGGCCACGAGGCACAGGTTCAAGTATTAGTGCAGCAGGTGTCTATGTAACAAAGGTCCTTAGGGAACACGCGGTCCGTCATGGGGCTGGATGACCGCCTTCAGAGATGAAGCTTTTTCTAGAATGTTCTTGGAATATTGTGTCATACCAGATGACTTTGTGTGTATGTGCTCAGTTGCCTCAGTCGTGGCTGACTCTTTGTAACACTCCTGTAGGCTCCTCTATCCGTGGGATTCTCCAAGCAAGAATACTGGAGTGGGTTGCCATGCTCTCCTCCAGGGGATCTTCCCGACCCGGGGATCAAACCTGTGTGTCTTAGGTCTCCTGCCTTGCAGGAGGGTTCTTTATTACTAGTGCCTACCTGGGAAGCCTGCCAGGCGACTTCACCTGTGACAAATCCCTCAGACTAGGTATCTTTTCAGTTTTAGGAAAGGACTTTGTCCCTGAGAGTCAGTTTAAAGGATCTATTTACACAGATTGGGAATAGACGTATGAGAAATCGGAGCAGTCTTGTCTCTGAAATATAAATCTGGGTAAGAAAAGCCTGAAGGAGTGAATGTTCCCGGTCCTGGACAATGTCAGGGAGGGTAGTAACTGTCTGAAGACATCTTGGATAGGACAATCAGGGTATTTAACAAAGCATGCCTTGAGACAAACTTATTCTGGACCAACCAATAGCCTTGGTGGATCAGTGGTAGGTCTCATCACCCTAAATTAGAACTCAAATACCACTTTCTTGGTAAGCCCCACCCTGCTCACCCTGCTTAATATATAACACCAGCCTAATCCTTTTTATCTTGCTCTTCTCTTTTCTTTTCCCCATGGCCCTTATTGTCTTCTAATCTAACTTATCCATTTATTATTGTGCCAGTTACAAGCTCTTTTAGCTCCAACCCGCCTTGCTACATTCTTTGTGATGCTGGGACTGAGACTCTGCAAACTACATTTCTGCTTTGCCAGCTGGTCCCCTTTAGACTCTGCATAGGGAATGTCTGAGGGAGGTTGCAGGGATGGAGGAGGAAGAAGGGACTTGCTCCTCCCATTTTGCTCCCTGCTCCTGTGACTTCTCTCCAGCTACCAGTCTTCACCCCAGCCAGGGCAGTACCCTCCTGTAGCAGCAGCTGAACCCACTTTGCAGTGTTTTTTACACATGCAGAAGCAGCTCCACTGAGCATCCCTTCAGAGATGCCAGCAGCAGCCGAGAAGGGCCCCCTCCCTGCCTACCTCCTCCAATCCTCACTAAAATGACAGATTCTTAAGGGCAGGGACTGTCTGTTTTGCTCAGGGAGTTATTCCAAGCAATTAATACTGCGCCTGGGCACTTCACTCAATAATATTTGTGGGCTGAGTGGGTGAATGCATGGGTGGATGGTTGCTGGTTTATGATTTTGTGTGAATTATTTGTTTGAGTTTTCTATTTTAGTTTTTGTTCGTTCTGAGCAACGATGAGCTGTAAAGTGAGATTTCAATAAATTAGAATGGCCTGTTCTTTTTTGAGATCAATGCAGTCCCTAGAATTTGGGTGTTTTGACTTAAGGTGAAGTTTTAAGGACCACCCTGGATTGGGAGATAGAAAAAAGCAGGCTAAAACTGCTAATGACAGGGACAGAGGAACATTCCTGTGGTCTGTGGTCAGCTCAGGAAATCAATGTATTTAACAAAACATGTTTTGAGACAAACTCATTCTGGACCAACCAATAGACTTGCACTCTTTTTTTTTTTTAAGAAACTAATATTTTACAGTTAGGACAAGATTGCTGGTGGAAGCTATGGGGATAGGAATTGAGAACAATCTCTCCAGCAAGAAGCAACAAGACTAAATGACATAGTGACAACTGGTCCAAGTGGAATTAATACAGTGGTTTTCCATTTGATCAGAGAAGCAATGAGTGATTAGGGTCCGAAAGTGTTTTATAGTGCTCAGTGCAGCAGCACATAGTACTAACTTATCCATTTATTATTGTGCCAGTTACAAGCTCTTTTAGCTCCAACCCGCCTTGCTACATTCTTTGTGATGCTGGGACTGAGACTCTGCAAACTACATTTCTGCTTTGCCAGCTGGTCCCCTTTAGACTCTGCATAGGGAATGTCTGAGGGAGGTTGCAGGGATGGAGGAGGAAGAAGGGACTTGCTCCTCCCATTTTGCTCCCTGCTCCTGTGACTTCTCTCCAGCTACCAGTCTTCACCCCAGCCAGGGCAGTACCCTCCTGTAGCAGCAGCTGAACCCACTTTGCAGTGTTTTTTACACATGCAGAAGCAGCTCCACTGAGCATCCCTTCAGAGATGCCAGCAGCAGCCGAGAAGGGCCCCCTCCCTGCCTACCTCCTCCAATCCTCACTAAAATGACAGATTCTTAAGGGCAGGGACTGTCTGTTTTGCTCAGGGAGTTATTCCAAGCAATTAATACTGCGCCTGGGCACTTCACTCAATAATATTTGTGGGCTGAGTGGGTGAATGCATGGGTGGATGGTTGCTGGTTTATGATTTTGTGTGAATTATTTGTTTGAGTTTTCTATTTTAGTTTTTGTTCGTTCTGAGCAACGATGAGCTGTAAAGTGAGATTTCAATAAATTAGAATGGCCTGTTCTTTTTTGAGATCAATGCAGTCCCTAGAATTTGGGTGTTTTGACTTAAGGTGAAGTTTTAAGGACCACCCTGGATTGGGAGATAGAAAAAAGCAGGCTAAAACTGCTAATGACAGGGACAGAGGAACATTCCTGTGGTCTGTGGTCAGCTCAGGAAATCAATGTATTTAACAAAACATGTTTTGAGACAAACTCATTCTGGACCAACCAATAGACTTGCACTCTTTTTTTTTTTTTTTTTAAGAAACTAATATTTTACAGTTAGGACAAGATTGCTGGTGGAAGCTATGGGGATAGGAATTGAGAACAATCTCTCCAGCAAGAAGCAACAAGACTAAATGACATAGTGACAACTGGTCCAAGTGGAATTAATACAGTGGTTTTCCATTTGATCAGAGAAGCAATGAGTGATTAGGGTCCGAAAGTGTTTTATAGTGCTCAGTGCAGCAGCACACATAGTACTAAAATTGCAACAATACAGAGAAGGTTAGCATGGCCCCTGCACAGGGGTGAGATGAAAACTTGTGAAGTGTTTCACATTTTTGAGCACTCTCTCTCTTTCTGTCACGCAAGGACACAGCAGAAGACAACGCTCTAGGAGTCAGGAAGTGGGTTCTCAACAGATACCTCATCTGCAGGCATCTTGACCTTATACTTCCCAGCCTTCAGATCCGCAGAAAGTGAATATTTGTTCTTTAAGCCCAGGACAAACAAAACAAAACTAAACACAGCAACCCTCCCCCCCACAAAAGGTATCTTGGAGACACCAGTGACTCAGAAAATCATTGCTCATTAAAATGACTTTTTTAGAAAACTAGAATTTTGGGGACTTCCCTGGTGGTCCAGTGGTTGAGACTCTATGCTACCAATGCAGGGGGCCTGGGTTCAATCGCTGGTCAGGGAACTAGATCCTATATGCTACAGGTAAGACTTAGCATAGCCAAATAAAGAAATTTAAAAAAAAAAAAAAAAACAACCTAGAATTTTAGTTCATTAATTACCATTTAGATAGCTCCAGATTTTGGACCACTGAAAATTCTTTGAAAGACTATTGTCTACTTTTACAGTGTTGTAAACATTGTCACAGGCCTCAGGGACAGTGTAGAGTGAAAATATGTTATTTATCAGAAGCACGGGCCGTAGAATGGCTTCCTCACATTTTAGCTGCCTATGAAGAAAATGGGATCATTAAGTAATTTTGGTTGCTTTGTTAATGTGTGCGCATGACATTTAACTCATCCTGATGTTGCATCCAGAGGAGTTTGGCAACTCATTTTATTCCTAGTGCTGTTATGTCTACTGTAAATGCTTTAAGAAAAGAGTCTGGTCCCCTGGATGTTTGTATGGGTTAGATGGGCTTCCCTAGTGGCACTAGTGGTAAAGAACCTGCCTGCCAACACAGGAGGTGTAATAGATGAGAATTTGATCCCTGGGTCGGGAAGATCCCCCAAGGGCACGGCAGTCCACTCCAGTATACTTGCCAGGACAATCCTATGGACAGAGGTGCTTGGCAGCAGTCCAGAGGGTCGCAGAGAGCTGGACACGACTGAAGTGACTCAGCATGCAGGGGTAGTTATCTTCTTAGAGGCTGATGTGTGAACCCACACTGTAAGCCCTCCTGCTTCCCAGAGCTGATGGGCTCAGCACAACATAGTAAGGTCTTTTCCAGTGTGAATCTAAAGAGTGTTCCCAAGGTGTGAAGGACACAGCAGAAGACAACGCTCTAGGAGTCAGGAAGTGGGTTCTCAACAGATACCTCATCTGCAGGCATCTTGACCTTATACTTCCCAGCCTTCAGATCCGCAGAAAGTGAATATTTGTTCTTTAAGCCCAGGACAAACAAAACAAAACTAAACACAGCAACCCTCCCCCCCACAAAAGGTATCTTGGAGACACCAGTGACTCAGAAAATCATTGCTCATTAAAATGACTTTTTTAGAAAACTAGAATTTTGGGGACTTCCCTGGTGGTCCAGTGGTTGAGACTCTATGCTACCAATGCAGGGGGCCTGGGTTCAATCGCTGGTCGGGGACCTAGATCCTATATGCTACAGGTAAGACTTAGCATAGCCAAATAAAGAAATTTAAAAAAAAAAAAAAAAACAACCTAGAATTTTAGTTCATTAATTACCATTTAGATAGCTCCAGATTTTGGACCACTGAAAATTCTTTGAAAGACTATTGTCTACTTTTACAGTGTTGTAAACATTGTCACAGGCCTCAGGGACAGTGTAGAGTGAAAATATGTTATTTATCAGAAGCACGGGCCGTAGAATGGCTTCCTCACATTTTAGCTGCCTATGAAGAAAATGGGATCATTAAGTAATTTTGGTTGCTTTGTTAATGTGTGCGCATGACATTTAACTCATCCTGATGTTGCATCCAGAGGAGTTTGGCAACTCATTTTATTCCTAGTGCTGTTATGTCTACTGTAAATGCTTTAAGAAAAGAGTCTGGTCCCCTGGATGTTTGTATGGGTTAGATGGGCTTCCCTAGTGGCACTAGTGGTAAAGAACCTGCCTGCCAACACAGGAGGTGTAATAGATGAGAATTTGATCCCTGGGTCGGGAAGATCCCCCAAGGGCACGGCAGTCCACTCCAGTATACTTGCCAGGACAATCCTATGGACAGAGGTGCTTGGCAGCAGTCCAGAGGGTCGCAGAGAGCTGGACACGACTGAAGTGACTCAGCATGCAGGGGTAGTTATCTTCTTAGAGGCTGATGTGTGAACCCACACTGTAAGCCCTCCTGCTTCCCAGAGCTGATGGGCTCAGCACAACATAGTAAGGTCTTTTCCAGTGTGAATCTAAAGAGTGTTCCCTTGTTGGTCTTGAAAGTGGATCCAGCAACAGGGATGGAAACTGTTGGCAGAGGCTGGGAGGGGTATGTGGAATTGTTTGTTTTGAGGGGCTGTGAATAATTTTTCACGAAACCTGTTACAGCTTGGTCGAGACCTACAGCTTCATGAGTGCTTTTGAAGGCCTTTGGGGCCTGTTTTCTCCTTTCTTTCTTTCTTCTTCTTTTTTTCAATGTAAGGTTAAATCAGGATTATTATTATTTTATTATTATTTATTTATTTATTTTGGGGGGAGGTGGGGTGGGGAGGGAGGGGAACGGGCAGGCCACTTCTATTGGTCTTTCATTTGTCCATTTTCATCCGTCTTTGTTCTTTGGCTCTTGTGGGCCTCCCATCGCAGTGGCCTCTGTTGTTGCAGAGCACCGGCTCTGGGCGCATGCGCTCCAGAGCTCCGGCTCGGTAATTGGATGCATCGGTCCAGCTGCTACGTGGCACATGGGATCTTCCCAGGCCAGGGATTGAACCGGCGCCCCTTGCACTGCAAGGTGGTGTCCTTACCCACTGGACCACCAGGGAAGCCCAAATCAGGATTATTTTTTATGCCTGATCTTCTGCCAAGATGCTATGGGCTCGGATTAGTTTTCCTCTTGGGATTGCTACAGTGTTTATTAGCCAGTGTGCTACATTGCTCCAGTTGTGTCCCACTCCACTGCCCTATGGACTGTAGCCCTCCAGGCTCCTCTGTCCATGGGATTCTCGAAGCAAGAATATTGGAGTGCATTGCCATGTCCTCCTCTAGGGGATCTTCCCAACCCAGGGATGGAACTCAGGTCTCTTATGTCTCCTGCATTGGCAGGTGGATTCTTTACAACCAGCGCCACTGGGGGAGTCTTTTATTAGCCAGAGACGAACGGTTTAGGCCACTCAACATTTGTGGTGGCACGTATTGTAGCCAGACTTGTCTTCTAGGGAAAAAAATGTTTAAATACTTCTGAACTCTAGGTATCACAGAGACAATATACACTCTGTTGAATCAGGAGGAATTCTGAGGTGTTTAAAAACAATTTTTCAAGTGAAATGAGCACCTCTTTGACATGGAAAGGGCTGATTTCCAGTGTGGATTCATATCACAAAGGAGTTTCTTAGCAACAGTGCCAAAAACAACGTTTGTGCAGAGGAAGGTTTTAATTCTTCCAGGAAATAATCCCCCACAAAACACATCATTTAATTATGAAAGAAGATTGAATAAACTAACTGTGTAAAATTGAATGAACATCATTTTAGAGATGCAGAAGTGGACCAAGAGGCCTGGCTTCATCATTCACCGTCTTTATCAGTTGGGCTTATGGTGGACGACGTTGGACTAAGTGGACTTCCTTGAATGGGTCATCCAGAAACAATACTAGCTCTTTGTATATTAAAATAAAAGCTTAAAAATTTCCAAAAAGAAAAAGAAAAAGCTGGTGGGTTTGGCAGACAATGTAATAAAAAGTTCTGGTCCAAAAAAAGTTCTGGTCCAGTCTGCTGTAAAAACTTCAGACTTCCCTGGTGGTCCCGTGGGTAAAGAGTTCGCCTTGCTGTGCAAGGGGCACCGGTTCAGTCCCTGGCCTGGGAAGATCCCACATGCCGCGGAGTGGGCTGAATGTCCAATTAGGAGCCAGCGCTCTGGAGCGCGTGTGCCAAGAACCAGCGCTCTGCAACGAGAGATGCCACTACAATGGGAGGCCCACATGTCAAAGAATAAAAAAGATGGACAAGAATAAATGAATGATGACTTAGAGGCAAAAACAAAACAAAAAACTTCGGACTTTCATTCAGTTTCAAATTTCCCTTTCCCCAGGTTCAGAAGCCTGCAGAGTGGGGAGGTCATGTGGTTGACATCTTTTCTTTTTCTCCTTCCCCTCCGTTCCCACTCCCTGGCTGCTGTTTTGACTCCCTCTAGAGCGGGGGCCACCACCACTTGGTGGTGACTCAGATGATAAGGAATCTGCCTGCAGTGTGGGACACCCAGGCTTGATCTCTGGGTTGGGAAGATCCCCTTGAGAAGGAAATGGCAACCCACTCCAGTATTCTTGCCTGGACAATTTCATGGACAGAGGAGCCTGGTGGGCTATAGTCCATGGGGGCACAAGGAGTTGGACACAACTGAACGACTAACACTTTCACTTTCAGTGGAAGTAGAAGGATGATGGTCCTGTGAAGTGATTTTGTGGGTTTTTTTTTTTTTTTTGAGGTCTTTTCTCTGGGGACCCTACCCACAGTTTCATGGAGCAGATGATACCTCCTCTGGTGGGACATCCCATCTCAGTTCTGTGTTTGATAGTCTGAAGTCAAGCCTCTTTCTGCTGATGTCATCGGACTTCTGGCAAGATTTGGGCAAATTTCTTTGTGGGCATCCTGACAACTGTCATTCCTGACAGTTTCCTGGGGAATGTCCATGGAAAGCATGTACCTTTACTTTGCTGTGGGTCAAACTTCTATATGGAGATAGATATTTTACCTGTTTCTTTTCTATCTTTCTAAGGATAGTCTGTGTTATTGTTTGTGGTGTCAGTTAACAGTATATTGTTTCTCAGCATTAAAATCACCCTTCATTGACCTGCTCTGTGATACTTAAGCTAGACCCTGTAACGATTTCCCCTCAGTTAGCTGCAGTGATGTTCAGGCTTGTCCATAGAGCATGCCTGGAGCATACTACAGGAGGAAGGAAGCTTCTTATTCGGTTCCTTGTTCTTTTCTTGCTCCTGTGATGTGCTGTGCCAGCAATGTGTAGTGACCAGTAGTACATGGGACATGCAGTGCGTGTGCCATTGAGTTTTATGTGTTTATTTTTAATGTGTTTTATTGAAGTATGGTTGACTTACAATGCTGTATTAATTTTTCTTTGTTTTGTTTTGGCTTTGCTGCCGGGCATATGGGATCTTAGTTACCCACAGGGATCGAACCCGGCCCCGCACCGCCCCCTAGTGGAAGTGCAGAGTCCCAACCACGTTACCAACAGAGACTTTTAGAGTCATCCCTGTGGGCGGCTTCCCAGTGAGTTTCAGGGGCACCACATGGGCATCTTTTAAGTGAGTTCTGCAGGCACCCACTGGCTGGTTTCCCAGCTCTTCGTCTCCAATAAGTGATTTCCTGGTGAATTTTGTTCTCAGCCTCGCGGGCAGATTTCTGCTAGTCAGCCCTGGCCTGTAGCATTGCAGCAAAGTGCTCCACCACATAGAGGAGCAACATGTCTTAGCGAAAGTCACTCAGTCATGTCTGACTCTTTGTGACTCGTCATTGCATCCTTGCGATCCATCATTCCATGGATGAACCATGGAATTTTCCAGCAAGAATTCTAGAGAGGGTAGCCTTTCCCTTCCAGGCATCTTCCCAACCCAGGGATCGAACTCATGTCTCCTAGAGCTCCTGTCTTGAGCAGGTGGGTTCTTTACCACTAGTACCACTGGAGAATCCCAAATGAAAGAACACGTCCAGGGAATTCTCTGGTAATCCAGCAGTTAGGACCAGCATTTTCACTACCAAGAGTGCAAATTCAACCCCTAGTTGGAGAACTAAGAGCCTGCAAGCCACGTGGGTGCAGCTAAAAAGAAACACACACACACACACACACGCACACGCACACACATTGAGTAAGACTGTATTCATATAGAACTAAAAATAAATATAACTATTTTGAGGATACGTACTGTTGGGGGACAAAAAGAGTCTAGCATTCTTGCCTGGAGAACCCTACGGACAGAGGAGCCTGGTGGGCCACACAGTCCATAGGGTTGCAAAGAGTTCAACATGATTGAAGAAACTTAGCACGCACAAATGTTCTTTTATAACGTGTTTGTGAGATTCATCCATGCCACTGGGTGTGGCCCTAACTCTTTGCTGTATAGCATTTTGTCATGTGAGTGTATAACATCTAGTGTATCCATCTTACTGGGGATGGACAACTGTGTTGTTCACAGCTTTCAGTTATTACGACCCATGAGTATATGCATATTTTTGAGCATGTCTGCTACACTGTGCTCCTCAATGGCCTGAGAGTCCCGCTCTGGCTGTTGTCTCTGCTGGCAGCATCCTTTCCCCAGGGACATTCTCTACTTGACTGGCCTCTCTCACATATCAAGCTTCAATTCAAATGTCACCTTCTCAAAGAGACCTGCTTTGATAAAGCCACCTAAAATAGCTCCATTCTCACCTTCCTCTGTCACCTTACCCCAAATTTATTGTTAGCAGCTCTTCGTCTCCAATAAGTGATTTCCTGGTGAATTTTGTTCTCAGCCTCGCGGGCAGATTTCTGCTAGTCAGCCCTGGCCTGTAGCATTGCAGCAAAGTGCTCCACCACATAGAGGAGCAACATGTCTTAGCGAAAGTCACTCAGTCATGTCTGACTCTTTGTGACTCGTCATTGCATCCTTGCGATCCATCATTCCATGGATGAACCATGGAATTTTCCAGCAAGAATTCTAGAGAGGGTAGCCTTTCCCTTCCAGGCATCTTCCCAACCCAGGGATCGAACTCATGTCTCCTAGAGCTCCTGTCTTGAGCAGGTGGGTTCTTTACCACTAGTACCACTGGAGAATCCCAAATGAAAGAACACGTCCAGGGAATTCTCTGGTAATCCAACGGTTAGGACCAGCATTTTCACTACCAAGAGTGCAAATTCAACCCCTAGTTGGAGAACTAAGAGCCTGCAAGCCACGTGGGTGCAGCTAAAAAGAAACACACACACACACACACACGCACACGCACACACATTGAGTAAGACTGTATTCATATAGAACTAAAAATAAATATAACTATTTTGAGGATACGTACTGTTGGGGGACAAAAAGAGTCTAGCATTCTTGCCTGGAGAACCCTACGGACAGAGGAGCCTGGTGGGCCACACAGTCCATAGGGTTGCAAAGAGTTCAACATGATTGAAGAAACTTAGCACGCACAAATGTTCTTTTATAACGTGTTTGTGAGATTCATCCATGCCACTGGGTGTGGCCCTAACTCTTTGCTGTATAGCATTTTGTCATGTGAGTGTATAACATCTAGTGTATCCATCTTACTGGGGATGGACAACTGTGTTGTTCACAGCTTTCAGTTATTACGACCCATGAGTATATGCATATTTTTGAGCATGTCTGCTACACTGTGCTCCTCAATGGCCTGAGAGTCCCGCTCTGGCTGTTGTCTCTGCTGGCAGCATCCTTTCCCCAGGGACATTCTCTACTTGACTGGCCTCTCTCACATATCAAGCTTCAATTCAAATGTCACCTTCTCAAAGAGACCTGCTTTGATAAAGCCACCTAAAATAGCTCCATTCTCACCTTCCCTCTCTGTCACCTTACCCCATTCACATGCTGCTATCTGAAATTGTTAGATTTTTCAATTGATTTTTTTAAATTGGGATAAAAATATATATAACATAAAATTCACCATTTTAACTTCTTTTAAGTGTATCATGCAGTGACATTGTACATTTGCAATGTTGTATAACTGTCATCACTATCTATTTCTAGAACTTTTCATCATCTCAAACAGAAACTCTACACCCATCAAATAATAACTCCCCCATCCCTCCTCCTTTCAGCCCTGGATAACCTCTGTCCCACTTTTTTTTTCTGGCTGCTCTGTGAGGCTTGCGGGATCTTAGTTCCCCAACCTGGGATTGAACCCAGGCCCCCTGCAGTAGAAGCTGAGAGTCTTAACCATTGAACTGCCAGGCAAGTCCTTCTATTCCACATTTTGTTTCTACGAATTTACCTATTTCCAGGGTCCTCATTGAAGTGGAATTGTGTAACATGCGTCCTTTTGGGTCTGACTTTCAAGATTCATTTCTTGTTGCAGCATGTATTAGAACATCAGTCTTTTTAAAGGATAAATAACGTTCCATTGAATATATATACTACATTTTGCTTATCCAGTCTTTGGTTTATTTTTGCCTTTGGTTATTGTGAATAATGCTGCCACAAAGTGTACAAGTTTCTGTTTGAGTCCTTGTTTTCAGTTGTTTTGACTATATATCCTGGAATGGAATTAAAATGATTGTTTACTTGTTCATTTGTTTATTGTCCCTTTTCATAAGACTGCTGTAGATTCCAATGCTAGAACAGTATGAACTCAAAGTACATTTTCGAAATGAACAAATTTCCCAGGTTGAACAGGGCATTATAATAGAACCTGTCATGTGAGTGTATAACATCTAGTGTATCCATCTTACTGGGGATGGACAACTGTGTTGTTCACAGCTTTCAGTTATTACGACCCATGAGTATATGCATATTTTTGAGCATGTCTGCTACACTGTGCTCCTCAATGGCCTGAGAGTCCCGCTCTGGCTGTTGTCTCTGCTGGCAGCATCCTTTCCCCAGGGACATTCTCTACTTGACTGGCCTCTCTCACATATCAAGCTTCAATTCAAATGTCACCTTCTCAAAGAGACCTGCTTTGATAAAGCCACCTAAAATAGCTCCATTCTCACCTTCCCTCTCTGTCACCTTACCCCATTCACATGCTGCTATCTGAAATTGTTAGATTTTTCAATTGATTTTTTTAAATTGGGATAAAAATATATATAACATAAAATTCACCATTTTAACTTCTTTTAAGTGTATCATGCAGTGACATTGTACATTTGCAATGTTGTATAACTGTCATCACTATCTATTTCTAGAACTTTTCATCATCTCAAACAGAAACTCTACACCCATCAAATAATAACTCCCCCATCCCTCCTCCTTTCAGCCCTGGATAACCTCTGTCCCACTTTTTTTTTCTGGCTGCTCTGTGAGGCTTGCGGGATCTTAGTTCCCCAACCTGGGATTGAACCCAGGCCCCCTGCAGTAGAAGCTGAGAGTCTTAACCATTGAACTGCCAGGCAAGTCCTTCTATTCCACATTTTGTTTCTACGAATTTACCTATTTCCAGGGTCCTCATTGAAGTGGAATTGTGTAACATGCGTCCTTTTGGGTCTGACTTTCAAGATTCATTTCTTGTTGCAGCATGTATTAGAACATCAGTCTTTTTAAAGGATAAATAACGTTCCATTGAATATATATACTACATTTTGCTTATCCAGTCTTTGGTTTATTTTTGCCTTTGGTTATTGTGAATAATGCTGCCACAAAGTGTACAAGTTTCTGTTTGAGTCCTTGTTTTCAGTTGTTTTGACTATATATCCTGGAATGGAATTAAAATGATTGTTTACTTGTTCATTTGTTTATTGTCCCCTTTTCATAAGACTGCTGTAGATTCCAATGCTAGAACAGTATGAACTCAAAGTACATTTTCGAAATGAACAAATTTCCCAGGTAAACTGAACAGGGCATTATAATAGTAACCTACGTCATTGTTAAGGGGATTGAATGCCACATATGCCTAGCATGGGGCCCTAGCATCTGATCACGGTTCAGTTTCCATTAGCTCTAAATGAAGACTTCACTCAGCCCAAGTTGCTGAAGTTGATGCCGCTTTTTGGGCTTCTATTTAACTCTCTGTTACCAGCAAAGTTTTTTTTTTTTAATTAAAAAAAAATTTTTAACATTCTCCCATTTGCCTAATGCTATGAGGGCACCAGATATCAAGATTCTCAAGGCTCTGCATCTATTCTCGGGCAACTCATAATCTAATTAAATTCAGAACATAGTCTTAAAAGCAGAAACTAGAAGAACTGCTCATGAAGCAGTGTTTTTTCTTTTTTAGAAAGTAATTATTTGGCTCTGCTGGGTGTTTGTTGCGGCGTGTGAGATCTTTAGATGTGGCATGTGAACTCTTGGCTGTGGCATGTGGAATCTAGTTCCCTGACCAGGGATCGAACCAGGGTCCCCTGCATTGGGAGCACAGAGTCTCAGCCACTGGACCACCAGGGGAGTCCCTCCGCCAGTGTTTTTTCTATTAACCTACAGATGTCTCTGTTAATGGGACAGTCTAGCTTGGTTCTGTCCAATAGATAAAATAAAATGAGCTGTATATAGAATTAAAAGTTCATAATAGTCACATTGAACAAAGCAAAAATCAAAAAGAAACTGGTAAAATTAATTTTAATAGTATGTTTTATTTAACCCAATATATCTGGTATATTATCATTTCATCATGTAGTCAATATAAAAGTTATTAATGAGTTATTTCATATTTTTCTTGTAATTTTTTTTTTTTTTTGGCTACTTCTATTGGCCTTTCATTTAGTTCCGTCTTTGTTCTTTGGCCTGTGTGGGCCTCCCATTGCAGTGGCCTCTCTCGCTGCAGAGCACTGGCTCTGGACGCATGCACTCCAGAGCTCTGGCTCAGTAGTTGGGCACATTGGTCCAGCCACTCTGCGGCATGTGGGATCTTCCCAGGCCAGGGATCGAACCGGCACCTTTTGCACTGCAAGGCGGTGTGCTCACCCAATGGATCACCAGGGAAGCCCTTCATACTTTTTCTCATTGTACTAAGTCTTAGAAAAGTGTTAGCCATTCAGTTGTGTCTGACTCTTTGTGACCCCATGGATTGTAGCCTGCCAGACAACTCTGTCCATGGAATTGTCCAGGCAAAAATACTAGAATGGGTTGTTATTCCCTTTTCTGTGGGATCTTCCTGACCCAGGGATGGAACTGGGTCTCCTGCATTGAAGGCAGGTTCTTTACTGTCTGAGGCACCATGGAAGTCTTAGAAATTCATTTATATTTTGTACTTCAGCACATTTCAGTTAGGACCAGCTGCATTTCAGGTGTTCACATGTCGCATGTGGCTGGTGGCTGCCGTATGGGCCTGGGCCAGCTAGCTGTTTGAACTGAGTAATTTATGTGCCAGATTTTCAGGAGAAATCTTGAAGAACGTGAAAGGTATTGTATAGACATCATGGTTTACAGTCAAAAGAGTTGGCAGCCTGGGCTTTGCATCTTGGTTCAGCTGAGACAGGCCGGATCCTGGGACCCTCAGCTGCAGTGCTGCAAGGCCTGCCCCTGGACACAACCTCTCCTTGAGCAACAAAATAAAAAGAAACCCTGGGGCTAAAAATAACGATGTGCATGTGCAGATGGGGGCACATTCTGGACAAGACACAAAGAGACCTACAAACCCAGCTGCCACATTTGAAAAGCCTGGAGCAAAAGCAAGGCACTGAGAATGCCTCTTCCCCACAATACCACCTAAGGGATGGGCAGAACACCTAAGCCACCTCCCGCCTGCCCCCTGCCGGATGTGCCCTACTCTCACCGCGTATAAGGAACAAACTCGCCCCAGCTCAAGGAGTGCAAAGGGACCTCTGGTTTGTTCTCACTGCCTCTGCTGCAGCAGGGGCCACAGTAAAGCCTTGCCTGGATTTCGTGTCTGGCCTCTGAACAATCTCTGTTGATTAAAGAGGCCTGGTTGGTAACACAACCATTTACTTACTAGCTGTGTAGACTTTGATGAATCAATTAATATCCTTGCTTGTCCTTTGGTTTATATCTACTTAAGGGCAATTTTAGAGATCAGTTGGTCAACTAAATAAAGTATATTTATATGTATATATGTAAGTACCAGTGATGTATATATGTATACGTATGCATGTATAAAAATGATTTGCTAATACGGCATCTGATACTCAAAGTAGTATTTTTATTTCCTGAAAATACAAAAGATATAGAAATACTGTCATGTGGTGAGCACCGAATGGATAAGACAATTTTATTAAACATGCTTAATATCCTGGGAAATTGGTACAAACACAAGTGGGAAGCAACAAAAGATGTCACAGGATATCAGAGCTGGGAAAGCCAGCTCGCGTGGTCAAAGTCAGGACGAGCCAATCTTGCTGAGCCGCCAGTCTTTCTACCCATGGGAACTGCCCCCCCACTGCCAGGGAGAGCTGAGCTCTCCCGCCAGCCAGGGAGCTGCATGTTGTTGCAATCCGCTTTGTTAACATAGCCACTTCAATTTCAGGTTCAGAATTAACTAGGTAAAATCTCTTGGTGGAATCTCTCACCAATCCTTTGAGAATGGAGAGAACCACAGTCACCTGTGTCGATAAGCATGCTTATTGTCACCATTTGGCAGATGAAAAAACTGAATTCTCTTGGGAGATTGGGATTGACATACATGCACTACTATATATAAAACAAATAACTAATTTCTTTTACCTATTTATAGTATAGGCAACTCTACTCAATGCACTGTGGTGACTTAAATGGGAAGGAAATTCAAAAAAAAAGGGGAAGTATGCATACCTATGACTGATTCACTGTGCTGTGCAGCAGAAAGTGACACAATACTGTAAAGCAACTACTGCAATACAAATTTAAAAACACAACAACAACAACTGAATTCTGGAAAGGTTAAGTGATATCGGGCCAAGATAAGTCAGATGAGATTTGAACCCACACAGCCTGGCCCCGAGGCTGCTTTAGAGACCAGAGATTGCTCCTGGACAGATACCGAAGAAACCAAATGCTGTTAATTGCCTTCCCGTCTTCAGTAAGCAATCTGGAATCTGCCACTTTAAATGGTTCTGTTTTTAGTTCTTCTAGTGGTCACCCTACATCTCTAAAGATAGATTGATGTGGTTACTTCTCCTTGCATTGATTTTAGATGTTTTTACTGACTTCTTGTGGGTTATACAGCCTCCAGCCTCTTCTTGTTCTCATTTTGATAAATTTAGAAATGCCCATCAGCTTTCCATGCTAATACGGCATCTGATAATCAAAATAGTATTTTTATTTCCTGAAAATACAAAAGATATAGAAATACTGTCATGTGGTGAGCACCGAATGGATAAGACAATTTTATTAAACATGCTTAATATCCTGGGAAATTGGTACAAACACAAGTGGGAAGCAACAAAAGATGTCACAGGATATCAGAGCTGGGAAAGCCAGCTCGCGTGGTCAAAGTCAGGACGAGCCAATCTTGCTGAGCCGCCAGTCTTTCTACCCATGGGAACTGCCCCCCCACTGCCAGGGAGAGCTGAGCTCTCCCGCCAGCCAGGGAGCTGCATGTTGTTGCAATCCGCTTTGTTAACATAGCCACTTCAATTTCAGGTTCAGAATTAACTAGGTAAAATCTCTTGGTGGAATCTCTCACCAATCCTTTGAGAATGGAGAGAACCACAGTCACCTGTGTCGATAAGCATGCTTATTGTCACCATTTGGCAGATGAAAAAACTGAATTCTCTTGGGAGATTGGGATTGACATACATGCACTACTATATATAAAACAAATAACTAATTTCTTTTACCTATTTATAGTATAGGCAACTCTACTCAATGCACTGTGGTGACTTAAATGGGAAGGAAATTCAAAAAAAAAGGGGAAGTATGCATACCTATGACTGATTCACTGTGCTGTGCAGCAGAAAGTGACACAATACTGTAAAGCAACTACTGCAATACAAATTTAAAAACACAACAACAACAACTGAATTCTGGAAAGGTTAAGTGATATCGGGCCAAGATAAGTCAGATGAGATTTGAACCCACACAGCCTGGCCCCGAGGCTGCTTTAGAGACCAGAGATTGCTCCTGGACAGATACCGAAGAAACCAAATGCTGTTAATTGCCTTCCCGTCTTCAGTAAGCAATCTGGAATCTGCCACTTTAAATGGTTCTGTTTTTAGTTCTTCTAGTGGTCACCCTACATCTCTAAAGATAGATTGATGTGGTTACTTCTCCTTGCATTGATTTTAGATGTTTTTACTGACTTCTTGTGGGTTATACAGCCTCCAGCCTCTTCTTGTTCTCATTTTGATATGCTAAACACATTTGAGCTTCATAAACATCTTTTCTTGCCCATCAGCTTTCCACAGTCACCTTTTTGATCTCCAATAAACAGAGTTTACATACTTATCACTATGTAAATAGAGCCAAGCAATGTGCTAGGATGGCATTTCTTCCCTGCTAATTCAGTGACACTCAAGGAGAAAGTTCCCAGAGTTAATTTCAGACGAATTCTTTTATGCACGTCACCAACTGTTTAAAAACATGTTTTGTTTTTGGATCGTGTCTGTTCCATACCATTCCCTCTCAATTTTCTTTTTGGGAGTAGCTAATCAAAATTGCTAATCTTTTTTTTTGAGCAATTACCATATACTGGGCCCATTACAGAGTGCTTTACATGAAATAATTTAATCCTCATAGTTACCCAAGGAGGAAAGTACAATAGTATCTTTATCTTATGGACAAAGCAATTGAACCAGAGGGGTTTGGTGGTGGAGCGGGGGTTTAATGCAGATTCTGCTAGACACCCATGTCCACAGGTGTAACTACAATACTCGTATCAAGAGAAGACATGAACCATTCTTACCACACCCCTAATCCCTCCTTACTCTATGTATTGCTCCTCTGTTCTAATTTAGATCTGTGTCTTTATATTTGGGCCAGGTCTTTCTGGTTCAACTATTACAATTTATTTTAAATGTTTGAAGAGCCATTATTTTGCCTTCCACATGTGTGGAAGAGGTCCATGCATTCCTGGAAGTGAGTTGGGATCATTTGGCCAGAGAATTCTGAGGTCTGAGCACTACTGTATGTAAATTTGGAGAGGGGACAAATCAGATTCGATGTGACCGCGTTTCCTGGGTTCCAAAGACTCCTTGACCCATGAAGAAGGGTGCAGCCAGCAGAGGATCAAAATGCCCATTAGAGCATGAAAGTACAGTGTTAGTTACTTAGTCGTATCCAACTTGTTGCAAAAAGGGAATGACCCAGGATGAGTTTCTCATTTTTAAATGCCTTGCAGGCGACTGCAGTCAGCACCATTTGAGGCTGTCTAACATTTTTCAATCATTGAGGACCCCATGAATAGCATGAAAAGGCAACAGGATATGACACTGAAAGATGAACTGCCCAGGTCGGTAGGTGCCCAATCTGCTAGTGGAGAAGGGCAGAAAAATAGCTCCAGAAGGAATGAAGAGGCTGAGCCAGAACAGAAACAATACCCAGTTGTGTATGCACCCTGTGGTGAAAGCACAGTCCGATGCTATGAAGGACAGTATCAAATAGGAACCTGGAATGTTAGATCCATGAATCAAGGTAAATTGGAAGTGATCAAACAGGAGATGTTAAGCATGAACAAAGACAGTTTAGGAAGCAGTGAACTTAAATGGATGAAACTAGGGGAATTTAATTCAGATGACCCTTATATCTACCTCTGTGGGCAAGAGTCTCTTAGAAGAAACGGCCTAGCCCTCAGAATCAACAGAAGAGTCCAAACTGCAGTACTTGAGTGCAATCTCAAAAAAGAATGATCTTGGTTCATTTCCAAGGCAAACCATTCAATATCACAGTAATTCAAGTCTATGCCCAGCCACTAAAGCTGAAGAAGCTGAAGTTGAATGGTTTAATGAAGACCTACAAGGCTTTCTAGAACTAATACCACAAAAAGATGTCCTTTTCATCATAGGAGACTGGAAGGCAAAAGTAGGAAATCATGAGATACCTAGAGTAACAGCCAAGTTTGGCCTTGGAGTACAAAATGAAGCAGGAAAAAGGCCAATAGAGTCTGTCAAGAGAAAACTCTGGTCATAGCCAACACTCTCTTCCAACAACACAAGAGGCGACTCTCTACATGGACATCACCAGATAGTCAATGTCAAAATCAGACTGATTATATTCTTCGCAGCCAAAGATGGAGAAGGTCTATAGAGTCAGCACAAAGAAGGTCTGGAGCTCACTCTGGCTTAGATAATGAACTCCTTATTGCAAAATTTCAGAATTAAATCGAAGCAAGTAGGCAAAACCACTAGGCCATTCAGATATGCTTTAAATCAAATCCCTTATGTTTATACGGTGGAACTGATGAATAAAATTCAAGGATGAGTTTCTCATTTTAAATGCCTTGCAGGCGACTGCAGTCAGCACCATTTGAGGCTGTCTAACATTTCAATCATTGAGGACCCCATGAATAGCATGAAAAGGCAACAGGATATGACACTGAAAGATGAACTGCCCAGGTCGGTAGGTGCCCAATCTGCTAGTGGAGAAGGGCAGAAAAATAGCTCCAGAAGGAATGAAGAGGCTGAGCCAGAACAGAAACAATACCCAGTTGTGTATGCACCCTGTGGTGAAAGCACAGTCCGATGCTATGAAGGACAGTATCAAATAGGAACCTGGAATGTTAGATCCATGAATCAAGGTAAATTGGAAGTGATCAAACAGGAGATGTTAAGCATGAACAAAGACAGTTTAGGAAGCAGTGAACTTAAATGGATGAAACTAGGGGAATTTAATTCAGATGACCCTTATATCTACCTCTGTGGGCAAGAGTCTCTTAGAAGAAACGGCCTAGCCCTCAGAATCAACAGAAGAGTCCAAACTGCAGTACTTGAGTGCAATCTCAAAAAAGAATGATCTTGGTTCATTTCCAAGGCAAACCATTCAATATCACAGTAATTCAAGTCTATGCCCAGCCACTAAAGCTGAAGAAGCTGAAGTTGAATGGTTTAATGAAGACCTACAAGGCTTTCTAGAACTAATACCACAAAAAGATGTCCTTTTCATCATAGGAGACTGGAAGGCAAAAGTAGGAAATCATGAGATACCTAGAGTAACAGCCAAGTTTGGCCTTGGAGTACAAAATGAAGCAGGAAAAAGGCCAATAGAGTCTGTCAAGAGAAAACTCTGGTCATAGCCAACACTCTCTTCCAACAACACAAGAGGCGACTCTCTACATGGACATCACCAGATAGTCAATGTCAAAATCAGACTGATTATATTCTTCGCAGCCAAAGATGGAGAAGGTCTATAGAGTCAGCACAAAGAAGGTCTGGAGCTCACTCTGGCTTAGATAATGAACTCCTTATTGCAAAATTTCAGAATTAAATCGAAGCAAGTAGGCAAAACCACTAGGCCATTCAGATATGCTTTAAATCAAATCCCTTATGTTTATACGGTGGAACTGATAAATAGATTCAAGAGATTAGATCTGATAGATTGCTGGAAGAACTATGGACAGAGGTTTGTAACATTATATAGAAGGCAGTGATCAACACCACCCTGAAGAAAAAGAAATGCAAAAAGGCAAAATGGTTGTCTGAGGAGGCCTTACAAATAGCTGAGAACAAAAAAAGAGAAGTGAAAGGCAGTGAAGAAAAGGAAAGATAAACCCATCTGAATGCAGAGTTCCAAAGAACAGCAGGAGGAGATAGGAAAGCCTTCCTAAGTGAACAATACAAAGAAACAGAGGAAGACAATAAAGTGGGAAAGACTAGAGATCTCTTCAAGAAAATTAGAGATACCAAGGGAATATTTTATGCAAAGATGGGCACAAAAAAGGACAGAAACAGTATGGACCTAACAGAAGTAGAAGATATTCAGAAGAGGTGGCAAGAATACACAGAAGAACTATAAACAAAGGATCTTAATGAGTCAGATGACCACGATGGTGTGATCACTCACCTAGAGCCAAACATCCTGGAGTGCGAAGGCAAGTGAGCAAACAAAGCTAGTGGAGGTAATGGAGTTTTAGCTGAGCTGTTTCAAATCCTATAAGATGATGCTGTTGAAGTGCTGCACTCAATATGGAAGCAAATTTGGAAAACTCAGCGGTGGCCGCAGGACTGGAAAATGTCAGTTTTTCATTCCAGCCCCAAAGAATGTTCAGACTGCTGCCCCATTGCATTCATTTCACACGCTAGCAAAGTAATGCTCAAAATCCTTCAAGTTAGGCTTCAACACTAATGTGAACTGAGAGCTTCCAGATGTGCAAGCTGGATTTTAAAAAGGCAGAGGAACCTGAGATCAAATTGCCAACATCTGTTGGATTATAGAAAAAGCAAGAGAATTTCAGGGAAAACATCTACTACTTCACTGACTTCACTAAAACTTCTAGACTGTGTGAATCACAGCAAACTGCGGAAAATTCTTAAAGAGATGGGAATGGCAGACCACTTTACTTGCCTCCTGAGAAACCTGTATGCAAGTCAAGAGTAATAGAACCGGACTGCATGCAGTGTCGGCCTCCTCTATCAGGAACATGAAGAACCTGCGAAAGGGCCCCAGCAGATTTTTCTTTAGGTCTCTTTGAGCAGAACCGTGTCCTGTGGCTGCCCCCAGCTACAAAGGAGCCTGGAAAGTGAATATTTCACTTCCCAGTCTTTAGAGTGGAGAGGCATTGGAGAAGAGGTGGGGATAACTGTTAGGCTAGTTACCAAATAGTGTATCCCACTGTACTTATTTCTGGCTGGTGGGTTTGTGGATGTATTTTAAAACATTATTGACGTATAGTTGATTTGCAATATTGTTAATTTCTGCTGTACAGCAAAGTGATTCAGTTATCCATCATATATTATTTTTCATATTCTTTTCCATATGTTTTATCACAGGATTCTGAATATAGTTCCCTGTGCTACACAGTAGGACCCTGTTGCTAATCCCTCCTATATATAATAGTTTGCATCTGCTTTTCCCCAATTCCCAATCCTTTTCCCCTCCTCCCCCTGGCAACCACAAGTCTGTTCTGCTTATGGATATTTTTACTTTTCCTCTTGGTTCTTTTCTGTCTCGTCCAATTTTCCTACAGCAACCATTTATCATTTCCATCACTGGAAGAATATGACAGATGCTACTTTAAAAATTTCTTGTGAGGTTGTGGGCTCCTCTCTCTGGAAGCGTCTGTACTGTCGTCAGTCAAAAAAAGTGCAGAAGGAACTGCTGAATTCTGTGGGAGCTGGATGAGCCCTCTATACCCCCCAGCAGCTATGACTGCAGGGAGTGGATGGGTGGGGAAATCTGCCATTTATTTAGACCCTCTCAGGCTTGCACGCTGGTTACTCGACAAGCATCCCCTCATTTAATTCTCATGTTAGCTCTCTACAGACAAGATACGGAAACTTTAAATTACTTAAATAAGGCACACACATCAAGTAAGGGAAAATTGGATCTCAGATTATAAGCACCACGCTTTCATTCTGCATACTCTTGCCATAGTAAGCTCAGTAAACTTGTACTGAATGAATGCAGAATCCACGAATCACTGGAATGTGTAATAACAATTGATTTCTTACAGTGTATGCAAGTCAAGAGTAATAGAAGTCATGCAGTGTCGGCCTCCTCTATCAGGAACATGAAGAACCTCGAAAGGGCCCCAGCAGATTTTTCTTTAGGTCTCTTTGAGCAGAACCGTGTCCTGTGGCTGCCCCCAGCTACAAAGGAGCCTGGAAAGTGAATATTTCACTTCCCAGTCTTTAGAGTGGAGAGGCATTGGAGAAGAGGTGGGGATAACTGTTAGGCTAGTTACCAAATAGTGTATCCCACTGTACTTATTTCTGGCTGGTGGGTTTGTGGATGTATTTTAAAACATTATTGACGTATAGTTGATTTGCAATATTGTTAATTTCTGCTGTACAGCAAAGTGATTCAGTTATCCATCATATATTATTTTTCATATTCTTTTCCATATGTTTTATCACAGGATTCTGAATATAGTTCCCTGTGCTACACAGTAGGACCCTGTTGCTAATCCCTCCTATATATAATAGTTTGCATCTGCTTTTCCCCAATTCCCAATCCTTTTCCCCTCCTCCCCCTGGCAACCACAAGTCTGTTCTGCTTATGGATATTTTTACTTTTCCTCTTGGTTCTTTTCTGTCTCGTCCAATTTTCCTACAGCAACCATTTATCATTTCCATCACTGGAAGAATATGACAGATGCTACTTTAAAAATTTCTTGTGAGGTTGTGGGCTCCTCTCTCTGGAAGCGTCTGTACTGTCGTCAGTCAAAAAAAGTGCAGAAGGAACTGCTGAATTCTGTGGGAGCTGGATGAGCCCTCTATACCCCCCAGCAGCTATGACTGCAGGGAGTGGATGGGTGGGGAAATCTGCCATTTATTTAGACCCTCTCAGGCTTGCACGCTGGTTACTCGACAAGCATCCCCTCATTTAATTCTCATGTTAGCTCTCTACAGACAAGATACGGAAACTTTAAATTACTTAAATAAGGCACACACATCAAGTAAGGGAAAATTGGATCTCAGATTATAAGCACCACGCTTTCATTCTGCATACTCTTGCCATAGTAAGCTCAGTAAACTTGTACTGAATGAATGCAGAATCCACGAATCACTGGAATGTGTAATTAAAAAAAAAAAACACAACTATAGCCATGATTTGGTAATTATTTCTTACAGGACATCTACAGTACTATTAATTTTAACTTGTGTGATTGAAAAATAGCAGGCTGTATAAATTGAGTCGCCTGTGTCTAATGTCCTTGACTAATTGCTGGATAAATAACTCATATAACTCCAGATGAAAAGACGGCCAAGGGTTTGTTTCTTGTGGAATCTTAAAATTATTTTTATTATGAAAAATTCTAGACATATAGAAAAGTAGAGAAAATGGTACCTACCACCCAGTTTCAAGAATCATCAATGTTCTGTTTTTTCAATTTATTTCTCTTTAAGTTTTACTTTTTTTTTTAAATGGAGTGTTTTAAAGCAAACCCAAAGGCTCCTTTCACCATGAACACTTCTATAATTGGAATGAAAAGGCTTTTGTGTGGCCCCGTGTTTCTCTTTCTTCAGATCTGCTAACACAGGAAGTGGTGATAGAAAAGTCAGCCCAAGGGCGCAAGGGATTCTGGGAGGCCCGGGAGAGGAGAGGCACATTCCTCGCAGGCTGTGCAGTTTGTTTTGCTCTCACCCGAGGGCACTTTCTTGGCTGAAACTCCTCCTGCCTGAGAATCGAAAACTTTTCTCGAATGCTGAAAATAAACTATCTGGCTTCCTCTAGCTAGAGGCATCTGGAGAGTGTTGCTTCTGAAACTATTTTTGGCGTGAAAATGTCACCCAGGTTGTTTGAAGTACTTTGTAAGTTTTAAGATACCGAAAGCATCTGATGAGCGGTGGCTGAGTGGGTAGAGGTTAATTATTACACAGGCTCGGCATTTCCCACGAGGGTTGTTTTTCCTTAAGATCTTCCTGTTTACAGCGCTCAATGCTTCAGGCCAAGGATTGGGCCAGGGGTTGGTGTGTGAAAGGTGGCAGAGTCTGTATAGAGGAGGGGGCTACTGGTGTGATAAAGGGGAAACACACCGGCTGGCTGCCTTTCCTTCAGCCTACGCCCAGCCTGGCTCCCTGGAAGTCCATCCTGCCCAGGGACCATGGAGGGTTCTTGGAAAATGTCAGGACCATGTGTTTGCTGATAGACTTCTTCAGATAAGAGACAAAAGTTCCTAAATATTTAAGTCCCAAAGGTGTAACCAAACCAAACTTGAGTCCCTTTGCCTGGGAGCAGTAAAGTCAACCTATTGAGACAGGGATGTATGGGGAAGGAAAATGCAGCATTTATTGTAAAGGAGGAAGGATGGCTTGTTCTCTAAAATCCTGAACTCCCCAAAGGGTTTCAGCAAAGCATTTTTTGAAGGCAAGGTGAGGGAGCCGTGTCACAGATTGTGATGGGCTCATGCATGATTCTCTGATTGAAGGTGCTCAGTCTTTAGGCACTCAAGGGTCGAGGGGCTGTGTACTCATGATCATCAAGTTGTGGTTTTAGCATCTGAAAAACTCAGGAAATATGCCTCTGTACTATTATCTAGGAACTTCAGAAAGGAACTAATGCAAAGGATATGGAGGAGGGATATGTCTTGGGAAGGCTCTCTAGGGTTCTGCTTGATTACAATCCGGGTCAGGCTGGACCAACTGAGATGTTTCCCAGGATAAGCCAGTAAAAGAATTAACACAAGCAACTGTAGCTAGGGCGCAGGATTTGGAGAGGCACATTCCTCGCAGGCTGTGCAGTTTGTTTTGCTCTCACCCGAGGGCACTTTCTTGGCTGAAACTCCTCCTGCCTGAGAATCGAAAACTTTTCTCGAATGCTGAAAATAAACTATCTGGCTTCCTCTAGCTAGAGGCATCTGGAGAGTGTTGCTTCTGAAACTATTTTTGGCGTGAAAATGTCACCCAGGTTGTTTGAAGTACTTTGTAAGTTTTAAGATACCGAAAGCATCTGATGAGCGGTGGCTGAGTGGGTAGAGGTTAATTATTACACAGGCTCGGCATTTCCCACGAGGGTTGTTTTTCCTTAAGATCTTCCTGTTTACAGCGCTCAATGCTTCAGGCCAAGGATTGGGCCAGGGGTTGGTGTGTGAAAGGTGGCAGAGTCTGTATAGAGGAGGGGGCTACTGGTGTGATAAAGGGGAAACACACCGGCTGGCTGCCTTTCCTTCAGCCTACGCCCAGCCTGGCTCCCTGGAAGTCCATCCTGCCCAGGGACCATGGAGGGTTCTTGGAAAATGTCAGGACCATGTGTTTGCTGATAGACTTCTTCAGATAAGAGACAAAAGTTCCTAAATATTTAAGTCCCAAAGGTGTAACCAAACCAAACTTGAGTCCCTTTGCCTGGGAGCAGTAAAGTCAACCTATTGAGACAGGGATGTATGGGGAAGGAAAATGCAGCATTTATTGTAAAGGAGGAAGGATGGCTTGTTCTCTAAAATCCTGAACTCCCCAAAGGGTTTCAGCAAAGCATTTTTTGAAGGCAAGGTGAGGGAGCCGTGTCACAGATTGTGATGGGCTCATGCATGATTCTCTGATTGAAGGTGCTCAGTCTTTAGGCACTCAAGGGTCGAGGGGCTGTGTACTCATGATCATCAAGTTGTGGTTTTAGCATCTGAAAAACTCAGGAAATATGCCTCTGTACTATTATCTAGGAACTTCAGAAAGGAACTAATGCAAAGGATATGGAGGAGGGATATGTCTTGGGAAGGCTCTCTAGGGTTCTGCTTGATTACAAGGGTCCCAGGGATCAGGCTGGACCAACTGAGATGTTTCCCAGGATAAGCCAGTAAAAGAATTAACACAAGCAACAAGAGGGAATTGTAGCTATGGAAGAATCAGAGGACTCCAGAAAGCAGGATGCCGGAAGTGGCCCAGGCCAGGGGCAGGCAGGGAGGCTCCTCGGAACAGGTCGAGAAGAAGGAGGATACAGTCAAGGCCGGTGGTTCAGGCTGCAGAGTGTGAAAGAGATGAAGCTGGGGTGCCTGGGTTCACTGGGTGACGGGGTGCCACGACCCCATGGGGAGATGGTCGATTCATAACTCTGAGTTGCTTTGGCTCACACTTAAGACACCAAAAATGTGAGTTGTTCGAACACCAACAAGCTGTTCTCCAAGTCTCCAGATGCCAACTGGGTGTCCTACAATTCAATTCAATTCAATTCTGACACTGACCACCCGGAGGTGGAGTCAGACTCCACAAGGCTGCCCGCACATCAGACACGAGTCCCAGGTTGTCACCTGTACTTCTGAACCACTGGCTACAAATCAGGGGTTCCCATGAGCCCTTCCTCAAAGAGTGGATAATTTGCAGGAGTGGCTCACAAAGCTCAGGGAAACATTTTTACTTACAGTTTCTGGTTTATTAAAAAGAATACAAATGAACAACAGATGAAGAGGTCCACAGGGCCAAGTGGGATGGCTTGGGGAACTTGCATGTCTTTTCCTAAGTGCACCAACCTCCCAGGACCGCCATCTGTCCACAGACCCAGAAGCCCTCCTCATCATGTCGTTTAGCAATTTTTAATGGAAGTTCTTAGGCACGATTCATTAAATCACTGACCACTGGTGAGTAACTCCATCTCTAATCTTTCTGCCTTCTCCAGAGGGCAATGGAAGTGGCTGGAGGTTGTAAATTCCATCTTTCTATTCCTGCTTTGGTCTTTCTGGTGACCAGCTCCCATCCTAAAGCTCTCTAAGTGTCCCCAGGCACTAATCATCTTATCAGCATAAAAAAGATGCTTTTCCGTCTGAAGATCCATCTGGAGACCCCACCCTGGAGATCCCAAGGGTTTATGAGCTACATGTCCCAAACCAAGAACAAAGACCAGATATGAAGTTTTTTTATTTTATCATGATATTCTTTAGCAAGGTACGTTCTCCCACCTGAGGAGTACTTGAGGTTTACTTGGGATTAAGTGGGAGGAGCTGAGACGGGGAACAATGAAAGGTCCTAGGCACCTCCATCCCCACTGCCCCACCCTTGACCTTCCCTGTCCACAGTCCCCCTAGGTAGGACCCCAGTGGAAAAACTGGCTGAGCCTGGGTTCTGTGAGTCAGAGCAGAGCAAATAAGGACAGTGAGGATCCTGGTCTTCAGGAAGACTTCTCCAGGAGGCAGGGCACTCTATGCAAGGAGACTGGACAAAGAGAAATTGTCCATATGGAGCACGGCAGGGACAACCTTCTGCTCCCAAATTGACTTGTCACCAAATCAAGAAGCTCACAGCTCTGGTCCCATGATGCGCTAATTTTTTGAGCTGCTTCTTAGACTGCAAAACCCACTCCCCACCAACAGGGGGCGATCACACCATGTTCCATCAAGGTCAACAGGCAGAATAGGTGCTTTTCCCAGAAGAATGTGACAAATTGCTGTGGACTTTTCCAATGCTTCTCTCTCCCCCTGGAGAAAATTTTACTCTTCTGGACAATGGGGCCAAGAAGCCATTTCCATTTATCCACCCGTTCACTGATCTGCTCACTCAGTACTTCGGCGATGCTCAAGGGTTTAGTGAGAACTGTGGCAGAGTTCTCCTCTGAGCTCTGAACTCTGGGTACCCCTCTGCATTGATCATGGGCAGTGTGGCAGAGCAGAATGTCCTCCGAACCGGGACCCACGGACTCCTGTTCTTGTCCCAACTCTGCCACATACCACTTGGGTTCTCAACTGTCATATCCGTAAACATGGGGCCAGTGATGACGTCCCATTTGATCGAATGAGCACTGAGGCACGAGGACGCTACTGAACCTCCCAAGTGTGTCCCTACATGATTGTCATCATTACGATCTCTGCCTGCCTCCTCGTGTTGGGGGGATGACCACATGAAGGAGAAAATGAAGTGCTCTGGGTGAAGATGAAGAGTATACATGAGCATATGTCAGGATGCTCTGATTTTAGGGCTAAAGTGCACGGATACTTCCCAGTTTCTCTGAGATTTGTGACATTTTTCATGACACATCAAAGAAGCCATGTCTCTGAGATTCTACATATGAGACTGGGAGAGTGAGTGGGGACAGGACCTTTATCTTCATCACATTGTCATGAGAAGAGAAAAGCAAAGGAGAATCAAATTCTGTGAAATAATGAAAATCTAAAGTGTCAGCTGAAAGGGCTTTCAAAAATGATCTTTCAGACTTGTTTTACAGATGGAAAATCAAGGCCCAGAGAAGGGGGAAGAATGCCTGAGGTCACACAGTGAGATCTTGGCTTCAAGTCTGGGTGTGTTTGTCTCTAAGACCTGCTCAGTTCTCCATATTCATTCCCAGCCACGCACGGCAGAACCACCTTCCCCGGACCCCCATCACTGAAAACACCTGGCCTGACTGCACCTGTAGCTGTCCGGGGTATAAGTCAGCCATCAAGCCTTGATGCGCAGGTAGGTGGTAAATGTAGGAGTGATTCATTTTATCTTTAAATTCAGAAATCATTTCAGAAATCAGAGGTGGGTGTTATGTTCTAGTGTCGAGAGTGTAGAGTTTTATTTTTTCCTTTATCATTTTCAAAGTTTTCCAAAATTTCACAACAAACATCTCTGACTCTACAAACCCTACCCCTCCCAATCTGATTTTAAAAATGGAAACCGGAAGGCGGTGAAATGCCCAGCTCTGTATGGAGGTCCAGTAAGCAAGGCCAACCAGTATGTGTCCTGCCAGGCAGAGGCCCTTATCTGGGAGTTCTGAAGGTCTGGACTCCAACCTGCCGGTGTCCAGGGCCACCAGAGAGGATCACCTCCACACCTCACCCTTGCTCTCACTGTCTGCTGCTCCTGAAAACTCCTCCCATGACCATCACCACCTCCGACTCGTTTTTCAGGACTGAACAACCCATTCCGCTAGGTCCATGAAGGTGTTTTAAAGCTCACCTTCCCTCATTGGGATGAAATCTCGTCTTCCTCCTCTGATCACCAGTGGCACTTTTTCTGGACCGGTTCTATAATCCCGGTCATCTGACTGTCTTGGAGTCATTTGCACCCAGGTCTGACTCTGCTCCTGGGCTGAGGTGTCCTTGAGGGTGAGGCCTATGTATTATGGATCTTTGTGCTCCCAACACCGTGCACAAGCCTGGCACATGCTAGACTTCAGATGAATATCTGCTGAACTTCATTGAAAACTCAGTATCCTAAAAGAGGGGTATTGTGATACATCTGTTGACGGCAGGGTGCGTCCGCTTTGGCACTACTGTCATGAGAGATTGAATTCCACGTTGGGGAGCTATCTAGCGAATAGCTAGTCTAGCTATGCTAGTGGGGAGCTGTCATATGCAGCAGCATCCCTGACGTCTACCTACTAGATGCCAGTGGACACCTCCAGTCGTGACAACTCCAAAGTTGGACACTGCCAACTGTTTCCTAGGGGACACAACTGCCTCCTATTGAGGACCACTGGTATACAACTTCAAAGGGTTTTCATAAACAATCCCTAGGAGCAGGCATTCCCATTTGATAGATGAAAAAGGCAAGGCTCACGGACAGTTTGGTGTTGAAACAGTTTGGCATGTAGATCCCCCAGTCCAAGTCCAGGTCTGACCTTGTTATCCTGGAGGCCTCCCAGCTCCCCAGCTAGGTCTTGCTTCTTCACCTGGGAATGTCCACTCCACCCCGCTCCCTCCCCTCTGCCCCGCCCCAATGACCTGTGCTAGGCTGGGACCCACTGATTGACCTCCTGGTCCACGCAGACTAGACCTCAGGCCATGTCTGAATCAGACCGTCCCATCTTCAGCACCTTTTCCTCCTCCCCGTGCTTGAACACGCTGATGGTGACCTGGCCTGTCTCGGAGCCATACTTGTTCTTGACGAAGACACCGTAGCGCCCGCTGTCCTCACTGTTGACCCTCTCGATGGTGATGGTGACCTCGGTCCCCTTCACCTCCATGTGGTAGCGGTCCAGGAAGGTGACGGGCTGGTCATTCTTCAGCCAATAGATTTCAGGGGCGGGATCTCCGGAGACCACACAGGTCAGGCACAGGGTCTGTTTGAAAGGACAGGAAAGGAACAGTCTCGCCCTCTGGGAATAACCCATGGCGTCACCTTCATACTCCTAGGGTACACCCATTACAAGTTGTTCCTTGTTGACAGCTCATTATGTGTGTTTTTATTATGACCCATAAAATAAGAACATGAAAGGGAGATGTTTTACTTCAACCCAATCCTCCATCCTCAGCTTTTCTAGAGGAATACTTACTAGTTAGCATTTCAGACCTTTATTACTTTAGTAATGACTTGCCCCAGAATGACTTAGACTTTGCTTTATTGCTTTCTGTTGTATATTTCATTATAATCTTACCGTACAAATAAGCCTAGATTGCATTCACCTAAAGATTTTAAGCACAGACTTTGAAAATTCTCAAGAGAGCAGTTCTCCATGCGGAGCAAAGTCTAGTGTAATGGGCAAATACCCAGAGTCTGGAGCTGGGCTGTCTGCGAGCTGGGCTGTGAGTCCCAGCTCTGTTCCTTTAAGCTGCGTGACCCTAGGTAAGTCCCTTAACCTCTCTGGGCCTCCGTTTGCTCAGCTATAAAGTGACTAGTAATAACACACTATTTCATGTGGTTGCCGTCATGATTAAATAATGGAAGCGTCCCCGGCACAAAGTAAGCAACATGAACGCTATCGTTTTCCAGAATATTAGACTTGCATAATTTCAGTCCTGATGGACATTTTAGGGATCATCTAGTTGAACTCCTTTGAAGACCGAAGTTCAGAGAGACGTCTGCGAACCCGGGGCCACCTGGAGAGATGGGGTGGAGCTGGGATCATTTTTTTGAGTTGAACGCAGACTAGACCTCAGGCCATGTCTGAATCAGACCGTCCCATCTTCAGCACCTTTCCTCCTCCCCGTGCTTGAACACGCTGATGGTGACCTGGCCTGTCTCGGAGCCATACTTGTTCTTGACGAAGACACCGTAGCGCCCGCTGTCCTCACTGTTGACCCTCTCGATGGTGATGGTGACCTCGGTCCCCTTCACCTCCATGTGGTAGCGGTCCAGGAAGGTGACGGGCTGGTCATTCTTCAGCCAATAGATTTCAGGGGCGGGATCTCCGGAGACCACACAGGTCAGGCACAGGGTCTGTTTGAAAGGACAGGAAAGGAACAGTCTCGCCCTCTGGGAATAACCCATGGCGTCACCTTCATACTCCTAGGGTACACCCATTACAAGTTGTTCCTTGTTGACAGCTCATTATGTGTGTTTTTATTATGACCCATAAAATAAGAACATGAAAGGGAGATGTTTTACTTCAACCCAATCCTCCATCCTCAGCTTTTCTAGAGGAATACTTACTAGTTAGCATTTCAGACCTTTATTACTTTAGTAATGACTTGCCCCAGAATGACTTAGACTTTGCTTTATTGCTTTCTGTTGTATATTTCATTATAATCTTACCGTACAAATAAGCCTAGATTGCATTCACCTAAAGATTTTAAGCACAGACTTTGAAAATTCTCAAGAGAGCAGTTCTCCATGCGGAGCAAAGTCTAGTGTAATGGGCAAATACCCAGAGTCTGGAGCTGGGCTGTCTGCGAGCTGGGCTGTGAGTCCCAGCTCTGTTCCTTTAAGCTGCGTGACCCTAGGTAAGTCCCTTAACCTCTCTGGGCCTCCGTTTGCTCAGCTATAAAGTGACTAGTAATAACACACTATTTCATGTGGTTGCCGTCATGATTAAATAATGGAAGCGTCCCCGGCACAAAGTAAGCAACATGAACGCTATCGTTTTCCAGAATATTAGACTTGCATAATTTCAGTCCTGATGGACATTTTAGGGATCATCTAGTTGAACTCCTTTGAAGACCGAAGTTCAGAGAGACGTCTGCGAACCCGGGGCCACCTGGAGAGATGGGGTGGAGCTGGGACGAGGCCGCCCGTGGGCTGACACTGGGCCCGGTGTGTTTTTCCTTTACACGTGTGACCAGTGCGGGGTAACCACTCCGCCAGACTCTGGTGGATCCAGCCCTTTCGGCTCTGGGATCCACAGTGCTTTACTATTTTGTGGTCTTTGATGGATGTGTGTCGGGGGACCCCAGGGTAGGACTGCGGGCTGCGGGCTGGGGACAGTCAGTACCTTATCTTCCATGATCGTGGCCACATCTGGCAGCCCCCTCACCACCTTGGCACGATCTGAAAAGGAAAGACGAGACCCGCCAGCGGTGAACGTTTCCCTGGAGTTGAGGTTTATGTTTAAGCAATGCTTCTTTTCCTATTTGCATCATTTTGGGTGGACATCTTTAAATCTGTATTACGTTATTTCCTTGCCTTTATCAACAGGAGAGAGAGAAAAGAACATTTCTGTCATTGACTTGAGGTTAATGGCTGACTTTGAGGCTGGTGGTACCTGGAGGTAATGGTGAGGTGCCCTTCCTTTTGAGAACGGGGAGAGAAGGTGAGATTGCTGTGAGCCTTCAACTGGCAAAGTGCACACAACAGGTGTGACGAGCCAGCTCAGTGAGGGGATAAGACAGAAGCTTTTGGGACGCTGACTCTGGTCAAAGGAGAGGACTTGCTGGCCATGGTGGCTGGGCAGGGAGAGCGTGTGATTGTGAACCACTAAGCAGAAAGCCAACATATTCCTTGTGCTGGAATCGAGGCTGTGGGAACGAACCCTGGATCACCATCAGGGATGTGGAAAAGCCTGAAGTGGCTGGTGCCTGTGCAATGGACGCAGGGGAGAAGGACCCTGGATCAGGGTTGTGGTGGAGAGGGAGAGACGGCCCTTCCTGTGGGCATAACGTTCGCCAGACAACAGTCCTCTTCCCTAGACCCTGGACTTCACAAGTCCTAGCAACCACACAGTGAGTTCAGGCTCCTGCTGTGAGGGTCCTGGAGGGGCTCAGATTCCAGGATGGGTGGAGGGTGGGGGAGGTAATAAAGACAGAGCGTTGATGGGCTGAGTCGGGTCTCAGGGCTGCGATCCTCTCACCAAGGTGGCCGTCCCTGTGAGGGCTCCTCACGGCCCTAAGACTCCAAATGGCCCTCTTCCAGATTCTAGCTACGAAACAGTCTGCACTTTCGGCCAAGTGGGGATATTCAGGAATAAGAAGCCATATAGAGTTAATTGCTCCTCCTACACATGGCTCCACATGGTCAGTTTCCTTCCTTGTTGTCAGGTTGTCGGGAGTTGCTTTGCTCTGCCACCAGGGGTCTTCCCCTCATGGAAAGTCCTAGAGTGACTGCTGGGTCAGTGAGACCAGAAAGCCCGCCTCCTGGACCTGGGTGGTGTAGAGCTGGCTGCAGGGACCTGGTGCAGCTCCAGTGCATGGACTTGGTGGTGCCCCAGGCAGCTCAGAGGCTGTATCCTGGATTAGGTAAGGCCCCAGTGGCCCCGCAGCCAGAACTAGCTTCTGCTTTACAGTTGTGCCCTACCGGGCCTTGCTCAGAAAGGCCAGAGCCGTTATTTCCTTGCCTTTATCAACAGGAGAGAGAGAAAAGAACATTTCTGTCATTGACTTGAGGTTAATGGCTGACTTTGAGGCTGGTGGTACCTGGAGGTAATGGTGAGGTGCCCTTCCTTTTGAGAACGGGGAGAGAAGGTGAGATTGCTGTGAGCCTTCAACTGGCAAAGTGCACACAACAGGTGTGACGAGCCAGCTCAGTGAGGGGATAAGACAGAAGCTTTTGGGACGCTGACTCTGGTCAAAGGAGAGGACTTGCTGGCCATGGTGGCTGGGCAGGAGGCGTGTGATTGTGAACCACTAAGCAGAAAGCCAACATATTCCTTGTGCTGGAATCGAGGCTGTGGGAACGAACCCTGGATCACCATCAGGGATGTGGAAAAGCCTGAAGTGGCTGGTGCCTGTGCAATGGACGCAGGGGAGAAGGACCCTGGATCAGGGTTGTGGTGGAGAGGGAGAGACGGCCCTTCCTGTGGGCATAACGTTCGCCAGACAACAGTCCTCTTCCCTAGACCCTGGACTTCACAAGTCCTAGCAACCACACAGTGAGTTCAGGCTCCTGCTGTGAGGGTCCTGGAGGGGCTCAGATTCCAGGATGGGTGGAGGGTGGGGGAGGTAATAAAGACAGAGCGTTGATGGGCTGAGTCGGGTCTCAGGGCTGCGATCCTCTCACCAAGGTGGCCGTCCCTGTGAGGGCTCCTCACGGCCCTAAGACTCCAAATGGCCCTCTTCCAGATTCTAGCTACGAAACAGTCTGCACTTTCGGCCAAGTGGGGATATTCAGGAATAAGAAGCCATATAGAGTTAATTGCTCCTCCTACACATGGCTCCACATGGTCAGTTTCCTTCCTTGTTGTCAGGTTGTCGGGAGTTGCTTTGCTCTGCCACCAGGGGTCTTCCCCTCATGGAAAGTCCTAGAGTGACTGCTGGGTCAGTGAGACCAGAAAGCCCGCCTCCTGGACCTGGGTGGTGTAGAGCTGGCTGCAGGGACCTGGTGCAGCTCCAGTGCATGGACTTGGTGGTGCCCCAGGCAGCTCAGAGGCTGTATCCTGGATTAGGTAAGGCCCCAGTGGCCCCGCAGCCAGAACTAGCTTCTGCTTTACAGTTGTGCCCTACCGGGCCTTGCTCAGAAAGGCCAGAGCAGCCTCGGTCCCGCTGGAGTCCCACGGACATCAGCCAAGTGACTACTTGGCGCCAGGTGCTGGGCGCACCCTCATCCGCGGTCTTGGGTATCCTCGGACTCTTTATCCGCCTGTCTTCCAGCTGCCACCGCCCAGGTCTCCCGGCAGCTCTGTGACAGCCCAGAGCCTCACAGACCCCATGGGGAGCCCAGACTCCAGCTGCCTTCGAGGAGCTGTGAGCTGCTGGGAAGTCGCCCCAAACTCAGAAATGGAAATGCAGAAACAGGGCTGGACTTACTCTTCTCGATGATGGCCAAGGCTCTGAAAAACAGAAATGGGAAAAAGGCTTGGGTTCCATCTGTTCAAGGGGAGTCCTGCGTGGGTGTGGGGAGGGGTAGGGGGAGAAAGGTGGAGCTGGCTGACCTCCCAGGAGGGGGCCTGTGCGCATGCCCCCCAGGGGCCTGGGTCACACTGGGAAGTGCTGAGGAACTTACTTCAGTCTCTGGTGCTCAGTCATGGCATCCTCAAAAGCTACAAGAAGGAAAAGGGGAGAAAGGATGTCAGGGCATCTCGTCTACCACCACCTCTACTCCATCCTCCTGACCCTGGAAACTCGGGGGAACAGAGCTCAGTGGTGACTGCTCCCCCTCTCTGTTCCAGTATTCCCTTGGGGCAGTGCCAGGACTGGGTGGAGAGACGGGAAATGGGAAATGTTAGTCACTCAGTCATGTCCGACTCTCTGTGACCCCATGGACTGTAACCGGCGAGGCTCCTCTGTCCATGGAATTCTCCAGGCAGGAAGACTGGAGTGGGTTGCCATTCCCTTCTCCAGGGGATCTTCCCAACCAAGGGAGAGAATCCAGGTTTCCCACATGGCAGGCACATTCTTTACGGTCTGGGCCACCAGGGAAGCCCAAGGAGATGGGAGTCCCCACCAAGGGGGTTTCTAAACAGGTTTCATGGGGGACAGACAGGTGGAGAGATCACCTTGCCCTGAGAGATCGGCTGAGAGCTGCCGGACTTCCTTCCCAGCCGTGATCTCGAGGAGGTATTTGCCCTTGTCTGAGTCTTTGGGGTCCAGGATGTGGAGCCAGATCTCATCCAGGGTGGTGCCAGCCCTCACCCGGTCACCACTCTCCAGGCGTTTCTCTCTGAACATGAGGACAAAGAAACGGTGAACATGGCTTTGCCCAAGCCAGGCTGTCTGCCTGCCCATCTATAGGCACCCCTGCCCAGATGCCTCTCCTGGGGTTGTGCTTCCAGATGTGTGGGCTGAAAGTGGTGCCCATCCATGAGAGTCTGATAAAGATCGACCCACTCATCCGTTCATCATTCATCCATTCATTAAACTTGTGCTGGTGCTAAGTCTCTATTTGCAACATGTCCTGCAGGCAGGGACTTTGAAAAAATGGCGGTCCAGGGTCAGCCACCACCTCCTCCAACCCCACCCATGGGAGCTACTGCCTCACCTCATCCTTCTCTTCATCGTAAAACCTCTCACAAAAACTCTCCCCTAGTTCTTACAAACCATGTAAATTCCTTTCCTTCTTACTTAAATTTCTATAGACACCTGGCCCATGTCCCCAGTGCTGTGCTGCAGAAGTGACCCCTCCGGGCTTAGTCACGGGGCTCAGAGACTCCAGAGAAGGCATTTCATTGTTCTGAAATTCAACTTGGCCTTGGGCTCACCCACATGACAAATCTCAGTCAGCCCAACGTCCTCCATAGAATGGGTGCAGTCATGTCTGTTCCACGAGGCTGAAGTGTGCACACGAGAAGCACTAGGGAAATTTGGCTCCCAAGCACTCTAGGAGTCTCCTGGCGGAGTCTCTGATGCCCAGTCCTGCCTTCAAGGCCTGGCCCTCCGTTAGCTGTCAGCCCCCAGGATCCCTCTAATCTGCACGCCTTCCTGCAGCCTGGCTGCCTGAGTTTACTGCAAATACCCACCATCTGGTTCTCCTTCCTTCTTAGGTCCTTCCCTCTCCCAGTTCCCAGAAGCTGCTCCAAGACAATGGTCCTTCTGGGGCCATGGATAGTCTGGGAAAATGATTTTAGCCCCAGGGTTCCCACCCTTCCTGGGGAGCCTCTCTTCTGTGCCTCTGAGAGCTCTTCCCTTCCCAGGCTCCTTCTGTAGACCAGTGAGTCCCTGCCAAGCCCTAGGGACAGGGCTCTGCAGCAGGTGCTGGCCCCCGAGTCTGGCTAGGCTCCCAGGCAAGGCCGACCTACTTGTGGAACCAGGTGGTCTTCATGTACTTCACGTTGAAGTACTTGACCTTGGTGAAGAGCCGGATCCCCTCCTCAGTCCCCTGGATTTTTAGCGGGGTTGCAGAGAGGGCTGGGGAGGCAGAAGAGAAGGGTAAGTCTTCCCCAGGGGCCCTTGGGCGGCACATCTGGGGGGCAGCCAGGGCACCCCTGCTCTGGGGTGTGCTGGAGGAATTGCAGTGTAGTGAGGAGGCAGGAACGTCTCCCCCAGTCTTTGAGGCTGGAGTCAAAACCCACCCCTGGCAGTCAAGGATGGCTGGGGGTCCCCCAGAGGCTAGTGGCATCAGGGCAGGGCAGGGCCAAGAGGGCGCTTGCTTACCTCCAATCCTGCCCAGCTCGGTGAAGATGGCATCCAGGGCTGGAGGGAGATGAAGGAACAGTCAGTTGATGTGGGGCTCCCCTAGGGACCCACAGGGTGGGGACGTCCTTGGAAAAGGCTGGAGGAGCTCATGAGTAGCTCTCAGGACACAGGCTTAGGGGCAAGGAGGGGATCCAGGGCACTCTGAAACTTATGGGGTGGGGCCACCGATGGAGGACAAACAGGCTGATCTGACAGCTTTCCTGAAGGCTGAGTCACTAGCCTGGTGAGAGGCCTGGGGCTCAGTGTTGGGGAGAGCAGAGAACTCAGGCTCCACGTCATGAAACCGGGGCTCACTGTGGATAATGCATGGCCACCGGTGTCACACAGGCCAGGCCCCCCTGCCCCTGGCTAGCTGTGCAGCCAGGGGCAGGTCACTTAACACCCCTGGGCCTCAGTTGCCCCAAGGGACATGGGGATTTCAGGTCACACTGCATCTCTTGGTTCAGCGAGAGGCCCTCCTGGCTTGGCTCTGACATTGCCGGCTCCTACCTTCACCTGTGAGGTCCAGGATGGTGTCATCCTCCCCACGATCGTCAGAGACCTCAGCTCTGTAAATGCCCTGGTCCTCTTTGGCCAGCTGGAAGGAAGGAGAAGAGAAGGCAATGTTGGCCTGCGTTCCAGAAGGAGCGACAGACTGCAAATCAGGAGGCCTGGGCTCCAGGCCTGCCCCTAACTCTCCTCCCTGGGCTCAGGTTACCCCCCGTGATGGGTGATCTCTCAGGCTCCTTCCAGCTCCAAAGCCCTCTGATCCCAAGCTCATGGCTCGGGAAGTTAAGGTGGGACAGGAGGGGGAAACTGAGGGCAGAAACAGACGCACCACATGTGGATTCTGAGGCAGCTGCTCTGAGCAGAGCAGAGTGAGTCCTCGCAGAGTTGGGCTGAGCCGGGCACACCCTCCACCAGAGCTGCCCTGCTTCTTGGGGGCCCTGGAAGGAGGGACCTCTCTGTATCTCTCAGAAGGACGTGTGCCTTCCTTTGCTCAGAACAAGGGGGTCCTTACTGGCACATGCTTGTCAACCCCAAGCAAAGCCGGGGTCAACGCTCTGCAAAGCAAGAACTTGGGTTGTGCTTGGAAAGCAAGGTCAGAGGTCAACTGTGCCCTCTCAGCATCTCCAAGGCTGGCTGGTGGACTGGGTGATATCTGCCTCTCTGACCCCTTAAAAAGCCCCTTATAACCATCTCTATGTGGTATACTTTGAGGCAGGATCCAGGACAGAATCATCTATTTTTTTTTTCTTCATTATTTTAAAAAATTGACTCGTCTTTAGTTGGAGAGTAGTCGCTTTACAATGTTGTGATGGTTTCTGCCATACATAAGTATGAATCAGCCATAGGGATACCTATGCCTTCTCCCTCGTACACCTCCCTCGCACCCCATCCCACCCCTCTAGAACCGGTGTGGATAATGCATGGCCACCGGTGTCACACAGGCCAGGCCCCCTGCCCTGGCTAGCTGTGCAGCCAGGGGCAGGTCACTTAACACCCCTGGGCCTCAGTTGCCCCAAGGGACATGGGGATTTCAGGTCACACTGCATCTCTTGGTTCAGCGAGAGGCCCTCCTGGCTTGGCTCTGACATTGCCGGCTCCTACCTTCACCTGTGAGGTCCAGGATGGTGTCATCCTCCCCACGATCGTCAGAGACCTCAGCTCTGTAAATGCCCTGGTCCTCTTTGGCCAGCTGGAAGGAAGGAGAAGAGAAGGCAATGTTGGCCTGCGTTCCAGAAGGAGCGACAGACTGCAAATCAGGAGGCCTGGGCTCCAGGCCTGCCCCTAACTCTCCTCCCTGGGCTCAGGTTACCCCCCGTGATGGGTGATCTCTCAGGCTCCTTCCAGCTCCAAAGCCCTCTGATCCCAAGCTCATGGCTCGGGAAGTTAAGGTGGGACAGGAGGGGGAAACTGAGGGCAGAAACAGACGCACCACATGTGGATTCTGAGGCAGCTGCTCTGAGCAGAGCAGAGTGAGTCCTCGCAGAGTTGGGCTGAGCCGGGCACACCCTCCACCAGAGCTGCCCTGCTTCTTGGGGGCCCTGGAAGGAGGGACCTCTCTGTATCTCTCAGAAGGACGTGTGCCTTCCTTTGCTCAGAAAAAGGGGGGTCCTTACTGGCACATGCTTGTCAACCCCAAGCAAAGCCGGGGTCAACGCTCTGCAAAGCAAGAACTTGGGTTGTGCTTGGAAAGCAAGGTCAGAGGTCAACTGTGCCCTCTCAGCATCTCCAAGGCTGGCTGGTGGACTGGGTGATATCTGCCTCTCTGACCCCTTAAAAAGCCCCTTATAACCATCTCTATGTGGTATACTTTGAGGCAGGATCCAGGACAGAATCATCTATTTTTTTTTTCTTCATTATTTTAAAAAATTGACTCGTCTTTAGTTGGAGAGTAGTCGCTTTACAATGTTGTGATGGTTTCTGCCATACATAAGTATGAATCAGCCATAGGGATACCTATGCCTTCTCCCTCGTACACCTCCCTCGCACCCCATCCCACCCCTCTAGGCTGTCAAGAAACATCTCTTAACCTGGGATCAAAGGACTGAAGATCCCAACAGTCTTCTCCTATGTTCCTTGCCCGCTGCTTCAGTGAAGGTGCCAATGTCCCAGCCTAAGTCTGTGGAGGGCAATTGGAGGGACTTTTGTGTCCTCTCTCTAGCCTTGTATCTTGCTATTTAAACCTTCGGAGTCTCAGTTGACTCATCTCTAAAATGGTAATGTACTCTTTGCCTTGACTACATGCTACAGTGTCCATGAGGATCAAGGGAGATAACCTTGTGGAAGCCAGAAAGTTCTCGCACCAGCAAGCCAGCTGGTTATGACAAGCCTCAGGAGCCATGAAGGATCTACTTGATGCCAGGCCCCGTGTAAGAAGCCTGCACTTTGATGGCAAAGTCCATCTGGACCTCATCTTGGCAGGGATTTGGGGGAGGACCCTGAAATCCTTAGTTCTTTCCTCATCAGCAAATCTGTGTTTGCACAGTGCTCCTTGGCACTCAGTCCGGCCACAGAAATCAGTGGCAGGGCAGAAAACCACGGAATATTTAAGAACCAGCCTTTCAGTTCTGTCTCAACCAGGTCACGCTCCTCTGAGGCCTCTGGGGAGGACATGGTGGGAGAGGTGAGCTCCAGGCTTGCTTTGCTCTGCCCAGACCTGCCTCCCCACGGAGACGGTCTTCCTGGCCTGAATCTCAGGCTGCAGTGGCTCTGAGAGGCCTGCTCATGTTACAGGTGAAAACTAAGGTCAGAGAGGAACAGTGCCTCGCTCAAGGCCAAGCAGTCAAGGGCAGGGCCAGACCTGGAATCTAACTAAAAGGGCAAATCAGTATGACTGAGCCTGCGTTGTTTTTATTGTTGTTGTTGTTGTTGTTTTTAACTTCATGCCACAAGCTTTTTCTTAATTATTTATTATTTTCATCCATCTTTATTCTTTGGCCTGTGTGGGCCTCCTATTGCAGTGGCCTCTCTTGTTGCAGAGCACTGGCTCTAGGCACATGTGCTCCAGAGTACTGGCTCCTAATTGGACACACCAGTCCAGCTGCTCCGCGGCACGTGGGATCTTCTGGGGCCAGGGATTGAACCGGTGCCCCTTGGACTGCAAGGTGGGCTCTCTACCCACTAGACCACCAGGGAAGCCCTGAGCCTGTCTTTATTTACAATTTTGGCATTGTTTTTCCCCGTGGTCTTCTATTTGGGCATTAATTTTGATTCTCATAAATACTGCGTGCAATATTATTTATCTTGATTACTGAGCTTTTTGTGTCTCCTTAAAGTGTGTGGGTGATGTGGGTGCCACAGTGGCCTTACTTTAGTCCCGACTCACCTTGGCCCCTCCCTCCCTGCCCAGGTGCTCTTGACACCGCAACTCTAGGAGCTCTCAGGTCAGCGCTGCACTTACCTCTTCTATGCGGAGAAGCCCTGCTCCAGTCTCTGGGTCATACTGACCAGCTGGGAACTCTCTCTTCTGGAAAAACCACCGGAAGCGGGTTTCTTTCTTGGTGTTGGTCACCTGAGGAAGGTCAGGAGTGAGGAGACTCCTTCAGGCTTTCTCTTTTAAGTGAAGACTCACTTCAACAGAACTTTTTTCTTACAAACACCACTCTCCCCACCCCACCCACTCTCTTCCTCCTAAAAAAATCTCAGACAACCCGTTTCTCCCAGCATATGTCTCCCCTGATGGCTTCTGGACTCTGGAACTTTGCTAACGTTATTCCTTCTTCTTCTTGATCCCTTTCCGACCTATTTTCCCTTGTAAATACCTACATTACCTCCTCCAGGAAGTCTTCCTATATGCACCCCAGACTGCCCTCTATCATGAGTAATCAATTTCCTGGAAGTCTCCACCACAGCACGGGGGTATGCTGTTTCCATAGGATCTTGCTTTGGACCATGGGATCCTAGAATTCTAACGAGACCATTTCTTCATGTTTGTATGCCCAGTGCTTGCAGTGTCTAGCGCAGAGCAGGTGCTTAAGTTTGCTGAATGGATGCACGTCTGGGAGTCTCCCCTGCCCTCCCCTAGTTATCTACAAGGCTGCAGAGTGTGGAGAAAGCACACTCTCGTACACCCAGCCTCTAGGCTCTGCCTCTTACACCCCGGTTCCCGTAGTCTTGAGCTATTTCCCCCACCTGTTGTTTCATCTTATAGTGGGAATCCTAACACCTTTCTCACAGATGATTGTAAGGCAGATGAGATAAAATAATGCTATGAAGCACTGGGCACAGTGTCTGGCAAGGCTACTAACACAGGGACTCCCCCTTAACATAGACAGTCCTTGATTTCTCCCAGACTCCTGGTCTCCGGAATCCCGCCCCCACCCCGCCAGAGCAGCTGGGAGACCTAGCGCACACTCATTCACTCCAACTCCGCTCCCTGGGCTTTCGTCTTCCGATTAAAGGCAAAATGCCTGGGGCTACTTCCTCTGCTTGGGATCAGACTAGCTCAGAGTATGGAGTTTCGGGGAGTGGGGCAAGACCGCCCCTGGGCTTGGGGACAACCACTGCTCTGGCCCCACTTGTTCTGGGGGCAGGGCTGGAGGCGGGGGCGAGGCTTTGCCTTGCAGGTCAGCAGCACTTGGCAGTCCTCCGTGACCTTCCACTGCAAAGGCTCCACGAAGTACGGACCTGCAAGGGCAAAACAACACGCCCAGCGGTTAGAGCGCCAGGATCCGCTCGTGCGCCATCTGGTGGCAGGAAGGGGGAAGGCAGCTGGGGAGGGGCACCTAATGCCCAGTGGCCCCTCGGATTCTGGGATTCGGCCCCTGCCAGGGAGGGGCCAGGGGTGAGGCGAGGGAGGCAACTAGGGTTCCAAATTTAGGAGGCGCTCACTTTCGGGACTGGGCCAGTGCGTGTTCGTTCTGGCACGGGGACAGCACTGCATCAAATGGTAGTGGTCCTCCCTTCGGGCCCCAGCAGGGCAGAGGGATCTATTGACGAACTTGCCCAGTGGTTCCCCAGCTCTGCCCAGGGGCCTGGTGCCTGAGAGGTTTGAACCCCAGCAGCTCTTACCCTGTTTTTTCTTCCAGTCTCTTTTCTTAGCATCTGCTGCCCTTAGAAGTTTGTCGAACTCTGTGAACACAGAAAGGGGAACTGGCGTGAGCCAGGAGGTGCCCAGGTCTGCGGGTGGGGGCATATCTGGATGGACCGAGACCTCAGGGCTGAAAGCAGAGGCCGAGTGACTGGGGCGGGGTTGGGGCAGGGCACGGCTGACCGTCGTCCACCAGAGCCAGGGTGATCTGGTTCTTGGCTTTCCCGTCTTGGAGCTGAGCAGTATACGACCCTTTGTCATCCTCAGTGAAGTTCTGGATGATAACTTCCACCAGGCCCTTCTCGCGGACGAAATTTATTTTGCGGTTCTGGGGAGAACAAAACCCGTGAGTCTGTTCTGTTCTTTTCCAGTTAGGGGGAATTAGTGTTGTGGGATGCAAATTGGGGTGTAGTTGAACTTGAGGTTGATAGAGGCCTTCAGAGTTTGGAGAAGGGGTCCTGGGTACCTCTCTTCATGGATATAGACACACCCTGCCCCTGAGAACACCCTGGGGACCTGCAGGCATGTGCTGGAATCAATTGCAATGAATAATAATCCCCCAATATCCTACTGCACCACACTTTTCTGATTCTTTTCTTTTTCTGCAGTTTAATGGAAGAAAAAAAAAAAAACGTAAAATTATGAAGGGTACTATAAAAATCCTGTGTGTCTCCTACCCAGAATTAACACTTCCTTATATTTTGTCACATTCTAACAGTTTTCGAAGGTTTTGTTTTCCACACTTAGGACCTTATTCCCTCTGGCTTCACTTGTATGTATGCTTTGAGGGAACCACTAATTTTGTTTAATTTTTCTGCTGTCTCAGTGCTGTGTACTAAGACTCCAGACTTTGTTACACTTCCTCTATCATGAGCCAAGGTCATGCTTAATGTTTTTGCACAACTTTCTAATCTATTTTCTCAGTTGCTTCTCCTAATCCTGGGGCAACCAGCCCCATTGTACGGATGCAGAAACTGAGGCTCAGAGAAGTGAAGAGACCTGCCCAGGGGCACACAACCCACAGGAGATGAACGTGAACCTTCTGACATCTAGCCTCGAGCTCTTTTTCCTTTGTTAGAGGAGAAAAGCTCCTCTCTTTATAACACATATGTAATGACAGCCATTTGGCCATCTGGAGATGAAATTCACAAGTAAGATCATCTCATGATTGAATCTCTCATGAGATTGAAATTGGCATGTTTGTAAGTAAAAATAGTTGAGTATGGGCAACTTATATGGTTCAATTAATACAGCTTACTGCACACAAAAATTTTTAAACAGCAATGTAATACCACAACTATCATAGAAAGAGGAAATAAAAGTAGTGTTTTTAATTTGTAGATGCTCAGATCATCCTCACTGGTGCTGCATGATTTAGAATGAATGAATTTGAACTTAAGAGAAGTCAGAAAAGCAAAAAGATTAAAACTATTCTGTATGGGGGTAATTCTCTGGTGGTCTAGTGGTTAGGATTCCTGGCCTTCACTGCCGTGGCCCAGGTTCTATCCCTGGTCAAGGAATTGAGACCCCACAAGTCAAAATAAACAAAAACTATTCTGTACAAGAACAGGAAAATGAATAAAAGAGCACAAATAATGTGGCTAATAGAATAAAAACTCTCTGTCAGTGTATATTAACATTGCCAAAAAATTTTTTGTGTTTATCTCAGAGTTAGGGTCTAGGCTAGGTTTTTCGTTTTGCCTCTGAATTTGCAATGATAATATCCCCTTTGTTTATTCTTTTCTTTCATTTAGAAAAAAAAAAACGTAAAATTATGAAGGGTACTATAAAAATCCTGTGTGTCTCCTACCCAGAATTAACACTTCCTTATATTTTGTCACATTCTAACAGTTTTCGAAGGTTTTGTTTTCCACACTTAGGACCTTATTCCTCTGGCTTCACTTGTATGTATGCTTTGAGGGAACCACTAATTTTGTTTAATTTTTCTGCTGTCTCAGTGCTGTGTACTAAGACTCCAGACTTTGTTACACTTCCTCTATCATGAGCCAAGGTCATGCTTAATGTTTTTGCACAACTTTCTAATCTATTTTCTCAGTTGCTTCTCCTAATCCTGGGGCAACCAGCCCCATTGTACGGATGCAGAAACTGAGGCTCAGAGAAGTGAAGAGACCTGCCCAGGGGCACACAACCCACAGGAGATGAACGTGAACCTTCTGACATCTAGCCTCGAGCTCTTTTTCCTTTGTTAGAGGAGAAAAGCTCCTCTCTTATAACACATATGTAATGACAGCCATTTGGCCATCTGGAGATGAAATTCACAAGTAAGATCATCTCATGATTGAATCTCTCATGAGATTGAAATTGGCATGTTTGTAAGTAAAAATAGTTGAGTATGGGCAACTTATATGGTTCAATTAATACAGCTTACTGCACACAAAAATTTTTAAACAGCAATGTAATACCACAACTATCATAGAAAGAGGAAATAAAAGTAGTGTTTTTAATTTGTAGATGCTCAGATCATCCTCACTGGTGCTGCATGATTTAGAATGAATGAATTTGAACTTAAGAGAAGTCAGAAAAGCAAAAAGATTAAAACTATTCTGTATGGGGGTAATTCTCTGGTGGTCTAGTGGTTAGGATTCCTGGCCTTCACTGCCGTGGCCCAGGTTCTATCCCTGGTCAAGGAATTGAGACCCCACAAGTCAAAATAAACAAAAACTATTCTGTACAAGAACAGGAAAATGAATAAAAGAGCACAAATAATGTGGCTAATAGAATAAAAACTCTCTGTCAGTGTATATTAACATTGCCAAAAAATTTTTTGTGTTTATCTCAGAGTTAGGGTCTAGGCTAGGTTTTTCGTTTTACGAATGCCTGGCAGAATACTCAAAAATTGTGGGGGGGGCTTCCCTGGTGGTCCAGTGGATAAGGACACCGCCTTGCAGTGCAAGGGGCGCCGGTTTGATCCCTGGCCTGGGAAGATCCCACGTGCCGCGGAGCGGCTGGACTGATGTGTCCAATCACCGAGCCCGAGCTCTGGAGCTCATGCGCCTAGAGCCAGCACTCTGCGACAACAGACGCCACCGCGATGGGAGGCCCGCAGGAGCCAAAGAACAAAGACGGATGAAAACAGAGAAATGAAAGACCAATAGAAGTGGCCCACCCGCTCCCCTCCCTCCCCAGCCCGACCCCCGCCCAAAATAAATAAATAAATAAATCTTAAAAAAAAAAAAAAAAAACATATATAAGATATATGTAAAAAAAAAAAAAAAAAAAAAAATTGTGGGGGGCATGGGAAATTCTTTATGGGAGTGTCCCTGGCACTGGTAAATGTCTAACATCTCTACCGCCCTTCCCCCAGGTACTAAAATCCAGGAGTCCCCACCCACGCTCCATCCCTGGGACAGCTGAAGCAGGTGGCTGTTTTCTGAAATGTCTGCTAGGGAAGGTGCTGGCCAGTGGAGACCACTTCCTGTGAGGTCACCTCCTGGGCCAGGAACCTCACTTAGGGATTCTGAGGCCCCAATTACCGGCGAACTGAAGATTTCCTTCTCGTTAAAGATTAGATGTAGCTCAGCAGCCGGAGACAGCTTTTCAACTTCCAGCCAAAGCCGCACCTCTCCTCGCTCGAGGATTTCCACGTTCCAGCCAGAGATTAGCTTGATCACTGGGAGGCAGAGGACAGGAAGGGGTGGGCAGGGCACCCTTCTCTCCTCCCCGCTCCCAATAGCCCCACCTTGAGCACGGTATGGACCTGCCACGTGCAAAGTGCTTCCGAGTCTAATGGAGACAGAAATGGGGTAAGGGTCCGGGGAGGGAGTCTCACATTCAGTCACCCTAGATTAAATTTATCTCAGGGAATTACCCTCCTCCCATGGCTTTGAAGGCGTGCTTCTCACCCTGGCCAGACGCAGGCACCCAAAGGACTTTAATTTTTTTTTTTTTTTAAATTTCATTTATTTCTTATCTTTTCATTTAGAAATAATTTGAATTGCAGAATATTGCAAAAACAGAAAATTCCACTGTCCTGAACTTTCCCAAATCACTGTATATTTTTTAAAACCAGGGAATCAATATTGATATCGTAACTATTCTACAGATATTGTTCAAATTTTGGCACTTGTTTACTAATAAAATGGTTTTTTTCCACTGTAGAATTCAATTCAGGATCCCACATTGCATCCATGGACTTTCAAAAACACCAGTGTCTGGCTCCAGTCCCAGCGAGGCTGGCCTGGGCATTTGTCTTGGGTGTGGCCTGGGCATCCGCATTTTTATTTTTATTTTTTTTGGCCACTTTTGTTGGTCTTTCACTTATTTATTCATCCATCTTTGTTCTTTGGCCTCTGTGGGCCTCGCATTGCAGTGGCCTCTCCCGTAGCAGAGCACTAGCTCTGGGCGCTTGCGCTCCAGAGCGCTGGCTCGTTATTGGCCGTACTGGTCCAGCCGCTCCGCGGCATGTGGGATCTTCCCGTGCCAGGGATCAAACCGGCGCCCCTTGCACTGCAAGGCGGACTCTCCACCCACTGGACCACCAAGGAAGCCCAGCATCTGCATTTTGAAAAGCTCCCAGGGTGACTCCAGGATATGCCCAAGTTTGTGACCCCTGCCAACAGGGACTCCAAAGGCTCCTCGTGGCCAGCGAAGGGAATCAGGAGTTTAGAGGATCCACCATCCAAGAAGAAGAATAAACCATCCACTCTGCCCTCCCTCGCAGCCTACGTGTGCCCCCGTGGCTGCTCTTTCCCCTTTGGGAACCTCCAGCCCCAGGATGAGCCCATCCCCCTGGTGTCTGGCTCTCGGCTGGCTCAGCTCTGCTCGGGACACCCCAGTGGAACCGGAAGGACTGTCCAAGGCGGGCAGCTCGGGCGGCTTACCTGGGTTTCTGATCTCGTGGCTCAACTTCTTCAGCTTGTTCAGCTCTGGGACAGGGAGGAACAAGGAAGAAACCAAAGAAAATGAGGCACCCGAGCCCGTGGAGGTCGTTCTAGCGTCCACACTGGGTGAGAGTCCTGCCTGAGAGACTCAGCATGGGGTCCCCTGCTTACTGAGGGGTCGCTGATGACCGCTGGGGGCCTTGGTGCTGGGGCACTGAGGGGGCTTCAGGGGTTGTTGTAGGCCACCCTGGGATGGCACATTCTCCTCGTCCTTAAAGGCCTGGTCAAGTACCCTTCTCCAGAGAAGCACCTGCTGTCTTCCAGACTCTGCATGACCTCAGTGATCCCCACACCATGCTGGGGGGTGAGCGGTACTATCTGCCTCCCGATCCCACCTTGTTCATCCACTGTGACATGCTGTCCTAGCGTCTGAGGGTCTGGCCCTTTCAGTGGACACGTGTCTCGAGCAGGTCAGCAGAGTGCAGTCTCATTGCTAACCGCTTCTCTGTGATAGGCTTGTCTCTCCGTCTAAGCTGAGCTCGGCACCCACACAGGTGTCTGGCACACCATACTCTTCATGAATACGTGTCCCATGAATGAAGTGGCAGAGACAGAGCCCATATCTGATTTTCCCTTGTAAGCTCAGTGTCCTTGGTATGATGAGTCTGGACACACAGGAAGCATCCGATCCCAAACTGAAAAACAAACCTAGTTGCTGCTTTGCCCTGCCAAGGCGGACTCTCCACCCACTGGACCACCAAGGAAGCCCAGCATCTGCATTTTGAAAAGCTCCCAGGGTGACTCCAGGATATGCCCAAGTTTGTGACCCCTGCCAACAGGGACTCCAAAGGCTCCTCGTGGCCAGCGAAGGGAATCAGGAGTTTAGAGGATCCACCATCCAAGAAGAAGAATAAACCATCCACTCTGCCCTCCCTCGCAGCCTACGTGTGCCCCCGTGGCTGCTCTTTCCCCTTTGGGAACCTCCAGCCCCAGGATGAGCCCATCCCCCTGGTGTCTGGCTCTCGGCTGGCTCAGCTCTGCTCGGGACACCCCAGTGGAACCGGAAGGACTGTCCAAGGCGGGCAGCTCGGGCGGCTTACCTGGGTTTCTGATCTCGTGGCTCAACTTCTTCAGCTTGTTCAGCTCTGGGACAGGGAGGAACAAGGAAGAAACCAAAGAAAATGAGGCACCCGAGCCCGTGGAGGTCGTTCTAGCGTCCACACTGGGTGAGAGTCCTGCCTGAGAGACTCAGCATGGGGTCCCCTGCTTACTGAGGGGTCGCTGATGACCGCTGGGGGCCTTGGTGCTGGGGCACTGAGGGGGCTTCAGGGGTTGTTGTAGGCCACCCTGGGATGGCACATTCTCCTCGTCCTTAAAGGCCTGGTCAAGTACCCTTCTCCAGAGAAGCACCTGCTGTCTTCCAGACTCTGCATGACCTCAGTGATCCCCACACCATGCTGGGGGGTGAGCGGTACTATCTGCCTCCCGATCCCACCTTGTTCATCCACTGTGACATGCTGTCCTAGCGTCTGAGGGTCTGGCCCTTTCAGTGGACACGTGTCTCGAGCAGGTCAGCAGAGTGCAGTCTCATTGCTAACCGCTTCTCTGTGATAGGCTTGTCTCTCCGTCTAAGCTGAGCTCGGCACCCACACAGGTGTCTGGCACACCATACTCTTCATGAATACGTGTCCCATGAATGAAGTGGCAGAGACAGAGCCCATATCTGATTTTCCCTTGTAAGCTCAGTGTCCTTGGTATGATGAGTCTGGACACACAGGAAGCATCCGATCCCAAACTGAAAAACAAACCTAGTTGCTGCTTTGGTGGATGGCTTTAGTTCACATGGAGTCACCTAAGTGTATCTGCATACCAACATTGTTTCCCTGGGGGCAGCAGGGATGATTATTCCCCTTTTATTCGTGAGGAAACTGAGACCAGAGGTCAAGCAGCAAGAAATTGTAGAACTGGAATTGGAATCCGGACCTGCCTGGCTTCTGCTTCTTCACAAAATCAGAGGGCCACCTGGGCATTCAGCCGGGAGGACAGTGGGCTGTCCCAGTTGCTATGGAGACAGCAGAGGGTGAGACTTGTGGTTGATGGCTTTAGGCGGGGCCTCCCCTCTCCGGTAGCCTCAGCCCCACCACTGCCTATCACTGTCCTCACTCCTCAGACCAGCTGCCTTTGCCGTTATCATACCACTGACACTGTTGTTTTTGCTAGGCTACGGAAGGACATGAAATAATTTACTGGTATCTTTGCTTTTATCAAAAGTAGAAGAAGGAAAGAGAGAGACAAGAATAGAGCTCCATCAGGCAGGGATTTCTGCCGGTGGAGTTTCTGGTGTAACTCAGAGCCTGGGACACTCTCTGGCATGTGGTCAGTTCTGAACAGATACTTACTCATGGACTGGCTAACCGAATGTGGGGGTGAGGACCTACTTCTCTAGAAATCTCTGCTTTGCTCATTTGTATGGCTTCTTATTGGCCTCTGGGATATTTGTGTTTGAGACTCTGGGTCTGTGTAGGGCGGTGGCAGTGGACGGGGCATCACCTTCCTCCGTCAGCGTGTGGCTTGCTGAGATGTCTTCGTCAGCATTGGTGACCACCACTGAGTAGGTGCCCAAATCCTCGAGGCCGGGATCTTTCAGGATGATCTTGGATCTGCACAGACAAGATAGCAGAGACTGAGAGAGACTTCAGGCCATGGAGGCCTGGGAGCTGGGGAGTCTAGGTCGGCCTTGGAAGCCCTGGACCCCAGACCCAGACCCTGGCCGAGACAGGAAGCAGGGGTGGCTGCCTCCTTACACATTCCCGGGGTCCCCTGTCCAGGGCAGATCTGGCCTGCCGCCCTCAATGGCCCTTGCTAGCCGGGCTTTCTGGAGCAGTCTTCACACTGACCTGTCTCTCCTTGGGCTCAAGTCACCAGTTTGGTCTCCTGCCAGACAGGGCCAAGGCCAGAACTGCTGAGGGTGGAGGAGCGAGACCTAGAGGCCCTTGACACCCTAATCCCTCTTTTGCTGATGAGGAAGCTGAGCCCAGAAAACTTGCAAGAGCAAGTCATTGCGACCCAGGCTAGAAACCGAGTTCTGAGCATCTCCTTGGAAGCACCCATGTGGAGGCACGCTATACCTTACACGAAGGATCTCCAAATGAATGTCACCTTTCCAACCCTCCCATGTGCTTCCCTCACTTCTCCCGAGGTGGCAGTCTGCATACCTCATGGGAGACTAAGCAGGGGTGGCCTCCAGCCTCAGCCCCACCACTGCCTATCACTGTCCTCACTCCTCAGACCAGCTGCCTTTGCCGTTATCATACCACTGACACTGTTGTTTTTGCTAGGCTACGGAAGGACATGAAATAATTTACTGGTATCTTTGCTTTTATCAAAAGTAGAAGAAGGAAAGAGAGAGACAAGAATAGAGCTCCATCAGGCAGGGATTTCTGCCGGTGGAGTTTCTGGTGTAACTCAGAGCCTGGGACACTCTCTGGCATGTGGTCAGTTCTGAACAGATACTTACTCATGGACTGGCTAACCGAATGTGGGGGTGAGGACCTACTTCTCTAGAAATCTCTGCTTTGCTCATTTGTATGGCTTCTTATTGGCCTCTGGGATATTTGTGTTTGAGACTCTGGGTCTGTGTAGGGCGGTGGCAGTGGACGGGGCATCACCTTCCTCCGTCAGCGTGTGGCTTGCTGAGATGTCTTCGTCAGCATTGGTGACCACCACTGAGTAGGTGCCCAAATCCTCGAGGCCGGGATCTTTCAGGATGATCTTGGATCTGCACAGACAAGATAGCAGAGACTGAGAGAGACTTCAGGCCATGGAGGCCTGGGAGCTGGGGAGTCTAGGTCGGCCTTGGAAGCCCTGGACCCCAGACCCAGACCCTGGCCGAGACAGGAAGCAGGGGTGGCTGCCTCCTTACACATTCCCGGGGTCCCCTGTCCAGGGCAGATCTGGCCTGCCGCCCTCAATGGCCCTTGCTAGCCGGGCTTTCTGGAGCAGTCTTCACACTGACCTGTCTCTCCTTGGGCTCAAGTCACCAGTTTGGTCTCCTGCCAGACAGGGCCAAGGCCAGAACTGCTGAGGGTGGAGGAGCGAGACCTAGAGGCCCTTGACACCCTAATCCCTCTTTTGCTGATGAGGAAGCTGAGCCCAGAAAACTTGCAAGAGCAAGTCATTGCGACCCAGGCTAGAAACCGAGTTCTGAGCATCTCCTTGGAAGCACCCATGTGGAGGCACGCATATACCTTACACACGAAGGATCTCCAAATGAATGTCACCTTTCCAACCCCTCCCATGTGCTTCCCTCACTTCTCCCCGAGGTGGCAGTCTGCATACCTCATGGGAGACTAAGCAGCCCCCTCAAGGTCATCACTGGGGGTCCTTCCAGGTGGTCCTACCTGCGAGCCTTTGCCCGCTCATCCAATAACATCTGGGACCTGTGCACTAGCCGTGCTGTTCCCTCCCCTCACTTACTTGTTAGCCTCCTCCACGACCTGGACCCTCTGTGGGTCCGGCGGGCCCTTGTAGTCCTTGGACCACTGGAACTCGGCCGAATCGGGGGCCTCCGGGGCTTCGAAAGCCATGTAGATAAAGCCCTCGTCATCTACTCCAACCTCTATCTCCCGGGCATCTGTGGGCACCAGACATTGAGAAATGATAAACCAGATCAGGCCCTTCCCTTCCCTAAACCCTCCAATGGCTGCCCATTGCACTAGAATCAAATAATAAACCCCAGAGTGTTGCCGAGGTCTCCAAGGCCTTGCTTGATCCGGCTCCTTCTCAGCTCAAAGGTCACCTCCACAGAGAGGCCTACCCTAACCACTCTGGCTAAAGTAATGCCCGGCCCATCCTATCACCCTGGTTCATTTCCTTCATTGAACTTATCACTGTCTTTTCATCATTTACTTGTTTACTGTCCATTCGTCCCCCCGGGCCAACCAGAGCAGGGACCTTGTTTTCTCGTCACTGTCGTGAGCCCAGTGCGGCAAGGGTGTCATCCAATACTTGCTGAATGAATGAATAATTAAAAGCATGGAAAAAGAACACACTTTACAGTGAGCAGAGCTGAATGTTTCTGTCGTACAGGAGCTGTGTGACCTGGTCATTTAACTTCTCTGAGCTACAACAAAATCAGTTCTTAAGTGGGCATGACAAGGACTTCCCTGGGGGTCCAGTGTTCAGAATCCACCTGCCAGTCAAGGGGACATGTGTTTGATCCTTGGTCCAGGAAGATCCCACACTACGGTGAAGCACCCTAATCCCTCTTTTGCTGATGAGGAAGCTGAGCCCAGAAAACTTGCAAGAGCAAGTCATTGCGACCCAGGCTAGAAACCGAGTTCTGAGCATCTCCTTGGAAGCACCCATGTGGAGGCACGCATATACCTTACACACGAAGGATCTCCAAATGAATGTCACCTTTCCAACCCCTCCCATGTGCTTCCCTCACTTCTCCCCGAGGTGGCAGTCTGCATACCTCATGGGAGACTAAGCAGCCCCCTCAAGGTCATCACTGGGGGTCCTTCCAGGTGGTCCTACCTGCGAGCCTTTGCCCGCTCATCCAATAACATCTGGGACCTGTGCACTAGCCGTGCTGTTCCCTCCCCTCACTTACTTGTTAGCCTCCTCCACGACCTGGACCCTCTGTGGGTCCGGCGGGCCCTTGTAGTCCTTGGACCACTGGAACTCGGCCGAATCGGGGGCCTCCGGGGCTTCGAAAGCCATGTAGATAAAGCCCTCGTCATCTACTCCAACCTCTATCTCCCGGGCATCTGTGGGCACCAGACATTGAGAAATGATAAACCAGATCAGGCCCTTCCCTTCCCTAAACCCTCCAATGGCTGCCCATTGCACTAGAATCAAATAATAAACCCCAGAGTGTTGCCGAGGTCTCCAAGGCCTTGCTTGATCCGGCTCCTTCTCAGCTCAAAGGTCACCTCCACAGAGAGGCCTACCCTAACCACTCTGGCTAAAGTAATGCCCGGCCCATCCTATCACCCTGGTTCATTTCCTTCATTGAACTTATCACTGTCTTTTCATCATTTACTTGTTTACTGTCCATTCGTCCCCCCGGGCCAACCAGAGCAGGGACCTTGTTTTCTCGTCACTGTCGTGAGCCCAGTGCGGCAAGGGTGTCATCCAATACTTGCTGAATGAATGAATAATTAAAAGCATGGAAAAAGAACACACTTTACAGTGAGCAGAGCTGAATGTTTCTGTCGTACAGGAGCTGTGTGACCTGGTCATTTAACTTCTCTGAGCTACAACAAAATCAGTTCTTAAGTGGGCATGACAAGGACTTCCCTGGGGGTCCAGTGTTCAGAATCCACCTGCCAGTCAAGGGGACATGTGTTTGATCCTTGGTCCAGGAAGATCCCACACACTACGAGGCAATGAAGCCCATATGCCACAACTGCTTAGGTTGGCATGCCACAGCTAAGCAACTAGAGAGCAGCCCACCCTGGCTGCAACTAGAGAAAGCCCTCAAGCTGCAACGAAGACCCAGTGCGGCCAAAAAAATAACGTTTTGAAAAAGTGGGGACATGACAGCTCTCTCGAGGGCTTGTTGGGAGGGGTCAAATGCTGTAAGGACCCAGCTTAGCATTTGGCCTGTGCGGCAGGAGCGGACCTCAAGAGGGAGCTGTGACTGCGAGGCAGGGAGCCACATGCTGTATCTGAAGTTCAGCTGGCTATTATTTTAAATATCCACTTAGAGCTGTAAGAGCTTAGGAATGTGGCATATAAAGAACGGAAGAGGATTGCCTCTTTGATTTCATTTTCTGATTTTTCATTGTTTGTGTATCGGAATGCCAGTGATTTCTGTGTGTTGACTTTGTATCCTGCGACTTTGCTGAATTCACTGATTAGCTCTAGTAGCTTTGTAACCGTGTCTTTGGGATTTTCTATATATAATATCATGTCGTCTGCAAAAACAGAGAGTTTGACTTCTTCCTTTCCAATCTGGATTCCTTTGATTTCTTTCTCTTCTCTTATTGCTGTTGCTATGTTGAATAGTAGTGGTGAAAGTGGGCACCCCTGTCTTGTTCCTGATCTTAGAGGGATTGCTTTCAGTTTTTCACCATTAAGGATAATGTTCGCTGTAGGCTTCTCATAGATGGCTTTTATTATGTTGAGATAGGTTCCTTCTATGCCCATTTTCTGAAGAGTTTTGATCTTAAATGGATTTGTTTGGACTGCCATGTTTCGTAGTCGTGAGCCCAGTGCGCAAGGGTGTCATCCAATACTTGCTGAATGAATGAATAATTAAAAGCATGGAAAAGAACACACTTTACAGTGAGCAGAGCTGAATGTTTCTGTCGACAGGAGCTGTGTGACCTGGTCATTTAACTTCTCTGAGCTACAACAAAATCAGTTCTTAAGTGGGCATGACAAGGACTTCCCTGGGGGTCCAGTGTTCAGAATCCACCTGCCAGTCAAGGGGACATGTGTTTGATCCTTGGTCCAGGAAGATCCCACACACTACGAGGCAATGAAGCCCATATGCCACAACTGCTTAGGTTGGCATGCCACAGCTAAGCAACTAGAGAGCAGCCCACCCTGGCTGCAACTAGAGAAAGCCCTCAAGCTGCAACGAAGACCCAGTGCGGCCAAAAAAATAACGTTTTGAAAAAGTGGGGACATGACAGCTCTCTCGAGGGCTTGTTGGGAGGGGTCAAATGCTGTAAGGACCCAGCTTAGCATTTGGCCTGTGCGGCAGGAGCGGACCTCAAGAGGGAGCTGTGACTGCGAGGCAGGGAGCCACATGCTGTATCTGAAGTTCAGCTGGCTATTATTTTAAATATCCACTTAGAGCTGTAAGAGCTTAGGAATGTGGCATATAAAGAACGGAAGAGGATTGCCTCTTTGATTTCATTTTCTGATTTTTCATTGTTTGTGTATCGGAATGCCAGTGATTTCTGTGTGTTGACTTTGTATCCTGCGACTTTGCTGAATTCACTGATTAGCTCTAGTAGCTTTGTAACCGTGTCTTTGGGATTTTCTATATATAATATCATGTCGTCTGCAAAAACAGAGAGTTTGACTTCTTCCTTTCCAATCTGGATTCCTTTGATTTCTTTCTCTTCTCTTATTGCTGTTGCTATGTTGAATAGTAGTGGTGAAAGTGGGCACCCCTGTCTTGTTCCTGATCTTAGAGGGATTGCTTTCAGTTTTTCACCATTAAGGATAATGTTCGCTGTAGGCTTCTCATAGATGGCTTTTATTATGTTGAGATAGGTTCCTTCTATGCCCATTTTCTGAAGAGTTTTGATCATAAATGGATGTTGTACTTTGTCGAAGGCTTTTTCTGCATCTATTGAGATGATCATGTGGTTTTCGTCTCTCCATTTGTTGATATGGTGTATCACATTGATTGATTTGCGGATGTTGAAGAATCCTTGCATGCCTGGGATGAACCCGACTTGATCGTGATGTATGAGTTTTTTAATGTGTCGTTGAATTCTGTTTGCTAGGATTTTGTTGAGGATCTTGGCATCTAAGTTCATCAGTGAAATTGGCCTATAGTGTTCCTTTTTTGTGTTGTCTTTGCCTGGTTTGGGTATCAGGGTTATGGTGGCCTCGTAGAATGTGTTTGAAAGTTTTCCTTCCTGTGCAATTTTTTTGGAAGAGTTTTAGAAGGACAGGCATCAGCTCTTCTTTATTTATTTATTTATTTTAGGCGGGGGTCAGGTTGGGGAGGGAGGGGAGTGGGCGGGCCACTTCTATTGGTCTTTCATTTGTCCATTTTCATTTGTCTTTGTTCTTTGGCTCCTGTGGGCCTCCCATCGTGGTGGCGTCTGTTGCTCCAGAGTTCCGGCTTGGTAATTGGACACATCAGTCCAGCCACTCCGCAGCACGTGGGATCTTCCCAGGCCAGGGATTGAACCAGCGCCCCTTGCACTGCAAGGCGGTGTCCTTACCCAGTGGACCACCAGGGGAAGCCCCTCAGCTCTTCTTTAAATGTTTGGTAGAATTTGGCTGTGAAGCCATCTGGCCCTGGGCTTTTATTTTTGGGTAGATTTTTAATCACAAATTCGATTTCTGAGCTTGTGATTGGGTTGTTCAAAGTTTCTGTTTCTTCCTGGCTCAGTCTTGGGAGATTAATCTTCTCCAAGAAACTGTCCATTTCTTCCAGGTTGTCCAGTTTGTTGTCATATAGCTGTTCATAATAGTCTCTTAGAATCCTTTGGATTTCTGCATTATCTGCTGTAATCTCTCCTTTTTCGTTTTTGATTTTGTTGATCTGGTTCTTTTCTCTCTTTTTCTTAATGAGTCTGGCCAGTGGCTTGTCAATTTTGTTTACCTTTTCAAAGAACCAGCTTTTTGTTTTATTTATCTTTACTATTGTTTCTTTAGTTTCTTTCTCACTTATTTCTGCTCTGATCCTTATGATTTCTCTTCTTCTGCTGGCTTTGGGGTGTTTTTGTTCTTCTTTCTCTAATTGTTTTAAGTGGAGGGTTAGGTCATCTGCTTCATATTTTCCTAGTTTCTTGAGGTGGGATTGTATTGCTATAAATTTCCCTCTTAGAACTGCTTTTGCAGTATCCCATAGGTTTTCAGAAAATGAAATCAAAGAGGCAATCCCCTTCACCACTGCAACCAAAAGAATCAAATATCTAGGAATAAACCTACCCAAAGAAACAAAAGAATTATACACAGAAAATTACAAGACACTCATGAGAGAAATTAAAGAAGACTTAAACAGTTGGAGAGATATTCCATGTTCCTGGGTCGGAAGAATCAATATTGTGAAAATGACCATACTACCAAATGTCATCTACAGATTCAATGCAATACCTATCCAACTACCATTGACATTTTCACAGAACTAGACCAAAGAATAACACAGTGCATATGGAAACACAAAAGACCTCAAATAGCCAAAGCAATCCTGAGAAAGAAAAACGGAGCTGGAGGAATCAGCCTCCCTAACTTCAGACTCTACTACAAAGCAACAGTCATCAAGACAGTATGGTACTGGCACAAAAACAGAACTATAGATCAATGGAACAAGATCGAGAACCCAGAGATAAACCCACGCACCTATGGGTACCTTATTTTTAACAAAGGAGGCAAAACTATAAAATGGGACAAAGACAGCCTCTTCAACAAGTGGTGCTGGGAAAATTGGACAGCTACATGCAAAAAAATGAAGTTGGAACATTCCCTGACACCATACACAAAGATCAACTCAAAATGGATTAAGGACCTAAATTTAAGGCCAGAAACCATCAAACTCTTAGAGGAGAATATAGGCAAAACCCTCAAGGACATCAATCAAAGCAAGATCTTCTCTGATCTTGAAAAGGAAAGTGAACACGTGGGACCTCATGAAACTTAAAAGCTTTTGTACAGCAAAAGAAATTACAAAAAAGCTGAAAAGACACCCCACAGAGTGGGAGAAAATCATAGCAAATGAAACATCAGACAAAGAATTAATCTCCAAAATCTACAAGCAACTCAGATAACTCAGCACAGGAAAAACGAACAACCCAATCAAAAAATGGGAAAAAGATCTAAAGAGACGCCTCTCCAAAGAGGACATACAGATGGCCCAAAAGCACATGAAACGATGCTCAACCTCGCTTATCATTAGAGAAATGCAAATTAAAACCATAATGAGATACCACCTCACACCTGTCAGAATGGCCATCATCCACAAATCGACAGACAATAAATGCTGGAGAGGGTGCAGAGAAAAGGGAACCCTCTTGCATTGCTGGTGGGAATGTAAACTGATACAACCTCTATGGAAGACAGTATGGAGATTCCTTAAAAAACTAAAAATAGAAGCACCCTATGATCCAGCAATCCCACTATTAGGCCTATATCCTGATGAAATCAAAAATGAAAGAGGCACCTGTACCCCAATGTTCATTGCAGCTCTCTATACAATAGCCAGAACATGGAAGCAACCTAGATGTCCATCGACAAATGAATGGATCCAGAAGCTCTGGTACATATATACAATGGAATACTACTCAGCTGTTAAAAGAAATGCAGAAAACTCAGTCCTAATGAGGTGGCTAGCTCTAGAACCTATCAATAAAAAGTGAAGTAAGTCAAAAAGAGAAAGACAAGTACAGTATACTAACACGTATATATGGGATCTAGTAAGATGGTCATGATAACACACACAGTGAACTCATGGAAAAACAGAGAATAGATAAGGACATTGTGGAGACCGAACAGTGAGAGGGAGGCATAGAGGAAGTAACATCGAAACCTATACTGGCATGTGTGGAAAAGATAGCTATGGACATTGCGCTAAGGGAATAGGAGTACCTACAATCACTTGGGGCGATGGTCTGGAGGGGTGGGAGAGGGGGAGCTGGGTGGGGGGAGGGTTCAGGGATATGCATATGAACGATCTGGAAGCATACATGTTGGTGAACAACAAAACTCTATAAAATCTTTAAAATGAAGAAAGAAAAAAAAAACGGAAGACCCATCACACAGAAGGAAACCATATGTTCATATCTCAGGAACCCACAGAAATAAATCAGAGTGGGGGCTGGGAGAGAAATGGGCAGGAAGGAACAAGGAGCTGGAAGGGAGAGGAGGAGTCGAGGGGTGGGGAAGAGGCGGGCCCAGCCGGTGCTGCCTTCTGGCTGCAGATCCTCACCCTCCTCTGCCCCTACCTGGCTTGTCCTCCAGGAGTACCGGGTCGGTGGGCATGGACGGCTGCCCAGGCCGCCCAGGTCCGCGTGTTTTCCTGGCTGCAAGTAAATCTGAAAAAGTCAGAATGGCCATCATCCACAAATCGACAGACAATAAATGCTGGAGAGGGTGCAGAGAAAAGGGAACCCTCTTGCATTGCTGGTGGGAATGTAAACTGATACAACCTCTATGGAAGACAGTATGGAGATTCCTTAAAAAACTAAAAATAGAAGCACCCTATGATCCAGCAATCCCACTATTAGGCCTATATCCTGATGAAATCAAAAATGAAAGAGGCACCTGTACCCCAATGTTCATTGCAGCTCTCTATACAATAGCCAGAACATGGAAGCAACCTAGATGTCCATCGACAAATGAATGGATCCAGAAGCTCTGGTACATATATACAATGGAATACTACTCAGCTGTTAAAAGAAATGCAGAAAACTCAGTCCTAATGAGGTGGCTAGCTCTAGAACCTATCAATAAAAAGTGAAGTAAGTCAAAAAGAGAAAGACAAGTACAGTATACTAACACGTATATATGGGATCTAGTAAGATGGTCATGATAACACACACAGTGAACTCATGGAAAAACAGAGAATAGATAAGGACATTGTGGAGACCGAACAGTGAGAGGGAGGCATAGAGGAAGTAACATCGAAACCTATACTGGCATGTGTGGAAAAGATAGCTATGGACATTGCGCTAAGGGAATAGGAGTACCTACAATCACTTGGGGCGATGGTCTGGAGGGGTGGGAGAGGGGGAGCTGGGTGGGGGGAGGGTTCAGGGATATGCATATGAACGATCTGGAAGCATACATGTTGGTGAACAACAAAACTCTATAAAATCTTTAAAATGAAGAAAGAAAAAAAAAACGGAAGACCCATCACACAGAAGGAAACCATATGTTCATATCTCAGGAACCCACAGAAATAAATCAGAGTGGGGGCTGGGAGAGAAATGGGCAGGAAGGAACAAGGAGCTGGAAGGGAGAGGAGGAGTCGAGGGGTGGGGAAGAGGCGGGCCCAGCCGGTGCTGCCTTCTGGCTGCAGATCCTCACCCTCCTCTGCCCCTACCTGGCTTGTCCTCCAGGAGTACCGGGTCGGTGGGCATGGACGGCTGCCCAGGGCCTGCTGAATTCACAGCTTGTACCTGGAACACGTAGGTTTTCCCTGGCTGCAAGTCAGAAATCTGGGGGAACAGAGGGGATACGAGTGAGCACGGAGGGTGGCAAAGGCCTGCCCTTCCTGCAGCTCTGGCCAAAGACTGCAGGAAACTGGTCACCATCAACCCCACGAGAGGCCAGGCTGCCCCGGGGTGAGATCAGGCTAGGGGCATAGTGCTCTCCTGAGTTCCAGCTTCAGACAGGCATCTCTGCTGAGATTACCTCCCATGCCCGTGACGCCTACAACTCCATCTGCTTGGAGCTTAGTTTACCATCAGCTTCCCAAGAAGTTTCCCAAGAAAACTCTTTCTCTTCTTGGGCCCCCTGCCTCTCCTCCATCCATCACACCAGAAAGAATCTTGGGGATCATCTTTGACATCTTTTCTTTCTTTTTTTTTTTTTTTTTAATTTTGGCCTCTTCATTTATTTATTTTCATCCATCTTTGTTCTTTGGCCTGTGTAGGCCTCCCATTTCAGTGGCCTCTGTCGTTGCAGAGCACCGGCTCTGGACACATGTGCTCCAGGGCACTGGCTTGTAATTGGACACACTGGTCCTGCTGCTCCGCGGCAGTGTGGGATCTTCCCAGGTCAGGGATTGAACCAGCACCCCTTGCACTACAAGGCTGACTCTTTACCCACTGGACCACCAGGGAAGCCCTGACAGCTTTTTCTTGAGTCCTACACGTCTAATCACCAAAGTTCCCATTTTATTTCCCTAATGTTTCTTCTTAAATAAAATATATGTACATATATGTGTGTGTGTATATATATATATAGGGGCTTCCCTGATGGTCCAGGGACCAAGACACTGTGCTTTCAATGCAGGGGCCCTGGGTTTGATCTCTGGTCAGGGATGTAGATCCCACATGCTGCAACTAAGGATTCCAACTCCCACAACTAAGGCCTAGCACAGCCAAATAAATACATATGAAAAAATATAAATAATATATGTATAAATAATATATATAAATATATGTATCATATATATTATTTATTTATTTTGGGCTGCACTGGGTCTTTGTTGCTGCATGTGGGCTTTCTCTAGTGATGGTGAGCAGGGCCTACTCTCTAGTCCTACAGGCTTCCATTGTGGTGGCTTCTCTTGTTACAGAGCACAGGCTCTAGACTGCAGCCTTAGTAGTTGTGGCACACAGGCTTACTGGCTCCATGGCATGTGGAATCTTTACAGATTTTTGAATGTGACCTCTCTGTGTCCCAGCCATGCCTTGACTGAAGCTTTTATTTCTTTTCTCCAGGATTGGGGCAGCAGTTTCCCAAGTGGTGCCTCTGCCTCTAGACCCATCTTCCCCATCTGCCTTTCCCTCTACTTGTCATTCCCAGATGCCAGTCTGATTATGCTTAACTCTTTCAGTGGCCTTCAAAGTTAAGTTCATATTTTGTGGCTTTGTACCAAAGTCTTCCTCAGCTGACCGTCCTCGGCCTTCTGTCTTCTTCCTCCTCTTTGGGCCCCCCTTCACTCCCTGACTCCTCAGGGTCCTGGCTCATCACAATGCTTCACACCTCCCTGCCTTTGTGCTTGCTGAACCCTCTGCCTGGAAGGCCCTCTCCTCCTCTTCGTCTTGTAAATCCAACTTACCCTTAGCCACTCAGAGTGGACAGATGGGATGAGTTCAGGAAGGGTCTCTTACCTTTCTCCCTGGAGCTCCTAGAATTCCTTGAACCTGCCTCGACTGAATGACACACAGAATTGTAATTGCCTGTTCCTCAGGGACTCTGACTTGAGCTTTCTCTGTCTAGGATCTAGTTCCAGCTCTGGCATGAAGTAGGTGTCCAGAAGTCTTGGGTGGAATGACTGAGCAAATGCCGGCCAGTCATCCACACACACAAATAGTGCCAAGTCACTGACGCTCCCCTATCCTGGGGAGCAGAGGAACCATCCATCTCATCTGTCTCTCCAGGGTCAGCTGTCCAGGACTGGTTGACTACCACAGAGAGCCAGGCTCCGTGGGGGCCGAAACAGTAGAATCTCAAAGCATCCCATTGGCTCTTATTTATTTTTTCCCATTATGAAAGAAACGAGTGCTTGTTGGGGGAAATATTTAAGCAACAGGAAAAAATATAAAATGAAGGGTTTCCTGGTAGTCTTACCCTTGAAGGTGACCAGAATTGACAGTTCTGTAAAAATCCGTTTATACTTGTATTAAGGGCATGTAAACCATTTTAAAACACGACATGCACCATGTTCTGCTTGTTAGGATCTCTTTTCCACATGGTCTTAGGCCCTTTCTCAAGTCGGCTTTTCTTTTTTTCAGATTTTTGAATGTGACCTCTCTGTGTCCCAGCCATGCCTTGACTGAAGCTTTTATTTCTTTTCTCCAGGATTGGGCAGCAGTTTCCCAAGTGGTGCCTCTGCCTCTAGACCCATCTTCCCCATCTGCCTTTCCCTCTACTTGTCATTCCCAGATGCCAGTCTGATTATGCTTAACTCTTTCAGTGGCCTTCAAAGTTAAGTTCATATTTTGTGGCTTTGTACCAAAGTCTTCCTCAGCTGACCGTCCTCGGCCTTCTGTCTTCTTCCTCCTCTTTGGGCCCCCCTTCACTCCCTGACTCCTCAGGGTCCTGGCTCATCACAATGCTTCACACCTCCCTGCCTTTGTGCTTGCTGAACCCTCTGCCTGGAAGGCCCTCTCCTCCTCTTCGTCTTGTAAATCCAACTTACCCTTAGCCACTCAGAGTGGACAGATGGGATGAGTTCAGGAAGGGTCTCTTACCTTTCTCCCTGGAGCTCCTAGAATTCCTTGAACCTGCCTCGACTGAATGACACACAGAATTGTAATTGCCTGTTCCTCAGGGACTCTGACTTGAGCTTTCTCTGTCTAGGATCTAGTTCCAGCTCTGGCATGAAGTAGGTGTCCAGAAGTCTTGGGTGGAATGACTGAGCAAATGCCGGCCAGTCATCCACACACACAAATAGTGCCAAGTCACTGACGCCCCCCTATCCTGGGGAGCAGAGGAACCATCCATCTCATCTGTCTCTCCAGGGTCAGCTGTCCAGGACTGGTTGACTACCACAGAGAGCCAGGCTCCGTGGGGGCCGAAACAGTAGAATCTCAAAGCATCCCATTGGCTCTTATTTATTTTTTCCCATTATGAAAGAAACGAGTGCTTGTTGGGGGAAATATTTAAGCAACAGGAAAAAATATAAAATGAAGGGTTTCCTGGTAGTCTTACCCTTGAAGGTGACCAGAATTGACAGTTCTGTAAAAATCCGTTTATACTTGTATTAAGGGCATGTAAACCATTTTAAAACACGACATGCACCATGTTCTGCTTGTTAGGATCTCTTTTCCACATGGTCTTAGGCCTCTCAAGTCGGCTTTTCTTTCCTCTTGGTATTAGCAGAGTAGCTAACCTGTGGTCTTGAAACACGCTCCCTTGCCTGCTGGTGAAAGATGCCTCGGGAAAATGGAGCTGGAGAAAATATTGCCTCTCTCCCTAGAGTTGCAGAAGGTAAAATGGAATACACCTTGGGGCTTCCCTGGTGGTCCAGTGGTAAGAATCTGCCTTGCAATGCAATGGACACGGGTTCAATCCCTGGTCCAGGAAGATCCCACATACCATGGAGCAACTAAGACAGTGTGTCTCAATGACTGAGCCACCGCTCTAGGGCCCAGGAGCCACAGCTACCCAAGCCCAAGCACCTGTAGCCTGTGCTCTGCAACAGGAGAAGCCACTGCAATCAGAAACCTGCACATGACAACGAAGAATAGCCTCCACCACCACTTGCCTCAACTAGAGAAAGCCTGAGTGCAGCAATAGAGACCCTACCACAACCAAGAAAAAAAAAAATTAAAAAAACCCCTGAATATACCTTATGGGACTTTCCTTACAAACTTTCCTTAAACCAATATGCTGGTTTCAGAGACAGACACGATGGTCTGGAAGTCTGTGATCCTGATGGATTGTATGTTAGTAATCTGTGTTTGCTAAGCATGCTTCAGTGGACACCTTGGTTTTCTGACGTGACAAATATACATGAGTTGTCTTTGTTGTGCCAGAGGGCATTGCTGGTTCTTCCCTGTCTACATGTGTGGAAGTGGAAACAACCACAGGTGAACAAAACCAGTGATTCATTCTGCTTGATTTCTTATTTATCCAAAGAGTTTGCTTCTCATTTAAATGAACAAACATGGATATGCATGTGTGTTCATTAGTGTATGATGTGATACACATATAGTAAATGTTGCTGCTCACTTGCTGTCATGTCCGACTTTTTTGTGACCTCATGATCGGTAGCTGCCAGGGTCCTCTGTCCATGAGGATCTCCCAGGCGAGAAGGTTGGAGTGTGTTGCCACGCCCTCCTCGAGGATTTACCTGACCGGGATCAAACCTGCATTTCCTGCATTGAAGCTGGAGCCTGCCAAAAGGTCCTCTCAAGTCGGCTTTTCTTTCCTCTTGGTATTAGCAGAGTAGCTAACCTGTGGTCTTGAAACACGCCCCTTGCCTGCTGGTGAAAGATGCCTCGGGAAAATGGAGCTGGAGAAAATATTGCCTCTCTCCTAGAGTTGCAGAAGGTAAAATGGAATACACCTTGGGGCTTCCCTGGTGGTCCAGTGGTAAGAATCTGCCTTGCAATGCAATGGACACGGGTTCAATCCCTGGTCCAGGAAGATCCCACATACCATGGAGCAACTAAGACAGTGTGTCTCAATGACTGAGCCACCGCTCTAGGGCCCAGGAGCCACAGCTACCCAAGCCCAAGCACCTGTAGCCTGTGCTCTGCAACAGGAGAAGCCACTGCAATCAGAAACCTGCACATGACAACGAAGAATAGCCTCCACCACCACTTGCCTCAACTAGAGAAAGCCTGAGTGCAGCAATAGAGACCCTACCACAACCAAGAAAAAAAAAAATTAAAAAAACCCCTGAATATACCTTATGGGACTTTCCTTACAAACTTTCCTTAAACCAATATGCTGGTTTCAGAGACAGACACGATGGTCTGGAAGTCTGTGATCCTGATGGATTGTATGTTAGTAATCTGTGTTTGCTAAGCATGCTTCAGTGGACACCTTGGTTTTCTGACGTGACAAATATACATGAGTTGTCTTTGTTGTGCCAGAGGGCATTGCTGGTTCTTCCCTGTCTACATGTGTGGAAGTGGAAACAACCACAGGTGAACAAAACCAGTGATTCATTCTGCTTGATTTCTTATTTATCCAAAGAGTTTGCTTCTCATTTAAATGAACAAACATGGATATGCATGTGTGTTCATTAGTGTATGATGTGATACACATATAGTAAATGTTGCTGCTCACTTGCTGTCATGTCCGACTTTTTTGTGACCTCATGATCGGTAGCTGCCAGGGTCCTCTGTCCATGAGGATCTCCCAGGCGAGAAGGTTGGAGTGTGTTGCCACGCCCTCCTCGAGGGGATTTACCTGACCCGGGGATCAAACCTGCATTTCCTGCATTGAAGCTGGATGCTTCACTGAGGATGAGCCACCAGGGAAACCCATATTAAATGTTATCTGGCATAAATATCCTTCTTTGTGCTAGCTGCTTATGATAATATGTTTTTATGTCAAAACATACATGTAGCTCTACCTCATTGTATGTAGTACTGACACTCCTTAAATTACCATAAACTTTATACTCCGTGGCACTGAGTTCACAATAAGGATACCCTGTGATGTATTAAAGCAAACCCACTACTGATGGACATTTGGTTCCAACTTTCACCTTTATAAACAACACTGCAGTGTTGCTCCTCAGAGCATCACTGCCCTGAGGTCTTTGCACATTTGATTAATTATTTCTCTGAACCCACCTGGCAATGGAGGCGACATGGGTTCAAACCCTGGTCAAGGAAGATTCTACATGCCACAGAGCAATTCAGCTCTGTGTGCCACAACCACTGAAGCCCACAGGCCCTAGAGCCTATGCTCTACAACCAGATAGGCCACCACAATGAGAAGTACGGTACCACAACTAGAGAGAAGCCCCCGCTGGTTGCAACTAGAGAAAACCCACTGAAACAACAAAGATCCTGCACAGCCCAAAATAAATAAAAACTTTAAAAAGGGATATGCACTTCCAAATGCTGCTCTAACTTGCTGATTATAAGCGAGTTTTTAGGGAGCAGTCTACTCAGTGTGGGGTTCCCAGGTGGTGCTAGTGGCAAAGAACCCACCTTCCAATGCAGGAGATGTAAAAGATGGGGGTTTGATCCCTGGATTGGGAAGATCTCCTAGAGGAGGGCACAGAAACCCACTCCAGTATTCCTGCCTGGCGAATCCCATGGACAGAGGAGCCTGGCGGGATACAGTCCATGGGGTCGCAAAGAGACAGACGTGACTCAAGTGACTTAGCACGCATGCATGCCACTCCATGTGGAGCAGCTTCAGACTAACCTGCCAGCCAGACCTACTACCAACTTAGTGGGCACTGTGTGACCACTAGGCCCTGCCCCTCTCTGATCCTCTGCTGCCTTAAGTGAGGGCAGTGGTCTCAGACGGCCGTTCCAGCTTTGATGTTCTGTAGTCCTGCTGTGTCCCGTGGCAGGGCAGGTCAGAGGATAAAGCACCGGGGACTCACCCTCAGGTGGGTGCCAGAGATGAGGTCTGGAGTGACTGGCTTCCACTGCTCAGAGCCTTCCTCCTGGAAACTGATGCGGTAGCCCGTGACAGGTCCAGCCCCTTGGTACAGCGGGGGCTGCCACGTCAGCATCAGGGAGGTGGCCCGTACCTCAAATACTCTCAGGTCATACGGCGGCCCTGTGGGAAGGGTGGTAGAGAAGGAGATGGGCAGCCAGGCACCCACGCAGCCAGATAAATGTCAGCCACACAGTCAGGAGGCGAGCAGGTGGTAAGTCCGCAAGCGTGTCCATCTTTCGGTCCCAGCCAGCCCTGGAAGTGCCTGCTCAGGGCGTGGCAGGGACCTGGCCCACCTTGGCTTCATGGCAAAGCTTGGTCTGGCTCTAAAACATTCTTCAGAGTGTGCTCAGTATCAGTTCCTCCAGGAAGCAACCCTGGTCCTCCTCAGCCCCGCCCCACACAGCATATACCCCTCTGGTCTCTTTGACATTTCAGTGTTTAATACAGAAGCTCAGGCTGTGGCCTCCGGAGTCAGACTGCCTGGGCTGAGGTCCCCGCTCCACCCTTTCAGGCTATGTAGACTTCTGGGCAAGTTCTTTTGCCTCTATGTTCCTGTCTCTTCATCTGTAAAATGGGGGTAATAATAATTCTTATAACACAGGGCTGTTGGGAGCATGAATGACATGTCGATGGAAAGTCAGTACCTAGTAAGTACCCAATAAATATCAGTTGTTCATACCTTGTCTAAAGCCTCACACATAGTCACTATCTACTGCAATTCAGGTAAAGGTTTTTTTGTAGAAAGCAGAACTGAGCTGAACAGAATGGTGGAAGGTTATCATCCTTCCTTCCTCAGGGAGAAGTGAGGGCGAGTTTGTGAGAACAGTGATGGGCTATGGGTGTGGCGTGCAGGGTGACCAGCTAGCCATGTTTGTTCAGGATCGGGACAAGAGACTTTGGTGCCTCTCAAAGGGCTGTGTGACCACTAGGCCCTGCCCTCTCTGATCCTCTGCTGCCTTAAGTGAGGGCAGTGGTCTCAGACGGCCGTTCCAGCTTTGATGTTCTGTAGTCCTGCTGTGTCCGTGGCAGGGCAGGTCAGAGGATAAAGCACCGGGGACTCACCCTCAGGTGGGTGCCAGAGATGAGGTCTGGAGTGACTGGCTTCCACTGCTCAGAGCCTTCCTCCTGGAAACTGATGCGGTAGCCCGTGACAGGTCCAGCCCCTTGGTACAGCGGGGGCTGCCACGTCAGCATCAGGGAGGTGGCCCGTACCTCAAATACTCTCAGGTCATACGGCGGCCCTGTGGGAAGGGTGGTAGAGAAGGAGATGGGCAGCCAGGCACCCACGCAGCCAGATAAATGTCAGCCACACAGTCAGGAGGCGAGCAGGTGGTAAGTCCGCAAGCGTGTCCATCTTTCGGTCCCAGCCAGCCCTGGAAGTGCCTGCTCAGGGCGTGGCAGGGACCTGGCCCACCTTGGCTTCATGGCAAAGCTTGGTCTGGCTCTAAAACATTCTTCAGAGTGTGCTCAGTATCAGTTCCTCCAGGAAGCAACCCTGGTCCTCCTCAGCCCCGCCCCACACAGCATATACCCCTCTGGTCTCTTTGACATTTCAGTGTTTAATACAGAAGCTCAGGCTGTGGCCTCCGGAGTCAGACTGCCTGGGCTGAGGTCCCCGCTCCACCCTTTCAGGCTATGTAGACTTCTGGGCAAGTTCTTTTGCCTCTATGTTCCTGTCTCTTCATCTGTAAAATGGGGGTAATAATAATTCTTATAACACAGGGCTGTTGGGAGCATGAATGACATGTCGATGGAAAGTCAGTACCTAGTAAGTACCCAATAAATATCAGTTGTTCATACCTTGTCTAAAGCCTCACACATAGTCACTATCTACTGCAATTCAGGTAAAGGTTTTTTTGTAGAAAGCAGAACTGAGCTGAACAGAATGGTGGAAGGTTATCATCCTTCCTTCCTCAGGGAGAAGTGAGGGGCGAGTTTGTGAGAACAGTGATGGGCTATGGGTGTGGCGTGCAGGGTGACCAGCTAGCCATGTTTGTTCAGGATCGGGACAAGAGACTTTGACGATGATACTAGGAGACTCTTGAGCACACTGGGATGAGCTGGTCACCTCGCAGTGTGCCTTTGGGGTGTGAGGTTGGTCTGTGGCAAGAGACAGAGCTCCAATGGGGTGCTGAGCTGGCAGGTGCTCAGCCTGGGGGTGCAGGGCCCCCCAGGATGGGGGTGCAGGGCCAGTCAATGACCAAGGTCAGAGCTCTGGACATGGCAGCGTTAAGAGAGTCTATGTCCAAGACTACAGGGCTCCTTGGTGGAAGGGGACAGGGTCTGGGGATTGGGACTAACAGAGCAAGCACAGAGAGCTCGGCGGTGGTGTTCATCTTGATTGGGTAGTTTGGGGAGGGGAGGCGAGGGCGCATGCTGAGCTTCGGCACCTCCTGGCCGCTCACCTGGCTGGGGCATCGTCCACTCTTTACACTCAAACAGCTTGCTGGGTGCCGACAGCTCACCAACACCTGCCCAGTTTACCGCCCGGGCACGGAACTCATAGAAGTGGCCTTCATGAAGGTTGCTGACCTTGAAGAACAGAAACACAGCCTGTGAAGGTCAAGGCTGGGGAGGCAGGGCATGAGGTTCAGAGCAGGCCGTCTTTGGAGGTTTTCAATGAGATTGGTCTGCACTTGACAGTTAGGATGATGGAGGCTAGTTCTCTCAGCCTCAGAACCTCCTACCTCAACCTCTGGTCTCTGCCCGCCTGAGTCAGGACCTGGGCCGTGGCTGCCTTCCAGCCTCACCTTGCAGACCTGGGTGGGCACGGGCTGCTGGTTGACCGCGTGCCAGTCCAGCTCCTCAGAGTCGTGCTGGTCCAGGAAGTAACCCAGGATCTTGCCCCCTCCACGCCGCTTTGGGGGCTTCCATCCAATGACCATTTCATTTTTCCCACAGTTCAGGAGGGCGAAGTCGTATGGAGCAGAAGGTGTAGCTACAGGGAGGCAAGGGGGTGAGGGTCGCTGCTCCCGAGGGGTGGCCAGACTGGACCCTGGGGCTGAGGGAGGCAGCAAGCCTCCCCCAGTGGGTGCCCACCCTTCCCTGGGGGCACTGACTTAGCCAGGGGTGTCCCCTGGTAACCCTGACTCTGCTACCCGGAGGACACCTGGGCCTCCGAGCAGGTCTCCGGCCATTGTTACTTCCTCCATTGTTCCTTCTCTGGGATTGGACCTGCTGAGAAATGGTCCGTAAGCCCCTGCTCTCTGTCCAGGCCAAGGCCGCCCCCACAGGCTGGCAGGCTGTACCTGCCCCTTGGACTTACCCAGAGCTTGCTTGACCCTGATGGGCTCAGTGACTGCTGAGCTCTCCCCAACTCCAGCCTCGCTGACCGACCTGATACAAAACTCATACTCCTTTCCCGTCCTCAGCCCAGGAATCGAAAACCTGGGAGGGAAATGTGTGGCCTTCAGGGATGGCCGAAGAACTCAGAGACATCCCTGAAATGTCTCGAATAGCCTTGTGGGGATAAGTGGTCACCAGCAGGGGAGGATTTGAGGCCTCGGTTCTCACCTGAACACCTTGCCTCTGTGGTATCTGGGCTCTGGACCGTGAAGTCCTTAAGATTTTAAAGGGTGTGATTTCCAGAGCCTATCATGAAAATGCAAATCTGCCGGGGATTTCCTTGGTGGTCCAGTGGTTCAGAATCTGCCTTGCCGTGTAGGGGACATGGGTTCACTCCCTGGCTGGGGAAGTCAGATCCACCTACCACCGGGCAACTAAGCCTGAGTGCCACAACCAGAGAGAAGCCTGTGTGCCGCTATGAAAACCCAGTGCAGCCAAAAGTAAAAAAAAAAAAAAAAAAAAGAAAAATAAAGAATAGCAAGGACTTTGGGAGAGGTACCAGGTGAAAGCTCTGAACTGAGTAACCTAGTAGGTGTCTAGGACTTTGGGCCTCATCCTGGGAACCAGGGAGGTCTTTTTATCTGCACCAATGCTATGACTCTAAAACATGGAGTCCCCTTAAAGATCCCCAAAGAGAATCGTCAGTCAGAGACATATAAGGACACTCTTGCTTACAGAAAAATGTCCTCCCATCTCATCCCTTCTTGACAAGACCCAGTTTGTGAACTTTCTCCTCTCTTCACTTTACATTTTTCTGGAGCACATCTTGTTCTATAGGGAGCTTCTCTTGACCTCAAGGAGTTGACCTCAAGGAGTTGAACGTTGGAATGTTGGAAGGGCCCTAACGGATCAAACCACTTTCTTCATTTTACAGGTCTAGAGGGGCTTCCCCAGGAGGAACGAAGTGAGCCCAGAGCACACAGCCCATCAGGGTCACAACTGGATTGCAGCCCAGGTCTCCCGAATTCCACTGCAGTGCCTCCCAATTCATTCTTCATTCACTGAAGTCTTTTTTGAGCATATCCTGGGAGCCAGGTTCCGAGAAGCTTGTGGAACACTGGTGAACCAGACCTGCTGCCCAGCCGAGCTCCCTTTCCACCACCACCCCAGGCAGCACTCCTGGGCAGCTGTGTCTAACGTCTTTCCATCTCTGACACGCGTAACCGATGAGATGCACACGTGTGATGAATTCTCTAAATGTACCAGAGGAGCACGCCACTCCCATGTGTGACACGTTCTTCTGACATGCCACTGCTTCACGTGACTCTCGCTCAGCCCCTGCCCTCCCCCCAGGGAGGCTCGTCTGGATGCAAGTCACTGGGGAGATGTCAACCCAGGGATAACTCGGACTCTGAGTTCATTTGTCCAAAACCCAATCATTCTCCAACCGGTGGCAAAGCGTGAGTGAGGCACAACTAGAAAAGCCTGTGCACCACAGTGATGACCCAGCACATCCAAACAACAAAATATAGTTCTACCTTGATAGGATTGCAGGTAGAACTAAATGACCTAACATTAGAACAGTGCCCTGTGCCCAACCAGGTCCTGAACGGCAGGTATCATCCTGGTGCGGGAAGGGTGGGGCAAACTCCCTATGGGCTTGTTGTTAATTGCGTCTAGGACTTTGGGCCTCATCCTGGGAACCAGGGAGGTCTTTTTATCTGCACCAATGCTATGACTCTAAAACATGGAGTCCCCTTAAAGATCCCCAAAGAGAATCGTCAGTCAGAGACATATAAGGACACTCTTGCTTACAGAAAAATGTCCTCCCATCTCATCCCTTCTTGACAAGACCCAGTTTGTGAACTTTCTCCTCTCTTCACTTTACATTTTTCTGGAGCACATCTTGTTCTATAGGGAGCTTCTCTTGACCTCAAGGAGTTGACCTCAAGGAGTTGAACGTTGGAATGTTGGAAGGGCCCTAACGGATCAAACCACTTTCTTCATTTTACAGGTCTAGAGGGGCTTCCCCAGGAGGAACGAAGTGAGCCCAGAGCACACAGCCCATCAGGGTCACAACTGGATTGCAGCCCAGGTCTCCCGAATTCCACTGCAGTGCCTCCCAATTCATTCTTCATTCACTGAAGTCTTTTTTGAGCATATCCTGGGAGCCAGGTTCCGAGAAGCTTGTGGAACACTGGTGAACCAGACCTGCTGCCCAGCCGAGCTCCCTTTCCACCACCACCCCAGGCAGCACTCCTGGGCAGCTGTGTCTAACGTCTTTCCATCTCTGACACGCGTAACCGATGAGATGCACACGTGTGATGAATTCTCTAAATGTACCAGAGGAGCACGCCACTCCCATGTGTGACACGTTCTTCTGACATGCCACTGCTTCACGTGACTCTCGCTCAGCCCCTGCCCTCCCCCCAGGGAGGCTCGTCTGGATGCAAGTCACTGGGGAGATGTCAACCCAGGGATAACTCGGACTCTGAGTTCATTTGTCCAAAACCCAATCATTCTCCAACCGGTGGCAAAGCGTGAGTGAGGCACAACTAGAAAAGCCTGTGCACCACAGTGATGACCCAGCACATCCAAACAAACAAAATATAGTTCTACCTTGATAGGATTGCAGGTAGAACTAAATGACCTAACATTAGAACAGTGCCCTGTGCCCAACCAGGTCCTGAACGGCAGGTATCATCCTGGTGCGGGAAGGGTGGGGGCAAACTCACCTGCTGCCCTGGATGGGCTTGTTGTTAACAGTTTGCCACTCAGATGTTCCTGCCTCCCGGGAATAGATGTAATAACCCAGGAGCTCCGGGCTGTCTTTCACTGGATCCCAGGTCAGGGAGACAGAGGTCTGTGTGTCCCGGAAAGCTTGGACTTGAGTTGGAGGAGGGAGAGTGGCTGAAAAACAGAAATAGGGGCTAAGTGAAGATGCTGGGGAGGGGGAGGAGCGTGGGAGAGGCAGGGAGGAGTGCACGCGGTGATCAAGGTGGAGGGACAGGCCTTCCAGACACGTCCTGGGCATTAGGAAGCTCTTCCTAGTCCCAGAGGTGTGCTCTGGGCTCTTGGATTCTGAAAGTCCTCTCTCTCCTTACCTCTGAATATGTCCGCTGCCACCTTGTCAGTGGAATTTTGGAGGGGTGGGGCCTTCTTGGTCCTCCCTCTCTTCTTCCTTCCCTCCTTCCCTTCCACTCTACCTCTTGCTTCTTTTGTATTTTCCTACTTTTGTACAATAACTTCACTTTCATAATACAGGTCAATGCCTTTTCTTTCTTTCCTCCTCTCTTCTCCTCACTCTTCTTTTCCTCTCCTTTCCTTCTCTGAGTTGTAGAAGAACCTTGTCCTGAGGCTACCTTGTAGTCCAGAGACTGCCCACATTCAATCACAAACTCCTCCCTGGCCGGGCCCCTGAATCAAGCTTAAATGTTAACTGGACTAGAATGCAAGAAAAACTCCATTTACTCACCAACCTATTTATACTTACTATGAATATATACATATATTTTTTTCTACATTACTGAGACACTACAAACCCAGGCCACTGCTTCACGTGACTCTCGCTCAGCCCCTGCCCTCCCCAGGGAGGCTCGTCTGGATGCAAGTCACTGGGGAGATGTCAACCCAGGGATAACTCGGACTCTGAGTTCATTTGTCCAAAACCCAATCATTCTCCAACCGGTGGCAAAGCGTCAGTGAGGCACAACTAGAAAAGCCTGTGCACCACAGTGATGACCCAGCACATCCAAAAAAACAAAATATAGTTCTACCTTGATAGGATTGCAGGTAGAACTAAATGACCTAACATTAGAACAGTGCCCTGTGCCCAACCAGGTCCTGAACGGCAGGTATCATCCTGGTGCGGGAAGGGTGGGGGCAAACTCACCTGCTGCCCTGGATGGGCTTGTTGTTAACAGTTTGCCACTCAGATGTTCCTGCCTCCCGGGAATAGATGTAATAACCCAGGAGCTCCGGGCTGTCTTTCACTGGATCCCAGGTCAGGGAGACAGAGGTCTGTGTGTCCCGGAAAGCTTGGACTTGAGTTGGAGGAGGGAGAGTGGCTGAAAAACAGAAATAGGGGCTAAGTGAAGATGCTGGGGAGGGGGAGGAGCGTGGGAGAGGCAGGGAGGAGTGCACGCGGTGATCAAGGTGGAGGGACAGGCCTTCCAGACACGTCCTGGGCATTAGGAAGCTCTTCCTAGTCCCAGAGGTGTGCTCTGGGCTCTTGGATTCTGAAAGTCCTCTCTCTCCTTACCTCTGAATATGTCCGCTGCCACCTTGTCAGTGGAATTTTGGAGGGGTGGGGCCTTCTTGGTCCTCCCTCTCTTCTTCCTTCCCTCCTTCCCTTCCACTCTACCTCTTGCTTCTTTTGTATTTTCCTACTTTTGTACAATAACTTCACTTTCATAATACAGGTCAATGCCTTTTCTTTCTTTCCTCCTCTCTTCTCCTCACTCTTCTTTTCCTCTCCTTTCCTTCTCTGAGTTGTAGAAGAACCTTGTCCTGAGGCTACCTTGTAGTCCAGAGACTGCCCACATTCAATCACAAACTCCTCCCTGGCCGGGCCCCTGAATCAAGCTTAAATGTTAACTGGACTAGAATGCAAGAAAAACTCCATTTACTCACCAACCTATTTATACTTACTATGAATATATACATATATTTTTTTCTACATTACTGAGACACTACAAACCCAGGACTTTGAAATCTTCCCCAGACAGGCCTTTCAGCACCTCAGGCTTTTCTCAGATGAAGTGTTATATCTGGCTTCCTTAAAGGATCAGTTGGGGATGGCAGCTTCAAGGAACCTTTTGATTTTATCAAAGAGAGAAGATCCCCAGAATCCAGAGGCCTCAGAGGAGAGCGGGAGCCCTGGCAAGTTGGGACCAGGATGGAGCTGCCACCAGGAGACTCAGGAAGGAGCCAGGGGTGAAGGCGAGAGCCAGACCTTCAGAACAATAGGTTTTGCTGGTGAAGACACCAAGGGCTGCAGCTTGGAAGTGACCCAGGTCAGCTCTCTGTAACCTGTGAACTGTTTATCTGGAAACAATGTTTATACTTCCAAGAGCCGCCTGCCCAGAGAAATGTAATTCTTGATGGTCTGAAACTTTCTAGGCCTGTGATTATGTTGCTTTTCAGCTTCCCTGTAGGGAGAAGTCAGGAATAGAGACGTGGACGTGGCCCTGTCCCTGCAGCCACAGGGGCCTGGGCCTTGGGCTGACAGCCGGGCCTGGCTTCACGTCTGCATCACACAGGTACCTGGCTTCCCCTTCAAGGCGATGGGCTCGCTGGGCTCCGAGGGATCGCTCATGCCGTACTGGTTTATCGCTCGTACTCTGAAGACATATGACTTCCCTTTCTCCAGATCCAAAAGGGCGAACCGTGGGGACTTCACAGGAGTGTCCGGGTTGATGGCCTCCCAGGTGCCGCTGCCTATGACCGACTGTGACACGGTAGAGACCTTGGCATCAGTTGAGTGGCTGCTTTCCACACACGCTCAGATGAACTTCTCGTCCCAGCCTAGGCTGCCCCTTGGTGCCTGAGCTTTGGATCCACCTGCCTCTGCGATATCTCTGCCTCGATGTCCACTGAGCATCTCACTGTCAATGGAACTGACCCTGAACTTGCCCCTCTGCCACGGCTGCCCGCATCAAGTCAATGACACCCATCCTACCAGCTGCGCAGGTCAGAGCCCTGCCTGGATTCTTTCTTTCATTTCTCACCCTCAATTATGCTCCATCAACAAGTTGGGGAAATTCCCTAGCGGTCCAGTGGTTAGACTTGGGGCTTTTGCTTCCAGGACCTAGGTTCAGTCTCTGGTTGGGGCATTAAGATCCTGGAAGCTACACACTGCGGCCAAGAAACAAAACAAACAGCAACCAAAAAATCTGCCCCCCACCAAACAAATCCCACATCCAGCTGGCTATACCTTCAAAATGTATCCAGAATCCAATCACGGCTTCCCACAACTTTATCCAAAGCCACCACCATCTCTCATCTGACTATCTCAATGGTCTCCTATCTGAGTTTCTACTTGCAACTCCCTTCAGTCTTTCCTCCAAATGACAGGCAGAGGAATCCTTGTACAGCATGAGTCAGATTCCATCTGTGTCTGTGCAGAAATCCCCGCTACCCCTAAGCCCTGTATCTCTCCCAAACGGCTACCCGGCAGTCACATTCCATGTTTGGGCTTTTCAGCTTCCTGTAGGGAGAAGTCAGGAATAGAGACGTGGACGTGGCCCTGTCCCTGCAGCCACAGGGGCCTGGGCCTTGGGCTGACAGCCGGGCCTGGCTTCACGTCTGCATCACACAGGTACCTGGCTTCCCCTTCAAGGCGATGGGCTCGCTGGGCTCCGAGGGATCGCTCATGCCGTACTGGTTTATCGCTCGTACTCTGAAGACATATGACTTCCCTTTCTCCAGATCCAAAAGGGCGAACCGTGGGGACTTCACAGGAGTGTCCGGGTTGATGGCCTCCCAGGTGCCGCTGCCTATGACCGACTGTGACACGGTAGAGACCTTGGCATCAGTTGAGTGGCTGCTTTCCACACACGCTCAGATGAACTTCTCGTCCCAGCCTAGGCTGCCCCTTGGTGCCTGAGCTTTGGATCCACCTGCCTCTGCGATATCTCTGCCTCGATGTCCACTGAGCATCTCACTGTCAATGGAACTGACCCTGAACTTGCCCCTCTGCCACGGCTGCCCGCATCAAGTCAATGACACCCATCCTACCAGCTGCGCAGGTCAGAGCCCTGCCTGGATTCTTTCTTTCATTTCTCACCCTCAATTATGCTCCATCAACAAGTTGGGGAAATTCCCTAGCGGTCCAGTGGTTAGACTTGGGGCTTTTGCTTCCAGGACCTAGGTTCAGTCTCTGGTTGGGGCATTAAGATCCTGGAAGCTACACACTGCGGCCAAGAAACAAAACAAACAGCAACCAAAAAATCTGCCCCCCACCAAACAAATCCCACATCCAGCTGGCTATACCTTCAAAATGTATCCAGAATCCAATCACGGCTTCCCACAACTTTATCCAAAGCCACCACCATCTCTCATCTGACTATCTCAATGGTCTCCTATCTGAGTTTCTACTTGCAACTCCCTTCAGTCTTTCCTCCAAATGACAGGCAGAGGAATCCTTGTACAGCATGAGTCAGATTCCATCTGTGTCTGTGCAGAAATCCCCGCTACCCCTAAGCCCTGTATCTCTCCCAGAGCGAAAGCTGCTTTGTGGTCTGACTCCTGCCGTCTGTCCAGTCACATTCCATGTTGCACTTTGTCTGTGCCTCTCTGCTGCTCCTCCTGAACTCCTGCCCCTGGGCCTTTGCACTTGTGCCTTTTTTACCCTGGAATATTCTCCCCCGACTCCCCAAGTCTCTAGCTGGCTCCTCATTTCCTTTAGGCTCAAAACTCACCTTCTCAGGGAGACCTCCCCAGTCCCTCCATGTGAATATCAGTAGCCTGTCAGCTCAGCCCTTCAAATCCCCTCCATAGCTTTCCCATGTCAGAGAAATAGGATCCGCTGCTCGAAAAGGAGAGACCTATTTCGACAACCAGAGCCAGAGACCCCTCCTTGGAACTTTCGATTACTTGATTCACTGCACCTGTGCTGTCCACCTGCCACGTGCCAGGCAGCCTGCTCGGCCCAGCGAGTAACGAGAAGGTAAGCCTGGCCTTTTCCTTCAGGGGCACCAGAGGCAAGAACATCTCCTTGGGAAGGGTTGACAGCCCCCAGGGCTGCTGGCCCTGGCTGTGCGCTGCTCTTATTTCATCCTTGGTGAGTCCTGCCCCCAGGCCACAGGTGCAACACCTTGCACCAAGGCCACAGAGGTGAAGTCCAGAAGCAAAGACCCCTTCGAAGCAAATTAAGCCCCTCTGTAACCGTTGCCAAAAGCCCCTGCTCATCACTGACAAGCTTCCTGCCTCCCAGTGAGGCAAAGATGCCCACTCCAGCAAACACCCTGTAGCATAGCACCCCAACTAATCACCTAACGCCAATCTCCCAGCAGGACTTTTCTTTGTCTTGAGGCTCTAAGAATTGGCTATTAACTCACGAAAACTGTGGACTCTCCCTGGCCTGTCAGCAGGTGTTGGCCCACGGCGCTCTCAGTGCCCATTTTACCTCTGCTGTTTATTCTTTTGAAAAAAATGTGGACCTCTTTTTTTTTTTTCTGATTTATTTATTTATTTTATTTTCATCCATCTTTATTCTTCGGCCTGTGTGGGCCTCCCATTGCAGTGGCCCCTCTCGTTGCAGAGCCCCAGCTCTGGGAACATGTGCTCCAGAGCGCTGGCTCGTCACTGGACACCGGTCCAGCTGCTCTGTGGCACGTGGGATCAGGGATTGAACCAGTGCCTCCTGCACTGCAAGGAGGACTCTCTACCTAACACTGGACCACCAGGGAAGCCTTGCTGTTTGTTCTTCGTAAGCTCACTCCTATCTGCAGTATTCTGTCTGAAATTCTTTTCCAACCCACGCTTGGACAGCCTCACAGGGCAGTCTCCATTCTATGTGGAAGCAAACTGAGGCTCAGAGAACTCAGCCGAGCAGCTCACCCAGCAGAAGTCAGGACTGGAATGGATCTTGACACCATACGGCTCTGACTGCACCTCGCTGCCTCCCCTCCACAGTGAGATGCATTTCACACGAGGTGCCCCCTCCACAGACCCCTGCCCCTAATCTGCTGCCAGTGAGAACCGCCTCCTGGTACTACCCCCATTCCCCATGCCTGCCTGGGGGCTCTGGTCAATGACCTGGACAGGTGGGCACCAGCCTGCCCCGCCCCCCACCAGCAGAGGTGTTTGACCCAACGCGCGACCAGACGCCAGCCAGGCCAGGGTGGGGGTGAACCCAGGAAATGGAGAATCTTACTGTTCTTGTCTGTGTCTCTTGATTTTGTGTATTTCCACGAGCAGCTTCAGGAACGGCCATCAGTACCTGCCTCTCAGGGCTGGAGATAACCTCAAAAGGTCATTTACTCCATCCTCCTGCTTCTGTGCAGGGCTATGCTCAGGCCTTCCAGGCAGGAAATTCTCTTCTCTTTAGGCCTCCCTAGAGGACCCTGGTGGAGTCTCTCAATTCCTGCCTGACTCCCTCCCCAGCCTGGTCCCCACAGTGTTTCTATTTCTCAGGTTGGCCTGGGACTGGGGTCCTTGGGGCCTCCGTACCTTCTCCAGGAAGTACGTCAGCGGGGCTTTGCCCCGGGGTTTCGGCTCCTCCCAGCCCAGAACCACATACGCCTCACGGATCTCACTGCCATGGACGTTAGTCGGGGGTGAAGGGATAGTCACGAAGTCTGGAATCAGAGTTGCCCAGGGGCAGAGATGTGTGGGCTCTCAGAAACCCCAAATCTCAACCCCTTACTTCATAGAGGAGGGAGCCAGGGCCCCGGGGGCGGCGGTGGGGGTGGGGGTGGGGAAGGAACTTGCTCGAACACCCAGCAAGGCCAGGGAAAGGCCAGGTCAGAACCCGAGTCTCTCTACTTCCTGCTGGAAGAATTTCCCCAACGTCTACCTCCCCCAGAAGGGGCGCAGTCCCCCACCGAGAGCCTGGACCCCATATTGGCTCCCACCCACACTCGCCTCCCCACCCCCTGCACACTGACCGCTTCTGCCTCAGGTCAGTTTCTGTCCCGGAGTTTCCAGACCACAAAGGAGAAGTCTTAAGGCCAAGCATTGGGAGGTTCACACATACCTTCAAAGTCATCCGTGCTGACGGTGATGGTCTTTCCCATATCAAAGGGGATCTCTAGGGTGGAGAAAGAAACCCATTAGGGGAGGATTAAGGGGTACAGGGGGTGTGGGGCTGGGTCAGGAAGGGACAGGGCAGGGCCTGACCCACTCCGGGTGCAGATTGCTTCCCCGCTCCTGGTCCTGGCCTTCTGGCCCTTCTCTGTGTGTCCTCAGGCTGGTCCCTTTGGGCCTGAGCATCATTCGCAGACCCCAGAGGTGCTCCGTCCTCTTGGGACAAAGGGTGACAAAAGGAGGAGTGATGGGGTCCGATTCCGAGGGCACAGCAAACCCAAGTCAGGCTGACGCCTCAAAGCTGAGAGGGCTGTGTTCCTTCGCTCCGCCACCCTCCAGGCTGGGAGCTTCTGAGTCAGGGCCATTTTCTTCCTTCAGATTAAGGGCATCTGAAGAAGGTGCTGTGATTTTTCCTGAGATTAGCATCTTGTGTGGACAGGGTTGTGTTTCTTCCATCGGATGGCTGTACCTCCCTCCTCAGGCTAGGGGTTGCTAAGGACCACACTGTGTCTCCTCCATCCCACTGGGTCTCCTAAGGGCTGGGCTATGTGTCCCTCCTGGAACAGGGCTTGGAATGGGGACCGTGTGCCTGTCTCCTGTGGGAGGCAGTCCTGGGTGTGCTCTCCCTGATGCTCCAGAATGTGCCTTCAGGGCCTCTGTGCCCACCTGTCTTCCTTCGGGCTTCATCATGGTCGCCCATGACAACCAGTTCCGAGGCCTTGGAGGGGACACTGGCGCCCGCTCGGCTGATGGCTCTCACCCGGAACCGATAGCTCTGGCCTTCGATGAGGCCTTGGATTGGACACCGACAGGTCCCTCCCGAGGCCTGGTGGCAGGGGACCCATTCCTCGGACTTGCCCTGGCACCTGTGGGAGAGAGGCCCCGGCTTCAGCCCCTGCCTGTGCCTCCCAGCCTCCCAGCTTGAGCCTCTACCAGGGCCATCCCCCCGCCCTGGGCTGTTGGCCCAGCTCGCCTCAGCCAGAGAGATGCCTGCTGTCCATTTAAAAGCCCAGCTCCAACCCTGGATCCCCAGGAGGCCTTCTCGCTGTCTTCCCCCAGCCAGGATGCTAATCAAAGAGCTGGTGCCTTTCATGGGGCTTTCCTGCTGGCTGGAGCTGTGCTGTGCCCATCATATCCCTCATCTTGTCTAATCCTGACGGTCCTTGAGGTTAGGTGTGATTACCTGCTCTCTACCAATGGGCCTGAGTCTAAAGAATGAGATGACTTGCCAAGGTCACCCGGCTCATGAGTGGGAGAGTTGGCATTTCCCCCAAGGACTGTCCAGTCCCCATTGGTGTGTGTTCCAGGGTGGCCCTCAGAGTCGGAGGTCTCTACACCTTCTGGGTACCACTAGCCTTAGTATTGGCTGGATACAGCAGCATACCTCAGTTTCCTTATCTGCAGAATGGGGCACTAGAGTGCTCTCACCCTCTTAGATAGGGACTGTTGTTAAGATTCAAGTGGCTGGATTAAGTGTACCTACCAGGCCTCTGAAGGCGGCATGTCCGGTCTTCTGCGTGTGGACAGGGTTGTGTTTCTTCCATCGGATGGCTGTACCTCCCTCCTCAGGCTAGGGGTTGCTAAGGACCACACTGTGTCTCCTCCATCCCACTGGGTCTCCTAAGGGCTGGGCTATGTGTCCCTCCTGGAACAGGGCTTGGAATGGGGACCGTGTGCCTGTCTCCTGTGGGAGGCAGTCCTGGGTGTGCTCTCCCTGATGCTCCAGAATGTGCCTTCAGGGCCTCTGTGCCCACCTGTCTTCCTTCGGGCTTCATCATGGTCGCCCATGACAACCAGTTCCGAGGCCTTGGAGGGGACACTGGCGCCCGCTCGGCTGATGGCTCTCACCCGGAACCGATAGCTCTGGCCTTCGATGAGGCCTTGGATTGGACACCGACAGGTCCCTCCCGAGGCCTGGTGGCAGGGGACCCATTCCTCGGACTTGCCCTGGCACCTGTGGGAGAGAGGCCCCGGCTTCAGCCCCTGCCTGTGCCTCCCAGCCTCCCAGCTTGAGCCTCTACCAGGGCCATCCCCCCGCCCTGGGCTGTTGGCCCAGCTCGCCTCAGCCAGAGAGATGCCTGCTGTCCATTTAAAAGCCCAGCTCCAACCCTGGATCCCCAGGAGGCCTTCTCGCTGTCTTCCCCCAGCCAGGATGCTAATCAAAGAGCTGGTGCCTTTCATGGGGCTTTCCTGCTGGCTGGAGCTGTGCTGTGCCCATCATATCCCTCATCTTGTCTAATCCTGACGGTCCTTGAGGTTAGGTGTGATTACCTGCTCTCTACCAATGGGCCTGAGTCTAAAGAATGAGATGACTTGCCAAGGTCACCCGGCTCATGAGTGGGAGAGTTGGCATTTCCCCCAAGGACTGTCCAGTCCCCATTGGTGTGTGTTCCAGGGTGGCCCTCAGAGTCGGAGGTCTCTACACCTTCTGGGTACCACTAGCCTTAGTATTGGCTGGATACAGCAGCATACCTCAGTTTCCTTATCTGCAGAATGGGGCACTAGAGTGCTCTCACCCTCTTAGATAGGGACTGTTGTTAAGATTCAAGTGGCTGGATTAAGTGTTACCTCCAGCCAGGGCCTTGGCAGGTGAAGGAGGCGGCATGTCCGGCCCTCTCCTTCCTGCGGGGAGGAGAGGGGCTTCCTCCAGAGTCAGCGCTACTCTGTCTCTGTCACTCGGGGAGGAAAGTAGCCACCGAAGCCACATGAGCTCAGGTTTCAAGCACTGACGTGTGTCCCTCCCAGGATCAGCCCATGCGATAAAGGGTCCAGGGGGCGGCGACTCCAGTGGTGGGCACCCTTCTGTTGTCCCTAAATAACACATCTACCTCCTGCCGTGTTCCGAGGAGAGGCAGTGGGGGACCCTTTTTCCTGTGGCCTCCACTCTCATCCTCACAGAGCCATCCACTCCCATGGGCTCTGCCACTTAAAGAGACCCACTCACAGCTCGATGGAGTAGCCGGTAATGGGGTTGCCCCGGGTGTCGCTGGGCGGGGTCCAGGTCAGAATGAGGCAGTCTCTGTTTACATTCAGGCAACGAACGTTCAGTGGGGAGCCTGGGGCTCCAGGCTTCTCGGCTGCAGCATCTGGAACCCGGGATGGGGGCAGGTGAGCAGAAAGTGGGGGAGGCTCTTCCAGGCATCGTCCGCTTGTCCTCTTGTCCACAGCCCCCCGCCCACCTCACCACCATCTTCTTCTCCTTAACCCCCTGGGCGCTCAGTCAGTCTTGAAGACTAGGACCTGAGTAACAGCCTGTTCCGTTAAACACCAGCATCTAGGGGTGGGTGAGCAGATGAGAACACTGTTGTTTAGAGGGGACCACCTGCTGAACCATGGGCATAATTAACCTCCGAGTCCAAGAGCAACTCTCCATTCTGCAGGTGGGAAAACTGAATTTCGGTGGGAACCAACTCGGCCTGCTCTCTACCAATGGGCCTGAGTCTAAAGAATGAGATGACTTGCCAAGGTCACCCGGCTCATGAGTGGGAGAGTTGGCATTTCCCCCAAGGACTGTCCAGTCCCCATTGGTGTGTGTTCCAGGGTGGCCCTCAGAGTCGGAGGTCTCTACACCTTCTGGGTACCACTAGCCTTAGTATTGGCTGGATACAGCAGCATACCTCAGTTTCCTTATCTGCAGAATGGGGCACTAGAGTGCTCTCACCCTCTTAGATAGGGACTGTTGTTAAGATTCAAGTGGCTGGATTAAGTGTTACCTCCAGCCAGGGCCTTGGCAGGTGAAGGAGGCGGCATGTCCGGCCCTCTCCTTCCTGCGGGGAGGAGAGGGGCTTCCTCCAGAGTCAGCGCTACTCTGTCTCTGTCACTCGGGGAGGAAAGTAGCCACCGAAGCCACATGAGCTCAGGTTTCAAGCACTGACGTGTGTCCCTCCCAGGATCAGCCCATGCGATAAAGGGTCCAGGGGGCGGCGACTCCAGTGGTGGGCACCCTTCTGTTGTCCCTAAATAACACATCTACCTCCTGCCGTGTTCCGAGGAGAGGCAGTGGGGGACCCTTTTTCCTGTGGCCTCCACTCTCATCCTCACAGAGCCATCCACTCCCATGGGCTCTGCCACTTAAAGAGACCCACTCACAGCTCGATGGAGTAGCCGGTAATGGGGTTGCCCCGGGTGTCGCTGGGCGGGGTCCAGGTCAGAATGAGGCAGTCTCTGTTTACATTCAGGCAACGAACGTTCAGTGGGGAGCCTGGGGCTCCCGGCTTCTCGGCTGCAGCATCTGGAACCCGGGATGGGGGCAGGTGAGCAGAAAGTGGGGGAGGCTCTTCCAGGCATCGTCCGCTTGTCCTCTTGTCCACAGCCCCCCGCCCACCTCACCACCATCTTCTTCTCCTTAACCCCCTGGGCGCTCAGTCAGTCTTGAAGACTAGGACCTGAGTAACAGCCTGTTCCGTTAAACACCAGCATCTAGGGGTGGGTGAGCAGATGAGAACACTGTTGTTTAGAGGCCCGTTCTGCACCACCTGCGTGAACCATGGGCATAATTAACCTCCGAGTCCAAGAGCAACTCTCCATTCTGCAGGTGGGAAAACTGAATTTCATAGAGGAAACTGAAGGGCCAAGGTTACCCAGCCAGGGAAGTGGCAAACTCAGGAGGCAGAAAGCAAGCAGGACTAGAAAGATCCCAGCCCACGCTCAGCCCTCCTCTCCGGCTCCCTCCGAGCCTGAGACTCCCAGGCTGAGCCCCTTTGGAATGGGGCATCACAGGGACTCTTAGACTCTGCCCCAACACCCCCAGTTACTCTATAGCAGAGAGATGGAGGCCCCAAGCAGCCGGGGACTTGCCCACAGGTCCCGTGGCAAGTCAGTTAAGGCAGAGCTCCGGGTCCCTGGGCTCCAGCTGAGCTCCCTGCCCCACCTGCCCTTACCTCTCACAAACACATAGACGCTCTGCTCCTGGAGCCCAAAGGGCGAAGGCACCTGGACCGTGTAGAGCCCTTCGTCCTCCTTGTAGGTGCAGGCCACCTTCAGGGACGCCTGGCGATCGGCATAGAGGATCTGCCGGCGGCCGGACGACCTCAGTAGCTTCCCTGTAGAGGGAGGGGTCCATCGTGAGCTCGTGGGGGATCCGGAGCTTACCTGGGAATCTGTAGGTGCTCTGGGGTCTAGGTAGACGTGGGGTTGGCCTGCCTAGAGCCCGAGGCCATGCTGGGGAGCTGGGGAGCGGGTGGTGACCCCCAGGACTCTATCTGTGACCTCTCTTCTGCAGAAGGCTTGGCGGGGGCAGAGCCCAGGAAGGGGCCAGGGGCTCGGTGAGGGAATGTGGACTCAGGGAGGCGGCTTGGTGAGGAGCTGGAGGTTCTGCTAGGAGGTGGGAACGAGAGCAATGCGGGCCTGTGTGAGGGTCACAGGCTCTTTGGGAGGTCAGGTGCTCAAGAAAGGAGGCGGGGCTCAGTGGGTGGGGTTGTGAGCTTAGTGAAGGCAAAGGACTTGCTCAGAGGCCTCAGGCAAGGGGTTGGGGACTTATTAAGAGACTGGGGTGTTGGTGAGGAGGGTCAGGGTCAGTGGGGAGGCTGGGGACGCGGCGGGTGGGACCGTCGTGGGAGCGGCGGGGACCCAGAGAAGGGGCTCTCGGCCTTGCCCGAGGCTCTGCTGTGCATCATCCTGCCCCTTGTCCCAGGCAAGGGCCCCTCTGCCTGTCAGCGCCTCGGTTCCTGAGGATCTACAGGTGTGAGGAAGACCTCAGCCTGTTGTCACAGTTGTTCCTCGGGGCTCATGGCTTCCCCGCTCCCCTGCCGCCAGCCCCCAGGGGCCGCCTCCCTAGGTTCAAGGTGCTGGTGCTGGGGGTGCTGTACTCCTGGCCCTTGGGCTGTCGGCTTGGTCCCGAATAGGGCAGGAGGTCCAGCCGTCCATTGCCTCCCTGGCGGGTCCATCTCCTTCCGCCTTCGCCAGCCCTGGGCCGTGAGTCCCCAGAGGTCTTCTAGCTCAGGAGTAGCAGATATTACCTGCACCCACAACCCTGACTCTAAAAAGCCCAAGACAGGGGACTTCCCTGGTGGTTCCATGGCTAAGACTCTCAGCTCCCAGTGCAGCGGGCCTGGGTTCAATGCCTGGTCAGGGAACTAGATCCCACATGCCGCAACTAAGACCCGGTGTTGCGAAGTAAATAAATAAATATTAAAGAAAATGAAAATAAAAAGCCCGAGACAATTGTCACAGCCTGCCCTGAGCCCCTTAGGCTGCCTGCCTCCTGCCCTTGGCCTCTGATCCTGTTGCCTCAGGTGTGCTCGGTGAGCCTGAAATGCTGACGGGGATCCTGATGGCTGTCACCACAGGCTCTCGAGGGATGGTGGCTGCAGCTGTATTTTGCCTTCCTGCCCTCCCTCAGATGGAGAGACCCCTGAGCTCACGCGTATCTGTGCCTACCCCTACCCCGGCCCCCAACCCAAGGCTGGGCACCATGCATGCTCAGTGACCCTGTGCAGGGTGACTCGGCCCGAGCCCGCCTCTGCCGTCCTCTGCCCCGTCAGCTCTCATCACTGAACTCAGGTTGGCGGAGGGGCGTGGCTGAGCGCCTCTCTCCGGCGGGGGTCCACCTCGGCCTCTGCAGGCTGGGGGCTCGGACGGAGGGTCCTCACCATCTCGGAACCACTGGATGCTCTGCTCAGCGTCTAACACATCGTCTGAAAACAGGCAGTTCAGGGAGAAGGACTCCTTCTCACGGGCGAAGACGGGCTTCAGCACTGATGTGAACTCCACACTGGGGCCGAACATCAGTCCTGGGTGGGAACAGAAACGTGGGGCAGAAGCGTTCTGAGGCTTCCAGCTTAGCCTGGGGCTTAGATGGCAGTGAGGACCATGCTGGGGTGTCCCCACTCCTCTGGGTCAGGATTCACAGTTCTCCAGGGGGTCTTAACAAGGAGAAGAGGGGCCTTATCCTGGGGGCTGAGGGCTGGGGAAGAGATTTCTCTATGGGGACCAGAGGAGCTGAAGTGGCAAATAGCCATCTGTCTTTTTGGCTTTGCCTTTTCTCATTCAGCTTTAGCCACTGGACAGTCCAGCAGCTAGGGGCAGCTCTGGGGGCCTTAGGGACCCCCAAACCAGTCTGCACATGTTAACAGTTTATAGGCAACCCCCATATGGACCCCCCTTTGTGGATAATAGGTGACTATATTCTAAAGGGGACTGTTGGGAGGCCTGACGAGGAGCCCCAGACCCCCTCCTCCCTGAAGGCCGTGCCTCCCCAGCCTCCTTACTTTTGAAGATCTCTGAATCGAAGCCAGCTTCCTTCCCCAGATAAGCTGAAATGCAGAGCGGATGGAGTTGGAGACGGCTCCTACGCTCCTACTGAATGTTGCAGGCATGGCCTTTGGGTGTGGGTTCAGGTCCTGATCTAGCAGGGGGTTCCCCCTTTAGCTTGGGGAAATTTCCCTAGCCTTTCTGCGCTTCAGCTCCTTCTTGATTCCTGCCTGATGGTGGGGCTAGTGGGGGTGCGGGGCGGGGGTGTAGGTGGGGGTAGGGGTGGTTCTGAATATCCGAGCTCATAGGAACTAAGCCCTCACTCAACAGGAGCCTGGCACACAGCGGGTGCCCAATAAATGGTGGTTTCCTTCCTAAACCCACTGCTAGGTGCCCACAGTCCTAGAGGTGCAGCCTGGTCAGACCGGGATTTCTGGTGGGTTCAAGGCAGCGCTCGGAGAGCCTCCTGGTGGCTGCAGGCTGAATGCAAGGTGGGGTGGACAGGGGACAGTGCGGTGGTGTCCCGGGAACAGGGAAGGCAGTTTCTGTTCACGTAGCGCGTGCCACGTGCCGGTTATTAACTCGTGTGACCCTCACAGCAGCCTCGTCTGTGTGTTCCCTCTTGTCCGATGAGGAAACTGAAGCATGATCACCCAGCGAGCGCCCAGCAGCCTGAAGCCAGCACCGCAGACACGGGTCCCTGAGAAGGCTCTGACGGAGGGAGGGGTGGGGAAGCGGAGGGAGGCCCGACGCCTGACCTTGCGCTTGACTCTGGCGCTGCCTATAGGGACTCAGATTTCACCCAGAGAGCCTGGCCTGGCAGCAGGGACAAACGCCTTGCAAGACCTACTTGGGGAGCAGGGCAGAGGGGTGGAGAGGCTGTGAAGGACAGCTTAACAAGGATGACGAGAGCTGGGGAGGCGGGGCTGGGCTCTAGGCTGCCTGCCACTCAGTGTGTGTGTGTGTGTGTGTGTGTGTGTGTGTGTGTGAACTTGCACACATGGTGCTTCTCTCTCTGGGTCTTTAGGGCAAGGCCTTGGGCTCAGAGGAGTGGCCTCCTGGCCTGGCCTGTGCCCCGGCCATAGTAGGATGGGACGAGGGGAGAGTTAGCCTTCCTCAAGAGCCTGCTCCAGCCACGCTTTACCTAAACCATCTCACTGAATCCGCAGGAGTGTCTGAAGGCTGCGGTAGGGGTCCCTCTTGGCAGACGGGGAGGTCAGGGAAGTGAGGTGGCGTCCAGGCTCACCCGGCCAGTCAGCCCCAGGGGCAAGGTGTGGACAGGGGTCTGGTGAATTTGAGTGTCTCTCCTGCTTTATGCTCGGATTAATGTCCAGGAGGGGCCTGAGCTAACTGGGAAATACGCACCGGAAGCTAACTAGGGCAGTGAGGGTTAGCAAGGGAGTTGGTAGGACCCAGACTTTGCCCCTCTCCCCATGGACCACTGGTGGACAGGCCACCTTCCCAGAGGCCCTGAGCTGGATCTGGACCCAAGCCCAACCCAAAGGGACAAGCATGTCCTTGAACAGGTGGAGGGGGCGGTCGCCCTTGAACAGGGAAGTAGGTTGGAGTCTGAGGCTGGAGACTCTCACTTGCTCTGGAGCCCCCGGGGAAACAGGGGTCCTGATGGCTGCCCCCTCGGTCAGTCCCAGGACAAATGCTCCTGAACTGGGCCCCTGCCCCGAGTCTGCTGCTGCCCACGCCCTCCGCTGCTTGTCTGGGGTCTTTCGTGGACTACCTGGCCTGTTGGTCATGGGAGGACTCACTGCGGACAAGGACTTTGGCAAAGGAGGAGGCCTGGCCATAGGCGTTCTTGACCTTCACCGTGTAGGTGGCTGCGTCCTCAATGGTGCATCTGAAAAGGAGGAAGGGGGATGTTTCCCTGAGATTGCTCAGCTCCACAGAAAACTCAAGTCCCCAGTGCGGGAGTAGAGGGCGGGGAAGGTGGGGTTAACAGGAAGGCCTGGGGCAGGACTTTTCTAGATCAGGCTCTGCCTCTGAGATGCTGGCTGCCTCTCCATGCCTCCATGTCCTCCTTTGAAAAACTCGGGGCAGGGAATTCCCTGGTGGTCCAGTGGCTAAGACTCTGTGCTCCCAATGCAGGGGGCCTGGGTTCGATCCCTGGTCAGGGAACTAGAGCCCACATGCTACAACTGAGATCCAATGCAGCCAAATAAATATACATAAAATGTTTTTTTAAAAAAACATAAAACAAAAACTCGGGCAGAATACCAGCCTAAGGTGAAAGTGCTTTGACAATACGATTGTTATTATAACACTTGAGCTAAGCGACTGGTTCAGAGTCACAGAACCCAAGGAGTGTCAAGGTGGGGGGGACAGGGGTGAGGTGGCGTCCAGGCTCACCGGCCAGTCAGCCCCAGGGCAAGGTGTGGACAGGGGTCTGGTGAATTTGAGTGTCTCTCCTGCTTTATGCTCGGATTAATGTCCAGGAGGGGCCTGAGCTAACTGGGAAATACGCACCGGAAGCTAACTAGGGCAGTGAGGGTTAGAAAGGGGAGTTGGTAGGACCCAGACTTTGCCCCTCTCCCCATGGACCACTGGTGGACAGGCCACCTTCCCAGAGGCCCTGAGCTGGATCTGGACCCAAGCCCAACCCAAAGGGACAAGCATGTCCTTGAACAGGTGGAGGGGGCGGTCGCCCTTGAACAGGGAAGTAGGTTGGAGTCTGAGGCTGGAGACTCTCACTTGCTCTGGAGCCCCCGGGGAAACAGGGGTCCTGATGGCTGCCCCCTCGGTCAGTCCCAGGACAAATGCTCCTGAACTGGGCCCCTGCCCCGAGTCTGCTGCTGCCCACGCCCTCCGCTGCTTGTCTGGGGTCTTTCGTGGACTACCTGGCCTGTTGGTCATGGGAGGACTCACTGCGGACAAGGACTTTGGCAAAGGAGGAGGCCTGGCCATAGGCGTTCTTGACCTTCACCGTGTAGGTGGCTGCGTCCTCAATGGTGCATCTGAAAAGGAGGAAGGGGGATGTTTCCCTGAGATTGCTCAGCTCCACAGAAAACTCAAGTCCCCAGTGCGGGAGTAGAGGGCGGGGAAGGTGGGGTTAACAGGAAGGCCTGGGGCAGGACTTTTCTAGATCAGGCTCTGCCTCTGAGATGCTGGCTGCCTCTCCATGCCTCCATGTCCTCCTTTGAAAAACTCGGGGCAGGGAATTCCCTGGTGGTCCAGTGGCTAAGACTCTGTGCTCCCAATGCAGGGGGCCTGGGTTCGATCCCTGGTCAGGGAACTAGAGCCCACATGCTACAACTGAGATCCAATGCAGCCAAATAAATATACATAAAATGTTTTTTTAAAAAAACATAAAACAAAAACTCGGGGCAGAATACCAGCCTAAGGTGAAAGTGCTTTGACAATACGATTGTTATTATAACACTTGAGCTAAGCGACTGGTTCAGAGTCACAGAACAACCGAAATTCAACCCCGCTTCAAGGTGACAAGCCCGCTCTCGGCTCAGCCTCTTGCTCTGTCAACACCTCCAGGGCAGAACCCTGGAGCAGGAGGGGCCCAGGCCCATGGCCAGTCTCTGCCGGAACTGGGCCAGTTGCCGAGGTGTCCTCAACCCCAGGCCTGGGGCTCACCCCCAGCCAGGCCAACCTGATCTTGTTCCCGGTGGAGGCTTGGGCTGGCTCCACCCCAGAGGCAGCGTGGTGACAAAGAGGGTGGGTGGTAGGACACATCTGGCCGCATTGGCAAGCAGAGAGGCCCCTTGGTGGCCTCTCTCCTCCCCTGGTTGCTTGGAGCAGGAATTCTTTTTGTTTCAAAGGTCAGTGCCACCTGCCTCTCCAGGCTGACCCTGCCCTGCCTTCCCTCCCTGACTGTGGGAGGGCCTTGGAGGGTCAGCTATTTATACGCATGCAGCCCCCCTCGGCTTCTGGAGCCCCCTGTTAATATTCGTGTCCCCCGAAGCCCGTGTGGGTCGCGGAGGAGGGTTTGGTGTACGGGAAAGAAGCCAGGTGGAAAGAACTGATTCAGTCCCAGGCCCTGCCCTCGACAAGCTGTGCAAGACCCTTCCTCTTCCAGAGCCTCAGTTTTCTCGTCTGTCACGTGGATGGAACCATGCTTTTCTGTGAGAATGAGGGTGGGCATTGTCAACCACATCGGTGAACAGAGAGCACAGGGTTAAGCACCTGGAGGAATCCAGCACCTGGCAGCCCAGCTCGTTTTCTCCCTCTGCATCCTGCCTCTTCCTTCAAAACTGCACAAGACTCACTACCTCCTGAAAGTCCTGTCTCTCTCCCTTCTACTTCCCCTTGCACGTGCATGTGTGCATGCTCGTGTGTGTACACAGGTATTTTCTCTCTCCCAGCAAGGAACTCTCCCCGCAGGCCTAGTTCAGCATTCATTCAGTCTTTGCTGCTAGCTTCTGAGTCCAGATTTCTCACCATGTATTCTAAGGCATTGGAATACATGGGGTATCTGTTAAATATCAATTCTTCGTCCCGACTTCAGACCTATTTTATCTGACTCTTAGGGGCAAAAGGAGGGTCCATCCGAGGTATCACTATGTTAAGAAGGACCCTAGACATTTCTGAAGATGAGGTTGACGTGGTTCGCAGCTCCGAGGAGGGGTCTGGACCTGCTCTGGCCTTGGCAGTGCTGGGGCTGGGCGCTGCGGGTCTCTCTGGGACTCATGGTCTCACCTCCTGATCTCCAGTGTGAGCAGCCCATAGTTGTTGGTGATTCGGTACTTGCCGGCAGGAAAGAGGCGGGGATCAATTCGCACGTCATCTTTGTACCTGTGGGGACACAGTGGACGGTGGCAGGCGGAGTGGTTCTGAGCGGAAGGATCTCAGACCTGGATTCCAACCTCAGCTTTGTGTTGCTTACTCACCAGTGTCACTCTGTGTAGCATGTTTACCATTCTGAACCTCAGTTTTCCTCATCTATGAAATGGGAATAATAATTGCACTGACCTTGCAGGGTTGTTGTGAGGATAAAATAGAATAAGACATGTAAAGCTTGCAGGCTATAAGCCCGTAACGGTCCAGCCCGTGTGGGTCGCGGAGGAGGGTTTGGTGTACGGGAAAGAAGCCAGGTGGAAAGAACTGATTCAGTCCCAGGCCCTGCCCTCGACAAGCTGTGCAAGACCCTTCCTCTTCCAGAGCCTCAGTTTTCTCGTCTGTCACGTGGATGGAACCATGCTTTTCTGTGAGAATGAGGGTGGGCATTGTCAACCACATCGGTGAACAGAGAGCACAGGGTTAAGCACCTGGAGGAATCCAGCACCTGGCAGCCCAGCTCGTTTTCTCCCTCTGCATCCTGCCTCTTCCTTCAAAACTGCACAAGACTCACTACCTCCTGAAAGTCCTGTCTCTCTCCCTTCTACTTCCCCTTGCACGTGCATGTGTGCATGCTCGTGTGTGTACACAGGTATTTTCTCTCTCCCAGCAAGGAACTCTCCCCGCAGGCCTAGTTCAGCATTCATTCAGTCTTTGCTGCTAGCTTCTGAGTCCAGATTTCTCACCATGTATTCTAAGGCATTGGAATACATGGGGGTATCTGTTAAATATCAATTCTTCGTCCCGACTTCAGACCTATTTTATCTGACTCTTAGGGGCAAAAGGAGGGTCCATCCGAGGTATCACTATGTTAAGAAGGACCCTAGACATTTCTGAAGATGAGGTTGACGTGGTTCGCAGCTCCGAGGAGGGGTCTGGACCTGCTCTGGCCTTGGCAGTGCTGGGGCTGGGCGCTGCGGGTCTCTCTGGGACTCATGGTCTCACCTCCTGATCTCCAGTGTGAGCAGCCCATAGTTGTTGGTGATTCGGTACTTGCCGGCAGGAAAGAGGCGGGGATCAATTCGCACGTCATCTTTGTACCTGTGGGGACACAGTGGACGGTGGCAGGCGGAGTGGTTCTGAGCGGAAGGATCTCAGACCTGGATTCCAACCTCAGCTTTGTGTTGCTTACTCACCAGTGTCACTCTGTGTAGCATGTTTACCATTCTGAACCTCAGTTTTCCTCATCTATGAAATGGGAATAATAATTGCACTGACCTTGCAGGGTTGTTGTGAGGATAAAATAGAATAAGACATGTAAAGCTTGCAGGCTATAGATGCTCAAGGGTTCATTCTCTTCTGGAGGGCAGAGAAGAGGGAGCCATAATTAGGAGTATCTGCCCCTTCCCCTTCCTACCAAGGGCAACCCCTAAGGATCAGGTCTCAGCTTTTTCTTCCCCTCTGAAGGGGTACCAGGGAAACGTCCCCATCCCTTCCTTCCCGTTCAACTCCAGGATAGCAGTTCCTCAGTTCTCATTAAAACGCTCAGGGTCTGAATGTAAACCTTTGAGAATTTGCATTAGAAACTGCTTATTGCAGGGACTTCCCTGGGGGTCCAGTGCTTAAGATTCGCCTTCTAACACAGGGGAGGCAGGTTCGATCCCTGGCTGGGGAACTAAGATCCCACGTGCCACAGGGCAGCCAAGTCTTGTTGCCGCAACTAAGACCCAGTGCAGCCGAATAAGTAAATAAAATAAATATGAAAAAATAAACTTCTCTTTGTTCTCTACCAGCCATTCTCCTTTTATTCGAAAGTAAATCTAACATGTGTCCTAGTCTCTGCTTCTGCTGGCTGTGACCATGTGACTCACTCTTACCGACAGAAATTAGTACAGGGGTCACATGGTTGCTTCTAACAACACTGTCTGTCTCTCTGAACGTTATCTTTCCTTCCAATCTTGTGGCAAGAATACGGCCATAAAGACAACTGCCATCTCAGACCAGGAAGACCTGAACCCTCCAGCAGCGCACGGGACAGGCCCAAGTCCCCGAGGAAGCTGAGAGGTGGCGTTGTCAAAGTGGCCCTTCCCTGTCTTCATCAGATATTTGCATGAAAGGGGGGAAAATCTATCTTATCTAAGCTATTAAAAAAAAAAAAAAAATCCATGCCCAAACTGCAGCCCAGATCTACGAAACCAGAGTTTCCGGGCATGGAAGCTGAGCATCAGTCATCTGAAAACTTCCCAGGCGAGTCCCGAGCATGGCCCCGCCCCACTGCACCCTCGATACTTCCTTTTGTCTTCTCTGAATTCTGGGGTCTTGCTCTCTCTGCCACAGGCCCTGGACAGTGAGATGGCCTTGCCTCTGTCATGGCCCACTAGAGTATGTTCTGGAGGCCTAAGGAGTCAAGGCCTGAGTGAATGTGAAGGCTGGGAGGCCTGAGTTCTGGACACTGTTTGCTCTGTGACCTCGGGCAAATCAGTCCCCCTTTGTGGGCCTCTGTGTCCATGAGGCCTTTCCATGAAGTGCCTGCCCCAGGGGTGGCTGAGGTCAAAGAAGAGGCCCTGGCCGATAGAGGGCGCCCCAGCCTCAGCACGTCACCTTTTTTAGACCCACCCCTCCGTGCCCTGCTTGTCTCTATGGCAACCAAACACTGTTGTGCCCACACCCCACCATAGCGCCCTACCCTTTTCCGAAAGGAGCCCGATTAAGTCTCTTGCGGGGAGGGTGATGCCTAATCTGGATGCCCAATCTTTCCACCTCTCCCAGGCCTGGGGGCCAAGGTCAGCTCCCCCCACCCCCAGCTGTCAGGAACATTCCAGACACCTTCTGCTTGGCCAGCCTCTGCCTTTCCCAAAAAAAACAGCAGCTGCAGCTCTGGGCATGACCTGGACAGCCAGAAGCCTCCGCTCTCATTTGCCCTCAGCTCTCCTGCCCGTGCCGCAGCCCCTTGAAGCCTTGGCTGAATGGCAGCCAATCATAAACAGTATTCAATGAGACAGTGGGGGCTGGCTCCCAGCCCAGAGAGGCCCACATAAAAGAACGAGATTTCTATTATTTATCTAAGTTTATTTTCCCCTTACATATGCTGGTGGGTTTTTCCCTGCCCTACCCACCGTTTTATAGACATTTGTTACTTTCTGGCTGCATGGCTTGTGGCATCTTAGTTCTTGACCGGGGATCGAACCTGCGGCCCTGGCAGTAAGAGCGTTGAGTCTTAACTACTGATGGGTTTTGGTGGTTTAGTTGCTGCCAAGTCATGTCTGACTCTTGGGATCCCATGGTGTAGCCCACCAGGGCCCTCTGTCCATGGGATTTCCCAGGTAAGGATACTGGAGTGGGTTGCCATTTCCTTCTCCAAGGGCTCTTTCTGACCCAGGAATCGAAGCCGGGTCTCCTGCATTGCAGGCAGATTCTTTACTGATTCAGCTGCCAGGGAAGCCCCTTCACTACTGGACCACCTGGGAATTCCCCATACTTACATGTTAGCTTTTACTTTTGAAGGCTGCTTAGCTTGGAAGAGTGATTTTAATTATTAATGAATTGTGGCCGGGACTCACTTCTGCGGTGTCAACAGAGCCGGCCTGGACCTTGTCTGACTTGGCCTCTTATTGTCCCTGCATTCAGGAAGTGCTCAATAATTGCTGAATGCGTGGACTTGCCTGACAAGCCCCGGGAGACAAGATCTTCCTGCTGACCTGGGTGGTGGTTATGGGGCTGGGTCTCTGCTGCTCCCTGGAGGGAGCTCTCGAGGCCAGTCCAGGATGCGTGTGGCTCTGCCAGAGGTAACTGATGACAGAAAACCAGATCCCCACAGTCAGGAGCTCCCGGGGCCACCGGAGTCCTTCTGGCTGGAGGCGGGCCTGGCTCGGGCCTCCACTGTTTATAAGGAATGCTCGGCTCCTTGTTGTGGCAAGCTTGCTGGCAGAGGTAGAAACAGGCCTCCCTCCCAAGAGGCTCCCACGGGAGGCCTAGGACGTGGGCCTTGGTGCCAGGGCAGGGCGGGGCTTGGCTGCCGGGCTGGCCCCCGCTGAGCCCAGGCTGCCTGTTGGGAGCGGTCCTCCTACCAACTGCCTTGGCCCCGTGGAATTTGGATGAATGCCATCGGCAGTGACCTGCCCCAATGCCACCCCCACCCCCCAAGACATTTTTCTTGATTTCTCCTGGCCAAAGCTCGTTCTCTGACCTCGGAGGTATTACAGATGCTTTAAAGTAAAACAACACAAACACACAAGAAACAACTCTCATGATCACTTTCCCATTCTCTTGACCAGCAGAGCTTTGGGTTGGGAGGCAAGAGACCTGAATTTGAATCCTGGCTCACCCTGGCTGTGTGAATTTAGGCAAGTCACACTACCTCTCTGAGCCCTGATCACTTCACCTGTGAAATAGGGATGTAGTCCCAATCTCGTGAATGACCCGGCCGGAACTGCTGGGTCAACGTTAAGGAATATTTTCCAAGGGCTCTTTCTGACCCAGGAATCGAAGCCGGGTCTCCTGCATTGCAGGCAGATTCTTTACTGATTCAGCTGCCAGGGAAGCCCCTTCACTACTGGACCACCTGGGAATTCCCCATACTTACATGTTAGCTTTTACTTTTGAAGGCTGCTTAGCTTGGAAGAGTGATTTTAATTATTAATGAATTGTGGCCGGGACTCACTTCTGCGGTGTCAACAGAGCCGGCCTGGACCTTGTCTGACTTGGCCTCTTATTGTCCCTGCATTCAGGAAGTGCTCAATAATTGCTGAATGCGTGGACTTGCCTGACAAGCCCCGGGAGACAAGATCTTCCTGCTGACCTGGGTGGTGGTTATGGGGCTGGGTCTCTGCTGCTCCCTGGAGGGAGCTCTCGAGGCCAGTCCAGGATGCGTGTGGCTCTGCCAGAGGTAACTGATGACAGAAAACCAGATCCCCACAGTCAGGAGCTCCCGGGGCCACCGGAGTCCTTCTGGCTGGAGGCGGGCCTGGCTCGGGCCTCCACTGTTTATAAGGAATGCTCGGCTCCTTGTTGTGGCAAGCTTGCTGGCAGAGGTAGAAACAGGCCTCCCTCCCAAGAGGCTCCCACGGGAGGCCTAGGACGTGGGCCTTGGTGCCAGGGCAGGGCGGGGCTTGGCTGCCGGGCTGGCCCCCGCTGAGCCCAGGCTGCCTGTTGGGAGCGGTCCTCCTACCAACTGCCTTGGCCCCGTGGAATTTGGATGAATGCCATCGGCAGTGACCTGCCCCAATGCCACCCCCACCCCCCAAGACATTTTTCTTGATTTCTCCTGGCCAAAGCTCGTTCTCTGACCTCGGAGGTATTACAGATGCTTTAAAGTAAAACAACACAAACACACAAGAAACAACTCTCATGATCACTTTCCCATTCTCTTGACCAGCAGAGCTTTGGGTTGGGAGGCAAGAGACCTGAATTTGAATCCTGGCTCACCCTGGCTGTGTGAATTTAGGCAAGTCACACTACCTCTCTGAGCCCTGATCACTTCACCTGTGAAACAGGGATGTAGTCCCAATCTCGTGAATGACCCGGCGGCTCCAATGAGGGGAAACTGCTGGGTCAACGTAAGGGAGGCTCGAGTGTAAGGCTGCTTTTTCCTTTGTGACCTCAGATATTTGTGCGTTTATCTCTTTTCTCCTACCAGACCCTGGCCGGTTCAGCCTCAAGACTGGCTTACATATGTCACCTCCTCTGAGAAGCCCTCTGGAGTTCTCCAGGTGGAGGCAGCTGCTGCCCCACTTCCTTCTTATCTCACCGATCACTCCTGGACACATTTCTCTTTGTGTTGACATTTCTCTTCTGGGCTGAAAGTTTCTTGATGTGAGATTATATGAGTCATTTCTGTGCCTCAATGCCCGAGTCAGGGCCTGGGACAGATTACAATCCTGGTTAATATTTGTCAAAATCTCTTCCTCGTCTCTCAGCAGGCCTGATCATGGGCCTTTAGACCCTGGGAGCTCAGTAGACAGTGGGCTCAGCTGTGTGCATGACTCGCTTCCCTCCGTGGTGGAAATGAGACCCCCGACTCAGCCATGCTCATCCCCACCTCCACCAGGCCCGCTCAGGAGACTCCTGTTTCTGCTCTCCTCAGCCAGCAGGGCCTCGACTCTATGGTTCTGTTATGGGTACACTCCCAGGAATGGCACCTTCTGCTTTCCCAGCAGCTTTCGAGTCTGGGGGGCTTCCACATTGTGGCATTCATTCCTAACCACTTGCAAGCTGGACAGGAGGTCTTCAACCCATTTTACAGAACAGGAAACTGAGGCAGGACCAGAGAGGTTGAACCATAGCTGAGACCACACACAGTTAGCAGAGAGAGCAAGCCAGGCCTGGCCTGCTTCTCACTGAGGGCCCCCACCCTCCCTGCCTCCTCTCCTACCCACCCCTGTTCTGCCTCCCGCATCCTCCTGTAACCCAGGAGACGCCCAGCTCAGAGCAGCTGCCTTCTCAGGCCACCAGTATTTTTACAAGTGCCCACTCCCCAGGAGGCCCAGACTTCTAGCCCCAGGCTGGCTGGGAGGTGGCTAAGAATAACCCCTCCTGAGCCTCCGGGCAGCTGCTGCTCTGTCTGGGGGTGGGCAGAGCTCAGGGCTGTGGGTCTGCGGCTTTTCTAAGGAAGCAGGAACTTCTGGGGGAGGGAAAGGAGCTTGGAAGGGATGTGCGGGTGTAAGGAAGTCACATTCAAGAGATCCCCAGAGGCCCGGAGGCTGGAGGCGGGGCGAGGACCCCTGCTCTCCTGCTCTGGGGGCTTACCAGGTGACCTTGGGTGGAGGGGAGCCCTGGACAGTACAGGTCAGCAGGACCGTGGTGTGCTCCCAGACGGCGTGGGATCGCAGCGGGATCCAAAACCAGGGCCCACGGCTGGAACACAGCTCCCGCAGCTCCTTGGCCTCCCGGACCTTCTCCTCTGTCTGGAGGCAGGAAAGGAAGGCCCTGTGACTCCTGAGAGCTGGGGCACCCCACCTCGTCTTTGCTGTTACCTTTCCCCTGACTCCCAGCTGGACATCCCTCACCAGAAGCCGAGAGGCAGCCTGGCACAGAGGCAGGATGTGGGCTCTGGAACCTGGCCTGGGATCAAGGCCAAACTCTGCCACTTACCAGCTGTGAGACCATAAGCCAGGCCTCTGTTTCCTCATCTGTAAAATGGGGATGATAATCACATTACCCCACCCTCCTGTGGGGTTGCAGTGAGGATGACGTAAGTCGCTACGTGAAAAACGTGGGCAGTGATAACACCCACGCAGGTATTACAGCTACTGCTGTCCTGCTCAGGGAGGAGGTACAAGAGATCCCCAACATTCCCTGAGGGTCCTCTGTGCTCTGGGAACTGGGAAAGTGGCTTTATAAGCCTGCTCTCATTTACTTCCCACCTCAACACTGAGCACTGAGCCGCACACACCCATTTTACAGATGAGAAAACTGAAGCTCAGTTAGACTCATGGCTTTGCCCAAGGTCACGCAGCTAAAGGGCTGGGGCACTGGAAGGGGATAGAGTGAGGGAGGTGTCCTGAGAAGGGCTGCAGGTCCCAGGGCCCCGGAGGCCCCTGCCCAGCCCCCTCACCCGGCGTCTCAGAGCCTTCCGGTCCCGTCTCTGGCGCAGCAGCCACTGGGTCCGCAGGAAGGCGATCTCTGTCCTCTCCCAGTCGTTGCCGAAGCCCACCCGCTTCTGCCCTCGTTCCTCCAGCTCCACGGTGCTGGTCTGGCGCCTCAGCTGGGCCTCCCTGCGGTGACCGAGGCCGGCAGGGGTTGAGAGCCTCTGAGGGACGCTGGGGGCGGGGGTGGCGTCCCGGCCCCACCTTCCCCACGCCCAGCATTGCCGGCCACACAAAGGGCAGCTTTGAATCCTCTCTTTCCTCCAAGATTCCCTGAATGGGTCTAGCTTTTAGAAGGTGGAGAAAGGAACGGCAACCCACTGCATCACTCTTGCCTGGAGAATTCCCTGGACAGAGGAGCCAGGCGGGCTACAGTCCGTGGGGTGGCCTCCCTGTGTGTCAGGGAGTCGGACACGACGGAATGACTAACACAGTGAGTGTTATTGGTACTGGTCACAAACGTCTTTCACAGACCATGGTTCCTCTTGTTTTCACTACAACCAAGTGGACAGCCTTGGTCTCCCCCTTTTACCAGGTAGAGAAAAGGCTGGGTGACTCGCTCAGCGTAGCCAGGACCAGGAGCCGGGCCTCCCGAGGTTCACCAGCTCAGAGGCCTTCCCAGCTCAGGACTCGTGTCCAGCATGCAGCTGGTTGACTTGCTCCTCCACTGCCCCTCCCTAGCCTCCTTCCCCGCATGGACGCCGGGTGGTCAAGTGTGGACCCCCACCTTCTCCCCTAGGGATGGTCCCGTGGACCTTTTTTTCTTATCTTTTTTTTTTTTTTTTAATTTTAGCCTCTTTTATCGGCCATTCATTTATTTTATTTTCATCCATCTTAATTCTTTGGCCTGTGTGGGCCTCCCATTGCGGTGGCCCCGCCTCGTTGCAGAGCACCGGCTCTAGGCGCATGCACTCCAGAGCGCTGGCTGATAAGTGGACACACCGGTCCAGCTGCTCCGCGGCCTATGGGATCTTCCCGTGCCAGGGATGGAACTGTCGCCCCTGCATTGCAAGGTGGACTCTTTACCCACTGGACCACCAGGGAGGCCCTACCAGCGGACTTTTCCGAGGGTGCTGCAGCCAGTGGACTTTGCTGTCAGTCAGCCCTGGGCTTAAGCCTCGGACTAACCACTCACTCGCGTAACTTCAGGCAGGTTCTTTAAGCTGAGTGTAGGAGCCCAGTAGGGAGGCAGGAGACTGGACAGGATGACCTCTTCCCAGCCCCGGGCTCTGTGGAAAGGTCCCTTGACTTACCACGATGTCTCCGAGGAGGCCGTCAGAGCCAGGGCTGCTGCGAGGGCGTAGTCCGCAGCGCTGAACTGATACTCTTCCTCGCTGCCCCCGGGGAAAGAGAGTCCATGGCTCCTGCGGACTTGGCTGGGGGTCTGGCTGGGGCTCTGGCTGGGGCTCCATCTACCTGCCTCGGGGTACCCACAAGCACAGCTGTGTCTCCACCCCCAACCCCTAGACTCTGAGCTCCACAGAGAGCTGTGCATCCCATCTCAGACTGAGTTCTCCGAAAGGAAGGGCCATTCCTCCTCTTGCCAATCTCCAAAGGGCAAGGCTGTGCCTTCCTCCCCAGAGGAGGGCCTCCAGAGGGCAGGGCTCTGCCTCCGCTCTCAGACTGGAGGATGCTGAGGTCAAGGCTGCACGTCCCCACTCAGACTGGGGGTCCCGGGGCACGGGCAGCGGCTGGCGGGTCCCGGACGCCCCCACCTGCTGCGGAAGGTCCGCCTCTGCATGGAGGAGCCCATCTGCAGGCTGTGCTGCCGCTCCTCCTTCTGCTCCTCCTCCCGGCGGTGCTCTAGCCGGTGCACCTCCACGGCCTGGGCCTGCGGGGGCCGGGGCTCCCCCACCCCTCCTGGGCTGTGAGGCAGAGTCATGATGCGAGAGCGACAACCTGCAGAACCAAGGTGCACAGTCACTCCACTGGGTGCCCACCCACCCCTTCCCTGTGGGGTCTGCCGGAGTCTCCTTGGAGGTTTGCTCTCTCCAGTGGGCAGACAGGAGGGGACGGGCAGGGACCCGAGTGACGGAATCAGGCTTCAAGCTCTCGGTCTGGCTTGTCCACCACCCCATCGGATACCTCATACTGAGGAGTGGCCCCTGGCTTCCAGCTACCCCTGGCTTCCAGCTGCACCTGCCCTTGCCCCTCCACACGATCTGAGCAAGGCCTTCCCTCCTCTGGCCTCAGCTTCCCAGGCGGTGAGGGGTTGAGCACGGTGATGTCCAGGACAGGGAGAGGCAGCCGGGAGAGCGGGTCCCCGGCTAGCTGCCTCTGGGTCCTTGCAGTAAGCTCTTTCCAAGATCTGGGGCACAGGGTCGCCACTGGGCCTCTGTGGGCCCTCGGAGGCTGGAGCCTTGGGGTGCTTGGTAGAGCCCCTGGAGTGGCCTCAACACTTCTCCAGGTGGAATGACCTGGACCTCGCCTCTTCTGCGGGACCTGCTAGTGTCATTTCTCTAAGTCCCTGTTTTGGGAGGCGGGCCCGCTGGCCTCGTCAGAGATCCTTGGCCTGGAAGGGCCTATTTTGAGGTGTCAGGCGGTTCAGACCGCCAAGAGTTAGTCTTAGTGAGAATGTATTCCTTCTGGTTCTTTAACCTTTGCTCCCTTTGGACACCCACAAAGATCCCCAGGAGAGACTGGGTCACCACAGAGTGTTAGCCGGGACCAAGGGCGGCCCCTGAAACTTTGTGTGATGGCCGCATTGAACACAACAGGATGGTCATCTCTCGGGCTTCCCGTCCAGCCTCCCCTGAGGAGCACAGAGAGGGAGAGGCTGCCTGCATCCAGACAATGACTGGCCTGCTTTTTCTGCTTCTCCCTCCTCCCAGCCTAAGAACAGAGCGTCTGGGTACCACCCCGGGTGAGGGAGGCCCCAGTTTTCCTGGGTTGCACGGCCCTGGCCCCAGCAGCGGAGGGTTAACGTTCCCTGGCATCAGCTGTTGGCTCCTTTCCCCGGATGCTCTGTTCCTGGTGAACGCAATGGGGCGGGCCTGGCGCTCATCCTTGACCTCCTGTGCCGCCGCAACCAGACCCTGGCTTTAGGGATGAGCCATGGGTTCTTTTAAAGCACTGACTGAGGCCTGGGATTAGGCAGCGAGGAGCTCACAACTTCCCAGTCCTCTTTCCAGGCTTCAAGCTCTCGGTCTGGCTTGTCCACCACCCCATCGGATACCTCATACTGAGGAGTGGCCCCTGGCTTCCAGCTACCCCTGGCTTCCAGCTGCACCTGCCCTTGCCCCTCCACACGATCTGAGCAAGGCCTTCCCTCCTCTGGCCTCAGCTTCCCAGGCGGTGAGGGGTTGAGCACGGTGATGTCCAGGACAGGGAGAGGCAGCCGGGAGAGCGGGTCCCCGGCTAGCTGCCTCTGGGTCCTTGCAGTAAGCTCTTTCCAAGATCTGGGGCACAGGGTCGCCACTGGGCCTCTGTGGGCCCTCGGAGGCTGGAGCCTTGGGGTGCTTGGTAGAGCCCCTGGAGTGGCCTCAACACTTCTCCAGGTGGAATGACCTGGACCTCGCCTCTTCTGCGGGACCTGCTAGTGTCATTTCTCTAAGTCCCTGTTTTGGGAGGCGGGCCCGCTGGCCTCGTCAGAGATCCTTGGCCTGGAAGGGCCTATTTTGAGGTGTCAGGCGGTTCAGACCGCCAAGAGTTAGTCTTAGTGAGAATGTATTCCTTCTGGTTCTTTAACCTTTGCTCCCTTTGGACACCCACAAAGATCCCCAGGAGAGACTGGGTCACCACAGAGTGTTAGCCGGGACCAAGGACGGCCCCTGAAACTTTGTGTGATGGCCGCATTGAACACAACAGGATGGTCATCTCTCGGGCTTCCCGTCCAGCCTCCCCTGAGGAGCACAGAGAGGGAGAGGCTGCCTGCATCCAGACAATGACTGGCCTGCTTTTTCTGCTTCTCCCTCCTCCCAGCCTAAGAACAGAGCGTCTGGGTACCACCCCGGGTGAGGGAGGCCCCAGTTTTCCTGGGTTGCACGGCCCTGGCCCCAGCAGCGGAGGGTTAACGTTCCCTGGCATCAGCTGTTGGCTCCTTTCCCCGGATGCTCTGTTCCTGGTGAACGCAATGGGGCGGGCCTGGCGCTCATCCTTGACCTCCTGTGCCGCCCGCAACCAGACCCTGGCTTTAGGGATGAGCCATGGGTTCTTTTTAAAGCACTGACTGAGGCCTGGGATTAGGCAGCGAGGAGCTCACAGCTTCCCAGTCCTCTTTCCAGAATGCTGCGTGTGGCTGCTGGGGAGGGGTCAGCGATGAGTCGTGGGCCAGGAGGGGGAATCGCTCCCTTGCGCTCCCCAGAGGGTGCAAAGCCACCAGGGGTCCTGCCCTGTGGCCTTCCCCACCTGCTCCCTTTTCTCCACTTTCCTCCCAAGCCTCACTCTGTCTGCTGCCTCCCACCCCACCCTGCCCCATGCCTGACAGCATCCCCCAGTGAGAAGGGGCAAGGAGACTTCTCCTGTTCCTCAGGAGGGGAAGAGAAGCGCACGGAGCCAGGGCAGCGCTGAGCGCTGAGCGCCAAAAGCGGTTCTGTGGGCGAGAGCCGGACACAGCCTACCCCGGGGGTCTGGGCAGGCCGGGGCGTGCTCTTACTGGTCCCCACCAGCTTCTGTGACTGGAGTGCTGCTGGGGGTGGTGCCTGTGAGGCCAGGCTGGATGAGCGCCCTCCCCGCCCTGCGATGTGGGCTTTGCACTCACCCCCTGCCTGCTGGGCGGGCCAAGCAGGGCCCCGCCAGGATGGCACTAGGTTTGCTGGACCGGCCATCCCACCCTGGTCCCTGCTGATCCCCGATTCCTGCAGGAAAGCCTCCACTTCCCAGGGCAGCCCCAAGTGATCTGTGGGCTGCTTTTTCTTTTTTTTGTAGCTTTCACATCACAGAAGGCTCAGCTCAGAAGACCCAGGACCACACAGAACGGTGAGGTGGGGCAAGGATTTTTTCTAGAATCCCCTCTCATGTCTATGACTGAGAACTTGTTTACTTTTTCTTTCCCAGTGTGGCAGGATCCTTTCCCAACACACACACACACACACACACACCCTACCCCACTTCCAAATGGAAAGCTGAGGGTCTCACTCTCTGGAGGTCTCTCTCCTCCCCCGTCCCCAATCCCTGGAGGTGACTCACAGCAGCTGTGCCCACCTCGGTGTCCCTGGGGAGAAGATTCCAGAGGATGACAGGGTCCTTGGGTTCTTCTTCCTCTGGGCTCAGCGGGGACGGGAGAAGAATGTGATCCTGGAGCCTGCACGGGCCTTAAATAGAGCAGCGCTGAGACAGTGTGATGACAATGGACGGGGCCTGGGGGTGTGGAGGGGCGGGGCGGCTCCCGGGGTCCAGTCCTGCCAGGGTGGCAGCAACAGGTGGCACTGTCCCCCCACTACCGCAGACCCCTCCCCCCCGCACTCCATCCCTTCCCCAGCTCTAGCCCCCGCTGCAGGGGGAAGAAGCTCACGGCTCAGGCCCGGTTGTATGGAAAATGGATCGGGGACAGCTTTCTCAGCTGCTTGGAGTTCTGCTCTGAATTTCTCCCTCCTCCCCGCTGACAGGTGCTTTGGGGAAAGACACTCAGCTTCTCATATCTGATTCCCCTTCTGAAAATGGAGACAGTGAGGCTGGGCCCCCAGACGTCATGAAGATATTGAAGGGGGATGACTTAACAATGAGTCTTTAGTGTTCGTTACGTTGTCGCTGGCTAACTTGGAGGTGGGTTTCTTCACATCTCTCTATACCCCCACCCCCTGCCGCAGCTACTGACCAGCCCTGCCCATCTATGGTCAAGTGTGTGTGAGGGAGTGTGAGGGTGGGTGTGTAAGCGTGTGAGGGTGTGTGTGAGGGTGTGGGGGGTGTGGGGGGGTGGTGGTAGGGGCAGTGGGGGATGTGGCACAGGCAGGAGACAAGGGGAAGTTGTTTTCTCCTTCACTGTCCAAAGTTCTCAGACTTCTGAAGGGGCCACTGTGGAAAATTTCCTCCTGACCTTGGCTCCCCCTTTCCATCTCAATTCTTTCCCCTCACAAGCACCCATGCCTAGGCCTGGTGGGCACTGAGGATGCAGAAGGGAAAAGATAAGGTGCTGGGCATTAGGCTATAAGTCTCATCTAGATGGAGACACAGGTAGTGACTACAGGGGCTGATCAGGAAGGTGCACCTGAGCCTGGTCTCGGAGAGGAAACCCTCGTACATTTCTCTCAGGAATCCAAGTTGGCGCAGCCACTATGGAAAATAGTATAAAGGTTTCTCAAAAAAAAGTTAAATAGAACTACCATATGATCCAGCAATTCCACTCCTGGGTATATATTTTTAAAATGAAAGATTAATCCAAAAATATACATGCACCCCAATGTTCATAGGAGCATTTAAATATCAGCGGGACGGAGAAGAATGTGATCCTGGAGCCTCCGGGTTCCAGTTCAATGGACGGGCCTGGGGTGTGGAGGCGGGCGGCTCCCGGGGTCCAGTCCTGCCAGGGTGGCAGCAACAGGTGGCACTGTCCCCCCACTACCGCAGACCCCTCCCCCCCGCACTCCATCCCTTCCCCAGCTCTAGCCCCCGCTGCAGGGGGAAGAAGCTCACGGCTCAGGCCCGGTTGTATGGAAAATGGATCGGGGACAGCTTTCTCAGCTGCTTGGAGTTCTGCTCTGAATTTCTCCCTCCTCCCCGCTGACAGGTGCTTTGGGGAAAGACACTCAGCTTCTCATATCTGATTCCCCTTCTGAAAATGGAGACAGTGAGGCTGGGCCCCCAGACGTCATGAAGATATTGAAGGGGGATGACTTAACAATGAGTCTTTAGTGTTCGTTACGTTGTCGCTGGCTAACTTGGAGGTGGGTTTCTTCACATCTCTCTATACCCCCACCCCCTGCCGCAGCTACTGACCAGCCCTGCCCATCTATGGTCAAGTGTGTGAGGGAGTGCGAGGGTGGGTGTGTAAGCGTGTGAGGGTGTGTGTGAGGGTGTGGGGGGGTGGGGGGGGTGGGTGGAAGGGGCAGTGGGGGATGTGGCACAGGCAGGAGACAAGGGGAAGTTGTTTTCTCCTTCACTGTCCAAAGTTCTCAGACTTCTGAAGGGGCCACTGTGGAAAATTTCCTCCTGACCTTGGCTCCCCCTTTCCATCTCAATTCTTTCCCCTCACAAGCACCCATGCCTAGGCCTGGTGGGCACTGAGGATGCAAAAGGGGAAAAGATAAGGTGCTGGGCATTAGGCTATAAGTCTCATCTAGATGGAGACACAGGTAGTGACTACAGGGGCTGATCAGGAAGGTGCACCTGAGCCTGGTCTCGGAGAGGAAACCCTCGTACATTTCTCTCAGGAATCCAAGTTGGCGCAGCCACTATGGAAAATAGTATAAAGGTTTCTCAAAAAAAAGTTAAATAGAACTACCATATGATCCAGCAATTCCACTCCTGGGTATATATTTTTAAAATGAAAGATTAATCCAAAAATATACATGCACCCCAATGTTCATAGGAGCATTATTTACAATTGCCAAGATATGGGATCAGCCTAAGTGTCCATCAAGAGATGAATGGATAAAGAAGACGGTATGTATATACAATAGAATACCACTCAGCCATAACAAAGAATGAAATTTTGCCATTTGCAACAACCTGGATGGGCTTGGAGGGTTAAGTGAAACATGTCAGAGACCGACAAATGCTGTATGATATCACTTATATGTGGAATCTAAAAAATGAAACAAATCAGTGATTAAAACAAAGAAACAGACTCACAAATGTAAAGGGCAAACTAGTGATTACCACCGGGGAGAGAGAAAGGGGGAAGGAGTGGAGATAGGGGGTTAAGAGGTACAAACTACTGTGTATAAAACAAATAAGTTACAAGGGTATGTTGTACAGAACAGGGAATATACAATATTTGATAACAACTATAAATGGAATATAACCCTTAAAAATTGTGAATCACTATGTTGTACATCTGAAATTTATATAATATTGTATACATAAGCTATATCTAAACAAAAACATGAACATTAAAAGAAAAATTGGAGTCTCCCGACTTTTTTGAAAACGCTCTCCTCAGCATTCTCCCTTTGTCCCTGGCTGCAGTGCTGAGAGCATCTTTGGGGACCGCATTCTTCTGCTCTCTCACATATTATCCTGACCAACTTAAGAAGGGATTTCCAAGATCTGCATTTACACAATCACTGTGAGAAGTGAGTACATATAATCAAGAGGTGTGAGTTTCCAATCCAGCAGGAGACAGTCATTTAAACTGATTCTATAACCCCCTCTCCCCCGAAGCAGCCTGTTGGAGGTGCCATGGTTTACCAGTTCTATGGTCTTGAACAAGGCACTCAGACATTTTGCCTTGTAGTCTGATTGGAAAGATTGAATCAGGAAACGTGAAGCCTGTTGCCCAACATAGGTCCAGTAACATTTGCTAAAAGAGAGCTCCATCAACAACTGCGAGACTCTAAGAAAGCTGAGAGTGTTCTCGACCTTCCTTTGGGTGTGGGATTCCCATGTGATCCTTTGCTGTCCAAACCCCAGTGACGCTCTTGTTCCTCCTGATGTGTTTAATGCGAGTGCAACATAAATGGGGGGTCAAACTTGGGAGTTATATGAACCTTGTTTTCAGCCAAGATAAGTGTCCATCAAGAGATGAATGGATAAAGAAGCGGTATGTATATACAATAGAATACCACTCAGCCATAACAAAGAATGAAATTTTGCCATTTGCAACAACCTGGATGGGCTTGGAGGGTTAAGTGAAACATGTCAGAGACCGACAAATGCTGTATGATATCACTTATATGTGGAATCTAAAAAATGAAACAAATCAGTGATTAAAACAAAGAAACAGACTCACAAATGTAAAGGGCAAACTAGTGATTACCACCGGGGAGAGAGAAAGGGGGAAGGAGTGGAGATAGGGGGTTAAGAGGTACAAACTACTGTGTATAAAACAAATAAGTTACAAGGGTATGTTGTACAGAACAGGGAATATACAATATTTGATAACAACTATAAATGGAATATAACCCTTAAAAATTGTGAATCACTATGTTGTACATCTGAAATTTATATAATATTGTATACATAAGCTATATCTAAACAAAAACATGAACATTAAAAGAAAAATTGGAGTCTCCCGACTTTTTTGAAAACGCTCTCCTCAGCATTCTCCCTTTGTCCCTGGCTGCAGTGCTGAGAGCATCTTTGGGGACCGCATTCTTCTGCTCTCTCACATATTATCCTGACCAACTTAAGAAGGGATTTCCAAGATCTGCATTTACACAATCACTGTGAGAAGTGAGTACATATAATCAAGAGGTGTGAGTTTCCAATCCAGCAGGAGACAGTCATTTAAACTGATTCTATAACCCCCTCTCCCCCGAAGCAGCCTGTTGGAGGTGCCATGGTTTACCAGTTCTATGGTCTTGAACAAGGCACTCAGACATTTTGCCTTGTAGTCTGATTGGAAAGATTGAATCAGGAAAACGTGAAGCCTGTTGCCCAACATAGGTCCAGTAACATTTGCTAAAAGAGAGCTCCATCAACAACTGCGAGACTCTAAGAAAGCTGAGAGTGTTCTCGACCTTCCTTTGGGTGTGGGATTCCCATGTGATCCTTTGCTGTCCAAACCCCAGTGACGCTCTTGTTCCTCCTGATGTGTTTAATGCGAGTGCAACAAGGCCTTGGACCACGAGATGGAGCAGAGGTCAAACTTGGGAGTTATATGAACCTTGGTTTAAATACCAAACTCCAGCAACGGTACTCACTAATGAGGGGACCTTGGCCTCCTTTCTGGGCTGTTCCTTTTTTTTTCACCTCTAAGTCATCACTTATTTTTCATCCGTCTTTATTCCTTGGCTTGTGTGGGTCTCCCATCACAGCGGCCTCTCTCGTCGCAGAGCACTGGCTCTGGGTGCATGCACTTCAGAGCACTGGCTCACAATTGGACACACTGGCCCAGCTACTCCTCGGCATGTGGGATCTTCCTGGGTCAGGGATCAAACTGGTGCCCCTTGCACTGCAAGGCGGACTCTACCCACTGGACCACCAGGGAAGCCCTGGGCTGTTTCTTTACATGCGCATTGTATGTAAGCTCTGAGACACCAGAGAGTTGCCTGCCTGTCTTGTTCTCTGTCCCCCTAGCCCCAAGAACAGTCAGTGCCCAGTATACAACTGGGTCCTTGATATATGCTTGTTAGAAATGAATGAATGAAAAGCTATCTTGCAGAATGTTTATGAGATTCAAATGAAGTTAAAATGTAGGAAATGCCTGGTATGGTATTAAATAATTAACTCATGGCTTTGTGTGCATGTGCTCAGTCGAGTCTGACTCTTTGTGACCCTAAGACAGTAGTAGCCTGCCAGACTCCTCTGTCCATGGGATTTTCCAGGCAAGAATACTGGAATGGGTTGCCATTTCCTCCTCCAGGAGACCTTCCCAACTCAGGGATAGAACCTGTATCTCCTATGTCTCCTGCATTGGCAGGCAGATTCTTTACCACTGAGCCACCTGGGAAGCCTAACTCATGGCTAGTACTCCACGAGTACTTAATATTTCATTAAGTACTTAAATATTAAGTACTTAGCACTTAAATATTTCATCCTTTTTCTCCTTCCTTTTCTCTCTCATTGCTTTCCTTGGACTTATGAATATTAAGGATAGTCATTTGAACCCCACTGTACCTGCCAACCAGCCTGCACCCCTCCCCAGTTTCTGAGCTAGCCACCAAACTGTCTTTGGCTGATGGCTCCACCTGGTGGCCGAGTGGACAACTGTCTTGCCCAGTGCTTTCTCCCACAGCCTCCTTAGCCCTGCTCAATCTCTCTGCCCTCCATTTGTTGCTCTCACACTTCAGGTCATTCCAGTTACAGTTCTTTTCATACTAACAGGTCAGAATGCATCTTCCTTAGGCTCCTTCCTTATTAGTGAAATGGGAAAGGAGAACTGGCTCAAGCAGCCGAGGGGCTGAGTACGGGTGGGGTTGGAGAGTGGGGGTGGGAGAGTGGGGATGGGTGGCGCCGGGGTCTCAGAGCTACCTGTGCCCCTCTGTCCAGGTGGACACTCAGACCGGGGAGGGATCCAGCCTTGCGCTCTGGGACCCTGGAGGAGCCCTCGTCCCCGATGGCCCTATTTTCTGGGTAGAAGCTCAGACAAACCCTGTGTGTTCCTGGTTCTGGGAGTTTGGGAGGCCAGAGGTCTTGAGACATCCCAGATTGAAATGCCCTTCTGCTTCTAGCAGCTCCTCACCCTCCTCCAGGGGGTTAGAAGTTGGGGGCTCTAGGGGCATAGTTTAGTAAGATCTTCAGGGGCTTCTTTTTCAGGGTGAGGCAAGTTTAGGAAAAACACCTTAGACAAGTCGCCTCTCTGAGCTACCTTTTCCTCCTTTGCCGAATGTCTGTCACACTGCCTATCAGAGCAGGTTCGTGGAAGGATGAGCCATCAAGAGCAGGAGCTTCCCAGCACGGTGGCTGAGTCCCTCCACCCCTTACTCCTCCTTGCTGGGCACTGCTGGCTCATGCCTTTGCTCCTGAGCTGGGCTCTGTGTGCCTTGAAGCCTGGGGACAGCACACAGACTCATCTTTCTCTGGAGTGGGTGGGGCGGCAGAGAGTCATGGTAAGTGGGGTCAAGGTCTAGGACACTCAGGAATGCCCACGCCCCAGGCCAACTCTGGGGCCTCAGACACTCTGCCCCCAGCTGGTTCCCGCGGTATGGGTAGCCTGAGCTGCCTGCCTGGGAGGCCGGAGGCCTGAGGTTGGGATGCGACCTCATGGAGGTCGCAGGACTCATGGACTGTAGGTACAGCTATTGCCCCAGGGAGCTTTGAGGGTTTCCTTGCCTTGTGCATTGGAAGAGATGTTTATGGCTTTTAATTAAAAAGCCTCTGACACCCTGGCCCACTTGCCTAGTGAGAACAGTCCAGCTGTTAAGTTGTTTTTCATGACTAAACAAGGTGAGAGAGTCAACCTTTGACCAAGTGCACCCCGAGTGACAGGAAGCAGACTTGTTTGCCGTGTCGGGGGAAGGGGCGATCATTAGGGCCAACACAGCAGCTGCTGGCGGGAGGATGGGCCGGCGGTGCTAGAGAGGGCGGCCGGGGAGATGTTGGGTCTAGACGAGTGACCACGAAGAGATGTTAAATATTAATTACAGACAGATAAGGACAGCCCTGCCTGGTGCTGTGTCGCAGAGAGGGGAGGGGTGAGGAAGAGAAGGGAACGCATACTGGATACAGGGATTGGAGGGCAGTGGACACCAGAAAGGGTCTCGCTGGGAGGCCAGAGGTCTTGAGACATCCCAGATTGAAATGCCCTTCTGCTTCTAGCAGCTCCTCACCCTCCTCCAGGGGGTTAGAAGTTGGGGGCTCTAGGGGCATAGTTTAGTAAGATCTTCAGGGGCTTCTTTTTCAGGGTGAGGCAAGTTTAGGAAAAACACCTTAGACAAGTCGCCTCTCTGAGCTACCTTTTCCTCCTTTGCCGAATGTCTGTCACACTGCCTATCAGAGCAGGTTCGTGGAAGGATGAGCCATCAAGAGCAGGAGCTTCCCAGCACGGTGGCTGAGTCCCTCCACCCCTTACTCCTCCTTGCTGGGCACTGCTGGCTCATGCCTTTGCTCCTGAGCTGGGCTCTGTGTGCCTTGAAGCCTGGGGACAGCACACAGACTCATCTTTCTCTGGAGTGGGTGGGGCGGCAGAGAGTCATGGTAAGTGGGGTCAAGGTCTAGGACACTCAGGAATGCCCACGCCCCAGGCCAACTCTGGGGCCTCAGACACTCTGCCCCCAGCTGGTTCCCGCGGTATGGGTAGCCTGAGCTGCCTGCCTGGGAGGCCGGAGGCCTGAGGTTGGGATGCGACCTCATGGAGGTCGCAGGACTCATGGACTGTAGGTACAGCTATTGCCCCAGGGAGCTTTGAGGGTTTCCTTGCCTTGTGCATTGGAAGAGATGTTTATGGCTTTTAATTAAAAAGCCTCTGACACCCTGGCCCACTTGCCTAGTGAGAACAGTCCAGCTGTTAAGTTGTTTTTCATGACTAAACAAGGTGAGAGAGTCAACCTTTGACCAAGTGCACCCCGAGTGACAGGAAGCAGACTTGTTTGCCGTGTCGGGGGAAGGGGCGATCATTAGGGCCAACACAGCAGCTGCTGGCGGGAGGATGGGCCGGCGGTGCTAGAGAGGGCGGCCGGGGAGATGTTGGGTCTAGACGAGTGACCGCGAAGAGATGTTAAATATTAATTACAGACAGATAAGGACAGCCCTGCCTGGTGCTGTGTCGCAGAGAGGGGAGGGGTGAGGAAGAGAAGGGAACGCATACTGGATACAGGGATTGGAGGGCAGTGGACACCAGAAAGGGTCTCGCTGGGGCAGCTGGACTTGGATCCAGCTTCTCAGATATTTTCAGACAGTGCTTGGGGACGGGCGCTTGGCCCTCAGGGTTGCCACTGGGGCTCTTCCTTCCTCACACTCCAGGAGTCTCATCCCACAAGAATCCAGACTGCTAGGGGAGTTCCTTTTCTTGATAAAGACAAATGCTAGGTTTGAGGGGCTTCCCTGGTGGTCCAGAGGTTAAGACTTCCCCTTCCAATGCAAGGGGCGTGGGTTCAATCCCTGGCCAGGAAGCTAAGTTCCCACATGCCTCCTTGCCAAAACACCAGAAATAAAGCCAAACCAACATTGTAATAAACTCAATAAAGATTTTAAAAGGATGGTCCATCTTAAAAACAACAACAGCAAGAAGTACTGGTTTTGATTTCCAGCTGTGTTGTGGCCTCAGTGGGGGCCCAGTTGGAGTTGGGGGAGCCCTTTCTCCTTCCTGGGCCTGTTTCCTCATCACAGAGATCACGAGGTGCAATAATACGAAGGACGTGGCAGCATGCTGAACGCTCAGATGAGGACCTGCTTTTATGGAGGAACAGATGCAGGGCCAGGAGGGTGAGACAGCCCTCCGCTGCCTTTGCTGGGGTGTCCAGGAGGCCAGTCCCCTGAGAATGCTGCTGCTGCCACCCCCCAAAGTGCTTCCACCTACGAGCTCAAGGAAGAGGTTCCACTTGTCCCTGGACCCTGTTTCCTGTAGTCCCTTCCCTGTCCCCTCTCGCTTGGCCTGGAGCTATTCTGAAGGAATGAGGATAATCGGAGCCCGTGAGAAAATGCCTGATCCAAAATCAACCTGAACTGAGGGCATGGGTCACTCCTGTACTACCTTATTTTTTAAAAAAACTGCAATAGGAAATAGCTACTGTTTATTGGGCACTGCCCATGTTGCTATGAAACATCTTATAAACGTGATTTAATTTCATCTTCACCACAATCCCGAGAGGTAGGTGTTGCTATCCCCATTGTACAGATGAGGAAACTGAGATTTTAACCAGTGATTCATTCGCTTGTAGTCACATGGCCAGGAACTATTAAGGCTGGAATTTGAACTCAGTTGGGCTGAGCCCAAGGCTGAGTTTGCAAAGTCGTGAAGTAGGTACAGTTTGTCGTTGCATGTCTTTCAGGCACCCCATGGACCCGTGTTCTTTTCAAACCCCACTCCCAGGACAGGGTCTGAGGCTCCTGCCGACAGAAGAGGTTTCTGCGCTCTCCCTCACTGGCGGGCCTGCATTTCGCTTGGGGTATAGCCTCCAGTCGGCTCACTGGAAAAGACCCCGATGCTGGGAAAGATTGGAGGCGGGAGGAGAAAGGGACGACAGGATGAGGTGGTTGGACGGCATCACTGAGTCAATGGACGTGAGTCTGAGCCAACTTCGGGAGGTGGTGAAGGGCAGGCAAGCCGGGCGTGCTGCGGTCCACGGGGTGGCAAAGCGCTGGACACGACTGAGTGACTGAGCAACAGCCTGTGGCAGGGGAAGGAGACTGAAACTGCACGTCCAGGCAGTGGCCCTGTCTGGGGCTGAGCCGCAGGCGGCAGCCCTCCCTGGAGTCTTGTCGTCACGCTGCCTCCGGCCTTGGTGGTATCGCGGACTGTTCTGCTTCTGCCTGGTCTGCGCGGAGGCGTCCTTTTTCAGGCTCCGTTTTCATCTTTGGGGAATGACAGCGGCAGAGACCTCAGTTGCCTGAACCAGGTCGTGCTGCTGGCCAGAATGGAGCGAAGAGGGGTCGGCTCCTGGAGAACTCTGCGTCCGGGGTATTAGGAGCGGGGACTTTGGCTCTTCGGGAGGTCTCCTGGCATCCGCTCCCGCAGTCTGACTGTCCCGCCTTGTATACCTTGGTGTGCTCACGCTCACTCACACCTGATGCACTGCCATAGCTCCTCCGACTGGAGCTCTTCTCACGTCTTTTTGCTCCAAAGGGAGCTCAGCCCAGGGGAGCATCCAGCACCCTCCCTCTGCTGGTTCCTCAAGGGCACCCACTCAGGCCTGGGCTGCAGAGCGCACAGTGTCCCCGGGTGCGGAAGGCGCGGCCAAGGCTGTGAGGTGGGGATGGGGCCGGGAGGCAGCCCCAGGCCTGCTCCGGTCTCCGCTCAGGACTCCCACTGCACAGTCAGGGCCAGGCCTCGGAACAGAGAGTCCAGCTCCGTGGGCGACTCCGGGTCTGGGACCTGAGGGCCTGGGCTCTTGGCCTTGGTCTTGGATGCCGGACCCTCATCGCCTGGACACACGAGGGACTCCAGCAAGCCCCAGGGACTTGGACTCTCGTCTGTGGGGGAACACGGGAGGGAAGGAGTCTGCACGGGAAGGGACATGGGGTGGCCTTCGATCTGAACGGAGGAGAGGAGGGGTAGCTGGCCCTTTAGGTAGCTTCGTGTCCCTGGCTCCCCTCTGCCCATGACATGAGAGTCCGGCGCTGAGTCTGTGTGAGCCCCCAGATGTTGGTGGAAAGATTTTGCTTCTTGGGGGTCCTCCATAGCCAAGGAGGTCACCTCCTGCAGCAAAGGGTCACCTGGGCTGCAGCGGAGGTGACCCTTAGTTCTGAGGTGTTTGGGGCCGGAGGGTGTCACAGGCGGGGAGTCTCTGCCAGACCCTTCCCTGCATATCCCGTAGGAAGGAGGCCAGCTGTCCGCAGTGGCCTGAGGGGTGTAGGAGGGAGGCTGGGTCTCCGAGACAGTCTGTGGCGTGTAGAAGTGGGGGTTAGTTTCTGACATTACCTGAGGGGCGTAGGACGAGGGCCTGCCCTTGGGGACAGCCTGGGGGGCATAGGACGGTGGGGCAAGGGTCTGGTGAGGTGGTTCTTCGGAAGGTCGGAGGATGGTGAGGTCCTGCTGTCCGAGGTAGGCAGCCTCAGGCAGGCTGTGCTGCGGTGGGGCTCCTGGGGGCTCCCTGGGCCCGGAGACCTTGACTTGGGAATACTGGACAGGCTGGGCCAGGCCGTTGGGGTCGCTGAGGTCGGAGACGGGGATCAGAATGTGCTCCTGGATGAACCGCAGAGGCTGGAAGGGCAGTATGTGCTGGACATCCTGTGCCAGGGAAGACAGCCTGTCCATTAGAATGCCTGCTAAGGTGCCCGAGGGGATCCTCCACCGAGGTGGGGGGGCTGGGGGGAGGGAAAGGGTAGACCTTCTGAGGGCTCTTCCGAGATGCATAAGCCCCACATCCTTTCCCAGAGTTCCTCTAAGTGCTGGGGCCTCTGTGAAGGGACAGGACTCCAGCCTCTAGGCTGAGGACCACTTCTGGAGTCTGGGTTCTATACGGAGAGTGGTTGGTTAGACTGTGAATTCTCCAGAAGGTGACTATTCCAGACGTAGTTGACTCAGATTTGGGGTACCCTTGCTCATGGTTCAACTGCTCCTCAGCTGTGGGTCCCTAAGGACCTCAAGCAGGGAGAAAGGTGAGGAAGAGAAGAAACCTGGAAAGTTTACAGGAAATGGCTCATCTGGGCTTTGACCTGGAGGGGCCGATGGGCGTGATCCGGCTCCTCCAGTCCCAGACCGTCCGGGCTCTGCGGCAGGCAGGCACGGTCGCCTTAGCAAGGATCCAGTGCTGGTGGCCAGACCTGAGTCGCCGACATGATGTGTGTGGTTTGTTAAGGCTTAATTGAGAAAAATTAGCTGCCGAGATTTGAAATGTGGGCGATCCCACATTACCTTCTGAAACTCTGACTTCACTGGGACAAATGTGAAGACACGGCAACCCTAGGCCTGCGATCCCAGGTGGCAGTGCCTGGGCTACCCGTTCAGACAGGGTGCGTGCCCTCTTGAAAGCCACGTGGCTTTTTTCTTTCATGCCTTCTCTTCCTGATCCTCTAGGGCTGCCCACCACGTCCTTCGGTTGGAAGGAGAATTGAGGGAGAGCTGGGGGTCCCTGGGCCTGTGCCCTCCCCAGGGCCCCTGCTCACCAGGGAGCTTGGAGGTGGCGGCGGCTTGGTGACATATCTGTAGCTCAGGTAGCAGAGTCCTGCGACCAGGAAGCCCATGGAGAACAGGAAGGCGCCGGAGAAGGAGTAGGTCCACGTCCGATCTGGGCGAGAAAGAGGCCGGAGCAGAAAGGGTGAGGCTACCCGTGTGGGTGTTGCCGACTGAGGCCTCGCCACCCCACCTCTCAGGTCGGGGTTGGGAAGGCCTCTTCTGTCCCCAAGACTCACGGGGCCTTGGCAAGGGCACAGTGGAGGGCCACTCACCGTAGGCTACACACTATACGTCTAAACATTCAGAATTTATAAATCACGATTTTACATTGTTAACTAAAACATATTCTATGCCCCCTCCTTGACAAATATTCTTTTTATAACAACTTGGAAGGCTTGAATTTTGCTTCTTGAACTCCTTGGAGTGCTGAAGGGAAAGAGAGAGGTGCAGGGTAAGCCCAGCTTGGCTCCAGCCTACACTGCCAGGGGCCTCATGCACAAGGATACAGGCTCATGGTCAAGTTCATCCATGCCCCTACAATACCCATCCCCTGGCCACCCTTTGGGCTGAGGGCCTACACATCAACAGAGTGTCTGCCCTCTGGAAGAAAGACCCAAAAGGCCCAAGAGGCCTGCTAAAACTGGACATTGATACAGAGAATTTGGGGGCTCACAGATTCCACGGGAATCTGTCCACTTGGACCTAGGGACCCTTCATCTTGTGGGGAGGGATATGGCCAGAGCAGGGTTGGAGTGGGCCCTTCTAAAGGGCTCAGACAAGGGCCCCTGCCTGGGTCCAAGGACAGTCCTGCCTTCCTAGGGAGTTCTCTTTCCTAGTGGGGAAGAGTCAAAGGGAGAGGAGACACGACAATGGGAGGGTCCTGTCTTGCCCACATGTCAGTCAACGTCTGACTGAGCTGGGTGTCAGGAAGACTTCACTCAGGAGGGAGCCTGGGGAGGCACCCCCCTTCCTAAAGCAGAAGGAGAGAACAGATAAGGGCTTTAGAGTGCAGCCTCCCCCTGTAGTCCTGAACCTTTGGAATGGGGGTACACCCAGTTCTTGGCATGGCACACTTCTTGTCACCAGCCCACCTGGGTTGGAACTGGGAAGCAGCTCGACAAGGAAGAGGTAGCTGGAGTTTTTGTTAAAACTGGTGATTTGGGACTTCCCTGCTGGTCCAGTGGTGGAGAATCCGTCTTCAATGCAGAGAGACTGGTTCGATCCCTGGTTGAGGAACTCAGTTCCCACATTCTGCCGGGCAGCTAAAGCAGTGTGCCACAACTGGAGAAAACCCGTGCGTTGCTACGAAGACCCACTACAGCCCAAACAAACAAAACTGGTGATTTGTGCTACACAGCAGTCTTGACTCTCCACATCACCCTCCTTCTGTTCCTGGTCCCTGGGTGGCTTCGACATGGGGAGCTGATCATCTGTTGCAGTGACCCTGGCAAAGACTGTGAACCTTAGGAATTGCTGGAGCTTTTACTTCTTGCTCTCTGCTGGGTCCTCCCCCAGCCCCTGTGACTTGGTCTTCTCTGGGTCGCCCCCCACTTCAGTGATATCCTGTCCCCTGTCATACAATCCTCCCTTTGCTTCACCAGGGAGAGGATAGGACCCACATGCTTCTTCTACAGGACATGCCTGACGTAACTGGAAACTGCTGCCCTCCATACCAGGACAGGGACTTGGAACATTTCTGCCATCTCACCCATGGGGAAATAGGAAGATATGATAGCAACAGCACTGGAACCTGGGGTATTAGAGGTCTGGTTCAGGCGCTGATGTGTTGAGCCTTCTCTCTTCTGCATGACCCTTTTATGGTCTACCATTATTATTAATGATAAGAGCAGTCAGCGATGACTCAACTCTTACTACGTGCCATGCACTGTGTGGGTCCTCTGCTGATGTTCTCCCACCAAACAGATAGCTATGGATGCTCCCTCCTTACAGACAATGAAGCCTCTCAGAGAGGTTAAGTGCCTTGAACAAGGTCACACAGCTACTCAGTGGAGAGGCCAGGGCTGACATGTATAACTCCAAAGCTCATCCTCACAGCCACTACACGATGATGCGTTTGTTTCTTTGTAAAATTAGGATACAGGGTAAGCCGACCCCTCAAACACTTTCTAGCATCTTTCCAGCTTCAAGATGCTGGGATGATTGTCTGAGACATTCTGAAAGGTAGATCTTGGGGGTGATTCTGGGCTCTGGGGATAAGACGGACACTTGGATACAGGGCCAGGGGTAGGACCTTTCATCCTGAAATGGCAGTAGGAGTTTGAGCTGTACTGGGTCTTCACTGCAATGCATGGGAGACTGGCTCTAAATGAAATTGAAAAGTGGTGATTAGAGCCCAGGCTTCAGGATCAGATGAACCTACTTAGGATCACCAACCAGCTGTATGGTCACAGACATGTTACTTACCCTCTCTGAGCCAGAGTTCCTCCTCTGTAAAATGGGGATGATGTTACCCAACTTGCAGGATTATTACAAGGATTCAACAGGATAACATAGGTAAAGCATTTCACACAGTGTTTAGCAATAGAGTAGGTACTTAATAAATGGTAGGAATTGTTGTTCATATTCTTGATTATACAGAATAAGTATCTTCTCTATGTCACCAAGAAACAGTCACCAGAAAATATGATTTCTATGAAAGCAGTTTCAGTCTTAGAAAAAAAATGATATCATGTCCTGAACTAGATCATGCAGGATATGGGTAGATCAGAAGAATATGGGAGGTGTGGTTTGTCAGTTGTCCATAAGCAGGGGGCAGGGACAGATCAGGAATGGATGAGATTCATCCACTAGGGCCCAGGGAGAGGTTCACAATCATATATACACTCCCAGCTCAGTGCCTGTGTCATTGGTTTCTTTTTTTTAGTCCTCCTATTGCCAAGTTCTATTCTGGTCTTCATGTGGCTCTTTCCCCAGGAAGGGGACATCCTGTGCAAGCGGCTGGTCCTGGCTGGTCTACCATGCACACCTTCCCATGGAAAGGAATGCACTGGGACTCCAGTGGAGAAGTCAGTCTCTTGAGGGCTTTTAGGGAAACCATTGAGCTGAATTTCTGAACAAAACTGAGGACCAGGACCTCCCCATGATGATTCTATCAAGCTGCAGTTATACCCTTGGGCCCAGCCTCTAAGTTGCCTGGCCTCTCTTCATCAGAACAGAAATCCCCTACAGACATCATTCACCTAAAGATGATGACTAAGGTGGAAACCGTTTTCCAAATCCATCCAATCCAGTGCTATCGCTTTCATCCACTAAACTTGCAGCATTACATGTCTATCTCTATGAAAATAAACACAAGTAAAAATACCATGATGCTTACAATGAGAGTCAGATTTCCCTGTGCTAGAGGAAAGGAGCATGGGACACCACCCTCCTGAGCCAATGACTCAAAACTATTTTGATCAAAGCACGGCAGCGAGAGCGTGTTCTCTGGAAGGAGGGCTAGTTCTGTCTGTCAGCACCTGTGCAATCTTGGGCAAGCTATGTAACCACTCTGAACCTCAGTTTCCTCAGTGGAACCAAGATGCTTCATGGACTGCTCATGAGGAGTGTGTTTTTATACAGTCTGGTCCCTGGCTGGTATTGCAAACATGTTAGTATAATCCCTGTTATTTTTATTTGAGTTTGGAAGGTATTGAGGGATCTTTTCTATCTTTTCTGCTCTCTCATCGGCAAATCATTTCCCAGGATGTCTCACTTGAGTTACTATCAAGGTGAATTTGCTTTGCCAGGTTACACGCACAGTGTGCCGGAGAGAGGAAATTCAGATGTGGGCTGGAGGGTGAAGATTAAACATCTGCTATGATAACCCACCAGCTAACTCATTTATGGATACACAGGCTGGCTGTAATAATATGCTAGTAATCATCCTCTGGCTGTTTTAGATCATGGCCAAGCCTCACCTTGGTGACAGCAGGGAAAGCAGAGAGTCATGGTTTGAATGCAGGAGTTCCACCTCCCTCTGGCTTCCGCCGAACTTACCCGGTAGCGTTTTCACTCGGCACACATAGGGGGCGCTCTCCTTGGACAAGTTTGGAACACAAATCATGATGGTCCCAAGGAACTCCGTATCCGGGTCAGGCCCACAAACTCAAATTCTCTCTGCTTGCCTTCGAGGTGCTGAACAAAACTGAGGACCAGGACCTCCCCATGATGATTCTATCAAGCTGCAGTTATACCCTTGGGCCCAGCCTCTAAGTTGCCTGGCCTCTCTTCATCAGAACAGAAATCCCCTACAGACATCATTCACCTAAAGATGATGACTAAGGTGGAAACCGTTTTCCAAATCCATCCAATCCAGTGCTATCGCTTTCATCCACTAAACTTGCAGCATTACATGTCTATCTCTATGAAAATAAACACAAGTAAAAATACCATGATGCTTACAATGAGAGTCAGATTTCCCTGTGCTAGAGGAAAGGAGCATGGGACACCACCCTCCTGAGCCAATGACTCAAAACTATTTTGATCAAAGCACGGCAGCGAGAGCGTGTTCTCTGGAAGGAGGGCTAGTTCTGTCTGTCAGCACCTGTGCAATCTTGGGCAAGCTATGTAACCACTCTGAACCTCAGTTTCCTCAGTGGAACCAAGATGCTTCATGGACTGCTCATGAGGAGTGTGTTTTTATACAGTCTGGTCCCTGGCTGGTATTGCAAACATGTTAGTATAATCCCTGTTATTTTTATTTGAGTTTGGAAGGTATTGAGGGATCTTTTCTATCTTTTCTGCTCTCTCATCGGCAAATCATTTCCCAGGATGTCTCACTTGAGTTACTATCAAGGTGAATTTGCTTTGCCAGGTTACACGCACAGTGTGCCGGAGAGAGGAAATTCAGATGTGGGCTGGAGGGTGAAGATTAAACATCTGCTATGATAACCCACCAGCTAACTCATTTATGGATACACAGGCTGGCTGTAATAATATGCTAGTAATCATCCTCTGGCTGTTTTAGATCATGGCCAAGCCTCACCTTGGTGACAGCAGGGAAAGCAGAGAGTCATGGTTTGAATGCAGGAGTTCCACCTCCCTCTGGCTTCCGCCGAACTTACCCGGTAGCGTTTTCACTCGGCACACATAGGGGGCGCTCTCCTTGGACAAGTTTGGAACACAAATCATGATGGTCCCAAGGAACTCCGTATCCGGGGTCAGGCCCACAAACTCAAATTCTCTCTGCTTGCCTTCGAGGTGCTGAATTTGACAGAGAACGCAGAACAATGTCACCTATACGCCAACTACGTTAAGGAGCCACCTTATACTTCTGCCTGGGTTATTGGACTTCGTAAAGCAGGACCACCAGCTGCCCAAACCATACACTGGTGGGTCAGTCTGCAGTGCTCCATCCCCAGTTCCCTACCTTCTAGTTTCTCCCTAAAGCCAGTTAGTTGCAAACTCGGTGTACTTCCACTTGGAGCAGCATCCCTTGGTACGCATTCTGTAAATCCTAGTTGCTGTTTTATCTCTGTCACCACCATCACTACCATTGTCATCATCACTGCCACCATTCCCCTTCTTCTAGTTCTCTTTTTCTTACCTTTTCTTTATAGAATATCAGAAACCCTTCGAACAGCTATCAGGCGCTTGCCTCCTCATTGCTTCTGTCTTGACTGGGCTTCAATATCTTTGGCCTGGACTCTTGCAGTGGCCTCCTTAAGGGTCACCAGCCTCTGGTTTTGTCCCTGTCCGTTTCTAAATGTATCCTGGTGCCACAATGATCTTTTCATACGATTAATGTAATTGCAAAGCTTCTCTGTCCAAAATCCTTTGAGGGCCCGAGTCCTAGTGCAGGATAAAACCCTGGTCGCTGCCCACCTTGTTCACTCATCTCTCCCCACAGCTCACTTAGGACTTTAGCCTCTGGTGAATACCTGCCACTCCAGTTCTGAAGTAAGCCCTTTTCCTTTGTATCTGCCCATCCTTCTGCTGCGGCAATCTTGTGATTCATCAATCGAATTTTTGATGTACTCTGAAACATCTGCTATGATAACCCACCAGCTAACTCATTTATGGATACACAGGCTGGCTGTAATAATATGCTAGTAATCATCCTCTGGCTGTTTTAGATCATGGCCAAGCCTCACCTTGGTGACAGCAGGGAAAGCAGAGAGTCATGGTTTGAATGCAGGAGTTCCACCTCCCTCTGGCTTCCGCCGAACTTACCCGGTAGCGTTTTCACTCGGCACACATAGGGGGCGCTCTCCTTGGACAAGTTTGGAACACAAATCATGATGGTCCCAAGGAACTCCGTATCCGGGGTCAGGCCCACAAACTCAAATTCTCTCTGCTTGCCTTCGAGGTGCTGAATTTGACAGAGAACGCAGAACAATGTCACCTATCGCCAACTACGTTAAGGAGCCACCTTATACTTCTGCCTGGGTTATTGGACTTCGTAAAGCAGGACCACCAGCTGCCCAAACCATACACTGGTGGGTCAGTCTGCAGTGCTCCATCCCCAGTTCCCTACCTTCTAGTTTCTCCCTAAAGCCAGTTAGTTGCAAACTCGGTGTACTTCCACTTGGAGCAGCATCCCTTGGTACGCATTCTGTAAATCCTAGTTGCTGTTTTATCTCTGTCACCACCATCACTACCATTGTCATCATCACTGCCACCATTCCCCTTCTTCTAGTTCTCTTTTTCTTACCTTTTCTTTATAGAATATCAGAAACCCTTCGAACAGCTATCAGGCGCTTGCCTCCTCATTGCTTCTGTCTTGACTGGGCTTCAATATCTTTGGCCTGGACTCTTGCAGTGGCCTCCTTAAGGGTCACCAGCCTCTGGTTTTGTCCCTGTCCGTTTCTAAATGTATCCTGGTGCCACAATGATCTTTTCATACGATTAATGTAATTGCAAAGCTTCTCTGTCCAAAATCCTTTGAGGGCCCGAGTCCTAGTGCAGGATAAAACCCTGGTCGCTGCCCACCTTGTTCACTCATCTCTCCCCACAGCTCACTTAGGACTTTAGCCTCTGGTGAATACCTGCCACTCCAGTTCTGAAGTAAGCCCTTTTCCTTTGTATCTGCCCATCCTTCTGCTGCCGGCAATCTTGTGATTCATCCAATACGACATTTCATCTGATGTACTCTGCACAATGTAACTTATATGGAGAGTACCTCAGTGAAATGCTGGGCTGGATGAATCACAAGCCAGAATCAAGATTGTCAACAGAAATATCAACAACCTCAGATATGCAGATGATACCATTTTGATGGCAGAAAGTGAAGAAGAATTAGTCTCTCTCTCTTTTTTTTTTTTAAGGGGAGGGAGCGGGGCGGGTTGGGGAGGGAAGGGGATGGGCGGGCCACTTCTATTGGTCTTTCATTTATCTGTTTTCACCCATCTCTGTTCTTTGGCCCGTGTGGGCCTCCCATCGCGGTGGCCTCTGTTGTTGCAGAGCACCGGCTCTGGGCGCATGCGCTTCAGAACTCTGGCTCAGTAATTGGACACATTGGTCCAGCTGCTCCGCAGCACGTGGGATCTTCCCAGGCCAGGGATCGAACCGGCGCCCCTTGCACTGCAAGGCGGTGTCTTTACCCACTGGACCACCAGGGAAGCCCTGAGTACTTTTTTTAAATTACCATTCATCTTTGTTCTTTGACCTGTGTGGGCCTCCCATTGCAGTGGCCTCTCTCATCACAGAGCACCGGGTCTGGGCACATGTGCTCCAGAGCGCTGGCTCGGTAGTTGGATACATTGGTCCAGCTGCTCCACAGCACGTGGGATCTTCCCAGGCCAGGGATAGAACCAGCGCCCCTTGCATTGCAAGGCGGTGTCCTTACCCACTGGACCACCAGGGAAGCCCCAAGAATTAGTCTCTTGATGAAGGTGAAAGAGGAGAGTGAAAAGGCTGGTTCAAAACTCATCATTCAAAAAACTGAGATTATGATATTCAGCCCTATCCCTTCATGGCAAATAGATGGGGGAAATGTGGAAACAGTATCAGATTTCATTTTCTTGGGCTTCAACATCAATGCGGATGAAGACTGCAGCCACAAAATTAAGAGATGCTTACTCTTTCAATTTTGCACCTATACCCTAATATTTATCACAGCACTGTATACAATAGCTAGAACATGGAAGCAACCTAGATGTCCATTGAAGAATGAATGGATAAAGAAGCTATGGTATATATATACAAAGGAATATTTCTCCACTGTCAAAAGAAATGCAGAAAAATCAGTCCTAATGAGGTGGATGAATCTAGGACCTATTACACAAAGTGAAGTAAGTCAAAAAGAGAAGGACAAATACAGTATACTAACACATGCATATGGAATCTAATAAGATGGTACTGACAAATACACCCGCAGAGCCACAACAGAAAAACAGACATAGAGAACAGAACTATGGACGTTGAGAGGAGAGAAGGGTGAGTGAGAGGTATGGGAGGAATAACATGGAAACCTGTACTATCTTATGTAAAAGAGATACCTATGGTCAATGTGTTGTGGGACTAAGGGATCGTACATGGGGAATATGTGATGGCCTGGAGGGGTGGGCTGGGGGTCTAGGAGGGGGACACAGCAGGGAGGAGTCAGGGATATGCCTTATGACTGATCTGGGATTATACATATCTGTGAACAACAGAACTCTGTAAAAGCAAAATAAAAATAACTAAGTAATAATAATAAAAAAAGATGCTTACTCCTTGGAAGAATAACTGTGACAAACCTAGACAGTGTATTAAAAAGCAGAGACATCACCTTTGCTGACAAAGATCTGTGCAGTCAAAGCTATGATTTTTCCAGTAGTCATATGTGGATGTGAGAATTGGACCATAAAGAAGGCCTGAGGGCCGAAGAATTGACAGTTTTGAACTGTGGTTCTGGAGAAGACTCTTGAGAGTCCCTTGGACAGCAAGGAGATCAAACCGGTCAATCCTAAAGGAAATCAATCCTGAATATTCATTGGAAGGATTGATGCTGATGCTGAAGCTCCAATACTTTGGCCACCTAATGTCAACTCACAAGAAAAGATGCTGATGCTGGGAAAGACTAAGGGTAAGAGGAGAAGAGGGCCACAGAGGATAAGATGGCTGGATGGCATCACTGAATCAACAGACATGAATTTGAGCAAGCTCAGGGGGATGGTGAAGGACAGAGAAGCCTGGCCTGATTCTGTTTCTGAGGTTGCAAAAAGTTGGACATGACTTAGTGACTAAATGACAATCCTTCTGCAGGAGCTGCTTTTCAGTTCTTACTGTCTCGTAGCTCTTGAACCTTTCTGGCCTTGAAATCCTTTCTTGGATGCTTCATTCCACCATTCTGGCTCTCCCCGTATCTCTCCGATTGCTCTTTTTCTAGTTTCAACCCCTTAGTGTTGTTTTTTAAATTTTTTTCCTGCAAGTTTTGCTCTTCATTTTTTTCCCCCCCTTTTCCATGTATTTTCTTACTTAGTGAATTTTTTTTCTGAATCTGTGACTCCTGTGATCACTGATGTCTGGATGACCCCCATACTGCTCTCAGGAAGAGCTATTGAGTTCCTGGTGGGCAGCGCCAGCTCCCTCCTGGACACCAGTGTATGGGCATCTCTAACTTGATGTGTCCAAACCTCCTGATCACTTTTCTCTGGGTCCTGCCCCATTTCCAACCCCAAACCTGCACCTGTATTTGACTTCCTAATTTGGTTAATAATGTCTTTCTTGTTCTAATATCCAAAGCCCAAACATTAAAGCCATTTTTTTTTGACAAATCTCCTCTCACATCCTTTGTGTCTAATTGCTCTGAAATGAACCATAAACTTTTCTTTGAAGGGCCAGGAGCTATGTTCTTCAAAGTTAAAGCTAAGAATTTTCTTCTTTGGTTCTTTGACTTCCCATTTCCAGGAACACAGAGGCTGAGGCTGTGGGTTATTTGTTGTTTTTCTTCTGAAGGGGGTCCAAGTAGGTACATAAATGGATTTAACAGCTTATAGTTCTATGGAAGTCATGTGGTTGAAATGGCCCCAAGAGTCCTCCTTTCCCCAATTTTTAACTGCCCCTATCCTGGTTCAGGACCTTATCACTTCTAGCCTGTACCATTGCAATAGCCCCCTGCCTTTCCACCCTGATCACTCATTCCTTTCTACACTTGAGCTTTCTTTTTTCTGCTCCCAATAATTTACAGCTTCTGTTGGACCAACCTTTCCTAAAATAACAACTATAAATTCTGGCCAAAATAAAAATTATCATTAGGCATTGGAAAGTACATAAAAACAGGCAGATACTGGAGAAAGGAAGAAGGGAATATCACTGAACGAATTTCTGTCTCTTTTTAAATATATTTTTACCTGAAGTCAGGCTCCCATGCACACAATGTGAAGTGGGTAACAACTAGACAAAAACCTTGTAACCTTACTGGTTTGGTTAATGAGAAGAGATTTCAGGACAATCACAAAATTTGGAAAGTGAGGGCAGGAAACCACAGATAGGAGAGGTTCCGAGAGAGTGAAGCCTGAATTCTACGTATAGACTTTGTCCAAATTCCTGACTGATCCCTAAAGTATGCAGTAATGGAACAGACCCCAAGAAGTCCAGGTAAAGTTTCCACTGAACTGTATTGAACCAAGACTTTGGAGTTTGAAGTTCAGTAAATTAACTGCCTACTGAGGCAAACAAAAATTAATATTCTTTGGAGAAACATAACAGAACCCAGTCCTTTCTGTATACCATTCACAATGTTCAGGATGCTTTCCAAAATTTTAAGGCATATAGAAAGAGAGAAAATGTAATCCATACTCAGGAGAAAAGACAGTTAATGGTGACTTATCCCAAGATAACTAAAATGTTTGAATTAGCAGACAATGATTTCAAAGTGGCTAATATAAATATGCTCAAGAAAATGAAGGAAAATGTGCTCATAATGAATGAATAACTTTCCAGTAGCATATACAGACTATAAAAACAGAGACTTCAGAACAGAAAAATATAATACCTAAAATAAAAATGCCCGCTGAATGATCTTACCAACAGACTGGAGATGATAGAAGAGTAGAGACCTTGGAAACAGATCAGTTAGAATAGACAAGGTGGTATTGTTTTTCTTCTGAAGGGTAAGTAGGTTGGATTTAACAGCTTATAGTTCTATGGAAGTCATGTGGTTGAAATGGCCCCAAGAGTCCTCCTTTCCCCAATTTTTAACTGCCCCTATCCTGGTTCAGGACCTTATCACTTCTAGCCTGTACCATTGCAATAGCCCCCTGCCTTTCCACCCTGATCACTCATTCCTTTCTACACTTGAGCTTTCTTTTTTCTGCTCCCAATAATTTACAGCTTCTGTTGGACCAACCTTTCCTAAAATAACAACTATAAATTCTGGCCAAAATAAAAATTATCATTAGGCATTGGAAAGTACATAAAAACAGGCAGATACTGGAGAAAGGAAGAAGGGAATATCACTGAACGAATTTCTGTCTCTTTTTAAATATATTTTTACCTGAAGTCAGGCTCCCATGCACACAATGTGAAGTGGGTAACAACTAGACAAAAACCTTGTAACCTTACTGGTTTGGTTAATGAGAAGAGATTTCAGGACAATCACAAAATTTGGAAAGTGAGGGCAGGAAACCACAGATAGGAGAGGTTCCGAGAGAGTGAAGCCTGAATTCTACGTATAGACTTTGTCCAAATTCCTGACTGATCCCTAAAGTATGCAGTAATGGAACAGACCCCAAGAAGCCCAGGTAAAGTTTCCACTGAACTGTATTGAACCAAGACTTTGGAGTTTGAAGTTCAGTAAATTAACTGCCTACTGAGGCAAACAAAAATTAATATTCTTTGGAGAAACATAACAGAACCCAGTCCTTTCTGTATACCATTCACAATGTTCAGGATGCTTTCCAAAATTTTAAGGCATATAGAAAGAGAGAAAATGTAATCCATACTCAGGAGAAAAGACAGTTAATGGTGACTTATCCCAAGATAACTAAAATGTTTGAATTAGCAGACAATGATTTCAAAGTGGCTAATATAAATATGCTCAAGAAAATGAAGGAAAATGTGCTCATAATGAATGAATAACTTTCCAGTAGCATATACAGACTATAAAAACAGAGACTTCAGAACAGAAAAATATAATACCTAAAATAAAAATGCCCGCTGAATGATCTTACCAACAGACTGGAGATGATAGAAGAGTAGAGACCTTGGAAACAGATCAGTTAGAATAGACAAAATTAGATAGGGGTGATGGTTGGAACATTTCTTGAATATATGAAAATCCATTGAAGCCTGCACTTTAAAAGGGGTAAATTTTATGGTATGTGATTATATTTCAAAAAAGGGAAAGACTGTCAGAATGCTGTCTATAAGGGATACACTTTAAATATACAGTCACCAGGGAGGGAACACGTGCATACCTATGGCCGATTCATGTTGATGGATTGCAGAAACCATCACAAAACTGTAAAGCAACTATCCTCCAATCAAAAATAAAATAAAGTCAAAAAATAAATATAAAGGCACTACTAGGTTGAAAAATAAATGGATATGAAAAATATACCATGCAAATGATCAACATAAGGTTTTTTGGTTGTCGTTTAGTTGCTAAGTTGTTTTCAACTCTTGGCAACCCCGTGGGTTGCAGCCTGCCGACCTCCTCTGCTCATGGGCTTTTCCAGGCAAGAATACTGGAGTGGATTGCCATTTCCTTCTTCAGGGGATCTACCAGACCCAGGCATCTAGCCCGCATTTCCTGCACTGGCAGGCAGATTCTTCAGTGCTGAGCTACCAGAGAAGCCCCTAATATACGGCTAGAGACACTATATCAACAGCACATAAGGTAGAATTCAATAAAAACAGGATTGCTAGAGATAAAAGGGGATGATTCATCATGATAAAAGGGTCAAATCACCAGGAGGCTATGACAACCATAAGTGTGTATCTGCCTGATAAAGTTTCGAATACACACAGAATTAAAGGGGAAAACAGACACATCCATAATCAAAGCTGGAGATTTAATGCTCTTAGCAATTAAGCGAACAATAGAACTCCCCTAAATAAGGAAAGACATAGAAGATATGAATAACATTCTTTGCCACCTTTATCCAATTGATATTTATAGAGCACTCCACCAAACACCTGCAAAGCACATATTCTTTTTGAGGGCATGTGGAGCAGTCACCAAGACAGCCCATATGCTGGGCCATAAAACAAGTGTCCATAAAGGACTGAAATCATACAGAATATGTTCTCTGATTACATAAATCAATAACAATAACATATTCATTCAAACCCCAAATATTTGCCCAAAATTAGTTGCAATAAAAACTCTTCCTGCTCGGTAATCTCTCATGGCTCCCCTTGACTACTGAGGCAAATAAAGATTCCTGATTCCTCCTTCTGCCCTCCAGCCCGCCACAGCATGGCCCCAGCCTGTCCTCTCAGGGTTAGCCTTGTTGCTCTCCTCAGTGGTTCTCGAGCTTCAGCGTGGGTGGGAATCACTGGATTGCTCACTAAGAGTCAGATCTCACGAGTGCAACTCTAGATTGTGACGAAGCAGATTATAAAGGGGCCTAAGAAGGTGCATTTTAAATGAAGGCCATAAGAGATTCTGATGCTGTTGATTTGGGACTGTGCTTTGAGAAATGTCCCTCTGTTTCAGTCCAAATGGGTAGTTCTGTGCTTTCTAACAATATCCTAAGTTTCCCTGCTTCTCTCTTCAATCATGATGGGACAATGTAGGCCAGTGGAATAGGGAGGGGAGGAATGTGGGCTTGGAACAAAGCTGGATGTGAGTCTTGACTATGCTGTTATTTGCTGAACAGTCTTGAGCAAGTGACTTAACCTCTCTGAACCTCTGTTTTCTCATTCAGAAAACGGAGATGGAGTCACCAACTTCATAGCGTTGTGAAGAAGAGTAAATAACAGAATCAGCATGTATTACCTGGTACACTTCAGAAACTGGTACCCACACCAGCCTTCTGTTCTAGAGGTCTTTCCAGATCTCTCTGAGCTGATGTCTCCTCTCTTTCATTCCAGTCCCCATTCTGTCCTACACAGCACTCTTAATACCCTCTGCCAATAGCTGTATAGATTCTTGTTTCCATTGTCTCTGCACCCATTAGATTATCAGCTCATTGAGAACAGGAATGGTCATTCAGTGGATTATGAGTTAGTGGCACATGCTGCAGGGGGTGAAGGAACACACTACATATTGTATTTTCTGAATACAAAAAGAAATGTATAACACCTGACAGTTTATGCTCTTGCCTTCCATCTTTCATTATTGTTGACCGTAAGACACTGTCTGTATCCAGTTCCTACAAAAAGTAAAGAGCCAACAGAAATGCAGCAGTAGGCATTGATTCCTTGAATACAAAATGAAGCAAGGCAAAGGCTAACAGAGTTTACCAAGAGAGCACACTTGTGATAACCAACACCCTCTTCCAACGACACATGGGGTGACTCTACACATGGACCTCGCCAGATGGTCAATACCAAAATCAGACTGATTATGTTCTTTGCAGCCAAAGGTGGAAAAGCTGTACACAACCAGCAAAAACAAGATCTGGAACTGACTATGGCTCAGATCATCAGCTCCATACTACAAATTGCAGACTTAAATGAAAGAAAGTAGGGAAAAGCACTAGGCCATTCAGTTATGACCTAAATCAAATCCCATATTGATTGTACAGTGGAAGTGACAAATAGATTCATGGTATTAGATCTGAGAGGCAGAGTCCTGAAGAACTATGGATGCAGGATCATAGCATTGCACGGTCGCAGACAAACGTAAAAAATATTTCTGTCTCAATCATGATGGGACAAGTGGAATAGGGAGGGGAGGAATGTGGGCTTGGAACAAAGCTGGATGTGAGTCTTGACTATGCTGTTATTTGCTGAACAGTCTTGAGCAAGTGACTTAACCTCTCTGAACCTCTGTTTTCTCATTCAGAAAACGGAGATGGAGTCACCAACTTCATAGCGTTGTGAAGAAGAGTAAATAACAGAATCAGCATGTATTACCTGGTACACTTCAGAAACTGGTACCCACACCAGCCTTCTGTTCTAGAGGTCTTTCCAGATCTCTCTGAGCTGATGTCTCCTCTCTTTCATTCCAGTCCCCATTCTGTCCTACACAGCACTCTTAATACCCTCTGCCAATAGCTGTATAGATTCTTGTTTCCATTGTCTCTGCACCCATTAGATTATCAGCTCATTGAGAACAGGAATGGTCATTCAGTGGATTATGAGTTAGTGGCACATGCTGCAGGGGGTGAAGGAACACACTACATATTGTATTTTCTGAATACAAAAAGAAATGTATAACACCTGACAGTTTATGCTCTTGCCTTCCATCTTTCATTATTGTTGACCGTAAGACACTGTCTGTATCCAGTTCCTACAAAAAGTAAAGAGCCAACAGAAATGCAGCAGTAGGCATTGATTCCTTGAATACAAAATGAAGCAAGGCAAAGGCTAACAGAGTTTACCAAGAGAGCACACTTGTGATAACCAACACCCTCTTCCAACGACACATGGGGTGACTCTACACATGGACCTCGCCAGATGGTCAATACCAAAATCAGACTGATTATGTTCTTTGCAGCCAAAGGTGGAAAAGCTGTACACAACCAGCAAAAACAAGATCTGGAACTGACTATGGCTCAGATCATCAGCTCCATACTACAAATTGCAGACTTAAATGAAAGAAAGTAGGGAAAAGCACTAGGCCATTCAGTTATGACCTAAATCAAATCCCATATTGATTGTACAGTGGAAGTGACAAATAGATTCAAGGGATTAGATCTGAGAGGCAGAGTGCCTGAAGAACTATGGATGCAGGATCATAGCATTGCACCGGTCGCAGTGACCAGAACCGTCCTCAAGAAAAAAGTAATGCAAGAAGGCAAAATGGCTGCTTGAGGGGGACTTAAAAATAGCTGAGAAAAGAAGAGAAGCAAAAGACAAAGGAGCAAGTGAAAGATATACCAGTTGAATGCAGAATTCCAAAGAAGAGCAAGGAGAGATAAAAAGATTTCTTAAGCAAACAATGCAAAGAAATAGAGGAAACTAATAGAATGGGAAAGAGATCTCTTCAAGAAAATTAGGGATACCAAGGGAACATTTCATGCAAAGATGGGCACAGTGAAGGACAGAAATGGCAAGGACCTAACAGAAGCAGAAGGTATTAAGAAGAAGGGGCAAGAATACATGGAAGCACTGGAACAAAAGGTCTTAATGACCTGGATAATAACCATGATGGTGTGGTCGCTCACCTAGAACAAGACCTGCTGGAGTGTGAAGTCAAGTGAGCATATCTGCAAACAAAGCTAGTGGAGATGTGATGAAATTCCAGTTGAGCTACTTCAATCCGGAAAGATGATGCTGTTAAAGTGCTGCATTCAATATGTCAGAAAGGAGAGTCATCACTTTGCTGACAAGGGTCAACATAGTCAAAGCTGTGGTTTTTCCAGTAGTGATGTATGGATGTGAAAGTTGGACCATAAAGAAGGCTGAGTGCTGAAGAATTGATACCTTTGAACTGTGGTGCTGGAGAAGACTCTTGAGAGTCCCATGGACAGCAAGGAGATTAAATCAGTCAATTGTAAAGGAAATCAACCCTGAATATTCATTGGAAGGACTGATGCTGAGGCTCCAATACTTGGGCCACCTGATGCGTAGAGCCAACTCAATGGAAAACATCCTGATGCTGGCAAAGATTGAGGGCAGGAGAGAAAGGAGTGACAGAGGATGAGATGGTTGGATGGCATTACTGACTCAATGGATGTGAGTTTGAGCAAACTCTGGGAGATGGTGAAGGATAGGGAAGCCAGGTGTGCAGCAACCCATGCGGTCATAAAGAGTTGGATATGACTGAGTGACCGAACAACAAAAGAAATTGATTCCAGTGTTTTCCAAAGTGGACATGTGAAGATGTTAATAGAAGTTGTTCTTCAGGATGGTAGAAGGCATTAGGCAAGAAAGAAAAGTGCATGTAATGCAAAGTAAAAGGACTTGCTCTGATCAAATACATGCAAATTTGTTATGTTAACCAAATTGAAACTGGAATCCCAAGTTTTCAGGACTTGTCATGCATGTTTAGCATGCTATTGTGTGTGTGAATCTATTAGAAGTAGGCTTTAGACATGTTTTGGGAAATGCTGACTTATATAACACATCTCCTTTCTATTTAAAGCAATACAGAGAGGCAAATGGGTTTCAGAGGCAGTGAAGGACCATGGTGGTACATATATAAACCCTTCACTTACCATTTGGTAGGTCTGGTTGATGTGCAGCTTTAAGTGGTAGAGTAGGTCTTGGAAGATGTCCTCCAGGGTCAGCCGGTGGCCATTCTCTGCCTGGATAGGTGTGTAGGTGGGATGGATGATCATCTGGATGGATCTCACCTTGGGGATACAGGTGACGTCAGGTGGTTTAATGCTAGCTGGAAAAAGGAGAAAGAAGAAAGAAATGAGAAAGTTACAATCAGCCAGAAGCATCTGAGAGGCTGTCATGGACCTGGAGAAATGACTGCTTCCCAACCCCTCCCACCTCAACCCAAGCCATGCTCCTGAGAGCATTGGCTAAATGGGCAGGTGAGAAAAGAAGCAACTTGTAGGGGTGCAAGCCTGACAAAGGGGTAACCAAAAGTGTTGGGAATAGCCCAGGGAGAGGGGCCCTGGTGCCCTAGGCTGATCGAACCCTTGCTCCTGCCCCACACACCCCTACCTCGAGTCTTTCTGGAGCACCCTGCACCCCTAGTCTACTGGCAATGAAAGTTTTGGGGCCTGATGGTTCAACTACGCATCCTGAAGAATATTTGTGGTTCCCAGTATCATTGGTATAACTTCAAAGGCCAGACCTAAGACTTTAATCTCTCTTGAGATGGACTTTTCCAAATAATCAAATGACCTTTCCTGGCTTATAGACCCTTTTGTGAATTTGATGAACACTGTGTTTCTTTGCTCCCTCAAAATATACATATACAAAACCTTACATTCAATTTCAGGAATTCACGGCCCTCATTCCCCCTGAAGCCAACTTATAAGGAGTCTTCAAGGGGTCCATTGAGGTCCAATATTAAAAATATCTGAGGTAGAACAATGTTTGCTTCCATGCTGTCTATAAAACAAACAAACCCCACACTGATTCCCTCCAAAAGAGCATCAGGGAAGTCAGTTAAAATACCTTCATAGAATGGATCTTTTTTTTAAGCTTGAAATATCATTTTGTGGAAAAACATTTAATGACATGGGTAAATAGTCATGATACTATATATGAAAATCAGTCAACCAGATCAGAAAAGAGTAGATACAGTTGCTAGTAACTGTGCTTAAGTGTTCAGATTATTTGGGTTTAGTTTTATTTTTCTTTGTGTATTTCTGTATTTTCCAAATTTTCTATAATACCTATGAATTAACTGAACAAGCTGAGAGACAATATAAAATAACCTGTTTAATTTTATTTTCTTAAAAGACCATGTGTTAAGTCAGTTAATGAACATCACTTGCTGAACTGTGTAAGGAGTTAGGCAACTCACCCATTTATCCACCCATCCATCCATGCATCCAAACCTTGATCAGTTATGTATGGAGCACCTCCTATATGCCAGGCGCTATGCTAGGGACTAGGAATACAGTGGATTCCATGACCACACACACCTTCGTGGAGTTTACATTTCAATAAGGGAGGCAGGAAATATACGTGCAAGCAAACACAGTAATTACAGGTTATGGTCTGAGCTGTGAAGACAATAAACAGTTTATGGTGACAGAAAATAGTAGGTGATGACCTAGTGAAGTAGAGTTGTTGGGGCTGCCGGTGGGGATGCTCACTTAGCCGGTGATGTTGAAACTGAAACCAAGACTGAGGATTGGAAAAGAGTCAAGGAAGGAGAAAGGGGATGGAGTTAGGAGGCCTTGGTGGCATTCAAGTGGCAAGATGAAGGTGGTCTGCAAAGGGAAGTGGAAATGGAGATGGAGAAAAATGTACAACCACACGGGGGATGCTGAGCAGGTGAGGGCGTCTTCCCTAAAAGTCACATCCCTAACGGGCCCTGAGGCACAGAGCTCTTCTGGACCCTCCATGCCCTCCAGAACAGAAGAGGCCAACCTTCTCCCATCCTGCGCCCTGAGCAACGGGGGGCTCCCACTCACTGTGCTGGAATGAGCTGAAGCGGTCAGTCATCTTGGTGGCGGACCGGCCTCCCCGGTCGATGGCAGTGACCTGGGCATAGTAGAGCTCGGTGATGTTGCCTGTCTCCATGGTAAGGTTGCAGGATCTCTGGGTGATCCGCTGGCAGCCATCCTTCACCAGCCACTTTCCCTCTCCATACCTGTGGACGAGGGAGGGGCTGGAGCCCACCTTTCATGAACAGGCTTGGCACCAAGCCTGTGGTTTATTAATATTGATAATGATATCAAATATTTACTTAGTACGTGTGTCCCGGGCCCTTTATGTGGATAATCTGTTAGTCCTCACAACAGTGTTGCGAGGTTCGTACATTATTAATATCATCCTTCCTTTTCAACTCAGAGAGCTGGGGCTTCAGGAAGTAAAATTTGCCCAGGTGTTTGCCCAGGGAGCCAGGTTGTGAGCTCAGTTTGAGTTCATGTTCTGGGCATGTTAGGCCCATTTACCGACGAGGGACATGGGCCTCGTAGAGGGCTAGTGACTTGCCACAGGATGAAGTGGCAGGACCAGGAATGGAACCTGGGTGTGAAGACTCCTGAGCCCGTGTAATCCTCTTCCCCCTGCCTGGGAAGGGGGATGAGCGGGAACAGGACTGGGTGGGGTCTGGACCTGTGTGCATGCATGCTCGGTCGTTTCAGTCATGTCCAACTCTATGCAACCTATGGATGGCAGGCTGTCAGGCTCCTCTGTCCATGGGATTCTCCAGGCAAGGCACTGGAGTGGGTTGCCGTGCCCTCCTCCAGGGAATCTTCCTGACGTAAGGATGGAACCTGCATCTCTTACATCTCCCTGCACTGGCAGGCAGGTTCTTTACCACTAGCATCACTTGGTTGTTGACCTGGTCTCCCCAGAATAATAAAGCAGATTGGGTGTTTGTTCTTTTTCAGGCACACGTGCTAATGAATCTTACTTAACCCATTGAACAACATTATGAGGAAGATTCTATTGCTATCTTTACCTCATGGATGGGAGATGCAGGTTTGGTGAGTCTACCCACCTTCCCCGGGTTATAGGATGAAGGCTGGCATTTGTCTCCAGAAAGAAGGCCAACCTTCTCCCATCCTGCGCCTGAGCAACGGGGCTCCCACTCACTGTGCTGGAATGAGCTGAAGCGGTCAGTCATCTTGGTGGCGGACCGGCCTCCCCGGTCGATGGCAGTGACCTGGGCATAGTAGAGCTCGGTGATGTTGCCTGTCTCCATGGTAAGGTTGCAGGATCTCTGGGTGATCCGCTGGCAGCCATCCTTCACCAGCCACTTTCCCTCTCCATACCTGTGGACGAGGGAGGGGCTGGAGCCCACCTTTCATGAACAGGCTTGGCACCAAGCCTGTGGTTTATTAATATTGATAATGATATCAAATATTTACTTAGTACGTGTGTCCCGGGCCCTTTATGTGGATAATCTGTTAGTCCTCACAACAGTGTTGCGAGGTTCGTACATTATTAATATCATCCTTCCTTTTCAACTCAGAGAGCTGGGGCTTCAGGAAGTAAAATTTGCCCAGGTGTTTGCCCAGGGAGCCAGGTTGTGAGCTCAGTTTGAGTTCATGTTCTGGGCATGTTAGGCCCATTTACCGACGAGGGACATGGGCCTCGTAGAGGGCTAGTGACTTGCCACAGGATGAAGTGGCAGGACCAGGAATGGAACCTGGGTGTGAAGACTCCTGAGCCCGTGTAATCCTCTTCCCCCTGCCTGGGAAGGGGGATGAGCGGGAACAGGACTGGGTGGGGTCTGGACCTGTGTGCATGCATGCTCGGTCGTTTCAGTCATGTCCAACTCTATGCAACCTATGGATGGCAGGCTGTCAGGCTCCTCTGTCCATGGGATTCTCCAGGCAAGGCACTGGAGTGGGTTGCCGTGCCCTCCTCCAGGGAATCTTCCTGACGTAAGGATGGAACCTGCATCTCTTACATCTCCCTGCACTGGCAGGCAGGTTCTTTACCACTAGCATCACTTGGTTGTTGACCTGGTCTCCCCAGAATAATAAAGCAGATTGGGTGTTTGTTCTTTTTCAGGCACACGTGCTAATGAATCTTACTTAACCCATTGAACAACATTATGAGGAAGATTCTATTGCTATCTTTACCTCATGGATGGGAGATGCAGGTTTGGTGAGTCTACCCACCTTCCCAGGGTTATAGGATGAAGGCTGGCATTTGTCTCCAGAGCCCATACTTGTAACCATTACTCTAACCTCTTCCTGCTGGAGGAACATGAAGGAGCAAAGCCATATCTGGGGAAGGATTGTTGTGAGACATCAAATCGGGTGTGTGTGTGCGGGGGGGATGAGGACCTATGGAAGAAGGAAGGGTTTTCTCTGGTTTCAGAGCAGAGTTGGGGGTCGTGCTGATGGGGAGCTTACGTCTTATACTGGACGCTGTAGACGGTGTCAAGGGTGCTGTCCGGCCTGCTCTCCCACGTCAGGATGTTCTCGAAGTTGCTGGACTGGAACTTCACGTGCTGAAGAAGATCCGTAGTGTCTTCAGTGATGTGAGCTGCTGGAAGTGGGAGTGGGGTGAGCAGGTGGGTGCAAAGACCCCACCCCAGCCCCCTAACGAGCTGCCCATCAAGGGGGCAAGCCGGCACCCACTCACCGAAGACTGTGCTAACTGACCAGCCTGCTCCCCTTCACTTCTTTTTTTCCTTTTTACTGAGCTATGATTCACATTCCATAAAAATTCACCACTTTCGGGCTTCCCCTGGTGGTCCAGTGGATAAGGACACCACCTTGCAGTGCAAGGGGCGCCGGTTTGATCCCTGGCCTGGGAAGATCCCATGTGCCGCGGAGTGGCTGGACTGATGTGTCCAATTACCGAGCCGGGGCTCTGGAGCGCATGTGCCCAGAGCCGGCGCTCTGCAACGACAGACGCCACGGTGATGGGAGGTCCACAGGAGCCAAAGAACAAAGACGGATGAAAATGGAGAAATGAAAGACCGATGAAAGTGGCCCGCCCACTCCCCTCCCTCCCCAACCCGACCCCCGCCCAAAATAAATAAATAAATCTTTAAAAAAAAAATTCACCACTTTCTATCATACAATTCCATGGTATCCCAAATATATTCACAAAGTTGTGAAACCACCACCACTAACCTAGTTCCAGGATATGTTCATCACCCCCAGAGAAACCTTGTATCTGTTTGCTGCCATTCCCATCCCATCCCTCCTCCCAGCTCCAGGCAGCCAGTACTCTACTTTCTATCTTCATGACTTTGCCTATTTGGATATTTTCTTTAAGTTTTTCTACTTTCTATTCATGACTTCCCAGGGTTATAGGATGAAGGCTTTTTCCAGAGCCCATACTTGTAACCATTACTCTAACCTCTTCCTGCTGGAGGAACATGAAGGAGCAAAGCCATATCTGGGGAAGGATTGTTGTGAGACATCAAATCGGGTGTGTGTGTGCGGGGGGGATGAGGACCTATGGAAGAAGGAAGGGTTTTCTCTGGTTTCAGAGCAGAGTTGGGGGTCGTGCTGATGGGGAGCTTACGTCTTATACTGGACGCTGTAGACGGTGTCAAGGGTGCTGTCCGGCCTGCTCTCCCACGTCAGGATGTTCTCGAAGTTGCTGGACTGGAACTTCACGTGCTGAAGAAGATCCGTAGTGTCTTCAGTGATGTGAGCTGCTGGAAGTGGGAGTGGGGTGAGCAGGTGGGTGCAAAGACCCCACCCCAGCCCCCTAACGAGCTGCCCATCAAGGGGGCAAGCCGGCACCCACTCACCGAAGACTGTGCTAACTGACCAGCCTGCTCCCCTTCACTTCTTTTTTTCCTTTTTACTGAGCTATGATTCACATTCCATAAAAATTCACCACTTTCGGGCTTCCCCTGGTGGTCCAGTGGATAAGGACACCACCTTGCAGTGCAAGGGGCGCCGGTTTGATCCCTGGCCTGGGAAGATCCCATGTGCCGCGGAGTGGCTGGACTGATGTGTCCAATTACCGAGCCGGAGCTCTGGAGCGCATGTGCCCAGAGCCGGCGCTCTGCAACGACAGACGCCACGGTGATGGGAGGTCCACAGGAGCCAAAGAACAAAGACGGATGAAAATGGAGAAATGAAAGACCGATGAAAGTGGCCCGCCCACTCCCCTCCCTCCCCAACCCGACCCCCGCCCAAAATAAATAAATAAATCTTTAAAAAAAAAATTCACCACTTTCTATCATACAATTCCATGGTATCCCAAATATATTCACAAAGTTGTGAAACCACCACCACTAACCTAGTTCCAGGATATGTTCATCACCCCCAGAGAAACCTTGTATCTGTTTGCTGCCATTCCCATCCCATCCCTCCTCCCAGCTCCAGGCAGCCAGTACTCTACTTTCTATCTTCATGACTTTGCCTATTTGGATATTTTCTTTAAGTAAAATCATCCAATAGGTGGCCTTTGTGTCTGGCTTCTTTCACTTGGTATCATGTCTTCAAGGCTTATTCATATTACAACACAGATTGGTATTTATTTCCTTCTTATGCCTGAATCATATTCCACTGTGTGGATAGACCATTCTGTTTATCCTCCCATCAGGTGACAGACCTTTGGGTTGTTTCCACTTTTTGGCCATTCTGAGTAATGCTGCGGCACACATGAGTGCATAGGTTTTAAACCAAACATCCGTTTTTGGTTCTCTTAGGTGTATAGCTAGGAGAGGGATGACTGGGTCATACGGTGATTCTATGTTCAACTCTTGAAGAGCAGCCAAGCTGTTTTCCAGAGAGGTGGCTGCACCATCTCACATTCCCACCAGTGATGTCTGAGCAGGGCTATTATTCCACATGGTCGCCAACACTTGCTATGGTGTTCATTCATTTCTCGGCACCATCTGAATTTCATGTCTTCACCAAGGGAATATTTTAGAGGCACTCAACTAATGTCTAAGAAGCAAATTTCCCAGAGTCAGTAATTTCAAACAAGATTGGTGAAGATGTCTGTGAATTCCTGCCTTTCTGTTAGTGGATCTAATCCCTGTTCACCTGTCCACACACCTGCTGAGGAGGGCAAAAGCACCTTCCCCAGCCACGCAGATTTCATAGGGGGAGGACGTTGACTGAGGCCACATATGGGCAGTGTGATCTTGGGAAAACTGTTTAAGCCGTTAGAAATTTAATTTCTTCTGCTCTTCAAATGCAAAAAATTGGACCACAGCAACAGCTGACATGTCTGAAATATGTCAAGTGCTAGACCCTGGACTAAGTCTCCTCAAAAATCCTCCTGATCACCTGGTGAGGCAGGTATGCTCATTTTATGGACGAGAAAAACAGGTTCAGAGAGACTGTGTGCACTGGTGATCACAGCATGAATCTGCTTTTGTGTGTGTGCATGCTCAAATCATGTCTGATTCTTTGCGACCCCACTTGTATCTGTTTGCTGCCATTCCCATCCCATCCCTCCTCCCAGCTCCAGGCAGCCAGTACTCTACTTTCTATCTTCATGACTTTGCCTATTTGGATATTTTCTTTAAGTAAAATCATCCAATAGGTGGCCTTTGTGTCTGGCTTCTTTCACTTGGTATCATGTCTTCAAGGCTTATTCATATTACAACACAGATTGGTATTTATTTCCTTCTTATGCCTGAATCATATTCCACTGTGTGGATAGACCATTCTGTTTATCCTCCCATCAGGTGACAGACCTTTGGGTTGTTTCCACTTTTTGGCCATTCTGAGTAATGCTGCGGCACACATGAGTGCATAGGTTTTAAACCAAACATCCGTTTTTGGTTCTCTTAGGTGTATAGCTAGGAGAGGGATGACTGGGTCATACGGTGATTCTATGTTCAACTCTTGAAGAGCAGCCAAGCTGTTTTCCAGAGAGGTGGCTGCACCATCTCACATTCCCACCAGTGATGTCTGAGCAGGGCTATTATTCCACATGGTCGCCAACACTTGCTATGGTGTTCATTCATTTCTCGGCACCATCTGAATTTCATGTCTTCACCAAGGGAATATTTTAGAGGCACTCAACTAATGTCTAAGAAGCAAATTTCCCAGAGTCAGTAATTTCAAACAAGATTGGTGAAGATGTCTGTGAATTCCTGCCTTTCTGTTAGTGGATCTAATCCCTGTTCACCTGTCCACACACCTGCTGAGGAGGGCAAAAGCACCTTCCCCAGCCACGCAGATTTCATAGGGGGAGGACGTTGACTGAGGCCACATATGGGCAGTGTGATCTTGGGAAAACTGTTTAAGCCGTTAGAAATTTAATTTCTTCTGCTCTTCAAATGCAAAAAATTGGACCACAGCAACAGCTGACATGTCTGAAATATGTCAAGTGCTAGACCCTGGACTAAGTCTCCTCAAAAATCCTCCTGATCACCTGGTGAGGCAGGTATGCTCATTTTATGGACGAGAAAAACAGGTTCAGAGAGACTGTGTGCACTGGTGATCACAGCATGAATCTGCTTTTGTGTGTGTGCATGCTCAAATCATGTCTGATTCTTTGCGACCCAATGGACTGTAGCCCGCCAGACCCCTTTGTCCATGGAATTTCCCAGGTAAGAATACTGGAGTGGGTTGCCATTTCTCTCTCCAGAGGATCTTCCTGACCTAGGGATGGAACCCACATTTCTTGTGCCTCCTACACTGGCAGGCAGATTCTTTACCAGCCGAACCACCAGGGAAGCCTAGTCTGATTTTGGGGTGGATATAATGGGGCAAGGAAGCAGCAGCAAAGGCCAAAGCCCCAAGAAGAGGACCCGGGAAGAGGCACTGACCCTGAAGCAATCTTCACTGAAAATGAGAACTCTTGATGCACAAATAGATCTCCCCTCTCAGCCTTCCCTGCTTGGTCTGAGCAAGGGAGGAGAACTCAGGAAAAGGGTGGCCAGAGTGGCAGCTGGTTCTGTGCAAGCTCAGAGGACCTGGTTGGGTGGAGTGGGAAATAGACAGGTGCAGACCCAGATGAGCCAAGGCCTTGAGGTCTGTGTGTACATGTCTTTGATGCAATGTGTGTGCACCTCCCCCATCACAACCTGGTCAATGACCATGACCATCAGGAGGTCAGAGTGTGAGGAGGGGAGCATTATTTGCTCCTCCATTCCCAGTCTACATACAGTATTTCTGCAAGAGAGGTCATGGGCCTGGGAGGCATTTGTGGGAAAGGGGAAGTATCTTAGGACAGCCCAACTCTGCTGTGCATCCATGTGCTAAATCTAAGGCCATGTTCCTCTTTGCATCTGGGTGGATCCGGCCCAGCAGCTGCAGGGCTCTTTGTGTTCCTGGAGGTCCCAGAATGGGGTCTCGGGCACCAGGGGTTTCTCATTGCCTCTAGCCAACATGATGGACATGCTACTGAGCCCCAAGGTGTGGCTGGGATCTTGTTTGGATCTGAGTCTTGGCAGAACTGGGATCTGTTCTGGAGGGAGTGCTTCCCAGGTGGTGCTAGTGGTAAAGAACCCACTTTCCAATGCAAGAGACATAAGAGACACAGGTTTGATCCCTGGGTTGGGATGATCCCCTGGAGAAGGGCCTAGTAAGCCACTCCAGTATTCTTGCCTAGAGAATCCCGTGGACAGGGGAGCCTGGCAGGCTACGGTCTATAGGGTCGCACAGAGTCAGACATGACCAGAAACAATTGAGCATGCACACACTGGAGGGAAGGGTCCTGGATTCAGAGCTCAGTCTTAAGTTGAGGTAGAAATTCCACTTGAGCTCAGAGCTCAATGGTGGCTTTGGGCAAGGTTGCTTGTCAAGGGCAGACAAGAGAGAGGGACTTGAGAGAAAATCAGATTGTGCCTGGGAGTGGACTTGGCGAGGGTCTGTAGAGGGCGGGTGGCAGGTTAGGTCAGTGTCTTGGGCGGACCCTGTGGGTCTGAGGCTGGGATGTGCTCAGGAGGTGAAGGGTGCAGGCTAGATGGAGGTTGGTGTCACTCCCCAACCAGAGAAGTCAGGTGGGTGGACCTGGACTGGGCCCCCTCTATTAGGGGATGTCGAGAGCTAACGAGATTTCCTCCTGTCTGTCATTCCTTTTCCCTCTCAGATTCATCACGGGTTCTTCAGCCCACATTGTTTCTGCATTTCCTGGGTGAAAGTCTACATTGTGAAATTGTGGGGAGACATGTATTGTCTACAGATTGACAGCCTGGGAGATTTGATCAAAGGAAGTGTTCGCATTTGCTTAGAAAAACAATGCGGTGTCAACCAGTTGGGAAGCGAAGGTCAAACAAACGAAAATAATTCGATTTGCTCTTGAATCCTACCTAAGAATCCTGGTGAAGGTGTCTGGGTCTCCAGAATGAACTTATAGATGCCTAACAGTTTCCTAAAGACTGTTATCCCAGGTCCCACATCATGAAGGGCTGACAGTCCCAAGCCAGGATGGGTGGGTCTCTGGAGGGACAGGTCATCAAGTCTCCCTGCCTCATCATGAGTACAGTGTGCTGGGAATACCCTGTTTGGTGCCAAGAGGAGGACAAGCTGGAGGGCTGGGATGGTAGCTGGAAGCTCTGTCGATCTGGTTGGCACACAGGGGGCATAGCAGAGGAGAGGCTAGAAGCTCCAGCCTTGTATGGCCTTCATCCAGCACTTGAACTAACAAGGGACTTGCAGTGGCCAGCTCTCCCCCTTCTTCCATCAGGAGTATGGTTTCACTTTCTCAGAAAGTTCCCTGAATTTTACTAAATAGCTCAGGAAACAGAGAGACAATCTAGGATCTCAAGCATCGGTCCAGAATTTCTCCATAATGATACGTCACAGAATCCACATGATTGGATGTGAAGACTATGTCCTCCAGTCCTGTTTTCTTAAGAGTGCTGGTGTTTTAAGACCTATTAATGCAATAGACCTGAGCACTCTGTTCTTTCTGGTCTGGCACGAGGGTCTGGAAGAAGCTCCCTTGGGGAGCACGGAAAGAGGCAATGGTTGGACTCGAGCTTTGTCCATCTCGATGTTTCCTTGCCTCCCCATGCCAGGTCAGTGTCAGCCATAAGGAGAGGAACAGAGACACAACTTCTACCAGAAAGAAGTGAAGAGTCCAAGGCTGTCCATCTCCCTCAGGCTCATTTTCCATCCACTGGGGTAGGAGGATCCACAGTTTCAGACAGGTGAGGGTCTTGAAAGTCAATTGAGTCTCTGGAAGAACCCAAGATCTGAGGGACCCTCTCGTCCTCCCCAGCAACCTGAGCTGGCATCTGCTTCTCCAGGAAAACTTGGCACCCAGTGCAGCCCAGAAGAGAAGAAACTGAAACTGGTTGCGCTGGGGCTGGATGGGGTTCCGGGGAAGACAGCCCTGGTCCTCAGTTTCTGGGTGGGCACAAGTCTGGCCACAGGGTGATGGGCACTCACCGACCAGGGATCCCGCCGCCAGGATGGTCAGTAGCGTCCTCATCAGGGCAGGGCACAGAGCCCTCGTTCCGTCTCCACTCTGGACTGAGCCCAGAGGGAGGGCTGAGAGGCTTGGCGCCTTGGCAGCTGGCTCCTCCCAGGCACGAGGGCGGGGAAAGGAGGAAAGGTGGGACCTGAGCTATGGGGAGCTGGGTACAAAGGTGCCTGACCCGTGTGCTTGGAATTCCAGGTTCTGGGCGGGATTCAAGGGAGTTCCCTCCCTGATTGCAGAAAACAGCAAGTGACGGACTGGCTTGTTTATCTGGTCTAGTGGCTGATTCATCTCAAGACTCTTTATTGCTTTATTAGGGAACTGAGAGGCAGAAAAGGCAAAAATATTCCACGATGTACAGTCTTATTGGAGAGCAACTTGGCACTGGGTATCAAAAACTTGCAACTTACAAATACCTTTTGCCCTAGTGATTCCATCCTCAGGGATTCACCCTGAGGAAAACTATTCTGGAATGTTCCTTGTGGCAGAGGAAAGGCTAGACTCCTTGGCTTTGTTCTGGAAGGAGGTTACAAAGGCATTTGTTTATATCTTGTTCCAGTCCTGTGGGGGGAGCTTTGCAATAGACCTGAGCACTCTGTTCTTTCTGGTCTGGCACGAGGGTCTGGAAGAAGCTCCCTTGGGGAGCACGGAAAGAGGCAATGGTTGGACTCGAGCTTTGTCCATCTTGATGTTTCCTTGCCTCCCCATGCCAGGTCAGTGTCAGCCATAAGGAGAGGAACAGAGACACAACTTCTACCAGAAAGAAGTGAAGAGTCCAAGGCTGTCCATCTCCCTCAGGCTCATTTTCCATCCACTGGGGTAGGAGGATCCACAGTTTCAGACAGGTGAGGGTCTTGAAAGTCAATTGAGTCTCTGGAAGAACCCAAGATCTGAGGGACACTCTCGTCCTCCCCAGCAACCTGAGCTGGCATCTGCTTCTCCAGGAAAACTTGGCACCCAGTGCAGCCCAGAAGAGAAGAAACTGAAACTGGTTGCGCTGGGGCTGGATGGGGTTCCGGGGAAGACAGCCCTGGTCCTCAGTTTCTGGGTGGGCACAAGTCTGGCCACAGGGTGATGGGCACTCACCGACCAGGGATCCCGCCGCCAGGATGGTCAGTAGCGTCCTCATCAGGGCAGGGCACAGAGCCCTCGTTCCGTCTCCACTCTGGACTGAGCCCAGAGGGAGGGCTGAGAGGCTTGGCGCCTTGGCAGCTGGCTCCTCCCAGGCACGAGGGCGGGGAAAGGAGGAAAGGTGGGACCTGAGCTATGGGGAGCTGGGTACAAAGGTGCCTGACCCGTGTGCTTCGGAATTCCAGGTTCTGGGCGGGATTCAAGGGAGTTCCCTCCCTGATTGCAGAAAACAGCAAGTGACGGACTGGCTTGTTTATCTGGTCTAGTGGCTGATTCATCTCAAGACTCTTTATTGCTTTATTAGGGAACTGAGAGGCAGAAAAGGCAAAAATATTCCACGATGTACAGTCTTATTGGAGAGCAACTTGGCACTGGGTATCAAAAACTTGCAACTTACAAATACCTTTTGCCCTAGTGATTCCATCCTCAGGGATTCACCCTGAGGAAAACTATTCTGGAATGTTCCTTGTGGCAGAGGAAAGGCTAGACTCCTTGGCTTTGTTCTGGAAGGAGGTTACAAAGGCATTTGTTTATATCTTGTTCCATGTATTTATTGACATAAATCTGCATTCTGGATGCTGGACTTGGGAATAGCTTTCTTTCTAGAGAGGCTGCTGGGTGTGAGAAACCCAGGGACATCTACCTTGAGCCTTTGGACTCTGAGACCTGTAGAACGTAAGTTAGGTGGGGGTGGGGGGGAGGGATGGATCTGAGAGTTCAGTGACTTTATTGTGCTAGAGATGGGGGCAAAATTCAGGAATGGGCCTTTGGTTTGGGACCATGAAGATTCAAACAGCTCAGCAAGTTATCCCACCATGTGGAGTTGGATCTATAGGCATAGCATGATATCCACTGGGGCAGGTGTTTAGGAAATGATTTTCCTCTTCTCATTGGGCCTCAAGAGAAGGTTGAAGGGGGGTTTCCCTGGTAGCTTAGTGGTGGAGAGTTCGCCTGCCAATGTGGGATACATTGGTTCGTTCCCTGATCCGGGAAGATCCCACATGCTGCGGAGCGACTAAGCCTGTGAGCCACAATTATGGAGCCTGTGCTCTAGAGCCTCGGAGCCACAACTATTGAGCCATGTGTCACAATTACTGAAGCCCGTGTGCCCTAGAACCCGAGTTCCGCAACAAGTGAAGTCACCGCCACAAGAAGCCTGCTCACCTCAACTAGAGAGTAGCCCCCATTCCCTGCAACTAGAGAAGAGCCTGTGGCAGCAGTGAAGGCCCAGAATAGCCATAAATAAGTAAACAAATAAAATTAAAAATAGATAAATTAAACTAAAAAAATAAAAAGAGAAGGTTGAAGGGGTCTGGACTCTGGTTAGCCTGGATGTGATCAGAGATCTCTGCCTCTGGGGAGAGTTTGGCTGGGCCTGGTCACATAACAGCTGGCTGAGTCCTGTAGCAGGACAGCTGGATGCTCAGGGAGGATATAGAAGGCTTGGTTTTAAGATGTAGGGGCTTCTCTGGTGGCTCAGATGGCAAAGAATCTGCCTGCAACATGGGAGATCTGGGTTTGATCCCTAGCAGGGGAGCATCCCCTGAAGAAGTAAATGGCAACCCACTCCAGTATTATTGCCTTGAGAATTCTATGGACAGAGGAGCCTCGTGGGCTACAGTCTCTGGGGTCACAAAGAGTCAGACACTACTGAGCGACTAGCACTTTCACGTCAGACTGTGATAGCCAGGGATCTGTATTTAAGTTTTTCTTTTCTGTGTTGTATTGGTTTTCTGTCAGCTCCAAGTCCTTGGCAACGTTTATTGGACAAAACAGTCACATTTGAACTTGGGGGAATTAAAGTATGTTTTATGCCAGTCTTGGCCTAGTAATTGTAGGAAACTACATTTCCCAGACTCCTTTGTCAAGCACTTCCTGCTAGGTTCAGCCAATGGGAGGCCCTAGAGGAAGACCTAGCGGTGAGCTGGAGGAGAGAAGTCAGGGTGTTTCTCCCCCTCTTCCGCTGCTGTGAATGGCATCCCTCTCATTGGCAGGGTCTCCTCTGGAGCGCCCGCTGCCTCCAGCCAGGCGGCTGCCACCATCCTTCAGTCAGGTGGCCTGGGCTCTGATGACAACGCCTCCTTCCCTTTTTCCCTTTAGTTCAAAAGATGGAGCAGCTTCCTGCTGTGGTGACTTCCTGGGCTGCTTCTCAGTTCCTGATTGTATTCTCAACTCTTTCATCACCTGGGCAGCCAACTTTTTTCTGTGAAGGTCTCTTGGTTTGAAAGACTCAAAAAGTTTCTGTGCTCCTGAGTGCATCAGGATGGATGTAGAGTCATTGATGACTTTAGGGACCCAAGGGTGCGGGGAGATCACGGCCAGAGAAACAGGTGACACGGTGCCGAGAAGGGCCCATCGGGAGAGCAGTCACTGGAGCAATCTGGCCTGGCCGGCTGAGAGGGCAAGTGCAGCCTTGTAGGTTTGTGGAAAGTGAGGTCTTCCCTGGGGACTCTCAGAAACACTTGGAGGAAGGAACCTATGAAAGAACTAGCCCCCCCCCGCGTCATAGTTATAAGGGACTATGATTATGGGACTATTAATGACGAGGGAGACACCTGGGTTCTTAAAGAACTTGAGACATCCCTTCTAATAGTAAAGAAATAAACACGAACACCACCCATGTCTGACTCTAGGGATCTGACTCTTATTTGGGCACAAGTCCATCCAATGCAAGATGAATGTGGTCTTCAAAATAGCGCTGGAGAAAACTGTTTTGTGGTCAGCTAAAAAATCACCATATTTTGTCAAATGAAAAGAAACCTGGGCAATTTTCTGGTGGTCCAGTGGTTAGGGCTCTGCACTGTCGCTGCTGAGGGTGCTGGTTCGTGCCCTAGTTGGAGAGCTGACATCCTGCAGGCTGGCCACACACACACACAAAGCATGGCACAAACTACGCGCAGTACAAGTCTTGTTAAAACACATATACACATAGAGAAAAAAGGCTGAAGGAAAACACTGATTGAATTATCTCTGGGTGGTAGTAGAATTAAAGGGATTTTAATTTTCTTTTCGTTGCTCATCTGCATTTTCTAAAGTTCTCATAGGAAATGTATTATTTTATATTAAGGAAAGATACAGTCATGGCACAAGGCAAGTGGACACGGAGGAGGTGCCTTTGTCTGGGCTGAACCCGTCTGGGGATGCCAGTTCTCTTACCTCAGCCAGAGGCTTTCTTCTTCAAAGCCAGTCGGGATGGTTTCCCCTCCTGCAAGATGCTCCTGACAGCGCCAGCCCACCACAGATTCCCTCTAAAAATCCTCCTAGAAGCTGTGGTTTGTATAAACATAATGGAATATTACTCAGCCTTTAAAAAGAATGAAATAATGCCAATTGTAGCAACATGGGTGGACCTAAAGATTACATGCCAAGGGAAGTTAGAGAAAGACAAATGTCATATGGTATCACTGACATGTGGAATCTAAAATATGATACAAATAAATTTATAAAAACAGAAACAGACTCGTAGACTTAGAAAACAAACCCATGGTTACCAAAGGAGAAAGGGAGGAGGGGTAAATGAAGAGGCTGGGCTTAGCATATACACACAACTATACATCATGCAAAATGCTGGGCTGGGTGAGTCACAAGCTGGAATCAAGACTGCTAGGAGAAATATCAACAACCTCTGTTGTGCAGATGAATCACTCTAAGGGCAGACGGTGAAGACAAACTAAAAAACCTCTTGATGAGGGTGAAAGAGGAGAGTGAAAAAGCTGGCTTAAAAGTCAACATTCAGAACACTAAGATCGTGGCATCCAGTCTCACCACTTCATGGCAAAAAGACGGGCGAAAAAGTGGAAACAGGGACAGATTTTATTTTCTAAGTTTCCAAAATCACTGGCTTCTCAAATTCAAAGTTTTTGTCTCCCCAGTGAGGAGGGAAGTGTTCTGATTGCAAAGCGTATGCTTGTCGTATTTCTCTCTGCCCTCCATGTTGTTGCACATAGACCAGCTCTCCAACATGGACTCACACTGCCAGGAAAATGCATTTTGTTTTCTTTCTGTTAAATTTTTCCAGCGCGCCTTGCATTGTCTTGCCTCTGAGCCTCTGTACAAGTTGTACCCGCTGCCCAGAACACCACTTGCCTCCTGCTTTAATTCCTGTTCCTTCTTCAAACCCCTTCAAACTCACTTCCTCCAGGAAGCCTTCTCCACGTGAGCAGCCCACATGGCTCAATTAGGAGCTGCAACTCCCGTGGCCTCCTGTCTCTCCTCCATCCTAGTATGTATCTCAACACATTATTTGTTTCCCCAGTTTGGGAGACAGAGCATGTAACTTGCATCCAGCATAAACTGGCACCAAGCAGATACCCAGGAATATTTGCTGAGTGAATGAATGTGCTGAGAGGAGCTGACCAGGGCTTTAAAACTGACTGTGGAACATCCCTACGCCAGAAGAAAACATTTCCTAAATGACAAATGCTCAGTGATATATCCTGCTCCTGTCCCTTCCCTGGACACCCAGAGACGTCAGGACCTGTTCTGCAGAAGCAAGAACGTTAGCAGGCAGTGGGAGTGTGTTTCAGGGGAGGCGGAGTGCTGTCTCCATGGCAGTTCAGCAGTGAGAAGCCTGAAGGGGGTCCCTGACCACTCGTGGGTGGGAGGAGCAAGGGGTAAAGCCTTGACAACTCACCCTGGGCCCTTCTCTTAAAGAAAGGGAGCGTGAGACTCACTTTGGAGCCCTCTGTCTCCAAGCCTGGCTATGTCAATCAGGGATGCGGAGTTAGATGTTCCAGATTGGGAGCCTGGCTCTGGTCCCACCCCAGACGGGAATCCAGGTGACCTTGAGTAGGTTTTTGTCCCTCTCTGGGCCTATCTGTAAAGGAGGCTGGGTCTAGAAGCCTCGAAGGGTCCTTGGAGCTTGATTGGCCTCTGCTTCTACATCACTTCGGGACTGAAAAGTCTCCTGACATCCTGGAATTCCCTGCTCAATTGTTGTCAGTGACACATGTACACATTCAGCTCAGCACTCACTGACCTCTGCAAAGCGTATGCTTGTCGTATTTCTCTCTGCCCTCCATGTTGTTGCACATAGACCAGCTCTCCAACATGGACTCACACTGCCAGGAAAATGCATTTTGTTTTCTTTCTGTTAAATTTTTCCAGCGCGCCTTGCATTGTCTTGCCTCTGAGCCTCTGTACAAGTTGTACCCGCTGCCCAGAACACCACTTGCCTCCTGCTTTAATTCCTGTTCCTTCTTCAAACCCCTTCAAACTCACTTCCTCCAGGAAGCCTTCTCCACGTGAGCAGCCCACATGGCTCAATTAGGAGCTGCAACTCCCGTGGCCTCCTGTCTCTCCTCCATCCTAGTATGTATCTCAACACATTATTTGTTTCCCCAGTTTGGGAGACAGAGCATGTAACTTGCATCCAGCATAAACTGGCACCAAGCAGATACCCAGGAATATTTGCTGAGTGAATGAATGTGCTGAGAGGAGCTGACCAGGGCTTTAAAACTGACTGTGGAACATCCCTACGCCAGAAGAAAACATTTCCTAAATGACAAATGCTCAGTGATATATCCTGCTCCTGTCCCTTCCCTGGACACCCAGAGACGTCAGGACCTGTTCTGCAGAAGCAAGAACGTTAGCAGGCAGTGGGAGTGTGTTTCAGGGGAGGCGGAGTGCTGTCTCCATGGCAGTTCAGCAGTGAGAAGCCTGAAGGGGGTCCCTGACCACTCGTGGGTGGGAGGAGCAAGGGGTAAAGCCTTGACAACTCACCCTGGGCCCTTCTCTTAAAGAAAGGGAGCGTGAGACTCACTTTGGAGCCCTCTGTCTCCAAGCCTGGCTATGTCAATCAGGGATGCGGAGTTAGATGTTCCAGATTGGGAGCCTGGCTCTGGTCCCACCCCAGACGGGAATCCAGGTGACCTTGAGTAGGTTTTTGTCCCTCTCTGGGCCTATCTGTAAAGGAGGCTGGGTCTAGAAGCCTCGAAGGGTCCTTGGAGCTTGATTGGCCTCTGCTTCTACATCACTTCGGGACTGAAAAGTCTCCTGACATCCTGGAATTCCCTGCTCAATTGTTGTCAGTGACACATGTACACATTCAGCTCAGCACTCACTGACTCTGCTTAGAATTTCAGCTCTCTCTCAGGGTCAGGAGTTTCCAAAGTTTATTACATGCTAACAAAATCACGCTTCCTCACAGAAACACCAAGAAGACCCCGCTTCTCTTGTCAGGATTGGGGGAACAGGTTTATATGTACCCTGGGAGTCAGGAAATGAACAGAATATGGGCTTGGGGCAGACAGGCCTAGGATCAAATCCTAGCTCTTCCCCTTGCTTGTAGTGTGCAGGCAGCTTAATCTCTCACCCTGAGCTTTCTCATCTACGAGAGGAAGAAGGGTCTCTACTCTCAGTGATGCTGGGAGGATTACAAGCTGATATCTTCAGGCAGTTTCAGAGGAGACTTTCTGCGGTGAGTCTCCTCTGTTACAAAATGAAGAACCAAGGATCAAGAGAGAGCCCTTAAAAACCTTCATGACATCCCAGCCTCCGGGTATCAAGGCGTGGGGATGGCAGGAGGTGGCAGCGAGGACAGTCATAAATATCTGCTTAGAGGTTTGAGTTGGCAGTAGTTTCTGAAGCCGAATTCCAGGGGTGGGGGAAGTTAAGGGCTGTGTGCAGTTTAGGCTCTGAGTCTGGATCAGAGCTATTTAGAGCAGGCTTATCCCACGAAAGGGCTTCCCAGGTGGCGCTAGTGGCAAAGAACCCGTTTGCCAATGCAGGAGATGTAAGAGACATGGGTTTGATCCCTGGGTTGGGAAGATTCCCCGGAGGAGGGCTGGCAGCCCACTCCAGTATTCTTGCCTGGAGAATCCCACGGACAGAGGAGCCTGGTGGGCTACGGTCTATAGGGTTGCAAAGAGTCACACACGACCAAAGCAACTTAGCACACATTTTATGAAAGGGCCTGGAACTCAGAGATGGGAAGTTGGGGAGGGGGGCTCTGAGCCCCTGTTGGAATCTGGCTTCCAAGACATCCGTTTAGTGCCCAGAGAAGCCAAGGCTCAGCGTGGGGTGGGATATGCTGAACAACATGCGAGTGGATGGAACTCACCCTGGAGGCACTGGCTCCTGGAGAGCATCCTCCCACTCCCAGCGGATGGTTTTTCCCACCAAGACCATGCAGGCTGAGCCATTCTTCTTTTGGAATCCACCTTCTTTTCCTAGCCCACTTAAAGAGACACTAAAGGGAAAAACAAACTGTTGATAATTCATAAAATGTAGTCAGTCACCCCTTGGCATCCTATATCATCACATGCCACGGGGTGGGGCTTCCTGGCGGGAATAGGTCATGGCAGGATTGGGGAACAGGCCTGGAGCGAAATGAACAGAATATGGGCTTGGGGCAGACAGGCCTAGGATCAAATCCTAGCTCTTCCCCTTGCTTGTAGTGTGCAGGCAGCTTAATCTCTCACCCTGAGCTTTCTCATCTACGAGAGGAAGAAGGGTCTCTACTCTCAGTGATGCTGGGAGGATTACAAGCTGATATCTTCAGGCAGTTTCAGAGGAGACTTTCTGCGGTGAGTCTCCTCTGTTACAAAATGAAGAACCAAGGATCAAGAGAGAGCCCTTAAAAACCTTCATGACATCCCAGCCTCCGGGTATCAAGGCGTGGGGATGGCAGGAGGTGGCAGCGAGGACAGTCATAAATATCTGCTTAGAGGTTTGAGTTGGCAGTAGTTTCTGAAGCCGAATTCCAGGGGTGGGGGAAGTTAAGGGCTGTGTGCAGTTTAGGCTCTGAGTCTGGATCAGAGCTATTTAGAGCAGGCTTATCCCACGAAAGGGCTTCCCAGGTGGCGCTAGTGGCAAAGAACCCGTTTGCCAATGCAGGAGATGTAAGAGACATGGGTTTGATCCCTGGGTTGGGAAGATTCCCTGGAGGAGGGCTGGCAGCCCACTCCAGTATTCTTGCCTGGAGAATCCCACGGACAGAGGAGCCTGGTGGGCTACGGTCTATAGGGTTGCAAAGAGTCACACACGACCAAAGCAACTTAGCACACATTTTATGAAAGGGCCTGGAACTCAGAGATGGGAAGTTGGGGAGGGGGGCTCTGAGCCCCTGTTGGAATCTGGCTTCCAAGACATCCGTTTAGTGCCCAGAGAAGCCAAGGCTCAGCGTGGGGTGGGATATGCTGAACAACATGCGAGAGTGGATGGAACTCACCCTGGAGGCACTGGCTCCTGGAGAGCATCCTCCCACTCCCAGCGGATGGTTTTTCCCACCAAGACCATGCAGGCTGAGCCATTCTTCTTTTGGAATCCACCTTCTTTTCCTAGCCCACTTAAAGAGACACTAAAGGGAAAAACAAACTGTTGATAATTCATAAAATGTAGTCAGTCACCCCTTGGCATCCTATATCATCACATGCCACGGGGTGGGGCTTCCTGGCGGGAATAGGTCATGGCACCAACCAGTATCTCTTGAGTAACTGATTCATGGAACTCACTCACTCATTCAGAGAGAGCTAAAACTTCTCTTCGTCTGTTTTTTTTTTTTTTTTAAATATTTATGTATTTGGCTGTGCCAGTTCTAGGTTGCAGCATGTGGAATCTTCGATCTTCATTGTGGCGTAAGAGACATTTTTTTTAGTTGTGGCCTGTGGAATCTAGTTCCCTGACTAGGAATTGAACCTGGGCCCCCTATATTGAGGGATGCAGCGTCTTAGTCACTGGACCATCGGGGAAGTCTCTCTCTCTCTCTTTTAAAATAAACCTCCCAAACTCCCAGCACTTTAGTTTAATTTTGTGCACACAAGAGTGAACTTGAGGAGGCTGTAAGCAAGTAGTTATGGGTCAGATGCTAAATTATACAGGAAATAATACATTACAGGTAAGGGATTTCCACTTCTGCCTTCTTCCGCTCACCATTTCACTCACTGAGCAGCGCTGGTGCCCCTTGGAGCAGATGCTGGGTTGAAGGAGGCCAATGTCCACATATGACAGGATCTGGGATCTGGGCCGGACTCTAACGCAAGACCTCTGGCCACTGTATATCTCTCAGGCACAGCCCGCCACTGACTGAGTCCCATTCATATACCAGCTCACTCATCCACCCACTCATTTATTCTCTCATTCACTTATCTAATACCAAGCTTCCACCCTGTGCCAGATGCTGGTACCAGGAAGGAAAGAGTCCATTCACTAAAGCAGTTTTCAGGATGTAACATCCTTTACTCCCAGGCTGCTTGCTGTCAGCTGCCCTAAGTACTGCGTGTAAGAACCTGTTCAATTGGCAGCCCTGCCATCCCACCACTGTCCAGAAGGTGGCAGCAAACAGGCCAAAGAGGAGCGCCACAGGTGAGCGGAGTAGAGCGGGAGACAGTTGAGGAGCACCTGCAGAGGAGGTTCTGTCTGGCTTTCTGGAAAGGACCTACTGCATACCCATTCCAGGGGGCAGATGCCCCAAAGCTGCAATATGCACGAAAAGTGATTTGGCAAGGGTATCAGGTTATGTGTAATTAGAAGGCCTTGGATATTGGCTTAACAATAGGATATAGGGGATCCAAGGATGAAACTGCAGCTGGGCCTCAGGAATGGGCTGGGCCCAGTCCATTTCTCAGCCCGGCAGATCATGTGGATGACTCTGTTCTTGTCTTGTCTCTACCCTGGGCTTTCCTGTTCCTTGGAGTGGGAAATAGGGCCATAGCTGGTTGGAATTTACTTATTCCAGGCCCAGCCAGCCAGAAAGATGTTTGAATTCCAGGGAAAGAGATTTATTCGATCAGCTCATCTTATGTCTAGAGCCTGCCTTGGCACCAGTAAATGATGACAATCTGAAAACACAGTGCTGGGCAGGGTGAAAATTAATAAACAGAAACCTCATTTGACATGGAGCTGAAAGGACAGAATGGAGAATTCTCATGCTCTACCTCTAACTGTCAATTGGATACTGAACAGAAACAGACATACTGAATCTCCAACAGGAAGAGGCTTACTGTGTTACTGCTTAGCAGGAGGAGGAATTTCTCTTTGCCTGGCAACAGCCTAGTCAATAAGAGACTTGCAGAATTCAGCCAATGGAAAGCTGCTACACTTTGAACTCCTGGTTTCCTCCAATAGATTCTGTCTATAGGGTCCCCTCCCAATGAACCTCTCTTCCTGTATAAAGGAACATTCCTCTCCTTGTTCTTTAGACTTGCTTGTTGTTCACCATAGACTGTGTGTCCTGAATGGCAATTCTTTGCTGTTTCTGAATAAACCCATTTTGCTAGTGAAATGACAGGCTGTTTAATTTTTTAGTAATAGATTTTCAGCAGTTACTCTGTGGGGAGAATTGGTAGGAGCTGGGAGACCCTTCCCTAGTAGAGGCCTACCGAATGAGTTTGGGTTTGCAGAGTGGCCACATAGAATAGTCTGTATCCTTCCATAGACCATTTCTGCAGAAAGGTGAGCTTCCAGGGTGGTAGGCACAGCTCTGGCCTCACCATAGCACTCTTCTTGTGCACTCAGTTACTGGATTCCAATGTCAAGTACCTGCACCTCTTTGGGAGGGAGAGTGGATAAATTTCCCCGTTCTTGTCCCTGGCATCAGAGCAAATCTAGAGGGTCCAACACAGAACTCCCAAAACTCCCTAGGAAGGCTGAGTCCCAGTTGCTCAGAGTCGTTACCTGTCTGATTATGCACCTGGGATGGCTGCCTCCCTTCTCTCTCTCCCTACTCCCCTGTTGGTGCTTTCTGGCGCTGCTCTATACCCCCGGGTCCTTATCTCTGGCTCTGCAGCTGGAGAACCCACCCAAGACATGTACAAGTCCCCTAGCCATCTTGCAAGCCTGGAGATTAATTCCCCCCCAAAAGATGGAAAGAGATTTATTCGATCAGCTCATCTTATGTCTAGAGCCTGCCTTGGCACCAGTAAATGATGACAATCTGAAAACACAGTGCTGGGCAGGGTGAAAATTAATAAACAGAAACCTCATTTGACATGGAGCTGAAAGGACAGAATGGAGAATTCTCATGCTCTACCTCTAACTGTCAATTGGATACTGAACAGAAACAGACATACTGAATCTCCAACAGGAAGAGGCTTACTGTGTTACTGCTTAGCAGGAGGAGGAATTTCTCTTTGCCTGGCAACAGCCTAGTCAATAAGAGACTTGCAGAATTCAGCCAATGGAAAGCTGCTACACTTTGAACTCCTGGTTTCCTCCAATAGATTCTGTCTATAGGGTCCCCTCCCAATGAACCTCTCTTCCTGTATAAAGGAACATTCCTCTCCTTGTTCTTTAGACTTGCTTGTTGTTCACCATAGACTGTGTGTCCTGAATGGCAATTCTTTGCTGTTTCTGAATAAACCCATTTTGCTAGTGAAATGACAGGCTGTTTAATTTTTTAGTAATAGATTTTCAGCAGTTACTCTGTGGGGAGAATTGGTAGGAGCTGGGAGACCCTTCCTAGTAGAGGCCTACCGAATGAGTTTGGGTTTGCAGAGTGGCCACATAGAATAGTCTGTATCCTTCCATAGACCATTTCTGCAGAAAGGTGAGCTTCCAGGGTGGTAGGCACAGCTCTGGCCTCACCATAGCACTCTTCTTGTGCACTCAGTTACTGGATTCCAATGTCAAGTACCTGCACCTCTTTGGGAGGGAGAGTGGATAAATTTCCCCGTTCTTGTCCCTGGCATCAGAGCAAATCTAGAGGGTCCAACACAGAACTCCCAAAACTCCCTAGGAAGGCTGAGTCCCAGTTGCTCAGAGTCGTTACCTGTCTGATTATGCACCTGGGATGGCTGCCTCCCTTCTCTCTCTCCCTACTCCCCTGTTGGTGCTTTCTGGCGCTGCTCTATACCCCCGGGTCCTTATCTCTGGCTCTGCAGCTGGAGAACCCACCCAAGACTATGTACAAGTCCCCTACATATGAACCTTCAAGTAGCAGACTTTCAAAGGTACAAGTGTGCATCCGGTTCCAGAAAGGAACAAGAACCTGTACCATGAGTGTCAGGCTTGAGTGAACTGCAGCCTGCCCCATCTCCTGTTGCTCCGTCTCTACCATCTGCTTATCCTTCATCTCTGCCATCTCCCATGTCCCTTCTCCAGCCAGGAGCTCTTCCTGCTGTTCACTCGATGCCAGCCCCTGTGGACCAGCTTTGTATTTTTTAAGGTACTGAGCATGCGTTCTCAGTTGAGAATTCTGACTCTTTGAGACCCCATGGATTGTAGTCCACCAGGCTCTTCTGTCCATGGAATTTTTCTAGGCAAGAAGACTGGAGTGGGTTGTTATTTCCTACTTCAGGGAATCTTCTAGACCAGGGATTGAACCCTCGTCTCCTGCATCTCCTGCACTGGCGGGTGGATGCTTTACCACTGTGTCACCTGGGAAGCTTCAAGGTACTGTACTGTAAGGTAAAGATGTTTTTATTATTGTTTGTGATGGTTTTTATGTATTATTTGTATAAAAGTATTATAAGCCTATTGCAATACAGTACTTACAGCTGACTGTGTTAGTTGGGTACCTAGGCTAACTTCATTGGACTGAGAAACAAATTGGACTCACGAATGCGCTCTCAGAACAGAATGCATTTGTCTGTAGAGGACTTACTGTAGTCTTAACAGCAACCAACCATGGTGAGGAACCTTGAAATAAGAGAACTGAGAAATAAGAGCACACACTTGCCATCCGATTTTGCCTTTTTCTTTAAAAATAGAGCTCTTTATTTAAAAAGCTTAGGGTAGGTGCCAACATCATTAAGAAATTGTTTAAATATGACATAAACATAAAATAAAATTAGAAACAAATACAAATATCCAAGAACATATGAACTTCTCAGTATCCTAAAGAATGGGAATTTGGCTTTTACCTAAGGCATCACCTGCCCCTGCCTCCCTTCTCTCTCTCCCTACTCCCCTGTTGGTGCTTTCTGGCGCTGCTCTATACCCCCGGGTCCTTATCTCTGGCTCTGCAGCTGGAGAACCCACCCAAGACTATGTACAAGTCCCCTACATATGAACCTTCAAGTAGCAGACTTTCAAAGGTACAAGTGTGCATCCGGTTCCAGAAAGGAACAAGAACCTGTACCATGAGTGTCAGGCTTGAGTGAACTGCAGCCTGCCCCATCTCCTGTTGCTCCGTCTCTACCATCTGCTTATCCTTCATCTCTGCCATCTCCCATGTCCCTTCTCCAGCCAGGAGCTCTTCCTGCTGTTCACTCGATGCCAGCCCCTGTGGACCAGCTTTGTATTTTTTAAGGTACTGAGCATGCGTTCTCAGTTGAGAATTCTGACTCTTTGAGACCCCATGGATTGTAGTCCACCAGGCTCTTCTGTCCATGGAATTTTTCTAGGCAAGAAGACTGGAGTGGGTTGTTATTTCCTACTTCAGGGAATCTTCTAGACCAGGGATTGAACCCTCGTCTCCTGCATCTCCTGCACTGGCGGGTGGATGCTTTACCACTGTGTCACCTGGGAAGCTTCAAGGTACTGTACTGTAAGGTAAAGATGTTTTTATTATTGTTTGTGATGGTTTTTATGTATTATTTGTATAAAAGTATTATAAGCCTATTGCAATACAGTACTTACAGCTGACTGTGTTAGTTGGGTACCTAGGCTAACTTCATTGGACTGAGAAACAAATTGGACTCACAGAATGCGCTCTCAGAACAGAATGCATTTGTCTGTAGAGGACTTACTGTAGTCTTAACAGCAACCAACCATGGTGAGGAACCTTGAAATAAGAGAACTGAGAAATAAGAGCACACACTTGCCATCCGATTTTGCCTTTTTCTTTAAAAATAGAGCTCTTTATTTAAAAAGCTTAGGGTAGGTGCCAACATCATTAAGAAATTGTTTAAATATGACATAAACATAAAATAAAATTAGAAACAAATACAAATATCCAAGAACATATGAACTTCTCAGTATCCTAAAGAATGGGAATTTGGCTTTTACCTAAGGCATCACCGCTCTGCCCCTGCTGTCCCTCAGGGGTGACCTTGGAGCTCAGGCTACACAGTTCTGGGGACTCAGTTTATGAAAGGTCTTTGTAAACAGTTCAGTGCTGAGGACTCCTGACAAATGATGATATTGATCAGCATGCTCTTTCGTAATGCTGCCCCATAGTTTTTTGTTGATGACTTAATGACCATAAAGGATCTGGACTTTAGAATTAATAGAGGGTTCAGCCTATGTTAGGAATTTAACTTTGAAAAAAAAAAGAAACCTTAAAAAACACACAAGGGGGGCTTCCCCGATGGTCCAGTGGGTAAAGAGTCCACCTTGCAGTGCAAGGGGCACTGGTTGGATCCCTGGCCCGGGAAGATCCCACATGCTGCAGAGCGGCTGGACCGGTGTGTCTAAATATGAGCCAGTGTTCTGGAGTGCATGCGCCCAAAGCTGGTGCTCTGCAATGAGAGAGGCCACTGCAATGGGAGGCCCACACAGGCCAAAGAATAAAGATGGAAGAAAATAAATAAATAAAAAACCAATAAAAGAGGCCAAAATTAAAAACACACACACACACAAGGTTTCAGAATCAAGTGGTTCCTTCACACCAGCTTAAGACCACAGGGATGATAGCTTTTAGTTACTCAGAATTTCCTCCTCAAAGCAGCTCGACAGGTTCCAGAAAGGACAGTGGGCTTGGTCTGGGTGTTTCCTTGGGAGCTGGCCCGGAGCCACAGCCTTCGCCAGTGCCCTGGTTGCTGTGTTTCTTCCTCCTCTGGGCTGAGTGATGGATGTAGACAAGTCTCACAGTGGGGGAAATCCTGGCAGACATGCATGTGCGTGTGCCTCGGCACGCGCATGTGTGAGTGTGAGCCCCAACAGTGGTGAAGGCCCCGGAGACCTCGGGCCCCTGGGAAACCCTTGCTGAGACCTTGGTGCTGTCTACATGGCCAAAGGCGACAGGCACCACTAGCCAGAGACTGACAATCTCACTCGTAGGGGTGTGCACAGTTAAGTCAACATTTCAGCTTCCTCATCTGAAACAAAAGGCAGGATTTTCACCTTGAAAAGGGGCTTGCTAACTTTTTCTTTAGCAGTGGAGACTCCCAAGCACAGCTGCATGGGGTGAGCACTGGAGAAAAACCAGGACCCTGGGAGGCTGCTCTGGTTGACCCCGGGGGCCCCTACGACCTCAGCTCCTACTGCGATGGAGACGCCTCCTGTTGTCACCCAGGGTCTTTTGGAACGATTTGAAAATCACTGAAAGTTTGAGAAGCTTTTCCAGATCCTTCACTTGATGCGGTACCCTCATGAACGCTTCTAAACAACACAGCGCTTGGGGTACAATGCTAATGAAGATGCTTGTTATACTAACGGAAAAAACGTAAGCGCTGGCAGGTGAAATGGCAAGAGCCAAGGGTTGTTTCCTGTGGTCCCTGCAGGGCCAGAAAACTGACAGATGGCTTGGTGTAACGGGTGAAGACTCTGCTCTGCTTATGTATATACTGGCGGGTCTAGCTTCACGACGCAGTTGTTTGAGAACATCTATCCCTCCCCACCGGTAAAGACAGTCGTCTATTTCCAGAGGACAGTGGCTTCTCAAAACTGGAAGGGGCAATGGAACATCTTTACAACCATCTGGTCAACTGAAGGGTCTGAAGTACTAAGCTGGGAATCCCAGGCCCAGGGGTCCAACTCCCTGTTGGGCTGCTACCCCACCACCAATTAACCAGACCCCCTAGACAGTGGACCATTTAGTTCTTTCTTTGCTGGAAAAGGGAGAGGGACCAGGGTCCCCTGAGCTGGTCTTCAGCTTTTGAGAACTCAGTTTCCTGACCACTAGGCAAGGGTTGGGGGCAGTAAGGGCAGGAGGCAGGTGGGAGACTAAAGGTGGGAAATCCAGTCACTCTGAGTTTAGGGTCACAGGCAGGAGATGCCCGATGGTCCCCTCAGAGCCTGGGTGGGTGGGAGAATCCTACCGGTCACTACGTGGTGAGTGGCAATGATGTGGCAGGCATTACGTGTCTGTTGGAACCCTCACCACACCCCAGGTGGTGGCCGCAGACAGGAGACTCAGCCACAGGGAAGGAAGGTGTCTCCCCAGAGGCCACACGACCCGTAAATGGCAGAGCTGCGATCTGGACCCAGGTCTGTCTGATAGTGTAGATTGTATCATGCATGACTCAGAGACTGGGCTTTAAGTGACAACGCCCTTCCCCTACCTCTCCCTCTCCAACACCCTCAGCCGCCTGGAGTTTTCTTCACTGGGGCCCACCCTAGGGGACTTATAAACCAGGATGCCGAGTCCCAGGGAGGAGGGCGTTCAGAGGGTGCTGGAGAAAGGCGTGAGTCTCTGCTGCACCAGGTGTGCCTCCAGATTCCTTCTCTCCCCACATCCAGACGGCCCGTGTGCAGTCAGCCTTCAGTGTCCACTGCATCCTGATCTCCCTTGTTTCCCTGGTCCAGAGATAATTTTACCAGCTGGCTTATCACTCCAGGGACAGTGGGGTGATCTGACACCCAACAGCTTCTGACCTCCATCCATGCTTGTCTCTAGCCCTCTTGATGCTTGGCTCAGAGCCAGATCGTCACAGGACGGGGTGGATTCTGATGGCTCCACCTGGTGGACAGCCTCTAGCTGGGGTTTCTTGAAGTGCTCTAAGAACCCTCAGCTGCCCCAGCAATGATGCTTCCAGGATTCCAAGTCTTGGTGACATCCTGTGTCCCCAGAAAGCTCGGAAGCACCAGGCTTGGAGGCACAGCTCACCTGACCAAGTAATCCCCCAGGGTCCTACCTATGTCCTCAGTCCCCTGGAGGCTCTGAGTCCCCCAGCTGCCAGCACCGCTGTCCTCACTTTGCGATTCGCTCCAACCTTCTTCTTCCTCTTCCTCCTCCTCATCTTCCTCAGGGCTACTGTCCCAGCAGAAGGTCAGTGTCCGAAGCAAAACAGGAGGCTCCCCTGGGACTAGATTCAGGCCTGGTGATGATAAGCCCCAGCTGGTCCAGGGGGAGAGGTTGTCTTTTAGGGGGTCTCCCAGGGAACCGGAGTCCTCAGAGAATTCGGGTGGTGGCAGAGGCTTCCGGTGCTCGTCCTGACTCAGGCCCTGGCCTGGCCCCTTCTTGGCCAAATAACCAGAGGATCCATCCTCTTCCCAGGGGGAGGAGCCCACAGTGCTGGCCCAGCTTCTGCCTGAAGAATCGCAGGCAGCCGAGCCTTCCGCCTGCACCAGAGGCGTCCAGAGCCCTCCCGCCTCGGCGGGCCCGGGGTTCTGGTGCTCCTGCCCCAAGAAAGGGGGCGGTTCAAGGTAGGGCTGGAAGCTGACACTGTGATCCTCCTCATCTGTGTTCTCCTCGCCGTTCTGCTGTTCAGTGCTGTCCTTCTCTGGGCCGGCCTGGAGGGCGGCAGGGGCCCTGCCTCTAGGAGTCAGCCTGACCTTTCTGGTCAGTTCCTTTTGGGGACAGAGGGTCAAGTCCTGCACGCACTCTGGGCCCCTAGGCTGAAAGGTTGCCCCGTGGTGTCTGTGTCCAGAGAATTTCTGATTTGGGGGAAAGGAGAGAAGAACAGAACATTCAGCCTTTCTGGAAGCATGACTGTTCTCATTGGAGTTCCCCTGGAAACAGTCCCCGAGACAAGGATTCAAACATAAATAGTTTCTTTGGGAAGTGATCCCAGGAAGTGCCTGCAAGGAAGTAGCAGCCAATAGCAGAGCGTGATCACTCAAAGTACTCCGAGGGCAGTTGGAACTCAGCCAGTGCAGCACAGGAGCCTCAGAGCACCCTGTCGGGTGAGGGACGGAGAGGGTGCTGGTAAAAATCTGAACAGATCTGACCTCTCCAGGCTTCCCTCATCCCAGTGGCCCCAGATTCTAAGTGAGTGAGCTAGCAGACCGACGAAGAAATTCCAGGGTCTGCCTGTGCAAGATTCATCCCTGGTTAGACTGTGAACAAAGTGCTAGGACCTTTCTAAGCTGTCTCCTTTTGGTTCCACCCTCCCCGCCTCCTTTCCGGGCATCTCTCCTGATAGGGGGCTCTGCTCTTGGCACTTGACAAACCCTAAGCAGAGATGAAATTATTTTAAAAAGGGGCTTAAGGCACTGGTCCCTCCCAGGCATATTTGAGATTTTAATTTCATGCCGAATGAATTTTAATTGCTAATGGTGAAAATTTAGACAGGTAGATAGATGTTTGGACTCAGGCCCTGGCCTGGCCCCTTCTTGGCCAAATAACCAGAGGATCCATCCTCTTCCCAGGGGGAGGAGCCCACAGTGCTGGCCCAGCTTCTGCCTGAAGAATCGCAGGCAGCCGAGCCTTCCGCCTGCACCAGAGGCGTCCAGAGCCCTCCCGCCTCGGCGGGCCCGGGGTTCTGGTGCTCCTGCCCCAAGAAAGGGGGCGGTTCAAGGTAGGGCTGGAAGCTGACACTGTGATCCTCCTCATCTGTGTTCTCCTCGCCGTTCTGCTGTTCAGTGCTGTCCTTCTCTGGGCCGGCCTGGAGGGCGGCAGGGGCCCTGCCTCTAGGAGTCAGCCTGACCTTTCTGGTCAGTTCCTTTTGGGGACAGAGGGTCAAGTCCTGCACGCACTCTGGGCCCCTAGGCTGAAAGGTTGCCCCGTGGTGTCTGTGTCCAGAGAATTTCTGATTTGGGGGAAAGGAGAGAAGAACAGAACATTCAGCCTTTCTGGAAGCATGACTGTTCTCATTGGAGTTCCCCTGGAAACAGTCCCCGAGACAAGGATTCAAACATAAATAGTTTCTTTGGGAAGTGATCCCAGGAAGTGCCTGCAAGGAAGTAGCAGCCAATAGCAGAGCGTGATCACTCAAAGTACTGAGGGCAGTTGGAACTCAGCCAGTGCAGCACAGGAGCCTCAGAGCACCCGGTCGGGTGAGGGACGGAGAGGGTGCTGGTAAAAATCTGAACAGATCTGACCTCTCCAGGCTTCCCTCATCCCAGTGGCCCCAGATTCTAAGTGAGTGAGCTAGCAGACCGACGAAGAAATTCCAGGGTCTGCCTGTGCAAGATTCATCCCTGGTTAGACTGTGAACAAAGTGCTAGGACCTTTCTAAGCTGTCTCCTTTTGGTTCCACCCTCCCCGCCTCCTTTCCGGGCATCTCTCCTGATAGGGGGCTCTGCTCTTGGCACTTGACAAACCCTAAGCAGAGATGAAATTATTTTAAAAAGGGACTTAAGGCACTGGTCCCTCCCAGGCATATTTGAGATTTTAATTTCATGCCGAATGAATTTTAATTGCTAATGGTGAAAATTTAGACAGGTAGATAGATGTTTGGTAGTCTGGGCCATCTTGATAGTCTCTCTGAACTACCTACTAAGTCTAGCTCTACTTCCTTACTCCTCAACAACCCTCCATTCCTGTCCCGTGCCCCCAGATTTGCCATACCAGGGCTTGTGGCATCTTTGCTGGCTGCAGCCAGGGATACCTCTTCGGGCTCTTCCACATCACAAGCCCTATGGTCACAACCAACAGCAGTGGCACCAGAGGTGGCAGCAGCACCAGGAGGGTCCAGTTGGATCCTAGGAAGCAAAAAATAACAGTGACTAGAGAAACAGGGGCTCTTGTCTATCAGCTGCATGTGAGCTGAGGGCTTCACAGACATTATTCTATTTAATCCTCATAAGAGTAAACCCAGGACTATTCCCAGTGGGAATAAATCCACTGGTGGTCCAGTGGTTAAGCATCTGCCTGCCAATGCAGGTGACATGGGGTCGATCCCTGGTCCAGGAAGATCCCACATGCCTTGAGGCAACTAAGCCTGCGTACCACGATGACTGAAGCCCATGCTCTAGAGTCCGTGCTCCGCAACAAGAGAAGCCACTATGATGAGAAGCCCCCACACCACAACAGAGTCACTCCCACTTGCTGCAACTAGAGAAAGCCTTCTAGCAGCAATGAAGACCCAGTGCAACCAAAATAAGTAAATCAATGAAATTAAAAAAAGAAAAAGACAAATCGAACCCATCCTACAGACTATGGAAAGCAAGGTTCAGAGAGGTTATGTAAACTACCCAAAGAGGCCCAGTGAATGAGGGTGGGGCTGGGATTGTAATCAAGGTGAGTCTGTCTCTAGACTTAACCTCTTAACCATTATATTATGAAGCTCTTAAGGCTCAGGGGGAAAGTCCTCACTTCTGTATCACTTTGCACTTACCTGGGGCCTCCAGGAATAAGCAGGTAGGCTCGGAGAGCTCACTGTATTTAGGATTGCCAAAGGTGTAGATGGTTCTGGCGCTGAGGCAGTGGTGCCCGCGGGTGTCTGGCTGGAGGGGAATCTGGACTGGCTGGCCATGGGGAGTGGCTGGAAATCGGGTCTGTTTGGAGACACAAGCAGAGGTAGGTGGACCTGCTGGGCAGACTGGCTCCAGGCAGTCAGGACAGGGTGCGGCTGGAAGGTAGGATACCATCTCATCCTCTGTCGCCCCCTTCCCTTCTTGCCTTCAGTCTTTCCCAGCCTCAGGGTCTTTTCCAACTAGTTGGCTCTTCACATCAGGGGGCCAAAATACTGGACCTTTAGTTTCAGCATCAGTCCTTCCAGTGAATATTAGGGTTGCTTTCCTTTAGGATCAACTGGCTTAATCTCCTTGCAGTCCAAGGGACTCTCAAGAATCTTCTCCAACACCACAGCTTGAAAGCATCAATTCTTTGGCAGTCAACCTTCTTTATGGTCCAATGCTCACATCTGTACACGACTACTAGAAAAACCAGAGCCTTGACTAGATGGACCTATGTCAGGAAAGCCAAGTCTCTGCTTTATAATACACTGTCTAGGTTTGCCATAGCTTTTCTTTCAAGAAGAGAGTGTCTTTTAATTTCATAGCTGCAGTCACCATCAAGTAGTGATTTTGCAGCCCAAGAAAATAAAGCCTGTCACTGTTCCCATTGTTTGCCCATCTATTTGCCATGAAATAATGGGACCGGATGCCATGATGTTAGTTTTTTGAATGCTGCATTTTAAGCCAGCTTTTTCACTCTCTTCTATCACCTTCAACAAGAGGCTCTTTAGTTCCTCTTCACTTTCTGCCATGAGGGTGGTGTCATCTGCATATCTGAAGTTATTGATATTTCTCCTGATAATCTAGCTTCCAGCTTGTACTTCATCCAGACTGGCATTTTGCATTATGTACTCTGCATTTAAGTTAAATAAGCAGGGTGACAATGTACAGCCTTGACGTACTCCTTTCCCATTTTGAACCAGTCCACTGTTCCATTTCCAGTTCTAACTGTTGCTTCTTGATCTGCATACACGTTTCTCAAGGCAAATAGAAGAGGAAAAAAATGGAAGCAGTGACAGATTTTATTTCCTTGGGCTCCAAAAGCACTGCTGATGGTGATTTCAGCCATGCAGTCAAAAGATGCTTGCTCCTTGGAAGAAAAGCTATGATAAACCTAGACAGTGTATTAAAAAACAGAGACATCACTTTGCCGACAAAGGTCCATGTAGTCAAAGCTATAGTTTTCCCAGTAGTCATGTAGGGATGTGAGAGCTGTACCATCAAGAAGGCTGAGGGCTGAAGAACTGATGCTTCTGAACTGTGGTGCTGGAGAAGACTCTTGAGAGTCCCTTGGACAGCAAGAAGATCAAACCAGTCAATCCTAAAGGAAATCAACCCTGAATATTCATTGAAAGGACTATTGCTGATGCTGAAGCTCCAATACTTTGGCCACCTGATGCAAAGAGCCAACTCACTGGAAAAGGCTCTGATGCTGAGAAAGATCAAAAGTCGAAGAAGAAGAGGGTGGGCAGAAGATGAGATGGTTTGGGAGCATCACTGACTCGATGGACATGAGTTTGAACAAATTCCGGGAGATGATGAAGGACAGGGAAGGCTGGTGTGCTGCAGCCCATGGGACTGCAAAGAGTTGGACAGGACTTAGTGACCGAACAACAACAAAGGTGTTTTGAATTATGTTTCTACTGGACAGCGCTGGTCAAGAACACCTGTGAGGTTCTTGAGGGCAGGGACCACATCAGATGAAGATCTGGGATCCAGACTGTGCAGGAGGTCAGGAATGTGAATGCGCGCGAGTTCAGTAAAAGACAAAATGAACAAGATCACGGGTCTGCAGACTTAGTCGCACCTTTGTTTTTGAAAATAGCTCCTGGAACATGGCTATTCCTGTTCACTTACCTATTTAATTATTATGGCTCTTTTGTGTTACAGATGGAGCTGAATAGATGTGAGAGACGATATGGCCTGCCAGGCCAACACTATTTAATCTCTGGCCAGTTACGAAAAAGGTTTGCCAACCCTTCCCATAAGCAACGATATAAAGACATAGCATAGGCACATGCGTGCACAGAAACAAGTCTGAAATTGGATATTCGCCGAAGAGTTATTTGAAACCATCTCTGGGTACTTCTAGTTTTCTTCCTAGAATTTACCTGGATGTTCTAGTTTTTTCCCTAATGAATCTGGTGGCTTAGCAGGTAGGCCTCCTGGAGTTCCTCATACTTTGATCACATTTTATTTTTTAAAAAAGTTTCATAATTAACAAAAAATACGTAGAGAACTGCTGTGTTGTGACGAGTTGTAACACCCAGGGGAAGGATGTCCTGAACCTGGCCTCTTGGGGGAGGGGGCCAGAGGGGAGCCACAAGCCAATCACACTGCAAAGTCGAGGGGTGACTTGACTGCAGGAGTGAGGGCTAAGCCGGGAATGCTTCCTGGAGGAGACATTCAGGCACTAGACTTGGAGGGTGGAGAGCTGGGAGAATGGGGAGAGGACTCAGCCTGGGGGCATGAAAGGAACTTCTCACCTTGTTCCTGGTTCCCTCCTTCCAGAAATCCACCTCGTAGTTCAGATCTACTTGGGGCACACAATGTGGGAGCTGGTACGTGGCATTGATGATCAGGATCTCCTTTGTCTGGTTGAATACCAGGACAGGTGGGGCCGGCTCCACTGGCAGGAAAAGGACAGGACCCATCAGCACCTCCTGCAGGCCACAGAGCCTGCCTGCCCCTGCCTCCAGGCAGGCCTGCTCCTCACCCAGCCCGGGGACAGTCAGCATGCCTTTCCTCACGCTGTGCCTTCCTCCTGGGTACCTTGGTTTGTCAGCATCCTGCCCATTGGTACCTGTATTCTGTTTTGCTGTAAAATGACCACAAACTCAGTGGCTTAAGTCACCACAGATTTACTATGTCACAGTTCAACAGTCTGGGTGGGCTTGATGCGGGGTGGGGAGTATTCAAATCTAGGTGGAAATGAAGGTGTCAATTGGCCTGGGCTTTTATCTGGAAACTTTAGAGGAACAATTCACTTCCACACTCATGCATGTTGTCAGCAGAATTCAGTTCCCTGTGGCTGTGAGACTGAGGTGTATTTCCATGTTGGTTGTTACTCAGGAACCTCTCTCAGCTCCTGAAGGCACCTGCACTTCTTTCTTCAAACAACCCCGAATATAAAGACATAGCATAGGCACATGCGTGCACAGAAACAAGTCTGAAATTGGATATTCCAAGAGTTATTTGAAACCATCTCTGGGTACTTCTAGTTTTCTTCCTAGAATTTACCTGGATGTTCTAGTTTTTTCCCTAATGAATCTGGTGGCTTAGCAGGTAGGCCTCCTGGAGTTCCTCATACTTTGATCACATTTTATTTTTTAAAAAAGTTTCATAATTAACAAAAAATACGTAGAGAACTGCTGTGTTGTGACGAGTTGTAACACCCAGGGGAAGGATGTCCTGAACCTGGCCTCTTGGGGGAGGGGGCCAGAGGGGAGCCACAAGCCAATCACACTGCAAAGTCGAGGGGTGACTTGACTGCAGGAGTGAGGGCTAAGCCGGGAATGCTTCCTGGAGGAGACATTCAGGCACTAGACTTGGAGGGTGGAGAGCTGGGAGAATGAGAGAGAGGACTCAGCCTGGGGGCATGAAAGGAACTTCTCACCTTGTTCCTGGTTCCCTCCTTCCAGAAATCCACCTCGTAGTTCAGATCTACTTGGGGCACACAATGTGGGAGCTGGTACGTGGCATTGATGATCAGGATCTCCTTTGTCTGGTTGAATACCAGGACAGGTGGGGCCGGCTCCACTGGCAGGAAAAGGACAGGACCCATCAGCACCTCCTGCAGGCCACAGAGCCTGCCTGCCCCTGCCTCCAGGCAGGCCTGCTCCTCACCCAGCCCGGGGACAGTCAGCATGCCTTTCCTCACGCTGTGCCTTCCTCCTGGGTACCTTGGTTTGTCAGCATCCTGCCCATTGGTACCTGTATTCTGTTTTGCTGTAAAATGACCACAAACTCAGTGGCTTAAGTCACCACAGATTTACTATGTCACAGTTCAACAGTCTGGGTGGGCTTGATGCGGGGTGGGGAGTATTCAAATCTAGGTGGAAATGAAGGTGTCAATTGGCCTGGGCTTTTATCTGGAAACTTTAGAGGAACAATTCACTTCCACACTCATGCATGTTGTCAGCAGAATTCAGTTCCCTGTGGCTGTGAGACTGAGGTGTATTTCCATGTTGGTTGTTACTCAGGAACCTCTCTCAGCTCCTGAAGGCACCTGCACTTCTTTCTTCTTTTCTTTTCTTTATTTTAAAATTTGGCCACATTGCACAGCATTGTGGGATCTTAGTCCCTGACCAGAGACTGAACCCATACCCCCTGCAGTTGAAGCATGGAGTCTTAACCACTGAACACCCGGGGAATCCCAGTACCTGTATTTCGAATCACGTTTCCCCTTTCATCTTCAAAGCAGAAACACTATGTTGAATCCTACTTATATTCAGCTCTCCCTGATTTCCCCTTCTTCTACACTTAAAGTCTCTGCTTTTAAGGGCTCAAGGGATTAGATAGGGCCCATTTGGATAGTCCAAGATAATCTCACTATTTTAACACCCATAAATTTAATTAAAATCCTTTTTCCATGTAATATGAAGATCTTCAGAGGTTCAGAGATGAAAGCATGAACATCTTTGCAGGAGCCATGCTGCCTATCATGGTCTTCCCTCTGACTCCTTGAAATTCCTGCCCCCCTCAAGGGCAGCATACATCCACTCCCTCCCAGGAACCTCCCAGCCCGAGGTCTCATTCCACTACAGCATGGCCTCAGATTCTAAAATTTCATCGTCTGAAGTACCTAAATCAGGTTCAGGTGAGATTCTGGGTACAATGCATTCAGTACAACTCCTGGAACACAATTCCTGTCTGCTTGTGGACCCGTGAAAATAAAGAGCAAGTTAATCTGCTCCAATATAAGGTGGTATGAGAGGCACTTAATAATAGTCATGGACATTTTGGTTCAAGCAGGGAGAAATAGAAGGTAAAAAAAAAAGTCTCTGGGCCAAAGCAATTTAGAAATCTAGCTCCACATATTAGATTTTAAGGTCCGAGAAGTACGTCTCCTTGGCTTTTAACACTGTTCTCAAGGCTCTTCGTTCTAGTCTCTAAACAATGCTTCCTTTTCATGAAAGGTATTGGCAGCTAAGTAGTTTACCAGTCTGCTTCTTTCCAGTAGAAACTGGGAGACCAGTAGCCTTCTTTCACTTCATATTCTGTTTCTTCTCATCCAAACCAGCAGTGTTTCTGCTGATAGAAAATTCTCAAAAATTTTATGCGTCTCCTGCGGATGTCATGGGGACTGACTCCATTACACAGAAGCGAGCCCCACAAATCTTTTTGAGATATGCTATTTTTAGTTTTGACTCTAGCTGAGCTACCTGAGGGATAACTCTTCAGCTTTCTAGAAGCCCCTTGGTTTGATTGGGGGGAACTGTGTGTTATACCCCTACATCTCTTCAAAGATCCTTTTTTTTTTTTTTATTCTGGACTAAACACTTTGATATTTCTGAGGTTTTAGTGAATGATTGTATAGTCACACCCTTGGGTATTTCTACATGTCATGCTCCTGGAAGCAATTTCTTAATTTTAGGTTTTTTTCTTTTTTTGCCATCTGCATAGGTTGAGAATTTCCCAAACCTTCAAACCCTGGTTCCTTTTTTTCCAGTCTCTTTCCTCAATTTCTCTCTCTCTCTCTCTTTCCTTCTTGCATTTTCCTACAGTTACCAGTAATAAGCCAGACCATGCCATCAACCTTTTGCTTGGAAATCTCCTTGATAAATGTCCAAATTAATCATTTATTAGTTCTGCTTTCCACATACCTGCAGGATACAATTCTGCTAATCTTTTCCCAGTATATAAGGGGCGTCCCCTTACCAAAATTTTCAGTAATATATTCCTCACTTCTTTCTGTGAGATAGTACCTTTAATATCTATATTTCTACTAAAAGTCTACTCAGGATGATATAACTACTTCTGAGGGAGATTTAGGCCTTCCCTGGTGGCTCAATGGTAAAGAATCCACCTGTCAATGCAGGAAAGGCAGGAGACGAGGGTTCCATCCCTGGGTCAGGAAGATCTCCTAGAGGAGGAAATGGCAACCCACTCCAGCATTCTTGCCTGCAAAATCCCATGGACAGAAGAACCTGGTAGATTACAGCCCAAGAGATTGCAAAGAGTCATACACGACTGAGTAACTGAGCACACGCACATGCCCGAAGGAGATATAGGCTTCTCTTGGATACTTCCTTCTGAGTCCTCACTGGCAAAGTCTTTCATGTCCATTTCTCCTGACAGTCTTTTCAAGCTTATCTAGGCTTGACTGGTGGTTTGCAGATGGAGGGGACAGTGACAAAGAATAAAGCACCAAGAGAAAATCAATAACACCATAGTTCAAGGTCCAACTGAAGTATCAGTTTTTCCATTCAGTCTTTCCTGAGTGCCAGCCAACAGGCGCCCTGACCACACTGCTCATCCCTGCCTTGGGTTTGTGCTCAGGGAAAACATGAGCTTCTCTGAGGTGCCACTACTTACGTGTTCACGAAGTACCCACTGGACAGTGACAGGTATTAAGCCCTGGGCAAGGAGACGAGGCCTCTATAAATTTTGACCTCAAGGAGTTGAAGGGAATTAGAGAGAACTGAAATATTCAAACTACCAAAACTCAAGAGAGAAAGTGACCAGGGCCACAGTTGAGGGCAGGAAAAGGCAGGAAGGATCATTCAAGGCTGAGGACATGTGCTGTAGGAGAATCAGGAAGAGTTTTAGGGAGGAGGAAGCAAAAAAATAAAAAGTAACCACCTCTCTGCATCTTTCCCTCTACTGTTCTAATTCTTGTTCCTATTCATCTATCATTCTTCTCGCCAGACAGCCTTTCCATCTGCCTTCCCATCTTTCTTTTCCTTTCCATTCATCCACCATCCTTCTCAACTGTCTTCTTTTCCTTCCTAGCCCATCTCCTTCTCAACCACCCTTCCTTCTTCCAATTATCCTATCTTCCTTTCTTTCCAACTGACATTTCTTCCCTCCAACCCATCCTATCTTCCTCTTCATTTATACTCTCTTCCTTCCTTTTACCTAACCCATCAGCCTACTCTTCTATTCCTCCATCCTTCCTATCCATCCATTCTTTTCTTTCCATACAGCTTTCCTTCCTGGTTTTCCTTTCTCCCTTGCCTCTCCTTCCCTCTTCTCCGTCCCTCCCCTGCCAGGCAGCCAGTCTTCCTTCTCTACTCTCTAGCCACTCACCCATCCATCCGAGCTTCATGCCTATCCTCCACTTCTCCATCCACACTAGTTCCTTCATAGTAAGCATTTAGACATCCTTCTAGCTTCTTCCTTCCCATGCCTCCATCACTTCCTGCCATCATTTCCACACTTCCTTTCTTCTTATCCATTAATCCTTTTCCTCCATTTGTCAATCCACCCAGCCAGCGTCCTTCCATCCAAATCACCTCTCCTTCCTTCTCTGTCATTCTTTCCTGCCATCCTTCATTCAATCCCTTTCTCCCCTCCCTTCAAGCCCTGCTTTGTCCTCAAACATTTTGAGAAGTGATAAGTTACAGACCTCAGCACCATGAGGCTATATTGTCTAAGTGTTTATTTTCCCTTTCTTACCCTTGACTCAATACAGTACCTTATCCAAGATCAGAAAGAACCATTTCACATCACATCTCTATCATTTACTAGCAGGCAAGTTCATTAACTCTTTTGAGTCTTGCTTTATTTATTTATTTTTTAAAATGGGTGGATAAAAAGGTACCTCACAAGTCTGTTGTGAGCATCAGAAATAAAATACATTGGAGAAAAACTTCTCTCTTTACTCAATGCTAACACTGGTGATTTCTGAAGGTTGTAAGCATGGGAAATGTTTCTCTCCCTATTTTTATCTCCCTTTCCCCTGAAAGTTCTACAGTGCGCAGAAATTATTTTTGCAAACAGAATTTTAAAAAAATGTTTCTTAAAGAGAGACTGAACATTTACAAAAATAGGAATAAGTAAATAAAGTGCCTTGGGTAGTTCATAACCAAGGTTATACACAGTAGAAGATGATACACTGGGCTTCCCTGGTGGCTGAGACAGTAAAGAATCTGCCTGAAATGCAGGAGACCTGGGTTTGATTCCTGGTTCAGGAGGATCCCCTGGAGAAGGGAAGGACTACTCATCCCAGTATTCTCGCCTGGAGAATTCCATGGACAGAGGAGCCTGGTGGGATACAGTCCATGGGGTCACAAAGAGTCAGACACAACTGAGTGACTAACACACACACACACACACACTCTGAACTCCTGGGGCTGGTGAACTCCTCTCCCTGTCACAAAGGCAGGCTGCTTGGACACAGGCTAGGACCTGTGGCGGGTGGCTCCAGAGCTGCTCCCTGCTTTGGGAAGGGAGGGACAGATGGCTAGGACAGCAGTGCCACTGAGTCAAGCTCCTGGGTAGAGAGGCTCCCCGTCACAGGTCCCTCACCTACCTTCAAAAAGGTAATCCATGGGCTTGGACTCTACCCAGGGGGACCTGGCGCGGAGTGAGACCGCTTGCACGCGCCCCTTGAACTTGTTGCAGAGGTCTTGTTTCTCCAGGCACATCAGAGGACACACCAGCTCTTTGGTTCCTGCACACTGCTTCACTCTCCGCCACCGTCTGGGGGGTGCAGAGCTGAGGGAGGAGCCAGAAGTGTGTAGGTCACGAATTCAGCCTCTTGGGGTGAGTACACTTGGAGAATACATGATGACTCGTCCCTCCATCCCTCCTGATCGTCCATCCACCTATCTGTCCAGCCAACCAGCAGCTGAGACAGAATGAGAATAGTCCAGTTAAAGCATGGGCATTAGAATGACAGATGAGCGTGGGAACCGGGGCTCTGCCCCTCACTAGCTCTGGGACCTTAATGCTCCCAAGCCCACGTCTCCTTATCAGTCCTGCCTCCCTCAGAGGGCCGTGCTAGTAACCACACTCCACAGGGTCATTCATTCAGGCAGCTACTGACGCCCTGCTGTGTGCCCTGTACCTTGCTGGGTACCATATGAATATCGGAGGGCACACACGTCCATGACGCCAACCTCCTGAGAACACTGAGGTGCAAAGGAGGGACCTGCTTGCTGGGCATTATTCTTGGGGAGTCAGCCATTCACGGCAGAGGAGGTCCCGCCCTCGGGAACCGACACTCTGGAGGGAGGAGCTGGCAGACCATCGTCTCATGGACAAGATCAATCCAGGAGCTGGTGCATGCAGTGCTGACAGGGTCATGTGGGTGACTACTTTCTGAAGGCGGCTCAGGAAAGGCCAGGAAGACAGTGCTGAGGCTGAGGCTGGGATGCTAAGAAGGGAGCTAGGAGACGGGGTGGGGAGAAGGAACCACAAAAGCAAAAGCCTTGTGAAGGGAAGGGACTTGATCTTTCCAGAGAAAACGCAAGGCCTAGGTGGCCAAAGTCTAGTGGACAAGGGACAGAGAAGGTGGGCAGACTGGAGACGAGGATGGAGGCGGGTGGGCAGGGCAGGCGGGGTCTCACTATCTTGGTAACAAGTTTGAATTTTATTCCAGGTGTCATGGGAAGCCACTGGAAGGATCTGAAGAGGGGGATCTAAGGTTATCTAATTTTTGTTTTTCAAATATCGCTCTGATAAGTCACGTTTAAACGGGGTTTAGGCCCCCTGGTCTGCCATTTTGTCACGGAAGCCCTGGAGGACTTAACATAACAGCTTTCTTTTTTTTAGGTGTCCTAAGACACGTCTGCCTGACTCAGGGTCGCGGAGGTCCTCTTCTGTGCTGTCTTCTATAAGTCTTATAACTTTAGCATTTACATTCCACTTCTTTATTTTTAACACTTTCTCTTCACTTTCTGTTTCTTTTAAGGCACGATCTGCTGTATTAAGTTGCTTCTTCTAATTTATTCTTCATTTATGAGATGTGGCAGTTTTGTTGCCCTCTGCAGCAACATGCATGGACCTAGAGATCATCATACGCAGTGAGTTAAGTCAGCCCGAGAAAGACAAATATCATATGATATCACTTACACGTGGAATCTTAAAATAAATGATACAAACTTTGTTTCTCACAGTCCTGGAGACTAGAAGTCCAAGATCAAGGAGTCAGCAGGTTTCCTCTCTTAAGAGATGCTCACCTTCCTTCTCTGGGCAAAGGAGCCTCCTGAGAACACTGAGGTGCAAAGGAGGGACCTGCTTGCTGGGCATTATTCTTGGGAGTCAGCCATTCACGGCAGAGGAGGTCCGCCCTCGGGAACCGACACTCTGGAGGGAGGAGCTGGCAGACCATCGTCTCATGGACAAGATCAATCCAGGAGCTGGTGCATGCAGTGCTGACAGGGTCATGTGGGTGACTACTTTCTGAAGGCGGCTCAGGAAAGGCCAGGAAGACAGTGCTGAGGCTGAGGCTGGGATGCTAAGAAGGGAGCTAGGAGACGGGGTGGGGAGAAGGAACCACAAAAGCAAAAGCCTTGTGAAGGGAAGGGACTTGATCTTTCCAGAGAAAACGCAAGGCCTAGGTGGCCAAAGTCTAGTGGACAAGGGACAGAGAAGGTGGGCAGACTGGAGACGAGGATGGAGGCGGGTGGGCAGGGCAGGCGGGGTCTCACTATCTTGGTAACAAGTTTGAATTTTATTCCAGGTGTCATGGGAAGCCACTGGAAGGATCTGAAGAGGGGGATCTAAGGTTATCTAATTTTTGTTTTTCAAATATCGCTCTGATAAGTCACGTTTAAACGGGGTTTAGGCCCCCTGGTCTGCCATTTTGTCACGGAAGCCCTGGAGGACTTAACATAACAGCTTTCTTTTTTTTAGGTGTCCTAAGACACGTCTGCCTGACTCAGGGTCGCGGAGGTCCTCTTCTGTGCTGTCTTCTATAAGTCTTATAACTTTAGCATTTACATTCCACTTCTTTATTTTTAACACTTTCTCTTCACTTTCTGTTTCTTTTAAGGCACGATCTGCTGTATTAAGTTGCTTCTTCTAATTTATTCTTCATTTATGAGATGTGGCAGTTTTGTTGCCCTCTGCAGCAACATGCATGGACCTAGAGATCATCATACGCAGTGAGTTAAGTCAGCCCGAGAAAGACAAATATCATATGATATCACTTACACGTGGAATCTTAAAATAAATGATACAAACTTTGTTTCTCACAGTCCTGGAGACTAGAAGTCCAAGATCAAGGAGTCAGCAGGTTTCCTCTCTTAAGAGATGCTCACCTTCCTTCTCTCTGTGTCTCACCTGGCTTTTTCTCTGTGTGGGAGCAGCCCTTGAGTGCCTTCCTCTTCTCATAAAGGCACCAGTGCTATTGGCTGAGGGGCTCACCCTTAGGACCGTATTTAATCTTAATTGCCCCTTAAGTCTTAAATGCAGTATTTGTGACTCTGTCTCCATGGATGTTAGGGTTTTAACACATGAGTGACTAAGGGGTGGAACACAATTCAGTCCGTATCAGGGAATTAAGAATTAAGCTGCTATGGAAGGACAAGTCTTTGTATGGATATAGGTTTTTCAGGTCTCTTGGATGTAGATCTAGGAGTGGAATCTGGGAAACTTGGTCACTGAACAGGCACGTTTACAAGAAATGGTAAAGCTCTTTTCCAAAGTGATTGTACCACTGTGGTTCTTACCAACACTGTATAGTCCGTATGCACACGGGATTGGTTCTAGGGCCTCACACTGATACTGAAATCCGCAAGCGTGACGCTCCTTTACATAAGTGGCCTCGTATTTGCGTGCAAGATCTGTACATCCTCCCATATACTTTACATGGTCTCTAGATGACTACAATATAAATGCTATGTAAATAACTATAAATACAGTGCAAATGCTACATAAATAGTTGCTACTGGGTGGCACATTCTCAAGTTTGGCTTCTGGAACGTTCTGGATTTTTAAAAATATTTTTGTTCCATGGTTGGTGGAACCTGTGGCTGCAGATATGGAGGGCCATGTGCTCTCCACACCCACTCCAGTGTGCTTGCCTGGGAAAGCCCATGGACGGAGGAGCCAGTGGGCTACAATCCAGGGGGCTGCAAAAAGTCAGACGCGACCTAGTGACTAAACAGCACAACAACCAAATGCTCTCCACATACTTGTCTACGTTTAGTATTGTCACGTGTTTTTTTCTTTTTCCCCATCATGCCTCTTTTTGTGCATATTTATTTTTCATCCATTTTTGTTCTTTGGCCTCGTGGCCACCCATTGCAGTGGCCTCTCTCACTGCAGAGCACCAGCTCTGGGCGCATGCACTCCAGAGCGCTGGCTCGTATTTGGACACACGGGTCCGGCTGCTCCACGGCATGGGGGATCTTCTTGGGCCAGGGATTGAACCGGTGCCCCTTGCACTGCAAGGTGGACTTTTTTACCCACTGGACCACCAGGGAAGCCCTATTGTCACATCTTTTAATTTTAACCATTCTAGTGAGCATGTAGTAGTATTTCCTTGTAGCTTTAATTTGTACTTCCCTAAAGCGAATGATGTTGAACATCTCTTCATATGCTTATTGATCATTTATATATCTTTTGTTAAGTAACTCTTCAAATATTTTGGAGTGATTCATCTTATTTTTGAGATGTAGAAGTTCTTTATCTTTTATTCTTAGGTCGGGGTTGCTGCTATGGAAGGACAAGTCTTTGTATGGATATAGGTTTTTCAGGTCTCTTGGATGTAGATCTAGGAGTGGAATCTGGGAAACTTGGTCACTGAACAGGCACGTTTACAAGAAATGGTAAAGCTCTTTTCCAAAGTGATTGTACCACTGTGGTTCTTACCAACACTGTATAGTCCGTATGCACACGGGATTGGTTCTAGGGCCTCACACTGATACTGAAATCCGCAAGCGTGACGCTCCTTTACATAAGTGGCCTCGTATTTGCGTGCAAGATCTGTACATCCTCCCATATACTTTACATGGTCTCTAGATGACTACAATATAAATGCTATGTAAATAACTATAAATACAGTGCAAATGCTACATAAATAGTTGCTACTGGGTGGCACATTCTCAAGTTTGGCTTCTGGAACGTTCTGGATTTTTTTAAAAAATATTTTTGTTCCATGGTTGGTGGAACCTGTGGCTGCAGATATGGAGGGCCATGTGCTCTCCACACCCACTCCAGTGTGCTTGCCTGGGAAAGCCCATGGACGGAGGAGCCAGTGGGCTACAATCCAGGGGGCTGCAAAAAGTCAGACGCGACCTAGTGACTAAACAGCACAACAACCAAATGCTCTCCACATACTTGTCTACGTTTAGTATTGTCACGTGTTTTTTTCTTTTTCCCCATCATGCCTCTTTTTGTGCATATTTATTTTTCATCCATCTTTTATTCTTTGGCCTGCGTGGGCCACCCATTGCAGTGGCCTCTCTCACTGCAGAGCACCAGCTCTGGGCGCATGCACTCCAGAGCGCTGGCTCGTATTTGGACACACGGGTCCGGCTGCTCCACGGCATGGGGGATCTTCTTGGGCCAGGGATTGAACCGGTGCCCCTTGCACTGCAAGGTGGACTTTTTTACCCACTGGACCACCAGGGAAGCCCTATTGTCACATCTTTTAATTTTAACCATTCTAGTGAGCATGTAGTAGTATTTCCTTGTAGCTTTAATTTGTACTTCCCTAAAGACGAATGATGTTGAACATCTCTTCATATGCTTATTGATCATTTATATATCTTTTGTTAAGTAACTCTTCAAATATTTTGGGGTGATTCATCTTATTTTTGAGATGTAGAAGTTCTTTATCTATTTTGGATATAAGTTCTTTGTCAGAGTATATATTGTGAATATATATGTCTCAGTGACGGGCCTTTTCATTTTCTTTGGGCTTTTCTTTTAAAGAACAAAAGTTTTAAATTTAGTGAAATACAGTTTATCCGTATTATTGACTAAATCGTACACCCTCCTGTTCATATGTTGAAGCCCTAGAGCCCCAATGTGACTGTAGGGCCTTTAAAGAGGTAATTAAGATTGAATGCCGTCCTAAGGATGAGGCCCTCATGCCTTTATCAGGAGAGGAAGGGATATTAGGGCTGCTCTCACACAGAGAAAAGGCCAGGTGAGGACAGAGGAAAGGAAGGTGGCCATCTCCTGAGAGAGACCTCAGGAGAGGGCAAACCTGTTGACATCTTGATCTTGGACTTCCAGCCTCCAGAACTTTGTGAAAAACAAAACTCTCACAAAGGACTTGTGAGTTTTGTGAGAAACAAATTTCTGTGGTTTAAGCCCCTAGTCTGTGATATTTTGTTACAGAAGCCCTAGCAAATGAACACAGATTTTGATACTATAAGTTGGGTGCTAATGTAACAAATATCTAAAAATAAGTTTGTGGCTTTGCAGCTGGGTGACGGGAGGCTTTGCAGCTGGGTGACGGGTAGAAGTGGCAAGAGTTCTGAAGTTCATGTGAGAAAAAGTCTAAATTTCCTTGAAAAGGTTATTGGTAGGAATATAGATCCCCTTCATGGATTACAACCTTGTTGTGGCAAAGGGGCTTATGTAACTCAGTGAAGCTATGAGCCATGACATACAGGGCCACCCAAGAGGGGTGAGTCACAGTGAAGAGTTTTGACAAAATGTGGCTGTGGGAGTGACCTCAAGTAGCAACGAAGACCATCTTATTGGAAACTGAAAGAAAATTGATCCTTTTTTATCTAGAGTGGCAATGAACATGGCTGACTGACTTCCTAGTGTTTTGTGGAAAATCGTAAGTGGAAAGAGATGAACTTGGATACTTAGCTAAAGGGATTTCAAAGCAATGTGTTAAAGATATGACCTGGTTTCTCCTTACTGTTTATGGTAAAATGAAAGGCGAGAGAGAGAGAGAGAGAGAGAGAGAGAGAGAAGGAAGCCAAAAGGAACAGGACTTGAAAATTAGGAAAATTCTCAGCCTATGTATATAGCGGAAAAAAAAAAAAAAGAAGAAGAAGAAGAAGAAGAAGAAGAAGAAAGAAAGAAAGAAAGCATGTTCTGGAGAGAACACCAAAGCTGTGGCTAGAAAATCATTTGATAAAGAGATCGTGATTGTGACTCACTGATTTAATCAGTCATCTCAGCAGAAGCCAGGAATATAGATGGGATTTAAATAGAGTCATGACTGAATGAAGACATTCAGGTTTTAGGTCAGGAATTGTGCAAATGTATCCAGAACACCTTTTTGCAACAAATGACAATAAAGATATCAAGCGTACTAGGGCCAAGTTCGATCAGAGACCTCAGGAGAGGCAAACCTGTTGACATCTTGATCTTGGACTTCCAGCCTCCAGAACTTTGTGAAAAACAAAACTCTCACAAAGGACTTGTGAGTTTTGTGAGAAACAAATTTCTGTGGTTTAAGCCCCTAGTCTGTGATATTTTGTTACAGAAGCCCTAGCAAATGAACACAGATTTTGATACTATAAGTTGGGTGCTAATGTAACAAATATCTAAAAATAAGTTTGTGGCTTTGCAGCTGGGTGACGGGAGGCTTTGCAGCTGGGTGACGGGTAGAAGTGGCAAGAGTTCTGAAGTTCATGTGAGAAAAAGTCTAAATTTCCTTGAAAAGGTTATTGGTAGGAATATAGATCCCCTTCATGGATTACAACCTTGTTGTGGCAAAGGGGCTTATGTAACTCAGTGAAGCTATGAGCCATGACATACAGGGCCACCCAAGAGGGGTGAGTCACAGTGAAGAGTTTTGACAAAATGTGGCTGTGGGAGTGACCTCAAGTAGCAACGAAGACCATCTTATTGGAAACTGAAAGAAAATTGATCCTTTTTTATCTAGAGTGGCAATGAACATGGCTGACTGACTTCCTAGTGTTTTGTGGAAAATCGTAAGTGGAAAGAGATGAACTTGGATACTTAGCTAAAGGGATTTCAAAGCAATGTGTTAAAGATATGACCTGGTTTCTCCTTACTGTTTATGGTAAAATGAAAGGCGAGAGAGAGAGAGAGAGAGAGAGAGAGAGAAGGAAGCCAAAAGGAACAGGACTTGAAAATTAGGAAAATTCTCAGCCTATGTATATAGCGGAAAAAAAAAAAAAAGAAGAAGAAGAAGAAGAAGAAGAAGAAGAAAGAAAGAAAGAAAGCATGTTCTGGAGAGAACACCAAAGCTGTGGCTAGAAAATCATTTGATAAAGAGATCGTGATTGTGACTCACTGATTTAATCAGTCATCTCAGCAGAAGCCAGGAATATAGATGGGATTTAAATAGAGTCATGACTGAATGAAGACATTCAGGTTTTAGGTCAGGAATTGTGCAAATGTATCCAGAACACCTTTTTGCAACAAATGACAATAAAGATATCAAGACGTACTAGGGCCAAGTTCAAAGGACTCAGGAGCCAACCAGAACAGACTTTAACTGACCAAAGGTGAGATAATTCAAGCTTTGATGAGTGAATCAATTGCAAGGAACTAAACTATCAGGTAAGTTTACCTGAATTGGTGATGATAATAATAATAAAAAAATAGATGGGGGGATATACATATGACTAATCTAGGATCATACATATCTGTAAACAACAAAACTCTGTACAAGTAAAAAGTAAAATAAAAATTAAAAATAAGAAATAGGCAATCACCTTTGGGACATGATAGAGAACCAAATCATTATCTTGAAAACTGGTGAATTTAAAGAAAAAATGGAAGCATTTATTCTGTCTTGCCTGTATGAACAGTACCAACGAATATATCAAATACTACATGAGAGGAACCATCTCTTTAGAAAATAATTCTAGCTCATAAATGAACAAATAATACCATTAGAATATCACAGTTTTAGAATGCTTACAGGAGTTTCAAAAATGTAAAAGGAAGGGAAAATATCATAAAGGTCTAGAGGTTAGGCTTTCAATTCCTTGACCAATTTATCCCACCTCCACTACGCCTGGCTGTGTGGCTTTGAGCAAACAACACTCAATGCTTCAGTTCCCTTCACTGTAGAGTGAAGTCACTGGCTCCTTCCTCGCAGGGTGGTGTGAGGCTAAGTATGTTTCACGTATGGACACAGGGCAGGCACTCAGCCAACCCACAGGACACGCTGGGTATTTTCTGCCTCCTGATACAGCTCTATACCATCCTCTCTCTTTCTTCCTTTCTCTTTTTGGCTGTGCTGGGTTTTTGTTGTGGCGTGCAGGTGTTCTCTCGTTGCGATGAGTCAGGGCTCCTCTCCGGTTGGAGTGGCCTCTCATGCTGCAGAGCATGGGCTCTAAGGTGCAAGCTCTTTGTAGTTGCGGCCCACAGGCTTACTTGCCCTGAGGCATGTGGGATCTTCCTAGACCAGGGATTGAACCCACGTCCCCTACATTGGCAGTTGGATTCTTAACCATTGGACCACCAGGGAAGTTCCCGTTCTTTCTTTTGAAAGCTCGCCACAGTCTGTCCTACCCTAGCCAGGCCCCCACCACTCACATCTGGAGGCTACAGATGGAGGGACCGTGAGAAAACAGGAAGAGAACAAGCTTTGGGGTCAGACAGACCCAGATTTTTCTTCTGGTTCCATCACTGACTTTCTTGTCAAGTCACAGCACCTCTGAGGTGTCTCCTCACCTCTTAAAACAGGGGAAATGCAGGACCTGCCTGGTGATACGGGGAGGAAGAAAGAAAGTACTCGTGCGAGGCTCCTAGCACTCTGCCTGGTACAGGGTGGGCCCTGGGTATGCAGCAGTTCCTCCTTCCTGCCTGCTCCTTCTCAGCAATTCAAGATTAATCCTGCTGCATATCCACTTTCATTAGCTTACTTTCTTATGAGAGATCGTCAGATGATCTCTCCACCTATGTGCAAAGATGGCAAATCTGGTGTCAGACCCCTCTGCATCAACAATGGCTGCCTGGGCTGCCATTGCTGAGAAAGATCCAAGGCTCTGAGCAGGCTCCGTGGGGAAAAGGGTGATCATCTCACGATGCCTAACACAGCTCTGCGAGAGAAACCCCTGCCTCCGTTCTCTGCTGTCATGCCAAGCACTTTATCCAGGCCCTCAAGAATTCCATCGTCGGGCCTTCAGAGCTCCATGCAAGCCCTGCTCTGAGTTTTCTCCAAGATCCCTCCCCTGAGCCCCAGCAGGTGCATCACCTGGGCGCTGTTCTCGATACTGCATCATCCCCACCTCCAGAGCTTCAGCGAATGGCCTCTCCGAATACCTGCCACAGGCTGTCACCCGTGGGACACAGGGAACCCGCGGATGCTGCCCACACTGAATGCAGCTGTTTATGCAGAGAAGCCCCCCTGGCGCCTTCCCACCTCCTCGGTCTCACCCCACTCCCACTCCACCAGCCCGGAGGCACCCCTCCACCTTTGATAGGCCACAATATAGGTCACGTTCTGGGGGTTGCCAGGCCCTGGGAGCCACGTCAGGTGGGCGCTGAAGTCCCGGGAGAGCAGCGTCACGTTCTGGGGAGGGGCCAGGAGGGGCCTTCCTGTGGAGGAGAAAGAAGTCATGAAGCCTGGAGCCATTTTGAGTCGAAGAGCAGCATGGCAGGCAGTCGTGTGCTCACTGAGTTTAAGAACCAGGAGTTACCTGGGGTGGCTGAAGCAGAGGGGACGTGATGGAGAAACCCAGGGGGCAGGATTCCAATCACAGCTATGCGAGCACTGTCTATCACAGCCCCTTCCCTCCCCAGACCTCAGCGACCCAATGTGCTGGGACAAGACCACCGTGCAACCTGAAGGTTCCAGAAAAATAGCACAGAACAGGACCATTGGACAGATTCCTGGACTCCAGGGGGTAACAGCTCTGAGGGTCCCGTGGAGCAGAGGCTCTGTCCTGTTCTCAGCCCTGTCCCCAGAGCCGGCCTGCAGTGGTCCTTGGCACGTAGCAGGTGCACAGTGAAAATCTACTGAGTGAATGAATGAATGAAGACTGCAATGACTTGGATTGTCCTAAGGCCTCCTAACTGCTGTCCCTGCTTCCAACCTTGTTCCCAATCCATTTACCATATGGCAGCAAAGTTTCAAGGAAACTCAGATCATGTCACCCTTTGCTCAAGCTCCCATGACTTCTGTTTCATTCAAAGGGTGATCATCTCACGATGCCTAACACAGCTCTGCGAGAAACCCTGCCTCCGTTCTCTGCTGTCATGCCAAGCACTTTATCCAGGCCCTCAAGAATTCCATCGTCGGGCCTTCAGAGCTCCATGCAAGCCCTGCTCTGAGTTTTCTCCAAGATCCCTCCCCTGAGCCCCAGCAGGTGCATCACCTGGGCGCTGTTCTCGATACTGCATCATCCCCACCTCCAGAGCTTCAGCGAATGGCCTCTCCGAATACCTGCCACAGGCTGTCACCCGTGGGACACAGGGAACCCGCGGATGCTGCCCACACTGAATGCAGCTGTTTATGCAGAGAAGCCCCCCTGGCGCCTTCCCACCTCCTCGGTCTCACCCCACTCCCACTCCACCAGCCCGGAGGCACCCCTCCACCTTTGATAGGCCACAATATAGGTCACGTTCTGGGGGTTGCCAGGCCCTGGGAGCCACGTCAGGTGGGCGCTGAAGTCCCGGGAGAGCAGCGTCACGTTCTGGGGAGGGGCCAGGAGGGGCCTTCCTGTGGAGGAGAAAGAAGTCATGAAGCCTGGAGCCATTTTGAGTCGAAGAGCAGCATGGCAGGCAGTCGTGTGCTCACTGAGTTTAAGAACCAGGAGTTACCTGGGGTGGCTGAAGCAGAGGGGACGTGATGGAGAAACCCAGGGGGCAGGATTCCAATCACAGCTATGCGAGCACTGTCTATCACAGCCCCTTCCCTCCCCAGACCTCAGCGACCCAATGTGCTGGGACAAGACCACCGTGCAACCTGAAGGTTCCAGAAAAATAGCACAGAACAGGACCATTGGACAGATTCCTGGACTCCAGGGGGTAACAGCTCTGAGGGTCCCGTGGAGCAGAGGCTCTGTCCTGTTCTCAGCCCTGTCCCCAGAGCCGGCCTGCAGTGGTCCTTGGCACGTAGCAGGTGCACAGTGAAAATCTACTGAGTGAATGAATGAATGAAGACTGCAATGACTTGGATTGTCCTAAGGCCTCCTAACTGCTGTCCCTGCTTCCAACCTTGTTCCCGCAATCCATTTACCATATGGCAGCAAAAGTTTCAAGGAAACTCAGATCATGTCACCCTTTTGCTCAAGCTCCCCATGACTTCTGTTTCATTCAAGGTAATACCCAGCGTCTTTGCAGGCACCCTCAGGCCCTACCCAGCCCAACCCAGGACTCCCCCTGCTCTGTCCTCTCCAGCCACACTGGCCCCTTCCTGTTCCTAGCGCATGATGGGCACACTCCCACCTCTAGGCCTGTTCACAAGCTGTTCCTTCCGCCTAGACGGTCCTCCTCCTGGATATCCATCTGGCTTACTTCTTTGCTTCCTTCACATCTCTGTTCAGATGTCCCTGTCCCAGGGGCTCTTTCCCTGCCCACCCCTAACTGGCCCCAGCCCCACTTCTTGGCACTCTCTCCTTCTCACTGCTAACTCTCATCTTCTGAAATATGCATCTGATTACACAGCTGCCCAGTGTCTGCCCTTTCCTTATCCTCAGAATAAAGTCCATGTTCCTTATCAAGATATGTGAAGCCATGCCCAGCTTCACCTGGCCATCTTGTCAACCTCTTCCTGACAGCTCACCTACACACCTCACCAGGCTGCAGCCAGTCCTTTCTTCTTGCCCTTCTCAAACCTTTGGATTCTTTTGCATGTCCTTAAATCCGAGTGTCCTTGACAGTGTGATATTCACCATCTAATCTTTTAAAGACTTGATTCAAATATCACTTCCTCCGAGCTTTCCTGTCATCTTTCAGAAGTGGCGGTGAAGCTGCGGCCGCTAAGAAGAGCAGCTAATGTGTATTGTGTTCTAACTATGTGCCAGGCACGATGCAAAATGTTATCTGCGTTTTCTCCTTCAATCTGCCCCACATCCTCAGTAGGCAGGTACTAATTATAATCACCACATTACAGATGAGAAAACCGAGGACTTTTCAGCGAATAAGTTGTAGATAGAGCATTCAAATCCAGGCTTAGTCAATCTCAAAGTCTGAGCTAGCTTTTTTTAAATTTTGGCTGTGGTCTTCATTGCTAAGGAAGGCTTTCTCTGGTTGTGAGGGACTGGGGTCTTTGTTGTGGTGCGGGAGCTTCTCGTTGCTGTGGCTTCTCTTGTGGCAAACTGGCTCTAAGGCACGTAGGCTTCAGTAGCTATGGTGCACTGGCCAAGCTGCCCCAAAGCACGTGGACTCTCCCCTGAGCAGAGACTGAACCCGTGTCCCCTGCATTGGCAGGCAGATTCGTAACCACTGGACCATCAGGGAAACCCTCAAAGTCTGAGCTCTTGATCACACTTCCTCCCCTAGGTTCTCATGGGGCCTGTTGTTGCTTAGTTACTAAGTCATGTTCCAATTCTTTGTGATCCCATGGACTGCAGTACACTAGGCTTCCCTGTCCATGGGATTGCCCAGGCAAGAATCCTGAAGCGGATTGCCATTTCCTTCTCCAGAGCATTTTCCCTGACCCAGGGATCAAACCTTCATCTTCTGCATTGGCAGAAGGCTCTTTACCACGGAGCCACCTGGGAATCCCACTTATCCTCTATTGAGCCTACAAAGGGTGCCAGGCACCAGTGTGGCATTCAATCACATCCTCATTCAATCAAAACCTCAGTCAGTCCTCAGGACAGACCACCATGTGGTGTTGGCATCATTCCCCTTCCACAGAGGGCACTAGGCTCAGAGACAGATGGTGAATAATTTGCCTGAGGCTACACATCCACCTGGATCCAGCTTTGCTCACCCTAAACCTTCACACCACCACTTGTGCTATGTACATTAAATATTCATCAAGTATAAGTATAGCTAGGGGGCTTCCCTGGTGGTCCAGTGGGTAAGGACACCACCTTGCATTGCAAGGGGCGCCGGTTCAATCCCTGGCCTGGGAAGATCCCACGTGCCGCGGAGCAGCTGGACCGATGTGTCCAATTACTGAGCTGGAGCTCTGGCGTGCATGCGCCCAGAGCTGGTGCTCTGCGACAACAGAGGCCACCACGATGGGAGGCCCACACAGGCCAAAGAACAAAGACGGATGAAAATAGATAAATGAAAGACCAATAGAAGTGGCCCCCCCACCCCCCAAAAAAAGGATAGCTAAGTCTAGACAGCAAAACTATTGATTCTGATGGTGAAAAGAGGAGTACAGAGGACCCCCCCCCCAACACACATAGGTACCCTGTCCCTCATCAGCTGCGGTACCACTGTTGTGAAGGCACCAGGGGCTGGGGAATCCGTGAGCCGACCTGGTGGAAGGATCACCTGCACCAGCCGCCCACCTGAGGCCAAAGCTGGCCATGCTCACTTCAGCCTCAGTTTTCTCTGTTCTGTGTGTCTCATCAATGCCTTCCTTTTAGGGTAATTCCCTTAATTGCTCTGAGCCTCAATTTTCCCATCTGAAAAGGGAGAAAATACTACCTCCCTTGCAGGACAGTTGGTTTGTGACGCTTCACTAGAATAAGGTGGTGCCCAGCACAAAGAAGTTGCTCAGAAAAATGCTGGCTTTTTAACAATATTAGATAATATCCAAGGGCCCTTCTAGCTCTTAAATTACTAGTCTAAGACCAGGGAGATAGCCTGGGGGCAATCTGGGGATCGTCTCCCTGGACTGGCCGGGGGCTGGTGGCTGAGTCCTGTCCTTAGGTGTTTTGTAACCTGTGACCTTATTTACCAGTGAGGGAGCAGAATAAAAGGTGGTGTATTAGAACAGTCGCACAGCGTGGACTAAGCCGGTGCTCCTGCTTAGGCCTGGGTGAAACTTATGACACCCCGAGTTGGGAGGAAGGGGAGAGGAGACCCCACTTAACGCCCCCTCCCCGAATTCCGCCTGCGAGGGCAGAGTGCTCCTGCTTGATTTCCTGCCCTAATGAGAGTCAAGTGTGGTATTAGTGCAGCGAACAGGGCTTTTAGGAAACCTGAAAAAGCGCTTTATAAATAAATGCAGCTGACTTTCGAACTGTCACTGTTTTCCCTTGTTCACCTGGAGCTGAACTGGCACTAGGAAATTGGATCTACTTCCCTTAAAGGAATTTCAAAGATTCGAGTTTGTTTAGTCCCCGTAGAAGAAAACTGGTGAGGGTTGTGGGGCAGGTGGAGGAGAGAGGAGTGGGTTCTGCTGATTCGCGAGATCCGCACAGACTGCTTCCCAGACAACTCCCGGATTCCCGGAACTCTGGGTCGGTCTGAGGCAGGCTGGATGGAGCGCCCCGCGGCCCCGCACCCCCGCGTCCTTACCTGGAGCGGATTGCAGCAGACACAGGAGCAGGGGGGCCCAGCGTCGGGCCCCAGTCATGCCGGCCCTCCCGCGGCCCCGGGTGGGACCAGGGCCAGCCTCCCACCTCTAGCCTCCAGGTCCACACTCAGCAGGTGATACGACCGGCAGCCAATAGCAGGCCGAGCCGTGGCCCCGCCCCTCCGGGGAGGGAACTGGGAGGCGTCAGGGGCTTCCCCTGGGGCAGCCCCGCTCACGCTCCCGGAGCTCTCTAGGAGCTCCCCAGTACCTCTGCTTCTTTTTGTTCTTCCCGATCCCGGGGTTGGGAGGTGGGGGGCATCAGTGTATCCGTGTATGGAGGGAGAGGAGAAGAGGAAGACTGTTCATTTTTAATGACGATAGGAGTTCCAGTACAGGACTTTAAACAGAATAAACTAGTTCAGGACCAGTTTAGTCTCGGACACATGGGCTGTGTCAGAGCGCATTCTAAGGGCTAGGTTCGAAGGCAAGCACGTTAGCCCATTATCTGCTTTAACCCCCCAATCCGACGGGTCGTTCCGGTACTCTCTACATCCTTCACATGGAAATGTCAGCCTCCAAAGATTCAGGGGCACGTTATGGGGAAATCTGATCCCTCTGATGCAGAAGCCTGTGATGTGTTACCGGGCACCTGAACAGTAATCGCTTTCAAACAATGGAACCAGCCAGCCTCACCACGGAAAAGTCTACAGTCATGAAAAAAGATGTTGCCAAGACATATATAGTGACTCGGAGATTTATAACACAATCAGTACCAGAAAAGCAAGTACTAAAAAATGAGCCCATTAGAAAAATGTGTGGCTATAGGCATGGATACATTTGGAAGGGTATACACCAGTATGTTAGTGCTTGTCACCTCTCAATGGTGAGAATGTACATATTTTAAAGTTTTCTTCTTTCTGTTCATGTTTAATTTCTAACTTTAAGTAATTAAATTAATCTTTAATTGCATGTTTTAGTCACTTCAATCGTGTCCAACTCTTTGTGACGTATGGGCTATAGCCTACCAGGCTCCTCTGTCTACAGGATTCTCCAGGCAAGAATGCTAGAGTGGGTTGCCATGCCCTCCTCCAGGGGATCTTCCTGACCCAGGGATTGAACCTGTGTCTCTTACATCTACCTGCATTGACAGAAGAGTTCTTTACCACTAGTGCCACTCGGGAAGCCCAATCCTTAATTAAATTAATCCAAAACCAATTTCTAATTAATAGATAATGCTTTTCCAACAAGAAAAGTCACTTTTATTCTAAAAATAATCATAGCTCTCCTTTATGAGCTTGGTTGGTTTCTGTTCTTCCACAACTCTCAAAGGTGGTTTTGCTTCCTCTTTTCAGAGGTGAAATCTGCCATTCTGAGAACCCAGAGAGTTCACACAGGTGCCGAATTCTGGATTCAGTTCCAGGTCTGTCTTACTCCATGGCTACTCTGCCTCTGGGTCACTGCTTTGGATCCCGGGGTTGGGAGGTGGGGGCATCAGTGTATCCGTGTATGGAGGAGAGAGAAGAGGAAGACTGTTCATTTTTAATGACGATAGGAGTTCCAGTACAGGACTTTAAACAGAATAAACTAGTTCAGGACCAGTTTAGTCTCGGACACATGGGCTGTGTCAGAGCGCATTCTAAGGGCTAGGTTCGAAGGCAAGCACGTTAGCCCATTATCTGCTTTAACCCCCCAATCCGACGGGTCGTTCCGGTACTCTCTACATCCTTCACATGGAAATGTCAGCCTCCAAAGATTCAGGGGCACGTTATGGGGAAATCTGATCCCTCTGATGCAGAAGCCTGTGATGTGTTACCGGGCACCTGAACAGTAATCGCTTTCAAACAATGGAACCAGCCAGCCTCACCACGGAAAAGTCTACAGTCATGAAAAAAGATGTTGCCAAGACATATATAGTGACTCGGAGATTTATAACACAATCAGTACCAGAAAAGCAAGTACTAAAAAATGAGCCCATTAGAAAAATGTGTGGCTATAGGCATGGATACATTTGGAAGGGTATACACCAGTATGTTAGTGCTTGTCACCTCTCAATGGTGAGAATGTACATATTTTAAAGTTTTCTTCTTTCTGTTCATGTTTAATTTCTAACTTTAAGTAATTAAATTAATCTTTAATTGCATGTTTTAGTCACTTCAATCGTGTCCAACTCTTTGTGACGTATGGGCTATAGCCTACCAGGCTCCTCTGTCTACAGGATTCTCCAGGCAAGAATGCTAGAGTGGGTTGCCATGCCCTCCTCCAGGGGATCTTCCTGACCCAGGGATTGAACCTGTGTCTCTTACATCTACCTGCATTGACAGAAGAGTTCTTTACCACTAGTGCCACTCGGGAAGCCCAATCCTTAATTAAATTAATCCAAAACCAATTTCTAATTAATAGATAATGCTTTTCCAACAAGAAAAGTCACTTTTATTCTAAAAATAATCATAGCTCTCCTTTATGAGCTTGGTTGGTTTCTGTTCTTCCACAACTCTCAAAGGTGGTTTTGCTTCCTCTTTTCAGAGGTGAAATCTGCCATTCTGAGAACCCAGAGAGTTCACACAGGTGCCGAATTCTGGATTCAGTTCCAGGTCTGTCTTACTCCATGGCTACTCTGCCTCTGGGTCACTGCTTTGTTCATTCTCTGGGTCTCAGGGATGGGCTTGGTAACTGTTGGCCACTTGCGACTGAGCCCGTGCTCTAGGACCAGCCACACTGCAGAGAGCATCCTGCGGCTTCTCTCTGATTGGATGCTCACTTTCAGTTTGAATCCCAGCACTTCTTGGGAGAGAAAATGCATGGGGCTTCATGGGGCTTGGTTGCCCTGTATTTGTCCCTGAGTGCAGACATTCAGACGTTTCAGGGTACTTCTGGAATTTTCATCAGACATTGAACTCAATCGGCCCTTCTTAAAGGGGCTCGTGGAAGCCATGTTCAGACCTCCAAGGCGAGGAAGATGGAAGTGACCTCACAAGGGAGCACAATTAGCTATCTTTGAGTCACCCCTGGAACTGTGACTTCGACTGACTAACTGCAGTTCTTTCAGACCCAGAATCCCACTAACCTGGGAGCAGCTTGGCAGGGGGCACAGAAGTGTCTTCCTTTGCCACCTGCTCCACAGGTATGGTTCATCTCACACCTGTGAATGAGATCGTGAATCTCACACCTGTTCTTCCTGATATAATCTGCCCTGTTCTTGCTTTCCCTTGCTTCCTTTCTCCCCACCCCATAATTTCAAGTTAGGAAGTGGTGTGTCTGAATGCTTTGCTGCATCAACGTGAAAGGACATTTTGTGACCACAAAGGTCGGGTAAGTTGCTTCTCTCTAAATGCTAAATGATGTCATCTTGAAAAAATGAAAGACGAAAGGGAAAATCTCAACCAGTTACCACAGTCTAATCTCTAGGTGGGTCCCCAGAGAGTTGCTTCGATTTCTTCCCAGTATCAAATAAAATGGCGGTATCTCTATGAGATCTCTTTACCTGTGACAGCATCAATAACATTAAGATTTACTTGAGTCCCTGTCATGCAGCAGGCACTACAGTTTAATTATGTTGTAGTATTTAGTACATACATCAATCCCATGAGGTGGGTATTAACATCTCTTGTAACAGCTGAAATTCTGAAAGGTTTCATTGCTTGCCCAAGGTCACACAGCTAGTTAATGATGGGGCTGGGATTTGAATCTCAGTCTGACCTGTGAGTTTAAAACTTCCGCTACTCAGCCTCCTGCTGGTTAAGGGCAGACAAAAATAAAATGCCCTGATCTTGATCACTTCCTGATTTGCAAAGATCATAACACTAAACTCTACCATTGTTGGGGTGCCGGCTTCCTCTTTGGTGACGGCAGGGGTGCTGCTAAGTGTTAAGGACTGGGTCTTGTGGGGCAGGGGAAAGCCCTGCTTGATAGCATTTGCCAGTTTCTGTGGTATAAATACCTCCACCATGATCCATTTCAGTTTGAAGTCACTGAACACAAAGTTGGTAAGAAATGCACACCCTGGGCTCTCCTGAGATGGCAGGAGCCTGCTTCAACACAGCACAGGGTGGAAGAGCCAGAACTGAGCTTCCCCATGTTTAGAACACACCGTGTCTCGAGACCTAAGTGGCATACAGGGCTCACGTGGAGCCTCTGGTCCAGAGCATGAGACTTGTGATCTCTTACGAGACTCGTGTAGTCTAAGGGTTTTACAATGGGGCCTCCACTGACCTTTTGAACCCTTCTCCAGGTCTCTGTTCTCCACCCACAGAGTGTCTTGGAGCCTCTCTCTCTCTCTCTCTCCTCCCTCGTCTTGCTCTCATTCTCACTCTCACTCTCTCTGTCTCATCTTTCAAATACTGTGCCCAGGATTCCATTCCCAGGCTTATCTTCTAGGCTTTGAGCCAACTCCTATTTTTGCTTCCTGTCTCAGCTCATGAGTCACTTTCTCAGGCAATCTTCCTTAACCCCTGACTTTAATCTGTTCCCAGTCCCCATACATGTCTCCTTTGGCAATACTAATCACCATCTCACGGAAATCATTTTTGTGCCTTTAACGCTTCTCCTGGATATGTCCTCACGGCCTAGCGCATAATAGATACTCAATGGTGAGTGAGTAATACTTTTTCTCTTAACATTTTATTCTGTATTGGAGTATAACTGATAGCAAGGATGTGATATATTCAGGTGGACAGCAAAGGGACTCAGCCATATATGTATGTGTGTGTGTATATATATATATATATATATATATCTCCATTCTCCTCCAAACTCCCCTTCCTTCCCAGCTGCCACCTAACATTGAGCAAAGTTCCCTGCACTAGACAGTAAGTCCTTGTTGGTTATCCACTTTAAATATGGCAGTGTGTTCATGTCGGTCTCAAACTCCCTAACTATCCCTTCTCCCCATTCCTCCCCTTTCCTAACAGCCATACATTTGTTCATTAACAAGCTTTTAATGTCTAAGGCTCAGGAAACACAGTTCCAGATGCCCGAGACAGCTCAGCCCCACTCCTGGATCTTAGCCGGCACAAGGCAGTCACTCTGTAAATGTTTACTAGGCTGGCTTTGGTGTATGACTCATAACTGAAAGTACCTCAGTATCTCTTCTGAAAGAGTGATTTCACAGTCATGCCTCATTCCATAGATGGGATATTACCGTCACACTTCTTCCATTGACTCCGGGACTGAGCTGCACAAAACCATATTACTTTTCGGAGTTACAGCTTCCTTTTTTGAGCCAGAACTGACCCCCTTTCCGTGTCTCGACCTTTTGGAACATGAGACTTGTGATCTCTTACGAGACTCGTGTAGTCTAAGGGTTTTACAATGGGGCCTCCACTGACCTTTTGAACCCTTCTCCAGGTCTCTGTTCTCCACCCACAGAGTGTCTTGGAGCCTCTCTCTCTCTCTCTCTCCTCCCTCGTCTTGCTCTCATTCTCACTCTCACTCTCTCTGTCTCATCTTTCAAATACTGTGCCCAGGATTCCATTCCCAGGCTTATCTTCTAGGCTTTGAGCCAACTCCTATTTTTGCTTCCTGTCTCAGCTCATGAGTCACTTTCTCAGGCAATCTTCCTTAACCCCTGACTTTAATCTGTTCCCAGTCCCCATACATGTCTCCTTTGGCAATACTAATCACCATCTCACGGAAATCATTTTTGTGCCTTTAACGCTTCTCCTGGATATGTCCTCACGGCCTAGCGCATAATAGATACTCAATGGTGAGTGAGTAATACTTTTTCTCTTAACATTTTATTCTGTATTGGAGTATAACTGATAGCAAGGATGTGATATATTCAGGTGGACAGCAAAGGGACTCAGCCATATATGTATGTGTGTGTGTATATATATATATATATATATATATCTCCATTCTCCTCCAAACTCCCCTTCCTTCCCAGCTGCCACCTAACATTGAGCAAAGTTCCCTGCACTAGACAGTAAGTCCTTGTTGGTTATCCACTTTAAATATGGCAGTGTGTTCATGTCGGTCTCAAACTCCCTAACTATCCCTTCTCCCCATTCCTCCCCTTTCCTAACAGCCATACATTTGTTCATTAACAAGCTTTTAATGTCTAAGGCTCAGGAAACACAGTTCCAGATGCCCGAGACAGCTCAGCCCCACTCCTGGATCTTAGCCGGCACAAGGCAGTCACTCTGTAAATGTTTACTAGGCTGGCTTTGGTGTATGACTCATAACTGAAAGTACATCAGTATCTCTTCTGAAAGAGTGATTTCACAGTCATGCCTCATTCCATAGATGGGATATTACCGTCACACTTCTTCCATTGACTCCGGGACTGAGCTGCACAAAACCATATTACTTTTCGAGGAGTTACAGCTTCCTTCTTTTCTTCCTGGGTCAGCAAAGGGTCCAGCAAGGTTGGATCAGGATCAGTGGACGCTGGAAAAGACAGGTGAGGAGAAAGTCTAAGAGCCAACTGGAGCTTAGGGGTTTAGAGGAAAAAGGAGCAAGTTTAGGAGCCAGATGAGGTGACTGTGAGATGAGAGAGATGGAGAAAGTGAATTTTAAGACTTTTTGTTCTGTGTTGGGGCTGGAATCCGTTTAGGCAATCCCCGCCCCCCCCCGCCAGACTAAAGATTTTGAATGGTTTGAAACTCATTGTTTTGACTGCTGTTTTTGCTCTTGCTGTTTTAATGCAAATCTAGGGGGAGGTGGACCTCAAAACAAGAACAGGAAAGTCCATTTTTGTATGGTAATATTACTTAAGACTTTATCAGCAGTTGGAACAGAAACCCCAGATTGTTTAAGCCAAAAAGGAATTCCGTAGGCTCACCAGATTGGGAAATTCAAGAGTGGATGCGGCCTTGGGAAGGCTCTGGAAGGTCAAGGTTCTGATTGGCTTGACTTGCGTCACGTGCCATTCCCTGAACCAATCAGTGTGGTCAGGATGGGATAGTGGAATTGACTGGTCTGGGTAGGGCGCCCACCCCTGGGGTATGAGGCATAAATAAAGCGCCCTGATTAACAGCCCCTCCAGCCACGTGGAGTGGAGAATGGGTAGCTACCCAAAGACTGCACAGCTCCCCAAAGACTGGGTGTGGAGGAGGCAAATAGAACATATCCACTACAGAAGATTACATGTGAGGAGACCTCTGAGATTGGCCACAGCGACTTCCTACCTTGGAAAGATAAGTGCCAGATACTGCTTGGAATTCTCCAACGACGAACCCTCACTCCCCTTGGGATGCCAATTCTCTTTCTGAACAGTTCTGAAACTGCCCCCTAAATGGATCTACCACCTTGTAGTTTTCACCAATCCTCTAGCTCTTCCTTTTGATGCTTTCCAAAATAAACCAAAGCCCCCCCTTCCATGGCAACCTTTCAAATGTTATCTCTGGAACCTTCTTATTGGATAGTGTAGGGGTGCCAGCTAGTTTTCTAGGATAAAAACACAAGCCTGCGAATCTGGAGGCCTGAGCTCCAGCGCTTATTTTGCCTTTAATGCAGCCTATTGGTCATCTTGGGAGCAGGTGTACACTGTCCCCATGTTACAGATGATTATACCCCCAATTCGAATGTTGAAATCCTGACCCCCAAAGTGATAGAGTTTTGAAATGGGGCCTTTGGGACATCATAAGATCATGAGAGGGGAACCCTCATGAATGGGATTAGCACCTTAAGAAGAAGAGACACAAGAGAGATCATCATCTTCTCAGCCACGTGGGTGAAGAAAAGAAGACTTCTGCCATCAGCATCCATGAAGAGCGTTCTTGGCAGGAACAGACTTGGCTGACATCTTGATCTGGAACGTCCCAGTCTCTGGAACTGTGAGAAATAAATGTTGCTTAAGCCCTTCAATCTCTGGTATTCTGTTATGGCAGCCTGAACTAAGACAGACGCTGAGGTAGGGAGAGGTATGCCCAAGGGCCCGCAGTTGGAAATGGGGAGGCTGCCGTTTGTAGCCAGGACCACATGATTCCAAAGCTTCCAGTTTTTATCACTCCATGGCTTTATGCAAGTTACATCCTTTCTCTGGACCTCAGTTTTCTCACCTGTAACTTACAGGGAACGTTAGTGCACAGTAGTCACCGGGAAGGTTTGGGAAACCACAGATTGCTAGGGCTCACCCCCAGAGGCCCTGATTTCGTGTTCCTGGGGTGGGGCCTGAGGCATTGCGTTTTAACAAGGTCCCGGGTGCTGCCCGTCGGGGTTCCACGCTTTGAGAACTGCCGCAGTCATCGGTTCCAGCTCTAACATGCCTGTGGCAGGGTGGGAGAATTTTCACCTTTCCATTTAGCTGAGATTAATAAGCTTGGCTTAACAACAAAATTTTCCCATGGGTTTTAGAATCCTATAGGTTTTCTAAGTATAACACTTAACTGAGCACCTACTACGGGCCAACTGCCTTCGCTCCTTTATCAAATCTAATTCTTACAAAAATTTTAAATTTTCCATGGAAACTGTAGTTTTCACCAACCGTTTTTATTTTCCCCCCCTTATAATTTGTTATCTCTGGAACCTTCTTATTGGATAGTGTAGGGTGCCAGCTAGTTTTCTAGGATAAAAACACAAGCCTGCGAATCTGGAGGCCTGAGCTCCAGCGCTTATTTTGCCTTTAATGCAGCCTATTGGTCATCTTGGGAGCAGGTGTACACTGTCCCCATGTTACAGATGATTATACCCCCAATTCGAATGTTGAAATCCTGACCCCCAAAGTGATAGAGTTTTGAAATGGGGCCTTTGGGACATCATAAGATCATGAGAGGGGAACCCTCATGAATGGGATTAGCACCTTAAGAAGAAGAGACACAAGAGAGATCATCATCTTCTCAGCCACGTGGGTGAAGAAAAGAAGACTTCTGCCATCAGCATCCATGAAGAGCGTTCTTGGCAGGAACAGACTTGGCTGACATCTTGATCTGGAACGTCCCAGTCTCTGGAACTGTGAGAAATAAATGTTGCTTAAGCCCTTCAATCTCTGGTATTCTGTTATGGCAGCCTGAACTAAGACAGACGCTGAGGTAGGGAGAGGTATGCCCAAGGGCCCGCAGTTGGAAATGGGGAGGCTGCCGTTTGTAGCCAGGACCACATGATTCCAAAGCTTCCAGTTTTTATCACTCCATGGCTTTATGCAAGTTACATCCTTTCTCTGGACCTCAGTTTTCTCACCTGTAACTTACAGGGAACGTTAGTGCACAGTAGTCACCGGGAAGGTTTGGGAAACCACAGATTGCTAGGGCTCACCCCCAGAGGCCCTGATTTCGTGTTCCTGGGGTGGGGCCTGAGGCATTGCGTTTTAACAAGGTCCCGGGTGCTGCCCGTCGGGGTTCCACGCTTTGAGAACTGCCGCAGTCATCGGTTCCAGCTCTAACATGCCTGTGGCAGGGTGGGAGAATTTTCACCTTTCCATTTAGCTGAGATTAATAAGCTTGGCTTAACAACAAAATTTTCCCATGGGTTTTAGAATCCTATAGGTTTTCTAAGTATAACACTTAACTGAGCACCTACTACGGGCCAACTGCCTTCGCTCCTTTATCAAATCTAATTCTTACAACCCATCTCAAAGGTAAGTATCAATATTGATGTTTTGCCCATGGGAAACTGAGATTTAGAAAGGTTAAGCATCTGAGCTAAGGGGTATGTAATAATTACACATTCTGGTGGTTCCTCTAAAGGTTATATTTAGAGTGATGATATGACTCGGCAGTTCCACTCCTGGCTATATACCCAAGAGGACTGAAAATGTGTCTACTTGAACACTGTACATGAATGTTCAGAACAGCATTATTTGTAGTAATCAAAAAGTAGAAACAATCTAACGTTCCAACAACTGATGAAAGTACAAACAGAATGTGATATATTCATACAGTAGAACACTATCTAGTAATAAAAGGAATGGTGTATTGATACATACCACACCACAGATGAACTTTGAAAACAGTGTGCTAAGCCAAAGAAGCCAGACCCCAAAGACCACTTGTATACTCCATGTGTAGCAAATGTCCGGGCTAGGCACATCTAAAGCGACATTAAGTATATTAGTGGTTGCTGGGGGCTGGGGGAGGGCAGAACAAAAGTGACTTTCTTAGCAGATGTGCGGCTTCTTATCCAGGTGTTGAAAATGTTCTGGAATGTTCCAGTGACTTTGTGTATCTATTAAATACTGCGCACTTTCAAAGGGTGAATTTTATGGTGGGCGACTTGTATCTCTACTACAGAGGCAGGTGGGGTTCCTAAGGGCTCCTCAGGGTGCTCAGAGAGAGGTGGAGCTGGAAATGGAACGCAGGGGTTTGTGACAGCCTGGAAAAAGCCCACGGTTAACGATCTTGGTTCAGCCGTTAATCTTAGGCAAGGCCCCTCCTTCCTCCCTTCTGGCCTGAACCTCCTCTGCAGCAGGGTGAGGACCTGGCCACAGGTGAGGAGACTCCAGAGGGAGTCGGGGAGGAGGGCAGGACCGCTCTCCTCCGAGAACCCCCTCCCTTTCCTGTAAGAACAGCCAGGTTTATTCCAGACCTGCCTTGAACACTCTTTCCCGGCCTGGGAAGGCCCTCAGGCCCTCGACAGTGGTCCCCATGTGTGCTGGCCGGGCGTGCAGGACCGACTCTGAGCCTGCCCATGGGTTTAAAATCAACATCTTAACTGAGCACCTACTACGGGCCAACTGCCTTCGCTCCTTTATCAAATCTAATTCTTACAACCCATCTCAAAGGTAAGTATCAATATTGATGTTTTGCCCATGGGAAACTGAGATTTAGAAAGGTTAAGCATCTGAGCTAAGGGGTATGTAATAATTACACATTCTGGTGGTTCCTCTAAAGGTTATATTTAGAGTGATGATATGACTCGGCAGTTCCACTCCTGGCTATATACCCAAGAGGACTGAAAATGTGTCTACTTGAACACTGTACATGAATGTTCAGAACAGCATTATTTGTAGTAATCAAAAAGTAGAAACAATCTAACGTTCCAACAACTGATGAAAGTACAAACAGAATGTGATATATTCATACAGTAGAACACTATCTAGTAATAAAAGGAATGGTGTATTGATACATACCACACCACAGATGAACTTTGAAAACAGTGTGCTAAGCCAAAGAAGCCAGACCCCAAAGACCACTTGTATACTCCATGTGTAGCAAATGTCCGGGCTAGGCACATCTAAAGCGACATTAAGTATATCAGTGGTTGCTGGGGGCTGGGGGAGGGCAGAACAAAAGTGACTTTCTTAGCAGATGTGCGGCTTCTTATCCAGGTGTTGAAAATGTTCTGGAATGTTCCAGTGACTTTGTGTATCTATTAAATACTGCGCACTTTCAAAGGGTGAATTTTATGGTGGGCGACTTGTATCTCTACTACAGAGGCAGGTGGGGTTCCTAAGGGCTCCTCAGGGTGCTCAGAGAGAGGTGGAGCTGGAAATGGAACGCAGGGGTTTGTGACAGCCTGGAAAAAGCCCACGGTTAACGATCTTGGTTCAGCCGTTAATCTTAGGCAAGGCCCCTCCTTCCTCCCTTCTGGCCTGAACCTCCTCTGCAGCAGGGTGAGGACCTGGCCACAGGTGAGGAGACTCCAGAGGGAGTCGGGGAGGAGGGCAGGACCGCTCTCCTCCGAGAACCCCCTCCCTTTCCTGTAAGAACAGCCAGGTTTATTCCAGACCTGCCTTGAACACTCTTTCCCGGCCTGGGAAGGCCCTCAGGCCCTCGACAGTGGTCCCCATGTGTGCTGGCCGGGCGTGCAGGACCGACTCTGAGCCTGCCGGGACTGGCAGCCCGCCTACTCCTTCTGAGAAAGTGGAGGCGGCCAGGCCACGGGCACCTGAGGCGCCAGAACCGCACATTTCGGATGAAGAAGCCTCTGCTTCCACGCGCTTCTTCATCCGCCCCCTTCCCTGGCTGCCTGTCCCTGCCCACCGACTCTGGCGCTGCATTCTCTCTCTCTCCCTTCATTCCTTAATCCTTTCCTCCCTATTTACTCTTTCTTGGATCTCTTCTTCTTAATTTTTAATTACACATGCAATAGATGAATACGTTTTCCTTTTAATACAGAATTCTCTGTCCTTTCTTCTCCCCCTCTCCCCATGCCCAGAGTGACTGAACAGTTTGGGGGTGAGTTTTCATGAACCCATAGAAAATATGATATTACATGTCATTGTGTGTGTGTTTTAAAATATACATTGTTTTCTTTACATTGCCTGCTTCTGGCATTTTTTACTCAGTGAGACTTTGTTGAGAACTTTCCACATTGGTATATACAGACTTTTTTTCCCTCTCACAACTCAAAATAGTTCATATTTCATGCAGACAGTGGCTGCAGCCATGAGATTAAAAGATGCTTATTCTGCTCCTTGGAAGAAAAGATATGACAAACAGTGTATTAAAAAGCAAAGACATCATTTGGCTAACAAAGGTCCATATTAGGCAAAGCTATTGCTTTTCCAGGAGCAGTGTTGAACTGTAAGAGTTGTGGTGTTGAGAAGACACTTGAGAGTCCCTTAGATTGCAAAGAGATCAAACCAGCCAATCCTCGAGGAATCAACTCTGAACATTCATTGGAAGGACTGATGAAGCTGAAACTCCAATACTTTGGCCTCCTACCGTCAAGAGTCAATGCATTGAAAAAGACCCCGATGTTGGGAAAGACTGAGGGCAGGAAGAGAGATGAGATGATTGGATGGTGTCACTGACTCAATAGACACGAGCTTGAACAAACTCTGAGAGACCGTGAAGGCTTAGGCTTCCCTAGGCCTGGCGTGCTGCAGCCCATAGGGTTGCAGAGAGTTGGACAAGACTTGGCCACTGAACAACAAAGTACTTCATGGTCTGGATGTGCCATATTTTATTTAATTGATCTCCAATTGTTGGCTATTTAAGATGTTTTTTATTATTCATGATGACAAAACGCCTTGACAATGTCTTTGGACACCACACGTGCTCGGGCACATGTTCCCTGGAAATAGATAGCCATGGATCTGCTGGGTCACAGGGTGTGTGCGTTTCATTATTTAACAGATATTACAAGTTTCTCTTCGTAAGGATGGAACTGATCTACTTCCTACCTGGAGTATACATGAGATCATCCTGTTTCCAATATCCTTGTCAACCTTTGATTTCATCAATAGATTTTTTTTTTTTTTTTTTTGCCAGTAGTGTTTTCTTACTGTGGTGCTAATTTGCATTTGCATGGAGGTTATTTTGAAAGTCCAGGTTGCCAGTGTGGAAGAACTCAGGAATTGGGATTAGGTGGCTTGAATCCCACTCTGTCATATACGGTGTGACCTTGAGCATACTAATCACCTCTCTGGTCCAGGCATGTTCACACACACCATCTCTCTGTAATCTGTATTCTTTTGATGCCTAAGAATCTTGGTTATGAGTTTTCTTTTGGGGTCCTTGTTTCTTTGTCTCTGGGGTCTAAGGTCTTTTGGTCCCTAAGGAGCCCATTCCTCCCTCCCTTCTCTCTAAAATGCATGAGTAAAGCACAGTGTTCAGGAGTTCTTGTTAGAATGCACATATGTGCCCACCAGTGGGCAAATCTTCAACTTACCCATAGCTCATTAAATCCTGACCAACTCACAGCCAGCAACAGGGACAGGACACCAGATAGAAAGGGCTTTATATATGTTTTCTTTTTATTTATTTTTGGCTGTTCTGGGTTTTCACTGCTGCTGCAGGCTCTTCTCTAGCTGCAGGGAGTGGGGGCTACTCTCTAGTTGAGGTGAGCAGGCTTCTTGTTGCGGTGACTTCTCTTGCTGTGGAACTCCAGCTCTAGGACACATGGGCTTCAATAGTTGCGGCGCATGGGCTCAATAGTTGAACTTCCAAGGCTCTAGAGCACAGGCTCCATAGTTGTGGCTCATGGGTTTATGTGGGATCTTCCCTGATGAGGGACTGAGTTCATGTGACTTGCATTGGCAGGTGAACTCTTCACCATTGAGCTACCAGGGAAGTCCTATATTTTTTCTTTTGTAATACTTTACTGTGTTGTTATTGTTGTTCAGTTGAAAGGTAGAAAAGTAGAGAGGGAATTTAAAAAAAATAATAACACCTCTCCCTGAAGAAACTCATTGCTGCCATTGATGTGTCTATCTTTGATTTATATGTATATAGATTTTAAAAAATCAGGAGATTCCCTGGTGGTAGAGAGTTCATCTGCCAATGCTGGTGACATGGGTTTGATCCCTGATCTGGGAAGATCCCACATGTTGCGGAGCAACTAAGCCTGTGAGCCACAACTATGGAGCCTGTGCTCTAGAGCCTCAGAGCCGCAACTATGGAGCCCATGTGCTGCAACTACTGAAGCCCGTGAGCCCTGGAGCTCAAGTTCCACATCAAGAGAAGTCACCGCAACAAGAAGCCTGCTCACCTCAACTAGAAAGTAGTCCCCACTCCCTGTAACTAGAGAAGAGCCTGTGGCAGCAGTGAAAACCCAGAATAGCCAAAAATAAATAAATAAATAAAATTAAAAGAAAAATCAACTATATCCCAATAAAAATTTTAAAAATAAAAAACATTTTAAAAAATCTTGTTTTCTTTTCAACTGCTTTCAGAAAAGTTGTACCAGGGCTTCCCTGGTGGTCCAGTGGGTAAGGATACCGCCTTGCAGTGCAAGGGGCACCGGTTCGAGCCCTGGCCTGGGAAGATCCCACGTGCTGCGGAGCGGCTGGACTGATGTGTCCAATCACCGAGTCAGAGCTCTGGAGTGCATGCGCCCGGAGTCGGTGCTCTGCGACGACAGAGGCCATGATGGGAGACCCACGCGGGCCAGAGAACAAAGATGGATGAAAAATGCACAAATGAAAGACCAATAGAAGTGACCCGCCCGCCCTCCTCCCTCCCACCCCACCCCACCGCCCCCAAAAAGAAAAAACATGTTAATTAAAAAAAAAAAGAAAGAAAGAAAAGTTGTACCAATTTGGGTTTCCCTGAGGAAGTGTGGACGAGTAAGCTTTGAAAGGAGCAGCATGGCCTTCACTCACCTGGACATCCACCTAGCCTCTCAGAACCGGAAGACTATAGTCTAGTAGGGAGTTCCTTTGAAGGGGTGGTCAGAGGAACCCCAGGTACCCTCCACCAGCCCTTCAGGGACACAAGTCACCAGGGAAGCCCCTTCCAGCTCACAGGATTCCCCAAAAGCTTTCTTGGAAAATTCACTGCATTTCACAACAATGAACACCAGAGTGCACCGCACACCAAGGAAAGACCATTTATATGTATATAGATTTTAAAAAATCAGGAGATTCCCTGGTGGTAGAGAGTTCATCTGCCAATGCTGGTGACATGGGTTTGATCCCTGATCTGGGAAGATCCCACATGTTGCGGAGCAACTAAGCCTGTGAGCCACAACTATGGAGCCTGTGCTCTAGAGCCTCAGAGCCGCAACTATGGAGCCCATGTGCTGCAACTACTGAAGCCCGTGAGCCCTGGAGCTCAAGTTCCACATCAAGAGAAGTCACCGCAACAAGAAGCCTGCTCACCTCAACTAGAAAGTAGTCCCCACTCCCTGTAACTAGAGAAGAGCCTGTGGCAGCAGTGAAAACCCAGAATAGCCAAAAATAAATAAATAAATAAAATTAAAAGAAAAATCAACTATATCCCAATAAAAATTTTAAAAATAAAAAACATTTTAAAAAATCTTGTTTTCTTTTCAACTGCTTTCAGAAAAGTTGTACCAGGGCTTCCCTGGTGGTCCAGTGGGTAAGGATACCGCCTTGCAGTGCAAGGGGCACCGGTTCGAGCCCTGGCCTGGGAAGATCCCACGTGCTGCGGAGCGGCTGGACTGATGTGTCCAATCACCGAGTCAGAGCTCTGGAGTGCATGCGCCCGGAGTCGGTGCTCTGCGACGACAGAGGCCATGATGGGAGACCCACGCGGGCCAGAGAACAAAGATGGATGAAAAATGCACAAATGAAAGACCAATAGAAGTGACCCGCCCGACCTCCTCCCCCCCACCCCCCCCCACCGCCCCCCCAAAAAAGAAAAAACATGTTAATTAAAAAAAAAAAGAAAGAAAGAAAAGTTGTACCAATTTGGGTTTCCCTGAGGAAGTGTGGACGAGTAAGCTTTGAAAGGAGCAGCATGGCCTTCACTCACCTGGACATCCACCTAGCCTCTCAGAACCGGAAGACTATAGTCTAGTAGGGAGTTCCTTTGAAGGGGTGGTCAGAGGAACCCCAGGTACCCTCCACCAGCCCTTCAGGGACACAAGTCACCAGGGAAGCCCCTTCCAGCTCACAGGATTCCCCAAAAGCTTTCTTGGAAAATTCACTGCATTTCACAACAATGAACACCAGAGTGCACCGCACACCAAGGAAAGTAGCCCTGACCGTGCTATGTGTTGGATCAAGAGTTTTCTTGGGGCCGCTCTAAGGCAGAGAGAAGACCATCTCTCCTGACTTCCTTGATGTCTGCCTTACTAGTCCTCCTGCAGCCTCTGGGGAGGGTTTACCCTCAGATGTGCCCAGTAGGAAGTTCTGGGAGTTGGAGGTGCGTGTTTGGGAGCGCCATACCTGTGTGCTGAATTGTGGTAGGAGCCTTGGTCTGCAGCTTCCCCATTGTGTGTCTTTGGGTCAATTACATCACTGCTCTGCGCCTCAGTTTTCCTCATCTGTCAAGTGGAAATGACAGTTCCCTGCCTCCTCTTTTACATAAGTTATGTACAAGTATTCCGTTGGCCAAACAACTCATTTGGATTTTTCATAACATCTTACACAAACCTGAGCTTAACTTTTTGGCTACCCAACAGTTTTTTTTTCTTTTTTTTGGTGGGGGGCGGTCTGGGGAGGGAGGGGGGGCAGGCAGGCCACTTCTATTGGTCTTTCATTTATCTATTTTCATCCAACTTTGTTCTTTGGCCCGTGTGGGCCTCCCATCGCAGTGGCCTCTGTTGTCGCAGCGCACCGGCTCTGGGCACATGTGCTCCAGAGCTCCAGCTCGGTCATTGGACACATCGGTCCAGCTGCTCCGCGGCACGTGGGATCTTCCCAGGCCAGGGATTGAACCGGCGCCCCTTGCACTGCAAGGCGGTGTCCTTACCCACTGGACTACCAGGGAAGCCCACTACCCAACAGTTTTAAAGCAAGACATACAGGCTCTACAGTGTAGATGGGCGTCTAGAGGGTAAGGGTGTATGTAGCAAGATGAGTTAGGTGTCAGCCATGCCAACCCAGGGAAGTGGATGCTGGGAGCTGTGGAGGTGGTGAGCAGCAGGTGGATTCTGGATATATTTAAAATGTAGAACCAGTGGGATTTGTTGAAAGATTGGCTATGGGGAGTGAGAAATAGACTGGGTCAAAGGTGATAGCAGAGCTCTTGGCTGGAGCAGAGGCCAGTGATGCCTGGTTTTTCAGGGACACAAGTCACCAGGGAAGCCCCTTCCAGCTCACAGGATTCCCCAAAAGCTTTCTTGGAAAATTCACTGCATTTCACAACAATGAACACCAGAGTGCACCGCACACCAAGGAAAGTAGCCCTGACCGTGCTATGTGTTGGATCAAGAGTTTTCTTGGGGCCGCTCTAAGGCAGAGAGAAGACCATCTCTCCTGACTTCCTTGATGTCTGCCTTACTAGTCCTCCTGCAGCCTCTGGGGAGGGTTTACCCTCAGATGTGCCCAGTAGGAAGTTCTGGGAGTTGGAGGTGCGTGTTTGGGAGCGCCATACCTGTGTGCTGAATTGTGGTAGGAGCCTTGGTCTGCAGCTTCCCCATTGTGTGTCTTTGGGTCAATTACATCACTGCTCTGCGCCTCAGTTTTCCTCATCTGTCAAGTGGAAATGACAGTTCCCTGCCTCCTCTTTTACATAAGTTATGTACAAGTATTCCGTTGGCCAAACAACTCATTTGGATTTTTCATAACATCTTACACAAACCTGAGCTTAACTTTTTGGCTACCCAACAGTTTTTTTTTCTTTTTTTTGGTGGGGGGCGGTCTGGGGAGGGAGGGGGCAGGCAGGCCACTTCTATTGGTCTTTCATTTATCTATTTTCATCCATCTTTGTTCTTTGGCCCGTGTGGGCCTCCCATCGCAGTGGCCTCTGTTGTCGCAGCGCACCGGCTCTGGGCGCATGCGCTCCAGAGCTCCGGCTCGGTAATTGGACACATCGGTCCAGCCGCTCCGCGGCACGTGGGATCTTCCCAGGCCAGGGATTGAACCGGCGCCCCTTGCACTGCAAGGCGGTGTCCTTACCCACTGGACTACCAGGGAAGCCCACTACCCAACAGTTTTAAAGCAAGACATACAGGCTCTACAGTGTAGATGGGCGTCTAGAGGGTAAGGGTGTATGTAGCAAGATGAGTTAGGTGTCAGCCATGCCAACCCAGGGAAGTGGATGCTGGGAGCTGTGGAGGTGGTGAGCAGCAGGTGGATTCTGGATATATTTAAAATGTAGAACCAGTGGGATTTGTTGAAAGATTGGCTATGGGGAGTGAGAAATAGACTGGGTCAAAGGTGATAGCAGAGCTCTTGGCTGGAGCAGAGGCCAGTGATGCCTGGTATTTAGCTGGGGAAGATGGTGGAAGGATGGCTTGGAGGCACATGTCAAGTGTTCGTATTTGGACATGAAAAGTTTGAGATGCCCTTTTGGTTACTGAGTGAAGACAGAGGTCAGAAGATTGAGCCCTGAGCCCTTTTTTGGGGTACTGAAAATCTTACTCTACATAGTAGATTAGATCAGATCAGAGATGAAAACATACCTGACATGCACTCTGCCACATCCCTTCCAGCATCCTGACAGACATCATTGACTCATTGTACACTCAGAATCCTTCTCAGTCCAGGGTTTTGCCAACCAAGTGAAGGTGATGCAAAGGGGAAAGCTCTCCATCATCCTTGGACATGATGGGGGGCCTGAGACCCTGATGCTGGAAAAGACTGAGGGCAGAAGGAGAAGCAGCAACAGAGGATGAGATGGTTGGAGGGAATCACCATGAGCAAACTCTGGGAGATAGTGAGGGACAGGAAAGCCTGGGGTGCTGCAGTCCATGGGATACCAAAGAGATGGATACAACTTAGCGACTGAAAAACAACAACGGAAAATGTTTACCATAGATTAAAAAAGTTTTTTTGGAGCATAGTTGCTTTATAATATTGTTACATTGTTTCAACAGTTACAGTGTTCATTTCTACTGTACAGAAAAGTGAATCAGTTATACGTATACTTACATACCTTTTTAAAAATACAGAACACTTCATGAATTTGCATGCCATCCTTGAGCAGGGACCTTGCTACTCTTCTCTGTATTGTTTTAGTATATGTCCTGCCTAAATGAGCCCCCAAACCACAGGTTTTTGAGTCAGAGAGACCTGGACCAGAAAACTAATCTTTCCACTAACTAATTCAAGACCTCAGACAAAGTAATTTATCCTTTCTGCCTCAGTTTCCTCATTTGAAAAATGGGATTGATAATACGTCTTATCTCATGGGTTTGTTGTGGAGCTTAAATGAGTTAATACATGAGACCTACTTAGCACCGCACCGGGCATGCAGTCAGCTCTTAATGCATAAAAACAGCAGCGGTGGTAATAGTCATTGACCTGTGTTATTCCAGCTTGAAGACTCTAGATCCCCTTAATGTGCTGTGTCTGACCCCCAGGACAGAGATGTTGTAACAGTAAGGCTTTCCAGCAGGAGGCACTGTTGACTTGTACATCTCTGTTGCCTGCTGAGATACAGGAAGTGCAGAGAAATTTTCTCCAGGAGTCTGCCCTCCAAGGACCGTCCTGGCAGCCGCCTAGACCCTATTTTCAGGGTACAGTAAACCCAGATTTTGGTTCCTCCAAAAAACAATGCCTCTGCCTTCTTCGCTGGGTCTGGTCCTAACTTCTCTGATGCAGTTCCTGGTCTCCACTTGCTGTGGTGAAGCCAGGCTACTGAACCCAGCAGCCCAGGCCCCAGCCACCCCCTGATTCCCCCGAAGTGACCAGGTGCCTGCTAGCGGCCTTCCCTTTGCATGCTGTGTCTGCGTGGAATGTGTCTTGCATCCTCTCCCTTCCTCTCAGCTCTGTAGGAACTCTTTTCTCAATTCCTTCTCTTCCAAGCGGAAAGGAGATGGAGGTGGGTTAGTAGGAACAGAAGCCGGACACGTGTTCCATGAACCACCCTGGCTCTGGTCATGGGTGAGCTCAAGAGGAAACCAGAACCTGGGTCTCCCCAGCCTCGGGCGTAAGTGAGTCATTGGCCACCCAGCACGTGTTCATCTTCAGACTCAGGATCTTGTTTGGCCTGTGTTGAGCACCTGTGACTCTCCAGGCCCCTGCCCAGCCCCGGGTCAGACGGAGATGGAGGAAGACCCTGCGCCGGCCAGGCCCCGAGGGGCACGTCCCCGGGGGGAATGGGGAGGAGACAGCACTCTAGTGGGCCTTGAGATGTGCTAATGGAAGGATGGGCCTCCAGGGTGCGGGCCTGTGATTTCTGACTGTCTAAACCACAGACTGGGTGAAGCCCGCACCTGTTTTAAAGGGTCCATCTTGGATCTATCTTACCTCACACGCAGTGTGAGCCTCCATATCCCTTGCTTGGCTAAATTTACTTTTGTAGTTCATTAAAATGGGAGCATTGAGACTCTAGAATCCAGCTCTTAATGCATAAACAGCAGCGGTGGTAATAGTCATTGACCTGTGTTATTCCAGCTTGAAGACTCTAGATCCCTTAATGTGCTGTGTCTGACCCCCAGGACAGAGATGTTGTAACAGTAAGGCTTTCCAGCAGGAGGCACTGTTGACTTGTACATCTCTGTTGCCTGCTGAGATACAGGAAGTGCAGAGAAATTTTCTCCAGGAGTCTGCCCTCCAAGGACCGTCCTGGCAGCCGCCTAGACCCTATTTTCAGGGTACAGTAAACCCAGATTTTGGTTCCTCCAAAAAACAATGCCTCTGCCTTCTTCGCTGGGTCTGGTCCTAACTTCTCTGATGCAGTTCCTGGTCTCCACTTGCTGTGGTGAAGCCAGGCTACTGAACCCAGCAGCCCAGGCCCCAGCCACCCCCTGATTCCCCCGAAGTGACCAGGTGCCTGCTAGCGGCCTTCCCTTTGCATGCTGTGTCTGCGTGGAATGTGTCTTGCATCCTCTCCCTTCCTCTCAGCTCTGTAGGAACTCTTTTCTCAATTCCTTCTCTTCCAAGCGGAAAGGAGATGGAGGTGGGTTAGTAGGAACAGAAGCCGGACACGTGTTCCATGAACCACCCTGGCTCTGGTCATGGGTGAGCTCAAGAGGAAACCAGAACCTGGGTCTCCCCAGCCTCGGGCGTAAGTGAGTCATTGGCCACCCAGCACGTGTTCATCTTCAGACTCAGGATCTTGTTTGGCCTGTGTTGAGCACCTGTGACTCTCCAGGCCCCTGCCCAGCCCCGGGTCAGACGGAGATGGAGGAAGACCCTGCGCCGGCCAGGCCCCGAGGGGCACGTCCCCGGGGGGAATGGGGAGGAGACAGCACTCTAGTGGGCCTTGAGATGTGCTAATGGAAGGATGGGCCTCCAGGGTGCGGGCCTGTGATTTCTGACTGTCTAAACCACAGACTGGGTGAAGCCCGCACCTGTTTTAAAGGGTCCATCTTGGATCTATCTTACCTCACACGCAGTGTGAGCCTCCATATCCCTTGCTTGGCTAAATAGCACCTGCTCCTCACTACCTTCAGCACCTAACACAAGCACACACACACGCACATACACGGCCACTTAGAGTAAGAGGACTTGGTGGGAAGGCCCGGGAAGAGGGCCGGTCCCTTGGGAAGCAGTCACTGGATCTACCCCTCCCCGCCCCACCCCTCCGGGCTTCACTGCCCACCACCCCCTCCTGTGAGTTCCCTCCACGGTTTGGTATCCAAGCCTGGGCAGTATCTGTCCCCAACCTTAATTCCTCTCCACTGGTAACCCTGGTTTGTACACAGAAGATGCCAGGATGTACGGCCTGCTGAACTACAGCATGCCTCTGCCGCCCCCGCCCCACCCCCGCACCCCAAATATGACGTTTGCCATCTTCGGCATGTGCTTGCTACACTGAATGCTACCAGTAGGTCATCAGCCGTCACAAAGAACAAACGAGAAAAAAACAGTGGGCTGCTTCTTGGGCTCTGGCGCCCCACAATGAGGCAGTTGGGAGTTTGCAGTGGAAGGCAGCACAGGGTCAGCATCCGTGCTGATGGGGGACGTTGCGTGAATCAGCTGAAGCGGGTAGTAGTTACTCTCTGGTCTCATCAAAATAATCGTTATTCTTCACCGAAAAGAATATCCATCAGATGGGAGAACAAGTAGAAACTAGACATTTTCTCTCTTTCTTTTCTTTTCTTTTCAGCAACTAGACACTTTCAATGTAACAAACTAAAAGCAAAGACATATGGGTCACTCCACCATGTGGAAATGGTCAATTTCTGGAAATTACACAGAGACCATACATCTTTCTTTTTTGTCTTTAACATAATGAACTCTTTAACTATAGATCTTGTTATAGAAGCTGCCTTTTAAAAAGTTTGAGCAATATCTCCTAAGTGAAAACAGCTAATCCCTGCTGAGACTGATTCTGTGCTGCGTGTTGTGGAAGCGCTTTGCATGTAGAGTCTCATTTACAGCTCTGTGAGGTTGCTTCTTCACTGTCCCCATTTTACAGACCAGGAAGTCAGCATTCAGTGCTCTTTAAACCCTAAGAGACAGTTAGCAGATAGGCAGAGGCCTGGCCTTGGAGGAAAGAAACTAGAGTCCAGCTCATCTTCTCCTGGGTTCAGGCCTCAGTCTTCTCACCTGAGACATAGGGGTATGGGGCCAGAATGACCTTCCCCTTGTGGATGGGGTGGAAGACCCCCTCCCCACTTATAGAGACCACCTCCTCCGGGGCCTGCCTTCCTCCACCCTTGTTCTGAAGTTGACGGCAGCTGTTAATGGTCACTGAGTCACACACCAGGCCATCCTAAGCATTTATTTTTTTCTTACCAACAGTCCTAAGAAGATCTGGGTTAGTTTCATCGCCCCCCTTTCCAGGTGAGGAACTTGAGGGACGAAGAACTGGAGAACGTTACCCATGTCATTCTGTGAGTAAGGGTCAGTGTCCAAGCTCAGCCCAGATCCACTCAGCCCCACACTCGTGTTCTTAACCATCTCCAGTCTCTTTTCAATGTTTCCTTGCCCGCGGGAAGACAGACACTTTACCTCTTGACTCCAGAAAAGCATGGATGTCAAAATTTAACTGGGATACAAATTTCATTAGCTAAAATCATATCTTTACCAAGTGAGATGCTTTCAATGTTGTTTTTCTATTTCATTTTAAAAAAAATCCTGCTGCCACCACTACATTTGGGCTCAGAAGGGGTTGTGACCCATACATTGAGAATCACTGCTTCTGTTTTCCCTTCTCTGCCCTGAGGGAGGCATTGTGAATGGGTTCTAGGTCTTTCTTAGTTGATCCTAGGAAGTCACTGTGACCATACCTCAGAGGGGAGGGGACTGAGGACCAGAGAGGGGTGTGGCAGGTCCTGCCGGGGGCACCCAGAGAGCACTAGTTGTTCCCATCTAGGGATAGGTCAGGGGCAGATTAGGGCCAGTTGACACAGCACCTGTACTGATCACTGGCCTTTGTAGGGAGTCGCATACCTTACAGTGCAAGGTTTAGGTCATTAAACTTCGCAGCAACCCAGGCAGCTGGGTGAGGGAGAGGTTAGGGGCTCCTTGGTACAGACGAGGCAGCTGAGGCTCAGAAAGGCTGAGTGCCTTGGCCAAGGCCACCTGTAAAGAAGCCAGGCCTGGTGTGGGTCCCCACTGAGTTCCTGGGACCAAGCTGGGGACCTGAAACCTAACAGATGCTCAGAGAGTTTGTGCCTCTGGCCAGCCCGAGTCCTCTGCCCCTGCCGGCGCTCTGTGATTTCTACCTTAGCCCCCTTTCTGGGAAGCCAGGCTCTAGGCAGGGCCAGCTCCAGGGTAGTTTGGGGCTTTCTGGGGTTCCGCCTGGGCGAGGGTCCCTGGGGTGCGTACTCTGCTGAGTTTCGGTTCCAGGTTCCTGCACGCTCTCTGGCCCTGCCCTGTCAGCTGGGAGGGAGGGAGGGAGGGAGGAAGGGAGAGAGGAATCGAGACCGCTCCCCTGGCCTTGGGGTGGAGGAGCCCTGCCGGCGCCTGTGCTCACCCGGCCTCTCCCACCCTGGCCGCTCCCGGCTGGCCTCTCACTCCCAGGCTGGGTTCTGGGGCCTCTTGTGGGGCCTCAGCCCTCTCTGGTCCTACCTCCAGCCTGGGTCAGGCTCCCTCGCTCAGCCTGCACTTGCCCTTGGGGGAGAGATCCCAGTGAGAAAGCTGAGCTTCAGGTCGGACCCCAGGGCTGAGATCAAGCTTCCCTGGTGGCGAGGAACGGTACAGAGCCTGGCGCCCCGCTGCCCAGTTCACGCTGCCCATCGTCCCTGCCCGAGAGGAGGGGAGGAGGGGAGGAGGGGCCCCTGGAGTCCTAAAGCTAACCTTCCCTTCCCCGAGCAGGAAGGGGTCTGACCCCACCCCTCTAGCAGGAAGCCCAGAGCTGACTCAAGACACCTTCCAGACCTGGGAGGGGAGGAGGGGAAGGAAGGACGGGTGGAAGCCAGGGCAGAGGGCCAACAGCTGGGCTTCCGTCAGAAGCAAGGGGTCTACCATGGAACCAGATAGGTCAGGGGCAGATTAGGGCCAGTTGACACAGCACCTGTACTGATCACTGGCCTTTGTAGGGAGTCGCATACCTTACAGTGCAAGGTTTAGGTCATTAAACTTCGCAGCAACCCAGGCAGCTGGGTGAGGGAGAGGTTAGGGGCTCCTTGGTACAGACGAGGCAGCTGAGGCTCAGAAAGGCTGAGTGCCTTGGCCAAGGCCACCTGTAAAGAAGCCAGGCCTGGTGTGGGTCCCCACTGAGTTCCTGGGACCAAGCTGGGGACCTGAAACCTAACAGATGCTCAGAGAGTTTGTGCCTCTGGCCAGCCCGAGTCCTCTGCCCCTGCCGGCGCTCTGTGATTTCTACCTTAGCCCCCTTTCTGGGAAGCCAGGCTCTAGGCAGGGCCAGCTCCAGGGTAGTTTGGGGCTTTCTGGGGTTCCGCCTGGGCGAGGGTCCCTGGGGTGCGTACTCTGCTGAGTTTCGGTTCCAGGTTCCTGCACGCTCTCTGGCCCTGCCCTGTCAGCTGGGAGGGAGGGAGGGAGGGAGGAAGGGAGAGAGGAATCGAGACCGCTCCCCTGGCCTTGGGGTGGAGGAGCCCTGCCGGCGCCTGTGCTCACCCGGCCTCTCCCACCCTGGCCGCTCCCGGCTGGCCTCTCACTCCCAGGCTGGGTTCTGGGGCCTCTTGTGGGGCCTCAGCCCTCTCTGGTCCTACCTCCAGCCTGGGTCAGGCTCCCTCGCTCAGCCTGCACTTGCCCTTGGGGGAGAGATCCCAGTGAGAAAGCTGAGCTTCAGGTCGGACCCCAGGGCTGAGATCAAGCTTCCCTGGTGGAGAGGAACGGTACAGAGCCTGGCGCCTCTCTGCTCAGTTCACGCTGCCCATCGTCCCTGCCCCAGAGGAGGGGAGGAGGGGAGGAGGGGCCCCTGGAGTCCTAAAGCTAACCTTCCCTTCCCAGAGCAGGAAGGGGTCTGACCCCACCCCTCTAGCAGGAAGCCCAGAGCTGACTCAAGACACCTTCCAGACCTGGGAGGGGAGGAGGGGAAGGAAGGACGGGTGGAAGCCAGGGCAGAGGGCCAACAGCTGGGCTTTGACAGGGCTCTGCATGGTACAGAAGGTGCCAAGTGTTCAAGGGGAGTGCCCTTTTCACCTCCATCCTCCTCTCTACCCATCTAGGCCTCACCCCTCCTAAAGAACTGGCTCGACACTCCCTTCCTCCAGGAAGCCTTCCTGGGTTGTCCCCACCTCACACTGCCTGGCATCACTTTGCATCTTCCATGAGGGAAGGAGATGAGAGGAAGACCCAGCGTGGCATAAACCCACAGTTGAGAGCTTATACATCTCAGAGGACTTGGACTACTTTCTATCTCATGCACAAACACTTGAAAATGGCCCTCAAAACCAGTCTGTAGATCACACACACACACACACACACACACACTGGCACACAAGTGCCTCTATCCTCTCTCTTTTCTTGATTGTCCTATCTTGATTTTTACCTGGAACAGATGTTTCCAAAGTGAATTCCAGACTGTCCATTGATATTATTCCACCCACTGACTCTTCCACCAGAACAAGAGAGTCCTGTTGTTAGAGAGACTTGGAACCCTGCGATTTAGGGGTTTAAACAATGCTTACCTATTTTCTGTCCTGCAGGTCTTCACAGATGCTTTTACATTAATGTACATTGTGGATCTCCAAACAGCTACAGCTTCCCAAATTTACTTGACCTTAGAATTTTTTTAGTGGAGCATCTCATGGGCCTAGAGTGCTACTGAACACCCTTTGGGGAATGCTGGGGTATAGAGTGGGGCTTCCCGGGTGGCTCTAGTGGTAAAGAACCTGCTTGCCAATACACAAGATGTAAGAGACGCAGGTTTGATCCCTGGGTTAGGAAGACCCTCTGGAGAAGGGGATGGCAACCTACTCCAGTGTTCTTGCCTAGAGAATCCCAGGAACAGAGGAGCCTGGCGGGCTATAGAATATTCTAGAAAGGGCTGACTCAGTTGAGCAATGCCTTGTATCAACAATATGACATACTTCCATAGACTGAGAGCTTACTCCATGTCAGGCTTGGTACTAAGCCTTGCTGTGACTGTTCTCAGCAAATTCTCAAAAACAACTGGTGAGATGAATACTATTCTGGAAATAAAGAGGGTTATCTAACTCATTTGGTGGGTTAGTTCATGGCAATCTTCAACTATGGATGCTTCATTATCTGAAGTGGTAGTCAAAATATTTATTAACCTACACGGCACTGACCAATTTATTGGAGATCTCAGATTCCTGGGTGGACTGAGCATTAACCCTTGACTCTTTGGGTTGTGGGGGGACCTTGAACATTTGCGGGTGGGAGCTAGGATCTCTGGGATGCTGAGGAGGGCCCATTCACCGTTAACTCCAACAAGAGGGAGTTGGTTGAATTCTCTGGCTGTTGCGATCTTGGAATGGGAGCCCTGAGGAGCCACTGGGCTTTTCTGCATGGCTGAGAAGAGAATCAGCACCTGCCCATCTCAGCTGGCTTGAGGTGTGACCTAGGTTCAGAGGCAGAGGCATGGAGGATCAGGATGTCCCGGGAATGCATGACAGGCAGCACGTGTGGCTGAGGCCTCATGGACCTACAAGGTCCCTGGATAAGTCACTCTTCCTTTCTGACCTCGGCATTGCCATTTGTCTGATAAGGGTGCTGGGGACGTGATTGCATTTTGGCCCTGTCCACAAAGTCAGGCACTGCCCAATCTTCCAGCTGCCTCTCAACTGATGTCCTCTCTTTTAACCAGATCCTGGGGTGTGCCTACCCTAACCTTGATCCTCTCTGGTCTCCACAAAGCCCTCTCCGCTGCTCTTCAGAGCTGCAAGATCTGACTAAACTCCCTTCTACAAGTCTAAAGTTCCTCTGGCTATACCAGCCTTTACGCATCTCACTCTCTCCAGTGGCTCCCACTTATGGAGCCAAAGCCTCTGAACTTTCGCCAGGCTTCTGGAAGATTGGCAGCTAATACAATATAGTACTGCTTATGTGCCAGGCACTGGACTAACTATTGGATTACTTGAGTCAACACTCAAGTAATCTTCACAACAGCTCCTCTGCTCTTATTCCCAATTTATATATGGGAAAAGTGAGTCCAGAGTAGTTCAGTAACCTGCCCACAGGCACACAGTCAGTATGTGTTGAAGGTGGGATACAAACCCAGACGGTGTGGCTGCAGGGCTGTGGTGTAACGCGGGAACCTCCTCCAGCCACATGTGGCTGTTGAGACTTGGACATATGTTTAGTGTGAACTGTGCTGTAAAGCTCCAATGCACAGCAGCTTTTAAAGTGTGCTATGACACAAAGGATACATAATATCACATTAATATTTTTTGCATTGCATGGTACAGTGGTATTTTAGACATATTGATTTAAATAAAATAGACTATTACAGTTAATTTCACTTTTTCTTGTTATTTCTTGATGTGACTCCTTGAAAATTTAGAGTTATACACGTGGCTATAGGTCTACTGGACAACGCTGCTCCAAAAACCTGTGCTCGCAGGCAGGCCGTTGAACCGTCTGCTTGGGTGAAGGGGGTGGGACAGGTGATGAGAGTGACAATGATGGTGATGGCGATGATGATGGTGGTGATTGTGATGTGGTGATGATGGTGATTTTGGTGGTAATGATGATGGTGATAGTGGTGATTGTGACAGTGGTGATGGTGAAGATGATGATTTTGGTGGTGGTGGTGATGGTTATTTTGATGGTGGTGATGATGGTGATTTTGGTGGTGACGGTGATGGTGATTTTGGTGGTGATAGTGACGCTGATGGTGATTTTGGTGGTGGTGGTAGCAGAGGAAGTGATGACAGCGGGAAGGAGAGAGTGGGGTGGGGATGGCTGAAGCCATCTCTTTATAGCATTCATATTTTAAAAGAAGCATCATCCTTTTTTCTTAAAAATACATATACATTATAAAAAATAATTTGAACAATAGAAAGTGAAAATCCCTCGTATTCTTTTACTTCAGAGGTTGCCAGCCATTTAACAGGGAGCAGTGCTCCAGCCTTTCTGTGAACAGACACAGGAAGAGGATATAAACGTGAACAGCAGATGGTTTGATGACATATGCTGTCTTGTAACCTGTTTCTTTTTTTCTCACCCAGCAATGGACTAGGCCTATCTTTCCCCATCTATACAGTTGAACTGAATTCATTCTTTTTACCAGCTTATATTGTGTCACATGGTTCTGTCCACGTGATGTACAAAACCCTCTATCAGTGTCCATTTGAGTGGTTTCTAATTTTTGCTCTTTAAGCAGTGATGCCATGACTGTCTGACACACCTGTTCTATTTTCGAACTTGTGCACCAACAAACCCAGACGGTGTGGCTGCAGGGCTGTGGTGTACGGAACCTCCTCCAGCCACATGTGGCTGTTGAGACTTGGACATATGTTTAGTGTGAACTGTGCTGTAAAGCTCCAATGCACAGCAGCTTTTAAAGTGTGCTATGACACAAAGGATACATAATATCACATTAATATTTTTTGCATTGCATGGTACAGTGGTATTTTAGACATATTGATTTAAATAAAATAGACTATTACAGTTAATTTCACTTTTTCTTGTTATTTCTTGATGTGACTCCTTGAAAATTTAGAGTTATACACGTGGCTATAGGTCTACTGGACAACGCTGCTCCAAAAACCTGTGCTCGCAGGCAGGCCGTTGAACCGTCTGCTTGGGTGAAGGGGGTGGGACAGGTGATGAGAGTGACAATGATGGTGATGGCGATGATGATGGTGGTGATTGTGATGTGGTGATGATGGTGATTTTGGTGGTAATGATGATGGTGATAGTGGTGATTGTGACAGTGGTGATGGTGAAGATGATGATTTTGGTGGTGGTGGTGATGGTTATTTTGATGGTGGTGATGATGGTGATTTTGGTGGTGACGGTGATGGTGATTTTGGTGGTGATAGTGACGCTGATGGTGATTTTGGTGGTGGTGGTAGCAGAGGAAGTGATGACAGCGGGAAGGAGAGAGTGGGGTGGGGATGGCTGAAGCCATCTCTTTATAGCATTCATATTTTAAAAGAAGCATCATCCTTTTTTCTTAAAAATACATATACATTATAAAAAATAATTTGAACAATAGAAAGTGAAAATCCCTCGTATTCTTTTACTTCAGAGGTTGCCAGCCATTTAACAGGGAGCAGTGCTCCAGCCTTTCTGTGAACAGACACAGGAAGAGGATATAAACGTGAACAGCAGATGGTTTGATGACATATGCTGTCTTGTAACCTGTTTCTTTTTTTCTCACCCAGCAATGGACTAGGCCTATCTTTCCCCATCTATACAGTTGAACTGAATTCATTCTTTTTACCAGCTTATATTGTGTCACATGGTTCTGTCCACGTGATGTACAAAACCCTCTATCAGTGTCCATTTGAGTGGTTTCTAATTTTTGCTCTTTAAGCAGTGATGCCATGACTGTCTGACACACCTGTTCTATTTTCGAACTTGTGCACCAACACTTCTGTGGGACGGATGTGTCAAAGCAGAGCCCCTTCACTGAGGTGTCTGCACATTTACAGTTTGGCTCAGATGGCCAACTGGCCCCTCAGAAACTATCCTCAGAGCACAGCGCCGGGAGGCTGCTCCTGCCGCCTCTCAGCGTCCTCAGCTTCTGCCGTGATGTGTGCTTGGGCCTCTCAACTCTCTCCTCACTCACTTTGGTACCCTTCAGATTTTCTCCTCACAACAGCCCGTGCTGCCTTTTCAAAATACAAAGCCAATCATGTCATTACCTGTCACCTCCTCTCCAAAAGCCCCTTTGAGGTCACACTGCCCTGGGGTTGAAGACAGAATCCTCCCCACACCCGGGGAAAGGGCCCTTTCGGGATCTGGGCCCTGCCCACCTCACCAGCTCCTTTTCTCTGCAGCCACACTGCTTCCCTGTGAGTGCTCTGCATTCTCTGCGTTCTTTCCCATCTCAGGGCCTTTGCACGAGCTGTACCTGCTGCCTGGAACACCCTTGCCAGTCCTCATTCCTCCCCTACCCCTATTTGACTCCTGCTTGTCCTTCATCTCTCAACCCAAATGGCACTTCTTCAAGGAAGCCTTCCCTGATGCACCCCCAGACGGGGGTCTCAGACACCCCATCTCCACTTCAGTGCACTCCTCACTGTTGGGGAGCACACAGTCATCTACGTGATTATCCTCCTCTTTGAAGGCCTCCACGGATCCCAGGCTCCAGCACAAAGCTGGCTTCCAGACACTCAATAAAGATCTACTGGATTTTATGTTTTAGCCACGTACTTATTCATAAAATCCTAACTAATATGATGTGTTATTTACTCATTTATTTTTGGCTGCGCTTGGTCTCCATTGCTGCTTGTGGACTTTCTCAAGTTGTGGCAAGCGGGGGCTACTCTTCATTGCGGTGCATGGGTTTCTCCGATCTCCTTTTCCCCATCTATACAGTTGAACTGAATTCATTCTTTACAGCTTGTATTGTGTCACATGGTTCTGTCCACGTGATGTACAAAACCCTCTATCAGTGTCCATTTGAGTGGTTTCTAATTTTTGCTCTTTAAGCAGTGATGCCATGACTGTCTGACACACCTGTTCTATTTTCGAACTTGTGCACCAACACTTCTGTGGGACGGATGTGTCAAAGCAGAGCCCCTTCACTGAGGTGTCTGCACATTTACAGTTTGGCTCAGATGGCCAACTGGCCCCTCAGAAACTATCCTCAGAGCACAGCGCCGGGAGGCTGCTCCTGCCGCCTCTCAGCGTCCTCAGCTTCTGCCGTGATGTGTGCTTGGGCCTCTCAACTCTCTCCTCACTCACTTTGGTACCCTTCAGATTTTCTCCTCACAACAGCCCGTGCTGCCTTTTCAAAATACAAAGCCAATCATGTCATTACCTGTCACCTCCTCTCCAAAAGCCCCTTTGAGGTCACACTGCCCTGGGGTTGAAGACAGAATCCTCCCCACACCCGGGAAGGCCTTGCGGGATCTGGGCCCTGCCCACCTCACCAGCTCCTTTTCTCTGCAGCCACACTGCTTCCCTGTGAGTGCTCTGCATTCTCTGCGTTCTTTCCCATCTCAGGGCCTTTGCACGAGCTGTACCTGCTGCCTGGAACACCCTTGCCAGTCCTCATTCCTCCCCTACCCCTATTTGACTCCTGCTTGTCCTTCATCTCTCAACCCAAATGGCACTTCTTCAAGGAAGCCTTCCCTGATGCACCCCCAGACGGGGGTCTCAGACACCCCATCTCCACTTCAGTGCACTCCTCACTGTTGGGGAGCACACAGTCATCTACGTGATTATCCTCCTCTTTGAAGGCCTCCACGGATCCCAGGCTCCAGCACAAAGCTGGCTTCCAGACACTCAATAAAGATCTACTGGATTTTATGTTTTAGCCACGTACTTATTCATAAAATCCTAACTAATATGATGTGTTATTTACTCATTTATTTTTGGCTGCGCTTGGTCTCCATTGCTGCTTGTGGACTTTCTCAAGTTGTGGCAAGCGGGGGCTACTCTTCATTGCGGTGCATGGGTTTCTCATTGTAGTGGTTTCTTTCGTTGTGGAGCACAGGCTCTAGGCAATCTGGCTCAGTAGTTGTGGCAGACGGGCTTGGTTGCTCCATGGCATGTGGGATCTTCCCAGACCAGGGATCAAACCCATGTTCCCTGCCTTGGCAGGCAGATTCTCAAATCACTGAGTCACCAGGGAAGTCCCTGATGTGTTCTTGTTTGACTCTCCCTATGACCTTGCAAAGAAAACAGGGTCTGGAGTATTGCGGTCATTTTACAGAGGAAGAAACTGAGGTTTTGAAGAGCAACCCACCAGCTTTGGCTAAGATCCCGTGGCAAATAAATGACCCAGATGTGGGACTCAAACCCACCTCTCCCTCTGATGCCTCTCACACCTCAGCTCTCCCGGGACTCTCGATCTTTAGTCTCTGCGGAAAATTATACCTTTATCATTTTTCTTTTTATATACTGCTGATTTTCCATCTGGCTTAATGTGAGGGGAAGCTGGTGAGAAATTCTGGGCAGCAGAGTCATACAATCTGATCTGTAGTCTTAAAATCCCGTGCTGGCCATCATGTGAAGATGGACTGTGGAAGGGTAAAGTTAGACGGGACACAGGTTAGAAATGATCAGTGATTCGGCCCAGGCTGGTTGGGGGGACGGGCAAGAAGTAGTCAGACATGGTATATATTTTGAGAGCAGACCTCCAGGAGGCACTGATGGATTGGATGGAAGGAGCACGAGGGAAAGAAGAAGAATCCAGAATGACTCCTGGACCTTTGCCTGAGACCTTTTATTGGGTTGTGGAGTCTGGGGAATGAGCAGAGGTGGGGTGGGGACATGCTAAGTTTGAGATGCTAATGAAACATCCAGATGGCCGAGTGAGCAGACATGAGGATGTATGGATCCAGCCTGGGGCAGGGGTCTGGGGAGCTTAGAAACGGGACCAGGGAGGTCACCCAACTCCAGGCCCACTGATTCTCTTTGCACCGTTTCCCTCTCTCTCTGGCCCTTTCTTGCTCTCTCAGTTCCCTGGCAAATCCTCCCAGGAGCAGGCAGTGGGGGAGGGGCCTCTGGGGCGACGCAGAGCCTGCCATTTCCCCTGCCTGCCCTGGCCCCGTTCCCTTGGCAAACATCCCTGGGCCTCCTAGGCTGCTGTATTTCAGAAAAGCGTTCCAGTTTGGCAAAGCAAATATAGCCAAGGAGAAAGGCAACACCTTGCAAAATAGCACCAGGCCCCCAAAGGAGAGTTTTCTTGGTCTTTTCTTTACCTCTCTCAACTGGCCTCAAGCCAAGAATGTGTCCTGTATTTTCTTCCTTGGTCCCTCCCCACCACCCACCCCATCCCTGGTGTCTGCGATTCCCAGAGTGTTAATCTCCCACCGTAAGAGTGAGAAATCTCAGAAATGGCCCGGAGCTGCACAGCTGGTCTGGGCCCTCCTCGGCCCTCCCACAAAGCCCTGGCTTCCTGTGAAGTGCCAGGAAGGAGTGTGGGCCCTGGAGCGGGGCTGCCTGGTTTTCAGTCCTAGGGTGGCAGCCGTGTGAAATTACGTCGCTATCTGTGCCTCAGTCTCCTAATCTGTAAAATGGGAATAATAGTACTACTTGACAGGTTTGTTGTGAGCAGTGCATGAGTTAGGATATGTAATGCTTAACATAGTGATGATTACGATCTCCCTGGGCCAAGGAAAAACAAAGAACACAGGCTCCAGGGGAGGACTCCTGAGTTCAAGTTCCAGCTGCATGATTTACTACTTAATCTCTGAGTGCCTGAAGCTCCAATACTGTGGCCAACTGGAGTGAAGAGCTGACCCATGGAAAAGAGCCTGATGCTGGGAAAGAAGAAGAATCCAGAATGACTCCTGGACCTTTGCCTGAGACCTTTTATTGGGTTGTGGAGTCTGGGGAATGAGCAGAGGTGGGGTGGGGACATGCTAAGTTTGAGATGCTAATGAAACATCCAGATGGCCGAGTGAGCAGACATGAGGATGTATGGATCCAGCCTGGGGCAGGGGTCTGGGGAGCTTAGAAACGGGACCAGGGAGGTCACCCAACTCCAGGCCCACTGATTCTCTTTGCACCGTTTCCCTCTCTCTCTGGCCCTTTCTTGCTCTCTCAGTTCCCTGGCAAATCCTCCCAGGAGCAGGCAGTGGGGGAGGGGCCTCTGGGGCGACGCAGAGCCTGCCATTTCCCCTGCCTGCCCTGGCCCCGTTCCCTTGGCAAACATCCCTGGGCCTCCTAGGCTGCTGTATTTCAGAAAAGCGTTCCAGTTTGGCAAAGCAAATATAGCCAAGGAGAAAGGCAACACCTTGCAAAATAGCACCAGGCCCCCAAAGGAGAGTTTTCTTGGTCTTTTCTTTACCTCTCTCAACTGGCCTCAAGCCAAGAATGTGTCCTGTATTTTCTTCCTTGGTCCCTCCCCACCACCCACCCCATCCCTGGTGTCTGCGATTCCCAGAGTGTTAATCTCCCACCGTAAGAGTGAGAAATCTCAGAAATGGCCCGGAGCTGCACAGCTGGTCTGGGCCCTCCTCGGCCCTCCCACAAAGCCCTGGCTTCCTGTGAAGTGCCAGGAAGGAGTGTGGGCCCTGGAGCGGGGCTGCCTGGTTTTCAGTCCTAGGGTGGCAGCCGTGTGAAATTACGTCGCTATCTGTGCCTCAGTCTCCTAATCTGTAAAATGGGAATAATAGTACTACTTGACAGGTTTGTTGTGAGCAGTGCATGAGTTAGGATATGTAATGCTTAACATAGTGATGATTACGATCTCCCTGGGCCAAGGAAAAACAAAGAACACAGGCTCCAGGGGAGGACTCCTGAGTTCAAGTTCCAGCTGCATGATTTACTACTTAATCTCTGAGTGCCTGAAGCTCCAATACTGTGGCCAACTGGAGTGAAGAGCTGACCCATTGGAAAAGAGCCTGATGCTGGGAAAGATTGAGGGCAGGAGGAAAGGCGGTGACAGAGGATGAGACGGTTGGATGGCATCATCGACTCAACGGACATGAGTTTGAGAAAACTCTGGGAGGTAAGGGAAGGACAGGGAAGCCTGGCATGCTGCAGCCCAAGGGGTCACAAAGAGTCAGACACGACTGAGCAACTGAATAATGACTCTGAGTGCCTCAGGTCTTGTTTAGAGCAGAATCATCCTCATAGGTGTCGGGCTTCTGCTGGTGATGCAGGCGGAGCCCTTTTCAGGGCCTGACACGGCATCCTGAGTGCCCTGTGGATGTTGAATGAATGGAAAATCAGTGTGCTACCTTACCCAAGCTTCCTAAATCTGGCCCAGGCCTCTGCCTTCCTCAGCCCAGGCTGAGATCACTCCCTGGCAGGCTTCTCATCCCAGACTTACCCTGAGGATGCCAAAAACTACACCATTATTGCCTCACTTCTTTGGCTTAACGCTTCGCCATCATTAAAATGCAGATAGCCCAGGAAAGGGTCACCGATTCTATCTGCCATCATTTATCCCTTAGTGTGAGGACAGTCATTGGCCATTTTCCCGAGAGGGACATGGGAAGGAAAAGCAGGCTCTCCCGTCATGTGCCTCCCCAGGGCTCGATCCCCAGGCCCTCCTATTGCCCCTAAGGGGAGTCCAGTTCCCTTGCTCTGGCCCTTCACAAGCCCTGTCAGGATCTGGTCCAAACCCACCTCTCCCTGCACATGCTCCACCTGACCCCTGGGCCAGCCTAGATGGCTTCTCACCACAATGTGGGCTTTCTGGCCCCAGTGCCTTTGCTCATTCGAATCCCAGCACCACAATCACATCCACGTCCTCCCAGCCCACTCACACTGTTCTTGACCTCTCTTGGAGGGTCTACATCAGGATTTCTGAGTCTCACTACCCTTGATGTTCGGCATGAGCTGATTCTTGGTTGTGAAGACTGCCCGACAGGGTGGTTAGCAATGTCACTGGCTACTACCCACTGTGGTACCTCTTCAGTTGACAGCCCCAAATGTCTCCAAACATTGGCCAGGGTTCCCCGGGGTGGGGTGGGGCTGAGAACCACGGGCGTATAATGCATGACAAGGGGTTTGGAACTGGCTGAAGTTTGGGTTCATGCCTCGCTCCGCTCCGACTAATGGGGACTGGCTGGGAACCCCCTGAATCTTGGTTTGCTCAGCTACATCACAGGCACTGAAAAACCTGTCTCAGAGACAACCTTTTCATTTATGTATCTATTTAGGCCATGCCCTGCAACATATGGGATCCTCATTCCTCAAACACAGATCAAGTCTGTGCCCTCTTCGATGAAAGCCTGGATTGTCAATCACGGGACATCCAAGTAGGTCTGCAGATAACATTTAAAACAATAATTGTTGCAAGGCTACCGTGAGGGATGCTTGAACCAGTGAAGCTAAAATTCAAATGGCAGCCATGCCATCTGCTCGGATTAAATCCATCCGCCGTTTCCTTGTTTCAGGAAATGCAGCCCTGGCCCTCAACCTAGTACGATCAGGCCCCAAACTCTGGGGTCTTCTTTGATTTCCACACCCCACATCTGTCCATCAGCAGTGCTCTGGGCACCTCCCAAACCAGCCCCGATCTAGCCCTTCCACCAACTTCTACTCCTCTCACCCCAAATCTCCACAATGGGCAATACAGCAGCCTCCCTACCAGCCTCCAGATTCCACGCTGGCTAATCCACTGCCCACACGGCAGCCAGAGGGCTCTTCTTACAACAAACTGGAGCCAAACCCTCATTCATCTCAAACTCCATACCAGGACCTCTGCAGCTTCCCGCCTGGCCCTGCCTCTCCTCCCCTTGCCCAGTGGACACCATCCTCACTGGTCTCTTCCTGTTTCTCAGAACTGTGACACTGCTGTCTCACCATAGCCTTTACGCTGGTGGACGCTGTGCCTGGCACGCGGGCCTCAGTGCTTGCCCGGCTGGCCCCTTCACCCCCATCCCTGCTCCGTGCTGTCTGGGGACCTTGCCTGAGTCCCCACCCACAGCAACCTCCCCCATCCCAGTTACCCTCAGTCCCTTTATCCCACTTTATTCTTTTCACAGCCTTTATCACGATCAGAAACTATGCTCTTTATTGATTTACAACCTTGCCAGTTAATAGTCTTCCCCAACCAGAATGGTCAGCTTCTTGGAAGAGGAGCCCTGTGCACTGATGCATCCTCAGGGCCAAAGACAGCACCTGGCACCCAGCAGGCATCCAAGAAATGCTCGGTGGCTCTGTGACTCCAGCTGTAAAATGTCGTCATCTTCCAAATGCAGCCCGGAGGCCACCTGCCTGCAGCCCGTCCCTCAGTGGAAGTCCTGTCTCCCTCCTCTGAGCCGCTGAAGGATGTGTATCTCTCTCCCTTGGCTGAATCATTTGGCCCTGTTATGTCCTTTTTGAAAAAAGAAAAAGGAAAAAATTGTGTGACCATGCTGGGTCTTAGTTATGGCACGTGGGATCTAGTTCCCTGACCAGGGATCCACCTCCCCTCCCCTGCTTTGGGAGCACAGAGTCATAGCCACTGGAGCCCTCTAGGGAAGTCCTGGCCCTGTTACTTCTTTAAGGAAAAACAGCCCATTTTACCAGATCCACAGAGAGTTTCTGGAGGGCAAGGACCAGGAGAGGCTTATTTCTGTGTCCCCCACAGAGCCTGGCACAAAGCAGATTCTGAATAAACACGGATGGGGACAGTGGATGCCTACGGAGAGGTAAGAAGAGCCCTGCCGTTTGCTGATCATTTCTGGAGCTTGGCAGACAAACTACATCTCCCCTGGCGTAACAGATTAAAGATGGCTGCAAACTCTTTGACATCCTCCCACGGAGAGGTAGGGCCGAGGTCTCCTTCTTTGGAACCTAGATGGGCCTGGTTATGCTTTGACCGACAGACCCCAGCAGAAGTGGCTCCCTTCTGGGCCCTGGCGCAGGCTTTGAGAGACTGCAGCTTCTTGCTCTCCCATGGAGTTTTCAGCCGCACTGCCCCATGGACAGGTCTTCAGACCCTGGCTGCTGCAGCCACGCACAGACGCCCCCACATTGCGTAGAGAGGGACAGTGACCCAGCTGGGCCTGGCCTCACAGCAGTCCCCGCGATGTTGCCACGTATGGGGGGGAAACAGATGGAGCCTTCAGATGAGCCCAGCTGCCGGGGGAGCCAAACAGCTTCAGTAACGCTCTGTGGAGCTCAAGTATTGCCTCGCTGATCCCTGCCTGAATTCCTAACGCACAAAATCACGAGAGGTCACCAAACGCTTGTTACAAACCGCTCACTTGGGGGAGTTTCCTCAGTCCAGTGGTTAGGACCTGGTGATCTCACTGCCAGGACGGTGGGTTGAATTCCTGGTCAGAGAACTAAGATCTCACAAAGGGTCTGCGATCCATTAGTGATGTCTGCCAAGGGTACAGAGGGGAAGATGAGGAGTCATTGGGCGGCACTTTTCATCAATCAGGCCAATTCATGTTGAATACCCTTAAGACGATTTCGCTTAATCCTCACAGGTAGGGCTTGTCATCTGTATTTTATTTAGTGTTTTTTTTTTTTTTAAATCTGTATTTCCTTATAAATAAGGAAACTGAGGAATAGAAAGGTTACATAGCATGTCTATTAGTTTACTCAGCTAAGAGGAGCAGAGTAGGTTCTGGGGCTCAGAGTCCACTCAGCAAGTCAAGAACGCAGGCATTTCCCCAGAGGCAAACCTCCCCTCCATCCTGATTGATGGCTGACCCCTCGCCCCATCTTTGTTTGCCAGCGCTCAGTTGGGCTTTACTCTGGGGCTGAAGACAGCTGGCACTCGGCCAGCGTCGCCAGGGCCCCAGAACGGCTGCTTGCTGATCATTTCTGGAGCTTGGCAGACAAACTACATCTCTGGCGTAACAGATTAAAGATGGCTGCAAACTCTTTGACATCCTCCCACGGAGAGGTAGGGCCGAGGTCTCCTTCTTTGGAACCTAGATGGGCCTGGTTATGCTTTGACCGACAGACCCCAGCAGAAGTGGCTCCCTTCTGGGCCCTGGCGCAGGCTTTGAGAGACTGCAGCTTCTTGCTCTCCCATGGAGTTTTCAGCCGCACTGCCCCATGGACAGGTCTTCAGACCCTGGCTGCTGCAGCCACGCACAGACGCCCCCACATTGCGTAGAGAGGGACAGTGACCCAGCTGGGCCTGGCCTCACAGCAGTCCCCGCGATGTTGCCACGTATGGGAAACAGATGGAGCCTTCAGATGAGCCCAGCTGCCGGGGGAGCCAAACAGCTTCAGTAACGCTCTGTGGAGCTCAAGTATTGCCTCGCTGATCCCTGCCTGAATTCCTAACGCACAAAATCACGAGAGGTCACCAAACGCTTGTTACAAACCGCTCACTTGGGGGAGTTTCCTCAGTCCAGTGGTTAGGACCTGGTGATCTCACTGCCAGGACGGTGGGTTGAATTCCTGGTCAGAGAACTAAGATCTCACAAAGGGTCTGCGATCCATTAGTGATGTCTGCCAAGGGTACAGAGGGGAAGATGAGGAGTCATTGGGCGGCACTTTTCATCAATCAGGCCAATTCATGTTGAATACCCTTAAGACGATTTCGCTTAATCCTCACAGGTAGGGCTTGTCATCTGTATTTTATTTAGTGTTTTTTTTTTTTTTAAATCTGTATTTCCTTATAAATAAGGAAACTGAGGAATAGAAAGGTTACATAGCATGTCTATTAGTTTACTCAGCTAAGAGGAGCAGAGTAGGTTCTGGGGCTCAGAGTCCACTCAGCAAGTCAAGAACGCAGGCATTTCCCCAGAGGCAAACCTCCCCTCCATCCTGATTGATGGCTGACCCCTCGCCCCATCTTTGTTTGCCAGCGCTCAGTTGGGCTTTACTCTGGGGCTGAAGACAGCTGGCACTCGGCCAGCGTCGCCAGGGCCCCAGAACGGCTGGCTCCCCACCCCCACCCTCCCGCTCCCCGTCCCCTGTCATGGGAGGCTGGCACCCAGGTATCTCTCAAGGGTGGAACCATCCACGTTTGTAAAGAGCTTAAGGTAATACCCGTTTCACGGCTCCCGGAGCCGGGCAAAGTCAAGCGCACAATTCAAGCTTCTTGGAGAGCAGTTACGCAAAGCTTTTCTGATGGGGAGTCGGAGCCCAGGACGCGGTGGGGGGAGGAGCGGGGAGGGCAGGGGAGGGCGGGAGAGGGATTGAGGGCTCAAGCGCTGCTCCACCCCTCCCGGAACATGTGACCCTGAACAGGTGACTTCACCATTCTGACTCTCAGTTTTTTCATCTGTCAGGTGGGGATTATTAGACCTACCCTGTGTAGTAATTTTAAAGATGAAGGGATTTAATGCAAGTAAATTCCTAGAGCCACGGTTGGCACACATGGGTGCTTATTAAATATTTCTTGATGAATGAGTGAATGAATGAATAAACAGGTGGATAGCATTTTACCACGCTGAGATGTGTTCTCAATTCTGGATCTCAGCTGGCTGGCTCCCTGAATCCCTGTGCCTGGCACAGCATAGGCATCGCTAGATGCCTATGTATTTGCCAAAATAATTCTTCTAAATATTCTTCTCTCTATATATATCCTTCTCTCTCTATTTATTCTAAATATATATATATATATTCTTCTAAATATATATCTTTTCTCTATATATATTTACCAAAATAATTCTTCTAAATCTAATCTAAGGAAGTCATTTCCGGGCACACACATACATACACATGCACAAATCATACCATACTGTACCTTCCAAAGCAGGCAGAGTTTATTCAGGTGATGATAACTCCAATGTTCTTCAGGTTCCGTATCAGGCAGCCTCATCTGTGAACCAGGAAATACTGGGGGAAAAAGGCTTCTGAACACATGAAACAGGCAGCCTCAAGTTCATGTGCCAATACCTATGACTTTTCTCCTAGAGGTAACCTCTGGTCCTCATTTTTAACCTAGTTAGCCTAGATTTACAAGCAAACGCAACAAGCATCGTATGAAGGTTTTGAAGCCCACCTTTCTCAGATGAGAAGATGCAAGCTGAAGATGAAGAAGGCCTCAGAGATGAAGGAACACTCAGGAGGAAATGATTCCAGTGGAAAATTGGACTTCACGTCCGTAAGACAGGAAGGATAACAAAATTCAGTAAAACCTCACAAAGATACAAATTCTGGCAACTGGTAACTGGCAATTGGCTCTGGGTCCCCTGAAAGTTTTGACCAACTCACAACACAGGCTATTCTAAATGTGAAGGATATAATCTTGCAATTTACACGATTGAATCTAACTCCTACCACCCACCTATGAGATGGGTGTGATTAACCCCTTATTACAGGGCAATTCCTCCACCTTGGCACTATTGATATTTAGGGATGGATAAATCCTTTTGTGGGGACTGTCCTGTGCATTGCAGAGTGTTTAGCAGCATCTCTGGCCTCAGGCCAGTAGACACCAGAAGCACCTCCTCATTCCTGACTGTGACAGCCCAAACTGTCTCCAGACATTGTCAAATGTTCCTGAGGCAGAATTGCCCCCTGCGGAGAACACAGGTTTGGAAACTGCAGTTGGAGAGGATGAGGGTGGTCCAAGGTCCTACAACTCCATGGGGCAACCTAAGCTCTGGGCCTCTAAAAATTGTGCCAAGTTGTACGTGACCATATAGTCAAAGCTCTGGTTTTTTCCAATAGTTATGTACAGATGTGAGAGTTGGACCCTAAAGAAGGCTGAGTACTGAAGAATTGATGCTTTTGAATTGTGGTGTTGGATAAGACTCTTGAGAGTCCCTTGGACTGCAAGGAGATCAAACCAGTCAATCCTAAAGGAAATCAAACTTGAATACTCATTGGAAGGATTGATGCTGAAGCCCAAGTTCCAACACTTTGGACACCTGATGCAAAGAGCCTGATGCTGGGAAAGATTGAGGGCTGGAGGAGAAGGGGCAGCAAAGGATGAGATAATGGGATGGCCTCACCAACTCAATGGATATGAGACTGAGCAAGCTCCAGGAGATAGTGGGGGATAGAGAAGCCTGGCGTGCAGCAGTCCATGGGGTGGCAAAGAGTCAAACATGGCTTAGTGACTGAACAACGACAGAGACTGCTGTGAGGCTCATATCCTGGAATAAAGGTCACAAATAGCCATTCTTAAGCCATCAGTGACTGAGCTGGGTCCTTGGGGATGGCCTTTGTACTTGGGCATGAGCTCCCTGAGCTGCATCCTTGGCCTTCCTGGTCCTCTCCTCTTTGTCCTTGATAGCCTCTGGATTCCTCTGGGCCTCGTCTTCTGGGAGCTGGACCTGAGGGAGCCTAGGTGGAGAGTGCTTTTGGTGGGGGTTGGCGCGGGGGCCTCTTGCGCACAGAGGCAGATAGGAAACTGACCATTTGCTGAGGTCACTGAACCCAAAACTGGGAGAGCCTGGCAGGCGGCACTGAGAAGGCAGCAGAGTGGTGCCATCTGTGCTTATTACCCTCTGGCCCCCTACCCCACCTTAGACGCATCTTGTTTAAAGGGTCTCATCCGTGCGGTGAGGGGTGACGGTGAGAACTCCAAGGCTATGCATTAAGCAGAGCATCAAAGGAACACCGTGCTTCCCTCCCTAAGACCGCAGGGATCTGGGAGAAGGTGAGTCTGGAGCCATAGGCTCATCTCTGGTTGAGGAATTAGATCTTATATACCCAAACTAAGACCCAGTGCAGCCAAATAGATTATAAAAATAATAAGTAAATGCAAAGTATAACATGTGTACAAAGTAGGAAGTATGTTTTCCTGATCCAATTATTAGAGGTGTTCCTCAAAGCTCTGGTTTTCCAATAGTTATGTACAGATGTGAGAGTTGGACCCTAAAGAAGGCTGAGTACTGAAGAATTGATGCTTTTGAATTGTGGTGTTGGATAAGACTCTTGAGAGTCCCTTGGACTGCAAGGAGATCAAACCAGTCAATCCTAAAGGAAATCAAACTTGAATACTCATTGGAAGGATTGATGCTGAAGCCCAAGTTCCAACACTTTGGACACCTGATGCAAAGAGCCTGATGCTGGGAAAGATTGAGGGCTGGAGGAGAAGGGGCAGCAAAGGATGAGATAATGGGATGGCCTCACCAACTCAATGGATATGAGACTGAGCAAGCTCCAGGAGATAGTGGGGGATAGAGAAGCCTGGCGTGCAGCAGTCCATGGGGTGGCAAAGAGTCAAACATGGCTTAGTGACTGAACAACGACAGAGACTGCTGTGAGGCTCATATCCTGGAATAAAGGTCACAAATAGCCATTCTTAAGCCATCAGTGACTGAGCTGGGTCCTTGGGGATGGCCTTTGTACTTGGGCATGAGCTCCCTGAGCTGCATCCTTGGCCTTCCTGGTCCTCTCCTCTTTGTCCTTGATAGCCTCTGGATTCCTCTGGGCCTCGTCTTCTGGGAGCTGGACCTGAGGGAGCCTAGGTGGAGAGTGCTTTTGGTGGGGTTGGCGCGGGGGCCTCTTGCGCACAGAGGCAGATAGGAAACTGACCATTTGCTGAGGTCACTGAACCCAAAACTGGGAGAGCCTGGCAGGCGGCACTGAGAAGGCAGCAGAGTGGTGCCATCTGTGCTTATTACCCTCTGGCCCCCTACCCCACCTTAGACGCATCTTGTTTAAAGGGTCTCATCCGTGCGGTGAGGGGTGACGGTGAGAACTCCAAGGCTATGCATTAAGCAGAGCATCAAAGGAACACCGTGCTTCCCTCCCTAAGACCGCAGGGATCTGGGAGAAGGTGAGTCTGGAGCCATAGGCTCATCTCTGGTTGAGGAATTAGATCTTATATACCCAAACTAAGACCCAGTGCAGCCAAATAGATTATAAAAATAATAAGTAAATGCAAAGTATAACATGTGTACAAAGTAGGAAGTATGTTTTCCTGCAATCCAATTATTAGAGGTGTTCCTAGAGTGTAATGAATGCTGAGCAGGGTGCAGGAACCGGCAGAGAGCCTGGGGGCAGTGGCTGAGGTGCTGCTGGGAAGCTGACCGCCAGGTTCTAGAGCCTGTTCCCACTTGGTCACCTGGGGATAGAGCCACCACTGTTCCCACCAGAGGCTCAGTTTTCTCATCTATAAGAAGAGGATAATTATGCCAGTGATCATGTAGGAAACAGAAGTCACTTAAGGTATATTAGTATGAACAAGAGGGAATTAACACAGGGAAGTGAGGGCTTATAGAACTCAAGGAAGGGCTAAAGGAGAAAGCTCTAGGATGGGCCTCTGAGAACCGTGTCCAGAAGTGACCCACCAGGGGAGCTGTAGCTTCTGACGCTGTGTTCAAGACCCACCCCCCTCAATCATGGGACAAGAAGGCCAAGTTTGAGGCCAGCATTACAGTTGCTTCCTGGTATCTATGTTTAAGAGGCATGCAGGAATTTCTTGCAGAGAAACCTCATATTTTTCCAGCAGAAATAATTAAAAGCAGAGGAAAAGGGAGCCTTGCCTCTCTTCCACCTACACATCTCTCACTAGAGCAACTAACTGGCAGAATCTCATTCATAGCTAGACCCCAAGGTGCAAGGGAGTCTGGGAAATGAAACTTTTAGCTTTCCAACCTTTTCACAAAAGGTGAGATAGTCTGGGTCCTTGAGAAGCAGAGGCCAAGACAGAATTAAACATGCGAGAGTTTTATTAGGGGAAATGCTCAAGTGGAGAAAATCGGTAAAGAGCTGGGTGAGACTGGAAGAGTTGTCAGGTTGCAAAGCAAGTTGACTCAAGTGAGGAGGAGATGGAGAGAAGGTCGGGTGGAAGCATTTGAGGAAGTTTCAGCAACGCCGTTGGATTGAACCAACCTCAGTCTATGATGCAGTATGCGTCTCTGAGCAAGGAGTCTGTTTTAGTATTCCTGGTACAGTCTGTTGTTAATGGGATCATCCCGCGGGGGTGGGTTACCACGCTCTGCTGCTGGGGTCCTCAGGCAGTTATACTCCCTGTAGTAGGAAGCTTTCTGGGCATGCTTTCATGGCTCCCCCATAAGGGTGGGGTGGAGGTCTGGCAAGTCAATCCACAGAACCTACCCTGATAACATTACCCATTTCCTGGAGTTTCTGTTCTGTCCCTGTGTGTTCATTGCTCAGTCATGTCTCTTTTGTGACCCATGGACGATTGTCCGCCAGGCTCCTCTGTCCATGGGGCTCTCCAGGCAGGAATACTGGAGTGGGGTGCCATTTCCTTCCCCAGAGGATTTTCCCAACCCAGGGATCGAACCTACGCCTCTTGTGTCCCCAGCACTGGCAGGTGGATTCTTTACCTAGAGTAATGTACGAGTTAAATGAGATAATAGGTGTAAGACATTTAGAATAGTACACACCTCAGCAGCGAATGTTAGGGGCGGGCTGGAGACTGAAAACCAAGGAGGCCCCTTCTGGCCCTCAAGGCCCTCCCCACCTCCTGCGGGAGACCACGCCAAGTGTCCTGGAAACAAGCACTGAGAGGATGATGTGCTGCAGGCAGAGAGGGTGTACATGGTTGTGTGTCCTCAACAATAATTAAGCTTATCCCAGTACAGGTTCTAGGCCCCACCCTGGAAGTGCTGATTCAACTGGTGGGAAGTGGGGCCTGAACATACAAAGTTTGTTCATGAAGCCTGGGGCTCTGTGACCCACTTGTTTGGGACCCCAATGGTATATGTCAGAGGAAGGAGTGCTTAGTGAGGTAGAGGGTGAGGAAAAGAAGGTAGGAAAGACTTTGAAGAAGAGATGGAGCCTGAATAGGGTCTTGAAGGATGAATAGGAGTTGAAAGAGAAGGAACAGAGGATATTCCAGGTGGAGGGATAAGTGTATGTGAAGGCAGAGTAGTTTCAAGGAGCTCAGGGTATTTAGGAACCCACAGGTTTGGTGTGATCAGATAAAGGATTTTTTTTTTTTTTCTTTGATTGATCATTTACTAATGGCCAGGCTCAGTGCTAAGGGTTTAACATGTTTTACATTACTGAGTCCTCACAACAATCCTATGAGATCAGTATTATTATCCCTTCCATTTTGCTGATGAAGCAACTGAAGTTCAGAGAGGTAGAGTGACTTCCCCTAAATCACACAGCTATTTTAAGATGAAATCAAGGTTGTAATCTATCTGTGTCCAAAAGCTGTGCTGTTGACATTCCTGGGAGAAGAGGCTAAAGAAACAGGCAGCCATCTGGACAGAACGTGTGTGCACGTGGAGTGTGGCATCGATGAGTAGGAGCAAGGCCTTTGGTGTTATCAGAAGTGGGTTCAACCTGCCCCTCCTGGCTTTGACAAGTTAGTTAGGCTCTCCAAGCCTTGTTTTCTTCATCTGTAAAATGAGGAAATAGTGCCCACCTTGATTCATATCTCGGCAGCAGCCCAGCAAGAAGGGCTGTGGTCACCCCCACCCCACCCCACCCTGGCTTCCTTTATGGGAGCAATTCCATCAAAACCCTCCGGGGCTGACAGCTCCTTTGTCCTCATCTGCAAGGCCCTGGTGACATGTGTTTGGGTGGGCTGGTGTGGGGCGAAGAGTGGCGGGGGGGGTGGAGTGAAGTTAGGGGAGCAGGTCTCAGTCTTCATCGTCTCAGGCTCAGTTTACTCTCTTAAAAATTATTGAGGGGTTTTGTGGGTTATATTCATTAATTTTACCTGGCGCCAAATGTCAATATTGCCAAGGTGTGTTGTTGTTCCGTTGCTAAGTCGTGCCCTGCTCTTTGTGACCCCAGGGACTGCAGCAGACCAGGCTTCCCTGTCCTTCACTGTCTTCTGGAGTTTGCTCAGATTCAAGGAGGTGGCCGAACCTAATTTAAAGCAAGGATGATCAACTCACGGTATGCTACCGTTAAAAATAAGAGCATATTTTCATTAAAAACAGCAAGTTTTTCCAAATTAAAAAAAATAGTGAGAAAGAGTAGCATTGTTTCAGATTTTTGCAGCTCTCTTCTGTGCCTGGTTTAGTAGGAGGCAGCTGGATTCTAGATTCCACAGCTGCATTCAATCTGTTGTGATATCACATGTCATGTAGCTTTACTAATGGCCAGGCTCAGTGCTAAGGGTTTTGTTTTACATTACTGAGTCCTCACAACAATCCTATGAGATCAGTATTATTATCCCTTCCATTTTGCTGATGAAGCAACTGAAGTTCAGAGAGGTAGAGTGACTTCCCCTAAATCACACAGCTATTTTAAGATGAAATCAAGGTTGTAATCTATCTGTGTCCAAAAGCTGTGCTGTTGACATTCCTGGGAGAAGAGGCTAAAGAAACAGGCAGCCATCTGGACAGAACGTGTGTGCACGTGGAGTGTGGCATCGATGAGTAGGAGCAAGGCCTTTGGTGTTATCAGAAGTGGGTTCAACCTGCCCCTCCTGGCTTTGACAAGTTAGTTAGGCTCTCCAAGCCTTGTTTTCTTCATCTGTAAAATGAGGAAATAGTGCCCACCTTGATTCATATCTCGGCAGCAGCCCAGCAAGAAGGGCTGTGGTCACCCCCACCCCACCCCACCCTGGCTTCCTTTATGGGAGCAATTCCATCAAAACCCTCCGGGGCTGACAGCTCCTTTGTCCTCATCTGCAAGGCCCTGGTGACATGTGTTTGGGTGGGCTGGTGTGGGGCGAAGAGTGGCGGGGGTGGTGGAGTGAAGTTAGGGGAGCAGGTCTCAGTCTTCATCGTCTCAGGCTCAGTTTACTCTCTTAAAAATTATTGAGGGGTTTTGTGGGTTATATTCATTAATTTTACCTGGCGCCAAATGTCAATATTGCCAAGGTGTGTTGTTGTTCCGTTGCTAAGTCGTGCCCTGCTCTTTGTGACCCCAGGGACTGCAGCAGACCAGGCTTCCCTGTCCTTCACTGTCTTCTGGAGTTTGCTCAGATTCAAGGAGGTGGCCGAACCTAATTTAAAGCAAGGATGATCAACTCACGGTATGCTACCGTTAAAAATAAGAGCATATTTTCATTAAAAACAGCAAGTTTTTCCAAATTAAAAAAAATAGTGAGAAAGAGTAGCATTGTTTCAGATTTTTGCAGCTCTCTTCTGTGCCTGGTTTAGTAGGAGGCAGCTGGATTCTAGATTCCACAGCTGCATTCAATCTGTTGTGATATCACATGTCATGTAGCTTCTGGAAAATTCCAGACAACGAGTTTTGTCAGAGTGAAAAAGACAAATAACCTCTTAAAACTACTAAGAAAATAGCTTGACCTTGTGAACCGGGACCCCCAAGGAATCCACCTTTTGAAAACGGCTGCTCTAGGCAGACTCTCCCAGGCCATTTCCAGAAACAACCATGGTGATGTAGGTGTGAGCACATCTGGCCCCTGTCCTGGGGTGGGGGGAGGCCCGGGGGGGAAGGGACTGGTGGGAAGCCAGTGTCTACGCCCCGAGCAAGCACGGCCCCCTTCTCTGTCTGCCCATTACCCTGTCAACCGCCAGACAGACGTGGTAATTTCTAATGACAGCTCTCACGTTTCACCTCGACTGAGAAAACAACAGGCTAGTAGGGATAAAAGGCGAGAGAAGAAAGGGTTGGGGGAGGCGGGCTTTGCTGGCTGTTCTGAGGGGCAGGAAGGGGTACCTTCAGCAGCCGGTGGTGGCTTTGGGGTCCCCGCAGGGTGTGGCCGTGTACAGAGGGCCCACACCTCGGCCTGGTCCGGGAACAGCCATCGCCTTGTCTCGGAGGCACCCACCTGAGTTTCACAGGATGCAATTGGCTAATTTTTGGAAGGAGAGAGACAGCCTCAGTCTCCAAGATCCAGGAGAGTGAGCCTTACCCCTTGTCTCAGAGGAAGCCATGAATCCAAGTCAGGAAGTATGACTCCCTGGGTCCCCCTCTGGACTCCACCCTTCATGGTCTCCGTGCACCGCCTCTAGGGGATGGAGGGCTCCCGCAGCCCCTTTCTCAGGGCTGAAGACCCAGGCGCATGAGGGCATGCCCTGAGCACTTGCCGTGTACAGTGGGCTCTGAGCTAATTCCTTCCAGCACCTGCTGCACTTAACCCTCCCAGTAACCTGTGCTGTGGGAGTTGTTACTATTCCCCTTCCCTCCCTCTCTTCCTTTTTAAGGTTAAAAGTGTGGTTTTATTTAGATGTTACTTGTATATAAACTAAAGTAAGATAGACAACAGTGATAGACTTCATTTTCTTGGGCTCCAAAGTCACTGCAGCCATGAAATTAAAAGACGCTTGCTCCTTGGAAGAAAAACTATGACAAACCTAAACAGCGTATTAAAACCACGGTTTGTGGCTCAGGCCGAAAAGAATCCACCTGGAATGCAAGGGACTGCCAGCAGTGCGGGAGACCTAAATTCCAGTCCTGGGTTGGGAAGATCCCTGGAGAAGGAAATTCTTGCCGTATCTCTCCAGTATTCTTGCCTGGGAAACTCTATGGACAGAGGAGCCTCCTGAGCTACAGTCCATGGGGTTCAAGAGTTAGACACAACTTAGCAACTAAACCACAATGAACCACAAGAATCAGGCATTTACGAACATACCCGATTACTGAGGCCTTGCTAGATGACCCCACATGGAATGAAACACGCCCCCTTCCATCCTCCCAGTTCACGGTCTACTGGGAGACGTGGGGTGAGTGAGGGTTGAGCAAGCACACAGGCGATGGCAACTGGTCGGGCCAAGGGCTGTGACCGAGTGAGCAGGGAGAGGGAGCAGAAGGAGGTCCCGCCTCCGACTGGGGAGAGGGTGGGCAAACATAGCTTCCTGGAGGAGGTGGTGTGTAAGTGAGAGACGAGTTGGGACCTCCAAGGAAGGAGGAGGAGGAGAGTCCTGTGGAGGAATAGCAGGGTCACACAGCCGGTGACCCTGTTCCCCTTTTCTATTCATTCCTAGGACACTGTTTCCCAGCCCAGGAGGAGTTCGAGGATTTGACCGCAAGTCACGTTCCTCCTTTACATTCTATTCCTGGGGTGACAGTCAGATGCTGGTGCCGGCTGGGACAATCACTGCAGCCCCCACTGTGTGGAAGGCGGGACCAGCGGTAGTAGACGGGGTCTCAGGGTGGCTTCCAAGGGCCCAGGGCACGGGAAGTCAAGCTGCTGTTAGGAATGGAAATTTGTATACAGAGCCTCTTTTCGCGTCAGGCACTGACCTAGGCGCTGGACATAAAGTATCTCATTGGAATTTGACAGTCCCCTTCAGCTCCAAGAATTTGTTTTAGGTGAGAACCTTTTCACTAAAACCTTACATAATTGCAAACTCAAGTGATACAAGAGCAGTCCTAGCAAAAGTGTCTTGTGTTTTTGTTGACTATCTGAAGTGTACACCTGTGAGGGTGTGGTGTGGAGAGGTTACAGTTTGCTTGCTCAGCGTGCTGTGAAATCCTTTGGGTTCTGATGCTTTACGTGTGGGAAGGAGCCACGAATACTCTTTGATAGTTTGTGTGAGGCTTTGGTAACATGCCCTTGTGTTGCACAACCTTCTTGGTACCGTCACTAACACCATTTTGCAAACGAGGACACTGAGGCTTTGAGAGGTTAAGAAACCAGCCTGGGGTAAATAGTGGAGCTGGAGCTGGGGCTCAGGCAGCCTGGCTCCCAGTTTCCCAATCTTTGCCCCGCTTGTTTTGTACTAGAAACATCCCTGAATCTGGGAAGGCCTCTGCCCTCCACCTTATCTGAGACTCTCTTCACCTAACTCTTAGATCAGTTTTCAAATCTTTCTTCTGAGAGAGAGCAGCTGTGGAAGAGAGAAGAAAGTGTCTGGAGCGTGTGCGTAAGATTTTCCCAAGTGACTGGGGAAGACTCTTGAGAGTGCCTTGGACAGCAAGGAGATCAAACTCGTCCATCCTAAAGGAAAGAAACCCTGAATAATCACTGGAGGGACTGCTGCTGAAGCTGAAGCTCTAATACTTTGGCCACCTGATGCGATGAGGTGACTTTTTGGAAAAGACCCTGATGCTGGGAAAGATTGTGGGCAGGAGGAGAAGGGGGTGACAGAGGATGAGATGGTTGGATGGTGTCACTGACTCAATGCACGTGAGTTTGAGCGACCTCCCAGAGATCGTGAAGGACCGGGGAGCCAGGTGTGCACCGTCAGACAGTCCTGAGGGACTGAGCAAGTGACTCAGGGCTGGGCCCTTAAAGAACGTCAGCGCCAACATGCTTGGGCGAGCCCCGCTGTCTCAGTGCCCCCTTTCCTCAAACAAGAGAATGAGTGTGGAACCAGATGGAGAGAGAGAGGCTGTAAGCGGGGTGCCGGTTGTGGGGATATAATAAAAAATCTTAAGATCTGCAGGAGTGAAGTCATTTCTTATTGTTTTGAAATAACTTCTCCGTTTTCTGAAAGTAATAAAGAAAACTTAGAAACCCTGAGAAGCCCAAAGAAGAAAGTGTAAAAATCCACCATCTTATCACTTGTGCAGAAATGCTGTTAGTATTTTGGCTGTGACTCCCAGTCTTCTGTCTACACACCCATCGATAGACATATTTCTATTTAAAATAAAAGTGTATTCATAATAATAGTTTATTATTGTCAAAATAATGTATGTTCACTGTGGAAGAGGTAGAAAGTAGAAATGAGCAAAAGAAGAAAGTAAGAAATGTTGATCTTGGCTAGTATGACTTTCTAGAGTTTTCTCTTTTTTCCTGTGTTGTTAAAATGAATATTATTTATAAAAAAAGTTGTCAGCATGTAGGCAGGTTTATGGAAATCATTTCTCCAAGCAATCAATTTGAAAATAAAACAAAGTTGTGGATTTTTAGTCTCTTTTAGGTCACAGAGGCTCTTGAGAATCTAAGAGCTATGGACACACAAAAATGCATGTACAAAGTCTCCCTAAAATGTCAGAGGATCTGCAGACTCTCTGAACCCCCTGCATAGGCATGTGAGCTCTGGCGTGAAAATTCCCCAGTTATTCATGAATTATTATCAAATGGAGAAGGGCTTTTGCTTCTCTCAGGGTGAAAGGAATGTTACACCAAACACCTCACCTGCCCTTAACGCTCCTACTTTTCACCTGAGCTTGTTATGATTTTTATTCCTTTATTTATTCATGGCTGCGCTGTGAGTCTTTTGCAGTGCACGGGCTTCTCTTGTTGCAGAGCATGGGCTCTAGAGTGCGTGGGCTTCAGTAGTTGTAGCACACAGGCTTAGTAGTTGCAGCTCCCAAGCTCTAGAGCCCAGGCTCAACAGTCATGACACTTGGACTCAGTTACTCCGAGGTGCGTGGGGTCTTCCTGAATCAGCGATCAAACCTGTGTCTCCTGCATTGGCAGGTGGATTCTTTTTTTTCCCTTTTTTAAAACTTTTATTTTACTTTTAACTTTTACAGAGTTTTGTTGTTTACAGATATGTATGTTCCCAGATTAATCATATGTATATTCCCCCCATCCCACCCCTCCAGACCGTCACACAGCACCCGTGAAGGATCTGCTTTTCTCACAGAGCAATGACTATAGTTATTTTCTTCACATGTGATAATACAGGCCTTCATGCTACTTCCTTTACACCTCTCACCCACTGTTCCTTCCCCAATGTCCATATGTCCACTGTCCAAGTCTGTCTTTCCATCTCTTTGCTGCATGTGTCATCATCACCATCCTACTAGATTCCATATATATGTGTTAGTAGATTGTACTTGTCCTTCTCTTTCTGACTAACTTCACTTTTTATGATAGGTTCTAGATCCAGCCACCTCATTAGGGCTGATTCTTCTGCAATTTCTTTTTACAGCTGTGTAGTATTCCATTGTATACATGTGGCAGGTGGATTCTTAACCATTGGACTACCAGGGAAGTCCCTGTGAGATGCTTTTTAATTAGGATGGTTTAAGTCCTCATCTCTAAAGTGGGAAAATGATAGAGTTGTAATACCGAAAGAGCTAGTATGTGGACCAGCCCTCACAGCAGTGGCTGAGCCCTCAGAGAGACTCAGCAGTCCCCCCCAGGCTGGGCCAGACCTGCCTGCGGAAGAGCAGAGGGGGTCATGAGCTGGGCTGAGCTGAGGCTGAGCAGCAGTGGGCCAAATAGAAAGTGTAACCAAGATGAGAGGCCAGGGGGCCACATTCTCCTCGAGGCCCCCAAGGAAGGCTCAATCCCTGGTCCCATCCTCCAGATTCTCAACAGATGCGGGAACATTACGCACTCAGGCATATTTTTCTGGACTTGAGTTTGGCCCCAGAGATTTCTCTGTTGAAAACTGATGAACCAGGTTTCCAGAGGAGGGGAGGGAAAGGATGGAGGGGTCCTGAACTTGGTGTATAGGCACATGTAGGCACACGCACTACACAATACTCATAATGTAAAGTGTGGGTTGTAAGAATATCCACTTACGGTTTTTTTTTTTTTGAAAAAAATAAAAAAACAATGAAGAATATCTCATTTCAGTATAAACAGAGATTGATTAAAACCATCATAAAATTCAACATTCAAAAAATGAAGATCGTGGCATTTAGTCCCACCACTTCATGGCACACAGATTGGGAAACAATTGAAACAGTGATAGACTTTATTTTCTCTGGCTCCAAAATCACTGTGGACGGTGACTGCAGCCATGAAACTTAACAAAATGCTTGCTCCTTGGGAGAAAAGCTATGACAAACCTAGACAGTGAATTAAAAAGCACAGACATCACTTTGCTGACAGAGGTCTGAATAGTTGCTAGGGTTTTTCCAGTAGTCATGTGTGGATGGATGTGAGTTGGTCATAAAGAAGGCTGAGCACTGAAGAATTGATGCCTTTGAACTGTGGTCCTGGAGAAGACTCCTAAGAGTCCCTTGGACAGCAAGGAGATCAAACCAGGCAATCCTAAAGGAAATCAACCCTGAATATTCATTGGAAGGACTGATGCTGAAACCGAAGTTTCAATACTTTGACCACCTGATGCGAAGAGCCAACTCACTGGGAAAGACCCTGATGCTGGGAAAGATTGAGGACAGGAGGAGAAGGGGGCAGCAGAGGATGAGATACTTGTTGGCATCACTGACTCAATTAACATGAGCTGAGCAAGCTCCGGGAGACGGTGAAGGACCGGGAAGCCTGGCATGGGGGTCGCAAAGAGTCGGACATGACTGAGCAACTGGACAACGACAGCAAGAGATCGTTGCCCACTTTTTCTCCCTCCCTCCCTCTCCCCCTTTTGTGGGAAACAGAACAAGACTAGAGGTAAATCCAGGCTTCAGAGAGCACAGACCTGGGTTGTAATCTTGCCTATTCTTCTGATTGTCTGGGCTCTGTCTGCCTTCCCCCCAAGCCTGTGAGGTCCTCACCGGCAGAGACTGCGGCTCTTAGTTGTGCGCGAGTTCAGTTATCCGGTCGGGTCCAACTCTCTGTGACCCTATGGCTGTAGCCTGCCAGGCAGCTCTGTCTATGAAAATTTTCAGGCAAGAATACTGAAGGAAACTGGGTTGCCGTTTCCTTCTCGAGGGGATCTTCCTGGCCCAGGGCATCTGCTCTCTACTAGGCCTTGTGTTCAACTTTGGAATCAGACACAAATGCAGTACTTGAGGAGCCCATAGGAGACTCGTGGAGGCAGATCCAGCCACATATAATCACTTTGGGGTTTGTATTAAACAAACTTAAGGGACTTACAATGTAAAGCCCAACAACTCCTTTTAAAATACATGTATTATGAATGAAAGTATGGGGACAGACTAAAGGAGTGCCAACCAGAGACGGAACATTATCCAAACTAGAAACAGTGAATTAAAAGCACAGACATCACTTTGCTGACAGAGGTCTGAATAGTTGCTAGGGTTTTTCCAGTAGTCATGTGTGGATGGATGTGAGTTGGTCATAAAGAAGGCTGAGCACTGAAGAATTGATGCCTTTGAACTGTGGTCCTGGAGAAGACTCCTAAGAGTCCCTTGGACAGCAAGGAGATCAAACCAGGCAATCCTAAAGGAAATCAACCCTGAATATTCATTGGAAGGACTGATGCTGAAACCGAAGTTTCAATACTTTGACCACCTGATGCGAAGAGCCAACTCACTGGGAAAGACCCTGATGCTGGGAAAGATTGAGGACAGGAGGAGAAGGGGGCAGCAGAGGATGAGATACTTGTTGGCATCACTGACTCAATTAACATGAGCTGAGCAAGCTCCGGGAGACGGTGAAGGACCGGGAAGCCTGGCATGGGGGTCGCAAAGAGTCGGACATGACTGAGCAACTGGACAACGACAGCAAGAGATCGTTGCCCACTTTTTCTCCCTCCCTCCCTCTCCCCCTTTTGTGGGAAACAGAACAAGACTAGAGGTAAATCCAGGCTTCAGAGAGCACAGACCTGGGTTGTAATCTTGCCTATTCTTCTGATTGTCTGGGCTCTGTCTGCCTTCCCCCCAAGCCTGTGAGGTCCTCACCGGCAGAGACTGCGGCTCTTAGTTGTGCGCGAGTTCAGTTATCCGGTCGGGTCCAACTCTCTGTGACCCTATGGCTGTAGCCTGCCAGGCAGCTCTGTCTATGAAAATTTTCAGGCAAGAATACTGAAGGAAACTGGGTTGCCGTTTCCTTCTCGAGGGGATCTTCCTGGCCCAGGGCATCTGCTCTCTACTAGGCCTTGTGTTCAACTTTGGAATCAGACACAAATGCAGTACTTGAGGAGCCCATAGGAGACTCGTGGAGGCAGATCCAGCCACATATAATCACTTTGGGGTTTGTATTAAACAAACTTAAGGGACTTACAATGTAAAGCCCAACAACTCCTTTTAAAATACATGTATTATGAATGAAAGTATGGGGACAGACTAAGGGAGTGCCAACCAGAGACGGAACATTATCCTAAATTGTGAAAGAGCCAGAGTCACATTAGAGGCCTCCTCTGCCCCTTAAGGGGCTTCCCAGGTGGTTCAGACAGTGAAGAATCTGCCTACAATGCAGAAGACCTGGGTTCAGCCTCTGGGTCAGGAAGATCCCCTGGAGAAGGGAAGGCTGCCCCTTCGATGCCTGAGGGAGAGCTGAGAGAGAAAGGTGTCAACATAAAGAGACAATGGGGTTGAAACCTTTGCATGTCCCTAGGCCTTTGATTGCCTCCTAATGATAGGCCACAAAGGGCAGAGGTCAGCTTCTCTCTTCCTTGACGATTGTGTGTGTCTCAGGGGAGACAGGGGTGGGGTGGAGGGGAGGGTGGGGGTGGGAATCTCTCTTATCTGGTGAAAGACCAGCCCTGTGTCAAGGTGTGTAGGAAGTCCAGGCCTTGGACTGCATCAGCAACACCATCTCAGACCTGCACACATCAGAGCCAAGAGGGAGGTAGACCTCAGGAGTCCCCCTGAGCCTTCCCTGCCTCACTGGGACCACCAGCAAGGAGATGTGAAGTCGAGTCAATGCCTGTGTGCAGTCTGTCCACCTCATTCTCTTCTCATCACTCAGGGAGAATCACAGGCCTTGGGGAATGCGATAGTGGTTGGAGAAGGGAACAGTCCACAGTCCCGGGTCTCTCGTTGTGATTTCTGCAGTGTGTTCTATGCTGATTTGAGAGCATGTGATTATTTGTTGGCAAATAGCAGCCATTCTTCTTATATAGACCATGCACCGAGCTGCTTTCATTACTTCAGGTACACCTCGACTCTGGGAGGTCGGTGGGGTAAGGTCACAGAGCTGGGAAACTGAAGAATAGGAGTTTTCTTTTTTTTTTTTTTTTTTTAAACTTTTAAGATTTTGTATTGGGGTGTAGCTGATTAACAATGTTATGGCAGATTCAGGTGAACAGTGAAGGAACTCAGTCATACATATACATGTATCCCTTCTCCCAAAGCCCCCCTCCCATCCAGACTGGCACATAACATTGAGCAGAGTTCCATAGACTATACAACAGGTCTTTGCTGGTTATCCATTTAATACATAGAAGTGTGTACATGACCTTCCCAAAGTCCCTAACTATCCTTTCTCCAGGCAACCATAATTTCATTTTCGAAGTCTGTGAGTCTCTTTCTGTTTTGTAAGTAAGTTCATTTGTACCATTTCTTTTTTAGCTTCCACATATAAGGGATGTCAAATGATATTTCTCCTTCTCTGTCTAACTTAGTTCATTCAGTATGAAACTTTCTGGGTCCATCTTTGTTGCTGCAAATGGCATTATTTCATTCTGTTTAATGGCTGAGTAATATTCTACTGTGTAGATAGTACCACATTGTCTTTATCTCTTCTCCTGCTGAGGGACATTTAGGTTGCTTCTATGTCTTGTCTATCATAAACAGTGCTACGGTGAACATTGAGGTGCATGTATTCCTTTAGATCAAGTTCTTCTCTGGGTATATGCCCAGGAGTGGGATTTCAGGGTCATATGGTAGCTCTATTTTTAGTTTTTCAAGGAACCTCCATACTGCTCTCCATAGTGGTTGTACCAATTTACATCCTTGCCAACAGTGGATTTTTTTGATGATAGCCATTCTGACTGGTGTGAAGTGTTGTCTCATTGTAGTTTTGATTTTCATTTCTCTAATAACTAGCGATGTTGAATGTCTTGTTGGGTGCCACTGGCCACTTTTATGTCATCTTTGGAGAAATGTCTATTTGGGTCTTCTGCCTATTTTTTTGAGTGGTTGTTTGTGTTGATGCTATTAAGCATCATAAGTTGTTTGTAAATTTTGGAGACAGCACCTCATTGGTCATGTCATTTGCAAATATTTTCTCCTAATCCATTGGTTTTCTTTTAATTCTGTTTTTTTGTTCAATTTTTTTCATTTTGGTTAGCTTTCTGCGATTGTGGTATTAATTCTGGAGGCTGTGCGACTGTAGTTTTTGTTTCTTCCGCTTGCCTTCTGGTGAATGATGGTAATAAGTTTGTGCAAGCTTCCTGATGGGAGGGACTGGCTGTGAGGAAACCTGGGGGCTTGGTCTGGTGGGCAGGGCCCTACTCAGAAAAACTTTAATCCAATTGTCTGCTGTTGGGCGAGGCTGTGCTCCCTCCATGTTGTTTGGGAGGGAGCGATCGAGTCCTGGGATCTACAAGGCTCTATGCTAGGGTTATTGGTGACCTCCAAGAGGACTTACAGTGAGAGGCATCTTCCAGGACAACTGTTGCCACTGCTCCTGTCCCTGTGGTGGACTACTACGACATCACGCCTCTGCCAGAGACTCTCAAACACTCACAGGTGGCTCTGGCTCACCTATGGGTCCTTCCTCCCGGGTCCTGGTGCACACAAGGTTTTGTTTGCACCCTCCAAGAATGGAGACTCTGCTTCCCCCAGTCCTCTGGAAGTCCTGTAATCAAATCCTGCTGGCCTTCCAAATCAGATTCCCTGGGAATTCCTAGTCCCTGGGATTCCCACACTGGGAGTCTGATGTGGGGCCTAGAGCTTTCACAACAGTGTGAGAACTTCTTTGGTATTATTCTTCTCCAGTTGGGGGGCACCCACTCACTGGGTATAGGATTTGGTTTTATCATGAATTTGCCCCTCCTACCATCTCATTGCTGCTTCTCCTTTGTCCTTGGATGTGGGGTGTCTTTTCTTGATGATTCCTAGTGTCTTCCTGTTGATGGCTGTTCAACAGCTAGTTGCAATTTAGATATTCTAACGAGAGAAGATGAACACACATCCTTCTACTCTGCCTTCTTGAACCAATCCAATAGATATTCTTAAGAACAGGAATTTGAAACCAAGTGGACTGATCCCAAGGCTTTCACTGCTAACCTGCCTCCTGCTGAGAGAGAGTGAGAGATCCTGGAGCACTGAGAGTTCCTTCCTCACACTCAGGGATGGCCAGAGTGGCATCATCCTAAGGAGCCATGAATTCCAAAGCTACTCCAGAAGTTGTTCCAGAGCATCAGAGCACTCGGTCCTCATCTCTTTCAAGGCCTAGGTCCTTCCTAGTTTGCATTATATTTCTGCAAAGGTCTTTTCCTTTCTCCAAGACCATAGACACTATTTATAGACATGGGTTGCATCTGAATTATCTTAATGGTCTTGGTGCGTAAGCCGCAGTCACCCACCATAAAGTCCTGTCCTGTTTCCAATTCATTAGCTGTCAAGGGAATTTTCCTATCAGTGTCTAAGGGTCCGTTGCTCTACCCGACACATATACACTCTGTTTCTGGACCACGGACAACGCCCCTCTGGCCAGTGCCTCAGAAATGTGGACGTGAACTAAGGATTCAAGTTCATCAGCAGGGTCAATGACCATGAGGAAGCGGCACATTCAATCAGGGATGTGAGCTATTCCTCTAGAAGTCCAGAAAGTTCTGGAAAATGGCTTCTCTGGGCTGTATCTGGAGCCAGACCTGACCCCACGCCCACATACCTGCTTTGGCTGTTTGGGTCAAGGCAAGGGGAGAGTGTAGGGGTGCGAGGGGTGGGTAGGTGAACTCCCTGTCAGACGGTGGCAAGCAGACTCAAGCAGAGTTTGCATGGTGAGTATGACCAGACAGCGCACTCTAGGACTCAGGGGACCCAAAGCTGGTTCTTTTGGGGCCCATCTTGTCACTGTAGAAAGGAGGCTCTCATATCAGGCCTTAGAAGGATCTTTCAAGGGTGGCATCTCCCCCGACTTTTAGTCCAGTGGACAGTCACGAGAGGGTCCCTTGGGGGCCTTGTTAGGAGAGATTTGCTCTTCCTCCCCGCCCCCACATGGCCCGACCTGATCACGCACCAGCCCTGCCTGCTCCAGGAAGTGTCGTCTTACCACATTTCCTTCTGAGAAACAGAGTCCTGTAAAAAGTTGAGTGAAATAAGCCAAACACATAGAGAAAAACATGGCATGATCTCACATATAGGTGGAAACTTCAAAAGTTGAATTCATAGGAGCAGAGAGTAGGATAGTGGTTATAGGGGTGAGGAGATTGGGAGAGATGGGGAGAGATTGATCAGTAATATAAGATTTCACTCAGGATGAAAAAGTTCTAGAGATCTATGTATCACGTGGTGACTATAGCTAGTAACACTCTACTGGAAACTTGCTGGGAGATCTCTAATGCTGTCCACACACACACACACACTATGGGGTGACTATGCGAGAAGACAGAGATGTAATGAGCTTGACTGTATTCATCACCTCACTGCAAATATAAAAGAACCATATTGTATGCTTGTGCGCTGAGCGCTTAGCTATTCAGTTGTACCTAACTCTGCACCCCATGGAGCCCACCAGGCTTCTCTCCATGGGGATTCTCCAGGCAAGAATATTGGAGTCAGTTTCCATTCTCTTCTCCAGGGTTCTTCCCGATCCCAGGGATCAAACGTGGATCTCCTGCATTATTGACTGATTCTTTAGTGTCTGAGCCACCAGGGAAGCCCATTGTATGCCTTACACATACACGGTTCTTATTTTTAGAATAAACGTAGGCAAACAAAGACCAAGTTTCAAACCTTAGTCTATAATGTACTATCTATGGGACCGTGTCAGGTTTCAGTTTCTTCCCTTGTGTGCAGTGATTAATCTGAGAAGTTCACAAGACATCAACACATTCATTTCAGAATGCTTTGTTTGTTTGTTAATACATAAAACCCAAGGAAACTGATCCCAAAGAGAGACTCATTCCTAGGTTTCCTGACTCTGGATCCAATCCTTTTTCTCCAAATAAATCAATTTTTCCTATCTCAACTCTCTGTCTCTTTTGGTAAGACAGCCCTGGCTTCAAATCCTGGATCTGCAACATTGTTGTTTCCTGACCTTGGACAAGGATTAATAAAATAGCTATACTTAAGTTCAATCTTCATTACAGTGCAGCTCTGTCGTTCTCTGCCTCTGCTATTGAGTGCATAATTCTTGAAGGCAAGGCTTATTTTTGTTCATCCTATTTACTCTCCACTTGTTCCACACCCCACCCCTACAACAGCACTGGCCACGCACAGGTACATTTTGTGAGTGGCTCAGTGGTAAAGAATCTAGGAGACACAAGAGACACTAGTTTGATCCCTGGGTGGGGAAGATCCCCTGGAGTAGGAAGTGGCAATTTGCTCTAGTATTCTTGCCTAGAGATTCCATGGACAGAGAAGCCTGGTGATCGATGGTGCATGGGGGCGACAAAGAGCTAGAGATGACCGACTGACTGAGCGAGTGCGCGTGCACACACACACACACACACACACACACACACACACACACACACACGGTGCAAGGCACAGTGCTGAGGCCCCTGAGTGCATCACCTCTCCACCTTTCATAGAAATTCTGAAAGTGGGTCACGTTAACCTCACTTGACAAATGTGGCGACTGAGAATCAGAAAGTTGAAGTGATTCAGGTACAGTCACCTGACAAGGAAGAAGCAGCATCAGGTTCCAAGGCAGGTCTGTCTGATGCTGGAGCCTACGAGGCTGACCACTGAGCAGCCCAGCCTCCCTGAGAAGTTGCCTGGCAACCACAATGAGCGGGTGGTGAGTGATGTGGCTGAGTCAGCCCGCAGCCAGTGTGGCAGGTGGTTTGTCACCTGCGCTTTCTTAACTTCAGTGGCGCCTGAAAGAGGCCTTTCCCTAGTCACAGTCTTCCTCCAGGACTCTGGAGCCAGGCTGCTTTTGTGGGGCTAAGACCCACTTCCCCTTGCCCGACCTGGGGGGGGGTGCAGAGGACTTGGCACAGCACTGAGAGTAGGGCAGACACTCCAGTCACCTTGTCAACTGGTGGATAGAGTGACTGGATGACACAGAGAGCCCACGGGACCCAGCCCTTGTTGTGAAATGGCTCTTGCTGCTAGAGCAGGGAAAATTGCTTCCTGCCCACGTTGGGAGGGATGGGTTGCCCGAGGCCAAACAGCCCTTTTAAAACCATATTTAGACCCACCACCCAAGGGATTAATAAAATAGCTATACTTAAGTTCAATCTTCATTACAGTGCAGCTCTGTCGTTCTCTGCCTCTGCTATTGAGTGCATAATTCTTGAAGGCAAGGCTTATTTTTGTTCATCCTATTTACTCTCCACTTGTTCCACACCCCACCCCTACAACAGCACTGGCCACGCACAGGTACATTTTGTGAGTGGCTCAGTGGTAAAGAATCTAGGAGACACAAGAGACACTAGTTTGATCCCTGGGTGGGGAAGATCCCCTGGAGTAGGAAGTGGCAATTTGCTCTAGTATTCTTGCCTAGAGATTCCATGGACAGAGAAGCCTGGTGATCGATGGTGCATGGGGGCGACAAAGAGCTAGAGATGACCGACTGACTGAGCGAGTGCGCGTGCACACACACACACACACACACACACACACACACACACACACACACGGTGCAAGGCACAGTGCTGAGGCCCCTGAGTGCATCACCTCTCCACCTTTCATAGAAATTCTGAAAGTGGGTCACGTTAACCTCACTTGACAAATGTGGCGACTGAGAATCAGAAAGTTGAAGTGATTCAGGTACAGTCACCTGACAAGGAAGAAGCAGCATCAGGTTCCAAGGCAGGTCTGTCTGATGCTGGAGCCTACGAGGCTGACCACTGAGCAGCCCAGCCTCCCTGAGAAGTTGCCTGGCAACCACAATGAGCGGGTGGTGAGTGATGTGGCTGAGTCAGCCCGCAGCCAGTGTGGCAGGTGGTTTGTCACCTGCGCTTTCTTAACTTCAGTGGCGCCTGAAAGAGGCCTTTCCCTAGTCACAGTCTTCCTCCAGGACTCTGGAGCCAGGCTGCTTTTGTGGGGCTAAGACCCACTTCCCCTTGCCCGACCTGGGGGGGGGTGCAGAGGACTTGGCACAGCACTGAGAGTAGGGCAGACACTCCAGTCACCTTGTCAACTGGTGGATAGAGTGACTGGATGACACAGAGAGCCCACGGGACCCAGCCCTTGTTGTGAAATGGCTCTTGCTGCTAGAGCAGGGAAAATTCCTTCCTGCCCACCTTGGGAGGGATGGGTTGCCCGAGGGCCAAACAGCCCTTTTAAAAACCATATTTAGACCCACCACCCAGGGATGAGGCGGTTACAGGGACAGAGGCAGGTATGGTAGGTGGTCATGAAATATTCCAGTCCCTTCCCCTCCTGTGACCTCCTCCTGCGACCATCTCCACAGCCGGCTACCAGTCATCTATGCGCTGGAGCTCACAACATGCTTTCATATCCGTGAGCGCATCTCCAGGTGGGCGTGGATGGCGGCAGCTTGGCCTGGTGACAGAATCCAGGCGGTAAAGTCCTCAGACCTGGTTAGATCCCAGCTCCGCCACTTACTAACCTGAAAACTTTGGGAAATTTTCTAAACCTCTCTGAATCTGGGCTTCCTTTGTCTGTAAAAGGTGGACAAGAATAGCCCCTTCATGTTAAGGTCTTGTGGGAATTTGAGGATGGGTTGTCACATTTGGAAGAACTAAAAAAAAAAAAATTAGAGTATTAAAAAAATTAGGTATGCCTTACCTAATGATGACAGAGTTTGTGGCCCATTAGACACATGACTTACCCGAGGTCCCCCAGCTCATGAGTGGCAGACCTGGGCCTCATACTCAATTCTGCTGCTCCAGTGCAGGGATAATAACAAAAGGTGCTTTCAATATAATCCAGCCAAGCTGAAGAGGGTTGAAGAAGGGATTTAGGGTGCCTTTCAGCTTTTATCACGCTTCTCAAGGACAGGAGAGAGTATGGAGCCGGGGAGTAGTCTGGCACTCAGAGGCAGCAATGAGGGAACAGGATAGGGTGGAAGGAAGCGCGGACCCCCCTCTGATGTGCTTGCCTCCTTTCCATCCACTCCTGCCTAAGGCCTCCTTTCTGTGGGTCTTCTGCCTGGTGCTGAAATTTTCCAGTCCCTTAGTGATTTTCCAAGGTGAATGCACCACACCTCAAATAAGCTATTTGCCTAAATGATAGGATGTTCTTGGTTCATCCGACGAATGAATATTTATGAGGCCTCTACAAAGACAGACAACCCTATAATCGGGGCTGGAAGGCGGAGGTGCAGGACCGAGAAAGATCTGGGCCCGCAAGGACCTTCTGATGCAGAGGGTGGACCTAGGAAGCAGCGCTAGGTGAGTGTATTTCGGTCTCCTCCACCTCATTCCTGGCTCGCACACACTCAGGTTCTTTTAAAATCAGTGTCAGTCCCTCCGTTTAATTTGTGCGCGGTGGGTGGAGTTTGGCTTCTTTTAGTTCTCAAAAAGGCTGCCTGGCTGGGTGGGTTTCGAGGGAGCCAAGAGCAGACAGCTATTTAACATTCCCTGGGAGGGCGGAATGACTCACAGGCTGTCCTGGGCGGTGAATGCCAGCTGGCCCCGTGTCATGTCAATACCTGGGAGTGGTAGACTCCGGGCTCCTGGCTCTCAGGCCCTAGCCCAAAGGCAGCTGGTGTTTCGGGGAGGAAAAGATGTCAGGCAGAAACTTGGATGCTTTTAGCCTCGTATTGGTGTCTTCTTAAGCCTATGGTCTCCTTTGTCCCAGGTTTTCCCTCTACAGGATGAGACAGATTTGAGAAAATGTTGGTTTGAAGGCCTCTTGGGCCCCCTTGCATTTTCTCTTTCCCCTTAGAAAGAAATGAGGTGTGGAGAAAAGGGAACCGTCTTGCACTGTTGGTGGGAATGCAAATCGATACAGTCACTATGGAGAACAGGATGGAGGTTCCTTCAAAAACTAAAAACAGAGCTACCATATGACCCTGCCATCCCACAACTGGACATATACCCTGAGAAAACCATAATGCAATAATACACGTGTACCCCAATGTTCATAGCTGCACTGTTTACAATAGCCAGGACAGGGAAGCAACCTAAATGTCCATCAACAGCAGCATGGGTAAAGAAGAGGTGGCACATATAGACAATGGAATATTACTCAGCCATAAAAAGGAGGATATTCAAAGAGCTAAGGCCTCCTTTCTGTGGGTCTTCTGCCTGGTGCTGAAATTTTCCAGTCCCTTAGTGATTTTCCAAGGTGAATGCACCACACCTCAAATAAGCTATTTGCCTAAATGATAGGATGTTCTTGGTTCATCCGACGAATGAATATTTATGAGGCCTCTACAAAGACAGACAACCCTATAATCGGGGCTGGAAGGCGGAGGTGCAGGACCGAGAAAGATCTGGGCCCGCAAGGACCTTCTGATGCAGAGGGTGGACCTAGGAAGCAGCGCTAGGTGAGTGTATTTCGGTCTCCTCCACCTCATTCCTGGCTCGCACACACTCAGGTTCTTTTAAAATCAGTGTCAGTCCCTCCGTTTAATTTGTGCGCGGTGGGTGGAGTTTGGCTTCTTTTAGTTCTCAAAAAGGCTGCCTGGCTGGGTGGGTTTCGAGGGAGCCAAGAGCAGACAGCTATTTAACATTCCCTGGGAGGGCGGAATGACTCACAGGCTGTCCTGGGCGGTGAATGCCAGCTGGCCCCGTGTCATGTCAATACCTGGGAGTGGTAGACTCCGGGCTCCTGGCTCTCAGGCCCTAGCCCAAAGGCAGCTGGTGTTTCGGGGAGGAAAAGATGTCAGGCAGAAACTTGGATGCTTTTAGCCTCGTATTGGTGTCTTCTTAAGCCTATGGTCTCCTTTGTCCCAGGTTTTCCCTCTACAGGATGAGACAGATTTGAGAAAATGTTGGTTTGAAGGCCTCTTGGGCCCCCTTGCATTTTCTCTTTCCCCTTAGAAAGAAATGAGGTGTGGAGAAAAGGGAACCGTCTTGCACTGTTGGTGGGAATGCAAATCGATACAGTCACTATGGAGAACAGGATGGAGGTTCCTTCAAAAACTAAAAACAGAGCTACCATATGACCCTGCCATCCCACAACTGGACATATACCCTGAGAAAACCATAATGCAATAATACACGTGTACCCCAATGTTCATAGCTGCACTGTTTACAATAGCCAGGACAGGGAAGCAACCTAAATGTCCATCAACAGCAGCATGGGTAAAGAAGAGGTGGCACATATAGACAATGGAATATTACTCAGCCATAAAAAGGAGGATATTGGGTCATTTGTAGTGATGTGGGTGGATCTCCAGTCTGTGATACAAAGCAAAGTAAGTCAGAAAGAAAAAAACAAATATCCAATATTAATGCGTGTATCTAGAAAAATGGTCCAGATGATTCTATTTGCAGGACAGGGATAGAGACACGGACATAAAGAATGAACGTGTGGACACAGAGGGGAAAGCGAGTGTGAGATGAATTGGGAAAGTAGCATTGACGTATATACACTACCATGTGTAGTATGTATATCCACATACACATGGATACACATAGATACACATAGAGAGCTAGCGGGAAGCCGCCGTAGAGCATGGGGAGCTCAGCTCAGTGCTCTGTGATGGCCGAGCTGGTGGGATGGGGATGGGTGGGAGGGAGACTCAAGAGGAAGGGGATATATGTATACTTACAGCTGATTTACTTTGTTGTACAACAGAACTAACACAACACTGTAAAGCAATTATATTCCAATAGAAGAGAAATGAGTCATTTTATTATTAGACAAGAAATACACATCTACTCAGTTTGAAAAAAAAAGTAAATGTAAAAAGAACTTTTAAAAACCATATTTAGACCCACCACCCAAAATCAACTACAAATTTTGATATATTTTATTTGAATCTTATTTATAGTGTCATTTAATAAAAATTCGGATGCTATGCTAAATGAAATATGCCAATTACGAAAAGACGAATACTGCTTAATTTCACTTAACTGAGGTATCTAAAGAAGTCTGACTCAAAGAAATAGCAAATAGATGTGCAGTTGCCAGGGACTAGAGCGGGAGAGACAGTGGGAGTTGTTGCTTAATGGGTTATAGATTGCAGTTATGCAAGATGAAAAAGTTCTAGATCTCTGTTGTACAACAAGACTTACAGTTAACCCTACTCTACCTTAAAAATTGTCAAGAGGGTGTATTTAGGCTTTGTGTTTCTTGTCATAATAATAATAAAAAAACCACTTGGTCTTACATGACTGTTCTACTATGCATGCAGCTTTTTATCCTGCCTTGTTCATTTAATGTAAAATATGCAAGTCAGGGCTATCCGGTGGCTCAGATGGTAAAGAACCTGCCCGCAACGCGGAAGACCTGGGTTCGATCCCTGTGTTGGGAAGATCCCCTGGAGGAGGGCATGGCAACCCACTCCAGTATTCTTGCCTGGAGAATTCTCATGGACGGAGGTGCCTGGCAGGCTACAGTCCATGGGGTCACAAAGAGCTGGACACGACTGAGTGACTAAGCACAGTATGTGAGTAAATCCGAATTCTGTATTAATTAGCATTATCTTTCGTGGCTACGTAATACATACTAGGTAGCAACTTCATAATTCATCTAACATTCTCCCTTTGGATATTTGGGTTGTGGCTTTATGGATAAAACACAGACACAGTGCATATCTCATCTATAAAGATTTCTCCATTTAAGATCCCCTGAGTTAGTCTCTCTAGAGGGAAAATCCAGAATCAAAGGATGTAAACATACCACAGCTTTTGATACACATTGTTTTCCAAAAGGGTTGTACTAATTTCCACTCTGATTAGCAATGAATGAGAGTGCACAACAGACTGAAAATTATATTCCAATAGAAGAGAAATGAGTCATTTTATTATTAGACAAGAAATACACATCTACTCAGTTTGAAAAAAAAAGTAAATGTAAAAAGAACTTTTAAAAACCATATTTAGACCCACCACCCAAAATCAACTACAAATTTTGATATATTTTATTTGAATCTTATTTATAGTGTCATTTAATAAAAATTCGGATGCTATGCTAAATGAAATATGCCAATTACGAAAAGACGAATACTGCTTAATTTCACTTAACTGAGGTATCTAAAGAAGTCTGACTCAAAGAAATAGCAAATAGATGTGCAGTTGCCAGGGACTAGAGCGGGAGAGACAGTGGGAGTTGTTGCTTAATGGGTTATAGATTGCAGTTATGCAAGATGAAAAAGTTCTAGATCTCTGTTGTACAACAAGACTTACAGTTAACCCTACTCTACCTTAAAAATTGTCAAGAGGGTGTATTTAGGCTTTGTGTTTCTTGTCATAATAATAATAAAAAAACCACTTGGTCTTACATGACTGTTCTACTATGCATGCAGCTTTTTATCCTGCCTTGTTCATTTAATGTAAAATATGCAAGTCAGGGCTATCCGGTGGCTCAGATGGTAAAGAACCTGCCCGCAACGCGGAAGACCTGGGTTCGATCCCTGTGTTGGGAAGATCCCCTGGAGGAGGGCATGGCAACCCACTCCAGTATTCTTGCCTGGAGAATTCTCATGGACGGAGGTGCCTGGCAGGCTACAGTCCATGGGGTCACAAAGAGCTGGACACGACTGAGTGACTAAGCACAGTATGTGAGTAAATCCGAATTCTGTATTAATTAGCATTATCTTTCGTGGCTACGTAATACATACTAGGTAGCAACTTCATAATTCATCTAACATTCTCCCTTTGGATATTTGGGTTGTGGCTTTATGGATAAAACACAGACACAGTGCATATCTCATCTATAAAGATTTCTCCATTTAAGATCCCCTGAGTTAGTCTCTCTAGAGGGAAAATCCAGAATCAAAGGATGTAAACATACCACAGCTTTTGATACACATTGTTTTCCAAAAGGGTTGTACTAATTTCCACTCTGATTAGCAATGAATGAGAGTGCCTGCTTCAGCATGCTTTCGGAAATACTGGGTGCTATCATTTTCTCACATCTGGGCTGATTTGGTAGGCAAACAATTGCATCTTGTCTTAATTGTCATTCCTTTGATAATGAATCCTTTGATAATGTTCCTTTGAGAAGGAACATCTTTCCAGGCAGTTGGTGAGTTGTTTATTTCTGTCCTCTAACCATTCCTTTCTTTCATCCCTTTAGCATTTGAAGTCGGCAGAGTTTTTCTGATGGAGTTGCACGAGTCAGTCTTCCCAGAACTGAGCCTTTGATCTGTCACCTCCCCGCCCGGAGTGGCATGCGCCCCATCTTCTCTCCTCCCTTGGAGTGGCCCTCTCTCACTCCTCCACCCTCTGCAAGGCCCTCTTAAGGCTCTTCTTTCTTCCCAAAGCCCACCCTTCTCACCCCCATCTCTATTTTTCCCTTCCACTTTGTTCAGCACAATCAGGCTTTCACCATGTGGTCGTGTTTTTGGAATCATTTGGGTAGGTCTCTAGTGTTTCAGTGTCTTACCTCCCCAGGGAGCCTGGATCTCCCCTGAACCATCGCAAGGCTCCTGGGCACGTTGAAGGTATGCAAATGAGTCGACTTGGCAGAAACCTGCCTGCTCTGAAACTCTCAGCCTTCCTCTGCTCTAGGCCTGAACCACAGAAGACCCCCGTGTCCACTTCTGGAAAAGCAGAGTGGTTTGGTGGCAAGTGGACTTGGGTTTGAGGTTCTCTACTGACTTAATGTGACCGTATTACTTGCTGGGTCTCTTACTTGTACTTTCGGGGTCTCCGTTCTCTCAGCTTGCAAATGGGGTAATAGTTTCTACCTCACTTGTTGATGTAAAGATTGCATGAGATCTTTTGAAACAGTTTTCAACACTGCTTGAAGCAAAATAAAACACACAGACACACACACCACACACACAGGAGTTATTATTTCTTCACCGCTGATTCATGTCTCCTCATTCCAGGAAACTCGACTTTTTTAAGATGACATCCTTATTAGTTTCCTATTATTGTTCTGACAAAATTACCATAAACTTAGTGTCTTTAAGCAATACCGATGTGTTCTCTAGCACTTCTGGAGGTCAGAAGTCTAAAGTTGACTTCGTTGGGCCTTAATTGAGGTGTTAGCAGGGCCCCATTTCTCTAAGGCTCTAGGTAAGAATCTATTTCTTTCCCTTTTCCAGTCTCTGGAGGCTTCTGCATGCCTGGTTTCATGGCCAAGTCACCTATCCTTTTTTTTTTTTGCTTAAAACCAGCTTCAAGTACTTTAATATTTATTTATTATTAGAACAGTGAATCTGGGGTAAAGAATGACCTCTGTGTCTTTAAATTTTCCTTATACTGTGACCTACAATCCACTCCCACACATGTTCTCATGATTCTCAACCATGCTTTTCTAGAATCTGCCATTTGGGAGGCATATACTCTCTTCTCCTAGTTAGGTTTCCCTTCTCATGCCTATAAGACATCATTAGAGTATTATACAATCAATGAGAAGTGGCACAGGTAGTTATTAAAAAAGAAAATCTGCCGTTCTTTTTGGGTAACTATTTTATTGAACTTTAGCATGGGCTCCGGGCTCTTCCTCCATCTTTAATGTGTGGTCTCTCCTCTTATGTTCCTGACCGTCCCACCTCTGTCTTGTAAGAACTCTTGTGATCACATCTGGCCCACCAGATAATCTTTCCATTTCGAAGTCCTTAACTTAATTATATCGGCAAAGTCCCTTTTACCTTGTAAGGTAATATAGTCATAATTTGGGGGATTAGAAGTGGACATTTTGGGGGGCATTATTCAGCCCACTGTGAATGTCTGATTTGGCCTCCCCCATCCTGTGTGATTGGCTGTTTTGCGTTCCTCCGGGAAGAGACTAGAAGGAATCAAGAATGATTACTGAGGGCTTCCCTGGTGGTCCAGTGAGTAAGGACACCACCTTGCAGTGCAAGGGGCGCTGGTTCAATCCCTGGCCTGGGAAGATCCCACGTGCCGCGGAGTGGCTGGACCGATGTGTCCAATTACCGAGCGGGAGCTCTGGAGCGCATGGGCCCAGAGCCGGTGCTCTGCGACAACAGAGTCCACCGCGGTGGGAGGCCCACACTGGCCAAAGAACAAAGATGGATGAAAATAGATAAATGAAAGACCAATAGAAGTGGCCCACCCACCCCTCTCCCTCCCCAACCCCTTCCCCTCACCAAAAAAAAAAACAATGATTACTGAGGGAGCCCTGGGGTCGGTGACCTGATTCACCTGGGGATGAAGAGTCTTATACTCTCATGAGGAAATCAGGGCTCAGAGAGGCTCAGTGCTCCCCCAGCCAACAGCAAGCTCCAGACAGAGCCAGAGCTGGGGCCCACTAGGGCTGCCTGTGTCTGGGGTCTTCAGTTCCCACCTCTGCGTCTATGGGATGATATTTTGCATTTATCTCCTTCAAGATGGGGCTCTAATACCACTATCTCCAAGAAATCCATTTTTATTTTTTACTGGGCTTCTGCGCTTAAATATTTATATTTTAATTCAAGTATAGTTGATTTACAAATTGTGTTAGTTTTAGGGGTATGACAAAGTGAACATATATATATATATTCTTTTTCAGTTTCTTTTCCATTGTAAGTTATTATAAGATATTAAATATAGTTCCCCCCCAAAATAAAGATGGATGAAAATAAATAAATAAAAAGCAATAAATAAAAGAGGCCAAATTAAAAAAATATATAGTTTCCTAATTTATACAGTAAATCCTTGTTATTTATTTTGCATATAGTAGTGTGTGTCTGTTAAACCCATATTCCTAATTTATCCCTCCCCTTCCCTTTCCCCTTTGGTAACCATAAGTTTGTTTTCTATATCTATGAATCTAGGTCTGTTTTGTAAATAAGATTTGGGGGAAACACATTATTCAGCCCACTGTGAATGTCTGATTTGGCCTCCCCCATCCTGTGTGATTGGCTGTTTTGCGTTCCTCCGGGAAGAGACTAGAAGGAATCAAGAATGATTACTGAGGGCTTCCCTGGTGGTCCAGTGAGTAAGGACACCACCTTGCAGTGCAAGGGGCGCTGGTTCAATCCCTGGCCTGGGAAGATCCCACGTGCCGCGGAGTGGCTGGACCGATGTGTCCAATTACCGAGCGGGAGCTCTGGAGCGCATGGGCCCAGAGCCGGTGCTCTGCGACAACAGAGTCCACCGCGGTGGGAGGCCCACACTGGCCAAAGAACAAAGATGGATGAAAATAGATAAATGAAAGACCAATAGAAGTGGCCCACCCACCCCTCTCCCTCCCCAACCCCTTCCCCTCACCAAAAAAAAAAACAATGATTACTGAGGGAGCCCTGGGGTCGGTGACCTGATTCACCTGGGGATGAAGAGTCTTATACTCTCATGAGGAAATCAGGGCTCAGAGAGGCTCAGTGCTCCCCCAGCCAACAGCAAGCTCCAGACAGAGCCAGAGCTGGGGCCCACTAGGGCTGCCTGTGTCTGGGGTCTTCAGTTCCCACCTCTGCGTCTATGGGATGATATTTTGCATTTATCTCCTTCAAGATGGGGCTCTAATACCACTATCTCCAAGAAATCCATTTTTATTTTTTACTGGGCTTCTGCGCTTAAATATTTATATTTTAATTCAAGTATAGTTGATTTACAAATTGTGTTAGTTTTAGGGGTATGACAAAGTGAACATATATATATATATTCTTTTTCAGTTTCTTTTCCATTGTAAGTTATTATAAGATATTAAATATAGTTCCCCCCCAAAATAAAGATGGATGAAAATAAATAAATAAAAAGCAATAAATAAAAGAGGCCAAATTAAAAAAATATATAGTTTCCTAATTTATACAGTAAATCCTTGTTATTTATTTTGCATATAGTAGTGTGTGTCTGTTAAACCCATATTCCTAATTTATCCCTCCCCTTCCCTTTCCCCTTTGGTAACCATAAGTTTGTTTTCTATATCTATGAATCTAGGTCTGTTTTGTAAATAAGGTCATTTGTATTATTGTTTAGACTCCACATATAAGCAACATAGTATTTGCCTTTCTCTGTCTGACTTATTTCCCTTAGAATGATAATCTCTAACTTCACCCGTGTTGCTCCAAATAGCAATATTTCATTCTTTTTTTCATGGTCGGGTAAATTCCTTTGTGTGTGTGTGTGTGTGTGTATACGAATATATATCACAGTTTCTTTATTTATCTGTTGATGGACACATGGGTTGCTTCCGTGTCTTGGCTATTATAAACAGTGCTGCTATGAACAGTGGGGTGTATGTATCTTTTCAAATTAGAGTTTCATCTCCAGGTATTTACCCAGGAGTGGGATTGGTGGATCATATAGTGACTCTATTTTTAGTTTCTTTGAGGAGCTTGCGTACTGTTTTCCATAGTGGCTGTACCATTTTACATTCTCAATGACAGTGCAGGAGAGCTCCCTTTTCTCTACATCATCTTCAGTATTTATTATTTATGGACTTTTTGATGATGGTCATTCTGATCAGTATGAAGAAATTCATTTTCTATGTTTTCAGAGTAATGTGCTTGGACCTTTAAAGGGCTGTTATTACCTCTACCATAGATAGCTGCACATAGACACTGTAGCCCAGCATTTGAGTGTGGGCTCTGAAGCAAAATAAACCAAAGTTTATAATCCCAGCTTTGACACCTACTAGTTGTGAAAGCTTGTCAAGTCTCTTAATTCTCTGAAATGGGAGACATAACTGCCCCCCTCCACGGTGCTGTACAAACTAAATGTGAAAATAAACAGAAAGCATTTCACAGTGGATGGCAAACAGTAAGGGCTAAACACATAGCCATACTCCCTTCTAAGTTCTTTTATCACCAGAATTAGACCTTATTCTGGAGAAGGAAGTGGCAACCAGCTCCAGTATTCTTGCCTGGAAAATTCCATGGATGGAGGGGCATGGCAGGCTGCAGTCCATGGGGTCACACAGAGTCTGAAGTGACTAAGCAGCAGCAGCAGACCTTATCCATCTCCCTATCTCCCAGAGAACTCAAAGGAAAAAAGGAAATGTATGCCAGTGACACATGTTTACCACATGCCAGCATCTCGCTGTATACACCTTTCCTTTAATTTCCACAACAACTGCAGAAAGTAGGTATTGTAATTATCTCCATCTCACAGGTGAAGGAATAGGAGCTCGATGAAGTGAAGTGACTTACCAAAGGATGCAGATAGTAACTGGCAGGGCTAAGGTCTGAGTTCAGATTGTGTGCCTTCAGAGTCCAAGATGACTCAGTAATTCAACCATAGTTGTTCAGCATAGCTTAGCAAGTTCCTTAGAAACCACTCTCAACGTGTGTGACAGTTGTCAGTTTAACAGTTTCCCTTATGTTTCCTTGAGAACATGTTCTGCGTCTTACTCCTCTTCACATCTCCAATAGACCCACGTGTCTACAGGTGTGCCTTTAACATGGACATTTGTGGGATGGATGGGTGGATTGATGGATGGATGGGTAGAAGGATGGATGGATGGATAAATGGGTAGATGAGTAGATAGGTGGATGGATGGATGGATGGATGGATAGGCAGATGAACTAATGAATATAAGAACAGAAGAGTCCCCAGACAAAGTACTTTCATGCCAAGCATTCCTTTTTAATAACGTTCTGCTCCCTTTCCCAGAAACAACCCGAAGGCCAGGCTTAGAGTGAAGAAGACTACAGGAGACAAGTGGGGAGGAAAACACACTCCACGTGACTCCAAGCCTCTCTCAAAGTGTCATCAAAGGGTGGATATGACAGCGGTCGGATTCTAGTCATGACAGTCATGCCAGCCTCTTGGATGCCACCACGTGGGGCAGACTTCCCAGGCACTCATCAAGCCCGGGGCCAGAACCTAATTCATTCTTTAGCTCCTTCGTCCCTCTTTTCTTCCACCAGTGCCCACTGCCCCACCACAGTTCTTGAATATAAAGAGAGAGGCCATGGGTCAGAGTTTGTCACCAGAGCCACTGAACTCCCATAGAGGCCCTGAGACCGGCTTTGGCTCAGGAAGTGGGTCAAAAGCTGCTGCCTCATTATTGAACATGTATGCCAGTGACACATTATCCATCTCCCTATCTCCCAGAGAACTCAAAGGAAAAAAGGAAATGTATGCCAGTGACACATGTTTACCACATGCCAGCATCTCGCTGTATACACCTTTCCTTTAATTTCCACAACAACTGCAGAAAGTAGGTATTGTAATTATCTCCATCTCACAGGTGAAGGAATAGGAGCTCGATGAAGTGAAGTGACTTACCAAAGGATGCAGATAGTAACTGGCAGGGCTAAGGTCTGAGTTCAGATTGTGTGCCTTCAGAGTCCAAGATGACTCAGTAATTCAACCATAGTTGTTCAGCATAGCTTAGCAAGTTCCTTAGAAACCACTCTCAACGTGTGTGACAGTTGTCAGTTTAACAGTTTCCCTTATGTTTCCTTGAGAACATGTTCTGCGTCTTACTCCTCTTCACATCTCCAATAGACCCACGTGTCTACAGGTGTGCCTTTAACATGGACATTTGTGGGATGGATGGGTGGATTGATGGATGGATGGGTAGAAGGATGGATGGATGGATAAATGGGTAGATGAGTAGATAGGTGGATGGATGGATGGATGGATGGATAGGCAGATGAACTAATGAATATAAGAACAGAAGAGTCCCCAGACAAAGTACTTTCATGCCAAGCATTCCTTTTTAATAACGTTCTGCTCCCTTTCCCAGAAACAACCCGAAGGCCAGGCTTAGAGTGAAGAAGACTACAGGAGACAAGTGGGGAGGAAAACACACTCCACGTGACTCCAAGCCTCTCTCAAAGTGTCATCAAAGGGTGGATATGACAGCGGTCGGATTCTAGTCATGACAGTCATGCCAGCCTCTTGGATGCCACCACGTGGGGCAGACTTCCCAGGCACTCATCAAGCCCGGGGCCAGAACCTAATTCATTCTTTAGCTCCTTCGTCCCTCTTTTCTTCCACCAGTGCCCACTGCCCCACCACAGTTCTTGAATATAAAGAGAGAGGCCATGGGTCAGAGTTTGTCACCAGAGCCACTGAACTCCCATAGAGGCCCTGAGACCGGCTTTGGCTCAGGAAGTGGGTCAAAAGCTGCTGCCTCATTATTGAAATAGTAGCAAAGTCCCGAGATGCTTAATCACCATGCTGAGTTGACAGTATCTTTGCCTCCCCATGACTGATACCCGGGAGGAGGGGAGGGAACCTAGGGTGATGTAGATATCTATCTCCAGCCCACACTCCCTTGGGAGGGATAAAGGAGAGGATGCATTCAAGCGCTTAGTACAGACCTTGACTCACAGTAGTGCTCAATAGGTGGGAGCTGCAATTATTCGTATTATCAGTTACCACTAAAGATGATTAATTGCTCCCGAGGAGGCGCTTTACTCTGGCTACATCTAGAAAGCATTTGAAGCCCATGGCTTCAAATCTGAGTCCATGCACACCCTAAGAGGTGACAATAAAGATAAAAAGGAGAAATTGGGTTTGGCACCAGGCCATCTATAGAATTCTGGGTGCTGTTAAAACAACACAAGTTATTGTATTTATTGTCAGTATTTCGACTGCCATGCTTCATTGCTCAAGTATGAAGTCAAGGGGACCTGTGAGCATCTGTGAGTCATGTGTGCTCCCAGAACCTCAGTTTCCCTCTCTGTCAAAGTCTTCCCTGTGGACTTGTTGAATGATTTGATGAGTGCCGGTGTCCCTGAGCCTGGCAATTGAATGAGAACTTTAGGAAAAATGGTACAAATACAAATCCCTGTATCTCCAGTAACCCCCCAGGCAGGTCTAGCACAGAGGACGGCAAATCTGCCTTGGGGAAGCATGGAGTCAAGGTTTGTAAACAAGCTTAGCATAGTTCTTATCATTTGAAAGTGCTCAGTCATGTGAGAGTTGGGCCATAAAGAAGGCTCAGCACCAAAGAATTGATGCTTCCAAACTAAGGTGCTGGAGAAGACTTCAGAGTCCCTTGGACTGCAAGGAGAGTCAATCCTAAAGTGGGGCAGACTTCCCAGGCACTCATCAAGCCGGGCCAGAACCTAATTCATTCTTTAGCTCCTTCGTCCCTCTTTTCTTCCACCAGTGCCCACTGCCCCACCACAGTTCTTGAATATAAGAGAGGCCATGGGTCAGAGTTTGTCACCAGAGCCACTGAACTCCCATAGAGGCCCTGAGACCGGCTTTGGCTCAGGAAGTGGGTCAAAAGCTGCTGCCTCATTATTGAAATAGTAGCAAAGTCCCGAGATGCTTAATCACCATGCTGAGTTGACAGTATCTTTGCCTCCCCATGACTGATACCCGGGAGGAGGGGAGGGAACCTAGGGTGATGTAGATATCTATCTCCAGCCCACACTCCCTTGGGAGGGATAAAGGAGAGGATGCATTCAAGCGCTTAGTACAGACCTTGACTCACAGTAGTGCTCAATAGGTGGGAGCTGCAATTATTCGTATTATCAGTTACCACTAAAGATGATTAATTGCTCCCGAGGAGGCGCTTTACTCTGGCTACATCTAGAAAGCATTTGAAGCCCATGGCTTCAAATCTGAGTCCATGCACACCCTAAGAGGTGACAATAAAGATAAAAAGGAGAAATTGGGTTTGGCACCAGGCCATCTATAGAATTCTGGGTGCTGTTAAAACAACACAAGTTATTGTATTTATTGTCAGTATTTCGACTGCCATGCTTCATTGCTCAAGTATGAAGTCAAGGGGACCTGTGAGCATCTGTGAGTCATGTGTGCTCCCAGAACCTCAGTTTCCCTCTCTGTCAAAGTCTTCCCTGTGGACTTGTTGAATGATTTGATGAGTGCCGGTGTCCCTGAGCCTGGCAATTGAATGAGAACTTTAGGAAAAATGGTACAAATACAAATCCCTGTATCTCCAGTAACCCCCCAGGCAGGTCTAGCACAGAGGACGGCAAATCTGCCTTGGGGAAGCATGGAGTCAAGGTTTGTAAACAAGCTTAGCATAGTTCTTATCATTTGAAAGTGCTCAGTCATGTGAGAGTTGGGCCATAAAGAAGGCTCAGCACCAAAGAATTGATGCTTCCAAACTAAGGTGCTGGAGAAGACTTCAGAGTCCCTTGGACTGCAAGGAGATCAAACCAGTCAATCCTAAAGGACACCAATCCTGAGTATTCATTGGAAAGACTGATGCTGAAGCTGAAGCTCCAATACTTTGGCCACCTGATGCGAAGAGCTGACTCATTGGAAAAGACCCTGATGCAGGGAAAGACTGAGGGCAGGAGAAGAGGGTAGCAGAGGATAAAATGGTTAAATAGCATCACCGACTCAATGGACACAAGTTTGAGCAAACTCCAGGAGACAATGGAGGAAAGAGAAGCCTGGTCTGCTACAGTTCATGTGGTCACAAAGAGTCAGATACAATTTAGTGACTGAGCAACACCAGTCATGGTAAATAAAAATGATTATTGTTATCAGCAGTCTCTGAAATGGCCTTGAGCTCCCTATTCCTCACCTCTGTTGGCTGACTTCATAATTAAGTCTAAATCCATCCATTGCTCCCCATGTCTACTGCTACGACTTTGGCATGTGCCAGGTGGATTCCTGCACATGGTTTCCTTGCTACCGTGCTTGGTCCTCCAGCCCCACAGTCCTCACCAAGCAGCCACAGCAATTGTTTTTCCATGGCTAAAATCAGATCTTGAAATGCGCAACAAAATCCGAACCCCTCTCTGTGATTTGCAAGATCTGTCTCCTGTCTGCCTCTCCAACTGTATCTTGATCTCTCACTCTGCTCCGGCCACACTAGCCTTCTTGCTGCTTCTAAAATAGACCAAACCTGTTCTCACCTCATGATCTTTGCACTTGCTATTTCTTCTGCTGGATCTAGTCCAAGACTGGCCCATTCTCAGCATTTAAGACTCAGTTCACCTCCTCAAGGCTTTTATGACCACCTTTCCAAATGTCCAGACATATTGCATTCTTTCCTTTATTGTTTTAAAAAAACGTTTTATTGGAATATAGTTGATGTATACCTGTTAGTTTCACATATATGGCAAAGTGTATCAGTTTACATATACATATCTCCACTCCACTCTTTTTTAGATTTTTTTCCCCATATAGGTTATTACAGAGTATTGAGAAGACCCCCCTGCGCTATACAATAGGTCTTTATCATTAGTAAAGAAAGTTGAGCACCACAGAATTGATGCTTTTGCACTGTGGTGTCGGAGAAGACTCTTGAGAGTCCCTTGGACTGCAAGGAGATCCAACCAGTCCATCCTAAAGGAGATCAGTCCTGGGTGTTCATTGGAAGGACTGATGCTGAAGCTGAAACTCCAATACTTTGGCCACCTGATGCGAAGAGCTGACTCATTGGAAAAGACCCTGATGCTGGGAAAGATTGAGGGCAGGAGAAGAGGGTAGCAGAGGATAAAATGGTTAAATAGCATCACCGACTCAATGGACACAAGTTTGAGCAAACTCCAGGAGACAATGGAGGAAAGAGAAGCCTGGTCTGCTACAGTTCATGTGGTCACAAAGAGTCAGATACAATTTAGTGACTGAGCAACACCAGTCATGGTAAATAAAAATGATTATTGTTATCAGCAGTCTCTGAAATGGCCTTGAGCTCCCTATTCCTCACCTCTGTTGGCTGACTTCATAATTAAGTCTAAATCCATCCATTGCTCCCCATGTCTACTGCTACGACTTTGGCATGTGCCAGGTGGATTCCTGCACATGGTTTCCTTGCTACCGTGCTTGGTCCTCCAGCCCCACAGTCCTCACCAAGCAGCCACAGCAATTGTTTTTCCATGGCTAAAATCAGATCTTGAAATGCGCAACAAAATCCGAACCCCTCTCTGTGATTTGCAAGATCTGTCTCCTGTCTGCCTCTCCAACTGTATCTTGATCTCTCACTCTGCTCCGGCCACACTAGCCTTCTTGCTGCTTCTAAAATAGACCAAACCTGTTCTCACCTCATGATCTTTGCACTTGCTATTTCTTCTGCTGGATCTAGTCCAAGACTGGCCCATTCTCAGCATTTAAGACTCAGTTCACCTCCTCAAGGCTTTTATGACCACCTTTCCAAATGTCCAGACATATTGCATTCTTTCCTTTATTGTTTTAAAAAAACGTTTTATTGGAATATAGTTGATGTATACCTGTTAGTTTCACATATATGGCAAAGTGTATCAGTTTACATATACATATCTCCACTCCACTCTTTTTTAGATTTTTTTCCCCATATAGGTTATTACACAGTATTGAGAAGACCCCCCTGCGCTATACAATAGGTCTTTATCATTAGTTATCTATTTGTATGTAGTAGTGCCCATACGTCAACCCCGATCTCCCAGTTTATCTCCCTCTCTTCCCCGCTGGTAACCATAAGTTTGTTCCCTACATCTGATTGTCTTTTCATTGCTTTCTTTACAGTACTATCTGAAATGAAGTTTTTAATTTATTTTAATTTTATGGTTTATGGCCTGATAACTCCAGTGAGGAAGAGATCTTTGCTCTATTTTCAGCGTCTAGAGAAAGGGTCTGGAAAATATTTATGGGTATCATAAATATCTTCCTGAATCAATGGAGGTACTGTTGCTGCTGCTTACCACTTCAGTCGTGTCCGACTTTCTGTGACCCCATGGACTGCAGTCCACTAGGCTCCGCCATCCATGGGGGCTTTCCAGGCAAGAATACTGGAGTGGGTTGCCATTTGCTTCTCCAAAGGTACTATTACTATTTCTATTGTTAATATATTAAAATGTCTGTGGTAGGCTAAGAGTAAAAGGTGGATTTTTAACATAGTTGTGGGGACTTCTCTGGTGGTCTTGTGGTTAAAAATCCTCTTTCCAATACAGGGGACATGGGTTCAATACCTGTTCAGAGAACTAAGATTGAATACTACATGCCACAACACTACCAAACCCCTGTATAACAACTAGAGAGAAACCTTTGGACACTGCAGTGAAGACCCAGCATAGTCCCCAAAATAATAACAATAATCAATAAAACAGTAGGTTGTGATTCTCCTTTTTCTAAAATTTCATTTCCAAAAACATGCACACATATATACACACATACACACATAAAATTATGCACATTCAAATATGTATGCACATCTGTAAGGGGGTACATCAGAGTTGAATCTTTTGTGTTTACAGTCAAAATACACATATTTAAAATCAGAAATAGGACTTCCCTGGTGGTCCAGTGGGTAAAGAGTCCGCCTTGCCGTGCAAGAAGCACCGATTCAGTCTCTGGCCTGGGAAGATCTCATGTGCTGCAGAGTGGCTGGCCGGGTGTGTCCAATTGCAGGCCAGCGCTCTGGAGTGTGTGCGCCCAGAGCCGGGGCTCTGCAACTAGAGAGGCCACTGCAATGGGAGGCCCCCACAGGCCGAAGAATAAAGATGGATGAAAAATAAATAAACAAAAAATCAATAAAAAAAAAAGGCCATAATTTTTTAAAAAAACTTATAAAAAAAAATCAGAAACAACCTATAAAATAATTTCTATTTTGAGCAAAATGATGTTTAAAAACATTTTTTAAAAGCAAAGAGAGCAACCGACAGGAAAAAGAGAAGTCTCATTGTACTTAGAACCTGGGCTTATCGCGTGAACATCACACTTCAATGCATTTCTAAAATTTTCACTTCCAAGGGTATGTGTGGAGCTGTCCCAGGACGGCATGTGTGTTGGTCCCAAGAGATGCAGTCTCTGCTGGAGTTTGGCTCTGGGCGGAACAATGCATGGGAATCTCGAGATAAAGGATATTGTGCAACTTGATGAATAACATCCTCGCCAGTGACACTGACACATTCTTCAGTGGCTGTTTGTCACATCCACCCTCTATAAAAACTGAGGGAGAGTGTCATATCTCAACTCAGCAAAGAAATGTTTGCATGGAGCAAAACTAATGTAACTTGGGCACATTGCCTAATATACGGCACTCTCAGATACTCCTATGATGCGGACAGCAGCATCGTGCCAAGCACTTTATCTACATTAATTGCTCTAATCCTTACAGTAACCCTGTGAGACAGAGACTGTTAGACAGCTAGCATCATCCCCAGTGTACTGAAAAAGCTCAGCAGTGTGCCTAAGCTCGCATAGATAGCAAATGGTAAACTTGGGCTTTGGACCTCAGTGGGCTGGCTCTTCACCACCAAGCAATATCACTCGCATAGTGGGGATTCTGGGATAGTTACGCATCTCTTTCGACTCACAGTGATTTCTTCTCTTCCAGTTGCCTCAGGTATTTTGACGCTCAGCTGCTTCAATCATTCCAGCCAGCTCTCTCCCTTGTGGTCCTGTTCTTTACTGAAGCGTGGCTGATGACAGCTGGTCCAGTAGGGTGGGATGGTGGGAGTGTGTGCCTAGAGTTTGAATCCCAGTTCTAGCACTTTTGGCTGGGTGATGAGTTTTTTTAAACTGCTCTGCAACTCAGTTTCCCCATCTATAAAATGGGAGAATCCACACCTACCTCTTATAGGGGTTTTAGAGATTAAATAAGATCATCAGTAAAAAAACCTCTTGGTGAAGGTGAAAAAGGAGAGTGAAAAGGCTGGCTTACAACTCAACACTCAGAAAACTGAGATCGTGGGCTTCCCTGGTGGTCCAGTGGGTAAGGACACTGCCTTGTAGTGCAAGGGGCTTCGGTTCAATCTCTGGCCTGGGAAGATCCCACATGCAGCAGAGCAGCTGGACTGATGTGTCCAACTACCGAGCTGGAGCTCTGGAGTGCATGTGCCCAGAGCCAGTGCTCTGCAGTGAGAGAGGCCACTGCAATGGGAGGTCCACACAGGCCAAAGAACAAAGATGGATGAAGATAGATAAATGAAATACCAATGGAAGTGGCCAAAAAAAAAGAAAAGGAAAATAGAAAACTAAGATCATGACATTTGATCCCATCATTTCATGGCAAATAGATAGGGAAAAAGTGGAAACAGTGACGTTTTTTATTTTCTCGGGCTCCAAAATCACTGCTGATGTGACGGCAGCCATGGAAATAAAAGATGCTTGCTCTGGGAAGAAAAGCTATGACGACCTTAGACAACATATTAGAGAACAGAGACGCCACTTTGTCAAAAAAGGTCCATATGGTCAAAGCCATGGTTTTTCCAGTAGTCATGTATGGATGTGAGAGTTGGACCATAAAGAAGGCTGATGAGTTGATGTTTTCAAACTGTGGTCCTGGAAAAGACTCTTGAGAGTCCCTTGGACTACAAGGAGATCAAACCAGTCACTCCTACAGGAAATCAGCCTTAAATATTGGAAGGATTGATGCTGAAGCTCAATACTTTGCCCACCTGATGCAAAGAACCAACTCATTGGAAAAGACCCTTAAAAATGCAAAATTTGGGAAGGATTTGATGCTGAAGCTCCAGATAAACTTTGCCCACCTGAAGCGTGGCTGATGACAGCTGGTCCAGTAGGGTGGGATGGTGGGAGTGTGTGCCTAGAGTTTGAATCCCAGTTCTAGCACTTTTGGCTGGGTGATGAGTTTTTTTAAACTGCTCTGCAACTCAGTTTCCCCATCTATAAAATGGGAGAATCCACACCTACCTCTTATAGGGGTTTTAGAGATTAAATAAGATCATCAGTAAAAACCTCTTGGTGAAGGTGAAAAAGGAGAGTGAAAAGGCTGGCTTACAACTCAACACTCAGAAAACTGAGATCGTGGGCTTCCCTGGTGGTCCAGTGGGTAAGGACACTGCCTTGTAGTGCAAGGGGCTTCGGTTCAATCTCTGGCCTGGGAAGATCCCACATGCAGCAGAGCAGCTGGACTGATGTGTCCAACTACCGAGCTGGAGCTCTGGAGTGCATGTGCCCAGAGCCAGTGCTCTGCAGTGAGAGAGGCCACTGCAATGGGAGGTCCACACAGGCCAAAGAACAAAGATGGATGAAGATAGATAAATGAAATACCAATGGAAGTGGCCAAAAAAAAAGAAAAGGAAAATAGAAAACTAAGATCATGACATTTGATCCCATCATTTCATGGCAAATAGATAGGGAAAAAGTGGAAACAGTGACGTTTTTTATTTTCTCGGGCTCCAAAATCACTGCTGATGTGACGGCAGCCATGGAAATAAAAGATGCTTGCTCTGGGAAGAAAAGCTATGACGACCTTAGACAACATATTAGAGAACAGAGACGCCACTTTGTCAAAAAAGGTCCATATGGTCAAAGCCATGGTTTTTCCAGTAGTCATGTATGGATGTGAGAGTTGGACCATAAAGAAGGCTGATGAGTTGATGTTTTCAAACTGTGGTCCTGGAAAAGACTCTTGAGAGTCCCTTGGACTACAAGGAGATCAAACCAGTCACTCCTACAGGAAATCAGCCTTAAATATTGGAAGGATTGATGCTGAAGCTCCAATACTTTGCCCACCTGATGCAAAGAACCAACTCATTGGAAAAGACCCTGATGCTGGGAAAGACTGATGGCAGGAGAAGTGGGTGGCAGAAGATGAGAAGGCTGTGTGGTATCACCGACTCAATGGACATGAGTTTGAGAAACTCCAGGAGATGGTGAAGGACAGGGAAGCCTGGTGTACTGTAGTCCATGAGGTGGTAAGGAGTCCGACATGACTTAGCAACTGAACAACAAATCAGTAGAAATATGCCTGCTCTTAAACCTGGTTCTATCGGGAAGACACTAGTTAAGAATGAGTTCTTCTCTGCTGGGAGCCAAGTCTAGACACCATTCACCTATTCAGTTTCCTCTTCCATGGAGAATAATCATAATAACTATTTCATGGGTAGTTTTGCTGACTTAACACAATAATGTACCTGCAGTGCTTAGCAGGGTACCTGGTATATCATCTATACTTAACAACCATTAGAGAGCTAGCCTAACAAGATGACTAGCAGTAGGGGCTTTCTAGAGTCACCCCACCTGGATTCTGGGGCAAATTCCTTCACCGTTCTAAGCTTTGGTTTCCTCATCTGAGAAACGGGATGCTAATAGTACCAAATGTGACATTGTGGGTGATGCTTTGTCACACTGTCCTGCAATGAAGCCCTCAGCAGTCACACCCACTTATAGAGGCTTACCCAGTGCCCACTTGGCCCCGGGCACCTGTTCCTCTGGGGCAGGAGTTGGGCTAATTCTCTATCTCTGGGTCCTTGGCTGGCAGACAGACCACCTGCCCGTGCTTGCCATATATGCCACCAGAGTTGACCAGCTGTCCTGGGGAAAGCTAGCCTGGCAGAATGGGTGGATAGAGAGAGATTCTGGCTTGAAGCTCAAGAATGAACACATCCTGATGCGTCTGTGCTTGGCAGATGCCGTTGGAAAGCCAAGGTCCACGTTCAGGGCTGGACCCTGGTCCCAGCCCAGAGGAAGCCTGTGGTCTTGCCGGCCCCCTGAGCGCACATCAGTTTTTGGCCTGAACAGAGCTTGCTTTGTGTGGTGACAGCGGCAGGTAGCTACTCCTGGGTGGCAAGTGCCTCAGCAAAGGGCACCCTGGTCCCAGCCCAGAGGGAAGCCGCGTTGAAGAAAACTCAAAAACCCTGATGCTGGGAAAGACTGATGGCAGGAGAAGTGGGTGGCAGAAGATGAGAAGGCTGTGTGGTATCACCGACTCAATGGACATGAGTTTGAGAAACTCCAGGAGATGGTGAAGGACAGGGAAGCCTGGTGTACTGTAGTCCATGAGGTGGTAAGGAGTCCGACATGACTTAGCAACTGAACAACAAATCAGTAGAAATATGCCTGCTCTTAAACCTGGTTCTATCGGGAAGACACTAGTTAAGAATGAGTTCTTCTCTGCTGGGAGCCAAGTCTAGACACCATTCACCTATTCAGTTTCCTCTTCCATGGAGAATAATCATAATAACTATTTCATGGGTAGTTTTGCTGACTTAACACAATAATGTACCTGCAGTGCTTAGCAGGGTACCTGGTATATCATCTATACTTAACAACCATTAGAGAGCTAGCCTAACAAGATGACTAGCAGTAGGGGCTTTCTAGAGTCACCCCACCTGGATTCTGGGGCAAATTCCTTCACCGTTCTAAGCTTTGGTTTCCTCATCTGAGAAACGGGATGCTAATAGTACCAAATGTGACATTGTGGGTGATGCTTTGTCACACTGTCCTGCAATGAAGCCCTCAGCAGTCACACCCACTTATAGAGGCTTACCCAGTGCCCACTTGGCCCCGGGCACCTGTTCCTCTGGGGCAGGAGTTGGGCTAATTCTCTATCTCTGGGTCCTTGGCTGGCAGACAGACCACCTGCCCGTGCTTGCCATATATGCCACCAGAGTTGACCAGCTGTCCTGGGGAAAGCTAGCCTGGCAGAATGGGTGGATAGAAGAGAGAGATTCTGGCTTGAAGCTCAAGAATGAACACATCCTGATGCGTCTGTGCTTGGCAGATGCCGTTGGAAAGCCAAGGTCCACGTTCAGGGCTGGACCCTGGTCCCAGCCCAGAGGAAGCCTGTGGTCTTGCCGGCCCCCTGAGCGCACATCAGTTTTTGGCCTGAACAGAGCTTGCTTTGTGTGGTGACAGCGGCAGGTAGCTACTCCTGGGTGGCAAGTGCCTCAGCAAAAGGGCAGCCATCAGCTCAGTAGCTGGGGGATCACCAGATGGAGCCAGCCGGGCTATGGAGTCCTCTCTGGGCGCAGGCACCTCGGGGCCCGTGAATGCACCTAGAGGGTAGCCCAGGGCCTCAGAGCTCAGGCCTTTTCACCCCAGTATGTCTGTCCTCACACAAAGCCTGAGGAGAGATGAACCAGAAGCAGTCCAGGACCGAGGGACAGCTGTTACCTCCACAGTGGGGTTTAGAAACTTCAAGGAGGAGAGGGTTCTCAACCCCCCTGAGATTCTCAAGTCAGCAAGTCTCAAGTTTATCTAGTCCTCATGACCCCCACTCACTGCAAGTGGAGAAAGCCCACGCAGAGGAACAAAGACCCAGTGCAGCCAAACCTTTTAAAAATAAATAAATAAAATCATTTAAAAAATATTTATTAAATATTTACACTTACATCCAGAAAACTGTAATATGTGCTAAAGCGTACCAGTCATGAATTTTTATAGCCTGAATACTCCCATCAGCACCTAGATAAAGAAGCAGGATTCCAGCGGTCCAGACCCTATGTGCCTCTGTCCAGACCATGTCTGCCCTCCTCGACTGGTCAAGTCTAATTTGGTCTTTAGCTAAATGAAATCACACATCATGGATTCTTTTCTGTCTGGCTTCTTTCATTCAACATTATGTTTCTGTGCTGCAAGTGTGTCCTTCAACATTTTTTAGCTTTAGTATTTTCAAACATAGAACAAAATCGAAAGAATTCGACAGTGACTTCCTCAGGTCTGCCACCTATATTCTGCTATGAATATTTTACTGCACTTGAATTTTTAAAAATGATTTTTATTAATTTATTTGGCTGTGCCAGGTCTTATTTGCGGTATGCACTTGCCTTCTTTACATAGAAACTATCCATTCTTGGGCTTCCCTGGTGGTCCAGTGGGTAAAGAGTCTGGGGGCACTGGTAATATCCCTGGCCCTGGGAAGATCCCATGTACCACTGAGCAGCTGGACCGATGTGTTCAATTATGAGCCAGCGCTATGGAGCACAAGTGCCCAGAGCTTGAGCTCTGTGACGAGCGAGGCCACTGCGATGGGAGGCCCACACAAGGCCAAAGAATAAAGATAGTTGAAAATAAATGGATAAAAAATCAATAAAAAAGAGGCCAAGTTTTTTAAAATTCATTCTTTAATGCCGATTTTACTGCTCATTTCTAATGAAACTGCAGAATTCAGTACCCTTTCCCTAAATACTTCAGCACACATGTCATTACAGCTTAATGTTTATTCACAATGTTTATACTTTTCATCAAATATATATAATGAAAGGCACAAATCTTAAGTGCATAGTTATTGAGATCTGATAAACATCCACAAGTGGAACTCCCAACCCAATCATCCCCTCACCCCAGGAAGTTCCATCTTGCCTCATCCAAGTCAGCATGTATGCTTACCACCTTCCAGTCCTGCACCGCACCTCCAGACAACCACTATGCTGATATTTTTCTGTAACCGATTATTTTGCCTATTCTGAAAGTTCATATAAATGGAATCATACAATATATTCTCTTCTGTGTAAGGTTGCTTTTATTCAGCCTAATGTTTTTGAGAACACCATGTTAAAAACATATCTTTTCACTTTTCCCTAAACATAAAAGTATGAGGCCATAAAAAATGAAATTGTGAAGAAAAAATGAGGCAATATACACATGTGAAAAAATAGAAAGTAAAAGCCTCTCCCTCCCTCTCCTTGTAATCTTACCAATAAAGGACAATCACTTTGACATAAGTGATTCCAAACCCGTTGCTCATGCATGTATGACCATGCATGTATGACCATGGGGTCTTCCCTGGTGGCTCAGTCAGTAAAGAATCTGCCTGCAAAGCAGAAGACCTGTGTTCAATACCTGGGATAGGAAAATCCCCTGAAGAAAATGGCAATCCACTCCAGCATTCTTGCCTGGGAAATCCCAAGGATAGAGGAGCCTGGATGGCTACCGTCCATGGAGTCACAACAGTCAGACATGACTTAGTAACTAAATCACCACCATATATGACCATCGGTATAACTATAGTAACCCAAGGGTAGGGGTTTCTGGATCCTGCCCAGGGTAAGTTCCAGTCCTGACTCTGTCTGGTGGTAATGGTGGGATCTTGGGCGAGTTAACTAGCCTCCATGGGCCTTGTTTGGTCTTTTAAAAATTATTATTAAAAAATTATTTTATTTACTTTATTTTATTTTTGGCTGCACTGGGTCTTCGTTTCTGCACACGGGCTGTCTTGAGTTGCAATGAGCAGAGCCTGCTCTCTCGTTTTGGTGCACAGGCTTCTCATTGCAGTGGCTTCTCTTGTTGCAAGGCACAGACTCTCAGGAACGTAGGCTCAATAGTTGTGGTGCATGGGCTTCGTTGTCCTGTGGCGTCTGGGGTCTTCCTAGACTAGGGATCGAACCCGTGTCCCATATTTGGGCAGGCAGATTCTTAACCACTGGGCAACCAGGGAAGACTCTGGGCCCTGTTTTAAAGGTCTCAGGCAGTTGTTTCTGCAGGAATTTTCAAACATTTCCAGGCCCTCAACCTTCTCAACCCTGGAGAGAAAAAGGAGAGTGGGTGAGAGCCCATTCTTAAAGCTGGGAGTCACCTGAGCCCCTGGGACCAGACCGCCCTGCTGAACTGCTTCCTTAGAGTCCTGGCACCATGGGCAAAGTGGGGGCCCCCAGAACTGCAGCAGATAAAATGCATTCACCTGGGCAAATGGGCCGTACCACAAACTACCTATGCAGATGGGCGGCTCATGCTGAATTACCCAATGCTCTCCCAGGAGGGTGTGGGAACCTGGGGACAGGTGGGTGTCTGGGCCTCACATATCACTTAGAGGCCCCAGTCAGAGTCACCCTGTCCTTGTTGAGGGGTGGGGTGGGGAATGTCACCACTTAAATGTCCTCACAAACAGCATCACAAAAAGCCCCAAAACAGTATCACCTTCTCCAGCCTGGGGAGTCAAGCTGCGGTTGTCACCATGGGACAGGGGATTGGCTCACCAGATTTTTTTTTTTAATTTAAATTTTACTTTATGTTTGCGTATCATTGCTTTACAATGCTCTGTTGGTTTAGGAAAGTGATTCAGTTAGTGTAGACATATATTCACTCTTTTCAGATTCTTTTCTCATATAGGCTATTCTAGAATATTCAATAGAGTTCCCTGTGCTATTCTTTGTTGACTATCTGCTTTATATATAATAAAGTCTATATGTGGATCCCAAACCCCTAATTGATCCAGGACTTTTAAATAAAATGTGGAGTAAGTCACAATGAGGGACCCTCATCTCGCATAGGTCTTCCCCAGAACTGCCAAATGCCACCTTCAGTTTCCTCCTCCCAGAGCCCAGTCACGTGGGTGTTTCTATCATCTCTCCAAGCCAACCTTGTTTCATAACACAGGGAAAATCAATGGTTGAATTAAACGACAATCCCAAGACACTGTTTCGTCTGGAGACTCCACAGAGCTGCTTCCTCCAGGGGGCAGGAGCTGGGCCTTGTATTTGGTTTACTTACTTACCTGCGCACTTCTGACTTGCCTCACTGCGTGGTGATTTATTCCAGGAGAGGCAGATCAGATGGAATCTCATCCAAGGAGGAAGCAGGCTGGGAAAGGATGCTGGCATCCCACAGTTGCCTTCCTGGTAACTGTGGCAGCAGAAGTCAGCTGCTTTCCATTCACACTCTCTCTCCTTCATGATGAACTTCCTCCCCAGGAACCTCATTAACCCAGAGACTTTCTGAACGTTTTCCACGGAGAGATGGGGCTGGTCTTTGCAGAGAGGAGAGACTCCAGGTCGCGTCTCCAGGAAAACCGCACGGGCTCAGGATGCACCCGTGGATCCCTGGGAAGGTTACCCGACCTCCTTGAGCCTCAGTTTTCTCATCTACAAGAGAAGTTTCCTTGGGGGGTGTAGCAGGGTTTGAGGACATTGACACCGTGTACCATGCTTGCTTCTGGGCCTTTGCACATGCTGTGCCCACTCCCTGAGACCCAGGTCCCCTCTACCCACCACAGCCCCGGCCCCTTCCCTTGACTAACACCAACAATCCTTCCAGCCAGAGGCAAATGTTATTTCTTCAGAGAACACCCACAGTCTGGTCAGGTGCCTGGAAAAAGGCACCCACAATCCCTCCTCCTTTCCCTCCCCAACCTCATCACAGCTGAGATTTGAGTAACATCCGCCTCCTCAGCCCAGACTGGGGACCCTACAGGGAAGGCCTGGGTCTGCGTGCCTCATCCATCCAACCCCAGTCCCTGCTCAGCTCTGAGCCTTGGTTGACATGCAGGAAACATCAGCGTCCCTTTCAAAACCATGGCCTGTGGATCTGAACCCTCCAACACCCGCCTGAGGCCATTAGGCTCAGCATCTTGTGGGACGAAGGTTGGGCCAAGGCCAAGGAGGCTGTGGCAGAAGCCTAGGAGTTCAGCCTGGGGTGCCTTGTGGCTCTGATCCCTGGGCTGAGCTCCCCTAGAACTTGGGGTTCAGTCAGTTCCCTGATTCTGTGGTGAGATTAGGGGTGGGCAGGCCCAGACAGGCCAGTTCTGAAGCAGAGGCCGCTGGGGCGGGCCAGCCCGGGGCCTCACCCTGTCCCTGGTGCTCACACAGGCTGCTACACGCCTGGCGAAACTCGGAGGCTGCTCCCCTCCTGCAGTTCCACCTCATGTCCATCTTGAGAGAAAGGAAGTGCCTGCCAGAAACTGCGGTCCAATCAGGCTCCTGTGCTGAAAGGAAAACACACAAACCCACGGGCTAAGGAGCACGTACGTGCGCGCGCACACACACACACACACACACACACACACACACACACACACACAAATTCCACTCAGAACATCTTGGAGCCAGGCCCAGCCCTCTACTGTGGTTGTTCATGGGCCCCAAGTTCTCTCCTCCTTGAGTTATGGGCTGAAGAGGTTGGGAATTCTGATAATCATGGCCCAAGGCTATGGGGACCTGATTGTCATGTGCCCCTGGGGAGTTACGCTGAGAATAAGAATAATGCCAACAGCAGCAAATCTTTTTATCAAAGACTTACTATGGGCCAGGCACTGCACCGACTCTTGCGAGACAGTAATGAACGAAAGAGGTAAGATGCTCTGCCCTTGTGCATTGTGTGGTCGGAGAAGACAGGGGATAAATAAACTAAATAAGTCACACACAGTGGGTTAAAAGGGTTTCCCAGGCGACACCAGGATAAAGAACCCACCTGCCAGTGTAGGAGGCATGAGAGGTGGGTTCGATCCCTGGGCTGGGAAAATCCCCTGAAGGAGGAAATGGCCACCTACTCCAGTATTCTTGCCTGGATAATCCCATGGACAGAAGAGCCTGGTGAGCTACAGTCCATAGGACTGCAAAGAGTCAGATAGAACTGAAGCAACTGTTAGCACGCATGGACAACAAGTTAGAAAGTGAAGAGTTCTTGTTCAATTTCTAAGTCGAATCTGACTCTGCTACTCCCTGGAAGCACGCCAGATCCCCATGTCCTCTGCTATCTCTTGAAGTTTGCTCAAATTCATGTCCATTGAGATGGTGATGCTATCTGGGCCATGATGATCAGAATTCCCAACCTCCTCAGCCCATAACTCAAGGAGGAGAAAACTTGGGGCCCATGAACAACCACAGTAGAGGGTTGGGCCTGGCTCCAACCCTCATCTTCTGCCGCCCTCTTCTTTTGCCTTCAATTTTTCCCAGCATCAGGGCCTTTCCCAATGAGTCAGTTCTAAGCATCAAGTGGCCAAAGTATTGGAGTGCCAGCTTCAGCATTAGTCCTTTCAATGAATATTCAGGGTTGATTTCCTTTAGGATTGACTGGTTTGATCTCCTTGCAGTTCAAGGGACTCTCAAGAGTCTTCTCCACCACCACAGTTGAAGGCATCAATTCTTTGACACGCAGGTTTTTTCATGATCTAGTGCTAGAGAAGAAAATAAAACAGGAAAGAAAGATGGAGCTGAGTCTAAACAGTGCAAGCAGGAAGGCATCCATATACCATCTCATGTAACATTTTTTAGTTTTAATTTTTACTTTTTTGATAAGACTGAGTGATATGTGGGATCTTAGTTCCCTGACCAGGGATCAAACTCATGTCTGTTGAATTGGAAATGCAGAATCTTAACCACTAGACCACCAGGGAATTTCTTCTGCAATCTTCTCAACAAGCTCCTGAAGTTGTTATAATATCATCCCCATTTTAGGGATGAGGAAATTGAGGTTGAGAAGGGAATGACCTTGCTCAGGGACTCAGCCTGTGAGGGCAGAGTTGAGATTTGACTTGAGACCTCTCTGATGTCAAAGCCCTGACCTGCTCTGAGATCCTGCCTTCTGGCCGCGAGGCCCCTAGGAGTGCAGGCCCCCAGCACTCAGAACTGTGTTCAAAATTCCAGCTGCTGGGTTACCTGAAGAGCGCTGGGTATGTGTTTCCAAGTCAGACCTGTTTGGGCTGGACAGCCTAGCCCCTGAAAAAGTTCTTTTGTGCTTTCCCCAAGGGCCTCACAAGAGGGTTAAACACCTTCATATTACTGTTAATTTGGGGTTGACTTTCCTATTCAGCCAGTGACAAAGCTGGGTGTTTGCACAAGGGCCTGAGGAATGGGACCACACGCACTGCCGGGGAGCAGACTCCATGCTTACGGTCGCCCCGCCTTCCCAGGCACCTGTTTCTCTTTGTGGAGATTCCCAGTCCTCAGGCTGCAGCTCTGCCCGCTTTCATCTGAACAGGGCTTGGTCTGTGCGCCGCCCCTCCCCCCAATCCCCATGAAAACCTGCTTAGGAGGAATGGAAGCCCCATCTACAAAAGACCCCATTGGACCTTGATTCAGTAACGAACCCCTGTTGTTGTGAGCCAGAAATGTCTGTCATAATGAAAAATGGAAAGAACCTAAATGTCCATCAAAGGGGGAAATGGTTCAATAAACAAGAGAACATGCACACTGCAGATTTTTTAAAAGGGTGAGGCAGACTTGTGGGTACAGAAACACAGAATGTGTCATGCAATCAGCTGTAATGTGAAGAAATAAAATTGAAAAATTATATATATACATATATATATATATATAGTTGCTGTTGTTCAGTTACTAAGTCATATCCAACTTGTTGCCACTCCATGGACTGAAGGATGCAAGGATGCAAGTCTCACCATCTCCCAGAGCTTGCTCAAATTCATGTCCATTCAGTCGGTGATGCCATCCAAGCATCTCATCCTCTGTCATCCCCTTCTCATCCTGCCATCTATCTTTCCCAAGATCTTGGTCTTTTCCAATGAGTTGTCTCTTCGCATCAAGTAGCCAAAGTATTGGAGCTTCAGCTTCTTCATAAGTCTTTCCAGTGAATATTCAGGTTGATTTCCCTTAGGACTGACTGGTTTGATCTCTGTGCTGTCCAAGGGACTCAAGAGTCTTCTCCAGCACCACAATTCAAAAGCATCAGTTCTGCAATGCTCAGCCTTCTTTATGGTCCAGCTTTCACATATGCAGGCTCTCAATTAGCCTAAATCAAAACAGCCCCAAGTAGGTGTCTATAACCTTTCATATGATTGTAAATATAGATGAGTCTGAATAGGAAGATTTAAAAATCATTGCTTTTTCAGAAAAATAATCAAAATATGCTGTGCTCACTCGCTCAGTAGTGGCCAACTCTTTGTGACCCTCATGGAGTGTAGCCTGCTAGGCTCCTCTGTCCATGGAATTTTCCAAGGCAAGAATACTGGAGTGAGTTGCCAATCCCTCCACCAAAAAAATATGTTACAAATGCTTAAAAATAAAGAGGGTCTGGAGAAAAACCCATCAAACTGTTAATGCGGAAAGAGAAATTGACTAGGGGTGGGGATGAAGAAATGAGGGCAAACTCTCAGTGTTTTGTTGTATCAGTATTTTCTCCTGAGATAATTTGGAAAGTTTAAAAATAACAGGAATATATGTGTGTGTATATACGTATTTATGTATGTGTTTATCTGTGAGGGGTGGCAGGGCAGAGGAAGAAATACTTTTAATGAAGAATTTCCATATTTTCTAATGCACAGTTCTCATTATTTGCAATAACTATGTCCTCTAAAGTTGGCACGAACCAATGAATTGATTGAATGAATCAGTCCTGAACCACTGATCTTACAGGAAATACAGAGTTAAATTTCTGCAAGTCTCTGATCACAATATTTTCACTCATTGATCGACATATAACTTTGTTTTGTGTGTTTCTATTTAAATAAATCTTATATAATATAAATTTCTGGGACTTCTCTGGTGGTCCAGTGGTTAAAAATCCACCTTCTCATGCAGGGGACATAGATGGTATCCCTGGTCAGGGAACTAAGATTCCTCTGTCTTCCCCCTCCCATCCCGCCCTCTATCTTTCCCAAGATCTTGGTCTTTTCCAATGAGTTGTCTCTTCGCATCAAGTAGCCAAAGTATTGGAGCTTCAGCTTCTTCATAAGTCTTTCCAGTGAATATTCAGGTTGATTTCCCTTAGGACTGACTGGTTTGATCTCTGTGCTGTCCAAGGGACTCAAGAGTCTTCTCCAGCACCACAATTCAAAAGCATCAGTTCTGCAATGCTCAGCCTTCTTTATGGTCCAGCTTTCACATATGCAGGCTCTCAATTAGCCTAAATCAAAACAGCCCCAAGTAGGTGTCTATAACCTTTCATATGATTGTAAATATAGATGAGTCTGAATAGGAAGATTTAAAAATCATTGCTTTTTCAGAAAAATAATCAAAATATGCTGTGCTCACTCGCTCAGTAGTGGCCAACTCTTTGTGACCCTCATGGAGTGTAGCCTGCTAGGCTCCTCTGTCCATGGAATTTTCCAAGGCAAGAATACTGGAGTGAGTTGCCAATCCCTCCACCAAAAAAATATGTTACAAATGCTTAAAAATAAAGAGGGTCTGGAGAAAAACCCATCAAACTGTTAATGCGGAAAGAGAAATTGACTAGGGGTGGGGATGAAGAAATGAGGGCAAACTCTCAGTGTTTTGTTGTATCAGTATTTTCTCCTGAGATAATTTGGAAAGTTTAAAAATAACAGGAATATATGTGTGTATATACGTATTTATGTATGTGTTTATCTGTGAGGGGTGGCAGGGCAGAGGAAGAAATACTTTTAATGAAGAATTTCCATATTTTCTAATGCACAGTTCTCATTATTTGCAATAACTATGTCCTCTAAAGTTGGCACGAACCAATGAATTGATTGAATGAATCAGTCCTGAACCACTGATCTTACAGGAAATACAGAGTTAAATTTCTGCAAGTCTCTGATCACAATATTTTCACTCATTGATCGACATATAACTTTGTTTTGTGTGTTTCTATTTAAATAAATCTTATATAATATAAATTTCTGGGACTTCTCTGGTGGTCCAGTGGTTAAAAATCCACCTTCTCATGCAGGGGACATAGATGGTATCCCTGGTCAGGGAACTAAGATTCCACATACTATGGGGGCAACTGAGCCCTTGCTTTGCAGTGAAAGATCCTCTGTACCACAACTAAGGCTTAGTGCGACCAAATATGTGTCTGTGTGTGTGTGTGTGTGTGTGTGTGTGTGTGTGTGTGTGTATACACATATTACTTCTCCAGGGGATCCTCCCAACCCAGAAATCAAACCTGGGTCTCCCGTACTGCAGACAGATTCTTTATTGTCTGAGCCACCAAGGAAGCCCATATATATATATACACGCATATATATATAATTCATGGACTCAGCTAACATCCACCCCTGTAACTCACAGTCGAGTTAAGCTTCTGACACATGTGTGTTCCTTGTACACCCTGTCACGGCCTTCCCGCTGCAGGACTCCAGTCAGGACTTGGGCATTATGCTTGGGAACCATTTTAAACAGTGAAATCAGAAAACACACACACAATGTGAAAAGAGGAACACCAAATAGAGTACAGAAGGGACCCGGATTTGTTTATTTGTTTTTCCTTTCCTTTTTATTTTCCAGTCACACTGCATTCTTGTGGCATCTTCGTTCCTCAGTCAGGGATTGAACCCAGGGCTTGAACTAAGCATTGAGAGCACAGAGTCTTAGTCACTGGACCACCAGGGAAGTCCCCAGGACCTGTGCGTGTAGTGTAGAACTGACACACGGAGGCAGAGCCATGGCCAAGAATGTGCTGCCGGGGGTGATTCGGAGTCTTTGCCACTCTGTGCCTGTCCCAGGATGGTCATGGAAGTGCCTTGAGGGACTTCCCTGGCGGTCCGGTGGTTAAGACTCCACACTTCCACTGCAGGGGCGTGGGCTCCATCCCTGGTTGGGGAACTAAGGTCCTGCATGCTGCTCAACATGCTGACAAAGAAATAAACAAACAAACAAGAAAAAAGGTGCCTCGAGTGCTGATTCGGAGATTATAAGGAAATTTTAGTGAGTAGGCAAGTTCCCAAATACAGAATCTGAGAATAATGAAGATCAACTGTATATAGTTTAGCCTTCCTCCCACGCCCAAGATCATTCTCATCTTGGGTTTTTAAGGTTCTGCTGGGCTTCTGCAAACTCCCTAGTGCCCGTGCCAGACCACTGGCAGACTGCGTGATCAGTATCTGAGCCCAGTTTGGGCTCCCACACGGAGTTGAGTGCCTGCACACTGCCTACCACAGTGCCTGGTGTATAATCAGTCCTCAGAAATGGCACCGTCACCTCCACCGCCTCCTCCTGCGACGGCACTGGGATTCCATGGAGGTTTGGCAAAGGGCTTTTTACAGAACTCCAAGTTGACAGCCTTTCCAAGTATTCTTTTTTTTAAAACTTATTTATTTATTTTTGGCTATTCTCGGTTTTCACTGCTGCCACAGGCTCTTCTCTAGTTGCAGGGAGTGGGGCTACTCTCTAGTTGGGGAGAGCAGGCTTCTTGTTGTGGTGACTTCTCTTGTTGTGGAACTCGGGCTCTAGGGCACATGGGCTTCAATAGTTGCCGCACATGGACTCAGAATTGTGGCTCTGGGCTTAGAGCACAGGCTCCATAGTGCAGTAATCAGAAAACACACACACAATGTGAAAAGAGGAACACCAAATAGAGTACAGAAGGGACCCGGATTTGTTTATTTGTTTTCCTTTCCTTTTATTTTCCAGTCACACTGCATTCTTGTGGCATCTTCGTTCCTCAGTCAGGGATTGAACCCAGGGCTTGAACTAAGCATTGAGAGCACAGAGTCTTAGTCACTGGACCACCAGGGAAGTCCCCAGGACCTGTGCGTGTAGTGTAGAACTGACACACGGAGGCAGAGCCATGGCCAAGAATGTGCTGCCGGGGGTGATTCGGAGTCTTTGCCACTCTGTGCCTGTCCCAGGATGGTCATGGAAGTGCCTTGAGGGACTTCCCTGGCGGTCCGGTGGTTAAGACTCCACACTTCCACTGCAGGGGCGTGGGCTCCATCCCTGGTTGGGGAACTAAGGTCCTGCATGCTGCTCAACATGCTGACAAAGAAATAAACAAACAAACAAGAAAAAAGGTGCCTCGAGTGCTGATTCGGAGATTATAAGGAAATTTTAGTGAGTAGGCAAGTTCCCAAATACAGAATCTGAGAATAATGAAGATCAACTGTATATAGTTTAGCCTTCCTCCCACGCCCAAGATCATTCTCATCTTGGGTTTTTAAGGTTCTGCTGGGCTTCTGCAAACTCCCTAGTGCCCGTGCCAGACCACTGGCAGACTGCGTGATCAGTATCTGAGCCCAGTTTGGGCTCCCACACGGAGTTGAGTGCCTGCACACTGCCTACCACAGTGCCTGGTGTATAATCAGTCCTCAGAAATGGCACCGTCACCTCCACCGCCTCCTCCTGCGACGGCACTGGGATTCCATGGAGGTTTGGCAAAGGGCTTTTTACAGAACTCCAAGTTGACAGCCTTTCCAAGTATTCTTTTTTTTAAAACTTATTTATTTATTTTTGGCTATTCTCGGTTTTCACTGCTGCCACAGGCTCTTCTCTAGTTGCAGGGAGTGGGGCTACTCTCTAGTTGGGGAGAGCAGGCTTCTTGTTGTGGTGACTTCTCTTGTTGTGGAACTCGGGCTCTAGGGCACATGGGCTTCAATAGTTGCCGCACATGGACTCAGAATTGTGGCTCTGAGGCTCTAGAGCACAGGCTCCATAGTTGTGGCTCATGGGCTTAGTAGCTCCATAGCATGTGGGATCTTCCTGGATCAGGGATCAAATCTGTGTCTCCTGCATTGGCAGGCCAGCTCTTCACCACGGAGTTACCAGGGAAGCCCCCTCCATGTACTCTTTGTCCCATCTTTCCCTTCTCTGGCTGCACTGACAAAAGCAGACAACACCTGATAACTGGAAAACTGAAGGCAATGAAGTTACTTCGTGACACCAGGTCCAGTGAGAACTTGTCCCCTTTGAAATGAAAGCTCCTCCCCCTCTTCTCTTCCATCACCTAAGGAGTGGCCCTGGGGTTCTGGTTTCTTCCTTGGGCTTCCCATGAGACTGCCCAGCATGGGATCCCTCTGGCTTATCGTTAACAGTCCAAAAACGTCTCAGGCTCAGGGCCAGGCTGGCAACTCACCAGGGCTGGGCTGCCGCTTACTCACCAATATTCCCCGTGCTCAGCACAAGGCCTGACACAGACTTGTGCCCTATGAAATACTATCAACTGAAAACACAGAGCCCAAGAAGGAACCGAGCTTCCTGCTCCAAACCTCCTGCAGCACCAAGCAGAAGGCAAAGAACACATGAGGAGGAGATACAATGGGATAGTGTTTGGCAGTGGTCTGAGCTCAAGAAGCGGTATCTCACATTACTGCTTTCTTCAGCTTAGTCTCAACTTCCTGAATGGCCCTAAACAAAATTTTTCATTCAAATGAAACTACATTTGGAATTTCACTCTAAGGCAACCTGGGAGAATAATGGAAACTTTAATTTTTAGAAACTCGTAACACTGGAAAGAGGAAATAGTCAAGAAATGAAGGACAGAGTGCTCGAAGTATTTTGGGTTTGTCAATGCAGTATTTGTGAAGGGGCAGGACCCGACAAATGGATGACCAGACAAACTAGCCAATGAGCCAATGCATGAGTGAAGTGGAAGCACTGTGCCTCCCCCTCCCTTCTCCCTTCTCCCAGGGAAAGGGAGAGCCTCGAAGTGAGCTGGCCAGGTACAGAACAGCCCTTAGCGCAGCAGGTGTGATCGCTCTGTGACTGGCCCTGTGACTGGCTCTGTGTTGTACTGTTTTGAGTAAACTAATTGAATCTTCACGTCAATTCTAAGAGATAGGTATTACTAGCCCCAACTTACAGATGTGCAAACTGAGACCCCCCAAGAAGCAAAGCAACTTGCCCATTGTCGTAGGGATGGTTAGCAGAGCAGCTGAATTCGAACCTGCATGGCTGGTTCCAGAAGCTGCCTTCCCAGCCACTATGAGATATTGTCCCTCTGGGCTGTGATGGCTCTTGTCCGTAAGAGGCACTCCTAGGGGACTGACACCCTACTGAGCGGGTGGGGGGCAGTGGGGTTGTGCCCTGCTCAGTGGTGCCCAGATCCCACTGCCCACATCACTGGGTGCCAATAAAACTTTTGAATCTTACCTCTTTCCACTATTTGTCCCACACTGAATGCTGGGCCCCAACCAGGTTGCTCCCTGGGCATACCCGTGCATTCCTGTCTCTCTGCCTCTCCCACTGCTGTTCCTGCCTCAGCCCAGAATGTGTTCTCCCATCCTTGTCTGTTGCCATTTTCCCCACGTCTCCAAGCCAAGCTTCAATGCCGCCTAGTCTGTGAAGCCCTCCCTGGTTAGCCCTGCTGGATGCATTACACCTTGCCTGCCTGCCTCTGGGTGTCAGTAGCTAGGTCTTCATCGTTGCCCCCTCCTTCACCCTCTCTCCCTCCCCTTGCCATTCCCACCCTAAGTCTCATCGACCAGCCTGGGCTGCATTTTCACACCCCTCCCACCCCTGACCTTAGGGTGCTGGAGAGAAGGGAGTTCTGTCCGGCTTATGCTTTTATCCCTGCAGCCTGACACAGTGACTGACACAGTAAATGAACTCTTTGATACAAGGAAGATACTGACAATAAAAGTCAATGACAGTTTAGGGCTTCCCTGGTGGTCCAGTGTAAGAATCTGTCTTACAACACAAGGGATTCAGTTTGATTCCTAGTCTGGGAAGATCCCACATACCTCGGAGCAACTAAGCCTGACTACAAGCTAACTAAGCCACAGCTACTGAGGCCTGTGCTCTAGAGCTTGCAAGTCACAACTACTGAAGCCCAAGCGATCTAGAGGCCGTACTTGGCCACAGAGAAGCCCCTCGACAAGAAGCCTGAGCACCACAATGAAGAGCAATCCCAGCTCAGTACAGCTAGAGAAAGCCTGACTGAGTACAGCAACAAAGACTGACCACAGCCAAAAAGTAAAATAAATAAATTTTAAAAAATAATTGTTAAAGAAAGTTCATGACAGTTTAAAAATCTGCTCCGTGACTTAATGTTCAGCCACTAGCCTATTAATAATATTCCAGTGTCCTGAAGTCTTTGATTCCAGGACTCCTAAGACTCCCTCTATACACACCGCCACACCTCTGGGTCTTTGCCTTGCTGTTCCACTGTGCTTGAAATGCCCTTTCCCACTGCCCACATCACTGGGTGCCAATAAAACTTTTGAATCTTACCTCTTTCCACTATTTGTCCCACACTGAATGCTGGGCCCCAACCAGGTTGCTCCCTGGGCATACCCGTGCATTCCTGTCTCTCTGCCTCTCCCACTGCTGTTCCTGCCTCAGCCCAGAATGTGTTCTCCCATCCTTGTCTGTTGCCATTTTCCCCACGTCTCCAAGCCAAGCTTCAATGCCGCCTAGTCTGTGAAGCCCTCCCTGGTTAGCCCTGCTGGATGCATTACACCTTGCCTGCCTGCCTCTGGGTGTCAGTAGCTAGGTCTTCATCGTTGCCCCCTCCTTCACCCTCTCTCCCTCCCCTTGCCATTCCCACCCTAAGTCTCATCGACCAGCCTGGGCTGCATTTTCACACCCCTCCCACCCCTGACCTTAGGGTGCTGGAGAGAAGGGAGTTCTGTCCGGCTTATGCTTTTATCCCTGCAGCCTGACACAGTGACTGACACAGTAAATGAACTCTTTGATACAAGGAAGATACTGACAATAAAAGTCAATGACAGTTTAGGGCTTCCCTGGTGGTCCAGTGTAAGAATCTGTCTTACAACACAAGGGATTCAGTTTGATTCCTAGTCTGGGAAGATCCCACATACCTCGGAGCAACTAAGCCTGACTACAAGCTAACTAAGCCACAGCTACTGAGGCCTGTGCTCTAGAGCTTGCAAGTCACAACTACTGAAGCCCAAGCGATCTAGAGGCCGTACTTGGCCACAGAGAAGCCCCTCGACAAGAAGCCTGAGCACCACAATGAAGAGCAATCCCAGCTCAGTACAGCTAGAGAAAGCCTGACTGAGTACAGCAACAAAGACTGACCACAGCCAAAAAGTAAAATAAATAAATTTTAAAAAATAATTGTTAAAGAAAGTTCATGACAGTTTAAAAATCTGCTCCGTGACTTAATGTTCAGCCACTAGCCTATTAATAATATTCCAGTGTCCTGAAGTCTTTGATTCCAGGACTCCTAAGACTCCCTCTATACACACCGCTTTTCGCCACACCTCTGGGTCTTTGCCTTGCTGTTCCACTGTGCTTGAAATGCCCTTTCCCATCTCAACTGTATAGAGGATCCAATCCTCGCACACTTGGTTCAGTGTCCCTTCCTCTAAGAAGCTTTCTCTGACTACCCAACACGCTCCTTTGCCCTAGAGTGGATCACTTCTTTCTGAAAAAACTCTTATTTATTTATTTATTTAGCTGCGCCTGGTCTCCGTTGTGGCACACGGGATCTTTAGTTGCAGTATGTGTGATCGAGTTCCCTGACCTGCACTGGAAGCACAGAGTCTTAGCCACTGAACCACCAGGAAAGTCCCCGATCTACTTCCTCTTTCTATTTGTCTCTTCATCTCACACCTACCTGGGTGGTGACTAAGCTTGCTTACTGTGCTGAAATGGATTTGTCTGTGTGTCTGTCCCCTGACAGTTCTTTGAAGCCAGGAACATGTCACATCATCTCTAGGGTCCCAGGACCAAACATGGTCATTTTCAAGCATATTTAAGGGTAGACTTCTTTCTCCAGAAGAAAACGCATGTATGTCTCAGTATAAAACAGATTCAAGGAAAGTACTTCTGGACGGAGTTAGGGGAGGGGCCAGGGGGACCACTGCCTTTGCTGTCATTTCAGACCCTGCCCGAGGCCCTCCCTGGGCGCTCCCAGGCTTCTACAGAAGCTTGAAAACTCCTGACGCGGCACAATGCCGGGAGCAAGGGCTGTTTTTGTTGTTCAGTCACTAAGTTGGATCCGACTCTTTGTGACCCCATGAACTGCAACACTCCAGCCTTCCCTGTCCTTCACTGTCTTCTGGAGTTTGCTCAGACTCATGTCCACTGAGTTGGTGATACCATCCAACCATCTCACTCTCTGTCACCCCCTTCTCCTCCTTGTCTTCATTCTTTCCCAGCATCAGGATCTTTTCCAATGATTTGACTCTTCACATCAGGTGGCCAAAGTATTGGAGCTTCAACTTCAGCATCACTCCTTCCAATGAATATTCAGGGTTGATCTCCTTTAGGATCGATTGGTTTGATCTCTTTGCTAGTCCAAAGGATTCTCAAGAGTCTTCTCCAGCATCACGATTTGAAAGCATCAGTTCTTGGCTCTCGGTCTTCTGCATGGGCCAACATCACATCTGTACATGACGACTGGAGAAAGCGTAGCTTTGACTATTTGGACCTTGTTGGCAAAGTGAGGTCTCTGCTTTTTCATACTCTGTCTAGGTGTGCCTGAAGAGGTCTTAGAAATAACTGAGAAAAGAAGAGAAGTGAAAGGCAAAGAAGAAAGGGAAAGATATACCCAACTGAATGCAGAGTTCCAGAGAATATCAAGGAGAGATAAGAAAGCCTTCTTAAGTGGACGACGCAAAGAAATAGAGGCGAAACAATAAATGGGCAAGACTAGAGATTTCTTCAAAAAGTTGGAGATACCAAGGGAGCAAAGGTGCAGCTCAACAATATATTTTTAAAAGGAAACCCACCTTTACTTTTTCAAGATTTATTTATTTTATTGGTGGCGGCACTGGGTCTCCATTGCTGTGTGCAGGGGCTGCTCTCTAGTTGTGGTATGCATTCTCATTGTGGTGTCTTCTCTTTTGACAAATACTTTTAAATGATGTGAAGACCAAATACTTTCAGGACCCAGAAGAGAGAATTCCTTAGAGTACAATTTCAGATTCCTTGCCTGGACTAGGAGACACAGGAGGGCCAGGGGGACCACTGCCTTTGCTGTCATTTCAGACCCTGCCCGAGGCCCTCCCTGGGCGCTCCCAGGCTTCTACAGAAGCTTGAAAACTCCTGACGCGGCACAATGCCGGGAGCAAGGGCTGTTTTTGTTGTTCAGTCACTAAGTTGGATCCGACTCTTTGTGACCCCATGAACTGCAACACTCCAGCCTTCCCTGTCCTTCACTGTCTTCTGGAGTTTGCTCAGACTCATGTCCACTGAGTTGGTGATACCATCCAACCATCTCACTCTCTGTCACCCCCTTCTCCTCCTTGTCTTCATTCTTTCCCAGCATCAGGATCTTTTCCAATGATTTGACTCTTCACATCAGGTGGCCAAAGTATTGGAGCTTCAACTTCAGCATCACTCCTTCCAATGAATATTCAGGGTTGATCTCCTTTAGGATCGATTGGTTTGATCTCTTTGCTAGTCCAAAGGATTCTCAAGAGTCTTCTCCAGCATCACGATTTGAAAGCATCAGTTCTTCGGCTCTCGGTCTTCTTTATGGGCCAACATCACATCTGTACATGACGACTGGAGAAAGCGTAGCTTTGACTATTTGGACCTTGTTGGCAAAGTGAGGTCTCTGCTTTTTCATACTCTGTCTAGGTGTGCCTGAAGAGGTCTTAGAAATAACTGAGAAAAGAAGAGAAGTGAAAGGCAAAGAAGAAAGGGAAAGATATACCCAACTGAATGCAGAGTTCCAGAGAATATCAAGGAGAGATAAGAAAGCCTTCTTAAGTGGACGACGCAAAGAAATAGAGGCGAAACAATAAATGGGCAAGACTAGAGATTTCTTCAAAAAGTTGGAGATACCAAGGGAGCAAAGGTGCAGCTCAACAATATATTTTTAAAAGGAAACCCACCTTTACTTTTTCAAGATTTATTTATTTTATTGGTGGCGGCACTGGGTCTCCATTGCTGTGTGCAGGGGCTGCTCTCTAGTTGTGGTATGCATTCTCATTGTGGTGTCTTCTCTTTTGACAAATACTTTTAAATGATGTGAAGACCAAATACTTTCAGGACCCAGAAGAGAGAATTCCTTAGAGTACAATTTCAGATTCCTTGCCTGGACTAGGAGACACAGGAGGGCTTCAGGTTAGGACGGAAGGGCTCGAAGCAGCCCCTCACCCTCCAGCCAGGCAGAGACCTCACCTCCTGACCCTCATTTTTCTCATTGGTAAAATGAAAACAATAGCACCTCACCCTTGCTGGGCTGTGACTATTCCTGGGGCAGGGCTGTGTGCCCCTCGCTTCTCCCTCAGTCCAGCATCCGTGTCCACCTGAAGGAAGGCTGACAGCAGTCAGGAGGCAGGCCAGACTGAGATACGATTTGGTGACAGCGGGCTTCCCTGGTAGCTCAGCTGGTAAAGAATCTACCTGCAATGCAGGAGATTCCAGTTCAGTTCCTGGTCAGGAAAAACCCCTACAGAAGGGGTAGGCTACCTACTCCAATATTCTTGGGCTTTCCTGGTGGTTCAGAGGGTAAAGAATTCACCTGCAATGCGGGAGACCTGGGTTCGATCCCTGGGTTGGGAAGATCTCCTGGAAAAGGGAAAGGCTACCCACTCCGGTATTCTTTTTTTTTTTTTGAGGGGGGGACGAGTTGGGGAGGGAGGGGGCAGGCGGGCCACTTCTATTGGTCTTTCATTTATCTATTTTCATCCATCTTTGTTCTTTGGCCCGTGTGGGCCTCGCATCGCGGTGGCCTCTGTTGTCGCAGAGCACTAGCTCTGGGTGCATGCGCTCCAGAGCTCCAGCTCGGTAATTGGACACATCGGTCCAGCCGCTCTGCGGCACGTGGGATCTTCCCAGGCCAGGGATCGAACAGGCGGCCCTTGCACTGCAAGGCGGTGTCCTTACCCACTGGACCACCAGGGAAGCCCCCCAACTCCAGTATTCTTGCCTGGAGAATTCCATGGCTCGTCCATGGGATGCAGAGTCAGACACAACTGAGTGACTTTCACTTGCACTTTTGGTGCCAGATCTCGGTTCTGACATTGATTGGCTGTGAATCGTCTCTGAGTCTGAGTCTGCTCGTCCGCCAAATGGGAACAAACAGTAGTTCACAGGGAAGAGAAGCCTTACAGTATAGGGGTACACGTGTGGTTAGGTCCAGACTGCCCTGCTTTGAGGCCTGGCTCTCTTATTTTCTAGCCCTGGGACCTGAAGCAGGTTAGGTTAGTTAACATCTTTGAGTCTCAGTTTGCCCGTCTATAAAAACAGGGTCATAACAGAACCCACCTCGTACAACTGGATAAACTACTGCATGTGAAGTGCTTAGCAGTGTCTGGCACACAGTAACTGCTACAGAAATATGAACAGCTAATACCACCCAGTGGGGCTGTGACAAGGATTAGATAGGGAGAATACTTAAAATATGCCCTGTCCAGATATATGGTAAGAATTCAATTGACAGAAGCTGTTATTAAACATGAATTTAGCTCAAATTCAACACATTACATATGAGCTCCTCGGGAAAAAGAAAAACAAACTTGAACAGAAACTCCAAGGCTTTCAATCTCTCTCTGCAATCTCCTGTGAAAGGGGACGGGGTGGGAGCCCCACGGTGTGCTCCTGGGTGTGGCCCACCCCTGACTCAGAGAAAGGCGCCCCCTCCCACCTGTTCCCACCAGTCTCCCTCGGAACCCTGGGTCTGCCCATCCATGCAGTGATCAGACTTGACCCTGGAGAGGAACAAAGATCCTATCACTGCCCCAGGGCTGGCAGGAGGGGCTGTAATTACGGGTTTCACTGAAATTGTGGATATGAGAATGCTGCTTTCTGTGGCTGCTCCTAGGGCTCTGTGGGCCTCTCCCCGACCCCTCCCGCCTGGGTGCCCCCAGAAGCCGGCATTCCCAGCCCCGGTACTGACTGCTGTGTGTGCTAAGTGCCTTGTGTGAAGTATCTCCCTTTATCCACACAAATGGCATTATTTCCCCCATTTTTCAGATGAGGAAACCGAGGCACAGGAAGACAAAGTGATTCCCCCTAAAGGTGGTGGCCAAAACAGGCTCCAAGGTCTTTCTTTTCCAAGGGCCCATGATCTTCACCTCTACCCTCACGCACATCCCAAATGGTACCAATATCTTGTTGCAGTTGTCCGGTTAGGAACCCGAGCTCTGGAGCCCAAGAGCCCTTAGTTTGACCCTTGGCTCTGACTTGTCTCATCCTAGGCAGTCACAGCTCCTCTCTGAGCCTGGATTTCCTCCCTGGTGTGTTGTGAGGACTAGCTGAGAAAATAGGTCTAAGTGTCTGTAAGTGCTTGGGACAGATAGGGGTTATTCATTCACTGTTGGTATGAATCCGTTCATTCACAGATTGGATATCTTTCATGCATTGTTGTTAGGCTGCAGTGATGAAGAACCCTGAAATCACTGGGACTTTGGGGTGTTAGGAGACCTCTTGGATGTGCTGCACATGACATTGTAAATTCTGTCCAGACCCGGAGTTATGAAGAAGTGGACTGAGTCATGGGGTTTCCATTTTGCTTTTATTAAGCCATTAAGTCACCAGATGTAAAAAACCAGGATCTTGTGGAAAACAAATGAAATGGGTCCACAGATTTGCTGTGTGAGTGGCATTCAGTCAATGAACCTCTCTGTTCCTGAGTTTCTCTCTAGAGGAATGTGTTAGTCTTTTTTTTTTTTTCTTTTTAAAGATTTATTTTATTTATTTATTTTGGGCGGGGGTCGGGTTGGGGAGGGAGGGGAGCGGGCGGGCCACTTCTATTGGTCTTTCATTTCTCTGTTTTCATCCGTCTTTGTTCTTTGGCCCATGTGGGCCTCCCATCGCGGTGGCCTCTGTTGACCAGAGCACCGGCTCTGGGCGCATGCGCTCCAGAGCTCTGGCTCGCTGATTGGACACATCAGTCCAGCCGCTCCGCGGCATGTGGGATCTTCCCAGGCCAGGGATCGAACCGGCGCCCCTTGCACTGCAAGGCGGTGTCCTTATCCACTGGACCACCAGGGGAAGCCCTGTGTTAGTCTTTTGCCAGGAGGCTCGCAGTAGCCACGGGGCAGAGCCTGGAGCTCTCAGAGAGAAAGGGGTTTTAGAAGTCCTGGGTCGTCCTGTTCTTGTTTCCCTTTTCCTGTCTCCTATTTCCGTGATGACACCCCTGGGAGGGGAAGACACGCAACAGGGAGGAGGAGAGGGAGGGGACTGTTATTTACTGATCTGGGAGCACCTCTCCAAGACAAAGCACAGAAGCTCATCATCTCCTGTGACCCACTTCCCTCTGTGGCCCAGATCAGGTATCACTGTGGCTGGTGATGACTGTGCCATGATCATTTCACTCCAACTTACTCACCTCTCCCAGTGAGCCGGGAAGCAAGCACCGTGCCTGGCATTGGGCAATGCCAAGGTTCAGGCAGGACTCCATTAACCCCTGAAAGGAACCCCGGTTCCCGTCTTCTGGGCCCCACCCGCACTGTGCTGGGGCTTCTTTGCTAATTTATGAGCTTCTCCACTTTGCCTGTTATTATGTTCCTCTTATTAATGAGAGGGCTAAGCACACTCAGGACTTCCGTAATTAGTGCTTCCTCCTTCTTGAGCATTCTTTCTTAGCATTTTTATAGGTCATTTATGGCCTTTCAGAGTTTGACATTGTGCCAGACAAGCTGGTCTTTTCACTGAAAAGGACAAGGCACGGGATGAGGGGCAGAGATGCCCAGCTCCTTCCAGTGGGCAGACTGGGAGCTACTTCAGCTCAGGCCCAGATGGACTCTTGCTCCAGAAGACCACCTGCCCGCCACCTCCTCTCCACAGAGGAGCATGGGGACTGGGGAGATTCTAAACATACATTTCTTTTAAAATTGAGAGGCCTCGAGTTTGGTCTTTGAAGGTGCTTGCGAGCTAAATCGTTTCAGTCATGTCCGACTCCATGCAACCCTATGGACTGCAGCAGGCCAGGCTCCACTGGCCATGGAATTCTCCAGGCAAGAATACTGGAGTGGGCTGCCATTCCCTCCTCCAGGGGATCTTCCTGACCCAGGCATCGAACCTGTGTCCCTTACATCCACCTGCCTTGGCAGGTGGGTTCTTTACCACGAGCTTCACCTGAGTAGCAGAGCTTCCTGGTTTCTGAGGTAGGTCTGTGGGGCAGCTTTTCACTTTGGGGGCACTTGTTCCTCAGTTCTCTATGGCTGAGGTGGGCAGGCGGGAGCGTTGGAGGTGGGGGACACAGTCCCAGGGAACAAAATGACTTTCTTTTCATTCCGTGGTGTTTGACACACCAGCATGCTTCATAAAACAGGTGGCCGACCCGGTGAACCCAGGTGCTGACTCAGCCCTGACGCCTCTTCCCTTTCATCCTGGACCTCAACCGTTTAACAGCCGTGCTTAATGAGAAGCAATGGAAGAGTTTATCTCCTAACACGCTGCCCCAGACTGCTGCGCATAGCCGTGTTCCTCTCCCTGGTGGCTGAGGGCATTATTTCCGGTTATATTAATAATTTAATATCTGATTTGCCCAAGAACTATCCGGGAAGCAAGCACCGTGCCTGGCATTGGGCAATGCCAAGGTTCAGGCAGGACTCCATTAACCCTGAAAGGAACCCCGGTTCCGTCTTCTGGGCCCCACCCGCACTGTGCTGGGGCTTCTTTGCTAATTTATGAGCTTCTCCACTTTGCCTGTTATTATGTTCCTCTTATTAATGAGAGGGCTAAGCACACTCAGGACTTCCGTAATTAGTGCTTCCTCCTTCTTGAGCATTCTTTCTTAGCATTTTTATAGGTCATTTATGGCCTTTCAGAGTTTGACATTGTGCCAGACAAGCTGGTCTTTTCACTGAAAAGGACAAGGCACGGGATGAGGGGCAGAGATGCCCAGCTCCTTCCAGTGGGCAGACTGGGAGCTACTTCAGCTCAGGCCCAGATGGACTCTTGCTCCAGAAGACCACCTGCCCGCCACCTCCTCTCCACAGAGGAGCATGGGGACTGGGGAGATTCTAAACATACATTTCTTTTAAAATTGAGAGGCCTCGAGTTTGGTCTTTGAAGGTGCTTGCGAGCTAAATCGTTTCAGTCATGTCCGACTCCATGCAACCCTATGGACTGCAGCAGGCCAGGCTCCACTGGCCATGGAATTCTCCAGGCAAGAATACTGGAGTGGGCTGCCATTCCCTCCTCCAGGGGATCTTCCTGACCCAGGCATCGAACCTGTGTCCCTTACATCCACCTGCCTTGGCAGGTGGGTTCTTTACCACGAGCTTCACCTGAGTAGCAGAGCTTCCTGGTTTCTGAGGTAGGTCTGTGGGGCAGCTTTTCACTTTGGGGGCACTTGTTCCTCAGTTCTCTATGGCTGAGGTGGGCAGGCGGGAGCGTTGGAGGTGGGGGACACAGTCCCAGGGAACAAAATGACTTTCTTTTCATTCCGTGGTGTTTGACACACCAGCATGCTTCATAAAACAGGTGGCCGACCCGGTGAACCCAGGTGCTGACTCAGCCCTGACGCCTCTTCCCTTTCATCCTGGACCTCAACCGTTTAACAGCCGTGCTTAATGAGAAGCAATGGAAGAGTTTATCTCCCTAACACGCTGCCCCCAGACTGCTGCGCATAGCCGTGTTCCTCTCCCTGGTGGCTGAGGGCATTATTTCCGGTTATATTAATAATTTAATATCTGATTTGCCCAAGAACTATCAATAGGCTCATCTTGAGAACAACAACAAAGCTGAACCAGTTATTTCATTTTTTTTAGGGGAGGTGGAAAGCAAGTTTATAAAACACAGTGTCTGTCTGATGTGCAATTCCATTTTCTTGGGTGGGAAAAAAAAGACCCACTTCTGAACAGAAGCACAGTTAGGGCGGTTTAAAAGATTAGCACTGGGTTTCCCTGGTGGTCCAGTGGGTAAAAAGTCCACCTTGAGTGCGGGGGACACCAGTTCGATCCCTGGCCTGGGAAGATCCCACGTGCCATGGAGTAGCTGGACCAACGTGTCCAACTGCTGAGCTGGATCTCTGGGGCGCATGAGCTCAGAGCTGGTGCTTTGCAGTGAGAGAGGCTGCTGCAGTGGGAGGCCCATACAAGTCAAAGAACAAAGATGGATGAAAATAAATAAGTGAAAGACCAACAGAAGTGGTCTATATATATATATATATAAGCACTAAATGGTGATATAACACGTTTAAAATTTTTTTTTTAGTTATTGATTACCTTGGGCAATTACGAAAAATTTCTCCAACAAACATACATTAGAAATACTTTTAAAAAAAGGTAAACCCACAACCCCCAGGATATCCATAGTTAATCAACCTCAGGCTTAGCTTCACGTGTCTCTCGGATGCACACAAAAAAATCTAGATGTCAGTAGTTAATTTCCACTTTTATCCCTCCTTCCTCAATTCAGGCCCGCCTCCCCCCACCCGAAGCCCAGGGGGTTGAAGCTAATGAGAGCTCACGGTTCATCGTTGGTGTTTGACACTGTGGCACCTTTATCCCCCTCTGGACCTGGCTTGTTCCCATCGTGAGAGCTGTCACTGAAGTACGCAGGAGTGGGAGCGGCGCTTTCCACAGCCCTGAAGTGTTTGGGTTTCCCCAGCCTCTACCTTCTAAAAGGCCGGGGATTAGGACTACTATTCCATTCTAAGAGGAGGTTTGTTTATGAAAAGTTAAACCTGGGTGGATGGGGGGAGGGTCTAGGGATATGCATATGAATGATCTGGGAACATACATGTTGGTGAACAACAAAACTCTGTAAAATCTTTAAAATAAAGGAAAAAAAAAAAAAAAAAAAAAACCTGGGTGGAGGCAAGCGGAACCTTGAGTGCTGAACCAGGCTTCTCTCTTCCCTCTGTCAGGGGCTGTGTCCTGTGCAGGAACCAGGAGAAAGTGAGGCCTCAGAGAGAAACTTCCGGTCCAAGTGTCTCTGGTTTTCTAGAAAATGGCTGGCTTCCCTCCTGGCCTGAAGTTATGGAAGTCTTGGCATTTTCCCACTTTAAGGCAGGAGAAGGGCTTATAGAAAAGATCTAGAAGGCTGGGAAGATGGCAAGCGGTCATTTGGGAGTGAAATAACATTTTTGGTTGATGAAGCTTGAAAACGGATTTTGCAGCCCTAGATGGTAGTTCCCAGGGAATAGGGAGAAATATCCTCCAGGTGAGTCATTTCCGGGGGCCATGATGGCTCCTTGGAAGTTCTGCACATCCTCTCCTCTCATGTCACAAAGCACCGCAGCTGTGAGGAGGGCCTTTCAAGTGGACCAGCACTCCCTCGGGCCTGCTGCCCTGCGGCTGTTTCAGCCGGGAGGCTACAAGCTTCAGACAGAAGCCACCCACTAGGAGACTCTAGTCACCCCAGGGAAGGCTCCTGGGAAGAGGGACTGACGGAAACAAGAGTACTTGAATGGGGCTTCCTTGGTGGTCCAGTGGGTAAAGAGTCCGTCTTGCAATGTGAGGGGCACCGGTTCGATCCCTGGCCTGAGAAGATCCAACACACCGCGGAGCAGCTGGACCAGTGTATCCAATCATGAGCCAGCGCTCTGGAGCGCATGCACCCAGAGCCGGTGCTCTGTAATGGGAGAGGCCACTGTAATGGGAGGCCCACACAGGCCAAAGAATAAGGGTGGATGAAAATAAATGGATAAAAAAATCAATGAAAAAGAGGCCAAAATCAAAAAAAAAAAAAGTACTTGAGTGAATACCAGCTCCACAGTGGGCACTCAGTAAATGAATCTTGGAAAGCTATATTAAGACTATGAATGTAGGGACTTCCGTGGCTGTGCAGTGGTTTAGACTCCGGATCCCAATGCAGGGGGCACAGGTTCGACCCCTAACTGCGGAACTGAGATCTCACATGCTGCACAGCACAGCCAAAATAAAAAAGAACGTGAACTTTGGAGCTTGTGGATCTGGGTTCACGTCCCATAGCAGGCATTGAGAGCTGAGGGGCCTTCAGCAAAGGAGAGCCGAGTGCCCACGACATAGGGCTGCTGAGGAAATTAAGTCAGAGAGCTCTCCTGCAGTGCAGCCATGAGGCATAGGGCAGTGCCTGCAGCACGAGGGAACTTAGGGAGCGTCAGCTTGACTGTGGTGGAGGACACACAGCGCCATCATACATTCGTCAAACCCACGGAACTGTGCACCACAAAGAATGAATTGTTCTTGATGCACATTTTTTGAAAATTGATTATCTCAATGATTCCTTCTGGTCCTGACGTTCTGTGGATTTCTTCAGCTGTAAAACAGAGTTGTCGCTGGAAAAGAATGGTAAAACTGATATGCTTTTTGCATCATGATGGGGAAAAAGGAGGTGCATGATCTTATAGCTTCGCGCATTCACCTCAGTGATCTGGTGCCAGTCTGCCTCCCCACCCTTCAGGATCTACCCAGGCCAGAGACGGACAAGGAGGCCAGTCAGAGTCTCGTGCGGGCACCCAGAGCAGCCATACGTCCAAGGCGCAGAAGGCCAACTACTTGAATGGGGCTTCCTTGGTGGTCCAGTGGGTAAAGAGTCCGTCTTGCAATGTGAGGGGCACCGGTTCGATCCCTGGCCTGAGAAGATCCAACACACCGCGGAGCAGCTGGACCAGTGTATCCAATCATGAGCCAGCGCTCTGGAGCGCATGCACCCAGAGCCGGTGCTCTGTAATGGGAGAGGCCACTGTAATGGGAGGCCCACACAGGCCAAAGAATAAGGGTGGATGAAAATAAATGGATAAAAAAATCAATGAAAAAGAGGCCAAAATCAAAAAAAAAAAAAGTACTTGAGTGAATACCAGCTCCACAGTGGGCACTCAGTAAATGAATCTTGGAAAGCTATATTAAGACTATGAATGTAGGGACTTCCGTGGCTGTGCAGTGGTTTAGACTCCGGATCCCAATGCAGGGGGCACAGGTTCGACCCTAACTGCGGAACTGAGATCTCACATGCTGCACAGCACAGCCAAAATAAAAAAGAACGTGAACTTTGGAGCTTGTGGATCTGGGTTCACGTCCCATAGCAGGCATTGAGAGCTGAGGGGCCTTCAGCAAAGGAGAGCCGAGTGCCCACGACATAGGGCTGCTGAGGAAATTAAGTCAGAGAGCTCTCCTGCAGTGCAGCCATGAGGCATAGGGCAGTGCCTGCAGCACGAGGGAACTTAGGGAGCGTCAGCTTGACTGTGGTGGAGGACACACAGCGCCATCATACATTCGTCAAACCCACGGAACTGTGCACCACAAAGAATGAATTGTTCTTGATGCACATTTTTTGAAAATTGATTATCTCAATGATTCCTTCTGGTCCTGACGTTCTGTGGATTTCTTCAGCTGTAAAACAGAGTTGTCGCTGGAAAAGAATGGTAAAACTGATATGCTTTTTGCATCATGATGGGGAAAAAGGAGGTGCATGATCTTATAGCTTCGCGCATTCACCTCAGTGATCTGGTGCCAGTCTGCCTCCCCACCCTTCAGGATCTACCCAGGCCAGAGACGGACAAGGAGGCCAGTCAGAGTCTCGTGCGGGCACCCAGAGCAGCCATACGTCCAAGGCGCAGAAGGCTAGTGAGACTTGAACTGTGGCTCCTGTGACGGATGAACTGAATTTTACATTTCATTTTATTACATTTCATTTTAATTAATTTATATTTAAACATGAAAACTGAGTCAGTGTAAAATATTTTCATATGAAAAACAACTTTAGGGCTTCCCTGGTGGTCCAGTGGGTAAGGACACCGCCTTGCAGTGCAAGAGGCGCCGGTTCAATCCCTGGTCCGGGAAGATCCCACGTGCCGCGGAGCGGCTGGACTGATGTGTCCAATTACCAAGCCTGGGCTCTGGAGCGCATGCGCCCAGAGCCGGTGCTCTGCGACAACAGAGGCCACTGCGATGGGAGGCCCACAGGAGCCAACGAACAAAGATGGATGAAAATGGACAAATGAAAGACCAATAGAAGTGGCCCGCCCGCTCCCCTCCCTCCCCAACCCGACCCCCAGCAAAATAAGTAAATAAATAAATCTTTAAAAAAAAACAAAACAAAACAACTTTACTCAGAGAAAGACAAATATCATATGATATTGCTTATATATGGAATCTTAAAAAATGATGGACTTGGGCTTTCCTGGTGGTCCAGTGGGTAAGGACACCGCCTTGCAGTGCAAGGGGCGCCGGTTCGATTCCTGGCCTGAGAAGATCCCACGTGCCACAGAGCGGCTGGACCGATGTGTCCAATTGCCAAGCCGAAGCTCTGGAGCGCATGCGCCCAGAGCTGGTGCTCTGCAACGACAGACGCCACCGCGATGGGAGGCCCACAGGAGCCAAAGAACAAAGACGGATGAAAATAGAGAAATGAAAGACCAATAGAAGTGGCCCGCCCGCTCCCCTCCCTCCCCAACCGGACCCCCGCCCAAAATAAATAAATAAATCTTTAAAAAAAAAAATGATGGACTTATTTACAAAACAGAAACTGACTGCAGACTTAGAAAACAAATTTATGGTTATCAAAGGGAAAAGGTGAGTGGGAGAGACAAATTAGGAGTTTGGGATTCACATATATGTACTAACATATATAAAATATATAATCAACTACTGTGTAGCACAGGAAAGTCTACTCAGTGCTCTGTAATAAAATAACCTACATAGGAAAAGAATCTAAAAAAGAATCAATTCATGTATGTGTATAATTGAATGACTTCACTGTACCTGAAACCAACACAACATTGTAAATAAATATACTCCAATAGAAAAAATAAACTAAAAACAGGACAAAAAAGAGACAACTTTATTGTTTTAGTACAGCTACCTTTTATTTAATTTTTTTTTTTTTTTTGGCCACTTCTATTGGTCTTTCATTTATTTGTTTTCATCCATCTTTGTTCTTTGGCCTGTGTGGGCCTCCCATTGCAGTGGCCCCTCTGGCTGCAGAGCACTGGCTCTGGGCGCATGCACTCCAGAGCTCCGGCTCAGTAGTTGGTCCAGTTGTCCTTACCCACTGGACCACCAGGGAAACCCTACATTTTATTTTTAATATATCATTCATTTTTAAAATCGAGATAGAATTCCTATACCATTCAATTCACTACTTGAAAGTATACAACACAATGGCTGTTTGCATATTCACTAGGTTATATACCCATCACCACTTATTCCAGAACAATTCATCACCTCCAGAAGAATTCCTGTCCCTATTAGCAGCCACTCCACAACCCGTTAACTTCCATTCCCCGGCAACTACCATCTGCTTCCGGTCAGTATGAACTTGCCTATTCTGGACATTTCACATAAATGGCATGACTCAACATGTATATGGTCTTTTGTGTCTGCTTTCTTTCCCTTAGCCTCTGTTTCCAAGGCTTCCTCCTGTTGCACTTTATTCCTGTGTAAGGCTGAATAATACTCCATTGTATGAGTATACTCTAGTGCTCATAGTGTGTTAGTTGCTCAGTCATATCCAACTTCCTGTGATCCCATGGACTGTAGCCCACCTGGCTCCTCTGTCCATGATTTCTCCAGGCACGAATACTGGAGTGGGTTGCCATTCCCTTCTCCAGGGGATCTTCCAGACCCACAGCACCACCTGGGGAGCCCAATTGGTGAACATTTAGGTTTTTCAAAGAGTTGTACCAAAAAAAAAAGGATATAAGATCTCTTCATGAATATGTGAATATACGATGGCACACTGAAGTAATATTTTTAATATGTTGGGTTAAATAAAGTGTATCATTTTTAAAAGAGAGTCTAAGAACAAGGCAGGGAGGTGTGAGCTGTTGAGGCGGAGTCAGACATCTGTTCCCCCAGGATCTTGCCCTTCGGCGCCCCCTGCCCATTGGTGAGTCCAAATGGGTGGCAGGGACTGCCGCTCTAGGAGCCACCCTGCCTTGGCACCGAGGGGAGCTGCAGAGAGGACAAGTTCAGGCAGGAGCTGGTGGATGATCTTCTCCCCGGGAGGCGACCTGGGACTGGAATTCCTGAACAAAAGGAGTAATTGGAGCGGCCAGCGACAACAGTGGCTTACCTGGCACCCGGCCTGTGCCCGGCCACAGAGCCGCTCAAGTCCTCACAAGCTCCTGGGCTCCTCTCCTTGCCCAGAGGGAGGGCAAAAGATAGAGTTTTCCTTCCTCTGGGCACCAGACGGCTGGGTCCTGAGCAGTCATGGGGAGGCTGGAGACTGAGCCCTGCTCCAACACTACCTTGCTGTGTGTCCATGGGCAAGTCCCTGCCACTCTCTGGACCTCGCCAGAACGGGATTTGATGACTTGGAAGCATTTTCCAGCTTTAACATTTTAGGGTTCTGCAAAAAGTCCTGAGTTCAATTGTCGTGAGCTCAGAGCCGGCTCTATCTTTCCCAGCTGTGTGACTCCTCTGCTCCTGGTTTTCCTGTCTTTAAGATGGAGAAGGTCATTACCTCACTGTGATACTGCAAGGTTTACATCAGTCATTGTGAACACTTAAGTCATATCCAACTTCCTGTGATCCCATGGACTGTAGCCCACCTGGCTCCTCTGTCCATGATTTCTCCAGGCACGAATACTGGAGTGGGTTGCCATTCCCTTCTCCAGGGGATCTTCCAGACCCACAGCACCACCTGGGGAGCCCAATTGGTGAACATTTAGGTTTTTCAAAGAGTTGTACCAAAAAAAAAAGGATATAAGATCTCTTCATGAATATGTGAATATACGATGGCACACTGAAGTAATATTTTTAATATGTTGGGTTAAATAAAGTGTATCATTTTTAAAAGAGAGTCTAAGAACAAGGCAGGGAGGTGTGAGCTGTTGAGGCGGAGTCAGACATCTGTTCCCCCAGGATCTTGCCCTTCGGCGCCCCCTGCCCATTGGTGAGTCCAAATGGGTGGCAGGGACTGCCGCTCTAGGAGCCACCCTGCCTTGGCACCGAGGGGAGCTGCAGAGAGGACAAGTTCAGGCAGGAGCTGGTGGATGATCTTCTCCCTGGGAGGGGACCTGGGACTGGAATTACTGGACAAAAGGAGTAATTGGAGCGGCCAGCGACAACAGTGGCTTACCTGGCACCCGGCCTGTGCCCGGCCACAGAGCCGCTCAAGTCCTCACAAGCTCCTGGGCTCCTCTCCTTGCCCAGAGGGAGGGCAAAAGATAGAGTTTTCCTTCCTCTGGGCACCAGACGGCTGGGTCCTGAGCAGTCATGGGGAGGCTGGAGACTGAGCCCTGCTCCAACACTACCTTGCTGTGTGTCCATGGGCAAGTCCCTGCCACTCTCTGGACCTCGCCAGAACGGGATTTGATGACTTGGAAGCATTTTCCAGCTTTAACATTTTAGGGTTCTGCAAAAAGTCCTGAGTTCAATTGTCGTGAGCTCAGAGCCGGCTCTATCTTTCCCAGCTGTGTGACTCCTCTGCTCCTGGTTTTCCTGTCTTTAAGATGGAGAAGGTCATTACCTCACTGTGATACTGCAAGGTTTACATCAGTCATTGTGAACACTTAACGCTCATTGTGTACCAACCCCTGTCCTAAGTGATTTGCACGGATGAGTTGATGTAGTCTGTCCACCCAACCCTCAAAGGCAGGAGTCCCCAACCTCTGGCATCTGATGCCTGTGGGATCTGAGCTGTGGAAAAACTATCTTTCACGAAACCAGTCCCTGGTACCGAAAAGGTTAGGAACAGCTGCTCAAGACAGGTCTCCTTAGTCCCATTGTGTAAATGCATAGAGTGAGGATGCTTTCCCGAGCAAGGGCTTTGAACCCTGAATGTCCATCTCTAGAGTCTGTTTCCTTAGTCACGTGCCAACCTGCCTCCCACACGGAGGGAAGGTGTCATAATTCCTCAATAAAGATTGGAAAGGGGAGGAAGGCAGAATCCCATGATTGTTAAAATACCTCTGGTGGAAACACCACGAAGCAGATAGGGATGCCAAGCCCAAAAGGGTCAGGTGATATGTCCTGGGCCACCGCCAAAATGGTGACAATGCGAAACCAGAGTGTTCTGGCTCAGAGCTCCCCTAAGTATTTGAAACTGGAGTGGATCTTTAGTTATACATGCAAATCTGCTGGCAGATACAGGGTCCCGGCCCAGGCTGATCTCAGAACTTATCACCTGGCTGATTAAGACCTGATTGTCAGGGCAGTGCTGCTGGAAGCGCCTTTGCCCTCTGTGAGAGTCTCTGACTCTCCTTCAGGTAAGGTTCTTAGCTGTTTGGTTTTACATTATTAAGCACTGGCTGTTCTGGGCACTTGAAGTTACTCTGTCTTCAGAGACTCAGTTCAGATATTTCATTAGCGTCTATTGTGCAGAGAACCTATGCTAGGCATGGGAGCTACACATAGAAGGACCGACTAATACCTCCCTGCCCTGCCTCCTGGCAGTTCCCAGTTGAATCAGACAGATGGAATAAGTCCCCTTGCTCAAGAATAATTGCTTATAGATGGACAAAAATGATAAAATTCAGTGTTGGTGATGATATAGGGAAACAGTCACTCTCATTCCCTGCTGGTGGGAAAGGAACTCAATATAACCTGTTTTGGCAACAGGGATCAAAAATCATAAAATGAAAACCCCCTGAAATTCTACTTCTTAAAATGGGCCCCAAGGAAACAACGATGGATGATGGCAGGGCACAACGATTTAGTCATAGTTCGCACAGCATTGTTTTTAATAACAGAAATACTGGATATGACCTGAATATGCATCTGTGGGGAACTGATAAATGAGGCCAGATCTTCCATACAAAGGTCATCATGGAATAGTTGATGTTGGAAAGAGATCCGCATTGTTGGCTAGTGGGGGTAGGAAAAAAAAAAGCAGGTTATAAACAGGATCTGTGGTGTGACAGCATTTTCTGGCAATAATCTGCATTTGCTATAATAAAAGCTAACAATGTGTCACTTTTATGTGTTATTTTAATGGTATAACATAGATGCTGACTTTAAAATTAAAAGAAAATATGATAGATGCTTTTTTATTTTCTCTTTACAATGGAGGAATTGAAGTTCAGGGAGTTCAAAAGATTAGCCCACAGGTATATAGCTCGGATTAGAGTTCAGTGGTGGCTCAGACGGTAAACAATCCACCTGGCATGTGGGAGACCTGGGCTTGATCCGTGGACTGGGAAGCTCCCCTGGAGAAGGGAAAGGCCACCCCCTCCAGTGGGCTTGTGGAGAAGCCCGCAGCTCGTCTGTGGGTTGTGAAGAGTCGAACATGACTGAGCAGCTTTCCCTGCTCCCTGCTCCCTGCTCCCTGCTCCCTGCTCAGAGTTCAGCTGGAGAGGCTGTGCACTTCATCTCAGGGCAGTGGTCTTCCTCTGAACAGAGTAAAGGGCAGGGAAGAACAGGGGTGGTTCTCTTTGGGTGAGATTTCTTCACTATGTGCATTTTCAGGTTTTTTCTCTCAAAGACCAGGGGTTTCTTTTGAAATTAAAAAAAAAAAATTCATTATTTTATTTCAAACAAACTGACCTGGTGAATTTTACAAATCAAAAGCCAAAAGCATAACCCGTTGAGACGATTGTTTTTCCCTGGCCGGTCCTCCACCTGCCAGAAAGTTGCTTCAGGTTTAGGGCAGAAAATCCTAGGGTCTGCTTTTTAGAACTATAATGGGAGAGCCTCACCCCCAGCCAGTTCCCCGTCAGGCAGAATCCCAGAGGTCAAGGCTCCAGCTGGTGGGTTCCAGTCTTCCCATTGGGCCCTGAACCCCAAGGCCTGGACTCCACCCGCAGTTCTAAGGTGGACACTCGGGTCATAGTGGCCCCTTTGTTCATGTTGTAAGGCTTCCAGCCAATCCATTTCAGAAAGAGTTAAGCAAGGAGAAGCCTGAAGCAGGTGCCAAAGATTTTTTGTCCCAAATCAGCTAGGGATCCCCTAGAGTCATCCCTACCGGGGAGTGAGGTGTGTGTGTGTGTGTGTGTGTGTGTTTAACTCCCCAGTCTGACCAGCTGCTCTGATGTGTTTGTGATGAAAGCATCTGTCACAATGACTCTTAGACGACTATATCCTGGGTTTCCAAAGGACTGCATGTATTGGGCGGGGGCACAGGGTTATGAGAGAAGGAGACAGGGAGTTGTAATCCTAGTAAAAATAGCAAAATGACAACACTAATAAACTCAACAAACATTGACTGAGAACTCACACATGCTGAGAGGTTTACGAGCATTATCTCATTGATGACTCCTCCCTTAAAAGCCATGAGGTAGGCACTGTTGTTATACCAATCTCTAAGGCGGGAGGACCCAGGTTGGGCGATATTAAATAGCTTGTCTATGATCATGTCATGCTGCTGATAAGTGGTGAAGCTAGAGTGACAAACCTGAGTCCTCCTCTTGTTAAGCACCTGCTCCCTGGAGCTGTGGGAGTCCTCCAAAGGCTTTACACTTCCCAGAAACACATATGCACTGTTTCAACTTCAGGGAAGCTGCTGTTTTCAAATCTCCTGGCTAGAAGTATCCCACGTTTCCCCTGGATTTATGTCATGCCACTTTGGAGGCAGTCCAGCTTACTGGCTTCAAGATCAGGCAGCCCTGAGTTTGCATTCTGTTTCTAGCACAACACATTCCTCTGACCTTAGACTTCGATATTCTCCATATAAAATGGAGACTGGTAGTAATAATAATAAATACACAATCACACAGAGCTTGGACATATAGACAATATTGTTGTTTAGCTGTTCAGTTGCTAAATCGTGTTCAACTCGTTGTAATCCCGTGGATTGCAGCCTGCCAGGCTCCTCCATCCATGAGATTTCCCAAGCAAGAACACTGGAGTGGGTTGCCATTTCCTTCTCCAAGGGATCTTCTCAACCCAGGGATCAAACCCAGGTCTCCTGCACTGCAGGCAGATTCTTTACTGTCTGAGACACCCTTAATTTTCTTGTATTACAATGTAATATAGCCAAATCATTCACATTTGTTATGCATATATTTTTCTGTTTTTAGACTTAATGGCTACTCTCTGTGCTTATCTCATGGGCATTAAGTATGTGTGTGTGTATGTATACATGTGTAAATGCACACATCAGTTCAGTCCCTCCGTCATGTCTGACTCTTTGCATATATATAATTAAATATATGCGTTAGGAACTTAGCACACAGCTTGGCACACAGTAGGTACTTAATACATGATAGCTGTTGTTGCTCTTTCATTTAAAAAAAAATCATTTTAGTTTTATTTATTTGGCTGTGCCAGGTCTTAATTGTGGCTCTCAAGTTCTCTAGTTGGCAGAGGAACTCTTAGTTGCAACATGTGGGACCTAGTTCCCTGACCAGGGATCAAACCCAGGACCTCTGCATTGGAAGCACAGAGTCTTAGCCCCTAGACCACCAGAGAAGTCCCTGCTCTTATTTTATGAATGTGGCTTCGACTCAGTCTTGCAAACATTTGATGAGCACTTGCTGTATGAGAGCCCTGGGGGAAGGCTTACACCAGGGAAGCAGACAGACATGTACATGAACAATCCTCATGGAAGGCCATCAATGGTAAGTGACACGCTGCCGGTACAGACAGAGTGCTTTGAGAGAATAATGGACAACTGGGTGAATGCTTGTCAGGGTGACCTACCTGGTAAGATTTTTACTTTTAGATTAAATTCACAATGCAGAACTGTAGAGACCTTAAGTGTATGATACAAAGAATTCTGACAAATCTGTAACCACAAACAGAATCAAGGTAGGAATATTTCCATACCCTAAGAGTCCCTCTGGACCCCTCCCTTGACAATCGCAAAAGGAGACTGGTAGTAATAATAATAAATACACAATCACACAGAGCTTGGACATATAGACAATATTGTTGTTTAGCTGTTCAGTTGCTAAATCGTGTTCAACTCGTTGTAATCCCGTGGATTGCAGCCTGCCAGGCTCCTCCATCCATGAGATTTCCCAAGCAAGAACACTGGAGTGGGTTGCCATTTCCTTCTCCAAGGGATCTTCTCAACCCAGGGATCAAACCCAGGTCTCCTGCACTGCAGGCAGATTCTTTACTGTCTGAGACACCCTTAATTTTCTTGTATTACAATGTAATATAGCCAAATCATTCACATTTGTTATGCATATATTTTTCTGTTTTTAGACTTAATGGCTACTCTCTGTGCTTATCTCATGGGCATTAAGTATGTGTGTGTGTATGTATACATGTGTAAATGCACACATCAGTTCAGTCCCTCCGTCATGTCTGACTCTTTGCATATATATAATTAAATATATGCGTTAGGAACTTAGCACACAGCTTGGCACACAGTAGGTACTTAATACATGATAGCTGTTGTTGCTCTTTCATTTAAAAAAAAATCATTTTAGTTTTATTTATTTGGCTGTGCCAGGTCTTAATTGTGGCTCTCAAGTTCTCTAGTTGGCAGAGGAACTCTTAGTTGCAACATGTGGGACCTAGTTCCCTGACCAGGGATCAAACCCAGGACCTCTGCATTGGAAGCACAGAGTCTTAGCCCCTAGACCACCAGAGAAGTCCCTGCTCTTATTTTATGAATGTGGCTTCGACTCAGTCTTGCAAACATTTGATGAGCACTTGCTGTATGAGAGCCCTGGGGGAAGGCTTACACCAGGGAAGCAGACAGACATGTACATGAACAATCCTCATGGAAGGCCATCAATGGTAAGTGACACGCTGCCGGTACAGACAGAGTGCTTTGAGAGAATAATGGACAACTGGGTGAATGCTTGTCAGGGTGACCTACCTGGTAAGATTTTTACTTTTAGATTAAATTCACAATGCAGAACTGTAGAGACCTTAAGTGTATGATACAAAGAATTCTGACAAATGTGTAACCACCATCAGAATCAAGGTAGGGAATATTTCCATACCCTAAGAGTCCCTCTGGACCCCTCCCCTTGCAATCAAGCCCCTCCAAGACTCTCCAAAGGCAACCACAGCTCTGATTGTTTTTTCCCAGAATAGATGAGTTTTTGCTGATTTTTGATCTTCATATAGATGGGATCATTCATAACACTCTCCTTTTGTGTCTGACTTTCATGTAACGTGGGTGGTGGGTTCTGAACGGAGACCAACGGAGACTCGAAGCATTGTTAGGATTGAATGAGTGACAGCGGGGGCAGGGGAGGAAATCAGAGACCAAAAGAACAGCTCGAGAAGAGGCAGGAAGGGAGAAAGACCAACCTAAAGTGTCTTTGGGGAGGCAATGGGACTAGAGTAAGGAGTACCCAATGGGAAGTAGTGCGAGAGAAGGAAGAAAAGGCAGTCTGGGTTTTTGTTTTGCAGGGTTTTAAATGCCAGGTCAAGGCATGTAGACTTTCTCCTGAGGGAAGCAGGGAGCAGGATTCCTGGACATTAAGTAGACTGATGAGATCTTAGTTTTCAGACCATATATATATACAACCGGTAGCATTAAAATGGAGTAGGAAGGGCTTCCCTGGTGGTCCAGTGGCTAAGGACACCGCCTTGCAGTGCAAGGGGTGCCGGTTCGATCCCTGGCCTGGGAAGATCCCACGTGCCGCGGAGCACTGATGTGTCCAATCAGCCAGCCGGAGCTCTGGAGCGCATGAGCCCAGAGCCGGTGCTCTGGTTAACAGAGGCCACCGCGATGGGAGGCCCACATGGGCCAAAGAACAAAGATGGATGAAAATGGACAAATGAAAAACCAATGGAAGTGGCCCGGCCATCCCCCTCCCTCCCCACCCCACCCCCACCAAAATAAATAAATAAATAAATCTTAAAAAAAAAAAAATGGAGTAGGAAGAGCCTGGAGGCCAGAAAACCAATTATTAGATTATTCATTCGTTCACTCAGAAAGTATTTATCTGATACAGGGCTCTGAACTTTGCTCTCCATTCCATTTCATCCCTGGCTTTGGTCCTTGGAATAGGAAGTAAATAAAAGTTTGATAAACCCGGTCTGCTGGTTGTTTCAATTTCTACTCCTCCTCTTCCCAAATTCTGAAAAATCCCTGATTTTTATTTTTTTTTCTGAAAGGAGTATCCTCATCAAATCTTGCTAAGAGACTCTTCATCCTCATTGAGTGTGTCTTTCTTGAAGACCCTACTGAGTAGACATCACCTTAGATTATTTTGTGTTTCAGATCAGCCCAGAGAAATAGGAAGATCATGCTGTAGAGTCAGAAAGAGAATTAGGGGCCAAGAGCCAAGGGGCTCTCACTGTCATTCAGAGATCCTTGCCTCTGGTAGATCCAGCCTTAATGTTTTTCTGACATCCTGGAGATAGACCCTGCACAAAGTGGATATCAGAGTGAATACTGTGAGGAGACAAAATAATGAGAATAGTTTTACCAAAGATAATAAAATACTACATAATGTCTGCATTTTACCATTGATTTGAGTGTACCCTTAGAAAACTGAATGTAACAAAAACCCAGGACATTTTTGGAAGTTGTATGGTCTCTAGCAACTTTGTATGAATTTTTATACAAGCACTGTTTTATGAATTATATAAAATGTTCTAACCCAATCAAAAAATGGGAAAAGGACCTAAACAGACACCACTCCAAAGAGGACATACAGATGTCCCAAAAGCACATGAAACGATGCTCAACTTCACTAATAATTAGAGAAATGCAAATCAAAACTACAATGAGATATCACCTCACACCTGTCAGAATGGCCGTCATCCACAAATCGACAGACAATAAATGCTGGAGAGGCTGCGGAGAAAAGGGAACACTCCTGCATTGCTGGTGGGAATGTAAATTGATATAACCTCTATGGAAGACAGTTTGGAGATTTCTTAAAAAACTAAAAATAGAAGCACCATATGACCCAGCAATCCCACTATTAGGCTTATACCCTAATGAAATCAAATCTGAAAGAAGCACCTGTACCCCAATGTTCATTGCAGCTCTCTATACAATAGCTAGAACATGGAAGCAACCTAGATGCCCATCGACGAACGAATGGATCCAGAAGCTCTGGTACATATATACAATGGAATACTACACAGCTGTAAAGAGAAATGCAGAAGAATCAACCCTAATGAGGTGGCTGGATCTAGAACGTATCATAAAAAGTGAAGTCAGTCAGAAAGAGAAGGACAAATACAGTATATTAACACATATATATGGAATCTAGTAGGATGGTGATGATGGCACATGCAGTGAAGCGACAGAAAGACAGACATGGACAGTGGACATATGGACATTGTGGGGAAGGAACAGAAGGTGGGAGGCGTAAAGGAAGTAGCATGAAGGCCTGTACTATCATAAGTGAAGAAAATAGCTCTAGTCATTGCTCTGTGAGAAAAGGGGATCCTTCAAGGGTGCTGTGCGATGGTCGGGAGGGGTGAGAAGGGGGGGATATACATATGACTAATCTGGGAACATACATACCTGTAAACAACAAAACTCTGTAAAAGCTAAAAGCAAAATAAAGGTTTAAAAATAAATAAATAAATAAAATGTTCTAAAAATAGGAAAAAAAAAGAAATAGGAAGGTCAACTTTATGCTTTGGTGGAGGGCTGAAGGGAGCATGTATCTAAGTGCATTCCACAGTGGATCACTGGATTGATAGGTATATAGTAGAGATGGGAGAGGGAGATCATTTCATGGTCATCTCAGCCTGGGAAACCCTGGGTTGAGAGAAAAAAACAGACGAAATAGGCTTCCTAATTGCGGAACTCTTCAGAGACGTGGCCTGATAGCTGTATATGGTCAATTTCTAGGAGTCTGGTATGAGGCTTTTCCGAAATGTTTCAGTCTCAGAACCTTTTCTGCCTGGAGCATGTTGGGCATTCTCGTGTAGAAAAGGGAACACTCCTGCATTGCTGGTGGGAATGTAAATTGATATAACCTCTATGGAAGACAGTTTGGAGATTTCTTAAAAAACTAAAAATAGAAGCACCATATGACCCAGCAATCCCACTATTAGGCTTATACCCTAATGAAATCAAATCTGAAAGAAGCACCTGTACCCCAATGTTCATTGCAGCTCTCTATACAATAGCTAGAACATGGAAGCAACCTAGATGCCCATCGACGAACGAATGGATCCAGAAGCTCTGGTACATATATACAATGGAATACTACACAGCTGTAAAGAGAAATGCAGAAGAATCAACCCTAATGAGGTGGCTGGATCTAGAACGTATCATAAAAAGTGAAGTCAGTCAGAAAGAGAAGGACAAATACAGTATATTAACACATATATATGGAATCTAGTAGGATGGTGATGATGGCACATGCAGTGAAGCGACAGAAAGACAGACATGGACAGTGGACATATGGACATTGTGGGGAAGGAACAGAAGGTGGGAGGCGTAAAGGAAGTAGCATGAAGGCCTGTACTATCATAAGTGAAGAAAATAGCTCTAGTCATTGCTCTGTGAGAAAAGGGGATCCTTCAAGGGTGCTGTGCGATGGTCGGGAGGGGTGAGAAGGGGAAAATATACATATGACTAATCTGGGAACATACATACCTGTAAACAACAAAACTCTGTAAAAGCTAAAAGCAAAATAAAGGTTTAAAAATAAATAAATAAATAAAATGTTCTAAAAATAGGAAAAAAAAAGAAATAGGAAGGTCAACTTTATGCTTTGGTGGAGGGCTGAAGGGAGCATGTATCTAAGTGCATTCCACAGTGGATCACTGGATTGATAGGTATATAGTAGAGATGGGAGAGGGAGATCATTTCATGGTCATCTCAGCCTGGGAAACCCTGGGTTGAGAGAAAAAAACAGACGAAATAGGCTTCCTAATTGCGGAACTCTTCAGAGACGTGGCCTGATAGCTGTATATGGTCAATTTCTAGGAGTCTGGTATGAGGCTTTTCCGAAATGTTTCAGTCTCAGAACCTTTTCTGCCTGGAGCATGTTGGGCATTCTCGTGTCTCCCGGAGTACATTTTTGGGATTCCCTGACATGCTTTCAGAGGATTCAGAAGCAGTTCCAGTCCGGGACAGTCATACAGCAAACGGCCCGGGAGCTGGAGCCAGGGCAGGGCAGCACCTGCGTCTGTGAAGAATAGGGAGCTACTTCCTCAGGGAGGTGCAAAGAAAGGAGGGAAGGAAGCGGGCTTGACTTGGGCCTAGGAGTTACCCAGAAACAAGACGAGGAAAGATAGGTCCCAGCTCGAGAAGGGACGGGCTTGGGGCTGGACTAGAGCCTGGAAGGGGCATCCACACTGCAGGATTCTTACAGATTCTGTATTTTCAAAACTGCCAGGCTCTGGACCTGGCATTTGCTGGGCATGGAGGAAACAGTCCACAGTAACTGGCCACTGGACATGACTGTGACCAGGAAACAGGGTTCCCCGTCACAGTATCTATCCCTGGAACCAGCCTCTTTTCCACAGACAGAGGAGCCCTGATTTGTCAAAGGACTTAAGAACGATCAGACAGAACTTCCAGAAAACAGGTTACATAAAGCGAAGGTAGATCTCTGCCCAGGTAAAGCTTCACCAACAAGGCTTCACTCGAGTTTGCATCAAGTCATGGCTGCATTGGTGCTCTGCAATAATACAAGTGCCAGCTCCACCACTGACTCTGAGCAAATCACTTTACTTTTCTGGACCTCACTTTTCTCACCTAAAAAAATAAAATCATATTTTTTCCCCACAGTGAAGCCAGTATTTTTAAAAATTTTTATTTATTTATATATTTTTTGGGTCTTCTGGGTTTTCACTGCTGCCGCAGGCTCTTCTCTAGTCGCAGGGAGTGGGGGCTACTCTCTAGTTGTGGTGACTTCTCCTGTTGTGGGACGTGGGCCCTAGGGCACATGGGCTTCCGTAGTTGGGGAACACGGGCTCAGTAGGTGCGGCTCCAAGGCTCTAGAGCCCAGGCTCAATAGTTGTGGCTCAGCATGTGGCGTCTTCCTGGATCAGGGATCAAACCCATGTCTCCTGCGTTGGCAGACAAACTGCTCACTACTGAGCAACCAGGGAAGCCCCGAAGCCAGGATTTTTTAAGGAAGATAATGGATATAAGATGTTTGGCGTGATGCTGGGTACTCAGGGCTTCATAAAAAGTCTCTCTTTTGTTCGTTAGCACCAATAAATTCCTCTGAGACCCGCAGTCTCTGTAAAGGGAAATTTGTTACGTTAAAATGGTTAAGCGATGTTTTACTGTAGAGGGTAAAAACTGGTAGAACGAGTTGAAACAAACTGCTTTTCATTTTCTGTCGATCCCACCCAGCTCATCCCCCTGCGGCTTCAAACAGAGCATAAGAATAACTCGGTGGGACTCAGCAGTTGGGGAGGCTCTCTGGGGAGGGACTCCCCAGTCTTCAGGGTAGCCCAGCGCCTCCCCCATTCCCAGCATTTGTCTCCTGCAGGGGTTGGCTCAGTCAGGCGGGCCAGGGAGAGGGGTAGTGTCCAGGGGTCGCTAGACCAGAAAGGAACCGTTCTATTTCCTTGGAACCAGCCTCTTTTCCACAGACAGAGGAGCCCTGATTTGTCAAAGGACTTAAGAACGATCAGACAGAACTTCCAGAAAACAGGTTACATAAAGCGAAGGTAGATCTCTGCCCAGGTAAAGCTTCACCAACAAGGCTTCACTCGAGTTTGCATCAAGTCATGGCTGCATTGGTGCTCTGCAATAATACAAGTGCCAGCTCCACCACTGACTCTGAGCAAATCACTTTACTTTTCTGGACCTCACTTTTCTCACCTAAAAAAATAAAATCATATTTTTTCCCCACAGTGAAGCCAGTATTTTTAAAAATTTTTATTTATTTATATATTTTTGGCTCTTCTGGGTTTTCACTGCTGCCGCAGGCTCTTCTCTAGTCGCAGGGAGTGGGGGCTACTCTCTAGTTGTGGTGACTTCTCCTGTTGTGGGACGTGGGCCCTAGGGCACATGGGCTTCCGTAGTTGGGGAACACGGGCTCAGTAGGTGCGGCTCCAAGGCTCTAGAGCCCAGGCTCAATAGTTGTGGCTCAGCATGTGGCGTCTTCCTGGATCAGGGATCAAACCCATGTCTCCTGCGTTGGCAGACAAACTGCTCACTACTGAGCAACCAGGGAAGCCCCGAAGCCAGGATTTTTTAAGGAAGATAATGGATATAAGATGTTTGGCGTGATGCTGGGTACTCAGGGCTTCATAAAAAGTCTCTCTTTTGTTCGTTAGCACCAATAAATTCCTCTGAGACCCGCAGTCTCTGTAAAGGGAAATTTGTTACGTTAAAATGGTTAAGCGATGTTTTACTGTAGAGGGTAAAAACTGGTAGAACGAGTTGAAACAAACTGCTTTTCATTTTCTGTCGATCCCACCCAGCTCATCCCCCTGCGGCTTCAAACAGAGCATAAGAATAACTCGGTGGGACTCAGCAGTTGGGGAGGCTCTCTGGGGAGGGACTCCCCAGTCTTCAGGGTAGCCCAGCGCCTCCCCCATTCCCAGCATTTGTCTCCTGCAGGGGTTGGCTCAGTCAGGCGGGCCAGGGAGAGGGGTAGTGTCCAGAGGTCGCTAGACCAGAAAGGAACCGTTCTATTTCCTTGGCAGGGCCTGTTTCATGGCAGATCAGAACATTCTCAGGTTCCAGAGGAAACATCCCTCCCCTGCCATAAACTAATCATTTCTGATGGAGGGAAGGGAGACTTTTGCCCAAGGCACAGAAGGGTAAAATCCTGGGGTACGATATTGGGGGCTGGCTGGCTCATTGTGATGTGGTTTATTATGATGCCTGCTTTGCTTTCTTCCCCGAGGCCTGACTGTGGCTCTAGTAAGCCTCTTGGGGTCTTTCTAACAGGTCCTTGAGTTCAGAAGACTCAGCCAGAGGCTGCTGGGTAGGGTAGCTTTTCAAGATGGTGTCAAGGGTCCTGGGATTTGTGAAATGTAATTTTGGCAGAGAAAGACATCTAGTATTAATTCTCCTCCCCCCTCTTTTTTTTTGTACCTTCAAAGTCACAGTTCACAGAACTTACACAGCTAGAAAGAACCCAGCTGACCTTCAAATGCAAAACTGTTATGTCACAGTTGAAGAAACTCAGAGATGGAAGTTAACTAGTCTAAGGTTTACACAGCCAAGGAGTAGCAGAGTGGAAACTCACATCCTGATCTCTTGACTCTGGGTCCAGCACTCTCTCTTCCATTGCATAACAGCAGTACTCTGTGCCAAGTGCTCCATCAGATGCTTTAATCCTCATAACCACCCTACGAAGTAAATACTGTTATTATTTCCATTTTACAGATGAGAAAACAGACCCCTAAGAAACAAGTTATCAGGGTCCCAGCTAACAAAAGGCTGAGCCAGGTTTTGAACCTGGGTCTTGAGACCTGGAGTTGGTCACCACTAACAGTAAACTAACTAAAGCACAGTAAGGCTTGAGGTTGACAGCCTTAACTTCCAATACCACCGCACCACCTCACAGGTTCCAAGGAACCCCCAGGGATTGGAGATGGAAGGGAGTAAAACAAGCTCCCAAGCTTGTTCCATCCAGTCGGGGCCTGTGAGTTGTCACTTAGTCCAACAGTGTCCAAATGAAGTACTGTGAAATATCCGAGCTGAGTTGTTGGTCAATTCAGAGACCACTAGTAATTTGGAAATACAAAGAGTCAAAGCCACTGGCTAGAGAGTCAAGTCTCTGTCATCTGCCTATCAACAACCTTATCTCCAGAGAGATTTCCCTAGGGCTCATGAGTGGGTAAGACCGTGGGGATCTGCACATGACCTAGGAGGGTACAAAGGACTTAGTTTATTACGAAAGGGGAGTGGGTTGAAGCTGAAGGAAATCTCTTTAGGGAGAGCTGCTGAGGCATGACTCAGATTTCAAAGGCACCTGGGCAGAGGGGAACACTCATCTCCTGTGAGGTTAGGGAACCTAGTGACTAACTCCCAGGCACACCTGCTTCAGGCTGAGTGCCCTGGGTGGCGGAAGCAAAAGAAGAGACAAGACAGGAGCTCACTGTTTCATTGGGGAGGCCAGATAGGCCCATCCCTGACCATAGCAACAATAGCTTACATCATTAGGATTTAGTGTTCAAGAGTGGTGTAAATGCTTTGCATGTGTTACCTCATGTAAAACTCTACAAAGTAGGAGTGGCTTTAAAGATGAAGAAACTGAAGATCGAAAAGATCAAAGGACTTGCCCAAGGTCACACAGGTAGTAAATGGCAGTCAAGATTTGAACTCAAGTAGAAAAGCTATGACAAATCTTGAGAGCATATTAAAAAGCAGAGACATTACTTTGCCGACAAAAGTTTGCATAGTCAAAGCTATGGTTTTTCCAGTAGTCATGTATGGATGTGAGAACGGAACAATTAAAAAGACTGAATGCCAAAGAAGTGATGCCTTCAAACTGTCGTGCTGAAGAAGACTCTTAAGAGTCTCTTGGACAGCAACGAGATTAAGCTGGTCAATCCTAAAGGAAATCAACCCTGAATAGTCATTGGAAGGACTGATGCCAAAGCTGAAGCTCCAATACCTTGTCCTCCTGATGCAGCTGACTCACTGGAAAAGACCCTGATGCTGGGAAAGACTGAGGGCAGGAGCAGAAGGGAATGACAGAGGATGAGATGGGTGGATGGCATCACCAACTAATGGACATGTGTCTGAGCAAACTCCAGGAAATAGTAAAGGCCAGGGAAGACTGGACTGCTGTAGTCCCTGGAGGTCACCAAGAGTCGGACACAACTGCAGCACTGAACAACAACAGAATCTAAGCTCTCAGCTAGATGGGCTCTGATGTGTGTGTGTGTGTGTGTGCATCTGCAGACTGCCGAGAACTCTCATGGAATCCTCCAAACACATGAATCACTGTTATTTGAGAGCAAAACCAACTATGCAAAACTCCAGCTACAGATAGAGAAGGGTAGAAAGGAAATCTCTTTAGGAGAGCTGCTGAGGCATGACTCAGATTTCAAAGGCACCTGGGCAGAGGGGAACACTCATCTCCTGTGAGGTTAGGGAACCTAGTGACTAACTCCCAGGCACACCTGCTTCAGGCTGAGTGCCCTGGGTGGCGGAAGCAAAAGAAGAGACAAGACAGGAGCTCACTGTTTCATTGGGGAGGCCAGATAGGCCCATCCCTGACCATAGCAACAATAGCTTACATCATTAGGATTTAGTGTTCAAGAGTGGTGTAAATGCTTTGCATGTGTTACCTCATGTAAAACTCTACAAAGTAGGAGTGGCTTTAAAGATGAAGAAACTGAAGATCGAAAAGATCAAAGGACTTGCCCAAGGTCACACAGGTAGTAAATGGCAGTCAAGATTTGAACTCAAGTAGAAAAGCTATGACAAATCTTGAGAGCATATTAAAAAGCAGAGACATTACTTTGCCGACAAAAGTTTGCATAGTCAAAGCTATGGTTTTTCCAGTAGTCATGTATGGATGTGAGAACGGAACAATTAAAAAGACTGAATGCCAAAGAAGTGATGCCTTCAAACTGTCGTGCTGAAGAAGACTCTTAAGAGTCTCTTGGACAGCAACGAGATTAAGCTGGTCAATCCTAAAGGAAATCAACCCTGAATAGTCATTGGAAGGACTGATGCCAAAGCTGAAGCTCCAATACCTTGTCCTCCTGATGCAGCTGACTCACTGGAAAAGACCCTGATGCTGGGAAAGACTGAGGGCAGGAGCAGAAGGGAATGACAGAGGATGAGATGGGTGGATGGCATCACCAACTAATGGACATGTGTCTGAGCAAACTCCAGGAAATAGTAAAGGCCAGGGAAGACTGGACTGCTGTAGTCCCTGGAGGTCACCAAGAGTCGGACACAACTGCAGCACTGAACAACAACAGAATCTAAGCTCTCAGCTAGATGGGCTCTGATGTGTGTGTGTGTGTGTGTGCATCTGCAGACTGCCGAGAACTCTCATGGAATCCTCCAAACACATGAATCACTGTTATTTGAGAGCAAAACCAACTATGCAAAACTCCAGCTACAGATAGAGAAGGGTAGAAAGGTTTTCCCCAACAGAGGGATTTGATGAAAGTTCACCCACCAGGTTTCCTTATGGGCAGAAAGAGATGTTATTCATTTCTCTCTCCGCCCGGTGTACAGATGCTCACCCAGAGCCGATGTTCATTTTGTTCACTGAATTACTGCTTAGTCAGTCAACAGAAAGGGGTGGTTCAGGGATTGAGCTTATGACCCAAACAGCCTGGGTTCAAATCCTAGCTCGGTGCCAGGGCTGCATCATGTGATGAAGTTCCTTCACGCCTCTAAGCCTGTGCCCACACCTATGAGCAGAGGTGATGTCTATACCTCCACCTCTGGGTAGCTGTGAGGACTGAGTGAAACAGGGCAGGAAAAGTGTTTAGCCCAGTCTGGTATATAGTTAAGCGTTCAAAAAATAAGAGCTACTGGGGCTCCCTTGACGGCCCAGCTGGTAAAGAAAGAGTCCGCCTTGCAGTGCAAGGGGCACTTGTTCAATCCCTGGCCCAGGAAGATCCCACATGCTGCAGAGCAGCTGGACCAGTATATCCAATTACAAGCCAGCGCTCTGGAGCGCATGTGCCCAGAGCCAGAGAGAGGCTGCTGCAATGGGAAGCCCACACAGGCCAAAAGAATAAAAAGATGGATGAAAATAAATATAAATAAAAAAGGTATAATGGGGAAAAAAAACTTTTAAAAATTTAAAAAAATGAGAGCCACTATTCTGATTTTTAATGATTAAATACATTTCCATATTCACTAAAGAATACATATCAATTACCACGTGAACACAGCTGGGTTGCAAAGTGGAGGAAATTCCAGAGCAATTTCAGTGAGTGTGAGCATCACCAACTAATGGACATGTGTCTGAGCAAACTCCAGGAAATAGTAAAGGCCAGGAAGACTGGACTGCTGTAGTCCCTGGAGGTCACCAAGAGTCGGACACAACTGCAGCACTGAACAACAACAGAATCTAAGCTCTCAGCTAGATGGGCTCTGATGTGTGTGTGTGTGTGTGTGCATCTGCAGACTGCCGAGAACTCTCATGGAATCCTCCAAACACATGAATCACTGTTATTTGAGAGCAAAACCAACTATGCAAAACTCCAGCTACAGATAGAGAAGGGTAGAAAGGTTTTCCCCAACAGAGGATTTGATGAAAGTTCACCCACCAGGTTTCCTTATGGGCAGAAAGAGATGTTATTCATTTCTCTCTCCGCCCGGTGTACAGATGCTCACCCAGAGCCGATGTTCATTTTGTTCACTGAATTACTGCTTAGTCAGTCAACAGAAAGGGGTGGTTCAGGGATTGAGCTTATGACCCAAACAGCCTGGGTTCAAATCCTAGCTCGGTGCCAGGGCTGCATCATGTGATGAAGTTCCTTCACGCCTCTAAGCCTGTGCCCACACCTATGAGCAGAGGTGATGTCTATACCTCCACCTCTGGGTAGCTGTGAGGACTGAGTGAAACAGGGCAGGAAAAGTGTTTAGCCCAGTCTGGTATATAGTTAAGCGTTCAAAAAATAAGAGCTACTGGGGCTCCCTTGACGGCCCAGCTGGTAAAGAAAGAGTCCGCCTTGCAGTGCAAGGGGCACTTGTTCAATCCCTGGCCCAGGAAGATCCCACATGCTGCAGAGCAGCTGGACCAGTATATCCAATTACAAGCCAGCGCTCTGGAGCGCATGTGCCCAGAGCCAGAGAGAGGCTGCTGCAATGGGAAGCCCACACAGGCCAAAAGAATAAAAAGATGGATGAAAATAAATATAAATAAAAAAGGTATAATGGGGAAAAAAAACTTTTAAAAATTTAAAAAAATGAGAGCCACTATTCTGATTTTTAATGATTAAATACATTTCCATATTCACTAAAGAATACATATCAATTACCACGTGAACACAGCTGGGTTGCAAAGTGGAGGAAATTCCAGAGCAATTTCAGTGAGTGTGAGGGAGCCAAATAAATCAGCCTAGTCTGGTAGGGAAAGCTGGCCACGGCACAGCGTGACAAGTGGCCAGGCTGTGCATCTAGAGCACAGGCTGGAAGGTGAGTTGGGGCAAGTGGGAGGTGGTGAATGGCTGCTGACCTTCCAACGACTGCCTTCCTAAGGGAAGAGCCTGAGGGGCCTGATCTTGGTGTAAGATACAGCTTGCAGCTCCCTCAAGGCCAGGTTCTAAACTATTCCCCTTTTCTTACCCAACTGCTTGACCATCTTAACTCCAACTGAGAGACTTAAAAAAGTCTTCTGGGCAGGCCAGCTGTGGATTCAGAAAAACCGTCCCTTGAAGGTCCAAGGTCAAGCATTTAACCTCTGACCACATGTCCTCTATCTTTCCCAGAAGATACAGAACTCAGAGGCTCTAGCAAATCCCTTCCTTCCTCCTCCCCTCCTCCTCCAGCGAGATGAGATCTACACAAACACCAGAGGCCTCCTTAGAAGGAAAACCCTTAAGGAAAAGGAAAGGACCTTATGGGTTAATTGTGCCTATCTGAACCTCCCTGAGCCTGGAGCAGGCCACACCTGTCCCATCCACCCTACTCTACCCCACCTCCCTCTAAGCTAGGAAAGCAGTCCTTATCCCACTTCTGGGGTTCCAGGACACTCTCTATCCTCTGTCCAGTCAGGCCTTGGACAGTCTTCCTCTGTAGCTCCTCAAGGAAACCATCATCTGAATCCCTATGGCCCCAGTTTGATCCCTTCAGATAAACGAAAGGCACCCAGGGTGGTGGCAGGGACTAAGGTGTTTCTCAGCAAAGTTCTATTTTATCTGGAAGCAGGCAGTGTCTGACTTAATAGCCCTTTTTCACAGCAGCCTGGTGATGGCCCCCAGTGATCATTGGTTACTAGGGACTGAGGCCGGGTCCCCGAGAAGAGTGGGCCTCACAGGCTGAGCCAGCTGGGTTCTGTTCTTTCTAGTGGGTCCTCTCCTTCCAGGTTTGAGGCCATATTCTTCCTGGTGCTCCTTTCTCCAGCGGCCTCCTGTTCCAGCTGGTTCCTGCCAACAGAGAATCTCCGAAGAGCATTCTGGCCACTTCTTCCTTCTCAGCTCAGGGACAAGCCTTCTCTGATTTGTTATTCTTCAATAACTGTAAAGAGATTCTTTCTTCTTCTTTTTTTTTTCCTATTAATGGAAGAAATAATGTTGACAGATAAGCAAAAAGAATAAACTATGAAGTACCCTTGACCTTACCACCCCTGACACTCTCTGGTATGTACCTTTCCTCTTCTTTCTCTATTCATGTATAATGGGCTTAAAAAATAGGGAAGAACTAATTTACAAAAGGTAAAGAGTAAGAGAAAGACTTAAAAGGAGGGAATCAGACCCAGGTTCATTCAAAACCAGTTCAGTGACTCCCTGGAAATGACCCTGGGTAAACCGTTTCACTTCTAGGTCTCACTTGCCTCATTTGTAAAATGAAAATTAAGTACTTCAACTTGGTTGTTGTGAGGATTACATGAGATGAAGCAACTGAGCTCAGTGCCTCGCACACAGTATAGGCTCAGATATACTCACAACTGTGTTGTATGCATAGGAAGCAATTTCCATGGTACTGAGGGGCCTTCTGTAGCATCCTTTTGAACTGTGACTCAATATCCAACTACATTCAAGGATCTTGATTTACTTTGCTGAGCTTCTGCTGAAGGGTATTTATATTAAATCTAATTTTTCAGGCCTTGGACAGTCTTCCTCTGTAGCTCCTCAAGGAAACCATCATCTGAATCCCTATGGCCCCAGTTTGATCCCTTCAGATAAACGAAAGGCACCCAGGGTGGTGGCAGGGACTAAGGTGTTTCTCAGCAAAGTTCTATTTTATCTGGAAGCAGGCAGTGTCTGACTTAATACCCCTTTTTTCACAGCAGCCTGGTGATGGCCCCCAGTGATCATTGGTTACTAGGGACTGAGGCCGGGTCCCCGAGAAGAGTGGGCCTCACAGGCTGAGCCAGCTGGGTTCTGTTCTTTCTAGTGGGTCCTCTCCTTCCAGGTTTGAGGCCATATTCTTCCTGGTGCTCCTTTCTCCAGCGGCCTCCTGTTCCAGCTGGTTCCTGCCAACAGAGAATCTCCGAAGAGCATTCTGGCCACTTCTTCCTTCTCAGCTCAGGGACAAGCCTTCTCTGATTTGTTATTCTTCAATAACTGTAAAGAGATTCTTTCTTCTTCTTTTTTTTTTCCTATTAATGGAAGAAATAATGTTGACAGATAAGCAAAAAGAATAAACTATGAAGTACCCTTGACCTTACCCCCCCTGACACTCTCTGGTATGTACCTTTCCTCTTCTTTCTCTATTCATGTATAATGGGCTTAAAAAATAGGGAAGAACTAATTTACAAAAGGTAAAGAGTAAGAGAAAGACTTAAAAGGAGGGAATCAGACCCAGGTTCATTCAAAACCAGTTCAGTGACTCCCTGGAAATGACCCTGGGTAAACCGTTTCACTTCTAGGTCTCACTTGCCTCATTTGTAAAATGAAAATTAAGTACTTCAACTTGGTTGTTGTGAGGATTACATGAGATGAAGCAACTGAGCTCAGTGCCTCGCACACAGTATAGGCTCAGATATACTCACAACTGTGTTGTATGCATAGGAAGCAATTTCCATGGTACTGAGGGGCCTTCTGTAGCATCCTTTTGAACTGTGACTCAATATCCAACTACATTCAAGGATCTTGATTTACTTTGCTGAGCTTCTGCTGAAGGGTATTTATATTAAATCTAATTTTTCAGGATTATAAACAATGATCTGATGCATCTCCTTGCAGATAACTCTCTGCACACAGATTATTTGTTTAGGCTAAATTCCTGAGTGAAACTCTGAGATCAAAGGATGAGCTGAAATCTAAAGCCAAGGTTTGGACTGATTCACACTCCCTCCAGCTAGGAGAGAGAGCAGGCTTTCTCTCACCCTTGCCAAGACCATTTTCTTTCATCTTTATCAACTTGATAAGTGGGAAAAGAAAAAAGAAAAAACTGCTTCTCTGTTTCCAGGGTTTTCAGATTTTATTTTTTAAGGGGCACTCTCAGGATGACTTTAGATCTCATGATTCCTTATGTCCTTCCATTCTTCTAGGATGGAATGTAGGCGGTGTTATTGGCAGAACTGTGATAAAAATCTAAAGTACAGAGTGTAAAAGGGCCTGGAGGCTGCCCACTCCTTGTCCTGTCTCTTCATGAGCATGGCTTCCAGGTCCTCCCATGCCTTCTAACCAGGGCTATATTCTCTATGTCGGGTGGGTGGCCTGTCCCTCCCCTTAAGTCCAGCAATGGGGTAGAGAAGAATATCAGGATGAAACACAGCTTTAGGTGCACACTCAGGACAGTGCTACGGGACCTATAGGATCCACAATGGCATCTCCGGTGATGCTTTGTCCCAAATCTGAAATTCCAATCCAAATTCCTTTGCTTAAGTTGAAGTGTTACTCTGCCTCCGCCTCGCTGTGGTTTTATCAGAGGAGACAAAGCGTAAGAAAACACTTTGTAAACTGAAAAAAACTTTATACATAGAAGGGTCTTTTTTTCCCCCCTCAATTGCACTGAGCAGCTTTGCAGGATCTTATTTCCTGGGCCAGGGATTGAATTCTGGCCTCAGCAGTGAAAGTGCCAAATCCTAACCATTGGACCACCGGGGGATTTGCACAAGGGACTATTTATTTATTTATTTATTTATTTATTTATTTTCATCCGTCTTTATTCTTTGGCCTGTGTGGGCCTTCCATTGCAGTGGCCTCTCTCATTACAGAGCACCAACTCTGGGTGTGTGCACTCCAGACTGCTGGCTCGTAATTGGACACCGGTCCAGCCGATTCACGGCAGGTGAGATCTTCCTGGTACAGGGATCAAACTGGTGCCCCCTGCACTGCAAGGTGAACTCTTTACCCACTAGACCACCAGGGAAGCCCAGAAGGGACTGTTTTTAAGGGAAGTTGAGTACTGAGTGTTATAAACTAAGCTGTATGGTGAGGCCAGTAACAGGTGGTGGCTGGGGACCCCTCTCTAAGCTGGGGGCTCACCTGTAATACCAGCTACCTACTCCTTGCCATTATTCTACATTGAAATCTTATTTATTCCTCAGATCAATCCCACTGAGGGACCATAAGGACACTGAAATCTACAGACTGAGTCACTGGCCCCAAAGGTATATGCTAATAACAGGGAGGGCAGGGATGCAGACTTTGGAGGCTTTCCCTGGGGGGGGGGGGGGGGGGTAGGGATAGACAGCAACAGCTGATCTGCCGAGAATGTCAATGACCTTGCATAAATTACAGGCATTTGTTCATTTGCCATTTATTCAACACACATCTCTTGAACGTTTGTTGAGACCTGGGACAAGGTGCCATGTGAGACTTTTCCTTGTATAGTTTCTGCAGTTCAGACTCTAACAGATCCTTCCTATCTTGCAAGTGCTATCAACCGGTTTACCTACTTCTCTTCCCTCCTTCCCTCTTTCCTTCTACCCATCCTTCTCCCCCTCCCTCCCTCCATCCATCCATGACTTTGTTCCAAAAAGGAACTCTGGAGGCTGAAAGGACTGTTCCCATGGCTTTGGGGTCATGTAGAGCTTGGTTTGATTCTATCTCTGTTACTAGGTAGATAGCCAAGTGACCTTTGATAAGTTACCTCACCACGCTGTGGCCACCCTTCTGTAAGATACGGAAAATTATGAGAACTACCCCACAGGACTCCAGAGAAGTACATGATGTGCACATAAAGCAGCTAGAACTGTGCCTGGCACATGCTAAAGACACTGGGCTATCATCTCTTTTAATCCTCAAAGCAATCATTTCACTGAGGAGGAAATCTGAGTAACGAGGCAGTGAAGTGGCTTGTCCAAGGTCTCCAGCAGTTGACTCCAGAGTTATTCCTTTAGTAACTTGCTCAATATCCTCATTGCTGTCTGTCTGGAATGAATAACATGATCTCATTTTGCAGGGAGGAATGACACAAAGCATCTAAAGAAAGTAGCATAGAGTAAGTGCTCGGTAAATGACAATAATTCTAATTAAGACCAGATCTGAGTCCTGAGCTCACTGCCTTAGAGCCTGCAGGTTGGAGAGCCCCCGTTCTCCATTCATGCACCTTACAGGGAAGCTCTGAGCAAGGCCTCTGAGCTTTTACTATCTTTATCTCCACTTTTACTCCAGGAAGAATAGGGACATGATGACCATTTAGTCAGAGGGCATTTATTTTGATGTAATGACTTTTAAACTGGGGATTTGTTTGTAATTTCTAATCACAAAAGTATAACCAATGCAGAAAAGTTGGTAGAGGAGGAGAAGGATAGGATCATTGAGGATTATTTTGGGGGCTTCCCTGGTTAACCAGTGGTTAGGACTCTGTGCTTTCACTGCTGTGGGCCTGGGTTCAACCCCTGGTCAGGGAACTAAAATGCCTTATTGGGGACCTAAGATAACACAAGCCATGTGGCCAAACTAACTAAATAAAACCCTGTCATTTTGGCACCCGCAGAGGAGCACTGCTGACCTTTGGGTATTTGTCCTTTCATTGTTTTTATATAGGCCAACAAATTTTCATTAAGTGTGGAACAACCATGAAGTATTAACGTGTTAGAGAAGGAAAGGCCGTGAGCGGGCATTTGTGCCCGATATTGCAAGTCCTTTACTGTAAACAGCAGTGTGATCGCACAGGCGTATAACCTGCGGAGACGTATGAAGCAGCCCCAGCTCTCCGCACTCACTCAACTCCTGGTCCCAACCTTTACTCCTCCTCAACTTGCCCAGAATGTCACTCTATTGCGGAACAGTGGCTCCTGGATAGTCACGACCCAGGAAAGCAGAGGGAAGAACGAAGGACTGAGCCATCCTCTGGGGGGTAGACTGTGACGTCTGGACTGAGGAATATGTCTCTTCCAGAAGTAAACCAGAAAAAACCCAGATGACTTAATATGCAACTCCACCCTCACAGTGATTCACTAATCCTGTCTTACGGACAGGGAAACTGAGGCTCTGAGAAAAGAGATTTACCCAGTCACACCACTGGCAAGTGGCCAGTGATCGGGCAGAACTTGAGCCCGGGACGATCCCTGACTTAGTCTAGTTCTGTAAGAATAGAGGCTGAAAGATGCGGGTTCAAATCTCAGCTCTTTCACTTATTAGGTTTTGAGTTCTGACAAATCGTTTCACCCCTCTGAGTCTCAGGTTCTTTGTAAGGTGAGGCAGCAGCTTCCTCACTGGGTTTAAATAAGGGGCAGAGGAGGGGGAGAACTTTCCTAACAATCACTGAGTGCTATGTGCTGGGTTCAAATTCATGTCCATTGAGTCGGTGACTTATTGTATCTAACCATCTCATTCTCTGCTGTCCCCTTCTTTTCCCTTCAGTCTTTCCTAGCATTTATAGACATGAATTCAAGCCGATTCTTGGAGATAGTGGAGGACAGAGGAGCCTGGCATGCTGCAGTCCATGGGGCTGCAAAGAGTCAGACACAACTTAGCAACTGAATAATAATAGCAGCAACAGTGTGCCAGGCAGGCTTCCTTGGTGGCTCAGTGGTAAAGAACCCGCCTGCCAATGCAGGAGACAAAGTTTGATCTGTGGGTGAGGAAGATTCCCTGGAGGAGGAAATGGCAACCCATCAAAGTATTCTTGCCTAAGACACCTCATGGACAGAAGAGCCTGGCAGAGGACAGCTCATGGAGTCACAAAGAGTTGGACACTTCTGAGCAACTAAACAACAGCTGTGTGCCAGGCACTGCACAATGCACTTCACATACATTATTCTGTTTAATTCTCACAATAACATTATGGGGCGGCTGCGGAGGGTGGGGGGTGGGGGGTGGGGCGACTGACCAGTAAGGAAACAGGCTCAGAGAGCTTAAGTCATTTGCCCCAAATCACACAGCTAGTAAATAGATGGGCTGGGATCCGAACCCAGGTCTGCTCATCTCAGAGTAACACTACCAGATAACTCTTAGCATGGTGCTTGCAACATACACACATGAAATAAATAGCAGCCAACATTATTTACTCTTATTATTGTGAATACAATTATGATGTAACATACGATTGGCTAGCCTCTGTTTTCAATCTCCTCTGCCAAGAAACCAAGAACTGGGCCAATCCAAGAAGGGAGAAGAGAGACCAGCCCAGCCAAGCCCTAGGTCTGCCCACGCCACACAGGAGTAGGAAAGGGGCAGGAGCCTAAGTAAAGCTTAGGTAGCGTCTCTCTAAACACTTGAATCCTTCAGCAAAGGCCCAGGACAATCCACGCCTCTAGACGGGGAGGCTTAGCAGAATGCTAGAGGGGTCTGGAGACCTTACAAACGGGCTCATGGTACCCTACCCACCCACCCCAGACCACAAGTCCCTCCATCTCATCCAGGGTGCCTTCTGGAGCCTTCTGTGTGGGGAGACATAGAAACCCTCTGCCCCATGATCTGCTGATCTCTGTAGATGGGTGCGGGCGATTAAAGAGGTAGAGAGAGAGAGAAGACCCATTTAAAAAGCCCAGCGAGCACAGACACGCTGCCTGGATTCCCAGCCTTCACCTGAGCCCAGCCGGCGTGAGTCACCCTCACGGCCCTTGCCCTGGGAGTTGCGACACAGCTTAAAGAAACTCCACAGCCTTCCAAGAGGCGGCAGACAGGTACACAGACGAGTGTGCCATCCTTCGGGCTGTAGTAAGCTCTGCAGTTACGACTGGCACCAAGTAGCCCTCCTGCCACCAAGAACCCCTGTCAAGAGCCCGGGCACCAGGCTCTGCTCTCAGATCCGATCCTAGCTCTAGCTCTGCCGCTCCCAGGCCCTGCAGCTTGAGTGACTTCTTTCATCACTTCGTCCCTCAGTCTCGTCATCTTTAAAACAGGGATAATAGAAGTGCCTATGGCATATGGCGGTTTTAAGGATTAGGTGAGACAGTGTATGCAAAGACTTAGCCCTAATGCCTGACACAGGAGGAACACTGAGTGCCCAATGTGGGTCAAACACTGTGGCAGGCGGCGAGGTCTCTGCTCTCAGTGAGTTTACATTCTAGAAAAAGGGGAGAAAGACACTAAGCAATTAGAAAGATGTCCAAAAGTCTCGAGGGATTCAGAGAACCAAAATTAAGTGGTGTGATACAGTGACTGAATGTCTCTTTTAACAAAGGTGGCGGGAGAGCCGTGCCCTGAGGAGGTGGTTTCATTAACAATTGTTATTATTATCTACTGTTATTCGTTAGGACCCTCTCTGTTATCCCCAACACAGCCCCTGACAGTTCTCAAACCCAGGATCCTCTCTCCACAGGCCTGACCCCACCCCAAGAAGGCTCCTCCGGATTTTGGGTTTACTTTGAAAACCTCCATCAAATTGGCAGGAGTAGTTGAAACCCCGCCTTTCCCTGAGAGAGAAAGGAGTGGGCCAAGGTGAGGCTCTCAGGAAGACAGAGCAAGGAGAAGATGTGCCAAATGGTGGGGTGGGGTGGTGGGGGTGGCGGAGGAGAACAGAAAGAGAGGGAAACAAAAGATACCAAGATTGGCTTAGATTTAATTTCAGATTAATCCTGGTGGAAGCTCTATAAAGAGCCCGAGCATGCTCCCATTTGTGTCTGTGGATCTTCTGGGTTTACCAACCTTGCTCTTTATGGAAGACAGCTATTGGTAATTACTCCACAAGGACTTAGTCTAACAGGCATCTGATTTCTCCTGCGTTTCCAATGCAGAATGAAGCACTTACTGGAACTTGTGAAATGACCGACCAGTTAAAGATTTCAACTTTTCCATCCCTTGTGTGCTGGCCGGAGGTATGTGGTTTGCTCACATCTCATTCAGATCTGTATCACACCAAATAAAAGACTGCCTGCCACTCTACTCCCCCACTCCCGGCCACCAACACACACCGCCACACCCCCACACCCCAGTTGATAAACTCCAAGAGCAGTGATGCTGTCTTGTCAGCCTGTTTCCCCAGAACCCAGACTAGGGCCTGGAACACACCTGGTGCTGAATTGAGGCCAGTGACTTAAGCTCAAAGGGACAGCCACACACGGAGGGAATGACTGAAGATTCGGATCTGGGCTCTGACACTCACTAGCTCGTGCCCTTGGGCAAGTCACGTTACCTCTCTGCTTCCATTTCCTCACTTGTGAAGTGTGTGTGCTGGGGAGGAAAAGAGCGTGATAAGAATAGCTACCACAGTGGGTTGCTGTGAGCATCAAGAGAAGTCACCTGAATAACTGGAAAAGACTATTCAGAAATAAGATCTCACTACCTTAAAGGGAAGGCTCTAGAAAGAAAGAGAACCTGTACAGAGACCCACAGGGGAAGGTCTGCTCTCTCCTTTGAGAATCCCCTGGTGGCTGTGAAGTCCTGGATGCCGGGTAGACAAGGAGGCCAAAGGAATTTGGTGGGGGGTGGTGGGGGTTCGGGGCGGGGATGTTCCTGGGTATCCAGGACACTAGAAACAGGAATTGAGATTTCCTGCAGCCAAGTATCTATTTGTCCCTGTACTTTTCCTCTGGCTATCTTCTCTCCAGCATTTTTTTCTCCTCCCTCTTACCTCATCTCCACCCCCCACCCCTCACCTAGGAGGGAATTGGTTCAGCTCCACCCAGCCAGCCCCCCATGGCTCCGCCCCCCCCTCCCCCGCCGACTCGGCAGGCCAAGAGTTAACAGCTGCACCTGTTGAGGTATACCTGCTGTCGCTGCCACCTGTACCTGTAGCCAATCAGCGCCAGCGCTGCCGGGAACCTACCTGTCAGCAGAATCCCCACACTGAAACCTCAACATAAATCAAACACTTCCCTGGGCAGGGAATGTCTGTGTCACGCAGGAATTAGAGACGACCGGTCAGCAGAGCCTCCGTGCCCGGTGCCGATCCCCGTCGTTCAAGCCTGGAAGCCTGGGAGCAGGAAGATGTCGAATGAGCTTGAGTGAGTAAACAGCGGTGGATGCCTGGCGCTGGATGGGGTTTCTAGAAGGGGAAAGAGCAGGGAGCCCGGCGCCAAGATTCACAGAGCAATTTGTAAGGGAAAATGAATGGGCTGAGCCTTAGTGGCAAAATTTCCCAAACAGGGCTGCACAACCTGGTGCTGAATTGAGGCCAGTGACTTAAGCTCAAAGGGACAGCCACACACGGAGGGAATGACTGAAGATTCGGATCTGGGCTCTGACACTCACTAGCTCGTGCCCTTGGGCAAGTCACGTTACCTCTCTGCTTCCATTTCCTCACTTGTGAAGTGTGTGTGCTGGGGAGGAAAAGAGCGTGATAAGAATAGCTACCACAGTGGGTTGCTGTGAGCATCAAGAGAAGTCACCTGAATAACTGGAAAAGACTATTCAGAAATAAGATCTCACTACCTTAAAGGGAAGGCTCTAGAAAGAAAGAGAACCTGTACAGAGACCCACAGGGGAAGGTCTGCTCTCTCCTTTGAGAATCCCCTGGTGGCTGTGAAGTCCTGGATGCCGGGTAGACAAGGAGGCCAAAGGAATTTGGTGGGGGGTGGTGGGGGTTCGGGGCGGGGATGTTCCTGGGTATCCAGGACACTAGAAACAGGAATTGAGATTTCCTGCAGCCAAGTATCTATTTGTCCCTGTACTTTTCCTCTGGCTATCTTCTCTCCAGCATTTTTTTCTCCTCCCTCTTACCTCATCTCCACCCCCCACCCCTCACCTAGGAGGGAATTGGTTCAGCTCCACCCAGCCAGCCCCCCATGGCTCCGCCCCCCCCTCCCCCGCCGACTCGGCAGGCCAAGAGTTAACAGCTGCACCTGTTGAGGTATACCTGCTGTCGCTGCCACCTGTACCTGTAGCCAATCAGCGCCAGCGCTGCCGGGAACCTACCTGTCAGCAGAATCCCCACACTGAAACCTCAACATAAATCAAACACTTCCCTGGGCAGGGAATGTCTGTGTCACGCAGGAATTAGAGACGACCGGTCAGCAGAGCCTCCGTGCCCGGTGCCGATCCCCGTCGTTCAAGCCTGGAAGCCTGGGAGCAGGAAGATGTCGAATGAGCTTGAGTGAGTAAACAGCGGTGGATGCCTGGCGCTGGATGGGGTTTCTAGAAGGGGAAAGAGCAGGGAGCCCGGCGCCAAGATTCACAGAGCAATTTGTAAGGGAAAATGAATGGGCTGACGATCTCACTTTGACGTGTTGAGGCAAGCCCCTTCTCAAGCGAGAGCTGGTGTTTCCCTGGGAAAATCTTTTTTTTTTTTTTCTCTCTTTCTCTGCTGAGCAGTTTCGAGCCAGAAAGGGAAACAGGACTGAAACTGGGAAGGTTTTCGGCACCACTTTCAGATACAGCTAAGGGGCCTTGGAAATCAGAGACAGTTCCAATCCCATCTAGGCTTTCTATTTTCTTGCCAAAAGGAACTTTTCTGAGGTGGTTCTAAGAACTGTCTTAGAGTTAGGTTTCTCTAAAGGGACTTGTTTGCTGGGTTGGAACAGTCCCAAGTGGGAAGGTTAAGTGTGCTGGTTAAACACATGCACTCTGTAGTCAGCTTGACCTCCACTCAAATCCAGGCTCCGCTCCTCATGGGCTGTGTGATCTTGATTTGGATATATCATTTAAGCTGACCTGAGCTTCATTTTCCTCATATACAAAATGGGTACAAGAATGTTCTGTAGGATTCTTAAGTGTGATAAACGCTGCAAAATGCTTAGCACACAGCCAGGGTCTGAGGATGCATTCACTACAACGTGGTTGATTTCATTCAGAGGCGGTTCTAAGGCTGAGGAGGCTGAGATGCAGTTTTCAGTGAGGTCATCTCTACTCCCTGACAGGACACAGGTGCCTTCTTGCCCACATCTAGGATTTAGAATCCCTGCTGGCTGATGCTCACTTTCACCATGGACTCCTGGCTTGGGGTCCAGACTTTAGAGAAGGTGGGATGAGGCTGGGATGCTGGCTGCTGTAACCTGGGTTTAGGGAGCTGGCAGAAACCAGGCTTCTGAAACACAACCTGCCCTCTCCCTTTCACCCTCAGAGCTAAGCCGGCACAGCCAAAGACGGAACAAACAAGGGATCTTCCCAACCCAGGGATCAAACTGGGATCTCCTGCATTGCAGGCAGATTCCTTACCATCTGAGCCAACAGGGAAGCCTTTTTTTTCTAGCTACTCCTTAATAGATTATTTTAAGAACTTGAAGACTTGACAGCAGATCAGGTGGTGGGTCCTGACTGCGGACAAGTTTCCATGATACCAGTCAGCTCTTGGATTCTCCTGGGTTAGTCAACTATGTCCATGGTACAATCACTGGCCATCAGATTTCTCTGGAACGGGCTTCCTGGGGCTGATAACGTGTTAATAACTGGACTAAGAGCAGGGCAGTGAAGCCAACACCGATGTTCAAGTTCCAGCTCTGCCAGTAATTAGCTGGGTGACTTTGGCCAAGTCACTTCACCTCAAGGTCAGCTTTCTCATCTGTAAATAGTGATCATATTGGTACTCACTTAATGGAGCTGTAGGGATATCCACTAACTTTAGAAAAGCAATTGATGTAAATCCTGGTAAGGAGTAATCTAAAATACCTTAGTTACTTCGTATAGAAGTAACCGATCAATGAACACCTCGGAACCTCTTGCTTTCTATTGCTCTATACTTTGAAAACAAAAAAACATCTTCTGATGTGTCTCCATCCCGCGCAGATCTGCTGGTTAAAACAGCAGAGGCTGTGGAGAGAAATGTATTTATTGGTATTCCTGAGGGGTTAAGTGTCCTGAAGCTAGGTGACTGGAACAAAAAGGTTTCCTGCCTTTCTCCTCCTTAATGATTCGAGTTCCAAGTCAGAGCTCCTGACCGTGGAGGCTTCTCCAGTTGGGGTGGGGTGAGGGGAACCTGTGCCTGCTGAGTAATTGCAGGCAGAGGCTGAAGTCATCACTAAAGATTACAGTGACAGAGTCTCAGTGCCTGGGGCCTCAAGTGCCTTTACAGATAAGGGGAGTTGGGGGCGGAATCCACTGCTTGGCTTGCACATTTTGAGCTGCTGTGACTGTCTCGCTGCTGCCATCCGTCCAGAAATGTAGAATTTAGAGAACTGGTCCTAGCATCCATCTTGCTCCGGAAGGAAGGACCACTTCTTGTTAGGCCTTGGTATCGTGGGAAAAGCCCGACTTGCACAAAACTCTTCAAGTCTGCCAGTTAGCAACGTCAGGATCCTGGTGAATCTGCTTCTCCTCCCTGATCCTCAGTTTCCTCCTCTTTCCAGGAAGGGTATAGACACCTACCTAGTCGGGAAAACAGTGGGCTCCCTTACGTGGGCCACCCGACCCGGGGGAGCTCCATAAACATGAGCCCAGTGACAAGGTCACTTGGAAGGCTGACTCTTGGGCAGCGTGGAGGCCAAGTGGTGGAGTTAAAAGCCAGCTCCAGGCAGCCGGCAGGTAGAGCGCAGGGGACTTTCATGTGGTCGGGGCTGGGAGCATCTGCCAGCCTCCAGGCCTCTGCAAACCACTGTGTCTCCAGCCTGCAGGTCCTCCTTGGCCCTTTGTGGGCTAGAGCCAGTCGCTAGGGATCTTGGGGCACCGGTGGGGGCAGGGGGCGGGCCAGAAGTCACTGCCAGACACCCTCTTCTAGCGGGAAGCAGCACCCCTGCGGAGCGACGGGTCTCAGGCAGTCTGTCTTGTTTAGAGTACCCTCTTAGGAGGGCGCGAGAGCCTTCTGGGTGCCTGGCTGGCCAGCGCTGCGCTGTCCCCTCCTGTCCATCAAGAAAGTGAGGGGTGTAGGGATTAAGTATTCAGCACCTAGTAGCCCTATGGGAATGGAAGAAAGAGGGAGGCGCACCAGGATTCGCCTCTGCAGCCTCCTTTGAGCCACAGTCTGGCCCCCACCAGCCGTCCGGAATCGTCTTCCTCCCCAAGCCTTGGAGAGCCACAAGGGAGGGTGTGTGGGGGAACCCATCCCGGCCTGTGACCTCGGGCCTCGCTGCCACTCCACCCAAGCTCCGGAGCGCTGGGCTCCAGACTGCCTGCAGCGCTGAAAGAGTTAACCAGGAACGCCTCCTACTGTGGTTTTGTGGTCGAAACCATGATTGCCAGGAGCAAATTTTTGTACTGTTATTAAAAGTCGGAGCTACACTGCTGGTGAATGAAAAGTTAAAAACTCTCCTTAAGGCCCGGCTGTAAAACAGGCAGAGGGGGCCTAGAGGTCCCCGCGACGGACCCTAGACCCTAATGGGCAGCAGCCACTGCCTCTTGGTCTGCTGCCCTCACCTAGGAGCCCCAGAGACCCAAGAGGATCTTCAGGGATCCACACGAAGGATGGGGGAGGAAGAGCCACAGGGCTGAAAACACAAATTGCATATCCGAAGCACCGTTTAGTTAAAACAGAAATAACAGGCAAGGCTTTATTTGCGTGCTGACTCCACTGTGGACATAGTGTCCAGTACTTGAGAAGTACATCATCTCCTATAACTCTCCCAGCACGTCAGTGAAGGAGGGGGATATAAATATAGTTTTGCAGGAGAAGGAATTTCAACTGGCCCTAGGCTTCCCAGATCTCACTGAAGAGCTGGGATCATATGAGGGGCCAAAGGAATGCTCCACACCACCGTGCTCCCAGCTTCCCACCAGCACAGATGTTGAAAACTGATGAGATACTGCCAGACTGTTAACAGTGCTTATCTCTGAGCAAAGGAATGCAGGTGAATTCTAGTCTCCGCTTCCAATTTTTCTAGCTATTCCATGTTTTATATATTACGTATTACAAATCTGCATCACTTTTGAAATGAGGAGAGGGAGGAAAAAGAGTCATTATTTTAAAAAGAGAGAATTAGTGGTTCACCTAAAAAAACAGCAACAACAAAAAACGGTATTCCCAACGTGTGGTCCTTGGGCCAGCTTCATCAACATCATCATCTGGGAACTCTTTAGAAATGCAGATTCTCAGCCCCACCCTAGAGCTACTGAATCAAAAACTCTGGGGGTGGGGTTCAGCAATATGTGTTTTAACAGGCCCTCCAGGTGATTTTGAGGCATGATCAAGTGTAAGAACCAGTGGCCTAGAAGACCTGGCAGAGGATGGGAAAGCAGGAGGTTCTCAGAGCCACACTGACCTGCAGGGTAGTTGCTGAGTCAGCAGACTGACAGCTTTGCTGTGGGGTCACACCTGTGTTGGAGCCCAGCCCTGCCAGGCACAGACTAGGAGCCCGGTGTCAGTTTCTGCATATGTAAAGTGGTGAGAACACCCACCTCACAGGGAATGAATGAGGATGGAAAGGCACATGGGCATGGCTTGATTTATAAAACCACCTGGTTGCGTTCCTTCCCTTGTCTTCCTTCTCCTCTGTAGAACTCAGCTTTTCCGTTTGTAAAATGGAGCAAATAATCCTGGCGGGCTCCCCATCACCCCCACCTCCGCTCTCTTTCTGCGTCTTTAAAAAAGGTCAGAACAACTAACCTAGTGAAAGTCTTGAAGCGAAATCCTCTCACCAAGATTTGATATTATTTCACTGGGCCTTCCTGGAGAAGGAAATGACATCCCACTCCAGTATTCTTGCCTGGAGAAGCCTGGTGGGAGTTCACGGGGTCACAAAGAGTTGGACGCGACTGAGCGACTGAACCCACATTGGGCCTTCCTAGGAGATTTGCAGAATGCGAAACATTTGAGGACAGAGAGAGCCTGGTGTTTATCTTTGTGTCCCAGCACCGGGCCTACCCAACAGAGTGAATAAATGAATGGAGGCATGTGGCACCCTGGGTCTCTGGGTGGAGTGCAACTTCTTTCACTTTACGATTGGACAACAGAGAAAAAAAAATTAGAAAAATTGGACAGGAAACCAAGAGGAGAATATAGCATGAAAGAAAAACTTCAATTGAAGGAAGAATTTTCAAAGAGGAGAAAGTGAGTTTCTCGTATAATTAGAAAATGGCACACAATTAATTTAGATGTGACTAGAAGTGTTGGTTGAAGCCTGACAGCTCTCCGGTAACTTGGCTTCCTGAATGCAGATGATGAAGCTGGCAATGCTTGCCGCTCTTCATCTGGGACTCTCCGAGCATCAGGTCTCCTTCTGTCAACAGTAGAAGGAGAAGGTGAGGTTGTGCATTGTCACGCAGTTCTCTGGGGGCTACCTCACAAACTGATGATGAGGAAGAACAGCTCCTGTGTTTCTGTGATGGTGTTGTGCTCGTCACTTTGCCTCCATTATCCCTTAGCATTTTCCAGCAGTAAAAGCTCACAAAGTTGTAAAGGTTAAACAAAACAATGACTAGAAATTGTTGGGCCAGCACCTGGTGCTCGGTAAGCCCTCAATGAATAACTGCTATCACATTAAGTCTGTGAGGTTAGTGAGCTCATCTTCCCCCATTTTTCACTGGTAAGAAAGTCGAGGTAATCTGGGATCATACATATCTGTAAACAACAAAACTCTGTGAAAATAAAATAAAAATTAAAAAAAAAAAAAAAGAAAGTCAAGGCCCAGAGAGGTCAAGTTGCATAAAGTCACTCACTAGTCATAGCAGAGCGGACACTGGAAGCAGCCCTGCAGGGCTCTGAGGCCCACTCTGCACCTACTTACAAAGGTAAAGGCCCTGCTGTCCCCGCCCCCAGAAGTCAGCTTCTTGCTAACCTCCTCATTCAAACTGGGGTCATTATAGAGCCATGCCCTAGGCCCTGCCATCTCCCCACAGAGGCCCCCAAGTGAGCCCCCAGCATGTGACAAGGCACATTTCACAACCTCTGCATCCAGAAACCAGATGGGCCACTTGCAAGCACGGCACCCCTGGAGCACTCAGTCCTGCCCAGGGAACACCTTCCGTGAGGGTGACTGAAAAATGATTTCTCCGTGAGCAGTTGTGGCAGGGCCTCCCTGTGGGTAATGACTGAGTGTGATTGATCACTGCTGATGAGCTCTGTGGCTCACAACAGGGTCTGACAAGTCATTGGGTGTACCTGGGTGTCAACACCCAGCACAGGCAGCTCCTGGAACTCTTCCTCCTCAGGCTGGAGGCAAGTGGGGCCCAGATCACTGGATCGGCCCCGTTTCAGGCATCTCCTTTAGTGGAACTTGAGGTTCCCTTCTTGGAGGTGGGTTTTTCCTCCCCCGTCTGTAAAACTGACTCAGAGGCCTTACCTTCTCATATCTGAATTACTGACATGCCTTTAAGATAAGGTACTGATTGAGCTTAATACTGAACAAAAAGCTAAGAGACTTGAATCCCAGTCCTGCTCTGTGCTGTGTGTCCTTAGGCAAGTCACACTTGCTCCTAGAGACTAGATTTCTAGGGAATTCCCTGGCAGTCCAATGGTTAGGAGTCTGTGCTTTCACTGCCAAGCACCTAGGTTTGATCCCTAGTTGGGCAACTAAGATCCCACAAGCTGCGTGGTGTGGGCAAAACAAACAACACAAACTAAAGTCTCTTTGCACCCTAACTGGAGCACCAACAAACCCCAACTCATAACTGAGACACATTTACTTAGTCTTATTTGGAATTTTAAGTGGCTTGGCCAGAAGGCAGTAGGCATTCCAGATCGGAAAGGACTTGGGATGAAACCATACTTCCCTGCTGTAGGCACTTGATAAGCCTGCTTCGTCAAGGTTCTTGATGCTAGAAGACAGAGACCTCTGTTCTAGATCTGGTGCCATGAGATACCAACTGAGTAGCCTTAGGCAAGCCAGTGGCTTCTCTGTGGCTCATTTTTTCCCTGCTATCAAATGGGGATAGTCATCCCTTCCCTCCCTACCTTGCAGGGGCATTGTAGGATCAGAGATGATGACGAATCTATGAGAAGCATGTTGAAAAATATAACACACTATGCAAATATGAAGGATTATCAAATCTCAGGCTTGAGTTTCCTCCTCAGTGGGCTGGCCTTCCTTGAAACAAGGCAACATATGCAAAAACATATGCTCACACCTAACACACAGTAGGCGGACAAGCTCTGGGAGCATCCCAGGCTTATGACTTTGATCTTGCCTTTGATCTGGAAGGTCCAAGATTCTTTCACACCCATCTCCCCATTTCCTCTTCCCCTCCACCCCTCTTTTCAACCAACATATGATTTTAGCTCCTCCGGGTCGAAAACTCCTGGAACTCTTCCTCCTCAGGCTGGAGGCAAGTGGGGCCCAGATCACTGGATCGGCCCCGTTTCAGGCATCTCCTTTAGTGGAACTTGAGGTTCCCTTCTTGGAGGTGGGTTTTTCCTCCCCCGTCTGTAAAACTGACTCAGAGGCCTTACCTTCTCATATCTGAATTACTGACATGCCTTTAAGATAAGGTACTGATTGAGCTTAATACTGAACAAAAAGCTAAGAGACTTGAATCCCAGTCCTGCTCTGTGCTGTGTGTCCTTAGGCAAGTCACACTTGCTCCTAGAGACTAGATTTCTAGGGAATTCCCTGGCAGTCCAATGGTTAGGAGTCTGTGCTTTCACTGCCAAGCACCTAGGTTTGATCCCTAGTTGGGCAACTAAGATCCCACAAGCTGCGTGGTGTGGGCAAAACAAACAACACAAACTAAAGTCTCTTTGCACCCTAACTGGAGCACCAACAAACCCCAACTCATAACTGAGACACATTTACTTAGTCTTATTTGGAATTTTAAGTGGCTTGGCCAGAAGGCAGTAGGCATTCCAGATCGGAAAGGACTTGGGATGAAACCATACTTCCCTGCTGTAGGCACTTGATAAGCCTGCTTCGTCAAGGTTCTTGATGCTAGAAGACAGAGACCTCTGTTCTAGATCTGGTGCCATGAGATACCAACTGAGTAGCCTTAGGCAAGCCAGTGGCTTCTCTGTGGCTCATTTTTTCCCTGCTATCAAATGGGGATAGTCATCCCTTCCCTCCCTACCTTGCAGGGGCATTGTAGGATCAGAGATGATGACGAATCTATGAGAAGCATGTTGAAAAATATAACACACTATGCAAATATGAAGGATTATCAAATCTCAGGCTTGAGTTTCCTCCTCAGTGGGCTGGCCTTCCTTGAAACAAGGCAACATATGCAAAAACATATGCTCACACCTAACACACAGTAGGCGGACAAGCTCTGGGAGCATCCCAGGCTTATGACTTTGATCTTGCCTTTGATCTGGAAGGTCCAAGATTCTTTCACACCCATCTCCCCATTTCCTCTTCCCCTCCACCCCTCTTTTCAACCAACACCTAGTCATTCTCCAGAGTTTAAGCAGGTCAGAAGTCCTCTGGCTTCTTTTCCTTCATAGCTTTCTTCACCTGATAGGAGCTGTCCATTTGTTTTTTTGTTTTTTTTTTTTTGTCCATTTGTTTTTATGGCCATTTTTGTCTTGCCTGCCACTAAAATGCAACCCCTGTGACAATAGAGAGCTTATTGTCTTACCTGTCCAGGACAAAGCCTGGCACGTAGTATAACAAATATTGGTAGATATTTATTAAAATGAGGCAATGATGGTTAGGTGGATGGATGCCACCCAGATTGATTGTTTTCCCCTCTCTTTTGCATCCCTTCTTGGAAACTAGTAGTTGGTGGAAAAGTGACTAGTCTTGGAGTTACATTCCAAGAGCCTGGCTTTGTAACTCACTCTGCCAGTCCCCTGGAACTGGTCACCTAATGTCCCTGTTGTCTATTTCGTGGTCTGTAAAGTAGAGATAATAATACGTCATGTATATGGGGAGGCTCCATGAGATAATGGATGTGAAAGTCAAGGCAAGGGGTTATTACACTGTCTCTTTTGTTTTTGGCATGGAACCTGGTTCAGAGACGGGAGGCTGGGAGAGGATGTTAATTTAAGGACCTCAGGCGGAGTGTCCCCTTTGCTCTCATTTGAGGGTTCTAAAAAAATGATGGTCATGATGATGATGATGGTGATGATGGCTGTTATTTACTAGGCGATTATGCTCTGGCAGGCTCCAGGCTGAGCACATTTTTCATGTTAATGCGCTTAATTTTCCTAACAACCCAGGAGATTATCCCCACTCTAAAGTAGCCAGCCCAAGTGATTCCATCACATGACTGTGTTCTAATTTTTTTCACAGTACTTATCACTAACTAAAATTAACTCACTTACCTACTTGTTTATGCTCTGTCTTTCCCAGTTAGACTGCAAGTTCTGTGGGAGCAGAGTCTTATCTGCTTTGTTTTTGGCTGATTCCCCAGTGCCTACAACAGTCCCTGACTGGCACACAGAAGACACTCAATAAACCCATTTAACAGATGAGGAAATAAGCCCAGAGAGGCTACGTGCCTTACCCAAGGACACAGTTACTGTGTGACCTCAATGCTATCATACCTCCTTCCATGGTACTATGGATTCTTTTGTGCTGTACCCTGGTGGGGATCTGATGGGAAGAAGGCTTCCCAGAGTCATGTCCTCTCCCTATACCCTCCTCCCCCATCTCCGTCTCACCTGTTGGCTGAGGAGTTCTGCCTTGGACAGGGACACCAACAGAGAGTTTGCAGAGGTGCTCAGGGAAGGTGACTGGACCAGTCACCTGGTCTCCCCTCTTTGCTCTGGCTCTGTCTACCACTAGCAGGGCTCACTCCTTCCTGGAACCCTTTTCATATTCCTTACCCACTGGACCCTCAGCCCTCAATTCAAATCTTCAGGAGAATAGGGAGCCAAACATTTTTAGATTTCAGTATTTGGTGTATGAGTCAATGCCAATTAACCGTATCCATAACCAAGTCTTTCTAGAAACCAAATACTTTGTTTTGGAATATGACATTGATTGGTAGCATGAGCAGGCTTGGGAACCAGAGCTCTGGAGCTCCCAGTGCCTAGCCAGAAACTTCCAGTCATCTCGTTTCCTCACGTAGTCCCCTTTGCCTTGTGTGGGTGGGAAATCCTTTTCTGTCTGGCGGTGGAGGACTGGTTGGTATATTCCAGAGAAGGGGAATTGCCGGAATAAGGAAGGCATTTGAAAGGAGACTAGCAGGGGGTTAAGAGCTGCATCTTGGAGTCCAACAAGTCCAGGTTCAAGTTTTGCCTCTGCCACTTACTGGCTGAGGGACCTTGAACAGGTAGTATCACCTGAGTCTCAGCTTCCCCCAAACCTATAGTGCAGAGTAGATAAGATGATGCAGAAAAATAGCTGGAATGGTGTCTGCCTCTGGTAAATGCTTGAAGTAGGGTAACTGGTCGGTATCAAGGAATCAGGCTCTGGGATTCCAACGGAATGAACTGGAGACCCTCGCAGTCTAGAAGAACCTACCAGAACATTGTCATTTCTGATGCAGCTTTATCACTGTCTTCTAAAATGTAACATTTGAAAAGGATAAGATAACAGATAGCTCCTCAAAGCTGATAATGGACATTCCACCCAAATCAGCAAATTGGGCCCTAGGCCCACATCTGCCAATGACGTTCAGGGTGACCACGTCTTGTACCACTTTGCAAGCCCCCTTATGTCTAGCTCCAGGCTGGGCCGAGAGCACAGTTTTTTTGTCGTTGTTCTTTTATTTATTTGTTTTTTTGCACATTAGTCCTTTATTAGAAATTATAAATGAGAACTAGTTTCAACACCTGAAGACCCAAGTTTCCATAGACTCAAGATATCTGACACTTTGGAAAGAGTTTTCTGTAGCATATATCCTTTCATGGCGTGGCAGGATCATTCTTTTGTATCAAGCACTTGTTATGTGGGGGCCCCCGAGGGGTAGCAGTCCATGGAGCATTGCTTCCATGGCGCGTACTGCCCTCTTTGCTCTGGCTCTGTCTAACCCTTTTCATTTATTCCTTACCCACTGGACCCTCAGCCCTCAATTCAAATCTTCAGGAGAATAGGGAGCCAAACATTTTTAGATTTCAGTATTTGGTGTATGAGTCAATGCCAATTAACCGTATCCATAACCAAGTCTTTCTAGAAACCAAATACTTTGTTTTGGAATATGACATTGATTGGTAGCATGAGCAGGCTTGGGAACCAGAGCTCTGGAGCTCCCAGTGCCTAGCCAGAAACTTCCAGTCATCTCGTTTCCTCACGTAGTCCCCTTTGCCTTGTGTGGGTGGGAAATCCTTTTCTGTCTGGCGGTGGAGGACTGGTTGGTATATTCCAGAGAAGGGGAATTGCCGGAATAAGGAAGGCATTTGAAAGGAGACTAGCAGGGGGTTAAGAGCTGCATCTTGGAGTCCAACAAGTCCAGGTTCAAGTTTTGCCTCTGCCACTTACTGGCTGAGGGACCTTGAACAGGTAGTATCACCTGAGTCTCAGCTTCCCCCAAACCTATAGTGCAGAGTAGATAAGATGATGCAGAAAAATAGCTGGAATGGTGTCTGCCTCTGGTAAATGCTTGAAGTAGGGTAACTGGTCGGTATCAAGGAATCAGGCTCTGGGATTCCAACGGAATGAACTGGAGACCCTCGCAGTCTAGAAGAACCTACCAGAACATTGTCATTTCTGATGCAGCTTTATCACTGTCTTCTAAAATGTAACATTTGAAAAGGATAAGATAACAGATAGCTCCTCAAAGCTGATAATGGACATTCCACCCAAATCAGCAAATTGGGCCCTAGGCCCACATCTGCCAATGACGTTCAGGGTGACCACGTCTTGTACCACTTTGCAAGCCCCCTTATGTCTAGCTCCAGGCTGGGCCGAGAGCACAGTTTTTTTGTCGTTGTTCTTTTATTTATTTGTTTTTTTGCACATTAGTCCTTTATTAGAAATTATAAATGAGAACTAGTTTCAACACCTGAAGACCCAAGTTTCCATAGACTCAAGATATCTGACACTTTGGAAAGAGTTTTCTGTAGCATATATCCTTTCCGCGGCGTGGCAGGATCATTCTTTTTGTATCAAGCACTTGTTATGTGCCAGAGACAGTCATGAGCATTCTTCCTGTGATGGGGTCACTCAGTCCTCATTGTCCTACATGCCAGGTGCGTTTATTAGACTCCTTTTATAAACGAGGAACAGTGCTAACTGACCCGGAGAGTGGCATCCACCAGGCCTTTCCCTGTTCCTCCTGTGCCCCGTGGTTTGGGAGTTCCATTTAGGCTGAGACTGGCAGGGGTGGGTAGCTGCCACCTGGACTTGCTCTTTAAGTTCCTCTAACCCCAGGCTCAAGAGGCAGCTGGGAGGGACCTTTTCTCACCTCTCCATCTTAAGACCCATGATTGATAGCAGCAGAAACTTGGGGTGTGCCTTCTTCTCCATGCCCCTGGAGCAAGAAGGTTTCTGTCATTTCTCTTCCCTCTGTGACAGCTCCCACCCCATCCCTTTCAGAGCTGAATACTCCACACCCCAGGGCTTGTGGGATGGGAGACATTGCCCTGAGAGAAGCCCCAGGAAGAGAGTCACCCTTGACCTGTCTGCGTGTGGGCCCGGCTGCTGTTTCCACTCTGTGTCTGAGAATGTAGGCTTGAAGGGCAGGACAGCAGGAGGGTAGTTCCTGTGGTGTGATTCGTGAAGGGCCTTGTCTGCCACTTTGCCTGCCGTTCCTTAGCTAGAGCATTTTCCTGTTCTGGCGAGAACTGCCTCTTGCACTGTGGGAAAGCAGTATTGCCCACTGGAAAGTATGTGACTTTTGTCCTAGACAGGCCTGGATTTAAATCCTGGTTGTGTCATAGGCTAGTTGGGTAATTTGGGGGGCATTTTCTTATCTTCTCCAAGTCTCAGGTTTCTGCATCTATATAATGAAGCAAATGATCCTCACGTCTAATGTTCTTGTAAGGAGCAGAGCTGATGAGTGGAAAGTGTTCATGTATATTAATAGCATAATACATGTTAGCTGACGTTACACCTGTGTCTCTAACGGGAGAATCTGTGAGACTCACCTAGAAAGGAGACGTTGGGCACCAGCAGACCAATCTGTGCCCATGTTGTCTCTGGGGCTCTCTCTTCTCCATCTGGCTGTCCTCAGTTTCTCCCCTATTCCTGTCCTCCACACATTCTTTGCTCTCAAGTGAACATAACCCGAGCTTCCCCACCTCTGTGCCCTTGCTTATGACTAAGAACATGTTCTACATGAGTGATTCACAAAGTCTGGTAGCATCAGCAGACTACTAGCATCAGCATTACCAGGGAAGCTAGGTGTGGGGCCTGGAAATTTGTGTTTCAACAAGCCTTCTGTGCTATTCTGATGCAGTGAAAGTTTGAGCACAACTGTTTTGTGTTACAGCATCATCCTTCTCAAACTTGAGTCCCATCTGGACCCCTCCCTAACCCACTAACTGGGATCCTGGGCAACTCCCTTCATTTCTCTGAGCCTCAGTTTCCTTGTGTAGAAAATAAGAATTATAGGAGTACCTGCCTCAGAGGGTGGTTGTGAGAATTAAATGAGATAATCCACAAAAAGCGCTTATCGCATTGCCTAAAACGTGGTCAGTGTTCAGTAAATATCAGACATGATTTTTATCGTCACCTGATTTCATCATTATTCTATACTATGTTCCTATTTCTGGGACTCTCCTTCTACATATTACACAAGTGATACAATCCCCCATGCTGAATGTCCTCCAAAGAGTCTTTCCTGATCTCTCGCCTTTGAGCCCGTGTGACTTGCATTTGTCCACGTTCTCAGCACACTGCCTGGCTGCCTAGGTGGGTCCTGCAGGATTCTACTCCAGTTCCTGGTATCTGAGCAGCTGCTTGGGGACTCTGCAATAAATGTTGGTCTGAAATGCCGTTTACCAAGACCCGGTTCTGCCTTTGGGCTTCCTCACTCTATCCCTTGCCACCCTCTCTCTCTAAGTTAAAAGGATCTGCAGCCTTCTTTGCCTTTCACGGTTTAGGGGAGAATTTCATCAGAACTCACGCAGAGTTATCTGGAAATTTTATTCTTTGCACCTTGTCATTGCTCTTTCCCATCCTTGTTACGCTGATTCCCTCTGAATGAGTACCTACCGTGGAAGTATTTTCTTGAATCTTCTCCGAAGCCTTGCAAGGTTGGGATTACAGCTTTCGTGTTGTAGCAAAAGGAACTGAGCCCCCAAGTCTACAGCTTCTACATGGCAACATTTGGTGGTGACCCAGGGCATCTGGCTCCAGAGTTTGGGTACATTCACCTGCCCCATCTGTCCAATGACAGAATAAGCGTTTCTGGGGGCTGGTCTGAGGCTTACTGTTTATGAACTTCTGCTGCTCATGTATGCTCAGTTGTGTCCGGCTCTTTGCATCCTTGTGGAGGGTAGCCTACCAGACGCCTCTGTCCAGGGGATTTCCCAGGGAAGAATACTGGAGTGGGTTGCCATTTTCTTCTCTAGGAGATCTTCCTGATCCAGGGGTCAAACCCACATCTCTTGCATTGGCAGCTGGGTCCTTTACCACTGAGCCACCAGGGAAGCTTTATGCATACCTTCGGCTGGGACAGCCTAAATGTGACCTTCCTTACTTGTCTTTCAGTTTCAGATCTGTACGGCTGCTAAAGAATGACCCAGTTAACTTCCAGAAGTTCCCCTACACTAACGAGGATGAGGCCTGGAAAACCTATCTTGAAAATCCCCTAACGGCAGCCACGAAAGCCATGATGAGAGTCAATGGAGATGATGACAGCGTTGCGGCCCTGAGCTTCCTCTATGATTATTACATGGTATGTCAGCCACCGCCGGACATACCTGCCACCTGGACATGTGTCTTCACTTTTAGGCTTCATTGCTCTCCAGTCTGCCATGACCAACCCTAACCCCTCACCATGTTCTTTCATACCTCTTGGCCTTTGCCCATGCTGGTGCCTCTGCCTGGTGCACTCTCCTTTCCCCTGGTTAAACCCTACCCTCCACTTTGGGCCTCACCTCATTCATTCCCTGTAGATGGGGAAGGCTTTCTGGGGTTTCCCATTCTGTGCCTCCTCTGGGCACCCTCAGCAACTACCATCATTTTCCTTGACGCTGTCTTTAGAAACCTGCCATTGTGAATTTATTTCTCCCTCTCTCCTATGACACTAAGCTTTCTGGAGAGCAAGATCATGACTGACCCCCGGGTCCCCCATACTGCCTGCCACACAGTGCTCAATACGTACTCACTGAATGGATCCATACCTTGGTCACACACCACAGCAATACCCCTAACCCCCCCACTTAGTTGCCCCAAAGGGGGTCTACAGCTTCTACATGGCAACATTTGGTGGTGACCCAGGGCATCTGGCTCCAGAGTTTGGGTACATTCACCTGCCCCATCTGTCCAATGACAGAATAAGCGTTTCTGGGGGCTGGTCTGAGGCTTACTGTTTATGAACTTCTGCTGCTCATGTATGCTCAGTTGTGTCCGGCTCTTTGCATCCTTGTGGAGGGTAGCCTACCAGACGCCTCTGTCCAGGGGATTTCCCAGGCAAGAATACTGGAGTGGGTTGCCATTTTCTTCTCTAGGAGATCTTCCTGATCCAGGGGTCAAACCCACATCTCTTGCATTGGCAGCTGGGTCCTTTACCACTGAGCCACCAGGGAAGCTTTATGCATACCTTCGGCTGGGACAGCCTAAATGTGACCTTCCTTACTTGTCTTTCAGTTTCAGATCTGTACGGCTGCTAAAGAATGACCCAGTTAACTTCCAGAAGTTCCCCTACACTAACGAGGATGAGGCCTGGAAAACCTATCTTGAAAATCCCCTAACGGCAGCCACGAAAGCCATGATGAGAGTCAATGGAGATGATGACAGCGTTGCGGCCCTGAGCTTCCTCTATGATTATTACATGGTATGTCAGCCACCGCCGGACATACCTGCCACCTGGACATGTGTCTTCACTTTTAGGCTTCATTGCTCTCCAGTCTGCCATGACCAACCCTAACCCCTCACCATGTTCTTTCATACCTCTTGGCCTTTGCCCATGCTGGTGCCTCTGCCTGGTGCACTCTCCTTTCCCCTGGTTAAACCCTACCCTCCACTTTGGGCCTCACCTCATTCATTCCCTGTAGATGGGGAAGGCTTTCTGGGGTTTCCCATTCTGTGCCTCCTCTGGGCACCCTCAGCAACTACCATCATTTTCCTTGACGCTGTCTTTAGAAACCTGCCATTGTGAATTTATTTCTCCCTCTCTCCTATGACACTAAGCTTTCTGGAGAGCAAGATCATGACTGACCCCCGGGTCCCCCATACTGCCTGCCACACAGTGCTCAATACGTACTCACTGAATGGATCCATACCTTGGTCACACACCACAGCAATACCCCTAACCTACTTTTCCGCCCCTGTCCCTTAGGTCTTCCCAGTTGCCCCGTCATCTCCACCTGCCTATTCCAACCCAACCACCTAGATCGTGCCTTCTGCTCTTGAACCCATTCCTTTCCTTCAGCACCCTTTCCGAGGCGCACCTTCTCTCAGAAGCCATCCTGCCACATCTCCTCTCCCTCTCCCGAGTGTCTCACTGTCATTCATGGCCTTGCTGCCGTCATGGGCATTGTCACACTTCCTGACATACCATCGTTTATTGTTCTCTACTTGTTTCCTTTGCCTTGACTTTGAGATGCCAGTTCCTAAGAACAGACATTAGACCTCTCATGTATGATAAGTTTACTTAAATCTGTCAGTAACCACAAATACATAACACATATGACATCATCCCCCTTCCAGTGCCTGTGGCAGACATTACTAATGGATTACAACCTGTATTCTCACTGAAGGTATACGAGGCCACAAAATCTTTTTCAACCTACTACACCAGCAGCCCCTACCCATCTGTCTGAACTGCCATACGACAGCAAACTTTCTTGCTATCCTCGTGCTGGATATTGCTCCTTAGAAACTTTCCCAGCTCAGAGCCTGGGGACATGATTAGCTAATGGTTGTGATAACTGAATCTGAAGTTGAAGATTTAAAGCCAACTTGTAAATAAGCCTTCAAATTCACTGACCCAAGAAGCTGTTTATCTATTCTACACAAAGGAAGACCACTTCTCTGTGTAAATTCAGAGGCAGGCCAAGCTGGGGGAAATGGTCTCAGATTATCTCTCTGGCTTTGGTTCTCATCCAGGAGTGGTATGGTTACCCTTCCTTACCTTCTTCCCAGCAGACTGATGATGGAAAAGAAATTTGAGTTGACTGTCTCAGCCTGAGAACCTGGTAGGAGCCAGAATTCTAGGTCTGAACTTCAACTCCAACCTGGGATCTAGAAACCTGCCATTGTGAATTTATTTCTCCTCTCTCCTATGACACTAAGCTTTCTGGAGAGCAAGATCATGACTGACCCCCGGGTCCCCCATACTGCCTGCCACACAGTGCTCAATACGTACTCACTGAATGGATCCATACCTTGGTTACACACCACAGCAATACCCTAACCTACTTTTCCGCCCCTGTCCCTTAGGTCTTCCCAGTTGCCCCGTCATCTCCACCTGCCTATTCCAACCCAACCACCTAGATCGTGCCTTCTGCTCTTGAACCCATTCCTTTCCTTCAGCACCCTTTCCGAGGCGCACCTTCTCTCAGAAGCCATCCTGCCACATCTCCTCTCCCTCTCCCGAGTGTCTCACTGTCATTCATGGCCTTGCTGCCGTCATGGGCATTGTCACACTTCCTGACATACCATCGTTTATTGTTCTCTACTTGTTTCCTTTGCCTTGACTTTGAGATGCCAGTTCCTAAGAACAGACATTAGACCTCTCATGTATGATAAGTTTACTTAAATCTGTCAGTAACCACAAATACATAACACATATGACATCATCCCCCTTCCAGTGCCTGTGGCAGACATTACTAATGGATTACAACCTGTATTCTCACTGAAGGTATACGAGGCCACAAAATCTTTTTCAACCTACTACACCAGCAGCCCCTACCCATCTGTCTGAACTGCCATACGACAGCAAACTTTCTTGCTATCCTCGTGCTGGATATTGCTCCTTAGAAACTTTCCCAGCTCAGAGCCTGGGGACATGATTAGCTAATGGTTGTGATAACTGAATCTGAAGTTGAAGATTTAAAGCCAACTTGTAAATAAGCCTTCAAATTCACTGACCCAAGAAGCTGTTTATCTATTCTACACAAAGGAAGACCACTTCTCTGTGTAAATTCAGAGGCAGGCCAAGCTGGGGGAAATGGTCTCAGATTATCTCTCTGGCTTTGGTTCTCATCCAGGAGTGGTATGGTTACCCTTCCTTACCTTCTTCCCAGCAGACTGATGATGGAAAAGAAATTTGAGTTGACTGTCTCAGCCTGAGAACCTGGTAGGAGCCAGAATTCTAGGTCTGAACTTCAACTCCAACCTGGGATCTGTGGCTTGAGATTGGGCCATAACATCAAATCTAGCAGAGTCTCCCCCAGGCAAGAGCCCATTCCCAGGGCCAGAATGGTGGGGACTGGCCCTGAAGGTGACACTTGTAGTGGTTTATTGCACTGTAGCATCCCAGTGAGATACACCTGCCTGCCTCCCCCATCCCTGAGCACACTAGGTTCAGAGCAGTACTGCGGATAGGAAGGGCATGGTCTAACGGGGTGGAAGGAGCACCAAATTGGGACATAGAGACCTATTCCTATCACAAGCTGGTCATGCAGTCTTGGGCAATATAGTCCTGAAGGTGACCACGTACCATTTCTTACTGAATGCTGGGCACTGTGCCAGGTGCCTTTCTTCATGCTTTCCCAGGGATGTGATTAAGAATCCAGGCATTGAGGTCACTAGACTGAGTCGGAGACCTTGTTCTTGTCTTGTTAACCTGAGAGAGAAGTGACCTGGATGCTGTAAGAAACAGTGATATTATAACTATCATCATGAAAGGTAGCATCTGCATGGTGTTCTCCATGCGCCAGGCGCTGGTCTAAGCACTCACAACAATCCCAGGGGTTGGTATTACTATCATGATGCCTGTTTTAAAGACAAGGACAGTAAGGTGCACAAAGGTTAAGGGACTCCCCCAGGGTCACACAGCCGATATGCAGATCGAGGAAGTGAGTGCAAGAAGTCTGTTTTCAGAGTCCACGTTCCTCATCCCCAGGATGGCAGAGCCTCTCTGGGCTTCCGTTTTCCTCAACCCTGTAAGGGGGATGGCATGAGTAGACATCACAGAGAGGTGGTTTAGATTCCGTGAGAGCACACAGAGGAGACCCATGGCGCAGGGTCCAGTGCATAGAACAACCTGCCTGAGGTAGGGACTGTCACTCCCTGCTTGACATATGAAGAATCTCAGAAAAGCACAATCATTTATCCAGAGGCACACAACACGTTTAAGTAGGAAAGCCAGAGCTTAAGCTAGGCCTGTCTGACTCCAAATTCCAGGATTCCTAATTGCTAATTCCAAGGTACTTCTCACTCTGTAACTTGGGGCTCAGACTAAATGCTGGCCTGCCAACTTGAAGGACTAGTGGGTTTTCTCCCAGTGACCAAGGTGGCTCCCCTGCATGGCCAAGGCCCCTGGAAGGGGTTGAGACTCATGACCGTCAGATCTTACCCAAGAACCACCCGCAGATCCTTTTTTCCTTTCTTCTCAGGGCCCAAAGGAGAAGCGGCTGCTGTCCTCCAGCACCGGGGGCCGAAACGACCAAGGAAAGAGGTGAGGCTCACTCCCGCCACGACTGCTGCCACCATCTCTGCCCCTCTGCCCTTCCCCCCTCCACCTCCACCTCTACTTCCCACCCCTTATCCACTGGGCACGAGAGGCCCAGTGCCCGTACGAGGGTCCACTGTATCCTTAGGGGCCCAGGAAGGTGTTTCATGTATTTTAAAGTCAGAAGAAAACAGTATAAGCCAGCCTGGATTGTGTTTGTATTTATACTGAAACAATTGTAAAAGGTTTTAAAAAATATTTTTTATGGAGGAAAGGGCCTATGAAGGCCAAAGAGACTAGGGCCCACAGAGTCATAGTGAGACCCTGCTTGAGTACACCCCCCCTCCCCCCACACACACGTTTACACACACACCCAGTGCCAGCAGGCGATGTGGCTGGAGTTTACCAAAAACAACCTTCAAAGTCATAGTGGAGGAAAAACCCTGCCTGTTGGAAGCATTTCTGTCCAGCTTCAAAACCATCCCTGCAGCCTCAAGGGGCAGGGACACCTATGTTCCTGTATTTCTTTCTGTTGGCTCTCTTGGACCTCTGCCTGGCCCTAGTGCCTCGGGGCGCCGATGTTCTTTCTCTTGTAGCAAGCAGCCCAGGCCACGCTCACGGCCAGATGGGCACTGGAAGGACCCTGCCCCCTTTCTCTACTTTTCCTTTCCCCCGGTAGGCAGGGCTTCTGCTGGGAAACCTTCTCTGCCTTCTGGGAAACACAAACTGCTAAGGCAGGCATTGAAGCCCTCGGGACATGTCCAGGGCCCTCCCCTGCTAGAAACAGGGGCTTCTGGTGCATGACATTGTCCTCAAAACTCATTTTAAAAAATGTTATTAACTTCTCCGATTGTAAAATAATACCTGCCTGTTATAAAGGCTTCAAACTCTATAGAAATATATAAAGTAAAAAAGGAAGGGGAGGAGGGAAGAAGGAATTGATAGCTCCCTAACTGGTGGGGAGGCCAAGGTGGCAGAGGCCCCTGGAAGGGGTTGAGACTCATGACCGTCAGATCTTACCCAAGAACCACCCGCAGATCCTTTTTTCCTTTCTTCTCAGGGCCCAAAGGAGAAGCGGCTGCTGTCCTCCAGCACCGGGGGCCGAAACGACCAAGGAAAGAGGTGAGGCTCACTCCCGCCACGACTGCTGCCACCATCTCTGCCCCTCTGCCCTTCCCCCCTCCACCTCCACCTCTACTTCCCACCCCTTATCCACTGGGCACGAGAGGCCCAGTGCCCGTACGAGGGTCCACTGTATCCTTAGGGGCCCAGGAAGGTGTTTCATGTATTTTAAAGTCAGAAGAAAACAGTATAAGCCAGCCTGGATTGTGTTTGTATTTATACTGAAACAATTGTAAAAGGTTTTAAAAAATATTTTTTATGGAGGAAAGGGCCTATGAAGGCCAAAGAGACTAGGGCCCACAGAGTCATAGTGAGACCCTGCTTGAGTACACCCCCCCTCCCCCCACACACACGTTTACACACACACCCAGTGCCAGCAGGCGATGTGGCTGGAGTTTACCAAAAACAACCTTCAAAGTCATAGTGGAGGAAAAACCCTGCCTGTTGGAAGCATTTCTGTCCAGCTTCAAAACCATCCCTGCAGCCTCAAGGGGCAGGGACACCTATGTTCCTGTATTTCTTTCTGTTGGCTCTCTTGGACCTCTGCCTGGCCCTAGTGCCTCGGGGCGCCGATGTTCTTTCTCTTGTAGCAAGCAGCCCAGGCCACGCTCACGGCCAGATGGGCACTGGAAGGACCCTGCCCCCTTTCTCTACTTTTCCTTTCCCCCGGTAGGCAGGGCTTCTGCTGGGAAACCTTCTCTGCCTTCTGGGAAACACAAACTGCTAAGGCAGGCATTGAAGCCCTCGGGACATGTCCAGGGCCCTCCCCTGCTAGAAACAGGGGCTTCTGGTGCATGACATTGTCCTCAAAACTCATTTTAAAAAATGTTATTAACTTCTCCGATTGTAAAATAATACCTGCCTGTTATAAAGGCTTCAAACTCTATAGAAATATATAAAGTAAAAAAGGAAGGGGAGGAGGGAAGAAGGAATTGATAGATTACATATGTGTTCATTTGAAGAAAATTGTTTATAGGCATATGACAGTTTCAGGAAAATTATGAACAAAGAAGTAGAAAATTATAAAAGGACCCACTGCAACAGGAGGCCCACACAGGCCAAAGAATAGAGATGGATGAAAATAAATAAATAAAAAAAACAGTGAGGCCAAAAAAAAACTATAAAATGAAAAAAAAACTTACTTAATATCATAATTCCAGTAGCAATCAAGGCTGTTCTAAGAAAACGTATCACAGTAAAATATTTGACCAGCCAGCAAATAATATTTGTGGAGTTATAACAATTCAACTATTGTTATAACTATTTTTAAATTTAGTTTACTTTTTAAAAACAAATTGGGTGGAGTAACAAAATAAATACCCATACTGAGGCTGGCTGTTGAGAACCAGAAGCATGGGGGTGGTAATGGGAGACGGGCACCATTTCAGGAGGGCACCCACTGATGACAGAATCGTCTTATAGTAAGGTCTGTGTGTTCCCTCAGGGTCTCTGGTTCTCTGACTCTCTGGGTCTCAGGTGTGCAAATAGTTTATCTGGCGTTTTTGACAACTGCGTGAGAACCACATGCAAAAATAATTTGGATTCTGTAAAATCAAATGCAGTAAAGACACTGTGATTGTTGCTTAAAAATATAAAGTAAAAAAGTAAAAGTTTGTTGCAATCCTACTTTCCTGTTCCCCTTAACAGTTTGGATCACATCCTTCCAGACCTTTCTTCAATATATACTAACAATATTCACAAATACCCACACCTGCCCTCACCATGGATGACTTGATGAGATTGTTTTAATGTGGGGGCATTTGACTCTGAATAAGAAATGAATAAACTTTCAGTTTTTTAAAATCACCGACTATTGTAATGGAGGAAATGGCAGCCCACTCCAGCAAATAGTCAGGCATACGACAGAGTGACTAACACACGTTGTGATGGATAAGGCAGGCATTTGCCCCCTGACCCTTGAGCCTGTTCTTGGTTCCTCCTGAGTCCTCTCTGTGATACACTGGCCCACCACAATATCTTGTTTCAGGCGTGTTGGGATGACCTAACACTACACTGGCTTAAAGAGGGTCAGTACGTCAGTGTGATGGTCACCTTGCCGTCCAGCCAAGGAGCCCTTCTAGACTTAGAGAGAAGAGGTGCACCCACTTATCCCTCCTCTCTCTCCTCAGGTACTACCATGGCATGGAATATGAGATGGACCTCACCCCCCTTGAAAGTCCTACGCACCTCATGAAATTCTTGACAGAGAATGTGTCTGGAACCCCAGAGTACCCAGATGTGCTCAAGAAGAATAATGTCATGAGTGTGGAAGGGGCTGTGCCCACACCGGGCAAGGCAGCTCTCCTCCCCTCAGGCCCCAGCAAGCTGGAAGCTGGCTCTGTGGACAGCTACCTACTGCCCACCAGTGATGTCTATGATAATGGCTCCCTCAACTCCTTGTTTGAGAACATTCATGGGGTGCCTCCCACACAGCGCTGGCAGCCTGACAGCACCTTCAAAGATGACCCACAGGAGGTGAGGGCCCACCCCCAGACCCCTCCCAGCATCCCTGGGCATATGCATACCTGCACAGAAGGAGGGAAGAGAGTGAGGTGGTCAGAGCTTTGGAATCCATGGGAGGCAGAGTCCGTGAGCTGAGGCAGGGCTGCCGTGCGTTTCTGTCCAGGCCGTGTACAGCCGTCATGGCTGTGGCCAGTGGCCCTGGGCTGAGGTCCCAGAACTGAATGTGGTCATGTGTTTTCTCTGGATTGTGTTTCTCTGCAGTCGCTGCTCTTCCCAGATATCCTAAAAACATCCCCGGAACCCCTGTGTCCAGAGGACTATCCCAACCCTAAGAGGTAAGTTAGCCTCTCTAGACCCTTGACCCCTGCGCAGTGTGGGCAGGGCACTGCAGACAGAGCTGTCCCTAGAGCAGGCATCATCAGCAAATGAAAAGAGAGACGTGAAGGCACAGAAAAGACAAGACTGATTTCTACATCTCCCCTCCCGGCTTTGACAAGCAGCTCAGAACTCAGCACCCCATTAGAAAATAGTCAGGCATACAATGACTAACACACGTTGTGATGGATAAGGCAGGCATTTGCCCCCTGACCCTTGAGCCTGTTCTTGGTTCCTCCTGAGTCCTCTCTGTGATACACTGGCCCACCACAATATCTTGTTTCAGGCGTGTTGGGATGACCTAACACTACACTGGCTTAAAGAGGGTCAGTACGTCAGTGTGATGGTCACCTTGCAGTCCAGCCAAGGAGCCCTTCTAGACTTAGAGAAGAGGTGCACCCACTTATCCCTCCTCTCTCTCCTCAGGTACTACCATGGCATGGAATATGAGATGGACCTCACCCCCCTTGAAAGTCCTACGCACCTCATGAAATTCTTGACAGAGAATGTGTCTGGAACCCCAGAGTACCCAGATGTGCTCAAGAAGAATAATGTCATGAGTGTGGAAGGGGCTGTGCCCACACCGGGCAAGGCAGCTCTCCTCCCCTCAGGCCCCAGCAAGCTGGAAGCTGGCTCTGTGGACAGCTACCTACTGCCCACCAGTGATGTCTATGATAATGGCTCCCTCAACTCCTTGTTTGAGAACATTCATGGGGTGCCTCCCACACAGCGCTGGCAGCCTGACAGCACCTTCAAAGATGACCCACAGGAGGTGAGGGCCCACCCCCAGACCCCTCCCAGCATCCCTGGGCATATGCATACCTGCACAGAAGGAGGGAAGAGAGTGAGGTGGTCAGAGCTTTGGAATCCATGGGAGGCAGAGTCCGTGAGCTGAGGCAGGGCTGCCGTGCGTTTCTGTCCAGGCCGTGTACAGCCGTCATGGCTGTGGCCAGTGGCCCTGGGCTGAGGTCCCCGCAGAACTGAATGTGGTCATGTGTTTTCTCTGGATTGTGTTTCTCTGCAGTCGCTGCTCTTCCCAGATATCCTAAAAACATCCCCGGAACCCCTGTGTCCAGAGGACTATCCCAACCCTAAGAGGTAAGTTAGCCTCTCTAGACCCTTGACCCCTGCGCAGTGTGGGCAGGGCACTGCAGACAGAGCTGTCCCTAGAGCAGGCATCATCAGCAAATGAAAAGAGAGACGTGAAGGCACAGAAAAGACAAGACTGATTTCTACATCCCCCTTCCAGGCTTTGACAAGCAGCTCAGAACTCAGCACCCCATTAGAAAACTTAAGTTCTGCTGTGTCCTGATCGTCCCTGTAACTTTGTCCCCCCTCAAAGGTCTCTGGTGTCCATTATTCATTATTTAGAAGGATTGTGACTCAACCAAACTTTTAGATACAGAAACCCTGAAAAGGCAGGACCTGAGACCCTGGGACGTAGAGTGATTTACTGAGGTCACATGGTAAATCCATAGCAGAGCCTTGGGCTTCCTGCCCCGTGGCTCTCTGGGGTGCTCTCACCTGGGAGCTCAGCCTCACCCTTCTCTCTCACCTCCCTGCAGTGACTTTGAGTACACCCTGGGCTCCCCCAAAGCCATCCACATCAAATCAGGAGAGTCGCCCATGGCCTACCTCAACAAGGGCCAGTTCTACCCTGTCACCCTGCGGACCCCGGCAGGCGGCAAAGGCCTTGCCTTGTCTTCCAACAAAGTCAAGGTACATTGGTCCTGGAACTGCTTGGGCAGTGGGCGGAGTGGGCCCCCAGGGAGAGGGTTCTATTAGAGGGCTGCCCATTGCCTTGGAGTCGGGGCAGCTCAGCTGAAGGGCAGGGCCACCCCCACCTGAGCTCTGGGAAGGGATGAGGCTGCCCAGGCCTCTCCTGAGGCGGGAGGTCATTGTGACCACTGTGCTTTCAGAGTGTGGTGATGGTGGTCTTCGACAATGAGAAGGGCCCGGTCGAGCAGCTGCGTTTCTGGAAACACTGGCATTCCCGGCAGCCCACCGCCAAGCAGCGGGTCATCGATGTGGGTGAGAGCCCGCCCTCACCCTCCACCCCAGGGTCCCTCTGTCTCATACCTCTCACACTCACACACGGACACACACATAGGTACACACATGCACACACACACACACACTGATCAGTCCTTTATTGCCGTGCCCCTTTTCTCCTGTCCCTTCCGACTTCTGCAGGGCTTTTTTCTGACTCCAGCCATCTACCTGGCCCCTGTCTCCAGATCATAACCCATGAGGTGTGCAGGGATTGGCATCTGTTGACTGGAAGCAGTGACCTCTTTCTTTGTTGCTTTGGGATACACAGGGCTCTAGGGGCCCCAGCAGTGTCAGATAAATAGACCCCTAGGATGCTGGCCTGCTCTTCTATGTCAGGGGTCTTGGCCAAATGAGATGCAAATGCATGAGATAACCACACAGGCAGCGGGTAAGTTGGATGCTGGAAGCACAGTGCTAGGGCAACTCCGCTTTGGAAGCTGGGACCTTTGCGCTCATTGGCAGGAAGGGAGCGGGGGAAGGCCGCCTGTGTGTGCCACCTGTCCTGGCCCCGAGATGGGTGGGCGGCACAGCCCATCCTTAGGTCTCCAGGCCCTGGCTCTGTCACTCTCTCCGGCCTGGGCCTCGGTTTCCTCACCTGTCAGCTGGGGAAACACCCGCTGCCCGGTCTGCCTGCGGTTCTCTTTCTGTCCTGGAGCCGTGTGTGCTGGCGAACATGACACAGAGAGGGCTGATCCAGGGACCTCTCTGAGAGGCCAGGGGGCACAGGGGTCAGGAGCCTGGGCTCACTGACCGCCAGTCCTTGCTCTACCTTTTATTAGCTGTGACCAGACTTCTCTGAGCTTTAGTTTCCTCCTGTGTAAGAGGAATCTTCACAGCATGGAGGGCTATGCTGTATTGTAACTGAGGGCTTGCTGTATTGTAAGTTTATAGTAGTACTATCATTTATCATGTACTTAATATTACTAGTACTGTCATTTATTTAATATTACTAGTTCAGTACGGCGAGTGCTGATTTTACTATGGCTATTACTACCACTATCAATGCGATTACAGCTTTACCTGGGAAATTGCCTAAATCACAGTCCCACTGAAAAGTATAAGCTCTACCATAAATCATGAGAGCTCTGGCTTCATTGGTAAAATTAAGGAGTCCCTCTAGGGTTTGGGCAGATCTGCTTCCCAGGCTGGACCTCAGTTTTCCCATCTGTAGCCCAGAGCACAATAACTACTCAAACTCCCTGTTTGAAGCAGGGTTCTTGGGGGAGAGGATACAAGTCCCTGACAAGAATGGGGCCCAGCCTCTCCCCACAGTGCCCGCAAATCCCTTGTCTCTTGACTCTTTTCTGGTCTCTTGTGGTTTCAGCTGACTGCAAAGAAAACTTCAACACAGTGCAACACATTGAGGAGGTGGCCTACAATGCACTGTCCTTTGTGTGGAATGTCAACGAGGAGGCCAAGGTCAGTGTGGGTGCGCAACCGGGAGGGGACTGGGCTGCCAGGAAGTTCCGCCCTGGGAGAGGGGCTTGCCTGTCCCTAGGCTGTGTGGCAGCCGCTCCAGTGAGGGCACCTGGAGAGGAGGGAGGCAGAAGACACCGTGGTGGGGGCTTCCCCTGGTGGTCCAGTGGGTAAGGACACTGCCTTGCAGTGCTAGGGGCGCCAGTTCGATCCCTGGCCTGGGAAGATCCCATGTGCCGTGGAGCAGCTGGACCGATGTGTCCAATTACCGAGCCGGAGCTCTGGAGGGCATGTGCCCAGAGCCGGTGCTCTGCAACAACAGACACCACTGCGATGGGAGGCCCACATGGGCCAAAGAACAAAGATGGATGAAAACAGATAAATGAAAGACCAATAGAAGTAGCCCGCCTGCCCCCCTCCCTCCCCAACCCGGAACCCCCCGCCCCCAAAAAAGAAGACACTGTGGTGGGAAAACACAGGCTCTAAAGCTAGTGAGGCTGGGCCTGTGTCCCACCGCAGTGACCTTGGACAAGTGGCTCAGCTGAAACCTGGCCTGTGACCTTAGCACGAGCGGATAGGTTGGCGTGAGGCCCAGGAGGTAAGGGAAAGGTAGAGCACAGCCTAGCATTGTTCTTCGTCCAATCTGCCTATTTGTCGGATGGGAAAACTAAGTCTTGTGCAAGCCACACAGCAAACTGCTGCTGACACCGGGTTTCCTGGCCCATGGGCCAGTGCAGCGTGTTGACCAGAGAAATGCTGCAGAGTCTGGTGGATGAAGGTTGAAATCCACCACCTCGCTCATGGAGGCCATAGGAAGGGAAGAGTCAACTGCCTCCTAGAGTTGTGGTGAAGGTCCCAGGTGATCATGCATGTCAAAGCGACGGGCATAACGCAAGGCCTGTCAGAGATGCCTGAGGAACGGAGCCTCAGGCGATTTCGTTTCATACCAGTGATGAAGCCATTTAGAGCTCAGGACCCGCCAACCACTGGCTTGTGCTGCCGGGTGCCTCCGTGTCTCGGTTTCCTGTTTGGACAGGGGGCATCGTGGAAAGGGCACTAGTCTGAGAGAGTCGGGGGCTGGGTGACCTTGGGCTTGTCCATTCGCCTCTCTGGGCCAGGCTTTCTCCATCAGACCAAGTTTGGGTCTGGCTCTTGGCAAGGGCCCTTTGGGCCTAGGAAAGCCGGGGAGCTAATCCCTGTCTCCTCGCCTCCCCTCATGGGGCGGTCCAGGCTGCCCGGAGAGAAAGGGAAGGTGAAGCGGCTCTGAAAACAGCAAAGAGAGGCACAAAGGCGAGGGATTATTATTATTCAAACAGACACCAGGGGCTCTTGGAGGAGCTGGGGCCTCCAGTTCAGGGGGTGGTGTCAGGGGAAGAGTTTCGTGGGAAGGGAGAGGTGGGTTTCGGTTTGGGATTTTCTCACAGTCTCTTAAGCCCCCGGGCTCGGGTCTTTCTCAGATGTGAGCCGGGTGGGGGCGGGGTGAGGGCTGAGCTGGCGGAGGGGGAGGTATGTCTGGCATGCGCCAGGGGGCCCGGCCCCCACCGCCAGGGGAGGAAGGGGGTCTGCTCCAGCACCACCCCGCCCTCATTTGTTCACGTCAGGGTCATTTCCAAGGGAAACGTCCCAAGGAATAGGGGCCAGCCTGGAGTGGGGTCTGGCCTCGAGTCCCATGCAAGAGCCAGCACTAGGTCACTCGGTGAGCTTGCCGAGAGACACCCAGCTAAGGCTGACCCCAGGCGCCCTCGGCTGGACACCGGGCTCCAGCTGAGACTCCAGCTGCCCAACTCACAAGAGCAGTTTCAAAATACCCAGGCCCACAGGGCACTCTACCAGCCTCACAGCCACAAGAGGTAGGTTTAATAGTCCCCATTTTGCAGATAGAGAAACAGAAGGTCCATAAGATTAAAGGACTTATCCAAAGCCACACAGCTTGTCTGAACGGCCTGTGTCTAGGCTCATTCCTCCATGCCTCCCTGCCCGACTCCCTGTGGAAATGTTAGCAAATCACGTCCATGCTCAAAGCCTCCATCTCCTCAGCTGTGAAATGGGGGTGACTGGTTCAGCTATGGCTAGAGCTGGTCATGAGGGTGTGCCAGGGCATATTCCACCCTCTATGGCCCCGGGCAGGGGCAGCAGGAAAGTGTCTTCTGGAGCCGGTGGAAAAGGGGTTTGGCCCTTCTCTACCTTCTTGCTCTGAGCTGCAAAAAAAGAAAAAATGGGGCTCTGGATTTTAAGCTTCTAAAGGACCCTTAATCTCCCTCCCAGGCCCTTGATCCCTTGGGCTGCCCTTGGCAACCTAGCGGAAGCTGCACTGTCCACTGGTGACGCCCTGAGTTCTGACTCCGGTTCCCTTATGCGCTCCCCGCGTCACCCTGGGACAGCTGCCCTCTCTGAACACGTTTCCCTGTCTGGAACAGAGAGGTGGCGAGGTGTGCCTTCCGAGGGCCTCGTGAAGTTGAGGGTGTCTACCGGGCACACAGGGGGCTCCATCACGTACAGGGTGTTATGGGCCAGCAGGCCTGGTGACCTGGGCCGGCCGTTGAGCTCGTTCCCTTCTCTGTCCCCAGGTGTTTATCGGCGTTAACTGCCTCAGCACAGACTTCTCCTCGCAGAAGGGGGTGAAGGGCGTCCCCTTGAACCTGCAGATCGACACCTATGACTGTGGCTCAGGCACTGAGCTCCTGGTGCACCGTGCTGTCTGTCAGATCAAGATCTTCTGTGATAAGGTGGCTGGACTGGACCCTCTTCTGGGCCCCGGAAGGGAGGAGGGCCAGCCTCGACCTGTGCGTCCCCCTCAGCCGCTCTGGGTGTGCCCATCTCGGCGTCTCGCTCTCTGAGTGTCTCTCTTTGTCTCTGTGTGCTTGTCATTTGTCTGTCTTGGTCTCACTGTGTGTATCTTCCTCTGCTCTTTGCATTTCTGTCTCTCAACTGTTTCTCTTTCTTCAGATCTTTTTCTAGATCTCTGTACATAGCTCTCCAGGTTTTTTTTCTCTGTATCTGTCTTTTTCACATTTTTCTTTCTTCTCTTTCTCTGAGTTTCTTTCTCTTTTCTCTGTTTCTCTCTTTTCCTCTCTCCCCACACTTCCCTGTCTTCCTCAGTTTCTTCTTTCTCTGTCTCTCTGTTTCTCTCGCGCGCGTGGCCTCACTGACCTCTGACAGGGCTGGGCTGTGCTGGGCCAGGCTAAGCGCTGGTATCTTCCCATTTCCTGATGTCACCCTGGGAAGAAAGCAACCCCCGAGGACTGGCCCATAGTTAAGAGGCAAAGCAGCCAGCCATCTCAAGACCCTTGGTGACCCTTTCCCCATCTCTCTTACAGGGAGCGGAAAGGAAGATGCGGGATGATGAGCGGAAGCAGTTCCGGAGGAAGGTCAAGTGCCCTGACTCCAGCAACAGTGGTCAGTGGGGCTGGGCTGGGCTGGGTTGGGGTGAAGGGGAGAGGAGGCTAGAGGGCAGAGGCATGAACAGGGGGACCTCAAAGCACAATACCTTCCTGTCCCATCAGGCATCAAAGGCTCCCTGCTAGCCGGTTTCAGGGGTAACGAGACCACCTACCTGCGGCCGGAGGCAGACCTGGAGACCCCGCCAGTGCTGTTCATCCCCAACGTTCACTTCTCCAGCCTGCAGCGTCCTGGAGGGGTGAGGATCTGGGCCCCCGGGTGGGGCCATCTTAGCACAGGCCAGCAGGGAGCAACGTGCCCTTCTGCCAGGACAGACCAACTTCATGTTGATAGGTCCTGACATCACCAACATGGAAATATCTTTATTGAACCCCAGGGGCTAAAAAAATGTATGCGTGAGGGCAAGTTGCTTCATCGTGTCCGATTCTTTGCGACCCAATGGACTGCAGCCCACCAGGCTCCTCTGTCCATGGAATTCTTCAGGCAAGAATACAGACGTGGGGGTTGCCATTTCAGAAATATCTTTGTTGACTCCCAGGGGATTAAGAAAACATGTATATGGTCATATAAGTTCAGTGATCTTTTCTACTGAGGAGGAGAGTGTTCATGAGGAAATGGACTGCAGACCCATCGAAATGTTCGCTCTTGGAGCACACAGGGGAGGTTTCCAGTATCCAAGCCCCATAGTAGACCCCAGCTGCGTCAGAGCTGGGTGGGTCATGATCGTTCCAGCAACCCCAGCGAGGCTTACTTCACGCCGGGCGCTGCTCTCAGCGCTCTCCCTGTGTCATCTCCTTCACCCCCACCACCTCCTTAACAAGTCAATGGCGTCACTCTCCTTGGCTTCATGGGGTGGACACTGAGGCATTAAGGCCAAAGCTACACAGGCCATGGCAGAGCCAGGACTGGGACCCAGGCCACCTGGCTTCCGAGATGCTGGTCACACCACCTCTCAACTCAGGGAGCCGCTCACCAAGCGCCTTGACTGGCCAGCCCTTCACTGCATTGTCTTACTTCTCCCTCACAGCCCTCCTTTGAGATAGAGACTCCTTTGGTTTTAATTTTTGGCCTGTGTGGGCCTTCCATGGCAGTGGCCTCTCCCATTGCAGAGCACTGATTCTGGGCGCATGTGCTCCAGAGTGCTGGCTCATAATTGGACACACCAGTCCAGCCGCTCTGTGGCATGTGGGATCTTCCCGGGCCAGGGATTGAACCAGTGCCGCTTGCACTGCAAGGCAGACTCTTTACCCTCTGGACCACCAGGGAAGCCTGAGATAGAGACTCTTTTATTTATTTTTGGCTATTCTGGGTTTTCACTGCTGCTGCAGGTTCTTCTCTAGTTGCAGGGAGTAGGGGCTACTCTCTAGTTGAGGTGAGCAGGCTTCTTATTGCGGTGACTTTTCTTGTTGTGGAACTTGGGCTCTAAGGCACACGGGCTTCAGTAGTTGCGTCACATGGGCTCCATAGTTGCGGCTCTGAAGCTCTAAAGCACAGGCTCCATAGTTGTGGCTCACGGGCTTAGTTGCTCTGCAGCATGTGGGATCTTCCCGGATCAGGGATCGAACTCGTGTCTCCTGCATTGCAGGTGGACTCTTTACCACTGAGCTACCAGGGATGCGATGCCCTGAGGTAGAGACTCTTAGCCCCATTTTCCAGAGACGATCACACGACACGTCAATGGTAGAATGAAGATCCCAGAGCCTGTCTGTTTGCTTCCATATTATACAAGCTGACTATTTCCTCCCATTGAGTTCCCCACTGTTGAGGTGGGAATGTTTACGAAGTGGCCATTGGTGTACAAAGGTGTTCAGTGCATTCACTCCAAACAGTAAGAAAGCTTTTGGAGCAGCCAGTCCTGATGTCAGCCTCGGCACACTGCTAAAGCCCCTCTCTGTCCGCTATACCTCCTCCACTGCCCGGAGGTGGTTCTGTGGGCCCCATAGCACAGGAGGCTGCATTAACCAGAGGCCTCAAGTAGGGTGATGCCCACTTGGCTTGAAAGCCCCCGTGGTCGGCTTGACAGCTCTTCTGTCCTTGTACCTGTGCACCTGAGAGAAGGGACCTGAGGAGCAGAAAGTCCCAGTTCTGTCTCCTGTGGCGTGTTACCCTGGAGACTGGCCCCCCTGGGCCGGGGTGTCTTACCCCACAGGACTGGTGATGGCTGTACCAGATGCACAGTGCCAGGTGCACATGAGGGCTCAGCAAGACTGCCTCTTTCCCTTCCATGCCTTCTGCCTCAACTCCGAGTGTGGGGTTACCAGCTGCAGGCCACCCTGCAGACCCAGCCCTTCTGGGCATGCTGGACTCCACTGGGACTCACTGGTTCTGCCACCGTTTCCCTCGCATCTCACGGGTTCACCGAGTCCTGACTCATCCAACTCGGGCTTGGTGCCTCCTTTGGATTCACGATCTCAGCTCACTTGAGGGGACTGAGCTGAGCGGAATGCATTCCCCTGCCTCCCCCACTGAGACTGTTTATCCCAGAAAGCCTCCAGCAGCTGAGGGCTCTCCTGGTCTTCCTGTGGGTGGGAAGCATCTTTCTCTTCATTTGTAGGCAGTGCTCTCAGCAGGACATGGCAGCTCTAACAGGTATGGAGAGAAGCAAGCTGCAGGCCTCCCCTCCCTCCCAGCCTGCCCTCCCTTTGCTCTCACCCAATGGCCAGAGGAAGCATTGCAGGTGGACTCTTTACCACTGAGCTACCAGGGATGCGATGCCCTGAGGTAGAGACTCTTAGCCCCATTTTCCAGAGACGATCACACGACACGTCAATGGTAGAATGAAGATCCCAGAGCCTGTCTGTTTGCTTCCATATTATACAAGCTGACTATTTCCTCCCATTGAGTTCCCCACTGTTGAGGTGGGAATGTTTACGAAGTGGCCATTGGTGTACAAAGGTGTTCAGTGCATTCACTCCAAACAGTAAGAAAGCTTTTGGAGCAGCCAGTCCTGATGTCAGCCTCGGCACACTGCTAAAGCCCCTCTCTGTCCGCTATACCTCCTCCACTGCCCGGAGGTGGTTCTGTGGGCCCCATAGCACAGGAGGCTGCATTAACCAGAGGCCTCAAGTAGGGTGATGCCCACTTGGCTTGAAAGCCCCCGTGGTCGGCTTGACAGCTCTTCTGTCCTTGTACCTGTGCACCTGAGAGAAGGGACCTGAGGAGCAGAAAGTCCCAGTTCTGTCTCCTGTGGCGTGTTACCCTGGAGACTGGCCCCCCTGGGCCGGGGTGTCTTACCCCACAGGACTGGTGATGGCTGTACCAGATGCACAGTGCCAGGTGCACATGAGGGCTCAGCAAGACTGCCTCTTTCCCTTCCATGCCTTCTGCCTCAACTCCGAGTGTGGGGTTACCAGCTGCAGGCCACCCTGCAGACCCAGCCCTTCTGGGCATGCTGGACTCCACTGGGACTCACTGGTTCTGCCACCGTTTCCCTCGCATCTCACGGGTTCACCGAGTCCTGACTCATCCAACTCGGGCTTGGTGCCTCCTTTGGATTCACGATCTCAGCTCACTTGAGGGGACTGAGCTGAGCGGAATGCATTCCCCTGCCTCCCCCACTGAGACTGTTTATCCCAGAAAGCCTCCAGCAGCTGAGGGCTCTCCTGGTCTTCCTGTGGGTGACGAAGCATCTTTCTCTTCATTTGTAGGCAGTGCTCTCAGCAGGACATGGCAGCTCTAACAGGTATGGAGAGAAGCAAGCTGCAGGCCTCCCCTCCCTCCCAGCCTGCCCTCCCCTTTGCTCTCACCCAAGCCAGAGGCTGGGCCTAGAGGAAGCAACCTGGAGACGATGCCCCCAGCCCCCAAGCTAGACGCATGCTCCTTTCTCGCTGAAACTGCCTGAGTTTTTATGGGTTTGTTTTATTTGAAAAGTTGGCGAATCTTTGGCGAGACACCTGCTTGTAAAAGCCTCTGAGATGGTGGTGAAGATTCAGAGACTGAGGAGGGGACTCTGCTGGAGGACTTGGGGAATCAACCCCTCCCCCAGCCCACTAGACTCCAGGAGGCCCCAGGAGGGGTCGGCCCTTGCCCTTCAGCCCAAGACGGGCTCCACTTCCTTCCCTCTGTCCACTGCAGTCCCTTACCTCTTTCAGCCTCAGCTAGAAATCTGTCGAAGGAGGAAAATGGACTCAAGAGAATGAGGCAGATATGAGAGGCAGCATAGAATAGAATCTTTGTAAAGGGGAAAGTACTTTATGAAGATCACCAGATTATGTCACGCATTACCACACAGCAGCCCCAGTGAGTCAGGTAAGCAGTGGTGATGGCTCCACTTTATACACAAGGAAACTGAGGCTCAGAGAAGTGAAGGGACTCGCCAAAGGTCACACAGCTATTAGGTAGCAGAGGCAGGCTGAAACCAACATCTGACTTCCTCCAAAACCCACAAGTCTCCCTCCTTCCATGGACTCACATCCAACCTGATTCTTTCAAGAAGAATAATGCTGATGGCGAGCCAATAGTCCGTATTTCCTGAGGCTCTACTGCATGCCACAGGGCTCTGGAAGCACTGTGCGGTATCTCCTTCAGCCTCACAACTTTAGGAAGCATCCCCTTATAGATGGGCACCCTGGGAGGCTGTCACCCAGCTAGGGAGGGCAGGGCTGGGATGTGAACCCCTGCAGCCCAGTTCCAGAACCTGCTACTTTGTCCCTGTCCCACTGCTTCTCACCTATCCGCTGAGGGTCTCCTTCGCCTCTGGGGCCCCTCAGACTCTGGGATCCTCATAGGCCTCTCCCCGCCTTCCCCACAGGCTGCTTCTGAAGCGCACCTGCTCACCATTCACTGAGGAGTTTGAGCCTCTGCCCTGCAAACAAGCCAAGGAAGATGATCTGCAGAGAGGTAGCCTCCCACCCACCCCACTTGCCCTCCTAGCCCATCCCCGCCCGCAGCCCCCACCTCCCCAGGAGGCCTCCCCAAAGCCTCAACCTGACCCTGGTCCAGGCGGGCAGGGTGCGAGGCGCTGCTTTCCTTTCTGGGGCTGGGGCTGGGGCTGGGCCAGGATTTGAGAGACGGGGTGGACAGCCACAGAGCTGGAGGGTTTCTGCCTGCTCAGACCTTGTTGGACGTGAGCATAGTGAGGCCGCCGTAAGGCAGTAGGCTGTGGTGTTGAGCAGGTCTCCCCACTTTCTCTAATAGGAGAAGGAGTGGGTGGGCTTTCAGGACCTTGCTTTCTGGCTTTGACGCAGTAAATCTGTGACTTCCTGGGAGAGGGGGAAATGGAGCTAAGCGTTAAGAAAGAACCAACTGGCCAGTAAGTCTTGAACTGAGTCCTGCACCCCACGGGGTGTCCTGTCAATACTGCCACCACAACTCTGTGAAACAGCAGGTGGAGCGGCCTCCATTTTCCCTCTGGATAAAATGAGGCTCAGCGATGTTAAAAGAGCTCCTTCAAGGCCACAGTGCTGGCAGGTGACCTATGCAAACCCATCAGAATCGGCAGAGTCTGAATGAGCAGGGGCACCTGCAAAACCATGCGGGGTGTTTCTCAGTCGGGCACAGAGCAAGGATTGAGGAGCAAGGATTTGCTCTTTTTGTAGAAATCAGTCTTAGATTACAAATGATATATTTTTTTAAAGTTATGCTTTACTTTTTGAATTATTAATTTATTTTTGACTATTCTGGTTTTCACTGCTGCCACAGGCTCTTCTCTAGTTGCTGAGAGTCTCTAGTTGAGGTGAACAGGCTTCTTGCGGCGGTGACTTCTCTCGTGTAACTCAGGCTCTAGTGCACAAGGGTTCCATAGTTGTGGCTCTGAGGCTCTAGAGCACAGGCTCTAGAGTACAGGCATAGTTGTGACTCACGGGCTTAGTTGCTCTGCAGCAGGTGGGATCTTCCTGGATCAGGGGTAGAACTCGTGTCTCCTGCATTGGCAGGTAGACTCTTTACCACTGAGCTACCAGGGACGCCTACAAGTAATATTTTTTGAGATTCCCGGACCCCTTGGAAGTTCCCTTGTACCACTGAAAGTCGCCTCTTTGTTTCTCAGTTCTGTTGTATGTGCGGAGGGAGACTGAGGAGGTGTTTGACGCCCTCATGTTGAAGACCCCGGACCTGAAAGGGCTGAGGAGTGCGGTAAGAAGCCTTGAGGACCCCACCCTGCCCTGGCTGCACTCCTGTCTCCCCTAGTTCTTCACCGCCCAGTTCCGATTTCCCACAGGAAGACACCGGGAAGGAATATTCTGGAACACTGGCATTCTGCTGGCCCACCCATTCCCACCCCATCTGAGGGCGCCGGTGGAGCCCGGCTGGTGGGGGTGTGCCTCTGAGATGTTATCTCCCTGCCAGACCCTTGGCTCCACCCGGGGAGCCGCACACACCATAAATCCTCCTTAATCTGATGCCTGCTGTCTGACAGGCCAGAGCTTTTTGTTGGCTTTGCAAACCTGTTTCTGTTTTAATGGGAATGAAACCCCAAAAGGCCAGGCCCCAAAGATAGTCTTTTTTTCTTTCCCAGAGGGCCTCATTTCTCCAGCTTGTGGCTGGCCAGGAAGGCACTGGCTGGGACAGCTGAAGGTGGTGTCTGCCAAGGAGACCTTCCCCAACTCCCTAACAGGCCAGAGAATTGGGGAAACAGCTCTGAACAAAACTCACAGCGGCTCTGTGGTTCAGCTAAAACCTAGGCAAACACAGCTTCCCCCCAGGGCCAGCTGTGCTTAGAGGTCAAACTGTGCAGAAAAGTCAGATGGTTCTAACATGTCAGGATGGGGAAGGAAAATGAACCTACCTTTTACTGAAGACCCACTAGTGTGAAGCAGGCTGCATTTGCTCGCTTACTGCATTCTCTATCTAACCCTGAAAAGTAGACACTAGGAACGATCTCCTCATTTTCCATAAGGAAATAGCCTCCCAGAGGTCAGATGACATGCCAAGGTTATTAAAAGTGACAGAGCTGAGGCTCCCGCCCACATTCTTTCCACTCTGCAATGATATCCTATTCTCTTCACACAGCATCAGCCTGCTGGGCACCAGGCCCAGGAAGCTGGGCTCACAAGAGGCCAATAACATCACTAGAATATAGACTCCAGGTCTTTGGGTTGGACAGTGCTCTAAGGGGTCAGCTCCCCCTCTGGCTCTCAAGCTCTCTCCTCAGTAGCTCTTCCAAGTGGATACCCAAGCTGGACTGTCTACCTTAAGGATGGGGAGCTTATTGCCTATGGGGCAGCCAGGCAAAGTGGCTGTCTGTGCAATATATAGTTGGAGAGTTAGACTGACTTGAGACCTTCCTGATAGCTTCTAGCCTCATCGCCATTGCAAACATGAGAACTTCTCCTGCCTGGAGTGATCACTGTCAGGGCAGCAACCAGCGGAGGAGCTGAATCGGCTCCTCTTCCTAAAAGGCCCAGAGAAGAGAACCTCAGCCTAAAGTCTGTGGCCTGCAGTTCCGTGCGGTTCCATGGAGCCCATAGTCCTAATCAGCACCCTCTGACCCACTCACCCCGGGGATGGCACCGGGCCAGGACCTTGACCTGACGGTCTCAGTTCCTGCACAGAATCACCTGTGTCCACATCCCAGCAAGACCCATGTTACAAATGAGGAAACTGAGGCTCAGTGGAGTAAAGTGACTTGTTCAGAGTCGTGCGACCCCAGGTGGTGGCACGGGGACCAGACCTGGCTGGGTGAGCTGAGCCAGGCTGCGGAGGCCTCTGAGCTCCAGTTTCCTCGCTGGTAGACTAAGCTCCAGCAGCTGGGAGGTGACAGGGGGCAGGAAACCTGGGTTCTGGGCCAGACCTTGGGCACAGACCTTATCTTCTCCAAGCTCAGCCTCCTCACCCGTCAAATGGGGTAAATAATTCCTACTAGAAAGGTTAAGCATTTATCTCCCCACCCCTCATGCCAAGACCAGAGCATCCTCATTGCTTCACTTCTGAAATAAGAAAGACCATTTATCGAGTACTGACACTTATTGAGTACACAGAGAAGCTGTCCTCAGTGTCCTACAGAGATCAGTTCATTGAATTCTTTCAACAACTCTGTGAGCCAGGCACTAATTCCACCTCTGCGATTGGTTTGCACAACTGGGTAGCCCACTGGTGAGGAGGAAGCCCTCAACAATGGCACAGCCCAGATGTCTGATGATGGCAAGGGTCGAGGGCAATGGTGTTGCCCTTTGGGGTGGTTTATAAGCACTAAGCATGCTGTTTATCAACAGTGTTTTGTGATGTGGGAAAGCATATAGTATACAACGATATGTGAAACTGTCTCTGTGGGATATGAAACTACCAAAAGACGGGAAGAAACACACTCAGATGCTATGAGCATTCATCTCTGGGACACAGGATTATAGGCAATAATCATTGTCTTCACTGTATTTTCCTATAGTATGGGTATATATTTGATGATTAGGAAATTAAAAGTCATCATGCAAAGGACTGATATAAATTTTAGTCGTTGGCAGCAGGCAGTGACTCTCCTGCCATTCTCTTCCAGATCTCTGAGAAGTATGGGTTCCCGGAAGAGAACATCAGCCTAAAGTCTCAGTTCCTCCCACCAGAATCACCCTGCCCCTCACCCGGGATGGCACCGGGCAAGGCCCGTGAACTGACGGTCTCAGTTCCTGCACAGAATCACCTGTGTCCACATCCCAGCAAGACCCATGTTACAAATGAGGAAACTGAGGCTCAGTGGAGTAAAGTGACTTGTTCAGAGTCGTGCGACCCCAGGTGGTGGCACGGGGACCAGACCTGGCTGGGTGAGCTGAGCCAGGCTGCGGAGGCCTCTGAGCTCCAGTTTCCTCGCTGGTAGACTAAGCTCCAGCAGCTGGGAGGTGACAGGGGGCAGGAAACCTGGGTTCTGGGCCAGACCTTGGGCACAGACCTTATCTTCTCCAAGCTCAGCCTCCTCACCCGTCAAATGGGGTAAATAATTCCTACTAGAAAGGTTAAGCATTTATCTCCCCACCCCTCATGCCAAGACCAGAGCATCCTCATTGCTTCACTTCTGAAATAAGAAAGACCATTTATCGAGTACTGACACTTATTGAGTACACAGAGAAGCTGTCCTCAGTGTCCTACAGAGATCAGTTCATTGAATTCTTTCAACAACTCTGTGAGCCAGGCACTAATTCCACCTCTGCGATTGGTTTGCACAACTGGGTAGCCCACTGGTGAGGAGGAAGCCCTCAACAATGGCACAGCCCAGATGTCTGATGATGGCAAGGGTCGAGGGCAATGGTGTTGCCCTTTGGGGTGGTTTATAAGCACTAAGCATGCTGTTTATCAACAGTGTTTTGTGATGTGGGAAAGCATATAGTATACAACGATATGTGAAACTGTCTCTGTGGGATATGAAACTACCAAAAGACGGGAAGAAACACACTCAGATGCTATGAGCATTCATCTCTGGGACACAGGATTATAGGCAATAATCATTGTCTTCACTGTATTTTCCTATAGTATGGGTATATATTTGATGATTAGGAAATTAAAAGTCATCATGCAAAGGACTGATATAAATTTTAGTCGTTGGCAGCAGGCAGTGACTCTCCTGCCATTCTCTTCCAGATCTCTGAGAAGTATGGGTTCCCGGAAGAGAACATTTACAAAGTCTACAAGAAATGCAAGAGGGGGTAAGTGCCCAGCACAACTTTCCCTCCTGATCCCTGCTGACTCTGCCCTCTCCCTCTGAAGTGCTGGCTCAGGGAGCTCCCAGCAGGCCGACCCTGCCTGCCAGAGCCCTGCTGCCCAGGGCTGAGTGGTGCTCACACTTGGTTTTGTGGAGAGGTGAAGGCGAGATGGCGTTGGGATGGAGAACACCCGATTAGGCCAAGGCCACCTGCAGAGATCAGACTCTGATCCCTCTTGGGAAGAAGAGGAGTGGGAGACAGAGGGGAGGGTCTTCTCAGGTGAAGAGGGAAGCACAGGGCCACAGGTCAGAAGTAACCCAGGTAACCCAGGCATTCGCCTATAATGATGATGGAGACAGTGACTGTCATTTACTCGACCACCTCCTGTGTGCCAGATACTGGGCTCAGCTTCTCTCATTTAACACTCGCGGGCACACCATGAGGTACATACCATCACATGCATTTCACAGATAGGAAAATCGAGGCTCAGGTGGCGAGCAACGTGCAGAGGGCAGGAGCAGTGGATAAAGGTCCAGCGGCAAGAGGCCCAGCAGAGTTGCTCCGAGCTGAGTGGAAGGGTCCACAAAGGAAATGCCGGCAATGAGTCTGGGAAGGGAGTTGTGATGGAATACCATTTTGAGAGTGTCCAGTCAGAGAGGCTCCACAGCATCCTCCACCTTCAAGTCTGGATGAAGCAGTGGGGAGTAAAGCTTTCCCTTCCAGGGGCCCGGACAGCGACTGCCATCTCCCATGGGGATAGTGCTAGGGACCACAGTGGCCTTTGCTCTCTGCCCAAGAGGTCCCTCCTCAGCAGAGGTGGCATGAGCGGGTGGAGCTAGAGGGCCATGTGGGAACTGCCCTCCTGGGCTTCCACCTGGCTCAAAGCCAGTGAGCCCGGCCTCTGCAGTCCTGGCTGCCTGGGTCACTTCACCAGCCCAGCATTGGGTCTCCTGTGCCGTGAGGAAAGGTGACTGTCATTCCCTGCCAAGAGGACGGCCAGCCAGGGCCCTGGGAAGTCCCCCATACTCCCGCCCACAGCTCTGGTCACGCTAAGGCTCCCTTCTGCTACTCTGCCTGACCATTCCTGGAAGGTGCTCAAGGCTTTGCCCCATGGCTATTGTCTGCGGCTCTCCTTTGGGAGGACTGAAAACTGAGGCATGTTTTGTACTCGCACTGAGGCCCCATCCAGTCCGGCTCGGGGCCACCTCTTTCCTCGCAGGCCGGCCTCCCTCCTTCCCACCCTCCCCCCTCCCCTCTGGCTCCCACCCAGCCTCCCAGAGAAGGGCTGGGGTAGGGGGAGGTGTGTTGCCCTGCAGCCCCTGGGAAAGGATCGTTTGGTTTTGGTTGTATGAGTGTCTAGGGTTCTTTGTGTGTTTTTTTCCTTCCAAGTTTCGGTTTCAAACTGGGAACTGGAGCTCACACGCACTCTGGAGCGGAATCCACCTCCTAGCGGAGGGCAGGCTCTGCTCTGCCCAGGCAAGCCCAGCCCCACTTCTCCTTTGGTGCCAATGCCCACGCCCCCTGGCTGCCACTCCACCTGCCGCCGTTGGCCTCTCTTTCAGATCCCACTCCAGGCTGTGCTGACGGGCTAGGAAATGCCTTTGTGTATCGTTTGAGTAGGGGGGGGGTGCATAGAAAGCTGCCCCACAGCCGCACTGGCTGAGTTGCTCATCTTTCCCTTAAGCCCCAGCCAGATATTTCAACTGTAGTTATAATAATTTCCATTCGTGGAACATTTCCTATATGCCAGGCACAGGGTTAAGTAACTCCCAAGCATCGTTTCCTTGACCCTTTGAATTTGGTACGATGGTCTCTGTTTCTATAGATGAGGAAACGGGGATTCTGGGTCTGGGTCGTCCCTGGGACCCCCAGGGTGGCCTTTGCTCTCTGCCCAAGAGGTCCCTCCTCAGCAGAGGTGGCATGAGCGGGTGGAGCTAGAGGGCCATGTGGGAACTGCCCTCCTGGGCTTCCACCTGGCTCAAAGCCAGTGAGCCCGGCCTCTGCAGTCCTGGCTGCCTGGGTCACTTCACCAGCCCAGCATTGGGTCTCCTGTGCCGTGAGGAAAGGTGACTGTCATTCCCTGCCAAGAGGACGGCCAGCCAGGGCCCTGGGAAGTCCCCCATACTCCCGCCCACAGCTCTGGTCACGCTAAGGCTCCCTTCTGCTACTCTGCCTGACCATTCCTGGAAGGTGCTCAAGGCTTTGCCCCATGGCTATTGTCTGCGGCTCTCCTTTGGGAGGACTGAAAACTGAGGCATGTTTTGTACTCGCACTGAGGCCCCATCCAGTCCGGCTCGGGGGGCCACCTCTTTCCTCGCAGGCCGGCCTCCCTCCTTCCCACCCTCCCCCCTCCCCTCTGGCTCCCACCCAGCCTCCCAGAGAAGGGCTGGGGTAGGGGGAGGTGTGTTGCCCTGCAGCCCCTGGGAAAGGATCGTTTGGTTTTGGTTGTATGAGTGTCTAGGGTTCTTTGTGTGTTTTTTTCCTTCCAAGTTTCGGTTTCAAACTGGGAACTGGAGCTCACACGCACTCTGGAGCGGAATCCACCTCCTAGCGGAGGGCAGGCTCTGCTCTGCCCAGGCAAGCCCAGCCCCACTTCTCCTTTGGTGCCAATGCCCACGCCCCCTGGCTGCCACTCCACCTGCCGCCGTTGGCCTCTCTTTCAGATCCCACTCCAGGCTGTGCTGACGGGCTAGGAAATGCCTTTGTGTATCGTTTGAGTGGGGGGGGGTGCATAGAAAGCTGCCCCACAGCCGCACTGGCTGAGTTGCTCATCTTTCCCTTAAGCCCCAGCCAGATATTTCAACTGTAGTTATAATAATTTCCATTCGTGGAACATTTCCTATATGCCAGGCACAGGGTTAAGTAACTCCCAAGCATCGTTTCCTTGACCCTTTGAATTTGGTACGATGGTCTCTGTTTCTATAGATGAGGAAACGGGGATTCTGGGTCTGGGTCGTCCCTGGGTGACAGAGTGAGTAACCAGCAGAAGGAATCCTGGCCAGTCGAAAACCCATGCACGCACCCACTATTTGATCTTGCCTCCTGCTTGTTCCTCTAACCGCTAAGCAATGTGCAAATAAAGCTTGTGGCCAGGCCAGTAGATTTCTCTGCCCAGCCCCACAGCCCAGGGCATCGCCCAGCGGCCCTTCAGAATCACCCACGCCTCATCCACACCTCAGCCATGAGAACCTCAGGCCTAGGATTGTCTGAGACGTCTAAATAAGAAGAACCGCGCCCCCCCTCCTTCAAAAAACAGGCTCATTTGCTGCCTCCCTCCTCTGAGGAGCAGGATATTGTAATCACTGGTCTCATTTATTTTCACAGAACTCTCCAGAAAGTCCTCTAGACCAAGGTAGATGCAATCAGCTTTACAAGCACCACTGAGTGCTCGAAAGATTAACAAATACATTGTTTTTGCTGGCAGCTGGCCAGGGGTTCTCTGTGAACCAGGGCAGAAGACAGTCTGAAGCTGGCAGGTGACAAGAGGCCCACATTCTAGGACAGCGGTTTCTGACAGGCCCCTGCCTCCAGGGCCTGGTTGTTACTGACCCCTGAGGGAAGGGGTCTGGGGGCCTGTCTGGGATCCCTTGTGTGCAACTGTGCACTCCGGGCCTGCTGGGAGGCCCTGCCCGAGAAGTTAGTGCACACGGGGCACTGGACGGTGCCTGGCACCTCAAAGCGCTCAATACATGCCACTATAGGGAACAAGGCCCCCACACTGACAAAGTGCCCGGCCCTGGTCCCCTCCGGTCCGTCTTCAGCCTGTGTCCTCCAGACTAAGATCCCTCTGAAATGCAGAAACTGCACCCAGGACCCAAGGAAGCAGGATTTTATATCAATCAGCACCCAGGCCTTGGAGCCTGAGCCCAGACCTCCATCCATAAAGCAACAGCTGTTTGATGCTGCTGCATCGAAGACTGGACGCAGGCCACGGGCGTCAGCTTCCCCGTCTCCATTGCCACTCCTGACCTGGGGACTCGGGGAGGACAAGGTCATGCCTTTCCTGGGATCCCTGTGAAGCTGCTGGCTGGCTACCTACCACCAAGAAGGGTAGTCTGGAACTCTCAGCCCCAACTCCTGCCCCGCTCAGAATATCTTACCTGATCCTGAACTTTAGCCCTGGACAGAGTGAGTAACCAGCAGAAGGAATCCTGGCCAGTCGAAAACCCATGCACGCACCCACTATTTGATCTTGCCTCCTGCTTGTTCCTCTAACCGCTAAGCAATGTGCAAATAAAGCTTGTGGCCAGGCCAGTAGATTTCTCTGCCCAGCCCCACAGCCCAGGGCATCGCCCAGCGGCCCTTCAGAATCACCCACGCCTCATCCACACCTCAGCCATGAGAACCTCAGGCCTAGGATTGTCTGAGACGTCTAAATAAGAAGAACCGCGCCCCCCCTCCTTCAAAAAACAGGCTCATTTGCTGCCTCCCTCCTCTGAGGAGCAGGATATTGTAATCACTGGTCTCATTTATTTTCACAGAACTCTCCAGAAAGTCCTCTAGACCAAGGTAGATGCAATCAGCTTTACAAGCACCACTGAGTGCTCGAAAGATTAACAAATACATTGTTTTTGCTGGCAGCTGGCCAGGGGTTCTCTGTGAACCAGGGCAGAAGACAGTCTGAAGCTGGCAGGTGACAAGAGGCCCACATTCTAGGACAGCGGTTTCTGACAGGCCCCTGCCTCCAGGGCCTGGTTGTTACTGACCCCTGAGGGAAGGGGTCTGGGGGCCTGTCTGGGATCCCTTGTGTGCAACTGTGCACTCCGGGCCTGCTGGGAGGCCCTGCCCGAGAAGTTAGTGCACACGGGGCACTGGACGGTGCCTGGCACCTCAAAGCGCTCAATACATGCCACTATAGGGAACAAGGCCCCCACACTGACAAAGTGCCCGGCCCTGGTCCCCTCCGGTCCGTCTTCAGCCTGTGTCCTCCAGACTAAGATCCCTCTGAAATGCAGAAACTGCACCCAGGACCCAAGGAAGCAGGATTTTATATCAATCAGCACCCAGGCCTTGGAGCCTGAGCCCAGACCTCCATCCATAAAGCAACAGCTGTTTGATGCTGCTGCATCGAAGACTGGACGCAGGCCACGGGCGTCAGCTTCCCCGTCTCCATTGCCACTCCTGACCTGGGGACTCGGGGAGGACAAGGTCATGCCTTTCCTGGGATCCCTGTGAAGCTGCTGGCTGGCTACCTACCACCAAGAAGGGTAGTCTGGAACTCTCAGCCCCAACTCCTGCCCCGCTCAGAATATCTTACCTGATCCTGAACTCTCCCTCAGCCCTGGATTTTGCCTTCCTTTTATATGCCCTTTCCCAACTTCTGTTTATAGGGTTTTGTTGATGTTACTTTTCTTTAGAAATGATGCAATGGAAAGACACAAAAGTCTAGGTTCAGATTCCAGTTCTGTCGTATCTTAGCTGTGTGACTCCAGGCAGGTGACCTCTCAGCTTCCCCATCTGTGAACTGCGGTAATACGGTTATAAGGGTTCATTCTTCCAGGAGGGACGGACCTGAGATCTCTGTATGTTCCTTGTTTCTGTTTGGAGCAAGGCCTTGCATTTGGAAAGACCTTCGCCAGATGCTGGTGAAGTGAATAAAGGAAAACCCCTATCCCCATTACAAAGAGGAAGCTGCTAAGCTCAGGTCAGGTCACAGCCTGGTGGGTCCTTCACTGGGGAGGTGACTCCTAGAGGGGTGCCCTTGGCTACCCTATGGCTTTGATTCTTGCACAGGGCCACAGCCAAAGAGGATCTGTCCCTGTCAGGTTGGCCCAGATCCTTGTCTGAAGAATGTTGTGGAGAGAGGGCCACGCCCCTCAGATCCCTGAGATTTCAGCTTCCTGGGGTGAAACTGAGGGACCTCCCATGGCACTGGCTTGGGGATCAGGCAGGCACACTGGGGTGGCACACCCCAGCGTCCTGTTGAACCCAGCCCTCGCTGGCTTACCGCCACACCCCTGCACTTGAGCCCACACTCCCCTTCCAAGTGCGCAGTCTGGCCTGGTGACTAAGGAGCACTGTGTCTTCCCCACGTGTGTGCCATTTGCTCAAAAGGGTGCACACTTGTGTGTGTGTGTGAGGAGAGGCAGTCTGGTGCAGTAGGTGGGCGTGGCCACCTGCAGGCCTGGGTTTGAGCTGGGCTCGTCCGCTGGAGAATTGCGTCCGCCCAGTAAAGTGGGACAGTGAATGCCTCCCCCAGCCCGACGCAGGTTGTTATGAGGATTGGGGAGCAAGCCCAAGAGGTGCCGGAAGTGCTGGGGACGCCCGACGGATAGCAGCTGTTACTGTCAGCGGTCACTCAGAGGCCCTGTCACCAAGAGGCCGTTCGCCTTCTAAACACATCTCTTCTCTTTCAGAATCTTGGTCAACATGGACAACAACATCATTCAACATTACAGCAACCATGTCGCCTTCCTGCTGGACATGGGGGAGCTGGACGGCAAGATTCAGATCATCCTGAAGGAGCTGTGAGGCCTGAGCATTCGCACGCTCAGACCTCACGCCGTGGGCTCCAGGGGCGGGGCCAGCTGGGAGGCGGCCCCGAGCCACACACAACCTCTCCGCGTGCCTCAGCACTGTTACTTGAATGCCTTCCCTGAGGGATGAGGCCCTGGACGCCCAGACCCACAGACATCAAGGCCAGGAAGGGACCTGGCCGGCGTCCGGCTCTGAAGCCCCGTCACATGCTTGAACCCACTGTCTGCGCTTCCTGCCAGCGCCCGCCCGGCCAGACAGCGTCCTGTTGGTTAGCCAGCCCAGAGGCCTGTGTCCTCCTCAGACCTTCTCCCCAGCCCGTCCCCCGCAGGCTGCCCGCTCAGGCAGGGAGCCAGCCCTACCCCAAGCTGACTTGACTCTTGGACCCATTCTTGACTCTTCCATCAGCTTCAGGCCAATGAGTTCTCACCCTTTGCTCACTGAGCTAACTTTAAAACACTGGATGTTCACTGAAAATGACTTTTCAAAGACAGTGTGGTGGATGCACTCTGCACATAGACTGACTTCCTCCACACAGGTGGGAAGTCAGAGCTGATGAACTGGGACAGAGCGGCCTCTGCGTAAAACCACTTCTCTCCCCACTCGCTGTTGTATACATTTCTTATTTACAATTTTCATTTATGTTATATATATATGTATAAGTGTACATTGTATATATATATGCGACATTTTATATTTTTCATGGATACGTTTTTATCATTTCAAAAAATGTGTATTTCACATTTCTTGGATTATTTTTGTAGCTGTTATTCAGTTATGCATTTTGTATACTTATGCGGTATTTACTAATAAAACTCTACATATGTATCACTGCAAATGTTACACTCCTTCTTGTGAAAGTCTTCCAGAAGGAGAGGGCGGAAGTGAACAAAGGTCTCTCTCCCTCTCTGTGCTGGAAGCGCTTGCCTTGGACTTGAAGGATGGTGGTCGGTGCTGGGCCCTGGGGAAGCAGGGCTGCAACCCTGCAAGGGTCCTGATCCCCAGCGTGGGCCTGTGAGGCGTGTCCCGTGAGGTCCCACAGGCAGACGTCCGCACCCCAGGACCACCGAGTCTGCAGGTGGAGGCGGCCTTGGACGGCCTCACTGAGGACCTCGCCGCTGAGCAGTGGGCAGAGCCCACGGCGGGGACTTGTGTCCCAGCTCTCCCGCCAGCTCTGCCCCTCTGCTCTCCACCGACTCAGTTCTCCTGAAGCCAGCTGCTACCTGCACACAGACCCGATCCTGCTGTCTCTCCCCAGCTCTGTGGTTGGGGGTGGCTTGTCAGTACGTGGTAGGGAATGTTTGCAGTGTTACAAATCTGTCTTCGTTTCCCCTAGAGAACGTGACAAATCACAGCATCCTTCTTTCCTCCCTCCCTCCCACCCTTCTTTCCTCCCGGCTTACAGGCACACTTCTAGTCTTCAGCTTCTTGGCTGTAAAATGAGGGGCATGCACTACCTGCGTAATCAGGTCACTGTCATCTTCATAGCCCCGGGGCTCACTGGTGGATTTCAAACCTCCATGATGTGGGGCAGGGGATAGCAGGCAGCCCTTGGGTGTCCTCCCCAGTCACATCTGTTCTGCTTTTCTTCACTAACATGAAAAATTTCTCACAGTAACTTCTGTCTGAACTAAACTTAAAAAGTTTGAAAACCACAGATGTCTCCAAGGGCCTTCCATATCCAACAGCCAGTCTAGAATACTAATTCCCAGGGCTCTGGGGCCAGGACTCAGGTCAGGCAAGGGAGGCTCAGCCCTAGCCAGAGAACGCAGTAATCAAGCTAAATCATTGTCTAGTGTAATGCTTTTTAACATTAAGGTGAATTTAAAAAAATGATAAAATATCAAAACTTTGAAGTGAGGGTCTGTATTGCTGATGTTTCTTTTGGCCTCTGACTTGAGTATCACTTCCCCAGCACTGCTGGAGGGACCCCATGGAGCCCCAGAGCTACCTGGCCTGTTCCGGGCCTCACTGCTGCTGTGACATCACCTGGGAGCTGTGTGAGGGTGAGATGGCAGCGTGTGTTGGCGCATCAGCAGGGGTGCAGGTTGCCCGGCAGGCCAGAGGTGTTCAGCATCTGTTTCTCTCCTTCTAGATCCACCGGAAGCAGGCAGGTGGTCTTCTCCACCTTGATTGCACCTTGGAATCGATCACTCCGGCAGCTTTCACCCTTGCTGCCCGGATCTCACCCTGCAGCAACTGCATCAGAATTTCTGGGGTTAGGCCCCAGCTGAGTACTTTTTTTTTTTAATTAATTAATTTATTTATTTTGGGGGAGTGTGGAGGGAGGGGAGCAGGCAGGCTACTTCTATTAGTCTTTCATTTGTCTAGCTTCATTCATCTTTGTTCTTTGGCCCATGTAGGCCTCCCATCGCGGTGGCGTCTGTCACTGCAGCGCACCAGCTCTGGGCGCGTGCACTCCAGAGCTCCGGCTCGGTGATTGGACACATCGGTCTAGCCGCTCCGCGGCACGTGGGATCTTCCCAGGCCAGGGATCAAACCGGAGCCCCTTGCACTGCAAGTCAATGTCCTTACCCACTGGACCACCAGGGAAGCCCTGAGTACTTTTTTTTAATTTCCATTCATCTTTGTTCTTTGGCCTGTGTGGGCCTCCCATTGCAGTGGCCTCTCTCATCGCAGAGCACCGGGTCTGGGCACATGCGCTCCAGAGCGCTGGCTCGGTGATTGGACACATTGGTTCAGCTGCTCCGCGGCACGTGGGATCTTCCCAGGCCAGGGATCGAACCGGCACCCCTTGCACTGCAAGGCGGTGTCCTTACCTAGTGGACCATCAGGGAAGCCCTGCCCCTGAGTACTTTTTTTTTTTTTTTAATATTTATTTATTTATTTATTTTGGCGGGGTGGGGTAGGGAGGGAGGGGGATGGGCGGGCCACTTCTATTGGTCTTTCGTTTCTCTATTTTCATCCGTCTTTGTTCTCTGGCTCTTGTGGGCTTCCCATTGCGGTGGCCTCTGTTGTCACAGAGCGCAGGCTCTGGGCACATGCGCTCCAGAGCTCGGGCTCGGTAATTGGACACATCAGTCCAGCCGCTCCGCGGCACGTGGGATCTTCCCAGGCCAGGGATTGAACCGGCGCCCCTTGCACTGCAAGGCGGTGTCCTTACCCACTGGAACACTAGGGAAGCCTCTGATATACTCTTTCTCTTTTGGGGGTGGGGAGGGTCCGGTTGGGGAGGGAGGGGGCGGGCGGGCCACTTCTATTGGTTTTTCATTTCTCTATTTTTCATCCACCTTTGTTCTTTGGCTCCTGTGGGCCTCCCATCGCCGTGGCGTCTGTTGTCACAGAGCGCCAACTCTGGGCGCATGCGCTCCAGAGCTCCGGCTCGGTGATTGGACACATCAGTCCAGCCGCTCCGCGGCACGTGGGATCTTCCCAGGCCAGGGATTGAACCGGCGCCCCTTGCACTGCAAGGCGGTGTCCTTATCTACTGGACCACCAGGGAAGCCCCCCTGAGTACTTTTAAAGCTCCCCGGGTACCACAACATGCCCTCAAGGTTGAGAACCACTACTTTAAAGAGGCCATGGTCACACAGGCCTTGCCCCCTCTGAAACCCACCGGTGTCTGTGGACCTCATGCCCATGGGGACCTGTGGGAACCAGTGCACAGCCTGGGCTGCCGAACTCAGGAGTGGGTCTCGCAGCTCCACATCTGCCCTCTGCTCGCAGCCTCCAGCAAAGCCTCCACCGCCATGTCTTTCCCCTCCACACAGACATGAGCCTGTCAGTGCCTTAGGAAGGCCACTGAGACCTCAAATAGAGAGAGCCCAGGAAGGCTGGAGGAAATTCTGCTCTGCCCTCAGAGAAGGTCAGGGAGCAAAAGGCAGCTCCGGAGCCTGAAAGCAACCGTTCAGGGTCTGTCTTTCCTCTAAAGGATGAAGGCAAGTCCTTTCCAGAAAGGGGCCAAAGGCAGCTGGTAGCTGGTAGAGATGCCATCCTCTGCCTCCACGTAGCTTTGCCGGGTAGATACTGAGTGAGCAGGGGGAGAAAGGGATGGCCGAGGACCGCAGGAGCGAGGGAACAGAGGAGTAGTGAGGAAATGAGAAGGAGGGAGGGAGGGAAGGACAAACAGGTCGACAGGCAGAGGGATGAACACATGGAGGGCCAGGTGAAGACTTCAACAATTAAGTGTATTTACGGGACCTTTGCTACTTCTAAGTGTGATCCATGGACCAGCAACGTCCGCATCTCCTGGGAGCTTGTTAGAAACACCTAAAATTAATACAGCATTATATTGCAATTAAAAAACAGATACATAGATTCTCAGGCCCTACCCAGCTCTACAAGTGATTTGCATGCACGTTAAAGTTTGAAAAATACTTTATAAAAACATCAGTGTATGCTAACCCTAACAAGAATTGAGTAATCATACTAAGAACTTTCATAAAGATACCACTGCCCAAACACTACCTCAGGTCAGTTAAATTAGAATTGTAAGGGTCAGGCCTGGGCAGACTGACTCTATATTACAGTTCCTGAAGTGATTCTTCCACTGTATCTCGGGCCTGAGAACGCCGGGGCTGGACGGAGCTGTGAGCAGCCTGTGACATGTTTGGAGAGGCCATTCCAGACCCCCTCGGAGCTCAGGGCCTCAGCTTCAGCCCTGCCTTCTATGGAACACAGATTCTGACTGGCCAAGAGCAGCCCTGATGGAAGAACTGCCGTTCTCTTCCCATAGCGTCCGCTTTCCTGACTCCACTGCGAGGAGTTTCTACAGAGGCACCCTCACCTGCCGGTGCTCAGCCCAGGTGTCCTAGGGAGGAGCAGGCTGTCTTGTTTTCAGCCTCAGCCTTCAGAACCCCGGGGCTGGCTGCTTCCAGCCCAGCGGCCTGCTAAGGTCCCCTTAGGGTCAGAGGGACCTAAAAGCCAAGGCCTTCAGGTCTGGCCCTATCGTCGAGTCTGGGGTCAAATATTGGTGCAGCTTCAAGGGTCAGGCTGGAAAGGGCCTTTCAGAATTTCCAGCGCCCACGTGGACAACTGATGACTGGGAGAAGCGTTTCCTTTAGCCTGAATAAAACATTTTTAGTTAAATATGGCAGTTAATACCTCCAACCGAGAAGTTTCAGGTCTTACAATTTCCCAGGTTCTATTGAGAAATCTGTGGATCTGGCAATAGGTAGCAGGCCTTTAGATGGACAGCAGCCTCAGCCCCCAGACCTCCTCTCACCTCACCTGCTTTGCTCCCTGCTTTGCTCACCCAGCCCTGGAAGTGCTTGACCTTGAGCCTCTAAACTCTGATCCAACTCTTTACTCCTAGGAGAAGCTAGGGCCTGCGTGGACACAGCGCAAGGTGTCCACCTTTAGGTCCAGACCTCGGAGGCTTCTGGCGTCATGCTCCAGGCTGCCTCCTGGTCATCCAGTGCAGACGGGTGTTTGCGGGACCCTGAGGTGTAAGGTCAGCTTGTGTGAGTAATGAGAAGTCAGTTTAATTCCACTCTCCTCCTGTCCTCTTCTTCAGCAGCCCCTCCCTGAAAGGAGGGTCAGTCAGCAGCCAGTTCTGGACTCTCGGTCACGGAGAAAGTCAAGAGAGTCAAGGGCAGGTGAGGGGTACAGGGAGGGATACGAGAGGGCACAAGAGGTTCCCACTTACAAACGCCAATGCCACATGGACGGCTGGGGAAGGAGGGTGGTTAACTCTAGTTCCTGAGGGATCTTTGAGAATCTCTTCTTGCCAAGGGGGACTGAATTGGCAGGCCAGAAAGGGTTCAGTAAAGGTCACATTAAACTTGAACAGGAGGTGAGAGGGACAGAGGCCAGGCCAGGCAGGGAAGGGGAAAGCCGGGTGCATGAACCTATAAATACCCCTCAAAACCACTGTGCCCAGATCTCTGGCCCCAGGGGCTCCTGCCACATCTGTCCCTTGAGCACAGAGCTGATAATGGACAAGTTAGCCTCTCCTGAAGGTGGACGAGGAGCTCACATGTCCACAGTGATGCTGCCCTGCTCTTGCTGAGGTGAGCTACAAAGGCTGAGCTGGGGGCAAGGGCCAGGCAACCCCTTCGGGCCCCTGTCTTAGTGCCTCTGGGCCTTCCTAGCTCCTAGAATTCTGGGAGAAGCCTGGAAGTCAAGGTCAAAGGATGGGAGATTCCCGGGGCCATGGCCCCAGAGTTCTGGCTCAGCATCAGGGCTCCTGGCATCAGCTGCCTTCTGGATCTTGAGCTTCACCAGCCCCTGTAGGCTGAGGGGAGGCACGGAGAGTCAGCCTGGATGGGCATGGGTGGTGAAGTAACTGGAGGAGGGGGCGTCTGTCCGCTTCTGGTTTCTGCTCAGGAATCCAGTGGGGTCCATGCTCCAGGGACCAGTTTGAGACACAGACAAACACAGCAGCCCAGCTGTAGCCCCAGACCAGGGGTGTAGGGAGGGGGTAAGTCCACCCCATGTCATCAGCTGTCACATAGGTGATGCGCATTCCCGGCTGACCCCCTGGGGTCCCTGGATGGGGGGCATCTGGTTCTCCTTGAGTTTGAGGGAGGTGACTACAGCACTGGGATCCATTTTTTGTCTTCGTTGTAGAGAAAAGACTGCTTGCCAGGGAATTCGGGCCTGTACGTGCCTGTGAGGAGAGAGAGAGAGCTGACAGAGAGACCATCCTCAAGGCCCTGGTACTCGGCGGCGGCAAAGGCAGGACCCCTGTCCAGGCCCCCCAACTGACATGTGGGGAGACAGAGAGGAAGGGACTGGCCCACACTCATTCAGTTCTGATCCGGCCCAGGTGGGACTCAAACTCTGGCTTCCCACCGTCTTCAACTCACTAACTTTTTTAACAGAAGAAAATTTACAAACGATTTTTGTATAAAATTGGGGAGGGGGGAGGAATGAGTAGAGCAGCATCATGGGGTTTTTGCTGTGGTTTAGCTCAGAAATTTCAAAAAAAAAAAAAAAAAACCGTGAAATCTACAACAGCAGCCAGGATCACGCCAAGCTTGGGAACCACAACCTGGCGTGTCTGAAAACTCTCAGGTTGATGCTGATTTGGTTCACGAGGGCCATGCTCGGCCTTTGGTTCATGAGAGAGCCGCTGAGGGGAGCCGTGGTGGTCCAGGTAGACCTGCATACACTGGAAGCCAAGAGGGCAGATGTTTGCATGTGCTTTTGCTGGGGGTAGGGGGTTGTCAGAGAAGCCCACCTTGGCCTAGAGGATCGCAGCAGCAGGAACTGGCCTGCACCTGTGCTCCAGGTGCCTAAAAAAGATGCTCAGAAAAAGTCCCTAGAGAACTGGGCCAAACAGGATCAGACCAGGATCTTCTGGTCCCCAGGTCCCAGTGCTCACCACTCACTTGGCGCATGAGTATGTTTGCCGGACCAAGCTGCATTCTGCCTGGACTGACCAGGTGACCCCGAGGTCACACCCCTGCTGTCTTACTGGCTTGATTGTCACTGTGTTTCCAGGGACAAAGTCATGGGAATGAGTTTCTTCTTGTCCTGCCAGGGACCAGTTTGAGACACAGACAAACACAGCAGCCCAGCTGTAGCCCCAGACCAGGGGTGTAGGGAGGGGTAAGTCCACCCCAGCTCAGCTGTCACATAGGTGATGCGCATTCCCGGCTGACCCCCTGGGGTCCCTGGATGGGGGGCATCTGGTTCTCCTTGAGTTTGAGGGAGGTGACTACAGCACTGGGATCCATTTTTTGTCTTCGTTGTAGAGAAAAGACTGCTTGCCAGGGAATTCGGGCCTGTACGTGCCTGTGAGGAGAGAGAGAGAGCTGACAGAGAGACCATCCTCAAGGCCCTGGTACTCGGCGGCGGCAAAGGCAGGACCCCTGTCCAGGCCCCCCAACTGACATGTGGGGAGACAGAGAGGAAGGGACTGGCCCACACTCATTCAGTTCTGATCCGGCCCAGGTGGGACTCAAACTCTGGCTTCCCACCGTCTTCAACTCACTAACTTTTTTAACAGAAGAAAATTTACAAACGATTTTTGTATAAAATTGGGGAGGGGGGAGGAATGAGTAGAGCAGCATCATGGGGTTTTTGCTGTGGTTTAGCTCAGAAATTTCAAAAAAAAAAAAAAAAACCGTGAAATCTACAACAGCAGCCAGGATCACGCCAAGCTTGGGAACCACAACCTGGCGTGTCTGAAAACTCTCAGGTTGATGCTGATTTGGTTCACGAGGGCCATGCTCGGCCTTTGGTTCATGAGAGAGCCGCTGAGGGGAGCCGTGGTGGTCCAGGTAGACCTGCATACACTGGAAGCCAAGAGGGCAGATGTTTGCATGTGCTTTTGCTGGGGGTAGGGGGTTGTCAGAGAAGCCCACCTTGGCCTAGAGGATCGCAGCAGCAGGAACTGGCCTGCACCTGTGCTCCAGGTGCCTAAAAAAGATGCTCAGAAAAAGTCCCTAGAGAACTGGGCCAAACAGGATCAGACCAGGATCTTCTGGTCCCCAGGTCCCAGTGCTCACCACTCACTTGGCGCATGAGTATGTTTGCCGGACCAAGCTGCATTCTGCCTGGACTGACCAGGTGACCCCGAGGTCACACCCCTGCTGTCTTACTGGCTTGATTGTCACTGTGTTTCCAGGGACAAAGTCATGGGAATGAGTTTCTTCTTGTCCTGCCCACCTTCCATTTTACTCACCTGTGTGTGTGGAGGGACAGGGACACCTCTGGGGGCTGGCATGGGACTTAAGTCATCTTGGCCTCCTTAGGAGGGAGCCTCAGGCCTGCAGCCCCCTCGAACCTGGCATCCCTCTCCCACGCCACCTGCCCACCAGCACCCCAGTTAGTCCCCGTTGCCATCAACTCTGCCATCATTGGGGTCAATAAATGGCTAAAGGGCTCCACTGAGAACTACAAGTAGGTGATGGGTGCAGACCACCCACTGGAGCAAGCCCGTTGGCCGCCAGCTCTTTGGCAGATCCCAGGGGTAACAGGGTCCCAGCCCTCAAGCTCACCTGTTAAAGGGAGCGGGACCAGATGGCTTGACGGAGCTGCTCAGATGGAGCTCTAGTCTATCTCAACACAGACAAGGCTTGGAGAGGAGAGTCTGGGCCTTGGCCCTGCCACTCCTTACCCATAGGTGGGAACACCTCGCTCTCTGGGCTTTCCCCATCTGGGAAGTGACCCCATCAGATGAGAACCACAACTTAAACATTTTTAAGAACATGAACTTCTTAGACAAAAGCTGTGACTCTTTCCTCCAGAAAAGAATGTCTACATGCTCCAAATCTGCAGACAAGTTCAAGGTCACAGAGCCCCTAGAGCCCATCTTTGTGACTTTTGAACATTCATGTTGTTGTTGTTTGGTCACTAACTCAGGTCCAACTCTTGCAACCCCATGGACCTATCAGACTGCTCTGTGGCCTACAGACTGCTCTGTCCATGGGATTTCCCAGGCAAGAATACTGGAGCAGGTTGCCATTTCCTTCTGCAGGGGATCTTCCTGACCCAGAGATCAAACACACATCTCCTGCATTGGCAGGCAAATTCTTTACCACTGAACCACCAGGGAAGCCCCTGAACATTCACAGTTCTCAGTTACAAATCCCTGTCATCTCTAAGAGCCTTTGCACCTTAAAAGAAAAAAAAAAAAACCTTTCGTATTCTGAAAGTGTAAGCTGAAAGGTCTTCTTGGTCCACTCTAACCCCTATAAACTGTTTGGCAAACAGCCTATAAATCAGTGACATTTGATGGCCCAGGAATGACAAACAATTCCAGATTTCATTTTACAATCACTGAGAGCAGTCCTCTGACCTGGGCCGGGCAGGCCTGGCTGGGATGGCGCCGCCGTCCACCGGCTGGTGTTGGACACGAAAGATGCGCTGGAGATGAAGTGCTTGGGGGGCCCCGTGTAGTCCACGATCTCGTACTGCCCAGGGCCTGGCAGGGGCGGCTTCGGGGGCAGAGGCAAGGGCTGGGCGGAGAAATTCAGGATGGGGTTTCTCCTTCAGAAAAGACAAAATGGGAAGGTGTCGCTCAATTCGTCTGTAGGGGAATGGCAGCTTTTAGACGTGGCCAGGACCGTGCTCTGCCCCAAGTCGCCTGCAAGAGGACTGGATAGGGTGTGGGAGACCTGTTTCTCTTTCCAGCTCCACTGCTAGCCATCTGGGGACCCCGGACCTCAGTCTCCTCGCCTGCACAAGGGTGATCGTAACAGTACCAACCCCCTAGGCTTGTGGTTAGGGTTAAAGGAGATGACGCACTTCACACAAGGTGGTCAGGACAGAGCCCAGCACAGTGAGAGAGCTCAGTACACAACATTGTTGCGGATGACCGATGTCACTGAGCTAACCAGGAACGGCAGACAGCATCAGCGCCATATGCCAGCTCTGATTGATTGGTAGTGCCTGACTGGAGCTCAGTGTAAAGAACTGAGAAAACTAGGTTAAACGCCTAGTTGAGAAAGGGATTAATTTTGCCTTCTATTTTACATGCTCCAGCCCTTGCTTCAGCCCTTCTCTTTGTGGCTAAGCTGAAATGAGAAAAAAGTAAAGGTGAAGACACACAGTGAACATTCAGGGAACATACTTTTTAAATGAGAGAGGCTTTTCTGGAAACCACTTTTAAACCACTCCAACTTCCTTCTCTCATCCATTCCCATAATAACAAGAACTTTCAAAGAGTGCCTATTAAGAATAACAGCTTTACCAGTCTTTCAATTTACCCTCCAATTTTTTTTAAGTCTTTTTTTTTTTTTGCCTCTAAGTCATTGTTTATTTTTCATCCATCTTTATTCTTTGGCCTGTGTGGGCCTCCCATCTCAGTGGCCTCTGTTGTTGCAGAGTACTATCTCTGGCACATGTACTTCAAAGCGCTGGCTCATAACTGGACACACTGGCTCAGCCACTCCACAGCATGTGGGATCTTCCCCGACCAGGGATCGAATTGGTGCCCCTTGCACTGCAAGATGGACTCTTTACCCACTGGACCACCAGGGAAGCCCTACTCTCTAATTTTTAAAGGGACTTTTGTCTTCATCCTAAATATTATAGAACACGTTTAATCAGAACAAAATGCTGTTTGACTGGAGATAAAAACTGATACAGACAAGCCCTGCTGGGGTTGATTTCACTTATCCTTCTAAAATAATTGCAAATATCTCCAAATGGAATTAAAAAGAACTGAGTGATGTAATGTGCTGGGCACCACAAAGACATAAAATAAACTAATATTTTAACCGGAAAAAACAAAAGAACTACAGTCTCTCTTGGGCTTGATTGGAAGAATGTTAGTGAGCCACTTGTGATGCCTACACAGCCAGGAAGCAGAAAGAGGCATCGGAACTCCCAGGATTTGGAATCCTAAGCCTAGAGGCCACTCTACCACTGATGCTCCAGAAACCTATTGAGTATCCTTCTGGCAAGGCAGGATGTAGGAGGGGGAAAATGCTGGGTTGGAAACCAAGAGACCTCTGAATAATGATCACTACTAAAAAGGCTGTTGGAAAGAATAAATGAGAGAGAGATGGAACCTGTACTTGAGCCTTCGCTCTAATTCACTGAGACTCAGTCTCCCCATCTGTAAAATGACAGAATTGGACGTGATGGCCTCGTTGGACTTGATGACATCTAAGCTGTGACCTCCCATTGGGACTTGATTCAAAGAGGTTATTGGGGCAGGGAATGTGGGTTCAACCCCTCACTGGGGAAATAAGATCCCACATGCCACAGAGCAGCTCAGCCCATGCTTAGTTCTGAAGCCCATGTGCCACACACAGCTAGAGAGTCCATGGGCCCCAAGGAAAGATCACACATGATATGATTAAGACCTGATGCAGCCAAATAAATAAAGAAAAAGAAAACAATAGAGAAACACTTAGGCAATAAGCCCAGGTGAAAAAGACAAAAATCAAAGAAAAAACCCAAAGAGGTCCACTGGGTTGCCCAGAGATCCTGGGAGTCTATCCTAAGCTGGCCCATGGCTCAGCCACTCCACGGCATGTGGGATCTTCCTGGGCCAGGGATCGAACCGGCGCCCCTTGCACTGCAAGATGGACTCTTTACCCACTGGACCACCAGGGAAGCCCTACTCTCTAATTTTTAAAGGGACTTTTGTCTTCATCCTAAATATTATAGAACACGTTTAATCAGAACAAAATGCTGTTTGACTGGAGATAAAAACTGATACAGACAAGCCCTGCTGGGGTTGATTTCACTTATCCTTCTAAAATAATTGCAAATATCTCCAAATGGAATTAAAAAGAACTGAGTGATGTAATGTGCTGGGCACCACAAAGACATAAAATAAACTAATATTTTAACCGGAAAAAACAAAAGAACTACAGTCTCTCTTGGGCTTGATTGGAAGAATGTTAGTGAGCCACTTGTGATGCCTACACAGCCAGGAAGCAGAAAGAGGCATCGGAACTCCCAGGATTTGGAATCCTAAGCCTAGAGGCCACTCTACCACTGATGCTCCAGAAACCTATTGAGTATCCTTCTGGCAAGGCAGGATGTAGGAGGGGGAAAATGCTGGGTTGGAAACCAAGAGACCTCTGAATAATGATCACTACTAAAAAGGCTGTTGGAAAGAATAAATGAGAGAGAGATGGAACCTGTACTTGAGCCTTCGCTCTAATTCACTGAGACTCAGTCTCCCCATCTGTAAAATGACAGAATTGGACGTGATGGCCTCGTTGGACTTGATGACATCTAAGCTGTGACCTCCCATTGGGACTTGATTCAAAGAGGTTATTGGGGCAGGGAATGTGGGTTCAACCCCTCACTGGGGAAATAAGATCCCACATGCCACAGAGCAACTCAGCCCATGCTTAGTTAGTGGCCCATGTGCCACACACAGCTAGAGAGTCCATGGGCCCCAAGGAAAGATCACACATGATATGATTAAGACCTGATGCAGCCAAATAAATAAAGAAAAAGAAAACAATAGAGAAACACTTAGGCAATAAGCCCAGGTGAAAAAGACAAAAATCAAAGAAAAAACCCAAAGAGGTCCACTGGGTTGCCCAGAGATCCTGGGATTACAATGAGAATCACCCTACTCCCCCAGCCATGAAAGAGTCGGGCTGCCCACTTCTGCCTCCCATTCAAAGCTTCTTTTTAGGTCTTTCACTGAAGGTATGAGAGATTTCTCAGAACCCTGAATGCCCCCAGCTTGACGTCCACCCATCCAAACAGAGGAGGGACTGGGATCCCCAGCCGCTGGGACTCCGCTGCCCACTGGCCAGCCCCTTCTGAAGCAGAGGTGTTCGTAGACTCGGAGAACTAAAGGCGACCCAGAGATGTCTTATCCAACCTCCTTATTTTGCTAAAGAAGTTGGTGCCCAGAGAGAGAAAGTACGTCACCCAATGTCACTGAGCAGGTTAGAAGCCGTGCAGGCCCTGGAAGTCAAGTCTTGGTGCGTAGCAATGCGGGGAAGGCACCGCGGCAGAGGGGCATTTTGAGTTTCAGAGTCACGTAGATATGAGTTTGAATCCCAGTCAGCCAAGTCCCTGGCCCTCTCTGTTCCTGCAGCAAGGAGCAGTAACACTCACTCCTTAGAAGGGGATGGAAGACTGGAGAAAAGCTATCTAAGGTGCCTGGTGGAGTGCGGGCACTCAGTGCTCAGTGCAAGTAATCATTGCTATGTTAACAGTCCTCTGCAGCACCACTGCCCACTGCCTGATTCCACGGGCGCAACGGAGCCTCGGGAAAGCAAGGGTAGGGGACCTCTCGCCAGGGCAACCTGGAGGCAGGGTGGAAACTCCCATTGCTGAGGGGGGAGTGCTGTGGGCAGCCATGGTAGACTGATTTGAGGCTCACATCTTGGGATGGAGGAACAGCTGGCTTGGATGCTTATAGTTAGAATAAAGGTGCCCTCAGGGAAAGGGGGAAAAACACATCGCCTCCTGCAGTCTGAGGGAGAATGAATACACGTAGATATATGGCTGAGTCCCTTGGCTGTTCACCTGAAATTATCACATTATTTATTCATGCTGGCTGTACCCCAGCAATACAATCTAATAAGTTTTTTTTTTTAATTAAATGAAAGCAACCATAGCAAGAAGCTAAATGAATCCATGCAGCTTGAAAATGAAGATAAAAATCTTAACAACTTTGCACTTTCCCCAGTTCACGCCTCATACAGGCCCAGGTGCCCTCCCAGCCTCGCTCACTATTCAAGACCACCCGGAGTCCAGTGTGAGGGAAGAGGTTAGCCCAACTGCTTCCACCAGGTCCAGTCTGAGGCTGGACTATGCTACTAGGCATTTCAGGGAAGTATATACCTTTTTATATACAAAGAGTTTCCTATACATATACACTTACACAAAGTAAAAGCCACAAGTGTGCCTTAAAAAAAAAAAATTACATTGCCTCCTTTCTTTCCTTCCAGTTTGCAAGGAAGAACTGGTTATATATAGCGTGATCCACCACTGTCCCCTTATCAATAAAAGTTGGAGTCTCCTTGTTCCAGCTCTGCCTCCCCTTCAGAGCACCCTCAGGAATTTGATGAGTGTGTGACAGGCATCATCGAGATAGGCTTGATTCCTGGAAGTTAAAGCTAGAAAGGGCCAGCCACCATGGAGGTCACCCCATGGGTCTGGGTCACCCCAAGCCTGGTTATTTGAGCAGACGGAAGTGTCTACTCTCCTGACCAGTGATGGCCTGCACGGGGCGGGGCAGGGGGGGTCAGTCTCTCACCGGATTCTTGCTGAGAGAGACTGAGAACGGTCCCTCACTATCCCCTTCCATCCATGTGTCCAGGAGAGGCTCGACCCCATCAACTCAGCTCCCTGGGTCTTTGGAGAGTGTCAGCCCCATGAGCAGCTCTGTACCAGGCACTCTGGGGAGTCCAGACTGTTCTGTGCTAAGACACAGACCCTGAATGCTCCCAAGGGCTTGACCATCCACTGCTACTGACAATCACGACTGGTGAAACTCAAGGCAGGACAGGCTTCACCCTCAGACAGACTGGAGTTTGAACCTCTACTTTCCCGTCCACTAGCTGTGTATCCTTAGAAAAGTCTCCTAATCTCCCTAAGCCTGAGGTGCCTCATGTGGAAAGCGGTAGATAGTAATACCTGCCATCCAAGGCTGTTATGAAGATGAATGAGTGCTTTATTTATGTCATCTTCTAAAAACATGAAACGTTAGATTAGAATAGAGAGAGTCTAATTCCAACCAAGTGAATTCAGAAATCTGCCCTTGAAGAGATAACATTTGTCCTGAAAGGTAAGCAGGAATTCTGTGGGTACAAGGCATGCACAGACAGTGTTTGCATGCTCAGTAATGTCTGAGTCTTTAAGATCCCACGGACTATAGAGCTTCTCTGTCCACGGAATTTTCCAGGCAAGGATACTAGAATGCATTTCCAATTCTTTCCCCAGGGGATCTTCCCAATCCAGGGATCAAACCCACATCTCTTGTGTCTCCCAAGAAGGGGTCATTTTCCTCAGAGGAAAGAGCAAAGGCAAAAGCCTGGAAGTGGGACAAGCTGCGATCAGCCAGAAGCAGCCAGAAGGTGGGCCCGTGAATTGCCTTCAAGACTCCATCCACCCATGAATTCTGGGTTGTTCACTTGGGTTTCTGACCATTCCCTTACAGACCCTGATGAGGAGCTATAGAAAAACTCCTTCCAATGGTCTCTCAATGTCACCTAACTCCCAGGTCACCTTGCACTGTCCAGTGACTCCACACCTTGCTGTGCTGGCCCTTCTGCCAGGGTCACCTCCTTTCCCTGCCAACTCTGATCCCCTCTTTGTATCTCACTTCCTCTGGGAAAGCTCTCCCGGCCACTGCCCTCTCCATTACCCACTTTCCTTCCCAGGCTCCACAGAGGAACATGGGTTTTAGAATCAGATGGACCTGGATCCCACTCTCTGCTCCACCGCCTGGGTGAGTCCGCATCCTTTGTAAACTCTATGTAACAATCCTGACCAGCGAGGGAGTCAGGGGACACTAGACAATTTCTGGGAAAGCTCAGATCACTATGTGGCTGGCCCCTTAAAACATCATACTCGTTCTGCTCTGCATGAAACACACTAGCTTTTCTCTCGTCTGACCTGTCTAGCTGATAGAGGGGATGGTGTCTTATAAGAACCCCTGGAGAAGGGCATGGCAACCTGTTCCAGTATTCTTGCCTGGGGAGTCACATGGACAGAGAAGCCTGGAGAGCTACAGTCCAGGGGGTCACAAAAGATACAATGGAAGCAACTTAGCATGCATGTATGGTGTCTTATTCATCTCCGAGGCCCTGGTCCCTATTCCTGAGAACATCCACCTGACTATAGAGCAAAGCGAGCAGGGAATGAACAAAGTAGGGGTGCCTGGGCATCTAACCTCCACCCAACAGTTCTATCATCATCATCCAGGGTTGGTCCTTCTGTGTCACCATGAGGCTGGGCAAATCGCTGAGGTCAGACTGGATCAAACCCAGGGTAGCCACAATGCATTGTGACTGGGGCTTTTATGAGCCTCATCACCCAGTTATAAAAGCCAACCTGGTTCTGCCCGGTGGAAAGAAAGCATCTACCAGAGGCTCTGAGTTGGCCCAAACTGGATTAAGTCATGTTTGCAGCTTCATTTGGGAAAGAGCAATGGAAGTGGGACAAGCTGCGATCAGCCAGAAGCAGCCAGAAGGTGGGCCCGTGAATTGCCTTCAAGACTCCATCCACCCATGAATTCTGGGTTGTTCACTTGGGTTTCTGACCATTCCCTTACAGACCCTGATGAGGAGCTATAGAAAAACTCCTTCCAATGGTCTCTCAATGTCACCTAACTCCCAGGTCACCTTGCACTGTCCAGTGACTCCACACCTTGCTGTGCTGGCCCTTCTGCCAGGGTCACCTCCTTTCCCTGCCAACTCTGATCCCCTCTTTGTATCTCACTTCCTCTGGGAAAGCTCTCCCGGCCACTGCCCTCTCCATTACCCACTTTCCTTCCCAGGCTCCACAGAGGAACATGGGTTTTAGAATCAGATGGACCTGGATCCCACTCTCTGCTCCACCGCCTGGGTGAGTCCGCATCCTTTGTAAACTCTATGTAACAATCCTGACCAGCGAGGGAGTCAGGGGACACTAGACAATTTCTGGGAAAGCTCAGATCACTATGTGGCTGGCCCCTTAAAACATCATACTCGTTCTGCTCTGCATGAAACACACTAGCTTTTCTCTGCGTCTGACCTGTCTAGCTGATAGAGGGGATGGTGTCTTATAAGAACCCCTGGAGAAGGGCATGGCAACCTGTTCCAGTATTCTTGCCTGGGGAGTCACATGGACAGAGAAGCCTGGAGAGCTACAGTCCAGGGGGTCACAAAAGATACAATGGAAGCAACTTAGCATGCATGTATGGTGTCTTATTCATCTCCGAGGCCCTGGTCCCTATTCCTGAGAACATCCACCTGACTATAGAGCAAAGCGAGCAGGGAATGAACAAAGTAGGGGTGCCTGGGCATCTAACCTCCACCCAACAGTTCTATCATCATCATCCAGGGTTGGTCCTTCTGTGTCACCATGAGGCTGGGCAAATCGCTGAGGTCAGACTGGATCAAACCCAGGGTAGCCACAATGCATTGTGACTGGGGCTTTTATGAGCCTCATCACCCAGTTATAAAAGCCAACCTGGTTCTGCCCGGTGGAAAGAAAGCATCTACCAGAGGCTCTGAGTTGGCCCAAACTGGATTAAGTCATGTTTGCAGCTTCCAATGTGAGCCATTTTCAAATCCCTCAAGAATAAGGAATGTCTCAGCAGGTCGCTGGGGGAGGGCATCGGAGACCCTGAGACACTCCCAGGCACAGACTCACCCTGCCTCAGGGATTCCCAGGGTCGGGAGGAAGAAGGGGGCAATTTTTTCTCATCATTAAAGGGCAGCTGATTGCCTCTAGGGTGGAATGCAGTATCTGTTTAACAGGGTAGCAGGTGACAGATTACAGCCGCTTGGGAAGAAGCATCCCATATCTAATTGAAAATCCCAGGGGAACTTTAGGTGGGTCCGACGTAATTACCCAAATTGGAGCGGGGCCAACGGGGCTTGATTCTTAGACTCTGGCTGTGACAGGACAGCGTGTCTGAGCAAAACCAGTGGCTTAAAAGCTCCAGGAAGCAGATCAAGGGTTAGGAAGATGTCAGTGGGTGTTTTACCTCCTTGCAGGCGTGAGTTGCAAGGCAGCACCTAGGAGGAACTATTTTGATCTCCAAGAGCCCTCGCCCTGACTCACCCTGAGCCACTGAGTCATCCCTGTAATGGATGCTGAAGACCTGAAGAGGTGAAACCCTGGCTGATGTACCTCCACCAAAGACCAGCTCAAAGGTGATCAATCCTCTTAGTGTTTGAGTCAACAACGTGGCTAGCGCAGAGAGACTTGGTGACGTATTCTGCAGCTGAGGAGCCCAGAAGTGACCACACCAACACCCTTCCAGTCCCAGCATGGCACCTGCAATGCAGGGCCACCCCAAAACATCACGTAAGTGCAGAGGACTCGCTTGCTCACATATTTTCATAAAATACAAGTTACACACATCGAAAGCTTATAGTGTACCAGAACTTGTGAGTGTGAGTGATCATTTTTAAATCCTTGCAAGCCCATTATAAAACGTTCTTGCTGCGATTCCAAATTTTGGGTTGGTCCTTCTGTGTCACCATGAGGCTGGGCAAATCGCTGAGGTCAGACTGGATCAAACCCAGGGTAGCCACAATGCATTGTGACTGGGGCTTTTATGAGCCTCATCACCCAGTTATAAAAGCCAACCTGGTTCTGCCCGGTGGAAAGAAAGCATCTACCAGAGGCTCTGAGTTGGCCCAAACTGGATTAAGTCATGTTTGCAGCTTCCAATGTGAGCCATTTTCAAATCCCTCAAGAATAAGGAATGTCTCAGCAGGTCGCTGGGGGAGGGCATCGGAGACCCTGAGACACTCCCAGGCACAGACTCACCCTGCCTCAGGGATTCCCAGGGTCGGGAGGAAGAAGGGGGCAATTTTTTCTCATCATTAAAGGGCAGCTGATTGCCTCTAGGGTGGAATGCAGTATCTGTTTAACAGGGTAGCAGGTGACAGATTACAGCCGCTTGGGAAGAAGCATCCCATATCTAATTGAAAATCCCAGGGGAACTTTAGGTGGGTCCGACGTAATTACCCAAATTGGAGCGGGGCCAACGGGGCTTGATTCTTAGACTCTGGCTGTGACAGGACAGCGTGTCTGAGCAAAACCAGTGGCTTAAAAGCTCCAGGAAGCAGATCAAGGGTTAGGAAGATGTCAGTGGGTGTTTTACCTCCTTGCAGGCGTGAGTTGCAAGGCAGCACCTAGGAGGAACTATTTTGATCTCCAAGAGCCCTCGCCCTGACTCACCCTGAGCCACTGAGTCATCCCTGTAATGGATGCTGAAGACCTGAAGAGGTGAAACCCTGGCTGATGTACCTCCACCAAAGACCAGCTCAAAGGTGATCAATCCTCTTAGTGTTTGAGTCAACAACGTGGCTAGCGCAGAGAGACTTGGTGACGTATTCTGCAGCTGAGGAGCCCAGAAGTGACCACACCAACACCCTTCCAGTCCCAGCATGGCACCTGCAATGCAGGGCCACCCCAAAAACATCACGTAAGTGCAGAGGACTCGCTTGCTCACATATTTTCATAAAAATACAAGTTACACACATCGAAAGCTTATAGTGTACCAGAACTTGTGAGTGTGAGTGATCATTTTTTAAATCCTTGCAAGCCCATTATAAAACGTTCTTGCTGCGATTCACAGAGGATAAGTTTGAATTCCCAGGGAGTTAAGTGACCCCCGATTCTGCCCCTAGCTTCCCAGGGCTGGCGAGAGGGGAAGTCGAGGTCTCAGAGGCCTGCCCCTCTTCCCTTCAACTCCAGCAAGAATTAACATCTCCCCTGATCCTTCCTGCATCCTAAAGAAAGCAGAGCCAAAACATTATTTTTGCAAACTGGAATGCTGCCTAAGAACCCCAAGCACGTTACAGCAAGAGAACTAAGGACATGCCCCACATCCTGTCACATGCGTGTGACACCCAGGTGGCCTATGCCTCCAAAACAGAAACACGGTGACGATCCTCAGGTTTCCCACCACTGCCCCACGCGGCCCCAGGAATCCGAGTCTGAGCAGGCTAGATGTAGGCAAGATCTCAACATATTAATAGGGGGCAGGGAACAACGCGGACCTTCTCCGGGGCCTGACAACCCCCGGATGGGCCAGATGCGTCTCGCCTCCCTTCCCCCCAGGGCCACAGGAAAAGAAACAGAATTAGAACGTGAGAGGCTGGAGTTTGGATCCTTAGAGCAGAAGGGACTGAGCTGGTGGACTCCAACTGAGGTCTGAGTCCCTGCTCCACGCCCTGGGTTGGACACAGCAGACTCACATCCTGTTCCTCTCCCTGATCCCTTTCCTTTATATTACATTCCTTTCTCCATCATTCCCCATAAACAGCTGGATGCTGTTTTGGAATAACCAACAGCAACACTTTTTTTTATCTCTCTGCCTTAAAAATAAAATGACAGGGCTTCCCTGGCGGCCCAGTGGGTAAAGAGTCTGCCTTGCACTATAAGGGTCACCGGTTCAATCCCTGGCCCGGGAAGATCCCTCATGCCGTGGAGCAACTGGACCAGTGTATCCAATTAAGAGCCAGCACCAACACCCTTCCAGTCCCAGCATGGCACCTGCAATGCAGGGCCACCCCAAAACATCACGTAAGTGCAGAGGACTCGCTTGCTCACATATTTTCATAAAAATACAAGTTACACACATCGAAAGCTTATAGTGTACCAGAACTTGTGAGTGTGAGTGATCATTTTTTAAATCCTTGCAAGCCCATTATAAAACGTTCTTGCTGCGATTCACAGAGGATAAGTTTGAATTCCCAGGGAGTTAAGTGACCCCCGATTCTGCCCCTAGCTTCCCAGGGCTGGCGAGAGGGGAAGTCGAGGTCTCAGAGGCCTGCCCCTCTTCCCTTCAACTCCAGCAAGAATTAACATCTCCCCTGATCCTTCCTGCATCCTAAAGAAAGCAGAGCCAAAACATTATTTTTGCAAACTGGAATGCTGCCTAAGAACCCCAAGCACGTTACAGCAAGAGAACTAAGGACATGCCCCACATCCTGTCACATGCGTGTGACACCCAGGTGGCCTATGCCTCCAAAACAGAAACACGGTGACGATCCTCAGGTTTCCCACCACTGCCCCACGCGGCCCCAGGAATCCGAGTCTGAGCAGGCTAGATGTAGGCAAGATCTCAACATATTAATAGGGGGCAGGGAACAACGCGGACCTTCTCCGGGGCCTGACAACCCCCGGATGGGCCAGATGCGTCTCGCCTCCCTTCCCCCCAGGGCCACAGGAAAAGAAACAGAATTAGAACGTGAGAGGCTGGAGTTTGGATCCTTAGAGCAGAAGGGACTGAGCTGGTGGACTCCAACTGAGGTCTGAGTCCCTGCTCCACGCCCTGGGTTGGACACAGCAGACTCACATCCTGTTCCTCTCCCTGATCCCTTTCCTTTATATTACATTCCTTTCTCCATCATTCCCCATAAACAGCTGGATGCTGTTTTGGAATAACCAACAGCAACACTTTTTTTTATCTCTCTGCCTTAAAAATAAAATGACAGGGCTTCCCTGGCGGCCCAGTGGGTAAAGAGTCTGCCTTGCACTATAAGGGTCACCGGTTCAATCCCTGGCCCGGGAAGATCCCTCATGCCGTGGAGCAACTGGACCAGTGTATCCAATTAAGAGCCAGCACTCTGGAGCACATGCGCCCAGAGCTGGTGCTCTGCAACAAGAGAGGCCACTGCAATTGGAGTCCCATGCAGGCCAAAGAATAAAGATGAATGAAAATAAGTAAATAAAAAACCAATGCAAGAAGGCCAAAATTAAAAAATAAAATTAAATTAAATGACAGATTTCTCAACTTCCTTCTTTCCACCTCAACTCAAAAGGACATACCGATCTGAGAACATACATATCTGTAAACAACAAAACTCTGTAAAAGTTAAAAGTAAAATAAAGGTTTAAAAAAAAAGGACATACCGGACGTCCTCTGGGTCCAGTCTGGCTCCACGTTCACGCCCCCATAGGCTCTCCTAAGGGACATGCGAGCAAATCAAGAGTCACGGAGCAGCAGAAATGGAAAGACCTCCCCTCTTTTCACACATGGAGAAACAAAGGCTCAGGGAGGCACAGAGAGCAGCGGCCGACCACAGAGCCTGCCGTGGAGACTGGGGTGCCATCCACTCATGAGGGTGAACCCAAGTTTAGGAGACACGGGGTTTGACAGGTGCCTTTATTATGGGCCTTCTCAGAGGCTTTAACAAGCTCATGTACACTGCGATGCTCTCAGAGGCAGAAGGACTGTAGTGCTTCCTAGGTTTATTAACCAAGCACCCACCATTCAGGAAGCATCAGAGAGAGCCAGTGGGCGCCAGACCCTCCATTGTGAGTGACAGTTGCTCAGTAGTGTCCGATTCTGTGATCCCGTGGCCTGTAGCCTGTCAGGTTTCTTTGTCCATGGAATTCTCCAGGCAAGAATACTGGAGTGAGTCACCATTCCTTTCTCCAGGAGATCTTCCCGATCCAGGGATCACACCCAGGTCTCCCGCATCGCAGGTGGATTCTTTACCATCTGAGCCACCAGGGAAGCCCAAAGTCACTCAGTTGCGTCTGACTCTTTCCAACCTCGTGGACAAACCGTAATGGAGTTCACTTTCTAGGGGATCTCCCCAACCCGGGGATCGAACCCGGGTTTCTCACATTGTAGGTGGATTCTTTACCATCTGAGCCACCAGGAGAGCCCAAGACTACTGGAGTGGGTAGCCTATCCCTTCTGCAGAGGATCTTCCTGCCCCCTGGACATGCCAGTAATACTGCACTGAAAGGTATTTCTGGGAAAGGACCCCAACGTGGGGAGAAAGAAAAGCCCCCAACATGGGGTGTTTCTGCGGAAGGATCCCTGAGACATGCCAGTTGCCCTGCACAGACTCTTCTGGCAAGGCAGCCAGATGTGTGGGGATGTGTGTGGCCACGCAGCCCTGGGGTCAGCACCACCCAGCATTTTGCAGCATGTCCCTCTGCCTTGTGCTAGAGTTGCTCCCGGCGAGCCTGGCTAAGGGTATGGAGGGCGTTCTGTTCACCTGAGCTCCCCCACAGCCTTCAGCCCAGACCTGAAACCTCCAGGACCTGCTGACTGACAGGCAAATGCCATAAAGTGAGGCTATTTCAAACCACTCCTCCAAACAATGAAGGTCAGACGACACAGCTCTGGGGAAGCTAACCGCCCAGTGCTCTCCTCTCGTTGTTTCCCTGAAGAAGCTTCCAGAGCTGGGATGGGGGCCAAGTCACCATGCCACAAAACAGCTGCCTTCTCTCATCTCACATATCCTCTAGGACACAGAAGAACTGCTGCTGTAAAAAAGACTGAGTTATTTTCAAGCCCTTTCTTATCTAATCTTCACAGGTTCTTATCTGCACTTAATAACACGGAAACACAGAGGCTGAGGGGCAGTTCTGGGTCCCACTCAGCCTGCCCACTCCATCTGGGGCAGCCTGTAGTGCTTCCTAGGTTTATTAACCAAGCACCCACCATTCAGGAAGCATCAGAGAGAGCCAGTGGGCGCCAGACCCTCCATTGTGAGTGACAGTTGCTCAGTAGTGTCCGATTCTGTGATCCCGTGGCCTGTAGCCTGTCAGGTTTCTTTGTCCATGGAATTCTCCAGGCAAGAATACTGGAGTGAGTCACCATTCCTTTCTCCAGGAGATCTTCCCGATCCAGGGATCACACCCAGGTCTCCCGCATCGCAGGTGGATTCTTTACCATCTGAGCCACCAGGGAAGCCCAAAGTCACTCAGTTGCGTCTGACTCTTTCCAACCTCGTGGACAAACCGTAATGGAGTTCACTTTCTAGGGGATCTCCCCAACCCGGGGATCGAACCCGGGTTTCTCACATTGTAGGTGGATTCTTTACCATCTGAGCCACCAGGAGAGCCCAAGACTACTGGAGTGGGTAGCCTATCCCTTCTGCAGAGGATCTTCCTGCCCCCTGGACATGCCAGTAATACTGCACTGAAAGGTATTTCTGGGAAAGGACCCCAACGTGGGGAGAAAGAAAAGCCCCCAACATGGGGTGTTTCTGCGGAAGGATCCCTGAGACATGCCAGTTGCCCTGCACAGACTCTTCTGGCAAGGCAGCCAGATGTGTGGGGATGTGTGTGGCCACGCAGCCCTGGGGTCAGCACCACCCAGCATTTTGCAGCATGTCCCTCTGCCTTGTGCTAGAGTTGCTCCCGGCGAGCCTGGCTAAGGGTATGGAGGGCGTTCTGTTCACCTGAGCTCCCCCACAGCCTTCAGCCCAGACCTGAAACCTCCAGGACCTGCTGACTGACAGGCAAATGCCATAAAGTGAGGCTATTTCAAACCACTCCTCCAAACAATGAAGGTCAGACGACACAGCTCTGGGGAAGCTAACCGCCCAGTGCTCTCCTCTCGTTGTTTCCCTGAAGAAGCTTCCAGAGCTGGGATGGGGGCCAAGTCACCATGCCACAAAACAGCTGCCTTCTCTCATCTCACATATCCTCTAGGACACAGAAGAACTGCTGCTGTAAAAAAGACTGAGTTATTTTCAAGCCCTTTCTTATCTAATCTTCACAGGTTCTTATCTGCACTTAATAACACGGAAACACAGAGGCTGAGGGGGCAGTCTGCTGGACACAGAGTTGGGATTCCCACTCAGGTCTGCTAACTCCAAAGCCTGTTCCCTCGCCCACTCCATCTGGGGGCAGCCTGTGGTGCCCAAGCCAATCCAGAGGCAGGAAGCCCCTGATATTTGTGCTCAGTCGCTTCAGTTGTGTCTGACTCTGCAAGCCCACGTTTTGTAGCCCACCAGGCTCCTCTGTCCACAGAATTCTTCAGGCAAGAATACTGAAGTGGGTTGCCATGCCCTCCTCCAGGGGATCTTCCCAACTCAGGGATTGAACCGGTGTCTCTTAGGACTCCTGCATTGGCAGGTAGGTTCTTGACCACCTGGGAAGCCCTTGCTATTTGGAAGAGTCTGTTCCTGGAGATTTCCCTCCCCCAGTCTCAAGCCCTGCAGCCTGTGAAGAGTGTCAACACGCAGAACCCCAGTTCTTTAGGGCACAAGGGACTTAGCTGGTGGACTCCATCCGAGGTCTGAGTCCCTGCTCCATATCCAGGATTGGACACAGCAGACTCACATCTTGCTCCTCTCCTTTACCCCTGATGGCTTGCTGATGGTCTGAGTAGACCCACAGGGTTGCCAGCCTCCGTGGGTTGCCCAGTCTTTCTGACCCCCCTGTGGCTATGGGCCCCACCAGCTGCCCGACCTCTCTGGAGGATCCTGACTGGCTACCCGCTTAGCCCCAGCCCCATCGGTTAGCCCTCCCTACGGTTACTGCTGTCTGGAGAGGACGATGCAGGGGGAAGGTCTGAGAAATTGAAGGATAGCTGACCTGGTTGGTCTTAGTTCTAGAAGCTCTAGACCCATTTTGAGGGGTATTAAGCCCCGTGAATTTCTGAGTGTCTGAGGTGAGAGTATCATTAAGTGTTAGTAACTTATCATGTCCAACACGTTGCCACGCTATGGACTGTAGCCCACAAGGCTCCTCTGTCCATGGAATTCTCCAGGCAAGAATGACGGAGTGGGTAGCCATTCCCTTCTCCAGAGGATCTTCCCAACCCAGGGATCAAACTCGGATCTCTTGCATTGCCGGCATGCTCTTTACCATCTGAGCCACCAGGGAAGCCCAACATTAAATGTCCAGGAGATTAAAAACAGTAGCACAAATCCTTGTCTTCATTTTCAAAATTGGTATTGAGATACCATTTTTACCTTCTATGTCAAATACATATTTTTCCATCTGAAAGTAATGTTCAGAAAAATCACTCCCACTGTCCAATGGAGGGCATGGAGGCTCAGAGAAGTTAGGACAGGGCTGATGGTCACACAGCATGAAAACAGCAGAGCAGAGGCTCAAATCTCACAGGTCTGACCAACTCGAGTCGAGGCTTTAACCTATCAGTACAAGACTACGAGTGCGTCATTGCCTCCATATATCCTGCCACCCCAGCGGAGATGTTATATTACAAAAGTAGAATAATGTCAGTACCAGGAGAGTACAGCACTGTGTGGAACATTGGACGATCCTGAGGCCTGAGTCCCAGCACCTCGGGTTAACTGTGTGGACTTGGGTAAGCCTCTCAGCCTCGCTGAAGCCTGGCTTTCTTCTCTATGAAGAAGACAATCATTCCTACAACAGAGTCACCATGATCTTTGAAGTGTTAAGTTCCTGGCACACAGTAGTTGCTCAATAAACGCTACCTACTAGCAAGTATTTCTTGAGCACCTACTCTGCCATCAAGGGCCCCTGTCGAGCCCCCAGCCTGTGTCTGTCAGGCTGTGACACTCCCTCCTTTTCTCTCCATGGTGGGGTCCTTCCCCAGAAACCCCTTTCAGAAGAAAGATTGGCATGATCAGGACTCACGGGATAACAGCCTTTTTTTGAACTTTGGCATGACAATCTGGGTCGTAGGAACCAGGTCCTGGGCCTGTTGACGTCGGTTTTAATCCACGGTCGGTTTTTGATTTAAAACAAGACATCAATATCTTTGGCGACTGCTTCACAAGGGATTCATTGACTTCGTAATGCCCTGATTGGAAAGAAGTTTTAAAACAGAATAAAGAACTCTTCTCAAATAAATAGAAAGCAGTACCTTATGCCTAAGAACACATTTAGTGACTGTAATGCGGTAATGCCCTAGGATGGTCAAGTAGAAGGCTCTGCCTGGACCCACTGAAAGTAACACTCACCATAAAGAGAACACGTGTCTGTGCACCACAGACTGAGCTCACTTAATCCTCACAGCAGCCCTCTGAGGTGTCAGCTCCTCCATTCTAAACATGAGGAAACAGCCTCAGAGACATCCAGTACCTTGCCAAGACACATTCATCTAACCAGGGACTGAGCCCAGCCTCCTCCTCTATAAACTGAGGACAACAATTCTTCCAACACCTGGGAGGCTATGCAGTGAAAGAACCTTTTAGGTTCCTAGCACATAGTAGTTGTTCAGTAACTCTCATGCAGTTTGTTGTGGAGGTGGTTTAGTCACTAAGTCGTGTCCAATTCTTTTGTGACCCATGGACGATAGCCCACCAGGCTCTTCCGTCCACGGACTTTTCCAGGCGAGAACACTGGAGTGGGTTGTCCACCAGGGGGTCTTCCCAACCCAGGATCAAACCCGTGTCTCCAGCATTGCAGATGGATTCTTTACCATTGAGCCACCTGGGAAGCCCAAAAATTGTTAATTGTGTAATTAATGAATATTTATGAAGCACCTACCATGCGGACCCAGAACCATCTGCCTTCCTTGTCCATTCTTTCCTATCACGCCCTGACTCAGGAAACTGTGTCAGAATAAAAGTACTTTGTGCACAAAGCTTTAAGGAAGAAAATGATCTGGGCCAAGGTAAAGAGGGAGCGGTCTCACCTGAAACAGCTGGTAGCCCTGTAAATGGGTGCCAGCATTTTGGAGATGCAGCGCAGCAGTACAAGGCAAAGGCTTTCAAGATGCTGCACGCTCAAAAATATATATGTATTTATTCATGTGACTGTGTCAGGTTGCATCATGTGGGATCTTTAGTTGCGCTGCATGGAGTCTCCCTTTGTGGTGTGCAGGTTCAGTAGCTGTGGGCTCGGGCTTAGTTGCCTCATGGCAAGTGGGATCTTAGTTCCCCATCAGAGACTGAGCCTGTGTCCTCTGTCTTGCAAGCCAGATTCTTCAGCACTGGAATACCAGGGAAGTCCTGCAAGATGCTGCCCACTTTGACCATGGCTTCCCATTACTTGGAAATTAAGAAAAGTATCCAACATAGTGGAAAAGCTCTAAGTCTTCAGATGTACACCACAGCAGTAGCTCCAGTGTGAGAAACAATGACTGGCCTGAAGAGCCACGTCCAAGAGCAGAGCTATGGGGAAACAGCCCAATTTGGTGGAAGACCAGCCCTGTGGGTGGTAAACGCAATGGCCCTGAAGCCCATGGCGATGTTCTTGAAAATAAAGGTGAGCAAAAGAATAAACAAAGTCTAACAGTCTAGACTGTGTGTACGATGACATCAGTGTACAAATGGATACATGTGAATAAAAATAGGTTGGAACCCAGAAAAGTGGGAAAAACTATATTCACGGTGGCATTAGGCATGGGGAAAATATTTGAAACTTTCTAAACATTCTAAAGTTAATTTTCATTTAAGTGAAATCAATTTTGTGAAAGCACCGAAACCACCACCTTGGGACCTATGAGCAAGGTTTTATTTAAATGGCAATGCTCAGTGATGGCAAACATGAAGGAAGGCAGAGTCCTCATGGAAGCAGGAGGATAAATGATCTCTGTGCTGAAGGGCAATTTTGTCACAAATATCAAAAACTTAAATATTTTACATACCTTTCGACTTAGCAGTTTCATGTTAGGCCATTTATCTAAGGAAATAATCGCCATTGTACACAGGTGTGAGCTATAAGGATGTTTGCTCCCACTCTATTTATTTGAGTAATCAGTGTAAAACAACCTAAATCTCCAACAAGAGGGCATTTGCTCCTTAACTAATGGTACCATCAGATAATGGAATAGTACTAATGCATTTTCCCAGGTGGCACTAGTGGTAAAAAAAAAAAAAAAAACCATCTGCCAATGCAGGAGGCTAACAGACTCAGGTTCGAGCCTGGGGTCAGGAAGATCCCCTGGAGGAGGGCATGCCAACCCACTCCAGTATTCTTGTCTAGAGAATTCCATAGACAGAGGAGCCTAGTGGGCTCCAGTCCATAGGGTCAAAAAGAGTCGGACACGACAGAAGCAACTTAGCACGCATGCATTAACAAAAGAGTTTCTAGGAGGATTTTAATTTTTTTTTAAGAAAAAATTTTGGCCTCTTTTATTGGTCCTTCATTTATTTATTTATTTATTTATTTATTTATTTTCATTGATTTATTTTCATCCATCTTAATTCTTTGGCCTGTGTGGGCCTCCCATTGCAGTGGGCTTCTTTGCTATCCCGTGGCTTTGTGGCACGTCCAGCTGGCTTGACCCACGCTGGGACGTCAGAGCAGAGCTATGGAAAACAGCCCAATTTGGTGGAAGACCAGCCCTGTGGGTGGTAAACGCAATGGCCCTGAAGCCCATGGCGATGTTCTTGAAAATAAAGGTGAGCAAAAGAATAAACAAAGTCTAACAGTCTAGACTGTGTGTACGATGACATCAGTGTACAAATGGATACATGTGAATAAAAATAGGTTGGAACCCAGAAAAGTGGGAAAAACTATATTCACGGTGGCATTAGGCATGGGGAAAATATTTGAAACTTTCTAAACATTCTAAAGTTAATTTTCATTTAAGTGAAATCAATTTTGTGAAAGCACCGAAACCACCACCTTGGGACCTATGAGCAAGGTTTTATTTAAATGGCAATGCTCAGTGATGGCAAACATGAAGGAAGGCAGAGTCCTCATGGAAGCAGGAGGATAAATGATCTCTGTGCTGAAGGGCAATTTTGTCACAAATATCAAAAACTTAAATATTTTACATACCTTTCGACTTAGCAGTTTCATGTTAGGCCATTTATCTAAGGAAATAATCGCCATTGTACACAGGTGTGAGCTATAAGGATGTTTGCTCCCACTCTATTTATTTGAGTAATCAGTGTAAAACAACCTAAATCTCCAACAAGAGGGCATTTGCTCCTTAACTAATGGTACCATCAGATAATGGAATAGTACTAATGCATTTTCCCAGGTGGCACTAGTGGTAAAAAAAAAAAAAAAAAAAAAAAACCATCTGCCAATGCAGGAGGCTAACAGACTCAGGTTCGAGCCTGGGGTCAGGAAGATCCCCTGGAGGAGGGCATGCCAACCCACTCCAGTATTCTTGTCTAGAGAATTCCATAGACAGAGGAGCCTAGTGGGCTCCAGTCCATAGGGTCAAAAAGAGTCGGACACGACAGAAGCAACTTAGCACGCATGCATTAACAAAAGAGTTTCTAGGAGGATTTTAATTTTTTTTTAAGAAAAAATTTTGGCCTCTTTTATTGGTCCTTCATTTATTTATTTATTTATTTATTTATTTATTTTCATTGATTTATTTTCATCCATCTTAATTCTTTGGCCTGTGTGGGCCTCCCATTGCAGTGGGCTCTCTCGTTGCGGGCACGTTCTGGGCTCATGCACTCCAGAGCGCTGGCTGGTATTTGTACACACTGGTCCAGCTGCTCCGTGGCATGTGGGATCTTCCCATGCCAGGGATCGAACCAGTGCCCCTTGCACTGCAAGGCGGACTCTTTTTTTTTTTTAACTTTTACAGAGTTTTGTTGTTTACAGATATGTATGATCCCAGATTACTCGTATGTATATCCCCCCCATCCCACCTCTCCAGGCCATCACACAGCGCCCCTGCAGGATCCCCTTTTTTCACAGCAAAATGACAATAGCTATTTTTTTCACATATGATAGTGTAGGTTTTCCAGCTACTTCCTTTACACCTCTCACCCACTGTTCATTCCCCACGATGTCCATATGTCTATTCTCCATGTCTGTTTTTCCATCGCTTCGTTGCATGTGTTATCATTACCATCCTACTAGATTCCATATATGTTAGTATATTTTACTTGTCTTTCCCTTTTTGACTTACTTCACTTTTTATGATAGGTTCTAGATCCAGCCACCTCATTAGCACTGATTCTTCTGCATTTCTTTTTACAGCTGTGTAGTATTCCATTGTATATATGTACCAGACCTTCTTTATCCATCCATTCATCGATGGACATCTAGGTTGCTTCCATGTTCTAGCTATTGTATAGAGAGCTGCAATGAACACTGGGGTACAGGTGCCTCTTTCAGTTTTGATTTCATCAGGGTATAAGCCTAAAAGTGGGATTGCTGAGTCGTATGGTGCTTCTAGTTTTAGTTTTTTAAGAAATCTCCATACTGTCTTCCATAGAGGCTGTATCAATTTACATTCCCACCAGCAATGCAAGAGTGTTCCCTTTTCTCTGCACCCTCTCCAGCATTGATTGTCTGTAGATTTGTTGATGATAGCCATTCTGATGGGTGTGAGGTAATATCTCATTGTAGTTTTGATTTGCATTTCTCTAATTATAAGTGAGGCTGAGCATCGTTTCAAGTGCTTTTTGGCCATCTGTATGTCCTCTATGGAGAGGTTGTCTGAGTTGCTTTTAGATTTTGGAGATTAATTCTTTGTTTGTTGTTTCATTTGCCATGATTTTCTGCCATTCTGTGGGCTGTCTGTTCAGCTTTTTTGTAGTTTTTTTCACCATACAAAAGCCTTTAAGTTTCATTAGGTCCCACATGTTAATTTTTGGTTTTAGTTCCGCTATTCTAGTAGATGGGTCATGGAAGATCTTGCTTTGATTTATGTCCCTGAGTGTTTTGCCTATATTCTCCTCTAAGAGTTTAATGGTTTGTGGTCTTACATTTAGGTCTTCAATCCATTTTGAGCTGATCTTTGTGTATGGGAATGTCAGGGAATGTTTCAACTTCATTTTTTTGCATGTAGCTGTCCAACTTCGCAAGGCAAACACTTTACCCACTGGACCACCAGGGAAGCCCCATAGCAGGATTTTTAATAACATGAAACGATGGTCCCAATATATGCTTAAGTGAAAAAAAGAAAGATGTCCAGTTAGCAGCATTTATAACACCAATATATAAGATGGTTAGATGGCATCTCTGACTCAGTGGACATGAATTTGAGAAAACTCTGGGAGACAGTGGACAACAGAGAAGCCTAGCATGTTCTAGCCATGGCATCTCAGAGAGTCAGACATGCTGTAGCAACTGAAAAACAACAATATATCTCTCAAATTATCTGTTTCTTTTGCATGTATATTTATTTATTATTTTTATGTCCCCTACCCCCAAAAAAGTTAAAGCAGCACTTGATTATAAAAATGTTAAAAAGAAGAAGCAAAGGGGAAAGGCATTTATGCTCCCACAGCCCAGCACAAATTGGGTGAGCACTGCTACATTTACTCCTGGTCCTTCCCTTGTGCCCTGGATTTTAGTTTTTAAGAAATCTCCATACTGTCTTCCATAGAGGCTGTATCAATTTACATTCCCACCAGCAATGCAAGAGTGTTCCTTTCTCTGCACCCTCCAGCATTGATTGTCTGTAGATTTGTTGATGATAGCCATTCTGATGGGTGTGAGGTAATATCTCATTGTAGTTTTGATTTGCATTTCTCTAATTATAAGTGAGGCTGAGCATCGTTTCAAGTGCTTTTTGGCCATCTGTATGTCCTCTATGGAGAGGTTGTCTGAGTTGCTTTTAGATTTTGGAGATTAATTCTTTGTTTGTTGTTTCATTTGCCATGATTTTCTGCCATTCTGTGGGCTGTCTGTTCAGCTTTTTTGTAGTTTTTTTCACCATACAAAAGCCTTTAAGTTTCATTAGGTCCCACATGTTAATTTTTGGTTTTAGTTCCGCTATTCTAGTAGATGGGTCATGGAAGATCTTGCTTTGATTTATGTCCCTGAGTGTTTTGCCTATATTCTCCTCTAAGAGTTTAATGGTTTGTGGTCTTACATTTAGGTCTTCAATCCATTTTGAGCTGATCTTTGTGTATGGGAATGTCAGGGAATGTTTCAACTTCATTTTTTTGCATGTAGCTGTCCAACTTCGCAAGGCAAACACTTTACCCACTGGACCACCAGGGAAGCCCCATAGCAGGATTTTTAATAACATTGAAACGATGGTCCCAATATATGCTTAAGTGAAAAAAAGAAAGATGTCCAGTTAGCAGCATTTATAACACCAATATATAAGATGGTTAGATGGCATCTCTGACTCAGTGGACATGAATTTGAGAAAACTCTGGGAGACAGTGGACAACAGAGAAGCCTAGCATGTTCTAGCCATGGCATCTCAGAGAGTCAGACATGCTGTAGCAACTGAAAAACAACAATATATCTCTCAAATTATCTGTTTCTTTTGCATGTATATTTATTTATTATTTTTATGTCCCCTACCCCCAAAAAAGTTAAAGCAGCACTTGATTATAAAAATGTTAAAAAGAAGAAGCAAAGGGGAAAGGCATTTATGCTCCCACAGCCCAGCACAAATTGGGTGAGCACTGCTACATTTACTCCTGGTCCTTCCCTTGTGCCCTGGATGCCGTCTCATGGAGCTGAGCCCACAGTGCGGATCCCACTGTGCCATTCAAGGTCTCCTCTTTTTTTTTTTTTTTGTAAGCTATTGTTTACTTTTTTTTTTTTTTACATGAACAGTATCTTATTGTTATTTTACTCATATTCTTTTTTTTTTACTTTATTTATTTATTATTTATTTTTGTACATGTATGTTCCCAGATCATTCATATGCATATCCCTTGACCCTCCCCCCACCCAGTTCCCCCCCTCCCATCCCTCCAGACCATCGCTCCAAGTGGTTGTAGGTACTCCTATTCCCCTAGCACAATGACAATAGCTATCTTTTCTACACATGACAGTATAGGTTTCCATGTTACTCCCTCCCACTGTTCGGTCTCCACAATGTCTTTATGTCTATTCTCTGTTTTTTCATGAGTTCACTGCGTGTGTTATCATGACCATCTTACTAGATCCCATATATATGAGTTAGTATACTATACTTGTCTTTCTCTTTTTGACTTACTTCACTTTTTATGATAGGTTCTAGAGCCACCCACCTCATTAGGACTGAGTCTTCTGCATTTCTTTTAACAGCTGTATTTTACTCATATTCTTTTGACTTTAATTTAATTTTATTTTTTAGTGTTGTTTACTGCTACACATTGGCCTGAATCTGCCATAGGTGTACATGTGTCCCCCCTGCTCCCCAAACTCCCCCTTACCTCCCTCCCGGTGCCACCCTCCAGGTCACCACAGAGCCCCTGTCTGAGATCTCCTAGTCCCACAGTGTATCCCTCTCCCTCACTCCAATGTCCATAAGACTGTTCTCCATGTCCGCCTCTCCACTGCTGCTCTGCATATTCATTTATCAACACCATCTTTCTAGATTCCATATATATGTGTCTGTATACAATATTTATCTTTCTCTCCCTGATACACTTCACTCTGCCTAATAGGTTCTAGATTCATCCACCTCATTAGAACTGATTCAAGTGCATTCCTTTTATGGCTAAGTAATATTCCATTATATAGATGTACCACAGCTTCTTTATCCATTCATCTGTTGAAGGACATCTAGGTTGCTTCTATGTTCTAGCTATTGTAAATAGTGCTGAATGAACAATAGGGCCTTTTGACTTTTGTTTATTTTTTTTTATAGTTTAATATTTTTTGTTGCACTGGCTTTTTGTTGCTGCTCACAGGCTTTCTCTAGCTGCAGCAAGCAGGACCTACTTTTGATGTAGGGCATGGGCTTCTTATTGCCATGGTTTCTCTTGCTGCAGAGTTTACAGGCTCTAGATTTGTGGACTTCAATAGCTGTGGCTTGTGAGCTTTAGTTGGTCCCACCACATGTGGAATCTACCCAGACCAGGGATCAAATTCACCTCTCCTCGTCCCCAGCATTGGCAGGCAGATTCATATACACTGTTCCACCAGGGAATTCCACCCACACTTTTCAAGTGACACTTTAACATAGGTATTTCTTTGTGTTCTAATAACATTTTTTTAAAAGAAAGAAAAGAGAGGAGGAGAGGAAAAGGTCCATTTTCATTTTCATCCCAAAGAAGGACACTATCAAAGAATACTCAAACTACTGTACAATTGTGCTCATTTCACATGCTAATAAGATTATGCTCAAAATCCTTCAGGCTAGACTTCAGCAGTAGGTGAAACGAAACTTCTATATGTATAAGGTGGGCATAGAAAAGGTAGAGGAAACATATCAAATTGCCATTGTTCATTGGATCATAGAGAAAGCAAGGGAATTCCAGAAAAACATCTACTTCCATTTCATTGACTACACTAAAGCCTTTGACTGTGTGGATCACAACAAATTTGGGAAATTCTTCAAAAGATGGGAATACCAGACCTCTTTACCTGTCTCCTGAGAAACCTGTATGTGAGTTAAGAAGCGACAGTTAGAACCAGACACGGAACAACGGACTGGTTCAAGATTGGGAAAGGAATATGACAAGGCTGTATAAAGTCACCCTGCTTATTTAACTCCTATGCAGAGTACATACAATATTTATCTTTCTCTCCCTGATACACTTCACTCTGCCTAATAGGTTCTAGATTCATCCACCTCATTAGAACTGATTCAAGTGCATTCCTTTTATGGCTAAGTAATATTCCATTATATAGATGTACCACAGCTTCTTTATCCATTCATCTGTTGAAGGACATCTAGGTTGCTTCTATGTTCTAGCTATTGTAAATAGTGCTGAATGAACAATAGGGCCTTTTGACTTTTGTTTATTTTTTTTTATAGTTTAATATTTTTTGTTGCACTGGCTTTTTGTTGCTGCTCACAGGCTTTCTCTAGCTGCAGCAAGCAGGACCTACTTTTGATGTAGGGCATGGGCTTCTTATTGCCATGGTTTCTCTTGCTGCAGAGTTTACAGGCTCTAGATTTGTGGACTTCAATAGCTGTGGCTTGTGAGCTTTAGTTGGTCCCACCACATGTGGAATCTACCCAGACCAGGGATCAAATTCACCTCTCCTCGTCCCCAGCATTGGCAGGCAGATTCATATACACTGTTCCACCAGGGAATTCCACCCACACTTTTCAAGTGACACTTTAACATAGGTATTTCTTTGTGTTCTAATAACATTTTTTTAAAAGAAAGAAAAGAGAGGAGGAGAGGAAAAGGTCCATTTTCATTTTCATCCCAAAGAAGGACACTATCAAAGAATACTCAAACTACTGTACAATTGTGCTCATTTCACATGCTAATAAGATTATGCTCAAAATCCTTCAGGCTAGACTTCAGCAGTAGGTGAAACGAAACTTCTATATGTATAAGGTGGGCATAGAAAAGGTAGAGGAAACATATCAAATTGCCATTGTTCATTGGATCATAGAGAAAGCAAGGGAATTCCAGAAAAACATCTACTTCCATTTCATTGACTACACTAAAGCCTTTGACTGTGTGGATCACAACAAATTTGGGAAATTCTTCAAAAGATGGGAATACCAGACCTCTTTACCTGTCTCCTGAGAAACCTGTATGTGAGTTAAGAAGCGACAGTTAGAACCAGACACGGAACAACGGACTGGTTCAAGATTGGGAAAGGAATATGACAAGGCTGTATAAAGTCACCCTGCTTATTTAACTCCTATGCAGAGTACATCATGTGAAATTCCAGGCTGGATGAATCACAACCTGGAATCAAGACTGCCAGAAGAAATATCAACAAGTTCAGATATACAAATGATACCACTCTAATGGCAGAAAGCAAAGAGGAACAAAAGAGTCTCTTGATGATGCAAGAAGAGAGTAAAAAAGCTGGCTTGAAACTCAACATTCAAAAAACTAAGATCATGGCATCTGGCTCCACCACTTCATGACAAATAGAAGGTGAAAAGGTGGAAGCAATGACAGATTTTATTTTCTTGGACTCCAAACTTACTGTGGAAGGTGACTGATGTCTTAAAATTAAAAGACTCTTGCTCTTTGGAAGGAAACCTATGACAAAACTAGACAACATATTAAAAACCAGAAACAACATTTATTTGAAAAAGGTCCATCTAGTCAAAGCTATGGTTTTTTCAGTAGTTATTTACGGATGAGAATTAGACCATAAAGAAGACTGTGTGCCAAAGAATTGATGCTTTCGAACTGTGGTGTTAGAGAAGACTCTTAAGAGTCCCATGGACTGCAAGGAGATGGAAACCAATCCATTCTAAAGGAAATGCACCTTGACTATTCATTGCAAGGATTGATGCTGAAGCTGAAGCTCCAATATTTTGGCCACCTGATGCAAAGAGATAACTCACTGGAAAAGACCTTAACGTTGGGAAAGATTGACGGTAAAAGGAGAAGAGGGCAGTAGAACCAGAGATGGTTAAACAGCACCATTGACTCAACGGACTTGAATTTGAGCAAACTACAAGGAAATAGTGCAAGACAAGGCGGTCCAGCATTCTGTGGTCCATGGGGTTGCCAAGAGTCGAACATGACTTAGCCACTGAACAGCAATGACAAGAGAGGAGGCTATGGGGGAAGTTCCTTGTGCTTGGAACCTCCAGACTCGAGAAAATCTAGTCCAGCCATGGTATAAAGGTGGGCACTCTGCTCCGAGCTGAAGACAGACCAAACCCAGCCCAGCCTCCAAGTCCCGGCACTCAGTGGAGCCAGGACACAGACGGAATTCCAGTCACCGTTCCACACATGGTTTCTTCCCACAGTGGGAGAAGCTGAAACTACAGCATTTTCCCAAGAGGTCAAAGTATATGGTTTCTCTCGGAGGAGACAATTCCCCAGGCTCTGACCCCTGGCAAACTGGGAGACACAAGGGGAAACTTGAAGGAACCAGGCATTGGAACTGGATGGGTGGCCTGGATTCAAACCCAGCTAGGGGACCCGGCGCGAGTCACCTGCTCTCTATATATTATTTGTGCATGTTAAGTGGGGCTGCAATAATAATAATAGGAGCTAAAATAAATAACCTACCCTCTTTGAGCACACATGTGCCAGGCAAAGCTCCATGGAACTCTGAAAGCTTCCGGCAGGAATTTAACCAGTGCGACTGCCCACCTCTCCTTCTCCTGCTGTGTGTCACGAGGGGCCCCTGAGGATCCTGCTGGAGGGAGGGGCTGCCCGGGCTCACTTGTCGGACCTCTGGCCGAAGCCCAGGAGGCCGGCTTTGTTCTCCAGTCTAAACAAACAAGGTGGGGTCTTGCCCGTGTTGATGCAAGGCAAGGTGCTTCAGCCAGGGCTGAGCCTACTAATTAGGGCTGGTTTGTTAATCAGCTTCAGACTGATCTAACTTTAATCTGGATTTGCTGAAATCTGACATGCTGCAATTTTATCCACACCCCCTTCAAGAAGCGTCCCTTCAGGGGCACACCCTCTGGGCTCTGCGTCTAGGCTCTGGGGCCCAGAGCTCCCCTAGGGGTCTTCAGGACCCATTTGAGAGGGTCTAGTCTACCCAGTGTTCCCCGAGTGGGGACTGTTATGTCACCAGATCACTCTGGAAACTTTTCACTAAGGCTGGTGCAGGGAGGAGGTCTGAGGGCCCAGGACGGGAGCAATGCCTATCCTCGCCCGGCAGGGAAAACATCTGCTGGCAAGCCCTGTGCGTTCCCGAATCCCAGAGTCAGAAGTCACATTGGGATGACAGGGTAAGAGGCTCCTCTGGGCTTAGGCCTGCCGTTTATTAGCTGTGTGACACTGAGCCGGTTGCTTCACCTCTCTGGGCCTCCATTTCCTTACCTGAAATACAGGACTAAGAGTATGACTGTAAGAGGAGAGAGGTGTGCAGACCACGTAGAAAAAGCACAGTGTGGGTGCTCTGCGAACAGAGCTATTTCCCAGAGTTTTGATGCTAGAAGACAAAGCTGCTGGTTGACTTGGGAGGAAAGGAATAAGGCAGCCCAGTGCTCAGGGATCACTCCACCTCCCCGCAGCGCCTGCAAGGGCACCTGGGGTGTGCACATGGGCACAGGGATGAGAAGCCGCCTCCCCAGCTGCTGCCCAAAGCAGATGTGCCCGGTCTGAAAGGGACACAGATCCCAGGGCCGGCTGCTCTCCTGAATGAGGAGCTGGCCTTCTCTTTGTATAACATCTGCCTGTACCCCCCATTCCCCTCTAAGCCTGAAGCGAAAGTGTTAGTTGCTCAGTCGTGTCTGACTCTTTGCTATCCCACGGACTGTAGATCTCATGGACTGTAGCATGCCAGGCTCCTCTGCCCAAGGAATTCTCCAGGCAAGAACTGGAGTGGGTAGCCATTCCCTTCTTCAGGGAATCTTTCCAATTCGGGGATCGAACCCAGGTCTCTGGCATTGCAGGCACTTTCTTTACCCCTGAGCCACCGGGGAAAGAGACTCCCTGTGAATGAATGGGTGCCCTGCTGATCAGCTCTGGCACAGGAAGCCTTAGGTCAAGGCCAGTGCAGGGCAGCTGCTTACCTGGGGCAGGTCCTGTTTTAGAAACAGTGGAAAATCCTCTCTGGGTTTTGGACATGAATCCGGCTCGAGCAGAGACATTATTTGTCTGCTTGCAGCAAGAGTCAGAGGCCTGGGGGAGAAAATAAACAGCGTACTCAGCACCTTTCCTTTCTTTGTCCTTGTCGTCACGTCACGACGAGTGGTTATAAAAAAAAATTTAAGCCTATTCTCAGAAAATGAGCAGACGTGCGTGGAAAAGGTCACACTGACTATGCCTTTACCTTTGCCCCAGCTGTAGTGGGCGATGAGATTCCGTCACCAGCCAGTGTCTGATGGCTCCACACAGAGGACCGTGCCCCGAGCCACCCTGCAGACCTGGCTGCCCAGATCACTCCCCTTCCACAGGGAGGGACATCCTGCTCAAACTGTTTAAGTTCTCTGAATTTGAGTTTTCCCGTCTATCAAATGGTCAGATCATTCTTGTTTGACTTGAGGCAGAGCGTTGTTGGGGTGGGAATCAGGGAGAATGCTGGAAAGTTTTTTTTTTAATGTGTAATGCTACATATAACTCGAGCATGAAGAAAATAATTACAATTTTATTGAAAGATATAAAAGAAAACATAATAAATTAAAAGATAATTTGTGTTTCCAGATAAAATTACCCAATGCTGTAACAATTTCCACCCAATTTATCTGTAAACTCAATGCAATTGCATTTCAAATCCAATAGGACATTTTTAAGTTGACAAAAGTATCATGAACCTAGAAGGTAAGCATGCAGGAAAACTTGGAATATGTTTAGCAATATGGAACTGGCTTTCCAGGTGGCTCAGATGGTAAAGAATCCGCCTGCACTGCGGGAGACCCAAGTTCCATCCCTGGGTTAGAAATATCCCCTAGAGAAGGGAATGGCAACCTACTCCAGTATTCATGCCTGGAGAATTCCACGGACAGAGGAGTCTGGCAGGCTCCGGTCCATGGGATTGCAAAGAGTTGGACAGGACTAGGTGATTTTCACAAGATAGTTACAGTAAATCCACCCAAAGCAACACCTTGTAGCTTGAAACATTTGTGTAACTGAAAAACTGGAGATGGGCCCCACAGGAAGCCTTAGGTCAAGGCCAGTGCAGGGCAGCTGCTTACCTGGGGCAGGTCCTGTTTTAGAAACAGTGGAAAATCCTCTCTGGGTTTTGGACATGAATCCGGCTCGAGCAGAGACATTATTTGTCTGCTTGCAGCAAGAGTCAGAGGCCTGGGGGAGAAAATAAACAGCGTACTCAGCACCTTTCCTTTCTTTGTCCTTGTCGTCACGTCACGACGAGTGGTTATAAAAAATTTAAGCCTATTCTCAGAAAATGAGCAGACGTGCGTGGAAAAGGTCACACTGACTATGCCTTTACCTTTGCCCCAGCTGTAGTGGGCGATGAGATTCCGTCACCAGCCAGTGTCTGATGGCTCCACACAGAGGACCGTGCCCCGAGCCACCCTGCAGACCTGGCTGCCCAGATCACTCCCCTTCCACAGGGAGGGACATCCTGCTCAAACTGTTTAAGTTCTCTGAATTTGAGTTTTCCCGTCTATCAAATGGTCAGATCATTCTTGTTTGACTTGAGGCAGAGCGTTGTTGGGGTGGGAATCAGGGAGAATGCTGGAAAGTTTTTTTTTTAATGTGTAATGCTACATATAACTCGAGCATGAAGAAAATAATTACAATTTTATTGAAAGATATAAAAGAAAACATAATAAATTAAAAGATAATTTGTGTTTCCAGATAAAATTACCCAATGCTGTAACAATTTCCACCCAATTTATCTGTAAACTCAATGCAATTGCATTTCAAATCCAATAGGACATTTTTAAGTTGACAAAAGTATCATGAACCTAGAAGGTAAGCATGCAGGAAAACTTGGAATATGTTTAGCAATATGGAACTGGCTTTCCAGGTGGCTCAGATGGTAAAGAATCCGCCTGCACTGCGGGAGACCCAAGTTCCATCCCTGGGTTAGAAATATCCCCTAGAGAAGGGAATGGCAACCTACTCCAGTATTCATGCCTGGAGAATTCCACGGACAGAGGAGTCTGGCAGGCTCCGGTCCATGGGATTGCAAAGAGTTGGACAGGACTAGGTGATTTTCACAAGATAGTTACAGTAAATCCACCCAAAGCAACACCTTGTAGCTTGAAACATTTGTGTAACTGAAAAGGTATTGACATTGAAAGATGGTCACAAAATATTACGTTGAAAAAAACTGCAGTATGTTTGGTTTGAGCATATTGGGTAAATTAAATAAATGAACAGAAAAATAAAGTTTAAAAATTAAATAAAGTAATAAATAAATAAAAATTAAAAGTGTGCAAAGCTACAGAGGCAAATTATTTTCATTACTTTTTCTATGATTTTCATTCATTTTGGAACACTGAGTCCTACATATCCCCACCCTCATTCCTCACTGCTCAAAGAATCCTTCTATAAGTGCAGAATATAGGACATACAACAAAATTATGGAATTTAAGATTATGATCAGGGGTATTCTCCTATCCCCCTTCCAGTGTCTATGCTGGAAGCTTTCTCTATCCCTTTTCTCTTTAATAAATTTTTTACTTTACGAAGCTCTGAGCTACCAAAGCCAAGCCTTTTTGATCCCAATGTGAATTTTTCTCCTTTAGAGATCAAGAATCTAACACAGTTCACGGTAAGCTATCTACCAGTCATCTATCATAATGGGGCTCATCCAGAATCTTCAAGACAAGGTAAGGAAACTCAGAGCTCTAGTTCTTCTGTCCTCTCAACACACATTTTCTGCTTTACTTTAAAATTACAATCAGATTTATAAGCACTGACTTGTCTTGACTTTTCTGGACTGACCAGAAAATAAGAATTTTGGTCAACCCAGGAAATATACATTTGCGTGTGTCCCATGTGTTCAGAACTCTAAAACTAATTGGGGGAAGAAAAAAAAAAAAAAAAACTCAGATCATTCTTACAGTGAATCATAAATATTTTAAATGCCAGTTTGCAGTCGATCTCCTGTATCCGTGAGATAAAAGATGCAATAAAAAGTGTGCCTACCGTGGCTGGGAATATTTACTAAATGAGTGAAACTATTTGTTGGGGCCAAGATGGCTTGATTTTCTGTGATACTCCTTTGTTAAAAAAAAAAAAAGTTTCTCGAGAAATGCAGATGGCATTTTGATTTTGTGTTGACAAAGGTAGAGGAATTTAGCTTTTCCCAGGGCACCTAATAACCAGACTGCCTGCAGAGAGGGCAAACAAAAAGATCAGATGGACCAGGCTAATTACTGGACGTCGGGAGAGGAGCCAGGAGGCCGGAGAGGAGGTAATAACAGGTACCGAGGGAGACGCTTCCAACAGAGAAGCGGGGGAAGTCACAGCTAAGCAAAGGCAAAGAGAGGCCATGACAGCCTCAAAGCACGCTGTGGCTAACAGGATTACCGCATTTCTGCTGCTTGCCAGTTGACTCAACCATTGTTCTCCAGGTCTGAAAAAAGCCTCCTGTAGACTAAACACCGCTTCAGCTTCATTCCTTGCCCGGACAGAAAAGCAACAGAAAAGGGGGTCATTTTGTATACCCTGCATGTGTGCCACTGGAAGATTTCACCATTAGACTGAGAAAAGAGGGAGCTCCACTGATAGATTAAAAAAGAATGAAGCAGGTTTACTGTATTGCCATGAGAAAGAGAAAAAATCCCAGATATGATTAAGTAGAAAATGCATGCAGATCGTGGACAGCATAATTCCAAAACTGAGGGAAGGACAAAGGGAGGAAGAGAATATGAACAAAGTTGCCCCTGGCTTTTTAAAATTAATGCATCTATTTTAATTGGAGGATAATTACAGTATCGTGATGGTTTTTGCCGTACATCAGTATGCATCAGCCATCAGCATACATGTGTTGGCCCTGGTTTTTGATGGTTGTTGGTGGAGAAGAATGATAAGGGACTCCTATGTTCCCATTTGCAGGTTCCTGTAATGCTTGAATGTATTTCAGGATGAGCATGTCTTATTTTCAGAGCCAAGATGAAACAATAAAGGAATAAAACATGCAAACTAAAACGATCTGTTGGCAGGAGGACAGAGTTCTGACTTGGGGAATGGTTCGTTCCTTGATTAACAAAGGAAGCTATTCCTATGAAGTCATAAGCATTTATTGCATGCTTACTACATATCCGGACTCAAGCTGAGTCTAGAAGGAGCAATGGGTTGGGGACATGAAGGCACAAAGTGCTAACTAGAGCACCCTTCAGCTCCCCCCAGGAGGACACAGAGGTAGGGGGCACTCACATGGAGTCAGGTGACCCTTGTGTCTGTCTCCCAAGGAACCTGGCCCTCTCAGGAACGGGAAGGGTCCAACACCCAAGCAGCCTCATTATCACTTTATGGTCCAGATCTCGGCCTCTCTTTTGTTAGCAGGTGTGCCTGCGGCTCAGTTGCTCAGTTGTGTCTAACTCTGTGTGACCCTATGGACTGTAGCCCGCCAGGCTGCTCTGTCCACAGGATTTTTCAGGCAAAGATACTGGAGTGGATTTCCTCCTCCAGGAGTTCTTCCTGACCTAAGGATCAAACCCCATGTCTTCTGCATCTCCTGCACTGGCAGGCAGATTCTTTACCTCTGAGCCATCTGGCAAGCCCTTTGTTAGCATGACAGTCTCCTAACTGGTTTTTGGAAATCCACTCTTAACCCACATGCAGTCTATTCCCCACACAGCAGCTGAAGGGAGGTTCTTTAAAATGTGCATCAGATGACATCACTCCATACTGCTTAGTCTCCTCAAGGGCTTCCCAGAACATAGAGAACAAAATATGAACCTCCTCCTGGGGTCTTTAGGGCCACCCTCCATTCCCTCTACCACAGGCCCCTAGCTACTCTCCCCCACCCCGCCCCTGGCAGCACCTTCAGGTTTGTGGGACCTTACTTCCCTAACCAAGGATCATGCCCAGGCCCAAGACAGTGAAAACTCGGAGTCCCAACCGCTTGGTCACCAGGGAATTCTCTCTGTAACTACCTTCTTATAGTTTGCCATGGGCTTAGGTGTTTGCTGCCCCAGGAACTTTGCACATGCTGTTCCTCCAACTCTGGTTCTTCCTTCAATCCTTGGATCTGAGCCTTAGAACCTTCTCTGACTACTCAGTCTAAAGCATCGCCCATCTCCATACCCCACACATATTCTCTTTCTCAGGCTTCAACTGTTTTTCTTCCTCTAAGTTGGCCACAGGTTGTAATTATTTTGTTTGTCTGTCTACTAGTCGTCATCTTGAGTTCTCCACTGGATTCTAAACTATAGCATTGGTCTGGCACAGAGCAGTCACATGACTTATGAAGGGAAGTCCAGCAGGGCTGGAACACGGGGACTCTGATCACTGCCTAGCATTATACCTCAGCACTCAGCTGTTCTCATTGATGCACATATGTTCCTTTCAAGCTGGGCAACTTTGGGCAAGTCCCTTGCCCTCTCTGAACCTCAGCTTCCTCTTCTGTAAAATGAGAATAAAAGAATCCACTTTCCGGGTTCTTGTGATTATGAAATAAGTAAATAAACAACTCTTAGAACAGCACATAGGCTATGAAACATGCTTCATCATCATCATTCTTCATCTATACCTGTTAGAAAAAATAGGAGTGGATTTCCTCCTCCAGGAGTTCTTCCTGACCTAAGGATCAAACCCCATGTCTTCTGCATCTCCTGCACTGGCAGGCAGATTCTTTACCTCTGAGCCATCTGGCAAGCCCTTTGTTAGCATGACAGTCTCCTAACTGGTTTTGGAAATCCACTCTTAACCCACATGCAGTCTATTCCCCACACAGCAGCTGAAGGGAGGTTCTTTAAAATGTGCATCAGATGACATCACTCCATACTGCTTAGTCTCCTCAAGGGCTTCCCAGAACATAGAGAACAAAATATGAACCTCCTCCTGGGGTCTTTAGGGCCACCCTCCATTCCCTCTACCACAGGCCCCTAGCTACTCTCCCCCACCCCGCCCCTGGCAGCACCTTCAGGTTTGTGGGACCTTACTTCCCTAACCAAGGATCATGCCCAGGCCCAAGACAGTGAAAACTCGGAGTCCCAACCGCTTGGTCACCAGGGAATTCTCTCTGTAACTACCTTCTTATAGTTTGCCATGGGCTTAGGTGTTTGCTGCCCCAGGAACTTTGCACATGCTGTTCCTCCAACTCTGGTTCTTCCTTCAATCCTTGGATCTGAGCCTTAGAACCTTCTCTGACTACTCAGTCTAAAGCATCGCCCATCTCCATACCCCACACATATTCTCTTTCTCAGGCTTCAACTGTTTTTCTTCCTCTAAGTTGGCCACAGGTTGTAATTATTTTGTTTGTCTGTCTACTAGTCGTCATCTTGAGTTCTCCACTGGATTCTAAACTATAGCATTGGTCTGGCACAGAGCAGTCACATGACTTATGAAGGGAAGTCCAGCAGGGCTGGAACACGGGGACTCTGATCACTGCCTAGCATTATACCTCAGCACTCAGCTGTTCTCATTGATGCACATATGTTCCTTTCAAGCTGGGCAACTTTGGGCAAGTCCCTTGCCCTCTCTGAACCTCAGCTTCCTCTTCTGTAAAATGAGAATAAAAGAATCCACTTTCCGGGTTCTTGTGATTATGAAATAAGTAAATAAACAACTCTTAGAACAGCACATAGGCTATGAAACATGCTTCATCATATCATCATCATTATTATCTTCAGGCTCTGATGACCTAAAAGAAAAGTATCTGGAAGCTGCCAGCCACATAATAGTTACTGAGCCCTGAGCGCATGGCTAGTCCACATTCAGACAGAGTATAAAATATACACTGAATTTTAAAGACTTAAAATGAGAGGAAGAACGTAAACCATCTAGTTAGTGATTTTATATTGATTAGATATTGAAATATCTTGAACATACTGGGTTAAATAGAATATATTAGTAAAACTAATTTCACCTGTTCCATTTTACTTTTAAACGTAGCTACTAGGAAAACAGCAGAGACATCACTATGCTGACAAAGGTCCGTATAATCAAAGCTATGGTTTTTCCAGTAGTCATGTACAGATGTGAGAGATGGACCATAATGAAGGCTGAGCATCAAAAAACTGATGCTTTCAAACTGTGGTGTTGGAGAAGACTCTTGAGAGTTCCTTGGACTGCAAGGAGATCAAACCAGTCAATCTTAAAGGAGATCAACCCTGAATATTCATTGGAAGGACTGATGCTGAAGCTGAAGCTCCAATAATTTGGACACCTGATGTGAAGAGTCAACTCATTGTAAAAGACCCTGATGCTGGAAAAAAGTGAAGGCAGAAGGAGAAAGGGGGAGGCAGAAGATGAGATGGTTAGATAGCATCTCCGGCTCAGTGGCCATGAATTGGAGCAAACTCCAGGAACCAGCGGAGAAGAGGGGTGCCTGGCGTGCTGCAGGCCACGGGGTCGCAGAGTCATACATGACTCAGCGACCAAATGACAGTAACTAGGAGAGCAAATGACCTCCGTGGCTCCTGTGATATTTCTTTTGGACAGTGCTGGCCTAACGGGCACTTATATTGCTTTGAGCACATTATAATTTATTGTATCCTCTGTAGAAGATGGGCAGGCTCTCTGCAGTCAGAAAAATAAATATTGTCTATAAATATTATAAAGACAAAGGAAATTTAAACTGAAGCATTCTAAGACTAAAATACATGGAAATTACAGCATAATAATATTATTATCTTATGTGCAGTTCATGTCTTGGGTATTTCAGAGTGTTTTCACATTGCGCTCTCATCAGCTCTTCTGATAACCCTGTATGGCAAGTATAATTAATTGCACTTTACAACTGAAACCTGAGAGGCAGCTTGACTTCCCCAATGACCATTCTATTGATTTTCACATATTGTGGAATCCTCATCCACTCTGCTAAGTAAGCACTAGACCTGGACTCATTTAATGTTTGCATTAACACCATGGAATAGACATACAACCCACTTTGCAGATCAGTAACTGGGTCCAAAATGAAACCACACTTGAAATATCTTGAACATACTGGGTTAAATAGAATATATTAGTAAAACTAATTTCACCTGTTCCATTTTACTTTTAAACGTAGCTACTAGGAAAACAGCAGAGACATCACTATGCTGACAAAGGTCCGTATAATCAAAGCTATGGTTTTTCCAGTAGTCATGTACAGATGTGAGAGATGGACCATAATGAAGGCTGAGCATCAAAAAACTGATGCTTTCAAACTGTGGTGTTGGAGAAGACTCTTGAGAGTTCCTTGGACTGCAAGGAGATCAAACCAGTCAATCTTAAAGGAGATCAACCCTGAATATTCATTGGAAGGACTGATGCTGAAGCTGAAGCTCCAATAATTTGGACACCTGATGTGAAGAGTCAACTCATTGTAAAAGACCCTGATGCTGGAAAAAAGTGAAGGCAGAAGGAGAAAGGGGGAGGCAGAAGATGAGATGGTTAGATAGCATCTCCGGCTCAGTGGCCATGAATTGGAGCAAACTCCAGGAACCAGCGGAGAAGAGGGGTGCCTGGCGTGCTGCAGGCCACGGGGTCGCAGAGTCATACATGACTCAGCGACCAAATGACAGTAACTAGGAGAGCAAATGACCTCCGTGGCTCCTGTGATATTTCTTTTGGACAGTGCTGGCCTAACGGGCACTTATATTGCTTTGAGCACATTATAATTTATTGTATCCTCTGTAGAAGATGGGCAGGCTCTCTGCAGTCAGAAAAATAAATATTGTCTATAAATATTATAAAGACAAAGGAAATTTAAACTGAAGCATTCTAAGACTAAAATACATGGAAATTACAGCATAATAATATTATTATCTTATGTGCAGTTCATGTCTTGGGTATTTCAGAGTGTTTTCACATTGCGCTCTCATCAGCTCTTCTGATAACCCTGTATGGCAAGTATAATTAATTGCACTTTACAACTGAAACCTGAGAGGCAGCTTGACTTCCCCAATGACCATTCTATTGATTTTCACATATTGTGGAATCCTCATCCACTCTGCTAAGTAAGCACTAGACCTGGACTCATTTAATGTTTGCATTAACACCATGGAATAGACATACAACCCACTTTGCAGATCAGTAAACTGGGTCCTGAAAGGTTAAGGGACCTGCCCAAAGCCACACATAGGTAGAAAATGGCAGAGTCGAGATGTGAATCCAAGTCCATCTCTTACTCATTAACCACACTATTCAGCCTCGGTGATGGCAAAGTGATGGGAATTAGTGAAGCACTACTGCCAAAAAAAACCCCAACTTTCTGATACAGAAAGAGAAGAGTTTATTTCCTGTAAGAATCTAAAAGGTAAGTGAATAGTTTCTACAAGCGATCCAGAAAATAATATAATCATTACAGATGAGAAAACCATCCCAGAAAGGTTCTGTGATAGATCGTTGTTGCTTAGTTGCTAAGTCGTGCCTGATGTTTTGCCACCTCATGGACCACAGCACATCAGGCTCCCTGTCCTTCACTGCCTCTCAGAGTTTGCTCAGATTGATGTCCACTGAGTCAGTGAGGCTATCTAACCATCTCATTCTCTGCCGTTCCCTTCTCCTTTTGCCTTCAGTCTCTCCCAGCATCAAGGTCTTGACCAAATGAGTCCACTCTTCCCATTAGGTGGCCCAACTATTGGAGCTTCAGCTTCAGGATCAGTCTTTCCAATGAATATTCAGGGTTGATTTCCTTCAGGATTGACTGGTTTGATCTCCTTGCAGTCCAAGGGACTCTCAAGAGTCTTCTCCACCACCACTGTTTGAAAGCATCGATTCTTTAGTGCTCAGGCCTTCTTTATGATTCTGTTCCGTCCACTACTAGAAGATGTATAGCTTTATGACCTTAAACAGAAATTTAAGACTAAAATACATGGAAATTACAGCATAATAATATTATTATCTTATGTGCAGTTCATGTCTTGGGTATTTCAGAGTGTTTTCACATTGCGCTCTCATCAGCTCTTCTGATAACCCTGTATGGCAAGTATAATTAATTGCACTTTACAACTGAAACCTGAGAGGCAGCTTGACTTCCCCAATGACCATTCTATTGATTTTCACATATTGTGGAATCCTCATCCACTCTGCTAAGTAAGCACTAGACCTGGACTCATTTAATGTTTGCATTAACACCATGGAATAGACATACAACCCACTTTGCAGATCAGTAAACTGGGTCCTGAAAGGTTAAGGGACCTGCCCAAAGCCACACATAGGTAGAAAATGGCAGAGTCGAGATGTGAATCCAAGTCCATCTCTTACTCATTAACCACACTATTCAGCCTCGGTGATGGCAAAGTGATGGGAATTAGTGAAGCACTACTGCCAAAAAAAACCCCAACTTTCTGATACAGAAAGAGAAGAGTTTATTTCCCCTGTAAGAATCTAAAAGGTAAGTGAATAGTTTCTACAAGCGATCCAGAAAATAATATAATCATTACAGATGAGAAAACCATCCCAGAAAGGTTCTGTGATAGATCGTTGTTGCTTAGTTGCTAAGTCGTGCCTGATGTTTTGCCACCTCATGGACCACAGCACATCAGGCTCCCTGTCCTTCACTGCCTCTCAGAGTTTGCTCAGATTGATGTCCACTGAGTCAGTGAGGCTATCTAACCATCTCATTCTCTGCCGTTCCCTTCTCCTTTTGCCTTCAGTCTCTCCCAGCATCAAGGTCTTGACCAAATGAGTCCACTCTTCCCATTAGGTGGCCCAACTATTGGAGCTTCAGCTTCAGGATCAGTCTTTCCAATGAATATTCAGGGTTGATTTCCTTCAGGATTGACTGGTTTGATCTCCTTGCAGTCCAAGGGACTCTCAAGAGTCTTCTCCACCACCACTGTTTGAAAGCATCGATTCTTTAGTGCTCAGGCCTTCTTTATGATTCAGTTCCGTCCACGACTACTAGAAGATGTATAGCTTTGACTATATGGACCTTTGTCAGTAAAGCGATGTGTCTGTTTTTTAATAAGCTGTCTAGGTTTGTCATACTAGTTTTCCTGCCAAGGAGCAAGTGTCTTTTAGTTTCAAGGCTGTGGTAGGAGTGATTGCAGTAAGTGATTTCCAGGGCAACGGTTTTCCCACTGCTCCATACTAACCTCAGTGTTGCCCACACTTTCCTCTGGGTTCTGGAAATTCCCGATAAAAGCCTTTCACAGCCTCATGTAGCCATTGGGTAGTCAACAAATGGTAACTGGTTTACCAACTGTTATTAAATGCTATTTCCCAAACTCTCCACTTCCCTTCTTAGGTTTTAGTAAACCATTCACTCAATATATATCTATGAAGCACAGGCAGTATTCTTACATTGTACTGGTTCGGTGCAGGAGTTTCGAATTTGAGAACTTTGCTGTAGCTTGGCAACTGGAACATGCTGGAACAGGAATTACTGAAGTCTTTCTTCGAAACAAGATGTGATGGGATAGTGTATGCATTAGCTGCCGGGTATTTAGAAATGATGGTGTCCAGTCTGGCACACTGGGAGGAGAAAATCAAAGGAATCCACATCAAAAAAAGAAAAACGAAAAAAACAAAAAAAGGAATCCACATCATCACGTACCTTATGGCTCTGAAGGACAGGTGTCAAAAAGATGGTGCTCAGCACCAGGTCAAAAAGCATTTCATAAAAGCTGAAACTCTGGCAGGCAGGACTATTAAAATGACCTTGGGCTTTGAGGATTTGCTTTCAGAAAATGCAAGTTCAGACCTGTGTTAACTTGTGTAAACTAACTCGAATTATTCATCTTATGTTTGGGACTTGGCAAAAATAATTTTGCCATAAAAGCATTTCCACCCAATCCCGTTTCAGGCCACTTACGCTTGACTCATCAGCTGGTGGGTGATTTATTTCATGGAAAGCTTTCAACTTTCTTCTTCCAGTCTTGGTTTTCCTTTGAGTAAAACCCTCACTTTCTTGTTTCTAAAGTTGAATACTATGAATCTCCTTAACAGCAAGTTTGCTTCTCGTGCCTTAAAAGTCCCAGGGCTTGCCTCCCACCCACACCTCCCATCCCCCACAGACTCACTGATTTCATAAAACCTACAATATTTTTGCGGTTTCAACAGAAACCAGCCCTACTCCTTTCAGGAAGCCATGATTAACTATTTTCAGTTAAAGAAACAAACAGAATCAATGTTTGCCAAATGAAAAGGGACAAAAGCCATAAAAACTGAGTGATAACATCACCTTACCCTGGGATACTATGGCAAGTATTGAAGTCTGATAAAACAAAAAAACTTTTTTTCCAGTATTTTATAGTTAAAAGCTTGAGAACATTGCCCCGAGATTCCTCCGCTTGACGGGGGTCAATAACTCCACAGTGCAAAATTGGGGGGAGGCCGTGGGAAGACATTAGCACCTCGCCCAACTTTACTCTGGACATCACGCAGTGCTTCTCGCCCTCTGGGCCGTGGACCAGCACATACCCACAGAAGCAGGGGTGTTTTTTCCAGAGACTCCCCCGGGTTCGTGTCCCAGCTTGGCCTCCTCCTAGCTGTAAGGATTCATCAATGTTCCCAGAATTAAGTTCATCCTAGTCTTGGACTCCTTTTCCCCTTGCATTTGGGGCAATAGTTAACTGAGTCCTTTGCATGAGTGTTCCACGAAATACGTATGACAAGCCTGGATTAAGGAAATAACAATTATCCCCATCTTACAGATGAGGACACCACATTTCCTCAGCAAATAGGGAGGGTTGGAGCCAATACCCTCACCGCCACGAGACGGTATGGATCAGACATCCATTCTGAGGAAAAAAGGGCTGAGAGGAGGCATAGCCCCGTGTTCTATCAGATGAGCAGCTGATAATGCCCGTGGGCGGCTTTCGTTCAGGAAGACTCACTATCTCAGATCTCCTGTGCCCATCGGGACCCACACACCTCTGCTCTTTCCTCCTAACTTCCCCAGAAAAGGGCGGCAAGGTCGGAGCCTCCTCAGTGCTGCTGGCTGTAGCGTCTCTCCTGAGTCAGAGAGGGAGGGCCGAGTGTGTGCGGCTAAAACTCCATTTCCCTGAAGTTAAAGCAGCACGTTAAAGTTTGGATGGAAGAGCCTGCCATTGTGGTTCCGTGTCTGGCTGTTGTTGTTTATATTCCTTCATTGAGCCTACGACTTTATAAGCTTTGGGGCAGGTACATGTTGAACACTTCAGTTTCATGGTCAAGAAAGGATCAGGGCCAACTGATACTGACAACTGATTTGTCTGTTTTCTTCGGTCTTTTTCCATGACTGTATCTACTGCCTCATCCTGAATAACAAGCAAAATCTAGCAAACCTACAGAAATAAGAGTCTTTAGGAATAAGACAGAAAACATTGCTGGTTTTTTGGTGACAAAAATCAATTTTGGATAGTTTACTTCAACTCAAAATGTGAAAAAAGTTCATTTTTTAGGGTGAGGGGAGAGGACAAAACAGAAATTTGTGGTAAATTATCTTTTCAAAAATATTTATCACCTTCACAATTGAAAATAAATTCTTTTTTTTACTTTTTTTTGGCATATAGTTTACTACCGGGGGAATTTAGAAAGCCATTTTAATTGTGAAATTAATAAATGTAAGACTTATCTAAATTTCAAAAAATATTATATGCTATATTATCCCTGAAAAAAAAATCAGTACTATTTCGAAGTGTGTTCCTTGGCTTTCCAGTTCTAGAGATAAAGTTGTGTTGGTGGTAATGGCAAAACCCGGGTCAAATAAATTTGAGAGGTTTCACACCATTTTGAAGGTTCCAGGGTCAAATAAATTTTAAAGATTCCAAACAGGAGGACCCTTTCCAGCAAATAGGGAGGGTTGGAGCCAATACCCTCACCGCCACGAGACGGTATGGATCAGACATCCATTCTGAGGAAAAAGGGCTGAGAGGAGGCATAGCCCGTGTTCTATCAGATGAGCAGCTGATAATGCCCGTGGGCGGCTTTCGTTCAGGAAGACTCACTATCTCAGATCTCCTGTGCCCATCGGGACCCACACACCTCTGCTCTTTCCTCCTAACTTCCCCAGAAAAGGGCGGCAAGGTCGGAGCCTCCTCAGTGCTGCTGGCTGTAGCGTCTCTCCTGAGTCAGAGAGGGAGGGCCGAGTGTGTGCGGCTAAAACTCCATTTCCCTGAAGTTAAAGCAGCACGTTAAAGTTTGGATGGAAGAGCCTGCCATTGTGGTTCCGTGTCTGGCTGTTGTTGTTTATATTCCTTCATTGAGCCTACGACTTTATAAGCTTTGGGGCAGGTACATGTTGAACACTTCAGTTTCATGGTCAAGAAAGGATCAGGGCCAACTGATACTGACAACTGATTTGTCTGTTTTCTTCGGTCTTTTTCCATGACTGTATCTACTGCCTCATCCTGAATAACAAGCAAAATCTAGCAAACCTACAGAAATAAGAGTCTTTAGGAATAAGACAGAAAACATTGCTGGTTTTTTGGTGACAAAAATCAATTTTGGATAGTTTACTTCAACTCAAAATGTGAAAAAAGTTCATTTTTTAGGGTGAGGGGAGAGGACAAAACAGAAATTTGTGGTAAATTATCTTTTCAAAAATATTTATCACCTTCACAATTGAAAATAAATTCTTTTTTTTACTTTTTTTTGGCATATAGTTTACTACCGGGGGAATTTAGAAAGCCATTTTAATTGTGAAATTAATAAATGTAAGACTTATCTAAATTTCAAAAAATATTATATGCTATATGATCCCTGAAAAAAAAAAAATCAGTACTATTTCCCGAAGTGTGTTCCTTGGCTTTCCAGTTCTAGAGATAAAGTTGTGTTGGTGGTAATGGCAGCAGGGAGATAGTTCCAGGGTCAAATAAATTTGAGAGGTTTCACACCATTTTGAAGGTTCATAACACCTGATGGTGTAGTGAATGCACTGAGACGGTCTGCAATAAAAAAAAAAAAACCTGTCTAACTTTGTTTAAACAGCCATTCCCAAACCTCCCTCCATCATAGGATCTTTTTGTCTTCAAAAACCTACTAACATATTCTTGAGAAAAACTGTTCCCCAAACTTCCCATTCGAGGGAAAGTTTTGTAAACCATCTCAGTAGAATTTGTCTGAGTCTTGCTGAAGTGACACGCACCAACCCTTCCCACTGTTCAGTGGCTTTCTTTCCATTGCCAGGACTCTGGTCTCTGATCTGGTTGCATGCTGTCATCCAGGACCCTCTCTCCGGCACAGAGCAGCTCTTCCCGAGTCACTGCTGCCGCACAAATACGGAAAGGCCGTGGAAGTCCCCATCACCACCACCTGCCTCATGTAACTTCTTGGTCAGTCCCGTGAATAATTCGGGAGCAAAGGTCTGGAGTGTAGTCACAAAGGTTTTCAGATTGTGTGAATGCAGACAGATGACACTGTCAAAAGGCTGGGTGCAGTTGCTGCAGGAGTCATCAGGAAGTTTCTAAAATGTATTGACCCACAGTATTTTGGGGTCAGTGGCACCTGGAGCCACGCTTCTGTCGGCCACACCAGAGATCAGTAAGGCAGACCTTTCTCTGATGGGGCTGTCACTAGGTCGCAACTCTTCTGACTCCATGGACGATGACCTGCCACACTCCTCTGTCCATGGGATTCTCCAGGCAAGAAGACTGGAGTGGGTTGCCATTTCCTTCTCCAGGGGATCTTCTTGACCCAGGGATCGAACCTGTATCCTGCATTACAGGCAGATTCTTTACCCCTGAGCCACCAAGGAAGCCCTCTCTGATGGGGACTACTTTTAATTCCCTCTGGGTCTAGGATCCGGAAACAAGAGACTCTAAATGTGAAAGACAGCGAAAGAAGGGGTGGAGGAATCAACTGGCTCCCAGTTCTGGAAAGAACTAAACGAGATGAGGGGAAGTTCCTGACAGAGATCTTCACCAACCATTTAAGGCCCCTGCCCAGGGACACAGGACCCTATATGTTTATAAACATAAACTCCCACATCCATCACAGCAGAGAGAGAAAGCCTGAACAACTCAGCGTCTGCCTTATCCTGGGTTTGGTCTGAATTTTTTAAAAACCTGATTAGATCCTTTCATACACGGATCTTCCCTTGGGTCCCTTCTCCCTCAGATGGCCTAGCCTGGTCGTTTGGAAATGCCTAGCAGGGAGTTGATGGTGTGCTCTGAGTCAGTGCCTACGCTGGCACCGGGCAGGAGTGGGCAGAGCCACGATTTGGCAAAGTTCTCAGAGAGAAAACCTAGGTGTTGCAGGAAGTATTGTTTGTGACTCAGGTGGTAACAATCATAACATTTAACATGTTTACAATGCTCCTCAGTTTCAAAGACAGTTTTGCTCATTGCAACGTCAATTTGCCCAGTGCCTCTGGGGAGTCTTGACTCTATGAGGCAACTGAACACAGAGGGTGACGTGCTCGAGGTCACATTGAGACGCCACAGCTGAGTCAGGATCGGTCTTAAGTCTTGTCTCTGGTGCCAGGCCATTGTGAGACGCCACTTCTTTTGGCCGCTGCTTTGGAGTCTCTTTCTCCACAGGGCTGGCGCCGAAGGGGTAGTGGTGTGGTTGTTCTGTGCACTGGCTGGGGGTTTGTGCAGCCTGAACATCTTAGCTAGAGGGGCATGTACTCCAAAATCGGATTCAGGTCAGCCAAGCTCGAATTCCAATAAATGGCTGCATTCAGTGTATCTTAAATGGTCTCTTTGTGTAGTTTTTTTTTTTTTTTTTTAATCAATTCCAGTGTCAGGTATCATAACATATTTTTTCAGGAGATAAATACAACTTTTAAAGGGGCAGATGGCAAATGTGTCTTGTTGCTGGAGTTTGCTTTCTTTTTCACTTTCCTACCTCTGTGAGTCTTACCCTACTTCAACCCTTTCCCCTTGTTACATCTATGTGTTATCTTGTCAATGGATGGATGTTCAAATAAAGACTATCCTTGCCCAGGTCTGGCCAGGGACACTGGCACTTCATGGAGCTCCTTGATGTTTGAAGTCATCCACAGAGATAAAGACTCACATCTTACAAAGAAGAGAAATGGGGAGGAGAGGAATATTCTTAAATTCCCAGCCTGCTGCCTGCTTTCTTTTCTGTCTCATCAGATTTCTCAATAACTTGAATAATCCAGTTACCCAAGGCAGTATAAGAAGTCCTATTAGGGCAAGATGTATCATAATTTTGTCCTGGTTTGCCTAAGAGAAACCTCAGGGAAACATCTGCGACTCCTCTCCATGCTGACTAAATTGCCTTTGGATGATCCGGTTCTGAATATTCTTCTAGCTTCTCTTTCCACTCTGGCAATGCTTAGTAGTGGGGAAAAAATTACCCCCAAAATTACCAGCATGATATCTGAGGAGACAGTTACTCTCCTAATTGGAACCCCAGGCCTCTGGAAAGAAGGTCCCGGATGTCCGATGTATGATTATGCAATAAATGAAGGAAAGGACTGAGTGGTTCGTGTGCTTATTCAGGGTAAGGGCTTCTCACCATAGAGGGGAAAGTACATGTCCCTTTCTTGGACAATGACACACTTTCGAACACTGGGGACCGGTGAATGACGTTGTAGAACCCCGGGCCTGGGATATCATCCTGAAAGGGAAGAGAACATGGTGCCATCAGGAGACTTCCCATTCCATGGTGCTTTTCTGCAAGTTTTACATCCATTAGCACTAAGCTCCACTGTAATCCTCTTGCACAGGCAGAGGTGCCACCTCACGGATGACAGCCCGGTTCCACCCATTCCTGACCTGTCCTGTCACCGTCTCAGTTAGCAAGCGCTGGGGCTGGCATTCTAGCCTAGGTCTGGGGCTGCCTCCTTCCCCACACACAGCCCCTTCTCTTTCCACTATTCTATACTGACTTCCAGGAGAATGCGGTGGTTTCTCCGTGCCAACGGGCACATGGGCAGAGAGTTGGACCCTGGGTGCTTCCACAGCTGTGCAGGTCAGCGTGTGCTGACTGGACTGTCAAAGCCAGGGCGAGGCAAGGGTGGCCGATTTCACGTTCACCACACCCCACCTGACTCAGCTTCCTCCCCAGCCTTTCAGAGGAGAAACCAGGGAGTGTTTCTGTTTATAAAGCAAAATGAAACAAAAACAACCTTCATCCCAAACAAGACCATCTCTAACTCTCAGACAAAAAGAGGTGGGCTCATGAGGCTCAAGTGCTCAGCGATGCAGGTCTAGTAGAAAGAACCAAACAAAAGCTTGATTTCTAAGCGCATTTCTGCTGTTGCACTTAATGGGGTCTGGGTCTCATTTTCCATGCTAGTTACCGGGGGCAGGTAAACGTTGACAGAAGTTAGGCCAAGCAGGTGGCATGAAACGACAAGGACGCTCCTCTGTCTTTAGAGTTTGCGGGTGCCTCCTTGGTGCTGAGAGCTTTTCAAAGGTGGTCCCATTTAATCTTCTGATGAGAAAGGGACGCCTCCATTTGACAGATGGAGACACTGAGGCACATAGAGATGAACTCAGCCAAGGTCCCCCTGCCGCCCACGGCAGCACCTGAATTTGGGGGTTACATGATGGGGTATGCTAGCCTTTTGCAGGGGGGATATTATTGGCTCCATTTTAAGGAAAGTGAGGTCCAGAGATGTTGGGGCCACAGCTAGTAGATGGTGAAGTGATAAACTTACACCCGGTATGCCTCCAGAGCTTGCTACCTCCAAGATCGGCCCCAGATTCCTCCTGTTCCCTACTACCTTCTCCAGAGCAGAAGGAGAGCCCAGGGCTCCAGCAGGGCCCTCACTGACTCTCCAGTCTGGACCCAGGAGTGTGTGACTGTGGTTTAATATAAGGATGTGCTCATCGGGGCTATTAGCAGATTCTTCTGGGACTTCCCTGGTGGTCTGGTGGTTAAGAATCCACTTCCACATGTATACCTATGATTGACTCATGTGGATGCTTGGCAGAAAACAACAAAATTCTATAAAGCAATTATTCTTCAAATAAAAAATTAATTAAAAAAGAAAAATAAAACAAACAAAAAAGAATCCATCTTCCAAGGTAGGGGATGTGGGTTCAATCCCAGGTTGGGGAACTAAGATCCCACATGCCTCGGAGCAACTCAGCCCTTCGGCCACGACTACTGAACCTGCAGCAGGAGAAGCCTGCACGCCCCAATGAGAGAAGCCCAGAGCTGCAACAAAGACCCAGAGCAGTCAGAAATAATAAAATCAAGCAAACAACACAAACAAAAACAACACACACAAAGGAGGCTCTTCTGTGCTGAAGTTTACATGCAGCGAATCCTTTGAGTCTTGCTTAGTGGAGGTGGGGAGGGGCTGATTACCTCAAAGACCGTGGTGGACAGAGGGGCACCTGACTGCCAGGGAAATAAGGGACTGGTCTTGGTCTCATTTTCCATGCTAGTTACCGGGGCAGGTAAACGTTGACAGAAGTTAGGCCAAGCAGGTGGCATGAAACGACAAGGACGCTCCTCTGTCTTTAGAGTTTGCGGTGCCTCCTTGGTGCTGAGAGCTTTTCAAAGGTGGTCCCATTTAATCTTCTGATGAGAAAGGGACGCCTCATTTGACAGATGGAGACACTGAGGCACATAGAGATGAACTCAGCCAAGGTCCCCCTGCCGCCCACGGCAGCACCTGAATTTGGGGGTTACATGATGGGGTATGCTAGCCTTTTGCAGGGGGGATATTATTGGCTCCATTTTAAGGAAAGTGAGGTCCAGAGATGTTGGGGCCACAGCTAGTAGATGGTGAAGTGATAAACTTACACCCGGTATGCCTCCAGAGCTTGCTACCTCCAAGATCGGCCCCAGATTCCTCCTGTTCCCTACTACCTTCTCCAGAGCAGAAGGAGAGCCCAGGGCTCCAGCAGGGCCCTCACTGACTCTCCAGTCTGGACCCAGGAGTGTGTGACTGTGGTTTAATATAAGGATGTGCTCATCGGGGCTATTAGCAGATTCTTCTGGGACTTCCCTGGTGGTCTGGTGGTTAAGAATCCACTTCCACATGTATACCTATGATTGACTCATGTGGATGCTTGGCAGAAAACAACAAAATTCTATAAAGCAATTATTCTTCAAATAAAAAATTAATTAAAAAAGAAAAATAAAACAAACAAAAAAGAATCCATCTTCCAAGGTAGGGGATGTGGGTTCAATCCCAGGTTGGGGAACTAAGATCCCACATGCCTCGGAGCAACTCAGCCCTTCGGCCACGACTACTGAACCTGCAGCAGGAGAAGCCTGCACGCCCCAATGAGAGAAGCCCAGAGCTGCAACAAAGACCCAGAGCAGTCAGAAATAATAAAATCAAGCAAACAACACAAACAAAAACAACACACACAAAGGAGGCTCTTCTGTGCTGAAGTTTACATGCAGCGAATCCTTTGAGTCTTGCTTAGTGGAGGTGAGGAGAGGGGGCTGATTCCTACCTTGCAGGGGATGATGATCCGTGGTGGACAGAGGGGCACCTGACTGCCAGGGAAGGGGAGGCAGGCTGCCGGAGGCACAGCCTGACCAGAACCTGTGGCCTGTAGGTGTGAGGCAAGGGGCTACAGGAAGAGGAGCAAGAAAGAGTGCTGGGGGGCTGTTGGCAGGACTGACATGGTGAGATGATTACTGCATGCCTTGCACTGTTCAGCACTCACTAGCACATTTAATCTTCATCTTAATGATGAGAAGACAGGACCCAAAGGGATGAGGTCCAAGGTCACACAACTAGTGACAGTCAGAGCCCGAGTTTGAATCCGGAAGTCTTCACCTGACCATTAAACCAAACTCACTCTCAGATGAGTATAGGGTACGATGTGCAGGAGAAGAAGAAAAACAGTCCATTGAGTTTGGGATTAGGAATTCTAGTATCGGTACTGCTGCTAGCCAAGTAACCTTGAATTTGCTACCTCTCTAGACCTCCGTTTCTTGTGTAAAAATCTAAGATGCTGCATTATAATGGCTTTGGGTACCTTTTAGCTTCCTGAGTCCCTCCAATGAGGAAAAGGTGAAGCAGGAAATGTAACCACGACTTTTCTAGGTTTAAGGAATAAAAAGTCTTGTACATCTCCAGCCCCAGTCTCGCATCACACTCCTGACACCAGCATCAGCTCACAAGAATTTTCTGGTCACCTCGATATATCTGCGGAGCTAGGCTTGCTGGCTAAAACGTAAGCCTGCAAGGTGGCTCCATACAACACTGCCGAGTCAAATTTCAGATAAACAACACAAACTATTTTAGTATAACTAGGTCCCAAACAATATTTGGGATATTAAAACAGTTTGTTATTTATCTAAAATTTTTAATTAGTTAGAAATTCTGTATTTTTATTTGCTAAATCTGATAATCCTACTAAGCCTCAATCATGTTTTTCTTTTTAATTTTTCTTTTTATTTATTTATTTTTTCTCAATCATGTTTTATCGTTTGAGCCCATGGCAAATAGGAAGAGAACCATCACCTCTCAGCCTGGAGGGAGAGTGTGCCATCTGTTTGCCTGGGGGTTGCTCATGAGGGCAACTGTTAAATATTCAGAAACATTGCTAGTGGTAGCTTGAAACTGACCAGGGTTAAAACTGACCAGGGTCAGGGTGTTTACACCACAGAAACTGGCAAATAGCATACATCAGAATGCTTCTTTGTAGAGGGGAGAGCTGGTTTACCTCACTACCTGTACTCCATTGTAAGCAGGTTTCCAAGCTGTTGGGAGGGGAAGTTTCAGCTGCAGAGAATTCAAGCATCCTCCTGCAAATGCAAGAGGTGGTGGACAGCTCCCCAGGAAGGCAATACCAGTCCAACCTTCCACCTCTGGGATAACAGTTTCTGGGACTAATGTTACATAACATGGGGAGTTCTGGCCTCTCAGCATCTCCCGAAAAGCAAGAGCCAAAGTCAAAACTGATGCAAACTCAGCCAGCCCTTGGCTTCTTGGCCAAAATGAAAACCGAGAAGGTGAAAACCACCCAGAAGGTGCAAACCAAATAAACCAACCAAATAAAATGGGTATGGGGAGGGAGAAAGGAAGAGAACTATTCCTTTGAGCCCTGCTGACTGCCTTTTGAGGGTTTCCCAGGAATCGCTGGGCAAGCGCTACACCTGTTACCCCCTGCGCCTGCCTCCCTGCATGAGGACTGAATGAGTCAATGCACGGTTCCCCAATCTCATCACTGCTGGTCCACAACAGCCTCAGCAGAATCAGGACTTTCCCTCCGGGCTAAGGACCTTTCAAGTGGGATGGAGTAAGAGATGATTAGCTGATGTGCTCCCATCCTCCGCCCAAGACACACGGGCAACATTGTGTGCAAATGTACTTAAAGCACACTTTTGAAGGAGGGGCTTCCCAGGTGGTGCAATGGTATAAAGAATCTGCCTGCCAATGCAGGAGACAGAAGAGACATTGGGTTTGATCTCTGGGTCAGGAAGATCCCCTGGGTAGGAAATGGCAACCCACACCAATATTCTTGCCTGGAAAATTCCATGGACAGAGACGCCTGGACCCTACAGACCACAGGGTCATAAAGGATCAGACACGACTGAGCACACGCACACACACACACACACACACACACACACACGGTGCCAAAAGGGCAGCCTCTGCACGTGCCAAGGGTAGGACACAGATATATGTTCACTTGACTTTGGGTGAAGTTTCAAGAGGTGAGGAGGAGAAGAGAAAGAGCTGGGCATTTACCTCCTCACCCCAGAGGGCATGGTGTGGACAGTATGGGAAAAGCTAGTGACCCACAGAATAGTGGAAACAGAGCGCTAGTGTTAACCCACCGGCAAAACTGCACAGGAATGTGGGGTTCCTGAAGGAACAACCTCCTTTTACAAGCGCCTCTGGTCTCGGGGTCTCAAGACAATGTTTCCATCCACCTGCTGATGACAAGGCAAACCTTTTGGCTTGTAGTAAGGCAAGCTCCGGTCACCTCTGGGATAACAGTTTCTGGGACTAATGTTACATAACATGGGGAGTTCTGGCCTCTCAGCATCTCCCGAAAAGCAAGAGCCAAAGTCAAAACTGATGCAAACTCAGCCAGCCCTTGGCTTCTTGGCCAAAATGAAAACCGAGAAGGTGAAAACCACCCAGAAGGTGCAAACCAAATAAACCAACCAAATAAAATGGGTATGGGGAGGGAGAAAGGAAGAGAACTATTCCTTTGAGCCCTGCTGACTGCCTTTTGAGGGTTTCCCAGGAATCGCTGGGCAAGCGCTACACCTGTTACCCCCTGCGCCTGCCTCCCTGCATGAGGACTGAATGAGTCAATGCACGGTTCCCCAATCTCATCACTGCTGGTCCACAACAGCCTCAGCAGAATCAGGACTTTCCCTCCGGGGCTAAGGACCTTTCAAGTGGGATGGAGTAAGAGATGATTAGCTGATGTGCTCCCATCCTCCGCCCAAGACACACGGGCAACATTGTGTGCAAATGTACTTAAAGCACACTTTTGAAGGAGGGGCTTCCCAGGTGGTGCAATGGTATAAAGAATCTGCCTGCCAATGCAGGAGACAGAAGAGACATTGGGTTTGATCTCTGGGTCAGGAAGATCCCCTGGGTAGGAAATGGCAACCCACACCAATATTCTTGCCTGGAAAATTCCATGGACAGAGACGCCTGGACCCTACAGACCACAGGGTCATAAAGGATCAGACACGACTGAGCACACGCACACACACACACACACACACACACACACACACGGTGCCAAAAGGGCAGCCTCTGCACGTGCCAAGGGTAGGACACAGATATATGTTCACTTGACTTTGGGTGAAGTTTCAAGAGGTGAGGAGGAGAAGAGAAAGAGCTGGGCATTTACCTCCTCACCCCAGAGGGCATGGTGTGGACAGTATGGGAAAAGCTAGTGACCCACAGAATAGTGGAAACAGAGCGCTAGTGTTAACCCACCGGCAAAACTGCACAGGAATGTGGGGTTCCTGAAGGAACAACCTCCTTTTACAAGCGCCTCTGGTCTCGGGGTCTCAAGACAATGTTTCCATCCACCTGCTGATGCCATCAAAGGCTAGAAAGCCTTTTCTCAGGCTGATGTGGCCACAGTGGAAAGGCAAGCTCCGGTCAGCAGAGAGGGCAGGGCACCCTGCATCTACCCCTAAGGCACGTCCCCTCCCTGGGCCTCAGTCCCCTCGTCTGTGAACCTGCAAAGAAGACATGTCAAGATTCTGTGGTTTTCAACTGCACTCTGGGCTTCCACGAGGAACCCAGGGAAGGAGACCTGAGTCGACAGCAGCTTCAAGCAGCAATTTCTCAACCAGAGAAAATCATAATTTGAGAAGATATGTGTACACCAATGTTCACTGCCGCACTATTTACAAGATCCAGGACATGGAAGCAACCTAAATGTCTACCAACAGAAGAATGGATACAGAAGAGGTGGTGTATATATACACAATGGAATCTTACTCAGCCGCAAAAAGGGATGAAATTGGGTCATGTGTAGAGATGTGGATGGACCTAGAGACTGTCTTACAGGATGAAGTAAGTCAGAAAGAAAAACAACTATCCTATATTAACGCATATAAATGGAATTGAAAAAATGGTATAGATGAACTTTTTACAAAGCAGAAAGAGAGACACAGATGTGGAGGACAGATGCACGGATTCCAAGGGAAAAGGGGGAGAGGATAGGGTAAATTGGGAGATTGAGATTAACGTATATACACTGCTCGTACTACGTGCAAAATAGGTAACTAAGGAGAACCTACTGCAAAGCACAGGGAGCTCTGCTCGGGGCTCTCTGGTGACCTAAACAGGAAGGCAATCCAAAAAACAGGAGGTGTAAAAAAAAAAAAAAAAAAAAAACAGGAGGTGTATGTGTACATATAGCTGATTCATTTTGCTGTACAGTGAAACAAACACAACATCCTATTGAAAAGCAGCAGCAATTCCCTTTTACTTACTCCACCAAAGAGCCTCAGTATGAGATGCTGTCACAGACAGGGCCCCTCTGCTGTGTCCAGAGATTCAGGGGTCACTGAAGCCCTTCTGGTACAAATTGTCTACAGTTTTGAGATGTGCCCCTGGTAAGACACCCTTCCTCCTTTCTGCTGGCCTCCTCTTCCTCCCCACCCCATCCCCCACCCAACCCCTACCCCATACCCTAATGTCTGGCTTCAAAGTTTCCACGCCTCTGATCACAGAGGAGAAGGGAGAGACAGGGAGCTTACTCTAAGCAAGAAAATAACACTTATTTGTTCAGAATGGGGATCTCAGGCATGAAAGGTCCTTGGGGGCCCTCAAGAAGCAACCAGGAAAATGGGGATGGGTTCTCTTGTGGAGACAGTTTCTTAGGGCCCAAGGGAAGAGCAGGTGTTGAGGAAACCCAGGGACACTGGCCACCTGCGCAGATGAAAATGGGAACCAGATCTTTGCCCGTCACTGGCCTGGCTGGATTGGAAACACAGACAAGACCAGCCAAACCTGCATTTTCAAAGGTCAGATTACACGGATCTCATCTCTGAGCACCCAGGCCCCTCTTGCTGAGACTTCCTCTTGGTTAGGGCTTCCAGTGGTGCCATGGTAGAAGAGCCTGCCCACCAAAGCAGGAGGCACAGAGATGCAGGTTCAATTCCTGGGTGCAGAGAATTCCCCGGAGAAGGAAATGGCAGCCCGCTTCAGGATTCTTGCCTGGAAAATTCATGGACAGAGGAGCCTCGCGGGCTGCAGTCTGTGGGGTGGCAAAGAGTCCGACATGACCTAGCAACTGAGTACGCACAGGTCTTTGTTAGATCTGGTGTCAGCTCATTAGCAGCCCCGGAAATCTCCTGAGTGGAATACGGGCAAAGACTCAATACAACAAGCACACACAGAAGCCTGTGGGGGTGCAGGGCTGGGCTGAGCAGCCAGGGTACAGGCACGACGGCTCGGCATCCTGCAGGTATGTTCTAGGAACAGGACAGAGAAGACATGGAAGAACAATCTAAGACTTGTAGGGTGAGTTCCCGTGACTCGAGGAGAAAGGCCTGGACTTGGGATGACTTTTCAGAGGCTTTGGGGTCTGGAAAGGACTTTGACAAGACGTGCACATCCATTACTGCCCCGCCAAGTGGACGGGGGTGGGGGTGTTCAAGGGAGGGAGATGCCGGCAAACAGTCTGGGAGCTCAGACCTGCCACCTGGGCCGTCCTCACTCTGCCGGACCCTGGCTGTGCAAGCGAGTTACCCCGCCTTATGTCTCAGGGTCATTATCTGAAAAGTGGGGATAATGCTGATGCTGAGCTCACAGTGATTACGGGGATTAAATGAATTCAGAAAAACTGAATCGTCAAGGGGAGCCTGGCGTGCTCTCTGGGTCGGTTGAGTGTTTGCTGCTCCCACCCATGTGTCCTGCAGATCCCCGAGGAAGGGGTGCTGGCGATAGATGTGGAGCGGTCAGGCTTCCAGAGCAGGAAGGTCAGGCAGATCCCACTGTGGCTTGGACCATGCACCTGAGTCCACGGTAGGGAAATTATTCTTCTGAATGTGGTGGTCTTTGCAAACGGAACTTCCTTTCATTTAAAATCTCTGAGGTATGAAATATCCCTGGTCTCATGCCTTATCAAGGTAATAAGTGAACAGTATTAACTTTGTACAATCTCGTCACAGGTTAAACACTATCCTGCTTACCACGGTGGAGGGTGAATTTGCTGTCAGGATCTGTCTGAAGTTAACATATACTTTTAAACTGTGGCTTACGAGTGGGACACCCACGCTCTATCCAAAGGGGGTGGGGGGTCTGTATACTACCAGGACCCCTTCATTTGTGCCTGGAAGAGATCAATCAAGTTTAGGATTGTGGGACACGAATCCCTGACAAGGGCCTACCTGTTATTAATACAATATCCTTATTTTTAAGATGAGGAAATGGAGACACAAAGACTTTAAGTGTGTGTCTTCAGTGTTAGCTTGGGAAACATGGTGCGACCGCGATGACAAGGGGACAGCACTGGGGAGGCAGGGGGAGAAAGCGTTCCTCAGGTCGCTGGGCTGTGCTTGGTCCTAGATTAGATATGTCTCTTCACGCATGGAGAGTCAGAGGCACATCTGTAAATAATTGTAAAATGTTCGGGGAAGCAGATTTCATTTCCAGCAGCCAAAGTTGCCAGTCCAGAGACCGCGCTCATGAAGGATGGCTTGTACCCAGCAGTCTGATTCTTCTGGGGACTGTGAGCCGGGCGACGGGGCCCTGAGGTTTCTCTGCAGAGGTCTGATAAGGTGAGTGCACGTTTCAGAGAGCACGCACTCTGCGTTAAAAAGGTGTGCTAAGTGGGTCACAGGACAACTGTGAGGGCACAAGCAACTTACGAGATCAGCCACAGTGTGTGTGCGATTTGTGTTATAAGAAGGGTGGTGAGATACCAGGGTTGTCAAATCTGCTTTTAATTGTGTTGCCTCACTAAATTATTGGGCAATGTTAGACAGGCTTCTTAGCTTCTCAATGCTCATTTTCTTCAGGAAGAATGAGAATCATAAGCCTGGAATGAGATATTTTTTTCCCTGTTTTTAGAGCTTGAAGAACCTAAAAAATTATAATAATTCAACCTGTATATTTCAGATGAGCAAACTGAAGCCCACAAACGTCTAATGACTAGTCTAACGTCACGCTGTTAGTAACAGAACCTCAGGAACCAGGTTCACGGATCCCATGCCCTTTTCACAAAATTCCAAACTTATTTACAAAATGCTTGCACTTGCTTAGATGAAAAGTTTTCACATTGTCAAACCAATGCGACCACATTTGAAAAGTACGAATCAGATTTCTGAGCTATTTTTCTCTTTATCAGATGCTGCCCATAGCTCTGGCTGGCTGACACCTGGATTCCTTCAGCAGAAAAATTTCTAAAAAGTAATCGTAGTTTCAAATGCAAACTCTAAAACCAGGCCATTCAAGTTTTTGGATTTGAGTCCTCCGAACGTGATCATGCAGAATAGGGCCTGAACGCAGGACACCTGCCCCTATCTTGAGCTTGGTCTGTCCAGTGGAGGCCTCTTCAGAAATGCACTGGCTGACTTTCACAGATGGACTTGATGACTTCGCCAGCCACTAGGGAGGTGTGCTGGTGCGCGTGGACAGAGCATGGGGTTTTGGAGCGAGTTGAGTCTGGGTTTGAGGTCTAATTCTTTCAACATTAATTCAGCAAATGTTCATGCTATGACTCTTAAGAGCCAAATCCTGCATGGTGTGACCTCAGTGTAAACTTCCCTAAGCCTCGCTTTTCTCTTCTGTTAAAGTATCCACCCTTCCTTTTAGCACTGTTCTGAGGATTAGAAATACGGTCTAAAACTGATTTCACACATAGGCAGGATCGGTAAGTGACGGTTGCTATCTTTTTTTAACTTTTAAATTTATTTATTTTTAACTAAAGGATAATCGCTTTACAGAATTGTGTTGGTTTCTGCCGATCATCAACACGAAGCCCAGGTATTCATAGGTCCCCTTCCTCTTAATGCTTTTATTTTTACGGAAGGTTGGGCTGCAGATATCCAAGAGATAGACTGTATAGTATCAGTAAATTGACAAATGGAAAACCAGGCCAAAAGTGAAAGACCGACAGTTAAAAGAGAGAAAGGAGAAAAGTCTTGAGTAAATACATAGCTTATTTATCACCTTTGGAGAAAAACCTACAAGTAATTAAAAATATGTATGTGTGTACTCTTTATTATTTGCTCTCTTGGAATCCTAAAATATCAGAAGTGGAAGGAACTTAAACATTCTCTAGCTCCGCGCTATTTACAAAGGACGAAACAGGCCAAGGGGCACATGGCTCGCCAAGGCCTCGCCATTCCCTCTCGCCATCTTGGCCAGGGGGGTAGGATGAAAAATATTTTTAGAATGCAGCGAAAGGTAACTGACATGATGACTCCTCCAAAAGAATGCTGTTCTAAAGGTCCTAGTTACTGGATAAAGGAATGAGTTTAAAAACTCTGGCGTCTGAAAACTGCTTCCGCCCCCTGCTGGTGAAAGACGAGAACGTCAGACCCAGGCGTTTGCGAACCCAGGCAGAACCTTCCAGACCAAAGAGGAAAAGACACTCTGGTATTTGGGGAAGAAGGTGAAAACGGGGAAAATGCAGAAACATTAAAACACACTGTTAGGGGCTTCCCTGGTGGTCCAGTGGGTAAGGACACTGCCTTGCAGTGTAAGGGGCGCCAGTTCGATCCCTGGCCTGGGAAGATCCCACGTGCCGCGGAGCGGCTGGACCGATGTGTCCAATTACCGAGCCGGAGCTCTGGGGCGCATGCGCCCAGAGTCGGTGCTCTGCGACAACAGACGCCACCGCGATGGGAGGCCCACAGGGGCCAAAGAACAAAGATGGATGAAAATGGACAAATGAAAGACCAGTGGAAGTGGCCCGCCCACCCCCTCCCTCGCCACCTCCGCCAAAAATAAATAAATGTTAAAAAAAAAAAAAAAAAAAGACACTGTTAAAGCTTGAGAAAAACAGAGGATGTATCATCTCAAAGGTAATTTTACATTTATTCAACTCATTTATTCTTTGAAGAAAGTCTTGTTAGTTCCTGTCAAGTTGTGAATAAGGCTGGGGAGAGAGTCAGGGAAAGGATTTTTACTTTCTACTTCATACACCAGAGATTTTTGCACTTTTAACTTCTATAATTAAAAAGAATTCTTCTTGAAAATAATGTTTGGTTTCAATGTGGCCCAAGAAACTCAGACACGTTGTTTTCCCCTGGATTTAATATCATTCCAGCTCATTCTAAAATTCCAGTCGGAGCCCACAGCTGGAGAGGGTGCTGCGCTCCTTGGTGACACTGCCCTCTACTGGTCACAGGGACAAACGCACAAGCCAGCCTCGCTCAAATCCAGAGTAAAAGTAAAGCATCTCCAAGGCCATTACCTGTTTGTGGTAAAATCTCTTGGCTTGACAATTAAATCCCTTCTTCTCTGGCTCTGAAGTTACTGAAGGCTGATATTTATAAGGAATGGAGGATTGCGTTGGATATGCAGCAGTAAAACCTAAACAACAAAAATAGAATCAAAATGAGCACAAAACAAAGAATTGATACACACATCAAACACAGAGCCACATGTTAATGTTTTATTTTAAATGGAATAAAAGAGAAACTTGCCTTTTGACAAGAGATCGATGTGAAACTGGAATTTTTTTAAAGACCCTCTTGGTAATTTTTTGCTTCATCTCACCCCCACCCCCACCCAGCTTTTAAACCAGTGAGACTTGGTCACACAGCTGAAGCATACTGTCCCAGAGACAAGGAAGAATCTGACAGGAAAGGTGCCAAGGAGGAAGGGGTCACAGAACCCTCTGGAGCAGCCTTGAAGCCTTGGGAGAAGAGCCAGGCAGGGGGACAGAGTGAGAATCCTCACTCCTCGACCCAGAGTCACAGGTCAGCAAAGTGCCTTAAAGATACAGAGAGGCTGGGAAATCTCCGAGCTGGGCTCCCCATCACCCTCCAGGGCACATTGCAAGGTTTCTGCTTTGAGCAGACTTGGGGTGAAAAAAGCAGAAGGGGATCATTTATAGAAAACAAGTTAAAGTTTTTTATGTCTGGATTGTGATGTATAAATGATGCATCAGCTCCCCCTTTTTCTCCCTTCCACTCCTCACGAATGGTGCAGAGAACCAGAGAAGAGAGAGCTACCCAGAGAAAAAGTCCTGGAGACCAGCACTGACTTCCCCTCAAACCGTTCCCTGAGTATCGATCAGCACAGGTTTGTGAGAAAGCTCCACAAGCTGGGGAAAGACTCTCCTGACAAAAGTCAGAGTGAACCATGCTGGAACATTGGGAACAGGAGCTATTCCTGTCCCCACAGGTCAGAGTAGAAAACAATAATTTGTGCAACACAAGAAACCCACAGACCCGAGAAAGTCAATGAACCTCAAGCACATGAAATCGGAAAAACTACACCAATACGCAGGACAAGAAGCAACAGCTAAACCAGGCATGGAACAATAGACTGGCTCCAAATTGGAAAAGGAGTACATCAAGGCTGTATATTGTCACCCTGCTTATTTAACTTATATTCAGAGTACATCATACAAAAAGGCAGTCTGGATGAAGCACAAACTGGAATCAAGATTGCCAGGAGAAATATCAATAGCCTTCAGCATGCAGGTGACACCACCCTTATGGCAGAAAGTGACGAGGAACTAAAGAGCCTCTTGATGAAGGTGAAAGAGGAGAGTGGAAAAGTTGGTCTAAAACCCAACATTCAGAAAACTAAGATCATGGCATCCAGTCCCATCACTTCATGACAAGTAGATGACAGGTAGATGGGCAAACAATGGAAACAGTGACAGATTTTATTTTCTTTGGGCTCCAAAATCACCGCGGATGGTGACCGCAGCCATGAAATTAAAAGACGCTTGTTCCCTGGAAGAAAAGCTATGACAAACCTAGACAGCATATTCAAAAGCAGAGACATCACTTTGCTGACAAAAGTCTGTACAGTCAAAGCTATGGTTTTCCTAGTAGTCATGTATGGATGTGAGAGATGGACTATAAAGAGGGCTGAGTGCCGAAGAATTGATGCCTTTGAACTGTGGTGTTGGAGAAGACTCTTGTGAGTACCCTGGACTGCAAGGAGATCAAACCAGTCAGTCCTAAAGGAAATCAACCCTGAATATTCATTGGAAGGACCGATGCTAATGCTGAAGCTCCAGTACTTTGGCCACCTGATGAGAAGAGACAACTCACTGGGGAAGAGCCTGATGTTGGGAGAAATAGAAGGCAGAAGGAGAGGGGAGTGACAGAGGACAAGATGGTTGGGTGGCATCATTGAGTCAGCGAACATGAGTTTCAGCAAGCTCTGGGAGATGGTAAAGGACAGGGAAACCTGGCATGCCTAAGCCCATGGGGTCACTAGGAGTCAGACACGACTGAGCAACTGAACCGAACTGAAGGTACATAATAACCAAATTGTTTTAAAAAAGAAATAGAAAATCTAAAATCAGGCAGAAAAAAAAAAAGAAAAAAGACACAATATACACAAAGGAACAAATATATTTATTGTAAGAAACAACTTTTGTAGAAGGGAAAAAAACTGTCACCCTAGAATCCTGTACCAGTAAAAATATCTCTTAAAAATGAAAGCAAAATAAAGATTTTTGAAGACACACAAAAGCAAAAGCTTAAAACATTAATCACCAGCAAGAAGAAATGGAGGCAAAAGAAAAATGATACCAGTCAGAAATCTGGAACTATCTAAAGGAATGAAGAGTGCTGGAAATAGTAACTATATAGATCAATGTAAAATGTAGAACCTTGACTATCAATTGATATATTTAGATATAAATACAAAATTTAAATCATTTCTAAAACCCAATGAAAACTGATCATATCAGTGACAAGTAGATGACAGGTAGATGGGCAAACAATGGAAACAGTGACAGATTTTATTTTCTTTGGGCTCCAAAATCACCGCGGATGGTGACCGCAGCCATGAAATTAAAAGACGCTTGTTCCCTGGAAGAAAAGCTATGACAAACCTAGACAGCATATTCAAAAGCAGAGACATCACTTTGCTGACAAAAGTCTGTACAGTCAAAGCTATGGTTTTCCTAGTAGTCATGTATGGATGTGAGAGATGGACTATAAAGAGGGCTGAGTGCTATAGAATTGAGGCCTTTGAACTGTGGTGTTGGAGAAGACTCTTGTGAGTACCCTGGACTGCAAGGAGATCAAACCAGTCAGTCCTAAAGGAAATCAACCCTGAATATTCATTGGAAGGACCGATGCTAATGCTGAAGCTCCAGTACTTTGGCCACCTGATGAGAAGAGACAACTCACTGGGGAAGAGCCTGATGTTGGGAGAAATAGAAGGCAGAAGGAGAGGGGAGTGACAGAGGACAAGATGGTTGGGTGGCATCATTGAGTCAGCGAACATGAGTTTCAGCAAGCTCTGGGAGATGGTAAAGGACAGGGAAACCTGGCATGCCTAAGCCCATGGGGTCACTAGGAGTCAGACACGACTGAGCAACTGAACCGAACTGAAGGTACATAATAACCAAATTGTTTTAAAAAAGAAATAGAAAATCTAAAATCAGGCAGAAAAAAAAAAAGAAAAAAGACACAATATACACAAAGGAACAAATATATTTATTGTAAGAAACAACTTTTGTAGAAGGGAAAAAAACTGTCACCCTAGAATCCTGTACCAGTAAAAATATCTCTTAAAAATGAAAGCAAAATAAAGATTTTTGAAGACACACAAAAGCAAAAGCTTAAAACATTAATCACCAGCAAGAAGAAATGGAGGCAAAAGAAAAATGATACCAGTCAGAAATCTGGAACTATCTAAAGGAATGAAGAGTGCTGGAAATAGTAACTATATAGATCAATGTAAAATGTAGAACCTTGACTATCAATTGATATATTTAGATATAAATACAAAATTTAAATCATTTCTAAAATAATTGACTAGTTAAAACAAAAATAATAACACTAATGTGGCATTTATAACGTATGTGTAAGTTTGACAAGTGTTAAAAGGCAAGAAAGGGGAAAAAAATATACTGTTGTAAGGTTTTATACTGTATATGAAATATAATAATATCACTTGATGGTAGAATCTGATAAAATTAAAGATGTACATCATAAACTCTGTAGTATAGATCAGCAAACCTTTTCTATAAAAATAGTAAATATTTAAGGCTTTGCAGGCTGTATAGTCCCTGTTGTAACCTTTCAGCTCTGCCATTATAGAATGAGAGGGCCACAGACAGTACATAAACAAACAGAGGTAACTATGTTTCAATACAATTTTACTCATGGACATAGGCAGTGGGTCAGAATAAGGCCAAGTGGCCAAAGTTTGTCAACACTTGCTCCAAAGCAACACTAAGAGAACACTGCAGAGTTATTCCTAAAAGGCCAACAAAGGAAACAAAGACATTTTCAATACAAAAACAAAATGGAAACAAAAAAAATATTCATTACCAAAGCACAGAGAAAATGTAAATAAAGAACAGATGGAACTGGGACTTCCCTGCTGGTCCAGTGGTTAAGAATCAGCCTTCCAGGGCATCCCTTGTGGCTCAGTGGATAAGAACCTGTCTGCCAATGCAGGAGACACAGGTTTGATCCCTGACCCGGGAAGATCCCACATACCACAGAGCAGCTAAATTCACGCATCAACAAAGACCCAGCACAGCCAAAAATAAATAAATAAAAGGTTAAAAAAAAAAAAAAAAGAATCAGCCTTCCAGTGCAGGAGGTGTGTGGATCACTGTGAAGGGAACTAAGATTTCCACATCCCCTGGGGCAGCTAAGCCTGCATGCTCCAACTGCTGAGCTTGAGAGCCATAGAGCCTGTGCTCTGCAACTAGAGAAGCCCCTTCATGCCACAAGTAGAGAAAGACCACATGCTGGAACAAAGGCCAAGCACAACCGAAGCTTTTTTAAAAAATGTATAAACAAGAACAGATGAGGGCTTCCCTGGTGGTCCAGTGGGTAGAGAGTCCACCTTGCAGCCAAAGGGGAACTGGTTCAGCTCTGGCCCAGGAAGATCCCACATTCTGCGGAGTGGCTGGGCGGTTGTGTCCAATTACGAGCCAGCGCTCTGGAGCGCAGGCACCCAGAACCAGTGCTCTGTAACAAGAGAGGCCACTGCAAGAGGAGGCCCACACAGGCCAAAGAATAAAGATGGATAAGGGGCTTCTCTGGTGGTACAGCGGGTAAGGACACCACCTTGCAGTGCAAGGGGCACCGGTTCAATCCCTGGCCTGGGAAGATCCCATGTGCCGTGGAGCAGCTGGACTGATGTGTCCACCTACCGAGCTGGAGTCCTGGAGCACATGCACCCAGAGCCAGTGCTCTGCAGCAAGAGGGACCACTGCGTTGGGAGGCCCACACAGGCCAAAGAACAAAGATAAATAAACGAAAGACCAATAGAAGTGCCCTCCCCCAAAAAGATGGATGAAAACAAATAAATAAAAAACCAATAAAAGAAGAAATTTTATTTAAAAATAAAATTTTTAAAAAGTTTACAAAAAAAAGAAAAGATGAGACAAATAGCGAATAGATGCCAGGGTTAAGCTCACACACCAATAATCACATTAAATTTAAATAGTCTAAACATTCCACTTAAAAGACAGAGACAGTTGAGGTGGATAAAAAACAAAGACCTAACTACATGATGCCCACAAGAAATAGACTTAAAATATTGATATAAATCCAGGATTAGGTTAAAAGTAAAAGTATGAGGAAATGATACACTATCCTGTCAAAGCAAAGATAGATATTAATGTCAGACAAAGCAGATTTCAGAGCAAAAAATATTACCTGCAATAAAGAGGGTACAGTAATTTCATAATGATAAAGCAGTCAGTTCTGTAAGAGAATATAACAATTCTAAACTCTGATATGCTCAATAACAAGAAATTCAAAATATAGGAAATAAAAATCACTGTGAAGGGAACTAAGATTTCCACATCCCCTGGGGCAGCTAAGCCTGCATGCTCCAACTGCTGAGCTTGAGAGCCATAGAGCCTGTGCTCTGCAACTAGAGAAGCCCCTTCATGCCACAAGTAGAGAAAGACCACATGCTGGAACAAAGGCCAAGCACAACCGAAGCTTTTTTAAAAAATGTATAAACAAGAACAGATGAGGGCTTCCCTGGTGGTCCAGTGGGTAGAGAGTCCACCTTGCAGCCAAAGGGGAACTGGTTCAGCTCTGGCCCAGGAAGATCCCACATTCTGCGGAGTGGCTGGGCGGTTGTGTCCAATTACGAGCCAGCGCTCTGGAGCGCAGGCACCCAGAACCAGTGCTCTGTAACAAGAGAGGCCACTGCAAGAGGAGGCCCACACAGGCCAAAGAATAAAGATGGATAAGGGGCTTCTCTGGTGGTACAGCGGGTAAGGACACCACCTTGCAGTGCAAGGGGCACCGGTTCAATCCCTGGCCTGGGAAGATCCCATGTGCCGTGGAGCAGCTGGACTGATGTGTCCACCTACCGAGCTGGAGTCCTGGAGCACATGCACCCAGAGCCAGTGCTCTGCAGCAAGAGGGACCACTGCGTTGGGAGGCCCACACAGGCCAAAGAACAAAGATAAATAAACGAAAGACCAATAGAAGTGCCCTCCCCCAAAAAGATGGATGAAAACAAATAAATAAAAAACCAATAAAAGAAGAAATTTTATTTAAAAATAAAATTTTTAAAAAGTTTACAAAAAAAAGAAAAGATGAGACAAATAGCGAATAGATGCCAGGGTTAAGCTCACACACCAATAATCACATTAAATTTAAATAGTCTAAACATTCCACTTAAAAGACAGAGACAGTTGAGGTGGATAAAAAACAAAGACCTAACTACATGATGCCCACAAGAAATAGACTTAAAATATTGATATAAATCCAGGATTAGGTTAAAAGTAAAAGTATGAGGAAATGATACACTATCCTGTCAAAGCAAAGATAGATATTAATGTCAGACAAAGCAGATTTCAGAGCAAAAAATATTACCTGCAATAAAGAGGGTACAGTAATTTCATAATGATAAAGCAGTCAGTTCTGTAAGAGAATATAACAATTCTAAACTCTGATATGCTCAATAACAAGAAATTCAAAATATAGGAAATAAAAAATAATAGACCTGCATGAAGAAATAGAAAATCAACGATACTTGTCAGAGATTTCAAAATCCTTCCCTCATTAATTTAAACAAGTAGGCAGAAGTTCAATAAAGATATACGAGACTTGACAATACTATTACCTAACTTGACCTAATTGACATTCATAGAACACTTCCCTTATCAATTCTATACAATCTATTCTAGAAAACTGAACAAGAAAAGACTTTCCCAAATCATTCTATGAGGTCAGTTATTACCCTGATACCAAAATCAGACAGATCATTTCATTTTATAGGATCATTAACCTTCATAAATATACATGCAGAAATTCTTATAAAAATGTAGTAAATTAAACTCAACAACATACAAAAAGATGATATGCCATGATCAAATGAGGTTCATCCCTCATTTGATAGGTTAACATTTGAAAATCAAAATAATTCACAATATTGACAAATTAAAAAGGAAAAACCATATAATTATCTCCATAGATGTAGAATGGAATAATATAATATGTACTCTTTTTTGGGGGGGTAATCATACACTTTTTTGGGGGGGAGGGGCTTGGGCTTCCTTGTGACTCAGATGATAAAGACTGCCTGAAACTCAGGAGACTTCAGTTCAATCCCTAGGTCGAGAAGATTCCCTGGAGAAGTAAATGGTAACCCACCCCAGGACTTCTGTCTGGAGAATTCCATGGACAGAGAAGCCTGGCAGGCTACAAGAGTCAGGCACAACTGAGCGACTAACACACTTTCATACATTTAACCTTTTAAGAAACTGCCAAACTCTTTTCTAAAGTTGTTGTGTCTTTGTACATCTCTGCTATTAGTGTGTAAGAGTTACATATCCTCAGCCACAATGTCTTTCAAATTCCAACCATCCCTTTAGGTGTGTAACGGTCTCATTGTGGACTTAAAAGACAGAGACAGTGATCCAAAAATGATGCCCACAAGTCAAATTGATAAACCCAGGATTAGGTTAAAAGTAAAAGTATGAGGAAATGATACACTATCCTGTCAAAGCAAAGATAGATATTAATGTCAGACAAAGCAGATTTCAGAGCAAAAAATATTACCTGCAATAAAGAGGGTACAGTAATTTCATAATGATAAAGCAGTCAGTTCTGTAAGAGAATATAACAATTCTAAACTCTGATATGCTCAATAACAAGAAATTCAAAATATAGGAAATAAAAAATAATAGACCTGCATGAAGAAATAGAAAATCAACGATACTTGTCAGAGATTTCAAAATCCTTCCCTCATTAATTTAAACAAGTAGGCAGAAGTTCAATAAAGATATACGAGACTTGACAATACTATTACCTAACTTGACCTAATTGACATTCATAGAACACTTCCCTTATCAATTCTATACAATCTATTCTAGAAAACTGAACAAGAAAAGACTTTCCCAAATCATTCTATGAGGTCAGTTATTACCCTGATACCAAAATCAGACAGATCATTTCATTTTATAGGATCATTAACCTTCATAAATATACATGCAGAAATTCTTATAAAAATGTAGTAAATTAAACTCAACAACATACAAAAAGATGATATGCCATGATCAAATGAGGTTCATCCCTCATTTGATAGGTTAACATTTGAAAATCAAAATAATTCACAATATTGACAAATTAAAAAGGAAAAACCATATAATTATCTCCATAGATGTAGAATGGAATAATATAATATGTACTCTTTTTTGGGGGGGTAATCATACACTTTTTTGGGGGGGAGGGGCTTGGGCTTCCTTGTGACTCAGATGATAAAGACTGCCTGAAACTCAGGAGACTTCAGTTCAATCCCTAGGTCGAGAAGATTCCCTGGAGAAGTAAATGGTAACCCACCCCAGGACTTCTGTCTGGAGAATTCCATGGACAGAGAAGCCTGGCAGGCTACAAGAGTCAGGCACAACTGAGCGACTAACACACTTTCATACATTTAACCTTTTAAGAAACTGCCAAACTCTTTTCTAAAGTTGTTGTGTCTTTGTACATCTCTGCTATTAGTGTGTAAGAGTTACATATCCTCAGCCACAATGTCTTTCAAATTCCAACCATCCCTTTAGGTGTGTAACGGCGTCTCATTGTGGCATTCATTTGCATATCCCTCGCTAATGATGTTGAGCACCTCCTCATATGCTATTTGCTATCTGTTTATCCTTTTTTGCGTGTGGTAAAGTGTCTGTTTCAGTTTCAGGAGGACAGGGAAGCCTGTGGTCGCAAAGAGTCAGACAAGACTGAGCAACTGAACTGAACTGAAAACGTCTGTTTAGTAGATGGTAAAAGCATTTTATAAAATTCACCCCTAGCAAACTAGGAAGAGATTTCTTTAATCTGATAAGGGGTATCAATGACAAAAGCCCATAGCAAACATGATACTGAAAGATTTCTCTTAAGATAGAGAACGAAACCAGATTGTTCGTTCAACAGTGTCCTGAAGGACTCTAACCAGTGCAAAGGTTGAGAAAAATAAATAAAAATATATAGATGAGAAAAGAAGGAAATAGAGTTGTCTTTATTCATAGATGATAAGATTGTATATGGAGAAATTTCAGAAGAATTTATAGGTAATGTATTAGAGGCAATAAGTGAATTTAGCAAGGTCAGTATACAAAAACTGAATTTCTTTCATTTCTATACCAGCAGTAAACAGAAAATGAAATCAAAATAGTATCATTTACAACAGAATAAAAATCAAATGCTTAGAGCAGACATATAGAAAATATGCAACTCCTCTACATTGATAACTATAAAATGTTATCAAGAAAAATTTAAGAAGACTTAAAGAAAGAATATACATGGATTGGAGAACTCAATATTCTAAAGATGTTAAATTATCTCTAACTTGATTTCTGGAACCAATGTAATCTAAAATCAAAATGACAATAGAAATTTTTTTAGGACATGAATGCACTGATTCTAAATTATAAGGAAGTGCTTCCCTGATGGTCTAATGGTTTAGAATCTGCCTGCCACTGTAGCAGATATGGGTTCAGTCCTGGTCTGGGAGCTAAGATGCCACAAGTCAAGGGGCAACTGAGTGCACATGCTGCAACTCCAGAGCCCAAACCAGTGCTCCACAACAAGAGGAGCCATGGCAACGAGAAGCCTGCACACCCCAGCTGGAGAATAGCCCCCACTTGCCACAGTGGGAGAAAGCCCACACACAGCAAGCAAGACCCAGTGTCGGGCTTCCCTGGTGGCGCAGTGGGTAAGGACACTGCCTTGCAGTGCAAGGGGCGCCGGTTCGATCCCTGGCCTGGGAAGATCCCACGTGCTGCGGAGCAGCTGGACCGATGTGTCCAATTACCGAACCGGAACACTGAAGCTCTGGAGCGCATGCGCCCAGAGCCGGCGCTCTGCAACGACAGACGCCACTGCGATGGGAGGCCCACAGGAGCCAAAGAACAAAGACGGATGAAAATAGAGAAATGAAAGACCAATAGAAGTGGCCTGCCTGCCCCCCCTCCCTCCCCAACACGACCCCCGCCCAAAATAAATAAATAAATAAATCTTTAAAAAAAAAAAAAGACCCAGTGTTGCCATACATAAATATATAATAAAAGGTATATGAAAATTCAGTGCAGGCAAGAGTAACCAAGGTAAATATAGTACATAGTTGAAAACTTTACACTACTAGATTAAAAAAAACTTACTATATAGTTACAGTAATTAAGGGTGGTATTTGAACAGCCTGAAGAATACAGAAGCAGACCTGTGTGTACAAAGACATGGTTTATGATAATGATGGCACTCCAGGGTGGCAGAAAAAGAACTCTCTTTCAGTAAATGCTGCTGGGCAATGAGTATATGTATTGAAAACAATAGACTTGGACATTTTCAAACCATCCACACAAACAACTCCAAGTGAATGACAGGTCTAGATATGAAAGGTACAATAATACAGTTATTAGAAGAAACTATTTTGGGATAGGCAAAGATTTCTTAAATAGGACAGACATATACAATAACTATGGGGTTTCTCTGGTGTCTCAGATGGTAAAGAATCTGCCTGCAATGTGAGAGGCCTGCATTCAATCCCTGGGTTGGGCAGATTTCTTGGAGAAGGGAATGACGACCCACTCCAGTATTCTTGTCTGGAGAATTACATGGACAGAGGAGCCTGGCAGGCTACAGTCCATGAGGTCACAAAGAGTCCAACACGACTGAGTGACTAACACTTTCACTTTTCCTACATTAAGTATAAAGGGAAATACTGATATTAATAAAATAGACTCTACTAAAATCAACAGCTTCTCTTCATTAACACACTATTAGGAAAATGTAAAGGAAACTCACAGACTAAGGGAAGATACTTACTTTACATATAACCAGAAAGGATATGTTACTAGTAAAGAATCTACCTGCAATGCTGGAGACCTGGGTTTGATCCCTGGGTCAAGTCAATTTCATAGCAATGAAAATGAACTAATACTGATAACATGAAACCTGAAGTTTAATCTCTCAAATATAACATAATGGGGAAAAGCCTGAGAGAAAAGAGTTCAGAGTGTATAATTCCAATTTATAGGAAGTTCAAAACAGACTAAAGTAATTAATGACATTCAAAGGCTAGCTATATAGCATTAACATTTGCAAAGAGGGACTGTGCCCACAAAGAGGGCTTCTAGGATGCTGTTGATCACCTGGCTCTGGCTCTTAGAAGTGATTCCATGGGTGGTGGCTTCTTTGTGACCATGAGGCTGTACACAATTATGATTTGTTTTCTGAATATACATTAAGTTTCGATTCAGAATTATGAAAGAAAAAAAGAGAGCAATAAATCAAAGAGAGGGAGGAAGAAAGGTCCAGCTGTGGGCTGAAGTGTAGCAGAGACTACAGAAACCCCCCAGGGACGTGGTTATACCCCAAAAGAAAAGGTGGTGGGTGAGCGAGGATGTGGAAATTTGCTGCGAGGATGCCCCAAGCCCAGTGTTGTCCAGGATTAGAGCATACTAACAAAACCAAAGGAGGCCATGGGATGAGACAGGTGCATCTTGCACCTGTCAGGATAGAGGACCCATCATCTGAGGACCTCTTCCCTCCCTCTATGGCCATACCACCCTGAACACATCTGGTCTCATCTCCTCCCTCCCTCACCAGCCTCTCATCATCATGCCACCTCTTTCCACCGAGAACGATCAAAAACTTGAAACAGGAGAAACAGGATTTGTGGCAAACTTTCCAACAACCCAGCATAATGGGGGCTTGGGTTAAGTTTGGGGAAATAAAGAAAGATCTCTTTCTCCTTCTCTCCCCTCCATCCTTTCTTCTCATAGTTTCTTCCCAGTCATTACCCTTGAAGCAGTGAAGGAATGACTAAAGCAATCTATTTTTTTTTAATTGAAGGATAATCGCTCTACAGAGTTTTGTCGTTTACTGCCAAATATCAACATGAATCAGCCACAGGTATACATATGTTCCCTCCCTCTTGAACTTTACCTGTCTGTTTGATAGGACAGACTTGCAGGTATAAACCAGGACTTAAGACTTCATTTGCACTCACATACTGAAATGAACATACGTCAGGAGCTCTCTTTTCCCCTCCCAATGACCTCTGCTATAAAATTCACTAGACCTTTCTGTACTCTGTCAACCTTTCTGGAATATTTTTTGCCAGAGTGTTGGCATGAAACTGAAGTTTAATCTCTCAAATATAACATAATGGGGAAAAGCCTGAGAGAAAAGAGTTCAGAGTGTATAATTCCAATTTATAGGAAGTTCAAAACAGACTAAAGTAATTAATGACATTCAAAGGCTAGCTATATAGCATTAACATTTGCAAAGAGGGACTGTGCCCACAAAGAGGGCTTCTAGGATGCTGTTGATCACCTGGCTCTGGCTCTTAGAAGTGATTCCATGGGTGGTGGCTTCTTTGTGACCATGAGGCTGTACACAATTATGATTTGTTTTCTGAATATACATTAAGTTTCGATTCAGAATTATGAAAGAAAAAAAGAGAGCAATAAATCAAAGAGAGGGAGGAAGAAAGGTCCAGCTGTGGGCTGAAGTGTAGCAGAGACTACAGAAACCCCCCAGGGACGTGGTTATACCCCAAAAGAAAAGGTGGTGGGTGAGCGAGGATGTGGAAATTTGCTGCGAGGATGCCCCAAGCCCAGTGTTGTCCAGGATTAGAGCATACTAACAAAACCAAAGGAGGCCATGGGATGAGACAGGTGCATCTTGCACCTGTCAGGATAGAGGACCCATCATCTGAGGACCTCTTCCCTCCCTCTATGGCCATACCACCCTGAACACATCTGGTCTCATCTCCTCCCTCCCTCACCAGCCTCTCATCATCATGCCACCTCTTTCCACCGAGAACGATCAAAAACTTGAAACAGGAGAAACAGGATTTGTGGCAAACTTTCCAACAACCCAGCATAATGGGGGCTTGGGTTAAGTTTGGGGAAATAAAGAAAGATCTCTTTCTCCTTCTCTCCCCTCCATCCTTTCTTCTCATAGTTTCTTCCCAGTCATTACCCTTGAAGCAGTGAAGGAATGACTAAAGCAATCTATTTTTTTTTAATTGAAGGATAATCGCTCTACAGAGTTTTGTCGTTTACTGCCAAATATCAACATGAATCAGCCACAGGTATACATATGTTCCCTCCCTCTTGAACTTTACCTGTCTGTTTGATAGGACAGACTTGCAGGTATAAACCAGGACTTAAGACTTCATTTGCACTCACATACTGAAATGAACATACGTCAGGAGCTCTCTTTTCCCCTCCCAATGACCTCTGCTATAAAATTCACTAGACCTTTCTGTACTCTGTCAACCTTTCTGGAATATTTTTTGCCAGAGTGTTGGCCTTTTTGCGTGGAGTTGTCCATCTTAGCAAAGTTCTGTGGTATATTCCATTTGTTTGATGAAAAACTTGACTACATGTTCTTCTAAGTACCTGAAACAGCAAAATACAGCATTTGTAGGGGTCATTTCACAGTCTTGTTAATTATGTCAACTGGGTTCTGTTGTATTTGCAGGACAGACAGAAATCTTGTGGGCAGAGGCTGAGATTTACCACATACTACAACCCTAAATCCCAAACACATTGCACTGCCTATAGGAGGCACTCTGGAAGTGTTCTTTGTGGATGTTTACAGAGCTCCTGAAAGCTTAAATTTTACACATTTATCTTTATTGATATACTTTACATGCAATGTAATTCATCGGTTCAAAGTGCACAATTGTAAGTTTTGACGAATGTTTACAACTGTGTCAAATACCACCACAATTAAATATAAATATATTCACCCCACAAAATGCTTTCTATCTCTCTTTGCAGTCAGTACCCACCCCCCAGCTCTGGCATCTGGCAACCTGTGGTCTGCTTTCTGTCGCAATAGTTGCCTTTTCTGGATGTCATATGTGTATAACCATACAGTATATACCATTTTGTGTTTCTTTTTTCACTTGGCGCAATGTTTTTGAGATTCTTCCATGTGGTTGCAAGTAGCAGTAATTTGTTTCAATGGCTATACAGCCTCACCAACACATTTGGTAAGTCTTAATTAATTTCAGGCACCCCAGTGGTTGTATAATGATATCTCATCATCATTTAAATTTGTATATTTCATGTGCTTATTTGCCACTTGTTTAGTACCTTTGATGAAGTGTCCGACTTTTCTATATTTTTTTAGACAATTGGATTACCTTATTACTCAGCTATAAAAGTTCTTAATATATTCTGGATCCAAGCCCTTTATCATGTATGTGCTTTAGAAATATCTGCTTCCAGTCTGAAGCTTGCCTTTTCATTTTTTCAACAGTGTATTTTCAAAAGCAAAACACTTCATTTTGATCAGGTCAAATTTATCAAGTATTTTCTTTTACGGTCTGTGATTCTTTTTGGTCTAAAAAATCTCTGCCTAACTCAAGGTCACAAATATTCTTTTCTATGTTTTTTTTTCTAGAAATGTTATGCTGTTAGATATTATGCTTAAATTTAAGATTCATTCAGAAGTGAATTTTATATCTGGCATGAGATATGGGTCAGGTTTGTTTTCTTGCATTCTGATAGGCAATTGTTCCAACACCATTTGTGGAAAAGAATATTCCATTGAATTGTCTTGGCATCCTCATCAAATGTCCAATAATTCTGTCCTTTTGACCTATACAGATACCCGTATACCAAGAGAACACTATCTTGCTCTATATGGTTTGGAATCAACTCTTGTTGGTAGCTCCAACTCTGTTCTTCACTTTCAAAATTATTTTTACCATCCTAGTCCTTTTTAAAGTTAAAATTCTGTAAGTTTCGGAGTACAGCATGGTGATTTCATACACTACAAAATGATCACCACCAAAAGCCTAGTTCCCTCCCATCACCATACAGTGGATCCCCTTTCACACATTTCACCCAGCCCCCACCCCCAACCCACTTCCCCTTTGGGAATTATTTGTACTAGCTCTTCCATTAGTTCTTTCAAATTACCATGCAATTCGTACAACCAGTAGGTCACTTTCTACCAAAAATCCTTTTTAGATTTGAATTGGGATTGCACTGAATCTAAAAAACAATTTAGAGAGATTTAGTATATTAACTTTGTTGAGTGTTATGATCCATTACCAAGGCATATTTCTCCAATTATTTTGGAGAAATTATTTCTCCAAATATTAAGTACAATGATGTTAATTGTAGGTTTTCTTATAGAAGCTTTCTATCACTTTTTTTTTTTTTTTTGGCCACTTCTATTGGTCTTTCATTTATCTATCTTCATCCATATTTTTTCTTTGGCCTGTGTGGGCCTCCCATCGCAGTGGCCTCTGTCGCTGCAGAGCACGGGCTGTGGGTGTGTGCCCTCCAGAGTCCAGAGCTCCGACTTGGTAGTCGGACACATCCGTCCAGCCGCTCCACGGCACGTGAGATCTTCCCAGGCCAGGGATCGAACTGGTGCCCCTTGCACTGAAAGGCAGACTCTTTACCTACTGGACCACGAGGGAAGCCCCTTCTATCACTTCTAATCCTAGTTTCTTCAGAGTATTTTTAACAGGAACAGGTATTGAATTTTATCAAATACTTTTTCTACATCTATGGAAACGATTATGGAAATTCAAAAAGAATTATTATTCTTTTTGAGTACACCAATGGAATTCTATTGATTGATTTTCAAATGTTAAAACAGCCTAGTATTTCTGGAATAAATGATACTTGATCCTGACATACTATCAGTTTTATATATTGCCAAATTCAATTTACTAAAATTTGGTCAAGGATTTTTTTGCATCTATTTAAATATGTTCATGAAAGATAGTAGTCTATAGTGTTCTCTTTTTTGTCATGTCTTTGGTTTTAGTATCAGAGTAATGCTGACTTCGTAAAATGAGTTCCTCTTATTTTCTGGAAGTATTTATATAGAATTGGTATTATTTCTTCCTCAAATTTTTGATAGAATTTATGAGTAAAGCCACCTGGACCAGGCGTCTTCTTTGCAGGCAGGATTTTAATGACAAACTCCAGGGCCCTTTGGATTATCTATTTCTTCTTTAGTGAGTTTCAGTCATTTGTGTCTTTCAAGGAAAATTTCCCATTTCATCTATGTTTTGTAACTTATTGGCATTAAATTGTTCATAATATTCCCTTATTATCCTTTATGTCTGAAAGTTCTGTAGTAATGTCCTTCCTTCATTTCTGATATTGGTAATTTGTTGAGTGTTATATCTCTTTGTTAAGTCTGGCTAGGAGTTTATTGATCTTATCAAAAGCAAACAGGAAGAGGTTTCACTGATTTTTTTTTCATTTCTCTTTTCTATTTCATTTACGTCTACTATGACCATTATTACTTCTTTCTATTTTCTTTAGGCTTCATTTGCTCCTCCTTTTTCTACCTTTTTAAGGTGAAAGCTTAAATCATGGAATTTAGACCTTTCTCCTTTCTTGATATAACCATTTCATTCATTTTTTCTAATCACGGTTTTAATGGCATCTCCTATATATTGAAATGTATTTTCATTTTCTTTCCATTTAAAATATCTTCTAATGGCTATCATCAAAAAACTCCCACAAATAACAAATTCTGGAGAGGATGTGGAGAGAAGGGAACCATCCTGACCACGAGGAAGCCCTTCTATCACTTCTAATCCTAGTTTCTTCAGAGTATTTTTAACAGGAACAGGTATTGAATTTTATCAAATACTTTTCTACATCTATGGAAACGATTATGGAAAATCAAAAAGAACTATTCTTATTCTTGAGTACACCAATGGAATTCTATTGATTGATTTTCAAATGTTAAAACAGCCTAGTATTTCTGGAATAAATGATACTTGATCCTGACATACTATCAGTTTTATATATTGCCAAATTCAATTTACTAAAATTTGGTCAAGGATTTTTTTGCATCTATTTAAATATGTTCATGAAAGATAGTAGTCTATAGTGTTCTCTTTTTTGTCATGTCTTTGGTTTTAGTATCAGAGTAATGCTGACTTCGTAAAATGAGTTCCTCTTATTTTCTGGAAGTATTTATATAGAATTGGTATTATTTCTTCCTCAAATTTTTGATAGAATTTATGAGTAAAGCCACCTGGACCAGGCGTCTTCTTTGCAGGCAGGATTTTAATGACAAACTCCAGGGCCCTTTGGATTATCTATTTCTTCTTTAGTGAGTTTCAGTCATTTGTGTCTTTCAAGGAAAATTTCCCATTTCATCTATGTTTTGTAACTTATTGGCATTAAATTGTTCATAATATTCCCTTATTATCCTTTATGTCTGAAAGTTCTGTAGTAATGTCCTTCCTTCATTTCTGATATTGGTAATTTGTTGAGTGTTATATCTCTTTGTTAAGTCTGGCTAGGAGTTTATTGATCTTATCAAAAGCAAACAGGAAGAGGTTTCACTGATTTTTTTTTTTTCATTTCTCTTTTCTATTTCATTTACGTCTACTATGACCATTATTACTTCTTTCTATTTTCTTTAGGCTTCATTTGCTCCTCCTTTTTCTACCTTTTTAAGGTGAAAGCTTAAATCATGGAATTTAGACCTTTCTCCTTTCTTGATATAACCATTTCATTCATTTTTTCTAATCACGGTTTTAATGGCATCTCCTATATATTGAAATGTATTTTCATTTTCTTTCCATTTAAAATATCTTCTAATGGCTATCATCAAAAAACTCCCACAAATAACAAATTCTGGAGAGGATGTGGAGAGAAGGGAACCATCCTGCACTGTTGGTGGAAATGTAAATTGGTACACCCACTGTGGAGAACAATGTGGAGGTTACTTGAAAAACTGGGACATGGAGCTACCAAATGACCGGCAGTCCCACTGCTGGGCATATAACCAGAGAAAAACAGGGCCTGAAGAGATACCTGCACCCCATTATTCATTGTGGCACTGTTTATAATAGCCGGGACATGCAGGCAACCTGGATGTCCATTAACAGAGGAATAGACAAGGACAATATGGTATATACACACACATATATATTGGAACATTACTCAGCAATTAAAAGGAATGAAATAAGGCCACTTACAGCAACAGGGATAGACCTAGAGAGTGTCACACTGAGTGAAGTAAGTCAGATAGAAGGAGAAATATGACATCCCTTATATCTGAAATCTAAAAAGAAATGATACAAATGAACTTATAAAGCAGGAGACTCACAGACTTAGGAAATAAACTCATGGCTGCCGGTGGGGAAGGAATAGTTAAGGACTTTGGGTAGGTCATGTAATCACTGCTATATTTAAAATGGGTAATCAACAAAAACCTATTTGTATAGCAAAATAAATAAATAAATAAAATATCTGCTATTTTTCTTGTAATATCTTTTGACATATAGTTTATTTGGAAGACTGCTGTTTATTTTCCAAGTAGTTGGGAGATTTTCCAGATATTTTTCTGTTATTGATTTTGAATTTTTCTGCTGTTATTGGATGGAGAATTTTAAAAAACAAATGTCATTTAGGTCAAATTAGTTGACACTCTTTTTTTAACTTTTACTTTACTTTTACCTTTTACAGAGTTTTATTGTTTACAGATATGTATGTTCTCAGATTAGTAGTTGACACTGTTGTTCAAATATTTTATATCTTTATTGATTTTCTTTTTATTCATCCTATCAATATGGAGGAAAAAGTGTTGTAGTCTCTTACATTATATTATTGTGAATTTGCTTACTTCTCTTTTAATGTTTGTCAGTTTTGCCCCATGTATTTTGAAATGTATTTTCATTTTCTTTCCATTTAAAATATCTTCTAATGGCTATCATCAAAAAACTCCCACAAATAACAAATTCTGGAGAGGATGTGGAGAGAAGGGAACCATCCTGCACTGTTGGTGGAAATGTAAATTGGTACACCCACTGTGGAGAACAATGTGGAGGTTACTTGAAAAACTGGGACATGGAGCTACCAAATGACCGGCAGTCCCACTGCTGGGCATATAACCAGAGAAAAACAGGGCCTGAAGAGATACCTGCACCCCATTATTCATTGTGGCACTGTTTATAATAGCCGGGACATGCAGGCAACCTGGATGTCCATTAACAGAGGAATAGACAAGGACAATATGGTATATACACACACATATATATTGGAACATTACTCAGCAATTAAAAGGAATGAAATAAGGCCACTTACAGCAACAGGGATAGACCTAGAGAGTGTCACACTGAGTGAAGTAAGTCAGATAGAAGGAGAAATATGACATCCCTTATATCTGAAATCTAAAAAGAAATGATACAAATGAACTTATAAAGCAGGAGACTCACAGACTTAGGAAATAAACTCATGGCTGCCGGTGGGGAAGGAATAGTTAAGGACTTTGGGTAGGTCATGTAATCACTGCTATATTTAAAATGGGTAATCAACAAAAACCTATTTGTATAGCAAAATAAATAAATAAATAAAATATCTGCTATTTTTCTTGTAATATCTTTTGACATATAGTTTATTTGGAAGACTGCTGTTTATTTTCCAAGTAGTTGGGAGATTTTCCAGATATTTTTCTGTTATTGATTTTGAATTTTTCTGCTGTTATTGGATGGAGAATTTTAAAAAACAAATGTCATTTAGGTCAAATTAGTTGACACTCTTTTTTTAACTTTTACTTTACTTTTACCTTTTACAGAGTTTTATTGTTTACAGATATGTATGTTCTCAGATTAGTAGTTGACACTGTTGTTCAAATATTTTATATCTTTATTGATTTTCTTTTTATTCATCCTATCAATATGGAGGAAAAAGTGTTGTAGTCTCTTACATTATATTATTGTGAATTTGCTTACTTCTCTTTTAATGTTTGTCAGTTTTGCCCCATGTATTTTGAAACACTGTTAGGTGCGTTTACATTTGTGATTTTTACCTCTTCTTGCTGAACTTGAACACTTTATCACTGTGACATGCTTCTCTTTACCCTGGTAATGTTCGTTGTTCTGAAGTCTATTTTTTCAGATATTAATATAGTTATCCAGTCTTCTTTTGACTACTGTTAGTAAACTGCATCTTTTTTTGTATCCTTTTTACTTTTAAACTATCCATGTCTTTACATTTAAAGCTGGTTTCCTTTTTTTTTTTTTTAAAGTATTGCTTTATTTATTTTAATTTGACTGCGCTAGATCTTAACTGTGGCATGTGGGATCTAGTTCCCTGACCAGGGATCGAACCCAGGCTCCCTGCATTAGGAGCACAGAGTCTTACCCACTGGACCACCAGGGAAGTCCCTGGTTTCCTTTTTTTTTTTTTTAAGATTTATTTATTTATTTATTTTGGGCGGGGGTCGGGTTGGGGAGGGAGGGGAGCGGGCGGGCCACTTCTATTGGTCTTTCATTTCTCTATTTTCATCTGTCTTTGTTCTTTGGCTCCTGTGGGCCTCCCATCGCGGTGGCCTCTCTCGCTGCAGAGCACCGGCTCTGGGCGCATGCGCTCCAAAGCTCCGGCTCAGTAATTGGACACATGGGTCCAGCCGCCCTGCAGCATGTGGGATCTTCCCAGGCCAGGGATCGAACCGGCGCCCCTTGCACTGCAAGGCAGTGTCCTTACCCACTGGACCACCAGGGGAAGCCCCCCTGGTTTCCTTTTTTAAAAAAAATTTTTAACACCAAAAGTATTTTGTATTGGGGTATAGTCGATTAACAATTTTGTGATAGTTTCAGGTGAACGGTGAAGAAGGGGCTTGGTCATACATATACATGGATCCATTCTCCCTCAAATCCCCCTCCCATCTAGGCTAGTGCTTTGGAATATGTATCATATTTTCCTGTATCTTTTCATGTCCAGTAATTTTGTGTTGGACACTAGACATTGTGAGTTTTACATTGTTGGATACTGGATTTTGAAGTATTTCTATAGAGTGTTGCATTTTTTGTTCTCTGACACAATTTCTATCAACTTACAGACCCATGTGCTCTTTTCCAGCTTGTTAAGCTTTGTTACAGTGAATCCAGAGCAGCTTTTATTCTGGGAATAATTTATCTTCACTACTAAGGCATGATGTTACTATAGACTCTCCCCAGTCAATCCCCATCTAATACAGTGTCTGTCTATTCTGGTTTAAGGGAACATGAAGAAGCTCCAGTTCCATGTGCGATCCATGCTTTTGGTGGCTTTTCCCCCTAGTCTTAGTTTTTGTATGTGTCCACAATTTCTCAGCCAAAGACTTGAGGAGAACTCTCTTCCTAGTTCTGAAGTTTTTCTGTGCAGGTCCTTCCATTGTCTGTAAATTCCAGCCGCTTTGTTCTCCCTGAATGCTGATTTCTATCTCCCCAGCTCAGGTAGCTGAACTTTGTGTGGGTTTCCCTCTCCCTGAACTGTGGCCTAGGAAGTGTCCTCAGCATTAGGGGATGCAATTGTGGGGCTCACCTTATTTTTCTTCGCTCAGGGATTATAGGACTGGGCTCCCTGTTGTTCAGTGTCTAAAAAGCATGCTTCATGTATTTGTCTGTTTTTCAGTTGTTAATGGCAGGAGTATGATTAAATTTTCATAGCAGTTCACCTTTCGTGAACAGACTCGAGGTTTTTTTGCTCATCTTTCCCCTGCCTAAGGAATTTATATCATTTATAAATAGTAACGAATAAAGGATTGAATAAATGCTGTTATGCTCGGCCAATTCTTTGGTCTTTCAGTATTTACTCTTCACTTTATTCCATCACCCACACAAGCAGCAATCCTCAATCATTTTTGGTTGACAATCTATGCTAAATATTTAATATAATTATTGGCAACACAATCAAAGAAGTTAAAAACAACAAAAATAAGTCAGCATTGATCACAGCACAATCACAACTTCAGTATCAGAATCTCTTTTAGGATCTATAAAAGCAGTCACTATTCACTTATTACCTCTCAGTACACTGTTACTGTCTTAATAAGAACCATCTACTTTCCTGGCTGCAATAAAGCCGTTATTTTTTTAATGTATTACTGTGCTAGAACTGTAGGTGATTAGAAAAAATGTAAGGTTCCTATGACAAGGGTAGTATGTGCATACTGTCCAATATTTGGAAAGATAAGAAATTTTAAAGATTTTTTTTTTTTTAGAAAAAGCAATTCATATTCCTACTATCCAAAGACGACACTATTAATAAGGCTTTTCAGCCTCCTTACTGCATACCTGTAAAGCCAGGATGAAAGAAGGTGCCACCCAGGTGTGAATGGAGCACTGCCCAGGTGTGCCTCACTGGTACACTTGCTTGTATAACTGTTCATGACAGGATGTCATGGGCCTGGAATCTAAGAAAGAACAATGAGGATAAACCACCTTCCTAATCAACAGCATATGCCGTTCTCAGGTGAGGGACAGTGCAATGATCGAGAGTATCCAGTCTTGTGTTCAAGGTTACCAGTTCTGGGTTCTACCACTTAATAGTTCTGATTTTGGATGAGTTAGATCTTTTGAATCCACTTTCTCCTTCAAAAACAGATTGGTAACAGTACCTTCCTCTTATAAGGATTAAATACAATGATCCATAAGAAGTGGTTAATGCTGCCTGCCCTATGGTAGGTTTTAATTAACATTAGGTTTTAATATATGCATATATTAACAGTTTAAAATAATAGCTATCATTTCTTGAGTCCTTACACTCCTAGATGCCTTCTATAGAATATCTTATGCAATCCTTACAATAATCCAGTGAGGTAGTTTCCCCAGGTTACAGAATAAGAAAACTGATGGTTAGAGGGAAAGGTTAAGTGACTTATTCAAGATCAAACCAGAAGTAAGAGGGGGAATCAATCTTTGAACCCAGAAGCCTGACTTCTGTTTACTCTGAAGTGCTCTAACGACTTCTAAGGCAACACACACTAAATGTTAGCATGCTGAACGTTGACACTGATCACCCCGGGTATGTCTGACTGGGTTTATAAAGATTAGGATGTTGCATAGAGTTTTCAAAATCAAATTTTTAAAATTTTGGCAACACAATCAAAGAAGTTAAACAACAAAATAAGTCAGCATTGATCACAGCACAATCACAACTTCAGTATCAGAATCTCTTTTAGGATCTATAAAAGCAGTCACTATTCACTTATTACCTCTCAGTACACTGTTACTGTCTTAATAAGAACCATCTACTTTCCTGGCTGCAATAAAGCCGTTATTTTTTTAATGTATTACTGTGCTAGAACTGTAGGTGATTAGAAAAAATGTAAGGTTCCTATGACAAGGGTAGTATGTGCATACTGTCCAATATTTGGAAAGATAAGAAATTTTAAAGATTTTTTTTTTTTTAGAAAAAGCAATTCATATTCCTACTATCCAAAGACGACACTATTAATAAGGCTTTTCAGCCTCCTTACTGCATACCTGTAAAGCCAGGATGAAAGAAGGTGCCACCCAGGTGTGAATGGAGCACTGCCCAGGTGTGCCTCACTGGTACACTTGCTTGTATAACTGTTCATGACAGGATGTCATGGGCCTGGAATCTAAGAAAGAACAATGAGGATAAACCACCTTCCTAATCAACAGCATATGCCGTTCTCAGGTGAGGGACAGTGCAATGATCGAGAGTATCCAGTCTTGTGTTCAAGGTTACCAGTTCTGGGTTCTACCACTTAATAGTTCTGATTTTGGATGAGTTAGATCTTTTGAATCCACTTTCTCCTTCAAAAACAGATTGGTAACAGTACCTTCCTCTTATAAGGATTAAATACAATGATCCATAAGAAGTGGTTAATGCTGCCTGCCCTATGGTAGGTTTTAATTAACATTAGGTTTTAATATATGCATATATTAACAGTTTAAAATAATAGCTATCATTTCTTGAGTCCTTACACTCCTAGATGCCTTCTATAGAATATCTTATGCAATCCTTACAATAATCCAGTGAGGTAGTTTCCCCAGGTTACAGAATAAGAAAACTGATGGTTAGAGGGAAAGGTTAAGTGACTTATTCAAGATCAAACCAGAAGTAAGAGGGGGAATCAATCTTTGAACCCAGAAGCCTGACTTCTGTTTACTCTGAAGTGCTCTAACGACTTCTAAGGCAACACACACTAAATGTTAGCATGCTGAACGTTGACACTGATCACCCCGGGTATGTCTGACTGGGTTTATAAAGATTAGGATGTTGCATAGAGTTTTCAAAATGTAAAGCAAATAGTTGAGGTGGTCTTGAAGTTTTCCAGGATGCTGGGATTTCCCAGAACTCAGCTGGAAAATTCCAGATGCAGTTCCCTGTTAGAGTTCTGATCGCTAGAAATTTCCTGCCTGAATCAGCTCAGAATAAGTCTCACTCCTGTTCCTCACTGGTGAGTTTTGAAATGTAGGTGACAGCTTACAGTCTTTTCTGAGGTTTTTGTTATGTGAACGTGTATATGTGCTGGGTCAGAATATAAAATACATTTCTTAATTTGGGTCACAGTCAAAAAGTTTAAAAACCACGGTCTGTGTGATGATTCTTCAGATATTTGAAGGCATCTGTCATAACCTATCACCTAAAAACTAACCCTCTTCTCCACAAGGGACCTCTTCAGCTTCTGCAACACCCTTGTAACGAGCTGATTCTTCCCTTGGTCATCTTGGGCACCATCCTCTGGCCCTGTCACCAGATTCATCTGGGTCTCTCCTCAAACTGCCTTTGGGATGACTTCCTTGGCTACTCTCTCTTGGAAAACACCACCATGTCTCTCCAACCCCATCTGACCCTGCTTCATTTTTCTCAGAGCACTTTTCACTTAATCCAACGTCATATTTTATAGGTAACGTATAAGATTTTTTAATTTATGAATCTTCATCAATAAGACGTTCATCACTGAATCCCCAGTCTGTTTCCTGGCACAAAGCAATAACTTAAAAAATACTTGTGGTCTGAATGGATGGATGAATACTAGGAATAGACGTATTATCTAGAAAAAACATAGATGTACTCATAATACAACTTTCTCCATCAGGAGCTACCTTCTATAAAGATTTAACTCACATGACTCCAACTATAGGCATGTTTTCATTCTACCATCTCTATGTTTTTTAAAAAAAAACAACTTACTACCTGAGCCACCATGGAAGCCCCATTTATCTTATATGACATATTTCATACATTTATATGCATATATTACTGTACAAGTATATCAATATATACTACATCATATATTCTGTTACCTTTTGTGTAACTTTATGGGGCTTGTATGAGTACTTTTGACTATATCTGACTTTTATTGATGCTGTTATAATGCTATAATGCATTTTTGAAATATTTTACATTTTTCTAAGCACTCTCTAGTAAATAATCCAATGAGGTACTATTTCCATTCTACAGATAAATCCCACATAGCTTGGCATCAGAATTCCGCCCGCGGCAGGAGGGGCTCTCAGTGGGCGTCTCACGCAGTGCGCCGGGTCCTCCTCCCCACGACCCCGGCATCCATCCCCCAAAAGGGACAGTTTCCTACCTCCTCTGTCCCCTTGGGCTGAATCCGGCTGCCGGCCTCCTAGTCGCTATGGCAACCACAGGCTAACTGTGCTAGCTTCCGCCTTCTGCCCCGACTCCTGATGAACCAATGGTGTCCTCCTTTTCTTTAGACGTGAAAAATTGTTGGCCAATGATCAGAGGCATTTCAAAAACCGCTGGGAAGCGGCCAGAATTTTGGGATTCGGATTAACTATGTAGGAATGGGTGGGGAAACTTAATATGGGTTTATCTAGGCAACCTCCCCAATCTTGTGATAGACCCAAAGCCTTAGAATTTTGCTTACCCAGGTATCCTACTTCAAGGAATAAACCTAAAAGAACTAACATTCATGGAAGCCCTGTTTGTGATAGTCAAGAAAGACTTACAATGGGCAACAGCATACAAGGACAGCTATGTCATGTTCCATGAGCAACCTGATTTTGTCACTCCTCCCACTTAGAACCCTCCAAGGGCTCCGCTTCAAACTTAGGGTGAAATCCAAACATCTTCACGTCCCTCCCCAGCCCTCTGATCTCAACTCCTCCCTCCCACGCCCCAGAAAAATCTCCTGCCAGCCATAATGTCGGGTGGGCAGTTGCTACAGTATGTCAACCTCACTCTGCTGTCCGGTGTTCTGAGTTCACTGGGTGTCAGGGTCTGAACTACAACTGCCTCTTTCTCATCAAGGTCTCTGTCCCAGGGTGATGGCTTCATCTGTAAAGTAGGCGTGAGCCCTATGTTCTCACTCAGGAGGCACTACCTGAGCCACCATGGAAGCCCCATTTATCTTATATGACATATTTCATACATTTATATGCATATATTACTGTACAAGTATATCAATATATACTACATCATATATTCTGTTACCTTTTGTGTAACTTTATGGGGCTTGTATGAGTACTTTTGACTATATCTGACTTTTATTGATGCTGTTATAATGCTATAATGCATTTTTGAAATATTTTACATTTTTCTAAGCACTCTCTAGTAAATAATCCAATGAGGTACTATTTCCATTCTACAGATAAATCCCACATAGCTTGGCATCAGAATTCCGCCCGCGGCAGGAGGGGCTCTCAGTGGGCGTCTCACGCAGTGCGCCGGGTCCTCCTCCCCACGACCCCGGCATCCATCCCCCAAAAGGGACAGTTTCCTACCTCCTCTGTCCCCTTGGGCTGAATCCGGCTGCCGGCCTCCTAGTCGCTATGGCAACCACAGGCTAACTGTGCTAGCTTCCGCCTTCTGCCCCGACTCCTGATGAACCAATGGTGTCCTCCTTTTCTTTAGACGTGAAAAATTGTTGGCCAATGATCAGAGGCATTTCAAAAACCGCTGGGAAGCGGCCAGAATTTTGGGATTCGGATTAACTATGTAGGAATGGGTGGGAAACTTAATATGGTTTTATCTAGGCAAACTCCCCAATCTTGTGATAGACCCAAAGCCTTAGAATTTTGCTTACCCAGGTATCCTACTTCAAGGAATAAACCTAAAAGAACTAACATTCATGGAAGCCCTGTTTGTGATAGTCAAGAAAGACTTACAATGGGCAACAGCATACAAGGACAGCTATGTCATGTTCCATGAGCAACCTGATTTTGTCACTCCTCCCACTTAGAACCCTCCAAGGGCTCCGCTTCAAACTTAGGGTGAAATCCAAACATCTTCACGTCCCTCCCCAGCCCTCTGATCTCAACTCCTCCCTCCCACGCCCCAGAAAAATCTCCTGCCAGCCATAATGTCGGGTGGGCAGTTGCTACAGTATGTCAACCTCACTCTGCTGTCCGGTGTTCTGAGTTCACTGGGTGTCAGGGTCTGAACTACAACTGCCTCTTTCTCATCAAGGTCTCTGTCCCAGGGTGATGGCTTCATCTGTAAAGTAGGCGTGAGCCCTATGTTCTCACTCAGGAGGCTGTTGAGAGGGTCGGGAATGAAGTGCATGTGAGTCAAAAAGTAGAAACTCCATGCACATATTACTTATTTTTAAAATACAGTTTATTTTTCAAAAAATTAATTTTTAAATTGTGTAATTGTGTGGTGGTGGTGGTGTTGTCGCTAAGTCGTGTAGGACTCTTGCGACCTCGAGGACGGCAGCAGGCCAGGCTCCTCTATCCATGGGATTCTCCAGGTAAGAAAACTGGAGTAGGTGGCATTTCCCTCTCCAGGGGATTTTTCCGACCTAGGAATACAACCGGGGTCTTCTGCATTGCAGGCGGATTCTTTACCAGTTGAGTCACCAGGGAAGCCCGAAGTATAATTGCTGTACAATATTATACGTTACAGGTATATAGTAGAATGATTCACGATGTTTAAAGGTTATACTCCATTTATAGTTATTATAAAATATTGGTTAGATTTTTTTGAATTGTACCAAATTTCCTTGAAGCAAGCAATTAGAATTATTACAGTTGTACATTACGAATGCATTCATCAAGTGCTAGGCTTTATTAGAAGACTTTTACTGAGCTGCGGAGGGAGGGTATATTGTGCTTTCAGCAGCTGTTCCGGGAGAGCAGGCAAGGGGAGATTTTTTTTGGTCTCGAGTTTTAAGGGGAACCGGGCCTTGAAGGATGTGTACGATTTGAATAGCTGATGAGAGGCTGCGATGGGGGAATAGCAAGAGCAAAGCCCGGGAAGGCTCTCTGCGAATAAGAGGGGGAGGATACCTGGCAGGCTGCCCACCTATAGGGCAGGTGCAGTGAGCAAGTCACTGGAGCTTTCCAGATCCAGCTAGAGAAGGGAGCGGAGTTTTGTTTCAAAGTACTACCTATGGCCGCTAGAGGGGACCCTGGCCAAGTGAGCTCTTTGCTCCCGCGGGACCCCGCCTCCCAAAGGCTCGCTTCCTACGCTTCAAGCAAGCTTTGAGGCTCAGCCAATCCGTAAAGGCTGTCCCACCCACCCCCTCCTCGCAGCTACTCGCCTGCGCCAAATGCCCTTCAGTTTTTGACTGGCAGGCAGCTTGACAAATCAAATCGCGACTTTGGAAAGCAAAACACTGCTGCACTTGGGCAGCTCCGAGTCGGGGAAGGAATTTTTGAGGGCTGTACCTCCGGGTTGCGAGAAGAGCCTAAGGTATTTCTTAGAAACCTCTGATAGGTGGGCCTTAGCGGAAACGCCGCCGGTGAGTAGAGATTTAGACTAAGGCGGGGTTGGGGGGTAGGGTTGAATTCAGCCTTCGTTTCAGGAAAAGCGAGTGCGTTTGCGATCATCTGGCGTCCCTAGTATAAATATCTTTCTTCTTGCTGTCACCATCCTTGTCAGTTTGGGTCTTGCTGTCTCAGAATGCTTTTTCCATTTTCGTATCGAGGAGCGGGACATGGGTTTGCCTTAATAAAGGCGATTCCAGGCTTTGCCGAATCAGGAAATGAAATGGAGTAACTTCGTCGGAATTGTTACCGTACCCGCCGGCTCGGACTTCCTGGCCATAGCAGATAGTGGAGTTAGCAGGTGGATGAAGAAGGAGGGCCGGGGGATTCTTGGTCCACGCTGGCCATTGGAAGTCTTTTCCAGCGCACTAGGTGGGGACTGAAGAGTGTAACCCTTTCGTTAGGGAAAGCGCTTACCCGGTAACTGGCACTCAGCAGTTTAAAGTTGAATCGGCAGGTGGTGGGAAAGGGCGTGTTTGAATTATATGTTCAAATAGAACCGGATTCTAATACAGACCCTACTCTTAGCAGCCAGGACCTATGGTTCTCTAGTCTGGGAGACCTGCTCTGTGGATCGGTGAAACAATTCTCCTAGATGAGCGGTCGGCAGTGGAGTAAAGGTCATCACTTAGTGGATTATCTTTTTCCTTTTCTCAGTCAGTGACCCCGTGCTCACGGATGGCTGTGATACCCTCAAAATTAAGGGGCAGCTGGCAACGGAGAGTTGGCTTCTTACCTCTAGGACCTATGCTAGACCTGGAAAAGCACTTTGCAGTCTGGAAAAAGAGAGTCTTTAGGCAAAGAATGTGTGCTATAAGCGAGGACAACTTGCAGAGAATTGCTCCAAGGCTTTTAGTCCCAAATGCTACCTAGCTGAAGGGGAGTTTTCTATCTTTGCAGGCCACGGTGCCTCAGAGGCACTGGGGCAGAAAGGGAAGCTGCTTTTGAAAGGATAATTCAGTGAGAGTAACTGCAGCCTCCGTAAAGGAGAGCAAATACAGGAACCCACCTGGAGAAATCAGCTGATCCAGAGGAGGTTAGGAGGCCTGGATTCCCATCCCTCCCCTTGGCACAGCCCTGTGGTTTCTCTGACGTGCTGTGGGTGGGGCTGGCTCTCTGGGTTTTATCTCTGGAGTCGTGGTGGGTGAGGCCTGAGTACGCCATTCTCTTCTGGACTGTGAAGCAGCCACGGTACACCAGGTGACTTCACAGGCCTGTCTGTAGCCAGTCAGTAGGTGTGTGTGGAGGTCACCCTGCCAGGCTCTAGGCTAGATCTGGGGAGGGAGCAATCGAACAGGGGATTCAGCAGACAGCTTTTGAGAATTTGTGCTTCCATGCCGCAGCATGTCCAGTCTGAAAGCCTCTGAGAGTGTCTAAGGCTGAGGGAGCCCTGGACCCCGCTTTCTTTCTAAGGCAGAGATGTACAGTGAAGAATAATTACGCTTTTCACAAGATTACAGACAAATATTCATAGGGCTTTACAGTCAGAGATGTCTGGTTATGGGATTTAGTTATAAAGTTGTGTGATGAGTATCCTTCAGGTATATGTGTACACTGAATATATAACCTCCGCTAGAGGCAGCACCTGTCATTTATCTGTGAGGCTGTTTGACAAAGTGAGGCCGGATTAGATGGTCTTCGTGTTGCCGCTGTGCTGAGCCCTCCCATCTGATGTCTCCTGGATCCTAGATGCAGTGTCAGTCTTAGAGCACAGGACTGTGCTGTTCATACCAGACACCAGAATTCCTGGGCCTGGAGCTAGATAGCAGGATTTCTGGAAGCTACTGGGAAGATGGCGATGGTTTAGTCACTAAGTCATGTCCGACTCTTTATTTTTTCTTTTTTTTATGGACAGCTGCAATCTTTTTTTATTTTTAATTTTTGGCCTCTTTTATTGATTTTTTATTTATTTGTTTTCATCCATCTTTTATTCTTTGGCCTGTGTGGGCCTTCCCTTGCAGTGGCCTCTTTCGCCGCCGATCACAGGCTCGGGGCGCATGCGCTCCAGAGCGCTGGCTCGCACTTGGACACACTGGCCCAGCCGCTCCGCGGCACGTGGGATCCTCCCGAGCCAGGGACCGAACGGGTCCCCCCTGCACCGCAAGGCGGACTCTTTACCCACTGGGCCACCAGGGAAGCCCGTGTCCGACTCTTCTGACCCCATGACTGCAACCGGCCAGGCTCCTCTGTCCATGAGGTTCTTCAGGCACGAATACCAGAGTGGGTTGCCATAGGAGGTGTCTTTCTGATGCCTGGAGGCACATCAGAAACTTTGTCTTTTTGGAATGTAGTAAGCCCTCAATTATTTGATCCTTGAGACAGAAAGTGTATTCATAGGTAAATTAAATAAACTGGTGAGAATAAAATTAATACTAATAATAACTGGCACTCACTGACCGTTCACTGTGCATGCATTTTCTATGTGTTATTTCACCAAATTCTCACAACAGCCCATGGACACAGAATATCCATGTTTCATAGCAGGAGAAACTGGCTGAAAAGTTAAGTAACTTGGCCAAGGTAAAACAGGTAGCACATGACAAGTCAAAAGCAATTTAAAATATGTTTATATTAAAATAACACAGTAGAATCCTAATTTATACGATCCTTTTTTTTTTTTTAAACACAAACCTCAAAGGAACCTTACCACTTACGAAAGGTGTTTTGGCCATGCACCCCAAAACATTAGGGGTGTACTTCCTCTGTATTTTCTATTTGCTAGAAAAGCTTGAGATGCCTTGAAAATATCAGTCCAGTGAAATTAATGGGAATTTCCGTCATTGCTGGTTTTACTTGAAGCTACATTATTACCCCGGTTCTACAGATGAGGCAGCTGAGACTCCCAGAGGCACAAAGATCTGGTCACTTAGCTCTTTCTCCTCCTGGTCTGATGTTATATCACACTGGACAGACCCTCAGGGGACACCAGTTCATCCACCTTCCATGGACATAACTTTTCTTCTCGTTCCTTCTTTCCGAAATCAAGATGCAGATGGTTTTGGTTGTTTTTTTTTTTTTTTTTATGGCAAGGGAGTTTTTTTTTCTTTTTTTTGGAATCCTGGAGATGTAGACAGTGTGCTTCTTATGTAGGGGAGCCTATGGAAGGATAGTATTTAAATTAGGATATGATGGAAGGAGGGCTTCCTTTGTGGCTCAGATGGCAAAGAATCTGCCTGCAATGCAGGAGACCTGGGTCCGATATCTAGGTCAGGAAGATCCCCTGGAGAAGGGAATGGCAACCCACTCCGATATTCTTGCCTAGAGAATCCCATGGACAGAGGAGCCTGGTGGACTACAGTTCCTGGGGTCGCAAAGAGTCGGGCATGGCTGAGTGACTAATACACACACACACACACATGCAATGGAAGGAAGGAAGTGAAGAAGAGGAAAGGGAATTTTTAAGGGCTAGGGAAAAGTTTTTCAGGTAGGTGAACCATATTTTTATTAAGTGGCCAAAAGCATGATATAATTTTTCAAATGGCCTCACTTCTCATGGCCGTTCGTATTTTGTCCTAATAGTAATCTCTTCTCAGATAACAAAGCTGGAGTGTTTCGTTGTACATGCATTTTTAATGTTCTTCCCCACCCTCTAGAGCACCACGAGAATCAGGAAACGCGGCCCCATCTGTCTGCCTGGGAGGAGATCTAGAACCTGGCACCTCTCTGAGTGAAGATGAGGAAAAGGCTATAAACTGGCCAGAGGAGGCTTGAAGTACCCTTTGCATGTGAGAAAGTGATGGCCCGTGGAAGGAGGCAAACCCCGCCGGGAAAGATGGCTTAGCAGCAGCTCCAGCTACAGATCCAGGCCAGGTGGGCTGTGCCCTTAGGCTGCCATGGATGGGGCTCAGGGTGCAGCCTTGCAGCTCCAGCAGCTTCCGCCCACAAGCAGTGCCAGCCCTGTGAGAGAGACTTCCTTCTCCTACAAGGCAAGAGCTTTTATTTTTTTAATTTGGGAATTTTGTATGGGGCAGTATTGACTAACAGAAAACAAACAGACCCTTCACACATACAGGAGAATTGTGTAATCAAAAGAAATATTCATTAAAATACATAAGCATACATTCCCATTTAGAAGGTTTGTCTTCAAAAAAAGAAAAAAATCACCTGCTCCATTACTTGGAGACAACCTTTGTTCCTGTTTCTATAAATTTCCTTCCTGTCTTTTTCTGAACTACAAATTTGGGGTCCAAGAGTTTTGTATCTTGTTTATGGACTATTAACCTTAACCTTGTTTGTGAACTATTTCCCCATGTCATAGTCATGATTAGAAGCGTGCTTTCTGAATGATTGCGCAATCTGTTGAGCTGCTTTCTCAGAATTTGCTGGAGACACCTCCTATTGTTGGATGTTTCAATTGTTTCTAATCCGGGGTGACTGCAGGTGCTGCTGTGAACATTCCAGACTGCATGCCCCTTTGCTCTCTCTAAGAACTGGGCAACTCTGGAAGAGGCAATTTCTCCCAAGTAGCAAGGTCACAAATGCCAGAGGATCAAGAATACAGAAAATAAGAAACTATAGTTCATGTTATTGGCCTTTAAAAAAGGATATAATTTTTCAAATGGCCTCACTTCTCATGGCCGTTCGTATTTTGTCCTAATAGTAATCTCTTCTCAGATAACAAAGCTGGAGTGTTTCGTTGTACATGCATTTTTAATGTTCTTCCCCACCCTCTAGAGCACCACGAGAATCAGGAAACGCGGCCCCATCTGTCTGCCTGGGAGGAGATCTAGAACCTGGCACCTCTCTGAGTGAAGATGAGGAAAAGGCTATAAACTGGCCAGAGGAGGCTTGAAGTACCCTTTGCATGTGAGAAAGTGATGGCCCGTGGAAGGAGGCAAACCCCGCCGGGAAAGATGGCTTAGCAGCAGCTCCAGCTACAGATCCAGGCCAGGTGGGCTGTGCCCTTAGGCTGCCATGGATGGGGCTCAGGGTGCAGCCTTGCAGCTCCAGCAGCTTCCGCCCACAAGCAGTGCCAGCCCTGTGAGAGAGACTTCCTTCTCCTACAAGGCAAGAGCTTTTATTTTTTTAATTTGGGAATTTTGTATGGGGCAGTATTGACTAACAGAAAACAAACAGACCCTTCACACATACAGGAGAATTGTGTAATCAAAAGAAATATTCATTAAAATACATAAGCATACATTCCCATTTAGAAGGTTTGTCTTCAAAAAAAGAAAAAAATCACCTGCTCCATTACTTGGAGACAACCTTTGTTCCTGTTTCTATAAATTTCCTTCCTGTCTTTTTCTGAACTACAAATTTGGGGTCCAAGAGTTTTGTATCTTGTTTATGGACTATTAACCTTAACCTTGTTTGTGAACTATTTCCCCATGTCATAGTCATGATTAGAAGCGTGCTTTCTGAATGATTGCGCAATCTGTTGAGCTGCTTTCTCAGAATTTGCTGGAGACACCTCCTATTGTTGGATGTTTCAATTGTTTCTAATCCGGGGTGACTGCAGGTGCTGCTGTGAACATTCCAGACTGCATGCCCCTTTGCTCTCTCTAAGAACTGGGCAACTCTGGAAGAGGCAATTTCTCCCCAAGTAGCAAGGTCACAAATGCCAGAGGATCAAGAATACAGAAAATAAGAAACTATAGTTCATGTTATTGGCCTTATGGTGAATGGATGCCAAACAGACAAACACAGACTCTAAGAAAACCTAGAACACACTCCCTGATGAGATGTCTAATAAGTTTTCATTTTAGTCACCGATTGAATTCACTTACTTATTACAGAAATATCTTCCTGCCAGAGCAAAGATAAACAAGCCATAATGACTCTCCCAAAGAGCTTAAGAACTGATGAGGTGGCAGAAAGGCATGTGAACAAGGGTGACGAACTGACCAGAGCAGGGTGAGGGGAGCAGGGATAAAGCAAAGAAGACCAGTCTTGAGACTCAGCTAACCCCCAGAGCTTCTCTTATGGGTAAGATGATGGTGGTAATACCTCCCTCCACCCTTCACCCTCGCTGCATAATCAATGAAAAGGCACTTAGCCCAGCACAAGTGGAGACCGACTCTCTGCTTGACTCAGAAATGTCTCCTGGTTACAAACAGCAACAAGTGAAGGTGCACAGAGCAGAGGAAAGAGCTGTTAATTTCGCCTGGGGACAGGGGAAGGGACTTCTAAGGGGAAGTTGGCTCTTGCCTCCTTAATTTGGTTAAGGCTATTTTTGTTGCAAGGAATAAAAATCCATTTCAGAGAAGCTTAAGTGAAAGGAAAAATTATTATAAGGCTACAGGGTAGCTCAGGGAACCCAAGGGCCGGAAGGACAGTGAGGCTTGAAAGATGCTGTGACTCTTAACCCCACCTTCAAAAGAGGGAGAATTTGAGTGGCCCAGCTTGGGTCAGGTGTCTACACTGGTCCAATCAGTAGTGGCCAGGGGTAGAGTCCTTCAGCAAACAGGGTTTTCTGTGCTTCAGGTTTGGGGCTCAGCGGGCTGCCTCAAAGTTCCCTTTTACCTTTGGGGAAAACATTAAGAGGATGCAAGTCCCCCTTGGTGAGAGGGATGACTTTAGAAACAAGCTGTCTGCGCTGAGTTACAGCCCCTCGCCTCGCCCGCCCAGCAGAGAATGGATTCTGACTATTGAGGGAGAGTGGTCGAATTGAACCTTGGGCAACTCTGGAAGAGGCAATTTCTCCCAAGTAGCTTGCCGGGTGTACAAAAAAAACTATAGTTCATGTTATTGGCCTTATGGTGAATGGATGCCAAACAGACAAACACAGACTCTAAGAAAACCTAGAACACACTCCCTGATGAGATGTCTAATAAGTTTTCATTTTAGTCACCGATTGAATTCACTTACTTATTACAGAAATATCTTCCTGCCAGAGCAAAGATAAACAAGCCATAATGACTCTCCCAAAGAGCTTAAGAACTGATGAGGTGGCAGAAAGGCATGTGAACAAGGGTGACGAACTGACCAGAGCAGGGTGAGGGGAGCAGGGATAAAGCAAAGAAGACCAGTCTTGAGACTCAGCTAACCCCCAGAGCTTCTCTTATGGGTAAGATGATGGTGGTAATACCTCCCTCCACCCTTCACCCTCGCTGCATAATCAATGAAAAGGCACTTAGCCCAGCACAAGTGGAGACCGACTCTCTGCTTGACTCAGAAATGTCTCCTGGTTACAAACAGCAACAAGTGAAGGTGCACAGAGCAGAGGAAAGAGCTGTTAATTTCGCCTGGGGACAGGGGAAGGGACTTCTAAGGGGAAGTTGGCTCTTGCCTCCTTAATTTGGTTAAGGCTATTTTTGTTGCAAGGAATAAAAATCCATTTCAGAGAAGCTTAAGTGAAAGGAAAAATTATTATAAGGCTACAGGGTAGCTCAGGGAACCCAAGGGCCGGAAGGACAGTGAGGCTTGAAAGATGCTGTGACTCTTAACCCCACCTTCAAAAGAGGGAGAATTTGAGTGGCCCAGCTTGGGTCAGGTGTCTACACTGGTCCAATCAGTAGTGGCCAGGGGTAGAGTCCTTCAGCAAACAGGGTTTTCTGTGCTTCAGGTTTGGGGCTCAGCGGGCTGCCTCAAAGTTCCCTTTTACCTTTGGGGAAAACATTAAGAGGATGCAAGTCCCCCTTGGTGAGAGGGATGACTTTAGAAACAAGCTGTCTGCGCTGAGTTACAGCCCCTCGCCTCGCCCGCCCAGCAGAGAATGGATTCTGACTATTGAGGGAGAGTGGTCTGTGAAAGAGAGACCAACAGGCAGAGCTGCCTGTGAGTAGCATCCCCGAGGATCACTGATGCTGGAAGCTTTGCCTCAAACTACAAGAGCTGTACTGGAGTTTCTTCTGTTTAGCAAATAGGAATTGCAGCTGAGCTATACACATAGTTACATGCGTGCCTGTGCTAGGTGAGGTGGGAGCTATATAGGTAATTGAGATGGCTCTTTCCTGATGGCATCTAGGAGGGAGGCGGGGAAGACATTGCAACAAGTAGCTACCCTTCAGGATAGAATTTGGCACAAAAAGGGGAAATACAGCAGCGAGTTAAGAACATGGCCTTTGAAATTCCGGAGACCTGGCTTCCAGTGCCAGCTCTGTCACTTTGTGGCATTGTAGCTTGGGGAAGATCATGTAATTTCTTTGCAGGTCATTACTAAATTCATCCTCTAGGGTGGTTATGAGGATGACCTGAATTTATAGATTAGGAAACTGGAAGCTGCCTGCACCCATCCCCTGGTTTCTGCATGTGGAAATCCTACCCACCCTTCCAGCTCAAATATCACCTTTTCCGTGAAGCCCTTGTCAGTCTTCCTGGCAGGAGAATATAGGTCCTTTATCTACACTTTTATAGCCAGTTCTCTTTACTATGGCCATCATAATGCTGGCAGCTGACATTAGTTGTGTTTGCTATAACAGGGACTGTGTTCATCCTCGTAAAAGTCCCAGAGGGCAGGTACGATTATTTCCACATTTTACAAATGAGGAAACTGGCACAGAGAAGTTAATTAAGTTGCCCATGACCACACAGTTACGGGGGGAAAACTGTGCACTGAAAGCCCTTGATTTTATGAGTGGCCCAGCTTGGGTCAGGTTCACACTGGTCATCGTAGTGGCCAGGGGTAGAGTCCTTCAGCAAACAGGGTTTTCTGTGCTTCAGGTTTGGGGCTCAGCGGGCTGCCTCAAAGTTCCCTTTTACCTTTGGGGAAAACATTAAGAGGATGCAAGTCCCCTTGGTGAGAGGGATGACTTTAGAAACAAGCTGTCTGCGCTGAGTTACAGCCCCTCGCCTCGCCCGCCCAGCAGAGAATGGATTCTGACTATTGAGGGAGAGTGGTCTGTGAAAGAGAGACCAACAGGCAGAGCTGCCTGTGAGTAGCATCCCCGAGGATCACTGATGCTGGAAGCTTTGCCTCAAACTACAAGAGCTGTACTGGAGTTTCTTCTGTTTAGCAAATAGGAATTGCAGCTGAGCTATACACATAGTTACATGCGTGCCTGTGCTAGGTGAGGTGGGAGCTATATAGGTAATTGAGATGGCTCTTTCCTGATGGCATCTAGGAGGGAGGCGGGGAAGACATTGCAACAAGTAGCTACCCTTCAGGATAGAATTTGGCACAAAAAGGGGAAATACAGCAGCGAGTTAAGAACATGGCCTTTGAAATTCCGGAGACCTGGCTTCCAGTGCCAGCTCTGTCACTTTGTGGCATTGTAGCTTGGGGAAGATCATGTAATTTCTTTGCAGGTCATTACTAAATTCATCCTCTAGGGTGGTTATGAGGATGACCTGAATTTATAGATTAGGAAACTGGAAGCTGCCTGCACCCATCCCCTGGTTTCTGCATGTGGAAATCCTACCCACCCTTCCAGCTCAAATATCACCTTTTCCGTGAAGCCCTTGTCAGTCTTCCTGGCAGGAGAATATAGGTCCTTTATCTACACTTTTATAGCCAGTTCTCTTTACTATGGCCATCATAATGCTGGCAGCTGACATTAGTTGTGTTTGCTATAACAGGGACTGTGTTCATCCTCGTAAAAGTCCCAGAGGGCAGGTACGATTATTTCCACATTTTACAAATGAGGAAACTGGCACAGAGAAGTTAATTAAGTTGCCCATGACCACACAGTTACTAGGTTGTAAAATGGGATTTGAATAAAGTCTGTGCACTGCCAAAGCCCTTGATTTTATTCACCACTTCCTCCTGCCTACATTGTGCCAGACACTCCCGAGGATCCTTCTCTCTCTGATCCTGACTCAGTTCATTTCAGTCCCTTAGTTGTGTCCTACTCTTTGTGACCCCATAGACCTCCAGACTTCCCTGTCCTTTACCGTCTCCCAGAGATTGCTCACACTTGTCCATTGACACAGTGATGCCATCTAACCATCTCGTCCTCTGTCGTCCCCTTCTCCTTTTGCCTTCTCTTTTTACCATCATCAGGGTCTTTTCAATGAGTCGTCTCTTTGCATCAGGTGACCAAAGTATTGGAGCTCAGCTTCAGTATCAGTCCTTCCAGTGAATATTCAGGGTTGATTTTCTTTCAGGTCAATATTCAGGATTGACTGGTTTGTTTTCCTTGCAGTCCAAGGGACTCTCCAGTCTTCTCCAACACCACAGTTCAAAGACATCAGTTCTTTGGTGCTCAGCCTTCTTTATGGTCCAATTCTTATATCTATACATGACTACTGGGAAAACCATAGCTTTGACTATACGAACGTTTGTCAGCAAAGTGATGTCTCTGCTTTTGAATATGCTGTCTAGGTTTGTCATAGCTTTTCTCCCAAGGAGCAAACATCTTTTAATTTTGTGGCTACAGTCATCTTCCGCAGTGTTTTTGGAGTCTAAGAAAATAAAGTCTGTCACTGTTTCCATTGTTTGCCCATCTATTAGTAAGTGTCAGAATGGCAGTAGAGAAGGTAATGCCTCACTTGCGGGGGAAGGTGAATGTCAGGGAGCTGGCGTGTAGCCAGGTCACGGGTATAGCAGAGCCTGCTAGCTAGCCTGCTGCATCCCCTCGTGTTTGAATGTGAGTGACTCAGACCGTAAAGAATCTGCCTGCAGTGTGGGAGACCTGGGTTCCATTCCTGGGTCAGGAAGATCCCCTGGAGAAGGGAATGGCTACCCACTCCAGTATTCTTGCCTGGAGAATTCCATGGACAAAGGAGCCTGGCGAGCTACAGTCGAGGAGTCCAAAGAGTTGGACACGACTGAGAGATTAACCCTTTCAACCCTCAGAGCAAGCCAGAATGCAGTTTATATTTAACTGTTAGCATTTTAAGCCCAAAGGACTATGAGAAGTCAGTCTAAATAGCAAGCAGTGACAGTCTTACTGTAGTAAGCTCCTGCATAGGAACCTTCGAGGTGTCAACTTTAATGAGCATAGGCAGTGTACAGTACTTTTTTTTTTTCTATGAACTTAGCTCCCAGAGATTGCTCACACTTGTCCATTACACGTGATGCCATCTAACCATCTCTCCTCTGTCGTCCCCTTCTCCTTTTGCCTTCTCTTTTTACCATCATCAGGGTCTTTTCAATGAGTCGTCTCTTTGCATCAGGTGACCAAAGTATTGGAGCTCAGCTTCAGTATCAGTCCTTCCAGTGAATATTCAGGGTTGATTTTCTTTCAGGTCAATATTCAGGATTGACTGGTTTGTTTTCCTTGCAGTCCAAGGGACTCTCCAGTCTTCTCCAACACCACAGTTCAAAGACATCAGTTCTTTGGTGCTCAGCCTTCTTTATGGTCCAATTCTTATATCTATACATGACTACTGGGAAAACCATAGCTTTGACTATACGAACGTTTGTCAGCAAAGTGATGTCTCTGCTTTTGAATATGCTGTCTAGGTTTGTCATAGCTTTTCTCCCAAGGAGCAAACATCTTTTAATTTTGTGGCTACAGTCATCTTCCGCAGTGTTTTTGGAGTCTAAGAAAATAAAGTCTGTCACTGTTTCCATTGTTTGCCCATCTATTAGTAAGTGTCAGAATGGCAGTAGAGAAGGTAATGCCTCACTTGCGGGGAAGGTGAATGTCAGGAGCTGGCGTGTAGCCAGGTCACGGGTATAGCAGAGCCTGCTAGCTAGCCTGCTGCATCCCCTCGTGTTTGAATGTGAGTGACTCAGACCGTAAAGAATCTGCCTGCAGTGTGGGAGACCTGGGTTCCATTCCTGGGTCAGGAAGATCCCCTGGAGAAGGGAATGGCTACCCACTCCAGTATTCTTGCCTGGAGAATTCCATGGACAAAGGAGCCTGGCGAGCTACAGTCGAGGAGTCCAAAGAGTTGGACACGACTGAGAGATTAACCCTTTCAACCCTCAGAGCAAGCCAGAATGCAGTTTATATTTAACTGTTAGCATTTTAAGCCCAAAGGACTATGAGAAGTCAGTCTAAATAGCAAGCAGTGACAGTCTTACTGTAGTAAGCTCCTGCATAGGAACCTTCGAGGTGTCAACTTTCGAAGGTGCAGACATGCCACTGTGTGCCAGCTGTTGTACTGTACTTTTCAAGTACTGTACTGTAAGATTTAAGAATTTTTTTTGATGTTTGTTGGTTTTTTTAATGTATTATTTGCTTGAAAAGTATTATGAACCTATTACAGTACAATACTATATAGCTGATTGTGTTATGGGGCACCTAGGCTTACTTTGTTAGACTTAGAAACAAGTTAGACTTATGAATGCACTTGTATGTAGGGGACTTTCTGTGTTTAAATAGAGCTTGTTGTTGGCAGATGTAAAGCAGAACATTAGAACAGGAGATCTGAGCTGGGATTTCACTCCAATACCAACATCCAAGATTTCCTGCCTCTCTGACCTTTGGCTGCTTTTCTGGGAATAGTTTCTATCCTTTCAGAGTTGTAGCTGGTGAAAGATCGATTCTTGGATCAGTGACCATAGGAGCCCGAGGGGCCGTAGAGGTGTTGCTAATAATAATAAAAATTATAAAAATAATCATAGCAGCAGCTAGAATTGTTTTCATATGTATTTCCTGCTGAGTGATGTTTAAGCACGTGTCTGATAACATGGCCATCCTAAGGGTTTGCCGTCAGCTCCATTTTTCAGAGGGAAGCTGAGGCTCAGAGAGTTAAGGTGATTCTACTGAAGTCACACAGCAGTCAGAGACGGAGGCTGTAACCCCAGCCCAGGCCTGCTGGTCTTCAGAGTCTGTGTTGGTAAGCTGAAGCAGAGAGGAAAGAGACTTGGGGTTCACTGTCCCTACCTTTTGATGTTTGGGTCTGTTGCAGCCAAGGCTAGAACCTGCCCCTTGGTGGGAGCACCAGAGTTTCAGTCCACACCTTTTCTTTCCATAAGGTGTGGAGTCTCTAATCCTAAGGTCAAATCCTTGTTCTGGATTTGTCCTCCACGTGTACTTATGAGCATGTAACGCTTTGAATAACTTCAGTGAAAACTCCTGGGTTGGAGTGGGGGCAGGAGGCCGTCAGCCAGAAGCAGAGCCTGTGGGTCGAGAAAGTGCCTAGTGGTGTTCAGAGATGAGGGCGCCCTGCCTCGTCCTCATCCCTCCCTGCCAGCAGACCTAGAGGCCACCATTTCCGTTTCCAGCTGAGGTTTGGAGGAGGACCTTCATGTCAGGAGTGCTGCTGGTTGTCACCTCAACTCTGAATTGCCTCCACTGGGCAGTTGAGGGCAACCAGTAGGTGTGTGTGTGTTGAAATTGTGTAATTCCTGGGCCGCTGGCAGCTTCCTTGGTTGACTTCAGTGCTCGTAAAACTGAACCAGTCACCACTTCACAAGGCTTTGGGGCATAATTAGGGTTGACGAAGCCCTTTGAAAGCCTTGGATGAAAGGGTGTTACGTTGCACTGCACTGTTACTAACCGTGTCTGTCTATAGCCAGTTGTTAGGTGTGGAGATTAATGTGTTTATGGAAATGGTTTTTAAAAGAAACCTCAGCTGCCTGTGCCCTCAGTGGGAATATAGCAGTTACAAGGTGGGGATCTTTGTTTTTTTTTTTTTTTTTTTTGATTTATATTGCCACCTTTGAAGGACACCTCAGAGAACACAGCGGGAGACAGTGTGGAGGAGTGATTCTCATCAGGAGACTGGAAGTCAGACTTTGTCTCATCTCCTCCTGTCCTCACCTTGGGCAGGTGTTTCACTTCTCCAGGCCTTCCTTTGTTCACCTCTAAACTCCTTCTAACTTGTGTGCTAAAACAGGACTCAGTAATACCCACTTCATAGGGTTATTTGTGGCTCAAAGGTGATGTGTAGAAAGGGCTTAGTGCCAAGGGCTTATACATATATGATATGTATATTGCTCCATAAATAATCAGCCTTTATATTGAACCTGGGTCTCCTGCACGGCAATCAGATTCTTTACTGCCTGAGCCACCAGAGAAGCCCCCAAAGGACATTATATAATGATAAAAGGGTCACTCCATCAAGAAGATATAGCAGTTGTAAAATATATGCACCTAAGAGAGCCTCAAAATATATGAAGCAAAATATTGACAGAATTGAAGGGAGAAATAGTTCAACAGTAATTTGAAGTACTTAAAGTTGGACACTTTAATACCACCTTTCCAATAATGGATAGAACAACTAAACAGAAGATCAGCAAGGAAAATAGAAGACTTGAACAATACCATAAACCAGTTAGAGCTCACAGAAATCTATAGGACACCTCACCCAACAGCAGTAAAATACATATTCTTCTCAAATGCACACGGAACAGTCTCTGGGATAGAGCGTATATTGGGCTATAAAACAAATGTTAGATGAAAGGTTGAAATCATATAAAACAGGGGTCCCCAACTTCCAGGCAGAAGATCGGTACCCATCTGTAGTCTTTTAGGAACCACAGGAGGTGAGCAGGGGGCGAGCAAGTGAAGCTTCATCTGCTGCTCCCCATCATTCCCTGATGCTTGCATTACCGTCTGAACCTTTTCTTTCCTCTGCCTGGCTAATGGAAAAATTGTCTTCCAAAAAACGGGTCCCCAGTGCCAAAAAGATTGGGGATAGCTGCTATAAAGCATGTCCTCTGATCACATTGGGATGCAATAAGAAATTAGTAACAGAAGGAAATTCATAGCAGCAAACAGGAAAACTCACAAATACGTGAAAATGAAGAAAGGGAAATTAGGGATGAGATGATCCTAGAGTCCTATAGAAATACCAGGGACTCCAGCTAACCAAAACAATCTTGGGAAAAGAACAAAGTTGGAAGACTGACATTTGTTGATTTCCAAAATTATTACAAAGCTACAGTAATCAAGTCAATGTAGTATAATACAGAGACCAGAAATAAACCCATATGTCTGTGGTCAGTTGATAGTTGACAAGTGTGCTAAAGACCACTCGATAGGAAAAGAATATAAAGTCTCTTCAGACAGATGATGCTGGGACAACTGGGTATCCACAAGTAAAGGAGGAAGTTGGACTCCTTCCTCATATCATGTAAAAAAATTAATTCAAAATGTAACAGAGGCTTAAATATTCTTAGAAAGAGTTTTCTGGAAAAAAACTAGGTATAAATTTTCATGACCCTGTATTAGACAACAGTATTTTAAAATTATGATGCCAAGGGATTTCCCTGGTGGTCCAGTGGCTAACCTTCAACACTGCAACCAATGCAAGGGATCTGGGTTCAATCCCCGGTCAGGCAACTTGATCCCATATGCTGCAACTAAGAATTTGAATGCCAAAAGTAACACCCACACAGCCAAATAAATAAATATTTAAAAAAATTATTATGCCAAAGACCAGAAAGCAACAAAGCAAAAAAAGACAAATTAAACTTAATATATATTAAAAATTTTTATTCATCAAAGCACACTGTCAAGAAAGTAAAGGTATATATAACCCACAGAATAGGAGAAAATATTTGCAAATCATCTATCTGACAAATCAATTTAGTATCCAAATATATAAAGAAATCTTATAACTCAGTAATAAAAAGGTAATAAAAAGTAATAAAATCTTAAAACAAATATACAAAGAAATTTTTCAACTCAAAAATAAAAATTTTTAAATAGGCAAAGAGTTCCACAGCATTGAAAATGTACTAAATGCTACTGAATTGTATACCTTAAGATGATTAATAGTCCAGGGATAGCTGCTATAAAGCATGTCCTCTGATCACATTGGGATGCAATAAGAAATTAGTAACAGAAGGAAATTCATAGCAGCAAACAGGAAAACTCACAAATACGTGAAAATGAAGAAAGGGAAATTAGGGATGAGATGATCCTAGAGTCCTATAGAAATACCAGGGACTCCAGCTAACCAAAACAATCTTGGGAAAAGAACAAAGTTGGAAGACTGACATTTGTTGATTTCCAAAATTATTACAAAGCTACAGTAATCAAGTCAATGTAGTATAATACAGAGACCAGAAATAAACCCATATGTCTGTGGTCAGTTGATAGTTGACAAGTGTGCTAAAGACCACTCGATAGGAAAAGAATATAAAGTCTCTTCAGACAGATGATGCTGGGACAACTGGGTATCCACAAGTAAAGGAGGAAGTTGGACTCCTTCCTCATATCATGTAAAAAAATTAATTCAAAATGTAACAGAGGCTTAAATATTCTTAGAAAGAGTTTTCTGGAAAAAAACTAGGTATAAATTTTCATGACCCTGTATTAGACAACAGTATTTTAAAATTATGATGCCAAGGGATTTCCCTGGTGGTCCAGTGGCTAACCTTCAACACTGCAACCAATGCAAGGGATCTGGGTTCAATCCCCGGTCAGGCAACTTGATCCCATATGCTGCAACTAAGAATTTGAATGCCAAAAGTAACACCCACACAGCCAAATAAATAAATATTTAAAAAAATTATTATGCCAAAGACCAGAAAGCAACAAAGCAAAAAAAGACAAATTAAACTTAATATATATTAAAAATTTTTATTCATCAAAGCACACTGTCAAGAAAGTAAAGGTATATATAACCCACAGAATAGGAGAAAATATTTGCAAATCATCTATCTGACAAATCAATTTAGTATCCAAATATATAAAGAAATCTTATAACTCAGTAATAAAAAGGTAATAAAAAGTAATAAAATCTTAAAACAAATATACAAAGAAATTTTTCAACTCAAAAATAAAAATTTTTAAATAGGCAAAGAGTTCCACAGCATTGAAAATGTACTAAATGCTACTGAATTGTATACCTTAAGATGATTAATAGTCCATTTTATTACATGTGAATTTTTAAAAGTAGGCCAAGGATTTGAATAAATAGTTCTCCAAAGAAGATAAACAAATTGCCAATGTATACCTAAAAAGATACTCAATATCATTAGTCATTAGGGAAATGCAAATCAAAACCACAATTAGGTAACCATTTCATATTTAAAATTGCTGTTGTAATTTTTTTTTTAAGGAAAATGACAAGTGTTGGCAATGATATGGAGAAATTAGAACCCTTGATTGGTGGGAATGTTAACTGGTGTAAGCACTATAGAGAACAGTTTGTCAGTTCCTCAAAACATTAAACATAGAGTTACTATATGACTGAGCAATCCCATTCCTAGTAGAATATACCCAAGAGAACTGAAAACATATATACATACAAAAGCATGTACAGGGCTTCCCCTGGTGGTCCAGTGGGTAAGCACACCACCTTGCAGTGCAAGGGGCTCCGGTTCGAGCCCTGGCCTGGGAAGATCCCACGTGCCGCGGAGCGGCTGGACTGATGTGTCCAATTACCGAGCCGGAACTCTGGCGTGCGTGCGCCCAGAGTCGGCGCTCTGCGACAACAGAGGCCACCGCGATGGGAGGCCCACAGGAGCCGAAGAACAAAGACGGATGAAAATAGAGAAATGAAAGACCAATAGAAGTGGCCCGCCCATCCCCCTCCCTCCCCACCCCACCCCCCAAAAAAGATAAATAAATAAAATTTAAAAAAAAAAAAGCATGTACACAAATGTTCATAACAACATTTATGATAGACAAAAAGTAGATATAATTCAAATGTAACTGAACAAAAGATAAACCATACAGTGAAATATTATTTGACCAGAAAAAGGAATGAGGTACTAATTTTGTTATAACATATGAACCCTAGAAACATGATTCTGTGTGAAAGAAACCAGTTACAAAAGACCACACATGGTAAGGTTTCATTTATATGAAATGTCCAAAATAAGGCAAGTCCATAGAGATAGCTGGTAGACTAGCGGTTGCAAGGAAATGAGAGGAGGGAAATGGGGAATGAATGCTAATGGGTTTGGGCTTTCTTTGGGGGATGATGGAAATGTTTCAGATTTAGTAATCAGTATGGCACAATTAGATGAAAACTGGACATTTTAAAGTTTATGTGGGAAGTGCCTGGAGGTTCAGTGGTTAGGACTTGGTGCTTTCACTACTGGGGGCCCAGGTTCAATCCCTCATTGAGAAACTAATATCCCCAATAAGCTGAACAGGGCAGCCAAACAACAACAACAAAAGATTATGTGGCAACTCTGGAAATCAGATCCACTCCTCCCCCCCACATCCCCTGTTTGTTGAAGTTTGTTGTTGTTTGCTTGTTTAATGATTTTTCTCAACTTTTTTTTGGTAAAGTCTGTGCTTTCTGTTGTGTATGGCTCGCCCAAGACTGTGTCTGTTAGCTTGGTGGTCAGTTTGTGTTTTAAAAGAGTTCCTTAAATGCTTAAAGCTGAGAGAAAAAAAAAACCTCTCCCAGGTTTTACAGACCGGTTCTGTGCTGGGACACAACCCCAGTGCTTACCAGTCTGTTTACAACTATGCCTGTACTCTTACTTGCTGCTTCTGCCAAGCCTAAAGGCTACCGAAGATGAAGGCTCAACATCTTCTCAAGAGGTTTTTTGGAGCACACATCCAGCCCTGGGTATATGAATGGTCTTCTTGATGCCCCGGGATACTCGGTAGCTTTTAAAAGCCCTTCCCGACCCCACTGTTCCCTCCCCGAGCCCATGTCGTCTTTCCTGACCTCCTCCTACCCTGTCTTTTCCTTCTGTCTGCTGTTCATCCCAGTGCTGTCCCTCACCCCAGGCTGCTGCATCCAGTACTGGTGCCTTTAAATGTTTTTGCAAAAACATCCTCTAAGCTGCACACCTACCCCCACCCGCTTCCGGCCCTGAAACTACTCCAAGTCAAGCAGAACCAAGGGAAGCCCTTGTGCCAGGCAGGTCAGAATCCACAACCACAGTTTTTGAAAAGTAAGGTCCTTGTTAATCCCTGTGTCCTCGTGACTGCCTTAGGTTTGTAGTGTAAAGGATAACTGGCAGGTGATGTGAAACGCCACAGTGCTCTCTGACCATAAAGCAACTGATGCTTACTTCTCTAGGCCTTCTACTGGTTGTTGTAAGTTTCTAACTGGACTCCAGAGTTCTATAAAAATTGATTCAGACAGTGTTTACCAGTTCCTTTGTTGTTTTACTGGAGGGATGGATCCCTAGAGTGCTTTATGCCCCATTTTCAATGGCATGACTTACTGTGAATATACTAAAAAAACCACTTGGAAAAGGTCAAAATGCTGACTTGAAATTTTGTCTCAATAGGAAAGGTGACAGGTTAAATAAAGACATTCTGGGCTCCTAGAATGGCCTTAAATATGTATTTAGAGGCAGGCATTAAAATGAGTAGACATTAAAATACCTTAACTGAGCCAAAAAGTGGGGAGACAACCAGGCAGTAGAGTGAACCATACTCAGATCAAATGAAGCGATCAAAGCCACACACTCTATCAGGAAGTGTTTTTATGTAGCCCTTTTTGGTGGTCAGTTTGTGTTTTAAAAGAGTTCCTTAAATGCTTAAAGCTGAGAGAAAAAACCTCTCCCAGGTTTTACAGACCGGTTCTGTGCTGGGACACAACCCCAGTGCTTACCAGTCTGTTTACAACTATGCCTGTACTCTTACTTGCTGCTTCTGCCAAGCCTAAAGGCTACCGAAGATGAAGGCTCAACATCTTCTCAAGAGGTTTTTTGGAGCACACATCCAGCCCTGGGTATATGAATGGTCTTCTTGATGCCCCGGGATACTCGGTAGCTTTTAAAAGCCCTTCCCGACCCCACTGTTCCCTCCCCGAGCCCATGTCGTCTTTCCTGACCTCCTCCTACCCTGTCTTTTCCTTCTGTCTGCTGTTCATCCCAGTGCTGTCCCTCACCCCAGGCTGCTGCATCCAGTACTGGTGCCTTTAAATGTTTTTGCAAAAACATCCTCTAAGCTGCACACCTACCCCCACCCGCTTCCGGCCCTGAAACTACTCCAAGTCAAGCAGAACCAAGGGAAGCCCTTGTGCCAGGCAGGTCAGAATCCACAACCACAGTTTTTGAAAAGTAAGGTCCTTGTTAATCCCTGTGTCCTCGTGACTGCCTTAGGTTTGTAGTGTAAAGGATAACTGGCAGGTGATGTGAAACGCCACAGTGCTCTCTGACCATAAAGCAACTGATGCTTACTTCTCTAGGCCTTCTACTGGTTGTTGTAAGTTTCTAACTGGACTCCAGAGTTCTATAAAAATTGATTCAGACAGTGTTTACCAGTTCCTTTGTTGTTTTACTGGAGGGATGGATCCCTAGAGTGCTTTATGCCCCATTTTCAATGGCATGACTTACTGTGAATATACTAAAAAAACCACTTGGAAAAGGTCAAAATGCTGACTTGAAATTTTGTCTCAATAGGAAAGGTGACAGGTTAAATAAAGACATTCTGGGCTCCTAGAATGGCCTTAAATATGTATTTAGAGGCAGGCATTAAAATGAGTAGACATTAAAATACCTTAACTGAGCCAAAAAGTGGGGAGACAACCAGGCAGTAGAGTGAACCATACTCAGATCAAATGAACGATCAAAGCCACACACTCTATCAGGAATGGATATACATCTTGAGGCCCAGCCCCAAACTGTTAGATCATGAAGCAATCTTGGTCCACTAAGGAAGCACATCAGTTAGCTATTGCTGTGTAACAAACCACTTGAAAACCCAAGTGGCTAAAAACAACAACCATTTTACTGCTCACAATTCTGTGAATGTCAAGGGTTTGGACAAGATCGAGAAGAACTGAAATCAAGATTTCTAAGAGATATCGGTACTCTCTTGTTCTGTTGACAGTGGTCAACATGTAGAAACAACCTAAATGTCCATTGATCAATGAAGAAAGAAAATGTGGTATATACCGTACTAGAATGTGGAATGTTGTTGTTGTTGTTGTTTAGTCGGTAAGTCATATCTGACTCTTTGCAACCCCATGGACTGTAGCCCGCCAGGCTCTTCTGTCCATGGAATTTCTGAGGCAGAAATACCGGAGTGGGTCGCCATTTCCTCCTCCAGGGTTTTTCCTGACCCAGAGATCAAACCCAGGTCTCCTGAATTGCCAGGGAGATTCTTCAGCACTGAGCTGTCAGGGGAGCCCACAGTGGAGTATTCCTCAGCCTTAAAAAAAAAAAAAAAAATAGAAGGAGATCCTATAATATGCCATTTCATGGGTTAGCCTTGAGGAATGCTAAATGAAGTAAGCACTAGGCTGAATGTGCCTCTGGTCCTCCCACCCCAGTTCACATGTTGAAGCCATAATTCTCAAAGTGATGCTATTTGGAGATGGGGAGTTTGGAAGGCAGTTATGAGGCTGGGGCCTTCATAAATGGGATTTGTGCCATTATAAGAGAGAGAAGACAGAGGTCTCTTTCTCTACCATGTGAAGACACAGCAAGAAGGTATCCATCTGCAGGCCAGGAAAAGGGCTCTCACCAGGAACAGAGTCAGCCAGCACCTTCATCTTGGACCACTCAGTCTCCAGAACTATTGGCCACTCAGTCTGCCGTATTTGTTAGAGAAGCCCAAATTGACTGAGACAATAAGTCAGTTATAGAAGAATAGATACTGCATGATTCCACTTATATGGGATATCTTAAATAGTCAAAGTCGTAGAATCAGAGACTAGAATGGCAGTTGCCAGGGTCTAGTGGGGAGTGTGGCAATCAGGAGTTACTAATAAATGGGTATAAAGTCATGGTTATGCCATAGGAATAGGATCTGCAATACAGCATTCTCCATGTAGTTAATGATACTGTATTGTACACTGAATATTTGTTAGGAGGATTCGCTTATGTTAAGTGTCTTTGTCACAATAAAATTTGTTTTAAAAGACAAAATTTGAGCAGGGCTCAGCCATGATGGCTTACCTTTGCATCTTTTCTCTATAAAGTATCATCTCAGCCGGGGCTGGAGCTGGGCCTGGAGAATCCAAGATGTCTTCATTCATATCTGGAACCTCAGCTGGTGGCGGTTTAGTCGCTAAGTCATGTCCGACTCTTGCTACCCCATGGACTGTAGCCTGCCAGGCTCCTCTGTCCATGGGATTCTCCAGGCAAGAATACTGGAGTCATATGCCATTTCCTTCTCTGGGGGAACCTCACCTTGGAAGGTTTAAATCATCTGGGCTGAGGTGGCCATGGGGCTTCCCAGGTGGCACTAGTGGCAAAGAACCTGTCTGCCAATGCAGGAGAAATAGAAGACATGGGTTCAATCCCCGGGTTGGGAAAATCCCCTGGAAGAGGGCATAGCAATCTGCTTCAATATTCTTCCCTGGAGAATCCCATGGACAGAGGAGTCTGGCAGGCTACAGCTTATAGTGGCACAAGCGTCAGACAAGACTGAAGCGACTTGTCACTCATAAATCTGTCTGTTCTCCATAGGACCTCACTCTCTTTTGGTGGGTAGGTTGGACTTCTGTACACATGACCGGGTTCCGCTTTGAACTAAAGCAGAACCTATAAGGCCTGAGCTTGGAGATTCTGTTGGCCAAACCAAGTCACAGGCCAACCCGGGTTCCAGTGGTGGATAAGAAGCCCTCACTTCCTGGGGCAGGAGGCATCATGGCATAGGTATACTGGGATGGGAAGAATTGTTGGCAGCCATGGGTGCAATTCACTGCAAGTGATAACCCCAACCTGGGATAGTATAATTGTGAGAGTATAGTGGGAAGAGTCCTGCCTGCCCACTAGGCCGTCAAAGTCGTAGAATCAGAGACTAGAATGGCAGTTGCCAGGGTCTAGTGGGGAGTGTGGCAATCAGGAGTTACTAATAAATGGGTATAAAGTCATGGTTATGCCATAGGAATAGGATCTGCAATACAGCATTCTCCATGTAGTTAATGATACTGTATTGTACACTGAATATTTGTTAGGAGGATTCGCTTATGTTAAGTGTCTTTGTCACAATAAAATTTGTTTTAAAAGACAAAATTTGAGCAGGGCTCAGCCATGATGGCTTACCTTTGCATCTTTTCTCTATAAAGTATCATCTCAGCCGGGGCTGGAGCTGGGCCTGGAGAATCCAAGATGTCTTCATTCATATCTGGAACCTCAGCTGGTGGCGGTTTAGTCGCTAAGTCATGTCCGACTCTTGCTACCCCATGGACTGTAGCCTGCCAGGCTCCTCTGTCCATGGGATTCTCCAGGCAAGAATACTGGAGTCATATGCCATTTCCTTCTCTGGGGGAACCTCACCTTGGAAGGTTTAAATCATCTGGGCTGAGGTGGCCATGGGGCTTCCCAGGTGGCACTAGTGGCAAAGAACCTGTCTGCCAATGCAGGAGAAATAGAAGACATGGGTTCAATCCCCGGGTTGGGAAAATCCCCTGGAAGAGGGCATAGCAATCTGCTTCAATATTCTTCCCTGGAGAATCCCATGGACAGAGGAGTCTGGCAGGCTACAGCTTATAGTGGCACAAGCGTCAGACAAGACTGAAGCGACTTGTCACTCATAAATCTGTCTGTTCTCCATAGGACCTCACTCTCTTTTGGTGGGTAGGTTGGACTTCTGTACACATGACCGGGTTCCGCTTTGAACTAAAGCAGAACCTATAAGGCCTGAGCTTGGAGATTCTGTTGGCCAAACCAAGTCACAGGCCAACCCGGGTTCCAGTGGTGGATAAGAAGCCCTCACTTCCTGGGGCAGGAGGCATCATGGCATAGGTATACTGGGATGGGAAGAATTGTTGGCAGCCATGGGTGCAATTCACTGCAAGTGATAACCCCAACCTGGGATAGTATAATTGTGAGAGTATAGTGGGAAGAGTCCTGCCTGCCCACTAGGCCTTCTCTGATACCACCCCAATGGGGAGGAGAAGAGAGGTTCGTGACTGCCCGATGGGGCAGAAGTCTCCATTTGGTCTCTATCGACCAGTAGGGGAGGGCAGGTCTGCCTCATCTCTGGCCTCAGCTCCACACTTGGCCTTGACTCTCTCCGTTGGCCTTCTCTGATAGTCCGATAGGGGAGTTGAGTTGCTTTGTTACAGCCTTGAAAGGGTGGAAATCTCAGCTCCCTACTTGACTTATGCAGGCATGGGTGGGGAGAGGCCATTTTGGTTTTACCTTGCGGTGTTTATTTACATCAGTTATTGTCTAAAAGTTTCTGCCTGGCTTAGTCGCTCCTCGCCTTGTTCTCAGACTAGAAGGCAGGCTTTTCTTAAAGCTTTTTTTGGTCACACCTGTTGATATTTCCAGGTTGCTGGTTTCTTCAGCTCTAAGTCTGAGATATATGAGGCAAAAAGAAAAATCCAAGGAACTTTCCACCATGTGGTTCCTCAGATCTCAAGGTCCTCAGCCTGACCACCCTCTTCTGCCACCTTTCAGTCTTGTGTTTGTTTTACATAATAATGTCAGGGGATTTTAGCTGTGCATAACAGGAAGCATAAGAAAAAGAATGTGTATTCCATCTACCTTAAAGCAGAAGTCCTTTAAAATGGAAAGTTGTAAGAGAATTTTATTGTATGCAAACAACATTAAAGTAAGAGCATTTCAGACTCCTTGTATTCGTAAGAGTGGTTTGTTCAACTTATGAGAATTACTTAATTCCTGGTTAAGGTTTTGTTTGCAGACAACTGGATCAGGGAATCTGTTATTTTAATAACAAATAAATTTTTAAAAAAGTAAATGCCCATAGTCTTTTTTGTCTATTAAAGCTATCTCTCTAAGAAAGGGGAGGAACACATATCTTCTAGGAATTGGATGGCTAATAATAGACATGTTTCCAAACTGTTGTTTCGTGAAGCCGTGACTCTATTAGGCTGTTTGCTTGCATGTCACAGAAATTAGCTCATAAGCAAAAAAGATTGTGAGAGTATAGTGGGAAGAGTCCTGCCTGCCCACTAGGCCTTCTCTGATACCACCCCAATGGGGAGGAGAAGAGAGGTTCGTGACTGCCCGATGGGGCAGAAGTCTCCATTTGGTCTCTATCGACCAGTAGGGGAGGGCAGGTCTGCCTCATCTCTGGCCTCAGCTCCACACTTGGCCTTGACTCTCTCCGTTGGCCTTCTCTGATAGTCCGATAGGGGAGTTGAGTTGCTTTGTTACAGCCTTGAAAGGGTGGAAATCTCAGCTCCCTACTTGACTTATGCAGGCATGGGTGGGGAGAGGCCATTTTGGTTTTACCTTGCGGTGTTTATTTACATCAGTTATTGTCTAAAAGTTTCTGCCTGGCTTAGTCGCTCCTCGCCTTGTTCTCAGACTAGAAGGCAGGCTTTTCTTAAAGCTTTTTTTGGTCACACCTGTTGATATTTCCAGGTTGCTGGTTTCTTCAGCTCTAAGTCTGAGATATATGAGGCAAAAAGAAAAATCCAAGGAACTTTCCACCATGTGGTTCCTCAGATCTCAAGGTCCTCAGCCTGACCACCCTCTTCTGCCACCTTTCAGTCTTGTGTTTGTTTTACATAATAATGTCAGGGGATTTTAGCTGTGCATAACAGGAAGCATAAGAAAAAGAATGTGTATTCCATCTACCTTAAAGCAGAAGTCCTTTAAAATGGAAAGTTGTAAGAGAATTTTATTGTATGCAAACAACATTAAAGTAAGAGCATTTCAGACTCCTTGTATTCGTAAGAGTGGTTTGTTCAACTTATGAGAATTACTTAATTCCTGGTTAAGGTTTTGTTTGCAGACAACTGGATCAGGGAATCTGTTATTTTAATAACAAATAAATTTTTAAAAAAGTAAATGCCCATAGTCTTTTTTGTCTATTAAAGCTATCTCTCTAAGAAAGGGGAGGAACACATATCTTCTAGGAATTGGATGGCTAATAATAGACATGTTTCCAAACTGTTGTTTCGTGAAGCCGTGACTCTATTAGGCTGTTTGCTTGCATGTCACAGAAATTAGCTCATAAGCAAAAAAGATTGTGAGGACAGAAGGAAGAGCTAGAGAAGCCAGCTTCAGGAAGCTCAGGAGCCAGGAAGGCTCCAGGGGTCAGACTTGCCTCAGGCAGGAGTGAACCAGCCTTCCTCGGCCTCTGTGATTCTCAGTCCAGGTTATTTGGATCCTGGAAAGAGAGTCTCTGACCCGGTTGGCTTGGGTCCGCTGTGTGTAACAGGCCCATCCTTGTCCAGGAGAGGGGAAGGGAGCACTCTGAGTGACAGCCCCAAGAAGATTGTCTAGTGAGGAGCCAGGGGAAGCGAATAGTTCCCCACAGAAAAATTGGGGTGCTATGTCCAGAAGAAAAGGAAAGTGATGAAAATGTCAGGCAGGTAAGAATCCCAGGTGGATTGGGTTGGCCAAAATGTTTGCGTTTCTCTGTAAAGTATTATGAAACAGGCTTTGTGGCCGACCCAACATGACAGACGCCAGTGGATGGGACTGCAAGCAAAGAGGTCTGAGCCCAAACAGGTTTGGGAAACCTGAGTTAGACGAAGAGAAACTGGCCCTGAGAGCCTCTGCCATGCCCGTGCACTGGGGGCGCCCAGCACTGACAGAGGATACAGTGTGTCCTAAACCTGCCTAACCAAGTGATGCCTTTTGCCTTGGAACCCCATTGACCTTCCTGGAAACTCAGGGAAACCCTGGCCTGGTTGATCTCCAGTGACCCTTTCAGTTCTGAGATTCGATGATCCTGTAGGAAGGACATGACTTCTGCCTAACTGTCTGAGAAGACACCAGGCAACCTCAAACAGCAGAGACAGAGCAGCACTCAGCCAGGGCAGCCCAGGCCGAGAGCTGTCTTGAGAAGCAGTGGAAGCCAGCTCCTTTGAGTCCTAGGAGAGGTCCCCGGTAACGACCACGAATGAGCTATTTTATTGTTAAGTGAGTTGGTCAGTTTCCCATCTGGCTTGAGCATCACTTGGCTTCTGTGGCCAGTCTGGTTGTGACCGGAAACTTGGGTCAGGGCCAGAGGGCCTGCGCAGTCATCTGGGCCAGTACTTACATCGTCCAGAGAGGACACGCAAGCCTGATGAGGAGAAGGGACTTGTCTGAAGTCATACAGCCACATGGCAGCAGAACTGGGACCAGAACACAGGTCTCTGGCACCCGGCTCAGCATCCCCTTGTGGGGGATGTCACTGCGGTTTCCATCAGCAAGGCTTCTTTCTCCTGCCTCCTGCCGTATCCCACAGTGACTTCCCCTTCTCTGGAAGGCCCCCTCGGCTCTCCAAGCACGCAGCAGAGGACGGCTTACTGCTTGCTGATTATCTGTCCTTCCAGGTGTATTGAAGGACTGGGTTTGTCTTTGTGTGTGTGTGTGTGTGTGTGTGTGTGCATTTTCATTAATTTTTATCAGACTAAGTTTGTCTAGATGTCCAGTACACATTCGCTCAAGCATGGCCCATCTTTGAAGAACAGGCAGATTTCACAAAGCAAGACAACCAATGGAAAGAGATTCTTGAGCAAAGTGAGGGTTGGGAAAGGCCATGCTGGGAAGACAGGATTCCTGTTTGGCTAAATGGGAACATTCCTTTGGTGCTTAGTGGAGTAACACTGGAGGGTGTGGCGGGGGACATAACATTGAATAGTGTGAAGGAATAGGCTACCCACTCCAGTATTCTTGGGCTTCCCTGGTGGCTCAGATAGTAAAGATTCCGCAGTGCAGGAGACCTGGGTTTGACCCCGGGGTGGGGAAAAGCCCTTGGAGGCGAGCATGGCAACCTCTCCAGTACTCTTGCCTGGAGGATCCCCGTAGACAGAGGAGCCTGGCGGGTTACAGGCCATGGCGTCACGGAGAGCCAGAGTGACCAAGCACAGCACGTACACGTCAACCTGGCAGTCCACTTCTAAGAATTTATCCCAAGGGAATAATCCTCATAAACACACAAAAAAATGCGTGAGCTAGGTTATTCAGTCACAGCTTTGTTTTTAAACACAGGAAATATCCTAATTATCCAATAATAGAGAAGCAGTGATAGAAAAATGGTACGTCAAATGATGAATTAAGTGAGTTGGTCCCATCTGGCTTGAGCATCACTTGGCTTCTGTGGCCAGTCTGGTTGTGACCGGAAACTTGGGTCAGGGCCAGAGGGCCTGCGCAGTCATCTGGGCCAGTACTTACATCGTCCAGAGAGGACACGCAAGCCTGATGAGGAGAAGGGACTTGTCTGAAGTCATACAGCCACATGGCAGCAGAACTGGGACCAGAACACAGGTCTCTGGCACCCGGCTCAGCATCCCCTTGTGGGGGATGTCACTGCGGTTTCCATCAGCAAGGCTTCTTTCTCCTGCCTCCTGCCGTATCCCACAGTGACTTCCCCTTCTCTGGCAGGCCCCTCGGCTCTCAAGCACGCAGCAGAGGACGGCTTACTGCTTGCTGATTATCTGTCCTTCCAGGTGTATTGAAGGACTGGGTTTGTCTTTGTGTGTGTGTGTGTGTGTGTGTGTGTGCATTTTCATTAATTTTATCAGACTAAGTTTGTCTAGATGTCCAGTACACATTCGCTCAAGCATGGCCCATCTTTGAAGAACAGGCAGATTTCACAAAGCAAGACAACCAATGGAAAGAGATTCTTGAGCAAAGTGAGGGTTGGGAAAGGCCATGCTGGGAAGACAGGATTCCTGTTTGGCTAAATGGGAACATTCCTTTGGTGCTTAGTGGAGTAACACTGGAGGGTGTGGCGGGGGACATAACATTGAATAGTGTGAAGGAATAGGCTACCCACTCCAGTATTCTTGGGCTTCCCTGGTGGCTCAGATAGTAAAGATTCCGCAGTGCAGGAGACCTGGGTTTGACCCCGGGGTGGGGAAAAGCCCTTGGAGGCGAGCATGGCAACCTCTCCAGTACTCTTGCCTGGAGGATCCCCGTAGACAGAGGAGCCTGGCGGGTTACAGGCCATGGCGTCACGGAGAGCCAGAGTGACCAAGCACAGCACGTACACGTCAACCTGGCAGTCCACTTCTAAGAATTTATCCCAAGGGAATAATCCTCATAAACACACAAAAAAATGCGTGAGCTAGGTTATTCAGTCACAGCTTTGTTTTTAAACACAGGAAATATCCTAATTATCCAATAATAGAGAAGCAGTGATAGAAAAATGGTACGTCAAATGATGAGTTTTTTGACATTTATTAAAAATGGTAAATTAGATATGTGTATCAGTGGAATATACTTATAGTATCTTAGGTAAAAGAACAGGTTATAAATTATTATCTTATTTTTATAAACTATGTTACCATGGCTGTCGACATCTAAATGTATGGACAAAAAAAATTTTTTTTACAGAAATCAAACCATTTGCAGTAACTATCTCTAGGGTTAGAATGATGTTTTTTACTCTTCTTGTAGTTGTTCTTTTCATTTACATTTCCTAATTATTCTATAGTGAATGTATGTTTGGTAATCCTTGTATAAAGTTTTTTAAAGACGTGCTAAGGCATCTGAACCTCATTCTTAAGGTAATGTAAATTAAATTTTTATAAATTAAATAATTAAAAGTGTTCTCAGCAACTTTGCTAGTTAGAAGAACTGTTGGAAGCACTGCTCTTCTAACTGGCAGAGTTGTGCCCCCTCTGGGAACAGGAAGACCCCATTGATGAGATGGCAGATGTATCCCTGCCTGTGTTTTCCTTGTAAATTCTGACTTCTGTACCAGACTGTGCTGAATCAATACAGTAAGGGGGCTGGGAGAGCAAATTCAGGCCTTATCAGGTCCCTGTGACCAGTGGACAAAAGATGGTGCTCTCCGGTGGACAAGAGATGGTGCTCTCTGGTAGCATCCAGTTCCAGGCTGTGTTCTGTAAACAGGCAGGTCAGCCAGATTAAACTCGGGCAGAAAAGTTCCAATAGAGGCTTGAGGGGTGTGTGACTTTATAATGGAAGCTGTTTTTCTGATTTTGTTTTGGGATAGCAAATAGTTGGGTTCAGACCATTTGAACAGCCAGCTCATGTCTGCTTCTGTGACGTTCCTTCCAGGAAAACTTGATCGAGCCCTCCTGGCAATTTTGGGCACCTTGTACTCGCCTGGAGGATGGACAGAGGAGCCTGGCGGGTTACAGGCCATGGCGTCACGGAGAGCCAGAGTGACCAAGCACAGCACGTACACGCCAACCTGGCAGTCCACTTCTAAGAATTTATCCCAAGGGAATAATCCTCATAAACACACAAAAAAATGCGTGAGCTAGGTTATTCAGTCACAGCTTTGTTTTTAAACACAGGAAATATCCTAATTATCCAATAATAGAGAAGCAGTGATAGAAAAATGGTACGTCCAAATGATGAATTATTTGACATTTATTAAAAATGGTAAATTAGATATGTGTATCAGTGGAATATACTTATAGTATCTTAGGTAAAAGAACAGGTTATAAATTATTATCTTATTTTTATAAACTATGTTACCATGGCTGTCGACATCTAAATGTATGGACAAAAAAAATTTTTTTTACAGAAATCAAACCATTTGCAGTAACTATCTCTAGGGTTAGAATGATGTTTTTTACTCTTCTTGTAGTTGTTCTTTTCATTTACATTTCCTAATTATTCTATAGTGAATGTATGTTTGGTAATCCTTGTATAAAGTTTTTTAAAGACGTGCTAAGGCATCTGAACCTCATTCTTAAGGTAATGTAAATTAAATTTTTATAAATTAAATAATTAAAAGTGTTCTCAGCAACTTTGCTAGTTAGAAGAACTGTTGGAAGCACTGCTCTTCTAACTGGCAGAGTTGTGCCCCCTCTGGGAACAGGAAGACCCCATTGATGAGATGGCAGATGTATCCCTGCCTGTGTTTTCCTTGTAAATTCTGACTTCTGTACCAGACTGTGCTGAATCAATACAGTAAGGGGGCTGGGAGAGCAAATTCAGGCCTTATCAGGTCCCTGTGACCAGTGGACAAAAGATGGTGCTCTCCGGTGGACAAGAGATGGTGCTCTCTGGTAGCATCCAGTTCCAGGCTGTGTTCTGTAAACAGGCAGGTCAGCCAGATTAAACTCGGGCAGAAAAGTTCCAATAGAGGCTTGAGGGGTGTGTGACTTTATAATGGAAGCTGTTTTTCTGATTTTGTTTTGGGATAGCAAATAGTTGGGTTCAGACCATTTGAACAGCCAGCTCATGTCTGCTTCTGTGACGTTTCCTTCCAGGAAAACTTGATCGGAGCCCTCCTGGCAATTTTTGGGCACCTTGTGGTCAGCATTGCACTTAATCTCCAGGTACGTTACCATCACCAGCACGGCCTGGGGCAGAGATGCAGCTGTAGCCAGGGTATCCGGTGCAGGCGCGGCTGCTTCTTCCCAGAGGGACATTGTCTGCTCCATCCCGGGGCTAGAACAATACTTGGTGGGTTGTTCCAGCATCTCTCTTGTTCTTCCCCCTACTTCATCCCCCGTCTCCCCACATGCCCTCAGCCTAGTTGAGCTCCCAGGTGGCTGTGGTTTAGAGAGAGCTCAGAGCACCATGGGGACTGGCCCCACCGGCCGCAGGTACAGTTGGGCAACCAACTGTGTATGTTGGGTGCTGGTGGCTACTGTTAATGCCTGGGGCAGCCTTCAACCAGTGGGGAATGGGAGTCAGTGGATAAATACCCCCAGCCCCTGTCTTTGAGTTGGATGGTTCTGAGGAGAGTTCCCAGGTTTCTTAGAGGGTCTTCAGTGGGGACTCAGCCCCATTTTCCTAGAGGACTGACTCACCCATGAATGCATCCTCCCACGACCTTCTTCCCTGCCACCACTTTCCCCCTCCCTGACCTTTACTTCCTGGAATAACCTCCCAAATCAGCACCCTCCTCCCCAACCCTTGTTTCAAGAACTGCTTCTGGGAAGCACATCCTAAGACTTGATACCTGGGACGTCCCTGGGTGGAAATCAGTGGGCCCAGGTAAATTCCGGGGAACTTCTGTACCAGACTGTGCTGAATCAATACAGTAAGGGGGCTGGGAGAGCAAATTCAGGCCTTATCAGGTCCCTGTGACCAGTGGACAAAAGATGGTGCTCTCCGGTGGACAAGAGATGGTGCTCTCTGGTAGCATCCAGTTCCAGGCTGTGTTCTGTAAACAGGCAGGTCAGCCAGATTAAACTCGGGCAGAAAAGTTCCAATAGAGGCTTGAGGGGTGTGTGACTTTATAATGGAAGCTGTTTTTCTGATTTTGTTTTGGGATAGCAAATAGTTGGGTTCAGACCATTTGAACAGCCAGCTCATGTCTGCTTCTGTGACGTTTCCTTCCAGGAAAACTTGATCGGAGCCCTCCTGGCAATTTTTGGGCACCTTGTGGTCAGCATTGCACTTAATCTCCAGGTACGTTACCATCACCAGCACGGCCTGGGGCAGAGATGCAGCTGTAGCCAGGGTATCCGGTGCAGGCGCGGCTGCTTCTTCCCAGAGGGACATTGTCTGCTCCATCCCGGGGCTAGAACAATACTTGGTGGGTTGTTCCAGCATCTCTCTTGTTCTTCCCCCTACTTCATCCCCCGTCTCCCCACATGCCCTCAGCCTAGTTGAGCTCCCAGGTGGCTGTGGTTTAGAGGGGCTCAGAGCACCATGGGGACTGGCCCCACCGGCCGCAGGTACAGTTGGGCAACCAACTGTGTATGTTGGGTGCTGGTGGCTACTGTTAATGCCTGGGGCAGCCTTCAACCAGTGGGGAATGGGAGTCAGTGGATAAATACCCCCAGCCCCTGTCTTTGAGTTGGATGGTTCTGAGGAGAGTTCCCAGGTTTCTTAGAGGGTCTTCAGTGGGGACTCAGCCCCATTTTCCTAGAGGACTGACTCACCCATGAATGCATCCTCCCACGACCTTCTTCCCTGCCACCACTTTCCCCCTCCCTGACCTTTACTTCCTGGAATAACCTCCCAAATCAGCACCCTCCTCCCCAACCCTTGTTTCAAGAACTGCTTCTGGGAAGCACATCCTAAGACTTGATACCTGGGACGTCCCTGGTGGATCAGTGGCTAGGATTCCACTCTCCCAGTGCAGGGGCCCTGGGTTCAGTCCCTGGTCAGGGACCAAGGTCCCACATGCCACGACTAAAAGCTCCACATGCTGCAACTTAAAGAAGAAAAAGAAAAGACTTGACACCTGCAAACAGGACGAATCTCTCAGCACCCTGGCCAACCTTTTCCCCCCAGAGCTGCCCCCGCCAGCTTCAGTGAGCGAGCCGCTCTGCCCTTCTGGAGCAGGCCCGTGAACACTCTGCTCCCACGCCTGCACACGTGTGTGTTTCTGAGGCTGTGTGGCCTCTTCACTCCTCGTCTGGCTCCTCCTCCTTCTCTGTCTACAGACCAGCACCTCTGCTTCTACGTCTGCTTCTGTCCAGCCCACACCATGATCCCTGGACCCTCTGAGTCAGCATGCCTTTCAGGCTTTCCTTGGTGACTGCCTCAGGGCCTATGTCCCTAGTTCACGTGTCCAGAACCAGGAATACTGTCCACGCCTGGGCCAAGGGAGGGCAGGTCCACAAGCACCCACAGGGCGGCCCAGCAGAGCAGCCGGCATTTCTACAGAAAAGAGTGTCTCCAGGTGGGCACCCTGAATGTGGGGACTCCTGAGCATTGAGTTAGAGAAGGTCAATCTGAGGGCCAGCCTAAGTGGGGGTTCTTAGGTCATAACCATCACCCCAGCCTGGTCATTACCTGTGATATGCACCAGGAATGCACATTTCCAGGCCCCGCCCATACCTCCCCTGTGAGGACGAGGCTCAGACACATGTAGTTTTTCAAAGCTTCCCAGAGAACGTATGGCTTGGTAGCCTGTTTGAGAGCTCTTGTCTCAGAAGAGCCGTCCAGGATTGAGAGCACGACTGTTAAGTCTTCTTGGAGTGAGGACTCAGAAACCCTCAGAGATATCCCCAAACTATGTTTAAAAGGCGGGTGGCAGGGCTTCCCTGGTGGTCCAGTGGGTAAGGACACCGTCTTTCAGTGCAAGAGGCGCTGGTTCGAGCCCTGGCCTGGGAAGATCCGCGTGCGCGGAGCGACTGGACCGATGTGTCCAATTACCCAGCCGAGCTCTGGGCGCATGCGCCCAGAGCCGGTGCTCTCGACAACAGAGGCCCTCATGGACTGCTTCTGGGAAGCACATCCTAAGACTTGATACCTGGGACGTCCCTGGTGGATCAGTGGCTAGGATTCCACTCTCCCAGTGCAGGGGCCCTGGGTTCAGTCCCTGGTCAGGGACCAAGGTCCCACATGCCACGACTAAAAGCTCCACATGCTGCAACTTAAAGAAGAAAAAGAAAAGACTTGACACCTGCAAACAGGACGAATCTCTCAGCACCCTGGCCAACCTTTTCCCCCCAGAGCTGCCCCCGCCAGCTTCAGTGAGCGAGCCGCTCTGCCCTTCTGGAGCAGGCCCGTGAACACTCTGCTCCCACGCCTGCACACGTGTGTGTTTCTGAGGCTGTGTGGCCTCTTCACTCCTCGTCTGGCTCCTCCTCCTTCTCTGTCTACAGACCAGCACCTCTGCTTCTACGTCTGCTTCTGTCCAGCCCACACCATGATCCCTGGACCCTCTGAGTCAGCATGCCTTTCAGGCTTTCCTTGGTGACTGCCTCAGGGCCTATGTCCCTAGTTCACGTGTCCAGAACCAGGAATACTGTCCACGCCTGGGCCAAGGGCGGGCAGCTCCACAAGCACCCACAGGGCGGCCCAGCAGAGCAGCCGGCATTTCTACAGAAAAGAGTGTCTCCAGGTGGGCACCCTGAATGTGGGGACTCCTGAGCATTGAGTTAGAGAAGGTCAATCTGAGGGCCAGCCTAAGTGGGGGTTCTTAGGTCATAACCATCACCCCAGCCTGGTCATTACCTGTGATATGCACCAGGAATGCACATTTCCAGGCCCCGCCCATACCTCCCCTGTGAGGACGAGGCTCAGACACATGTAGTTTTTCAAAGCTTCCCAGAGAACGTATGGCTTGGTAGCCTGTTTGAGAGCTCTTGTCTCAGAAGAGCCGTCCAGGATTGAGAGCACGACTGTTAAGTCTTCTTGGAGTGAGGACTCAGAAACCCTCAGAGATATCCCCAAACTATGTTTAAAAGGCGGGTGGCAGGGCTTCCCTGGTGGTCCAGTGGGTAAGGACACCGTCTTTCAGTGCAAGAGGCGCTGGTTCGAGCCCTGGCCTGGGAAGATCCCGCGTGCCGCGGAGCGACTGGACCGATGTGTCCAATTACCCAGCCGGAGCTCTGGAGCGCATGCGCCCAGAGCCGGTGCTCTGCGACAACAGAGGCCACTGCAATGGGAGGCCCACACCGGCCGAAGAGCAAAGATGGATGAAAATAGATAAATGAAAGACCAACAGAAGTGGTCCACCTGTCCTCCTCCCTCCCCACTCCCCCCCAAAAAAGGAAGTTTAAAAAATATATATATATAAAAATAAAATAATAATAAAATATGCATAAATTATTAAAAAAAAAAAAAAGGCGGGTGGCAGAGGGTGGATGTAGGATTCGTGTATCATCGTGTCTTTTCCCCAGAGATCTGAACAAATGGCCTTCTTTCTCGGATTTCCAGAAGTACTGCCATATCCGCCTCGCCGGCTCTAAGGACCCTCGAGCCTATTTCAAGACCAAGACATGGTGGCTGGGCCTGTTCCTGATGCTGCTGGGCGAGCTGGGCGTGTTTGCCTCTTACGCCTTCGCTCCGCTTTCCCTGATCGTGCCCCTCAGCGCCGTCTCGGTGATAGGTGAGGCCCTGCTCCCACCTGCCGCTCCCCTGGGACTCGCCCCCCTCTGTGAGCCAAATCACCACCAGGATCAAAGAGACTTGTTAAACACACCAGCTTTTGCTTTGCTAATAATGCCTTACACTTACAAAGAGCCCCATCCTCAAGGGGCCCTGCTCAAACCCTTTACCGATAATGATTCTGCTAATCCTGGCAGCCTTTTGAGAGAGATACTGTTATGATTCCCATTTTACAGATAAGGAAACTGAGGCACAGAGTGGTGAAATTACCTCCCCCAAGTCACACAGCTAGTGAGGAGCAGGCCTGGGATGCATACTAGGCTGTCTGCCTCCCGCATCTGTTTAAGATTCAGAAAGTTTATCAGATTGGCTATACCCCACAACAAAATATTTTTGGTGTTAAAAATTAATTAATTAATTAAAATTAAAAGAAAAAAGAAAGTGTATCAGAATTTCTTTTTATTTCTACTACAGAAGGAAGATAAACCTTGACTGACTCACCCTAATACCGTCAAAATAAACTAAACTTTTGTAGAGTTCAGATATCTCACACCTGTAAGACATGCACAATTAGCTTATTTGCTGATCTTTTTATGACTGATAATTATTTTTCAAATGTCATTAGTTTTCTCCTCTGCCATTTTTCTATGATTTCTGTAGTCACTGAGCATTTGAACATTTCAGAACATTTGAATCAACTAGAAGACAAAGGAGTTTTAATGTCCATGAGGTCAGAAATAAAACAGAATTAGAAAAAAACCTCTTTTTTTCTTAAATAAAAGATGTTAGTAGATTAGTGGACAGTAGTTTTTTCTATGTAGGAGCAAGGACCATGAACTTGCTTTGAAGGGTTTTGTTCCATCTTACTGGCAAGGATTGTAGTGCTGAGAACCTTCTTCCCTCCTCTTACAGGAGAAAACCATACTTTGAGTCTTCATCCTCCTCGAATTAAGAGGCCTCTTCCACACCAAGGATGGCATGTGCACGGCAGTTAAGGCCCATCCTGCACCCAAGGCAGACATAACTATTCAATCATAGCACTTCTTCCTAGTGAGCCATGATGAGCCCTCAGAATTCTCAGTGTTTCGGGCGGTCATTGCCAATCACCAGACGTTAGCAAAGGAGTGGAAACCTATTTGATTTCCCTCATCCTATTTATTGAAAGCCCCTCTTTCTTGACCAGGGTGAGTGAACAGGCAGCCTACGAGATGACTGAGGTCCTCAAGCATGCCATGTTTTTTTCCCCACACAATATTGTTTCAAGATGTCATCTGAGTGCCTTTAGTCGAGGCAAGCTGTCTACCACAGTCTTCTCTCTCCTGTCTCACATCTGGCCCACTCTGAACACCTGTGTCGTTATCCAGCCCCAATTTTTCATCGATTTGTCATCTGCCCATTGCTGATCTCTCAGAGGGTTCCCAGAACCTTTATTCACAGAGGAATATGTGACTGAATGACTAAGTGCTTTATTAATCTTTGAATTTCAGTAAGGATCAAATAACCAAATTTTTAAAAACAGACCAAATTATAAGGATGGAACTTCAGGGACCAAACTGTGAAATTTACGGGGCTCTTAGAGCTTCTTAAAGTCACCCAGCAAAAAAATAACATTAAAAACAAATAAATATTAAAATAATAACTACCATTTATTGGATATCTGTTACTTATTAGTCACTGTTGCAGATGCTTTAATGATAGCTATTGGGCATGAACTGTGTGACAAATTATCTGCATGTAGCGTCTCGTTTCCTTTGCCTGTGTAACTCTGTGCGCGCAGTCGCTTAGTCATGTCCAACTCTTTTGCAACCCCATGGACTGTAGCTTGCCACAGGTCCCTCGGGCCATGGAATTTTCCAGGCAAGAGTACTGGGTTACCATTTCCTTCTCCAGGGGGAAGGAGGCATCTTTTTCTTAAAGAAAAGATGTTAGTAGATTAGTGGACAGTAGTTTTTTCTATGTAGGAGCAAGGACCATGAACTTGCTTTGAAGGGTTTTGTTCCATCTTACTGGCAAGGATTGTAGTGCTGAGAACCTTCTTCCCTCCTCTTACAGGAGAAAACCATACTTTGAGTCTTCATCCTCCTCGAATTAAGAGGCCTCTTCCACACCAAGGATGGCATGTGCACGGCAGTTAAGGCCCATCCTGCACCCAAGGCAGACATAACTATTCAATCATAGCACTTCTTCCTAGTGAGCCATGATGAGCCCTCAGAATTCTCAGTGTTTCGGGCGGTCATTGCCAATCACCAGACGTTAGCAAAGGAGTGGAAACCTATTTGATTTCCCTCATCCTATTTATTGAAAGCCCCTCTTTCTTGACCAGGGTGAGTGAACAGGCAGCCTACGAGATGACTGAGGTCCTCAAGCATGCCATGTTTTTTTCCCCACACAATATTGTTTCAAGATGTCATCTGAGTGCCTTTAGTCGAGGCAAGCTGTCTACCACAGTCTTCTCTCTCCTGTCTCACATCTGGCCCACTCTGAACACCTGTGTCGTTATCCAGCCCCAATTTTTCATCGATTTGTCATCTGCCCATTGCTGATCTCTCAGAGGGTTCCCAGAACCTTTATTCACAGAGGAATATGTGACTGAATGACTAAGTGCTTTATTAATCTTTGAATTTCAGTAAGGATCAAATAACCAAATTTTTAAAAACAGACCAAATTATAAGGATGGAACTTCAGGGACCAAACTGTGAAATTTACGGGGCTCTTAGAGCTTCTTAAAGTCACCCAGCAAAAAAATAACATTAAAAACAAATAAATATTAAAATAATAACTACCATTTATTGGATATCTGTTACTTATTAGTCACTGTTGCAGATGCTTTAATGATAGCTATTGGGCATGAACTGTGTGACAAATTATCTGCATGTAGCGTCTCGTTTCCTTTGCCTGTGTAACTCTGTGCGCGCAGTCGCTTAGTCATGTCCAACTCTTTTGCAACCCCATGGACTGTAGCTTGCCACAGGTCCCTCGGGCCATGGAATTTTCCAGGCAAGAGTACTGGGTTACCATTTCCTTCTCCAGGGGGAAGGAGGCATTTTCAGTGATGTCCTGATAAACTAACTCAAGAGAGTGAGAGAAAATAAGGGAAGAAAAAGAGGTGGTGGAAGGTGGCGGGGAAGGGACAGAAAAAATGGGAAAGAAAAGGAAGACCTGATCTGTCGTGTTTCTGGTGTAAATAAAGGGTATAAACATTCTAACTGTGGCTGATTTCTAATGGTTTCCTGACTATGAGCATTTAGCCGGCTGGCGCAGACTGGGTCCAGGGACCAGGGTGTGGAGTCTCAGGTACAGCGGCCCAGATAGGAGGCGCAGCCAGAAGAGGCCGCCCTGAGAGGGTAGCCCAGGGCTCTTCATAGGGAGTGCCAGCTCAGCTTTTACGACAGTCGTAAGGAAGTTTGAGTACATAAGGGAGCTTGGAAGAGCCAAGGAGAGAACAGAACCAGGTAGAAACGTCAAAGGTGGGCATTGCCATGAAAGAGCAAGAGCCCTGGCCTCCAACAGTCCTAGGTTTGAGCCCTTCCTTGTCCTGAGGGGGTCTCTTCCCTCTCTCAGCCCTGGTGTCCCCATATTTCACATGAAATCTTAAGAGCTCCCACCCACAGAGTGAAGGTGCCAGGAAGAACTTGTGTGTGTTGCCTGTCACATGGCAAATATTCAACCCCTGGTGCTGCTGGCCTTGTAGGGCATCTCGGCGAGAAACCTCTGTGTTGAAGAGAGACTAGCAAGAGCTGAGCTTTTGGGAGCATGAGTGAGAGCTCCTGCTCCAGCCCTAAGCTCCAGTGTAGCTGAGCCAACCCTGAGAACACCGGCAAAGGGACTCCATTTGACTGACGGCAGTCTCAGTTCTCTTCTTTCTCTGCTTTGCTTTCCTTACAGCCAGCGCCATCATAGGAATCATATTCATCAAAGAAAAATGGAAACCTAAAGACTTCCTGAGTAAGTTCATGGATTTGCGCCCCTGTTCTTGCTTTTATTCTTGTACTTTTTTTCATTATAAAACCAGCTCATTGGTAGTTTTGATTTTCATTTCTCTAATAATGAGTGACATTGAGCATCTTTTCATGTGTGTTTTGGCTGTGTGCATGACCATATGTAAAATAGATAACGAATGTGAACTGCTGTAAGACTAAGGGAACTTACACAGAGACTATGTAATAACCTAGAGGGGTGAGATGGGTAGGGAGATAGGAGGGAAGTTCAAGTGGGAGGGGTCCTGTGTATACCTATGGCTGATTCAGGTTTATGTATGGCAGTAAACAACAAAACTCTGTAAAAGTAAAACAAAAATAAATTAAAAAAAAAAACAACCCCAGCTCATCCCAATCAAGAGATCATTTGTCTGGGTGTCCCTGGTGGTCCAGTGGGTAAAGAGTCCGCCTTGCAGTGCAAGGGGCACCAGTTCAATCCCTGGCCGGGGAAAATCCCACGTACCGCGGAACAGCCGGACCAGTGTGTCTCATTACGAGCCAGCACTGTGGAGCGCATGTGCCCAGGGCCAGTGCTCTGCGATGGGAGAGGCCACTGCGATGAGAGGCCCACGCGGGCCAAAGAATAAAGATAGATGAAAATAAATGGATAAGAAAATCAATGAAAAGAGGCCAAAATTTAAAATAAAAAGAGAGGGAGCGAGATCATTTGTCCCCTTCTCTCCGATGTGGTCCTGTATCTTACCCTCATCAGGCTCCTGAGGGCTGGGTTTTTTAATCAGTGATCCCCAAGCCTGGCTACGTATCAGAACTGCCTGTGAGACTTTTTAAAATGGGCTTCCATTCATTCCTTTCGATCAGTATTTATTGAACACCTATTGCTGGAATTTTAGGAGGCCCAGTAGAAGGCTTCCTCTTCCCCTGAGTTTTCAAGTAATGGGAGCTAAACAAGGAAGCCAAACAAAGGAGAGGAGAAGTTAAGCTTCATTACTAACAAAAGCTAGATTAGAACATGCAGCCACGTGAACTTGTTTTCCCTCTCCTCCAGTGCACCTCAGCCCCCAGCTGGACCTTGGGCCAGTCTCCCAAGGAAACATTTAGGTTTATAGAATGGAACACTTACCCAGAATTACTACGGAATATATCCTGCGGCAGAAAAGGAAGGAAAAAAGAATAAAACCTGAGTGTTTAGGGATACTTACCAGAATTACTATGGAATATATCCTGGGGCAGAAAAGGGAGAAAAAAGAATAAAACCTGAGTGTTTAGGGATACTTACCCAGAATTACTACGGAATATATCCTGGGGCAGAAAAGGGAGAAAAAAGAATAAAACCTGAGTGTTTAGGGATACTTACCCAGAATTACTACGGAATATATCCTGGGGCAGAAAAGGAAGGAAAAAAGAATAAAACCTGAGTGTTTAGGGATACTTACCAGAATTACTATGGAATATATCCTGGGGCAGAAAAGGGAGAAAAAAGAATAAAACCTGAGTGTTTAGGGATACTTACCCAGAATTACTACGGAATATATCCTGGGGCAGAAAAGGGAGAAAAAAGAATAAAACCTGAGTGTTTAGGGATACTTACCCAGAATTACTACGGAATATATCCTGGGGCAGAAAAGGGAGAAAAAAGAATAAAACCTGAGTGTTTAGGGATACTTACCCAGAATTACTACGGAATATATCCTGGGGCAGAAAAGGGAGAAAAAAGAATAAAACCTGAGGGTTTAAATTCTTTTGATAGATTAGCTCCATTCAGTTGAGAAAGGAAGACTACTGGGGCTATAGCCATTGGAGGCCCCTTCACTTAGAAACCCAGAGGTGGGGAAGCTGCCTACTAAGAGCCACTCTCTGCTGTAGGTGCTGAGCATATAGCAGTAGGACAGAGGGAGGATACAGTCTAATGTATATATAGGTGCATATATGTTTATACGTAATAAACAAATGAATTTTATGATTAAGTAAGCAAAATGGTTCTAGATCGTAGTGAGTGGTTCAGAGAAAATAGAATGCTTTTTGGTGGGGCACTAGGAACATGGAGATACTTCAGAGAGGTGGGGTGCAAACCCAAGTAACACTAAGGAGGCTGCCATTGCCGAGGTCTGTGGGCAGAGTGTTCCATGCAGAGGGAGCAATAGGTGCAAAGGCCCTGAGGTAGGAGTAAGTTTGATGTATCCAGTATCACTAAGGCCAATGTAGCTATAAGGTGATGAGTAAAGGAGGAAGGAGGACGTGAGAGCAAGGAGGCATGAGGGCTGGGTGATGTAGGGTCTTACAAGCCTCGCTAAGGAGTGACATAATGGTTTATCCAGGCTCTATTCTCAAGAGACTTTGAATCTGGGCTGGGGGCCTGGGCATTTGTATTCTTGGAAAACTCCCAAGGATGAAGTATATTTGTCTGCAACTTGCTTTGAAATGTATCCAAAAATAACCTGGCTTGATGAATGAATGGAGGGATGAAGAAAATGAATCAATATATGATAAAGCAAGTATGATAAAATGTCAATGTAGAATCTCGGTGCTTGCTGTACCATTCTTTCAACTTTTCTGTGTGTCTGAAAATTTCTAAATACAAAACATTAGGGAGAAGAAGCTCCCAAGATGCTTCAGACACACAGCCAGGCTTGGGAACCACTGTTCTGAATCACTGGTGAAGACTAAGAACAGGATGGGACCAAGAGGGGGAAAAATCAAAGAATCTTACACTGGAAAAAGCAGAACGACTGTTCAAACAAACCCACTCCACAAAAATTCAGAATGATTTGTAGTAATTTTTCTCGGGAGAGGGGTGGGGCTAGGCTGGTTCAGAGACCAGTGTAGAAGCTTGTGTCCCTTCCAGAGTCATTCTAGGTGGTCCTGGAATGAGAGGCATGCCCTATATGAATTGGGAAAATATGCCCCTCTGGGCACCTGTAGTTCTGTGGGCACCTGCCTTGGTGGACAGAGCATGGGCTAGATTGTAGCCCTCCTCACTGGCAGTGTGCACCGTGCAACCTGCACCACTGTATGTGGCTACCCTGCTAGAAGTTCCAGTGAATTCAGCAAATTCACCCAGTGCTTGGCCAGTTATGGACAATACAGACATATCGATGAGTAAGACCTGTCCCTGCCTGCAGGGAACTAGAAGCACTTAGAAAATAAGACTGTGGGGCCTCCAGTGGTGGTCCAGTGGGTAAGGACACTGCCTTGCAGTGCAAGGGGCGCTGGTTCGAGCCCTGGCGTGGGAAGATCCCACGTGCTGCGGAGCGGCTGGACTGTTGTGTCCAATGACTGAGCCAAAGCTCTGGAGCGCATGCGCCCAGAGCCAGCGCTCTGCGACAACAGACGCCACCACGATGGGAGGCCCACAGGAGCCGAAGAACGAAGACGAATGAAAATAGAGAAATGAAAGACCAATAGAAGTGGCCCGCCTACTCCCCGCCCTCCCCAACCCAACCCCCGCCCAAAGTAAATAAATAAATAAATCTTTAAAAAAAAAAGAAAAGAAGATTGGCACAAAACTTACCCTGTTGAGTTTAGCCACGGTTCCTTCATTCACTGAGCAATTTAGCAAAAGGTTTTTGAACACCTTTTGAGACCTAGAATGAAGGTAAAGGACCTTTAATTTGGTATCACATTTCCTAGAGGTGATAGAATGAAACATGAATAGCTCATTCTATCACAAAAATTCAGAGGCCTCTGGTCACCATAGGTGCAGCCCAGAACTCACAGCCCTTCACTACTTGCCTGGGGCTAGGCTTGCTCAACCTCAATCAGAGGCTTTTTTTTTTATTATTATTTGTTCTTATTTTAAAGATTTTACAGAGTTTTGTTGTTCACCGACCTATATGTTCCCAGATCATTCATATGCATATCCCTGGACCCCTCCGCAACCCAGTTCCCCCCTCCCACCCCTCCGGACCATCGCCCCAAGTGATTGTAGGCACTCCTATTCCCTTAGCACAATGACAGTAGCCATCCCTTCCACACGTGCCAGTATAGGTTTCGATGTTACTTCCTCTATGCCTCCCTCTCACTGTTCGGTCTCCATATTGTCCCTATGTCTATTCGCTGTCTGTTTTTCCATAAGTTCACTGCGTGTGTTATCATGACCATCCCACTAAATTCCATATATATGAGTTAGTATTCTGTACTTGTCTTTCTCTTTTTGACTTACTTCACTTTTTATGATAGGTTCTAGAGCTAGCCACCTCATTAGGACTGAGTCTTCTGCATTTCTTTTAACAGCTGTGTAGTATACCATTGTATATATGTACCAGAGCTTCTGGATCCATTCATTTGTCGATGGACATCTAGGTTGCTTCCATGTTCTGGCTATTGTATAGAGAGCTGCAATGAACATTGGGGTACAGGTGCCTCTTTCATTTTTAATTTCATCAGGATATAGGCCCAATAGTGGGATTGCTGGGTCATAGGGTGCTTCTATTTTTAGTTTTATAAGGTATCTCCGTATTGTCTTCCATAGAGGCTGTACCAGTTTACATTCCCACCAGCAATGCAAGAGGGTTCCCTTTTCTCTGCACCCTCTCCAGCATTTATTGTCTGTCGATGTATTGATGATGGCCATTCTGACGGGTGTAAGGTGGTATCTCATTGTGGTTTTAATTTGCATTTCTCTAATGATAAGCGAAGTTGAGCATTGTTTCATGTGCTTTTGGGCCATCTGTATGTCCTCTTTGGAGAGGCATCTCTTTAGATCTTTTTCCCATTTTTTGATTGGGTTGTTCGTTTTTCCTGTGCTGAGTTGTCTGAGTTGCTTGTAGATTTTGGAGATTAATCCTTTGTCTGTTGTTTCATTTGCTATGATTTTCTCCCACTCTGTGGGGTGTCTGTTCAGCTTTTTTGTAATTTCTTTTGCTGTACAAAAGCTTTTAAGTTTCATTAGGTCCCATGTGTTCACTTTTCTTTTCAGTTCCGCTATTCTAGTAGGTGGATCAGAGAAGATCTTCCTTTGATTTATGTCCTTGAGGGTTTTGCCTATATTCTCCTCTAAGAGTTTGATGGTTTCTGGCCTTAAATTTAGGTCCTTAATCCATTTTGAGTTGATCTTTGTGTATGGTGTCAGGGAATGTTCCAACTTCATTTTTTTGCATGTAGCTGTCCAGTTTTCCCAGCACCACTTGTTGAAGAGGCTATCTTTGTCCCATTTTATAGTTTCGCCTCCTTTGTCAAAAATAAGGTACCCATAGGTGTGTGGGCTTATCTCTGGGTTCTCAATCTTGTTCCATTGGTCGATAGTTCTGTTTTTGTGCCAGTACCATACTGTCTTGAGGACTGTTGCTTTGTAGTATAGTAATCAGAGGCTTTTCGGCAACCCCACAGGGTTCAACTGGAGTGTGACAGGACCCTGGGGAAGCGTCAGGAGACTCTGGGCCTTCACCCAGGCGCGTGCCTCCTGGGCCACCGATAGTCTCTGAGCAGTCTTGAAGTAGAATGTTGATAGTATTTAGATAGTTCCCTTGGGAGTAATTTAAATAGCCAACTGGGAAAGGATTCAACAATTTTTTTTAATTGTCTGTGTTCACGCAAGATTATGTTTGTGGAATTCTTCTGGATCTTAGCCTGCGGCGATAGTCTCCCATCTTGGATTATAACAAATCATGTTGCTCTGCCTGTGCCTGTCGTTTGGAAAATGTAGGTTCTGAAAATTTGCTGTTGAGGGTTATATGTATATATATTAAATCTTGCCCATCTCGCTTTAGAATATATGGTAAACCAGAGCACAATACCGGAACAGCTAAAATGAAGAAGGGAAAATATGCACTTTTACTCATACACTACAGGTGGGAATCGAAGTTGAGGTACAGGTGCTTTGCGAAACCATTTGACAGTAACTGCTGCACGGAACACCTGCATGTCCTGCGGACCCAGGAATTCCTCTCCTAGTTTTATACCCAAGAAGTACTTGCATTCGTTTTCCAAATGGCATGCACAGGGATGTTCATAGCAACATGATTGGTTAGAACCCCAGACTGGAGACTATTTCAATGCCCATCAACAGTAGAAATGATGAATTGTGTCCACTTCACACATAGACCACCATATAGCACTGAGAATGAAGGCATGACAAACCACCACAAGCCAAGGTACGAATGAGCCTCACAAATACAATCTTGCATGAACACAGACATGAGAAAACGTAGTGTGCAAATCCATGAGTATAAAGGCCAATGCTGATAGACATCAATGTGTTACCCCAGGGGTGGCATCTAGTTATGGGAAGGGGATATGAGTGAGGATTTGGGAGTCCTGCTAATATCCCTTTTTTCTGCTGGTTACCAGGGTGAGTTCACTTTGTAAAACTTCATCAATTTTTATATGTGTGTTATACCCCATTAAAAATTTTTTGAGCTTTGAATGTCATTTTTAAAATGACATTCAGGAAGATACTCTCTATTTTGTTTTAAGTGAAGAAAAACCAAAAGTTCAAACAATAGCAGGTCCTCAAGTGTTACCCCAGAGGCACGTGCTGGCCTGGCCAGTGCCTGCTGTATGCTATGTGACACCTCCCTCTCTCTGCAGGGCGCTACATCGTATCCTTCGTTGGCTGCGGTCTGGCCATCGTGGGCACCTACTTGCTGGTGACCTTCGCACCCAACAGTCATGAGAAAATGACAGGCGAGAACATCATCCGGCATCTCGTGAGCTGGCCTTTTCTCCTGTACATGGTACGAGAAACCTCCAGTGCTTCCATCTGCGATGGTGGTGATGGGGATGGAGTCCTAGAAACCAGAAACCTGAATTCCTAGGAAGACAGGGTTCACGGGAATCGTGACATTTCACAGCACTGAGCACCATGCTCGTAGAGACCAGGTACTGTCCATGGAATTCTCCAGGCAGGAATACTGGAGTGGGTTGCCATGCCCTCCTCCAGGGGATCCGCCCAGCCCAGCGATGGAACAAGGGTCTCCTGTACTGCAGGCAGATTGTTTGCCATCTAAGCCACAAGGGAAGCCCTGGTCGTTCCCAAGGAAGTGCTTTGTCCCTCACTGGGTCCTGAGTAATGTCTAAAACTGTGGGTATAGTATGATAACTTGATTTTTTTAGAGGTATTTGTAGGTCTGTACATTATCTGTAAAATACTGGATAGAAAAACAGAAAACTCCATCAGTAGTGGTATATGGAAGTTGGAATTATGTTTTTATTTCATCTTCATCTTTACATATCATTCAAAATTTCTACAGTGAACATTGAAAACTGTTGTGATAAGAAAAACAAATTGTAAACAGTTATAGAATGGTGTTTCTTTTTGCCCCTTATCACACAGCTGGTAGAAGCTAATAGAAGCACGGAAGACAATGGAAACTTTATCACATAACCCCCCAGCCAGAGCTCAGTCCTCTCCTCCAGGTGCATCTTGTTTAAGTCTTATGAATGGACTTCCATGGTGGCTCAGAGGGTAAAGAATTTGCCTGTGATACAGGAGACTCTGGTTCAATCCCTGGGTTGGGAAGATCCCCTAGAGAAGAGAAAGGCTACCCACTCCAGTATCCTTGCCTGGAGAATTCCATGGACAGAGAAGCCTGGCGGGCTACAGTCCATGGGATTGCAGAGCTGGACACAACTGATTGACTCACACACAGGTCTATGAAGAGACTAGTCAAGGAAGACTTCGAAGGCATTTGACAATGCTACTGGTATATTCCTGCTCCATGTCTAGTACCATGTTAAATGCTTTTTAATATGTTATCTGTCAACAAAGATAGTTAATAAACCGAGAGTTTTATATAAGCCAAACTATGGACCATTGCCCAGGAGACAGCCTCTCAGATAACTCTGAGGATCTGCCCTGGAGAAGCCTAGTTTTCAGCACAGTTTTTTATCCTGTCAGGTCAAAGAACATTAAATGAATCAAAGATATGTTCCTTCAAGCTTTAAAAAAATCATATCAGCATATACACAGCAAATCAGTTTGTCCTTGGTACCTGGGAAGCGAATCTTATCTTCGGAAGGGTACCGGGAAGGGAGGCATTGAACTTTTTTTTAACATGGACATTCTGTACTTCTGCTCAATGTACTCTTTTCTTTAATAACTAAAACAGACAATACAGTGTGTGTAACAAGGTGCTTTACATATAAAGTTAGCATAAAGTTTGAGTTAAACCATGTCTAAAGCAGAATGACTTCCCCAGACCTCAAGATGCGAAAATCTGTTTCCTTCATCACAGACTCCCTCAACAGTCCTCTTTATAAAAGAGGTGTTTTTCTGCCCCAGTTTATGGACGAGAAAACTGAATCTCAGGTCTAGTGAGCTTGCTCAGAGTCCCCCGCGAGCAGAGCTGGACCTGAAGCCTGCCTGCCTGGTCTCTCATGTCACCCCAGCCTGCTGACCAAGGTGTTCGCTGTTTGACCTTTATTCAGCAGCCTGGGCCTGCCGCAGAGGCCCCAAACGTTCTTTTTTTCCTCAGATTGCCCTCAATTCAGAAGACAGCTTTCCCCAAGGTTGGGGCCGTGTCATCTCCCTACAGCCACCAGCCGCAGCATTGACCTGCTGGACTTGGAGAAGTGTCTCCCAGGCAGAGTGGAGACCCACTGTTTCAGGAAGAAGCTTGACTCCAGAACACAAGCTTCTCTTTCTGGAGTCCTGGGCTTGAGTCCATCACTTACCGTGTAGCCATAACCAAGGCACCTGGCCACGTGCTCTGCCTTCTTCTCTGTGAACTGGCAGGTCACTGGACCCGTGGGGATTGTCAGGAGAGGCGCAAGTGGTGCAGGAGCTGATGCCCGGTGACCAGTTCGGTTTTGTCTCCCTCCATCGTGACGGCGAGGCATGCTGCCAGCTGGAGGAATTGGGCCAAATCAGATTCAATATTGAGTGTCTGCTCTGTGTCAGACACTGTGGGTGTAAATGCTAAAGCAGACAGACTCGGCACTCGTGGTCTATCGGGAGGCCGCGGGCCGTACGACGTCATCTCGCGGGAGGATGCTAAGTACCCTCTCGGGGTGTGTTCAAGCGTCATGAAAGCGGCAAGGAAGCGGGCCCCACCCTCACCCCAGGTCCTAATCCACGCAAATCGGTGGGGAATATTGATGAGGAGCTGTGCATCTGCTTGATGGAGTGTCTGCAGCAATTAAAGATAATTATGACAACTTCACACAACATGGAAATTGTTTATGGTAACTAAAAACGGCCCAGCACAAAATTGGGCTTTGACGATGATGACAAATAGATAAAATATGTATTCACTGTGACAAAGACAGGAAGAAACAGGAAAATGAAAGCAGCTGTGTTTTGTGGTCTCATAAGTATGAAGAATTTATTTATTATTTTCTTTTTAAAATGCCCATTAATGTTTCTGCATTGGTTTCTGTGGTAAACAGACTTCAGTAGGAGGTCAGGGTTGCCAAACGGAGCCAAGCTGTTGTTTCAGTTTTGCTGGGTGCTGGGCTGACTTCACGCCCTGGCCTGCCTGGTCTCTCATGTCACCCCAGCCTGCTGACCAAGGTGTTCGCTGTTTGACCTTTATTCAGCAGCCTGGGCCTGCCGCAGAGGCCCCAAACGTTCTTTTTTTCCTCAGATTGCCCTCAATTCAGAAGACAGCTTTCCCCAAGGTTGGGGCCGTGTCATCTCCCTACAGCCACCAGCCGCAGCATTGACCTGCTGGACTTGGAGAAGTGTCTCCCAGGCAGAGTGGAGACCCACTGTTTCAGGAAGAAGCTTGACTCCAGAACACAAGCTTCTCTTTCTGGAGTCCTGGGCTTGAGTCCATCACTTACCGTGTAGCCATAACCAAGGCACCTGGCCACGTGCTCTGCCTTCTTCTCTGTGAACTGGCAGGTCACTGGACCCGTGGGGATTGTCAGGAGAGGCGCAAGTGGTGCAGGAGCTGATGCCCGGTGACCAGTTCGGTTTTGTCTCCCTCCATCGTGACGGCGAGGCATGCTGCCAGCTGGAGGAATTGGGCCAAATCAGATTCAATATTGAGTGTCTGCTCTGTGTCAGACACTGTGGGTGTAAATGCTAAAGCAGACAGACTCGGCACTCGTGGTCTATCGGGAGGCCGCGGGCCGTACGACGTCATCTCGCGGGAGGATGCTAAGTACCCTCTCGGGGTGTGTTCAAGCGTCATGAAAGCGGCAAGGAAGCGGGCCCCGCCCTCACCCCAGGTCCTAATCCACGCAAATCGGTGGGGAATATTGATGAGGAGCTGTGCATCTGCTTGATGGAGTGTCTGCAGCAATTAAAGATAATTATGACAACTTCACACAACATGGAAATTGTTTATGGTAACTAAAAACGGCCCAGCACAAAATTGGGCTTTGACGATGATGACAAATAGATAAAATATGTATTCACTGTGACAAAGACAGGAAGAAACAGGAAAATGAAAGCAGCTGTGTTTTGTGGTCTCATAAGTATGAAGAATTTATTTATTATTTTCTTTTTAAAATGCCCATTAATGTTTCTGCATTGGTTTCTGTGGTAAACAGACTTCAGTAGGAGGTCAGGGTTGCCAAACGGAGCCAAGCTGTTGTTTCAGTTTTGCTGGGTGCTGGGCTGACTTCACGCCCTGGCAAACTATTGCCAGTGTCTGGACTTTTATCAGAAGGAGGGACAAACTGTAGCTGCAAGGGCAGGGAACTTCTCCAACTTCAGAGTTCTCTAGTTTGCCGTTGTCTAGTAGTTCATTGTCTTCACAGCCCCATGGACTGCAGGTTCCTCTGTCCATGTAGTTCTCCAGGCAAGACTATTGAGTGGGTAGCCATTCCCTTTTCCAGGGAATCTTCTGGGCCCAGGGATCAAACTGGGGTCTCCTGCATCGCAAGCAGTAGGATTCTCTGGTGGAGCATCTTCTGAACCCAGGCATAGGGCCCCATCTGCAGGCAGCAGAGCCTAATGGGAAAGCACATGGGCCCTGGAGCCAGACTGTTCAGGTTCAAACCGCAGCTCTGCCATTTGCTAGCTTGAGATGGCAATAGTACCTACTTCATAGAATTATTGTGCTGATTTAATGAGTGAGTAAAGATATGCTTAGGAGTGCATGTGTGCTAAATCACTTCAGTCGTGTCTGACTCTTTGCAACCCCATGGACTGTAGCCCATCAGGCAGCTTTGCCCATGGGATTCTCCAGGCAAGAATACTGGAATGAGTTGCCATGCCCTTCTTCAGGGAATCTTCTGGACCCAGGGATTGAACCTGCATCTCTTCCATTGTCTGCATTGGCAGGCACGTTCTTTACCACTAGCACCACCTGGGAAACCCATGCTTAGCAGAGAGCCTGGCAGATTGATCAGTTCGTTAAGTATAAGCTGACTGTGGCCCTTGGTGGCGATCTATTGATGGAGTGTCTGCAGCAATTAAAGATAATTATGACAACTTCACACAACATGGAAATTGTTTATGGTAACTAAAAACGGCCCAGCACAAAATTGGGCTTTGACGATGATGACAAATAGATAAAATATGTATTCACTGTGACAAAGACAGGAAGAAACAGGAAAATGAAAGCAGCTGTGTTTTGTGGTCTCATAAGTATGAAGAATTTATTTATTATTTTCTTTTTAAAATGCCCATTAATGTTTCTGCATTGGTTTCTGTGGTAAACAGACTTCAGTAGGAGGTCAGGGTTGCCAAACGGAGCCAAGCTGTTGTTTCAGTTTTGCTGGGTGCTGGGCTGACTTCACGCCCTGGCAAACTATTGCCAGTGTCTGGACTTTTATCAGAAGGAGGGACAAACTGTAGCTGCAAGGGCAGGGAACTTCTCCAACTTCAGAGTTCTCTAGTTTGCCGTTGTCTAGTAGTTCATTGTCTTCACAGCCCCATGGACTGCAGGTTCCTCTGTCCATGTAGTTCTCCAGGCAAGACTATTGAGTGGGTAGCCATTCCCTTTTCCAGGGAATCTTCTGGGCCCAGGGATCAAACTGGGGTCTCCTGCATCGCAAGCAGTAGGATTCTCTGGTGGAGCATCTTCTGAACCCAGGCATAGGGCCCCATCTGCAGGCAGCAGAGCCTAATGGGAAAGCACATGGGCCCTGGAGCCAGACTGTTCAGGTTCAAACCGCAGCTCTGCCATTTGCTAGCTTGAGATGGCAATAGTACCTACTTCATAGAATTATTGTGCTGATTTAATGAGTGAGTAAAGATATGCTTAGGAGTGCATGTGTGCTAAATCACTTCAGTCGTGTCTGACTCTTTGCAACCCCATGGACTGTAGCCCATCAGGCAGCTTTGCCCATGGGATTCTCCAGGCAAGAATACTGGAATGAGTTGCCATGCCCTTCTTCAGGGAATCTTCTGGACCCAGGGATTGAACCTGCATCTCTTCCATTGTCTGCATTGGCAGGCACGTTCTTTACCACTAGCACCACCTGGGAAACCCATGCTTAGCAGAGAGCCTGGCAGATTGATCAGTTCGTTAAGTATAAGCTGACTGTGGCCCTTCGAGTGACGATCTATTGTCATTATCCCTATTTCACAGACGAGGTAACTGAGGTTAAGAGAACTTAAGTGACCTGCCCAAAGTCACACAACTAACTCAGAAGGAAATCCAGTCTCAGAACTGGGCCTCCCTGATTCCAGATGTCCTCTTCTTTCGATTCTGCCAAGCTGCAGGCAGCAGAGGCTTGGTTAGGGGACAGCTAGTATATATGCGTATGTACCTTACTAAAGAGCTCTTCTTCTCGGTAAACAAGCAACTCCCTCTGTGACCAGCTCCCCGTTGTAGTGGGGGTTACCATGGGGCCATGACATGGAACACAGCTCAGCCTGATGAGCCTTGACCACCCAAGACAAGGTAGACCTGAGGCCGGCAGAGTACCCTCAGAGCCCTGCGACAAGGTGAACTCCTCCTCAGTGTGGAGGTCAGAGGGATTCACCGTTCCCAAGTGGTGCCAGTGGTAAAGAACCCGCCTGCCAATGCAGGAGACCTAAGAGACATGGGTTCGATCCCTGGGTTAGGAAGATACCCTGAAGGAGGAAATGACAGCCCCCTCCAGTATTCTTGCCTGGAGAATCCCATGGACGGAGGAGCCTGGCGGACTCTAGTCCATCGCAGAGAGCTGGACATGATTGAAGTGACTTAGCACAGATGCATGCTTTCCTACAGGATGTCTAGCCGTGGTTTGGGAAATGTTTCAATCCCCTTTCAACCCTGAGGGCCCATGGCTGATGCAGTCAGCAGCACAAACCCCGGCGCAGCCCTCAAGGGTCTCCTGGTCCTGCCTGTGGCCCTGCTGACCTCCTGCTTGCTGTTCCCTGCAGCTCGTAGAGATCATCCTCTTCTGCCTGCTGCTGTACTTCTACAAGGAGAGGAACACCAACAACATTGTCGTGATTCTCCTCTTGGTGGCCTTACTTGGTAAGTGAGGGTCCCGGTGGTTGAGTTTGGCCAGCACGAAGTAGCCCCAAAAGGAAACGATGGGTTTCGTTCACCAAATTGTGGCCCCTGGACACCGGGGCTGCAGGAGGCTGGCTCTGGCAGTGCCTCTGCAGCTGTGATGGCAAGGCTGGGTCCCTGCCACCCAGATGCCAGCCTTGTCAGTTTCTTTTTCTTCGTTTTAAAATTTATTTATTTTAAATTGAAGGATAATTGCTTTATAATATTGTGTTGGTTTCTGCCATACATCAACATGAATCAGCCATAGGTATATGTATGTTCTAGAGGTGTAGCGTCTTGTTCTAGAGGTTCATTCCTGTTACAGTGTTCCCTCAGGAGGAACTCAGGAGTTCCCTCCTTGATGATTTGATTTGCAAAGTGGGTTGGGAGATCTTGGTCCTAACCGTTGCCTCCTAGTGAATCAGAAGGCTAGAAGGTTCTGAGGCACGTTGGCTATTTCCCTCCTGTCTCCTCCTCACTAGTAAGGGCAGTCTGAAGAAAGTAATTGTCCTAACCGTCTGCTGACGTTTGACCACTGTAGCCCGAGTACCTGGGGGCCCAGAAGCTGCCGTGTCTGGTGGGCTGCTGGCAGGAGAGAGCGAAGTGAGCAGATGCTGAGAAAATAGGAAAGCAGATTCTTGGAGCCAGAACAAGGGCTTCCCTTGTACCATCACCTGTACCATCCTGCTAGGGCAAGGGGATCCGACAGTTTAGAGTCATTTCTCCAGCAGTGGGTAAAGCAGTAGTCTCCACTGTGAGGTGGGCAAGACAGTCCCCTGGGCGTATGGGAAGAAAAAAGTACTCATTTTCCCTGTGATTGCCATGAGACTGTGTTCCAGACACAGCGCTGCCACTCTGGGGTTCGAGGTGAACTCACTGCCCTTTTTTGGTTGAGTTTAGAAGGGACATTTGGAAATACCCATCGGGGTTTTGCTTTCCTAGCTGCTTTCACGGGAGAGTACAAAGACCCAATACCAACGGTACCTTCTCCTTGTGTAAGTCACTGGCTGGGCTCTGCCCACATTCCCTCCATCTCGGTCACCAGGTCCTCTGAGGTTATAAACTGCCGCCGCCCGTGTCTGAGGCTCCCAAACGTCCTTGTTAACCTTCCGCAGGCTCGATGACCGTGGTGACCGTGAAGGCTGTGGCCGGGATGCTCGTCTTGTCCCTACAGGGGAACCTGCAGCTCGACTACCCCATCTTCTACGTGATGTTCGTGTGCATGGTGGCCACCGCCATCTATCAAGCCGCGTGAGTTGCAGATTCTCCTCCTGCTGGGCCGCCCCGCAAAGGTCCCCTCCAGCTTCTGGGCCTGATTGCAATTGTTTCTGAAGCCATAGGGAAGCTAGAACATTCAAAGGCAGCCTGTCACTAGGGTTTGGCATCCACTGTGGAGAGAGAAGTGTTGTTAATTTGCTGATTTATCCTGTGGAGGGACTTCGTGCCACTTGAAAAGCCTGAAACAGATGTGTTTTTCTTGCTGCCTTAAAATGTGAGAACCTCCAGATCAGAGGCCGCCTCCCTTCCCATCTAGACCAAGACAGGTACCCATTTGAGGGACCTCAGAAGAAGCTGTGCCGTCCCTGTGAGGCATCTGTTTGCCTTCCAAGAAGTAACAAACTTGTTATTTCTTGTCCTCAAGAAATCTTTCTAAGTGGAAGAGCAAGGTGATGGTTTCTCCCAAGAAAGCAGGAGTTCTGAGGGTAGACCTGTGCCTTGTTCACGTCTGAGCCCCAGTGCCCAGCAGGGGCTGCCGGGAGCAGGGTAGAGATTAGTCATGTGACACATCCACGTAGGGACGGAGGGTGGACAGTGCAGATTTCAGAGTGGCGCGTGGGGCCGGGCAGGCCCTGGACTCCCCAGGCAGGGTCTTCGGGGATCATACGGGTGACTGCTGCTGCCCAAGTGCCCTGCGCTCACTGCCCTCACGTGAACCTGAATCCATTTGGTCCCCCAACAGTGACGTCATTCTCATTTTGCTTATAAGAAAATGCTAGCGGCCAGGAAGTGGTGGAGCTGAGAGCGGAACCCAGGCATCTGGCTCCCTCCCTTTCCCCCGCCCCTCGCCCCTCTGCCCTGGGCCTCCTCCTCAGCTTCCCTAAGACGTGGATTTCTTAACTGCAAATGAGAGTAACAATGTGCGTGCGTGCCCAGTCACTCAGTCATGTCCAACCCTCTGCCGTGCCATGGACTGTAGCCCACCAGGCTCTGTCCGTGAGATCTTCCTGGCAAGAATGCTGGAATGGGTTGCTGTTTCGTACTCCATGGGGTCTTCCTGACCCAGGATCGAACCCATGTCTCCTGCACCCCTGCGCCGCAGGCGGAATCTTTACCACTGAGCCACCTGGGATGCCAGACAGTACCTTCTTTTATGATTTTCATTCCTATTGTTAAGCCAGTCGTTAAGACGCTGTGCAAAAACGTTTTGACCAACTCAGTACTATGCTTAGTCCCCCTACAGTGATTCCGGTCCTCACCCCTGAGCCCCTGCAGGACTGGTGCAGGACTCTCTGCTGAACCGTCCGGGGCTCACAGACATGACCGGGAAGCTTCTCACTTACGCCTTCCCCGAGGCCTGTGCTGGGGCCAGGCCAGGCCTTCCGCACACAGAGACGTGAGCCGTAGTCACTGACCTCAAGGTGTTCACAGCCCTGGTCGGGGGACGGCTGGGTAAACAGGTAATTACAGTTGGATAGGAAGTGGGTTATGGTGTAGGCAACTTTGCCATAATAACCATAATGCTAGGCAGGGAATGGACAAAGAATATGTTCCTAAATGATGGAGTGTTTACTGTGAATGGGGAGATCAGGAATGACTCCGATTTCCTCTCTATTTTTCCTATATTTATTGCAGTGACTGTTGAATTCAGAAGAAAATTCGTTTCAAAATAATGACAGCATAAGGCCCCTACTGATAAGTGCTCCAGGCATTTCTTGGCATGTTTAAGGGACCGGGAATGGCTTTTTAGTAGGCTGAGGATTCAGAGTGAGGAGAAGGACATTGCAGTGATGAGAACCATGTGGGCAGAGGTGTTGGATGGGGGCGAGGGATGAGCCTGGCTGTGTGTCCAGGGGAAGAATGGAAGCTAGGTGTGTACCCCAGCCCAGGAGGCACACAAGGCTGCCATCTTTCTAAACCCAAAGAATGTTCCTTTGTACCTCATCTTCATTCATCACACCAGGCCTGTGGCCACTGGCTTTCTCCTCAGCCCTCCGACATCCCCACAGCCCACTGACCAGCGTGCTTTTGTGTTGAAGGTTTTTAGGTCAAGCATCGCAGATGTATGACTCGTCTCTGATCGCCAGTGTGGGCTACATTCTATCCACCACCGTGGCCATCACAGCAGGTGAGGGTGTGGTCACTAGATTTCTGTCTTCTACCTGATAGCAGGGACATTAACCTGGTGTGAAGGAACGGGGCACCGCCTCTCTCAGAAAGGCAGTTCTGCTGACTTCTGCTCGTCACAGTGGTGGATGGTCTCATGGGAAAGGAGAGACCTGGGTTTTCAGCCCAGCACAGACACAGAACTGTGCGGCTCTGGGAAAATCACTTCACAGGTCTCTCTGAGCCTCAGTTCCACATCCATAGAATGGGAGTAATAAAGCTTTCCTCTTAGAATTGAAATATGTGTCGTTCAAATGTCCCCTACTTTGTACTGCTTGTGCCAGGTCTCATGAATAGTTTTTACCATCATCTGCTAACTCCACAGCCTCCACTGGCCAAGTGACCATGTATTTCCTCATATAATTTTTAGAGATCATGAATATGTCTGTATAGATAAATAGATAAAACAAGTAAGGGGCCATTATTGTTATATTTATTATTATTATTATATTTCCCTTTTCTTCTACTTCTTCTACTTCATCCCCGTATTTTTGTTTATTTTTTTTTATGAGGTGGCTTCAGAGGCTACAGACATAGCAGAGTGTGTTTGTTTTTAAGTAGCAGTGGTGACTGATACTTTCAGAGTAAAAACACCAGTAAGAACCAGTGTGCATCCCTTTGAAGAAGGCCCAACCACACAGCGATCTGCTTTCCACCGCACTATAGACAAGTAGTGCCCAGACCTTGCTCACAGAGGTCCGAACAAGAGGGCACACAGCCCACCAGGGCCCGTGCTGTGAGTGAGATCAGGGATCGAGCGGGGCTTGACCCAGAGCAGCCAGGAAGCTAACCTTGTCCGTACAGTTCAGTCATGGCCAATGACTTCAGTCCAGGCAAGCTTAGAAGGAATGGAAAAGTTCAGAGTCAGGCAGGAGCTCCTGGTACAGCAAGAGGCCAGTGCTGGGAAGGAGGGGCCGGAGCAGCGAGATGAGTCCAGACAGACGCTGCTTCAGGGGAAAGGCAGCAGGCCTTGCACACCACTAGTCATGGCATCTATCAGCCGCGCGTGCTCTGATGGCTTAACCATGAAGCCTTGGTCTTCCATCTTAAGAAAGATGAGGGATAAGAGTGTGTAAAAACTGCGAAGTAAGGTCTCTAGTTTGGCTCATAGTGTCATTTCATGGTGGGATGCTGGGTGAAGGGTATGTTGGAATTCTGTGCTATTTCACTGTGTGTGTGTGTGTGTGCTTAGTCATGTCCAACTCTTGGCGACCTCGTGGACTGTAGCCCGCCAGGCTCCTCTGACCCTGGAATTCTCCAGGCAGGAGTCCTGGAGTGGGTTGCCATGTCCTCCTCTGGGGGGGTCTTCCAAGTTCAAGGATCAAATCCATGACTTGCGTCTCTTGCATTGGCAGGCGGATTCTTTACCACTAGCGCCACCTGAGACACCCAGGTGGCTGTTTTTTTGTACATCTATTAATAATAATATCTCAAAATAAAAAGTTAAGAAAAAAAAAGATGGAGGAAAGTGGGACGATAGTGGGTAGGAGAAAGACAAGACAATCTGTTCTCCCAAATGGCTTTTATTCCATTCTGCTAATACCTTACTGGGTAGTAGTATCTTGCATCTCTTTGACTTCCTGTGGGGGAGGGCACTCCACCAAATCCTAGACAGACCTGCAGGCAGAGGATGTGAAAAGAGCTCACTCATGTTTTCCACTGTCCGCTGCGCAGGCGCCGTCTTCTACCTGGACTTTCTCGGGGAGGATGTGCTGCACGTCTGCATGTTTGCGCTGGGGTGAGTCCCATCCTGCTCCCCTGCCCCCGACCCCAGGCAGGGTGCCCCTCTCTCCCCACCCCTGCTCCAGCCTCTCAGGTGGTCCCTGAGAGCCAGAGGAGCAGCTGGCGGTGGGAGCTTTGTCCCCAGGGGTGAACGTTTCACCCCCTAAAGGGTTTTATTTTTCCTTTTCCTCTCTTTTGAGCTTTAATCACCTTGTCATTTCAAGCACATCACATTTTGACTCATGAAAAGATGCTCAGCCTCACCGCTGATCAAAGACATACATACTGAAGCGACCTAAGACACGCCATCGTTTTGCAAAAACTGATAGAATGGGTTATGTCCCGTGCTGGTAAGAGGAGACCCGCTCTCTGCCACAGTGTGAGAAGTTCTTGAACAGGGGAGGACAATTTGGCAGTATCAGTAACTTTTCAAAAATTTTTCAGTTGGTGGATAATTGCTTTACAGCGTTGTGTTGGTTTCTTCTGTACAACAGTGTGAATCGGCTATAAGGATACACACGTCCCCTCCCTCTGGAGCTCCCCTCCTGTCCCTCATCCCACCCCTCTAGGTCATCACAGAGCAATGGGCCGAGCTCCTTGGGCAGCTTCCCACTAGCTATGTGTTTTTCACATGGTAGTATATGTATGTCCGTGCTACTCACTCAGTAAACACAGCTTTGTTTCAAATTATTTATCTTGGAAAAGTAATTGAAATGGGACATAAAGACACGTGTATGAGGGTATATATTAATTTTAAAATTAATTGTATAAGTAAATAATTGAAAGCAACCTAAATGCCCATTGGTACAATACAGGTTAAATAAATTACGCTATCTCTAGATAATTAAGTACCATATAGCTATTTTGAAAAACTGAGGCCAGTACCTACAGGTACTGGCATAGAACCATGTCTAGGATACATTGAATGAAAAAAGTTACATTTTTCAAAATGTATAGTGATCCAGCAATTCCACATCTAGAGGTAGACCCAAAAGAAATGATTTACACATATTGACAAAATGACTTGTGCATGAATATTTATAGTAGCTTTAGTCAAAATATGCCCAAATTGAATACAACAGGAGAGTGGAAAACAAGCTCTAATATATTCAGGCAGTGAGTGAAAGTGGAAGTGTTGGTCACTCAACAGACTGTGGCCCGCCAGGCTCCTGGTCTGTGGAATTCTCCAGGCAAAAGTACTGCCGTGGGATTCCATTTCTTTCTCCAGGGTATCCTCCTGACTGAATCAAACCCTGGTCTCCTGCATTGTAGGCAGATTCTTTACTATTTGAAGTCAATGGAGTCCATGCAACAATTAAAAGTAATGAACTACTAATACACACTATAAAGTGAATGAATCTTGAAAATATTTATTGACCAAAAGAAGTCACACAGAGAAGAGTATGCATTGTATAATTCAACTTACAAGAAGTTCGAGAACAAGCCAGTCACTTCTGTGAACATCAGAACAGTGGTTTCTTCTGGGGGAGGGTCTGCGTGAATTGGGAAGGGGCCCAGGACACTTTCTGGGGTGGGGGGGATAGGAAGGACTCCTCTGTTGATCCGGGTGGTGACCCACGTGGGTGTGCCCAGGTGAGATGCACCAAGCTCGACGTGTTGGGATTGTGCATTTTGTTGTGTGTAAATTAGACCTCAGGTTTTTAGAAAGTGCGCTTGGTTACCTAAGCTCGGAGAAAAGATCAGAGCAAAACAGAAGACCCTGGAAGAATATACACCTATGTTGGGGGGTAGGGTTTGTACAGGGACTTACCAATTTTTGCTTACTCTGCTCCTATACTGATTGAATATAGGCTATAAAAAACTTTTTAATTAAAAAAATTGTATTTAGAGGCAGGGTGCTGAAATGCAGAGTAAGTGGAGGTGAAGAACAGTGAGGGTCTGACCCAGGAGAGCCTGGCTTGTTCTGACTGAGGCTCGTGTGGGCTGCACAGCCTGTTAGTGTTCTTCTCCCATCTGCTCCCTGCGGACCCCAGGTCTGGTCTCCCTCAGGGCCACTCATCCGTGAGCCCCCCTCTGCATTCTGCAGCCCTGCCTTTTGCCCTTTCCCCACTACCATGTTTGAACTCATCCCTCCCAGCCTCACTCTGGCCTTGTTTCTCTTCCTCCCTCATCTGTGTTCACCAGGTGCCTCATCGCATTCTTGGGCGTCTTCTTAATCACACGGAACAGGAAGAAGGCCATTCCCTTCGAGCCCTATATTTCCATGGATGCCATGCCAGGTAACGTTCAAATCCCACGTCTTCAGCTGACCAGCCCATCTCCATAGAATGACTGCTACTTCCTGTTTCAAAAGACAACTAGCCTCTGGGTTTGGTTACAGGGAAAGTGTGCTGTGCTCTTATGGTGTGACTGTCTCTCTTTTTTTTGTTTTTTAGTTTTTTTGTTTTTTGTTTGATCTCAGTTTGCAAAAGAGGAGGCACCTCGACTGGTTTTGAGAGCATCTTGCCAGTTCTCATGTCTATTTGGGGGTCTTTTAAAGACAGTCCTGATTCCCACTAGGTATAATTATGACCCGAAGCATAAGACTTCATGCCTACAAAAGAAAACTCCATTCGTCTCCATGGAATGGAAAGATCAGAGAGGGAAAGGAAAACCGGATGATTGAAATCCAAATACCATAGCTTCACTCCTCAGATGCCACAAGAGAGTAGATTGTTCTGGAAAGCCTAATATCCCAGGGAGCTCAGGATTTACACTGACAAGCACAGTTCACATGGCAGAGTACAAACGTAAAAAAGGGAGTGGGGAGGCTTGTGGAAAACTGGGCAACTCTATCCAGCCTCAGAGGAGTCACCGGGGAATGTTCCAGGGTTGGCCCAGCCCCGTCTGGATTTGCTGGCCTACATTCTAAAGGCTGCCAGCGACCACTGGCTTTCACTCTTTAACTCTAATTTTTATTTTAGATGTAAAAGATGGAAGTCTCTCCAAAACATAATATCTCACCCTCTGTTAAGACAATCTCGTGAACAAAATACAATCACAGTGATGGTGTAGTGTACTCCTTAATAAAGTACCTGGGAGGCAGGCGTGTTCTCAGGGCTGACCGAGGTGCCCTGATCTAATTGGCCCCAGGGTTTATGTGTCTACATTTTATATTAGTTCCTCATCTCTTGCTGGTAAGCTGTTCGTCATTCTTGCTGTTAACAGCTGGTAAGCTGTTCATCCGTGAGCCCCCCTCTGCATTCTGCAGCCCTGCCTTTTGCCCTTTCCCCACTACCATGTTTGAACTCATCCCTCCCAGCCTCACTCTGGCCTTGTTTCTCTTCCTCCCTCATCTGTGTTCACCAGGTGCCTCATCGCATTCTTGGGCGTCTTCTTAATCACACGGAACAGGAAGAAGGCCATTCCCTTCGAGCCCTATATTTCCATGGATGCCATGCCAGGTAACGTTCAAATCCCACGTCTTCAGCTGACCAGCCCATCTCCATAGAATGACTGCTACTTCCTGTTTCAAAAGACAACTAGCCTCTGGGTTTGGTTACAGGGAAAGTGTGCTGTGCTCTTATGGTGTGACTGTCTCTCTTTTTTTTGTTTTTTAGTTTTTTTGTTTTTTGTTTGATCTCAGTTTGCAAAAGAGGAGGCACCTCGACTGGTTTTGAGAGCATCTTGCCAGTTCTCATGTCTATTTGGGGGTCTTTTAAAGACAGTCCTGATTCCCACTAGGTATAATTATGACCCGAAGCATAAGACTTCATGCCTACAAAAGAAAACTCCATTCGTCTCCATGGAATGGAAAGATCAGAGAGGGAAAGGAAAACCGGATGATTGAAATCCAAATACCATAGCTTCACTCCTCAGATGCCACAAGAGAGTAGATTGTTCTGGAAAGCCTAATATCCCAGGGAGCTCAGGATTTACACTGACAAGCACAGTTCACATGGCAGAGTACAAACGTAAAAAAGGGAGTGGGGAGGCTTGTGGAAAACTGGGCAACTCTATCCAGCCTCAGAGGAGTCACCGGGGAATGTTCCAGGGTTGGCCCAGCCCCGTCTGGATTTGCTGGCCTACATTCTAAAGGCTGCCAGCGACCACTGGCTTTCACTCTTTAACTCTAATTTTTATTTTAGATGTAAAAGATGGAAGTCTCTCCAAAACATAATATCTCACCCTCTGTTAAGACAATCTCGTGAACAAAATACAATCACAGTGATGGTGTAGTGTACTCCTTAATAAAGTACCTGGGAGGCAGGCGTGTTCTCAGGGCTGACCGAGGTGCCCTGATCTAATTGGCCCCAGGGTTTATGTGTCTACATTTTATATTAGTTCCTCATCTCTTGCTGGTAAGCTGTTGTCTGTCATTCTTGCTGTTAACAGCCTGCCTGTTAATAGCGGCTCTGTGTCTGTCTTCTCATTTGACCCAAGTTGTTCGAATCGGGTATAAAATTACAATGAATAAGCTCTGAGTTGGGGCCGTAAAGTTTCTCCTAGGAGTCAAGTGCATGAGCCTTGGTGCATGGACCTTTGAAACATCTAATCTGGCTGCTCAGATGCCTTTTTTGCTTACTTCCTTGTTTCTCGGCTGTGTTCCGGATAGATGAGGGCGCGGATAGCTGAATTCCAGATAGGTGAGGTGTCAACTCTGTGTGTGTGTGTGTGTGTGTGTGTGTGTGTGTGTGTGTGTGTGCAAGTATGTGTATGTACTTGTGTGTTCGTGTGTTTATCAACCGTGTATGTGTATCTATGTAAGTATTGGCATATGCATATATGCAGATGTGTTTTCTGGTAGAAGATAGAAGGGTAACCTCAGGTACTCTTAGGTATCTGCATTCTGTGATCTGTTTGTGGATGTGGCTCTCGCTTCCTCCTTGTGCCTTGTGACTGGTGGGAAGTTAGATGTTGGATGTTGAAGAAAGGAGACCCTGCCCTCCGGCCGTGGCATGTCAGGACTGAGTGGGCCTGGGTTCTGTACTGTGAGATGGAGCATGGGCTTGGAGTTCAGATGACCTGGATTCAAATCCCAGCTCTCAACCACCTACCCACTGAGTGCCCTTGGCTGTGTGCCTGGGCCTCCCAGGGCCTCTAACCCTCACTGGTAAATTGGAATTCCTTTTCCCACTGTAATGGGATCCTATGTGAAAGATTCCTTGCACAGTGTTTGGGACCTGGTAGATGCCTGGTTGCATTTGGTTTCACTTCCCTTTGGCTTTAAAAAAAACTTATTTGACCTGATGGCGGGTAGAACAAGAAGAAAACCCTTCAACAGAGTCATGTTTCCTGCTCCTTGGTTTCCCTGGTCAGCGTCAGGACCCTCCTGGCTTTTGGTCTCGCCAGACGGACATCTTCACAACCAACCAGTAGCAACAGTTCAAGAGGCATTCAAGTTCCAGAAATGCACTACACGTCACGACTAGGAGAGGCTTTAAATAATTCTAGCACCTCCAGTACTTCTAGAAAATGAGAAGGAGAAAATCAGTCCCTGACGTTGCAGAGCTGGCCTGGCTCTCATAGCCAGGCCTTGAGTTTCTGGATGAACACAGGCCACTTCACAGAATGTCAGCATCAGACAAAGGCATTCTGTGATTGTGACGGAGCACAACACAAACTGGACCATGCCACTGTCATGTCCAACACAGGTGTAACATGAACATTGTCCACAGACCAGCTGTCCTCCCAGCATGAGTGGCGCCTGCTTCTTTACCCTCCATTGGTCTTCTTTCCTTCTAGACAGCAGTCATTAAGATTCCCAGTTATAGAATTAGCCCCACTTCCTGACAGTATCCAATCCAAAGTAAAACCCTGCTTTTAAAACCCTCCTAAAAATCACCCTTCACAGCCCTGATCCTGTAATGGTTCCTTTCTGATACCCACTTGCTGAAACAGTGCCCCGTGATGTCCATCCCCTTCACTCTCAGTAGTCAAGAAGCCCCCGTTGGTTAGACCACAGGTATATTCTTGGTAGGTTTTGGCTGGAGAGTGTTGACAAAGCTAAACTATGCCTGCAAAGGCAACTCTCTTCCTTCAGAGATAGGCATCCCCTCACCGCCACCCTACTTCCTCCCCAGAATCCAAACCACAGACTCTTAAACTGGACCGTTCAAATTCCTATCAGCCAAGGCTTGTGCAGTGTGGGGCCAAGGGCCTCCCGAAGACCAGGTCTTCCCCAGGCTGTTTGTAGAGTAGGTAAGAGCAAGGGCTTTGGTGGCAAATCCCAGCTCTATCTCTCATTAGTCGTGTGTCTGCGGGCAAGTTACTTCACCTGTCTGAATCTCTGTGTTCTTACCCAGAAAAGGATAGAAGCCTATTTCTGTCCTAAGATTTGGGGGAATTAAAGTCTATAGTGAACCCACACAATGTTCTGATTAAGAGTGTGGGCTTCAGAATTTAAACCACCTGAGTGAACCCTAGAACTGCACTTACTAGCTTGTGACCTCAGGCGGTTCCCTTAACCTCCAGCTGCCTCATTTTCCTAGACAGTAGTTGTGAGAATAAAGGAGATAAAACTTTATTAAGGACCGCGTCTGCCACCAACTAAACGCTCAGTCCATTTATGTTAATGCCAGCAGCATTATTGCTGTTTTTGTTACTGTTTGAAGCCCTTAGCCCGGTGTGTCAGGCATAGGAAGCAGAGGCCAGCTCTTCTTACCATCCATACTTTCATGGAACGTAATTTGCGTTCAATATTTTTATTACTAAGCCAAGGAGCAAGAGAACTTGAAGGGTCTTAATTCCCTCCCAGGTAAAGAACTGGCCTCAAAGGAGCCCAGGTTTCACCAGCATGAGTGGCGCCTGCTTCTTTACCCTCCATTGGTCTTCTTTCCTTCTAGACAGCAGTCATTAAGATTCCCAGTTATAGAATTAGCCCCACTTCCTGACAGTATCCAATCCAAAGTAAAACCCTGCTTTTAAAACCCTCCTAAAAATCACCCTTCACAGCCCTGATCCTGTAATGGTTCCTTTCTGATACCCACTTGCTGAAACAGTGCCCCGTGATGTCCATCCCCTTCACTCTCAGTAGTCAAGAAGCCCCCGTTGGTTAGACCACAGGTATATTCTTGGTAGGTTTTGGCTGGAGAGTGTTGACAAAGCTAAACTATGCCTGCAAAGGCAACTCTCTTCCTTCAGAGATAGGCATCCCCTCACCGCCACCCTACTTCCTCCCCAGAATCCAAACCACAGACTCTTAAACTGGACCGTTCAAATTCCTATCAGCCAAGGCTTGTGCAGTGTGGGGCCAAGGGCCTCCCGAAGACCAGGTCTTCCCCAGGCTGTTTGTAGAGTAGGTAAGAGCAAGGGCTTTGGTGGCAAATCCCAGCTCTATCTCTCATTAGTCGTGTGTCTGCGGGCAAGTTACTTCACCTGTCTGAATCTCTGTGTTCTTACCCAGAAAAGGATAGAAGCCTATTTCTGTCCTAAGATTTGGGGGAATTAAAGTCTATAGTGAACCCACACAATGTTCTGATTAAGAGTGTGGGCTTCAGAATTTAAACCACCTGAGTGAACCCTAGAACTGCACTTACTAGCTTGTGACCTCAGGCGGTTCCCTTAACCTCCAGCTGCCTCATTTTCCTAGACAGTAGTTGTGAGAATAAAGGAGATAAAACTTTATTAAGGACCGCGTCTGCCACCAACTAAACGCTCAGTCCATTTATGTTAATGCCAGCAGCATTATTGCTGTTTTTGTTACTGTTTGAAGCCCTTAGCCCGGTGTGTCAGGCATAGGAAGCAGAGGCCAGCTCTTCTTACCATCCATACTTTCATGGAACGTAATTTGCGTTCAATATTTTTATTACTAAGCCAAGGAGCAAGAGAACTTGAAGGGTCTTAATTCCCTCCCAGGTAAAGAACTGGCCTCAAAGGAGCCCAGGTTTCACCTGACTAGGGGAATTGTAGAATACTTTTAAAGGAATTAATGACTGTTGTCTTTACCCTCAAATGTAAGTAGAAATTCAACATCAGGGTGCCCAGATATAAAAAACAAAATTGCACCTTGCCCGGTATGTGGATCAGGGATGATAATGTCAAAACTCTCCCTCCGAGCATCATGATACCTGTGTCTCCATCACACATCTGTGACACAGAAGTTACCCTTTTCTCTCAGGGTATAATGATGTTTTTCTGGAGCCTGGTCTAATTCGGCAAAAAACTGTTGGCATCTACCACGTTCAAAGCACAGTGCTGGCTCCTCTGTGACCAAGATATTCCCACCTCCTTCTAAGCCAGCCAATGGTTTCTCTTGACAGTGGCTGATCTGTGAGCATATTTCCTGAAGATTTATCCTTTGTTGCTTAGCAACTATAATATTTCCAGTGTGTATTTATGAGTGTCTGAAGCATTCAGGAAACTGACAATGCACATGATTAGCTCCTACCATAATTAGGCTGTGATGGGATAGATGAGGATGAGAGGCAGACTCCTTTGGCTCCCTTACTACATAATTATTTGGGGGGGGTTGGACTTTGTTTCAGGTATGCAGAACATGCATGACAAGGGGATGACCGTCCAGCCTGACCTCAAAGCTTCTTTCTCCTACGGGGCCCTCGAAAACAATGACAACATTTCTGAGATCTATGCTCCTGCGACGCTGCCCGTCATGCAAGAAGAACACGGCTCCAGAAATGCCTCTGGCGTTCCCTACCGCGTCCTGGAGCACACCAAGAAGGAGTGAGCCTGCTTGAAGAAGAAACCTTCCCTCCATTCACAGAAGCTCAAGCTGTGCTGAGAGCGGTTCAACCCTTAATTCTAAAACTTGCCTTTCAAGTCTTATTATTATTATTGTTATTATTTTGGCCACTTCTATTGGTCTTTCATTTATTTTGTTTTCATCCATCTTTGTTCTTTGGCCTGTGTGGGCCTCCCATCGCAGTGGCCCCCCACGTTGCAGAGCACCAACTCGGGGCGCATGCCCAGAGTTCCGGCTCAGTAGTTGGACACATCGGTCCAGCCGCTCCGCGGCACGTGGAATCTTCCCAGGCCAGGGATCGAACTGGCGTCCCTTGCACTGCAATGTGGTGTCCTTACCCACTGGACCACCAGGGAAGCCCCTCAAGTCTTATTTTTTTAATTCAAGCGCTCTGTGGATGGGGATCTCAAAAAGCCTTGGTGTTGAGCAAGCAAAGGGCATGCTATCTTGGTCCTGGAAATTTCAAGTGATGAGGGTGGAAACTGGGGGATGAAAGCAGTATTCAAGGTGGACAGTACAGCATTCAGCTTCTGCCTGGTTTAGCCCAACCAGACTTGGAAAGCCTTCATCATTCTTGTAGATGGTAGCTGGGCATTTTCAGGCAGTGACCAAAGACAACTGCGTACTTCAGAAAAGGCCAGGCAAACAGTCTGCCCATGCTTTGCAGAGCCACTGAAAAGCTGGGAACTTCAGTTCTAGTCTTCTTCCACCTCATGGGCAGGCCTGATCTCCACCCACCTCCCTCTTGATTCTGTACTTGTGATAGCCTTTTTGTCACCTTCATGTGACTTGGTGACCCAGCCCCGGGTGTCACATTCTGTCACTCGCCTGTAAGAAGGGCACATCTGCTCTCTGATGGTCTGTGCCTCTCCAGTGAAAGTATGCTTGATGTGTTTGTACTGGATCCCCTCTGAAAACCAATTTGATTTGGGTTCTGAGAACTACTCAGCTGCTTTTTTTTTCCCTCCAAGGAACTGAGAAACTAAGAGAAGAGAAAGAATAAGAAAGATAGGAGAAGGGGTGATGAGACTTCCATCCATAAAGGAAGAAAACTCCCTTTCCATCTGACAGCAAGGGGCTGCACCCCTTATGAAAGGACAGGCAGACCATCTGGCTGCTCTGTGTTGTATTTTCCTGCATACCAGTGCCTTCTGGGAAAACTGGGGGTGCTCGTTTCAGAGACAGCCTTGCTCACTTCTCTTTCATTCTCTCCTTTATGAATCAATGAACCAAGCTTGAGTCCCTCGTTAACTTCCTTGGGGTCAATAGACTCTTTGGGTTCTCATCATACACATACGTCTGAGAGAAGCAGGCATTCTGAGAAATGGGGCTGCTGTTGGCTGGCTAGCTGCCTGCCTATGCAGCTGTCTTCCCTTAGGCTGACTTTGTTTCTGAGAAGAGCAGGTTATGGTCTGCAAACTTTAATGAAAATAAAGATTCCCTGGAGAATTTATTTAAAATGCAGGTTCCTGCATTTTAACCTCAGAGACCCTGATTAAGTGGGGCTGGGACCAGGCCCAAGCATCTGCATTCTTGGAACTTTCCTGATGGTGGAGTGATGAAGACTCCATGCTTCCCATATAGGAGGCATGGGTTCAATTCCTGGTCCAGGAACTAAGATCCCACAAGCCAAGTGACATGGCCAAAAAGAATAAATAAGAGTCTGCCTGCTTCACGGGCAGCACCGGTGATTCTGAGGCTGGTAATCCAAGAACCCCACACCTTGAAAGCCTAATAACTAAAAGAGACTATCTGCTAAATCCCCAACACACACCTCATTGGAAAGCTGGAATTACCATTCCTTGTTTCCTCTTGGGGATTCCTTTGGCAGGCCGAATAATCCCCACAATCCATGGCATTCCTCCATCCAGTGATCACTTAAAACTACTCTTGAGCTAACAAGATAACAGTGTTAATAGACCAGTGTTGATAGATCATTAACCTTTATGGATTGTGCTTAATATGGATTTAGTACCTTGACTTTGCAACTGATGTCTGTTGCCTGGGATAACCACTTTTGTATTGTGTCTTAACCACTTCTGTACTGTGTCTTACATGCCTAAAAAGGCAACAATGACTTTTTCTCCCTTTAGGATAGGTATCCATTCAATTTAATAATACTTGTTAGGCACTGACTGTGTTAAGCATTTGGATGGTCAGAGCTACAAATAGTAAGACCTGGTTTCTGCCCTCCAAGCCAGCAGGGAGAGACACAAATACCTGGTCAACTATGGCAGATTTGAGCAAAACGTAGACGTAGAGTGATCACCCCCAGTCAGAGGGGCCAACATTTACAAAGGCACTGAGATGGGTTGGGGTGGGGGCAAAGGAAGAGCCAGGGTAGGTGATGGGAGATGAGCCTGCAAAGATAAGTAGGAGAGGTGAAATCATGGAGAAACATTGAAGGCCTGGCTCAGGAGTTCAAAGCATATCTTAAGAGAACACGGGAGCCTCATAGTTCCTGAGGACGAGAATGGCAGGTTGGAAAGGAGGACTTATGTAGTGTGGGGGAAGAACCTGAAGGGGTAATAAAGGTTCAAGGTCAGGCTGCATGCCTGCAAGAACAAAACATGAAAGAGGAATTGAAACCCAATATTGCTACTGCTCATATTTTCCCAGTGATGCTTCTGATGCGGGTTGTGGACCAAGAAGGGGTATGAAGGTAGGGTGGATAAAACGAAAGTGAGCAAGGAGATTGTTTAAATGTGTCAGACCCAGGGATCACCACCTGGCATCTTACACGCTCCCGGCCTTCCTCTGCCCCCTTCCCTCTGTTTTGTGATGGGTCCTTGGAGTCAGACAAGAGTGATGAATGGATACAAGTGCACTGTCATCTCAGGTCAACTGTCAGTCATGGGTTCAGTGCCATCGAGGAGCTGCTGCTGGAGCGGGGGCAGCTCTCCTGCCTTCAGATTTAGAGTAACCGCCTCGTTTCACGAAGCTGAGTACAGGAGGGCTGGGCAGAGCTGCATGGTGGCTGCCAAAATGGAAGCCAGGGCACTCACCTGGTCCTGGGAAGAACAGCTGAGGCGGAGCCAGGACCCCCAGAATTCTGACCCTGTCTTGGGTTGGCATCTCCCAGTCTTTGTCCCTGAGTGTGAATAGACTCTTTTCTGATGACAGACAAGCAGCACTTGCTGTGAGAATGTGGGACAAAGACATGAACTTTCCATTCACAGCACTGACTCTTTATTTTCCTCGTCTTTTTCACACCCCCAAACCCTCTCAAAGGCTCAAAGCAACAAGACATATCCCGCCTACATCCCCTTCCTTGAAGCCAATACCTAAGGCAAGGTCACCAAACTTGGGTTTCCACTTTCCAGTTGTCCTCTGGCTTTCTCTCCCTGCGCCACTCTGACCCCCTCCCCTAAAGGCTGGGATTCTGGGGCCCCTCGTCAGACATTAAAATTCATTCCCCAATGGGTGCTTGCAACTTTTAAAGAGTTGAGCCCCACTCCACCTTTCCACCTCCCCTCCCACGAAGCTGCAGGTCTGTAATGCCATTACAGGAAGCTTCAGTTGATGGGAGGCGAGGTTTTTTATTATTATTATTCATTTTTGGTTGTGCTGAGTCTTTGTTGCTTTTTGAGGGCTTTCTCCAGTTGTACCAAGTAGGGGCTACTCTTTGTTGAGGTTCCTGCACTTCTCATTGTGGTGGCTTCTCTTGTTGTGGAGCACAGGCTCTAGGGCTCACGGGCTTCAGTAGTTGAGGTGCTTAGGCCTACTGCCTCCTGGACATGTGGAATCTTCCCAGACCAGGGATCAAACCTGTGTCCTCCTGCCTTGGCAGGAGGATCCTTATCACGTGCTTTTAGGCCTACTGCACTAGAGCTGTAGCAGACCGGGCATGCTCTCGGCCTTCCTCTGCCCCCTTCCCTCTGTTTTGTGATGGGTCCTTGGAGTCAGACAAGAGTGATGAATGGATACAAGTGCACTGTCATCTCAGGTCAACTGTCAGTCATGGGTTCAGTGCCATCGAGGAGCTGCTGCTGGAGCGGGGGCAGCTCTCCTGCCTTCAGATTTAGAGTAACCGCCTCGTTTCACGAAGCTGAGTACAGGAGGGCTGGGCAGAGCTGCATGGTGGCTGCCAAAATGGAAGCCAGGGCACTCACCTGGTCCTGGGAAGAACAGCTGAGGCGGAGCCAGGACCCCCAGAATTCTGACCCTGTCTTGGGTTGGCATCTCCCAGTCTTTGTCCCTGAGTGTGAATAGACTCTTTTCTGATGACAGACAAGCAGCACTTGCTGTGAGAATGTGGGACAAAGACATGAACTTTCCATTCACAGCACTGACTCTTTATTTTCCTCGTCTTTTTCACACCCCCAAACCCTCTCAAAGGCTCAAAGCAACAAGACATATCCCGCCTACATCCCCTTCCTTGAAGCCAATACCTAAGGCAAGGTCACCAAACTTGGGTTTCCACTTTCCAGTTGTCCTCTGGCTTTCTCTCCCTGCGCCACTCTGACCCCCTCCCCTAAAGGCTGGGATTCTGGGGCCCCTCGTCAGACATTAAAATTCATTCCCCAATGGGTGCTTGCAACTTTTAAAGAGTTGAGCCCCACTCCACCTTTCCACCTCCCCTCCCACGAAGCTGCAGGTCTGTAATGCCATTACAGGAAGCTTCAGTTGATGGGAGGCGAGGTTTTTTATTATTATTATTCATTTTTGGTTGTGCTGAGTCTTTGTTGCTTTTTGAGGGCTTTCTCCAGTTGTACCAAGTAGGGGCTACTCTTTGTTGAGGTTCCTGCACTTCTCATTGTGGTGGCTTCTCTTGTTGTGGAGCACAGGCTCTAGGGCTCACGGGCTTCAGTAGTTGAGGTGCTTAGGCCTACTGCCTCCTGGACATGTGGAATCTTCCCAGACCAGGGATCAAACCTGTGTCCTCCTGCCTTGGCAGGAGGATCCTTATCCACTGTACCACCAGGGAAGTCTGGTGGGAGGGTTTTGCAGGATAGGACTGGATGCTGGGTGGACAAGGGAGGGTTGATCTTTCTCATCGGTTTCCTGGTAGAAACCAAGTAGCTGGATGGCACCACGTGGAGACAAGATGTCCATCAGGGTAGTGCTGGGGAACCTTCAGCCTTGTGAATTTCAAATCTGATCCAACACTGGCTGGTAGGCAAAACAAGTTTTACTGATTTTGCTGTGTGTTTCTCTGAGAAGCTGTGGAAGTGAAGTCACCTTAGAATATATTCTGTGGGGATGCTAACATTTTGTTAATTTAGTGACTAATATATGGCATGTCTTATTTAAGAAAAAAAGTGTGTGTGAAGTACAAATAACGTGATAAAGTGGTATTTAATTAAACACAAAATCCACATGACACCTGCTGAGTCTGAGTCTTTTGTTTGGATCATACATTCCAGAGTTACCTACAACAGTGCCATCCAGTAGAACGTTCTGCCATGATGGAAACACTCTGTATTTGCTGCCCAAACAGCAGCTGCTGTCCACAGGTGACTCTCAGCACACAAACCATGGGGAGTGCAACCTAGGAATTAGATCTTTCATTTTCATTTTCATTGAAATGTAATTCTCTTAAGTTTAAATATCCCCGCACATCGCTAGTAGGCACTGTAGGAACAGGGTAAAAAAAATAAATTAATAAAAAGAAAAAAAAAGGAACTAGGCAGATCTAGAGGTGCCGTGGTTACAGTTAAGGATAAATCAAGCACTTTTTTCCCTGCACTGGTGAAGAGCATTGACTCTGCAGCCACACTGCCTGGGTGTGGTTCTTGGCTCTACTACTTGTGTGGTACTGAGAAAGTCACTTAAATGCTCTGTGCCTCGTCTTCAGTACGAGGGCAGGAACAGTAGCTCTCTAAAGGTTATTGCAAAGATCAAGTTAACAGGTGAAACGACCAACATCCTGGACAGAGTACACTGTTCATCAGGACACTGTATTACACTGAAGCAATGGTATTTCCCTATTTACTTATTTATTTACTTATTGTGATAGTGGTTTAGTTGCTAAATTGTGTCTGACTCCTTGCGACCCCATGGACAGGAGCCCGCCAGGCCCCTCTGTGGATGGGATTTTCCAGGTAAGAATACTGGAGTGGTTTGCTATTTCCTTCTCCAGAGGATCTTCCTGATCCAGGAACTGAACCCAAGTCTCCTGCTTGGCAGACAGATTCTTTACCATGAAGCCACCTAGGAAGGCCTATTCACTTTGAAATTGTATAACAAATTGTATAACAAACACTTGCAACTTTTCTTAAGAATTCTAAGTGCCTGTATCTCTCTTCAGCTTAAGTTTCCAATCTACCAAGGCAGGTAAGTAGTAGAATCAGGGTTTGAACCCAGAACCACCTGACTCCAAACCTCAGTTCTTTACCTTTCTGCTGCACTGCCTTTCCTTATGTGACTGGATTTCCATGGGGTAAGGTTCACCACATGTTAGGATTTCACATTTATCTGAAAAATAAAAAGGATGTACAGCTTCTACGAAGGATACAGACTTAAGCACATCATCTGAGTTGCTAAGGACCACATTTGTAATGTCACCCATGGCAGGGACATAGGAATAAAATTCAGTCTCTCACAGAACGGGGAGACAGAAGGATTTTAGAATTATCCATGAGTCTCAGACTTACTGATTTCATAAAACAGTACAATTTAAACACAGAGATAGGGGAATTTCCTGGAGGTCCTGTGCTTAGAACTCTGCTTTTACTACCAAAGGCCCAGATTTGATCCCTGGTTGGGGAACTAGGATCCTACAAGTCAAGTGACAAGGTTAAAAAAAATTAACAAAGGGTTACCAGCTCTTTGTAGTTAATTAATAACTGATTCCAAAGTCTATTTTTTTTTAAATCCTGTCCTTGATAAGTCAATAGAAAAATACTTTTTTACATTTAAATTCTTTGTTCATTTTTAAGCAGAAAATCCTGAGTCTCCTGGAGGAGCACAAGAGCATTAGTTTTCAATCGTCACAGTTGCCCTGGGCCAAGCTGTCTTTCTTTCTCCTGGTGAATTGAGTATATCATATTTTTGGCAGCTATTGTATCCGTCAGGGTCCAATCCGGGGGCAGAAAGACAGAAAGCACACCAGGTTTGGGAGCAGACAATTTAAAGAATTGGCAACTGGGAATGAAGTTGTTTCACTAAGGCAACTGCAAGGGCAAGTGAGACCACTGAGTGTCGTGGAGGCGGCAGCTGTGACGTGCAGCTCCCACCCCAAGACTGGAGGGAAGAAAGGAAGAGATTGGAATGACTACAGCGTAGATGCCTGGAGGAGGGGCCTCCAGGAGCTGAAACAGAGGAACTGAAACTGAGGCTGATACTCTGTCTCTGAGGTTGAAGGAAAGCCCTGGAAAACTGGGACGAGGCCCAGGAGCCTCTGGATAAGTGTATCTCTATTCAGCTTAAGTTTCCAATCTACCAAGGCAGGTAAGTAGTAGAATCAGGGTTTGAACCCAGAACCACCTGACTCCAAACCTCAGTTCTTTACCTTTCTGCTGCACTGCCTTTCCTTATGTGACTGGATTTCCATGGGGTAAGGTTCACCACATGTTAGGATTTCACATTTATCTGAAAAATAAAAAGGATGTACAGCTTCTACGAAGGATACAGACTTAAGCACATCATCTGAGTTGCTAAGGACCACATTTGTAATGTCACCCATGGCAGGGACATAGGAATAAAATTCAGTCTCTCACAGAACGGGGAGACAGAAGGATTTTAGAATTATCCATGAGTCTCAGACTTACTGATTTCATAAAACAGTACAATTTAAACACAGAGATAGGGGAATTTCCTGGAGGTCCTGTGCTTAGAACTCTGCTTTTACTACCAAAGGCCCAGATTTGATCCCTGGTTGGGGAACTAGGATCCTACAAGTCAAGTGACAAGGTTAAAAAAAATTAACAAAGGGTTACCAGCTCTTTGTAGTTAATTAATAACTGATTCCAAAGTCTATTTTTTTTTAAATCCTGTCCTTGATAAGTCAATAGAAAAATACTTTTTTACATTTAAATTCTTTGTTCATTTTTAAGCAGAAAATCCTGAGTCTCCTGGAGGAGCACAAGAGCATTAGTTTTCAATCGTCACAGTTGCCCTGGGCCAAGCTGTCTTTCTTTCTCCTGGTGAATTGAGTATATCATATTTTTGGCAGCTATTGTATCCGTCAGGGTCCAATCCGGGGGCAGAAAGACAGAAAGCACACCAGGTTTGGGAGCAGACAATTTAAAGAATTGGCAACTGGGAATGAAGTTGTTTCACTAAGGCAACTGCAAGGGCAAGTGAGACCACTGAGTGTCGTGGAGGCGGCAGCTGTGACGTGCAGCTCCCACCCCAAGACTGGAGGGAAGAAAGGAAGAGATTGGAATGACTACAGCGTAGATGCCTGGAGGAGGGGCCTCCAGGAGCTGAAACAGAGGAACTGAAACTGAGGCTGATACTCTGTCTCTGAGGTTGAAGGAAAGCCCTGGAAAACTGGGACGAGGCCCAGGAGCCTCTGGATAAGCTCTGGAGACTCCAGATGAAGAAGCCACACTCCTTGAACTAAAGTGGGAGAAAAAATTTTTTGAATTATTCCAACAATATGTGTAAGAGTTTCCTGTTCAATATGGAGCACTCACGTTTACCTCCTCTCTGAACCTGAGCAGCTTTGGGACTTAAAGTCAGTAGATTTCAAGAATAACTGTGCTCTGGGCTGCAACCAGAGGGATTAATTAGAAAACTAGAGACCTCATGGGCACAGAGCAGCAGATGCCCCCGTTGGAGCCATAAGAATGACTCTCAACAGTGGACGTGATTTGGCTGTAGAGGTCCCATGGTAGGGCTACCAGGGCAGGGAGGGGGCAAGATGGAGCTGAAGAAATGAAAGAACCTCTAGAATAGCCAGGAGGGAAAATTAGAAAAGACAAACCTGCCATGTTGTGATAGACAATGAAGCTCTCTACCCCCAGAGTCAGTTAAGTCTTGGGTTTTTTTTTTTTTAATTATTCATGGCCCGTTAATAGTTAGCTAGCCCATGGGATGTTGTGGCCCGTGGGATGTGGGATCCTTGATCTTCATTGTGGCATGCAGGCTTGTTAGTTGCAGCATGTGGCATCTAGTTCCCTGACCAAAGATTGCACCTGGGTCAGGGGAGCATGGAGCACCTGCTTTGGGAGCATGGAGTCTTAGCCACTGGACCACCAGAGAAGTCCCAAACCTTGCTTATTTTTGCCTGTCCCAAGGCAACATGTCAGCTCCTCACTCACATCACCTGAAGGCGAGGCTGATGGAGACCCTGCTCACTTCCTCAAAGATGAAAATTCCCCCTCCCATGCATGGAGACCATAAGCCTTTGAATTAACAAACCCACACAACTGCAAAAGAACCCACCTAGCTCCCTGTAGGATGCAACACAGCTCTTCATTTGTGGGAGTTGTCCACCAAGAATCACCGGGCATTGGAGGGGATCCAACAACACGAAAGAGAAAGACTCAAATTGTTGAGATGGAACAAGAATGGCAGGAGACTGTAATCAAAGAAGGCAAGAGTCCATATGGATTCATTAAATTATCATCTCCATTTTTGGATGTGCTTGAAATTTTCATAAGAAAAAGTGATAAAGGATGTTTTGAGCACATGTGTGCTAAATGCATACATACAGCAATGAACAAAATCAAAACTTCATGCAAATGAGTTGGAAATGAAGCAAACAAATGTGATGGTTTATATGACTGAGGGAGTGATAGTATTTCACAAGGCAGGACCAACAAGGAAATAGAAGAACTCAAAAAGGGAGGTGGAAGCTGAGGCCATGGCCCTGGGTGTGGCAGAGATCATCTAATAAAATTCAACAGTCATTCATGATAAAAACTCTTACCAAAGTGACTATACAGGAAACATGTTTGGAGAAAATTCTAATTGAAAAAGATACATGCACCTCTATGTTCATAGCAGCACTGTTTACAATCGTCAACACATGGACACAACAACATAGACGGAAGCCCGCAGACCATAGAGCCGTGCTCTGCAACAAGAGAAGCCACCGCCATGAGAAGCCTGTGCATGGCCACTAGGGAGTATCCCTAGTTGTGGTCACAGTATCCCGTGCTGGTCACAGCTACAGGGGAAACCCACACACCAAGGAAGATCCAGCACAACCAAAAATAAATACATTTAAAAAAAAAAAAGAAATGAAAATAGAGACTCCGATATTTTAATATGCATGTTCACATGGCATTATTCATAATAGTCAAAAGATAGAATCAACTCAAGTGTCCATTGGCAGTTCGGTAAACAAAATGTGGTATACAGATCAGAATACTATTCAGTCTTAAAAGGAAAGAAATTCTGACATATGCTACAATATGGATGGAATTTGAAAACATTACTATGTGAAATAAGCCAGAAACAGAGGACAAATACCATATGATTCCACTTATATAAGGCACTTAGAGTAGTCTGATTCATAGACACGGAAAATAGGGAATGGAAAATGCCAGGAGCTGGGGTGGGGGCAGTTCACTGAGTAGAGAGTTTCAGTTTGGAAAGGTGAAAAATTTTATGGAGAAGGATAGTGGTGATGATTGCACATCAGTGCAAATGTACTTTAATGTACTGAATTATGTATTTAAAAATGGTTTGTGGTTGTTAAATCGCTCAGTCATGTCTGACTCTTTGCAACCCCATGGACTGCAGCACGCCAGGCTTCCCTGTCCTTCACTAACTCCCTCAGTTTGCTCAAATGTGTCCATTGAGTCCATGATGCCATCCAACCATTTCATCCTCTGTCGCCCCCTTCTCCTCCTGCCCTCAATCTTTCGCAGCATCAGGGTCCAGTGAATCAGCTCTTCACATCAAAGGGAAAAAAATGTGATGGTTTATATGACTGAGGAGTGATAGTATTTCACAAGGCAGGACCAACAAGGAAATAGAAGAACTCAAAAAGGGAGGTGGAAGCTGAGGCCATGGCCCTGGGTGTGGCAGAGATCATCTAATAAAATTCAACAGTCATTCATGATAAAAACTCTTACCAAAGTGACTATACAGGAAACATGTTTGGAGAAAATTCTAATTGAAAAAGATACATGCACCTCTATGTTCATAGCAGCACTGTTTACAATCGTCAACACATGGACACAACAACATAGACGGAAGCCCGCAGACCATAGAGCCGTGCTCTGCAACAAGAGAAGCCACCGCCATGAGAAGCCTGTGCATGGCCACTAGGGAGTATCCCTAGTTGTGGTCACAGTATCCCGTGCTGGTCACAGCTACAGGGAAGCCCACACACCAAGGAAGATCCAGCACAACCAAAAATAAATACATTTAAAAAAAAAAAAGAAATGAAAATAGAGACTCCGATATTTTAATATGCATGTTCACATGGCATTATTCATAATAGTCAAAAGATAGAATCAACTCAAGTGTCCATTGGCAGTTCGGTAAACAAAATGTGGTATACAGATCAGAATACTATTCAGTCTTAAAAGGAAAGAAATTCTGACATATGCTACAATATGGATGGAATTTGAAAACATTACTATGTGAAATAAGCCAGAAACAGAGGACAAATACCATATGATTCCACTTATATAAGGCACTTAGAGTAGTCTGATTCATAGACACGGAAAATAGGGAATGGAAAATGCCAGGAGCTGGGGTGGGGGCAGTTCACTGAGTAGAGAGTTTCAGTTTGGAAAGGTGAAAAATTTTATGGAGAAGGATAGTGGTGATGATTGCACATCAGTGCAAATGTACTTTAATGTACTGAATTATGTATTTAAAAATGGTTTGTGGTTGTTAAATCGCTCAGTCATGTCTGACTCTTTGCAACCCCATGGACTGCAGCACGCCAGGCTTCCCTGTCCTTCACTAACTCCCTCAGTTTGCTCAAATGTGTCCATTGAGTCCATGATGCCATCCAACCATTTCATCCTCTGTCGCCCCCTTCTCCTCCTGCCCTCAATCTTTCGCAGCATCAGGGTCCAGTGAATCAGCTCTTCACATCAGGTGGCCAAAGTATTGGAGCTTCAGCTTCAGCGTCAGTCCTTCCAATGAATATCCAGGATTGACTTCTTTCAAGATTGACTGGTTTGATCTCCTTACTGTCCAAGGGGCTCTCAAAAGTCTTCTCCAGCACCACAGTTTGAAAGTATCAGTTCTTCAGCGCTCAGTCTTCTTTCTGGTCCATCGCTCACATCCATACATGACTACTGGAAAAATCATAGCTTTAACCAAATGGACCTTTGTCGGCAAAGTGATGTCTCTGTTTTTTAATACACTGTCTAGGTTTGTCATAGCTTCATTTTATGTTGTGCATATTTTTCCATAATTTGGAAAAAAAAAAAAAAAAAAAAACCTGTACCCTGTAGCTATCCGCCCTTACTCTGTATTCCTTATCCTCTCTAACCCTACCCTCCCACCACTGGCAACCATTAATCCATTTTCTGTTTGTAGATTTCTCTGGGACTTTGACAGGGATGAAATCATATAATATATGGACTAGTGTGGCTGGCTTCTTTCACTTAGCATACTGTTTTCACAGTTCATTGAAACTGTAGCACATATCCATGCGTCATTCCTTTTTATGGCTGACTGTCCTCTTATCTTCTAGATTTTCATAATTAAACCTCTTTCCTTGGTTCTCTTCCCCCTAGGAATGGGAAGTTGCTTCTTGCAGCTGCTACCTCTGTGATTTCTTTAGAGTTTTGCTTTTTTTTTTTTTTCTTGAAGAAATTTCCCTGGTGGTCCAGAGGTTAAGAATCCACCTTCCGAAGTAAGGGATACGGGTTCGATCCCTGGTTGGGAAACTAAGATCCCACATGCTGGAGGGCAACTAAGCCCCTGAGGCACAACGAAGATTCCATGTATCATAACTAAGACCCAACATGGCCAAATAAATAAATAGTTTAAAAAAAAAAAAAAAAACATCGACGAATGAATGGATCCAGAAGCTCTGGTACATATATACAATGGAATACTACTCAGCTGTTAAAAGAAATGCAGAAGACTCAGTCCTAATGAAGTGGCTGGCTCTAGAACCTATCATAAAAAGTGAAGTAAGTCAAAAAGAGAAAGACAAATACAGTATACTAACACACATATATGGAATCTAGTAGGACAGTCTTGATAACACACACAGGGAACTCATGGAAAAACAGACAGAGCATAGACATAGAGACATTGTGGGGAAGAAATAGGGAGGGGGAGGCATGGAGGGAGTAACATGGAAACCTATACTGTTATGTGTGGAAAAGATAGCTAGTGTCATAGTGCTAAGGGAATAGGAGTGCTTACAATGGCTTGGGGCGAAGGTCTGGAGGGGTGGGATGGGGGGAACTGGGCGGGTGGGGACCATGGATATGCATATGACTGATCTGGGAACATACATGTCTGTGAACAACAAAACTCTGTAAAACCTTTAAAATAAAGAATAAAAAAATAAAAATAAATGCCAAAAAACCTATTTAGGTTTCTCAGTGGCAAAGAATCTGCCTGTAGTGCACGAGATGTTGGGAAGATCCCTTGAAGAAGGAAATGGCAACCTACTCCAGTATTCTTGCCTGGGGAATTCCATGGACAGAGGAGCCTGGCATGAGGGCGTGAGACAGTGAGGGGTCCCAAGAGTTGAACGTGACTTAGCAATTAAAGAACAAGTTATTAGTTAATAACTTTATGACCAGGTAATAGTTCTTTATCTTAAATTCTTTCTGTTCAAATCACTGGTGTGATTTCTGTCTTCTGATCAAACCCTGAATGATAGTCAAACAAAATCAAAATAATTTGAGTTCCTAGGCTATTCATGCAAATGCCATCCTGAATAATAATATTCCATATTCCTCCTTTGCTCTGTTTTCCACCCCCTTTTCTGATTATGGTCATCTAGCTCTCATTATCCTCCATCCATCTGCAGCTCGAATTAATCAGGAAATAATATCTCCCCCTAACAAATTCAAGGAACGCAATGCATAGAGTGGCTCCTTCCAGCATGGAGTCATTCTGCTTCTCCTAAACCCATCTGCAGTTAATTCTGCAGCCTCTGAGTCTGCAGGCAAATAGGACTGATTCTTGGCGATTTGAGGAACATAGTTGGATGAGATCTTCCACAGTGTCCAGGCTTCAGAAGCCACTGATACACATCATCTAACAAAAAGATTGCAAGAAATATAGCAAACTATTGAATAATCTCTAGACTATAGAGCTGCAAGTGACTTTGATTTTCTTATCCTTTCATTTTTAAATTATCCAAAAAAGCCAAGTCTAGTTTTGATCATGAGAAAATTTTAAATACTACAAATTGACAGGCTTCCCTGGTAGCTCAGTGGTAAAAGTTCACCTGCCAGTGCTGGAGACACGAGAAACCTATACTGTTATGTGTGGAAAAGATAGCTAGTGTCATAGTGCTAAGGGAATAGGAGTGCTTACAATGGCTTGGGGCGAAGGTCTGGAGGGGTGGGATGGGGGTCCTGGGCGGGTGGGGACCATGGATATGCATATGACTGATCTGGGAACATACATGTCTGTGAACAACAAAACTCTGTAAAACCTTTAAAATAAAGAATAAAAAAATAAAAATAAATGCCAAAAAACCTATTTAGGTTTCTCAGTGGCAAAGAATCTGCCTGTAGTGCACGAGATGTTGGGAAGATCCCTTGAAGAAGGAAATGGCAACCTACTCCAGTATTCTTGCCTGGGGAATTCCATGGACAGAGGAGCCTGGCATGAGGGCGTGAGACAGTGAGGGGTCCCAAGAGTTGAACGTGACTTAGCAATTAAAGAACAAGTTATTAGTTAATAACTTTATGACCAGGTAATAGTTCTTTATCTTAAATTCTTTCTGTTCAAATCACTGGTGTGATTTCTGTCTTCTGATCAAACCCTGAATGATAGTCAAACAAAATCAAAATAATTTGAGTTCCTAGGCTATTCATGCAAATGCCATCCTGAATAATAATATTCCATATTCCTCCTTTGCTCTGTTTTCCACCCCCTTTTCTGATTATGGTCATCTAGCTCTCATTATCCTCCATCCATCTGCAGCTCGAATTAATCAGGAAATAATATCTCCCCCTAACAAATTCAAGGAACGCAATGCATAGAGTGGCTCCTTCCAGCATGGAGTCATTCTGCTTCTCCTAAACCCATCTGCAGTTAATTCTGCAGCCTCTGAGTCTGCAGGCAAATAGGACTGATTCTTGGCGATTTGAGGAACATAGTTGGATGAGATCTTCCACAGTGTCCAGGCTTCAGAAGCCACTGATACACATCATCTAACAAAAAAAGATTGCAAGAAATATAGCAAACTATTGAATAATCTCTAGACTATAGAGCTGCAAGTGACTTTGATTTTCTTATCCTTTCATTTTTAAATTATCCAAAAAAGCCAAGTCTAGTTTTGATCATGAGAAAATTTTAAATACTACAAATTGACAGGCTTCCCTGGTAGCTCAGTGGTAAAAAGTTCACCTGCCAGTGCTGGAGACACGAGTTCGATCCCTGATATGGGAAAATCCCACATGCTGCAGAGTAACTAGGCCCATGAGCCACAACTATGGAGCCTGTGCTCTAGAGCCTCGGAGCCACAACTATTGAGCCCATGTGTCCCAACTACTGAAGTCCGTGTGCCCTAGAACCCGAGTTCCACAACAAGAGAAGTCACTGCAACAAGAAGCCTTCTCACCTCAACTAGAGAGTAGCCCCTGCTCCCTGCAACTAGAGAAGAGCCTGTAACAGCAGTGAAAACCCAGAATAGCCATAAATAAATAAATATATATTTTTAAAAATTTGACATCACTCGTCTTCCAGTCAGTCTTGAATGTGGTGGTGGTAAGAAGTTTCCCTCCTCTAGCTGGATCCTGGTGATTTTTGTCAAGTTACCAATGGCATTTGTTTTGTTTTGTTTAATTTTGGCCTCTTTTTTTTTTTCATTGGTCCTTCATTTATTTATTTTCATCTGTCTTAATTCTTTGACCTGTGTGGGCCTCTCATTGCAGTGGCCGCTCTTGTCGCAGAGCATCGGCTCTAGGCACATGCGCTTCCAGAGCACTGGCTAGTAATTGGACACACCGGTCCAGCCGCTCCGCAACACGTGGGATCTTCTTGTGCCAGGGATCAAACCAGTGCCTCTTGCACTGCAAGGCAGACTCTTTACCCACTGGACCACCAGGGAAACCCACCAATGGCATTCTTCGCAGAACTAGACCAAAAAATAATATCGTATGGAAACACAAAAGACCCTGGATAGCCAAAGCAATCTTGAGAAAGAAGAATGGAGCTGGAGGGATCAACCTCCCTAACTTCAGACTGTACAACAAAACAACAGTCATCAAGACAGCATGGTACTGTCACAAAAACAGAAATATAGACCAATGGAACAAGACGGAGATCACAGAGATAAACCCATGCACCTATGGGTACCTTATTGTTGACAAAGGAGTCAAAAATATACAACGGGGCAAAGACAGCCTCTTCAATAAATGGTGCTGGGAAAATTGGACAGCTACATGTGAAAAAATGAAGTTAGAACACTGCCAAGTTAGCTCCTGGATTGTGCGTGTGACTTAGCACGCACACATGTATCAGTGAACAGACTACTCCCTGCCCCACAGAACTGATATTCTTGTAATTTGTGCTTAGTTGCTCAATCCTGTCCAACTTTTGTGACCCCATGGATGGTAGCCCTCCAGGCTCCTCTGTCCATGGGATTCTCCAGGCAAGAATACTGGAAAGAGTTACCATTTCCTTCTCCAGCGGACCTTCCATACCCAGGGACTGAACCCAAGTCTCCTGCCTCTTCTGTATTTCAGGCAGATTCTTTACCCATTGAACCGTCACAGAAGCCCCTCTAGTAATGAATCTACTGATGCCAGTAAACCAGTAATGGCATAATTATTCTCTTATAACACACTATGATAGATGCCATGAAAAGCAGTATAGGGAACTGCAGGGTCATGCACAAGGTGTATCAGTTGGGATTAGGTCTGGCTACAACAGGCACCTAATAATACAGAAGATTTCTCTCCCAGGCAATGGCATCTAGATATGGGTAACTCTGGGCTTGTATGGTGGTTCTGGTGTCACTAGGCATCCAGAATCTTCATCTTTTGGATCCACCATCCCAGAATGTGACTTCCGTCTTCAAGGTTACCTCCCAGTCCAAAATGGCTGCTAGAACCCCAAGTATCATATTCATACTGCAGCCTAGAAGAATCTCTCTGGGCAAAATTAATCCATGTTTAGCTGCAAGGGAGGCAACCCAATGCTGCCTTGAATAAAATTTACTTGAAACTGAGTATAAACATCGGAATAGCTGTCACAAAGCCCAAAAATCTTGAGAAAGAAGAATGGAGCTGGAGGATCAACCTCCCTAACTTCAGAATCTACTACAAAGCAACAGTCATCAAGACAGTATGGTACTGGCACAAAAACAGAAATATAGACCAATGGAACAAGACGGAGATCACAGAGATAAACCCATGCACCTATGGGTACCTTATTGTTGACAAAGGAGTCAAAAATATACAACGGGGCAAAGACAGCCTCTTCAATAAATGGTGCTGGGAAAATTGGACAGCTACATGTGAAAAAATGAAGTTAGAACACTGCCAAGTTAGCTCCTGGATTGTGCGTGTGACTTAGCACGCACACATGTATCAGTGAACAGACTACTCCCTGCCCCACAGAACTGATATTCTTGTAATTTGTGCTTAGTTGCTCAATCCTGTCCAACTTTTGTGACCCCATGGATGGTAGCCCTCCAGGCTCCTCTGTCCATGGGATTCTCCAGGCAAGAATACTGGAAAGAGTTACCATTTCCTTCTCCAGCGGACCTTCCATACCCAGGGACTGAACCCAAGTCTCCTGCCTCTTCTGTATTTCAGGCAGATTCTTTACCCATTGAACCGTCACAGAAGCCCCTCTAGTAATGAATCTACTGATGCCAGTAAACCAGTAATGGCATAATTATTCTCTTATAACACACTATGATAGATGCCATGAAAAGCAGTATAGGGAACTGCAGGGTCATGCACAAGGTGTATCAGTTGGGATTAGGTCTGGCTACAACAGGCACCTAATAATACAGAAGATTTCTCTCCCAGGCAATGGCATCTAGATATGGGTAACTCTGGGCTTGTATGGTGGTTCTGGTGTCACTAGGCATCCAGAATCTTCATCTTTTGGATCCACCATCCCAGAATGTGACTTCCGTCTTCAAGGTTACCTCCCAGTCCAAAATGGCTGCTAGAACCCCAAGTATCATATTCATACTGCAGCCTAGAAGAATCTCTCTGGGCAAAATTAATCCATGTTTAGCTGCAAGGGAGGCAACCCAATGCTGCCTTGAATAAAATTTACTTGAAACTGAGTATAAATCATCTAATGTTTACCGAGCATTTCTAATGTCTCTGGCACTGTATAAAATAAGTCTGCAAACTTCCCTGGTGGTCCAGGGGTTGGAAGTTTGCCCACCAATGCGGGAGACACAGATTCGATCCCTGGTTCATGAAGATCTCACATGCCACGAGTCAACAAAGCTGGTGCCCCTCAACTACTGAGCCTGTGTGTCCTAGAGCCAGTGCTCCACAGCAAGAGAAGCCAGAGCACAGGAACTAGAGAATAGCCCCCACTCGCCACAACTAGAGAAAGTCTACCCACAGCAACAAAGACCCAGCACAGCCAAGAATAAAAATTAATTTAAGGGCTTCCCCTGGTGGTCCAGTGGGTAAGGAAACCGCCTTGCACTGCAAGGGGCATCGGTTTGATCCCTGGCCTGGGAGGATCCCACGTGCTGCGGAGCGGCTGGACCCATGTGTCCAATTACCGAGCCGGAGCTCTGACGCGCCATGTGCCCGGAGCCGGCGCTCTGATGGGAGGCCCACAGGAGCCAAGAACAAAGATGGATGAAAATAGAGAAATGAAAGACCAATAGAAGTGGCTCGCCCATCCCCCTCCCTCCCCATCCCACCCCCCAAAAGATAAATAAATAAAAAATAAATGCTTAAAAAAAAAAAATTAATTTAAAAACTAAGCCTGCAATGAAGATATCACTGTCATTCAACAGATTGGAAAAGTGAGGTTCAATGGGTTTAAAGAGTCTGCTTGAGGACACCACCACCAATGACAGTAAAGCTGATTTCTTCCCACCAGCAACTAAAAAACAGAGACAAAAGTTCTTGAGACTTGTCATTGGCTATATTTAAAGAAAGGTCACTTTTTTCTATTTAAAATGCATTGATGCTATGCAGCCAGTGAAAAGAACTGAGGCAGGTCTGTATAAAAGCAGGAGCTTGGTTTGTTTTGTGCACCGCTATTGCCTCAATGCCTAGAACAGTGCCTGGCAAATAGTGAAAATCCAAATCCAATAAACACAAGTGCTTCTTGAATGTTCTTTTTTTTTTTTTTCAAATCAGACGAAAATGCGTTTATTTTAAAAAGTGGCCTGCCTTGCCCTTAAAATCATAAGAACCAAAGAACACAAAAATAATTTTGCTAAGGCACGAGAGATGATGGGAGACGGGGAGACCTCAGTGGGAAGACCCAGGAGGGTTGCTTGGAAGCTGAAGGGCTTGCCTTCATGGTGTTTGCACTTGGACTTGCCACCCCGAATGTTCCTTTGTACCCCTTCCCAGTCAACCCCTGTCCTTCAGATCAACCACTACTCTGATGCTGATCACTATGGATTAGTTTAGCCTTTTATTTAACTTCATATACATATATGTCAATATCATACATCTATGGATATAACTCTTTTGTGTCTGCCTTCTTTTTGCCCAGCAAGTTTTTTAGATTGATCTATGTTATTATGTGTATCAGTATTTCATTCTTCTTATAGCTGCATATAATCCATTGTTTGAATATACCATAATTTGCTTATCTTTTCTTCTTTTCATGGACATTTAGAATCTACCCAGTTTGGGGATATTTATGAATAAAGATGTTAAGAGAATTCTTGTAAAAAGACCCCTTTGGGGGGCATATTTGCTAACATTTTTGTTGACTATCTATCTAGAAGTAGAATTTCTGCATCACAGGGGATGTGTACATTTAGCTAAAAATACTGGCAATGTTTCCAAAAATAAGTTATGTCCTTTTACCTTCCACCACCAACTCTGGAGTGTGAGATGGAGCTCTTTTACCATTTGTATTAATTCCAGAGCACAAACCAATAAGGACTTTTTTAAGTATTGAGGGTTTTGGTATTTTTTTTTTCAATTGTTTGGCCTCTTCTATTGTTTTTTTTTTTTGAATTTTTTAATTTTCATCCATCTTTATTCTTGGGCCTGTGTGGGCCTCCCATTACAGTGGCCTCTCTCGTTGCAGAGCACCAGCTCTGGGTGCATGCCATCTAGAGTGCTGGCTCGTAATTGGACACACCGGTCCAGCCACTCTGCGGAACGTGGGATCTTCCCAGACCAGGGATCGAACTGGTGCCCCTTGCACTCTTTACCCACTGGACCACCAGGGAAGCCCAAGTATTAAGTTTTGAGTCTACTTAAATAACAATATCTGAAATAAAATCATGTCTCTGGAAATTCTCCTCCAAGACAAGAGACGAGCTACTCAGGATCTGTAGCCTGATCTAATGGGTTCTACTTGAGTTTTTCAAGACAGCAAAATGCTTATCAAGCTTGGCCCAAGTTTCATTAGATTGAGTCACAATGGATCAATTTCTCTCCCTGTTTTTCTCTCCCTGTAACTTGATCCTCACAGTGATGTGGAGGACAGGGAGTGAACATTAGAAGCATAAAACCATGTGAAGTCCATTCATAACAAGAACTTATCACACACTGTGGACACAATGGTAAGAGGGAAGATGTGGAAGATTCCATTCTTGCTCTCAAGTTGCTTACAACCTAGGTGATGTCTGCAGGATGGCACCTCTTCCCTTGCCCACCATATAAAGACTGATGTTTTGGATTCTGCCTTTGTTGTTGTTGTTTTCCACCTGTTTCTCCTGGGTCATCTCACTTGAAGTCAATAATTTCAACTACTCAGCACACCTCCTTCCAAGATCACTGCACTTGCTCTGACCCCACTCCCAGGCTCCAGACCTGTGTCTTCTAGCTGCCTCCACCGCAACTCTTGAATGCCCATAACTTGCATTAATTCATCAGTACATTTTGTTAACTTTGCCTTTAAATCTCACCAGGAACATACTGTTTTTTACCACTTCCTTGTCCAAGCCACCATCATTTCTGGCCTGCCTTATGGTAACAGCACTACCAAACCAGTGTTGCTATCTTATCTCTGTTGCCTGATCTTTACTCATTTCCCTTTCTTTTGGTAATAAAAACTTGAATTACCTTTGGTAAGTATAACCGTCGAGGTTCCAGCAGAAGGTTAGTCTGAGCTGAGTTTGGTAAAGGGTGTGTACCACTGTGTGGGCAGGGTTGAGAGAAACAGAGAAGAAACAATGGGATGAAAACCCAAGGCTGCCAGCAGAAGGGAGCTGTTCACATCACCATTTCTAGGAAAAGAGAAGGCAGACTCTACCAGAACTAGCAGAGAGAGAGAGACAGAGAGCGCAAGTGAGCGAGCAAGCTGTGTGGAGAGTCACACTAGACAGATAGTAGAGGTGTGTCCTCAACTGCAGTGACCCAGAAGGCCAAGGGCCCGTGGAATAACACCCTTACTTCATCTTTCTCCAACTCTCTGAGTTCTTCTAATGTCTTCTATGGATTAATCCAACTATAAGCCAGAGAATAAGGGACCCACTGAAGCAAGGCATGCAGGTCACCTCCTGAGGCACAAATCAGGAAGAAAAACAACAACAACAAAAGGTTGAGTATATAAAGGGATCAAGAGAAAATTTTCAGTCATGCAGGAAGCCACCTTTCCCCAGTTCTCAGAGCATTAAGAGCTACTGACCACAGCTTATGGGCTTCCCCATGGCTCTGTGGTAAGATCATCTGCCTGTCAATGCAGGAGACACAGGTTCCATCCCTGGGTCAGGAAGATCCCCTGGAGGAGGAAATGGCCACCCACTCTAGTATCCTTGCCTGGAGAATCCCATGGACAGAGGAACCTGATGGGCTACAGTCCACAGGGTCACAAACAGTCAGACACGGCTGAGTGACTGAGCACACACACATGCACCATCACTCAGCCAGGTCTGAGATGTCAGAATATTCCATGATCCTTCTAAGAGAGTGGCTCAGTGATGCACAAGAAACCCAAGTTAGATCAACAAGATGGAGTCTTTTTTTGTTTTGGAGTCATTTATTGTTTAATCCAATTTGAGTGGTATATTGCCTGCAGAAAAACACCTTTTGAATATTATTTAATACTTACCCCAAAGACCAACGCAAAGACATACTTTAATATCTCTAAATATGGCATTATTTCTAGAGAATGTCCTTTCCAAATGTCTCTATTCATGTATACAGAAAACTGTGTTGTGGTTAGTTGTTTGCTTATCTGTCTCTTCTATCTGTGAACACCTGAAGGGGTAGACTGACTTCTACCTCTGGGAAGCCCTGAGTTGCACAAGGCTAAACCAGTTTTTTTCCTTTAGGATCCCTTAGAGCTATTTCTGTGTTAAGGTACATTAATGGGTCCCCATGCAGGGACAGAGAATGCAGCAGTTTCCAAATTCATTTTAACTAAAAACTCAATTTTTGCTGAAGTTGCTGTGTTTGAGAAATTTAGAGAAGAAAAACTGTAGTTCTTAGAGTGACTTTAACAGATGAAATGGCTCTTGATCAGTTATTTTTAAGTGAATGAAAGTGAGGACTTGGTGGAGAGTAGAGGACAACAGGGTTGGAAGCAGCAAAACAACAGAAGCAATGAGCAGGCAGCCAGAGGGGTGATCCACTGGTCATCACTCTGTATGGTGCCAGGTCAGTTGTTGCAGGGTGATTTGGACCATAATGCAACCCTGTTTTCTTAGACCTAACAGAGATTAGACATATTCTACACATTTTTTTAAAATTATTTTTAGTGGAATATAGTTGCTTTACACTGCTGTATCACCTTCTGCCACACAGCAAAATCAATCAGTCATACTTATGCATATATCTCCTCTTTTTCTGATTTCCTTCCTGTTTAGGTCACCACAGAGCACTGACCCACTCTAGTATCCTTGCCTGGAGAATCCCATGGACAGAGGAACCTGATGGGCTACAGTCCACAGGGTCACAAACAGTCAGACACGGCTGAGTGACTGAGCACACACACATGCACCATCACTCAGCCAGGTCTGAGATGTCAGAATATTCCATGATCCTTCTAAGAGAGTGGCTCAGTGATGCACAAGAAACCCAAGTTAGATCAACAAGATGGAGTCTTTTTTTGTTTTGGAGTCATTTATTGTTTAATCCAATTTGAGTGGTATATTGCCTGCAGAAAAACACCTTTTGAATATTATTTAATACTTACCCCAAAGACCAACGCAAAGACATACTTTAATATCTCTAAATATGGCATTATTTCTAGAGAATGTCCTTTCCAAATGTCTCTATTCATGTATACAGAAAACTGTGTTGTGGTTAGTTGTTTGCTTATCTGTCTCTTCTATCTGTGAACACCTGAAGGGGTAGACTGACTTCTACCTCTGGGAAGCCCTGAGTTGCACAAGGCTAAACCAGTTTTTTTCCTTTAGGATCCCTTAGAGCTATTTCTGTGTTAAGGTACATTAATGGGTCCCCATGCAGGGACAGAGAATGCAGCAGTTTCCAAATTCATTTTAACTAAAAACTCAATTTTTGCTGAAGTTGCTGTGTTTGAGAAATTTAGAGAAGAAAAACTGTAGTTCTTAGAGTGACTTTAACAGATGAAATGGCTCTTGATCAGTTATTTTTAAGTGAATGAAAGTGAGGACTTGGTGGAGAGTAGAGGACAACAGGGTTGGAAGCAGCAAAACAACAGAAGCAATGAGCAGGCAGCCAGAGGGGTGATCCACTGGTCATCACTCTGTATGGTGCCAGGTCAGTTGTTGCAGGGTGATTTGGACCATAATGCAACCCTGTTTTCTTAGACCTAACAGAGATTAGACATATTCTACACATTTTTTTAAAATTATTTTTAGTGGAATATAGTTGCTTTACACTGCTGTATCACCTTCTGCCACACAGCAAAATCAATCAGTCATACTTATGCATATATCTCCTCTTTTTCTGATTTCCTTCCCATTTAGGTCACCACAGAGCACTGATGCGAGTTCCCTGTGCTATACAGTAGGTTCTTATTAGCTATCTGTTTTAGACACAGTTATCAGGAGTGTCTATATGTCAATCCCAATCTCCTAATGCATCCCACACACTTCCGCCTTGGTATTTGTATATGGGTTTATTCCCTAGGTCTATGTTTCCGTTTCTGCTTTGCAAACAAGATCCTCTATACAATTTTTTCCAGATTTCATATGTATGCAATAATACGCGATACTTGTTTTTCTCTTTCTGACTTATTTCATTCTGTATGAGTCTCTTCTGTGTGTTAGTCTTGCTCAGTCGTGTCTGACTCTGCAACGCCACAGACTGTACCCTCACCGGCTTCTCTGTCCATGGGATTCTCCAGGCAAAAATACTGGGAGTGGGTTGCCATTTCCTTCTCCAGGGGATCTTCCTGACCCAGGGATCAAACCCAGATCTCCCACATGGAAGGCAGATTCTTTACCGTCTTGAGTCACCAGGACAGCCTAGTATCAGTCTCTAAATCCATGTATTTTACACACCTTAATCCTTCTTCCTGTCTCCTGACCCAGGGGCTAAGTATGATAGCAAGCATGGCTTCCTTCTTTTTGACCCTCAATGTGCTTCACTTTGCCTCAGAGGCTGTTGTGTGAGATATCAGAACTGGTTTTCTTGTAACTGCACGTCCTTCAGACAAATTCCCTTCCTGTTCTGTGCTTCTTTTTCCCTCTTGTGAACTAAGAAGGTGACACAAGTTCCCGTCAAGCTCAGATGAAATGGTTTGGAAGAGTAGAGGAAACAACAGGGTTGGAAGCAGCAAAACAACAGAAGCAATGAGCAGGCAGCCAGAGGGGTGATCCACTGGTCATCACTCTGTATGGTGCCAGGTCAGTTGTTGCAGGGTGATTTGGACCATAATGCAACCCTGTTTTCTTAGACCTAACAGAGATTAGACATATTCTACACATTTTTTTAAAATTATTTTTAGTGGAATATAGTTGCTTTACACTGCTGTATCACCTTCTGCCACACAGCAAAATCAATCAGTCATACTTATGCATATATCTCCTCTTTTTCTGATTTCCTTCCCATTTAGGTCACCACAGAGCACTGATGCGAGTTCCCTGTGCTATACAGTAGGTTCTTATTAGCTATCTGTTTTAGACACAGTTATCAGGAGTGTCTATATGTCAATCCCAATCTCCTAATGCATCCCACACACTTCCGCCTTGGTATTTGTATATGGGTTTATTCCCTAGGTCTATGTTTCCGTTTCTGCTTTGCAAACAAGATCCTCTATACAATTTTTTCCAGATTTCATATGTATGCAATAATACGCGATACTTGTTTTTCTCTTTCTGACTTATTTCATTCTGTATGAGTCTCTTCTGTGTGTTAGTCTTGCTCAGTCGTGTCTGACTCTGCAACGCCACAGACTGTACCCTCACCGGCTTCTCTGTCCATGGGATTCTCCAGGCAAAAATACTGGGAGTGGGTTGCCATTTCCTTCTCCAGGGGATCTTCCTGACCCAGGGATCAAACCCAGATCTCCCACATGGAAGGCAGATTCTTTACCGTCTTGAGTCACCAGGACAGCCTAGTATCAGTCTCTAAATCCATGTATTTTACACACCTTAATCCTTCTTCCTGTCTCCTGACCCAGGGGCTAAGTATGATAGCAAGCATGGCTTCCTTCTTTTTGACCCTCAATGTGCTTCACTTTGCCTCAGAGGCTGTTGTGTGAGATATCAGAACTGGTTTTCTTGTAACTGCACGTCCTTCAGACAAATTCCCTTCCTGTTCTGTGCTTCTGTTTCCCTCTTGTGAACTAAGGGAAGGTGACACAAGTTCCCCGTCAAGCTTGACTCAGATGACCGGACCAAAAAAAAAAAAAAAAAGATTTTTTTTTTTTTCAATAACCTGCCAAAGGAAGCCTCAGTTACAGCACCGTAACTTTGGACAACGTATCAAACATCTTAGGCTCTTGGTCTTTTTACTTTTAAAATAGGCATTAATTATGCCCCACTGTCTCCCGAGGCTTCAGGGAAAATGAAGATTGTGCTGTGAAAAGTGTTTTTGCAATCGGGAAAGAAATCATTAGAAATGTAAATATTAGTATTGTACATACGATGAAGAGGAGGAGGAGGAGGAGAGTGGAGAGGAAGGGGAGTAAGGAGAAGGCAGCAGCTGAATTCCACAGGGACTCATAGCCCAGAGCAAGAACAGCACTCCGATGCAACCCACAGCTCAAGCCTCCCACCTAACTAGCTGCCTCTCCATGGGCAATGAAGCCCCTGGAAGCCCATCTCATCTATAAAAAGAGGACAGTAATGTTCGGTTCGCTGATTGTGAGGTTACACGAGGTAAATCCTGCTAAGCACGCGGTGCAGTGTACATAGTAACTGGCTCTCAGTAAACGTTCGTAATATTCCTACGAACTGTTCTTGCCACCGACATAATGGGGCCAAGCAGGAAAAAGGAGATAAGCTATTTTTGGTCACGGTGCAAGACGTGAACATCGCCAAAAGTCCCGCCGTCGGGGGCACCTAAGACCCCCGCTGTCGGGGGACCTTCGGCGTGATCGCGAATCCCCCAACCTGCACAGAACAAGAAAACTGGAGTGTAAGCCAAGTGCGCGCGCGCGCGGCCAGGGCCCCGCCCCGCCCCGCCCCGCCCCGCCCCCACGGCTGCACGCGAGGGGCGGGGCCGCTTCCTGTCGGGGCGGCTCCAGGGCGGCTGACCTCGGGCGCTTGCGCCGCGCGCGCTCGCCGGAGGTGGGGCACGGCTGTATCGCGGGGGCCGGGTGCGCGCCCGACGCCGACTGCTGAGCTCGCCCGGACGCGGCTCGCGCCCCAGCCCGGGCGGCGGCTCACGCGAGGGTCGAGGGCGTGGCGGCTTCCCGGCCGCCTCTCGCCTTGTCTCCCCAGGCCCAGCCCCTTGCGGCGCCCGGGCGCCCGCCTAGCCTTTCTGGCTGCCCCGGCCTCTCCTCTGCCTGCCTGCTGCGGCGACCACGCGCACAGGTGAGTCTCCGCTTCGCCGGGTGGGGCTGGCGCCCGCCTCTCCGAGCAGGCTCTGCACCCGGCTCTGGAGAGGATAGGGTCATGGGTGTGGAAGGCTTAAAAAAAAAAAAAGAACCAATACGCAGGTGCGCGGGAGGTGTGGGCGCTCCTGTGCTCGAGACCCCAGAGATGTTTACGCCTTTGCCGCCTGGGTCCAGCCCTTCTCGCGCTCAAGATATTCTCTGGCACCTCTGGGATGGTGTCTTGGAAAACAAAACCAAGACAAAGGTTCTCTCTCCGAACAGCTGTTGAACTGCTGTTTGACTCTTTGAAAAGCTGACAGATCCAACCTGCTCCTGAACTCAAAAGGGTGCAGTCGCTAAAACAGGGGCGACCAGAAGTTGGAAGCCCGACTCTTTTTTTTTTTTTTTTGGTCTCCTTTCTCCGTGATGCACGGGTAAACATCGCATTATCTATTGGATAACTTCTTGAAACTTGCCTGTCTGCTTTCATCTGTTGCCTGGGGCAGTGAAGCAAGAGTGATCTGTTTTCAGCTTGCTGCGTCTCAGCTTCCGTGCAAAATCTGATGATCTCCTTCAGGGATTAGGAGTCCAGTGCAGGGAACCAGTCAGATCCGTGTTGCAGGTACAAGCTAGGATTATTTAACGTGATGCTTTAGTGCAGTGCTCAAAAGTATTCACTCCCTCTAATTGAAAGTTACTTGTTGTTTGGTCGCTAAGTCGTGTCCGACTCTTTTGCGACCCCATGGACTGTAGCCCGCCAGACCCCTCTGTCCATGGGATTTCCCAGGGAAGAATAGTGGAATGGGTTGCCATTTCCTTCTTCAGGGGATCTTCCTTACCCAGGGATGGAACCTGCGTCTCCTGCATCGGCAGGTGGATTCTCTACCACTGAACCACCTGGGAAGCCTAGAAGTCTGCATTTTATAGAAGTCTCAGATGTACAATTTTGATAATCGATTGAGGGATTCCCAGGTGGCTCACTGGTAAAGAATTCACGTGCCAGTGCAGAACACTAAGGAGACGCTGGTTGGATCCCTGGGTCGGGAAGATCCGCTGGAGGAGGAAATGGCAACCTACTTCAGTATTCTTGCCTGGGAAATCCCATGGACAGAGGAGCCTGGCGGGTGTAGTTCGTGGGCTAACAGAGTCAGACACGACCAAGGACACATGCATGATTCATTTGTAGCTGTGATTACATAGGATTTAAAATGATTATTTTTAAAGACTGTTTCATTAGCTGTGGTTCAAAATACTAAATTACAAAACACACAGTATTGAGACTCAGAATATAGATATTTGTATATCACGCTAAGAGTGTGCTTTTTGGTGGGGATTTTATATTGGTTTTCTAGAAATGGGCTTTTGATGCAGGAAGACAGTGAATGACCTGAAAACTCAGATCCCCCTTTTTAGCCATACTGTCAGCTTTATTGACAAAACCTTCCTTAGAATGGGAAGAGATTTCTGTGCTTTTCGAGAAAACAAGATTTTTCCCACTATTGAATAATAATATTTGTAAAGCTTTTAAATGTGAGCCTGTTAAGGGTTACAAATGAGTCCAGAATTTGTATGGTGCTGGAGGATATGGTGGGTCAAACACTTAAGCAAAACATCATGAAAAATAGTGTGATTTGGAAATCCATTAGGCTGACGCCTGTGAAATAATGAGAGCTCTAAAGTTCAATACCATGTGTTATCTAGATCCAAAGAACCACAGGAGGCGGGGGCCTTACAGTGGCTCTCCACTAGAATGTAGTGATTTCCCCTAGAATGTAGATGGTAGAGTGAGGGGAATGGATTACATGCAGTGTAAGAAATAGCATCAGTTCTTCTATCTCTACTTCAGTTATTCTTTAAAACCAATTATTCTCATTTGTTCTGGCAGTTGGTTATTGTCGTTTGTTTATTTCTCTCTCATGCTAACAAGCACTTCACTGAATCTCAGTAATTATAACAAGACCAATTTCAGATTATATGTGAAAAGAGGGTATAGGTCGTTGAAATATGCAAAACTCAAAAATCTAATTTTGCCTTTACTGTGGCATTTTATAGAAGTCTCAGATGTACAATTTTGATAATCGATTGAGGGATTCCCAGGTGGCTCACTGGTAAAGAATTCACGTGCCAGTGCAGAACACTAAGGAGACGCTGGTTGGATCCCTGGGTCGGGAAGATCCGCTGGAGGAGGAAATGGCAACCTACTTCAGTATTCTTGCCTGGGAAATCCCATGGACAGAGGAGCCTGGCGGGTGTAGTTCGTGGGCTAACAGAGTCAGACACGACCAAGGACACATGCATGATTCATTTGTAGCTGTGATTACATAGGATTTAAAATGATTATTTTTAAAGACTGTTTCATTAGCTGTGGTTCAAAATACTAAATTACAAAACACACAGTATTGAGACTCAGAATATAGATATTTGTATATCACGCTAAGAGTGTGCTTTTTGGTGGGGATTTTATATTGGTTTTCTAGAAATGGGCTTTTGATGCAGGAAGACAGTGAATGACCTGAAAACTCAGATCCCCCTTTTTAGCCATACTGTCAGCTTTATTGACAAAACCTTCCTTAGAATGGGAAGAGATTTCTGTGCTTTTCGAGAAAACAAGATTTTTCCCACTATTGAATAATAATATTTGTAAAGCTTTTAAATGTGAGCCTGTTAAGGGTTACAAATGAGTCCAGAATTTGTATGGTGCTGGAGGATATGGTGGGTCAAACACTTAAGCAAAACATCATGAAAAATAGTGTGATTTGGAAATCCATTAGGCTGACGCCTGTGAAATAATGAGAGCTCTAAAGTTCAATACCATGTGTTATCTAGATCCAAAGAACCACAGGAGGCGGGGGCCTCACAGTGGCTCTCCACTAGAATGTAGTGATTTCCCCTAGAATGTAGATGGTAGAGTGAGGGGAATGGATTACATGCAGTGTAAGAAATAGCATCAGTTCTTCTATCTCTACTTCAGTTATTCTTTAAAACCAATTATTCTCATTTGTTCTGGCAGTTGGTTATTGTCGTTTGTTTATTTCTCTCTCATGATAACAAGCACTTCACTGAATCTCAGTAATTATAACAAGACCAATTTCAGATTATATGTGAAAAGAGGGTATAGGTCGTTGAAATATGCAAAACTCAAAAATCTAATTTTTGCCTTTACTGTGGCATCATTTTTTTTCCTTACCACAACAGCTAGAAAGGTGTAAGAGTCCACCTATAAATAGTGAATGAGGAGGAAGTGGAAGATAACAGACTTGAATGATAGTATTGAAACCTCTCACATTCACAATGCAGAGAGTTTTCTCTCTTTTTTTGTGGGGAAGGGCAGTGGATTTAGTCTAAACTTACAATATAGAAATTTTAAAAAGACATTTAGAATTTCAACAGCATCTGTGAGTATTTTCCTCACTTTGTATTGAGAGGGCAAATGTAATACCAAAAGCCAAGTGATTTTTCCAAGCTTATCCAGCAGGGCACTTGTAAAGCTGGAAATGGGGTATTTGTTTGCTGCCAGTAGTGATCAGTAGCATTTTGAGCCCATCAAAGAATAATAACAGGCATCTAACTAAGGTATTTTAAATATTCACCAAGTTGAGAAGCATACTATTTTGAAATACTGTGATTTTTTTTTAATCCTGGAAGAGGAATTTACCTTTTCCTGATCCAAATTTAAAATGCAAAGTCAAATTCATGTGCTTGACATTTTCCCTTGGTGAATTACTTTTGTCGCAAGACTTGTAGCCGAGCAGATGGTCATGCTGCTTGGAGTTTTCCACTCGATATTTCCATGAGGAAACAATTTGCCAGAAGCCAGCCACAGCTACAGTTGTGCTGCAGATGATGCTAAAACCTGATTAGCGTAGACCTTTGCTTACAAAAGCTGGTGGATAGTGGTCCAGACCTTTCCAATCAATGTTTCCCTGAGTTAGGAACTTGAGGGACAGCTTAATCTTAGTAGGAATGACAGTGTTGAGCAAAGTTAACAAACTCCAATAATACCAGCAGGGAAGCCGTGTACTTCTAAATTTTTTTTTCTTTTCCTTAGTAAAATCAAACTGCTTCTTAAGTATCAGCTGAGATCCTTTATAAGATGATATCTTTACAGATCTGCTAGGATTGTCTTTTGTACTGGTTGACTCTGATCATATTTGCTTAATTCAGATATAGGTGCATTTATGATATCAGAAAATTATGAAATGGTTGACGATGTTGATTTAAGCTATATCCAAAAACATCTCACAGCAGGCCTCTTGCAGGAGAACCATCATGTGAAAGATAATGTCTCTAATATTGCGTGCGCTGAATTACAATATAAAATCTTTGGGGCCCTTAAAAGGTGCACTGTGGCCTTTTTCAACTGGCTCTGTTTTCAGATCTTTACACGATTTTGTACAAGAGCTATATCCCTGTGCCAGTGGTTGCTCTGGAGCTGGTTTTATTGAAAGATCTGCGACTGAACAGTTTTCTTGAAATGATTCCAGGTGTTAGTTTTATTTTAGTAGCTCTATTTTTGTGTCCTTTTTGTTGCTTAGAATTAGATCATTTGGGTGTATATTTTTCTAATTTCGACTATCAGTTCCATCAAAAGCTCTGATACTATTGAGATCCTTTCCACCCAGCAATACATTGACAAGATTGTGCCTATGTAAAAATAATTAGTATTGGGCACCAACTGCATGCAAGACATCATTCTGAGCACCCAAGGTGGATTCTCTAATTAAGTACTTCTAATATCCTTACTGGATAAGGATTATTATTACCTCCATTTTAGAGTGGAAGAAACAGAAAGGGAGGCAAAATAACGTACCTAACATCGAGGTCTGGGGCGGGCTTCCCAGGTGGCTCAGTGGTGGAACATCCACCTGCCAGTGCAGGAGATGCAAGAGACGTGAGTTCAATCCATGCGTCAGGAGTACTGGAGGCAGAGGACAGAGTTTAATTCCTGAAAAGTCCGATTATGGAGCCCAAATCTTCCTGAGATAGATTTAAAGATTGTTCAGATTTGTTTGCTGTTGCTATGGGATTTCATTAATCCATCCTTTTAAACTGTATCAAATATACACTAATGTATAAGTGAAGAAAAATGCAGCAGTCCTATAAAAATTATTGAAATATCTTGTGACAAAAGGCAGGTCATTTAACAATAATCTAAAAAAATTGAAGGGAAAAGATGTTATAGAGGATAACTGGTAAGACTTGAAAATAGACTCTGATTTGATGGCAGTATTATATCAGTGTTAAAAGTACTCGGTTTGGGGACTTCCCTGGTGGTCCAGTGGGTAAGGACACCGCCTTGCAGTGCGAGGGGCGTCGGTTCAATCCCTGGCCTGGGAAGATCTCACATGCCGCAGAGCGGCAGGACCGATGTGTCCAATTACAGAACCGGAGCTCTGGAACCGGAGCTCTGGAGCACATGCGCCCAGAGCCGGTGCTCTGCGACAACGGGGGGCCACTGCGATGGGAGGCCCACAGGGGCCAAAGAACAAAGACGGATGAAAATAGAGAAATCAAAGACCAATAGAAGTGGCCCGCCCACCCCCCTCCCTCCCCAACCCGCCCACCCCCAAAATTTAAAAAAATAAAAATAAAAAAAGTACTTGGTTTTGATAATTGAATTGTGGATTATATAAGAAAATGATCTTGTTCTTATGACATATTTGAGGGTAAAGGGAGAATATGCTGTCTTAGTCTCAGTGCTTCTGGGGAAAATGTGTATACATAAAAATGAGAGAATGATTTTTTAAATGGACAAAAATGTAAGTAATTGTTAACTCCAGGAAAAGGGTATACAGAAAGTCCTTGTACTCTTCTTCTACCTTATCTGTTTGAAATTATATCAAAAGAAGACATTGCCCCTAAATGAAGGTAGAAAACAGGAAATGAAGGTGTAACATTCTAAGAATTTTTTTTTTTTTAGGTCAGGAGTCTTGTGCTCTGATTTTTTTTTTCTTTTTTTTTCTTTTTTGGAGGTTAGAAGAAGGTGCTTGAGACTGATAGAAAATCAAACATAACTTTACTTTCTCAAATTTTGTAATCTAGCCATTCAGAGCTCCCGAACCTTCCAACAGGGCCCAATGTTTTCCTTGCCTCCTTTTAATGGGAAAGGGGTGGGTAAAGCATTAGTGTCTCTAAGAGATAAGAGGTAAAGACAGCTCACCTTCTAGTGATCCTGAAAATTAAATATCCTGAAACTTTCCATACCATGCTAATATTGACTAATTTTTAAAAATTTATTTAGTTTTGGCCGTGCTGGGTCTTTGTTGCTGCACACAGGTTTTCTTGGGTTGTGATGTGTAGGTTTCTCATTGTGGTGGCTTCTCTTGTTGGGGTATGTGTAGGTGTGCTATTTTCATCATGGACCCAGAAAAGATGTTATAGAGGATAACTGGTAAGACTTGAAAATAGACTCTGATTTGATGGCAGTATTATATCAGTGTTAAAAGTACTCGGTTTGGGGACTTCCCTGGTGGTCCAGTGGGTAAGGACACCGCCTTGCAGTGCGAGGCGTCGGTTCAATCCCTGGCCTGGGAAGATCTCACATGCCGCAGAGCGGCAGGACCGATGTGTCCAATTACAGAACCGGAGCTCTGGAACCGGAGCTCTGGAGCACATGCGCCCAGAGCCGGTGCTCTGCGACAACGGGGGCCACTGCGATGGGAGGCCCATAGGGCCAAAGAACAAAGACGGATGAAAATAGAGAAATGAAAGACCAATAGAAGTGGCCCGCCCCCCCCTCCCCCCCCAACCCGCCCACCCCAAAATTTAAAAAAATAAAAATAAAAAAAGTACTTGGTTTTGATAATTGAATTGTGGATTATATAAGAAAATGATCTTGTTCTTATGAAATATTTGAGGGTAAAGGGAGAATATGCTGTCTTAGTCTCAGTGCTTCTGGGGAAAATGTGTATACATAAAAATGAGAGAATGATTTTTAAATGGACAAAAATGTAAGTAATTGTTAACTCCAGGAAAAGGGTATACAGAAAGTCCTTGTACTCTTCTTCTACCTTATCTGTTTGAAATTATATCAAAAGAAGACATTGCCCCTAAATGAAGGTAGAAAACAGGAAATGAAGGTGTAACATTCTAAGAATTTTTTTTTTTTTAGGTCAGGAGTCTTGTGCTCTGATTTTTTTTTTCTTTTTTTTTCTTTTTTGGAGGTTAGAAGAAGGTGCTTGAGACTGATAGAAAATCAAACATAACTTTACTTTCTCAAATTTTGTAATCTAGCCATTCAGAGCTCCCGAACCTTCCAACAGGGCCCAATGTTTTCCTTGCCTCCTTTTAATGGGAAAGGGGTGGGTAAAGCATTAGTGTCTCTAAGAGATAAGAGGTAAAGACAGCTCACCTTCTAGTGATCCTGAAAATTAAATATCCTGAAACTTTCCATACCATGCTAATATTGACTAATTTTTAAAAATTTATTTAGTTTTGGCCGTGCTGGGTCTTTGTTGCTGCACACAGGTTTTCTTGGGTTGTGATGTGTAGGTTTCTCATTGTGGTGGCTTCTCTTGTTGGGGGAGCACAGGCTCTAGAGTACACGCTCAGTAGTTGTGGTGCTTAGGGTTCATTGCCCGGCAGAATGTGGAATCATCATGGACCCAGGATCCCCTGCACTGGCAGGTAGATTCTTAACCACTGGACCAGGGAGGTCCCTAATATTGACTAGTTTTTATGTCAGAACTCTGTAGCACTACTTTCAAGGCAGCCTGGCCCAAGCCTGCCTTTCTCACTTTGTTTCACGCCATCCCCACCAAACATGGTCCACTCTGGCCACATCAGACCTCATGGTCTTATGCCTTCTAATTGTTTGTCTTCTCGCCTTTGTCCATGGACTATTGGCTTTGCCTGGAATGCACTCCATTCTTTTCTTGCTGAAATTCTCCTCATCCTTTAAGTCAGACTGTAACCTCTTCTGGAAAGCTGCGTGCAGAATTCAATTTACCTTTGTCTGCGCAGCCATGTCACAACGCTATCTGCTTTCCATTCAGCAATCCTTATTAAGCACATACTATGAGTTAGAAACTGGCAGGGACTGGGGATTCAAAGACACGGCATACCCTGGAGGCTAAGAGTGATTTGTAACAGAGAAATGAACAAAGTGTTGTGAAAGCTACAGCCTCTACGCTGCACAACTTAGTCTTGAAGAAAAGGTTACAATGAAAGTCACAATGAGATACAGTGTATCCCCCCATCGGGCCCCTTTCCACATTTGAAATTTCCAGTGCAACAATCTACTCAAAGAAGTTTTAAACAATTGTAGTGCCTGTGGGTTACCCAGATAGGTATATTCAGTGGAAAACTAAGAATACAAGTCAAGAGAGAGAGACAGAGTCTGGGTATGTAACTCACAGAGATATGTGATTTTCCTCGTATACAGGCAGGAAGGACCAGGGGGCAGATTATACTCTCTTAGGGTCAGGTTGTTTTTCAAACCACCAGCCCCTCCAGCATCCAAGATCCTGCTCTTGTTCCCCCCTCCACTTTGATGACATCTTTCCTGGGTTTAGAATACTGGTATGAAGCGAGAGATAGTAGTATTGATATACACATGTCATGTATGTGAACCACAGGGAAGCAGGAAACAAAGTTTAGAAACACTGGTGGTGGAGTAGTTAAACACTAGGGCGTGGATGAAACCACCCAGGAAGAGTAAGATGAGGAAGAGGATGGGGTTGAAACCTCAAAGAGACAAAGTTAAGAAGGGTGAGTGGAGAGCGAGGAGTCAGTTCAAGGACAACAGGGGAGAAAGGAGAGCTGGGCGAGATGGAGCTCTGAGAGGCAGGGTCACAGAGCCATCCCACGGCGGATGGGCGGGACAGGTGGAGGCCCAGGGGCAGGTGCCAACCGAGCGGAGACCATGGCTGTCTAGCAGGGGCAGGTTCAGGAGGAAGGTGGTGGCAGGAGTCCAACTGCCCTGAATGCAGGAGTGACTGGAGTCAAGGCCACTGCTCTTCCCAGGAAACCACCAGGAAAGGAGACGTAGAGACAGAGAGAGCTGGACTCAGGAGGGGCAGGCAGACTCCGAAAGGAAGGTTTTCTCTTTTCAAGATTGGGGCAGGGTAGGGGCAGGAAATCGTGAAGAAGTCTGTTTGCTAAGAAAGAAGGAAGAATGGGTGGAGACAGAGACATTAAAACTATAGGAGCTTCCCTGGTGGTTCAGTGATTAAGACTGTGTGCTTCCAATGCACGAGGCACAGATTTGACTCCTGGTCAAGGAACTAAGATCCTACATGCCTTGCAGGACGGCCCAAGAGAAAAAAGAATTCTGACCTCCAGAACAGTGAGAGAATGAATCTGTGTTGAAAGGGAAAAAAGTATAGGAGCCAGTGGTGGAGAATCTGCACTCCCAATGCAGAGGGCCCAAGTTTAATCCCTGATCATGGAACTAGATCCCCTGCCTGCCACAACAGAGTTCACATGCAGTTAAAAGGAACGGATTTGAGTCAGTTTTAGTGGAATGGATGACCCTAGAGCCTTTATACAGAGTGGAGCAAGTCAGAAAGAGGAAAATATCATATAATAATGTGTATATATAGAATCTAGAAAAATGGTACTGCTGAACCATTCAGAGCTATTCACAGCTCCCAAACCCTCCAACCAGGCTCCGTGTTTTCCTCGCCTCCTTTTAATGGGGAAGGGGTGGATAAAGCATTAGTGTCTGTAAGAGATAAGAGGTAAAGACAGCTCACCTTTAGTGATTCTGGAAGTTAAATTGCCTAAAACCTTCAATACCATGCTGATATTGACTAATATTTAAAACTTTATTTAGTTTTGGCCGTGCTGGGTCTTTGTTGCTGCACACAGGTTTTCTCGGCTTGTGGTGCGTGGGTTTATTGGGGGTTTTTTTTGGCCTCTAAGTCATGATTTACCTTCATCCATCTTTATTCTTTGGCCTGTGTGGGCCTCCCATTGCAGTGGCCTCTCCTGTTGCAGAGCTAGCTCTGAGCGCATGCGCCCAGAGCACTGGCTTATAATTGGACACACCAGCCCAGCTGCTCCACGGGACCTCCCGCCAGGAATCAAACCGGTGCCTTGCACTGCAAGGCCTTTATAAGTGAGACAGAGAGCTAACTAGGAGCTTCCTGGGGGTGGGTTCAGGAGGGGCAGGCAGACTCCGAAGGAAGGTTTCTCTTTTCAAGATTGGGGCAGGGTAGGGGCAGGAAATCGTGAAGAAGTCTGTTTGCTAAGAAAGAAGGAAGAATGGGTGGAGACAGAGACATTAAAACTATAGGAGCTTCCCTGGTGGTTCAGTGATTAAGACTGTGTGCTTCCAATGCACGAGGCACAGATTTGACTCCTGGTCAAGGAACTAAGATCCTACATGCCTTGCAGGACGGCCCAAGAGAAAAAAGAATTCTGACCTCCAGAACAGTGAGAGAATGAATCTGTGTTGAAAGGGAAAAAAGTATAGGAGCCAGTGGTGGAGAATCTGCACTCCCAGTGCAGAGGGCCCAAGTTTAATCCCTGATCATGGAACTAGATCCCCTGCCTGCCACAACAGAGTTCACATGCAGTTAAAAGGAACGGATTTGAGTCAGTTTTAGTGGAATGGATGACCCTAGAGCCTTTATACAGAGTGGAGCAAGTCAGAAAGAGGAAAATATCATATAATAATGTGTATATATAGAATCTAGAAAAATGGTACTGCTGAACCATTCAGAGCTATTCACAGCTCCCAAACCCTCCAACCAGGCTCCGTGTTTTCCTCGCCTCCTTTTAATGGGGAAGGGGTGGATAAAGCATTAGTGTCTCTAAGAGATAAGAGGTAAAGACAGCTCACCTTTAGTGATTCTGGAAGTTAAATTGCCTAAAACCTTCAATACCATACTGATATTGACTAATATTTAAAACTTTATTTAGTTTTGGCCGTGCTGGGTCTTTGTTGCTGCACACAGGTTTTCTCGGCTTGTGGTGCGTGGGTTTATTGGGGGTTTTTTTTGGCCTCTAAGTCATGATTTACCTTCATCCATCTTTATTCTTTGGCCTGTGTGGGCCTCCCATTGCAGTGGCCTCTCCTGTTGCAGAGCGCTAGCTCTGAGCGCATGCGCTCCAGAGCACTGGCTTATAATTGGACACACCAGCCCAGCTGCTCCACGGCACCTCCCGGGCCAGGAATCAAACCGGTGCCTTGCACTGCAAGGCAAACTTTTTGCCCACTGGACCACCAGGGAAGCCCTGGTGTGTGGGTTTTTGCCTGTTTGCAGGGCAGGAATAGACACACAGATGCAGAGAATGGACTTGTGGACATGGGGTGGGGGGAAAGGAAAACAAGAGAGCAGGCTGAATGGAGAGAATAGCATTGAAACATATCATTAGCGTATGCAAAATAGACAGCTAGTGGGAAGTTGCTCTATAACGCAGGGAGCTCAGCCGGGTGCTCCGTGACAGCGTAAAAGGGTGGGATCAGATAGGATGGAGGTTCAAGAGGGAGGCAACCTGCGTATACTGAGGGTTGATTCACGTTGTTGTATGCCAGAAACCAACACAACATTGTAAAGCAATTATCCTCCAATTAAAAAGAAAAAGTTCTCATGCTGCAACTAAGACCCAGGGCAGTCAAGTTAAAAAAAAAAAAATGTATAGGTGCCAAGGTCATTTTGAGGGGTGGTTGGTGTTGTTGAGAAGAAATTCTTGCCCTTTTGGGAGTTCCTTGAGGATAGGAACAATGTTTTGTCGTCTCATAGCTCCCTGTACCTGACATGCAGTTTATATTCAGAGAGTATTTATGAAAACAATGATTTTACTTTTTAAAATTTGCCTTTCCTGATTGCTATAGTGGAATAACAGGGGAAAATCACTGTTTTTCCCCACAATTAACATGCTCTATTATATTCTATGTAAGCTTTGTATCTGCAGCTTCACGTTATTTGAAATAAAATAGAAAATCCCACATTACGTAAGACTGAGGTAGTAATAATCAGGCTTACTTAATTTTCCTATGCCTGCTAGGGATGACTTAAATTCCAGCATCTTGAAACGTGTTTTGTTCAAGGCACCTTCTTGATGGTGTGAAATATACTTCATCAGAAGAGACAAGAATACACATAAACAGCCCTATAAGACAATCTCTGTTCATTGTTTAACAAGGGGGCCCTATCCACTCCATGCTGATAAAGTGATTGATTTTTAAGCATTCAGAGAAAGGACATTTTAAAAAATTGTCTTCTATATCAGATTTTGCCTGTAGTAAATATTTCTGATATTAGCAAAGACCAACTTTATATAGAACTTTCAGTTCTGTGTAACTTAGTTCTTCGAGAGTATTATTGAAAAGAATAAATTAGTTAAAAAAAGGTAAAGTTAGCTCATTGCAGACCATATTTCAGGGTACAGATGGTGAGTACATTTGTGTGGGTTTTCTTCTGCTCTGCCAAGTTTCAGTGTTGTGGACCTAAATCCCAAACAAATATGTGAAGGCAGTTCTGGTTCACATTTTCCTTTCCCCTGCTTGTAAACTAGTGTATATTGTGGATAGTATCTCATTTTGTATTGTGCCCCCAGCCTAATTTCACTAGAAAACTTAAGCCTTTTCTTCATGTCATTGCCAGTGAAATATCTCATGCTAAGCAGATCGAATTAGTATATGTAGAATTCATTTCTGAGGACCGTGATGAGTTGATGTGAACATTGATCTTTCGGGGGCTTCCCTTGTAGCTCAGTGGTAACAAGTTCACCTGCCAGTGCAGTAGACACAGTTTCAATCCCTGATCTGGGAATATCCCACATGCTGCAGAGCAACTAAACCCGTGAGCCACAACTATTGCACCTGTGCCCTAGAACCTCGGAGCTGCAACTATTGAGCCCATGTCCTGCAACTACTGAAGCCCGTGTGCCTGAGAGCCTGAGTTCCACAACAAGAGAAGTCACCTCAACAAGAAGCCTGCTCACCTCACCTAGAGAGTAGCCCCCACTCCCTGAAACAAGAGAAGAGCCTGTGGCACAGTGAAAACCCAGAATAGCCAAAAATAAATTAATTGATTAATTTTAAAATATATATATATAAACATTGACTGATCTTTCCTGAATATAATTGCTTCATTTGATGAATTGCTGTTTTGAGAGCTGATTGGAACCTTATTGGACCTTCAGTATCTTTTTTTTTAAATTTTATTTATTTACTTATTTTTGGCTATTCTGGGTTTTCACTGCTGCTGCAGGCTCTTCTCTAGTTGCAGGGAGTGGGAGTGGGGGCTCCTCTCTAGTTGAGGTGAGCAGGCTTCTTGTTGCAGTGACTTCTCTTGTTGTAGAACTCAGGCTCTAGGGCACACAGGCTTCAGTAGTTGTGACTCCAAGGCTCTAGAGCACAGGCTCCATAGTTGTGGCTCACAGGCTTAGTTGTTCTGCAGCATGTGGGATCTTCCCGGATCAGGGATCGAACTTGTGTCTCCTGCATTGGCAGGCGAACTCTTTACCACTGAACTACCAGGGAAGCCCCGACCTTCAATATTTTGTCTCTGTTTTCTCCTTTTTTTTTTTTTAAACAGATCTACTGCCTGGTAGACATCTTCAAACTTTAAAATCGGAGAAGACCTGCTTTTAGAGAATAATGCTGAGGGACGCTATGAAATCTTGGAATGATAGCCAGTCAGATCTCTGTAGCAGTGATCACGAAGAGGAAGAAGAGATGATTTTTGGTGAAAATGAAGATGACTTGGAAGAGATGATGGACTTAAGTGACCTGCCTACCTCACTCTTTGCTTGCAGCGTCCATGAAGCAGTGTTTGAGGTGCCAGAGCAGAAGGTAGGCACGCACCCTGCCCTTTTCTGCCTTCAGAAGTGTGTCGAATGTGTGTGTGGATTCAGGGGAGCAGCAGATGGGTGGCTATTTGCAAAGTTTGTTATTGGTCCATGGCAGGCAGAGAAGGGTGCACCAAACTTTACAGACATCACTTTGGTATTTTGGGTTTCCCTGGTGACTCAGATGGGAAAGAATCTACCTGCAGCGCGGGAGACCCATGTTCGATCCCTGGGTTGGGAAGATCCCCTGGAGAAGGAAATGACAACCTACTCCAGTGTTCTTGCCTGGAGAATCCCACGGACAGAGGAGCCTGGTGGGCTACAGTCCATAGGGTCGCAAACAGTCAGACACAACTTAGCAACTGAATATGAGCACGATGATTTCATGTTATTAGTATTTGTTTTACTTCCTGCAACCTGACCTGGGCAAAATGATTGAGTGTATTTAGTTAGTTAATTTAAAGATGGCTACTCTTTAGTTCATTCAGTATTTACCTGTGAAAAAGAAACTGTGTACGTTTAGTTCCATTGTAGCCTCACAAAAGCCTGTAGATCTTAGTTATACAAAAGTAAAATTTATTTTTGCCATTGGTGTGAATTTTGTGTGTTCTAAGACTTTGTTTCAAAATCCCCTCATGCTCTCTTTTCATTTGTTGTCCACGCCTTCCAAGTATTTTGCTTCCAGGGACCTCGTGGAGTAGAACTTGCTATGTTGAGTAGTTTGACTCGGTCCGTCCTTGAGTACCTGAGTGTGTACTGTTGTACCAGTTGCTTCCGGGGATAGAGCGGGAACTTAAACAGTTCTTCCTTGAGAGTCCTTCAGTGGAGAGGACAAGTAATAGAATCCTTTTGCCTTGAGAGACACTTGAAAGCACTGAGGTGTCAGAGGAGAGGGAATCACCGCCAGGTGGAATGAAAGATTGTATGGGGAGGTGGCATTGCAGAAGAGCTGTGTGACCTGGGTAGGCATTGAGTGGGGAAGGGAAAGGAAATTCCAGCCAGACGGAACAAAATGAGCAAAGCAGTTGAATCAGGAGAGCGTGGACCACTTACTTCAAGGAGTAGCAAGCAGTTCTGTGTGACTGACGCGGAGACAAGAGGTAGCCAAAGTCAAAAGAGGTCGGACTGAAAAGGGGAGTGGGCAGCATCCTGCAGACTCAGGGAGCTCGCCACTCTGTGGTCAGTAGTCTCTAAGCAATGGAGTGACCGTCAGGATCGCACATGAGTCAGGTCGGCCACGACCTGTGAATAGCAGGGCAGTGGCATGAGAGCCACAAGCAAGGCCCGTTGGGGTGTGTTTGCAGTAAACCAGCCTGGAGACCGGGAGACCTGGAAGGAGAAAGGGTGGCAGCCAACAGGTTTGTATCATTTGGGTTTGTTTTCATTAACAGGTGCTATTTTCTTTCCCGAGTTCAGTCACGGGGTAGACATTTCTAAATCATTCTTCCCAGTTTTCTGATAGGTTTTAGGAGCTTCAAATTTTCGTGTAGAAATAATTACACCAACTTTGTTGTTTGTTATTGGGAGAAACCACATGTATTACTAGTTTATCTTAAAATTCATAAGAATTCTTCAAGAAACGTCGTGATCTTATCTGATCCGAGTTTTTCTTCTTTAACTATGGCCTAGGGATTGTTTTTTTAACTAGCTAAAGTGGTGAATTCTCATTGGTTTTCAATTTTAAACGCATTTGAGGTTGAATTTAACCTAAATTTATATTGGAAATCATATCAGCAGAGAGTCTAGTAGCAATTCAGTGGATTTTGTGTTATATACAGCTCTTCACTCACAGTAATTTTTATATAAAAGTCTTCAAGATATATGTGAAGCTAGGCTATAAAATGTTTATAGTCTGCAGCTATAGACGTCTCTGTTACTTGCTCAGTCATGTCTGACTCTTAAACAGTTCTTCCTTGAGAGTCATTCAGTGGAGAGGACAAGTAATAGAATCCTTTTGCCTTGAGAGACACTTGAAAGCACTGAGGTGTCAGAGGAGAGGGAATCACCACCAGGTGGAATGAAAGATTGTATGGGGAGGTGGCATTGCAGAAGAGCTGTGTGACCTGGGTAGGCATTGAGTGGGGAAGGGAAAGGAAATTCCAGCCAGACGGAACAAAATGAGCAAAGCAGTTGAATCAGGAGAGCGTGGACCACTTACTTCAAGGAGTAGCAAGCAGTTCTGTGTGACTGACGCGGAGACAAGAGGTAGCCAAAGTCAAAAGAGGTCGGACTGAAAAGGGGAGTGGGCAGCATCCTGCAGACTCAGGGAGCTCGCCACTCTGTGGTCAGTAGTCTCTAAGCAATGGAGTGACCGTCAGGATCGCACATGAGTCAGGTCGGCCACGACCTGTGAATAGCAGGGCAGTGGCATGAGAGCCACAAGCAAGGCCCGTTGGGGTGTGTTTGCAGTAAACCAGCCTGGAGACCGGGAGACCTGGAAGGAGAAAGGGTGGCAGCCAACAGGTTTGTATCATTTGGGTTTGTTTTCATTAACAGGTGCTATTTTCTTTCCCGAGTTCAGTCACGGGGTAGACATTTCTAAATCATTCTTCCCAGTTTTCTCATAGGTTTTAGGAGCTTCAAATTTTCGTGTAGAAATAATTACACCAACTTTGTTGTTTGTTATTGGGAGAAACCACATGTATTACTAGTTTATCTTAAAATTCATAAGAATTCTTCAAGAAACGTCGTGATCTTATCTGATCCGAGTTTTTCTTCTTTAACTATGGCCTAGGGATTGTTTTTTTAACTAGCTAAAGTGGTGAATTCTCATTGGTTTTCAATTTTAAACGCATTTGAGGTTGAATTTAACCTAAATTTATATTGGAAATCATATCAGCAGAGAGTCTAGTAGCAATTCAGTGGATTTTGTGTTATATACAGCTCTTCACTCACAGTAATTTTTATATAAAAGTCTTCAAGATAATATGTGAAGCTACAGGCTATAAAATGTTTATAGTCTGCAGCTATAGACCGTCTCTGTTACTTGCTCAGTCATGTCTGACTCTGTGACCCCGTGGACTGTAGCCTGCCAGTCTCCTCTCTCCATGGGATTTTTCAGTCAAGAACACTGGAGTGGGTTGCCATTTCCTCCTCCAGGGGATCTTCCTGACCCAGGGATCAAACTCATGTCTCCTGCATGGCAAGCAGATTCATTGCTACTGAGCCACCTGGGAAGCCTAATCCTTGATCAATGGGAGACTAAAGCCAGTAAGTCCCTTTGACTCTTCAGCCACCAGTCTAAGGGCTCCTAGCAGGACGAAGCACCTGTTGCTCACAGAGGTGACCAGCTTGGTAATATAACCTGGACAGGAGGGTGGACTGTCTCTCCTTTCCTCCTCCAACCTTGTCCCATAGGGTTACTTTCCCCATACAAGCTTCCTGTGTGTGCCCTTGCCTTGGCCTCCACTTTTTCGAGAAATCCAGGGAAGACACAGGCTAGTGACTTCCAAGTTTGGCAATTCCTCCTGTGTGAAGGCACTCACTCAGGCTCTCGACAAGCGGTTTCTAAAACCATATGCCCACTCAATCTAGCAAATAAAATTTCACTAATCCAAGTCAACCCCTTGTGTCTTCTCCCAGAGAAAACCATTATCCTGAACTAAGTATTTATCACCTCCCGTGCAGTTTTAACTTTTTATTATGTTTAACCATATGAAATTGGTGTATTTGTAGGCTAAAATGGAGAAGGAAATGGCAACCCACTCCAGTTTTCTTGCCTGGAAAATTCCACGGACAGAGAAGCCTGATGAGCTGCAGTCCATTCTTTCTTTTCTTTTTTTTTTTTTTTTTAATTTTATTCACTTTTTGTTTATTTTTTTGGCTATTCTGAGTTTTCCTTTTTTTTTTTTAAACCTTTATCTTGCTTTTAACTTTTACAGAGTTTTGTTGTTTACAGATATGTATGTTCCCAGATTAGTCATATGTATATCCCCCCACTTCCCACCCCTCCCAACCATCACACAGCACCCTTGAAAGATCCCCTTTTCTATTCTGAGTTTTCATTGCTGCCACAGGCTCTTCTATAGTTGCAGGGAGTGGGGGCTACTCTCTAGTTGAGGTGGGCAGGCTTCTTGTGGCGGTGACTTCCCTCGTGGAATTCGGGCTCTCAGGCACACAGGCTTCAGTAGTTGTGGCACATGGGCTCAATAGTTGTGGCTCCAAGGCTCTAGAGCACAGGCTCCATAGTTGTGGCTCACGGGCCTAGTTGCTCCAAAGCATGTGGGATATTCCCAGATCAGGGACTGAACCTGTGTCTCCTGCACTGGCAGGCAAACTCTTTACTACTGAGCTACCAAGGAAGCCCCATGGATTGATTCTCAAATATATATACATGGGGCTTCCCTGATGGCTCAGTGCTGAGGAATATGCCTGCAGTGCAGGGGACCCGGGTTCTACCCCTGGGTTGGGAAGATCCCCCTCGAGGAGAGAGAGCCTGGCAACCCATTCCAGTATTCTTGCCTGGAGAATTCCACGGACAGGGGAGCCAGGTGGGCTGCAGTCTATGGGGTCATACAGAGTCGGACACAACTGAAGTGACTAAGCAGCAGCAGAAGGCCAAAATAGTCTACTTTCCCCCTCTGAAAGTAATTTTCCCACAAAACCTTTTGTAAGCTGAAATGGTATAAAGCGAAAAAGCAGTTCCCTGGGGGCAGTCTTGCTAACAGATGCACAGAATAATAAATCAGGGTAGAGCCCAGATGCTCACAGACATAGTTCAAGGCTATAGCGGCTGGATGCTGAGAAGCTAAGGGTAGTTTCCCAGGAAGGAGCTCGGTGGTGCCGCTCTCAGCGCCTGGGGGGCACGCTGCTTCTGCGACAGCTGCTGCAAAACAGATGTTCAGTGAGATTTTTGCCTATTTCATAAGGAAATCCCCTTTGCATTTCTTTCAGTTAGGGTGAACAGGTACTAGTGTAGATCTTTAGTAAAAGCACAGTGGCATAAAGCAAACTTAAAAACTGACAGATACCTGTATTGGCATTTCTTCCAGTTCAGACTAATATGGTGCGTATGTATATACCAGTTTTAAATTTTGCTCTATTTACAATTCACATGATTGTCTATTTAGAAAGGAATCTATTTAAAAGCTCTACTAATAAATAAGTTTAGGAAGTTTGTAGGATACAAGGTCAATATATAAAATCAACTGCACGTCTGTATACTACCAGTAAACATTTGAAAATTGAAATTTGAAAACCATTGCAGTAGCACCATGAAATACTTTAGAGAAAAATCCAACAGAATAAGTGCAGGATCTGTATGCTGAAAACTATATATACACACCAGTGAAATATATAACATTTTACATTAAGTTTTATATAAAAGGCTTAATTAGGTAAGTTTTTTTCCCAATTTTATATTGGTAAGATTACTCTATGTTAAAAGATATGTTCAGCACAAAGATAAACTCAAAATGGATTAAAGACCTAAATGTAAGACCAGAAACCATAAAACTCTTAGAGGAGGATATAGGCAGAACACTCAAGGACATAAATCAAAGCAAGATCTTCTCTGACTCACCTACTAGAATAACAGAACTAAAACAAAAATTAACCCCTCGAGAGAGAGAGCCTGGCAACCCACTCCAGTGTTCTTGCCTGGAGAATCCCAGGGATGGCAGAGCCTGGTGGGCTGCCGTCTATGGGGTCGCACAGAGTCGGACACAACTGAAGTGACTTAGCAGCAGAAGGCCAAAATAGTCTACTTTCCCCCTCTGAAAGTAATTTTCCCACAAAACCTTTTGTAAGCTGAAATGGTATAAAGCGAAAAAGCAGTTCCCTGGGGCAGTCTTGCTAACAGATGCACAGAATAATAAATCAGGGTAGAGCCCAGATGCTCACAGACATAGTTCAAGGCTATAGCGGCTGGATGCTGAGAAGCTAAGGGTAGTTTCCCAGGAAGGAGCTCGGTGGTGCCGCTCTCAGCGCCTGGGGGGCACGCTGCTTCTGCGACAGCTGCTGCAAAACAGATGTTCAGTGAGATTTTTGCCTATTTCATAAGGAAATCCCCTTTGCATTTCTTTCAGTTAGGGTGAACAGGTACTAGTGTAGATCTTTAGTAAAAGCACAGTGGCATAAAGCAAACTTAAAAACTGACAGATACCTGTATTGGCATTTCTTCCAGTTCAGACTAATATGGTGCGTATGTATATACCAGTTTTAAATTTTGCTCTATTTACAATTCACATGATTGTCTATTTAGAAAGGAATCTATTTAAAAGCTCTACTAATAAATAAGTTTAGGAAGTTTGTAGGATACAAGGTCAATATATAAAATCAACTGCACGTCTGTATACTACCAGTAAACATTTGAAAATTGAAATTTGAAAACCATTGCAGTAGCACCATGAAATACTTTAGAGAAAAATCCAACAGAATAAGTGCAGGATCTGTATGCTGAAAACTATATATACACACCAGTGAAATATATAACATTTTACATTAAGTTTTATATAAAAGGCTTAATTAGGTAAGTTTTTTTCCCAATTTTATATTGGTAAGATTACTCTATGTTAAAAGATATGTTCAGCACAAAGATAAACTCAAAATGGATTAAAGACCTAAATGTAAGACCAGAAACCATAAAACTCTTAGAGGAGGATATAGGCAGAACACTCAAGGACATAAATCAAAGCAAGATCTTCTCTGACTCACCTACTAGAATAACAGAACTAAAAACAAAAATTAACATGTGGGACCTAATGAAACTTAAAAGCTTTTCTACAGCAAAAGAAACTACAAAAAGGCTGAACAGACAACCCACACAATGGGAGAAAATCATAGCAAATGAAAAAACAGACAAAGAATTGATCTGCAAAATCTACAAGCAACTCAGACAATTCAACATCAGAAAAATGAACAATCCAATCACAAAATGGGAAAAGGACCTAAACAGACACCTCTCCAAAGAGGACATACAGATGGCCAAAAAGCACATGAAATGATGCTCAACCTCGCTTATAATTAGACAAATGCAAATCACAACTACAATGAGATATCACCTCACACCCGTCAGAATGGCCATCATCAAGAGATCGACAGACAATCAATGCTGGAGAGAGTGTGGAGAATAGGGAACACTCCTGCATTGCTGGTGGGAATGTAAATTGGTACAGCCGCTATGGAAGACAGTATGGAGATTTCTTAAAAAACTAAAACTAGAAGCACCATACAACCCAGCAATCCCACTCTTAGGCTTATACCCAGATGAAATCAAAACTGAAGGAAGCACCTGTACCCCAATGTTCATTGCAGCTCTCTATACAATAGCTAGAACATGGAAGCAACCTAGATATTCATCGATGAATGAATGGATAAAAACGCTTTGGTACATATATACAATGGAATACCACACGCTGTAAAAAGAAAGGCAAAAGAATCAGCCCTAATGAGGTGGCTGGATCTAGAACCTATTATAAAAAGTGAAGTTAGTCAAAAAGAGAAGGACAAGCACAATATACTAACAGATATAAAAACAGGCATGGACAGTAGACATACGGACATTGTGGGGAATGAACAGTGGATGGGAGGTGTAAAAGAAGTAGCATGAAAACTTACACTATCATATGTGAAGAAAATAGCTATAGTCATTGCTCTGTGAGCAAAGGGGATCCTGCAGGAGTGCTGTGTGACGGTCGGGAGGGGTGGGATGGGGGGATATACATATGACTAATCTGGGAACATACATATATGTAAACAACAAAGCTCTGTAAAAGTTAAAAGTCAAATAAAAGTTAAAACAAACAAGAAACAAAAAGATATATTCAGTTTTCCCTTGCTGTATACTGTCCTAGTTTACAAATATATCATTATTGGTTTACCCATTCTTGTGTTGGACACCCGGGGTATGTTTGAAATGTTGCTGTTGCAGCAGCGATGTTGTGAGTGTTCTGTGTGTGTCCTGTGCATGTGGTGGTAGAAGTGGGATTTCTCCTCGGGGTGTGTAAACAGAAGTGATGTTGCTGGCTCATCAGGAGTTAAACATGGTGAAAGGTAAAATCATAAAATTTTGAGAAGACAATCTGGGAGAGCATAATTGTGATCTCCGAGAGTACAGAAGGATTTCTCAAAACACAACACAATAGGGAAAAAAATGGATATATTTAGTAATGTTCAAATTTAAAACTTGCATTTATCAAAAGAAAATTGGGGAAAAGTATTTATGGCACTTGTAAGTGACAAAGAAGTGGTATCTTTATAGAACTCGCATGTCTCAATAAAAAGAGACAACCCAGTAGAAAAATGGGCAAAAGATAGGAGGAGGCATATCATACTATGGTGTTTCCAGTAGTCATGTATTGATGTGAGAGCTGGACCATGAAGAAGGCTGAGCACTGAATAGTCGATGCTTTCAGACTGTGGTGCTGGAGAAGACTCTTGAGAGTCTCTTGGACAGCAAGGAGGTCAAACCAGTCAATACTAAAGGAAGTCAATCCTGAATATTCACTGGAAGAGCTGATGCTGAAGCTCCAGTATTTTGGCCACCTGCCGCAAAGACCCGACTCATTGGAAAAGACCCTACTGCTGGGATATATTGAAGGCAGGAAGAGAAGGGGACAACAGAGGATGAGATGGTTGGATGGCATTGCCAATTCAATGGACATGAGTTTGAGCAGACTCCGGAAGATGGTAAATGACAGGGAAGGCGGGTGTGCTGCAGTCCATGAGGTTGCAAAGAATTGGACATGACCTAGCAACTGAACAACAACAACAAAGGCCCAGAAATTCCATTTGTAGTATGTACAATAGATAAACTCATGCATATGGGTACCAAAAATATTCCTAACATCACTGTAATAACAAAAACTGGAGACAGTCCAGATTCCAGCAGCATTAGAGGAATTGGGGTATAGCACTACAGTGGAATACTATTCAGTCCTGAAGAGGGCGGCTCATGGTTAGTTACACAGAGCAACAAGGAGGAATGTTAGGGACAAAAGACAAGTTATAGAAGAATACATGCAACATGATTAATCGAACCAGGGTCTCCTGCATTGCAGGCGAATTCTTTACCAGTTGAGCTATCAAGGAAGTCTATTCAATCTTTAGGGGAACATATAAGTGTTGTAAAACTGTAAAGAAAAGTAAGGGAAAGATAAGCATGAAATTCCAGAAAATGGTTACTGTGAAACAGAGAAGGAAAAGAATGGCGGTAAAAAGTTTGCCATGCTGAGGACTTCAACATAATAATAATGTTCTTGTTCTATAATTGGACGTGTTTGTATCATGTTTATGCCTTACATTCATTTCATAATATTTTACATTTGATTTTATAATATAATATCATATCATATACATAATATAATATATAATAGAGTGATTTTTAAAATAAGTACAAACTGCAGAACTTAGCACATGACTCACAGGAGACCTGTTCTTGTGTACCTGCAAGAGAAGAATGCTTCTTTGGGGAAAAAGGCAAATCATCATGAGTTCTATCCCATTACTTAGGTTTCATAATGTACATTTCCTCTTTGTAAAGATTTTCTTTTTCCCTGCCCTCATTCTCTCTGCCCTGCTGCCCCTCAATTTGTAGGAGAGATTTGAATTTCAGCAAGCCTGAACTGTGAAGCCAGGGCCACCTGCCGCAAAGACCCGACTCATTGGAAAGACCCTACTGCTGGGATATATTGAAGGCAGGAAGAGAAGGGGACAACAGAGGATGAGATGGTTGGATGGCATTGCCAATTCAATGGACATGAGTTTGAGCAGACTCCGGAAGATGGTAAATGACAGGGAAGGCGGGTGTGCTGCAGTCCATGAGGTTGCAAAGAATTGGACATGACCTAGCAACTGAACAACAACAACAAAGGCCCAGAAATTCCATTTGTAGTATGTACAATAGATAAACTCATGCATATGGGTACCAAAAATATTCCTAACATCACTGTAATAACAAAAACTGGAGACAGTCCAGATTCCAGCAGCATTAGAGGAATTGGGGTATAGCACTACAGTGGAATACTATTCAGTCCTGAAGAGGGCGGCTCATGGTTAGTTACACAGAGCAACAAGGAGGAATGTTAGGGACAAAAGACAAGTTATAGAAGAATACATGCAACATGATTAATCGAACCAGGGTCTCCTGCATTGCAGGCGAATTCTTTACCAGTTGAGCTATCAAGGAAGTCTATTCAATCTTTAGGGGAACATATAAGTGTTGTAAAACTGTAAAGAAAAGTAAGGGAAAGATAAGCATGAAATTCCAGAAAATGGTTACTGTGAAACAGAGAAGGAAAAGAATGGCGGTAAAAAGTTTGCCATGCTGAGGACTTCAACATAATAATAATGTTCTTGTTCTATAATTGGACGTGTTTGTATCATGTTTATGCCTTACATTCATTTCATAATATTTTACATTTGATTTTATAATATAATATCATATCATATACATAATATAATATATAATAGAGTGATTTTTAAAATAAGTACAAACTGCAGAACTTAGCACATGACTCACAGGAGACCTGTTCTTGTGTACCTGCAAGAGAAGAATGCTTCTTTGGGGAAAAAGGCAAATCATCATGAGTTCTATCCCATTACTTAGGTTTCATAATGTACATTTCCTCTTTGTAAAGATTTTTCTTTTTTTCCCCTGCCCTCATTCTCTCTGCCCTGCTGCCCCTCAATTTGTAGGAGAGATTTGAAGCGCTTTTCAGTACCTATGATGACCAGGTTACGTTTCAGTTGTTCAAAAGCTTTAGAAGAGTCCGAATAAATTTCAGCAAGCCTGAAGCCGCAGCGCGGGCTCGAATAGAGCTCCACGAGACAGACTTCCATGGCAAGAAGCTGAAGCTGTATTTCTCGCAGGTACTTCCTGGTGCGGAGGGCCGTGTGCTCTGAACTTGTTTACCTCCTTCCAGCAACACTGTCTGTCATTTCTTCATCTTCTCGATTATCAGAGGTCTTTGAAATGAACAATTCCAATTAGCAAATTGCGTAAACATATTTTTTCCTTTATTTTACAGATATATAAATGTGTATGTTTATCAAGCACATTTGCTCTCCCAGCTTTGTTTTGTGTAGACTAATAGTTAAAGGACTTCATTTTTTCTGGGAGCTTTTCTGAACTGGGCTCAAGAGGGTTAAGCCCTGACACCTTCAGGTCAGCAAATTCACTTTGCTCCTGTGCATCTAGACTGGCACTTGTGATGGAACATCTTTGGAAGATGTGACAGAAGTAGTCTCTGGACTCATTGCTGTCAGCAGGGATTTATAAGAGGCGCCCCATTGAAAATGACTCACAGCCCAAGGGGTGAGCAGGGAGCACTTACAGAAAGGCTGTCCTAGACTTTGGAATTACAGAGGATCCTGCAAGTTAATCAGAATTGGCTACCCTTATTATTTCTAATCCCACATTGATAGGACCCTGACAAACCAGTTTCATCTTGGAAGAATTAGCAAAATAAAAGCATGAGATCAGCTGTTAAGTACACTGTTTTGTTTTCAACAAAGCATTTTTTTCCCTTGGTCTTTGCCTTCAAAATGAAAAAAAAAAAAAAAATTAAGACAGGATTTGTTACCTGATTCTACAAATGAAACCTGTGTTTGGACATTTCTTGGTGGAATTGACGGTGACAGTATAAGATTAATATCTTCTAAAACTAGAATTCAGTGCTTAGGACCATTCATTGTTCATTCATCTATTCATCAATTTATCTTTCTATGCGACTGATATTTTGGGGGCACCCAATGCTCTGTGCTGTGCACTACGGCTTCAGTGGTGAACCAGACTGACCCTGACCCCACCACTGGAAGCAGTAGACTATTAAAGAGAAATTTTAAATGTTCTCCAGAGTGATGTTATAGTCACAGTAAAGATGAAAGTGAAAAATTAGCCTGGTCATGAACTTCAAGCATCTCCCTCCTTGCAGGTTCAGGTGTCCAGTGAAACACGAGACAAGTCGTATTTGCTGCCGCCCCCACCTGCCAAGCAGTTCCTCATCTCCCCTCCTGCGTCGCCTCCGGTGGGGTGGAAGCAGGGGGAAGACGCAGTGCCTGTTATAAATTATGATTTACTCTGTGCTGTTTCCAAGTTGGGACCAGGTAATGATATCTATTTTTTCCCCAAAAAACCTTATTTTAAAGCCCATATTCAGCAATGTGTGTTTTAGCCAACTAGTGGCAGTATGATCAGCATGGACGATAAAGTCTCACAAACCTGGGCTCAAATTCTAGCATTTGCTAATTTTGTGATCTTGAGCAAGTTACTTGGCTTCAGTTTTCTGAGCCTCTGTTTTCTCATCTAAAATAGGGTCACAGTCGCTACCTTTCAACATGACTATAAGGACCAAGAGTTTCCCAGGTGGCACAGTTGGTAAAGCACCTGCCTGTCAGTGCAGGAGACACAGGAGAGGTGGATTCAATCTCTGGATCAAGATCCCCTGGAGAAGGAAATGGCAACCCACTCCAGTATTCTTGCCTAGGAAATCCCATGGACAGAGGAGCCTGGCGGGCTACATGGAGTCACAGAGTTGTACACAACTGAGCAAGACTGAGCACACACACATACACACACACAGATACACACGTACAAGGACTAAAGGATATATGCATAATAGTAAATCTAACTGCAGTTTTTTACTGCGACAAATTTTAGTGCATGACTGATCATTAGGGAATATCAGTTGCCATCAAAATAGCAGACAGAGGGCTTCCCTGGTGGTGCAGAGGGTAAGGACACCGCCTTGCAGTGCAAGGGGCGCCAGATAGATCCCAGGCCTGAGAAGATCCCACGTGCCACAGAGTGGCTGGACTGATGTGTCCAGTTACCGAGCCGGAGCTCTGGAGCGCATGTGCCCAGAGCCGGTGCTCTGCAACGACAGAGGCCACTGCTGTGGGAGGCCCACACGGGCCAGAGAACAAAGACGGATGAAAATAGGTAAATGAAAGACCAATACAAGTGGCCCAACCTCACCCCTCCCTCCCCAACCCGCCCCCACTGAAAAAAAAAAAATGGCAGACAGATACTTCTACACTGAATAGTATATCAAGGGATTGGTAGTGATACCATATCATCCCTTCAGAGTCTTCTCTTGTGTTTATTTTCCACTTCTTCTTTTCCTTCTGTTTAATTTCTCTCTCGTCCCTCTGAAACAATATAATAAATCAGTACCATTGTTGGTTTATACTAGTTGTCCACCTAAAATAATGTTATATCTTTTATAGGGGATACAAAAGGCGTTTGAAGGGCAGTTGTTGTTTTAGACATGAGAGCTGTATCTTGAATCCCTGTGAAAGTTGCTCATTTGTGTCTGACTCTTTGGGACACCATCAACGAGCCGTAGAATTCTCCAGGCAAGAATACTTGAGTGGGTAGCTGTTCCCTTCTCCAGAGGATCTTCCCAACCCAGGGACTGAACCCAAGTCTCCCGCATTATGAGTGGATTCTTTACATCTGAGCCACCAGGGAAGCCCAAGAACACTGGAGTGGGTAGCCTGCCGCTTCTCCAGGGGATCATCCTGACCCAGGAATTGAACCGGGCTCTCCTGCATTACATGCAGATTCTTTACTAGCTGAGCTACCAAGGTCCTATTTATTTGTCTCTTTATTAAGAGCTGGCTGGTACTGCCTACCACCTTATAGATATCTGCCAAGGGAAACCCAAAAACCGTTATGAAGTTAAGTAGATGCAGTTGCATTGTCCATTGAACAGTAATTAACACTTATATTTTAATGCCCAGTACCTCAGTATATTCCCCACTGACTACGTTCTCAAAATGCCAAAACTTCTCATGAATGCAAAAAGCATCAATTCTCTAATGCCAAAATGAGATAACGTACTCTGACATGGGATTTACAGATTGAGAAACCAATAATCAGCAATAAAAATAAGAGTAGTATAAGACGTTCCAAGGGACAGACCCCTTCCTTTGCTGTTTCCCTCCACAGGAGAGAAATATGAACTTCACGCAGGAACCGAGTCTACCCCGAGCGTGGTGGTTCATGTTTGTGAAAGTGAAACTGAAGAAGAAGAAGGAACAAAAAACCCCAAACAGAAAATCACCCAGACAAGGCGCCCAGAACCTTCAGCTGCAGCACTGAGTGAGCCCCAGGCCTTCAACTGTGCACTCTGAGGCTTTGGTGGTATGGCGTGAGGCCACTGCCCGCCTGACCTGGAGTGGCAGGGATGTGCCCATCCATGAGCATGACCACTGCTCAGCCAAGGGGAGGCCAGCGGGGAACGGAGCACCTGTGCTAGGGACAGTAGAGTATGGAGTAGCAGCACGGTTGACCTGTAACCAATGTTCCCAACAGCATGTTACATTAATGAATTAGCCCGTCACACAGGGCAACTCTTGACCATTTTTAAACAACAAATTAGTAGAATGGTTTCCTCCAGAAACGATTTCCCTGCTTCAGTATAGCACAGAGTACACCAAAACAAAAATGAGTCACAGAGTACAGTTCCATTTTTGAGAACTTAAAAATAGTATTAAAATTTAAAAAACAGATAGTCTTACAGTTTTACAAATCCAGTCAGGTATGTTTGTAATGGTGTCTTGGCTTCCAGCTAATCTGTTGGTCAAAGATTAATCACTGTTCAATATACATGGGATTTTTTGCCCAGAAAGAAACCTGACATGGAGAATAATTCATAGAAAATCATTTTTTTCTCAAGTGGTTTTCTTCCTTTAGCTTTGGGGAAGAAATGCCCCACTCCCTTTGACTGTCAGAATCAAGGTGCCCAAATCTATGTGCACACTGTTCTCATCCCCAAAGTGATAACGTGGACCCCATGAATTCCTGCTGCTCCATCCTACCGGGCACAGGGTTGCTGCTTTGGAAGCGGGACGCGTCACCTGTGAGCTTGAGGACTGTGACCTCAGGCGGCTATGGCACTCTGGCATTTGTGACCACATCCTGGCCTGTAGCTCAGACCCTCTTCAACCACCAGTTGAGTTTTCGTTATACATATTTGTGTGTCGTCATTCATAGACTTTAAGTTAGAAAAGGTAATGGTAAGATTTTCTGGAGATCCTTTTTAAATTGTCCATTTTAAAGTTTTTCTGTTTGCTTTGGGAAAAAAAAAAAGTCACACACATTGTTTTTCTATGAGTTAAGGAAAGACAGGACAGATAGGGATTATTTCTTTAGTCAGACTTCATTTTGGTTGAAATGCTTTTACCCTGGCTTCCAGTTGGCATTTTCCCCCTGAAACAGCATTGTTTCCTCTCTGTGTTTGAGAGCATATCGTTGAACAGACATCTTCTTAACATTTTGTGATCTGTTTGGACTTCAAAGTCCTTTTTGTAGAAAAGTGTCATAACTAAGCATGCTTTGCTTCAGGTCGGGTGGCTGGGCTGTTTCTCTGCTCCCTCCAGGGTTTTCTTTGTAAAGCAAGTGTCTGGGGATCCCTGGTTGTCTGTGCAGGGACATGTGAATTTGAACTAATAAACCAATGTGGCTGCCACTATGAAGAGAGACAAATGCAGAAATTCAGATCCTGCTATCTATATGTTTTTGGTAACGTGTTTTTGTGGTCTAGATGTTCTTCTTATTGTAGAACTTTATTGCAAAAAGAAGTTTTCTATATTGTCCTTACCTTCAGATACGCTGAGATGATATATACAAACTCTTCTGTTTGTACATCTGCACCACTGGTAAGCCTTGTAAATTCAGTTGAGATTTGTGATTCTGTAAGAGTGTATTCAACTTATTAAATTCATTATTTGGCAGTTTAACTGGCAGCCACTTAATAAATTTGCTTTGCAGTTCTAAATTCAGCATTTGCCAGTTTTTAATCTTATCTGGGTGCATTAACTTACCATTACAGAGCAAACTCTGTAAGTCAGAAAATGTATGTATTTTCAACATTAGGAAATTTTTGAATTTCCTTTTAGATATAACTTATTCACTGCAATTTTTCTAAGTGATCAAAAGTCGTGCTGCTTTATTATTTGACTTGGCTTTCATGCTCTACCTTCCAATTAAAGAATATTCTATTCCTAACTTAAAACTGTCTTTTATAGTCAAACAATGCTGATTACCTAAATATTTCTTTTTGTCTTTTCTTTAAATTTTCTTCAGTGTTGAAAAAAATTGAAGAAAAACTTAAGCCAAAATTATATATATATTAAGTAATATATATTTTTATTTAATATATATTAAACTTTTCTTAGGACTTCCCTGGTGGTCCAGTGGTTAAGACTGCAAGCTTCCACTGCAACTTTCCTGAATGGAAAATATTAATATTTTTGTTCCTTCTAGTATAATATTTCCACAACATGAACTCTAAAAGAAAAACTACTAAACCCTTAATTGTTTTTGTTTTTTTTTTTTAATTTTTTGGCCATACCCTGCAGTTTGCAAGAATCTTATTTCCCTGCCTAGGGATCAAGCTCAAGCCCTTGGCAGTGAGTGCCAAGTCCTAACTACTGGACCTACAGGGAATTCCCACCCATTAACATTTTAATATTGTGAAATCAACCAGGATCTCCCCAGGTATTTGATCTCTGTCTTTGTTTTGACTGTTTGGTATCCAGGATCTCCCCTGACATGTGAATTTGAACTAATAAACCAATGTGGCTGCCACTATGAAGAGAGACAAATGCAGAAATTCAGATCCTGCTATCTATATGTTTTTGGTAACGTGTTTTTGTGGTCTAGATGTTCTTCTTATTGTAGAACTTTATTGCAAAAAGAAGTTTTCTATATTGTCCTTACCTTCAGATACGCTGAGATGATATATACAAACTCTTCTGTTTGTACATCTGCACCACTGGTAAGCCTTGTAAATTCAGTTGAGATTTGTGATTCTGTAAGAGTGTATTCAACTTATTAAATTCATTATTTGGCAGTTTAACTGGCAGCCACTTAATAAATTTGCTTTGCAGTTCTAAATTCAGCATTTGCCAGTTTTTAATCTTATCTGGGTGCATTAACTTACCATTACAGAGCAAACTCTGTAAGTCAGAAAATGTATGTATTTTCAACATTAGGAAATTTTTGAATTTCCTTTTAGATATAACTTATTCACTGCAATTTTTCTAAGTGATCAAAAGTCGTGCTGCTTTATTATTTGACTTGGCTTTCATGCTCTACCTTCCAATTAAAGAATATTCTATTCCTAACTTAAAACTGTCTTTTATAGTCAAACAATGCTGATTACCTAAATATTTCTTTTTGTCTTTTCTTTAAATTTTCTTCAGTGTTGAAAAAAATTGAAGAAAAACTTAAGCCAAAATTATATATATATTAAGTAATATATATTTTTATTTAATATATATTAAACTTTTCTTAGGACTTCCCTGGTGGTCCAGTGGTTAAGACTGCAAGCTTCCACTGCAACTTTCCTGAATGGAAAATATTAATATTTTTGTTCCTTCTAGTATAATATTTCCACAACATGAACTCTAAAAGAAAAACTACTAAACCCTTAATTGTTTTTGTTTTTTTTTTTTAATTTTTTGGCCATACCCTGCAGTTTGCAAGAATCTTATTTCCCTGCCTAGGGATCAAGCTCAAGCCCTTGGCAGTGAGTGCCAAGTCCTAACTACTGGACCTACAGGGAATTCCCACCCATTAACATTTTAATATTGTGAAATCAACCAGGATCTCCCCAGGTATTTGATCTCTGTCTTTGTTTTGACTGTTTGGTATCCAGTTCACGTATCCATCTGGAAGAGATGAGTCTCATGCATCTTTTATTTAAGTACTTTTCAATAAGCTTATCTACGTTTCTTCTTTGAAGTTGAGTGGTTGCTTAGATATAACTAATAGTCTAGTAACCATGTTTCCTTCCGAAACCATATTCTCAGGAACCAGTTTACTTAGACAGTCATGAAGAAAGATGATGCCTTTTTTAGGAAAAAGTCTGTAAAAGCCACGCAGACCATAAGACAATGAAAATAGTCTACAGAACCTGCCATGCGTAGGCTCTCATGGTCACGGTTCTTTCAGTTCACCCACCCGATGAAATCAGAAGTTCATCTGTTATATTTAGACGTGTGCTCCTCTCAGCATCTCTTAGTTTAGGTGCCAGGAGGCTGAAATGGTAAAACCCGTTCCCTTGCTTTGGAGAGCTGAAAATCAGGTGAAAGTAAACTAGTCTTTCCACATTCTGCTTCTCGAAAATATTATACACTAAAACCTATCAGTAATTAAGAGCCAAGTACAAGCTACTGGGAACTTTTAAGTTCAACATAAATGGTATTTTTTTAATTAAAATATAATTGATTTTACAGTGCTGTGTTTTTGCTGTGCAGCAAAGTGATTCAGTTCCAGATACACAGGTACATATTCCTTTTATAGTCTTTTCTATTAGAGTTTAGCACAGGATATTGAATATAGTTTCTATACTATACATTAAGATGTTGTTGTTTATAAAAAAGTCTAAATAAACATCGTGGTTTATGGATGTTCAAATCAAAAGGATGTCAGGAGATAAGTGTCATTGCTTCTAGAATACAGTTGTTTTTCCCACTGACATTAATTCCATCTTTTAAAAGAAAACTACTAAACCCTTAATTGTTTTTGTTTTTTTTTTAATTTTTGGCCATACCCTGCAGTTTGCAAGAATCTTATTTCCTGCCTAGGGATCAAGCTCAAGCCCTTGGCAGTGAGTGCCAAGTCCTAACTACTGGACCTACAGGGAATTCCCACCCATTAACATTTTAATATTGTGAAATCAACCAGGATCTCCCCAGGTATTTGATCTCTGTCTTTGTTTTGACTGTTTGGTATCCAGTTCACGTATCCATCTGGAAGAGATGAGTCTCATGCATCTTTTATTTAAGTACTTTTCAATAAGCTTATCTACGTTTCTTCTTTGAAGTTGAGTGGTTGCTTAGATATAACTAATAGTCTAGTAACCATGTTTCCTTCCGAAACCATATTCTCAGGAACCAGTTTACTTAGACAGTCATGAAGAAAGATGATGCCTTTTTTTTTAGGAAAAAAAAGTTTGTAAAAGGCAAGAAGATCATAAGACAATGAAAATAGTCTACAGAACCTGCCATGCGTAGGCTCTCATGGTCACGGTTCTTTCAGTTCACCCACCCGATGAAATCAGAAGTTCATCTGTTATATTTAGACGTGTGCTCCTCTCAGCATCTCTTAGTTTAGGTGCCAGGAGGCTGAAATGGTAAAACCCGTTCCCTTGCTTTGGAGAGCTGAAAATCAGGTGAAAGTAAACTAGTCTTTCCACATTCTGCTTCTCGAAAATATTATACACTAAAACCTATCAGTAATTAAGAGCCAAGTACAAGCTACTGGGAACTTTTAAGTTCAACATAAATGGTATTTTTTTAATTAAAATATAATTGATTTTACAGTGCTGTGTTTTTGCTGTGCAGCAAAGTGATTCAGTTCCAGATACACAGGTACATATTCTTTTTTATAGTCTTTTTCTATTAGAGTTTAGCACAGGATATTGAATATAGTTTCTATACTATACATTAAGATGTTGTTGTTTATAAAAAAGTCTAAATAAACATCGTGGTTTATGGATGTTCAAATCAAAAGGATGTCAGGAGATAAGTGTCATTGCTTCTAGAATACAGTTGTTTTTCCCACTGACATTAATTCCATCTTTTTAAAATGTTATGATGTCAATTGAAAATATTTAATTTCTGAGAATCTCAATTACAGAGCTGAAGGCGACTTTGGAAGTCATAAAGTCGAATCCTCATTCACTTAAATTAGAAGTCAGGAGATGCAACTTGCTGAGAAGCCCACAGAAGGCAGCCCAGGTTCTAGAACTGGCAGCCCCGACTCCCAGGGTAGGGCTCCCTCTACTTTTTCTTGCATTGGCCTCTTAAAGTCACTCATAAGCAGTGATTACCAGTCATAAGAAACAAAAGGAACAAAATTCCTTTTCCCCAATGAGGTACAATGAATAAGAAAATTCTGATAAAGTCAGTGACTTAGTAATGTCAACGAATGACTTTGATGTTCCCATTGTACCACTGGGTTAGAATCTACTTACTGTTATTTTGGTAGCCAGGAATTGTGATGACATTCTGTGACATTGTGTGTGCTTTCCTAGATTTTCATAATCATCAGATTAAACTTTAATAAGCATACTTGAGATATGACTCTGATGAAGCAGGCCGAGATCTAATAAGATTTGTAAGAGCTTGCAGTGGAATGCCGCGCTCACTCAGTGTTTGTGAGATGGAGTTCTATCAATGGTTGAAGGCAGACCTGTGCTTCATGTTTTTATATGGACTCTTTTACAGACCAGGGCTTTATTTTTAAAAAGGAAAATCTAAAACATAATTAAGCATGGGAAACTGTGTGCCAGGCTCACCGTCTGCTGAATCTCTCTCTTTTCTCCAGAGTTGGGTACTTCATACCTGGCCTGAGCCAGGTACTTCATACCTAGACTGAGCTCTGTTAGTCTTTCCCTTCTTGATTCATTTGCATTGTTATCTTCCTGTAGGAAAGGAAAGGAATTACTTATGATAAGTATGAAAATATAAAGAAACTAAAGAGAAGAAGTTGCCTGCTAGCTGAAGAAGTAAGTCCACGTTGTACAGCTGTGCCTTTTAAAAGGTTAAACATATTTAAAGAATAAGATTTATGAACCTTGTCCAACAATTCAATAAACACTTGTTTTATAAACTTCCATTGGAGTGGGGTCAGACAGAACATCTTCATTGGAATGCCAGGTTTTTTTAACCATGATAGGGGAAATTGTAGTAATTTGTAGAGTGTAATTATTAACAAATATCCAAGCAACAAAGCAACTGAAATTTCCAACTCCTAGGTTCATTGGTCAAAAAAATTATAAAAATAGTCAAGTTCAAAATAAAAGTTTTCCGCCAGGGTTAAGAAGAGCTAACCTTGGACTGAGTCAAAGTGTCTCTGTCTATTTAAACAAAAATTTAAAGGTCTTTTACTACATCGGCCACGTGGTCTGTCCTGTAAACCTCCGTTTCCTTTTGAAGCAAAACCACGTTCCGCAGGCTCTTGGAACTCCCGTGTGGCTTTGACTAACTGTCCATTCTTGTCACAAGGGAGGATTCATATCTGTGCACGTAATCTGTGTTTTTCCTCATTGTTTTCTATTTAGTCCCCAGTCTTCCTCAGACTGGGGACTGAGGGGCAACGACGGTGGCTGGTCCTGTTACTGTACCTCACTTCCCTCTTCATAATCATCAGATTAAACTTTAATAAGCATACTTGAGATATGACTCTGATGAAGCAGGCCGAGATCTAATAAGATTTGTAAGAGCTTGCAGTGGAATGCCGCGCTCACTCAGTGTTTGTGAGATGGAGTTCTATCAATGGTTGAAGGCAGACCTGTGCTTCATGTTTTTATATGGACTCTTTTACAGACCAGGGCTTTATTTTTAAAAAGGAAAATCTAAAACATAATTAAGCATGGGAAACTGTGTGCCAGGCTCACCGTCTGCTGAATCTCTCTCTTTTCTCCAGAGTTGGGTACTTCATACCTGGCCTGAGCCAGGTACTTCATACCTAGACTGAGCTCTGTTAGTCTTTCCCTTCTTGATTCATTTGCATTGTTATCTTCCTGTAGGAAAGGAAAGGAATTACTTATGATAAGTATGAAAATATAAAGAAACTAAAGAGAAGAAGTTGCCTGCTAGCTGAAGAAGTAAGTCCACGTTGTACAGCTGTGCCTTTTAAAAGGTTAAACATATTTAAAGAATAAGATTTATGAACCTTGTCCAACAATTCAATAAACACTTGTTTTATAAACTTCCATTGGAGTGGGGTCAGACAGAACATCTTCATTGGAATGCCAGGTTTTTTTAACCATGATAGGGGAAATTGTAGTAATTTGTAGAGTGTAATTATTAACAAATATCCAAGCAACAAAGCAACTGAAATTTCCAACTCCTAGGTTCATTGGTCAAAAAAATTATAAAAATAGTCAAGTTCAAAATAAAAGTTTTCCGCCAGGGTTAAGAAGAGCTAACCTTGGACTGAGTCAAAGTGTCTCTGTCTATTTAAACAAAAATTTAAAGGTCTTTTACTACATCGGCCACGTGGTCTGTCCTGTAAACCTCCGTTTCCTTTTGAAGCAAAACCACGTTCCGCAGGCTCTTGGAACTCCCGTGTGGCTTTGACTAACTGTCCATTCTTGTCACAAGGGAGGATTCATATCTGTGCACGTAATCTGTGTTTTTCCTCATTGTTTTCTATTTAGTCCCCAGTCTTCCTCAGACTGGGGACTGAGGGGCAACGACGGTGGCTGGTCCTGTTACTGTACCTCACTCTTCCCTCTGCCTCTCAGCCCAAGTGGGCCCCGTGATTTCATCCCTCCCTCCTGTAGCGCGCATAGCCTTCAAGTTCAAGAAACGTTCCCATTTCACTTCTGTGTTAACTGAACCCAAGTCAGATTTATTATTTTATCTGCATATGTCTGGGATCTTGTGTTAACTTTTGGGGGTCCGTTACCCTTCTGGTACTATCAGCTGTAGTGAATCTTACTGTACTTCAAAAAGCTGGTCAGTAATTCCCATGTGTGTGTCCCACATTTCACTGTGCTTAAAGTGGCGATTCATAGTGTGTAGTGCTTTGTTATTTGTTGTCTTCGGCTCTACTGTATTTTGAGGACATTTAAGCATTCCTTGTCCTGTCAAGGGGACACAAGCAGAATGTAATTTGGGAGGGAGGGAATCATTCTGATTAATTGTAACAGTTTTGTTTTTAAAGCTAATAAAGTTAGTTGTTTTTTTTTTTAATTCTGTGAATTGAGTTTTCTTTGTAGTATTTTCAGTAAGCATCACTTACATTTAGGTAATAACACAGAAAAGGCAGAAAAGTGAAATACTGTGTTTGATTCTTTAACCCTGTCCTGGTTTACGATCCACTTCATTAATGTGCTGTGTTTGTGCCCGAGTTAAAACTGGTGATTGGCTACCGACTCTGGAAATAACCACTCTGGTTTATGTTTTTCACCAAGAAAAGCTTTTACCCTGGTTTGCTCCTCTGTTAAAAATGATTTGCCTTTGAGCTTCCCTGGTGGTCCAGTGGTTAAGAATCTGCCTTGCACTGCAGGGGATACCAGTTCTGTCCCTGGTCCAGGAAGATCCTACATGCCATGGAGCAGCTAAGCCCATGTGTTACAAATGCTGAAGCCCAAGCACCCTGGAGCCCATGTCCCACAAGAGAAGCCACTACAACGAGAAGCCTGCATTCTGCAGCGAAAAGTGGCCCCCACTCACCTGAACTAGAGAAAGCCTGCTGCGATGAACACTCACCACAGCTAAAACATAAATAAATAAATCTTTTTAAAATATAGGGTTTCCCCTGGTGATCTAGTGGGTAAGGACACCGCCTTGCAGTGCAAGGGGCACCGGTTCGATCCCTGGCCTGGGAAGATCCCACGTGCCGCGGAGCGGCTGGACCCATGTGTCCAATCACCGAGCCGGAGCTCTGGGGCGCATGCGCCCAGAGCCGGCACTCTGTGATGACAGAGGTCACCGCGATGGGAGGCCCACAGGAGCCAAAGAACAAAGACGGATGAAAAATAGAGAAATGAAAGACCAATGGAAGTGGCCCACCCATCCCCCTCCCTCCCCACCCCACCCCCCAAAAAAGATAAATTAAAAAAAAATATATGTGTGTGTGTGTGTGTGTGTGTGTGTGTGATTCAGTGCTTGGTTCAGCAGCACATATACTAAAATTGGAACAATACGGAGAAGATTAGTATGGCCCCTGCGCAAGGATGGCATGCAAGTTCATAAAGCATTCCATAACTTTTAGGGGACAAAAAATTTTTTAAGAGATTTATTTTTGGTAAAGGCTTATTTTCTGTCTTGGAAAAAAAATCTCCAAAATGTTGAAACTAGAAATGACTTTGGAGATTATTTAGTTCAGAGATTTTTAAAAATATGCATAGCACTTTAAAGTACATTTACTGGGCTTCCCCTGGTGGTCCAGTGGGTAAGGACACCGCCTTGCAGTGCAAGGGGCGCTGGTTCGATCCGTGGCCTGGGAAGATCCCACGTGCCGCGGAGCGGCTGGACTGATGTGTACAATCACCGAGCCGGAGCTCTGGAGCGCATGCGCCCAGAGCTGGTGCTCTGCGACAACAGAGGCCACCGCGATGGAAGGCCCACAGGAGCCAAAGAACAAAGACGGATGAAAATAGAGAAATGAAAGACCAATAGAAGTGGCCCGCCCACTCCCCTCCCTCCCCAACCCGACCCCCGCCCAAAATAAGTAAATAATTCTTTAAAAAAATTTTAAAAATTAAAAAAAGTACATTTACTTATCTATTAATTTATTTACCTATTTATTTGGCTGCATCAGGCCTTAGTTGCAGCACACAGGCTTCTCTCCAATTGTGATGCACGAACTTGAAAGTGTGTGGGCTCCCTACTTGTGCCGCCAGAGCTCAGTTGCCCCGTGGCACGTGGACTCTTAGCTCCTCATCAAAAATCACACCTGTGTCACCTGCATTGGTGGACAGGTAGATGGACCAATGGACCACCAGGCAAGTCCTCATACCAGTTTTAAGCCATGGAATTCTGCTCTTTGTTCAAATAAAGTCTTATATGAATCCAAGTAAACCTGATTACCAAAGAAAAACAACGGTAAACAGAGCTGCTCCTTTTGAAGGGGGCGGCAGGGGCGGGGAGAGTGAGGACGGAAACTCCCCTCTAGCCCCTGTGAGAGGTCACAGAACAGAACACATGAATGTATTTCAGTGGCCTCCACGCCCCCCTCCCACCCCTCCCACTCACACCTTTATCAGCAGGTGGCCCAAGAGACATTGCCAAGTTCACACATCTTGGATGGTAAGCCCGCTTGGGAGGTCTAAGTTGCTTGCCTCTGTCTCCAGGTTCTTTCTACCATACTCTCCTACTCTGTTAAACTGAAATCCGTAGTTTTTCAGGAGAAAATGTACTAGGATTCAAAGGTTCTTAAAATTATTAGCATTTTTCTTTGTTTTAATATAACTAAATCAGAGTTAGGACTTCCCAAGTGGCTCGGGGGTAAGGAATCCACCTGCCAATACAGGAGGCATGGGTTCAGTCCCTGGGTTGGGAAGATGCCCTAGAGAAGAAATGGCAACTCACTCCAATATTCTTGCCTGGGAAATCCCGTGGACATAAGGGCCTGACGGGTTATGGTCCATGGGGTCTCAAAGAGTCAGACACGATTGAGTGACTGAGCTCACGGCGCACACACAAATCAAAGTTACTAGGAACATTGCCATTGTCCCAGATGATTCCAAGATGTGTTCCAGGGGGTGGCCTCCAGGTGGAGCTGGGCCTCCAGGTGACCAGTGCCTGGCTGTTTTCACTCTAATCTGTTGAACATAATGATCTTATAATAAGATTTCACTAGAGCTAAAAATTCCTTGCTGAAACAGCAAGTTGGAAAAGCACTACAACTAACCACTGTTTTAATGCAGAGTAGAGAATACAAAAATAAAGGTTTAGGTAATTACCTCATAAAAATAGACTGACTTAAAAGTTAGATTCAGGGCTTCCCTGGTAGCTCAGTGGTAAAGAGCTCGCCTGCCAATGCAGGAGACATGGATTCGATTCCTGATCCGGGAAGATCCCACATGCTGCAGAACAGCTAAGCCTGTGCTCTAGAGCCTCAGAGCCACAACTATTGAACCCATGTGCCACAGCTTCTGAAACCCGTGTGCCCTAGAGCCTGAGTTCCACAGCAAGAGAAGTCACTGCAACAAGAAGTCTGCTCCCCACAACTAGAGAGTAGTGGGGGCGGCAGGGGGGGGTGAGGACGGAAACTCCTCTAGCCCCTGTGAGAGGTCACAGAACAGAACACATGAATGTATTTCAGTGGCCTCCACGCCCCTCCCACCCCTCCCACTCACACCTTTATCAGCAGGTGGCCCAAGAGACATTGCCAAGTTCACACATCTTGGATGGTAAGCCCGCTTGGGAGGTCTAAGTTGCTTGCCTCTGTCTCCAGGTTCTTTCTACCATACTCTCCTACTCTGTTAAACTGAAATCCGTAGTTTTTCAGGAGAAAATGTACTAGGATTCAAAGGTTCTTAAAATTATTAGCATTTTTCTTTGTTTTAATATAACTAAATCAGAGTTAGGACTTCCCAAGTGGCTCGGGGGTAAGGAATCCACCTGCCAATACAGGAGGCATGGGTTCAGTCCCTGGGTTGGGAAGATGCCCTAGAGAAGAAATGGCAACTCACTCCAATATTCTTGCCTGGGAAATCCCGTGGACATAAGGGCCTGACGGGTTATGGTCCATGGGGTCTCAAAGAGTCAGACACGATTGAGTGACTGAGCTCACGGCGCACACACAAATCAAAGTTACTAGGAACATTGCCATTGTCCCAGATGATTCCAAGATGTGTTCCAGGGGGTGGCCTCCAGGTGGAGCTGGGCCTCCAGGTGACCAGTGCCTGGCTGTTTTCACTCTAATCTGTTGAACATAATGATCTTATAATAAGATTTCACTAGAGCTAAAAATTCCTTGCTGAAACAGCAAGTTGGAAAAGCACTACAACTAACCACTGTTTTAATGCAGAGTAGAGAATACAAAAATAAAGGTTTAGGTAATTACCTCATAAAAATAGACTGACTTAAAAGTTAGATTCAGGGCTTCCCTGGTAGCTCAGTGGTAAAGAGCTCGCCTGCCAATGCAGGAGACATGGATTCGATTCCTGATCCGGGAAGATCCCACATGCTGCAGAACAGCTAAGCCTGTGCTCTAGAGCCTCAGAGCCACAACTATTGAACCCATGTGCCACAGCTTCTGAAACCCGTGTGCCCTAGAGCCTGAGTTCCACAGCAAGAGAAGTCACTGCAACAAGAAGTCTGCTCCCCACAACTAGAGAGTAGTCCCCACTTCCTGCACCTAGAGAAGAGCCTGTGGCAGCAGTGAAAACCCAGAACAGCCAAAAATAAATAAATAAATATTTTTTTTAAAAAGTTAAATTCAACAATGTATATACTGGAATCATATTATCACCAAGAAACATGTTAGAACAGATACGGGGAGTGAGCACTAACCCACTCTGGCTTCACTGAACACATCAAAACATGATTCTAATCTGGAAGGAAAAGATATTTCAATCTTAAGCTTATAGGAAAGATCTCAAATTTTCCAAACTTCCTCTGGTCTTCTGAGACATAGGCAGTATAAATATAAGTAATTCATAGACTGGGTATTTAAATAGGGTGTATCAAAATTTGTTATGTGGGGAAAGCTTCTTGTCTGAAATGTTTGGAAAAGTTAAACAGCTTGTATATTGCAGCGCTTCTAGGAACTTATACATTTGTATGTTTTGAGTTTCCAAAAGGATATGCTGTATTTATCAATTCTGATCTTTGGCTTAGAAGTGTTTCATTGCACTGGTGCACAAAGAACATTTAGAAACGCATTTCACTAAAATTCTGACTTTTCATCAGTTAAAGGATAGGCTTACAAATTAAAATGTCTTTAATAATTTCTCCAAGAAAGAGTATTATTAGACTGGGGCATCAGAAGGAACCTTCCTGGTCTGATGAATGTGAAAACAAGTTAAACTGTCAGGATCTCTAAGGAGGTACGGCACTGTTGCCAAACATAAGTATCCCTTTTTTAAAAAATGGTAGCATTTTCTTCCACTATCAGTAGCCAAACTGTAAGCGATAAAAGACCATTCATAATTTATGACCACAAAACAGTAGTAGAAACAAGCTCCTAAACTCTAATCAAAATATGGATAATTATCTAAGTATATGCTTTTAAATGGGATAACAATATTTTAGAAATGTCAAATTTTCTCTAAATTAATCCATAAATTTAATGAGATCTTCATCAAAGCTCCAACAAAATTTGTTACAATAAACCCATTAAGCTTATTGTAAAACTTTTATCTAAGAATAAAGAAACAAGACAACCTTAAAAAGAAAAACGATGGAGACATGCCTTACCATATGCTAAACAAAAAGTAAAATGAGGGCTTCCCTGGTGGTCCAGAGGGTAAGGACACTGTCTTGCAGTGCAAGGGGCGCCAGTTCCATCCCTGGTCTGGGAAGATCCCACGTGCTGCGGAACAGCTGGACCGATGTGTCCAATGACCGAGCCGGAGCTCCAGAGCGCATGCTCCCAGAGCAGGTGCTCTGCGGACAACAGAGGCCACTGCGATGGGAGGCCCACACGGGCCAAAGAACAAAGATGGATGAAAAAATAGATAAATGAAAGGCCAATAGAAGTGGCCCGCCCACCCCCCTCCCTCCCTAACCACCCTGAAAGAAAAAGTAAAATGAGATTGGTGCAAGAACTCACAAATAAACTAAAGAAAAATAAGAGAACAACCCATGTACATATAAGAATTTAATATGCAATAAAATGCCATCATTAAAAAACATAAAGGAGGGCTAGGTTGCCTAGTAGATGGTATTGGGAAAACTGGCTTAACCTATGCAGGTAAATAAAAATTGGTTCCCAGTAAGCACCACATACAAAGATGGACTCCAGATGAACTCAAGACCTAAACATAGAATGTAAAACTATAAACATAACAGAACAAATTGCAGGAGAATGCCATTATGAGACAAGGCTCTCTGACCCAAGATGTCATAAAACTTTAAAAGCATGGCTGTAATGTAAATGTAATTTGACTCCATGCAAATGAATGATTTAGGTTCAGTGAAGACTGGCACGGACAATGTCAACAGACAACAGTGAGAAGATATTTGCAATCCTAACATGGATTATAACTATGATATAATAAGAGAATTTTGGAAATCAAAAGGAAAAGCAGCCCAATAGGAAAATGGACTAAACGGGAACAAATAGCGATTGACATAAAAGGAAAGAGTGAAAAGGGGGACTTTCCTGGTGGTCCAATGGGTAAAGAGTCCGCCTTGCAATGCAAGGGACACCGGTTTGATTCCTGGCATGGGAAGATCCCCCGTGCCGCGGAGTGGCTTGACCGGTGTTTCCAATTAGGAGCCAGCACTATGGAGTGCATGTGCCCAGAGCTGGTGCTCTGCCGTGAGAGAGGCCACTGCAATGGGAGGCCCACACATACCGAAGAATAAAGATGGATAATAAATAAATAAAAAATCAGTAAAAGAGGCCAAAATTAAAAAAAAAAAAATAAAAAGGAAAGAGTGAGCCTATGAAGAGATACCGCAATCCAATAATAACTGTAAATTGAAACAAGATCCAACTTTACACCTCTAGGATTCTCAACAATGTAAAAATCAAATATGACCAAATTCAGCCAGAGGTGGGGATATCAGAAACCTGATACAATATTGCTGGGAATGGAGACTGATTTAGTTACTCTGAAGAACTAGCTGCTACTACTTTGTCATCTCCATGAGAACAGTCACTGGGGACTTCCCTGACTGTCCAGTGGTTAGAACTCTGAGCTTCCACTGCAGAGGCCCCGGGTTTGATCCCTGGTCAGAGAACTAAGATCCTGTGCCAAAAAGAAAAAAAAAAACCACACCAAAGTCGCTGAGCAGTTCTCCTGGCAAAATATATACTAAGAATATCCCAAAGTTATTCTCTTACAAATGCGTAAAGAGACCTCTTGAGAACTGTCAACCACAAAGAAGTTCCCAGTAAACAAAAAGAATGTAAAACAAAATAAAACATAAAAAAGAACAAATTGCAGGAGAATGCCATTATGAGACAAGGCTCTCTGACCCAAGATGTCATAAAACTTTAAAAGCATGGCTGTAATGTAAATGTAATTTGACTCCATGCAAATGAATGATTTAGGTTCAGTGAAGACTGGCACGGACAATGTCAACAGACAACAGTGAGAAGATATTTGCAATCCTAACATGGATTATAACTATGATATAATAAGAGAATTTTGGAAATCAAAAGGAAAAGCAGCCCAATAGGAAAATGGACTAAACGGGAACAAATAGCGATTGACATAAAAGGAAAGAGTGAAAAGGGGGACTTTCCTGGTGGTCCAATGGGTAAAGAGTCCGCCTTGCAATGCAAGGGACACCGGTTTGATTCCTGGCATGGGAAGATCCCCCGTGCCGCGGAGTGGCTTGACCGGTGTTTCCAATTAGGAGCCAGCACTATGGAGTGCATGTGCCCAGAGCTGGTGCTCTGCCGTGAGAGAGGCCACTGCAATGGGAGGCCCACACATACCGAAGAATAAAGATGGATAATAAATAAATAAAAAATCAGTAAAAGAGGCCAAAATTAAAAAAAAAAAAATAAAAAGGAAAGAGTGAGCCTATGAAGAGATACCGCAATCCAATAATAACTGTAAATTGAAACAAGATCCAACTTTACACCTCTAGGATTCTCAACAATGTAAAAATCAAATATGACCAAATTCAGCCAGAGGTGGGGATATCAGAAACCTGATACAATATTGCTGGGAATGGAGACTGATTTAGTTACTCTGAAGAACTAGCTGCTACTACTTTGTCATCTCCATGAGAACAGTCACTGGGGACTTCCCTGACTGTCCAGTGGTTAGAACTCTGAGCTTCCACTGCAGAGGCCCCGGGTTTGATCCCTGGTCAGAGAACTAAGATCCTGTGCCAAAAAGAAAAAAAACCACACCAAAGTCGCTGAGCAGTTCTCCTGGCAAAATATATACTAAGAATATCCCAAAGTTATTCTCTTACAAATGCGTAAAGAGACCTCTTGAGAACTGTCAACCACAAATCAGTGTTGCCAAGGGCATTCACCATCTACCTCTGCGCAGACTGAATCCTGTGCTGCTCAGCTGTTGACCTTCAACACACCCTGAAGGGAGTTTGTAGATGGTGCTTAGTTGCAACCCCATGAACTGTAGGCCACCATGCTTCTCTGTCCATGGGGTTTCCCAGGCAAGAATATTGGAGTGGATTGCCATTTCCAACCCAGGGATTGAACCTGTGCCTCTTATATTTCCTGCACTGGCAGGTGGATACTTTAGCATTGTGCTACCTTGGCCACTCATGAAGGAAGTTTAGAGTGGAGAATGAAGCACTTTGTGCTCCAGAGAAGCTGGTGGAACAGGTCTTTAGATAGTTAGAGTTGGTGGAACAGGTCTTTAGATAGTTAGATACCTTCAAGAACCGATTTCACGATCCCAATCTTTGCATCTCCTCATATCTAGAAAAGCACTAAATCCCTTCATGATGTCATCTTCTCATAACTAGCAGAAAACTTCTGTAAAGTAAGTGCTTGATTGTATGAACTTCCTCTTTACCAAAATCACATATATTGACCTTCCCCCGCTACCTCTTTTTACCTTTTCATATTGTTCATGGGGTTCTCCAGGCAAGAGTACTGGGGTGGTTTGCCAGTACCTTCTCCAGTGGACCATGTTTTGTCAGAAGTCTCCACCATGACTTGCCTATCTTGGGTGACCTTGCACAGCATAGCTCATAGCTTCATTGGGTAATACAAAGGTGTGATCCATATGTGATCCATTTTGGTTACCTTTTTCCAGGATTCTCAACAATGTAAAAATCAAATATGACCAAATTCAGCCAGAGGTGGGGATATCAGAAACCTGATACAATATTGCTGGGAATGGAGACTGATTTAGTTACTCTGAAGAACTAGCTGCTACTACTTTGTCATCTCCATGAGAACAGTCACTGGGGACTTCCCTGACTGTCCAGTGGTTAGAACTCTGAGCTTCCACTGCAGAGGCCCCGGGTTTGATCCCTGGTCAGAGAACTAAGATCCTGTGCCAAAAAGAAAAAAAAAAAACCACACCAAAGTCGCTGAGCAGTTCTCCTGGCAAAATATATACTAAGAATATCCCAAAGTTATTCTCTTACAAATGCGTAAAGAGACCTCTTGAGAACTGTCAACCACAAATCAGTGTTGCCAAGGGCATTCACCATCTACCTCTGCGCAGACTGAATCCTGTGCTGCTCAGCTGTTGACCTTCAACACACCCTGAAGGGAGTTTGTAGATGGTGCTTAGTTGCAACCCCATGAACTGTAGGCCACCATGCTTCTCTGTCCATGGGGTTTCCCAGGCAAGAATATTGGAGTGGATTGCCATTTCCAACCCAGGGATTGAACCTGTGCCTCTTATATTTCCTGCACTGGCAGGTGGATACTTTAGCATTGTGCTACCTTGGCCACTCATGAAGGAAGTTTAGAGTGGAGAATGAAGCACTTTGTGCTCCAGAGAAGCTGGTGGAACAGGTCTTTAGATAGTTAGAGTTGGTGGAACAGGTCTTTAGATAGTTAGATACCTTCAAGAACCGATTTCACGATCCCAATCTTTGCATCTCCTCATATCTAGAAAAGCACTAAATCCCTTCATGATGTCATCTTCTCATAACTAGCAGAAAACTTCTGTAAAGTAAGTGCTTGATTGTATGAACTTCCTCTTTACCAAAATCACATATATTGACCTTCCCCCGCTACCTCTTTTTACCTTTTCATATTGTTCATGGGGTTCTCCAGGCAAGAGTACTGGGGTGGTTTGCCAGTACCTTCTCCAGTGGACCATGTTTTGTCAGAAGTCTCCACCATGACTTGCCTATCTTGGGTGACCTTGCACAGCATAGCTCATAGCTTCATTGGGTAATACAAAGGTGTGATCCATATGTGATCCATTTTGGTTAGCTTTCTGTGATTGTGATTTTCATTCTGTAGTCTGTGGGATTGTAGTTCTTGTTTCCTCTCTCTGTCCTCTGATGGATGAGGACTTATGCATGCTTCCTATTGAGAGGGGACTGGCTGTGGGGAAAATTGGATCTTGCTCTGGTGGGCAGGACCATGCTCAGTAAATCTAATCCAATTGTCTGCTGACAGGTGGGGCTGTGCTCCCTCCCTCAAGAGCCTCATTGGAAGACCCTGATGCTGGGAAAGATTGGAGGGCAGGAGGAGAAGGGGGTGACAGAGGATGAGATGGTTGAATAGCATCACTGACTCAATGGACATGAGTTTGAGCAAACTCCAGGGGATAATGAAGGACAGAGGAAGCCTGGTGTATTGCAGTTCACAGGGTCGCTAAGAGTCAGACATGACTTATCAACTGAACAACAACCTATGGATGGAAAAAATATACCTGCTGTTCACAGTTCTCTGAGCTACAGCCAAGCATTGCACGTGGTTTGATTCTAGATGCACCATTTCCTTTTGCTTCAAAGAAGTAATCAAGTTATTTTTTGGCCTGGTGCTGTCTTTCTTTAATATGTTTGGATAAATGAGATCTTTAGTGGAAGATGATACCATCTTCTCTTATGAGAGGTCTGAGCAAGCCCCATGGCCCCAGAGTGGGTCATTAGACCACAGATGATTTCTCAGAGGTTGCCTGGGTAATCCTGAGAATAAAAGATATTTTATGGGCCAAATTTACAAGTCGTCTATTATTTACATACTACAGGCAACTAAGCCCATGTGCCACAGCTACTGAATCTACACACCCTACAGCCTGTGCTCTGCAACAAGAGAAGCGACCGCAGTGAAAAGTCTACACTGTGCAACAGAGAGTAGCCCCTGCTTGCTGCAACTAGAGAAAGCTCAGGTGCAGAAGACCCCGCACACCCAAAAATCAATTAATAAACCTTAAAAAAAATACAAGGAGCACAAAGAACACTTATGTTATTTTCTGAGGAAGCTGCATCCTTGATTACCGATGTCCTTCAGTTGCCATTATTCATTCCTGAGAATACTGCCCCAAGGCAGATTGCATGCTAGACTATAACACAATCATGATGCTTTGTGTTCCAATCACTATTGTCTCATTATTAAGTATTGTAACTAATTTGACACTTGTACCTCAGAGTTTTCAAAACATTTTCATATTCATTATCTCCTTTAGTCTTCACAATAACCCAGAAGGTCAGCCAGGCATGTATGATTGATTACTGTTTAACAGATAAAAACAATTGTTGAGAACAACAGAAACTCAAGGAAGTGCCTGAGGAAGGCATAAAGGAAAAGCAGGGCACACTGTGGACCTTGAGAAAAAGTGAGCACATAGGACAGAGAGGAAAAGTGACACAGGAAGACAATGTCATGCTTAGGGCACCATTGGTCCTTCTTATAATGGGCTCATCTCAGAGACAGCAGTCAGTTTTGAAATGCCTAGGGCATTTGGAAAAAATTCACAGAGAAGATGGTATGTGAACAAGAAGAGAAGATGCTAATATATATCTTAAGAGATACAGTAGATAGAAAATAAATATAGATAATAAAATATTAGATAAAAATTAAACAGCTTAATATATATAGCATAAAATACATTGCACCATACAGAATATACATTGTGTAATAATATAATCAAGTATTGTGGTACATGATTATATGACTGATTACATGAATGCATAGATTATATGTGTATCTTTACATTAGTATATAACTTTGTATCCCATCAAACACATTCTTTTCAAGCGTATATCAAATATCACTAAAAATTATTAAGCGTTCAATTCAGTTCAGTCACTCAGTCATGTCTGACTCTTTGTGACCCCATGGACTGCAGCACACCAGCCTTCCCTGTCCTTCACCATCTCCCAGAGTTTGCTCAAACTCTTCTCCTTTCAGTTGATGATATCATCCAACCATCTCATCCTTTGTCATCCCCTTCTTTTGCCTTCAATCTTTCCCAGCATCAGGGTCTTTTCCAATGAGTCGTCTCTTCGCATCAGGTGGCCAAACTGTGGGATCTTCAGCTTCAGCATCAGTCCTTCCAAAGAGTATTCAAGGTTGATTTCCTTTAGGTTTGACTGGTTTGATCTCCTTGCTGTCCAAGGGACGTTCAAGAGTCCTCTCCAGCACCACAGTTCAAAAGCAGCAGTTCTTCATTGCTCAGCCTTCTTTATGGTCCAACTCTCATATCTGTACATGACCACTGGAAAAACCATATCTTTGACTATGTGGACCTTTGTCAACGAACTGATGTCTCTACTTTTTAATATGTTGTCTAGGTTTGTCATAGCCTTTCTTCCAAGGAGCAAGTGTCTTTTAATTTCATGGCTGCAGTCACTGTTCACAGTGGTTTTGGAGTCCAAGAAAATAAAGTCTGTCATTGTTTACATTTTTTCTTCATCTGTTTGCCATGAGTAGATGGGACGGATGCCATGATCAGCTTTGTGAGAGTTGAGTTTTAGACCAGCTTCTTCACTCTCCTCTTGTACTTTAATCAAGAGGCTCTTTAGTTCTTCTTTGCTTTCTGCCATTAGGGAGGTATCATCTGCATATCAGAGGTTGTTGTTGATAGGGATTAGATTTCTACATATGAATTTGTAGGGGAGGCTAGACACAAATATTCAGTGTATAGCACCCATGTGCCAAATTCATTGACCATAATGTAATGAAATTCAAACCTAATCATAAAAGCATAGAAAAGTAAATCTAACCACTTGGAAATAAAACAATACGCTTCTAAATAGTTCTTTAGTTAAGAGGAAAACCAAATTGGTTTTGGAAATGAACAGTGAGAATGCTTCCTAGTAAAACATGTGGGATGTGGCTATGGTTTTATTCAGAGGAAAATACATAATAGCCTTAAGTTCATATATTAGAAAACAAAAACAGTTAAGTATAAATAAACGCATTTAAGGACTCCCCTCGCCATCCAGTGATTAGGACTCTGTGTTTCCAATGCTGCATGGCGTGGACACATACACAAAAAAACTAATTAATTAATTAATCATAAACAGACAACACATTCAACTCAAGAAGCTGGAAAAAAGAGCTTACAGAAGCATTGTTTTGACAAAGTGGGGTTGGAACAGCTATCAGGAGGGGAAACAAAAGTCTAAAGATAAAATGTGTTCAACAATTGGAAGAGCAAATGTAGTTGGTTGAAGGGTTGGGTATAGTACAAAGTGACGCTGGAAAGATGAGCCCTGAATGGTGACCTAATGACTTGGTTTTTGATTCTGAAAGCAATGGTGAGCTGGATGTTGGAGGTGGTTCCATCTGCAGTGTGCTAAATGGCTTGGGAACAGCTTTGATTTTGTGTCATGGCTTCCAAACTTGACCATTACAAACTCCTCCATGTTTTGCATTAGAAAGACAGCAAATGGCATGGTCTTGAAAACCAATTTTGGTACTTTTCCTGTTTGACCAATGTTATATTTGGGGCACTGCCACGGGCTTCTCAAAGCTGGCCGCTTCCCGGGAATCCCAGTAGTTGTCTTATTGAATAGTCACTCTCCACCTGTCCCAATTTGTGAAATTATTTTTCTCTGAAACAGGCTCTGGGTGCAATGGTCATGGGTTTTTACACCTGACATCTATGTAGAAAGGAGACAGTTGAAAGCCCAGGTTCTAATCTGGACTCCTCCTGGCTCCCCAGGTGACCATAAGCTAGGCCCCTTCTCATCTGTGCAGTAGGAAGAGCTGGACTAGATAACACACTCTAAGGAGACACCTAGAAGAATAACTGGCTCCCCTTAAACTCTGTCTGATGATATTTAATGGGGTGTCAGGTAGTGGGTGGGTTTCCCAGGTGGCACTAGTGATAAACAACCTGCCTGCCAATGCAGAAGAAAGAAGAGATGCGGGTTCAATCCCTGGGTTGGGAAGATCCCCAGAAGGAAGAAATGACAACTCACTCCAGTATTTCTTGCCTGGAGAATCCCATGGACAGAGAACCTTGGCAGGCTACAATTCATAGCGTCTCAAAGAGTGGGATATGACCAAGTGACCGAGCACACGTGCAAGGGAGACACTCCAGCCTCCAGGAAGGTGGGAGGAGGGGCTGAGCTGCCATGGCAGCCCTGGGAGGGTTCCCAGCATGGAGGGGAGTGAGGTGCACACAATGACCCTGGGCCTGAGGGAGGACAGATGTCAGGCCCAGGTACCAGCCTACAGGCAGGTCATCCCCTCTCCACAGTCAGATGCTGCTCCCCACGCTAGTCACACATTAGCATCCCCTGGTGGTTGTAAGAAACCACATGAATGCTTGGCCCCGCCCCCAGAGACTCTGGTTCAAGGGATTCCACAGAGCGATCTTGACCTCTGCAGTTTTTCAAAACACGTATGTGATTCTGAGGCACTGCGAGGCTCCTGGGCTAGAGGATGTCCAAGTTCCCTTCAGTCCCAGGCCATGATTCAAGCTGACTTGGGTTCCCCATCCCTGGATTGCCACATGGGCCTTTAGAATCTCTGACTATGCTTTCACTGAACAAAACATTCATTTATAGTATTATATTATAGTATTATTTGCATAACCCATTACATTTGGGGAAGTAATTTTATGAACATGGGCTCATTCAGTCCTCTTCGAAACTCTCTGGGTTAGGCTGTAGACAGACATTACGATTCCACCTGCCTTATTTTCTTCCCCAGATCACTTACCATCTCCCAACATGCCGTATCAACTGGCTTACTTATTTTTATTGTTTTTCCTTCACATCAGAACGTCAGCTTCATCAAGACTGGAATTATTGTTTCTTTTATTCGTTGCTGGCACACAGCAAGCACTCAGTAAATATTTGAATGAATAAATGAATCATAGAAGAGTAAACTAAAGCCCAGAAAGGTTGGGAAATCTGCCTGAGGTCACACAGAAGTAAATGGAATAGCCTCTTTGCGCGTGCATCGTCCTCCTGCTCCTGCTCTGGGTTTCCTAGGGTGACTGTGCTATTCGAGTGGGCCAGGAGGTACCAGGCGAGAGTGAATCCAGCAGCAGAATAGATGCAAATGGACTGCCTGCTGCCAGGAAGTGCTCCTGGAATCCCAGATAAAAGACGGTCGCCTTGCCAAGGTGAGGGAGGGCAGCTTACACTGGTGGCCAAAGGGCTTGATTTACAGCCTCTCATTTTCATTTTGGGAACAGACTGTTTTTCCCTGGCAACCAGTGAGATTGCATCATAAGGTTCCTAAAAATGTATCATAAAAATGAGGAAGCTGTCGGGTGTGACCTGGGCTGGCTGCCTAGAGGGACAGTCACGAAAGTCAAACTCACCAGAAGAAGCCTTAGAAAACAAGAAGCTCCGTTTGCCATTTTACAGACATGGAAATAGAAGGTCGAGGGACCAGCTGACTGGCTGGGGGCTCCAGAAGCCTGGCTCCGTCTTGGTCACCCTCTCTTTCTTTTTTCTTTTCGTTTACTTTTTGCTTTACCAGAGTTTTGCTGTTTACAGTATGTATAATCCCAGATTAGTCACATGTATATCCCTGGCCTCCTCCCTCCTCCACCCCTCCCAGTCCTCCCCACCCCACCCCTCCAGGCCGTTGCACAGCACCCCTACAGATCCCCTATTCCCACAGTGCAATGACAACAGCCATCTCCTTCACATGCGATACTGTAGGCCTCCATAGTACTCCCTCCACGTCTCCCACCCACTGTCCATTCCCTACAATGTCCATATGTCCGTTCTCCATGTCTGTCCCTCCATCACTCTACTGTGTGTGTTATCATTACCATCTTACTAGATATATGTGTTAGTATACTGTGCTTGTCTTTCTCTTTTTGACTTACTTCACTTTGTATAATAGGTTCTAGATTCATCCACCTCATTAAGACTGATGCTTCTGCTCTTTTGACAGCTGAGAAGTAGTCCATTGTGTATATGTACCAGAGCTTTTGTATCCATTCATTTGTCGATAGACCTCTAGGTTGCTTCTGTGTTCTAGCTATTGTATAGAGTGCTGCAATGAACATTGGGGTATAGATGCCTCTTTCAATTTTGATTTCATCAGGATATAAGCCTAAATGTGTCACCTCTCTTTCTTAACCCCCCATCACCCAGGTGCTCAAATGCAGGACCACAGTTTTGGGTAAGGGGTCCTGCCTCCTCTGGATCACATTGCTGGGTACCACAGAGTTTACTTTAAAAAATTTTTATGTATTTGGCTGTGTCATGTCTTAGTGGTGGCATGTGAGATCCAAGTGCTGAAGTGGGAGGGGGGGCAGCTTACACTGGTGGCCAAAGGGCTTGATTTACAGCCTCTCATTTTCATTTTGGGAACAGACTGTTTTTCCCTGGCAACCAGTGAGATTGCATCATAAGGTTCCTAAAAATGTATCATAAAAATGAGGAAGCTGTCGGGTGTGACCTGGGCTGGCTGCCTAGAGGGACAGTCACGAAAGTCAAACTCACCAGAAGAAGCCTTAGAAAACAAGAAGCTCCGTTTGCCATTTTACAGACATGGAAATAGAAGGTCGAGGGACCAGCTGACTGGCTGGGGGCTCCAGAAGCCTGGCTCCGTCTTGGTCACCCTCTCTTTCTTTTTTCTTTTCGTTTACTTTTTGCTTTACCAGAGTTTTGCTGTTTACAGTATGTATAATCCCAGATTAGTCACATGTATATCCCTGGCCTCCTCCCTCCTCCACCCCTCCCAGTCCTCCCCACCCCACCCCTCCAGGCCGTTGCACAGCACCCCTACAGATCCCCTATTCCCACAGTGCAATGACAACAGCCATCTCCTTCACATGCGATACTGTAGGCCTCCATAGTACTCCCTCCACGTCTCCCACCCACTGTCCTTTCCCCTACAATGTCCATATGTCCGTTCTCCATGTCTGTCCCTCCATCACTCTACTGTGTGTGTTATCATTACCATCTTACTAGATATATGTGTTAGTATACTGTGCTTGTCTTTCTCTTTTTGACTTACTTCACTTTGTATAATAGGTTCTAGATTCATCCACCTCATTAAGACTGATGCTTCTGCTCTTTTGACAGCTGAGAAGTAGTCCATTGTGTATATGTACCAGAGCTTTTGTATCCATTCATTTGTCGATAGACCTCTAGGTTGCTTCTGTGTTCTAGCTATTGTATAGAGTGCTGCAATGAACATTGGGGTATAGATGCCTCTTTCAATTTTGATTTCATCAGGATATAAGCCTAAATGTGTCACCCTCTCTTTCTTAACCCCCCATCACCCAGGTGCTCAAATGCAGGACCACAGTTTTGGGTAAGGGGTCCTGCCTCCTCTGGATCACATTGCTGGGTACCACAGAGTTTACTTTAAAAAATTTTTATGTATTTGGCTGTGTCATGTCTTAGTGGTGGCATGTGAGATCCTTGTTGTGTCATGAGGGGTCTTTCAAGGTGGCGCATGGACTCTCTCGTTGTGGCACAGGCTCTAGAAGTTGCAGCATGAGGGCTCAGTAGCTGCAGCTCCTGGGCTCTAGAGCACAGGGACCATCGTTGTGGCTCACAGGCTTAATTGCTCCATGACTTCAGATAGGCAGATGATACCACCCTTATGGCAGAAAGCAGAGAGGAACTAAAGAGCCTCTTGATGAACGTGAAAGAGGAGAGTGAAAAAGCTGGCTTAAAACTCAACATTCAAAAAATGAAAATTGGGCTTCCCTCGTAGCTCAGTGGTAAAGAATCCACCTGCCAATGTAGGAGACACAGGTTCGATCCCTGATCTGGGAAGATCCCACATGCTGTGGAGAAAAAAGCCCAGGAGCAACTAAGCCCAGGAGCCACAACTATTGAGCTCACATGCTGCAACTACTGAAGCTCGTGCAACCTAGAGCCCGTGCTCTGCAACAAGAGAAGCCACTGCAATGAGAAGCCTGCTCACTGCAACTAGAGAAAAGCTCTTGTGCACCAATGAACATCCATAACAGCCAAAAATAAGTAAATAAATAAAAATTTTTTAAAAAGCATGAAAGGAAAATCATGGCATCTGGTCCTATCACTGCATGGCAAATAGATGAGAAAAAATGGAAACAGTGGCAAGTTTTGTTTTCTTGGGCTCTAAAAATCACTGCAGATGGTGACTGCAGTCATGAAATTATAAGATGCTTACTTCTTGGAAGAACAGCTATGACAAACCTAGACAGAATATGAAAAGGCAGAGACATCACTTTGCCAATAAAAGTCTATATAGGGCTTCTCCTGGTGGTCTGATGGGTAAGGACACCACCTTGCAGTGCAAGGGGCGCCGGTTCGATCCCTGGTCTGGGAAGATCCCACGTGCCGCGGAGCGGCTGGACCTATGTGTCCAATTACCGAGCCGGAGCTCTGGAGCGCGTGCGCCCAGAGCAGGTGCTCTGTGACAACAGAGGCCACCACAATAGGAGGCCCACACGGGCCAAAAAGAACAAAGATGGATGAAAATAGATAAATGAAAAGACAAACAGAAGTGGCCCGCCTCCCCCCTCCCTCCCCAACCTACCTCCCCTCCAAAAAAAGAAAAAAATAATAAAAAGTCTATATAGTCAAAGCTATGGTTTTTCCAGTAGTCATATATGGATGCGAGAGTTGAACCATAAAGAAAGCTGAGCAATGAAGAACTGATGTTTTTGAATTGTGGTGTTGGAGAAGACTCTTGAGTGTCCCTTGGACAGCAAGGAGATCAAACCACTCAATCCTAAAGGAATTCAACTCTGGATACTCATTGGAAGGACTGATGCTGAAGCTGAAGCTCCAATAATTTGGCCACCTGATGCAAAGAGCCAACCATTTGAAAAGACCCTTATTCTGGGAAAGACTGAAGGCAGGAGGAAAAGGAGGCAACAGAGGATGGGATGGTTAGATGACATCACTGACTCAGTGGACATAATTTTGAGCAAACTCAAAATGATGATGAAGGGCAGAAAACTTGCTGTGCCGCAGTCCTTAGGGTCGAAAAGAGTCAGGCATGACTAAGCAATTGGTCAACAACAACAACAACAAAGATATGGGAGTTTTAGTTCCCAGACCAGGGATCAAACCCATGCCTCCTGCATGGCAAGGTGGATTCTTTACCACTGGGCCACAAGGGAAGTCCCCACAGAGTGTACTTTTATCTAGAGAACAGTCACATGAACAATCTCATGGTGTGCTCTGTAGATAATGAAGAACTATGGCTTTTGAGTCTTTTGGCCTTTGTTGCTCCCTCCATCCCCTTGGCTGAGAAGCAAGGCATTGATTTCAGAATCAACTGGCCTGGGTATGTTTACTTCCTCTTTTTCATGTGTTGGGTGCATCAGCGTGGACTTGATGTCTCTGGACTCCTGAATCTCTGTGCTTTGTCTCCTCTCGAAATTGCATTCTAATCCTATGTGACATTTGTCTTGTTTCCCTAGCAACCATCTCAAAAGCCATAAATAGCAGATTAAGGCTTCCAGGGCAGAAGTGAGAGACTGCACAATCCCAGACAGGAGATAAAAACCCAGGTGCTCAAAGGCTGGTTTGCAGCAACATCCTCTGCTGACAAGAAAAGAAAGGTTATCTCTGTGCGTCTGAGTATCTTCTATATGGAAAGAGCAGATTTTTGTTATGTTTAGATCTCCCAGCGCCTGAGGATCTATATGGTACATCTGAAACAGAGGTGGTGTGTTGGGCAATTTCATGAGCCATTTTCATTGACTTATAAAACTGTTTAACGTAAACACCATCATCTCTATAGCGGGAAAAAAAAGAACATGGAAAATCCCCACATTTTATTTATATTCCACCAAACTCCCTTCAAATCTTCATAAGCATATGAACATACACTTTATATAGCTATCAGAATCTGCACGTGCTGTTCTTATTTTCTATTTCTACACTCATGCAAAAACGTACTTGCGTCTCCTTTGCTCTCACGATGCTACTTTACTTCTAACACTCCTGGCCACCAAAGGTGTATGGGGGCACAAGACGGGTGGGTGGAAGCAATTGTGACACCCACAAAGTGCCCTACAATCTAACTCAGTTCTGACATTATCTCCCTGGACACAGCCTGTGATCCCACAGGTTAAGGGCTCAATCCTACAAGACCGACCCTCACTCAGATGCTAATCAACAGTCCAGATTATTACCTGTGCTTCCGATGAGCTGGTATCAGACAGAGTTTCCCGTGACCCTCTCCAACAGCTTTGATGAATCTGATTAATCTGATAGGATGGATCACAGAACTCAGGAAAATTGTTTACTTACTAGGTTACTGACTTATTACAAAGGATATTAAAAGATATGAATGACTAACTACATGAAGAGATAAGCAGGGCGAGGTCCAGAAGGGTCTTGACCACAGAAGCTGTGTCCCAGTTGAGCCCGGGGTGGAGCACCCTCCCAGAGTGTGAACGTAGTCTGATTCGCCAATCGGGAAAGCTGCTTCTCTGAACCTGCCTCCCTATGGGCAATTCCTGTCTGCTTGTCCTCTAGATTATATCCCAAATCTGACCACTTCTTCCCTCTTCCACTGTCCCCCCCTGTTCCACACCACCTTCCCACCTGTTCTCCCTTGATCCATTCTTCTCAGTCATCCAGGATGATCTATTAAAAAACAAGGTTACAGACACAGAGAGTTTTATACCTGGTGGTCCAGTGATTAAGAATTCACCTTCCAATGCAGGGGGTGTGGATTTGATCCCTGGTCGGGATCTAAAAGGCACCTAAGCCCCCATGCCACAATGAAAGAGGCCTGTGCACCTCAGTGAAGATCCAGCACAGCCAAAAGAGAAAAAACAAACAAAAATATAGCTATTGCCTTTCTTAACTCCCCGTCCCATAGGGTCCATGGTTCTTAGAATGAAATCTGACCTGTAAGACCTAAGAAGATCTGCCTTCTGCCTGCTTCTGACCTCATCCTGTCCACTCTGTTCTCCACCCCACTCCAGTCAACCACACTGGCCATAAGGCTTTCCCTCCCTCCAGAAAGCTCCCCAGCCTCAGCTGCCCCCACACCTACCTGCTTGTCCTGCAGATCTCAGTTCGGCTATCTTCTCCCAGCAGATGGCCCTTACCCTTTGCTCCATTTCTAAAGGAGCTCCTGCTCTGCCACTAATCATGATCAAAGACAGCATGCTATGTCCTTCAGAGAACATTCCACAGACTGTCTTTTCCATCATTACCATCTTCTGTGCTTGCATGTAAGCTGTCCCCACAGCCCCTCTGGAAGGTGAAGTCTACAGGATGGGAGAGGGCCCCCACTGATTCAGCCCCACCTTACAGAGTGCCTGACCAGTAGTGAACATTCAAAAGGACTTAATAAATAAACAAACTGATAGAAGAAGTTTACCTAGAGCCGTTTTATGCATCTGCCTCCCTGAGCTTGGCCTGTGTGTCTGACTCTGGTAAACTCCTCATGGGGAATGCTGGTGAGAACTGTTACCAGACTGAACTCGAGTCTGTTCATCTGACACCAGCAAAGCCAATCTATGGACACTGGGTTGTGCTGAAGGAAAGTACAGCATTTATTACGGACATCAAGCAAGGAGCATGGGCATCTAGTACTCAAAGGACCTCAACTCCCCTGGCCTTTAGGCAGGAGTTGGCTTCCCTGGTAGCTCAGATGGTAAAGAATCTGCCTGCAGTGCAGGAGACCTGGGATGTAGTCACCATGCACCAGTGAAGGGAGGGCGGCTGTCTTAGTTTCTACAAGACGACTCAAGGATATGTTAGATTACTATCTACATGCCTTCAGGAGGAACGAGGAGTCCTTTGACTATTTTCATATCACTGACTGCTTGAGTCTATTCTTTCGGAACTGGGGAAGGCCGAACAAGAAGTAAGGGTCACAAAGGGTCTTCTACCAGGCAAGGCTTTGCAGGGTCCTGCTAGATTTCAGAGTTTCATTCCCAGATCCCTCATAGCAGGTGTGTGCCAAGCCGTTCTGACATGGCAGGTGTCCATGGCTTGGTTGGCCTGGGTTAAGGGAGAAGCAGAAGGAGGGCCGTGGATGACAGAAGGCTGAAGGTCACTCAGTCCCTCAGAGGGGGCCTGCCAGAGATGCTAAGGTCCCCTTTGTGTCAGCATGCCCTACCACTTAGATACAAATTCTTCCATTTATCTAGCATTTAGAAGCATTATCTCATTTTTAATTCTCCCCACAACTATATGGGTGTGAGTATATTACCTTCATCCAACTGAAAGAAACTGAATCTCAGAGAGGTTTCATAAAGACAAAGAAAGAAAGAAAACTACTCCTGCCTTGCAATTAGCAAGCAATGGAGTCAGAATTGGAATGTGAGCCCATCTGACGTCAGAGCTCTTGATCCCCTGCACAACCCAGCAAGAACTTCTGGAATCATCTAGAAGTGGCCTCTTAGATCTCAGGTCTCAAGACCAGAGCAGTCTCTCACCAGGCTCTTCCTGCCTTCTACCTTCCTTCACAGCCCCTGCTTTGTGGACAGATCGCTACCACAGAGAAGCTCTCTGAAGCAAAGATTGTGTCTCAAGTATTTGGTGAAGAAGTAGAATCACAGGCTGCTCTTCCCATGCCCTGGGGCTGCTCTTGCCTTCTGAAATGGACAGCATCTTGCCTATAGACTGGGTATCTTTCTCAATAAACCTGCTTTCACTAACCAAAAAAACACAAAAAAACAGTAGAGTCATAGAATTACGCTTCTTTTTTATTGAAGTATAGTTGATATATCAATAAATATTATATAAGCTATACTAGTTACAGGTGTGCAATACAGTGATTCACAGAATTTCACTTCTTAATTAATCCTTGTTAATAAATACCACCTGAGTTTCCTATGAAAACACAGTGGTTCTCAGTTCTCAGCCCACTTGGGGGAAAGTTATCAAGGTTTTGACAGCATCTCAGAGGCACCAGTGACAAAGCAATAGGCTCCAAACCAAACACTTTCTAGAGATAATTTGAAAACACAATGGGGAAACCTGGCTGCACTCCTGGTTCTGTCATTGCCCTGCTGTGTGACTCTGGGCAACTCACCTCTGCTTCCTGGGCCTCAGTTTCCTATTTTTAAGTGGGAGAATCCCTAAGAGCTCTTCTTCTGTTCTATAAATATTGGCTGAGAAGTCATTGTGTGTCTGTGATAGAGTGCTGGGCTACAGGGATCCAGCCACAAACCAGTCTGATGCAGGAGACTACCAGATTCTACAGGGCAGAGTTTTTGAACCTTGCCAGCTGGCAAACCTCCCGCTGTAACATTCTATGATTGTCTAGACCCCATCCTCCCCAGAGAGATTAGCACAGCCCCTTTTTACTAAAGAACGATCTCAGAGAGGTTTCATAAAGACAAAGAAAGAAAGAAAACTACTCCTGCCTTGCAATTAGCAAGCAATGGAGTCAGAATTGGAATGTGAGCCCATCTGACGTCAGAGCTCTTGATCCCCTGCACAACCCAGCAAGAACTTCTGGAATCATCTAGAAGTGGCCTCTTAGATCTCAGGTCTCAAGACCAGAGCAGTCTCTCACCAGGCTCTTCCTGCCTTCTACCTTCCTTCACAGCCCCTGCTTTGTGGACAGATCGCTACCACAGAGAAGCTCTCTGAAGCAAAGATTGTGTCTCAAGTATTTGGTGAAGAAGTAGAATCACAGGCTGCTCTTCCCATGCCCTGGGGCTGCTCTTGCCTTCTGAAATGGACAGCATCTTGCCTATAGACTGGGTATCTTTCTCAATAAACCTGCTTTCACTAACCAAAAAAACACAAAAAAACAGTAGAGTCATAGAATTACGCTTCTTTTTTATTGAAGTATAGTTGATATATCAATAAATATTATATAAGCTATACTAGTTACAGGTGTGCAATACAGTGATTCACAGAATTTCACTTCTTAATTAATCCTTGTTAATAAATACCACCTGAGTTTCCTATGAAAACACAGTGGTTCTCAGTTCTCAGCCCACTTGGGGGAAAGTTATCAAGGTTTTGACAGCATCTCAGAGGCACCAGTGACAAAGCAATAGGCTCCAAACCAAACACTTTCTAGAGATAATTTGAAAACACAATGGGGAAACCTGGCTGCACTCCTGGTTCTGTCATTGCCCTGCTGTGTGACTCTGGGCAACTCACCTCTGCTTCCTGGGCCTCAGTTTCCTATTTTTAAGTGGGAGAATCCCTAAGAGCTCTTCTTCTGTTCTATAAATATTGGCTGAGAAGTCATTGTGTGTCTGTGATAGAGTGCTGGGCTACAGGGATCCAGCCACAAACCAGTCTGATGCAGGAGACTACCAGATTCTACAGGGCAGAGTTTTTGAACCTTGCCAGCTGGCAAACCTCCCGCTGTAACATTCTATGATTGTCTAGACCCCATCCTCCCCAGAGAGATTAGCACAGCCCCAATTTTTAATTTGGCCTCACTGTGTAGCCTAGTTCTGAGATCAGGGATGGAACCACATGTCTCTTGCAGTGGAAATGTGGAATCCTAACCCATGGACTGCCAGGGGATTCCCCATCACAATTCAACTTTAAAGATACCTACAGGGCTTCCCCTGGTGGTCCAGTGGGTAAGGACACCGCCTTGCAGTGCAAGGGGCGCCAGTTCGATCCCTGGCCTGGGAAGATCCCACGTGCCGCGGAGCGGCTGGACCGATGTGTCCAATCGCCGAGCCGGAGCTCTGGAGCGCATGCGCCCAGAGCCGGCGCTCTGCAGCGACAGACGCCACCGCAGTGGGAGGCCCACAGGAGCCAAAGAACAAAGACGGATGAAAATGGAGAAATGAAAGACCAATAGAAGGGCCCCCCCCCTCCGCTCCCCTCCCTCCCCAAACCGACCCTCACCCAAAATAAATAAATAAATAAAATCTTAAAAATAAATAAATAAATAAAGATAACCTACACAGGTACAGCCACCATAGAGAATAGTATGAAGGTTCCTTAAGAAACTAAAACCAGAACTGCCATATGATCCAGCAATCCCACTTGTAGGCTTAAATTTGGAGAAAATCATAATTTGAAAAGTTACCTGCACCCCAGTGTTCATTGCCACAGTATTTATAATAGCAGGACATGGGAACAATAAAGATGCCATTCATATATTGCTCAACCATTAAAAAAAGAACGAAATAATGCCATGTGCAGCAATATGGATGGACCTAGGGATTGTTACACTGTGTGAAGTAAGTCAGACACAGAGAGACAAATATCATATAATATACCTTATATGTGTGATCTAAAATAAAAAGAATACAAACAAACATATTTACAAAACAGAAGTAGAGTCACAGATGTAGAAAACAAACTTACAGTTACCAGGAGATGGGGAGGAGGGATAATTTGGGAGACTGAAATTGTGATAGAGTGCTGGGCTACAGGGATCCAGCCACAAACCAGTCTGATGCAGGAGACTACCAGATTCTACAGGGCAGAGTTTTTGAACCTTGCCAGCTGGCAAACCTCCCGCTGTAACATTCTATGATTGTCTAGACCCCATCCTCCCCAGAGAGATTAGCACAGCCCCAATTTTTAATTTGGCCTCACTGTGTAGCCTAGTTCTGAGATCAGGGATGGAACCACATGTCTCTTGCAGTGGAAATGTGGAATCCTAACCCATGGACTGCCAGGGGATTCCCCATCACAATTCAACTTTAAAGATACCTACAGGGCTTCCCCTGGTGGTCCAGTGGGTAAGGACACCGCCTTGCAGTGCAAGGGGCGCCAGTTCGATCCCTGGCCTGGGAAGATCCCACGTGCCGCGGAGCGGCTGGACCGATGTGTCCAATCGCCGAGCCGGAGCTCTGGAGCGCATGCGCCCAGAGCCGGCGCTCTGCAGCGACAGACGCCACCGCAGTGGGAGGCCCACAGGAGCCAAAGAACAAAGACGGATGAAAATGGAGAAATGAAAGACCAATAGAAGGGCCCCCCCCCTCCGCTCCCCTCCCTCCCCAAACCGACCCTCACCCAAAATAAATAAATAAATAAAATCTTAAAAATAAATAAATAAATAAAGATAACCTACACAGGTACAGCCACCATAGAGAATAGTATGAAGGTTCCTTAAGAAACTAAAACCAGAACTGCCATATGATCCAGCAATCCCACTTGTAGGCTTAAATTTGGAGAAAATCATAATTTGAAAAGTTACCTGCACCCCAGTGTTCATTGCCACAGTATTTATAATAGCAGGACATGGGAACAATAAAGATGCCATTCATATATTGCTCAACCATTAAAAAAAGAACGAAATAATGCCATGTGCAGCAATATGGATGGACCTAGGGATTGTTACACTGTGTGAAGTAAGTCAGACACAGAGAGACAAATATCATATAATATACCTTATATGTGTGATCTAAAATAAAAAGAATACAAACAAACATATTTACAAAACAGAAGTAGAGTCACAGATGTAGAAAACAAACTTACAGTTACCAGGAGATGGGGGAGTGGGGAGGGATAATTTGGGAGACTGAAATTGACATATACACACTACTATATATACAGTATGTAGTATGCCAGTCTGGATATATCACAAGCTGGAATCCAGATTGCCCAGAGAAATATCAACAACCTCAGCCATGCAGATGATACCACTTTGATGGCAGAAAGTGAAGAGGAACTAAAGAGCCTCTTGATGAAGATGAAAGAGGAGAATAAAAAAGCTGGCTTAAAACTCAACATCCAAAAAACTAAGTCCATGGCATCTGGTCCTATCACTTCACGGCAAATAGATGGGGAAAATGTGGAAACAGTGCCAGATTTCATTTTCTCAGGCTCCAAAATCATTGCAGATGGTGACTGCAGCCACAAAATTAAAAGATGCTTGCTCCTTAAAAGAACAGGTATGACAAACCTAGACAGTGTATTAAAAAGCGGAGACATCACTTTGATGACAAAGATCTGTAATAGTCAAAACTATGCTTTTTCCAGTAGTCATGTATGGATGTGAGAGTTGAACCATAAAGAAAGCTGAGCACTGAAGAACTGATGTTTTTGAATTGTGGTGTTGGAGAAGACTCTTGAGTGTCCCTTGGACAGCAAGGAGATCAAACCACTCAATCCTAAAGGAATTCAACTCTGGATACTCATTGGAAGGACTGATGCTGAAGCTGAAGCTCCAATAATTTGGCCACCTGATGCAAAGAGCCAACCATTTGAAAAGACTCTTATTCTGGGAAAGACTGAGAGTAAGAGGAGAGGAGGCGACAGAGGACGAGATGCTTGGTTAGCATCACTGACTCAATGGACATGAGTTTGAACAAACTCGGGAAGATGATGAACAGGGAAGCCTGGTATATCTGCAGTCCATGGGGTCGCAAAGAGTCGGAATCAACTTAGGGACTGAACAACAGCAATGTATTAACGAGGTTACTAATGAGAATCTATTACATAGAGTAGGGAACTCTACTCAATATTCTGTAATGGCCTATATGCAAAGAGAATCGTAATAAAGAGTGAAAGTGGAAGTGTTAGTCACTCAGCCCAGTTCCACTCTTTGAGGCCCCAAGGACTGTAGCCCACCAGGCTCCTGTGTATATGTACAACTGATTCACTATGCGATACACCTATACCTAACACAACATTGTAAATCAACTATACTCCAATAAAAAAAAAATTTGTAAGGCTATAAATATTATAAATATTTTAAAAAATAGAAACCTAACAAATTCCCTACAGTTCACACCTAGCCTGGTGCATTTGAAAGGTTCCCTCTCCCTTCTGCCCTGGCAGAAGTGGCCTTGGTGCACTGAGGGGCTGAGAGGGGGTGAACGGAATCCGAGGAAGGACCCGGGACCAGGAGAAGCGCGAGGACGCTGCTGGGAGGCGCCGCCCAATCAGAGTCCCGAGCCTGGCGCCCCCGGAAGGGCCCCCAAGGCAGGGACCCAAGGGGCAGCTGGGCCCCTCCCGGGATCACCTGCGCGGAGGCTCCAAAATCATTGCAGATGGACACTGCAGCTACAAAATTAAAAGATGCTTGCTCCTTAGAAGAAAAGTCATGACAAACCTAGACAGTGTATTAAAAAGCGGAGACATCACTTTGATGACAAAGATCTGTAATAGTCAAAACTATGCTTTTTCCAGTAGTCATGTATGGATGTGAGAGTTGAACCATAAAGAAAGCTGAGCACTGAAGAACTGATGTTTTTGAATTGTGGTGTTGGAGAAGACTCTTGAGTGTCCCTTGGACAGCAAGGAGATCAAACCACTCAATCCTAAAGGAATTCAACTCTGGATACTCATTGGAAGGACTGATGCTGAAGCTGAAGCTCCAATAATTTGGCCACCTGATGCAAAGAGCCAACCATTTGAAAAGACTCTTATTCTGGGAAAGACTGAGAGTAAGAGGAGAGGAGGCGACAGAGGACGAGATGCTTGGTTAGCATCACTGACTCAATGGACATGAGTTTGAACAAACTCGGGAAGATGATGAACAGGGAAGCCTGGTATATCTGCAGTCCATGGGGTCGCAAAGAGTCGGAATCAACTTAGGGACTGAACAACAGCAATGTATTAACGAGGTTACTAATGAGAATCTATTACATAGAGTAGGGAACTCTACTCAATATTCTGTAATGGCCTATATGCAAAGAGAATCGTAATAAAGAGTGAAAGTGGAAGTGTTAGTCACTCAGCCCAGTTCCACTCTTTGAGGCCCCAAGGACTGTAGCCCACCAGGCTCCTGTGTATATGTACAACTGATTCACTATGCGATACACCTATACCTAACACAACATTGTAAATCAACTATACTCCAATAAAAAAAAAATTTGTAAGGCTATAAATATTATAAATATTTTAAAAAATAGAAACCTAACAAATTCCCTACAGTTCACACCTAGCCTGGTGCATTTGAAAGGTTCCCTCTCCCTTCTGCCCTGGCAGAAGTGGCCTTGGTGCACTGAGGGGCTGAGAGGGGGTGAACGGAATCCGAGGAAGGACCCGGGACCAGGAGAAGCGCGAGGACGCTGCTGGGAGGCGCCGCCCAATCAGAGTCCCGAGCCTGGCGCCCCCGGAAGGGCCCCCAAGGCAGGGACCCAAGGGGCAGCTGGGCCCCTCCCGGGATCACCTGCGCGGGCTGGGGCGGGGCCGGAGGCGGGATCCCGGGCGGCTGGAGCCCAGGCGGCTGCTGCGGCGCTGGCAGGAGGCGGAGCGGCCGGCGGACGGCGCGCGGGGCTCCCCCTAACAGGTAGGAGGCTCGGGAAGTCGGGGACGCAGAGTTCCGGAGGCACGGGCGGCCGGGGTTGGCCGCGGTGGCTCACAGTCAACCTGCCGGCCGCGACCCTCGGGGCGGAGCCGAGAGAGGGAAGGTGGGGGTCCCCAATCGCATCCCCGCCTTCGCTGGAGGAAGTGCCTGGGGTCTGTGCTCGAGGGCGGTGGTCGGGATGGAGAGGGAGGTCGGTTGTCTTTTCGGGTTTTGGAAATAGGGATGGGGCCTGCGTACCCGGAGGGCCAGGTAAGCTAGACCCAGGCGGAGCGGTACCCCGAGCGCCAGCCTGTGTTTGGAGGTTGATATTCCGCGCATCAGGCAGGCAGGTCGTTTCCCTGTCCCACCTCCCTCACTAAGCCTCTGGCGGAGAGACCGAGAAAGGAGAGGGAGCAAACCCGGATAGCCAGGATATAGAAGGGATTTTGAACCACCGTGGCACGATCTGTGGTGGCTTCAAATGGGCATCTTGAAGGGTCGGCCCTCTGGGGAGGCCCCTCTTGGAGGAAGATCTACCATGAAAACCACAGCAGGAGAGGAACCCAGGGTTCTAACTTAGATCAGCAATCTCACGAACTCCCGGGTGGTTCACTGGACTAGCTACTCTGGAGGAAGGAGGTGGGGACACTTTCTCTGGTCTGGGATCTGTGGTTCTGGGTTCTGGTTCTGTGGTTCTGAGGACATCGGTGTTCCAGGTAGTAGGGCGGGCTTAGAGGGGTCACAGAAGCCCTCTAGTCTGGGAGGAGGATATGGAGGGTTCCTTCATCGGTGTTCCAGGTAGTAGGGCGGGCTTAGAGGGGTCACAGAAGCCCTCTAGTCTGGGAGGAGGATATGGAGGGTTCCTTGGAGGCGGTGGGACTGAATGGGGCTAGGAAAGAAAGCATAGGCCTAGGAGCTGGTGCTGTGGATCCATTCAGCCTGCACACTGGATTCCCGGCTTTGCCCCTTAGGCAGCTGGTGACTGAGTCTTGGGCAGGACCCTGTGATTCTCTACTGTTTGCTTTATTCCATAAACAAAGCAATTTCTTTGACAGATTGTCAGATACTCCACAGAAAGTGCTTAGTACAATGTCTGTATATTATAGGCACACAATAAAAATAAACTGTTAATTTCCACCAGACTGTAGCTTGGGGGCAGGAGTCATGTCTATTTGTTTCACCATTATATGGTGCCCCACGGACAGAGAAGCCTGGTGGGCTCCAGTCCATGGGGTCACAGAAGAGTCAAACACGACTTAGTGACTAAACAATAACAACTACAGTAGGTCTCACTTCACATTCATTGAATGAAAGAATGATTGACTATGTAGTACACCAGTTGGCATGCGGCAAGTAATCAACAAATACTCAAATCAGAGATGGCCAGACCTTAACGACAAGTGTGTATCTATCTATATGTATATGTATATGTATATGTGTATGTATATATATATATATATATATATATGAGACCATGGTCTAGGTAGATGGAGCAGTGAAACCGATTAAGATAAGACCAGAGTAACAGATTTTGGGCATCCCCTCTTATGGGAAGGCAGGGGAGTCACGTGATTGGTTTGGCCAGAGCACAGAGGTGTGTGGAGTGGGGGAGGGCACACAGAATCCTGGAATCCTGAGTCCCAGCAGCCACGTGGGAGTAGATGAAGCATCTGGAACTCTAGATAGGTCAAATACCTTTCTCACATCCTCTAGGCATCCACTCCCAAGTTCCAGGGATAAGGGGAGGGGAAGGGGCACCAAGAGACAGCAAAGGGTTGTGGATGCCTGATGAGAATGGAAGGTGAAAAGGAAAAGGGGCTCCCGAGGCCCCTTCATGGGGGTGGGACCTTTCTCACCTTGTCTCCTGTCTTCTGGCTGTTGGTGAGGCAGCGAAAGGGGACAGTGTAGGTCCAGGCAGGTCACCTCCTCGGTGTGTGTGCTGAGCCAGGCTCATGGTGAGCTGGGCTAGGGGAATGTTCTGGGTCTCTGGGGGTCTGTTGTAGTGTAATCAAAGCTTATCCCCACGGCTGGCCCCCATGCCCTCATCACCCCTGTGGTCAGTGGCCACTGCTGCCTCAGGCCAGGAGGGAGCGGTGTCCTTGAGTTGCAGCCACTCTTAGCCAAGTGGGGAGCCTGCAGTCTGTCTGATGTCCTGGTAGGTGTCTTGTTGAGGAATCCGTCTCCTTGCAGTGACTAGGAGTCTGTGAAAGACAATGATCTGAAGTGGAGGTGAGAGATACGGGCGAACGCATCAGGAAGAGATGGATGGCACTATCTCTCTAAAGAGCCAGGCATTTCCTTTCAGCCCTTTCCATAAATGCTCATCATCATTTAACATCTGTTTTTCCTACAGCCTGTAATCTCAGGGGGCAAGCCTGCCTCCTCCCTCACCATATCCCCACCTACAACTGTGGTCGGCACGTAGCAGGCCTTCAGTGAATGTCTGTGCGATGCCCAAACCCAGGCTGAGGACTGGGGCTCTTGGCTTTGAGAGATGAGAGCGTCTCTTTACAGGAGTGATGTAGGCGCTACAGGGTCTCCCCCCAGCCCCCACCCCCATCTCCTGTCCTTTCCGCACCCCTAGCTTGAAGGGTGTGTCCCCTGTCACTCATCCTGTGCCTCTGCCCTCTATCCCGCCACCATCAGCATCTTTTCTCAGGAAGGAATCCACTACTAATAGGCAGTTACACCTCAGGGCGGGGCCTGGGCCCTGAGCTGCTTCTCCCAGCACCACTGCCCTTGATCGTCAGTCCCCCAGAGAGCCCCTGGGCTCTGAGAGGAGGAAAGCACCATCTAATCTAATCCCTGTCCCACAGGGCCCCCGGCTGTAAGAACTACCAGGACCCTTAAAGGTACTAGAGGGCTGTCTCCATTTAAAGATGAGAAAAGCGGGGTCTGGGGAAGATGAGATACACTCAGTGGAGAGGTAGGGGAGACCTCAAGTCTCCTAATGCAAGTGCTTTGTCCCCACAGGGAGCTGTGAGATTCTCTGGGAGTGTAAACACTGCAGCAGCCCCCTTTACTTTCTAATTTTCCAATGAAATAGAATGGAAGGTTAAAAAAGGAAAGGCAACGTGGGTTTTAAATTCCCCAATAAGCCCTTTTAATTAAAAATTAAACAGAGAAACCTCATATATGTTGAAAATAAAGATCCCAAATTATATATGTTCACTTTACTTTTAAAAGGACTTCCTTGATGGCTCAGATGGTAAAGAATCTGCCTGAAGTACGGGAGACCTGGTTTTGATTCCTGGGTTGAGAAGGTCCCCTGGAGATGGGAAGGGCTACCCCACTCCAGTATTCTTGCCTGGAGAATTCCACGGCTCCTCCGTGGGTTGCAGAGTCAGACACGACTGAGTAACTTTCACTTCACTTACTTTTTAAAAGATATATATCTGATATTGGAGAAAAATAATCCAAAGTAAGCACCTCTCTCACATGGCTAGGTTTGGCCGGACAGCAGTGTCTGTGGTAAGGTGAACCCTGCAGGCTGCCGTGCGAGGGCCTCTGAAGGCAGCCCAGAAGCAGGCGCGTGTTTGTTTCTCCTGGACCACCTCCAAGGCCCGAGCGCACTTCCTTATCAGCTTCCCCATCTCCATCCATCCTGCCTCCTGAGGCCATCACTGGCACCTGGATTTCTGGCATCCCACTCTTTGCTTTGGGATTTGGCAGAGTGGATCCTGCTTTGCCTTCTTTCAAAAGAATTCCTTATCAGGACAATAGGTCCACCCGTGGGCAGGAGGAGGCAGGAGGAGAGAAGGGGCTGAGCCAAGGCCAGAGCCTGCCAGCCAGCTGGTCTCCATGGATTCCTGAGCAGCACTGGGTGTAGGTACAGTTGAGCGTGTAAGGCCAGAGTGTGGCAGCTGGGCTGGAATCTCTCTTGTGGTTTGAAGCTCCCGGGGGTGGTGGCTGCAGTCTGGCCTAAGGAAGAGGGTGTGCCGATCTCTAGGACAGGAGGCCTGTTCTTCAGCCAGCCTCCAGGCCTGTCATGAGGGGCCTCCTGCCTGGGCCGGACCCTCCTGTGCAGTTGGGGCCCTCAGAGGGCTGCTAGATCTTATGGTATCTAGTGGGAGGCTTGAGTAGGTGGAAGGGGTGGTGTTAGAAGCTGCATTCTCTGGGAAAATGAGCAGCCCCCCGTAGAATGGAAGGTTAAAAAAGGAAAGGCAACGTGGGTTTTAAATTCCCCAATAAGCCCTTTTAATTAAAAATTAAACAGAGAAACCTCATATATGTTGAAAATAAAGATCCCAAATTATATATGTTCACTTTACTTTTAAAAGGACTTCCTTGATGGCTCAGATGGTAAAGAATCTGCCTGAAGTACGGGAGACCTGGTTTTGATTCCTGGGTTGAGAAGGTCCCCTGGAGATGGGAAGGGCTACCCCACTCCAGTATTCTTGCCTGGAGAATTCCACGGCTCCTCCGTGGGTTGCAGAGTCAGACACGACTGAGTAACTTTCACTTCACTTACTTTTTAAAAGATATATATCTGATATTGGAGAAAAATAATCCAAAGTAAGCACCTCTCTCACATGGCTAGGTTTGGCCGGACAGCAGTGTCTGTGGTAAGGTGAACCCTGCAGGCTGCCGTGCGAGGGCCTCTGAAGGCAGCCCAGAAGCAGGCGCGTGTTTGTTTCTCCTGGACCACCTCCAAGGCCCGAGCGCACTTCCTTATCAGCTTCCCCATCTCCATCCATCCTGCCTCCTGAGGCCATCACTGGCACCTGGATTTCTGGCATCCCACTCTTTGCTTTGGGATTTGGCAGAGTGGATCCTGCTTTGCCTTCTTTCAAAAGAATTCCTTATCAGGACAATAGGTCCACCCGTGGGCAGGAGGAGGCAGGAGGAGAGAAAGGGGGCTGAGCCAAGGCCAGAGCCTGCCAGCCAGCTGGTCTCCATGGATTCCTGAGCAGCACTGGGTGTAGGTACAGTTGAGCGTGTAAGGCCAGAGTGTGGCAGCTGGGCTGGAATCTCTCTTGTGGTTTGAAGCTCCCGGGGGTGGTGGCTGCAGTCTGGCCTAAGGAAGAGGGTGTGCCGATCTCTAGGACAGGAGAGGCCTGTTCTTCAGCCAGCCTCCAGGCCTGTCATGAGGGGCCTCCTGCCTGGGCCGGACCCTCCTGTGCAGTTGGGGCCCTCAGAGGGCTGCTAGATCTTATGGTATCTAGTGGGAGGCTTGAGTAGGTGGAAGGGGTGGTGTTAGAAGCTGCTGGCATGTCAGGGATCCGTGCAGACCCTGGATGTCCAGCACGCTCTGCTCCATCCAGGGCCACCTTGGCCAGTGGGAGGATGGAGCGCAGAGTAGGGAGGGAGGCCTCTGCTTTCCAGCTGTGGGGTTTTGTTCAAGTCCCATCACCTCTCTGAGCCTCCGTTTCCCAATTAAAGAGGATACTATCCAAAGCCCTCACTTATAAATATTAGTCTCCCTTGCTCTTCAGAGAAGTGTGTGTGGACCTACTGAGCCAACTTTTAGGGCCAACAAGCCTCAGGTGTTTTCACCTCTGCCACAGTTCGCTCATTCATTCACTCACTCATTCTCCAAGACTAAGACCTGCCTCTGGCCTGTGCTGGAAATTCAGAAACAGCTCTTTTTCCTGCTGTGTGTCTGACTTCGGACAGAACCCCCAGTACACGGGGCCTGGCCTTGACGCTTCCGTCTGTTCCTCAGCTGGGAATGATCTCTTTCTTGTGCAATGAAAAGCAATTGTGGGGGACTTCTACAGAGCCAGTGGTTAAGTCACTGCACTTCCGATGCAGAGGGCATGGGTTTGATCCCTGGTGGGGGAACTGGGATCCCACATGCCCTCTGGTGCGGCCAAAAAATTACTCCTGTGAGGACTTCCTTGGTGATCTAGTGGTTAAGACGCCACTCTCCCAATACAGGGGGCACTAAGATCCTACGCTGTACCGCATGGCCAAAAACTGATAATAATAATTAAAAATAAAGAAATAAAATATTAAAAATGCTATTGTGTAACTTGTTCTCCCAGCTGCCACTCCTAATCCCTAACCCTTCTTCAGGCTTCCTAAGGTTTTACTCTGCAGCTCTCAGAGGGAGATAAATGGTTAACAGTTACGCCTATTTGCTGAGGGCTTGTGAGGCCCACACAGCACTAAATGCTCCACATGCCTCGGTTCCTTTACCACCCACGGCAGCCCAGGAAGGGAAAACTTTTATCCCCTCACTCACTGCTGAGATCCAGAGAACACTTGCTGGTGGTCACAGAGCTAACTAGGAACTCAGGTTTGCCTTCTTGGGCCCCTTTCTTCTTAAAAAACATTGTTATATTAATGACTGCATTGGTATAGTAAAACATTTTCTTCAACCTAAAAGTTCCTGTTTTCTTTTGATTTAGAAGCTGCTGATGCAGGGATCCGTGCAGACCCTGGATGTCCAGCACGCTCTGCTCCATCCAGGGCCACCTTGGCCAGTGGGAGGATGGAGCGCAGAGTAGGGAGGGAGGCCTCTGCTTTCCAGCTGTGGGGTTTTGTTCAAGTCCCATCACCTCTCTGAGCCTCCGTTTCCCAATTAAAGAGGATACTATCCAAAGCCCTCACTTATAAATATTAGTCTCCCTTGCTCTTCAGAGAAGTGTGTGTGGACCTACTGAGCCAACTTTTAGGGCCAACAAGCCTCAGGTGTTTTCACCTCTGCCACAGTTCGCTCATTCATTCACTCACTCATTCTCCAAGACTAAGACCTGCCTCTGGCCTGTGCTGGAAATTCAGAAACAGCTCTTTTTCCTGCTGTGTGTCTGACTTCGGACAGAACCCCCAGTACACGGGGCCTGGCCTTGACGCTTCCGTCTGTTCCTCAGCTGGGAATGATCTCTTTCTTGTGCAATGAAAAGCAATTGTGGGGGACTTCTACAGAGCCAGTGGTTAAGTCACTGCACTTCCGATGCAGAGGGCATGGGTTTGATCCCTGGTGGGGGAACTGGGATCCCACATGCCCTCTGGTGCGGCCAAAAAATTACTCCTGTGAGGACTTCCTTGGTGATCTAGTGGTTAAGACGCCACTCTCCCAATACAGGGGGCACTAAGATCCTACGCTGTACCGCATGGCCAAAAACTGATAATAATAATTAAAAATAAAGAAATAAAATATTAAAAATGCTATTGTGTAACTTGTTCTCCCAGCTGCCACTCCTAATCCCCTAACCCTTCTTCAGGCTTCCTAAGGTTTTACTCTGCAGCTCTCAGAGGGAGATAAATGGTTAACAGTTACGCCTATTTGCTGAGGGCTTGTGAGGCCCACACAGCACTAAATGCTCCACATGCCTCGGTTCCTTTACCACCCACGGCAGCCCAGGAAGGGAAAACTTTTATCCCCTCACTCACTGCTGAGATCCAGAGAACACTTGCTGGTGGTCACAGAGCTAACTAGGAACTCAGGTTTGCCTTCTTGGGCCCCTTTCTTCTTAAAAAACATTGTTATATTAATGACTGCATTGGTATAGTAAAACATTTTCTTCAACCTAAAAGTTCCTGTTTTCTTTTGATTTTGACAAAGAATGAAATCATTTTTGTGAGCCCCAAAAGTCTTATGAGCACTGGACACTTGGTCTCCTGGGCCCAGAAGAGATGCAGGCCTTGAGGCTAGGCAGAAACAAGGCTGAGATTCCAGGAAGTCCTAACCTCCACCCTGTACTGCCCTTCGGCAATTTCAAAAAAAAAAAAAAAAAGGAACAAGCAGAAAAGGGACTAGTTCTCTGAAATCTTAATGCCTGTGGTAGTATTAACAGTTCTTTCCGAAAAATGTCACTTGGTTTATTTACTCGCCTCCCACCAACCCCTACCCCTGCCATACTCCTTCTTGACCAAAGCTTGTCTAAGAGCCAAGTCCACTCTGTGCTCTGTTGTAGAAATTCTAGATGCCCCACGTTGGTCTCTCCAGTCTCAGATCTTAACGGTAACTGGTTTGCCCAGGGGACCAAAGGGGATTCATGTATGGTACAGAAGCAGCTCTAAGCTCCTACTTAACCCCCAGAAGTAATGTCACCAGTCATAGTAATAATAACAAGAGCAGTTCATATTGTGGGGAGCTCCCAGTCTGCTGGCATGTGCTAATCATTTGTCATCACTTGACGTGAACTGTCTCCTAAAAGCCTAAACCTATTGGAGGTCTTCTTACCATCTCCATTTTGAAGGTGAAGAAAGTGAGGCTTGCAAAGACCAAGCGATGTGTTTGTAAGGCAGTGCCAGGATGGAACCCTAGTTGGGACTAGGCTGAATCTGTTAGTGTGGTCAGAGCATGACCCCCGTGAGGGCAGGGACCACGTCCCACTGTCTCCCCATCATCCAGCACAGCACCTTGGTTCACACACTTTCAGTGTGGGATGAGTGACGGACCTCTGCACTGTCCCACTGTCTAAGGACGCTTACCCACTTCAGGTCCCTGCTCCTTGTCTTGGAATGATCACTGCCTCCTGTCCCTGGAGTGCGAAAGTTGGCAGCTACAACCCTGGGGTTCGTGTTGTTGTTTTAGGCAAAGTTGTATCTGACTATTGTGTGACCAGCCCACCAGGTTCCTCTGTCCATGAGATTTCCCAGGCAAGAATATTGGAGTGGGTTGCCATTTTATTCTCCAGGAGATCTTCCTGACCCAGGGGTTGAATCTGGGTCTCCTGCATTGGCAGGCAAGTTCTTTACCACTGACCCCCATGGAAGCCCTTGGAGCAGCTCAAAGCCCTCCTGGAATGAGGAATCAATCAACGTAAGCCAAGGCTCAGGTATTCACTCGGCCATCAATGCCCTTCAAACTGCACTCCCCACCCGCCCCCCTCCCTAAACCCCGGTCTGTAGAAGCCCTCTGGAGGAGTCGACCTCCTGCCGAGGCTGCTTCTCCCTGGACTCCAGGGCGAAGCCTGACCGACAGGCTTCACAGACACAAGGCAGAGGGTCAACTGGAAGAGGGTGGCTGAGGGCGTCTATGGCGCTCTGCCCCTGGGCTCGTCTTTTCTCTTTCTAATGCCTTTGGCTCTTCCACAGGACGCATTACCAGGCTGAGAGAAAGTACCCCTAGGAGAACTTGAATTCATTCACCCAAAATAATTAGACATCTGAGAAGTACAACTACTATAAAAGACAGTAAGTCAAGCTGCGTATGTCACCTGAAGCAGAATAATTGAAGTAGGTGTACCAAGATTTCAAAGTAAAGCATGATGATTATATTAAAAAGAAAAGGGAAGACAGTTCTAAAATAATGCAAGAACAAGAAGTCATAGGAGAGAACCAAAGCAAAAGATTAGCTAGGGAAGAGACTTGTTGTTTAGTTGCTCAGTCGTGTCTGACTCTTTGAGACTCCATGGAGTGTATCCCACCAGGCTCCTCTCTCCATGGAATTTTTCAGGCAAGAATACTGGAGCAGGTTGCCATTTCCTCTCCTAGGGAATCTTCCTGACCCAGGGATCAAACTGCTTCTCTTGCATTGGCATACGGGTTCTTTACCACTGAGCTACCAGAGAAGCCAATGGAAAATATACTATTTAAAGTAAAGGACACAACCTGGCAGGAGACGTCCTTGCCTCCCCTCTGCCTAGCCTCAGGTCAGAAACGCCGCAGAGGAAGGCATTCTGTTCTCTCGTTCTGTAAACAGAGCAGAGCTGGACCCTGTGCCCCCGCGACAAGAAGAGCATTGCCACCTCTCAGCCTGTTCCTTTGTCCATTTCTTTATTCAGAAATGCTTAGCATTGCCTCATTATACATTTAGGGCCAATGTTGCTGTCAAATTGACTCTGAATCAGGTTCCTACACAACAGAAAATAAAACAAATTTGTAGTGAAAAAAAAAAAGGATGCAATAGATGGTGTAAGTATCAGATTAGATACAATTGAATTAAGACTTCCCAGGTGGTGCTTGGACTTGAGGTGGCACTAGTGGTAAAGAACCTGCCAGCTCATGCAGGAGACCTAAGAGACGTTGGTCGATCCCTGGGTCAGGAAGATCCCCTGGAGGAGTAACCTCCTGCCGAGGCTTTTTGGACTCCAGGGCGAAGCCTGACCGACAGGCTTCACAGACACAAGGCAGAGGGTCAACTGGAAGAGGGTGGCTGAGGCGTCTATGGCGCTCTGCCCTGGGCTCGTCTTCTCTTCTAATGCCTTTGGCTCTTCCACAGGACGCATTACCAGGCTGAGAGAAAGTACCCCTAGGAGAACTTGAATTCATTCACCCAAAATAATTAGACATCTGAGAAGTACAACTACTATAAAAGACAGTAAGTCAAGCTGCGTATGTCACCTGAAGCAGAATAATTGAAGTAGGTGTACCAAGATTTCAAAGTAAAGCATGATGATTATATTAAAAAGAAAAGGGAAGACAGTTCTAAAATAATGCAAGAACAAGAAGTCATAGGAGAGAACCAAAGCAAAAGATTAGCTAGGGAAGAGACTTGTTGTTTAGTTGCTAAGTGGTGTTTGACTCTTTGTGACTCCATGGGCTGTAGCCCACCAGGCTCCTCTCTCCATGGAATTTTCCAGGCAAGAATACTGGAGCAGGTTGCCATTTCCTCCTTCAGGGAATCTTCCCGGCCCAGGGATCTAACTGCATCTCCTGCATTGGCATACGGGTTCTTTACCACTGAGCTACCAGAGAAGCCAATGGAAAATATACTATTTAAAGTAAAGGACACAACCTGGCAGGAGACGTCCTTGCCTCCCCTCTGCCTAGCCTCAGGTCAGAAACGCCGCAGAGGAAGGCATTCTGTTCTCTCGTTCTGTAAACAGAGCAGAGCTGGACCCTGTGCCCCCGCGACAAGAAGAGCATTGCCACCTCTCAGCCTGTTCCTTTGTCCATTTCTTTATTCAGAAATGCTTAGCATTGCCTCATTATACATTTAGGGCCAATGTTGCTGTCAAATTGACTCTGAATCAGGTTCCTACACAACAGAAAATAAAACAAATTTGTAGTGAAAAAAAAAAAGGATGCAATAGATGGTGTAAGTATCAGATTAGATACAATTGAATTAAGACTTCCCAGGTGGTGCTTGGACTTCGCAGGTGGCACTAGTGGTAAAGAACCTGCCAGCTCATGCAGGAGACCTAAGAGACGTTGGTTCGATCCCTGGGTCAGGAAGATCCCCTGGAGGAGTAAATGGCAACACACTCTAGTATTCTTGCCTGAAGAATCCCATAAACAGAGGAGCCTGGCAGGCTATGGTCCATTGGGTCATAAAGAGTCAAACATGACTAAAGCGACTTACCGCACATGCACACAGTAAAGACGAAAGTCAGATTGAGAACCATCCTAGAAGGAAGCAGGAAAAAATAAAGAGATAACAACTGAAAAAATAAACCTAAGAGAGATGGAGAGTAGAAGTAGGTATCCTAAAGGAGAGACAATGAAAAATGGAGAATATGGAAGAATTGAAGAAATGGAGATTAGATGTTCCATAATTAAAGGAAAGTGAATGAAATTAGATTGAAAGGATCATTGAGTAGCCAACAGTAGTAATAAAGAAAAATCCATCCAAGGATATCATGATAAAATTGAAAATATGAAAGACGAAGAGGAAAGGCAGAGAGAAACAGCATCACTTACAAAGCGCCAAGATTGACGACATTATACATCTCAGTAACAATACTTGATCAAGGAAGTCAAAGAGTAATGTTATTATAAGACTTGAAAGAAGAGAACCCTTCCAATCCAGAATTTTAAAGGCAGCCAAATTGTCATTCAAACATGAGGTCATACTAAAAATATTCTTAGACAAATAAAGCCTTAGAAGTTAGAATACATACACAAAGACCCACACTGGAAATACTTGCAAAGGAAATACTTCAATAATGAAAGAAACAAATCCAGGAGCTGCTGTAGGAACTGTGGTAAGTTAGGGTGTTTAAGTCCAGAGTCAGTGCAAGAAACATAAACAGAACTCAGCATTTTTGGTAAGAAGGGCTTTTAATGCGCCTAATTTTTTTACAATATAGGGAAGGTTGGAGGCTTCCAAAACACTGTAGAACTGGCCAAACTGGAGCACTCTGGCACTGGCCATAATCAGGAAAGTGAAGGAATCACAAAGCTTCCCGGAACTATTCAATTTAGGGATACACGGCCACGGCCATGTGATCCAGGCATCCAGACACTGGTCTGCTGTAACTACCCAGATTCTGAACCTCAAAGTCTGGCCACACTTGCTCCTCTTTTTAACAAAGGACCGGACTTGGGCTAAGACACTTTGGGAGGTAACACTGTCCAGCTAGAATTGAATGACATTGATCTGTTTCATCTCATTTATTTTGGTGCTTTCTATTGATGGCAAGTGACCCTGGTTTTCCATTTTCAGAAATGATGGAACATTTCTGGTTACAGGTTATTTTCAAATGTTTTAAAGGAAAAGTAGGTCCTGGGATCTCAAGCCATCGTGATTGGTCCCAACAATTATAAGTAGTCAGAGGTGGAAGAGGTAACCTAGGGAGGAGACAGTTGAGGGTCAAGACAGAGGAAGGTCTAGATTGAGGTAGCATCGAGAAGACAGCACAGGAGCAAAGGCCAGTGTGCTGATTATCTGTCCCCGTGTAACCAGCGGCTCCGAGACTCAGGGGCTTGATGGCGCTATAGGCTGAGCGGACTCCGAGGAGAGGTCCTCACTCGGGGTCTGTCACATGGTTTCTGTCTGACATTCACATCTCAAGGCTCGGCTGGCCTGGGTGTCCATGGCTGCTCGCTCCCATGACATGTGCTTAGTGACACGTGGCTGTCAGTTGGGAGCACAGCTAGGGCTGTCAACTAGCCCGTCTACCCGTGGCCTCCGCGTGTGCCTTAGGCTCCACAGAGCATGTCAGCTGGGTTCCGAGAAGGAGGATTCCAGAAATGAGCATCCTGAGAGGCAGGAAGCAGAAGCTGCCCCAGAAGGGCTGGCTGCATCCAAACTGCCAGGGTCACTTCTGCCCTATCCTAGGGGTCCCAGCCGTCGTGGGCTCACCTGGATTTAAGAAAGTGGAGAAATAGACTGCACTTCTTCAGTGGGGAGATAGTGTGCAGTTCATAATAGCTTCCCAGGGTTGAGAAGCATGGGTGAGTTTAGGAACTAGGACATACTCATTCCCTGCCTAAGGATGAGGAGAAAGGTAGGAGACAAGGGCTGGTGGATAAAACAGGAAAAGGTTCATGAAAGTTTGGGTGGTAAGACAAAGGATTACGGCTTTATTCTGTAGCCAGCTAAAGGTAGATGTCATGATGATATTGGAATAAAAGAGAGACACCATGCCGGAAGACAAGGTCTCAGCAATTTTCTCCAACAGGTGGATCCCCAGGGAAGATGGCTGGTGGCTTCTATTCCTTTACAGTAGAATATGCCAGCAGCACCGTGGAGTGAAAAAAAAAAAAAGATACTGCCCCCCAATCCACTAAGCATCTGTCAGTGATCACATGCTAGGTACACGGTCAGGCCAGGCAATGTAAAAGTAAATGTACGATTCATAAACCACTGGGCTAACCTGCAGATTCTGCTATTTCTCCATTTGGTCTATAGCTTCTAGTTCTTCTCTTGGATTCTTCATGGACCCCAAATCCTTTGCTAGGATAAGAGTCTTTTTAAAATTATAAGTAGTCAGAGGTGGAAGAGGTAACCTAGGGAGGAGACAGTTGAGGGTCAAGACAGAGGAAGGTCTAGATTGAGGTAGCATCGAGAAGACAGCACAGGAGCAAAGGCCAGTGTGCTGATTATCTGTCCCCGTGTAACCAGCGGCTCCGAGACTCAGGGGCTTGATGGCGCTATAGGCTGAGCGGACTCCGAGGAGAGGTCCTCACTCGGGGTCTGTCACATGGTTTCTGTCTGACATTCACATCTCAAGGCTCGGCTGGCCTGGGTGTCCATGGCTGCTCGCTCCCATGACATGTGCTTAGTGACACGTGGCTGTCAGTTGGGAGCACAGCTAGGGCTGTCAACTAGCCCGTCTACCCGTGGCCTCCGCGTGTGCCTTAGGCTCCACAGAGCATGTCAGCTGGGTTCCGAGAAGGAGGATTCCAGAAATGAGCATCCTGAGAGGCAGGAAGCAGAAGCTGCCCCAGAAGGGCTGGCTGCATCCAAACTGCCAGGGTCACTTCTGCCCTATCCTAGGGGTCCCAGCCGTCGTGGGCTCACCTGGATTTAAGAAAGTGGAGAAATAGACTGCACTTCTTCAGTGGGGAGATAGTGTGCAGTTCATAATAGCTTCCCAGGGTTGAGAAGCATGGGTGAGTTTAGGAACTAGGACATACTCATTCCCTGCCTAAGGATGAGGAGAAAGGTAGGAGACAAGGGCTGGTGGATAAAACAGGAAAAGGTTCATGAAAGTTTGGGTGGTAAGACAAAGGATTACGGCTTTATTCTGTAGCCAGCTAAAGGTAGATGTCATGATGATATTGGAATAAAAGAGAGACACCATGCCGGAAGACAAGGTCTCAGCAATTTTCTCCAACAGGTGGATCCCCAGGGAAGATGGCTGGTGGCTTCTATTCCTTTACAGTAGAATATGCCAGCAGCACCGTGGAGTGAAAAAAAAAAAAAGATACTGCCCCCCAATCCACTAAGCATCTGTCAGTGATCACATGCTAGGTACACGGTCAGGCCAGGCAATGTAAAAGTAAATGTACGATTCATAAACCACTGGGCTAACCTGCAGATTCTGCTATTTCTCCATTTGGTCTATAGCTTCTAGTTCTTCTCTTGGATTCTTCATGGACCCCAAATCCTTTGCTAGGATAAGAGTCTTGAGTTTTGACTAAAATATTATGGTGCAAGACCAAGTCAGTTACTTAGCCCTCTTGTATGAACCGGCGTGTGTGAGAGTTCTGCATGCCTGTCACTTGGTAATGTATGTCAAGCCTCGAGCAGAGTGCCTGGGGCATGTTATTGTTGTTCACTCACTAAATCATGTCTGACTGTTTGCGACCCCATGAACTCCAGCACCCCACCATCCTTCACCATCTCCTGGAAAGAAAGTGTTAGTCACTCAGTCGTGTCTGACTCTTTTTTTCTTTTTCCATTTGGGACATTTTTATTTATTTATTTATTTATTTTTAAACCTTTATTTTACTTTTAACTTTTACAGTTTTGTTGTTTACAGATATGCATGTTCTCAGATTAGTCATATGTATATCCCCCCCTTCCCACCCCTCCCGACCATCACACAGCACCCCTGAAGGATCCCCTTTTCTCACAGAGCAATGACTACAGCTATTTTCTTCACTTATGGTAGTACAGGCCTTCATGCTACTTCCTTTACGCCTCCCATCCTCTGTTCCCCACAATGTCCACAATGTCCCACAATGTCCATATGTCCACTGTCCATATCTATTTTTCTGTCACTTCACTGCATGTGCCATCATCACCATCCTACTAGATTCCATATATGTGTGTTGATATACTGTACTTGTCCTTCTCTTTCTGACTGACTTCACTTTTTATGACAGGTTCTAGATTCAGCCACCTCATTAGGGCTGATTCTTCTGCATTTCTCTTTACAGTTGTGTAGTATTCCATTGTATATATGTACCAGAGCTTTTGTATCCATTTGTTCGTCGATGGACATCTAGGTTGCTTCCATGTTCTAGCTATTGTATAGAGAGCTGCAATGAACATTGGGGTACAGGTGCTTCTTTCAGATTTGATTTCATCAGGGTATGGTCAGTGATCACATGCTAGGTACACGGTCACCTGTAAAAGTAAATGTACGATTCATAAACCACTGGGCTAACCTGCAGATTCTGCTATTTCTCCATTTGGTCTATAGCTTCTAGTTCTTCTCTTGGATTCTTCATGGACCCCAAATCCTTTGCTAGGATAAGAGTCTTGAGTTTTGACTAAAATATTATGGTGCAAGACCAAGTCAGTTACTTAGCCCTCTTGTATGAACCGGCGTGTGTGAGAGTTCTGCATGCCTGTCACTTGGTAATGTATGTCAAGCCTCGAGCAGAGTGCCTGGGGCATGTTATTGTTGTTCACTCACTAAATCATGTCTGACTGTTTGCGACCCCATGAACTCCAGCACCCCACCATCCTTCACCATCTCCTGGAAAGAAAGTGTTAGTCACTCAGTCGTGTCTGACTCTTTTTTTCTTTTTCCATTTGGGACATTTTTATTTATTTATTTATTTATTTTTAAACCTTTATTTTACTTTTAACTTTTACAGTTTTGTTGTTTACAGATATGCATGTTCTCAGATTAGTCATATGTATATCCCCCCCTTCCCACCCCTCCCGACCATCACACAGCACCCCTGAAGGATCCCCTTTTCTCACAGAGCAATGACTACAGCTATTTTCTTCACTTATGGTAGTACAGGCCTTCATGCTACTTCCTTTACGCCTCCCATCCTCTGTTCCCCACAATGTCCACAATGTCCCACAATGTCCATATGTCCACTGTCCATATCTATTTTTCTGTCACTTCACTGCATGTGCCATCATCACCATCCTACTAGATTCCATATATGTGTGTTGATATACTGTACTTGTCCTTCTCTTTCTGACTGACTTCACTTTTTATGACAGGTTCTAGATTCAGCCACCTCATTAGGGCTGATTCTTCTGCATTTCTCTTTACAGTTGTGTAGTATTCCATTGTATATATGTACCAGAGCTTTTGTATCCATTTGTTCGTCGATGGACATCTAGGTTGCTTCCATGTTCTAGCTATTGTATAGAGAGCTGCAATGAACATTGGGGTACAGGTGCTTCTTTCAGATTTGATTTCATCAGGGTATAAGCCTAAGAGTGGGATTGCTGGGTCATATGGTGCTTCTATTTTTAGTTTTTTAAGAAATCTCCAGGGCTTCCCTGGTGGTCCAGTGGGTAAGGACACCGCCTTGCAGTGCAAGGGGCGCCGGTTCGATCCCTGGCCTGGGAAGATCCCGCGTGCTGTGGAGCGGCTGGACTGATGTGTCCAATTACCGAGCCGGAGCTCTGGAGCACATGCGCCCAGAGCCGGTGCTCTGCGACAACAGAGGCCACTGCGATGGGAGTCCCACACGTGCCAAAGAACAAAGACGGATGAAAATAGATAAATGAAAGACCTGTAGAAGTGGCCTGCCCGCCTGCCTCCCTCCCTCCCCAACCCGCCCCCGCCTCCAAAAAAAAAAAAAAAAGAAATCTCCATACTGTCTTCCGTAGAGGCTGTTATCAATTTACATTCCCACCAGCAATGCAGGAGTGTTCCCTTTTCTCCGCACTCTCTCCAGCATTTATTGTCTGTCGATTTGTGGATGATGGCCATTCTGATGGGTGTGAGATGATTTCTCATTGTAGTTTTGATTTGCATTTCTCTAATTATAAGTGAAGTTGAGCATCGTTTCATGTGCTTTGGGGCCATCTGTATGTCGTCTTTGGTGTCTGACTCTTTGCAACTCCACAGAGTATCTCCCACCAGGCTCTTCTGTCCATGGAATTCTCCAGGTAAGAATACTGGAGTGAGTTGCCATCAAATTCATGTCCAGTGAGTTGGTGATGCTACCTAACCATCTCATCCTCTGCCACCCTCTTCTTTTGCCTTCAATTTTTCCCAGCATCAGAGTCTTTTCCAGTGAGTCAGCTCTTTACATCAACTGGCCAAAGTATTAAAGCTTCAGTCTGATGCGTAGTGGGCACTAATAAATGGGAGTTTCCTTCTCCAGGACCTGCCCAAAACCTCCCCACTGGTCTCAAGTAGGTCCATGTCTTCTGAAACTTCACAGCATCTTATAGGTACCTGGGGCTTCCCAGGTGGCTCAGATGGTAAAGAATCCTCTTACGATGCAGGAGACCTGAGCTTAGTCCCTGGGTTGGGAAGATCCTCTGGAGAAGGGAAAGGCCACCCACTCCAATGTTCTTGCCTGGAGAATTCCATGGCTTGTCTTTGGGGTCGCAAAGAGTCAGACACGACTGAACGACTTGGCTCTCACAGGTACTTGGCTTACAGCACGTATTGCATGAAGATGCTATAATTAGCAGACAAGTCTGTCTTCTATTCTAGGAGCTTCTTGGGAAATGAATTCATGCACCCATAGAAGCTGCATGGAAGAGATGGATTCACTTATTACTAATAATTATGATCTCAATTGATTATTGCAACCAGGAAAAAGATACGAATCATCAAGTTCAGTCTGCAGAGAAGGAAACAGGCTCAGAGAGGTTTAGTCCCAAGCCCAAAGACACTCAGACTGGAATCCAAGCCCACGTCTAACTCTAAACTCCCTCCTAGGGCTTCCCTTGTGGCTCAGTGGATAAGAACCCGTCTGCCAATGCAGGAGACACAGGTTTGATCCCTGATCTGGGCAGATCCCACATACCGCAGAGCAGCTAAACCCACACATCAACAAAGACCAAGCGCAGCCAAAAATAAATAAAGAAAAGTTAAAAAAAAAAACAACAAAACAAATCCCTCCTCAGTCTGCTTCACCACACCACCACATCCCAGGAAGAGGGCCGTTCCAGGAGAGGACACACCCGTCTGGTCAAGGGGACGAGCAGTCCTCGAGCCCAGGGTCGGTCATGTGGGTGCCAAGATGGGACGAGGAGGAGAAGGAGGAGGTGATCCATGGAATTCTCCAGGTAAGAATACTGGAGTGAGTTGCCATAAACTCCTAACCACTCTCATCCTCTGCCACCCTCTTCTTTTGCCTTCAATTTTTCCCAGCATCAGAGTCTTTTCCAGTGAGTCAGCTCTTTACATCAACTGGCCAAAGTATTAAAGCTTCAGTCTGATGCGTAGTGGGCACTAATAAATGGGAGTTTCCTTCTCCAGGACCTGCCCAAAACCTCCCCACTGGTCTCAAGTAGGTCCATGTCTTCTGAAACTTCACAGCATCTTATAGGTACCTGGGGCTTCCCAGGTGGCTCAGATGGTAAAGAATCCTCTTACGATGCAGGAGACCTGAGCTTAGTCCCTGGGTTGGGAAGATCCTCTGGAGAAGGGAAAGGCCACCCACTCCAATGTTCTTGCCTGGAGAATTCCATGGCTTGTCTTTGGGGTCGCAAAGAGTCAGACACGACTGAACGACTTGGCTCTCACAGGTACTTGGCTTACAGCACGTATTGCATGAAGATGCTATAATTAGCAGACAAGTCTGTCTTCTATTCTAGGAGCTTCTTGGGAAATGAATTCATGCACCCATAGAAGCTGCATGGAAGAGATGGATTCACTTATTACTAATAATTATGATCTCAATTGATTATTGCAACCAGGAAAAAGATACGAATCATCAAGTTCAGTCTGCAGAGAAGGAAACAGGCTCAGAGAGGTTTAGTCCCAAGCCCAAAGACACTCAGACTGGAATCCAAGCCCACGTCTAACTCTAAACTCCCTCCTAGGGCTTCCCTTGTGGCTCAGTGGATAAGAACCCGTCTGCCAATGCAGGAGACACAGGTTTGATCCCTGATCTGGGCAGATCCCACATACCGCAGAGCAGCTAAACCCACACATCAACAAAGACCAAGCGCAGCCAAAAATAAATAAAGAAAAGTTAAAAAAAAAAACAACAAAACAAATCCCTCCTCAGTCTGCTTCACCACACCACCACATCCCAGGAAGAGGGGGCCGTTCCAGGAGAGGGACACACCCCGTCTGGTCAAGGGGGACGCAGCAGTCCTCGAGAGCCCAGGGTCGGTCATGTGTGGGTGCCAAGATGGGACGCAGGAGGAGAAGGAAGGAGGTGTGCAGGGCTTCGAGTGCCAGGCCTGGGTGCAGGGAGCAGGCTGGAAAGGACTGAGGGTTCCGGCACTCCCCAGTTAGCACCGTAACCTCTGCTCCCAGCCCGCTGGTCGCCTGATGCCTGATGGCCGCGTCCCTCAAGTGAGGGCTGGGCCTGGAACATGGGTCTCCCGACCCGCAGCCCTGAGCTCACCTCACCCCGCTTCTTCCTTGTCACGGCCTCCCTTTCAGGCTGTGTGTTTGCTCAGAGTCCGAGCCCGGGGCGGAGGGCAGAGAAATATTTATTCATGCCACCACCCGCCCTGCCTCCTTTAGGCCCCCAAGGCCTCCCTCACAGAGAAGCTCAGTTGCATAACCCCGAGCTGACACAGCAGGAAGGAGAAGGAAATAAATTATAATTACTCATTTGTCCTCAGTCTCGGACACCCTTTGGATAGCTTGACATTTGCCTCTCTTCTTCCCATCTTTCTGACCTAAGGCCTCCAGGGGAACCTCGGAGGTTCTCCATCAGACCTTGATTTTAGCCTCAATGCTGGTGAGGCTGGAGCTTTTGAGGAGAACTTCCAGGAGGCCAGGGAAGGGAGAGAAGTGAGATCTCAAAGGGCTGCTTTATGCCAGGCACTCTGCCAGAGGCTTTATATTCATAACCTCATTTTACCTCTTGAAGAAGGTCCTGTTTATTCCCTTCATTCTGCAGAAAAGGAATGGAGCCTCAGAGAAGTTAAGTAACTTCCCCAAGGGCAATCAGCAGAGCCAAATCAGGAGCTCTGCGGCTCCTCGTTTTCAAACGTCTCCCATGGAATCTGTGACAGAGGGACTCTGGAGAGAGCAAGGCATGCTAGCATCTCCCTGTGGAGGAAATTCTTCCATAGCTTAATCCCCAAACATCCCTCACGTTCAGTCCCCACCTGGTCTTCCCTGGACACTCAGCTCCGCTGCACTGGGACCCTCACAGCCCCACGCCCCTCACCAATCTCGCACTTCCCTTCCAGAGAGTATCAGAAGTGCTAGGAGGTGAGGCAAGAGTGCTCTGGCACATGCAAAGTCCCCGTGGGCACAATGTGACAGAGTGACAGGACAGAACTCAAACTGGAAGGAGACTGGCAGGGTCTGCAGGATCCAGAGCCTGCACAGGGGACCTGCTGACTATGGTCAATTCTACTGTGATGTAGACTTGGCATTTCTAAAGATCGCGGCAGCTGCTGTGGAGAAGGGTTGCAGGAGCCCAGAGTAGAGGCCGTCCTGGCCCTTTGGGCAGCGACGGCAGCATCCAGGTGAGAGAAGGCAGGCGCTTGGACCCAAGCTGGGGTGGGAATGGTGCAGGAGTTTAAGAAGATGTGTAGGAACTGAAGGTAGATCTGAAAGGGCCTGGTGATGGGCATGGCAGACGGGTGACAGGCGGTGACTTTAGTGGGCTTCTGGCCTCAGAGCGTATGTGGGTGGCAGTGACATTTCCTGCAATGGGAGCCTGGGAGAGATCAGATTCTGTGAAGCGCCGGGGCGTGACTGAGCCCCGACACTGCCCGGGCCCTCAGCAAGGGGACTCAGACATACAGGAGCAGCAACAGTGGTGACTGACTACAGCGGCTGACCGAGGGCAGGGTTTGAACCCTGGTCCGTCTCTAGAGCCGCTCTTGTAACACCCCGCACTGTCCAGTCAGCATGCCCTCATCTTCATTTTCTTTGTTTCCTTTTGGTTGTCCTGGGTCTTTGTGCGGCACCCGGGCTCTTTGGTGTAGCGTGTGGGCGCTTTAGTTGTGGCCCTCCGGCTTCGTTGCCTTGCAGCATATGGGATCTTAAATCCCGGCTCAGGGATGGAGCCCAAATCCCCTGCGTGAGAAGGCGGATTCTTGACCCCTGGACCACCGGGGAAATCCCATCTTCATTTTTCTAAGTGCCTACAAGGTGCCAAGGACCCAGACCCTGGGAGGTCCTCTGGGAACAACAAAGACAAGTGCCTGCTCTCGCCGATCGTAGGGTCTAGAGGGCTGGATGGGTCACAGATGAGTTTCCGCTGGTGCTTGTTCTAGGAAGGAGGTTAAAGAGGATACGTGAGACAATGCCTGGGGTTGGATGGAAGCATCTTAGGGTGGTGACAAAGTCACACAATAGTAAAATCGCATGATCACACAGTTCAGGACCGCAGCAGGGATTGGGGATGGGAGTAAACAAACTGTATGGGGTGAATTTAAAAAAAAACAGAAACGTTTGATATAAGCGCCTGAAGTGTTGGAAGGTTTGGGTTTGACGTATTAATAGGAGTTCACCAAGCAGACAAGATTAGCAAGTCATTCTGCAGAGAAGCATGAATATGAGCAGCAGCAAGTAATACTATAGGAGATATGTGGGGGAGGCACAACTACAGTTCATAAGCTTCCTGTGGATTCAAATGCCAGGCCGATATTGTTTCCTTGTTGTCTCTATGTTTAGCACATAGCAGATGATTAGTGAATATTTTACGGAATGCGTATGTGCCTGAAGAAATGAACAAATGCGGAATGGTCCACTGGTTAGGACTCTGCACTTTCATTGCCAAGGTTCTGGGTTCAATCCCTGAAGGAAGAACTAACAACCAGTGCCCACAGTCCACAGTCCTCCTTGGTGACTCTGAGCAGCTCTTTCCCAAGGCAGCCATGCTCCCCAAACAGCACAGTATCTGCTGTGGTTTGTAGGTAAACAGATGTACCTCTGGGCAGTTCAGTGAGAAAATGAAGTACCTATAAATGTGTTTTGCAGTAGCTCTTCCTGGCCAAGTTTCCTGCCAGCTCAAGAAACAACATAAAGCAAAAGCTGGCACGCCCCTCGCCTGCGCTGCCCACCACGCCCAGGAGGACCCAGTTGCCCCTGGCACACTCAGCCCCCGACACACCCCTCACACCCTTCCCCACAGCGCTCTCCTGCTCTTTTTCATATTTCCTTGGGCCCCAGGCCTTGCGTGTTCTGCACACCCTCAAAGCCTCTTCCATGTTCCCACTGACTCTTCAGAGATGGCGAGGTGGGTACTGGGAGGCCCCTGGTTTGGAAAGGAGAAGACTGGGTCCCCTTCCTGCTCTGTGACTCTGAGTGAATGACTTGGCTCTCTGAGCCTCAGTTTCCCAGGGCATAAAACAGAATGGGTGTGACGAGGGGGGAATGAGATTATGAATAAGAACCCCCAGGTACAGTGCTAGATGCAGAGGCGGCCCCTGAAGGGAGCAGTAGTGACAGAGAGTGAGATAAGTGCCCATCCCCCCACTCCAGCTCCTTGGCCGCCAGGCCAACCTATACAGCCAGGGCCCCTGGGCTCTCCCTGCCTCCACACCTGCCGAGCACCTTGGGCCCGTCAGCCTTGGGCAGTGGGGCTCATTCCACGTTGAAACTGGAAGGTACAGCAAGAACATAGAGATGTAACTGAGTTGTGTACACCATGGGCAGGCCACTGTGAACCTCTGGAGGAAAAAAGATTGGGCATGGGAGTGCAAGAAAGAAGCCAAACCCAAGTCTCTTCAGAGCCAGGTGCCCTGGCCCCCAGTTCCCCTAGCTAGATTCTTCTTATATTTTTTGTTTTTTAATTTTGGCCTTTTTCATTGGTTTTTCATTTATTTGTTTTCATCCATATTTATTCTTTGGCCTGGGTGGGCCTCCCATCGCAGTGGCCCCTCTCGTTGCACAGCACCGGCTCTGGGCGCATGCGCTCCAGAGCGCTGGCTCACAACTTGGACACACCGGTCCAGCCGCTCCACAGCACTTGGGATCTTCCCAGGCCAGGGATCGAACCGGCGCCCCTTGCACTGCAAGGCAAACTCTTTACCCACTGGACCACCAGGGAAGCCCTAGATTCTTCTTATTTTTGAGAATCCAGGCCAGTTGCTGTCCTACGAAATCCAATAATCTGAGCTTACCCCTAATGCTGACCTTTCAATGGTCTCCTGTTGATTCTCTGCCTCTCTCTCCACCTTTTTCCAGGGCTTGGCTAACCTTCCAGTCTTTGTAATGAATGAGTTAAGGATGTCAACTTTGCAGCATCTGTACAGAATTAGAGGAAATCTAGTGCTGTTTAACCTTGTCACATGATGTTCTTTCTTTGCGTCTCGATGTCCCAGGCTATGGTGCTCATGAAAAAAAAAATTGTTTTCATTGACAGATGTGTGTGGGATATTCTCACCTGTTCTGCAGGTTCACCATTCAGACCCCAACAGGGAGGCCTGACGTCAGGGACGAGAACCTTGGGCTGGAAGTTAGGAGCCCAGGGTTTGAGTCTCACCTCTGTTAACTTCCATGCTGTGTGACCTCAGCAAGTCACTTGTCCTGTTGGCACCTCAGTCTGCTCCCTGCAAAGTGCACAGCTGGGACGGTGGCCTCCCTCTCAGGCTCCCTCCATCCTGTGACCCTCTTGCCTCCCAGTTTGGTTCAGGACACAGCCCCTCACCCTCCCCAAGGCTCGCCTGCCTCCCACACCTTCCATTCCAGAAGCAACAGCCCTCCCCTTTCCTGCCCGAGCTGGGGCCTGGCAGGCTCTGGGCAGCAGACAGGACAGGAGGTGCGGAAACAATCCGGGCCATTCAAGCCGCCGGCCCGCGGGCAGCGCTGGCCCTCAGCCAGGCACAACAGGCTCCGAGATACAGAAGGGCGTTTGTCTGGGGGACCCAGGCTTTCATCTAAACCCTCCTGCTCTCCCTTCTGCCTCCTCTCAGGTGGAAGCTTTGCTAGGATTGGAATGGGGAGGGCGTGCAGACCCAGCAGCTCCTCTACGGACTGGGAAACTGCACAAGAGGAGGGAGGCCGGGAAGAAGAACAGGGGAGCCACGTGTGCAGGGTGACCACAGGGAGGGCAGAGGGTGGGGACAGTGGGGGACACAGGAAAGGGATTTGCACAGGGCAGGGGCAGTAGGGGGGGACTCAGGAGGAGAGTCTAATTCCCTGCCCTCACTGACCAGAGGACTCGGTGAGCAAGGGGTTCCCTTCTCCTCAGGCCTCAGTTTCCTCAGCTTTAAAATGACGCTGGGGAACTTCTCTGGTGGTTCAGTGGTTAAGAGCACCTTCTAATGCAGGGGATGTGGGTTCGATTCCTGGTCGGGGAATTAAAATCCTACATGCCCTGTGACCAAAAAACCCAGAACATAAGACAGAAGCAATCTTGTAACAACTGGTGTGTTTTAGAAACCCAGCGCAGTTATCCGGCAGGGTGGTTGAGGGCAAAGCCGAGGGGGCAGCGTGGGGCCAGGTGGGAGCTCATCATGCTCACCGGCTGCGGTTCCTTCAAACCTTTCTTGCTATTGTTGTTACTGATCTTGTCTTGAATGAATCAGAAGAAAAATTCTGGAAAGAGTCCCCAGTGAACAACCACACATTTTCCTGTCTGTGTGCCCTGAGGCACCTCACCAGCCTCCAGCGTTCCCCATGTAAGGAGAGCCGTGGACTCCACCATTTTCAGACCGGCTTCCACCAAATCCTCTGATCACAGCAGCTGTTCCCTCCATGGGAGAATCTGGGGGAAAGAGGACGATCGAGCTCCCCAAACTTGCCTCCCAGTTTGCCCCCCTGCCCCCCCACACCTTCCATTCCAGAAGCAACAGCCTCCCTTTCCTGCCCGAGCTGGGGCCTGGCAGGCTCTGGGCAGCAGACAGGACAGGAGGTGCGGAAACAATCCGGGCCATTCAAGCCGCCGGCCCGCGGGCAGCGCTGGCCTCAGCCAGGCACAACAGGCTCCGAGATACAGAAGGGCGTTTGTCTGGGGGACCCAGGCTTTCATCTAAACCCTCCTGCTCTCCCTTCTGCCTCCTCTCAGGTGGAAGCTTTGCTAGGATTGGAATGGGGAGGGCGTGCAGACCCAGCAGCTCCTCTACGGACTGGGAAACTGCACAAGAGGAGGGAGGCCGGGAAGAAGAACAGGGGAGCCACGTGTGCAGGGTGACCACAGGGAGGGCAGAGGGTGGGGACAGTGGGGGACACAGGAAAGGGATTTGCACAGGGCAGGGGCAGTAGGGGGGGACTCAGGAGGAGAGTCTAATTCCCTGCCCTCACTGACCAGAGGACTCGGTGAGCAAGGGGTTCCCTTCTCCTCAGGCCTCAGTTTCCTCAGCTTTAAAATGACGCTGGGGAACTTCTCTGGTGGTTCAGTGGTTAAGAGCACCTTCTAATGCAGGGGATGTGGGTTCGATTCCTGGTCGGGGAATTAAAATCCTACATGCCCTGTGACCAAAAAACCCAGAACATAAGACAGAAGCAATCTTGTAACAACTGGTGTGTTTTAGAAACCCAGCGCAGTTATCCGGCAGGGTGGTTGAGGGCAAAGCCGAGGGGGCAGCGTGGGGCCAGGTGGGAGCTCATCATGCTCACCGGCTGCGGTTCCTTCAAACCTTTCTTGCTATTGTTGTTACTGATCTTGTCTTGAATGAATCAGAAGAAAAATTCTGGAAAGAGTCCCCAGTGAACAACCACACATTTTCCTGTCTGTGTGCCCTGAGGCACCTCACCAGCCTCCAGCGTTCCCCCATGTAAGGAGAGAGCCGTGGACTCCACCATTTTCAGACCGGCTTCCACCAAATCCTCTGATCACAGCAGCTGCCTCCTAGGGTCACCCCAGAAGGTGTGGAGACCATGAGGGAGAATCTGTAGGGAGAGGAGTAGAAGGGAGAAGGCTTTTGGAGGAGCTGAATTTTCCATCGTAAGTTCATCCCCCAAACTCTCCAACAAAAGAGTGGATCTCCTTTCACTCTGGGCAAACACATAGGAAGTCTACCAGTTCCACTTTTTTCTTGGCTGGCAGAATTCTCCTGCATCTCCCTCCTCCCCTAATCGGACTGACTACTCCCAGGCTGCTGCAGGGCATCGCCTGGGCACCCCCTGGTCCCTGGGTCCCTTGGGCTTCTCATGCAGCTCACTCCTCCACTTCGGTGGGGTAAATTCTCCCGGAATATCCTGGGAAAAGGTGCATGGGATGGGATGGGTTTTTTGTGTGAAACTTCTTATGCCCCTAAATGTTGTTCTTCTGTCTTTAAACTCGGTAGTTAGTTTGGCTCCAGTGCACTTCTAGGCTGCAGATTATTTTCTCTCAGAATTTTGAAAGTTACCTCAGAGCTTGAGTGTTGCTGCTGTCAAATCCTCTGACGTTCTGGTTTCATCTGGATGTTGATCCTTATTATTGGTGTTTGACCTTATTTTTTTTTTTTTTTAAATTGACAGATATGGCGGCGGGTATTTTCTTCATGTCCTGTGTTCTAGGAGGTGGTGATGAGTCCCATTGTGCTTCTCTTTTATTCACGTTTCTGGGGAGTCCGCAGTCTTCTCATTCTGAAAATTCATGTCATTCATTTCTGGGAAATTTCCAGGTATTCTTTGATCATTTCTCCCCCTTGATTTTTTCCCACTTAATCATTTCTGAAAATCTTATCATTAGAATGTTGGCCCTCCTGGAGTAATTTGTTTTCGCCTTTTTTGCTCTCTCTCTTTTTTGGTTCCACTTTATGAGACATTTCCTCAACTATCTTCGAATGCTTCTGTTGTATTCTTGAATTTCTTTTGTCATATTTTAAATTCCTAGCACTCGTTCTTATCCTTAAAATAATCTCTTCTTATAGCATTCTGTTCTTGTTTTAATAGATGTAGCATCTTGTCTTTCCAAGGGTACTGAAGTGTTCTTTAGCCCTCTGCATTGTCTCCATGTGCTATAGCTTTTATTTGCTTGGCAGGGAGGACAGAAGGAAGGAGTGGATTTGAGCTACAAATACCTCTTTCCAGCCCCATGTGTTACCTTGGCTTTGGTGGCATCAGCAGAGTTTTTCTGGGATGTCTTCATTGCCCTCAGCTTTTCTTGGATCCCCCAGTTTGCAGGTTTGAGCCCTCGGTCTTTGCCAGACTGTTAAGTCACACTCAGCCATCAGCTTTTCCAACGTTCAAACCTGGACTGGGGTCCCTCCAGTGTGGCTGTCGTCTCTCCTTCTGCTTTTGGCATTGTAGACTCACGTGTCTGAATTCCTTCACTGCCATTCATGAGAAGTGGGGGTGGGTTTCAGAAGGAAGCAGGGATGAATACTTGTATGCCATCTGCTCTGTTTAGCCAGAATTCCTTCCTGCATTTTTTCCCCTCTTGCATTTTTTTTGGGGGGGGGGCCAGTGTCACAAAAATTAGAAACATAGGATGATCAAACCAGAAATTGACAGGTGGGTAAATAAAACTTAATAGACGTGGTGGACCTGAAACCCAGACTTCCAGGTCCACAGGCTACTGCCTTTTCCTAAGGACTTCAATATGATGTTAATCGGCCACCTCTCTTTGATCAGTGCTGGGCCAAACATGAAGGGAATGATCCCCACTACCTACTGATAGAAGGAAATATTCTTGAAGGATATAATTCCATGTCTCATCCTCTTTGAGCTATAGAGACATGATCCCCACAGCTCCTCTTTAAATCATCTCAGAGCCATGTACAGGGGGGTGCTAGTTGAATGAATGACTGGGAAAATGGACAGAACAAGTGGGAGAAGGAATGTGTGCAGAGTGGGTGGGTGGGTGGGCGCGTGAGTGGATGGGAGGGTGGAGGAGGAGATGGATAAATGGAACAAGAAATGGGCTTCCTGATTTCTGAGAACCAACCTCAAGGAACATATATCCAGTATGTCATTGTGTGTAGGACCAAGCTCAAGGTTGCATTATGTCAAGTCAGACCCCACCTTTGGGAGCTCTGACACACAATGGGACTGAGTCAAGCACAAGCAGAGCAGGTGGAGTCGGGGGAGATGATAAGGAACCCAACATGAATGGAGGGTGTAGGAGGGAGTCAGTTTGGATTCAGGCAGACTGGGGTTACCGTGTACTCAGCAGAGCATTTGGAGGTTTCTAAGGGTCAGCTGGTAAGGAATCCATCTGCAATTCAGGAGACCCTAGGTTGATTTCTGGGTCAGGAAAATTCCCTGAAGAAGAAATAGGCTGCCTACTCCAGTATTCTTGGGCTTCCTGGTAGCCCAGATGGCAAAGAATCCACTTGCAATGCGGGAGATTTCCAACGTTCAAACCTGGACTGGGGTCCCTCCAGTGTGGCTGTCGTCTCCTTCTGCTTTTGGCATTGTAGACTCACGTGTCTGAATTCCTTCACTGCCATTCATGAGAAGTGGGGGTGGGTTTCAGAAGGAAGCAGGGATGAATAGTTGTATGCCATCTGCTCTGTTTAGCCAGAATTCCTTCCTGCATTTTTTCCCCTCTTGCATTTTTTTGGGGCCAGTGTCACAAAAATTAGAAACATAGGATGATCAAACCAGAAATTGACAGGTGGGTAAATAAAACTTAATAGACGTGGTGGACCTGAAACCCAGACTTCCAGGTCCACAGGCTACTGCCTTTTCCTAAGGACTTCAATATGATGTTAATCGGCCACCTCTCTTTGATCAGTGCTGGGCCAAACATGAAGGGAATGATCCCCACTACCTACTGATAGAAGGAAATATTCTTGAAGGATATAATTCCATGTCTCATCCTCTTTGAGCTATAGAGACATGATCCCCACAGCTCCTCTTTAAATCATCTCAGAGCCATGTACAGGGGGGTGCTAGTTGAATGAATGACTGGGAAAATGGACAGAACAAGTGGGAGATGGAATGTGTGCAGAGAGGGCGGGAGGGTGGGCGCGTGAGTGGATGGGAGGGTGGAGGAGGAGATGGATAAATGGAACAAGAAATGGGCTTCCTGATTTCTGAGAACCAACCTCAAGGAACATATATCCAGTATGTCATTGTGTGTAGGACCAAGCTCAAGGTTGCATTATGTCAAGTCAGACCCCACCTTTGGGAGCTCTGACACACAATGGGACTGAGTCAAGCACAAGCAGAGCAGGTGGAGTCGGGGGAGATGATAAGGAACCCAACATGAATGGAGGGTGTAGGAGGGAGTCAGTTTGGATTCAGGCAGACTGGGGTTACCGTGTACTCAGCAGAGCATTTGGAGGTTTCTAAGGGTCAGCTGGTAAGGAATCCATCTGCAATTCAGGAGACCCTAGGTTGATTTCTGGGTCAGGAAAATTCCCTGAAGAAGAAATAGGCTGCCTACTCCAGTATTCTTGGGCTTCCCTGGTAGCCCAGATGGCAAAGAATCCACTTGCAATGCGGGAGACTTGGCTGCTTTCCCTGGGTTGGGAAGATCCCCTGGAGGAGGACATGGCAACCCACTCCAGCATTCTTGCCTGGAGAATGCCCATGAACAGAGGAACCTGGAGGGCTGCAGTCAATGGGGTTGCAAAGAATTGGGCACAACTGAGTGACTAAGCACATAGCATATCACAAGGGTCCATTGGCAATGCTGTTGCCATGTTAAACCCCTCTACAGAGTTCTTGGTATGTTCCAGTCTCGATTACCTTGCAGGAAGGATTCCTGCCTTCCAGTCTCAATTGTACACATTGTCTTCCCTCACTCAATATCCCCTGAGTCAGTAGCTACAAAGAAAGATGAGCTTTTGGAAGATTCTGTTTCTTGAGATCGGCTATGAATGCCTGGTCCATTCACTAGAGCCACAAGTTGGAAAGGGCTGTAGAGATCATCTCCAACCTAAGCCATTTTACAGGTGGGAAAACCAAGATCCAAGAAAGGGAGATGACTTTCCAAAGTCTGAAGGCAAGTGAATAACAAAAGGAGACCCAAGTTTCCTGATTCTCACCCCAAGTTAAGGATTCATTTTTGTTTCTTCCATACACACCAGCAACTCCCAGGCCCTACCAGTCCCATTCGGTCTTTTGCCTCCATGGAGGTGGTTTCACCATTTCTTCTGTCTCTTCCCTCAGTGGAGACAGAGGAGAAGGTCAAACCCTCTGGAAGTTCTGACCAGTCTCTCCTCAGATCCCCTTCTTGGGAAATCAGACTTCAGGGTCTGGCTCCCTGATTTCCCTGTTCATACCTGAGCTCGACAAAATGCAGCAAACACTTGACCAGGTGGAGAACTGGGGGCTCCAAGAAGATCAGGGGGAACACAGACTGGGGACAGGAGGGAAAAGAGAAGAGGGGCTAGGATAGACATTCACAGGTCACCCACCATCCAGCAGTTATAACATCTCATTTATTCTCAGAACCTCACAAGATAGGGAGTGTTATGCCTGTTTTATAAATGAGAACACTGAGGTCTAGAGAAGTGGTTTCGCTTGGAGAACTTGTCAGCAGGGAGCCCCGTGTGAAAACGCAGGACTACCTGACCCCAAAGTGATTGCCAGGTCCTGAACTCCTAGACCATGTGCCTAGGCCCAGTGCCGGCCAAAGGGCTCAGGAGACACCAGCAGAAGCTGGAATTTCTCTCCTGAGGGCTTTCTCCTGAGGGCCCAATCAACAAGGCCAAGGCCACAGGAATCAATGCAGAGTTGTGCACTAAAGTTCAAAGAGACAGCCGCATAAGAATGTCCTGGAGGTCCGGTTACCAGGCTGCAGCTCATCATAGTATTTTCACCATGCACAACGCAGCTGTTATTGCCTTCTAGCTCCAAAGCACTTTTGAGTGTAGAAAGCCCTTTCGTGTACCAATCTTAGGGCTTTGACTGACCATAAACAAGCGCCAGGTAAGTCAGGGAAAGGTTTGGGTGCCTCAACAGGGTGTGTGTGGAGCAGTGTGCTGTGGCTGCCTGAAAAGTCAGGGGTTTTTCAAGCTTAGCAATAGGTGTGTTGTATACCCTGAGTCGTAGCTTTTGGAAGATTCTGTTTCTTGAGATCGGCTAAGTGGTCCATTCACTAGAGCCACAAGTTGGAAAGGGCTGTAGAGATCATCTCCAACCTAAGCCATTTTACAGGTGGGAAAACCAAGATCCAAGAAAGGGAGATGACTTTCCAAAGTCTGAAGGCAAGTGAATAACAAAAGGAGACCCAAGTTTCCTGATTCTCACCCCAAGTTAAGGATTCATTTTTGTTTCTTCCATACACACCAGCAACTCCCAGGCCCTACCAGTCCCATTCGGTCTTTTGCCTCCATGGAGGTGGTTTCACCATTTCTTCTGTCTCTTCCCTCAGTGGAGACAGAGGAGAAGGTCAAACCCTCTGGAAGTTCTGACCAGTCTCTCCTCAGATCCCCTTCTTGGGAAATCAGACTTCAGGGTCTGGCTCCTGATTTCCCTGTTCATACCTGAGCTCGACAAAATGCAGCAAACACTTGACCAGGTGGAGAACTGGGGGCTCCAAGAAGATCAGGGGGAACACAGACTGGGGACAGGAGGGAAAAGAGAAGAGGGGCTAGGATAGACATTCACAGGTCACCCACCATCCAGCAGTTATAACATCTCATTTATTCTCAGAACCTCACAAGATAGGGAGTGTTATGCCTGTTTTATAAATGAGAACACTGAGGTCTAGAGAAGTGGTTTCGCTTGGAGAACTTGTCAGCAGGGAGCCCCGTGTGAAAACGCAGGACTACCTGACCCCAAAGTGATTGCCAGGTCCTGAACTCCTAGACCATGTGCTTAGTCCCAGTGCCGTCAAAAGGTCTCAGGAGACACCAGCAGAAGCTGGAATTTCTCTCCTGAGGGCTTTCTCCTGAGGGCCCAATCAACAAGGCCAAGGCCAACAGGAATCAATGCAGAGTTGTGCACTAAAGTTCAAAGAGACAGCCGCATAAGAATGTCCTGGAGGTCCGGTTACCAGGCTGCAGCTCATCATAGTATTTTCACCATGCACAACGCAGCTGTTATTGCCTTCTAGCTCCAAAGCACTTTTGAGTGTAGAAAGCCCTTTCGTGTACCAATCTTAGGGCTTTGACTGACCATAAACAAGCGCCAGGTAAGTCAGGGAAAGGTTTGGGTGCCTCAACAGGGTGTGTGTGGAGCAGTGTGCTGTGGCTGCCTGAAAAGTCAGTGAGCTGTTTGTTTGCATTAATCCAGCGTAATAGCAATAGGTTTTGTGCCCAGTCACTGTGCTGAATGTATCATGTTTTATCTCATCTAATTCTCACAGAACCCTGTGGAGTCTGTAATTCCTGTTTGTTTGTTTTTTAAATTTTTTTTTAGTTTTGGCCTTTTATTGGTTCTTTATGTATTGATTTTCATCCATCTTTATTCTTTGGCCTGTGTGGGCCTCCCATTGCAGTGGTCCCTCTCGTTGCAGAGCACCAGCTCTGGGCGCATGCACGCCACAGCGCTGGCTCACAACTTGGACACACCAGTCCAGCCGCTCCACGGCACGTGGGATCTTCCTGGGCCAGGGATCGAACCGGCGCCCCTTGCACTGCAAAGCAGACTCTTTACCCCCTGGACCACCAGGGAAGCCCTGTAATTCCTGTTTTCTAAGTGAAGAAAGTTGACTAAGGTCATGCATCTAGTTAATAATAGAATTCAGGCACAGATCTGATCATTGTCAAGAAAAATTCAGTTCAGGCCCCCTTGGGAGGCATGTACCTGGTGTAGGGTGTTATATTTAAGGAGGATGTTGATAGATAGAGAAATTAGGAACCCATCCATGAGGGGCTGTTGTTGATAGTCAGTCACCAAGTCGTGTCCAACTCTTTGCAACCCCGTAGACTGCAGCACTCCAGGCTTCCCTGTCCCTCACCATCTCCCGGGGTTTACTGTCACCCTAAAGATGGTTTGAAGAGGCTGAGAATATTTATCCTGGAAAAGAAAATCATCAGAGGACGTATAGTTGCCTTTTTCAAGGACAGAAAGCATCTCGACTTAGAAATAGGCTGGGTTCATGGGACATTTGTGCGCCCTCCGTTGCTCAGTCGTGTCCAACTCTTTGCAACCCCATGGACTGTAGCCCTCCAGCCTCCTCTGTCCACGGAACTCTCCAGGCAAGAAGACTGGAACAAGTTCCCATTGCCTACCTCCAGGGATCTTCCAAACCCAAGGATCAAACCCGTGCCTCCTACATTAGCAGACAGATTCTTTACTACTGAGCCACTTGGGAAGCCTAAGAGGACATTTACCAACTTGTGTTGGTTAAGTTCAATGGGTGATACTATAGCCAACTGCTATTGCCACCTACTGGTGGAAAGTTAAAATGATGTGCTGATTTCAGCTACTGTCACTGTTCTTTCATAGAATAACTTTTCATATGTAGAAGGGTTTTTAAACGTGATCATTCTCATGTGTAAGAAGTAACAGATTACCTCTGTGGGAAAAGACTTGGGACCAATGGGTTAAAGTCAGAAGGAGAGATTTTTTTTCCAAAATAAAAGTTAATTTTCTAATAATTAAGCCATCCTGGTAACTCAAGGAACAGCTTGAGAGTAGTGAGGTTATTATCTGTGGAAGAAACCAAGTCATACTGAATCTCCCATTTCCTAGGTGAATGAGAGAAATCAATCCCAGTGTTCTGGGAGGGTCTCAGGCATTCATGGCTTACCGATTCTGAGTTATAATTGCCTGTTTGGGTTAGGGGGTCTGCCTCCGAGTTCAGTTGGTAAAGGTTTCCCTGCAATGTCGGAGACCCAGGTTCTATCCCTGGGTTGGGAAGATCCCCTGGAGTAGGAAATGGCAACCCACTCCAGTATTCTTGCCTGGAAAATTCCATGGACAGAGGAGCCTGGCAGGTTAACAGTCCATGGGGTTGCAAGAGTGAGGCATGACTTAGTGATTAAACCACCACCACCTGCCAGGGTTGATAGCATCTGGGTTTTCTTATCCAGGGAGGAACATTTAGGCTAAGCCAGAGAGAAGAAGGTAGATACCATGGGGGCAGAGCAGAAGCGGGGGGGATATTTTGCACACATGGGGTCTGGCAATATTTATCCTCTAGTAATGGCCTTACAGTTGACCAAGGAACAGAAAGAGCTGTTTCAGTGAGTACATGGTCATGACTCTCCATCACTTTCCAAACTGACCTCCTACACGGGGCCGTTTTTTAAAAAACCCAGGAAACAACAGCTCATTGTGGATTCTGTAAATGTGATTAAGGCTCTGCTGGAGGCAGAGGTTCAGCGTATAGGCCAGGTCAGGGACCAGTCTGGGTCAGGGTTAGATCAAGAGTTCTGGCCTCTCTCTCTTCCCCAACCTGTGAGGGTTTTCTCATCAAAGCCCTACGTTGACTGGGGCCCCAGATGCTGGCCAATGCACCTTGTGCATTCTCTGGGAAGCAGTACAGGGGAGTTTATGGAGAAGAGACTGTGAAGTTAGACCAACCCCAGCTGGAATCCTAGTATGGTTACATATTCGCCTTGTGAGCTTAGATTGATATCTTCTCTGATCTGAGTCTCAGCTTCCCCATCTGTAGAAAGGGCACAGTGACTGTACCCTCCTAACCAGTCAGATATGAGGATTAAATGAGACCTCTCACATAAATCACGGAGTTCAGTGCCCGGAGCATTTAGTATTATTATTATTACATTTACCTCTGTTAGAGAAAATCTGCTCAACAGCTTGAGAGTGAGGTTATTATCTGTGGAAGAAACCAAGTCATACTGAATCTCCCATTTCCTAGGTGAATGAGAGAAATCAATCCCAGTGTTCTGGGAGGGTCTCAGGCATTCATGGCTTACCGATTCTGAGTTATAATTGCCTGTTTGGGTTAGGGGGTCTGCCTCCGAGTTCAGTTGGTAAAGGTTTCCTGCAATGTCGGAGACCCAGGTTCTATCCCTGGGTTGGGAAGATCCCCTGGAGTAGGAAATGGCAACCCACTCCAGTATTCTTGCCTGGAAAATTCCATGGACAGAGGAGCCTGGCAGGTTAACAGTCCATGGGGTTGCAAGAGTGAGGCATGACTTAGTGATTAAACCACCACCACCTGCCAGGGTTGATAGCATCTGGGTTTTCTTATCCAGGGAGGAACATTTAGGCTAAGCCAGAGAGAAGAAGGTAGATACCATGGGGGCAGAGCAGAAGCGGGGGGGATATTTTGCACACATGGGGTCTGGCAATATTTATCCTCTAGTAATGGCCTTACAGTTGACCAAGGAACAGAAAGAGCTGTTTCAGTGAGTACATGGTCATGACTCTCCATCACTTTCCAAACTGACCTCCTACACGGGGCCGTTTTTAAACAACCCAGGGAAACAACAGCTCATTGTGGATTCTGTAAATGTGATTAAGGCTCTGCTGGAGGCAGAGGTTCAGCGTATAGGCCAGGTCAGGGACCAGTCTGGGTCAGGGTTAGATCAAGAGTTCTGGCCTCTCTCTCTTCCCCAACCTGTGAGGGTTTTCTCATCAAAGCCCTACGTTGACTGGGGCCCCAGATGCTGGCCAATGCACCTTGTGCATTCTCTGGGAAGCAGTACAGGGGAGTTTATGGAGAAGAGACTGTGAAGTTAGACCAACCCCAGCTGGAATCCTAGTATGGTTACATATTCGCCTTGTGAGCTTAGATTGATATCTTCTCTGATCTGAGTCTCAGCTTCCCCATCTGTAGAAAGGGCACAGTGACTGTACCCTCCTAACCAGTCAGATATGAGGATTAAATGAGACCTCTCACATAAATCACGGAGTTCAGTGCCCGGAGCATTTAGTATTATTATTATTACATTTACCTCTGTTAGAGAAAATCTGCTCACCCTCCCTGTTACACTACCCCGTTTTCTGTGACCATGGGCCATGGCCATGGACGCATTTGACACTGAAATCTCCCTGCTGGACGTCACTTGGTTAACAGGACTTGCAGGGGGCCCCCCATACGAAAACACCCACACCCTTGGCCATCAACGCTCCACCGCCCTCCCTCCCACCTTCCCTGATGTGGTAGGAACAGAGATGCAATTGAGAGCCCTCAGCCCTTAGATGAGGCAAGATAGTCTCTGGGATTGCTCACTCTTCCCTCAGAGAGAAGAGCAGCTGAGCCCATCTCAAAGGGAGTCCCTCTCGGAACCCGGCACCCAGGAGGTCAGCCTGAAAGACCTGCGGAGGAGCCTGTACCCTTAGACGGCTCCATTACTGGTCAGTATGTGTCTGTGTGCACATGTGTGTGGGTTCCTGTAGTGACTGGTCGTGCCTCACCCCACCCTCACTTCGGGCGTGTACCAGGGGCTGAGGGTATGGAGGCAAGGATACAGGCTTTGAAGGTTCCAGTGCTGGGCTTCTTTGCCAAGCCTGCCGCATTCAGGCCATATGGAAAGTCTCAGGGTCCTCACTGGAGAGAGGCAAACCTATTTTACATGGCATTTGCTAATTAAATCAGAAGATAGATAAAAAAAATATCTGGCACAAGGTCTTCACACATGACAGACACTTGGATGATGGCTCTGGTCATATTCGTGCCTGTGGGTTTAATGGGAAATGAGTCTGTGATAGGGTCTAGCTTATCTAGTGATTATGCCATGTTTCTTTCCTTAGGTGACCTTTAGTCAATGGCCACCCATTTGCCTCTTTTATTCTGTTTTAAAAGGACTTGTAGGGAAATCCCTAGTGGGCTAGTGGTTAGGACTCAGTGCTTTCACTGCCATGGCCCTGGGTTCAGTCCTGGTTGGGGAACTTGATATCTTCTCTGATCTGAGTCTCAGCTTCCCCATCTGTAGAAAGGGCACAGTGACTGTACCCTCCTAACCAGTCAGATATGAGGATTAAATGAGACCTCTCACATAAATCACGGAGTTCAGTGCCCGGAGCATTTAGTATTATTATTATTACATTTACCTCTGTTAGAGAAAATCTGCTCACCCTCCCTGTTACACTACCCCGTTTTCTGTGACCATGGGCCATGGCCATGGACGCATTTGACACTGAAATCTCCCTGCTGGACGTCACTTGGTTAACAGGACTTGCAGGGGCCCCACATACGAAAACACCCACACCCTTGGCCATCAACGCTCCACCGCCCTCCCTCCCACCTTCCCTGATGTGGTAGGAACAGAGATGCAATTGAGAGCCCTCAGCCCTTAGATGAGGCAAGATAGTCTCTGGGATTGCTCACTCTTCCCTCAGAGAGAAGAGCAGCTGAGCCCATCTCAAAGGGAGTCCCTCTCGGAACCCGGCACCCAGGAGGTCAGCCTGAAAGACCTGCGGAGGAGCCTGTACCCTTAGACGGCTCCATTACTGGTCAGTATGTGTCTGTGTGCACATGTGTGTGGGTTCCTGTAGTGACTGGTCGTGCCTCACCCCACCCTCACTTCGGGCGTGTACCAGGGGCTGAGGGTATGGAGGCAAGGATACAGGCTTTGAAGGTTCCAGTGCTGGGCTTCTTTGCCAAGCCTGCCGCATTCAGGCCATATGGAAAGTCTCAGGGTCCTCACTGGAGAGAGGCAAACCTATTTTACATGGCATTTGCTAATTAAATCAGAAGATAGATAAAAAAAATATCTGGCACAAGGTCTTCACACATGACAGACACTTGGATGATGGCTCTGGTCATATTCGTGCCTGTGGGTTTAATGGGAAATGAGTCTGTGATAGGGTCTAGCTTATCTAGTGATTATGCCATGTTTCTTTCCTTAGGTGACCTTTAGTCAATGGCCACCCATTTGCCTCTTTTATTCTGTTTTTAAAAGGACTTGTAGGGAAATCCCTAGTGGGCTAGTGGTTAGGACTCAGTGCTTTCACTGCCATGGCCCTGGGTTCAGTCCCTGGTTGGGGAACTAAGATCCTGTGAGCCACAAGGTACAGCCAAAAAGAAAAAAATGAAATTGTAAGAAAGCATTACTGGTGAGTATTCTCAGCTTTATACTGGTAGACACAGAAGCAGAGAGTTTAGACAAATGCATATTAAAAGTCTTTATGTGCCAAGATGGGGAGTGTGTGTCGCAGGAGGGAGCAATTCAGGGACCTCTCCTTGAGAGCAGGAGTTGGGGGTGTGAGGTTGGGGAAGACTTTTATTCCATATTCTCTTAATGATCCATACTTATTTTTATAGAAAGAGCTTTTTTTCCCCTGTTTTGAGCTCCTGTTCAGCAAATATTCACTAATACCCACTGAAATCCTAAGAGATACCATTTATTGAGCACTTAAAAGCATTTTCCATACTTCACCTTGAACCTTCAGTTCCCTCTGAGAAAGCTACCTCCTTTTACAAACAGCCAACCCAGCTGGAAGAGGTCCAACCGCTCACTCAAGTCCTTCTACCCACCAAAGGTGAGGAGAGCCAGACTGTATCTGAAGGAGGCAGAAAGATGTGGAAACAAAAGCAGCCTCTGCCTCAAGGACCTGACAATGACTGCAGCAGGTTGGCTACCAGACACAGCACCTGAGACACAGGCTGTGGAGGGGCTTCTTTGCAGAGCGCTGCTGTAGAGAGTGGAGAGCAGGATGGTTAGTTCTGTCTGGCAGGAAGTCCTCCTGGAGGTGATTGGGCTCAGTCTGGAAGGTGCCTTTTGGAGGGGGGAGTGAGCAGTGGAGCACAGCTGGCAACCCAGGCCTGTTTAAGTGGTCCGGAGACAGGAAGTCCAGCCTAGCCGAAAGGCTGGCCAGCATGGGGACATCGGATGGAGCCTCAGAGGGATCCTGCAGGAAGCCTGAAGCATGACAGTCCAGAGGATCGGGTTTTGGGGAGGAAGGGAGAGACAAAGCTGGAGTTGGGTTGGCGACTTCGGCAGGACTTCAAGACTTAAAAGAGGGCAGAGAAGGTAAAGACAGAGGCCATCCTATGGCTCAGTGGGGCCTGGCCACACAGGGTTATTCTGAGGCTGAAAATGGGACAGCTGGCGGCGAACAGGTTGTAGCCACCAGAGTCACTAGTCCGGCTGCAGATGACCTGACCCCATTGGAGGGGTGCTGACTGCTGTTTCCATCATGAGCTGGTGGAGTTAGGGGACCTGAGAGGCCAAAGCCTGGGGCTGCAGCCTAGAGACAGCAGAGACCAGGAATGATGCAGGGGGATGGAGTGGCCCATTGTCTCACCAGTTTGTCAGAGGTTGGTGTGAGGAGCCCGGAGGATGAAAATGAGGGCAGAAACAGCCAGCGAAGGGCTTTCACTGCCAGACATACAAGTGTGGGTCCTGGGGAAAGGACTGTTTTCTGAGCCTGAAGTGTCATGATCAAACCAAGGGTCTCTCACTTTCGCCAGAATGCAAGCTCTGGAGGAAGGATTTGCCTTTGGGCCAAGTTCCACACCTTCCTAGCTGGATGACTTTGGTTGATTCATTCAACCACGCTGAGCCTTTGCAACAAACAGCCAACCCAGCTGGAAGAGGTCCAACCGCTCACTCAAGTCCTTCTACCCACCAAAGGTGAGGAGAGCCAGACTGTATCTGAAGGAGGCAGAAAGATGTGGAAACAAAAGCAGCCTCTGCCTCAAGGACCTGACAATGACTGCAGCAGGTTGGCTACCAGACACAGCACCTGAGACACAGGCTGTGGAGGGGCTTCTTTGCAGAGCGCTGCTGTAGAGAGTGGAGAGCAGGATGGTTAGTTCTGTCTGGCAGGAAGTCCTCCTGGAGGTGATTGGGCTCAGTCTGGAAGGTGCCTTTTGGAGGGGGGAGTGAGCAGTGGAGCACAGCTGGCAACCCAGGCCTGTTTAAGTGGTCCGGAGACAGGAAGTCCAGCCTAGCCGAAAGGCTGGCCAGCATGGGGACATCGGATGGAGCCTCAGAGGGATCCTGCAGGAAGCCTGAAGCATGACAGTCCAGAGGATCGGGTTTTGGGGAGGAAGGGAGAGACAAAGCTGGAGTTGGGTTGGCGACTTCGGCAGGACTTCAAGACTTAAAAGAGGGCAGAGAAGGTAAAGACAGAGGCCATCCTATGGCTCAGTGGGGCCTGGCCACACAGGGTTATTCTGAGGCTGAAAATGGGACAGCTGGCGGCGAACAGGTTGTAGCCACCAGAGTCACTAGTCCGGCTGCAGATGACCTGACCCCATTGGAGGGGTGCTGACTGCTGTTTCCATCATGAGCTGGTGGAGTTAGGGGACCTGAGAGGCCAAAGCCTGGGGCTGCAGCCTAGAGACAGCAGAGACCAGGAATGATGCAGGGGGATGGAGTGGCCCATTGTCTCACCAGTTTGTCAGAGGTTGGTGTGAGGAGCCCGGAGGATGAAAATGAGGGCAGAAACAGCCAGCGAAGGGCTTTCACTGCCAGACATACAAGTGTGGGTCCTGGGGAAAGGACTGTTTTCTGAGCCTGAAGTGTCATGATCAAACCAAGGGTCTCTCACTTTCGCCAGAATGCAAGCTCTGGAGGAAGGATTTGCCTTTGGGCCAAGTTCCACACCTTCCTAGCTGGATGACTTTGGTTGATTCATTCAACCACTCTGAGCCTCTGCAGCAAAATGCAATGACTGAGAGGATTAAATGAGCTGACAGATGTCACATGTGAGGGCACCTACAACAGCCGTGTGCCTGGGAGATGCTCTCTTCCCTTGGGAGGGTTTTGGCAACTTCACCTGTGTTCTCCTGCCTCTCGCCCCGCCCCCAGCCCAAATCACGCCCATCCTTCAAGGCCCATTCAAATTAATTTCCTTCTGTTTTATTTTTTTAATTATCTTCTGGTGTTTAATCATTCAGGCACTTTGTTTCTCTTTTTGACTTTTACAGAGTTTTGTTGTTTACAGATGTGTATAATTTCAGATTAGTCATATATATATCCCATTCCCCCCCCATTCCATCGCCCCCAGCCCAAACCACGCCCATCTTTCAAGGCCCATTCAAATTAATTTCCTCCTTTTTTTTTTTTTACTTTTATTTTACTTTTAACTTTTACAGAGTTTTGTTATTTACAGATATGTATGTTTTCCTTCTTGAAGTCATTCTTCACAACCCAATAGCTCACCTCACTGAGCTATCCTATCATCCTATCATCCTAGAATAATAATTCTATCATCATAGCTGGTTTTTTCAGCTGCTTTCTCCCTCCTTTCCTTAAATTGTGAAGCTCTTGAAAGCAGGAACTCCATTTCAAGCGTTGTTGTAGGGCAGCCAAAGTCTCACCAGCATGGGAAACAGATGCCCTGGGTACAGTTCTCGTAGGTAAGCCTGGGGCTCCCTGTGGCCCTGGGGGCTTCAGTTTCATCCGTAAAATGGCAGCAATAACCTTCCTCACACAGTTTCCAGAAGATCAATTTAGATATTCTCTGTGAAACATAGTTAGGAGGAGTTGAATAAATATTGTTGAATGAATTGAAACTGCTTTGAAAAATGAAAAATTTTTACCTGGAATTATACATACCTGTAAATGACAAAACTCTGTAAAATCAAAAAAGGAAAAAAAAAAAAAAAGAAAAACAAACAAACAAAAGAATGATGGTATAAAACATTTTTCAGAATATTGTTACAATTAATATATAAGATAGTGGGTATAAAGCAAGGAGCAGAGTGCCAGGAAGTAGAAATGCTAAATAAATGTTACTGTTATTGAAGGCAACAGGCGAAGCTTTGTAATCAATTTTTAATAAAATTTACCTTTAAGTTTTCTAAAAAAGTCAGACCTTATTTTTAGCTCCCCCTTGTTGTTTGTTGTTCAGTTGCTAAGTTGTGTCCGATTCTTTGCAACCCCGTGTACTGCAGAATGCCAGCCCTCCCTGTCTTCCAAGGTGTCCCAGAGTTCGCTCAAGTTAGGTCCATCTGATGATGTATCCAACGACCTCATCCCTGGCTGCCTTCTTCTCCTTTTGCCTTCACTCTTTCCCAGCTTCAGGGTCTTTTCCAATGAGTTGGAACTCTCCAAAGTATACAGAACAAGACCTGGCGTTTACTTGCTACTGAGAGAAACTGCATGCTTAGATTTTCTCCAGTCATCCAGATGAAGACCAAAAAAGATATCATATAAGGATTATCAAATGACTCTAATTTTAAACAAAATTTCATCTTCCTTCTCAGCAGGTCGAGATGACCACAGCCACCCCTCTGGGGGGTAACACCATCTTCTCACTGAACATGACCACCAGAGGAGAAGACTGTCTGTACAAGAGTAAGGTCAACGTGGCCAGGTGGCCAGGGGCGTGAGGGTGGGATAGGGTTTGTGGTCAGCTCCTGGGGTCAAGGTCACAAGCTTGTGCTCCGTAGACAAAGTGCCTGAGTCTCAGTGATGCCATTTGCCAACCGCATGAACCTTCGCTACTGTGGGCTTGTTTCATCATCTGTGTTGTTGTTTAGTTGCTAAGTTGTCTCTGACTCTTTTGTGACCCCATGGACAGTAGCCCATCAGGCTTCTAATGAAAATGATGAGTCATTATTAAAGAGCCTGGAGGGCAACGTAAATTTGAATTTCTTATAAGATGGCCCTGTGTGGGACTTCCCAGGTGGTCCAGTGCTTAAGAATCTACCTTCCAGTGTAGGGGATGAGGTTCAGTCCCTGGTCAGGGAACTAAGATTCCACATGCCGTGGGCCAACTAAGAAGCCCACATGGCACAACTAAGACATGATGCAGTCAAATAAATAAATATATATTAAATGGCCCTATACGAGTCACCTTAAAATGCGGCCAAGGGAAGTGAAAGTCCTTAGTCAGGTTTGACTCTTTGTGACCCTGAGGACGGTAGCCCACCAGGCTTCTCTGTCCATGGGATTCTCCAGGCAAGAATTCTGGAGTGGCTAGCCATTCCCTTCTCCAGGGATCTTCCCAACCCAGGGATTGAACCCAGGTGTCCTGTATTGCAGGCAGATTCTTTGCCATCTGCAGAATGCCAGCCCTCCCTGTCTTCCAAGGTGCCCCGCTCAAGTTAGGTCCATCTGATGATGTATCCAACGACCTCATCCCTGGCTGCCTTCTTCTCCTTTTGCCTTCACTCTTTCCCAGCTTCAGGGTCTTTTCCAATGAGTTGGAACTCTCCAAAGTATACAGAACAAGACCTGGCGTTTACTTGCTACTGAGAGAAACTGCATGCTTAGATTTTCTCCAGTCATCCAGATGAAGACCAAAAAAGATATCATATAAGGATTATCAAATGACTCTAATTTTAAACAAAATTTCATCTTCCTTCTCAGCAGGTCGAGATGACCACAGCCACCCCTCTGGGGGGTAACACCATCTTCTCACTGAACATGACCACCAGAGGAGAAGACTTTCTGTACAAGAGTAAGGTCAACTTGGCCAGGTGGCCAGGGGAGTGAGGGTGGGATAGGGTTTGTGGTCAGCTCCTGGGGTCAAGGTCACAAGCTTGTGCTCCGTAGACAAAGTGCCTGAGTCTCAGTGATGCCATTTGCCAACCGCATGAACCTTCGCTACTGTGGGCTTGTTTCATCATCTGTGTTGTTGTTTAGTTGCTAAGTTGTCTCTGACTCTTTTGTGACCCCATGGACAGTAGCCCATCAGGCTTCTAATGAAAATGATGAGTCATTATTAAAGAGCCTGGAGGGCAACGTAAATTTGAATTTCTTATAAGATGGCCCTGTGTGGGACTTCCCAGGTGGTCCAGTGCTTAAGAATCTACCTTCCAGTGTAGGGGATGAGGTTCAGTCCCTGGTCAGGGAACTAAGATTCCACATGCCGTGGGCCAACTAAGAAGCCCACATGGCACAACTAAGACATGATGCAGTCAAATAAATAAATATATTTTTAAATGGCCCTATACGAGTCACCTTAAAATGCGGCCAAGGGAAGTGAAAGTCCTTAGTCAGGTTTGACTCTTTGTGACCCTGAGGACGGTAGCCCACCAGGCTTCTCTGTCCATGGGATTCTCCAGGCAAGAATTCTGGAGTGGCTAGCCATTCCCTTCTCCAGGGGATCTTCCCAACCCAGGGATTAAACCCAGGTCTCCTGAATTGCAGGCAGATTCTTTGCCATCTGAGCAACCAGGGAAGCTACTTTCATACTGTTATTGAAAAGCAAAAGCATCCTGTCAATTTACAAAGGAATAAATGAATGTAGGTGGAAAGAACGAGTTCTGGGGAGACATTTGCCAAGAACAAGGAGCCCCCAGAAGGAGAAGTGTGAGGACCATTCTTCAGAAAACCAACTGACTGTATTAGGTGAAGTTTGGGTCCACTGGTACATACCTCTGCAATTGGAACAGACCTCCCAAAGCACGTGGAGTGGTGAGGAGGCTGATAGACAGCACCAGGCTGTGGTGCTGGCAGAAAGCTGGATTCATGGCAGGATGTGTTTCTTCCACGGAGACCCAGAGAAGGTCACTCCTGGGACAGAGTCCCACCGGTTAGCCTGCTCTTTGTTGGGTGCAGAGACCTACAGAGGCCTGCTAAGTTGTCTCAAAACAGTTCTGAAAAGAAATGCAGAGCAGAGCTTCCCTGGTAGCTCAGTGGTGAAGAGTTCACCTGCCAATGCAGGAGACACAGGTTCCATCCCTGATCCAGGAAGATCCCACATGCTGCAGAGCAACTAAGCCTTGGAGTCACAACTATTGAGCCTTTGCTCTAAAGCCTCGGAGCTGCAACTATTGAGCCCATGTGCTGCAACTATTGAAGCCCAGGTGCCCTAGAGCCCGAGTTCCACAACAAGAGAAGTCATCGCAACAAGAAGCCTGCTCACCTCAACTAGAGAGTAGCCCCTACTCCTTGCAAGTAAAGAAGAGCCTGTGGCAGCACTGAAATCTCAGAATAAACAAAAACAAATAAATAAATAAAATTTCAAGGAAATTAAATGCAGCATAAATAGAATTACTGTCAACAAGGTGGGAATAATACTGTTTAATCATTCTCAATCAGGCAGTTTTACCCCCTAAATAGGATGGCCAAGTTTAGCAGAGAAAAAGTACAGGATACCAATTATATTGAAATTTAAGATAAACAATTGGTAGACTGTCCATGGGATTCTCCAGGCAGATCTGGAGGCTAGCCATTCCCTTCTCCAGGGGATCTTCCCAACCCAGGGATTAAACCCAGGTCTCCTGAATTGCAGGCAGATTCTTTGCCATCTGAGCAACCAGGGAAGCTACTTTCATACTGTTATTGAAAAGCAAAAGCATCCTGTCAATTTACAAAGGAATAAATGAATGTAGGTGGAAAGAACGAGTTCTGGGGAGACATTTGCCAAGAACAAGGAGCCCCCAGAAGGAGAAGTGTGAGGACCATTCTTCAGAAAACCAACTGACTGTATTAGGTGAAGTTTGGGTCCACTGGTACATACCTCTGCAATTGGAACAGACCTCCCAAAGCACGTGGAGTGGTGAGGAGGCTGATAGACAGCACCAGGCTGTGGTGCTGGCAGAAAGCTGGATTCATGGCAGGATGTGTTTCTTCCACGGAGACCCAGAGAAGGTCACTCCTGGGACAGAGTCCCACCGGTTAGCCTGCTCTTTGTTGGGTGCAGAGACCTACAGAGGCCTGCTAAGTTGTCTCAAAACAGTTCTGAAAAGAAATGCAGAGCAGAGCTTCCCTGGTAGCTCAGTGGTGAAGAGTTCACCTGCCAATGCAGGAGACACAGGTTCCATCCCTGATCCAGGAAGATCCCACATGCTGCAGAGCAACTAAGCCTTGGAGTCACAACTATTGAGCCTTTGCTCTAAAGCCTCGGAGCTGCAACTATTGAGCCCATGTGCTGCAACTATTGAAGCCCAGGTGCCCTAGAGCCCGAGTTCCACAACAAGAGAAGTCATCGCAACAAGAAGCCTGCTCACCTCAACTAGAGAGTAGCCCCTACTCCTTGCAAGTAAAGAAGAGCCTGTGGCAGCACTGAAATCTCAGAATAAACAAAAACAAATAAATAAATAAAATTTCAAGGAAATTAAATGCAGCATAAATAGAATTACTGTCAACAAGGTGGGAATAATACTGTTTAATCATTCTCAATCAGGCAGTTTTACCCCCTAAATAGGATGGCCAAGTTTAGCAGAGAAAAAGTACAGGATACCAATTATATTGAAATTTAAGATAAACAATTGGTAGATTTTTAGAATAAGGATATATCATGTAATATTTCAGGCATATCTTGAATTTCATCATTATTTGTCAAATATTTAATATAAATGGGTATCCTATATTATATCTGGCAACCCTGCCAGCAGGGGACATTTGGCAATGCCTGAAGACATTTCTGACTGTCACAGCTGAGGGTGTGTGGGGAGACGTGCTGCTGGTTCTGGTGAGTATAAGCCAGGGATGCTGCTGAGCACCCCTCAGTGCACAGGACGGCCCCCACAACAAAGAATTATCCAGCCACTCTGTGAAAAGCCCAATGGACTCCCCAGGAGGGAAAGAAAAACAAGGTATTTCGTGATGGATTTCCCTCCCCTTTTTCCCCTCCAAGTCTTTCTTCCTATGAATAAGTGCACATGTTCTTTTTCAAGGCAACTTTTTTGGGGGCTATGTTGTGAAGCATGCGGTTTCCTAATTCCCTGAGCAGGGATCCAAGCTGTGCCCCTGCAGTGGAAGTGCAGGGTCTTAACCACTAGACTTTCAGGGAAGGCCAAAAGTAGACTTTTTATAAAAGCATTATATACATGCCAAAAATTGCACAGATGGTAAGTGCACAGCTGGATGCATTTTCAGAGTGCACACAGCTGTGTAGCCAGCACCCGAATGAAGGAGCAGACCACCATCAGTGTCCCAGAAGGTCCAGTGCCCCTTGCGATCACTGCCCCCTGCCCACTCCAGGGAACCCACTCTTCTAATTTTTACCACCATAGATTACTTCTACCTTGGTTTTCAACTTGTATATATGGAATGAGGTTAAACCTTGTTTAATCATTTCCATACTTAAACTATTCATAGCATAATAAACATTTTCATTTGTATAGCTTTTTCCTTATTGGGATTATTTCCTATGATCAATTTTCCAGAATCAAATAGATTGGTTTAAAGTGTGAACCTTTTTTATGATTCTTGATATTTCAATTCAGTTTTTTTTTAATTCTATCTATTTATTTGTTTTTGGTTATTCTGGGTTTTCACTGCTGCCACAGGCTCTTCTCTAGTTGCAGGGAATCTGGGCTACTCTCTAGTTGAGGTGATGATTTCCCTTGTTGTGAAACTCAGACTCTAGGGCACACGGGCTTCAGTAATTGCGGTGCATGGGCTCAATAGTTGTGGATCCGAGGCTCTAGAGTACAGGCTCAATAGTTGTGGCTCCCAGGCTTAGTTGCTCTGCAGCATGTGGAATCTTCCCAGATCAGGGATGGAACCTGTGTCTCCTGCATTGGCAGGTGAACTCTTCACCACTGAGCTACCAGGAAAGCCCTCAATATCAATTTTGATAAAGATGTTGATCTTGAACCTAAAATTAGAGATTGACATTAGGACTGGGAGCTCATATTGAAATTAGAATCTGAGATTTTAAGCTACAAGGACATTCATTATAGCCTTGTTTTCAATAGTGTAAACTTGAATGCAACATATGATAGGTAAATAAATTATGGCCAGCCAAAGAATGGATTACTTCAAAAGTCATGAAGAAAAATGCATACTTATATAGCAATATGATCAGGATATTTTCTTATAAAACAGGATATGGAACATGGCTCCATTTACATCAAATGCATATTTTTTCATACTTATGAATATTTTCTTAAGGTCGATTTTCAGACATAGGATTAACAAATTATTCAAAGGCTTATGGATATTTAATATGTGAAAACATGATCACATTGGTGAATATATATGTATGTAGACTATCAGTGGTTCTTGGGGCAATGAGGTCTCCATCCTCTGCTCCTTTTAGGCCTATATTTATATTTTAAAAATTATCGGGGGGGGGGTGAGGAAAAAAAAAATTACCTACAGGGGCTTCCCTGACAGTCCACTGGTTAAGACTCCATTCTTCAAATGCAAAGAGCTTGGATTCAATCCCTGGTCGGGGAACTAAGATTCTACATGCTGTGTGGTATAGCCAAAATATATATATAAATCTACAAAAATTACATATTATTTTCGTATTGTCAAAAAGAAGGATGTTTTGTTTCACAAAAGAAGTCTGCAACTGAGGCTTCCCTGGTAGCTCAGTGGTAAAGAGCTCACCTGCCAATGCAGGAGACATGGGTTCCATCCCTGATCTGGGAAGATCCCACGTGCTGCGGAGCAAATAAGCCCATGAGACACAACTATTGAGCATGGGCTCTAAAGCCTCAGAGCTGCAACTGTTGAGCCCATGTACCACAACTACTGAAGCTCGTGTGCCCTAGAGCCTGAGTTCCACAACAGGAGAAGCCATCGCAACAAGAAACCTGTTCACCTCAACTACAGTGTAGCCCCCACTTCCTGCAACTAGAGAAGAACCTGTGGCAGCAGTGAAAACTCAGAATAGCCAAAAATAAGTAAATTAATTAATTTTTTTTTTAAAAAAAGAAGCAGCCTGCAGCTATGCTCGAGATGATAAGAGCAGGACTGGACCTATGGCAGAATTTTGGCAGGTAATGTGCTGAGGGTGTGGTCCTTCAAGCCCCACTGGAGGTAGAGGCAGAGGCGCTCTGCTACTGTAAATGTGACTCTCTCCTGAGATCACACACAGCAGTGAGTGTCACATTCTCTCCTCTCCTTGAACCACTTAGGATGCAGGGTGCCATGGTATGGGTCCCCCTCCTAGTTTCTGAACCTTTCTTTGTTCTTCAGTTTGCATATTGGCCATGGCTCAGATGGTAAAGGATCCACCTGCAATGCAGGAGAGCCTAGTTTGATCCCCAGGTCAGGAAGATCCCCTAGAGAAGGGAATAGCTACCCACTCCAGTATTCTTGCCTGGAGAATCCCATGGACAGAGGAGCCTGGCGGGCTACTGCCTATGGGGTCCCAAAGAGTCGGGCATGACTGAGCAACTAACATTTTCACTGCACACTGGCCATCTCCATGCCTCTTTCCCGTAGGTTCTGGAGCCATTGTTGCTGGCGTCGTGGTGGTTGTCATCATCATCTTCACCGTGGTCCTGATCTTGCTGAAGATGTACAACAGGTATGGGGCTGGTCCCTTCAGGGATGCCAGAATGAATGGGATGTAACATTGGTACGTGTCTATTATGTCTGTGAGTCTATCTTCAAATGCTCGTGGATCTTTTTCTGATGTTTATTCTACTGTAAGAACGTCACAGTGACCGCAGATTCAATAACAACAATGAGAATGACCTTTTTTCTTTCCTTTGTCACCCTGTATGGCATACAAGATTGTAGCCCTGACCAGGGAGATATCAAACCCGTGCCTCTTGCAATTGGGAGCACAGAGTCTTTTTTTTTTTTTTTTAAGATTTTATTAATTTATTTACTTTGGGCGGGGGTCGGGTTGGGGAGGGAGGGGAGTGGGCAGGCCACTTCTATTGGTCTTTCATTTCTCTATTTTCATTCGTCTTCGTTCTTTGGCTCCTGTGGGCCTCCCATCGCGGTGGCGTCTGTCGTTGCAGAGCACCGGCTCTGGGCGCATGCGCTCCAGAGCTCCGGCTCGGTGATTGGACACATCAGTCCAGCCGCTCTGCGGCACGTGGGATCTTCCCAGGCCAGGGCTCGAACCGGCGCCGCTTGCACTGCAAGGCGGTGTCCTTACCCACTGGACCACCAGGGGAAGCCCGGGAGCACAGAGTCTTAAGCCCAGGACTAGGGAAGTCCTGTGATAATGACCTTGAACTCTGTGGTAAACTTATATGTAATCTACAGATAGTGAAGAGTTGTTTCAATCCTCTTCTCTTGGAGAGCTCTCTGTGAGGTTATACTGAGAGGACCACATGAGTACTTGAAGTGACAAATACTAAGATTTACATACCTGCGACTTTACTTTTGGGGACCTAATAAGAAGAAATAAAATAATATGAATTGATTGCCAAAAGAATTAATGTTGTGTTATCATCTCTTGTCACAACTTTGCTAGAAGGTCATTCTTTTGGGGAAGAAATCAAAATAAAAAGCCTACATTCAATCACATCATGGAAGACCTGGAAGCCATTGGGGAAAAAAAAAAAGACATTGTAGGAAAGTGTGGATGAGGAGAGCTGTTTACAAGATTTTGTCAAAAATTTGCAAAGCAAGTCAAAAAAATTTTTCAAGCAGTATATACAGCCTGATCATGCACACGGGTTGCATTCACACACCCAGGAAAAGTTCAAATGATATACAGCAAGGTGTTAACAACCAAAATGTCTGCATAATGAAATTGCACATAGGTTAGTTGGTAGGTTGGTTTTTGCAGGGGCAGGGGGGTGTGCTTCTTTATTTCTGCATTGTTTTTATAATAATATTAATTTTATTTGTAAAGGTAGCTAACATATATGGATCTCTTACTAGGTGCTAGGCTTCATTCTAAGCTCCTTAAATGCATTATCTCGTTTAGTCTTCCTAATAGTGCCTCAAAGAGGGTATTTCCATATCCCCAGTTTTATATGTGTGCAACAGGCACGGGAAGATTAAGTAACATGCCTGAGGTCACTCAGCCCTAATTGGTAGAGCTGGCATTCAACCTCATCCATCTTGTTTCAAAGAAAATATTTCCACCAGTATGCAAAACTAATCAGTTACTCCTGTGGGCCTCCCATCGCGGTGGCGTCTGTCGTTGCAGAGCACCGGCTCTGGGCGCATGCGCTCCAGAGCTCCGGCTCGGTGATTGGACACATCAGTCCAGCCGCTCTGCGGCACGTGGGATCTTCCCAGGCCAGGGCTCGAACCGGCGCCGCTTGCACTGCAAGGCGGTGTCCTTACCCACTGGACCACCAGGGGAAGCCCGGGAGCACAGAGTCTTAAGCCCAGGACTAGGGAAGTCCTGTGATAATGACCTTGAACTCTGTGGTAAACTTATATGTAATCTACAGATAGTGAAGAGTTGTTTCAATCCTCTTCTCTTGGAGAGCTCTCTGTGAGGTTATACTGAGAGGACCACATGAGTACTTGAAGTGACAAATACTAAGATTTACATACCTGCGACTTTACTTTTGGGGACCTAATAAGAAGAAATAAAATAATATGAATTGATTGCCAAAAGAATTAATGTTGTGTTATCATCTCTTGTCACAACTTTGCTAGAAGGTCATTCTTTTGGGGAAGAAATCAAAATAAAAAGCCTACATTCAATCACATCATGGAAGACCTGGAAGCCATTGGGGAAAAAAAAAAAGACATTGTAGGAAAGTGTGGATGAGGAGAGCTGTTTACAAGATTTTGTCAAAAATTTGCAAAGCAAGTCAAAAAAATTTTTCAAGCAGTATATACAGCCTGATCATGCACACGGGTTGCATTCACACACCCAGGAAAAGTTCAAATGATATACAGCAAGGTGTTAACAACCAAAATGTCTGCATAATGAAATTGCACATAGGTTAGTTGGTAGGTTGGTTTTTGCAGGGGCAGGGGGGTGTGCTTCTTTATTTCTGCATTGTTTTTATAATAATATTAATTTTATTTGTAAAGGTAGCTAACATATATGGATCTCTTACTAGGTGCTAGGCTTCATTCTAAGCTCCTTAAATGCATTATCTCGTTTAGTCTTCCTAATAGTGCCTCAAAGAGGGTATTTCCATATCCCCAGTTTTATATGTGTGCAACAGGCACGGGAAGATTAAGTAACATGCCTGAGGTCACTCAGCCCTAATTGGTAGAGCTGGCATTCAACCTCATCCATCTTGTTTCAAAGAAAATATTTCCACCAGTATGCACTTAATTATAATAACAATAATTCATTGTTATTTTAAAAAATATTTGAGTTGTTACAATTTGGGTCTATTTCAAACCAGGAAGTGGTATCTGATCCCAAGGTCTACCTGTCACTCCTCTCCATCAAGATGACGGACCTACTGAGCCCCTTTCTAGGTTGAAATCTAGATGGAGACTCCACTCAGTTCATCCTGTTCACAATGATACCTGAGCTGGGAATTGAGAAACCTAGGTTTGGTGTTTGGTCTGTCAAAAGCAGTCAAGTTATTTAACCTCTCTATGCTTTGATTTTATCATCTTTAGAATGGAAGTGTGTCTAAATAGACATTTCTCTAAAGACACACGGATGGCTACACTCAAGATGACTAAATATTAAAGAAATGCAAATCAAAAGTATAATGAGGCAGAGCTACAAATGTAGAAAACCCACTTATGGTTGCCAGTTGGTATAGCGGGAGAGGGATAAGTTGGAAGATTGGGATCAGCACATAAATACTATTATATATAAAATAGATAATTAATAAGAATCTACTTTATAGCACAGGAAACTCTACTTAATACTATGTAATGTCCTATATGGGAAAAGAATCTAAAGAAGAGTGGATATAGGTATATGTATAGCTGATTCTCTTTGCTGCAAAGCTAAATTAAGAAATCATATATTCCAATAACATGCACACGGGTTGCATTCACACACCAGGAAAAGTTCAAATGATATACAGCAAGTTTAAACCAAAATGTCTGCATAATGAAATTGCACATAGGTTAGTTGGTAGGTTGGTTTTTGCAGGGGCAGGGGGGTGTGCTTCTTTATTTCTGCATTGTTTTTATAATAATATTAATTTTATTTGTAAAGGTAGCTAACATATATGGATCTCTTACTAGGTGCTAGGCTTCATTCTAAGCTCCTTAAATGCATTATCTCGTTTAGTCTTCCTAATAGTGCCTCAAAGAGGGTATTTCCATATCCCCAGTTTTATATGTGTGCAACAGGCACGGGAAGATTAAGTAACATGCCTGAGGTCACTCAGCCCTAATTGGTAGAGCTGGCATTCAACCTCATCCATCTTGTTTCAAAGAAAATATTTCCACCAGTATGCACTTAATTATAATAACAATAATTCATTGTTATTTTAAAAAATATTTGAGTTGTTACAATTTGGGTCTATTTCAAACCAGGAAGTGGTATCTGATCCCAAGGTCTACCTGTCACTCCTCTCCATCAAGATGACGGACCTACTGAGCCCCTTTCTAGGTTGAAATCTAGATGGAGACTCCACTCAGTTCATCCTGTTCACAATGATACCTGAGCTGGGAATTGAGAAACCTAGGTTTGGTGTTTGGTCTGTCAAAAGCAGTCAAGTTATTTAACCTCTCTATGCTTTGATTTTATCATCTTTAGAATGGAAGTGTGTCTAAATAGACATTTCTCTAAAGACACACGGATGGCTACACTCAAGATGACTAAATATTAAAGAAATGCAAATCAAAAGTATAATGAGGCAGAGCTACAAATGTAGAAAACCCACTTATGGTTGCCAGTTGGTATAGCGGGAGAGGGATAAGTTGGAAGATTGGGATCAGCACATAAATACTATTATATATAAAATAGATAATTAATAAGAATCTACTTTATAGCACAGGAAACTCTACTTAATACTATGTAATGTCCTATATGGGAAAAGAATCTAAAGAAGAGTGGATATAGGTATATGTATAGCTGATTCTCTTTGCTGCAAAGCTAAATTAACACAGCACTGAAAATCAATTATATTCCAATAAAAAATTGAAGAAAAAAAAACATAATGAGGTGTCACCACACACTGATTGGTATGGCCATCCTTAAAAAGTCTACAAATAATAAATGCTGGAGAGAGTGTGGAGAAAAGGGAATCCTCTTACTCTGTGGGTGGGAATGCAAATAGCCACTATGGAGAACAATATGGAGGTTTCTTAAAAAACTTGAAGAAAAAAAAAAAAAAACTTGAAATAGAATTGCCATGTGTGAGTGCTAAGTCACTTCAGTCGTGTCCGATTCTTTGCGATCCCATGGACTGTAGCCTGCCAGGCTCCTCTGTCCATGGAATTCTCCAGGCAAGAATACTGCAGTGGGTTGCCATTTCCATATGAATGAGCAATTCCATTCCTGGGCATATATCCAGAGAAAACCATACTTCAAAAAGATACGTGCAATCCCATGTACATAGCAGCACTACTTACAATAGTGAGACAGGCAAACAACCTAAACGTCCATCGACAGATGAATGAATAAAGAAAATATGGTATGCATACACACTGGAATCCCACTCATCCATGAAAAAGAATGAAATAATGCCATTTGCAGCAACATGGATGGACCTAGAGATTACCGTCCTAAGTAAGTCAGAAAAAACCAAGTATCATACGATATCATTTATGTATCAGATCTAAAATGTGATACAAATGAACTTATTTATAAAACAGTAACAGGACTTTCCCTGGTGGTCCAGAAGACTCCACACTTCCAATGCAGGGTGTGCAGGTTTGATCCCTGGTCAGGGATTATTTTTGGCAGTATGGCCAAAAATAAAATAAGTAAAGTAAAACCAAAACAAACTCATAGACATAGGAAGCAAACTTATGGCTACCAAAGGGAAAATGTGGGGTTCAAGGGAGAGGCATAAATTAGAAGTTTGGGGTTAGCGGATACTATACATAAAATAGATAAACAAGGTCCACTGTATAGCACAGGAAACTATATTTAGTATCCATATCTACATTAATCTGTATGGTGGAGCTGTAGGCACAGAGCCTGTTCCCCAAGGCATACGACAAGGAAGATTCAGCCCTGTGTGCATATCTCATTACAGGAAAATGAGGACAAGACGGGAGCTGGAACCCAAGGGCCCCAAGCCAGCCTCCCCTTCTGCCCCGGGCCCGAACAGCAACAGCAGCCAACAGCCTGCAGCTGTGACCTTCAGCCCTGTTGACGTCCACGTGGAGACTCGGTGACCTCCACCCTGGTGCTATCCCGGCCACTGTCCAAAGAACCTTCAGTCGAGACCAAGAAGCACATCTCTCCTCTGGCAGCTTCACTATGAGTCCCTTCTGGTCAGGTTGACGGGGGCATCTCTTATGCAGTCCCCGACGCTTCAGGCAACCCCCAACAGCATCCTGCCTGGCCCCACCCCAGCTCCATCCATATCCCTGCTGCCATCCTTCCAAAAAGCTGTGCTATGTTAGGAATCCACCAATGTGGGTTTAGCTGTCTCTCCTAAACACAATAGCTAGGCAAACAGACAGGCAGACAGCTAGATCGTCCAGGAGTCTTCTGGTTAGGAGTCGAGAGTCAGGGCATGCTCCTGCGAGGATCTGCCTGGAGTCATACCAGAGGAAGAGCCGTATCAACAGCTTTGCAGTACAAAATACTCAAACTTATAATCAGGCACAGGGGAACTAACTTGGACTAACTAACTAAAATCCAACTTGTTCATTTATAACGTGTTAGTACTAAATGAATGCTAGCTAGCTGCTGACAATTCATCAGCACCTTTCTCTCTCTTTAAGAAAGGTTATAGGAAAGATTGAATTCTTCTCCAAAGGTGCCTACTTCTTTAGTAAAGATTCAAAGTCAAAGACGTAGGATGACCTTAGAAAGACATGGGAAGAACAGCCCCTAGGATGAAAGCTAGTGTCCAAGGGCCAAGAATGAGCCTGGAGGCTGGTCAGGGCCCCTCCCACCCCAGGGGTTGGTGTGGCTGGATTACCCTTGACTCAGTCTCATTTTTTGGCTTCCCTCTCTTTGGATTCTGAGCAGTCTTAAATCTTACTTCCAAGGTCTAGTATCTGGAGACTGATTAGATTACAACTCTCATTTACCTCTGCCCTTCCTGGTCACCTTGCACAGATTCTAGGTACATTCAAAGAACCACATTCACCAATTATTACTCTGGACAGAACCCCAAGGCATACGACAAGGAAGATTCAGCCCTGTGTGCATATCTCATTACAGGAAAATGAGGACAAGACGGGAGCTGGAACCCAAGGGCCCCAAGCCAGCCTCCCCTTCTGCCCCGGGCCCGAACAGCAACAGCAGCCAACAGCCTGCAGCTGTGACCTTCAGCCCTGTTGACGTCCACGTGGAGACTCGGTGACCTCCACCCTGGTGCTATCCCGGCCACTGTCCAAAGAACCTTCAGTCGAGACCAAGAAGCACATCTCTCCTCTGGCAGCTTCACTATGAGTCCCTTCTGGTCAGGTTGACGGGGGCATCTCTTATGCAGTCCCCGACGCTTCAGGCAACCCCCAACAGCATCCTGCCTGGCCCCACCCCAGCTCCATCCATATCCCTGCTGCCATCCTTCCAAAAAGCTGTGCTATGTTAGGAATCCACCAATGTGGGTTTAGCTGTCTCTCCTAAACACAATAGCTAGGCAAACAGACAGGCAGACAGCTAGATCGTCCAGGAGTCTTCTGGTTAGGAGTCGAGAGTCAGGGCATGCTCCTGCGAGGATCTGCCTGGAGTCATACCAGAGGAAGAGCCGTATCAACAGCTTTGCAGTACAAAATACTCAAACTTATAATCAGGCACAGGGGAACTAACTTGGACTAACTAACTAAAATCCAACTTGTTCATTTATAACGTGTTAGTACTAAATGAATGCTAGCTAGCTGCTGACAATTCATCAGCACCTTTCTCTCTCTTTAAGAAAGGTTATAGGAAAGATTGAATTCTTCTCCAAAGGTGCCTACTTCTTTAGTAAAGATTCAAAGTCAAAGACGTAGGATGACCTTAGAAAGACATGGGAAGAACAGCCCCTAGGATGAAAGCTAGTGTCCAAGGGCCAAGAATGAGCCTGGAGGCTGGTCAGGGCCCCTCCCACCCCAGGGGTTGGTGTGGCTGGATTACCCTTGACTCAGTCTCATTTTTTGGCTTCCCTCTCTTTGGATTCTGAGCAGTCTTAAATCTTACTTCCAAGGTCTAGTATCTGGAGACTGATTAGATTACAACTCTCATTTACCTCTGCCCTTCCTGGTCACCTTGCACAGATTCTAGGTACATTCAAAGAACCACATTCACCAATTATTACTCTGGACAGAACTCATCTCTTTGACTCCTTAGCCTGGAGAAGAGTTGAAAAGAGAACGCATTTGGGGATTAAGTTGACCTGTCTTCTCAGCCCCACTTGCTGGTCGTGAGGCCTTGAGAGAGTGACTTGACTCCTCCCGATTCTGCTTCCTAACATGAAATGGGAATAATGTCTGCCCCACTGGCTGATCTAACAAGTCAAGGACCTCGTGAAGTAGCTCAGGTGGTGATTGGCATCCAGCAGATGCTTTCTCAATGGGAACCAGCACAATTACCACAAATTTCTTTTATTGCCAGACATACACTTATTCCTGTTTTAATGATTCTGAAATCAGAATATGTTCTAAAATTGATGGGTCTGTTAATAAAGTCATATATTTTTTTCCTCTCAAAAAGCTGCTTTTTAACTAATTGTGCATTTTATAATTGACATTTTGGGAACAAGGTAATAAATCTATCTGTATTCTGTTATAGAAAGTGATACAATCTGACATTTCATCTTAAATTCTAGGAGTTTCTCCTTCTTGGAGTCAGATATCCCTTTTGAGAGAAAAATTGAGGGTCATGGAGGGAAGAAGACTGATCCAGAGTTACTATAAAAATGCTCACTTCAGTATGTCTGGAAAGGGACTTTCCTGGCAGTCCAGTGATTAAAACTTTGCACTCCCAATGCAGGGGACAGAGGTCCAATTTCTCATCAGAGAACTATGATCTCATCAGAGAACTATGATCCCCCAGGGCTGTGTGGCCAAAACACACACACACACACACACACACACAAATATGTGGCAGATTCTTTCTTCCCAGACATCTCTTCTCCATTCTGTGTTTAAATATCCACCAGACCCTTTGCAAGGTGTTCTCTTGTAGGTTTTCTCATGGGATTAGTTTTTCTCAGTTACCCTGATGCTATTTTTTTCCATTTGGCAATGAAAATTTCAAACTCACTGAGAAAAAACAGTTGACAAAAGTCTCACAGCTAGTAAGCTGCAAGACTTAGATCCAGGTTTCCTTAATTCCAGATTATCACACTCTTCCCTAACATCCCAGCTCAAAGACTGTGGATTCTTTTGTGAGCTGAACAAGAGGAGGACAGGCTTATTCACATGTCTGAGTGGAGGTCAGGGTCTAGCTTCCACACCAAAAGTGGGGTAAAGCCACTTTGGGAGCCTCCTTTGGGCTTCTGTGATTATAGCCAAGGGGGCCCTTTCCAAGTCCGTTTAAGCTCTAAGGAGTCCTGCTTCATACCTCCTACCACTTAGTCTCAAGGAACAAGGCATGAGATCCCTCAAACTCAAAAGTCATTTAAGGATCCAAGCCCACATAGATATAATTCCCTATTCTGCTTTAAAAAAAAAAAAAAAAGTTGGACCAGAAAGAAGGCCAATCACTGAAGAACTGATACTTTCGAACTGTGGTGCTTGAGAGTCCCTTGGACTGCAAGGAGATCAAACCAGTCAATCCTAAACTAAATTAGCCTTGAATATTCATGGAAAAGACTGATGCTGAAGTTGAAGCTCTGATAATTTGGCCATCTGACTCAACCAGCCGACTCATTGGAAAAGACCCTGATGCTGGGAAAGATTAAAGGCAGGAGGAGAAGGGAGAGACGGAGGATGAGATGGTTGGAGGACATCACCAACTCAATGGACATGAGTTTGAGCAAACTCCAGGAGATGGTGAAGGAGGGGGAAGCCTGGTCCTCTGCAGTCTATGGAATTGCAAACGGTGGGACACAACTTAGCGACTGAACAACAACAATAACTCTAAAACCAAACTCTTCTGCCCACAGTGGAATCTTCCAAGAAAGAAGAACAGATTCCTCTAGCATAAATGAAAGTTTGGAAGTAGAAAGGGAGGGTAGAGAGGTGAGGGGGAGGCAAAGAAGAAAGAATTGTTGTGTTCTGTTTTTCACTGATGATGATTAACTCAATAAACATCCTTAGGGCTCCTGTGTGCCAGTGGAGGTGCTACTCCACGCAGTAAGCATGGTCCCTTCTCTCAGGAGTCTGCAGCTGGCCTCCTGAGACAGGTTTCTGATAGGTGCCTTTCCTAACTGAGCAGATGGTGCCTTATTTGACCACTGAATCAGTAAAAGATATTAAATGCTTTTAAAAATGTCTAAAAATAAAGAAAAAGTTTGAACCAAATATTTGTTGAGTTGAGAGTTCTATTCAGTTTAGAACTAACAAATACCTTTTCTGGAAACTTCCTTTCCCTGACAATGTAAACAGGGTCCTGAGGGAAAGCCAGAGATGTTTTAAACATTGCAGTCTCGCTTCTGAAGGATGGTGGATAAGGTAGGTTACTCTGTGAGCAAGAAAATTTAACTTGGTTAAATATGGCAAAAGGAACTCCATTTCACAGATGCCAAAGTTTGGAGACCCTCTAGGAATGGAGGAGAGATTAGAATGGAACCCAAATCATCAATAGTGACGTTTACCATTAATTAAGCTCCTCTTTGTGCCAGGCACAGAATGAGCCCCTTCTCTTACCAGCTCCTTTAGCCATTACAACTCCCATGCATAAGGTGATAATCATTTCTATTGTTTGGATGTGGAAACCAGTGCAAGTGAAACAAGAAGGAAGGGGGAAGGGCACAACATTTGAAAGAAAGACATAGCCCAAGGACACTATATATGCTGACTAGAACCAAAGAGGTTCAAGATGGCAGATGAGTGGACTTCCACTAGACCTGGAGCCTCAGTAAACATTCACTGTAACACATCAGCAAGCTAAATGACACACTCCCAGGTGCCATGCAGATTCCCAGGCAGATCGTAAAGGCGGACGGTGGCCAAATTTCTGTAAATCCCTATCCCTTAGTCTATGGAATTGCAAACGGTGGGACACAACTTAGCGACTGAACAACAACAATAACTCTAAAACCAAACTCTTCTGCCCACAGTGGAATCTTCCAAGAAAGAAGAACAGATTCCTCTAGCATAAATGAAAGTTTGGAAGTAGAAAGGAGGGTAGAGAGGTGAGGGGGAGGCAAAGAAGAAAGAATTGTTGTGTTCTGTTTTTCACTGATGATGATTAACTCAATAAACATCCTTAGGGCTCCTGTGTGCCAGTGGAGGTGCTACTCCACGCAGTAAGCATGGTCCCTTCTCTCAGGAGTCTGCAGCTGGCCTCCTGAGACAGGTTTCTGATAGGTGCCTTTCCTAACTGAGCAGATGGTGCCTTATTTGACCACTGAATCAGTAAAAGATATTAAATGCTTTTAAAAATGTCTAAAAATAAAGAAAAGTTTGAACCAAATATTTGTTGAGTTGAGAGTTCTATTCAGTTTAGAACTAACAAATACCTTTTCTGGAAACTTCCTTTCCCTGACAATGTAAACAGGGTCCTGAGGGAAAGCCAGAGATGTTTTAAACATTGCAGTCTCGCTTCTGAAGGATGGTGGATAAGGTAGGTTACTCTGTGAGCAAGAAAATTTAACTTGGTTAAATATGGCAAAAGGAACTCCATTTCACAGATGCCAAAGTTTGGAGACCCTCTAGGAATGGAGGAGAGATTAGAATGGAACCCAAATCATCAATAGTGACGTTTACCATTAATTAAGCTCCTCTTTGTGCCAGGCACAGAATGAGCCCCTTCTCTTACCAGCTCCTTTAGCCATTACAACTCCCATGCATAAGGTGATAATCATTTCTATTGTTTGGATGTGGAAACCAGTGCAAGTGAAACAAGAAGGAAGGGGGAAGGGCACAACATTTGAAAGAAAGACATAGCCCAAGGACACTATATATGCTGACTAGAACCAAAGAGGTTCAAGATGGCAGATGAGTGGACTTCCACTAGACCTGGAGCCTCAGTAAACATTCACTGTAACACATCAGCAAGCTAAATGACACACTCCCAGGTGCCATGCAGATTCCCAGGCAGATCGTAAAGGCGGACGGTGGCCAAATTTCTGTAAATCCCTATCCCTTCCCCAAAAACCCTGGAATACTCCTTCCATACTTTAGCCTATGAAATTACCCAGCCCATAAACTAACCACACCATATTTCGAGGTCACTCTTGCTTTCTGAGATGGCTCACATTCTCTCTGGAGTGTTTCTCTCTAAATAAATCCACTTCTTACCTATCTCTTTGTCTCTCATTGAATTCTTTCTGCCATGAGAGGTCAAGAACCTGAGCTTCTTCAAGTCCTGAGACCAGCTGTGTGATCTCAATTGAAAGGTTATGGGTTTTGGCTGGATTTGAGCCCCAGCATATGAGTTTAAGTCTCAATCTGAGGTGAATGGTTTCAATATCATGGATATTTGTCCTTCTTCTGGTGATGTTAAGTTCATTTAGCTGGTCTAATGATTAAATGGACACAAGACAGATTAACAGGAGAAAGAATTAATTCATATGTACAGAGGTCTCAGAAATGAAACCTCTGAAGTGAACAAAGCAGACTGCTTATGCAATATCATTTTTGGTTCATTGTGAGGGGCTTACCGGTGGCTCAGATGGTAAAGAGTCTGTCTGCAATGCGGAAGACCTGGATTCAATCCCCGGGTTGGGAAGATCCCCTGAATAAGCAAATGGCCACCCAGTATGCTCGCCTGGAAAATCCCATGGACAGAGGAGCCTGGTGGGCTACAATCCATGGAGTTGCAAAAGAGTTAGACAGGACTAAACAACAGCAACAACAAAGAAAAACGAACTTGAGCTGAAATAACAGATGAATGAAAAAGTAACAAAGTTTGTTTATACAGTTTTATTAGCCTTGAATTCCCTAATTCTGCTAAGGATGCTTTCTCTCCTCCTGGTTTAGGGAGGATATCTTCACATAGGAGATTTATTTCCCACTGTCAAGGAGAAAAAAAGGAGATCAGAGAGGTGTTTGTTTTTTTTTTTTAATATCATTTTTTTCTACCAGCTGTTTCTCAAGCAACTTTAATTCAAAATAATATGCCATTGAGGCATATTTTGGGGGCACACGAAAATATGGTGCTTGGAGCACCAACAGTGACCATTCTTGTGTTTGGGAGGTCTTCTACTTTAAGAGGCAGGACCCCTTCTTGCTATAAAAGCTGGAAAGGCCAGAGGCTGCTTTTCTCAGAGTCCCTTGCAGCTAGGGAGAGGTCACATGACCTGGACTCTGCTAATCAAACACTCCTGCCATGGACTTCAGATCCACAGGATGGCAGCATCAAGGCATAGAAACCATGCAGAATCTGTTCTGGTGCCGGGTGAGTTGGCACCCTCCACTTTGAGAGGCAGCCACATCAGGGACTCAAGTAGCAACAGCAGGGGCATTCTTTTATTTATTTATTTATTTATTCATGGCTATTCTGGGTTTTCACTGCTGCCACAGGTTCTTCTCTAGTTGCAGGGAGTGAGGGCTACTCTAGTTGAGGTGAGCAGGCTTCTTGTTGCCGTGACTTCTCTTGTTGTGGAACTCGTGCTCTAGAGCACACGAGCTTCAGTAGTTGTGGCACATGGGCTTAATATTGCAGCTTCGAGGCTCTAGAGCACAGGCTCAATAGTTGTAGCTCATGGGTTTTAGTTGCTCCGCAGCATGTGGGATCTTCCTGGATCAGGGATCTAACTCATATCTCCTGCATTGGCAGGTGAACTCTTTACCACTGAGCTACCAGGAAAGTCCTCTTTCTTTTATTAATGAGTTAATTTTATTTTGGGCTGGGCTGGGTCTTCGTTGCTGTGTGTGCACTTTCTCTTTGCAAGAGCAGGAGGTACTTTTCATGGTGGTGTATAAGTTTCTTATTGTGGTCTCTCTTGTTGCAAACCATGGGCTCTAGGTGCATAGGTTTCAGTATTTGTGGTGCATGGGGTTAGCTGGCTCAAGGCATGTGGAATCTTAGTTCCCAGAATGGGGATAGAAACAATGTTACCGGGGCTTCCCTGGTGGTCCAGTGGGTAAGGACACCGCCTTGCAGTGCAAGGGGCCCCGGTTAGATCTCTGGCCTGGGAGGATCCCACGTGCCACGGAGCGGCTGGACCAATGTGTCCAACTACTAAGCCGGAGCTCTGGAGCACACGCACCCAGAGCTGGTGCTCTGCAGTGACAAAGGCCACTGCGATGGGAGGCCCACACGGGCCAAAGAACAAAGATGGATGAAAATGAATAGATGAAAGACCAATAGAAGTGGCCAAAAAAATAAAAAGTCATTTCCTGCTTCTTGTAGCTAAATATTATGTGGCCATGGGAGACGTGTTTGTGGTCACTCACATGGGAAGTGGCTGGCATTAGAACCCAGGTTCCCAAAGCTCTTACTCTTCCCAAGAAGATGCTCCAGGTGAATGATCAAAGGATCCCAAAGTGCTATGAAATAATAGAGGAGGTAGAGTTACCACCAGTTCCTCTTAACCCAGAGACAGTGAATTTTTGAATGCTCATGAGGGAGTATTTTTTAAAAACTTGGAAGAACAGATAGAATATTTTTTAAAATTTTTAATTGAAGCATCACACAAAGACACACACACACATGTATGTCCGCAGCTCAAAAACTTTTCACAAACTGAACATATCTGTGTAATTGGCATGAAAATGAAGAAATAAAGCTTGACTAGCACCCCAGCACCTCCCTTTTCCTCGTGCTTTCCTGTAGTTAAGAGCATCATTTCTCATTGTGATAATATTTCATCATGTGACAAAAATTACGTTTAACTTCTTTTTCTTTTTTTTTTTTGGCCTCACCATGCAACATGTGGGATCTGAGCCCCTCCAACACCCCACATTGGAAGTACGGAGTCTTAACCCTTGGGCCACCGGGGAAGTCCCTCATTATGTTTTTTTTAAACTTATTTATTTTTAATTGGAGGGTAACCACTTTACAATATTGTGTTGGTTTCTGCCATATATCAACAGGTCATTATGGCTTTAATTTGTATTCCCTGATGATTAATGGATCTGATCACTTTTTCATGTTTATTGGCCATTTTAACTTCATTAGGTTTTGTCTTTTATGAAGTTGCCTTTTCATTTGTCTATCCATGGTTTGTATTGGATTGTTTCCATTTTTCATCATAGACTTGTTGGAGTTGTATATGTATTCTGGATATAAGTCCTCTGTCTCTTATGCCTTGCACTTAAAAAAAAAAAAACTAACAGCTTTATTGAGATAAAAATTGCATTCCATCAAGTCCAGTCTTTTAATGCATGCAATTCAATGGTTTTTAGTATATCCACAGTGTTGTGCAGCCATCACCATGACCAAATTCCAGAAGAATGTTTAGTTCACTTGTTCCTTCTCCATGGCTCACATTCACAGGCGCTGGAGAAGTAAAGATGGGCGAGACAGATGTGGCCCTTAACATCCCAGAACTTCCTGTGTAGCAGCAAAGATAATTAAACAACTACAATATAGAACAATTATTCTTTTTTTTTTTTTTTTGGCCACTTCTATTGGTCTTTCATCTATTTATCTTTGTTCTTTGGCTTGTATGGGACTCCCATCGCAATGGCCTCTGTTGTCGCAGAGCACCGGCTCTGGGCGCATGCGCTCCAGAGCTCTGACTGGGTAATTGTACACATCGGTCCAGCTGCTCCACAGCACGTGGGATCCTCACAGATCAGGGATCAAACAGGTGCCCCTTGCACTGCAAGGCAGTGTCCTTACCCACTGAACCACCAGGGAAGCCCCAATAGGAACAATTAGTCTAGCACCCCAGCACCTCCCTTTTCCTCGTGCTTTCCTGTAGTTAAGAGCATCATTTCTCATTGTGATAATATTTCATCATGTGACAAAATTACGTTTAACTTCTTTTCTTTTTTTGGCCTCACCATGCAACATGTGGGATCTGAGCCCTCCAACACCCACATTGGAAGTACGGAGTCTTAACCCTTGGGCCACCGGGGAAGTCCCTCATTATGTTTTTTTTAAACTTATTTATTTTTAATTGGAGGGTAACCACTTTACAATATTGTGTTGGTTTCTGCCATATATCAACAGGTCATTATGGCTTTAATTTGTATTCCCTGATGATTAATGGATCTGATCACTTTTTCATGTTTATTGGCCATTTTAACTTCATTAGGTTTTGTCTTTTATGAAGTTGCCTTTTCATTTGTCTATCCATGGTTTGTATTGGATTGTTTCCATTTTTCATCATAGACTTGTTGGAGTTGTATATGTATTCTGGATATAAGTCCTCTGTCTCTTATGCCTTGCACTTAAAAAAAAAAAACTAACAGCTTTATTGAGATAAAAATTGCATTCCATCAAGTCCAGTCTTTTAATGCATGCAATTCAATGGTTTTTAGTATATCCACAGTGTTGTGCAGCCATCACCATGACCAAATTCCAGAAGAATGTTTAGTTCACTTGTTCCTTCTCCATGGCTCACATTCACAGGCGCTGGAGAAGTAAAGATGGGCGAGACAGATGTGGCCCTTAACATCCCAGAACTTCCTGTGTAGCAGCAAAGATAATTAAACAACTACAATATAGAACAATTATTCTTTTTTTTTTTTTTTTGGCCACTTCTATTGGTCTTTCATCTATTTATCTTTGTTCTTTGGCTTGTATGGGACTCCCATCGCAATGGCCTCTGTTGTCGCAGAGCACCGGCTCTGGGCGCATGCGCTCCAGAGCTCTGACTGGGTAATTGTACACATCGGTCCAGCTGCTCCACAGCACGTGGGATCCTCACAGATCAGGGATCAAACAGGTGCCCCTTGCACTGCAAGGCAGTGTCCTTACCCACTGAACCACCAGGGAAGCCCCAATAGGAACAATTAGTCTTGTGGTAGGAGGAAATTCAGGATGTTATGGAAGCCTCTTGCTCAGGCACCTAGCTCAGCCCAGAGATTGACACATAGGGAAGAAGGCTCCTTGGAAGAAACAATATCTATGTGAAGAGAGAAAGACTGAGTAGGAGTGAGCAGGGGAGGGATGGGAGGAGAGGAAGAGAGAAGGAGAGGAGAGCCCTGCTGGAGAGAGAAGCTGCAGCTGAGCAGGTGTTCAAGGAAGCAACAGGAGATGGGCGAGGAACAGAGACCAGAGGGTCCAAGAAGAAAGATCTTCAGGGTTTCACTGTTTTAAAGGCAGTATGGAGCCACAGAAGGTGCTGGAGCGTGTAACTGAGCAGATCAGAGCTGTGCTTTAAGGAGATGAATCCTGCTATAGTGTGCAGAACGAATTGGTGTGGGAGAGACCAGAGGCTGGGAAAACAATTCTGAGTCTATGGCAAGAAGTAACAGGAGCATCTGTGTGTCTGTTAATTTTTAAATGCCTTTCCCAAATAACCCTCTAATTGTGAAGTTTTGTTCTTTTCCTTGTTTTTAAGTAGCTATTTGTGGGTGTGCAGTAACCCAACAAAAATGTCTCCAGAAATCGCCCACCGGATGGGAGCACACAGTGGGGCACTATGTCAGCTCTGTAGCCCTTTGTCCTCCGACATCCATTCCCTAAACAGAGAATTTCCTGGCAAAGAGGCAACGACTGTGGTTCAGCAGATACTAGTGTCCTGGACGCGGATGGTCTGCCCACGTTTGGGAGGAGCAGGTGAAAACAAGAATGACCTTCGGGTCTCTAGTGACATAAAACCCTCAGTCTGATCACAGCCCAGGTGTTAGCAGAGAGGGGCCCTTCTCAGCTCAAATTCAATCAGATGAGTGGTCCCTGGACCCCCAGATGCTCTTAAAGATGCTGCAGTGCCTTAGCTGATCTCAGAGAAATACGTCAACCAATTCATTGATCTTTTCTAGCTTTTCAGGTCTTGTCTTTGGAGGCAACAGAGTAAAAGAGATTTAAAAAATAATAACATTTAAGTATTCACAGCCTTTAGTGGAAGAACTCTGAATTAGGCCCCTTGCTGTGTATAGTAAATAGCAGGAGGGGAGAAGAGGGGCTTGTTTTGTTTTGTTTCGTTCTGTGTGTTTGCTTCTTCACCTTGCTTGGCCTCTGGGAGGGACAGTTCCACCATTTTCTCCAGTTCCTGGCTCTGTCATCTTTGATTTTCTGTTTTCCACTTCACTCTGGCCTGCTGCAGGCCATGAGGTCCCAAAGAATGAGGCATGACTTAGCAACTGAACAACAACTTCTGAATCCCCTCTCCAACTTTTCTTCTCCACCATAAACACTCCCTTTAATTTTAAAATTTGTCTCATTAGAAACAAATGAGTAAAACCTTTCCATTGACCACACTGGCTCTTCCTAGGACCACTCTGACCCTTCCTCTCTGCTTTCCCTGAGATCAAAACTCTTCTGAAATGCTGTGGAGCAGTCTTGGGGACAATGCAGGTGAGGACAGAATGGGATGGAGGAGTGACCCATAGACGAGGGCCTGAGTTGGGACAGAGCTGAAGGTTAAGTGGGGTCATAGCCTCTGTCCCTCTGGTCAGCTTGGTGGTTGGAGGTCCGGGGGTCTGCACTGGGTGGCTGTGGGACTGCTGGTGGCCAGACATGAGGGTCATGGAGACCTGCATGGGGACTTCCATGGTCACAGCCGCAGGTGCCCAGGCATGTCTTTCCACCCAGTGCACACGAGAGCATCCGGCATTGGCCCCCCATTGGACCCCCATGTCACGACCATGGAAGATTTGCCCCAAGTCCATAGCCATGGCCATTTCCATGACAGCTTGTCCCACAGATGTGACCATGAGCACACTGGGACCACTGTGCTGGTCTCCACAGCTCCCTTTTTCTTCCCCTTCCGGATCCCCCAGGAGTCCAGGTCCTCCAGCACCGCTCTCCACCCCAGATCTTAGTTTTGCTTGAGGTGGGCTGCCCAGAGATGTCTTCCTGCACCTTGCCCCTCCCCATGTCAGAAAATCTCACCCCCACCACTCTCTGGAGCATTGTGGATGGTCCCCAAGCTGTCTGTGAGACAACAGGTCCTCAGGGGAACTGTCCCCTCTTTGTGAGACATGGTGGGAGGACCAGTACATGCTCTGGATGACACATAGGAGTCAGTGACGTGAAGACAGGAGTGTCCCCTGAAGGAGAAACAGAGCTCAGGGAACTGGATCCCACATGCTATGGCTGTGAGTTTGCTGTGACGCTGCTGAGGACCCAGCTAAAGACCCCACATGTCACAAAGATGATGGAAGATCCCACATGCCCCAACTAAGACCTGGCACGGTCAAATAAATAATTTTCATTTAGGAAAAGAAGTGAGATACAAGAGTACATATTGTATCCTCCCCTCCAAAAGAAAATCCCATGATTGAAATACTTTCTATCCACGGAAGTTCCCAAAAGTATAACCTCAGACCTCTCCCCTGAATTCAATGCTAGATAAATGGACAATAGACTCTTTGATACCTTCACTTGGATGTCTAACGGGCATCCTAAACATAACCCAGACCAAACTCCTGGGTTTCTGACCCTTCCTCTCTGCTTTCCCTGAGATCAAAACTCTTCTGAAATGCTGTGGAGCAGTCTTGGGGACAATGCAGGTGAGGACAGAATGGGATGGAGGAGTGACCCATAGACGAGGGCCTGAGTTGGGACAGAGCTGAAGGTTAAGTGGGGTCATAGCCTCTGTCCCTCTGGTCAGCTTGGTGGTTGGAGGTCCGGGGGTCTGCACTGGGTGGCTGTGGGACTGCTGGTGGCCAGACATGAGGGTCATGGAGACCTGCATGGGGACTTCCATGGTCACAGCCGCAGGTGCCCAGGCATGTCTTTCCACCCAGTGCACACGAGAGCATCCGGCATTGGCCCCCCATTGGACCCCCATGTCACGACCATGGAAGATTTGCCCCAAGTCCATAGCCATGGCCATTTCCATGACAGCTTGTCCCACAGATGTGACCATGAGCACACTGGGACCACTGTGCTGGTCTCCACAGCTCCCTTTTTCTTCCCCTTCCGGATCCCCCAGGAGTCCAGGTCCTCCAGCACCGCTCTCCACCCCAGATCTTAGTTTTGCTTGAGGTGGGCTGCCCAGAGATGTCTTCCTGCACCTTGCCCCTCCCCATGTCAGAAAATCTCACCCCCACCACTCTCTGGAGCATTGTGGATGGTCCCCAAGCTGTCTGTGAGACAACAGGTCCTCAGGGGAACTGTCCCCTCTTTGTGAGACATGGTGGGAGGACCAGTACATGCTCTGGATGACACATAGGAGTCAGTGACGTGAAGACAGGAGTGTCCCCTGAAGGAGAAACAGAGCTCAGGGAACTGGATCCCACATGCTATGGCTGTGAGTTTGCTGTGACGCTGCTGAGGACCCAGCTAAAGACCCCACATGTCACAAAGATGATGGAAGATCCCACATGCCCCAACTAAGACCTGGCACGGTCAAATAAATAATTTTCATTTAGGAAAAGAAGTGAGATACAAGAGTACATATTGTATCCTCCCCTCCAAAAGAAAATCCCATGATTGAAATACTTTCTATCCACGGAAGTTCCCAAAAGTATAACCTCAGACCTCTCCCCTGAATTCAATGCTAGATAAATGGACAATAGACTCTTTGATACCTTCACTTGGATGTCTAACGGGCATCCTAAACATAACCCAGACCAAACTCCTGGGTTTTCCACCTAAACTGACCCTCCTCTCGAGTCTTTCCCTACCAGTGAAAAGCAACATCGGTCTTCCGGGTGCTCAGGCCAAAACCCTCAGCAACATCCACAGTTTCTCCAGTTTCCTCACACCTATTCATTCAAAGAATTTCTGCTCTTTTTAAAATTCTCTCTCTTCTCCCACCTTGCAACCAGTCTTTTTACTCTTGGGGGTATCTTTTTTTTTCTTTTTTTGGCTGTGCTAGGTCTTTGTTGCTGTGTGGGCTTTTCTCTAGTTGCGGTGAGTAGGGACTACTCTCTATTGGTCAGTCTTCCGGCTTCTCACTGAGGTGGCTTCCCGTGCTCACTTCAGCAGCGCATACGCTGGGGTCGCTTCTCTTGTTGTCAACCGTGGACTCTAAGGTATGCAAGCCTCAACAGCAGCGCACAGGCTCAGTTGTTGCAGCTCCCAGGCTCTACTGCACAGATTCAGAAGTCGTGGTGCACAGGTTTAGTTGCTCTGCGGCAGGTGGGGTCTTTCTACACCAGGGATCGAACCCGTGTCCCCTACACTGGCCAGTGGATTCTTTACCACTGAACCACCAGGGAGACCCTTGGTGGTATTCTTGGATGAACAAATGTTTTCCACTTAACGTAGTCAAATGTGTTTCTTTTATGCTTAGCACTTCTGAAAATATTTTATTTGAGGTATTTATTCCCCATCCTTAGTCCACAAAGATATTCTCTGCTAGCTTTTCTTTTTTTCCTCTGAAGATTTGCCTTTCACATCTCTCATACTGCTATGTTCTAAATCATTATTACCTTGTCCTTGATTGCTGCAATCCCTGATTGATTCTTCCCTAGCCTCTGATCTTACATCTGTGTAATAACGATGGTGATTCTGGAAAATAAATAAATAAGTAAATAAGCCAGATTATTTCACTCCTCTGCTAAAAGCCTCTAATGGATTCTTATTTTGTTCCAAGCAAAACCCTAAGTGCTTAACCACAGCCTGCGAAGCTCTGTGTGACCTCGCCTACTATACCTCGCACTTCCTGTAACTCACTCTCTCACTCTACTCTGGCCACACACTGGCCTCCTTAATGTTTCTAAAACATGCCAAACACACTCCCACCTCAGGATCTTTGCACATACTGTTCTCTGCCCAGGGTTCTCTTCCCCCACATATCCAGGCTTGTTCCTCCTCTTAAAGAAGCCTCTGCCTCCAAGTTCCCTTATCCGAGAGGGCTTCCATGGCTACCCTATATAAGAAATAGCACATCGGGCTTCCCGGGTGGTCCAGTGGGTCAGGACACCGCCTTGCAGTGCAAGGGGGGCCGGTTCAATCCCTGGCCTGGGAAGATCCTACGTGCCGCGGAGCGGCTGGACCAATGTGTCCAATTACCGAGCTGGAGCTCTGGAGTGCATGCGCCCAGAGCCGGTGCTCTGAGACAACAGAGGCCACTGCGATGGGAGGCCCACACGGGCCAAAAGAAAAAAGATGGATGAAAATGGACAAATGAAAGACCAATAGAAGTGGCCCGCCGCTCCCCTCCCTCCCCATACCACCTCCTCCCCGCCGCCCAAAAAAAGAAATAGCACATCTCTGACTTCCCTGGTGAAACAGTGGATAAGAACCCGCCTTCTCATGCAGGGGACACAGGTTTGATCCCTGGTCCAGGAAGATTCTACGTACTAGGGAGCAACTAAGCCCATGCACCACAACTGCTGAAGCCACATGCTGCCACCAGTGACATCCAAGTGCTCCAGAGTCTGTGCTCCTAGAGAAGCCACTGCAATGAGAAGCTGCAGTGAGTAGTACCTCTGCTCACCACGACTAGAGGAAGACTACATGCAGCAACAAGGAACCATGCAACCAAAAATAAATAATAGTACAGTGAATTTCTTTAAAAAGAAATAGCACATTGAGGGAGACAAGACGGTCATTCAAGAGGGAGGGAACATACGTATACCTATGGCTGATTCCTGTTGATGTTTGGCAGTAAACAATATTAGAAAAACAGCACACCTCCTGCATCCACAATCTCCATCATTTATTTTCCCTCATTTATTTTTTCTTATTGTTCCTTTTCTTTTAGTAGAATATAAGTTCCGTGAAAACCACAGTTTTCTTAGTTTGCTGCTATATCCCCAGCGTCAAGGATGGTACCTGACATTAAGTATTACAAAGTACCATTGAATACATGATGGAGTGAAAGAGTGTGTCTTGAAAAGTGTACAGTGTTCAATGAAGAATAAATGTTTTGAATATACATAACTTTGCATAATGTGATATATTCTCCTTACTTTCTCACTAACCATATTTCAGATAAACCCATATTGCTGAATGTAAATCCAGTGCTTCATTTCTAACCATTGTAAAGGGTGCCATCAAACGCCACCATTTCTCATCCATCTCCTCAGTGGTGGACCCACAGTTCATCTCCAGGCCAACAACATACACAACATGAAATAAATTTTCTGAAACTTTATTGTTGTTTTTAGTCTTTTTCCCTTATGATTATTATTTTAGTCATTTTAAAACAGAGGCCACTGCGATGGGAGGCCCACACGGGCCAAAAGAAAAAAGATGGATGAAAATGGACAAATGAAAGACCAATAGAAGTGGCCCGCCGCTCCCCTCCCTCCCCATACCACCTCCTCCCCGCCGCCCAAAAAAAGAAATAGCACATCTCTGACTTCCCTGGTGAAACAGTGGATAAGAACCCGCCTTCTCATGCAGGGGACACAGGTTTGATCCCTGGTCCAGGAAGATTCTACGTACTAGGGAGCAACTAAGCCCATGCACCACAACTGCTGAAGCCACATGCTGCCACCAGTGACATCCAAGTGCTCCAGAGTCTGTGCTCCTAGAGAAGCCACTGCAATGAGAAGCTGCAGTGAGTAGTACCTCTGCTCACCACGACTAGAGGAAGACTACATGCAGCAACAAGGAACCATGCAACCAAAAATAAATAATAGTACAGTGAACTGCTTTAAAAGAAATAGCACATTGAGGGAGACAAGACGGTCATTCAAGAGGGAGGGAACATACGTATACCTATGGCTGATTCCTGTTGATGTTTGGCAGTAAACAATATTAGAAAAACAGCACACCTCCTGCATCCACAATCTCCATCATTTATTTTCCCTCATTTATTTTTTCTTATTGTTCCTTTTCTTTTAGTAGAATATAAGTTCCGTGAAAACCACAGTTTTCTTAGTTTGCTGCTATATCCCCAGCGTCAAGGATGGTACCTGACATTAAGTATTACAAAGTACCATTGAATACATGATGGAGTGAAAGAGTGTGTCTTGAAAAGTGTACAGTGTTCAATGAAGAATAAATGTTTTGAATATACATAACTTTGCATAATGTGATATATTCTCCTTACTTTCTCACTAACCATATTTCAGATAAACCCATATTGCTGAATGTAAATCCAGTGCTTCATTTCTAACCATTGTAAAGGGTGCCATCAAACGCCACCATTTCTCATCCATCTCCTCAGTGGTGGACCCACAGTTCATCTCCAGGCCAACAACATACACAACATGAAATAAATTTTCTGAAACTTTATTGTTGTTTTTAGTCACTAAGTCATGTTTGACTCTTCTTTATGATTATTATTTTATTTTTGTGTCTCTGACTCTTTTGTGACCCCCATGGACAGTGGCTTATCAGGTTCCTCTTGTTTGTGGAATTTCCCAGGCAAGAATACTTGAGTGGGTTGCCATTTCTTCTCCAGAGGATCTCCCCAACCCAGGAATTGAACCTCCATATCCTGCATACGCAGGTGAATTCTTTACCACAGAACCACCAGGGAAGCCCTCTTCAAACCTTTTTATGAATCTGTGTGAAAGTTCTTTTTGGTATTTTGGGGCAGGGAGTGGAGGGAGTGGACTGGTATATACATATATACTCAGGAGTCGAACTTTTTTTTTTTAAACATTTATTTATTTATTTATTTTTGGGGGGGTGGGGTGTGAGGGAGAGGGGGGCGGGTGGACCGCTTTTATTGATCTTTCATTTGTCTATTTTTCATCCATCTTTGTTCTTTGGCCCGTGTGGGCCTCCCTTCGCGATGGCCTCTGTTGTCACAGAGCACCGGCTCTGGGTAGCATGCACTCCAGAGCTGCAGCTCGGTAACTGGACACATTGGTCCAGCTGCTCCACGGCACGTGGGATCTTCCCAGGCCAGGGATCGAACCGGCCCCCCTTGCACTGCAAGGCGGTGTCCTTACCCACTGCACCATCAGGGAAACCCCTCAGGGGTCGAATTGATGAGTCACAGGACAAAGGATATGGTCTCAACAGAGAGAATGACAAACTGATAATCGGTGTGGGTGGGGAAAAAAGGAAAAACCAAAGGACAATGAAACAATCATCTTTGGAGTTGTCTTTTTCTTTTTAAATTTATTTGATTTATTTTTGGCTGAACTGGGTCTTTGTTTCTGCTCGGGTTCTTCTCTAGTTGCGGGGAGACGTGGTTACTCTCTAGTTGCTGTGCACAGCTTCTCATTGCGGTGGCTTCTCCTGTTGAGGAGCAGGGTTCTAGGGCAGGCCAGCTTCAGCAGTTGCAGCACATGGGCTCAGGAGTCCTGGCTCCTGGGCTCTAGAGCACAGACTCAATAGCTGTAGCTCACAGCCTTCGCTCCCCAGGTGGCGCTAGTGGTAAAGAACCCACCTGTGATTCAGGAAGACCCGAGTAAGAGACTCAGGTTGCATCCCCGCGCCAGGGAAGATCCCCTGGACAAGGAAATGGCAATCCGGTATTCTTGCCTGGGAAATCCCATGATTATTATTTTATTTTTGTGTCTCTGACTCTTTGCGACCCCCATGGACAGTGGCTTATCAGGTTCCTCTTGTTTGTGGAATTTCCCAGGCAAGAATACTTGAGTGGGTTGCCATTTCTTCTCCAGAGGATCTCCCCAACCCAGGAATTGAACCTCCATATCCTGCATACGCAGGTGAATTCTTTACCACAGAACCACCAGGGAAGCCCTCTTCAAACCTTTTTATGAATCTGTGTGAAAGTTCTTTTTGGTATTTTGGGGCAGGGAGTGGAGGGAGTGGACTGGTATATACATATATACTCAGGAGTCGAACTTTTTTTTTTTAAACATTTATTTATTTATTTATTTTTTGGGGGGTGGGGTGGGGAGGGAGAGGGGGGCGGGTGGACCGCTTTTATTGATCTTTCATTTGTCTATTTTTCATCCATCTTTGTTCTTTGGCCCGTGTGGGCCTCCCTTCGCGATGGCCTCTGTTGTCACAGAGCACCGGCTCTGGGTAGCATGCACTCCAGAGCTGCAGCTCGGTAACTGGACACATTGGTCCAGCTGCTCCACGGCACGTGGGATCTTCCCAGGCCAGGGATCGAACCGGCCCCCCTTGCACTGCAAGGCGGTGTCCTTACCCACTGCACCATCAGGGAAACCCCTCAGGGGTCGAATTGATGAGTCACAGGACAAAGGATATGGTCTCAACAGAGAGAATGACAAACTGATAATCGGTGTGGGTGGGGAAAAAAGGAAAAACCAAAGGACAATGAAACAATCATCTTTGGAGTTGTCTTTTTCTTTTTAAATTTATTTGATTTATTTTTGGCTGAACTGGGTCTTTGTTTCTGCTCGGGTTCTTCTCTAGTTGCGGGGAGACGTGGTTACTCTCTAGTTGCTGTGCACAGCTTCTCATTGCGGTGGCTTCTCCTGTTGAGGAGCAGGGTTCTAGGGCAGGCCAGCTTCAGCAGTTGCAGCACATGGGCTCAGGAGTCCTGGCTCCTGGGCTCTAGAGCACAGACTCAATAGCTGTAGCTCACAGCCTTCGCTCCCCAGGTGGCGCTAGTGGTAAAGAACCCACCTGTGATTCAGGAAGACCCGAGTAAGAGACTCAGGTTGCATCCCCGCGCCAGGGAAGATCCCCTGGACAAGGAAATGGCAATCCGGTATTCTTGCCTGGGAAATCCCATGGAGAGAGGAGCCTGGTGGGCTACGGTCCCATAGGGTGGCAAAGAGTTGGACATGACTGAAGCGACTTAGCAAGCATGCATGGGCTTAGTTGCTCTGTGGTTTGTAGGGTCTTTCCAGATCAGGGATCAAACCTGTGACTCCTACATTGGCAGGTGGATTCTCTACCACTGAATCATAACGGAAGCCCTGGAGTTACCTTCTTCTGGTAAAAATTTTTTGGTGTTCCTATTGGACAAAAAACATTTGCATCAATCTTGTTACTGAAAGCTCGGCCTCTCTGTACACTCGTAACCAATCAAATCCCAGAGAGCGAGTTTTGGGTGAAGCAGAAAAGGACAGCTGCATTGCTTTACCAGGCAAAGGGAGACACACTGGGCTTCTGCCTTGAAAACGTAAGTATCTCAACTCCAGAGAATTTGATGAGCGTTTTTATAACAGTGGGTCAATGTAGGGTCTCTGACAAGATTGGGTGTGAAACTGCTTGCACTTTCTTAACCCTGAATTAGGTGGTTCCTCTCCTGATCTTGATGAACATCCTTGGTCCCTTACCTCAGATAGTTTCTCGGCTGCCCCTCCCCTGTCCTCTCCCACATGGTCTAGCGGTTAGGATTCCTGGTTTTCACCCAGGCGGCCCGGGTTCGACTCCCGGTGTGGGAAAGAAGAGCTTTTAAGCTCCAGGTGGCACCAGTGTAAAGAAAATGCCTGTCAATGCAAGAGACATGTGACTCGGTATTCTTCTCCTGTTGAGGAAAGCTGAACTGGGTCTTTGTTTCTGCTCGGGTTCTTCTCTAGTTGCGGGGAGACGTGGTTACTCTCTAGTTGCTGTGCACAGCTTCTCATTGCGGTGGCTTCTCCTGTTGAGGAGCAGGGTTCTAGGGCAGGCCAGCTTCAGCAGTTGCAGCACATGGGCTCAGGAGTCCTGGCTCCTGGGCTCTAGAGCACAGACTCAATAGCTGTAGCTCACAGCCTTCGCTCCCCAGGTGGCGCTAGTGGTAAAGAACCCACCTGTGATTCAGGAAGACCCGAGTAAGAGACTCAGGTTGCATCCCCGCGCCAGGGAAGATCCCCTGGACAAGGAAATGGCAATCCGGTATTCTTGCCTGGGAAATCCCATGGAGAGAGGAGCCTGGTGGGCTACGGTCCCATAGGGTGGCAAAGAGTTGGACATGACTGAAGCGACTTAGCAAGCATGCATGGGCTTAGTTGCTCTGTGGTTTGTAGGGTCTTTCCAGATCAGGGATCAAACCTGTGACTCCTACATTGGCAGGTGGATTCTCTACCACTGAATCATAACGGAAGCCCTGGAGTTACCTTCTTCTGGTAAAAATTTTTTGGTGTTCCTATTGGACAAAAAACATTTGCATCAATCTTGTTACTGAAAGCTCGGCCTCTCTGTACACTCGTAACCAATCAAATCCCAGAGAGCGAGTTTTGGGTGAAGCAGAAAAGGACAGCTGCATTGCTTTACCAGGCAAAGGGAGACACACTGGGCTTCTGCCTTGAAAACGTAAGTATCTCAACTCCAGAGAATTTGATGAGCGTTTTTATAACAGTGGGTCAATGTAGGGTCTCTGACAAGATTGGGTGTGAAACTGCTTGCACTTTCTTAACCCTGAATTAGGTGGTTCCTCTCCTGATCTTGATGAACATCCTTGGTCCCTTACCTCAGATAGTTTCTCGGCTGCCCCTCCCCTGTCCTCTCCCACATGGTCTAGCGGTTAGGATTCCTGGTTTTCACCCAGGCGGCCCGGGTTCGACTCCCGGTGTGGGAAAGAAGAGCTTTTTAAGCTCCCCAGGTGGCACCAGTGTAAAGAAAATGCCTGTCAATGCAAGAGACATGTGACTCGGTATTCTTTACCTCTGAGTCACCAAGGAAGTCTTTGGTTAGCAACTATTCAAATCTATCCTTTCAAGAAGTGGGGTACGGAAAGATTCCTGGGAGTCCCACGCGGCCCTGCTGTTTCAGTCTCTGCTTTCTACAAATTAACATCTAGCCTTACAAAGTTTTTAAATGTTTTAATCAGTAGTAAATAATAAATGAAATAAAAGTATACTCTAAAGAACTGATTCATCATTGATGGGACCTGCTAGGCAACACCCCAAAATATTAAAAAGAAGTGCAAAAAAAAAAAAAGAAAAGAAATGCAGTAATTCCTTTGAACTTATCTACAAATTTTGAGTAGTTTTTCCTTACCCTTAACAAGAGTTAAGAGCTAAGGCTTAAAAAGAGACAAATGTGGCTTTCTGGTTCTTCTTTTCTCCTCTCTCCTTTTTTCTTCCTTTCTATTCTTTAGTTTCCCTGGTGGTTCAGATGGGTAAGAATTTGCCACTGCAATGCAGTGAGACCTGGGTTCAATCCCTGGTTTGGGAAGATCTCCTGAAGTAGGAAATGGCAACCCACTCTGGTATTTTTATTTCCACTCCGGTATTCTTACCAGGAGAATCCCAGAGAAGCTTTGTGGGCTACAGTCCATGGGGTCACAAAGAGTTGACACAACTGAATGACCAACACTTTCTCTTTCTAGAAGACTTCTTAAGTTTTATGTATACTAAAAACTATACTAAACCTTGTACATGCTTAATCAGAGTAAAAGACAAATTGTTGCAACTTTGATCTAGGGCAAAATGCCCTAGATCAAATGTTCATGGAATTTTCATGGAATTTTCCAGGCAAGAATACTGGAGTGGGTTGCCATTTCCTTCTCCGAGAACCCATGTGGCTGGACTCATACCCAGCCAAAACCCACAATACCTGGTTTCAGGACCTAATGGAGCTCACGTTCTTGATGTCTCATTGCAGAAAAGAACTCAGCGAGAGACAAAGTGATAGGTAAGAAGTTTTAGCAACTATTCAAAGTTTCTCCCAGGTGGCACCAGTGTAAAGAAAATGCCTGTCAATGCAAGAGACATGTGACTCGGTATTCTTTACCTCTGAGTCACCAAGGAAGTCTTTGGTTAGCAACTATTCAAATCTATCCTTTCAAGAAGTGGGGTACGGAAAGATTCCTGGGAGTCCCACGCGGCCCTGCTGTTTCAGTCTCTGCTTTCTACAAATTAACATCTAGCCTTACAAAGTTTTTAAATGTTTTAATCAGTAGTAAATAATAAATGAAATAAAAGTATACTCTAAAGAACTGATTCATCATTGATGGGACCTGCTAGGCAACACCCCAAAATATTAAAAAGAAGTGCAAAAAAAAAAAAAGAAAAGAAATGCAGTAATTCCTTTGAACTTATCTACAAATTTTGAGTAGTTTTTCCTTACCCTTAACAAGAGTTAAGAGCTAAGGCTTAAAAAGAGACAAATGTGGCTTTCTGGTTCTTCTTTTCTCCTCTCTCCTTTTCTCTTCCTTTCTATTCTTTAGTTTCCCTGGTGGTTCAGATGGGTAAGAATTTGCCACTGCAATGCAGTGAGACCTGGGTTCAATCCCTGGTTTGGGAAGATCTCCTGAAGTAGGAAATGGCAACCCACTCTGGTATTTTTATTTCCACTCCGGTATTCTTACCAGGAGAATCCCAGAGAAGCTTTGTGGGCTACAGTCCATGGGGTCACAAAGAGTTGACACAACTGAATGACCAACACTTTCTCTTTCTAGAAGACTTCTTAAGTTTTATGTATACTAAAAACTATACTAAACCTTGTACATGCTTAATCAGAGTAAAAGACAAATTGTTGCAACTTTGATCTAGGGCAAAATGCCCTAGATCAAATGTTCATGGAATTTTCATGGAATTTTCCAGGCAAGAATACTGGAGTGGGTTGCCATTTCCTTCTCCGAGAACCCATGTGGCTGGACTCATACCCAGCCAAAACCCACAATACCTGGTTTCAGGACCTAATGGAGCTCACGTTCTTGATGTCTCATTGCAGAAAAGAACTCAGCGAGAGACAAAGTGATAGGTAAGAAGTAGATTTATTCAGATTCAGAGAAAAGCACACCCTACAGACAGAGTGTGGGCCATCACAGAGGGCAAATATGGCAGCCGTGAAATGTGGTGTGCTGAGTTTTTATGGGTTGGGTAATTTCATATGCTAATGAGTTGGAGGATTATTCCAACCATTTTCGGGAATGGGTGGAACTGGCGTGGCACCTCTGGGTGTGTCATTTAGCTTGCTGATTGAGGATCCAGGTCCAGTCTGCCATGGACCCATTTGACTCTAATCGGTTTATGCTGTGTCCTTGGGCTATGTCATTCTTTCAAAAGTTGTGCCCTGCCCTTTTCCCTCCTGTTTCAGAAGGACTAATGCTGAAACTGAAGCCCCCATACTTTGGCCACCTGATAGGAAGAGTCGACCCATCTGAAAAGACCCTCAAGCTGGGAAAGATTGAGAGCAGGAGGAGAAGGGGGCAACAGAAGATGAGGTGGTTGGATGGCATTGCTAACTCAATGGACATGAGTTTGAACAAACTCCTGGAGAGAGTGAAGGACAGGAAGCCTGGCGTGCTACAAGAGTTGGGCACAACTTAGCAACTGAACAACAAAGACCTGTTCCACCAGTTTCCCTGGAGCACAGAGTGCCCCCCTCTCCACCCTAAACATCCTTCAGGGCATGTCAAAGGTCCACAGCTGCAGCAGCACAAGATTCAATCTCCACAGAGACAGATGGTAAATGCCCTTATTTTTGTTCAGTAGCTGGAAAATGCCTTCGGCAAGTACCAATTTATAGTTTTTAATGTTTAAAGCTGGAGAAGAACATGACAACCCACTCCAGTATTCTTGCCTGGGAAATCCCAAGGACAGAGGAGCCTGGCAGGGTCCACGGGGTCACAAAGGATCGGACATGACTAAGCAACTGAGCACGTAGTTTAGAGCAATTTTCTGATTTTAATGGAATTAAGACATTCTGAAAAATAGCTACTCATCTACAAATTCCCTGATGACTCAGATAGTAAGGCAAGAGACTTGCATTGCAATGTAGACCTGTAGTTCAGGAGATGCAGGTTCAATCTCTGGATCAGGAAGATCCTCTGAAAAAGGGAATGGCTACCCACTCCAATATTCGTTCTTGAAGAATCCCATGGACAGAGGAGCCTGGCAAGCTACTGCCTGTGGAGTTCCAAAAAGCCAGACACAACTGAGTGACTAACACACACACACTGCACAATTGACTTCTGAGAGTCTTCTATCAAGAGTCTAGAAACCCTTTTTATTTTTTATCAGATCAAACAATGATTGCCTATCCATTTTCTTTTTTCCATAATGGAGCAGATCTTTTTTTAAAAAAATCTTTTGGCCATGCAGCATGAGCATGTGGAGTGTTATTCCCCAACCAAGAATAGAAACTGCACCCCATGCATTGGAGTCTAACCACCAGACCACCGAGGAAGTCCCTGGAACCAAATTTTTATTTGGCCTACTAAAAGACTTTTCCTTTGGAACAGGATCCTAACTTGGACAGATGTTATTAACTGAATTATCTATAAAATCCAATTTTCTATAGCAACCCTCAAAACAACCCAAGAAATCTAAACAGAACTTTACCCTACTTTCCAGCCTAATTTTTGTGGCTCAAAGTTTCAAACACTTCCCTTTCCCTAGAAGATGGCATCACACTTCAGAAGTCTATGGCAGACACAATACACATATTTGGATTCACAAATGTCCATTTGGGGGGAAAAGTGATCTGCCTTCAGTTCAGACCAGAGTGATCACAGAGGATCATCTATCAAGATGGAAAAACATTGCTAGAGGTTCACATATCCTGGAGAACTCACCTTGGACTTCAAGGCAACCTTCATGACCAGATTAGGTTAGGAACTCCCTGGAGAAAGAAAACTAGGAATGACTTTCTCAGCATAAGAGAACCCATTTTGGCATAAACCATTTTGCAATCTAAGCCTGGCTGCCATGCTTGCCTTCCAACAGGTCTATTACTGAGGCTTTAAGAATCAGCTCTCAAGGTCTTCTTAGTGAAAAAATCAAAACAGTGTTTCTCAAAGTAAGAATCCCTATCAGAAATTTCTGTGTGAAGTCACTTCAGTCGTGTCCAAGACTTGCATTGCAATGTAGACCTGTAGTTCAGGAGATGCAGGTTCAATCTCTGGATCAGGAAGATCCTCTGAAAAAGGGAATGGCTACCCACTCCAATATTCGTTCTTGAAGAATCCCATGGACAGAGGAGCCTGGCAAGCTACTGCCTGTGGAGTTCCAAAAAGCCAGACACAACTGAGTGACTAACACACACACACTGCACAATTGACTTCTGAGAGTCTTCTATCAAGAGTCTAGAAACCCTTTTTATTTTTTATCAGATCAAACAATGATTGCCTATCCATTTTCTTTTTTCCATAATGGAGCAGATCTTTTTTTAAAAAAATCTTTTGGCCATGCAGCATGAGCATGTGGAGTGTTATTCCCCAACCAAGAATAGAAACTGCACCCCATGCATTGGAGTCTAACCACCAGACCACCGAGGAAGTCCCTGGAACCAAATTTTTATTTGGCCTACTAAAAGACTTTTCCTTTGGAACAGGATCCTAACTTGGACAGATGTTATTAACTGAATTATCTATAAAATCCAATTTTCTATAGCAACCCTCAAAACAACCCAAGAAATCTAAACAGAACTTTACCCTACTTTCCAGCCTAATTTTTGTGGCTCAAAGTTTCAAACACTTCCCTTTCCCTAGAAGATGGCATCACACTTCAGAAGTCTATGGCAGACACAATACACATATTTGGATTCACAAATGTCCATTTGGGGGGAAAAGTGATCTGCCTTCAGTTCAGACCAGAGTGATCACAGAGGATCATCTATCAAGATGGAAAAACATTGCTAGAGGTTCACATATCCTGGAGAACTCACCTTGGACTTCAAGGCAACCTTCATGACCAGATTAGGTTAGGAACTCCCTGGAGAAAGAAAACTAGGAATGACTTTCTCAGCATAAGAGAACCCATTTTGGCATAAACCATTTTGCAATCTAAGCCTGGCTGCCATGCTTGCCTTCCAACAGGTCTATTACTGAGGCTTTAAGAATCAGCTCTCAAGGTCTTCTTAGTGAAAAAATCAAAACAGTGTTTCTCAAAGTAAGAATCCCTATCAGAAATTTCTGTGTGAAGTCACTTCAGTCGTGTCCAACTCTTTGTGACCCTATGGACCATATCTCACCAGGCTCCTCCGTCCAAGGGATTCTCCAAGCTTAAAATACTAGAGTGGGTTGCCATTTCCTTCTCCAGGCTATCTTTCCAACCCAGGAGTCAAACCTGTGTCTCTTAAGTCTCTTGCATTGGCAGGCAGGTTCTTTACCAGTAGCGCCACCTGGGAAACCCAAAATTCCTGAGGATGTTTATTTAAAACGCAGAGTCCTGCCTTCCACACAGATCACAACTCCAAGGGTGAGGTCCAAGAATCTATAGTTTCTAATCAGGCTGCCCAGACTCCTCAGCTTGAACTTGGGGGTGAAGCAAGAAGGACCGTTCAGGTATGTCTCTTAAATGTTCAAGGGAAATGAAAAGTCAGACACTAGGAAAGAACAACTCTAGGGTGTCGAAGCCACAGAGTGTCCGTGCAGTGAACTATATGCAATCGATGGGCTTTACTATATGAACTAGAAACAGATCAGAGGCAGCCTTTTTAAAATTTCATATATATATTTTTTTAAATTTTGGCTACTTTTATTGGTCTTTCATTTATTTTCATTCATCTTTGTTCTTTGGCCTGTGTGGGCTTCCCATTGCAGTGGCCTCTCTCACTGCAGAGCACCAGCTCTGGGCGCATGAGCTCCAGAGCGCTGGCTGGTAATTGGACACGCCAGTCCAGCCGCTCCGCAGCATGTGGGATCTTCCCGTGCCAGGGATAGAACCGGCCTCCCCCTGCAGTGCAAGACAGACTCTTTACTCACTGGACCACCATGGATGCCCCAAAATTTCATATTTTTAATTATAGGACTATTGATGCAACAAATGATTTTCCATATAAAATGTCTAATTTACCTAGACTAGCATATCCTGGAGAACTCACCTTGGACTTCAAGGCAACCTTCAGCCTGAGACCTGAAAAATGCTTTGGCATAAACCATTTTGCAATCTAAGCCTGGCTGCCATGCTTGCCTTCCAACAGGTCTATTACTGAGGCTTTAAGAATCAGCTCTCAAGGTCTTCTTAGTGAAAAAATCAAAACAGTGTTTCTCAAAGTAAGAATCCCTATCAGAAATTTCTGTGTGAAGTCACTTCAGTCGTGTCCAACTCTTTGTGACCCTATGGACCATATCTCACCAGGCTCCTCCGTCCAAGGGATTCTCCAAGCTTAAAATACTAGAGTGGGTTGCCATTTCCTTCTCCAGGCTATCTTTCCAACCCAGGAGTCAAACCTGTGTCTCTTAAGTCTCTTGCATTGGCAGGCAGGTTCTTTACCAGTAGCGCCACCTGGGAAACCCAAAATTCCTGAGGATGTTTATTTAAAACGCAGAGTCCTGCCTTCCACACAGATCACAACTCCAAGGGTGAGGTCCAAGAATCTATAGTTTCTAATCAGGCTGCCCAGACTCCTCAGCTTGAACTTGGGGGTGAAGCAAGAAGGACCGTTCAGGTATGTCTCTTAAATGTTCAAGGGAAATGAAAAGTCAGACACTAGGAAAGAACAACTCTAGGGTGTCGAAGCCACAGAGTGTCCGTGCAGTGAACTATATGCAATCGATGGGCTTTACTATATGAACTAGAAACAGATCAGAGGCAGCCTTTTTAAAATTTCATATATATATTTTTTTAAATTTTGGCTACTTTTATTGGTCTTTCATTTATTTTCATTCATCTTTGTTCTTTGGCCTGTGTGGGCTTCCCATTGCAGTGGCCTCTCTCACTGCAGAGCACCAGCTCTGGGCGCATGAGCTCCAGAGCGCTGGCTGGTAATTGGACACGCCAGTCCAGCCGCTCCGCAGCATGTGGGATCTTCCCGTGCCAGGGATAGAACCGGCCTCCCCCTGCAGTGCAAGACAGACTCTTTACTCACTGGACCACCATGGATGCCCCAAAATTTCATATTTTTAATTATAGGACTATTGATGCAACAAATGATTTTCCATATAAAATGTCTAATTTACCTAGACTAGACTGACATTTCCACTAATTCACTTCAGATTTACACACACTTCTTTGGACTGAAGTTCCAGACCCTAGCATCTTAGACTCAATCGGGTGCCTATGGTGGCCGGTGCATGAGTTGCCTTGCAGGCATGGAAAGCCCTCGCTCTTCTTCCAGCAGTGGCTGGGGTCTTAGGAGCGTGGAGGAGTAACAGGTACTCCTACTGTGAGGGTGGGTGTCTAGATACGATCAGTGCACATGCTGGCTCCGCTACCCCAATCATCTGATTGTAGGTTTGACATGTAAGGTAAATAAACTCAATTTATTGATAAGACATGGTGACCTTCCTTGCGATGTAAGAATGGTGTCCGCAGACCCTAAAGGGGGGGAGTGGAAATTGAGAGGACAAGAGACACGAGAAATGGAGACAAGGCAAGAGTCTGATCAAGTCTCGTTTTATTGTTGAAAGGGAGAGGTGGGCTTCCCCTGGTGGTTCAGTGGGTAAGGACACCGCCTTGCAGTGCAAGGGGCGCTGGTTCGAGCCCTGGCCTGGGAAGATCCCATGTGCCCCGTAGCAGCTGGACCGATGTGTCCAATTACCGAGCCAGAGCTCTGGAGCGCATGCGCCCAGAGCCGGTGCTCTGCGACGACAGAGGCCACCGCGATGGAAGGCCCACAGGAGCCAAAGAACAAAGACAGATGAAAATAGAGAAATGAAAGACCGATGGAGGTGGCCCGCCCGCTCCCCTCCCTCTCCAACCCAACCCCCGCCCAAAAATAAATAAATAAATAAATCTTTAAAAAAAAAGAAAGAAAGAAAGCGAGAGGTATTTATGCTGTTGGGCACCATCTTTGGGAACTTGTGGTGATGTTCAAAAACGGAAGGTCGTAAGGCGTGGCCAAGGCTCTCACGGCCCCAGACAGGATGACGATACTCTTATGCTGGCGGCTCTGCCAAGTACCATCCCAGGTGGCGTATTGTAACATTCATGCGTGGGAGGCGTATTGTAACATTCATGCGTGGGAGGCTTAGCATGTGGCCGGGCCAACCCGCGGTCCCGGACAGAATGGGTCAAGTCATAATTGGTAAACGTCTTTATCAGTTGCCCATGGGTCTCCGGACCACACCCTCTCAGGCATTCCACAAGATCAAAAGTGAAGGTGTGTGATCCAAACTTATATTTGCTGACTTGCTTCCCTGTGTTTGGTCTCTGGTTAGTCTACATTTACAAGACAATGTAAAGGACCCTGCCCATGGAGGGAATTTGGGTGTGGGAAATAAAGAGAAAAAAGAATGACCTCTTAGAAGGACAGAAGATGTTGCTCATTTTAAGTGAAATTAGGGATGATTTGAATTACTACCGCTTATGGCCACCACTGCCGGAGGAATTCAGGGCCAGAAAGTGGAGGAAGTTGAGCCAGACCTCTGTGGCTTTCCCTTCCTCTCACCTGGGTGAGACTGGGAGGCATTCACTGACCAAACTTGTTTGCTTACTGACCAATAGGATAAGGTCTGTCTACATTCCCTCCTCCAGTCAGTTTGCTTAACACCTACATGAAGCTCAACCCATTTATAATGTTGTGCTTGCAACCCTCAGCAGATAAGCCTGCCCCTGAACTTGAGTTTGTTGTATGGCAGCTATGTGATTTTAGGCAACTATCTTCTTCCAAGCTCTCACTTGACTCATCTCTAGAATGAGGATAATACTAGGCATTAGCTTGTGAGGGCTGTTCCAATAGTGACACAGACTAGGTGATTTAAACAACAGAAATTCAGTTAATTTTTAGAATTTTATTTATTTGGCTGCATCAGGTCTTGGCTTCCCAGGTGGAGCTAGTGGTAAAGAACCTGGCTGCCAATGCAGGAGATGTGAGTTCATTCCTTGGGTTGGAAAGATGCCCTGGAAGATGCCATGGCTACCCACTCCAGTATTCTTGCCTAGAGAATCTCATGGACCGAGGAGCCAGGTGGGCTATAGTCCACAGTGTCACAAAAACACTGGACACGACTGAAGAGACTTCGCACATGCAAGGTCTTTCTTGGGGCATGCGGGACCTTCTTTTTGGCTAAGGGATTCTTCCTTGGGCTGCCTTCTCTAACTCTGGCATGCATGCCCTAGAGTAATTGGGCTCAGTAGTTGCAGAACATGGGCCTAGTTGTGTGTCCCTTGCATTGGAAGGTGGATTTTTTTTATTTTGAAGAAGTGATTTTAATTATATTTATTCTTTTTTGACTGTACTGGGTCTTTGTTGCTGCCCGGGCTTTTTTTTTTTTTTTCTCTAGTTGTGAAGAGTGTCAAGGTCCATGCTCGGGTTGGAAAAGAATTTCCAGACATGAAGCAGAGTGAGAGGAAAGTAAAGTTTATTAGATTGGGGACAGGGAGAGTCGTTGCCAGTACAGTGGGCCAGCTTAAGGGAGAAAGTGGGAGATACTACTAGAACAGCGGGTTGGTTCAAAGGAGAATCGACCTTAAGCAGAGGTCTTCAATCCATTTCTTTTTCTTTTTTCCCCATCATGCCTCTTTTTTATTTATATTTATTTTCAGCCATCTTTGGCATGTGTGGGCCTCCCATTGCAGTGGCCTCTTTCAGAGCAGAGCACCGGCTCTTGGGTACATGTGCTCCAGAGCACTGGCTTGTAATCGAACCCACCAGTCCAGCTGGCTCCAGGCGACTCCAGCCAGTTCCAGCCGCTCCAGGGCATGTGGGATCTTCCCAGGCCAGGAATCAAACCAATGCCCCTTGCACTGCAAGGCAGACTCTAACCTCTGGACCATCAGGGAAGCCCTTTGATCCATTTTATAGCTAGGGTGTAAGGAGTGGCATAAGGGTCTTGAGGATTATGTGATTTTAGGCAACTAAGAACTCATCTCTAGAATGAGGATAATACTAGGCATTAGCTTGTGAGGGCTGTTCCAATAGTGACACAGACTAGGTGATTTAAACAACAGAAATTCAGTTAATTTTTAGAATTTTATTTATTTGGCTGCATCAGGTCTTGGCTTCCCAGGTGGAGCTAGTGGTAAAGAACCTGGCTGCCAATGCAGGAGATGTGAGTTCATTCCTTGGGTTGGAAAGATGCCCTGGAAGATGCCATGGCTACCCACTCCAGTATTCTTGCCTAGAGAATCTCATGGACCGAGGAGCCAGGTGGGCTATAGTCCACAGTGTCACAAAAACACTGGACACGACTGAAGAGACTTCGCACACATGCAAGGTCTTTCTTGGGGCATGCGGGACCTTCTTTTTGGCTAAGGGATTCTTCCTTGGGCTGCCTTCTCTAACTCTGGCATGCATGCCCTAGAGTAATTGGGCTCAGTAGTTGCAGAACATGGGCCTAGTTGTGTGTCCCTTGCATTGGAAGGTGGATTTTTTTTATTTTGAAGAAGTGATTTTAATTATATTTATTCTTTTTTGACTGTACTGGGTCTTTGTTGCTGCCCGGGCTTTTTTTTTTTTTTTCTCTAGTTGTGAAGAGTGTCAAGGTCCATGCTCGGGTTGGAAAAGAATTTCCAGACATGAAGCAGAGTGAGAGGAAAGTAAAGTTTATTAGATTGGGGACAGGGAGAGTCGTTGCCAGTACAGTGGGCCAGCTTAAGGGAGAAAGTGGGAGATACTACTAGAACAGCGGGTTGGTTCAAAGGAGAATCGACCTTAAGCAGAGGTCTTCAATCCATTTCTTTTTCTTTTTTCCCCATCATGCCTCTTTTTTATTTATATTTATTTTCAGCCATCTTTGGCATGTGTGGGCCTCCCATTGCAGTGGCCTCTTTCAGAGCAGAGCACCGGCTCTTGGGTACATGTGCTCCAGAGCACTGGCTTGTAATCGAACCCACCAGTCCAGCTGGCTCCAGGCGACTCCAGCCAGTTCCAGCCGCTCCAGGGCATGTGGGATCTTCCCAGGCCAGGAATCAAACCAATGCCCCTTGCACTGCAAGGCAGACTCTAACCTCTGGACCATCAGGGAAGCCCTTTGATCCATTTTATAGCTAGGGTGTAAGGAGTGGCATAAGGGTCTTGAGGATTACTGCTGATTAGAAGGTCTACTGGGTGGGGCAGAGTGATGACTACAGCCTGAGCAGAAGACAGTAGGGTCCAAGGAGTGACATAGGGGTCTTAAGGATTGGGCGATGTACTACAGCCCGTGGGACGGAAGGGTCTGATTGATCTATTCTTACATTCCAGGACCCTCCTCATCCTTGGGGCACCACAAAGGGCAGGTGCCACTCTCGTGTTGTGGTGCTCGGGCTTCTCTTCGCAGTGGCTTCTCTTGTTGAGGAGCATGACCTCTAGGGCTCCTGGGCTTCAATACTTGCAACATATGGGGTCCGTGGCTGCGGCTCCCAGGCTCTAGAGTACAAACTCAGTAGTTGTGGAGCACGAGTTTAGCTTCTCCGAGGCATGTGGGATCTTCCTGGATCAGGGATTGAACCTATGTCTCCTGCGTTGGCAAGTGGATTCTTTACCACTGAGCCACCAGGGAAGTCCCTAAACAACAGATATTTATTTTCTTTTGTTCTGGAGGCTGGAAGTCTGAGATCAAGGTGTTGGATGGTTTCTTCAGAAACCTCTCTCTTTTCTTGTCTCGTAGATGACCACCTTCTCTTGGCCTCCTCACATGGTGCTCTCTCTATGTATGTGTCCATGTCCTAATTTCCTCTTACAAAAGCATCAAACATATTGGAATAAGGCCCACCCGTGGTCCCCAAGGATGAAAGAACAAGGCAAACGAGGAGGGTCTTGGAATGCAAGAAAAGATAAACCAGACCCTTACTGTCCTCCTGCCCCCCAGGCTATAGTACACCACCCAATCCTTAAGACCCCTTTGCCACTCCTTGGTTCCTATTGTCTTTCCCTCATGGGGTCATAACTCTACCACACCCAGTAGACCGTCCAATCAACACTGATCCTTAGGAGCTCCCATGCCACTCCTTAGACCCTGGCTATAAAATGGATCAAAGGCCCCTGCTTGGGGTTGGCTCTCCCTTGAGCTGGCCTGCTGTGAGGCCCGCCGTCTCCCACTCTAACCATGTCCGCTCTACCTTGAATCGGCCTGCTGTATTGGCAGTGACTCTCCCTTCCCCCACTCTAATAAACTTCACTTTCCTCTCATTCTGCCTTGTGTCCGGAAATTCTTTTCCAACCCGCACACAGACCTCGACACCATCTAATGACTTCACGCATGGGTGCTCAGTTGCTTCAGTTGTGTCCGACTTTTTGTGACCCTGTGGCCTGTAACCCACTAGGCTCCTCTGTTCATGGGATTCTCCATGAACAGTTAAAATGAGGTAATTAGAAGAGCTTCCCAGGTAGTTGGGAAGATCCCCTGGAATAGGAAATGGCAGCCTGATCCAGTATTCTTGCCTGGAAAATCCCATGGACAGAGGAGCCTGGTGGGCTACAGTCCATGGGGTCACAGAGTTGGACACAACTGAGTACAGACACATGCCCTGACGGTACGTCCTACACAAAGGTAAGTGTTCTTATTTTGTGGTCCTATATAAAAGGAAGATACTGTCATTGAAGCACAAGAGAAAGCAGATGGGAAAAGGGAATTTGCCCAATTATTGCTTCTCAGTTCCATAATGGACATTATTGTTCTTCAAGTCCTTTGTTTCAACATGTGCCAAAACAACGTCTGAACATTACATCTGTGAGTGACTTTCTACTGGCTAGAAGGCAAAGCCAGTCTAAGTTCTCTGAGGGCTGCCTTAAATTTCCTTTGTGTCTCTTACTGTATCTAAGAACACCATGCTGAGCATAGAGTAAAGGTTCAGTAAAAAAAAAAAACAAACACATCAAATTTTATGTCTTTATGACAATTCACTGGAGTAGATCGCCATCTAGAGACTGCTGTTATAAATATTAGACTAGGAAAGTGTGAGGTTCAGAAAACCCTAGGTGGCTACTTGGATGCCTCATATGTTCAATAGTTATATATGCAAACACAACCAGCAATCTTCTTACAATCTTGACAGCCGGATCGATTAATGATAAATTCCATGAAGCTTTTGTTTTGCTTTATTCCCAAGAGATTTATCAATCTCAAAACAAAACAGAAATTTACCAAACAAGCGATAAAATAATCTCGTCGCTGAGATCAAAATGGTTGATAGAGAAAATCTGATATCTTTTGCTCTGGAAAGTATCTTTGAGCACAGCAGTGAATGTATTTTCAGCAGGAGTGATTCCAGAGGACACAGGCGATTGGCAACAAGTGAAACCCCTACACAAGCAATGAGGAAAAGTGGTAAAGGGAGCCTGAACCTGGAGGATCAGCACCAGGGCTGGATGCTTATCAGCTTTTTGAAGTTCAGAGCTTGAGGATTTAAGGATCAGGCATAGCCAAGAACTATTAGTGGCTCCCTGGTGATGGCTCCTTGGGTTAAGGCCCACTTTCACCTGCAGAGCATCAGAAGTCACAGGAGATGATGTCTGCAGATACCTTCCCTGCCAAGTGGAGACATGTCTCCACCGCACCTCACTCGAGAGACGAAGCTTCTCAGCCTGAGCAGAGCGTTCAGTGTGGACTTTTCCTTACAGGATCAATGGTTATACTTCAAAGACCAGACTCAATCGTTGGTAGAAATGCCTTTGGTGACGAAGCCTCAGACTCCCACTCATCCATTCATTCAACAAGTATTTACTGATGTCCCAGAATGTGCTAGATATTGTTCCAGTCACTAAGACTTAAATGGTGAAGAAGATGGACAAGATTCTTGCCCTTAGAGAGCTTCCTTTTTTAACAAGGGGCAAAGACAGTAAGCACGTATGCAGATAATAAAGTTAGGTACGATGAAGAAAACATAAAGCAGAGTAGGATGGGGGTGATGGGGATGGTGAGGATTCTGCTATTTTCCCAAAGGCTGGTCAGGAAAGGCACATCTGAGGAGGTGACACTTGAGTTACTGCTTAGTCACTTTTGGCTCACCAGTGTACAGACCAATTGTGAAATCTCGCCTGTTCATAATTAGATTAGAGTCTAGCTCAGGGTGGCTGCAGTTTAGAAGTGAGAGATGGGGAGAGGGCGCAGATTAACCCAGGAGAAGAATCTGGAGAAGGGAGCAGTAATCCAATGATAAAGGGCTTTGTAAATCACAGTAACTTGTTTGGACTTTATCTGGAGGACAACTGAGAAGTCACCAATGAGTTTTAAACAAGAGAGTGAAAGGATCAAGATTATCACTCAGTAAATCACTCTAGGTACAGGAGACATCAACCCTGAAGGCAGGGAAAATGGTTAATATATCAGTGCAATGAGCCAGGCAGTAGCCCCAGCTGCCTAAATTAAAGAGGCCACAGGGCTAGAAGGAAGCTAAGATAGAAAGGCAAATTTGGCAGTTGGAGAGTGTGAAGAGACGAATGATGACAAGGAGAAAGTTGTGCTCATTTATTGAGAATAAGAAAGCAGATGGTGAGACATAGAAGAAGATGAATTCAGTTTGAGATACCTACAGACATCAAATGAATGTCAGCAGGAAGTTGAAAACACAGGTCTGGGGCAAATCTATGTCTGAGATATATAGGTTTGAGAGACAAAAAGGTAATTGGAACAAAGAGAGGACAGATAGGTCACCCTTTTTCTTTTCTTTTTTTTTGAGAAGAGTCAATGACAGCACCAGAAGAAAAACCAGCTTTTACAAGATTGGCAGAAAAAGAACAGAAAAGTGAAGTAAGGCTAAAACAATGACTGACCAGAATCCCAGAGAATAGTAAGATGGGCCTTGTGACTTCATGGGCCCATCTAGTTAACTGGCTTGTTCTGTGGAAACCAGTGGCTTCCTCATCTTTGACCCTCTGGCAAAGCTTTTGTTCACTGAACAAAATTGAGCCTATACTCTTAGCATGTACCAGATACTGTTAATCAGTGTCCGGAGCTTGTTCTATGCAGATAAAAAAGTTAGGTACGATGAAGAAAACATAAAGCAGAGTAGGATGGGGGTGATGGGGATGGTGAGGATTCTGCTATTTTCCCAAAGGCTGGTCAGGAAAGGCACATCTGAGGAGGTGACACTTGAGTTACTGCTTAGTCACTTTTGGCTCACCAGTGTACAGACCAATTGTGAAATCTCGCCTGTTCATAATTAGATTAGAGTCTAGCTCAGGGTGGCTGCAGTTTAGAAGTGAGAGATGGGGAGAGGGCGCAGATTAACCCAGGAGAAGAATCTGGAGAAGGGAGCAGTAATCCAATGATAAAGGGCTTTGTAAATCACAGTAACTTGTTTGGACTTTATCTGGAGGACAACTGAGAAGTCCAATGAGTTTTAAACAAGAGAGTGAAAGGATCAAGATTATCACTCAGTAAATCACTCTAGGTACAGGAGACATCAACCCTGAAGGCAGGGAAAATGGTTAATATATCAGTGCAATGAGCCAGGCAGTAGCCCCAGCTGCCTAAATTAAAGAGGCCACAGGGCTAGAAGGAAGCTAAGATAGAAAGGCAAATTTGGCAGTTGGAGAGTGTGAAGAGACGAATGATGACAAGGAGAAAGTTGTGCTCATTTATTGAGAATAAGAAAGCAGATGGTGAGACATAGAAGAAGATGAATTCAGTTTGAGATACCTACAGACATCAAATGAATGTCAGCAGGAAGTTGAAAACACAGGTCTGGGGCAAATCTATGTCTGAGATATATAGGTTTGAGAGACAAAAAGGTAATTGGAACAAAGAGAGGACAGATAGGTCACCCTTTTTCTTTTTCTTTTTTTTTGAGAAGAGTCAATGACAGCACCAGAAGAAAAACCAGCTTTTACAAGATTGGCAGAAAAAGAACAGAAAAGTGAAGTAAGGCTAAAACAATGACTGACCAGAATCCCAGAGAATAGTAAGATGGGCCTTGTGACTTCATGGGCCCATCTAGTTAACTGGCTTGTTCTGTGGAAACCAGTGGCTTCCTCATCTTTGACCCTCTGGCAAAGCTTTTGTTCACTGAACAAAATTGAGCCTATACTCTTAGCATGTACCAGATACTGTTCTGGGCCATATCAGTGTCCAGAAAAAGACACTCTGACTTTTTTTGACTTACATTCTAGTGTAAGGAACAGACAATAAACACATTAAAAACAGGTAAACAAATGCTAGAAGGTGATGAAATGCTATGGGGAACAGAGAGTAGATGAAGAAGCACTGGGGATGCATCCAAAGTATGTGAGAAATTTCCAATGGGACAGTCAGAATAGGCTCATCAAGGAAGTGATAACATCTTGAAACTTGCAATTAGGTATCTGGGCAGGAGAGCATTCTAGGCAGAAGACCAAAAGCAAGAAGACCAAAGCAAAGACCTTGAGGCAGCGGCTAGCCTAACAGTCAAGCATTGACCAGTGTTAGGGTACTAGGAGATGAGATCAAAAAGGAAATAGGGGAGCGTCAGGTTGGAGTCCACTTCTGCCCTGAGAAAAACCAGGGGCTACTGGGAGGTTTGAGCTTAAAAGTGACACATGCCTTGTGTTTTCTATCGAGGCGACTCCGACTGCTGTTTTCAGAATAGAGGCTGAGTGGTGACCGTAGAAGGGAGACCAGTTAGGCCAGAAGTTCAGGCCAAAGACGATGGTGTTTTGCAATAGGATGATACCAGAGAGGGTTTCTCGATGGTTTGGAAGTGGGAAAGAAGAGGAAGAGGAGTCAAGAATAACACCAAGCTGTGTGTTTTAAACAGAAAGAAAGATACCGCTACCAACCAAGGCATGGAAGACTTTTGAGAGGAGCAGGTGGGTTTTTGGCGGCATGGAGGGTGTTCGGGAGAGAGGAGGAGGAACCAGCAGATCACATTAAGTATGTGATGTCTTTCCAAGCGGAAACGTCCTGTAGGACGTTGCCAACACACGCTTGTTCGGAGAGACATCTGAGGTGGGAATCTGAAGTCGTTAGGAGGGAGTTGGTGTTTAAAGCCGTGGGAATGGATACACAGTCTCCAGATGAAGGCTGTGAACAAACAGCAGGCAAGGGAAGTGAGAGTGTGTATTGGGGAAAGGGGGGAATTTACAAAAGATGGTCAGAGAAGGGTCACGTGTTCTTATCAGAGAAAAAAGAGAGCGCTTCGTGTACGTGTAGCATTAGACATCCGACGCTGGAGCCCTCGCAGTGGGAGCTGATCACTGGGGAGCAGAGCTGAGCAGCGAGGCTCAGGCCGCGGGCTCCAGGCCTGGAGACCCGCCGCTTTGGTCAGGCCGGCAGGGCCACGGCTCGCCTCTCCTTGCTGCCCGCTGGCCTGAGCACCCGGCAGCCGAAATCGAAACTCATCTAAAGGACAGTTTACGCTTCTCCCAAGCGTTAGGAAGTTGCACGGAAACGGGAGAAAGCCGAGGAAGCGGGGGCCACAGTGCAAACTTCACTCATACTAAGCAGCTCGACTACTTCAAGGCCAAAGTCAGTAACTGGCAAACTCGTAAATCCCAACACAATCACAACTTTCATTCACGACCAAGGAGGCCGCAGACGATTCCCGTGTGCAAGGGCGGCCTCCCTAGCGTCACTCTGAAGTAACAGCCCTTTTCTTCAATCGCTCCATGGAACCCCCAGGGCGGGAGGCCTCCTCCACTACGGGTAGGAGCACGGGTCAATTCAGTCTCGGCGAACACAAAAGTTAAGCGCCACAAAAGGATTCGCAGGGCAGGGCGAGCCAGGGACTCTCGCACGCTCCCATTGGCTGAGATCGCGAGGCTCTCCTAAAGGGCTGGCCAATCGAGAGCTTCGGAGCCAGGCAGCAGCCCGCCTCGCTCAACGCGCGTGCGCACGCGTGGCTGAGCGCACCACTCTGAGCAGGCGCGGCCTCGTGTCGGCTGGAGGAGGCGGGTGGAGCGGCGCGCGCTACGACCCGGCGCTCCGCTTTCCTTGCCGGTCCCGCCCTCCGTCGCGGCGACGCGGTGCACCTTGGGATAGGGAGCGATCTCCGAGCGAGGCAGCAAGATGGACGCGGGATTTTTCCGCGTAAGTAGGAACGCGGGGTTGATGTCTTTCCAAGCGGAAACGTCCTGTAGGCGTTGCCAACACGCTTGTTCGGAGAGACATCTGAGGTGGGAATCTGAAGTCGTTAGGAGGGAGTTGGTGTTTAAAGCCGTGGGAATGGATACACAGTCTCCAGATGAAGGCTGTGAACAAACAGCAGGCAAGGGAAGTGAGAGTGTGTATTGGGGAAAGGGGGGAATTTACAAAGATGGTCAGAGAAGGGTCACGTGTTCTTATCAGAGAAAAAAGAGAGCGCTTCGTGTACGTGTAGCATTAGACATCCGACGCTGGAGCCCTCGCAGTGGGAGCTGATCACTGGGGAGCAGAGCTGAGCAGCGAGGCTCAGGCCGCGGGCTCCAGGCCTGGAGACCCGCCGCTTTGGTCAGGCCGGCAGGGCCACGGCTCGCCTCTCCTTGCTGCCCGCTGGCCTGAGCACCCGGCAGCCGAAATCGAAACTCATCTAAAGGACAGTTTACGCTTCTCCCAAGCGTTAGGAAGTTGCACGGAAACGGGAGAAAGCCGAGGAAGCGGGGGCCACAGTGCAAACTTCACTCATACTAAGCAGCTCGACTACTTCAAGGCCAAAGTCAGTAACTGGCAAACTCGTAAATCCCAACACAATCACAACTTTCATTCACGACCAAGGAGGCCGCAGACGATTCCCGTGTGCAAGGGCGGCCTCCCTAGCGTCACTCTGAAGTAACAGCCCTTTTCTTCAATCGCTCCATGGAACCCCCAGGGCGGGAGGCCTCCTCCACTACGGGTAGGAGCACGGGTCAATTCAGTCTCGGCGAACACAAAAGTTAAGCGCCACAAAAGGATTCGCAGGGCAGGGCGAGCCAGGGACTCTCGCACGCTCCCATTGGCTGAGATCGCGAGGCTCTCCTAAAGGGCTGGCCAATCGAGAGCTTCGGAGCCAGGCAGCAGCCCGCCTCGCTCAACGCGCGTGCGCACGCGTGGCTGAGCGCACCACTCTGAGCAGGCGCGGCCTCGTGTCGGCTGGAGGAGGCGGGTGGAGCGGCGCGCGCTACGACCCGGCGCTCCGCTTTCCTTGCCGGTCCCGCCCTCCGTCGCGGCGACGCGGTGCACCTTGGGATAGGGAGCGATCTCCGAGCGAGGCAGCAAGATGGACGCGGGATTTTTCCGCGTAAGTAGGAACGCGGGGATCTGGGGTAAGGTCGGGGGGCTATCGGTAAAGCCCGGCGGGACGCTTAAGTTGGAGACAGGCTGCGCAGCGAGCGGAGGCTTCGAAGATCCTGAGGATCCTCGGAAGCAGCGGACGCTCCCCCTTGCCCTGCGGCGGGGACCGGTGCGCCCCTGCGCAGTCTCCTCCTCCGGAATCGTCCCCCCTACGCGGCGGCGACGGTCGCCGGAAAATGGCGGCGGGAATGGCCCGGAGCGGTACTGCGCCGCCCGCCTGCCTGGCGGGGCCTGCAGGCCGAGCCTCGCGTCCCGCCGGGCCCAGGGGCCTAGCGGACCCGCGAGGAGGAAGTCCCGGGGGGGAGGCCGGAGGGAACCCTCGAGGCGACCGGCGGCTGGAGGGTCCTGGGGAGGACGGATTCGGGGGTACCGCCCCGGGAGAGCGTGGACCGGAAGCGACGTCGAGCAGCTTTTCTGGAGAAAGCGGCCGCCGACCCCCCACCCCCACCCCGGGCTAAGTCGTCGCGAGGGCTCGGGATCAGAGTTCACGGAGCTCCCGCCCGATTTGATAGCCCTTCAGGGAGGGGAACGCGGATAATTTGTGGTTAGAACGTTTGAATCTGAGACTCTCCGGGCAGAGAGTGCAACAAAAAGTGTGCGCATGCATGGAGGCGGGGGCACGGGGTGGATCAGCTCCTCTCCTTCCCGCTCGCCGTCTTCCCCCTCCCCCTCCGGCTTGTTGTACTCTTTTGAAAGTCGGCTGGAGGGAAGGTGCCGTACTTTCTCACGGGTCTGTGGTCCCATCGCTCGCAAGCGGGGACGTTGCCTCCTCGTGATTGACCCTCAGGGCCCGTAATCGGGTAGTTGCTGGAGCCTGTTTGTCCCCTTTGTCACTCTGTAGGAAAGGAGCACCCAGTCGGCTGAGCGCACCACTCTGAGCAGGCGCGGCCTCGTGTCGGCTGGAGGAGGCGGGTGGAGCGGCGCGCGCTACGACCCGGCGCTCCGCTTTCCTTGCCGGTCCCGCCCTCCGTCGCGGCGACGCGGTGCACCTTGGGATAGGGAGCGATCTCCGAGCGAGGCAGCAAGATGGACGCGGGATTTTTCCGCGTAAGTAGGAACGCGGGGATCTGGGGTAAGGTCGGGGGGCTATCGGTAAAGCCCGGCGGGACGCTTAAGTTGGAGACAGGCTGCGCAGCGAGCGGAGGCTTCGAAGATCCTGAGGATCCTCGGAAGCAGCGGACGCTCCCCCTTGCCCTGCGGCGGGGACCGGTGCGCCCCTGCGCAGTCTCCTCCTCCGGAATCGTCCCCCCTACGCGGCGGCGACGGTCGCCGGAAAATGGCGGCGGGAATGGCCCGGAGCGGTACTGCGCCGCCCGCCTGCCTGGCGGGGCCTGCAGGCCGAGCCTCGCGTCCCGCCGGGCCCAGGGGCCTAGCGGACCCGCGAGGAGGAAGTCCCGGGGGGGAGGCCGGAGGGAACCCTCGAGGCGACCGGCGGCTGGAGGGTCCTGGGGAGGACGGATTCGGGGGTACCGCCCCGGGAGAGCGTGGACCGGAAGCGACGTCGAGCAGCTTTTCTGGAGAAAGCGGCCGCCGACCCCCCACCCCCACCCCGGGCTAAGTCGTCGCGAGGGCTCGGGATCAGAGTTCACGGGAGCTCCCGCCCGATTTGATAGCCCTTCAGGGAGGGGAACGCGGATAATTTGTGGTTAGAACGTTTGAATCTGAGACTCTCCGGGCAGAGAGTGCAACAAAAAGTGTGCGCATGCATGGAGGCGGGGGCACGGGGTGGATCAGCTCCTCTCCTTCCCGCTCGCCGTCTTCCCCCTCCCCCTCCGGCTTGTTGTACTCTTTTGAAAGTCGGCTGGAGGGAAGGTGCCGTACTTTCTCACGGGTCTGTGGTCCCATCGCTCGCAAGCGGGGACGTTGCCTCCTCGTGATTGACCCTCAGGGCCCGTAATCGGGTAGTTGCTGGAGCCTGTTTGTCCCCTTTGTCACTCTTGTAGGAAAGGAGCACCCAGTCGAAATCTAGATCATGGGTCGACAAGGACTAGAGCTTGCAGGTTCTTTTTAACGCTGAACGGACCGTGTAGAGACCAGTTGGTCCAAGTCAGAACATACGTGAATTATAGGTTGGCACTTTCCACTCCCTGGAGTGTATGTGTGTTTTAAAGGAAAAGTTAAAAGAGGAGACGACCGGGACGTTAGTAAAGAAAACTCTTGATACTCCAAAACCAGCGTTGAAATGCCTTTTCAGTTAATTTAAAAAGTGTTAACTAGTTTTTCATCGAAGGTCGAAGTGTTATTCTAGCCATTTGACTTATATCAGCCAGTTATCTGACTGTTTTTAGGTTATGCAAACAACACTATAGTTATTTACGTAACAATAGTTTCAGTTGAGTTTATCAAATTTCACACTGCAAATGAACTCTCCATTTTGTGATTCTAAGTACTTTGTAGTAAATGCTGAGTATTTCCTGTAGTCTTAATGTAATGTTTTAAAACACACGAGCCTGTTTTGATATTTTCGTTATTTTACCACGGAAAGGAATTGCTAAATAAAAAGAGCAAGATGGTTGATAAATTTTAAAACGAGGTTTGCTTTTAGTGTTGGTAAAACTCAGGAAGAAAAGGGTGCAGTGTTTTATATACAGCCTACAGTTCCTTAGAGGAATTCATTGAATTTAAGCTCTGGGTTAAAAGGTTTTAGGACAGTTATTCTTTTAGTACACGGCCATTCAGGTAGTAACATAAAAATAGTAGCTTTCATTTACTGGACTTCTACCACCTGCCAGTTACTTTTAAGTATATAGTTTCTGATATGCACAGCCCTGCAAGTTACTGAATAGATTTTAGCAAGTAAGGAAATATTCTCAAGAGAGGTTAAATCTTGAGGTTCTGTGACTTAAGTAGTAGCAGAGTTGGGGTTCTAATCCAGGGTCTTTACCTTCCTACAAGAATTTTCCTGATCACTTTCCAAAGGATGGTGGCCAGCTCTGTGAACCAGTCCCTAGATTTTATAGCACAGCCAGCTATTTCCATATTTAATTAGGCCAGTAGGAATGACAAATCTCATAGTGATTACTTGATGGTCTATGTAGTATTTGTAGTTCTCATTTTTCCAGTTTCTATGCAGAAATTGAGTTTATTAAAGTCAGCCTATTTTTCATGCAGTCCAAATTTTAAAGTTGTGGAAACTAACACAGCCTAGTTTCAGGGTGTTCTTTTCCCCCTTTCCCCCTGTTGATATGCATTGTTGCAATAATTTGGCGAGCATGGCTTTCATTAAGGATGAAGCTTAGTGGTTTTGTTTTGAAAGTATATGCTAATATTTACCGTATATCAGTGTGTTCTTTTTTTTTTTAAATATTTTATTTATATTTATTTGGCTGCACTGGGTCTTAGTTGTGGCATGTGGGCTCTAGTTCCCTGACCAGGGAACGAACCTGGGCCCTCTGCATTGGGAGCACAGAGTCTCAGCCACTGGGCCACCAGGGAATTCCCTGTCAGTGTGTTCTTATTTGAATAAACCAACCAAGAAGAACCTTAAATGTCTTAGCATAACAAAGAGGTACAAAGCATACATATCAAATATAACTGTAGAGGAGGTGTTAGGTTTATGCTGTATTCTGCATATTGTGTGACTTGTTATAGTGAGCATATACTTTGTAATCTTTAAATACAATGAAGTTTTCAAAACCAGTGTTGGGAAAAGAGTATACATATTATACCTATGAGTATTAGCTATGATGTTTCTGTGTACTTGGTTATTCTATTTTGACTGTAGTGGTCATAGCCATCATTAGCAAATAAAAAACAGGAATTTAACTTTGAGCTCTTAATTGAAATGTGCCTTTTCCTACAGGGAACAAGTGCAGAACAGGATAATCGGTTCAGCAACAAACAGAAGAAGCTACTGAAGCAGCTGAAATTTGCAGAATGCCTAGAAAAAAAGGTATTCTTTTGGATAAACTGTTCCGCGCTTTTATAACACAGTTGATTCAAGCATTTTGGTTGTTCTTAGATGGACTGTAACATGAATACTAAGGAACATATTTATAATTAAACATTTTCCATCTTGTAGGAACAACAACAAACACTTGGAGGCTAGCACAAATATATTAATAAATTGTGTCATGCTAAACAAAAGAATTTCATAAGCAAAAGGAACTTTGTTAGATGAAATTCTTACTCCGTGAGCTTTCAGGATTATAAAGTTGTACTCAGTAATGATTGCTTGCATGTTTTATCAGGTGGACATGAGCAAAGTAAATTTGGAGGTTATAAAGCCTTGGATAACAAAACGAGTAACGGAAATCCTTGGGTTTGAAGATGATGTTGTGATTGAGTTTATATTCAACCAGCTGGAAGTGAAGGTAATAATATACAGATGGCTCTTGTATCTGAATATGTGACATAATTTTATGTATCTATGGAAACTGAATTTTTCTATGGAGTACAAATATAAGAGGGTTATTTTGCAATGTTTGTTGTGAAAAGAATTCACTTTGTAAACAACTATTAAGGCTGGAAGTTTAGTGAAGGTACATAGTTTTGAAAGCTACACAGGTGAAAAATCAAACTTATTGTTTGTAATTTTGCTGTTACATGTTAAGTTACTTTGACAGCAATTTTCTAATGATAATGTGATTTATGATTTAAAAGGCCTGAACCAAAATGGAAGTTATTCCTTGCGTCTGAAGTATAGCACCATCACCTTATTAGGTCACAGCAGAGTGAGTGTCCCAATGTCGCTCTGACCCAACTCCCTTGATGATGCAGTGTGTGTTTGGAGGTGAGTTGTGTAAAGTGGCCAAACATCAACAACAACAACAACAAAAAATACAAACAGGAAAGAGCAATGGGTAAATTTATACACTGCTCTTTAAAAATACTATTATGAGATGGACTTTTATGTGAAGCATGAGGGGCAATTCTGATTTGATTGGATATTGTTTTTAAAATAATCAAGGAGCTAAAGTTTTTAGTTGTAGCTGCATGTCAGCTAGTCATCGACATTTTAGGCACAGAATTTTTTATTTACATTTTAATTAAACTTCAGACTGAAATAAATTAGACAGTATTGTTAGAGCCAGTTGATGTAATGTGCCTTTTTTTCATACATGAGATATTGTGACAATAGAATTATTGTTTAAAAATAATTATAAGATAGTTTTCTATTATGCCACGACAACCCAAAGGACAGTAAGATGCACCAGATAACCTTTTGGCAAATACCTTGCAAATATACCACTGTGAATTTACTTTTACATTAATCCTTTTTCCAAAGAGTTCACCCTTGTGTTTTGACAGAACAATTGGCATTTCAACTGATAAGGTATTTCTATTTTTAAGACATAATTTGGTTATTACATTTTGTTTTGAGTATTTTCAAGTAGTTTAATTTTAAGAAAGTGTTTCTTTTAAAATGTACACATTTTACTTAGAAAATCAGGAACATGCAAAAACGTTTTTTAAATGATGACTAGAGAGATTTTACTGGAGAAATGCTTTACTGATGTGTATTTTAGTGCATTTTAAAAATCTTAAGTATCTGGTAGTAGTCCCCTTATAGTGAGCATGAGATTAAAGTTTAGAACTTTTTAAGCAATCTTTTTCTTTTTGTGTGGTTGTGTACTCATTATTGCTTGTTCGTCTTTTGCAATTTAGATAAATGATATAACATTAAACTCAAGGTGGTTGAGTTGCAGTAGGGAGTCGGAAGCAAGCCAAGGGAACATCTTTCTCTACAGGGGACTTGGCGATTCCAAACCCCCAAGGTTCCAAGAAGAAACTGAAGACACCTGGAATCTGTACTTGCTTTGTGCTATTGAGCTGTGCTTGTTAATATGGACCTTGTTGCTTGACCAACAGATTTAGCATTTAAAAACCCAGTTATTTTTGAGAAATATTGACCTCTTTGCCCTTTGTGGACAGTTGAGAATTTGAGGCATTGTTAATAGATTTTCCCTGTATAGAAGTCATATTTTCAGCATAGTCTTCAAAAGTTATAGAGTGCATGCATAACTTGTTAGTTTTTATAACTAGACAATAGATAGTTTATAGAAAGCTGTCTACAGTGTTAGAAGTGAACAGTTTATGTACTTTTCTATTTCTCATTGAGGGACAATTTCCAGACAAGCAGACGCTTTTCTTGTTAGTAAATGCAAGAACTTGTGGGTGTTCCATGTTGGTTTTTAAAGTTGATAAATGTAGGCCCCACTAACAGCCGTAGCCTAAAAATACTTACGAAATCCACAAAGGATTAGCAGGCTGCTCTGATGGCTTTTGGTAGAATGAGAGAGAGACTGCTAGGATAGTTTTCTATTACACCCTTTTTGTTTAATTGGAATTTACTTTTACATTAATCCTTTTTCCAAAGAGTTCACCCTTGTGTTTTGACAGAACAATTGGCATTTCAACTGATAAGGTATTTCTATTTTTAAGACATAATTTGGTTATTACATTTTGTTTTGAGTATTTTCAAGTAGTTTAATTTTAAGAAAGTGTTTCTTTTAAAATGTACACATTTTACTTAGAAAATCAGGAACATGCAAAAACGTTTTTTAAATGATGACTAGAGAGATTTTACTGGAGAAATGCTTTACTGATGTGTATTTTAGTGCATTTTAAAAATCTTAAGTATCTGGTAGTAGTCCCCTTATAGTGAGCATGAGATTAAAGTTTAGAACTTTTTAAGCAATCTTTTTCTTTTTGTGTGGTTGTGTACTCATTATTGCTTGTTCGTCTTTTGCAATTTAGATAAATGATATAACATTAAACTCAAGGTGGTTGAGTTGCAGTAGGGAGTCGGAAGCAAGCCAAGGGAACATCTTTCTCTACAGGGGACTTGGCGATTCCAAACCCCCAAGGTTCCAAGAAGAAACTGAAGACACCTGGAATCTGTACTTGCTTTGTGCTATTGAGCTGTGCTTGTTAATATGGACCTTGTTGCTTGACCAACAGATTTAGCATTTAAAAACCCAGTTATTTTTGAGAAATATTGACCTCTTTGCCCTTTGTGGACAGTTGAGAATTTGAGGCATTGTTAATAGATTTTCCCTGTATAGAAGTCATATTTTCAGCATAGTCTTCAAAAGTTATAGAGTGCATGCATAACTTGTTAGTTTTTATAACTAGACAATAGATAGTTTATAGAAAGCTGTCTACAGTGTTAGAAGTGAACAGTTTATGTACTTTTCTATTTCTCATTGAGGGACAATTTCCAGACAAGCAGACGCTTTTCTTGTTAGTAAATGCAAGAACTTGTGGGTGTTCCATGTTGGTTTTTAAAGTTGATAAATGTAGGCCCCACTAACAGCCGTAGCCTAAAAATACTTACGAAATCCACAAAGGATTAGCAGGCTGCTCTGATGGCTTTTGGTAGAATGAGAGAGAGAATTTGGTAATCTGTCCTAGAGACTACATTGCTGAGAAACTCTTAGGGAAAGCTATTTTTAAAATAATGAAGAATATACGTATCTAAGCCCCTATGATAGATTTAAAAAGTACTAATTTAAATGAGTTTTAGGTTGGTTGGTTGGTTGGTTTTGAAGTAACCGGTTTTTCTTCCTGTCATGTCTTTTTGCAGAATCCAGATTCCAAAATGATGCAAATCAACCTGACCGGGTTTTTGAATGGAAAAAATGCTAGAGAATTTATGGGAGAACTGTGGCCCCTGCTCTTGAGTGCACAAGAAAACATCGCTGGAATTCCTTCTGCTTTCCTAGAACTGAAGAAGGAAGAAATAAAACAGAGACAGGTAATGGTCTTCTCTTTTTTGCAGTGTTTGACTTGAGAGGGTAGTATCCAGGCTGCTGAGACACTTTACGTGTCCTGGCTGGATCACTATGTTGTTCTTTGCTGCAATGTACTTGAACCTCCAGTTTTAGGACTCTGCTCTTCCCGCGTTCATCTCCCTGCCTCCAGCAGTGGGTTTAGAATGTCAGTGTCCCAGAGTCCAGTGATGTGGTAGATTTTTTTATGTATGTGCATACAGATTAAAAATATGTGTATATGTATATATATGTGTATTTTTAAAACCTACCAAATATATACAAGAAAATATGTGTGTGTGTATACAGCACATTTTGCTACATTTAGCTTAAAAGACAGTTGAACTTTAGTAACAGTGTAGATGGTAAGCATAGGCCTTTCGTATAGGCAATATGTGTTAAATCACAAAAGGATAATATAAATGTGAAAATGATTTTTTTTTTCTTTGTAAGCTTGAAAACAGCCAACAGCCATTCTCTTTAATTCAGCAACTATTTAGTACCAATCATAAAGTGTATTTGTAGTGCCATGTGCTTAGTTGTGCCTGACTCTTTGCAACCCCGTGAACTGTAGCCCACTGGGCTCCTCTTACTCATGGAGTTTTCCAGGCAAGAATACTGGAGTGGGTGGCCCATTTCCTTCTTCAGGGAATCTTCCTGATCCAGGGATCAAACCTACATCTCCTATGTCTCCTACATTGCAGGCAGTTTCTTTACCCACTGAACCATTGGAGTTACTCAGTCTGTAGTATGGATGAAGAAAGAACAGTCTTGTTGAAAAGCAGAGGCTGATGAAATGGCAGTTAATATAAAATTGGTGTGACAAAATGAAAGTTAAATATAACATTAGTTTTTATCAGGTGTACAGTCTTCAGTCTGCAGTTGATCTCAAATGTTTAACTGTTTACTTTGAAAACTTGATCTTTACAGATTGAACAAGAAAAATTGGCATCTATGAAAAAGCAAGATGAAGACAAGGATAAGAGGGATAAAGAAGAAAAAGAAAGCAGCAGAGAAAAAAGGGAACGATCTCGAAGCCCAAGAAGGTACAGTACAGTCTGCATAGCTAGTGTTTTTTAATATTGATTTATTTATTTTTAATAGAAGGATAACTGCTCTACAATATTGTGTTGGTTTCTTTGATATATCAACATAAATCAGCCATGGGTATACCTATGTCCTCCCTCTGACCTCCCAGCCCTCTAGGTTGTTACAGAGGCCCAGTTTGAATTCCCTGAGTCATACAGCAAACTCTCACTGGCTGTCTGTTTTATATATGGTGCATACCTAATGTTTTATTAGTACGTAAGGTGTTAGTTTTTTTATATGTTATTTGGAGTTATTTAAATGTACTTCAGTTATTTTTTCCTTAGTTTTTTAAATTGAGAAGCCTATACCCACTAGCCTGTCATAAGTACATATTGTACATATGTAATTCCCTGTTCTGCTCTTCCTAGGTGGTTGAACTAAACCCAGAACAGATCGTATGCTTTTTTTTGCTTCCATTGAGACTATGGTTAGGTTCCCTTTTTAAATCCATGATTCAGCTTCTGTGTTTGTGTGGTGAGAATTGCATTAGGCTTTTCATTTTTTAGGATTCTAGTTTCTTCATAAATGACTGGAATTAGTAGAGAGAGGAAGTAATTTCTTGTCCCTTTTATTGATATACTTGATACTGAAAACTTTTTATCAGGGAAGTGGCATTTCTGAAGTTACTCATTGTGGTAACTATTTGAAGTGAACCAGGTTTATTGTCCTACTTCAAGTTAGGGAAGCTACTGTTGAAATGGAAAGGGGGCTTCTTCTCCTCCAAAAGAGCTGTCTTTTGCAAGTTTGGTAATATTTATCCTTTTCTGAAGTGCATATTGCTTTAATTGCACTAGTCATTTTTTTTTTTTTCTGCAATACTGAGACTACCTGATGAATTCTGGGGTCTGTCTGTATCTACACTTTTTTTCTTTAAGTCTGATGTAGTATTAAATATCTCCTTTCTTTTACATATCCTTTTCCTGTGAAAAGTTGTCCTTTGGTCTCAACTCTGGCAATGATTAAAAACCTCAATCTAGAGTCCTAGGTCAGTATGTTCCTCTCTTAATAACTGGTGTGCTGGAGAGTGCTGTAATCCTTCATTTGCTTGCTTTCCTGGCTTTCTTTTGGCCCTTCTCTTATAAATAAATGTGAGAGGCTATCGTATATTTAATAGGGGACTTCACAGATGTGAACAGTACTGGTGTAACCTAAAAAGATAAGGACTTCCCTTGTGGTCCAGTGGGTAAAGAGTCCACCTTGCTGTGCAAGGGGCACCAGTTCAGTCTCTGGCATGGGAAGATCCCATATGCTGCGGAGCAGCTGGACCAGTGTGTCCAATTATGAGCCAGCACTCTGAAGCGCATGCACCCAGAGCCAGTGCTCTGCAACAAGAAAGGCCACTGCGATGGGAGGAGGCTCGCACAGGCCAAAGAATTAACGATAGATGAAAAACAAATAAATGAAGGACCAATAAAACAGGCCAAAAAAAAATTTTTTTAAAAGATAACTTCACTTATCCTTTTGACCCTTTCCCCTGGTCCACAATATTTTCTTTAAAAATCTGAAAAAAATTTGTTTCCATCCTAGACGCAAGTCCAGATCTCCTTCCCCTAGAAGACGGTCCTCCCCGGTCAGGAGAGAGAGAAAGCGCAGTCATTCTCGATCTCCCCGTCACAGAACCAAGAGCCGGAGCCCTTCCCCTGCTCCAGAGAAGAAGGAAAACTCCAGAGCTCCCAGAGCCATCTAATTTCTTGTCCCTTTTATTGATATACTTGATACTGAAAACTTTTTATCAGGGAAGTGGCATTTCTGAAGTTACTCATTGTGGTAACTATTTGAAGTGAACCAGGTTTATTGTCCTACTTCAAGTTAGGGAAGCTACTGTTGAAATGGAAAGGGGGCTTCTTCTCCTCCAAAAGAGCTGTCTTTTGCAAGTTTGGTAATATTTATCCTTTTCTGAAGTGCATATTGCTTTAATTGCACTAGTCATTTTTTTTTTTTTCTGCAATACTGAGACTACCTGATGAATTCTGGGGTCTGTCTGTATCTACACTTTTTTTCTTTAAGTCTGATGTAGTATTAAATATCTCCTTTCTTTTACATATCCTTTTCCTGTGAAAAGTTGTCCTTTGGTCTCAACTCTGGCAATGATTAAAAACCTCAATCTAGAGTCCTAGGTCAGTATGTTCCTCTCTTAATAACTGGTGTGCTGGAGAGTGCTGTAATCCTTCATTTGCTTGCTTTCCTGGCTTTCTTTTGGCCCTTCTCTTATAAATAAATGTGAGAGGCTATCGTATATTTAATAGGGGACTTCACAGATGTGAACAGTACTGGTGTAACCTAAAAAGATAAGGACTTCCCTTGTGGTCCAGTGGGTAAAGAGTCCACCTTGCTGTGCAAGGGGCACCAGTTCAGTCTCTGGCATGGGAAGATCCCATATGCTGCGGAGCAGCTGGACCAGTGTGTCCAATTATGAGCCAGCACTCTGAAGCGCATGCACCCAGAGCCAGTGCTCTGCAACAAGAAAGGCCACTGCGATGGGAGGAGGCTCGCACAGGCCAAAGAATTAACGATAGATGAAAAACAAATAAATGAAGGACCAATAAAACAGGCCAAAAAAAAATTTTTTTAAAAGATAACTTCACTTATCCTTTTGACCCTTTCCCCTGGTCCACAATATTTTCTTTAAAAATCTGAAAAAAATTTGTTTCCATCCTAGACGCAAGTCCAGATCTCCTTCCCCTAGAAGACGGTCCTCCCCGGTCAGGAGAGAGAGAAAGCGCAGTCATTCTCGATCTCCCCGTCACAGAACCAAGAGCCGGAGCCCTTCCCCTGCTCCAGAGAAGAAGGAAAAAACTCCAGAGCTCCCAGAGCCATCAGTGAAAGTAAAAGAGCCTTCAGTACAAGAGGCTACTTCTACTAGGCAAGTGTATAACAATTCACTTTTAAATATCATAGCTTTGGACTGTTGCTATTGTTGTTCAATTGCTAAGTCATGCTCTTTGCAACCCCATGAACTGCAGCACACCAAGCTTGCCTGTCTTTCACTGTCTCCCTGAGTTTATGTCCATTGAGTCAGTGATGCCATCCAACCATCTCATCCTCTGTCGCTCCCTCTCCTCTTGGCTTCAGTCTTTATCAGGGCCTTTTCTAGTGAGTCGGCTCTTTATATCAGGTGGCCAAAGTATTGAACTGTTATTAAATGACTATAAATATGATACTTGTGAGTTAAAAACATAAACTTGTTTTCCTTAAGAGATTTTTAAAATTATAAAACTTGATTGTTGAAATTCAAATTTTATAGGAGAGGAGAGTACAAATAAGATGACCCAAAGTTGACCACTGCTGTCTGCTGGTTGTATTGTTTTTTGTTTTTTTTGTTTTTTTTTTAAGATTTATTTATTTATTTACTTTGGGTGGGGGTCGGGTTGGGGAGGGAGGGGAGTGGACGGGCCACTTCTATTGGTCTTTCATTTCTCTATTTTTCATTCGTCTTCGTTCTTTGGCTCCTGTGGGCCTCCCATCGCGGTGGCGTCTGTCATTGCAGAGCACCGGCTCTGGGCGCATGCGCTGCAGAGCTCCGGCTCGGTAATTGGACACATTGGTCCAGCTGCTCCGCAGCACGTGGGATCTTCCCAGGCCAGGGATCGAATCGGCGCCCCCTGCAGTGCAAGGCGGTGTCCTTACCCACTGGACCACCAGGGGAAGCCCTGATTGTATTGTTTGAGATGTTTTATATAACTTGCTTCCTTCCCCTTAGTATTATGGACTACTTTGTACTTAAAAAACACATAAGATTCAAATTAATTAATTGTTCACTGGATTTCAGTGATGTATATATATCTTTCTGGGTGTCTTTGTAGATTTTTGAAAAGTTTAAAGAAAGGAAAAAAATTTTTTAATTAATTAAATTTTATTTTTCTTGGCTATTCTGGGGTTTAACTCCTGCCATGGGTTCTTGTCTAGTTGGAGAGAGTGGGGGCTCCTCTCTAGTTGAGGTGAGCAGGCTTCTTGTTGCGGTGACTTCTCTTATTGTGGAACTCAGGCTCTAGGGCACATGGGGCTCAGTAGTTGCGGCTCCGAGGCTCTAGGGCTCGGGCTCAATGTTTGTGGCTCACAGGCTTAGTAGCTCCGCAGCATGTGGGATCTTCCCAGATCAGGGATCGAACCTGTGTCTCCTGAATTGGCAGGTGAACTCTTCACCACTGAGCTACCAAGGGAAGCCCCAGAAGTAACTTTAATATTAATTTTATTAAGATTTTGGAGTCTGAGTAGAAAAAACACAAAATAAGGTATTTTTAAACTCTCCCTTCCCCCAATAGTGACATCCTGAAACTTCCCAAGCCTGAACCAGTACCAGAGCCTAAAGAACCTTCTCCAGAGAAAAACTCCAAAAAGGAAAAAGAAAAGGAGAAGACCCGACCAAGATCTCGGTCCCGTTCCAAGTCAAGATCCCGGACACGTTCTCGTTCTCCTTCTCATAATCGACCAAGAAGGCGCCATAGATCTCGATCAAGGTGAGTAGCGACTCTAAGATCTGTATAGATCTTGGATTTAATGTACTGTTCTAGGCAGAATTAGGTCAGTTATTCCAAAGCAGTAGAAAACATTAGCACAGGTGTTAAATGCTTTGTATTTTCAGAGACAATTTGAGTACACTTTCTATGTCCTATTAAAAATCTCTACAAAATAAAAGGTTGTGTCCCTTGAAATCCAATTTTTAAACGTAGCTGTTGAGAAGTCTATATTAAAGAATTCATTCCTTGCTCCTGGTTTAATTTAGATTCTTATTCCGTTATGGCAGATCATACTCACCTAGAAGGCGGCCAAGCCCAAGAAGACGGCCATCTCCTCGCAGGAGAACCCCACCGAGACGAAGGCCTCCTCCACCGAGGCATAGGAGGAGTAGATCTATATATATCTTCGCTTTGTAGATTTTTGAAAAGTTTAAAGAAAGGAAAACAATTTTTTAATTAATTAAATTTTATTTTTCTTGGCTATTCTGGGGTTTAACTCCTGCCATGGGTTCTTGTCTAGTTGGAGAGAGTGGGGGCTCCTCTCTAGTTGAGGTGAGCAGGCTTCTTGTTGCGGTGACTTCTCTTATTGTGGAACTCAGGCTCTAGGGCACATGGGGCTCAGTAGTTGCGGCTCCGAGGCTCTAGGGCTCGGGCTCAATGTTTGTGGCTCACAGGCTTAGTAGCTCCGCAGCATGTGGGATCTTCCCAGATCAGGGATCGAACCTGTGTCTCCTGAATTGGCAGGTGAACTCTTCACCACTGAGCTACCAAGGGAAGCCCCAGAAGTAACTTTAATATTAATTTTATTAAGATTTTGGAGTCTGAGTAGAAAAACACAAAATAAGGTATTTTAAACTCTCCTTCCCCAATCGTGACATCCTGAAACTTCCCAAGCCTGAACCAGTACCAGAGCCTAAAGAACCTTCTCCAGAGAAAAACTCCAAAAAGGAAAAAGAAAAGGAGAAGACCCGACCAAGATCTCGGTCCCGTTCCAAGTCAAGATCCCGGACACGTTCTCGTTCTCCTTCTCATAATCGACCAAGAAGGCGCCATAGATCTCGATCAAGGTGAGTAGCGACTCTAAGATCTGTATAGATCTTGGATTTAATGTACTGTTCTAGGCAGAATTAGGTCAGTTATTCCAAAGCAGTAGAAAACATTAGCACAGGTGTTAAATGCTTTGTATTTTCAGAGACAATTTGAGTACACTTTCTATGTCCTATTAAAAATCTCTACAAAATAAAAGGTTGTGTCCCTTGAAATCCAATTTTTAAACGTAGCTGTTGAGAAGTCTATATTAAAGAATTCATTCCTTGCTCCTGGTTTAATTTAGATTCTTATTCCGTTATGGCAGATCATACTCACCTAGAAGGCGGCCAAGCCCAAGAAGACGGCCATCTCCTCGCAGGAGAACCCCACCGAGACGAATGCCTCCTCCACCGAGGCATAGGAGGAGTAGATCTCCAGTGAGGCGGTGAGAGTTTGGGGATTTGGGGAGAGCGGTTGGTTTTTCTAAATTTGGAATTATCAGGTATACAGAAGTGCACTGTTTGGTTTAGGCTAATCTTTGTGTTAGTGTTCTTGCAGGAAAGAAAAAAAAGAACTCATGAGTAATAATAGGTAATGTCTTATGAAGAGATACCTCATTTGAGGTGTGATGCTGTTATTTGTGAGTGGTAACACTAGTCCAGGGTTAGATTCAGACCCTACCAGGAAGTCTTATCGAGTAAAGAAATTGTCCACCTTCTTCCTTTGGCTTTTACCTACCCCTAGCTTCTGAATATAGATGACTACACAGCCAGTAAGCTGCTTTTGTTGTTGTTTAGTCACTAAGTTGTGTACAAATCTTTTGCAGTCCCGTGGACAGTAACCCTCCAGATTCCTCTGTCTAATGCGAGTTCCTGGGCAAAAATGCTGGAGTATTAATCTGTTTTGCATTGTACCTTTCTTAATGTTTTTTCCATTAAAGAAATCATGAGTACTTATGATACACAGTTCAAATAGAAATAAAATGATCTGAAAATTACAATCTCATTCCGTAGATTTGACCATTAGTAGCAGTTTGGTTCTTTTTTTTTTGAAGAGACCTGGAATGAAAGTCACTTTGTCAATACCAATATTCTTTTTTAGAATTGATTTTAAAGTTAGCATAAGGTAAAATGTTAGGATGTGTCACTTGTAACAAAAAGATTATTGCCATGCCTGCCTAGAGTAGAGGTGTGGTGTACTGGTAGCAGAGTTCTGTGCCTTCTTGATGCATTTCGACTGCTGACTGTGCTTCAGATTAAAATATATTTAGGATGAAGTCTTTTTCTGTCTTGAGTCACTAAGGTTTTTCAAGGAATTAAGTCAACTTGAAGATGAAGCTCCAAAGGTGCCTGCCTTTCCACTTTAAAGCCTTGCTCCTGGTTTAATTTAGATTCTTATTCCGTTATGGCAGATCATACTCACCTAGAAGGCGGCCAAGCCCAAGAAGACGGCCATCTCCTCGCAGGAGAACCCCACCGAGACGAATGCCTCCTCCACCGAGGCATAGGAGGAGTAGATCTCCAGTGAGGCGGTGAGAGTTTGGGGATTTGGGGAGAGCGGTTGGTTTTTCTAAATTTGGAATTATCAGGTATACAGAAGTGCACTGTTTGGTTTAGGCTAATCTTTGTGTTAGTGTTCTTGCAGGAAAGAAAAAAAAGAACTCATGAGTAATAATAGGTAATGTCTTATGAAGAGATACCTCATTTGAGGTGTGATGCTGTTATTTGTGAGTGGTAACACTAGTCCAGGGTTAGATTCAGACCCTACCAGGAAGTCTTATCGAGTAAAGAAATTGTCCACCTTCTTCCTTTGGCTTTTACCTACCCCTAGCTTCTGAATATAGATGACTACACAGCCAGTAAGCTGCTTTTGTTGTTGTTTAGTCACTAAGTTGTGTACAAATCTTTTGCAGTCCCGTGGACAGTAACCCTCCAGATTCCTCTGTCTAATGCGAGTTCCTGGGCAAAAATGCTGGAGTATTAATCTGTTTTGCATTGTACCTTTCTTAATGTTTTTTCCATTAAAGAAATCATGAGTACTTATGATACACAGTTCAAATAGAAATAAAATGATCTGAAAATTACAATCTCATTCCGTAGATTTGACCATTAGTAGCAGTTTGGTTCTTTTTTTTTTGAAGAGACCTGGAATGAAAGTCACTTTGTCAATACCAATATTCTTTTTTAGAATTGATTTTAAAGTTAGCATAAGGTAAAATGTTAGGATGTGTCACTTGTAACAAAAAGATTATTGCCATGCCTGCCTAGAGTAGAGGTGTGGTGTACTGGTAGCAGAGTTCTGTGCCTTCTTGATGCATTTCGACTGCTGACTGTGCTTCAGATTAAAATATATTTAGGATGAAGTCTTTTTCTGTCTTGAGTCACTAAGGTTTTTTCAAGGAATTAAGTCAACTTGAAGATAAGAAGCTCCATAATTTTGTTTGTTTCTGCAGTCTGAGGTTTTCCAGAGTCTCTTTTTAAAGAAGATATTTTGTGAAATCTCTGGTCTAGTGGTTAGGATTAGGCACTTTCACTGATGTGCCCCCGGTTCGATCTCTGATTAAGGAACTGAGATCCCAGGAGCCTTGCAGCGTGGCCAAAACAGAAAAGAGAGTATTTTTCTTTTAGGGGAGGGGGATTATCAAGATGTATTGAACCGCGTTTTTTAATAAGTACTACTAAAAATTAAGGAATTGATGTTGCTGCCAAAGAAGCTAAACGAGTGAATGGTCAATTTAGACATCACACTTTTCTAAAATTTATTGTTCCTCCTCAGGAGAAAAGTACTGCTGGTGCTTTCTGGTATAAGATTAGTGGAAACAGCTACTTCTCATACTGGAGTTTTGCAAACAGCGTGTTTTAATTGCTTACTAAGCCATTTAGCAGTCAAGATAATTTGCAGATTGTGTAAGATTCCCTTTCAGCCAGTGTTTGTCTCACACTTAAGGTAGGGTTTCTTTTTTTCAGGTTCTCAGGAATTCTTCCGCCAAAGGTGAATTCTGCAGGTACACATAATTGCAACAGAACTTACCACAGATTTTGCCGCAGAATTCGAGAGCCCCCTGCTTCTAAGTTTATGTAGCTAAATGAATTCCTAATCTTGCACATGTTTTTTTTTTTTTTTCTTTAATGCAACATGAAAGGTTGCTGGACATTGTGTTATTAAATGAAAAATACTTTGCCACCTGAATTTTGTATGCAAACTCCAAAACACTCATATTACTCCTTAGGCGAGAAGAGACTGGTTAGTTGTTGTATTATAGCTCTTGACATTTTATGACTACCAGAAAGACAGCTCTCAAACAGAAGCATTTATCAGAGTAAGTTATTTAGTCTCAGAACTAGCTGTTTCCTGTCCTGGGTTATGGTTTTGTTTCACACTTTTTTAAAAACTCATTTACATGCTTAGCTACATAAACTCAAAAGTTGGATAAAAATAGCTGTATTTTTGTGTAAACTGTACATGGCTGTAAGGTCATTCCTTCTAAGCATGCAGTTAATGAACATGAGTCCTTTATTCCACAGAAGAAGGCGTTCATCAGCATCTTTGTCTGGGAGTAGCTCATCGTCATCTTCATCTCGTTCCCGGTCACCGCCAAAGAAGCCTCCAAAGAGGACATCCAGCCCCCCTCGAAAAACTTAGGCACTTTCACTGATGTGCCCCGGTTCGATCTCTGATGAAGGAAGTGAGATCCCAGGAGCCTTGCAGCGTGGCCAAAACAGAAAAGAGAGTATTTTTCTTTTAGGGGAGGGGGATTATCAAGATGTATTGAACCGCGTTTTTTAATAAGTACTACTAAAAATTAAGGAATTGATGTTGCTGCCAAAGAAGCTAAACGAGTGAATGGTCAATTTAGACATCACACTTTTCTAAAATTTATTGTTCCTCCTCAGGAGAAAAGTACTGCTGGTGCTTTCTGGTATAAGATTAGTGGAAACAGCTACTTCTCATACTGGAGTTTTGCAAACAGCGTGTTTTAATTGCTTACTAAGCCATTTAGCAGTCAAGATAATTTGCAGATTGTGTAAGATTCCCTTTCAGCCAGTGTTTGTCTCACACTTAAGGTAGGGTTTCTTTTTTTCAGGTTCTCAGGAATTCTTCCGCCAAAGGTGAATTCTGCAGGTACACATAATTGCAACAGAACTTACCACAGATTTTGCCGCAGAATTCGAGAGCCCCCTGCTTCTAAGTTTATGTAGCTAAATGAATTCCTAATCTTGCACATGTTTTTTTTTTTTTTTCTTTAATGCAACATGAAAGGTTGCTGGACATTGTGTTATTAAATGAAAAATACTTTGCCACCTGAATTTTGTATGCAAACTCCAAAACACTCATATTACTCCTTAGGCGAGAAGAGACTGGTTAGTTGTTGTATTATAGCTCTTGACATTTTATGACTACCAGAAAGACAGCTCTCAAACAGAAGCATTTATCAGAGTAAGTTATTTAGTCTCAGAACTAGCTGTTTCCTGTCCTGGGTTATGGTTTTGTTTCACACTTTTTTAAAAACTCATTTACATGCTTAGCTACATAAACTCAAAAGTTGGATAAAAATAGCTGTATTTTTGTGTAAACTGTACATGGCTGTAAGGTCATTCCTTCTAAGCATGCAGTTAATGAACATGAGTCCTTTATTCCACAGAAGAAGGCGTTCATCAGCATCTTTGTCTGGGAGTAGCTCATCGTCATCTTCATCTCGTTCCCGGTCACCGCCAAAGAAGCCTCCAAAGAGGACATCCAGCCCCCCTCGAAAAACGCGTAGGTTGTCTCCTTCAGCAAGTCCTCCGAGGCGAAGGCATAGGCCATCACCTCCAGCAACTCCGCCGCCAAAAACTCGTCATTCCCCAACACCCCAGCAGTCAAACCGTACAAGGAAAAGTCGTGTTTCTGTCTCTCCAGGGAGAACTTCAGGCAAAGGTAAAAATCAAACACTAAAGAACAGTGTATTCTGTTCGTTCTTCATGCTGTCCTCTACTCCTTTTGAAGTACGAAGTAGCTGGGTAATATTTGTATGTCCTCTTGTTTTTGTAACTTTGCTTAAATATTCACCTTTTCTTTTCTTGCTTTAAGCTCTTACGGGTTTGTTAAAATGGAGCTTACACATAAAAGTGTTTTGTTTTCAGCAATGCCCTCTGGCGTTGAGTAGGTGGAGAAAAGTACTGTTACCAGCTGTGGGCTGTTTGAATTGAGGTAACTTACCAGAAGTTTGTGTTGCCATGGTAAAGGGATCATTTTATTACTATGAGACTAGTTAACTTTTTTTTTAACGCTGCAGATTTTTTGTTTGATATCTTATTTGAGGACTTCATATTCTGTTTTAATTCTTTCTGTGGCCACATAGTGCTCCCTAGGGAGGGACGTGGTGTCCACCTAAAAGCTTGATTTTTCTAAATTTAGGCTCTAGGCAAAGTTCTTGTGAATGTCTCCTTGCTTTTATTCTGCTGATTGATTTCTGAGAAATTTATAACCTGTGATCCTGCTGTACAAGTAGAATATTAGTTAGTCTGAGTGAAGCTTATTGTCTGCTGGGGTTTGCTTCTTTACCATTAAATACACAATGGAGAAAAGCTATGGTATCCGTGTAAATTGGGTGCTCTAGTGCTTAGGGCTGGAATGATAACCTGATAGGTGGGTAGTGGGGGAAGGGCGAGATCGCAAAAAGTTGTTAATAGTAATAGGGTTTTAAGGAGAAATCTGTAGATTTATACTGGGGTTGCTCTGATCGCATTTAGAATTTCAGGTTATAAAGGAAGAAAATGGGGGATATCCCTGGCAAAATCTTGACTCTTTTTTTATGAAGTTGATAAGAGCAGCATTTCTGACTGCACCCTGCTGCTTTGTTTGCCACCCTGCTGCACCTTGCCACTGTCATGCCTGGCCCCGCAGCTCTGCAGTACAGTGATAGCTAGAAAGGCAAAGTGTGCTTTTCTTAGGTCTGTTACTGAGATATAGACAAGCTATCAGAGTGAGGGGTGGGATACTGGCAGACAGTGGTAATTGTGATAACATGAATATTATGCAGTCATTTTTTTTGTTGCATTGACTCTCCAGACTGAGACTGGCAGCTGGATAAAAACAGACAGCTTTACGTCTTCCAGACTCAGACTTAAGTATGGGTGTCTTAGGATCACTACTTTGACAATGTCATGTCCCGTGTTACTTTCTGTTCAAGAATTTCCAGTCACTGTGTCCGGATCTGATGCCTACTGTCCTGACCTATTTTTCTTTTCCTGTGAACTTTTTGCACGTATGAATATTTTTTTCCTTTGTCTGGAGCGAGAACATTCTCTAGCAAAAGTAGTATGAGCATTCCCTTGCAGAAGTACATCAAGATTATGATTTTTCTATTTACATCATGTAGCCAAAGGGTAATAAAAGTACCTGAGCAGGACTGAATCCTTACTAAATAGGTTGATTAAGCATTACTTGTCACCTTTGTTAGGGTCTACACAGGTAGCACCTTTTGTGTTTTGATATGTTGTCAAGAAGAGTGGACTGCTGCTTTTTGAAAACACGTCACGGTGGATATGTGCATAGGAGAGAAGTGAAGGGGGAAGATACAGACCAGTTATATTCCTGTGGCTTATGGGACAGGTCTTCCATGTCCAAGCAAAACCCAACCAAAAAAAATTTGCACTAGTACGGCTATTGTCTGCTGGGGTTTGCTTCTTTACCATTAAATACACAATGGAGAAAAGCTATGGTATCCGTGTAAATTGGGTGCTCTAGTGCTTAGGGCTGGAATGATAACCTGATAGGTGGGTAGTGGGGGAAGGGCGAGATCGCAAAAGTTGTTAATAGTAATAGGGTTTTAAGGAGAAATCTGTAGATTTATACTGGGGTTGCTCTGATCGCATTTAGAATTTCAGGTTATAAAGGAAGAAAATGGGGGATATCCCTGGCAAAATCTTGACTCTTTTTTTATGAAGTTGATAAGAGCAGCATTTCTGACTGCACCCTGCTGCTTTGTTTGCCACCCTGCTGCACCTTGCCACTGTCATGCCTGGCCCCGCAGCTCTGCAGTACAGTGATAGCTAGAAAGGCAAAGTGTGCTTTTCTTAGGTCTGTTACTGAGATATAGACAAGCTATCAGAGTGAGGGGTGGGATACTGGCAGACAGTGGTAATTGTGATAACATGAATATTATGCAGTCATTTTTTTTGTTGCATTGACTCTCCAGACTGAGACTGGCAGCTGGATAAAAACAGACAGCTTTACGTCTTCCAGACTCAGACTTAAGTATGGGTGTCTTAGGATCACTACTTTGACAATGTCATGTCCCGTGTTACTTTCTGTTCAAGAATTTCCAGTCACTGTGTCCGGATCTGATGCCTACTGTCCTGACCTATTTTTCTTTTCCTGTGAACTTTTTGCACGTATGAATATTTTTTTCCTTTGTCTGGAGCGAGAACATTCTCTAGCAAAAGTAGTATGAGCATTCCCTTGCAGAAGTACATCAAGATTATGATTTTTCTATTTACATCATGTAGCCAAAGGGTAATAAAAGTACCTGAGCAGGACTGAATCCTTACTAAATAGGTTGATTAAGCATTACTTGTCACCTTTGTTAGGGTCTACACAGGTAGCACCTTTTGTGTTTTGATATGTTGTCAAGAAGAGTGGACTGCTGCTTTTTGAAAACACGTCACGGTGGATATGTGCATAGGAGAGAAGTGAAGGGGGAAGATACAGACCAGTTATATTCCTGTGGCTTATGGGACAGGTCTTCCATGTCCAAGCAAAACCCAACCAAAGAAACAGATTGGGCAATTTAGTGAAAGACTGCCTTTTGTCCACTGAAGCTGAATATCGGTTCTAACTATTTTGAGATAAATAGCTTTTTATAGTAAAATGATCCCAACACTTTGTGATGAAATTTCAGAGCTAGGAAAGGCTTCAGAGATTGTCAGAAAGAAATAGGTTCTCAGGTTAAGGGGTTTGGTCAGCATCAACCACCAGGACTAGAATTTGGATTCTCATTCTCAGTTGAAAAATGCACACTTTCCCAGCTTTTCTTGCCCCTAAATGCCTGTTTCAATTGCTGAAAGAGAGAAATAGAAGGCAGGGTAAAGTTGTTTAGCTTCTGTGCCTGGTAGTATGACTTTAGAATTTCCTTTTTTCCCCCTCAGTTATTTATTTGTTTTTGGTTATTCTGGGTTTTCAGTGCTGCCACAGGCTCTTCTGTAGTTGCAGGGGGTGGGGGCTAGTCTCTAGCTGAGGTGAGCAGGCTTCTTGTTGCGGTGACTTCTCTTGTTGTAGAACTCTGGCTCTAGGGCACTCAGGCTTCAATAGTTGCGGCACATGGGCTTAGTTGCTCCATAGCATGTGGAATCTTCCCTGATCAGGGATCAAACCCATGTTGCCTGCATTGGCAGGTGAGCTCTTTGCCACTGAGCTACCAGGGAAGCCCCCAAAATTCTTGTTTTGTGTCCATTGCTAATAAGGTAGTGATACCATTGAAAAGTGATGTATTTTACTTTTGTATTTCATGTGGTAAGTCAGTCAGAGACCTAAGGTTCTATTACTTGTGGGCTAATGGAGTGAGAGAAACGCAGGAAACCTATTTTGGGGAGTGAAAGGTAAATTATTTGGAGTGTAATACATACTCTCATCTGAAAGGAAGCATTTTGTAATTAATGGTGTCATCGTTAAATTGGCATTAGTACATGAAACAGTGCTATGAAATCAGTGAAATATTATTGAAGTGTGTTTACAGAGGATCTGTGCCTATGATGGGGTGATAATTTTGAGTTTAGATCAGTGCAGCAGTATAAATGGTGCTCTGTAGATACTTAAATGATTATTTTACTCATTCCAGTCACAGAGTGACTTTAACAAATGATCAGAAGAGGAAGTCTGCAAGATTAATGATTAATAGGACTTATGAAGTAAATTTAAATTCTGGTTTTCCAGTGGACTTAGGAGATTTCAGATTTCATGCTAGAATAATTTTCCCTCTTGAATGCTAAAAACAGGACAACAGTAACATAAAAATAAGCTTTTTTTTTTTTTTTTTGTAAAAACTGTTTAGAATCTTACCTAGACAAGCATTGATGAAACAATACTAATGGTGCTGTGATTCAGTTAGTTTTATTAAACCAGAGTAGGGAGTATGTAAATTGTTGCAAATTCCCAGCTTTTCTTGCCCCTAAATGCCTGTTTCAATTGCTGAAAGAGAGAAATAGAAGGCAGGGTAAAGTTGTTTAGCTTCTGTGCCTGGTAGTATGACTTTAGAATTTCCTTTTTTCCCCCTCAGTTATTTATTTGTTTTTGGTTATTCTGGGTTTTCAGTGCTGCCACAGGCTCTTCTGTAGTTGCAGGGGGTGGGGGCTAGTCTCTAGCTGAGGTGAGCAGGCTTCTTGTTGCGGTGACTTCTCTTGTTGTAGAACTCTGGCTCTAGGGCACTCAGGCTTCAATAGTTGCGGCACATGGGCTTAGTTGCTCCATAGCATGTGGAATCTTCCCTGATCAGGGATCAAACCCATGTTGCCTGCATTGGCAGGTGAGCTCTTTGCCACTGAGCTACCAGGAAGCCCCCAAAATTCTTGTTTTGTGTCCATTGCTAATAAGGTAGTGATACCATTGAAAAGTGATGTATTTTACTTTTGTATTTCATGTGGTAAGTCAGTCAGAGACCTAAGGTTCTATTACTTGTGGGCTAATGGAGTGAGAGAAACGCAGGAAACCTATTTTGGGGAGTGAAAGGTAAATTATTTGGAGTGTAATACATACTCTCATCTGAAAGGAAGCATTTTGTAATTAATGGTGTCATCGTTAAATTGGCATTAGTACATGAAACAGTGCTATGAAATCAGTGAAATATTATTGAAGTGTGTTTACAGAGGATCTGTGCCTATGATGGGGTGATAATTTTGAGTTTAGATCAGTGCAGCAGTATAAATGGTGCTCTGTAGATACTTAAATGATTATTTTACTCATTCCAGTCACAGAGTGACTTTAACAAATGATCAGAAGAGGAAGTCTGCAAGATTAATGATTAATAGGACTTATGAAGTAAATTTAAATTCTGGTTTTCCAGTGGACTTAGGAGATTTCAGATTTCATGCTAGAATAATTTTCCCTCTTGAATGCTAAAAACAGGACAACAGTAACATAAAAATAAGCTTTTTTTTTTTTTTTAGTAAAAACTGTTGAGAATCTTACCTAGACAAGCATTGATGAAACAATACTAATGGTGCTGTGATTCAGTTAGTTTTATTAAACCAGAGTAGGGAGTATGTAGTGGATACTTGTTTAGCAGATTATATCAGTGACGACTAAGAACTGTTTCAACCAAGCCGTTATAGAGACTAAATCATGGTAAAATTCCAGATACAGGTGTCTGTGGGGAAAAATATAATGTTATAGTTCAATTGTATTAATTACTAAATAGGAATTTACCAACTATATAGCAGACATAAGCACATTTTTAACATTTCTTAGGGGGAAAATGCATTCTGACATCCAAGCAACCAGCTCCCAAACACATTTCGGAACCCAGTGGTACTTTTTATTATTTTTTTTATGTTAGATTTTGGCCTATTTTATTGGTCTTTAATTTATTTATATTTTCATCCATCTTTATTTTTTGGCCTGTGTGGGCCTCCTATTGCAGTGGCCTCTCTCGTTGCAGAGCACCGGCTCTGGGTGCATGCGCTCCAGAACACTGGCTCGTAATTGGACATACCAGTCCAGTCGCTTTGCAGCATGCGGGATCTTCTCTGGCTAGAGATCGAACCGGTGCCCCTTGCACTGCAAGGCGAGCTCTTTACCCACTGGACCACCAGGGAAACCCCCCAGTGGTACTTTGACTTGCAGGTTTATAAACTAGATGCCTAAAATGTTTTAAGAATTGAAGATTCACATTTAAAAATGAAGATTACCAGCCTAAAAAAGAGCTTTGAATCTTCAAAATTTTAAAGGCATTTCTAGTCTGTGCCTTTGAATTTGTTAAAATGCAAGTTTTAAATGCAGTCTTACTACTGTATTTTATGATAGCTAATTATATAATCACTGAATTATTTAACCATTCCAGTGATTTGTCCAAAAGGTCTCTTATTAGGTAGAATTAATAAAAATAGTGGTTATTTTAAAAGTACAGTGGTAAATTCTTCGCTTGGATTACTTCAGCAAAGATTAGATTGCTGTTACTGCCCCTTCAAATAAACCTCATTTGAATGAAGGTCAAATGAAATATGTATAAATTCTAGGTTAAACATTCCATGTTAATTGCTTCAATTAAACAAAAACAGATATAAGGATCCTGAGGGGATCATAATGTCTTCAAGTTTACTTCTCAGAGGAATGTTCTTTGATGTTTCAGGTTAATCTAGGGTAAGATTAATTATTACCTCTGTGTAAACATTTTAGTTAAAGCAGTGGGGATAGATAGTGTAAACAGATAGTAATTGTTAGAAATTCAAGCTTATGCCTGTTTTGTAGAAATGGTGTCTTGAATTCAGATCCTAGTTCATTTAAGTTATCTGTGTGATGTTGGTTGAGGCTACTGTTTTGGTTTTTTGTTTGTTTTTTTTAATTATTTATTTATTTGGCTGCTCTGGGTCTTAGTTGTGGCATGTGGGATCTAGTTCCCTGACCAGGGATCGAACCCAGGCTCCTTGCATTGGAAACACAGAGTCTTAACCACTGGACCACCAGGGAAGTCCCAGAGGCTACTGTTTTTAAATTAGGCTTTGGAAAGAATCCTTAGCGTTTAATATTTTCGCCATTGTGAAGGTCTACTTTATATATGTGTGTGTGTATATATATATATATATATATGATTTTATTTATTTATTGGCTGGGCTGAGTCCTGGTTTCTTCACAGGCTTTTACTCTAGTTGAGGCAAATGGGGCTACACTGCAGTTGTGGTGCCTAGGCCTCACATTGCGGTGGCTACTTTTGTTGCTGAGCACTGGCCTCGAGGGCACGTGGGCTTCAGACCTTGGCTCAGTGGTTGGAGTTCTGGAGCACAGGCTCAGTAGTTGCGGTGCATGGGCTTAACTGCTCTGCTGCCTGTAGAATCTTCCCAGAGAGTGTCTCCTGTGGCAGGGAGATTCTTAACCACTGAAGCACCAGGGAAGCCCTACTTTTTTTTTTTTTTATTAGGTAGTTTAAGTCTTCTGATCCTGTGAAGGCTCTGTTCTAGATCAAGAGCCTTAAGTCTCTTAGGTGACCAATTTTTTCCTCAGATTTTTCAGATCAGATATTTTTCTCTGCATGTTTCCTCAGATCTTATGTCTTAATCATTTATCATCTTCAGTACTTTTCTGAACCAACCTGGAGTGAATATTTAAAAGTTCTTATTTGATAAAGTCTCTGTAGTTGAGAGTGTGTGCTTGAAGTTGGAAGGTAGCACACAGAGATTTACTGAGCTGAATGTTATTCTCTTAACTGTTTCTCAGGAGAATCTCAAGATATGAAAATTGGAAAATCATTGTAGAGCTTTTGTTGTAGAACTTTTCTGAGGCTTTTCCCCAAACATTTGCCAATTATTGCTTCTGTTTCAGGTAATGACAACAGGGTCTTAAAAAAACTTTTTAGTTGTCAGTAAATTTACAATAGTTGCACTTTTTTGTATTATTTAGAAGTGTAGCCTTTTTTTTTCTTTTTTAATGTAGTAAGTGGAGCTTTTTTGCCCTTTTATTTTTAGTGACAAAACATAAAGGTACTGAGAAAAGAGAGTCCCCTTCACCAGCACCCAAGCCTAGAAAAGTAGAGTTATCTGAATCGGGTAAGTGTTTCGTGTGTTGTTTGTTTGTTTTTTTAAGCTGAATTAGATTTTGGTTAAAGATTAATTATAGGTGATGGCTTAATGGTTAAGAGCTTAAGACTCTGAAGTCAGACCAGCCTGTTTGAATTCCCAGCTCCACTACTTTTATTTTTATTAATTTATCTGAGACTCTTCCTCCGCCCCTATCCCACCCCCACCTCGGAAATGCAGATACTAGTACCATCCTTTAGGTCTTTGGTGGTTGACTGAAGTAATGTTTACAGTGCTTGGCACACAGCCCAAACTGTCACAAATGTCTAAATGAGTTTGGTTTGTTATAATTGGTGAAGATGGCATAAATTAGCATTTTAAGCTCCTCCTTTATTACAGAAAAGAGAGAGTGGCTATATTGCTGGATTCAACTATTATAGGTAAAAATTTAGGAGACTGTTTCCCAATTCAGATATGTTACATGTTCTGTGTGCATAACTAAAGAAGCACTTTCTAAATGCATCCATCTTTCAGAAGAAGATAAAGGCGGCAAAATGGCTGCAGCAGACTCTGTGCAGCAGCGACGCCAGTACAGACGGCAGAACCAGCAGTCTTCGTCTGGTACGCACATGGTTACACGATTTTCTCTTTACATATCCTAGTACACACGCTTGATATAAAAGTATTCAAGTGTAATGAGTGTACTTAGGAGAAATACTTCTGTGCCTTCATAGAATTACGTTAGGAAGAAGCTTTGTTAGTTTTGAAGTTTGGGTATTAAGTACTTTCTTAAGAATCAATTGTCTTGTAAGTTGTTATAAAAGTAATAGATCTTTAAAGTAGAACAGTTCAACAAAACAGGAATAAAAGTTGGAAAAGTATGTTTCTTTTCTCAACCCTCAGTCTTACTCCCCAGAGCTTTTATTCAGGATTTTTCTGTGCGTGTATTAAGTATCTATGGTTTAAAAACACATGAAAACGCACAACAGGCTCAAAGTGTAGATTATATTGCTTGCCTTTTTAACTCACTGTATCTAGACATCTTCCCCTATTAGTTCTTAAGGATCTACCTTATTTGTTTATTGGTAGCAGTATTTTTGAAATATCAGTAGTACAATGTCAAGCCACTTGCCTTTTGGACATTTAGACTGTTTCTAGTTTTGTATGCGTATAATGCTTATATGAGTGTATCTATAAAATGGAATTTCTAAATTGAAAAGTATGTACACAGAAACCTGATTTTTGGGGGGGTACCACTTCTATTCGTCTTTCATTTATCTCTTGTCATCCATCTTTGTTCTTTGGTCTGGGTGGGCCTCCCATTGCAGTGGCCTCTGTCACTGCGGAGCACCGGCTCTGGGTGCATGTGCTCCAGAGCTCCAGCTTGGTAGTTGGACACAGCAGTCCAGCTGCTCCATGGCTCGTGGGATCTTCCCAGGCCGGGGATCAAACCGGTGCCCCTTGCACTGCAAGGCGGCGTCCTTACCCACTGGACCACCAGGGAAGCCCAAAACCTGATTTTTTTTAACCAGATATTCCGGTTTTGTTAGCTCAGTTGGTACTTGTGACTGAGTCTAGGCACTGCCTTTGCTTTTTGGAGACCAGAGAATCCCACAGTAACATTAAATCAATTAAAGCTATATGGCTTTTGCAGCTCCTTTAAGATGTGGTTAATCGTGGAAAGATTTGAAAATGCATTTACATTATGGATATTTCTTGATACTTCCTGTAGGAAATGTCATATACATTTTGATAAATAATAAGGATATAAAGTAAATTATTTAAACAAGACTTTCAGTAGCCTTTAAAGTGCCTAAAGTAACTAGAATTAATTGCTCAAGATGCTATTTATGATTTACTGAGTTACTGAGAAAAATCACTAGATTCTTTTTTTTTTTTTTTTTAAGATTTATTTATTTATTTACTTTGGGGGGGGTGGGGAGAGAGGGGAGCAGGTGGGCTACTTCTATTGGTCTTTCATTTGTCCATTTTCATCCGTCTTTGTTCTTTGGCCCGTGTGGGCCTCACATCGCGGTGGCCTCTGTTGTCGCAGAGCACCGGCTCTGGGCGCATGCACTCCAGAGCTCCGGCTCGGTAGTTAGACACATGGGTCCAGCCACTCCGCGGCACGTGGGATCTTCCCAGGCCAGGGATTGAACCGGCGCCCCTTGCACTGCAAGGCGGTGTCCCCACCCACTGGACCACCAGGGAAGCCCAAATCACTAGATTCTTAAAAAGGCTTGCTGGCTTGTGTTATGGAAATGATTTGTATAGCAAAATTATATAGTATCAATAATGTGTCTGTGTGCTTGGCTTTTGAGTCATTGAGCACATATTGGTAATAGTGTTTTTTCCAGAGCTTGTGGTATGTATATGTGCTCACTTATGTTAGTGGACTTGACTTGCTAATTTGGATACGCCCATCTGCTTAGATTCCAAAGACATACACGGGCTGGTGAGCATATATATATATATATATATATATATATATATATATATACACCTTATGTAAATTTTGTTTATTGTGCAATTATAGATTCTGGCTCCTCCTCTTCTTCAGAAGATGAACGACTCAAAAGGTCCCACGTGAAGAATGGTGAGGTAGGCAGGCGACGGAGGCATTCCCCTTCTCGGAGTGCCTCTCCATCACCTCGAAAGCGCCAGAAAGAGACTTCCCCTCGGTAATGTCTTCAGTGCTGTTCTGTAGTTGTCATACTTTGTAACTTAAGGGATGGGCTGTGGGCTTATTTAGAATTTGGTTAACTCCTTCATTTCATTAGAGCTTGGGGTAGGAAATGGTCAGATGTGTGGGTTATTTGGGTTTTCTTTTGTTCAGTGGTTGTTACTATTTAATGAGAACTTAGTAAGTTTGTACCAGCATGTTGTCCATGTGCATGACCTGAATAGACCAGTTAAATCATGGCATTTACTCCTGACTGTCTTTGAACATCTAAAAAATACCTATGTCTCCATTAGTGATATTTACTCCATTAATTTGGTGAATGGAATTGTTGACACTTGTTTTTTTCCACTGCTCTCAGGATGCAGATGGGAAAGCGATGGCAATCGCCAATGACTAAAAGGTTGGTTAGATGTTATTTTGTACATTAGGATTACATGTCAAAAGTTTTAGTGCCTTAATTTACTGTTTAGGTAACTTCCCATTCCCAGGTTTACAGGTTGTGACTGGAGAAGTTCCTCAGTTGTTTTGGTTTTTTTTTTCCCTTACACAGCAAATGAATGATTGAAGTATACACAGTGTTCATTTTAGAACATCATTTGAATTTAGCTTTTTCTGCAGTTACAGTATCTGAATATTTTCCAAGAGATCGGGCAGTATTTCCAAGATGATAGGGAAGACAAGAGAAACTTGGGAGGGACATTTAAAAGATTAAAAAATAACTTGACTGTAAGGCTTTGGCCCTATTTTCTTAAAGTAGAAAGGTCAGTTGCATATCCTTTAGGGACCTTTTTGATCATCAGGGTCTTTTTGTCCCTAAGACCGTATCTTAGAGCCAAGTGACACATAGAAATCTCTAATTCAGGCATTTCTTAGAATTGAGTAAACAGCTCAGAAAGTAGTTCAAGTGAGTGTCTTAGGGTTACAGAGTGACAAAGCCAGATCTTAGACCTGTGCTATGGATGGTATTACCATTTCACCATGACATTGTACTGCCTTTGCTTGTGTTCTGCTTTGCAGCGTCCTAGCTGCCACTAGATTGCTAATCACTTACCCTTCCTGAAACTTTCACATTGTTCTCTTTATAGCACAGTGTTTGAAGCTGTGTTGTTTTAGGTAGTCTCACTCACTAATTAGAATGTTCTTGGAATAAGTCAGTGGTATATGTGATGGAGCAGAGCAGTATGTGTGTGCTGTGGATGTAACTTGACAGTAAAAATATAAACTTTAAAAAAATGTAGATGTGGAGTTTTTCTGTTCCCAACTGTAGTTATCCCTGGATTCTGTAAAATTGCTAGTATAGCAGCTAAAAAATTGCTTTACAAAGTCAGGTATGTGGTAGCTTTCTTTTTTTTCTCCCCGTTACAGTTAATGATGTTAGAAATTACCATCAAGTATCTAGGATTCGGAGATGGAGAAAGAATTATTTGGAATCTCACTTTGGTATTTATTGTATTTTTAAGAAGGGAAATACAACCTGGATTTCAATATCTCATATAAAAAGTATAAAGATTGAACAAATAATATTTTCATGCTTCTAAACATTTGTCTTTGGGTATTGAACACTCCTTAAAAGTTAAAGACATGCTGATCTTGTTCTAGTCGCATCATTCTTTGTGACCCCAGGTTTACAGGTTGTGACTGGAGAAGTTCCTCAGTTGTTTTGGTTTTTTTCCTTACACAGCAAATGAATGATTGAAGTATACACAGTGTTCATTTTAGAACATCATTTGAATTTAGCTTTTCTGCAGTTACAGTATCTGAATATTTTCCAAGAGATCGGGCAGTATTTCCAAGATGATAGGGAAGACAAGAGAAACTTGGGAGGGACATTTAAAAGATTAAAAAATAACTTGACTGTAAGGCTTTGGCCCTATTTTCTTAAAGTAGAAAGGTCAGTTGCATATCCTTTAGGGACCTTTTTGATCATCAGGGTCTTTTTGTCCCTAAGACCGTATCTTAGAGCCAAGTGACACATAGAAATCTCTAATTCAGGCATTTCTTAGAATTGAGTAAACAGCTCAGAAAGTAGTTCAAGTGAGTGTCTTAGGGTTACAGAGTGACAAAGCCAGATCTTAGACCTGTGCTATGGATGGTATTACCATTTCACCATGACATTGTACTGCCTTTGCTCGTGTTCTGCTTTGCAGCGTCCTAGCTGCCACTAGATTGCTAATCACTTACCCTTCCTGAAACTTTCACATTGTTCTCTTTATAGCACAGTGTTTGAAGCTGTGTTGTTTTAGGTAGTCTCACTCACTAATTAGAATGTTCTTGGAATAAGTCAGTGGTATATGTGATGGAGCAGAGCAGTATGTGTGTGCTGTGGATGTAACTTGACAGTAAAAATATAAACTTTAAAAAAATGTAGATGTGGAGTTTTTCTGTTCCCAACTGTAGTTATCCCTGGATTCTGTAAAATTGCTAGTATAGCAGCTAAAAAATTGCTTTACAAAGTCAGGTATGTGGTAGCTTTCTTTTTTTTCTCCCCGTTACAGTTAATGATGTTAGAAATTACCATCAAGTATCTAGGATTCGGAGATGGAGAAAGAATTATTTGGAATCTCACTTTGGTATTTATTGTATTTTTAAGAAGGGAAATACAACCTGGATTTCAATATCTCATATAAAAAGTATAAAGATTGAACAAATAATATTTTCATGCTTCTAAACATTTGTCTTTGGGTATTGAACACTCCTTAAAAGTTAAAGACATGCTGATCTTGTTCTAGTCGCTCATTCGTAGCTGACTCTTTGTGACCCCATGGACTCGGACCCGCCCAGGTTCCTTTGTCCTTGGAATTTTCCAGGCAAGAATACCTGGAGTAGGTCACCCTTTCCTTTTCCAGGGGTTCTTCCCAAGCCAGGGATTGAACACATGTCTCTTGCGTCTCCTGCATTGGCAGGCAGGTCCTTTACCACTGTGTCACCTGGGAAGTCCAAGTATTGATCATACTCAGTGTGGAAAGGTAGTTTTTGCATGTGTAGCTTGTCTTCATTACCAGTATGACTAGTGAAGGGATGGTGGTTCAGAAAATGTCACTGCAGAGAGAGCATGCTGTCTTCTTTCCGATGAGACTTGTCTGTCCCACAGTCTCAAGGGCTGAGGGTTACTTCGCGTTTTGAGGCTTAATGAAACTATAGTTCTTCCACAATTTGGGGTTGGGAAGAGACTTTTCTACTCAGGACTTCACCCACAATTGAAGGCTTGGGTTGACATTAGTGTTCAGAGAAACTGGAAGAGGTTTGCCGCCTTTTTTTTTTAAGCCCCTCAAATGTGTGTCATATCAGCTCAGTTAAGGAAACTATAGATCCTTTAAGAGTCAGGATTCCAGTTGTGATTATCAAATTTTTCTTATAATTCCTTAAGTATAGTAATTTGGTTATTTTATTATTTTTAGCAGGTTATATAGTTTTTATCCTCTTTTCAATTTTCTCACGTGGAAACATAGAACATTGAAAGTCATCACTGGAAGGGACTTTTTAGTTAGACCAAGCCTTTCATTTTACAAATGAAACTGAAGCACCACGTTAATATCTAAGGTCATTAGTGTATCATAGAAGATTTTACTGAGTTTAGTTTTTTTTATGAGAATATTTTAAAAGAGGAGCCACGTAAATCAATAGGGATAGCCTCCTTTGCCATTCTACCTACTAATAACACACTGGGTGTTCTGCTTTGTATCATCTCGTCACTAACGTTTGTGAATGTAAACCTGTTCTTTTTGAGTCAAAACCCAAATGTCTCTTCCCATTTGAAATCTTCATTACCTGTTGAAGTAGTACAGTAAGTCCCGCCCTGGTTCTTTAGGTCCTGTAATTCTTATATTAACCCTGCTAGTAAAGTAGCTTCTCCTTTACTGTCTTTCTTGTAATTAATAATTGCAAGATGGTGTCTGTGTTTCATCTGAAGCTTGCCTGTCTTCACATATTACCTACTTACTTACTTAACTTACTTTAAATCTATTCAAAGTTGAGTCTTAGTCTCCACAAGGCATAGGCAAATTTAAATTAGTTTATTAATGACTGTTAGAATTTTCATTGTTCTGTTAATGAGCTCTCTAGTTTACTGGGGAATCAAGACTAGTAAACTGTAGAAAATATTTCCAGATTCACAGGGAGCATAAATCCTATACTGGGCAAAAAAGTCTTTTTTCAATATATAAATAGTATAGTCTACACGATCCTCAGTTGATTGAGTCTGCCAGTGTAGAATCTGGATAATTTTCTGAGATAAATATGTTTAAATTTGGGGTTGGGAAGAGACTTTTCTACTCAGGACTTCACCCACAATTGAAGGCTTGGGTTGACATTAGTGTTCAGAGAAACTGGAAGAGGTTTGCCGCCTTTTTTTTTTAAGCCCCTCAAATGTGTGTCATATCAGCTCAGTTAAGGAAACTATAGATCCTTTAAGAGTCAGGATTCCAGTTGTGATTATCAAATTTTTCTTATAATTCCTTAAGTATAGTAATTTGGTTATTTTATTATTTTTAGCAGGTTATATAGTTTTTATCCTCTTTTCAATTTTCTCACGTGGAAACATAGAACATTGAAAGTCATCACTGGAAGGGACTTTTTAGTTAGACCAAGCCTTTCATTTTACAAATGAAACTGAAGCACCACGTTAATATCTAAGGTCATTAGTGTATCATAGAAGATTTTACTGAGTTTAGTTTTTTTTATGAGAATATTTTAAAAGAGGAGCCACGTAAATCAATAGGGATAGCCTCCTTTGCCATTCTACCTACTAATAACACACTGGGTGTTCTGCTTTGTATCATCTCGTCACTAACGTTTGTGAATGTAAACCTGTTCTTTTTGAGTCAAAACCCAAATGTCTCTTCCCATTTGAAATCTTCATTACCTGTTGAAGTAGTACAGTAAGTCCCGCCCTGGTTCTTTAGGTCCTGTAATTCTTATATTAACCCTGCTAGTAAAGTAGCTTCTCCTTTACTGTCTTTCTTGTAATTAATAATTGCAAGATGGTGTCTGTGTTTCATCTGAAGCTTGCCTGTCTTCACATATTACCTACTTACTTACTTAACTTACTTTAAATCTATTCAAAGTTGAGTCTTAGTCTCCACAAGGCATAGGCAAATTTAAATTAGTTTATTAATGACTGTTAGAATTTTCATTGTTCTGTTAATGAGCTCTCTAGTTTACTGGGGAATCAAGACTAGTAAACTGTAGAAAATATTTCCAGATTCACAGGGAGCATAAATCCTATACTGGGCAAAAAAGTCTTTTTTCAATATATAAATAGTATAGTCTACACGATCCTCAGTTGATTGAGTCTGCCAGTGTAGAATCTGGATACAGAGGGTTGGCTGTACAGTTCTCTGCAGATTTTCACCTGCACGGCCCAAGCTCCCCATGTTGTTAAAGGGTCAGTTGTACATTATTTGGTTACTTTGTATACACAGACTTAGCCAATAGATGTCAGACTGACTGGGTATTTATTTTAGTGTATCTCCTGAGACACTGAGTTGTTTCAGTTGATTATAATCATATTTTTCAGATGTGTTTTTTATGGTTGTGTAACAGAGCTCAGAATTAGGGTCTGTTAGCCTTACCTATATTTCTAACCGTAATGCTCCTGATGATGGCTTAAGTGCTCAGGCAGCTTTGGTTCTTTGTCTTTGGAGTAGTGTTTTTGTTTTCTCATCATTTAGGAATTTATTTTGCTTTTACAGAGTTTTGTTGTTTGTAGATATGTACAATCCCAGATTAGTTATTGGAGTAGTGGGTTTTTTGTTCGTTTGTTTGAGGAAAGTAAAGTTTATTAGAGTAGAGGAAGGAAGAGTCGTTGCCAGTACAGCAGGCTGGCTTAAGGGAGAGCCGACCTGGAGTAGTGTTTTTAATTAATACTTTATAACTGTTGTTCACCAGAGGGACGCGTCTGTTTTTTAAACCAGGAACATGTAACAGTGACACCCAGACTTTGAAGTTTTAAGTACCTATATTAGAACATTATATTTTTCTGGGCTTCAAAAATAGTCGTTCCTAACAGGGAATCAAAATCACTTGAAGAACCTTTTTATTAATAAGCATACACCAGCTAAACAGTGGCTGAGAACTGATGAACGCAAAGTTCACATGAGCTTCCCAGCTGTTTCTGTTGTGCATTCCAGTTAAAAAGCAAGGCTCTGAGGTAGTGCTTCAAAGTTTTTTCACCTTGTGTCATGTTAAGAATGTTTTACGTGACCCAGACTGCATATCTATATACTGTAACAAAAATCAGAAAATTTATCATAAGTTAAACCACTTAGATTTTCTTTTTTCTTGTTTTGAAAGCCACTGCTCTAGTTTACTGGGGAATCAAGACTAGTAAACTGAAAAACGATTAAAATCCTATACTGGGCAAAAAAGTCTTTTTTCAATATATAAATAGTATAGTCTACACGATCCTCAGTTGATTGAGTCTGCCAGTGTAGAATCTGGATACAGAGGGTTGGCTGTACAGTTCTCTGCAGATTTTCACCTGCACGGCCCAAGCTCCCCATGTTGTTAAAGGGTCAGTTGTACATTATTTGGTTACTTTGTATACACAGACTTAGCCAATAGATGTCAGACTGACTGGGTATTTATTTTAGTGTATCTCCTGAGACACTGAGTTGTTTCAGTTGATTATAATCATATTTTTCAGATGTGTTTTTTATGGTTGTGTAACAGAGCTCAGAATTAGGGTCTGTTAGCCTTACCTATATTTCTAACCGTAATGCTCCTGATGATGGCTTAAGTGCTCAGGCAGCTTTGGTTCTTTGTCTTTGGAGTAGTGTTTTTGTTTTCTCATCATTTAGGAATTTATTTTGCTTTTACAGAGTTTTGTTGTTTGTAGATATGTACAATCCCAGATTAGTTATTGGAGTAGTGGGTTTTTTGTTCGTTTGTTTGAGGAAAGTAAAGTTTATTAGAGTAGAGGAAGGAAGAGTCGTTGCCAGTACAGCAGGCTGGCTTAAGGGAGAGCCGACCTGGAGTAGTGTTTTTAATTAATACTTTATAACTGTTGTTCACCAGAGGGACGCGTCTGTTTTTTAAACCAGGAACATGTAACAGTGACACCCAGACTTTGAAGTTTTAAGTACCTATATTAGAACATTATATTTTTCTGGGCTTCAAAAATAGTCGTCCTAACAGGGAATCAAAATCACTTGAAGAACCTTTTTATTAATAAGCATACACCAGCTAAACAGTGGCTGAGAACTGATGAACGCAAAGTTCACATGAGCTTCCCAGCTGTTTCTGTTGTGCATTCCAGTTAAAAAGGAAGGCTCTGAGGTAGTGCTTCAAAGTTTTTTCACCTTGTGTCATGTTAAGAATGTTTTACGTGACCCAGACTGCATATCTATATACTGTAACAAAAATCAGAAAATTTATCATAAGTTAAACCACTTAGATTTTCTTTTTTCTTGTTTTGAAAGCCACTGCTCTGAGGGATAGAGTGACGGCTGCTGCCCTTTGGGTTAACAGTGACCGAAACTGGATCACTTAGTTACAGATGTTGCTAACTCTGAATGAACTATAATTCTTCTTTGGTTTAGTGGTAGACGGAGGAGAAGTCCCTCCCCACCACCTGCCAGAAGGCGACGTTCTCCTTCTCCTGCTCCTCCACCTCGTCGACGCAGGTCTCCCACCCCACCACCAAGACGAAGGTATTTATCAAATAGGCTGGTGGGAGCTCATTGGAATCTTCATAATTGAAATATTTTATTCAAGTGGCCTTGCTCAGCTGTTTACAAAATACCACAGATTATACAAGTCCATTTACTTGAGAAGTCCAGGACTCATGATTCTGGAGAGGTAGAAAGTAAATCAGTGGTGTCCGGGGTGGGATGGGGCTCGGGAGCCATGATGGTTGAGCACAGTTGACCTTGAGCAAGGTCAGGGGTTAGGGACACTGGCGACTGTACCTTTACAGTTGACCCTGCATATCTGGATTCAGCCAAAGGCAGCTCTTGTGGTACTGCAGTTCATATTCTTTAAAGTCCACATATAAGTGGACCCACAGTTCACACCCATGTTCACGGGTCAGCTGTATACTGAAACAATTGAAATGGGTGAATTTTACGATTTGTAAACTACAGAAAATCTTTAAATCTTTTATAGCAATAAAAGATGTTAAAAAGATAGAATCAAACAGAAAAAGAGATAGAATCACTCTAGTGATTACAGAGGGAACATTTTTATCTTCAGATATTTTCAGTTCATGATTGGTTGAATCTGTGGATACTGGATCTTTGAACACAGAATGCTGACCCTCTCAGACAAACCCAAATTGAAAGCTATTCTACATAGTAACTGATGAGTACTCTTAGAAAAAATGTTGATTTGAGAGAGAAACTGAGGAACAGTTATAAGTTACCAGAAAAACTAAGGGCATGTGACAATTAAATGCAATGTATTAGCACTAAAATTAATTTCATAGTCTCAGTAATTTCTCTATAGTTCTGTGAGATTTTTTTTTCTTTTTTTTTTTAGTCTGTTTTACTGGTTTTTTATTGATTTGTTTTCATCCATCTTTATTCTTTAGCCTGTGTGGGCCTCCCCTCACAGTGGCCTCTCTTGTTGCAGAGCACTGACTCTGGGCGCATGCGCTCCAGAGCGCTGGCTTGTAATTGGACACACCCGTTCAGCTGCTCCTTGGCATGTAGGATCTTAGTGGGCCAGGGATCGAACCGGTGCCCCTTGCATTGCAAGGTGGACTCTTTACCCACTGGACCACCAGGGAAGCCTGTTTTATGAGATGCTAAGTGGCAAGTCTCCACTGTTCAGCTCTTCTATAAATGAAGAATGATTTCAAAGTGAAGGGGGAAGAAAAAAATTTAAGAGAGTGACTCAAACACATTACCAAGCAGTATAGTAACAGCTCTCACTCCTGAAGGCCTTTTCTGTGCCAGGTATAGTGGTAAACACTTTTGTCCTCAAGATAGTCTTTTTTGGTGAGTGGTATTCCCATTTACCAGATGTGGAAATGGGGGTTCGGAATTAATAAGAGCTAAATAGAACTGCCTTCTATGATGTTGCACAATGTATGAGAGTAAAACCTTTGAGCTCAAGGTCTGAATGTTCCAGGAGAAAATCAAACAGTTGGAATCGAATATTAAATTGAGGTTTAACTCCTGAGTGGCAAGTTAAGATTGTGTAGGGAGTTAAGCATTAAGAGGAATGCCAAGTGGGCCTTTGACAGGAATGCATTCTTCCTAGCAGACTTCCCCAGTGCAGTTCTCAGTGGGGGCTGAGCGACCCCCAAAATGCAACTCTCTCAGTGGGGGCTGGGTGGAGATGTCTTGTAAACCTTGTGTAAGTGTGTTGAGAGCATACCCCATAGGAGAACTCTTTAAAGCAGAGACTTCGTGAGTTCAAGTGAACAGTCAGTAGAGTATTTTCTCTCTTTGTCTGGTGCTATAGGTGCATAATTTTCTTTGTATTCTGATTGTCATCTGTTGGACTTAACGATGTCTTTTTCCTAGGACTCCGTCTCCTCCTCCACGTCGTCGCTCACCTTCCCCAAGAAGATACTCTCCTCCCATACAGAGGAGATACTCTCCTTCTCCCCCTCCAAAGAGACGAACGGCTTCACCCCCTCCCCCTCCTAAGCGAAGGGTCTCACCATCTCCACCACCAAAGCGGCGTGTCTCCCATTCGCCACCTCCCAAACAAAGAAGCTCCCCCGTCACCAAGAGACGTTCGCCTTCATTGTCATCCAAGCATAGGAAAGGGTCTTCCCCGAGCCGATCTACCCGGGAGGCCCGGTCACCACAACCAAACAAACGGCATTCGCCCTCACCACGGCCTCGCGCGCCTCAGACCTCCTCAAGCCCTCCACCTGTTCGAAGAGGAGCATCATCGTCACCCCAAAGAAGGCAGTCCCCATCTCCAAGTTCTAGGCCCATTAGGAGAGTCTCCAGGACTCCGGAACCCAAAAAGATAAAAAAGTAAAAATATTTTGTCCTTTTTGGCTAGGAGCACTGCATAGCTCTTTATGTTTGGAAGCTCCTCCCTCACCTGCTTATTGAGAAATTACAGGAAAGAATAGCTGTGAATACACACTATAAGGCAAATTCTAGGTCCTATTCATAGATCCTTTTCTGTTTTCAGGGTAGTTCCTTGTGATAAAAGCTAAATGCCATAGGATTTTACTTGGCTCTTTGGGATATCAGGTTCACTGAGAAGTGAGCTTCCAGACCTAGCTGTGGAGTGATACATAGGACATTTCGTGCATGTCCATGTAAGACTGCTAAAAGCAGTCTTAAATATAGCAACTGTCATTACTAATTTCATACAGGAAGGACCACTGACAGAATATGGAGAACAGTGGGACTTGAACTACTCTCCAGCAGGCTTAGATGATACAAACTAAAGTGTCTGTATAATCAGCCAGCAATCAAGTGCTGTAAACTGTTTAAAAGTTGTTGCTCTGGTTGTGTAATGATAGTTGGTTGTCTTCTCTTAAAGAGGGCCCTGTGTGTTGGATGTTACATGTTTTATTTTTTTCCCTCTTTCTAGAGCTGCCTCACCAAGCCCTCAGTCGGTAAGGAGGGTCTCATCTTCCCGATCTGTGTCGGGATCTCCTGAGCCAGCAGCTAAAAAGCCCCTAGCACCTCCGTCACCTGTCCAGTCTCAGTCACCCTCTACCAACTGGTCACCAGCGGTACAGGTTAAAAAGGCTAAAAGCCCAACACCAAGCCCATCACCGGCAAGGGTATGTCTGTCCTGTTTTGGATGTCCTTGATAATTATATGTGGTCACAGTGACTAGAGATGTGACATTCACAGAGACTTGTAGTTAGGATAATAGCTATTTATTATTTAGGTTGGTATTATGGGTGATTTACAGATACTCTCATTTAATTCTCGTAAATAGCTTTATTAGGGATTGTTACACCCATTTGAGGTTGATTAAATTAAGGCCTCAGAACAAGTTCAGCAATTTGTTTGAGATTGAATAATAGGTTCAGGAACCAGAATTTGGCTTAGGTGAGTTAAAAGACTTTCCTTATAGATCATTGTGCTTTTCCTTACATGGTGCTTGCAGTGGAGGTAGACCCTAACTCAGGTCTTAGAGACCTGATTCATAGCTTGTAGTTCAAAGACTTGGTTTAATGTGCAGTTAGTCGTGTGCATGTATACACATTTGCTTCAGTTGTATCCAACAGTTTGCAAACCCGTGAACCGTAGCCTAGCAGGCTCCTCTGTCCATGGGGTTTTCTCCACCAGAAAGAATACTAGAGTGGGTGGCCACGCTCTCCTCCAGGGTATCTTCTCAACCCAGGGCTTGAACCTGTCTCCTGCATTGCAGGCAGACAGCTGAGCCACTGGGGAACCCTGAATTTAGTTGGGGAAATTTAAAAAATCTTTTACCTTCAGGGTCTATTTCAACTCTTGAAAGTCTTTACTTGGGCTTCCCTGGTGGTCCAGTGGGTAAGGACACCGCCTTGCACTGCAGGGGGCGCCGATTCGATCCCTGGCCTGGGAAGATCCCACGTGCCGCAGAGCGGCTGGACCAATGTGTCCAATCACCGAGCCGGTGCTCTGCGACAACAGAGGCCACTTGGCGATGGGAGGCCCACACAGGCCAAAGAACAAAGATGGATGAAAATGGATAAATGAAAGACCAATAGAAGTGGCCCGCCTGCTCCCCTCCCTCCCCACCCCACCCCCCTCAAATAAATAAACGAATAAATCTTTATAAAAAAAAAAAAAAGAAAGTCTTTACTCCCATCTTTAGGAGTACTTTCCTTGGTGGTGACTGGTTTGGGCCTTCTTTCGCCCTTGAAGCCATGTGAAATCCTGAGATTAATCCAGCTGGTTATTCCCTTGAGGAAATACTGTGGAGATTTGGCATTATTGCTTTTTGGTTTTTTTGGATTTCTAGAATTCAGACCCAGAAGGAGGTGGAAAGAAAAAGAAGAAAAAGAAGGACAAGAAACACAAAAAGGATAAGAAGCACAAGAAGCACAAAAAACACAAGAAAGAGAAGGCTGCCGCTGCCGCCGCCGCCGCCGCTGCTGTGACCCCCGCAGCCACGACTGCGCCCACAACCACGTCAGCACAGGAAGAACTGGAGGTGGAGCCAGAGCCTAAGAAGGTATTTATGGGCCCTGTCTTGAAGTTCACACAGATAGCTAAATCATTTGGTTTGAAGAAGTAGCTGAGTGATTTTCTTCTAATAATTGGATGCCCGAAGTTAACTCTCTTGAGTTGATTTCTCTATGACCACCTATCAAGAGCAGGAATTTGCTAATAAGGCCAAAGATAAGAATATGAATGACATCCATAAAGTGTATATTTTAAAGGACTTTGATCTAATTAAACTTACCATATAATTCACCCGTTTAAAAATAGTGATCTTATGGTTTTAGTAGAGTTGTGCAGCTATCGTGACAGATCAGTATCTCCAGCCAGAGTCTCAAGATTTAATGATACGACCTCTCTGGTTTTGTTTTGTTTTTAGGAGACTGAAAGTGAGGCTGAAGATAACCTTGATGACTTAGAAAAGCACCTGCGTGAAAAGGCCCTGAGATCAATGCGGAAGGCTCAAGTGTCCCCACAGTCCTAGGTGGAAATGTTTGTTATGATGTAAATTTTATTTGGTTTGTACGCAATTCAATTTCAAAATTGCTAAAATGTGTTTGAGCTTTAGACAATAACATTTGTTGTAATAATTGCTAGGTTGAAGTTCACCATGTAAAAAAAAAGGGCATGGATTTACATTGCAAAAGGTGTCCACAGTGTATTAGTGACATTCTTTCATTGACAGCTGACATAAATTCATTTAGAGTGAAATATTTTAAGCCAAAAAAAATCCCCTTTTTAAAAAAGGGGGTTTAAATATTGTTGGCATTCTTATGGTTCCTTTAAATGCCCCTGGCTATTGCCAGGGATTTTTCTTTCTACTTTTTCTTTCTTTTTTCCTTTTTCTCATTTGAGTCTTAGCACCCATTTAAGTTATGAGGCTTCCAACCTCGTATGGTTTGCAGGCTTGCCCAGAAATAAGACCACTGCTGAACGACCACAAAAGTATAAACAAATATTTTAATGCCACAATCTTTCCTGTTGCCTGTGGAGTCTCTGCTGAAGTGAATCAGGATTCGAGCTCTAGGATGAGACCGAAGATGAAAGCATGTTGTTTGCCAGGACACTGTGGGTTTACGTTGATGTGTAACAGATTGATTTGGAACACTGGAATTTCATTCTTTTCTCTTTTTTTGTAAAGGCAATTAACTAATCCCAGGAAGGATCCTTCAGTTATATAAAATTCTGTTTTATGAATGTCATGGCTCCATTCATAATTTTGTCTTGTTCCAGTTGGTATATACAACTTTCAGAGCTCTTGTATTTGGAAAGCTGGAAGGGCCCAGACTTTGAAATAGTGTCTTGTTTTCACTGTTTTTGTTTTGTTTTTGTTTTCTGTTTTTTTTTTTTTTTTAAACTAAAGCTATATAAAGCTTGTGGATTAAACAGAATAAATTTCTAAATTTAAAAATGTTGGCCACTCACTTTTACTTACCTGTATGAATACTATAGGGAACCTACTCTAGAAATCTTGCAGTGCCTGTATTTTTGACACCTTGGCACCTTTGGCAAAGTGAAGATTGTGCAAGGGAAATGAAGGGTGATAAAATTGTCTTAGCATCTTTACATTAGTAATTAAGGTGATAAATGCCACGAGACGGGAGTGCACGGTGAGACTGGAATGTGTTTAGAGTGGGAAGGTCAGCCAGGCACCGGAGGGCAGTTCAGTTTCCGGCAGAGCACACAGCCTGTGTGCACCCCGAGGCCGGAGGAGCCTGACACACATCAGGCAATCAGTGAAGGCTTAGCGATAACTAGAGCAGCCCCCCTCTGTCAGAGGCGTGGGCAGGTGTTTGGTGTGGGTGGGTGTGGTGGTTGGCATCCTATAGGCCATTTTTCAGTTTTAAGATTGAGCAGAGCAATATAATTTGAGAAAATGTGGGAGCTGATAACATTGTATAAGGTGAAACAGCAGCATTTGTTTATGCAGCTACTTAGCTTTCAAGGATCTTCCGCGTGACTTGTTTTTGATTTTATAATTCGATGATGTCAGAAATACACAGAATATCCAGTTTCTAAGATGGTTGCTATTTTTCCAACATGCACAAACCAGTCAACATCACTGGGGTATATATCTATCTAGCTATTCACTCATTCAGTCCATTTATTTACCTGTCCCATTGATAGAGTGAGCTTTTATTCCTTCACTTGACTGAACTACTTGTTAAGGTTAGCAGCTAAAAAGAAAGTTAGCAGCAACCTTCATTTGGCCTGAATGAGCAATCACTTCTCTATCCTGTACGAGCCTTCTTGGCAGACTTTGATTTGCGCCTTTGCTGAAACACTGCTCTTGGGTTCTGGAGGCAACACTCATTTATTCACTAGATGGAACACTGGGTTTCCACCTGCCTCACTAGCTCTTTTGTCTCTAGTGGGTCTTTTGAAACCTGAAGCAATGGAGTCTGGAGGGAAAGCCATCAAGACAAAGAGCCCCAAGTCTCTTGACCTTAAATGTCATCTTATTTTTGATGTGTCAATCTTTCCAGTTAAGACTTCCCCTTGACCTGAATCCCTGTCCAGGTAGCCGGTTGGATGGCATCATTTGTATGTCTAAAAGGCACAGCAGATTGAACATGACCCCTCCAGTTCCTGGCTGTCAGTGGCAGCTCTGGGAAGTTGAAGATTGTGCAAGGAAATGAAGGGTGATAAAATTGTCTTAGCATCTTTACATTAGTAATTAAGGTGATAAATGCCACGAGACGGGAGTGCACGGTGAGACTGGAATGTGTTTAGAGTGGGCAGGTCAGCCAGGCACCGGAGGGCAGTTCAGTTTCCGGCAGAGCACACAGCCTGTGTGCACCCCGAGGCCGGAGGAGCCTGACACACATCAGGCAATCAGTGAAGGCTTAGCGATAACTAGAGCAGCCCCCCTCTGTCAGAGGCGTGGGCAGGTGTTTGGTGTGGGTGGGTGTGGTGGTTGGCATCCTATAGGCCATTTTCAGTTTTAAGATTGAGCAGAGCAATATAATTTGAGAAAATGGGGGAGCTGATAACATTGTATAAGGTGAAACAGCAGCATTTGTTTATGCAGCTACTTAGCTTTCAAGGATCTTCCGTGACTTGTTTTTGATTTTATAATTCGATGATGTCAGAAATACACAGAATATCCAGTTTCTAAGATGGTTGCTATTTTTCCAACATGCACAAACCAGTCAACATCACTGGGGTATATATCTATCTAGCTATTCACTCATTCAGTCCATTTATTTACCTGTCCCATTGATAGAGTGAGCTTTTATTCCTTCACTTGACTGAACTACTTGTTAAGGTTAGCAGCTAAAAAGAAAGTTAGCAGCAACCTTCATTTGGCCTGAATGAGCAATCACTTCTCTATCCTGTACGAGCCTTCTTGGCAGACTTTGATTTGCGCCTTTGCTGAAACACTGCTCTTGGGTTCTGGAGGCAACACTCATTTATTCACTAGATGGAACACTGGGTTTCCACCTGCCTCACTAGCTCTTTTGTCTCTAGTGGGTCTTTTGAAACCTGAAGCAATGGAGTCTGGAGGGAAAGCCATCAAGACAAAGAGCCCCAAGTCTCTTGACCTTAAATGTCATCTTATTTTTGATGTGTCAATCTTTCCAGTTAAGACTTCCCCTTGACCTGAATCCCTGTCCAGGTAGCCGGTTGGATGGCATCATTTGTATGTCTAAAAGGCACAGCAGATTGAACATGACCTCCAGTCCTGGCTCTGCCTCATCAGCACCTGTCCCTCTCACTCAAAATGGAGTCGATGCTGTCAGTGGCAGCATCAGCCACCTCCAGTGCTCCTGTGTGCAGGGCCATTCTATTTGCACTAGCCCGTCAGATTGCAGCACTGCTCCAAACTCAAGTTTTCTGCCTTAGTAAAATCCAGATTGCTTAGTCTGGCCTGCAAGACCCAGGAGGCCCTGCGTGGCACCTTGATCTCCACTCCTCCGTCTGCTCAAGCCACACCTACCCCCTTGCTCTTCCTTCAACCAAAGTTGCTCTCTCTGAGGGCCTTTGTTTTGACTGCCCGACCTGACCTGTTTACTAGGTTTTCTTCGGACAGGCTTCCCTAACTTCCTCTTTGTTTAGCTGTAGCAATTATTACAACCTGAAGTGATGTATTTTTTGGTCCCTAGGAGCTTGGTTTTGCTTGTGGCTGTGTCCCCAGTCCCTAATACATTGTAGAAGCACAACTACTTAATGAACAGATGAGGAAGTTTAATTGACCATCTCTGCCTCTATACTTGCAAGGCGCTGCTAGGGCTTGAGATGAAGAAAATGAACACTTGTTGATTGCCACCATCTAGTATTTCCCTCTTGGAGAAACAGACAATCTGGAATGGACAAGGACATAGTTCAGAGTCTGGCAGACCAGGGTTTCTACTGCAGCTTTCCACTGTGGGACCTTGGTTAAGTTATTTGACTTCTGAGTGCTGCCATTTCTTGTATCTGAGTCAAAAGAATGGAATCTGCCTCAGAGTAGTTGTGGAGTTAAAGTGTTTTTAATACATACAGAACAATGATAGTACAAAACGAAGTCCCTATTTTCTTAGGTAATACAGTATGTGGTCATTCTGTTAACTATGACAAGTTCTAGTTGGGATGTTTGAAAGGGATTTTAATCAGTCATCCCTGTCTAGTGTAATGAAGCAATGGAGTCTGGAGGAAAGCCATCAAGACAAAGAGCCCCAAGTCTCTTGACCTTAAATGTCATCTTATTTTTGATGTGTCAATCTTTCCAGTTAAGACTTCCCCTTGACCTGAATCCCTGTCCAGGTAGCCGGTTGGATGGCATCATTTGTATGTCTAAAAGGCACAGCAGATTGAACATGACCTCCAGTCCTGGCTCTGCCTCATCAGCACCTGTCCCTCTCACTCAAAATGGAGTCGATGCTGTCAGTGGCAGCATCAGCCACCTCCAGTGCTCCTGTGTGCAGGGCCATTCTATTTGCACTAGCCCGTCAGATTGCAGCACTGCTCCAAACTCAAGTTTTCTGCCTTAGTAAAATCCAGATTGCTTAGTCTGGCCTGCAAGACCCAGGAGGCCCTGCGTGGCACCTTGATCTCCACTCCTCCGTCTGCTCAAGCCACACCTACCCCCTTGCTCTTCCTTCAACCAAAGTTGCTCTCTCTGAGGGCCTTTGTTTTGACTGCCCGACCTGACCTGTTTACTAGGTTTTCTTCGGACAGGCTTCCCTAACTTCCTCTTTGTTTAGCTGTAGCAATTATTACAACCTGAAGTGATGTATTTTTTGGTCCCTAGGAGCTTGGTTTTGCTTGTGGCTGTGTCCCCAGTCCCTAATACATTGTAGAAGCACAACTACTTAATGAACAGATGAGGAAGTTTAATTGACCATCTCTGCCTCTATACTTGCAAGGCGCTGCTAGGGCTTGAGATGAAGAAAATGAACACTTGTTGATTGCCACCATCTAGTATTTCCCTCTTGGAGAAACAGACAATCTGGAATGGACAAGGACATAGTTCAGAGTCTGGCAGACCAGGGTTTCTACTGCAGCTTTCCACTGTGGGACCTTGGTTAAGTTATTTGACTTCTGAGTGCTGCCATTTCTTGTATCTGAGTCAAAAGAATGGAATCTGCCTCAGAGTAGTTGTGGAGTTAAAGTGTTTTTTTTAATACATACAGAACAATGATAGTACAAAACGAAGTCCCTATTTTCTTAGGTAATACAGTATGTGGTCATTCTGTTAACTATGACAAGTTCTAGTTGGGATGTTTGAAAGGGATTTTAATCAGTCATCCCTGTCTAGTGTAATTTTTTTTTAATAAAATTCACCATTTTAAAGTGTACAGTTCAGTGGTACTTAGTATATTCACAAGGTTATGCAACCAATACTTTCATCACCCTGAAAAGAAACTGCCTGCTAGCAGGCAGTTCCCATTCTACTGATGGTTCCATCAGACCCAACTGTCTATAGGTTTGTCCTGGACATGTTACTGGAATCTAGAGTGCCCTATTGTGTCCGATTTCTGCCATTTAAGTTATAAGTTGTGCTCAGTCATGTCTGACTGCAATCCCCGTGGACTATGACCCATCACACTCCTCTTTCCATGGAATTCTTCAGGCAAGAGTACTGGCGTGGGTTGCCATTCCTCCTCCAGGGGATCTTCCTGACCCAGGGGTCAAACTCATGTCTAGTGTGAATCACATATAGTAGGTTAAGTGTATGTGCCTGTGTGCTTGTATACTGGGTTACAGATTCAAATGTGATCAGTAGAGTCACAATGGGAAGTTGCTACCTCACAGATCGCCTAGTCTACCAGCTTCTAAACTGCCTGCAGAGAGCCCTGAGTGGCAGCCTTGATACAGATTTTCTCAGTAGGATGGGGTCACGGACAGTACTGATCTGTTTTGGGGGACTGAGAGATGATAACAAGTTTTGCATGGGCTTTACTCTGCTTTGGGTTTTTTGTTTTTTAAAAAATTTTGAATTTTCCTTAGAATATAGTGTATTGTGTATGTTAGATTGTGTATGTCAAGGGTTCCAAAACCGAAACTGTGAAAACCAGCCATTTAGCCTAGACCTGGTGACCAACAGATAAAGACTACAAAGGAACTGACTACCCCAAAGTAAAGCCATGGCTTCTCCAGGTGCCCTGCCGCCCTCACACTGCCTCAGCCAGGGGGCTCTTGAGGGCACACAGTGTCTTTTATTTTTAAAGCAAGTTTGAAAGTGAAAGTGTTAGTCACTCAGTTGTGTCCATCTCTTTATGATCCGATGGACTAGCCTGCCAGGCCTCTCTGTCCATGCAATTTTCCAGGCAAGAATCCTGGAGTGAGTGGGTTGCCATTCCCTTCTCCAGCGGATCTTCCCTGGCACGTGGATGGAACCCAGGTCTCCTCCATTGCAGGCAGATTCTTCACTGTCTGAGCCACCAGGGAGCCCAAGGAAGGTTCATCAAGGTATTTTACATAGGTAAAATCCAGCTTTCCTCGGAGCACCTTTATATACTCTTCGTCAAATATATACAGTCAAACACTGCTACAGAGAAGATAAAGGATTATTTCCATCCCTTCAAGGAACTAAGGGCATCCAGCTTTAGTTCTGTTGTAGTCGAAGGAAACAGGAGCCAGGTGCTTTTGAGGCAGGGTTGAAGGAACTTTCAATGAATAGTGGAGAGGTAGAAGGAAAAGCCCCCCAAAAGGAAAGGATATGCAAGAGTGGCCTTGGTGATTCTCAAGTCCCACATCTGCTCTTAGCACATAATCCAGTAAGGGTCTTTCTAGAGAGTTTGGAAAACAGAAAGAAAGAAAGTGGAAATTCCCTGGCAGTTCTGTGGTTAGGACTCAGGCTTTCACTGTGGGGACCTGAATCCCGGTCCACAGCCCAAACCACTCAGCACAGCCAAACAATGAAAAAAGAAATTGTTGGCAGCTGCGTCATCCATATGACACGTAACTCGGGTCAGGTCCTCTACCTGAAGACACCCAGCCCTCACTGAGGTCCCCTCCTTGAATCTATGGAACAAACCTGGTTTTCCCCGTATATATTTAGAAGTACTAATGTAGTGTATCAGGATCAAACCATGTATATATTATGTCTTATTATTTTATTTATTTGGCTGCATTGGGTCTCAGTTGTGGCACAAAGGATCTTCGTTCCATCATGTGGGACCTGTTTGTTGTGGCACACGGTCTTCTTTCTCCAAAGTATGTACGATCTTAGTTCCCCAACCAGGAATCGAACCTTCATCCTCTGCATTGCAAGCAAGGCAGATTCTAAATCACTGGACCATCAGGGAAGTCCCCTGTAATGTGCAATATTTTCTTCTTTCCTTTGGCATATCATGAACTAAAATTGCAGAACATATTTTAAAGATTTTCTACCACCAGGAAATTCGGAAGAGAAAGTGAACTACCCCATGCCAACATCAAAACACAGCTACAGTTCTCCTTTTGTATATTTATTATTTACATCTAGTTCTACATATATATTAGATGCTTCTATTAAGCTCTTAACCTCTATTGGTAAAATGGTAAGAATGGTACCCACCTCCCAGGGTTGTGAGGAGGATTAAGTGAGATGAACAAACCGTGGTCCCTGCCCTAATGGGACTTTTGGCATATGGCCAGGAAGCAGGGGTGGGAGCAGAGGAGGGAATCAAGCCGTGATAAAACTGCAGGCTCAGAGAGAGAAAAGATGGGAGCAGTGTCGTGTTGCAATGGTCAGGAACAATGTTCTGTAACAGCATCTCAGCCAGACCCACTGTGAGGCGGGGCAGGTGATGTCACTTCCCTCAGCCTGTTTCCAGTTGGTTTTCTGTGAGAGTTTTCCCACATGTGCATGTATCTTCACTGTGTTTGTAGGGGGAGCATCATGTCCTCTGATTCCCCCATCTTGATCTGCCTCAGCCTCAGTGTCCTCTCCTGTAAAATGGGCATAGATTCTATAAGAGAATGCACTTCAGGGCTTAGCTTGTGCCTGGAGCATCAGGAGGACCTCATTAGCGAGAGCTATGACCAAGCTTTATCAAAACGTGGATGCTGGGCAGAAAACAACAAAAGTCTGTAAAGCAATTATCCTTCAGTTAAACAAATTTAAAACAACAAAAGATATTTTTAAAAACTTGGATGCTGGCAATTAGAGAATGTACCACCATTTATTAAGTGATGTCCTGTTCACTGTAAAAACAAGTGGTAATTCTGGAGAGGTGAAAATGGAGCAGGGAGTCTTAATACCTTATAGCGTACATATATCTTACATTATATACAGTGTTAGGCACAGAAGAGTGTAGAACCCTGAAGAAAGACACATTCATATGTCACACTCAATTTATCTGTCCTCTACCTTTTCATACTGTCCATGGGGTTCTCCAGGCAAGAATACTGGAATGGGTGGCCATTACCTTCTCCGGTGGACCACGATTTGTCAGATCAAACCAGTCGATCCTAAAGGAAATCAGCCCAGATATTCATTGGAAGGACTGATGCTGAAACTGAAACTCCAATACTTTGGCCACCTGCTGCGAAGAGCTGACTCATTGGAAAAAATCCTGGAAAAGATTGAAGGCAAAAGGGGAAGGGGGTGGCAGAGGATGAGACGGTTAGATAGCATCACTGGCTCAAAGGGCAGGAATCTGAGCAAACTTCGGGAGTCAGTGGAGGACGAGGAGCCTGCCATGCTGCAAGCCATGAGGTCTCTGAGTCGGACACAACTTTTGGCATATGGCCAGGAAGCAGGGGTGGGAGCAGAGGAGGGAATCAAGCCGTGATAAAACTGCAGGCTCAGAGAGAGAAAAGATGGGAGCAGTGTCGTGTTGCAATGGTCAGGAACAATGTTCTGTAACAGCATCTCAGCCAGACCCACTGTGAGGCGGGGCAGGTGATGTCACTTCCCTCAGCCTGTTTCCAGTTGGTTTTCTGTGAGAGTTTTCCCACATGTGCATGTATCTTCACTGTGTTTGTAGGGGGAGCATCATGTCCTCTGATTCCCCCATCTTGATCTGCCTCAGCCTCAGTGTCCTCTCCTGTAAAATGGGCATAGATTCTATAAGAGAATGCACTTCAGGGCTTAGCTTGTGCCTGGAGCATCAGGAGGACCTCATTAGCGAGAGCTATGACCAAGCTTTATCAAAACGTGGATGCTGGGCAGAAAACAACAAAAGTCTGTAAAGCAATTATCCTTCAGTTAAACAAATTTAAAACAACAAAAGATATTTTTAAAAACTTGGATGCTGGCAATTAGAGAATGTACCACCATTTATTAAGTGATGTCCTGTTCACTGTAAAAACAAGTGGTAATTCTGGAGAGGTGAAAATGGAGCAGGGAGTCTTAATACCTTATAGCGTACATATATCTTACATTATATACAGTGTTAGGCACAGAAGAGTGTAGAACCCTGAAGAAAGACACATTCATATGTCACACTCAATTTATCTGTCCTCTACCTTTTCATACTGTCCATGGGGTTCTCCAGGCAAGAATACTGGAATGGGTGGCCATTACCTTCTCCGGTGGACCACGATTTGTCAGATCAAACCAGTCGATCCTAAAGGAAATCAGCCCAGATATTCATTGGAAGGACTGATGCTGAAACTGAAACTCCAATACTTTGGCCACCTGCTGCGAAGAGCTGACTCATTGGAAAAAATCCTGGAAAAGATTGAAGGCAAAAGGGGAAGGGGGTGGCAGAGGATGAGACGGTTAGATAGCATCACTGGCTCAAAGGGCAGGAATCTGAGCAAACTTCGGGAGTCAGTGGAGGACGAGGAGCCTGCCATGCTGCAAGCCATGAGGTCTCTGAGTCGGACACAACGTAGCGGCGGACCATTGCCTCCATTTCCTTCATTTTGCTTCTCCTGTTCCAGCAGCTTCTCACGAGCTTCCACTAGGTGGCGCCCGGATCCTGGGCCCCCGCAGCAGGAGCTGATGCCCCAGATGATAGTCGATCCCTCCCGCTTTCCCTTTTTCTTCCTCTTTCCTTTTCCCTCCATCCCTATCTTTCTTCCGGTCAGTGAGAAACTGGATTCAGTGCTCAGAGGTCCTCTAGAGGGTTCCAGAGCTTGAAGAACAGTCATGGTGCCCTTCCAGCCCACCTAGTCAATCCCAAATTGGAATTCCTATGCAGCCAGCCCCTAGCTCTCTCCAGTTCTCATTTGCACACCATCAGTGACAGGAAACGTGCTATATAATGAGGATCCTGTTCTGGTAGGAACCCATGTAATAGTCAAGCACTTCAGTTCTGAAGATAAACCCACCTGGGTTCTAATGTCTCAGTTCTTTGCTCAACAAATGATTCAGACCCTTGTCTGCTTTGTGTATGCGTGAATCACCAGGGCCTGGCAGAGGAAAGGCCCTCATCTGGTAAGTAAGTCAATGAACAAAATCAATTGTCTTCTGCATCAGTTTCTTCACCTGTGAAATGGGTGAATAACCTCATATGTTTGTGAAGAATTAATACAATAGGACCTGAAACAGGCTTAGGCTTGTTCCTGGCGCGCAGTAAGTATCTACAGTAATTTCTTTCACTTTCTTTTATACTTCCAGTATCTCTGCTCTTGTTATCTGAAAATTATCCTTTAGAGCTTCTTTCAACTTAGCCCTGTTCCTTGGAACCACAAAGAACATTTACTCCCTTTTCCAAATGCATCAGTTCTGCAGTCGTGTGCCTACTCTGTGCCAGCCACTTGGGTTACCACAGCAGAGATTTGATCACGGCTTTTTCCTTTGGGTGCCTCTTTGTCTAGCCAGGGACAGAGACAATCAAGCAACAGGGGGTGCTCAGTGAAGATTTTTTTAAATTTTTATTTATTTATTTATTGGCTATTCTGGGTTTTCACTGCTGACACAGGCTCTTCTCTAGTTGCAGGAAGTGGGGGCTACTCTCTAGTTGAGGTGAGTGGGCTTCTCGCTGCGGTGACTTTTCTTGTGCAACTTGGGCTCCAGGGCACTCCGGCTTCAGTAGTTGCAGCACATGCGCTCAATAGTTGGGGCTCCAAAGCTCTAGAGCACGGGCCCTTCTCACAGGGTTAGTGAGCATGTGGCTTCACAGGGATGCCCCAGATGATAGTCGATCCCTCCCGCTTTCCCTTTTTCTTCCTCTTTCCTTTTCCCTCCATCCCTATCTTTCTTCCGGTCAGTGAGAAACTGGATTCAGTGCTCAGAGGTCCTCTAGAGGGTTCCAGAGCTTGAAGAACAGTCATGGTGCCCTTCCAGCCCACCTAGTCAATCCCAAATTGGAATTCCTATGCAGCCAGCCCCTAGCTCTCCAGTTCTCATTTGCACACCATCAGTGACAGGAAACGTGCTATATAATGAGGATCCTGTTCTGGTAGGAACCCATGTAATAGTCAAGCACTTCAGTTCTGAAGATAAACCCACCTGGGTTCTAATGTCTCAGTTCTTTGCTCAACAAATGATTCAGACCCTTGTCTGCTTTGTGTATGCGTGAATCACCAGGGCCTGGCAGAGGAAAGGCCCTCATCTGGTAAGTAAGTCAATGAACAAAATCAATTGTCTTCTGCATCAGTTTCTTCACCTGTGAAATGGGTGAATAACCTCATATGTTTGTGAAGAATTAATACAATAGGACCTGAAACAGGCTTAGGCTTGTTCCTGGCGCAGTAAGTATCTACAGTAATTTCTTTCACTTTCTTTTATACTTCCAGTATCTCTGCTCTTGTTATCTGAAAATTATCCTTTAGAGCTTCTTTCAACTTAGCCCTGTTCCTTGGAACCACAAAGAACATTTACTCCCTTTTCCAAATGCATCAGTTCTGCAGTCGTGTGCCTACTCTGTGCCAGCCACTTGGGTTACCACAGCAGAGACTTGATCACGGCTTTTTCCTTTGGGTGCCTCTTTGTCTAGCCAGGGACAGAGACAATCAAGCAACAGGGGGTGCTCAGTGAAGATTTTTTTAAATTTTTATTTATTTATTTATTGGCTATTCTGGGTTTTCACTGCTGACACAGGCTCTTCTCTAGTTGCAGGAAGTGGGGGCTACTCTCTAGTTGAGGTGAGTGGGCTTCTCGCTGCGGTGACTTTTCTTGTGCAACTTGGGCTCCAGGGCACTCCGGCTTCAGTAGTTGCAGCACATGCGCTCAATAGTTGGGGCTCCAAAGCTCTAGAGCACGGGCTCCACAGTTGTGGTGAGGCTCACAGGCTTAGTCGCTCCGCAGCATGTGGAATCTTTCCAGATCAGGGATTGAACTCTCCACCAGTGAGCTAGCAGGGACGCCCTCAGTGAAGATTCTGAATGAACAATAGGACTCCTTTGTTGAGACTTGACCGCACCTCATTTCATTCTTTCCCCTGCATTCCTGAGCATTCTAACCCTGTTTTATAGACAAGGAGCCACGACTTAGAAAGGTCAACTAAGCTGGTGAGTATAGATCCAGGATTTTTATCCTGTCAAATACACAACCTGCACCTTAACCCCTAAAACCTGTTACCATTTCACTCTGGAGGATGCTGGGGCCCATGGGAAATTTCCTGTTCCTGAGAATTCCACCACCACTGCTGTGACGTCGTGGCTATTATGTGGCTTCCCAGCCTTTGTTTCCCTTCTCTTCCCACCGTCAGAGCCATATTTGGCTCTATTGGAGCCCCATGTGATTGGCCAGGGTGGCACTTCCGGCTCCAGGGCGGCTTGGACCCAGCAATGCCCCGTCCCCACACACAGTCATGAAAACAGCCACCACCTCGGCCACAGCCAGGGATTTGTCCAAAGAAGTCAACGTGGGGGCTTCCCTGGTGGTCCAGTGGTTAAGTCTTTGCCTTCCGGCGCAGGGGGTGCGTTTTAGATCCCTAGTTGGGGAGCTAAGATCTCACACGCCTCACTGCCGAAACATTCAAAATAGGACCAACACTGTAATACATTCAATAAAGACTTTAAAAACTCAGCCCAGCTTTTAGAGCAGAGAAGCTGCTCTTTGCTTCTGCAGAAGTACTGGGAAGGATATGGTTGCCTGGAGAGTGTGCTGAGGGGATGTGAGAGCTCGAGGGCTGGAGCTCTTCTGCCCAAAGGGGATCCCTTTTGAGGATGAAGTCAACGTACAGAGGAAGGCAGAGCCACAGACTTCATGGAGAACCTGGTCTGTTTTGGGTTTTTTTTTTAATTTTTATTTTATTTATTTGCTTATTATTTATTTTTGGCTATTCCGGGTTTTCACTGCTGCCACAGGCTCTTCTCTAGTTGCAGGGAGTGGGGGCTACTCTCTAGTGGAGGTGAGCAGGCTTCTTTGTTATGGTGACTTCTCTCATTGTGGAACTCGGGCTCTAGGGCACATGGGCTTCAGTAGTTGCGGCACGTGGGCTCCATAGTTGTGGCTCTGAGGGCAAGAGCACAGGCTCCATAGTGGCTCACGGGCTTAGCTGCTCCGCAGCATGTGGGATCTGCCTGGATCAGGAATCAAACCTGTGTCTCCTGCATTGGCAGGCAAACTTTACCACTGAGCTACCAGGGAAGCCCATCTGGTTTGTAGTTACTACTATATAACAAATTACCCTCAATTTAAAACCTTAAAACAACAAACATGGCTGAGGGTTGGGAATTGGGACAGCCGAGATGGAGGTGGTTCTGGCTCTGGGTCTCATGAGGTTACAGGAGGGGGCTGGGTACGGCTGCACTCACCAGAGGGCTTGACTGGGCCCTTGCAAGATGACTTGCTTACATGACAGTCAGGAGGAGGCTTCAGTTCCTCACCGAGTGGGTCTCTCCGTGGCTCGGGGTTTCCCCACCTGGAGAGCAGGGGAGGAGCAGCCATGCCTTCTAGGACCTAGTCGCTCACGTTGCATGCTGTCATTTCTACTTTTTACTGGCCTCCAGAAGTCAGTCACAGTCCAACTCACCTTCAGGGAGGATAATTAGGCGTCCTTTGAAGGGACTGTTGAAGAAATCGTGGACTAGTTTTCTTTTTTAATGAATAGTTTTTTAAAAATTCAATGATCCTTTTTTAAAAAGTATAGGTGATTTATAATGCTGTATAATTAATTTCTATTGTATAGCAAAGTGATTCAGTTATGCATATATATGTGTATTCTTTTTCATATTCTTTTCCATCATGGTTTATTACAGGATACTAAATATAGTTTCTTGTGCTCTACGGTAGGATCTTGTTATTTATCTATTTTATATGTAGTAGTTTGTGTCTGCTAATCCCAAACTCCTACTTTATCCCTCTTCCATCTCTTTGCCCCTTTGGTAACCATGAGCTTGCTCTCTATGTCTGTGAGTCTGTGTCTGTTTTCATAAATAAGTTCATTTGTGTCATATTTTCAATTTCACATGAAAATGGGGCTTCCCAGGGGGCTGAGAGCTAAAGAATCTGCCTGCCCATCTAAGACACACAGGAAGCACATGTTCGATCCCTGGGTCAGGAAAACCCCCTGGAGAAGGAAATGGCACCCCACTCCAGTATTATTGTCTAGAATATCCTATAGACAGAGAAACTTGGCAGGCTACAGTCCATGGAATCGTAAACAGTCAGACATGACTGAAGACACACACATATAAGTGACATATGATCTTTGCCTCTTTCTGACATACTACGTTTAGTATAATAATCTCTAGGCCTATTCATGTTGCTGCAAATAGCTTTATTTCATCCTTTTTTGTGGTCGAGTAGTATACCATTGTATGTATGTACCACATCTTCTTTACCCATTCAAGTGTCAATAGACATTTATGTTGTGTTTATATCTTGGCTATTGTAAATAGTGCTGCCATGAACACTGGGGTGTGTGTACTTTTTTTGAAGTCTGATCTTGTCCAGATCTATGCCAGGGTTTATGTTTGGCCATGCTGGGTCTTACGGGCTTTTCTTGAGTTGCAGAGAGCGGAGGTAATCTCTAGTTGCAGTGCATGGGATTCTCACTGCTGTGGCTTCTCTTGCTGTGGAGCTTGGGCTCTAGCACATGGACTTCACTAGTTGTGGCACAAGGGCTCAATAGTTGCAGCTCCCGAGTTCTAGAGCACAGGCTTAATAGTTGTCATGCACAGGCTTAGTTGCTCTGGCGTGTGAGATTTTCCCCAATCAGGGATCGAACCTGTGTTTCCTGCATTAGCAGGCAGATTCTTTACCACCGAGCCACCAGGGAAGTCTCCTATTTTCCATGTTCTTAAGGAACCTTCCTATTACTGACCACAGTGGCTATACCAATTTACATTCCCACTGACGATGTAGGAGGATTCCTTTTTCTCTTTTCAGTGAACTGATTTTAACCCCCCACTGCAGAGGTATCACTGGAGCTTCTCAGTTGGGCTCACACCCAAGGATCCATCTGTGATACATGAGTTCGATCCACCTCCTTGTTGTTGTTACTTTTGGTGCGGTGCTGGTCTGGTCTTCCTTGCTGCACACAGGCTTTCTCTCGTTGCAGCAAATAGGGGCTACTCTCAGTTGCTGCCATGGGTTTCTCGTTGTGATACGTGGGCTTCCGTGAGTTGTGGCACACAGGCTTAGGTGCCCTGCAGCATGCAGAATCTTCCTAGACCAGGGACCAAATCTGTGTCCCCTGAATTGGGAGGCAGATTCTTAACCACGGGACCATCAGGGAAGTCTTCAAGTTCTCCTTGTTGTTGAAGCGAGTTTGAGCTGAGTTTTCCAGTCCATGCAAATCGAAGAGCCCTCGTTGGTTCCTCCAGTGCCTCATGGGAAGTGCCTTTGTTGGCCTCGTCTCATTCTCCAGACCTGCCCTGTCTCACCTGTATGTCTTAAGTGCAGTGATGAGAGCTGGTCCAGGCTCCAGGAGCAGCCCTTTAGCCTACAACAGTAAAAGTTTAGCGATTGCCGCTCCTGTTGACTCATGTCTTTTGTATCTTGTCCAGAATAGTGCTGCCATGAACACTGGGTGTGTACTTTTGAAGTCTGATCTTGTCCAGATCTATGCCAGGGTTTATGTTTGGCCATGCTGGGTCTTACGGGCTTTTCTTGAGTTGCAGAGAGCGGAGGTAATCTCTAGTTGCAGTGCATGGGATTCTCACTGCTGTGGCTTCTCTTGCTGTGGAGCTTGGGCTCTAGCACATGGACTTCACTAGTTGTGGCACAAGGGCTCAATAGTTGCAGCTCCCGAGTTCTAGAGCACAGGCTTAATAGTTGTCATGCACAGGCTTAGTTGCTCTGGCGTGTGAGATTTTCCCCAATCAGGGATCGAACCTGTGTTTCCTGCATTAGCAGGCAGATTCTTTACCACCGAGCCACCAGGGAAGTCTCCTATTTTCCATGTTCTTAAGGAACCTTCCTATTACTGACCACAGTGGCTATACCAATTTACATTCCCACTGACGATGTAGGAGGATTCCTTTTTCTCTTTTCAGTGAACTGATTTTAACCCCCCACTGCAGAGGTATCACTGGAGCTTCTCAGTTGGGCTCACACCCAAGGATCCATCTGTGATACATGAGTTCGATCCACCTCCTTGTTGTTGTTACTTTTGGTGCGGTGCTGGTCTGGTCTTCCTTGCTGCACACAGGCTTTCTCTCGTTGCAGCAAATAGGGGCTACTCTCAGTTGCTGCCATGGGTTTCTCGTTGTGATACGTGGGCTTCCGTAGTTGTGGCACACAGGCTTAGGTGCCCTGCAGCATGCAGAATCTTCCTAGACCAGGGACCAAATCTGTGTCCCCTGAATTGGGAGGCAGATTCTTAACCACGGGACCATCAGGGAAGTCTTCAAGTTCTCCTTGTTGTTGAAGCGAGTTTGAGCTGAGTTTTCCAGTCCATGCAAATCGAAGAGCCCTCGTTGGTTCCTCCAGTGCCTCATGGGAAGTGCCTTTGTTGGCCTCGTCTCATTCTCCAGACCTGCCCTGTCTCACCTGTATGTCTTAAGTGCAGTGATGAGAGCTGGTCCAGGCTCCAGGAGAAGCCCTTTATCCTACAACAGAGTACACACCACGGTTCCATGGCCACCGGTGAAGACAGATGTAGGAAAACACGCTGCTCTGTTGACTCATGATTCCATCAGGTTCATTTTTCCACTAGTGGCTCCTGCTGAAACATGCCTTTTCCATCCTAGACCTGCCCTTAAATATTTGGCAACAATGTCCAAGTCTTTCCAGGTCAGGCCCCTTTGGGAGGAGAGAGACAAACGAATCAATCCTACAGTCAAGAGGAAAGAGTTCTGTGTCCAGTTTTACCTTGCCTTGCCATGTGACTGTGAGCGCTTCCCTGTTTCTCCCTGGGCCTCAGTGCCCTCCCTTATGAAAGGAGGTGAAGGTTACACTAACATGTCGGAACCTGCTTTAGGACGTTCTCAGTTCCCTTCTGTCCGGAGAAGAGATGAAATTGAAGACGTGGGCTCGCTCAGACGATCTGGGTCTTGTGTGGTCACTGGTATCCTAGAAGAGATAACGGCGTGCACTTTATGACCTTTGCCATCTGCCATCTCATTTGATCCTCCCAGAAGCCAGTGAGGAGACAGAACCAGACAGACCTGCAGGACAGAGAGGGTCTCGCCTCCAGGGCCTGTGATAAAATAGCTGCCGGGGTTTACGGAGTACTCTCTGCTTGCTGGGTGCCAGGCGCTTCATGTGTGATCATTTTGATTCACTGTCATGTCAGCCCTGCTGGGTGGTGACTACTATTAGTCCATTTTCCAGATAAGAACCCTGGAACTCAGAGGAGTGACGTCACTGTCCAAAGAAAAGAAGCAAAAGGAAGAAGAGGTGGAGCTGGGATTGGATGCAGCTCGAACGTGTCAGAGGCTGCCTGTGTTTCCCATCACGCAACACTTCCTCTGGTTATTACCAGGAGCACAAGGGTGGGAGGAAGGCGGGGCAAAACTAGGAATGTAGAGACTTGGAATCTCACACTCTGAACACTTTCTAGTTCTTTGTGGTAGAAACTGACACAGCACTGTAAAGCAACGATACTCCAATGAAATAAATCAGCTGCACAGATATATTATACAGCATAGAGAATATAGTCAACATTGCATCATACCTTTACATAGAGTGTAATCTATACATGTTCTGAATCACTAGGTTATATACTAAAACTAATGTAATATTGTACATTGACTGTCCCTCACTATGGCTGCCTGCCTGCTCAGTTGTGTCTGACTCTTTGCATCGCATGGACGGTAGGCTGCCAGCCAGGCTCCTCTGTCCATGGGATTCTCCAGATATGAATACTGGAGTGGGTTGCATACCTCTCTTTCAAAAGAGCTCCTCAGGTGGCACTAGCGGTAAAGAACCCGCCTGCAAAGGCAGGAGACACAAGAGACTCAATCCCTGGGTCAGGAAGTTCCCCTGGAGAAGAAAACGGCACCCCACTCCAGTATTCTTGCCTGGAGAATCCCATAGACAGTGAAACCTGGCAGGATATGGTCCCTAGGGCTGCAGAGAGTCGGACACAGATGAAGTGACTTGACGCACATTGGGTGTACACACACACGCTGAAAATAAAAGCCTAACTCTGAACATTTACTACTAAGTTCTGTGGCCAGGGCAAAAATCTCTCATCTCACTGGGCCCCAGTTTCCTTTTCTTGAACATGGGGATAATGATTCTCACCTGAATTGTGAAGACTAGGGGAGAAACCTTTGTAGTGAGGGTTTGCTTGTGAGCATCCCTTTTGTACTGCCGAGCTGTCTCAATGAAGAGACTTGTTTTTCTTAACCCCGGAGCAGGAGCTAGGCCAGGAAATAGGCAGGCCGATCAGGGTGGGCCAAGTGTCCCGGAGAGGCTGTTTCCATACTTGGCGCACACGAAGTCCCCTGGAAAGGAAGAGGCGGGGTAGGAGGAAAAGCCCAAGCCCCGGGTTCTTATCTAGAACTTCCCTCCCCTCCAGACCCTCCAGGAGAAGAGAAACTCTGACTGTCACTGCCCGAGTTCCAGGCATTCCAAAGGGCTCAGCGAGGAGGCAGGCTGTCATCGCCTGAGCCAACAAGAGCCAGAAAGAGGCCCGGGCGGGCAGGCTGAAATCCACGCCTCACAGCCTCTGTCCTTGCCCTGCCCTGGTCTCACTGTCCTACCCAAGGCCCAGCCCCCCAGAGCCCGTCCTACCAAGAGGAAAGTGTACTCCCAACTGCTCAGCCCCGCCTAGAGGCAACTTTAAGGACAACCGGAATTTGGACTTGGGATGTCCACGCCCTGTTCTGGATCGTCCTCTCCCCTCTCTGGACCTCCGTGTCTCCCTTGTGGACCAGGAACATCAGGGAAGGGCCACGGCACACTGCAGTCCTGGAGTGAAGCTGGAGCCCCCTGCCACCTTGTCACAAAGTGCCGCTCATTCTTCTTCCCAGGTTGCCCTCTTGGCTGGGGTCACAATCCTCCAGCCCAGGGCTTCCATATGCAAGCTGTCTTCATAATTCTGTATTTCTGATGCTTCCTGAATTGTAGGTCTTTCCTGCTCCCAGTTAGGCTGAGAGGTCCTTAGGGAAGAGAGATGGGAGCCTGCTCACTTCTGTGCCCCCCTCAGAGCCCAGCACAGGGCTGAGCACAGAGTGAATCTCACACCTATTTTACTGACTATGCTGCCGGCCCCTCCCGGGGACCCCTGACACTCAATCGGCTCCCAATGCCTGCTCAAGTGTTCTGGCCACACAGATGAGGAAACCGGGCTTCTGATCCCAGCTCCTCTGCCCTCAGAGGGCCCCTCCCCTCTCCCGGAAGCACCCATGGTTCTTTGAAATGTGCTCAGTTGAGACCGAATGAACCCTGCAGCTCCAAGCAGAGGGAGCGGTGGGTATTCTTGGGTGGGGTGGTGAGGCCCAGGGCAGGAGCTGGTATTCTGGCCCTCAACCACCACCACCACCCCGCACCAGAGCTACTCTGTCCTTCACTTTTTTAAGCACCGGGCTTTCACCTGAGATTTGGGTTTGGGTTTGGTTTTGTTTTCAAGGCTTTCCTGTGGCAAAACGGATGAACGATAAACTCCCATCTTTAACATGGATGCTTTTGGACTTCCCTGTTGGTCCAGTGGATAAGTCCACCCGCCAATGCACAGGACATGAGTTTGATCCCTGGTCCAGGAAGATTCCACATGCCAGGGGGGCAACCAAACCCATGGATCACAACTACTGAGCTGGTGTTCTGTAAGAAGAGAAGTCACTGCAATGGGAAGCCGGTGTACTGTAACTAAAACCCAATGAAGCCAAAAATAAACCTTTTTTTAAAAAAGACAAAAAAAGGAAGTGTATGCTTGATAAGTTCTGACATGTATGTACACTCAGGAAACTATCTACAGTCACGAAGGTGGACATATCCATCACCTTCAAAACTTCTCCTGTGCCTATTTTCAGTTCCCCCCATTACCCAAGAATTACAGTCTGCTTTCTGTCACCCATGCCAGTCGGCATTTCCTGGATTTGTTTTTTTTTTTTTTAATGTAAATGGATTCATACAGTACGGTCTCTTTTTTGTTGTGGTTTCTTTCACTCAGCATAATTACTTAGAGATGTATCTATGTTGGCACACGTATCAATAACCCTTTTTTTTTTTTAATTTTTTGGCCCCTTTTGTTGATTCTCTTATCCATTTTTATTTTCATCCATCTTTATTCTTTGGCCTGTGGGGGCCTCCCATCGCAGTGGTCTCTCTCGTTGTAAAACACCGGCTCTGGGCACCTGCGCTCCAGAGCGCTGGTGCGATCGTTGGACATATCGGTCCAGCTGCTCTGAGGTACGTGGGATTTTCCCAGGCCAGGGATCAAACCTGCATCCCTTGCACTGCAAGGCGGTGTCCTTACCACTGGACCACCAGGGAAGCCCAATCCATTCTTTTTTAATGCTGCTTAGTGTTCTGTTGTAAGGATGTACCACGATTGTTAACCCACTGGCCTTTAGACGGGCGTTTGGGTTGTTTCCAGTTTTTAGCGATAGCAAATGCATGTTCCTGCAATGAGTGTTCCACCATTCAATATTTTATCTGAAGGAGTAGCACCATTAAAAAAAATGCTGGGGACTTCTTTGATGGTCCAGCGATTAAGAATCTGCCTTGCGATGCAGGGGATGCAAGTTGGATCTCTGGTCTGTAAATGAAAATGTCACATGCTGTGGAGCAACTGAGCCCACACTGCAACTACTGAGCCTCCACACCATGACTAGAGAGTCCCTGCCCCACAATGAAAGACCTGCAGGATGCAACAAAGATCCCTCATGCTGCAATTAAGACCTGATGCAGCCAAATAAATAAATGAATAGATAAATGTTTAAAAATGTATTATTGTTGTTCAGCCACTCAGTCATCTTTGATTCTTTGTGACCTCCTGGATTGCAGGAAGCCAGGCTTCCATGTCCTTCACCATCTTTTACCATCTCCTGGAGCTTGCTCAAACTTAGGTCCATTGAGTTGGTGCTGCCATCCAACCATCTTGTCCTGTCATCCCCTTTTCCTCCTGTCTTCCATCTTTCCCAGCATCAGGATCTTTTCCCCATTACCCAAGAATTACAGTCTGCTTTCTGTCACCCATGCCAGTCGGCATTTCCTGGATTTGTTTTTTTTTTTTTTAATGTAAATGGATTCATACAGTACGGTCTCTTTTTTGTTGTGGTTTCTTTCACTCAGCATAATTACTTAGAGATGTATCTATGTTGGCACACGTATCAATAACCCTTTTTTTTAATTTTTGGCCCTTTTGTTGATTCTCTTATCCATTTTTATTTTCATCCATCTTTATTCTTTGGCCTGTGGGGGCCTCCCATCGCAGTGGTCTCTCTCGTTGTAAAACACCGGCTCTGGGCACCTGCGCTCCAGAGCGCTGGTGCGATCGTTGGACATATCGGTCCAGCTGCTCTGAGGTACGTGGGATTTTCCCAGGCCAGGGATCAAACCTGCATCCCTTGCACTGCAAGGCGGTGTCCTTACCACTGGACCACCAGGGAAGCCCAATCCATTCTTTTTTAATGCTGCTTAGTGTTCTGTTGTAAGGATGTACCACGATTGTTAACCCACTGGCCTTTAGACGGGCGTTTGGGTTGTTTCCAGTTTTTAGCGATAGCAAATGCATGTTCCTGCAATGAGTGTTCCACCATTCAATATTTTATCTGAAGGAGTAGCACCATTAAAAAAAATGCTGGGGACTTCTTTGATGGTCCAGCGATTAAGAATCTGCCTTGCGATGCAGGGGATGCAAGTTGGATCTCTGGTCTGTAAATGAAAATGTCACATGCTGTGGAGCAACTGAGCCCACACTGCAACTACTGAGCCTCCACACCATGACTAGAGAGTCCCTGCCCCACAATGAAAGACCTGCAGGATGCAACAAAGATCCCTCATGCTGCAATTAAGACCTGATGCAGCCAAATAAATAAATGAATAGATAAATGTTTAAAAATGTATTATTGTTGTTCAGCCACTCAGTCATCTTTGATTCTTTGTGACCTCCTGGATTGCAGGAAGCCAGGCTTCCATGTCCTTCACCATCTTTTACCATCTCCTGGAGCTTGCTCAAACTTAGGTCCATTGAGTTGGTGCTGCCATCCAACCATCTTGTCCTGTCATCCCCTTTTCCTCCTGTCTTCCATCTTTCCCAGCATCAGGATCTTTTCCAATGAGTTGGCTCTTCACATCAGGTGGCCAAAGTATTGGCGTTTCAGCTTCAGCATCAGTCCTTCCAGTGAATATTCAGGGTTGATTTCCTTTAGGATTGACTGAGTTGGAAAAAAAAAAAAAAGATTGACTGGTTTGGTTTCCTTGTTGTCCAAAGAACTCTCAAGAGTCTTCTCCAGGGCTTCCCTGGTGGTCCAGTGGGTAAAGACACCACCTTGCAGTGCAAGGGGCGCCGGTTCGACCCCTGGCCTGGGAAGATCCCACGTGCTGCGGAGCGGCTGGACCGATGTATCCAATTACCGAGCCAGAGCTCTGGAGCACATGCACCCAGAGCCGGTATGCTCTGTGACAACAGAGGCCACTGTGATGGGAGGCCCACACAGGCTGAAGAACAAAGATGGATGAAAATAAGTAGATGAAAGACCAATAGAAGTGGCCAAAAAACACACAAAAAAAGTCCTCTCCAGCACCACAATTCAAAAGTATCAATTTTTCAGTACTCAGCCTTCTTTGGGGTCCAACTCTCACATCTGTACATGCCTATCAGAAAAGCCATAGCTTTGACTATACAGACCTTTGTTGGTAAAGTGATGTCTCTTTCAATATGCTATCTAGGTTTGTCATAGCTTTCCCTCCAAGGAGTTGGAATCTTTTAATTTAATTTCATGGCTGCAGTCACCATCTGCAGTGATTTTGTAGCTCAAGAAAATAAAGTCTGTCACTGTTTCCATTGTTTCCCCATCTCAGTTCAGTTCAGTCACTCAGTCGTATCTGACTCTTTGCAACTCCACGGACAGCCGGCTTGCCTGTCATTCACTGTCTCCGGAGTCTGCTCAAACTCGCATCCATTGACTCAGTGATACATCCAACCATCTGTCCTCTGTTGTCTCCTTCTCCTTTTACCTTCTATTTTTTTCCAGTATCAGTCTCTTTTCCAATGAATCTTCTCTTCACATCAGGTGCCAAGGAATTGGAGCTTCAGCTTCAGCATAAGCCCTTCTCCAACACCACAGTTCAAAGGCATAAATTCTTCACTTTTTAACACTGTTTCTTCAGGAGACAGGTAGAAATGTGTGTGTGTGTGTATATTATATATATATATATTATTATTATTATTTAAAAGCTAGATACTGTGATTCTCCAAAGTCAAAGACTTTTAAGTACCCAAAAGTTGTCATGGAAAGTGAAGGACTAAGGCCTGCTGTTTTGAGCTCCTACTGGGGCTAAACACCTGACCACATCTCATTTAATTACAGCATGTCTGGAAAGAAGGTGTCATCATTTTACAGATAAAATAACTGAGACAGTAGCATGGATGCGGCTGACTGATGACACACACCTAGACTGTGGCAGAACCATGACTCAGCCCCAAGGTCTAGCTGCCTCTCACCTGGAAAGAGAACCAGCACTGATTTCTTCTTGCTTTGGCTCACTGTGTGACTGGAGTTGACGTTTGTGTTGACTTTTGTCATGGTGGGTCAACTGGTGACCTCCAATCAAGTCTGGGAGGCTCTGGGGCCAGAGCAGTGGCAGGAAGTGAGTCAGTCACATTCGCAAGGGCCACCAGGTCAGGGACTGGGCAGAGAAAGAGAGGAGGAAGCCCCTTGTCACACAGAGGTCATCAGATTTTCCACACATGCTCTCTCCTATAACATTCATGGTAATTCTGAGAGGTAAGAATGATCATCTCCTTCTTATAGATGAGAAGACTGAGGCTCGGAAGTCTATCAGTCAGGATTCTGTCAGTTTCTAGTAACACAAAAGTCAGTTGAAAATGGCTTGGGGGTTTCCCTGGTGGCCCAGTGGGTAAGGACACCGCCTTGCAGTGCAAGGGGCGTCAGTTCGATCCCTGGCGTGGAAAATCCCACGTGTGGCAGAGCAGCTGGACCGATGTGTCTGACTACTGAGCCAGAGCTCTGGAAAACATGTGCCCAGAGCTGGTGCTCTGCAGCGAGAGAGACCACTGCAATGGGAGGCCCACACAGGCCAAAGAACAACAACAACAACAAAAAGAAGATCAGTGAATGAAAGATCAACAGAAGTGGCCCCCCCCAAAAAAGAAAATGGCTTAGGGAATTCCTTGGCAGTCCAGTGGTTAGGACTCGACGCTTTCACTGCTGGCGCCAGGGTTCAGTCCCTGGTCAAGGAACTAAAATTCTGTGAGTGGTTTAAACCATAATTAGTGCTTCTGGTGGCTCGGATGGTAAAGAACTTGCCTGCATTGTGGGAGACTGAGGTTCGATCCCTGGGTTGGGAAGATCCCTTAGAGAGGGAATGGCAACTCACTCCAGTCTTCTTGCCTGGAGAATCCCATGGACAGAGAAGCCTGGTGGGCTACAGTCCATGGGGTTGCAGAGAGTCAGACACGACTGAGTAACTAACACACACAAATCATGAATACATCTAATTAACAAAACCTCCAAAATTTTAGGTTCGCAAGTGCTTGGCTGTTCCTCTAGAGTTCCCATGGGTCCTTAGGACCTGGGATTTTTCCCAGTGAGGGGTTTCACCGGCCATGTCATTCCTCCCTCACAACCCCTACAAAGGCTGTAACGGTTTCAGGGGCCACAGGCCAACAATGATAGCTAGAGTTAAAACGGGACCCTCTTCTCCCTTGTTACCCTTTGTAAGCGGGAGGAGACCCTCCTGGAGCTGACAGCAGACTTCCCCTCACTCACTATCCCCCAGGATGGCCTAAAACCACCACTGGGTTAGGGAACAGACCTGATTTGTGGCCCAGACCCATCATTAGGCACCTCCCGTGTAGGGTCCCCCTGGAGATCGGGTGCTGAGAGCAGGGTTTTGTTCCTGAGGAAGAAGGGATCCGCCTCAGAGAACAGACTTGCTCAAGGTCATCCAGCTGGTCAGAGGAGAAAATGGAGGCTCCTCCTGTGAAAGCCAGGAGCTTCCTTAGGCAGCCCCACTGCCCCCTGAAAATACTTTACTGTGCCGGATGTACATCATCTCCGCTCCTGTGAGGTGAGAGGCTAATAATGTACCCACTTGATAGAGGGAGACATGCAGGCTCAGAGAATAAGAAGCTTGATTGAGGGCACACTGCCAGAAAGTGGTAGCCCTGGAATTTGAACTCTCTCTGGTATTCCAGGATCCCACCACACACAAAGGTCAAAGGAGGGGCTCAGGGAAGGCCCAGGTGGGTGAGTCAGAGGGCAGGTGGAGCAGCCCCCAGGCTGAATAGGGATTTCTGAGTAGTGACAGGAGGTTTTGAGCATGAGTTTGAGCAAGCTCTGGGAGATGCTGAAGGATAGGAAAGGCTGGCATGCTGCAGCCAACGGGTCGCAAAGAGTAATATGTGACTGAGCTGAAACTGACAGAAGGTCAGCAGCTCGGAAGCCCAGTGGCCAGGAATAAGGCTGTGGCTGGGCCAGCCAGCAGGCCCAGCCCAGTCTCTAACAGGAGTTGAGGAGACGTCCCCAGCCACCTGCCTTGCCTCTCAAGTTTCAATTCTCTTTGCCTGGGCCTCCTGTACCACTTTCCAGATGGAAAAACTGAGGCCGATCTTGGTTTATTTGTATCTGTTTTATTCACTGCCTCATCCTATTTACTTCGAAAGCAGCTTAACACATGGTAGGCATTCAGTAAACCTTTTTAGAATGAATGACTGACCTGTTGAGTGAATGTGATTTTTTGGAGGCACTTAGAATTGAAATAAAAAGCTGACTGTCAGAACAAAGTCTCAGAACTTCCCTAACAGTCCAGTGGCTAATTCTGGGCTCCCAGTGCAAGGGGCCAGGGTTCAATCTCTAGTCAGGGAACTAGATCCCACATGCCACAATTAAAATGATTCCGCAGGCCACAACTAAGACTCAGGCAGCCAAACATATAAAGAAGAAAACAGCCTCTTCTTCATTGTGCCTCAGGAAATAATGGTAGGCCCTCCTCCTGAGGAAGAAGGGATCCGCCTCAGAGAACAGACTTGCTCAAGGTCATCCAGCTGGTCAGAGGAGAAAATGGAGGCTCCTCCTGTGAAAGCCAGGAGCTTCCTTAGGCAGCCCCACTGCCCCCTGAAAATACTTTACTGTGCCGGATGTACATCATCTCCGCTCCTGTGAGGTGAGAGGCTAATAATGTACCCACTTGATAGAGGGAGACATGCAGGCTCAGAGAATAAGAAGCTTGATTGAGGGCACACTGCCAGAAAGTGGTAGCCCTGGAATTTGAACTCTCTCTGGTATTCCAGGATCCCACCACACACAAAGGTCAAAGGAGGGGCTCAGGGAAGGCCCAGGTGGGTGAGTCAGAGGGCAGGTGGAGCAGCCCCCAGGCTGAATAGGGATTTCTGAGTAGTGACAGGAGGTTTTGAGCATGAGTTTGAGCAAGCTCTGGGAGATGCTGAAGGATAGGAAAGGCTGGCATGCTGCAGCCAACGGGTCGCAAAGAGTAATATGTGACTGAGCTGAAACTGACAGAAGGTCAGCAGCTCGGGAAGCCCAGTGGCCAGGAATAAGGCTGTGGCTGGGCCAGCCAGCAGGCCCAGCCCAGTCTCTAACAGGAGTTGAGGAGACGTCCCCAGCCACCTGCCTTGCCTCTCAAGTTTCAATTCTCTTTGCCTGGGCCTCCTGTACCACTTTCCAGATGGAAAAACTGAGGCCGATCTTGGTTTATTTGTATCTGTTTTATTCACTGCCTCATCCTATTTACTTCGAAAGCAGCTTAACACATGGTAGGCATTCAGTAAACCTTTTTAGAATGAATGACTGACCTGTTGAGTGAATGTGATTTTTTGGAGGCACTTAGAATTGAAATAAAAAGCTGACTGTCAGAACAAAGTCTCAGAACTTCCCTAACAGTCCAGTGGCTAATTCTGGGCTCCCAGTGCAAGGGCCAGGGTTCAATCTCTAGTCAGGGAACTAGATCCCACATGCCACAATTAAAATGATTCCGCAGGCCACAACTAAGACTCAGGCAGCCAAACATATAAAGAAGAAAACAGCCTCTTCTTCAGCCCTTGATGTTGCACTTGGGAAGATTAGCCAGGGTGTCCCTCACAAGGCACACAGGCTCTTACAGACACAACATTTAATATATTTCCTGAACTTCCTTGGTAGCTTGGTGGTAGAGTTCGCCTGCCAGTGCGGGAGACACGGATTCAATCCCTGATCTGGGAAGATCCCACATGTTGCAGAGTGATTAAGCCCGTGAGCCACAATGATTGAGCCTGTGCTCTAGAGCCTCGGAGCCGCAACTATGGAGCCTGTGCTCTGGAAACTCGGAGCTGCAACTACGGAGCCGCCCATGTGCCGCAACTAAGGAAGCCCACGTGCCCTAGAACCCTAGTTCCAGGACAAGAAAATTCACTGCAAGAAGCCTGCTCCCCTTAGCTAGATAGTGGCCCCCACTCCCTGCAACTAGAGAAGAGCCTGTGGCAGCAGCGAAAACCCCATAATAGCCACAAATAAATAAATAAATAAAATGTTAAGAAAATATGTATATATATATATATATTTCCCCCAGTGGGCACACACACATCTCACTTGAGTTACAAGGATAGAACCCCCTCAAGCCTACTTAATCATAATTGGAAGTGCTGGAGGTGGAGACTGTTACTGGCAGGATCCTTGTGTAAGGCAAGTTCAGGAAAAGCAGCCTGAGCTCCAAAAGGCCAGAAACGAAACCAGAAACAAAAATGACATCACCCGCCACCAGCCCTGCCCCTATGGGCTGCACACCCATTTTTTTCTCCCCTTCACTGCTCACTGACTATCCCAGGACTCCTGGCTGCCTCAGACCCGTAGCTCAAAGGCAGCTTAACACATGGTAGGCATTCAGTAAACCTTTTTAGAATGAATGACTGACCTGTTGAGTGAATGTGATTTTTTGGAGGCACTTAGAATTGAAATAAAAAGCTGACTGTCAGAACAAAGTCTCAGAACTTCCCTAACAGTCCAGTGGCTAATTCTGGGCTCCCAGTGCAAGGGGCCAGGGTTCAATCTCTAGTCAGGGAACTAGATCCCACATGCCACAATTAAAATGATTCCGCAGGCCACAACTAAGACTCAGGCAGCCAAACATATAAAGAAGAAAACAGCCTCTTCTTCAGCCCTTGATGTTGCACTTGGGAAGATTAGCCAGGGTGTCCCTCACAAGGCACACAGGCTCTTACAGACACAACATTTAATATATTTCCTGAACTTCCTTGGTAGCTTGGTGGTAGAGTTCGCCTGCCAGTGCGGGAGACACGGATTCAATCCCTGATCTGGGAAGATCCCACATGTTGCAGAGTGATTAAGCCCGTGAGCCACAATGATTGAGCCTGTGCTCTAGAGCCTCGGAGCCGCAACTATGGAGCCTGTGCTCTGGAAACTCGGAGCTGCAACTACGGAGCCGCCCATGTGCCGCAACTAAGGAAGCCCACGTGCCCTAGAACCCTAGTTCCAGGACAAGAAAATTCACTGCAAGAAGCCTGCTCCCCTTAGCTAGATAGTGGCCCCCACTCCCTGCAACTAGAGAAGAGCCTGTGGCAGCAGCGAAAACCCCATAATAGCCACAAATAAATAAATAAATAAAATGTTAAGAAAATATGTATATATATATATATATTTCCCCCAGTGGGCACACACACATCTCACTTGAGTTACAAGGATAGAACCCCCTCAAGCCTACTTAATCATAATTGGAAGTGCTGGAGGTGGAGACTGTTACTGGCAGGATCCTTGTGTAAGGCAAGTTCAGGAAAAGCAGCCTGAGCTCCAAAAGGCCAGAAACGAAACCAGAAACAAAAATGACATCACCCGCCACCAGCCCTGCCCCTATGGGCTGCACACCCATTTTTTTCTCCCCTTCACTGCTCACTGACTATCCCAGGACTCCTGGCTGCCTCAGACCCAGGCGTGAAGGCCCTCTGGATTCAAAGACCCAACTGAGGGTGCTGTCCAGGTTTCAATTTCAAGTTCTTTGAGGGTGAACCTGATTGGCTAGCTGGGGTTGGGAGCCGCCCTCCATTCAGGGGCCATTGCCCAGGACCCACAGAGCAGACCCTGAGAATGGGGATGCATGTGCCTTCTCTAAGAGGAATGTGGAGGGGGAGGAAGTGATGCCTTCCCAGCCCCCATCCTTCATATAAGTCTTGAATACCTCCTGTGATGGCACCGTTGCTACCCATACAGCAAAATGCCATCTATTGTCCCTTGTTATTCAGTTCCTAAGTAGGATCCAGCTCTTTGCGATCCCATGGACTGCAGCACACCATGCTTCCCTGCCTTTCACTGTCCCCTGGAGCTTGCGCAAGCTCATGTCCATTGTGTTGGTGATACCATCCAGCCATCTCATCCTCTCACCACGTGCTCCTCCTGCCCTCAGTCTTTCCCAGCATCAGGGGCTTTTCCAGTGAGTCAGCTCTTCACATCCGGTGCCCAAAGTATTGGAACTTCAGCTTTAGCATCAGTCCTTCCAATGAATATTCAGAGTTGATTTCCTTTAGGATTAGGACTTGTCTGATCTCCTTGTGGTCTAAGGGACTCTCAAGTGTCTTCTCCAGCACCACAATTTGAAAGCATCAGTTCTTCAGCATTCAGCCTTCTTTGTAGTCCAACTCTCACACCTGTACATAGCCACTGGAAAAACTATGATTTTGACTATTCACAGTTTTGTTGGCAAAGTGATATCTCTGCTCTTTAATATGCTGCCTAGGTTTGTCATAGCTTTGCTCCCAAGGAGCAAGTGTGTTTTAATTTCATGGCTGCAATTACCGTCTGGAGTGATTTTGGTACTTCAGAAAATAAACTCTGTTACTGTTTCCACGTTTTCTCCTTCTATTTGCCATAAAGTGATCAGGCCTGATGCCCTGATCGTATCTTTTTTAATGTTGCATTTAAGCCAGTTTTACACTCTTCTCAATCACTTTCATCAAGAGGCTCTTTACTTCCTCTTCATTTTCTGGCATTGGAGTGGTATCATCTACATATGAGAGGTTGTTGAAATTTCTCCGGCAATCTTGATTCCAGCTTGTGATTCATCCAGACTAGTATTTTGCATGATATATCCTGCGTATAAGTTAAATAAGCAGGGTGGCAATAGATCAATAAGCAACCACGATGTACTCCTTTCTCAATTTTGAACCAGTCCCTCTTTCAATGATGCCACCCCTGAGAATGGGGATGCATGTGCCTTCTCTAAGAGGAATGTGGAGGGGAGGAAGTGATGCCTTCCAGCCCCATCCTTCATATAAGTCTTGAATACCTCCTGTGATGGCACCGTTGCTACCCATACAGCAAAATGCCATCTATTGTCCCTTGTTATTCAGTTCCTAAGTAGGATCCAGCTCTTTGCGATCCCATGGACTGCAGCACACCATGCTTCCCTGCCTTTCACTGTCCCCTGGAGCTTGCGCAAGCTCATGTCCATTGTGTTGGTGATACCATCCAGCCATCTCATCCTCTCACCACGTGCTCCTCCTGCCCTCAGTCTTTCCCAGCATCAGGGGCTTTTCCAGTGAGTCAGCTCTTCACATCCGGTGCCCAAAGTATTGGAACTTCAGCTTTAGCATCAGTCCTTCCAATGAATATTCAGAGTTGATTTCCTTTAGGATTAGGACTTGTCTGATCTCCTTGTGGTCTAAGGGACTCTCAAGTGTCTTCTCCAGCACCACAATTTGAAAGCATCAGTTCTTCAGCATTCAGCCTTCTTTGTAGTCCAACTCTCACACCTGTACATAGCCACTGGAAAAACTATGATTTTGACTATTCACAGTTTTGTTGGCAAAGTGATATCTCTGCTCTTTAATATGCTGCCTAGGTTTGTCATAGCTTTGCTCCCAAGGAGCAAGTGTGTTTTAATTTCATGGCTGCAATTACCGTCTGGAGTGATTTTGGTACTTCAGAAAATAAACTCTGTTACTGTTTCCACGTTTTCTCCTTCTATTTGCCATAAAGTGATCAGGCCAGATGCCCTGATCGTAACTTTTTGAATGTTGCATTTTAAGCCAGTTTTTACACTCTTCTCAATCACTTTCATCAAGAGGCTCTTTACTTCCTCTTCATTTTCTGGCATTGGAGTGGTATCATCTACATATGAGAGGTTGTTGAAATTTCTCCCGGCAATCTTGATTCCAGCTTGTGATTCATCCAGACTAGTATTTTGCATGATATATCCTGCGTATAAGTTAAATAAGCAGGGTGGCAATAGATCAATAAGCAACCACGATGTACTCCTTTCTCAATTTTGAACCAGTCCCTCTTTCAATGTCTGGTTCTGACAGTTGCTTCTTGTCCTACATACAGGTTTTGCAGGAGGCAGGTAAGAGGGTCTGGCATTCCCATCTCTTTCAGAATCTTCCACTGTTTGTTGTGGTCCACAGTCAAAGGCTTTAGCATAGTCAACAAAGCAGAAGTCAATGTTTTTCTGGAATTCTCTTGCTTTTTCTATGATCCAATGGACGTTGGCAATTTGATCTCTAGTTCCTCTACCTTTTCTAAATCCAGTTTGTACCTCTAGAAGTTCTCGATTCCCATACTGTTGAAGCCTAGCTTGAAGGACTTTGAGCATGACCTTGCTAGCATGAAATGAGTACAACTGCATGGTAGTTTCAACAATCTTTGGCATTGCCTTTCTTTGGTATTAGAATGAAAGCTGACCTTTTCCAGTGCTAGCCATCGCTGAATTTTCCACATTTGCTGGCATAATGAGTGCAGCACTTTAGCAGAATGATTTTCTAGGATTTGAAATAGCTCAGCTGGAATTCCACCACCTCCACTAGCTTTATTCGTAGAAATGCTTCCTAAGGCCCATGTGACTTCACACTCCAAGGTGTCTGGCTCTAGGTGAGTGACCATATCATCTGATTATCTGGGTCATTAAGATCTTTTTTGTATAGTTTTTCTGTGTATTCTTGCCACTCTTCCTAAGCTTTTCTGCTTATGTTAGGTCCTTGCTGTTTCTGTCCTTTATTGTGTCCATCTTCACACAAAATATTCCCTTAGTATCTCCAGTTTTCTTGAGGAGATTCCTAGTCTTTCCCATTCTATTGTTTTCCTCTATTTCTTTGCACTGTTCACTTAAGAAGGCTTTCTTTTCTCTCCTTGCTATTCTCTGGACCTTTGCATTCAATTGGGTATATCTTTCCTTTCCTCTTTTGCCTTTTGCTTCTCTTCTATCCTCAGCTATTTGTAAGGCCTTTTCAGACAACCACTTTGCCTTCTTGAATTTCTTTTTCTTAGAGTTGGCTTTGATCACTACCTCCTGTACAATGTTATGAACTTCCATCCATAGTTTTTCAGGCTCTATCTCTACCAGATCTAATTCCTTGAATCTATTTGTCACTTCCATTGTATAATCATAAGGAATTTTATTTAGATCATACCTGAATGGTCTACTAATTTTCCCTACTTTCTTCAATTTAAGCCTTAATTTTACTATAAGGAGCTGGTGATCTGAGCCACAGTCAGTCAGATCCATGTCTTATTTTTTTTGACTGTATAGAGCTTCTCCATCTTCAGCTGCAAAGAATGTAATCAACTTGATTTTGGTGTGGAGCATCTAGGGGTGTCTATGTGTAGAGTTGTCTTTTATTTTGTTGGAAGAGGGTGTTTGCTATGAAGCCTAGCTTGAAGGACTTTGAGCATGACCTTGCTAGCATGAAATGAGTACAACTGCATGGTAGTTTCAACAATCTTTGGCATTGCCTTTCTTTGGTATTAGAATGAAAGCTGACCTTTTCCAGTGCTAGCCATCGCTGAATTTTCCACATTTGCTGGCATAATGAGTGCAGCACTTTAGCAGAATGATTTTCTAGGATTTGAAATAGCTCAGCTGGAATTCCACCACCTCCACTAGCTTTATTCGTAGAAATGCTTCCTAAGGCCCATGTGACTTCACACTCCAAGGTGTCTGGCTCTAGGTGAGTGACCATATCATCTGATTATCTGGGTCATTAAGATCTTTTTTGTATAGTTTTTCTGTGTATTCTTGCCACTCTTCCTAAGCTTTTCTGCTTATGTTAGGTCCTTGCTGTTTCTGTCCTTTATTGTGTCCATCTTCACACAAAATATTCCCTTAGTATCTCCAGTTTTCTTGAGGAGATTCCTAGTCTTTCCCATTCTATTGTTTTCCTCTATTTCTTTGCACTGTTCACTTAAGAAGGCTTTCTTTTCTCTCCTTGCTATTCTCTGGACCTTTGCATTCAATTGGGTATATCTTTCCTTTCCTCTTTTGCCTTTTGCTTCTCTTCTATCCTCAGCTATTTGTAAGGCCTTTTCAGACAACCACTTTGCCTTCTTGAATTTCTTTTTCTTAGAGTTGGCTTTGATCACTACCTCCTGTACAATGTTATGAACTTCCATCCATAGTTTTTCAGGCTCTATCTCTACCAGATCTAATTCCTTGAATCTATTTGTCACTTCCATTGTATAATCATAAGGAATTTTATTTAGATCATACCTGAATGGTCTACTAATTTTCCCTACTTTCTTCAATTTAAGCCTTAATTTTACTATAAGGAGCTGGTGATCTGAGCCACAGTCAGTCAGATCCATGTCTTATTTTTTTTGACTGTATAGAGCTTCTCCATCTTCAGCTGCAAAGAATGTAATCAACTTGATTTTGGTGTGGAGCATCTAGGGGTGTCTATGTGTAGAGTTGTCTTTTATTTTGTTGGAAGAGGGTGTTTGCTATGACCAGTGAGCTCTCTTAGCAAAACTCTGTAGCCTTTGCCCTGCTTCATTTTGTACTCCAAGGCCAAACTTGCCTGTTATTCAGGTATCTCTTGATTTCTTACTTTTGCTTGCCAATGCCCTAATGGTGAAAAGAACATTTTTTTTTTGGTGTTAGTTCTAGAAGGTCTTGTAGGTCTTCATAGAACCGTTCAACTTCTTCAGCATTACTGTTTGGATTACTGTGTGTTATAGGGTTGGAAATGAACTAAGATCATTCTATTGTTTTTGAGACTGCACCCAAGAACTGCATCAGATTCTTTTGTTGAATATGAGGGCTACATCATTTCTTCGAAGGGATTCTTGCCCGCAGTAGTAGATATAATAGTCATCTGAATTAAATTTATCTATTCCCATTCATTTTGTTCACTGTTTTCTAAAGCGTCCATGTTCACTCTTTCCATCTCCTGCTTGACCACATCCAATTTATTTTGATTCATGGACTTAACACACCAAGTTCCTATGCAATATTGTTCTTTACAGCATTAAACCATTGTCCCTTATTACTCATTATTGGCTGAGGGCTCTCAGTTGCTCACATCTGTGGCTGCAGCATTTATACAGTTTTAAGCCAAGGCATCAACGTGCTTCCTCATTCTGCTTCTTTGACTGTTGTAAAGAATGTTTACACCTTGTGGAGCCAAACTCCTTGTAACAAAGGGATCTGGTTCTCTCCTCAGCTTGTCAGTGCTTCCCCTGTTGGCCAGAGTATGCATGCCAGTTTCCCTAGTGGCTCAGATATTAAGGAATCTGCCTGCAATGCAGACTTGAGTTCGATCCCTGGGTTGGGGAAGATTCCCTGCAGAAGGAAATGGCAACCCACTCCTGGAGAATTCCATGAACAGAGGACCCTGGTGGGCTATGGGGTCAATGAAGAGTTGGACACAATTGAGTGACCAACATTTGCCCATTGGTTGCTGGCTAACCCTTAGATGGCTATCTAAAGACTAGAGCCCTGCCCATCCCTGGACAGTGGAGTTTGAGGTCATTTTTTAGCTATGCCCTTTGCAAATGTTTTCTCCTCTTACTCTGATTTTCCTGTGAGTCTGGGCCAGCTCCTTGTGTTCCTTCTCCCACCCCAGTTCTTTCCTTACTGTTTATGGAGGATTATTCTTCTCCTCATAGTGTTTCCCCAACTTTTCACTGCTGATTGTGTGTTTTGAGCACAGTTCTGATCATTTCAAGCAACAGCCACATGTATCGCTGTGGGCAAGTCTCTTCCCCTCCTTGAGCCTTGGTCTTTCCATGTGAATGTTGTGGCTGGGGGTGTGTGTGTGTGTGTGTGTGCTTAGCTGCTCAGTCATGTCTGACCCCATGGATTACAGTCCACCAGGCTGCTCTGTCTATGGACTTTTCCAAGGAAGAATACTGGATGGCTTGCCACTTCCTCCTCCCAAAAGGGGCTTCCTGTTCCGGAGATTGAACCCCACATCTCTTGCGTCTCCTGCCCTGGCAGGCAGATTATTTACCACTGAGCTACCTGGGAAGCCAACATTGGGGCTACTGATTCTCATCTCATAGGGCTACTGAGAGGATGAGAGGAGTCCATATATCGGCAAACTCCTACCACAGAACTGAATCTTAAATCAACTGAGTGGTGGTCTTTCATTTTGGCATCAGCCCTTAGTTAAGTTGATCAAAAAACGTGAGAGGTAGAGCAGAACCAGGAGAGAGAAGAGGTTTGAGTTCAAGCCTCAGCTGGACATCTGTTTAAACACCTTGTGGAGCCAAACTCCTTGTAACAAAGGGATCTGGTTCTCTCCTCAGCTTGTCAGTGCTTCCCCTGTTGGCCAGAGTATGCATGCCAGTTTCCCTAGTGGCTCAGATATTAAGGAATCTGCCTGCAATGCAGACTTGAGTTCGATCCCTGGGTTGGGGAAGATTCCCTGCAGAAGGAAATGGCAACCCACTCCTGGAGAATTCCATGAACAGAGGACCCTGGTGGGCTATGGGGTCAATGAAGAGTTGGACACAATTGAGTGACCAACATTTGCCCATTGGTTGCTGGCTAACCCTTAGATGGCTATCTAAAGACTAGAGCCCTGCCCATCCCTGGACAGTGGAGTTTGAGGTCATTTTTTAGCTATGCCCTTTGCAAATGTTTTCTCCTCTTACTCTGATTTTCCTGTGAGTCTGGGCCAGCTCCTTGTGTTCCTTCTCCCACCCCAGTTCTTTCCTTACTGTTTATGGAGGATTATTCTTCTCCCTCATAGTGTTTCCCCAACTTTTCACTGCTGATTGTGTGTTTTGAGCACAGTTCTGATCATTTCAAGCAACAGCCACATGTATCGCTGTGGGCAAGTCTCTTCCCCTCCTTGAGCCTTGGTCTTTCCATGTGAATGTTGTGGCTGGGGGTGTGTGTGTGTGTGTGTGTGCTTAGCTGCTCAGTCATGTCTGACCCCATGGATTACAGTCCACCAGGCTGCTCTGTCTATGGACTTTTCCAAGGAAGAATACTGGATGGCTTGCCACTTCCTCCTCCAAAGGGTCTTCCTGTTACGGAGATTGAACCCCACATCTCTTGCGTCTCCTGCCCTGGCAGGCAGATTATTTACCACTGAGCTACCTGGGAAGCCAACATTGGGGCTACTGATTCTCATCTCATAGGGCTACTGAGAGGATGAGAGGAGTCCATATATCGGCAAACTCCTACCACAGAACTGAATCTTAAATCAACTGAGTGGTGGTCTTTCATTTTGGCATCAGCCCTTAGTTAAGTTGATCAAAAAACGTGAGAGGTAGAGCAGAACCAGGAGAGAGAAGAGGTTTGAGTTCAAGCCTCAGCTGGACATCTAACTTGCTGTGTGATCTTATTCACTTCCTCTCTTTGGGATCAGTTTTCCCACCTGCACACAGCTTCATTGGAAGGCAACTCCCCTCGCCCATCTCCTATGGAACAGTGAAGGTCTACCACACCTTGACACGTGACCGTGGGAACGTTTTTACAAAGTGGGGGAACTATTTTCAACTTTTGGGCTGCCAATGAAGTGGAATGGGCCTTTAAGGGAGCTGAGAACTGAAGGAGATCAAGAATTCAGTAGAGGACTTCCAAGGTGGTCCAGTGGTTAAGAATATGCCTGCCAATGCAGGGAACACGGGTTCAATCCATGGTCTGGGACATTTCCACATGCCTCAGGGCAACTGAGCCTATGTGCCACAAACACCGAGACCGGGCATCCTAGAGCCCACATGCCACAGCAAGAGAAGCCACCACAATGAGAAGCCCACACATTGCAACTAGAGAGCAGTCCCCAATCTCTGCAACTAGACAGCCTACATGCAACAACAAAGACCAAAAATTAAAAATAAATAAACTTTTAGAAAAAAGAATTCAGCAGAAGCAGGTTTTATGAAAGGAGGAATTGAAGAGATTGACTAGGAGAAATGGACCCCCTTTCCAAGAGTCCCCATAGAGTTTAGGAAGTGTGGTAGTCCTAAAACATGGCACCCAAATGCTTTCTACCCCTTCCATACAAATGTGGGGTTTTGTATGTCTTCCCCTTGAATATGGATTTTGTGACTCTTTGACCAGTAGAATATAGGAAATGACCCAAATCTTAAGCGACTGGAAGGTCACACTCTATTTCTAGGAGCACTTATTCTTGGAATCCAGCTTCCATGCTATGCCCAGGGGCTAAGAGGCCATGTATAAGTGTTCTGGCCCATAGCCCCAGCGGACATCCTAGCTGACAACCAGTGTCAGCTGCCAGACATGTGAGTGGAGGAAGCCTCTAGATCACTCCAGCTCCGTCCATCGTCAGATCGCAACCACATGAAGAATCCTGGGAGAGAACCCAGCCTGGCTGCGTGCAGTCAACCCAGAGATCTGTGAGAAATAATAAGTGATATTGTTTTAAGCAACTCAGTTTCTTGGTTGATTCACTTTACAGCAACAGTTTAACTGGAGCAGGCGACCGGCTATGAATCCTTTCACAGTGGGATAGGGTGTGAAAGCCCATTTTTCTTGAAATCTTCAAGCACAGGGTGGCCCCTGGCAAGCTGTTATACTTGAAGGATGAGAAGAGTGAACTGGAGGAACTTGGTGTCCGATACAAGTTTCTGCTCTGACTTTGAGGAGTTGGCCAGACACACCGCAGGTGAGAGAAAATGTCAAAAATGACTTGGAAGTTTCTGTCTTGAGCAGCTGTTCTCAGTGACAGCAGGAGCTGAAACTGAGCGAGAGGAAGAGGACAAGCAGGTTTGGAGGAAGATGGTGAGACCAGTTGCATTTGAAATGTGTCTTCTATAAATAGAAGAGCCTGGTGATAGATTGATAAAAAAGAGGAATTCTTCCTGGAAGCTTCAGTTCATGTTCCCAAAATGAAGATTTGTAAAGTGTGAACCCCAATCCTCATTCATAATTGCCCATGCTAATTCACTCATTCATTCATTCACTCATTCATTCCCATTCAGACAAGTAGACATAAGAGCCCGAACTCTAGAGACTGCCTAGGTTCAAAGCCCAGTTCTACCTCTTACCCACATCCCCATGGCCTTGGGCAAGTAATATAATCTCTTGGTACCTCAGCTTCCTTATCTCTCAGTAGGAATGATAATAACAGTACTTACATTACTATGAAGATTAAAAGAGGAGGGAGGCGAGGGAGGTAAAGGAAAAAAAAAGATTAAAATAGTGTATACTTTGAAACCTTTAGAATAGTGCTTGGAACATAAGTACATATTATGTGTTGTCTGTTAATATTCAATGAATAATTTTTATGCTCACCCCTTTCTGCCTTGAGGATGCAGCCATGAACAGGGCCGACACAAGCCCTGCCCATGAGGCTTACATTCTTATCCTGCAGCCCCTGGGCCCTAGGCTTCTTCAGGTTCTCTTTCACGTGTATTGTCCCATTTGATCCTCAGGAAGAACCCATGGGAAAAAAAACAAAGGGCCCATGCAGTTGGCATGAGAGTGTCCTCCCCATTTGACAAAGGTGGAAACTGAGGCCCAGAAGGGAGCCTGGATGTTCTCTTTGCACAGTGCCTCTGTCTACTGGTGTAAATCAGTGTGTTCCTTTAACCAAGGCACTATGGGATTTCCCTGGTGGTCTGATGGTTAAGACCCTACTCTCCAAAGCACAGGGTGTGAGTTCTATCCCAGGTTGGGGAACTAGGATCCCATGTACAGTGACCAAAAAGTTTAAAAAAAAAAAAAAGCCCCAATGAGTGGCTTCTGTCTCCTGTCAGGGAGCTATGCTGCCTCTGCCCAGAAACCCAGCGAACAGAATATCAACCATAATTAACCCCTCACCCCTGAGCAGTGACCTCCCCCCACAGCCCTCTTGAGACAGGGCTTCTGGAAGCACGAGGTCAAGGCCCTTGCTCACACTGCCCTTCCTTACTGGGTCTCCTCGGTGACCTGGGCAGTTTTCATTTGGAGGGACCCCACCAGACCCCACCGCATCTGCGTTATCTTCCTGGATGCCTGAAATTCTACCGTTCATGATCATTCTTTCAAGTTGAGCAGTGGCTCCCAGAAACATCTTGTAATATCCAAATTCCCTCTGGAGTGGGTTACGAACACCCTATGGAGCCACCAGGGGGCCTTGAACATGATCATCTTCCTCCTAGAGATGAAGACACTCAGGTCCAGAAGGAAAAGTGACTCGCCCAAGGGCACCAAACAGGTCAGGGGCAAAGCCAGGAACAGAAGCCAGCGCCAGCGCCGTTCCTCATCCTTTCCAGGGGAGACACAGGGTACTTCTGTGGGTCTCTGTTCGTTAATAGCCCACAAAGAGCTGCCCCATCTGAGCTCACTTGCTGGAGGCCGTGCCTGCGACCAGACCACCCTCCTCCTGATGTGCATGTGGGCTGCCCGTGGCCACACAATGGTGCCCTCTTCTTGTACCAGGGCCTGGTCTATTGTTAGGCGACCAGCTTAAAGGTATTGTTCATTTTTGGTTTGCCCTCCTTGAGGCTTACATTCTTATCCTGCAGCCCCTGGGCCCTAGGCTTCTTCAGGTTCTCTTTCACGTGTATTGTCCCATTTGATCCTCAGGAAGAACCCATGGGAAAAAAAACAAAGGGCCCATGCAGTTGGCATGAGAGTGTCCTCCCCATTTGACAAAGGTGGAAACTGAGGCCCAGAAGGGAGCCTGGATGTTCTCTTTGCACAGTGCCTCTGTCTACTGGTGTAAATCAGTGTGTTCCTTTAACCAAGGCACTATGGGATTTCCCTGGTGGTCTGATGGTTAAGACCCTACTCTCCAAAGCACAGGGTGTGAGTTCTATCCCAGGTTGGGGAACTAGGATCCCATGTACAGTGACCAAAAAGTTTAAAAAAAAAAAAAAAAGGACGCTCCAATGAGTGGCTTCTGTCTCCTGTCAGGGAGCTATGCTGCCTCTGCCCAGAAACCCAGCGAACAGAATATCAACCATAATTAACCCCTCACCCCTGAGCAGTGACCTCCCCCCACAGCCCTCTTGAGACAGGGCTTCTGGAAGCACGAGGTCAAGGCCCTTGCTCACACTGCCCTTCCTTACTGGGTCTCCTCGGTGACCTGGGCAGTTTTCATTTGGAGGGACCCCACCAGACCCCACCGCATCTGCGTTATCTTCCTGGATGCCTGAAATTCTACCGTTCATGATCATTCTTTCAAGTTGAGCAGTGGCTCCCAGAAACATCTTGTAATATCCAAATTCCCTCTGGAGTGGGTTACGAACACCCTATGGAGCCACCAGGGGGCCTTGAACATGATCATCTTCCTCCTAGAGATGAAGACACTCAGGTCCAGAAGGAAAAGTGACTCGCCCAAGGGCACCAAACAGGTCAGGGGCAAAGCCAGGAACAGAAGCCAGCGCCAGCGCCGTTCCTCATCCTTTCCAGGGGAGACACAGGGTACTTCTGTGGGTCTCTGTTCGTTAATAGCCCACAAAGAGCTGCCCCATCTGAGCTCACTTGCTGGAGGCCGTGCCTGCGACCAGACCACCCTCCTCCTGATGTGCATGTGGGCTGCCCGTGGCCACACAATGGTGCCCTCTTCTTGTACCAGGGCCTGGTCTATTGTTAGGCGACCAGCTTAAAGGTATTGTTCATTGGTCCTGGTTGCTGGCCTTTCCAAGGTCTCATTCAGCTCCTCCTCCCATTCTTTGGGCAGAGCCAGATCCTTCCAAACCATCCCACTTGTTTTGTATAGATAAGCCCATAACAGCAGCACAGGCAGATTGTTGTTATCGATCGGCTTCCCTGAAGGCTCAGATGGTAAAGAATCCGCCTGCAGTGAGGGAGTCCTGGGCTGGAAAGATTCCTTGGAGGAGGGCGTGACACCCCACTCCAGCAGTCTTGCCTGGAAAATCCCCATGGACAGAGGAGCCTGACGTGCTGAAGTTCACGGGGTCACAAAGAGTCGGACATGACTGAGTAAGCACACGCAGGTAAACCCAAGAGGCTTTCTGTCCTGGTTTCTTCAGAACTCTAATTGACATACCCACATTACAGGTGAGAGGGATGAGGTGTGAAGAGGTCATGTGAATACTAAGAGATAGGGGGCTTCCCTGGTGGTCCAGTGGGTAGAGTCTGCCTTGCAGTGCAGGGGGCCTCGGTTCGATCCCTGGCCCGGGAAGATCCCATGTGCAACGGAATGACTGGACGGTGTGTCCAATTACAAGCCAGCAGTCTGGAGCACATGTGCCCGGAGCCGGTGCTCTGCAAGAAGAGAGGCCACTGCAGTGGGAGACCCACATGGGCCAAGGAATAAAGATGGATGAAAATAAATAAATTAAAAACCAATAAAAGGGGTCAACATTTAAAAAAAAAAAAAAAAGAGATAGGGTCAGAAGACTTCCCTGGTGTCCTGTGGTAAAGAACCTGCCTGCCAATGCTGGAGACGTAGGTTCAATCCCTGAGCTGGGAAGATCCCCTAGAGAAGAAAATGGCAACCCACTCCTGTGTTCTTGCCTGGGAAATTCCATGGACAGAGGAGTCTCGCAGGCTACAGTCTATGGGGTTGCAAAAACACTTGGACATGACTCAGTTCGTCCTCTTGTGTGTCCAACCACGACAATTGTACGTAACAGCCTTACAGGTAGGTTGCTGTTGGTTGAGTCGCTCAGTCATGTCCGACGCTTTGCAACCCCATGGACTGTAGCTGTCCAGGGTCTCTGTCCATGGGATTTTCTAGGCAAGAATACTGGAGTGGGTTGCTATTTCCTTCTCCAGAGGATCCTCCCCACCCAGGGATCAAAACCAAGTCTCCTGCACTGGCAGGCAGATCCTGTACTCCTGAGCCGCTTGCCTGATATGGTTGTTAAGGACTGAATGACATAACGTCTTTGGCACAGTGCCCAACACTTAGTAAGTGCTCAATAAACAGTAGCTCAATATCATGACACCCTCATCACAGGCTCAGTCTGGAAGGTGTTTGGCAGTCTGGGGTGAAACTGCAGGTCCTGGGCTCCTCCCTTTCTCGCCACCCACTCCCCAACCTCATAACCTTTCCCGGGTGGCCTCGGTGCCCTGCCTCTCCCTCCAGGGATCTGCAAGTTTGCCTGGGCTACTGGGGATCAGGGCTCTGGCCTCGTAAAGCACACCATAGTTTTCAGTTTGGCGAAGGCCCAGATATGCCAGGGCCCACCTGGCCAAGTCCTTCCTGCCCCAAGGTTCAGAAGATGCCAGCCAAGTGTTCTGCCCTCCCACCTCCTGGCAATGAGATGGAAATCAGAATGTAGCTTATCTTCTGGACCCACCTACAGCAGGCCCCATAGCCCTCACAGCCGCTCAAGCCTCCTCACACCTCCTCCCTCCCCTGTGGGCAGGCGCTAGCAGACAGAGGCAAGAATGGCTGAACCCAGGGCTTCTGGGAGAGCCACGTGTGCCAGCCCAGCGCCTGCCAGCTCCGGGCTGATCTCACAATGGCCCCTTTCACCAGGAAGAGGAGCTGGCTCCCCCAGAGCCTGAGGGGTGATGTTCCAGCTCCAGGGGCAGGGAGGAGGAGGTCAGAAACTCAGGAAGGGGAGGCTGAGGCTGGGAGAGGGCAAGGTGCTCAGCCTCTGCTGCCGCCACCACCACCCTGCTGATGCTGTGGGGACGCCACACAGCCAGAGCCCCAGATATCAGATTCGTGGGGCCCGTGGGTGGGGGACAAGTAAGTGTGGGAGCATGTGGAGGAAAGAGTTAGTCATGGGGTTCTAAAGGGTCCCCGGGACAGGTAGGTTGCTGTTGGTTGAGTCGCTCAGTCATGTCCGACGCTTTGCAACCCCATGGACTGTAGCTGTCCAGGGTCTCTGTCCATGGGATTTTCTAGGCAAGAATACTGGAGTGGGTTGCTATTTCCTTCTCCAGAGGATCCTCCCCACCCAGGGATCAAAACCAAGTCTCCTGCACTGGCAGGCAGATCCTGTACTCCTGAGCCGCTTGCCTGATATGGTTGTTAAGGACTGAATGACATAACGTCTTTGGCACAGTGCCCAACACTTAGTAAGTGCTCAATAAACAGTAGCTCAATATCATGACACCCTCATCACAGGCTCAGTCTGGAAGGTGTTTGGCAGTCTGGGGTGAAACTGCAGGTCCTGGGCTCCTCCCTTTCTCGCCACCCACTCCCCAACCTCATAACCTTTCCCGGGTGGCCTCGGTGCCCTGCCTCTCCCTCCAGGGATCTGCAAGTTTGCCTGGGCTACTGGGGATCAGGGCTCTGGCCTCGTAAAGCACACCATAGTTTTCAGTTTGGCGAAGGCCCAGATATGCCAGGGCCCACCTGGCCAAGTCCTTCCTGCCCCAAGGTTCAGAAGATGCCAGCCAAGTGTTCTGCCCTCCCACCTCCTGGCAATGAGATGGAAATCAGAATGTAGCTTATCTTCTGGACCCACCTACAGCAGGCCCCATAGCCCTCACAGCCGCTCAAGCCTCCTCACACCTCCTCCCTCCCCTGTGGGCAGGCGCTAGCAGACAGAGGCAAGAATGGCTGAACCCAGGGCTTCTGGGAGAGCCACGTGTGCCAGCCCAGCGCCTGCCAGCTCCGGGCTGATCTCACAATGGCCCCTTTCACCAGGAAGAGGAGCTGGCTCCCCCAGAGCCTGAGGGGTGATGTTCCAGCTCCAGGGGCAGGGAGGAGGAGGTCAGAAACTCAGGAAGGGGAGGCTGAGGCTGGGAGAGGGCAAGGTGCTCAGCCTCTGCTGCCGCCACCACCACCCTGCTGATGCTGTGGGGACCGCCACACAGCCAGAGCCCCAGATATCAGATTCGTGGGGCCCGTGGGTGGGGGGACAAGTAAGTGTGGGAGCATGTGGAGGGAAAGAGTTAGTCATGGGGTTCTAGGGGGAAGGGAGGCTGGGCCTTCAGCCCACACACTCGCTGGCATCTCCAGGCCCATAGCAAAAGGGTGACGTGGTCTTGGTCCTTGAAACAGCCCTTCCAGTAACAATCGGGGCATCCCCGCCAGGCATCTTTCACCTCTCTCCTTGGTCCCCTGCCTTCTGCCCCAGGCCTCCAGGGTCTCTTAAAGAGACTTGCATCTCCGTAACAAGTATCTTTGTCCCCATTGGCTCCCCCCTTCTCCACTCCTAGTCCCCAAATCTAATCTAAGCTACTCAGTACCCAAATGAAAGCCCTCCCTGGCTCCCCACTGACCAGGGCACTATGACCTCAAAGTCCAGACTGTCATCTTCACCCAGCCAGTGTGCCCATTCCTTCTCCTTCTCATTTCTAAATCCCTTTATTCCAGGGAGACCATCCCTCCCTCCCTCCTTGCTCCTGTCCCTGTGGTTTGGATAGGGCTCACACCTAGGGAAAGGCATGTGACTCTCACCTGCCCAGTCAGAGGAGTTCAGCCCCACCCCCATCCAGTGATTGGTTCAGATGTAGTCATGGGACCCAAACCAGTCTAGGGAGATTCATTTCCAGAATCCGTGCTCAAACATTCAGAGAAATTCATTTTTCCTTCCACTGGGCTTGGATTTGGGAGGGCGTCTGTCAGTCTGGACCTGCCTCCGTTTGGAAAGGAACTGCTCCCGAGGGAAGCCAACACGGGGAGAAACAGAAAGATGGAGACCAAATCTTCGTGGCAACATTTCAATTCCTAGATCCAGCTCTACCTCAAGCAGAGAAAATGAAATTCTCATTTTGGGGGGCCAAATTTCCTCTTCATTTAAGCCTCTTGGGATTGTGTTTTCTGTCTTGCGACTCACGAGTTCTGACCCTGCAGACGCCTTCCCTGGTTGAGTGGCGCACCGCCCCTGCAGTGTCGTCCGCCTTCCTCTGGAAATATCCAACGTGCCCTTCTCCCAAACACCCCGTGTCCCCGATGACGCTGCTGGGCTCTCTGCAGGGCGTGAACTCACTTTTCCCTTTTGCACTTGCTCAGCTCTTAAAGGTCCAATTCAAATGCCCAGTTCCTCCATAGAGCCTCTGCCAGTTCCTCCCTGGAGAGAATTTGCTCTTTGCCCCTGTCCACTATAGAACCATTATTTGGCTGAATCACAGTGGGTTGTGTGTGTATTCATCTCCTCTACTAGATTATTGAGCTTCATGAGGGCAACAACTGTGATTTCTTTTTCTTTTCTCAGTGTACAGTACCTGGCCTGGCACATAGTAGGGGCTCAGAAACTCTTGTGAAGTGACGACTGCTAGCCTGGGGCAATGCCGGCTGGGTGCTGGCACAGTCCTGGTCTTTCCACTCCTAGTCCCCAAATCTAATCTAAGCTACTCAGTACCCAAATGAAAGCCCTCCCTGGCTCCCCACTGACCAGGGCACTATGACCTCAAAGTCCAGACTGTCATCTTCACCCAGCCAGTGTGCCCATTCCTTCTCCTTCTCATTTCTAAATCCCTTTATTCCAGGGAGACCATCCCTCCCTCCCTCCTTGCTCCTGTCCCTGTGGTTTGGATAGGGCTCACACCTAGGGAAAGGCATGTGACTCTCACCTGCCCAGTCAGAGGAGTTCAGCCCCACCCCCATCCAGTGATTGGTTCAGATGTAGTCATGGGACCCAAACCAGTCTAGGGAGATTCATTTCCAGAATCCGTGCTCAAACATTCAGAGAAATTCATTTTTCCTTCCACTGGGCTTGGATTTGGGAGGGCGTCTGTCAGTCTGGACCTGCCTCCGTTTGGAAAGGAACTGCTCCCGAGGGAAGCCAACACGGGGAGAAACAGAAAGATGGAGACCAAATCTTCGTGGCAACATTTCAATTCCTAGATCCAGCTCTACCTCAAGCAGAGAAATGAAATTCTCATTTTGGGGCCAAATTTCCTCTTCATTTAAGCCTCTTGGGATTGTGTTTTCTGTCTTGCGACTCACGAGTTCTGACCCTGCAGACGCCTTCCCTGGTTGAGTGGCGCACCGCCCCTGCAGTGTCGTCCGCCTTCCTCTGGAAATATCCAACGTGCCCTTCTCCCAAACACCCCGTGTCCCCGATGACGCTGCTGGGCTCTCTGCAGGGCGTGAACTCACTTTTCCCTTTTGCACTTGCTCAGCTCTTAAAGGTCCAATTCAAATGCCCAGTTCCTCCATAGAGCCTCTGCCAGTTCCTCCCTGGAGAGAATTTGCTCTTTGCCCCTGTCCACTATAGAACCATTATTTGGCTGAATCACAGTGGGTTGTGTGTGTATTCATCTCCTCTACTAGATTATTGAGCTTCATGAGGGCAACAACTGTGATTTCTTTTTCTTTTCTCAGTGTACAGTACCTGGCCTGGCACATAGTAGGGGCTCAGAAACTCTTGTGAAGTGATCTGAATTGCTGCTAGCCTGGGGCAATGCCGGCTGGGTGCTGGCACAGTGAGGATGGGCTCTGACTCTGGCAACATGTCTAGAAAGCTTTGCGGCCCCTTCCCACCTCTGTGTGGAGGCTCTTTCCTCAACTTAAAATATCTGTCTAAAACTTCCCTGATGATTCAGTAGTTAAGGCTCAGTGCTTCCGATGCAAAGGGCCTGGGTTTGATCCTTGGTCAGGGAACTAGATTCCACGCCATCACTAAGAGTTCATCTGCTGTGATTAAGCCCCAGTGCAGCCAGATGGAAAGGAAAACATGTCTGTCTCCCTTCAACCTAAAAATCCTGCTCATCCATCTATCCTGCTCGATGCCCCTCATGTGTGATATGAGGGCTGCTTTGAAATTGAGCCGACCTGAGTCCAAGTCCTGGCTTTTCCACATGGCACTTGTGCCGTATGGGGCAAGTCATAGAACTTTCTTGAGCCTCCGTTCCCCTAAAATGGCAAGCACATAGTGCCTATTACGTGCTGGGCATTGTTCATAGTGCTTTCATGGTGCCAGTATCTCTCATTCTTTCGTCCACCTGCTGGGGTGTAAGCACTAACATCGTCTTCGTAACAGACGAGGCAATAGAGACCCAGAGAAGTTAAGTGCTGCCTGAAGCTGTGACTCGGAGGTGGCAGCGCTGGGGTTGGAACTCACACAGCCAGTCGTCAGAGCTATCTGGCCCCTCTCAAAATGAGGACAATAGCAGCACCTTGTTGTAAGGTGGTTGTGAAGTTCAACATTCACGCAATGTGTGTGGAGGACTCGGAAAGCGGAGTACTGCTGTTACCTCTGGTGTGTTCTGCATTCTGAGTCTTCAGAGAGAATCTTGGACCCAGCTGGAGGGAGTGGGACTGTGGCTGGTCCAGGACAGTGCCCACTTGGTTCTGGCTGCATTTTAGGGCTCTCTCTGCTTGGCAGAACTCTGCTCATAAGGTGCATTTGTCCAGACTGTGGGTCAGTGGCTTCTGTATTCCCTACACGCCCTCTCCTGGGTGCAGAAGGGGCGGAGGAGGCCAGCACGGGCTCCAGCCACGCTAGGGAAAGCTTCTGGGAATTAGGAGGTCTACGGTGACCAGATGACCTCGTTTCTAGAAACCCCCACTGTGCCACGGCTTGGATATGAGAACTTGGTCACATAATCACCTCAGTTTCTTCATCTGTGAAGTGGGACAGGGACAATACCCACTTGAGCTGGTGATGTGAAGATGAAAGATGGTGTGTTTGGCCATATGGGTTGTGGGCACTCAGTGAAAGGCAGCTGATTATTAGTCTCGCCTTGCTGTTCGCTCAGCCAGGTGGTCTGGGGCTCAGGCCTGGCTCTACCATTTCCTAGCAGCGTGACCTTGAGCACATTACTCAGCCTCTCCGTGCTCAGCGCCTCACTTGAGTCGGAGACAATGACAAGATGATAGTGAAACCCCTATGTGCCCGACACACTCAGGAGGCACCATGCGGCTCAGTGCTTGCTGCTGTTATTCTCTAGCTGTAAGACCTTGGGCAACAGCCCGCCCCTTCCCAAAACTCAGCTTCCCCATCTGTTCAGTGAAATTTAAACTTCACTCTTGAGGCCATTTCCTAAGAGATTCGCAGTCCAGCTCCCACCACTGACTCACTCCCTCTGGGAGAGGGGCCAGATGTCCTATCTTCAAGGGAGCCGCTGTGTCCTTCTTGCTTTGCTCCTGCTGGGTCACCAGAGCCTGACCTGGACATGGCACATGGTGTAAGTGTTTACATTTTTTTTAACCAATTTAGAGTGGCAGCCTCTACACAGCCAGTCGTCAGAGATCTTGAGACCCATTTTTAAGGTGGTTGTGAAGTTCAACATTCACGCAATGTGTGTGGAGGACTCGGAAAGCGGAGTACTGCTGTTACCTCTGGTGTGTTCTGCATTCTGAGTCTTCAGAGAGAATCTTGGACCCAGCTGGAGGGAGTGGGACTGTGGCTGGTCCAGGACAGTGCCCACTTGGTTCTGGCTGCATTTTAGGGCTCTCTGCTTGGCAGAACTCTGCTCATAAGGTGCATTTGTCCAGACTGTGGGTCAGTGGCTTCTGTATTCCCTACACGCCCTCTCCTGGGTGCAGAAGGGGCGGAGGAGGCCAGCACGGGCTCCAGCCACGCTAGGGAAAGCTTCTGGGAATTAGGAGGTCTACGGTGACCAGATGACCTCGTTTCTAGAAACCCCCACTGTGCCACGGCTTGGATATGAGAACTTGGTCACATAATCACCTCAGTTTCTTCATCTGTGAAGTGGGACAGGGACAATACCCACTTGAGCTGGTGATGTGAAGATGAAAGATGGTGTGTTTGGCCATATGGGTTGTGGGCACTCAGTGAAAGGCAGCTGATTATTAGTCTCGCCTTGCTGTTCGCTCAGCCAGGTGGTCTGGGGCTCAGGCCTGGCTCTACCATTTCCTAGCAGCGTGACCTTGAGCACATTACTCAGCCTCTCCGTGCTCAGCGCCTCACTTGAGTCGGAGACAATGACAAGATGATAGTGAAACCCCTATGTGCCCGACACACTCAGGAGGCACCATGCGGCTCAGTGCTTGCTGCTGTTATTCTCTAGCTGTAAGACCTTGGGCAACAGCCCGCCCCTTCCCAAAACTCAGCTTCCCCATCTGTTCAGTGAAATTTAAACTTCACTCTTGAGGCCATTTCCTAAGAGATTCGCAGTCCAGCTCCCACCACTGACTCACTCCCTCTGGGAGAGGGGCCAGATGTCCTATCTTCAAGGGAGCCGCTGTGTCCTTCTTGCTTTGCTCCCTGCTGGGTCACCAGAGCCTGACCTGGACATGGCACATGGTGTAAGTGTTTACTGAACTTTTTTTTTTTTTTTAATGAAACAAATACTAATTTAGAGCTTTTTACGTGCCAGGCACTCTTCTGAGGTCTTTACATATATAAATGTATTCGCTCTTTGTGGTCTTGGAGGGAGGCACTCTGTTTTTTTTTTTTAGTTAATTTGGCTACATCAGGTCTTCTTTGCAGCACACAAGATCGTTGATCTTCAACGGGGCATGTGAGATATTTAGTTTTGGCACACAGGATCTAGTTCCTTGACCAGGGATTGAACCAGGGCCCCCTGCATTGGGAGCCCAGGGCCTTAGCCACGGGATCACCAGGGAAGTCCCAAGAGGGACTCTTATTATTCTCATTTTTTCAAAAATAAAGCAACTGAGGCAGGGAGTCAGAGTACTGTAGCCAGAATTCACACCTAGGCCCTCTGGCTCCAGGTTCAGCTTCAGCCATTTTCTGACCCTGTCCCCTCGGGTCAGGAACTAACGTACACGATGTACCCATGCATCCACAGGCATCCATTGTCCGTCCCCTGGGATGGGATTCTCCCATCCTTGGGGTGAAAGGCAGTGACTGACCGTGAGACGTGGAGAACAAAGCAATGGGTCCAGCCTCTTGGGGACAGCCTGCCAACACCTGCTACTCTGCCAAGTCCAAAGACGGCCTGGGAGCAGCTCACATCCTGCAGTTCTTCTGCAGCCTGAGGAGCTAACAGGAAAGGCTGAGAGGCCTGGCTTCAGGGTGACTCACCGGGAGGTGGGGTGAGCAGCCGGTGGGGAAGAATCAGCAGGGCGTTAAAGCCATCGGTTCTTTCTGGTACACTCACTGGAATAAGGCTACTTCCTGGAGCTTGAAGCCTGAATCCCCCAACTCAGAGCCACAAGATGCTCCCAGACCATGGGGATTAAAACCACGGCACCCCTCCAGGAAGATGAGGGTCTCCGCACGGCCAAATGCAGTAAGGGCCAACTTAGGCACAGCCTGGAGGGTGAGAAAGGCCTTGGGAAGGAAATAAGGAGAGACTTGAGGCCTGAAAGTGGGAGGAAGGGATGAGAGCAGAGAAATACAATCGGAAGAAAGAAGCAACCTTCTTGCTTTGCTCCCTGCTGGGTCACCAGAGCCTGACCTGGACATGGCACATGGTGTAAGTGTTTACTGAACTTTTTTTTTTTTTTTAATGAAACAAATACTAATTTAGAGCTTTTTACGTGCCAGGCACTCTTCTGAGGTCTTTACATATATAAATGTATTCGCTCTTTGTGGTCTTGGAGGGAGGCACTCTGTTTTTTTTTTTTAGTTAATTTGGCTACATCAGGTCTTCTTTGCAGCACACAAGATCGTTGATCTTCAACGGGGCATGTGAGATATTTAGTTTTGGCACACAGGATCTAGTTCCTTGACCAGGGATTGAACCAGGGCCCCCTGCATTGGGAGCCCAGGGCCTTAGCCACGGGATCACCAGGGAAGTCCCAAGAGGGACTCTTATTATTCTCATTTTTTCAAAAATAAAGCAACTGAGGCAGGGAGTCAGAGTACTGTAGCCAGAATTCACACCTAGGCCCTCTGGCTCCAGGTTCAGCTTCAGCCATTTTCTGACCCTGTCCCCTCGGGTCAGGAACTAACGTACACGATGTACCCATGCATCCACAGGCATCCATTGTCCGTCCCCTGGGATGGGATTCTCCCATCCTTGGGGTGAAAGGCAGTGACTGACCGTGAGACGTGGAGAACAAAGCAATGGGTCCAGCCTCTTGGGGACAGCCTGCCAACACCTGCTACTCTGCCAAGTCCAAAGACGGCCTGGGAGCAGCTCACATCCTGCAGTTCTTCTGCAGCCTGAGGAGCTAACAGGAAAGGCTGAGAGGCCTGGCTTCAGGGTGACTCACCGGGAGGTGGGGTGAGCAGCCGGTGGGGAAGAATCAGCAGGGCGTTAAAGCCATCGGTTCTTTCTGGTACACTCACTGGAATAAGGCTACTTCCTGGAGCTTGAAGCCTGAATCCCCCAACTCAGAGCCACAAGATGCTCCCAGACCATGGGGATTAAAACCACGGCACCCCTCCAGGAAGATGAGGGTCTCCGCACGGCCAAATGCAGTAAGGGCCAACTTAGGCACAGCCTGGAGGGTGAGAAAGGCCTTGGGAAGGAAATAAGGAGAGACTTGAGGCCTGAAAGTGGGAGGAAGGGATGAGAGCAGAGAAATACAATCGGAAGAAAGAAGCAACCTGTTGAGACTCTGAAAGCTCCTGGGATGGCAATGTTTGCTAGACTTCTAAGAAGAAAGGTATTTAATGTTCAAATGTTACCTTTTAATGGTGGCTCTACCCACTGTCACCAGCAACCTTCCAGATGGTCTGGCCTTGAGGGACACATTGTGGGAGTGGGAAGGATGGGACCATGTTCCTGGTGTGGGGTGGGGGTGGGTGGTGCTCAGTACACATGGAGGTGTCTGGAGACCGAAGACTCAGCAAATTCAGCCCTGGGAGGCTGGTGAGATGGACTGCCTATACCCTGCCCGTCTCCTGGGCTTCTTACAGACCAGCATTGGAGGCATGAGCCATGAGGCTAAGAAAAGTGCAGACTTGGGACTTCCCTGGTAGCTCAGTGGTGAAGAGCTCGCCCTCCAATGCAGGAGACACGGGTTCGATCCCTAATCCAGGAAGACCCCACATGCTGAGGAACAATTAAGCCTGTGAGCCACAACTCTTGAGCCTGTGCTCTAGGGCCTCGGAGCCGCAACTATAGAGCCCATGTGCTACAACTACTGCAGCCCGTGTGCCCTAGAACCTGAGTTCCACAGCAAGAGAAATCACCGGAACAAGAAGTCTGCTCACCTCAACTAGAGAGAAGCCCTCATGCCCTGCAACTAGAGAAGAGCCTGCAGCAGCAGTGAAAACCCAGAATAGCCAGTAAATAAATAAATTATATATATACATATATACATACATATAAAAGTGCAGACTTGACAGTTAGGTTATGCAGGTGTGACATACTCACTGTATCTGTAACCTTAGGTCTATCATAGACTCCTCGAACCTTGATTTCATCTGTGAAATGGGAATAATAACATAAAGACTAATTTTTTCAACATCTACTGTGTGCTTGATAATAGTATACCTTAGGTGGATTACTCTTTTTAAAATTCTTACTGCAACCGTATGAAGTGCATTCTATTTTCAGAAGAGGAAACTGAGGCATAGGAAGGTTAAGTTTATACAGTAAGGACTTCTTCTTACTAAGGTAGTTGTGAGTGTTTAATGGATACACACATGTAATTCTCACAGAACTGTGCTGGGAACATAGTAAGTGTTTAATAAATTAAACGTGAGCTCTTGTGCTGGGGTCAGTGAAGATGTGAATACCTGACTCAACGGACTTAAACATTAAGGGAATCTGTTATTTCACCAGCTGGAAGTTCTGGCATTTCTGGCCTCAGGATTGATTGGCTCAGTGGTTCAGTGATGGCGTGAAGACCTAGAAACTTTCTGTTTCCTGCTCTGCGTGTTGGCTTCAGGCCAAGGGTATTTAGACTCAGCAAATTCAGCCCTGGGAGGCTGGTGAGATGGACTGCCTATACCCTGCCCGTCTCCTGGGCTTCTTACAGACCAGCATTGGAGGCATGAGCCATGAGGCTAAGAAAAGTGCAGACTTGGGACTTCCCTGGTAGCTCAGTGGTGAAGAGCTCGCCCTCCAATGCAGGAGACACGGGTTCGATCCCTAATCCAGGAAGACCCCACATGCTGAGGAACAATTAAGCCTGTGAGCCACAACTCTTGAGCCTGTGCTCTAGGGCCTCGGAGCCGCAACTATAGAGCCCATGTGCTACAACTACTGCAGCCCGTGTGCCCTAGAACCTGAGTTCCACAGCAAGAGAAATCACCGGAACAAGAAGTCTGCTCACCTCAACTAGAGAGAAGCCCTCATGCCCTGCAACTAGAGAAGAGCCTGCAGCAGCAGTGAAAACCCAGAATAGCCAGTAAATAAATAAATTATATATATACATATATACATACATATAAAAGTGCAGACTTGACAGTTAGGTTATGCAGGTGTGACATACTCACTGTATCTGTAACCTTAGGTCTATCATAGACTCCTCGAACCTTGATTTCATCTGTGAAATGGGAATAATAACATAAAGACTAATTTTTTCAACATCTACTGTGTGCTTGATAATAGTATACCTTAGGTGGATTACTCTTTTTAAAATTCTTACTGCAACCGTATGAAGTGCATTCTATTTTCAGAAGAGGAAACTGAGGCATAGGAAGGTTAAGTTTATACAGTAAGGACTTCTTCTTACTAAGGTAGTTGTGAGTGTTTAATGGATACACACATGTAATTCTCACAGAACTGTGCTGGGAACATAGTAAGTGTTTAATAAATTAAACGTGAGCTCTTGTGCTGGGGTCAGTGAAGATGTGAATACCTGACTCAACGGACTTAAACATTAAGGGAATCTGTTATTTCACCAGCTGGAAGTTCTGGCATTTCTGGCCTCAGGATTGATTGGCTCAGTGGTTCAGTGATGGCGTGAAGACCTAGAAACTTTCTGTTTCCTGCTCTGCGTGTTGGCTTCAGGCCAAGGGTATTTAGACTCCTGGTGGCAAGGTGCCTGCCAGTGACACCCAGAGAACCCTGCGTGCTCACTCTTCCCTGGCAAGAGAAAGAGGCTGTGTCCCTAAACTGAAATGAAGCAGGGTAAATGCTAAGAGAGTTTGGCCAAGAGAACGCACTGAGCATAGCAAACACCCTCTTCCAACAGCACAAGAGACAACTCTACACATGAACATCACCAGATGGTTAATACTGAAATTATATTGATTATATTCTTAGAGCCGAAGATAGAAAGGCTCTACAAAGTTAGCGAAAACAAGACATGGAGTTGACTGTGACTCAGATCACTAGCTCCTTACTGCAATATTCAGGTTTAATTTGAAGAAAGTAAGGAAAATCACTAAGCCATTCAGGCATGACCTAAATCAAACTCTTTATGATTAGACAGTAGAAGTAACAAATAGATATAAGGAATTAGATCTGGTAGAAAGAGTGCCTGAAGAACTATGGACAAAGGTCCATAAGATTGTATGGGAAGCTGTGACCAAAGCTACCCCCAAGGAAAAGAAATGCAGGAAGGTAAAGTGATTGTCTGAGGAGGCCTTACAACCAGCTGAGGAAAGCGAAAGGCAAAGGAGAAAAGGAAAGATATACCCAGCTGAATGCAGAGCTCCAGATAATAGCAAGGAGAGAAAAGAAAACCTTCTTAAGTGAACAATGCGAAGAAATAGAGGAAAGCAATGGAATGGGAAAGACTAGAGATCTCTTCAAGAAAACTGGAGATACCGAGGGAACACTGGATGTGAAGATGGTCACAGTAAAAGACAGAAACAGCAAGGACCTAACAGAAGCAGAAGATATTCAGAAGCGGCACAAATACACGGAAGAACTATATGAAAAAGGTCTTTAATGACCTGGATAACCACAATGATATGGTCATTCATCTAGAGCAAAACATTCTGGAGTGTGAAGTCAAACAGATCTTAGGAAATATTACTGTAAACAAAGCTAGTGGAGGTGATGGAATTCCAGCTGAGCTACTTCACATTCTAAAAGATGATTCTGTTAAAGCTTGGCACTCATTATGCCTGTAAATTTGGAAAACTCTGCAGTGGCCACAGGACTAGAAAAGGTCAGCTTTCATTCTAATCCCAAAGAAAGGCAATGCCAAAGAATGTTCACTTGAGTTCATCTTACATGCTAGCAAGGTCATGCTAAAAATTCAAGCTAGGCTTCAACAGTACATGAACTGAGAACTTCCAGATGCACAAGCTGGATTTATTTATTTATTTATTTATCTATTTGGAGGGGGGCGGGTTGGGGAGGGAGGGGGCGGGTGGGCCACTTCTGCTGATCTTTCATTTATCTATTTTCATCCATCTTTGTTCTTTGGCCCGTGTGGGCCTCCTATCACAGTGGCCTTTGTTGTCGCAGAGCACTGGCTCTGGGCGCATGCGCTCCAGAGCTCTGGCTCGGTCGTTGGACACATCGGTCAAGGCGCTCCGCAGCACGTGGGATCTTCCCAGGCCAGGGATTGAACCGGCGCCCCTTGCACTGCAAGGTGGTGTCCTTGCACTACAAGGTGGTGTCCTTACCCACTGGACCACCAGGGAAGCCCACAAGCTGGATTTAGACAAGACAGAAGAACCAGAGATCAAATCACTGACATCCATTGGATCATAGATAAAGCAATGGAATTCCAGAAAAACATCTACTTCTTCTTCATTGACTGTGCTAAAGCCTTTGATTGTGTAGATCACAACAAACTGTGGAAGAGTCTTAAAGAGATGGGAATACCAGACCACCTTACCTGCCTCCTGAGAAGCCTTATGCAAGACAAGAAGCAACAGTTAGAACTGGACATGGAATCACTTATTGGTTCAAAATTCGGAAAAGAGTATATCAAGGCTGTATATTATCGCCCTGCTTATTTAACTTATATGCAGAGCATATCATGAGAAATGCTGGATTGGATGAAGCACAAGCTGCAATCAAGATTGCCAGGAGAAATATCAACAACCTCAGATATGCAGATGATACCACTCTAATGGCAAGAAGTTGAGGAACTAAAGAGCCTCTTTTTTTAAAAAAAAAAATTCAGTTTTTTTCCCCCATCATGCCTCTTTTATTTTTATTTTTATATTTACTTTCATCCATCTTTTTTATTCTTTGGCATATGTGGGCCTCCTATTGCAGTGGCCCCTCTCACTGCAGAACACTGCTCTGGGCGCATGGGCTCCAGAGCTCAGGCTCCTAATTGGACACACCGGTCCAACCACTTGCAGCATGCGGAATTTTCCCAGACCAGGGATCGAACTGGTTCCCCTTGCACTGCAAGACAGACTCGCTACTCACTGGACCACCAGCAAAGACCTAAAGAGCCTCTTGATGAGGGTGAAAGAGGAGAGTAAAAAACTCTACTTAAAACTCAACATTCAAAAAACGATAATCGTGGCATCTGGTTCCATCATTCTATGGCTAATAGATGGGGAAAAAATGGAAACAGCAGCAGATTTTATCATCTTGGGCTCCAAAATCACTGTAGATGGTGACTGCAGCAGCGAAATTAAAAGACACTTGTAGGGGGTCACAGCAGGGAGTGGTCGGGGATATACCTATGACTGATCTGGGATTATGCATATCTGTAAGCAAACTCTGTAAAAGCAAAATAAAAACAATTAAGTAATAATAATAATAAAAAAAGACACTTGCTCCTTCAAAGAAAACCTATGACAAACCTGGACAGTGTATTAAAAATCAGAGATATCACTATGTAGACAACAGTCCATATAGTCAAGTCTATGGTTTTCCAGTAGTCATGTGTGGATGTGAGAGTTGGATCATAAAGAAGGCTGACTGCCAAAGAACTGATGCTTTTGAATTGTTGTGTTGGAGACATTTTTTTTTTTTTTGGCGTTTTTTTAATTGACTTTTTATTTAGTGCTTTTTCATCCATCTTTATTCCTTGGCCTGTATGGGCCTCCCATTGCAGCGGCCTCTCTAGTTGCAGAGCACTGGCTCTGGGCTCATACTCTCCAGAGTGCTGGCTGGTAATTGGACGCATCGGTCCAGCCATTCCGCCACATGCGGGATCTTCCTGGGCCAGGGATCAAACCAGTGCCCCTTGCACTGCAAGGTGGGCTCTCTACCCACTGGACCACCAGGGAAGCCCCAGAGACTTTTTTTTAAAAAAAATAGAAATTGTGATTTTTAAAAGAAATTTTTTAATTTATTTATTTTTGGCTATTCTGGGTTTTCACTGCTGCCACAGGCTCTTCTCTAGTTGCAGGGAGTGGGAACTACTCTCTAGTTGAGGTGAGCAGGCTTCTTGTTGCGGTGACTTCTCTTGTTGTGGAACTCAGGCTCTAGGGCACACAGGCTTCAGTAGTTGCGGCACATGGGCTCAATAGTTGTGGCTCACGGGCTTAGTTGCCCCATAGCATGTGGGGTCTTCCTGGATAAGGGATCAAAAGGTGTCCTCTGCATTGGCAGGTGAACTCTTTACCACTGAACCACTGGGGAAGCCCTGGAGAAGACTCTTGAGAGTCCCTTGGACAGCAAGTAGATCAAACCAGTCAACCCTAGAGGAAATCAACCATGAATATTCATTGGAAAGACTGGTGCTGAAGCTGAAGCTTCAATATTTTGGCCACCTGATGCAAAGAGCTCACTCTTTGGTAAAGACCCTGATGCTGGGAAAGATTGAGCTAGGAGAACGGGGCAACAAAGGATGAGAGATTTGGATGGCATCATGAACTCAGTGGACATGAACTTGAGCAATCTCTGGGATATAGTGAAGAACAGGGAAGCTTGGCATGCTGCAGTCCTTGTGATGAAAAGAGTAGGCCACGACTTCGTGACTGAACAACACACACTTGATTGGGCAAGCTGTGTCATGTGGTCATCCCTGGACCAATGACACCACTAAGACAATTCCAGGAGCTGATTGGATTAGCCTCTACCAGCTGTATTCCCAGAGCTGAAATTGGGACCAGTTTCCCAGAATAGGGGACTAGCAGGAGGAGGACACTGTGGGGAAGGTATAAGAGGGGTATGGATGCAGCTGTAAAGAACTGGTGACCCTTGTTAGCTGGAGGACCTGGGGAGCTCTGGATTGCACAAATCATTTCAATAATGTGTGCTTATCCAGTGTCCAGTGGAGCTGGATCCAGAGGAGGAAGAGGTTTATTTGGACTGAGGGTGGAGGTGTGTTTCTGGTGGATCCCTGGAGGCTTTGCCTCTGAGTCCTGAAGTATGAGAAAGATTTCCTCAGCCAGGAAAGTCTGAGAAGAGTCAGAGGGTAGGGCAGCAGCAAAGATCCGTGCATTTCGGGGAAGCTGAGAACCCCTGCAGAGTAGCCTGGGCGGGGCGAAAGGGGAGGGGAAGGGAGGGGACGGGAGGGAACGGGAGGGAGCTGGAATGTGAGACTGTGAGACAGGGCCTTCTGGTGACGGAGTTCACTCCTCCTCCGCTCCCCTCTGGGCTGCTGCTGCTTAGTCACTTCATTTTATGTCCGACTCTGTGCCACCCTATGGACTATATAGCCCGCCGGGCTCTGCTGTCCACGGAATTCTCCAGGCGAGAGTACTGGGCTGGACTTCCCTGGTGGTCCAGTGGGTGAAGAGTCCGCCTTGCACCGCAAGGAGCGCCGGTTCGATCCCTAGCACGGGACGATCCCACATGCTGCGAAGCGGCTGGACCAGTGTGTCCAATTAGGAGCGCATGCGCCCAGAGCCGGTGCTTAGCTACAGGAGAGGCCACTGCAATGGGAGGCCCACACAAGCCAAAGAACAAAGAGGGATGAAAATTAGTAAATGAGGGCTTCCCTGGTAGTCCAGTGGGTAAGGACACCGCCTTGCAGTGCAAGGGGCACCAGTTCGATCCCTGGCCTGGGAAGATCCCACGTGCCGCGGAGCGGCTGGACCGATGTGTCCAATTACCGAGTGGGAGCTCTGGAGCGCATGCGCCCAGGCGCTCTGCGACGACAGAGACCACGGCGATGGGAGGCCCACACGGGCCAAAGAACAAAGACACCCCCCCTCCCTCCACCAAAAATAAATAAATAAATCTTTTAAAAAAACCAAAAATGTGGTATTATTTCAAAAAAATTAATACAAATTAAAAAAAAAAAAAAAAGAAAATTGGTAAATGAAAGGCCAATGAAAGTGGCCAAAATAATAAAAAAAAGAGTACTGGGCTTCTATGTCCTCTTTCAGGGGATCGTCCCAACCCAGTGTCCAGTGGAGCTGGATCCAGAGGAGGAAGAGGTTTATTTGGACTGAGGGTGGAGGTGTGTTTCTGGTGGATCCCTGGAGGCTTTGCCTCTGAGTCCTGAAGTATGAGAAAGATTTCCTCAGCCAGGAAAGTCTGAGAAGAGTCAGAGGGTAGGGCAGCAGCAAAGATCCGTGCATTTCGGGGAAGCTGAGAACCCCTGCAGAGTAGCCTGGGCGGGGCGAAAGGGGAGGGGAAGGGAGGGGACGGGAGGGAACGGGAGGGAGCTGGAATGTGAGACTGTGAGACAGGGCCTTCTGGTGACGGAGTTCACTCCTCCTCCGCTCCCCTCTGGGCTGCTGCTGCTTAGTCACTTCATTTTATGTCCGACTCTGTGCCACCCTATGGACTATATAGCCCGCCGGGCTCTGCTGTCCACGGAATTCTCCAGGCGAGAGTACTGGGCTGGACTTCCCTGGTGGTCCAGTGGGTGAAGAGTCCGCCTTGCACCGCAAGGAGCGCCGGTTCGATCCCTAGCACGGGACGATCCCACATGCTGCGAAGCGGCTGGACCAGTGTGTCCAATTAGGAGCGCATGCGCCCAGAGCCGGTGCTTAGCTACAGGAGAGGCCACTGCAATGGGAGGCCCACACAAGCCAAAGAACAAAGAGGGATGAAAATTAGTAAATGAGGGCTTCCCTGGTAGTCCAGTGGGTAAGGACACCGCCTTGCAGTGCAAGGGGCACCAGTTCGATCCCTGGCCTGGGAAGATCCCACGTGCCGCGGAGCGGCTGGACCGATGTGTCCAATTACCGAGTGGGAGCTCTGGAGCGCATGCGCCCAGGCGCTCTGCGACGACAGAGACCACGGCGATGGGAGGCCCACACGGGCCAAAGAACAAAGACACCCCCCCTCCCTCCACCAAAAATAAATAAATAAATCTTTTAAAAAAACCAAAAATGTGGTATTATTTCAAAAAAATTAATACAAATTAAAAAAAAAAAAAAAAGAAGAAAATTGGTAAATGAAAGGCCAATGAAAGTGGCCAAAATAATAAAAAAAAGAGTACTGGGCTTCTATGTCCTCTTTCAGGGGATCGTCCCAACCCAGGAATTGAACCCAGTTCTCCTGGATTTCGGTGGTAAGATTCTTTACCACTGAACCACCAGGGAAGCCTCTGGGCTGAGAGGACCAGACTAACAGCTAACATTACCAAGCACTTGCTGTGTGTGCATACTTTCTGGGCCATGAATCCTCATGACCACTCTAGGAAGAAGTACTGTGAGTGTCCCATTTCGCAGATGGGGAAAATGGGACACAGAAATTCGACAATTTGCCTAAGATCACACACAGCTGGCCAGGGCAGACCTGGGCTACAGACTCAACTGACCTCAGAGGCTTTCAACTCACCCTTTACCTTTCTTGCTGGTCCCCATCCCAGCAGGGGGTGAGCAGCAGGGGACCGGCAGGGAGAATCGGGCCTGTGCGTCATTCTGTGAGTCACTGCAGCAACAGGGAGACCTGCCTCTGGTGGACAGAGGCTCAAGAAGTCTCTGTCTCTGGTGGTCAGGGAGCTGCCCCGGGAGAATATTGGGGGGCTGATGTGGAAGGGGCCGCAGAGCCAGGAGCTCTTTCTTCCCAGTACTTGAGCTCTCAGAGTCTCCGTTCTCTCTTTTGAAATAATAATAATTCTCATTATTTCAAATATCATGCTATTAGGAGGAGGCAGATGGAGCTCTGTAGAGAATACAAAGCTGCTTTTTACCATGTCATTCAAAGGTTATTTGTTTTTCTTGTTAAAGCAGAAATCCTGAGTTGGAAATGTTAGCAGGAATTGCCTTTGCAGCTTCGTTCTTTGTTCTGCCTTTCTGTTTTTTTCTTTTTTTTAAGCCTCCCTACAATGAACATATTTTACTTTTTAATGGAATCTTTTCCACAAAGAAGCACATTAAAATTCATTATTAAAATATCTTTATGAGATGTATCTGCATAAGCCTATGTACATGTGCGCAGAGTGGCTTTGGAAGGCAACCCAGGAAAACGATTGTGTGCAGCCTCGGGGAGGGGAAATGGGAGACTGAGGTGGGGGTGGAGAACTGCCTTTGAGCTGCAGGCTCTCTGGGACTGCTTGCATTATTTATTTATCTTACCATGTGCTTGCATAACCTCGCAAATACTTTTGTGGTTTTTGTTTTTTTCAATCCGGTGGAAGAATCAGACCCAAGCCCCCAATCCTCAGTGGCTTCCCAAGGTTACCATACATGGGATCCCTCTCTAAGCTCCGCACTCCCCTTCTCTGTTCTGGCTCTTTAAGAGATGCCCCTGGGAGAGACCCCAGGTGGGACTGGAAGACTGATTTGCCTAGTCTTGGAGCCTAGGGGGTGATTCCACTGAAGTGGATGCTAAACAGCTTTGTAGGGGGAGGTCGTTGGGAAGGGCGTGTTCTTCTTCCATTCAACCTGGAGCTGCTCACTGAACTCTCCACACAATCAGAAAGGCTACACTTCTTCTTTTTCTTTCTTCTTTTAATTCATACAGCTGCGTTTTTACTGCAATGAGTCTACGTTGCTGAGTACACTTAGGTTCTCTCTAGTTGCAGAGAGTGGGGGCTTCTCTTCATTGTGGTGCGTGGGCTTCTTACTGCAGGGGCTTCTCTTGTTGCGGAGCTCGGGCTGTAAGCACATGGGCTTCAGTCGTTGTGGTGCACGGGCTTAGTTGCTCTGCAGCATATGGGATCTTCCCGAACGAGGGACTGAACCACGAGGGATTGAACCTGCACGCCCTGCACTGGCAGGTGGTTTCTTAGCCACTGGACCACCAAGGAAGTCCTGGCCACATTTCTTAGGGCAGTATAAGGCCCTTCCTGACTGACTCAACCCTCTCTCCAGCTTTACCCTCTCCACTCCCTGATTTCAAACTGATGATTGGGCACCAAAAGGGCCTACCTTCTCTCACCCCAGGTCCATCAGGCTGTCCCTCCACCTGAACCGTCCTTCTCCCTCATCTGCACAGCTAGTATCTACTGATTATTCAAAGCTCATCTTAGGTGAGACCTCCTCCAGGAAGCCCTCCTTGATCCATCCTGTCAGGGAGCCCTCCTCTGGCCTCCCCTAGGGCACAATTCTACCTGTGCCTCTTTTACACTGACTGTGCAACTCTGGGCTACTGATCTCTGTGCCTCAATTTCCTCATTTGTAAAAGAGCACTTAGAGAGTTGCAAAGATGATATGACTCAATACAGATAAAATGTTCAAAATCGTGCCTGGTACATAGTAAACTCTGAAGAACACTTGGTTCTTATCACATGCTATTTGGAATGGCCTGTTTATCTGTCTCTCTTGCTAGGTTGTTATGAGCTTCCTCAACACTGTCGCTGGGTTATGTCCTGATGTCCATTCAGGGCCTGAAACATATTAAGACATTCTTGAAATTTTCTTGTTAAATAAATGAAAAATCCATTCAGATTAATAAATATTTCTTGACCACTTGCAAAGCATGTACAATACCTCACACTCCTTATCAGACATAGAGCTACTAGGTACCTTCTAACAAATTTCATTGAATCCATATTACAAGAGTTTGAGTTAGGTACTTGTAGTATTCCCATATTACCGATGGGTAAACTTTCTGTCCGCTTGACCTGTTCCGTTTTTCCTCATAGCACATCACCTCCTGGTGTATTATGCATTTATTTGTCTGTAAGAGAACCTGTGGTCCCCTGGCAGTCCTGTGAGAGCAGTGACTATTTTGTGTTTTATTTTGCAATGTTCACAGGGCCTAGAACAATGTCTGGCACAGAGCAGGAGCTCATTTTTAGTCTGTATTAAACACCGTTGCCTCTTGAAAAAGCTTTGTTGACTGCCTTCTACCCAGACTAAGATAGATGCCCCCATTCTGTGCTCTCATAGCCCTTGAAAATTATGTGTACTTCTTAACCCAGCAGTTATCAGGATTTACTGATATTTCTTCATATCTGGCACAGAGCAGTCTGGTTTGACTCAACCTCTCTCCAGCTTTACCCTCTCCACTCCCTGATTTCAAACTGATGATTGGGCACCAAAAGGGCCTACCTTCTCTCACCCCAGGTCCATCAGGCTGTCCCTCCACCTGAACCGTCCTTCTCCCTCATCTGCACAGCTAGTATCTACTGATTATTCAAAGCTCATCTTAGGTGAGACCTCCTCCAGGAAGCCCTCCTTGATCCATCCTGTCAGGGAGCCCTCCTCTGGCCTCCCCTAGGGCACAATTCTACCTGTGCCTCTTTTACACTGACTGTGCAACTCTGGGCTACTGATCTCTGTGCCTCAATTTCCTCATTTGTAAAAGAGCACTTAGAGAGTTGCAAAGATGATATGACTCAATACAGATAAAATGTTCAAAATCGTGCCTGGTACATAGTAAACTCTGAAGAACACTTGGTTCTTATCACATGCTATTTGGAATGGCCTGTTTATCTGTCTCTCTTGCTAGGTTGTTATGAGCTTCCTCAACACTGTCGCTGGGTTATGTCCTGATGTCCATTCAGGGCCTGAAACATATTAAGACATTCTTGAAATTTTCTTGTTAAATAAATGAAAAATCCATTCAGATTAATAAATATTTCTTGACCACTTGCAAAGCATGTACAATACCTCACACTCCTTATCAGACATAGAGCTACTAGGTACCTTCTAACAAATTTCATTGAATCCATATTACAAGAGTTTGAGTTAGGTACTTGTAGTATTCCCATATTACCGATGGGTAAACTTTCTGTCCGCTTGACCTGTTCCGTTTTTCCTCATAGCACATCACCTCCTGGTGTATTATGCATTTATTTGTCTGTAAGAGAACCTGTGGTCCCCTGGCAGTCCTGTGAGAGCAGTGACTATTTTGTGTTTTATTTTGCAATGTTCACAGGGCCTAGAACAATGTCTGGCACAGAGCAGGAGCTCATTTTTAGTCTGTATTAAACACCGTTGCCTCTTGAAAAAGCTTTGTTGACTGCCTTCTACCCAGACTAAGATAGATGCCCCCATTCTGTGCTCTCATAGCCCTTGAAAATTATGTGTACTTCCCTTAACCCAGCAGTTATCAGGATTTACTGATATTTCTTCATATCTGTGGTTTTCTCCATCAGCCAGCAGTCTCTGGAAGGGCAGGACCTGTGGTTAATAATAACAGTGAACATTGGTTGAGTATGTAGCATGGGACAACTCTTTCCATGCTGCATTCCAACTCCCACTCAGTAGTTTCAAGGAACCTATGAGTTAGTACATTGCCCCCATTTTACAGAGGAGGAAAACTGAGGCTTCTGGAGATGAGGAGACTTGCTGCCGGTGAAGTGAGCAGCACCATCTTGTACTAGAAGTGCCTGGCCCAAGGTGTCCAAATTTAGCACTGGGATCCTTAACTCCTACACCTATTGTCTCCAGAAAAGACAGCAGTCATTTAAGACACAAGCGGAATGGGGTGCACTGCAGAAATGTCTTTTGAATGCCTCTGACAAGCAGGAAACAGAAAAGGCGTTCCCAGTTCCGGTTCCGGTTCGTTGATGCCTGGTCCACTTGAGACAATAGGGGGTGGGGTGCTGGACCAATCTCTGCGAGGGAGGAGTCATGCGGGGGTTTTTTGCAAAGGGCGGAACAGGGCTTCGTCCTCCTCACTCCCGAGGCGGGTTCTAGAAGCTCAGAATCCCTGGGAAAGCCAATGGGTGCCTGTGCCAGTGCCGCTGTGTTTCCTGGCTGGCCCAGCCCCTGTGGCCAGACGTGGGGGTGGCCCCAGTGGTGATATCTTCCTGGTTCTTAGCAAAAGGGAAGCCAATCAACACATTAAAAAAAAGTCCTTCAAAAGATAGATATGATAAAATGAGTTCCATTGGTTCAGTCTCTCCAAGAGAAGAAAAAAACTCCCTGGATTTCAGTTAGGGATCCAATGTTTCCATCCTTTGGGCCCCTGTGATATTTATTTTAACCAATTTCCAGCCAGCGGAAGAGTTGCAAGAATACTATGAAAGCTATTAAACATTTCTCACTTATAATCCACAAATTTTTTACATTTTGATAGGTTTATTTTCTTTCTCCATAGATAGATGATAAATATTAGATATAGGTAGATAAATAGATGGATAGTAGATATAGATAATAGATGTAAGAGATAGATGAATCCACATGATATGAATCCACATTTAATTTTAGGATATGTACTATGGTTTCTACCATTGAGAGTAGACTGCAGACATCAAGCTCCATATCCCTTAATACTTTAGTACGTATTTCCAAAAAATAAGGGTATTCTCTTATATAACCACTGTATGGCAATGAAATTCAGGAAACTTAGCATTGACATAATCCTGTAATTCCTATGATATTTCATCCTGTCAGTTGGTGCAGTAATGCTCATTATGGTGCTCCTTTCTCTGGTACAAGTTCCAGGTTGAGCTCATGTGCTGTGTTTGAGTGTGGCATCTTTTTGTTGTTCAGCTGCTAAGTCGTGCCCAACTCTTTGCGACCCCATGAACTACAGTTCACCAGACCTCTCTGTCCATCACCATCTCCCTGAATTTGCTCAAACACGTCTCCATTGAGTCAATGATGCCATCCAATCATCTCATCCTCTGTCGCTCCCTTCTCCCGCCCTCAATCTGTCCCTGCCTCAGGGTCTTTTCAATGAGTCGCTCTTTGTATCAGGTGGCCAAAGTATTGGAGCTTCAGCTTCAGCAGCAGTCTTTCCAATGAATATTCAGGGTTGATTTCCTTTAAGATTGACTGGTTTGATCTCCTTGCTGTCGAAGGGACTCTCAAGAGTTTTCTCTAGCATCATAGTTCAAAAGTATCAGTTCTTCAGTGCTCAGCCTTCTTTATAGTCCAACTCTCACAACCATGCATGACTACTGGAAAAGCCATAGCTTTGACTATATGAACTTTTGTAGGCAAAGTGATGTTTCTGCTTTTAAAACGCTGTCTTATTTTGACATAGCTATTCTTCTAACGAGCAAGGGTCTTCTAACTTTGCGGCTGCAACCGCTGTCTACAGTGATTTTGGAGCCCAAGAAAATGAAATCTGGCACTGTTTCCACATTTTCCCCATCTATTTGCCATGAAGTGATAGGACCAGATGCCATGATCTTAGTTTTTTCAACGTTGAGTTTTAAGAAGCTTTTTTTTAACTCTCCTCTTTTACCTTCATCAAGAGGCTCTTTAGGGGCTTCCCCAGTGGTGGTCCAATGGGTAGAATCCACCTTGCAGTGCAAGGGGCACTGGTTCGATCCCTGACCTGGGAAGATCCCATATGCCGTGGAGCAGCTGGACCAGTGTGTCCAATTACGAGCCAGCGCTCTGGAGAGCACGCACCCAGAGTCAGTGCTCTGCAACGAGAAAGGCCACTGCGATGGGAGGCTCACACAGACCAAAGAATTAAGATGGAGGAAAATCAATAAGTGAAGGACCAATTTAAAAAGAGGCCAAAATTTTTTAAATAAATAAATGCTTTCCTTTAAAGAAAAAAAAAAAAAGAGGTTATTTAGTTCCTGTTCACTTTCTGCCATCCGAGGCTGTCGATATTTCTCCCAGCAGTCTTAATTCCAGCTTGTGCTTCATCCAGCCAGGCATTTCTCATGATACACTCTGCATATAAGTTAAATAAGCATGGTGATAATATACAACCTTGATATACTCTTTTCCCAATTTTGAACCAATAAGTGGTTCCATATCCAGTTCTAACTGTTGCTTCTTGTCTTGCATAAGACTTCTCAGGAGGCAGGTAAGGTGGTCTGGTATTCCCATCTCTTTAAGGCTCTTCCACAGTTTGTTATGATCTACACAATCAAAGGCTTTAGCATAGTCAATGAAGCAGAAGTAGATGTTTTTCTGGAATTCCCTGCTTTATCTATGATCCAGTGAATGTTAGTGATTTGATCTCTGGTTCATCTGTTTTTTCTAAATCTAGCTTGTGCATCTGGAATTTCTCAGTTCATGTACTGTTGAAGCCTAGCTTGAAGGATTTTGAGCATAATCTTGCTGGCATGTGAAATAAGTGCAATTGTACATTAATTTGAACATTGTTTGGCATTGCCTTTTTTTGCAGTTGTAGTGAAAGCTGACGTTTTCTAGTCCTGTGGCCACTGCTGAGTTTTCCAAATTTACTGGCGTAATGAGTGCAGCACTTTAACAGAACCATCTTTTAGGATTTGAAATAGCTCAGCTGGAATTCCATCACCTCTGCTAGCTATGTTCTTAGTAATGCTTCCTAAGGCCCACTTGACTTAACATACCAGGATGTTTGACTCTAGGTGAGTGACCACATCATCATGGTTATCCAGGTCATTAAGAACTTTTTTTGTACAGTTCTTCTGTGTATTCTTTTTTTTCTTTTTACACTCCTCTAATCTGGAAGAGCCCCCTACCTTTCTTTGCCTCCATGACATTGAAATCTTAGAGACATGCTTGTCTTGGGTGTGTCTGATGTCTCCTCATGATTAGATTCAAGTTATACGTTCTCAGCTGGACATTGTGATGGTTCTCCGAGACTCTACAAAAGTGATGTTGTGTGGTTCTCCAAGAATCACATCCAGAACTGCCCCACCTTCTGCAGTGTCTGCTTGGAGAGGGTGCTCTTTTTTTCTTTTTCTTTTATATTGAAGTATAGCTAATTAGCAATGTTTTGATAGTTTTGGGTGTACAGCAAAGAGATTCAGTCATACATAACCATGTATCCATTCTCCCCCTAAACTCCCCTCTCATCCAGGCTGCCACGTAACACTGAACAGAGTGCACTGTGCTGTACAGTAGGTCCTCGGTGATTATATAGTTTAAATATAACACTGTGTACATGGTGATCAAGAGCATATTCATTTTGATCACTGGGTTAAGAGGTGGCCTGGTTTCTCCACTGTATCAGTTACAATCTCCCCCTTGCCAGGAAAAAGCGATCTGTTGGGGGGCACTTGAAGGTCATGTAAATATCCTGTTCCTGCTGATTCTTGCAGTGTTTATTTCTGATCAGCAGGAAGAGGTGCCCAGTTCCCTTTCACCTTCTTTGTCCCAGCCGTCCCCTACACTGTGAAACTGGGCTGTGGCCTCTCCTAGCATACTTCATCAGTGTTATTTGGGGCTTGTTTAACACGGTGAGTTCAGCTGTTGGAGGGTATGGGCAGGTTCTGTGAAAGAAAGGACTCCTTTTAGAGCCTCACTTGAAAACGAAGAGCAAACCAAGTTGGGAAAGAAAATAAGCACTGGGCTCAGGACCCTTCAGGACCCTGGTCATGTCTGTGATCAGCTCAGGAGGAACGGCAGTTGTCCTTCTGTTAAGGACTGCCTCTGTGTGTATGTGAATACCGGCGGTCCTGGCTCAAATATGGACAGTGCAGTTGAAAACGCAATGCTGTGTGAGCAGATGAGTGACTGTTTTATACAGGAAACAAACAGATCAACCAGCCAAGCCAAGCCTCCAAGTATCACCAAGCCACCAACCAACGAGGGAGGTGGACTGAGCGTGTGCAATGCAGCTGGGAAAACAGAGCTACGGCTTTTCCCTTTCCCCTGCTTGTAGGTCTCCTCTGGCTGCGGAGACTCAGCACAGCTCAGAGCTGGGGGCTGTGTTTATTCTTTTGAAGCGTGAAGGGTACTTCTCAGCTTTGAAAAAATACAGTCGCTGGCTTGAATTTCAAATAGTTTAACGCCCCCTCTGTTACCTAGCTGCAATCTAAAGAACTGACTGTTCGGGCCGGAGTACCAAATAAATGAACTGTGACTGTCCAAGGATGGGAGAGGAATGTCCTTATTCAAATCAAACTTTACGGCTGGAAAAGATGGTCAGTCTTCTGTCTGATGTTGTAGGGAAGCCGCTGGGTTGTGGAGACCCACCCCTGGCATTCTCCTGAGGCAGCAGTTTGCTGTCCCTATACCTTTAGGCGGTAGGAAATGGACCTCATCTGAGTCAAGGCCACCAGCTCTAGCCATGAGAGCTACTTCTCTGTGTTGAAGGTCATAGGGGCCTTAGGTCAAGGGGCAAAGGACAGAGCAGGCATCTGTGAGAAGACTGTTGAACGCAGGGTACTTTCCACAGGGCGGCTATGGGTGATGGAGGGCGCAGTGCAGTCTGGAGTCAGAATCCACTTGGGCTCAAATTCCACTTCTGCCTCTTACTTACCAGCTATTTGACTTGGGCAAGTCATTGAATGTTTCTAAACATCAGTTTCCTCCTCTGCAAAATGGGATTTAATACTAACAGTGCACGTGGGTTGTAGGCATTATATGAGATTGTGTATACAATGTCCTTGGAGAAGGGCCTGGCAACCCACTCCAGTCTTCTTGCCTGGAGAATCCCATGGACAGAGGAGCCTGGTGGGCTGCAGTCCATGCGGTTGCAAAGAGTCAGACCAACTGAAGAAACTGAGCACGCATGGACTCATACAGTATACCCAATCAGGCACATAGTCAGTGCTCAATGTAGGTCTAATAATAGTGTAAGCTCTAATAATAATAGTGATGATGGTGGTGGCCAGTATTATTATTTCTGAGCCTCCAGGCTATGTTTGTCTTGGCTAGGAGGTTAGAGCTGGGGTAGAGGTAGGAGTGGAGATGCAGGAGGGGCTGGGGTAGAGGTAAAGAGTGGAGTTCCACTAGCCTCCCCTGACTGAGCGTGTGCAATGCAGCTGGGAAAACAGAGCTACGGCTTTTCCTTTCCCTGCTTGTAGGTCTCCTCTGGCTGCGGAGACGCAGCACAGCTCAGAGCTGGGGGCTGTGTTTATTCTTTGGAAGCGTGAAGGGTACTTCTCAGCTTTGAAAAAATACAGTCGCTGGCTTGAATTTCAAATAGTTTAACGCCCCCTCTGTTACCTAGCTGCAATCTAAAGAACTGACTGTTCGGGCCGGAGTACCAAATAAATGAACTGTGACTGTCCAAGGATGGGAGAGGAATGTCCTTATTCAAATCAAACTTTACGGCTGGAAAAGATGGTCAGTCTTCTGTCTGATGTTGTAGGGAAGCCGCTGGGTTGTGGAGACCCACCCCTGGCATTCTCCTGAGGCAGCAGTTTGCTGTCCCTATACCTTTAGGCGGTAGGAAATGGACCTCATCTGAGTCAAGGCCACCAGCTCTAGCCATGAGAGCTACTTCTCTGTGTTGAAGGTCATAGGGGCCTTAGGTCAAGGGGCAAAGGACAGAGCAGGCATCTGTGAGAAGACTGTTGAACGCAGGGTACTTTCCACAGGGCGGCTATGGGTGATGGAGGGCGCAGTGCAGTCTGGAGTCAGAATCCACTTGGGCTCAAATTCCACTTCTGCCTCTTACTTACCAGCTATTTGACTTGGGCAAGTCATTGAATGTTTCTAAACATCAGTTTCCTCCTCTGCAAAATGGGATTTAATACTAACAGTGCACGTGGGTTGTAGGCATTATATGAGATTGTGTATACAATGTCCTTGGAGAAGGGCCTGGCAACCCACTCCAGTCTTCTTGCCTGGAGAATCCCATGGACAGAGGAGCCTGGTGGGCTGCAGTCCATGCGGTTGCAAAGAGTCAGACCAACTGAAGAAACTGAGCACGCATGGACTCATACAGTATACCCAATCAGGCACATAGTCAGTGCTCAATGTAGGTCTAATAATAGTGTAAGCTCTAATAATAATAGTGATGATGGTGGTGGCCAGTATTATTATTTCTGAGCCTCCAGGCTATGTTTGTCTTGGCTAGGAGGTTAGAGCTGGGGTAGAGGTAGGAGTGGAGATGCAGGAGGGGGGCAGTGAGTGGCACTAAACTGAGGTCACTAGGCATAGAAGGTCATCATCTTGGTGGTCAGTTCCACTAGCTCCTACCCCCATTGGTAGCCTCATTCTCAGTGACTGTGTATTATTGCATTATAAAGATGAACTATGGGGTTTTTTTGAACTATGCTCTATTTGAGGATTTTTGTTAAAATTTTTGCCTCTTTTATAGGTTTTGCCCTTTGTTGATTTCTCACCCATCTTCATTCTCTGGCCTGTGTGGGCCTCCCATTGCAGCGCCCTCTCATGTTGCAGAGCACCGGCTCTGGGCACATGCGCTCCAGAGTGCCAGCTCGCAAGTGGACACACTGGTCCAGCCTCTCTGCGGCACGTGGGATCCTCCTGGGCCAGGGATCAAACCAGTGTCCCTTGCACTGCAAGGCGGACTCTTTACCCACTGGACCACCAGGAAGCCCTATGTGAGGCATTTTTAACAGCTGCATAATATTCCAGTGATTGGTTGGATCATGTTTTGACAGGGAAGCAAAATGGTGTATTTGAATCTGAACAGGCTTTGGAGATATAGATCTTCAACTGGTTACTCAGCAATTTTGGAGCATCAACTTTGGGCCAGGACCTGTGCTATGTCTTGGTCACACAAAGGTCAAGAAGATTGATATGGACCTTCCCTCATGATGCTTAGGATCTAGAGGGGATGATAAGTATAGAGTGGACCTGCGTTTAAACCCTCGCTGTGTGATCTTAAAGTCTTGTGTCTTCCCTGAGCCTGAGTTTCCTCATATACAGAAGCTCTATGTAGAATGCTGCAAGTACAGTATTTGGCCCAAAAAACGTTAGTTCTCTTTCAATGATTAGCAGTTATATATATATATATATGTATATATATTTATACACACACACACATACATATACATATATATATATACATACATACATTTTTTTTATTTCTTCATCAATTTTTTAAAAACATTTATTTATTTATCTTTTGGGGGGTGGGGTGGGGAGGGAGGGGAACGGGTGGGCCACTTCTATTGGTCTTTCATTTGTCTATTTTCATCCATCTTTGTTCTTTGGCCCGTGTGGGCCTCCCATCGCCAAGTGGCCTCTGTTGTCCCAGAGCACCGGCTCTGGGCGCATGCGCTCCAGAGCTCCAGTTCGGTAATTGGACACATCAGTCCAGCCGCTCCGCGGCACGTGGGATCTTCCCAGGGCAGGGATTGAACCAGCGCCCCTTGCACTGCAAGGCGGTGTCCTTACCCACTGGACCACCAGGGAAGCCCCATACATTTTTATATACATATCTACATTGTAAAACACATTATATATAACATAATTATTAATATGTATTTTTAACATAGCCATGGATAGCCTGCTAATATATGGTTTTTGGGGATGCGTTATTTATCATCATGGGATGATTTTTGTTATCCAGTTACAGGTTTTTTTCTTTTCTCTTTTTTGACTATGTTGGAGGCTTGTGGGATCTTACTTCCCTAACCAGAGATTGAACCCCGGCCCTGGCACTGAAAGTGTCAAATACTAAGGAAGTTTTCCCAAAGCCGCTGCTACTCTTCAGTGTTCACCAGGCAAAGAAATGGGCAAGAGCCCCTGAATTGGCAGGAAGTCTCAGCAAACAAGTCAGACCTTTCGTTTCTCATCTGCCTATTTTATGTTCCTCCACACACTAATAACATTCTCGCCTCAGTGCCTTTGCACTTACTGTTCTCTCTGCCTAAAGCTCTAGATACCGCCTATATATTACCTTCACTTTCTTCAGGTCTTTGCTTAAATGTCATCTTATCGAGAGGCTGTTCCTACCCCCACCCACAACCCTGACCTTCATCCTTTCTCTCACTTCATCATAACTCTATCACCTCCTGGTATGGGCATATTGGACCTGCGTTTAAACCCTCGCTGTGTGATCTTAAAGTCTTGTGTCTTCCCTGAGCCTGAGTTTCCTCATATACAGAAGCTCTATGTAGAATGCTGCAAGTACAGTATTTGGCCCAAAAAACGTTAGTTCTCTTTCAATGATTAGCAGTTATATATATATATATATGTATATATATTTATACACACACACACATACATATACATATATATATATACATACATACATTTTTTTTATTTCTTCATCAATTTTTTAAAAACATTTATTTATTTATCTTTTGGGGGGTGGGGTGGGGAGGGAGGGGAACGGGTGGGCCACTTCTATTGGTCTTTCATTTGTCTATTTTCATCCATCTTTGTTCTTTGGCCCGTGTGGGCCTCCCATCGCCAAGTGGCCTCTGTTGTCCCAGAGCACCGGCTCTGGGCGCATGCGCTCCAGAGCTCCAGTTCGGTAATTGGACACATCAGTCCAGCCGCTCCGCGGCACGTGGGATCTTCCCAGGGCAGGGATTGAACCAGCGCCCCTTGCACTGCAAGGCGGTGTCCTTACCCACTGGACCACCAGGGAAGCCCCATACATTTTTATATACATATCTACATTGTAAAACACATTATATATAACATAATTATTAATATGTATTTTTAACATAGCCATGGATAGCCTGCTAATATATGGTTTTTGGGGATGCGTTATTTATCATCATGGGATGATTTTTGTTATCCAGTTACAGGTTTTTTTCTTTTCTCTTTTTTGACTATGTTGGAGGCTTGTGGGATCTTACTTCCCTAACCAGAGATTGAACCCCGGCCCTGGCACTGAAAGTGTCAAATACTAAGGAAGTTTTCCCAAAGCCGCTGCTACTCTTCAGTGTTCACCAGGCAAAGAAATGGGCAAGAGCCCCTGAATTGGCAGGAAGTCTCAGCAAACAAGTCAGACCTTTCGTTTCTCATCTGCCTATTTTATGTTCCTCCACACACTAATAACATTCTCGCCTCAGTGCCTTTGCACTTACTGTTCTCTCTGCCTAAAGCTCTAGATACCGCCTATATATTACCTTCACTTTCTTCAGGTCTTTGCTTAAATGTCATCTTATCGGAGAGGCTGTTCCTACCCCCCACCCACAACCCTGACCTTCATCCCCTTTCTCTCACTTCATCATAACTCTTATCACCTCCTGGTATGGGCATATTGGCCTAGGTATTGGTTTATTATCTGTCTTCCTAAGTGGGATGGAAATGTTGGGGAAAGTCAACTTGTTGTCTGACCTGGGCCTGGAACAATGCTGGCATATAGGAGACCTTCAATAAAAATTTGGGGCATAAGTAAATAAAGAGATCACATGGGACTACTCATAATGCTTACGGTATATGCTAGTGTCTAGAAACAGTAAAAAGTTGTTCAAATGAAAGGGAGAATGAACCTAATTGGAAACTTGATACAGCAACTTATTTGGGTGATAGGCCATTGAAGATCTTGGCTGGGGTGTATGTGAGTGGGGATTGGGGTCGGAGAGGCAGTATTTCCTCCCTGCTAAGCTGCAGTGAGAGGCTAATGGCCTCTGTGGGGATCCAATCCAATTAAGGCCCTGGCTTCAAGTCAACTCGGGTTCCCTTGCTGGCTGCAGCAGCTTCCAAGTGACAAAATGAAACTGGTACCTTTCCCAGGATGAGACAGTCTCCAGGCGAGCAGGGCAGCAAGAGGATGAGTGTAGGGTTTCTGCTCCCAGGGGAGCAGATCTGCATCGCACGCCCGTGGTTCTAGCATTCTGTGTCTCTGTGTGTGCCTATGTGTGTGCACCTGTGTGTGTGTCTCTGTGTGTGTATGTCTATTATGTATGACTGGTCACTGTTCCCCAAAACAAGTGCTCACAGAGAAGCAACTGGAAGCAGTGGAAAGGCATCAGATGCACACATAATGGGACATGGGCTCGCAGATCTGCCCCCACCTTGTTGTGTGACAGGGCAGGAAACCAAGAAGGCAGGGAAGGTGAGACCACCCTGGTCACATAGCTCCCTACTGCAGAGCTGGATAGTAACAGTCCACAAGTCTAGGCTTCATCGCACTCAGAACTGTTCCCCCGCCCTTTTTTTTGGCCGCTTCTATCAGTCTTTCATCTATTTATTTTCATCCATCTTTGTTCTGTGGCCTGTGCGGGCCTCCCATCACAGTGGTTTCTCGTGTCGCAGAGCACTGGCTCCGGGTGCACGCGCTCCAGAGCTCCGGCTCGGTAGTTGGACATATCGGTCCAGCCTCTCTGTGGCACGTGGGATCCTTCCAGGCCAGGGATCGAACCGGCGCTCCTTGCACTGCAAGGTGGTGTCCTTACCCACTGAACCACCAGGGAAGCCCCATTTCCCACCTCTTTTAAGCCAACTTTTTTTTTGGTGGGGAGAGGTAATACATACCCCAAGGACAAAAGTGTTCAATTTATGTATAAAGCAGTCTACACTGTAGTAAACAAATGTATACGTCTATGCCCAGTGACCTAGTTCTCCTTTCTGGGGGTAAAGACTGTGTTCAGTCTTCCAGAGAGAAATGCATGGGCTTTTACGAAGATGATTATGGTATGTGAGTGCGATACGCAGGCATGCAAAGATGGTGTGTGAGCATTACATTAAATTTTAGACTAATATAGAAAGACCTAACTGGGAAAGGAGTGTGACAAGGCTGTATACTGTCACTCTGTTTATTTAACTTATATGCAGAGTACATCGTATGAAATGCCTGGCTGGATGAGTCACAAACTGAAATTGATTGCCAGGAGAAATATTAAAAACTTCAAATATGCAGATGACACCACTCTAATGGCGAAAAGTGAAGAGGAACTAAAGAGCCTCTTGATGAGGGTGAAGGAGAAGAGGGAAAAATTGGCTTAAAAAAATGAAGATCATAGCATCTGGTCTCACCATTTCATGGCAAATAGATGTAGAAAAAGCAGAAACAATGACAGATTTAATTTTCTTGGGCTAAACTACAGATGCAGATGAAATTAAAAGATGCTGGTCACTGTTCCCAAAACAAGTGCTCACAGAGAAGCAACTGGAAGCAGTGGAAAGGCATCAGATGCACACATAATGGGACATGGGCTGCAGATCTGCCCCCACCTTGTTGTGTGACAGGGCAGGAAACCAAGAAGGCAGGGAAGGTGAGACCACCCTGGTCACATAGCTCCCTACTGCAGAGCTGGATAGTAACAGTCCACAAGTCTAGGCTTCATCGCACTCAGAACTGTTCCCCCCCCCCCCCGCCCTTTTTTTTGGCCACTTCTATCAGTCTTTCATCTATTTATTTTCATCCATCTTTGTTCTTTGGCCTGTGTGGGCCTCGCATTGCAGTGGCCTCTCTTGCCGCAGAGCACTGGCTCCGGGTGCACGCGCTCCAGAGCTCCGGCTCGGTAGTTGGACATATCGGTCCAGCCTCTCTGTGGCACGTGGGATCCTTCCAGGCCAGGGATCGAACCGGCGCTCCTTGCACTGCAAGGTGGTGTCCTTACCCACTGAACCACCAGGGAAGCCCCATTTCCCACCTCTTTTAAGCCAACTTTTTTTTTGGTGGGGAGAGGTAATACATACCCCAAGGACAAAAGTGTTCAATTTATGTATAAAGCAGTCTACACTGTAGTAAACAAATGTATACGTCTATGCCCAGTGACCTAGTTCTCCTTTCTGGGGGTAAAGACTGTGTTCAGTCTTCCAGAGAGAAATGCATGGGTTTTTACGAAGATGATTATGGTATGTGAGTGCGATACGCAGGCATGCAAAGATGGTGTGTGAGCATTACATTAAATTTTAGACTAATATAGAAAGACCTAACTGGGAAAGGAGTGTGACAAGGCTGTATACTGTCACTCTGTTTATTTAACTTATATGCAGAGTACATCGTATGAAATGCCTGGCTGGATGAGTCACAAACTGAAATTGATTGCCAGGAGAAATATTAAAAACTTCAAATATGCAGATGACACCACTCTAATGGCGAAAAGTGAAGAGGAACTAAAGAGCCTCTTGATGAGGGTGAAGGAGAAGAGGGAAAAATTGGCTTAAAAAAATGAAGATCATAGCATCTGGTCTCACCATTTCATGGCAAATAGATGTAGAAAAAGCAGAAACAATGACAGATTTAATTTTCTTGGGCTCCAAAATCACTGTGGACAGTGACTGCAGCCATGAAATTAAAAGATGCTTGCTTCTTGAAAGAAAAACTATGACACATCTAGACAGCGTATTAAAAAGCTGAGACATCACTTTGCTGACAAAGGTCCATAAAATCAAAGCTATAGCTTTTCCAGTAGTCACATACGGGTATGAAAATTGGACTATTAAGAAGGCTGAGCGCTGAAGAATTGATGCCTTTGAACTGCGGTACTGGAGAATTCTTGAGAGTCCCTTGGACAGCAAGGAGATCAAACCAGTCAGTCCTAAAGAAATCAACCCTGGGGACCATGGATATGCATATGACTGATCTGGGAACATACATGTCTGTGAACAACAAAACTGTGTAAAACCTTTAAAATAAAGAATAAAAAAAAAAAAAAAAGAAATCAACCCTGAATATTCATTGGAAGGACTGATGCTGGAGCTGAAGTTTCAATACTTCGGCCACCCAATGCAAAGAGACAACTCAGTGGAAAAGATCCTGATGCGAGGAAAGATTGAAGGCAAAAGGAGAAGACAGCAGCAGAGAATGAAACAGTTAGAAAGCATCACCAACTAAATAGACATGAATCTGAGCACACTCTGGAAGATGGTGAAGGAAGGGAAACCTGGCGTGCTGTGGTCAGTGGGAATGCAGAGTTGGACACGGCTTAGCGACTGAACAATAGCAAGAAAGCCCTAATATCACAATGATTTTGAATCTCACTGTTAAAGAATAGATTATGCTTCTCCCTTTATCCAAACATTTTCAAGATTTTTCTTTTTTTTGGTGAATATATATATATGTGTGTGTGTGCTCAGTCATATTTGACTCTGCAATACCTCAGTGAAGCTCACCAGGTTCCTCTGTCCGTGTGATTTTCCAGGCAAAAATATGGTGGAGTGGGTTGCCATTTCCTACCTTAGGGTATCTTGAGAACTCAGGTATCAAACCTATGTCTCTTGCGTCTCCTGCATTGGCAGGTAGATTCTTTGCCACTGTGCCACCTGAGAAGCCTGTGCTCAGTTGTTTCAGTCATGTCCAACTCTTTTTTTTTTTAAAGATTTATTTATTTATTTATTTATTTTTGGTGGGGGTGGGGTGGGGAGGGAGGGGAGCAGGCGGGTCACTTCTATTGGTCTTTCATTTGTCCATTTTCGTCCATCTTTGTTCTTTGACCCGGGTGGGCCTCCCATCGCGGTGGCATCTGTCGTCGCAGAGCACCGGCTCTGGGCGCATGCGCTCCAGAGCTCCGGCTCGGTAATTGGACACATCGGTCCAGCCGCTCCGCCGCACGTAGGATCCTCCCAGGTCAGGGATCGAACCGGCGCCCCTTGCACTGCAAGGCGGTGTCCTTACCCACTGGACCACCAGGGAAGCCCCATGTCCAACTCTTTAAACCCTATGGACTGTAGCTCACCAGGCTTCTCAGCCCAGGAATGCTCCAGGCAAGAATACTAGAGTGGGTTGCCATGCCCTTCTCCAGGGAATCTTGCTGACTCAGAACCCAAGTCTCTTGTGTCCTGCATTGCAGGTGGATTCTTTACTGCTGAGTCATTAGGGAAGCCCAACTTCCCCTATAATGTGCCCCAAGTACATATATTATATATAAATCTACGCATAATGTATACACAAGTTTATATATTATATATTAAATAAATAATATGCATACTGTATGTATACTTAATGCATACTGTGTGCTTAGTTGCTCAATTGTGCCTGACTCTTTGTGACCCCATGGACTGTAGCCTGCCAGGCTCCTCTGTCCATATATAATATATAATGTGCCAATATATTTTTTTTCCCTCAAAAGCATTAACATTTTTTTGACTAGAACTTCACATTATTCAGGTATTTTCATGTTTACCAGATATTTTGATGTTTTTGGTTGCTTTAATAACTGAGACATTTTCTTCTATTATACTTTCTAACTGATGGGGTTTTGAATATAGGAAGGCACCAGTTTCTAAAAATATTAACTTTATATATTATCATCTTCATGAAGTTGCTTATTGTTTTGTGTGTGTGTGTGTGTGTGTGTGTTTTCTTTTTTCGGTCATGTCATGTGGCTCGTGGGATCTTAGTTCCCCGACCAGAGACTGAACTCATGTGCCCTGCAGCTTAAGCAGAGTCTTAACCACTGTACCGCCAAGGAAGTCCCGCGGTTGCTTATTGTTGGTTATGGATTTCTAGTCGTTTTTCTTTGGAACTAATGTTGAAGGCAGTCAGTCCAGTAGTTCTTGCACCCATGGGTGCTTTGTTAATAAGCTCTTTTTGATATGAACAATGACGTCTCACATTTGTGTGAACTTCCTCTTCTTTCCCTGACTCAACACCAGCCTCTGTTATAGACCTTATCCCCACCCTTGACAGAAGAGACAGGCTTGGCGAGGTGAAATGATTTGCCTCAGCTAGTGAGTGGCAGAGTCAAATTTCAACTGAGGCCTGTTATGCAGAATCTTTTTGATTTTAGGACAGCAGAACAAAGGAGAGACCGGGTTGGAGAGGGGTTTGTACAGAGAAGACATATTTTGAATGCCTGAACGGTGCCAAACACTTTATGTACCATCTTTTTGAATGCTCATAAGAACTCTTGGAGGCCAGCATTATGAGCAGATGGCTAGCCAGGGCCTGGGCACAAGGACAAAGAGATCTGGGTTTGATTATTAGCGTGGCTGCCTTCCAACTGTATGACCCTCGGCACACTGCTTGACTTCTCTGAGCTTCAGTTTCTCTGCTGTAGCCTCATTACAAACGGTACCTGAATGGTCCTCCTCTCAAGGTCTGTGTCCTGGAGCTTGTTTCTCCCCGCTGTAGCCTCATCTACCCGTGACCCCATGGACTGTAGCCTGCCAGGCTCCTCTGTCCATATATAATATATAATGTGCCAATATATTTTTTTTCCCTCAAAAGCATTAACATTTTTTTGACTAGAACTTCACATTATTCAGGTATTTTCATGTTTACCAGATATTTTGATGTTTTTGGTTGCTTTAATAACTGAGACATTTTCTTCTATTATACTTTCTAACTGATGGGGTTTTGAATATAGGAAGGCACCAGTTTCTAAAAATATTAACTTTATATATTATCATCTTCATGAAGTTGCTTATTGTTTTGTGTGTGTGTGTGTGTGTGTGTGTTTTCTTTTTTCGGTCATGTCATGTGGCTCGTGGGATCTTAGTTCCCCGACCAGAGACTGAACTCATGTGCCCTGCAGCTTAAGCAGAGTCTTAACCACTGTACCGCCAAGGAAGTCCCGCGGTTGCTTATTGTTGGTTATGGATTTCTAGTCGTTTTTCTTTGGAACTAATGTTGAAGGCAGTCAGTCCAGTAGTTCTTGCACCCATGGGTGCTTTGTTAATAAGCTCTTTTTGATATGAACAATGACGTCTCACATTTGTGTGAACTTCCTCTTCTTTCCCTGACTCAACACCAGCCTCTGTTATAGACCTTATCCCCACCCTTGACAGAAGAGACAGGCTTGGCGAGGTGAAATGATTTGCCTCAGCTAGTGAGTGGCAGAGTCAAATTTCAACTGAGGCCTGTTATGCAGAATCTTTTTGATTTTAGGACAGCAGAACAAAGGAGAGACCGGGTTGGAGAGGGGTTTGTACAGAGAAGACATATTTTGAATGCCTGAACGGTGCCAAACACTTTATGTACCATCTTTTTGAATGCTCATAAGAACTCTTGGAGGCCAGCATTATGAGCAGATGGCTAGCCAGGGCCTGGGCACAAGGACAAAGAGATCTGGGTTTGATTATTAGCGTGGCTGCCTTCCAACTGTATGACCCTCGGCACACTGCTTGACTTCTCTGAGCTTCAGTTTCTCTGCTGTAGCCTCATTACAAACGGTACCTGAATGGTCCTCCTCTCGAAGGTCTGTGTCCTGGAGCTTGTGGCCGGGAAGAACACCTCAGTCCTTGGACCCACACACTGGAACTCTGATTCTAGAGCCTAAAAAAGCTGAACTGTTACGTGTCTCCAGCCCTTGTGTTTGTTGAGTGACTTTGCTACCGCTAAGGGAGCCCATATCTACAGGGAGGTTGGGAAGGTGGTGCTTCTGTGGACATAGCATTCAGGCTAAACTTTAGTCAAAATTATGGTTAAGTCACAATTAGCAGGTTGCTATAGGACTTAATGCATATCATGGCAATACATTTCTAAGCTGCATTGGGGTTTTTCCATAACCGGGTTGACCGACACCACTAGAGGTTAATTTATTGTTGTTCAGTTGCTTAGTCATGTCCGACTCTTGCCACCCCGTGAACTATAACTCACAAGGCTCCACTGTCCATGGAATTTTCCAGTCAAGAATTCTGGAGTGGGGCTTCCCTGGTGGTCCAATGGGTGGAGAGTCCGCCTTGCAGTGCGAGGGGCACCAGTTCAATCCCTGGCCCGGGAAGATCCCACATGCCCTGGGGCGGCTGGACCAATGTTTCCAATTACAACCCAGCGCTCCGGAGCACATGCGCCCAGAGCTGATGCTCTGCAATGAGAGAGGCCGCTGTAGTGGGAGGCTCACACAGGCTGAAGGATAAAGATGCATGAAAAATAAATAAAGAAGCTAAAATTAAAAAAAAAAAAAAGAATACGTGGGTTGCCATTTCCTACAGAGTGGATCTTCCCAACTCAGAGATCGAACTTGAGCCTCCTGGCATGTCTCTGGCATTGCAAGTGGATTCTTTACTGCTGAGCCACTGGGGAAGCCCCCAGAGATGAATTAAGCACCTGTTAGTATAGGCACAGGGAGAGAACTAATGATGTGAATCTTAGGAGATGAGAGGCTAAAAGGCAATGTTTAAATTTTATTTATTCTTTCACTCAGTCTTATCATGATTGTTATTTTATTATGTCGCAGGCAATGAGCTACGCGCAGGAAAGCATAAATAAGACTATAGGCGGGACTTCCCTGGTGGTCCAGTGGGTAAAGACACCGCCTTGCAGTGCAAGACTATAGGCATATGTGATTTTATTGTACTTCACTTTATTGTGCTTTGCAGACCTTGCATTTTTGCAAATTGAAGGTTTTTGGCAACCCTGGGTTGAGCAAGCCTACTGGCACCATTTTCCAACACGATTATTTTAATTTATTTAATTATATATTTTAAAAACATATCTTGCATCTATAATGTGCCAACTATTCTGCTAAATCCTTTAGATGTATTCTCACTTAATCCTTACAATTACCCTGTGAAATTAGCATTCTCATCATCCCTATCATATGAATAAAGAAACTGAGGCTTATAGACTAATCTGCTATTTTTCTATTGTCAACTTAGCTGGCAAAGAACAATGATCTGAAACCCAGGGCTAGTGCACCAACAGTATTATTTTAAATTAATTAATTAATTAACTTTTAATTTTTATTTATTTATTTATTTTTGGCTATGCCATGGGATCTTAGTTTCCCAACCAGGTAGGGATCAAACTTGCACCCTCAGCAGTACATGTGTGGCATCCTTCCACCAGGGAATTTCCTAATAGCATTATTTTTTTTTAATTTTTAAATTATTATTTTTTAAACTTTTTATTTTGTATTGGGGTATAGCTGATCAACAATGTCACGATGGTGTCAAGTGGCCAGCGAAGGGACTCAGCCATACATATATATGTATTCATTCTCCCCCAAACTCCTCCAATCTAGGCTGCCACAGTAACATCTAGCAGGATGCTCTGTGCTATACAGTAGAACAGTATTATTATTTTTTAAAAAAATATTTATTTGGCTGTGCTGGGTGCTAGTTGTGGGACTTGGAATCTTTAGTTGTAGCATGTGGGGTCTACTTCCCTGACCAGTGATCGAATCCAGGCCCCCTGCATTAGGAGCATGGTGTCTTAACCACTGGACCACCAGGGAAGTCCCCAGTATTATTTTTAAATTAAGGTATGTATATTATTTTTTTAGGATAATGCTACTGTACACTTAATAGACGACACTACAGTGCAAACATAATTTTTATATGGACTGGGAAACCAAAATATTTGTATGACTTGCTTAAGACACTGGCTTTATTAGTTAAAGGCAGCTGTAGAGGGAATTGAAAGCTTGGGCTTTGCTGTGGTTATGGTTCTCCAGGATTACCTCAGTGAGCAGGGGGACAGGGTCTACATGCTGAAGAAGCTTGACCCTGTGGGACAACAGACCTGCTGGGCCCATCCTGCTTGATGCTCCCTGGACAAGTACTCTCAGGATGAAATCACCATCAAGAAACGCTTTGAGGTGCTCACGACCCAGCCGCTGTGCCCTGTCCTCTTAGAATCCTTCAAATCTCATGTCTTTTCTGCTGCCTGCTAGCCCCAGGAGACTCTCTGAGACCATGCTCTTCAAACTGTGAGCCCTGAAGCCTTGCTATAACTCTTGCTCCTTGAATCTGGTCTCATCCTTGCCTTTTTTGGGCAATCTTGGTAGCATCCCCTTTAAAGGACAGATGTTTGAATCTTCTTTTCATACTTTGAATCACTGCCAGGTTCGTAAAATGATTTGAAAGAGAAAATAAAGATATTGGCTTGATTACAGTGGCCCGGAGCTGAACTCACATCTCCAAGGTCTGCCTCTCGTGTTTGTTAGCACAAACTCAGGGAGACCGTGAAGGACGGGGAAGCGTGCTGGTGTGCCGCAGTTCACGGGGTCGCAAAGAGTCGGACACGACTGAGCGACTGAGCAACAACAATATGCCAGGCGGTGTGTTAAATGTTTTACATTTATTTGCCTGTTTAATCTCCATAACAACTGTATGAGGTAGGCATTGTAATTATCATCATGTTACATGAGGAAGTTGGTAGGGAGAGAATAACTTGCTCAAAATCACATAGCTGGGAGATAAAATATTTTGCTCAGTTAAAGATGGATATAGGGGCTTCCCCTGGTGGTCCAGTGGGTAAGGACACCGCCTTGCAGTGTAAGGGGCGCTGGTTCGATCCCTGGCCTGGGAAGATCCCACGTGCCGCAGAGCAGCTAGACTGATATGTCCAACTACCAAGCCGGAGCTCTGGAGCGCATGCACCCAGAGCTCGTGCTCTGCGACAAGAGAAGCCACTGAGATGGCAAGACCACACAGGCCAAATAACAAAGAGAAATAGATGAAAGACCAACAGAAGTGGCCAAGGAAAAAAAAAACAAACTGCTAGAGTTAAGTAACTTGTCCAAATGGAGTTCAAAATCAGGCAGTTTGCTAGGGAAGCTCACATTGGTACCTGCAACACCACCTGACCTCCTTGATGGATAGATCCCTGGGAACAGACCTGCTGGGCCCATCCTGCTTGATGCTCCCTGGACAAGTACTCTCAGGATGAAATCACCATCAAGAAACGCTTTGAGGTGCTCACGACCCAGCCGCTGTGCCCTGTCCTCTTAGAATCCTTCAAATCTCATGTCTTTTCTGCTGCCTGCTAGCCCCAGGAGACTCTCTGAGACCATGCTCTTCAAACTGTGAGCCCTGAAGCCTTGCTATAACTCTTGCTCCTTGAATCTGGTCTCATCCTTGCCTTTTTTGGGCAATCTTGGTAGCATCCCCTTTAAAGGACAGATGTTTGAATCTTCTTTTCATACTTTGAATCACTGCCAGGTTCGTAAAATGATTTGAAAGAGAAAATAAAGATATTGGCTTGATTACAGTGGCCCGGAGCTGAACTCACATCTCCAAGGTCTGCCTCTCGTGTTTGTTAGCACAAACTCAGGGAGACCGTGAAGGACGGGGAAGCGTGCTGGTGTGCCGCAGTTCACGGGGTCGCAAAGAGTCGGACACGACTGAGCGACTGAGCAACAACAATATGCCAGGCGGTGTGTTAAATGTTTTACATTTATTTGCCTGTTTAATCTCCATAACAACTGTATGAGGTAGGCATTGTAATTATCATCATGTTACATGAGGAAGTTGGTAGGGAGAGAATAACTTGCTCAAAATCACATAGCTGGGAGATAAAATATTTTGCTCAGTTAAAGATGGATATAGGGGCTTCCCCTGGTGGTCCAGTGGGTAAGGACACCGCCTTGCAGTGTAAGGGGCGCTGGTTCGATCCCTGGCCTGGGAAGATCCCACGTGCCGCAGAGCAGCTAGACTGATATGTCCAACTACCAAGCCGGAGCTCTGGAGCGCATGCACCCAGAGCTCGTGCTCTGCGACAAGAGAAGCCACTGAGATGGCAAGACCACACAGGCCAAATAACAAAGAGAAATAGATGAAAGACCAACAGAAGTGGCCAAGGAAAAAAAAAACAAACTGCTAGAGTTAAGTAACTTGTCCAAATGGAGTTCAAAATCAGGCAGTTTGCTAGGGAAGCTCACATTGGTACCTGCAACACCACCTGACCTCCTTGATGGATGATTAGAGTCCAGACTGACACATTGGTTCAAAGAAGCTCCTTGGAGCAAGGGGATATTTGAGTTGGGCCTCGAAGGATGGGTAGGAGCTTACCCATACCCACAAAGTACACAGTGTGGTGAAGAGACAGTGTGGGTTGAAATCTCACCTCTACCATCTTCCCAGTTGAATGACTTGTGTTTAGTCGTGCCATTCCTAGTTTCCCTAATTGTAAATGCAGACAATGAACATTACTTACCTGAAACACCATGAGGAATAATTTTTTTTTTTTTTAGAATGAAGGCTCAGTAGTTGTGGTGTGCATGGGCTTATTTTCCCTGGGGCATGTGGGATCTTCCAGATGTACAACCTGGGTTTAGAAAAGGCAGAGGAACCAGAGATTAACATTCATTGAATCGTAGAGAAAACAAGGGAATTCCAGAAAAACATTTACTTCTGCTTCACTAGCTACTCAAAAGTCACTGTGTGGGTCACAACAAACTGGAACATTCGTAAAGAGATTGGGAAAACCATAATACCTTACCTGTCTCCTGAGAAATTTTTTGTTTCTTTGGCTTAATGCCAAAGATTTGATGCTTTCAAATTGTGGTGCTGGAGAAGACCCTTGAGAGTCCTGTGGACTGCAAGATCAAACCAGTCAATCCTAAAGGAAATCAACCCTGAATATTCGCTGGTAGGAGTGATGCTGAAGCTGCCACCTGATGCAAAGAGACAACTCATTGGAAAGACCCTGATTGCTGGAAAAGACTGAAGGCAAAAGAAGAGAGCAGCAGAGGATGATGGTTAGATGGCATCACTGACTCAAAAGACATGAATCTGAGAAAACTCTGGGAGATGGTGAAGGAAGGGAAGTCTGGTGTGCTGTAGTCCATGGGAGTGCAAAGAGTCTGGACATCACTTAGTGACTGAACAACAATATACGGGATCTTACTTTCTCAGCTAAGAGTCAACACGTGTTCCTCGTGTTGGAAGGCAGATTCTTAACCTCTGAACCACAAGGGAAGTAAATCCCTATAAGAAATAAATATGATTGGATATAAAAACACTCAGCTATATGTCTGGCATGCAGCATGGGAGCCCAATACTTGTGATTAAGGACAGATGGGTGTAAGACTAACAGCTAGTCACTAAGGAACACTTACCATGGGCTAGATACCATTCTAAGCATTTAACATGGATTTACTTATCCAAAGTCCTATTTACTCATTAAAAATCATATCCATTATTAGCCTAAATGGTAGAGCCCAAAAGTTTCAGTGTGGGTTGAAACCCCTAATTGTTGAATGACTTGTGTTTAGTCGTGCCATTCCTAGTTTCCTAATTGTAAATGCAGACAATGAACATTACTTACCTGAAACACCATGAGGAATAATTTTTTTTTTTTTTAGAATGAAGGCTCAGTAGTTGTGGTGTGCATGGGCTTATTTTCCCTGGGGCATGTGGGATCTTCCAGATGTACAACCTGGGTTTAGAAAAGGCAGAGGAACCAGAGATTAACATTCATTGAATCGTAGAGAAAACAAGGGAATTCCAGAAAAACATTTACTTCTGCTTCACTAGCTACTCAAAAGTCACTGTGTGGGTCACAACAAACTGGAACATTCGTAAAGAGATTGGGAAAACCATAATACCTTACCTGTCTCCTGAGAAATTTCTGTTTCTTTGGCTGAATGCCAAAGAATTGATGCTTTCAAATTGTGGTGCTGGAGAAGACCCTTGAGAGTCCTGTGGACTGCAAGATCAAACCAGTCAATCCTAAAGGAAATCAACCCTGAATATTCGCTGGTAGGAGTGATGCTGAAGCTGCCACCTGATGCAAAGAGACAACTCATTGGAAAGACCCTGATTGCTGGAAAAGACTGAAGGCAAAAGAAGAGAGCAGCAGAGGATGATGGTTAGATGGCATCACTGACTCAAAAGACATGAATCTGAGAAAACTCTGGGAGATGGTGAAGGAAGGGAAGTCTGGTGTGCTGTAGTCCATGGGAGTGCAAAGAGTCTGGACATCACTTAGTGACTGAACAACAATATACGGGATCTTACTTTCTCAGCTAAGAGTCAACACGTGTTCCTCGTGTTGGAAGGCAGATTCTTAACCTCTGAACCACAAGGGAAGTAAATCCCTATAAGAAATAAATATGATTGGATATAAAAACACTCAGCTATATGTCTGGCATGCAGCATGGGAGCCCAATACTTGTGATTAAGGACAGATGGGTGTAAGACTAACAGCTAGTCACTAAGGAACACTTACCATGGGCTAGATACCATTCTAAGCATTTAACATGGATTTACTTATCCAAAGTCCTATTTACTCATTAAAAATCATATCCATTATTATTAGGTACTCTTTTTTTTTTTTTAAATATTCATCTATTTATTTGACTGAATTGGGTCTTTGTTGAGGTATGCGAGCTTAGTCAGCTTGTGGTATGTGGGATCTTAGTTCCCTGACCAGGGATCGAACCTGCATCCCCTAGATTGGAAGGCAGATTCTTAACCACTGGACCACCAGGGAAGTCCCCAGGTACTCTTTGTAGACCGATTTTACAGAGGAGAAAAGTGAACATGGAAAAGTTAAATAAGATGTCTTCAGCTAGCAAATGACAGTGGCAGAACTGGAACCCAGGCCGTCTGGCCCAGAGCCCACAGTTTTAGCAGTTTACTGCCTCGATGGCAGAGAATGCGGTTGAGACGGTTGGCCAGCAGCGCCACAGAATCAGGAGGGGGAATGGGGACGTGGGCCACCAGGGGAAGCTTCCTGGAGGCACCATCTTGTCCTTTGGAAAACCTGACTTCTTGTTTAGAGGCATTCATAGGCAAACACAAAGCACCTGGCTTCTCAGATAGGGTGAGCAAGACCTTCCAAAGGGTATATCTGGGATACAGGAAACCGCAGCTTATACAGGACGTATTCACCCATTCCATAAGCTCTTACTGTGTACCACGAACTGAGCAGTGGCCTGGGAATAGTAGCCATAAACAAAATCAAACAAAAATTTCTGCCCTCATGGAATTTATGTTTAGTGGCAGGAGAGAGACCATATGCAGATAAATTAGTAAAACCTATTACAGAGGGTGATACGTGTTATGAATACACGGTAATGTGGAGGGTAGAATGAGACTGAACCACCTGCAGTGTTGAGTAGGACGGTATTGGGGGAGATTTCTCCAAGAAAGAGGTATTTGAACAGAGACCTGAAGGAGGCAGGGGAATAGGAATTGCAGGAATTCTGGAGGAAGAATGTTCCTCTGGGGGAAGAATGTTCCATAGAAGAAGATGCAAGTGCAAAGGCCCTGAGGCAAGGGTGCATTTGGCACATTAAAAGAACAGCAAGGAACCAGGTGTGGCTGCGACAGAGAACAGAAGGGAGGAAAGCAAGAGATGAGGTCAGAAGAGGGTAGCGGTGGAGGAGAAGGAGGAGCACATTGCTACCTATCTTCAAGATCTCTGCGTGTGGTCTGTGCGTGTTATAAAACAAACGAGTACAGAATGCAAAATATGCATGGATTTCAGTACCGGAATATGAGACCCTCCCCCACATACACTTTCTGTTTCTCTCCCCCTCTACCTCCCCCCAAGAGAGCCACAGGAGGGTAGAAATTGGGAAACATAAATGACAGTGGCAGAACCCATTTGTGAACCATGGAAAAGTTAAATAAGATGTCTTCAGCTAGCAAATGACAGTGGCAGAACTGGAACCCAGGCCGTCTGGCCCAGAGCCCACAGTTTTAGCAGTTTACTGCCTCGATGGCAGAGAATGCGGTTGAGACGGTTGGCCAGCAGCGCCACAGAATCAGGAGGGGGAATGGGGACGTGGGCCACCAGGGGAAGCTTCCTGGAGGCACCATCTTGTCCTTTGGAAAACCTGACTTCTTGTTTAGAGGCATTCATAGGCAAACACAAAGCACCTGGCTTCTCAGATAGGGTGAGCAAGACCTTCCAAAGGGTATATCTGGGATACAGGAAACCGCAGCTTATACAGGACGTATTCACCCATTCCATAAGCTCTTACTGTGTACCACGAACTGAGCAGTGGCCTGGGAATAGTAGCCATAAACAAAATCAAACAAAAATTTCTGCCCTCATGGAATTTATGTTTAGTGGCAGGAGAGAGACCATATGCAGATAAATTAGTAAAACCTATTACAGAGGGTGATACGTGTTATGAATACACGGTAATGTGGAGGGTAGAATGAGACTGAACCACCTGCAGTGTTGAGTAGGACGGTATTGGGGGAGATTTCTCCAAGAAAGAGGTATTTGAACAGAGACCTGAAGGAGGCAGGGGAATAGGAATTGCAGGAATTCTGGAGGAAGAATGTTCCTCTGGGGGAAGAATGTTCCATAGAAGAAGATGCAAGTGCAAAGGCCCTGAGGCAAGGGTGCATTTGGCACATTAAAAGAACAGCAAGGAACCAGGTGTGGCTGCGACAGAGAACAGAAGGGAGGAAAGCAAGAGATGAGGTCAGAAGAGGGTAGCGGTGGAGGAGAAGGAGGAGCACATTGCTACCTATCTTCAAGATCTCTGCGTGTGGGTCTGTGCGTGTTATAAAAACAAACGAGTACAGAATGCAAAATATGCATGGATTTCAGTACCGGAATATGAGACCCTCCCCCACATACACTTTCTGTTTCTCTCCCCCTCTACCTCCCCCCAAGAGAGCCACAGGAGGGTAGAAATTGGGAAACATAAATGACTGATCAGATTTCTAAGCACAGGCCTTGGAGATCCTCACTGCTGCAATGTCACAACATGTGGAGGAGAATGTTACTGGCTTCTTCTCAGTCAGGATCTGGCTCAATAAGGCCTAAAAATCCCTGGTATGTTCATCCTGTCACATCTTGGTCACTGCCATGTCACTTCCTCCCTTCGTGCTATGAGGCCAGTACCGGGCTATCCACAGACACTGCATGTAATATTCACTGATTCAAACTGCATTTGATAAACATCGGGCACCTTTTTGAAAGCAGGAGTGCCTTGAAATACTCCTTTGCCTCAGGGCCAGTCTGGGGTCAGCTGCGAGGTTCCTTTGGATTGTTTTGGACCTGGAACTGCTTTGAACTGGTTTACCATTTTGGTTCCTTTTCAGGCAGGGAGAGACTGGAAGCAACCTTTGGTTAACTTTCTGACTCCATGGAAAACTAACACTGGGTTCAGTGCAGAGGCCAGCCAGGCCCTTCAGTTTTGGTTTGGTTTGGTTTGGTTTGAGCTCCCATCTAGGGGACAGCCTCCTGGCATTTACTTCTGTTCAATAAACAAGCTGGTCTCAGAGAGTTGAATGTGATGTCATCTCAGGGGTGGACAGGGAGAGTACGAGGCCTCGAGCAGTGATCCTAGTTATCACTGACTGACCAGCAAGTGTGGTAAGGAAGACCCAGTAACAGCCCCACCTCCCTTCTAGCGAATGAATCTGAGGCCTAAGGCTTTCGCACTTCCCAGGTGGCTCAATGGTAAAATAATCTGCCTGCCAATGCAGAGTTGATCCCTGTGTTGGGAAGATCCCCTGGAGGAGGAAATGGCAACTCACTCCAGTCTTCCTGTCTGGATAACCCCAGGGATAGAGGAACCTGGGGGGCTACTGTCCCTGGGGCCGCAGACTGAGTGACTGAACATGCAGGGATTTCAGGATCTTGCAGTTTCAGGATTTAGTCTGAGATCATGAACTCTGAACTGAGGATTTCTCTGAACTGAGCCCAGATCATGTGCTCCTAATCCCTGGGGTAGACAGTTTCTTTTCTTTCTTTTTTTTTCTAGGCTGTTTCTTTAACAGAGTTCTCGCAGGAGAATTTGAGCAACTAGTTATGGGCTGGGAGAGGGAGGAGCCGCAGGGTTCTCTGTATTTTCACACAGACATTCTATTTGTTCAAACATCCTGACGCAGGCTCTGCTCTGAGGCTGTGGAGAGACAATCTTAGGTCTGGCCCTCAGCCTTCGACTTAAGCTAGGAGGTCGGGAGGAGTAGCTGACTCATGTATTACTGAAAGCCAGAAGAGGGGACAAGTAACTGTTTCCGGAGGGGCTGACACTTGCTCCAGGTATTCAACAGTAGCAAAACCAGACTGGGTGCCTACCTCCCATCTGACTCAAAAGGTATACAGCCACTGTCCTCAGGGGCTTCAAATCCCAGTACAGTTTTTCCAGTTTGAAGACCACCCACGTGGGAAACGTCCTGGTGCTTGTTAAAATGTGAATGTCTCCCTTCCCAACGGAAGGAGGATCGGAGAATTGAGTAAAGCGGGGCTGGGTGTATCTCAGGTGATTCTGATACACACTCAGATTTGCCTGGTGGATGGGGAAAGAAATCACTCCAGAGAAGAGGAACCTTATGAATTAATGGCTTGAGTCTTTCGAAGCGTCGGGCAATGGGGTTCAGCTCATGACTGTAGCCTCTAGGAGCAGAGGGCGCATGTCCTCGATTTATCGCCGGGGGCCTGGCACACTGTAGATCCTCTTATCTGTTAAAACACTGGCTCCCAAGACAGAAGTGACAGGAGAGTCAAAAGGGAAAACGAAGTCAGAGGAGGGATGAAACCCTGACTGTTGGGACCAGCAAGTGTGGTAAGGAAGACCCAGTAACAGCCCCACCTCCCTTCTAGGATGAATCTGAGGCCTAAGGCTTTCGCACTTCCCAGGTGGCTCAATGGTAAAATAATCTGCCTGCCAATGCAGAGTTGATCCCTGTGTTGGGAAGATCCCTGGAGGAGGAAATGGCAACTCACTCCAGTCTTCCTGTCTGGATAACCCCAGGGATAGAGGAACCTGGGGGGCTACTGTCCCTGGGGCCGCAGACTGAGTGACTGAACATGCAGGGATTTCAGGATCTTGCAGTTTCAGGATTTAGTCTGAGATCATGAACTCTGAACTGAGGATTTCTCTGAACTGAGCCCAGATCATGTGCTCCTAATCCCTGGGGTAGACAGTTTCTTTTCTTTCTTTTTTTTTCTAGGCTGTTTCTTTAACAGAGTTCTCGCAGGAGAATTTGAGCAACTAGTTATGGGCTGGGAGAGGGAGGAGCCGCAGGGTTCTCTGTATTTTCACACAGACATTCTATTTGTTCAAACATCCTGACGCAGGCTCTGCTCTGAGGCTGTGGAGAGACAATCTTAGGTCTGGCCCTCAGCCTTCGACTTAAGCTAGGAGGTCGGGAGGAGTAGCTGACTCATGTATTACTGAAAGCCAGAAGAGGGGACAAGTAACTGTTTCCGGAGGGGCTGACACTTGCTCCAGGTATTCAACAGTAGCAAAACCAGACTGGGTGCCTACCTCCCATCTGACTCAAAAGGTATACAGCCACTGTCCTCAGGGGCTTCAAATCCCAGTACAGTTTTTCCAGTTTGAAGACCACCCACGTGGGAAACGTCCTGGTGCTTGTTAAAATGTGAATGTCTCCCTTCCCAACGGAAGGAGGATCGGAGAATTGAGTAAAGCGGGGCTGGGTGTATCTCAGGTGATTCTGATACACACTCAGATTTGCCTGGTGGATGGGGAAAGAAATCACTCCAGAGAAGAGGAACCTTATGAATTAATGGCTTGAGTCTTTCGAAGCGTCGGGCAATGGGGTTCAGCTCATGACTGTAGCCTCTAGGAGCAGAGGGCGCATGTCCTCGATTTATCGCCGGGGGCCTGGCACACTGTAGATCCTCTTATCTGTTAAAACACTGGCTCCCAAGACAGAAGTGACAGGAGAGTCAAAAGGGAAAACGAAGTCAGAGGAGGGATGAAACGGTGTTTCTCAGGGGATAAAAACTTTTCGAAAAGGGAACTCTGCCTTACACAGGGCGCTGGGGAAGCGACTGCTGCAGGAAGGGGCGACAAGTCTTGGGGGCTGCAGCAGGGGAGTGAGAGCAGATGCCTTCTCGCCTCTCCAGCCCGGCCGAAAGCTGAGGTCACCTGGCACAGGGCCAGCAGCAGCTGCGTGGACGCGCCCGCGCTTCGGCGGGAGGCGGTGTCAGGCGCTGGTCTCCGGGAGACTCTCCCCTCCGCCCCCTCGGGAGCAGAGGCTCCGAGTCCTGCCCTCCGCTCGCCCAAGCCTAGGCTTCCTTTGGTCCCCACCAACGCCACGCCCGTGAGCCTAGGTCAAGCCGCCTTAGCTGCCTCCAGGCGCCCGAGCCATTCTTCCGCGCCCCCGTCCAAGGCCACGCCCCCAAGCCCGGCTCGCCCACTTTCCTGCCGAGAGCCCGGAGACGCCGGCCTTTGGCCCCGCCCCCAAAGAGACCACGCCCCCGCTCCCCGCCCCGCGACTTGAAGGGGCCGGGGCTGCGGCCGCCGCCAGAGTCGCGCGCGGAGCGTGGGGCGGTGCTGGGAAGCTAAGCCAGAAGCGCAGAGGCTAAGGCGAGCTAGACGCCAGGTCTGTCCAGGGAGGTGCAGCGCGGCGGGAGTCCGCAGCCAGAGCCGTCTCGGAGCAGAAGCAGCCGCCGCCGTCCGCGGAGCCCAGCCGAACCGGCCATGGCGTTGTCGATGCCGCTGAACGGGTTGAAAGAGGAGGACAAAGAGCCCATCATCGAGCTCTTCGTCAAGGTGAGCGCTCGCCGGCGTCCCGGCCCCGCGGAAGCCCCCGGCGCCCGCCCGGCCGCACCCTGGGCGCTCCGCCGCAGCCGCGCCCCCGAGCGGCGCCCGGCACCCGGGCGGGAGGGCAGCGCTGCTCCCGCGCCCCCGGCCCATTGTCTTGGGCCCACCCGCGCCTTCCCGCCGCCGAGGCCCGTGCAGGGAGCCGGGTGGGACCGAGACCCCTGAAAGCCAGCCCTGCGGGGCGTCGGGGGACGCCGCCTCCAGTCGCGCGGGCCCCGGCGGTGCCGCACCGGCGTCCCGCGTCCGTGCGCGGCGAGCTGAGTCCTCCCCGGACCTCGGGGGCCCCCAGCCTTGGGCCCGGGACGGGTGGGACCTGTCACCCACTCTCCCCAGCCGCCGCCCGGCTCCCGACCGCACCCCACCTCGGCCCTGGGCTCTCCAGCTAAGTCCACTCCCAGCCCGTCGGGAGCTCAACTTCTTTGAACGCTTGTCGCCCGGCCAAAGCTGAGGTCACCTGGCACAGGGCCAGCAGCTGCGTGGACGCGCCCGCGCTTCGGCGGGAGGCGGTGTCAGGCGCTGGTCTCCGGGAGACTCTCCCCTCCGCCCCCTCGGGAGCAGAGGCTCCGAGTCCTGCCCTCCGCTCGCCCAAGCCTAGGCTTCCTTTGGTCCCCACCAACGCCACGCCCGTGAGCCTAGGTCAAGCCGCCTTAGCTGCCTCCAGGCGCCCGAGCCATTCTTCCGCGCCCCCGTCCAAGGCCACGCCCCCAAGCCCGGCTCGCCCACTTTCCTGCCGAGAGCCCGGAGACGCCGGCCTTTGGCCCCGCCCCCAAAGAGACCACGCCCCCGCTCCCCGCCCCGCGACTTGAAGGGGCCGGGGCTGCGGCCGCCGCCAGAGTCGCGCGCGGAGCGTGGGGCGGTGCTGGGAAGCTAAGCCAGAAGCGCAGAGGCTAAGGCGAGCTAGACGCCAGGTCTGTCCAGGGAGGTGCAGCGCGGCGGGAGTCCGCAGCCAGAGCCGTCTCGGAGCAGAAGCAGCCGCCGCCGTCCGCGGAGCCCAGCCGAACCGGCCATGGCGTTGTCGATGCCGCTGAACGGGTTGAAAGAGGAGGACAAAGAGCCCATCATCGAGCTCTTCGTCAAGGTGAGCGCTCGCCGGCGTCCCGGCCCCGCGGAAGCCCCCGGCGCCCGCCCGGCCGCACCCTGGGCGCTCCGCCGCAGCCGCGCCCCCGAGCGGCGCCCGGCACCCGGGCGGGAGGGCAGCGCTGCTCCCGCGCCCCCGGCCCATTGTCTTGGGCCCACCCGCGCCTTCCCGCCGCCGAGGCCCGTGCAGGGAGCCGGGTGGGACCGAGACCCCTGAAAGCCAGCCCTGCGGGGCGTCGGGGGACGCCGCCTCCAGTCGCGCGGGCCCCGGCGGTGCCGCACCGGCGTCCCGCGTCCGTGCGCGGCGAGCTGAGTCCTCCCCGGACCTCGGGGGCCCCCAGCCTTGGGCCCGGGACGGGTGGGACCTGTCACCCACTCTCCCCAGCCGCCGCCCGGCTCCCGACCGCACCCCACCTCGGCCCTGGGCTCTCCAGCTAAGTCCACTCCCAGCCCGTCGGGAGCTCAACTTCTTTGAACGCTTGCTGAAAAGAGCGTTTCACTCCCGGCTGTAGGAAGCTGTAACTTTTCAATTCCATCTGAGAAAATTTTCTTAACAAAAGAGCAGACATTCCTGGGCCTCCGGAAAAGACCGAGATTCCCCACTTGGGTTTTCCTGACTTAGGTATTTTACCACCATCTGGTTTTCTTGTTTCTCAAGCACCAGTGTTTTGTATGATGCAACCTTTTGGCTGCTGCCCTCGGTGTTGCTGCCTCGGGAAAGATTGTGTGCCCTTTTGTTTGGAAAGAAAAACTGATGAGGGAAAGAATTCCTCACTTGCTTAGACTTCAAAGGGTTGGTTTTTCCCTTCTGGTCTCTTTAGTTTTTATATTCTGAAAATACCGTGTTTGTTGACAAGTAATACCTTTAGCTCTTTCCTTTCTTCAGTATTTTTCTTTTTTAGGAAAGGAGAAAGAAGTTACGAACATCTGGATCCAACTGCCTCCCTCAAAACTTCTTTAAAATCCTTGGGATTTTCTTTCTCAGTCACTTAGTTAAGCCGGCTTTCAGATTTACGCTCTGAATTGGAGAGTTTAACAGAAAATCCGAAACAGTTTTGTTCTTTTTTTTCTCTGAGCTTTTATTTGAAGGAACAGGCGACATTTAAGGGTCTGTTTGAGACTTGGAAGAAATGATCTGCAAATGACGTAAACAGTGTTTGTTTTAGGATTTTCTTTCAGTTGTCAGTTTTAGAGACAGCTTGGTTCGGGGAACTGAAACAGCAGATTGGTATAGAACCCCCAGAATATCTTTAAGACGCTCTGTTATTTCGAGTGATAGATTAATAGTAGGAAGAAACCTGAAATAAGAAAAAGAAAAGGGAAGAGGGCAGGAAGGCAGCATGGAGAAGGGAGAGGGGTGGGTCAGAGATAAGTAAACATTTTCACTTGAGCCAGGAATAGGAAGGAATTTCCATAAATTCAAAAGCAATGTATCTACTAAAAATCTAAAAATACATGTTGCTTAAACATATTACTTTAGAAGTATTAAATTTACAGTCAGATAAGGGTACTATTAGTAACGGCTTCTTTTCAGCATCGTACTGGAGGTCTAGCCAATATAATAAGACAAGAAAAAGAAATAAAGTGTATGAATTAGAGGAGATCAGTGCTGAATGCCCTGCTTACTATTAATTTAAGTCTTCAATTAGGAGAGAGAGGTGGTGCCTTGTTTCCCAGACTTGAGTCACGTCTATACCCCTTCCTAGTTTTCCATATGTGTTGAATTGGTTCTGTTATTTACTAACTTCAGCTCACTTTTTGTAAAACATAAACACATTGCCCTAAGCAATGATACTTGTGAAACTGGATTAGGTGTGGTGATGGGCATAACTATCAAAAGAAAAAATGTTTGTGAGCAACTTACAAGCCTCGTGCATATCACTAGTTGTAAGCCTCTGTCACTGGGCTTGGTGGCAGAGAACCAAGTTCAAGTCATAGTTCTGTAGTCACTGGCAGGTTTCACCTGGGCAGGTGGTTTTCCCTCTCAGGCTTATTTTCCTCTTTATGAAATAAGAGATGAAATGTTTTGTGCTACCCCATGGTTCAGCATAGGCAGAACTTTGTACTGATATAAATCAGGATAGCTGTTTTAAAGGGGAAAAAGGGGACAGGTGAATTGTGGTAAAGAGTGTTCTTTTTTTTTTTTTTTGAAGATTTATTTATTTACGTTGACTACACTGGGTCCTGGTTGCTTCAGGTGCATGTTTTCTCTAGTTGTGCAGTGGAGGTTACTCACTAGATATGTGGGATCTCCCCGAAGCAGGGATCAAACCCATGTCCCCTGCATTGCAAGGCAGACTGAACCACTGGACCACCAGGGAAGCCCAAGAATACTCTTCAAAGAAGATGAAATGACGTAAACAGTGTTTGTTTTAGGATTCTTTAGTTGATAGGCAGCGGGATGAAACAGCAGATTGGTATAGAACCCCCAGAATATCTTTAAGACGCTCTGTTATTTCGAGTGATAGATTAATAGTAGGAAGAAACCTGAAATAAGAAAAAGAAAAGGGAAGAGGGCAGGAAGGCAGCATGGAGAAGGGAGAGGGGTGGGTCAGAGATAAGTAAACATTTTCACTTGAGCCAGGAATAGGAAGGAATTTCCATAAATTCAAAAGCAATGTATCTACTAAAAATCTAAAAATACATGTTGCTTAAACATATTACTTTAGAAGTATTAAATTTACAGTCAGATAAGGGTACTATTAGTAACGGCTTCTTTTCAGCATCGTACTGGAGGTCTAGCCAATATAATAAGACAAGAAAAAGAAATAAAGTGTATGAATTAGAGGAGATCAGTGCTGAATGCCCTGCTTACTATTAATTTAAGTCTTCAATTAGGAGAGAGAGGTGGTGCCTTGTTTCCCAGACTTGAGTCACGTCTATACCCCTTCCTAGTTTTCCATATGTGTTGAATTGGTTCTGTTATTTACTAACTTCAGCTCACTTTTTGTAAAACATAAACACATTGCCCTAAGCAATGATACTTGTGAAACTGGATTAGGTGTGGTGATGGGCATAACTATCAAAAGAAAAAATGTTTGTGAGCAACTTACAAGCCTCGTGCATATCACTAGTTGTAAGCCTCTGTCACTGGGCTTGGTGGCAGAGAACCAAGTTCAAGTCATAGTTCTGTAGTCACTGGCAGGTTTCACCTGGGCAGGTGGTTTTCCCTCTCAGGCTTATTTTCCTCTTTATGAAATAAGAGATGAAATGTTTTGTGCTACCCCATGGTTCAGCATAGGCAGAACTTTGTACTGATATAAATCAGGATAGCTGTTTTAAAGGGGAAAAAGGGGACAGGTGAATTGTGGTAAAGAGTGTTCTTTTTTTTTTTTTTTGAAGATTTATTTATTTACGTTGACTACACTGGGTCCTGGTTGCTTCAGGTGCATGTTTTCTCTAGTTGTGCAGTGGAGGTTACTCACTAGATATGTGGGATCTCCCCGAAGCAGGGATCAAACCCATGTCCCCTGCATTGCAAGGCAGACTGAACCACTGGACCACCAGGGAAGCCCAAGAATACTCTTCATTTCCAAAATCGATGTGTGGGAAGTGGCCAACAGGGGAAAATGCCCTTGTAAATACAATGATTTTGAAAGCAGCAAAGGGGTGGAGGCTGTGGTTGTTCAGTGTGGTGTGCTGAACAGTGTTAATTTTTCTGCCAAGAGCTCCCTTAGTTGGTAGCAGGAAACTGTTGTCTACACACAAAGGAAATGAGTATAAATGTGCTACCTGTGTAGGTAGCATTAGATTTTACAGAAATAGGCTAGGAGCTTACCAGCTAATATGACTAGACTCACAGCTACACTTTTATTTTCCTTGTGAGTGTTGTTTCTGGAGTCTTTCCATGAACCCAGTAAATTCTCCTTGCCTATGTAATAGCCACGCTCCATTCTTGTTGCCCCCAACACTTACAGGATAGGAGGTACCCTCCTAATAGTAAAAGAGGCTTACAAAGGCAGTCATGTCCTCATTTCCCACCCTGAGGGGCCTGGTAGATGTATGTAATACACCAGCCCCGTTGGGGTCCACTGATTAATAGTTCAAACTCTTTAGCAAAGTCACAAGGTCACTTACATGCTGCCAGGTTTCTAATCCAATTTGTCCACTTACTAATTTTGAGTCCCAGAACACTCACTTAAACCTCTCTGTGGCTCATCTGCATAGATGAGATATTAATAGACCAACCTCATGGGATTAAATTAGTTAATATATGTGGTGGTAATAAGCTTAGAACAGTGCCTAGTACACGGTAAATAAGTAACTGCTAGCTGTAGGTCGGTAAGTTCCTTGATGGTAAGGTCTGTGTGTTGCTCTGAGTGGGTACCTCAGAGGGCACCGTATGTGTCTGGCATGCTTTGAAATTGAGACCTACTTATTAGGCCCCCATGGTCTGTGTCTCAAACCTTGGTCCTTCATCTGTTCAACTTTGCCTACCCTCCAACCTCCACAACTCTGTGGTTTTACCTATTTTCTCTTCCATTTTTGGTACTTTAAAGTCTTTTTATATATCTGCCGTATGTTTTGCACTAGTATTTCTTCTTGGTTATATTCAGAATGTGAAAACCCAGATTTTTATATTGAGTAAAAGTAAATGCTGTATTGAGTGACAAAAGAGATAAGAAGAGTCTGAAGTTTTGGACTTTTCCTTTGCTTGTGTTTGCCTCACTCCTTTTGACGCTGCTGCTGCCCCTCCACCCCTACTCCTGTTAGAATCTTTAGTAAGACATGATGGTGTTTCTGGTCTTGGTCGAGGAGGAGTCGCTTTAGAGAGTTTACTTTTACTGACTGGAATATAAAGTTGTTGGTGGGCCACTTTGAATTGGGACACTCACTATTGGCAGCTGTTCCTAAACTGCTAGAATTGGGGTGGTGTAAAAAGTTAATTTGGTGCAGAGTGGCTTGATACACAAGAATAATTGTTGCTTTTGAGGTATTTGGCAGAATTTTTAATGTGCGTGGACCCCGACTGCTCGGAGCCAGACTGCTTGGCTTGAATTTGGCTTCTAGTAGTGTGTCAGGGAAGTTTCTTTTTTTTTTTTGGCAATATACCTTTTTTTTGCCTTTAAGTTATCATTTATTTTCATCCATCTTTATTCTTTGGCCTGTATGGGCTTCCTATTGCAGTGGCCTCTCCTTGCAGAGCACTGGCTCTGGGCGCATATGCTTTGTGCATGGTAATTGGACACACCAACCTAGCCGCTCCGTGGCAAGTGGGATCTTCCCTGGCTAGGAATTGAACCAGCGCCCCCTGCATTGCAAGGGGGACTCTTTTTTTTTTTTTTTGAGATTATAGTTAAGTTTTAATGAGTAGGCAAATTTAAAAAGTACAGAACACATGAATAGGGAGGGTCAGCTGTATATACTTGCCTTTGTATCTGATTAGAACATAGTAGTTTCCACCTTTGCTAAGGTATTGAGGATGGACTTGAAGATGACATTGCTGACTAAAAGGATTCAGGAATTTCTAGTATTTTTATTAAAGAATATTTTTCCAAATATCACAGTTTTGTTAGACCTTTTGCAAGGGGGACTCTTTTTTTTTTTTTTAAACTTTTATTTATTTATTTTTGGCTGTGCTGGGTCTTTGTTGATGTGTGGGTTTAGCTGCTCTGCGGTATGTGGGATCTTCCCGGATCAGGGCCTGAACCTGTGTCCCTTGCGTTGGCAGACAGGTTCTTATCCACTGAACCACAAGGGAAGCCCTCAAGGGGGACTCTTTATCCACTGGACCACCAGGGAAGCCCGGGAAAGTTTCTTAAGTTCTTAGTATCTCAGTTTCTTGGCCTCTAATATTGGGATTATAATATTAATAATAATGACAGCACAATTTTATAGGGTTGCTCAGGGGATTAACTGGTGATCTGTGAGTATTATTTAGGATAGTCTAAGCTTCTGTCATAAATACTGTCTAAATAAATAAAATCTGCCCCAAACAGTGGTTCAAACAAAATGGAAATTAATTTCGTTTCTCACCTGGCAACCCAAGGAAGGTGTCTAGACGTTGATGTTTTTCCTTCTTAGAGTCATTGAGGGACCAAAGCCCTTTTCAGCTTCTTTTCCCACCCACCCCCATAGCACTTTCTTCCTCTCAGTTGGCAGAGCTGGTGATTGAGAAGTCCTGTTGCAGCAGTTGGTGGAGAGTATGGAGGAGGCTCATCTCAAGGGCCTCTGCAGAATTTCTACCTGTCACTTCCTTTCAGTCTCTACCGGGGAAAACTGTAATCACATAATTTCATCTGACTACAAGGAATGCTGGGAAATGTGATCCAGCCGTGTATCATCCTATGTAAAGTTTTAGGAATAGTGTTTGGCACACAGAAGAACAGTGGACACCTACTTTTGTTGTTGATGGTAGTATATTCTTTTTTTTTTTTTGGCTGTTCTGTGTACTTTGAAGTTTCTTAGCTCCTCACCAAGGACTGAACCCGGGCCCTTGGTAGTGAAAGCAGAATCCTAACCACTGGGCATTTCCAACAGTGTATTATTCTTAAGTTGGAGTTTCATTAATTGGATTCAGGGGATTTCTTAAATCCTTGAAATTACATTTAAAATTCTATATGGGTCTCTTTTTCTGGAGATTAGGAACCATTATTCTAAAAAGTAGATGGTGACATTCTGATTGTTGAGCATTAATTCATATAAGAAAGAAATAGAAGGGCTTCCCTGGTGGTCCAGTGAGTAAGGACACCGCCTTGCAGTGCAAGGGGCACCAGTTCGATCCCTGGCCTGGGAAGATCCCACGTGCCGCAGAGCGGCTGGACCGATGTGTCCAATTACTGAGCCAGAGCTCTGGAGCGCATGCGCCCAGAGCCAGCGCTCTGCAACAACAGACGCCACGGCGATGGGAGGTCCACAGGGGCCAAAGAACAAAGCTGGATGAAAATAGATAAATGAAAGACCAGTAGAAGTGGCCCGCCCTCCCGGCTCCCTCCCCAACCTGCTGCTCCCTCCAAGGAAAAAAAAAAGAATATGCGAGTTCTGTGTGTGTTTTCCTACACTAACCACCATTTGTTTTCTTATGGAGGTGGAGATCAGGTGGTAGCTTGCTAGAATGAAAGTTCATTAAAAGCTAAAGACAACCCAATTAGACTGTTGTACTATGTAGAAAAACGGAAGAGTGTAGCCATGAGACCAGACTAGACTAATTGAGAGACAAGAAGACAGTTAGACTTAAATGAAATTCTGCCCTTGAATATACATATGCCCGACTTAAATGAAAAATTTGCAGAGACAAACGTGTGAAGAGTGTGAAATTTTTTATTATTTGTTCTGGGTTTTCAATATATTAGATAACATAGGGATCTAAATTTTTGATTTACAAATGTTGATTCTTCATTAAATCAAGTAGCTCCCTGGTAGCTCAGGTGGTAAAGAATCTGCCTGCAATGCAAGAGACCACAGTTTGATTCCTGGGTTAGGACGATCTGGAGAAGGGATAGGCTACCCAATCCAGTGTTCTTGTGCTTTCCTGGTGGCTCAGATGGTAAAGAATCCACCTGCAATGCGAGAGGCCTGGGTTCAATCCCTGGAGAGAAGGGCATGGCAACCCACTCCAGTATTCTTGCCTGGAGATTCCCATGGACAGATGAGCCTGGTGGACTTCGGTTCATGGGTTGCAAAGAGTTGGACACAACTGGCCCACTCACACTTTCGCTTTCAGTGCTAACCCTCAATAACATAGACTTTACTTAAACATTTTCAGTTGTCGGCAGGACCCTCTATTGCAATTATATCTAAAAGAAATGACTTGGCATAAATGGTAGCTAACTTTAGTCTGTTTTAAATATTGGCCCTAAATTTGAAAAATAATGTCATTTTTATTCTGCTTCCTAGTGTATTTATGTATTATGCTTTAAAAAAATGTATGTTTCTTATAAAAGCAACACTTGTTTATAATACATAATCTGGAAAACACAGAAAAGCATTATAAAATAAAAATTACTAAATTAAAAAGAATGACTTATCCCCCTTTTCTTGAAATGACTGCTGCTGCTCTTTTGTTATGTATTCTAATCTTATTCATAAACTAGCATGAATTATTGATGACAGTTTATGTGTAATGTTTTTCATGCAGAATACTTGGAAGAATGAAAAGTAAAGCGCAATCTAATGTGTAACATGTATTGAGTTAAGTGAATTGGTTTAGAGAAAATCTATTTTATTTAGGTTTTACCGGAGAAACTCAGATTGAATTTGGGTTTATCCTCCTAATGGCACTAAAAGAACATTTGCCCTGTTTGATCTTTGCAGGAAGAAGGGAAGCTTTATGTTGCTGAATCTGCCAACACCTAGAATTGCTCATAATATAGACACTGATTAAATGGTATGGAGGTAGGCCCTCCTCTGTGCTCTTTAGAAGAAATCTGTTTTGAAAAGTCAACTTATTTTTTAGTATTAATTTTCCCCTTCGAATTCTATCTTATTAATAGTAGGTGAGGTATGCCCATTTTATAGTTGGAGTATATAAACTACAATCTTTTTTTTTTTTTTTTTTATAAACCTAGAGCACCCGATATTTCCAGGCGATCTCCCATCCAAGTACTAACCAGGCCCAACCCTGCTTAGTTTCCCAGATCAGACGAGATCGGGCACGTTCAGGGTGGTATGGCCGTAGACAAACTAGAATCTTTGTCTAGAACAGTCAAGCACAGTGTAGGGATCATAACAGAAGCAAAGATGGAGTACTTTCTGTGCACTAAGTGCTGGAGAAATAAGGAATAAGAACAGGTTCCTTCTGCGATGGGAGGCCCGTGTGAAGATGGATGAAAATAAATAAATTAAAAAACTATAGAAGAGGCCTCGCTCCAGAAAGAACAGGTTCCTTTGTCTTCAAGGAGCTTGCAGAAGAGTATAATGGTCAGAGGATTAGTAAACGAGCCAGGTTTGATAATGTTTTTTCCCCATATAATACAGTGACTGTCTCATGTGCTTTTTAAAATCCAGCTGAATTAAGGGCTTAAGAAATGACTTATGTGGCAACCTAAATGATATAGTTGACTTAGAGATGAGTGAAATATTCATGTTGTATTCTTACAGATGAAGGGTAGTCAGTATTACTGAGTCTACCAGGTACTGTATATTATCAGTTTGGAAAAAACTTTTATCCTTTTCTTCAATAAGTGGTTGTGTTATATTCTGTAATTTTGCCTGAAATAAAACTGATACTTATGTCATAAATCTTAAATGGAGCCTACTTTCTCTAGCTGGTACAAGCTCCAGGATCTAGCATTTGTAGTCTTTTGTGTCTCTAGATACAAACTTCATGATCTAGCATTTGTAGTCTTTCAGATTATGATCCCAGTGTGTGTTTTCAGTCTTATTCCCTCACTGCAGCTGCAAAAATACAGTATGTTCTAGCTAGATTGGTCCTCAACATTACTTGTACTTCTCTGCCTTCATGGAAGACTTTTGCTTTTGTTTCTTTTGTTTGAAATATCTTTGGTTTTGCCATACTCTCCCCCTACCTCCAGTTTCTGCTTGCCAGAATAGTATTTATTTTTTTATTCTGTTATTTAACAAATCTTGAGATACTGGACTTGGATACACCAAAGAACATTATGGCATTCCTATTCAGTTGAGGGAGGTGCATAGTAATGTATGTCTACTAATGATAAGTGCTATGAAGGAAAATGAAGTGTAGGGGTATAGAGAATGATAGGGGCCACTCTTTTTTTTTTTTTTCAGTTTTCAAATGTTCATTTCTTTAATTTGGAAAAATATACACAGGAGAAGCCAAGTGTTTTACTTAGGAATACACACATTAACAAAGCATTTCTTATAGTTTTCCAAAACTTTATTATATCTATCTGAAATTTATATTATCAGAACCTTTTAAGTTAAAATGAGATCCCTGAAAACTACCAAGTACGCAGGACTTTTTTTCAAGATCAAATGAACAGAGAGTGTGAATATGGTTTGTGTTAAAGGTTTATTGTTAGTTTATTGCCTATAATCTATAAGATGTGCCTTTGCAAACAGAATACATTTCTTAAAAAAAACTGATCAAGGGCTTCCCCTGGTGGTCCAGTGGGTAAGGACACCGCCTTGCAGTGCAAGGGGCGCCGGTTTGAGCCCTGGCCTGGGAAGATCCCACGTGCCGCGGAGCGGCTGGATTGATGTGTCCAATGACCGAGCCGGAGCTCTGGCGCGCATGCGCCCAGAGCCGGTGCTCTGCAACGACAGACGCCACGGCGATGGGAGGCCCACAGGAGCCAAAGAATAAAGACGGATGAAAATAGAGAAATGAAAGACCAATAGAAGTGGCCCGCCCACTCCCCTCCCTCCCCAACCCGACCCCCGCCCAAAGTAAAATAAAGAAATCTTTAAAAAAAAAAAAACTGATCAAAATTTTCCATGCATAGAGCTCTATATGATAGAATACAGTATAGCACTATTGTTACATAATTATAGAAATGCTGTAGAACCCAAGAGCACAGGGTAAGCAAAAGAAATGCAGTCCTGAGCCATCTGAACAGGATGATTTGATGAACCCTTGTTAAGTGTAGGTTTAGAAAACATGGAGAAGGGGGAATAATACATGCAGTCTGGAGCATTCAGAAGCAAAATACATTAAATACCTGTTTGGCGAGACACAGGTGGGAATAGATGGTGAATTTCAGACACATGCACACTCACTCATTCTCCTGTCTCTTCTCCGGCGATCCTCTCACCCGGATACTCTTTTTGATTTAATAGGATAGTCTGCTAAATCTTCAGCTCTGTAGAAAGTAGCACATAGGGAGGCAGAAGCAGAAGCAAGGAGATTAAATAGGCTGTTTAGTAAGTCAAATGTTCATTTCAATTTGGAAAAATATACACAGGAGAAGCCAAGTGTTTTACTTAGGAATACACACATTAACAAAGCATTTCTTATAGTTTTCCAAAACTTTATTATATCTATCTGAAATTTATATTATCAGAACCTTTTAAGTTAAAATGAGATCCCTGAAAACTACCAAGTACGCAGGACTTTTTTTCAAGATCAAATGAACAGAGAGTGTGAATATGGTTTGTGTTAAAGGTTTATTGTTAGTTTATTGCCTATAATCTATAAGATGTGCCTTTGCAAACAGAATACATTTCTTAAAAAAAACTGATCAAGGGCTTCCCCTGGTGGTCCAGTGGGTAAGGACACCGCCTTGCAGTGCAAGGGGCGCCGGTTTGAGCCCTGGCCTGGGAAGATCCCACGTGCCGCGGAGCGGCTGGATTGATGTGTCCAATGACCGAGCCGGAGCTCTGGCGCGCATGCGCCCAGAGCCGGTGCTCTGCAACGACAGACGCCACGGCGATGGGAGGCCCACAGGAGCCAAAGAATAAAGACGGATGAAAATAGAGAAATGAAAGACCAATAGAAGTGGCCCGCCCACTCCCCTCCCTCCCCAACCCGACCCCCGCCCAAAGTAAAATAAAGAAATCTTTAAAAAAAAAAAAACTGATCAAAATTTTCCATGCATAGAGCTCTATATGATAGAATACAGTATAGCACTATTGTTACATAATTATAGAAATGCTGTAGAACCCAAGAGCACAGGGTAAGCAAAAGAAATGCAGTCCTGAGCCATCTGAACAGGATGATTTGATGAACCCTTGTTAAGTGTAGGTTTAGAAAACATGGAGAAGGGGGAATAATACATGCAGTCTGGAGCATTCAGAAGCAAAATACATTAAATACCTGTTTGGCGAGACACAGGTGGGAATAGATGGTGAATTTCAGACACATGCACACTCACTCATTCTCCTGTCTCTTCTCCGGCGATCCTCTCACCCGGATACTCTTTTTGATTTAATAGGATAGTCTGCTAAATCTTCAGCTCTGTAGAAAGTAGCACATAGGGAGGCAGAAGCAGAAGCAAGGAGATTAAATAGCAGGCTGTTTAGTAAGTCAGGCAAGAAATGATGGGGGCTTGGACTAAGGTGAAAAGTAGTCTAATTCTGGATGTATTTCTAATATGGCGATCACAGGATTTCCTGATGAGTTGGATATAAAATGTAAGAGATGTAAGAATGTAAGTCAAAGATGATACTGAGATTTTTGTTCTGAACAACTAAAATGATGGCGTTGCCCATAACCAACATGGGGAAGGCTTTGGGCTTGCTTTAGTGGAGAGATCAGGAATTTAGTGTGCTTTTTTTTTTTTTTTTTTTTTCAATTTTTATTTTTATTTTGGCTGGGCTGCGTCTTTGTTGCTGTGTGGGCTTCTCTCTAGTTGCAGCGAGCAGGGTCTACTCTCTAGTTGTAGAGGGTGGGCTTCTCATCATGGTGGCTTCTCTTGTTGTGGAGCACAGGCTCTAGATATGCAGGCTTCAGTAGTTGCAGCACGTGGGCTCAGTAGTTGCAGCCCCTATGCTCAGTAACTGTACACGGGCTTAGTTGTTCTGCATCATGTGGGATCTTCCCAGATCAGGGATTGAACCTGTGTCTCCTGAATTGGCAGGTGGACGCTTTGCCACTCAGCCACCAGGGAGCCCAGGAATTTAGTTTTTGATACATTAAATCGGAATATTTTAAGACCTCATGGAACCTATTGTCTAGTGAATGAAGCTTCTGTTAAAGAAATACACAGACATCGTATATAATTACATTAAGGACAAGAACAGGTGTCTTGAGAAAGAATAATAGGAAGCCGAGTTGAGATGGAAGCTTAATGGGGGCTTCTCTGAGGAAATGACTCGTAAGATGAATGGTAATTAGGGAAAGAATAAGAGGAAGAGCATTCCAGGCCACAGGAATTGGTATATGTAAAGGCTGGAAATATTCAGTGGAAGTATTTAACAAATCACGGCTGCTGGAATAGAGAGAACAAGACTGAGGTGTAGACTGAGGAATAGACAGGCCATGTCATGGAGGTCTTTGTGTGTCATGTGAATAATATCCTTAGTAAAAATGGCAGTTCTCAAAGGAAGTGTCATGATTTAATTTGCAGGCTGTTTAGTAAGTCAGGCAAGAAATGATGGGGGCTTGGACTAAGGTGAAAAGTAGTCTAATTCTGGATGTATTTCTAATATGGCGATCACAGGATTTCCTGATGAGTTGGATATAAAATGTAAGAGATGTAAGAATGTAAGTCAAAGATGATACTGAGATTTTTGTTCTGAACAACTAAAATGATGGCGTTGCCCATAACCAACATGGGGAAGGCTTTGGGCTTGCTTTAGTGGAGAGATCAGGAATTTAGTGTGCTTTTTTTTTTTTTTTTTCAATTTTTATTTTTATTTTGGCTGGGCTGCGTCTTTGTTGCTGTGTGGGCTTCTCTCTAGTTGCAGCGAGCAGGGTCTACTCTCTAGTTGTAGAGGGTGGGCTTCTCATCATGGTGGCTTCTCTTGTTGTGGAGCACAGGCTCTAGATATGCAGGCTTCAGTAGTTGCAGCACGTGGGCTCAGTAGTTGCAGCCCCTATGCTCAGTAACTGTACACGGGCTTAGTTGTTCTGCATCATGTGGGATCTTCCCAGATCAGGGATTGAACCTGTGTCTCCTGAATTGGCAGGTGGACGCTTTGCCACTCAGCCACCAGGGAGCCCAGGAATTTAGTTTTTGATACATTAAATCGGAATATTTTAAGACCTCATGGAACCTATTGTCTAGTGAATGAAGCTTCTGTTAAAGAAATACACAGACATCGTATATAATTACATTAAGGACAAGAACAGGTGTCTTGAGAAAGAATAATAGGAAGCCGAGTTGAGATGGAAGCTTAATGGGGGCTTCTCTGAGGAAATGACTCGTAAGATGAATGGTAATTAGGGAAAGAATAAGAGGAAGAGCATTCCAGGCCACAGGAATTGGTATATGTAAAGGCTGGAAATATTCAGTGGAAGTATTTAACAAATCACGGCTGCTGGAATAGAGAGAACAAGACTGAGGTGTAGACTGAGGAATAGACAGGCCATGTCATGGAGGTCTTTGTGTGTCATGTGAATAATATCCTTAGTAAAAATGGCAGTTCTCAAAGGAAGTGTCATGATTTAATTTGCATTTTAGAATGAGTAATCTAGCCATTCTGTGACAGGAGTGGAAACACAAGGAGCACTCCTTGTAGGCTGTTGTGATGGAGAACAATGATGATGGTGGTGACATAGATTAGGATGATGATGGAGAGAAGAATATGGATTTGAGATACATTTTGCAAGTGGAGTACATAGGAAGATACCGAAGGAGGCATTCTGTGAGAGGGATGTGCAAATGAGTTGGATATCTTAGTAGAATCATTGGTTGATAGAGATGCCTTTTATGAGAAGGAGGAGGAGGAGCAGTGTTCAGTTTTTTTGTGTTTTTTTTTTTTTTTTAAATTTTGGCCTCTTTTATTAATTTTTTTTTTTTAAATATTTTTCATCCATCTTTATTCTTGAGCCTGTGTGGGCCTCCTGTTGCAATGGCATCTCTTGTGCCAGAGCACTGGCTCTGGGCGCATGCGCTCCAGAGTGCTGGCTCATAACTGGACACAGCAGTCCAGCCTCTCTGCGACACGTGGGATCTTCCCTGGCCAGGGATCGAACCAGTGCCCGCTGCACTGCAAGGAGGACTCTTTACCCACTGGACCACCAGGGAAGCCCAGTGTTCAGTTTTTTGACTTGTTGAGTTTGAGATACTGAGACTCGAGTAGAGATGTCTAGTAGACAGTTGGATATACAAGCCTGATGCTCAGAAAAAAGTCTAGGAAGGGTAGGGACATTTGGGACTTGACTGTGTCTGTGTGTGCACACTTACTTCATTTACTCATGTGTTATGTAAAGTATGGGATCATTCTGCGAATGAGTGAAGAGTAGGAGAAGTGCTCAGGACCAAGTTCCTAGGAATTCACACTAACGTGTTGTGTAATCAAGAATCTGGAAAAGGAGAACTAGGAGAAATTGCAGTCAAGCAGTAGTGGGAGGAGGAAGACTGAGAGCAAGGTACCAGGGAAACTAGTTTTTAAGGAGGGAGTGCCTGGTTGTGTCAAGTAAAAGATGAGTGTCCTTTTGTGTTATCAGCTTGGAAGTTATCGGTAGCCTTAGCAGTCACAGGCTTGGTGAAGTAGTGTGTGGAAGCTATACTGGAGCAGTTGGAAGAGTGGAGAGGAAGAGAGTGGACTTAGTGAGTAAAGCCAGACTCTTAACAAGAAATTTGGCAGCGTCAAAGAGAAAGGTTGGTAGGTGAAAGAGGATACACATCAAGGAAAGACTTAAAAAAAAGAAATACCGCCTGTAGGAGCTATAAATGCAGGAAGGAACACTTTCAACATCATTCTAGAGGGAAAAATACTTCTCATGAGAATCTTCATAATTCACTGACTGGGAGGCCTTTTGATTTGTGTATGCTAAGAATAGTTGCTTACTCTAACTTATTTTCCTGTTCCAAATGCATTCGATAGAATGTACTAATATAAATATTTATGATGTGCTTTCTGTGTGCCAGGCACCACTGTTTACTGCATTACATATATTAGCTCATTTGATTCTTATTCAAGAAAATATTTGCTGAGACAATATACAGAAGCTTCTTCCTTGAACAGGGTTGATTTCCAGAGGAGACTAGGGGGAAAAGAAGAAATAAAAGATCACTTTACTGGGAAAAAGCAGATGCCTATTAAATTCACAGATATCTTCATATAGAGACGTCAGAGAAATAAGCTGAGAGTATAATGCACATCACGAGGCTCAGTTCATATTTGCAGTTTTGATTTAGTACCTCAGAAGCATTGCTACTTTAGATTGAAATGAACAGTTACCATTTTTTCCCTTGCAAAATAAAAAATTGTGGAGAGAGTCCACGGCTGTGTTTTGGCCTTGAGTTTGTGGTTTGACAGCCGCTGGGATGAAGAGTTGCTGTCATGGTTCTGACTCAGCTGGGATCTCTGTGCTAGATTATAATGTTGCCTCAATGTTTGCCTGCAAAGGTGCTTTCTCTCCTGTGTAATAGTTGAGATTCCAGATCTGAAAGTCAAGAGTCAGGGAGTGATTGTTGATGTGAAGTGTCGTGTGTATTCCCTAAGTAGGCACTGAAATAGTCGACTTCAGAGGTGAAAATCGTTAGGATAAATATTTCAAGCAGGCAACTGAAGTGTCATTTGGAAGGCTGGATTGTTGTGTTACGTTGCTGTTAGAGGAATGGTTAAGAGCGTAGGCTCTGAAGCCATGCAGCCTGTCTTAATCTTAGTTCTACCTTTCTGCCTGAGTGTCTCCACTGGGGTCACAGTATTTATTTCTTAAGTTTTGTGAAAATTAAAAGAGTTAATATAAGAAAAGTACTTAGTGTCCGACACAAGTAAGCATTGCTTGCTTATTATCCCATGGACCTTTTGGGAACCCTGGGTTAAGACTGCCCATGGTGACGTTATATGTTCAATGTGTATGGTTATAACCAACCAGGATGTTACTGTGAGAAGCACCTATCATGGGTGGAGAATTTTTTAGTCTGATCAGAAGAGCAGGTTTAGTACAAAAAAAGTCCAAGGTTAGTTCTAAACTTATTCCTGAGTTAATGTCACTGAACCATGATCCTGTTGACACTTATTAGGTAACCAGACAGTCAGATTGGACTCTGCTATCTTAGAACATCTGCCTCAGCAGCTCTTTCTGGACTTGTAGCTAAACCTGAGAGTCCATTATTATTAAGAGCATTTTTCTTATTTTATTTTTTTTTTCTTCTTTTTGTGTGAGAGCATAAAAGAAATAAAGAGGGATAATGTAAAGCATATAGGATTTATTGGCTCTGCAGAAGTATGTTTTAATTATGGATCTTGGCATATACATGTATGTACATATATATATATGTGTATATATATATATATATATAGTCTGTATTTTTTTCATTTAGCTTCCTGTGCTGCTACATTTCACTATTGCTTGATTTTTATGGTAAATGTTGGCATGCTGCAGTTGATAGATGATGTAAGGATCATAGAGTGACTGTGAAATTCTTCATTTTATAATGTTACAAGCTTCCTGAAAGATTTATTCCCATACAGGATAGAGTACAGTGTGGTACATAAAAATGAACAGTAGGTTTTTGTTTTCCAACTAAAGTCAGAATAATGGTCCTAAGCTAAACGATAGCATTGAGTGTTTACTGTGGTTCATGCACAGTGTGCCAAGCCCTTTACATGTGTTAGGTTTACCTTAATCAATAGGATAAAAAAGGAACTGAAGTGTCATTTGGAAGGCTGGATTGTTGTGTTACGTTGCTGTTAGAGGAATGGTTAAGAGCGTAGGCTCTGAAGCCATGCAGCCTGTCTTAATCTTAGTTCTACCTTTCTGCCTGAGTGTCTCCACTGGGGTCACAGTATTTATTTCTTAAGTTTTGTGAAAATTAAAAGAGTTAATATAAGAAAAGTACTTAGTGTCCGACACAAGTAAGCATTGCTTGCTTATTATCCCATGGACCTTTTGGGAACCCTGGGTTAAGACTGCCCATGGTGACGTTATATGTTCAATGTGTATGGTTATAACCAACCAGGATGTTACTGTGAGAAGCACCTATCATGGGTGGAGAATTTTTTAGTCTGATCAGAAGAGCAGGTTTAGTACAAAAAAAGTCCAAGGTTAGTTCTAAACTTATTCCTGAGTTAATGTCACTGAACCATGATCCTGTTGACACTTATTAGGTAACCAGACAGTCAGATTGGACTCTGCTATCTTAGAACATCTGCCTCAGCAGCTCTTTCTGGACTTGTAGCTAAACCTGAGAGTCCATTATTATTAAGAGCATTTTTCTTATTTTATTTTTTATTTCTTCTTTTTTTGTGTGAGAGCATAAAAGAAATAAAGAGGGATAATGTAAAGCATATAGGATTTATTGGCTCTGCAGAAGTATGTTTTAATTATGGATCTTGGCATATACATGTATGTACATATATATATATGTGTATATATATATATATATATATTCTTTATTTTTTTTTTCATTTAGCTTCCTGTGCTGCTACATTTCACTATTGCTTGATTTTTATGGTAAATGTTGGCATGCTGCAGTTGATAGATGATGTAAGGATCATAGAGTGACTGTGAAATTCTTCATTTTATAATGTTACAAGCTTCCTGAAAGATTTATTCCCATACAGGATAGAGTACAGTGTGGTACATAAAAATGAACAGTAGGTTTTTGTTTTCCAACTAAAGTCAGAATAATGGTCCTAAGCTAAACGATAGCATTGAGTGTTTACTGTGGTTCATGCACAGTGTGCCAAGCCCTTTACATGTGTTAGGTACTTTAATCCTCATATAAACTCAGAAATAGGTACTATCTATACTGTTTCAACACAAGGTTGAGGTCATTTCTTGTGTGTGGTCACAGAGCTGGTAAATAGCAAGCAGTACTGGAATTTGTACCAAGGTCTTTGTGATTCAGGGAGACTGCCTGTTAGCCACTAAGAGCTTTATTATTTGTTTATATTCCTTTTCTCTATTTGAAACTTGAATTTTTAACTGAGTTTTGTTTTCACTCTTTGCTATTTTCAGTCACGCTGAAAAATAAAAAAGAAAGAATTCAGGGAATGTTTCAGAATATTTCTAAGACACTAACAACCCGTAAACTTAAATGGTTAAATGAGCTTGGTGCTTCCAGTTCTCTTCCTTAAACTTGAAAGGAAGCTGTAAATTTTCCATTACTTCATCTCTTTGCATTTTGGGGGCCTGGTTAATTAGTATTTTTGAAAGTACTTTAAGGGTTTATTTATCAACTTGTGGAGGAATTTGACTTGAACATTCTATATTTGATTTTAGGATTGTTTCCTTATTTAGAAGTGTCAAAGGGTCCCAAGTTTTAACAGAAGTCACATACGAAATTGCTAGTTTTCCTGTTCTTTTTTTTTTTTTTTTAACCTCTCTCTTCAGAGGAGCCTGCACTAATCTTTGCATTGTTGGTAGAAAAAAAGCAAGGAAGTTTCTTTTTGTGGAGAGAGGAAATGGCTGTTAGTTCAGGACTTTATCCATATTAGGTATAAACTAAATATAGATGTGTAATCCAGGAGTGAAGTCACATCTATAAAGTTTCTTAAGCAGAGCTAATGACATCAGCTAGTGCTTTTGGATCTGGATATTTTTCTTTGAATTTTTTTTTTGTTGTTGCTTAGTTTTTGGCTCACTAAAAGGTTACCGAACTCATTAGTACTATGGTCTGCCTTCCATGTCCCTTAAAATTTTTAATAGGAATCTTTCTTTAAGCCAACATAAATTTAAAAATCGTGCTTTGTGTATAAAAAAATGATTGCTTATACTTTTTTATTTTTTGACTGCTCTATGCAGCTTGCTCAAGCTCTGTTTCCTGACCAGAGTAGGAAACACCCTGCTTGTGAAAAGCCAGAATCCTAACCAGTAGGCCACCAGGGAACACCTGCTTATGCCTCTTTTTTTTTTTTTTTTCTTAAAAATATATTTATTATTTTTTATTTATTTGCACTGGGTCTTAGTTGCGGCATGTGGGATCTAGTTTCCTCACCAGGGATCAAACCCAGGCCTCCTGCATTGGGAGCTCAGAGTCTTAGCCACTGGACCATCAGGGAAGTCCCTTATGCCTCTTTTTTTTTTTTTTTTTTAAAGATTTATTTATTTATTTATTTTTGGGCGGGGGTCGGGTTGGGGAGGGAGGGGAGCGGTCGGGCCACTTCCATTGGCCCTTCATTTCTCTATGTCCGTCTTTGTTCTTGTGGCTCCTGCGGGCCTCCCATCGTGGTGGCCTCTGTCGGTGGCGTCTGTCGTTGCAGAGTGCCGGCCCTGGGCACGTGCGTGCCAGAGCTGCGGCTCGGCAATTGGACACATCAGTCCAGCCGCTCCGCGGCACGTGGGATCTTCCCAGGCCAGGGATCGAACCGGCGCCCCTTGCACTGCAAGATGGTGTCCTTATCCACTGGACCACCAGGGGAAGGGGAAGCCCCCTTATGCCTCTTTTTGAGGGGAGATAATAAATATGTTAGTTTCTTTAGTTTCTTGATCCTGATGTTATTTTCCTTTCTCTCTTTTTTTTAGTTTTATCCTTAAGTCTTCGCACATATTTGTACTGTAAGGCTAGACTCTTATTGTCTTGTGTAAAAAATATGTTTTACTTAGCATCTTCTTGGTTTATTTGGTATTTAACCATTAAGTCAGATCACAGTGTGGCCAAGTCATAATAGGAAGCTTCTGATTGGTTGGTTAGTACCAATATTGTAGTAGAACAGAATGAAGGAATATATCTCCCATTTCTGGCCAAAAGCACAAGTTTAAAAGTCCCCTTAAAACAGTCTTATAAAGGCTGTCTGCTTTTGTGCTCCTTCTCAGAGCCCTTTGCAGCATGCCAACACATTCAGGCACTTAGCGGCTTAATATTTTAAAATACCAACTAGCTCTGTAAAAAAATCTATCTTAACATGTCTCAAGGGTTTTAGTTCATGAAACTAGCACCCTCCAAGGTTTAAGTTGAAATATCTTCTGAATCCTTCTCTGACCTTGTTGGTCCCTCTTAGCAAAGCTAGTCTTTCCTACTATCTGTCCAGAGTACTTTGTGTATTTGTACTTTGTGTATTTGCATATTCTTCTACTCATTGAATTGTTTTTCTTCATTATCTTTGTTCCTGTCTGAATGTGAATTCCCAGAGATCAGGGATCAAGGGTTTTTTTGTTTTGTTTTGTTAAAGATTTATTTATTTATTTTGGGCAGGGGTCGGGTCGGGTCGGGTTGGGGAGGGAGGGGGGCTGGCGGGCCACTTCTATTGGTCTTTCATTTCTCTATTTTCATCCAGCTTTGTTCTTTGGCTCCTGTGGGCCTCCCACCAGGGCCTCCTGGTGGCATCTGTGGTTGCAAAGCGCCAGCTCTGGGTGCATGTGCTCCAGAGCTCCGGCTCGGTAATTGGACACATCGGTCCAGCCGCTCTGCGGCACGTGGGATCTTCCCAGGCCAGGGATCGAACTGGTGCCCCTTGCACTGCAAGGCGGTGTCCTTACCCACTGGACCACTAGGGGAAGCCCCAAGGGTTTTTTTCTTCATCTTTTATATCTCACTGCTAACACAAATCTTGTTACACAGCAGATAACTAATTAATTCAGTAAATATCTATTAATGTTTTGGTATTAATTGGTGTGTGTAGTCTGAGGATGGAAGCATATTAAGCCTGTTTCTGGTATTGTGCTCTGTATTACCTCACAGTAAAATACCAGAAATAAAAATAGAGTTCAATTATTGAACTTCAGACTTGTAATTTGGGTTTTATAACTAAGCTGCTCACTAAATAGATGACCATTATTCTAAACTTAATAATAGATTGGTTTAGAGAGTGAGAATCTTCAAATTATATAACTGGAAAATCAGGTTTACCTTTTTCTTGTCTGTCAATCAGGTGTGTTTCTTAGAAATGATGAACCCCTTTTATAGATGCTCCTTCTCAGAGCCCTTTGCAGCATGCCAACACATTCAGGCACTTAGCGGCTTAATATTTTAAAATACCAACTAGCTCTGTAAAAAAATCTATCTTAACATGTCTCAAGGGTTTTAGTTCATGAAACTAGCACCCTCCAAGGTTTAAGTTGAAATATCTTCTGAATCCTTCTCTGACCTTGTTGGTCCCTCTTAGCAAAGCTAGTCTTTCCTACTATCTGTCCAGAGTACTTTGTGTATTTGTACTTTGTGTATTTGCATATTCTTCTACTCATTGAATTGTTTTTCTTCATTATCTTTGTTCCTGTCTGAATGTGAATTCCCAGAGATCAGGGATCAAGGGTTTTTTTGTTTTGTTTTGTTAAAGATTTATTTATTTATTTTGGGCAGGGGTCGGGTCGGGTCGGGTTGGGGAGGGAGGGGGGCTGGCGGGCCACTTCTATTGGTCTTTCATTTCTCTATTTTCATCCAGCTTTGTTCTTTGGCTCCTGTGGGCCTCCCACCAGGGCCTCCTGGTGGCATCTGTGGTTGCAAAGCGCCAGCTCTGGGTGCATGTGCTCCAGAGCTCCGGCTCGGTAATTGGACACATCGGTCCAGCCGCTCTGCGGCACGTGGGATCTTCCCAGGCCAGGGATCGAACTGGTGCCCCTTGCACTGCAAGGCGGTGTCCTTACCCACTGGACCACTAGGGGAAGCCCCAAGGGTTTTTTTCTTCATCTTTTATATCTCACTGCTAACACAAATCTTGTTACACAGCAGATAACTAATTAATTCAGTAAATATCTATTAATGTTTTGGTATTAATTGGTGTGTGTAGTCTGAGGATGGAAGCATATTAAGCCTGTTTCTGGTATTGTGCTCTGTATTACCTCACAGTAAAATACCAGAAATAAAAATAGAGTTCAATTATTGAACTTCAGACTTGTAATTTGGGTTTTATAACTAAGCTGCTCACTAAATAGATGACCATTATTCTAAACTTAATAATAGATTGGTTTAGAGAGTGAGAATCTTCAAATTATATAACTGGAAAATCAGGTTTACCTTTTTCTTGTCTGTAAATCAGGTGTGTTTCTTAGAAATGATGACTACTCTAGCCCAGATTTATATTATGTACCTAAAGTAGGGACTTACCTGATGGCTCAGAATTCGCCTACAGTGCCAGAGCTGCAGGAAATTGAGTTCGATCCCTTGGTTGGGAAGGTCCCCAGAAGGAGAGAGTACAGCAACCCAGTCCGGTATTCTTGCCTGGAGAATCCCATGGACAGAGGAGCCTGATGGGGCTACAGAGCATAGGGTGGCAAAGAGTCAGACACAGCTTAGTGACTAAAACCACCACTGTCACAGGGAACTATATTCAGTATCTCATAAGAACTTGTAATAGAAAATAATCTGAAATTATATATACATACATATGTGTATATATACATACACCCACCCTCCAGGAGGTCATCCCCACTCAGGGATCAAACCCAGGTCTCCCACATTGCCGACAAATTCTTTATCATCTGAGCCACAAACTGGGGAGGGAGGAATATTTTTTGAATACTTAATTGTTTTCTTCCTTTCCTAAGATTCTTTCTGTTTATTATGAAACTACCCTTATATAAGAATTTCACTCAGCACTCTAACGTATTTGTCTTCAGCTGATAAGCAAAGGAGCACTCTGGCAGTTAGTGAATTTATCTTTGGTTAGAAGATGTTAAAAGAACAAGGCTTAAGCAGTGAAAGAGTTTGATATGCATTTTTTTTTTGGTATGTGACCAAAGTGAGAATATGTAATTGTAAAGGGCACATCGTTTTTAAAAATGATATAATCATGCCTTAATATACATTAATTAGTTTTCTGTGTTGCTGAAATTAACGCGTTAAATGTCAAACATTCAAATTCTACATAGTTTTATCTGCACATATTTCTATTCTTTAAAAACATTTTTCCTGGATATAAAAGATTTGGAAATGATTTTTGTTGTTACTGTTTTTATTTCAGCACTCTAAAAATGTAATTCTGATTTTTTTGTCCTCCATTATTTCTGATGAGAATTCATCTGTCATTCAAATCATTATTCCCTTGTATGCAGTGTGTTTTTTCTTTCTGATTCCTATTTTTTTGGCCACTTATATTGGTTTTCCATTTATTTCCATCTTTGTTCTTTGGCCCGCGTGGGCCTCCCATTGCAGTGGCCTCTCTCGCTGCAGTGCACCGGCTCTGGGCGCATGTGCTGCAGACCTCCGGCTCAGTAGTTGAACATACTGGTCCAGCTGCTCCACAGCACGTGGGTCTTCCTAGGCCAGGGATCGAACCGGCACCTCCTGCATTGCAAGGCGGTGTCCTTACCCACTGGACCACCAGGGAAGCCCTTTCTGGTTCCTTTTAGTATTTTCTGTTTTTCACTTTTTAGTATTTTAATTATGATCTGCCTAGGTGTGACTTTCTTTATGGTACTTCTACTTGGTGTTAAACTTCTTGAATCTGTAATTTGGGAGAACTTCACCTGTTATTTCTTGACAATTTTTTGCCTCGTTCTCCTCTCTGAGATTCTGATAAGTAGACCTTTATTTTCATAGGTTTTTGAGACTGGATTTTTTCATTTTTTTTTTTTTTTCCTTTTCACTTGTTTTTTTTCTGTTCTTTAGACTAAGTAGTTTCTTGCATGTGCTTTCACATTCATAGACTCTTCTCTATTCTGGTATTAAACCTATCTTGGATTTTTAAAATTTTTCAGATAGTATTTTTTTTAGTATATTTTACATTTTATTCTTTTTTTGTGGTCTGTTTTCTCTACTGAGATTTTCTACCATTATTTGTCATGAGTTTGTTATGTATTTGAACATAGTAATAATAACTGCTTCAAAAATTCTTGTCTAGGGACTTCCCTGGCGATCCAGTGGCTAAGACTCTATGCTCCCCATGCAGGAGGGCAGGGTTTGATCTTTGGTCAGAAAACTAGATCCTGCATGCAGCACTAAAGATTCCATATGCCGCAACGAAGATTAAAGATGTCACGTGCCACAACTAAGACTCATTGCAGCCAAATAAATAATATATATTAAAAAGTCTTTGCATAATACAGTATCTTGGTCAGTTTAGCATGTGTCTCCTTGATTATTTTTTCAGAATGGTCATGTTTTCCTGTTTTTATGGGGAATTATTTGGATTGTGTTCTGGATATTGTAAATAATAAGTTGTAGAAGCTTTGGATTTTGTTAAGCTCTTCTGAAGAGTATTTTGTTTTTTCCTTCCTTTCTTTTCTTTTTCTGTTAGGCTCGTAGTATAAGTTGAACTTAGACTGGAAAACTGTCTCCTGAATGGGTGGCAGCCTAGATTTCAGTTCAGTTCTTTTGGTAGGCATACTTGGAATCTGCCCTATACATGTATAGGCCAGGGATCAGCCAGAGATCTGGACAGAGTTTTGTGCAGATTTTAGGACTCCATCTCTGGTCTGTCTGTTGTGGTGTTCGACATTATTTTCTATTGGTGATGGTTTCTCTGAACTCTGTCCTTTAGTTCTTCAAGCCAGCAGGACTGTGAATTGTTTGTTGGAATTTTAGCTGCCCTGCATAACACCAATTTAAAAGATAAAAATTGGAGAAACTTGTCCAGTGTGTTTTCCTTCCAGGTATCAACTTCCCTCCAACATCTGTTGGCTTTTGTTCATTCGCCAGTGTAGTTTACCCCAAGTGGTAGTTTCTGTCTAGATGTTATCACTGTTATGAGTGGCTAGGCTTGATCTTATGGGAACTTCTGAGCCATACTAAAAGCCTCAAATTGATTTTTTTAAATTAACTTTATAATTTTGGAATTGTTTTAGATGTATAGAAAATTTGCAAAAGTTGTATACAATTCAAATAGATTTTATGATTATTATTTTTAATTATTTATTTGTGGCTGCACTGGCCTTCATTGCTACACACGGGTTTTCTGAAGTTGTGGTGAGTGGGATCTACTCTCCACTTGCGGTCCACGGCTTTCTCTTTGCAGCAGCTTCTCTTGTGGAGCATGGGCTCTGGGGGGGTGGAGTCAGTGGTTGTGGCTCGGGTTTTAGTGTCCCAGGGCATGTGAAACCTCCGACCAGGGATCAAACCTCTGTTCTCTGCACTAGCAGGGGGATTCCTATCCACTGCACCACCAAGAAAGTCCTCAAATTGATTTCAAAGTGAAAATATTTCTAAAATAGATTACTGCTTCCTGGACTTCTTAAAATGCTGAATGTAACTTCAGTGAATGTCAGCTTTCTGAATACAAATTCAGTAATGCATTGATGTTTTGGGAGAATTATTTGGTCATGTTTTCCTGTTTTATGGGGAATTATTTGGATTGTGTTCTGGATATTGTAAATAATAAGTTGTAGAAGCTTTGGATTTTGTTAAGCTCTTCTGAAGAGTATTTTGTTTTTTCCTTCCTTTCTTTTCTTTTTCTGTTAGGCTCGTAGTATAAGTTGAACTTAGACTGGAAAACTGTCTCCTGAATGGGTGGCAGCCTAGATTTCAGTTCAGTTCTTTTGGTAGGCATACTTGGAATCTGCCCTATACATGTATAGGCCAGGGATCAGCCAGAGATCTGGACAGAGTTTTGTGCAGATTTTAGGACTCCATCTCTGGTCTGTCTGTTGTGGTGTTCGACATTATTTTCTATTGGTGATGGTTTCTCTGAACTCTGTCCTTTAGTTCTTCAAGCCAGCAGGACTGTGAATTGTTTGTTGGAATTTTAGCTGCCCTGCATAACACCAATTTAAAAGATAAAAATTGGAGAAACTTGTCCAGTGTGTTTTCCTTCCAGGTATCAACTTCCCTCCAACATCTGTTGGCTTTTGTTCATTCGCCAGTGTAGTTTACCCCAAGTGGTAGTTTCTGTCTAGATGTTATCACTGTTATGAGTGGCTAGGCTTGATCTTATGGGAACTTCTGAGCCATACTAAAAGCCTCAAATTGATTTTTTTAAATTAACTTTATAATTTTGGAATTGTTTTAGATGTATAGAAAATTTGCAAAAGTTGTATACAATTCAAATAGATTTTATGATTATTATTTTTAATTATTTATTTGTGGCTGCACTGGCCTTCATTGCTACACACGGGTTTTCTGAAGTTGTGGTGAGTGGGATCTACTCTCCACTTGCGGTCCACGGCTTTCTCTTTGCAGCAGCTTCTCTTGTGGAGCATGGGCTCTGGGGGGGTGGAGTCAGTGGTTGTGGCTCGGGTTTTAGTGTCCCAGGGCATGTGAAACCTCCGACCAGGGATCAAACCTCTGTTCTCTGCACTAGCAGGGGGATTCCTATCCACTGCACCACCAAGAAAGTCCTCAAATTGATTTCAAAGTGAAAATATTTCTAAAATAGATTACTGCTTCCTGGACTTCTTAAAATGCTGAATGTAACTTCAGTGAATGTCAGCTTTCTGAATACAAATTCAGTAATGCATTGATGGCCCCAGGAACTGTTGAGGGCTGTAGACTATTTTTGCTTTTCTGCTCAATGGCCTCAGCTATTGTGCTTTTTGAATCTCCTGTGTGTGTGCATGCATGGCTGTGTGTGTGTTTATGTGTGTGTTTTCTGTTTCTTCCTCTGCCAGCTGAACTCCGCTGATGCAGCCCATTTCCTTTAATTTTCTATTGTAATCTTTCGTGGTTTGGGTAAGCTAGATAAACAAACTCATTAAAGTTTCTTTGAAGTTAGAGTAAATAATGTCTGAGTTCGAGTGTTGAGTTGATGAGTCAGGTGCGTGACCTTTAGTAGATAGTCTTGGTGACAGATGTCAGTGTTTGTTGTTCAGAGGCTGTTTCTCTAGCCCTGTGCTGTCTGATACGATAGCCACTAGCCGTACGTGGTTTTAAGTGCTTGTTTGAATTAAGATGTACTTTAAGGATAAAATATACACCAGATTTCAAAGACTGAGTACAAAGCAAAGAATGTAACAGTTTTGTTGATTACAAGGTCAAGTGATATATTGTAGATATATTGAATAAAATAAAATATTTAAATCATTTCGCTTTTTTTCTTTTAAAATATGGCTGCTAGACTGTATAAAAAAACATGTCTGGATCACATTTTCATGGTTGTGTTTCAGATAATTTAACTTACTCGACAGTAGTATCGTGTGTGTGAGGTGGTGATTGTATCATGCAGATCATGAGGCAGCAGTTCCAGCATCTCCTTATCTTGATGTTAGAAGCTGTAAAAGTGGTTAATAGCATGGACTTAAGGTTCACACGTCAGTATAGCCACTCTTCAGTGGTGTGACCTATGGCAAATTACTTAGTTTCTCTAAATCTCAATTTCCTTACTTGAAATATGAAGAAAACAGCACTTGGACTTCCCTGGTGGCTCAGTGGTAAAGAATCCGCCTGCCAAGGCAGGAAACACGGGTTTGATCCCTGATCCAGGAAGATGCCACATGCGCGGAGCAACTAAGCCTGTGAGGCTGTGCCTGTGAGGCACAACCACAGAGCCTGTGCTCTAGAGCCTCGGAGCCACAACTATGGAGCCCATGTGCTACAGCTGTGGAAGCCCGTGGGCCCTGGAGCCCAAGTTCCACAACAAGAGAAGCCATTGCAACAAGAAGCCTGCTCACCTCAGCTAGAGAGTAGCCCCCACTCCCTGTAACTAGAGAAGAGCCTGCAGCAGAAAACCCAGAATAGCAAAAAATAAAGCCCCCCCCAAATAAAATAAAATACAAGTTTTTGTTGTTGTTAAAAAAACAACACTGAACTTTATGTGGTTATTGTGAGGTTATATATCCATATGTGGTTTATATCCACATAAAGCACTTTCCTATAATACATGTTGAGTGAGAAAATAACTGCTAAATTAATCAGTAGCTATTAACTCATTTGTTGGCAGTTTTGGCAACGTTTTCATTTATTATAGTTGATTCTTACAGGGAATACTTTCAAGGTTGATCCAGACAAGGAAAAAGGTTATACTGATACCTAGCTACGTGGTTTTAAGTGCTTGTTTGAATTAAGATGTACTTTAAGGATAAAATATACACCAGATTTCAAAGACTGAGTACAAAGCAAAGAATGTAACAGTTTTGTTGATTACAAGGTCAAGTGATATATTGTAGATATATTGAATAAAATAAAATATTTAAATCATTTCGCTTTTTTCTTTTAAAATATGGCTGCTAGACTGTATAAAAAAACATGTCTGGATCACATTTTCATGGTTGTGTTTCAGATAATTTAACTTACTCGACAGTAGTATCGTGTGTGTGAGGTGGTGATTGTATCATGCAGATCATGAGGCAGCAGTTCCAGCATCTCCTTATCTTGATGTTAGAAGCTGTAAAAGTGGTTAATAGCATGGACTTAAGGTTCACACGTCAGTATAGCCACTCTTCAGTGGTGTGACCTATGGCAAATTACTTAGTTTCTCTAAATCTCAATTTCCTTACTTGAAATATGAAGAAAACAGCACTTGGACTTCCCTGGTGGCTCAGTGGTAAAGAATCCGCCTGCCAATGCAGAAGACACGGGTTTGATCCCTGATCCAGGAAGATGCCACATGCTGCGGAGCAACTAAGCCTGTGAGGCTGTGCCTGTGAGGCACAACCACAGAGCCTGTGCTCTAGAGCCTCGGAGCCACAACTATGGAGCCCATGTGCTACAGCTGTGGAAGCCCGTGGGCCCTGGAGCCCAAGTTCCACAACAAGAGAAGCCATTGCAACAAGAAGCCTGCTCACCTCAGCTAGAGAGTAGCCCCCACTCCCTGTAACTAGAGAAGAGCCTGCAGCAGAAAACCCAGAATAGCAAAAAATAAAGCCCCCCCCAAATAAAATAAAATACAAGTTTTTGTTGTTGTTAAAAAAACAACACTGAACTTTATGTGGTTATTGTGAGGTTATATATCCATATGTGGTTTATATCCACATAAAGCACTTTCCTATAATACATGTTGAGTGAGAAAATAACTGCTAAATTAATCAGTAGCTATTAACTCATTTGTTGGCAGTTTTGGCAACGTTTTCATTTATTATAGTTGATTCTTACAGGGAATACTTTCAAGGTTGATCCAGACAAGGAAAAAGGTTATACTGTTGGCTATCTTCTTTTTTCTTTATAATCATTTAGTATTTTTAGTTATATGGATTATAATTTGTTCTGAAGAAATAAAGACTTTATTCCTCTTAATTTAGGCTTTTGATGAGTGACTGTGAACAGAGCTTCTTTTTTTCCATTATGGTTCTGCTTTGCTTAGATGGAAAGTCTGTTCGTTGTATATCTGGCGTTTAGTTTTAACAAATGATTCTGGCTGAGACAGTTCAGAGGAGATCAGGCACGTTCAGGGTGGGATAACTGTAGACTGATTGAGACATTTCAGGTTTGATTGTAGTCTGGATTAGAACTTTTGTTTTCATTTTCAGCATACACTTCCAATATATAACAGAACAAAAGTAGTGCTTAGTAGAATTTTTCTCAACTGTTGTTAACTCTCTGTGTTATTTCAGGTAGTGGTTTTTGAGTAGGTACTTTGCATTCAGAATTTCTTTTGAATTAGTGCTTGAAAAAATGCTATCATTTTTAAACAGCTTAATCTTTTGACAGTGATGGGTGGAGGAATAAGATTATCATGTATAAACATTTGGAACATTTTCTTTAAAAATTTTTCTTAAAATCTAAAGAAAAACAAAACGGTACAGAAGTATATAAAGTTAATACCCCCGTTCCTACTTCTCCCCAAGTCTCTCCTGAGGCATAAACAATATTGATTTCAGTTTTTAGCCTCCCACACCTGAGAAATACTTTCAAGCCACGATCATAGCTCTTACGGTTAAGAGCCGAACATAGTTATCTCTCGAAGATTTCTCTTTCTATCCTCCAGTAAACTTCCATCTTGAGGCTTTTTTCTGCCCAGTTGCTGAAACCTAGAAATCTAGAAGGTACTTGATTTCTTCCTTTCCCTCACTACCCATATCCAAACCATCCACAACTTGTTAGGATTGTACCCTCCCCAATTCAATGTAATCCCTGTTTCTTTCCACCTTCATTGCCTCTCTGTAATCCAAGCTATATATACTCCACAGGGATTATTGGAGTAGACCTCTCAGCTTCCATTATTCATCAGCTGCATGCCCCCAGCCTGTTTTCCATATGGTAGCAAGTGTTATTTATTATCTTAAAATTGAAATTGGATTTTACCCTTATATATCCCCACCCACCAAAACCTTCAGTGTGTCCCATTACTCTATTCTTTGGCATCTTCTCCCCTTGCAGCTCCCCCCCCCCCACAAATGTATACATACACATGCACATGCTCATTCCCTAAAGTGAGGAATATATTCTCTTCTTGGCACATACTTTGTTACCAAGCAGCTGCCACATGCTGGGTGATATTTTATGAGATTTTTATGTATTAACTCATTTAATCTCATAGTAACTATGAAGTGGGTATTATTTCCATTTCATATATAGGGACACAGTTCCAGAGTAGAGTACATGCCCAGTATCATAGGTGGTTAAGCAGGAGAACTCATATATCAGACCAGGCTCTCTGCTTTATGTTAAATAATTTTTTTTTCTACATAGTAGGTGCTTGGTAAACATTTGTTAAATGAATATAAATTTGTTCCCTCTGTGAGTGTACATTTAAGCTCCCTAATTTGGTTTTTCTAGAAGACTTTCTAGTCTTCCATGATCTGGTCTCCTCCAACACCACTTTCTCTAGTGTTCCTAGCAGTCTAGTCGCGCTGGCTCTTCGCAGGACTGGCTTCTTTTCGTTCTTTTAGGTCCAATCTTTTATGACCATCTTATCTAAAGTAGGTTCTCCTTGTCCTCTCTCTTTGGAGTTTATTTCCCTTTACACACTTACTGCAGTTGACAGGTTTTTTTTATTTTTATTTTTATTTATTTATCGTTTTGGGGGGTGGGGAAGGGGATGGGCGGGCCACTTCTATTGGTCTTTCATTTCTCTATTTTCATTCATCTTTGTTCTTTGGCTCCTGTGGGCCTCCCATCGCGGTGGCCTCTGTTGTCGCCGAGCACTGGCTCTGGGCACATGTGCACCAGAGCTCCGGCTCGGCAATTGGACACATCGGTCCAGCCACTCCGCGGCACGTGGGATCCTCCCAGGCCAGGGATCGAACCGGCGCCCCTTGCATTGCAAGGCAGTGTCCTTACCCACTGGACCACCAGGGGAAGCCCCAGTTTACAGATTTTTAACCTGATATATTTATTCTGTTTTCTTCCACAGTCATTAAGTCAGGTCTTTCTCATTCACAGTTGTTTCTCAGTGCCAATTACCAGCACTTGGGAGATAGTGGGTCTTCAGTAAATAGGTATTGAATGTTGAATAAATAAATACATCTGGGTTCTAGGCAAGGAGATACATGTAAGATATTTTGTGAATGAGGAAAACAGCCCATACTTCAGGGACAATTACTACACAGACTGCTGAAATCCTAGAGCATAGTCTAAATAGAATTAATTGTAAACAAACCAGAGCCCTAGTTGTTATATTTCTTTTACCTTATATTGTGAGTTTTCTCTTTTTATTCCCTACCACACTTACATATTTTCATTCTTCCTGCTAGGGTTTTTTGTTTTTTTTCTTTTCCACACTGTGAGGCTTACAGGATATTGGTACCTTGACCAGAAATTGAACCCAGGCCCTGCGCGGTTGGAGTGTGGTGTCCTAACCACTGCATCACCAGGGAATTCCTTCTTCCTGCTAGTCTTAATTGGAAACAAATGATGATGTTAGTTTGGATACTTATGATTGTAAATAATAGAAAACTTTGCCCCAAATCGTCTTAAACCACTAAAACAACATGTCTAATGAAAGAAGTCTATGAGAAGACTCCACTCATGATTTTCTTGCATTGGTTGCAGCCTCAGGTTACTGTCAAGCTGGTTTCTCATCAAAGGATTTCCTTTTTGGTTATCTCTGTCTTAAGAGTGAAAAACTTTCCTCTGGAGGTTGTTGACTAGAACTGGGTCACATGATTATACTGTCAGTCACTGGCAAGGGGCTTGGAACTATCATGACTGGCTTAGAATCAGTCAAGGTTTACCCTTAGAATTGGGGATTGAGTTATCGTCTTGTGGGAGGGAAGAATGGATTTCTGATCAAAATGTTAAGTTCTGTCTGCAAGAAAAGTAGGAGAATGGATCTCAGGCAGGCAACTATTAGACTTTGCTTAGTGGTGTCTGTGGTTTGCTAGCTTTATCCCAAGGTGATTGGGAGGCCTAATTAAATTTTTTGAAAAAACTTATTAAATCAGAAAGATTTGACTGAGTTTTTCTGTACTGATAATCTTTTTTTCTTTCTCTTTTTGTAACTCAGTGGCTTTCATTGTTAGCAATCAATAGAAAGCTATTAAATAGTAAGGTATCTGCAGCAGATAAAGTTCAATAGATTAAAAAAATATGGTGTGTCACTTTAAAGTTTAATAGTTTGTTAAAATAATACACAATAGTGTTTTAAGAAGCATCTGGGTTCTAGGCAAGGAGATACGAATTTTAATCATTGGGACAATTACTACACAGACTGCTGAAATCCTAGAGCATAGTCTAAATAGAATTAATTGTAAACAAACCAGAGCCCTAGTTGTTATATTTCTTTTACCTTATATTGTGAGTTTTCTCTTTTTATTCCCTACCACACTTACATATTTTCATTCTTCCTGCTAGGGTTTTTTGTTTTTTTTCTTTTCCACACTGTGAGGCTTACAGGATATTGGTACCTTGACCAGAAATTGAACCCAGGCCCTGCGCGGTTGGAGTGTGGTGTCCTAACCACTGCATCACCAGGGAATTCCTTCTTCCTGCTAGTCTTAATTGGAAACAAATGATGATGTTAGTTTGGATACTTATGATTGTAAATAATAGAAAACTTTGCCCCAAATCGTCTTAAACCACTAAAACAACATGTCTAATGAAAGAAGTCTATGAGAAGACTCCACTCATGATTTTCTTGCATTGGTTGCAGCCTCAGGTTACTGTCAAGCTGGTTTCTCATCAAAGGATTTCCTTTTTGGTTATCTCTGTCTTAAGAGTGAAAAACTTTCCTCTGGAGGTTGTTGACTAGAACTGGGTCACATGATTATACTGTCAGTCACTGGCAAGGGGCTTGGAACTATCATGACTGGCTTAGAATCAGTCAAGGTTTACCCTTAGAATTGGGGATTGAGTTATCGTCTTGTGGGAGGGAAGAATGGATTTCTGATCAAAATGTTAAGTTCTGTCTGCAAGAAAAGTAGGAGAATGGATCTCAGGCAGGCAACTATTAGACTTTGCTTAGTGGTGTCTGTGGTTTGCTAGCTTTATCCCAAGGTGATTGGGAGGCCTAATTAAATTTTTTGAAAAAACTTATTAAATCAGAAAGATTTGACTGAGTTTTTCTGTACTGATAATCTTTTTTTCTTTCTCTTTTTGTAACTCAGTGGCTTTCATTGTTAGCAATCAATAGAAAGCTATTAAATAGTAAGGTATCTGCAGCAGATAAAGTTCAATAGATTAAAAAAATATGGTGTGTCACTAAGTTTATAGTTTAGTTCAGGAGTTGCAGTGCAGAGATGTGAATATTAAAGTAATAATACACAATAGTGTTTTAAGAAGCACAGGACATGTTATGATTAATTTTTTTTGAGTAACATAAGAGTTGCTATTCTTAGGGAATTTGTAAGAGATGTAGAATCTTGGGCTTTACCCAAGATCTACTGACTGTTATCCACATTTTAACAAGATCTGCCCATGTGCCAAAACTAGAAAGATCCCTGTGTCCTAACTGGAAAAAAAAAAATCTAATTTGTGTTGACATCAGGATTTGAAAAGCTGGAACAGAAAGTTCTCTTGTGGGTGAGACTTGAGCTTGACCTGAAGAACAGGTCCAGCCAGAGGTATTTCAGATGGAGGATAATGTGATTTTACTCATATCCAAATTTGTGTTGCCCGTTTTACAGGATGAATGGGAAGGGATAATGGAATAGTAGTGTGGATCCTGTGACTGTTGGTGGGGAAATCACCCTAGAGGGAAGGAAGAAAGAATTTTTGCAAGACTTCATTTTTAAGAAATTGTTTATTTGTTTATTTATGGTTGCCCTGGGTCTTTGTTGCTAATGCACAGACTTTATCTAGTTATGGCAAGCAGGGGCTACTCTTGAGTTGTGGTATGTAGGCTTCTCATTGCAGTGACTTCTTGTTGTGAAACAGGGGGCACGGGATTTAGTAGTTGCAGTTCGCAGGCTCTAGAGCACAGGCTCAGTAGTTGTAATGCACTTGGCTTTAGTTGCCCCACAGTATGTGGGATCTTCCCAGTTCAGGGATCGAACCTGTGTTCCTTGCATTGGCAGGCAAATTCTTAACCACTGGACAACCAGGGAAGTCCAAAACCCTCTTATTAAAGACTATTGTACCTGTTTGCTGTGTGGTGTTTAATCACTCTGTGTCCAACTATTTGTGACCCCATGGACTATAACCTACCAGGCTCTTCTCAGGGGTTTCTCCAAGCAAGAATACTGGAGTAGGTTATTCTCCAGGGGATCTTTCAGACCTAGGGATCAAACCCGGATCTCCCGCATTGCAGGCATATTCTTTAGTGTCTGAGTCACCAAGGAAGGCCATTGTACATGTTTACGAGGGTTTTTTTTTTTTTATAATTAAAATATTAGCTATATTAGATAGTTGAATCATAACTTGATCACTTATTGAAGGAAACAAACCAGCAACCTTTGAAACTACTGGAATTGAATTACCACTCCCATTTGACAACTGAATAGTTTTGAGAGAGCTGTTCCACTATACCTTGACATTTAGCTAAAACAATTGGCTAAATTATGTATCTTAGCCATTTCTTACAATGGCATTCAAGTAACTTTGAATCTTAAAGACTTAGAAGCTTTGAATCTTAAAGCTTAGTAGTAACTATAGCTTTTAGTGGCTTATTTCAGATAGGTAAGCATAATGAAGGCTTCCCAGATGGCACTAGTGGTAAAGGGTCTGCCTGCCAATGTACAGGAGACACAGAGATGGGTGTTCAATCCCTGGGTCAGGAAGATTTCCCCTAGAGGATGGCATGGCAACTCATTCCAGTGCTCGTGCCTGGAGAATCCCCATGGACAGAGGAACCTGGCAGGCTACAGTCCATGGGTTCTCAAAAAGTTGGGTATTACTGAGCATGCATACGCATGTAAATATAGTTTTTCAATGGAAAATCCAGCCTGTTTTGCAAGTTAGGTATTGGTTTTCATCCTTAAATCACAGCAGAATTTTTTTTCTCTCTTGACAAGTCAGATCATTTAGTAGTATAACATACTAATTAAAATGTGTAATTGTTCTTCTAAACCAGATATAGCTATCCTGCAGCATAGAGGACTTAATCTGTAAAGGATTCAGGGTCAACATAATTGTCTGACATCATGTTTGGTTTTAAGATATAGATCGTGGGTGGTAGTGGTTTAGTTGCCTAGTCATGTCTGACTCTTTGGTCTTAAGATACGTTTCTAGAGACTTTAATGTACTGTTTTGTACCCAAAAATACTTGCCTCTGTTTCTTAGATTGTGTGGAAAAGAATGTTCTTGAATTTGAGTGTTTAGGCTTTAAAGGGCTTTAGGCTAGTTTCGTTTAAGTAACTTGGCTTTTGCCAAGTTTGAGGCAAGATAACTTGGGATTCCTTTAATGTATGAGAGGAGGCTGTTATTTATCAAATCTGACCCTAACGAATAGTGACTAGATAGCTGGCTTACAAAGAGCGGAGTCCAAAAGGCATGATGAGGATTTCAAAGTTTAACCACGGAGTAAACTTCTTTCCTGCCTTTTATTTTTTGGCATATTTCCCTTTGGTCAGTGAAAAATTAACTTGAGCAACCCTTTGAAACTACGGGAATTGAATTACCACTCCCATTTGACAACTGAATAGTTTTGAGAGAGCTGTTCCACTATACCTTGACATTTAGCTAAAACAATTGGCTAAATTATGTATCTTAGCCATTTCTTACAATGGCATTCAAGTAACTTTGAATCTTAAAGACTTAGAAGCTTTGAATCTTAAAGCTTAGTAGTAACTATAGCTTTTAGTGGCTTATTTCAGATAGGTAAGCATAATGAAGGCTTCCCAGATGGCACTAGTGGTAAAGGGTCTGCCTGCCAATGTACAGGAGACACAGAGATGGGTGTTCAATCCCTGGGTCAGGAAGATTTCCCCTAGAGGATGGCATGGCAACTCATTCCAGTGCTCGTGCCTGGAGAATCCCCATGGACAGAGGAACCTGGCAGGCTACAGTCCATGGGTTCTCAAAAAGTTGGGTATTACTGAGCATGCATACGCATGTAAATATAGTTTTTCAATGGAAAATCCAGCCTGTTTTGCAAGTTAGGTATTGGTTTTCATCCTTAAATCACAGCAGAATTTTTTTTCTCTCTTGACAAGTCAGATCATTTAGTAGTATAACATACTAATTAAAATGTGTAATTGTTCTTCTAAACCAGATATAGCTATCCTGCAGCATAGAGGACTTAATCTGTAAAGGATTCAGGGTCAACATAATTGTCTGACATCATGTTTGGTTTTAAGATATAGATCGTGGGTGGTAGTGGTTTAGTTGCCTAGTCATGTCTGACTCTTTGGTCTTAAGATACGTTTCTAGAGACTTTAATGTACTGTTTTGTACCCAAAAATACTTGCCTCTGTTTCTTAGATTGTGTGGAAAAGAATGTTCTTGAATTTGAGTGTTTAGGCTTTAAAGGGCTTTAGGCTAGTTTCGTTTAAGTAACTTGGCTTTTGCCAAGTTTGAGGCAAGATAACTTGGGATTCCTTTAATGTATGAGAGGAGGCTGTTATTTATCAAATCTGACCCTAACGAATAGTGACTAGATAGCTGGCTTACAAAGAGCGGAGTCCAAAAGGCATGATGAGGATTTCAAAGTTTAACCACGGAGTAAACTTCTTTCCTGCCTTTTATTTTTTGGCATATTTCCCTTTGGTCAGTGATTACCAAAATGTGGTCTGCCCTCCAAATGCCTAAGAATTAGAATTGTTTGAAGGACTTGTAAGAAACTTCAGATTCCTGGTTCCACCACAGACATACTGAATCATATCTGGAGGTGAGACCTGATAATCTGTGTTTTAAACCCCCTTCCTTAGGGATTGTTATATATCCTTGGTTTTGAGAATCTGGTTTCTATGTGGATGGCTTTCATCTTCGGATCTTTCCCACATTCATCTATAACTCATGTTTCACTTAATTTTCATATGTTAGGGCAGGAAGTTCTTTTTTTTTTTTTTCCCTTTCTTTTTTGGCTGAATTATACCGCATGTGGGATCTTAGTTCCATGATCAGGAATCAAACCTGTGCCACTTGCAGTCTGTCCTGCAGTGAAAGCAGAGTCCTAAACACTGGAAAGTCAGGGAATTTTCTAGGGTAGGAAGGTTTTGGGGGCTTCGCTGGTGGCACTAACAATAAAGAAGCCGTCAGCCAGTGCAGGAGACTCTGGTTCAATCCTGGGTCAAGAAGATCCCCTCCTGGAAGAGAGCATGGCAACCCATTCCATTATTCTTGCCTGGAGAATCCCATGGACAGAGGAGCCTGGTGGGCGATAGTCTATAGGGTTGCAGAGTCAGACATGACTGAAGTGACTTAGGAGGCGCACAGGAAGGTTTATTTTTTAACTTTTTTGCTTTTACCAAGTTTTGTTGTTTACAGCTCTATATAATCCACATCCATCATAAGTATATCTTTGATGCCTCCCACATGACTCCTGTCTCACTTCCCCCCATCCCAGCCCTCCAGGTTGTTGCATAGCCCCCATGTAAGATCCCTTAGTTCCACAGTGTACTCAAAATAGTTAACACTTTTACATATGATAATGTAGGTTTCCATGTTACTCTTTCCAAACCTCTCTCCCACTCTTTGAGTTTGCAAGTTGACTAACTTGGGATTCCTTTAATGTATGAGAGGAGGCTGTTATTTATCAAATCTGACCCTAACGAATAGTGACTAGATAGCTGGCTTACAAAGAGCGGAGTCCAAAAGGCATGATGAGGATTTCAAAGTTTAACCACGGAGTAAACTTCTTTCCTGCCTTTTATTTTTTGGCATATTTCCCTTTGGTCAGTGATTACCAAAATGTGGTCTGCCCTCCAAATGCCTAAGAATTAGAATTGTTTGAAGGACTTGTAAGAAACTTCAGATTCCTGGTTCCACCACAGACATACTGAATCATATCTGGAGGTGAGACCTGATAATCTGTGTTTTAAACCCCCTTCCTTAGGGATTGTTATATATCCTTGGTTTTGAGAATCTGGTTTCTATGTGGATGGCTTTCATCTTCGGATCTTTCCCACATTCATCTATAACTCATGTTTCACTTAATTTTCATATGTTAGGGCAGGAAGTTCTTTTTTTTTTTTTTTCCCTTTCTTTTTTGGCTGAATTATACCGCATGTGGGATCTTAGTTCCATGATCAGGAATCAAACCTGTGCCACTTGCAGTCTGTCCTGCAGTGAAAGCAGAGTCCTAAACACTGGAAAGTCAGGGAATTTTCTAGGGTAGGAAGGTTTTGGGGGCTTCGCTGGTGGCACTAACAATAAAGAAGCCGTCAGCCAGTGCAGGAGACTCTGGTTCAATCCTGGGTCAAGAAGATCCCCTCCTGGAAGAGAGCATGGCAACCCATTCCATTATTCTTGCCTGGAGAATCCCATGGACAGAGGAGCCTGGTGGGCGATAGTCTATAGGGTTGCAGAGTCAGACATGACTGAAGTGACTTAGGAGGCGCACAGGAAGGTTTATTTTTTAACTTTTTTGCTTTTACCAAGTTTTGTTGTTTACAGCTCTATATAATCCACATCCATCATAAGTATATCTTTGATGCCTCCCACATGACTCCTGTCTCACTTCCCCCCATCCCAGCCCTCCAGGTTGTTGCATAGCCCCCATGTAAGATCCCTTAGTTCCACAGTGTACTCAAAATAGTTAACACTTTTACATATGATAATGTAGGTTTCCATGTTACTCTTTCCAAACCTCTCTCCCACTCTTCCCTCCCCTCAGTGTCCATAGGTCTGTTCTCTATGTCTGTTTCTCCATCGCTGCTCTGAAGAATGTTTTTGTTTTTGTTTTAAATTTTTTTGGGAGGGTTGGGAAGGGAGGAGGGCGGGCGGGCCACTTCTATTGGTCTTTGATTTCTCTATTTTCATCCATCTTTGTTCTTTGGCCCGCGTGGGCCTCCCATCGCAGTGGCCTCTGTTGTCGCAGAGCACCGGCTCTGGGCATATGTGCTCCAGAGCTCCGGCTCGGTGATTGGACACATCGGTCCAGCCGCTCCGCGGCACATGGGATCTTCCCAGGCCAGGGATCGAATCGGCGCCCCTTGCACTGCAAGGCGGTGTCCTTACCCACTGGATCACCAGGGAAGCCCTAAGGAATGTTTTTGATTGCTGGTTTTTTTTTTTTTTCCTTTGTTTTTGTTAAGCGAAAGATTCATATGCATGGTATAAATATCAACAAGCATGAAAGGGCAAACAATGAACAGTTAATTCCTCATTCCCCTGTTTTAGTGCATTGTGCTGTTCTAAACCCTTTAATATATTAATTCACTCAGTTCTTCCAAACAGTCCAGTGAGGTAGGGCATGTTACTGTTCCCATTTTATAGAAGACAGAAACAGGCCTAGAGAGGCTAAATCACTTTTTCAAAGTCACATAGCCAGGAATTGTCTAGGAGTCTGGCTCATAACTTTTTTTTTTTTTGGCTCATAACTTTTAAACGACTTCTGCTGAGTGAGAAGGATGTAAGGGTTAACTAGATCAAAACATGTGAAAAGCTAGTTTTGGGAGGGTATAGAGTTCATCTTCAACATGGTAAATGTTTCACATGAACTCTAACAGCCTTCCCTGGAGTTTCGTCTAAGCCTGGTATCTAATCCTCATGTAATTTCAAACTAAATTGGTTCTTACCTGGAGAGTAGTCTTCATGAATTGATGATACTGAACAAGAAAATGGTAGCAACTGATCTTTTCAATGTCCTATCATTGACTGGCTGTGTTTTATTTATATGGGTGGAGCTTGGAATATGGTAATTTTTCTATTATATATCTTTTGCCTTTATTTATAGAATTATTTCTGTGACGCTGGCATAGATTGAAGGCAGGAGGAGAAGGCCATCATCAGAGGGTGAGATGGTTAGATGGCATCACCTACTCATTGGACATGAGTCTGAGCAACTCTGAAAGATGGTGAAGGACAGGGAAGCCTAGTGTGCTGAAGTCCCTGGGGTCCCAAAGTTGGACATGACTGAGTGACGGAACAACGAATGATTATGGCCAGGAAACAGTGATAGGTTCTTTACATGGCCAGAGATTTTTGACATCTTTTTTTCTTTTTTTAAATTTTCATTGGAGTCAGTTGATTTACATTGTTGTGTTAGTTTCAAGTGTATAGCCAAGTGAATCAGTTCTGCTAATATATATGCATTCTTTTTTAGATTCTTTCCCCATATACACCATTAAAGAGTATTGAGTAAAGTTCCCTGTGCTGTACAGTAGGTCCTTATTAGTTATCTAGTTTATGTATGTTGTTGTTTAGTTGCTCGTTTGTGTCCGACTCCTTTGCAACCCCATGGACTATAGCCTGCCAGGTTCCTCTACCCATGGAATTTCCCAGGCAGGAATACCGGCGTGGGTTGCTATTTCCTTCTCCAGGGCTTGACATCTTCTTAAATAAAGGATATCTTTGCTTCACCCATTTAATGGACTGTTTAAACCATATTTCTTTCTTTTTGGGGAGGTGAGCGCTGGGCGGGGAGAGTGGGTTGGGGAGGGAGGGGGCAGGCAGGCCAATTCTATTGGTCTTTTTTTAATTTATCTATTTTCATCCATCATTATTCTTTGGCTCGTCTGGGCCTCCCATAGCAGTGGCCTCTGTTGTCCCAGAGCGCCGGCTCTGGGCGCATGCTTTCCAGAGCTCCAGCTGGGTAGTCGGACACATCGGTCCAGCCGCCACGCGGCACATGGGATCTTCCCAGGCCAGGGCTCGAACCGGTGCCCCTTGCACTGCAAGGCGGTGTCCTTACCTACTGGACCACCAGGGAAGCCCTAAACCGTATTTCTTAAAGCGTTAGGGCATAATATATCATTTGGAAGAACTTAATGTGGAAAGATACTTAGTTTCTTTCTCCTCTTATTTTCTAAATGATGTGATCTAGGGATTCTAATGTCTGAGTGTTAGAACTGAAGAACCTCTTGTTAGGCCTTGAGTTTTGTGCATGAAGTGTCTTTAAAGTCAGGTGACATTTACTGAACTCTGACCATATGCCAGGAACTGTGTGTAACTTAACTGATCTGTTTTAGTAACTACGATCAAGCTAATAGGAAACAATCGATGGGAAGCTCTGAGCAACTCTGAAAGATGGTGAAGGACAGGGAAGCCTAGTGTGCTGAAGTCCCTGGGGTCCCAAAGTTGGACATGACTGAGTGACGGAACAACGAATGATTATGGCCAGGAAACAGTGATAGGTTCTTTACATGGCCAGAGATTTTTGACATCTTTTTTTCTTTTTTTAAATTTTCATTGGAGTCAGTTGATTTACATTGTTGTGTTAGTTTCAAGTGTATAGCCAAGTGAATCAGTTCTGCTAATATATATGCATTCTTTTTTAGATTCTTTCCCCATATACACCATTAAAGAGTATTGAGTAAAGTTCCCTGTGCTGTACAGTAGGTCCTTATTAGTTATCTAGTTTATGTATGTTGTTGTTTAGTTGCTCGTTTGTGTCCGACTCCTTTGCAACCCCATGGACTATAGCCTGCCAGGTTCCTCTACCCATGGAATTTCCCAGGCAGGAATACCGGCGTGGGTTGCTATTTCCTTCTCCAGGGCTTGACATCTTCTTAAATAAAGGATATCTTTGCTTCACTCCATTTAATGGACTGTTTAAACCATATTTCTTTCTTTTTTGGGGGGAGGGGGTGCGCTGGGCGGGGAGAGTGGGTTGGGGAGGGAGGGGGCAGGCAGGCCAATTCTATTGGTCTTTTTTTAATTTATCTATTTTCATCCATCATTATTCTTTGGCTCGTCTGGGCCTCCCATAGCAGTGGCCTCTGTTGTCCCAGAGCGCCGGCTCTGGGCGCATGCTTTCCAGAGCTCCAGCTGGGTAGTCGGACACATCGGTCCAGCCGCCACGCGGCACATGGGATCTTCCCAGGCCAGGGCTCGAACCGGTGCCCCTTGCACTGCAAGGCGGTGTCCTTACCTACTGGACCACCAGGGAAGCCCTAAACCGTATTTCTTAAAGCGTTAGGGCATAATATATCATTTGGAAGAACTTAATGTGGAAAGATACTTAGTTTCTTTCTCCTCTTATTTTCTAAATGATGTGATCTAGGGATTCTAATGTCTGAGTGTTAGAACTGAAGAACCTCTTGTTAGGCCTTGAGTTTTGTGCATGAAGTGTCTTTAAAGTCAGGTGACATTTACTGAACTCTGACCATATGCCAGGAACTGTGTGTAACTTAACTGATCTGATCCTCATGATATCACATACGTAACTTACAGAAAGTCACAGAGCTAATAGATAGTGAAGTCAGGATTCAATTCCAGATACATCCTTTTTTTAAAAAAAAAAAAAATTATTTATATTTATTTGGCTGCACTTGGTCTCTGTTGTAACATGTGGAATCCAGTTCCCTGACCAGGGATCAAACCTGGGCCCCCTGCATTGGGAGCACAGAGTCTTAGCCACTGGACCACCAGGGAATTCTCCAATTCCAGATATATCTGATTCTAAATCTTGTTATTTCCTTTCTACTCTGCAGACTCTGTACAAGGGTAACAGTTTATCAAATCTTTAGCTCTTAACTTTGGTTCCAGCATGGCTAGCAAAACTCTGAAGAAATACATAATAGAAGTCAGATGACTTTGCCCATTTATCGTGCTGTTTTGTGATTTTTAAGTTAATCTAAGTCAAAGGAAGCCATTTTGTGAATTTAGACAGCTAATTTAAATGGAAACCACATTAAAGGTAAGTGAGGTTTTGAAGTTCATTCTTTTGGCTACACGTTGCTCTCATATAGTCCCTGGAAAATGTGTTAAAAAGGCCAGGAGTCGAGGCTTCCCCTGATGGTCCAGTGGGTAAGGACATCGCCTTGCAGTGCAAGGGGCGCCGGTTCGATCCCTGGCCTGGGAAGATCCCATGTGCCGCGGAGCGGCTGGACGAATATGTCCAATTACCGAGCCGGAGCTCTGGCGCGCATGCGCCCAGAGCCAGCGCTCTGCGACAACAGAGGCCACTGCGATGGGAGGCCCACAGGAGCCGAAGAACAAAGACGGATGAAAATAGAGAAATGAAAGACTAATAGAAGTGGCTCGCCCATCCCCCTCCCTCCCCACCCCCCCCCCGAAAAGATAAATAAATAAAAAATAAATGTCTAAAACAAAAAAGGCCAGGAGTCCATTCTCGCCTTCAGGTCTCAGCTTCTCTTTCTTTTACTCTAGTCAACCTAGATGCTTGATTAGCTGAAACCTCTTTAGGAGTTTTGTGCATGAAGTGTCTTTAAAGTCAGGTGACATTTACTGAACTCTGACCATATGCCAGGAACTGTGTGTAACTTAACTGATCTGATCCTCATGATATCACATACGTAACTTACAGAAAGTCACAGAGCTAATAGATAGTGAAGTCAGGATTCAATTCCAGATACATCCTTTTTTTAAAAAAAAAAAAAATTATTTATATTTATTTGGCTGCACTTGGTCTCTGTTGTAACATGTGGAATCCAGTTCCCTGACCAGGGATCAAACCTGGGCCCCCTGCATTGGGAGCACAGAGTCTTAGCCACTGGACCACCAGGGAATTCTCCAATTCCAGATATATCTGATTCTAAATCTTGTTATTTCCTTTCTACTCTGCAGACTCTGTACAAGGGTAACAGTTTATCAAATCTTTAGCTCTTAACTTTGGTTCCAGCATGGCTAGCAAAACTCTGAAGAAATACATAATAGAAGTCAGATGACTTTGCCCATTTATCGTGCTGTTTTGTGATTTTTAAGTTAATCTAAGTCAAAGGAAGCCATTTTGTGAATTTAGACAGCTAATTTAAATGGAAACCACATTAAAGGTAAGTGAGGTTTTGAAGTTCATTCTTTTGGCTACACGTTGCTCTCATATAGTCCCTGGAAAATGTGTTAAAAAGGCCAGGAGTCGAGGCTTCCCCTGATGGTCCAGTGGGTAAGGACATCGCCTTGCAGTGCAAGGGGCGCCGGTTCGATCCCTGGCCTGGGAAGATCCCATGTGCCGCGGAGCGGCTGGACGAATATGTCCAATTACCGAGCCGGAGCTCTGGCGCGCATGCGCCCAGAGCCAGCGCTCTGCGACAACAGAGGCCACTGCGATGGGAGGCCCACAGGAGCCGAAGAACAAAGACGGATGAAAATAGAGAAATGAAAGACTAATAGAAGTGGCTCGCCCATCCCCCTCCCTCCCCACCCCACCCCCGAAAAGATAAATAAATAAAAAATAAATGTCTAAAACAAAAAAGGCCAGGAGTCCATTCTCGCCTTCAGGTCTCAGCTTCTCTTTCTTTTACTCTAGTCATAGTCACCCCTCACCCCCAGTCCCTTCAACACAAAGAAATAGAGAGGAGCTATGTTAAAGCTCTTTTTCTAGGTTGTTTTAAAATCCGACTATTCTGAAAACTGATTAAACTGGGTTTTCTAAGTGAGCAGTTCCTTAACCTTGACTTAGTAAAACATTAAAATATTTATGGCACCTACCACTGACCCCTCTTCTGCAATGCAGTAGTTAATCTGGTAGTTTCTGAATAAATACTAGTATTAGGCAATTCAAGACTTAGGACAGAGGTGGGGCAGGGGGAGGAATAGTGAATGTATAAGAGCCCTAGACAGCAGATTGAACAGAACTACCCCTTTTATACAAGCAAAACCTAAATGAATGTTAAGACTCATTATTTCTCTACAATTAGTGATTGTTTCTGTCAGTAGTATTATTTATATTTTTGCTTTGATTGTTTGGAATAATCTAAGTTTTAAGAAAATATAGGCTTCCCTGGTGGTCCAGTGGGTAAGGACACTGCCTTGCAGTGCAAGGGGCGCCAGTTCGATCCCTGGCCTGGGAAGATCCCACGTGCCGCGGAGCGGCTGGACTGTTGTGTCCAACTACCCAGCTGGAACTCTGGAGCGCTTGCGCCCAGAGGTGGTGCTTTGCAGCAAGAGATGCCACTGCGATGGGAGGCCCACACCGGCCAAAAGAACAGAGACGGACGAAAATGAATAAATGAAAGACCAATAGAAGTGGCCAAAAAAAAAAAAAAAGAAACTATAGACATAGGTTTTTTATAATATGAAATCATAGTTTAAAAATTATATATTCCAAATTAAAAGTTTTGTTTAATGTGTATATATTTATACTTAGAATCTGTGTCTGTATATTTTAAAAACAGTTTTATTGAGATATTCACATATTATTCAATTTATCCATTTAAAGTGTACAATTCAGTGGTTTTTTTTTTTGGTATATTCACAAAGTTATGCAACCAAGAGCACAGTTTAATTTTAGAACATTTGTACAGCACTAGCAATCATTCCCAACCTCCTTTTCTTTCTAACCTCGTCCCCTCCCCCAGCCCTAGGCAACTGCAAATCTATTTTCTGTCTCTTTAGATTTGCCTGTTTTGGACATTTCATGTAAATGGAATCGTGATCTTTTGTGATAGACTCCTTTCATTTAGTGTAATTTTTCAAAGTTCTTTCAAGCTATAGCGTGTATCAGCACTTTGTTTTATGTATATATGCCATTTTTTTTGCCATTTTTTATATATTTTTAATTTTGCTTTTTAATTTTTGAAAATTTTATTGACATGTAGCTGCTTTTCTGCTGTACAACAAAACGATTCAGTTATGTATATATGTTCTTTCTCATTTTCTTTTCCATTATGATTTATCACAGGATATTGAACATAGCTCCCTGTGCTATGATAGGGCCTTGATGTTTATCCATCCTGTATATAATTTGTGTCTGCTAATTCCAAACTCCCAATCCTTCATGCCTCCCCTCTTCTCCCCCCTTGGGAACCACAAGTTTGTTCTCTCTGTCTGTGAACCTGTTTCTATTTCATAGATAAGTTCATTTGTGCTGTGTTTTAGATTCTGCGTATAAGTGATATCATATGGTATTTGTCTTTCTGACTTACTTTGCTTATTATGATAATCCGTAGGTCTGTCCTTGTTGCTGCAAATGGTATTATTTCAAAATGGCTTAGTAATAATCCATTATATTAATTTTGTTTTTTAAATGTAACACCTGTGAGAAACTTCCCCTTCTGGGAAGATGGAGTGGATGGTGGTGGTGAGTTTTCCTGGGATTTTGCTTCGTGCAGCCCAGACTTGGCACTCTGGAAGCCAGCAACCTGGAAACACCAGCAGACAAAACAGCAACTCCAACAGAAGGCTGCTTTCTCTAGCCAAAAAAACCAGGAAAAGGGCAGTCTAACAAGACAAAAAAACTTTTCAGACAGTGACTGCTCTACTCCAAATACCACAGGAAAAACCTGTGGTCCTGTCCCCTGCCTGTGTCAGCAAAGACCAGATACGTTAGCCCTGACTTCCACCCTCTGGTGGTGTGCTCTCGCTCACCACGTCCTTTACCCATGGGCACTGGGGAAGTCTCCAATGTTTTGTTTTCTGATTCTTCTTTATATCTTGAATTTCTTTGCTAAGGCTATTTATATTTGTTTTAAGCTGTTCATAATTGTTCATTGAAGCATTTTTATCATGGCTGCTTTATGTCAGGTAATTCTGACATTTCTGTCATCTTGATGTTGACATCTTTTGATTGCCTTTTCTCATTCAGCTTGATACGGTTCTTGGTATGACAAGTGATTTTCAGTTGACACCTACACATTTTCTTATTATGTTATGAGACTCTGGATCTTGTTTCAAGGTTGAAGGTATTTTGACATGCAGATAAGACTGACACTGCTCTCAAAGTGGGTGGGAGAGAGGAAGGGTGGTGGGCAGGAGAAGCCAGTGGGGACAGAAGTCCATGTGCCCTGCTGACCTGCTGTGATAACCAAGGTGGGGAGGCTCCTCAGTATTGCTGGGCAGGGATCAGAGTCCAGGTCCCCACATGGTTCCACTACACACGAGTTTTGAAGTGGCCTCATTATTGCTGGTTGACCTTGAAAGTCCTGGCTCCTCTGTTCTAGGCCTCCTCCTCTGACGCCCCACACCTCGCTCTCCTCCAACCAAGGAGAAGGGTGGGTTCTCATTACAGGAGAGCAGGGTTGAAAGCCCTGGTTCCCTCTTTGGCCTTCTCTGATGCCATCCTGGTGGGGACATTTACAGCCTCTAAAGGGATGATTATATTAGTTTGAGAAGAAAATGTTAGAAAAAAGCTATGCATAGCTTCCCTGGTGATCCAGTGGGTAGAGTCCACCTTGCAGTGCTAAGGGGCACCAGTTCGATCCCTGGGCCGGGAAGATCCAGCGTGCTGTGGAAAGCTAGACTGGTGTATCCAGTTATGAGCCAGTGCTCTGGAATGCATGCACCTAGAGCCAGAGCTCTGCAACGAGAGAAGCCACTGCAATGAAAGGCCCGCAAAGGCCAAAGGATAAAGATAGATGAAAATAAACGGATAAAAAAATCAATTAAAGAGGCCAAAATTAAAAAAAAAAAAAAGGCACTATATAGTGTATTTTTTAAACATTTATTTATTTATTTATTTATTTATTTATTTGGTGGGGGGTGGTGTTAGGGAGGGAGGGGGTGGGCGGACCACTTCTATTGGTCTTTCATTTCTCTATTTTTATCCATCTTTATTCTTAGGCTCCTGTGGGCCTCCCATCGCGGTGGCCTCTGTCGTTGCAGAGCACTAGCTCTGGGCACATGCACTCCAGAGCTCCGGCTCGGTAATTGGACACATCAGTCCAGCTGCTCCGTGGCACGTGGGATCTTCCCAGGCCAGGGATCGAACTGGCGCCCCTTGCACTGCAAGGCGGTGTCCTTACCCACTGGACCACCAGGGGAAGCCCAGTGTTTCCGTTTTATTTTAAAAGTAATAGAGATAAAAGATATATACTCAGAAAACTATAAAATATTAATGAAAGAAATTGAAGACAATGCAAACAGAAAAATATACCATGCTCTTGGATTGAAAGAATTAATATTATTAAATAAATCAACATTCAAAAAACTAAGATCATGGCATTTGACCTAACCAGTTCATGGGAAACAGATGGTGAAAAAATGGAAACAGTGACAGACTTTATTTTCTTGGACTCCAAAATCACTGCAGATGATGACAGCCATGAAATTAAGATGAAAAAAAGCTATGACAAACCTGTTGTATTGAGAAAACAGAGACATCACTTTGCCTACAAAGATCTCTATAGGCAAAGCTATGGTTTTTCCAGTAGTCATGTGTGGATTTGAGAATTGGATCATTGATAAGGCTGAGCACCAAAGAATGATGCTTTCAGACTGTGGTGCTGAAGAAGACTCTTGAACAGGAGCTCAAACCAGTCAATCCTAAAGGAAATCAACACTGAATATTCATTGAAAGGAATGATGCTGAAGCTGAAGCTCCATTACTTTGGCTACTTGATGTGAAGCACTAACTCATTGGAAATCACTCTTATTTTGGGAAAGACTGAGGGCAAGAGGAGACAGTGAGTGGCGGCACAGGATGAGAGGGTTGGATTGGCATGTGGTACATCAAGACAGACTTTAAAGGCCAAAGGATAAAGATAGATGAAAATAAACGGATAAAAAAATCAATTAAAGAGGCCAAAATTAAAAAAAAAAAAAAGGCACTATATAGTGTATTTTTTAAACATTTATTTATTTATTTATTTATTTATTTATTTGGTGGGGGGTGGTGTTAGGGAGGGAGGGGGTGGGCGGACCACTTCTATTGGTCTTTCATTTCTCTATTTTTATCCATCTTTATTCTTAGGCTCCTGTGGGCCTCCCATCGCGGTGGCCTCTGTCGTTGCAGAGCACTAGCTCTGGGCACATGCACTCCAGAGCTCCGGCTCGGTAATTGGACACATCAGTCCAGCTGCTCCGTGGCACGTGGGATCTTCCCAGGCCAGGGATCGAACTGGCGCCCCTTGCACTGCAAGGCGGTGTCCTTACCCACTGGACCACCAGGGGAAGCCCAGTGTTTCCGTTTTATTTTAAAAGTAATAGAGATAAAAGATATATACTCAGAAAACTATAAAATATTAATGAAAGAAATTGAAGACAATGCAAACAGAAAAATATACCATGCTCTTGGATTGAAAGAATTAATATTATTAAATAAATCAACATTCAAAAAACTAAGATCATGGCATTTGACCTAACCAGTTCATGGGAAACAGATGGTGAAAAAATGGAAACAGTGACAGACTTTATTTTCTTGGACTCCAAAATCACTGCAGATGATGACAGCCATGAAATTAAGATGAAAAAAAGCTATGACAAACCTGTTGTATTGAGAAAACAGAGACATCACTTTGCCTACAAAGATCTCTATAGGCAAAGCTATGGTTTTTCCAGTAGTCATGTGTGGATTTGAGAATTGGATCATTGATAAGGCTGAGCACCAAAGAATGATGCTTTCAGACTGTGGTGCTGAAGAAGACTCTTGAACAGGAGCTCAAACCAGTCAATCCTAAAGGAAATCAACACTGAATATTCATTGAAAGGAATGATGCTGAAGCTGAAGCTCCATTACTTTGGCTACTTGATGTGAAGCACTAACTCATTGGAAATCACTCTTATTTTGGGAAAGACTGAGGGCAAGAGGAGACAGTGAGTGGCGGCACAGGATGAGAGGGTTGGATGGTGGCATCACCTACTCGATAGACATGACTTTGAGCAAAATCAGGGAGATAGTGAAAAACAAGGAAACTTGGCATGCTGCAGTCCATGGGGTCACAAAGAGTTGGGCATGACTGAGCAACTGAACATCAACCCAAGGCGATCTATAGATCCAATGCAGTCCTTATCAAAATACCAAATGGCATTTCCCACAGAACTAAAGTAATTAAAAATTTCGTATGGAAACACAAAAGACTCTGAGAAGCCAAAACAATCTTGAGAAGGAAGAATGAAGAGGGAGAAATTATTCTCCCTGACCTCAGACTGTATTACAAAAGCTGCAGTAATTAATACAGTGTGGTATTTGCACAAAGACAGATTTATAGATCATTCAAACAGGATAGTAAGCCTGTAAACCCATGCACTGATGGTCAGTTAATCTATGATGTGTGAGCATGCTAAGTCACTTCAATTGTGTCCGACTCTGTGAGCCTATGGACTGTAACCCACCAGGGTCCTCTGTCCATGGGAATTTTTTTTTTTAATTCTTTTTTTTTGGAGGTGGGGGGATAAATGAAAGACCAACAGAAGTCTTTCATTTATCTATTTTTCATCCGTCTTTGTTCTTTGGCCCGTGTGGGCCTCCCATTTTGGTGGCCTCTGTTGTCACAGAGCACCAGCTCTGGACGCATGCGCTCCAGAGCTCCGGCTCGGTAATTGGACACATTGGTCCAGCCGCTCCGCGGCACGTGGGATCTTCCCAGGCCAGGGATCGAACTGGCGCCCCTTGCACTGCAAGGCGGTGTCCTTACCCACTGGACCACCAGGGAAGGCCCTGTCCATGGGATTATACGGGCAGGAATACTGGTGTGGGTTGCTGTGTTCTCCTCCAGGGGATCTTCCCAACTGAAGGATCTAATCCACATCTTTTAAGTCTAATGCATTGGCAGGCTGATTCTTTTCCCCTATTGCCACCTAGGAAGACCAATCTATGACATAAGAAGGCAAGAATATACAAAGGAGAAAAGATAGACTCTTCATAAATGGTCTTGGGAAAACTGCAGCTACATGTAAAAAAATGAAATTAGAGTATCCTCTAATATCATACAAAAAATAAACTCAAAATGGATTAGAGACCTAAATGTAAGACCAGATACTATAAAACTAGAGACAAACATAGATAGAGGTTTTAAAGTTTTACTTTTAGTTTTGTTTAGTCAATAAGTCATGTTCAACTCTTTGCAACGCCATGGATTGTAGCCTGCCAGGCTCCTCTGTCCATGGAATTCTCCAGGCAAGAATCCTGGAGTGGGGGTTTCCCTGGTGGTCCAGTGGGTAAGGACACCGCCTTGCAGTGCAAGGGGCGCTGGTTCGATCCCTGGCCTGGGAAGATCCCACGTGCCGCGGAGCAGCTGGACCGATGTGTCCAATTACCAAGCCGGAGCTCTGGAGCACATGTGCCCAGAGCTGGTAGTCTGCGACAGCAGAGACACCACAATGGGAGGCCCACACGGGCCAAAGAACAATGATGAATGAAAATTGAGAAATGAAAGACCAATAGAAGTGGCCCGTCCCCCTCCCTTCCCAACCCGCACCCCCCCCACACCCCCCAAAAAAGAAAAGAATCCTGGAGTGAATTGCCATTTCCTTCTCCAGGGGATTTTTCCTACCCAGGGATTGAACCCAGGTCTCTTGTGTTGCAGGTAGATTCTTAACCATCTGAGCCACCAGGGAACCCAATACATATATACACACATGTACATACATGGAATGGAAGCCTACTCAGCCATAAAAAGGATGAAATTTTGCCATATGCAGCAACATGGATGGACTTGGAGGACATTATGCTAAGTGAAATGAGTCTGACAGAGAAAGACCACTACTGTATGATATCACTTGGATGTGGAATCTAAAAAATTGCAACAAACAAATAAAGAAGCAGATTCACAGAGGCAGAACGCAGACTAGTGGTTTCTAGTTGGGGGGACAGAAGGAGAAAGGGGCAGTAGAGGGTATGAGTAAAAAGGGTTATTTTGGGATTATAATGCAATCCTATGAGAAACTGAAAATTTTAAAGCAGCATAGAATTTAAAGAATCATTTAATAAAAAAAGAAGATAGTTTACTGTTAGAAGAAATAAAAAAAAGATAAAAACTTTTTAAGTGTACCTTTCTAGATGCCATCTGTTCATTTGTCATTAATGCAAAACTGAGTATAGAGTAAGATACCGTGATTCTCAGTGTAGAAAGCTTTCCATTGTACCATAATACCCTCCGTGGTCAGTTGGACTAATAGATTGTATTCATTGTAGTTGATACTGAAAAGAGTGATTTTGATCCTATAACTTTGTTGAAGTGGAATTTTATTAGTACAACTGTATTAAAGGAGGAAGTTTTTGATTTATGACTACTAGAAATCTGGGTTTTTCCACAGTTTCACTATAGTTCATGAAAGTGGGAGCTACTGACTAGTAGCTCTCAGTTTTCTAGTGCTCTTATACTTTGGGAAATCTTACTCATGGCACTACTTAATTTGAATTGTTTGAGTTTTAGGAGAGTAGTTAATAAAAGCGTGTTTTCCAGATTTCTCTGTAAAACATGAGAGTGTACATGCTGGTTTTTTTTTTTTTTTTAATATTTATTTGATAGCACTGGGTCTTAGTTGTGGCAAGTAGGATCTAATTTCCTGACCAGGAATTGAACTCAGACCCCCTGCAGTGGGACCACGGAGTCTTAACCACTGGCTCACCAGAGAAGTCCCCTACATACTTTATTTTCATTTGTGCATAAAGGAAAATAGCTTGATGAGGAGTATGAGATGTGTAACAGGCTTTTGCTATACCTGAAAGAAAAGTAAATTGGTAAAATTGGTAGAAAATTATGGACAAAAGGGTTGAAAGCACAGGGACATTTGCGGTCTGACCAGGTTTTTATGAAGCAGTCCATATACCAAGATTCTTCTGTCCATACTCTAGGGTGTGCTGGACAGACCATTGTAGGAAATCGAGGTACAATGTCTTTGACCTATAGTCAATCACTGTTCACTTCCAACTTGTCTTTAGTTCAATGTGTTTCCAAGTGCTTCCATACGATACCTTTATTATATCTTCTTTACCAATTTTTTAATACTGCTGTCACAGATGACTTGAAAAATAAATATAATTTTATAGATTAAATCCCTGGTGTAGGAAATGGCAACCCACTCCATCCAGTATTCCTGCATGAACAGAGGAGGCTGGCAGGCTATAGTCCATGGGGTCTCAAAGAGTCAGACATGACTGAGTGATTGAAAACAAACAAACAAAAAATATATATTATGTATATATTAATTTATATATATATATATGTATAAATTAAATAAATGGAACAGGATGAGGACCATGAGCTGTACTCATTCTTTGTCTATCAAACTTTACTGCTTTTCCAGTAAGTCTCAATTTGTTGTACTTTGCTTGTATTTATACTTCTGCTGCTAAGGATATTAAAAGTAGGAGGGAAAAGTACAAAAAGCATTAATAAAACTAGGATATCTAAAGCCACAGGTTTATGTGAAAAAACTAATCACCAAACTGTATAGAAAGTTAGTATGTTAACTTTTTAATCTGTGATGGATTTCCTTGTATATTACCAGTGTTCCGTGTGTGTTTAGATGGTCAGCATCTTCTGAAAAAGCAAGTTTGGGTACCAATTTGTTACACATTTAATCTAGTGGGATGATTTAGTACTGTAAACTGACTGGTGCTCTGAATAAAAAATGCTATCCTAACTTTTCCACTCCAGTGTTTCTTTGTGTGTCCAGCAGATGCGTCACTTTGTTTCCTTAAAAGTGAAAGTGTTAGTTGCTGTGTTGTTTCTGACTCCTCTGTCCCATGGACTGTAGCCCACCAAGCTCCTCTGTCTGTGGAGTTCTCCAGGCTAGACTACTGGAGTGTATTTCCTTTTCTGGGGATCTTTCCGACCCAGAATTAAATTGGACAAAAGGGTTGAAAGCACAGGGACATTTGCGGTCTGACCAGGTTTTTATGAAGCAGTCCATATACCAAGATTCTTCTGTCCATACTCTAGGGTGTGCTGGACAGACCATTGTAGGAAATCGAGGTACAATGTCTTTGACCTATAGTCAATCACTGTTCACTTCCAACTTGTCTTTAGTTCAATGTGTTTCCAAGTGCTTCCATACGATACCTTTATTATATCTTCTTTACCAATTTTTTAATACTGCTGTCACAGATGACTTGAAAAATAAATATAATTTTATAGATTAAATCCCTGGTGTAGGAAATGGCAACCCACTCCATCCAGTATTCCTGCATGAACAGAGGAGGCTGGCAGGCTATAGTCCATGGGGTCTCAAAGAGTCAGACATGACTGAGTGATTGAAAACAAACAAACAAAAAATATATATTATGTATATATTAATTTATATATATATATATGTATAAATTAAATAAATGGAACAGGATGAGGACCATGAGCTGTACTCATTCTTTGTCTATCAAACTTTACTGCTTTTCCAGTAAGTCTCAATTTGTTGTACTTTGCTTGTATTTATACTTCTGCTGCTAAGGATATTAAAAGTAGGAGGGAAAAGTACAAAAAGCATTAATAAAACTAGGATATCTAAAGCCACAGGTTTATGTGAAAAAACTAATCACCAAACTGTATAGAAAGTTAGTATGTTAACTTTTTAATCTGTGATGGATTTCCTTGTATATTACCAGTGTTCCGTGTGTGTTTAGATGGTCAGCATCTTCTGAAAAAGCAAGTTTGGGTACCAATTTGTTACACATTTAATCTAGTGGGATGATTTAGTACTGTAAACTGACTGGTGCTCTGAATAAAAAATGCTATCCTAACTTTTCCACTCCAGTGTTTCTTTGTGTGTCCAGCAGATGCGTCACTTTGTTTCCTTAAAAAGTGAAAGTGTTAGTTGCTGTGTTGTTTCTGACTCCTCTGTCCCATGGACTGTAGCCCACCAAGCTCCTCTGTCTGTGGAGTTCTCCAGGCTAGACTACTGGAGTGTATTTCCTTTTCTGGGGGATCTTTCCGACCCAGGGATCAAACTCGGGTCTCCTGCATTGCAGGGAGTTTCTTTACCACTGAGCCACTAGGGAAGTCCTTCTTCAGGACTAAACCTTCTTTAGGAAATAAATTTGTGGGCTTCCCCTGGTGGTCCAGTGGGTAAGGACACTGCCTTGCAGTGCAAGGGGCGCCGGTGCGATCCCTGGCCTGGAAAGATCCCACGTGCCGCGGAGCGGCTGGACTGATGTGTCCAATTACCGAGCCGGAGCTCTGGAGCGCATGCGCCCAGAGCCGGCGCTCTGCGACAACAGAGGCCACTGCAATGGGAGGCCCACAAGAGCCAAAGAACAAAGACGGATGAAAATAGATAAATGAAAGACCAATAGAAGCGGCCCACCCACCCTGCCCCCCTCCACCCCCCAAAAAAAATAAATAAATAAAATGTTTAAGAAAAAATTTGTATACAACTTGTAGTATTAGAAATTAGAATATGATTCATGCTGGCTACAGTTTTGTGTGTTTTGTTACTGATAAAGAATGATCTAAACATTTTTTATTAAGCCAAGCTCAGTTCTAACTATCCCATGCTGTGTGATTAGGGTAGAATTCTGAGATCCTCCTTATATGTCCATGTCTTTTGTTGGTTGTTTCAATATTATGTTTAATCAGGTAACTCCTTTTATTAACTTCCCTCCATTTCCCTGTTAGTATAGGAATTAATGACTTTATACCAATGTAATACTTTACTGAAATGGCTTCTGAAATTTTTGAGAATTACTTTAGAAAAATAAACAGTACTTTTGCTAACATCTTTAAGTGACTTGTTGAAAGTTAACATCTGGCTTTATTTATAGACTTCATGTTGAAGAGGGCTGTGTTGGCTGCTAGTCAGTGTCAGAATGTTCTCTTCCAGCCTGTTGGCTTTTTATCTCATTTCCTGCTCCTTCCTCCCTCCTTTTTAAACTCAGGGACCTACCTGATGGAGTTAAACATTTATGCCACTCTGAATTTTAGGAGAATTTTTTGTCATCGTTGAGCTCAGGAAAATCAACTGCTTCATTTATTAAGTAGGATTACAAATAACTTATTATAAAGATATTTTTTGTTAATTTCTTGTTGCCTGAAGGAATTTGTAAACAGGATATGGGATTTTTATAATGAATAATTTATTTTAATGTGGGGGAGGTTGGTGATTATTTTACTCTTTGGAGACAAGCACATGTTTCCTTTTTAAAATTTTGCTCTATAAAGAATACTATCTCATAGAACAAGAAATGACTTGCATTTCATAAAACCTGTGGTAGTTTTTGCCCAGACACAAGCATGTATGTACCCCCTAGGGGTTGATTCAGTTCAGTTGCTCAGTCGTGTCCAGCTCTTTGTGACGCCACGGACTGCAGCACTCCAGGCTCACCTGTCCTACCCAGTATGGTAGCCATGAGCCACATGTGGCTGTTGAAGGATAAATTAGTTAGAAATAAATAAAATTCAGTTCAGTTGAATTAGCCACATTTTACGTACTCATTAGCCACAGATCACAAATAACTGCTCTACTGAACAGTGGTAACTCAGATAGTTTCTATCATTGCAGGAAGTTCTCTTAGACAGTGCTGTATTAGACTGGCCATTTTAACAGGAGAAAGAGGTGAGTGTTGTCTTCTGGTCCAGTGGTCAGGACTGTGCACTTTCACTGCCAAGGGCCCGGGTTCAATCCCAGATCAGAGAGCTAAGATCCTGCAAGCTGTGAGGTGCGGCCAAATAAATAAAGAAGAGACGAATGAAAGACCTGAGTTCTTCCTTCTACAATGCAACTTTTCCTGTCTTCTTGTACCCTTGATTAAAATTCAGAAAAAGCACTTCCCTGGTGGTCCAGTGGGTAGAGAGTCCGCCTTGCAGTGCAAGGGGCATCGGTTTGATCCCTGGCTGGGGAAGATCCCATGTGTGGCAGAGTGGCTGGACCGGTGTGTCCAATTATGAGCCAGCGCTCTAGAGCGCATGCGCCTGGAGCCGGTGCTCTGCAACGAGTGAGGCCTCCGCAATGGGAGGCCCACACAGGCCAATAAAGATGGATGAAAATAAGTAAATAAAAAAACCAATAAAAGAGGCCAAAACTTAAAAAAAAAATTGAGTAAAAGGCTTGTCTTTTTGTGTATCGTCACTTTGACCTCATATATATATATATATATGTATATATATATATATATATATTTTTTTTTTTTTTTTAATATTCATTTCTGTTTCCCAGGCTGGCAGCGATGGAGAAAGCATAGGCAACTGCCCCTTCTCCCAGAGGCTCTTCATGATTCTTTGGCTTAAAGGAGTTGTGTTTAGTGTCACGACCGTTGACCTGAAAAGGTAAGGTTTGGTTATAGTTGGGGATCAACGTGTGCTGAGTTCATACGTTACTGTTTTCCGTTTGAGCCTCTCTTCATCTCTCCCTTTACTTGCCTGGCTTCTCTCTAGAAATGTATTATTAAAGTTCAGCTCATTTGTGGACACGTTTAACATGTATAAGTATTACAGATAATTCACAATGTCATTGTATTGCCTGTGACCGCTTAGTCTTTGTGGAACTTTATTGTATGCCTAGCTTCTATTTCAAGAGCAGCACCAGCAGTTTTGGTGTCGATGCAGTGACAGCTTTGATTTTTACAGAATAAATAATGGAACTATGAGGATCTTTCTAAGCAGATGACTTCTCAAATGTGCTCATAAGCACAGGACCTATAGAATCTGGATTTTTAAAGCCAAGCATAGGATTTAGGAGGCTGATAACTGCTGTGGTTTTTTTCATTTAATCTACTCTTCAGGGAATAATGGGAATTTTCTGTAATGCGATTTTAACCATATTTGGTTAAATACAATGATAGAATAAGAGCACTTATCTATGGCCCTGTAATCCTTCTTGCTAGTTGAAGGGTTGTTTCTAATCTTGTCTCCATACGGAGGGCTCAGAAGAGCCCTGATGAGCAGTATGCCTCTTTCCTCAGGTACTTCTGTTTTCCCCTAGCAAATAGGTTTGAGGCAAAGAGCAGGCATACTTTAAAAAAAAAAAAAAAGTTTAAACCAAGGGTTGAGAACATTTAACAGACCGTCTAGGACATGGCAGTGGAAATGTATTCCTCTTGACACAGTCCCACAACCTGCTTTGCTGCTTATTTTTTAAGCATATCAGTCATGAGCCATGTCCAAGAAAAAGTATCGACAGGCTATCTCTTGATGGGTGGCAGAATTCACATTTGTTCTCCTTCTGGGCATCACATTATGAGGATTCTCTGAGAGCTGAGCTCCCATCCCTATTCTCGGTTGGCGTTCTCTGGGACCCCTGTCAGTTCCTTCAAATTTGTTTTTTTCCTCACTTAATTAGATTTTGAGGACTTAAAATCTATTTATTGAAAACAAGTCATAAAGTCAATTGTGTTTAGTGTCACGACCGTTTGAAACCCTTGAAAAGGTAAGGTTTGGTTATAGTTGGGGATCAACGTGTGCTGAGTTCATACGTTACTGTTTTCCGTTTGAGCCTCTCTTCATCTCTCCCTTTACTTGCCTGGCTTCTCTCTAGAAATGTATTATTAAAGTTCAGCTCATTTGTGGACACGTTTAACATGTATAAGTATTACAGATAATTCACAATGTCATTGTATTGCCTGTGACCGCTTAGTCTTTGTGGAACTTTATTGTATGCCTAGCTTCTATTTCAAGAGCAGCACCAGCAGTTTTGGTGTCGATGCAGTGACAGCTTTGATTTTTACAGAATAAATAATGGAACTATGAGGATCTTTCTAAGCAGATGACTTCTCAAATGTGCTCATAAGCACAGGACCTATAGAATCTGGATTTTTAAAGCCAAGCATAGGATTTAGGAGGCTGATAACTGCTGTGGTTTTTTTCATTTAATCTACTCTTCAGGGAATAATGGGAATTTTCTGTAATGCGATTTTAACCATATTTGGTTAAATACAATGATAGAATAAGAGCACTTATCTATGGCCCTGTAATCCTTCTTGCTAGTTGAAGGGTTGTTTCTAATCTTGTCTCCATACGGAGGGCTCAGAAGAGCCCTGATGAGCAGTATGCCTCTTTCCTCAGGTACTTCTGTTTTCCCCTAGCAAATAGGTTTGAGGCAAAGAGCAGGCATACTTTAAAAAAAAAAAAAAAAGTTTAAACCAAGGGTTGAGAACATTTAACAGACCGTCTAGGACATGGCAGTGGAAATGTATTCCTCTTGACACAGTCCCACAACCTGCTTTGCTGCTTATTTTTTAAGCATATCAGTCATGAGCCATGTCCAAGAAAAAGTATCGACAGGCTATCTCTTGATGGGTGGCAGAATTCACATTTGTTCTCCTTCTGGGCATCACATTATGAGGATTCTCTGAGAGCTGAGCTCCCATCCCTATTCTCGGTTGGCGTTCTCTGGGACCCCTGTCAGTTCCTTCAAATTTGTTTTTTTCCTCACTTAATTAGATTTTGAGGACTTAAAATCTATTTATTGAAAACAAGTCATAAAGTCAACTAGGAACTTTTTGTTTATATCTGTCTATCTATCTATCTATCTATCTATCTCTCTATATATGAATGTAGAAGTAAGCCTTGGAAATTGTAAGAATTAGAACTACAGGATCATTTGAAGACAAACCTAGGTCATATTGGACAGGACTGTTTTAAGAATGAAACAATTTATACAGTTACCCTTCTATTACTGTTTTTTTCCCTACACGCATTCACAAAGGGAGTTTCCCAGTGTAACTCCTAAAAATAGATCCCATGCTGCCAAGCACATACCCTTAGTGTATCTTAAAATACATGGATTCCTCCTATTCCATTTTTGGCTTGGAGCAAGTGAGTCGACCGTGATGCTTTGAAAAAGCTTTCTTTGAACAGCTCAGTACAGTGCTTGATTGTGGTACATTCCAGTAATAGCCACACAAACGATGGGAATCAGGCTCAGAAAAGGAAGTGAACTCATAGTGGCCGTTTCTAACTCATCTGTTTCACTTTTCATTTTCAAACTTTTTAAGGCATTATTCGTGAACGTTGGTTGATGTTTGAGGGTTTGTGTATGTTTAGGAGTAATGTACTCTGTGTGTAAAAAGTGACACATGGAAAGTGGGACGATAAGATTGGGTCTCCTAACAAAATTTACTACTAAAGAAGACGTATATTTATTCTCTAGAGGTTTGTGTAAAATCAACAGAGGGCACTTAATACTGGAGCCTATATTCTTTAGCTTTCTTTAAAAATCCTAAAGGTCTGTGTGTGTGTGTGTGTGTGTATAAGCTTTTTTTTAAAAAAAAAAAACAGACTTTTTAAGATCAGTTAGAAGTGTACAAATAGTACATGATAATGAGTCCCTTTCATCCCCAATCTTGGTCATCAGGTTTGCCTTCACAGAGAGAACTGCATTTCGGTTTGGTCTTTATCATCCTTCCAGACCTCTTCTGTGTGTTTGCACCCTTATGTGGGCTTCCCAGGTGGCCCAGTGGTAAAGAATCTGCCTGCCAAGTAGGAGACGTGAGTTTGAGCCCTGCATCGGGAAGATCCCCTGGAGAAGGAAATGGCAACCCACTCCAGTATTCTTGCCCGGGAAATTCAATGGACAGGGTAGCCTGGCAGGCTAAAGTTCATGGAATCACAAAAGAGTTGGACACAACTAAGCAACAACACCACCCTTATGTGTACTCTTAAGTAAGATTTCAAAGAGAAAGTACCTTCAGAGAGTGAACACTGGCTCAAAAAACAGTGTGAATAATAAAGTTGTCACAGAAGAATAAAGCATCCTGTAGTAAACGTTCCTTTCATGATTTTTAGAACCTTACATATGACTGTTTTTAGAAAGCTGTGGGGGAGAAAAGATTTGGTACCCACAGTGCTTATTTTCCTGCTTTTTCTGATAATTACCTAATTTCTTGGTAAAATGTACTGATCCCAGAACAACCTGGAAGGGGGCAATAGAACTCTCCTGAGAGCCTTTTAGAAGCCCACTCTCTGCTCTGAGAAAATTATTGGTACATGACATTTTGTCCATCAGAACACGCCACTTTCTAGTTCTGGCACTGTGTGACAGGTTCACTTTAAAGCTCAGTTGGTGTTAATGACTATGCTGGTGGTATTCATGTGCCCCCGTGAGGCTTGGAACAACCTCCCATTGCTTGCCTGCCAGGGCTGCCTTAATACCTTCGTGGGAGTCATTTCTAAACCTAATTTTCGGTTTATGCTGCAGTCGTATTACAGAACTTTTAGATTAAGAAAAAAAAAGTTTCCAGGCTTTAGGAGGAATTCAGGTTTTTATCAACTGACATTTGACAAGAGCTTTGGGTAGACGTAAGTGAAAATATTAAAATGTGGGGCACATTTCAAGATGTTATCACATATCATCAGAAGGGAAGGAACCATGGCATAGTAGGAAGTGTGAGGGGCAGAGGCCTGGATCTGTGTGCAGAGAGCCCTGTGCCTGATTTCCCTGGGACCTTAGGCAAGCTGTCTTATCTTCTTGGAGATCAGTTACCTCAGGAAGGAGGAAGGGAAAAATAACTGACATTTCTTTTTTTTTTTTTTTTAACAGACATTTCTTCAATGTCTGTTATGTATTAAGTATCTTCAGGGTACTTTTTAGAAAATACTCTTAATCAAACCATGTTCAGGCCTATTATTGAATAGAATTGATTATTTTATCACACTGGTATTGTAGGCCTTTCTGGATGACAGGTCGCGTCAGTGATCAAGATCTTTATTTGAAGCCTTCCACTGGGGCTTCCCTGGTGATTCAGATGGTAAAGAATCCACCTGCCGTGTGGGAGACCTGGGTTTGATCCCTGGGTTGAGAAGATCCCCTGGAGAAGGGAAAGGCCACCCACTCCAGTATTCTTGCCTGGAGAATCCCATGGCTTGTCCACAGGTCGTAAAGAGTCGAGCATAACTGAAGGACTTTCACACTGTCTACACTATGCTCAGAAGTTCTTAAGTCAAGAGATCAACATTATTAGAGCCCAGATCTAATAATGTTGAGAGGTTAGGCTCAGAGCCCAGATCTAATAATCCTGAGAGGTAGGCTGGGGGAAGAGAAGGAAGGAAGCATGAGAACAGGAATGAGAGAGACAGACACACTGAGACCCTGACGTGGATATAGTTGAGTGTGGCCGTATATGTTAGGGTAAACTTGTCTCGTTTGGGGGAATTGAGAGTGAAAATGATAACTTTAAGAAATTAGCTTTTTATTGTAAAAGTAGTGTTTTATTACCAGTGCATAAAATTCCTCCGCCATGATATTCTCAGAGAAAGTAAATAAATTGGAGAGGACCACTTTAAAAGTCTGGAGAATATTTGTTTTCATTTTCCATTCCTGTCTTAAACATTGCGACTCCCATCCTTCGTGGTGTCACCAATTTCCTTCTGCTTCTGAAATCTAAATACCATTTGTGACATTGTGTGAGTCAGACCCATAGTAAGTTGCCATTATCCTAGCGTAAGTTTTGGAAGATTATTATGATCGTTTAAACTTTACCAATTTTGTAGTGATTTGAAATGTTACTGTGGAACTATGAAACTGATGGCTCTGTATATCTTAAAAGGAGTTACACACTTGGAACAAAATCTAATTTCCAAGTAGATTCTTCGGGTAATTTGCTTTCTTTATCATGTCTGTGGTTCTGCCCTTCTGAAAATAGTCTTCAGCAAGTTGAGAGATCCGTTTGAGTTCCAGGTACATCTTCTGTAAACAGCAGCTTGAATAACACATACAGAGAGACTAAGTGGAGTGGAACAGGCCAGCCTTTTAGAAAAATCATTCATTTCCTGTTGCTGGTCAGGCAGGAAAGTACAGCTTCCATCCTTCCCCTTTGTAAAGTTGACTTGGGCTACACGAAACCCTTGTCAGAATGGTCCTACAATTGAAGATGCGTGTCTCAGGAATGCATTCTGAATCACATGTATACCCTTTGTGTGTGTGTAAGAGAGACAGGGAGACGTTAATTGCCACATGTCTTTATGTTCTTTTTTCAAGATGATTTCAAAGATGGAAAATCCTGTTAAGACTACTAAAAGCTGAATTAGAAAATTTTATTGTAAATGAAAGATTTTCCTAAACCGGTTATCAGTATGCATGCGTGCCTGTTCCGTTGTTTCAGTTGTGTCCGACTGTTGGCGACGCCATGGGCTGTAGCCTGCCAGGCTCCTCTGTCCACGGGATTCTCCAAGCCAGAACACTGGGGTGGGTTGCCGTGCCTTCCAGGATCTTCCCGACCCAGGGATCAAACCCATGTCTCCTATGTTGCAGGTGGATTCTTTATTGCTGGGCTACCCCGAGGAGTCCTGTTACCAGTATATACTCTGCTTATTAACTATAAATCTATCAAGAATTATAAAAGCTGTAGGCAGAGATCAGCAGTGTACATCACACATTTGATCACAAGATAAAATCCTTTAATTGGTTGAACTGGGAAATACAGGCAAATACTTCGTAACTGAGACCTTGGTATGTGTGGTTTGATGTCCACAAGTTAGTCATTCAGTGACTTTATTATTAGTCAGAATATAGAAATCTAGTAAAGACTAATTAATAGGAGTAAAGAGATCTGAGACAAAAGATTTGTGTTGTTACCTGTTTTTGCTTATTTGTCATATACCATCTAGCACAATCTTGAATTGTGTGAGTTAATTTTATATCTGAAAATCAACACCTATAAAGTTTTAAAAGGGAACTCAGTTAACAAAGAAGTCACATATAGTATTTTTTTCTATTTAGTGAGTCAACTAGTTCCAGTAGGTCATTTTTAAGAACCAGCTCCAGTCTCCTGTGACTGTGCTGTATTCCTTTTTACCAAGCAGCTGGAACTGAGCCATCAGCCTGAGGGCTTCCGATTGTTTGTGCTGAATTAAATTTTAATTGAAGTTAAGCCACTTAAGTTGCTTAAAGTTGACTTGGGCTACACGAAACCCTTGTCAGAATGGTCCTACAATTGAAGATGCGTGTCTCAGGAATGCATTCTGAATCACATGTATACCCTTTGTGTGTGTGTAAGAGAGACAGGGAGACGTTAATTGCCACATGTCTTTATGTTCTTTTTTCAAGATGATTTCAAAGATGGAAAATCCTGTTAAGACTACTAAAAGCTGAATTAGAAAATTTTATTGTAAATGAAAGATTTTCCTAAACCGGTTATCAGTATGCATGCGTGCCTGTTCCGTTGTTTCAGTTGTGTCCGACTGTTGGCGACGCCATGGGCTGTAGCCTGCCAGGCTCCTCTGTCCACGGGATTCTCCAAGCCAGAACACTGGGGTGGGTTGCCGTGCCTTCCAGGATCTTCCCGACCCAGGGATCAAACCCATGTCTCCTATGTTGCAGGTGGATTCTTTATTGCTGGGCTACCCCGAGGAGTCCTGTTACCAGTATATACTCTGCTTATTAACTATAAATCTATCAAGAATTATAAAAGCTGTAGGCAGAGATCAGCAGTGTACATCACACATTTGATCACAAGATAAAATCCTTTAATTGGTTGAACTGGGAAATACAGGCAAATACTTCGTAACTGAGACCTTGGTATGTGTGGTTTGATGTCCACAAGTTAGTCATTCAGTGACTTTATTATTAGTCAGAATATAGAAATCTAGTAAAGACTAATTAATAGGAGTAAAGAGATCTGAGACAAAAGATTTGTGTTGTTACCTGTTTTTGCTTATTTGTCATATACCATCTAGCACAATCTTGAATTGTGTGAGTTAATTTTATATCTGAAAATCAACACCTATAAAGTTTTAAAAGGGAACTCAGTTAACAAAGAAGTCACATATAGTATTTTTTTCTATTTAGTGAGTCAACTAGTTCCAGTAGGTCATTTTTAAGAACCAGCTCCAGTCTCCTGTGACTGTGCTGTATTCCTTTTTACCAAGCAGCTGGAACTGAGCCATCAGCCTGAGGGCTTCCGATTGTTTGTGCTGAATTAAATTTTAATTGAAGTTAAGCCACTTAAGTTGCTTAAAGTATTAGGCTCCTATAAGGCGCCTCCTTTTCATTCTTTTTCTATTTAAGTTTTTTCTCTTTATATGTTTCCTTTTCTTCATCTAGAAACAAAATAAGAGATAATAGAATAATATTTTCTCATCTAAATAGAAGGCGACTATAAAAAAAATTACTTTAACGAGTAACAATGGAACCAAAAAGCCCCCAAAACATTGGAGATATTAAATGTTCTCATCTCAAGGCATGAATTTTATGCACTTTACTTTCCTAGGTACCACTTAAGTCAAACATTTGAATGAATTTGAATGAATTGTTGAATACTTATTGAAAGCCTTTTATGAAATACACCAAACATGTCCTGAAAATTTTAGCCGTTGCCTGTTCAGTTTCATTTTTCTTACATTGCAGTTCTGTGAAGTTGCTGTGAAGCATCTGTCAGAATGAGCCTTGTGGGTCAAACAAAACACCTGAGACCTTAGAGTACCAAGTGAGGAAGTCGAAGAATCTTAGATTTTATCTGGTTGTTAACTTAATAATAGCTTCTAAGTGAGTTACGTCAGTGTTTACACCTTGTCCATTTATTTGAAGTCTACTGATCTGTTTAGAGGCATGTCTCATGAATGCATTCTGAGCGTCTTCTCAAATCTACTTTCACTTGGTGTAAGGACTTAACATGATTGTCCTTCATCTCAACAGTTAATCCTGGAAAATAGTTTCCTCACCTTTAAAAGAAAAGTCTATATAGCCTTTCAGCAGAAACAAGGACTATGCACTAGCTGTGCCTGGTTTCACTTTATTTATTTATTTTAAAAGCATTTATTTCTTTATTTATTTTGGGGGGAGTGGGGTGGGGAGGGGGCGGGCGGGCCACTTCTACTGGTCTTTCATTTCTCTGTTTTCATCCATCTTTGTTCTTTGGCCCATGTGGGCCTCCCATCAAGGTGGCGTCTGTCGTCACAGAGCACCGGCTCTGGGCGCATGCGCTCCAGAGCTCTGGCTCGGTAATTGGACACATGGGTCCAGCCGCTCCACGGCACGTGGGATCTTCCCAGGCCAGGGATCGAACCAGCACCCCTTGCACTGCAAGGCAGTGTCCTTACCCACTGGACCACCAGGGAAGCCCTGGTTTCACTTTAAACACCTCTATATTAGTCAGATTTCTTGGTACCAGGTAGTGCTAAATAACCATCAGACTAAGATAGAGTTTAAAACTGCCACTTTCATCACTTGTATAAACTTTAGTTCACTTTCACACCTATTGTTTGATTTTTATAGGCAAAGGAAGTCTTATATCCACAATAAAAAATGAGAAATCTAGACCCAAAGAGGCTGTGATGCACTTAGTCACATAGCTGATGAATAGCAGACCGGTTCAGTTTGAGACTTCAACCAGGTCCTTTTTATTTGTTTTTTGGTTCTTTCTTCTCTACCATGCTAACTTTATCCATCCTCTAACAAATATTTTTGTTTGGAGGCCTTGAACATTGTCATAATTTATTCTGAAAGTAATAAATGCTATTTCTTTTGCCACACTTCCTTATGGGTTATTTTAAGCATTGCTTTGTTCATGAAAAAATTATTACCTTATTCTTAACCGTGTATGGACTCTTCATTAGTCCTAAGAATGTTAGTAGATATGGTTTATAACTTTGGAATGAGAAGAGTGTCTTCCAGATGACCACAATTGGTTTATGACATGATTAAAGAACATTCTTATTCATCACTGGCATTAATGGAAGATGTGTGTATTCTCTTTCTCTTGTGTATTTTATACAATTTTATTGGCCCTGCTTGCAGTGAAGAGGTACTATTGTTCTTTCTTACCTTTGTGCTATTTTTTTAAGTGTTAGGATTTGGAAATGAATATATAAACCCTGAATTGTTAGGGCTTCCAGACTCTTAATTTTATAAGATCCTCTTGAGTTGAGGAGGAAATAAATTGTAAGTGGGAACAATTGTGAGTCTGAGTGAGAATGTGAGTGGGTAACTTGAAGACAAGAGATGACTAGTCTTGGACGTGCCGGAGCCTTTAGTGACCAAAGAACAGGTGGTTAAGATGATGAGTAAGAAGGAATAACAAAAAGAAACCAGTGAAACTCCCTGGCAGTCCAGTGGTTAGGGCTGCTGTGTGCACATGCCCAGGTTCAATCCCTGGTCAGAGCAACTAATACTCTGCAAGCAACACAGTACAGCCAAAAAAAAAAAAAAAACAGTGAAATGGAGTTGAGTACTTACATGAGAGTTGTCGAATCTTCTAGTCATACCTCACTAGGACTATATATGCATACCTCTCATATAACTAAATATGCATCTGGAAGACTTGCACAAGTTCCGTGTATTCCCATCATTTTGTGCTCAACTTTCCTTGTTCAATCAAAGAATGCTCAGTAAAAGAATAAGAGTTGAGGGCTTCCCTGGTGGTCCAGTGGGTACAGTCCACCTTACAGTGCAAGGGGCACCAGTTCGATCCCTGGCCTGAGAGTAGACCTAGAGTAGATAAGTTATTGTTTGACCTTCTTTATACAGTGAGTTGGTGCCAGAGTTTAGACTGGAGAATGGCTTTCCCATGTCTTCTGCTTATTCTGTCTCCATTTCTAATAAATACCTCAGTTAAATTTGGAATGAGAATAAAGAACTTTGGTTAAAATCAAAGATTTTATTTTTTCTTCTCATAAATTATATGCTTTCTAGAGGTTTGCCATTTACTAGAATAATACTGTGGGTATTATACTTAGTGGAAAAAGTGTGTTTTTTTTCTTATTCATTTTTATATACTTTAAAATATAGAATCACTCTGAGAATGTAAAGCATTGTTGCCTTCTTAGGTAGAGTTAAAAATGACCTGATTTTGACCACTGTTTTGCCTAACAGGAAGCCTGCAGACCTGCAGAACTTGGCTCCGGGGACCCACCCACCATTTATAACTTTCAACAATGAGGTCAAAACAGATGTAAATAAGATTGAAGAATTTCTTGAAGAAATCTTATGCCCCCCCAAGTGAGTATAAGAAAATATGCATGAAATATTGCCATCATTTTAAAGCGTTGTCTTATCTGGCCTTTAGAGACATTTCTCTTAAGTTAAATTGTCACAGCATTACGTTGGAATGACTGGGACTTCTCTTCAGTCATTATAATGCTACACAAATGTCAGCGCTGGCTGCTGGCTAGGCCTGTAAGCCATGCTAAGAAAGGTAGGAATCGGATTTGGCTGTAGACATGTGAGAGAGGTCAGGAAAGACTGGTGATTTGAGTCCCAAAATGAGAGAGAAGTTTAGGGATAAGGAGAGATGGGTAAAGACAGGTTCAAACTGAACCCAGCCAGAGTGTCTAAGCAGGAGTGTGGTACAGATTGTTAGAGGAGATTTCCTCTCGGCCATTTTAAAAGTAATTTTCTGAAGCTAACTACCCAAAGGCATTAACTTTTTAGACTGTGTCCCTGGGATTCTGTTTTTATTTATGTATTTCTTTAAGGAGGTCTAGACCCCCCTGGTCCTGCATATTAGCCCACATGGTTAATGATTTTAAAGTACTCAACTAATTTCCTATACTGTGAGATGTGCTTGAGAAATAAATGTACTGTAATGACAGTTACCTAAATTGCAACTGTGCAGTCTGCATCATAACACAATCTTGACATAGATGCAAAGCCTTCTTGGTTTCTTTTAGGCTTTTCAGTTTCGTTACCCTGAAAACTGGAAGGCTGCTTTTTTTTCTGGCCCAAGGCTTTTTGTGTTTGTTGTCTTTCCTCTCCAAACATACAGATAAATTTCCTGGGAATGGGACGATTAAGTCAGAGACTTCTAAAATAACAGTAACTCAGTATCCATTCCTTTATTTATTGGTTGATTCTACAAACGGTTACTGGGCAACCAAGTGCTATGGGGGCCGTAGTTCATGAGCCAGTCCTTGCTCTCCAGAGGTGCAGAGGTGTGTGGACAGACAGTGGCGCTGGGGGAAGGTGAGGAGAGGCTTTAGGAAAAGATAGCACTTGAATTGAGTTCTAATGGGGTCGGAGGGAAGCTGGTGAATGAAGAGATGACAAACATTCCAAGCAGAAAAATCATTTTGAATAATGTGTTTCTTTGAGGGGGACCTAAGGCTGTGGCTGGAGCATAGCATGCGACGTTGAGGATGGTGGACAGCAAGGCTGCCAGGAGACATGTGAATAATGGCGCCCCTGTCTCCAACCAGTTCATCTTCAGTTGGGAACAGAATTGCCCTCTGTTCAACAATCTTATACTAAACTTAAAATTTCAGCGCTGGCTGCTGGCTAGGCCTGTAAGCCATGCTAAGAAAGGTAGGAATCGGATTTGGCTGTAGACATGTGAGAGAGGTCAGGAAAGACTGGTGATTTGAGTCCCAAAATGAGAGAGAAGTTTAGGGATAAGGAGAGATGGGTAAAGACAGGTTCAAACTGAACCCAGCCAGAGTGTCTAAGCAGGAGTGTGGTACAGATTGTTAGAGGAGATTTCCTCTCGGCCATTTTAAAAGTAATTTTCTGAAGCTAACTACCCAAAGGCATTAACTTTTTAGACTGTGTCCCTGGGATTCTGTTTTTATTTATGTATTTCTTTAAGGAGGTCTAGACCCCCCTGGTCCTGCATATTAGCCCACATGGTTAATGATTTTAAAGTACTCAACTAATTTCCTATACTGTGAGATGTGCTTGAGAAATAAATGTACTGTAATGACAGTTACCTAAATTGCAACTGTGCAGTCTGCATCATAACACAATCTTGACATAGATGCAAAGCCTTCTTGGTTTCTTTTAGGCTTTTCAGTTTCGTTACCCTGAAAACTGGAAGGCTGCTTTTTTTTCTGGCCCAAGGCTTTTTGTGTTTGTTGTCTTTCCTCTCCAAACATACAGATAAATTTCCTGGGAATGGGACGATTAAGTCAGAGACTTCTAAAATAACAGTAACTCAGTATCCATTCCTTTATTTATTGGTTGATTCTACAAACGGTTACTGGGCAACCAAGTGCTATGGGGGCCGTAGTTCATGAGCCAGTCCTTGCTCTCCAGAGGTGCAGAGGTGTGTGGACAGACAGTGGCGCTGGGGGAAGGTGAGGAGAGGCTTTAGGAAAAGATAGCACTTGAATTGAGTTCTAATGGGGTCGGAGGGAAGCTGGTGAATGAAGAGATGACAAACATTCCAAGCAGAAAAATCATTTTGAATAATGTGTTTCTTTGAGGGGGACCTAAGGCTGTGGCTGGAGCATAGCATGCGACGTTGAGGATGGTGGACAGCAAGGCTGCCAGGAGACATGTGAATAATGGCGCCCCTGTCTCCAACCAGTTCATCTTCAGTTGGGAACAGAATTGCCCTCTGTTCAACAATCTTATACTAAACTTAAAATTTCATTTTCTTAATCCTATACTCTGAAACTTATCCTCTGCCTTCCTTCCTCTGTAAGAGCCTCAAACTTCTTTTATCTCTACTTTCCCAGAGTCCTAACCTACCTTCCATCCTAAGTAAAGTTTCTGGAGACCGGTATCTATGAAATTATATTTGATTTTTCCTCTAGACTATGTATATATTTAGAATACTGATAAATTGAAATACTGGGATCCTTGTAAAATCGAAATTGAAGCTTTATACACAGCAGTAAGGGACTACTATGAACATTCATTCAATTTAGTGGAACTAACTTGAGAGATCATAGAACCTGCTGGATCTCTTTTTATTCTTTTTATGTATGTTTGTATATATTTTACCCTTTTTATTCCTATACTCTGTCAGCTCTGAGGGAAGTTCCACATTCGCTAGCTTATCCTCAGACACTAATGAAAATAATTCCCTCTGATAAGTGTAGATTATTGTATCAACATTAAATTATAAACAAACAGTTTGAATGGCATTCCTTCTCTGTGAAGGAAACTGTATGTTGTTTCGAAGCATTGTCTAAAATGTTTTTTTTTTTTTTAAGATTTATTTATTTGTTTTTGGGTGAGGGTCGGGTTGGGGAGGGAGGGGAGCAGACGGGCCACTTCTATTGGTCTTTCATTTCTCTATTTTCATCCATCTTTGTTCGTTGGCTCCTGTGGGCCTCCCATCGCGGTGGTGTCTGTTGTTGCAGAGCACCGGCTCTGGGCGCATGCGCTCCAGAGCTCTGGCTCGGCAATTGGACACATCAGTCCAGCCGCTCCGCGGCACGTGGGATCTTCCCAGGCCAGGGCTCGAACCAGCGCCCCTTGCACTGCAAGGCGGTGTCCTTACCCACTGGACCACCAGGGGAAGCCCAAGTCTGAAATGTTTATTGTGTAAATCCTTCCAAGGATATTTCTGCTTTTGAAATCTGTATGCTGATACATACCATTTCAGTAAAATGGGCATTTTTACATATTCTTTCCTATTCTTTTGCTAGTCTAGGTAACTATAGATTTTAAAGAAGAAACTAACTTTTTTCTCTTCTGGGATAATTTTTCAGTTCCCCCTTGCTTGAAAGAAGGAACTATTTTGCCCCTCCCCGCAGAGCTTTCAGAAACCCTTGAAATTTGGATTTTTAACTGAAGCAGTATACTTGGTTAACTTGCAGCTAAAAGTTAAAAGGAGAGAAGGTTAGATGAAGCGAGATAATTTTGGAGAAAAGTTAACTGTTTAGTCTTTTTTTTTTTTTTTATAGAAAAATACGATGAAACTCAAATTTACAGGGGCAATTTCATAAACTGTATAACCACACTTTATTCTTTTATTAACACAAGAAAGGTGAAAATGTCTAAGATATTTCTTAAAGGGTATAAATATTCTTAGCTAGCCTAGCATAAATGATAGTGATGTAATACAGGATGTGATAAAGGACTGATCTGAAAGTCCAAATAACTGGGATGCTCATGTCTATTCTGTTGTTGACCGTAGGCCTTTTTTTTTTTTTTTTTTAAAGATTTATTTATTTATTTATTTTGGGCGGAGGTCGGGTTGGGGAGGGAGGGGAGCAGACGGGCCACTTCTATTGGTCTTTCATTTCTCTATGTTCATCTGTCTTTGTTCTTTGGCTCCTGTGGGCCTCCCATCGCGGTGGCGTCTGTCATTGCAGAGCGCCGGCTCTGGGCGCATGCGCTCCAGAGCTCTGGCTCGGTAAAGTCAGTTTTCATAATAGTTGAAAAATATTGCTTTATCAAGCCGTTTGTCAAAACTATTAATAGTGAATTACTAAAATCCAGTGTTTGAGGGGGATGCAAAAAACATTGACAACTGATTTTTGACCTAACGGTTTAGCATTTGATTTATTTTTTTGAACTTGATTAGTAATAAAACAAAAACATGACCTGGGGACAGGAGATGTGAGCTTGATGATACTTTTTAATTAGTTCAGTGATTTGGGGGTAAGTATGTAAACTTTCTGGAATATCCTTTTAGGTAAAATGAGAGATTGAGGTTGAGTGGTCTCTTGTAACTGTGTACTGTATGCATTAAATTAATAGTAAAAGTTTAACTATCTTGGAGGAGAATAATAGGGCATCTTTAACCTGTTTTAGAGAATGATGACTTTTTGTTTTTGTTTTAAAGAATTGTAATCGTATCTATTTCTGTAAAATAAAGGATATGCTGATTGCAAATCCTTCACTTTTACATGCTTATTAAAATAGGTCTTTTACAGCCCCAATGCTTGGTAAAATAACTGACACATAGTAGATACTGAATTATTAGAATAAACATATGCAAAAAATGAATATATAAGTAATCTATAATTCAGGTCTACTTTCCTATAAGTTATTTTAGAGAATTACAAGCTTAGTTCATTAGAAAAAGTAGGTACTGCTAAATATTGGTTGGGGAAAAGAAGAGTAATTTGGAAAGTTGGCTAGAGGATATCATAGATGTATTGAAGAGGCGCTTTTGTTCCTTGCACTATTTTTCTTTGGAATTGAGTCAATGAAGGTACTGTATTATAAGTGGTGGAAATATTTAAACTAAAGACTGGTTATTTTCGTAGTCAAGGGAAATTCAGGGATGTTGAAGCTGGAATTAACTGTTTCAGCTCAGGCGGGGGGAAAGAAAAAGAGAGAGATGGTAAAGTTTTCTGTAGTTAGCAGGAAAAAAATAAATATATATCTATTTATATCTATCTATATATATAACACACACACATAAAATATACATACCCTCGGATGAAATTTTTATTTAATCATTCACTGAAAAGCTGATTATATAGTTGATTTAATTTCTAATTATAAAGAACTCCTTAAGCTTAAAAATAGATATTAAAAAGAAACATAACTTGAGCATATAGTTATTCAATAGATATTTTATATTCTCCTTACCAGTAGAGTACTATATCTAATTTAGAAGGTATCTTTTCTTGAATTTAAAATGCTAAACATAAAAGATACGAATATAAAAACTAACCTGAAACTACAACTTGCAACTGATTAGTAATAAAACAAAAACATGACCTGGGGACAGGAGATGTGAGCTTGATGATACTTTTTAATTAGTTCAGTGATTTGGGGGTAAGTATGTAAACTTTCTGGAATATCCTTTTAGGTAAAATGAGAGATTGAGGTTGAGTGGTCTCTTGTAACTGTGTACTGTATGCATTAAATTAATAGTAAAAGTTTAACTATCTTGGAGGAGAATAATAGGGCATCTTTAACCTGTTTTAGAGAATGATGACTTTTTGTTTTTGTTTTAAAGAATTGTAATCGTATCTATTTCTGTAAAATAAAGGATATGCTGATTGCAAATCCTTCACTTTTACATGCTTATTAAAATAGGTCTTTTACAGCCCCAATGCTTGGTAAAATAACTGACACATAGTAGATACTGAATTATTAGAATAAACATATGCAAAAAATGAATATATAAGTAATCTATAATTCAGGTCTACTTTCCTATAAGTTATTTTAGAGAATTACGAAGCTTACTTCATTAGAAAAAGTAGGTACTGCTAAATATTGGTTGGGGAAAAGAAGAGTAATTTGGAAAGTTGGCTAGAGGATATCATAGATGTATTGAAGAGGCGCTTTTGTTCCTTGCACTATTTTTCTTTGGAATTGAGTCAATGAAGGTACTGTATTATAAGTGGTGGAAATATTTAAACTAAAGACTGGTTATTTTCGTAGTCAAGGGAAATTCAGGGATGTTGAAGCTGGAATTAACTGTTTCAGCTCAGGCGGGGGGAAAGAAAAAGAGAGAGATGGTAAAGTTTTCTGTAGTTAGCAGGAAAAAAATAAATATATATCTATTTATATCTATCTATATATATAAACACACACACATAAAATATACATACCCTCGGATGAAATTTTTATTTAATCATTCACTGAAAAGCTGATTATATAGTTGATTTAATTTCTAATTATAAAGAACTCCTTAAGCTTAAAAATAGATATTAAAAAGAAACATAACTTGAGCATATAGTTATTCAATAGATATTTTATATTCTCCTTACCAGTAGAGTACTATATCTAATTTAGAAGGTATCTTTTCTTGAATTTAAAATGCTAAACATAAAAGATACGAATATAAAAACTAACCTGAAACTACAACTTGCAACTGAGCTAAAATTTTTTTTTGTAAAAATACCTTACTTACTTTCATTTTTAATTTAAAGAAAACTGGTAGACAGCATCTTAAAAATATATGAATAAATCTGAATGACTAGTTCAATGTGAGATTTTTTTCTGTAGTTTTACTGCTGCAGCCCGTTTTCCAGGGCTTCTGTTTTGGAAGACGTTTAAGGTGCTCAGATGGTGCTAAGAGTCTGAATTCCTCTAGTTCTGACTTCTTGGAGTTGATACAAGTTCTCCTGAAGAGAAAAGTAAAGAATTGGGCTTTTCACGTGTATTTTCCAGTTTGAGGAAGAGAGATAAACATTGACTATGTGTATTTGAAATTAAGGATATAAAATACACATTTGTGTGTACCTTTTTAAAAAAGCTATTGTGTCATGAATGTCTCTCCTCCACATAGAAAGACTGTAATAACAGAGCATTTGTTAGCAAAATTCCTGAGGTCTTATTATTCTGTTGCTCAGTGACACCCTTCCAGTATTTCATACATGGGAGGTTTTAGAAAATCCTGAGTGTAGGACTGAAGTGAGTGAACAGCTTCCTGCTGTTTTTGTCCTTAACCTGAATTCGGCAGCCAGATTCTTTTCCTGCTGTCTGGGTTCTGTGGTTCCGCGGTACACGGCTGGCTCAGTGCATGGCATACCAAAGACCTGTCTCTGGCGTTCCTATTTGGAAAAGCTCTACAGTCAAATGTGGCTAGTGCAGTTGAGGAGATGAATTTTAACTTTATTATGATTAATTTAAATTCCTATTCAGATAGCCACAAATCACTGATGGGTACCATACTGGACAATTCAAATATATAATATTTCCGTCACCACAGAAAGTTCTCTTGGACTGCTCTGCACTAGAGTTCTCTTTCTAAGAGGCCCATTGGCTTGGCACCAGCCTCTGAGCAAGTAGACTGTTTCCCCAGCATTGCTAAATTAGATATTAAAAGAAACATAACTTGAGCTAAACATAAAAGTAGAGTACTATATCTAATTTAGAAGGTATCTTTTCTTGAATTTAAAATGCTAAACATAAAAGATACGAATATAAAAACTAACCTGAAACTACAACTTGCAACTGAGCTAAAATTTTTTTTTGTAAAAATACCTTACTTACTTTCATTTTTAATTTAAAGAAAACTGGTAGACAGCATCTTAAAAATATATGAATAAATCTGAATGACTAGTTCAATGTGAGATTTTTTTCTGTAGTTTTACTGCTGCAGCCCGTTTTCCAGGGCTTCTGTTTTGGAAGACGTTTAAGGTGCTCAGATGGTGCTAAGAGTCTGAATTCCTCTAGTTCTGACTTCTTGGAGTTGATACAAGTTCTCCTGAAGAGAAAAGTAAAGAATTGGGCTTTTCACGTGTATTTTCCAGTTTGAGGAAGAGAGATAAACATTGACTATGTGTATTTGAAATTAAGGATATAAAATACACATTTGTGTGTACCTTTTTAAAAAAGCTATTGTGTCATGAATGTCTCTCCTCCACATAGAAAGACTGTAATAACAGAGCATTTGTTAGCAAAATTCCTGAGGTCTTATTATTCTGTTGCTCAGTGACACCCTTCCAGTATTTCATACATGGGAGGTTTTAGAAAATCCTGAGTGTAGGACTGAAGTGAGTGAACAGCTTCCTGCTGTTTTTGTCCTTAACCTGAATTCGGCAGCCAGATTCTTTTCCTGCTGTCTGGGTTCTGTGGTTCCGCGGTACACGGCTGGCTCAGTGCATGGCATACCAAAGACCTGTCTCTGGCGTTCCTATTTGGAAAAGCTCTACAGTCAAATGTGGCTAGTGCAGTTGAGGAGATGAATTTTAACTTTATTATGATTAATTTAAATTCCTATTCAGATAGCCACAAATCACTGATGGGTACCATACTGGACAATTCAAATATATAATATTTCCGTCACCACAGAAAGTTCTCTTGGACTGCTCTGCACTAGAGTTCTCTTTCTAAGAGGCCCATTGGCTTGGCACCAGCCTCTGAGCAAGTAGACTGTTTCCCCAGCATTCTGATTTATAAAATGGAGGCGGGGTGCGGATGCCCTTCGGTTGCCAAGAATATTAATATGTGAACAAAAGGACTGTGCAGAACTTTATTTCCTAAGGAAAAAACACACCTTAAAAATATGGAAAACAGATGATGGCATTTCTTAAGAGTAATTGTTAAAAGGTGTCTAGTAACTGCTAGCACAATGGTTTGATTGAGAGAATTTATGTCAATGTATCTTTGGAGGCTCTATAATCCCTTATTACATTTTTCATTTAGGTACTTAAAGCTTTCACCAAAACACCCAGAATCAAATACTGCTGGAATGGACATCTTTGCCAAATTCTCTGCCTATATCAAGAATTCAAGGCCAGAGGCTAATGAAGGTAAAAGAAAAGCAGTTGGTTGAATTAGTAGTGTAGAACCGTACCCTCCCACCTACCGCCTAAGAAACTCCCCGAACAAAAGAAAAATAGGAACAAAGACCAAGACACCCTATTATGATGATGATTATAAATGATTACTTGGGAGGCCATTCTTAGTATTAAAAACTAGCTTTCAGAGTTGAGCAGAGATTTGATGATAAACCAGAGTAAGTCTTTAAATTGCTCTTTTTGTCTATTTCTTGTAGCTGAACTATGCTTAGCATAAAGTGGGTGTGTGGTTAAATGTTTATTGGGTGAATTTGTTCTCTTGATATGAGAAGTTACCATGAAGGGAGCCATATAGAAAATCACAGTATCTCAAAAACAATGGGTTGGGTGGTTGGAATAGATTGATATAGCTTAATTTAAACTATCACTAACGTTTGTTTTGTGCTGGGTGCCAGCCATCTAAAGTCAGCCTGGGTAGATTTTTGTGCTAGTTACCTTTACAAGCAGTTTTTGGAGCTGTTCTAAGTGAGCAGCATTTAGACTCATCAGCCTTTCAAGTGTCTACGACTGTATCCTAAAACTAAGGTTTTCGCTTCAAGTCATATTTTCATGGTGAGAATTGTTTCGGTAGTACGGATGCTACCTCCTCCTTTTATTTATTAGGGATACTGTCTTATTTCATTTGCCAAACTTACATATAGTAAAGGGAATCCTCTGAAAGAGGTCCCATTTAATGAACCTTGTCTTAAATACACGATTCAGTCATTTCCTCTTTTCTTCTCTTTGGGATGTTAAGTATTGTTCTTTCTGCCAAAAATTATAGAGAGAGAACATTAGTGTTTAATTAAAAGTAACAATAATAACCAAAGAGCCAACTCCTGTAATCCATCATCATTTTAGACTGTTTGGTAGCTTGGGTGGAGTTCTTTGGGTGGAGTTTATGGCCCCAAATGAGCAAGAATACCAAACGGACAAAAAATCTCAGTGCTGGTTAAGCAAGAAAAAACATCTCTTAAAAAATTGAAACATTTATTTCGCTTGTAAGAGTGGGTAGATTTCCAAGCTATTCAGGCTTTTTAAAATTATTAAAATTTTTAATTGTAGCATTTTACACGTTAGGATTGAATTTCAGTGGTTTCTGGCATAATATTCATGGCATGAAATCGTTTTTCTAGAGTGAAGGGAAAAACTTTAATGCTCAGGTCTGGCTTACATCTATTAAACATGTTTCAGTAGCTGCGATATCTTGGGAGCAATTTTCCTTAGTAATTTCTTTAGTTTTTTCTAATTTTAAAAATTATTTTTATTTTACTTTTTGCTTTTACAGAGTTTTGCTGTTTACAGTAGTTGTCTCTTTTTCTGACTAGTGGTTCTGACTGAGCATTTTATACACTCAGTAATTAGTTCCACGGAGCCCCTCCTGTCCGTAGACAGTATCTCTTCTCTTTTGCCTTTCTTTCCTGTAGGTGACTGTGCCTGGTGCACCCGGGATGCTCTTGCTGCAGAGTTCTGTGAGCTCTCTTATTTAAAGTCTTGATGTTTTTATTTCTCTGTGTGGCTCTTGGAAACTAGAGAGTGGTTGAATTTTTTTTGATGGTTGGTAAGGAGGAGAGGGAAATAAAATGTGTTTGCTTAAAAAAAAATTGCTTTGAGGGATGGGGTGGGGAAAGAGACTAAGGGAGAAAGTGACTCACTTAAGTATAACTTTGTATTCTATTTTTTTCCTATCAATTTGTTCCTGCCTTAAGTAGCCACCTACATTTACCGTCCTTAGAATGATGTAACCAGTAGGAACGAACCACATAATGAATTACACAGCACGTAACTTGGAAGGCTTTTTATATTAAATTACCTATTGATAAATAACAGGTCCAGTTGCCAAGCAACTTCCCCCGATGGTGTGGCCTGTCAACTGCCATGAGACCTTAGAAAACAGTATTCCAAAATGCTCTGGAGCTTAACGGGTCTCCCCCTGGTGTATTCGTTGTAGGTCTCTTATCTGTCTGTTTAGTACAATTAAATGCCTTAAATAAGCCTTAGTGATCCGCCTCCTTAATCCCCCAGATAATAAACAACTTACACATAGATGGATTTGTTGTGTTTACATGCTAAGTCAGAGTAGGTAAGTCCTTGGTTAGTTTTAAAAACTTATTAAGGGACTTCCCTGGTGGTCCAGTGGGTAAGGACACTGACTTGCAGTGCAAAGGGTGCTGGTTCGATCCCTGGCCTGGGAGGATCCCACGTGCCCTGGAGAGGCTGGACTGATGTGTCCAACTACCAAGGTGGAGCTCTGGAGCACATGTGCCCAGAGCCAGTGTTCTGCAGCAACAGAGGCCACTGCGATGGGAGGCCCACATGGGCCAAAGAACAAAGATGGATGAAAATAGAGAAATGAAAGACCAATAGAAGTGGCCCGCCCGCCCCCCTCCCTCCCACCCCACCCCCCCAAAAAAAACAAAACTTTAAAAAAAAACCTATTAAGTATTTTACAAAATTCGTTGTGGTTGGACAGTTTTAAGACCTACTTCGATCTGTGTAAGAGATTAGATGCCTAGTGCTTTAGCAGTTGGGCTAGTGAAAGTGAAACAGAAGGATCTCTTTGTTTTTTCCTGTGGGCTCTGGTGGGAAGAGTTCTGTGAGCTCTCTTATTTAAAGTCTTGATGTTTTTATTTCTCTGTGTGGCTCTTGGAAACTAGAGAGTGGTTGAATTTTTTTTGATGGTTGGTAAGGAGGAGAGGGAAATAAAATGTGTTTGCTTAAAAAAAAATTGCTTTGAGGGATGGGGTGGGGAAAGAGACTAAGGGAGAAAGTGACTCACTTAAGTATAACTTTGTATTCTATTTTTTTCCTATCAATTTGTTCCTGCCTTAAGTAGCCACCTACATTTACCGTCCTTAGAATGATGTAACCAGTAGGAACGAACCACATAATGAATTACACAGCACGTAACTTGGAAGGCTTTTTATATTAAATTACCTATTGATAAATAACAGGTCCAGTTGCCAAGCAACTTCCCCCGATGGTGTGGCCTGTCAACTGCCATGAGACCTTAGAAAACAGTATTCCAAAATGCTCTGGAGCTTAACGGGTCTCCCCCTGGTGTATTCGTTGTAGGTCTCTTATCTGTCTGTTTAGTACAATTAAATGCCTTAAATAAGCCTTAGTGATCCGCCTCCTTAATCCCCCAGATAATAAACAACTTACACATAGATGGATTTGTTGTGTTTACATGCTAAGTCAGAGTAGGTAAGTCCTTGGTTAGTTTTAAAAACTTATTAAGGGGCTTCCCTGGTGGTCCAGTGGGTAAGGACACCGCCTTGCAGTATCCCTGGCCTGGGAGGATCCCACGTGCCGCGGAGTGGCTGGACTGATGTGTCCAACTACCAAGCTGGAGCTCTGGAGCACATGCGCCCAGAGCCAGTGCTCTGCAACAGCAGAGGCCCCCGCGATGGGAGGCCCACACGGGCCAAAGAACAAAAATGGATGAAAATAGAGAAATGAAAGACCAATAGAAGTGGCCCACCCGCCCCCCTCCCTCCCTCCCCACTCCCCCCCTCCAAAAAAAATAAACAAAACTTTAAAAAAAAAAAACCCTATTAAGTATTTTACAAAATTCGTTGTGGTTGGACAGTTTTAAGACCTACTTCGATCTGTGTAAGAGATTAGATGCCTAGTGCTTTAGCAGTTGGGCTAGTGAAAGTGAAACAGAAGGGCTGATGCTTATGTTGAGGTGCAAAGTAAACAAATAAGATTTAAAGGATAAAATAAATAAAAGGATAGATAGATAAAACATATTATTCTTTGGTAACTTGACCAGGGTAATTGAGAGTAACAGTTTGCCTTTTCTTTTGAGACATTAACGGAGAAATTAATAGGTAAATTAATGGATAATTACACCTGTCCCTGATCTCATATATTTTTTTCAGTTCTGTGATGTGATTTTATTGATATAATTTATTAAGTTCCCAAAAATAACTAATAGATAATTTGTTAGTCTGTTTATAATATTTGTAAGAGGTCAGTGAATTTAGCAGTGATTAAATCTGCCATTGTACCCATAGAGGCATATTCCATAATAACACCAATTCCAATTTTTAAATGGAGGCAAGGAATCTTTGGGCTCTGATTAGTTCCTTTTTTTTTTTTTTTTTAAATTTATTTGGTTTTGGCTGTGCTGGGTCTTCATTGCTACACGGGGTTCTCTCTAGTTGTGGCAAGCAGGAACTACTCTGTAGCTGTGGTATGCAGGCTCATCACTGTGGTGGCTTCTCTTGTTGTGGACTGCAGGCTCTAGGCACATGGGTTTCAGCATATGGGCTCTCGAGTTGCAGCTCCCAGGCTGTAGAGCACTGGCTCAGTAGCTGTGGAACATAGGCTTAGTTGCTCCATGGCATGTGGGATCTTCCTGGTTTGGGGATTGAACTGGTGTCTCTTGCATTGGCAGGTAGATTCTTTACCACTGAGCCACCAGGGAAGCCCTGAGTAGTTCCTTTTTATTCAAGATTTATTCTCCCTCCCCACTGGCCTCCTCTCTTTGCTTTTCCTTTCCCCCTGGAAAGGTGTGTGAAACCAGAGGATGGTGGTTCATCATTATATCCATGAAACTGCATTGGGTATTTAGTCACATTTAAGTACTTAATACCTCCTCTGATGTGTTACCTGACCTTTAATAATTGCTCATGTAAGATCACCCCCTTATTAAAACTAGCAGTAGCTTTAAAATACAGTTTTATTGATGTAAGTGCTCATAAGTTTTTTCTTCACTATAAATTATATTCTTTTCCTATAATAGAAATTGTCATTTACATTTAACGCTTTCTGTCTTGTTCTTACTCATTTAGATTACACAATGAGTAGAGTAATGTATACTTATTGAAGAAGTTAGAGTAGTACGGAAATTAATAAAATTTCAGGGTTGTTTTTTAGTCACGTCTTTTCTTCTATGCGCACACATTGTACTTAAGTGTGTGTTTCTGTGTGTGTGCACAGTTGTCTTTATCATGTAGTATATGGTGGGGGCTTCCCTGGTAGCTCAGATGGTAAAAGGTCTGCCTGCAATGCGGGAGACCTGGGTTCGATCTCTGGGTTGGTAGAAATAATTCCATATCAAAATATAGATCTACCTCACTTTTAGAAATGCTGCTTCATATTCCATAATAAGGATTTTTAGTTAACTGTTTCCCTATTGATAGGCATTTAGATTGTCTCAAGTTTTTTTTTTCTTTCTTTTTTTTTATTATGACAAACTGTGCTGCCAGTGATGTATCCTTGTGCTAGATTTCAGAGAGGTCAAAAGATTTTGTTTTCCAAAAGACTGTACCAGTTTATATTCCCACTAACGTAAAGATATTTGTTTCCCACTCTTCAGAGCCTCATTTTTTGTTTGTAGATTCCCTTATGTTGTTTTTTACTGCAGGCTCTAGGCACATGGGTTTCAGCATATGGGCTCTCGAGTTGCAGCTCCCAGGCTGTAGAGCACTGGCTCAGTAGCTGTGGAACATAGGCTTAGTTGCTCCATGGCATGTGGGATCTTCCTGGTTTGGGGATTGAACTGGTGTCTCTTGCATTGGCAGGTAGATTCTTTACCACTGAGCCACCAGGGAAGCCCTGAGTAGTTCCTTTTTATTCAAGATTTATTCTCCCTCCCCACTGGCCTCCTCTCTTTGCTTTTCCTTTCCCCCTGGAAAGGTGTGTGAAACCAGAGGATGGTGGTTCATCATTATATCCATGAAACTGCATTGGGTATTTAGTCACATTTAAGTACTTAATACCTCCTCTGATGTGTTACCTGACCTTTAATAATTGCTCATGTAAGATCACCCCCTTATTAAAACTAGCAGTAGCTTTAAAATACAGTTTTATTGATGTAAGTGCTCATAAGTTTTTTCTTCACTATAAATTATATTCTTTTCCTATAATAGAAATTGTCATTTACATTTAACGCTTTCTGTCTTGTTCTTACTCATTTAGATTACACAATGAGTAGAGTAATGTATACTTATTGAAGAAGTTAGAGTAGTACGGAAATTAATAAAATTTCAGGGTTGTTTTTCAGTCACGTCTTTTCTTCTATGCGCACACATTGTACTTAAGTGTGTGTTTCTGTGTGTGTGCACAGTTGTCTTTATCATGTAGTATATGGTGGGGGCTTCCCTGGTAGCTCAGATGGTAAAAGGTCTGCCTGCAATGCGGGAGACCTGGGTTCGATCTCTGGGTTGGTAGAAATAATTCCATATCAAAATATAGATCTACCTCACTTTTAGAAATGCTGCTTCATATTCCATAATAAGGATTTTTAGTTAACTGTTTCCCTATTGATAGGCATTTAGATTGTCTCAAGTTTTTTTTTTCTTTCTTTTTTTTTATTATGACAAACTGTGCTGCCAGTGATGTATCCTTGTGCTAGATTTCAGAGAGGTCAAAAGATTTTGTTTTCCAAAAGACTGTACCAGTTTATATTCCCACTAACGTAAAGATATTTGTTTCCCCACTCTTCAGAGCCTCATGTGTTTGTGTGTTTGTGAGAGTGTTTGTTAATCTTTTGATTTTCACAATTAAATTTAGAAGTGAATTGTATGGCCTCTGTTGTACTTAGTAATTTGTTTTTGAGAACTTTTGAAATACCTTCTTAGAGGTACAACGTTACGACAGTAGAGATATTAGAGAATAATAGTGCTTCTTACTAGTTATAGAAGACAAGAAGCTGAAAAAAAAAAAAAAAAAAGATACATTCTGATGACCTGCTACTGCCTTCTAGTGGTTAATCTTGAGGTTTTCTTTATCTTAACCAACTTCGAATGCCCTTGTGATGATTTGTCTTCAAAACTTTATTGTGTTTATGATATGATATTCTTTAGTTCTTGTTACCTCATTTTTCTTGGTTATCCATTCCTTATATTGACACATGAAACCTGTATCTAATACAGCATTCTCTGTTTTTACTAATAAATCCTTTATTTTTTATCTACGAAAAATCACTAACACTCTGATCGAGTAAAGCAATTCAGATTCATTGCAGGTGTTTTGCTAAGTCCAGAATTACAGGGCAGCGTTTGTAATGTTCTGCTAGCTTCTGAATTTTAGTCCATGCTTTACAGCTACAAACATAAGCACTGGGGCTTCCCCTGGTGGTCCAGTGGGTAAGGACACCGCCTTGCAGTGCAAGGGGCGCCGGTTCGATCCCTAGCCTGGGAAGGTCCCACGTGCCGCGGAGTGGCTGGATGGATGTGTCCAATTACCGAGCCGGAGAACTGGCGCGCATGCGCCCAGAGCCGGCGCTCTGCAACAACAGACGCCACCGCGATGGGAAGCCCACTGGAGCCAAAGAACAAAAAGACGGATGGAAATAGATAAATGAAAGACCAATAGAAGTGTCCCGCCCGCTCCCCACCCTCCCCAACCCGACCCTCGCCCAAAATGTAAAATAAATAAATAAATTTTTTTAAAAAAAACAAAAACAAAAACATAAGCACTGTATATTAGAAACCTTGTAAAGTTAGGATATTTTATTTGGATACTTTTGAGAATTAATTCAGGAAAAGGATGAAGTTAGAGCAGATTAGAGGTCATAAACTTGCTCAAATTTGTCATACCACACCACTCAAGTGCTGTTGAAGACCTTATTTCAGTGTTTGAATTTGGTATTATCTTCCTATAGGTCATGATCCTATTCGTTGTAATCTGATCAAAGAAAAAGTCCTTGTATCTAATGTGTATTTATTCTGTATCCACTGCTTTTGACAGAGGCATAGTGAATCTTTAAAACTGAAAGCAAGCACTTCCGTGTATTTTACCTTTTATTTTATTTATTTTTGCCTACAGAATATGGCCTGAGTCCGTATTCTTGCTAACCAGTCAGCTTTTTCTGCTTCTTCTAGGAACTTCTGAAGTTCACAGTTCCCTTTATAATATATGATATTCTTTAGTTCTTGTTACCTCATTTTTCTTGGTTATCCATTCCTTATATTGACACATGAAACCTGTATCTAATACAGCATTCTCTGTTTTTACTAATAAATCCTTTATTTTTTATCTACGAAAAATCACTAACACTCTGATCGAGTAAAGCAATTCAGATTCATTGCAGGTGTTTTGCTAAGTCCAGAATTACAGGGCAGCGTTTGTAATGTTCTGCTAGCTTCTGAATTTTAGTCCATGCTTTACAGCTACAAACATAAGCACTGGGGCTTCCCCTGGTGGTCCAGTGGGTAAGGACACCGCCTTGCAGTGCAAGGGGCGCCGGTTCGATCCCTAGCCTGGGAAGGTCCCACGTGCCGCGGAGTGGCTGGATGGATGTGTCCAATTACCGAGCCGGAGAACTGGCGCGCATGCGCCCAGAGCCGGCGCTCTGCAACAACAGACGCCACCGCGATGGGAAGCCCACTGGAGCCAAAGAACAAAAAGACGGATGGAAATAGATAAATGAAAGACCAATAGAAGTGTCCCGCCCGCTCCCCACCCTCCCCAACCCGACCCTCGCCCAAAATGTAAAATAAATAAATAAATTTTTTTAAAAAAAACAAAAACAAAAACATAAGCACTGTATATTAGAAACCTTGTAAAGTTAGGATATTTTATTTGGATACTTTTGAGAATTAATTCAGGAAAAGGATGAAGTTAGAGCAGATTAGAGGTCATAAACTTGCTCAAATTTGTCATACCACACCACTCAAGTGCTGTTGAAGACCTTATTTCAGTGTTTGAATTTGGTATTATCTTCCTATAGGTCATGATCCTATTCGTTGTAATCTGATCAAAGAAAAAGTCCTTGTATCTAATGTGTATTTATTCTGTATCCACTGCTTTTGACAGAGGCATAGTGAATCTTTAAAACTGAAAGCAAGCACTTCCGTGTATTTTACCTTTTATTTTATTTATTTTTGCCTACAGAATATGGCCTGAGTCCGTATTCTTGCTAACCAGTCAGCTTTTTCTGCTTCTTCTAGGAACTTCTGAAGTTCACAGTTCCCTTTATAATTTCAGGTAGTTGTAACAAGTCAGATTTCAAGACGTCAGATCGCCTTTCTTTGATGTTGTGAAAGGGCAAACTCTCTTCTCCTTTATCTCCATATCTGTAACATTGGATGGTATCTACTCTGTGTCCCATGGTTGCTGAGAATCAGTTTTCTTAACGTATGTTCACCAAGTGTTTCTACTGAAAAATAATTTAAGAAAGTAATGATTAATATATTAGTTTTTTATTTATGAATTTTAAGTAGTAAAATCAAAATAGACGTTTCCAAATAAGCGAGAAACTGAGCATTCAGGAAAATGATTTCAGATGAACACCCAGAGATGCAGAAAGGAAGAGAAAACAAAAAGTAGTATAAAGTATAAATGAATACTGTCTGTGTAGAACAGTAGTACTTTCTGAGATTAAAATATGTCAAATTAATATACAGAATAATAGTAGCATGTGAGACAGAAAGGGAATTAAGTACAGTGAGAGTGTTCTAAGGTTCTTGCATTATCCTGGAAATAGCAAAAGTTATAATTAAGCTTTAATAAGTCACAGAAACAAATTCTAGCCAAAAAAAAATGTGTACATGAGTAGTTGGAAGAATGAATAATTGTTTTTTAAAAAAACTTAATGCAGGGGCTTCCCCTGGTGGTCCAGTGGGTAAGGACACCGCCTTGCAGTGCAAGGGGCGCCAGTTCGATCCCTGGCGTGGGAAGATCCCACGTGCCGCGGAGCGGCTGGACTGATGTGTCCAATCACCGAGCTGGAGCTCTGGAGCGCATGCGCCCAGAGCCGGTGCTCTGCAGCGACAGACGCCACCGCGATGGGAGGCCCACAGGAGCCGAAGAACAAAGACGGATGAAAATAGAGAAATGAAAGACCAATAGAAGTGGCCCGCCCGCTCCCCTCCCTCCCCAACCCGACCCCCGCCCAAAATAAATAAATAAATAAATCTTTAAAAAAAAAAAAAAAAAACAATGCAAAAGAAGGCAAGAAAGAAGAAGAGAACAAGAATAGAAAAGAAACGTATGATGGGAGTTTTAAACCAAAGTTTGTAGTAATTACATCAAATGTAAATGATTCAAATACTCCCAAGTAGAAAACAAAATTTTCTAACTGGATTAAAAATCATTGCTATGTACAAGAAGGAATACGCTTTCTCCCACACATTTGAAATATCCACAGATAGATAGACAGACAGACCTGTGGGCCCAGGAAGGTTGAATATAAAACAGTGTAAATACTGACCCAAAAGGAAGTTGGTAAAGTTATATAGACATTGTACGAAGTAGACTTTGAGGAAAGAAGCATTACTAGAGATAATGAAACATGTTTCAGACTGACTTAAAAAGACCAACCTATCAGGAAAATAAAATAGCTCTAAATATATGTTACCAAATGACTGTCTTCAAAATATATAAACCAGATGAACAGAGTTAAAAGAGAAATGAAGTAATCCACAATCTTGGTGGGAGATCTTAACTTATTCCTTTAGTAACTGTTAAAATCTGCCAAAAAAGAAAAGTTCAGTGAGAATACAGAATGATTGAATAATACAGCAAACAAATTTAATCTAATAGATATTATAAATTTAATCTCATGGTGCCCCACAACTGCAGAATATAGCCTTTTTTTCAAATGCGCCTGAAACACAAAATTGACTGTAAGGCTGAACCATAAAGCAAATATGTAAAATTTTCCAAAAAAAGAAAATTGAAATCGTATAGACCACAAAGAAAATAAGCTAGATATTGGTAGCAAAAGTACAGCTAGATAGTTTCTACATGTTTGAAGATTCAATAGTGTATTTCTGAATAACCCATGGTTTGAAGAAGAACATTATGAAAATACACCATGTCTAAGTTTACATGCTATCACTTGGGCTTCCCAGGTGGCACTAGTGAATCCACTAAAGAGTCCATCTGCCGATGCAGGAGACAGAGACACAGGCTCAGTCCCTGGTTCAGGGTCAGGAAGATCCCCTGGAGTAGGATGTGACAACCCGCTCCAACATTATTGTCTGGAAAACTCCATGGACAGAGGAGCCTGGCGGGTGACAGTCCGTGGGGCCACAAAGAGTGAGACACAAAAGAGCGCACGCACAGACACACGCGCACACACACCGCCCGCCCGCCCCCCTCCCCACCGCCAGCTCTGTTTAGAGGAAAATTTATAGCTCTAAATGTATATATTAGAAAAAAAAAAAGCAGAGATAAAAATTGGTAGCCTTAAAGTATCCACCTCAGGGGTTTAATTAGATCAGCAAATTAAGCTCAAGCAAGTAGAAGGAATGAGATACTAAAAGCGTAGAATTTTTTTTTATATATAAAACATTCTTTTGGCCACTTCTATTGGTCTTTCATTTATTTATTTCCATCCATCTTTGTTCTTTGGCCCGTGTGGGCCTCCCATCGCGGTGGCCTCTGTCGTTGCAGAGCACGGGCTCTGGGCGCATGTGTTCCAGAGCTCCGGCTCGGTGATTGGACACATTGGTCCAGCTGCTCCGCGGCACGTGGGATCTTCCCAGGCCAGGGATCGAACCAGCGCCCCTTGCCCTGCAAGGCGGTGTCCTTACCCACTGGACCACCAGGGAAGCCCAAAAGCATAGAGTTTTATGAAATAGAAAACACCTGTGACAAGATTAACAAAGCTAAAAGTTCTTTGTAAAGTCCAATAAGAAAAATTGATTAACTCTTGATAAGAAAAATCAAGAAAAGTGAGAGAAGGCAGCAATAACTAACCAGTATTAGGAAAAGGGGGAATTATGTACAGATCTTACATGTAAATGATTTGGGGAGGATATTATGAAAATGTTTATGCTTATAAATTTGAAAACACTTGCATAAATTTACAGAAAGTATACAGTAACAAAATTGTTACAAGAAGGGATTCAAGATGTGAATTGTCTTATACCTGTAATTAAAAACCATTTCACAAAGATGGCTTCACTGATGACCTCTTCTAAGCGTTTGGGGAAGATGTAGCATCAGTCTTGTATATACTCTTCCATGAAACAGGAAAGAGGAAATATGGAAGTATTTTCAGCTTGCTTTTTGAGGTCAAGCCACAGAAAAAACATCAAAAGGAATGATTCTTTCAGGCCAGTCTCTCTCAAACATAGATGTAAAAGGTTAAAACTAAACATGCCAAGCATGTGATAAAAATATCTATACAACAGAAAATATCTGACATTTAGGAATAAATTAACAAAAACGGGCAAGACTTCTACATAGAAAACACAGACGCCTCTTTCAATGAAATTTCAAAATTAATTGAAATTTTTAAAAATTAAATGATATTCATAGATTTGGAGACTCAAAGTTATAAAGATGCCAGTTTTCAAGTTGGGGTGTGTTGAATCTACAGACAATTCAAAAGTACAACAGTTTGTGTGTATATGTGTGCATGTGCTTGCTTACACACAGGTAAATTAATATCCTAATTCTGTAATTTATTAGGGAAATGTAAAGGGCCAGGAGTAGCCAAGATGATCTTGAAGAAAGATGTGTTTGAAAACTTACACTAGCTGAAATCAAGACTTGTTATAAAGGTACAGTAGTTAAAACAATGTGGTATTAACAGAAGGCTAGACAAACAGAACAATGGAACAGAGTAGAGTCAAAAAAATATCCCTGTCTCACACTATATACAATCAGTTCTAAGTGGATTGTAGATATAAATAGGATTGTTAGTAATATTTCTTCCAGAAGATAATGGAGAATAGCATCATAATTTGGGGTAGGTAAGGTTTCTTAAGCTGAACACAAAGTACTGATCATAACAGAAAAGAATAAATGGGACTACATTATGATTTTTAATGAATATAAATTACTATTAAGTAAGTGAGAAGGTGGGCTTCTCTGGTAGCTCAGTGGTAAAGAGTTCACCTGCCAAAGCAGGAAACACGGGTTCCATCCCTCATCCAGGAAGATCCCACATGCTGCGGAGCAGCTAAGCCCATGAACTGCAACTATTGGGCCTGTGACCTGGAGCATTGGAGCTGCAACTATGGAGCCCATGTGCCATAACTCCTGAAGCCCGTGTGCCCTAGAGCCCAAGTTCCACAACAAGGGAAGTCATCACAACAAGAAGCCTGCTCACCTCAACTAGAGAATAGCCACCACTCCTTGCAACTAGAGAAGAGCCTGTGGCAGCAGAGAAAACTCAGAAGAGCCAAAGAAAAAAAAGCAGCGAGAATGTATGTATAATACATATAAGCACAAAGGATTTGCATCTGCAGTATATAAAAAGCTGCAAGTCAGTACAACAGACAGTCCAAGACGAAAAATGACCAACCAACATTTTACAATAAGAGGATATCCAAAGAGGCAATAAATATAAAAAGATGTTAAAGTGAATGTGTCATCCCCAAGAAGGATTAAAATTAAAGAGACTAGCAATGCCAAATGTCGGAGATGTGAAGTAACTGGAATGTCCATACACCCTACTTGCTATGCTGAACTTGAAAAACTTATGAGTTTCTACTAAACCTGAACAAAGGCATACCCTATAACCTACCCACCCTATAACCTACACTTTCATTTTAAAAAATTGAAGGGACTTCCCTGGTGGTCCAGTGGCTAAGACGCCACACTCCCAATGCAGGGGGCCTGGCTTTGATCCTTGGTCAGGGAACTAGATCCCCCGTGCCGTGATTAAGGGTTCACATGCTGCAACTAAGAGTTCACATGCCACAGCTAGAGGTTTCACATGCCGCAATTAAGACATGGAACAGCAAATAAATAATAAATATATATTTTTTCATTTTTATTGAATTATAATTGACATACCTTGCATTAGTTTCAGATGTACTATATAGTGATGTGATATTTGTATATTATGTGAAATGACGACCACAATAAATCTGGTTAAAATCAGTTGATTCTAGGTCAATATACAAATTTTTTCTTGTAATGAGAATGTTTAAGATTTACAACTCTTAGCATCTTTCAAATATGTAATACAGTATTATTAGCTGTAGTCACCATGGTGTACATTCCATCCTTATTACATTTATTTTATAACCAGAATTTTGTACCCTGTGACTCCATTCATTTTACCCACCCCCTGCATCTGTTAACCACGTATCTGTTCTCTATATCTATGAGCATATTTGTTTAACTTTTAGAGTCTTCATATAAGCGAGATCATATGGTGTTTGTTTTTCTCTGTTTGACTTAGTTCATTTTATTTACCATAATGCCCTTAAGTTTCACCCATGTTCTTACAAAAGGCAAGATTCCACTCGTTTTCGTGGCTTAATAATATTCCCCTGCATTTATGTGATTGTTGTTGTTGTTGTTCGGCCACTAAGTCATGTCAGACTCTTTGCGACCCCAGGAGTTGCAGCACGCCAGGCATCCTTGACCCTCATTATCTCCTGAAGTGTGCCCAAGTTCATGTCCATTGATTCAGTGATACTATCCAACCATCTCATTCTCTGCCACCCTCTTCTCCTTTTGCCTTCAGTCTTTCCGAGCATCAGGGTCTTTTCTGATGAGTTGGCTCTTCCCATCAGGTGGCCAAAGTATTGGCACATCAGCTTCAGCATCATTTCTTCCAATGAATATTCAGGGTTGATTTCCTTTAGAACTGACTAGTTTGATCTCCTTGCTCTCCAAGGGACTGTCTTCTCCAGCGCCACAGTTCAGAAGCATCAGTTCTTTGGTGCTCAGCCTTCTTTATGGTCCAGCTGTCACACCCATACATGACTGCTGGAAACACCTTCACTTTGAGTATACGGACCTTTGTCGGCAAAGTGAATGTCTTTGCCTTTTTTTTAAAAAAAAAAAAAAAAAAAAAAAAGCCTCTCCGACTGCCAGCAACGCCCGGGTATGGGCCCGACGCTCCAGCGCCATCCATTTTCAGGGCTAGTTGATTCAGCAGGTGAGTTGTTACATACTCCTTAGCGGATTCCGACTTCCATGGCCACCGTCCTGCTATGTCTTTGCTTTTTAACACTTTGCCTAGGTTTGTCATAGCTTTCCTTCTAGGAAGCGACGCATCTTCTATTTTCATGGCTCTGTCATCATCCACAGTGATTTTGGAGCCCAAGATAAGAAATCTGTCACTGCTTCCACTTTTTCCCCTTCTGTTTGCCATGAAGTGATGGGACCAGATGCCATGATCTTAGTTTTTGAATGTTGAGTTTTTGTTTGTTTGGTTTTTTTAAAATATTTTATGTATATTTATTTGGTTGCATTGGGTCTCAGTTATAGCATGTGGGCTTTAGTTCCCTGACCAGGGATCGAACCTGGGCCCCCTGCATTGGGAGCGCAGAGTCTTAGCCACTGGACCACCTGAGAATTCCCCCAAATGTTGAGTTTTAAGCCAGCTTTTCAACTCCCCTCTTTCACCCTCATCAAGAGGTTCTTTAGTTCCTCTTTGCTTGCTGCCATTAGAGTGTTATCATCTGCATATCTGAGGTTGTTGGTATTTCTTCTGGGAATCTCTATTCTAGCTTGGGATTCATCCAGCCTGGCATTTCATATGATGTACTCTGTGTAAAAGGTACATAAAGAGGGTGACAGTATGTACAGCCTTGTCATATTCCTCTACCTGTTTTGAATCAGTCAGTTGTTATGTGTCCATTTATAATGGTTCACACACACTCCACATTGTCTTTATTCATGGATCAGTGGATATTTCGGTTGTTTCCGTATTGCATGAATACCCTGAAGTGGCATCGCTGGATTACATGGTAGTTCTGTTTTTAATTGTTTGAGGACCCTCCCTACTGTTTTCCATAGTGGCTGGGCCAATTCACACTCCCATCGGCAGTGCCCTGTGTGCTGGGCTTGGTCGCTTAGTCTTGTCCGACTCTTTGGTACCCCATGGGCTGTAGCCCCCCAGGCTCCTCTGTCCTTGGGGATTCTTGAGGCAAGAGTACTGGAGTGAGTTGCCATGCTCTCCTCCAGGGGATCTTCCCAACCCAGGGATCAAAGCCAGGTCTCCCACATTACAGGCAGATTCTTTATCATCCGAGCCACCAGGAAAGCCCCAATAGTGTGGCAACCACTCCAGAAACTTCAGGCTTCTCTACTTGGATTGGTGTTGGTTACTTTCAAAGTTTTATTTTAGGGTCATCATCCACAGTGATTTTGGAGCCCAAGATAAGAAATCTGTCACTGCTTCCACTTTTTCCCCTTCTGTTTGCCATGAAGTGATGGGACCAGATGCCATGATCTTAGTTTTTGAATGTTGAGTTTTTGTTTGTTTGGTTTTTTTAAAATATTTTATGTATATTTATTTGGTTGCATTGGGTCTCAGTTATAGCATGTGGGCTTTAGTTCCCTGACCAGGGATCGAACCTGGGCCCCCTGCATTGGGAGCGCAGAGTCTTAGCCACTGGACCACCTGAGAATTCCCCCAAATGTTGAGTTTTAAGCCAGCTTTTCAACTCCCCTCTTTCACCCTCATCAAGAGGTTCTTTAGTTCCTCTTTGCTTGCTGCCATTAGAGTGTTATCATCTGCATATCTGAGGTTGTTGGTATTTCTTCTGGGAATCTCTATTCTAGCTTGGGATTCATCCAGCCTGGCATTTCATATGATGTACTCTGTGTAAAAGGTACATAAAGAGGGTGACAGTATGTACAGCCTTGTCATATTCCTCTACCTGTTTTGAATCAGTCAGTTGTTATGTGTCCATTTATAATGGTTCACACACACTCCACATTGTCTTTATTCATGGATCAGTGGATATTTCGGTTGTTTCCGTATTGCATGAATACCCTGAAGTGGCATCGCTGGATTACATGGTAGTTCTGTTTTTAATTGTTTGAGGACCCTCCCTACTGTTTTCCATAGTGGCTGGGCCAATTCACACTCCCATCGGCAGTGCCCTGTGTGCTGGGCTTGGTCGCTTAGTCTTGTCCGACTCTTTGGTACCCCATGGGCTGTAGCCCCCCAGGCTCCTCTGTCCTTGGGGATTCTTGAGGCAAGAGTACTGGAGTGAGTTGCCATGCTCTCCTCCAGGGGATCTTCCCAACCCAGGGATCAAAGCCAGGTCTCCCACATTACAGGCAGATTCTTTATCATCCGAGCCACCAGGAAAGCCCCAATAGTGTGGCAACCACTCCAGAAACTTCAGGCTTCTCTACTTGGATTGGTGTTTCTTGGCACATTTCATGGATATAAATCCATATTTTTATAGACACAGGACTTAAAATTAAGGGCAAGAATCTCTGTCTCAGCAAGACTTTCTTTCCTAAATTTGAAATAATAGGTTTCCCTTTTCTCACCGTTTTTTTTTTTTTTCCCCAATTTAAATATCAACTGGTGGGCATTTAGTTATTAATAAATTTTTATAGATCCCACTCTCTGAAATCATCATGCTTGTTTTTATATCTGTCTGTCATTTTATCTGTAAATTTGTTTGTCTCATCTCTCTCTCCCAAGTAAATACATAAGCTCCAGGAGAACAGGGACTTTGTTTTGTAGCCTAGTGTCAGAGTGACATTTGATGAACAGTTACTGACTGAAGGAGTAATGCTTCTACTTTGGGGATTGGGTGGTTTTCCTTCTTAAAGCATTTCCATCTTTCTTTCAGCATTGGAGCGGGGTCTCTTGAAAACACTGCAGAAACTGGATGAATATCTGAATTCTCCCCTCCCTGATGAAATTGATGAGAATAGTATGGAGGACATTAAGTTTTCCACACGTAAATTTCTGGATGGCAATGAAATGACACTAGCTGACTGCAACCTGCTGCCCAAGCTGCACATTGTCAAGGTAGGTCTGCAGGATGTGGGGTCACGTTGTTATTAAGCCTGGTATCTCTTTACTAAGGCGGGACTTGCTCTATGCATAAAACTTGGCTAATCTGATACACACTGTTTGGAACCTTCAAATAGTGTAACTTACTGGTCGTTCAGGCAATAGCATCCTAGGGTAGATTTTAAAACTATGTCTTAAAATCGATGTTTATGAGAAATGGAAATTTTCCTGTGACTGCGTAAAACTTTCCAGGGGATTTTTTACTTGTCCGACTCTTTGGTACCCCATGGGCTGTAGCCCCCCAGGCTCCTCTGTCCTTGGGGATTCTTGAGGCAAGAGTACTGGAGTGAGTTGCCATGCTCTCCTCCAGGGGATCTTCCCAACCCAGGGATCAAAGCCAGGTCTCCCACATTACAGGCAGATTCTTTATCATCCGAGCCACCAGGAAAGCCCCAATAGTGTGGCAACCACTCCAGAAACTTCAGGCTTCTCTACTTGGATTGGTGTTTCTTGGCACATTTCATGGATATAAATCCATATTTTTATAGACACAGGACTTAAAATTAAGGGCAAGAATCTCTGTCTCAGCAAGACTTTCTTTCCTAAATTTGAAATAATAGGTTTCCCTTTTCTCACCGTTTTTTTTTTTTTTCCCCAATTTAAATATCAACTGGTGGGCATTTAGTTATTAATAAATTTTTATAGATCCCACTCTCTGAAATCATCATGCTTGTTTTTATATCTGTCTGTCATTTTATCTGTAAATTTGTTTGTCTCATCTCTCTCTCCCAAGTAAATACATAAGCTCCAGGAGAACAGGGACTTTGTTTTGTAGCCTAGTGTCAGAGTGACATTTGATGAACAGTTACTGACTGAAGGAGTAATGCTTCTACTTTGGGGATTGGGTGGTTTTCCTTCTTAAAGCATTTCCATCTTTCTTTCAGCATTGGAGCGGGGTCTCTTGAAAACACTGCAGAAACTGGATGAATATCTGAATTCTCCCCTCCCTGATGAAATTGATGAGAATAGTATGGAGGACATTAAGTTTTCCACACGTAAATTTCTGGATGGCAATGAAATGACACTAGCTGACTGCAACCTGCTGCCCAAGCTGCACATTGTCAAGGTAGGTCTGCAGGATGTGGGGTCACGTTGTTATTAAGCCTGGTATCTCTTTACTAAGGCGGGACTTGCTCTATGCATAAAACTTGGCTAATCTGATACACACTGTTTGGAACCTTCAAATAGTGTAACTTACTGGTCGTTCAGGCAATAGTTGAAACATCCTAGGGTAGATTTTAAAACTATGTCTTAAAATCGATGTTTATGAGAAATGGAAATTTTTTCCTGTGACTGCGTAAAAACTCAAGGTCACTCTGAAGTGGTTGCTACATTGACATATAGCGTCCAGCTTTGTTTTTTAACTTTTTCGGGGCGGGTTGGGAAGGGAGAGGGGTGGGCGGGCCACTTCTATTGGTCTTTCATTTATCTGTTTTCATCCATCTTTGTTCTTTGGCCCGTGTGGGCCTCCCATCACGGTGGCCTCTGTTGTCGCAGAGCACCGGCTCTGGGCGCATGCGCTCCAGAGCTCCGGCTCAGTAATTGGACACATTGGTCCAGCCGCTCCGCGGCACATGAGATTGAACCGGCGCCCCTTGCACTGCAAGGCGGTATCCTTACCCACTGGACCACCAGGGAAGCCCTAGCATCCAGCTTTGCTCTCCTGTCATCTGGCTTGTTCTGTTCAGGGCAGAAAACATTTATTGAGCGTTCATTGTGTGAAACACTCTGCTGTCTAGGATCGCTGTGCACTGACGATCCAGGCCAAGAGACACAGATTTAAACTAGTGTCTGTGTGTGCAATGACATCTTTTTCAGTCCATCTCTCAGAATAATGGAATTAAAAACAAACACAGACAAATGGGACCTACCTAAACTCGAAAGCTTTTGCATAGCAAAGGAAGCAATAGACTAAATAAAATGACAACTCACAGATTGGGAGAAAATATTTGCAAATGATATGACCGATAGATTAGTCTCCAAAATTTATAAACATCTCATGATGCTTAATAACCACAAAATAACGCAATCCAAAAAGTGGGCAGAGGACCTGAACTAGCATGTATGTTTTAAAGTCTTTATCCAGTAATGGGGTTTGCCTCACAGCTCAGTCGGTAAAAAATCTGCTTGCAGGCCTTCCCTGGTGGTCCAGTGGGTAAAGAGTCCGCCTTGCAGTGCAAGGTGCGCCAGTTCAGTCCCTGGCCTGGGAAGAGCCCACATGCCAAGGAGCAGCTGGATGGGTGTGTCCAATTAAGAGCCAGTGCTTTGGAGCGCATGCGCCCAGAGCCAGTGTTCTGCAGTGAGAGAAACCACTGCAATGGGAGGCCCACACAGGCCAAAGAATAAAGATGGATAAAAATAAATAAATAAAAAGTCAAAAAAGAGGCTAAAATTAAAAAAAAAAAAAATCTGCTTGCAATGCAAGAGACCTGGGTTCAATCCCTGGGTCGGGTATATCCCCTGGAGAAGATAATGGCAACCTACTCCGGAATCCCCATGGACAGAGGAGCCTGGTGGGCTACAGTCCATGGGGTCGCAAGAATTGGACACTACTGAGCAGCTACCATCCAGTGTGTCCGTGCGAGTCTTTGGTTGGTAAAGACAGGCATGTGCAGTCACCACCACATTGATGAGTCTCTGGTGTAGTTTGTACTCCTTATCATTATTTAAAAGTCTAGTTAGAATGAAGGGGACACACTTCAAGTGGAAGCAGTTTTGAGCAATTCACGGAATTAATCTGCCCTAACATCAGGTATATATGTTTGGCTTAAAAGACATGGCATATAAATGTTAATTTTTGATCTCTTTGTATTTCAGGTGGTGGCCAAAAAATATCGCAACTTTGAGATTCCAAAAGAAATGACCGGCATCTGGAGATACCTAACTAATGCGTATAGTAGGGACGAGTTCACCAACACCTGCCCCAGCGACAAGGAGGTTGAAATAGCGTACAGTGACGTAGCCAAAAGACTTACCAAATAAAAGAGCACTTAGGAGAGAAATGTCGTCACATCTCTCCCCGACTAAGAACCCACTTTTCCTAACAGACTGCTCCTCTTCCTAGAAAGTAGAAACTTTATTTTGCACGAACATGCAGTTATTCCAGATTAGGATAAAGGATAGACACGGTATAGTAGCTCTCTTTAAAATACATACTCCTAAGCAGTATTATTTGAAACTTCTTTTACCCTGCCTACCTCCCCTACCCTGTTCCTCCTCTCCCCGTTTGGAGACACTCCATCCCAGACTTTCACTTTAGAGGTAGTCTGCCATCTCTCCGGAGCCCTCACCACCATGTCCATTCACTGTGTGTCGATGGCAGAACTTCTGAGGTGCTCTCTTCAGCTGTTAGAGGAGTCACCGGCACCCCTTCCGTCAGGCCCCAGACTGATGCATCAAGCACAGGGCAAGGAATATGTATGTATTTTTGGAATTGTGTAATATTTAGTAAGAGCATATGAAAAGGATTGCTACCGTATCGAAATAGTGTGTTTCAGTGTAGTCTATCCTGGACAGGTCCTGAAGGAGGTCACCACCTGAGCGCCTGCTACAGAAAGTCACGGCAGATTTGGCTCTTTGACTTCATACGTGCATTTTTACTTTTGCCTAAACACATTTTTCCTTCATACTAGTGATAACCTCTGACACTGTGTAGCTGAAAGTTTAGAGAAAGGGATATTTTCAAGATCTCCCTCAAGCATTTTATAAATACAAGAGAAGCCAGTGGGCACTCGATACCGGTTATATGTATTTCGCCCCGTGCCATTCATTGGTAACATTATTGCTTTCTTCCTTTATTTTAAAAGTGCTCCTTTTTTTAAGGTAGACATCAGTCTTGCTCTTTGTAGATCTTTTGAGCAACACTACATGAACAGATGTTTAGTTGATTTAGTTCTAGCAGTACAATGATTAGTAGTGTAAAAGTTAACCCGAGGAATGTAATTTTGATCTCTTTGTATTTCAGGTGGTGGCCAAAAAATATCGCAACTTTGAGATTCCAAAAGAAATGACCGGCATCTGGAGATACCTAACTAATGCGTATAGTAGGGACGAGTTCACCAACACCTGCCCCAGCGACAAGGAGGTTGAAATAGCGTACAGTGACGTAGCCAAAAGACTTACCAAATAAAAGAGCACTTAGGAGAGAAATGTCGTCACATCTCTCCCCGACTAAGAACCCACTTTTCCTAACAGACTGCTCCTCTTCCTAGAAAGTAGAAACTTTATTTTGCACGAACATGCAGTTATTCCAGATTAGGATAAAGGATAGACACGGTATAGTAGCTCTCTTTAAAATACATACTCCTAAGCAGTATTATTTGAAACTTCTTTTACCCTGCCTACCTCCCCTACCCTGTTCCTCCTCTCCCCGTTTGGAGACACTCCATCCCAGACTTTCACTTTAGAGGTAGTCTGCCATCTCCCCGGAGCCCTCACCACCATGTCCATTCACTGTGTGTCGATGGCAGAACTTCTGAGGTGCTCTCTTCAGCTGTTAGAGGAGTCACCGGCACCCCTTCCGTCAGGCCCCAGACTGATGCATCAAGCACAGGGCAAGGAATATGTATGTATTTTTGGAATTGTGTAATATTTAGTAAGAGCATATGAAAAGGATTGCTACCGTATCGAAATAGTGTGTTTCAGTGTAGTCTATCCTGGACAGGTCCTGAAGGAGGTCACCACCTGAGCGCCTGCTACAGAAAGTCACGGCAGATTTGGCTCTTTGACTTCATACGTGCATTTTTACTTTTGCCTAAACACATTTTTCCTTCATACTAGTGATAACCTCTGACACTGTGTAGCTGAAAGTTTAGAGAAAGGGATATTTTCAAGATCTCCCTCAAGCATTTTATAAATACAAGAGAAGCCAGTGGGCACTCGATACCGGTTATATGTATTTCGCCCCGTGCCATTCATTGGTAACATTATTGCTTTCTTCCTTTATTTTAAAAGTGCTCCTTTTTTTAAGGTAGACATCAGTCTTGCTCTTTGTAGATCTTTTGAGCAACACTACATGAACAGATGTTTAGTTGATTTAGTTCTAGCAGTACAATGATTAGTAGTGTAAAAGTTAACCCGAGGAATGTAGCATGGGTTTGTCAAAGTACAAAGTAGGATTCTGTTTCGAAAGCCTATTTAATACGGATAATCTAAAGAGAGCAGTGTCCACCTTGTGTTCAAAATGAGATAAAACACACAGGTGATCATTCTACCCCCATTTACTATTAGACTTTGGGTAAAAGGTGGTTCACTCCTTTTGGACGAAATTAGAGTTGTGATGGTGACTACATATTTACTGCAGTTTTGCCTAATCTCAATCACTGCACTTCCTTCAATTAAGTTTTCCTGAAGCCACATTGAGGACTAGCACTGTGCATGTTTGTTTCTTAAAGTGAAGACCTAAACCAGGAATTATTTGTGTTGTAACAAGGGAGGATACACTTGGTAAAAATAAAACAAAAATTTGCTAAATATTTATTCATTAAAAAACAAACAAAAGACTTTCTATGTACTACTCCAAAAACTTTGGTTAAGATTATAATAATGTTTTTGGTCATTTTTATACCTAACTTGTTTAAGAAATGCTATCTCTCATAGCCTGTTTTTGGAAATTTTAAGTATATTACTTTAAACATGGCAATGTTTTCTTTTCTATGATATGCTAACATTTAGTAAACACTGGCTTTGTGGAAGCAGCCTGATTTTTTTAATAAGCTTTTTTTTTTTTTTTCTCAACCCATCAGTTAATTAGCTTGCTGTCGAATGAGTAGAAAAACTCCATATTGTATCCATTTGGCTCAGGGAGATTCCTTTGCTTTATACCTTTCTTAGAACTCTGTATCGCTGATCTGAAGTTAGAGTACCCACCTTTTTGTAATAAAATACTGGAAGATGATTTATCTTACTCCAGGAACAAGCCGTATCTGGTTATACATTGAGAAATTCTGTACAGCAGCAGCTTCCCTAGGGGACTACGTCACCCTTACCCCAGTACACAGACAGCCGTCCTTACTTTCCACTTACTTTTACAACTGGTGTCGCGTGGCAACAGGTGATATAGAATTTTGCCTCATAGCTTAAAGCATGAAAAGGATTCAGGAGAAGTGGGGGTGTCTATTTCAAGTGAACAGTGGACTCAGTGGTGCAGAGTGGAGGGCGAATGAGGAAAGAGCTCCAGTCCTCAAAACAGGGATACCAAACACATTCTGAAACTCAGTTGTCAAATGTTTTCCACTTTGGGTATTTATTCTCATCTTCTTTTTTTAAAAATGTATCCTGTGATGACACTTGGCTGTCTCTCGAGATATCCAAGGAAGGCAGGGTCTCTCTTATAATTTTGATGAAGGCAGAGTTATTTTTCTGTCAAAAGACAGATCTTATTACTTTATCAGGAAAGTTAGATGAGATTGAGATTGGCAAATGGACAAAAGCTAGTAAAAAAGATGATCCTAGAACATACTTTTTTAACCCCATCTTGCATTTGTGGAAAGATCATAACTTACCATCTTGGGAGATTTGGGACATGGACATTTTCATGGCAGTTCGTGCAGTGTGGTAGTTGACATGCATCATCTGCTATTATTTCTGCAACTGCTGAATTATTTCCCCCTTCACTTTTTTCCCCTTTTGTTCCATGTAAACAAGATATGAGTCTGAATGGAAGATCTTACTACTTTCCAAAGGATTCTGAGAAATTTTTGTGTCCAGCATTTGGGAAGCTCTCTACTATTTTAGTTGATATAGCTTCCTTTTTAAAAAAAAAAAAAATAGAGAGATGTAGATTTTCTGTATAGTTCTGTTTTTTTCTTTTACCAAGATTGTTGACTTTTGTGATAAAATTCATGTAAGATTTCATTTCTTGGCAACTTTGGCTCATAAACTATCTTTACAACCTTGAGCAATCTGTATACAATGAACAGGTTTCTGACATTTATTCTTACACTCATTTGATTGGCTTTAGAATTTAGGTATATTTACTTCTGTTGTTTTGAATCTCTTTAAACCTACCTGTAGATAGCTTTTATTTCTGTGCATTAAAAATATCCATTTAAAAATATCTACATGGTAAAAATGAGAAGAAATAGAAATTATTTTTTCATAAACATTTTGATACACATTTCATCAAGTTTATAGATTAACCAGTTTCTTACACTGGTTATAATCAGTATGTGATTCAAAGCGAGGGAAGCATTCATTGTTGATATACCATATGGTCATTTTTATTCCATTCTTTACAGATTACCCAGGTTGGGGCTGTCAGAATTATACTTTTATCATGGAAAACAATTTCAACTCCCCCGAATCATAATGTTGAACAGAATTGGAGTATTTTCTTTAAATTACTTGATAAAAAAAATGAAAACTTATTATAGAATGCTTGTATTTTCTTTTCTCTCTCTGGAACCAGTATATTGCTGGCAGCTATTGTATTAAAAAAAATAAAGTATATTTTCACTATCATAAAAGGTTCTTTTTTACCCCTTCATGAAAATAAAATAACAATTTGGGGTAACATGACTACTTTTATTTTTCATCAGTGGACAATTCAGCACATTTAATGGATTAAAGGGAAAAGCCATATGATCATCTCAGTAGGTGCATAAAATAACTTACAAAGACTTTCATGACACCCATTCTTAGCAAAACTGGACCAGAGATCAACTTTTTTTCTCTCTTTTTAAAAAATATTTATTTATTTATTTGGCTGCGTTGGATCTTAGTTGAGGCATGAGAACTTAGCTTGTGCTATGTTGGATCTTGGTTCCCTGACCACGGCTCAAACTTGCATCCCCTGGATTGGAAGGTGGATTCTTAACCACTGGACCACCAGGAAAGTCCCTAACTTTTTATTTTTTAAAGCCACTAAAGACATCTACCAAGAACCTACAGCAAATTTCATGTATAAATAGGAAACAGAAGCTCTCTCATTAAAGTCAGAAACAAAACAAGATTGCCTTCCATCACAGCTATGATTCAGTTATTTTCCATAGCTACTGTATTAGAGTCATCCTGCACCAATACAATAAAATCAGTAAAAAGAATAAAAAATGGAAAAAGATTGACCAAATGACTTCTCCTTTGCAGATGATGTATATATAAAAAAGAAATTCAAAGTAACCTACTATTAGAAATAATAAAGTTCAGATGCTTACTAGATACAAGATTGAACTGTATACCAACGTTAACCACATTAAAATAGATAAACTAGTAACATTCATTTATTCTAGAAGAAAACTGGATGACTGAAAAAAATGGGCAGGAAGTTGTTGATGTTACTTTTTTGAATTTTGGAAATTGCTACCATAAATTATTACCAATTCTTTAAAAGAAAGTGCTTTAAAAGGTCACCTCTAGGGTATTTAGGATAAAATCTGATAAAGTACGTACAATTCCTTTAAGGAGAATAGTATAAAATATTACCAAAGGAACTAAAAAGAAACTTACTCAATGGATGGGTACTGTATGTTTGTGGATGGAGAACAGAAACGTATAAGCATTTCATTTCTCTCTTAAGTAAGTTATAAATTCAATATATTTTCCCAGTGAAGTCCCAAGAGTATTTTTTTCGGAACACAGATAAATGGATTTAAAACTTTCATGTGGAAGGAGTATGTCCCTCAGATAGCTAACATGTAGCTTGAGGGGGAGGGACAGTACAGGAAGCTTGCTTGACAAGGTACAAAATCTTTAAAGCTTAATCTAGCTGATGGGTAGGCTGTAGTGGGTCACATCAGCAACACACCTCTGCCCAAAAGGCTGAAAAAGACTTTCATGACACCCATTCTTAGCAAAACTGGACCAGAGATCAACTTTTTTTCTCTCTTTTTAAAAAATATTTATTTATTTATTTGGCTGCGTTGGATCTTAGTTGAGGCATGAGAACTTAGCTTGTGCTATGTTGGATCTTGGTTCCCTGACCACGGCTCAAACTTGCATCCCCTGGATTGGAAGGTGGATTCTTAACCACTGGACCACCAGGAAAGTCCCTAACTTTTTATTTTTTAAAGCCACTAAAGACATCTACCAAGAACCTACAGCAAATTTCATGTATAAATAGGAAACAGAAGCTCTCTCATTAAAGTCAGAAACAAAACAAGATTGCCTTCCATCACAGCTATGATTCAGTTATTTTCCATAGCTACTGTATTAGAGTCATCCTGCACCAATACAATAAAATCAGTAAAAAGAATAAAAAATGGAAAAAGATTGACCAAATGACTTCTCCTTTGCAGATGATGTATATATAAAAAAGAAATTCAAAGTAACCTACTATTAGAAATAATAAAGTTCAGATGCTTACTAGATACAAGATTGAACTGTATACCAACGTTAACCACATTAAAATAGATAAACTAGTAACATTCATTTATTCTAGAAGAAAACTGGATGACTGAAAAAAATGGGCAGGAAGTTGTTGATGTTACTTTTTTGAATTTTTGGAAATTCGTACCATAAATTATTACCAATTCTTTAAAAGAAAGTGCTTTAAAAGGTCACCTCTAGGGTATTTAGGATAAAATCTGATAAAGTACGTACAATTCCTTTAAGGAGAATAGTATAAAATATTACCAAAGGAACTAAAAAGAAACTTACTCAATGGATGGGTACTGTATGTTTGTGGATGGAGAACAGAAACGTATAAGCATTTCATTTCTCTCTTAAGTAAGTTATAAATTCAATATATTTTCCCAGTGAAGTCCCAAGAGTATTTTTTTCGGAACACAGATAAATGGATTTAAAACTTTCATGTGGAAGGAGTATGTCCCTCAGATAGCTAACATGTAGCTTGAGGGGGAGGGACAGTACAGGAAGCTTGCTTGACAAGGTACAAAATCTTTAAAGCTTAATCTAGCTGATGGGTAGGCTGTAGTGGGTCACATCAGCACAACACACCTGCTGCAACCACCAAAAGAAGCTTGTTTAAAACACCGTAATACTCAATACTACTTTTAAGCATCAGAAAACTGGAAGCAATAAGGACTAAACGAATTGGATTTCAGAGGAGGAAGCCGTTCTGAGGCAAACTGACGGTCTAGTCATTTTTCCCTTTGGTAGCATTTGCTGACTCAGCCTGGAACGGAGGATTGGGTCTGACCCATGCAGAGGGGCTCTCCTGGGTAAAAGAAAGTCATCAGGCTCTTGGTGACAGGGCATACTGGAAACCTGAGACACCTGAAGTACACGACTGGTTTTCTCCCTGGATGTTTGCTGAATTCCAGAGCTCAACATGCCAATGCCAGCAGTTAAGCCCAGGGACTCCAGAAGGCAGAGTGCAATCTCCCACTATGACACAATACTTAGGAGACAAACTTTCATTTGAGGGAGGGCTTACCTGAAACACGGAAAGCAGCTGTGTCGTAGTGGCTGCCTGTTGCTAGGACTAGGAGTGGGAACTGCCTGCAAATGGACCTGAGAGGTCTGTTTTAAGTACGGATTGTAGGTAAGAGTCTAGTATCCAGAACATAAAAAGAATTCTTACAACTCAGTAATAAAAGACAATCCAGCTGGGGCCTTCCCTGGTGGTCCAGTGGTTAGGACTCTGTGCTTCCACTGCAAGGGACATGGGTCTGATCCTTGGTGAGAAAACAAGATTCCTGCATGCCATGTTTTGTACCCAAACCAAAAAAAAAAAAAAAAAAAAAAACCCACCCAATTTAAAAAAAACAACAACAAGGATTTAAATATACATTTCTTCAGAGAAGATATACAGATGACCAATAAACATATGGAAGCTTAACATCAGTCATTAGGGAAATGTAAATAAAAAACTAAAAACTCCTCTCAGATGGCTGTGATCAAGACAATTATAAGTGCAATGACGTGGATAAATCAGAACTCTCATACATTTCTGGTGGGAATGTAAAACGGTGCACTGTTGGAAAAGAGTTTGACAGTTCCTCAAAAAGCTAAGCATAGAGCTACTAATACCCAGCAATTCCACTCCTAGGTTTATAACCAGGAGAACTGAAAACTACATCATTGTACCTAGATGCTTATGGCATCGTTTTTCATAATAGCCAAAAATGGAAACAACCTGAATGTTCATCAGCGAGTGACCAGATAAAATATCCATACAATGGAATACTATTTGGCCATTAAAAAGTATGACCCTTGAAAACATGCTCAGTGAAAGAAGTGAGACACAGAAGGCTACATATTTTATGGCCCCATTTATACGAAATGGCCAGCACAGACAAACCTATAGAGATAGACAGTAGATTAGGGGTTGCTAAATTATGCTGGGGAAGAAGAGAACAGGAAATGACTGCTGGTAAGTACAGGTTTCTTTTTGGAGTGATGAAAGTGTCCTGGAATTTGCTAATAGTGATGATTGCACAACTCTGCAAATATACTAAAACCTACTGGATTGTATACTTTAAAAAGGTAAACTTTGTAACAACCTACAGGGGTAGGATGGAGAGGGAGATGGGAGGGAAGTTCAAGAGGGAGGGGACATTTGTATACCTAGGGCTGATTCAGGTTGATGTGGGGCAGTAAACAACAAACTCTAAAAAATAAAAAAGATAAACTATAATACATAAATTATACCTCAATTTGAAAAAAATACAAGGGGGCAATTCTGCCTGCTTAAAGAATTCAGACAATCAGTGTATAATCAGTTAATTGACAAAGTTAGTGATGTAGATTTCCTTTGTATTTGAGTTTACAGTTCAATTTAAATGTCACCCAAAATACATTCTTAAGAAAGAGGAAAATTGTGCTAATGGCTGCCCAACTTTATAAATTTACTAGAAATCATTTAATTTTACCTAAAATGGGTGAATTTTACTGTTTATAAATTAAACCCCAATAAAGCTGTTTGAAAAAGTGTGGGCTTCCCTGGTGGTCCAGTGGGTAGGGACACCGCCTTGCAGTGCAAGGGGTGCTGGTTCGATCCCTGGCCTGGGAAGATACCACGTGCCACGGAGCGGCTGGACCCATGTGTCCAATTACCGAGCCGGAGCTCTGGGCGCATGCAACCCAGAGCCAGTGCTCTGCAAGGAGAGACTCGGCCACTGCAATGGGAGGCCCACACAGGCCAAAGAACAAAGATGGATGGAAACAGACAAATGAAAGATCAATAGAAATGACCAAAAAAAAAATTTTTTTTTACAAAGTGCAATGAAAGTTCAAATATGAAATTCATTGTGTTGGTTTAACAGCGGAGTGCACACAGCAGGAAACAGGATCTGTGCTTGAAGAGAGGCCAGTAGAAAAGTCCGAATGGAAGCAAAGAGTGAAAAGAATGCACAAACCAAACAAACAAACAAGAGTATAAGAAACACGGGGAACACAACCTAAAGATAGATATAATTGTATCCCAGACTTGGAATGGTGCAGAATCAATATTTGATGAAATTATGCTGGGGAAGAAGAGAACAGGAAATGACTGCTGGTAAGTACAGGTTTCTTTTTGGAGTGATGAAAGTGTCCTGGAATTTGCTAATAGTGATGATTGCACAACTCTGCAAATATACTAAAACCTACTGGATTGTATACTTTAAAAAGGTAAACTTTGTAACAACCTACAGGGGTAGGATGGAGAGGGAGATGGGAGGGAAGTTCAAGAGGGAGGGGACATTTGTATACCTAGGGCTGATTCAGGTTGATGTGGGGCAGTAAACAACAAACTCTAAAAAATAAAAAAGATAAACTATAATACATAAATTATACCTCAATTTGAAAAAAATACAAGGGGGCAATTCTGCCTGCTTAAAGAATTCAGACAATCAGTGTATAATCAGTTAATTGACAAAGTTAGTGATGTAGATTTCCTTTGTATTTGAGTTTACAGTTCAATTTAAATGTCACCCAAAATACATTCTTAAGAAAGAGGAAAATTGTGCTAATGGCTGCCCAACTTTATAAATTTACTAGAAATCATTTAATTTTACCTAAAATGGGTGAATTTTACTGTTTATAAATTAAACCCCAATAAAGCTGTTTGAAAAAGTGTGGGCTTCCCTGGTGGTCCAGTGGGTAGGGACACCGCCTTGCAGTGCAAGGGGTGCTGGTTCGATCCCTGGCCTGGGAAGATACCACGTGCCACGGAGCGGCTGGACCCATGTGTCCAATTACCGAGCCGGAGCTCTGGAGCGCATGCAACCCAGAGCCAGTGCTCTGCAAGGAGAGACTCGGCCACTGCAATGGGAGGCCCACACAGGCCAAAGAACAAAGATGGATGGAAACAGACAAATGAAAGATCAATAGAAATGACCAAAAAAAAAATTTTTTTTTACAAAGTGCAATGAAAGTTCAAATATGAAATTCATTGTGTTGGTTTAACAGCGGAGTGCACACAGCAGGAAACAGGATCTGTGCTTGAAGAGAGGCCAGTAGAAAAGTCCGAATGGAAGCAAAGAGTGAAAAGAATGCACAAACCAAACAAACAAACAAGAGTATAAGAAACACGGGGAACACAACCTAAAGATAGATATAATTGTATCCCAGACTTGGAATGGTGCAGAATCAATATTTGATGAAATAGTAACTGAGAATTTTCCAAGACTGTTGACAAACAACCTACAGATTCATATAACTCTGCAAACTCATTATGGAATAAAAACAAAACAAAACAAAACATACAAAAACCCCCACACTTAAGAATATCATAGTCAGATTGTTGGAAACCAAATACAGAAAATTCCAAAGATGGCCAGAGAGAAATATCAAGTTAATGTTTGAAGGAGTAATGGTTGACTTTTCAGCAGAAAATTTGGAAGCCAGAATCTTAAAAGTGCTGAGAAAGATCTGCCAGCTTAGAACTGCCAATTTAGTGAACATATTCTCAAAAGCAAAATAAAGGCATTTTGAGATAGACAAAAGCTGAGAGAATTAGGCACCAGTTACAACATACTTAAGGAAGTGCTTCAGCCTAAAGGAAGAGGACCCCAGGTGGTAGTATAGAACTGGAAGGAAGAATGAAGAGCAACACATAGGGTAAATATATAGGCAAATATGAAAGAATATTGACCATTTTAAACAGTAGTAATGTACATATATATATGTGTATATATATATATATATATATATACACACATATATATTCTTTTTAAAAAAATAATGAATGGGGCTTCCCTGGTGGTCCAGTGGGTAAGGACACCGCCTTGCAGTGCAAGGGGCGCCAGTTCGATCCCTGGCCTGGGAAGATACCACGTGCCGCGGAGCGGCTGGACCCATGTGTCCAATTACCGAGCCAGAGCTCTGGAGCGCATGCGCCCAGAGCCGGTATGCTCTGTGACAGCAGAGGCCACTGCAATGGGAGGCCCACACGGGGCAAAGAACAAAGATGGATGAAAATAGAGAAATGAAAGACCAATAGAAGTGGCCCGCCCGCCCCCTTCCCTCCCCAACCCCGCCTCCCTGCCCCCACAAATTAAAAAAAAAAAAAAAAAGAATGTACTTTACCTTTTTTTTTTTTTTTTTTTTTAAATTTTGGCCTCTTTTTTAAATTGGTCCTTCATTTATCCATTTTCATCCATCTTAGTTCTTCAGCCTGTGTGGGCCTCCCATTGCACTGGCCGAGTCTCTCCTTGCAGAGCACTAACTCTGGCGCATGCGCTCCAGAGTGCTGGCTCGTAATTGAACACATCGGTCCAGCCGCTCCGTGGCACGTGGGATCTTCCCAGGCCAGGGACTGAACTGGCGCCCCTTGCACTGCAAGGTGGACTCTTTACCCACTGGACCGCCAGGGAAGCCCGAGGACATATATTTTTAAAATACATAATGTGGAATATGTAACGGTGGCTCTATATTATACATACATAACAGCGTGGACGGGTGGAAGAAACGTTTAAGTACTTGTATGATCCTTTCATGATTTGGCAAGTGGTGACAGTACTAATTTAAGAAAACTAATATATCATCGATAAATACGGTAACCTCTAGGGAAACATTATAGGCTAAATATAAAATAGCTTGAAAATCTAAGATTTGTGAGTATATTAATATGTTAAAACATCTAAGATTCAAGAGGAAAATAGATTAAAAAAAATCCAATGAATCTAAAAGAAAAAACAAGGACTAAAAGAACAAAGAATAGAACGAATTGGCTACTGAGTCTGTGCTCGAAGAGGCCAGAGACCCCAGCCACTTAAGCTAGCCCACCCCAGAGCCTGTGCTCCACAAGAGAAGTCGCCCCAGTGAGAAAACCTTGCACCACAGAGAATGTCCCCCCTTCTCTGCAACTGAGAAAGCCTGTGCAGCAATGAAGACTCAGCACAGCCAATAAAATAAAATAGAATAGAATATTTTATAGAGAGAAAGACAGCAAGAAAATCCCCCAAATATGGAACCAGTTACAGCAAGCTCAACAAGCCTGCACCCTATACTGAAATTAAAAAAAAAAAAAAAAAGATTAACAGACATGTGTGCAGCAAGTCAGGAGCTATACCAAGCACTGGACATACATTAACTCATTCTTCCTAACAATGCTGTGAGGTGGAGATTATGCTTCTCACTTGGTGGACGAGGAGACGGAAGCACAGGGAGGTCAAGACACCTGCTCAAGATCACACAGCTGGTACGTGACATCAAAATTATGGCCCCGAAATCGTGCTCTTCCATCTTTAGAAGTGCTTCTCCTTTTCTCATTAGGCGGGGCGCGGCTCCCACCCTGGGACAGCCAAAGTAACTGGGTTGCCTGGTAAGCAAAGCCCGGCTGGAGCCAACCTATTCCTGTGTTTCTTTTCCGAGGCAGGTGTCTGGCTAGCAGCCGCAGGTAGCGGATCCAGGCCCGGACAAGCCCCGTATCCCCCAGGGGACTCACCAGCCAGGCGCTTTGCCACCTCCTGCGGGGGAGGCGGGGCCCTGGTCCCCAGCCCGGCCGGCTCTCCCGGCCCCAGACGGTGGCTCTGGACGACCGGCAGGGGGCGCGGTCTCTCCGCCTTTCGGCCCCCGCGGCTGCCGGCGGGGACCTTGACAGCTGCAGGACCTCGTCCGTTTGCGCAGCCGGCAGCTCGGTTCAGCCGCGTCGAGGGCTTCCTTCCTCTTTATCAGATCTGTCAGGGCTCCGCGCTGTGAAGGCACCTCCGGCCTCTTCCCTCCTTCCTGTGGCGAACCGACGCTCCCCGCGCAGCCGCTCATCTCCGCCTCAGTGCCTGCCGCCCGCCGCAGGCCCCGCTGGCCCGGCTCGCACCCTTTTCGGGGTGGAGGCAGGGGAGGGGTGCGCGGGCCTCTGCTCTGAGGTCAGGCTCCCCAGCCCAGGGCCGCGCGCGCCTGCTGCTTGCAGCCCTGTCGCACTTCTGCACGCGCTCGGCTCGCGGCGGCTGGAGGAAGCGCCTCGGAAGCAAAACTAACAGGTTCTGGTGGCAGCTGGGACGCGGGGGAAGGGTTAGTCCCGGGCCTCCTGCCTGCTTCGTCCCCATCACTGCGAGCCGCGCGCCGCCACCGCGCCAGATGCGGGGCCGCGGGTCCAGCTCCCGCAGGGGCCCCGCGTGTCGTCACCGGCTGCCCGCCGCCCGCCTCTCCTGCGCGCCTTGCGGTGGGGGTCCCTGCGCGGAGAGCTGAACTTGACCCTGTCCCTAGGAGGAGGAGGGACCCGCTTGCAGACGGCCCTGGAGGGAGGGGTGGCCTCAAGGGAGGCTAGCTGCCTTTGGGATGAAAAGAAAAAGCCAGCGACTCATTTCTGATCTCATTTCTTACAAGAACTGGATCTGCTTCCGTTTCTTCCAGTGTTCCCTCGTTCTCTGATTTCCTCAGTCAAATAAGAATCAGTGGTTTTCCGTAGACACCATGTGCCAGTTACTGTGTCAGACTGTTTGTGACCCCATGGACTGTAACCCACCAGGATTCCTCTGTCCACGGGATTCTCCAGAATTTTGGGTTGGGTTGCCATTTCCTTCTCCAACCCAGGGATTTTCCCAGCCCAGGGACAGAACCTGAGTCTCCTGTACTGCAGGCAGATTCTTTACCTGAGAAAGACTGGAAGCCACCATGGAGCCACCATGGTAGCTTCTCCCCTTGATGGTACTGAGTTTACATACATATGTTGTGCGGTAGCTCAGTTTGTGTCCAGCTCTTTTGGACCCCAAGGACTGCAGCACCGCCAGGTTTCCCTACATATAGGTATGAATATATTATTAGAGTATGTAAGTGTTTCAAGTCTTTTCATCTTGTCAACAATCTCTTGGGGTAAGGAAGATTATCAACCCCATTTTATAGATAAGGAACTTTAGGCATCCAGAGGTTCGGTAATTTGCCCAAGCTCACGCAGCCAAGAGCAGAGGAGGCCATCCGGCTCCAGAGCTTGACCACCAGAGCGCTGGGTTCCTGGCTGTCGACTCTCCTGTGTTGGGAGGGGCTCAAGTTGGGGACACAGGAAGGCTGATTTCATGGCCCAGTGGTGGAGCAGCCCCGAGCTCACCGAGTGGACTTGTCTAGTGGAAGATTTGGGAGTTCCTGTCTGCTCCATGCCCAGTTCCAGCCTCCAAAGTGCATGCAAATGGGGACAAAGCAAACGGACCTTAGGGTTCTAGCACCATGAACCAAGCATCTCGGCTGGCGCTCCAGGTCTGTGTAATAGGAGGGGTCCTTCTTAGTAAGAGGGGACTCTGGGAGAGCAGCAGGGGCCTCTCCACCTCCTTGGCTCAGAAATAGAGGTGCAGCTGCCTGCTGTCTGCAGAGGTCACTGTAAACCTGTGAAGCCACCCTGGTGTGGATGCGTGGGAGGGTTCGTAAGGGGCAAGAGAAGAAAAGGCCGGGGTTCTCTGCATTTCCTACCTTCATTGGAAACACTGACATTCCAATGATGTTTTATTCTCTGAAACCATCGACCTTAGAGGCACTGTTCCTCATCTCTACAGACGTTCCAGGAATCCCAGGGCCCTTTCCAGAACCTTACGGTTGCCTAATTTAACTATTTTAAAAATTGAAGATAAAGACAAAAATGTAAACCAAGTGGAGCCCAACTCGCAGGTGCACATTATTGAGTTATCAACAGAGGGTTGTTGGGGTTTTTTTTGTTTTTTGTTTTTAATTCTGCCATGTTCTGAAGATACCTTTCCCCTTGGTAAAGAACCCACCTGCCAATGCAGAGGACGTAAGACTCAGGTTTGATCCCTGCGTCAGGAAGATCCCCTGGAGGGGAGGACACGGCAACCTACTCCAGTATTCTTGCCGGAGAATCCCATGGCGGTCTCTGGTCCATCGGGTGTCAAAGAGTCAAACAGGACTGCAGTGACTTAGCATGCATGCATTTCAAACCAACTTTCATTATCAGATGCTTTTTAGAAACCCTAGTGACTTCTAGCTAGAAATACTCCAGCACCTTTGGTTCATCCATGAGTGAACTGACTCCCGCAGGATCTCAGCATGAGGACTCCCAAGACAGTGCTCTCAGAGAGCAGATTTGGCATAAATACATGATGGCTACCAGGCAAAGTTGCCACTAGAAACCCTTCTTGATCCCCTTGTCCTTAGCTTTCAGGGAGTTCCCTTACTTCATAAGGCACGAGTTAACATAGGCCTTGGCATCCAGAATCTCTGTCTCATGTGAGAAACACTTAACTGTATGATACGCTCCATTCATTAAAAAAGATAGTTTGAGCTCCTCCTGAGTGCAAGGCACTTGCTGGATGTAAATAAATGGAGACACGTGATCTGTGCCTTCTGGGAACTTCCAGGATCACAAGAGAGAAAGACAAAAACACAAATAACCAGGCAAAAAAAAGCAGAAACAATTCACAGGAGTCTTTTTTTTTTTTCGTCTCTAAGTCATCGTTTATTTTTCAGCCGTCTTTTATTCTTTGGCATGTGTGGGCCTACCATTGTAGGGGCTTCTCTCCGTGCAAAGCACTGGCTCATAATTGGACACACCAACCCAGCCGTTGTGGGATCTTTCAGGGCCAGGGTTCGAACTGGTGCTCCTTGCACTGCAAGGTGGACTCTTCACCCACTGGACCACCAGGGAAACCCCACAAGAGTCTTAAAAGCACTATCATTCATTTGCTCATGGATATTTGTTGAACCTACCTTATGTCGATTCATAAAGGGAACAATTGTTTTTCACTAGGAAAATTGAGTGTATCAAGGAGAATAATTTTTTTTACAAGTTTTAACTAAGTGATTATCAAAGTAATGGTGCTCATTGAAGAAATTTTGGAAAGCAGTAAAGAAGCACATATACAAATTTCCCCCAAGTTCCCACCCAGAGGCAATCCATATGTGGTGTGTTTTCCCTTCTATTAGCTAGAATTTTTTTTTTTTCTTTAAGAAAACTGAGAGCTTGCTTCCCATTGCAAACCTGTTACCTCATAAGCATTTCCCCACATCATCTGGAACCCTTGACTGTTCTAAGGCTCTTTACCCAAGGCTTTCAGTCACATGGATGTACGATAATTGACTCACCGGCTTCCCGCCTGTAGGGCACTTAGGTTCTTTCCAGCTTTTCATTATAGCCTGTTCACACAGGAGCCGACGTATCTTTATGTACATACATCTTTAGTTGAATGTCAACTTTTAGGTTTTGGAGAAAATAATCAAAAATATGAGTCAAAGTACAAACATCTCAAGAATATTGATAAATATCACCAAATTATTTGCTGGAAAGTTTCTAAAGAAATGGTAAAAAAAAAAAAAAAAAGAACAAAGTAGGAACATTTTCCGGCTTTTGATAAAGATCACCAAGTCATTTTCCAGAAATAGCTCATGAATTTACACGCCCCCAGCGCCTGTGCATGAAGGTTATTCCTCTGTGCTTCAGTTAGCAGGGAGAAATGTCTTTGATAACTTAACATATCTTATTGCTCTTTGCGTCTCTTTGACCTTTAGAGAGATAGAGCATTCTCCCTCCCTTCCAAATGTTTGTTGACCTCTTATGTTACCTTTTTAATAAGCCATTTACCCTTTTATCGGTGAACATCTTTGGATGTGTATTTTTGTTTATTTTATTATTATTATTTTGTTGTTGTTGGATTTTTTGGGGGGGATGTGTATTTTTAAAGTTGATTTTTGTGGGTTCTTTATAAAGTAAGGGTCCTCACCATATGTCTGTGGTATTCGCTGCAAACATTTTCTCCCAGTTGTTTGTCTTTTAATTTTTCTTGAATTTCTTAATCACACTGGACTTTTTTGTTTTTATGTAGCAGAGGACTGTCAAGCATTTCCTTTGTGGTTTCTTCCATGGCTTCGAAGCTTAGAAAGCCCTTCCCCATGTAAAGAGCATTTGACAAAGGGAGTTCTAGTGTGATAGGTACAGTGGGTCCTTGGCCCGGTGGCCAGAGGTGACACAGTCTGGGGTGCCTGGGTCATATTTGTCAGTGGGGGGTCCAGATAAGGGATGTTTTTTAAGGCCTGCTGGGGGTTACATGTTGGGGAATCAGCCAACTGTTTTTTGAGGGTTTTTTTTTTGTCCTCTTTTTAAGTTTTCTTTTCCCCGTCATGCCTCTTTTTTTTTATTTGTATTTATTTTCATCCATCTTTTTTATTCTTTGGCCTGTGTGGGCCTCCCATTGCAGTGGCCTCTCACCGCACAGCACTGGCTCTGGGCGCATGCGCTCCAGAGTGCTGGCTGGTGATTGGACGCACTGGTCCAGCTGCTCCGCGGCACGTGGGATCTTCCCTGGCCAGGGATGGAACTAGTGCCCCCTGCACTGCAAAGCAGACAGAGCTTGGCAAAGTCTATGTCTTCAGGACGCTACCTGAAGATTGCCATGTGTGATTTCTTCTGAAGACAATGTGGAACCTATTCCAGAGAGCTGTTACGGGAAATCCAAAATTTATAGCTCAGGGAAACTGGAGAATTTTCTCTACTGTCTTCTGAGCCTGCGGCTGTTTGAGGATTTGAAGGTGATGTTTCCACTCTGATTCTATTCCTATCAGTGCTGGAGGGGCTCCTCCAGGCCCGCAAATTTCCTCACTTCACAGCAAATACCTGCGGCTCTGCCTGCCCACTATGCTGTGGCCAACACCTCCTGTCTGCCTGGCCCGGCTTCCCTCCACGCCCAGCCCCACAGTGAACCTTAGAGCTGGCCCCATCTCTTCTTGCTTAATGAGAACGGCAGTTTCAATAACTAATTCTGCTAGAGAATCCACACTTGAACAGTTTGTGAAATCTCTGGGAAGGAGTTATTCTGGGTGGCCAAATTTTTAGTGACTAAAAACCTTGCTCCTTAGAGGACTGTATTTTAGTTTCTGGTTAGACACCCTGTGAAAAGGTATTATACCTCTTGGCCTTTCATTCATTCTCTCCAACAAAACTGTATAATACATTCCTAAAATGAAATACCTAAAAAATGTTTAAGTTACCCAGAATCCCTGCCTCTCAACACAAACATTTCATTTTTTTTTCCCATCCATTTCTGTGTGTGTGTGTTTTACAGGGCTGCAAATCATTGGACAGACTCTCCTGAGGTTCCTCGCTTTTCATGGGCCAGACCCTGATTTTAGGTGTCTAGGTTTCAAACAGTATCCATAAAAGGATCACTTAGAGACTTTCTGTGTTGAAAAATAGTATGCATACAGACTAAAGCACGAATCATAAACGTACAGCCTGATGAGTTTTTGCAAACAAAACATACCCACGATCTAAACTATGCAGGCCCCCGTCCAAGAAGTGTGGAACATTATCAGCACCTGGAGGGCCCCTCCTGATGGGTCCCAGGGGCTACTCTGCCCCTCCCGTTGTGCAGAGAGCATAGATTAACTTTGAGTGCTTAGGATCTTTGTGCCAATAAAATCACAAAGAATGTCCTTTTTGGTATCTGGCTTTTTTGTTTGTTTTGCTTAATATCATGATTGTGAAATTCACCCGTATTGTGTGAACAGTAGTAGTTTATTCACTTTTTACTTTTGCTGCTGTGTGATAGCTCATCACATCTATTACATTCCGACCAATTACCCCAAAACCTAGTGACTTCAAACAATGGCATGTTTTGTCTCACATAGATTCTATGGGTTAAGAATATCCAGAGCAACTTAGCTGGGCAATCCTGGCTCAGGGTCAGTCGTGAGGTTGCCCTTGAGATGTCTGGGAGGGCTGCAGTCATCTGAAGGCTTGACTGGGGCTGGCCATCCATTCCCGAGGAGGTACACTTGCGTCACTCCTGGCTGGAGGCCTCAGGGCCTCTTCAGAACTTAGGTTTCTTTATGATGTGGCTCTCTGGCTTCCCCCAGAGTGAATGATCAAGAGATCAAGGCAGAAGCTGCAATGTCTCCTAGAACCTCTCCTTGGAAGTCACACATGGTCACTTCCACCCAACCCTCCTGGTTACCAAGTCAGCTCTACTCAGTGTCAAGACGGGAACTTCACCAGGGCATGACTACCAGGAGGTGAAAATCATGGAGGGCACCTTGGAGACTGGTTCCCACACATAGATAAGTCATCCATCATAAAAAGTCATTTTAATGCTTTAATAGTCATTTTTAAAAGCGTCTTCTATCACATTGTTGGGGCTTCCCTAGTGGCTTAGTGATAAAGGACCTGCCCGCAATGCAGGAGATGTGGCAGGAGCCATAGGTTCAATTCCTGATTTGGGAAGATTCCCTGGAGAAGGAAATGGCAACCCACGTCAGTATTCTTGCCCGGAGAATCCCATGGACAGTCCATGGGGTTGAGAAAGAGTCAGAAACGACTTAGTGACTAAACAACAAAATCACATTGTTGTAAGTCATTTGCGATTGTAGTTCATACTGGCAGGAACATCTTTATGCACGTCAGTTTCTGTTTTTCTGCTGAAGTAGTTCTTAGAAATCTATGTCTAGGAATGAACTTCCTGAGTCAAAGGATCTCATCCTGTTTATGAGGCTTGATCTATGGTCACCTCTTGCTTCCAAAAGGATTGGACTGATTTTCTACCAGCAGCCGAACGGTTGACAAAATCCACTGTAGCTTTAACTACATTAGGCATGAACACTTCCAGACAAAACATTGTATGCAGAACAAAGAATAGCCCTCTGTCCTCAAGAAAATGGCAAGCAATAGACATCAGTACTGGCCTAAAGACACAGTGATGCTTGGCGGGGCAGCTGTATAGTGAGGAACGGGTGACTCTTCTCTTAGAAGCCCTCAATGTAGGCACTTTGGATGTCTTCAAAGCAAACTGATTTGTTTGCTTGTCTGTTATGTGTTGGGTCTTAGTTGCATCACGCGGGATCTTTCACTGCAGTGCACATACTCTCTAGTGGTGGTACATGAGCTCCAGAGCACGCAGGCTGTTGTTGTGGGGCTTAGGTGCCCTGAAGCATGTGGGATCTTAGTTCCCTGACCAGGGATCAAAGTCATGTCCACTACATTGCAAGGAGGATTTGTAACCCAGGGAAGTCACCAAACTGGTTTTGAAACTGCTTTTTCTGCGCCCCTTGGCGAGGCAGCATGGTGAGTGGAAAGATCAAGTTGCTGTCACTCCGTGTCCCCATCGATAGAATGGGGATCATGGTACCAAACTCCCGAGGTTATGTGAGGATTGACGAGCTAATGGAGGAGGGATTCCTAGCACTATGCATGCCACATAGTAGGCAACCAACAAATACTGGTCATTCCCCTCACTCCCTCTCCTATTTCCTCTGCTTGTCACACAGTTTACCCTCATTTGGATGAACTACTTCCTGTGATATGTCCTTGGTTCTCCTGGAGGGAAAAAGAAAAAAGCATAGTAGTTTTTTTCTGATTATAAGACTGTTGTGTGCTCACCCAATAAATATCTGGAAACTGTGGGAAAGTACAAAGAAGGAAATAAAAATTACCCGCAATTTCACGCCCCAGATCTGCCCCTGTAACATCTGGGTGTGTCCTCAGGGGTGTTGAGCCACTTCTTATTCTCAGAATTCTAAGGCGTGGCTCTGGGCCAGTGTGACCTCATCCCTGTCCAGGCCCCCGTGATGCCAAGGATGGGGTGTGCTGGAGCCGTGGGGGTCCCAACTATGACGGTGTCCCCCCAGCACCCCACCTTTTGCTGCACATGGGAAGCAGCTAGGATTTCAAGACTCGTCCTTACCACCCATGGAGAGCAAGACCAGGAACCCTGCAGGGGAGAAAGGACTGTCTTTGTTCTTCCCTTTTCTCCTGCAAGGCCCTGACCAGACTCATCTGGACTTGGACACTTCCTGCCTCTGGGCCTCAGTTTCCTATCTGTCAAATGAGCAGCTAGGCCTTGATTTGCAGGATTAACACTGTGTGGTTTTCAGCGGTGTCTGTGTTGCTTGTGTGGACACACGAACGTTCACTTTATTCCTCTAGTGCCCCCACCTTCTCCTTCTTAGAAGAAGAGGAGCACCCCCTCCCCCAGCTTCAGGCCACAGCGGTACATGGACCACGTCGCATCAGGCTCCTCGGCTGCTCTGGGAGTCTGGGAGTTGGGCAAGCAGCCCCTCTGAGAACTTTGTGAGCATGAAATTAAGCAATGGGTATACACACCTCTGTGCAGATGCCATAGAGTTGTTATGGTTCCAGTGGTAGAAAGGGACTGTGTGTCTACTAAGTCCCTTCAGTTGTGTTTGACTCTTTGGCGGCTCCTGGTGACTCCTTTGTCCGTGGGATTCTATAGGCAAGAATGCTGGAGCGAGTTGCCATGCCCTCCTCCAGGAGATCGTCCTGACCCAGGGAGCGAACCCATGTCTTTTACGTCTTCTACATTGGCAGACAGGTTCTGTACCACTAGTGCCACCTGGGTCACCCAGAAAGGGACTGCCCAGACTCAAATCCCAGGTTTGACACTGTGCAGCAGTCCCTGGGTAAGTTCGTTAAAGCTCTGTGCCTCACTCATGTTGAAACCGGCAAGGATGTATGTGGATTAAATGAGTTAATATGCATGACATCCTTTGCATGTGGTACATATTGCTGCTGCTGCCGCTGTTGAGTCACAAAATTGTGTCTGATGCTTTGCAACCCTCTGGACTGCAGCATGCCAGGCTTCCCTGTCCTTTACTATCTCTTGCAGTGTGCCCAAATTTGTGTCCATTGAGTTGGTGATGCCATCCAACCATCTCATCCTCTGTTGCCCCCTTCTCCTGCTCTCAATCTTGCCCAGCATCGTGGTCTTTTGCAATCAACTGGCTCGTCACATCAGGTAGCCAAAGGATTGAAGCTTCAGCATCCGTCCTTCCAATGAATATTCAAGGTTGACTTCCTTTAGGATTGACTGGTTTGGTCTCCCTGAGTCCTGTGTGGGTATTGGTGGTGGTATACTGTCCAGAAGGTGGTCAGGGCTCTGAGACGTGCGCTATGTGGAACTGTAAGCAGTTTCCAAAAAATGCAAATATGATTGACGTGGAAAGTGAGTTTCTTCTCTGTCACCTACTCTCACTCTCCAGAAATAACCACTGAGACTAGATCACTGGGCTGCCTTCCAGGTCTTTCTTTAGAGATACACATAGTGAACATGTAGAGAGCGTTCTCTCTTAAAAGCATTACATGCTGTTCTGTGATTTGTTTTTTCACTCAGAATATCATAGACGTACTTTCGTGTCACAAGGTGCAGAGATGTGGCTGTTAAATGCATGCCTCCAGCTCCCTGCAAATGGACAGTTAGGCTATTTCCATTTTTTGATTAGGCAAAACATAGCAAGGAACATCCCTCTCTAGCGTTTCTCCTTCCAAAAGGACTATTCTGGAGAAAGGGGTGGGGACATTAGCAAGGACAGTTTCTGCCCCTTTGTCCGTGGGATTCTATAGGCAAGAATGCTGGAGCGAGTTGCCATGCCCTCCTCCAGGAGATCGTCCTGACCCAGGAGCGAACCCATGTCTTTACGTCTTCTACATTGGCAGACAGGTTCTGTACCACTAGTGCCACCTGGGTCACCCAGAAAGGGACTGCCCAGACTCAAATCCCAGGTTTGACACTGTGCAGCAGTCCCTGGGTAAGTTCGTTAAAGCTCTGTGCCTCACTCATGTTGAAACCGGCAAGGATGTATGTGGATTAAATGAGTTAATATGCATGACATCCTTTGCATGTGGTACATATTGCTGCTGCTGCCGCTGTTGAGTCACAAAATTGTGTCTGATGCTTTGCAACCCTCTGGACTGCAGCATGCCAGGCTTCCCTGTCCTTTACTATCTCTTGCAGTGTGCCCAAATTTGTGTCCATTGAGTTGGTGATGCCATCCAACCATCTCATCCTCTGTTGCCCCCTTCTCCTGCTCTCAATCTTGCCCAGCATCGTGGTCTTTTGCAATCAACTGGCTCGTCACATCAGGTAGCCAAAGGATTGAAGCTTCAGCATCCGTCCTTCCAATGAATATTCAAGGTTGACTTCCTTTAGGATTGACTGGTTTGGTCTCCCTGAGTCCTGTGTGGGTATTGGTGGTGGTATACTGTCCAGAAGGTGGTCAGGGCTCTGAGACGTGCGCTATGTGGAACTGTAAGCAGTTTCCAAAAAATGCAAATATGATTGACGTGGAAAGTGAGTTTCTTCTCTGTCACCTACTCTCACTCTCCAGAAATAACCACTGAGACTAGATCACTGGGCTGCCTTCCAGGTCTTTCTTTAGAGATACACATAGTGAACATGTAGAGAGCGTTCTCTCTTAAAAGCATTACATGCTGTTCTGTGATTTGTTTTTTCACTCAGAATATCATAGACGTACTTTCGTGTCACAAGGTGCAGAGATGTGGCTGTTAAATGCATGCCTCCAGCTCCCTGCAAATGGACAGTTAGGCTATTTCCATTTTTTGATTAGGCAAAACATAGCAAGGAACATCCCTCTCTAGCGTTTCTCCTTCCAAAAGGACTATTCTGGAGAAAGGGGGTGGGGGACATTAGCAGCTCATTATTGCTACCCTGGGAAGGTCCAGTCAGAGATGGTGACTGTTCTGAGTGGACCCACCATGTCACCCTGGGAGAAACCCCCATACCCCTGAAAGAGAGAGGGGTCTGCCCAAGAGGGTCCTCCATGGAGGTGAAGACAGCAGCGCACCTTGAGGAGAGGACAATGGGGACTCAGACCCCTTTCCTCACCATTCCCTTTTTTTAAAATTATTGTTATTATTTAAATATTTTGATTATAAAATATTTAAAGCACATAGAAAAGACACAAGACGAGTCTAACATATATGTATATACCTACCATTAGATGTAATGACTATTGTCACTTGGCCATGTGTGTTTTACCCATTTATATTATATCTCTCTATCTCTAGCCCTAAATTTGGCTGGAACATTTTAAAGTAAGTTGTAAACTTCATGACATATCCCTCCTAAGTAATTTAACATTTACCTCCTAAGAATATGTTTGTCTATATAACATTTACCTCCTAATTCAACATTTATCTCCTAAGAATATATTCTTCAACATTGTTCACTTGCTAAGTGGTGTCCGATGCATTGTGACCCTGTAAACCGCGGCGCTCCAGGCTTCCGTATCCCTCGCTGTCTCCTGGACTTTGCCCACACTCATGTCCGTTGAGTTGGTGATGCCATCCAACCATCTCATCCTCTGTCGCTGCCTTCTCCTCCTGCCTTCAGTCTTTCCCAGCAGCAGGGGCTTTTCTGATAAGCTGGCTCTTCATGTCAGGTGGCCAAAGTGTTGGAGCTTTAGCTTCAGCATCCGTCCTTCCAGTGAATATACAGCATTGATGTCTTTTAGGATTGACTGGTTTAATTTCCCTGCAAATGGATTTGCAAATCTCCCAAGTTGCCCTCCATATACATTATTTTACAAACCAGGTTCCAGTGACCTGGGGCTGCATGACAGCAAATGCTGATCCTGGTCCTGTGACAGGAAGTGGCTGGAGCTCCACAAAACCCATCACGGCCCAGGCGGTGCTGTTGGAAAGATTAGAAAATATGCCACTTGTGGGCAGGCTGGAGCCCAGCCTGCATGTCAGTAATAGCACTTTGTGTAGTACACAGACGAGGCAACTGCACGTGGCAACTCCGACTCGGAGGGGCGGTTCGGTCCGCAAGGCAGGGCAAAGAGAACTTCCAGCCTGTAAGTGAGCAAGGTCATGGGGAACAGCGGGCCCCCTGCCGTCTGCCAACAGCAGTGACCACAGTGGTGTTTCACGAGCACCGCTGTGTGCTGAGCCCCGCACTGAGTGCTGTCTGCAGTTTTGTCGGAACCAGTACTCTCCTCACTTGAGGAATGAGAACACGGGCTGGAGATGTGCGGTTATTTGCTCAAGGCCTCACTGGTCACAAAGGGCTGAATCAGGGCTCTGTCTCGGGTCTGCTGGCTTTGGGGATTGTACCTTAAGAACCGTGCCCCAGGTGACATTGTAAAGGGCCCCCCCTTTAGGAGTCACTGGGTGGCAAAAGCATCTGGAATCCAGGGCCACAGCCCTCTCTTGGAGACTGTTGGTAGCTATTGGCTGGCCTGTAGGTCTCCAACACAGAAGTCCTTCCACTGGCCGGTGCAAAGGGCCTCAGGAAGGCGTTGGGGATTCTATGACCGGGACCAGTCTTGTCGCTCTCCCTTCCTGGGGCATCAGACATGGCAGGATGGAGGCGAGGTTGGGTGTGACCCACAGAGACACCCAGCTGTCTTGGTGAGCCTGCCAGCTGAGCGAGCCCGGAGAGACTGGGGGACACAGCTTGCCCTGGGATCCCCCAGAGGTGTGGTGATGTTTCTGGCTCCTCCGCTCCTGGTCGTGACCATAGCTGGGGCCTGGTGAGGCTGTGGGGGCTGACGGCAGGACTTCCTAAAGCCTCCAGCTCTTCATCCTAAGAAAAGCCTGGATGGTGGGTGAGGGGAGGGGGCTGCTGAGGTCTCGGGCCCTGATGCCATGCCCCCAGGCCCCAGGTCCCAGACTGTCCTCTGAACAATGAACAGTTTACTGCTTGCCCGCCCAGAAGTTGGCTCACGGGGCTGCGGGTTCTGGTCAGCACTTCCTCCTGGCAGATCCTGTTGTTAACTTTGATGCATTCACTACAGGGCTCGGCACTTTGGGTAGGTGCTTGAGAAGGCTGGGGTGTGGCCTGGAATAATTTCAAGCCTGCACTCACCTGTCTGGGACTTGTTAGGTTACCTGTTCTCCAGAACAAACATCAGAACCTGGAGCTGTTTCTCACTTGTCAGATACAGTAATGTTTTGTTTAACTGGTCCCAAGAGAAATCAGGCGAGGCTTCAAGGAGATCAGCAGCAGACCCAAAAGACACTTGGATTGTGATGCATGGCTTGACCACAGTGGTGTTTCACGAGCACCGCTGTGTGCTGAGCCCGCACTGAGTGCTGTCTGCAGTTTTGTCGGAACCAGTACTCTCCTCACTTGAGGAATGAGAACACGGGCTGGAGATGTGCGGTTATTTGCTCAAGGCCTCACTGGTCACAAAGGGCTGAATCAGGGCTCTGTCTCGGGTCTGCTGGCTTTGGGGATTGTACCTTAAGAACCGTGCCCCAGGTGACATTGTAAAGGGCCCCCCCTTTAGGAGTCACTGGGTGGCAAAAGCATCTGGAATCCAGGGCCACAGCCCTCTCTTGGAGACTGTTGGTAGCTATTGGCTGGCCTGTAGGTCTCCAACACAGAAGTCCTTCCACTGGCCGGTGCAAAGGGCCTCAGGAAGGCGTTGGGGATTCTATGACCGGGACCAGTCTTGTCGCTCTCCCTTCCTGGGGCATCAGACATGGCAGGATGGAGGCGAGGTTGGGTGTGACCCACAGAGACACCCAGCTGTCTTGGTGAGCCTGCCAGCTGAGCGAGCCCGGAGAGACTGGGGGACACAGCTTGCCCTGGGATCCCCCAGAGGTGCGGTGATGTTTCTGGCTCCTCCGCTCCTGGTCGTGACCATAGCTGGGGCCTGGTGAGGCTGTGGGGGCTGACGGCAGGACTTCCTAAAGCCTCCAGCTCTTCATCCTAAGAAAAGCCTGGATGGTGGGTGAGGGGAGGGGGCTGCTGAGGTCTCGGGCCCTGATGCCATGCCCCCAGGCCCCAGGTCCCAGACTGTCCTCTGAACAATGAACAGTTTACTGCTTGCCCGCCCAGAAGTTGGCTCACGGGGCTGCGGGTTCTGGTCAGCACTTCCTCCTGGCAGATCCTGTTGTTAACTTTGATGCATTCACTACAGGGGCTCGGCACTTTGGGTAGGTGCTTGAGAAGGCTGGGGTGTGGCCTGGAATAATTTCAAGCCTGCACTCACCTGTCTGGGACTTGTTAGGTTACCTGTTCTCCAGAACAAACATCAGAACCTGGAGCTGTTTCTCACTTGTCAGATACAGTAATGTTTTGTTTAACTGGTCCCAAGAGAAATCAGGCGAGGCTTCAAGGAGATCAGCAGCAGACCCAAAAGACACTTGGATTGTGAGTCCCAGTTTGTTTGTTTTGGAGGGAGCGGCAGTTAGTGCAAAGTCCTGGCTGTGGCCTGAGCTGTGGAAGCTCGGGCTGAGGTGGAGGGTGTGTGTGTGAGTACAAGGAACACTTTTGGTGGGACCAGTAGGTAGAGTCAGACTGAGCCGTAGATGGTGGGGAGGTGGGACCCTGAGATTCCCAGAGAGTGGTCAGGGGTGAGACCAGGGTCACATAGTTTGAGGCAAAGCATCTATGCACCGCCAGGTGGACACCAGACATCTTTCCAGGCCACCTCCTGCCCCTCCTCCTGGTGACAAATCCCATATGCCCACCCTTGCTACCCACTCCCATGGCAGTGGTGGATGCTCAGACTTCATCCTCAGGGGACCCGAGAGGTCCCTGCTCTTATTCACATGCTGTTTTACTTTCTGACTGCCCTCTGGGTGACCTGCAGGGACTCAGGACTCACACCAGCTTCCTAAACCTACTGCAGATCCTCCCCGGGCTCCTTGGACGGGCCTGGTCTCTGTGCGGACGTTGCTCCGCGATCCTCCCTGAGCCCACCTGCTCCAGCTCCTTCAGTCTTCCTCTCCTTCACCTCCCACCCCCAGACACGGGGTCTTCCAAGGCCCCTGCTGATGGTAATTCCATGACATGAAAAATAGTATTTCCCATTTACCAAGACTGTATTAGCCCCTGCCCTGAGTGCTGACAAGCCTCATGGGGCTGCTCGGCACACCACGTGGGGAGAAGTCTCTTCCTGTAGCCCAGGGGGTAGAGCACTGGCAATTTCCTCCCATGGAGGACCTTCTGATGGTCTTGACGGTTGGTCAAGATGTTTCCCCAGAGAGGAAAAGAAAGTGGTGTCTGTGTAGCTGAGTGTGAGGGAGAGGCGCATCCTGGGCCAAGCCCAGCTCCTCCGCCCTATGGGAGGGGCCGGGGGACAAGGAAGTGAGACCCCACGCTCCTCCAAGGTGACCATGCCGCAGGAGGGTTCTAACCAAAGGATTCTGCCTGGGATGGTTCCAGAGTTCTCACCTTGCAGGTGTGTGTTCTCCCCGGCCCCTTTTGGCTCGGAGCAGTTATGTGTGAGTGTGTGTGGCACACGTGCGTTTGTATCCACCATGATCGGATTTCCTGCATCTCTCCGACTCCCCATCGCCTAGACTTTGCGGAGTCGTCCTCGTTAGCGGCGGCGTGATTCGTCGTGTGAGAGGGGATTTAACGCCGCTCGTAAAACACCGCCGGACGCTGTTTTCTTTTCCTTACTTTTCTCTCTCTTGGCCCCTCCGCTCGGCAGCCTGGGTTTCCCCCTTGCCTTTGGCCAGATCTATAAAATAAATATATCCACTGCACAGGAGGAAGTGACCTTTGGGCCTGGGGGCCTTTTAAATGGGGCCTGAGCGCTGCTGACAGCTCCTGGCTTCCCGACTCTGCTGGCTCGGATCTCAGGCTTCGCCGGGAGCCCTGCACTTAGGGATGCCTCGGGAAGCCCTCCAGTCACCCGTTTCTCACCCGGCTTCACCTGTTGCACCTCTGTCCTAATTTCCGCCAGCTTTGTGCTTGCTTTTTTTTTTTTTTTTCCCTTCAGTAACAAAAAAATATCTGCCTGCCTTTAAAACGATGAACAGCCCAGACGGGAAGGTCCGCCCCTCTTCTTGTCAGAATGGCCTGCACTGTTTTGGGAGTGGCTGTGAATTTATTATCCCTTGTCTGGAGTGGAAACTGCTTGAGGCCCCTGTTGAAATCTATATCCCAGCAGGAGGCCTGGCTTGCCACAAGCTCCTGGCAAAGCTTGAATGAATGAATGAGCAAATGAGCAAATGAATGAATGAATGAGTGTGTGTGTGGATGAAGATGAAGAGCCGTCTGTCTCCACGTGGGTGGATGATTCCAGAAGGCACCTGTTCAGCCTCCCTGCTTTGGGATGAGTCTCCACCCCTTTCTCCTCTGTGACCTGGGGCAGTTTTTGGAACTTGAGTTTTCCATTTGCAAGCCCAGCTCCTCCGCCCTATGGGAGGGGCCGGGGGACAAGGAAGTGAGACCCCACGCTCCTCCAAGGTGACCATGCCGCAGGAGGGTTCTAACCAAAGGATTCTGCCTGGGATGGTTCCAGAGTTCTCACCTTGCAGGTGTGTGTTCTCCCCGGCCCCTTTTGGCTCGGAGCAGTTATGTGTGATTGTGTGTGGCACACGTGCGTTTGTATCCACCATGATCGGATTTCCTGCATCTCTCCGACTCCCCATCGCCTAGACTTTGCGGAGTCGTCCTCGTTAGCGGCGGCGTGATTCGTCGTGTGAGAGGGGATTTAACGCCGCTCGTAAAACACCGCCGGACGCTGTTTTCTTTTCCTTACTTTTCTCTCTCTTGGCCCCTCCGCTCGGCAGCCTGGGTTTCCCCCTTGCCTTTGGCCAGATCTATAAAATAAATATATCCACTGCACAGGAGGAAGTGACCTTTGGGCCTGGGGGCCTTTTAAATGGGGCCTGAGCGCTGCTGACAGCTCCTGGCTTCCCGACTCTGCTGGCTCGGATCTCAGGCTTCGCCGGGAGCCCTGCACTTAGGGATGCCTCGGGAAGCCCTCCAGTCACCCGTTTCTCACCCGGCTTCACCTGTTGCACCTCTGTCCTAATTTCCGCCAGCTTTGTGCTTGCTTTTTTTTTTTTTTTTCCCTTCAGTAACAAAAAAATATCTGCCTGCCTTTAAAACGATGAACAGCCCAGACGGGAAGGTCCGCCCCTCTTCTTGTCAGAATGGCCTGCACTGTTTTGGGAGTGGCTGTGAATTTATTATCCCTTGTCTGGAGTGGAAACTGCTTGAGGCCCCTGTTGAAATCTATATCCCAGCAGGAGGCCTGGCTTGCCACAAGCTCCTGGCAAAGCTTGAATGAATGAATGAGCAAATGAGCAAATGAATGAATGAATGAGTGTGTGTGTGGATGAAGATGAAGAGCCGTCTGTCTCCACGTGGGTGGATGATTCCAGAAGGCACCTGTTCAGCCTCCCTGCTTTGGGATGAGTCTCCACCCCTTTCTCCTCTGTGACCTGGGGCAGTTTTTGGAACTTGAGTTTTTCCATTTGCAGCATGGGACTATCGCCCGCCCAGTTCCCATCATAGGCCTGGGAAGGCCAAGGTAGAAGGCAGAAGAGAAACACTCCATGGAAGAGGCACCAGGACATCTCCGAGATAAAGTGCCGGTGGGAACATCCAGTTCAGGCCGAGCCACACAGGATGGCGGTGCTCCTTATTTTAACTGCTCTCCCTGCCCCCTCCCCCGCCCCTCCACTTATCTCTGTAGATGAGGTGAAAAGGTCTGGAATGGAAATTACTCACCAAACCAACAATGGTTGCAGGAAATCTTTAGCTCTATTTGCAATATGGTAATGTTTTGGTAACAGGAATGTACTGAGGTTGTACTTTTGTATTGCAAATCTTTTAAGATATTGGTATATGAATAAATAACATTAAGCATAGTCTCCATTTGTTGGACTCTGCCTCTGGACCAGGCTGTGAGGATTATTAAGATGCCCATTTTACAGATGAGGAAACCAAAGCCCAGAGGAGTGGGTGTCTGGCTCAGGGTCACACAGCCAGGAAAGGCCGAGGCCAATTCTGGCCACACGCAGGCTGACTTCTGGGGGATGGTTGGTCCCTAAGCCGACATTGACCACAGTAACCACTGGACGACTAGCTGGGCAGGGCAGAATTCAAGTGGTCTCTTAGAGAAGGGGAGAAACAGCCCAGTGAATGTATGACCAGGACCAGAATTTATAACATCATATAGAAGAGCAGGCAAAGGCTTTAGCATCAGAAAGACAGGCTTGTATCCCACCTCGTCTCACAAGAGGTGAAGTTCTGGTCTCCCAGGACCAGGGTGAGAACCGGTTAACCAGAAGCCAGTGAGAATTTTCAGGGGTGGTGACCCAGTGTGGGGTGGTAGGCTGGCGCTGGTGGGTGGAACCTCCTCGGAGGCTGCGCCCTGAGTGGGTGGCTGGCGAAGGCCTCTGGGGAGGTGACATCTGACAGAGGCCAAGATGTGGGAGGTCAGTGTGTGAAGCTCTTCAGGGGAGTGCCCCGGGCAGCGGGACAGCCCCGAGGAAGGGAAGAGATGGTGTGGTTGAAGTGCAGAGAAAGCCAGGGCCGTGAGAGCAGAGAGAGGGCGGGAGGCGGTGTCAGAGTCAGAAGGACTCATGAGGAGAATAAATGGCTTTCCTGGGGTGCACATGTGACTCCTCGACGCCCCCCTTGGCCAGGGACCCATCAGAGGGGGCTTGTATATGCATGTCAGGAGGTGGGCATGTCTGGAGACGTGGGTTCTTTCCTTGAAGTGAAGTCTTCCATGCTGAGACGGGAGGAAAGCTGGAGGGCTCTGGGCAGGGCCGCTGGGGAGGAGGGAGGAGAAGGCACCTGCCCCCTGGTCCTTTGGAGGCCAGGCTGGGTTAAAGGGTGGCCATGGGGTCTGGGAGCCAAGTAGGAGAGACCGAGGGACAAGAAGAGCCTAATGTCCCCAGATTCGGGGAGACGTGGACAAGCCCAAGGCAAGACCCAGAGAGGAGGACAGAGGAGGACCCAGGGGCTCTGGAACACATCTCCCAGGCTCTGGGGGCATCTTCCAGGTGCTCCCATCAGAGGCAGGAGTTTGAACTGGTCACTGGAGTTCCCACACCCTCAAAAAACCCCAGACGTCTAATGCCCATCCACTGATTGTGATCCTGAGTGAGATGGGTCTTTCTAGAAATGCCATTTTCTCCCCAGGTCATTTGATTTGATGGGGGGTGCCCGTGTCCGGGTGGAGCCTGACAGTGTCACTCTGGCGCCCTGAGCCCTTTCCTACCTGCCTACAGCCTTGGGGGCGCTTGAGGCACTTGTGTGTGCCTAGCCCTCTGCTCTGTGCTTGGTCCAAAGTGAAGACCCAGTAAGGGGGTTGTGCCAGTCCCGGGCCCCCTGGTCACAGGATCACGGACTCTCAGGGTGGAAGGGAGGCAAAGTCCCGTGACTGACCTCTAGCCCCTCTCAACCCGCTCGGCTTGGTGACCAGGGTGAGAACCGTTAACCAGAAGCCAGTGAGAATTTTCAGGGGTGGTGACCCAGTGTGGGGTGGTAGGCTGGCGCTGGTGGGTGGAACCTCCTCGGAGGCTGCGCCTGAGGGTCGGAGGGGGGTGACATCTGACAGAGGCCAAGATGTGGGAGGTCAGTGTGTGAAGCTCTTCAGGGGAGTGCCCCGGGCAGCGGGACAGCCCCGAGGAAGGGAAGAGATGGTGTGGTTGAAGTGCAGAGAAAGCCAGGGCCGTGAGAGCAGAGAGAGGGCGGGAGGCGGTGTCAGAGTCAGAAGGACTCATGAGGAGAATAAATGGCTTTCCTGGGGTGCACATGTGACTCCTCGACGCCCCCCTCGGCCAGGGACCCATCAGAGGGGGCTTGTATATGCATGTCAGGAGGTGGGCATGTCTGGAGACGTGGGTTCTTTCCTTGAAGTGAAGTCTTCCATGCTGAGACGGGAGGAAAGCTGGAGGGCTCTGGGCAGGGCCGCTGGGGAGGAGGGAGGAGAAGGCACCTGCCCCCTGGTCCTTTGGAGGCCAGGCTGGGTTAAAGGGTGGCCATGGGGTCTGGGAGCCAAGTAGGAGAGACCGAGGGACAAGAAGAGCCTAATGTCCCCAGATTCGGGGAGACGTGGACAAGCCCAAGGCAAGACCCAGAGAGGAGGACAGAGGAGGACCCAGGGGCTCTGGAACACATCTCCCAGGCTCTGGGGGCATCTTCCAGGTGCTCCCATCAGAGGCAGGAGTTTGAACTGGTCACTGGAGTTCCCACACCCTCAAAAAACCCCAGACGTCTAATGCCCATCCACTGATTGTGATCCTGAGTGAGATGGGTCTTTCTAGAAATGCCATTTTCTCCCCAGGTCATTTGATTTGATGGGGGGTGCCCGTGTCCGGGTGGAGCCTGACAGTGTCACTCTGGCGCCCTGAGCCCTTTCCTACCTGCCTACAGCCTTGCGGGGGCGCTTGAGGCACTTGTGTGTGCCTAGCCCTCTGCTCTGTGCTTGGTCCAAAGTGAAGACCCAGTAAGGGGGTTGTCCCAGTCCCGGGCCCCCTGGTCACAGGATCACGGACTCTCAGGGTGGAAGGGAGGGCAAAGAACCCACCCCTCCATCCCGTGACTGATCACCTCTATGGCACCCTGCTGGGCAGCACCCGCCTCGGCTTGGTCTCCTCTGATGAGAGGAGGCTCACTCCCCACCCCTCAAGGCAGCTCATCCAGTCTTAGGCAGGTTTGTTTGCAGTTCTTCCTGATGCAGAGCCCAGCTTTATGTCCTGGGGGTCTCCACCCATGAGTTCCAGTCTTTTCTCTTAGAGCAACATAAAGCACTTGTGGGCCTCATGCACCGTAGCGTCTGACTGGTTTTGACCCTATGGACTGTCGCCTGCCAGGCTCCTTTGCGTGGGATTTCCCAGGCAAGACTACTGGAGTGGGTTGCCAATCCCTTCTTTAGAAGATCTTCCCAACCCAGGGACCCAATCTGTGTCTCCCACATCTCCTGCATCTCCTGCATTAGTAGGCAGCTTCTTTATCACTGAGTCATGTGGGAAGTCCCAGTACAGAGCACATACAATTACAGCTCTGTGGGTCTGCTCTCCGGTCCCCCCAACCATCCTCCTTCAGGATGCTCCGGGCCCTCAATCTTCTTACCTCCCACCCTTCTCATTTGTCCAGATTCTTCTTCCATGCAGGGCTCAGCACGAGACTCTAGGTGCAGAATGCAGAAAAGGTATAGGGGCCTTCAATGACCTCCTTATATGAGATAGGTTTGTCTGACATCAGGGCCTTTGCCAGCTTTCTCTCATCCTTTCCTTTCTCTGGGCATCCTAAAACCAAGGGCATCACTGTCTGAGGCATGGAAGGGGGGCTGCTCCTAGAGTGCCCTCTTCCTGAGCCAGAGGAAGGTCAGGCTGAGCCAGCTGTGAGCCTGGAGAGCAGAGGAGACTCCAGCCAACCATGGGAAATGCCTTTCTCCCAGGTCATTTGATTTGATGGGGGTGCCCTTGGGTGGAGCCTGACAGTGTCACTCTGGCGCCCTGAGCCCTTTCCTACCTGCCTACAGCCTTGCGGGGGCGCTTGAGGCACTTGTGTGTGCCTAGCCCTCTGCTCTGTGCTTGGTCCAAAGTGAAGACCCAGTAAGGGGGTTGTCCCAGTCCCGGGCCCCCTGGTCACAGGATCACGGACTCTCAGGGTGGAAGGGAGGGCAAAGAACCCACCCCTCCATCCCGTGACTGATCACCTCTATGGCACCCTGCTGGGCAGCACCCGCCTCGGCTTGGTCTCCTCTGATGAGAGGAGGCTCACTCCCCACCCCTCAAGGCAGCTCATCCAGTCTTAGGCAGGTTTGTTTGCAGTTCTTCCTGATGCAGAGCCCAGCTTTATGTCCTGGGGGTCTCCACCCATGAGTTCCAGTCTTTTCTCTTAGAGCAACATAAAGCACTTGTGGGCCTCATGCACCGTAGCGTCTGACTGGTTTTGACCCTATGGACTGTCGCCTGCCAGGCTCCTTTGCGTGGGATTTCCCAGGCAAGACTACTGGAGTGGGTTGCCAATCCCTTCTTTAGAAGATCTTCCCAACCCAGGGACCCAATCTGTGTCTCCCACATCTCCTGCATCTCCTGCATTAGTAGGCAGCTTCTTTATCACTGAGTCATGTGGGAAGTCCCAGTACAGAGCACATACGAATTACAGCTCTGTGGGTCTGCTCTCCGGTCCCCCCAACCATCCTCCTTCAGGATGCTCCGGGCCCTCAATCTTCTTACCTCCCACCCTTCTCATTTGTCCAGATTCTTCTTCCATGCAGGGCTCAGCACGAGACTCTAGGTGCAGAATGCAGAAAAGGTATAGGGGCCTTCAATGACCTCCTTATATGAGATAGGTTTGTCTGACATCAGGGCCTTTGCCAGCTTTCTCTCATCCTTTCCTTTCTCTGGGCATCCTAAAACCAAGGGCATCACTGTCTGAGGCATGGAAGGGGGGCTGCTCCTAGAGTGCCCTCTTCCTGAGCCAGAGGAAGGTCAGGCTGAGCCAGCTGTGAGCCTGGAGAGCAGAGGAGACTCCAGCCAACCATGGGCATTCTTTTAAACTGAAAACACATTTTCTTCCTCTGATCTTTAAGTGACAAAAATAAAACAAGGGCTTCCCTGGTGGTCCAGTGGGTAAGGACACCGCCTTGCAGTGCAAGGGGCGCCGGTTCGATCCCTGGCCTGGGAAGATCCCACGTGCCACGGAGTGACTGGACCGATGTGTCCAATCACCGAGCCGGAGCTCTGGAGCGCACGCGCCCAGAGACAGCGCTCTGCGACAACAGAGTCCACTGTGATGGGAGGCCCACGCGGGCAGAAGAACAAATATGGATGAAAATAGATGGATGAAAGACCAGTAGAAGTGGCCCGCCCGCTCCCCTCCCTCCCCTGCCCCCCTAAAAAAAATAAAACAAGCTCACTGTAAACATACGAAGCGATTCTAAAGGGTATAGAGCACAAAGCAAAGGCCCTCTTCATAATGCTCTCCCAAGATCTTTTTTTTTTTTGGCCACTTCTATTGCTCTTTCATTTATTTGTTTTCATCTGTCTTTGTTCTTTGGCCTATGTGGGCCTCCCAACACAGTGGCCTGCTTGTTGCAGAGCAATGGCTCTGGGCGCATGCGCTCCAAAGCTCTGGCTCGGTAGTAGGACACATCGGTCCAGCCGCTCCGCGGCATGTGGGATCTTCCCAGGCCAGGAATCGAACCAGCGCCGCCCGCACTGCAAGCCGGTGTCTTTACCCACTGGACCACCAGGGGAAACCCCTCTCCCCAGTTCTTAACCTCTGTTAACAGATTGGTGAGACTCCTTCAAGGCATTTTTCTTCCCTTGTGGAAGTAAATCTGTTTTCCTTCCCAAGGGAGCACTATACATAGGGACTGCTCATTTATCAGGAACAGGTTTCTTTCCCATGTTGGTACACTGAGCACCTCAGTCTTTTTTTTAAATTATTTTTAAATACAATATGAAAAACAACTTCACTGTTCTTAGAACAATGCTGTGCCCATGGCAGCCACATAAATAGCATAAAGGATTTATTGTGAAAAACAAATTATGCTCTGTCCCAATCCTCACGGACTTTTTTTTTTTTTTTTAATTTTGGCCTCTTTTATTGGTTTTTTATTTATTTATTTTCATCCATCCTCACTCGTTGGCCTGTGTGGGCCTCCCATTGCAGTGGCCTCTCTTGTTGCACAGCACCAGCTCTGGGTGCATGCACTCCAGAGTGCTGGCTCTTTTGTAATTGGACACATCGGTCCAGCCGCTCCACGGCACGTGGGATCTTCCCAGGCCAGGGATCGAACCGGCGCCCCTTGCACTGCAAGGAGGACTCTTTACCCACTGGACCACCAGGGAACGCCCCCACCCACCCCCCACAGACGTTTGCACTGAGTTCTCTGCACCCCAAGCACCCAGGCAGGGCAGGGCACGTCCCAGTTTGGTCAAATGGTTGCCTGAGGGTGCAAGGTGTGGGCCTACCACGCTTTGTGATTGACCTGCTGATGTCACTTAGGCTAGATTTGCGTTTTCATTTATTTATTTATTGGCTGCTCCACAGCATGTGGGACCTTAGTTTCTCAACCAGGGATTAAAACCATGCCCCCTGTATTGGAAGCAAGAGTCTTAACCACTAGACCACCATGGAGGTCCCTAGCTTTTTACTTTTAAGCAAGGCTTCAGTGACCCCACTGCCCTGATATGCTTAGGCCTTCACAGGAAACTTTTCAAGGGTGGGCTGGCCCGGCCACAGCAGCACTGGTCACAGTCAGGGTTCCCAGCAGACCTGACACCTGATTCATTTCTGGGAGATGCAGGGACAGGACAACACAGGAGGGGAAAGGGCGCCAGGCCAGAAGCCAGGAGGCCTGGGTTCAGAGAGAGTCACTTCCCCTCTCGGATCCTCTTTCTTCCTCCTCAAATGAGGATGCTGGCCCAGAGGGCACGGGCGGCCTTTCCTGGCTTGCATCAGATCCCAGGGCATAAAGCATCACGGACTCTTCTCCAGCGTCCTACAGTTCTTCCCCTCCATCCAGAAGAACTCTCTGCTCTGGTGACCATGAGGGGCTCTTGGACTTGTCTGATGGTCTTGGGGCTGTTCCATTTCTGCTCTAGGACCTGTCTGGGTGGAAATGGCCCATCTGGTGCCATGTCAGAGGGAATCTGGCCCTAGGATGGGAAGGGAGCCCTGGGTGAGAGTCAGAGGCTTCGAAGGACCTTCTGGATCAACCTATATCCCTGAGATGTCAGGACAAGGCTTTTCATGTGGCTTCAGGAAAACTTGTGTCATTTCAGGACTGATCAAGTAACAGACACACTCTAGGTATTTCAGACTATTGTTCAGTCATAAGTCGTGTCTTTGCAGCCCACGGACTGCAGCATACCAGGCTCCTCTGGCCTCTACGGTCTGCTGGAGTTTGCTCAAATTCATGCCCATTGAGTCAGTGATGCTATGTGACCGTCTCATCCTCTGCTGCTCCCTTCTCCTCTTGCCTTCAGTCTTTCCCAGCATCCAAGTCTTTTCCAATAAGTCAGCTCTTTGCATCAGGAGCTTCATCTTCAGCATCAGTCCTTCCAGTGAATATTCAGGGTTGATTTCCTTTAGGACTGACTGGTTTGATCTCCTTGCTGTCCAAGGGTATTTGAGATAGAGGTACTTTAAAAAAAGGGTGCTGACTCCCTAGATTGTGTATGGGGGAGCCGAGAGGCCACATCAGGGGATGAGGAGTAAATTTTTCGAGATCAACCAGACCAGCAAGAGTCTTAACCACTAGACCACCATGGAGGTCCCTAGCTTTTTACTTTTAAGCAAGGCTTCAGTGACCCCACTGCCCTGATATGCTTAGGCCTTCACAGGAAACTTTTCAAGGGTGGGCTGGCCCGGCCACAGCAGCACTGGTCACAGTCAGGGTTCCCAGCAGACCTGACACCTGATTCATTTCTGGGAGATGCAGGGACAGGACAACACAGGAGGGGAAAGGGCGCCAGGCCAGAAGCCAGGAGGCCTGGGTTCAGAGAGAGTCACTTCCCCTCTCGGATCCTCTTTCTTCCTCCTCAAATGAGGATGCTGGCCCAGAGGGCACGGGCGGCCTTTCCTGGCTTGCATCAGATCCCAGGGCATAAAGCATCACGGACTCTTCTCCAGCGTCCTACAGTTCTTCCCCTCCATCCAGAAGAACTCTCTGCTCTGGTGACCATGAGGGGCTCTTGGACTTGTCTGATGGTCTTGGGGCTGTTCCATTTCTGCTCTAGGACCTGTCTGGGTGGAAATGGCCCATCTGGTGCCATGTCAGAGGGAATCTGGCCCTAGGATGGGAAGGGAGCCCCTGGGTGAGAGTCAGAGGCTTACGAAGGACCTTCTGGATCAACCTATATCCCTGAGATGTCAGGACAAGGCTTTTCATGTGGCTTCAGGAAAACTTGTGTCATTTCAGGACTGATCAAGTAACAGACACACTCTAGGTATTTCAGACTATTGTTCAGTCATAAGTCGTGTCTTTGCAGCCCACGGACTGCAGCATACCAGGCTCCTCTGGCCTCTACGGTCTGCTGGAGTTTGCTCAAATTCATGCCCATTGAGTCAGTGATGCTATGTGACCGTCTCATCCTCTGCTGCTCCCTTCTCCTCTTGCCTTCAGTCTTTCCCAGCATCCAAGTCTTTTCCAATAAGTCAGCTCTTTGCATCAGGAGCTTCATCTTCAGCATCAGTCCTTCCAGTGAATATTCAGGGTTGATTTCCTTTAGGACTGACTGGTTTGATCTCCTTGCTGTCCAAGGGTATTTGAGATAGAGGTACTTTAAAAAAAGGGTGCTGACTCCCTAGATTGTGTATGGGGGAGCCGAGAGGCCACATCAGGGGATGAGGAGTCAACCCAGAGATCGGTCACCGTGGGAACCTGCCAACATCCCAGGGCAGAGGAAACAGGGCAGGCAGTGGGGTGTGCAGGGCCCAGGATCCTGGGCCACTTGGTACCACCTGGAACCCGGCTGGGTGGAGTGCAGAGGAAACGCAGCAGCCACCACCGTGATCTCCGCCCCCTCCACACCGCTGGGGCGGACTTGAAGGGGGAGGGAGGAATAATAGTCCAGCTTCTCCCTTCACACGCCCCTACTCCATCTCGCCCAGCACCTTGGCATGGCAGAACTCAGCTGGGAACAGGTTGGCAAGGGAGCCTGGACAACGCAGCCCACAGACCTCAGCCCCCTGCAGCACAGACAGGAATGTGAGGCTGGGAGTTCAGGCCTGGCCCATGACTATTCGTGCTTAAATGCTCCAGGTGCTGGGGAGCTCACTCTCTCCCCTCATGGGTGGCAGCCACAGTCCGCTTCACTGCCTGCGGATTATGAGCACTGGTTCAGAGTAAGGAAGAAGGGTCTGTGTCTCCCACCCTGAAGACCAAGGATTGTCTTTGCAGTGGCAGCCCCTTGTGTCGGACGGTGGCCTCATGCCTCCTGGCTTTGTTCATGCTGCCGGAGTTGCCAAGAAAGCCCCTTCCACCCAGCACTGCTCAGCTGACTTTCACCCACAGGATGAGATCTGACTTCTCCAGAAAACCTTCCAGTACCCGCATATTGGCTTGTGGCACCCTGGTGCCCGTTCAGAGCCCCTCGTGGCTCCTTCTCTGTTTAGCACTAAGCACGTCACGTCACACCCGAATCTTCCTGTTGGTCCACCTGATTCATCAGGGCACGAACCTCAGTAGGTTGAACTTTGCGTCTCTAGTGCTAACTTACTGAATGCTTTGCATACATTGTTTAATTTATTTCTCCCAGCTACCTGAAATTAGCTACGATTATCCTCATGTCTCAGCTGGGAAATCTGAGTTCAGAGAGGAGTGTGTCTACGCCCACTCGGCTCTGGGGAGCGGAGCTGGGATTTGAATCTACTTCCCGGCTGTGAAGGCCGTGTTCCGTAAGCGTGAGGCCAGCCCACACCGTCTTGCCGCAGCACAGCTGTGCAGTGGGGCGGAAACGCACGGGATACCTCCCTGGGAACGTTTTCGGTTCAGCTTTGGTGCCTCGTCCCCCCATCCTCTGTCCAAGCCCCTACGTCAGTCCTTTCCAGACAAAGCGGCTGTTCCCATGGCCACTTCTCCATTCTGAAATGACCAAGAGGCCGGGCTGGGGCGGCAGGTCTAACCACAGATTGACAGATGTTTCCACGTGTGGAAGTGGGGTTTGAGCCTTGACGTGTGTTTTCACGGTTCCCTTTTCACTCTCTCCCCTGGGTGATGAGTCTAGTCGTGGTCTTGAGGCTCTGAAGTGTTTCATGTCTACTGCACATACTCCTTAGACTGTTCCTAGCACTCTTTCTCGTCAGCAGAGCCCTTTCTAGTTTGCATAGCACTTTCCTACACAACAGCTCAGGAGATCTTCCTGGCAAACTGGGACTTGAGGCAGTTCGATCAATAGACGGAGGCTCAGAGGAACTAAGAGATGACAGTGACAATAATTGGTTGCCCTTCACTGAGCTCTTTGATGCCTTTCTAAAATCAAGACTCTCATTCACACTGCATACACTATCTCCTTTAATCTTCCCAGCAGCTAGATAAGGTAAGCAATGTTTGTGACCCCATGGACCATAGCCCACGAGACTCCTCTGTTCAGGGGATCTTCCTGGCAATAATACTGGAATAAGTTGCCATTTCTTTCTTCAAGTGAACTTTCTGACCCAGGGATCGAACATGGGTCTCCTGCCTTGCAGACAGATTCTTCACAGGCTGAGCCACCAGGGAAGCCCCTAAACGATATTGTCATCCCTATTTTATTTTATTATTTATTTTGGTCTCCTCTTGGGGGGCATGTGGAACTTCCCCTACCAGGTATGGAACCCTTCCCCCCTGCACTGGAAGCCTGGAATCTTAACCATGAGACCCGTGGGAAGTTCTCCTCCTTATTTTAGAAGTAGGTAAACTGAAGCTCAGAAAAGATAAGTGACTTACTCAAGGTTGCACAGCAGCAAACCCAGACCTAGAACCCATCTCTTGATTTCTGGCCCAGTATTCTAACCAGCTCTTGAGAATAGCCATTAAACTGGAAAAAATACATTACGATAATTCAATAAATCTACATCACTGAACATAGATCTACTAGTATTTTGTATACCTTAAGAAATAAGAATGCTGTCAGTTAAACTAAGACACGGTTCTTTATCACTTAGAGTGTGTTTCCTACTTAGTAAAAGAACTCTTTTACTAAGTTCTTTTAGACTTAGATGCATATCATATGTATGTATATTTATAGACATCCCTCATGTGCACACATAAAAAGAAATTTATATGAAAACAAATTTATGTGACATGAAACTTAAATTTATGTAAAAATAAACTTGATATGCCAAATCTGACTCTGACCCAGAGAGCAGCCAAGGCTCCTGCTTTTTCACACATCCTTCTGGGCCGGCTAGAGCTGGTGATACAAACCTTGTTCTCTCTGTTTTTGAGAACATTTTGTTGACCCAAAGCTTTTGTGTAATAATATGCACAGATCATAAATATTTCTGATGAGTTTTTATCTATGCATGTTATGATGAGTGGTAGGCTGGATGTTAAGTATCAATAGCTAGGACTTTTGTAAACTGTTTTTGTTTTTTTTTAAATTAAACTCTTAGTCATCATAGTGGCAATAGTTACACCATGGAAACTGGCCAGTGCTACAGTTCAGGCCTCCTGGTCCCCGCCCTCCTCAGACGTCGGAATGCCAGCCCCTCCTTGAACGTAACCACCATCAGGACCAGGAGCGAGTTTTCCAAAAGCCTAGAAGGCCCCTCTGTGCTCTCCTTAGCCCTTCTCCATCAAGGTACATCTGAAGCAGCATTTCTTACAAGAATCCGCAGATAGACTGAAAGTGGAGGGTCCTTACAGCGGCTGTGCCTTTGTGACTCTTCCCACATTTGATTCCCAGTGAGAGAAATGCGGCTGAACACGTCTGTCTGCTTTACCCACAATAGGTTGTTTCCTAAAGGTTAAAAGAATGCTCCTCTATTACCTCCAGGGTTTTCTTCCAAGCCACAGAAACCCATCCCAGAGAGCTGGGCAAGCAATGGGGACTCCATCCAGAGGGCTCCTGGCCAGCAGATACTGGGAGGCACACCCTGATTTCAGAGCTAGTAAAATGTGAAAGTCATGTCTCTCAGGATGGTTGAGATACAGGGTATTGTTACTGTTTAACATCTTCCTTTGTGCAGCAGCTTGTCATGATGATCAAGCCCCATAAACAGATGTGCCTGCATTTCCTCCCGGCCAGCAGTCTTGCTGGTTGTTCCGTCCCTAAGCAGCTAGCACTCTTTTACTAAGTTCTTTTAGACTTAGATGCATATCATATGTATGTATATTTATAGACATCCCTCATGTGCACACATAAAAAGAAATTTATATGAAAACAAATTTATGTGACATGAAACTTAAATTTATGTAAAAATAAACTTGATATGCCAAATCTGACTCTGACCCAGAGAGCAGCCAAGGCTCCTGCTTTTTCACACATCCTTCTGGGCCGGCTAGAGCTGGTGATACAAACCTTGTTCTCTCTGTTTTTGAGAACATTTTGTTGACCCAAAGCTTTTGTGTAATAATATGCACAGATCATAAATATTTCTGATGAGTTTTTATCTATGCATGTTATGATGAGTGGTAGGCTGGATGTTAAGTATCAATAGCTAGGACTTTTGTAAACTGTTTTTGTTTTTTTTTAAATTAAACTCTTAGTCATCATAGTGGCAATAGTTACACCATGGAAACTGGCCAGTGCTACAGTTCAGGCCTCCTGGTCCCCGCCCTCCTCAGACGTCGGAATGCCAGCCCCTCCTTGAACGTAACCACCATCAGGACCAGGAGCGAGTTTTCCAAAAGCCTAGAAGGCCCCTCTGTGCTCTCCTTAGCCCTTCTCCATCAAGGTACATCTGAAGCAGCATTTCTTACAAGAATCCGCAGATAGACTGAAAGTGGAGGGTCCTTACAGCGGCTGTGCCTTTGTGACTCTTCCCACATTTGATTCCCAGTGAGAGAAATGCGGCTGAACACGTCTGTCTGCTTTACCCACAATAGGTTGTTTCCTAAAGGTTAAAAGAATGCTCCTCTATTACCTCCAGGGTTTTCTTCCAAGCCACAGAAACCCATCCCAGAGAGCTGGGCAAGCAATGGGGACTCCATCCAGAGGGCTCCTGGCCAGCAGATACTGGGAGGCACACCCTGATTTCAGAGCTAGTAAAATGTGAAAGTCATGTCTCTCAGGATGGTTGAGATACAGGGTATTGTTACTGTTTAACATCTTCCTTTGTGCAGCAGCTTGTCATGATGATCAAGCCCCATAAACAGATGTGCCTGCATTTCCTCCCGGCCAGCAGTCTTGCTGGTTGTTCCGTCCCTAAGCAGCTAGCACCTGCCTGTTTCTCCAGGATCAGCTGGGTGTTACTACTCTGGCCCTGACCTGGAAAGAGAGGGAAACCGTGGATCTGATTATCAGGCTGCTTCTGAATCACCTTTTCTGGGTGCAGATGAAGGCAGGGCTTGTGCCCTCTGGGAATGGTTCAAGGTGTTCTTTATGGGTTTCCACTGCAGACACACCCCTGGGATGACTATTTCAGGGTCAGCGTCACCTTTCCAACCTAGCTGTGACTTTCTGCAGCTTTATGTTCCCTCAAAGTCCAGCATGCCCTTGACCTGGAGCAAGCACCCAGGAAATATTTACACGAAGGAGCTGAAGACAGATCTGGGTGGCACGATGTTGTTCTGCAGTCTGCCTGACTCCCTGCTCTGGAGAAAGCCACATCTCTGAAACTGACAGGAGCAACCAGGATGGTGCGCATCTTGGCTTCGCCTGAGCTTGGAGAGGGGTGCATTGAAAGCATCGTATGTGACCGCTATGGAGACCTCGGGACCACCTCTTTCTTCTGTGTCTTGGTTCAGGCCGCTCTACCCCAATCCTGCCTGCCAGGGCCAAGGCCTGGGTCTCTGGTGGGCGGGGCTGAGGAGGGCAGGGAGGATCAGGCTGAGACCTGCTCTGGGGCTGGGGGAGGGTGTGGCAGGAAGCAGCATCTACAGAAAGGCGGATCTCTGGAGTGGGTTTAGAAAAAACCTCCCAAGAGCAGGGAGATTTCAGGGAGTTTGCTGAAGATGGAGTGAGCCGGTTGGAGAACTGGGAGTCTGAAAAGAACCTAGCATGTGCTTCAGGAGCTGGGGGACGTGCATGGACAGAATGTCTGGGCTTATGTCCCAGCCTGGCTCCCTCCTGTCCTCACGATTTCAGGAGAGTGCTGCCTTCTCTGGGCCTCAGTTTCAGCACTCGGATTATTACCCTGGTTCTGCAGACCTCCCAGTTATGGCTGTGGGAAAAATTAAAATGTGTTCATGTGATCGCGAGTCGTTGTTCAGGGACCAGATCCAAAGCACTTTTCATGAATTAATTCAATGCTTCTCCAAGTGTGGTCCAAGGACCAGCAGCATCAGCATTATCTGGGAAGTTGTTAGAAATGCAAATTCTTGGGCTCCTGCTGAATCTGCAGCCCTGGGAATGTGGGCAGCCGTTTGTATTTGAACCACCTCTCCACGAGATACTGCTGAAACCTAAAATTTGAGAATCGCGGCGTTAGCTTCTGAGACCTACTCGAAGTTCATGTTCTTTATGGGTTTCCACTGCAGACACACCCTGGGATGACTATTTCAGGGTCAGCGTCACCTTTCCAACCTAGCTGTGACTTTCTGCAGCTTTATGTTCCCTCAAAGTCCAGCATGCCCTTGACCTGGAGCAAGCACCCAGGAAATATTTACACGAAGGAGCTGAAGACAGATCTGGGTGGCACGATGTTGTTCTGCAGTCTGCCTGACTCCCTGCTCTGGAGAAAGCCACATCTCTGAAACTGACAGGAGCAACCAGGATGGTGCGCATCTTGGCTTCGCCTGAGCTTGGAGAGGGGTGCATTGAAAGCATTGTATGTGACCGCTATGGAGACCTCGGGACCACCTCTTTCTTCTGTGTCTTGGTTCAGGCCGCTCTACCCCAATCCTGCCTGCCAGGGCCAAGGCCTGGGTCTCTGGTGGGCGGGGCTGAGGAGGGCAGGGAGGATCAGGCTGAGACCTGCTCTGGGGCTGGGGGAGGGTGTGGCAGGAAGCAGCATCTACAGAAAGGCGGATCTCTGGAGTGGGTTTAGAAAAAACCTCCCAAGAGCAGGGAGATTTCAGGGAGTTTGCTGAAGATGGAGTGAGCCGGTTGGAGAACTGGGAGTCTGAAAAGAACCTAGCATGTGCTTCAGGAGCTGGGGGACGTGCATGGACAGAATGTCTGGGCTTATGTCCCAGCCTGGCTCCCTCCTGTCCTCACGATTTCAGGAGAGTGCTGCCTTCTCTGGGCCTCAGTTTCAGCACTCGGATTATTACCCTGGTTCTGCAGACCTCCCAGTTATGGCTGTGGGAAAAATTAAAATGTGTTCATGTGATCGCGAGTCGTTGTTCAGGGACCAGATCCAAAGCACTTTTCATGAATTAATTCAATGCTTCTCCAAGTGTGGTCCAAGGACCAGCAGCATCAGCATTATCTGGGAAGTTGTTAGAAATGCAAATTCTTGGGCTCCTGCTGAATCTGCAGCCCTGGGAATGTGGGCAGCCGTTTGTATTTGAACCACCTCTCCACGAGATACTGCTGAAACCTAAAATTTGAGAATCGCGGCGTTAGCTTCTGAGCCTGCGCATTCCTCCTGTGAGGCAGGCACTGTCATCACGAAGGGTAAAAGCCTCAGTCGTGCTGGCTGGTGCCCAGTTGTTCCAGACTCAAAAACAGTTTTTTGAAAAAAAGATATGATTCATATATTGTACGATTAACCCTGTACAATTCAGCGATTTTTAGTATATTCACATTGTCATGTAGCCATTACGGCCAATTCCAAAATATTTTCACTGCCACCTCTCCCCTAAGAAATGGTATAACTTTTAGCAGTCACTCTCCCTCCCTCTTTCCTCTTAGCCCTTAGAAACCATTAGTCTATCAGGTTTCTAAGGATAGACATTTCTGGACATCGTGGACGATAGCCAATGGCAATGCCAGTGTCTATTCTGGACGTTTCTTGTAAATGGGATCATAATAATACTAGCTCTTTTGTTTCACTTAGCATAATGGTTTCAGGCTTCTCTGTTGTGCGTGATTCCTTTCTATGGCTGAATAATACTTCACTGTTTCAACCACTGATGGAGGGTTGGATTTTTCACCATTTTTCTGTTGATCTCGTTGCGCAGATCACAACACATGTTGAATGTACAGTGCTAGGCAATTATCCCCGCTCTCTACTTCCAAGCGTTTTATCACCCCTAGAGGAGACCTCGCACCCACTCCTCGTCTCCCCCTTGCCTAAGCCCTGGCAGTCACTCATCTGCCTTCTGTCTCCATGGATTTAACTATTCTAGATAGCTCCTATACAAGGAATCATGCAATATGAGATCTTCTGTGTCTGACTTATTTGACTTAGCATAGTATTTTCAAAGTCCATCTATGTCATGGCGTGTATCAGCCCTTCTTTTTCTTTTTTTGGCCACTTCTATTGGTCTTTCATTTATTTATCTTTGTTCTTTGGCCTGTGTGGGCCTCCCATCGCAGTGGCCTCTCTTGTCACAGAGCACCGGCTCTGGGCGCATGCACTCCAGAGCTCCGGCTCGGTAATTAGACACATCGGTCCAGCCCTTCCACAGGACGTGGGATCTTCCCAGGCCAGGGATCGAACCGGTGCCCCTTGCACTGCAAGGCGGTGTCCTTACCCACTGGACCACCAGGGAAGCCCAGCCCTTCATTTTTTATGGCTGAATAATAGTTTATTCTATGGACAGGCCACATTTTGTTTACCCATTCATCCGCTGATTTTGGTTACTTCCACCTTTGGGCTAATGTGAATAGTATTACTATGAGCATTCGTGTACAAGTACTGGTTTGACTGCCTATTTTCAGTAAAGGTAAAGAGTCTGCCTGCCATGCGGGAGACCTGGCTTTGATCCCTGGGTGGGGAAGATTCCATGGAGAAGGGAGCAGCTACCCACTCCAGTGTTCTTGCCTGGAGAATTCCATGGCTTATCTATGGGGATGCAAAGCGTGGACACGGCTGAGCGACTTGCGCTTTCCCTGTCTAGGAGTGGAATTGCTGGATCACATGGTAGCCCTGGATATGACTTTTTGAGGAAATGTCAGTCTGTTTTCTCAAAGTGGCTGCACCATTCTACATCTTCACCAGCTGTATATGAGGGTTCCAAATTTTACACATCCTTGTTAATATTCTCCGTTTTCTTTCTTTTTTAGACGTTGTAACTATTCTAGTGGACGTAAAGTGGTATTGATAGGGACAGTAGAATAGGTAGGTGTTTGTGGAGTCCTAGTAGGGGATGGTAGGTAGAAGGGAGACACCTAAGAAAGGTTGGGAGGTCAGTGAGTTGACGATAACTCAGGAGAGCTGCTCCTTGTTCAGTAAAGCAGGCTTGACTGGGTATAAACAGCTGAGGAAGGAGGAGCTGGCAAAGAAGCAACTAATGATGGATGTCATGCATCTGCATCTACTTGAGGGGGGCAGTCTTCTACCATCCTATATATATGGCTGCCCACTCAGTTGAGGAGAGCAGAGCAGAGCTTTCTTGCCTGCCCGCTTGCACCTCTTACAAGTACCCTATCCTAATAAATCCTCTTCTTGCCTATCACTCTGCCTCTCGCTGAATTCCTTCTGCATTGAGGCACGAAGAACCTGAGCCTCAGAGGGTCCAGACGTTGGGTGAGTGCTAGATTAAGTCCCGGCCGCGTGGGTTCGAGTCCCAGACAGGGTTTTGGCCAGGATTGAGTCCTGACTATATGGATTCAAGTCAAAGCACAGTTTTGGCTGGGATTAAGCCTTAGCCACGTGGGTTCGAGTCCCAAACTGGTTTTGGCTAGGTTCAAGCCCCAGTCACATGGGTTCAAGCCCCAGACAGGGTTTTGGCTGAAATTCAAGCTCCAGCCACATGAGTTCAAGTCCCAAGCAGGGTTCGATCAGGTCTGGGTCCTGGGTTTAAGTCTCAAATTGAGGAAAAACCCTTTCAGTATCTCCTTGTGGTTTTGAGTTACATTTCCCTAATGATTAGTGATGTTGAGCATCTTTTCATGTGTGGTTGGCCACCAGAACATCTTCTTTTCAGCATGTCTTTTAAGTCGTTCATTCATTTCTGTTTTTTGTTGTTGAGTTTTAGGAGTTCTCTATGTATTCTCGATATTAATAGATATGTGAATTGGAAACATTTCCTTTCATTCTGTGGTTTGCTTTTTTACTCTGTTGGTAGTGTCTTTTGATGCACAGCATTTTTCATTTTGATGACGTCCAGTTTATCTGTTTTTCTTTCTTTCGCTGCTGTACTTTGGGGTCATATATCTGAGAAGCCATGGCTAATTTCAAGGTCATGAGGACTTAACTCTTATAAACTTCAGTGGTTACATTTAGCTCTTTGGTCCATTTGGAGTTGGTTTTTGTATATAATGTGAGGTAGGGGTCTAATGTCATTCTTTTGCATGTGGATATCCAGTTATCCCGTCACCATTTGTCGAAGAGACTAGAAAGGGGCAACTACTTAAAGAAAAATGTTCAGCAAAATATTTTTGTAGCTGGTACGTGCCAGCTAGGGCAAAAAGCGGGGATGTGGTCCTTGACCAAGTGAAGCTTGGGCAAAGCTGTTACTAGGGGATGTTTTGCTCCTTGAAGATTGCCTCTGGCCTGGGGAGATGCTCTGTTTGGCAAAAGATGCCAGGACCGAGGTGACGAGGCTGCTGGTTTCCCACCATAGAGACAACTTGGCAGGAGCCCAGCCAGACTTCTCTTCCCCTGTTATTCCCAGACTTACGTTCATGGACTAGGGTCTCCAGGACCCCCCTCACTTGCTCACCTGGTGCCCATCTGCTGCTTCCTCTTCCCCTAACTGGGCTGTGGTCCAACTGCCAGGTTCAGCACCTCTCCCATCTGGCCAAAAGTGGTTCCAAAAACAACCTCAGGAGCACTTGGATGTGTTTCCAGCCCAGAGTAATGGTGCTCCTGTCCACAGCCCAGACCAGGTTCCTGTTGGGTGGGGGCGGTAGCTCCTTACCACCTCAAAGGTGACGGAAGCATGTGGTTTTTCCTTTTTCTCATTTTGCTTTTGGAACATAAATCTCTTTCCAAGGCTCTCCGGCCAGATGATGACCATGCAGGTCCGTTGGCCTCTTTGTCAAAGTTAAGTGTGTCCACGAGCTACCTTTCCTGCCCATCACCCGGGTCCTTCCAGGTTTGTCCATTTCCTAGGGTCACTGCAACAAAGAGCCCACCAGCTGGGTAGCTTAAAACAGCAACAAGGTATTTTCTCTCAGGGTTGAAGACTAGAAATTCAAAGTCAGAATATTGGCAGAGTTGATTGCTTCTGGAGGCTCTGATGGAAAAGCCTGATCCATACATCTCTTCTAGCTGCTGGGGGGTGCTGGAGAGCCTTGGTGTCCCTAGACTTGTAGCTGGATCACTCCAGTTTGTGCCTTCTTCACCTGACCTTTTCCCTGTGTCTCTTCTCCTCTTATAAGGACATCCATCACAGCAGATGAAAAGCTGAGCTTACTCAGAGAACATCCTGGGTGGTCCAGTGGCTAAGACTCCGTGCTCCTAAAGCAGTGAGCCTGGGTTTGATCCCTGGCCAAGGAACTAGATTCCACATGCTGCAACTAAAAGATCCCGCATGTTGCAAATAAAGCTCCTGCATGCCGCAACTAAGACCCAGTGCAGCCAAATAAATACACAAATATTAAAAAAGAGGACATTGCCTCTTTAAAGAAAACCCCGACGTACTCATCTGATGATAATCTTATGACCTCCTCTTAACCAATTGCATTTGCTGTGATCCTGTTTCCAAATTAAGGCACATTCTGAGGTTCCAGGAAGAACACAGTTTTGGAAGGGACCCTGAGAAACCTAATGCATGAGATGAGGAGCTGTGCATTCTGGGAAGCTGGCTGGAGCTGACATTCTGTTTCTGTGAGCCCCTCCTGGTGCCTTTGCTTCTAACAGCCTGCACCTGTGGCTCTCTTCTGAGGCATCCCCTCGTGCTACTAGATTCTCTCTTTCTCTTTCCCATGCACGCATGCTCGTGTGTGCATGCACACACACACACACACACACACACACACACACATACACACACTAAGATTCAGAAGTGCCTGGGCATCTATGTCCTGTGGGCCACCTTAGTATGACAATCACTGACTGGTCCTCATGCAGGCATCTGAAAGCTCAGCTCATTTGCCTCCAGCTAGGGACAAACTCTGAGGTGGAGCTTATACTCCAGAGCCCCTGTCACGGGCAAGTAAAGGCATGTTCACTTCTTACAGGAAAGATTAAGGAAAGATATCTGGACTGAGCAGACAAATGTCTCCTCACACTAAGGATAGGCGCTGCCTGCAAGCCTCGCCTCTCTGAGACCAATACAGAGCCCAAAGGTTCTTCCTCTTACCCGCTTTTTAATGATAATGAAACACTTTACAACTCAGAGGGCCCTTTGTAACTTAAGAATTGTAAGAACGCTTCCCCTCTAGAGCAAAGGTCTTGGTGGGGGAGAAAGGGCTCCGGTGATGACCTCTTTTGCATCTCTAGAGAGACAAAAAGCTTCTTCATGATTATTGATTAACTTGAGATTTCTAGTTGGAAAAAATATAAAAGGGAAAAGGAAGATTGTGTGGGAGGCTTGCTCACGGAGACCGGCTGTGCCGATGTTGAGACTGAGACTCTCCAGCTCTGGGATAAGAACATCTGTTTGCATTTGATTGAGTTCTGATTACTTCTGACTATTTGTGCTTGCCTTTATTTGATGATTAATAAACCCACTCTTGGTTTGACAATACTTGAGAACATGACACTTTATTGTCGAAGTCCAAGGCTCACACTCTGAGGGGACTACACCGTGTTTGCGAAAAAGTCTCTGAGCTATTTTATATAGTGTCTCTTAGCGAGAACTAGTGAGAATAGTAATCAGAGTAAGCTCAGGTCAGGTTGGAGCTGACTAGCTGACTCGTTCTGTCCAGTTCCCTCTACTCTGTTCATCATTTGTCCTGGGAACAATGCCTTAAGAAATGCACTTTGATAAGGAGCCTCTCTTCTTCTCACAGTCTGCTCTAGGCCCCCCAACTAGGGCAGGCACCCATACCTTGAGGTTGACGTGGCCAGGACCGATATGAGAACCCAGTCCAGAGATGGATAATGTAATATATCCATACAATGGGATAAGAGTCGACCTTAAAAAAGAAGGAAATCCTGTCATAGATTGCAACATGGATGAAACTTGAGGACATAATTCTAAATGAAATCTGCATCACAGAAAGACTAAGACTGTGCCCATGGATATGAGGTACTGAGAGGAGTCAAAATCATAGGGACAGAAAATAAAATGGTTGCCAGGGGCTTGGGGGTTATCATTGAACAGATGAAAAGAGTTACTGGGATGGGTGATGGTGATGGTTACACAACAATGTGAAAGCATCTAACACCACTGAACATGGTAAAGAAGGTAGACTTCTGCTATATATATTTTAACACACAAAAAGCTGATAGCTTTCTCACCCTGAATGGCAGCATTTTAAAAAGCAGAACCATCGCTATGCTGACAAAGGTCTGTATGGTCAGAGTTGTGATTTCTCTGGTAGTCATGGTGGTGAGAGCTGGACCATAAAGAAGGCTGAGAGCAGAAGAATTCATGCTTTCACACTGTGGAGTTGGAGAAGATGGACAGCAAGGAGATCAAACAAGTCAAACCCAAAGGAAATCAACCTTGAGTATTCATTACAAAGATGATGCTGAAACTCTGTCGCTTTGGCCACTTGATGAGAAGAGCTGACTGGTTGGAAAGGACCCTGATGATGGGAAGGATTGAGGGCAAGAAGAGAAGGGGGTGACAGAGGTTGAGATGGTAGGATGGCATCGCCAACTCAATGGACATGAGTTTGAGCAAGCTCCAGAAGATAGTGAAGGTCTGAGAAGTTTGGCATGCTGCAGTTCATGGGGTGGCAAAGAGTCGGAGACGACCGAGCAACTAAACCACAACAAAATGACCTGTTTTCCAAATAAGGGTAATATTCACAGCTTTCAAGGATAAGGATAGGGATATATCTTTTAGTGGGAGGATTTGGGGAGAGGGTAATTTGTAAGATTTTTTTTATAAGGACCATTTTTAAATGTACTTTTCAAGTCTTTATTGAATTTGTTACAATACTGCTTCTGTTTCATGGTTTGCCTTTTTGTCAGAGAGGCATGGGACCCTAGTTCCCCTACCAGGGATCAGACCGGCACCCCACTGCATGGGAAGGTGAAGTCTCACCCACTCGCCTGCCAAGGAAGTCCCTGGAGACACTTTTTTGCCCATGGCATGGTTGAAGGTGCAAAATGCAGCAACTTGTGTTAGAGGTGAAGGTGTGACCCGCCTCAGCTCCTGCTCCTCACTGGCTTTGTTGACATGTTAGACCCCGCAGTCTTGGGGGGGGGGGCGGTTTATCTCCCACCCTCTGGCGGTCATGTGCTTGCCACATCCTGCTTCCCCAGCAGCAGGGACTTGGGGCGCTGGCCCAGGGAAGAGGGTGTGGGTAAGGTTCTGGCGTCCACTATAGTGTCGCTTCTCCAGACATTCCGGACACCACGCTGGGCCACCAGGTGGGCTCTAGCAGCTCATATCTTCCCCCTCTCTGGAGGACTGCTATCTATTCAATAGTAAGGATCTTACCAGGGTGGTCACTCCCCCGGGAGGGGCAGGTCCATCACCTGGCAGCCTGGGCATCAAGTCCCTGGTGCAATTCACACTCCAGAGGCCCCTGTGAGACCAGAAGGAGGACAATCTCCAGGCCAAGTGCATCATGGATTAGCTTTTCTTCTCAGCCTCTGTCCCACGTCCGTCATTCCACTTCTGAAAGCCCACCTCACAAAAATCCCTGCTCTGGATTTGCTTCTAGGCAACCTGAGTTAAGACAGCGCTGGGATTTCCCTGATGGCACGGTGGATAGGACTCTGCCCGCTGGTGCAGGGGACATGAGTTTGATCCGTGGTGTGGGCAGCACCCACATGCCGCAGAGTAACTAAGCCTGGGAGCCACAACTCCTAAGGCCCATGTGCCCTAGGGCCTGTGCTCCGCCGCCTGAGAAGTCACACAATGGAAAGCCCGCACACCGCCACAAAGAGCAGCCCCCTCTCATGGGCTAAGAGAGAAAGCTTGTCCGCAACAACAAAGACCCGGTGCAGCTCAATGTAAATAAATAGATTAAAAGAAAAGACAGCTGATGGCAGTGTTGGGGTGTTTTTTTTAATTTTTTTTTTTTTTTTAAATTTGGGGGGATGAGTTGGGGAGGGAGGGGGCGGGCGGGCCATTTCTATTGGTCTTTTATTTATCTATTTTCATCCATCTTTGTTCTTTGGCCCGGGTGGGCCTCCCATCGCAGTGGCCTCTCTTGTCGCAGAGCGACGGCTCTGGGTGCATGCGCTCCAGAGCTCCGGCTCGGTGATTGGACACATGGGTCCAGCCACTCTGCGGCACGTGGGATCTTCCCAGGCCAGGGATGAACCGGCGCCCCTTGCACTGCAAGGCGGTGTCCTTACCCACTGCGCCACCAGGGAAACCCTGGCAGTGTTGTTTTGATGGCGATCAAGGCAGGACCGGAAGGGGTTCGGCAGTCCCTGCTGTATAAAGGCCAACTACTCTCCTCTCCCTCTGCTGTGGGACATCACGAATAGACAGAACAATCGCTGTCTGCCAGTTTCCAGACAAGCTGGGCATCTTCCCTGTGTCTTCCCGTGAAGATGCCCCCTGGAGCAGAGGGCCCCTCCTCAGAAGGCCCTTCCCTGAGCACCTTTTATTATGTTCTCCTTCAGCTACTCATCTTCCTCCATCATATCCTCTCATCTTACTCTGTGTCGTCTTTATTCCTTTCTGAAATCATGGCATACGTTTATCTGTTTGTTTATGGTCTTTCTTTCCTACGAGGGCGTACGCTCCGTGAGGCTGAGGAGTTTGGCTTACCTGCAGTTGCATCCCAAGCCCCCATTACGGCAGTGGGTGCTGAGCCAATATGTGTTGAATGAATGAAAGAGCGGCCCGTGCTCTCTCACTTGAAAGTGATAGAAAGCAAGCAATGGGGCTTTCTGCAGAGATTTTAAAAGTGGAGGCCCCTTCTGGGGGTCACCAGGGTGGGAGACGGCAGGTCAAGGTGGGCTGTCTTCCAGGCGGTAAAAATCCCCTTGGCCTGGCGAGCCCCTCCCTGGCCAGGCTTCTTGTTGGGTCTGGCACAGACCTCAAGGAAACATAACATTTTTAATAAAACCTCAGAGTCAATAAAGCCAAATGGTCCCGGGTGCCCCTCCTGCCGGCCCCAGCTGTTGATATTAGAAGTCAAGAGGTTGGGGAGTCGCCTAATTCCCGCGTAGTTCGAGGAGACGTAAGCTAGAAGGGCCTGGCCCATTTTCTGTGAAAACAAAACAAAACAAAACTCACTGGTCCTGGAAAGATTCCATGGCCAGCCAGAATCAAAGGTCCATTCACAGCGACAGAACCGCTCGTATGCGCCGCTAATGAAAACCAAATTTCTTGTCCCCCAGAGCGTTTCCAGGGGCTGCAACTGGAAGGGGCTGCTGTGGGCTCTTGGCCACCCCTGCCGCCCAGAGGGCCACGCTGTGTTAAAACACTTTTATGATAATACGGGTTGCGTATTTTTCTACTTTCAGGCGTCGGTGATTTAGAACTGAGTTGTTTTCATGGAGAAAGAAATAGCACTTGTTTGAGGTGGGGAAGACCGCCCCTTGGCTGGTCGTCCTACTGTGTGTCCCCCTGCAGGGCCAGCCCTGCTGCGGAGGCCGCGGCCCCCCAGGGAGGCTGCGTTCACAGGACATCGTCGCCCTTGAGTGTGCAGGAAGGGCTGTGGGTCACAGGAGCGTTTAGAGAGGCTCATTTCTGTCCTTTAACTTCACGCTACTGTGAAATCTCAGGTTCATAGCTCAGAAAGGCAGAGGCATCTTTCAGATGCAGGGAAAAGGCTGTAAAACCTGTGTCCTTTCCATTTCTGCCTTTTTATTTTTTTAAAAGCATTTTCTCATGGCTTTTTCCTTTCTTTTTCCTCTTGATTGGGCAGGCTTTATGTCAAAGATGAGTCTTGGGGCATAAACTCAGGTGTGCAAGAAATAACACATTTTTCCTAAAGTCAACTCTTACTTTGAGGCCCCAGTACCTTTGGTTGATGGGGCACTTAAGCTCAACTTTATCAGGCATCGCTCTGCTCTTGTTAGAAATGGGAGGAAACTCCTTCCTTGTTTCTCAGTTTTCTCAGCTTTGACGTGGGGATAATGATAGTATAGATTTGAAGGAGCTGAGTCAACCAAGCAAAATATTTATAATAGTGCCTGGCAGGCAATGTTAGCTATTATTATTATTCCAAAGATAAACACACAGAGAAGGTACCAAACTCAGCATGAGGTTATCAAGGAAGGCTACCTGGAAGAGGTGACACCGCAGCTAATGCTAAAGGAGTTGGTCCAAGCATGATTTCGAACTCCTCAACTTGGATATTTATCAAGGACTAGAAGTCTAATACACGATGCCCTCAACAAATGTGCTCACTTTAGAAAACTTGAAGAAGCACCAAAAAATATAACGAAGGAAACAGAAAACAACTACAACCACAGTCTTCCAGTGATTTCACTCTGGATTCCTTTCATTTCTCCTTTTTAATGACATTAGTTGATGTTCTGTACATACACTGTGTATTTGGTTAGGAAAACTTTGTTCGTGGAAAAATATTTATAAGAAAATAAAGATCTGGATGGAGGAAAAAAATCCCTGAAAATACGAACAACAGTTATCTTTGGAGAGGTGGAATTATAGGTAACTTCTCTTGTGCTCTTTTATTGGTAATCTGTATAACCTACTTATTTTTTTTTTTAACATTTATTTTATTTATCTTTTTGGAGGGTGAGGTGGGGAGGGAGGGGGACTGGCGGGCCACTTCTGTTGGTCTTTCATTTATCTATTTTCATCCGTTTTTGTTCTTTGGCTCCTGTGGGCCTCCCATCGCAGTGGCCTCTCTCGTTGCAGAGCACCGGCTCTGGGCGTGTGCGCTCCAGAGTGCCGGCTCGTAATTGGACACAGCCGTTCCACCGCACATGGGATCTTCCCAGGCCAGGGATCGAACCGGCGCCCTTTGCACTGCAAGGCAGACTCTTTATCCACTGGACCACCAGGGAAGCCCTCTTGTAGTAATTTTTAATGGAGTATCATCTGCAAAAATACTGAAAAATACAGTATACCATGCTGTATACCTGAGAGTAACATAATACTATAAATCAACTATACTTTAACCTTAAAATTTGATTTTAAATTTTAATACAGGGGCTTCCCTGGTAGCTCAGTGGTAAAGAGCTCACCTGCCAGTGCAGGAGACATGGGTCTGATCCTGAGCTGGGAAGATCCCACATGCTGCAGAACAACTAAGCCCGTGAGCCACAACTATGGAGCCAGGGCTCTAGAGTCCCATGAGCCTGGCGAATGAAATCACACAGAGACAACAAGCCGTTATCAAGGAAGGCTACCTGGAAGAGGTGACACCGCAGCTAATGCTAAAGGAGTTGGTCCAAGCATGATTTCGAACTCCTCAACTTGGATATTTATCAAGGACTAGAAGTCTAATACACGATGCCCTCAACAAATGTGCTCACTTTAGAAAACTTGAAGAAGCACCAAAAAATATAACGAAGGAAACAGAAAACAACTACAACCACAGTCTTCCAGTGATTTCACTCTGGATTCCTTTCATTTCTCCTTTTTAATGACATTAGTTGATGTTCTGTACATACACTGTGTATTTGGTTAGGAAAACTTTGTTCGTGGAAAAATATTTATAAGAAAATAAAGATCTGGATGGAGGAAAAAAATCCCTGAAAATACGAACAACAGTTATCTTTGGAGAGGTGGAATTATAGGTAACTTCTCTTGTGCTCTTTTATTGGTAATCTGTATAACCTACTTATTTTTTTTTTTAACATTTATTTTATTTATCTTTTTGGAGGGTGAGGTGGGGAGGGAGGGGGGCGGGCGGGCCACTTCTGTTGGTCTTTCATTTATCTATTTTCATCCGTTTTTGTTCTTTGGCTCCTGTGGGCCTCCCATCGCAGTGGCCTCTCTCGTTGCAGAGCACCGGCTCTGGGCGTGTGCGCTCCAGAGTGCCGGCTCGTAATTGGACACAGCCGTTCCACCGCACATGGGATCTTCCCAGGCCAGGGATCGAACCGGCGCCCTTTGCACTGCAAGGCAGACTCTTTATCCACTGGACCACCAGGGAAGCCCTCTTGTAGTAATTTTTAATGGAGTATCATCTGCAAAAATACTGAAAAATACAGTATACCATGCTGTATACCTGAGAGTAACATAATACTATAAATCAACTATACTTTAACCTTAAAATTTGATTTTAAATTTTAATACAGGGGCTTCCCTGGTAGCTCAGTGGTAAAGAGCTCACCTGCCAGTGCAGGAGACATGGGTCTGATCCCTGAGCTGGGAAGATCCCACATGCTGCAGAACAACTAAGCCCGTGAGCCACAACTATGGAGCCAGGGCTCTAGAGCCTCAGAGCTGCACCTATGGAGCCCGTGTGCCGCAACTATTGAAGCCCGGGTGGCCTAGAGCCCGAGTTCCACAACAAGAGAAGTCGCTACAACAAGAAGCCTGCTCACCTCAACTAGAGAGCAGCCCCCACACCCTGCAACTAGAGAAGAGCCTGCAGCAGCAGTGAAAACCTAGAATAGCTAAAAATAAATAAACAAAAATTTAAAAATAATTAATACAGAGAATTTGGGAACCTCAGACAAAAGATCTTAAAATAATTACATCTTCGGGCCTCAGAGGAGCATGGGTTGCTAAGACCAGACTCTGAGCCCTAGCCCCTTTAGTCTGAGAGGCCACACGTGGCCTTGGGGGTGGTGAGGGGGCTGCCATGAACCAGGACATAAGGCTTCACTAAGACCTGTTGGCAGGGGGTGGAGCCCGGGGACCAGGGGGAGGGCAGGGCTGCTGTTTTCACGCACTTGGCAATAACAAACATAACTATCAAGACATTGTCCCCAGTGGCTCCATCAAATGCCATGAAACCAAGAGACACTTGAATCTGAGGTTTGGGGCACCAGATCCTTCCTGAATAAACGTATACTGGAAGGACTGATGCTGAAACTGAAGCTCGAATGCTCTTCCTGATGGGAAGAGCGAACTCCCTGGAAAAGACCTTGATGCTGGGAACGATGGAGGGCAGGGGAAGAAGGGGGTGACCGAGGGTGAGATGGTTGGATGGCATCACCGACTCAATAGACACGAATTCGAGCAAGCTCTGGGAGACAGTGGGGGACGGAGGAGCCTGTGACACGGCGGTCTGCGGGGTTGTAAAGAGGGGGACCCACAGACGTGGCGCCTAAACAGCCACAATCCTTCTTGTGACTCCTGTGCTGAAGATGCCTTAAGGAACTCAGCTCCTCCGCCAGCCGTTCGTCCAGGCGTCACCCGCCTCTACCCATGGCAGCGGCCTGTGAGCAGGTGTCTGCAGTCCTATCCAGGCTGCCAGGGTGATCCCCCGACACATGCCCCTCTGAGCGTGCCCCCGCTCCCCAGGGCCGGCAGCACCAAATCCAGCCTCTCAGCTGGACCTTCAGCCCCTGGGACTCCCTGGGCGGCTCGTCTCCCGCATCATCTCGACATTCCTCCACCCTCCCAGCGCCCTCTCTGGCTGAGATGCACCCCTGTCCTCCAGGCCTCTGCTCGTGGGGTTCCCTCCGCCCAGAGGCTCTCCTGCCGCTCAGAGAACCACTCCTCTCTCCGTCCTGTCTCATCCACACCAGGTATCTCCTGGCTTTGCCCTCCTGTCTTCCTGTCTGTCTGTCCCGCGAGCTCCCTGGGGACACAGCTGTGTCTTACTGGCCTTTTTTCTTGCTGTCCAGCACACCGGGGTGCTGATGAATGGTCTCTGATGAATGAATGAATTAATTTTGGCCAAGACCTCGAAGGCACCAGCCCCAAAGAGCAGAGCCGGGCGTGTGGCCCAAACAGCCGCCTCCTCACAGGGCACCAGCAGAGGCCACAGCAGTTTCAGCAGCCAGCCTGGGCACAAAGGTGGGAGGCTCCAGAAAGCTGGCTCTAGAGCCGCGCCACTCCCCTCCGCTCCAGGGCTTCTTCCGGGCGGGATCAGGGCAGGCTCCTTCTGCGGGTGAATAGAAATATATAAATCAAACAGCATGCCTTTAGCTGCACAACTAAAAATAGGAAGCCTGGAATCCGGCTCCCCGGCTCCGCGGGCTGCTGGGCCACACAGGTGTGGATGCGGATGTTGGGGATGCAGCCCCTCACCCCGGCTCCCGCTCCCTCGTGGGGAAGCAAGGGGGCGCCCTGAGTTTCCGCAAGGAACAGTTGATGCTTTCACTCTGGAGTCCCCTGCCCCCGTCCGTTTGACAGCTCATTTCATTTACGACCCCAAAATGAACCGACCCACTGAGGTGCATTCCCAGCTCACGTGGCCAAGCGGGGTGTCTGGGGCGGCTGAGCGCTGTCCCCTGGGCCACACAGGGGGGCCTGGCTGACTAGTTTATGGGGTTCAGTCTGGGGCAGGGGGGAAGGGAGGCAGGCCTGAGGCCCTTCCTCATAACACGGGTGCTGGCCCCACACCAGGCGGCCCCTGACCACAGGCTCCTCCGGCCCTCACAGCTTTCCCCTCAGGCCTGTGGACCCCTCCCAGGGTGCTCATCTCTACCATAAAAGCCAAAGTCATCTCCACAGCAGACGCCCAGAAGGCCTGAAGTCCATCTGGGGCAACTTCAGCGGTCAGGAGGTGCCCAGCACAGCCTGGTGCCCTGTGGACCACCCCTGGGACTCCCAAGGTCTGGACAACCTCTCTCAGCCTCTGGCCAGGCTGGATGGACACAGGCTGTGGGGCTGGGGCAGGGCTGGTGAACCTGCAGGCCCTGCCCAAACTGAACCAGCTCCTTGAGCCTCAAAATGGAATTCTAGAGTTCAAGGGCTCACAGACCATGGAAGAAACAGGCCTCGGCCAGGGATGCCAGCCTTTCTGTCAAACCGAGGAAACCTCCCGGGGCCTCTAGGGACCCTGGGACCTGGGTTCTACTACATGCCTGGCACACAGTAGGTGCTATATGACATATAAAAAGGGAGGCTCAGAGAAGGACAGGGACCTCCCAGAGCCACAGAGATCAAGAAGGAAATAAAGCCCTTCTTCCATATCAAGATATTTTCCAGGCCCTTCTGGGATGAACCTCCTCAGGTTAGGAAGTTCTTTTTAATTCCTAACCTGAATTCTGGCCGTAACTGGGGGACTGTCCACTCTCCCCACATGCTGCCACCTGCAGGCTGATGTGGTTACTGCAGTTCCTTCAACTCCCTGAGAACGGTCCTCGACTTCTCTGGGCCTGTTTCCCTTTGGGAGGCTGGGTGTGCTGCTCTGTGCCTTCTGGGGTGAAGGTGAGGGAAACGCTGAGTCACGGGGCCACACCTCCTCTTCCATCAGCTGTGGCCCCAACGTATGGCCGGTGGGAGGAGCTTGAACCGTGGCTCCCTCATAACCTCCATCATTCCCTGACGCATGTGACGTCGCTTCAGTCATGTCCGACTCTTTGAGACCCCACGGACTGTAGCCCACCAGGCTCCTCTGTCCATGGGATTCTCGAGGCAAGAATACTGGAGTGGATTACCATGTCTTGCTCCAGGACATTTTCCCGACCCAGGGATTGAACCTGAGTCTCTTCCATCTCCTGCACTAGCCCCACCTGGGAAGCCCTCCAAAGCACCCTCAGATAAACGCACATATGGAAGCAGAGTGTAGGCTTATAGATGCTGCTTCAGGACCAAACCTGCTCATCTGGGCAGAGGGCACTCAGAGCAGATTCTGCAGCTCTGGGTGGAACCCTGCTCGGAGAAGAGTGCTGATCTGGGGCAGAAGGGGTGCTGCAGGGCAGAGGGGGCGGGGACCGGGGTTTGGCTGGGGAGCGGGGAACTTCCTGCTGGGTGTTGGGTTTCAGGCAGACCAACCTAAGTGAACAAGGCAAAGTCCTGGGATTAGCTTCTGGAGTCTTTTCCCTCAAAAGTAAGGTCTGTTTTATGAAATTTCCCCTCCACAAGTCCCAGCTAGACAGGCACGGCGGGCCAGGCCTCCTTGCCGGCCGGGTGGGGAGGGAGGCTGTCAAGCCAGGTCCCCACACCATCACACCCACCGGCCCCAGCATCAGCCACAAACAGCTCCGCCAGAGGCAGGGCCAGGTGACACCCGCTCTTTGCACCTCAGTCGCCGCATCCGCACACTGACCGAGCTGCTCGCTTTGCAGTTCTGACTGCTGCTGACTTACCGGTCCCCAGAGCAGGCTCTCACCAAGGCTGCCTCTGTCCCCTTCCCACCCCCGAGCCTGGGGAAGGAGCTGGAAGAGGCTCCTTCCGCTCTGCTCTGTTGACTCCTGAGAAGTCATGGGTCACCCGTGAGGGGAGACGGGAGGTGACCCCTGCAGGCGTCAGTTCCTCTGGGGCTCCAGCCGCACCCATAAGCGGCCTCACCAGCCATGCTTGCCCAGGGTGGTCTCTGGGGTCATTCCTGACGGAGCTGGATGCGGGGAAGCCAAGGCGTTGGGGCGCTCCAAAACAATGGGGTCAGTCCTGCTCCTGCCCCCAGGCCCTGCCCTCTTGCTCTCTGGCCATGGGAGGAGGGCGCCATCCTCTCAGATCCCCCAGGCACAGTCCTGAAGGTCCAGCACTGGGATCCTCCAACACATCTCAGAGTTATATGATTGTAACAAATCAGTCAAAATTCCATTTTAGAGTTAAATAGTAGAGAAGATGGTTTACTGTACAAGCAAGTTGTGCATTAAAAACAAACACACCAAGCAAATTATAGTGCAAAGCCATTTCCATCCCTCCCCACCCTCTTCCCAGCCCTGGGGCGGTTTCAGGGAAGGTTTGCGTATAGCAGGTATGAACACCTCGGCATGACAATATGTCACAACCAATCCGTACCCATCACCAGTACGCTTACAGTAATATTGGTACCGAACCCCTTGCTTCCTTGTGCTTTCTAAGTCAGTGTGTTTGTCTCAAACAACTTTAAAGCAGCCTTGTAAATAAGGACCCATTCTTACCAGCCCAAGCTGTCTGTACCCACCATGGGCCTTAAAAGACAGACTCAGCACGGCTGCCATCACTTTTAGTCAGGGACTCGCGGGGAGGGGAAGGAAGGGGGTCAATTTATTTCCTGTCCCTGGCCCCACCGGGGCTTGGGTGTCAGGAAGGGCTAAGTCATCTGGGGAGAAGCTACAAAGTGCTGGGCTAGGGGAACCCAAGGGTGCCTCCCACGGGAGCCTGGGGCCAGTCTACGACCACAGAGAACTGGAGAGAAAACACTTTTGTAGCTGCTTCCTGAGAAGGGGTGGAGAGCGTCACCCCACCCTGCCCGAGGGCCTCAGCAGAACGCCTGGCAGCCATTTAAAAGGGATGGAGACTGCTTTACCCAGTGACGGCAGGACCAGAGAAGCTGCAGCCAGAGGGGTGTAAGACCCCCACCACCGAAGGCCTTCTGCATCCGCCTGAACCCCATGCGCTTCTCTGGCGGTTGCTGGGGCGGCAGGCAGGCCAGGGGGTATGACAGAGACCACTGCAGAGGAGTGCTTTATAGGGGAGATTTCCCCCTCCACAGAAGATGGGGCTGAAACAATGGCTAAATCCACACGCTGCCCAATCCTGGAGCTTTCTTGTCCTTTTCCACTCTGCCTTTCTAGAATTAAAAATCTCAGACCCAGGTTTCTTATGCCTTTCTAAAACTGAAACGCTCAGACACGCCTCACTCCTGGGGCAAAGGCCTGTTTTCCCATTTGCAAGCTAACACGTCCCCTATGAGTGCAGCAGGGGCTGCGCTGAGCTGCCGAGCCCTTCCCAGTTCTGTGCTTCACTCGCGACACTCCCGCCTCCACTGGGACACCCACGCGTCCACGAACAGACGCCGGAGAGTCACGGTCATGAGATGCCAGCTTCTCCCCCGTGCTTCCGTCGTTCCGCACCAAGGCTGGCCTTTGACGGCAGCTGGAGGGACGCTGCTGAAGGCATGGGACATCTTGAGGAGGTTTTGGGGGCCTGACTGTCCCACACTCTCAGAGGGGCAGGGGAGGACCCTTCACTCACGGGCCTTTTCCTATAAGGGCTGTGTGTCAGACAATGTTTGAGAAACTTCTCTCAAATCACCTTTAAAATCTGTTTCTCTGTTCAAGACTGCTTTGGAGCAGGCTGGCTGAAGATGGCCTTTGGGGGGCGGCCGCTGAGGCTCACTTTTAGTCAGGGACTCGGGAGGGAAGGAAGGGGGTCAATTTATTTCCTGTCCCTGGCCCCACCGGGGCTTGGGTGTCAGGAAGGGCTAAGTCATCTGGGGAGAAGCTACAAAGTGCTGGGCTAGGGGAACCCAAGGGTGCCTCCCACGGGAGCCTGGGGCCAGTCTACGACCACAGAGAACTGGAGAGAAAACACTTTTGTAGCTGCTTCCTGAGAAGGGGTGGAGAGCGTCACCCCACCCTGCCCGAGGGCCTCAGCAGAACGCCTGGCAGCCATTTAAAAGGGATGGAGACTGCTTTACCCAGTGACGGCAGGACCAGAGAAGCTGCAGCCAGAGGGGTGTAAGACCCCCACCACCGAAGGCCTTCTGCATCCGCCTGAACCCCATGCGCTTCTCTGGCGGTTGCTGGGGCGGCAGGCAGGCCAGGGGGTATGACAGAGACCACTGCAGAGGAGTGCTTTATAGGGGAGATTTCCCCCTCCACAGAAGATGGGGCTGAAACAATGGCTAAATCCACACGCTGCCCAATCCTGGAGCTTTCTTGTCCTTTTCCACTCTGCCTTTCTAGAATTAAAAATCTCAGACCCAGGTTTCTTATGCCTTTCTAAAACTGAAACGCTCAGACACGCCTCACTCCTGGGGCAAAGGCCTGTTTTCCCATTTGCAAGCTAACACGTCCCCTATGAGTGCAGCAGGGGCTGCGCTGAGCTGCCGAGCCCTTCCCAGTTCTGTGCTTCACTCGCGACACTCCCGCCTCCACTGGGACACCCACGCGTCCACGAACAGACGCCGGAGAGTCACGGTCATGAGATGCCAGCTTCTCCCCCGTGCTTCCGTCGTTCCGCACCAAGGCTGGCCTTTGACGGCAGCTGGAGGGACGCTGCTGAAGGCATGGGACATCTTGAGGAGGTTTTGGGGGCCTGACTGTCCCACACTCTCAGAGGGGCAGGGGAGGACCCTTCACTCTCACGGGGCCTTTTCCTATAAGGGGCTGTGTGTCAGACAATGTTTGAGAAACTTCTCTCAAATCACCTTTAAAATCTGTTTCTCTGTTCAAGACTGCTTTGGAGCAGGCTGGCTGAAGATGGCCAGCTGCGTGTCCGAGGCGGGAGGGTCTGGCTGGGCCGTCTCCTGAGGCTGGGGGCCCGGGGTGCGTGCAGCTTGGCTGGACCCAGGTGGGACAGAGAGGCTGCCGTCTGACTCCATGACCCCTCACCCCAAGGCTTTCTGCTAGGACCTGTCCGGGCCTGCTGCTCTCCCCAAGAATGGCGGCACTGAGGCCAGCCTAGGGGAAAGGGGATGCTTGGCGGCCCCCACGGAGAGAAAACAGAGGGCGAGTGCCCTGGACGGGAAAAGTGCGTGGAGGACCATCTGCAGGCGCCGGCCCTGGACTGAGGACCTGCTGCCAGAAGCCAGTCTGCTCTGGGGCCTGGGGCCCGCGGACAGCTGGGACCAGGTCAGGGCCTCTGAGCCACTAGGCGTCCTGGGGGCGCAGAGCTGGGCAGGCGGGCGGGGGCTGTTCTCTTTCCATCTCTGCTAGGGACTCCCCAGGGCCTCTGGAGCGGTTCCTTCTCCATCCATTCCGAGAGGGAGCCCCTCTCAGTGAGTGCTGCAAGACCTTCCAGTTGTGACTCGTGTAAATGCAGAGGGAAGGTTGGTCCCATGGGGTGCGGGGCTTCTGAGGAAGGTGGGCGGGGGAGGTCTGTCCAGGGCCCTGTGGAAAAGAGGCCAAACCATGTGGGCAAATACCGCCTCTCTCTGGGACGGCGACGGCTGGGCTCTGTCGCAGGCCTGGGCCCCCGACAGCAGTGGGCACAGCTGGGGACAGCCAGGCCATCCCGGCGGGGGGCTCGGGGGGCAGGAGCAGACTTCTCCCACAGGGATGTGGATGAGGTGACAGGATCTGGGCTGGGGGCAGGGTCCCCGGGGCGGTCCCTACCCCTCTGTACAAACACGCTCTCGGAGCTAGCCACCAGCTCTGGGCCCCAGGACTGTGGACCCTGGGCCCACGAATGCCCTGGAGCGTTCAGTCCAGTTCGTGCCCTGAGCCTCAGAGCTGGGTCCGCCACTTGTCTGGAAGGTTCTTGGGGTCTCCGCCGTCAGCGAGAGCAGTCCCTTTGGACCCGGGCGGTCAGTAGGGCCGCCACACGCCCTCGTCCATGCGGCCGGGCGTGCTCAGGGCAGTGGGCGAGTTGCTGTGGCTCCCGTCGGCCTCCACGCCGTCGCTCTGGCCGCCCAGGCTGGCGTTCATGAGGTTGCCTGTGGCGACGGAGGCGGCGCTGCTGGTGCAGGAGGCCAGCATGCGGGTGGGTGAGCGGTCGCCCCCGCTGCTGCTGCCGGCCACCATGGAGAACTGGTAGGAGCCGGAGGACGTGCCGTAGTAGAGGTGGTAGGGGGAGGGGTTGGCCTGGAAGGGGCCGCTCTGGTTCTGCGGGGCCCCCGGGTAGGGCGGCGGGAGGTAGGTGTGGTGGAAGCGGCCGGTGGCCGGCATGCTGGCCACGCTGAGGCTGCTGATGCTCGTGCCCGTCGGTGTGGCGCTGTAGGGGAAGGCGGCCGACATGGCCCCCGGGTAATGCATCCTGGGGTCGGGGAAGCGGCTCTCCGTGAGGGGCGGCAGGAAGGAGCGGTCGAACTGGCGGGGGTCGGAGAAAGGGTTCAATTCCGAGGTGCCTGGGGGACAGCAAGGAGGAAGGTCAGTCGCGGTCCGACATCACTCGGGGACCCGTCTTCCAGAGTGGCCTCGGGGAGGGCCGCCCTGGTGGTCCAGGGGTTGAGAATCCTCCTGCCAATGCAGGGGACACGGGTTCGATCCCTGGTCTGGGACGATCCTACACATTCAAGCCACAACTACTGGTCTAGAGCCCACAGTCGGCCAGGAGAGAAGCCACCGCAGTGAGAAGCCTGCCCACCACGACGAAGAGAAGCCCGCACTCGCTGAAACTAGAGAAAGTCCACTGGGCAGCAACAAAGACCCAGGCAGCCAAAAAAAAAAAAAAACAGAAATAAAGAAAGAAATTAATTCTTTAAAAAAGAAAATAATAGCCTGAGGCTTTGGTCACAGGCCCGTGGGACAGACCCCTGGTTCTAGTCTGGCCCTGCTCTGGTCCTTCTGGACTGCTCGGGGCTGGAGCCTGCTGACTCCAAATCCAGCCCCATCTGGGGGGCAGGAGAGCCCAGGTGTCTGGGCCGCGGTGGCCAGAGGGGCTGCCGAGGCAGGCAGGGGAGGGGGAAGGCTAGCCTCCTCTGGGAGTCCTCTTCACAGCCCAGCCACGCAGAGGCCTGTCAAGGGCGCGAAGGTGGGCCCCCAGCTTGGCCACTGGTACGAGGGGAGCCGAGGCCGGGGCCAGAACCAGCCGCCCAGCAGCCTGGCCCGCAGCTTCTAACCCCCTCTCTCCTCCCAGCTGAGAGCTGGCAAGACCGTAGCACAGAGAGGGTCTCTGATGATTCGGTCGCGAGCTGGCAAAACCACGGGTGTGGAAAGGGTCTCTGGGGATCCTGTGAGATTAGGAGCTAGGCTTTGCTTTTGCAGGTAAGGGGACAGCCAGAGAGAAAGATGCGCTCTCCTGATGTGGCGCAGAAGGGACCCTCGGCTTTGGACTCCCACCAAGGCATCGGCGTGGGTGCACCTCCCTGCACCTCTGCCTGGGAGAGGCTCCGTGAGGCGATGGGAGCGCTGCCTGCACTGGGGGCCAGCGTCCACGGAGGCTCTGTCCTTCCCTGCCACCTGTCTGACCCTGGGCCTGTCACGCCCGGGGCAGCCCGCAGGCTGGAGCTGACCAGTGGCAAGGCAAGGATCAGATGCCACTTTCACAGCAAAGAGAGACGGCAGCTGGAGGAGCCTGGTGGCCTGGACGCTGTCCTTATCACAGAAGAGGCCCAGCGTCCAGCCCAGGCCCTGCCCCGGCTCCCTCGGGCGTCTGGCTCCAAGACAAGGGGATCCCAGCCTCCGACCCATCTTTTCAGTCACAGAAACCATTCTTTTCATCAGACCACCGCAGTGAGAAGCCTGCCCACCACGACGAAGAGAAGCCCGCACTCGCTGAAACTAGAGAAAGTCCACTGGGCAGCAACAAAGACCCAGGCAGCCAAAAAAAAAAAAAAACAGAAATAAAGAAAGAAATTAATTCTTTAAAAAAGAAAATAATAGCCTGAGGCTTTGGTCACAGGCCCGTGGGACAGACCCCTGGTTCTAGTCTGGCCCTGCTCTGGTCCTTCTGGACTGCTCGGGGCTGGAGCCTGCTGACTCCAAATCCAGCCCCATCTGGGGGGCAGGAGAGCCCAGGTGTCTGGGCCGCGGTGGCCAGAGGGGCTGCCGAGGCAGGCAGGGGAGGGGGAAGGCTAGCCTCCTCTGGGAGTCCTCTTCACAGCCCAGCCACGCAGAGGCCTGTCAAGGGCGCGAAGGTGGGCCCCCAGCTTGGCCACTGGTACGAGGGGAGCCGAGGCCGGGGCCAGAACCAGCCGCCCAGCAGCCTGGCCCGCAGCTTCTAACCCCCTCTCTCCCTCCCAGCTGAGAGCTGGCAAGACCGTAGCACAGAGAGGGTCTCTGATGATTCGGTCGCGAGCTGGCAAAACCACGGGTGTGGAAAGGGTCTCTGGGGATCCTGTGAGATTAGGAGCTAGGCTTTGCTTTTGCAGGTAAGGGGACAGCCAGAGAGAAAGATGCGCTCTCCTGATGTGGCGCAGAAGGGACCCTCGGCTTTGGACTCCCACCAAGGCATCGGCGTGGGTGCACCTCCCTGCACCTCTGCCTGGGAGAGGCTCCGTGAGGCGATGGGAGCGCTGCCTGCACTGGGGGCCAGCGTCCACGGAGGCTCTGTCCTTCCCTGCCACCTGTCTGACCCTGGGCCTGTCACGCCCGGGGCAGCCCGCAGGCTGGAGCTGACCAGTGGCAAGGCAAGGATCAGATGCCACTTTCACAGCAAAGAGAGACGGCAGCTGGAGGAGCCTGGTGGCCTGGACGCTGTCCTTATCACAGAAGAGGCCCAGCGTCCAGCCCAGGCCCTGCCCCGGCTCCCTCGGGCGTCTGGCTCCAAGACAAGGGGATCCCAGCCTCCGACCCATCTTTTCAGTCACAGACTCCCCCAACCTCAGCTTTCAAAGGGGCTTCAGGAATGAGTCTATACCCCTTGCTAGGAAACCTGGGACTCAGAGAGGGTGAGGCACCCTATGAAGAGTTGCACAGCACACTGAACTTGGCACAGAATGCTGGGGTTCTCGGTCCGGAGCACTCGCCTGGGCCTGAGGGGTAGCGGGCCCTGTGCCTTTAGGCGGCACAGACTGGAAATCAGCCGTGTGGTCAGGATCTGAGCTCTGACACTTATTAACTGTTTGTCCTTAGGCAAGTCACTTAATCTCTCTGTGCATCAAGCTGTCCTACATGAAAAACGGAGACAGTCACAGTCCACAGGGATTCAGTGAGTTAACACATGTAAAGTACGGACACTGGGCACCGAGCAGGGGCCTGAGGAGGGCTTGTGTGGCCGCTGTGGCCGTGACACTTCCTGTTCTGGGCGCCCAGGAAAACCCGCTCATTCAGGGCCTGGCAAAGACGAGCCCGACACTGGGCCTTCCTGGTACCCTGGCCACAGCGGGTGACTCTGGGCAGCCGTTGGGGGGCGGCGGCGCGGGTGAGCTCCAAGCCACAGTCCCATGCTGAAGTCTGCCCACTCCCAAGCCCTCTGTCCCCCAGACTAGGGGTTCGAGGGGTCCTGTGAGGAGCTGACCTCTCCCCGGCAGCTCCAGCTGGGCCTCCCTGCAGTGACCGAGGTGTGGCTGAGACCAGAGCCGCAGGGGCTCAGGCTGGGCCTCCCAGGTCTGCCTGAGGGCTGTGTGGCCTCAGCTAAGACCTGCTGCCTCTCTGGGCTTGGGGGTCTTCTCAGCTCAGGTGGGGGCTATTTCCTCGGCACCGGCACGTGGATCAGAACGCGACAATGCTTCCAGATGGGGAGACGTGGGGGCAAGAGCCCGGGAGACTGGGGTACTCGGACACACCCGCACCCTCCCTAATAGACCCCTTGACTGGCCGGGGCTGCCCCGAAGCCTGGCTCCGCTGCCCTCATCGCCGGACCCCAGGGGAGAAGCCTGGCTGGCAGCCCCCGGCCCCCAGCACAGCTGAGCATGCGGCTACCACCCTGCCCGGGGCCCCGGCGGTGAGTGCCACCCCCGTGATAGGAACCCCTTCTTCAGAATTTAGGGAGCCCACGCGGGGACCCCAGGATGCAATGGAGGGCTGCAGTCCGGGAAACACAGGCCTGTGCCAGGGGCCTGGGCCTGGGGGGCCCTCGGGGGCATGGGGGCTGCGGGCAGGGCGGCGGGATCTGCCCTCAGCACCCCTCGGCTCCTGCCCGCCACCCCCCCAGCCCAGTAGCCCCAGGAAACCCGAGCTGGCCGGGCTGCTGTCGAGCAGCCAATCCCAACACCGTGTGGTCAGGATCTGAGCTCTGACTTATTAACTGTTTGTCCTTAGGCAAGTCACTTAATCTCTCTGTGCATCAAGCTGTCCTACATGAAAAACGGAGACAGTCACAGTCCACAGGGATTCAGTGAGTTAACACATGTAAAGTACGGACACTGGGCACCGAGCAGGGGCCTGAGGAGGGCTTGTGTGGCCGCTGTGGCCGTGACACTTCCTGTTCTGGGCGCCCAGGAAAACCCGCTCATTCAGGGCCTGGCAAAGACGAGCCCGACACTGGGCCTTCCTGGTACCCTGGCCACAGCGGGTGACTCTGGGCAGCCGTTGGGGGGCGGCGGCGCGGGTGAGCTCCAAGCCACAGTCCCATGCTGAAGTCTGCCCACTCCCAAGCCCTCTGTCCCCCAGACTAGGGGTTCGAGGGGTCCTGTGAGGAGCTGACCTCTCCCCGGCAGCTCCAGCTGGGCCTCCCTGCAGTGACCGAGGTGTGGCTGAGACCAGAGCCGCAGGGGCTCAGGCTGGGCCTCCCAGGTCTGCCTGAGGGCTGTGTGGCCTCAGCTAAGACCTGCTGCCTCTCTGGGCTTGGGGGTCTTCTCAGCTCAGGTGGGGGCTATTTCCTCGGCACCGGCACGTGGATCAGAACGCGACAATGCTTCCAGATGGGGAGACGTGGGGGCAAGAGCCCGGGAGACTGGGGTCCTCGGACACACCCGCACCCTCCCTAATAGACCCCTTGACTGGCCGGGGCTGCCCCGAAGCCTGGCTCCGCTGCCCTCATCGCCGGACCCCAGGGGAGAAGCCTGGCTGGCAGCCCCCGGCCCCCAGCACAGCTGAGCATGCGGCTACCACCCTGCCCGGGGCCCCGGCGGTGAGTGCCACCCCCGTGATAGGAACCCCTTCTTCAGAATTTAGGGAGCCCACGCGGGGACCCCAGGATGCAATGGAGGGCTGCAGTCCGGGAAACACAGGCCTGTGCCAGGGGCCTGGGCCTGGGGGGCCCTCGGGGGCATGGGGGCTGCGGGCAGGGCGGCGGGATCTGCCCTCAGCACCCCTCGGCTCCTGCCCGCCACCCCCCCAGCCCAGTAGCCCCAGGAAACCCGAGCTGGCCGGGCTGCTGTCGAGCAGCCAATCCCAACACTGGAAGGAAATGTTTATTTTCTTCTCCAAATTGCCCCAGCTGCTGCTTGGTGGCTGAATGAGTCCTTTGAGCTGTGAGAAGCCCCCATTGTGGGCGGCCGCAGCCGGGGGGCTGGGGCTGGGGGCTGGAGGGGCTGGGGCCTCAGCCCTGCTTGCCAGTGACCAAAGCTGGAGGGTCAAAACTATTAACCGGAACCAAGAGACGTGGTGGCGGGGTGTCCTGAGGGGGACCCCAGGATGGAGCCTGAAGACAGAGATTTGTCCCACCAGGAGGGGCGGGCCAGTGAGGGGGACTCCCCAAGCCTGGCCCTGCCAACCCTCCTGTGTGACAGATGCTCCTTCTTCCCCCTTTATAGATGAGAAAACTGAGGCTCAGAGAGGCGAAGTAACTTGCCTAACAGCCCGTGCCTGGCAGAGCCAGCACTCTCAGCCAGGTCTCCCTGACTGCAAAGTTCACGCTCGCTGGTCTTGGATGTCAGCAGCCCTTCCTCTCACTCCAGAGGGGACAGGCCTGCGGAGGGGTGACCTGGCTGGTGGGAGGGCTGCGGAGGCTGCCTGAGGGCCAGTGCCGTGGGTGGTTAGGGCGCACTCTGCCTCAGGAGACCGCAGAATGGGAGCGGCTGGGTCAGCCAGTGTCCCACACTGGCCCGCCCGCCTTTCCTCCCAGCCCGGGGGAAGGCGGAGGCTCTGTCTGCTTCTGGGCCAGGCCCAGCCCTCTGGGGCTAGGCACGGGGCGGGCAGGCCTGCCTCAGGCTCCGTCATGTGCTGACTTCCGAGTCCCACCCATACAACCAGAAAGGGGTGCTGGGGGGAGGCTCTCTTTCCACGGGAGCTGCTGGACAGGACACCACTGCTCGTCCACCTGCAGGTTCCAGGGCCCTCTGGCCGGGCGCCAGCGCCACCCGCGGCAGCAGAGCCTCGAGTGTCAGGCCACTCTGCCTGCACAGGAAGGCTGGCCTGCGGGCTGCGGGAGCTCGGCCAGCCCCTGGGCAGTGGTGGGCCTGAGCCCAGAGGACCTCTCACTGCCTCCTGAGCACTGACCCCTCCACCCTGCATCCTCGCAGGCTCAGAGGTGCTGAGTGTCTCAAACTGGGGAACTCCTGGCTCAAGGCAGCTGGGACGAGGGCCTCTTTCCACCTTGGGGGCTCGGCAGGGCCAAGACCCAGCTTCCCAGGCCGGAAGGAAGGACACTTCTCTTCCCTCCAGGAGGCTTCGAGACCCTCTGGGTGGCATCGGGCCTGACACACGGTCAAGGCTAAGGGCAGGGCTCCCTTGGCAGACTCAGCATGGACCCCCTGGCCTGCACCTGGGGAAGTACAGGAAGCTTCCGAGGGCAGGTGCTGTGGACACTTTGAATCTGGTCACTGACGGTCTATGTGACCCAAGGGTGGTCCTTCACCTCTAAAGCCTTGAGTCACTCATCTGCCGAATGGGATCGAACCAGGGTCTGGAGGACCGGGAAAGAACAGACACCCACGGCGCGTGACCGCAGCCAGCCCTCCCGCCCCCGTCCAGCATTGGCGACGAGCGCGCTCTGTCCCTGCCTGGCCTAAGGGTCAGCCGTGTCCTCAGCCTCCCGCACCCCAACTGCTGGCCAAGAGACCCTAGCGAGCAGTCAGTCATCACCCGCCCGTCCACTGAGCACCGGCTATGTGCCCGGCCCCGGGACGGCCCGCCTGAGACCGGGCGCCCCTGTGCCTGCCGGGTGCGCCCAGCCGCGGCGGGCAGAGACTCCATCCTGTGCCTCTGCCAGGGGCCTCCCTCCTCCTTCCTGTCTGGGAGGAGCCTCTGGGTCAGGGGGGACCTTTCCTTAGGCGATGCAGTGTTTCTCCAGGCTGTAACCTCTCTTTACCGTTTACACAGCTTGTTTGAGTGCAGTAATATCACTTGGCTGTCCCTCTGGGCCCAGGCCCAGGCCGCACCACGACCCCACTCTCAGGTGAGAAAGCTGAGGTTTGGGGGGTTGTGGTGTCCTCCGTAAGGGGTCCTACATGTCTGTCTTAGGCTCCTGCGACAGGTCTATCCAACTCTCACGGGTGTACTGGGGGACTCCTGGCCATTTCCTGCAGGGGACAGGGGCTGTGTCTGCCCTTTCGTGCTGACCCCTGAGGCCAGGCACCGCGATGGCACAGGGTGGGTGGCAGTGAAGGCAGGGCGAGCACAGAACCGGGCGGAGCAGGCCCATCCGAGCAGGACGAGCGTAGGAGCTCCTTTGTAACCCCGGGGCGGTGCTGTCAATGAGCTTCCGATGAGCTTTTGGTCTGGAGCAGAGGGACCACACCCAAGCCCCTGCCCCCCGCCGCACCCCAGCCCCCGCTGTCTTCCTCACCTTGGATGGGGGTCTGGGCCTGGCTGCTGAAGTGGCTGGTGGTGCTGAGCGAGCTGCGGGGGCTGGGCGTGCTCGGCGTCACCCGCATGCGCAGACGCTCCAGGTCCCCGAAGCGGTCGGAGAACGGCTTGGTCTGATCCTCCAGCTTCTGTCGATGCCCTGCGGAGTATGGGAGCGCGTGAGCAGCGGGTCCCTGAGCGTCTCGAGGGGCAGAAATGCCTCCCTCCGTCGGGAAGGCCTCCCTCGGATCTCAACTTAAGCCTCTGCAGGGAAAACCCAGCAGCCACTACCAATCTCTTTTCTGAGCAGATAATGGTCAGAACTCCGGGGCTGCCATGATTTTACCCCCACCTTCTTCTTTTTTTTTTTAAATTCCACTTATTTATTTACGTATTTTTGGATATTCTGGGTTTTCACTGATATTGCAGGTTCTTCTCTAGCTGCAGGGAGTGGGGGCTACTCTCTAGTTGAGGTGAGCAGGCTTCTTGTTGGGGTGACTTCTCTTGCTGTGGAACTCAGGCTCTAGAGCACACGGGCTTCAGTAGTTGCAGCACATGGGTCAGGGGACCTTTCCTTAGGCGATGCAGTGTTTCTCCAGGCTGTAACCTCTCTTTACCGTTTACACAGCTTGTTTGAGTGCAGTAATATCACTTGGCTGTCCCTCTGGGCCCAGGCCCAGGCCGCACCACGACCCCACTCTCAGGTGAGAAAGCTGAGGTTTGGGGGGTTGTGGTGTCCTCCGTAAGGGGTCCTACATGTCTGTCTTAGGCTCCTGCGACAGGTCTATCCAACTCTCACGGGTGTACTGGGGGACTCCTGGCCATTTCCTGCAGGGGACAGGGGCTGTGTCTGCCCTTTCGTGCTGACCCCTGAGGCCAGGCACCGCGATGGCACAGGGTGGGTGGCAGTGAAGGCAGGGCGAGCACAGAACCGGGCGGAGCAGGCCCATCCGAGCAGGACGAGCGTAGGAGCTCCTTTGTAACCCCGGGGCGGTGCTGTCAATGAGCTTCCGATGAGCTTTTGGTCTGGAGCAGAGGGACCACACCCAAGCCCCTGCCCCCCGCCGCACCCCAGCCCCCGCTGTCTTCCTCACCTTGGATGGGGGTCTGGGCCTGGCTGCTGAAGTGGCTGGTGGTGCTGAGCGAGCTGCGGGGGCTGGGCGTGCTCGGCGTCACCCGCATGCGCAGACGCTCCAGGTCCCCGAAGCGGTCGGAGAACGGCTTGGTCTGATCCTCCAGCTTCTGTCGATGCCCTGCGGAGTATGGGAGCGCGTGAGCAGCGGGTCCCTGAGCGTCTCGAGGGGCAGAAATGCCTCCCTCCGTCGGGAAGGCCTCCCTCGGATCTCAACTTAAGCCTCTGCAGGGAAAACCCAGCAGCCACTACCAATCTCTTTTCTGAGCAGATAATGGTCAGAACTCCGGGGCTGCCATGATTTTACCCCCACCTTCTTCTTTTTTTTTTTAAATTCCACTTATTTATTTACGTATTTTTGGATATTCTGGGTTTTCACTGATATTGCAGGTTCTTCTCTAGCTGCAGGGAGTGGGGGCTACTCTCTAGTTGAGGTGAGCAGGCTTCTTGTTGGGGTGACTTCTCTTGCTGTGGAACTCAGGCTCTAGAGCACACGGGCTTCAGTAGTTGCAGCACATGGGCTCCATAGTTGCGGCTCCGAGGCTCCAGAGCACAGGCTCCATAGCTGTGGCTCACGGGCTTAGCTGCTCCGCAGCATGCGGGATCTTCTTGGATCAGGGATCGAACCCGTGTCTCCTGCATTGGCAGGCGAACTCTTTGCCACTGAGCTACCAGGGGAGCCCTATCCCAACCTTCTTATGCTACCGGTGAGGCTCAGAGAGGTTCCAGCCATGTAGCCAGTAAGCTGTGGTGTCAAGATCTGAACTTGGGGTTCAAATCAAAGCCGGTGACCTACACCTCTATATTGTACTTTTTAAAAAAAATATTCCCTTTTACTTATTTGGCTGCACCAAGTCTTAGTAGTGGCACGTGGGACCTAGTTCCCTGAATGGGGATCGAACTTTGGACCCCTGCATTAGAAGTGTGTGCTTAGCCCCTGGATCACCAGGGAAGTCCCTATGTTGCACGTTTTGGCAGAAGGGGAATCTGAGGCCACAGGCATGGCAAAGGGGCTCAGGCAGGCTCCCGTGGGAGGCAGGAAGAGAACCCAGTGAGGCTGCCACTCTGCCCTCAGCAGTCCCATCTCCAAGCGGAGTGAGAGATGGACCAGAATGGGAATGCAGGTTCCTCCAGCCCAGAACCAGCCTGGGACGCCCAGCATGTGCCTTCTCCCCTCAGGGCCTCAGACAGGAGGGGAAATTCACCAGCATGGCAGGAAGCGCTGCGGGGCACTGCGTAAAGGACTGGACTCCCATTTCCATCCAGAAGCTGGGGACAGGGCCCCGTGCACCTGCTTGGGGCATCACACTTGGAGAAACTGCCAGCATTTCCCAGAACCACTCTGCCACGGCCCACACAGGAAAGACCCCAGCCTTGTCTCCAAGACCCTGGGGGAGCCGGCAGGGCCAAGGGGACCCCGTCCCTGCCCTTAAGCAGCCAGTCAAGGCCACCCTGAAGACTTCCTGAGTGACATCAGGCTTGCAGGGACCACCCCCCCCCCCCCACACACACCTTTTTCAGTTACTCAATTTACATTTCACAAGCAACACGTGAATATCTACAAAAAGAAAAGCATTACAGGTAGGTTTATTGGCCCCTATGACCCACCCTAAATCCTGCCCAGAAATCCGCATGTGATCAATTTGGAGGGCTTTCTTTCCAGCCTTTTTTGGAGGGGTTCATGTGTGTGGAAAACCCAGAGCACGTTTCTGGTGGAACTTTCCTGAGTGGTCTCAGCCTGGCCGCGGCGTTCTGTAACCTGCTCTTTCACAGTGCACCTGGGGGCCACCTCAGCTTCCTTACCGGATGGAGAGAGCACCCAGCCTCAGAGTTCCCGAGGAGCCTCGGGAGCCCGCCTGTGGCACGGGCAGGAGCACTAGTTGGGGCAGGGCAGCCTAGCTGAGCCCGCGAGTGTCCCACGTTCCTGCTTGTCACGTCCCCTGGGGCCACGGTCCTCTCAGCTGTTCCTCTCAGGTGGACACTGAACTAGTGTCCAGATTCCCTCCATATCCCCTGGCCCACAGGACTCCAGGAAGATCTGGTCACACCCCTCCTGGCGTCAGGGGATTTCTCCAGCAGACGCTCTAACAGACGCCTCACTAAGAGGGCCAGACACCCCTGGGTCCTTGTCAGCCTGCCAGCTGAGGCTGGCCCGTTCAGCTCTGTGTGACCCTCAAGGGAGGAAGCCAGGCAGGCAGGCCTGGTCCTCTTTCTACAGACAAAAGAACTGCGGCTCAGAGAGGTGAAGAGGCCTGCCAGAGGTCTCACAGCGAGGAAGAGGGGAGGATGTCCTATACCTGGGGTCCTTGGGAAAGAAGTGTGGAGACAGGCTGAGAGAGAGAAGGCCTGCCTCAGTTCTGGGGTCTGCAGGGACTCGGGGAATTTTCTAGCTTGACAGAGAAAGGAGAGAGAGAGGCAGGCGGGAGGTAAAAGTGAAACTCCTCGCTCTGCTCGCTGAGCCTTGGACTAGGGCACCTGAGGGGCCTGGGAAAGTGTGAAGGGCCTCTCCACTGCTGTTGGGAATGAGAGGACAGAGCTGGAGACTGCAGAATAAGCCTGAATTTCAAAATAAGGATGCAATGGATGCTGGCCCCCACCGGCCCCCAGGTGCACTGCCCTTCCCAGCCACACGCTCACACAGGTGTCTGAGAGCCCGGAGGAGTGGAACCCATTGTCTGGGGCCACGCCGGGCTCTGCAAGTCACCAAGAACCAGGGAACCCACTTTCTCCTCCAAGGAGGCCCCGGGCCCGAGCCCATGGGACAGTAGGCAGTTAAAATAAGACGAGTGGGCATCAGGCAGGCCCCCGACTGCTGCCTCCCAAGACCCCTGGCAACAGAAAAAACGTGGGCTGGGGTGAGTTTGGCTGGAGCTGGGGCCACAAACTCAGATGCCTCAGGGGGCAGGGCAAATTTCATAAATGAGGCAGATGGGATGGGTGGGGACTGGGACAGGCTGGAAGGCTGTGGTTTGTCGAAGGGGCAGTTGCCATACTGCCCAGCTGACTGGTGCCCTGATGGGCGTGGGCCCGGTGCTGCCAGAGCTTCCAATTTACCAGAAGCCATAAACCCGCGTTCGCATTAAATCTCCCCTAGTTTAACCCACTTTGCTGAATGTGCCCTGCAACCTCCAAGTCTGAGGTTTCATTTTCTGGTTGGTTGTCTACCCTGGGCCACTGAGGACTGACGGGTGGACAGCCACGGGGACGGGGTCTCTGGGGGAGAGCCACAGGGCTCAGCCTCTGTCCTGGTGGCCCGTGGAGGGAATGCTCTCGCCCTTGCTGCTGAGGCCACTGCAAACGGCAGGGTGGTGCGGTGAGCTGGGGCACGGATGAATGCACAACAATCTCAACAGCAGGAAGCCGGCTGGATAGATGCGGAGACCGCAGACGGACCCGCCAGCAGCCCGGGTGCAGGGGATCCGGGTGTCTCAGTCAACCACGAGCTTGAAGTGAGCCAGCGGGCCTGCACCAGAGCCGGCGCAAAACCTCAGGTCTCGGCTGTTATCTTCACTGGAGAGTAAAGTCCCGCGTCTGAGTCACACTGTGTACAGACTGTTTACAGCGCCTCCTGGGCCAGCGGAAGGAGGGCGGGGTTCACAGCGGCCTGGGGTCGAGAACCGCCTGCAGCCTGGCAGCCCCACACGCGTCACACCCCCTTCCCCGCCCCGAGCCGCAGGGGCAGGGCCACCCGGTGCCCTTGGCGGTTGTGGTGCCCGCCAAACAAGGTCTCTGGTCGCTCTCCACCCACCCAGAGGTCACCGACCTCTGCACGGTCACTTCCACCCCAGCTCATGCCCAAGGAGGCAGGGTGATCACCTCCACGTGGAGACCAGGACACTGAGGCCCGGACGGTGAGTCCTGTCTGGGACGCCAAGCCAGGTCCACAGAGTCGGCGTCCGCGCCCAGACCCTTGACTCCAAGTCCAGCGCTCCTTCTCCGGACACCTCCCTCGTGGCCCCACCGTACAGATGGGACCACTGAGGCGTCAAGATGAGCCCTCTGCTAAGTGACCGGTCTGGGATATAAATCAGGTAGTGTGGTCCCAGAGCACACGCGCTGACCACACGCTGTCTTCACGAAGGGCAGACTTCCTGGAGAAGAAGTTTTCGCGGCACTGGGGGAACTGCTTCCTGGAATGCTAGAGCCACGGCCCGGAAGGGGCGAAGGGGAGCCCGGGCGGCTCCCACGGGGCCAGGGCGCCAGAGAGTCTCAGAGCCACGAGGCCCAGGCCTGCACACAGGGAGTGGAACGGAACTCCCTGTGCCTGAGGAAAGAAGACGGGCCTTCAGAATAGACCTCTTTCATTCAGGGGCCCACAGTGAGCGCTGGGGTGGGGGAGAGCCCTGTGGGTCACCTGGGGCTCAGCCCTTTCACGCCGGGACTCAGTTTCCCCTCTGTACACACGGCTCGCTGAGGCCCCCCCCAGCTCTGACAGTCCCTGACTTAAGACTGTGAGAGTGAGCCACTGGCTGGGCGGGGCCAGGAAGAGAGGCAGGGTGGCCTGCTCCGGGCCCCTCCCGGCACCTCCTCCGGCTGCTGACCGTGGGGTTTCTCTGGTATTCGCTGCCTCCCACACTTGAGGGCTGCAGCTCAAGCACAGCCCCTGCCAGGAATCTTCCTTTCCTCTGGAGCTCAACCCAAGCGCCCTTCTGCAGGAAGCCCCCTTCTCCCAGCGCTGAGCCCCACAGCCCCTCTCCAGGCTACGAGCAATAGCCAGCAGGAACAGAGAGAAAAATGGTGGCTGCTGCTTACTGACCGCTTCCTCCACTGCAGGGTCTCCACAGCTGACATGCTCGGCCTTCAGTTGACATGCCCCGGCATCCTCCCCAGGAGGGGAGGGCTCTACCACTGTCTCTAGTTCACAGGGAGAGAAGGGCCGAGAAGGCCAGGGACCTGCTCAAGGTCATACAGAGACTGGTCACCCTGTCTTCCTGGAGCCCAGGACACTGAGGCCCGGACGGTGAGTCCTGTCTGGGACGCCAAGCCAGGTCCACAGAGTCGGCGTCGCGCCCAGACCCTTGACTCCAAGTCCAGCTCCTTCTCCGGACACCTCCCTCGTGGCCCCACCGTACAGATGGGACCACTGAGGCGTCAAGATGAGCCCTCTGCTAAGTGACCGGTCTGGGATATAAATCAGGTAGTGTGGTCCCAGAGCACACGCGCTGACCACACGCTGTCTTCACGAAGGGCAGACTTCCTGGAGAAGAAGTTTTCGCGGCACTGGGGGAACTGCTTCCTGGAATGCTAGAGCCACGGCCCGGAAGGGGCGAAGGGGAGCCCGGGCGGCTCCCACGGGGCCAGGGCGCCAGAGAGTCTCAGAGCCACGAGGCCCAGGCCTGCACACAGGGAGTGGAACGGAACTCCCTGTGCCTGAGGAAAGAAGACGGGCCTTCAGAATAGACCTCTTTCATTCAGGGGCCCACAGTGAGCGCTGGGGTGGGGGAGAGCCCTGTGGGTCACCTGGGGCTCAGCCCTTTCACGCCGGGACTCAGTTTCCCCTCTGTACACACGGCTCGCTGAGGCCCCCCCCAGCTCTGACAGTCCCTGACTTAAGACTGTGAGAGTGAGCCACTGGCTGGGCGGGGCCAGGAAGAGAGGCAGGGTGGCCTGCTCCGGGCCCCTCCCGGCACCTCCTCCGGCTGCTGACCGTGGGGTTTCTCTGGTATTCGCTGCCTCCCACACTTGAGGGCTGCAGCTCAAGCACAGCCCCTGCCAGGAATCTTCCTTTCCTCTGGAGCTCAACCCAAGCGCCCCTTCTTCAGGAAGCCCCCTTCTCCCAGCGCTGAGCCCCACAGCCCCTCTCCAGGCTACGAGCAATAGCCAGCAGGAACAGAGAGAAAAATGGTGGCTGCTGCTTACTGACCGCTTCCTCCACTGCAGGGTCTCCACAGCTGACATGCTCGGCCTTCAGTTGACATGCCCCGGCATCCTCCCCAGGAGGGGAGGGCTCTACCACTGTCTCTAGTTCACAGGGGAGAGAAGGTCCGAGAAGGCCAGGGACCTGCTCAAGGTCATACAGTAGCACCTGGTCACCCTGTCTTCCTGGAGCCCATCCTGCAGGAAAGGTTAGTCTGGGTTTGCAGTCAGGGATGCGGATGGAGGGCCCAGCCCAGGCCCAGGGCCCCGCACCGCTCTCCGCAGGTGCAGGAGGACAGCCCCAGAAGAGGCAGATGAGAGGGTCTCAGAGGACTTCAGGAGCCCCACCCTGCCCTGAAGCTCAGTCCAACCTTCTACTCACATCCTTCTCTAACCCACCAAGTCCCTCTCCTTCTCTGGGCCTCAGTTTCCCCACCTGTCATGTGGTTATCACACTGGGTTGAGGATGAGCCAGAGGACAGGCCCCACATGTTTCAAAGCAGAGCACTTCGTGGGAAGGATGCAGACGCCTGGGGAGGGTGCCACCCTGCCCTCCGAACCTGGCTGCCGACCTCCTGCAGCGGCTGGGCTCGGCTCACTGACAGCCCCTCCGACAGGACCTTGATTACAGCTCTGATCCTCAGGCGTCAGCCTCCGGGGCCCAGGGGCCCAGGCCTGTCCGGGGCAGCTCTCACCCCTGGTGATGGGGGAAGGTCACTTTCTCTTCTGGGCCTCAGCTGTGTCATCTGTCCTGTGTGGACAGGCCAGGAGAATTAACCCCCGGCCTGGCTTTGGCCCTCAGGGTTCAGAGATCGTCTTCAGCGATCTCGTCGGGGGCCTGGGGAGGTGGGTCCAGGCTCTCAGGTGTGTGAGAAGAGTCAGAGCTGGGGCTGGAACACGGGGGCCCAGCCAGTGACTCACCCAGGGCCACAGTGGCAGGAGCCTGAGGACGGCGCTGGCTTCCAGCCAGGGGCTCTCTTCCCTCCACTTCCAGGGCATCCCTCGCCACTGCACCTCAGCACCGGGTCCTCAGGGACTGCCAGGGACCTGATGCGTTGGCAGAGGGGGATCCCAGGGGCCCTCAGGCTGCCCCCTGCCTTCACACTGGCCCAGTGTAAGCCCCTGTGATGAAAGTGGCACCCACCTGAACAGGCATTTCGATGTGCCAAGCACTGTGTTGGGCAGGCCACCCATATCATCTCCAAGGCCCATGACCTTCTAAGAGGCTGACATGCTCGGCCTTCAGTTGACATGCCCGGCCCCCCAGGGGACCTGCTCAAGGGGGGCCCAAATAAAAGTAGCACCTGGTCACCCTGTCTTCCTGGAGCCCATCCTGCAGGAAAGGTTAGTCTGGGTTTGCAGTCAGGGATGCGGATGGAGGGCCCAGCCCAGGCCCAGGGCCCCGCACCGCTCTCCGCAGGTGCAGGAGGACAGCCCCAGAAGAGGCAGATGAGAGGGTCTCAGAGGACTTCAGGAGCCCCACCCTGCCCTGAAGCTCAGTCCAACCTTCTACTCACATCCTTCTCTAACCCACCAAGTCCCTCTCCTTCTCTGGGCCTCAGTTTCCCCACCTGTCATGTGGTTATCACACTGGGTTGAGGATGAGCCAGAGGACAGGCCCCACATGTTTCAAAGCAGAGCACTTCGTGGGAAGGATGCAGACGCCTGGGGAGGGTGCCACCCTGCCCTCCGAACCTGGCTGCCGACCTCCTGCAGCGGCTGGGCTCGGCTCACTGACAGCCCCTCCGACAGGACCTTGATTACAGCTCTGATCCTCAGGCGTCAGCCTCCGGGGCCCAGGGGCCCAGGCCTGTCCGGGGCAGCTCTCACCCCTGGTGATGGGGGAAGGTCACTTTCTCTTCTGGGCCTCAGCTGTGTCATCTGTCCTGTGTGGACAGGCCAGGAGAATTAACCCCCGGCCTGGCTTTGGCCCTCAGGGTTCAGAGATCGTCTTCAGCGATCTCGTCGGGGGCCTGGGGAGGTGGGTCCAGGCTCTCAGGTGTGTGAGAAGAGTCAGAGCTGGGGCTGGAACACGGGGGCCCAGCCAGTGACTCACCCAGGGCCACAGTGGCAGGAGCCTGAGGACGAGCGCTGGATTCCAGCCAGGGGCTCTCTTCCCTCCACTTCCAGGGCATCCCTCGCCACTGCACCTCAGCACCGGGTCCTCAGGGACTGCCAGGGACCTGATGCGTTGGCAGAGGGGGATCCCAGGGGCCCTCAGGCTGCCCCCTGCCTTCACACTGGCCCAGTGTAAGCCCCTGTGATGAAAGTGGCACCCACCTGAACAGGCATTTTCGATGTGCCAAGCACTGTGTTGGGCAGGCCACCCATATCATCTCCAAGGCCCATGACCTTCTAAGAGGCTGCTACCATTACACCCACTTTCCAGATGGGAAAGTGGAGGCAATGTGGTGAAGGTCAAACCTCCAATGGTTAGCATGTTGCTTGCAGCTTAGCTGCTACGGTCTTGGCTCCCCAAGACCTCCAGGAAAGGACAGCTGGGCTCCTTGGCAGTGAGGCTCAACTGGCAGGTGGCCAGCTCAGTGTCCTGCTGCGGCGGGGTGAGGGGGCTGCAGGCCAAGGGGAGCACGGAGCCAGGAGCGACAGAGCTGGGTGGGGCTACAGGAGAAGCACGGTCCGTGGGCAACAATGTGGGCCCAACCACGGGGCCCTTCTGCCATCTGAAGCCTCTTGGCCACCTCCTTCGCTGCCTGGCCTGGGCCCGGTGCGGCCACAGCCCAGACACAGCAGCCACTGTCTGCCCAGAGCGGGGTGGGGTCCCCGGGCCCAGGGCCCGCTCTGCGGCCTGTCGGGAGATTTACACCCGGCCCTTAACAGCCGCGGGGAGTCGCAGGCGGGTGCGGGGCCCGGGGTGGTCTGCTGTGAATCGGCCCCCTGTGAGCAGATGAAAGCCGGTCGGTGGCCAGGCAGGGAACTGGGCGGCCGGGCGGGGGGCCAGCAGCTCCCTCCTGAGGCCACTGGAGCTTCCAGCGGCCTGGGCTCGATTAGGGGAGCCCAGGAGGTCTGAGCTTAACCCCTTCCCTCCTGCTGGGTGCACTCCTGGCCGGAAGAGGGGGCGGAGGTCCTGGGAGGCCGGGCTGATACAGTTGCCTCCCCTGCAGCTGGGCACCTCTCCAGTGCCCACCCCTGGAGCTGACGACGGACCTGCGGGGACTCAGGGCAGCGGTAGGCTCAGGCCACCTCTCCTGCCCACTGACCTCCAGCCCCCGCAGCCCTTGCAGCTGTAGGCTCACCTCTTCAGGCCTCCCCTGGCCCCTTCCCTGCGGGTCTCAGGCCTGCACGCTCCACCCCTGCCCGGCTTCACTTTTCTCTGGCAGAACTCTAACTAGCTTTTTTTGGCTAACTATTCTCACCTTTTGTCGGCCCTCAGGCTGCCCCTGCCTTCACACTGGCCCAGTGTAAGCCCCTGTGTAAAGTGGCACCCACCTGAACAGGCATTTCGATGTGCCAAGCACTGTGTTGGGCAGGCCACCCATATCATCTCCAAGGCCCATGACCTTCTAAGAGGCTACCATTACACCCACTTTCCAGATGGGAAAGTGGAGGCAATGTGGTGAAGGTCAAACCTCCAATGGTTAGCATGTTGCTTGCAGCTTAGCTGCTACGGTCTTGGCTCCCCAAGACCTCCAGGAAAGGACAGCTGGGCTCCTTGGCAGTGAGGCTCAACTGGCAGGTGGCCAGCTCAGTGTCCTGCTGCGGCGGGGTGAGGGGGCTGCAGGCCAAGGGGAGCACGGAGCCAGGAGCGACAGAGCTGGGTGGGGCTACAGGAGAAGCACGGTCCGTGGGCAACAATGTGGGCCCAACCACGGGGCCCTTCTGCCATCTGAAGCCTCTTGGCCACCTCCTTCGCTGCCTGGCCTGGGCCCGGTGCGGCCACAGCCCAGACACAGCAGCCACTGTCTGCCCAGAGCGGGGTGGGGTCCCCGGGCCCAGGGCCCGCTCTGCGGCCTGTCGGGAGATTTACACCCGGCCCTTAACAGCCGCGGGGAGTCGCAGGCGGGTGCGGGGCCCGGGGTGGTCTGCTGTGAATCGGCCCCCTGTGAGCAGATGAAAGCCGGTCGGTGGCCAGGCAGGGAACTGGGCGGCCGGGCGGGGGGCCAGCAGCTCCCTCCTGAGGCCACTGGAGCTTCCAGCGGCCTGGGCTCGATTAGGGGAGCCCAGGAGGTCTGAGCTTAACCCCTTCCCTCCTGCTGGGTGCACTCCTGGCCGGAAGAGGGGGCGGAGGTCCTGGGAGGCCGGGCTGATACAGTTGCCTCCCCTGCAGCTGGGCACCTCTCCAGTGCCCACCCCTGGAGCTGACGACGGACCTGCGGGGACTCAGGGCAGCGGTAGGCTCAGGCCACCTCTCCTGCCCACTGACCTCCAGCCCCCGCAGCCCTTGCAGCTGTAGGCTCACCTCTTCAGGCCTCCCCTGGCCCCTTCCCCTGCGGGTCTCAGGCCTGCACGCTCCACCCCTGCCCCGGCTTCACTTTTCTCTGCAGGACTTCTTACTACCAGAACTCTAACTAGCTATTCATTTATTACACCTTGGTTATTCACTCAACAAATATTTACTGAACATGTACGCTGTGCTCATGTCTGTGTTTCAGGGTCTACACCAGTGTCTGGCAAAGCAAAGGACCCCCGCCCCCGTGGGGCACAGACATTAGTCAAGAAAGATGAACAATAAGCGACATGAATGAGTGGGCTACAGGACGCCTTAGAAGGGGACAGGTAAAGTGACGGCCCGGAAGCTTGGGCAGGGGACGCCTGTGTGTGTGACTAACACAGCGTGGTCAGGCCAGGGCTCAGCGAGAAGTGTCAGCAAAGACCTCAAGGTGGGCGGGAGCGGGCCACGCCTCTGGGGGTGCCGGGGGAGGCCAGCTCAGGTAGAAGGAAGAGCACTGTGAAGGCCCCGAGGCAGGAGTGTGAGGCTGCTTAGTTCAAAGGCCAGTCAGGAGGCCAGGGCGGCCAGCGCGGGGGACACAAGGAGGCGGGTGTCGGAGAGGCAGGTGGAGGGGTCCGCGTCACAGATCGGGTTGGGCCTCGCGGCCATGGTGACGCAGCACGGTTTATCATCTCTCCGCACCCCGAGGGTGTGAGACCCGAGAGGGCCGGAGCCTGTCTGTTGGGTTCACGGCGCCATCCCCAGCTTCTAGAACAAGGCCTGGCACGTGGTCAATACCCAAGAAAATACGTGTTGAAATCATCCCATGTACATGTTGCGGGACACACGGCCCCCAGGCTAGATGCCAGGGCTGTGCCCCGTGCCTCTGGAGCGTGAGGAACCTGCATCCTGCCCTCCCGAGGACGTATCTGCTAAGCCCGGGAGATGGGGTGAGGGGTTCCCAAGCGGCGGTCCGCCCCAGGCTCACCCGGCGGTCCCCTGCCTACCGCCGTGTTCCGAATCCCGCCCCACCTGCTTCTTAACCAGCCCCTGGTGTCTCTGAGGGACACCGGCACTGAGAACCTCAGAAACCAAGGCCACACAGGCAGGAAGCCACCAAGCCAGCCTTCAAACCCAGCTGGCCACCTGGCTGCAGACTGGGCGCGCTCTGCAGGGCAGCAGAGGGGAACGACCTGGCCACAGAACCCACAGCTGGGCCTCGGGGAGCTGAGGCGCCCGCTCCCTGGCACCCGGGACCAGCCTCCCCACGGAAGGCTCAGCCCTCACTCGGGGTCAGGGTCCCAAAGCAGGAGAAAAGCCCAGACGGAAACCCTGGGATCATCCACCAGGACAAGCTTGCGGGCCCGTCAGCGACAGACCCACGAACACTCGCCGCTCCCCAGAAGAGACGCTACAGCCATCCCCACCTTAGAGACAGTGCACTGGGCTTGGAAGCCCATTCCAAGCAGCCCCGACTTCCCCGAGCCCCAGGTTGGACCCTCAGGGGTGTACTGAAGCCCACTCTGGGACAAGCAGCATTGCTTCCTGGCCTGTCTCCTCCTGGGGGTGTTGAGGATCAATTAAGAGACTGCGGCACCTCCCAGGCCATCCAGTGGCTACACACTTCCACTGCAGGGGTGCGGGTCTGAGCCCTGGTTGGGGAACTAAGATCCCACATGGTGCACAGCGCATCCCTCCAGCAAAGACAGAGAGACTGCGGAGGGCCTCGCTCCCAGGGAGTGCTCGCCGACCAGACGCAGCTGAGCTGGCCGCTGACCACTTACAGGTGGGGACCTGAGGTTGAGGACGGCGGAGGAGGTGTCCAAGGTCACAGAGTGAAGGTCAGACTGGGGCTGGAGCCGGGATGCTGGGAAGACAGGCCAGGGGGTGGGGTTGGGGAGGATCAAGCAGGGGCTCCGATGGGAGACCAGAAGTGCCAGCTCTCACATCTACTCTTTTTTATAAATGAGCTTCTGCTAAGATCAGAGGGTGGCAGAGGATGGCACCACCAACTCAATGGACATGAGTTTGAGCAAACTCCTGCAGATAGTGAAGGACAGGGAAGCCTGGCGTGCTACAGTCCATGGGGCTGCAAAGAGTCAGACGCAACTTACGAGACTGAACACCAACAACAAAGACTTTGTTTCAACCAATTGCTTTAAAATCACTGATCTGGTCACTCACTGACTTGCTTCTGACTCCAGCTTCTCTCCGACACCCAGCTTCTTCCCCTCCTCTCACCGGCTCCATCTACGCCATCCCTCCCCCGACCAGCTCACTCCAAGAAGGGGCTGTCTCATGTCTGGGAGACCTCAGGAGAGACAAGCAGACAAGGACTCAAGGCGGGAGGTTCCCAAGGGCACGGCTGAGCCTCCACCCGCATCCAGTGGCCTCAGTTGGGGAGAACGGGCAGCTCTGGGCTGGGTGGGGCTGAACACGGAGGGCTCTGAGCGATTCCAAGCAGCCCCGACTTCCCCGAGCCCCAGGTTGGACCCTCAGGGGTGTACTGAAGCCCACTCTGGGACAAGCAGCATTGCTTCCTGGCCTGTCTCCTCCTGGGGGTGTTGAGGATCAATTAAGAGACTGCGGCACCTCCCAGGCCATCCAGTGGCTACACACTTCCACTGCAGGGGTGCGGGTCTGAGCCCTGGTTGGGGAACTAAGATCCCACATGGTGCACAGCGCATCCCTCCAGCAAAGACAGAGAGACTGCGGGGGGCCTCGCTCCCAGGGAGTGCTCGCCGACCAGACGCAGCTGAGCTGGCCGCTGACCACTTACAGGTGGGGACCTGAGGTTGAGGACGGCGGAGGAGGTGTCCAAGGTCACAGAGTGAAGGTCAGACTGGGGCTGGAGCCGGGATGCTGGGAAGACAGGCCAGGGGGTGGGGTTGGGGAGGATCAAGCAGGGGCTCCGATGGGAGACCAGAAGTGCCAGCTCTCACATCTACTCTTTTTTATAAATGAGCTTCTGCTAAGATCAGAGGGTGGCAGAGGATGGCACCACCAACTCAATGGACATGAGTTTGAGCAAACTCCTGCAGATAGTGAAGGACAGGGAAGCCTGGCGTGCTACAGTCCATGGGGCTGCAAAGAGTCAGACGCAACTTACGAGACTGAACACCAACAACAAAGACTTTGTTTCAACCAATTGCTTTAAAATCACTGATCTGGTCACTCACTGACTTGCTTCTGACTCCAGCTTCTCTCCGACACCCAGCTTCTTCCCCTCCTCTCACCGGCTCCATCTACGCCATCCCTCCCCCGACCAGCTCACTCCAAGAAGGGGCTGTCTCATGTCTGGGAGACCTCAGGAGAGACAAGCAGACAAGGACTCAAGGCGGGAGGTTCCCAAGGGCACGGCTGAGCCTCCACCCGCATCCAGTGGCCTCAGTTGGGGAGAACGGGCAGCTCTGGGCTGGGTGGGGCTGAACACGGAGGGCTCTGAGCGATTCCAAGCATTGGCTGGGCCCTGGGCGCCTCGCGCCCGCGTGCCTCTATGCATGAGGTGCTCGTTCAGGACTCAGCGCACTGAGCCCAGCCGTGTTCCCGTTCACCCTGCTTCTGCCCCTGCGGGGAGACCTCCACCAGAGACCTGACCCCTCTACGGCCAGGGCCGGGGCTTCTCCACAGCCACCTGCTGCTGACCAAGAAGGGTTCGCCATCGGCTAACAGTGGCGGTGGTGGGGATACGGGGGAGGCCAGACACCAAGGATAACAGAACACCAGGAACCCAGAGCCCCTCCCTCTGCTACAGCCGCCGCGATCCACGCGCTGTCACTCATCTCCAGGCCGGCAGGCTGCGGGGTATCATCCTACTTTCTGGGGGAGGCAGCTGAGATGCAGAGAGGCCAAGGACTGCCCCAAGGGCCCCCAGTGAGCCAGGCCGGCACAGAATCGGCTCTCTGTACCACGCCCCTGTGGCTCCCAAGGGCTCCCCAAGCCATCACCGCCTTGAGACACCCTGTTCACAGGTGACAAAACTGAGACCAAAGAGGAGATAACACTTGTCAAGAGCCACAAAGCCCAAGGCCACAAACATGCACCCATTTCCATCTCATCCAGAAGGAAGGAAGCAGCCGCCAGGGTGGGTGCCAGTCGGGAGGTGAATAGCCTGGGCCTGACGACTGTGATCAGAAGCCTGGGGTGGCTCGGAGGAGGTGGCCCTGAGAAGAGCCCGCAGGGACACTCTTCCAAGACCACCGGACCCAGCTCTGAGTCCTTCCCAGGCGGCCAGGTCTGGAGTGGGCCCAGGAACTGACAGATGGGGACCCGGGCCCAATTACCAAGAAGGGAGAGTGGCCCAGGGCCAGGGCTGGGTGCTCCTCACGGATGACCCCCTTGCACAGCCGTACCGTCTTCCCAGCCTCCTGCCTCAGGACCACTCGGCCCAGGAACCAGAACTGAAGGGTATCTCTGGGAAGACTGGGGCCCTCCCTGTACTTAAGACGCTGAGCTCCTGGGCAGGTACTCAACACCCTAGGGCTGGATTCCTCCGTTGGGAACCTAGTGACCCTACGGTTCAGGATCCCATGAGACAATAAATGTGAGAGGATTTTCTAAATTTTAAAGGGCCACGGCTACCAAGAGAAGAACAAGGTAACTCTCAAAACACCAGGCATGACCATGCCATGAGTGGGGGGCCCGGGCCCTACAGGAGCTCTGCCCTGATTCCAGGAAGCAGCCAGTCCAGCGATGACCAGCTGCTGCTTCTGTTCATTCATTCATTCACTCAGTCATTCTGGAAACACAGGCCTCTGGCCCCCAGTGGCAGCTGCCCCTCCCGTTTCCCCAATCTGAATTTGCAAACCCTGGGTCAACAGCCGGCAGAAGCAACGAAACAGAAACCCTCTTTGATGTTAAAACGCATGCAATCAGGGCTCCCTGCACAGAACATGCGCTCAATAAATATGTGCAGGATCAAATCTGCATCCTGATCTCAAGATGTGGGTCCTGGGATCAGAGTGTCTGGGTTCTGTGAGAGGTAAGTCACATGCTGAGACTCAAAGGAAGAGTTTTCAAGGAGGGGGCGTGGCCTTGAATCCATGCAGTACCTGCTTCTGGTGGTTCCCTTCCTCCTGCACTGGCAGAGGAAGTGGGGTGGAGTCAGCAAACCAGCCAACCTCCACCCCAAAGAAGGAAGGAAGCCCAAGGCCACAAACATGCACCCATTTCCATCTCATCCAGAAGGAGGGCAGCCAGGGTGGGTGCCAGTCGGGAGGTGAATAGCCTGGGCCTGACGACTGTGATCAGAAGCCTGGGGTGGCTCGGAGGAGGTGGCCCTGAGAAGAGCCCGCAGGGACACTCTTCCAAGACCACCGGACCCAGCTCTGAGTCCTTCCCAGGCGGCCAGGTCTGGAGTGGGCCCAGGAACTGACAGATGGGGACCCGGGCCCAATTACCAAGAAGGGAGAGTGGCCCAGGGCCAGGGCTGGGTGCTCCTCACGGATGACCCCCTTGCACAGCCGTACCGTCTTCCCAGCCTCCTGCCTCAGGACCACTCGGCCCAGGAACCAGAACTGAAGGGTATCTCTGGGAAGACTGGGGCCCTCCCTGTACTTAAGACGCTGAGCTCCTGGGCAGGTACTCAACACCCTAGGGCTGGATTCCTCCGTTGGGAACCTAGTGACCCTACGGTTCAGGATCCCATGAGACAATAAATGTGAGAGGATTTTCTAAATTTTAAAGGGCCACGGCTACCAAGAGAAGAACAAGGTAACTCTCAAAACACCAGGCATGACCATGCCATGAGTGGGGGCCGGTCCCTACAGGAGCTCTGCCCTGATTCCAGGAAGCAGCCAGTCCAGCGATGACCAGCTGCTGCTTCTGTTCATTCATTCATTCACTCAGTCATTCTGGAAACACAGGCCTCTGGCCCCCAGTGGCAGCTGCCCCTCCCGTTTCCCCAATCTGAATTTGCAAACCCTGGGTCAACAGCCGGCAGAAGCAACGAAACAGAAACCCTCTTTGATGTTAAAACGCATGCAATCAGGGCTCCCTGCACAGAACATGCGCTCAATAAATATGTGCAGGATCAAATCTGCATCCTGATCTCAAGATGTGGGTCCTGGGATCAGAGTGTCTGGGTTCTGTGAGAGGTAAGTCACATGCTGAGACTCAAAGGAAGAGTTTTCAAGGAGGGGGCGTGGCCTTGAATCCATGCAGTACCTGCTTCTGGTGGTTCCCTTCCTCCTGCACTGGCAGAGGAAGTGGGGTGGAGTCCAGCAAACCAGGCCCAACCTCCACCCCAAACACACACCCACACACCCAGACACCCCCCACACACTCCCGTCTTTCCAACCTTTTCCTTTCCTTAAAGGATGAAAACCCACACTCCCAGGTCAGCCTAGTGGGCGGGCATCCCTCAGGGTGTCGGGGAGGAGGTCAAGCTGATTCCGTCCTCCCCTCCCAGCCAGGCTTCCTACACACGTGCAGGGGGCCACGTGCGGACTGGAGCGTGGGACTGCCACCCCCCTCGGCTCCAGAGCGCTTCAGTGTCATCGGCCTGAGGCCGCCTGTCTTTCCCCCTCCTCCCCCACCAGCGGCTCAGTGGCTCTGGCACTTACGTCTAGGCTCCCGGGGTCCATCCACGGTCACCTTGATGGCTCGGTGGTAGGTGGCCACTTGCGTGGGGCTGGTGAACACGGTGATGGTCAGTGTGAAACTCTTCCCTGGGGAGTAGGGAATAAAGGCAGGAGGTTGGCACCTGGAAGCTATTCACACCACCCTGAAACTCTCACCTTCCAGAAGAGGCAGTCTCTCCCCTTTGACCCTGGGCAGAAGGTAAGGCTCGGGGGGACATTCAAGCTGCTGGGGTTGGCCTTCGAGGCCCCCGGAGGTCTGGCCCCAATTCGATCACATCCCCCGATCACAGGCAACCCTGTGCTCCAGCCATCCTGGCTTATTTCTCCCCTGATTCTCAGCCTTTGTGTGTGCTATTCCTTCTACCCAGAGGCTCTCAGGATTTGGGGGTGGGGACCTAGGATGCGTACGTATTTTCTCCTGAAAATAATTAGCAACCTTTATACAAAAATTTGAGACTACAGGAAATACAAAAAAAGAAGAAGAGAATCTTCCACAGTTCCACCAGCCAGAGAGAAACAATATTAACAGTTGGGTGTTCTCTCTGGCAACTTTTTCTTGTGAGAGTGTGTTTTCACACAGTTGCAATGGCACTAAAATAAATACTTCCATACCCTCTTTTTCTGGGTCACTTAACATCACATCATAAGCACTTATGTCATTAAAAATTCTTTATAAACTTCATTTTTCATGGCTGCAGAACATTTCCACACGTGGGAGCCTCATCTTTTATTTATCCATCTCCTTATCTTGAGCATTCATGCTGCCGCTGACTTCTTACTAGCGTGTGCAGCTGGGGCTGGAAAGAGGGCTGATTTGGGAACTCCAGACATTTGTAGACACAACTGTTATTTCCAGGACTCTGTTCTATTTTAGATAGACATTTGAAATCATTCAAAATTTTAGGGAATAAACTGAAAATCATCGTTTTGTCCTACCAGCCCCCCAGCACACGTGCAGGGGCCACGTGCGGACTGGAGCGTGGGACTGCCACCCCTCGGCTCCAGAGCTTCAGTGTCATCGGCCTGAGGCCGCCTGTCTTTCCCCTCCTCCCCACCAGCGGCTCAGTGGCTCTGGCACTTACGTCTAGGCTCCCGGGGTCCATCCACGGTCACCTTGATGGCTCGGTGGTAGGTGGCCACTTGCGTGGGGCTGGTGAACACGGTGATGGTCAGTGTGAAACTCTTCCCTGGGGAGTAGGGAATAAAGGCAGGAGGTTGGCACCTGGAAGCTATTCACACCACCCTGAAACTCTCACCTTCCAGAAGAGGCAGTCTCTCCCCTTTGACCCTGGGCAGAAGGTAAGGCTCGGGGGGACATTCAAGCTGCTGGGGTTGGCCTTCGAGGCCCCCGGAGGTCTGGCCCCAATTCGATCACATCCCCCGATCACAGGCAACCCTGTGCTCCAGCCATCCTGGCTTATTTCTCCCCTGATTCTCAGCCTTTGTGTGTGCTATTCCTTCTACCCAGAGGCTCTCAGGATTTGGGGGTGGGGACCTAGGATGCGTACGTATTTTCTCCTGAAAATAATTAGCAACCTTTATACAAAAATTTGAGACTACAGGAAATACAAAAAAAGAAGAAGAGAATCTTCCACAGTTCCACCAGCCAGAGAGAAACAATATTAACAGTTGGGTGTTCTCTCTGGCAACTTTTTCTTGTGAGAGTGTGTTTTCACACAGTTGCAATGGCACTAAAATAAATACTTCCATACCCTCTTTTTCTGGGTCACTTAACATCACATCATAAGCACTTATGTCATTAAAAATTCTTTATAAACTTCATTTTTCATGGCTGCAGAACATTTCCACACGTGGGAGCCTCATCTTTTATTTATCCATCTCCTTATCTTGAGCATTCATGCTGCCGCTGACTTCTTACTAGCGTGTGCAGCTGGGGCTGGAAAGAGGGCTGATTTGGGAACTCCAGACATTTGTAGACACAACTGTTATTTCCAGGACTCTGTTCTATTTTTAGATAGACATTTGGCTCCAAAGTCTCCATTCAAAATTCCTGAGGGGGAATAAACTGAAAATCATCGTTTTTGTGTTACCATTTAAAATCAAACAACCTTCTGTTTATAAAAATTTTTGTCTATACCTCTGCTTGTTTCCTTAGACTAGATTCCAAGAAGCGGTGAGTGATTTCATCACATCCGTGGGGGGAGATGGATTCAGGGATGCTGATCTCTCCAGCGAGATGCCTCCCCAGAGACAAGCGACATGATCAGCCTCTTCGGGAGCATGTCTATCAAGGTGGAAGATCTCTGAGTCGCTCTTGATTTCATCAGCTTTGTTCTATTACCCGTGAGACTGAACTATTTTATATGTTTATCATCTGTTCTCATCCAACAGAAATGACTGTTTCAGAGTCTTCCATACCTTTGAGAGTCTTTAATTTTTTGTTAAGAAATGCATTTTATTTATTTACTTATGGCTATTGTGGGTTTTCACTGTTGCTGCAGGCTCTTCTCTAGTTGCAGGGAGTGGGGGCAACTCTCTAGCTGAGGTGAGCAGGCTTCTTGTTGCGGTGACTTCTCTCATTGTGGAACTCGGGCTCTAGGGCACACGGGCTTCAGCAGTTGTGGCACGTGGGCTCCATGGCTGTGGCTCACAGGCTTAGTTGCTCCACAGCAGGTGGGATCTTCCCGGATCAGGGATCGAACCTGTCTTTCCTGCATTGGCTGGCAAACTCTTTACCACTGAGCTAGCAGGAAAGCCCCATACTTTTGGGGCTTTAATGCCTTAGGAAAAAAAACCAACCACTCTCTATCAAGTTTGTTAACACTTCTCTTGTCCTATTTGGGTCAATCGGTTTCCCACTTCACTGACCCTTACATTTTGCTTTCTGATTCCGAGCTGATGTGCATGTTCACTTCTACCTCTAGTTTGTGATTTCTCTTTTTGTGTTTAGGGAAGTTTTACCATGGAACCAGCAGATAAAAGGGACCTTGATCAACATCATTCTCTCTACCTCCAATATTGGATTCTTTGATTCTTCTGGGGACTCACTGGTTGGCCTGGTATAAGGACAACTGTTATTTCCAGGACTCTGTTCTATTTTAGATAGACATTTGGCTCCAAAGTCTCCATTCAAAATTCCTGAGGGGAATAAACTGAAAATCATCGTTTTGTGTTACCATTTAAAATCAAACAACCTTCTGTTTATAAAAATTTTTGTCTATACCTCTGCTTGTTTCCTTAGACTAGATTCCAAGAAGCGGTGAGTGATTTCATCACATCCGTGGGGGGAGATGGATTCAGGGATGCTGATCTCTCCAGCGAGATGCCTCCCCAGAGACAAGCGACATGATCAGCCTCTTCGGGAGCATGTCTATCAAGGTGGAAGATCTCTGAGTCGCTCTTGATTTCATCAGCTTTGTTCTATTACCCGTGAGACTGAACTATTTTATATGTTTATCATCTGTTCTCATCCAACAGAAATGACTGTTTCAGAGTCTTCCATACCTTTGAGAGTCTTTAATTTTTTGTTAAGAAATGCATTTTATTTATTTACTTATGGCTATTGTGGGTTTTCACTGTTGCTGCAGGCTCTTCTCTAGTTGCAGGGAGTGGGGGCAACTCTCTAGCTGAGGTGAGCAGGCTTCTTGTTGCGGTGACTTCTCTCATTGTGGAACTCGGGCTCTAGGGCACACGGGCTTCAGCAGTTGTGGCACGTGGGCTCCATGGCTGTGGCTCACAGGCTTAGTTGCTCCACAGCAGGTGGGATCTTCCCGGATCAGGGATCGAACCTGTCTTTCCTGCATTGGCTGGCAAACTCTTTACCACTGAGCTAGCAGGAAAGCCCCATACTTTTGGGGCTTTAATGCCTTAGGAAAAAAAACCAACCACTCTCTATCAAGTTTGTTAACACTTCTCTTGTCCTATTTGGGTCAATCGGTTTCCCACTTCACTGACCCTTACATTTTGCTTTCTGATTCCGAGCTGATGTGCATGTTCACTTCTACCTCTAGTTTGTGATTTCTCTTTTTGTGTTTAGGGAAGTTTTACCATGGAACCAGCAGATAAAAGGGACCTTGATCAACATCATTCTCTCTACCTCCAATATTGGATTCTTTGATTCTTCTGGGGACTCACTGGTTGGCCTGGTATAAGGTAAAGGTCTTTCCTCAAAGGGCAACCTGATTTTCCCAGCACCTTTTCTGAAATGGGAGTCTCCTTTCCTGCCTGGCTCTCTATTGCCACCAAGGCCTCAGTGTTGTATGAGGTAGGGGAGGGGTGTGGGCGAGCTTTACTGATCCCTAAGTCACACTGGCCTCCTTCTGCCCTGCCTCTGATCAGTCCTCTCTCTGGCCTCCAGTTACAGGCCTGGGGACTCCCTGAGGGCGGGGGCCGATGGTCCTGTGCACTTGCGTTCCCCAGGGCTGCCCTGCTACTCTGAACACCCCTCCAGGGCTGGCAGACCCAATTCCATATTCCCACTTCACAGACAGGAGACAAAAGTTTGGGGGGGTGGGGACTGTAGGGGGGAGGGAACAATAGCTTAGCAAGACTAATTGATCCAGCGATGGTGTGATAATTCTATCCCCAGAAACAGGACAACCCAAAGCAAAAAAAAACAGCCATAAAAACGAACGAAACTGCCATTAGCATAGACAAGGATGGACCTAGAGGGCGCCATACAGAGGGAAATAAGTCAGAAAGAGAAAAACACGTATCACGGATTCGTGCATATAGGCGTATGCTAGAAAAATGGTACAGGTGAGTATCTGCACAGCAGCAACAGAGACACAGAAGAAGAGAACAAATGCATGACACCACGGGGGAAAGGGGTGGGTGGGGTGAGCCAGGAGACTGGGACTGACATGTACATACACCACTAAGTACGCGACAGATCACTAACGAGGACCTACTGCAGAGGCAGGGATCGCTGCTAAGCGCTCCACGGTGAACAAAACTAGAGGGTGTATGTTTACACGCAGTCGATTCCCTCTGCTCTACCGTGGAAACTGGTACAACACGTTAAACCAACTATGTGTGTGTTAGTCGCTCAGCTGTGTCTCACTCTTTGCAACCCTGTGGACCGCGGCCTGCCAGGTTCACAGCATTTCCCAGGCAAGAACGCTGGAGTGGCAAGAACTCCAGCAGGGGCTCCAGAACGATCTGGAGAGGTGGGAGGGGGAGGGAGCTGGGAGGGACGTTCAAGAGGGAGGGGAGGGAGGGGACGTATGAATACCTATGGCTGATTCAGGTTGGTGTTTGGCAGAAAACAACAAAAATTCCGTACCTTCGGTTAAAACAGTAAATAAAAAATCAAAACCCTGTCAATGCCAAAAAAAAAAAAAAAGGGAATGCTGGAGCGGGTTGCCATTGCCTTCTCCAGGGAATCTTCCCAGCCCAGGGATCGAACCTGGGTCTCCTGCAGGCAGATTCTTCACCATCTGAGCCATCAAGGATGCCCCTAAAACAACTCCAGCAACAATTTAAAAAAGAAAACCAGCCAGGATGCTGGGGTAACACCAAGGAAACCAAGAGCTTCTGAGCCTGGGAGGGTGCGTGGCTGGGGGTGGGAGGGTAGAGGGGTGGTAAGGTTTTAAATTGAGGTCTGATTCAAACTGGGAAGCGGGGGTGGGGGGTGGGGTGCTCTCTGGAGGGATTTTCCAGAATCGGCAGCTGGGAGCAGGGATGGAAATGCACCTGCACCTGACCTGGAGCTCTGGGCCAGAAAAACCCGTCTGGCCCCTCACTTAGAACACAGGGGCACTTTCCATGGTTTCTGGAAATAGAAAATGCAGAAAGTCTCTTGGCCTCAGGCTCCCTGCCCACCCCCTGCCAGGGACCCTCCTTCCCCCTGACTGCTTCCCTTCCCTCTGAGGGCCTTCCCTGCTGGACCCTCTCTCCACCTCGCCAGGGGCTCTCCAGGGGCCCCCGGGCTTACGCCCTTCCATCACCTCCTTGGTCCTGCAGGGTGCCAAGCCTGCAGGGTGGCTTAGGTGGCCAGCCCAGAGCCGCTGGACCGTGGGGCCCCACGCTCGCAGGTTCACTGAAGTGCTCTGTTTTTCACCTCGCTTCCTTGGAAGGTGAAAAGTCACTCTCTCTGAAGGAGGCATTTTGATCTTGGCATGCCTCTCAGAATTGAGCAGGCTCGAGAACTGGGATGGGAAAAAAAAAGAAAAACCAAAGGACAACTCTAGCATTCCTAGCCTCCAGCTGAAACGTAGCATCTCTCTTAGTACGGACGCAGGCAACACACCACAGGGCATTACAGGCCCGACTCCCCTAGCATTCCTAGCGGAGGGAGGGAGCTGGGAGGGACGTTCAAGAGGGAGGGAGGAGGGACGTATGAATACCTACTGATCGGGGTTTTGGCAGAAAACAACAAAAATTCCGTACCTTCGGTTAAAACAGTAAATAAAAAATCAAAACCCTGTCAATGCCAAAAAAAAAAAAAAAGGGAATGCTGGAGCGGGTTGCCATTGCCTTCTCCAGGGAATCTTCCCAGCCCAGGGATCGAACCTGGGTCTCCTGCAGGCAGATTCTTCACCATCTGAGCCATCAAGGATGCCCCTAAAACAACTCCAGCAACAATTTAAAAAAGAAAACCAGCCAGGATGCTGGGGTAACACCAAGGAAACCAAGAGCTTCTGAGCCTGGGAGGGTGCGTGGCTGGGGGTGGGAGGGTAGAGGGGTGGTAAGGTTTTAAATTGAGGTCTGATTCAAACTGGGAAGCGGGGGTGGGGGGTGGGGTGCTCTCTGGAGGGATTTTCCAGAATCGGCAGCTGGGAGCAGGGATGGAAATGCACCTGCACCTGACCTGGAGCTCTGGGCCAGAAAAACCCGTCTGGCCCCTCACTTAGAACACAGGGGCACTTTCCATGGTTTCTGGAAATAGAAAATGCAGAAAGTCTCTTGGCCTCAGGCTCCCTGCCCACCCCCTGCCAGGGACCCTCCTTCCCCCTGACTGCTTCCCTTCCCTCTGAGGGCCTTCCCTGCTGGACCCTCTCTCCACCTCGCCAGGGGCTCTCCAGGGGCCCCCGGGCTTACGCCCTTCCATCACCTCCTTGGTCCTGCAGGGTGCCAAGCCTGCAGGGTGGCTTAGGTGGCCAGCCCAGAGCCGCTGGACCGTGGGGCCCCACGCTCGCAGGTTCACTGAAGTGCTCTGTTTTTCACCTCGCTTCCTTGGAAGGTGAAAAGTCACTCTCTCTGAAGGAGGCATTTTGATCTTGGCATGCCTCTCAGAATTGAGCAGGCTCGAGAACTGGGATGGGAAAAAAAAAGAAAAACCAAAGGACAACTCTAGCATTCCTAGCCTCCAGCTGAAACGTAGCATCTCTCTTTAGTACGGACGCAGGCAACACACCACAGGGCATTACAGCGGTCTCCGCGACCTTGTCGCCAACAGACGCCACAGGTAGTTACATATCACATTACAGATGCTGCAGCTTTCTTTAAATATCTTTTATGCTCGTCACAACTTCAAAGTCACAGTCGTCATCAAACCCTTGCTAGATCTTGCTATGTAACACGCCAACAAGGCAGCATATCTATTCCATTAAAAAAAAAAAAAAAAACGCTTTGCTGTCTATGTTTTAATTTAACTGGTTTTCACTGCCATCCTCTGTATTTCATTTCACTCTCTTTTTCTGCGTGGTCCACGTTTTTAGAAATTTATTTCTTTTTAATTAGAGGATAACTGTTTTATAATATTGTGTTGATTTATGTCCTACATCAATGTGACTCAGCCATAGGTATACACATGTCCCCTCCCTCGTGAACCTCCCTCCCGCCTCCCGCTCCATCCCACTCCTCCAGATTAAAAAACACTATTCTGAAACTCTTAAAGGGGTTTTGGGAGCAATGGAAGGTTAAGAAGCTCAGCCTGAAGCATTACAGACCTTCCCATTTTCACTCGATGGGCCTGAATTTCCTCCTAATGCTTATTACTGTGACTAATCCAACTACTTATTTGTTTTATTTTGTCTCTCTTTGCTAGATGAAATGGCTGGATGGCATCGTCAATTCAATGGACATGAGTCTGAACAAACTCCAGGAGACAGGAAAGGATCGGGAAACTTGGCGTGCTGCAGTCCATGGGGATGCGAAGAGTTGGACACGACTGAGCAACTGAACAACAACAAGATGATAAGCTCCGTACGGGCGAGAATTTCTGCCCTGTTCACTGCTGTCCTCAGCCACTAGGACAGCGTCTGGCACATAGCATATGCTCAATTAATGTTTGTTAAATGAAATAAGGGCAGAGGTTACTGCTCCCATTTTACAGATGAGAAAACTAAGGCCCACAGCGGGGCAATGAATTGGCCAGGTCACACAACACCCAGGCAGGGCCGGGAAATGCTGGCATGTACCGGAGCCTGCCCCTCCCACCAACTCTAAGCACCTGCTCCCCAGAAGGGGGAACCTCCACTCTACCAGGCAGCAAACTACAGGCCAGTCTCGAGGTCACCAGCCCACCTCAACAGCATCCTCTCAGTTTTCAAGCCTGATACCACCCCTCCCAGGTACCCACAGAGAGGAGGGAGGGAGAAGGGGGAGGCGCTGGGACCTGGGAGCAGAAGTGGGAGGGAGGGGTAGGTGGCAGGTGCCACAGGAGGCAGGAGCCCAAGGAACCAGGGACGGGGGAAGCTGTCTCCCTGAGTGCCTTTCATGTCTCTCTCCACACAGCAGCAAACCCCCAGCCCCTCTCCTGGTTTTCACTGCCATCCTCTGTATTTCATTTCACTCTCTTTTCTGCGTGGTCCACGTTTTTAGAAATTTATTTCTTTTAATTAGAGGATAACTGTTTTATAATATTGTGTTGATTTATGTCCTACATCAATGTGACTCAGCCATAGGTATACACATGTCCCCTCCCTCGTGAACCTCCCTCCCGCCTCCCGCTCCATCCCACTCCTCCAGATTAAAAAACACTATTCTGAAACTCTTAAAGGGGTTTTGGGAGCAATGGAAGGTTAAGAAGCTCAGCCTGAAGCATTACAGACCTTCCCATTTTCACTCGATGGGCCTGAATTTCCTCCTAATGCTTATTACTGTGACTAATCCAACTACTTATTTGTTTTATTTTGTCTCTCTTTGCTAGATGAAATGGCTGGATGGCATCGTCAATTCAATGGACATGAGTCTGAACAAACTCCAGGAGACAGGAAAGGATCGGGAAACTTGGCGTGCTGCAGTCCATGGGGATGCGAAGAGTTGGACACGACTGAGCAACTGAACAACAACAAGATGATAAGCTCCGTACGGGCGAGAATTTCTGCCCTGTTCACTGCTGTCCTCAGCCACTAGGACAGCGTCTGGCACATAGCATATGCTCAATTAATGTTTGTTAAATGAAATAAGGGCAGAGGTTACTGCTCCCATTTTACAGATGAGAAAACTAAGGCCCACAGCGGGGCAATGAATTGGCCAGGTCACACAACACCCAGGCAGGGCCGGGAAATGCTGGCATGTACCGGAGCCTGCCCCTCCCACCAACTCTAAGCACCTGCTCCTCAGAAGGGAGAACCTCCACTCTACCAGGCAGCAAACTACAGGCCAGTCTCGAGGTCACCAGCCCACCTCAACAGCATCCTCTCAGTTTTCAAGCCTGATACCACCCCTCCCAGGTACCCACAGAGAGGAGGGAGGGAGAAGGGGGAGGCGCTGGGACCTGGGAGCAGAAGTGGGAGGGAGGGGTAGGTGGCAGGTGCCACAGGAGGCAGGAGCCCAAGGAACCAGGGACGGGGGAAGCTGTCTCCCTGAGTGCCTTTCATGTCTCTCTCCACACAGCAGCAAACCCATCCAGCCCCCTCTCCCCTCTCTTACAAAGGAGGTGGATGCCTTCGTGCAGGAACCCCAGGCAAATCTAGGTGCAACGCCTGGCCCGTGGGCAGGCAGCCTGGGTAGGAGAGGGAGAAGTCCTACTCTGGAAATTGCTGCTTGGTGGGGCCGACAGCGGCCCCCTGCTTTCCCACAGGGCCGGGTTCGGTCGCTGGATGGAACAGCACAAACAGCAGAGTCTGGCAGTGTGCCTTGGGCAAGTCTCTGTCCTTTTCACCCGGGTTCCTGTGGAGCAAGCCCCAACCGTGGACAGTGGAGGAGACATCTCCCATGGCCTCTGGATTTGTTCAATGTCCCTCTAAGCCTGCACCCACAACCACATCCCAAGGTTTCTTTTTAACCAGTTCATGACAGTTCAGCTCTTTTCGTCTTCCCCTAGGCCCAGTGGCCCGCTCCAAAAGAGCATTTTGGGGGTTTGTGGTGCATGGTCCTCAAGAGGTGGGATGTGGGGGGGTGGGAGGATGCAGGTGTCTCGTCCTGCACAGGGTAATGAACTAGTCACTCTTCCCGTGTGTGAAAAAGCTGTATATATAGATTCTGAGCCATGAGCCAAACTCAGGTTTACATAAAACAAAAACATTTTTGGACTCGTTTAATATTGAGTTTTCCAGGAGAGAAGACAGTTCTTATTCTTTTGTTTTCATTTTGCCAAGAATTTCTCACAGCTTCAGCAAATCATGTCACTGAGAACAGTGCCATATTCAGACCTGGAGTCACACACACCTGGCCCGTTGGGCCAGGAGTCACGGGGCTTCCTTCCGGTAGAGGTGCGAACACCCATCTAGCTCAGAGTGTCTGTCGGCTCGCCCAAAATTTACATATTCAAATAGATATAGTACGATAAGTTACTTTTCCTTTTTCTCTTCATTATAGTTATGGAATGACATGGATTGTGAGAAGGCACGTAGGTGGCATTCTCTTGCACATTTCAAGTATACAATGGTAGAGGGCACGTTGCAGAAATTTGCAGCGAGAAGGGACGCTGGGTCTGGCAGGGCGGGGACTTCAGCCTTAATCACTGCAGGAGTGCCTTGGTTTCCTTCCCTTTCTTCTCTTGGTTTACATTTCCAGGCTCATCGTGAGAGCTCTGTGGTGGTACTGTGTGTATGTCTTGCACGGAAATCTCTCTTCTCAGAATTAAGACAGGATCAAGGGATAAAAAGCAAGGAAACAAACAGAAGTTTCCATCTGGATTCTTAAGTTCTGGCAGAAGTCAGCCAGCCACAAAAAGGCTTTGAGTCCCAAACCCCAGCCCATCCTGACTCTCAAACGGTGGCCCAAACTGTCAACCACCGACGGTCCCTCAGAGGGAATTTCCCAATTGGCGGGCGTGGCATGGCAGATACGTAGCTGCGCGCCACGGGACGGTGTCCTCCTTCCTCACTACCAGCCGCCTCCACTTCTCCCAGTCAACAATTCTCACCTTCTGGGCTTCCCCCACCCCCGCCCAAACCACACCATAATCAGAGAATCAGTGACTATCACCACTCAAAGGGACTTCAAAGGTCTCCTCCAGTCCCAGGCACTTGAAGTAATACAACCTCTAACCTGCATCCAGCTCTCCGTAGGTGCCAACTGATACGCTAGTACCAGTTTCCTTAATGCTCACAGAAATCCCACGAGGTAGGTACCATTACCAGCCCCATTTTGCAGATGGGGAAATGGAGAGGAAACAACGGAAACCCAGAGAGACTGGGCCATTTGCCTAATGTCATCCAGCAAGTCACTGGCAGAGCTGGGACTGAAATCCAGGTGGGCTGATTGCAGAGCTCAGGCTGTTTCACGCCACGAGCCTCCGTGGAGGCCTTGAAACCTCCACTCAGGCCTCTTCTGCCTCGAGGGCCACTGAGATTAGCAAGAGAATGGAGTTTAGAAACTCCACCTCCTGCATCTCCCAGAGTCAGGATTCCAGCCTCCCCTGGTGCCCGCTCCAAGCACACACAGCAGAACAAAGCTTTGGAAACCTATCTCCCTTGCTGTGGGCCTTGAGGGGTGGGCGCAGGTCTGTGGGTATCAATACCACAAAGAAATCGTTTTCAGCAGCAGAATGGCCAGGCGAGGTTTCAGTAACAGAGAATCACTATCTCTTCACTTCTCATAGTTCCTCTCCCGGGAGAACGAGTAGGGTGACCCATTCCTGATGCTTTGCTGGGCTCCTAGGGCTGACCCCCCTCTCCTGCTGCAGCGCCAAGGGGCCTCCGCTGTCGCTGGTGGACCCGGCCACTGCCTGAGGTCCAGCGGCAGCCGGGTGAGCCAGCAACAACCAGTGGCGAGTGACTCTCCACTCAGGGCTGGGGCTGGGATTAAGTTGCAAGAGGCCTGAGAGATTGGGAATGACAAAAGGGGCTTGGAGACTAATTAGGAGCAGCAATGAAAGCTTAATTCATAAAAGCAAACATTTTCCATCCATCAACCTGCAACCAGTTAAGGGCAACGTTTGAAAGAAATCTGTGCGTGGGGAAGGGAGCCAACAGGAACAGGAAATGTTTGAAAGAATGTAAACTATTTCAGTTTCATAAAAAGTAACAAGTAAACAGTTATTACATGCAAATAATGCCCTGGTTTTAATTAATGCTGAAAAGTCAAAATATGTTTGACATTTGTATGTATACATTGAACGGCTGGAGAGGAAAAAATGGTGCCCAGATGCCCGTTTCCGCACGGGGCTGGCAGCTCAGAGGGAACTAAAACCTTAAGAAGGTCTTGTTTATTGGTGATGAAAAGTACAATTCTGCCTCAGCCTCTGTGGAAACTGGAAGCAAAGGGAACCTTGCTAGCTTTCTTAACAAGCTGGAGGGGCAGGCTGGTGCCTGGTAAGGACACTCCCCACTTTTCCGCAGCCTGGGCTTAAAGGGCCAGCGAGCCCTCAAGTCTCCATTTCGCCCCGGCAGGGGTTCTAGGATTTCTTAACCCAGAAGTGATGATGGCGTTCAGGTACCAGCCGCCTCCCGCGCCACAGCCCCTGGCAGCAGCCACAGCGGCAGGGCACTGGCATCGGGTCCTGCCTTCCTTCAGACTGCCCGAGGAAGATCAGGCAGGCAGGGTGGCACATCAGCCTTGATTCTAGCCGGGAGGAGGCAGCCTTCAAGCTATGCTTTCCAGCATTCAGCATCCTGCGCTGCATTTGTTTCTTTTCTAAACCACCTTAAGGTTCGAAGGGCTGGCGAAACTGTGGCTTCGGGAGACCACAGCTGGGGAGAGGCAGCCTCAAAGTGTGGCGGAGACTCCACCCCAGTGGAGAGAGTGGTCGGGGTGCTTGGGGCCCCAAAGACCAAGGATCTGTCTAAACCAGCTTCTAAACAGCATGCCAGAAAAGACCGACGAGGCCCCATTTTGAGCCTGTTGGTCCACGGTCTTCTTCCAGTATCTTTTGTGAGACCGGGGTGCTCAGTCGGGAAAGGAGAGGCATGGAAGGCGTCGCAAGTTCGTAAACCCCCAGAATGGGAAGAAAATTGTCTCTTCTGGCAAAAGACCGTAACTTTCTCCACATTCTCAAAAGGATCTGAATCCCGACCGCTTTTTTTGGACAGAGCTGGGCCTGGCAACCTGCTTCTGGAGCTGTCGCCGAGACCCCAGGGCCTCGATCTCAGCTTCCTTCCCTCCACCTCGGCCACGGTCAAAGCCTCCCTTCCGCTCACCTCGCCCACTGCGGCCCACGAAGCGAAGGTCGTTGAACCTGGCCACCTGGTTCTTCATGACGGCCGAGGCATTACGCAGTTCAGCGGAATAGTTCTCATCGTTGCCCGCCATCACTGTCACCACCGTTCCATCTGGCACATCCCCCAGCGCCACCATCCCCAGGGATGTGAAAAGTACTTGCCTCAGCCTCTGTGGAAACTGGAAGCAAAGGGAACCTTGCTAGCTTTCTTAACAAGCTGGAGGGGCAGGCTGGTGCCTGGTAAGGACACTCCCCACTTTTCCGCAGCCTGGGCTTAAAGGGCCAGCGAGCCCTCAAGTCTCCATTTCGCCCCGGCAGGGGTTCTAGGATTTCTTAACCCAGAAGTGATGATGGCGTTCAGGTACCAGCCGCCTCCCGCGCCACAGCCCCTGGCAGCAGCCACAGCGGCAGGGCACTGGCATCGGGTCCTGCCTTCCTTCAGACTGCCCGAGGAAGATCAGGCAGGCAGGGTGGCACATCAGCCTTGATTCTAGCCGGGAGGAGGCAGCCTTCAAGCTATGCTTTCCAGCATTCAGCATCCTGCGCTGCATTTGTTTCTTTTCTAAACCACCTTAAGGTTCGAAGGGCTGGCGAAACTGTGGCTTCGGGAGACCACAGCTGGGGAGAGGCAGCCTCAAAGTGTGGCGGAGACTCCACCCCAGTGGAGAGAGTGGTCGGGTGCTTGGGGCCCCAAAGACCAAGGATCTGTCTAAACCAGCTTCTAAACAGCATGCCAGAAAAGACCGACGAGGCCCCATTTTGAGCCTGTTGGTCCACGGTCTTCTTCCAGTATCTTTTGTGAGACCGGGGTGCTCAGTCGGGAAAGGAGAGGCATGGAAGGCGTCGCAAGTTCGTAAACCCCCAGAATGGGAAGAAAATTGTCTCTTCTGGCAAAAGACCGTAACTTTCTCCACATTCTCAAAAGGATCTGAATCCCGACCGCTTTTTTTGGACAGAGCTGGGCCTGGCAACCTGCTTCTGGAGCTGTCGCCGAGACCCCAGGGCCTCGATCTCAGCTTCCTTCCCTCCACCTCGGCCACGGTCAAAGCCTCCCTTCCGCTCACCTCGCCCACTGCGGCCCACGAAGCGAAGGTCGTTGAACCTGGCCACCTGGTTCTTCATGACGGCCGAGGCATTACGCAGTTCAGCGGAATAGTTCTCATCGTTGCCCGCCATCACTGTCACCACCGTTCCATCTGGCACATCCCCCAGCGCCACCACCTGAGGGCATGGGGGCAGGGGGACAGTTGAGGAAAGCAGGGGAGGGGCTGGGCCGGCAGGCGCACTGCGGATTTTTCAAATGCAGGGTGGAGAAGAGGCTTAAAAACAATAGCGATGGCACTCCACACACAATACAACAAAAATCGGAAGAGAAAAAAATCTCTATACCTTCCACACCCAAATCCCACATCGGCTTTAAGGTTAAGCCTCGTCCTGAAAAACGTACCCTTTCAGTGCAATTCAATCTAAGTGAAAGCGGGGGAGTGAGCACAGCCGCTCTGTCCTGGGGCGCAGTTCCTCTCTTTCCTTCAGCTAGAGCAAAAGAGGAATCAACACGCTCCTAGCAACCAAATCTCTACGTGAAAATAATATCAACAACAATAATAACGGGGCCGCTCCCCACACTCAATTAAAGCAAGAGCCCTTTGGGGTACAAAATGTGGCCTTGAAATGCGGTCCGGGCCCAGTTTATCTGCCTCTGCAGAGCCTGAATTCGTTATGCAGGAAAAATGCAAAATGCAAAACAAGCTGGCGGGTTGAGAGGGGTTGCACAGAAACCCCCTTTAGAGCGAGAGAGGGGCTCTGGCAGCAGGAGGATGCACCTGCTGGGAATTGCAAAATGGAGGTGGCGATGTCCCCCTAATACAGGCTCCCCCACTCCGGCCCCAAGGAGCCTGGGGAGGCAGACGCCTTTTGAAAAGGAATCAGACTGCACAGGCAGTCACAGCCGTTTAAACGTGGCCACCGCGTGCAGGGACTAGGGATCCAGATGGTAAAAATTTCAAGGAGAAAATGTTTGGGGTCTGATTAAAAAGGCCAGATTTCCTGTCAACATCCTGTCTTCTCTTAATTTCAAAGATTCCTTTTAAGCTCCAAGTGACAGTAAAATCTCCGATCTAAGGATTAAAGTCACACGGGCCTCCCCCTCCCCCCTTCCTCCCCCGGAGATTTTCCCCACTGGTATTTTAAGATGTCACCCGGGAGACCTCAAAGAGCCACTCATCCCTTTTTCCAATTTGGAGTCGTCTTAATGGGACCGAAGACGGCCTCAGCTGCCAGGAGCCGCTGTTTCCAACCACCTCGGGCACCCGCCACCCCCAGCCGCCGGCCCTTCCTGCCTTGCCCTTTCTCACGGCAGCTGTGAGAGGTTTAGGGGAAAACCAAGGCGTTTTCGTTTCATCTCGCTGCCCCCTTAAAAAAATGAAAATGAAACACTCGCCTACTCCCCAGCAAAGAGAAAAATTTGCTCCTCTGGATGGCTGGGGGCTGCCAGGGGTGGGAGCGCCCCCAGTCTCGGTCTGACATTCGGGATCCCGGCCGCAACCCGTTTAGGGGTCTGTGCCCCCATCCCCGCCTGGAGCCTCCCGGTGTAAAATTTCAGAAGCCAGGGGCTGACGGTGTGAGCAGGAAGTGTTTCTGAAAGCGGTGCAGGAGGAGGAGGGTAGGCCCTCGCCACCCTCCGCACCCCGCCTCCGGTGTCCTCGCCCCGGTCCCGGAGCTCCTCTGCCCCGCTGCCCGCAGGGCTGTAGCCGAGGGATCGCGTTGGGGAAGAGCGAAACCCCATCCGCCCGCTTCCGCATCAACGTCTCTCCGCAGGACTCCCCGAGGGCGGTGGGGCAAATACCTTAAAAGTCATTCGTGTCGGCGGCAAGCAAGAGCGAACGCCGAAGTCCCCGGGTGGAGCGCGCAAACGCGCCGCGGGTGGCCCGGCTGCTGGGCTCTCACCGCGGGCTCTCGGGCGCGGCCCTCCCCTCCCGCTCCGGGGCTTTGCCTCCTGCAGCGGAGACGCCCGGAGGCGCAGGGCCGACGTCCTCCCGCCCGGGGCCCCGCACTCACCTTGAAGGCGACGGGGAGCGTCTTGTTGCAGCGCCAGTGCGAGGGTAGCACAGAGCAGAGGAAGTTGGGGCTGTCGGTGCGCACGAGCTCGCCCGCGTGGTCCGCCAGCACGTCCACCATCGAGCGCACCTCGGGTCGGGCGCGCCCGCCGGGCCCCACGGCCGCCTGCGCGGTCAGCGCTCCGCTGTTCTCGCCCATCTTGCCGCCGCCGCCGCCGCCGCCGCCGCAGGGGAAGGCCGTGGAGGGAGGTGTGAAGCGGCGGCTCGTGCTCGGGTCTACAGGAATACGCATAACAGCGGCCGTCAGGGCGCCGGGCGGGCGGCGGCGGCTCGGCTCCCCCGGGGGCGGCCGGCGCGGGCGCCTCCTCGGCCGCCGCTGCCGCGAGAAGCGGGAAAGCAGAAGCAGCCGGACTGGAGCCTCAGGGCGCAGGGGGCGGCGCCCGGGGACGCCCCGCCGGGGCCAGCCCGCGGCGAGGCCTCCCTGCCCCGACGGCCCGCTAGTCCCGCATCCTGGGCGCGCGGCCGGCGTGCGGCCGCCCCTCGCCGCGGTCCCGTCTGCCTCGGCCGCGGCGGGGCCCTCGCGGACGGTGCCGCCGCCGCCACCGCCTCCCGCGCCCGCAGCCCGCTCGCGGCCGCCCCACCGACTCCCCGGCCGCAGCCCCAGAACAAATCCTCAAGAATCAAGTGGCCGCGCCGCAGCCGCCCGCGCCGGGTTACTACCCCGGGGCCCGCGAGGGCGGGGCCGGCCCGAGCGACGCGTCGCGCAGCCAATGGGAGCCCCCATCGCGGGCACCTCGGCCGCGCTCGCCGGGGAGGAACGGGGACCGCCGAAGGCCGCCCAACGGGGAGGGGCGGAAGGCTCCGCCCTGGGAGGACGCCGGGGGTCCGGGGGCCCCAGCGCAAAAGCCCCGGGCTCCTCGAGAGTTCTGGGGAGCTGGAGCCGAGGCTAGGAATGTGTTTAAAACGTCTAGTCCTTACAGAGGCGCCTTTGCCGCGGCCTGCTGACGCGGGGGCTGCAGGTTCTCTTCTGTCGCCCTGCCCGGCCGCCCGCAGCCAGACTTCGCCAGCGCTAGCTGCTTTCGGCCTGCGAAGCCTGCACCCTCAGCTGGGGGCTGCGGGAAACCTCAAGGCCGGTAACATCGAGCGGGTAGTGGCCCCAAAGTGGCTTCTAACTACCCCACCTGTCCCGCAAATTATTTTGACCCAAGAACCTCCAACCGCACACGGGATTACGCTCGCCAGCCAGAGGCCTCTGCAGCTCGGAACCATCTTCCCGACCTCACTGGCCCCGGCGCCAACCTGGGGACAGAGGGAAGGGTGTCCCCTACGTGCCCGCATAGACTTGGGGCCGAGTACCATTATTCCTCTCCGTTCTCCCCACGAAATGACGTTCAGAATCGCTCAGGCCTCGCTGCGTTGTCGACCTATAGCTCTTTGTAAAACACGGTGGTTCCTGAAAAACGCGAGCGTTTCCACTCCCCGTCACCCCCAAGCCCCCTGCGGGCAAGTAAACACGGTCTAGAATCACAGAAGAGGACGCCAGTTCCTGGTGAGAAGGAAACTGTTCAGAGAACGCGGGAATGGCTGCAAAGTTAAGGGCCCCGGCTTCCAAAGGAGGGAATTTTCATCCACCCGTGGATGCAAGCTGGCCCCAGCGGGTCCACGCCCACGTCTTCCCCGGGCAGGGCGCTCGGGCTCCGCGGCGGGAAAGCAGACAGCTCTGCCGAGGCTGTTTCTGCTCGCCGGCCTAGGGTCCTCGCTCCCACTCCCGACCGCCTGGCCCAACCACTGCCGGCGGCAAACAGTTCCGTCTGCAGCCTCCTAAGTGGGGAGCGCAGGCTTAGGGACTGGCAACATCAAGGAGGGAAAGTGAAAAGATCAAGTCCCCGCTCGCTCTGGATTATAGCCCCAGATGCGCTCCTTGGAATCTGGGAAACGAACGCGTGCAGTCTCCCCGCCGTTTTGGAGATCTGCTTGGACATTCGTTGTTCCCGGAGTTCGACAGGTGCAAAACGATGGGTTCCAAGCCTTGGGAGAAAAGAAGTATAGGATCCAAGGGTAGGCGCAAGATCTCGCCCTGGATCTGACCCCGGCCCGTCGTGTGCCATTTCGTCGTTGCCAAACGAAATCAAGCCCTGCATTGGGTCCAGGGTGGGCTAGCTCGGGCCCAGCCTCGACCACCTGGAGATCTGGTCCCCAGCCCTGTCAGAGCCTCTGGGCGGTTCCTCAGGCCATTTAGAGAGCGGGGACAACGAAAGTCCTTCACTGGCTTTTTTTTTTTTTTTCTTCCCATACAGTCTACACATTGGTTGGAGTTGCAGATCTCTGGGCCCGGGCCTGCACACTCGTAGGAGCACTGACACTGGCCAAAGAACTGGAGGAAAGTGAGGAACAGGGGTCTCGGCGTGCCTTGCTCTGGGAGCTTCCGGGGGCAAAGGCCCACCTCCTCCCATCCAGGTAGGGCGGGGAGGGCGGGGAGCGCGGGGCCAGGGAGGGCGGGCGACTGCGCCCTGGAGCGGCTTTGGGGCCAGGACCTGCTGCGTCTGGGGTTTGTAAATTCGATTTGTTGAGTGGTTTTGGTTTGTAACCGTGTCCTTACTTGCCTCTCCGCCTGATTCTTTTTTCACGAGTCGTCAAACAGAAGAGGACGCCAGTTCCTGGTGAGAAGGAAACTGTTCAGAGAACGCGGGAATGGCTGCAAAGTTAAGGGCCCCGGCTTCCAAAGGAGGGAATTTTCATCCACCCGTGGATGCAAGCTGGCCCCAGCGGGTCCACGCCCACGTCTTCCCCGGGCAGGGCGCTCGGGCTCCGCGGCGGGAAAGCAGACAGCTCTGCCGAGGCTGTTTCTGCTCGCCGGCCTAGGGTCCTCGCTCCCACTCCCGACCGCCTGGCCCAACCACTGCCGGCGGCAAACAGTTCCGTCTGCAGCCTCCTAAGTGGGGAGCGCAGGCTTAGGGACTGGCAACATCAAGGAGGGAAAGTGAAAAGATCAAGTCCCCGCTCGCTCTGGATTATAGCCCCAGATGCGCTCCTTGGAATCTGGGAAACGAACGCGTGCAGTCTCCCCGCCGTTTTGGAGATCTGCTTGGACATTCGTTGTTCCCGGAGTTCGACAGGTGCAAAACGATGGGTTCCAAGCCTTGGGAGAAAAGAAGTATAGGATCCAAGGGTAGGCGCAAGATCTCGCCCTGGATCTGACCCCGGCCCGTCGTGTGCCATTTCGTCGTTGCCAAACGAAATCAAGCCCTGCATTGGGTCCAGGGTGGGCTAGCTCGGGCCCAGCCTCGACCACCTGGAGATCTGGTCCCCAGCCCTGTCAGAGCCTCTGGGCGGTTCCTCAGGCCATTTAGAGAGCGGGGACAACGAAAGTCCTTCACTGGCTTTTTTTTTTTCTTCCCATACAGTCTACACATTGGTTGGAGTTGCAGATCTCTGGGCCCGGGCCTGCACACTCGTAGGAGCACTGACACTGGCCAAAGAACTGGAGGAAAGTGAGGAACAGGGGTCTCGGCGTGCCTTGCTCTGGGAGCTTCCGGGGGCAAAGGCCCACCTCCTCCCATCCAGGTAGGGCGGGGAGGGCGGGGAGCGCGGGGCCAGGGAGGGCGGGCGACTGCGCCCTGGAGCGGCTTTGGGGCCAGGACCTGCTGCGTCTGGGGTTTGTAAATTCGATTTGTTGAGTGGTTTTGGTTTGTAACCGTGTCCTTACTTGCCTCTCCGCCTGATTTCTCCTTCTCATCCTACTGCGGAGTAACAAATGGGTTTCCTGAGAATAGGACTCCGGTGAGTCCTGGCACCTGGCACAATACCCGGCACAGGCCGGGCACGGCTCCAGCCCAAGAGAAGGTGCTCGCGGCCGGTGGATGCCAGCACCAGGGAACCTGGGTTTGTAGAGGCGCGGGTGCCCAGCGGGAGGTCGCCGGGGCTGCCGGAGCAGGAGAAGTTCCGGGATCCACCACTAGTTGGCGCCAGCCTCAGAGATGCCCCGCCAGAGTCGGTACAGATGTGCACCAGCTGCAGTCCTGCGTTAGGGCGCCCATGGCCGCCTCCTACAAGCTGCCCTTTCTGGACAGACCTCCCGCCTGATTCCTCACCATCTGTGTGGCCATGGACAAACCATTGCCTTTGCGGTAGACCGATGACTGCCCTCCCTGGCCCCGATGGACACCGACTCTCTGTGCCTTTGCATCTCTTGACACTGGAGGGTTCCTGCCCCCACTGACCCATGCCAGAAAGTTCTCTCTGGTAGACGTGAACAGTACTTTCCTGTCCGTTCCCGGATGAGGAACACGCACAGAAGGACAGACCAGCTCATTCTGAATTTCAGCCTAAGCAACCTAAGACCAACCCATTTTGACAGACCCCAGACTGACAGACCTAGGGTCACACCTCTCTCTCTCCTCTCCCTATCCCCTCTCTCCTTATTTTCAAAGGAGAGTTTCAATTGGAAAGCTCCTGCTTCCTCACCTAGGACCCTGCAGATCCCTCTCCCTTCCCCATCTAGCGTGGACAGCCATCTCCACTCCTCCTCGGGGGCAAACAGCCCCTCTCGAATGAATAGCTCCCGTCTCAGGACACAGGCTGTCCGCAGCAGGAAGAGGAAGCCAGGAGGTCTGGACCTCCCTTGGCCCAGAGCTGAGTAAACAGAAACACCACCTGGGGCGTCTGGGCTCTGGGAGTCACCCCTCCTGCCAGCGTTCTCCACCCCTGGAAGCCGATCCGCGGGGGTCAGAATGATCCCCCGTGCTGGGCGCCGTCCTCTTACTGCTGGGCGGTTTCTGGGAGTGCGCTTCCAGGGCATTCCTTGAAGTGAGGTGCCTGGACGTGTCTCTCCTCCCACCAGAGAGCTTCTGAGGGCAAGTCTGATGGCTAGGGAGTCCCAGTGTCTGGGGAGGGATGAGAATCCCCCACCTGTGACAGAGAATGGAGGTAGATGCTCTGGAAAACCTTCTAAGAGATCTAGTTGTGGAAAGAGCTGGGTCTGCGGTGGCTGCCTGAGTTCTTCCACCACCTGCCGTGATCTAGGGTAAATTACTTAGAACTCTCTGAGCCTCATCTGTTTCATCTGTAAAGTGGGGGTAATAACAGTGGTCTCTTCATAGAATCATGTGCAAAGTGCTTAGCACACAGCTGACACATAGGTGGTGCTCCATCCACGTGAGCCAGCACTGTTGTCACATGAAAAACATAAGTCCTGAGCACCCTTTGTCCTGGGCCTTTGACAAGTCCCTTCCCCTCTCTGGGCCTCACATTTTCCATTTGTGAAATACCTAGTTCTTACATTCAGAGCTTGAGGCGTTAGAACCTAGTCCATGGTGCTCCTGTCCCCCTTGGTGTGCCTGCGGGTGCCCGGGGAGCTAAGGACTGTCTGTGCCCTGCCTCCAGGCAGAGGCAGCTTGCTGGAGGGTTTTCAGCAGCCAGCAGAGTGCTGCCAGTGCCTGGATCGACTCCCCTTCCCCTGGGCTCTCAGACCCTTGCTCTGGAAACCCACTGGCCCCACCCCCCACCTCCCAACATGCAGACCCTTTCCAATTGAAAGCTCCTGCTTCCTCACCTAGGACCCTGCAGATCCCTCTCCCTTCCCCATCTAGCGTGGACAGCCATCTCCACTCCTCCTCGGGGGCAAACAGCCCCTCTCGAATGAATAGCTCCCGTCTCAGGACACAGGCTGTCCGCAGCAGGAAGAGGAAGCCAGGAGGTCTGGACCTCCCTTGGCCCAGAGCTGAGTAAACAGAAACACCACCTGGGGCGTCTGGGCTCTGGGAGTCACCCCTCCTGCCAGCGTTCTCCACCCCTGGAAGCCGATCCGCGGGGGTCAGAATGATCCCCCGTGCTGGGCGCCGTCCTCTTACTGCTGGGCGGTTTCTGGGAGTGCGCTTCCAGGGCATTCCTTGAAGTGAGGTGCCTGGACGTGTCTCTCCTCCCACCAGAGAGCTTCTGAGGGCAAGTCTGATGGCTAGGGAGTCCCAGTGTCTGGGGAGGGATGAGAATCCCCCACCTGTGACAGAGAATGGAGGTAGATGCTCTGGAAAACCTTCTAAGAGATCTAGTTGTGGAAAGAGCTGGGTCTGCGGTGGCTGCCTGAGTTCTTCCACCACCTGCCGTGATCTAGGGTAAATTACTTAGAACTCTCTGAGCCTCATCTGTTTCATCTGTAAAGTGGGGGTAATAACAGTGGTCTCTTCATAGAATCATGTGCAAAGTGCTTAGCACACAGCTGACACATAGGTGGTGCTCCATCCACGTGAGCCAGCACTGTTGTCACATGAAAAACATAAGTCCTGAGCACCCTTTGTCCTGGGCCTTTGACAAGTCCCTTCCCCTCTCTGGGCCTCACATTTTCCATTTGTGAAATACCTAGTTCTTACATTCAGAGCTTGAGGCGTTAGAACCTAGTCCATGGTGCTCCTGTCCCCCTTGGTGTGCCTGCGGGTGCCCGGGGAGCTAAGGACTGTCTGTGCCCTGCCTCCAGGCAGAGGCAGCTTGCTGGAGGGTTTTCAGCAGCCAGCAGAGTGCTGCCAGTGCCTGGATCGACTCCCCTTCCCCTGGGCTCTCAGACCCTTGCTCTGGAAACCCACTGGCCCCACCCCCCACCTCCCAACAGGCAGACACTTTCCTAAATAGAAACTTGCCTGAGCCCTCTCTCCCTCCCTGGGAGGTGGTTGTTCGCTTTATTCCCCACATCTCATGGGAGCCCTGGTCCAGTGTACAGCACAGAGGACAGTCAGCCAGAAGCTCAGGCTTTCTCCCAGCCTGGCCTCTACACCCCCACTCCGGAGGGACCCACGGGGAAACCTATTTCATGCTAGTGCCCTGGAACTCAAGGCGGAACATTCCCGTCCCTCCCTTTGCCTCAGTTTCCTCTTCTGTGAATGGAGAAGGTTCTAACTGCTGCATTTCACAATCGGGAGGGGAGCAGTGTTGTGCTTCGCCGTATCAACCGTCCACTGTTCTACGTGCGAGAACAAGAACGCAAATGCTGCTAATTCATCTAGGGCTTGTCTGCATCTTTATTTCACACATGTACATGTACACATATGTAAGTTTAACTATTAATTTATAGGCTACTTGGTGGTGGTGGTAGTTTAGTTGCCAAGTCCTGTCTGACTCTTTGCAGCTCCATGGACTGTAGCCCACCAGGCTCCTCTGTCCATGGAGTTTCCCAGGCAAGAATGCTGGAGTGGGTTGCCGTTTCCTTCTCCAGGGGATCTTCCCAACGCAGCCACTGAGCCACCAAGGAAGCCCTCATAAGTACTACACATATATTATATATTTAAATATACATATGCAATTAGTGAGAAAGGGTCATGAAAATCGGTCCTGTGGCTGAAGGGTTGCTGCCTTCAGGGTAGAGAACCTTCACCCCAGAGAATCTAGCTCTGAGGCCGTCCCTCCTGGGCAGCCTCTCAGGAAGGCTCCTGCTGAGGAGACTTGGGAGAACCAGCGCTCCTCAGATTGCAGGTTTTTTTTTTGAAAAGGGCCAGACTAAAGGGAGGGGGAGGGAGGTGGGAGAGCAAGGTGGTAGGCTAGCGCTACCACTGACTGGTTGTAACTTTTGTTCAGAGTCTGTGCCTCCCTGAGCGATGGTGCTCTGGACCCTAACGTGGGGAAAGCGGTAACGGCCATGCTGGCTGAGGTGTTACCACATCCAGGCACTGTACTTGGGGTTTAATTTGGTCTTTCAACCCTCACTTGTATGTGGTAGGTTTTAAATGCCTGCTTAAATGAAATGGATCATTGCCCAAGGTTTTCTGGGCTAAAGAGGACCGGAACCTGGTCAAAATCTCCATTTGACTCACACTTTGGGGAGGAGGCACCCCAAATGGTTACATACATTCCTTCCTTTCTCTCTCCAGCGGCGCCCCGCTGGTTAAATGAAGAAATGGGAAGAGCCCTTTGTACGGATATTGAAAGAGCTCAGTAGGGTTAACCTTGAAGTGGTGGGGGAGCTAGAGGCAATAAGATCTGTTAAACAGCCGCGGACTTGGGACTCAGCAGACCTTTCAGATTCCAGGAAGGGGCTTCAGGGGCTGTTTGCCGAGTCCCACCCACTGCCTGCTCTCCTTTTGCCTCGGAACCAACCCACCTGGGAGGATGCTGACGCAGTGGTAGTCCTCAATTAACAGAGACGAACACTGAGGTACAGAACCGGGAGAGAGTTCACCTGAGTAGCCAGGAAGAGAGACCCGGCAAGCCTAGGGGGCAGCACAGCACGGGAGAGGGGCCCCAAAGGGGCAGCCTGACCTCCACCCACCCTGCTGGAGCCTTCAGGCGGAGCCCTGGGGCAGGAGCGCACTGCGTCCCTCCAGCTCCTCCTCCTGGCCGGTCGAGACCCATTTCTCCAGGGGGAATGTGGCGCCTCCCTGCAGGCCTCACTCCCACCCACCTACTCAGCTTTGGGTGGGCTCCTGAGGTACCCCAGGTGATAGTCACCGTGCCTCTGGTTGGAGCCTCAGGGGTGCCAGCTCCATCGTGTCCCTGCAGCCTTGGGGATCCCGCATTCCACTCCTACCTTGCCACAGGTCCAGAGTGAGAGCGTGCCCAGATTCGGAAAGGGAGCAGGAAGAAGGAGAGGGCAGGGGGTTGGTCTCAGCACAAGCCTGGCCAGAGGAATGGATTCTGGCTTCAGCTCCCGCCACTGGGTCTGGGCTTCCTACCACCTTCCTTACTCCTCACTTTGGCTGTCTCTTGTTGTTCAGTCGCTCAGTCGTGTCTGACTCTTTGCGACCCCGTGGACTGTGGCCCACCAGGCTCCTCTGTCCATGGGACTCTCCAGGCAAGAATACTGGAGTGAGTTGTCATTTCCTTCTCCAGGGGATCTTCCCAGTCCAGGGACTGATCCTGTGTCTCTTGCTTTGGCAGGTGGATTCTTCACCACTGAGCCACCAGGAAAGCCCTTGGTCATCGACAAAGCACAAAGCAGAGCCCTTTGGTCTATGACTAATAATTGCTCTAATTGATTAGATTCCTGCCATGTGCTGGGGTGCTGCCTCAGTTATCACTAACCCTGAGGGTGTTTCTGCAGGGTTGAGATTTTGTTTTCTTCATTTTACAGATGAGGAAGTTAAGGTTCAGAGCATAAAGAACTTATTCCCCCTGGGTCTCAGAACCTGGGAGGTTCAAACAGGAAGGCCTCAAGGGCCCTTCTTTAGTTGCTGCTATTGTTTTGAGATCTTAGTTCCTTAACCGGGGATTGAACCCAGGGCCATTGGCACGTCTTCACCACTGGACAGCAGGGAAGTCCCTCAAGGGGCCTTCTTCTAACATGACTTCTTGACGCAGAGCAGGGCCTACCTCTGCTCTCCTGGCTGGTCCCAGTGCCTCCCTCCATGGCAGTGGGTAGCTGCCAGAGGACTCTTCTGTTGGGGGCAGGGGAGGACCTGGGTGTCTTGGAGCCCGAGAGGGCTTCTGGGAAGGGCATGACCTTCCCCCAGTCCCAGGTGGGGCTTTAGCTCTGGCAGTCAAGGGGAGAAAGGGCTGTCTGAGTGGCGGTTGCCTCTTGCACAGGAAAAGAAAGATAGGGGGATTTCCAGGTCAACATGCCTCCAAACCTTAATCAGGTGGCCAGAACAGGATTCCAAGAAGTCGGTATTCCAAGCCAATTTTTGGAATAGGATTGGAATGACAGGATTAAATGTCTGAGCATTATTCATCATTACTGACAACGGGTAAGCTCACCCATGCCTCCCAATACTTTTACGGGAGAGATGCAGTTATCAGTCCCATCTTACAGGTGAGAAGACCAAAGACAGAGACGCTCAGTAACTTGCCCAAGAACACACAGCTGGGAAACTGTGGAGCTAGAATTCCAACCAGGCAGCCTGGCCGCAGAGCCCACGTTCCTGACTACCACACTCTGTTCTCATGGACCAGAGTCAGATGCTTGATGTTACAGTCATGGAATAGAATTAGAATCCTGGCATGGGATTTGTGGGCAGGAGTCAGAATTTTATAATGTCAGACTCCACAGGGCTCCGAGATATCACATCCAAATCTCCATTTATCACATGACGGAACCAAGGCCTGTGGAAGGGAAGGGTCTCACTCAAGGTCACAGCCCAGGCCAGGGGGCAGAGCCTCGGACCCTCTTACTGCCCCCCACAGACTCTGGTCACGGGTGCTTTCATCCCCACGGCAGGCCCTCCTCGCCGCCCCCCTCTCCCTGCCCACCCAGTGGCTCCCGGGCCCAGCCGGTCCCATTAGGGATTTTCCACCTCCCCAGAAAGGTTCTAATGACTGTCAGTCCTTGTGAAGCCTTAATTAATCTCAGAGGCCGATGGCTCTGAGGAGACCGGGGGCTTTGGCCTTACGCAGATGAAGATTACGGCTCCATTTCATGTGGTGGTAGAGGAACGCCTCAGACATTCCTGCCAGCAATAAAAGCCACATGGCTTTCCAGCGTCGCCCTTGGAAAAGAAAAAAAGCGCAGCCCTTTGCGGAAAGAAATCAATTATGTGCTGTATGCATGGCATGAGATAAAAACGGGGCAGAACAGGGTGGAGAACAGTTGGTCTTTTATGCAGCCTCCGATGGCCACCGAGCGTGGCAGGGCCCAGTGGTCGTAATCCCAGCTGCAGCCCCGGGGAGAGGGGGTGGCCCTCAGCGTGCTAGTGGGAGCCACAGTGTCAGGGCCTCAGTCCCTCAACCTGAACAGAGTCTGAGCTGCCCCAGATGTCCCACCGACGGGGCCGGCTTCCTGGGCCCGTGACCCGTGCCGTCATAAGAAGGTCCTTCTTCTTGATTTTATACTCTGCCTTCGTCGCTGCTTTAACACTCTCGATACTTTTTCAACAAGGGGCCTATATTTTCATTTTACTCTCTGTCCCTCAGATGATATGACTGGTCCCGCCCACAGGCCATCCCATCAGCCAATTGCCACAGATCCCCTGGCCCCTCGCGTATGTCCAGGCCTGGGGAGAGTGTTTTTTGAGCACCTATATTGTCCGAGATGAACGTCCAAGCAACCTTCTGGATTCAGCAGATGTGGAAACTGAGGCTCAGAGAGGCTTCCATGTAGTGAGGAAGCCCAGATTTGGACTCAGGTCCCTCTGACACCAAAGCAGGTGTCGGACTCACGCCCCGTTCTGCAGCCTTTTATGTTCACCGTGCCCAGTGGGGACAGTGGTGCACATGGCAGGCTTCTTTCTTCTCCCAAAATAGAAGGGATAACTGAGGCCAGACCAGTGAAGGGCCATGCCCAGTCAGTGGAGACAGGGACCCTCGATCCGGGGCTGGACAACAGTGGACCTGGGCCTGGACCCAAAGGGCTTGGGGGACAGCGTCCCAGTTTTATAGTTGTTTGTTCCACTTTTAAATTTATTAGCTCTCCTATGTGGGTCATTGCCTTGAGTCTGGCCTGCGATGTAGTGGGAGTCCTGGCCCCAGCTCTATGTTCTGTGCATCTGGAAGTCCTTCTTTGTGACTGACCTCCTCCACTCTTTCATATTCCAGTTTCCCTCTGCTACCCTCGTTGTTTGGGGAAGCAATTGTGCCTTGGACCTGGATAAACTTAAACAAGTTCTAGTCCTCTGAATCAGAGACAGTTGGGACTGAATGGAGCCTAACACTGGTCATGACTTGTGATCTGCCTACTTGAGCCTCATTCCTTGCTGGGTCACCCCAGGCAAGTGCCTTCCCTCTCTGGGCCTCAGACGAACCCCATCAGGGAGAGAAATGCCTTGGCCCACACTTGTTCCCCAGGAGGACTGTCCATCTTCAGTGTTCTAAAATTCCATGTTGACCTGTGACTGAGAACACTGAAGCCCAAGCAAGGTCAGAGACTTGCTCAAGGTCGCACAGAATGCTCACAGGCAACTGGACCCAACTCTGAGGCCCTGGGAGGAGTTGCATCCTGGCTATGGAAGTTTCCATTTCTTCTTAGTTCAGGGGCATTGACTCTTGTAGGCAGTTAGTGAGCCCAGAGCATTCAGACACTCCCCCGTATCTGACTGTTAGCCTCCTTTCCTCCCAAAGTGCCATGGAGATGCGGGGAACCTGCCCTCTTTGTCCAGAAGAAGGACGTACAGGGAGAGTCATACAGGAGCTGTCATACAGGGAGAGTCCCTGAGGCAACCTGAGCTGGAGGGCAGCGCGTGAGCCTGGGGTCCCAAGCCCTGGGGTCAGGTTCTGGCCGAGCGGCCCTGGACATGGACATCGCCCTCCTGAGCCTCACCTGTAAGACGGGGCAGTTACTGCTGCTCAGAGGGAGGTGTGAAGGGTTTTCAGGGCCTGAGAGCTCTGTTTTCAGATCTCCAAAGAGCTCATACATGGCAGGGGACCGCACGGATGCTGAGGATGGAACTACAGCCAGTAGGCGTTGGGCGCCATATGAAGAAAAGACGCAGAGGCAGACTGAGACATTCCTCTGGAGATAAAAGAACTCCCCATCATGGAGGTATTCAGATTGAGGTCAGGATATTGCAGAGGGAATTCAAGCATTGGATGGAACTGGAGGCTGGACCAGATACCAGTGTCCAGCCTAGGTTGGCTCTAGTAAATGCTTATTGAACAAATGAGAGAATGAAATCAAAGCTTCATTTGTGACCTGACCGTCAGTGACGCAGGACCTACCAGCTCTCAGTTCTCACTCTGGCACCTTTACCTGCTAGTGTGTGACCTTGGGCTTTCTGAAGCCTCAGTCTCCTCATCTGTAAAATGGCAACCTGCTCCAGTATTCTCACCTGGAAAATTCCATGGACAGACAAGCAGGGCAGGGTACAGTTCATGATGGGTGGGGGCTGGTCACCAAGAGTCAGACCAGCTTCCATGCACGTAAACTTCAGGAGTTCAGTAGTTCACATCCTTTATTTCTACCTTTCAGTTTACTCCAAAGTATCTACTCTTATAAGTGGAAAAAAACTGAAAGCAAAAACATCCAGTAGGGCAATGTGACTCTTCGAATAGGCAGTCTGAGGCCCTGGGAGGAGTTGCATCCTGGCTATGGAAGTTTCCATTTCTTCTTAGTTCAGGGGCATTGACTCTTGTAGGCAGTTAGTGAGCCCAGAGCATTCAGACACTCCCCCGTATCTGACTGTTAGCCTCCTTTCCTCCCAAAGTGCCATGGAGATGCGGGGAACCTGCCCTCTTTGTCCAGAAGAAGGACGTACAGGGAGAGTCATACAGGAGCTGTCATACAGGGAGAGTCCCTGAGGCAACCTGAGCTGGAGGGCAGCGCGTGAGCCTGGGGTCCCAAGCCCTGGGGTCAGGTTCTGGCCGAGCGGCCCTGGACATGGACATCGCCCTCCTGAGCCTCACCTGTAAGACGGGGCAGTTACTGCTGCTCAGAGGGAGGTGTGAAGGGTTTTCAGGGCCTGAGAGCTCTGTTTTCAGATCTCCAAAGAGCTCATACATGGCAGGGGACCGCACGGATGCTGAGGATGGAACTACAGCCAGTAGGCGTTGGGCGCCATATGAAGAAAAGACGCAGAGGCAGACTGAGACATTCCTCTGGAGATAAAAGAACTCCCCATCATGGAGGTATTCAGATTGAGGTCAGGATATTGCAGAGGGAATTCAAGCATTGGATGGAACTGGAGGCTGGACCAGATACCAGTGTCCAGCCTAGGTTGGCTCCTAGTAAATGCTTATTGAACAAATGAGAGAATGAAATCAAAGCTTCATTTGTGACCTGACCGTCAGTGACGCAGGACCTACCAGCTCTCAGTTCTCACTCTGGCACCTTTACCTGCTAGTGTGTGACCTTGGGCTTTCTGAAGCCTCAGTCTCCTCATCTGTAAAATGGCAACCTGCTCCAGTATTCTCACCTGGAAAATTCCATGGACAGACAAGCAGGGCAGGGTACAGTTCATGATGGGTGGGGGCTGGTCACCAAGAGTCAGACCAGCTTCCATGCACGTAAACTTCAGGAGTTCAGTAGTTCACATCCTTTATTTCTACCTTTCAGTTTACTCCAAAGTATCTACTCTTATAAGTGGAAAAAAAGACACTGAAAGCAAAAAACATCCAAAGAAGAGCAAGAGAGTGGCTCCTCCACCTGGCCATGGCAGGAGGAGGGAGAGGAGGGTGTGATTGGGGAGGAGATGTTGGTGGGAGCTCTGAGGGCCACTTAGTGGTTTTTTTTTAAAGCTGGGTAGTGGGTTTATGGATCTCTTTTTAAAAATTATTATTATTTAAACAATATCTGTGAACTTCCCAGGTGGCGCTAGTGGTAAAGAACCCACTTGCAAATGCAGGAGACATCAGAGATGCACATTCGATCTCTGGGTCAGGAAGATCCCCTGGAGGAAGGCATGGCAACCCACTCCGTGTTCTTTCCTGGAGAATCCTATGGACAGAGGAGCCCAGTGGGCTACAGTCCAAAGCATCACAGCGTCAGACACAACTGAAGCGACTTAGTACACACACACGCAAATATTTATATATATCCTCGGTTACTATATTTTACAATAAAGCATTTTAAAAGAAAAGCAAAAGAGAAAAAATATTTTAAAAGCCCTGCTTCCTTGAAACCCCTGAAAAAAGAATGGACAAAAATGTTTAAATTTGCATAGAGTTGCAAAACTGCCCACGGTGCATCAGAACTGGGCCATGTTTATTCTTGGCAAAATCACTGTTTCATCCAGATTATCCTGTACACCCACTCACTCACAGAGTCATCTGGTGGACTTGAAGGCATCCTCATCACAGCAACCCCGCCGCCCTGAGGAGCATTTCAGGGTACCCAGCTCCTGCTGAGCACAGTGCCTGCCTTCCTGGTACAAGTCATGGGAACTTCTGTTCAGGTGAGGGACTGAAGTTCCTCAAGGAAGTCTCCTGGAGCCAGTTAGGAAGGGGCAGAGCCGGGATTTGAACCGAGATCCGTTGATGCTGACGTTGTGCTGTGCCGTATGCAGCAGCCTCATTCCCAGGGTCAAAGCCCTCAATGACAATAACTAATGCTATTCACCTTTCACACATATTACAGGCTTCCCAGGTGGTGCTAGTGGTAAAGAACTCACCTGCCAGTGCAGGTGACGTAAGAGACGTGGCTTTGATCCCTGAGTCGGGAAGAGTCCCTGGCGGAGGACATAGCGACCCACTCCAGTCTTCTTGCCTGGAGAATCCCACGGACAGAGGAGCCTGGTGGGCTACAGTCCATAGGGTCACACAGAGTTGGACACGACTGAAGCAACATAGCACAAATGCACGTGTATCACATCGCTTGCCCTCACAGCACCTTATGTGCTAGGCATCCTTATTATCACTTCCATTATAGGCACTAGGAAAACTGAGGCACAGAAAGGTTAGTAACTTGCTCCAGCTCACACCTTGGGTGAATGTCCGAGCTGAGCTTTGAACCTAGGCAGCCGGTGCTGCCCTGTCTGCCCCGTGTACAGCACAGATACTATGGACGTAAAACAGAGCTGTGGCCCGAGGTCCACAGATGACCCCCAGAAACAAAAGGCCAGCAGGGGTAGATGACTGGGGTGGTGCCAGAGTGAGGCCAGCCCTACGCAATGACCTGCGTCCCGCCCCTCCTCAGCAGGCCTGTGGCCCTTGGCGTGGTGCTGAGGATTTGGGCAGAGCTGAATAGAGACCCGCAAGCTCATAAACTCCTGGCCTGGCATGTCTAGGCCACAGGCTCAAACACTGGGCACTCTTTGTCATTTGCTGTTGGCGTGAGTTTGTCACTGGAAAGAAGGTAACGTTCGCTACCTGTGACTTTCTGGGTGCTCCCGAGTGGCCTTCTGGAAGGGAATCCTAGAAGGTGCTCAGAACCTGGGAGGGGGCTGGGCCGTCTAACTGCCCTATCTCTGAACTTCAGTCAAACCAGGGGTGGGCTGGTCTGAAAGCCCTTAGCTCACAGAGCCTGGTCCCATCTCGGGAGCACAGGGGAGAATGTTCCCTCCCAGTCCTATCGGGCTTGATGGGGGAAAGAGCGGGAAAGGCAGAGAAGAAATAAGCAGTGGGCAGAGGAATCACTACATTCACTCAAGTCAACAAACGTCTTTTGAGCACCTACGACATGCTGGGGTTATTTTGGGTGCTGTGAGGATCCAGCAAGGGACAGGGTAGCTTTGATTCCAGCGGGGAAGACAGAAGATACACAAGGCGTAAACACATGAACATGCCAGTAGAATTAGTGGCGGTCACTAATTCCCTAGCCAGGGCGGGGTGGGTGTCATGAAGAGGAAGAGGTGACCTCTGAGCCAAGACCTGAGGGCTGAGAAGGACTCGGGTGGAGGAAGGAGTGGGCAGCTGATGGGAGGGTTCACTGCCTGGCAGGAGCCCGCTTCTCCCCACTGCCTTCTCCCACCTTCTCTGCACCATGCAGGTCCATGGTCCTGACTCTTGTTTCTCCCTCTTTGCTTCTCCCACAGTAGCCCTGAGAACCAAATGGGGTGAATCTAAGCACCCCGACCTATGGCTGAGGAAACTGAGCTGCGGCTGGGAGGGACTCGTGTGGCACGCCTCTGTGCCCGTCCCCGGCCTGGTGCTCCTCAGGCTGGCCCCCCTGTCCGGCCTGTTCTTCTGTGTCCAGGTCCAGGAAGACAGCAGCCAGGGTGGAGTCCGGCCATGGGCATCGCTCCCCAGGGGCCACGGGGCTGGAAACGTGGGCCGCTAGCAGGGCCCGGGAGGAGCCGTGCGGGGGCCTGGGCGGGGGTCCCGAGCAGAAGGCGCCCGGCCCTGATTGGAACAAGGTGGCGGCCCTGGGAGCCCAGCCGGGCTCCATTGATCTTGCCCGGTGTTCCAGCCACTGGGCGGGGCCCGTGCCGGGCAGGCTGCCGGTTTTCCCAGGTGTGGGGACAGCCTGAGGGAATGGTCTCTCATGTGGTTGTGGGGTAGGCATGCCACCCAGCACGTGGGGCAGGACAGGGCGTCGGGGGCACGCTGGGAGTGGGGAGGGGGATGTGCTCCGGAGACGTGGAATCCCACAGCTGGCCAATGCCAGGCTCCCAGAGACAGGGCCATGGGCTCCAGGCTCTGAGATTCCAAGAACATCCAAATCTTTGTCATCAGAAGGCACATCTATTGAGTGCTCACTCTGTGCCAGGCGCGGTGCTGAGCACTTTACACAGTTTTACTCCTTGCCTCCTCACTCTGCCCCGGGAGGCTGAGCTCTTTGATGGCTCCACTTACAAGTGGGGAGACTGAGGCCCAGTAGGGTTAGGTGACCTGCCTAAGGTCACACAGCTGTGAGGTTTTGGTATCCTTACAACCGGAGGGTCTTAGAGTGTGGAAATCACAGCTGGTCAATGTTGGAAGGAATTTCGGGTGGTACTAGTGGTAAAGAATCTGCCTGCCAATGCAGGATTCTATGTCTGGGACGATCTCTGGGTTGGGAAGATCCCCTAGAGGAGGAAATGGCACCCTATTCCAGCATTCTTGCCTGGAAAACCCCGTGGACAGAGGAGCCTGGTGGGGTACAGTCACTGGGGTCTCAGAGATTCAGACACAACTGAGCATGCATGCGGCTCACACACACTGTTGGGAAGACCTTGAAGATCCTTAATTCTAACTCACTGGAACCCCTTTTCCTTCTCAGCTTGCAGCACCTCTGAGGGCAGTCTGGCCTTTGATATAAATAGGTGTCAGCTTAGCAGAACAGCATGGTCTGGAGGCAGGGGTTGAGGGCAGGTGAGGGCCGGGAGAGGGGAGGAGTATCATTGATTCTCCCCTTCCTGTCAGCCCATGAGATTCTTCATGACTATACCTACCCTTTCATCTGTCTATCTCTCTCCACTCTCTCCTCTTCCCTCACCCTACTCCAGCCACACTAGCCTCCCCATGGGTCCTCCCACACACAGTGTAGCCCCACCACAGTGCCTTCACACATGCCGCCCCCTCTGCCTGGAAAGCCTTTACATTCAGTCCACAGGGCTCAACTCCCCACTTCGGTCAGGTCCCTGACACCCCTGTGAGAGGCCTTCTTGGAGCCTCAGTGGAAGGCAGAGTAATGGCCTCTGAAGATGCCATATCCCAGCCACTGAAACTGCACACGTCACTTCATGTGGCAAAAGGGACTTTGTAGACGTGGTGAAGGGTAAGGACTTTGACATGGGGAGATTATTCTGGATGATCTGGGTGGGTCCAAAACATCATAAGGGTCTACAAGTGGAAGAGGGAGGCAGAGGAGGACAGTCAGTAGGAGATGCAATATGGAAAACGGAACCAGAGAGATGGTGGTGCGGGAAAGACTTGTCCCAGTGTTGCTGGCTGTGAAGACAGAGGACGGGACCACTAGCCAAGGAAAGTAGATGGCCTTTAGCAGCCAGACAAGATGAGGAAATGGATTCTCCAGTAGCCCCCAGAAAGAAGCAGAGCCCTGCCAACACCTTGCTCTTACTGAAACGCGTGTAGGCTTTCTGAACCCCCAGATCTGTGTGATAATTAATGTCTGTTAGTTTACTGCATTGGCGGTGCTTTGTTTTAGCACATCTTTTTACATTTGGTTTCACATCCCCAGTTAGAGTTGCCAGATTTCGCAAATAAAAATATAGAACACTCAGTTAAATTGAATTTCATTTCTCAATATAAAGTCGTCTCAACAGTTTGCAGTCGTTCATTGTTTATGTGAAATTCAGCTAACTTGGGAGTCCTGTGCTTTGTCTGGAAACTCCATTCCCAGCGACTACAAAAATCAGGTAACTATGCCAAGTCACGGAGGGGTTAGGCAACTTTAGTGTGTTAATCATTTTGTCATATAGACATGTGTTAGATCATGTACATTTGAAACTTATATAATGTTACCTGTCAGTTATATCTTAATAAAGGTGCAAAGGGGAAATGAAAAGGGAGGCTAGGGGTCATACTAGGATCCCAGTAAGTATCTGTTGAATGAGTGAAATGAATAAGTGAATGAAGGAACATTAAATTTTAGTTTAAAAATCCTTTTGACTCCCAGAATGCATGCAGGATAGCTAGCAACCAATAATGAAAGCAAACAGTTTCATGGCCCTTCCTATATACCAGGTACCATTCTGAGTGCATTGCAATTGTTAACTTACTCAATTCTTGCAGTAGCCCAATGAGGTCATTCTCCCCTTTTATAGATGAGGAAACTGAGGCCTTAGAGGTTTAGTAACTTTCTCAGTCACACAGCCTGCAGAGCCAGGCAGATCAGGGCACTTGAATTCCCTGACTTACAGAACATTCTAAAGCTAAGTTTGGATGATGGTGGTCCAAAACATCATAAGGGTCTACAAGTGGAAGAGGGAGGCAGAGGAGGACAGTCAGTAGGAGATGCAATATGGAAAACGGAACCAGAGAGATGGTGGTGCGGGAAAGACTTGTCCCAGTGTTGCTGGCTGTGAAGACAGAGGACGGGACCACTAGCCAAGGAAAGTAGATGGCCTTTAGCAGCCAGACAAGATGAGGAAATGGATTCTCCAGTAGCCCCCAGAAAGAAGCAGAGCCCTGCCAACACCTTGCTCTTACTGAAACGCGTGTAGGCTTTCTGAACCCCCAGATCTGTGTGATAATTAATGTCTGTTAGTTTACTGCATTGGCGGTGCTTTGTTTTAGCACATCTTTTTACATTTGGTTTCACATCCCCAGTTAGAGTTGCCAGATTTCGCAAATAAAAATATAGAACACTCAGTTAAATTGAATTTCATTTCTCAATATAAAGTCGTCTCAACAGTTTGCAGTCGTTCATTGTTTATGTGAAATTCAGCTAACTTGGGAGTCCTGTGCTTTGTCTGGAAACTCCATTCCCAGCGACTACAAAAATCAGGTAACTATGCCAAGTCACGGAGGGGTTAGGCAACTTTAGTGTGTTAATCATTTTGTCATATAGACATGTGTTAGATCATGTACATTTGAAACTTATATAATGTTACCTGTCAGTTATATCTTAATAAAGGTGCAAAGGGGAAATGAAAAGGGAGGCTAGGGGTCATACTAGGATCCCAGTAAGTATCTGTTGAATGAGTGAAATGAATAAGTGAATGAAGGAACATTAAATTTTAGTTTAAAAATCCTTTTGACTCCCAGAATGCATGCAGGATAGCTAGCAACCAATAATGAAAGCAAACAGTTTCATGGCCCTTCCTATATACCAGGTACCATTCTGAGTGCATTGCAATTGTTAACTTACTCAATTCTTGCAGTAGCCCAATGAGGTCATTCTCCCCTTTTATAGATGAGGAAACTGAGGCCTTAGAGGTTTAGTAACTTTCTCAGTCACACAGCCTGCAGAGCCAGGCAGATCAGGGCACTTGAATTCCCTGACTTACAGAACATTCTAGCTGTAAACACCTGATACACTTTCCCCCACACAGCAGATTCTTTCTCACAGACCATGATGGCTTTGTGAAGGGTAGCACCCCTCTTTTCTCTGACGGCAGAACTCCTGCTCATACATCAAAGCCCTGTCCTAATTCTCCTTTATTGTGAGACTGTCTCTGATGCTCCCAGGAGGACGTGGTCCCTTGTCTGAATGTATTATAAGGACTTGTGGGTCCTTTACTCCCCTAGACTGTGATCTTCCTGAGGACAGAACTGAGTCTTTTCAGCTCTTTGGCCCAGGAACTTATAACGGAGCCTGGTCCCAGGTGGCTTTCCAGAAGCATTTAAGGACCAAGGAATGAATGAATGAGCAGTGAATGAATGAATGAGGGAATGAATGAACATCTTTCCCACTGTGGACCTCAGTTTTAGAGTCTATGAAAGGGGAAGAATAATTACGAATCCCTACACCCCCATCTCTTGAAGCAAAACACATTTTTTTCTAATTATAAAGATAATACACATTCATTAAAGAAAAATTGGAAAATAATGGAATTACACAGAAGAAAATTAAAACCATCCATAATCCTGCCAACCAGAACAATTGTTAATATTTTGGTTTTCAGCCTTCTGGTATTCTTACTGTACGTATAGATTTAATTTCTTCCCTCCCTCCCTCTCGCTTCCTTTTTCTTTCTTTTCTAAAGGTGGGAACCTATATTCCATGTTTTGAGTCTGCTTTTGAAACTCAGCAGCATGCAGTGTGCATTTCCCTGTGTTACGAATCCTCTCCCGATGGCAGGTGATGTGAGTGTGCCAATTGGGCATGGCTGGGAAACCTATATTCGCCCCATGGGGGGCCCTTCCTATGCAGGATAGCTAGCAACCAATAATGAAAGCAAACAGTTTCATGGCCCTTCCTATATACCAGGTACCATTCTGAGTGCATTGCAATTGTTAACTTACTCAATTCTTGCAGTAGCCCAATGAGGTCATTCTCCCCTTTTATAGATGAGGAAACTGAGGCCTTAGAGGTTTAGTAACTTTCTCAGTCACACAGCCTGCAGAGCCAGGCAGATCAGGGCACTTGAATTCCCTGACTTACAGAACATTCTAGCTGTAAACACCTGATACACTTTCCCCCACACAGCAGATTCTTTCTCACAGACCATGATGGCTTTGTGAAGGGTAGCACCCCTCTTTTCTCTGACGGCAGAACTCCTGCTCATACATCAAAGCCCTGTCCTAATTCTCCTTTATTGTGAGACTGTCTCTGATGCTCCCAGGAGGACGTGGTCCCTTGTCTGAATGTATTATAAGGACTTGTGGGTCCTTTACTCCCCTAGACTGTGATCTTCCTGAGGACAGAACTGAGTCTTTTCAGCTCTTTGGCCCAGGAACTTATAACGGAGCCTGGTCCCAGGTGGCTTTCCAGAAGCATTTAAGGACCAAGGAATGAATGAATGAGCAGTGAATGAATGAATGAGGGAATGAATGAACATCTTTCCCACTGTGGACCTCAGTTTTAGAGTCTATGAAAGGGGAAGAATAATTACGAATCCCTACACCCCCATCTCTTGAAGCAAAACACATTTTTTTCTAATTATAAAGATAATACACATTCATTAAAGAAAAATTGGAAAATAATGGAATTACACAGAAGAAAATTAAAACCATCCATAATCCTGCCAACCAGAACAATTGTTAATATTTTGGTTTTCAGCCTTCTGGTATTCTTACTGTACGTATAGATTTAATTTCTTCCCTCCCTCCCTCTCGCTTCCTTTTTCTTTCTTTTCTAAAGGTGGGAACCTATATTCCATGTTTTGAGTCTGCTTTTGAAACTCAGCAGCATGCAGTGTGCATTTCCCTGTGTTACGAATCCTCTCCCCGATGGCAGGTGATGTGAGTGTGCCAATTGGGCATGGCTGGGCTGAGAGGGTAAACAGACCTTCCCCCACCTCCGGCTGGACCACCACGGTGCTCCTTGCGATCAGCCCTTTGGAGATGCTTCTGGATTTCAGTTATTAAAACACTGCCTGGAACATCCTGGCGTGGATGCCTTAGGCTTGTTCCTGGTTCCTCCCTTGGGGTGCAATCCAGGACTGGGAACCCCGTGTAGACAAGGTTGTGTACTTGACACTGTCTGCTTGCTGCTCCCCAGCCCCAGTCCTACCATTGGTCTTGGCAGGAAGCCATGGGAATTATTCGACCTCCTCCGAAGAAAAGCCCATCAACATCCAAGGCCTCTCTGGTTCCATCCAAGCTGAAGACTCATGTATTCAGTCACTGGTCCACATTATGGTCTAAGGCTCATGATTTCCATCTCAGACCCTGAGTTCCAACAGAAACAGCCAGAGACATCTCTGAGGGTGCTCACAACCTGCGTAGACATCATGCGTCTTAAAAATTCAATGACTGGGCTTCTCTGGTGGTCCAGTGGATAAAGAGTCCGCCTTTCATTACAAGGGGCGCTGGATCGATCCCCGGCACAGCAAGATCCCACGTGCCACGGAGCGGCTGGGCTGGTGTGTCCAATTACGAGCCAGCGCTCTGGAGCGCATGCGCCCAGAGCCGGTGCTCCTGCTATAGGAGAGGCCACTGCAATGGGAGGCCCACACAGGACAAAGAGCAAAGATGGATGAAAATAAATAGATGAAAGACCAATCAAAGTGGCCAAAACTTGAAAAAAAAAATGCAGTGACTGAACTCTCCATGTAGCATGCCCTCTGTGCATCCCCACAACCCATACCTCCCATATTACAGCTGAGCACGTTGAGGGCCTAAGAACTAAGTGGTTTGTAGAAGTCACAGAAGAAGGAAACAAGGCATCTGGGATTCATCCCAGGTTGGCCTGAGTGGGTGGAAAGCTGAAGCTTCTTCCCCTCAGAGACTACATCTGTGTAGACCACTGACCCTGCCCTAAAGACCTGCGAGCCTTGTCATCTGAGGGAGCAAAGACCCCGAGCCACTGCCCCCTCCTGCTTATTCCACGATGGGGCACAGTCCCAGCATAGCTGGGAAGCAAGGAGATAGCTCTGGCCTACCCGCTGGGTGGGCCAGATCCTGCCCTCTGTCCTGAGGCATGTTTGCCCTCACCTTCTCCATCTGTAAAATGGGAGAGTGGGGACTCAGATGACAGCCTCCTGGGCTTGCAGCTTCTCCGAGCACTGCAGTGGTGGTACTCAGTGTTGAGTCAAAGGGAGAGAGAACTCAGTCAGACAGGCCACGTCATCATAGGCAGCCAAGCCTGGTCCTGGGGGGGTTGGAGTGGCTAAGTCTCTGTCCTAGACTAGGCTGGGGGACCTGACAGCCTCAAATGGAGCCTCCCCCTGCAAAAGCCCTGGCAGATGGGAGGCTATTTTTTAACCAACCCCACAGGAAGAAGAGGCCAGAAATGAGCTCAGGGGGTTAACCCAAGTCCCTGGGGGCCCCTCCCATTTGCATCCTCTTCTCCCCAGCAGGCAGGGAGCTGAGTGGACTTCACCCGGAGCTCCCTGAAGCCTCTGGGAGCCCCCAGCAGATCCAACTGTTGGAGCCGGAAGGTCTCCGTGTGGTCCTCGTGGGATGGGCAGGGAAGCCAAAGCCCAGAGGATTGAACTGGCCCTGCCTTCCTCACGGCCCCTCTGCTCTGTGCTTCCACTTCCTCTGACCCAGGTGGGAGCCTCCTGCATGGCCTCGGCTTCCCCACTTAGCAGAGGATGAGTCCTCTCCAGGCATCTCCAAAGCATCTCCCAGCTGGAGAGCCTCCTTCTGAGCTGGGCTTCCCCTCTATTCCATCCGTTCTGGGTTTTCCACGAGGCCTCTTCCCTCTCTAGGTATCAGGGCTGTGAATGGGGCCAGCGGCAGGTGTCTGGGGACTCCCAAGAAGGGGAGAAACGTCCTGGCCTGAGAAGAGGGGCCTGGCCCGGGTAGGGACAAAGCCGCTTCCCCTGTGGTCTCCCTCAGACCGCACCACCAGGTGTCCCTGGGTCCCTGCAGGGAGGGGTTCCTGAAAAGTCGGGTGTCTGTCACAGAAGGTAGAGCCTCTGATGTGTATGCATCTGGGAGTGGGGGTGGGGGAGCATGGGGGTCAGTGGACACACAGGCCTCATGGCTTAATGTGGAAAGGGGCCAGACCTTCATGGCTAAACTGAACAGCATGTGACAGGGGCCCTCCCACACTCACAGATCCTACCCAGGGCCCCTTGGGCTAACCCGAAAGTGGGGTGCATGTCGGGGAGGGGTGCCTGCTGGGCAGGAGTACAGGTGAGGGAGGAGGAATGGTGTGGAAGGGGTGCTTATGGGGGCGGGGCATCTCCGGGGACAGTAATCTGTGGGGGAGGCTGCATATGAGAGAGGGGTACATGTCAGGGAGGGCACAGCCCCCAAATGCCATCAGGGCCCCCGGGAGCTTGGGCCCCAGTTGCGTCTCTTACGTCTTCTGCACTGACAGATGGGTTCCTTACCACTAGCGCCACCTGGGAAGCCCCCTTGCCTGGGCTTAAATAACATTACTTGTGCTGGTTGCTCAACTCTTCATGACCCCGTGGACTGTAGCCCTCCAGGCTTCTCTGTCCGTGGACTTCTCCAAGCAAGACTACTGGAGCAGGTAGCCATTCCCTTCTCCAGGGAATCTTCCCGACCAGGGACTGAACCCACATCTCCTGCATTGCAGGCAGATTCTTTCCATCTGAGTTGGAGCCGGAAGGTCTCCGTGTGGTCCTCGTGGGATGGGCAGGGAAGCCAAAGCCCAGAGGATTGAACTGGCCCTGCCTTCCTCACGGCCCCTCTGCTCTGTGCTTCCACTTCCTCTGACCCAGGTGGGAGCCTCCTGCATGGCCTCGGCTTCCCCACTTAGCAGAGGATGAGTCCTCTCCAGGCATCTCCAAAGCATCTCCCAGCTGGAGAGCCTCCTTCTGAGCTGGGCTTCCCCTCTATTCCATCCGTTCTGGGTTTTCCACGAGGCCTCTTCCCTCTCTAGGTATCAGGGCTGTGAATGGGGCCAGCGGCAGGTGTCTGGGGACTCCCAAGAAGGGGAGAAACGTCCTGGCCTGAGAAGAGGGGCCTGGCCCGGGTAGGGACAAAGCCGCTTCCCCTGTGGTCTCCCTCAGACCGCACCACCAGGTGTCCCTGGGTCCCTGCAGGGAGGGGTTCCTGAAAAGTCGGGTGTCTGTCACAGAAGGTAGAGCCTCTGATGTGTATGCATCTGGGAGTGGGGGTGGGGGAGCATGGGGGTCAGTGGACACACAGGCCTCATGGCTTAATGTGGAAAGGGGCCAGACCTTCATGGCTAAACTGAACAGCATGTGACAGGGGCCCTCCCACACTCACAGATCCTACCCAGGGCCCCTTGGGCTAACCCGAAAGTGGGGTGCATGTCGGGGAGGGGTGCCTGCTGGGCAGGAGTACAGGTGAGGGAGGAGGAGATGTGTGGAAGGGGTGCTTATGGGGGCGGGGCATCTCCGGGGACAGTAATCTGTGGGGGAGGCTGCATATGAGAGAGGGGTACATGTCAGGGAGGGCACAGCCCCCAAATGCCATCAGGGCCCCCGGGAGCTTGGGCCCCAGTTGCGTCTCTTACGTCTTCTGCACTGACAGATGGGTTCCTTACCACTAGCGCCACCTGGGAAGCCCCCTTGCCTGGGCTTAAATAACATTACTTGTGCTGGTTGCTCAACTCTTCATGACCCCGTGGACTGTAGCCCTCCAGGCTTCTCTGTCCGTGGACTTCTCCAAGCAAGACTACTGGAGCAGGTAGCCATTCCCTTCTCCAGGGAATCTTCCCGACCAGGGACTGAACCCACATCTCCTGCATTGCAGGCAGATTCTTTACCATCTGAGAAACATTAATTGAGTGTCTTACATAACACACCCTATGAGCACAATGAAATAACTTGGAAAATACAGAAAAACACTTAGAAACTGTTGAAGCTTGAAATCTTAGCGCCAGAATGAATACCATGCATCTCTGAGGAGGCAGAAGTCTGCTGAGCTTCTTAATATAATCATCTTAGTTCTCATACCCTGAGCTTTTCCCTGGGGCTGCAGGCAAGGCTAAGCACTGGAAACATTGTCTCGGTTAATTCTCTGAACTGTTATTTCCCCCTTTTACAGATGAAAAACCTGAGTGAAAGCGGGGTTAAATATGTCCCATGGGGAGTAGATGGCAGAGTTGAGATTCCAACCCAGGGCTGGCTAATTTGAAGATGCAGACCTTCCTGGGGTTGCGGTAAAGAATCTGCCTGCAATGTGGGAGACCTGGGTTTGATTCCCGGGTTGGTAAGATCCCTTGGAGAAGGGAAAAGCTACCCACTCCAGTATTCTTGCCTGGAGAATTCCATGGCTCGTTCATGAGTCGCAGAGTCGTATGCAACTGAGCAACTTTCCTCTCCTTTTTTTTCCCCCTGGGTTTGGGATCCAGGGCTTAACTCCCCTGGGAAAACTGTGGTAGCTTATTCATTGCTCCTGGGGTATTTACTGAGCACTTCTCGGAATCAGATCTAGCTCAGCACTGGGAACTTGGCTGTGAACAAGATAGACAGGCCCTAATGGGAGCCCCAGGAGGTCACAGACTGAGCCCCAGCCCTGACCACAGCGTGATCCCCTTCCAGTGTCACTGACGGAGCTGTCGTCCCACCTCTCTCAATCAGCAGGGGCCTCGATGAGCTTATCATGGGCCACACACAATGTGTCCAAAAACCAAGGTCAGGCGCCTGCCTCACGAGTCCGTCTTCTGCTCAGACAGGGAGACCATCAGGAGCCACCCAGAAAAACCTGGTTGCTCAACTCTTCATGACCCGTGGACTGTAGCCCTCCAGGCTTCTCTGTCCGTGGACTTCTCCAAGCAAGACTACTGGAGCAGGTAGCCATTCCCTTCTCCAGGGAATCTTCCCGACCAGGGACTGAACCCACATCTCCTGCATTGCAGGCAGATTCTTTACCATCTGAGAAACATTAATTGAGTGTCTTACATAACACACCCTATGAGCACAATGAAATAACTTGGAAAATACAGAAAAACACTTAGAAACTGTTGAAGCTTGAAATCTTAGCGCCAGAATGAATACCATGCATCTCTGAGGAGGCAGAAGTCTGCTGAGCTTCTTAATATAATCATCTTAGTTCTCATACCCTGAGCTTTTCCCTGGGGCTGCAGGCAAGGCTAAGCACTGGAAACATTGTCTCGGTTAATTCTCTGAACTGTTATTTCCCCCTTTTACAGATGAAAAACCTGAGTGAAAGCGGGTTAAATATGTCCCATGGGGAGTAGATGGCAGAGTTGAGATTCCAACCCAGGGCTGGCTAATTTGAAGATGCAGACCTTCCTGGGGTTGCGGTAAAGAATCTGCCTGCAATGTGGGAGACCTGGGTTTGATTCCCGGGTTGGTAAGATCCCTTGGAGAAGGGAAAAGCTACCCACTCCAGTATTCTTGCCTGGAGAATTCCATGGCTCGTTCATGAGTCGCAGAGTCGTATGCAACTGAGCAACTTTCCTCTCCTTTTTTTTCCCCCTGGGTTTGGGATCCAGGGCTTAACTCCCCTGGGAAAACTGTGGTAGCTTATTCATTGCTCCTGGGGTATTTACTGAGCACTTCTCGGAATCAGATCTAGCTCAGCACTGGGAACTTGGCTGTGAACAAGATAGACAGGCCCTAATGGGAGCCCCAGGAGGTCACAGACTGAGCCCCAGCCCTGACCACAGCGTGATCCCCTTCCAGTGTCACTGACGGAGCTGTCGTCCCACCTCTCTCAATCAGCAGGGGCCTCGATGAGCTTATCATGGGCCACACACAATGTGTCCAAAAACCAAGGTCAGGCGCCTGCCTCACGAGTCCGTCTTCTGCTCAGACAGGGAGACCATCAGGAGCCCACCCACCGCCCCAGACCGACTGCTCTGGGCCAAGACTCCCTGGGGCAGGGGACTGTGTGTGGGCCTGGGACCTGCCCAGGCAGGGGGCAGAGAAGCCCAGCTTCCATCTTGCTTGGCTGAATGGAATGGCAAGCCTCCACGGGGAGCATGGGGCCACCCCAGCATCAGAGCTGGTGCACACCCGCCAGCAGCCCCTTTGACCCAAGGATAAAGTTATTAAGAATGTCCAGAGGCAACCGAGGAGCATTCAACACAAGCTCAGGGACCTTCTGAACCTGGAGCCCTACACCATCCCGTGGCTTACAGCCCATGAAGTTGGCCTTGCCTGAGGGAGGGACCCCACCCGGACAGGAGGTCAGTCGCTTAATTTTCACCCCAGCAACAGAGTTCCTGACATGCAGAGGTGTGGGAGGAGCGTAGGGTGCACATCCAGTACGTGTTCTCAGGAGCTGTCTTTTGTGTACAGGGTGGTGCCCACGGGACAGTGGGAAGCAGAACCTGGCATCGACGCCCAGCCCCACCGCCTACACATTGTGTGAACTTAGGCGAGTGACTTCACTTCTCTGGGCCTCACTTTCCTCCTCTGCACAATGGGGACAAAAGTACGGCAGCGGTCAGAATTACCAGTGATATCAAGCGCTGAGCTCCGTGAGTGCATGCACGCTCAGTCACTGCAGTTGGGTTCGACTCTTTGCGACCCAGTGGACTAGAGTCATTCAGGCTCCTCTGTCCATGGGATTCTCCAGGCAAGGATACTGGAGTGGGTTGCCATGCCCTCCTCCAGGGGATTTTCCTCACCAGGAATCTAGCCAACGTCTCCTGAACTGCGGACAGGGTCCTTTACTGCTGAGCCGCTGGGGAAGACGGCTGAGCCCAGTACTGGCATGTAATCTCAGACGTGACTCGAGGCAGAGGAGTGTTCACTTGGGCGAGTAGGGGGCTCCGTGAACAGGGGCATAGGCGTGTCTCTGTGTCCCTCTCAACCCCGGTGGAGGACCCAAGAAGAACATTCCAGAGGAGTGCTGCAGGATGCCCGCGCAGTGGGTTCAGGGCACAGAGCTGGGTCACACAGAACCTGCACCAGGTGGGAGGGACTCAGGGAGAGGAGCCCCCGAGGGGGAGGCCCCCACAAAGTGCTCCAGGTGCTCTGATGAGAGGGATGGGAAAGGAGCCCTCAGCTTGGGCCGTGTGTGGACCTGGGCCAGCCATGGGGTTTTGGGTTGACTCTTGGAGTGCTCTTTAACTTTTGCTCAACGGCCCCCGTCACCCTACTCCCACTGCTCTGTGCCTCAGTTTCCCCAACTATGCATCAATGAAGGAAAAGACCCCCATCCCACGAGTGCCTTCTCAGTAGACGACGGGCTGTGTTTCACAGACCTCCTTGTCTTGGTCCTCAAATGATCACTGGTCCATTTCTCCGATGAGGAGACTGGAACCCAGAAAAGGCCATGACTCACCCAGCAGGAAAGCGGCAGAGCTGATTCTGAGCGTCTGGAATCGCGGAAGTGCCGCCCACCCTTCCCAGGAGGGAGGCTGGTGGAAGCCGAGGGCTGTTCCTTTATCCGGGAAAACCTCAGTTATTAACAACTCAGAGCTATGTGCTGTGGTGAGGTGCACAGGCTCCAGATGCAGCTTTGAGCCTCAGCTGGGTGATACTGGGCAGGTTGTTCAACCTCTCTGGGCTTTAGTCTTCTCATAGATAAAATGGGTTTAATACCAGTATTTATGTAGGGTTGTGAGGATTAAGTGAGCAATGCACTTAGTGCTTGGCATATAGTAAGAGCCATGTAAGCATCGGCTACTAATATGACTCTTTAAGAGCTGTCCTAGACCTCCCTGGTGTTCCAGGGGCTAAGACTCTGAGCGCCCAGTGCAGGGAGCCTGGGTTTGATCCCTGGTCAGGGAACTAGATCACACATGCCAAAACTAAGATCTGGGTCATCCAAATAAATAAATCATTTTTTTTAAAAAAGGGTTCCCAAACATTTAAAATTGGAGAGAGGGAAGGGTGGGTGAGAAATAGAGAAAGAGTAACATGGAACCCTGTACTATCATATGTAAAGGAGATAGCTATTGTCAATGCGCTGTGGATTAAGGGATCTTACATGGGGGGCTATGCAATGACCTGGTGGGGTGGGATGCGGGGGACGGGATACACGTATGACTAATCTGGGATTATACATATCTGTAAACAACAAAACTCTGTAAAAGCAAAAAGGCAAAATAAAAAAATGGCAAAAAAAAAGAGTTGTCATAATTTGTATTTTCTAGACAATCATGCATCTATTGATTCCAATTTTGTACTTTCCCTTTTGTATTTAGGATCCAGCACATTTCCCTTCTGAGTTTCCTATAATTTCCTAGGTCCTTGAGAAGGTAACGCTCTGCTCCCACAGCACCTGCAGCTACAATGATTTAAGAGCTCTGCCTGCAGGCTCTTTGCCCGAAGTGGGCCTTCAGGACATCAGCTCCTTGGAGAAGCCAATGTTTGTGAGCGTATCAGAGGCTGAAAAGTCCTCCACAAACGTTCTGTGGAGCACTGATAGATAGTTATTGCCTATTTTATTTGATCATAGAGTCCCCTTTATTTCTTTTTCTTTTTAGATTAATTTTTATTGGAATATAGTTTCTTTACAGTGTAATGCTAGTTTCTGCTGTACTGCAAAGTGAATTATCTATATCTATATCTATCTATCTCTCTACATATATACACACACGCACTCATTTTTAGATTCCCTCCCTTCCCCCTTAGGTCCCTGCAGAGCACTGAGTGGAGTTCCATTTTCTATATTGTGTGTATGTATGTCAATCCCAATCTCCCAATCCATCTCCCCCTTCCCCTTCTCCCCTTAGTAACCATAAGGTTTTTTGCTGCATCTGTGACTCTATTTCTGCTTTGCAAATAAGCCTTAGTAACCACGTCTAAGTGATAACGATACCATGTTTGCCTGCTACTCTGTGACCTCTGTCCTAGGGGCCTAAGACTCTGAGCGCCCAGTGCAGGGAGCCTGGGTTTGATCCCTGGTCAGGGAACTAGATCACACATGCCAAAACTAAGATCTGGGTCATCCAAATAAATAAATCATTTTTTTTAAAAAAGGGTTCCCAAACATTTAAAATTGGAGAGAGGGAAGGGTGGGTGAGAAATAGAGAAAGAGTAACATGGAACCCTGTACTATCATATGTAAAGGAGATAGCTATTGTCAATGCGCTGTGGATTAAGGGATCTTACATGGGGGGCTATGCAATGACCTGGTGGGGTGGGATGCGGGGGACGGGATACACGTATGACTAATCTGGGATTATACATATCTGTAAACAACAAAACTCTGTAAAAGCAAAAAGGCAAAATAAAAATGGCAAAAAAAGAGTTGTCATAATTTGTATTTTCTAGACAATCATGCATCTATTGATTCCAATTTTGTACTTTCCCTTTTGTATTTAGGATCCAGCACATTTCCCTTCTGAGTTTCCTATAATTTCCTAGGTCCTTGAGAAGGTAACGCTCTGCTCCCACAGCACCTGCAGCTACAATGATTTAAGAGCTCTGCCTGCAGGCTCTTTGCCCAGTGGGCCTTCAGGACATCAGCTCCTTGGAGAAGCCAATGTTTGTGAGCGTATCAGAGGCTGAAAAGTCCTCCACAAACGTTCTGTGGAGCACTGATAGATAGTTATTGCCTATTTTATTTGATCATAGAGTCCCCTTTATTTCTTTTTCTTTTTAGATTAATTTTTATTGGAATATAGTTTCTTTACAGTGTAATGCTAGTTTCTGCTGTACTGCAAAGTGAATTATCTATATCTATATCTATCTATCTCTCTACATATATACACACACGCACTCATTTTTAGATTCCCTCCCTTCCCCCTTAGGTCCCTGCAGAGCACTGAGTGGAGTTCCATTTTCTATATTGTGTGTATGTATGTCAATCCCAATCTCCCAATCCATCTCCCCCTTCCCCTTCTCCCCTTAGTAACCATAAGGTTTTTTGCTGCATCTGTGACTCTATTTCTGCTTTGCAAATAAGTTCATCTGTACCATGTTTCTAGATTCCACGTCTAAGTGATAACGATACCATGTTTGTCTTTCTCTGTCCGACTTACTCTGTATGACCCTCTCTAGGTCCATCCATTATTTCATTCCTTTTTACGAGCCCCCGTCATTTCTGCCCGACACCTGAAGGCATCTGTTGAACACACTCCGGGAGATGCCCCCCTCATTTCCTGGTTTCTAGGAAATGGCAGAGTTGTGAGCGGCGCCCCTCACAGAGATGAGTGGTTCCACCTCTGCGGAAATCACCTCCAGTAACTTGCTTCCACGGCCCAGCTGGTCCCCTGCATTCTCACTGTCATGGTCTGATTCAGTCTCCACAGCATCCCAGCAAGATCAGTAGCTGTCAATATCCCATCTTACAGATGAGGAAACTGAGGTTCACAGAGGTTAAATGGTTACATGGTCAGTAAGTAGCAGTCATAGGAGGCAAACCCACAGCTTTTGACTCTAAACTCCACATTCTTGCTCCTGTACATTGATAGGAAAAATAAAAATAGATCTCATTCTGCCAAGATCGATCTTCCCTGGTGTTATGCTTTCAAAAATCTCAAGCTTGGGCTTCCCCTGGTGGTTCAGTGGGTAAGGACACCGCCTTGCAGTGCAAGGGGCGCCGGTTCAACCCCTGGCCTGGGAAGATCCCACGTGCCGCGGAGCGGCTGGACTGATGTGTCCAATTACCGAGCCGGAGCTCTGAAGCGCATGCGCCCAGAGCCGGAGCTCTTCAGGGACAGACATCACCGCGATGGGAGGCCCACGGGAGCCAAAGAACAAAGACGGATGAAGATAGAGGAATGAAAGACCAATAGAAGTGGCCCACCCGCTCCCCTCCCTCCCCGACCCGACCCCCGCCCTCCCCCCCCAAAATCTCAAGCTTCCCTGCCATAGCATTGGATATATTACAAATTTAAATCTCCACCAGCTTTCTTTCTGCTTACGAAAGCAGCTCGTGATGGTTGAGTATAAGATTTCTCAAACATTTTGAGTTGGAAAATGAAAACCTTCATAACCTCATCTCGAGAGATAATGTGTGGCCTGACAGTTGGGCGCGTATTCTTCTAGGTCTGGATGGTCCAACATGTGTTATTTAAATTAAAATAACCTAAAATAAAATAATATTAAGAATTCAGTCCCTTAGTCAGATTCATTGGGAACCTGGGCAGGCACATTCCAAGCACTCAGTATTCACACACAGAGAGGGGCTCCAATATCAGTCGGTAGAGACAGAACGTTTTCATCATTATAGAAAATTCTATTGTATAGCATCACTCTAGACTCTTCCAAGACATATCCCGACATACATGCCTAATGATTATTAATACTTTTGGTGAAGTTCCTGGATATGTCATAAGCCCCTGCTTGGCCTCACCCATAAAGAGAACAACCCTCTGGAGGTGAAGTCCAGACACAGGAAAAAGTCTAGACAGAAATACATTGAATGATAGCAGTTTTCTCTGGGTGTCGAGATTACCGAGTTTATTTTTCAATTTCCTAGGTCCTTCACGTGATCTCCAACCTAAAATGCAGGAGGGGTGGGGATGCTGGTGAATTCATGTTTTCTAATGTTCTTATGATTCTAACAGCTTCGAGGGACATGCTCTCCCAGGGTTTCATTTGTTAACTCACGTACATTGGGAAAATTTTTGCCAAGATCGTTCCCTGGTGTATGCTTTCAGTGGGTTTTTAAGGACACCGCCTTGCAGTGCAAGGGGCGCCGGTTCAACCCCTGGCCTGGGAAGATCCCACGTGCCGCGGAGCGGCTGGACTGATGTGTCCAATTACCGAGCCGGAGCTCTGAAGCGCATGCGCCCAGAGCCGGAGCTCTTCAGGGACAGACATCACCGCGATGGGAGGCCCACGGGAGCCAAAGAACAAAGACGGATGAAGATAGAGGAATGAAAGACCAATAGAAGTGGCCCACCCGCTCCCCTCCCTCCCCGACCCGACCCCGCCCTCCCCCCCCAAAATCTCAAGCTTCCCTGCCATAGCATTGGATATATTACAAATTTAAATCTCCACCAGCTTTCTTTCTGCTTACGAAAGCAGCTCGTGATGGTTGAGTATAAGATTTCTCAAACATTTTGAGTTGGAAAATGAAAACCTTCATAACCTCATCTCGAGAGATAATGTGTGGCCTGACAGTTGGGCGCGTATTCTTCTAGGTCTGGATGGTCCAACATGTGTTATTTAAATTAAAATAACCTAAAATAAAATAATATTAAGAATTCAGTCCCTTAGTCAGATTCATTGGGAACCTGGGCAGGCACATTCCAAGCACTCAGTATTCACACACAGAGAGGGGCTCCAATATCAGTCGGTAGAGACAGAACGTTTTCATCATTATAGAAAATTCTATTGTATAGCATCACTCTAGACTCTTCCAAGACATATCCCGACATACATGCCTAATGATTATTAATACTTTTGGTGAAGTTCCTGGATATGTCATAAGCCCCTGCTTGGCCTCACCCATAAAGAGAACAACCCTCTGGAGGTGAAGTCCAGACACAGGAAAAAGTCTAGACAGAAATACATTGAATGATAGCAGTTTTCTCTGGGTGTCGAGATTACCGAGTTTATTTTTCAATTTCCTAGGTCCTTCACGTGATCTCCAACCTAAAATGCAGGAGGGGTGGGGATGCTGGTGAATTCATGTTTTCTCTAATGTTCTTGCGGATTCTAACAGCTTCGAGGGACATGCTCTCCCAGGGTTTCATTTGTTATCATTATTTTTAAAGCTGTGGACACACGAAGAATGGAGACCTGACCAAGCCAAAGGAATGAAGCACAAGAAGGAAAAGCGGACAGAGGCTCCTTATCAGGCCAGGGTCCCTTCAGCTCTGGTCTGTTCTCGGCAGGACTAACTTCACAGGCCTACAGGCCAAGCAATTCCACGGGGCCCCTTGCTTAGAAGGGCCGCACCCTGGGACCTCCCTGGGGGTCCAGTGGTTAAGAATCCACCTTCCAATGCAGGGGACTCAAGTTCCATCCCCGGTCAGGGAACTAAGGTCCCACATGCCGTGGGGCAACTAAGCTGGTGGACTGCAACTACTGAGGCTGCACACCGTGGCGGAGACCCCATGCAGCCCCACATAAATAAGTAGATCATTGAAAAAGAGAAGAAGAAGAGCCCCACGCTTGGTTTCATGCTCTGCACTTGCCATCCTGAAATTCTCAAACAAGGGGCTGTGCCATCTCCTTTGGCACTGCGTGCCCTCCATGCTGGCACTGGTCCTGGGATTCTCCCCGGAATGGGTCTCGATTTGGCCGCTCTGAACCATCAACTTGTCCTCGTCAGACCACAGACGGTCCCATCCATGGCACACTCTACGTGCCTGAGAACAGGTTGCTTTAGTTACTGAGCGTGTGTCTAGAGAGTGATAAAAATAGGGCTTGCAGGCGGCTGCGAGAGGGCCCCTGTGGTCTCCGCTCACACACTGACTGGCGCTCAAGGCCCACGTCTACACAGGCCTTTTCAGAGAGAGCGGCCCGGTGCATCATGGGAGGCAGTGCCCCACGTCACTGCTCGGCTCACATCCTGCCTGGACCCACTGCCTTGAAGGCCATACCCAACCTCCAGGCCTGGCTCACCGTCCTCCCAGTGTCTTCTCCCTCCACGTCGCCACATGACCCACAGGCCCTCCCATCTCTAAGCAACCTCTCTACAAGGTCCATCTTCCATCTTTGCCTATGCCATTTGTTCTGCCTGGACCACTAAAGGTCCTTCCTTCCAATATCTACCTATCTCAGGTTCTATCCTTTCTTGGAAGCCTTGAAGTATTTGAGAAGGGCCTGAAGGTACCCTGGTGGCATAGAAGAGAATATGAATCACCCTGCCTGGAGGAATCAGGGAGGACTCCATGGAGGTGGTGAGCGGGTTTTAAAGAAGAGATGTCTGCCACGTAGAAAGGAGAGCTTTGTTGGATTGGCTTTCATAACAGACAGATTCTGACATGAATTTGGACTTTGCTGATTACAAGCTGCAAGATGCTGGGTGAGTTGTTTCCCTTTGCTGAGCCTCAGTTTCTTCATCTGTAAAATGGGGATAATATGGATCACACCTACTACTTGGATTAGGGATTAACTGATTAACTAGAATGGGAGCCCCCACAGTGCTTGGCACACAGCAAGTCATTAACGAACGTGGGTCCTTTCTCCCTTTCTCGGCATCTTCCTGCTGTGTAGTTTCAGCACGTCACCCATTGCTCTCGTCTGTTTATTCACCTCTGCGGTGGAGGTATGATGTACAGCCCACGGAGCTGTGATAAGGATTCAGTGGGGAACATTTACAGAAATCCTGGGAGGCTGAGATTCTACATCAATAGGAAGGGCTTCAGCCAAAGAGGTGCTGGCCTTTCTCACTGGGGTATTTGCCTCGATTGGGCCCCACACTCCGTCAGACCACAGACGGTCCCATCCATGGCACACTCTACGTGCCTGAGAACAGGTTGCTTTAGTTACTGAGCGTGTGTCTAGAGAGTGATAAAAATAGGGCTTGCAGGCGGCTGCGAGAGGGCCCCTGTGGTCTCCGCTCACACACTGACTGGCGCTCAAGGCCCACGTCTACACAGGCCTTTTCAGAGAGAGCGGCCCGGTGCATCATGGGAGGCAGTGCCCCACGTCACTGCTCGGCTCACATCCTGCCTGGACCCACTGCCTTGAAGGCCATACCCAACCTCCAGGCCTGGCTCACCGTCCTCCCAGTGTCTTCTCCCTCCACGTCGCCACATGACCCACAGGCCCTCCCATCTCTAAGCAACCTCTCTACAAGGTCCATCTTCCATCTTTGCCTATGCCATTTGTTCTGCCTGGACCACTAAAGGTCCTTCCTTCCAATATCTACCTATCTCAGGTTCTATCCTTTCTTGGAAGCCTTGAAGTATTTGAGAAGGGCCTGAAGGTACCCTGGTGGCATAGAAGAGAATATGAATCACCCTGCCTGGAGGAATCAGGGAGGACTCCATGGAGGTGGTGAGCGGGGTTTTAAAGAAGAGATGTCTGCCACGTAGAAAGGAGAGCTTTGTTGGATTGGCTTTCATAACAGACAGATTCTGACATGAATTTGGACTTTGCTGATTACAAGCTGCAAGATGCTGGGTGAGTTGTTTCCCTTTGCTGAGCCTCAGTTTCTTCATCTGTAAAATGGGGATAATATGGATCACACCTACTACTTGGATTAGGGATTAACTGATTAACTAGAATGGGAGCCCCCACAGTGCTTGGCACACAGCAAGTCATTAACGAACGTGGGTCCTTTCTCCCTTTCTCGGCATCTTCCTGCTGTGTAGTTTCAGCACGTCACCCATTGCTCTGCGTCTGTTTATTCACCTCTGCGGTGGAGGTATGATGTACAGCCCACGGAGCTGTGATAAGGATTCAGTGGGGAACATTTACAGAAATCCTGGGAGGCTGAGATTCTACATCAATAGGAAGGGCTTCAGCCAAAGAGGTGCTGGCCTTTCTCACTGGGGTATTTGCCTGAGACATCACTGGCATGTCGACTGCAGGAGGGCAGGCAGCTTTGTCTGTTTTGTCTGCTCCTGAACCTCAGTGCTCAGGAGAGCACTGGGTATGCAGGTGTTGCTCAGTAATTGTCCACTGAAGGATCAGCAGCACCAACTGGCCCACATCACACACCAAGTCCTGGGCACGGGGAATGGGAGAATCCAGGGAAACCAGCCCTTTCCAAGAAACTGTCTTCAGACGGGGGCCACAATACAGGACCTTAGCATTTCCTGAGCACCTGCTATATGCATGGCTCTGCCCAGCCCAGGGCAGACCCTTGCTCCACTACAGGATGGGGAGGGTTGGGGAGGAAGATGACAGACACAGCGACTTGGGAAGAGGCAGAGAGACAGGGGCGGCCAGTGGGGCCTTGTTTGGGTGGGAGCAGGCCAGCCCCACACTGCAGCTCCGAGAGACAGGAGGCCCGTTTCACCTGCTCCTAGGAGGGTGGGGCTGCCTCTTCCTCTTTTTTTCCTTAAGTTCCCCTCCTAAATTTATAAGTAGTACATGTTCAGTGTTTGAAAGTTTGGAAAACTAGGCTTCCTGGTGACGAATCTGCCTGCTCATGCAGGAAACACGGGTTCGATCCCTGATCCGAGAAGATTCCACATGCCACAGCACACTGAAGCCCCTGCACCACATTGAGCCTGGCTCTAGAGCCTGGGAACCACAGCGACGGAGCCCACGTGCTGCCCCTATGGAAGCCCACTCGCCTGAGAACCCGTGCTCTGCAACAAGAGACGCCACTGCAACGAGAAGCCTGCACACCACACCTAGAGAGTAGCTCCGGTGTACCGCAATAGAAAAGGCCTGCACACAGCAGGGAAGACCCAGCACGGCCAAAAATGAATAAACAATTTTTTTTAAGTTTGGAAAACCTACCGCCAGCAGAAGAGTTAGAAATACCCGCTCCCCACTATCACTGCATCATGGAGCATGAACTGCAGCAATTTCATGTTTTCCTTCCAGTCTTTTCCCTAAGGTGGACTTGTTTCCAGGGGTGGCTTCCTCTGTGCCCCGGGAAGGGACGTGGCTGCTCTTGAGGGGAGAACCAGGCGTGAGCCTCTGCTACCCCTACCATGGGGCTCCTTGCTCCAACCGTCTCGGCCCGTGAGGCACCTTGCCGGTCAGGGCCATTTGTCTGTTTTGTCTTTGTTTTCCTGAACCTCAGTGCTCAGGAGAGCACTGGGTATGCAGGTGTTGCTCAGTAATTGTACACTGAAGGATCAGCAGCACCAACTGGCCCACATCACACACCAAGTCCTGGGCACGGGGAATGGGAGAATCCAGGGAAACCAGCCCTTTCCAAGAAACTGTCTTCAGACGGGGGCCACAATACAGGACCTTAGCATTTCCTGAGCACCTGCTATATGCATGGCTCTGCCCAGCCCAGGGCAGACCCTTGCTCCACTACAGGATGGGGAGGGTTGGGGAGGAAGATGACAGACACAGCGACTTGGGAAGAGGCAGAGAGACAGGGGCGGCCAGTGGGGCCTTGTTTGGGTGGGAGCAGGCCAGCCCCACACTGCAGCTCCGAGAGACAGGAGGCCCGTTTCACCTGCTCCTAGGAGGGTGGGGCTGCCTCTTCCTCTTTTTTTCCTTAAGTTCCCCCCTCCTAAATTTATAAGTAGTACATGTTCAGTGTTTGAAAGTTTGGAAAACTAGGCTTCCTGGTGACGAATCTGCCTGCTCATGCAGGAAACACGGGTTCGATCCCTGATCCGAGAAGATTCCACATGCCACAGCACACTGAAGCCCCTGCACCACATTGAGCCTGGCTCTAGAGCCTGGGAACCACAGCGACGGAGCCCACGTGCTGCCCCTATGGAAGCCCACTCGCCTGAGAACCCGTGCTCTGCAACAAGAGACGCCACTGCAACGAGAAGCCTGCACACCACACCTAGAGAGTAGCTCCGGTGTACCGCAATAGAAAAGGCCTGCACACAGCAGGGAAGACCCAGCACGGCCAAAAATGAATAAACAATTTTTTTTAAGTTTGGAAAACCTACCGCCAGCAGAAGAGTTAGAAATACCCGCTCCCCACTATCACTGCATCATGGAGCATGAACTGCAGCAATTTCATGTTTTCCTTCCAGTCTTTTCCCTAAGGTGGACTTGTTTCCAGGGGTGGCTTCCTCTGTGCCCCGGGAAGGGACGTGGCTGCTCTTGAGGGGAGAACCAGGCGTGAGCCTCTGCTACCCCTACCATGGGGCTCCTTGCTCCAACCGTCTCGGCCCGTGAGGCACCTTGCCGGTCAGGGCCATGAGTGGGGCTCCCTCCATGGGGAAGGGCAATGAGGGGCAGGACTCAAGTTCACTGAGCGAGGACGGAAGGAACGTCCTCGGAGTGAGGGCACTGCTTGCGGGGGCCGTGGGGTGTTAGTTTCTAGCCACTGGGCACCCAGGTGAGTTGAGTCTGAGGGAGGGGCATGACCCAAATGGACCTCCTCTGTCCTCCCCATCCCCTTTCCTTTCACCCCCTCTCACTTGAGCGCCGACTTTTCCTCCCCTCCTACCTGTTCTGCCCCCAATGGTTGCTGTCCTCTTAACAAAGGTGAGGAGGTGGGCGGAGTCACTGACACCCAGCCTGAGTTCCCAAAAAAGCCCACCCAGGAAGCCTTCACCCAGAGGGGCCGATTTCAGGGTGGGATTTCAGTCTCCGCCTCACCCAGGGTAGGATCTTCGGGGGCTAACTTCGGTCACCTCTGCAGATCATAAGTTATGGGCATCCGCCCTTTCCGCCCACACGTAAGTCTGAACCTTTAGCCAAAAAACACTTTTCCCAGACGCAAAAGAAAACCCCAAAGAGGAACCTAAACCTTCACACGGCTGTGCCGATTGGACGTGAGAGCTCAGGCTCCCATCAGCAAGCGTTTCAAAGAACAAGCCAGACGGCGAAGGGGAAGTGAGGGGAGAAGCTGGAACCCTCACGAGGGCCAGTGTTGGTCCATCCATTCATTGGTTCTTTCAGTCCCCCTCCTCTCCCTCCTCTTAGCAAGAAGCGCTGAGCCCAGCCTGCTCCCGGGAGCACCCCTCTTGACAGGAGGAGCAGGGGGAATAAGGGCAGGAGCAGGGCTCTCCTTGAAGCCTGGAGGGGAAAAGGGGGAACCCAGGAAGGGTCCCTAAAAGGGGTGGTCTTTATACTGGGTCTTGAGAAGAGAGGGGCAGCTTTCTCACCTTCCCCATCCTGTTCAGAGTCAGACCCTTGCCCAGGAGAAACAAAAACACTAGCCATAATTGCCATAATTATGGAGGTCTTGCCTTTGCACTAAGCTCTGTATTCAGCAAGTAATATGCACGATCTCATTAACCCACCCAACATGCCTTGAGGTGGCTATTGTTTGTTCTCCCCATTGTACGGATGAGAAAACTGAGTTCAGAGACGCCACACTTTGTCCAAGGCCGCACAGTGAGGACGTGGCAGGGCCTGGCTGCAGCCTCGGCTTGTAACTAACTGCATGTCATGTTTGCCTTGTCCCCAGAGAATGCCCTCTTCCCCATCCCCATCTCTCGGAGTCGTTGACAAGGGGCCTGGCAGTCCCTCTTACTGACACCAGGGTGTCAGTGTTGGAGACGGCGCCGTGCAGTGAGATGTGGGAGCGTCTGTTGGGTGGCCAGCGAGCGAATGGCATCCGGGCACAGGGCCAGGAGGCTCGAGGAGGGGGCGGTGCTGAGCGAGGGCTCGCGATAGACCAGGCACCAGGCGCAGGGCTCAGGGCACGGTCGCAGCCACGCTGGCCCCATCTCACCGAGGAGGAAACAGGCTCGAGGTGGAGTCACATGCTGGGTCAACCAGCTGCCTCCCCGGTTCAACCTGGCCTGGCTTCCAAGCTACATGTGAGGCCGAGGAAAGTCGGAGTTCCTGCTGCAGAGCGTGGCCTCCCACAAGACCTCCCACACCTCTTTGAACCTCAGTTTCCCATCTATAAACCCAGGCGGAGGCGCCCTGCCGGCCAGCGCCAACGTCACCGTCTCCTGAGCTCACTCACTGTTCCTGCTTCTCACAGTGTCTCCAGGTAGGCCAGTCCCACACCTGGCCCCGGGGCCACAACGCCTGACCTAGCCGGGATCTCTCCGGGAGGAGTACCGCCCTCCCTTCCCACCTCCCCTGCTCCCTTCACTTTCAGCAGATAAGGCAGCTACCAGGCACGAAGGTGGCATGACTGATTCAGCCCCAGGCCAGCCTGGCCGGGACGCTCCCGGGAGGCCCGGGCTCCCTGCTGGCAGCAGGTAGACCCTGGAGATACTGCTGACAGAGGCTTGTGTGAGCTCAGTTTTGAAGATGGGGTGAAACTCCCCAGCTGCCGGTGGGGCACCTGCCACGTGCGTGGATTTGAAGAAGGGTCTGCAGAGGAGGCATCCTCAGGAGCTGGGAGTAGGAGCTGGCTCACTGAACCCAGGGTCCAGACCCCAGTTTCCTGCCCATGAAGGCGTCTAGACTGGCTCGGAGGCGAGGATGGAGGCCCGCTGCTACCTCCCAGCTCTCAGAGCCTTCTGGAAGGTCAGGTTTGCAGGCCCTGTGACTTGGGGGCCTCTGACGCCTGGCCCCCGTCTCTTCTGAGAGCTCACCCCCACCCTCCAGGTAGGCGCGCCTCAGCTTTGATGCCGCCACCTCAAGGCCGAGGTGTCAATGGGCTCTCTATGTGACCGGCGGGGCCGCTGGGGGCCGCCGGCCGCCGTCGTGGGCACGGGTGAGGCCTGGACACACAGTCCCACTGTGTGGGGCCGGCTCATGCCCGCCCAGACCCTGTGGCCAGTGGGGGACTCCCAGGAATGCCCTTCCTGCCCAGGGGGTACTGTGGACAGGCAGGGTGGTCTGGGGAGACGGGCGTGTGCAGGGAGGCCTCAGGAGCCGCCGTCAAAAGGGCTCCGCAGAGGTGGCGCCAGGCAAGCGCCAGAGTGGGTGTGGGCGGCGGGCGGTCAGTCCCTTCATCTCCCAGGGTTGTGGGGGCGGGGCGGCGGCCCAGGGCACACGGCTCAGGGTGACCAGCTGTCATGGGGTGCCTGGGACTCCCCTATTGTTGGGCCGCTGCCTGGAGCTGAGAGCAGAGGACACAGTGAGTGACCTCTCTTGTCTGGGCAGCTCCCTCTCTGTGCGGTGACCCCTGTGGCAGACCCTGCCCAGGGCCGTGCTGTTCTCCCCTGTCTCCGCACAGGCCTGCCTCATGCCCAAGAGTTCATTTCGCATTCCTTCCAGGTGTCTTCAGGCGCGGAGCTGCCAGCCGGCTGCCCACCGCTGCTCAGAGCATTCCGGTCTGACAGGGCTGGCCCCTTTCCAGTGGCTCCTCCCTCACGGCACCCCCAGCCGCCCCAGGCAGCTCCCAGGATCACCTCGTCCTTGCCTGCCTCCCCAGTGGCGTCGCTTGCCGACCAGAGGCTTGAAGGATGGGGTGCTCCCAGCTGCCGGTGGGGCACCTGCCACGTCGTGGATTTGAAGAAGGGTCTGCAGAGGAGGCATCCTCAGGAGCTGGGAGTAGGAGCTGGCTCACTGAACCCAGGGTCCAGACCCCAGTTTCCTGCCCATGAAGGCGTCTAGACTGGCTCGGAGGCGAGGATGGAGGCCCGCTGCTACCTCCCAGCTCTCAGAGCCTTCTGGAAGGTCAGGTTTGCAGGCCCTGTGACTTGGGGGCCTCTGACGCCTGGCCCCCGTCTCTTCTGAGAGCTCACCCCCACCCTCCAGGTAGGCGCGCCTCAGCTTTGATGCCGCCACCTCAAGGCCGAGGTGTCAATGGGCTCTCTATGTGACCGGCGGGGCCGCTGGGGGCCGCCGGCCGCCGTCGTGGGCACGGGTGAGGCCTGGACACACAGTCCCACTGTGTGGGGCCGGCTCATGCCCGCCCAGACCCTGTGGCCAGTGGGGGACTCCCAGGAATGCCCTTCCTGCCCAGGGGGTACTGTGGACAGGCAGGGTGGTCTGGGGAGACGGGCGTGTGCAGGGAGGCCTCAGGAGCCGCCGTCAAAAGGGCTCCGCAGAGGTGGCGCCAGGCAAGCGCCAGAGTGGGTGTGGGCGGCGGGCGGTCAGTCCCTTCATCTCCCAGGGTTGTGGGGGCGGGGCGGCGGCCCAGGGCACACGGCTCAGGGTGACCAGCTGTCATGGGGTGCCTGGGACTCCCCTATTGTTGGGCCGCTGCCTGGAGCTGAGAGCAGAGGACACAGTGAGTGACCTCTCTTGTCTGGGCAGCTCCCTCTCTGTGCGGTGACCCCTGTGGCAGACCCTGCCCAGGGCCGTGCTGTTCTCCCCTGTCTCCGCACAGGCCTGCCTCATGCCCAAGAGTTCATTTCGCATTCCTTCCAGGTGTCTTCAGGCGCGGAGCTGCCAGCCGGCTGCCCACCGCTGCTCAGAGCATTCCGGTCTGACAGGGCTGGCCCCTTTCCAGTGGCTCCTCCCTCACGGCACCCCCAGCCGCCCCAGGCAGCTCCCAGGATCACCTCGTCCTTGCCTGCCTCCCCACCTTGCCCTGGCCAGTCGCTCTGCCCAGGACATCGTTTCCCATTTGCCCGCTCCTTGTCCTCCAAGGCCCAGCTCCAGGAGAACTGTCTGGCCAGCGGCGCTCTCTGACCCCCCAGCCCTCTGTGCTTAGTCCCTGACGACATTTATCCCACCCCCGTGAGATGCTCGGCTTACCCATTTTTTTCTACACGAGACTGTGATCTCTCCCAGGGTGGAGAGCCTGACCTAGTCCCCCTTGTACCTGAGCTCCCTGCACAAGGCCAGGCTCACGATAATGTCAAAAATGAAGACATTGAGCGCTTACTCTGTGCCAGCACCCTGCTCATTTAATTCTCTCCGGAGCCCATGAGGTGGGTGTAATCCTCATTCCCGTTTTACAGATGGGGAAACAGAGGCTGGGAGAGGGGAAATGACTCACTCCGGGCCACACAGGGAAGCCCAGAAGCAGGACTTGAACTTGGAGAGTCTGATTCCAGAGCCCAGCTTGAATCTTGGATCTCCTCCTCCATGACCCTGTGTGGAATTGCCCGAGTCTCCCGATGCCTGCGCGTGGCCGTTTTGACCCATGTCCTCCAGTCCCCTTCCCGGAGGGCTGTCCTCTCTCAGCGTCCTGGGGAGAGTACTTTTGCCATGAGGATACATTTTGGGGGTGCACTGAGGGGGCCCAGCTGCAAGGAGACACCCCCGGAGGTGCAGAGATGGGCCTGTGGGGCAGATGCAGAATGAAGGTGCTGGCCCTCCGTGGGCTGTGGACAGGCCCTCAGGCATCCTCAAGGCTGTCGTCCACATTTGTCGGGGACACTGAGGCCAGGAGACGGGCCGGGACTTGCCCATAATCCTGCAGCGTGTTATTAGGCCTCAGCCTCCCCATTTGTCAGAGAGGATTCATCCCCCTTCTCTGGCCTGGGAGAATCCCGGGGAGAAGAGATGCGAGAAGGTGGAGGCCTGCTCAGGGCACAGGGCACCCCAGGAGCCCCCTCCGCCCTCTCAGGGCCTGGAATCCTGCCTCTCGTCGGCCAGCTCTGTGGGGTGAGCATCGCCCTCTGGCTGTCCCCTCCTTACCCTCCACTTTGGATGGGAACCAAGTGCCTCTCCACACTCTCCCCATCTTCCCCCGTGACTCAGTGGTAAGGAATCTGCCTGCCGCTGCAGGAGATACAGGACACCTGGGTTTGATCCCTGGGTGGGGAAGATCCCCTGGAGAAGGAAATGGCTACCCACTCCAGTATCTTTGCCTGGAGAATACCACGCATGCATGCCACACTCTCCCAAACCTCTTCATCACGGGAACTGAGAGGAGCTCTAGAAAAACCAACTTTAAACACGCTCTCCCAGGGTGGAGAGCCTGACCTAGTCCCCCTTGTACCTGAGCTCCCTGCACAAGGCCAGGCTCACGATAATGTCAAAAATGAAGACATTGAGCGCTTACTCTGTGCCAGCACCCTGCTCATTTAATTCTCTCCGGAGCCCATGAGGTGGGTGTAATCCTCATTCCCGTTTTACAGATGGGGAAACAGAGGCTGGGAGAGGGGAAATGACTCACTCCGGGCCACACAGGGAAGCCCAGAAGCAGGACTTGAACTTGGAGAGTCTGATTCCAGAGCCCAGCTTGAATCTTGGATCTCCTCCTCCATGACCCTGTGTGGAATTGCCCGAGTCTCCCGATGCCTGCGCGTGGCCGTTTTGACCCATGTCCTCCAGTCCCCTTCCTGGAGGGCTGTCCTCTCTCAGCGTCCTGGGGAGAGTACTTTTGCCATGAGGATACATTTTGGGGGTGCACTGAGGGGGCCCAGCTGCAAGGAGACACCCCCGGAGGTGCAGAGATGGGCCTGTGGGGCAGATGCAGAATGAAGGTGCTGGCCCTCCGTGGGCTGTGGACAGGCCCTCAGGCATCCTCAAGGCTGTCGTCCACATTTGTCGGGGACACTGAGGCCAGGAGACGGGCCGGGACTTGCCCATAATCCTGCAGCGTGTTATTAGGCCTCAGCCTCCCCATTTGTCAGAGAGGATTCATCCCCCTTCTCTGGCCTGGGAGAATCCCGGGGAGAAGAGATGCGAGAAGGTGGAGGCCTGCTCAGGGCACAGGGCACCCCAGGAGCCCCCTCCGCCCTCTCAGGGCCTGGAATCCTGCCTCTCGTCGGCCAGCTCTGTGGGGTGAGCATCGCCCTCTGGCTGTCCCCTCCTTACCCTCCACTTTGGATGGGAACCAAGTGCCTCTCCACACTCTCCCCATCTTCCCCCGTGACTCAGTGGTAAGGAATCTGCCTGCCGCTGCAGGAGATACAGGACACCTGGGTTTGATCCCTGGGTGGGGAAGATCCCCTGGAGAAGGAAATGGCTACCCACTCCAGTATCTTTGCCTGGAGAATACCACGCATGCATGCCACACTCTCCCCAAACCTCTTCATCACGGGAACTGAGAGGAGCTCTAGAACCCAACTTTAAAACCTCTCAAGAGGCGGGCGGAGGGGGGGCGGGGGTCATAGGTCTAAATTCAGAGCATCCATGGTCTCAGGTGGGAAACACATGATATGGTTCCTTGCAGTGACCTCTAGCTAAAAGTCAGCACCTTCTCCCACAGGCACTTTGTAACCCGTGGCAATCACATTCTCCAGTCTCCTCAGGAGTGACACGATTCTCCTGGAATACTGTGGAATGCCCATCCCCGCCGCATCACGTGTCTCTGCTGAGAGGCCCATGGTCCCAGTGTCACAAACCGGCTTTTGTATCATATAAAGACTGAATTTCTATACATCCGGGTTTTTTTTTCATAATTCTTTACATTTTGTTTTATGCATTTAAAAGTGTGATTCTGAGGAGTTCATGAGCCTCCTAGGACTTTGGAAGGGTCTGCAGCTACAGGCAGGTGAAGGGCTCTGGGCAGGCCAGCAGGCCTCAAGGCCTGCGGGACCCAGAGGCTGTATCTCTTCGGGGACAGAATTGGCAGCTGCAGCCCTGCGACCCTGACTTTGAGAGACAGATTCCTCACAGTGAGGGAAAGTGGAGGATGGCACGGGGTGGGACAGAGAGGGCCAGACGGTGTGGACGACCACGGAACTGCAGGGAAAGCCTCAGACCGCAGACCAAGCCCCCACCCCCGGCTCACCAGAGCGTCTGCCTCCCTGCCCACCAGGGATCGGCACACTTTGCCCAGCAGCCTCTCGTTTCTGTGCACCGAGCCAGCCCAAAGCCATCAACCCTCCCTCCCTGCCCCTCTGGGTCACCTCTGCCATCACTCGGGCCCCATGGCACCAGGAGCCCACCCTAGTGGGTGGCCCTTGAGTCCCATCTCCCAAGTTTCCTTTGTTTTAAGCTCAACATTTCTCCATCTTGCTCGTGGAGGGAGAAGTACAGATTACAAAGACCCAGCAAATGGTTTTTATAAACTCCTATTTTCTTGCCACAGCACTGCCTTTAATTAGCTCCGAGGACTACAAAGGGAACAGCGTTATAATAGGAGCAGCTTGAAGGAAGGAGCCTACGGTGCTCGGCTCCCAGATCTAGGGCTTCTGCTGGTCACCAGCCACAAGCAGGTTTGATGGGAGCGCCCCTGCCACGAGGAGGGCAGCACCCCCTCTCCCCAGCTCAGCCCCCATCTGCAGCCACGCAGCCTGCCTCAGCTTCTCTCCCGGGAGGAGGAATGGGTCCAGTCCTCAGACAGGCCGTTGCAGAAACCTTTGAACAAGAAGCACCCAAATGTGCCTTGGTCCTTGCACAAAGCAGGCTGCCCGAGGACGGGCTCACAGTCATTCTGTTAGCTCACAGCGGACGGGCAGATGGGGAGAAAGGCACATGGGCAGTCCAATCAACTACTGAGCTGATCACCTCAGCCGAGCAAAGGCAGCGCCAGGCCTCCAAGCCCTGGCGTTCTGAATGTCACTCAGTTCCTCTCTTCTGGAGAAGTCATCCCTGTGTACATTCCAGAGGCACGACCCTCACACATGGTCCATCTCCAGCCTCAGGCAATCAGAATGTCACAGCCAGAGGGGCCTTCATTTGGGGCACTGAGAGGTTAAGTAATTTGTCTAAGGCCGCTCAGCAAGGTAACCACTGAGCTGAGACTCACTCTCAGGGTCTCTTGCTCCCGGATCTCAGGTGCCACAGCCCATCCAGACTCCTGCTAGTAGGGAGGAAGGGCACAGGGTGTTGTTGGAGGCCCAGCCACATCAGCTTTAACAGCCAGACAGAGGTGGGAGCAGTCTCCCCCAAGCTCTTAGCCTCAATCGGAGGCTCCCAGTGGGGGATCCCAGAGCTTTATTCTTTTGTGCACCGAGCCAGCCCAAAGCCATCAACCCTCCCTCCCTGCCCCTCTGGGTCACCTCTGCCATCACTCGGGCCCCATGGCACCAGGAGCCCACCCTAGTGGGTGGCCCTTGAGTCCCATCTCCCAAGTTTCCTTTGTTTTAAGCTCAACATTTCTCCATCTTGCTCGTGGAGGGAGAAGTACAGATTACAAAGACCCAGCAAATGGTTTTTATAAACTCCTATTTTCTTGCCACAGCACTGCCTTTAATTAGCTCCGAGGACTAAAAAGGGAACAGCGTTATAATAGGAGCAGCTTGAAGGAAGGAGCCTACGGTGCTCGGCTCCCAGATCTAGGGCTTCTGCTGGTCACCAGCCACAAGCAGGTTTGATGGGAGCGCCCCTGCCACGAGGAGGGCAGCACCCCCTCTCCCCAGCTCAGCCCCCATCTGCAGCCACGCAGCCTGCCTCAGCTTCTCTCCCGGGAGGAGGAATGGGTCCAGTCCTCAGACAGGCCGTTGCAGAAACCTTTGAACAAGAAGCACCCAAATGTGCCTTGGTCCTTGCACAAAGCAGGCTGCCCGAGGACGGGCTCACAGTCATTCTGTTAGCTCACAGCGGGACGGGCAGATGGGGAGAAAGGCACATGGGCAGTCCAATCAACTACTGAGCTGATCACCTCAGCCGAGCAAAGGCAGCGCCAGGCCTCCAAGCCCTGGCGTTCTGAATGTCACTCAGTTCCTCTCTTCTGGAGAAGTCATCCCTGTGTACATTCCAGAGGCACGACCCTCACACATGGTCCATCTCCAGCCTCAGGCAATCAGAATGTCACAGCCAGAGGGGCCTTCATTTGGGGCACTGAGAGGTTAAGTAATTTGTCTAAGGCCGCTCAGCAAGGTAACCACTGAGCTGAGACTCACTCTCAGGGTCTCTTGCTCCCGGATCTCAGGTGCCACAGCCCATCCAGACTCCTGCTAGTAGGGAGGAAGGGCACAGGGTGTTGTTGGAGGCCCAGCCACATCAGCTTTAACAGCCAGACAGAGGTGGGAGCAGTCTCCCCCAAGCTCTTAGCCTCAATCGGAGGCTCCCAGTGGGGGATCCCAGAGCTTTATTCTTTTTGAGGGACATAACTCAGACCTCCAGGTCCCTCAAGGCCATAAACAGAGGCAGAAGCCACCGACAGACACTCATTTCTTCCCATGACCAAATCCACAAACCTTCCCGAGGCCTGATAACCCCACTCTCTTCCAGTCGCAGGGCCACCCAGAGCTGCATGTGCTCCAGCAAAAGCCTGGACCCCTTCCTCCCTAGGCTTCCTTCGCCCTAGGGGATACTCAGAACACGCAGTGGAGGGGAAGGTCCTCGGGAAGGTCCCGGGACCCTAAAGGGTAGCCTTGCCCCCTGCCTGCTCCGTGGCTCTGGCCAGAAACCCCCTAGTCCCTGAGGGACGGGAGTATCTGGCTGAGCATGGGGAGAGGGTCTGAGCACCCAGGTGGGCCGGAGGCGGGGGCTGCAGGGCGCACGAGTTCCAAGGGTGAGGCAGGAAGCCTCGGGTCACAGGAACACCCCGGTGCCCTCTCCACCCCACGACCCTCCGAGGCCTGGTCTTTGAGGTCCTGAGGTCTTGTGGCATCGATGGCCCCCACCACGAACAGTCCCCGCCAGCTGAGGATGAAAGTCCACAGAGATGGTCCACTCCGGGAGACCACGAAGGCCACCAAACCCTCTTCCCGCCTCAGGCTTTGAGAAGCCAGTGGATGGAGGTAGCCAGCCCAGGCCCTTGAAGGTCGCCAGAGCGGGCCTGGAGGGTCGCGGTCCGGGGCCTGGCCACAGCTCCCCTCGAAAGGGCGATCGTTACTCACCGCGGATGAAGGTCTGCGAGTAGGTCGGAAAGGAATCGAAGATGCTGTTCGATGCCATGCCCCGCTCTGAGGAAGGCGAGGTTTCAGCTCTTCTAGGGGTTGGATTGGGACGGACTTGGTGGACTGTTGTTTTCTATTTGCCTAACTACTTTTGAAAATAAAGTGGGGCTGTTGCTTTTTGTTTGTGTTTTGCGTTTTGTCTCTGTTTTTTCTCCTTGCTGCTATGAAAAAGAAAAAAGGAAAGAACGCGAGAGTGTGTGTGAAAATCCCCAAGGAAAGTAAGTTTCTGTTTGTAGAAAAAGTGCAAGTTCCCAACCTTAGCCCAGAGGCTCCCAGTGGGGATCCCAGAGCTTTATTCTTTTTGAGGGACATAACTCAGACCTCCAGGTCCCTCAAGGCCATAAACAGAGGCAGAAGCCACCGACAGACACTCATTTCTTCCCATGACCAAATCCACAAACCTTCCCGAGGCCTGATAACCCCACTCTCTTCCAGTCGCAGGGCCACCCAGAGCTGCATGTGCTCCAGCAAAAGCCTGGACCCCTTCCTCCCTAGGCTTCCTTCGCCCTAGGGGATACTCAGAACACGCAGTGGAGGGGAAGGTCCTCGGGAAGGTCCCGGGACCCTAAAGGGTAGCCTTGCCCCCTGCCTGCTCCGTGGCTCTGGCCAGAAACCCCCTAGTCCCTGAGGGACGGGAGTATCTGGCTGAGCATGGGGAGAGGGTCTGAGCACCCAGGTGGGCCGGAGGCGGGGGCTGCAGGGCGCACGAGTTCCAAGGGTGAGGCAGGAAGCCTCGGGTCACAGGAACACCCCGGTGCCCTCTCCACCCCACGACCCTCCGAGGCCTGGTCTTTGAGGTCCTGAGGTCTTGTGGCATCGATGGCCCCCACCACGAACAGTCCCCGCCAGCTGAGGATGAAAGTCCACAGAGATGGTCCACTCCGGGAGACCACGAAGGCCACCAAACCCTCTTCCCGCCTCAGGCTTTGAGAAGCCAGTGGATGGAGGTAGCCAGCCCAGGCCCTTGAAGGTCGCCAGAGCGGGCCTGGAGGGTCGCGGTCCGGGGCCTGGCCACAGCTCCCCTCGAAAGGGCGATCGTTACTCACCGCGGATGAAGGTCTGCGAGTAGGTCGGAAAGGAATCGAAGATGCTGTTCGATGCCATGCCCCGCTCTGAGGAAGGCGAGGTTTCAGCTCTTCTAGGGGTTGGATTGGGACGGACTTGGTGGACTGTTGTTTTCTATTTGCCTAACTACTTTTGAAAATAAAGTGGGGCTGTTGCTTTTTGTTTGTGTTTTGCGTTTTGTCTCTGTTTTTTCTCCTTGCTGCTATGAAAAAGAAAAAAGGAAAGAACGCGAGAGTGTGTGTGTGAGCGAGCGAGAGAGAAAAAAATCCCCAAGGAAAGTAAGTTTCTGTTTGTACCCAAGAATTTGGATTCCTGGTCCCACAGGAATGTCTCGCCACAAATTTTCAACAGAAGCGTATGCAGAGTGTATCATTAGATGGCGGGAAGGGGCCTTCGGCAGCCAGGGCAGGAGCTGCCCGGCGGGGAGAGCAGAGGCAGCGCAGCCCCAAGCGCCACGGGAATGAATGAATGAGGCTCGCCCCCGTCTGAGCGCAGCTCCGTGGGTGCGAGGGCGGCCCGGGGGTGGGAGGAGCGGGAGCCAACCAGCTCCGGCGCAGGGCCCCCGAAGGCGGCCGAGGGCCTGGCCTTGTGGTTCTGTGGTTGAGGGACCAGGCCTTCACGGTGTCAACCCAACCTCAGCGCACAGGATGCAAGAAGCCAGCTCGCGGCCTAGGTCCATTGGCTGGGCGGCAGTCACCTGGGCCGTGATGTCACAGCCTCTTAGAAGATCTTGTGGCCGCCTCGCTCTCTTCTTAGGAAAAAAAAAAAGAGAGAGAGAGAGAGAGAGAAAAGGGATGGCTTTTATTTGTGGGGCTGGCCTCAGCACGCGGCTCAGAAGCAGAACTGAAAGTGGCTGGAGCAGGAGCGGCCTGGGCGGTGGTCTGGGTCCTGTGGGAGACTCCTTTGTAATTAAGGCCGGGGTTGGCCCCCGGCAGCGGGGAGCCCGGCAGGCCCGGCAGCAGCCCCGGGAGCCCGGGTCCTCTCCAGGCCCCCTGCCCTGGGCTGTGGGTGACTGCCCCCCCAAGCATCGTCCACCCCTGCAGGAGGGGAGAGGCCCCCACGTGCATGGCTGGGTAGCCCTTCAGGGAGATTTTATGGGAACTGGGATCAAGCACAAAGGGAAACACACGAAGGGATGTCACCAGCGCTCACACCAGAGCCTGTGCGCCGCCAGAAAGGCCTTCCTGGGGAAAGCCAGGTCCACGGCCTTGCAGAGGGGCTTTGTGAGAACTCGGGGTCTGAGGCCCGCACCCAGTTACTCAAGGCCCTTGGCTCATTGAGCACCCCTGTGGATCTCTGCGGGGTTCTCTGTTCCAGTCAAGTGTGCCTGAGCTTTCCCGCCTCTGGGCCTTTTCTCTTGCTATCCTGTCCCCACTGCCCCCAAACCTCCCACCTCCATACCTGCCCCCAGCCTGCTGGCTCCCAGTGCCCCTTGTCAGCCCCTTTTTGAATCTTCAACTCCTAGAGGGACTCAAGAGTAGAAAAGACGTAGAAGATGATTCAACTCCGTACTTCTGTGTTCCCAGAAGCCAGGTCAGGCATTGGGGGAAGGGTGGTGGCTTTGCCATTTCCCTGCAAAGCTCTACTCTCCCATTTTACGGGCCAGACCACTGAAGCCCAAGATACGGAAGTCAGCTTGTGCAAGGCCATGCAGTATCTGAGTGGAACTGGAACAGCAGCCTCTAGCTCATCAGCCCAGGCCTCAGCCACGACACCACAGGGCTCTGCAGAGTCCTCTACGCCGAATCTCCAGGCTTCCAAGAGCCCCCTGCAAACTGGACACCACCACCTGGCCTCTCCCAGGGGGCCCAAGCTTGGGGCCAGGCCCTGGCCCCAGCCACAGACTCAGAGTCTAGCACAAGGGAGAAGGGACATCCAGGGGAGGAGGGGCTTGTCCAAGGTCCTGGGGAGACTCGAAGCGGGTTTACATGAAGGTGCAGGGCTCTAAGGTCAGATTCGACTTGCAGTCCAGCTCGGTTGGCTCACAGCGGTAAGACCATGGGGCCAAGTTACTTCCCCTCTCTGGGCCTCAGTTTCCTTTCCTGGAGAATGGGGATAGCACATTTCGGAAAGGAACAGACAACGAGGTGAGGGCACCGTGAAGGCAGGGTGATGTCACTGAGGCTCTGTTATGAGTAAGTGCAGGAACCACCAGTCACATAGGAGGACAGACGGCCCCGGCTGGAAACTCGTCAGCTGGCCCGGCCTGGGAAGAGCTGGTAGTGGGGGGAGGTGTGGTCAGTTGCACAGCCTGTCAAGGGGCCTTGGCCTCCTGGCTAATTTTGGAGCATTTTGGAATCTGTCATATTATGAAATAGATCAGAGAGGAAAACAACTGGAAAGATGAAATGAGGCCCCAGGGGGCAGAGATACACTCTCGCTCACCATGAGTCAGTGGCAGCCCCTGTGGTCCGGGGTTCTCTGTTCCAGTCAAGTGTGCCTGAGCTTTCCGCCTCTGGGCCTTTTCTCTTGCTATCCTGTCCCCACTGCCCCCAAACCTCCCACCTCCATACCTGCCCCCAGCCTGCTGGCTCCCAGTGCCCCTTGTCAGCCCCTTTTTGAATCTTCAACTCCTAGAGGGACTCAAGAGTAGAAAAGACGTAGAAGATGATTCAACTCCGTACTTCTGTGTTCCCAGAAGCCAGGTCAGGCATTGGGGGAAGGGTGGTGGCTTTGCCATTTCCCTGCAAAGCTCTACTCTCCCATTTTACGGGCCAGACCACTGAAGCCCAAGATACGGAAGTCAGCTTGTGCAAGGCCATGCAGTATCTGAGTGGAACTGGAACAGCAGCCTCTAGCTCATCAGCCCAGGCCTCAGCCACGACACCACAGGGCTCTGCAGAGTCCTCTACGCCGAATCTCCAGGCTTCCAAGAGCCCCCTGCAAACTGGACACCACCACCTGGCCTCTCCCAGGGGGCCCAAGCTTGGGGCCAGGCCCTGGCCCCAGCCACAGACTCAGAGTCTAGCACAAGGGAGAAGGGACATCCAGGGGAGGAGGGGCTTGTCCAAGGTCCTGGGGAGACTCGAAGCGGGTTTACATGAAGGTGCAGGGCTCTAAGGTCAGATTCGACTTGCAGTCCAGCTCGGTTGGCTCACAGCGGTAAGACCATGGGGCCAAGTTACTTCCCCTCTCTGGGCCTCAGTTTCCTTTCCTGGAGAATGGGGATAGCACATTTCGGAAAGGAACAGACAACGAGGTGAGGGCACCGTGAAGGCAGGGTGATGTCACTGAGGCTCTGTTATGAGTAAGTGCAGGAACCACCAGTCACATAGGAGGACAGACGGCCCCGGCTGGAAACTCGTCAGCTGGCCCGGCCTGGGAAGAGCTGGTAGTGGGGGGAGGTGTGGTCAGTTGCACAGCCTGTCAAGGGGCCTTGGCCTCCTGGCTAATTTTGGAGCATTTTGGAATCTGTCATATTATGAAATAGATCAGAGAGGAAAACAACTGGAAAGACCCCCTTTCATAGAGTGGAAACTGAGGCCCCCAGAGAGGGGGGCAGAGATACACTCTCGCTCACCATGAGTCAGTGGAACCAGGCCCTCTGCTTCCAAGCCCAGGAGATGTTTCCACTCTGCCGACGCCATCTCTCGTTTCTCATGTAACACCCTACGCACTCGGCTGTTTTTTCCACACGTTGAAGTGGGCCCCCCCATAACACCTATAATTTGGTCACTCTGAGGGACTCCCCCTCCCTGGGAAGGCCCAGGGAAGGGGCTCAGGGGCACAGCTGTACTGCCTTCCTGGGACTATGCGGCCAATTCTTACTGGGTGACACACTTGCTTTCTCCCTCAAGAGGTCTGTAATCTCATGCACCCATTCAGAAATGCTTGCCAGGCTCTGAATGGACCTCTGAAGGCTGCCTGGGGAAGAACCTTCCTGAAGCCTGAACTTGGTCCTTAGGAACTGTGAGATCATGGGCAGAAGGCTTTTTCCTTTGAGCCTGCATCCTCGCCTGTGAGATGGAGCCCATGGCAGGACCCACTTAAATTTGCAAAGAAGATTAAATAAAAAAAAAATACTGGGAGCATGTCTAGCATGTTATAGGTGCCCAGTTCCCAGGGCTCCTGCTTCTGCTACTTTTGACCATGCATCCTCTCTGCCTGCAGTGGGCAGTCAGGTGTCCTCTTTTCTCCATTGGGAAAAAAGATCCCATGCCATAGAAGCCTCTGAACCATTTAGATCAGGGCAATCCAAAATTTTGGCTGAAGAAGGAAATGGTTTAAAAAATAATGATGTTCCTTTATTTTACATTTACGCTTCTAAGTGTGCACCAAATGGCTTCGCTCTAGTTCTTCTGTCCTAAGCCAACCCAGAAGGCGTCTCTTGCCATGTCCAGGTTTGTCCCTTTTAATGTGGAATACAAATCTAAAGATGCGTGAACAAATCTAAAGGAGGACAGACGGCCCCGGCTGGAAACTCGTCAGCTGGCCCGGCCTGGGAAGAGCTGGTAGTGGGGGGAGGTGTGGTCAGTTGCACAGCCTGTCAAGGGGCCTTGGCCTCCTGGCTAATTTTGGAGCATTTTGGAATCTGTCATATTATGAAATAGATCAGAGAGGAAAACAACTGGAAAGACCCCCTTTCATAGAGTGGAAACTGAGGCCCCAGAGGGGGGCAGAGATACACTCGCTCACCAAGAGTCAGTGGAACCAGGCCCTCTGCTTCCAAGCCCAGGAGATGTTTCCACTCTGCCGACGCCATCTCTCGTTTCTCATGTAACACCCTACGCACTCGGCTGTTTTTTCCACACGTTGAAGTGGGCCCCCCCATAACACCTATAATTTGGTCACTCTGAGGGACTCCCCCTCCCTGGGAAGGCCCAGGGAAGGGGCTCAGGGGCACAGCTGTACTGCCTTCCTGGGACTATGCGGCCAATTCTTACTGGGTGACACACTTGCTTTCTCCCTCAAGAGGTCTGTAATCTCATGCACCCATTCAGAAATGCTTGCCAGGCTCTGAATGGACCTCTGAAGGCTGCCTGGGGAAGAACCTTCCTGAAGCCTGAACTTGGTCCTTAGGAACTGTGAGATCATGGGCAGAAGGCTTTTTCCTTTGAGCCTGCATCCTCGCCTGTGAGATGGAGCCCATGGCAGGACCCACTTAAATTTGCAAAGAAGATTAAATAAAAAAAAAATACTGGGAGCATGTCTAGCATGTTATAGGTGCCCAGTTCCCAGGGCTCCTGCTTCTGCTACTTTTGACCATGCATCCTCTCTGCCTGCAGTGGGCAGTCAGGTGTCCTCTTTTCTCCATTGGGAAAAAAGATCCCATGCCATAGAAGCCTCTGAACCATTTAGATCAGGGCAATCCAAAATTTTGGCTGAAGAAGGAAATGGTTTAAAAAATAATGATGTTCCTTTATTTTACATTTACGCTTCTAAGTGTGCACCAAATGGCTTCGCTCTAGTTCTTCTGTCCTAAGCCAACCCAGAAGGCGTCTCTTGCCATGTCCAGGTTTGTCCCTTTTAATGTGGAATACAAATCTAAAGATGCGCGTGAACCAGTTAGCACCCAGGGCTACGGTCCACGGGGCCGCAAAGAGTCGGACATGACTTAGTGACTAAACAGCAGCAGCAGTAACAACTAGATCTGACTCTTTCGGGCCGTCTTTAACCCTGTTTCACCCCCACTTTATTTAGTCTATTTTCTAGCAACTTGCCTTCACTGAATCTTTCCAAGGTATTCAACCTTGGAAAGTTTTCGTAGAAACAGACAGCCTGGCTTTGCATCATACCGCCCATAACATTACATCACCATGCGTGAGGGTCCAATTAAGAAAACAGAAGACACTTTGAGTGATGGAAACCGAGGGAAGGAAGTTAGCTCAGGGATTGTTGGCAACTGAGGCGATGGAAGAGCTGAGAAGTCAAGCAGAGGTGGGGAGGAGCCCCAAGAGTAGCCACAGCGAGAAGCCAGAAGCCACTGCCACCCAAGGGGCACGAGGAGGACTGGTGTCATCAGGAGCCCCAGTGCAGGAGCATGGTGACCAGTCTTTTTTTGTTTTTTTTTTTTTTTAAAGTTTTTGGCAACCAGGAGAACACCTTATTTATTTATTTATTTTTTTAATCTTTTTGAGGGGTGAGTTGGGGAGGGAGGGGGATGGGCGGGCCACTTCTATTGGTCTTTCATTTCTCTATTTTCATCCATCTTTGTTCTTTGGCTCCTGTGGGCCTCCCATCGCGGTGGCCTCTGTCGTCGCAGAGCACCGGCTCTGGGCGCATGTGCTCCAGAGCTCTGGCTCGGTAATTGGACACATCGGTCCAGCGGCTCCGCAGCACGTGGGATCTTCCCAGGCCAGGGATCGAACTGGCACCCCTTGTACTGCAAGGCGGTGTCCTTATCCACTAGACCACCAGGGGAAGCCCATGGTGACCAGTCTTGCATTTGCTAGAGCCACAGAGGAGATTCAGCTGCCGTGGAGAGGCCCTTGAGACAAAGAGTGAAGACACTTCTCTCTTCCTGCCATCCTTCCATCTCTATCCAGAGGCTCCCATTGGGTGAATGGAGCTAGAGCCGGCTGACTTAGTGGAACCAAATCTCTGCCTGGTGGAACCAAACAGGGGAGGGAGTAGATGGATCTGAGGGCACAGCGACCCAGGACTGGCATGGTGGCCAATGGAGTTCTATGGCCATGGAAACCCAACCGGAATGAATGGGTTTGGGAACAAACCCAACAGATGTTTGGCAAGTTGTCAGCTCTGTGGGCTGGTGGGACCAGAGGTGTGGATCCCAGGGAGGGACCTGCTGGCCAAGGGCATCCACTGGTGTATTGCACCAGAAGTACCAGTGAACCCGTTGGGCTATTTACATTGGGGTTAGTTAAGACCATGCCGATGGTGAATGGGAATGAAATTCGTGTTCTTGACCTGTGTGCAGAGCTGATACTTTCCCTACCACTCAGGGTGACTGTGATTGGGGAATTATGAGCACCGGCTGCCGGGCTCATCTGTGAACTTCATAAAGATGGCATACTCCTGAGCCCACTGGACCCTCCCAACAACCTGTGGCATAGGTGTGGCTCTCTTCACTTTTCTGTTGAGGAAAAGACTGATCCCAGGGATTAACCCCATGTTGGGGCTTCCCTGGTGGCTCAGGTGGTAAGGAGGCTGCCTGTAATGCAGGAGACCCAGGTTCAATCCCTGGGTTGGGAAGATCCCCCAAAGGAAAGCATGGCAGCCCCTTTCAGTACTTTTGCCTGGAGAATTCCATGAACAGAGGAGCCTGGCGGGCTGCAGTCCACGGGGCTGCAAGGAATCGGACACAACTGAAGCAACTAACACTTTCACTCTTAGCTTCTAGGAGTCAGCACTGCCTGCTTGAGTCGAGCAGGTAGCAAATTTGAGGTGGGCGATCGTCTAAGAACTCAAACAGTGGTTTTCTAGCAGCCAGTCACAGTGCTGGGGCCAAGGAAGGTGCTGGAATGATATTTGATATCTACGGCAGGTTACCCAAGGGGCTCCACCGGCAAAGCTGAGCACAGAGACATCCAGATAAGATGCCCTCCCTCCATCTCCATCTTCCTGCTCCCCCCAGCCAGGTCCTCCCTGCTCTCTCGGGCGCTCAGGGCTGGGATGAGGCCTACAAGCAGGCAGCCCACCCCAGGCCAGGATACCCAGGCCAAGCCAAGGATCGTTAGCTAAGAACGAACCCGGTGGGATGCACAGGCTGAGAGGTTTGTGCACAGGGTCTCCAGCGACAAGCTCTTGGGACAGCCCACCATGCACAGTGGTCTTCTGGACGTTTCCAGTGGGCATCCAGAGAGGTCAGGAGACCTACCTAAGGGCACCCAGTTTGCAGGTGGAGAAAGCAGGATCCCACCCAGCCTGCCCACCCCCTGCTCTCTGGGCTTCTCCCCTCCCCACCCCCAGCTTCTCTCTTTCCTGTTGTTAGTTTCAAAAAACTGCTCGGGGTGCCCCCTTCAGAACCAACCCCTCCTTTTCTTCCACCTTCCTGCCTCAGCCCCCTTCCCCAGGCGGCCCTTTGCTGGACCCCGCGCAGCCACCCCGTGGAGCTGCCCTCGGCTTGGGGGCACTGAGGACAGTCCTGTAACAGTCTTTACTCTCAGCTTCTGCTTCGCCGGGGACCTTGGTAGCTCCACTCACGGCCTTTCCTCCTGCCTGAAATTCTACCATTAGTGCACGTTTGGGTTTGGATACATTTCAGCCATAAACCTTCAGTCAAAAGGGCAGATAGAAGTAGGCGGAGGAGTCACAAAGCGCCCTGAAGAGAGAGGGAAGAGCACAGACTGGGCTTACCAGCTGCCCCTCCAATGCGCTGGCTGCCTCTCTTGCTGCCTAAAATCACAGTCCACATGCTTCTTGTCCCACTCTCCCCTGCACCCAAGCACCCCAGACAGACAGAGCCAAGATGGTTCTCTCCCTTTGACAGCCGGGAAAACTGAGGCTGGCAGAGGAGAAGGGCCTCACGCGCAGTTGCAGGTGCAGTGAGAGGGAGTCAACGGCACTCTTGCGCCACCACGTCCAGCCACCCCCGGGGCACCCCTTGGCTTCCCTTCCCTCTTCGAGTCCCCTCCAAGGAGGCTGAGGTACTGGGGTCGTGGTCTCAGGGGAGCTGGGCTCAGACCTTGGCTTTGGCACTTTCTAGCTATGTGACGCTGGCATTAGCTGGTCCTGTCCCAACCTCACTGCCCGCACCTGCAAGATGGAGAAAAACAAAAGCCTGTCTCTCCTGCCAGGCTGGCCGGTGAGGAGGGACCCTGGGAAGAAACACAGAAAGCCTGTGGCTGGCGGACTGAGAGTCCTGCCAAGGTGAGGCGGTTGTGTGTGTACCGGGTCTCCAGCGACAAGCTCTTGGGACAGCCCACCATGCACAGTGGTCTTCTGGACGTTTCCAGTGGGCATCCAGAGAGGTCAGGAGACCTACCTAAGGGCACCCAGTTTGCAGGTGGAGAAAGCAGGATCCCACCCAGCCTTCCCCCCCCCCGCCCTCTGGGCTTCTCCCTCCCCACCCCCAGCTTCTCTCTTTCCTGTTGTTAGTTTCAAAAAACTGCTCGGGGTGCCCCCTTCAGAACCAACCCCTCCTTTTCTTCCACCTTCCTGCCTCAGCCCCCTTCCCCAGGCGGCCCTTTGCTGGACCCCGCGCAGCCACCCCGTGGAGCTGCCCTCGGCTTGGGGGCACTGAGGACAGTCCTGTAACAGTCTTTACTCTCAGCTTCTGCTTCGCCGGGGACCTTGGTAGCTCCACTCACGGCCTTTCCTCCTGCCTGAAATTCTACCATTAGTGCACGTTTGGGTTTGGATACATTTCAGCCATAAACCTTCAGTCAAAAGGGCAGATAGAAGTAGGCGGAGGAGTCACAAAGCGCCCTGAAGAGAGAGGGAAGAGCACAGACTGGGCTTACCAGCTGCCCCTCCAATGCGCTGGCTGCCTCTCTTGCTGCCTAAAATCACAGTCCACATGCTTCTTGTCCCACTCTCCCCTGCACCCAAGCACCCCAGACAGACAGAGCCAAGATGGTTCTCTCCCTTTGACAGCCGGGAAAACTGAGGCTGGCAGAGGAGAAGGGCCTCACGCGCAGTTGCAGGTGCAGTGAGAGGGAGTCAACGGCACTCTTGCGCCACCACGTCCAGCCACCCCCGGGGCACCCCTTGGCTTCCCTTCCCTCTTCGAGTCCCCTCCAAGGAGGCTGAGGTACTGGGGTCGTGGTCTCAGGGGAGCTGGGCTCAGACCTTGGCTTTGGCACTTTCTAGCTATGTGACGCTGGCATTAGCTGGTCCTGTCCCAACCTCACTGCCCGCACCTGCAAGATGGAGAAAAACAAAAGCCTGTCTCTCCTGCCAGGCTGGCCGGTGAGGAGGGACCCTGGGGAAGAACACAGGCAGGCAGCCGTTGGCTGGGGTAAGCTGTTCTGTGGCTGGCGGACTGAGAGTCCCCATGTCGGAGTGCAAGGGGTGAGGCGGTTGTGTGTGTACCCGGGTGGGGAGGGCAGAACTGGGCTGTAGGAGGGGCATGTGGCTCACTCACCACTTCCCCAGGGTCCTTCCTGCCCTCCGAGCCAGTCCCACCAAGGCCTTGCTTCCAGCAGCCCTGACTCTCCTGGGTTCTGCAGGTCAACCCCAATCAAGGGCGACCTGACCCAGGGTCCTAGGCTGTAGGACAGAGCGCTGGGCAGGCCACCCCGGCCGGAGCGCGTCTTCCGGAGCCGCTGGTCAACACAGAGGCTGCTCTGGTGTTCCTCTGAGACCTGGAAGGCCTTGTCCATAGCACACTTCCTCCCTCAGAGTCCCAGGCTCCTCAGAGGAAGCAAGAAAACCCCAAGCTGTAGCCCCTTTTGGCTCATAAAACGATCTTTCTCTGGGTTTTTCGGTGGAATAATCTATTTTTAGCATCAAAGAGCTCTGCCAGGGGCCTAGACCTGCTGAGGGACTGGCTTTGTGTGGTCACAAACTCAGCCGGAGGAGGTGAGCACCCCTCAGTGGGGGTGGGGGTGCGGTGGGTATGGAGCAGGAGGGCAGCAAGGAAGAGTGCCCCTCCCACCCCCATCGCCACTGCCACATGCTGCAGACGGGCTCAGGGCTCCTTCTTTTCTTGTTCTGGAAACTCTTGATTGGGGCCAGGCTATCCCCCTACCTGGCCCCCAGTCTCTCTCAGTGCTTTCTCCCCACGAACACAGTAATAATAATAATAACAATAACCATAAACTAGCACTTCCCGCATGCCAAGCGCTCTTCTAAGAGCCCTGTGAAAATGAAATCGCTTCATTGTCACAACAATCTGATCACTTAACAGACAAGGAGACTGAGTCTCAGAGAGGCTAACTGACTTAAGAAAGTTTGGCTCAGGAGGAATGGAGCCAGGATTTGAACCCATACGGCCCATATTATCCGTACTTAGTCTTGTGTTGGGCTTCCCAGGCGGTGCGGTGGTCAAGACCCCTTCTGCCAGTGAAGAGGCTCAAGTTCGATCCCTGGGTCAGGAAGATTCCCCAGGAGCAGGAAATGGCACCCCTCTCCACTATTCTTGCCGGGAGAATCCCATGAACAGAGGAGCCTGCCAGGCTGCAATCCAGGGGGTCGCCAAAGAGTTGGACACGATCGAAGGCACACTTCCAGTTTTGTGTTACCACTGGGGAACAGAAGCTCAGAGAAACACATGAACGCACTCAAAATCACCTGGACAGCAAGCAGTGAGGCCAGATCCACACAGGGCTGCCGGCTCAGGGCCTCCGGTTTAGACGGGCACCGGAACCCCTGGGCTTCCTGGCTGCGGCAACTATGTTCATTCTCCCAACAAATGGTGCTTGCATGTGGCGCGTGGGGGCTGGAGGTACTGTAACCTTCTGTTTTCCTGAGGAAACCGAGGCTCCAACAAGAAGAGGGACCCACCTGGGTTTTCAGGGCTAGGAAGTGGTGGAGTCAGGATTTGGAATTCCTGAAGGCTTGGCTAAGCTTTCCTACCAGCTTCCCACCCCCAACCCCACGCCTAATCCCTGCTGCTTTCTCTGAGGGGGTCGAGCCTCTGGAGGAGTCTGGATAGGGTGGCAATTTTTAAAAAATGACTTGGTCTTGACCCCCTCCCACCTCCCTCCCTTTCTCTTTCCTTCAATCATAATGACTCTGTTTGCAGGGGTGTGCCGGCCAGCAAATTTGCTGACCCAAGGCAAAAGGAGGGGGGGAGTGTCATTATGCGGTTGGGAAATGGTGAGGCATTTCATATGCCACCGATCTAGTATCCCAGGAATTTCTGCTGCCCTCAAGGAAATTAAAGAATTAGCTACCATCCAGGGCTGTGGCTTCCTCCTCACTGCATGTGTGCATTTTCTTGACTTTAAATAGGATGCCCTGAGCATCTGTATGTAAGTGGCAGCACTGTAGGAAGAGGGGCTGCCTACGGTAAGGAGAAAGTCCTGGCCCCTGAGACTACAGGCTCAGAGAGGAGCAGGAACTTGCCCTAGGTCACACAGTTAAGGCCAAAAATCTACACCACCTGACCTGCGGCCTGATTCTCTTTCCACGATGCAAGTCTCTGCAAATAATTTGCTGTGTGAAATAAGATAAGTTCCTTTCCTCTCTCAGGGTCAATTTTCCTTATATGTGAAAGGCAGGCATGAGATCACACGTGCTAAGTCGCTTCAGTTGTGTCTGACTCTTTGAAACCCTATAAACGGTATCCCACCAGGCTCCTCCGTCTATGAGATTCTCCAGGCAAGAATACTGGAATGTGTGGCTATGCTGTCCTTCAGGGGATTATCTCCTGATGGAACCTTTGTCTCTTATGTCACCTGCATTGGCAAGTGGGTTCTTTACCATTAGTGCCACCTGGGAAGCCCTGTCTTACTTGGGGTTCCTCCAAAGACAGACCTTGAACCTAGGGAATAAGTGTAAGCAATTTATTTGGGGAATGATCCCAGGAAGCAGGAGGGATGGAGAGGGAAAGAGGCACACGGAAGGGAAAGCAGCCCAAACGAGGTACAGGAACAGAGCTTGCTGCTCGGACACCCGGAGCTCCACCCTCTTGGGGACCTCTGAGGATGTAGACAGAACTGCTTCACCAGAGGCTGGGAGCTAGCTTATGTATCCATCCACTCCCATCTGTCTTTACTGAAAGGTTATTAGGAGCATTGACCCTCCCACCTCCCTCCCTTTCTCTTTCCTTCAATCATAATGACTCTGTTTGCAGGGGTGTGCCGGCCAGCAAATTTGCTGACCCAAGGCAAAAGGAGGGGGGGAGTGTCATTATGCGGTTGGGAAATGGTGAGGCATTTCATATGCCACCGATCTAGTATCCCAGGAATTTCTGCTGCCCTCAAGGAAATTAAAGAATTAGCTACCATCCAGGGCTGTGGCTTCCTCCTCACTGCATGTGTGCATTTTCTTGACTTTAAATAGGATGCCCTGAGCATCTGTATGTAAGTGGCAGCACTGTAGGAAGAGGGGCTGCCTACGGTAAGGAGAAAGTCCTGGCCCCTGAGACTACAGGCTCAGAGAGGAGCAGGAACTTGCCCTAGGTCACACAGTTAAGGCCAAAAATCTACACCACCTGACCTGCGGCCTGATTCTCTTTCCACGATGCAAGTCTCTGCAAATAATTTGCTGTGTGAAATAAGATAAGTTCCTTTCCTCTCTCAGGGTCAATTTTCCTTATATGTGAAAGGCAGGCATGAGATCACACGTGCTAAGTCGCTTCAGTTGTGTCTGACTCTTTGAAACCCTATAAACGGTATCCCACCAGGCTCCTCCGTCTATGAGATTCTCCAGGCAAGAATACTGGAATGTGTGGCTATGCTGTCCTTCAGGGGATTATCTCCTGATGGAACCTTTGTCTCTTATGTCACCTGCATTGGCAAGTGGGTTCTTTACCATTAGTGCCACCTGGGAAGCCCTGTCTTACTTGGGGTTCCTCCAAAGACAGACCTTGAACCTAGGGAATAAGTGTAAGCAATTTATTTGGGGAATGATCCCAGGAAGCAGGAGGGATGGAGAGGGAAAGAGGCACACGGAAGGGAAAGCAGCCCAAACGAGGTACAGGAACAGAGCTTGCTGCTCGGACACCCGGAGCTCCACCCTCTTGGGGACCTCTGAGGATGTAGACAGAACTGCTTCACCAGAGGCTGGGAGCTAGCTTATGTATCCATCCACTCCCATCTGTCTTTACTGAAAGGTTATTCTAGGAGCATTGACCCTCCAACAATTCTTGTCACTCCCCCTGGACAAAGCTTCCTCAAGACCAGAAAATGTCCAACCTGTGCTTTAGGGCAACTGTCTATTTGGAGAGGGTGTATGATTTCTTTTTTTTTTTCGGGTTGGGGAGGGAGCGGAGCGGACGGGCTACTTCTATTGGTCTTTTATTTATCTATTTTCATCCATCTTTGTTCTTCGGCCCATGTGGGCCTCCCATCGCGGTGGCCTCTGTCGTCGCAGAGCACTGGCTCTGGGCGCATGCGCTCCAGAGCTCCGGCTTGGTAATTGGACACATCGGTCCAGCCACTCCACGGCACGTGGGATCTTCCCAGGCCAGGGATCGAACTGGCGCCCCTTGCACTGCAAGGCGGTGTCCTTACCCACTGGACCACCAGGGGAAGCCTGGTGTATGATTTCTAAGGCATCTCCTGGCTCTGCTGGATAAGGATTTCTTATTTCAAAGGCATCTTCCTCAGGATCCTCTCATCCCTTCTGAGCTGCTGTGCCATCAGGGAAGTGATGTGTTGGCACAAGTAAAAGGGACACAAAAATCACTCCCTGCCTATCCTTTCCCTGGGGAAGAGCTTGAACTTCCCCATCCATGCTTTAGCATGTTGGGCATTGTTTTCTTTTTAATATGTTATTTATGTATTTGGCGGTGCCAGGTCTTCGTTGTGGCACGTGGGATTTAGTTCTCGGACCAGGGATCAAACCTGTGTCCCCTGCATTGGGAGTGTGCAGAGTCTTAGCCACTGGACCACCAAGGAAGTCCCCTTGGATCCTGATTTTTAAATAGCATCAGTTGAAACCCCTGGAGGTCAGTGCTACAGGATGCCCTTGAGGAGGGCGGTGCCAGGGAGTAGGCTGAATGAAAGGAGAACCTGCCCTTCATCCCTTTGGCCAAAGAAGTCTGCTGTGTTAATTAATTTTTATCTGGACTTTTTTTTCCCCTCATGATTATGCACGCACATGGTTTCAACAGTCAGATACATCTTTAAGACACCTCTTCATCAATCCTCAGAGAAAACCACATTTAACTTTTAGTATTTACTCTATTTCTCTAGGGACTTGCCTCGTGATTTAGATGGTGAAGAGTTCACCTGTGATGTAGGAGACCGGGGTTCAGTGCCTGAGTTGGGAGGATGCCTTGGAGAAGGGAAGGGCTTCCCGCTCCAGTATTCTTGCCTGGAGAATTCCATGGACAGAGGGGCCCGGTGGGCTACAGTCCATGGAGTCACAAGCAGTTGGACGTGACTGAATGACTTACGCTTTCACTTTTTTCTATTTCTCTGTGCTGTGCTCTGTGCTGTGCTTAGTCGCTCAGTCGTGTCTGACTCTTTGCCACCCCATGGACTGTAGCCCACCAGGCTCCTCTGTCCATGGGATTCTCCAGGCAAGAATACGGGACTGGGTTGTCATGCCCTTCTCCAGGGGATCTTCCCAACCCAGGGATCAAACCCAGATCTTCCACACTGCAGGTAGATTCTTCACCATCTGAGCCACAAGGGAAGCTCAAATAACGTGTTCACCAAGCTCATTGTGGTTCTTCAGTTTTAGACGGCACCTACTGACTTTCCACATGGAAGAGGTTTTAGCTCCTTTTACCTGAACTTCTCCTTACCATGCACCATTTCTGTCCTCCTAGGATGGTAGTTGTTTTGGTTAGATGAGCTATTAGTATTTCTTTTTTTCAACTGGGTACATGCTTTCCCAGCTGGCTCATATAGTATGCTCTGATCACATTTTCTTGATCGCACAGCCGTTTGTCTTCCCTGGAGTTATAATTTGTTTAGCTTTTCATTTGCATAATTTTCTGTGCTTACCACAAATGTATTCCTAAACTCTCCACTAATTGTCCACATCTCCTATTATGAAATTCAAGAGCATCTATTCATTTATGGAGTTCTCTCTTCTGGAATCTCCTAACCTGTACAGTCTGAACTGGTTGTTCTCCGGGTCTGTTACTCAGTTATCAACCAGGGATCTTTCTACACTGTTATCCTAAAGTGATCCTTGCCCTCTCATCTACCAGACGCTCTGTATTCTGGATGCTCCCTCTCTCTCTTGGTTTATTTCCTTGTTTTGATGGAACGCATCTCATAGTACCTTCCTGAGAAAAGGGGTACAAGAGGTGGATTTATTTATGAGCGTTCAATTATGTCTTTAGTCATACTTCATGGTTAGTTTGGCTGGGCATAGAAATCATAGTTAAAATAATTTTTTCTCTTCCAAGTTATTTCTCCATTGTCTTCTCGCTTCTTAGGCTGCTATTGATAAGTCTAAAGACGTTTTGATTCTTAATCTCTGAAAATAGCTTATTTTTCCTCTCTGAAAGCTTTGAAGACGTTCTTTGTCCCAAATGTCCTAAGAGTTCACAACTAGATGCCTTTGTGTGGTTCTATTTCACCCCTTTTTTCTTTACATGCCATTGATCCTATGACTTGGACTTTTATGGTGATCACTCCTGGGTAGTTTTTATGAATTATTTCTTTGATTATCTTTTGCCCTTCCTTTTTCACTCTTCTCTCTTTCTGCTGAGGCTTCTAAAGTTCTACACAGTTTGATTCCATTAATTCTAAAATTCTATTCTCTCTTATGTTCTGTTTCTTGGTGTTCTGTTTTTGTAGTCTTTTGGGGGGAGATATCATCATCTTTTTCTCTCCATGTCTCTATTAAGCTTCTCAGTTTTGTTACAATGATTTGAATGTGTGCTTTTCAATTTTCTAATTATTACATGTCATTTCTATGTTTTTTTGCATAGATGCAGTACCTTCTCTTATCCCTCTGAAGATATTAATGATAGACTTAAAAAAAGGATTTCATCTCCCCGCCTAGTGTGTTTCTTTTTTTTTTTTTTTTAAAGATTTATTTATTTATTTATTTTTGGGCGGGGGTTGTGTTGGGGAGGGAGGAGAGCAGGCGGGCCACTTCTATTGGTCTTTCATTTCTCTATTTTCATCCATCTTTGTTCTTTGGCTCCTGTAGGCCTCCCATCGTTGTGGCATCTGTTGTCGCAGTGCACCGGCTCTGGGCGCACGCGCTCCAAAGCTCCGGCTCGGTAATTGGACACATGGGTCCAGCCGCTCCGCAGCACGTGGGATCTTCCCAGGCCAGGGATCAAACCGGCGCCCCTTGCACTGCAAGGTGGTGTCCTTATCCACTGGACCACCAGGGGAAGCCCCCTAGTGTGTTTCTTTTGACTTGCCTTATTTTTCTATTTTATTTTGTCGTATGTAGAGGCTTTCTTCATATGGCTGATGGTCCTTGGCTATCTACCTGTTTATAATAGCGGGTGCTAAGCTCGGATTGGAAGCTCTGTGTAATTATGTGAGATGGTCTGACTCTGGACTTCATAGAGGGGTCTGACTAGATCATTCTCTTGGCTAATATCTTTAGATCTTTCCCGTTGGTTTGCTCAGGTTCCTTGGGGTAGATCCTCCTAATGTGCTTAGAAGGTACTGGACTGACTGCCAGTGTTTGGGGGCAAGAGGGCTGTGAATGCACATATGTAACATTCTCTCGATCCATCATTTATCATGCCATCGCCCCTGCCTTTTATGTGATTGGTCCCCTTCTGTCCAAAGACCCTGCACTTTTTTTCTCCCCAAAAATAAACCTCATGCATCCTGCTGAGCTGGGAGAGAGAGAATCAGGGCCTCTAACTGCTTCCTTTAGATTTTCTTTATGTATCTATGCATTATTTATTAATTTGGCCATGTCGGGTGTTAGCTGAGGGACTCGGGATCTTGGTTTTTGTGGTGGACGGGCCTCAAAGTGCTTTGACTCCATACGTACAGCATGTGGGCTTAGTTGCTCCGTGGCATGGGGGATCTTAGTTTTCCATCCCCTGCATTGCACGGTGGATTCTTAACCACTGGCCCACCATGGAAGTCCCCACCGCCAGACTTTCAAACAGTCTTCCTGTTCTCAGTCCCTTCCCCACTCGCATCTCTAGATGAATCTCCTGTGCCCAATCCCTGAGTCTTTCACGGTGTGAGAAGCTGAGCTGCTTTCTGCTTACCCACGGCGTGTCTGTAGGAATTCAGGTCACTCGGGCCCGCCAGGCCAGTCACTTCTCTCACAGGTGCTTTCCAGGTTCCTACACTCGACTGCTGTTATCTTTCCTCTTGCTCTCTCTGCCCTTGTAATCAACTAGCCTAAAATAGCCCCCAGACCGAAATACACAGCAGCACCAGCCACCTAGCCACTGACAACACTCTATATATGGGAAGCAGAAGTAAATGCATGCCTTTAATCCACTCTTCTGTTTTCTGGATTGTGGGGAAGATTTTGATTGAAATAAGGATTCCAAATATATCTTTTTTGCGTTTGGGAGGACGTAACTCTAAAAGATGTGACTTCCTCCCCCAATTCTTTAAAAATTACATGAGCAATTCTAGGATTTTTCAATAAAATAAATTTTTTATTTTTCAAATAAAATAAATTACTTTTCAAAAATAATTCTGAGCTCATGCAGAACAGTAAGCGGCCAAGAGAAGATAAGACAGTTCTGTAAGAGGAGGACAAGAAGGCTCACTCTGCCTGATATCAGGATCTAGGCTAGTTATAGTCATGAAGTCAGAAAGGTACTGGCGCGAGACAATAAGGACAATAAAATAGAACAAAGAGCCTAGAAACGGATGCCCCATAAGGGTCCACCAGTCTGGATCCTGCAGGAAATAGATGGTACCCCCAAAGGCTTGACTGAGGAGTGTTTCAGGAAGCAGCTCTCCATGGAGGTGGGGCCGGGTGAAGGGCAGCAGTAAGGTGTGCTGCTGCTGCTCCACACTCTAGCAGCAACAGGAAACTGCTGGGATGAGGGAGGGGAGATGGCTCAGGAACCCAACCGCTCTGGGAGAGGAGGCGACTTCCAGAAGGAATGCAGACACTGCCCAGCCATGGCGGGCAAAACGGGGAAGGAGCCCCCCTGCAGTGTCTCCCCGTGGCTGAACCACTCCTGCAGGTGCATAGGGCGGGCGTAGAGAAAGCAGGCAGGCAGATCTGGGTGAGGGGATGGCAATAGTCATACACATGGAAATAGCCAACCATCTCCCGGTGGTCCACTCGAAGGTCCCCCAGACAATGCAAATGTCACAGCTCCCAAAGTGACTTCACCAGGACCTACTTGACCTTCTGTGAATGGCACAGTCCTCCACCCTATCCCCAAGCTAGATCCTGGTTCATTCTCCTCTCGGCACTGGCCGTTGAATCCGCCTTCAGAATAACCCCCTCTGCTGCCTTTTCTCTGGGAGGATGCCGGCTTATCCTCCACCCATCAGCCCCACAGGTGGAGAATCAGCCAGTAGCCTGCTGATGCTTTCAACAACTCCCGTTTTTCTGCAGGAAATCCCGAGTCTTCCCTCCACTCGTTCCTCCTGGCTCCAGTCTCCCAGGCTAGATGTGGTGTGTTCACATCCCCGTGACTCTGCGCCAGCTGCAGTCTCTCCTGAGAAGCCTGCCAGCCCTCCAGCCCCAGCTTTTCAGCCACAGACCACTCACGCCTCTGTGAAACTGCTCATCACCCAGGCTCCTGCTGTCATGCCTATGTCTGGCCCCCTGCACCATCTGTGAGTTTTCAGAACCGAGAAGTGTGTCTCCAGCCCCAGAATAAGCACACATAATGTTTGTTGAATGAATTCATGATCGAGCAACCAAATAATGGAATGCATGAAGGCCCCTCCTTTTCTGAAATACTGACAAAGGGAAGGCTTGGGCAGTTGGGCTTGACATTCATGCCAGTTGCTCAACAGCTGTGTGTTGTGCACTTGCCACGTGTCACGTTCTGTGCTTGGTGCTGAGGACACAGCGGTTAACACAACAGGCGTGATCTCTCCTCTCATGGGACTTAAGAGTCTGATGGGGGAAATCGACCTTCGACAAGTAACTTCACAAATAATTACTTCATGTTCCTCATGGTCGAAGTGACATTTTACAACGCCAGAGCGGTGGGGACCCACGGGTGCGGGTGAGGTCTGTGAGGAGTGGGCCAGCCCCTGCGGGCAAAACGGGGAAGGAGCCCCCCTGCAGTGTCTCCCCGTGGCTGAACCACTCCTGCAGGTGCATAGGGCGGGCGTAGAGAAAGCAGGCAGGCAGATCTGGGTGAGGGATGGCAATAGTCATACACATGGAAATAGCCAACCATCTCCCGGTGGTCCACTCGAAGGTCCCCCAGACAATGCAAATGTCACAGCTCCCAAAGTGACTTCACCAGGACCTACTTGACCTTCTGTGAATGGCACAGTCCTCCACCCTATCCCCAAGCTAGATCCTGGTTCATTCTCCTCTCGGCACTGGCCGTTGAATCCGCCTTCAGAATAACCCCCTCTGCTGCCTTTTCTCTGGGAGGATGCCGGCTTATCCTCCACCCATCAGCCCCACAGGTGGAGAATCAGCCAGTAGCCTGCTGATGCTTTCAACAACTCCCGTTTTTCTGCAGGAAATCCCGAGTCTTCCCTCCACTCGTTCCTCCTGGCTCCAGTCTCCCAGGCTAGATGTGGTGTGTTCACATCCCCGTGACTCTGCGCCAGCTGCAGTCTCTCCTGAGAAGCCTGCCAGCCCTCCAGCCCCAGCTTTTCAGCCACAGACCACTCACGCCTCTGTGAAACTGCTCATCACCCAGGCTCCTGCTGTCATGCCTATGTCTGGCCCCCTGCACCATCTGTGAGTTTTCAGAACCGAGAAGTGTGTCTCCAGCCCCAGAATAAGCACACATAATGTTTGTTGAATGAATTCATGATCGAGCAACCAAATAATGGAATGCATGAAGGCCCCTCCTTTTCTGAAATACTGACAAAGGGAAGGCTTGGGCAGTTGGGCTTGACATTCATGCCAGTTGCTCAACAGCTGTGTGTTGTGCACTTGCCACGTGTCACGTTCTGTGCTTGGTGCTGAGGACACAGCGGTTAACACAACAGGCGTGATCTCTCCTCTCATGGGACTTAAGAGTCTGATGGGGGAAATCGACCTTCGACAAGTAACTTCACAAATAATTACTTCATGTTCCTCATGGTCGAAGTGACATTTTACAACGCCAGAGCGGTGGGGACCCACGGGTGCGGGTGAGGTCTGTGAGGAGTGGGCCAGGCGAAGGGCCCAGCACGGGCCAGGGACCCAAGGAGGGCAAGGGGCCAGTCCGGTCTGAGAGCTGCCGATAAAGGCCGTGGGCCCAGCTGGAGGGGAGGCTGACCAGGTAGGTGTGGTCAGCTCTGGAAGGGTGTAAAGGCACCCAGAGGTGAGGAGAATATTGGTGATAGGTCTTGGGGTGGGGTGTAGCATGATCAGATGTCCAGGTTCTAGATTTTCTCTAAAGAACTAGCTGAAGGAGGACCGAGGGCTGGGGTCAGGGGCTCAGGGCTATGTACACACACGCACACACACAGAGGCTGCAGCTCCTGTCACCAGGGTAGAAGGACACCCTTACTCCCTCTCCGCACCTTCTCTGGTGACTTCCTGTTCAGGTTAACCCTGGGGCTCCAGTCCCTCCTTCCTTGAGATCAGCCTGTTAGCTCTGAACCTGTCCCCACCGCCAATAGCCTCCATTGAGGGCCCTGGCAGCCCCACATTTTGGAGAAAGGGTCAGCCTGTCCCAACTCCTCACCCTAGGCCTGCCTACCTGTCATGGGTTCAGTGGTGAATGCTCAAAAGAGTATGTTCACGTCCTGATCTCTGGAACCCATGAATGCTACTTTATATGGCAAAAGGGTGAACATGACCTTGTATGCTAACACGTGTGTGTGCTCAGCAGCATCTGCCTCTTTGTGACCCCGTGGACTATAACCTGCCAGGCTCTTCTGTCCATGGGATTCTCCAGGCAAGAATACGGTGCAGTGAGTTGCCATCTCCTACTCCAGGGGATCTTCCTGACCTAGGGGTCGAACCCACGTCTCCTGGAGCTCCTGCTTTCGCAAGTAGATTCTTTACCCTTGAGCCACCCGGAAAGCCCTATAGGGTAACAGGTGTGGTTAAATTCAAGATTTTGAGCTGAAGAGATTATGTGGGTCCCAGATGCCATCTCATGTGTCTCCGAGGCAAAGGCAGGACACTCGGAAAAGCAGAGGCAGGGACCAGAGTGATGTGGCCACAAGTCAAGGAATGCTGGCCCCTCTGGACGTGAGATGAGGCCAAGGAGAGACTGTCCTCTAGAGCCTCCAGATGGAGCACTGCCCTGCTCACACCCAGGGGGGGCCCGGGGTGAGGTCTGTGAGGAGTGGGCCAGGCGAAGGGCCCAGCACGGGCCAGGGACCCAAGGAGGGCAAGGGGCCAGTCCGGTCTGAGAGCTGCCGATAAAGGCCGTGGGCCCAGCTGGAGGGGAGGCTGACCAGGTAGGTGTGGTCAGCTCTGGAAGGGTGTAAAGGCACCCAGAGGTGAGGAGAATATTGGTGATAGGTCTTGGGGTGGGGTGTAGCATGATCAGATGTCCAGGTTCTAGATTTTCTCTAAAGAACTAGCTGAAGGAGGACCGAGGGCTGGGGTCAGGGGCTCAGGGCTATGTACACACACGCACACACACAGAGGCTGCAGCTCCTGTCACCAGGGTAGAAGGACACCCTTACTCCCTCTCCGCACCTTCTCTGGTGACTTCCTGTTCAGGTTAACCCTGGGGCTCCAGTCCCTCCTTCCTTGAGATCAGCCTGTTAGCTCTGAACCTGTCCCCACCGCCAATAGCCTCCATTGAGGGCCCTGGCAGCCCCACATTTTGGAGAAAGGGTCAGCCTGTCCCAACTCCTCACCCTAGGCCTGCCTACCTGTCATGGGTTCAGTGGTGAATGCTCAAAAGAGTATGTTCACGTCCTGATCTCTGGAACCCATGAATGCTACTTTATATGGCAAAAGGGTGAACATGACCTTGTATGCTAACACGTGTGTGTGCTCAGCAGCATCTGCCTCTTTGTGACCCCGTGGACTATAACCTGCCAGGCTCTTCTGTCCATGGGATTCTCCAGGCAAGAATACGGTGCAGTGAGTTGCCATCTCCTACTCCAGGGGATCTTCCTGACCTAGGGGTCGAACCCACGTCTCCTGGAGCTCCTGCTTTCGCAAGTAGATTCTTTACCCTTGAGCCACCCGGAAAGCCCTATAGGGTAACAGGTGTGGTTAAATTCAAGATTTTGAGCTGAAGAGATTATGTGGGTCCCAGATGCCATCTCATGTGTCTCCGAGGCAAAGGCAGGACACTCGGAAAAGCAGAGGCAGGGACCAGAGTGATGTGGCCACAAGTCAAGGAATGCTGGCCCCTCTGGACGTGAGATGAGGCCAAGGAGAGACTGTCCTCTAGAGCCTCCAGATGGAGCACTGCCCTGCTCACACCCAGATCTGAGACTCCCAGCCCTCAGAACTCTGAGAGAACAGGGTCCCATTGTTTCACGCTGCCCAGTGTGTGATGGTTTGTTTCGGCAGACCTGGGAAACCAACACGCAGCTGAGACCCCTCACTGGCTGGAACCCTGGACGGGCAGCCTCGTGTTCTGTCCAGGGTCCAATGGCATGGACTATTTGTGCGTGAGGCACGACTGGGCCAGCGCTTCCAGAATGGCCACGTGGGGCTTGCCACACGTTGTATGGTGCGGAATGCATAGTCCTCAGTCAATCCGAAGGGAATGCTGCATGATGAAAGGCACAGACTTGCCAGCCCGGCCATGCTGGGTTCATATACCCTTCTGCCAGCGGCTCCACAGCCTGAGACACCACCCTCGTGTCTATACATGGGGGTGATGCCAGCACCCATCAAGGCAGCGAGTGGAAAGGACCTGGGTTAAACCTGCAGCCCTGCCACCCCTGCTGCTGTGTGCCCAGGGCCAGCAACTCAAACTCGCTGAACTTTTACTCCCAGTTGAGAGGACTGACTGGGGAAACCAGTTGGCAGGGCGCTTCAGCAAGTCCCTTTGGCCCCAAGGGTCAGCCCCACAGGCTCAGGCTTACCCATCATCCCGCTCCAGGAGGGCCCTCCCTTGGCCTGTGGCCCCTCACAGGGTCAAGGACCCTCCGAAAATGGTCTTGTCCCTGCGGTGGGGGGAGGGGCCCTCCAGGTTCTGTGAGGGGCTGAGGGGAAGTTGCCTGCCCCAGCCTGAGCTCCCACCCACCCACCCTGCTCCTCAGGCGTGAATGTCTGAGCTCCCTCTTTCGAGGAAGCAGATCAAAGAGCCTGAAGTTGCCCCAGGGGAGGGGGCCGGGCAGGAGCGGAGAGCTGACTGGGGTTCAGCTCTGTTTACTGTGTGCCCCGCACGCCGCCTTTTACACGTTCCCCACCCCTGTGCTCCTCCCCCTGTGCTCCCTCTTCGTCCTCACCTGTGGACCAAGGTCACCCTCTGTCCCCATTTAATGGATGGGAAATTGAGGCTCAGGCCAGGCAAGCCCTTGAGTGCAGCTGGGCTCCGCCCCTTGGGGGCCCCCCCAGGCCTGCCTGCCAGTCCCTCACCCTGGGGCCAAATGCCTCCTTCTCCCAGCCCTGAAGTTCCATTCATCTTCCTTCCTATGACACTGAGTCCTTAGAAAGACCAAAGGAAAAAACATAATAACTAGCCCACACCTCTTCGCATGAGCCATTGTCAGCACACTGCTGTGTCTCTCGAGAAAGTGTCTGTCTTTTTCTCTCTTTTTTCTTTCTCCGCCCTGAATGTCCTCACCACACCTGCATTTTCATGGATCCTTCCCCATGGGGATAGATGCTATTCCACAACACACATTTTCCCCCTGAGTACACAGGCTTCGGGGGGCCTGGGGAGCCCTGAAAATCACACTCATGTCACATATGTAGTTTGCAGTCTCTAGTTTTCATAAAATTCCCAAAAGAGCCCAGGGCCCAAATAAAGGTTAAGATCCCTCCTCCTCGGCCTACTGGTCCAGGTCACAGACAGAGCTGTGACTGGAAAGGCTCCTCATTTGGGTGCCCCAGGGGACGGCCGACCCTCACCACAAGCTCTGCAATACCGAAGGGTCCCTGCAGGAAGGAGCTGGATCACACACGGGGGTCTGCGGGGAGAGGTCTGTGGCCCACGTGCATCTGGGGGCTGTCCAAGCACAGATTCCCAGGCCTGCAACCACTGACACCTGCTCCCATGTGACAGCCCTCCAAAGGGCCATCCACGTCCATCCACCCGCGCTTCAAAATGTTTGAAAAGTGCCCTCTGGTCTCTGAAGTGCCCTTCACTCTGGGGAGGTGGGGCAGTGTGTCCAGTCACTCTGTCTGTGGCTCCCCAGGGCATTGAGAGGAAACCGTAGGAGGCCATTGCCCCCCACACAGGTGTTTGTTTAGCACCTATTACGTGCCAGGCACGTTTCAGTTCTAAGAGTCACAGTGACCAAAATAAGGTCTCTGTCCTCCTGGAACTGGGTCCTTGGTGAGGAGACAGATGGTCAAGAACAGCAAAGATGTGGCAGCCATGCTGGGTGGAGCCCATGTGGTGGAGAAATCGAAGCAGGAACATAGACAGAGAGGGAGGGAGGGGCCAGTCTAGGTAGGTGGTCAGGGGGATCCTGAGCAGGCGACACATGATCAGAGACCCCTACCTCTAGGAGACAAAGGGACGAGTCACCTGCCTCTAGTCCAGAGGAGTGTGTTCTACCTGGTGTGAAGAGCCGATCATTGGAAAAGACCCTGATGCTGAGAGAGACTTAGGGCAGAAGGAGGAGGGGGAGACGGAGGATGCGACGGTTGGATGAGATCACCAGCTCCATGGACGCGAGTTTGAGCAAACGCTGGGAGACAGTGAAGAACAGGGAAGCCTGGTGTGCTGCCATCCACGGAGTCACAGAGTCGGACACGACTGAGCAACTGAACAACAACAAAAACGGTGTGTGCCAGGCCACAGAAGCAGCCAAGACGGAGCTGTGTAGAAGAACAGTGAGAGGGTGCCACCCTCCCTGCCTTCCTATCGCACAAGGTCAGCTCCACGTGCCACGTGTCAGCTGAGCCGCTCTGTGGTCCGTGGTCCGTGGACACACGAGATGGCTCTCGATCCAGGATTGCCAGACGTGGCAAATAAAAATACAGGAGGCACATATTGCATGAAATACACCAAAAAATGATTCCCATTTGTCTGAAATGCAAATTTCACTGGGAACTCTGATCAGCGGTCCTGCTTGGGCCTGGGCTGTGCACAGCTGGGCCTCGGAGCAGCAAGGGAGATTGGCCAGCTGGCGTGTCTCGCAGCAGCGTCTGCCCTGAGCCCTGGGCCAGCCACGGGGAGCCACGGGGGGCAGGAGTGGGAGTGGGGATGAGCCTCTGGGAAGAGTTACTTGGAAGGGAAAAGGGATATGAAGGGGGAGAGATGAGAACGGGCCTGGAGGCAAGGTGGCATCCAAGCTTTGGCGATGTCGGGAGTGGGTGCCGAGGCCTGAAGCAGGATGGTGGCTGGAAGTGACAGTAACGGGGGGAGATGGATTCTAGAGGCTCAAATGAGCCAACAGTGGCTCTGGCGTCATGGCCTGGAGGCTGGCAGGATGGTGGTGAGGAGCACTGGGGTTGGAGGCCGTTTGATGAGGAGTAGGGAGCCGGTGAGGTCCAGAGTTGTGAGGGTCCAGGGTGGTCCTGCTGTGTCTGAGAGGACTCCTGCAGATGTCCAGTGGGCAGGTAGAGGCATTACTCTGGGGCCCAAAAGGAGCTTGGGCCTTGCCTCCCCACACAGGGCCATGGAGGGAGGGCGTGAAGAGACTCAGATGGAGGGCAGGAAGCCGGGGAGCACCAGCCTGAGTGATGGGGACGGGCAGGTGAGCTCAAAAAGCTGACTGGGAAGGTAGAGGGGGTCCAGGCCAGCATTTGGAAGGAAGGTGTCATGGGTGGGAGGGAGCGGTGCGGAGACCTGAGGCGCGGCCGTGGATTTGGTTAGCAGGATGGTGTTGGTGATGAACTGGGTGCAGTTTCAGGTGTGTGAGCTCCAGTGGAGGCACCAGAAGCCAGATTATTTTCATTGAGTCACTCATCCGTTTATCAATTCATTCATTGTTTCAGACTTGGAGCAAAGAGGAAAATGACTTTCAGGGGCCCAGGGCTGGAAGGGCTGCAGGGGTGTGGCCGGGGGACTGGGAAGCGGGGGATGAAGAGGCGAGTGGCCTAGAGGAGCAGAAGGTTCCATAGGAGACAAGGCAGGGACTCCCTGGAGCCGCCTCCAGAATTGGCCTGGCCCATGGGGAGAGGATGGAGGGACGACCTCTCCTGGAGGGCTGCAGGGAGGTGGCGTCTCTGGAAAGAGCCAGACTCTGGGCTGATGGGAGGTATAAAGAAACTCCCTAAGATGAACCATGGTCGGGGGGCCCGGGGGCTCTGCTGTAAGGTTAGGTGCAGTGGGGAGAGGATGTGGAGGCATAGGAAGCACAGGTGACCAGCATGGGAGCCCTGGGCCGAAGACGGCAGGGATGGGCTTCAGACGTGCCAGGGCCCTCCTCCGTCCCTTACTGGACCCGGTCCTTCCAGCCCCCTAACCTCTAGCATCTCTAGACATTCTATTCCCCCCTCACCACCTCCATCAGAACCTGCTCCCAGAAAACCACCCGAATGCCTTCCCTCTGGAGCCTGGACCACGGAGCCACCTTTCTAGCTCCTGTCCCCTGCATTCTGGGAGTGGACAGAGCAAGCCTTAGGCCAGCAGGGTGGCGGCTGAGACGGTGGGGTTTCAGGTACAGAAGAGAGAGGAAGATCATCCCAGCCTCACAGGGCCAGCGACTGCAGCAGCACCTGGGATCTGGCCTCAGTGTAATTCTGGGTCCTGCCGCTCCTGGTGGCCCCGTAATGACAGCCCGGGACTCCCAATGCCGCATTCCAGGCCCTGCAGTACGATTTCCAAGGCAGAGCGGCCAGAAGCAAGACAGAAATCAAGGCACTTCCCTTGCCTGCTCTGTCAGCGCTGCACATTAAGGCACATCAGATAAGCCTCTTGTCTTGTATGTGGTCGAGGTGTCAGACGGGCCGGTTGCCGTCTGCTTCCCTCAGTGGTTCTAATTGTTCAGCCGGGCCTCCGGGAAGCCCAGGGAGGGCGTGGGCTGAGGCCACTCACGACTGGAGCCCGGGCTGGGGTGGATTTCTCAGCCTAGGGGATGCAAAACGCCGGGTCCTCTCCTGGTCTACAATCTCCCATGGCTCCCTAGGACCCACAGCAGCACCTCCCCACTGCTCAGCCTGGAGTTTGAGGCCTTCCAGGTAACCTTCTTGCTGCTTCTAATTATGCACCTTGCAGTGGCCAGACTAGGGTACGCTTTGCACTTAAAAAAAATATTCAGATCGTTGTTCACAGTGATGCTTCCTCCTGGAAGTCCCTGCCTCCCTTCCTTCCACTGTCTAAATCCTCCTCACCCTTCATGGCCCAGCTTTAGTGTCCCTCTCCCCAGAAGTTTCCAACTGCCAACCTCATGTTTCTATTCTTCTGTGCCTTTGGTAGTCCAGACATCAACTTCCGCTTCTGTTACCCGCTTGGTGCCTGGCCCAGGGTGGTATGTAGCATGGGCATTAGTGAACGCATTCTTTAGATTTTTCTACCCTGTTCAGGTTTTGCTCACATATATTAAGTACCTATTACCTGCAGCCTTACATTTCACGAACGTTAGCCTCCTTAGAGTTACACACTGGTGTGGGGCTGCCGGTACTCCTGCCGCCATCTCCATGTCAGGAAACCGAGGCTCAGAGACGCTAAGAGCACCCCAGAGTCGCACAGCCAGGAAGTACCAGAGTCGAGACTGCACCGGGGCCTTCCTGAGTTCACAGTCTGGGTGTTTCTCCTCCACGCTTTATCTTCCAGCTGCAACATCTTCCATCAGACGGGGTTTGGGAGGAAGTCGAGAGGAGTGATCTGCTGTTTTCCCAGTGACTTTATTCCCACCTCCTCTTTCTTATGTTTTTTCTTACAACAAAAGATATTTGTGCTCAGGTCTGACTCTTAAACCAGGGTTCTTTCTAAAACACTCTTTGGCTTCTGTTTCAGATGAAATCCCGAGTCAGAAAAAGACAGAACGGTCAGCTGGTCCAGTCCCCTGCTTCCAGTCAGGATTCCCTTGGTTATGACAAGTGACAGGAACCCCACTGTGATGGTCCATATTATGTGTCAACTTGGCTAGCTGCTAGTATCCAGATATTTGCTAAAACACCACTCTAGAAGCTGCTGGGAAGGTATTTTTTTAGATGGGATTAACATTTAAATCAATAATCTTTGAGTAAAGCAGATTATCCTCCCTAATGTGGGTGGGCCTCATCCAATCAGTGGAGGGTCTTAAGAGAAGACGGACTGACCTCCCCCGAGGAGGAGGGATTTCTGCCAGTGGACGGGTCTTCAGACAAGCAGCCCCATCAACGCTCCCATAGGTCTCCAGTTGCTGGCCCTTTTGGCGACTGTGGACCTGCCAAGCTCCTCAACAGAGTGGGCCTATTCCTTAGAATCTCTCTCTCTGTCCTTCCACCTGTGTTGACTTTACTCTTGAGCTGGCTTTCCTCATGAGGCACACAGAAACCTATCCAGAGTTCTAACTTATTGTCTAAGCTTAGCAAACCATAGAAAGAGAGGGTTGCTTTTCAAATAATTCCAGCAAGAGTTCTGGAGTTGACACACACTGGCTTGCTTAGGTGACTTCTGATGCATGTGACTCGTCCTGAGCCAAATGCTGACAGTGGCCAAAGGGCCAGGTGATCCTCCTTTCTGTGGTCTGACAACGACTCCTACCTGTTTATTTGCTCTCTGCCTTGAGGTATATCCAGGGAACCAAGTCATATGAACTGGGAACTGAAGAAAAAGCATGTTAATGTGACAAAGCCTAAGGATTCATTTGAACAGCTTTTAGGGTGGAGCCAGGCTTCACACATTCCCCTGGGAAGCAGTTTGGCTGAAACTGAAATCTCCAGGGAACTGGCTCATGATGCCTCCCCACCCTCCATGGAACTCATGAGACTTTAGTTCCTGCCTCTGCCTAATCCTTGAACCAGTTCTACATCATTTGCAAGCAGTTACATACCTGCAGTGACAGGGAGCTCATTACCTCTTAAGGCAGCCCATGCCATTTTTGGCTATTTCTGACTGGGTGCAACTTCCCTTTTATGTTGAGCTGGAGTCTGCCTCTGTACCTCCACTCCATAGTCCCACTTCTGCCCTCTCCCACCCCATCTCCCACCCCCTTGTCCCTTCCTGTCCCAGCCCAGTACTTTGCTAATCCTTCACCCACACTACAGTCTCCCGGCCTCTAAGCCAGCTCTTTTATCAGCTGTTCTCCAGATGCTGAGCCTTCATGCCTTTGTTATCTCATGTCCTTGTCCCTGAGGTGGGCACTTGCATTGTGAGCCTTGAGGTATCAAGGGGTTTCTTAAGGTCACCCAACCAATGCAGGACAGAGTAGGAAGCCTGTTCTGACTCTAAACCCTGTGGGTTTTTTGCCACCCAGCTACACGGCCTTCAACAGTTCCTCAAACGATACGATTTCAAGAAACCCCTGCTATCTTTGGAGCTTTCTTCTGATTGTGGTTCAGGAGATAAAAGCTTCTCAAAGTTGGATGGCTGGGACTGAGCTGAATTGGTAAGGACTCCTGTGGTTCCATATTATGAAGATCTGTCTCAACCCAGCCTAATGATTGGCTCATACAACTGAAAATTCCAAGCGGATATAGCTTCAGGAACAGCTGGATCCAGAAGCTCAAACAGCATTGTCAGGATATAGGTTCTCTTCTTCTCCTTCTGCAGCTCTTCATAATGCTATCCTCTGTCTTGGCCTAATTTTCAGACACTTATTTCCTCTTAGTTTTGTGGCCTTCAGTAACCCAAATTTTACATTTTATCAGTTTAGCAATCCCAAGGAAACGAACCCTTTCTTTCCATAGATCTAGGCAGAGTCCCAGGATCGCTTCTCATTGGCCTGACTTGGATCATGTGCTCTCCCTTAAACCAAGGGTTAGATTCACTTGGATTCAGTGTTTTCACTGGTCAGGCCTGGAGGAGTGAGAGAGATAATAAATCACAAACAAAGATGGACTATGGGGCTTCCCGTGGTCCAGTGGGTAAAGAGTCTGCCTTGCAGTACAAGGGGCACCAGTTGATCCCTGGCCCAGGAAGACCCCACGAGCTGCAGAGCGGCTGGGCTGGTGTGTCCAATTACGAGCCAATGCTCTGGAGCACATGCGGCCCAGAGCCGGTGCTCTGCAGCGAGAGAGGCCACTGCAATGGGAGGTCCACACAGGCCAAAGAGTAAAGATGGAAGAAAATAAACAAATAAAAAATCAATAAAAGAGGCCAACATTAAAAAAAAGTTAGACTATGTCAGATGGCAAAGGGCAGTAAGAAGGAAACAATCTGGAGATAAGAGGACTGAAGCGTTACACGGGGAGTCAGGAAAGGCCTGTCTGACCAGGGGACGTTTGAAGAGAGGCCTAAATAAAGTGCGTGAGTGAGCCATACGTCACCTGGAGGAAGAGACCTCCAGGCAGAGGAACAGCACAGGCAAAGGTCCTGAGGTGAGAGAAGGCTTGGGGTGCTCCGGGAAAGGTGAAGAGACCAGCGGACCCCAGAACTCTTATTTTCACCTTAGAGAAAACAGAACAGGTCAGACTCATAGAGCCTGCAGCCCACTAGGAGGATTTTTATCTTGTCTTTCCAGGGTGGTGGGAGCCACCGGAGGGTCTATTGGTAAGGACTCCTGTGGTTCCATATTATGAAGATCTGTCTCAACCCAGCCTAATGATTGGCTCATACAACTGAAAATTCCAAGCGGATATAGCTTCAGGAACAGCTGGATCCAGAAGCTCAAACAGCATTGTCAGGATATAGGTTCTCTTCTTCTCCTTCTGCAGCTCTTCATAATGCTATCCTCTGTCTTGGCCTAATTTTCAGACACTTATTTCCTCTTAGTTTTGTGGCCTTCAGTAACCCAAATTTTACATTTTATCAGTTTAGCAATCCCAAGGAAACGAACCCTTTCTTTCCATAGATCTAGGCAGAGTCCCAGGATCGCTTCTCATTGGCCTGACTTGGATCATGTGCTCTCCCTTAAACCAAGGGTTAGATTCACTTGGATTCAGTGTTTTCACTGGTCAGGCCTGGAGGAGTGAGAGAGATAATAAATCACAAACAAAGATGGACTATGGGGCTTCCCGTGGTCCAGTGGGTAAAGAGTCTGCCTTGCAGTACAAGGGGCACCAGTTGATCCCTGGCCCAGGAAGACCCCACGAGCTGCAGAGCGGCTGGGCTGGTGTGTCCAATTACGAGCCAATGCTCTGGAGCACATGCGGCCCAGAGCCGGTGCTCTGCAGCGAGAGAGGCCACTGCAATGGGAGGTCCACACAGGCCAAAGAGTAAAGATGGAAGAAAATAAACAAATAAAAAATCAATAAAAGAGGCCAACATTAAAAAAAAGTTAGACTATGTCAGATGGCAAAGGGCAGTAAGAAGGAAACAATCTGCGAGATAAGAGGACTGAACGTTACACGGGGAGTCAGGAAAGGCCTGTCTGACCAGGGGACGTTTGAAGAGAGGCCTAAATAAAGTGCGTGAGTGAGCCATACGTCACCTGGAGGAAGAGACCTCCAGGCAGAGGAACAGCACAGGCAAAGGTCCTGAGGTGAGAGAAGGCTTGGGGTGCTCCGGGAAAGGTGAAGAGACCAGCGGACCCCAGAACTCTTATTTTCACCTTAGAGAAAACAGAACAGGTCAGACTCATAGAGCCTGCAGCCCACTAGGAGGATTTTTATCTTGTCTTTCCAGGGTGGTGGGAGCCACCGGAGGGTCTTGAGCAGAGGAGGGGCCTGACTTGTGACCAGGTGACGCAGAACCACAAGGAGGGAGCACGGAGGACAAGCCGTTCCTCGCAAGAAAATCCAGAGATCATTTTCAAAGGGAGAGAGGACAGGTGCTGGGAGTCCCCAGACATGGTGCCCACTGCAGCTCTCTAACTCTGCAGAGGAGGGCTGGCCGTGGACCAGGGCTGCCTGGAAGGCAGCACTGGCGTCGGGGACCAGGGTCTCTGGGGACCCTCCTCCACCCTCCTCCTGGCTTTATGCTGCCAGTCCTTGGAAACGGTCCTGCCCTGTTGTCTAGCCGTCTCAGGCCCCTCGCTGCTTCTGACCGTGCTCCACCCACTCCAGCCTCCAGACCTTTGCTCGTGCCACTTCCTCTTCCTGGAATGTCCTCCTGAGCATCTCCACGTGTTGTGATCTTGCAAAGGGGACCACAACTCACTGAAACGGGCCAGTTGTGGGCCTGTCTCCCCCACTTGTCTCGGCGAGCTCCAGGAGGGTGGGGGGAAAGTGCTGCTCTCCTGTGTCCTCATCATCCCAGCTGGGCAGGTGGAAATGGCAGCTGGGCAGCCAGGAAATGCTGGCTGAATAATGGATGATGAACAGATACATTATAACCAAATGATGAAGCCGAGTGAGGCATGGAGGGAGGAAGGGAGGGAGGAAGGGAGGACAACGCAGCTCAGATGCAACCTTCCTTGGGAGCCGCCCTTGGTTTCCATGTTTCAAAGCCACAGGTTACGCATTTCTTAGCATCAGTCATTTCAGGATATGCCACCTCATCTCTCTGTGATTCTAGGAAATACACCTTAATCTCCATCTTTTCCTCCAGCCTCCCCAGCCTCTTCCCACGCTCTCCCTGGGATGTGGGGCCTACAAAGGGCTTAATAACCACTGAGTTAAAATGACTGAAGGCCTGAGAAACATACCAGTGTCTTCCCCTCCCAGGAAGAGGAGCATTTTTCTCCTGAAAGAGGGTAAGGCTCAAATCCATCTTTCTTGAGCAGAGGAGTCTCAGACATGAAAGGGAAGTGAAGAGGGTGAAGGAGAGCGGGGTTCCGAGTTCTCCAAGGGAAGAAGGGGGCATACGCTGGGCATCTGCTGTGTGCAGGTGCATCACACAGACTCACAGTCTATTTCCCCAGCAGCAGCCCTGGGGGGTGGGTATTGGTCTTCTAGCTGCACAGGAAGAGAACAGGATTAGAGAGTGACAAGACTGCAATCACACAGCGGCTAAGAGACATGGCTGGAACTGGACTCTAGGCAGTGGCGTTCTGGCTCAAAACAAAAGCCGCGATGTGTAGTGTTGCCCAAATTCTACGGTATAAATACTTCCACCAAGCTCAGTTTCAAGTTAGCAATACGAACCTGCAAAATTCCCAAATGTTTCCCAGTTGCCTCCTGCAAGCTCACAGCAGCCGGACCAGCCAGCTCCAGTGCCCCCCCGAAGGTCTGTCTTGCCCCCACGCCAGGTGCAGCCTCCTCCCACTGCCCTGGAGGACAAGCTGCAGGAGCAGAGGTGAGCCTGAGGGTGGCCCTGGAGGTGGGGTAGGGACCCTCCCAGGCTCAAATTTCCCTGGTGCTTCTCTCAGCCCGCGGGCTCCCTCCACCCACTCCACCTCCTCCAGCGTCTGCTGGTGATGCTTTCCCGCCCTGGCTCCTCCCAGAAGCCCCTCTGCTCCGTCTCTCTTCCTTTCTGATTCTTGGTCCTTCTGACACATTTCCCCTCCCATCTCTACCTGCAGGTTTCTCTCTCCCTCCTTCTCTTGATTCTCCCTCCCTCTCAGGAAGCTTTTCAAAGTCGGCTTAAAAAAACAACACAGCGACTCACTTTACAGGTTTTTTTCCCCTGTTCTTGAGAACAGGACGTGAGAAGGCCAGGTTGAATTTCCTGTGTGAAATGATCTGTGGGGTTTCTGAGCAAAACAAGGGTCAGGCTTGTGGTCCTGGAAGAGCTGATGCCAAAGTCACCTGGAATCCACCCATGGGGTACCCTGGCCACTCCCATCCTCTCTGGAGACAGATTTGCCAGACCTGCGGTGAGAGGGAGCTGGGACAGGCATGGGCCATTCCACCGCACACCGCTGTCGCGCCCCATTTATCCAGGCCCTCACCACAGGGCAAGAAGGGGCCCTGGCCAGGCAAGACTCTTCTTCAGCTCTTCCTGGTGCGGGTGTGGCCCGGGGCACATGACTCTGCCTCTCCAGGCCTCAGTGTCCTCATCTGTAAAATGGGGATGATGAAGCCAACTTTGGGGGTTTGCCAGTGAGAGACTAAAGGGAGCTAATACACCCAGAAAAATGCAGGCAAGAAGGTGGTGCTGAGGTAATATTAGTTATTTGTCCAGCGGGGAGGAAGCGGAAGGGAGGTGTTCTCTATCGATGCTAACTGAAATCTGTACCCCGAATACGGCAAAACCGTGGTTAACTGAAATTCTTTGGAAACATCCAATAATTGGCTATAGGACTTTAGGCAGGTTCCTAATGTGTAAAGTGAAGTTTATGATAGGACCTACCACACAGGAATATTACATGAGTTACATGAATTAATACATGAAAAATGCTTAAAGCAATGCCCGACATACAGAAAGTGCTTAATTAGTGTCAGCTATTATTATTAGTTTTTACATTTCTAAAAGCCATTGATAGGAGAATTTTGTGACATTTCTCAGTTAAATCTGAGGAGGCCCCTGATCCGGACAATCTCCATACATTTTCCTCCCAGGCATCATCATTCAAAGGCTCTTAAAGACTCCCTGCGGCCCGCCTCCTCACTTGCTACATGGGCTGCAAGCACTGCTTGGAAACGATTGCGGCATTACCCGTTCTCTTCCTGGTTGCTCAAATTCCACGGGCTCCGGACGTGAGGGCGGAGCCTCTCTGTGCCACCTGACCACCTGCTATCCAGTTCCGGCTGCTTTGGGGACCACGCCCCCATCTCTAGGGCCAACGCAAGCCCGACTTGGCCCGACTTGGCCACCCAGGGTTTTTTTGATTGGTTTGTCATTGGACACATGACACAAGATGGGCCAATGAGAGCCCAACCCTCAGTGCGGCATTGAAATGGCTTTTGTCATGTGCTCCGCACTGGCCCAAGCAAGTTTGTGCATTCTTTCATGGCTCCTTCTCAGCATTTTTCTACTCATTTTACAGCTGGAAACAGGAGTCAAAAAGCCTGATGTCTGGTGCTGGTTTTGCCACTGACTCACTCTGTGATCTTGGAGGAGGTCCTTATTTATTGACTCAACTGTTAATTGTCAAGTGCTGGGAAATAAAACTGCTAACACTTCATGAGCTCTGACTATGCTACCAGGGCTACTCTAAGTGCTTCACAGTTGAGAGAAATGCTGTTATTCCCATTTTACAGGTAGGAAAACTGAGTCATTAAAAGCTCAGGCAGACCATTTGTGGGAGAGCTGCTATGTGAGTGCAGGTGTCTGATTCATGGTCCATGTGCTTAACTACAACTGTACCATCTGTGCTGCATCAGCGGGTGTTTGTCTTCGTGGAGTTTCCAGTTTCCTGGTTCATTCTGGTTTCAAGGAGGCAGAATGGGCTGTGTCCCAGATCTGGGAATCCCAGCTCTGACTTCACTCACCTGTGACCCTCACGAGGGTCCTCTCTGAGCCTCATTTTTCCTCTATCAATGAGATGTAGTCCCGAAGAAGTGGCTCGACACTCTTTCCATCTTCTGAGAATGGCTGGGAATGGCTGGGCTCTCCGCCTCCCACCCAGTGTGGTCCATTCTTCCCACCACCAAGGTCTGTTTCTGCCTCTGGGAACTCACTCTGAGAAACCGTGGGTTGTCTATACGCCTCCCTCCCCTAATCGGGTGAGACAGACCGCTGGGGCAGGCGGGACTCACAGGCCCTGAGTTGGTATAGATCTACTGCCCACCAGCCACGCAAGCCTGTCTGGCCTGGCAAGGACAGGGCTGTTTCTATCGATCCACGCTGTCAACACAGGGAAAGCAGCTGTTTTACTCCAAATCTGAAATCGATGGGACTCAGCCTAGCAGATGGGGGCAGAGGGTTTGGAGCCAGGAAATAGTTCCCCTTGAGGTTCGGGGAGGGTCAGCTGGCAGTGGCCAGCCTGCAAAGCATGCTGGGAAGCCCCAGACCTCAGAGCATGCTGGGAAGGAAGACAGCTAACCCAGGGAGCACCTTCTAGGCTCAGGGCTAACCTTGATACTTTTGGGTGCATCACTGCTGTTTCACCCGAGCCCTGGACTTTGAACCTGAAGAACAGCCTGGCGGCGTGCGATTGACCACTCTGGGCTACCGTCATCCATCTGCTTCTAGACCCGGCTCTGACACTGACCCGCTGTGTAGCCTCGGGCGAGTTTCTGTCCCTCTCTGGGCCTCAGTTTCCCAGGGATCAAAGGAGGAGCTCAGGACAATGATCAGTAAGGACATTGAGCTCTGTTCTCACCGACAGTATTCCCTGCAGTCTGGACATGCTGCACTACCCAGGAGGGGGCTTGTGGAGTGGGTATGGTCCTTGTAAGTGCACAAGGGTCCCTGCCACCGCGTAGTGTCAATGCCTGTTCGCTTTCCTCCCCACTCCTACTACCCTCCCCTGGCAAGTTCCCTTCACAAGGCCTCATGATACTCACCCCCACCTCCTGCCCCAGCCCATCCCTGGGGCCGGTCCTCTGTCTCCTAAGGTGTAGTTTCCCCCAGGGTGTGGGTCTTGGATCTTTGTTTCTCTACAGAGGCGGGGCTGACCTCCAGAAAGGGGAACTCGGGAGCTAGGCCTGCAGCCAGGGTCCTTATGATGGCATCCAGAGCTGGGCTCCTGTATTTGCTGGGCAAGGAACCCAGGGCTGGTGGTGTAAGCCCTGGACACACCCTGGTTTCTGGCTCTCAGTGCCCACATCTGCAAAAGGGGTGCACTGAGCCAGGGCAGTGCTGAGGTCCTCCAGGCTGCTCTTATGTGTGGCTCTCTCTCTGTTCTCTGCACATTTTTTTGGCTCTCCTCCCTTCCCTCCTTTCTCCCTTCCCTGCTGCTGCTCGACTCCTGCATCCTACCTCCAGCATCTTCGTGGCCTCCTGACCCAGACTGACCCTTCCCTCCCCGGCTCCACTCTATCCTTTAAGGTGACTCTTCAAACACATGTGTCTGATCAGACCCTATCTTGCTCCCTGGCTCTTTGTTGCCCGAGGCATGGAAGTCCAGCCAGGTGCTCTGTGCTCGCCCCAGCCCTCCCTTCTTTTCCCATCCATCCCTCCCCCTCCCCACCGTGCTCTCAGCTCTCCAGCCTTTCGGGTGGAGCTAGGGCTTCCCCACCGCTGCTCATCTGCCCTCGCCCTTCCCTCCCTTCTTCTGTCAGACCTGCCCATTCATCAAGACCCACACGTGGGTCGTGACAGCCATGGTTCCCGGCATTCAGAGCTCCCGCGGCTCTGGCTATAACCTGTCCCACGCTGCAGGCTTGCGTCATGTTTAGAGGTGGCCTGAGGTTCACAACAGGGGTCCCTCTGTGCTCTGGAGGCTGCCTCCCAAATTCTGGGAGACCACGAGAGCTCAGAGGACAGGATCAGGTCTTCTCATCCCGCCCTCAGGGACTTGTTTAATTCTGAAGAAAAGTAGCTTCTTTTTCTTTCACTTTATTTTAAAAATATTTAATGTATTTATTTATTTATTTTGGGCTATTCTGGGTTTTCACTGCTACTGCAGGCTGTTCTCTGGTTACAGGGAGTGGGAGCTACTCTCTGGTTGAGGTGAGCAGGCTTCTTGTTGCGGTGACTTCTCTTGTTGTAGAACTCAGGCTCTAGGGCACACGGGCTTCAAGAGTTGCGGCACACGGGCTCCATAGGTGCAGCTCCGAGGCTGTAAAGCACAGGCTCCATAGCTGTGACTCACGGGCTTAGTTGCTCTGCAGCATGTGGGATCTTCCCAGCTCAGGGATCAAACTGTGTCTCCTGCATTGGGAAGTGAACTCTTCACCTCTGAGCTACCAGGGCAGCCTGCTTCTTCTTCTTCTTTTGAAATAATTTTATTTCTTTCTTTTTGGCTCTGCTGGGTCTTCACTGTCGTGCGGGCTTTCCTCTAATTGTGACGAGTGGGGCCTACTCCCTAGTTGCCGGGAGCAGGCTTCTCTCGTTGTGGAGCATGGGCTCTAGGGTGCTCAGGCTTCTGTAGCTGCATGAGCTTAGTCGTTGTGACTTTGGGCTCGAGAGCACAGGCTTCATAGTTGGGGTTCACAGGCTTAGCTATTCCACAGCATGTGAGATCCTCCCCGGTAAGGGATCAAACCCATATCTCCTGCATTGGCAGGTGGATTCTTTACCAGAGCCACCTGAGAAGACCGAAAAGCAGCTTCTTAATACTGACATGTTAGATGGAACTGGACTGGGGTTCCCTTTGGAGGGAGAGCAGGGGCAGTCTATTTGGACCTGGACAGGTTACACAGGAATGCAGTGAGTTAGGAGGATCTATCCTAAACCTGGTGACTTAAGTTGAGTTAGATGGGCTACCCAGGCTTGGGGAGGCAGGGTTATCTGTGCTCAGTTGGATTAAACTGAGTTCATTGGATGGGGCCAGTTAGTAGAGTGGGATTGGTTTCATTGGCCCGGACTGGTTTGGGAAAATGGCCCGTTTAGTCGAGTTGGGTTGGATTACTTAGATTGGGAGAGCTGGAGTGGCTTGATGTGGAATTGGTTGAAACTAGTTGAGCTGGGCTGTTGGGTTGGCTTTGTTTGGGTTAGTTCATTTGGATGGGGTGAACTGGCTTGGTTTGGACTGGTTTAGTTGGATCGGGCTGGTTAGTTGGATTCGGCTAGGCTAGCTGTGTTGGGCTGCAGAGCTGAATCTCAGCTGTGGTTGTTGTGACAGAATGCCGGAGACTGGGTGGCCTAAACAACAGACACTTATCTCTCACAGGACAGAGGCTGGAAACCCAAAAGCAAGGTACCAGCGCGGTTAGGCTCTTGGTGAAGGCCTTCTTCCTGGTTTACAGCTGGCCGTTTTCTCTTTATGTCCTCACAAGGTAAAGAGAAAGCTCTGCTCTCTTCAGCCCCTTATAAGGGCACTGATCCCATCAAGGGCGCTCCACCTTCCTGACCAAATACCACTAGTTGAGGGTTTAGGCATTGACACATGATTATAGGGAGGATACACACATTCAGTCCATAGCAAGTTGGGTTGGGTGACTTGGCATGGGTCAGTGAAGTTGGGCTAACTCAATGAATCAACCGGATTGTGTGGGTGGAGCGGGGCTTGAGTTGGTCTGGTTGACTGAATTAGGCTTGGTTACATGGGTTGAGCTCATTACTTGGGTTGGGTTAGTCGGTTGGGCGATGGGTTTGGGTTGGCGCAGGCAAGGTTAGTTGGGCAGAACTAGTGGGATGGGATGGGTCACTTGGGTTTCTAGAATTGGGCTGGCTTAGACAGGTTGGGTTGGTTGGCTTGTCTGGCTTGGCCTAGGCTGGCGTGGTGGGCTGGGTCACACGCCGGCCTGGTCTGGCTGGGGTCCCGGCTGGCTGGGGTCGAGCCACAGTGCTGTGAGTGCTGCTCAGTCTGCAGCTCTGAGCCTGTGCAGGGGCGGGGGTGGGGGGGCGCCTTGGCCACAAATAGCTGTGGGGAACACAAACAGTTTGGTCTTCAAAGACCTCAGTGGTGGCGGCTGTAACTTTCCACACGGCCCTGACAGCACGCCTCCAGGCCTCATGTTTAGGCCCAGCTGCTGCTTCCTCTCTGAGCAAACCGCACTGTGAGGGGCAGGTGAGGTGGGGAGCAGGGGGGCTCCAAGTGCTCCTTGCCAGGCATCCCCCAGCTTACATGCCAGGTGCTCTCTGCCAGGGAGACAGAGATTGACCCCGTGGTGGGAAGTTCCTCCTCCCTGTAGGGGGCTCACACGGGCCCGGCTGCGGCGGGTGAGACCGAGAAGGACCTCAGAGAGGCGGGCGCCATGGTGGGGGAGGGATGGTTAAACTACCGGCCTGGGAGGGCTCAGGGTGCCTGAAACTGGTTCATGCGCGGCTGTGGTGGGAGTTGGGCTGGAGTTTTTCCCTACTATTTCTTGAGAAACCCAAAAGCAAGGTACCAGCGTTAGGCTCTTGGTGAAGGCCTTCTTCCTGGTTTACAGCTGGCCGTTTTCTCTTTATGTCCTCACAAGGTAAAGAGAAAGCTCTGCTCTCTTCAGCCCCTTATAAGGGCACTGATCCCATCAAGGGCGCTCCACCTTCCTGACCAAATACCACTAGTTGAGGGTTTAGGCATTGACACATGATTATAGGGAGGATACACACATTCAGTCCATAGCAAGTTGGGTTGGGTGACTTGGCATGGGTCAGTGAAGTTGGGCTAACTCAATGAATCAACCGGATTGTGTGGGTGGAGCGGGGCTTGAGTTGGTCTGGTTGACTGAATTAGGCTTGGTTACATGGGTTGAGCTCATTACTTGGGTTGGGTTAGTCGGTTGGGCGATGGGTTTGGGTTGGCGCAGGCAAGGTTAGTTGGGCAGAACTAGTGGGATGGGATGGGTCACTTGGGTTTCTAGAATTGGGCTGGCTTAGACAGGTTGGGTTGGTTGGCTTGTCTGGCTTGGCCTAGGCTGGCGTGGTGGGCTGGGTCACACGCCGGCCTGGTCTGGCTGGGGTCCCGGCTGGCTGGGGTCGAGCCACAGTGCTGTGAGTGCTGCTCAGTCTGCAGCTCTGAGCCTGTGCAGGGGCGGGGGTGGGGGGGCGCCTTGGCCACAAATAGCTGTGGGGAACACAAACAGTTTGGTCTTCAAAGACCTCAGTGGTGGCGGCTGTAACTTTCCACACGGCCCTGACAGCACGCCTCCAGGCCTCATGTTTAGGCCCAGCTGCTGCTTCCTCTCTGAGCAAACCGCACTGTGAGGGGCAGGTGAGGTGGGGAGCAGGGGGGCTCCAAGTGCTCCTTGCCAGGCATCCCCCAGCTTACATGCCAGGTGCTCTCTGCCAGGGAGACAGAGATTGACCCCGTGGTGGGAAGTTCCTCCTCCCTGTAGGGGGCTCACACGGGCCCGGCTGCGGCGGGTGAGACCGAGAAGGACCTCAGAGAGGCGGGCGCCATGGTGGGGGAGGGATGGTTAAACTACCGGCCTGGGAGGGCTCAGGGTGCCTGAAACTGGTTCATGCGCGGCTGTGGTGGGAGTTGGGCTGGAGTTCATTCACTCTTTCATTCAAAAAACTATTTCTTGAGCACTAAGTGCAAAACCCTGGTAGGCAGAAGTCAAAGGCAGGAGTGTAGGTAATCGCTCTGAAGACAAACCTAGGCTTCCCGTAGGGCTGGGCGACCCTACTGACCCGTTTTCTCAGTCCCTCTGCTCCGTCCTGCTCTATTCTCCTTTGAAGACACCCACTGCGAGCAGCTCGGAGCCCTCCTGTGCCCGCACGAGCTAGGCCTGTGGGCAGGTAGACTCATGAAGGTGGCCAAGCCCAGATGCCGCGACAGCAGGGCCTGGCACTCACTGCCTGGTGACCGCTCCGGCTTCCCTGCCTCTGGCCACGCAGCCTGCTTCCCACCCCTGCCAGTCGAGCTGATCCTGCGCTGGCCCTGGGAAGGCAGAGCACCTAAACCTAAGGGGTCTCAGCGGTTGTCCGATCAAGAGATGAGGACATGGGGGCCCAGAGTCGGGGAGTGCCTTGCCTGAGACACAGCACGTTGGAGGCCAGAGCCCCCGTCCAGAGGTCCGATTCCCCGCGCCAGAGACCGCCACATGGCCCAGTGGAATGTCCATGTGTTTGCGATTCAAGCAGCCCTAGGCTCGCGGTTTACTGCTGTGTGGCCCTGGAGGAGTGATCTCTCTGCCTCTCTTTCCTCAAGGGTGATGATTCTCAGCCCCAGGGCAAGTCTGCCCCTGGGGGAACGTTTGGTCGTTGGGTCGTCACAGCTGGGGGGGTCACAACTAGTAGGCAGAAGACAGGGCCACTTACAGACATCCCCCAGCATGCAGGATACCCCTCACGAGAAGGATCAGGCTCCAAATGTCCACAGTGCTGACCCTGAGCCACTCTGCTCTATAGTGACCAACCGTCCCATTTGCTTACCGGGCTCCTTCCTTCTGTGGCCTTAGTTCTGGCATTGCTGTGCTCTGTGCCTGGCCCCTAGGTCCCCAGGCTCCACTCTTCCAGGAAGCCTCTCCTCCAGGTCCCTCCTAAGAGAGCTCCGCAGACTTCCTACCATCCCATCGTCGGTCTCACACAGCAGAGTGCTGCCCATCAGGTTAGCGGCCAGTGTTCTGAGGGCTAAGAGTTTTTCTTCTTTCCAGGTAGCTCAACGCATTTCCCTGGATTTAACAGATTCCCTGCTCATGTCCCAACTAGAGAGAGCTCTCCCAATTCAGGGCCTTGCCGGGTGGGCATCTGCACCTCACGTCCAGCTAAGGACCTGGCACAGGGAACACACGTCCGCTGGAGATATCCCACCAGGTGCCAGGCTCCACTGTCTGCAAGTCCTGGAGGCTTGTCTTCTTTCCCTGTCGCCTCCTTTCTCCCTCATGCCCAGCATGGAACTGGGGCACAGCAGAGGTCAAACCCAGACCTGGGTTCTCTTAGCCTTGAGAAATGTCAGGACTGAGGTCATAATATGTCAAGAGGTTCCCAGTCCGCCAAGTGAAAAGGCTGATTGCAGAAGAGTTATGTGGGTGTGAGCTCATCTCGGTAATTTACGTGCATATGAAGGACGTGTTTTCTTGATGTAAAAATGAACTTTGGCTCTTGAGGGTGATCAACATGGCCTGGCCACTTTCCTGCTGTGTAAGCTTGAGGAAGGTTTTCAACTTCTCTGGGCCTCAGTTTCCACATCTGCAAAGTGGGTATGAGAGTGTGTCCCTGCCTGGGAAGTCAGGAGTTTCCAGTGGGCTAATACACTGAAGGGTCTGCCCACCGTCAGTACCCCGTGGGTGTCCCCATGCTGTGATTACAACTCTGAGGATGTGCTTGGGGTGCAAACTCCCCTCCCTTTCCTTTTCCATCCTGCCTCTCCCCCCAAATGCTCCCCAACAACAGAGAGTGGCCCCTGCATCCCAGCTCTGAGCCCTCATGGTCCCTGGGTTGGGTCGGGGCTGTGGGCCTGTCCTCCGGCCCCTTGAAGAGGCCGCGCAGGATCCCAGAGCATCCACCCTGGCTCTCTCTCCCTACCCGCCGGTGATGGTCGCTGTCCACTATGCCCATCAGGAGACGAGGCCAGCCTCTCCGCACAGGCTCGGACGGGGCAGAGTGGGTTTACTGACTCTTCACCCATGCTGGTTTCTCTGTCCCCGAGGTGAAGTCCTGCTGGTGGACCGTGTTTCCTGCCTGGGCTTTCCCTGCCCGGCATGTCTTCCAGCCACCCCACCCTGGACCCCCTCCACCCTGGCCACAAGCACTCCCTCCATGTCTCCTCCCTGGCCACCGGAAATCAGACTTAGGAGCCCTCAGGCTCTTCCTCAGCAGGAAGTTGGCACCCACAGGCGGCGGGCTCAGCCTAGGTCACCCTTTGGTCCCAGACAGGGTGGCTGAAGATGCCACACCGATCAGCCTGATGGAACAGAGCGGAGCCATTGGCCTGCCGGGTCCAGCCAGGTCACTTGATCCACACAGAGGTGCTCTCTGCTCCTGCGCCTCTGATATTATGAGACGAGCATCCTGAACCTGGCCTGGTGACTGGGACCCAACTTAAGCTCCCTGACTTCTGGCTTGATGACTCAGGAAGAAACAGGGCCACACCCCGCTCTGTGGCGAACCGTCCTCCCAAACACACCTGTTTTCCAAATCTCAGTCATTCTGGTAATAACTTCAAGAGGTTTTTTACTCTGAATTTGTATTGCACATAATATTCCTTACTTTGTGTGTTTTTACTTTACTACATTTAGCCTCATCCTAAGAAATCTTGTCTGTGGAATCATATGTTTGATTAACTAGAGACTTTGCCTAAAAAATGCGAGAGGCTTGGGTTCGATCCCTGGGTCGAGAAGATCCCGTGGAGAAATTCTTACCTGGAGAATTGCATGGACAGAGGGGCCTGGAGGGCTTCAGTCCATGGAGTGGCAAAGAGTCGGCTATGACCGAGTGACCGATACGTTCACTTTTCACCCTAAAATCTATGAAAGAACTGCGAAAATAGCAAATACGGGTTGGTGCACCCTCGATAACACAGGCCTTGGAGAGCAATTAGGATGATTATCCCAAGGGAGAATATCCGAGCCCATCTCTTGTCAGACCCTTGAGATGGCTTAGACTCGTCCCTTCCGAGCCACCCCCAGCACGCTGACAGATGCTTCAGGTCATGAGAACTGACTGGGAATTGATAACTCCCGGAGGAGACACAAAGTCCAGCTTGTATCAGCAAGGTAGGACGAATAATAACAACCCTATGTACTAGCCCAGCCCTTTTTCGTTGGCAGAGCCCATTCTCAAATCCCAGGCTCCCTGGAAGCAGCCCAAGGCCGTGTGGCCTCAAAGGACAGGGCTGAGATCAATGGTCAGAGTCACAGAATTTTATCGCTGGAAAGGCCCCCGTGGCGCTCCGGTCTCTGAGGTGTTTCTGGTGGGTGTTGATGGGCACGGACTCCAGGGTGAGCCAGGAGGGCCCGCTTCTATTCTTGGTGCCCTTGACTTCCGTCAGGCAGCTGGGGCTTCTTTAACTCTCTTGTCCTCACCAGCCTCCCATCTAGACAGAGAGTCTCAGGGTCAGCGACTTCAGCACATCATCGTATCCAGCTGGAGCTTCAGGACATGTGGGGGCCCCCAAGATTCCTACACACACCCTGTGTCCTCCCAACTCCTCGAGGATGAGCAGAGTCCATGAATCGGAGTTCATCGACGGACGTGTATCTTGGGTGGGCCTGATTCCTTCCCGAGGGGTACACCTTTTTAATAGCACTTCAAGAGGTTTTTACTCTGAATTTGTATTGCACATAATATTCCTTACTTTGTGTGTTTTTACTTTACTACATTTAGCCTCATCCTAAGAAATCTTGTCTGTGGAATCATATGTTTGATTAACTAGAGACTTTGCCTAAAAATGCGAGAGGCTTGGGTTCGATCCCTGGGTCGAGAAGATCCCGTGGAGAAATTCTTACCTGGAGAATTGCATGGACAGAGGGGCCTGGAGGGCTTCAGTCCATGGAGTGGCAAAGAGTCGGCTATGACCGAGTGACCGATACGTTCACTTTTCACCCTAAAATCTATGAAAGAACTGCGAAAATAGCAAATACGGGTTGGTGCACCCTCGATAACACAGGCCTTGGAGAGCAATTAGGATGATTATCCCAAGGGAGAATATCCGAGCCCATCTCTTGTCAGACCCTTGAGATGGCTTAGACTCGTCCCTTCCGAGCCACCCCCAGCACGCTGACAGATGCTTCAGGTCATGAGAACTGACTGGGAATTGATAACTCCCGGAGGAGACACAAAGTCCAGCTTGTATCAGCAAGGTAGGACGAATAATAACAACCCTATGTACTAGCCCACCCCTTTTTTCGTTGGCAGAGCCCATTCTCAAATCCCAGGCTCCCTGGAAGCAGCCCAAGGCCGTGTGGCCTCAAAGGACAGGGCTGAGATCAATGGTCAGAGTCACAGAATTTTATCGCTGGAAAGGCCCCCGTGGCGCTCCGGTCTCTGAGGTGTTTCTGGTGGGTGTTGATGGGCACGGACTCCAGGGTGAGCCAGGAGGGCCCGCTTCTATTCTTGGTGCCCTTGACTTCCGTCAGGCAGCTGGGGCTTCTTTAACTCTCTTGTCCTCACCAGCCTCCCATCTAGACAGAGAGTCTCAGGGTCAGCGACTTCAGCACATCATCGTATCCAGCTGGAGCTTCAGGACATGTGGGGGCCCCCAAGATTCCTACACACACCCTGTGTCCTCCCAACTCCTCGAGGATGAGCAGAGTCCATGAATCGGAGTTCATCGACGGACGTGTATCTTGGGTGGGCCTGATTTAAGCCGAGGAAACATTCACAGAAGGAGAAGTGCCAAGAGGTGACTTCGGCTGGCCTGGGTGAAACCAGCCACCTGTGAACTGCATGTGGGAGGGCGACGGCAAGGGACTGCGGGCGGTCCTGGCCAACCACTAGCGAGAAAGCAGACGGTCCCACAGCGATGATGAGCTAAATTCTGCCACCACCGGTGTATTTGAGAGAGGAGCCTGGGCCCCCATTCTGGCCACACCCTGAGCAAGGGATCCAGCTAGCCTGTGCCTGGACCGTGACCTGTAGAAACTGTGAGATAATAAATTTCAGTTAGGTCAGTATATTTACCAAACAGCAATAGGAAAGGAATAACAGTGCTTTTGCTTTCCTTACATTATTTTTGCAGTTACTTTTGCAGCTGCAGTTTCTTTATTTTTATTTTTGATGCTGGTCTTCTGTTTAGTGTGGAGATAGAAGTCTTTTTCTAAATTTTGTTAACAATTAAATGAATTCAACCAAAAAAAATTAGTGTGACAGATTAAAAAGTAGCCTAAATTCTTTGACCCCCATTTCATCAAGAGGTGGGCTTTCTTTCCCCACCCCTTGAACCTGGGTGGGCCTGTGTCTACCTCCATCAACAGAATACGATGAAATGGATGGGCTGTGACTTCAGTGTCAGGTCATGAAAGGCTGTGCAGTTTCTGTCTGGTTCTCTTGGGGCCCTGGTGCTTGAGAAGTCTGGCTTTCGTGGAAGACATCTGAGATCAATGGTCAGAGTCACAGAATTTTATCGCTGGAAAGGCCCCCGTGGCGCTCCGGTCTCTGAGGTGTTTCTGGTGGGTGTTGATGGGCACGGACTCCAGGGTGAGCCAGGAGGGCCCGCTTCTATTCTTGGTGCCCTTGACTTCCGTCAGGCAGCTGGGGCTTCTTTAACTCTCTTGTCCTCACCAGCCTCCCATCTAGACAGAGAGTCTCAGGGTCAGCGACTTCAGCACATCATCGTATCCAGCTGGAGCTTCAGGACATGTGGGGGCCCCCAAGATTCCTACACACACCCTGTGTCCTCCCAACTCCTCGAGGATGAGCAGAGTCCATGAATCGGAGTTCATCGACGGACGTGTATCTTGGGTGGGCCTGATTTAAGCCGAGGAAACATTCACAGAAGGAGAAGTGCCAAGAGGTGACTTCGGCTGGCCTGGGTGAAACCAGCCACCTGTGAACTGCATGTGGGAGGGCGCACGGCAAGGGACTGCGGGCGGTCCTGGCCAACCACTAGCGAGAAAGCAGACGGTCCCACAGCGATGATGAGCTAAATTCTGCCACCACCGGTGTATTTGAGAGAGGAGCCTGGGCCCCCATTCTGGCCACACCCTGAGCAAGGGATCCAGCTAGCCTGTGCCTGGACCGTGACCTGTAGAAACTGTGAGATAATAAATTTCAGTTAGGTCAGTATATTTACCAAACAGCAATAGGAAAGGAATAACAGTGCTTTTGCTTTCCTTACATTATTTTTGCAGTTACTTTTGCAGCTGCAGTTTCTTTATTTTTATTTTTGATGCTGGTCTTCTGTTTAGTGTGGAGATAGAAGTCTTTTTCTAAATTTTGTTAACAATTAAATGAATTCAACCAAAAAAAATTAGTGTGACAGATTAAAAAGTAGCCTAAATTCTTTGACCCCCATTTCATCAAGAGGTGGGCTTTCTTTCCCCACCCCTTGAACCTGGGTGGGCCTGTGTCTACCTCCATCAACAGAATACGATGAAATGGATGGGCTGTGACTTCAGTGTCAGGTCATGAAAGGCTGTGCAGTTTCTGTCTGGTTCTCTTGGGGCCCTGGTGCTTGAGAAGTCTGGTGCTTTCGTGGAAGACATCTGACTACCTGGAGGTCATGATGCTGGGCCCCGTGTAGCTACTCCAGCCGCCAGCACGGCTGAGCCCCCGTTTGACACCCGGCATGGGTGGCCAACTGTGGGAGGGAGCCTGCTTGGACATTCAGCCCAGTCAAGCGCTCTCAGATGAACGCAGCCCAGCCTGCACCTGACGGCAGCTGCCTCCGAGACCCCAAGCGAGAGATGCCTGGCCAAGTCCTTCCTGACAAAAGCATCATGAGCAAAATAAAATCACTGCTTTAAGCCGTCGCCTTTTAGGGTGATTTGCAAAGCAGCCATAGCACCTGGGACAATTAGTGACACACTCGTGTGGTTCCAAAATCAAAAGGTACAAGAAGATCTGAGATGAGCAGTGGAAGAGGCCGGCCCAGAGAGAGGCTTTGATGAGATGCTGCACGGCCCCTCCACCGCCCTCTCTACCCACAGCCTTGCCAGGGATGGGCATTTGGCGAGAAGCTACTGCCTGCTGAGTCGTCAGCAAAGGCAGGCTGTCAGCGGGGCATTTAAGGACCTTATCATTATTTAATAGCTAACAACGTCAGCTTAAGCGCTTAATACATACCAGATACCATTCAAAGTGTTTGAGCATGTTGAAATCTCAGTCTCAATGGATGTATTACTACTACTCTTTTCAGTAGTAGGGAATGAGGCCCAGAGAGGTGAGATCACTTGCCAAAAGATGGCATAGGAAGGGCTGGAACCTAGGAGCCCAGAGCCCGAATCTATCACCCCATCCTGCCTCTCCAAGAAAGAGCCAGGCCGGGTCAGCAGCAAGGACACTCCAGCGGGGACACCAGCAGGAACAAAACCTCGGGAGCTGGAATCTGCTTCCTGACGCCTCAGGAAGGTGCAGAGGAGAAGTGAGAGGTGGAGCAGGACCTGAAGGCCCGGTCAGGACATCTGCAAATGTGTGGAAATGCCCACATCAACAGTCTGTTTCTCCTCTCTCCTCCCCTCCAGCCTCCTCCTCTGTCTTTCTCTCTCTCTCTCTCTCTCCTGGAGCTACTCTTTCTTTGCAGAAATGTATTTTTTCAATGCAAGTAAGTACATATATATATATATATATATATATATATATATATGTATGTATGCATGTCTTATAGAAGATATAACTTACAGAAGATACATAAAACAAAAATAACTAAGGTTAATATCTCTAATCAAAGTCACAGCCCCCTCATTTCTCTACCCTCACTCCCACCCCCAAGCAAAGATGGTGTTTCAGTTTTCCAAGTTTATAGAGAAGCAGGAGCTGTCTTCCGGTTTCCAGCTCATGATCACTTCGGCTCAGGAAGGCCTCTGTGCCAGCCGGGCTTGTGAGCCACGGCCTCCCTGGCAGCCAGAGACCCAGGGCGCTGGAGGAGGGGCTCAAGCTCTGGGGCAGGAGACCAGGCCCTCAGGACAGAGCAGAGTAGGGTCCCTTCTCCACCTCCACAGTCCCCCCTGCTCTGCTGGGAGGCACAAATGAGCCTCGTGTGTCAGAGCTGGTTTTGTTGGTTAGTGGCTCAGTTGTGTCCAACTCTTTGCAACTGTAGCCCGCCAGGCTCCTCTGTCCATGGGAGTCTCCAGGCAAGAATACCGGAGTGGGTTGCCTGCCTTCCTCCAGGGGATCTTCCTGATCCAGGGATCAAACGTGCATCCCTTGCGTGGCAGGAACTGGCAGGCAGATTCTTTACCACTGAGTCACCAGGGCAGAATGATAGAGTTGGAGGGGTCCCTTGATTTCCTGTGCAGGCAAGGCCCAGGGTGGGGACGGGACTTGTTCAAGGTCACACGGTCACAGCGTGTGACTTAGCCCTCCAATCAGGGCTCTTTGTCTACACCGGGTGCCTTCGTGCTTAGGGACAAAGGGTCGTCAGAGGAGAGAGACAAGTGCTGAGCCCAGAGGCTGGGGGAGATCATGGAACTGAAGGCTCCGTTTCCAGGCTTTCTTCACCTGGTGGCACAGGATGGAGAGAATCACAGTGCTGGGCCTTGGTCCAGATCAGGCCCATCTTGAATGGAATCCTCTCGATACCTCTGAAGAGGATCGATGAGTGGAATGGAGAGACGGAGGAAAAAGAGGCTTATCTGGCCTGAGGAAGCCAAGAGAAAGCCGATGTGGGCGAGCCAGATTCCCACAGGAACACTGACTGCGGAGTCAGGGGGCCCAGCGTCCAGTGTGCGGAGGCCACTGCCTTCTGCGGAAGTTGGACGTTGATTTCATTTACTCAGTAAGTGTTGGACGAGGATCTGTGTGCCTGGTCCTGTGCTAGGAAAGGGGAGAGGAAAAAATGTAGCCAAAAAAAAAAGTAGCCAACCTGCTCAGTTTCAGGAGCTCATGGCTCAGCAGGGAAGAGAACATACGGAAATAGGAAATACCGGTAAAATTCGATCAGCACCAGGAGGGAAGATAGAGAGGGAGGGCTGTGATGGGAGAGAGAGCGGATCGGGTGGGACATGGGAAGGGCATCCCAGGCACAGGGACCGTAGGGACAAAGGGCTGGTGGTGAGGAAGATGGGATCCTGCAAGGTCTGACTTTGCTGTCACATCGTCCTGGGAAGGGGAATGACATCGGAAAGTGTGCTTGGAAGCAGCTCAGAGCGAGTCACTGTATTCTTCAGGCAGCAGAGGTCACTGAAGATTTTTGAGGGCGGACATGGCAATAAGCCTGGGAAGCCAGGAGAGTCACCTTTAGAAATGCTCCTTTGCTTCCTTAGAGCTTAGCTGCTTTATCAGAAAACGGAGGGGAAATGGGCCAGATCAGAGACAGCAAATTCCCAGCCCCAGCGCACTTAGCCTCACTCCCCACCTGCATCTGTAACAGGCCCCAACAGTCGATCCCCGCACTTCCTCTCCCTGAACTCAGTTTCAATCCCCTGCCACCCCAGCCAGTTCCTATGGCCACATAGAACTGACCTAATGGATGGACCGTCTCAGCACAGCGATGGTGATGATGCTCATTGCAATGAAGAGAGCAGCGCTTTGCGCCTTACAGTTTCTGTCCTGTCTTGCCTTCTGATTACTATTACAGACTGCAGAGAGAACAGGGAGGCTTGCACAAGGCCGCACAGCCTTCTGCAAAAGCCTCCTCCCAGGCTTCCATCCCAGCACCGAGGGCCTGACCCCACTTCTCAGCTAAACCCCATTGTCCTCTCAGCCCTGAGGAAGCCAAGAGAAAGCCGATGTGGGCGAGCCAGATTCCCACAGGAACACTGACTGCGGAGTCAGGGGGCCCAGCGTCCAGTGTGCGGAGGCCACTGCCTTCTGCGGAAGTTGGACGTTGATTTCATTTACTCAGTAAGTGTTGGACGAGGATCTGTGTGCCTGGTCCTGTGCTAGGAAAGGGGAGAGGAAAAAATGTAGCCAAAAAAAAAAGTAGCCAACCTGCTCAGTTTCAGGAGCTCATGGCTCAGCAGGGAAGAGAACATACGGAAATAGGAAATACCGGTAAAATTCGATCAGCACCAGGAGGGAAGATAGAGAGGGAGGGCTGTGATGGGAGAGAGAGCGGATCGGGTGGGACATGGGAAGGGCATCCCAGGCACAGGGACCGTAGGGACAAAGGGCTGGTGGTGAGGAAGATGGGATCCTGCAAGGTCTGACTTTGCTGTCACATCGTCCTGGGAAGGGGAATGACATCGGAAAGTGTGCTTGGAAGCAGCTCAGAGCGAGTCACTGTATTCTTCAGGCAGCAGAGGTCACTGAAGATTTTTGAGGGCGGACATGGCAATAAGCCTGGGAAGCCAGGAGAGTCACCTTTAGAAATGCTCCTTTGCTTCCTTAGAGCTTAGCTGCTTTATCAGAAAACGGAGGGAACTGGGCCAGATCAGAGACAGCAAATTCCCAGCCCCAGCGCACTTAGCCTCACTCCCCACCTGCATCTGTAACAGGCCCCAACAGTCGATCCCCGCACTTCCTCTCCCTGAACTCAGTTTCAATCCCCTGCCACCCCAGCCAGTTCCTATGGCCACATAGAACTGACCTAATGGATGGACCGTCTCAGCACAGCGATGGTGATGATGCTCATTGCAATGAAGAGAGCAGCGCTTTGCGCCTTACAGTTTCTGTCCTGTCTTGCCTTCTGATTACTATTACAGACTGCAGAGAGAACAGGGAGGCTTGCACAAGGCCGCACAGCCTTCTGCAAAAGCCTCCTCCCAGGCTTCCATCCCAGCACCGAGGGCCTGACCCCACTTCTCAGCTAAACCCCATTGTCCTCTCAGCCCTGAGGAAGGGGGCTGGTTTAGGGGCACCGCCAGCCTTGCCACTGTCCCCAGACCCGCGGGGGCCTCTCTTCCAGCCCTGGCCGCAGCCCTGGTGGTCCTGGACACAGAGTGGAGGAGCTTCTGGAATTGCTGGCACAGGACGGACGCCCCGTTAGTTAGAAAAACATGTGGCTTACTCTTCCCTCTCCAGCCCCTCCAGCAGCCGCCACCTTCTAATTCAATTTCCCTTGAAAAACAATGGTTTCAATGAAGGGGGAAACAAGATTTTCCGAAACTTCGTAAAGTTTTGCAAAATAATTACCCCCTAAACTGGCAGCTTCCCTCCCCTTCTTCCTTGCGTAAACGCCTTTAGGACAGTTCCACAGACCTCAAATCCCAGCTGGGTTTGCCTCGCACCTCGCCCAGAAGTTGCCCACCCCTGATCAGATCCTGGGCGTCAGCTGGGCACGGGGCCCGTGGGGGTCATGGTCCTCCCTCCCGGTTGCCCACCTCGTCTTTCAGTGAGGACGGGCCTGGGAAGAGAAGGAGGAGGGGTCTGGCGGCCCTGGCCCAGGACGAGGCAAACCCTCGGTGCAGCTCACTGAGCTGGCTTCACCCTCACGGCGCCCCGGCCATGTGCACAGAAGGGAACTGAGCACCAGACGGTGGAGGGAGTCTGCTGGCTGGCGTTTTCAGCATGGTGCCGGAGACAGAGCCAAGACTGAATCCTGGACCCAGAGTTCTTCATCTCAGTTTATTCACTTGGAAGCTCTGGGTGGGCGTCCCTGATGGGCCTGATCCCTGGGAGGCCTCCTGTGAATGCGGCCTCTTGGTCGGTCACCATCCACTGGGTCCCTGCCAGCCCACTGGGCCAAGTACAGATTCCCCTTCCTGCTCCCCTTTCTCCAGGGAGCTTTCCAAGGGGCTTGGGCGGCCCCACTGCAGGGTCTGCCTCTGCGGATCATTAGGGGGCTGTGGACCACCCCTCAGTCAGACACATGGGCAGGCAGCCAGCCAGCCATGTACTAACTGCCAGACAAGGTCCGCCAGCTAGGGTACCCCCCCGCATGCTTCTATGCTAGCACCGAGGGCCTGGCTAAACCCCATTGTCCTCTCAGCCCTGAGGAAGGGGGCTGGTTTAGGGGCACCGCCAGCCTTGCCACTGTCCCCAGACCCGCGGGGGCCTCTCTTCCAGCCCTGGCCGCAGCCCTGGTGGTCCTGGACACAGAGTGGAGGAGCTTCTGGAATTGCTGGCACAGGACGGACGCCCCGTTAGTTAGAAAAACATGTGGCTTACTCTTCCCTCTCCAGCCCCTCCAGCAGCCGCCACCTTCTAATTCAATTTCCCTTGAAAAACAATGGTTTCAATGAAGGGGGAAACAAGATTTTCCGAAACTTCGTAAAGTTTTGCAAAATAATTACCCCCTAAACTGGCAGCTTCCCTCCCCTTCTTCCTTGCGTAAACGCCTTTAGGACAGTTCCACAGACCTCAAATCCCAGCTGGGTTTGCCTCGCACCTCGCCCAGAAGTTGCCCACCCCTGATCAGATCCTGGGCGTCAGCTGGGCACGGGGCCCGTGGGGGTCATGGTCCTCCCTCCCGGTTGCCCACCTCGTCTTTCAGTGAGGACGGGCCTGGGAAGAGAAGGAGGAGGGGTCTGGCGGCCCTGGCCCAGGACGAGGCAAACCCTCGGTGCAGCTCACTGAGCTGGCTTCACCCTCACGGCGCCCCGGCCATGTGCACAGAAGGGAACTGAGCACCAGACGGTGGAGGGAGTCTGCTGGCTGGCGTTTTCAGCATGGTGCCGGAGACAGAGCCAAGACTGAATCCTGGACCCAGAGTTCTTCATCTCAGTTTATTCACTTGGAAGCTCTGGGTGGGCGTCCCTGATGGGCCTGATCCCTGGGAGGCCTCCTGTGAATGCGGCCTCTTGGTCGGTCACCATCCACTGGGTCCCTGCCAGCCCACTGGGCCAAGTACAGATTCCCCTTCCTGCTCCCCTTTCTCCAGGGAGCTTTCCAAGGGGCTTGGGGCGGCCCCACTGCAGGGTCTGCCTCTGCGGATCATTAGGGGGCTGTGGACCACCCCTCAGTCAGACACATGGGCAGGCAGCCAGCCAGCCATGTACTAACTGCCAGACAAGGTCCGCCAGCTAGGGTCAGCTGCTTCTCTTTGCTGTGCCCTTTCCCCGTGCATGCCTTCTACCCTCTCTTGATACCCTCACCTGAGTACTAAGGGACCGCCCAGATGGCCCTGAGCAGTGGGCACCACCTCCTGCTCCAAGACGCCCGCTTCACTGACCCACTCCAGGAACCCTCCACTTGCACTGCCTGAGGTGGCCCCTTTCTAACGCTCCCCCTAAGGTGGTCCCCCCGGGGCTCCCCAGAAAGGCTGTTCTCTGCTGGGGAATCCCACCAAGTGACTGCTTGCTTTACCTTTCCTTGACCCTGCTTCCCACCAGCTCCCACCCCAAATCTCCTTCTTGTTCTATCTCTACTCATTTATACTAAAGTGTGTCTGATTGAGCAGCCAAATCTTCAAGAAAGAGACTTGTTTCTGGACTGAGATTCTGGGATGGGAAGAGCAGCTTTTGCTCCAAAGACACAACCAGGTGCTACAATGACAGACTTTGGTGCGGAGTCACCTGCCCCGTGACCTTCGCTGTGTAGCAGCTTTAAGGAGCCAAATAGGAAATGTCAGCGGGCAGTGGGACATCTGGAGGTAACTTCTGCTTGCTACCTGTGCTAACCTCAACTTGTGGCTGAAATAACTCTGGAGGTGTCCAGTTGTGGGTCCAGTGTCCAAAATGGACCCAGGGCTCTTCACCTTCTGATAGTCACCCCCTTGTGAAGTCTCTAGCCACATCGGGCAGCGTTCACTTGTGTCGTCAGTAGCCTACTGGAGGAATGACGGAGTATGACTTCTGAGCCTAGGTCACAAAAGACATTGCTACTTCTGTTTAACTCTCTGGGATCACTAAGCAAAGTTGGCCACCTTATTGCGAGGCTACTCAAGCCACCTTGAGAGACCCACATGTTAATGCGGCCTCTTGGTCGGTCACCATCCACTGGGTCCCTGCCAGCCCACTGGGCCAAGTACAGATTCCCTTCCTGCTCCCCTTTCTCCAGGAGCTTTCCAAGGGGCTTGGGCGGCCCCACTGCAGGGTCTGCCTCTGCGGATCATTAGGGGGCTGTGGACCACCCCTCAGTCAGACACATGGGCAGGCAGCCAGCCAGCCATGTACTAACTGCCAGACAAGGTCCGCCAGCTAGGGTCAGCTGCTTCTCTTTGCTGTGCCCTTTCCCCGTGCATGCCTTCTACCCTCTCTTGATACCCTCACCTGAGTACTAAGGGACCGCCCAGATGGCCCTGAGCAGTGGGCACCACCTCCTGCTCCAAGACGCCCGCTTCACTGACCCACTCCAGGAACCCTCCACTTGCACTGCCTGAGGTGGCCCCTTTCTAACGCTCCCCCTAAGGTGGTCCCCCCGGGGCTCCCCAGAAAGGCTGTTCTCTGCTGGGGAATCCCACCAAGTGACTGCTTGCTTTACCTTTCCTTGACCCTGCTTCCCACCAGCTCCCACCCCAAATCTCCTTCTTGTTCTATCTCTACTCATTTATACTAAAGTGTGTCTGATTGAGCAGCCAAATCTTCAAGAAAGAGACTTGTTTCTGGACTGAGATTCTGGGATGGGAAGAGCAGCTTTTGCTCCAAAGACACAACCAGGTGCTACAATGACAGACTTTGGTGCGGAGTCACCTGCCCCGTGACCTTCGCTGTGTAGCAGCTTTAAGGAGCCAAATAGGAAATGTCAGCGGGCAGTGGGACATCTGGAGGTAACTTCTGCTTGCTACCTGTGCTAACCTCAACTTGTGGCTGAAATAACTCTGGAGGTGTCCAGTTGTGGGTCCAGTGTCCAAAATGGACCCAGGGCTCTTCACCTTCTGATAGTCACCCCCTTGTGAAGTCTCTAGCCACATCGGGCAGCGTTCACTTGTGTCGTCAGTAGCCTACTGGAGGAATGACGGAGTATGACTTCTGAGCCTAGGTCACAAAAGACATTGCTACTTCTGTTTAACTCTCTGGGATCACTAAGCAAAGTTGGCCACCTTATTGCGAGGCTACTCAAGCCACCTTGGAGAGACCCACATGTTAAGCCCTGCCAGCACCCTGCACCAATCTGCCAGTCATGTGATTGAGTCACCTTGCGGGGCGGGATCCTTCAGGCTCAATCAAGCCTTCGGGTCAGTGCAGCCCAGTCTGACATCTGATTGCAACCTCATGAGAGACCCCGAGCCAGAAATGCCAGCTAAGCTGCTCTCCCATTCCTGACCCATAGAAATTGCAACATAATAAAAGTTGATTGTTTTAAGCCACAAAGTTTGGGGTCATATTTTATTTATTTATTTAGTTAGTTAGTTAAATTTTGGCCTCTTTTATTGGTCCTTCATTCATTTATTTTCATCCATCTCAATTCTTTGGCCTGTGTGGGCCTCCCATCGCAGTGGCCTCTCACGTAGCAGAGCACCGGCTCTGGGTGCATGTGCTCCAGAGCACTGGCTCATAACTGGACACACTGGTCCAGTCGCTCCACAGCACATGGGATCTTCCCATGCCAGGGATCGAACCAGTGCCCCTTGCACTGCAAGGCGAACTCTTTACCCACTGGACCGCCAGGGAAGCCCAGGGGTAACATTTCAGACCACAAAAGATAATATACCAACCAACCTCTGCCACCAGAACTCCCTGCAGCCTCTCACTGGAGCCATTTGCACAGCCTTGTAAGAAAAATTATCCCAAACTCAGAAACAGACAAAGAGAGGGAAATGTGTCTTTTCAATGACAAAGTGGAACACTGTTTAACTGGCCCACAAAGGTATTTAATTATCTGGAGGATTTAACTTTGACCAACTGGCATGACTTCAGAAGTTTTATGTTAACTGATAGATTTCTCTCTAGTAGAAAATTCCCAGAGGTTACAGGTTTTTGGTCCTTTAGGAGATTAACCAGTTTGTATCTAACTGAGTTGTATTACTCCAATGTTCTTTCTCCAATAACCTGTAACTCTGTTCCTCTTGTTGTCTTTTGAATCTGCATTACTGTCTTACTAGTTCTCTCACTCACAATTTAAACAAACTTTTGATGTATGTTCAATCTATATTTGAATAAGAGTCATACTTCTTTTCTAAAAAAAAATACTCTGACATCAGGGGCTTCCCCGGTGGTCCAGTGGGTAAGGACACCGTCTTGCAGTGCAAAGGGCACCGGTTTGATCCCTGGTCTGGGAAGATCCCACGTGCCTTGGAGCGGCTGGACTGATGTGTCCAACTACCGAGCCAGAGCTCTGGAGTGCATGCGCCCAGAACCGGCGCTCTGCGACAACAGAGGCCACGCGATGGGAGGCCCACACGGGCCAAAGAACAAAGATGGATGAAAATGGACAAATGAAAGACCAATAGAAGTGGCCCGCCTGCTCCCCTCCCTCCCCACCTCACCCCCACCAAAATAAATAAATAAATAAATCTTAAAAAAAAAAAAACAACAAAAACCTCTGACATCTTAAATACCACCAGGAATGAGGAACTCATTACCTATCAAGGAACCCAGGAATCTTAGCAGCTTCACAGCTCCTAGAACAGGTTTAGTAATTCTTCTTTATCCTTATGGGCTTCCCAGGTGACGCACTAGTAAAGAATCCACCTGTCAAATGCAGGAGATGCATGCTCCCTCCCTGGGTCGGGAAGACCCTCTGGAGGAGGAAATGGCCACCCACTTCAGTAGTCTTGCCTGGAGAAGCCCAGGGGCAGAGGAGCCTGGCGGGCGACAGTCCATGGAGCCCAAAGAGTCAGGCACGACTGAGCAACAGAGCAGGCACACTGACAGCGATGTCCCAGAGACCTGGTTCTTCATTTGATGAGAGCCTCAGGAAATAAGTGTATCCCCTCGTTCCCATGGCAGTCCTTTATATGTGGTCATTTCCCATTGTTCTGCACTATAAAGTATCAATTTTGTTATCAGAAAAAGAAGTTATTAAATAACAAAAGACCAATCTAAATTTTGCTTCTGTGAGTTAATGGAGAGGAATGTGGACGAAGAGCCCTTTACTGGTGCTGCTCTGTGCCCGTGACCATGCAGCTGGAGGAACGGGAGACTGGCAGGGGTCCACTCTGACCTTCTACCCAATCCCTTCTCCCCAGGCTTTAGGGGTAATCTCACGCGGTAAGACCTTCATGCCTCTTCCCTGGTTTCCTTTCATGGCCTTGTGGCTTTTGGAGATGAAGGCCAAATTCCCACTGTGACCCTCCATACGGCCTGGCCCTGCCCCGCTTCCCTTTGGCCATCCCAAGCCATACCGAACCAAGCTCCCTTTTGACCCTTTATTCCAGGCACGTTTTCACTCCCTTGGGCTCACTGGGATCGCTTGCACTACCTGGACTTTGCTTATGCTGTTCTCTCCGCTGCAATGCATCCTTCATCTCCTCCTTGTCTGGCCCATTCCCAGCCCGCACAGAGGCTCTCAGAGCGCTTGGGTCCCGCCCCTCCACCGGCACGCGTTCGACGGCCACTGGACATTTGCTGGTAGGATGATCTGGTAGCAATGGCCTCCCCTGCTGGACTTCCAGTTACAGAAGGATGAGGGCCACCTCTGCCAGTCCTGTATTTTGTCCCCGAGAACTCATGCTAGGACCGCTTAGTGGTGGGCCCTTGAAGCCCACAGGGCCCTGGGCCTGGCACTGAGGAGGCACTGGGGACAACTTTGCTGAGCAAATAAGGCTTCATCACAAGTGGTGGCCGAATGCCAGGCGAATCCTGGATCATAGGGCTCTCGGTCCAGTGTTCCCCCTGCAGCCCTGAGCGTGTTGCGGGGCTGAAACCGCTTCTGTTAAACTTGATGGAAATGCCTTGGCCTCTCGCACACCCACAGGCTGTGACTCAGGTTCTATGAAGTACAATCAAGTGCTCCCTCTTTTATTTCTCTAAAGAGAGCAACTTACTAGCCACAAGAGACCTCTTGACGCCTACTCACACCTCAGCTCAGCCCAAGGTTTTCTTTATTTGAAAAAAGAGTGTGTATCACAATAGAGGTTAAATGCTCATTGAAAAAAAAGTCAAATGCTACTGAAGTGTGGTGAGTATGAAGTGGAAATCCTGCCAGCCCACTCCCAGAAGTAACCACGGCTCACAGCCGGGTGCATCCCATCTGCTCAGGTGAACTCATCGTCATGATGGCAGGTTACAATGGGGCTGACTCTGCCCCAGGCTGCTGTACAGATGAAGTGTCCCCAGTAGCCTCATACGATGTGTGTTTGGTTTCCATTTCCATTTCGTTGACAGGGAAACCGAAACACACAGAGAGGTTGAGTAAGTTGGTCTAGGTCACACAGCCAGTAAGGGGCAGAGCTGGGATTCGATTCCAGGCAGCCAGCTAGAAGAGTCTGAGTGCTCTATGCAGAACTCTCTTGAATTCATACAGGTGCCTACCCTGAGGTCTTAGGGCACACTGTTCACATGTGGAGTCTGGCCTTGAAATTGTGCTCCTTCCTGGCTCTGGGATCTTGGGAAACCTACTCAGTCTCTGTGTGCCTCAGCTTCTTCTCTGGGAAAAGGGGACCATGAGAGCTCTGCCTTGTGGATAGTTGGGAAGCAGTGGGTGGGAGGAGCTTGGAGCCGAGCTTGGCACACAGGACACGCAGGCCAAGTCAGAGCGTCACTGTCACCAGCGGTGCCAGGCCTGAGACGCTCTCTGGTCACAAGAACACACACCTCTGCCTTTCCCGCCACAAGCTTTGGTCCCGCCCAGGCAGTAACACCCCACCTCCTCCTCCCCCCTGACGGCCCAGGCCTGAGCCCGGGTTCCCTACACTCTCGTGGAGTGTACCTCACAAGACCACAACAGCTCTCAGCGCGTGGCACCTGCCTCAAGCCAGGAGGAGCCTCTTCACCCATTTCAGCCAGCTGGTTCAGAGCTGGGGAGCCTGATGTCCTGAGCTCAAACCCAGGCTCTGGCGCTTCCTGTTGCTGCCCCTGGGGCGCAATGGTTTTACCTTTGGGGGCGGAGGGTGGGAGGTGAAGGGCAAGTATAGAACTGGAGCACAGTGAGTGAAGTAGGGCTCGTTTCTCTTCTGTGAATGGGATGGAACTGAGACGGTGCTCCCCACACCCGCCCTGTGACATGTCCGCTGTGGCCGTGCCCTCATTGTCTCCTGACAGCTTCGCGGGTTAGGCCTCATCAGCCACAATTTCCAGGTGAGGAAACTCAAGCTTACTGAAGGCAGCAACTTGCCCAACGTCGTAGTTCTGGCATTTCATGAGCTCCAGCAGGAATCCGGGTCTAGCTGGCTCTGAGATGGCCACCTCCCAGCTGTCCCCAACTCCCAGAGCCAGCAGCCTCCTCCACACTCCAGGGCGGGTCCCGCCTCCAGCCCCACCGTCCCCTCACACCTCCTGCTGTGGATCTAACCCCGCAGCCTGCAGGGATGTGGGGACAGGGGCAGGCGTGGGGAGGCGTGGGAAGTCAGAGGCTATAGCTGTAAGAGGGAGAAGCCAGAGGGGCGGAAGGGGTTCTGGACTCCCCAGATCCTGGAATGGAGAAGCAGACACTCTTGGGATGGTCGGGGATCCATCTCCGTATAGCTCTGAATAAGCCACACCAGTGCGTCCCCTCTCGGCCATGGGGTCCTCCAGCCCCTGCTTGCACCTCCAATAGGGAGCTGGCTCCCTCCTGAGCCCCTCACTGCTCCCCATGGGAGCACTGGGTGCCCACAAGAATGCGGCACCGGGGCTCGGGCAGGCTGGGGGGAAGGCATCCATTCCAGGAAAGCCCCCTGCATCCTCCATGGGCCCGCCGAGGCCCACTTCTTCTGCCCACAGCAGAGCTGTCTTCCTGCTCTTTCCACACCAACACACCAGGTCTTCCTCTGCCAGTGGCAGAACTTCACACAACCAGGTTATTTAATCCTCCAACCACCTCGGGAAAGGCTAGGACGAGCCCCCGATGGAGAAACTGAGGCACAGAACAGACAAGAGGTACAGAACAGAGAAGAAGCCCAGGCACACACAGCAGTAGGTGGCAGAGCCGGACACCAACCTCAGCACTCTGGCGAGATGTCAGAGCCAGAAGGCCCCACTCGTGATCTGGACGCAGGCCCTCAACTCTGCTTGTTCTGTTAAATCACTTGGGGTGGGCTTGAATGGTTCCCAGTCCAGAACCTTAATTAAGTGTCTGTTTTAAAAGACCCTGAGTGCGGCCAAAGTTGAGTACCACTGATGAACTCAAGCCTCTCATTTTTTAGGTGGGGTGATAAAGGCTCAGAGAGGCCAAGTCACTTGTCCAAGGTCACGCAGCAAAGCAGTGGCACTGTGACTGGGCCTTGGCACCCCCTCAGCCCAGCAGGACTCTGACACTGCTGAAGGTTTTTGTTTGTTTGGTTGGTTTTTAAAATACATGTTTATTTTAACTGGAGGATAATTGTTTACAATATTTCATTATTTTCTGCCATATATCATATGAATCAGCCATAGGTATACATATGTCCCCTCCCTCTTTTTCTTCACTTAATTATTATTTTTACTTTTTGCTTTCACAGAGTCTTGTTGTTTACAGATTTTTTTTTTCCTTCTTTAATTGCATCTATTTATTATTGGTTATCCTGGGTCTTCCTTTCTGCATGGGCTTTTCTCTACTCGTGACGAGCAGGGGCTACTCTCTAGTTGAGGCTTTCGGGCTTCTCATTGACATAGCTTCTTTTGTTGTGGAGCAGGAGTCCTAGGCATGCGGGCTTCGGTGGTCGCAGCATATGGTCTTAGAAGTTGCGGCTCCCAGGCTCTAGAGCACAAGCTCAGTAGTTGTTATGTACGGGCCCAGTGGCTCCCTGGCATGTGGGATTTTCTCAGAACAGGGATTGAACCTGCGTCTCCTGCATTGGCCGGCAGATTCTTTACCACTGAACCACCAGGGGAGCCCACAGTTCAAGGCCAACGGTACACGAACTGATTGCAATCAGTTGGTCGGGCACTGCCCACCCCATCTACCTACACCCACCCCTGGCCACAGCTGCTTCACCTCAGCCCAATTTCTTCTCCAGTTTGTCTGGTTCCTCTAATACAGAGGCAGAGGAAAACTCCACTCGGGGAAATGGTGGCAGGTGTGGGGTCACCTCGCCAGTGTCTGTGGGCTTGTCTTCCTCTTCTCGTGAGACGGGCTGGAGGGTAAAGTGAACAGTGTTCCTTGTGGAACAAAGAGGGGCCGGACTTTTGCAAAGATATGGGGGCCAGGCGGCTGGGCATGAGGCTGCCACACCCTGGGAAGTCCCCTGGCCTGGGCTGCCGGGAGAGAGGCCGGCAGCACCATGGGGCCACTGGCTCGGCGCCTGGCAGCCAGGCTCACATCTCACCTTTTGTATTGGCTAGAAGAGTGGATGCAGCCTTAAACGGACGCCCGCCAAGGGCAACCCCAACAAGACAGGGCTGGTGGTCATATGGCCCTGATAGGATCAGAGGAGACTAGACGTGCGCAGGCGAGTGTAGCTCTTATATTACCATGAGGATCCTCTCTACATGTTTATTTTAACTGGAGGATAATTGTTTACAATATTTCATTATTTTCTGCCATATATCATATGAATCAGCCATAGGTATACATATGTCCCCTCCCTCTTTTTCTTCACTTAATTATTATTTTTACTTTTTGCTTTCACAGAGTCTTGTTGTTTACAGATTTTTTTTTTCCTTCTTTAATTGCATCTATTTATTATTGGTTATCCTGGGTCTTCCTTTCTGCATGGGCTTTTCTCTACTCGTGACGAGCAGGGGCTACTCTCTAGTTGAGGCTTTCGGGCTTCTCATTGACATAGCTTCTTTTGTTGTGGAGCAGGAGTCCTAGGCATGCGGGCTTCGGTGGTCGCAGCATATGGTCTTAGAAGTTGCGGCTCCCAGGCTCTAGAGCACAAGCTCAGTAGTTGTTATGTACGGGCCCAGTGGCTCCCTGGCATGTGGGATTTTCTCAGAACAGGGATTGAACCTGCTCTCCTGCATTGGCCGGCAGATTCTTTACCACTGAACCACCAGGGGAGCCCACAGTTCAAGGCCAACGGTACACGAACTGATTGCAATCAGTTGGTCGGGCACTGCCCACCCCATCTACCTACACCCACCCCTGGCCACAGCTGCTTCACCTCAGCCCAATTTCTTCTCCAGTTTGTCTGGTTCCTCTAATACAGAGGCAGAGGAAAACTCCACTCGGGGAAATGGTGGCAGGTGTGGGGTCACCTCGCCAGTGTCTGTGGGCTTGTCTTCCTCTTCTCGTGAGACGGGCTGGAGGGTAAAGTGAACAGTGTTCCTTGTGGAACAAAGAGGGGCCGGACTTTTGCAAAGATATGGGGGCCAGGCGGCTGGGCATGAGGCTGCCACACCCTGGGAAGTCCCCTGGCCTGGGCTGCCGGGAGAGAGGCCGGCAGCACCATGGGGCCACACGGCTCGGCGCCTGGCAGCCAGGCTCACATCTCACCTTTTGTATTGGCTAGAAGAGTGGATGCAGCCTTAAACGGACGCCCGCCAAGGGCAACCCCAACAAGACAGGGCTGGTGGTCATATGGCCCTGATAGGATCAGAGGAGACTAGACGTGCGCAGGCGAGTGTAGCTCTTATATTACCATGAGGATCCTCTCTGGCCAGGCATGTGCTTGCACCTCACTGCACGACGCTGGCCAAGTGCCTTCCCAGCCTGAAGCCTCAATTTTCTGCTCTGTAAAATGGGGAGAAGGTGAATCCTACCGAGTTCTCAGGGATTGTTTTCTCACTGTCTTCAGAGAGTGTGGTCGTCGTGAGCAGACAAGGTCAGGAGCGACACCTGGATCTGACTCTGATCCATTGGCCAAAGTTAAGGCCAGTGGTGGCGACCGTCCCCATGCAGGACAGGTTGGTGAGGGCACCATGGGGCACAGCTTAGAGGTTCAGGCGGGCACTGTTGTGTGTTATCCCCCAGACCTGAAGCTTGGTGCTACACCCCAAGGCTCCCATTTGTTGATTGATCCAGGCCCCGTGTCGTGAGGTGACTTGCTCAGAGTCTCAAGGCAGGATTGAGCCTGACACCCAGACCTTGTGGCCCCAAGTCTCTGCACTTTGCCACTCACTGTCCTGCTTTGCTAAAATCTTGATGTTGCTACATTTGATAAATGCCTCACTAGGCTCACTAGGCTCTCTCACTGGTTGTGAGACAGGCTGGGACCTGGGACCCTTTGTTGCAGTGCCTGCACCTGGACACAGCTCTCCTTGAGCAACAAAATACAAAGAAACTCTATGGGACTAAAAATAACTGCGTGCATGCAGAAGTTGGGGCACATTCTGGATCCAAAAGATACAAAGAGACCAAAAAACCAACTGCTACTTTTGAGCAGCCTGGAGAAAGGGTGTCGGGAGCAAAGCATGCCCCCTGCACATACCACCACCTACAGGGTGGGCAAAACACCTAGTCACCCCTCCAGTCTGAGTACCCTTACCTTGTATAAGCAACAAGCTTGGGAAGTAAGCAAGCAAGAGGACCTGTTGCTTTTTCTCACTCTCCCTGTTGCAACAGTGGCCCCAATAAAGCCATAAAGCCCTGTTTGAATTTCGTGTCTGGCTTCTAGTCGATTTCTATTGATTGCAGAAGGCGGAGAACTGTGGTCAGTACAATCGGAAGTATGGGCTCAGGAGCCAGACTACAAGAGTTCAGATCCTGGCTCTGCCCTTCGTGGTGTGATACGGAGCAAGTTACTTACCCCCTCTCGGCCCTAGTTTTTGCACCTATAAAAGTGGTTAATGACTTTCTCCCAAGGCAAACAGTACAGAAAGGGAAGCATTTGAGAGTAGGGAGATTAACTTTATAGTGGAGAAACCTGATGAATGCTACATCAGCTAGTCATCCAGGTCAACAACAATGATAAATCATACAGCTACTATGTGCCTTATATGAGGTGATGAAAATGGCACTTTACCTGCATTGGCCTTCCTCTGCAAACTCCGTGACTCCTGTCTAATCATGAGGAAAACCATAGAGAAATTCCAACAGACGGACATTTTACAAAATACCTGACCGGCACTTCTTGAAACTGTCAGGATCATTTTAAAAAGAGAGAGAGGGAAAAAAAAAGTCTGAAACTTTGCTGGAACCAAGAGAAGCCTCAGGAAACATTACAACTAAATATAATATGGTGTCCTGGGTGGGATCCTGCAACAGAAAGAGGACAGCAGGCAAAAATGATGGAAATCTGAATAAAGTCTGGACATTAATTAATAATACCAATGTGTTACTTGTGGAACTAATCACTGCTCTGCTAAAATCTATTTGACTTAAATGCCTCACTAGGCTCACTAGGCTCTCTCACTGGTTGTGAGACAGGCTGGGACCTGGGACCCTTTGTTGCAGTGCCTGCACCTGGACACAGCTCTCCTTGAGCAACAAAATACAAAGAAACTCTATGGGACTAAAAATAACTGCGTGCATGCAGAAGTTGGGGCACATTCTGGATCCAAAAGATACAAAGAGACCAAAAAACCAACTGCTACTTTTGAGCAGCCTGGAGAAAGGGTGTCGGGAGCAAAGCATGCCCCCTGCACATACCACCACCTACAGGGTGGGCAAAACACCTAGTCACCCCTCCAGTCTGAGTACCCTTACCTTGTATAAGCAACAAGCTTGGGAAGTAAGCAAGCAAGAGGACCTGTTGCTTTTTCTCACTCTCCCTGTTGCAACAGTGGCCCCAATAAAGCCATAAAGCCCTGTTTGAATTTCGTGTCTGGCTTCTAGTCGATTTCTATTGATTGCAGAAGGCGGAGAACTGTGGTCAGTACAATCGGAAGTATGGGCTCAGGAGCCAGACTACAAGAGTTCAGATCCTGGCTCTGCCCTTCGTGGTGTGATACGGAGCAAGTTACTTACCCCCTCTCGGCCCTAGTTTTTGCACCTATAAAAGTGGTTAATGACTTTCTCCCAAGGCAAACAGTACAGAAAGGGAAGCATTTGAGAGTAGGGAGATTAACTTTATAGTGGAGAAACCTGATGAATGCTACATCAGCTAGTCATCCAGGTCAACAACAATGATAAATCATACAGCTACTATGTGCCTTATATGAGGTGATGAAAATGGCACTTTACCTGCATTGGCCTTCCTCTGCAAACTCCGTGACTCCTGTCTAATCATGAGGAAAACCATAGAGAAATTCCAACAGACGGACATTTTACAAAATACCTGACCGGCACTTCTTGAAACTGTCAGGATCATTTTAAAAAGAGAGAGAGGGAAAAAAAAAGTCTGAAACTTTGCTGGAACCAAGAGAAGCCTCAGGAAACATTACAACTAAATATAATATGGTGTCCTGGGTGGGATCCTGCAACAGAAAGAGGACAGCAGGCAAAAATGATGGAAATCTGAATAAAGTCTGGACATTAATTAATAATACCAATGTGTTACTTGTAACAACGGCACCAGACTAACGTCAGATGTTAACAAGGAAATAAAGTACATGTGCGGGGCCCCTGGGAACTCTGCACTAGCTCTCGACTTTTCTGTAAATCTGCGTGCATGCTCAGTCAGTCAGTCATGTCTGACTTTTTGCGACCCCATGCACTGTAGCTCACCAGGTCTCTCTGTCCGTGGGATTCTCCGGGCAAGAACACTGGAATGGGTTCCCGTTTCCTCCTCCAGGGAATCTTCCTGCCCCCGGGATCAAACCTGCCTCTCTTGTGTCTCCTACTTTGGCAGGTGGATTGTTTACCACTGGGAAGCCCTATAAATCTGAAACTGTTCTAAAAACTAAAGTTGACTTTTTAAAGTAGGACTACTAATATTCCTACCTCATGGGGTTGTTGTAAGGATGAAGTGAGTGAAGGCATGGAATTACTTTGCACAGTACCTCGTACATCCAAAGCCCTCAAGAAGTGCTGGTCATCATCATTATTATTATCATTGCACTGGGGTGTGGGGGGACACAAGACACAAAACCCACCCAAGGGGATAGATCAGCAGATCGTATGAGTCGAAGTTTGCTCCCCACCGCTGGGGAAACCATTTCTCCTGTGATTCTGAGACGGCAGGTCTGGTGTTGTCCTGTCCTGTTCAGCCGGGAGTGCCTCCTGGGGCCCAAGACAAGCCAAGGAGCTGGAGGAGGTCGCGTGAAGAGTACGTATGGCCCAGTCTCAGAGCTGGCGGGCCTGGTGAGCCCAGTCAAAATTCTCAGTACAGCAAGGTGATGAAAATGGCACTTTACCTGCATTGGCCTTCCTCTGCAAACTCCGATCCTGTCTAATCATGAGGAAAACCATAGAGAAATTCCAACAGACGGACATTTTACAAAATACCTGACCGGCACTTCTTGAAACTGTCAGGATCATTTTAAAAAGAGAGAGGGAAAAAAAAAGTCTGAAACTTTGCTGGAACCAAGAGAAGCCTCAGGAAACATTACAACTAAATATAATATGGTGTCCTGGGTGGGATCCTGCAACAGAAAGAGGACAGCAGGCAAAAATGATGGAAATCTGAATAAAGTCTGGACATTAATTAATAATACCAATGTGTTACTTGTAACAACGGCACCAGACTAACGTCAGATGTTAACAAGGAAATAAAGTACATGTGCGGGGCCCCTGGGAACTCTGCACTAGCTCTCGACTTTTCTGTAAATCTGCGTGCATGCTCAGTCAGTCAGTCATGTCTGACTTTTTGCGACCCCATGCACTGTAGCTCACCAGGTCTCTCTGTCCGTGGGATTCTCCGGGCAAGAACACTGGAATGGGTTCCCGTTTCCTCCTCCAGGGAATCTTCCTGCCCCCGGGATCAAACCTGCCTCTCTTGTGTCTCCTACTTTGGCAGGTGGATTGTTTACCACTGGGAAGCCCTATAAATCTGAAACTGTTCTAAAAACTAAAGTTGACTTTTTAAAGTAGGACTACTAATATTCCTACCTCATGGGGTTGTTGTAAGGATGAAGTGAGTGAAGGCATGGAATTACTTTGCACAGTACCTCGTACATCCAAAGCCCTCAAGAAGTGCTGGTCATCATCATTATTATTATCATTGCACTGGGGTGTGGGGGGACACAAGACACAAAACCCACCCAAGGGGATAGATCAGCAGATCGTATGAGTCGAAGTTTGCTCCCCACCGCTGGGGAAACCATTTCTCCTGTGATTCTGAGACGGCAGGTCTGGTGTTGTCCTGTCCTGTTCAGCCGGGAGTGCCTCCTGGGGCCCAAGACAAGCCAAGGAGCTGGAGGAGGTCGCGTGAAGAGTACGTATGGCCCAGTCTCAGAGCTGGCGGGCCTGGTGAGCCCAGCACCATCCCTGCCGGCTGATGACCTTGAGCACTCCACCTACCCACCCATAGAGTGGGGGTATTTGACTCAACTTCATAGGACTTGGTGGTAGTAAGTGCCCAGTCGCAGGGATAGTTCAGGGGTAGGAGTGGGTGTAGGGATCTGAAGCATCCTGAATTGAAACAGTGCCCTTGACTGTCCTGGACTCAGCGTTCCCACACCTAGCTCAGCAGAACTGCCCTTCTCCTGGCCTCTGGTTGGTTCTTCTCCCCATCATGGGAGCCAAGATTGGGCTCTGAGCATGGGGGACCCCAGAACTGAGGGGCAGTGATTCTTCTGGCCCGATAGGAGGCAAGTCAGGAGAGGGAAGGGTCTGCCTGCCAGCTGCTTCTCCCCAGAGGAAGAGGGCGGGGTTGCCAGGTGCTCCCACCAGCTGCAGACACCAGGAGCCAGGCAGTGGGGGACGTGAAGGGGAACTTCATGGGGTGGAGAGCCCCCATCCCCTGCCCCCAGAGCCTCCAGAGCCCAGCTGCCGACCTCTGTCCCAGTGCATCACAGCTCCGGCCACTCTGCCGTGAGCAGCCCTGTTCTTTAGGCCTTGACGTCCCCTTGGTCTTCCACGGTCAGGTCATCGCCTCAGACTCCTCGACCTTGACCCCAGCCACAGACCAAGCCCAGGTTACTGACACACCAGTGCCGGCCCCACACCATGCCCTGACCCTGGTCTCGGATGGACCCAAAATCACAGCCACAGCGTCCTGACCCCAAGTAGCCGTGTCAGAGACATAGGTGTGGGTTCTGGAAGAGCGCAGGCCACTCGCTCCCCAAGGCTCGCCTGCTGGGCCGGGGGTGTCAGCCCCAAAGGTGAAGGCCCTCCACGCGTCTCCAGCTCAGCCTGGATGAGCACCGCAAAGCTCCCAGTTGGCCCTAGGGAGACACGGCTGTAACCGGGGCCCGCACCAACGCCTGTGTGCCCCTGGCCACGTACCCTGTGCCATGGCCTCCGTTTCCCCTCTGCTCTGTGAGGGAAGAATAGACCATCTTTGAGGCCCTCCCAATTCTGTTGGCTGGTGATTCAGAAGACACGAAATGCGCTTGCGGGCATGCTTCCAGACTTTTCCCAGCTCTCACTTCCCTGGTCTGCTCCCCCAGGCTCTGACTTCCTGGCCTCCGTCTCCCGGCCCAGTGGTAAGAAACGGTCCTTGAGCCATGGTCTCGAGACCCAATCACGACATCCTCGTGGGAGGAACCTCAGACCACTCCTTAGCCTCTCAGAGCCTCAGTCTGCTCACCTGTGAAATAGGGATTTAGGAGTGTTGGGAAGACTCATGCAGGAGATGCGTGGGAACCTTCTGAGGCAGAGCCCAGCACCTGGAAAGGGTCAGCTAGTCAGAGTCAAACAGACGGCCTCTGCCTGGGCTTCCTGGGTTTACTCGACTCGGATGGTGATAAGATATTGCAATACCCTTTTCTTCCCTTTTTCAGGGGGAAGGACGCCTAAAGTGGGCAAGCTCCTTGCCAACAGAGTGGGAGCACCAGAGCCCCATGTTCCCCCAACACCATCTTTCTTCTGCACCCCATGGAAGCCACTAGAACCCATCCTCACCCTCTCCGAGCCTCAGTTTCCTCCTCTGTGAGAGGAGGGAGAGGGGCCGGTGGGAACCCCCTGCCCCCAGCTTCACCCGCCCAGCCACTGAGGGGGCAGGCGTGCGCTGGGCAGGGAGGTCACGGCTGGATGGCCGGCCTGGAGAAACCTCCGGAATGTGGGTTTGAAAGTTTGGGGCTCATTTTTTTGCTACAAAGGCCCCCCTTCTGCCCTTCTTTCTTTTCATGACTTTTCACCAACTACTTCTTCCCTTAATCCAAACCATTGTTTTTCCAGGGTGAGCTCTAAATCAAAGCCACATGGCTCCCCAATACACACCCCCTCACCAAATGGAAGCATGTTCTGGAGAAACAATAATGACCCTGTTCAAGGGGATTCTGATGTCTCCGTGGGGACCACCAGGCAATGGGAAGACTTGGGGGGGGGGGGGCTTCAAGTTGGCCTAACTGGTGTGGGCTCAGAAGTTTCTAGATTCAATGTGGCTCAGACCCAGAGCCTGGGAGGGACCACAGTTCTGCCACTGAGAAGACCTTTCCCAAGTCTGGGGTCTCCATCTTCTTAACTGTGGGCATATGAGATGGTGCCCAGCCTTTGAGGCCTGTTTTGGAGGGAGCAGTTCACAGGGTCAGCCCTGCAAGGCTTGGCCATTGAAGTAACTTGAAGCATGACAGCAGTGTGACCTAGTGGGTAAGACATCTGGATGTGGAGTCTGGTTTGTGTCTGATGCTCAGTCTCTTGCTGTGTGACCCTGGACAAGTTCCTTAACTTCTCTGAACTTCTGTTTCCTCATCAGTAAAACGGGACGCTTGCCAGACCTCTCTCTTGGTAAAGTGCCAAGTACCTGCTGCATGGTGCAGCTTGCAGAAGCAGCTCAGGGAGGGGCAGAAGTGAGAGGGAGTCTCACAGAGGAAGGAGGGAGATGTCAGACACGGTATCAAGGGAGGGGGCGGAGAGCAGGAGGGCTGGGCTGGGGAGGCGGTGGAGTCTGGGTACCTGGCTCCGGACGGTGTGAGGTCCCTAGACTGGAGGCTCGCAGGGCTCTGGAAGGGGCAGGCTGCTCTGCGTGGGTGAGGGTGGGGGTAGGGAGCCGTGGGGGGGTGCCTAGCCAGTCCCCAGGAGCTGCTCTCCAGGGGCTTCCCCAGGCCTGGCCTCTGTTTTGCATAGTCTGGCTCCCCCAGATGGGCCCACAACTTGGAGTCTCAGGGGAAGGGCGAGGTCAGGAGAGTGAGGGCCACCCTCCACCCCACCCCCCACAAAGCACGAACCACATGAGGCCTGGACACCTGTGGGTGAGCCAACTCAACCACACAGGCCCACGCATCCCGGCCCAGCAGACATGCAGGGGCTCATTTTTTTGCTACAAAGGCCCCTTCTGCCCTTCTTTCTTTTCATGACTTTTCACCAACTACTTCTTCCCTTAATCCAAACCATTGTTTTCCAGGGTGAGCTCTAAATCAAAGCCACATGGCTCCCCAATACACACCCCCTCACCAAATGGAAGCATGTTCTGGAGAAACAATAATGACCCTGTTCAAGGGGATTCTGATGTCTCCGTGGGGACCACCAGGCAATGGGAAGACTTGGGGGGGGGGGGGCTTCAAGTTGGCCTAACTGGTGTGGGCTCAGAAGTTTCTAGATTCAATGTGGCTCAGACCCAGAGCCTGGGAGGGACCACAGTTCTGCCACTGAGAAGACCTTTCCCAAGTCTGGGGTCTCCATCTTCTTAACTGTGGGCATATGAGATGGTGCCCAGCCTTTGAGGCCTGTTTTGGAGGGAGCAGTTCACAGGGTCAGCCCTGCAAGGCTTGGCCATTGAAGTAACTTGAAGCATGACAGCAGTGTGACCTAGTGGGTAAGACATCTGGATGTGGAGTCTGGTTTGTGTCTGATGCTCAGTCTCTTGCTGTGTGACCCTGGACAAGTTCCTTAACTTCTCTGAACTTCTGTTTCCTCATCAGTAAAACGGGACGCTTGCCAGACCTCTCTCTTGGTAAAGTGCCAAGTACCTGCTGCATGGTGCAGCTTGCAGAAGCAGCTCAGGGAGGGGCAGAAGTGAGAGGGAGTCTCACAGAGGAAGGAGGGAGATGTCAGACACGGTATCAAGGGAGGGGGCGGAGAGCAGGAGGGCTGGGCTGGGGAGGCGGTGGAGTCTGGGTACCTGGCTCCGGACGGTGTGAGGTCCCTAGACTGGAGGCTCGCAGGGCTCTGGAAGGGGCAGGCTGCTCTGCGTGGGTGAGGGTGGGGGTAGGGAGCCGTGGGGGGGTGCCTAGCCAGTCCCCAGGAGCTGCTCTCCAGGGGCTTCCCCAGGCCTGGCCTCTGTTTTGCATAGTCTGGCTCCCCCAGATGGGCCCACAACTTGGAGTCTCAGGGGAAGGGCGAGGTCAGGAGAGTGAGGGCCACCCTCCACCCCACCCCCCACAAAGCACGAACCACATGAGGCCTGGACACCTGTGGGTGAGCACACTCACACACACAGGCCCACGCATCCAGGCCCACAGACGAAGACATACATGCAAATACACGCACGCTAGACCCGTACGCAAAACACAGACCCAGACGGGCCCCCCCACACCCACGTTTCCACACTGAGTCAGACCCGCGTAGAGGAGTGTGCACGCACAGACACACGCATGTGCACACGCACTCGTGCTGAGAAGGGCAGCTCTCTCTCTCGCCCTCTATTCTTCCACAGACCCACGCAGGCCACCCGCCACGGAGCAGGTGCCGCGGCAGGCCCTGGACGCAGGGCCCCAGCCCCACTCCTGGAACTCACTCGCGACTGAGACAAAAGCCAGCCGTGCCCGTGGATGCAATGAGTGGCCTTCACACAGTCAGGTGGCTGTGTTCATTTGATCCTCACAACGACCTTCTGGAGTAGGGCGATCGGCCCGGCTGAGAAGGAAATGGAGGCCTGGAGGGGTGTGGCCTGCCAGGAGGCTGGACAGGGCCTCGGCTTCCTCGTGGCGACCCCTGTACAGACTAGAGAGGCTCTAGGGACCCGCCCCACCGAGGGGGCCTCTAGGCCTGCAGGGGGCCCGGCCACCTGGGAGCCCAGCTGTGGCACTCAACCCGCCTCTGGACCCACGCCGTCCACAGCTGCTGGAAACAATGATTCCACCCCCCTCCCCGCACTGAAGAGGACAGGTGGCCTCGGGAGGTGCAAAGCTGGGCACCGTGTGCAGGACCGGGACCTTCCCGGCCACAGGATCAGAGATGGGGGGGTGGGGGAGCACCTCACCTGAGGGCTCCGACTGTCCCAGAGTCCCCCATCGGTCAAGGACTCCTCCCTGAGCCTGGCTGGACATGGTGCTGGCACTGGGGTGGGTGAGCAGCAGACCAGCCCCTTCCTGCCAGGCAGCGCAGCCTGTGAGCTTCTCATCGTTTTCCAGATTAGCTAGGGAGATGCCACCAAGCGCTGCCAGACCAGAGAAAACCAAGCTTCCTGCGTTGTTAGGACAAGAGCGAGCAGACATTTGGGGTTCAGGTCCTGGCTCCCCTTTTTCCTGCAGCAGGGAGGTGTGAGAGACATCCTCCATTCGGCCCCTCCCTCAGCGGTGCCTCATTTCTGGGGTCACTCTGGGCTGGGCCTACGTGCAGGCTGAGGCTGGCACAGGAGGGGAAGGCCATAGCACGAGCCTCCACTAGAAGCCCTTGTACATCACTCTTCTGTGGGCGTCAGAGCTGCCCTGGGGCCACTCACAGTCTGTCTCAGAGCCTCTCAGTCATCTGATCAATTAGAGGAATCTTATCAAATGCAGATTCCTGGGCCTGGCCCAGGCTGCTGAATTGGACTCTTGGGGCTGGAGGGCTTGAATAGGTAGCTTTGCAAAGCCTAGTGCTCTGGCTGGGAAACCAGCACTGAGAACCACTGGCTGTGGCCCCAGTGACTGCTCGTTGTCACATTTCTGACACTAGCTGAACGTCATCTTATTTCACCCTGGGTCCCTCCAAAGGATGCTCAGTGAATGCATGGTGGTGATGTCGGTGGGCTGCCCAGGCTTGTGGGCCCATGCAGGGGTGCCGCCGGGTCTTCCCTAGCCTCTGTGTGGCCTTGGCCAAGTCACCACCCTCTCTGGGCCTTGGTTCTGAGAGCCTCTAAGGGTTGACAATGAGCCTCTGCTGGAGCAGGAGGAGGTGACCCCAGGCAGAGATGTGACTCCCAGTCTGGGAGGGAACCAGACGGACTCCCCGGGCATCTCTGGAGTTCCCCCATTTACCTTCTGAAAAATGAGCCCAAGCCTGGGGGCACCCTGAGCTCAATTGGTGTCCCAGTTCTTCCCAACCTAAGGGGAGCAACCTCTGCCAGCCCCTAAGCCCCAGGCGGGCCGAGCACCGAGCTGAAGCGAGGACCCTCACCCTTCCCCCCGCCGTGGGGAAGCCTAGACGGTGGGCGAGAGCAGGTGCAGAGGCTCCCACTTCTTAGAATTCCTGTGAGGCCTGAGGGGTGAGCTCATTTACGGGAAAGGGGATGGGGTCCCCCTTTGTCCTGAGACTAGGAGAGCCCGCTGCCAGACCAGAAACCAAGCTTCCTGCGTTGTTAGGACAAGAGCGAGCAGACATTTGGGGTTCAGGTCCTGGCTCCCCTTTTCCTGCAGCAGGGAGGTGTGAGACATCCTCCATTCGGCCCCTCCCTCAGCGGTGCCTCATTTCTGGGGTCACTCTGGGCTGGGCCTACGTGCAGGCTGAGGCTGGCACAGGAGGGGAAGGCCATAGCACGAGCCTCCACTAGAAGCCCTTGTACATCACTCTTCTGTGGGCGTCAGAGCTGCCCTGGGGCCACTCACAGTCTGTCTCAGAGCCTCTCAGTCATCTGATCAATTAGAGGAATCTTATCAAATGCAGATTCCTGGGCCTGGCCCAGGCTGCTGAATTGGACTCTTGGGGCTGGAGGGCTTGAATAGGTAGCTTTGCAAAGCCTAGTGCTCTGGCTGGGAAACCAGCACTGAGAACCACTGGCTGTGGCCCCAGTGACTGCTCGTTGTCACATTTCTGACACTAGCTGAACGTCATCTTATTTCACCCTGGGTCCCTCCAAAGGATGCTCAGTGAATGCATGGTGGTGATGTCGGTGGGCTGCCCAGGCTTGTGGGCCCATGCAGGGGTGCCGCCGGGTCTTCCCTAGCCTCTGTGTGGCCTTGGCCAAGTCACCACCCTCTCTGGGCCTTGGTTCTGAGAGCCTCTAAGGGTTGACAATGAGCCTCTGCTGGAGCAGGAGGAGGTGACCCCAGGCAGAGATGTGACTCCCAGTCTGGGAGGGAACCAGACGGACTCCCCGGGCATCTCTGGAGTTCCCCCATTTACCTTCTGAAAAATGAGCCCAAGCCTGGGGGCACCCTGAGCTCAATTGGTGTCCCAGTTCTTCCCAACCTAAGGGGAGCAACCTCTGCCAGCCCCTAAGCCCCAGGCGGGCCGAGCACCGAGCTGAAGCGAGGACCCTCACCCTTCCCCCCGCCGTGGGGAAGCCTAGACGGTGGGCGAGAGCAGGTGCAGAGGCTCCCACTTCTTAGAATTCCTGTGAGGCCTGAGGGGGTGAGCTCATTTACGGGAAAGGGGGATGGGGGGCTCGCTCTTCTCACCCGGCCCTGCTGGGGGGGCGGCAAGTGCGTCAGCAGCCCCGGCTCCTGGCCTGCCTCCGGAAACGCCGCCCAGGGCTCAGTCACGAACCGGGCGGGCAGGGGGGCCGGCTGGAGCGGAGGGGGAGTCAGGTGACCTGCGAGGAAGCTCGGCTGGGGGCCGGGAGGCTGCACCGGGGTGCAGGGTGAGGTCAACTTCCCCCTTCCCGGGCCTGTACCCCCACACCCGCTGCCTGGGGGACGTCTCTCCAGCTGTCTGTCCACTGGCTCCCTCGTCCCAGCTCAGGCGCTGGACCTCTGCTGGGCTCGCCTGGTGCCTGGGAGGCCTGGGTTCCCAGCAAGCACCAGCCTTGGGGAGGTGGGGATGGGGGGCTTCAGGCCAGAGCCCTGCAGGGTGGTGGCGTGAAGACCCCAGCCAGGGCCCGTGCGGGAGAACCCTGCCTCCTGACCCCCTCCCCCACTTCTCTGCAGCTATTTAAAGCAAGCGGTGGCCGTGGGAAACTTCTTCAGATGTGTGGTTTCGTCTTCTTCAGCACAGGGACCGGGCGTCTGCTCTCTCGGTCTGGTGACTCATCCAGAGTGAGAAAAGCCTTTTTGTTGTTTGGCGCTCGCTCGAGGCTCTACGGTCTGAGAACCTGGTTCGATGGGGCCTTCCCTCGCTGGGACTCCTAGAAGGCCCTGGAAGTGCCCCGAGCCGCCCCTTTGTCCTGTCACCAGACCCAGAAAGCCCTAAGGCCTGAAAGACTCTGTGGCGGTGGGTCAGGGGCTGCCTGGCTGGGAGGGCGTCCATCCTCGAGACTCATCACAGTCACCACCTCCTCCAAGAAGCTGTCCCAGGTCCTCCAAAACCTCAACCAATCTCCACTTAGTGACTTGGCCCTCTGCCCTCAGTCTTCTTGTCTCTGAAATGGGGCCGTAAGACCAAGCCTGCAGCCTGCAGGAAGATCAGCTGCAGAACATGTAGCACGGTGTCTGAGCTCAGGAGGGGCCCCATGGATGGGGTTGATGATTAACGAGAGCCCCTAATGTCTCCTGGGTGCTGATTTTTACCTTGGGTGATTGCGTTTAACTTTCCCAACAACTCCAGGACATACATATTGTCGATAGCATGATCTTATTTCACTGACGAAGAAACTGAGGCACAGAGTCAAGTTACATCCACATTGTCTTACATCTAATAAGGGAAACGGAGATTCAAACCCACATGATGTGGCACCGGAACCCGAGCCATAACTTCTGGGCCAGTCTGTCTCAGGAGCTTGGCACCTGGTGGCTGTTGAAGATTTGGACTCCGGGGACTCCCCTGGTGGTCCCACGGGTTAATTATACACCTTGCAACGCAAGGGGTGTGGGTTGGATCCCTGGCTGGGGAACTAAGATCCCACGTGCCACAGAGCAACTACTGAACCTGTGCACTCCGGAGCCCGTGCGCCACACCTCAGACCCAACACAATCAGATAAATACTAAAGAAGAAGAAGAAAAAAAGATCTGGACTCCAGGAGCTATGAAGAGCCTGCTCCTCCTGCTCAGAGCCTTTGCATATGTTGTTTCCTCTGCCCGAGCACTTTTCCCCCAGACTTGCCTGACCATACCCTCCTCAAACTCGAGACCTCAGCTTGAAGGTCACTTCCTCCTGGAGCCTTCCAGGATTGGCTCTGTTACGTGCCCTCACAGCACACAGCCTGGCTCTGTGTGTTCAGCATAATTGCTTAAATCATGATTTGCACTGTTTTCTGCCTGGGTCCCTGCCCAGACTGTGACTGTCCCCAGGGTAGAGATGCGCCTGGCCCCTCATGGCCACAACTCCAGGCGAGCGTGGTACCTGGCACGCGGTAGGTTTCCAAGGCTGTGGACTGAACAAGGGCACCAAGGCAGCCAGAGGCTGGGAGAAGCGCGGAGCAGGAGTCACTCGGAAAGTTTTCCAGGAACTTCCCCTGTCCCCTTTGGTGACCTCTGGGAAAGACAGGCCTTGGGACCTGCTGCTCCCTGAAGGTTTGGGAGTGACAGAGGGTCCCCGAGGGGTGGTATAGAGGACCATTTTCCACGGGCAGCCGGTGGTCAGCCCTCCACAGATGCGGGAATCCCTGGCTGTTTGCTGATGGCCCTGGAGCTTCGTGGGGTAAGAGGGAGGGACAGTGTCCTGTACCCCCGACTCCCTGCCACTCTGGCAGTGGCTGAGGTGCCATGAGGCAGGTGCGCTCAGCCTGTCAGAGGCTGCGAGCGCAGATGGTGCCCAACACCGGTGGGGCTGGGGACAGAGAGAGGATCCAGGCAGAGCGGGGGACACCCTGTCTTGGATTCCCAGGGAATGGGGGCATCTAGGGCCCTCTCTCGGAGGGTCTGATGGGGAGTCTCTCAGATAGATCTGAAGGCTGAAGAGGCAACAGTTTCTGTTAGGTTGGCCCCCTGGTTACTGCCACGAACACAGAAAGCTGCGGCCTCAGACCCGGATCCAGTGACCAGGGCATGGTTGAAGGGGCGGACCTGGACCCAGTGACCACGCCAGGGAGCTCTCTGCCCACAGGAGTAGCTGACCCGCAGCACGGCCCTCTTTCCGCTCGTGGAAGGAGCCAGCATCACAGCAGCCACACTGGCACGGGCAAGGCTGTCATCATTGGTCGTAGGGACGATCCCCGGCAGGGAACAGGGGGCAAAAGGACAGACGACTAAGGAAGAAGCCACGTCCACCACCCACCAGGTAGCAGTGGTGTGGAGGGACCAGAACAGCTGCTCCAGCAAGAGTGTTGCCGCTGACCCCAGACACAAATGTCCCTGTTGATAGCGAAGGCTGAGAGTACCCTGCAGCGGCTTGGGGCTTGAGTGCCCACCGCCCAGCGTCTCTGCCATCTCCTTCCCGGGTTCTCCTGGCGGCCTCGCTGGCCTCACAGAGGCACCAGGGACACTCACAGGAGGGATGCCGCTGGCGGGGAGCAGGAGGATGGCAGGAGAGAGGCCCGGACCACTGGGCAGCCTGGGGGCGTGGGGGAGAGCTAGGCCTCCCTGGACATTGGGGTCAGGCCTCCCCACCCTCCCCTTACCTTCCCCAGAGCACAGATAAGAACATGGGGCCCAGGGAAGTCTGGAAGCTTGAAAGGTGGGGCACCAGGACCCGACGCCCCAGCCTCAGGCCTCTTGGGTGAAACTGGCTTCATCACTCGGATACTCCTGGAGGGGAAAGAGGAAGGGTGGGGGTGGGGGGACGAAGCAGGGCGTGAGGGCTGCGGACGTCGGACCTCGCCCTCTCAGGCCTCAGTTTCCTGCCTCTGTGAAACCACCTGGCCTCCACCTTCCCCCAGGGCTCTCCCGGCTGGTGGGTCTCATAGAGGGGATGGCATGAGGCCAGGACAGGCTGCTCCTCGCTGAGGCCTTTGCAGCTCCATTACCCCAGAGACCAGAGACGCTGCGTGACCCAGCCAAGGTCACACAGCAACTTAGGAGGGTGGGGGAGGGGAGCTTCACTTGACTGGGAAGATGAGTCCTGGGAGCTCAGGCACCCCGGAGATGGACAGAAGCTCCCCCGCCCCATCCCTACCCACCTTGTTACTGAAACACAGGATGAGCTGTCTTCCCTGAGGCCACGGCTGCCCCCCTCATGCAGAAAGACACGAATTCACTGAAACTCAGGCCCCTGCTGCATCCACTCCCAAATCCCTGCTCCGGCTTCAGAATTTTACGGGTCTCCCCAGTGCACAGAGAAGAAGACTGAGGCCCAGCAAGGGCAAAGGACTCATCCCAGGGGCCCGACTCCCTCTCCCTCTCACTGGAGGAGGCCAAGCCAGAGGAGGGACCTGAAACCAGATGTCCAAACTCATGGTTCCCTGCCAGGGTGTTCCCCTCACTACCACCAGAAGAAAAAGCTTATCAAGGGCCCCAGAAGTCAGCTCTGGTCTGTCTGGGGCTACTCAGATGTGTGTCCAGCATCAACCCCACCCTTGCCTTCAGATTCATCCCTGGCAACCTAGGTGCCCCGGGCACTGCCCTCTGCTACCCCACCCCTAGGAAAGGCCTAGAGAGGCCCGACCAGAGCTGGGCGCCAGGGCTTCATGAGGTCTCAGCAGGGCCAGGAGCCGCCCCCTGAATCAACCTGAGGAGGACACATCTGCAGATCTTTCCCAGCCCTTTGCAGTGTGTAGAGTCCGGATTTCTCTTTTGAGGGCTCGCCACCACACGCCAGCCCAGAGCATGAACAGATGAGACGCCGGGGCACCTGCTCGGCTGAAAAGGCGCAGTTAACCTCAGCTCGTCCCTCGGTGCCGGGTTCAGGAGGCTGGGTCTTTTAGAGGCAGAAGAAAGCTCCCTGTGAATTCCTGAAGAGAAGGACTGAGACAGTGGCTTTGGGGTCAGAGACGACAGGGACCCATCCAGGGTCGCACAGAAAGTTTGGGCTGAGCCAGCAGGGGATGGTCGTCTGCTGTCCCTGGCCCAGCGCTGGCTCTGATCTGAGGCTGGAGCTGAGCTGACCGAGGCCTGACTTGGGCATGACCCCCGGATGGTCCATGCAGGTGAGGTCCGGGCCTCCGTCCCTAGCGCGGAAGGCTGCCTGACTCAAAGCCGCCCCCTCACCAGGCGAGGGAAATCCCAAAGCCAGCCGGTAGTGAAGTGTAATACCCCCTCCGTCCGCTTGCATACCCCCGCCTTTGCATACGACTGGAGACGTCTGACCTGGGGCTCTGGCCGAATTCTAGTCCAGCCCAGACATAAAATTTCCCCTGTGGTTTGGAATGGATCGTGGCCATCGTTTCCTGTGCCCCGAGGGACGTGAGGGCAGTGTCGGCCAGGGGTCCAGAAAGGCAGTGACCCCACCGTCAGGTGCCATAGCGCCATGAGCAGAGGTGGAGGTGTGAGAGTGCCTACCGAGGGTCCAGTCCTGGCCAGACCACAGACTCACAGTGTCACTTCCAGCAGATTCCTCTCCTCTCTCTTCTCTAAAATGTTTGCCATTTTAGGCCACCTACAGTTTTGAATACTTTATTTTCCTGAAGAAACAGAAGAGACACAAGTGAGACTAAGGCAAGGGGTGTTGGGAAGGAATGCAGCTTTGAGTCACGGAGATCTAAGATCAAATTCTGCTCTGCCATTTCCTTGCTGGTGGCCTTGGGCAAGTGACTTGGCCTCTCTGAGCCTCTATCTCTGCATCCGAACTACTAATAATCATGTGATTTGACCCTTTCCTCTCTGCCACAGTGCTCAGGGATCCCTCAAAGCCACTGGCCAATTACTTAGGAGGCATGGGCTCTTTTTTTAAAAAAACTTTTTAATAAAATTTTGGCCTCTTTTATTGTTTTTTTTTTTTTTAATTTATTTGTTTTCATCCATCTTTATTCTTTGGCCTGTGTGGGCCTCCCACTGCAGTGGCCTCTCTTGCCACCGAGCACTGGCTCTGGGCATGTGCGCTCCAGAGCACTGGCTCATAATTGGACACACTGGTCCAGCTGCCCTGCGACATGTAGGATCTTCTTGGGCCAGGGATTGAACCAGTGCCTCTTGCACTGCAAGGTGGACTCTTTACCCACTGGACCACCAGTGAAGCCCAAGGCATGGGCTCTTTTTAAATCTTGTGTCCCATGAGGGAATGAGGCTTGGTGGGCCAGAATCTGAACCCCAACTACCTGACTCCAGGTTCCATGGTCTTTGATGCCTGCCATACAAGAGGGGTCCCTGTGAAAATTAGAGGAGATAATCTGAGCAAAGTTCCTCACTTGTCCTTAACACACGGAAATTATTATCATCATCTTATTATTACTGTTATTCCTCTTGCTCCGCTTTCCCTGGTTAATGCCAGCAGTTCAGTTCAGTCACTCAATTGTGTCTGACTCTGCAACCCCGTGGATTGCAGCACATCATCTTCCCTGTCCTTCACCATCTCCAGGAGCTAGCTCAAACTCACGCCCATGGAGTCAGTGGTGCCATCCAACCATCTCATCCTCTGTCGTCCCCTTCTCCTTCTGCCTTCTATTTTTCCCAGCATCACCACTTCCTAAGTCCACATGGCCTCCCACTGCTTCTCCTGGATGTCCAGCTGCCTTGATTGGGACGCTCCCTCTGCCCTCTCTGTCCCCCAGCCTACATGGCTGCCTCCCTCTCTGAGTGGGGGCTGGGAGGGCCTCCTGCAGGCCTTTGGCTCGGTCAGCTGACCACGACCACACAGCACTCTCAGCTCGCGGAGCACCCAGTTCCTTTCTTACGGCACAACACGTTCTGTGTCAGCGACCCCCAGACCCTGGGGCGCGGGGGACTGCTAAACAGACCAGCTGCTCTGACACTCGCCTGTGGTGGGCTTTCTCTGGAGATGGAGCAGTTGGTTGCTTGCAAGAGATTATCTAGCACAGGGGTCCCCAACCTCCACGATCTAATACCTTAGGATCTGAGGTGGAGCTGATGTGATAATAATAAAAATACAGGGCACAATGCAAGTAATGTGTTTGAATCATCCCCAAACCACCCCCAGTCCACGGAAAAATCATCTTCCACAAAATCAATCCCTGGTGGCCAAAGGCCTGGAGACCGCTACTCCAGAATATCTTTTCCTTGATGATAAAACTTCATCGTCCTCGCCAGCCATCCGCTGGGGTCAGAGCACATGCAAGGGGGCAGGAAACGGAGCAGTTGGAACACCTAAGAGGGAATAAGGGGGTGTCCTATGAGGAAGGGGCCCAGGGAGGGGTCAGAGAGGGGGTTTTGAGGAAGCGAGAGGTGGTCTGCACTTCGCCAGCCTGCTGGATCCTTCAGAAGCCCCTAGGCTCTGCAATGAGCCCTGGAGGTTGAAACTGAGGTAGAAAAGACAAAGATTTCTTTCGTCCCATTCTTCCCAGCACCTGCCCTGTCAGCCGGCTGGCTGGCTCATGCGTTGAGCACCTGCCTGCTGCTGTGTGCTGCTGGCACCTGTGAGCCCACCTGAATCCTGGCGTGCCGCCCGCAACAGCGTGCCCCGCCTGAGCTGGGGTGAAACCCAGAGGGGTCGCGGTTGTCACCCAGAGGGAGGCTGACTGGTGGTCGTCCGTTGTGAAGTCAGCGCTGGTTTTTCGGTTGAGAATCACACCCACATTCGTAAGCAGGGAAGGAAGAGGATTGGGGCCAGAGTCTGCGTTTTCTGGAAACACCACAGGGCGGTGAAAGGTTTTCCAGGCCCTGACCTCAAGCCCAACAGGCAAGATTTTAATCACTGAACTGTCGTTAGGTGTCTCCCACGATCTGGATCCAGTTTTGTGAGCTCAGAACATCAGGAAGAGAAACACCCCCGGCACAGAGGCCCTGCCACCCACAGAGAACGCGGCAGAACCTTCGTCAAGCACCGACATGGTGCCGAACCCTTTCCGTGCATTTGCTCGTTTAGTTCTCACACCCGTGCCGTGACAGGAGCCATGATGATCTCTTTGTAGGCGGAAGCCACGGCTCAGACGGGGCTTTCTCTGGAGATGGGACTGCTAAACAGACCAGCTGCTCTGACACTCGCCTGTGGTGGGCTTTCTCTGGAGATGGCAGTTGGTTGCTTGCAAGAGATTATCTAGCACAGGGTCCCCAACCTCCACGATCTAATCCCTTTAGGATCTGAGGTGGAGCTGATGTGATAATAATAAAAATACAGGGCACAATGCAAGTAATGTGTTTGAATCATCCCCAAACCACCCCCAGTCCACGGAAAAATCATCTTCCACAAAATCAATCCCTGGGGGCCCAAAGGCCTGGAGACCGCTACTCCAGAATATCTTTTCCTTGATGATAAAACTTCATCGTCCTCGCCAGCCATCCGCTGGGGTCAGAGCACATGCAAGGGGGCAGGAAACGGAGCAGTTGGAACACCTAAGAGGGAATAAGGGGGTGTCCTATGAGGAAGGGGCCCAGGGAGGGGTCAGAGAGGGGGTTTTGAGGAAGCGAGAGGTGGTCTGCACTTCGCCAGCCTGCTGGATCCTTCAGAAGCCCCTAGGCTCTGCAATGAGCCCTGGAGGTTGAAACTGAGGTAGAAAAGACAAAGATTTCTTTCGTCCCATTCTTCCCAGCACCTGCCCTGTCAGCCGGCTGGCTGGCTCATGCGTTGAGCACCTGCCTGCTGCTGTGTGCTGCTGGCACCTGTGAGCCCACCTGAATCCTGGCGTGCCGCCCGCAACAGCGTGCCCCGCCTGAGCTGGGGTGAAACCCAGAGGGGTCGCGGTTGTCACCCAGAGGGAGGCTGACTGGTGGTCGTCCGTTGTGAAGTCAGCGCTGGTTTTTCGGTTGAGAATCACACCCACATTCGTAAGCCGCGGGAAGGAAGAGGATTGGGGCCAGAGTCTGCGTTTTCTGGAAACACCACAGGGCGGTGAAAGGTTTTCCAGGCCCTGACCTCAAGCCCAACAGGCAAGATTTTAATCACTGAACTGTCGTTAGGTGTCTCCCACGATCTGGATCCAGTTTTGTGAGCTCAGAACATCAGGAAGAGAAACACCCCCGGCACAGAGGCCCTGCCACCCACAGAGAACGCGGCAGAACCTTCGTCAAGCACCGACATGGTGCCGAACCCTTTCCGTGCATTTGCTCGTTTAGTTCTCACACCCGTGCCGTGACAGGAGCCATGATGATCTCTTTGTAGGCAGGAAGCCACGGCTCAGAGACGTCAAGTGACATAGCCAGGGCCACACAGCCATGATCTGCCCCCTCAAGCTCTGATCCGCTCAGCCACAGAGCCCTGTGACCCTCGGGGCCTCCTTCTGCCATACCTGCAGCTCCCAAGGAGCATAACCCTGCCCGGCAGGACCTGCTGGCGAGGCAAGAAGAGGAGCCCGTGGACCAGGAAGACCACACAACCCTCTCCTTCAAGGAGGGTTCAGGAAATATCTGTTGGCCAGTGATCCCATTTTCATAAAAATAGAACGGTGGGTGCATGTGCATAAAATAGATACTGGAATAAGACGCACCCAAATGTTAACATTGAAGAGGATTAAGAGTGAATTTCCTTGTTCTTTTCTGTGTGAATCTGTGTTCGCCAAACTTGCTACAAGGTGTTGGAAGAGCAACAACAATAGGGCAATCGGGGGCTTCCCTGGTGGTCCAGTGGGTAAGGACACCGCCTTGCAGTGCAAGGGGCGCCGGTTAGATCTCTGGCCTGGGAAGATCCCGCGTGCGGCGGAGCGGCTGGACCGATGTGTCCAATCACCGAGCCGGAGCTCTGGAGCGCATGCGCCCAGAGCCGGTGCTCTGCAACAACAGATGCCACCGCGATGGGAGGCCCACAGGAGCCAAAGAACAAAGACGGATGGAAATAGATAAATGAAAGACCAATAGAAGTGGCCCGCCTGCTCCCCTCCCTCCCCAACCCGACCCCCGCCCAAAATGTAAAATAAATAAATAAATAAATAAATAAATAAAGGGCAATCGGATGCCTACCCCAGGGCTGTCTAGCCCGCTTGAGGCTTGAGGGTTTCCAGGAGAGGTGGTCTGGAAGCTGCAGGTGGCCAGACGGCTCACGACTTAGGTGGCCATTTGACTTCACACACAAGAGGGGACAAGGATCAGAAGCCAGCCTCCCAAGTCTGAGTATCTTGGGGTGGGGTAGGTGGGAGACACATAATAGTTTGGGGGCCTAGTGGGCAAGGAGGAGAACACTGGGTCAGGCCAATCCTGGGTCCAACTCCTCCTTTAGCTCAGGGTAGCCCCTGCCTGTGTGAGCCTCGGTTTCCTCATCAGCAAAATGGGGCTCCAGAAGACTGGCATGGGGACTCGGTCGGTGAGATCTGTAAACAGATGCTCCACCAGCCCCCAGCGTGTAGTCGGCACTCAGGCGCTGGCAGCTCTTGGTTGTGGGTCTTTCCCTGCAGGCCCCAGCGGCCTTTGCAGAACGCTCTGGCACCCAGCTGGGAGCTGGCTGGAGAGGAAGAGGGTCTAACCTTCTCACTAAAGGTGAAGAATCTGAGGTTCAGGGAGGGGAGGCGGTAAGGACAGGAGGGACTCCTCCCTCCCCCACACCCAGCCACCTCTTCCAAGCCTCACTTCCGGGTGCAGCAAGTGTGGGGCTTTGGTGCTCCCGGAAATCCGAAGTCCATTCCGTGTGTCCTAACATCTTCCCGTGGTGGGCCTCTCCCCTCCTTCCACCCAGCCTGGCTCAGGACCCGTGGAAACCAGGACTGACAAAGTTCTCCTTCTCTTTCTGAGTCACCGCCCCCCCCACCACAGCACCACAGAGGTGACTCACAGAAGACAAAGCCCCACACCACGTCCCGTCCGTCCCTGAAGAGTGGAGCTTCTCCCCTGGGGCTGGATTCCCCGGAGTCTGCCCTGCACCACCTCTGCCTCTTGGGCTCCCAGGGAAGGACAGAGGAGGAGGAAAAAGGAGCCGGAGAGGACTGGGCAGCAGGCCGGGCCACGTCTCCCGGGTCTTTCTCTGCTACTGCCCAAGCCAGGAAGTCTAGCGTGGAGACAGCGAGAAATCCGGGGCACCCTGTTATTTACCATTTGTGCAGTTGCTTATTTGTTCAGCTAACATCTGTAAAGTGTTCCCTTGGTGCCAGGCACTGGGCTGGGCTTGGGGGGTTAGAGATGAATCAGACGCAGTGCCCGCTCCCTGGGGACTCCCAGGCTGTTGGAGGAGACAGTCTTGGAAACAAATACAGACATGAATGAAGCTCTTTGAGATAAAAATACACAGGATCTGTGAATGAACACAGAGGGGCCACTGAGACGATGAACTTAGCATTTTACGTAAGTTTGACCAGAAGGAGAACTCCTGCATCCCCCAGAGTCGGGAGTGGGTGGGAGGCCAGAGTGGGAGCGTGCTCTTGAGACACGCTGAAGGCCCGCTGCCACCTGCATTCCACTGTCATTCGGGATTCGGAGAGGCTCCCACGGAAGTCAGGAATCCAATTTGGATTCGAGGATCCATTTGTGTTCTTTGATCTGCAGCCCACCGACTGGGTGTGAGTTACTTGTCCCCTGAGCCTCGGTTTTCTCATCTGTCGAGTGGAGGCCTGGCTCTGAAGGTAGTTGTAAGAGCTGATGTTTGCAGAGCATTCGCTGTGTGCCAGGCATTACACCAAATGCTTTGCATATGTTACCTTGTTCAGTCCTTACATCCGCCCAGTGAGACAAGTACTATTAATAGAAGAAACCTCTTATCCAATGAGAGCAAAACTAGTGGTCTATTACTAGAAAAAAATTTAAAACAGAACATCTTATGACACATAAATAGGCGTTATATTAAACATAATATGTGTGTGTGTTATATTTATTAGACGCTCTTCTGCAGTAGGGTCAAGGCTCTTTGAGACCTAGGCCCCTGGCCAGAGTCCCACCTTGTTTTTCTTGCATAAAACAAATCTGTGCAACAGAGTTGCTGGTCCCAAACTGGGTTTCTTTCAAGCGGGGTGAGAAACCTTAGGGATGCTTGTCAAGCAATCAGGAAGCAAAATCCTTGAGGATTTTTAGTAACACCTCCCAAGTTTTAACCTACACCTAATTCGAGTTTCTGGGGGATTTTAACAATTGCTCTCCCCGATCTTTTATCTTTGTCTTGCGCACACCGAATTCAGCATTTCTTTTCCTTTTTGGACAATTCTCCTCTTGGATCTTTCCAAGGCCTTTTGTTAGTTTTCACAGAGACCTCAACTCTGTTCCCAGGCATTGGCTGAACAGTTACAATGGGCAGCCACGGGTTCAGGACAGGCCTCGGGGAGCCAGCAGGAGACTCACAGAGAGGGAGGACAGTCTTGGAAACAAATACAGACATGAATGAAGCTCTTTGAGATAAAAATACACAGGATCTGTGAATGAACACAGAGGGGCCACTGAGACGATGAACTTAGCATTTTACGTAAGTTTGACCAGAAGGAGAACTCCTGCATCCCCCAGAGTCGGGAGTGGGTGGGAGGCCAGAGTGGGAGCGTGCTCTTGAGACACGCTGAAGGCCCGCTGCCACCTGCATTCCACTGTCATTCGGGATTCGGAGAGGCTCCCACGGAAGTCAGGAATCCAATTTGGATTCGAGGATCCATTTGTGTTCTTTGATCTGCAGCCCACCGACTGGGTGTGAGTTACTTGTCCCCTGAGCCTCGGTTTTCTCATCTGTCGAGTGGAGGCCTGGCTCTGAAGGTAGTTGTAAGAGCTGATGTTTGCAGAGCATTCGCTGTGTGCCAGGCATTACACCAAATGCTTTGCATATGTTACCTTGTTCAGTCCTTACATCCGCCCAGTGAGACAAGTACTATTAATAGAAGAAACCTCTTATCCAATGAGAGCAAAACTAGTGGTCTATTACTAGAAAAAAATTTAAAACAGAACATCTTATGACACATAAATAGGCGTTATATTAAACATAATATGTGTGTGTGTTATATTTATTAGACGCTCTTCTGCAGTAGGGTCAAGGCTCTTTGAGACCTAGGCCCCTGGCCAGAGTCCCACCTTGTTTTTCTTGCATAAAACAAATCTGTGCAACAGAGTTGCTGGCCCCCAAACTGGGTTTCTTTCAAGCGGGGTGAGAAACCTTAGGGATGCTTGTCAAGCAATCAGGAAGCAAAATCCTTGAGGATTTTTAGTAACACCTCCCAAGTTTTAACCTACACCTAATTCGAGTTTCTGGGGGATTTTAACAATTGCTCTCCCCGATCTTTTATCTTTGTCTTGCGCACACCGAATTCAGCATTTCTTTTCCTTTTTGGACAATTCTCCTCTTGGATCTTTCCAAGGCCTTTTGTTAGTTTTCACAGAGACCTCAACTCTGTTCCCAGGCATTGGCTGAACAGTTACAATGGGCAGCCACGGGTTCAGGACAGGCCTCGGGGAGCCAGCAGGAGGACACAGATGGCACTGGGCAGTAACCGGCAGGCCTGGAATTTCAGAACATTGTGACACCCATTAGTCTGCCTTTCATTTCCTTCTCCAGGGGATCTTCCCAACTCGGGGGTCAAACCCATGTCTCTTGTATTGGCAGATAGATTCTTTTACTGCTGAGCCACCTGGGAAGCCCCTGGCCTGCCTTTCAGAGGAAAGGAGACTGTTCATAAATCCGGAGGATGCATTGAATGGAGGCCAGTTAAGGCTGTCTCCATTCTGTTCCCATTTTGCAGGTGAGGAAGCTGGTCATCTCTCCAAGGCCCCCGTCGGCTGAACAGTGCTGGGCTTTGAACCCAGGGCCTGTCTGGTGCCACGTTCTTTATCCTTACAGCCTGCTGCCTCCTGGACACTCTGAGCCCCTATGAGCCTCTGGCTTCCCCACCAAAAAGGGCTATGTACAGAGTGTTGTGATCTCCCACATTGGATTTGAGGTGTATTTAAACACCTCAAGGGACTTCCCGGGCAGTGCAGTGGCTGAGATTCCATGCTTCCACTGTGAGGGACATGGGTTCAATCCCTGGTTGGGGAACGAGGATCCCACATGCCACGAGGCACGGTCAGAAAATAAAAATAAATAAATAAAACTTAAAAACGCATCTTGAGCACTGTGCTGCATAAGGATGTTGATGTAAGGTAAGGGGCCATGTCTCCCTCAGGTCCATGTCCCCAGGCCCAGGGCTCTGATGTGTCTGTGGAGCTGGCTGGTAGCAGGTAGGGTGCCTTTCAGCCTGTCCCGGAGACCTGCTCTGGAGCAGGCGTGGGGCTGGTTCTGGGAGAGAATGAGGAGAAGCAGCAACTCTCGCGTGCCCCGGGGCTCCGTGTTTGGTCGGGTCCCTCTAACGCTTCTCCTATTCAAGCGTCGTCGGGCTCAGACGTCTGTCTGGGGGCCCCTGGGGACGCTATGTGCAAAGCATGGAGATTCTGGAGTCAGCTACCAATCTGAGTTCTAAATCCAGCCCCACTGTGACCCTGGGTCACCAACAACTTCTTTGAGGCTGAACAGTTACAATGGGCAGCCACGGGTTCAGGACAGGCCTCGGGAGCCAGCAGGAGGACACAGATGGCACTGGGCAGTAACCGGCAGGCCTGGAATTTCAGAACATTGTGACACCCATTAGTCTGCCTTTCATTTCCTTCTCCAGGGGATCTTCCCAACTCGGGGGTCAAACCCATGTCTCTTGTATTGGCAGATAGATTCTTTTACTGCTGAGCCACCTGGGAAGCCCCTGGCCTGCCTTTCAGAGGAAAGGAGACTGTTCATAAATCCGGAGGATGCATTGAATGGAGGCCAGTTAAGGCTGTCTCCATTCTGTTCCCATTTTGCAGGTGAGGAAGCTGGTCATCTCTCCAAGGCCCCCGTCGGCTGAACAGTGCTGGGCTTTGAACCCAGGGCCTGTCTGGTGCCACGTTCTTTATCCTTACAGCCTGCTGCCTCCTGGACACTCTGAGCCCCTATGAGCCTCTGGCTTCCCCACCAAAAAGGGCTATGTACAGAGTGTTGTGATCTCCCACATTGGATTTGAGGTGTATTTAAACACCTCAAGGGACTTCCCGGGCAGTGCAGTGGCTGAGATTCCATGCTTCCACTGTGAGGGACATGGGTTCAATCCCTGGTTGGGGAACGAGGATCCCACATGCCACGAGGCACGGTCAGAAAATAAAAATAAATAAATAAAACTTAAAAACGCATCTTGAGCACTGTGCTGCATAAGGATGTTGATGTAAGGTAAGGGGCCATGTCTCCCTCAGGTCCATGTCCCCAGGCCCAGGGCTCTGATGTGTCTGTGGAGCTGGCTGGTAGCAGGTAGGGTGCCTTTCAGCCTGTCCCGGAGACCTGCTCTGGAGCAGGCGTGGGGCTGGTTCTGGGAGAGAATGAGGAGAAGCAGCAACTCTCGCTGCCCTCGGGGCTCCGTGTCTGGTCGGGTCCCTCTAACGCTTCTCATATTCAAGCCTCTTCGGGCTCAGACGTCTGTCTGGGGGCCCCTGGGGACGCTATGTGCAAAGCATGGAGATTCTGGAGTCAGCTACCAATCTGAGTTCTAAATCCAGCTCTGCCACTTCCTAGCTGTGTGACCCTGGGTCACCAACAACCTCTCTCAGCCTGAGTGGGAGTGAGAAGGCCTGGCGGTAGCCCCTCCGTGGGCAGCAGCCCCGAGGCCCCAGCACACAGCAGGTCCAGGAGGTGCTCAGCCGGGGACAGGGGTCCGGCCAGGCAGCCCTGCGCAACTTCCGACCGTTGGTGGCTGTGGAGAGAGACGTGGTGAGCGGGGGAAATGAAAAGAGGCCAGACACCGTCCAGGCCGCAGCACGCAAGGGCGCCTCACTGGGCCGCCTGTCCCCTCCCAGGCTCAGAAAGGGGAAGGCGGCCCAGACCGGGAAGTGGTCGGCCTCTGATGACCACCTCACGGGGACCGCGCCGGCCCAAGCAGGAAGTGGTTGTCCCTTCCCAGCCCCCACAGCAAGCCAGCTCTGCCTGAGCTCACACTTGGGAAACAGCTGGGCCCAAAAGTCCCTGTTCTCTGGTCTGTTCTGGGAGCTGGTTTTCTTCTTAGAACCTCAGCTCGGCCTGGGGCCCTGTGGCTGGGGGTCTGTAGACCTGGTTTCTCATCCCAGCTCTGCCACGTCCATGTGTCAAGGCCTTGGCTTGGCCAAGCTGCTTCCCTGTCTGGACCTGTTCCCCATCTATGAAACGGGGCGATCATCCCCCACCTGCTACCTCAGAGAATGACAATGGACAGCCCTAAGAGGTCAGGGCTCTGAAGGCCCCCGGGGCTCCTTTGGTCCAACACCTGTTCACAGATGAGGAGGCCGAGGCTGAAGAGGGAAGTCGGTTGCTCCCGTTCTCTCAGCTGTAACAGGGGTCCTGAGGTTTTGGAAAGAGCCCCGGACTGGGAGCCAGGACGAGGTCCAAGGCCTTCCATGCATGGGACCTTGGTCAAGCCAATCAGCCTTTCTGAGCTTTTTGCTACACTGAGGTATCTAGCCTTACTTCCAGGGCTCTGGTGGGGTTCACCTTTGTGACATGTGGGGATGTATTATAAACTGAAATAGGCTGTGACCACAAACAGCTTTTTAGCTCAGGTGGAATCAGACTGGAGCCCAGATCTCATGGTTCGTGCTCTTGGTTGCCCCCCACCCAAAGCTCGTCTGAGCCCGGGGAAGCTGCCTAGTTGTTGCTTAGTCACTAAGTCGTGCCCGATTCTTATGACCCCATGGACTGTAGCTCGCCAGGCTCCTCTGTCCATGGGATTTCCCAGGCAAGAATATTGGAAGGGGGTTTCTATTTCTCTCTCCAGGGGATCTTCCTGATCGAGGGATCGAACCTGCCTTTGCAAGCAGATTTTAACACTGAGCCGTCAGGGAAGCCCACGAAGTTGCACTGGCTGGGGACCGAACCTGGGTCGACTGCTTAGAAGGCAGCTGTGCTCACCACTATACCACCAACACCAGCAAATGCACATCTCTTTCCTTGATTACACTGAGTCACCGGAGCCCATGTTTCTGGAGGGGCCAGGTGTGAAAAACTCACTTGGCCCCCACCAGGAGGCAGAGATGCTGTCACCACCGACACCCCGCCCCAAACTCGTGGCTCCTACCCACCAACTCCTCCTCTCCTAGAGGCCAAGAGGGCCCCAAGCTGCCTCTGTGGTGGGGGCCAGAGGAACGGGCCAGCTGGATCAGACAGGGCAGCCTGTCCCCACCAGGCAGAAGCTCCCAGGGGTCGCCTGGCACAGGATACCGAGGGCTGGCTTGGGCTTCAGGAAAGAGGCCTCAGACCAAGGAGTCCCGGATGATAGGATGGACAGAGGGGTTAGAGATGAGGCCATCCAGGGGACAGAACCGGGGCGTGTGGACCTGAAGAAGAGCTGGAAACTTCCAGATCACAGAGACCTGTGGTTGTGTGCATGCGGTTGAGCGTACGTGAGACTGTGTGTGTGCGTGTGTGTGTGTGTGGAATGTTGACTGTGCGTGTGTGTCTGCATTTCCTGAGGGGAGGATCCAGATTTCATTACATTTTTAAAGCACAGTTTTAATGTTCAGAATCAATGTGCTTTCTCCACTTGCCCATTTCACCGAAGAAGAAACTGAAGCCGAGAGACAGAAAGAGTCCACAGCCCTTCCAGCTGGGACGCGCTGGGTTGCTTAGCTCTTTCATGGCTACTGCATTTTTCTGGCTCAAAAATAGTCCCTAGGAAGTTCAGAGGGAATCTGTATCCATTCCCCTTGTCCCAGGACTTGGAGGATGACTGAGGCTTGAGGAGATGGGGAGAACGGACAGGTACATCAGTCGCCTGTACCAAGCCCCAGCACAGCGTGCCTGCCAGCACACCAGTGTCCTCATCAGCATCCCCATCAGCACCATCTGTGTGACTCACATCAGTGTCACCATCAGCACCACCACCAGGATCCCTCGCGGCACCACCTCAGCATCACTATCAGCGCGGGATCGCCCTTCCAGGAGGGGCTGGGCACCTTGTTCCCACTGCCACCTTGCCTCTGTGGGTGGCCGGGGGAACGCCCAGGTCAGACCTCATCTAGCGCCCCGTGGGGCCAGCTAACAAGGGGGATGAAAACAAGTCAGGCTCTGAGGTGGGTGGAGCCTGTCGGAACTGAAGGCGCCCATGGCAACAATGCGCTCGGCGGACCTGCCCCTCATAGAAGACCCGCGGAGAGAGGCTCACACGGGCAGGCTCTTATCCAATGAAGACAGGATGCTGTTCATCTTTCCACCAATACGTTTTTGTTATTATTGCAGCTGACACCTACCCAGCACTGAGTGGGCACTGTTCTACGTACTTCAGATGTATGCCTACTTTAACCCTTTCAGCACCTCTATGAAATGAGCAGGAGTGTCATTCCTACCTTGTAGTTGAAACAAAGGCCCGAAGAGGTCCAAGGTCAGGCGCCTAGTAGATGGCAATGCCAAGATCTGAACCCGGTATTCTCACAGCAGAGTGCATGCTCTTAACCAGTACACGGCCGTATCAGATCAGAGACGTACAGAGCCGTCGGAAGAAAACCCCAGATGTGCAGCCCCTGAGATGACTGACCTCTTCGATGGCATGGGCAATACTGTTCTCACTGCGGTGTTCTCAGGGTCTAGCACTAGACCTGGTGTGCAGAAGGAGCTCAATAAATGTTGACTAAGGGAATCGGTTGATAGTACTGGTCCCCAACCCTCCCCAGCTCCTGCTGCATCTTCCCTGAACCACACTTGAGGGCAGTCCCTGTATCCATTCCCAAAAAATGTCCCAGGACTTGGAGAGAAAATAGTCCCTAGGAAGTTCAGAGGAATCTGTATCCATTCCCTTGTCCCAGGACTTGGAGGATGACTGAGGCTTGAGGAGATGGGGAGAACGGACAGGTACATCAGTCGCCTGTACCAAGCCCCAGCACAGCGTGCCTGCCAGCACACCAGTGTCCTCATCAGCATCCCCATCAGCACCATCTGTGTGACTCACATCAGTGTCACCATCAGCACCACCACCAGGATCCCTCGCGGCACCACCTCAGCATCACTATCAGCGCGGGATCGCCCTTCCAGGAGGGGCTGGGCACCTTGTTCCCACTGCCACCTTGCCTCTGTGGGTGGCCGGGGGAACGCCCAGGTCAGACCTCATCTAGCGCCCCGTGGGGCCAGCTAACAAGGGGGATGAAAACAAGTCAGGCTCTGAGGTGGGTGGAGCCTGTCGGAACTGAAGGCGCCCATGGCAACAATGCGCTCGGCGGACCTGCCCCTCATAGAAGACCCGCGGAGAGAGGCTCACACGGGCAGGCTCTTATCCAATGAAGACAGGATGCTGTTCATCTTTCCACCAATACGTTTTTGTTATTATTGCAGCTGACACCTACCCAGCACTGAGTGGGCACTGTTCTACGTACTTCAGATGTATGCCTACTTTAACCCTTTCAGCACCTCTATGAAATGAGCAGGAGTGTCATTCCTACCTTGTAGTTGGGGAAACAAAGGCCCCGAAGAGGTCCAAGGTCAGACGCCTAGTAGATGGCAATGCCAAGATCTGAACCCCGGTATTCTCACAGCAGAGTGCATGCTCTTAACCAGTACACGGCCGTATCAGATCAGAGACGTACAGAGCCGTCGGAAGAAAACCCCAGATGTGCAGCCCCTGAGATGACTGACCTCTTCGATGGCATGGGCAATACTGTTCTCACTGCGGTGTTCTCAGGGTCTAGCACTAGACCTGGTGTGCAGAAGGAGCTCAATAAGTGTTGACTAAGGGAATCGGTTGATAGTACTGGTCCCCCAACCCTCCCCCAGCTCCTGCTGCATCTTCCCCTGAACCACACTTGAGGGCAGTCCCTGAAGCTGTAGTTCTCCTTTCAGCCAACAGAGGGCAGTATGTATAACAAGGCAAGACGTTGCTCCAGACATCAGGAAGAAGGAATTAGGAGGAAAAGGAGGAAATACTTTGTGGCGGGCATAAACACACTTATTGATTAAAAACAAGTTGAGACAAACCCTGGGTCCCACAACATGATAGAATACCGCGGCGGGTGGTCTTAATTTGACAGTTGAGGAAACTGAGGTCCAAAGAGGGAGTTCTTCCCCAAGACCACACAGCATGTGAGCAGCAGAGCCAGGCTGGGAATCCAGGCCTCCTGTACTCTTTCTCCACCAGAATGGTAGAAATAGCTGACTTTGGGGTATGGACCAAGCCTTTCCTTGTCTGTCAAGGGAATAGCAGATGTTGAACGTTACCAACGAGGGGCAGCCCTCTGTGCACATGGCCAGGGCGCCTCCTGGTGGCTGTAATTGTAACATACCCAGAAGCAGAGTCAGGATATCGTCAATCCATCAGCCAATGGGATGCATCTTCACATTGTAGGCCCAGGCCTGTAGTTGTTTGGTCCTGTCCGACTCTTTGCAACCCTATGACTGCAGCGCTCCAGACTTCCCCGTCCTTCACGATCTCCCACAGTTTGCTCAAACTCATGTCCGTTGAGTCAGTGATGCCATTTAACCGCCTCATCCTCTGTTGCCCCCTTTTTCAATTTATGCTCATTCACTCCACTGGGTAAGAGTCTTTGCTACCCCATGGACTGTAGCCTGCCAGGCTCCTCTGTCCCTGGGACTTCCTGATGGCAATGGGCCAATACTGTTCTCACTGCGGTGTATCAGATCAGAGACTTACAGAGCCGTCGGAAGAAAACCCCAGATGTGCAGCCCCTGAGATGACTGACCTCTTCGATGGCATGGGCAATACTGTTCTCACTGCGGTGTTCTCAGGGTCTAGCACTAGACCTGGTGTGCAGAAGGAGCTCAATAAGTGTTGACTAAGGGAATCGGTTGATAGTACTGGTCCCCCAACCCTCCCCCAGCTCCTGCTGCATCTTCCCCTGAACCACACTTGAGGGCAGTCCCTGAAGCTGTAGTTCTCCTTTCAGCCAACAGAGGGCAGTATGTATAACAAGGCAAGACGTTGCTCCAGACATCAGGAAGAAGGAATTAGGAGGAAAAGGAGGAAATACTTTGTGGCGGGCATAAACACACTTATTGATTAAAAACAAGTTGAGACAAACCCTGGGTCCCACAACATGATAGAATACCGCGGCGGGTGGTCTTAATTTGACAGTTGAGGAAACTGAGGTCCAAAGAGGGAGTTCTTCCCCAAGACCACACAGCATGTGAGCAGCAGAGCCAGGCTGGGAATCCAGGCCTCCTGTACTCTTTCTCCACCAGAATGGTAGAAATAGCTGACTTTGGGGTATGGACCAAGCCTTTCCTTGTCTGTCAAGGGAATAGCAGATGTTGAACGTTACCAACGAGGGGCAGCCCTCTGTGCACATGGCCAGGGCGCCTCCTGGTGGCTGTAATTGTAACATACCCAGAAGCAGAGTCAGGATATCGTCAATCCATCAGCCAATGGGATGCATCTTCACATTGTAGGCCCAGGCCTGTAGTTGTTTGGTCCTGTCCGACTCTTTGCAACCCTATGACTGCAGCGCTCCAGACTTCCCCGTCCTTCACGATCTCCCACAGTTTGCTCAAACTCATGTCCGTTGAGTCAGTGATGCCATTTAACCGCCTCATCCTCTGTTGCCCCCTTTTTCAATTTATGCTCATTCACTCCACTGGGTAAGAGTCTTTGCTACCCCATGGACTGTAGCCTGCCAGGCTCCTCTGTCCCTGGGACTTCCTGGGCAAGAATACAGGAGTGGGTTGCCATGTCCTCCTCCAAGGAACCGTCCCAACCTAGGGATCAAACCCAGCTCTCCCGCATTACAGGCGGGTGCTTTACCAGCTGACTAGTTTAGGGAGCAGTTTCCAAGTCTGGCAGGGAAGAAGCAGGATAGATGGAGCAGCTGAGGCCAGGAAGGTCATGTGCAAAGTTACATCGTGAGTCAGTGGCAGAGCTGAGATCCAAACCCTGTCTTCTGCCTCCCCTCCCAGGGTTCTTCAGAGGGTGTCTAATGTCTAAAGCAATACATCACATCCAGCACCCCAGCTATCAGAGCCCCCAAAGAACTAGGGCAGGAGGCCGGCTCCAGAAGCGCTAGTCAGTTGAGGGTATGAGCAGGATCCCAGCCTGATGGACGCAGAGCTGGCACTGGAGTCTGTGATCAGCCATGTGGGACCTCAGAGTGCAACAGGCCCAGCCTCCCTGCCACCTGGTTCCGGGCTCCTCCATCCCAGGGAGGAACTCTTCTACTTGGAGGGGATGGTACCTCGAACCCACTTGGCAGGGAGAGGGGCTGAGGAACATCGGTGACTCATCTTAGCCTGATCAGCCTCTGCCCAGAAAGCGAGGTCAGTCTGTGGTTGGGATCAGAGGTCAGCCTGGGTCTGAGGTTTGTGGTTGGCCCAGGGGTCAGTCTATAGCTGGGTTCCATCTGTGGCTGGGATCAAAAGTCAGTCTGTGGCCAGGTCAAGAGTCAGAATATGGTTTAGGGTCAGTGGGAGACAGGGATAGAGTGAGTCTGTGTTCAAATCAGGACCCCATTCATCACCAAGGTCAAAGACCAGATGGGCCAAGGTCAGGGCTCAGTCACGGCTAGAGCTGGGAGTGTAGGTCTGTGGGGCAAAAGCTGCCGACTGAGCTGCACTGGGTCCACGTCTGAGCTAAGAGCCAGGCAGGGAAAAATCATCAGGTCCTCCGACCACTGAGCCTGCCAAGTGGAGTGCTGGACAGAGGAAACAAATCAGTACCCCCCCACCCCCCATGACGGCCTTAGTAGGTCTGGGCAGTCCAGCTCAAAGCCTCCCCCTTGTTCCAACAACTTGAAGGACTTGACTGATCTCACCCACCCACCCCCATCCAATGGAAGAAATGGAGCCCAGAGGCAGTCAGAATCTGTCCAAAGTCATTCTGAGCAGAAGGGTACAGCAAGGGCCAGAGCCTGACACTCCTGACCCCCCTGGGTTTCCCTTGTCTGAGCCTAGAGATGGGTCACCACCTGCTCAGTCATTGCTTGGGGTGGGGTGGGGGGGTATTTGAGTCACTGAGCCGGCCCTGTGGGGAAGCATCTGTGCAGAAAAGGGGAAAGAAAAAGCCATAACTAGGAATCAGGTGCTCTTAGGGTCTGTTCTTATAGATTGACCTAATTTGTGACAGGGAGGTCTAATTATTTGCTTGTCTGGTGGCTGGCTTACTCAGCAAATGAAAAACCACTGAGAACTTCCTGACCTCAACTTCCTCATCCATAAAATGGGCAGAATGCCTTTTCCAGGACTGTTACGGCTGCTTACGAACTACCCCTTGGGTTCCGGGCTCCTCCATTCCCCATCCCAGGGAGGAACTCTTCTACTTGGAGGATGGTACCTCGAACCCACTTGGCAGGGAGAGGGGCTGAGGAACATCGGTGACTCATCTTAGCCTGATCAGCCTCTGCCCAGAAAGCGAGGTCAGTCTGTGGTTGGGATCAGAGGTCAGCCTGGGTCTGAGGTTTGTGGTTGGCCCAGGGGTCAGTCTATAGCTGGGTTCCATCTGTGGCTGGGATCAAAAGTCAGTCTGTGGCCAGGTCAAGAGTCAGAATATGGTTTAGGGTCAGTGGGAGACAGGGATAGAGTGAGTCTGTGTTCAAATCAGGACCCCATTCATCACCAAGGTCAAAGACCAGATGGGCCAAGGTCAGGGCTCAGTCACGGCTAGAGCTGGGAGTGTAGGTCTGTGGGGCAAAAGCTGCCGACTGAGCTGCACTGGGTCCACGTCTGAGCTAAGAGCCAGGCAGGGAAAAATCATCAGGTCCTCCGACCACTGAGCCTGCCAAGTGGAGTGCTGGACAGAGGAAACAAATCAGTACCCCCCCACCCCCCATGACGGCCTTAGTAGGTCTGGGCAGTCCAGCTCAAAGCCTCCCCCTTGTTCCAACAACTTGAAGGACTTGACTGATCTCACCCACCCACCCCCATCCAATGGAAGAAATGGAGCCCAGAGGCAGTCAGAATCTGTCCAAAGTCATTCTGAGCAGAAGGGTACAGCAAGGGCCAGAGCCTGACACTCCTGACCCCCCTGGGTTTCCCTTGTCTGAGCCTAGAGATGGGTCACCACCTGCTCAGTCATTGCTTGGGGTGGGGTGGGGGGGTATTTGAGTCACTGAGCCGGCCCTGTGGGGAAGCATCTGTGCAGAAAAGGGGAAAGAAAAAGCCATAACTAGGAATCAGGTGCTCTTAGGGTCTGTTCTTATAGATTGACCTAATTTGTGACAGGGAGGTCTAATTATTTGCTTGTCTGGTGGCTGGCTTACTCAGCAAATGAAAAACCACTGAGAACTTCCTGACCTCAACTTCCTCATCCATAAAATGGGCAGAATGCCTTTTCCAGGACTGTTACGGGAATCACATGAGAAAATAGGCAGGCAGCACATAGTTACCCAGCACACAGTGTGGAGGCTGTGGTAGGTGCCATCAGTGCCCTGCCCGTTTCCCCACTCTGCGCTGCCAACCTGACCATCTGCATGTCCCCACCGGAAAGCTTTCCCGCTCACAGGTGGTGGGGATGGGCAAAGCAGAGTTAGCATTCCCCTGGGAGTGGCTCTTAATCAATGACTGGCAGAACCAGCTCCCGCCCCCTTGGCAGAGTGAGTCTAAGACTTGCCCTGCACTGCGCCCAAACTCCCTGGCAGGCTCAGCCCTGTCGGCCACAGCAGTAACTTACTGGATGATGCCCTCCTTGGGGACCATCCCTTGCTCTCATTTCCTAACTCTCCTCCGTTCCCATGAAGTCTTGGCTCATGAGGGAACCACCTGCATCTCACGTCCTGGTTTTAGAGCCCACCTTTGAAGCAACAGAGCCTGAGGTTTGAGGACATCACACACACGGAAAGGTCCATCTCACTGGCCCACTCTACAGAAACCAAGGCTCGAAAAGCTGAAGCAAGCACATGGCAGATCCGGGATTCCTCCCCAAGTCTGTCTGTCTCCATAGCCAACACTCAGTTACACTGTTATGCAGAGACCTCACTAATAATAGGAGAAACAAAGACTCGGTATGTAGATGGAGGTGAGTGACAATGTTGTCGTACACGTAAGAGGCCCTCAGTAAGCTGAGGATGTTTCATGGGGACATGAGATTTGAGATGGGTGTTGAAGGGTACATAGCAGTGGTCCAGGGGGTGATCAAAGAGAATACACTCCAGGCAGAAGGAAGAGCATCCACATAGGCTCAGAGGCATGGAGGAGGATGTCATGCTTAGAGAATGCCAAAGAGCAACGGTGCTATGTGCAATGGGATGCATTCAGGGCAGAGGTGGGAACCTTTGTGGCAGGTGGGGACCAACATGACATGTGGTGACCCCCTGTGCTAAGAAGGCACCAGAGGGCCAGCAGAGGCTCTCATCAGAAGGTACTGGTCAGATGGGAGGCTCCAGTGGCAACACGGAGGAGCTAGCGCTGGATGCGCAGCATATGCTCAGCACAGGTGTGTTCTTAACTGTTCATTTCTTCTATGATTTGAGATTTTATATATTGTTATGAAAGCCTCTACCCCCATGTCATGAAGAAACATTTTCTTTTAAAAATTTCAGATTTTATTCTTTCATATGTAAGACTTTATATCATCTGAAATTTATCTTTGTGTTTGGTGTGAGGTAGGACTCTGATTTTACCTTTTCTATCTGAAGAGCCAAGTGACCTAAGACCATTTCTTTATTAAACATCTTGCTCCGTAAAAGCTGGTCTCTGCCATATGTTCAGTCCCACTGGTAAGCAGATGTATTTGTAGGCTCTCCCTTCCGTTGTTTAATAATCATTCTTCTTGAATTAGGATAGCTTGATAATAAGTCATAGTATCTAAAAAAACAAGCCCTTCTTTATTCGTCAAAATTGTGTTTAGTGCATTAGTCTCCTATTGCTGGTGGAACAAATAGGAAATTCTACTCAATACACTGTAATGACCTATACAACAACAGAATCTAAAAAAGAGTGAATATATGTCTATGTATTGTACATCTGAGAGTAACACAACATTGTAAATCAGCCACAATCTAATAAAAATTCATTTTTTAAAAAAAGAAAGTAGGGTGTCCCTGGTGGTCCAGTGGGTTGAGAGTCTGCCTTGCAGTGAAAGGGACACCGGTTTGATTCCTGGCCTTGGAGGATTCCACGTGCAGCTGGACAGATGTGTCCAATTACGAGCCAGCACTCTGTCTGTCCATGCACACGTAAGAGGCCCTAAAAAAAGTAGGGGGCTGAGGATGTTTCATGGGGACATGAGATTTGAGATGGGTGTTGAAGGGTACATAGCAGTGGTCCAGGGGGTGATCAAAGAGAATACACTCCAGGCAGAAGGAAGAGCATCCACATAGGCTCAGAGGCATGGAGGAGGATGTCATGCTTAGAGAATGCCAAAGAGCAACGGTGCTATGTGCAATGGGATGCATTCAGGGCAGAGGTGGGAACCTTTGTGGCAGGTGGGGACCAACATGACATGTGGTGACCCCCTGTGCTAAGAAGGCACCAGAGGGCCAGCAGAGGCTCTCATCAGAAGGTACTGGTCAGATGGGAGGCTCCAGTGGCAACACGGAGGAGCTAGCGCTGGATGCGCAGCATATGCTCAGCACAGGTGTGTTCTTAACTGTTCATTTCTTCTATGATTTGAGATTTTATATATTGTTATGAAAGCCTCTACCCCCATGTCATGAAGAAACATTTTCTTTTAAAAATTTCAGATTTTATTCTTTCATATGTAAGACTTTATATCATCTGAAATTTATCTTTGTGTTTGGTGTGAGGTAGGACTCTGATTTTACCTTTTCTATCTGAAGAGCCAAGTGACCTAAGACCATTTCTTTATTAAACATCTTGCTCCGTAAAAGCTGGTCTCTGCCATATGTTCAGTCCCACTGGTAAGCAGATGTATTTGTAGGCTCTCCCTTCCGTTGTTTAATAATCATTCTTCTTGAATTAGGATAGCTTGATAATAAGTCATAGTATCTAAAAAAACAAGCCCTTCTTTATTCGTCAAAATTGTGTTTAGTGCATTAGTCTCCTATTGCTGGTGGAACAAATAGGAAATTCTACTCAATACACTGTAATGACCTATACAACAACAGAATCTAAAAAAGAGTGAATATATGTCTATGTATTGTACATCTGAGAGTAACACAACATTGTAAATCAGCCACAATCTAATAAAAATTCATTTTTTAAAAAAAGAAAGTAGGGTGTCCCTGGTGGTCCAGTGGGTTGAGAGTCTGCCTTGCAGTGAAAGGGACACCGGTTTGATTCCTGGCCTTGGAGGATTCCACGTGCAGCTGGACAGATGTGTCCAATTACGAGCCAGCACTCTGGAGCACAAGTGCCCAGAGCCGGTGCTCTGCAACGAGAGAGATCACTGCAATGGGAGGCCCTAGCAGGCCAAAGAACAAAGATGGATGAAAATAAATAAATTTATGAAACAATAAAAAAGGCCAAAATTGGGGCTTCCCTGGTGGTCCAGTGGGTAAGGACACCGCCTTGCAGTGTAGGGAGCGCCGGTTCCATCCCTGGCCTGGGAAGATCCCACGTGCCGTGGAGTGGCTGGACCCATGTGTCCAATTACCGAGCCGGAGCTCTGGAGCGCATGCGCCCAGAGCCGGTGCTCTGCGACGACAGAGGCCACCGCAATGGGAGGCCCACACGGGCCAAAAGAACAAAGACGGATGAAAATAGAGAAATGAAAGACCAATAGAAGTGGTCCTCTTGCTCCCCTCCCTCCCCACCCCACCCCCCAAAATAAATAAATTAAAAAAAAAAAAGGCCAAAATTAAAAAAAAAAAAAAGTAAAAGTGAGGTTGAGGGAGACGAGGCCAGGCAGGCAGTAAGAGAGCTCAGCTCTGCGCTCTGTGATGACCTCGAGGGATGGGAGGGTGCGAGGGGGGAATCAAGAGAGAGGGGATATGTGTGCACACAGATGATTCATGATGTAGTACAGTAGAAACTAACACAATATTGTAAAGCAATTATACTAAAACTAAAAAAGAAAGATGAGAAGGCCCCTCAACACCGTCAGGAACAGCGCCCCCTCAGGGTCTCTGGGAGGCTGGCTGCCTAAGACGTTTCTCCCGGAGGTATCCACAAGGCTAACTACCTCCTCAAGGTGTTGGAACATTCTACCATTAATGATATACATCCAGGTCATAGAACAGAAGGTCTGTGGTTATATACTTAACTCATATAACTGTTGTATTATCTGGTATGTTTATTTAAAATGCATCCACGTGATATACTAGAAAAGCTGGCTAGCCGTCCAGACATATGATTTCTTGTTATTGCTCTGTCTCCAACTCATGTGATTGTCTTTTGATTTTTTGGTTAACTTTCTGGGTCTCAGTTTTCCCCCTTTGAAAAATCAAGGGTTTTAAATGCATGATTTTGAAGATTTAGAAAAAAAATCTGAAGTCAGTGTCCCTAGACTAAACGCAAAGTGTCAACAGGACTACGTTCCACTAGGGAGGCTCTGAGGGAAACTCTGACCTCTTGCCTTTTTCAGGTTCTAATGACCACCTGTGTTCCTTGGCTTGTGGCCACTTCCTCCGTCTTCAGAGTACGCCATTCCACTTTCTGCTTCTGTCGTCACATCACCTTTCCCTCTAATTTGACTCCTCTTGTGTCCCTCTTAAAGGTTAGTCCAGGATAATCTCTCTACCTCAAGATCCCTAATCACAACTGTAAAGTTCTCAAGTATGCATAGAACCCTGAATGCACTCCATCCAGGGGCACAATCCCCTCCATCTGTAAAACTAGGAAACATGTTCTCTGCTTCCAAAATACAAAGGCGGTACAGGCAAAAGATTCTGGTTATAGACATTCCCATTCAAAATGGGAGAAAATGGAAGGCGATAAAGAGTCTACCAATTTCAGAATCCAATGAGGAAACTCCATTTGGTGCCAAGGTCTTGGGGGGAAAAAACACTCTATGGTGTGCAGTTCTGCAAACCTTACCTTATATCACACACACACACACACACACACATATCCTCAAAATGAATTATAGACCTAAACAAGCATTGCTATGTATGCACTTTTGCAGACATAAAAGAGTATACATCGTGTGTGAGTCAACATATACGATATTCTAGAAAGAACAAAGCTGCAGTGACGAAAGCAGATCAACGATTGCCAGTGCCTGGGAAATAGGAGGTGGGATTTGATTGATTACAGAGCATGGGAGGCAACTTGGTGGGGTGATAGAAATCTTCCGGGTCTTGATTGTGGGTATGGTTCACAACTATAGAAAGAAAGAAAGAAAGAAAGAGAGGGACAGAGAGGGAGAAGGAAGGAAGAAAGGAAGGAAGGAAAGAGAAAGAGAAGCGGGGGAGAAGAGGCAGGGAAGTGGAAATGATGGAAGGAAGTGTCGAGTCTAACAGACCTAATGCAAAAGCGGTACTGGCCCTGGGCAGGAGCGGCCTCCATCAGCGGGGGCGGGGAGGGGTGCAGCAGACGCCCCTGGACAGGTCTATTGGAATTATAGCCTCTGAACTTCTGGGGACGCCATCTTCTGTCCTCACCTTTCTAGAACAGAAAAGTGGTCAGAGCACCTGGATGTGTGCCCTGGACATCTCATCAAGCAGTCGGGTCCCCTTAGCATGCTCTTCTCTCTTTCTTTGCTTGGTTTCCTCTTGAGGGTGGGGACTTTAGTCTGTGACTTCACTGCCGGGCCCACCTTCAGCAGTGCCTGACACACACTCCATGCCCGCAATGGTTCATGTTCTGCTCACTTTGTTTCTAAGCAAACGGAGGGCACACGCACAGCCCAGCTCGCTCAGCGGAGCGGCAGAACCACAGTCCAGCCTCAAGCCGTTTGTCCCCCAAGCCCAGCTGTTGAATCATCACGGGGGCTGCCCCAGGTGGGGTCCTTGGGGGCTCAGTTCAGGCCACCACCTGCAGAGAGGCAGGCCTTCGGTGGGCGCTCATCCACACTGCTGGCCGGTGGCTTCTGGCTCTCTGGTCAGGAGCGGCCTCTGCTCCCCATGGACAGGCCTCGGGGACCCTCGTTTCCTCTCCAAGTGGGTGAGAATAGCTCCGGCTCTGGAGCCTGGCGGCCTGGGTTCAAATCCTGGCTCTGCTCTTCCCTGTCTCTGTGTCCTCAATCCATGCCTCTGCTTCCTCGCTGTGAAGAAGGGAGAATGATATTACCTAGTTCAAGAATCATCAGGATTCAGTATGTGAAGCCACGTAAAATGCTAAAGCATCGTGTAGGCCTGAGCAGTGTTGGCCACTGTCACTGGTCACCACCTCTCAGGTGTCCGGCCCATTGTTCCCTCTTGTCCTTCCAAAGGCCCAGCCCGCCTCCCACCTGCCTGCAGGGCTGAGCCCAGACGGCTTGCTCTCCCGGCCCCTCCCACCCCAGCACACCTCCTCCCACCCACACAGGGGGCCCGGGCACCATCCTCAATCAATACGCCCAGCTGACTGTGGCTTTGGGGTCTCAGCCACCAGCCGCGGGAGTCCAGCTGGTCCAGACCACAGGTCCAGCTGGGGTTGGGAGCGGGTGGAGGCGTCCGTGTGGAAGCGTGTGAGCCGGGTTCCCAGCTGCCCCAGGGCCACGGCCGTGGGGCCAGAGCAGGCCTCGCTCTGCTGACACCATCCCCCTGGGGTGAGGTGGGGACGAGGCAGGGATGGGGCAGGCAGAGGGCAGGGGTCTCATGACCACTCTCAGTGGCACCAACCCTTTGCCAGGCCGCCTCTCTCTGTGCCTCCTTTCTTTCTATAAAATGGGGGATTGCAGCGGTGAGAATCCCAGGTCCCTCTGCCTTAAGCACTTACCATGAGAGGGAAGGATCAGGGTCTGGTGCTGAGAGCTACTTGTATGTGCTACGTGCTTTCTACATAGTGTCTCCTGACTGCCCATTTTGCTGGTGAGAAAACTGAGGCTAACACGTTCTAAGAGCTATGACACTCATTTCAGAAAGCTTGAGAAAGTGACCGCCTGGCCGACAGGCTCCCTGAAGGAGGCCGGGTCCCAGTTTCAGGTAGGAATTACTTTCTTCTCAGGTCAACCTCAGTAAAGACTTGGCCCTGCCCAAGTCCCTTTCTTTACCTGGAAATCAACGTGGGGCTATTTTCTCGTACTTCCTTTGTTTCACACCTGACACCAAAGCGGCAATCCAGGATGTTCTCTAGAGAACGCCACCTCCCACTCCCGGCCCACCTCTGCAGCAGCGGCCACAGCTCTGCTCCGACCTGCCCTGCACCTCCTTGGTATCGGGGTGTCTATAGAAACCCTTGCCCGGCTTGGGCGTCCCTCAGAGCAATCGCGTCTTGGCAAAGGCTTGACCCCACGGACTCTTTGGGAAAGGGGCTGTGGAGCCCCCTCACCCCAAGGCTGGAGCAGGTTATGTGATTTCACAACCTCAGCCCCTGAGCAAGGCTGGCCCTCACCCCAACCCTCCTCTGGTGACTTCCTGCAGCACTGCTCCCACACGTTCCTCCAAATCTCATCCAGGTGAGGCTGGCCGGGCCCAGACCCAAGGCCCCAGACACATGGCTTCCTGGGTGGGGTAGGCAGCCTTTCCTGGGCACCAGCTCTTCAGGGAACAGTTTCAAAGTCCCCGTCCAGTCCAGCCCAGCCCCAGTATGAAGCCCCATCATTCCAGCTTAGACCCCAAGAGACAACCCATATTACTAGCATGGGTAAGGGCAGGGGAGGCCCTGCTGTTTTTCTAATCTTAATAAATATCAGTTCTGCACTAAGCATTTTAAGTACATCCTCTTCTTTGAATCCCAAACAAGCTTCTGAGAGAGGTGCGGCTATGAATCCCATTTTACAGGTGATGGAAACTGAGACTCAGAAAGGTTAAGGAACCTACCCAACCTTACTCACGTAGAAACTGGAGGGGCCGAGACTAGAACCCGTTTGCTATAAGGCACGGGTCCCCCCCAGGCAGAGCCCAGTGCCCCCGTCCCCTGCTGCCCGTCTTGGAGTTCTCCCAGGGCACAGCTCCTCCTGCCCCTGGAGACGCGCCGTGAGCAGCAGCTGCAGCAGCAGCCGGCAGCACGCGTGGCCGGAACGTGTGTGTGTGTGTGTGTAGCGGGGGCTGTCACCCCTCCACCCCACCCTGCAAGCCCTTCCTCCTCACCTTGCCCTGCTCAGACCAGGACTCCTAGAGCAAGGCTACCTGGGTCCCTTCTTCACCCTTCCATCCCAGCATCCATCCCGCCTTTCCGAGCTGGGCTGTCCATCCCAAGGTCCCCTCGGGATTCTGTTTGCTTCCAATTCCCAGGCCACCCACAGATCTATTACTCATCTCATTCCTATGACTCATGTATTCAGAGGGTTTAGGGAGGGTCAGGAGGCCCTGGGGGCTCGGGAGAGAATGGATCGGCGGAGGGCCAGGCCCAGCCTCTGTGTGGATGCTAATGCCTCATCAGGGCTCTGGAAGGGTCAGCGTGGTGGAGGCCCTGGGCTGCACGTGGCTGCTGTGGCCAGTCCTGGGGCAGGCGCCAGTGTCCAAGGCCACGTTCGCCTGCCCTGGCATCGACCTCTGGTCACCAGAAAAGCCTGGGAGAAGAGAAGGAACTGGGGATAGACAGGCCCCTTGAGAGTCCCCAGTTGCCTAGAAACCCCAGGGACACGTCTGCCTGCCCAGGCATCAGCCACCAGTCACCAGAAAAGGCTGGAAGAGGAAGAGAAGGCACTTGGGGTAGGCAGGCCTCTTTTTTTTTTTTGGCTACCTTTATTGGTCTTTCATTTATTTCCATCTTTGTTCTTTTGGCCCGTGTGGGCCTCCCATCACAGTGGCCTCTCTCTCTGCAGAGCACCAGCTCTGGACGCATGCGCTCCAGAGCTCCGGCTCGGTGATTGGACACATCGGTCCAGCTGCTCCGCGGCACGTGGGATCCTCCCAGGCCAGGGATCGAACCGGCGCCCCTTGCACTGCAAGGCGGTGTCCTTATCCACTGGACCACCAGGGAAGCCCTAGGCAGGCCTCTTGAGAGTTCCTCAGTTACCTAGAAACCCCAGGGACAGGCAGAACCAACCCACCAGAGGCACCCCCACATACACATGGTCTCCCACACCCTTCCTTTCTTGGCCTCTGAGTCAGGGAAGCAGCAGGATGGGTGGCCGAAGGAGCCAAGATGTGAAGCTCAAACATGAACAGTCAGCCCTAAGCACCCCGCCCCCCATGACCAGGACCATCTCCGAGGCCCACGGGCACCCACACCCCTCCTTGCTACCCTGGCTGTCTTCACTTGCCGCTCACCACCCGCTCGCAGGGCCCCTCTGTTGTGAAGGCAGCCCAAGCCTTGGGAGCTAGGAGTGACACCCCGCCTCCGTCACAACTTCCTGAAAGTCCTGGCTCCCGGGACCCCTGGGAGCAGCTCCGCATCTATTCTATAGATCCTTTACTGTGCGTTTATAAAAATCTATGTAGATGGGGGGAGGGTCCAGGGATATGCATATGAATGATCTGGGAACATATATGTAAAAAATAAAAATAATTAAATAAAAAAAAGATCTATGTAGATATCACATAGCTCTTCACCTGCAGGGCTGACTTTATGGACCATAACACACAGAGAGTTCTCTCACTTGCTTTCTGTTGAAGTGGTGTGGATATCTTTTCATATTTGTATATACAGACCTGTCATCATCAGGATTAGCTGCTGCAGACTTTATACTGAAAATGAAACAGAACAGAAAGGCAAAAGCATCTGCATGCCTGGTTTCTTTCTGAAGTACATAAACTAAGAAGTAAAAGCCCCCCGGATGTGCCTTTGGTATTCCTTTCCTGAGATAACTGAGGCCCTGCTGTCTAGAAGATATCCACTTCTGCCAATGTACGCACGCACTTTCTTACAAAGCAGAACCGTGCTGTGCCCACAGTTCTGGGATTAGCTTCTCTGTATAGTAATGTGCCTGGGAGGTTTCGTCAGATTTGTGTGTTTCGATGTGATTTGATTCTGTTCTACTGTTGAATATTCCTCCGTTGTATGGGTAGACCACGTCCTACCTATGATTCCCCTTTGGATGGGCATTTCAGTTAGTCCCAGACCTTTACTATTGCTGAGATGACCAGCCAGCCTTGTGTGTGTGTTCCCTCTGGGTCCTCCTGAGGTCCTGCGTCTGAGGAGCTGGGGATGATTGGGGTGGGGCTGCGGCAGATCAGACTGTAAGGCCGGACCTCCAGCACAAGCATGCCCACCGCCCTGCCTCCTCCGGGCAGCCTGACTGTTAGCGGCCAGAGACTTGGCAAGCCTCCAGGGATGACGCATAAACAGGGGAGCGCCTATGTCTGCATTCAGCAAGCGTGTTACAGAACGGCATCGCCCACGGTGACAACAGCCCTAGTCTGGGGGCTGCGGAGCAGGTTCTAGGCCCCTCTTCGGGCATCCCCTCACCAGCTGCCCCTCACCGTCCCTCCTCCCGCAGTGCTGCCACCTGGAGCCGGAGCAGGGGCCACAGCCCCGTGTATTGCGCTGGCTAGGCCTCGAAGGCCAATCTGACCGGGGAGGGGGCTCCCAGGCGTGGTCTCTGGGGTCCGGGTAGCCGTTCAGCTGCGTTTCTGTCCAATTGCGTCAAACTGATGCGAAGCTAAAAAGCTCTAAAATTGAAGCAGGAAAATGAGATCTGCTATTGATCCCTGTTGCTGGGTGACTTCTGTGACCCGTGTTAGCCGTAACCCAGCCAACAGAAATGGCCCAAAAAACAGAGTGTGTGTGTAACAGGGAAAGGGAAAGAGAGGAAGGGAAAGACTGGGCTGAGGTAGGGGAACGAGGAAACCTGTCCTTGGCCCTCAGAAAACTTTGCAGGAAAAAGCAGAGGGAGGAGCGTAGCCATGGGAATCCCCAGGACCTTCGTTCCCAAGGGTCCTGGGCAAAGACCTCAGGCCAATTTTGTTCTGTATCTGCAGTCCCAGCAACCAGCCTACTACGTGTGCGGCGGGGTGAGGGTGCTCTTTGAAGTGTATAATGTCCTGTGCATGTTAAAAATCTTGTTTCAGAATCAGGGATGATCAGGGCTGGGGCCTCGGAGAATAAACAAGCCAGCAGCCACCAAGTTGGTTCTGAGAACCACGGGTTCCTGAGTCTCCCCGGAGACGCTGACTCGGCACATCTGGGCTGGGGCCTAGCACGTGTGTTGTAGAAAGCTTTCCAAGCTCAAGACCCTTATTTTCCGATCTGTGTTTTCTGGAGTCTTGGGAGCAGCAGCGGAACTCAGACCCGTGCAGAGCTGGGTGGGTGGGACTCCGGGCTCCTTAACGCTTCAGCTGGGGGCCTGTCTTTCTCTTCGTTTCTTGTGTGCTCCTCTCGGTGGATGAGCTCTTCAGCTGATTGTAAGACACACCATGGTTTTGTGTCCCTCGACAAAAAGGACTGCCAGTTAAACTAAGACAAACTATGGATTATAGAATGCATTTCAGCTTCAGAGATATTGAAGGTGAAATGTGTATTCTAGAAGCCACAAAATAGGGGGATAGAGCCTCACCCTTCAGGGACATCCTACAAGTCTTAGGGAAGTGTTCTTACCTCCTCCAGGTGAGCTTCAAGGTCCCAGGCACTCTGGCCCCACCCATATCTCCAGCCACCTCCCCAAACCATGTTCCTCTTCAGCTACCTTCTTTCAGGTTCTTGTATCCTCTTTGGTCCCTTCCAACACGGGGCCTTTGCACAGACTGCATGCACACTCTTTCCTTTCCTCCGTAACCATGCTTATTCTGAAAACAAAGCTCAATGGCCACTTCCTTAGGAAGGCCTTCCCTGACCATATTTGCTTGGTCGCACCCACGCACCACACTTTCACCTTTGTACTGTCTTGTGGCACCTCCATTGTGTTGGCCTCAGCTGTAACCTCACCTTCTTGTGTGTGAATCCATGATGAACGCCCAACTTCCCTGCCTGGCTCTGAGCCCCATGCAAATAGGAATTGCTCTGGCTTGACTTGCTATGGAATCCCTTGCACCTAACCCTCTGCCGGGCACGTAGTAGGTTCACAGCAACCTACACAGGTTGGTACCTATCTTCTTGTATATGGGGCTCCAGGTTCAGTGCCTTGAAGGGACCAGGTCTTAGGGGGAAGCCTGGAAGAGAGGTCTCACTGTCCCATGTCGGCCTCATCGACTTGGTCATGGGGATGGGGAGCTGGCAGCGGATGCAGACACCAGCGTGGCAGTTGCCCTGGTTCTTCAGCCCGAGCTTCCTCGCTGGGTCTCGGGTCTGCAATCTGTGTTCATCCAGCCTGTGGAGCTCAGTTCTGCTTCCCTGCTCTTCCCCATCACCACCTGCCGTTCACTCAGAAAACCAAACCAGAGACAGACAGAGGAGAGGGACAAGAACTACCTGCCTGTCTGCCTACCCAGCCAGCTGGAGAAGGAGGAACCTCGGACATGGCCAAGGAGAGATGATTCTGAAGTGCATTTTCAGGAGCCTGGGACTTGGAGTCAGCCTCTCTGGGACAGGTTCCTTCAACTTCTAGCTCAGTTTCTTTCTCCATTTTCAGCTACCCAGTTAAACTAAGACAAACTATGGATAGAACTTTCGCTAGTATTGAAGGTGAAATGTGTATTCTAGAAGCCACAAAATAGGGGGATAGAGCCTCACCCTTCAGGGACATCCTACAAGTCTTAGGGAAGTGTTCTTACCTCCTCCAGGTGAGCTTCAAGGTCCCAGGCACTCTGGCCCCACCCATATCTCCAGCCACCTCCCCAAACCATGTTCCTCTTCAGCTACCTTCTTTCAGGTTCTTGTATCCTCTTTGGTCCCTTCCAACACGGGGCCTTTGCACAGACTGCATGCACACTCTTTCCTTTCCTCCGTAACCATGCTTATTCTGAAAACAAAGCTCAATGGCCACTTCCTTAGGAAGGCCTTCCCTGACCATATTTGCTTGGTCGCACCCACGCACCACACTTTCACCTTTGTACTGTCTTGTGGCACCTCCATTGTGTTGGCCTCAGCTGTAACCTCACCTTCTTGTGTGTGAATCCATGATGAACGCCCAACTTCCCTGCCTGGCTCTGAGCCCCATGCAAATAGGAATTGCTCTGGCTTGACTTGCTATGGAATCCCTTGCACCTAACCCTCTGCCGGGCACGTAGTAGGTTCACAGCAACCTACACAGGTTGGTACCTATCTTCTTGTATATGGGGCTCCAGGTTCAGTGCCTTGAAGGGACCAGGTCTTAGGGGGAAGCCTGGAAGAGAGGTCTCACTGTCCCATGTCGGCCTCATCGACTTGGTCATGGGGATGGGGAGCTGGCAGCGGATGCAGACACCAGCGTGGCAGTTGCCCTGGTTCTTCAGCCCGAGCTTCCTCGCTGGGTCTCGGGTCTGCAATCTGTGTTCATCCAGCCTGTGGAGCTCAGTTCTGCTTCCCTGCTCTTCCCCATCACCACCTGCCGTTCACTCAGAAAACCAAACCAGAGACAGACAGAGGAGAGGGACAAGAACTACCTGCCTGTCTGCCTACCCAGCCAGCTGGAGAAGGAGGAACCTCGGACATGGCCAAGGAGAGATGATTCTGAAGTGCATTTTCAGGAGCCTGGGACTTGGAGTCAGCCTCTCTGGGACAGGTTCCTTCAACTTCTCTGAGCCTCAGTTTCTTTCTCCATCAAATGGGGATAATAAAGCAGCTTTGCAGGGTGCTCCTAAGACTGCAGAAGCAATGGACTAGACCGAGTGCTGCCTCAGTAAGCGCCAGTGGCAGGCAAGGGCTGAGCACGTGGGCTCACATTGTGGGAGCTGTTGCTACCCCATCTGGGGGCCAAGGTCAAGCCCCCAGGGCCTGCTGAGTCCTCATCGACTCGTCTGCCCTCATTGATCTGGCCAGGGCCCCCTCGGGAGCCCTTTCTAAGTGGACCCGCAACCTTCTGCCCCTGGGTGGCTGCCCTTTGCCAAGTTCACGGTCTGGAGCAGCCGGCCAGCTGGGCCTCCTGGGAATAAGCCCTTTGCCCTGCCCAGACCAGCTTCCCCGACTCTGCATCACTCCCTGACCTTCCCGAGGAAGCTCCCTCCTTCGCTCCTCCCTCTGCTGTGGCTGCCGCTGGCCCTGGGCTCGCCTCCTGTCCTTGTCTCTGGCTGGACCTCCTCTGTTGCCCCTGCACCTCAGCCCCTCCCCATCCAGCTGGTCTGTTTCAGGGCCAGAGTTGTGAACCGGGCAGGTGATCTGGGTTCAGAGGCTGACTCAGGTCCCTCCTTGCTGTTAAGGACCCAATGTTTGTGTCCTCTCCCTCTGCGCCCCCCAAATTCCTATGTTGAAGCCCTAATACCCAGTGTGACTCTACTGAGAAAGGGAACATCTGAGGAAGTAACTATGGTTCATTGAGGCCGCAGGTTAAGGCCCTGATCTGATAGGATTAGTGCCCTTCTGAGGAGAGCCAGAGTGCTCATCTCTCCCCACTTTCCCTTCGCTCCCTGCCCACCACACGCACAAAAAAAGGCCATGTAAACACATAAGGTGGCAGAGGAGAGGGACAAGAACTACCTGCCTGTCTGCCTACCCAGCCAGCTGGAGAAGGAGGAACCTCGGACATGGCCAAGGAGAGATGATTCTGAAGTGCATTTTCAGGAGCCTGGGACTTGGAGTCAGCCTCTCTGGGACAGGTTCCTTCAACTTCTCTGAGCCTCAGTTTCTTTCTCCATCAAATGGGGATAATAAAGCAGCTTTGCAGGGTGCTCCTAAGACTGCAGAAGCAATGGACTAGACCGAGTGCTGCCTCAGTAAGCGCCAGTGGCAGGCAAGGGCTGAGCACGTGGGCTCACATTGTGGGAGCTGTTGCTACCCCATCTGGGGGCCAAGGTCAAGCCCCCAGGGCCTGCTGAGTCCTCATCGACTCGTCTGCCCTCATTGATCTGGCCAGGGCCCCCTCGGGAGCCCTTTCTAAGTGGACCCGCAACCTTCTGCCCCTGGGTGGCTGCCCTTTGCCAAGTTCACGGTCTGGAGCAGCCGGCCAGCTGGGCCTCCTGGGAATAAGCCCTTTGCCCTGCCCAGACCAGCTTCCCCGACTCTGCATCACTCCCTGACCTTCCCGAGGAAGCTCCCTCCTTCGCTCCTCCCTCTGCTGTGGCTGCCGCTGGCCCTGGGCTCGCCTCCTGTCCTTGTCTCTGGCTGGACCTCCTCTGTTGCCCCTGCACCTCAGCCCCTCCCCATCCAGCTGGTCTGTTTCAGGGCCAGAGTTGTGAACCGGGCAGGTGATCTGGGTTCAGAGGCTGACTCAGGTCCCTCCTTGCTGTTAAGGACCCAATGTTTGTGTCCTCTCCCTCTGCGCCCCCCAAATTCCTATGTTGAAGCCCTAATACCCAGTGTGACTCTACTGAGAAAGGGAACATCTGAGGAAGTAACTATGGTTCATTGAGGCCGCAGGTTAAGGCCCTGATCTGATAGGATTAGTGCCCTTCTGAGGAGAGACGCCAGAGTGCTCATCTCTCCCCCCACTTTCCCCTTCGCTCCCTGCCCCCACCCACACGCACAGAGAAAGAAAAGGCCATGTAAACACATAAGGTGGCAGAGGGAGCAGCCAGGAGAAGGGGTCTTAGCATGAAACCCACCTCAACAGCCCCATCATCTTGGACATCCCCGTCTCCAGAACGGTGAGAAATCAATCTTGAGGTCTGAGGCATCCAGTGTGTGGAGCTTTGTAACAGCAGCTGGGGCAGCCTAAGGCCCTCGCTTTGTGACCCTGGGTTAGTGCCTCCGCCTCCCTGGGCCTCAGAGTCCTCACGGGTAGAGTGGAGACTGGTGTGAGCCTGTAGCTCGGGTGTTTAAGATGAGTGATGCACTCAGCCTGTGGGGACCACGCCAGTGTGTGTCCCCTGCGTCCCTGAACATGTTCCCTCTTCTTCCTGGAGCCCTAGTCCTCCCCTCCTTCCTGAACCATCCCTGGGGCCCCTCCTTGGCCTCTCGCCCTGTCTCTTTTTCCCAGAAAAGCTCAAGTCCCCGCCCCCCCCACCCCCTACCCTGCATCGTGTGTAACCAAGCCTGAGCCCTTGACCTGAAGCTCTTGGGATTTCTCTTCCCAGATAGGTGCCTCCTGCCTCCCGCTGCCGCGACGCATACATGCATGCATGCACACATACGGTCTGCACACACACAGTCTAGGCACCCTTGGGCTGTGCCTCAGTTTACTCCCTTCCTGGGAAACAAGCGCAAGGCCAGGTGCACAGCAGCTGCTGAAGAACGACAACGTGTCAGATTCCACCACGAGAAAGGACCCCACGCCTTTCCACTCCACACGCAGGTGCTCCCCACGGGGCCTCTGTCCCTGGGGAGAGCCTCCAGCTCCGGTTCTGGCTCCGGGCACCGCTACTGTGTGTGTTCTCTGATGTGCATTGTCGTGTTCAGCCTGGCCAGCATCCTCCTGAGGGCAGTTCTGGGACCGTCCCCAGGGGATGGAGGAGGAAGGACCGCAGGCTCAGCAAGGTGAGGTGAGCGGCGGCGAGCAGCCGAGCTGGGGGAGCTGTGCAGGGGAGGCTGACCCCAGAGCCCACCCTCCCCTCATCGCCCCCTGCGGCCTCTCCCGAAGCGAGAGCATGGGCGAGCTGTCTGCAGGGAGCACTGCCTGCGGCCTTCCAAGAACCAAGCTTTGCCAAGAGCCAGACGAGGAGCTGGACCCCGGCTGGTGACAGCACTGACCCCACGGACTGAGCGCTGTGTAGGATCAGCCTGCGCGGGTGGGGACGCCCTGCCTCCCTGTCCTCCAGCCAAACCCAGCCCACCGGAGTCTCTCAGCAAAGGCATCATCTCCCAGCTGTTTTCCAACTTCCTTTTCTCAGCGTTTGCCTACAAGTGGCATGAGGAGCTGCCTTGGGAACTTCTTTAGTGCTCCTGTGGAGGGATCCTGAGGAGACTAGCCCGCATCCCTGAGCACCCCTCCCCAGAGAGCTGGACTGCCCCTGAGGAGCTGGTGGACTTCCTCCTTTCTGACACCAACAATGATGTAACTGACCCTATGTTCCTTTTTGCCTTGGCTGCTGGGAAGCTCAAAGCCAGATTTGGACCTCAGCCTGAGCAACCATCTTGTCTTTCTCTGTGAGTTTGTCTGTTTCTGTTTCTATGTTGTGTTTCCTGACTCTGTTTCTCGCTTTCCTTCCTTGCCTCCCTTCTTCCCTACTTTCTCCCTTCCTCCCTTCCTCCCTTCCTTCCTCACTGTGTGCTATGTTCCTGCCCTTGGAGCCTGCTCTAGAGGAGGAAGGATAAACACATGAAATGAAGAATCCTGAACATATTTATATAATTATAATAAGATAAGGAGGATCAGGTGGCAGGACCACCTACTAGGGACATGAGGGTTTGAGGAAGGCTTTTGGAGCCGAGGTCTGAGGAGTGTGCAGAAGTCCCCAGGTAAGGAATGGGGAGCAAAGGCTGACAACCAGCCCTGGGCTGGAAGGGTGCTTGCTGCACTGGAGCACTGAGGGGGTCAGGCCTGAGGCCCAGGGCACAGACATCAGAGCAGAGTGGCTACCAGTGGGGCATCAGAGATGGGCAGGACCAGCCTCACAGCTCCTGGAAGGGGCTGTCATTTATCCAGAGAGCAGAGGCTACCATGATGTGTGACAAGCTGTGTGCTTTTAAATATGAATCCCTGTTGAAATGAGGAGGCTAGACAGGCAGGAGGCTTGACAGCCAGTGGGAGTGAGACTCCTCAATGGCTTCTGTCTTGGAGAAGTAGAACCCTTGCCTCCTTTGGGGGATAATGAAGACAATTTGCCTGAGAAGGGACAGGCGGGGGGTGGGAGGCATCGCGAGGTACAGACGGCCATCGGGAAGATTCTAGGGCTGGTGTAGTGCGGCCCCGGGACAGTCCCGTCACGCCCTCTGAGCCTCAGTGTCCCTCTGTGGGTGACGGCAGGGGCTCCACAAGGGCCCCAGTCACAGCTCTCTGCCTTGACCGTGAAACTCAGAGATGGTCAGACAGAGCCCCTTGACAAAAGCCCTCCTCGCCAAGTCCAAGATAAGAATCCCCAGAGCGCTGCCACCGCAGCCGTCCCTCAGCCCCTGACCCGCCCTCCGCAGAAGTGGAGCATGGCGACAGAGAGTCTTGGAGAAGCCATTAGGGCCCGGGCCCCGTCACAGATCTAATGCGGTTGTGTTGCTTTAAAAGCCAACCCTGCCCGCCTGCCCTGTCCTCCCGGGAGAGACCCCTGCTCAGGGCAGCGGGCTGTTCCCCCACGGCAGGGGGCAGGAGGCTTCTCAGCGGCCCCAGGCCCCGGTCACATCTCTCAAAATGTGACTCAGGCAGGACTCTCTCGTGAGTCCAAGACCTCCAAGTCAGCATCACTGCTTGGGAGGGAGGCTGTCCTGGCATTTGACCTCCATCTTGGATTGAGGGGGTGACACAGAGGGAGGAGGTGATGGAAGGAAGACGTCTGAGTTCTGGAACCGGCTCTAGCTGGAGTTTGCTGTGTGCCTTTGGCTGGGTCACTGCCCGCTTCACTGCCTTGGTTTTTCCATCTGTAAAATGAGCGTGTTAGCCCGGTGCTGTGATAAGCCCAGCTTCCCAGGTGGCGCTAGTGGTAAAGAAGCTGCCTGCCGACACAGGAGACAGAGGAGGCTCAGACTTGACCCCTGGGTTGAGAAGATCCTCTGGAGGAAGAAACGGCAGCCCACTCCAGTATTCTTGCCTGGAGAGTCCCATGGACAGAGGAGTCTGTCTGGCTACAGTAGTCCAGCTACAGTCCTTGGGGTCACAAAGCAGCGGACACGACTGAAGCGACTAAGTCACACATCCTAAGCAGAGGCCAGCGTGGGGTTAGATAGGCAAGGGACTGACTGGGGAAAGCAACCGGGAAGCCCAGCAGGGCGAGCGAGCGGTAGGCAGGCAGGGCTCCCGGACCAGGACGCAGGTCTGAGCCCTCCACTGTGCACAGGTGCAGGAGGACCTGGGGGTGCTGGCCTGGTGCCAACGTGGCGGTGGCTCCAGAGAGGTGGCAGTTGGATCCTCAGCCACTGTGCCCCTTGCAGGACCTCCTCAAGAAGAGCTGGGGGGCACAACTCCACAGTGCCCACAGCAGGAACCCGGTCCCCACCTGGCTATACTGCAGGACCATGGCTGCGCTGTGGTGTGAACTGGGAAGTGCTGTCTGCACCCGAAGAAGTGAGGATTTGGGGACAGGGCACGGGCAGGGAGCGCCGGCCCACCTTCAGCCTGGGAAAGCTCCAGGGCCAGGCCCAGCCCTGCGCTGTCCATCGGGCCACACCACGAAGGCCGAGGCCAAGGGGAGGGCCGACCAGGGCGGGCTTGGAAGGTCAGGGTGAGGAGCTGGATGAGGCTTTGCTCTGTGGACGTGAGAGAGCCATGGAAAGGCCAGGTCGGCCGAGGGGCTGATGGCGCTGAGCCTCAGGGAGGTTGGCCCGGCTTCGGTTGACCTGAGAATCCAAGCTGAGAGAATCGGGGGCCAGGCCTGCAGGGAGGCAGATGGCCTGGCCTGGGGCCCGCGTTTCCCACCCCTCAGGCCCGGCAGACCAGAGGGTTTTTCCACCTTGGGCTGAGCCTGTCTGGCCCGTCCTGAGAGATGCCTCTTACTTCTCCATTCCTGGCTGACCAGCCAGCATGCGGTGCCCCCAGGCTGGGCTGTGGGACTCACCATAGTGGCCACACTCCATTTGCTGAGTCCCAGCCTTGGTTCCCCTTCTGGAAGTCACAGCAGAAAGAAAGCCCAACTTCCTGAGAGTTCACCCTCCTCCTGGGCCCTTGTTCTCCAAACAACCTGTAAGCCTTGCGCCCCTGCAGAGCCCCAGGAAGCTCCTTGCTCCTTCTTCCTCATCACGAAATCCCTTGAACGGGCCCTTACGTTGGGCCAGGGACCAGGTTGAAAGCTTTCCTAAATTAATTCCTTGAATGTCTATGCACCCCTGACTATGATACACTTTCCTTGCTATTTTGCAGATGAAGAAGCTGAGTTCCAAGACCTGGGACTCCTGTGGCCGTGCTGCAGTGGCTGCACCTGGACACAGCTCTCCTTGAGCAACGAAGCACAGAGAAACTGCACGAGACTAAAGATAACTGTGTGCATGTGCTGTCGGGGCAAGTTTTGGGTCCAAAAGATACAAAGACACCAGAAAACCCAACTGCCACGTTTGAGGAGTCTGGAGCAAAAACCGTCTGTGTGAAGAAACAGCCGGAGGCTTCCCTGGTAGCTCAGTGGTAAAGAATCCGCCCGCCAATGCAGGAAACACAGGTTCAGTCCCTGATCTGGGAAGATCCCACATGCTAAGGAACAATGAAGCCCAGGAGCCACAACTGTTGAGCCCACATGCCACCGCTGCTGAAGCTCATGTGCCCTAGAGCCCGTGCTCTGCCATAAGTGAAGCCGCCTCAATGAGAAGCCCGCTCACTGCAACTAGAGAAAAGTCCTTGTGCAGCAACGAATGCCCAGAACAGCCAAAAATAAATAAATAAATTAAAAAAATTATTTTTTTAAAAGTCTATTAAAAATGTGGAAGAGAAATAAAATGCCTTTTTTAAAAAGAAAAAGCAGGGCACGAGTGCTCCCTGCACAGAACACCACCTCAGGGGGTGGGCAAGACACCCGAGCCACCCCTGCAGCCTGAGCCCCGGACACACCTTACCCTCCTCCCGTGTAAGGAGCAAGCTTGCCCCCGCCTTGAGGAGTAAACAAGCAAGGGAACCTGTTGCTAGTGTTTGCTCTTCCTGCTGTAACAGCAGCCCCTATAAAGCCTTGCTTGAATTTCTTTTTTTTTTAAATTAATTCATTTATTTTTGACTTTGCTGGGTCTCCGTTGCTGTGTAGGCTTTTCCCTCCTTGTGGGGGGCTACTCTCTAGTTGTAGTGCACCGGCTTCTCATTGCAATGGGTTTTCTCGTCAGAGCGGGCAAACTCTAGGTTGCTTGGGCTTCAGTCGTTGCGGCACGTAGACTCCGTAGTTGCAGCTCCCGGGCACTTGAACACAGGCTCAGCAGTGGTGGTCCACGAGCTTAGTTGCTCCAGGGTATGCTGGATCCTCCCAGACCAGGGATCAAACCCGTATCTCCTGCCTTGGCAGGCAGGTTCTTTACCACTGAGCCAGCAGGGAAGCCCTCGCTTAAATTTCTTGTCTGGCCTCTAGTCGACTTATATTGATTGGGGAAGGCCAAGAACCCTGGTGGGTAATGAGAGTTCACCCTCTAGTCCACAGTGGTCAGTGGGGGAACTAGAATTCAAATCCAGATCTCTTTGATCTGCAAGTTTACCAGCGAAGAAAAATTGTAATTGTCCCTCAAATCTTTCCCCTCTTGACAGTTCTCAGGTACATTTTATTTCAACCCTAAAACAAGATGGAGAAAGATACTATTCCCATTGTACAGGTAAGAAAACTGAGGCCAGAGAAAAGCAATAGCTGAAAATTCACACGAGTGGTCAGGGTTGGACAGGAAGAGCCTGGGCCACTGCCCTTTGCCACCACAGGACAGCAACAGAAGTTGGGGTACCATGACCCCAACCCCTCGGCTGCTGCAGCCTGAAGGGAGCTGTGCCGTGCTTAGTCCCTCAGTCGTGTCTGACTCTGTGATTCCATGGACTGCAGCCCACCAGGCTCCTCTGTCCCTGGGGACTCTCCCAGCAAGAATAGTGGAGTGGGCTGCCATGCCCTCCTCCAGCGGATCTTCCCAACACAGGTCTCCCGCATTTCAGACAGATTCTTTACTGTCTGAGCCACCAGGAAAGCCCAAGAATACTATCCCTTCTCCAGGGGCTCTTCCCGACCCAGTCATTGAATTGGGGCCTCCTGCGTTGTAGGCGGATTCTTTACCATTTGAGCTACCAGGGAAGCCTGAAGGGTGCTGAGAGACAGAAAAGGCAGAGACTTTCCTTGTGACCTTCCGCTCTGTGACCAGAGCGCCTTCCGCTCTGGTAGGGATAGACCTTTTGAACATCCCTTAATATCTTTTCTTTAAAAAGGCATAGGACTTACCTGGTGGTCCAATGGATAAGAACCTGCCTCTCTGCCAGTGCAGGCGATGTGCGTTTGACCCCTGGCTGGGGAACTAAGATCCTCCATGCTGTGGGGAGAGGAGCCCCAGCGCTGCTTTGACAGATGCCACCCGCTGCAACCAAGACCCATGCAGCCAACTAAATGAATACTTAAAGCCAAAAACAAAAGTAAGCATTAAAAATGTTTTTAAAAAATTTAAAGTGTTTCCTGTTTAATGACAAAAATAGCACGTGCTCGTAACAGTTTCCTACTCTCCACTAAGCCGTTTCATTCCACCTCTCAACCTTCCTCTGAGAAGCAGCCTCCGCGGTTTGGTCTGGAATCTCCCAGCCCTTGCAATATTTAGTGAGATGAGTATAATTTGGTTCTTATTTTTCTTTCTGTTTTAAAAATGGGCTCAAGCACACAGCAGCAAATTACTTTTTTCAGTTACTATGTAATCTCCACATCAAATGTGTAGTTACAGCAGGTAGTCCGACTTCATCTGCTCAACTGCATGAGGGTTTGGGGTTGTTCCGGAGCGTGTGGCGCTCCGTCTTCCGCAGAAGGGCTTGTTCAGTTGTTCCAGAGGGTTTTGGGCCACTGCCCTTTGCCACCACAGGACAGCAACAGAAGTTGGGGTACCATGACCCCAACCCCTCGGCTGCTGCAGCCTGAAGGGAGCTGTGCCGTGCTTAGTCCCTCAGTCGTGTCTGACTCTGTGATTCCATGGACTGCAGCCCACCAGGCTCCTCTGTCCCTGGGGACTCTCCCAGCAAGAATAGTGGAGTGGGCTGCCATGCCCTCCTCCAGCGGATCTTCCCAACACAGGTCTCCCGCATTTCAGACAGATTCTTTACTGTCTGAGCCACCAGGAAAGCCCAAGAATACTATCCCTTCTCCAGGGGCTCTTCCCGACCCAGTCATTGAATTGGGGCCTCCTGCGTTGTAGGCGGATTCTTTACCATTTGAGCTACCAGGGAAGCCTGAAGGGTGCTGAGAGACAGAAAAGGCAGAGACTTTCCTTGTGACCTTCCGCTCTGTGACCAGAGCGCCTTCCGCTCTGGTAGGGATAGACCTTTTGAACATCCCTTAATATCTTTTCTTTAAAAGGCATAGGACTTACCTGGTGGTCCAATGGATAAGAACCTGCCTCTCTGCCAGTGCAGGCGATGTGCGTTTGACCCCTGGCTGGGGAACTAAGATCCTCCATGCTGTGGGGAGAGGAGCCCCAGCGCTGCTTTGACAGATGCCACCCGCTGCAACCAAGACCCATGCAGCCAACTAAATGAATACTTAAAGCCAAAAACAAAAGTAAGCATTAAAAATGTTTTTAAAAAATTTAAAGTGTTTCCTGTTTAATGACAAAAATAGCACGTGCTCGTAACAGTTTCCTACTCTCCACTAAGCCGTTTCATTCCACCTCTCAACCTTCCTCTGAGAAGCAGCCTCCGCGGTTTGGTCTGGAATCTCCCAGCCCTTGCAATATTTAGTGAGATGAGTATAATTTGGTTCTTATTTTTCTTTCTGTTTTAAAAATGGGCTCAAGCACACAGCAGCAAATTACTTTTTTCAGTTACTATGTAATCTCCACATCAAATGTGTAGTTACAGCAGGTAGTCCGACTTCATCTGCTCAACTGCATGAGGGTTTGTTGGATTGTTCCGGAGCGTGTGGCCGCTCCCGTCTTCCGGCAGAAGGGCTTGTTCAGTTGTTCCAGAGTGTGTGGTTGCTCCCTCTGGTTGTGCTGTTCTTACAAACAAAGCTTCTGTGAATTTTCCAAAACATCTCCTCACTCTCAAGAAAATATTTCCAAAGTCAAGGCAGAATATCGTAGCAGCTAAGCACGCAGACACAGGAGATGACCCTGCATTTAGCGGTTGGGTGACCTTGAACAGGTCAGTGTCTCTGAGGCTCAGTTTTCCCATCTGGAAAATGGGGATAATAACAGTGCTCCTACTTCAGGGGTTTCTTGTCAGCATTCCGCGAGTGCAAACACGTAAGACACTTAAAACTGGCGTGGGAAAAGTGCCACTGGCTATTCCTGTTATTTCTAGGGGTGGGACGGCTGGGTCTCAGACTTTGTGCATTTTTTCAGTTTTACCTGATTTTGCCGAAGAGGACCACCCTGGCCCTCCTGCTCTCACAGCTTCAAGGATACTAGTCCTCCCCACCGCCAGACCTTGGAATCCCTAAAGCAGGATCCGTGCCTTCTGAAAGGTTAGTCATTAGAATTACATTCCCCTCACTGGGCCTCCTGCTGTAGGTTAGGTTCCCTTGGTTGAGCAGAGCTGCAGACTCCTGTGTGCTTCCAGGCCCTGCATTTAACCAAACTCCCAAGCCCACGCAGAACCACAGACCCCATCTTCCTTCTTCTAGGGTCATTTCCTCACTCACAAGCCCTCCATTCAGAGAGGTTCTCTTGCTGTGAATGGAAGAGTCCCAGCCCAAAGCTCAGGGGAGATGGATCTCAGTGATCCACTGAGAGATGGGGGCAGGGCCAGGAGCTACCCACCAGCCTTGGTTTCAGGGCCAGGGCCAGGGTGGGCCAAGCCAGGCCCACAGGGACGCTGACTCTCCAGCGCCTGTAAGTGCCAGGTTGATGCAACCCTGAACTAAACTTCACATCCGGGACACCCGCCTGCCTCACCCTAGTCCTGGCCCTGTTCAGTTTTCTTCTCTGCAAAACGGGAGTCCTAGCTGCAGCCTAGAACCGCAGGTACTGACTCAGGGAAGTCAGTGAGAGAGAGCGAGCTGAGCATCCAACAGGCTTTACCAACACTTGAGTGCTAGATTTAAGATTATCGTTCAAGCTGAGTGTGAAGCAGGAGAGGGTGACTCTGACTAGGGTGACTTGGAAACTCCAATCCAGGACGACCATCCCAGGAGGCAGGTGCATAAGCCAGAAAGGATACTCATGGATGTGTGCGTGGGATACAGGATGTGTCCCCAGTTGAGGGCAAAAGAGATTCACTTGGAACCTTACTCCTTAAGACCCTTTTTTTTTAAAAAAAAATCTTTATTTATTTGACTGTGCTGGGTCTTAGTTGTAGGACTTGGAAACTTTTAGTTGTAGCATGTGGGATCTAGTTCCCTGACCAGGGAGTGAACCCAAGCCCCCTGCATTAGGAGCATGGTGTCTTAGCCACTGGACCACCAGGGAAGTCCCCTCCTTAAGACTTTGGAGAGTCCCCTAAGCCCTTTGTCTGTGAGGGAGCAGCATCCCTTTGGGCATAAAGACCCTGCAGCAACCACAGCTGTGGGGATTTCTGTGAGGTTTGGGGCCAAAGGCAGGGAAGTCAGAAACAGTACTGGGGCTCCATCCCCAGCTCCAACACAGCAGGACCAGCCAAGTGGGGCAAGCAGAGACCCGGGCAGGTGGAGGAGGCCATGCTCTTTCTCAGGCAGGATGCTTGCTCACTCTTCTCCAACCCAGCTTTATTTTTCCTAACCTCGAAACAATCCTAGAAGTCATTATCACTCGTTCTGTTTTAAAGATGAGGTAACAGGTTCAGAATTGGGACATGTCTCCCCAAGGTCCTGGCTCAAGAACCTACCTGAATCTAGGCAGGTTGAAGACTTGTATTGGATCTTCCAAGGAGATAGTTTCTAGGGCACCCCAGATCCTCCCCCACCAGAAGCTCCTTTGCTGACCGAAGCAGACCCGGCCTCTCTGGGGCACTGGGTGGGTGCTGGGCAGGCCAGGCTGCAGGACCCTCCTCATCCGCCTACACCTGCCCCTCCTGTGGGCCTCGCCCCTCCTCCCTGGTGGTGATGGTCACAGCTGGGCCTGTCCCCATTAGCACCATTTCCACTAACCACGCGGAGGTCTGGGTTGGGGGTGGTGCAGATGGGTTCCCCCGGGGCCCAGCCCTCTTTGCTACACAGACTCCACCCTCCCCGTCACAGAAGCCACAGTCTTCCTTGCTCCCCTCTGAGCCCTTGGGCCTCCCTGAGGCCCTCTCAGGGTAACCGGGCTCCCACCTCGAAGCTGCCCTAATGATCTTGGCTTTGGATGGGGGATCAGCCCCCAAGACACAACAGTCTCATCAGTAATAATGAAAGCCACCTCTTTCAAGGGAAGGTTTTCAGAGTGGCCGATGATTACTGGGCATTTATGTGGGAGGGGGATTTGTTTTGCCTTCCTAGCACTTCCAGAGATATAACTGAACCCATTTGACAGCAGAATAACCTGAGATTTAGCTTCTTCTGGAAGCAGACCCTGAGACAAGAGCTTACTGTTGTTTCTTAAGGAGATGAAGCCGGGGAACGCTGGTGAGGAAGAGGCAGAGAGCATCTAGGAGATCACTGTCATAGCAACTGGAGATGATGGCCTTGGGGGATTTGGGAGCTGGTGCAGAACACAACTCAGAATTATCCTAGTTGAAGGGCGAAGCAGCTGGGCTGTTTGTCCTCTGGTGCCCTGTACGTCATTGCCTGAGTGGGGCTTCCTGAGCGTTCCTGCTCCAGCACTCATAGCCTGGCCCCTGAACACCTATTTCACTGAACAACCAGGGAAAGCCCACAGGAAGAGCCACGGAATTAGCAGTAAGCAGCCCACTACTGAGTGAAGAAGTGAGTGCCAAGGTAACACAGCCAGGCATCTGCAATGTGTCCTTCATGGAGGCTCAGAGAGGGGTAGCTACTTGCTCAGGGTCACACAGCTTGTCATTGGTGGAGTCAGGATTTGAACCCAGGTCTGTTCAATACAAAATTTTAATCCCCATGGTAGAAATGAGACCAGGATCAGGGGTTGGATCTGTCTGATGGGGTCTCTGCAATTCAACTCCATACTCTACCACATTAAGGAAGACTTGCCCCTCGCCCAGGAAGATGCTGGAAGAGGCAGAATCAGGCTCCTGTGTTCTCTGAAATCCTACCTTGCCCCTATCCTGGCTGCATCCTGGGATGCTGGGGAACTCAGACAGGTTCATGCTGCCAAAGGGAGGCTGGAACTTCCTTGGACAAAGAAGACGGATGAGAAAGCCCAGGCCATGAGGGCGAAGAATGAAGGAGTGAATAAATGATGCAATAAGCCAACAGCGTCTCTAAGCTCAAATCCTCTTACGTGGTCCAGGCTTTCACCTCCTCCCGCGACTCCACCCACCAGGCCCGGAGAAAAACAGCCCAAAGTCACCTTGCAGCCCACAGGCAGCAAGTGGGTCATTTTGCTTTGCATGTCACCGTGCTATTAAATGTTTCAAGTTTTGCCAACATTTAACCGCTATGGAAATTCACAGAAAAGCTCAAATTTTTAACTTCACTTGAGAAAGCAGAAGTTCTGAAAAAATGAGGCCCACCTTCCTGCACAGTGCGGTTGCCTCTTGGGACCATGCATGGGCTCTCCAGGATGTCACCGCTTCCAGAACTCTCTCTTTTCTCCCTGACGCTGAAGCCAACGTCAGTTGCTACTTTGCAGCTGGAGCTATGGTTTTAAAGCCACTTTCATGACCCCCTGGAATCCCAGAAGTCTGAGAGGAAAAATACCTTCCACTGAAACCTTGGAGCCCTAGGTTTTGATTTGCTGTGTGACCTCACATTGGAGTGGGCTTCCTGAGCTCCGAACTCATAGCCTGGCCCCTGAACACCTATTTCACTGAACAACCAGGGAAAGCCCACAGGAAGAGCCACGGAATTAGCAGTAAGCAGCCCACTACTGAGTGAAGAAGTGAGTGCCAAGGTAACACAGCCAGGCATCTGCAATGTGTCCTTCATGGAGGCTCAGAGAGGGGTAGCTACTTGCTCAGGGTCACACAGCTTGTCATTGGTGGAGTCAGGATTTGAACCCAGGTCTGTTCAATACAAAATTTTAATCCCCATGGTAGAAATGAGACCAGGATCAGGGGTTGGATCTGTCTGATGGGGTCTCTGCAATTCAACTCCATACTCTACCACATTAAGGAAGACTTGCCCCTCGCCCAGGAAGATGCTGGAAGAGGCAGAATCAGGCTCCTGTGTTCTCTGAAATCCTACCTTGCCCCTATCCTGGCTGCATCCTGGGATGCTGGGGAACTCAGACAGGTTCATGCTGCCAAAGGGAGGCTGGAACTTCCTTGGACAAAGAAGACGGATGAGAAAGCCCAGGCCATGAGGGCGAAGAATGAAGGAGTGAATAAATGATGCAATAAGCCAACAGCGTCTCTAAGCTCAAATCCTCTTACGTGGTCCAGGCTTTCACCTCCTCCCGCGACTCCACCCACCAGGCCCGGAGAAAAACAGCCCAAAAGTCACCCCTTGCAGCCCACAGGCAGCAAGTGGGTCATTTTGCTTTGCATGTCACCGTGCTATTAAATGTTTCAAGTTTTGCCAACATTTAACCGCTATGGAAATTCACAGAAAAGCTCAAATTTTTAACTTCACTTGAGAAAGCAGAAGTTCTGAAAAAATGAGGCCCACCTTCCTGCACAGTGCGGTTGCCTCTTGGGACCATGCATGGGCTCTCCAGGATGTCACCGCTTCCAGAACTCTCTCTTTTCTCCCTGACGCTGAAGCCAACGTCAGTTGCTACTTTGCAGCTGGAGCTATGGTTTTAAAGCCACTTTCATGACCCCCTGGAATCCCAGAAGTCTGAGAGGAAAAATACCTTCCACTGAAACCTTGGAGCCCTAGGTTTTGATTTGCTGTGTGACCTCAAGCTAATCCCCCACCCGCTCTGTGCTTCGGTTTCTTTCGTGAATTGAGGGGCAGACAGACGATCTAAGAGCCCTTCTTGCCCACAGTACCCCAGGGTCGATAAAGGCCTGGGGAGCCAAGCAGGCCTTCCTTGGCACAGGCCCCTGTCCACATGTAGGCAGCAAAGAGACCTGACACTCCAAAGCTGCATCCAGGCACTCATAAAGTGGCCTCCACTGGACATTCCAGCAGAGGGTTGGGTGGTCACCCCCTCAGATAAATGGCTCCCCATGCCTGAATGTCCGGTATGCATGTCCGGCAGGCTGGCGGCAGGTGGAGGGGTTGAACACGGCCTCTGCTTCCACAGGCCATTAGGGTCATAACAGCAGCTGCAGCAGAAAGAAAGCCACTCACCAGAGTAAAATGTAATACCCAAAGCTGGTTTGAACATGCAGGGACCTACCCAGGGGCTGGGACCCCCTAGCCCAGGCTCTTGCAGGCCAGTTCCTGCGAAGCCATGCAGGGGTTCAGGGTGGGATGAGGGGAGAGGCCTGGGCCAGGCACAGAAGTTGGCTGGCTGTCTAGGGAGCCAATTCTGAGTCTAGGTATATTCATCTCAACCCAGATTCTTCACACGCCGCCCCTCTGCCTCGGCACTCTGAGCCCAAGTGGTCACTTTCCTAAAGTAGAGCAAACGCTACCATTATCTTTGCAATGACCTCTGCCCCCGTGGTTGGTGCCTTTCCAAGCATATCTGTGGGCCTCCACCGCCTTCGTAGGCATCACCTCTTTCTTGCTAGAGTCATTGTAAAAACCCAATAATAATCAATTTTTGTCAAGAGCATTGGAGATACCCAGCAGTTTGCACTATTTTTCATGAGACTCTGGGCTTCACAGGGCCCACCTGCCACACTCAAGTGCCCCACCACGACTCACACCCATGTCCACACTCACTCCCCCTCCCGCCTCTGCCCACCCTCCCTCCCCTCCTGGGCCTGAGGAGGCCCCCGCCCCGTCCTACCCCCGCCCCTAGTCCCTGTGGCCAGCCACCTCCCAGCCTGCCTTGCGGCCAGCCCCATGGAGCTCCGCTGGGCTCCCTGAAGCCACAGCCTGCCCTGACTCCCACAGCCAAATCGAGTCAAAGACCAATTAATATGCTGATACCTGTGGCCGGCTGAAGTGATGTAGAGCTGATGATTTCTTTTTCCATTTTACTCCAACTGTGGTTTCATTTTCTTTCCCAGCCCTCCTTGGGTCAGTGGTTTTAGGGGCACTAAAGTTCACTTTTGTGGGTAACCTGCACTGTTAGCTGTTGATTTAATTAACTCGGCCTTTCTCTTCCTTGACCAGAACAAGGCCAGACGGGCTACTCTGCAGACACCCATTTGGACCGTCCACAGCCAGAGGCGTCTGGCGGGAGAGCGTGTGGTCCCTGGCAGGCGCTTGCCACTCCGGCTGTCATCTGCTCCACGTTTCCTAAAGCACTTCTGAGCTGCTGTCTCATGAGGCTCTGGGGAGTTGGTTCCATTGGACAGGTGGGGAAACTAAGGCTCAATGAGGTGAGCCTGAACCCTGGGGCCGCAAAGCTAGCCACAAGCAGAGCTGGGCTGTCTTGCCAACTTTGCCTAATGAGCCTCTCTTTCAGAGAGACCGCTTATTCTTGCAAAAGCTTCCCCATTGAAGGAGAGGAAGGGAAAGGCTGGATGACACAAAGGGATGCTAAAGAGGAACAGATGGGTGGGGGCGGGGAGGGGAGAAGGCTGGTTGAAATCACAGCCTCCTGGCCTTGCCCCTGAGGTTCTTCCTCCTGATGGAGCAGACCAGAGTCCTTCGTCCTCTGAGAAATTTCCAAAGTCCTAGCACGAATCCCTCAGTGGCCAGGTGAAGGGAACATTCAGGCCTCAGCATTCTGCCCACAAAGGACGCTGTCAAGTGGCTGCCTCGTGTCGCAGAGGACTGTCAGGGGCAGAGAAGTCCGGAGCAGGAGAGACTAGAGCAGACATCTGACGAGGCTTTCAAAGGAGAGCTTTCAACCGGGGAACGCGCCAGCAGCTGAGGCCGGGGAGGTGGGGAGAATTGCCAGGAGACGCCCTGTGTGGCTTGACCCAAGCCCCTACCATCTCTGGTTCTCAGAGGCATTAACAGATGCTTGCAGCCAACTGTGTGGCCCTTCCAGTCCGTGCAGCTGGTGTTCTAGGGAACTCTGGCTGCCAGCCTAGAGAAGAGAGGGCTCTGGGTTTGGAGACAGACCCTCCTCTGCTCACCTTCGTACGCCACCTCCTCCAGGCAGCTCCCTGCCCCTCACCCACACCCATCCCTCAGCTCTCTGTTCAGGGCTCTGTGGGCTTCTTTTTTCTTTCCTTTTCTTTTTTTCCTTTTGCCACCAGGGTGAATTGTCAATTGATTTGTTATTTATCCCACTGACAACAAAGAGAGCGAAAAGGTAATAATTCTGGGCCCTGGGGTAATTCAATTCCTGTAGCACCGTCAGCTACATTAACTTACTTCCTGGATCTCAATTCAATTAGAGCAACATTCCCCAGCATTAATAAATCAATACTCATGCCATTTGGATATATTTTGAATGTGTTTCATTATACATTGCAGGTCGGGGATGGCTGTTGAATTGGAAGTTAATGGGACAGGACAGGGCAGGTGGGGCTGCCTGGGGAGAAGCTTCCAGCCGTTGACTCTAATTGCCTTTGCTGCTGAAGAGAACGTTAGTAAAACAGGGGCCTGGTTAACTGAGCGAGGCCACCGGAGCTCCTGCGAGCTACAGCTCCGCCCTGGGTGGACGGAGGTGCTGCGGAGGAGAGACCGTGTCCACCCAGTTGGGTATTCATTTGTCCGTTCATCCCCCCATCCACACTCCCAGACTTCCTCCCTTCTCTCCTGCCAGCCATCCTCTCACCCCCTCATCCTCGAATTCTCCTCCCTTCTCTTCACACTTCCTCCAGGCCATCTTTTCATCTTCCTTCCACTCCTCCCTGATCCTCCTCCGGGTACCCCCACCCCTCCTTTCACGCCCGCTCCTTCTCCTAGCCTTCCTCTCATTCTTCAAGTCATCTCCCCACCTCTCCCCACATCTTCTTCCCATCCTTCCTCTTCCCCTCTTCCAGTTTTCTTTCCACCTTTTCACCATTCTATCAATCCAGAACACGGTAACGATGGCCTTCTGGACCCTAGGCTACAGAAGAGACCGTACTGACCCACGCTGACTTCTGGTCTTATAGATACAGATGATATAGATACAGATATTTTTTTGTGAGCTGCCCTGCTGGCTCAGATGATAAAAATTTGCCTGAAATGCAGGAGACCCAGGTTCAATTCATGGGTTGGTACGATCCCCTGGAGAAGGGACGGGCAATCCACTCTAGTAGTCTAGCCTGGAAAATCCCATGGATAGAGAAGCTTGGAGGGTACAGTTCCTGAGGTCACAAAGAATTGGGCACGGCTGCACAACTAACACACAGCCACACATAGGTATGTATCATACATGTTCTTCAACCCCAGAAACTCAGAATCTAAAGAAATAACTGCAACACAGTGTTCAAGAATCACAGCACAAGCAATCAATAACACTTTTGTGCCTGAAAAGCCAGAATGAGGCTCAGAGGGGAGTCGGTGGCAGAAAGGTCTGACTCTCGGGATTGGAGGAGAGTAAGAAAAGGCTCCCCAGAGGAGGTGAAGCCTGGGGCAGGTTTGGAGGAGGAGTAGATCTTGGCTAATTGGCTTGAGGGAGATCAGGAACCGCAGAGAGCCTGAGGAGACAGAGCTGCAAGGCAGGGCTCTCCATCTTGTGCATGGATCCAAAACTATCCAGCAGATCGAGAAAAATGTGATGCCCAGGATCCTCTCTGGGAAGTCTCATGCAGGAAGCCCAGGAAGAGTCAGAAATCATGGTCAACAGCCACAGCCTGTATCTTAGGCCCTATTTGGCTGTGTGACTAAGTCCCAGCCCTCTCTGAGCCTTCCTAGATCTGCAATCGAGTTTCTCATTGGATAATATCCCTTGAGACAGGCGAGAGAGGTGCTATTTCCTTCCTTTGACAAATGAAGGTACTGAGAACCTAACCGACAAGGTACTGGAGTCACCAATGGAGCCTCTGCCTTCCTTGCATGGAGGTGCAGGGCCTTTGCACCTGCTGTGCCCTCTGCTTGGGTCACACTCCCCTCGGGGATCCATGCGGTTAGCCCCTCCCCTTCTGTGCTTGTTATTTATTGCTGCATAACAAATCACCCACAAATTTAGTGACTTAACACAACAAATATTTTTTATCACATAGTTTTTGTGAGTCAAAAATCCAGGAGTGGGCAGTTCTGATGCAGGCTCTCTGACGAGGCTGCAGCTGAGATGTCAGCAGGGGTCACAGTCATCTGAAAGCTTGACTGGGCACCACAGCTAGAGAGCAGACCCCACTCATTGCCGCTAGAGAAAGCCTGCGCGCAGCCAAGACCCAGCACAGCAAACAATACATAAACACGGCTTTTAAAAAGTGAGTCAGCAATTCCAGTCCACCCTCCAAAGGGGACAATTAAGCTGTGTTTCCTGAAGGGCAGAATATCAGAGACTGTGTGGACCAATGTTTAAGTCGCCATATCTGCCTTCAGATCTCACTCAAACATCACCTTATCAGAGACGCTCTCTGACGTATCTATCTGTAAAGACTCCCAGCCTCTCGCTCTCGCCCTCTCTCTCACCTTTCTTTTTTTCCTTCCATGGAATTTTTCACCCCCTGATATCCTATCTGTTTTAACGATTAATCTCGTCTGCCTCTTCCCACTGGTCTAAACTCCACGAAATCAAATACTTGTCCACCACAACAATGGCCCCTGGCACATAGTAGGCACTTAGCAAGGCATTGTTGAATACAAGGATGAACACGGAGCTGAAGGAGGAGAGGGCCGTATGGACTCACCCTCGCTCCTCGTCCCTGGAACCTGACCCTGTCAGATGACTTCTCTGTCACCTGAAACCTCATCCGGTGACAGACGGGGACAGCCTGGTCTGAGAGTCAGTTCCAGTCCCATATCAGCCATTAGCCTTCAATGTGATGCCAGACGGGTCCTCAGCTCCAGCTTGGCCGGGATTCCTCCCTCTCAAAGAAGTGTGCTGGAGTCCTTCTTGCCCTTAATGAGTAGGTTCCCAGCACCTACTAGGTACCACAAGGGTTCTGGGCACCAGACCGACATAGCACCTGCCCTCACAAGGCTGAACCTCCAGAATAAAACCGCCGAGAGTCTTTCCAGCTCCGATAGGCTCCTGTTCTGCCCTCAGGCCGCTGGCAGATGCTGCTGTATATTGAATTATGTCCCCACAGCTTCATATATAGAAGCCCTAATGCCCTAAGGAGATGGGGCCTTGGAGAGGTAATTAGGGCTAGGTGAGGTCAAGAGGGTGGGGCCTTCATGATGGAATTAGTGGTTTTAGAAGAAGAAGAGAGAGATCACTCACTCTTTCCTCTCTCCAGAAGGCGGTTTGTCTGCAAGCGAGAAAGAAGGCCCTCGCTGGGGTTCTAATCGGTGGCACCTTGGTCTCGGACTTTCCAGAACTGTGGGAGAGCACTGTCTGTGATATTTTGTTATAGCAGCCTGAGCTAACTAACACAGATGCTGATGGCCAATAGAACCAGAGGCTCCATATTATGTTGGGATATTTAAGAAGCCTGGTTTCTAAACATCCCCTCATGGGAAGGGGCAGAGGGACACTGGAGGGATGGCTGTCTTTAAAGCCAATCTGAGGGGGCTGTGGAGAACAAGATTCTGCCCCCCACCGGGCCTTTGAACATGCTGTTCTCCCTGTCCTTAGCTTCAGTGTCGGCTCCACCAGGAAGCTCTCTCTGAGTCTGAGTTAGAGGCTTTCTGCTGGTTCCCTGGACATCCTGTAGGAATGTACTCTCCTAAATGGAATCTCACTCTTCCTTCATAACTTGTCTCCACTCAGCATCTTTTGTGAGCCCCCGGAGGACAGGACCCCAAGCCGGGATCTTCAACAGGGACCTCCTTTCTGGATGGAAACCCAGCTTCCATGAAGCTAAGTTCTTTGCCAAGATCACACAGCGGTGAGGTTCTGAGCCGTGGTACAAACCCAGGCCTGCTTGACTCCCCAGTGTGTGAAGCACTTCCCCAGTCTCTCCTGTATCTTCATAGAAAATGAGTCTCAGATGGAGGAACTAAGGTCCAGAGCTCACCCACACCCAGCCAGCCCTGACCCCAGCCCCGCTCACCTGGAGGAAATCTGGCCCAGAGACACATCACCTCTCCTGCAGAGAGCGCTCACGTGTGAGATGCTCACCTGTGCACTCCTGTGTACTCTGCTCAAACACCCTGGAGAACGTTGTCCTCGGTCCTGCTTTTCAGCTGAGAAAACACAGGCCCAGAGCTATGAGGTCTCTTATCTATGATCCTCAACTAGTAAGAGGCAGAGCAGGGGCAAAACCCTGCTCTACTTTGTCTCTAACCCCTAGGCCACCAAACTCCTTCAAAGCACTGAGCGAGGCAGGTCACCATTACTCACTCATTTCATTTAATCAATAATAAATGATTTTGATTTATCCAGGGTGGGGGGTCAGGGAGAGGGATAAAACACTAATTAGGCAGATAGGTAGCCAAGGTGATTTCAGAGAAGGAAGTGCCTTAAAGGGAAGGAGGGCAGGGGAGTGGGGTGGACATCTTTTGTTTGGACCTCCTCTTTGAAGGGGTCACCCTTGGGCTACCGCCTAAGTCTCCAGGAACTAACCGCTCAGGGATTGAGGGAAGCACCAGGGTAGGAAGATGTGCAGCATTTTAATGAAGTTTAAGAGCAGCTTGTATGGCTGACTCAGGTTGATGTGTGACAGTAAACAACAAAACTCTGTAAAAAAATAAAATAAATACATAAAAAGAGCAGCTTGGAGGAGCAGAGGTGGGGGAGGGGATGAAAGCCCCGGGCCCCCAGTCTCTTGGGTGGGGGACCCCACTGGGCAGTGGGCTCCGCCAGGTCCCGTTAGTGATGGAGGGGCCTCAATTCAGAGGTTGGGTGGCTCAAGGAGCCAGGAAGAGAAGGGACCTGTGGGCTGCCACTCTGGGTGAGGCCTCCAGCGTGGGATTCACTGAGTGAAGGCAGCGTGTCTGCCAGACAGAGGCTGGGCCCTGTGGCTGTGCCAGGGGTCTATACTCCTTCTGGCTGCCTCCCTGGGCCCCAGGAGTAGGCAGTAAGCAGCAGTGCCTGGCTACGTGGCCCCGGTGTCCTCATGGGCACTGGGATGGTACTGCTCACAGGGCGAGGGCCTGATTTCAAGGCCTCACAGTTCAGGCACGAGGCCTGGGACCAACCGCAGGAGTCCGAGGCCTGACTGCCTCCTCCTCGAGTGAGGCCCGGGCCAGCCCAAGGCCTTGTATGTGCTCTGCAGGCCCTGGGAAGAGAGGCCTACCCAAGATGAAGTAGAGATCCAGAGCTGAGGCCCTAGGCCTCCCTTCTACCCTTCTTGTCTCTCCTCTCTCTGGCTTCAACCCCTCCAGGCCCCTTCACCCCGAATCTTTGGACAGAGACTGAGCAATAGCCTCCTAAGGAAAGAACGAAGGGCCAGACCTCTACAATCACTTAATGACACCGTCTTTGATATTCAGCCTGGTGGCTGAACCCCTGGACTGAGCCCGCCCCGAGGCCCCAGACGAACCACAGAAGGAGCAGTTGTCCTGGGTCTGCCTAGGTTTTCTCTGAGGCCCCAAGGAGACAGCCCAAGACAATAGGAAGCACATTGACTTTGAAATTCTATTTAAACACCTAGGTTTAAATCCTGGGTCCCCCTCGTGTGAACTTGGGCAAGTCACCTCACCTCTAAGTCTTTAGTTTCCCTTGAAAAATAGGGGTTCAGGGTGTGTCACCAAGGCTGAGTGGAGATTAAGGGAGAAAATGCAAATAAGAGACCCTTGCCCTGGGCGCTCGTCAAACAGCAGCCTCCTCCCGCCGCCCATTTTTCTTGCTTAAATTTATTTTTCCATCCCCACTTTCTTCTGCCTACCCATGTCCCTAATTAGCTGTGTGTGATCCAGCATAAGACTCTCTGTTTGGGCTTCACAGAGTTTGATAGCTGGAGGGACTTCAAGTTTCAGGTAACAATCCGATGTTTGCATGTAATGACAAAGCAAGGCCAAAGGTCAACGCCAAAGCAGAACTTCATCTCTGTGAGGCCACAGCTGTATTGTCGGAATCCTAGCCAGAGGCTCTCCCCGGGTCCTGGCCCTCCTCCCCATTGCCTAGTTATGAGATCTGAGCAAGTCCTATCCTCTCTGGTTGCCTGATAGTTGTCAAATCAGAAGGGGTTGAGACAAGTCAGGGTTTTTTTTCCTTCTCTTTTTCTTTTTCTTTTCTTGGGCCACTCCACGCAGCATGCAGGATCTTCGTTTCCTGGCCAGGGATTGAACCCATGTCCCCGGGAGTAGAAGCACCCTGTCCTAACCACTGGACCATCAGGAAAGTGCTGAGCAGGTGTTTTTGTGAGGATCCTTTTCATTCTGTCTCTATTTTCAGCTTCAGGAGTCGCTGAACTGGATCGGTAGGGCTGCAGCTTTGACCACTTCTGAAGCCACCATGTTGACTCATCTAAGAAGTGAAGTGGCTCAGTTTCCTGCTCCAGGTAGGCCACACCTCCATGTCTTTGCCTGGGTTGGTGTCTGTGCCAGGAACACTCTTCCCACCCTGGCAATCACCTGTGTTCACACCCCAAACACTTATTGCACACCATTAAAATGTCACTTCTGATATCAGGCTTTTCCTGCTCGCCAGCCCTCCTTGGAAAACTAACCTCCCCCTCCTGCTTCCCAGGCCCGAAGCACACACCACTCTCCCTATCGCCCTGATTTTTGTATGTGTCCTGGGAGCTTCTTGAGAACAGGGGTGACTCTGATCCATTTCTGTATCCAGCATCAGGCCTGGCACACAATGGGCAAACTATTGCATGGATTTATTGCGTGGATGAGTTGAGTGAGTGAAGAAATGAGTGAATGTATGATAAGTCACCGTCTAAGGCAACTGGCAGCCTCACTTCTGTCCCTCGCTAAGAATCTGTCCCCTGCCCGGCCCGGCTACCCCAGTGAGCAGTCCTGGCCCACCTGGCCACCAGAGTCACTAATGAGCATTGATCTCCATGGGTCCCATCCATCAGGCTGTTCGAGCTCCTTTCCTTAAAGAACATTAGGGAGCAAATGTATCATCAGTGACTGGAGGCCCAATAAAGCAGGCACCTCGCAAAATTTAGTATTCAACTCGTAAAGGCCTTAAAAGCATTTTTCAATTATGAATGGCCTGGGGGGAGTCATTCTCTCTTCACCGGGGGATGAATAAAGATGGAAAATAATAGCATATCAATATTGTTGCAACTTAGCAGGATTAATCTGGAAGAGTTAAAGGCGTTGCTCTCCCGGCTGCCTGCGTGCCCAGGTGCGCTGGGAAGGACTTGGTCAAGGTGACCCTCACCAGGACCCCGGTGGGCAGGGCTGCCTCCCAACTGATCGGCACCTCGAGTGCCATGACCCTTTCTTCACCACCCTCAGGGCCTCACCCCAGAGCATTTCCTGGCTCTGAGCCACATGAGGCCTCCAGGGCCAGCCTTCTCTTGAAGACCTGCACCACGCTTAGGGTTTAAAAGACGTCTTTAGACTGATGAGTGACAGTTGCTCAAATCTATCCATGTGATCATAGAACTTGCGTCACAGAGCAATACAAGAGAGCGAAGAAGAAAAAGAAAGAAAGAAAGAGGGAGGGAGGAACGATAGAGGACAAAGAAAAAGAGCATATGAAAGCAAAGTACAAAAAAAAAAAAAGAAAGCTAAGTACAAGTCCATGTTTGTACTGTCTCTGCAACCTCCTGTGAATTTTAAATTATTTCAAAATAAGAAATCATAATTTAAAACATAACAAATAAAGTACAAAGAGTGGTTCTTGTAGAAACAAAGGGAATGGGCCTATACCAGTAGAAATATAAATAGGCCTAAACTTTAGAAAACAATTGGCTTTATCTAGTGTAATAGGCAGAATGATCCACCCCACCACCACCACCACCAACAGATGTCTAGATCCCAGTCTCCAGAACCTATGGCTATGTTACGTTATAGGCAAAGGGGAATTAAGATTGCAGATGGAGGTAAGTTGCTAATCATCTGACCTTGGGATGAACATATTATCCTACATTATGTGGATGCGCCGAGTGCGATTGCAGAGTCCTTGTAAGTAGGACAAAGAAGCCTCAGAGTCGGAGGGGCTTTGGAGATAGAGGAAGGGGTCATGAAGCAAGCCGCTAGAAGTTTGGAAAGACACATCAGTTCTTCCTAGAACCTCTAAAAAGAACACAGGCCTGACGATACTTCAATATTAGCTCAGTGAGACTCATTTTGGATTTCTATCTCCAGAACTATAAGATAATAAACTTGTTTCTTTAAACCAAAATTTTCAATTATGAATGGCCTGGGGGGAGTCATTCTCTCTTCACCGGGGGATGAATAAAGATGGAAAATAATAGCATATCAATATTGTTGCAACTTAGCAGGATTAATCTGGAAGAGTTAAAGGCGTTGCTCTCCCGGCTGCCTGCGTGCCCAGGTGCGCTGGGAAGGACTTGGTCAAGGTGACCCTCACCAGGACCCCGGTGGGCAGGGCTGCCTCCCAACTGATCGGCACCTCGAGTGCCATGACCCTTTCTTCACCACCCTCAGGGCCTCACCCCAGAGCATTTCCTGGCTCTGAGCCACATGAGGCCTCCAGGGCCAGCCTTCTCTTGAAGACCTGCACCACGCTTAGGGTTTAAAAGACGTCTTTAGACTGATGAGTGACAGTTGCTCAAATCTATCCATGTGATCATAGAACTTGCGTCACAGAGCAATACAAGAGAGCGAAGAAGAAAAAGAAAGAAAGAAAGAGGGAGGGAGGAACGATAGAGGACAAAGAAAAAGAGCATATGAAAGCAAAGTACAAAAAAAAAAAAAGAAAGCTAAGTACAAGTCCATGTTTGTACTGTCTCTGCAACCTCCTGTGAATTTTAAATTATTTCAAAATAAGAAATCATAATTTAAAACATAACAAATAAAGTACAAAGAGTGGTTCTTGTAGAAACAAAGGGAATGGGCCTATACCAGTAGAAATATAAATAGGCCTAAACTTTAGAAAACAATTGGCTTTATCTAGTGTAATAGGCAGAATGATCCACCCCACCACCACCACCACCAACAGATGTCTAGATCCCAGTCTCCAGAACCTATGGCTATGTTACGTTATAGGCAAAGGGGAATTAAGATTGCAGATGGAGGTAAGTTGCTAATCATCTGACCTTGGGATGAACATATTATCCTACATTATGTGGATGCGCCGAGTGCGATTGCAGAGTCCTTGTAAGTAGGACAAAGAAGCCTCAGAGTCGGAGGGGCTTTGGAGATAGAGGAAGGGGTCATGAAGCAAGCCTCTAGAAGTTTGGAAAGACACATCAGTTCTTCCCTAGAACCTCTAAAAAGAACACAGGCCTGACGATACTTCAATATTAGCTTAGTGAGACTCATTTTGGATTTCTATCTCCAGAACTATAAGATAATAAACTTGTTTCTTTAAACCACTAAGTTTGTGGGAATTTGTTACAGCAGCAGTAGGAAACAAATACATAAATAATGTTTTTGAATGAAATGTGCACATACCCTAAAATTCAGCAATTTTACTCCTAAAAAAAATTAGGGCTTCCCTGATGGTCCAGTGGGTAAAGAGTACTTGCAGTGCAAGGGACACTGATTTGATCCCTGGCCTGGGAAGATCCAATGTGCCGCGGAGCGGCTGGGTTGGTGTGTCCAATTATGAGCCAGTGCACTGGAGCGCATGCGCCCAGAGCCAGTGCTCTGCAACAAAAGAGGCCACTGCAATGGGAGGCCCACACAGGCCAAAGAATAGAGATGGATGAAAATCAAAATGATGACCTAGAGGCAAAAACAAAGAAGAGATTTCCACTCAACATTTCAGAAGAATAAATCTCCTTTAAAAAAAAATTAGGTCAGTGCTCCCTTCAGCAGCACACATACTAAAATTGGAATGATACAGAGAAGATTAGCATGGCCCCTGAGCAAGGATGACACGCAGATTTGTGAAGCATTCCATATTTAAAAAAAAAAAAGGTCATAGCTGTGATGTGGGGACACTTACAAAAATGTTCATAGAGTGTTGTTTGAAATAAGCCAACAAGAAACGCTGCAAACGTCTATCAGTAGGAGATGTATAAGTCCACTGTCATCTATTTCTTCTTGTTCAGTTACTAAGTCGTGTCCGTCTCTTTATGACCCCATGGATTGCAGGATGCCAGGCTTCCCTGTCCTTCACTATCTCCCGGAGTTTGCCCAAACTCATGCCCATTGACTCGGTGCTGCCATCCAACCATCTCATCCTCTGTTGCCCTCTTCTCCTCCTGCCCTCAATTTTTCCCAACATCAGGATCTTTTCCAACAAGTCGTCTCTTTGCATCAGGTGGCCAAAGTATTGGAGCTTCAGCTTCAGCACCCGATCTTCCAATGAGTATTCAGGGTTGATTTCCTTTAGGATTGACTGGTTGGATCTCCTTGCTGTCCAGGGGACTCACAAGAGTCTTCTCCAGCACCACAATTCAAAAGCATCAAATCTTTGGCACCCAGCCTTCCTTATGGTCCAACTCTCGCATCCATACACGACTACTGGGAAAAACATAGAGCTGACTGTATGGACCTTTGTCAGCAAAATGATGCCTCTGCTTTTTAATATGCTGTCTAGATTGGAAACCCACACCAGTATTATTGCCTGGAGAATCCCTTGGACAGAGGAGCCTGGCAGGCTCTGATCTATAGTGATCCTACGGTGTAGAGATTATAGCTTTCTGATAAAGCTGGACCCTACACTGTATTTCCTCTAGGTCGAGTGCCGTAGGAGGACAATAGAATACCGGAAAGCTTCATGGGCTCTGAAAAAAATAAATAAATCTTACTTCCAGGGCAAACCCAAGGAAACAGCAAGACCCCAGAGTGAAAGAGTCTGGATTGTATGCAGGCTGGTAGTCTGGGATAGCTTCGCTGAACTTCCTAAAGCTGGTTTCTGTAGAAAAAGGCATAAATAACCAAAATCTGAAATAAGAAGAAGATACATCACTGCAGAGCTTATGGGTATGAAAAGGATATAAACATTAAGGTAAAAGATAATTATGTTGAGTTTTACAATAATAAAGGATAATTTAGATGAGTTGGACAAATTCCTCAACTAACAGAAACTGACAGAAGAAACAGAAAATCTAGTTAGTCCTGTATACTCTCAAGAAAAGATACTCATTTAAAAAAGAAGTATCACAAAAAATTTTTCAGATATGGTTGGTTTCACTGTTGAATTCTTTCAAACATATAAGAAGGAAATAATATCATTCTTACACAAACTATTTCAAAGAATGATGTTTAAATCATATTTTAATACATTTTGAGGCCAAATAACCCTGATACCAAAGCACTGCAAGAAAAGAAAAATTTTAATTCATCTCTCATGATTAATTAATCACTCTAAGATTCAGTTGTTTCTTTGTAAAGTGGAGATCATAATCTTCCTTGCAGAGTTCTTGTAAAGATAAAATGAAATAGATACAAAAATCCTTACCAAAATATAGGTAGACCCAGTTCATATGTATATAGATTATTATGGCCACAACCAAGTTGGAATTTTTCTCCTTAGGGATGAGAGGTTTAGTTTAACATTTAAAAAGCAATTACATGGTAGATACAAACTATTATATATAAAATAGATAAATAACAAGGTCCTGGGCTTCCCCTGGTGGTCCAGTGGGTAAGGACACCGCCTTGCAGTGCAAGGGACGCTGGTTCGATCCCTGGCCTGGGAAGATCCCACGTGCCACGGAGCGACTGGACTGATGTGTCCAATTACCGAGCCGGAGCTCTGGAGCGCATGCGCCCAGAGCCAGCGCTCTGCAACGACAGACGCCACCGCGATGGGAGGCCCGCAGGAGCCAAAGAACAAAGACGGATGAAAATGGAGAAATGAAAGACCAATAGAAGTGGCTCGCCCGCTCCCCTCCCTCCCCAACCCGACCCCCGCCCAAAATAAATAAATAAATAAATCTTCAAAAAAAAAAAAAAATAACAGGGTCCTACCATACATAACACAGGGAAATATATATATATATATATATATATATATACTGAATCATTTTGCTGTACACCAGAAACTAACACAACATTGTAAACCAGTTAGACTTCAAAATGTTTAAATCAATTACCATAATTGACCATATCAATAGAATAAAGGAAATATATGTTAAAAATTATACAATCATCTCAATACACACAAAAAAAACCATTTGATAAAATTTAACACCATTCACAATTTTAAACTTTTAGCAAATATTTATAAAGGAAAATTTCTTTAACTTGGCAAAAGGTATCTATATGAAACCTCAGCAAACATCATACCTAACAATTTTGAGAACATTCCTCTAAAATTCCTTTTGTTTTAAATTTTATTTATTCATTTATTTTTGGCCATTCTGGGTTTTCACTGCTGCCACAGTCTCTTCTCTAGTTTCAGGGAGTGGGGGATATTCTCTAGTTGAGGTGAGCAGGCTTCTTGTTGCAGTGACTTCTCTTGTTGTGGAACTCAGGCTCTAGGGCACACGGGCTTCAATAGTTGTGGCACATGGGCGCAACAGTTGTGGCTCCGAGGCTCTAGAGCACAGGCTCAGTAGTTGTGGCTCATGGGCTTAGTTGCTCTGCAACATGTGGGATCTTCCCGGATCAGGGATCAAACCCGCATCTCCAGCACTGGCAGGCGAACTCCACCACTGAGCTACCAGGGAAGCCCTGAGACTCCCTTTTTTAAAAAAATTTATTTATTTGGTTGTGCCAGGTCTTAGTTGCAGCATGTGAGATCTAATTCCCTAACTGGGGACTGAACCCTGGCCCCTGCATTGGGAATGCAGAGTCCTGGCCACTGAAGCAGTCCCCACTCTGAGATTTCTAGTAAGACAATTATATCTACTGTCACCACTTCTAATTAACATTGTACTAGGGATCCTAGCTGGGCTTCCCAGGTGGCGCTAGTGATAAGGGACCCACCTGCCAGTGCAGGAGACTTAAGACATACGGTTTGATTCCTGGGTAGGGAAGATCCCCTGGAGGAGGTTATGACAAGCTGCTTCAGTGTTTTTACATAGAAAATCCCATGGACAGAGGAGCCTAGTGGGCTATAGCCCACAGGGTCTCAAAGAGTCAGACACAACTGAAGTGACTTAGCAAGCACACATGTAAGAATCCTAGCCAGAATAACAAGAAAAAGAAATAAAAGGTGTAAAGATTATAAAGGATTAAGCAGAAGAATTGTGGTTGTGTTCACAGAAAATCTAAAATAATTTTAAATTATTTAAATGATTTGACAAATTTGGCAAAGAATTGAATTATTTTTCTAAATATTAATTTAATAATTAAAAATTAAATGTAAACATACATAATTTATAATGGAATCAAAAATATCAAATAGCTAATTATAAGCCTAAGAAGAAATGTATAAGGCCTATACATAGAAAACTAGAAAAAATTACTTAAAGAAATTAGACTTAAAATTAATAGGAGTACACCATGTCCATGGATTAGAATACTCGATATTCTTAATCTATGTATTCTCTATAAATTAGAGAGAATCCATAAGTTTGGATTTAACACAAGTCAAATTCAAATTTCAGCAGGAGTTTTTAGGGCACACGGGCTTCAATAGTTGTGGCACATGGGCGCAACAGTTGTGGCTCCGAGGCTCTAGAGCACAGGCTCAGTAGTTGTGGCTCATGGGCTTAGTTGCTCTGCAACATGTGGGATCTTCCCGGATCAGGATCAAACCCGCATCTCCAGCACTGGCAGGCGAACTCCACCACTGAGCTACCAGGGAAGCCCTGAGACTCCCTTTTTTAAAAAAATTTATTTATTTGGTTGTGCCAGGTCTTAGTTGCAGCATGTGAGATCTAATTCCCTAACTGGGGACTGAACCCTGGCCCCTGCATTGGGAATGCAGAGTCCTGGCCACTGAAGCAGTCCCCACTCTGAGATTTCTAGTAAGACAATTATATCTACTGTCACCACTTCTAATTAACATTGTACTAGGGATCCTAGCTGGGCTTCCCAGGTGGCGCTAGTGATAAGGGACCCACCTGCCAGTGCAGGAGACTTAAGACATACGGTTTGATTCCTGGGTAGGGAAGATCCCCTGGAGGAGGTTATGACAAGCTGCTTCAGTGTTTTTACATAGAAAATCCCATGGACAGAGGAGCCTAGTGGGCTATAGCCCACAGGGTCTCAAAGAGTCAGACACAACTGAAGTGACTTAGCAAGCACACATGTAAGAATCCTAGCCAGAATAACAAGAAAAAGAAATAAAAGGTGTAAAGATTATAAAGGATTAAGCAGAAGAATTGTGGTTGTGTTCACAGAAAATCTAAAATAATTTTAAATTATTTAAATGATTTGACAAATTTGGCAAAGAATTGAATTATTTTTCTAAATATTAATTTAATAATTAAAAATTAAATGTAAACATACATAATTTATAATGGAATCAAAAATATCAAATAGCTAATTATAAGCCTAAGAAGAAATGTATAAGGCCTATACATAGAAAACTAGAAAAAATTACTTAAAGAAATTAGACTTAAAATTAATAGGAGTACACCATGTCCATGGATTAGAATACTCGATATTCTTAATCTATGTATTCTCTATAAATTAGAGAGAATCCATAAGTTTGGATTTAACACAAGTCAAATTCAAATTTCAGCAGGAGTTTTTGGTGGAAACTAGTAAGTTAATTTAGATTTTTTTAAATGAAAATGCAAAGGTCAAGAATAGCCAAGATGATCTTGAAGAATGAAGTTAAAGAACTTAAGCCACTGAATATCAAGACTTATTATAAAAGTAAAATAATTAAGACAGTGTGGTATCAATATAGAGACAGGGGTTCCCTGGTGACTCAGACTATAAAGAATCTGCCTGCAATGCAGAAGATGTAGGTTCAATCCCCAGGTTGGGAAGATTCGCTGGAGAAGCGAATGGCAACTAACTCCAGTATTCTTGCCTGGAGAATCCCATGGACCAAGGAGCCTGGAGGGCTACAGTCCATAAGATCACAAAGTGTCAGACGTGACTGAATGACTGACACTCTTGTTCTCTTTCTCATTAATGCCAAGACAAGTAGACCAATGGCACATAAAAATAAAGAAGATTCCATTTCTTCCCCATCTGAGTTGACAGACTGAGGTTTTTACTCGTGCCACAAATACCATAGATACCATAAGGGAGCATCTGATGGATGGGCCTTGACTTTGTCATGAGGTCAGGAATGTTTCCTTGATGAAATGATAAGAAACCTGAGATCTGAAGAAAAAGCAGAGAGAGTATGTGCAAAGGCCCTGTGGGTGAAAAAACTGGCTATTCAAGAATTTAAGAGAGGGTTCATGAGGCCTGAGCATGGAGTGGAGAAGGGTCAAGGTAGGAGCTGTGGCCCCAGCAATCAAAGGTCAGAATGGCCTTGAGGGCCACAGTAAGAAACATGATCTCATTTCCACGTTCACAGGGTTCCCTGCACCTGCTCCGGCACTTGCTGCCAGAAGGCTGTGAGCATCACAGGAGGGGATACAGGCTCTGTGTCACCTTGGTGGCAACAGAAGGTACCCAGAGGTACTTGACGAAGACCTGTGACGGCAGGGTGGGGACAAGAGCCAGGGCCAGCGACTCCTGTGCAGGACGCTCTCTGTTCACCTTGGAGCCTCCAGGCTTCCAACAGCTCCCCAAGATTCCCTAGAATTCCACGCCTCCCTCTCCCTTAAATACAAACACAGAAACGCCTTTTGCTTTACACACAAGACCTTATCAACACTGTGCTGACCTTGTCTTCTCCCTCAAGAATGCGGCCACAGGGTCAGGGTTTGCGTCTCGTCTCTCCGTCTTCAGCTCTTGACGTAGGGCCTGGAGCTCAGGCGGAATCAGCAGACACTTGATAGAATGTTTTCTGACAGTTCTGTGCTCAAATCTCAGCTCCACTTCCTACCTCCTCGGTAACTTCAGGTCATTTAATTGGGCTTCAAAAACTCACTTGTTCGTCTGTAAAATGGGGATGATAAGCGCTATCTCCCTCCAAGAATTCTGTGAGGATTGCATGAGACCACGGGTGAAGAGTGCACAGCTGAATCTGACACATCCTCCATGCTCAAGAAATGTTAACAGTCATCATTATTCTCTGAGTCTCAATTTTCTCATCCATAAAATGGACAACTAAATGAATGTATCTGTGTGTGATATGAGTGGAGATGCTCACAAGCTTCCTTATCTATTTCATAGAAATGTTCATCTGACAACTTTTAGATTGAAGTACCTTTACTCGTGCCACAAATACCATAGATACCATAAGGGAGCATCTGATGGATGGGCCTTGACTTTGTCATGAGGTCAGGAATGTTTCCTTGATGAAATGATAAGAAACCTGAGATCTGAAGAAAAAGCAGAGAGAGTATGTGCAAAGGCCCTGTGGGTGAAAAAACTGGCTATTCAAGAATTTAAGAGAGGGTTCATGAGGCCTGAGCATGGAGTGGAGAAGGGTCAAGGTAGGAGCTGTGGCCCCAGCAATCAAAGGTCAGAATGGCCTTGAGGGCCACAGTAAGAAACATGATCTCATTTCCACGTTCACAGGGTTCCCTGCACCTGCTCCGGCACTTGCTGCCAGAAGGCTGTGAGCATCACAGGAGGGGATACAGGCTCTGTGTCACCTTGGTGGCAACAGAAGGTACCCAGAGGTACTTGACGAAGACCTGTGACGGCAGGGTGGGGACAAGAGCCAGGGCCAGCGACTCCTGTGCAGGACGCTCTCTGTTCACCTTGGAGCCTCCAGGCTTCCAACAGCTCCCCAAGATTCCCTAGAATTCCACGCTCTCCCTCTCCCCTTAAATACAAACACAGAAACGCCTTTTGCTTTACACACAAGACCTTATCAACACTGTGCTGACCTTGTCTTCTCCCTCAAGAATGCGGCCACAGGGTCAGGGTTTGCGTCTCGTCTCTCCGTCTTCAGCTCTTGACGTAGGGCCTGGAGCTCAGGCGGAATCAGCAGACACTTGATAGAATGTTTTCTGACAGTTCTGTGCTCAAATCTCAGCTCCACTTCCTACCTCCTCGGTAACTTCAGGTCATTTAATTGGGCTTCAAAAACTCACTTGTTCGTCTGTAAAATGGGGATGATAAGCGCTATCTCCCTCCAAGAATTCTGTGAGGATTGCATGAGACCACGGGTGAAGAGTGCACAGCTGAATCTGACACATCCTCCATGCTCAAGAAATGTTAACAGTCATCATTATTCTCTGAGTCTCAATTTTCTCATCCATAAAATGGACAACTAAATGAATGTATCTGTGTGTGATATGAGTGGAGATGCTCACAAGCTTCCTTATCTATTTCTGTAATGATTGAAATGTTCATCTGACAACTATTGCATTGGTCACTTTTGTTAAATTTTGGCCTCTTTTATTGGTTTTTTTATTTATTTATTTTCATCCATCTTTATTCTTTGGCCTGTGTAGGCCTCCCATTGCAGTGGCCTCTCTCGTTGCAGAGCACCGGCTCTGGGCACATGCGGTCCAGAGTGCTGGCTCATAACTGGACACACCAGTCTAGCTGCTCCGCAGCACGTGGGATCTTCCCTGGGCAGGGATTGAACCAGCGCCCCTTGCAGTGCAAGGCAGACTCTTTACCCACTAGACCACCAGGGAAGTCCACATTGGTCACTTTTATTTTTTTAAAGTGACTTTATTTATTTATTTTGGTGGAGGGGGGGTGGAGTGGGGAGGGAGGGGGCAGGTGGGCCACTTATACTGGTGTTTCATTTATCCATTTTCATCCATCTTTGTTCTTTGGCCCGTGCGGGCCTCCCATCGCAGTGGCCTCTGTTGTCGCAGAGCACCGGCTCTGGGCACATGCGCTCCAGAGCTCCAGCTCAGTAATTGGACACATCGGGCCAGCCGCTCTGTGGAACGTGGGATCTTCCCAGGCCAGGGATCGAACCGGTGCCCCTTGCACTGCAAGGCGGTGTCCTTACCCACTGGACCACCAAGGAAGCCCCACATTGGTCACTTTTAAAATGAGTGTATCTTACCCTTCTGGAATTGTCACAAAGATTAAACAAGGCAGTTAGCACTTAGCACAGTATCTGTTTCCAATACAGTTCAATAAATGGTGAATTTGGTTTTTACCAACAATAAGCAGCATCCTTTGCCCTGGAATAGGTCCTCTCAGCATGCCAGGTCTTGCCCTGTCCATCCAGCAGGTGTCTTCTTGGAGATATTCAGGTGTTCCCTGGATGACGCAAAAAGCAACGAGGCCCTCCTCCCACCATGACCTGTGCCTTCTCCCCTGACTTCTCCTATAGAGCATCTAACCCTGGAATCTTTAGACTGCCTCCTTCCAGGATAAAAAGGACACCAAACTGGTGACTCCATCCAGCTTCTGGCCATCAAACCAAAACGTAATTTCAGTCCTAATATCACATGCAAGTGAGCCCTAATTTCAGAGAAAGACATTGGTGTTCTTACGTGAAACAGGCCACCGGATTTGGAGCTGGGCAGCCACTACCTCTGTCCTTGGGAGACAGGGCGAGCCCAGGGCAGCCACGAGACCAAGGCCCAGGTGCCCCAGGAAACAGGATCTGTGGTTCCTGTAGACTCTAAGGCAGAAAGGAAAATTCTTAGCTTGTCCCTCTGACTCCCACCCAGGGCTAAACTTCATAGAAACTTAATCCTGGGAAGAAGGCTCTACTCCTCCACTACCTCCTTGGATGGGACCATCTCATCTCTTAGCTCCACCAGAAAGATGGTCTTTTTGCTGATTCCTCCACTTCCATTTTTAGCCCCTGTGTTAGTCAGGTCAGCTTAAGCAGTGCTTTTTTTGGAGGGTGGAGTGGAGGAGGGGCAGGTGGGCCACTTCTATTGGTCTTTCATTTGTCCGTTTTCATCCATCTTTGTTCTTTGGCCCGTGTGGGCCTCCCATCACAGTGGCCTCTGTTGTCACAGAGCACCAGCTCTGGGTGCATGCGCTCCAGGGCTCCGGCTTGGTAATTGGACACATCAGTCCAGCTGTTCCGTGGCATGTGGGATCTTCCCAGGCCATGGATCGAACCGGTGCCCCTTGCACTGCGAGGCGGTGTCCTTACCCACTGGACCACCAAGGAAGCCCCACATTGGTCACTTTTAAAATGAGTGTATCTTACCCTTCTGGAATTGTCACAAAGATTAAACAAGGCAGTTAGCACTTAGCACAGTATCTGTTTCCAATACAGTTCAATAAATGGTGAATTTGGTTTTTACCAACAATAAGCAGCATCCTTTGCCCTGGAATAGGTCCTCTCAGCATGCCAGGTCTTGCCCTGTCCATCCAGCAGGTGTCTTCTTGGAGATATTCAGGTGTTCCCTGGATGACGCAAAAGCAACGAGGCCCTCCTCCCACCATGACCTGTGCCTTCTCCCCTGACTTCTCCTATAGAGCATCTAACCCTGGAATCTTTAGACTGCCTCCTTCCAGGATAAAAAGGACACCAAACTGGTGACTCCATCCAGCTTCTGGCCATCAAACCAAAACGTAATTTCAGTCCTAATATCACATGCAAGTGAGCCCTAATTTCAGAGAAAGACATTGGTGTTCTTACGTGAAACAGGCCACCGGATTTGGAGCTGGGCAGCCACTACCTCTGTCCTTGGGAGACAGGGCGAGCCCAGGGCAGCCACGAGACCAAGGCCCAGGTGCCCCAGGAAACAGGATCTGTGGTTCCTGTAGACTCTAAGGCAGAAAGGAAAATTCTTAGCTTGTCCCTCTGACTCCCACCCAGGGCTAAACTTCATAGAAACTTAATCCTGGGAAGAAGGCTCTACTCCTCCACTACCTCCTTGGATGGGACCATCTCATCTCTTAGCTCCACCAGAAAGATGGTCTTTTTGCTGATTCCTCCACTTCCATTTTTAGCCCCTGTGTTAGTCAGGTCAGCTTAAGCAGTGCTGCAGTAACACATGATCTCCTTGTCTCAGCAGCTTACAGGAAAAAGATTTATTTTTAAATTTTTTTTTAAATTTTTATTTATTTATTTATTTTTACAGAGTTTTGTTGTTTACCGCCACATATCGACCTGAATCTGCCATAGGTGTACATATGCCCCCCTAATCCTGAGCCTCCCCGCATCTCCCTCCCCATCCCACCCCTCCAAGTCACCACAGAGCCCCTGTGTGAGATCCCCTCGTCCCACAGCATATTTGCCTCCCTCACCCCAGTGCCCATGAGACTGTTCTCCATGTCCGTCTCTCCATTGCTGCTCTGCGTATTCATTTATCAGCGCCATCTAATCAAGATTTATTTTTTGGTCACACGGCCTGTTCACTGCCAGTAAGATGCAGCTCTGGTGCATGGCATCTTTACTCTGTACCTGGATAGATGGAACAACCTCCCTCTAGAACATTGCAGGTTGTTCTGGAGGAAGAAAAAGGGACCTTGCAAATCACACGATGCCTAAAGGCTCCTGCCCCAAGTGGCACAGGTCGCTCCCACTCCCATTTCAATGGCCGAAGCGAGTCACATGACCAAACTGGAAGTCAGCAAGGTAGGAACGCAGGATCATCCCACCAAGAGAAGGGAATGATTGAGAACAATAATATGATCTACCCCCATACATTCTGCCCCCACCCCACTGTACAACAATACATTTCCAGTTAAACAGAGTAATCTTTAAAAACATAAACCTGGGCTTCCCTGGCAGTCCAGTGGGTAAAGAGTCCACCTTGCAGTGCCAGGGATGCCAATTCGATCCATGGCCCGAAAAGATCCCATGTGCCACGGAGTGGCTGGACAGGTGTGTCCAATTACGAGCCGGCACTCTGAAGCGCATGCGCCCAGAGCCAGTGTTCTGCAACAAGAGAGGCCACTGCAATGGGAGACCCACACAGGCCAAAGAATAAAGGTGGATGAAAATAAAAATGATGACTTAGAGGCAAAAAAAAAAAAAAATCCCACAATGTCCCCTTCTTCAGACTCTCTAGCTTTCATCATTTTTTTGTCTTTTTCCTTATTTTGGCCACTTCTATTGATGTTTCGTTTATTCATTTTCATCCATCTTTGTTCTTTGACCTGTGTGGGCCTCCCATTGCAGTGGCCTCTTTCGTTGCAGAGCTCTGGCTCGGTAGTTGGACACATCGGTCCAGCCACTCTGCAACACGTGGGATCTTCCCAGGCCAGGGATCGAACCGGTGCCCCTTGCACTGCAAGGTGGTGTCCTTACCCACTGGACCACCAAGGAAGCCCTTCAACCTTCATCTTTAGAACAAAATCCAAATACCTGGCGAGACTGGTCCTGCTGCCCTCCCACATCATCTTCAATTACATTCCTCTGTGTGGACACCAGCTCCACAGACACTGGCCTCTGAATGTTAAAGCTCTTTCCTACCACAGGGCCTTTGCACTTGTTGTTGCCAAGGTCTAGGTCAGTGCTTTAATTCAATTCTTTCCAGGTCTGGCTCTTCTCATTTTTTAGGGATCAGCTTATACATCACAGAAGAGCGACTCCCTTGACCACCACATGATTCTCTCTCATAATGCCGTTTACATCCTTCCCAGCACTTAGCAAGCTGGAATTATTTCGTGTACATAGTAGTATTATTGCTCATTGACTATTTCTTCCACACGCACGCTGGAACCTAAGCTTCTTGGGTCTCTATGCTGCTCTGTTACCTCGTTCCTCTTACTCAGCAGTTCAGCAAATGATCATGACATGAATGAAGGAATCAGGTTGAGACAAGCGGCAAGCCTAGTCCAGATAGTCCAGTGGATGTAAGTATCTTGAAACCCTCCAACCAAGAGACATCCCCAGGATGTCAGGGCAGGGTGGGCAGGGGACAGCCTACGCCTCAACTCCTCCTTGTCTTTGCCCATCCACTGCAGTCCCCTAGAACCAGAAGACATGTTTTATGCCACCTAAAAATTAAAGCAGAGGCCACCGCTATTGAGCAGTTACTCCAGACCGGGTGCTGGAGTCTGCACCCTACTGGCAGTATCTTAAGTGTTCGCTGCAAGCTTGTGAGATGGGCCCTACAATGCTTGATTTGCAGAGGCGGAAACTGAGGCTCAGTGCAGCTGACCAATCTGCAGCTCACAGGTGGAGGAACTGTGATAGGAACCCAAGACTGGCTCCAAGCGAGGCCTGGGCAGGACTTCGGTGCCACCTGAGAGTTCCAGAAGAAGGCACTGTCTTGACACGTGTCGTGGCAGCATCCTGGTCCCAGAGAGGCCCACGTCCCACCCCCTGAAATCTGTGATGTGCAAAGGGACCCGGAGGGCATGCTTAAATTAAGGGTTTGACACGGAGGAGTATCCCGGGTCACCCCTCGCGACTTCTTTGGGACCACCTGGATGGCCATCTGGCAGGAGAGTCAGAGCGACAGAGAGGACTGGGAGATGCTGGCTGATGGGTTTAAACAGGGAGGGAGGAGGTCACGAGCCGAGGACTGTGAGTGGCCTCTAGAAGCTGGAGGAAACGGATTCTCCCCAGAGCCTCCAGGAAGAACACAACAGACTGACATCTTGACCTTAGTCCAGTGACATGTCTGACCTACAGATCTGTAAGAGAATAGATCTGTGCTGTTTAAAGGCAGGAAGGTAGGGGAATGTGTCACAACCTAGCACAGCCCCCACTGCACTGGGCACATGTGCTGCCTCCCCAGTCTCCCCCAATGAACCGCTGGTTCCCTTGTGGCAATGTTGGGGTATACAGTAGGCTCTCGATAATGACTCAGAGTGTTTAGTTTGTGGCAGGCAGGAGTGAAAAGGATTCATGTGAGTCCAAGAGGAGGAGGAGGAGAGGATACCTGGTGAAGCCAGACAGGTTGTGGGGGAGGCAGGCAGGATGCTGGCTGGAGAAGCCTCAAAGGTCAGCCCCTGGAGCAAGGCACAGGCCAGATCCCACTGCTGGGAGGATCCCCCAGGCTAGGCCAATCACTCCCATTTTATACATGCAAAGGCCGAGACCCAGAGAGGGGAAATGACTTGACCAAGACCACTAAGCAAACTGGTGGCCAAGATGGGATTAGGAATTAGCTCACTGACTTCAGTCAGCCTTGTTCCTCTGTCTCTGGTCAGCCTTGCCCCACCTTGAATGGTAAAGATGTCCCTCATCTAGGGACCTGGAGTGGCAGATTACAGATAGGCCAGAGCCTGGGGACGAAGTACTGGCAGGGTAGGGGAGGGGTGTGGAGAGGACCTAGACATGCTCCTTACCCGACAGCTCTACCACATTCGTTCTCTGGGGATCAGAGACCCAGGTTCTAGGCCCAGCTCTGCCACCCAGTGACTTCCGGCAAGCTTCTCTCCTCTTTGAGCCTGTTTCCCCACCAAGGCACTTAACTTGACCTCTGAGACTTCTTCTGGCTCTTGTATAGTGTGATCTGCCATCAAGCCTGCCTTGCTCTCAGCCCCCCGTAGCTGTGACCCCAGGACCCCGTGGCTTCTCCGCAAGTTCACCTGCTCGCCAGACTCTGCCCTGCCCCCCACCCTGGGCTCAGCAATAGGTGTTTCTCACCCTGCCCTGGCTTTTACCCTCCCTTCCCACTTCCCTCCCACCACAGTTGAGTTTGCAGGCTACCCTGCTCTGGGGTCCTAGCCCCAAAGAGAGAGAAGAGGGGCTCAGATTACACAAGGCAAAAAGCTGACATCTTGACCAGTCCAGTGACATGCTGACCAAATGTGTCTGTGCTGTTTAAAGGCAGGAAGGTAGGGGAATGTGTCACAACCTAGCACAGCCCCCACTGCACTGGGCACATGTGCTGCCTCCCCAGTCTCCCCCAATGAACCGCTGGTTCCCTTGTGGCAATGTTGGGGTATACAGTAGGCTCTCGATAATGACTCAGAGTGTTTAGTTTGTGGCAGGCAGGAGTGAAAAGGATTCATGTGAGTCCAAGAGGAGGAGGAGGAGGGATACCTGGTGAAGCCAGACAGGTTGTGGGGGAGGCAGGCAGGATGCTGGCTGGAGAAGCCTCAAAGGTCAGCCCCTGGAGCAAGGCACAGGCCAGATCCCACTGCTGGGAGGATCCCCCAGGCTAGGCCAATCACTCCCATTTTATACATGCAAAGGCCGAGACCCAGAGAGGGGAAATGACTTGACCAAGACCACTAAGCAAACTGGTGGCCAAGATGGGATTAGGAATTAGCTCACTGACTTCAGTCAGCCTTGTTCCTCTGTCTCTGGTCAGCCTTGCCCCACCTTGAATGGTAAAGATGTCCCTCATCTAGGGACCTGGAGTGGCAGATTACAGATAGGCCAGAGCCTGGGGACGAAGTACTGGCAGGGTAGGGGAGGGGTGTGGAGAGGACCTAGACATGCTCCTTACCCGACAGCTCTACCACATTCGTTCTCTGGGGATCAGAGACCCAGGTTCTAGGCCCAGCTCTGCCACCCAGTGACTTCCGGCAAGCTTCTCTCCTCTTTGAGCCTGTTTCCCCACCAAGGCACTTAACTTGACCTCTGAGACTTCTTCTGGCTCTTGTATAGTGTGATCTGCCATCAAGCCTGCCTTGCTCTCAGCCCCCCGTAGCTGTGACCCCAGGACCCCGTGGCTTCTCCGCAAGTTCACCTGCTCGCCAGACTCTGCCCTGCCCCCCACCCTGGGCTCAGCAATAGGTGTTTCTCACCCTGCCCTGGCTTTTACCCTCCCTTCCCACTTCCCTCCCACCACAGTTGAGTTTGCAGGCTACCCTGCTCTGGGGTCCTAGCCCCAAAGAGAGAGAAGAGGGGCTCAGATTACACAAGGCAAAAAAGCATCTGACCCTATGTCCGAGTCTCTCCTGCCCTCAACTTTCCATGGGCCATCCCAACCCTCCTTTCAGACCTACTAGAACCACTGCATGCCTAGGCCCTAGACTTTGGTCCCTGGGTCCTGAATAGCTGTGCTTTCTCCTCAGTCTTCAGAAGTCTTCAAACTCCTCCCAACCCCAATATCCTGGTACACCCAGAGACTGTCCAGCTCCCCAGATCTCTTGGATTTCATCCATGGAGAGGCTTACAAAGGAGTGAATTCTAGACTGAAATCAATGCACAGAGAGGGTCAGCAATGGCCTGGAGGACACATAGCGATGTCACGGAGTCCCCATATTCAATGTTTTCACCTGGAACCACTCCCCCGCACCCCTACCTCTGCTCGTCAACCTCCCCCAACCGCCTGAAGGACGGGGAGAGCAGCCAGCCCATGACCGATGGCCAAGACCACAGCGATGCTATTCTTTCCTCGAGTGAGCTCCACCCATCCTGCGCCAGATTTAGCTATTTAATGCAGCCAGGCCTGCTCTGCCCCTGACTCTGAGATTAGCTCTGAAACGGGGCTTTGAATGCCTGCCCAGAGATACTCAGCTTAAAACACCAGGAACCAGGAAAAAAAAAAAAAAGATCGACCACATTTAATGGAGCTGTTAGCGGGTGGGTCCGGGCCGTCCATTATGCGGCCAGGCCAGCCCAGGGAGCCCAGCCACGTGGCTGCCTGACCGCAGCATTAAGGCGACATTAGCCCACAGGCCAGGCTGCAGGGGAGGAGCTGCCAAAGCCCAGGCCTCAGGCCTGCCCCTCCCACCCCCCAAGGCCCAGAGCCCCAGGGATTCTGGGGGCCACTCAACAGGCAACAGAGATAAATCAATCCCTTCTGATCTTCCCTGGTGGCTTAGATGGTAAAGAATCTGCCTTCCATGTGGGAGACCTGGGTTTGTAGCTGTGACCCCAGGACCCCGTGGCTTCTCCGCAAGTTCACCTGCTCGCCAGACTCTGCCCTGCCCCCCACCCTGGGCTCAGCAATAGGTGTTTCTCACCCTGCCCTGGCTTTTACCCTCCCTTCCCACTTCCCTCCCACCACAGTTGAGTTTGCAGGCTACCCTGCTCTGGGGTCCTAGCCCCAAAGAGAGAGAAGAGGGGCTCAGATTACACAAGGCAAAAAAGCATCTGACCCTATGTCCGAGTCTCTCCTGCCCTCAACTTTCCATGGGCCATCCCAACCCTCCTTTCAGACCTACTAGAACCACTGCATGCCTAGGCCCTAGACTTTGGTCCCTGGGTCCTGAATAGCTGTGCTTTCTCCTCAGTCTTCAGAAGTCTTCAAACTCCTCCCAACCCCAATATCCTGGTACACCCAGAGACTGTCCAGCTCCCCAGATCTCTTGGATTTCATCCATGGAGAGGCTTACAAAGGAGTGAATTCTAGACTGAAATCAATGCACAGAGAGGGTCAGCAATGGCCTGGAGGACACATAGCGATGTCACGGAGTCCCCATATTCAATGTTTTCACCTGGAACCACTCCCCAGCACCCCTACCTCTGCTCGTCAACCTCCCCCAACCGCCTGAAGGACGGGGAGAGCAGCCAGCCCATGACCGATGGCCAAGACCACAGCGATGCTATTCTTTCCTCGAGTGAGCTCCACCCATCCTGCGCCAGATTTAGCTATTTAATGCAGCCAGGCCTGCTCTGCCCCTGACTCTGAGATTAGCTCTGAAACGGGGCTTTGAATGCCTGCCCAGAGATACTCAGCTTAAAACACCAGGAACCAGGAAAAAAAAAAAAAAGATCGACCACATTTAATGGAGCTGTTAGCGGGTGGGTCCGGGCCGTCCATTATGCGGCCAGGCCAGCCCAGGGAGCCCAGCCACGTGGCTGCCTGACCGCAGCATTAAGGCGACATTAGCCCACAGGCCAGGCTGCAGGGGAGGAGCTGCCAAAGCCCAGGCCTCAGGCCTGCCCCTCCCACCCCCCAAGGCCCAGAGCCCCAGGGATTCTGGGGGCCACTCAACAGGCAACAGAGATAAATCAATCCCTTCTGATCTTCCCTGGTGGCTTAGATGGTAAAGAATCTGCCTTCCATGTGGGAGACCTGGGTTTGATCCCTGGGTCAGGAAGATCCCCTGAATGGCTACCCACTCTAGTATTGTTGCCTGGAGAATCCCATGGACAGAGGAGCCTGGTGGGCTACAGTCCATGGAGTCATAAAGAACTAGACACGACTGAGGGACTTTCACGCGGTCACTCATGGTGACCTCAGGACCTGGATATGGCCCTTCAAGGCCTAACATGTCCACACATACTGCCTATCCGAGCTCTATTGTGGTGACAAAGATGGCACCAGTGAGGCATCCTGGGGTCCCCTGGCCCCCAAAGGGTGCTCCTGCCTGACACGTTCCCATGGCTGCTGCTCTCCTTTTGCGGTTTAAAAATTGCCCTCATTAACCTACACCTGACTCTCGGACACGATCTCCCTAATTGTGATCCAGGAAATGTCAGTCTCGCAAGATGCTTCATAGAAAATAGAACGGGGAGAAAAGATTCAGCCACTGCGTACGTTTTGGGAAGTACAGTTCCCTCCTGAAGAGCTGCAAGGCTAGTAAATGCTCTGAGAAGTCCTGCAATACAGTCTGATTTTACTTCAACCGTTTCCCAGACTGATTACAGAGCCTTCCCCTTTATCTTGGCAGGACCCCCCGAGATAAGCCTGAGATGCTGAGGGCCTAATGTTCCAGGGAACACTCTTTGGAAAATGGCACTTTATGGGTCTGAGTCCCTCTCCTTTCTCAAGCCCAGTGGTGGGGCTTCAAATTAATGCCCTGTTACTCTGAGATTAGCTCTGAAACGGGCTTTGAATGCCTGCCCAGAGATACTCAGCTTAAAACACCAGGAACCAGGAAAAACAAAGATCGACCACATTTAATGGAGCTGTTAGCGGGTGGGTCCGGGCCGTCCATTATGCGGCCAGGCCAGCCCAGGGAGCCCAGCCACGTGGCTGCCTGACCGCAGCATTAAGGCGACATTAGCCCACAGGCCAGGCTGCAGGGGAGGAGCTGCCAAAGCCCAGGCCTCAGGCCTGCCCCTCCCACCCCCCAAGGCCCAGAGCCCCAGGGATTCTGGGGGCCACTCAACAGGCAACAGAGATAAATCAATCCCTTCTGATCTTCCCTGGTGGCTTAGATGGTAAAGAATCTGCCTTCCATGTGGGAGACCTGGGTTTGATCCCTGGGTCAGGAAGATCCCCTGAATGGCTACCCACTCTAGTATTGTTGCCTGGAGAATCCCATGGACAGAGGAGCCTGGTGGGCTACAGTCCATGGAGTCATAAAGAACTAGACACGACTGAGGGACTTTCACGCGGTCACTCATGGTGACCTCAGGACCTGGATATGGCCCTTCAAGGCCTAACATGTCCACACATACTGCCTATCCGAGCTCTATTGTGGTGACAAAGATGGCACCAGTGAGGCATCCTGGGGTCCCCTGGCCCCCAAAGGGTGCTCCTGCCTGACACGTTCCCATGGCTGCTGCTCTCCTTTTGCGGTTTAAAAATTGCCCTCATTAACCTACACCTGACTCTCGGACACGATCTCCCTAATTGTGATCCAGGAAATGTCAGTCTCGCAAGATGCTTCATAGAAAATAGAACGGGGAGAAAAGATTCAGCCACTGCGTACGTTTTGGGAAGTACAGTTCCCTCCTGAAGAGCTGCAAGGCTAGTAAATGCTCTGAGAAGTCCTGCAATACAGTCTGATTTTACTTCAACCGTTTCCCAGACTGATTACAGAGCCTTCCCCTTTATCTTGGCAGGACCCCCCGAGATAAGCCTGAGATGCTGAGGGCCTAATGTTCCAGGGAACACTCTTTGGAAAATGGCACTTTATGGGTCTGAGTCCCTCTCCTTTCTCAAGCCCAGTGGTGGGGCTTCAAATTATGGACTGCTCAAAGCCTGTGAAGAGTGTGAGAAGACTGACCTTCAATTACAGGTGGATCGAAAAGCCAGAGTCACGAGGAAGCACGCTACTGTGGCGGAGCAGGAGCTCAGCCATGGAAGGAAGGGCTTGCCCTTGACAGAGCTCCTTGGCAAACACGTGAGTCCACAGTCGGCGGAGATTTCTTCCGCAAATGCATGGGCTACTTGGTGTCCTCGCAGAAGCCCCACATGAGGCAACAGGAGAACTGGATTCTGCTCCTGTGTGCCCCAGGGAAGATCCTTGACCTCTGGCGACCACAGATCGGAGCTCGAGCGGTCCCTTGGCATGGACACACGGCTTCTACTCCCCCCACCCCCAGGAGAACCGAGCTGTTCGTGCACAGTGCTCTGCGACCCCACAGCCCAGGCTGATCAAGCTCCTTCTCTGCGTCAATCCTCCACCTGGTGCAGGGGCCCCAGCTACCCCCATTCCTCAAAGCTGTGCTATCTTAATAGCAGACGGATCTGGAGCACGGTTGCTAGTCTTCAATGGAGAAACGCAATTTGGTAAACATGGATCTCCCAGATGTGAGAGAAGAACACAGATGGGACATCAAAGCTCCTTTTATGTGAACTTCCGGGGCCATGGAACTCACGCAGTGTGACAGATGTATTTTCCAAACATGACCACCATGACGACCTTCATCCACATGGTCTTTTCGCCCTCTCCGGTCCTTCCCTTGATCTGGAGGAGCCTGAGGTACTCCCGTTATAATATTGTATGACTTCCAGGTCAGGACAGGCACCCAGCTTCCACCAGACCCTCCTTGGGACGCACCTTTTTAGAACTCACGCTCTGAGAAAGCCCAGGGCACGTTGGGGAGAGCACGGGGTGAGGCCACCCGGCCAGCTCGTCCAGCTGAGGTCCCAGGGAGGCCTCAGACACTGAGGCACCCTTCGGGATGACTCCGCCCTAGCCACACTCTGACCGCAACTGCACAGACTGCCTCTCTCAGAACCAAAAGATCATTGAAGCCTGCCATTGTCTTCAGTCGCTGGGTTTGGGATCTGTTATCACCAGATTTGTAACCAGGACACACGGCAAGTCGTTTTCTTCAAACCACCTTTGCAGGGGTGAGGAGGGACTGCCACCCTCCCGTCCTTCTCTTTCTTCTGTCCGCTGTGGAAGCAGGTCCACACCAACCAGCTCAGCCATTACAAAGCCTGTGCCCCGCACACGTTCTGCTTGCTGGTGCCTGATGCCTGCTCCTAGCTCTACCACTCAGAACATCCCTGCCAGTTACGTGTCTTGAGCCGTGTTTTACAGATGAGGAGACAGAAGCTCAGACAGGTTGAGTAACTTGTCCAAGCTGTACAGCCAGTGTAGGGAAATCCAGGATCTGAGGCAGATCCCACTGGCAACCCTTCCACTGGCTGCCTCCTCTCTCGCTCTCGCTCTTTCTCTCCTGAGGTGGGCTGAGCAGAATGGTCCATGGAGAGCGTCCATGCCGAGGTCCCATCCTGACTCTGCCTCTCATTAGCTGTGTCTCTTTAGGCAGCTTTCTTTGCCTCTCTGATCCTCAGATTCCTCATCTGAAATGGGATACAGGTGCAGGGTTGTTACACAGAATAGGGAAAATGCCAGGACTAAGGTTCGATGTTAATAGAAGCGAAGATGGGACAACGTCTGCTTTGAAAGGAGGAAGTTGAGGGACCAAGGCCAGCCTGACGTTTTGTTGAAGACTCGGCCAGTGATCTGGTCTCCAAGTAAAATAAGGGACCGTGGGGTGGCAAACGCAGCCCCCCTGTCCCCCGACCAGCCCAGCCCCAGCCCCTCAGCATGGAGCCCTCTCCCCAGGCACAGAAAACCTCCACCAGGCAGATGTTCACACCTGGCTGAGCTGGTTCCACTGAACACACCTGTTGGAGGCTCCTGGAGGAAAATCTGCAGAGCCTTCCTCCTGGTTAATTCACATCAACAGTTACCACCAACTGAGGGTCCCAGGGAGGCCTCAGACACTGAGGCACCCTTCGGGATGACTCCGCCCTAGCCACACTCTGACCGCAACTGCACAGACTGCCTCTCTCAGAACCAAAAGATCATTGAAGCCTGCCATTGTCTTCAGTCGCTGGGTTTGGGATCTGTTATCACCAGATTTGTAACCAGGACACACGGCAAGTCGTTTTCTTCAAACCACCTTTGCAGGGGTGAGGAGGGACTGCCACCCTCCCGTCCTTCTCTTTCTTCTGTCCGCTGTGGAAGCAGGTCCACACCAACCAGCTCAGCCATTACAAAGCCTGTGCCCCGCACACGTTCTGCTTGCTGGTGCCTGATGCCTGCTCCTAGCTCTACCACTCAGAACATCCCTGCCAGTTACGTGTCTTGAGCCGTGTTTTACAGATGAGGAGACAGAAGCTCAGACAGGTTGAGTAACTTGTCCAAGCTGTACAGCCAGTGTAGGGAAATCCAGGATCTGAGGCAGATCCCACTGGCAACCCTTCCACTGGCTGCCTCCTCTCTCGCCTCGCTCTTTCTCTCCCGAGGTGGGCTGAGCAGAATGGTCCATGGAGAGCGTCCATGCCGAGGTCCCATCCTGACTCTGCCTCTCATTAGCTGTGTCTCTTTAGGCAGCTTTCTTTGCCTCTCTGATCCTCAGATTCCTCATCTGAAATGGGATACAGGTGCAGGGTTGTTACACAGAATAGGGAAAATGCCAGGACTAAGGTTCGATGTTAATAGAAGCGAAGATGGGACAACGTCTGCTTTGAAAGGAGGAAGTTGAGGGACCAAGGCCAGCCTGACGTTTTGTTGAAGACTCGGCCAGTGATCTGGTCTCCAAGTAAAATAAGGGACCGTGGGGTGGCAAACGCAGCCCCCCTGTCCCCCGACCAGCCCAGCCCCAGCCCCTCAGCATGGAGCCCTCTCCCCAGGCACAGAAAACCTCCACCAGGCAGATGTTCACACCTGGCTGAGCTGGTTCCACTGAACACACCTGTTGGAGGCTCCTGGAGGAAAATCTGCAGAGCCTTCCTCCTGGTTAATTCACATCAACAGTTACCACCAACCCACTGTGCTGTCTCTTCCAGTCGCCCCTTCCGGCCCCATTTCCACCTTCTTTGCCCTATTCTGGGCCCAGGAGATTGACCCGCACGGGGCATCAATGCATCATTGAGCCCTGTGGTTTCCCACTGGGTTGGCTAACAGGAGTCCCTGGATGGAGCCAGAGAGAGGAAGGGGAGAGAAGAGCAGAGACGCGACCACAGTATCTCAGGCTGGTGAAACCGGAAGCAGGCTTGGGGTTCAAACTCATCTCCTAAAACGCAGCTTCCAGGACTCAGTGAAGGAAGGGGACCTGCCCAATCTCACACGGTGAGTAGGTGGCTAGTTCTCAGGAGTCTACAGTTGTGGGTGGGGAGTGTGGAGGGGCAACCAGAAAGATGTGGCCCTGGCCCCCCACGTGCTGAAGAGCACCTCTGCCCACGTTTCAGGGTCCCCTCCCCAGCCACTCTATACTCTTCAACAAGGACTCCGACCCCAGGCCGGCACCAGGACGAACCTCAGCCCTCAGGTAGGACAATGGGGTGTGGAGTCTAGACTCTAGAGCTGGTCGGTCTGGCTCAAGTCCTGACTCTACCTGCAGGCTAGATGAGCTTGGGCACACCACTAGGCTCTCCGTGCCTCAGTTTTCTTGTCTGTAAAAGGGGAAAATAACAGTACCTCCCTTATGAGACTGTGTGGGGACTAAGTGAGATAATACTTTCCAACCACAGTCATTCTCACAGACATCAGTTGTTCCTAAGACCCACCCCCACCCTAAGGTCACAGACAGTCAATCACTTTCAAACTGGAAAGGTTCTGGGCTCTTGGTGGGGTCTGCTATAACACAATATCACAGACTGAGTGGCTTCTAAACAACAGAAATTTATTTCTCACGATCCTGGAGCTGAAAAGTCCAAGATCAAGGTGTCTCCACGCTTGTGTGCTAGAGTAGGCCCTCTTCCTGGTTCATGGCAGTGCCTGCTGGCTGGTCCTCATGTGGTGGAAGGGACTAGGGGGTCACTCTGAAGCCTCTTTTATAAGATCCCAGATTCCATTCACGAGGATTCCACCCTCACAGGGCAATCCCAAGCCCAACCTTCTGACACTGTCGTCCTTGGGGAGTTTGGATTCAACATATGAATGTGACGGGGAAGCAACATTCCATCCACGGCATGGCTCATCCAGTCCACTCTGCCAGGACAAGTGAGGAAACAGAGTTCCTCTCCTGGGCCCCTCCTACCTCCTGCCCAACCTGTGCACTTGAGCTGTGGTGGGTGGAAGAGGGAGGGTTCTGCTTCCTGGTCCCTACCCCTGTCTCTTGGCTGGGGCCACCTCCTGAGACAGCCTTAGAAGCTTCTAGAAACTCCTGTAGCCTTGAGCTCAGGCTTGGGCCGGAGTTTGGGCTAGAGCTCTCTATTCTACCTGCTTCCCATGCCCACTACCAACCCACGTGACTGTGGTCCAGTGCATTCAAGCATCTACTCAGAATTCACTTACTGAGCTTCTATTGAATGCGAACCCCCCAGTGGGCACTGCGGAGGCCTCAGAGACCAGAACATGGAGAGGAGACAGATGAGAAAACAGAGGGGTGTAGCCCTCAAGATAGGACTAGAATATGACCCCCTGGGGTGCTGAGGGAGCACCTGACGCAGCAGAGTGGGATGGGGGGCCTGGAGGGGCGAGGGACCGGGAGAGTGGGTCAGGGCTCCCTGGAGGAAGTGATGGCTACGCTAAGACACAGACGACGACCTGGATTGAGCCAGGTTCTTTCATTCAGCAAATATTAATTGTGCACGTACACTGAGCCCTTCACCACAACACTGGTCTGAACCCAAACCTTCCCCTTGAAGACCACGCCCCTTGCACCCCACGCCAGGCCTGAACAGCTCTGAGCAGGAACCAGGAGAGAGCCGGGCGCCAGTCCAGACGAAGGTCAGCCCCTCCAGCAGGGCAAGCAGACAACCCCGAGATCTGGGGCGATGATGCCCCGACCCACCCGTCCAGCCCGCGGACAAAGGCTGGAGTCAGGAGCCCTGGGTCCTCTTCCGACACGGCGGCCTCCCTGCACCATGCTGGGAGGATCTCTCCTCACTCCGGGCCTCAGGGTCCCTTCAGAAGCCCGCCAGCACTTCAGAGCCACGGCCTCGCCTTGCCCTCGGTCTCAGGGGCGGACTTGCCTCTGGGTGGGGCCTCTCCAAGCGTGCCCCCTCCCGGAGCCTCCAGAAGTGTCCGTCACCCCGGGGAGGCCGGGGCCCTCTCTGAAAGAGCCGCACTCCAGAGACCAGCGTCTCCCCGAGGCCTCCAAACCCCAACTCTGTGCTCTCTGCTGGCTGCCTTGCCCCCGGGCTCCAGCTGCCAGGAGCGGGGGAAATGTGCTCATTCCGCTGGAGGCCCGACCCCACGCTCATTTATTTCAGACGTGACCTTTGATTTCTCGGGTAGAGTGTAAATTACATGTCGCCAGCATAAAATATTAAACCCAATTTATACTTAATTATTGATGCTATTATGTATTCTATAGTAATGGCATCAGAATCACAGGCCCCGTCCCTGCCCAGTAAATAGCTTTTTTGCATTAGAGGCTCCTTGAGGTAAGAAATCTTGCTCCATTCCTTCTCAACCGTATGATTGATGATTATGGGGAAGTTCGTAAATAGTCTTCCAGAAATATTCCTCTGGTCGGTCCGTCCGTAGCTCCGAAGGAAGGTGGGGGCCGCGCTAATGATCGGGGGCGGCCAGGCGGATGCAGCCCTGCCCACCGCCATTTAGAGCCGGTGGGCTGAGGCTTGGCGAGATGGGGACGGTTTAAGCAAAGCCGTGCTGAGTGGTTTAAGAGAGAGGGAAGGAGAACCACAGAGGTTTTCTGAAGGCTTTAAGTCACATGTAATCTTCCCATGGACACTGGGGTTTTGTGTTTTTTTTATTGAAACATTAATAATTCCGGTTTCTTGTAAAATATTCATGGTTCCTGTTGCTGCATTCAAACCCGCTCTCGGACGCCGCTTTTAATTTCCAGCTCAGCCCGTGCAAGCCTCTGCCGTCGACCACCCATTGCTCCCGTGCAATTTATTAAGTGGAGGGAACGGTGGCCATCGGGTGGTCAGAAAAATCGAGCTCAGGGTTTCTCTGCAGCCACTGGTCGCACGCCAGAAAGGTCCCGGGGCAGGTAAGGAGAGCACTGTGGCCCGGAACGTCTTTCCAGCTCAGTGGATGCTGGAGACACTGGCCAAACCGGGCTGGATCGCTGGAGGACACCCGGAGGGGGTGGAGAGAGGCAGGATGGAGGGAGCCGAGGGCCACCCCTCCCTGAACTTGCCTCTGGGTGGGGCCTCAAGCGTGCCTCCCGGAGCCTCCAGAAGTGTCCGTCACCCCGGGGAGGCCGGGGCCCTCTCTGAAAGAGCCGCACTCCAGAGACCAGCGTCTCCCCGAGGCCTCCAAACCCCAACTCTGTGCTCTCTGCTGGCTGCCTTGCCCCCGGGCTCCAGCTGCCAGGAGCGGGGGAAATGTGCTCATTCCGCTGGAGGCCCGACCCCACGCTCATTTATTTCAGACGTGACCTTTGATTTCTCGGGTAGAGTGTAAATTACATGTCGCCAGCATAAAATATTAAACCCAATTTATACTTAATTATTGATGCTATTATGTATTCTATAGTAATGGCATCAGAATCACAGGCCCCGTCCCTGCCCAGTAAATAGCTTTTTTGCATTAGAGGCTCCTTGAGGTAAGAAATCTTGCTCCATTCCTTCTCAACCGTATGATTGATGATTATGGGGAAGTTCGTAAATAGTCTTCCAGAAATATTCCTCTGGTCGGTCCGTCCGTAGCTCCGAAGGAAGGTGGGGGCCGCGCTAATGATCGGGGGCGGCCAGGCGGATGCAGCCCTGCCCACCGCCATTTAGAGCCGGTGGGCTGAGGCTTGGCGAGATGGGGACGGTTTAAGCAAAGCCGTGCTGAGTGGTTTAAGAGAGAGGGAAGGAGAACCACAGAGGTTTTCTGAAGGCTTTAAGTCACATGTAATCTTCCCATGGACACTGGGGTTTTGTGTTTTTTTTATTGAAACATTAATAATTCCGGTTTCTTGTAAAATATTCATGGTTCCTGTTGCTGCATTCAAACCCGCTCTCGGACGCCGCTTTTAATTTCCAGCTCAGCCCGTGCAAGCCTCTGCCGTCGACCACCCATTGCTCCCGTGCAATTTATTAAGTGGAGGGAACGGTGGCCATCGGGTGGTCAGAAAAATCGAGCTCAGGGTTTCTCTGCAGCCACTGGTCGCACGCCAGAAAGGTCCCGGGGCAGGTAAGGAGAGCACTGTGGCCCGGAACGTCTTTCCAGCTCAGTGGATGCTGGAGACACTGGCCAAACCGGGCTGGATCGCTGGAGGACACCCGGAGGGGGTGGAGAGAGGCAGGATGGAGGGAGCAAAGGGAACGAGAAGGGAGAGAAGAGGTGCTCAGAAGGCGGGAAGAAGCAGTACAGGGGCGGGGGCAGCATGGCAGAAAGATGCAGGCTCTGAGGACAGCAGACCAGGGCTCCAGCCCCAGCTCTGCCTCCAGCTAGCTGTGCAAACGAAGTGAGTGAACTCAGCTCTCTGAGCCTTGAAAATGGGCCCTGAGGCCAGGCAGGTGCGGGGTGTCTGGCATATCACCCCTTCTGGAAAGATGGCAGCCGTGACAGCTGCTTGGTCAGTGCCACGTGGAGGGCCTGCAGGTGGCAGAGCTTGGAGAGACCTTAAGAAACCTAAAAGTCCAGCCCTTCTTGACCAGAAGACAGGTGAAGCCCGGAGAGGGGAAATGGCTTGCTCACAGTCTCCGGTCCCTCCACGCGAGCTGGGTTCAACACTATGCCCAGACCTGGGCTCTGAAATTCAGTGTCTTTAAACACGACACTGACTTGGGGGATCACAACTGCCAGAGTGTATCCATGGAACCCTGCCCCACCCCCACGCTCTGCCATCACAAAGAGCCGTGATTAAAAGGTTCGACTGTCGTCACAGCTGGGGTCCTGTCCCTCCATCTCCCATCAGGGTCCATCTGTCCACCGGGATAAACTAATTCTGCTCAGAAATGCTCCCACGTTTCCCTGGGCTCCAGCTGAGAGCACAGCGCCTCCCTCTCCCTGCCCCCCGAGGCCAGTCAGATCCTAGGATGTGAGCCCTGGAAGTGACCTCAACCATCAGTTTCCTCTGCTCCCTGGCTTTGTGGGTGAGGAACCTGAGGCCCAGAGAAGTTAGGTGGCTTCTTCAAAGTTGCACAGACATAAACAGAACGCCGGTCCCCCAACCCTTTAGCCTACAGAGGAGTAACGGTTGACTCCTTCTGTGAAACCCTGGGGAGGGGAGACTTAGCCCCAAGATTTTAAGCAGGAGTAATCCTAAGGTCTCACACATCTAGGGGCGAGGGGTGGCGGAGCCCTCACCTGCCCCAGCTGTTGGTGGTCCATCACCAAGCCAGATCCAGGTCCCTGTATATCTGGCTGTACTCAGAAATGTGTCTGTTCACAGCTAGGCACACTCAAATCCAAGTGTCCAGATGGTCTGTGCCCAAATGCAATAAACAAACAACCTTCAACCCCATTCCTGAGTGCCAGCACAGAGGCCCAAGTGGTGCCAGTGTCCGTGGAGGGGCGGAGCCTCCTTCATTCTCCAGAAAACGGGCAGCGACCTGACTGGCCCACCTGCCCCACCCAGAGGCAGAGGTGTGACCACGGATGCCAGCCACAAAGCCAGCGATGCAGCAGGGAGGGTCTGAAGCACCAATCTGCCAGTATGTCTGCTGGCCCTGGAGATGACTTGTTTTCCTTTGGCCCTACTTTCAAACATAATTTATATTTGTCATACAGAAAACAAAGAAAAAAACCAACTCTACATCCAACTCTTTGCAACCCCATGGACTGTAGCCCACCAGGCTCCCCTGTCCATGGAAGTCTCCAGGCAAGAACACTGGGGTGGATAGTCATTCCCTTCTCCAGGGGATCTTCCTGACCCAGGGATCAAACCCAGGTCTCCTACATAACAGGTGGATTCTTATCACCTGAGCCATCAGGGATGCCCACCAGAGATAAACCAGAACAGAGTAGAAATAGAGCTCCATTATTTTGTGTGTGCGGTTAGCTTCAGCTTTAAGATTTTGCCTTCATATGAAATAGTAACAGAACATACCCTCCTTCCTACTCAGTTTACAGGCAGCTGCAACATCAGTCTTTCACAATGAAGCATATTGCAAAAGATAGCAAAGCTAGTCTCTTTCTCTCTCAGCACTTCAATGAGTTTACCCTCTGGGCCAGGGGTGATCTCGACCCCACAGAGCCTGTGGCTTCTAGACTCTGAGGCATCCTCCTGAGCTTCTGGATTTCTTCTTGACGGCCCGAGGCAAACATTCAATAAGCTGTGGGCTTGCTGTGGAGTCAGCCTGCAGGACTTCACCCTTATGGAAGTGGACCCCAGACAGGCTGGGATCTCACCGGGGGCCCAGGCTGCGGCCCAGAGTCATTTAAGAGCCCTGGCAGATCTGAGATCTTCTTCAAGGTTTGCTAGGTCACCCAGCTCTGTGACCTTCAGCTAGCTGTTTCTCCTCCCTGGGCCTCTGTTACTACCCTGGGAGTTTATTTTCGAAATAGGGATCTACCTGAGAGATGCTATTTGTCCAATTCAGATGGTCTGTGCCCAAATGCAATAAACAAACAACCTTCAACCCCATTCCTGAGTGCCAGCACAGAGGCCCAAGTGGTGCCAGTGTCCGTGGAGGGGCGGAGCCTCCTTCATTCTCCAGAAAACGGGCAGCGACCTGACTGGCCCACCTGCCCCACCCAGAGGCAGAGGTGTGACCACGGATGCCAGCCACAAAGCCAGCGATGCAGCAGGGAGGGTCTGAAGCACCAATCTGCCAGTATGTCTGCTGGCCCTGGAGATGACTTGTTTTCCTTTGGCCCTACTTTCAAACATAATTTATATTTGTCATACAGAAAACAAAGAAAAAAACCAACTCTACATCCAACTCTTTGCAACCCCATGGACTGTAGCCCACCAGGCTCCCCTGTCCATGGAAGTCTCCAGGCAAGAACACTGGGGTGGATAGTCATTCCCTTCTCCGGGGGATCTTCCTGTACCAGGGATCAAACCCAGGTCTCCTACATAACAGGTGGATTCTTATCACCTGAGCCATCAGGGATGCCCACCAGAGATAAACCAGAACAGAGTAGAAATAGAGCTCCATTATTTTGTGTGTGCGGTTAGCTTCAGCTTTAAGATTTTGCCTTCATATGAAATAGTAACAGAACATACCCTCCTTCCTACTCAGTTTACAGGCAGCTGCAACATCAGTCTTTCACAATGAAGCATATTGCAAAAGATAGCAAAGCTAGTCTCTTTCTCTCTCAGCACTTCAATGAGTTTACCCTCTGGGCCAGGGGTGATCTCGACCCCACAGAGCCTGTGGCTTCTAGACTCTGAGGCATCCTCCTGAGCTTCTGGATTTCTTCTTGACGGCCCGAGGCAAACATTCAATAAGCTGTGGGCTTGCTGTGGAGTCAGCCTGCAGGACTTCACCCTTATGGAAGTGGACCCCAGACAGGCTGGGATCTCACCGGGGGCCCAGGCTGCGGCCCAGAGTCATTTAAGAGCCCTGGCAGATCTGAGATCTTCTTCAAGGTTTGCTAGGTCACCCAGCTCTGTGACCTTCAGCTAGCTGTTTCTCCTCCCTGGGCCTCTGTTACTACCCTGGGAGTTTATTTTCGAAATAGGGATTCCTGGGCCCACACCTGAGAGATGCTGATTCTGTACATCTGAAAAGAAACAGCCCCCAATCCACCAGCCCAAGGTTTGTGTCAGTCAGAAGGAATAGACCCTATTGAAGAATTTGATCCAAGATAAATTACAATTTCATGTAATGGATGGAAATTAGAAAAGAGTAGCTCTGTACAAAGGAGGCCCAGGGCCCACCTGCTCTGCAAAGGAGAGGACTCAGACCTTGGGACCATTGGTTAGCAACTGGGGAAGGGAAGAAGCAGGAGAAACCATTTCTTTGACTCGGAGTCCAAGGAAGGATACAGCCAGCAAGATGCCTCTGATGGGAGGGTGCGGCCAAGACCACACCCTAGAAACGTGCTATCTGGCATTGATTTTGAAACTTGGCCCTGTTCTTTGCTGAAATCTCTTGCTGCGCCACCAGGGAAAGACACTCAGTCGTGTCTGACTCTTTGCCACTCCATGGGTGAGCCAAGGAATTCTCCAGGCAAGAATACTGAAGTGGGTAGCCTATCCCTTCTCCAGGGGATCTTCCCAACCCAGGGATCAAACCCAGGTCTCCCACATGGCAGGCAGATTGTTTGGCATCTGAGCGCCAGGGAAGCCCCTCAACCTTCAGGAAATAGCTGCTATACACAAAAACCTTGTGCTAGAGTGCCTCATGAAGAGGAAGGCAGAGGCCTCAAATCCAGTGTGGGGCAAAGAGGGAGGCAAGAGAAGAAACAGGAGCAGGAAGCCAAAGGCGAGGGTCAGGAGTCGATGACAGCAGGGATGTCTAAGGTTACAGCTCAGAGGACGCAAGATGAGTGAGACCAAACAGCTTTTCCCTTAAAAGCAAGAGAGGATGGAGACCTTCACAAAGGAAGGAGGGAAACATTGGGTGTATCAGTAAAGACTCATTTTGACTACATGTTGAAAAATCCAGTAACGATGACTTAAATAAAGGTTTATTTCTCATAAAAGTCAGAAAGAGCTGGAGTGGATGTAGAAGTTTTTCACTGATCTTCATATCTCCAAAGTATTCTTTCTCCTCCACTTTCATTAGCACATGGCATCTTCCTGGTTTCCTAAACGCTCTAAAATTGCTGCCAGTGCTCCAGCCATCAGGTCTGCGTTCCAGGTGCAAGCAAAGAAGGAGTGAAAAGGTAAAAATGGCTTGTGCCAGCTCTCTGAATCCCATTTAAGCGCTTTCCCCTAAGTCTCACCCAACAACTTCCATTTGGCCACAACTTTAGTCGCTTGATCACACCTAGCTGCAAGATAGACTGAAAAATGCCATTTTAATGATGCGGGGATACCCGGAGTAAACTTGGGGTTCTGTTACTAAAGAAGAAGGAGTAGACAGTTGAGTATAGTATTGAAACATGTACATTGCCATTTGTCAAATAGATAGCTAGAGGCAAGTTGTATAACCCAGGGAGCTCAGCCCAGTGCTCTGTGACAACCTAGAGGGGTGGGTCGTGGGGGTTTGGAAGGGAGGTCCAAGGTGGAGCCAGATAGATAGATAGATAGATAGATATACCTGTGATTGATTCACAATGTATGGGAACAACCAACACAACATTGTAAAGCAATTATCTTTCAATTAAAGATAAATTTTCTAGAAAAGCAGTCAGCAGCCCACAGACTCTGGCGTGAATGGGTTCCACTGAAAGTAAGCAAAAACTTGCTTTCCTCTGACTTTTACCTATGAGCCCTGGTCATGTCCTTCATAACATCATCTGTAAGCAGAGAGCCTGTCTTCTAAATGATAGATGTCCCCTGAACCTCCTTTTTTCCAGATGAACTCTCCCCAGGTCCTTCAACCACTTTTCAGGACACAGGCTCACATAAGCTCTAAAACTTCCTTTCACTGACTCCACAGATCATCAATGTGCAGCTGCCACCTGCCCTCCACACACAGCGGCTTATGAAACAGGCACTGGCACTTTCAGCCCAATGGTCACAAAGGAAGGAGGGAAACATTGGGTGTATCAGTAAAGACTCATTTTGACTACATGTTGAAAAATCCAGTAACGATGACTTAAATAAAGGTTTATTTCTCATAAAAGTCAGAAAGAGCTGGAGTGGATGTAGAAGTTTTTCACTGATCTTCATATCTCCAAAGTATTCTTTCTCCTCCACTTTCATTAGCACATGGCATCTTCCTGGTTTCCTAAACGCTCTAAAATTGCTGCCAGTGCTCCAGCCATCAGGTCTGCGTTCCAGGTGCAAGCAAAGAAGGAGTGAAAAGGTAAAAATGGCTTGTGCCAGCTCTCTGAATCCCATTTAAGCGCTTTCCCCTAAGTCTCACCCAACAACTTCCATTTGGCCACAACTTTAGTCGCTTGATCACACCTAGCTGCAAGATAGACTGAAAAATGCCATTTTAATGATGCGGGGATACCCGGAGTAAACTTGGGGTTCTGTTACTAAAGAAGAAGGAGTAGACAGTTGAGTATAGTATTGAAACATGTACATTGCCATTTGTCAAATAGATAGCTAGAGGCAAGTTGTATAACCCAGGGAGCTCAGCCCAGTGCTCTGTGACAACCTAGAGGGGTGGGTCGTGGGGGTTTGGAAGGGAGGTCCAAGGTGGAGCCAGATAGATAGATAGATAGATAGATATACCTGTGATTGATTCACAATGTATGGGAACAACCAACACAACATTGTAAAGCAATTATCTTTCAATTAAAGATAAATTTTCTAGAAAAGCAGTCAGCAGCCCACAGACTCTGGCGTGAATGGGTTCCACTGAAAGTAAGCAAAAACTTGCTTTCCTCTGACTTTTACCTATGAGCCCTGGTCATGTCCTTCATAACATCATCTGTAAGCAGAGAGCCTGTCTTCTAAATGATAGATGTCCCCTGAACCTCCTTTTTTCCAGATGAACTCTCCCCAGGTCCTTCAACCACTTTTCAGGACACAGGCTCACATAAGCTCTAAAACTTCCTTTCACTGACTCCACAGATCATCAATGTGCAGCTGCCACCTGCCCTCCACACACAGCGGCTTATGAAACAGGCACTGGCACTTTCAGCCCAATGGTCGTGAAACCAATCCTGGCCAGGGAGATGAATCTTAACACAGAAGAAGGAAAACGTATGTGTCGTCAAGGCTCCCCTGGAGGAGTGATGTTTAAATTGAGTCAGAGGAATGGGGAGGAGTTGCTGGGAAACCAGTGAGGTTTTCCAAGTGGAAAGAATAAACAGCAATGAAGGCAGAGTCACTAGAAGTGAGAGGAAGGCTCAGGGTAGTTCAAGGAATGAATGAAACTGGGGAATGGCGAGAGCTTTGGGACCCAGGAAGAGAGGGCTCACGATGCGACATGCCATCGGGCACACTCTGTAGGGAGATTCCTCAGTCAAGCTCCACCTGCTCTTGCTACCGCCTAGCCCACTCATCAGACCAAAAGGAAAATCAAATCTGTCTGGCAAAACTTTTTCTCCCAGCAGTGGTCATTCTCAGCATCTGTTAACTGGTCTGGTCTAGAACATTATGACCGTGCTAGGCAGGCCTTCCTGGTTGGTCAATGATTTCCCAGAATCTACCTATTTCTCCTTTTTTTGAAAATGGTACAAAAGCCTTCATCTCCACACCGCTAGTCTTTTCATGCCTCCCTAGTTATCATTCTAAGGGGGGACAGTGGCTGTTAGGGGGTCGCTCTGGAAGTTCTGGTGGTTCTGGAAGATACGGATTCATGGAAAGAAGCCTAGCATTGTCCTGAAGTGTCCTTAGGCTGCCATTTCTTTTTATCCATTTTTTGTCTCTGCATTGTCAGGAAACCATGTAGAGAAAACTCGATGTGGTTTGGGTTAAGCTCCAACCGGGTGTAGGCAACAGCCAAACTACTTCCTTCTTCCTATAAGGTTTCTGATGACATCTCCACCCAGAGAAGAGCTGAAGAAAAGTTCCCCACACGCTCAGCAGAGAGTCCAGCCCCATGCCTCACCAGGAACCTTGCCTAACATGGGACCATAGGCTCTTCCTGTAGGAAAGACGATAGAGCCTGTGAGAAAAAGAGACGAATGAGCTTATGAGAAGAAAGTGAGGAATAGTGACATCTCTTGGAAAGGCAGCAAGAAACCATCAACAGAACATGCTGGAAAACAGGGAGGGCATATGTTCTGAGCCTCTCAGTCAGCACAGCCCCAGTAATTTCCACCTTGGGCGGATAATCATATTAAAAAGTGGGGGAAATGCCAACCAAAAGCTACAAATATTAAAGTCTATTTAAAATATTTACATACAGTGAACTTCACACCCTAAAAATTATATTGCAATTTGTGGAATTTCCATGATTGCCCCCAGATGTATTTTAATACCTATGACCATGTAGCTTGCTCCACCAGTGAGGTACAGACAGGGGAATGGGTTCTGTGTAGTCAAGGGCCCTGTGTAATAGGTGTGTAGTCTCAGCTGAGGAGGAAGTCAAAATGTGTATTTGAAGCACTTGAATAATGGGAGTTTCCAAATGTCTGGAAGTAAGACCACCCCTTAGAGCAGTAGTTTTATTATTTCCAGGAGACTTTTCTCCCAGCAGTGGTCATTCTCAGCATCTGTTAACTGGTCTGGTCTAGAACATTATGACCGTGCTAGGCAGGCCTTCCTGGTTGGTCAATGATTTCCCAGAATCTACCTATTTCTCCTTTTTTTGAAAATGGTACAAAAGCCTTCATCTCCACACCGCTAGTCTTTTCATGCCTCCCTAGTTATCATTCTAAGGGGGGACAGTGGCTGTTAGGGGGTCGCTCTGGAAGTTCTGGTGGTTCTGGAAGATACGGATTCATGGAAAGAAGCCTAGCATTGTCCTGAAGTGTCCTTAGGCTGCCATTTCTTTTTATCCATTTTTAGTCTCTGCATTGTCAGGAAACCATGTAGAGAAAACTCGATGTGGTTTGGGTTAAGCTCCAACCGGGTGTAGGCAACAGCCAAACTACTTCCTTCTTCCTATAAGGTTTCTGATGACATCTCCACCCAGAGAAGAGCTGAAGAAAAGTTCCCCACACGCTCAGCAGAGAGTCCAGCCCCATGCCTCACCAGGAACCTTGCCTAACATGGGACCATAGGCTCTTCCTGTAGGAAAGACGATAGAGCCTGTGAGAAAAAGAGACGAATGAGCTTATGAGAAGAAAGTGAGGAATAGTGACATCTCTTGGAAAGGCAGCAAGAAACCATCAACAGAACATGCTGGAAAACAGGGAGGGCATATGTTCTGAGCCTCTCAGTCAGCACAGCCCCAGTAATTTCCACCTTGGGCGGATAATCATATTAAAAAGTGGGGGAAATGCCAACCAAAAGCTACAAATATTAAAGTCTATTTAAAATATTTACATACAGTGAACTTCACACCCTAAAAATTATATTGCAATTTGTGGAATTTCCATGATTGCCCCCAGATGTATTTTAATACCTATGACCATGTAGCTTGCTCCACCAGTGAGGTACAGACAGGGGAATGGGTTCTGTGTAGTCAAGGGCCCTGTGTAATAGGTGTGTAGTCTCAGCTGAGGAGGAAGTCAAAATGTGTATTTGAAGCACTTGAATAATGGGAGTTTCCAAATGTCTGGAAGTAAGACCACCCCTTAGAGCAGTAGTTTTATATCAGGAATGATTTTGCCCCATTTTCCCAGAGGACATTTGGCTATGTCTAAAAACAGTCTTAACGGCCCCGACTGTGGGGATTACTTTCGGCATCTAGTGGGTAGAGGCCAGCGTGGCTGCTAAACATCCCACAGTGTAGAAGATGGCCCCCACAACAGAGAACTGCCAGCCCAAAATGTCAAAAATGCCAAGGCTGAGAAACCCTGCCCTTGAATGAGGTTATTCTAGACCTTCTCTACCAAAACATAAAACAAGCCTGGGTAAAAGCCTCAGGGAAGAAAGCATTTGGAGGCTGAGTCTCAGCGTGTTAGAGGGGCTTGAACTTCCTCAGTCTGCCCTGACAAGGTATAAAACCAAATTCACACAAGTTCAAGATGATAGTAATTCTTGAACTACCTAATCAAACACAAATTAACAACCTTTAGAGGAAGATACAAGAATGGATTGTTCTCTACAAAGAACAATCCATAGTAAAAAAAAAAAAAAAAATTTATAAAACATTCGTAGTTTTAAAAAAATCAGATATGCAAAGAAGCAGAAAAATGAAACCTAAACCCAGCAGAGGGATTAAAAGTAATTTATTTTAAAAAGAGTCAAATGGAAGTTCCACAACTGAAAAGTATAATAATGGAAACGAAAATTTTACTAGATGGACTTCCCATTGTACGGGAGATGAAAGAAGAAAGGATCAGTGAACTTGAAGACGGATCAATAGAAATTACCCAATATAAAGAACAGAGAGACAAAAAAAAGATTGGAGAAAAGTGAATAGAGTCTCAGGGACCTTTGGGAAAGTAGTAAACTGGCTAATGCATGTGTAACGGGAGTCCCAGGAGGAAAACTTAGTGAGAGTGGGGCAGAAAATAAGGGTTAAGACATAATGACTAAGATTTTTCAAAATTGGAACAATTGTATACAAGGTGCCACAGAGAAGACCTGGAATTGGAATCAGACGTTGCAAAGTGGCCTGAGTTCTCTGTTCCCTGCCCCAGAGGGACCACCAAGGTCCCATCCAAGCCCCCAACCCAGTGGACCTGTGAGCCTCTTGGTGAAGGAGGCAGGCTGGGGTATCCGCTCCAAATGTCTGGAAGTAAGACCACCCCTTAGAGCAGTAGTTTTATATCAGGAATGATTTTGCCCCATTTTCCCAGAGGACATTTGGCTATGTCTAAAAACAGTCTTAACGGCCCCGACTGTGGGGATTACTTTCGGCATCTAGTGGGTAGAGGCCAGCGTGGCTGCAAAACATCCCACGGGGTGGAAGAGGGCCCCCAAACCAGGGAACTGCCAGCCCAAAATGTCAAAAAGACAAGGGCTGAGAAACCCTGCCCTTGAATGAGGTTATTCTAGACCTTCTCTACCAAAACATAAAACAAGCCTGGGTAAAAGCCTCAGGGAAGAAAGCATTTGGAGGCTGAGTCTCAGCGTGTTAGAGGGGCTTGAACTTCCTCAGTCTGCCCTGACAAGGTATAAAACCAAATTCACACAAGTTCAAGATGATAGTAATTCTTGAACTACCTAATCAAACACAAATTAACAACCTTTAGAGGAAGATACAAGAATGGATTGTTCTCTACAAAGAACAATCCATAGTAAAAAAAAAAAAAAAAATTTATAAAACATTCGTAGTTTTAAAAAAATCAGATATGCAAAGAAGCAGAAAAATGAAACCTAAACCCAGCAGAGGGATTAAAAGTAATTTATTTTAAAAAGAGTCAAATGGAAGTTCCACAACTGAAAAGTATAATAATGGAAACGAAAATTTTACTAGATGGACTTCCCATTGTACGGGAGATGAAAGAAGAAAGGATCAGTGAACTTGAAGACGGATCAATAGAAATTACCCAATATAAAGAACAGAGAGACAAAAAAAAAAAGATTGGAGAAAAGTGAATAGAGTCTCAGGGACCTTTGGGAAAGTAGTAAACTGGCTAATGCATGTGTAACGGGAGTCCCAGGAGGAAAACTTAGTGAGAGTGGGGCAGAAAATAAGGGTTAAGACATAATGACTAAGATTTTTCAAAATTGGAACAATTGTATACAAGGTGCCACAGAGAAGACCTGGAATTGGAATCAGACGTTGCAAAGTGGCCTGAGTTCTCTGTTCCCTGCCCCAGAGGGGACCACCAAGGTCCCATCCAAGCCCCCAACCCAGTGGACCTGTGAGCCTCTTGGTGAAGGAGGCAGGCTGGGGGACTAGGCGTACCAAGGCAGGACCGCCACACTGCGTCTGCCGCCAGGGGAGCCGTGAAGGCGGTGAAGGAGCGCCAGTGAGGTCAGAGGCACAGCTGCGTTCCTCCAAGAGAAACGAACGGATCAGGTAAGATCAGAGCCCAAGGCTTCCCAGGAATATTCTTCTGTCTCCCAGCAGTATTTCTTCTTAACAAAAATGGAGGAGCGGCTCCTTATCGTTGCAGCCCTTCAAGAAATGAGTGTTTTGCTTTTTCCTGGGAAGACTTCTCTGAACACCAACGCTTTCCCAAGGTTGTGACATGGCATGTGACTCCTCCAGGAAGCCCACAGACACCGGAAGCAGGCGGAACTGGCCCTGGCCTCCACGGAGGAGGACACCTCCTCCATGAGAGGGGCTGGATGGGCCTCAAGTATTCTCTCTGACTCAATGCCTGAAATGCCCCTGAGCTAAGGCCGTGGCTGCCGTGTGGAAGGTGCTTGAAGAGGAAAACCACACCGAGCCGCTGTGAGGCAGCCGCACGTCAGCCGGAGCCCTGGAGTTCCCTGCTAGCGTGCTGAATGCATCGGAGACTCTGAAAAATATTTAGAGTCAGGTGGGTCCTCAGCATTTTTCCCTTCTTTCTTTCTTTTTTCTCTTTGACAGCATAGGCTCTTTGTTGCAATGCATGGGCTTCTCTATAGTTGTGGCTCACGGGTTGCGTTGCTCCATGGCATGTGGGATCTTAGTTCCCCAACCAGGGATCAAATCTGCATCTCCTGCATTAGAAGGCAGATTTTAACCACTGGACCACCAAGTGAGTCCCTCTTTCTTCTTTCTTGTTCAATAATTTTTATTTATCTATCAGTTTCGGGCTGTGCTGTGTCTTCCTTGCTGCTCAGGCTTTTCTCTAGTCGTGGCAACTGGGGGCTGCTCTCTCGTTGCAGTGCGCTGGTTTCTCTCGCTGCAGAGCATGGGCTCTAGAGGGCTCAGGCTTCAGTAGTTGTGGCTCCGAGGCTCTAGAACACAGGCTCAGTTGTTGTGGTGCACAGGCTTAGATGCTTAGTGTGGAATCTTCCCCGACCAGGGAGCAAACCCGTGTCTCCTGTACTGACAGGCAGATTCTTTACCTCTGAGCCACCGGGGAAGCCCCTTCTTTCTTGTTTAGAGAGCTGCAGGATAGGGCAGTGGCTAAGACTCAGTGTCTATAGCCAGGGTTTGACGCTCAGACGTGTGGCCTTGGCAAATTGTTTGACCTCTTTGTGGTTCAGTTTTCCCATCTGTGAAGTCAGGACTTAGAGGTAATTGCCTAGTGTGACTCTGATGAGGTTTCAATGAGGGGATGTATAGCTCATGGTATTTGCTATGCATGTGGCTGGAGGCAAGTCCCTTCCTTTCTCTCTGGGTCTCAGTTTACATGCCTGTGAAATAGCCAGGAAGCTGTGAGACAGACTTGGGATTCAGCCAAATTTTCTGATACAATCATCTCCTCCATTCAATTTACTGCTTTTGTTCTTTTCGCCTTAATGTTTCTAGGGTCTACATGTCTATTTTGATCAACCTTTCTGGATGAATAAAATGTGTTGATAAATATGTACAATCCCCCCGGAAGGATCCTCTTCTCAGTTTAAATGTAAAGGAATCTGGAACCTATAGACTGAGTCAGCCCCACCGGGAGTGAGCTGCAGCCAGATGGTCACTCTCCTGATGTTGGCCTGAGCCAGGCAGAGCCCTGTACTCTGCAGGGTTACATAGTAGCCACCCCGCCCCAACACATACACGGAGCGCAAGGTGCCACGTGGGCCTTGAGAAGCACATAAGACAGACCACATAGAAGACAGAGAGGGGCAGAGGTGGCTTCATAGGGCACCCGGAAGGTTCCTATCTTTTCATTCATTCATTCATACCTTCACATGTTCATTTTAAACCTTCTGGAGCACCACTGTAGGCCAGGCCAAGTCACTGGCAGAACTGGAGCCAGTGGAGAGGCGGATGGCAGGAGAACGTAACAGGCATTTCAAGGGTCGTATAAAAGGTGAGCTACCTGGCTGGAGAACACAGTGTTCGTTCATTCAGTCTGCCAATATCTACCAAGCACTGTCCTGGGGGCACAGCTGGAGAGATCTGGGGCCATGCAAAAGTGGGTCCGTGGGCTTCCCTGGTGGTCCAGTGGGTAAAGAGTCTGCCTTGCAGTGCGGGGGGCAACGGTTCCATCCCTGGCCTGGGAAGACCCCACGTGCCGCAGAGCAACTGGACTGGTGTGTCCAATTGTGAGCCAGCGCTCTGGAGCGCACGTGCCCAGAGCCGGTGCTCGGCAGCGAGAGAGGCCACTGCAGTGGGAGGCCCACACAGGCCAAAGAATAAAGATAGATGAAAACAAATAAATAAAAAACCAATAAAAATAGGCCAAAACTTTTTTTAAAAAGTGGATCCTTGACCCCATGAGGCCTTTGGGACCTTCAGTAGGCCTGGGGGAGCCACAGCAAGTTTCCTGAGCAGCGGAATGGCGGGATCAGTGGGCCAGCCTGGGCTGCAACCTGACCAGGGCCTCAGCCAGCCCTACCTGGTCACAGGCATGGGATGCCTCAGCCTGGGCTTTCTCTGTAGCTTCCTGTTCAATGCCCAGGCGCTTTTTGGTGCCCTGGGGCTCAAGGGGAGATTAACAGCCTCCTGGAGATGGGGAGCCCCTTGTCTTCCACTGAGCAGTTAGGGGTAGGGGTATGGCCATGGGCATAGCTCACAGATAACTGCTGGTCCACTCACACTCCAGTGAATTTGCTTTGGTGGGAGCTGTCCTTTCATCTCCAGTGTCATCTGTCTGGACCAGTTCCACCCAGAACTGAGCCAGAAGGAAAGAGGGGTGTGGTAAGGCCTTAGAATTCTCTGAGGACTGGGGCCTGCTAACGGTGGGGTTTAGGGAGACCCAAATTTGACACTGTGTGGCTCCACCAGGAAAGAGGCCAGCGTTGGATTATAGTGGCAGGTCAGCCAGCAGGGCATCTCAGGACTGACCCGTGTATTCAATTTTTCTACATACACAAAAAGGGGGCGGGGGGAGAAAACAAAAACAAACCAAAGCCAAGGCCAGTAGGAATGTGCGCCAAGGCTTTTTGAGCAACGGGGTTCAAGGGTCTAGGGCCGCAGAACACAGTGTTCGTTCATTCAGTCTGCCAATATCTACCAAGCACTGTCCTGGGGGCACAGCTGGAGAGATCTGGGGCCATGCAAAAGTGGGTCCGTGGGCTTCCCTGGTGGTCCAGTGGGTAAAGAGTCTGCCTTGCAGTGCGGGGGGCAACGGTTCCATCCCTGGCCTGGGAAGACCCCACGTGCCGCAGAGCAACTGGACTGGTGTGTCCAATTGTGAGCCAGCGCTCTGGAGCGCACGTGCCCAGAGCCGGTGCTCGGCAGCGAGAGAGGCCACTGCAGTGGGAGGCCCACACAGGCCAAAGAATAAAGATAGATGAAAACAAATAAATAAAAAACCAATAAAAATAGGCCAAAACTTTTTTTAAAAAGTGGATCCTTGACCCCATGAGGCCTTTGGGACCTTCAGTAGGCCTGGGGGAGCCACAGCAAGTTTCCTGAGCAGCGGAATGGCGGGATCAGTGGGCCAGCCTGGGCTGCAACCTGACCAGGGCCTCAGCCAGCCCTACCTGGTCACAGGCATGGGATGCCTCAGCCTGGGCTTTCTCTGTAGCTTCCTGTTCAATGCCCAGGCGCTTTTTGGTGCCCTGGGGCTCAAGGGGAGATTAACAGCCTCCTGGAGATGGGGAGCCCCTTGTCTTCCACTGAGCCGGTTAGGGGTAGGGGTATGGGCATGGGCATAGCTCACAGATAACTGCTGGTCCACTCACACTCCAGTGAATTTGCTTTGGTGGGAGCTGTCCTTTCATCTCCAGTGTCATCTGTCTGGACCAGTTCCACCCAGAACTGAGCCAGAAGGAAAGAGGGGTGTGGTAAGGCCTTAGAATTCTCTGAGGACTGGGGCCTGCTAACGGTGGGGGTTTAGGGAGACCCAAATTTGACACTGTGTGGCTCCACCAGGAAAGAGGCCAGCGGTTGGATTATAGTGGCAGGTCAGGCAGCAGGGCATCTCAGGACTGACCCGTGTATTCAATTTTTCTACATACACAAAAAGGGGGCGGGGGGAGAAAACAAAAACAAACCAAAGCCAAGGCCAGTAGGAATGTGCGCCAAGGCTGTTTTGTGAGCTATTATACTTTCTTCTGCTGGGTGGGTGCCTGGCAGAGGGTGGCTCCCTTCTACTTCACGGCACAGATCATCGGCTCCAGGAAATCTGGACTCTTTTTGTCAAAGTCCCTTCCAATTGATGTTGACATGTGACCCACTTGCTTCCTGCTCTGCCAGGGCCACTCCGGGGAGCGGGGCAGGGGAGGTCGGGCTCTGGGCCCTGCTGTCTGCACGCAGTCCCAAACCAGAGGCAGCTCCGAGCTTGGCATCTTCCTCTCCCAACGCTGCCCACCGCAATACGTGCCCCCGCCACCCCCGCCCCACGCCTCCTGTCCCTGGCCCCACTCTAAGGGCACTGCCTCCTAAAACAAGCCCTGAGGCATACGTGGACATATGTGTATGAAAGAAAGTCACTGATTTGAAGAATTAATCAAGTCAATACAATACAAGATCACTCCAGTATGCAACTGTCAAAGAACATTTAATGATGCTGGAAACTTGTTCACAATATACCAAGTCAGTGATTCTTAAACCTGAATGCATTAGAACCACTTGGAGGATATGATAAAAACAGATTGCTGTTTTAAATAGGAGCCCCTGATTCAATAGTGGGAATGGGAGGCAAGAATTTGCATTTCTAGCAAGTTCCTAGGGGAAGCTGATGCTGTGGGTCAAGGATCACATTTTGAGAACCATTGCACTAAGCAATGAAAAAGACAATTCAGGGACTTCCTTGGTGGTTCAGTGGTAAAGAATCTGCCTTCCAGTGCAAGGGGCTTGGATTTGATCCCTGGTCAGGAAGCTAGGATCCCACATGCTGTGGGGCAACTAAGCTCTCCCCTCACAACTGCTCAGCCTTTGTGTGCAGCAACAAAGACCCACTACAAACAAAAAGGAAAATCGAATAAATGCAACATGTATTTATGTATAAGTACAGATTAAGATGGGGCTTCTCATGTGGTCCAGTGGTGAAGAATCCGCCTACCAATGCAAGAGAGGTGGGAGACACATGTTTGCTTGCTGGGTCAAGAAGACCCCCTGGCAGAGAAAATGACAGTGTTCTTGCTGGGAAAATCCCATAGACAGAGGAGCCTGGTGGACTACAGTTCATGGAGTCGCAAAAGAGTTGGACATGATTGAGTGACTGAGTACGCACATGATTAAGATATTGATAGTAATTATTACAGTGAAATGAGATTGATTACAGGGTTCTTGTAATTTTATTCTTTATATTTTATTATATCTTCCAAATTACAATAAATATGACTTAACATTTAGGCACCTCCTTCATGAGGCCTCCCCAGGCCTGCCCTGATGAGAATTGACTGCCATTTCCCTCGGCTACTGGCACCTCTGACAAACTCTTTGTCCTCCTACTTTGTGTTTGTGTTACACTGTCCCATCCTTGTCTGTACTGATAGACAGTGCTTTACAAAGGAACTCTAGCTCAGTCACCTTCATATCCTCCCACAGGGCCCTGTATGGCACCCTCCACCCATCTGAAGTCAGTGGAAACTCAGGAGGCATGAGATGCCGTGAAATGAACGTGGGCTCCCCAATCCAATGGCCTGGGTCAGGCCTGAGCTTTGCCATTTTGGCCCCTACTATGGGTACTGGAATAGTCCATCCTGCCCAACTGGCCACCAGCTTGGACCTCTAAGTATCCAAGTATCATTGTATCATGCCAGTTGGTAATATATCCGGGGCTCTCTCCTACCATCAAGTATTCCGGTTATCACAATGGTTATTGGCGATGACACCAATGTCCAGAGAGTCCCTGCAGGTCTGGAGATGCAGTTTCTTCAGGCCCAGAGACATGGCCAGCCAACTCAAGGTACATTGTCTTAAGTTTGTCACTTGCCAGCTGCACGACCTTGTACATAACTTTGTACATATAAACTTGGCATCTCTCAGTCTCAATTGACTCAATTGTCCAAAATAAGGTTGCACTGGAGAACAGACAGCAAACACCTGATGCTCATGTGACCTCGCCCCAACCTCATCCTGATGGACATGGCTAATCAATCACGGTATTCTATTCTCCTTAATCAGAATTTGTCTTAATACTTTGTTCCAGGCATGGTGCTCCAGTCAAAGTAAACCAACATTTGAGATGAAAGTGAATTCCTATTCCTGACATCATTCTCACCTTCCCTGAGACCTAGAACAGAACTCAGCCTAGAGTGAATCTTTGTGAAATGACTCCACGTGGTTACATTTCAGTTATCACTGGTTATTAAGAGAGAAAACTTTGGTAGTCACCAAACCATCATGTTCCAACCCCAGACCAACTACTTCCTCCTTCCTGGGATTCCTAGCCATTCAGTTGACGCCCTCTGCTGTCCACCAGCCTGTACTGCAAGAGCCTTCCATTCCCAGTCCGATGGAACTGAGGGCAGATGCCATTGCCATCACAAACAAACCCAAACTTCCTCCTCATGATAACCTCCTGGGTGGCTTTGGATGCAGTCACACGGATACCCATGTAGTCACTTTGAGGTTTGTTTACTCTCTTTCCCTTTCCCCCTCTCCCCCACGTCCATCCTCAGAACTGAGGACTCAATAGTCCAACTCTGTCACTCCACGACTGATGATATTCTTAATACCAACCGAGGAGAGGGAACTGGTTCAAGGTCACGTACCCAGTCAGACCAGAACTCGGGTCCCCACAATCCCAGGCCCTGTACTTGGACACACCAGGTTGCCTTCCTCTTCTCCAAAGAACAGGACAGGAAAGAAGTTGCCCTAAATTGTGGAGGCTTGGATTTCTTCAAGGGCCTCATCCATCTGGGGGTTCTTCTTAGAGCTGAGGAGCTATGAAGCCTCTTGGGATCATCTTGCAGTCTCCTTACCAAGACCTGCCTGATGACACCAATGTCCAGAGAGTCCCTGCAGGTCTGGAGATGCAGTTTCTTCAGGCCCAGAGACATGGCCAGCCAACTCAAGGTACATTGTCTTAAGTTTGTCACTTGCCAGCTGCACGACCTTGTACATAACTTTGTACATATAAACTTGGCATCTCTCAGTCTCAATTGACTCAATTGTCCAAAATAAGGTTGCACTGGAGAACAGACAGCAAACACCTGATGCTCATGTGACCTCGCCCCAACCTCATCCTGATGGACATGGCTAATCAATCACGGTATTCTATTCTCCTTAATCAGAATTTGTCTTAATACTTTGTTCCAGGCATGGTGCTCCAGTCAAAGTAAACCAACATTTGAGATGAAAGTGAATTCCTATTCCTGACATCATTCTCACCTTCCCTGAGACCTAGAACAGAACTCAGCCTAGAGTGAATCTTTGTGAAATGACTCCACGTGGTTACATTTCAGTTATCACTGGTTATTAAGAGAGAAAACTTTGGTAGTCACCAAACCATCATGTTCCAACCCCAGACCAACTACTTCCTCCTTCCTGGGATTCCTAGCCATTCAGTTGACGCCCTCTGCTGTCCACCAGCCTGTACTGCAAGAGCCTTCCATTCCCAGTCCGATGGAACTGAGGGCAGATGCCATTGCCATCACAAACAAACCCAAACTTCCTCCTCATGATAACCTCCTGGGTGGCTTTGGATGCAGTCACACGGATACCCATGTAGTCACTTTGAGGTTTGTTTACTCTTTTTCCCCTTTCCCCTCTCCCCACGTCCATCCTCAGAACTGAGGACTCAATAGTCCAACTCTGTCACTCCACGACTGATGATATTCTTAATACCAACCGAGGAGAGGGAACTGGTTCAAGGTCACGTACCCAGTCAGACCAGAACTCGGGTCCCCACAATCCCAGGCCCTGTACTTGGACACACCAGGTTGCCTTCCTCTTCTCCAAAGAACAGGACAGGAAAGAAGTTGCCCTAAATTGTGGAGGCTTGGATTTCTTCAAGGGCCTCATCCATCTGGGGGTTCTTCTTAGAGCTGAGGAGCTATGAAGCCTCTTGGGATCATCTTGCAGTCTCCTTACCAAGACCTGCCTGATTGGACCTCTATCTGCCACTCTCCCATCCCTACCTCCCACTCATTCTGCTTCAGCCTCAGGGACCTCCTTCTAAACTCAGGGCCTTTGAACTTTCTATGACCCTTTGTGGAACCCTTTTACCCTAAATCTTCACATGACTGATTGCATCTTGTTGTTCCTTAAATATCCCCTCTGCTAAGAATACTTCCTCTACTACTTGAAGGTAGCCCTATGCATCAATTTGGGCTCCGATAACAGATTACCATAGGCTGGGTGCTTTATAAACAGAGATGTATTTCTCACAGTGCTAGAGGCTGGACATCTGAGATAGGGGTGCTCGCATGGCCAGGTTCTCGGTGAAGGCCCTCTTCCAGGTTGCAGCCTGACAACTACTCAGTGTATCCTCACATGGTAGAAAGAGAACCAGACAGCTTTCTGGGGGTTCCTTATAAGAGCACTCATCCCATCAGAAGGACTCCACCCTCAAGACCTACCGGTCTCCTATTCAAATTCTTCTCCTCCTAACACCATCACATTGGGGGCTACGATTTCACCACATGGATGTGGGAGACATAAACATTCGATCTATGACCCCCACCACACTCCATCACACTCTCTTGCTTTAGTTTTTACAGCTTTCCCTACGCCACATATTTATTGAGCAGATACTAGACACCTTCCCTTTTCTGTTTCTCTGTTTGGTGCTTGTTGTCTGTCTCCCCAGATGCATACCCTTTGGAAACGGGGACTTTTAATCACCCAGCACTAGAATGAGCATACAGAAGCACACAGCAAATATGTATTCACAAAATGAAGAAATTAGGAATGTGACACGGATTTAGGAAAAGAGTTCTAGACAGGGAATCAGGAGTTAAACCATATGAGTTTGAGACCGCCTCAGCTGCTGGGTGACCTTGGTCACAACTTCTCTGAGACCTATATGTCCTGACTCTGAAGGTTCTTTCCTGCCTGGAGAGGCTGAGGCTCCCTGACCAGGAAGACCTCTGAGCCTATCCAGAATCCAACTCTGTCCCTCCCACCTAGTGATGGGGTAACATCTGGGGGTTCTTCTTAGAGCTGAGGAGCTATGAAGCCTCTTGGGATCATCTTGCAGTCTCCTTACCAAGACCTGCCTGATTGGACCTCTATCTGCCACTCTCCCATCCCTACCTCCCACTCATTCTGCTTCAGCCTCAGGGACCTCCTTCTAAACTCAGGGCCTTTGAACTTTCTATGACCCTTTGTGGAACCCTTTTACCCTAAATCTTCACATGACTGATTGCATCTTGTTGTTCCTTAAATATCCCCTCTGCTAAGAATACTTCCTCTACTACTTGAAGGTAGCCCTATGCATCAATTTGGGCTCCGATAACAGATTACCATAGGCTGGGTGCTTTATAAACAGAGATGTATTTCTCACAGTGCTAGAGGCTGGACATCTGAGATAGGGGTGCTCGCATGGCCAGGTTCTCGGTGAAGGCCCTCTTCCAGGTTGCAGCCTGACAACTACTCAGTGTATCCTCACATGGTAGAAAGAGAACCAGACAGCTTTCTGGGGGTTCCTTATAAGAGCACTCATCCCATCAGAAGGACTCCACCCTCAAGACCTACCGGTCTCCTATTCAAATTCTTCTCCTCCTAACACCATCACATTGGGGGCTACGATTTCACCACATGGATGTGGGAGACATAAACATTCGATCTATGACCCCCACCACACTCCATCACACTCTCTTGCTTTAGTTTTTACAGCTTTCCCTACGCCACATATTTATTGAGCAGATACTAGACACCTTCCCTTTTCTGTTTCTCTGTTTGGTGCTTGTTGTCTGTCTCCCCAGATGCATACCCTTTGGAAACGGGGACTTTTAATCACCCAGCACTAGAATGAGCATACAGAAGCACACAGCAAATATGTATTCACAAAATGAAGAAATTAGGAATGTGACACGGATTTAGGAAAAGAGTTCTAGACAGGGAATCAGGAGTTAAACCATATGAGTTTGAGACCGCCTCAGCTGCTGGGTGACCTTGGTCACAACTTCTCTGAGACCTATATGTCCTGACTCTGAAGGTTCTTTCCTGCCTGGAGAGGCTGAGGCTCCCTGACCAGGAAGACCTCTGAGCCTATCCAGAATCCAACTCTGTCCCTCCCACCTAGTGATGGGGTAAGGTGGGCTCCCTTCCTCCGCTCTATGTGAGTCCCTTCATTAGTTCCAGGTCGAAACCTTTCTGGGAAGAAAGGCAGAAGCCAAGGTGAGCCTACAGGCCTACTCCCCAAGGGCCTGAAGTCCGCACTTTGCCTCCAGGATGGTTGTGGTCAGCAGAGCTGTGACTTCACAGCCAGCTCCCTGCCCCTGGGAAGCTGGAGACGCTCAGCCTCTGCCCACATGTGGCTGTTCGATTAGGGTGTAGGGAGAGGGAGCCAGCAGCCCAACTGCTGGGCCAGCCCTGCTGATGGGCTCACTTGAGGGCCCAGATGTACCAGCAGAGCCAGTCAGTGAAGGGTCAGGGGCCTTCCTGCTAGCCTGGGGCAGCAAAAGAGGCCCCATTCCCAGCTCAGAGGCACATGTGGCTGTAGGTGGTGGTAGGCAGATCCCTTCCCAGCCTAGAACACTTTGGAGAAAGGCCCCTGCAGTCCAACCCAGTGAGCAAGGAGCGAGCCACTGATAGACGCAGAGCCTGGACTGATGGAAGCGGAACCCATGCACTGCTAGGCTGAGAAACAGGGATAGAAGTCAAGACTAGAAGCCTGGAGGAGCTTAGGTGGGGTTTGACTCATTCAGGGAGCCAGCACCACAGCCAGGCTCTCCCTGATGGAAGAGGGACAGAAAGATGACCCAAGCTGGCCCACCCCCCTGCCTGAGGGTTTCTCCAGCAACAGGGCAGACAGAATACCCTGTTCCTAGATTACCCCGGTAGAAACTGCTATCAGTGAAACTGCTATCAGTGGGGAGCCAAACTGGAAAGGGTACTGAGCCACTAATTCACACTAGGGTGTCAATGACTAAGCGTAGATTAACTGGACCGGTCTTCAAGTGGAGACCAAGCTTCCTGAGTTCAGAGTCTTTCAACACATTAGCCCAGGCAGATCAGTCATACATGGAATGAATTTTAGTTCCAAATATGCAAGAGTGTGCGTGTGTGTGTGTGTGTGTCTAGAGAAAGAAAGGAAGCAAACTGCCTATCTGACATCTCTGAAATGTCTCAAGAGATCCTTCGCCTTAACATGTGGAAACCCAGCTCCAAATCTACCCTCCGCCCAAGCCGGCTCCTCTCCACGGGGTCCCCTGCGGTGCGCAGGCAGAAGCCCCCCTCACCCCGTCTCCCTGTCCCGTGTTTCACTGATTCCCAGAGATTTCACATCCGGAACACCTCCTGGATCTGCCCACTTCTCTCCTGAGTGGTGGCGATGCTGGGGTGCCCGCACAGGCTCCCTCCTGCTGAGAGTTCAAGTGAAGACTGTGAGTTCAGTCCCTGCCTTCTCCTGCCGCCCCTACCCCACCCCTCATCAGGCAACCACACACCCTTACACACCTACTGCTAGCCTTCCTCAGACTCAGAGGGACACACGCGGGCAGTGGGAGAAGAGGCCCACACGGCCTTGGAAACAGGCTGCTGTGGGAGAGCATTGTGGGTAGAGGCCTGGAGGAGCGCATGGGCCCTTGGCTCACAGACGCGTCTCCCTGTCGGGAGAAGCACAGACCACGGGGAGGGAGGCAGAGCAAGGCCCTCTAAAGCATCCAAGGATGATACTGTACCCACCTGCACTCTGGTGGCCCCGGCCAACCTCTTCTCTGTTAACCTAAGTGATCTTTTAACAATCAATAGGGGGCTTCCCTGATGGCTCCGAGGTAAAGAATCTGACCGCCTTAGCAGGAAACACGGGTTCCACCCTTGATCCGGGAAGATCCCACTTGCCTAGGAGCAACTAAGCCCTAGGCAATGTGCCACAACTACTGAGGCCCGCATGCGCTAGAGCCCATGCTCTGCAAGAAGCCACTGCAATGAGAAGCTGGTGCACTGCAACAGGGGAGTAGCTCCCACTCACCACAACTAGCCAAAAGCCTGTGCAATAGCAAATATCCAGCATAGCCAAAAAAAAAATGAAGACAAAACATTAACAAGTAACAATCAACTGGATCAGGGATTTCTGGTGTCCCAGGGGTTAAGAATTGCCTTGACACTAGGGTGTCAATGACTAAGCGTAGATTAACTGGACCGGTCTTCAAGTGGAGACCAAGCTTCCTGAGTTCAGAGTCTTTCAACACATTAGCCCAGGCAGATCAGTCATACATGGAATGAATTTTAGTTCCAAATATGCAAGAGTGTGCGTGTGTGTGTGTGTGTGTCTAGAGAAAGAAAGGAAGCAAACTGCCTATCTGACATCTCTGAAATGTCTCAAGAGATCCTTCGCCTTAACATGTGGAAACCCAGCTCCAAATCTACCCTCCGCCCAAGCCGGCTCCTCTCCACGGGGTCCCCTGCGGTGCGCAGGCAGAAGCCCCCCTCACCCCGTCTCCCTGTCCCGTGTTTCACTGATTCCCAGAGATTTCACATCCGGAACACCTCCTGGATCTGCCCACTTCTCTCCTGAGTGGTGGCGATGCTGGGGTGCCCGCACAGGCTCCCTCCTGCTGAGAGTTCAAGTGAAGACTGTGAGTTCAGTCCCTGCCTTCTCCTGCCGCCCCTACCCCACCCCTCATCAGGCAACCACACACCCTTACACACCTACTGCTAGCCTTCCTCAGACTCAGAGGGACACACGCGGGCAGTGGGAGAAGAGGCCCACACGGCCTTGGAAACAGGCTGCTGTGGGAGAGCATTGTGGGTAGAGGCCTGGAGGACGCATGGGCCCTTGGCTCACAGACGCGTCTCCCTGTCGGGAGAAGCACAGACCACGGGGAGGGAGGCAGAGCAAGGCCCTCTAAAGCATCCAAGGATGATACTGTACCCACCTGCACTCTGGTGGCCCCGGCCAACCTCTTCTCTGTTAACCTAAGTGATCTTTTAACAATCAATAGGGGGCTTCCCTGATGGCTCCGAGGTAAAGAATCTGACCGCCTTAGCAGGAAACACGGGTTCCACCCTTGATCCGGGAAGATCCCACTTGCCTAGGAGCAACTAAGCCCTAGGCAATGTGCCACAACTACTGAGGCCCGCATGCGCTAGAGCCCATGCTCTGCAAGAAGCCACTGCAATGAGAAGCTGGTGCACTGCAACAGGGGAGTAGCTCCCACTCACCACAACTAGCCAAAAGCCTGTGCAATAGCAAATATCCAGCATAGCCAAAAAAAAAATGAAGACAAAACATTAACAAGTAACAATCAACTGGATCAGGGATTTCCCTGGTGTCCCAGGGGTTAAGAATTGCCTTGCATTGCAGGAGATACAGGTTCAATCCCTGGTCAGGGAACTAAGATCCCAACTGCCGCAGGGCAGTTAAGCCCGCATGCAGCAGCTAGAGTCTTCTTCCACAACAAAAGATCCCTCATGATGCAAGAAGATCCCACATGCCACAACTAAGGCCAGACACAGCCAAATAAATATGTTTTAAAATCAATCAAATCTGCATTTTTCCTCTTTAAACCCTTGAATGGTTCCCCGTAGCTCTCAAGATAAATGCAAAACTCCTGAAGTGCCGCCCAGGAGGCCCGAGGATGTGGCCCTGCCCACCTCTCTATTCCCGTTTCTTGTCAGGCTCCTGCCACACCCCACCCCGGTCACGCTGGCCTTTCCACAGCCCCACACTTCCAAAGCACTCCACCCCCAGGCATTAGCACATGCTGATCCCTCTGCCTACAATGTTCTTCCCTCCCAACCTGGTCTAATTTGCTTCCCTACAGCCTTCAGATCTCAACTCTGGAGTCACCTCTGCACACATTCTCCAGGTTTCCCGGCCTAGATCAGTCTCCCAAGTCCAGCCTTCACAGCTTATTGCAGCGTGTTGAAGGCAATGTGCCCCTGGCCTGTGGGATGATTTCGTTTACATCCTTCTCTCCCTGTGGATGCAGTCAGAGACCCGTCTGGTTTTGTCTGCAACCTGGCATGGAGAGTAATAGTTGGCGTTTCCCGAGCACGTACCACCTACCAGGCACAGGGCTAGTGTTTCCCATGAATCCTTGGCACAGCCCTGTGATATTTGGGATTGTGTGCTGCCGTTAGATCTCAGAGGCACATGGGGTTAAGAACCTCACCAGGGTCACACTGAGTAAGTGGTAGGGCCAAGACTGAACCATGGGTGTCACGGAGCCCACGGGCTTCCCTCTCGCCGTATAGGGCTCTCCCTTGCATGTGCTCCATGAATGGCTTTCAAATGAACGGAAAGACACACACACACACACAATCCAAAAGAGTGCAGGATGAGACCAGATGTGGTTTTGGGTTGATGGGATCATGGATGTTTATTTTCATTTCACTTACTTGTATGTTCCAATTTTTCTATATGAAGCGAGTATTTGTTGATGTCTTAGTTAAGAAAGAAAACCTGAAAATCTCTTTAATCTTTTAAAAGGAAAAAACGATGGACCAACATCAAGACGAAAAGAAAAATGGTCTGCCATTTCTACTTTGGCAGATGATACAAAGCATTTTCCAGCCGTGAAGACCTTGGGATGTGTCAGTAAGAACGGAGGACTTAGCTTCAAACCAACCAGGGTCTTAATCTCAGCTCTTACCACGCGGCTTCGAGCCAGTCTTGCCACCCCTGTGACCTCAGGGCACCTCCTGACTTCTGGACTCCTCTGTAAAGCAGGGCATGACCACCTCATCATCCTGGCGGGACGGTTGTGAGGACTGGAAAGGACGTTCATGCCTCCCCGGGAGGGCTTGCACGTAGTCGATGCTCAGTGGGTGGCGGCCATCGGCCTCAGCTCAACCCTCCAGGAGAGACCGGAGGACACGGACGCCTCACGGACGCCACAGGCCCACAGAAGCAGCCACCTCCGGCCCTTCCGATGTGCATCTCGTGTGCCCGTCCCTGCCTGCCTGCCCCAGTCGCATCTCCCGGGGTCTAAGGACGCTGGATCCCCTGAGATGACCTTGAAGAGAGCCGTGGGTGGGAACCCAAGGGTGCAGGCCACCCAGATGCTGTTTTTATGTCTGCAGGCGCCCCATGGAGGGTGAAGGACGCAGCCTCCCTCTGCCGCATCGTTGCCACCCTCCAGGAGGACAGAAGAAGCATTTTTTCACCTAGGAGAAACCCTAAATCAGCTTCTGGAGGTGTGGTTTGGAGATGATCTAGGGGGATGCTCTTGTGAGGCCTCGGGAAGAAAAGCAGAGGAGGCCGAGAGGAAGAGTGCGAGCGAGCCGAGAACGGGCCGTCTGGAGGCCCCTGCGGCTGGGCTAGTGTTTACTTTCTGCCACAGCCTTGAACACCGTGGGGCTCTGAAGGAATTTCCAAGAAGATAGAAATTTGAGGAAATCAAAGTTTAATTAGCCACAGCTGCTGTAATGTATTCCAGGTGATGGCTGGTGTGGCCGCGTCTCCCCTCCAGGCCCCCCGAGGCTCTCACCCTCTACGGGGGCGAGTAAACAGCGGGGTGTTTGCGGTGGGAGCCCTTTTTTGGGTCAGTTGAGCAGGGATGGGCAGGCGGGAGAAGGCCGTGAGGAGCTGCCTCCTGCCACCTAGACAGTCAGGAGGAAGGGAGCGGGAGGGAGGGTTATGCACAGCCTCTGCTCTCCTCTCTGCTCCGGATTCAATGCCCTAGCGGCTCTTTGCAGTGACAGCAGAGGCGTTATGGAATGCTGGAGAGCGTGGGCCAGGAGTAAGGGGAAGTCTCAGCTCATTTACGATTTACGATGTGACCCTGGGCAAGTCGCTTGACTGGGAGTCTGTCAAAACATCCAGGTGGGAATCCCAACTCTGCTCCACGGTCTTGGAAAAGTTGCTGAACCTCTCTGAGTCTCTGCTGCTCCATCTCTAAAACGGAATTAGGTACCACACTAAATGGCTACCCACTCCAGTATTCTTGCCTGGCAAGTTCCGTGGATGGAGAAGCTTGGCAAGCTGCTGTCCATGGGGTCTCCCTAATGGCTCCGTGGTGAAGAATCTGCCTGCCATGCAAGACACTCAGGTTGCATCCCTGGGTTGGGAATATCCCCCTGGAGGAGGGCGTGGCAACCCCTTCCAGTATTGTTGCCTGGAGAATTCCATGGACGGAGGAGCCTGGCAGGCTGCAGTCCACGGGATCACACAGAGTCGGACAGGACTGAAGTGACTAAGCAGCAGCAGCAGGTACCACACTGCACATAGGGCTTTCATAAGAGTTAAGCAAAGTCCCATAATGAACATGTGTGGGGGACATTCACACAGAGCTGACAGGAGCTCAGTTAATAATCACGAGGGGCCTCAGTTTCCCTAGCATCAGACTGGAATGGGGTTGTAATACTGTAAGAGAGGGAGAAGCATTTTCAGCTCCTCAAAATAAATCCAACATGCAAGGGCACAGTTAACCCATCAGAGCCATGTTCTTCAGAGAGGGGTCTGCTGGCAGCTCAGAGATGCTGACAGGTGGCATCAGGCATCTTGTGAGGGGTCCAGCTCCAGAGCTGGGGAATAATTGATGAGAATGGGTTGTCTCTTCTCTGGGTCAATGTGAAGCTGAACCTACCTCCGTGCCCAGCTGCAGGAGCCTCTCTGCTAGGCTGACATCACAACAGGAGGAGTGTCCACACTCCCAGCTCCGGAGGGATCACAAGCTGGCTCTGTTCAGTCCTAACCAAGTTTGGGGACAGGTATAGAGACTGGGGTTGGCCCTTTCCCCCCACTCTGCCTCCACGGAACTCTGTTAGGTTGGGGGCTCAAGTGTCCTCGAGTGTCAAAGAGGGCTGTCCGCAAGAATGCAGGTGAGCCTAGCGCCAGCTGGTTGGTCTGTAGGCAATGTTCCTGCTGCAGTCCCTGGAAGGCCTCATGGGCCAGCAAGCCAGACGCAGCGGGCTTGAGGACGCCGGGCCATCTGCAGTGTGCGCTCTGTTCCACGTGGCTCCCTGGAGTGGGCCATAGCCGGTTCCCTTAGGACGGAACTGGAGTTGACTCCTCTTTCACCCACATGTTCTTTCTAGGGCCAGCTCCCTGCCCCTCCCCACCCACTTCTCCCTCTCTTTCTCTAGTATTTTCCCAGCCCTGGGAGTTATCTCTAGTCTAAGTTTTTGAAACTCAAAGCTAAGAATCCATTCTCTTTCTCCCTGCATTTCTGCTGTCACCCCTTCCCTAAGGCAATGAACAGAGACAGGAACTGAAGGAAAGAGTCAAGGGATAGAAGGAAACACCAGAAACCAATGCCTTTCAGCTAACAGTTCAAAAACAGTATCCTGCTTTGTAGCAGAGGGAGCTCATGTAGAGTTTCAAAAACATGGCCCTCAGGCACATTTGGTGACCACAATGTTGTGTGGAATATTTTTCTTCAACAAGTATATTCCTTGTGAAGCTACCGCTTGTCCAGTATATACCTTTCTCTTCCCTCACAATGGTTATGAAGACATGAAAGAGAGCGTGGAAGACACTTGTCTGTCAGCTGCCTTTCCTCTTCTTTCCTCATCAGCTAATCTCCTTACCTCAGAGGCTGAAAATGCCAGTTGGTCACTTTCTAGACTCCCTTACAGCTAGAGATGGGACCCAGTTCTGGTCAATGGAACCTGAAAGGAAGCTGGCTAAGGTGACTTCTGGGAAAGACTTTCCTCTCAGGCTTAAAAAAGAAACAAGATAAGTGAGGAGAAAGCTTCCTTCCTGCTCATGGTGGCCATCTTGTGATCACACGAGGACCAGCCTGAGGAGAAAAGCCAGCACTTGAAGTTGGCAGAGCAAAAACGGCAAGCACCTGGGACCCTGGCACTATCATTGTGCCCTGTGGAACCAACCCCGAGACTTCTGGTTAAAAGAAATGAAGTGTTCTCATCATGTGAAATCTCTTTCAGATTAATGTCAGCCACTTGTAGCCAAAAGCAGCCCAACATATGCTGAGAAAATGTTTTCAGTATCCTTTCAGGTCTGTGCTAGCCAGGGCTCTTTTTAGTGCAAGGTAGCCACAGGAATTCCGCTTCAACTTGCTTAGCCAAACAGGGTAACTTTTAAAATGAATCTTGTGAGACTCAGCAGAAATATGACTGAGTCTCAGAACAGTTGGAGCCAGCGTCTCTAAGACCATCAGGATTTTCTCTCTGCCCCTCACCTGTGTCCTGCCATTTTGTAGTAGTAAATCCTCAGTGACTGATCATGAAAAGTCTGATTTCCAAAACTGATTTTTTTTTTAATTTAATTTTTATGTGCCTTGAGAAAAAAAAGAGATGGACACATTTCTTAGCTTTAAAACTATATATTGGGCTTCCCCTGGTGGTCCAGTGGGTAAGGACACTGCCTTGCAGTGCAAGGGGCGCCGGCTAGATCCCTGGCCTGGGAAGATCCCACATGCCGCGGAGCGGCTGGACCGATGTGTCCAATTACCGAGCCGAAGCTCTGGGGCGCATGCGCCCAGAGTCGGCGCTCTGCGACGACAGAGGCCACCGCAATGGGAGGCCCACACGGGCCAAAAGAACAAAGACGGATGAAAATAGAGAAATGAAAGACCAATAGAAGTGGCCTGCCCGTCCCCCTCCCTCCCCATCCCACCCCCAAAAAAGATAAATAAATAAAAAATAAATGTTTAAAAACTATATATTGCAGAAAGGCATTCTTTTTTTTAGAAAATAACTGATTCTTATTGTTAATAATTTACCTCTAGTGTTCTAAATGTGTGCCCATGAGGCCTCAAGTTTCTGGAAAAAGAGTTTCCTTTTTTGAATGTTCACCATGTCATATTCTGGGTACAATATGAGTATGACTGATAGAAACTCTCTTCTGATGACCTAAAGAGCTTCCTCCCCGATGTCTGTGTGTGGAAGCCAGTGCCTCAGACGCCGGCGGGGCTCACTTCCTGTTGCGAGGACACTGTCTTCTGATAAATAGAAACTTCTCTCTGTGGAGAACCTGCTGCTTCACTTTACTAAAACAAGTTCAGTGTTTGGTTTCAAATCCTCCTACAGGTGCCAGTGAGGAAGGAACTCTCAACATTGTGAAAACTCAGTCAACCTATAAAGATTTTTGAATGTTGTGTCAGTAAGAAGGAAAAGCTGTGTGATTTTTTTAGTCTCTGGTTTACATGTTTAGAAACAACAGATCAGTTTTTGAAAAAGAAAAGTTTGATAAGAATAGCACAGTCTGGGCTTCTCTAGTGCCTCAGTGGCTAAGCACCTGCCTGCCAGTGTAGGAGAGATATGGGTTGGATCCCTGACCTGGGAAGATCCCACCTGCCTCAGAGTAACTAAGCCCTTGTTGCCACAACTATTGAGCCTCTAGAGCCCGTGAGCTGCAACTATGAGCCCACACACCCTAGAGCCTATGCTCTGCAACAAGAGAAGACACCACACTGAGAAGCTCAAGCATCACAACTAGAGAGTAGCCCCTGCTCACCAAAACTAGAGAGAAGCCTGCACAGCAAGGAAGACCCAGCACAACCAAAACTAACCAGCTAAATAAAATTATTTTTTTAAAAGGAATAGCACAATCTAATGTGAAATGAAAGAGAGAAGGTGGTAGCTGGCAGTTAGGAGTGGACATTCTCCATCACACCTGGGTGGCTTGGCCACTGGTGTGCTTAGAAGGCTTTTCTGGTGATTCTGGGGCATAGAATGTGAGTCTCTTGAGAATAGGGTCCATGTATTATGTGTAATTGAGTCCCTGTCCCTAGCATACACATGACTGGCACATCATAGGTTCTTAATAAATGTCCCTAAATCAATGAACGAGGAACAGGAAAGACGGGAATGTAGAAACCGAGGAAGGGTTTTTTTTATAGGATTTTCTCATCCATAAAATATCAGAGAATCTGTGTCTCTGGAAACGGCGCTTTCATGGGGTCCAGGAGGTGGCGGTGGGGTAGACAGGAGCTCAGTGGGGTCAGGGCCTTGCCCAGGGTGCTGACCTAAAGCCAGGGTTTGGCCCAGACAGAGAGGCTTCTTGGAAGCCCCTGCCCACGGGCAGGCTCGCTACCCTGCACCAGGCCCCGAGGAGAAAACGCGTTTGTTTACTTGACCTGAGTGACATGTTCATTGATTTATCTGGAGCAGTTCATTCATAAACGCAAATTGAGCCCCTCTCCTGGGGATGCCCAGTGAGGAAGGAACTCTCAACATTGTAAACTTTTGGGCTAAGAAGGAAAAGCTGTGTGATTTTTAGTCTCTGGTTTACATGTTTAGAAACAACAGATCAGTTTTTGAAAAAGAAAAGTTTGATAAGAATAGCACAGTCTGGGCTTCTCTAGTGCCTCAGTGGCTAAGCACCTGCCTGCCAGTGTAGGAGAGATATGGGTTGGATCCCTGACCTGGGAAGATCCCACCTGCCTCAGAGTAACTAAGCCCTTGTTGCCACAACTATTGAGCCTCTAGAGCCCGTGAGCTGCAACTATGAGCCCACACACCCTAGAGCCTATGCTCTGCAACAAGAGAAGACACCACACTGAGAAGCTCAAGCATCACAACTAGAGAGTAGCCCCTGCTCACCAAAACTAGAGAGAAGCCTGCACAGCAAGGAAGACCCAGCACAACCAAAACTAACCAGCTAAATAAAATTATTTTTAAAAGGAATAGCACAATCTAATGTGAAATGAAAGAGAGAAGGTGGTAGCTGGCAGTTAGGAGTGGACATTCTCCATCACACCTGGGTGGCTTGGCCACTGGTGTGCTTAGAAGGCTTTTCTGGTGATTCTGGGGCATAGAATGTGAGTCTCTTGAGAATAGGGTCCATGTATTATGTGTAATTGAGTCCCTGTCCCTAGCATACACATGACTGGCACATCATAGGTTCTTAATAAATGTCCCTAAATCAATGAACGAGGAACAGGAAAGACGGGAATGTAGAAACCGAGGAAGGGTTTTTTTTATAGGATTTTCTCATCCATAAAATATCAGAGAATCTGTGTCTCTGGAAACGGCGCTTTCATGGGGTCCAGGAGGTGGCGGTGGGGTAGACAGGAGCTCAGTGGGGTCAGGGCCTTGCCCAGGGTGCTGACCTAAAGCCAGGGTTTGGCCCAGACAGAGAGGCTTCTTGGAAGCCCCTGCCCACGGGCAGGCTCGCTACCCTGCACCAGGCCCCGAGGAGAAAACGCGTTTGTTTACTTGACCTGAGTGACATGTTCATTGATTTATCTGGAGCAGTTCATTCATAAACGCAAATTGAGCCCCTCTCCTGGGGATGCCAACGGCCTTTTAACAAGCTCCCCAAGGCACAACTTCTGAAAATGAGTTGCTGATGAGCCAGAAATGGAGTTTGCCTGCGCAGCCTGGCCCTGCTGGCTCAAGACTGCAGAACAGCCAAGCGGGAGGTGCCACCTCGGACTGGGGCCCTCAGCCTGCAGGCGGGGCACAGTGGCGGCGGAGGGCGGGGGAGTGGAATGCACTAGCTCATTTACACTCAGGAGCATCTGGTCAATTAAGGCAAAAAGGGTTTGCTGCTCACATTTCCTAGATACATTTCCCACTGCCGTCAGCTTGAGTAGATGAATGGAACCGGAGAAATGGACTGAGAGAGGTTCTTCAACAGAAGTACCGCATTTTCCTTCTGGGTTCCAACAATTTCAGTTCTTGCCCATACTAGGTACGCAGGCAACACTGAAGAAACAGCTGAGAGAGAAGCAGTGGCCTCCCTGAGGTCAGACAGCCTGGTGTTTTTCATGGGGATTTACAGGTCACAGTCAGGCACGTTCACATCCATCATCTCCCTGATCCTTACAATAAACATATGGGGTAGATGTTGGTACCTAGCACTTTATTTTACTGTACCATTACTTCCCATTATTTTATAACTTTCTCACTCACACTCTATTTTAGGAAAGATTTTATTTTCTTTTATCTTACCAGATGACATTGTTGGCGCTGATCCTCAGAAGGCATCAGAGATTTGCTGGTCTGCAGAACACTCGTTTCGCTTACTTTCAGTTTCTTTCCTTTAACTTCCTTATCCCTTTCTCTCTCCTCCACTTCTACCTATTTTGTTCTCACTTCCCTTTCCCTGAGAGGACGGCCCAGAGATTGGCCCAAGAATTACGAAAGATAGAGTTCCAATTTCTGTCCTTCCACCAACTTTCTGGCTGACCTGGGTCAAATCACTTCTCTCTGGGCTTTGGTCTCCTCACCTGGAAAAGAAGAGGCTGAGCCTTTGCTCTTTGAAATTGCTTCCAACTCAGAGAACCTGATAGGACTGTGACCTCTGGTCCTCTCTCAACTCACTACAGAGGCAAATGGGTTTTCCACTTTATGATCTGTTGGCTGAAGTCTTTTTTTAATATTCATTTATTTATTTTGGTTAGGTCAAGTCTTCATAGCAGCATGTGGGATCTTCCTTGCGATGTGCAAGCTCAGTAGCTGCGGTGCACAGGTTTAGTTGCCCCGCAGGCCTGTGGGATCTTAACTTCCTGACCTGGGATCAAACCTCGTCACCTACCTTGGAAAGTGGCTTCTTAGACACTGTACTGCCTGAGAAGTCACTGGCTGAAGTCTTAACCAGAGAAATTTTGGGATGTATTAGTAAGAAGTTCCACGGATGGGGACCACTTGGTGCTCCTGCCCACTGGAGAGGCCACCTCCATGTCTTGCTCATGATTTCCACTCTGATGAATCCCCAGTGCCTTCCCACTGGTGAGAGGGCTCCTTCCTTGCTCTTGCCTTTAGGATGACGGGCTGTCTCACTCTATTCTCTTGACTGTGTATGACGTGGCTGTCACTATCAATTTAGCATATCAGGAGAGAAGCTTCTATTTCCTCTTAGAGATTTTGCCAGCAGGTGCAACCAGCGGGTGCACAATGGAAACTTGGTAGATGTTGGTACCTAGCACTTTATTTTACTGTACCATTACTTCCCATTATTTTATAACTTTCTCACTCACACTCTATTTTAGGAAAGATTTTATTTTCTTTTATCTTACCAGATGACATTGTTGGCGCTGATCCTCAGAAGGCATCAGAGATTTGCTGGTCTGCAGAACACTCGTTTCGCTTACTTTCAGTTTCTTTCCTTTAACTTCCTTATCCCTTTCTCTCTCCTCCACTTCTACCTATTTTGTTCTCACTTCCCTTTCCCTGAGAGGACGGCCCAGAGATTGGCCCAAGAATTACGAAAGATAGAGTTCCAATTTCTGTCCTTCCACCAACTTTCTGGCTGACCTGGGTCAAATCACTTCTCTCTGGGCTTTGGTCTCCTCACCTGGAAAAGAAGAGGCTGAGCCTTTGCTCTTTGAAATTGCTTCCAACTCAGAGAACCTGATAGGACTGTGACCTCTGGTCCTCTCTCAACTCACTACAGAGGCAAATGGGTTTTCCACTTTATGATCTGTTGGCTGAAGTCTTTTTTTAATATTCATTTATTTATTTTGGTTAGGTCAAGTCTTCATAGCAGCATGTGGGATCTTCCTTGCGATGTGCAAGCTCAGTAGCTGCGGTGCACAGGTTTAGTTGCCCCGCAGGCCTGTGGGATCTTAACTTCCTGACCTGGGATCAAACCTGCGTCACCTACCTTGGAAAGTGGCTTCTTAGCCACTGTACTGCCTGAGAAGTCCCTGGCTGAAGTCTTAACCAGAGAAATTTTGGGATGTATTAGTAAGAAGTTCCACGGATGGGGACCACTTGGTGCTCCTGCCCACTGGAGAGGCCACCTCCATGTCTTGCTCATGATTTCCACTCTGATGAATCCCCAGTGCCTTCCCACTGGTGAGAGGGCTCCTTCCTTGCTCTTGCCTTTAGGATGACGGGCTGTCTCACTCTATTCTCTTGACTGTGTATGACGTGGCTGTCACTATCAATTTAGCATATCAGGAGAGAAGCTTCTATTTCCTCTTAGAGATTTTGCCAGCAGGTGCAACCAGCGGGTGCACAATGGAAACTTGGTAATGATCAAAACCTCTTGGACTCCATTGTTCTTTGGGAAAAAATTGCTGTGAAAAGTATTGCGTAGGGCTTCCCTGGTGGTCCAGTGGGTAAGGACACCGCCTTGCAGTGCAAGGGGCGCTGGTTCGATCCCTGGCCCGGGAAGATCCCACGTGCCGCGGAGCGGCTGGACCGATGTGTCCGATTACCTAGCCGGAGCTCTGGAGCGCATACGTTCAGAGCCTGCGCTCTGCAACGACAGAGGCCACCACAATGGGAGGCCTACACGGGCCAAAAGAACAAAGACAGATGAAAATAGAGAAATGAAAGACCAACAGAAGTGGCCCGCCCGCTCCCCTCCCTCCCCACCCACCGCCCAAAAAATAAATAAATAAAATAAATGTTTTTAAAAAACAGTATTGCGTAAATAAGAAATAGTGAAACAGTCCTAAAAGATTAGGAGATTTAAGGAAAGCAACTCATAAACATACTATGGTACTCTTCTCAGAATATTCATTCAGCCCTACTCGTTCTAACCCTGGTGTTATCTGAAGGTTCATCAAATACTTCTTCCAATCTTCCCTTGAGTAGGTTTTAAAAGGAAAGCATTCCCAGGGAGCATTTATGTTCTAGGATTTGAGGACTTCAAAAGCCCAGATCTTTGTTCTGTCTAATTAAAGTGATGTGATTGCCTGCTTTTGACTAATCACAAACTGATTTTGTTGGTCTTACGAAAAAGATCCTATGGCTGTCAGGTGTTGTATTTTTCTATTGCTGATGTAACAAATTACCACAAATTAATGACAAGTGATACTAATGTGTTATCTTAGAGTTCTGAGGTCAGAGGTCTCCCTGGGCTAAAAAAAACAAGATGTAGGTAGGGCTACAATCCTGCTGCAGGCTCTATGAGAGAACTCATTCTTCGTCTTTTTTTCTAGAAGCTGTGTGCATTCCTTCGTGACCCTTTGCCATCACTCTGACCTCTGCTTCCATCATCATGTCTCCCTCTTTAATGGGATTCTCCTGCCTCCATGTTTCACTTTTAGCAACCCTTGTAATTACATCAGATCCACCCAGATAATCCAAGATAATCTCCCCATCTAAAGATATTTAGAAGCAACAGTTAGAACCAGACATGGAATAATGGACTGACTCAAAATTGGGGAACGAGTATGTCAAGGCTTTGCCCTGCTTATTTAACTTAAAGGCAGAATAAATCATGTGAAATGCCAGGCTGGATGAAGTTCTAACTGGAATCAAGATTGCTGGGAGATACATCAATTACTTCAGATATACAGATGACACCACCCTAATAACAGAAAGTGAAGATGAACAAAAGAGCCTCTTGATGAAGGAGAAAGAGGAGAGTAAAAAGGTTGGCTTAAAACTCAGCATTGAGAAAACTAAGATCATGGGATCCCATGGGGATGGGACCATGGGGTCCCATCACTTCACGGCAAATAGATGGGAGAAAAAATGGAAATAGTGACAACTTTATTTTCTTGGGCTCCAAAATCACTATGTAAGGTGACTACATCCATGAAATTGAAAGACATTTCCTCTTTGGAAATAAAGCTATGACAAACTATTCCAGCATATTAAAAAACAGAGACATCAACTTTGCCAACAAAGTTTTATATAGTCAAAGCTATGGTTTTTCCAGTAGTCATGTACAAATGTGAGAGGCCAAGAGCTAAAAAATCAATGCTTTCAAACTGTGGTGCTGGAGAAGATTCTTGAGAGTCCCTTGAATTGCAAGGAGATCAAGCCAGTCAGTCCTAAAGGAAATCAACCCTGAATACTCATTGGAAGAACTGATGCTAAGGTTGAAGCTCCAATACTTTGGCCACCTGATGAGAAGAACTGACTCATTGGAAAAGATCCTGGTGCTGGGAAAGACTGAGAGCAAGAGGAGAAGAAGGTGACAGAGGATGAGATGGGTGGATGACATCATTGACTCAATAGATATGAGTTTGAGCAAACTCTGAGAGATAGTGAAGGACAGGGAAACTTGCTGTGCTGCAAGGTCACAAAGAGCTGGACACAACTGAGTGACTGAACAACAACAAAAGATTTAAACTTCTGACCTCTGTCTTCACTATCATCATGTCTCCCTCTTTAATGGGATTCTCCTGCCTCCATGTTTCACTTTTAGCAACCCTTGTAATTACATCAGATCCACCCAGATAATCCAAGATAATCTCCCCATCTAAAGATATTTAGAAGCAACAGTTAGAACCAGACATGGAATAATGGACTGACTCAAAATTGGGGAACGAGTATGTCAAGGCTTTGCCCTGCTTATTTAACTTAAAGGCAGAATAAATCATGTGAAATGCCAGGCTGGATGAAGTTCTAACTGGAATCAAGATTGCTGGGAGATACATCAATTACTTCAGATATACAGATGACACCACCCTAATAACAGAAAGTGAAGATGAACAAAAGAGCCTCTTGATGAAGGAGAAAGAGGAGAGTAAAAAGGTTGGCTTAAAACTCAGCATTGAGAAAACTAAGATCATGGGATCCCATGGGGATGGGACCATGGGGTCCCATCACTTCACGGCAAATAGATGGGAGAAAAAATGGAAATAGTGACAACTTTATTTTCTTGGGCTCCAAAATCACTATGTAAGGTGACTACATCCATGAAATTGAAAGACATTTCCTCTTTGGAAATAAAGCTATGACAAACTATTCCAGCATATTAAAAAACAGAGACATCAACTTTGCCAACAAAGTTTTATATAGTCAAAGCTATGGTTTTTCCAGTAGTCATGTACAAATGTGAGAGGCCAAGAGCTAAAAAATCAATGCTTTCAAACTGTGGTGCTGGAGAAGATTCTTGAGAGTCCCTTGAATTGCAAGGAGATCAAGCCAGTCAGTCCTAAAGGAAATCAACCCTGAATACTCATTGGAAGAACTGATGCTAAGGTTGAAGCTCCAATACTTTGGCCACCTGATGAGAAGAACTGACTCATTGGAAAAGATCCTGGTGCTGGGAAAGACTGAGAGCAAGAGGAGAAGAAGGTGACAGAGGATGAGATGGGTGGATGACATCATTGACTCAATAGATATGAGTTTGAGCAAACTCTGAGAGATAGTGAAGGACAGGGAAACTTGCTGTGCTGCAAGGTCACAAAGAGCTGGACACAACTGAGTGACTGAACAACAACAAAAGATTTAAACTAATACTTTAATTAGGGACCCCTCTGGTGGTCCAGTGGTTAAGACTTTGCCTTTCAATGCCAGAAGTGTGGGTTCAACCCCTGGTTGGGGAACTAAGATCCAGTATATCTCATGGCTAAAAAGCCAGAACAAAAAACACAAGCAATACTGTAATAAATTCAACAAAGAATTTTTAATAGTCAACATTGCCTGTTCCTTCCACAGCTAAGTTGGTAGAGTAGAGGACTCTAAAATGGTCCACATAAAAAAATCATTTAATTATTCAATTAATAAATTAATTTAATTACTAATAATGACAGTAACACAATAATAGTAGGAGACTTTAACACCACTCTTGCACCAATGGACAGATCTTCAAAACAGAAAATTAATAAGGAAACACAAGTCTTAAATGACACATTAGAAGAGATGGACCTCATTGATATCTTTAGGACCTTCCACCCAAAAGCAGAAGAATACACTTTCTTCTCAAGTGCACATGAACATTCTCCAGGATAGACCACATCCTGGACCACAAAGCAAACCTCAGTAAATTCAAGAAAACTGAAATTATATCAACCACTTTCTCTGACTACAATGCTATAAGAGTAGATATCAACTACAAGAAAAAAAACAACTAAAAACACAAACACATGGAGACTAAACAACACATACCTAAAGAATGAACAGATTACTGAACAAATCAAAAAAGAAGTTAAAAAATTCCTAGAGGAAAACGACAATGAAAACATGACAGCACAAAACCTATGGAATGCCACAAGACAAAATGAAAACATTGACAAGGAGATCAAAGCAATCAATCCTAAAGGAAATCCACCCTGAATACTCATTGGAAGAACTGCTGTTACAGTTGAAGCTCCAATACTGTGGCCACCTGATGTGAAGAACTGACTCATTGGAAAAGACTCTGATGCTGGGGAAGACTGAAGGCAGGAGGAGAAGAAGGTGACAGAGGATGAGATGGGTGGATGACATCATTGACTCAATAGATATGAGTTTGAGCAAACTCTGAGAGATAGTGAAGGACAGGGAAACTTGCTGTGCTGCAAGGTCACAAAGAGCTGGACACAACTGAGTGACTGAACAACAACAAAAGATTTAAACTAATACTTTAATTAGGGACCCCTCTGGTGGTCCAGTGGTTAAGACTTTGCCTTTCAATGCCAGAAGTGTGGGTTCAACCCCTGGTTGGGGAACTAAGATCCAGTATATCTCATGGCTAAAAAGCCAGAACAAAAAACACAAGCAATACTGTAATAAATTCAACAAAGAATTTTTAATAGTCAACATTGCCTGTTCCTTCCACAGCTAAGTTGGTAGAGTAGAGGACTCTAAAATGGTCCACATAAAAAAATCATTTAATTATTCAATTAATAAATTAATTTAATTACTAATAATGACAGTAACACAATAATAGTAGGAGACTTTAACACCACTCTTGCACCAATGGACAGATCTTCAAAACAGAAAATTAATAAGGAAACACAAGTCTTAAATGACACATTAGAAGAGATGGACCTCATTGATATCTTTAGGACCTTCCACCCAAAAGCAGAAGAATACACTTTCTTCTCAAGTGCACATGAACATTCTCCAGGATAGACCACATCCTGGACCACAAAGCAAACCTCAGTAAATTCAAGAAAACTGAAATTATATCAACCACTTTCTCTGACTACAATGCTATAAGAGTAGATATCAACTACAAGAAAAAAAACAACTAAAAACACAAACACATGGAGACTAAACAACACATACCTAAAGAATGAACAGATTACTGAACAAATCAAAAAAGAAGTTAAAAAATTCCTAGAGGAAAACGACAATGAAAACATGACAGCACAAAACCTATGGAATGCCACAGAAGCAGTTCTAAGAGGGAAGTTTATAGCAATACAATCCTACCTCAAGAAACAAGAAAAACATCAAAAAGACAACCTAACTCTACACTTAAAACAACTAGAAAAAGAAGAACAAGAAAACCCTAAAGTTAGCCAAAGAAGAGAAATCATAAAGATCAGAGCAGAAATAAATGAAAAAGAAATGAAAGAAAAAATAGTAAAGATAAATAAAGAAAGACCTACCAGAGACCATAAAACTCTTGGAGGAGAATATAGGCAAAACACTCAGTGACATAAGTCAAAGCAAGATCTTCTATGAGCCGCCCTCTAGAATAATGGAAATAAAAACAAAAATAAGTGTGTGGGAGCTAATGAAACTTAAAAACTTCTTCATAGCAAAAGAAACTACAAACAAGGTGAACAGACAACCCACAGAATGGGAGAAAATCATAGCAAATGAAACAACAGACAAAAAACTAATCTCCAAAATATACAAGCAGCTCGGACAGCTCAGTACTGAAAAAACAAGCAACCCAATCAAAAAATGGGAAAAAGACCTAAAGAGACATCTATCCAAGGAAGACATACAGATGGCCAAAAAAACACATGAAATGATGCTCAACGATGCTTGTTATTAGAGAAATGCAAATAAAACTACAATGAGATATCACCTCACACCAGTCAGAATGGCCATCATCAAAAAATCTGCAGATAATAAATGCTGGAGAGGGTGCAGAGAAAAGGGAACACTCTTGCATTGCTGGTGGGAATGTAAATTGATACAGTCGCTATGGAAGACAGTATGGAGATTCTTCAAAAAGTTAAGAATAGAAGCACCATTTGACCCAGCAATCCCACTTTTAGGCTTATACCCTGATGAAATCAAAATTGAAAGAGACATCTGTACCCCAATGTTCATTGCAGCTCTCTATACAATAGCTAGATCATAGATGTCCATCAACCTAGATGTCCATCAACAAATGCATGGATAAAGAAGCTCTGGTACATATATGCAATGGATTATTTCTCAGCCACTAAAAGAAATGCAGAAGATTCAGTCCTAATGAGATGGATGAATCTAGAACCTATTATACACAGTGAAATAAGTCAAAAAGAGAATGGACAGATACAGTATACTAACACATATATTTGGAATTTAGTAAGTTCGTACTAATAAATATACACACAGAGCATCAATGCAAAAACAGTCATAGAGAACAGACTAATAACCATTGGGGAGAGAGAAAAGTGAGTGAGAGATATGGAAATCGCAACATAGAACCCTATACTATCTTATGTAAAAGAGATAACTATTGTCAATGCACTGTGGGTCTAAGGGATTGTACATGGGGGCTATGTGATGGCCTGGAGGGGTGGCATCAGGGGGAATGGTATATACATATGACTAATCTGGAATTATACATATCTGTAAACAACAAAATTCTGTAAAATCAAAAAAGCAAAATAAAAACTTGTGATTGTGAATAAATCATTTTAAAATACTTTAATTATTCAATTAATAAGTTAATTTAAGTACTAATAATGGATTTCTTAAGCTACTAATTGAATTAATCTGCTAAGTCCCTCTGCCATGTAAGCTAACATATTCCTGAACATAGCACTAGAACCTGAACACCCTGGGGAACCATTATTCTAGTTACCTATGTTTATCTTTTCACTTTAGGAAAAACAACCTGATGGACAGCAAACATCACTACAGATTCCTTTCATCCCTAGATCCCTGGTACTTCTCAACATGACTTTGTAACTCTTTCCAGAAAGAGGCTGATTCTATTCATCTGTCTTTTGAATTGGGGCTTGGTCATGTGACTTTCTTTGGCCCATGGAACATTAACCAGGTGATATTAGGATTGCCTTCTCTTGCTCCTCTAGGGAGCTCCATGATGACACCCATGTTAACAAGTCTGCTAGACAATGAGACATAGCTCAGTCACTCCAGTCAAAAGTCAACCGTGTACAGGGCAAGTGAGTGAGAGGATCAGCTGATCATCTGTCACGTGACTGTGGTCATGTGAATGAAGTCAACAAAGATCAACAGAAGAACAATCCAGCTGATACTGGCCCAGACTGCCAAACCATAGACCCCTGAGCAAATACATGTCCATTTAAGCCACTGCTTTTTGGTGTTGCTTCTTACCTAGTAAACACTTAATCAATATAACTAGTGATCCACTGTTGTCTGATCAGATGAAGGTTTCTCAATTATGATATCTTATGTCAAATATTTCCTCCTGGGCTTCATTGGTGGTCAAGTGGGTAAAGAGTCTGCCTTGCACTGCAAGGGGTGCTGGTTCGATCCCTATCACAGGAAGATCCCACATGCCGTGGAGCAGTGTGTCCAATGACGAGCCGGTGCTCTGGAGCGCATGCACACAGAGCTGTGCTCTGCTACAGGAGAGGCCACTGCAATGGGAGGCCCACATTGACCAAAGAACAAAGATGGATGAAAATAAATAAATGAAAGACCAATAAAAGTGGCCAAAAATTAAAAAAAAAAAAATTCCTCCTAAGTCTGATGGATAATTCAGGAGAAATTCTTGTGAAATGAAATGTATGCCCTACCATCATTACAGAGGCAGATACCTTTCCACTGACCACTAAAATATAATAGGATGGCTTCCTCCACAAAGGTTTAACAAAGTATTTCAAGTCCTCTTTTCTCTGTTAGGCTGAGTTTGCTTGAAGGCAAGAACAACGTTCTCTGAGACAAGTCTTTTTCACAAAGCAGGAGCTCAGGATGGCACAGAGCTTACAAGCATGGAGTCTGGAGACTTCCCTGGTGGTCCAGTGGCTAAGACTCTGTGCTCCCAATGCAGGGGGCCAGGGTTCGATTTCTGGTCAGGGAACTAGATCCTACATACTGCAACTAAGACCCAGTACAGCCAAATAAATAAATAATATTTACTGTTTAAAAAGAAAAAAAGGAGGAGAGGAGTCTCCAGAGGGGAAGACATATGTACACCTATGGCGGATTCAGGTCAGTGTGTGGCAGTAAAGAACAAAACCTTGTAAAAACTAAAATAAAATAAGTGATTAATTAATTAACTTGAATAAAGGCTCATGGACTCTGGAGTCAGGGATATAAGATTTCAAATCTTGAATTTATCTGCTGACTATAAGAAATTAAGCAAGTTACTTAACCTCTCCATGACTTGCTCTTCTCACCTTTAAAATGAGGTTAATGGATGGATCTAAAGAGTGTCATACTGAGTGAAGTAAGTCAGACACGGAAGGAGGAATATCATATGACATCCCTTATATGTGGAAGCTAAAAAAAAATGATACAAATGAACTTACTTACAAAATAGAAAGAAACTCACAGACTTAGAAGACGAACTTGTGATTCCGAGGGAAGGGGCTAGTTGGGGAGTTTAGGATTAACACACACACACACTGCGATATTCAAAATGGATAACCAACAAGAAGCTATCATATAGCACATGGAACTCCACTCAATGGTATGTGCCAGTCTGGATGGGAGGGGGACTTGGGGGAGAATGGATACCTGTATATGTATGGCTGAGTCCCTTCACTGTTCAACTGAAACTACTACAAAACTGTTAATTGGCTATATGTCAATACAAAATAAAAGTCTGAAAAATAAATAAGTAAAGTGAGGCTAATGAAAGTACCTACCGTATGGGATTGTTTCAAGAATTATACCCAACAATATGTACAAACACACTTTTTTTTTTTTTTTAACTAAACACAGAGAATTTTAATAAAAATGAAGTCATCAACAGTAGCATTGGAATTGTGCTCCTTGGAGATCTTTGGTAATGAAATTCATTATTACTGATAATAACTTTGAGGAAAGACTGGTGAGATTTCAGTTGGATAGCTTTCTAACTCTGAAAACAATCATTTATAACAGAAATTTAGAGATACAGAGAGTTGGGGTAGGGACCAAAGGCAGAATTACTTCTCTTTCTATAGGCTGTCACCTGCAAGGAAGGCAGAATAGAGAAAGGACAATGGGATGGAAGGAAATCCTCCCCACACATTTTTTTTTCTTTTTTTTATTCTTTATTTTAAAGATTTTACAGAGTTTTGTTGTTCACCAACATGTATGTTCCCAGATCATTCATATGCATATCCCTGGAGCCTCCCCTCATCCAGTTCCCCCCATCCCACCCCTCCAGACCATCACCCCAAGTGATGTACGAACACACTTTGAAGAATGTAAGGTACACCACTCAAAAATGTGAATGATTATTATTACACAGGGAAGGGCACACAGTAGGTACTCGGTAAAGACTTGCCCATTTGACTTGATTCAGATTTGGGAAATCTGGTTCTGGAAAAACCAGGAAACAAAATTTCCAGGGCCAATATTTAGGCAAACATCAGTTCTTTGGGAGAGTGTCAAGATGCCTGAGACATTACAGGTGAAAGAAATGTCGGCTCTCCTCACCCAGAAGATCACCTGCCAATTAACACTGGACCCAAGTGTCCTGAGTAGATATGGATTCTCAGCCATGCCAGAGTGACTGAAGCCCTTGGGATCTTCATGATTTGTGCTACTCCCATGATAAATAGTCTCTAAAAATATCCTCCCTCTGAACCAGTGAACACACTTCCCAGTACTCATGAACCAAATGACAGCATGTGACTTCCAAAGCTAGGTCATATGACTTCCAAGGCTGAGTCATGTCATGTGACTTTTGAGGCTTCAGCTTGGGCCTCTTGAAATGCTTGCCCTGGATGGAGTCACACATCATGGAAGAAATCCAACTAGCTTGAGTCCACCATGTTAGAAGGAAGCTCAACCAACCACACAGAAATGCTATGTGCCAAGAGAGATGGTTCAACCATCTTGGACATCGAGTCTAAGCGAGCCTTTAGATGACTCCAGCATCAGCTGCTATCTGACTATAATCACTGGAGAGACCTCAGGCAAAACCACCCAGCTTTGAGCCCAATCAAATCCACAGAACCATCAGAGATAAAAGTGAACACTAGGTTTAAAAGTAAGTCACTAGGTGTTTCCCTGGTGGTCCAGTGGATAAAGACACTGCCTTGCAGTGCAAAGGGTGCCGGTTTGATCCCTGCCTGGAAAAATCCCGTGTGCCGTAGGGCGGCTGGACCAATCTGTCAAACTACCGAGCTGGAGCTCTAGAGCACCTGTGCCCAGAGCCGGTGCTCTGCAACAAGAGAGGTCGCTGCAATGGGAAGCCCACACAGGCCAAAGAACAAAGATGAAAATAAATGAAAGACCAATAGAAGTGACCAAAAAAAAATTTTTTTAATAACAACAACAAAAAAGTTGAAAAACAACAACAAAAAATTTTAATTAAAAAAAGTAAACCACTAGGCTTCAGGATGGTTTGTTATACAGTAGTATTAAACCAAGAAAGCTTCCAAAACTTCCTATGAATTTATTTCCCAGACTCTTTTTTCATTGATTCAATCTGCATACTTCAGAAACAAACAAATCCAAGTTTAGTATTGGGATCTGTGTGGGGAGTTCACATTCAAGCAAAGTTTGAGAATCTGTGGCCATGGGCCAGGGAACACATAAGCCATTTCCACGTATTTTATGGTATTTTAAAAAAAATTTTATTTTACTTTTTACTTTTACAGAGTTTTGTTGTTTACAGATTATGTATGATCCAAGCTTAGTCATATGTATATTCCCCCCATCCCACCCCTCCAGGCTGTCACACAGCACCCCTGCAGGATCCCCTTTTCCCACAGCGCAATAACAATAGCTATTTTTTTCACATATGACAGTATAGGTTTTCATGCTACTTCCTTTACGCTTCCCATCCACTGTTCATTTCCCACAGTGTCCATATGTCTGTTCTCCGTGTCTGTTTTTCATCACTTCACTGTGTGTGTTATCATTATCATCCTACTAGATTCCATATATGTGTGTTAGTATATTGTACTTGTCTTTCTCTTTATGACTTACTTCACTTTTTATGATAGGTTCTAGATCCAGACACCTCATTAGGACTACTTCTTCACATCGAGTCTAAGCGAGCCTTTAGATGACTCCAGCATCAGCTGCTATCTGACTATAATCACTGAGAGACCTCAGGCAAAACCACCCAGCTTTGAGCCCAATCAAATCCACAGAACCATCAGAGATAAAAGTGAACACTAGGTTTAAAAGTAAGTCACTAGGTGTTTCCCTGGTGGTCCAGTGGATAAAGACACTGCCTTGCAGTGCAAAGGGTGCCGGTTTGATCCCTGCCTGGAAAAATCCCGTGTGCCGTAGGGCGGCTGGACCAATCTGTCAAACTACCGAGCTGGAGCTCTAGAGCACCTGTGCCCAGAGCCGGTGCTCTGCAACAAGAGAGGTCGCTGCAATGGGAAGCCCACACAGGCCAAAGAACAAAGATGAAAATAAATGAAAGACCAATAGAAGTGACCAAAAAAAAATTTTTTTAATAACAACAACAAAAAAGTTGAAAAACAACAACAAAAAATTTTAATTAAAAAAAGTAAACCACTAGGCTTCAGGATGGTTTGTTATACAGTAGTATTAAACCAAGAAAGCTTCCAAAACTTCCTATGAATTTATTTCCCAGACTCTTTTTTCATTGATTCAATCTGCATACTTCAGAAACAAACAAATCCAAGTTTAGTATTGGGATCTGTGTGGGGAGTTCACATTCAAGCAAAGTTTGAGAATCTGTGGCCATGGGCCAGGGAACACATAAGCCATTTCCACGTATTTTATGGTATTTTAAAAAAAATTTTATTTTACTTTTTACTTTTACAGAGTTTTGTTGTTTACAGATTATGTATGATCCCAGCTTAGTCATATGTATATCCCCCCCATCCCACCCCTCCAGGCTGTCACACAGCACCCCTGCAGGATCCCCTTTTCCCACAGCGCAATAACAATAGCTATTTTTTTCACATATGACAGTATAGGTTTTCATGCTACTTCCTTTACGCTTCCCATCCACTGTTCATTTCCCACAGTGTCCATATGTCTGTTCTCCGTGTCTGTTTTTCATCACTTCACTGTGTGTGTTATCATTATCATCCTACTAGATTCCATATATGTGTGTTAGTATATTGTACTTGTCTTTCTCTTTATGACTTACTTCACTTTTTATGATAGGTTCTAGATCCAGACACCTCATTAGGACTACTTCTTCTGCATTTCTTTTTACAGCTGAGTAGTATTCCATTGTATATATGAACCAGAGCTTCTTTATCCATTCATTTATTGATGGACATCTAGGTTGCTTCCATGTTCTAGCTATTGTATAGAGAGCTGCAATGAACATTGGGGTACAGGTGCTTCTTTCAGTTTTGATTTCATCAGGGTATAAGCCTAAGAGTGGGATTGCTGGGTCAAATGGTGCTTCTATTTTTAGTTTTTTAAGGAATCTCCATACTGTCTTCCACAGAGGCTGTATCAATTTATATTCCCACCAGCAATGCAAGAGTGTTCCCTTTTCTCCACACTGTCTCCAGCATTTATTGTCTGTCGATTTGTGGATGATGGCCATTCTGATGGGTGTGAGGTGATATCTCATTGTAGTTTTGATTTGCATTTCTCTAATTATAAGCGAGGCTGAGCATTGTTTCATGTGTTTTGGGGCCATCTGTATGTCCTCTTTGGAGAGGTGTCTGTTTAGGTCTTTTTCCCATTTTTTGATTGGGTTGTTCATTTTTCTCATGTTGAGTTGTCTGAGTCACTTGTAGGTTTTGGAGATTAATTCTTTGTCTGTTGTTTCATTTGCCATGATTTTCTCCCATTTTGTGGGTTGTCTGGTCAGCTTTTTTGTAGTTTCTTTTGCTGTACAGAAACTTTTAAGTTTCATTGGGTCCCACGTGTTCACTTTTCTTTTTAGTTCTGCTGTTCTAGTAGACGGGTCAGAGAAGATCTTGCTTTGGTTTATGTCCTTGAGTGTTTCACCTATATTCTCCTCCAAGAGTTTGATGGTTTCTGGTCTTAAATTTAGGTCTTTAATCCATTTTGAGTTGATCTTTGTGTATGGTGTTAGAGAAAGTCCCAACTTCATTTTTTTGCATGTAGCTGTCCAGTTTTCCCAGCACCACTTGTTGAAGAGGCTGTCTTTGTCCCATTTTATAGTTTCACCTCCTCTGTCAAAAATAAGGTACCCATAGGTGTGTGGGCCTATCTCTGGGTTCTCTATCTTGCTCCATTGGTCTATAGTTCTGTTTTTGTGCCAGTACCATACTGTCTTGATGACTGTTGCTTTGTAGTAGAGTCTGAAGTTAGGGAGGCTGATCCTTCCAGCTCCATTCTTCTTCCTCAAGATTGCTTTGGCTATTTGAGGTCTTTCGTGTTTCCATATGAACTGTGTTATTCTTTGGTGTAGTTCTGTGAAGAATGTCATTGGAAATTTGATAGGGATCGCATTGAATCTGTAGATGATATTTGGTAGTATGGTCATTTTCACAATATTGATTCTTCCAACCCAGAAACATGGGATATCTCTCCATCTATTTAAGTCTTTAATTTCTTTCATGAGTGTCTTGTAATTTTCTGTGTAGAGTTCTTTTGTTTCTTTGGGTAGGTTTATTCCTAGATATTTGATTATTTTGGTTGCAATGGTCAAAGAGATTGCATCCTTGATTTCATTTTCTGATTTTTCATTGTTTGTATATAGGAATGCCAGTGATTTCTGTGTATTGATTTTGTACCCTGAAATGTTGCTGAATTTGCTGATTAGCTCTAGTAGTTTCCTAACAGTGTCTTTCAGATTTTCTATGTATAGTATCATGTCATCTGCAAATAGAGAGAGTTTTACTTCTTTTCCAATCTGGATTCCTTTTATTTCTTTTTCTTCTCTTATTGCTCTTGCTAGTACTTCCAGGACTATGTTGAATAGTAATGGTGAAAGTGGACACCCTTGTCTTGTTCCTGATCTTAGAGGGATTGCTTTTAGTTTTTTACCATTGAAAATAATGTCCACTGTGGGCTTCTCATATATGGCTTTCATTATGTTGAGATAGGATCCTTCTATGCCTGTTTTTTGAAGAATTTTTATCATAAATGCTGTTGGATTTTTTCAAAGGTCTTTTCTGCATCTATTGAGGCTATCATGTGGGTTTTGTCTCTTAATTTGTTGACACAGTTTATCACACTGATTGATTTGTGGATATTGAAAAATCCTTGCATGCCTGGGATAAACCCTAGTTGATCATGATGTATGAGTTTTTTGATGTGTTGTTGAATTCTGTTTGCTAGGATTTTGTTAAGGATTTATGGATTTTTTTGGAAATATTTATTATTTATTTTTGACTGTGCAGAGTCTCTGTTGCTGTGCAGGTTTTCTCTAGTTGCAGTGAGTGAGGAACGACTATCCAGTTGTGGTCCACAGGCTTCCCATTGCAGTGGCTTCTCTTGTTGCAGAGCACAGGCTCTAGGTAGGCAGGCTTCAGTAGTTGTGACACACAGGCTTAGTTGCCCCATGGCATGTGGGATCTTTCCAGACCAGGGACTCTTAACCGCTGGACCACCAGGCAAACCCCATTTTATGCTATTTGAACTAGTACTTATGTGCTTAGACTCTGACATTAAACTACTTGAGTTCAAATCGAGGTTTTACCATTTACTAGCTGATGACTTTGGACAACTTAACTTATGTTTGCCTCAGTTCCTTCTTCTATAAAATATGGAGAATAATAACACCAACCCCATAGTTTTGAGGACTGAACAACTCCTATAAAATGCTATTTTCCTGGTCAAAGAGTTCAGCAACTGGAAAATACTATTATAATTACTATCACAACTACAACTGGTTTCTGCTTTTGAGGAATCTGGAGGCACAGAGCAGGGGTAGAGTAACATTCCAGAAACAAAGCAAGTATCCATAAGTGAATATTTGTGAATAAATGAGCAACTTGACCACAAGGTAAAAAAAAAAAAAAATATATATATATATATATATATATATATATATATATCTCCTAGTAATGAGAGGGGTGGAGTATGTGGTGTCAGGGGTGCTCCAAGCTAAGAGAATTACCTCTGGCTGAGATGCTCAGGGAAGATCTCCTGAAGCAGGTGGCTTTGAAGCTGGTCAGGGAACAGTAGAGAGGACCCCAGCATCCATGATGGCAGAATAAGCCCTCTAGGTGATAGGACAGCCACGCAAATCTGGGCCACCAAGGGACCCACATGCTGGCCCACTTAGCTGCAACAAGGAGTACGTAAGAGGGCAGGGAAGAGAAAGGTAGATCAGGACCAAATCATCACTTGTTGATTTCCTGTGCTTGTTTACTCACCGGGGTCTCCAAGAGAGCCGAACACGTCAACCAGGAAGGCCATGCACAGCAGTCTCTCATGCATGGGAGGGAACGCAGAAATCTGGCCCCCCAGCCCTAGCTTAGCATCCAGAGGATCACAGAGTTCCTAGCCAGCCAGGGGCGTTTCTCCCGTCTGCTTCTGGCTCATGGAGTCCTGGCGGGACCTCTGGATGTTCAGTCCAGCCCCCAAGCCTCCTGACACATTTCCTTTGCCTTCCTCGGCATCTACCACTTCTCTCTGTCCAAATCCATTTTTAAACTCTGGCTGTCACTCCTCAACCCCCACACGCACTCGTCCTTAGACACATCAACTGAAACAGAAAAGGTGGGCAATCCTGATTGAAGAGACACCATCCCAATGCCTTGGAGGAGAATGGAGGCATCTCCCATTGGCTTTCTGTGAGCCTCAGCCCCATCCTCTCTGCCTCTCTGACCCAGCCTGGGAATTACACTCAGTTCCTTCTTCTATGGAGAATAATAACACCAACCCCATAGTTTTGAGGACTGAACAACTCCTATAAAATGCTATTTTCCTGGTCAAAGAGTTCAGCAACTGGAAAATACTATTATAATTACTATCACAACTACAACTGGTTTCTGCTTTTGAGGAATCTGGAGGCACAGAGCAGGGGTAGAGTAACATTCCAGAAACAAAGCAAGTATCCATAAGTGAATATTTGTGAATAAATGAGCAACTTGACCACAAGGTAAAAAAAAAAAAAAATATATATATATATATATATATATATATATATATATATATATCTCCTAGTAATGAGAGGGGTGGAGTATGTGGTGTCAGGGGTGCTCCAAGCTAAGAGAATTACCTCTGGCTGAGATGCTCAGGGAAGATCTCCTGAAGCAGGTGGCTTTGAAGCTGGTCAGGGAACAGTAGAGAGGACCCCAGCATCCATGATGGCAGAATAAGCCCTCTAGGTGATAGGACAGCCACGCAAATCTGGGCCACCAAGGGACCCACATGCTGGCCCACTTAGCTGCAACAAGGAGTACGTAAGAGGGCAGGGAAGAGAAAGGTAGATCAGGACCAAATCATCACTTGTTGATTTCCTGTGCTTGTTTACTCACCGGGGTCTCCAAGAGAGCCGAACACGTCAACCAGGAAGGCCATGCACAGCAGTCTCTCATGCATGGGAGGGAACGCAGAAATCTGGCCCCCCAGCCCTAGCTTAGCATCCAGAGGATCACAGAGTTCCTAGCCAGCCAGGGGCGTTTCTCCCGTCTGCTTCTGGCTCATGGAGTCCTGGCGGGACCTCTGGATGTTCAGTCCAGCCCCCAAGCCTCCTGACACATTTCCTTTGCCTTCCTCGGCATCTACCACTTCTCTCTGTCCAAATCCATTTTTAAACTCTGGCTGTCACTCCTCAACCCCCACACGCACTCGTCCTTAGACACATCAACTGAAACAGAAAAGGTGGGCAATCCTGATTGAAGAGACACCATCCCAATGCCTTGGAGGAGAATGGAGGCATCTCCCATTGGCTTTCTGTGAGCCTCAGCCCCATCCTCTCTGCCTCTCCTGACCCAGCCTGGGTTCACATCATTCAGGTCCCAGCTCCACCACCTTCTAGCTGCATGACTCTGGGCCAATCACCTCAATATCTATGGGTCTCGGTCTCCTGATCTGAAAAATGGGGAGAACAGCCAGCTCAATTGTTCTGTAGAGACTGAATAGGGGAAATAAAAGGTGAAAGCCCAGGATATATAATCAAAGCGCAACAAACACCAGGGATTACGACAATCACTGTGCTTCCTGCTCCCCTGTGGGAAGTGGTTCTGAACCCCCACCTCACACCTGGAAGCCCACCTCCCCCTGTTCTGCCCTGGCGGCCTGAGCACACCCTCCCTGATCTCCCCGCTCAGGGGGCTGCCTAGCCAGGGGGCCCACTTCTTGCCTGCTGCCAGAGGGGCCTGCTTGAGTGTTGAAATCCTTCCATTCCACGGGGCCAGAAACTTGATTATATTATTAATTAAAGCAAGATGCCGGGCTTGGGAGATTTATTTTCTTTTCCATATCTGTGGCCGTAAATGCCACTCAGGGAGCTCAAAGGCCCGTGTCAGCCTGAATCAGGCTCCTGAAGAGACGTTTTGTTCCCAATTTGGTCTCCTCGGCCCCTCCTGCTTGGTGCCAGGAAGGAAGTGTGTGTTGTGATACCCGGCCCTCACCCCAAGTTCCCTTGCTCCATCTGCACGAGGCAGAGAGGGGGAAATACCTGGGCAGTGTGGCGTGGGGAGGAAATTTTCCAAGAAATTTGTTTTAAGTTTCTGCCTCATCATTATAGGACTTTCACGTTTCTATTTATAGCTGTACAAACGAGCCAGGCCCACATTCCCCTCATCTCCCTGCCCCAACCTTTGTTTATACAAAGCACATGCTGAAATCATTATTTAAAAACCTCCAAACCCATAATTGCTCAGGTAGGCAAAGAATGCAGGCTTTATGGACGTAGCTTACAGAGAGGCCTGCGTCTTCCTGGGGAACTATGGCTTATTCATATTTGCTTCCCCCTGTATCCAGCCCATGCTGAACCCCTAGAAGGCCCAGAGGAATCGAAGAACTTAGACCAAGAAGCAGAATTATTGACAATAGTAGTCCAAATACTACCTTTTACTTTTTATTGGTGTTATTTTGTTTTGTTTATCAAAGCATGGTTCATTTATAATATTTTCATTTCATATATATATTCAAAATGTTATGTATTGCACTCCATTTATTTATTTATTTATTTATTTATTTATTTGGTTTTGGGTCTTCATAGCTGCAAGCAGGCTTTTCTTTACAGCAAGTGGAGACTACCTCTAGTTAGGTGAGCAGGCTTCTCATTGCAGGGGTTTCTCGTTGGGCTTCTCTTGTTGAGAGCATAGGCCCTAGGTGTGCAGGTTCTAGTTGGGACACACAGGCTTAGTTGCTCCTCGGCACATGAGCACACCCTCCTGATCTCCCGCTCAGGGGCTGCCTAGCCAGGGGCCCACTTGCCTGCTGCCAGAGGGGCCTGCTTGAGTGTTGAAATCCTTCCATTCCACGGGGCCAGAAACTTGATTATATTATTAATTAAAGCAAGATGCCGGGCTTGGGAGATTTATTTTCTTTTCCATATCTGTGGCCGTAAATGCCACTCAGGGAGCTCAAAGGCCCGTGTCAGCCTGAATCAGGCTCCTGAAGAGACGTTTTGTTCCCAATTTGGTCTCCTCGGCCCCTCCTGCTTGGTGCCAGGAAGGAAGTGTGTGTTGTGATACCCGGCCCTCACCCCAAGTTCCCTTGCTCCATCTGCACGAGGCAGAGAGGGGGAAATACCTGGGCAGTGTGGCGTGGGGAGGAAATTTTCCAAGAAATTTGTTTTAAGTTTCTGCCTCATCATTATAGGACTTTCACGTTTCTATTTATAGCTGTACAAACGAGCCAGGCCCACATTCCCCTCATCTCCCTGCCCCAACCTTTGTTTATACAAAGCACATGCTGAAATCATTATTTAAAAACCTCCAAACCCATAATTGCTCAGGTAGGCAAAGAATGCAGGCTTTATGGACGTAGCTTACAGAGAGGCCTGCGTCTTCCTGGGGAACTATGGCTTATTCATATTTGCTTCCCCCTGTATCCAGCCCATGCTGAACCCCTAGAAGGCCCAGAGGAATCGAAGAACTTAGACCAAGAAGCAGAATTATTGACAATAGTAGTCCAAATACTACCTTTTACTTTTTATTGGTGTTATTTTGTTTTGTTTATCAAAGCATGGTTCATTTATAATATTTTCATTTCATATATATATTCAAAATGTTATGTATTGCACTCCATTTATTTATTTATTTATTTATTTATTTATTTGGTTTTGGGTCTTCATAGCTGCAAGCAGGCTTTTCTTTACAGCAAGTGGAGACTACCTCTAGTTAGGTGAGCAGGCTTCTCATTGCAGGGGTTTCTCGTTGTGGTGGCTTCTCTTGTTGAGAGCATAGGCCCTAGGTGTGCAGGTTCAGTAGTTGGGACACACAGGCTTAGTTGCTCCTCGGCACATGAGATGGGCCAGGGATTTGAACCCGTGTCCCCTGCATTGGCAGGCCAATTCTTAACCACTGAACCACCAAGGAAGTCCCATACTCCATTTAGAGTTATTATAAAAGAATGGCTACATTTTCTGTGCTGTGCAACAGACACTACATTTTAGAAGACGAAATGGAGACCTGAAATACACAGCCAAAGGGCCTCAGGATATTAGTGTCATTGCTGGGATTCAGACCCAGACGTCCCAACTTCCAATATGGCACGATTGATTCTACTCCACTATAGAAATTAGTCTAAAGCTGGACTCTGTCCCAGCGCTCCAGTGATTAGCTGTCAGACCTTGAACAAGTAACTAAACCCCTCTGCACCTCAGTTTTCTTATCTGTAAAATGAGAATAACAAAAATACCCACCCTGAGAAGACTCACGTAGGAGTCAGCGAGTGCCTGGAAGAAAGTAAGCCTTGGGTTCTGGCCATGCACTACTTCAGCCTACTTGTGAACTGGGCCAAGTTCTTCCTTCAATCAGCCTTAAAGCACCTCCACCAAAGCCACGTGTGAGCTGTGAAAGAGGTGTCTGTTTGAAGAAAGCAGTTACACGGGGCTCTTCCCTTTCTGCTCATGAATTGATTTGTGCCTCCTGGACCCACCTGGACTCAGTCCCAAAATAACCACGTCCACCACACAACCTGAAGTGTCAGAACGAGTATTCTGACTGGGAGCCTCTGAAAAGACACTGCTCATGACAGACAAGCGGCTCTCGCCACCTAGGCACTTGTGTACCAGGATTAAACAGTCCGTGTTTGGAGCTGCTTCTCAGGTGCCTTCTCTGCCAAAGAGGGCATGACCTTGATGCAGAATCCTAGGGGTCCCCATGCTCTGACTGGCCTACCAAGACCAACTGGATACTTTACATGGTGTCCTGATCTGCCCCAAGTACTTGGCTCCTCTGCCCATGGAATTCTCAGGCAACGGGTCTTCCTAACCCAGGGATCGAACCCAGGTCTCTTGGGTTCTCTTTCAGGAGATTCTCTACCATCTGAGGCACCAGGGAAGTTCATAGGTACTTCTAACACGCAATTCAACTGGATCCCATGTGGTGAAAGGCAGAGTGGCAACCCAGAGCTACACTATGGCTCTTATGGATGCCAGGCCCTTTGCTTTGTGGGCCCTCTCTTATTTCAATTCTCTATTAAATTTCTGTTACAATATTGCTTCTGTTTCATGTTTTGGTTTTTTAGTCCCAAGACATGTGGGATCTTAGCTCCCCAACCAGGAATCAAACCTGTACTCCCTGCATTGGAAGGCAAAGTGTTAAACATTGGACCACCAAGGAAGTCCCTGTGGGCCCTTGTCTTTCATTAGAGAAAATATTTAAAAGTGTATTTTACAACTCCACTGGTATAAAGATGGATATAATCTCGGCTGAATTCATGATCATTAGATTCATTTTTTCTTTTGATTTTGAACTAAAGTTAAAATGTTTTATGGGCCCTTAAATGTATCGTGGGCCCTAGGCACTGTGCAGAATGAGTAAATAGACCCTGCTTGCATCTCGTGCTGGATTCACTGCAGTGCCCTCTCTTGTCCTGGACCCACTCAAAATTGGCAGCCTCTTAGGTCATCTAATAAATGAGCCAGAGTAGTATTAGCTAGTGTGGTAAACAGTGCTCCCCAAATCTGAAAGGTCCACCATGCCTTAGTAGTGAGTTATGTAAGACACAACAATTTGTCCATTATTTTATAGAAGATGTACTAGCATTCCCCAGACCACTGTAACCCTAAAAGCTTCCCCAATAGAGTAAGTCTTTGAATCGTTATGGGGTTTACATCCATCCCCATGGCCCATATAGCTCTTTCTAGGGTATTTTGGTATCTACTTCCTGTTCCCCAGGTCCATTATCATGATATCATTGATACAATAAACCAATAAAACATCCTGCAGCATGTCAAGACCATCCAGATCCCTATGGACTCTCTCGTAACAGAAAGCAGGAGAGTTCATATAGCCTTGGTGCAAGACAATAAATGTGGACCACTGTCGCTGCCCTGGGAAAGCAAGTGGCATTTGCTCTTCTCTACTGATGAGAACCAAGGAAAATGCATTCACCAGATTAATAGTCACATACTACATTTCAGAGTTTGTGTGGATCTACTCCAGTAAGTCTATCACATCCAGCCCAGCAGCTGGGATGGGAATACCCAACTGGTAAGGTTTACCATACGCCATATCCATTCAAGCCAGATAAGTGAATTGGATAGGGATGTGATGTGGATCACTGCTCACACACCCTTCAGGTCTTTGTTGCGGACACTAACCTCTACAATTTCTCCCCAAATACACTATTGCTTCCAATTTACTACCTTGGCCAGCAGTGGCAGTAGGAGAATGTCTCAAGGGCTTCCATTTTTCATCTCTTAGCATAATGGCTCTTACCTCCACTGGTCAGGGAAGCAATATGAGGGTTCATCCAGCTTCCAAGTAAATCTCTCCCAAGTATACACCCAAGGACCAGTGAATAACTTCAGAGAAGCTCTGCAAAGACTAATGTGACATGTACTGGGGCCCAAATGCCATTAATCACCGGACTTCCTAAAACCCCTCTCTCAGCTTAGACTCCTTATCTAATTGTACTCAAAGAGTCTGATAGAGCCCAAGAGTAGGTTAATGAATGAGCCAGAGTAGTATTAGCTAGTGTGGTAAACAGTGCTCCCCAAATCTGAAAGGTCCACCATGCCTTAGTAGTGAGTTATGTAAGACACAACAATTTGTCCATTATTTTATAGAAGATGTACTAGCATTCCCCAGACCACTGTAACCCTAAAAGCTTCCCCAATAGAGTAAGTCTTTGAATCGTTATGGGGTTTACATCCATCCCCATGGCCCATATAGCTCTTTCTAGGGTATTTTGGTATCTACTTCCTGTTCCCCAGGTCCATTATCATGATATCATTGATACAATAAACCAATAAAACATCCTGCAGCATGTCAAGACCATCCAGATCCCTATGGACTCTCTCGTAACAGAAAGCAGGAGAGTTCATATAGCCTTGGTGCAAGACAATAAATGTGGACCACTGTCGCTGCCCTGGGAAAGCAAGTGGCATTTGCTCTTCTCTACTGATGAGAACCAAGGAAAATGCATTCACCAGATTAATAGTCACATACTACATTTCAGAGTTTGTGTGGATCTACTCCAGTAAGTCTATCACATCCAGCCCAGCAGCTGGGATGGGAATACCCAACTGGTAAGGTTTACCATACGCCATATCCATTCAAGCCAGATAAGTGAATTGGATAGGGATGTGATGTGGATCACTGCTCACACACCCTTCAGGTCTTTGTTGCGGACACTAACCTCTACAATTTCTCCCCAAATACACTATTGCTTCCAATTTACTACCTTGGCCAGCAGTGGCAGTAGGAGAATGTCTCAAGGGCTTCCATTTTTCATCTCTTAGCATAATGGCTCTTACCTCCACTGGTCAGGGAAGCAATATGAGGGTTCATCCAGCTTCCAAGTAAATCTCTCCCAAGTATACACCCAAGGACCAGTGAATAACTTCAGAGAAGCTCTGCAAAGACTAATGTGACATGTACTGGGGCCCAAATGCCATTAATCACCGGACTTCCTAAAACCCCTCTCTCAGCTTAGACTCCTTATCTAATTGTACTCAAAGAGTCTGATAGAGCCCAAGAGTAGGTTAATGAATGGCCTGTTAGTGCTGAGATATTCTGACCAACTTCCCTTCCCACATTGACACTTTCAAATCAATTGTTTCAGGATCCATTAAATAACCTTTTTTTTTCCTTTAAAAAACATCAGTTTCTACTGTTTTGAGCCAAAATTATTTTAGTGGACACAACAATAGTAATATGTCTGTCACTGAAGACTGGTCAATGAAACTTTTCTAATGTTACTCAAATTCTCAGCATCACTTAGAACTGTTGATCTCCCAGTCCTGGAAACTTCTTTCTGGTAGCAATCAGGACACTAGCCATCCCTGGATTTCCTCCTAATTCACAGGCAGCTCCTTCAGGTAGAGAGGAGGATGTGGCCTTGTGACATCATATACATCATGTTAAGAAGCCCTTGGCAAAGTTGCAATTTCACTGCTGTTTGAGTCATGTTTGTCTCCTCCATCAAACTCTAAGTTCCATAAGAGCAAGTGCCATGAATGACTTTCTCATCAAGCTACCCCCTATATCAATAGCTAAAACTTTCCAGTCTTGGGATCCTTTAAAAATTATTAAAGACCTCAAAGAGCTTTTGTTTATAAGTGTTATATCACTAGGGGCCATGTGGCTATGTCTGGAGATACTTTTGGTTGTAGAAAGTAGCAGAAGAGCAGGGAGTGATGCTGGCATCTGGTTGGTAAAGACCAGAGATGCTGCTGATATTCTACAGTGAGTACTACTGCCCCAAGGACAAAGAATTATCAAACCAAAACATCAATAGTGCCCAGCTGGAAAAATCATGGACCTCTCTATGGATAGTTACCATACTAGAAATTAAACCCAAAAATTTTAAACATTTACTAATTCATTTAAAATAGTGAAGATAAACTTATTACTCATTCACATTAATGAATTTTTAAAATAACTATTTTTTTTTCACAACAAAAATACGACTGAGAAGAACACATTTCTTTATTTTGTAAATTTCCTTAGGGTCAGGCTTAATAGAAGGCAACTGGATTGCCATATCTGTTTCTGCATTCAATTTGTTCCAATATGTTGTTTTTGCTGAAATGTATGAAGAAAGTTTGGCCTCACACAATACATAGTTGAAAAGGGGGAGAGTATCTCAATAGCCTTTTCAGATAACTATGCATATTCTTTTTTGTTACTACACCAAAACTCAACAATAGGTTTTTTTTTGTTTTTTGTTTTGTTTTGTTTTCTTTTCTTTTCTTTTCCCCATCAGGCCTCTTTTGTGTTTATATTTATTTTCATCCATCTTTTATTCTTTGGCCTGTGTAGGCCTCCCATCACAGTGGTCTCTCTCATTGCAGAGCACCAGCTCTGGGCGTGTGTGTTCCAGAGTGTTGGCTCATAATTGGACACAGCAGTTCAGCCTCTCCGCAGCACCTGGAATCTTCCCGGGCCAGGAATCGAACCGGTCCCCCTTGCACTGCAAGGCGGACTCTCACCCACTGGACCACCAGGGAAGCCCTCAACAATAGTTTTAAAGATTAGTTACGTTGTGGAATCTGAAACCACGTCCATGAATCTTTTTATATGTAGTTATTTTAAAATTCTTGGATCTATTTTGAACTTTGAATGAATCTTTTTACCCAATGCATGATTTTGTGACATCATGTGTTATGGGCTGAATTGTGTCCTCCCCATCCCCCATCAAATTCGTATGCTGAAGGCCTTACCCGCAGTACCTCAGAGAGTGCCAAAAGTCATTGCAATTGTTATAAGATGAGGTCATACTGGGGTGGGGAAGACCCTAATCTAAAATGCCTGGTATCCTTATAAAAAGAAGAAATTTGGACACAGACACTTACAGGGAAGTTGCCAAATGAAGGTAAAGACAGAGATCAGGTGATGCATCTATAAGCCGAGGATTGTCAGCAAACCTCCAGAAGCTAGGAGAGAAACATGAACCCGTCTCTTGCCACAGCCCTTGAGAGGCACCAACACTGCCAATACTCTGATCTTGGACTTCTAGCCTCTAGAACTATAAGAAAACAAATTTCTGTTGTTTAAGGCAAAGTGCCAGTGAGCGGTACTTTGTTAAGGCAGCCCTGGAAAATGAAAACATCATACACCAGTCACTTTGAAAACAGTGGTTCATTGAATTATGCAGATCTTCCAAAAAGCACATTTGTTAATACCACCACAGATCTCTTGCAAGTTCTGAGAAGCTGTCAAGCTCACAGAGGCAGGTACGAGCTATCCAAAATTCTAATGTATCACTTGAAAGCTCAAATTGTATCATTGACAACAAATACGGTCCATTGTTTTCCTTGACGTGACAGATTCTTTTGGCTCATATGCAAGAAAAGATCTATCACATACCCAAATCTGAATAACCATAGCTCTTCCATCGGTCTTTCAAATAAACATGGTGATCCATGAAAGAAGCAGCTCATTCAGCACCCCACCCAAATAATCCACCAGTGTTTGTTCTCAAGGCAACCATCGGACTTCTGTACACAGACTTCTGTATGTGTCTCCGACTTCCTGACAAAGACTATCACCCACTGGACCACCAGGAAGCCCTCAACAATAGTTTTAAAGATTAGTTACGTTGTGGAATCTGAAACCACGTCCATGAATCTTTTTATATGTAGTTATTTTAAAATTCTTGGATCTATTTTGAACTTTGAATGAATCTTTTTACCCAATGCATGATTTTGTGACATCATGTGTTATGGGCTGAATTGTGTCCTCCCCATCCCCCATCAAATTCGTATGCTGAAGGCCTTACCCGCAGTACCTCAGAGAGTGCCAAAAGTCATTGCAATTGTTATAAGATGAGGTCATACTGGGGTGGGGAAGACCCTAATCTAAAATGCCTGGTATCCTTATAAAAAGAAGAAATTTGGACACAGACACTTACAGGGAAGTTGCCAAATGAAGGTAAAGACAGAGATCAGGTGATGCATCTATAAGCCGAGGATTGTCAGCAAACCTCCAGAAGCTAGGAGAGAAACATGAACCCGTCTCTTGCCACAGCCCTTGAGAGGCACCAACACTGCCAATACTCTGATCTTGGACTTCTAGCCTCTAGAACTATAAGAAAACAAATTTCTGTTGTTTAAGGCAAAGTGCCAGTGAGCGGTACTTTGTTAAGGCAGCCCTGGAAAATGAAAACATCATACACCAGTCACTTTGAAAACAGTGGTTCATTGAATTATGCAGATTTTCCCAAAAAAGCACATTTGTTAATACCACCACAGATCTCTTGCAAGTTCTGAGAAGCTGTCAAGCTCACAGAGGCAGGTACGAGCTATCCAAAATTCTAATGTATCACTTGAAAGCTCAAATTGTATCATTGACAACAAATACGGTCCATTGTTTTCCTTGACGTGACAGATTCTTTTGGCTCATATGCAAGAAAAGATCTATCACATACCCAAATCTGAATAACCATAGCTCTTCCATCGGTCTTTCAAATAAACATGGTGATCCATGAAAGAAGCAGCTCATTCAGCACCCCACCCAAATAATCCACCAGTGTTTGTTCTCAAGGCAACCATCGGACTTCTGTACACAGACTTCTGTATGTGTCTCCCGACTTCCTGACAAAGACTATGAAAGAGATGTGTACTTAAAGATCACGATTTAACAAAACTTTGTTTATTTTTAGTGTGAGTGCATGACTATGAAGAATTTAATGGCCCTAGTATATTGGGTGTCACCACTGTGATTCATGTTAGGAGGCCAGCAGTGTTACCCATTGTTGTCTACACAAATGTTAACATGGCAAAAAATAGGTTTGGTTTCACAGACCTCCTGTAAGGGTCTCAGAGGTCCCCCAGGGTCCCATAGGTCACACTTTGAGAACCACTGTTCTGCATCAAACATAGTGCTAAGAGCCAAACAAATGTTATTGAAGAAATGGTCAAATGGATGGATGGATGAATGGATGAATTAAGTAAAGGAGTAGAGAAAGAGAGAAGGAAGACCACGTTTGCTTCTGCTCTATCATCTGAAAGCCTGGGCCCTACATAACTAGATTTCCAGCTGATGGCAATTAATAGAGAGGACTCTGCAGAGTTTGTCCCAGGCGGGGGAGATAATTCCATGCTAAAATGTTGCTGTCAAGTCTTGTTTCTGAAGGGGCTCAGTGAGACATATCTTAACAGCACACCCGATAGTACCTTGGCTCAAAGAGCCCCTGGTCTCAGTGACCTGATTATGACAAAAAGAAGAATGGAGAGAAAGACTGTTTTAGTCTGTAGTGCATGAGGAGAAGCAGTCATTATCGTTTACCATCTGGACCACATGAACCACTTTAAAATATTTTTAAGTCCTTTTCTGAAAAATTATACAGAAATAAGGATAAAGGCAATATAAACAATTCTATTAGATATTCTAATAAGAATTTAAACTTAGCAAATATAAGTTTTCACTCCATGTTTTCCTGGTTTTGGAGGTATTTGATATGGGCATTCTCCAAATGTAACCAGAATCTCACTAACCGTGACCTCCTGTCATGCATGCAAAGGAACACACATGTCTGGTGAACACTGATCTCAGATTCAAACTACATATCCACTGGATTCTAGCTTCTCCTGATTTCTGACCTCTACTCACATGTGCACATCCAAAACGCAGTACCTGAAGAATTTTTTAAAACCCTGGATGGCTATCAGCAGGGCTGGGCTCCTTCAGGAGGCTCCGGAGAGAATCAGTTCCTTGTCCGAAGTTTAGGCTGTACTAAGCAGAAACCCTGTCAACTCCCAGATACAAACACGAGTGCAGTAGTAGGGGCTAGATCTTGAATTCTGAACATTGAGCTTAAATGTATTGGGGTAAAAATAAGGAAAGCAGAGAGAGCGGTATTAGTTAGGGCAAGATATGCTGCCATTACATAAGTAAACCCCCAAATTCAGTGACTTTAGAAAAATACTATTTGTGTCTCTCATTCATATCTGAGGCGAATGCTGACAGTTGACGGCTATTTCGGCTTTCTGTGGTGATTCAGGGACCCAGGTTCCTTCCATCCTGTGCCTCTGCCATCCTTTGGGAGCTTGTCATCTGAGTGGTTGAGGTCCCAGCTGGCTGGAGAGAGCTCATAGAGAAGACCCAGCCTCTCTCCAGGCTCAGTCCCAAAGAGGTATGCATCACTTGCTAGAAGCTAGAACATAGTCACATGACCACTCTCAACTCCAAAGAAGACTGGCACTTGCGATCCAGCTACATTCCCAGGAAAAGGGGCGTGAACTTCAGTCCACAGCTAGCAGTCTCCCACCCCCCGGGAAAGACCTGTGATGGTCACTAATGCTTTGATCATGGCAGACAAACCATCTCAGCTCCTGAAAGGCCAGAAATAATAGGAACACCTTGTAAAGCAATAGTTCTTCGCGGATCAAAACTGAGAATCAGAATGAACATGGAAGCTTTTTTTGATTCAGTTTTACTGAATTAGGGATACTGAGGACAAGACCCAGGCCAACATGTTTTGAGAAAAATTCCCCAGGTGATTCTGCTATGATTTGGATCCACTGCGAAATCAGGTAAGAGTTGTAAACCAACGTCTAAGGAGGCCCTTCCGTCAGTTAGAGACGACATGTGGTGGCGGTGGGGGTGAGGGGGTTGGGGGGTGGTGTCCTGGCTGCTGCCTGCATCCTCAGGTGTTTTCCTGATTGGGTTATACTCAAACCTAGGATCCCCTCTTCAAACGGTAAGTTCCAGGCCCAGGTTCTGGCCCATAAAAGGCACTGAGTGAATGTTTGTTGAATATATTGCTTTTACTGTCACAACAGAAAAAGTAGAGTGGGGAAGTCCTTTCAAATACCTTTAAACCAACAGACGAAAGTGTCATTTGACTCAGTCTGGTTTCAAAAATAAACAGAGATAAGCCACCTCAGAGGAAAGGCGTTTCCCAGGTGTCACTCCAGTGAAACTGTAGCAAAGCTGCCCCTCCACCCACCTCCCCAGCCAGGAGACAGGGTGAGGTGAGCGGTGCTTCTTCTCCACCTTGAACTTTGAAGTTAAAATGCTAATTCTGCTCTGATAGCTGTGCACGGGCTCAAGGTGCTGCATTGGTAACGATGCTTAGGCGTTGCCAGTGCCAAAGAGCCGCAGCAGACCAGGTTTCAAGAATTTAATTCTAGAAAACAAACAAGCAAGCAAAGGTAGGATGTGATGGAGTAAATGCAGAGACATCCCCCACCCAGTGGTTGTACCCACAGTTCAGTTCAGCTCATTTGGCTCCTCTCTCCTCCCTTTCCCAGCGCCCCCTCCCCTCTTGGGGAAGAGATCAGATTCCTGTCCAAAATTCAGGGTCTTATGGTAGTAGCCAAAGATGTGAAAGGGTGAAAGGTGAAACCTGGGACTTGGGATCCCCTTCACTAGAAAGCATTATCTTCAAATATCCTATGGATGGAGTAGAAGCCAGAGAAAGGCTTTTCTCAATGAGCCCAAGAACAAGAATCTTGAAACAGAGATAAGCTTGAAAACTGAGCCAGAACAGATCCAAGTGATGGATTTTCTGAGTTCTGCTTTTGTGACTCTTAAAAGACTGTATATCTGGACTACCCATCCCCAAGTTCATGCTGAATGCATTGAATCTCACGCCTGGGAAGGATACAGGTGTCCTTGTCAAGAATCTATTCTCCCAATGAAGGGCTTCCTGGGTGGCTCAGTGGTAAAAGAACCTATCCTCTCAATGAGGCTGACAAGCAAAAGCTATCTGCCTGAGGCCACAAAATGAACGCTATTTCTATGTGTCTGGACTTCTACCTTAGAGGTTTTCCCAGAAAGTCGCACCACCACCTACCAGACTTGTAGGAATCAAGGATCATCTGCATGCCACACCATCTCCCTGCCCAGCAGCCAGGGGAAAGAGGCGATTGGCCGCGGCCCATGCCAGGTCACCTGACTTGACCCCCCAGCTGCTTGCTTTGCAGAACTCCCTGTTTAATGTTTTATTCCTCTCAGTGTTTCATTATTGATTCAGCCCCTTGCTGCCGGGTCTGACCAAGTAAGCCCTGAGCATTTGTATAATGTCAACTTCATCAAAAATGCAGGAGTTGGGGTTTTACTCATCTGCACGTTACCTAGACGGTTTAAGTCGGTGATTGGCGGGTTTGTGAGCCAAGGAGGGCGCTGGCAGCCCACAGGCTGACTTCTGGCTTCTCTGAAGGACTGCTGAGTCCTCAAGCTCCAGCGGACCCAGCAAGCCCTATCTCTGGCAGATGAGAATGAAGTCTAGGATAGGCCATTTGTCGGGGTGGAGAGTAAGGAGGTTGGGATTGAGTTTTTAAAATGAATGCCAGGCATAAGTTTAGCAACAAATTCAGCACTGTACTATGATGCTGCTGTTAAATGTGACAGGAGAGGCTTCCCTGGTGGCTCAGATGGTAAAGAATCTACCTGCCAAGGCAGGAGACAGGGGTTCGATCCCTGGGTAAGAAAGATCCCTTGGAGAAGGAAATTGTAACCCACTCCAGTACTCTTGCCTGGGAAATCCCACAGACAGAGGAGCCTGCCAGGAGTTGCAAGAATTGAACCTGACTTAGCTACTAAACAACAACAGAATGTTTAATAACAGGTGAAAATCTAAGGAGGTGAAGAAATGTCTATTTATCTATTTATTCAAAATATGTTTATTGAGCACTTACTATGTGCTTAGCACTAGCTCACCAAAATGAATAAGGCATACAAAGTTTCCATTGTCATGGAACTGAAATTCTATTTAAGAAAGAAAAAATCAGGCTATAGAATGATAATAACAATTTATACTTATCAAGTACTTACCATGTGTTGGGGATTGTTCTAAGCACTTTACATAGAAAATGATTCTATTTTCAGGTTTGTTTTGAAAAGCGCCTAGGAACAAGACAGAACACATAGGCCCAGAAAGTTAACAAGCCTCATCCTCAGATAATGAGTTTACGGAGGACTTTTGTTTTCTTCTTTGGGCTAACTTGAACTATCTAAATTTTCTTGATGTCCAGGGCAATCAGGGAGGAGAGTTAACGAGGGGAAGGCATGTTCTTGAGTCCCAACCTCAAAGAAATCAGGCCAAGAGCCTCAGAATATTTCTCCTTTTCTGCCGGGTGTCTTCAGGCTCTGAGTGTAGAGGCACTGGTCTGCTGCAGCCACTCTGGGCTCTGTCCCGGCTTAGAAACCCATCCGCTCTTCCTCCCCGTGAAGAGAGTAGAGTCCACGAAGAGACCAGAGGCTGCGGCCCAGCACATATGGCTTGTGGTCAATGCTAAGGGAGGGCCGAGGCCTCTGAAGATGAGATCCTTGGAGGGGTGTCCCCAGGTGGGCATCGGGAGCTTGCTCTCCTCCTGCCAAGTGTGCAGGTGCCAGGATCCGACCTCCCCTGTGATGAAACGCCAACCTGACTTGGCGGAGGGGGCTGCCAGCCAGCCGGACGGACCTCTGCCCTGGCCGAAGAAACGGACAGGGCAGAAATGGACACTGCTTCAAACAGCTGTGCCTCATGGCCCTCGAGGTCCTGCTGGGCCACTCTCTGGCTCTAAAGGGTAGAAAGATGCCTTGGAGAAGGAAATTGTAACCCACTCCAGTACTCTTGCCTGGGAAATCCCACAGACAGAGGAGCCTGCCAGGAGTTGCAAGAATTGAACCTGACTTAGCTACTAAACAACAACAGAATGTTTAATAACAGGTGAAAATCTAAGGAGGTGAAGAAATGTCTATTTATCTATTTATTCAAAATATGTTTATTGAGCACTTACTATGTGCTTAGCACTAGCTCACCAAAATGAATAAGGCATACAAAGTTTCCATTGTCATGGAACTGAAATTCTATTTAAGAAAGAAAAAATCAGGCTATAGAATGATAATAACAATTTATACTTATCAAGTACTTACCATGTGTTGGGGATTGTTCTAAGCACTTTACATAGAAAATGATTCTATTTTCAGGTTTGTTTTGAAAAGCGCCTAGGAACAAGACAGAACACATAGGCCCAGAAAGTTAACAAGCCTCATCCTCAGATAATGAGTTTACGGAGGACTTTTGTTTTCTTCTTTGGGCTAACTTGAACTATCTAAATTTTCTTGATGTCCAGGGCAATCAGGGAGGAGAGTTAACGAGGGGAAGGCATGTTCTTGAGTCCCAACCTCAAAGAAATCAGGCCAAGAGCCTCAGAATATTTCTCCTTTTCTGCCGGGTGTCTTCAGGCTCTGAGTGTAGAGGCACTGGTCTGCTGCAGCCACTCTGGGCTCTGTCCCGGCTTAGAAACCCATCCGCTCTTCCTCCCCGTGAAGAGAGTAGAGTCCACGAAGAGACCAGAGGCTGCGGCCCAGCACATATGGCTTGTGGTCAATGCTAAGGGAGGGCCGAGGCCTCTGAAGATGAGATCCTTGGAGGGGTGTCCCCAGGTGGGCATCGGGAGCTTGCTCTCCTCCTGCCAAGTGTGCAGGTGCCAGGATCCGACCTCCCCTGTGATGAAACGCCAACCTGACTTGGCGGAGGGGGCTGCCAGCCAGCCGGACGGACCTCTGCCCTGGCCGAAGAAACGGACAGGGCAGAAATGGACACTGCTTCAAACAGCTGTGCCTCATGGCCCTCGAGGTCCTGCTGGGCCACTCTCTGGCTCTAAAGGCTCCCAGGGATGAGGGCGGAGGGTGTGCCTCATGGGAGTGACCACTCCAGGGTGATAATAATAACCATAGAAACAATCACAAGGGGCATCTGGGAAGCTCCAACTCTGAGCTCTGGACACACGAGGAGGCCCAAGGCTGAGTCCTTCACATCTCTCAATGCATTTATCCTCGTCCTTATTTTACCAATAAGGAAACAGAGGCCCAGAGAGGTTAAGTTCCTGGCCCAAAGTCACACAGCCAGAGAGTGTCAGCTTGGCAGCATGGCTCCAGATTCCACACCCTTAACCACTTTGCCACACTGTCGCCCGCTCTCTTCCTGGGGCCTCTGGGGACACTGCCTTGCAGGCCTTTCCCCAGGGCTTGTCACGGGAGGAGGACAGCAGCGTTGGTCATTGAGGAAGAGAAGAGGGTCAATGTCAGGCGGCCCTGGCTTTGAATCCTGGCTGAGCCACCTGTCACCGTGTGATCCTAAGCAAGTCATTTACCTCTCTGGGCCTTTATTTCCTCATCTTCAGTGATGCCTAACTTTTCAGACTGCCAGGAAGTTTGTTTTCCATACAGACAATTACAGCATTGGTTGAACACCCATTAAATATGCCAGATGCAATGGAGGAGCCTCACATGCATTTCTAATCTCTAACAGTCCGAGACCCTAGGATCTAGCCACCTGATAAATGGAGAAATTGAGGCTTGAATAGGTTAAGTGACCTCCAAGGTTATAAGAAAGGTGCAAAGATTTGAGTCCAAGATTTGAGTCCATGTCCTCTGAGGGCAAAAGCCCTCATCTTAGCCCGTCTACTATAGATGGCACATCTGCATCAAGTGAAATGAGTCCTGGCCGGGGCTTGACACTGTGCCTGGCTCTTGTGAGCCCTCAAGGAATAGCCCTTATTGCTGTTGCTAAAACAGAGAAAACGTATTTGCACCCAGCACAGGGCCTGGTTCCCAGGTAACCTCAGATCCCTCATGTGTTAACCCGTTACAGTTGTCTCCTGCAGGTCAAGGCTGCCTGCATCCTCCAGGGCCTCTTGGCTCAGCAAGGGCTCCAGGATAGAAAAGCAGATCCATCCTTCTCCCCAGGATGCTACAGTTTACCTGGGAAGTGAGGAAAGACCCACGTGCCGCAGTTGTCGCACTGTTTCCTTCCCCATAAAGCAACCAGAACAGACAGGAGACCCCCAGAGGCCCTTCCAGCCCTAACACACTTCATAGCCTGCGTGGAATTGGCACCAGGTGAAACTCGAAATGATACAGTTGGAGCATCATGTGATCCAACAATTTCCCAGGCCCGAGCTCCCTATAAAACAACGTTCTGCACAAACATCACCAACATCCCACCCAGGTCAGGGTGGATCCTTAGGAATCTGGACCCCGGGCATCCCAGCTGTCCAGCCTGCCTCAGCCCCAAGTCTGAAGGCCGATTCCCAGACTCCAAGTGCTCATCAGAGGCCTCAATGGCACTAGCTCACTTTTGACCCCTTGTGGACAATGCTGCTAAACCGGGAGGATTTGCCATCCCCCAAATCCTCTCCCCCAACCGCTGTGTTTCCAACTTCCCCCTGGGTTTTCTGCCAAGCCTCTGGCTCCCATTCTGCAAGTCTTGACACTGAAGCTTTTGGAGTTTGCCCAGACAGCAGCAACTGTAGGACACCATCGCTCATAAGATGCATCCATATTCCAGAGGTGTAATATGGGAAAGGTTTGTGTTATGGAACGGATGATCTAGGTAATAGCATTTATCGTGGCCCCCGTAGGAGCCTGGCTCTGCCAGGTGCTCCTAGCAGTGTGTTATACCTATTTTTGTTTACTATTGCTGTCATTCTTCTATCAGAAGACACTGAAGCTCAGAGAGGGAAGGCAACTTGTCCAAGGTCACACAGCTAATAAGTGACAAAGCCAGGACTTAAACTGTGGCCTCTTCGATCTTGTCACAATAGCAGATGTAGACCTTCTCCTGGGTATTTCCTCCAAGCTGAGTCCAATGGATTTATGCAAAATTAAGTCAACCCAGACCTTGGGAAGCCATTCCCATCTTGTAATTTCCTTACATTAGAGCATAATAATAATAGTATTCTGTGCTATTAGCTGGTTCAGTATTAACTACTCAGTACATGTCCTAGTACATTCAGTCTTCCCATCTGCCTTATACGGTAGGCTCTATCATTAGCCCCACTTCACAGATGAGGAAACTGAGGTGTAGAGAGGTAACACCACATTGCTGGGAAAGGAAAGAGCAGTCTAGCTCCAGATCTCACTCTCCTAACCCACCCCCTCTTCCCATCTCATGAAGTGGCCACGGGAAACACTCTACTACCCCAAGTCCCCTCCCTTACCCCCCAACTCCTGCCCCCCCCAAATCCTATTGATGTTCATGGTAGCCAGTCTCTCTCTGCTGGGAGCAGGATTGGAGTTGTCAGACTTAAGTCAGATGAATGGTCTTCCTCAGCCAGACTCGGCTTCCAAGTTTCTTCACGCTGGACCCAAACATAACACAATCAAGAGGCTCTGGCTGCTCTTTAGAAAAAAAAAAAAAGAAAACTCAAGAGGCGGTGTGGAAAGAAATCTAATTAGAATTCCTTGGAGCCCCAGCTCTTCCTATTATTAAATTAGAACCCTTTGAAGTAGAACTTGGACTCATTATAATATTTGAATGCTGAGGAATTGTACTCTATGATCCTGGTCTGAAAAATTGCTTTCACAATTGCATTTATCCATGTTCTGGTCTCTCCACTGGGACAAAGGACAACTGGAGATGCCAAGTGGTTCCTACTTCAGAGAAAAGCTTTGGAGGATCAAGGGGTTGGCTGCCCTGTGAGATGGGGCTGCGGTAATAGCATTTATCGTGGAGGAGCCTGGCTCTGCCAGTTAGAGGGTTATACCTATTTTTGTTTACTATTGCTGTCATTCTTCTATCAGAAGACACTGAAGCTCAGAGAGGGAAGGCAACTTGTCCAAGGTCACACAGCTAATAAGTGACAAAGCCAGGACTTAAACTGTGGCCTCTTCGATCTTGTCACAATAGCAGATGTAGACCTTCTCCTGGGTATTTCCTCCAAGCTGAGTCCAATGGATTTATGCAAAATTAAGTCAACCCAGACCTTGGGAAGCCATTCCCATCTTGTAATTTCCTTACATTAGAGCATAATAATAATAGTATTCTGTGCTATTAGCTGGTTCAGTATTAACTACTCAGTACATGTCCTAGTACATTCAGTCTTCCCATCTGCCTTATACGGTAGGCTCTATCATTAGCCCCACTTCACAGATGAGGAAACTGAGGTGTAGAGAGGTAACACCACATTGCTGGGAAAGGAAAGAGCAGTCTAGCTCCAGATCTCACTCTCCTAACCCACCCCCTCTTCCCATCTCATGAAGTGGCCACGGGAAACACTCTACTACCCCAAGTCCCCTCCCTTACCCCCCAACTCCTGCCCCCCCCAAATCCTATTGATGTTCATGGTAGCCAGTCTCTCTCCTGCTGGGAGCAGGATTGGAGTTGTCAGACTTAAGTCAGATGAATGGTCTTCCTCAGCCAGACTCGGCTTCCAAGTTTCTTCACGCTGGACCCAAACATAACACAATCAAGAGGCTCTGGCTGCTCTTTAGAAAAAAAAAAAAAGAAAACTCAAGAGGCGGTGTGGAAAGAAATCTAATTAGAATTCCTTGGAGCCCCAGCTCTTCCTATTATTAAATTAGAACCCTTTGAAGTAGAACTTGGACTCATTATAATATTTGAATGCTGAGGAATTGTACTCTATGATCCTGGTCTGAAAAATTGCTTTCACAATTGCATTTATCCATGTTCTGGTCTCTCTCCACTGGGACAAAGGACAACTGGAGATGCCAAGTGGTTCCTACTTCAGAGAAAAGCTTTGGGGGTAGGATCCAAGGGGTTGGCTGCCCTGTGAGATGGGGCTGCTGAGATGGGTGTCGGGGCCCCACACAAATGTAGGGAGAGGAGCCGCCCGGGTTTCCTACATCGTCACGGCTGTAGGCTCCGGTCCAAAGGTCACAGCAGGACAGGAAGGATGCCGGGACATTCAGAAGGACTGAGCCAATGCTTCATGCCCTGGACGGCCCAGAAGAGCGGTCCCCAGGGCGTGTAGCAAAATTACTTAGCTGCAGATTCCAGGAGCCCATCCCCAGACACTCTGATTCCTCAGGTCTGCGGAGGGGTCCTCTCATCTAATTCAGGCTCCGAGAGTGAGTGTGAGGTGCAGCAAGTTTGGGCCCTGCTGACCTGGTGCTGCTGGGGCTGCCTCTGTGATCCCTGGGATCCAAAGCCCATCCGCCAGCCTCGACTCTCATTACTGCTGTAGAAGGGGGTTCCAGCGCCCCACCCTCCAGCTCTGGACAGCAAAACGCTAAAAGCATCAGCACCGATGGCTGACTCCCTTTCTTCCCCTGAAGTCTGGAGAGCAGGACCCGCGGCCACCTGTCTTGGCATCCTTGGAGAACTTCTGATGCCTCTGTATCACCCAGAATATTTTTGGATCCTTTATTGAGGACACAAGAAGTAATGTTGGCTTGAACATTTCTAAAGGAAGGTGCTTGAGGGGATTCTGATGTCTGCCCATCTTTCCTGACCTTTTCATTTCTCACCTCCTCTAAAAACATGCATGCATGCTCAGCCATGTCTGACTCTTTGAGACCCCGTGGAATGGAGCCCCCCAGGTTTTTCTGTCCGTGGGATTCTCCAGGCAAGAATACTGAAGTGGGTTGTCATCCCCTTCTCCGGGGGATGTTCCCAACCCAAGGATCAGATCCAGGTCTCGTATCTTCTACACTGCAGGTGGATTCTTTACTGCTGAGCCATCGGCAAAGCCCTTCCTCTAAAAAAAACTTTCACCAGATCCTCCAGGTCCTCCAGCCTTTAGCTGGTCTCCAAAGCCCTTCTGCTCTGGACTGGCCCCCAGGTCACCTCACGGGCAGGTGCTGGGCTCCTTACCACTTCCCACGCTCCCTGATCTTTACACATTATTGGTGCTCTAGGGAATCCAGAGTCAGCAACTGGTTTATAAAGTGCACTGGATACAGTGAATGGAACCCAAGAATTGATCTTTTCTAGAGCAAGTTCAGGTTTCCAGGTCAGGTTCTCAAATATCTGACCAGTCATCCCACAGGGAATTCCCTGGAGAAGGAAGCTCAGGGACCAAGGCCCATTCTTCCCACTTTAATGATTAGGAGCCTGAGCCCCAAGTAAGAGGAGCCAGTGCAGGGTTCCCACTCTTGCCTTCGTCCTTCCTCCACCTAGAAAGCAGATTCTTGTGCCCTCTGATCAAGCAAGTTAACACTGGGCATCCTCCCCTCCTAAGCAACTATGTCCTGCCCAAAAGACGCATTCAAGAAGGTTCCACATGGGGCTTCTCTGGTGGTCCAGTGGGTAAGGACACCGCCTTGCAGGGCAAGGGGTGCCGGTTTGATCCCTGGCCTGGGAAGATCCCACGTGCCGCGGAGCAGCTGGACCAATGTGTCCAATTATCAAGCCGGAGCTCTGGAGCGCATGCGGTCTCAGCGGTCTCTCTTACTCAGTAGAGTTTCTCTCTGGTGTCTCTGAGTCACAGCCGCCTGCCTTCTTGACCCAAGAGCAGGGTCTCCACCGCCCAGGATGGAATGAGCTTCCAGCAGTGGGGCTTTTCCAATGACTGTTTACCTTTTACCTCCCCCTTCCCAAGACCCTACAGAGTAGAACCAATCCAAATATCTGATTTCCAGAAAATGTTTTCACCAACAACCATTAGTCTAACTCTGAAATGGAATAAATCCAACCCTTGCATTAGCTTGTAAAGAATATCTCTGCTTCGACTTTACAGATGACGTCAAAGGCTGGCAAACCCAACAACTTGGAGCAGAACAACCACAGGGTACAACCTTGCAGACCTCCCTGCTCCCTTCTTCTGGTTTCTCATTCGTACTCTTCATTAATATCTGTCCACACTGCACTCTGCTGTAGGACATGAGCACTGCAGAGCCAGAGACTCATGATGCAGAACTGCTTTCGCTCGTCTTCCAAATCCTTTCCGCCTACCTTTAATGACAGACTTGCCAAAGTCGTTTCAGTCCCTTGTGACCCCTTCATCCTTGAAACAATCACCCAGCAGACTATCACAATATGTGGATCTTGACACCACACAGACATGGGTTGAAGTACTGTTTCTGCTACTCTGTGACTTTGGGCAAATCAGAGACTTCCAAGTCTCAGTTTCTATGTCTGTAAAATGGAATGATAATGCCAAGAGGATTATTGTAAAGATTTTGGAGATCAAAAGGCTTATCACAGGGCCTGGAAGAAAGTGAATACAAAGAGTGTGCTGTTTTCTTTTTTATTTTCCATTTGCACATGAGGAAAGTGAAGTTCAAGAGAGGAAAAATGGTTTCCCAAGAGACACAGGTACATGAATGAGGGGTCCGCGACACAAACCCCAGAATCTCCTGATTCTACTTTCTGGGCCCTTTTTATTCAACAGTCCCATAGAGTTCAGCCTTTAGAGTAAATCTGAGAACAAAGGCCCCTAATGTAGACTTGGAAAAGACCAAACAGGAAATAGTCACAATAAGAAGACAGCACAGAGGACCCAGGTAAAGACGGAGTTCCCCAACCATTCCTGCCATGTGTCCTTATTGATGTAGAGAAATGCAAAGATACGAAAGAATATTAGGGAAAAAAAGAATGGGGAGAGGTGGGCAGTCGGGGAAGAAGGAGAGAAGCCTCAGTGTCTGAGGAAGGGAGCCGGAAAGGAAAGTCACTGGAAAATCAAACGCTAGCCAACCACTTTCGTTTACCTTTTACCTCCCCCTTCCCAAGACCCTACAGAGTAGAACCAATCCAAATATCTGATTTCCAGAAAATGTTTTCACCAACAACCATTAGTCTAACTCTGAAATGGAATAAATCCAACCCTTGCATTAGCTTGTAAAGAATATCTCTGCTTCGACTTTACAGATGACGTCAAAGGCTGGCAAACCCAACAACTTGGAGCAGAACAACCACAGGGTACAACCTTGCAGACCTCCCTGCTCCCTTCTTCTGGTTTCTCATTCGTACTCTTCATTAATATCTGTCCACACTGCACTCTGCTGTAGGACATGAGCACTGCAGAGCCAGAGACTCATGATGCAGAACTGCTTTCGCTCGTCTTCCAAATCCTTTCCGCCTACCTTTAATGACAGACTTGCCAAAGTCGTTTCAGTCCCTTGTGACCCCTTCATCCTTGAAACAATCACCCAGCAGACTATCACAATATGTGGATCTTGACACCACACAGACATGGGTTGAAGTACTGTTTCTGCTACTCTGTGACTTTGGGCAAATCAGAGACTTCCAAGTCTCAGTTTCTATGTCTGTAAAATGGAATGATAATGCCAAGAGGATTATTGTAAAGATTTTGGAGATCAAAAGGCTTATCACAGGGCCTGGAAGAAAGTGAATACAAAGAGTGTGCTGTTTTCTTTTTTATTTTCCATTTGCACATGAGGAAAGTGAAGTTCAAGAGAGGAAAAATGGTTTCCCAAGAGACACAGGTACATGAATGAGGGGTCCGCGACACAAACCCCAGAATCTCCTGATTCTACTTTCTGGGCCCTTTTTATTCAACAGTCCCATAGAGTTCAGCCTTTAGAGTAAATCTGAGAACAAAGGCCCCTAATGTAGACTTGGAAAAGACCAAACAGGAAATAGTCACAATAAGAAGACAGCACAGAGGACCCAGGTAAAGACGGAGTTCCCCAACCATTCCTGCCATGTGTCCTTATTGATGTAGAGAAATGCAAAGATACGAAAGAATATTAGGGAAAAAAAGAATGGGGAGAGGTGGGCAGTCGGGGAAGAAGGAGAGAAGCCTCAGTGTCTGAGGAAGGGAGCCGGAAAGGAAAGTCACTGGAAAATCAAACGCTAGACACATCACATATGCATTGTCTCCTTCAGCGCTTCATCACATATCCGCGGCTCCCTTCCTCAAAGGTCAGATGGGTATCTAGGTCTGGCCCCTTTCTGGATTGAAAAACAGCAGCAATAGAGGCAAAGGATTCAGCGCTGCTGCCAGAAATGATCAGCCCCAGAGACAATAGAGGCTCCCAAATTCCTGGTCTCTGATCTCTGCCTTGGAACATTCTCAGGCCAAAACGAATGTGTGAACCCGACGGCGGAGTCTTAGAGCTGGAAGAAAATCCAAGATGTCGCCCAGCGTAACCCAGTCCTTCCAGGCAAAACCACACCAAAACCATCCGGACAGTTGCTAATTGGATGAATGGTTTTAAATTAAATAACGGGGGACGGGCGGGGAGAAGGGTGCCAAGGATAACTTGAACAGAAACGCAGTCCAGAGTAAATAGCAGTGACGACCAAGAATGACTCAGGCACACACAAAGCAAGCCAGGAGACAGGTAAGGGCTTGTTTGCCCCACAAGGGCTGAAGGTGAATATGGGACCGTGGAGCCTCCCAAGCCAGGACAGCTTGGGCTGGGCCTTCACTTCTCAGCCAGCTCGCTGGTCTCTCTCTCCAGGCCTCCTGGCGACGCTCCTCCAGCCTCCTCTCCCTCCTCGCTTTCAGTTCTTTGAATGCACTGCACCTTCCCTTCTCAGCCTGCGCGACTGCTGGTCCCCCGGCTTGGAACACCATTCCCTCACCCCGCTTCCCACCCCAGATCCTGGCTCGCTGCCTCCCATTCTTTCCGAAGGTCCGAGCTTAGTCCTGAGAAGCCATTGACCATCCCCACTCCCTCTACCCACCCACCCCAGCCCAGGGCACATCACGGCAGCCCCCCACAAGGCTGGTGACTTGCAGCAGGGACTGTGGCCACCTTGTCACAGTCATGTCCCCCCAGGGAGCCCTGAGGAGTAGACACATCATGAATATTTAGTGGATTTAAAAAAAGACATGAATGTTAATTTCCCACAGCATGGTCCACCGCTTCGATTTTTGAGACCAAACATAATGAGAAATGGGTATCAAATGTGCCCGAACCGGTCTTTAAATAATAACGAAACAGACATTTGCTTCTAATGTGATGTGCCCGATACCGGGTGCTTTACACTCCCTCCTGCTCAGCTAAGCACGCACAACCCCGGCCACTGGGGCTCCTGTCATCACGGCTGTCTCCAGGACGGAGAAGTGAACTGAGGGGCTGAGTAACTTGCCCAAGATCACAGCGCCTTGACCTGACTGTGGGCCTGGCCGATCCCAGAGCCCAAGCAGTGGCTACAGCACCAGCCTCTCCTCCAACACCCATCTCAGAAAGCCCGTTGTGTGTAACTCTAAACCGTGCCTATGCAGAGTCAGCCCATTTCCTCTTCTCAGGTCTGGAGCCCAGATGGGGTCTGAGTGACATTTATCTCATCTTGGGTCATAGAGCTGAAGCCCAGCAGAGCCCTGGGAACATGAAGCTCCCTGTGGACAGAGAGCAGGAGGAAGTGACCGCTGGCCCGAAGGGGGCTTGGTCCCTTGGGTCTGCGGGTGGCGTCTAGCCCCGGCTGCCACACACCTCGTCGGTAGAGCAGAATTCTCAGAGACAGGGAAGGAAGCCAGGGGTGGGCAGACTGCATCGCAGGTTAGACAGTCTGCTGTCTGAGGACCACAGGAACTGGCCAAGGCTGCCGCCTCCATGCAGTCTTTCCTGATTCCACATTTGTGAACAAATGTTGCTGAACCCCCAGATGATTTGGCTGGTACCTGCACGACAGCCCTGTCCTGATCTGGTGTGTACCTTGTGACTCAGCTACAGTAGCTCTGCCACTTACCTAACATCGTCATTGTTTGCTTTACCTCATCTGTAAAATGGGGTTGTTACTATCACCTACCCATCGCTGGGGCTGTTAGGAGAGGTATGTGTGTGCGTCCTCATAAAGGTGACTATGATGTGATTACACAGATGATTGTACAGATGTGTGTGAGTGTGTAAATGCATGAACAGCACGCCTTCTTATGAATGTCAATATGATTGTGGAAATATGCCAGGGAGAGACATCACTTGCAGTGACAGGGGATAATGCCTTTTACAAACCAAGCTGAGGTTCCCAAACACTGGTTTGTGAAACAGCCTCAGAGGACCTCTCTGGGGCATTTGTTAGAGACAGTTCAAGGTCTGCCCCTGGACCTACTAACTGAATTTCTGAGGTGAAGCCAGGAATGTCTGTCTTACAACTTGTCTGGATGATGACGATGGCCAGCCAGGTCTGGGGCCCACTGGGCTGCACCAGCTCCTTCTTGAGCACTTGGAGGAGTGGACTCTGCTGAGATTCCAAAGTGGGAAGAGGTTTCTCCCTCCCTCCCTCCCTCCCTTCCTCTCATCAGTATTGTGAGCTTTTCTCTCATTTAAGCCCTGGGAACAGTTCTTCCCTGTGGGCATTTTACCCTCGTTTCACCTCTAGGACAGCTGAGCCTCCGTGAGGTAACGAGACCGCTGCAAGCTATAAAGCTGAAAAGAGCCGGGATTGCAATCCAGGCATGTCTGATTCCGGAGCCAGGATTCCTGGCTGTGAGGCCAGTCACAGATCTAATGTCTCTCATCTCAAATCCTGGGCTTCTCCAGCTCCTCTGTGAGGTGTGTGGGGACTCAGCACCCATGTCGGCTCTGCCGGCTGCCTCTGCCATGAAGCAGGTAAAGGGAGACTGCAAGGCTAGAGGAGGAAAGAGGGAGCCTCTCCTCCCTGCTCACTTTCTGCTCCTTCATGGTTCAGACACACCAGAACCGGCCTGACTAGATCTCTTCCTCAAGAGTTGGGTCCTGGGTCCTTGAGGCCCCTCATCTGGTCTCAGAAACACCAGCCCCTCCCCATCCTCAGGAGCTTGCGTTTCTTCTCCACAGGGTTGTTCTTCCAAATTCCTTTGTTGTTATTCAGTCACCAAGTCTTTGTGACCCCAAGGACTGCAGCACACCAGACCTCTTCGTCCCTCACTATCGCCTGGAGTCTGCCCAAGCTCATGTCCATTGAATTGGTGATGCCATCCATCCATCCCCTCCTCTGTCGCCCTCTTCTCCTGCCCTCAACCTCCCCTGCATCAGGGTCTTTTCCAGTGAGTCCACTCTTCAAGTCAGGGGGCCAAAGTATTGGAGCTTCAGCTGCAGCATCAGTGCTTCCAATGAATCCTCAAGACTGATTTCCTTTAGGACCAACTAGTTTGACCTCCTTGCAATCCAAAGGATTCTCAGGAGGCTTCTCCAGACCACATTTCTAAGGCATCAGTTCTTGAGCGCTCAGCCTTCCTTATGGTTCAACTTTCACATCTGTACATGACATCCAGATTCCTAAGTCTTCATAATTCCTCCTTGTGTTCTCCTGCCCCTTCTCCAAGTATTCAACATTGTATTTTGACCTTCCGAGTGACTTAGTTAACAACCTTATACCTGTTGAACAATTCTTTATGTTAAATTCTGTTTAAATAAATGATGCGATTTCTGTCTCCTGACCAGACGTGACTGATCCAGGAGTGGTGCTGGGAAACAGATCCTCAAACATGGAATGTGGAGATCGGTTTTGCTCCTATGAGGTCATCTTAACGACATCCCTTCACCCCGGCAGCAGCAATTCCTTCTTGTAGCAGAAACTAGATCCACTTCGCGGTTTTGCCAGCAACTGTGGAAATGATTCTGTTCCCCGACTTCATCTCTAGATTCCAACACTCGCCAGCAAGGGTGCCACACCCCCAGAGGTCTGGGTCCCAGAAACACCGACACCGGCCAGAGTGCTCCTGGTGGACACAGCCATCATATCACACCACATATTTTAAGTTACTGTAGACGCTACAAATACCAAAAGGACTTGTGTCCATGGGCACAGGCTATGCTCCCAAGGCATCAGTTTGACCTAAGCAGGAACTGTTCATTGACAAGCAGAACTGTCAAGAGAGAGAGAACCTACTTTCTTGGAAAGAGTTAAACTAAGCCCAAGGGGGTGAACCAGGCCTGGTGTGTGACCAGCGTTGCTTATCTAACTGCCCGGGATTTCACCAAAGAGGATCCACAGACAGCAGATGAGCCCATGAAAAGATCTTCAACATCATTAACCACTAAGGGAACAGCAACTTACAAACTGCAACGAGATACTACTACACACTTTCCAGAATGGTTAACATAAACAGTAGTGACATCAAATGCTGATGAAGATGCAGAGCAATTAGATCCCTCCTACATCACTGTAAGAAAGTAAAGTGCTACAGCCACTGTGAAAAACAGCTTGGTGGTTTCTTTGAGAACAACATGCAATTTTCATATGACCCAGCAATTGCACTTCTGGGCATTTATCCCAGAGAAAGGAAAACTTATACTCACACACAAAAGAGCTGTACTTGAATGATTGTAACATTTTTACTCATAACTACCAGGAATGGAACAATCCAGATGTCCTTTAATGGGTATACAGTTCAACAAGCTGCAGTATATTCATACCATGGAACACTACACACCAATAAAAAGGAACTATTGATAATGTGCGTGTGTGTGCTAGATCACAGCCAACTCTTTGTAATCTCATGGACTATAGCCCTCCAGGCTCCTCTGTCCATGGGATTTCCCATGCAAGAATACTGGAGTGGGCTTTTGCCAGCAACTGTGGAAATGATTCTTTGCTTTCACTAACGACATCCCTTCACCCCGGCAGCAGCAATTCCTTCTTGTAGCAGAAACTAGATCCACTTCGCGGTTTTGCCAGCAACTGTGGAAATGATTCTGTTCCCCGACTTCATCTCTAGATTCCAACACTCGCCAGCAAGGGTGCCACACCCCCAGAGGTCTGGGTCCCAGAAACACCGACACCGGCCAGAGTGCTCCTGGTGGACACAGCCATCATATCACACCACATATTTTAAGTTACTGTAGACGCTACAAATACCAAAAGGACTTGTGTCCATGGGCACAGGCTATGCTCCCAAGGCATCAGTTTGACCTAAGCAGGAACTGTTCATTGACAAGCAGAACTGTCAAGAGAGAGAGAACCTACTTTCTTGGAAAGAGTTAAACTAAGCCCAAGGGGGTGAACCAGGCCTGGTGTGTGACCAGCGTTGCTTATCTAACTGCCCGGGATTTCACCAAAGAGGATCCACAGACAGCAGATGAGCCCATGAAAAGATCTTCAACATCATTAACCACTAGGGAAATGCAACTTACAAACTGCAACGAGATACTACTACACACTTTCCAGAATGGTTAACATAAACAGTAGTGACATCAAATGCTGATGAAGATGCAGAGCAATTAGATCCCTCCTACATCACTGTAAGAAAGTAAAGTGCTACAGCCACTGTGAAAAACAGCTTGGTGGTTTCTTTGAGAACAACATGCAATTTTCATATGACCCAGCAATTGCACTTCTGGGCATTTATCCCAGAGAAAGGAAAACTTATACTCACACACAAAAGAGCTGTACTTGAATGATTGTAACATTTTTACTCATAACTACCAGGAATGGAACAATCCAGATGTCCTTTAATGGGTATACAGTTCAACAAGCTGCAGTATATTCATACCATGGAACACTACACACCAATAAAAAGGAACTATTGATAATGTGCGTGTGTGTGCTAGATCACAGCCAACTCTTTGTAATCTCATGGACTATAGCCCTCCAGGCTCCTCTGTCCATGGGATTTCCCATGCAAGAATACTGGAGTGGGCTGCCATCTCTTCCTCCAGAGGATCTTCCCCACTCAGGAATCAAACTCAGGTTCTCTTGCATTGGCAGGCAGATTCTTTACCACTCCACCACCTTGGAACACTACACACTGATGAAAAGGAACTACTGATACGAACAGGTGATACACATGACAGCGTGGATCAATCTCCAGAGAATTATGATGTGCGAAACAAGTCAATCCCAAAAGATAGAATACTGCATAATACCAGGTATGTAATACTCCTGAAGGACTTCCTTAGTGGCTCAGATAGTAAAGAATCTACCTGCAATGCAGGAGATCCAGGTTCCATCTCTGAGTTGGGAAGACTCCTTGGAGAAGGGAATGGCAATTCACTCCGTTATTCTTACCTGGAGAAGCCCATGGATAGACCACAGAGGTCACAAAGAGTTGGACATGACTGAATGAATAACACTTCCACTTTTCACTACTCTTGAAACCACAAAACAACAGACATGAAGAATAGATGAGGGCTGAGGGAGGTTAAGGAAGGGGTGAGGATAGGAGGGAAGTAAATGAGGGCACAAAAGAGCAGCATGGGATTTCCCTGGTGGTCCACTGGTTAAGAATCTGCCTTGCCAGTGGAGGGGACACAGGTTCAATCCTTGATCCAAGAAGATGCCACCTGCGGAGGAGCAACTGTCCTGCACACCACAACTACCGAACCCGTGCACTAGAGCCTGCAAGTCACAGCTGCTGAAGCCTGTGCACTCCAGAGTCCATGCTCCGAAGCAAGAGAAGCCACCTCAATGAGAAGCCCGCACACCACAATGAAGAGTAGCCCCCACTCGGATAGACACAGCTAAAGAAAGCTCGACGGAACAACGAAGACAAGCACAGCCATAAATAAATACAAATACAAATTTTTTAAAAAGAGTAGCACGATGTATCCTTGTGGGGACAGAAGTGTTCTGACTCTCGACCGTGCTGATGTCAGTATCTGGGTTGTGACTACGCACACTTCAGAGAGGTTGCAGGTTAGGTTTCAGAGCACAGTAATAAAGCGAATATTGCACAAAGGTGAGTTGCACAAATGTTCTGCCAGGCTCCTCTGTCCATGGGATTTCCCATGCAAGAATACTGGAGTGGGCTGCCATCTCTTCCTCCAGAGGATCTTCCCCACTCAGGAATCAAACTCAGGTTCTCTTGCATTGGCAGGCAGATTCTTTACCACTCCACCACCTTGGAACACTACACACTGATGAAAAGGAACTACTGATAAACAGGTGATACACATGACAGCGTGGATCAATCTCCAGAGAATTATGATGTGCGAAACAAGTCAATCCCAAAAGATAGAATACTGCATAATACCAGGTATGTAATACTCCTGAAGGACTTCCTTAGTGGCTCAGATAGTAAAGAATCTACCTGCAATGCAGGAGATCCAGGTTCCATCTCTGAGTTGGGAAGACTCCTTGGAGAAGGGAATGGCAATTCACTCCGTTATTCTTACCTGGAGAAGCCCATGGATAGACCACAGAGGTCACAAAGAGTTGGACATGACTGAATGAATAACACTTCCACTTTTCACTACTCTTGAAACCACAAAACAACAGACATGAAGAATAGATGAGGGCTGAGGGAGGTTAAGGAAGGGGTGAGGATAGGAGGGAAGTAAATGAGGGCACAAAAGAGCAGCATGGGATTTCCCTGGTGGTCCACTGGTTAAGAATCTGCCTTGCCAGTGGAGGGGACACAGGTTCAATCCTTGATCCAAGAAGATGCCACCTGCGGAGGAGCAACTGTCCTGCACACCACAACTACCGAACCCGTGCACTAGAGCCTGCAAGTCACAGCTGCTGAAGCCTGTGCACTCCAGAGTCCATGCTCCGAAGCAAGAGAAGCCACCTCAATGAGAAGCCCGCACACCACAATGAAGAGTAGCCCCCACTCGGATAGACACAGCTAAAGAAAGCTCGCACGGAACAACGAAGACAAGCACAGCCATAAATAAATACAAATACAAATTTTTTTAAAAAAGAGTAGCACGATGTATCCTTGTGGGGACAGAAGTGTTCTGACTCTCGACCGTGCTGATGTCAGTATCTGGGTTGTGACTACACGCACACTTCAGAGAGGTTGCAGGTTAGGTTTCAGAGCACAGTAATAAAGCGAATATTGCACAAAGGTGAGTTGCACAAATGTTCTGATCTCCCACCCCGTGTGCATAAAAGTGATGGCTACACTCTACTGTAGTCTGCTAAATGTACAGTAACATCACATCTAAAACAACAAAGTAATACCTTAATTTAAAAGACTGTATTGCTAAACTAAAACAAGGTTACCACAAGCCTTCAATTCATAAAACGCAAAGTATCTGCAAAGCACAGTCAAGCGAATAGCAACAGAAGGAGGTCTGCCCAGATAGCTTTCCAAGACAGTACCACCAGAGGAAACCGGGCAGAGGGTCCAGCGGCTCTCTCTGTCTCATTTCTCACGGATGCATGTGAACCTACAACTCAAGAATACAAAACACCTGAGGGCCCTTTTCAGCGCCCCTGCCTGAGCTGGCAGACTGGTTCACATGTGTTTTTTTTTGAAGTCTCCCCACAAATTGAAAACCACACAGTTAAATGATTACTAAAATCCTTTTGTCTAAAAACATAACATTTTTCACTTAATTATGTGTCATTTATCATATGTCAATTATGCCTCAAAAAACTATTGTTCCAAAAATTGAAATATAGGAAACAATTAAAATAATAGAAAAAACTTTTAAATGTAACATTTTTAGCTGAAACTATAATTCAAACATTTTATGGAGTCAGGCTGGCACTACACCCTCCAACCTTACCACCCCTGACTCCCTGACAGAAAGGGAGAGAAGCCTTGAAAGAGAATCAGGACACAATGGGGCGGGGGTGAGCCATGCGGAGGCCGTGTTCTCTTTCACGGTCCAGGGACTCCCAGCCCTGAGATTCCTGATGAAGCAGAGCCAACAGCCACTCTCCTATGAAGTAGCCAAGGGGGGATTAGAACCCAGCTTTCTGGCTCTGCTCCCTGCAGCGCAGACAGCTCTGGGCAGCCCCCCTGAATGTGTCAGAACACTTAGAAATGGTTCTAATTATAACCAGGAAGTTTTTAAGCCTGTGGCTGGAAAGGAATGCCAATTCATGTAATAGCCATTACCGTGCACAATAACTGCCCCTCCTCCAAGTGTTCCTGGCACAGTTTTTAAGGGTGACAAATGGTGCCCCCATTGGCACAGATAGGAGCCTTTACCACACAGGCAAGAAACCCTGGTCTCTGGAGAAGAACAATAGCAGGAAAGGTCTTGGAGGACAATTCTCTGTGTCCCTGGATGTAACTGGATAGCTTGGGGAGGGGGGATCTTCCCCCTTCATAATTAGTCAACTCATTATCCTCTTCTCCATGCTAATGAACCACCAAAGACTTAAAGGGAGAAGCACAGTCAGAGATGGTTCGCTGCCTGGGACCCCACAGTCCCCTTCTCCTGTGTCTGCCCAGATAGCTTTAAAATCCAGAGGAAACCGGGCAGAGGGTCCAGCTCTCTCTGTCTCATTTCTCACGGATGCATGTGAACCTACAACTCAAGAATACAAAACACCTGAGGGCCCTTTTCAGCGCCCCTGCCTGAGCTGGCAGACTGGTTCACATGTGTTTTTTTTTGAAGTCTCCCCACAAATTGAAAACCACACAGTTAAATGATTACTAAAATCCTTTTGTCTAAAAACATAACATTTTTCACTTAATTATGTGTCATTTATCATATGTCAATTATGCCTCAAAAAACTATTGTTCCAAAAATTGAAATATAGGAAACAATTAAAATAATAGAAAAAACTTTTAAATGTAACATTTTTAGCTGAAACTATAATTCAAACATTTTATGGAGTCAGGCTGGCACTACACCCTCCAACCTTACCACCCCTGACTCCCTGACAGAAAGGGAGAGAAGCCTTGAAAGAGAATCAGGACACAATGGGGCGGGGGTGAGCCATGCGGAGGCCGTGTTCTCTTTCACGGTCCAGGGACTCCCAGCCCTGAGATTCCTGATGAAGCAGAGCCAACAGCCACTCTCCTATGAAGTAGCCAAGGGGGGATTAGAACCCAGCTTTCTGGCTCTGCTCCCTGCAGCGCAGACAGCTCTGGGCAGCCCCCCTGAATGTGTCAGAACACTTAGAAATGGTTCTAATTATAACCAGGAAGTTTTTAAGCCTGTGGCTGGAAAGGAATGCCAATTCATGTAATAGCCATTACCGTGCACAATAACTGCCCCTCCTCCAAGTGTTCCTGGCACAGTTTTTAAGGGTGACAAATGGTGCCCCCATTGGCACAGATAGGAGCCTTTACCACACAGGCAAGAAACCCTGGTCTCTGGAGAAGAACAATAGCAGGAAAGGTCTTGGAGAGGACAATTCTCTGTGTCCCTGGATGTAACTGGATAGCTTGGGGAGGGGGGATCTTCCCCCTTCATAATTAGTCAACTCATTATCCTCTTCTCCATGCTAATGAACCACCAAAGACTTAAAGGGAGAAGCACAGTCAGAGATGGTTCGCTGCCTGGGACCCCACAGCCTCCCTTCCCTGTTCTCCCTGTTTCCCACCAGGGAGTCCACTGCCACCTGAGGAGACAGCCAGCCGTGAGCTTGTGATCTAAGCCAGCCAGCATGGGGAGTAGGAAGACAGGTTGGGCCATGAGTTCTCAGGTGGGAAAGTGGGGCAATACATTGAGCAGGTTCCAATTCTCCCTCCCAGGGTGGCCCAGCAGCAACCACAGGGTATGCCTCAGATGTTCCTATTTCCTTCCTCCCGGTGTGTTCAGCAGCTCCTTCAATTGCCAGCAACGGTGTTACAGACCAGGGCAGGAGGTCTGGAAATAGGCATTGTCATTCACCGTTTCCTCGCTGTCTGCCCCTCAGCAAGTCACCTCTTTGCACCTTCCAGAGTTTCTATCTCCAAGGAACCTTCGTCAGACAGTCATAGGGGTTGGTAGGGGGTGCCTGCCATCCAGAGCCTGGAAACTGAGCTCCATGAACTGCAACAGCCACCAAAGAGATGGAGATGGTCTACTTTCAACCTCCCAGACCCCACAAGCCCCATGGTAGGTTTTCTGTGCAGTCCAGCTCTTCCCAGATAGGACCTCAAAAGGTTTGAAACATTCAACAGCCATTCAAGATTGAGGTTTTTTTGTTTGTTTGTTTGTTTATTTTAATTTTGGCCTTTTACTGTTTGTTTGTTTGTTTTTTCATCCATCTTTATACTTTGGCCTGCATGGGTCTTCCATTATAGTGGCCTCTCTCGTTGCAGAGCACCAGCTCTGGGCGCATGCACTCCAGAGTGCTGGCTTGGAATTGGACACACTGGTCCAGCCGCTCCACGGCATGTGGGATCATCCCAGGTCAGGGATTGAACCCGTGCCCTTTGCACTGCAAGGCAGACTCTTTACCCAATGGACCACCAGGGAAGCGCCAAGATTGTGTTCTTGAAGAAGATGCATGGATATGGAAAGGCTCCCAAAGACTTCTGACACAGATAGGAGCCTTTACCACACAGGCAAGAAACCCTGGTCTCTGGAGAAGAACAATAGCAGGAAAGGTCTTGGAGGACAATTCTCTGTGTCCCTGGATGTAACTGGATAGCTTGGGGAGGGGGGGTCTTCCCCCTTCATAATTAGTCAACTCATTATCCTCTTCTCCATGCTAATGAACCACCAAAGACTTAAAGGGAGAAGCACAGTCAGAGATGGTTCGCTGCCTGGGACCCCACAGCCTCCCTTCCCTGTTCTCCCTGTTTCCCACCAGGGAGTCCACTGCCACCTGAGGAGACAGCCAGCCGTGAGCTTGTGATCTAAGCCAGCCAGCATGGGGAGTAGGAAGACAGGTTGGGCCATGAGTTCTCAGGTGGGAAAGTGGGGCAATACATTGAGCAGGTTCCAATTCTCCCTCCCAGGGTGGCCCAGCAGCAACCACAGGGTATGCCTCAGATGTTCCTATTTCCTTCCTCCCGGTGTGTTCAGCAGCTCCTTCAATTGCCAGCAACGGTGTTACAGACCAGGGCAGGAGGTCTGGAAATAGGCATTGTCATTCACCGTTTCCTCGCTGTCTGCCCCTCAGCAAGTCACCTCTTTGCACCTTCCAGAGTTTCTATCTCCAAGGAACCTTCGTCAGACAGTCATAGGGGTTGGTAGGGGGTGCCTGCCATCCAGAGCCTGGAAACTGAGCTCCATGAACTGCAACAGCCACCAAAGAGATGGAGATGGTCTACTTTCAACCTCCCAGACCCCACAAGCCCCATGGTAGGTTTTCTGTGCAGTCCAGCTCTTCCCAGATAGGACCTCAAAAGGTTTGAAACATTCAACAGCCATTCAAGATTGAGGTTTTTTTGTTTGTTTGTTTGTTTATTTTAATTTTGGCCTTTTACTGTTTGTTTGTTTGTTTTTTCATCCATCTTTATACTTTGGCCTGCATGGGTCTTCCATTATAGTGGCCTCTCTCGTTGCAGAGCACCAGCTCTGGGCGCATGCACTCCAGAGTGCTGGCTTGGAATTGGACACACTGGTCCAGCCGCTCCACGGCATGTGGGATCATCCCAGGTCAGGGATTGAACCCGTGCCCTTTGCACTGCAAGGCAGACTCTTTACCCAATGGACCACCAGGGAAGCGCCAAGATTGTGTTCTTGAAGAAGATGCATGGATATGGAAAGGCTCCCAAAGACTTCTGAGTGATAAGTACAGAGTAGCAGTTTATATAGCGGCAGGATGCCAGTGTCATCGTAGATGGAAAAAATGATACCAAACAGGGTTCTTGACTTTCTCCTAGCAATAGAAATTGACTAGAGGCCAGACAAGAAATTCAAGCAAGGCTTTATTGGGACTGCTGGGCGGGCTGCAAGAGGGAGCGAAGCAAACAAGTAATAAGTTCCTTTGCTTGCTCCCAGGGCCGGGGGTTGGAGTTAGCGAGGGTGGATGGTAGGTTTTCTTGTTCCTCATACGGGGTGAGGGTAGGGGTATGTCCAGGGGTGGGACTAGAGGGCTGGCTTAGATGGTTTGCCCACTCTTTTGCAGCGGGAGCTTGGACAGTACCCTGCTTTTGATCCCGACGACCAGTTTCTTTGCTCTTGGTTCTTCAGAAATGGCAATTGAGTGGGTTTTCTTTCTTTCTTTTTGTATCCTTTGGTCCAGAATTTGCTCCAACTGTGCATGCATGCAGTTATTTTTAGTCCCATATAGTTTCTTTGTATTTTGCAGCTCGAGGAGAGGTGTGTCCAGGTGCAGGCTTTCAGCACTGCTCCAAAAGGTCCCAGGACTCAGGCCTGCCTCAAAGAGACTGGAATGCAATCCACCGAAACATGAGCACCAGTTTTCCTGCGGTATCAGATGATGAGGTGGGGAGGGTTTGGGAGGGACTGCAGGAGACGATCTTTTCATCATTGTATTTCTAATATTTATGAAATTTCCAGAAATACTATTTATGTGTCTATGGTATATAAAATATTTTTTACATTCTATACAATACAGAAAAGTTACCTACTTTTAAATCCTTTTCAACAGAATCATTGAGGCAGAGGACTTGACTTTCTCTTATTTGTGCACTCAGTCAGCACGGCTCTAAATGCTGTGGGAGGAGCAGCGGTGCTAGGAACCCAGGCTTGACCCTCGGGTGGCTGACAGTCTAACAGCCAAGGAAATGCAGGTGTTCACAACCAGGAAGCCAGCTGACCTCACCTCCAAGGACAGATCTGGCTTCTAACACTATTGCTACGCAGGGTGCATTTTCCAGAAGTGACCACAGCAGCACCCCAACCCCAAGATAACCGCTCTTGATGCTACTAATTCCTTCTTCCTGGTGGTCTTCCACATCCAGCAACTGTATTATGTGATACAAATGGCTACAGAGGTCCTGAACAGGACCTCCATAGCTGCTCAGTCCTATATCTTGGAACTCTACGCTCTAATCATGAGTTAGCCTAAACGATCACCCATGTGTTTCCTAAGAATTCTCCAGGCAAGAATATTGGAGTGGGCAGCCATTCCTTTTCTAGGGCATCTTTCAAGCCCAGGTTTCTTGTAATGCAGGCGGATTCTTTACCGTCTGAGCCACAAGGGAAGCTCAAGAAAACCAACAATGGCTTTTACTCCACAAAGGTAAGAAAGTGCCCTCTCTTCCAGGCATACCCAACATACTCTCTTGGCATAGCAAAGAGCATAAATGTTAAAGACAAAGGCTTGTAGCCAGAAAGACCTGGTCTCAAGTCCCTGATTCACTTCTTACTAGCTGTCTGACTTCGGGTAACTTACACAGTTTTTCTGTGCCTTCTTTTCCTAATCTATGAAAGTATTATATACAACCCACAGGGTTATATTTGGATTAAATTAAACACTATATGTGTGAACACTTCCTTGGGAGCCTAGTGGCTGACTCCATGCTCCTGAAGCAGGGCACCTGGGTTCATTCCGAGGTCAGAGAACTAGATTCTGGAAGCCTCAACTAAGACTTGAATGCTGCACCTAAGAGTTCACATGCTACAGCTAAGACCCAGCCTAGTCAAATAAAATTTTCAAAAAATAATGTATGTAAAGTGCTTAGCACAGTACTATAAGGTCAAGCTACTAGCTTGTGAGTTTCATGAGAGCAGGCAAGGGATGAGTCTGTCCTGTCCACCTGAATCCTCAGGACCTAACAAAAGGCCTATCCTTTAACAGAGTCTTTAAAAAAGGATGAGGGAGTGATCATGACTAAATATGCCTAGACCACATTAAAGATTCAATACAGTGATTATTACATCTGACCATGTCTTCTACTTGCATGTCCAAAACCAATATTATATTAGAAGAGAAAACCACCCAGAAGCTAATTTCACAGGTTTTCACTAAAAAATTGCTAGCAGGGGAAGTGAGGGTCTTGTGTTTCCATCAGAATGCTACACTAAACACTCTCCAACCAGAATCAACCAAACATGCCAGCTAGGGGGGAAAAAAATTACTTCAACTGCATCAAATTAAGTCTCTAAAAGTTGATGCCTATCAGAACCAAAAACTAAGTGAACAGTGGAAACTCAAGAGAGGTTAATGTTATTCCAAAGCTACATGGGGACAGATGGGAGACAAACCCCAGAGCCCACACAAAGTGAAGACACTAAGAAAAAAACCTTCAGCATAAAGCCCGAAAAGTTATACATTGGTGTCAAGATGGACGAGTCTGAAACCACCCTGCCCTCTACTCTCTGGGGATTACAGGCAAACTGCTTGTAATGAACACGGGCAATGAGTGGAAGGGGAGAGGGAGGAGTCTCTCTCAGAATTTGTAACTACAAGTCAGTTCTAATAAGAGGGTTTGCAGCCTGAATTCACTCTACTTGGGTGGTCCAAAAATGCCAAGCTAAGAATTTAGTTTAAAGTGATCTCAAGCTGGTAACAACCACAAGCAGCTGGCAGAAGTTAATGCACATCCCTTGTAGGAATTGACCTCCAACACAGTCCCAAAAATTACCAAAGGTGAAATTCTGATATGAACTCATGGTCACAATCACAAAACACACAACGAAACCAGAACAAGAGTCAATCGAAACAACAGGTAGTAGGCTCAGACCCACAAAGACCTCAGACACTAGAATTATCAGAAACGCCATTTAAAATAAGTTTAACGTATTTAGTGACATTTGAAAAGGGGCATTTGAAAATATAAGTAAAGAGTGAGTGTCTATAAAAACCACTTCCTGGATGTAAAAAGTAGAAAAGAAAAATATGATGACTGAAATTTAAAACTCAGGGGATTGGAACTAATTGAAGAAGAAAACAGACTTGAAAACATCAAAGAGAAATTAAGATACATGGAGACTAGTACTAAAAGTTGTAACCTATACCTAATCACAGTTACAACAGAAGGGAGGAAGAAGAATATGGCAGAGGCAATATTTGAAGAGATAATGACCATTGAATGCAACGTCATCTCTGAGAAATCTCTATGACTGGTGATGATAAAGAGCCATAAATTTAAGAATCTAAAAAAGACCAAGCAGGGTAAATAAACAAATCAACACCCAATAATGCTACCAGGTTTACCAAGAAAAAATACAAGATTTCTAGTTAATTATAAATATCAGATAAACAATGAATTTTAGTATAAGTATGTCCCACGCAATATTTGGAACATGCTTATAATAAAAATATACTTGTTTATCTAAAATTTTAATTTAACTGGGCATCCTGTATTTTTTAACAACTTTTGACACCTAAACATATTTTAATGAAACAGCAAAACATCAAAGAAAAAGAGAAGTTCTGAAAAGCAGCCAAAGATGTAAGATATACGACTTCCAAGTCAATGATAATCAGACTGACAGCCGACTTCTCAAAAGCAACAAGTGATGCCAAAACTCAGGGGAGTCATGCCTTCAGTGTATTGAAAAAATATAACTAGGATTTTATGTCTAGAGAAAATGCCTTTAAAAATGAGACCAGGGCTTCCCCTGGTGGTCCAGTGGGTAAGGACACTGCCTTGCAGTGCAAGGAGCGCCAGTTCGATCCCTGGCCTGGGAAGATCCCACGTGCCGCGGAGCGGCTGGACCGATGTGTCCAACTACCCAGCCGGAGCTCTGGAGCGCATGTGCCCAGAGCCGGTGCTCTGCGACAACAGAGGCCACCGCGATGGGAGGCCCACAGGAGCCAAAGAACAAAGACGGATGAAAACAGAGAAATGAAAGACCAACAGAAGTGGCGCACCCATCCCCTCCCTCCCACCCCACCCCCAAAAGATAAATAAGACATTTGAAAAATTAAATAAGTAAAGAGTGAGTGTCTATAAAAACCACTTCCTGGATGTAAAAAGTAGAAAAGAAAAATATGATGACTGAAATTTAAAACTCAGGGGATTGGAACTAATTGAAGAAGAAAACAGACTTGAAAACATCAAAGAGAAATTAAGATACATGGAGACTAGTACTAAAAGTTGTAACCTATACCTAATCACAGTTACAACAGAAGGGAGGAAGAAGAATATGGCAGAGGCAATATTTGAAGAGATAATGACCATTGAATGCAACGTCATCTCTGAGAAATCTCTATGACTGGTGATGATAAAGAGCCATAAATTTAAGAATCTAAAAAAGACCAAGCAGGGTAAATAAACAAATCAACACCCAATAATGCTACCAGGTTTACCAAGAAAAAATACAAGATTTCTAGTTAATTATAAATATCAGATAAACAATGAATTTTAGTATAAGTATGTCCCACGCAATATTTGGAACATGCTTATAATAAAAATATACTTGTTTATCTAAAATTTTAATTTAACTGGGCATCCTGTATTTTTTAACAACTTTTGACACCTAAACATATTTTAATGAAACAGCAAAACATCAAAGAAAAAGAGAAGTTCTGAAAAGCAGCCAAAGATGTAAGATATACGACTTCCAAGTCAATGATAATCAGACTGACAGCCGACTTCTCAAAAGCAACAAGTGATGCCAAAACTCAGGGGAGTCATGCCTTCAGTGTATTGAAAAAATATAACTAGGATTTTATGTCTAGAGAAAATGCCTTTAAAAATGAGACCAGGGCTTCCCCTGGTGGTCCAGTGGGTAAGGACACTGCCTTGCAGTGCAAGGAGCGCCAGTTCGATCCCTGGCCTGGGAAGATCCCACGTGCCGCGGAGCGGCTGGACCGATGTGTCCAACTACCCAGCCGGAGCTCTGGAGCGCATGTGCCCAGAGCCGGTGCTCTGCGACAACAGAGGCCACCGCGATGGGAGGCCCACAGGAGCCAAAGAACAAAGACGGATGAAAACAGAGAAATGAAAGACCAACAGAAGTGGCGCACCCATCCCCCTCCCTCCCCACCCCACCCCCCAAAAGATAAATAAATAAAGTTAAAATAAAAAAAGTTTATGTGACATTAAAAATAAATAAATAAATAAATAAATAAATAAAAATGAGACCAGGGCTTCCCTGGTAGCTCAGTGGTGAAGAGCTCGCCTGCCAATGCAGGAGATACCAGTTCAATCCCTGATCCAGAAAGACCCCACATACTGTGGAGCAACTAAGCCCGTGAGCCACAACTATTGAGCCTGTGCCCTAGAGCCTCGGAGCTGCACCTATTGAGCCCATGTGCTGCAAGTACTGTAGCCCATGTGCCCTAGAGCCCGAGTTCCACAAGAGAAGTCACCACAACAAGAAGCCTGCTCATCTCGACTAGAGAGTAGCCCCCATTCCCTGCAGCTAGAGAAGATCCTGTGGCAGCAGTGAAAACCCAGAATGGTCAAAAATAAACAAATAAATAAATAATTTTTAAAAGAGACCAAAATAAAGACATTTTTAAACAAATGAAAACTAAACAGGCTTGCCATAGACAGATCCTTATATTTTTTTAATGATAAAGGATTTCATCAGTCAGGAGAAAAATAATGCCAGATGGAAATTCAGAGAAGCAAGAAGGAATGGAAAATAAGGAAGAAGGTGAAGACATAGGTATTTCTAAGCAATATAGATGGACAAAACTGTTAATACCATGCAAGATTTAAAAACAAAAGTAGAATTAAACCATGTGACAACAATAGAATTAAAGACTGGTGATGGGGCTTCCCTGGTGGTCCAGTGAGTAAGGATACCACCTTACAGTGCAAAGGCCGCCGGTTCGATCCCTGGCCTGGGAAAATCTCACGTGCCGCGGAGCGACTGAACTGATGTGTCCAATTACCGAGCCAGAGCTCTGGAGTGCATGCGCCCAGAGCCGGTGCTCTGCAACAACAGAGGCCACCGCGATGGGAGGCCCACAGGAGCCAAAGAACAAAGACGGATGAAAATAGAGAAATGAAAGACCAGTAGAAGTGGCCCGCCTGCTCCCCTCCCTCCCCACCCCACCCTCCATCAAAATAAATAAATAAATAAATCTTTAAAAAAAAAAAAGACTGGTGATGGAGTTCTGGCTTGCATTTGGGTGAAAATAATAATGGTAATTAATTTTAGTATTTGATTATGCAGATGGTATATTGACCAATTCTAGAATAATGACTTGAAAAAATAGCAACATATGCATACTTGTGATGGATTTGGGTCCATGTCTGGCAGTAAACAACAAAATCCTATAAAAAAAAGTACTACTAATAAATAAAAGTTGTATAGAATTTTTAAAAAAAAATAGCAATAAAGTATGTGTTTAGTCACTCAGCTGTGTCCAACTCTTTGAAACCCTATGGACTGCAGCCCACCAGGCTCCTCTGTCCATGGGATTCTCCATGCAAGAATACAGGCGTGGGTTGTCATGCCCTCCTCCAAAGGATCTGCCCAACCCAGGGATCAAATCCAGGTCTCTGGTCTTGTAGGTGAATTCTTTACCATCTGAGCCAGAACTCCTTACTGAAAAATTCAGACTTAATTTTTTTTTTTAAGGTAGGTGTTCTTTTTTTTTTTAAGATTTATTTATTTATTTCATTTTTTGGGGCGGGGGTCGGGTTGGGGAAGGAGGGGAGCAGGTGGGCCACTTCCATTGGTCTTTCATTTCTCTGTTTTCATCTGTCTTTTGTTCTTTGGCTCCTGCAGGCCTCCCATCGCTGTGGCGTGTGTCGTCGCAGAGCACTGGCTCTGGGCGCACGCGCTCCAGAGCTCCAGCTCGGTCATTGGACACATCAGTCCAGCCGCTCCGCGGCATGTGGGATCTTCCCAGGCCAGGGATCGAACTGGCGGCCTTTGCACTGCAAGGCGGTGTCCTTATCCACTGAACCACCAGGGGAAACCCAAAATTCAGACTTAAATTGAAGGAAGTAGGAAAAACCACCAGGCCATTAAGGTATGACCTAAATCAAATCCCTTACAATTAAACAGTGGAATTGGCAAATAGATTCAAGGGATTTTATCTAGTAGACAGAGTGCCTGAAGAACTACGGACTGCAGTTTGTAACATTGTACACGGAAATAGAGATCCTAGGTTTTTCTTTTTTTTTTTTTTTGGCCACATCTATTGATCTTTCATTTATTTATCTTTGTTCTTTGGCCGGTATGGGCCTCCCATCGCAGTGGCCTCTCTCGTCACAGAGCAACAGCTCCAGGCACGCATGCTCCAGAGCTCCGGCTGGGTAATTGGACACATCGGTCCAGCCGCTCCACAGCACGTGGGATCCTCCCAGGCCAGGGATCAAACCGGTGGCCCTTGCACTGCAAGGCGGTGTCCTTATCCACTGAACCACCAGGGGAAACCCAAAATTCAGACTTAAATTGAAGGAAGTAGGAAAAACCACCAGGCCATTAAGGTATGACCTAAATCAAATCCCTTACAATTAAACAGTGGAATTGGCAAATAGATTCAAGGGATTTTATCTAGTAGACAGAGTGCCTGAAGAACTACGGACTGCAGTTTGTAACATTGTACACGGAAATAGAGATCCTAGGTTTTTCTTTTTTTTTTTTTTTGGCCACATCTATTGATCTTTCATTTATTTATCTTTGTTCTTTGGCCGGTATGGGCCTCCCATCGCAGTGGCCTCTCTCGTCACAGAGCAACAGCTCCAGGCACGCATGCTCCAGAGCTCCGGCTGGGTAATTGGACACATCGGTCCAGCCGCTCCACAGCACGTGGGATCCTCCCAGGCCAAGGATCGAACCGGCACCCCTGCACTGCAAGGCGGTGTCCCTACCCACTGGACCACCAGGGAAGCCCCGAGATCCTGGATTTAAAAAAATCAAGAAACCTCGAAGTTAATTATTTGAAAAGAAACGTAAACTTGAAACTAAGCATGAAGAAACAAATCCAAATTGACGTGTGTATTAACTTTCTACTGTGGCTTCCTTCGTGGCTCAGATGATAAAAATCTGCTGGCAGGGCTTTCCTGGTGGCCCAGTGGGTAAAGAGTCCACCTTGCAGTGCAGGGGTCACTGGTTTGATCCCTGGCCCGGGAAGATCCCACATGCCAAGGAACAGCTGGGCCAGTGTATCCAATTAGGAACCAGCACTCTGGAACACATGCACCCAGAGCTGGTGCTCTGCAACGAGAGAGGCCACTGCGATGGAGGCCCACCCATGCCAAAGAATAAAGATTGTTGAAAAACGAAAAAGAGGCAAAAAAGATAAGAAAGGGGCAAGAGAGAGAGAAAGAAAGAGAGAGCTTCCCTGGTGGTCCAGTGGGTAGGGACACTGCCTTGCAGTGCAAGGGGTGCCGATTCGATCCCTGGCCTGGGAGGATCCCACATGTTGTGGAGCGGCTGGACCAATGTGTCCAACTACCGAGTCAGAGCTCTGGAGCGCATGTGCCTGGAGCCAGTGCTCTGCAGTGAGAGAGGCCCCTGAAGCGCGAGGCCCACACTGGCCAAAAGAACAAAGATGGAAATAAATGAAAGACCAATAGAAGTGATTCAAAAAAAGAAAGAGAGAGAGAGAGAAAGAGAGAGAGAGAAGCAAAGTTGAGTTGCACCTTGTTTAGAAAAAAAAAAAAAAGAATTTGTTGGTAATGCAGTAGACCTTGCTTTAAAAAAAAAAGAGAGAGAGAGAGAGAGAGAAGAATCTGCTGGCAATGCAGTAGACCTGGGTTTGGTCCCTGGGTTGGGGAGATAATCCCTGGAGAAGGGAATGGCTACCTACTCCAGTATTCTTGCCTGGAGAATTCCATGGACAGAGGAGCCTGGCGGGCTACAGTCCATGGGGTCCCAAAGAGTCAGACACGACTGAGTGACTGAGTGCACATAAAGTATCCAAGTAGAAACTGAACAAAAATTTGCCATACCTTTGTACAAGTGGAGAGAGGTATTAGCATGAATTGAATGACACAATTTAAATATCCATGTATGTGTATATGTATATGTGTGTGAATATATATGTATATATATAATATATATATACATATATATATGTTTTTCCTTGGTTTTCCAGACTTTAATTCTTTTTGTGGAACATATTACCTCATTCTAAAATATATATGGAAGTACAAAACACAATGACACTTCACAAGAAGAATGAAATGGAGCTTGTCTTTAAAGATATCAAAAATTATTTTAAAGCCATTCATGACAAAGACAATAAAGTATTGGCATGGGAACAGACAAAATGATCAATGGAAAGAATAGACAGCCTATAAATAGACATACACAAATAATGACATGTGAATTATGACCAACTCGACACTGTAAATGAAAAAGGGAGGGACGTCTCAATATTTGTTGTCAGAACACTTGGTTAAACATGTGAGGAGGATAAAATTGAATCCTTACCTCACACCATTTACTGAAATCAGTCCCAGTAGATTAAAGACTTATTAAAGCTTTTAATAGACAAAAAAGAATAACTTTTTATGACTTTAGGATGAAGGAGGCCTTCTTAAACTAGACATAAAAAAACCAACCATAAAGGAAAAAAAATGGTAAACTTAATTACATCAAAACACATCATAAATAGACTGAAAAAAAAAACCCACCAACTAGGAAAAGAGCCATCCATATGGAGCTTCTACAAACCAAGAAGTAAAAGACTAAACAAAATAATAGACAAAAGATTTAAAGCAAGTATTTCACAGAAGAAACCAAATGACTAATGAACACATAAAGACATCCAACCTCATTGGTAGTCAAGAAATGCGAATTAAAACTGTAATATGTTACCATATTCAAAACACCAAAAAGTCTAATTGTAGGGAAACAACCAGAAAGTCGTTTAACTGTTCAGTTCAGTTCAGTTGCTCAGTCGTGTCTGACTCTTTGAGACCTCATGGACTGCAATATGCCAAGCTTCTCTGTCCTTCACCATCTCCCAGAGATTGCTCAAACTCATGTACATGGACTCAGTGATGCCATGCAACCATCTCATCCTCTGTTGACCCCTTTCCCTTTTGCTTTCTGTTTTTCCCAATATCAGGATCTTTTCCAAAGACCAGTACTTTTGGTGGCCAAAGTACTGGAGCTTCAACTTCTGCATTAGTCCTTCCAATGAATATCCAAGGCTGATTTCCTTTAGGATTGCCTGGTTTGACCTCCTTGCCTTCCAAGGGAATCTCAAGAGTCTTCTTCAGCAGCACAATTGAAAAGCATCAATTCTTTGGCACTCAGCCTTTTTTACAGTCCACCTCTCACATCCATACATGACTCCTGGGAAAACCAGAGCTTTGACTATATGGACCTTGGTCGACAAAGTGATGTCTCTGCTTTTTAATATGCTGTCTAGGTTTGTCAGACAAAATGATCAATGGAAAGAATAGACAGCCTATAAATAGACATACACAAATAATGACATGTGAATTATGACCAACTCGACACTGTAAATGAAAAAGGAGGGACGTCTCAATATTTGTTGTCAGAACACTTGGTTAAACATGTGAGGAGGATAAAATTGAATCCTTACCTCACACCATTTACTGAAATCAGTCCCAGTAGATTAAAGACTTATTAAAGCTTTTAATAGACAAAAAAGAATAACTTTTTATGACTTTAGGATGAAGGAGGCCTTCTTAAACTAGACATAAAAAAACCAACCATAAAGGAAAAAAAATGGTAAACTTAATTACATCAAAACACATCATAAATAGACTGAAAAAAAAAACCCACCAACTAGGAAAAGAGCCATCCATATGGAGCTTCTACAAACCAAGAAGTAAAAGACTAAACAAAATAATAGACAAAAGATTTAAAGCAAGTATTTCACAGAAGAAACCAAATGACTAATGAACACATAAAGACATCCAACCTCATTGGTAGTCAAGAAATGCGAATTAAAACTGTAATATGTTACCATATTCAAAACACCAAAAAGTCTAATTGTAGGGAAACAACCAGAAAGTCGTTTAACTGTTCAGTTCAGTTCAGTTGCTCAGTCGTGTCTGACTCTTTGAGACCTCATGGACTGCAATATGCCAAGCTTCTCTGTCCTTCACCATCTCCCAGAGATTGCTCAAACTCATGTACATGGACTCAGTGATGCCATGCAACCATCTCATCCTCTGTTGACCCCTTTCCCTTTTGCTTTCTGTTTTTCCCAATATCAGGATCTTTTCCAAAGACCAGTACTTTTGGTGGCCAAAGTACTGGAGCTTCAACTTCTGCATTAGTCCTTCCAATGAATATCCAAGGCTGATTTCCTTTAGGATTGCCTGGTTTGACCTCCTTGCCTTCCAAGGGAATCTCAAGAGTCTTCTTCAGCAGCACAATTGAAAAGCATCAATTCTTTGGCACTCAGCCTTTTTTACAGTCCACCTCTCACATCCATACATGACTCCTGGGAAAACCAGAGCTTTGACTATATGGACCTTGGTCGACAAAGTGATGTCTCTGCTTTTTAATATGCTGTCTAGGTTTGTCATAGTTTTTCTTCCAAGGAGCAAATGTCTTTTGCTTTCATGGCTGCAGTCACGATCTACAGTGATTTTGGAGCCCAAAGAAATAAAGTCTATCACTGTTTCCATTGTTTGCCCATCTGTTTGCCATGAAGTCATGGGATCGGATGACAAGATCTTCATTTTGTGAATGTTCAGTTTTAAGCCACCTTTTCGCTCTCCTCTTTCACTTTCATCAAGAGGCTCTTTAGTTCCTCTTCACTTTTTGCCATAAGGGTGGTGTCATCGGCATGCCTGAGGTTATTGATCTTTCTCCCAGGAATCTTGAGCTTCATCCAGCCTAGCATTTCACATGGTGTACTCTGTTTATAAGTTAAATAAGCAGAGTGACAATATACAGCCTTTTTTTTTTTTTAAAGATTTATTTATTTATTTACTTTAGGTGGGGGTCGGGTTGGGGAGGGAGGGGAGTGGGCGGGCCACTTCTATTGGTCTTTCGTTTCTCTATGTTCATCCGTCTTTGTTCTTTGGCTTCTGTGGGCCTCCCATCGCGGTGGCGTCTGTCATTGTAGAGCACCGGCTCTGGGCACATGCGCTCCAGAGCTCCGGCTCGGTGATTGGACACATTGGTCCAGCCGCTCCGTGGCACGTGGGATCTTCCCAGGCCAGGGCTTGAACCGGCACCCCTTGCACTGCAAGGCGGTGTCCTTACTCCCTGGACCACCAGGGGAAGCCCAATATACAGCCTTGATGTACTCCTTTCCCAGTTTTGAACCAGACTTTGCCCAATTTCAATGTAACATAGACTTTGGGTGATAATGATATCAGTGAAAGTTCATCAGCTGTAACAAATGCACCACTGTGGTGGGGGATACTGATAGTCGGTGAGGTTGTGTGTACGTGGGGCCAGGAGGTATATGGGAAATCTCTGAGGACTCCCCACTCAGTTTTGCTGTGAACCTAAAAGGGAATCTCAAGAGTCTTCTTCAGCAGCACAATTGAAAAGCATCAATTCTTTGGCACTCAGCCTTTTTTACAGTCCACCTCTCACATCCATACATGACTCCTGGGAAAACCAGAGCTTTGACTATATGGACCTTGGTCGACAAAGTGATGTCTCTGCTTTTTAATATGCTGTCTAGGTTTGTCATAGTTTTTCTTCCAAGGAGCAAATGTCTTTTGCTTTCATGGCTGCAGTCACGATCTACAGTGATTTTGGAGCCCAAAGAAATAAAGTCTATCACTGTTTCCATTGTTTGCCCATCTGTTTGCCATGAAGTCATGGGATCGGATGACAAGATCTTCATTTTGTGAATGTTCAGTTTTAAGCCACCTTTTCGCTCTCCTCTTTCACTTTCATCAAGAGGCTCTTTAGTTCCTCTTCACTTTTTGCCATAAGGGTGGTGTCATCGGCATGCCTGAGGTTATTGATCTTTCTCCCAGGAATCTTGAGCTTCATCCAGCCTAGCATTTCACATGGTGTACTCTGTTTATAAGTTAAATAAGCAGAGTGACAATATACAGCCTTTTTTTTTTTTTAAAGATTTATTTATTTATTTACTTTAGGTGGGGGGTGGGGTGGGGAGGGAGAGCGGTGGGCGGGCCACTTCTATTGGTCTTTCATTTCTCTATTTTCATCCGTCTTTGTTCTTTGGCTTCTGTGGGCCTCCCATCGCGGTGGCCTCTCTCGCTGCAGAGCACTGGCTCCGGGCACATGCGCTCCAGAGCTCCGGCTCAGTAATTGGACACATCGGTCCAGCCGCTCCGCGGCACGTGGGATCTTCCCAAGCCAGGGATCAAACCGGCGCCCCTTGCACTGCAAGGCGGTGTCCTTACTCCCTGGACCACCAGGGGAAGCCCAATATACAGCCTTGATGTACTCCTTTCCCAGTTTTGAACCAGACTTTGCCCAATTTCAATGTAACATAGACTTTGGGTGATAATGATATCAGTGAAAGTTCATCAGCTGTAACAAATGCACCACTGTGGTGGGGGATACTGATAGTCGGTGAGGTTGTGTGTACGTGGGGACAGGAGGTATATGGGAAATCTCTGAGGACTCCCCACTCAGTTTTGCTGTGAACCTAAAAGTACTCTAAAAATAATGCCCATTAAAAAATAAAAATAGAGGGCGAATCACCAAGTAAAAGAGGAAACCATGATATATATTAATAAATGAATAAATTGAAAGTTTACGTTTCCTCCCTCCTAAAATGCAGATTTTTTTTTTTTTACAGAGTTCTGTTGTTTACTGCCACACATCAACCTGAATCCACCATAGGTCGACATACGTCCCCCCCATCTCCCTCCCCATCCCACCCTTCCAGGTTACCACAGAACCCCTGTAAAATGCAGATTAATTACAAGGAGAAAAAGAATAACTCGACAGTGGGGAAGTGCTCAAAGCGAACTTCATTGGTAATGGGAAAAAATGAAATCACACCCCCTGATAGGAGGCTCCGAGGACAACAGCAGCACCACTCCTGTGAGAAACGGGAAACCTCACGTGTTGCTGGCAGGAATGTATCAACAAAATGGCACGGCCATTTTGGAAAACAGTTTGACAATTCCGCAAAATGACCCATCAATTCCATCCAAAAGAACTGCAAGCAAACACCCATATAGGAATGTTCCTAGCAGTGCTATTCACAAGAACCAAAGGACATATGGAAAATAACCTGATATCCAGCAAAGAACGAATGGGTAAACAAATTGTGATCCGTGCAAACAATGGCATATTAGAAAAGCAACGAAGCTCACATTGCAGCGTGGGAGACCACAAACACGTTATACTAAGTGAAAAAGAAGACACAAAAGGCTACATATTATATGGTTCCATTTATGTGAAAAGTCCAGAATAGGCAAATCCATAGAGACAGAAAATAGATTGGTGGTTGCCCGGGCATGGAAGGAAGGGAATGGAGAGTGCCTATTTCGTAGGCACGAGTTTTCCTTGGGGGGTGATAAAAATGTTGTGGAACTAGGCGTGAGTGACGCTTGCATAACATTGTAAATGAACTAAATGCCCACTGAATTGTTCACTCAAATGATTGGTTTCATATTGTGTGAATTTTGTCTTAATATAAAAGAAAACTACTAGCTTTTTCCCCTGAACCTCATCTTCTTCTCATTCTAAAGAAACAGAAGTCCCTATAAACTTTTGGATTATAGCCCATAGCATGAAATTAATATCCATGTGCCCCCACTGGTAAAAATGAGTGACCAGATTGAAAATTAATAAATAGGGGAGAAGAAATGAGTCTCCCAGGCAAAAGAATTCCAAAGAATTTATGTAGACACTCACCCACCTCAAAGAGATAGAGCACAGCTCCTCTGTTCTTTTTTTTTTTTTTTTAAATATTTATTTATTTGACTGTGTTGGGTCTTAGTTGAAGTACATGGGATCTAGTTCCCTGACCAGGGCTCGAACCCAGGCCTCCTGCATTGGAAGCCAGGAGTCTTAGCCACTGGGCCACCAGAGAAGTCCCTCCTCTGTTCTTAAGTACGAACTGCACATCACAACTTCCTTCCAAAGGACAGAATGTTAAAAGAGGTTGGAGGGAGTAATTTTACAGTGGAGAAATTCAGAAACATGGTCTTAACCGAAGGGTCAAGGGAATATCATGGTGAAGAGTCATGTTGATAACATGTGACCACCAATGCAATGAGAAAGTAACTTCATCTTGGTGATCTTCCTCCCATAATGCCAGTGTAGATATGAAGAAAAGAAAAATCAGAAAATCCCTAATAGAGGGACATTATACAAAACACCTGACCAATGAATACTTCTTAAGACTGGCAAGGTCATCAGAACCAAGGAAAGTCTGAGAAACTGTCACAGAGTAGAGGAGGCCCAAGAGACAGGCCAGCTGAACATCGCGGGGTATCCTGAATGGCAAGCGAGAACAGGAGTGGACCTTAGGGGGAAACTAGTGAGCCTAGACTCAACCAGAGTTTAGTCAACAGTAGTGTACCAGGGCTGGTTCCTTAGTAATGACACATGGACCATGCCTAATGTAAGCTGTTGACAGTGGGGGAAACTGGATGGAGGGTATACAGGAACTTCTTGTACCATCCTTACAAGTTTTCTATAAATTTAAAACTATTCTAAAATAAAAGCTTTATTTAAAAAAATTAAAAGACAAGGCTTCCCTGGTGGTCCAGTGGGTGGAGAATCCGCCTTGCACTGCAGGGGGCGCCAGTTCCATCCCTGGCACAGGAGGGTCCCGCGTGATGCAGGGCGGCCAGACCGATGTATTCAATTGCGAGCTGGCGCTCTGGAGTGCATGCGCCCAGAGCCGGTGCTCTGCTACAGAAGGGGCCACTGCAATGGGATGCCCACCCAGGCCAAGGAGCGAAGATGAATGAAAATAAATAAATGAAAGACCAATAAAAAAAAAAAAGTGGCCAAAAAAAAAAGGCAGTAGACAGAACAGTAAATACTAGTGCTATCATATACACACACATGTGCTCAGCTGCACAGTCATATCCAACTCTTTGCTACCACATGGGCTATAGTCCGCCAGGCGCCTCTGTCCATGGAATTTGCCAGGCAAGAATATTGGAGTGGGTTGCCATTTCCTCCTCCAAGGAATCTTCCTGATCCAGGGATTGAACTCCCGCGTTCTGCGTCTCCTGCTTTGGCAGGGGGGTTCTTCATCACTGAGCCTCCTGGGGAGCCCTCCACATACAAATATAGGCACATGTTATAAACACATTTGCACATGCACTATCTCAGAAAGCATATTCTAGAAACCGCTAACACCAGGGGCCTCTGAGAGGAACAAGGTGCTTGGAGGACGGGGAAAAGAGGAAAGGGCATAATTTCTTCATGGCTTTTGAATTTTGAATACAGATAGTTACAAATGTCCCTGGTGGTCTAGTGGTGAAGAATCGGCCTGCCAATGCAAAGGACATGGGTGTGACCCCTGGTCTGGGAAGATCTCACCAGCCATGGAGCAACTAAACCATAACTACTGAAGCCTGCATGCCTAGAGCCTGTGCCCCGCAACAAGGGAAGCCACTGTAATGAGAAGCCCACACACCCCAACTAGAGAGTAGTCCCCACTCCCTGAAACTAGAGAAGACCTTTGCACATCTATAAAGACCCAGGGCAACCAAAAACAAGTAAACTAATAAATAAAAGCGAATGCCCTGGGAAATCCCTGGAAGTCCAATGGTAAGGACTCTGTGCTTTCACTGCTGTGGACCCAAGTTCAATTCTTGGTCAGAAATAAGATCCTAAAAGCCATGGCTTCCTGGTGGTCCAGTGGGTGGAGAATCCGCCTTGCACTGCAGGGGGCGCCAGTTCCATCCCTGGCACAGGAGGGTCCCGCGTGATGCAGGGCGGCCAGACCGATGTATTCAATTGCGAGCTGGCGCTCTGGAGTGCATGCGCCCAGAGCCGGTGCTCTGCTACAGAAGGGGCCACTGCAATGGGATGCCCACCCAGGCCAAGGAGCGAAGATGAATGAAAATAAATAAATGAAAGACCAATAAAAAAAAAAAAGTGGCCAAAAAAAAAAGGCAGTAGACAGAACAGTAAATACTAGTGCTATCATATACACACACATGTGCTCAGCTGCACAGTCATATCCAACTCTTTGCTACCACATGGGCTATAGTCCGCCAGGCGCCTCTGTCCATGGAATTTGCCAGGCAAGAATATTGGAGTGGGTTGCCATTTCCTCCTCCAAGGAATCTTCCTGATCCAGGGATTGAACTCCCGCGTTCTGCGTCTCCTGCTTTGGCAGGGGGGTTCTTCATCACTGAGCCTCCTGGGGAGCCCTCCACATACAAATATAGGCACATGTTATAAACACATTTGCACATGCACTATCTCAGAAAGCATATTCTAGAAACCGCTAACACCAGGGGCCTCTGAGAGGAACAAGGTGCTTGGAGGACGGGGAAAAGAGGAAAGGGCATAATTTCTTCATGGCTTTTGAATTTTGAATACAGATAGTTACAAATGTCCCTGGTGGTCTAGTGGTGAAGAATCGGCCTGCCAATGCAAAGGACATGGGTGTGACCCCTGGTCTGGGAAGATCTCACCAGCCATGGAGCAACTAAACCATAACTACTGAAGCCTGCATGCCTAGAGCCTGTGCCCCGCAACAAGGGAAGCCACTGTAATGAGAAGCCCACACACCCCAACTAGAGAGTAGTCCCCACTCCCTGAAACTAGAGAAGACCTTTGCACATCTATAAAGACCCAGGGCAACCAAAAACAAGTAAACTAATAAATAAAAGCGAATGCCCTGGGAAATCCCTGGAAGTCCAATGGTAAGGACTCTGTGCTTTCACTGCTGTGGACCCAAGTTCAATTCTTGGTCAGAGAACTAAGATCCTAAAAGCCATGCAGCTAGCCCACTCTCCCCTTTCCCCTAAAAAAGTGCAAAAAAAACCCCAAAAACAAAACGGAGGGTTATGTGCTGACTACAGCAAAGACTAAAATTAGAATGGTATAGAGAAGATGAACCTGTGACGCACAAGCTCATGAACCGTTCCACAGTCTTCACTGTTTTCTTTTTGGGTGCACCATGCAGCCTGCAAAGTCTTCCCAGACCAGGGACTGAACTTATGCCCCCTGCATTGGGAGCACAGAGTCTTAACCACTGGACTGCCACGGAAGTCCTTCTTTAGGGTTCAGTGGCTATAGAGTTTCAATTTTATAAGATGAAAAAGTTCTAAAGATCTGTTGTTTAATAATGTAAATACACCACTGAACTGTATATTTAAAATGGCTAAGAAGGCAAAATTAATGTTATATGGTTTTTATTAAGTAAAAAAAGAGAGTTCTGAAGCAATAGTGTCAAAATGTTAATATCAGTTCAGCGGTGGGTAGCCAGTATATCTGCTTAATTGTGTTCTGTAATTTTCTACATATTTGAAATGTTTTCATCTCAGGGCAGGAATCTGCCTGCGTGAAGGCCCTGAGGCAGGAGGAACCACAGCCAATGTGGGCCAAAGAGCAGGGAGCAGAGGACAAGGTGGCACAGGATGAGAGAAGTAGGTGGGGACTGGATCACACAGCCGCCCAGGACAATGCCCTTCCCTCACATTCCAGCCTAAAAGCCAATTCTGTTCCCAAGCATTGACAGGCTCCTGAGTCTGCTTCCCAGGTCACATAGTGCCGTCCCCCACCCGACTCTGCTCTAAACAAGACAAACTCATTGTTCCCCTTCCCCTCTGGGCTGCTTCTCCCCATAAGAGGCAGCTCTGAGCCAACAGGTTTCTGTGGGCGGATGCCCCGGGGCAGGGTTCACAAAGACGGGACTGTCTCTGGCCCCGCTGAGCAGGATCCTCGCCTGATCTCCAGCCTCCACATCAAAGCCAGGCCATCAAAAGCCCCACCAGCCGCCCACAGCACTCAGCCCAGCCCTGGTCCTGGGGTGGCTCTCTTGGGGCACGCTTCACTCCGTGGAGATGAGGAGGGAGGTGGAGGCAAGACACGGCAGTAGCTGCTTGGCACTGCCATGCCCAGGAGAAGAGTCAAGTCATGGGGTGGCAGCATCTTCCACTCACATGGCACTTTATGGTGCTCAGTGCACAGAGAAGGAGACAGAGTGGGTGCTGGTAAGCTTGTGACAGGTAAGGAAAAGGAATCTGAGAGAGTCAAGGTCACAGCTGGCCAGAGGAGGCAGACCCCTAGCTCCCAAGGGCACAGGCGTCCACCCCAGGTGTGGCAGTCTGACGACGAAGACACAGGGTGAGGCCTCCCTTAGGCACAACTGAGCAGCTGGGATCTTGGGCAGACCTCCTGATCGTGACCTCTCTAGGGTGCCAAGGGCAGCGCCTGGCACTTGGTAGATATTCAAGAGCAGGTGGCTCTTGAATGGCGAAGCCCTAGAAACAACCCACTAAAGAGCCGTCACAGCCAACTCACCTTCTCCAGGAGGCATCACGGGGGCTGAAACAGAAGGAAGCAAGAGGGTGGAAAGGGTCTGAACGCCCACTGGATAGACTCCCCTGCCCACCCTTAGGCTCATCAGCTTTGCCATTCACTGCGATCAGAGCCACAGCAGAGACAATGGGAGCCGGGAGACCTGGGGGGCCCATCCCCACAGTGATTGTAGTGAGCTGTGTTACTCTTGATGAGTCACGCCTTTTTCATCAGTGAAATGAAGAGTCTGAACATCACAAAAGACCCTTCCAAACTAAGGCCCTATAAAAGTGTATTACTCCCAATTATTTTCTGAAATGAATGGATAGATACATTAGAGATAGATAGATGCACGGGTCAAGGTGGGGTGGGAGAAAGATAGATACAAACTGGTTGGTTAGTATCTCCTTTTTCTAAAATTGAAGTATAGTTGATGTACAGTGTTATGGAAATGACAGAGTGATTTATAATTTTTAAACAGTATATCCTTGTATGTACAGTACATCCTTGTAGCTTACTTTGTACCCAACAGTTTGTACCTCTTACTCCCTGCCGTTATATTGCGGTGCCACACCCCCCAAAGCCAGTGCCATCCCCCGCCCACAGCACTCAGCCCAGCCCTGGTCCTGGGGTGGCTCTCTTGGGGCACGCCCCGTGGAGATGAGGAGGGAGGTGGAGGCAAGACACGGCAGTAGCTGCTTGGCACTGCCATGCCCAGGAGAAGAGTCAAGTCATGGGGTGGCAGCATCTTCCACTCACATGGCACTTTATGGTGCTCAGTGCACAGAGAAGGAGACAGAGTGGGTGCTGGTAAGCTTGTGACAGGTAAGGAAAAGGAATCTGAGAGAGTCAAGGTCACAGCTGGCCAGAGGAGGCAGACCCCTAGCTCCCAAGGGCACAGGCGTCCACCCCAGGTGTGGCAGTCTGACGACGAAGACACAGGGTGAGGCCTCCCTTAGGCACAACTGAGCAGCTGGGATCTTGGGCAGACCTCCTGATCGTGACCTCTCTAGGGTGCCAAGGGCAGCGCCTGGCACTTGGTAGATATTCAAGAGCAGGTGGCTCTTCGAATGGCGAAGCCCTAGAAACAACCCACTAAAGAGCCGTCACAGCCAACTCACCTTCTCCAGGAGGCATCACGGGGGCTGAAACAGAAGGAAGCAAGAGGGTGGAAAGGGTCTGAACGCCCACTGGATAGACTCCCCTGCCCACCCTTAGGCTCATCAGCTTTGCCATTCACTGCGATCAGAGCCACAGCAGAGACAATGGGAGCCGGGAGACCTGGGGGGCCCATCCCCACAGTGATTGTAGTGAGCTGTGTTACTCTTGATGAGTCACGCCTTTTTCATCAGTGAAATGAAGAGTCTGAACATCACAAAAGACCCTTCCAAACTAAGGCCCTATAAAAGTGTATTACTCCCAATTATTTTCTGAAATGAATGGATAGATACATTAGAGATAGATAGATGCACGGGTCAAGGTGGGGTGGGAGAAAGATAGATACAAACTGGTTGGTTAGTATCTCCTTTTTCTAAAATTGAAGTATAGTTGATGTACAGTGTTATGGAAATGACAGAGTGATTTATAATTTTTAAACAGTATATCCTTGTATGTACAGTACATCCTTGTAGCTTACTTTGTACCCAACAGTTTGTACCTCTTACTCCCTGCCGTTATATTGACTCTCTCCTCTTCCCTCTCCCTGCTGGTAACCACTAGTTTATTCTCTGTATCTGTGAATCTGCTTCCTTTTTTTATATATATTCACTAGCTTGTATTGGTTGTTACCTTCTTTTAAGACTGATTCACAAAAGAAAGACGGAAGAGAGGAAGAAAGAAAGAGAAAAGGGAGGAAAGGGAACTAGCCACTGCTCACTGGACACTTCCACGTGCCATGTTTTATTCAAAGCATCTACATGGGGCTCTCCTGCCCCTTCAAGATGGCAGCAAATGAAGAAGAATGTTCAGAGGTGAAAAGGAGAAAAGGTTCAAAAATTACCAGAAACCAGCTATATCCATCAAGTTTCTCCAGAGAAAGAGAACCACTAGGATGGATGGATAGATGGATGGACAGATGGATAGGTAGGTGGATGGAGGGGTGAACGGGTGAGTGGATGGATGGACGGACGATTTATCTTAAGGAATTGGCTCGCATGATTGTAAAGACCAGCAAGTCCAAAATCCTGTAAAGCAGCAGGTTGGAATCTTCCAGCCACTGGAAACTCAGGCATGAGTTGATATAACAGATACAGCAGAATTTCTTCTCTGGGAAACCTTCTCTGGCTTTGCTCCTAAGACCTTCAATTGATTGGATAACATTACACTATCAAGGGCAAAATCCTTCACTTAAAAGGCAAACAATTGTACATCTAAAGCATCCCTTCTGGAGGGATTCTGTGCTACTCTTGATTCGCGTGTGACAGAATAACTGGGTATTACAACCTGACCAAGCATAGACACATAGAACTGGCCCCTAGTCCCACTGACCCAGTCTCAATTCTGCTTTTCTTAATCTATCTCCATTTGCCCACCCTTGTTTCAAAGAATTTGCCTCTGGACAGGGTCATTTACACGGTCAAGATCTCCAGGAACCTCACCCAGTGGGGTTCTGAATGAAGATGCAAGCCGAACAGAACCAGAAAGATGTTTCTATTAGGAACTTGGAACAAGAGACCAAATCAGACAGAGTGATTTATAATTTTTAAACAGTATATCCTTGTATGTACAGTACATCCTTGTAGCTTACTTTGTACCCAACAGTTTGTACCTCTTACTCCCTGCCGTTATATTGACTCTCTCCTCTTCCCTCTCCCTGCTGGTAACCACTAGTTTATTCTCTGTATCTGTGAATCTGCTTCCTTTTTTTATATGTTCACTAGCTTGTATTGGTTGTTACCTTCTTTTAAGACTGATTCACAAAAGAAAGACGGAAGAGAGGAAGAAAGAAAGAGAAAAGGGAGGAAAGGGAACTAGCCACTGCTCACTGGACACTTCCACGTGCCATGTTTTATTCAAAGCATCTACATGGGGCTCTCCTGCCCCTTCAAGATGGCAGCAAATGAAGAAGAATGTTCAGAGGTGAAAAGGAGAAAAGGTTCAAAAATTACCAGAAACCAGCTATATCCATCAAGTTTCTCCAGAGAAAGAGAACCACTAGGATGGATGGATAGATGGATGGACAGATGGATAGGTAGGTGGATGGAGGGGTGAACGGGTGAGTGGATGGATGGACGGACGATTTATCTTAAGGAATTGGCTCGCATGATTGTAAAGACCAGCAAGTCCAAAATCCTGTAAAGCAGCAGGTTGGAATCTTCCAGCCACTGGAAACTCAGGCATGAGTTGATATAACAGATACAGCAGAATTTCTTCTCTGGGAAACCTTCTCTGGCTTTGCTCCTAAGACCTTCAATTGATTGGATAACATTACACTATCAAGGGCAAAATCCTTCACTTAAAAGGCAAACAATTGTACATCTAAAGCATCCCTTCTGGAGGGATTCTGTGCTACTCTTCGATTCGCGTGTGACAGAATAACTGGGTATTACAACCTGACCAAGCATAGACACATAGAACTGGCCCCTAGTCCCACTGACCCAGTCTCAATTCTGCTTTTCTTAATCTATCTCCATTTGCCCACCCTTGTTTCAAAGAATTTGCCTCTGGACAGGGTCATTTACACGGTCAAGATCTCCAGGAACCTCACCCAGTGGGGTTCTGAATGAAGATGCAAGCCGAACAGAACCAGAAAGATGTTTCTATTAGGAACTTGGAACAAGAGACCAAATCAGCCACAAAAACCTGAAAAAGAAAAGAAAAAAACCCAAACCAGCTGATCTTTCTCTGGGTTCTCAGTTTTTTTCAGCTCCATGGACTCCTTGGTATTCGCTGACTCTCATAAACATATTTCTGTGATATATACTGTAAATCTGCTTCATTTGAAATTCACAGTTAATGACCTATTCCCTCAGATTCAGGAAACAGAGTAAGGTTCCGGCTTTTAAAGGCCAGGAGTTTACTAGCCAGAATATGACAAGTATTACAAAGTATAGGCCTGCTCTAAAAGCACTTAACAGTCTCCATCAGAAATTTCAAGAATACCTTCAAATAACATCATTTATCTGCCAAAGGCCAAGGGGGTGGGGAGGGATGGTGGGGCAGTGGGAGGGCAGTGAATGAGTAGTTGATCAAATCGGTACTTTCAACTCCCCAAGGAGGGGGATAAGTATTTCCTAACCCTTCTTACTCTGGAAGGAACGGTTTGTGTGCACACTCGTGTGGGCAGGGGGTTCACATGCATGCTGACACGGGTGCACATCTGGGCACTGAAGGCCCTTGCATCCAGCAGCCCTTACAGCTGACGCAACAAACTCCACCACCATCTGAACTCCATGACGAAGAGGTAATTTAATAAAACGAGCATTCTGGTTTTCGGGTCGTCCCACTTAACTGAAACCCAAAGCCGGCTCTGGAGTAAATTGGGCTGTGGACACATCGATTGGGGCCCATCCACACTTTCTCATTTTCAATAGAGTCAGGGCTTAACCAGGTTAACTTTTGTTAAACACATTACCCAGGTACTATCCTTTTATCAGCCCAATGATTTTGTGTCGGGCCTGAAGGATTGTAATTGCAATCCAGTGAGACGCCGACTCAATGGGGGTTATTTACAGAGGTCCGTGGAGCCCAGGCCGGCCTCCTACCTGCTGGCTACTGGGCGGGAACTTTCTTCCTTGAAATCATGTCATAATTAAAGGTCGAGGGTTTGGACCAAGGCATCACGAGAGAGGGTGTCCCTGGGGAGAACAGGACGCTCCTTATTTTGGACACACACTCTGTGCTTCTCTCCAAGCCTGGGGCAGAGTGGGAGGGCACGTGCAGGGTTAAGGCAGGAGGACACAGGGCCTCTTTGTTCCAGGGGACAGGAACTCAGAAGGGCTGGGCTTCCGGAACTGGCCACTCCAGGTCATGCCTGTTCCCTGGGGGCGGGTAACCTTGTCACACAGGCAACATTCTCAGCCTTACCGTCCAGTCTCTCATGGAGCACAGACCTCAGCAAGACTGGCACCGTGCTGCCACCACAGGCCCCAGCTTCTTATCCCAGTTTGTCTCCCCCATGCTCTCTTTGGACCCAGTTCCCACATACGCCCATCCAGTTGGGTGGTCATTGCACCTGTGGCCTGAGCAACTCACCTCACAGGTCCTCGGCCCAGGCCCCTCATCTGGGGTGTGATGAGAACACCTGACTCATAAGGTCATGGAGACGAAACCTGGGGAGCAGCCTGCCCAGGGCCTGGTGCACGGTGAGCCTTCCATCAAGGTCAAGTGCAGTCATCTCCCTGAAGAAGAGAAGCCAGAAAGGACGGACGAGAACCAGTGATGGTGAGGATGGGGAGAGAGCAGAGCCCTCCTCCCTGAGGATGGGAATGTGATGTGCTGCAGTCCCGGGGGGGAAACTGCCTGTCAGCTTCTTCCAAAAGTTAAATATGTACTTACCGTACTACCCCACAATGTTCATGCCTGGATATTTACCCAAGAGAAATGAACATGCGTGTCCACACAAAGACTTGTGCACGAATGATCAAGCAGCTTCATTCCTAATACCGCAAAACTGGGAATAACCCAGATGCCCATCACCAGTTGAACGGATAAACAGACTGTGGTCTCTCCACACTGTGGAGTGTTATTCAGCCATAAAAAGGAATGAGGAACTGATACCTGCTATGGCATGGATAATCCACAAAATCATTATGCCAATTGAAAGAAGGTAGACATAAAAGACCAGAGTGTTTGATTCCACACCTATGAAATGTACCAAAAATGCAAATCTATAGACAGAAATTAGATTAGTGGTTGCCTGAAACTCAGAGGTACCACAAGGCTTAACTATAAATGGGTCCCATGGGGCTTCCCTGGTGGTCCAGTGGGTAAAGAGTCTGCCTTGCCAAAGTTAAGCTAGGGGAACTTTCTTCCTTGTCATGCCGAGGGTTTGGACCAAGGCATCACGAGAGAGGTGTCCCTGGGGAGAACAGGACGCTCCTTATTTTGGACACACACTCTGTGCTTCTCCAAGCCTGGGGCAGAGTGGGAGGGCACGTGCAGGGTTAAGGCAGGAGGACACAGGGCCTCTTTGTTCCAGGGACAGGAACTCAGAAGGGCTGGGCTTCCGGAACTGGCCACTCCAGGTCATGCCTGTTCCCTGGGGGCGGGTAACCTTGTCACACAGGCAACATTCTCAGCCTTACCGTCCAGTCTCTCATGGAGCACAGACCTCAGCAAGACTGGCACCGTGCTGCCACCACAGGCCCCAGCTTCTTATCCCAGTTTGTCTCCCCCATGCTCTCTTTGGACCCAGTTCCCACATACGCCCATCCAGTTGGGTGGTCATTGCACCTGTGGCCTGAGCAACTCACCTCACAGGTCCTCGGCCCAGGCCCCTCATCTGGGGTGTGATGAGAACACCTGACTCATAAGGTCATGGAGACGAAACCTGGGGAGCAGCCTGCCCAGGGCCTGGTGCACGGTGAGCCTTCCATCAAGGTCAAGTGCAGTCATCTCCCTGAAGAAGAGAAGCCAGAAAGGACGGACGAGAACCAGTGATGGTGAGGATGGGGAGAGAGCAGAGCCCTCCTCCCTGAGGATGGGAATGTGATGTGCTGCAGTCCCGGGGGGGAAACTGCCTGTCAGCTTCTTCCAAAAGTTAAATATGTACTTACCGTACTACCCCACAATGTTCATGCCTGGATATTTACCCAAGAGAAATGAACATGCGTGTCCACACAAAGACTTGTGCACGAATGATCAAGCAGCTTCATTCCTAATACCGCAAAACTGGGAATAACCCAGATGCCCATCACCAGTTGAACGGATAAACAGACTGTGGTCTCTCCACACTGTGGAGTGTTATTCAGCCATAAAAAGGAATGAGGAACTGATACCTGCTATGGCATGGATAATCCACAAAATCATTATGCCAATTGAAAGAAGGTAGACATAAAAGACCAGAGTGTTTGATTCCACACCTATGAAATGTACCAAAAATGCAAATCTATAGACAGAAATTAGATTAGTGGTTGCCTGAAACTCAGAGGTACCACAAGGCTTAACTATAAATGGGTCCCATGGGGCTTCCCTGGTGGTCCAGTGGGTAAAGAGTCTGCCTTGCAGTTCAAGGGGCACCGGTTCAATCCCTGGCCCAGGAAGATCCCACATGCCACAGAGCGGTTAGACCAGTGTATCCAACTGCGAGCTGGCACTCTGGAGCACATGCGCCCAGAGCTGGTGCTCTGCAATGAGAGAGGTCACTGCAATGAGAGAACCACACAAGCCAAGGAATAAAGATGGATGAAATATAAATAAAATTTAAAAAACAATAAAAGAGGGGCTTCCCCTGGTGGTCCAGTGGATAAGGACACCGCCTTGCAGTGCAAGGGGCGACGGTTCCGTCCCTGGCCTGGGAAGATCCCACGTGCCGCGGAGCGGCTGGACCCATGTGTCCAATTACCAAGCTGGAGCTCTGGAGCGCATGCGCCCAGAGCCTGCGCTCTGCAACAACAGAGGCCACCGCGATGGGAGGCCCACTGGAGCCAAAAGAACAAAGATGGATGAAAATAGAGAAATGAAAGACCAATAGAAGTGGCCCGCCCGCTCCCCTCCCTCCCCAACCCGACCCCCACCCAAAATAAATAAATAAATAAATGTTAAAAAAAAAAAAAAAAAAAATAAAAGAGGCCAAAATTAAAAAAAAAAAAAAAAGGGTCCTATGGATCTTACTGAGGTGACAGAAATGTCTAAAAGCTTTATGTGGTGATGATGCCCGACTCACTAATTTTGCTAAAAGCATTGAACTGTACTCTTTTTTTTTTTTAAACCTTTATTTTACTTTTAACTTTTACAGAGTTTTGTTGTTTACAGATATGTATGTTCTCAGATTAGTCATATGTATATCCCCCCCCCCCTCCCCCCCTTACCCTCCCACAGCCCCCCCGAAAGCACCCCTTTTCTCACCGAGCAATCAAGCAGCTTAAAAGCCTATAAAAGATGAGAACTGATACTGCTAATGGATAATCCACAAAATCATTATGCCAATTGAAAGAAGGTAGACATAAAAGACCAGAGTGTTTGATTCCACACCTATGAAATGTACCAAAAATGCAAATCTATAGACAGAAATTAGATTAGTGGTTGCCTGAAACTCAGAGGTACCACAAGGCTTAACTATAAATGGGTCCCATGGGGCTTCCCTGGTGGTCCAGTGGGTAAAGAGTCTGCCTTGCAGTTCAAGGGGCACCGGTTCAATCCCTGGCCCAGGAAGATCCCACATGCCACAGAGCGGTTAGACCAGTGTATCCAACTGCGAGCTGGCACTCTGGAGCACATGCGCCCAGAGCTGGTGCTCTGCAATGAGAGAGGTCACTGCAATGAGAGAACCACACAAGCCAAGGAATAAAGATGGATGAAATATAAATAAAATTTAAAAAACAATAAAAGAGGGGCTTCCCCTGGTGGTCCAGTGGATAAGGACACCGCCTTGCAGTGCAAGGGGCGACGGTTCCGTCCCTGGCCTGGGAAGATCCCACGTGCCGCGGAGCGGCTGGACCCATGTGTCCAATTACCAAGCTGGAGCTCTGGAGCGCATGCGCCCAGAGCCTGCGCTCTGCAACAACAGAGGCCACCGCGATGGGAGGCCCACTGGAGCCAAAAGAACAAAGATGGATGAAAATAGAGAAATGAAAGACCAATAGAAGTGGCCCGCCCGCTCCCCTCCCTCCCCAACCCGACCCCCACCCAAAATAAATAAATAAATAAATGTTAAAAAAAAAAAAAAAAAAAAAACAATAAAAGAGGCCAAAATTAAAAAAAAAAAAAAAAAGGGTCCTATGGATCTTACTGAGGTGACAGAAATGTCTAAAAGCTTTATGTGGTGATGATGCCCGACTCACTAATTTTGCTAAAAGCATTGAACTGTACTCTTTTTTTTTTTTAAACCTTTATTTTACTTTTAACTTTTACAGAGTTTTGTTGTTTACAGATATGTATGTTCTCAGATTAGTCATATGTATATCCCCCCCCTTCCCTCCCCTCCCGACCATCACACAGCACCCCTGAAGGATCCCCTTTTCTCACAGAGCAATGACTAGAGCTATTTTCTTCACACATGATAGTACAGGCCTTCATACTACTTCCTTTACGCCTCTCACCCACTGTTCCTTCCCCACAATGTCCATATGTCCACTGTCCATGTCTGTCTTTCTGTCGCTTCACTGCGTGTGCCATCATCACCATCCTACTAGATTCCATATATATGTGTTAATATACTGTATTTGTCCTTCTCTTTCTGACTGACTTCACTTTTTATGATACGTTCCAGATCCAGCCACCTCATTAGGGTTGATTCTTCTGCATTTCTCTTTACAGCTGTGTAGTATTCCATTGTATATATGTACCAGAGCTTTTGGATCCATTCGTTCGTCGATGGGCATCTAGGTTCCTTCCATGTTCTAGCTATTGTATAGAGAGCTGCAATGAACATTGGGGTATAGGTGCTTCTTTCAGTTTTGATTTCGTCAGGGTATAAGCCTAAGAGTGGGATTGCTGGGTCATATGGTGCTTCTATTTTTAGTTTTTTAAGAAATCTCCAGACTGTCTTCCATAGAGGCTGTATCAATTTACACTCGCACCAGCAATGCAGGAGTGTTCCCTTTTCTCCGCAGCCTCTCCAGCATTTATTGTCTGTCGATTTGTGGATGATGGCCATTCTGACAGGTGTGAGGTGATATGAACTGTACTCTTAAAATAGGTACATCTTAGTGAAAGTAGACTATGCCTCACAAAGTTATTTAAAAAGAGAGGATGAAGGCTTCCCTCCTGGTCCAATGGTTAAGCATCTGCCCTGCAATGCAGGGGACCCAGGTTCAATACCTGGTTGGGGAAGATCCTACATGCCCTGGAGAAATTAAGCCCTCCAGGAACAATAAAGACCCAGTGAAGCCAAACATAATTAAAAATAAGTAAATAGGGCTTCCCCTGGTGATCCAGTGGGGAAGGACACCTCCTTGCAGTGCAAGGGCGCTGGTTCGATCCCTGGCCTGGGAAGATCCCACGTGCCGCGGAGCGGCTGGACCCATGTGTCCAATTACCGAGCCGGAGCTTTGGGGCGCATGCGCCCAGAGCTGGCGCTCTGCGACAACAGACGCCACCGCAATGGGAGGCCCACTGGAGCCAAAGAACAAAGACGGATGAAAATAGAGAAATGAAAGACCAATAGAAGTGGCCTGCCCGCTCCCCTCCCTCCCCAACCCGACCCCCACCCAAAATAAAATAAATAAATAAATCTTAAAAAAAAAAAGTAAATAAATAAAATTAACAGTAAGAAAAAAAATAAAAAGACAAGATGAAGAAGGTTGGTATCTCCCACTTGTAATGAAGGTTGCTACCTTAGTTGAATTTGGGTTTGTTAGTTCTTTGTTTCATTAAAGTAAGGTAAGAAGCTTCTGTTGAGACTGGAAAAGCTCATGTATGTGTCATTATCTGAGATAATGGTGTAAATTTCCTAGCGCAAGGCCCAGCACAATGTTGGAACTGAAAGCAGGCATCATTTATAATCTACTAGTTCTCTTTAATTGGATAGGTCTCCTAAAGAAGAACAATTTAAGGGTGATACAATTGACCTTTGTTGTTCATTACCTGCCCCCTGGATGTTCAGCACATGAGATGCCTATAAAAGTCTATTATCCATAGGAATGGATTACAAATTCAGCCATATGTACATTACCTACTAAACATCTTCCACATGCAAAAGTTACTGAATATGGGCCTTTGTTTCTTCATCTGCAAAATAGGATCATAGGCTTGACTGTAAGGATTTCATGAGTTGCGTGAGTACTAAGTCGCTTCAGTTGTGTCCGACTCTTTGTGACCCCAGGGACTGTAGCCTGCCAGGCTCCTCTGTCCTTAGGATTCTCCAGGCAAGAATACTGGAATGGGTTGCCATGCCCTCCTCAGGGGATCTTCTCAACCCAGGGATCTAACCCAGGTCTCCCACATTGCAGACAGATTCTTTGCCACCTGAGCTATCACAGAAACCCAAGAATACTGGAGTGAGTAGCCAATCTCTTCTCCAGGGGATCTTCCCTACCCAGGGATCAAACTGAGCTACCAGGGAAGCCCCAGTAATTATTTATGGAAGGAATTTTAAAAAGAAGATGAAGAGGGGAGAGGGGAAGGAGGAAGGAATCATTAGCACTGTCCAGAATAGCCCACCCAAGATAAATGCTATTATTACCAAGCAAACCTTCAGTCCTAGCCTGGAGTCCTCCAGCCCAGTGCCTGGAAGCATGGTGGAGGAGAGGGAGGATGTAGCAATTTTAATTATAATGAGGGAATGTCCCACAAATGGGTACTGTATTGCTCTGTATGTTGGGTTTCTGGATTTCAGTGGCATTGGTGGTGCTAAAAACAGAAAGTATAATCCCTGATATGCATTACTTTTGAATAGTGCCAGGCTCTGCTCTAAGCCCTTGATGCTTATTCTTTAATCCTCGCAACAACGATCTGCAGCAGGTACTACTCCTATCCCACTTAACAGATGAGAAGACCGAGGGTCAAAGGGTTTTAGTAACTCGCCTTAAGTCACAACGCTAAGGGGCAGAGCCAGCTTTGGATTCACAAACTTTGACTCTAGAAACTGTGCCCTTAACTCCTACATGATGCTTCTAGAAGAGAGGGAGGTGTTTATGGGATTAGTGAGCAGCGTTTCTTCTCTGAAGCTGTGAGCTTGGGACTCACCATAAGAAAAGGGGCTGTCTCCAATGACTGATGCTGGCCAGTCCCTCATAGACTCTCCCCATTCAGTAAGCGTTTGTTGAGCTGAGGATCAGACCCTCTGTTCCTCATCTGTAAGGCGGGATTAATAGTAATAGAACGCGCCTTGTGGGATAGGCACTCATAACACGGCTTCATACACAGGGCCTCCGTCAGTTCAGTTCGGTTGATGAGTAATGCCCAGCTGTTTGTGACTCCATGGACTGTAACACAGCAGGCTTCCCTGTCCTTCACTGTCTCTCAGAGTCTGCTCAAACTAGTGTCCGTTGAATCAGTGATGCCATCCAACCATCTCATCCTCTGCCATCCCCTTCTTCTCCTGCCCTCAATGTTTCCCAACATCAGGGTCTTTCCTAACGAATCAGCTCTTCACATCAGGTGGCCATAATATTGGAGCTTCAGCTTCAGCATCAGTGCTTTCAATGAATATTCAGGGTTAGTTCCCTTTAGATTGACTGGTTTGATCTCCTGGCAGTCCAAGGGACTCTCAAGAGTTTTCCCCAGCACCATAATTCAAAAGCATCAATTCTTTGGTTCTCAGTCTTCATTAGGGCCCAACTCTCACATTCATACATGACTACTGGATAAACCACAGTTCTGACTATACTTTGTCAGCAAAATGATAGGGGCTCAGTTAGTGTTTGTTATATTGCTACCTATTTGAGGCAGGCCGTCATTGAGCTACAGAACATAAAGATGCAGAGGACATAGGCTTTCCCCAAAATAATCTGCTGGCTAGTAGGGAAAACAGATAAATAAACCATCACAGCCCAGTCATTCTTTAGAAAATGGAAAAGCACCTCCTTGACCAATAAGGTCTTGGCATTATTTATAATATAAAATGCTACATTAATGTATGCCAAAAACCATCACAATACTGTAAAGTAATTATCCTCCAATCAAAATAAATAAATAAAGTTTTTAATTAAAAAATGCTAATCAAATTAAATACAAACAACACACATGAGTGCATGTAATACCAGTGACATCTGAATAAAGTCGATGAATTATATTAGTATTAAGCTTCAGTGGACTGTATCAATGTTAATTTCCTGACTGTGATATTGTTCTATAGTTATGCAAGATGTTATAGTAATAGAACGCGCGTTTGTTGAGCTGAGGATCAGACCCTCTGTTCCTCATCTGTAAGGCGGGATTAATAGTAATAGAACGCCTTGTGGGATAGGCACTCATAACACGGCTTCATACACAGGGCCTCCGTCAGTTCAGTTCGGTTGATGAGTAATGCCCAGCTGTTTGTGACTCCATGGACTGTAACACAGCAGGCTTCCCTGTCCTTCACTGTCTCTCAGAGTCTGCTCAAACTAGTGTCCGTTGAATCAGTGATGCCATCCAACCATCTCATCCTCTGCCATCCCCTTCTTCTCCTGCCCTCAATGTTTCCCAACATCAGGGTCTTTCCTAACGAATCAGCTCTTCACATCAGGTGGCCATAATATTGGAGCTTCAGCTTCAGCATCAGTGCTTTCAATGAATATTCAGGGTTAGTTCCCTTTAGATTGACTGGTTTGATCTCCTGGCAGTCCAAGGGACTCTCAAGAGTTTTCCCCAGCACCATAATTCAAAAGCATCAATTCTTTGGTTCTCAGTCTTCATTAGGGCCCAACTCTCACATTCATACATGACTACTGGATAAACCACAGTTCTGACTATACTTTGTCAGCAAAATGATAGGGGCTCAGTTAGTGTTTGTTATATTGCTACCTATTTGAGGCAGGCCGTCATTGAGCTACAGAACATAAAGATGCAGAGGACATAGGCTTTCCCCAAAAGAATCTGCTGGCTAGTAGGGAAAACAGATAAATAAACCATCACAGCCCAGTCATTCTTTAGAAAATGGAAAAGCACCTCCTTGACCAATAAGGTCTTGGCATTATTTATAATATAAAATGCTACATTAATGTATGCCAAAAACCATCACAATACTGTAAAGTAATTATCCTCCAATCAAAATAAATAAATAAAGTTTTTAATTAAAAAATGCTAATCAAATTAAATACAAACAACACACATGAGTGCATGTAATACCAGTGACATCTGAATAAAGTCGATGAATTATATTAGTATTAAGCTTCAGTGGACTGTATCAATGTTAATTTCCTGACTGTGATATTGTTCTATAGTTATGCAAGATGTTATAGTTGGAGGAAATTGGATGAGGGGTAGATTTCTGTATAATTTCCTACAACTACACGTGAATCTCTAATTATCTCAAAATAAAACCTTTTTTAAAAAGTCCTTGGTTCTTTCAAGAGAAATTGACCTGTCATGCAGTCTTGTATAGGACTTTAAAATCCATTAATATATACATGTAAATGCTATTAGGAGTATTTATATAAGATGATGCAAGTTAACTAAATTTATTGTGGTCATCATTTCACATCATATGTAACTCAAGTCATTAGGCTGTACACTTTAAATGTGTACAGTGCTATATGCCAGTTATACCTCAATCAACCTGAAAGGGGGGGAAATACTATTATGAGTATCTGGTTGGCCTGAAAAAAAAATAATGATAGTATCATTGTTAGGTGCCAGCTATGCTTTATGGGCATTATCTCCAGTCTTCACAAGAGAGCTGCAAGATGCTATTTTTCATCTCTAAATTTAGTTGAGAGCTGAAAATTGTCCAGCATGTGAGGAAATTGTGGCCTGGCTTTGTATCTGCTTGAGAGGTGGTTCGGTGAACATTGCAGCTGAGAACCAGGGCAAGACAATCTGCTTCTTCCATCCGGAACCCGCCCTCCGCCCAGCGAAGTATAAAGAAGGCAAGATGGCTGTGGTGGACAGGGAAGATAAAGGGTTTTGTGGGCTGAAGGTGTCCAGAGAACAGCGAGTTTCTGAAAGTCAGGAAAATCAAGTTTCCAATAGGAAAAAAAAAAGATTCTCGTGAAGGTGATCAAATGTCAGCCAGTTCCGGACTGTTCAAAATGAAAAGCACTCCTTGACCAATAAGGTCTTGGCATTATTTATAATATAAAATGCTACATTAATGTATGCCAAAAACCATCACAATACTGTAAAGTAATTATCCTCCAATCAAAATAAATAAATAAAGTTTTTAATTAAAAAATGCTAATCAAATTAAATACAAACAACACACATGAGTGCATGTAATACCAGTGACATCTGAATAAAGTCGATGAATTATATTAGTATTAAGCTTCAGTGGACTGTATCAATGTTAATTTCCTGACTGTGATATTGTTCTATAGTTATGCAAGATGTTATAGTTGGAGGAAATTGGATGAGGGGTAGATTTCTGTATAATTTCCTACAACTACACGTGAATCTCTAATTATCTCAAAATAAAAACCTTTTTTAAAAAGTCCTTGGTTCTTTCAAGAGAAATTGACCTGTCATGCAGTCTTGTATAGGACTTTAAAATCCATTAATATATACATGTAAATGCTATTAGGAGTATTTATATAAGATGATGCAAGTTAACTAAATTTATTGTGGTCATCATTTCACATCATATGTAACTCAAGTCATTAGGCTGTACACTTTAAATGTGTACAGTGCTATATGCCAGTTATACCTCAATCAACCTGAAAGGGGGGGAAATACTATTATGAGTATCTGGTTGGCCTGAAAAAAAAATAATGATAGTATCATTGTTAGGTGCCAGCTATGCTTTATGGGCATTATCTCCAGTCTTCACAAGAGAGCTGCAAGATGCTATTTTTCATCTCTAAATTTAGTTGAGAGCTGAAAATTGTCCAGCATGTGAGGAAATTGTGGCCTGGCTTTGTATCTGCTTGAGAGGTGGTTCGGTGAACATTGCAGCTGAGAACCAGGGCAAGACAATCTGCTTCTTCCATCCGGAACCCGCCCTCCGCCCAGCGAAGTATAAAGAAGGCAAGATGGCTGTGGTGGACAGGGAAGATAAAGGGTTTTGTGGGCTGAAGGTGTCCAGAGAACAGCGAGTTTCTGAAAGTCAGGAAAATCAAGTTTCCAATAGGAAAAAAAAAAGATTCTCGTGAAGGTGATCAAATGTCAGCCAGTTCCGGCTGATTCTTCATTTCCTGCCTTCCTTAAGAAAAAAAAGTTGTGTTCATCCTTCTCCACTTACCAGAGGGGCAAGGAAGCATTAAACACTGCACTCGGCAGACTCCTGGGCAAGCTTCCTGTGCCTCAGGTTCCTCATGTGTAAAACACAGATGATGATAATCATATTCCTTGTCCCGGGCTGCTGTGAGGACTCAAAGCGATTACCCAGGTATGGGGCTCTTGATGGGAATGCTTGGCTCATGGCAAAGGGGCCACACACAGGACTTATTTGTAGTGAATTCACCCATTCTGAGGTACCATATAAGTCTTGGCCTTCACTGTGTCATTAAACCATCACGACACCAGACGAGGGATTTTATTTTCCCATTTTACAGAAGAGGAAACTGAGACCCAGTCAGGTGAGATGTCTTTGGCCATGGTCACAGGACCTCAAAACCTGGTAGGCTCCTAAGGGTCATAAAAGCAGCTCTATTGGTGGCAAATTCCAGGCCAGGCCCTCCCTCAAGGGGTCTTTGTGCGGGCAGGGTTCCCCTCAGCCAGAGCCACTGCCTGGTCCCCAGGGTCTCCCACTCCAGACCAGGCCAGAGCGTCTCTGCATCTCTGTCCATGAATGGAGGCTCTGCTGACCCTCTTCTCTTCTGTAACCCAGCCGCTAATTACCACCCCAGCCAGCATGCTGCCAGCATTTCAGAACTAACCAGCAAACTAAAAGCTTTTCACTTTCTCACCACCCCAGCCTAGCTTTTTTAAGGCAAGAAGAGCTGCAAGATGCTATTTTCATCTCTAAATTTAGTTGAGAGCTGAAAATTGTCCAGCATGTGAGGAAATTGTGGCCTGGCTTTGTATCTGCTTGAGAGGTGGTTCGGTGAACATTGCAGCTGAGAACCAGGGCAAGACAATCTGCTTCTTCCATCCGGAACCCGCCCTCCGCCCAGCGAAGTATAAAGAAGGCAAGATGGCTGTGGTGGACAGGGAAGATAAAGGGTTTTGTGGGCTGAAGGTGTCCAGAGAACAGCGAGTTTCTGAAAGTCAGGAAAATCAAGTTTCCAATAGGAAAAAAAAAAGATTCTCGTGAAGGTGATCAAATGTCAGCCAGTTCCGGCTGATTCTTCATTTCCTGCCTTCCTTAAGAAAAAAAAGTTGTGTTCATCCTTCTCCACTTACCAGAGGGGCAAGGAAGCATTAAACACTGCACTCGGCAGACTCCTGGGCAAGCTTCCTGTGCCTCAGGTTCCTCATGTGTAAAACACAGATGATGATAATCATATTCCTTGTCCCGGGCTGCTGTGAGGACTCAAAGCGATTACCCAGGTATGGGGCTCTTGATGGGAATGCTTGGCTCATGGCAAAGGGGCCACACACAGGACTTATTTGTAGTGAATTCACCCATTCTGAGGTACCATATAAGTCTTGGCCTTCACTGTGTCATTAAACCATCACGACACCAGACGAGGGATTTTATTTTCCCATTTTACAGAAGAGGAAACTGAGACCCAGTCAGGTGAGATGTCTTTGGCCATGGTCACAGGACCTCAAAACCTGGTAGGCTCCTAAGGGTCATAAAAGCAGCTCTATTGGTGGCAAATTCCAGGCCAGGCCCTCCCTCAAGGGGTCTTTGTGCGGGCAGGGTTCCCCTCAGCCAGAGCCACTGCCTGGTCCCCAGGGTCTCCCACTCCAGACCAGGCCAGAGCGTCTCTGCATCTCTGTCCATGAATGGAGGCTCTGCTGACCCTCTTCTCTTCTGTAACCCAGCCGCTAATTACCACCCCAGCCAGCATGCTGCCAGCATTTCAGAACTAACCAGCAAATAAAAAGCTTTTCACTCTCCATCAGCCTCTTAGGGCTTCTCAGCCACTTTGCCTCACCTGTCAGGTTCACTTACAGAGGGAGACCCGGAATGGAACCACTCACCTCAGCCGACCACGCTGCTGGAGTTGTGTTTCATGGAGACGGGGAAAGATGGGAGTTGAGGGGATATGTGGGAGAGTAAGGGTGTGTGTGTGTGTGTGTGTGTGTGTGTGTGTGTGTGTGTGTTCCAAGGCATCCTGGAGCTGGGTGTACCCGGAGGAATTGAGCTGAGGGATGCTGTGGGGATGGGCAGGGGCTCCTGACATGACTTGCTGCTTCTGGAAGGGTCCAGAATCGCCGGAGAGACCCCAAAGCTGAAAGTCTCTGCTTTCCCACCTGAGCAGACAGAGGAGGGACATGGACCCCTATCTTCCCTGGGCAAACAGAGCGGCTGCGAGAAGGGTGTGAATGGGCATTCTGACCTCTCCCCGACAGCCTGTACTCTCGATGCTCCCCCGCCCCCTTCCACGTCCTGGGTACTGTGGGCTGACTGCCCGTCCCCGCCAGGGGGCTGCCTTGGTCTGGGCCCTGGAGCAGGGCACTCAGCCTCCCTGCCCTCAGTCTTAGTGACAGTCAGCGGCTGCCTGGGCACATTACCCTCATGGCAGCGCTCTGTAGAGGGGGGCTGAGAGCTGAGCATCCTCACTGTACAGAGGAAGGAACTGGGGCCACAAGAGATTAAGTATCTAAACCTTTACACATACCTGTGATTGTCTCCTTAGATATAATCATGGAGGACGTGGAAAGGCTGGGCTGAAGGGCAAACAAAACGAAGGCCTCTAAGGCATCTTGCCAATGACTCTCTGGAAGCATGATACCAATGCATGCTCCCACCAAACCAATTTCCTTCTTTGAAAATCTCACGTCCACCCTTCTGGCGGCCTGACCTGCATGCAGTTCCTAAGCCAGTCCCTTCATCAGTTCTGCCAGAGGTGTCCGGGGTCCCAAGAGATATCCTGGCAACCAGCCAAGGTGTCCCAAGCTCCCAGCGGGGCAGACAGGTTACCCCTCCCCCCCACTTGCCTACACTCACACACACAGGTATCTCTCAGCTTCAGGACACAGCCGCTAATTACCACCCCAGCCAGCATGCTGCCAGCATTTCAGAACTAACCAGCAAATAAAAAGCTTTTCACTCTCCATCAGCCTCTTAGGGCTTCTCAGCCACTTTGCCTCACCTGTCAGGTTCACTTACAGAGGGAGACCCGGAATGGAACCACTCACCTCAGCCGACCACGCTGCTGGAGTTGTGTTTCATGGAGACGGGGAAAGATGGGAGTTGAGGGGATATGTGGGAGAGTAAGGGTGTGTGTGTGTGTGTGTGTGTGTGTGTGTGTGTGTGTGTGTGTTCCAAGGCATCCTGGAGCTGGGTGTACCCGGAGGAATTGAGCTGAGGGATGCTGTGGGGATGGGCAGGGGCTCCTGACATGACTTGCTGCTTCTGGAAGGGTCCAGAATCGCCGGAGAGACCCCAAAGCTGAAAGTCTCTGCTTTCCCACCTGAGCAGACAGAGGAGGGACATGGACCCCTATCTTCCCTGGGCAAACAGAGCGGCTGCGAGAAGGGTGTGAATGGGCATTCTGACCTCTCCCCGACAGCCTGTACTCTCGATGCTCCCCCGCCCCCTTCCACGTCCTGGGTACTGTGGGCTGACTGCCCGTCCCCGCCAGGGGGCTGCCTTGGTCTGGGCCCTGGGCAGGGCACTCAGCCTCCCTGCCCTCAGTCTTAGTGACAGTCAGCGGCTGCCTGGGCACATTACCCTCATGGCAGCGCTCTGTAGAGGGGGGCTGAGAGCTGAGCATCCTCACTGTACAGAGGAAGGAACTGGGGCCACAAGAGATTAAGTATCTAAACCTTTACACATACCTGTGATTGTCTCCTTAGATATAATCATGGAGGACGTGGAAAGGCTGGGCTGAAGGGCAAACAAAACGAAGGCCTCTAAGGCATCTTGCCAATGACTCTCTGGAAGCATGATACCAATGCATGCTCCCACCAAACCAATTTCCTTCTTTGAAAATCTCACGTCCACCCTTCTGGCGGCCTGACCTGCATGCAGTTCCTAAGCCAGTCCCTTCATCAGTTCTGCCAGAGGTGTCCGGGGTCCCAAGAGATATCCTGGCAACCAGCCAAGGTGTCCCAAGCTCCCAGCGGGGCAGACAGGTTACCCCTCCCCCCCACTTGCCTACACTCACACACACAGGTATCTCTCAGCTTCAGGACACAGACATGTATGTGACGAATGAGTTCTGTTGAGTCTGTTCACCAGATTAGGGATGCAGGCTCCTCACACGGTGTTTCAAACTCGGTTAAGAAAGTTGAACTGAAACATCAATGAATAAGCTCCGACACAGACACCAAGCATCCTGGAGGTGCGGAGTGCAGCGGCACCCTCTGAGGGATAGACCAGTCAGGGTTTGGATCAAGCAAGAGGAGGTTCTCCAGGTAGGAGAGGACTGAGCATTCCATTGGTTCTGTGCACGCATGTGCTAAGTCATTTCCGTCGTGTCCGATTCTTTGTGACCCTATGGACTATACCCCACCAGGCTCCTCTGTCCTTGGGGACTCTCCAGGCAAGAATACTGGCGTGGGTTGCCATGCCCTCCTCCTGACCCAGGAATCGACCCCACGTCTCCTACATCTCCTGCACTGGCAAGCGAGTTCTTTACCACTACCACCACCTGGGAAGCCCCTCCATCAGTTCTACTTTATAAAATATTTCCTCAAATTGCAAAGCTAAGCAAAATGCTGCCTAGCTCCTGGAGAACCTTCTGAGCTGGAGCAGCTCTGTAAGTACATTTTCCAAACTCATTAGCCTGCAGAAGTCCAGCTTTGCTTGCAAACTTTCCCTTGGCCATATCCACATTCTGAACAGTTGCCCCCCTTTTCGTGCCACCCCGCAGGATCTCGCCAACCTCGTCCACATCACTTGGCAAAAGGAAGGCTCAAACATTTGCTGCCCACAGCAAATAACTTGAACTTGGGTTTGGACCTGTCGTAAGAGGTAACAAGCAGGGAACCACTATGTGGGTTAGGAGATGTCCTTGCTCCTAGCCTTCCACTGCCCTCCGCCTGACCTTCCTTAGCCAACTTTTGTTTTCTCTTAAATCCCATAAGTCACTTCAGCCATGTCCAACTCTTTGTGACTCCTAGAGGCCAGCAGGCTCCTCTGCCCATGGGATTCTCCTGGCAAGAAGACTGGTGTGGGTTGCCATTTCCTCCTCCAGGGGATCTTCCTGACCCAAGGATCAAACCCACATCTCATGTCTCCTCCATTGGCAGGCAGGTTCTTTACCACTAGTGCCACCTGGGAAGCCCATTTGGTCAGACCAAATAAGAAAGTCCCCTCGACAGCCCCACCCACCCCTGCAGCACATGCTCTCACCGTGTCACACGGCACGGAAATGTTGGCGCCACCAGAGGTCCGTGCAATGAAGACCCAGTGCCGCCAAAAGTAAATAAATACATAAAATAAATGACTAAAAAAAGAAGCTTGGCAAAATATATTTTTTAAAAAGCTAAACAGACATTTAACATACAACCCTACCATTCTACTTCTAGATATTTATCCAAGAAATATGAAAGCATCCGTCCACGCAAAGACTTTGAACCAAATATTTATGAAAATGTTAGTTGCTCAGTCGTGTCCGACTCTTTGTGACCCTATGGACTGTAGCCTGCCAGGCTCCTCTGTCCATGGAATTCTCCAGGCAAGAACACTGGAGTGGGGGCTCCCCTGATGGTCCAGTGGGTAAAAGAGTCCGCCTTGCAGTGCAGGGGGCGCTGGTTCAATCCCTGGCCTGGGAAATCCCACATGCTGTGGAGCGGCTGGACCGATGTGTCCAATTACAAGCCAGTGCTCTGGAACGCATGCGCCCAGAGCCGGTGCTCCGCGACGAGAGAGGCCACTGTGATGGGAGGCCCACACAGGCCAAAGAACAAAGATGGATGAAAATAAATAAATGACAGTTGCCCTTCGTGCCACCCGCAGGATCTCGCCAACCTCGTCCACATCACTTGGCAAAAGGAAGGCTCAAACATTTGCTGCCCACAGCAAATAACTTGAACTTGGGTTTGGACCTGTCGTAAGAGGTAACAAGCAGGGAACCACTATGTGGGTTAGGAGATGTCCTTGCTCCTAGCCTTCCACTGCCCTCCGCCTGACCTTCCTTAGCCAACTTTTGTTTTCTCTTAAATCCCATAAGTCACTTCAGCCATGTCCAACTCTTTGTGACTCCTAGAGGCCAGCAGGCTCCTCTGCCCATGGGATTCTCCTGGCAAGAAGACTGGTGTGGGTTGCCATTTCCTCCTCCAGGGGATCTTCCTGACCCAAGGATCAAACCCACATCTCATGTCTCCTCCATTGGCAGGCAGGTTCTTTACCACTAGTGCCACCTGGGAAGCCCATTTGGTCAGACCAAATAAGAAAGTCCCCTCGACAGCCCCACCCACCCCTGCAGCACATGCTCTCACCGTGTCACACGGCACGGAAATGTTGGCGCCACCAGAGGTCCGTGCAATGAAGACCCAGTGCCGCCAAAAGTAAATAAATACATAAAATAAATGACTAAAAAAAGAAGCTTGGCAAAATATATTTTTTAAAAAGCTAAACAGACATTTAACATACAACCCTACCATTCTACTTCTAGATATTTATCCAAGAAATATGAAAGCATCCGTCCACGCAAAGACTTTGAACCAAATATTTATGAAAATGTTAGTTGCTCAGTCGTGTCCGACTCTTTGTGACCCTATGGACTGTAGCCTGCCAGGCTCCTCTGTCCATGGAATTCTCCAGGCAAGAACACTGGAGTGGGGGCTCCCCTGATGGTCCAGTGGGTAAAAGAGTCCGCCTTGCAGTGCAGGGGGCGCTGGTTCAATCCCTGGCCTGGGAAATCCCACATGCTGTGGAGCGGCTGGACCGATGTGTCCAATTACAAGCCAGTGCTCTGGAACGCATGCGCCCAGAGCCGGTGCTCCGCGACGAGAGAGGCCACTGTGATGGGAGGCCCACACAGGCCAAAGAACAAAGATGGATGAAAATAAATAAATGAAACACCAATAAAAGTGGCCAATATTAAAAAAAAAAAAAAAAAAAAAACACTAGAGTGGGTTGCCGTGTCCTTCTCCAGGTGATCTTCCCAGCCCAGGGATCGAACCCAGGTCTCCTGCATTGCAGGCAGATTCTTTACTGTCTGAGCCACCAGAGAAGCCCCATTTACTAAATACTCATAGCAGTTTTATTCATAATAGCTCCACACTGGAAACAACTCAAATGTCCATCAAAGGTAAATGGATAAACCAAGTGTGGTCTACCCCTACAACGGAATATTACTCAACAATAAGAAGCAACAAACTGGGCTTCCCTGGTGGTCCAGTGGGTAAGGATGCCACCTTGCAGTGCAAGGGGCACCGGTTCGATCCCTGGCCTGGGAAGATCCCACGTGCTGCGGAGTGGCTGGACCGATGTGTCTAATTACTGAGCCCGAGCTCTGGAGCGCATGTGCCCAGAGCTGGTGCTCTGCGACAACAGAGCCCTCTGCGATAGGAGGCCCACACGGGCCAAAGAACAAAGATGGATGAAAATAGAGAAATGAAAGACCAATAGAAGTGGCCAAAAAAAGAAAAAAAAAAAACACTAGAGTGGGTTGCCGTGTCCTTCTCCAGGTGATCTTCCCAGCCCAGGGATCGAACCCAGGTCTCCTGCATTGCAGGCAGATTCTTTACTGTCTGAGCCACCAGAGAAGCCCCATTTACTAAATACTCATAGCAGTTTTATTCATAATAGCTCCACACTGGAAACAACTCAAATGTCCATCAAAGGTAAATGGATAAACCAAGTGTGGTCTACCCCTACAACGGAATATTACTCAACAATAAGAAGCAACAAACTGGGCTTCCCTGGTGGTCCAGTGGGTAAGGATGCCACCTTGCAGTGCAAGGGGCACCGGTTCGATCCCTGGCCTGGGAAGATCCCACGTGCTGCGGAGTGGCTGGACCGATGTGTCTAATTACTGAGCCCGAGCTCTGGAGCGCATGTGCCCAGAGCTGGTGCTCTGCGACAACAGAGCCCTCTGCGATAGGAGGCCCACACGGGCCAAAGAACAAAGATGGATGAAAATAGAGAAATGAAAGACCAATAGAAGTGGCCCGCCTGCTCCCCTGCCTCCCCACCCCACCCCCACCAAAATAAATAAATACATCTTAAAAAAAAAAAGAAGAAGAAGAAGAAGCAACAAACTACTGGTACATGAGCAACCAGCGAAATCTCAAGACTCAGGGCTGGGTGGGAGGGTGGGAAGTATAGATTCCATTTATACAAAGCTCTCAAACAATCAACAGTAATAGAAAGCAAGTCAGGGACAGCCTAGAGAATGGGAGAGATGGATTCCCAAGGGCATGAGGGAACTTTCAGAGGTGATAGATAGCATCAGCATCTTGGTTGTAGGGATGCATTCATATGTTAAGACTCACACTGTATACTTTAAATATGTGTGACTTACTCTGTGTCGATTATACAACAATAAAGTTGTAAAAATATTTACATGTATGGGACTTCCCTGATGGTCCAGGGGCTAAAATTCCGTGCAGGGAGCCTGGGTTTGATCCAGGTCAGGGAACTAGATCCCAGATGCCACCACTAAGAGTTTACATGCTACGACTAAAAGATCCCGTATGCAGAAATGAAGACCCAGTGCAGCCAGATAGGTAGAGAAATAAGTAAATATTTTTTAATGTACATGTAAAACAGGAGAAGGGGAGATAAAACAAAAAGGAAATACAAGTAGGAAAATAAGAAATGCTAGAAATTAAATCAGTGTGCAGAGCACAAGGCATGCTGCCTGCTACAGGCCCAAGTCAAATTTATTTCTAAGTTGTCTAGTAATGATAGAAAAGAGGGAAGAAAGGAGTTTAATACAATAAAAGAGTGTCCAGGAAGCTAGAAATGAAAATGTTTGGGTAAAGTCCAGCAGGTTCTAAATCCTGACCACTTCTCTGGAGCCTAGTCATCCACCCCCACAGTCATAAGACTCCTAAAGCCTAAATTTCTGTTTGCACAGACAGTAATTTAGGTTTTAAGTTTAAAGGAGGCTTCCCTCGTGGCTCAGAGGTAAAGAATCTGCCTGCCAGTGCAGGAAACGTGGATTCAATCCCTGAGTCAGAAAGATCCCCTAAAGGAGGAAACGGCAACCCACTCCAGTATTCTTGCCTGGGAAATCCCATGCACAGAGGAGTCTCTGGGCTCCAGTCTATGAAGCCACAAAGAGATGGACGCAACTTAGCAACTAAACAACATCAACAGGCAGTGCTGTGCTACCAAGTAGTTAACGAGTGGCTCCTGGGATCGGGGTCTTCCTGACTGCAGCATTCCCCGATTTCTGGGATGTAAATACTCTCACCACAGTCAACATCAAGCTACTATTGTGAAGTCTTTGTAGCATTATATATCGTTTCCACTACAGATGCAATGGCTGTGAATAACCCAAGACCACAGATAATAGCAAAATGTGGGGAAATAATTAAGAAGTGGTGTGTTCTGAATACTTCTTGTCCTTGTTTGTAATATAATTTAATTGTAAGTTTGCAGAATATAATTTATAATGATGACTGGTTCATAAGAATTCCTGATGGTTTAAGGCGTGGATCTCGACCTAGTGCTCACCAGCTCTGGCACACCACTGAGCAGAAGCCGGAGGGTGCCCCTGAAGACAAAGTCCCCATGCACCCAAGGTCCCATGGTTGGATGTGGGACCAGAGGGTCCCATTTAGAAGGACGTGATCTGCAAGACCCAGTGCAGCCAGATAGGTAGAGAAATAAGTAAATATTTTTTAATGTACATGTAAAACAGGAGAAGGGGAGATAAAACAAAAAGGAAATACAAGTAGGAAAATAAGAAATGCTAGAAATTAAATCAGTGTGCAGAGCACAAGGCATGCTGCCTGCTACAGGCCCAAGTCAAATTTATTTCTAAGTTGTCTAGTAATGATAGAAAAGAGGGAAGAAAGGAGTTTAATACAATAAAAGAGTGTCCAGGAAGCTAGAAATGAAAATGTTTGGGTAAAGTCCAGCAGGTTCTAAATCCTGACCACTTCTCTGGAGCCTAGTCATCCACCCCCACAGTCATAAGACTCCTAAAGCCTAAATTTCTGTTTGCACAGACAGTAATTTAGGTTTTAAGTTTAAAGGAGGCTTCCCTCGTGGCTCAGAGGTAAAGAATCTGCCTGCCAGTGCAGGAAACGTGGATTCAATCCCTGAGTCAGAAAGATCCCCTAAAGGAGGAAACGGCAACCCACTCCAGTATTCTTGCCTGGGAAATCCCATGCACAGAGGAGTCTCTGGGCTCCAGTCTATGAAGCCACAAAGAGATGGACGCAACTTAGCAACTAAACAACATCAACAGGCAGTGCTGTGCTACCAAGTAGTTAACGAGTGGCTCCTGGGATCGGGGTCTTCCTGACTGCAGCATTCCCCGATTTCTGGGATGTAAATACTCACCACAGTCAACATCAAGCTACTATTGTGAAGTCTTTGTAGCATTATATATCGTTTCCACTACAGATGCAATGGCTGTGAATAACCCAAGACCACAGATAATAGCAAAATGTGGGGAAATAATTAAGAAGTGGTGTGTTCTGAATACTTCTTGTCCTTGTTTGTAATATAATTTAATTGTAAGTTTGCAGAATATAATTTATAATGATGACTGGTTCATAAGAATTCCTGATGGTTTAAGGCGTGGATCTCGACCTAGTGCTCACCAGCTCTGGCACACCACTGAGCAGAAGCCGGAGGGTGCCCCTGAAGACAAAGTCCCCATGCGACCCAAGGTCCCATGGTTGGATGTGGGACCAGAGGGTCCCATCAGAGGGTGACTGAAGCCATCTAACAGACACGGACATAGGTGGCAATTCAGGTGGTGCTAAGGCAGGGGTCCCTAACAAGGAGTGGGTCTTCTACTCCCTGGAGGCCTTGGAGGGACCGACCAGCACTTCTGAATGCTAAGTGAAAGGGCTTCAGACCATGCACACACCTCAAAAATGCCCTTATGCACAGAAAGACAGACATGGACAGTGGACATATGGACATTGTGGGGAAGGAACAGAGGGTGGAAGGTGTAAAGGAAGTAGCATGAAGGCCTGTACTATCATAAGTGAAGAAAATGGCTATAGTCATTGCTCTGTGAGAAAAGGAGATCCTTCAGGGGTGCTGTGTGATGGTCGGGAGGGGAGGGAAGGGGGGGATATACATATGACTAATCTGGGAACATACATATCTGTAAACAACAAAACTCTGTAATATTTAAAAGTAAAATAAAAGTTAAAAAAAAAATGCCCTTATGCTCCGAGTGTCTAGCCACAGACTCATACAATCTGGGACTGGAAGCCCAGTGCGTCCCTAGCATGTGGGACTCAGATTCCTCACCCAGTAAAATGGAACTGAAAGTCCCCTGCAGGATTAGGTACAAAATTGTGTGATGTAGAGGCTGGCTCACAACATGTCTGCATGTGGGCTTTGCCCTCCAGAGTTACAGAGGGAAGGTCTGGATCTTCCTGCACAAGAGATTACTCCAAAAAGTGGAAGGAGCCCCCGTACGAATAATAATACCTAGGACTTTCCTGGTGGTCCAGTGGATGCATGGGACACAGGTTCGTTCCCTGGCCAAGGAAGATTCCATATGCCACGGGGCAACTCAGCCCGTGCGCAACAACAGCTGTGCCCTCGAGCCCTGCAGCCTGTTCTCCGCAGAAAGGGAAGCCCCCACAATGAGAAACCCAAGCGCTCCAACTAGAGAGTAGCCCCTGCTCTCCACAACTAAAGAACACCTGTACGCATCCATGAAGACCCAGGGCTGCCAAATACATAACTGAATCTTTTAAAATAGCAAAGAAATAAATAACATTGATTGAATTCTGTGCCCCAAGACTATTCTGAGGCTCTCTGTGTATTAATTCATTGAATCCTTTCAACAGTCACGGGTGATGGGCACTTTCATTATGCAAATGGAAAACATGGAGGCCCAGACAGGTTGAGTTACGTCTCAAAGTCATACAGTGAGTGAGTCGGGGCACCAGTACTTGATAAAGAGATGCATCCACAGGCTGTTTGTCCCTGACCCCCACGAGGTGGTTTCTATATCACGCTTTTTGATTCCCCCACCCACAATCCCTGCAGCCACAGACCTGGACTCACTGCTACACACACGGTCCAGAGGCACTCAAGGTGGACGGAGCAAGATGGGCGGCCCCTCCGCCTTGTTGTGCACAGCCTGCCCCTGGTTTCAAGCCCTGGGTCCCAGAACGCTGCCTCCTCCCACTCTCTGCTCTCCTGCGCCCCCACTGGTCCAAGGTAACCATGCTCTAGGAACGTCACTGAACTGTTCTTTCTTAGAAAATACGACTCTTGGGCCTGAGACTATATCACTTCCCTTTTTGAAAACGTCCTTCCTTTTATGATATGATAGTGGTGGTCTATTTTTGACCACAGTTTTAACACCTTCAAGTGGCAAAATGAGAAGTGTGTTACCCGAAGTGGTCCCACGACTGGGAGAGGTGGACATTACTAATCCTCAAGGTCCCAAGACTGGGGGACTTGGCTGCCTCCCTTTATTCAGACACCCCCACAAGACCCCTGTGCCCCAATGCCTTTGAGCCTCCCCCAGCAACACCCGGTGGGATGGCCTCTCCCGTGTCTACTTGGGCATGCCTTCCAATGAATTGCTCAGAGAACTCCCATCCCCAGCCACTGCTTGACCACTTGCAAAAATGATCTGGGTGGCTTCACACACTCCCCTGTGGACTCTGAGGGCAGAGGTACCAAGAGGTTACAAGGGACAAGGAGTCCCTGCTGGAGGTGGGGGTTGGGCAGATATAACACTTCACCCCTAGAGAGGGCAGTAAGGATGGTCCTGAGAGCTGGCTTCAAAACCTCCATGCCTCCTGCAGGGCGGGGGGTGGGAGGAGGGGACAGAGAGAGGCCAGCTGTTTGGAGGAGACCCTCAGGAATCATGCATGAAATTCAGAGAGGGCTTCTCTGTCCCCCTGTCCCCCGACTGAGCACTCTGACCAAACCCCCCTCCTCCCTCTCACACATGCACACTCACACACACTCACACGTTTTATCACACACCTCACGTGCCCAAATATAGAGCCATACTCTATGCATTCACACAGACACACGCATACACTCACTAAGGACACTTGCACACTCCCTAAAGCATCCTCACACCTTCTCACACACTCACACCCTCCCACACACCCCCATACATACACCCTCACACACATGTACCCTCTCACACAGCCACACACACCCCGATCTGCGGGTAGTCCTTGGGACCCACCGTTGAGCACCCCCAGGCACAGGGCCTACACCCAGCCCCAATCTAATCTAAATTAGGGAACCAGCCTTCAGTTCCTCAGATGCAGACCCTGCTTGGGTGACACAAAGCCCAAGGAGGATTTGCTCTGTGCAATCCTTCCCAGCATCTGGTCTGATGGCAGAGCAAAGGGCAGGGAACAGCCCAGAAGCTGCCAGGCCCTCACTGTCCAGTTCTGTGCAGCCCTTGAGCTGCAGCGCCCAGGAGCATCGCAGGTCAAGGCAGTCCCTCCCATGTGTGACAGATGCGAGGCCACTGGGGACATGTCAAGGCTCCTGTTTCTTTGGAGTCTTCAGGTTATAGCAGTTCAAAACAAATGCCAGCCTCCATGGGATGGTTTAAGCTTGTGACTAGAGCTCTCGAGAAACACCGCCATCCTGGCCTCTATTCTGTCTGCCGTCCCAGGGCCCTGGGGGTTCATCCCCTCAGGGCTGCAGCCAAATGAAGAACTAAGTCACCACAGATGAGCTACATCACCCCATTGGATCCTGGCTGCAGCCCCAAGGGTGCCCATTTTGCAGGTGAGCAAACAGAGTCTCCACAACGTCAGATTACTTATCCATTGATCAGTCTCTGAGTGGTAGGAGCCCAAAGTGGAACCCGGGCCAGCTGCCTCCACGCCTGAGCTTCTAAACACCATACCCATGAATGAAATTAGTAGACACTCTGGTGGGGTGGATTTTTTAAAGTTCCCTGAGTGATCCTGATGAACAACTGGGTTTAGAAGCATCCATCCCAGATGCAAATGCTCCCAGCCAAATTCCCAGGGGATGCTGCACTTTCCCACAAATTGTGTCCCCTTCACGCTTCCTGATAAAAATAGCATTACTCATGGAGAGCTTGGGCTTCCCAGGTGGCCCTAGTGCTAAAGAATCCACCTGCCAATGCAGGAGATGTGAGTTTGATCCCAGGGTTGGGAAGATAGCTTGGAGTGGAAAATGGCAATCAGCTCCAGTATTCTTGCCTGGAAAATTTCAGGACAGAGGAGCCTGGCGGGCTACCATCCATGGAGCTGCAAAGAGTCGGACATGACTGAGTGACTAAGTGCGCACACACACACACGGAGATCTTACTCTGCCAGTCACAGTTTCAGAGACTTGACATGAACGGACTCACTGAATGCTCCCTTCCAGTCCAGTGATGTTGCAATTGTTATCTCCATTCGACGAATGAGGAAACAGGCACAGAGCCATAGGGAACCAAAGATTTAGAGCCAGGCGGGGCAGCTCCACCTCTCCCCTGGACAGCAGCCTTGAGCCCTGGCCCCTGGCACATGGCGGGGCGGCCGAAGGGAGGGGTTGGAGCGGCAACACTGTCAAGAGCTGTGATTTTTATCTTGACAAGTGGCCCTTTCACAATTGCTGTTTCCCCTCCACAGCCCAAAGCGGAAGTGAGAAGGCGAGAAAAAGAAACAGGGCGACGGCAGGGCCTGATGGATGTGCTGGCCTGGATCCCGCCTTGAAACCAAACGTCCATTCCCTTTGTCTACACCAACAATGTGTCCGAGAGGCGACAGGAAGCCCAGGCAGCCCACCCACCCCACAGGGGAGCTTGGCACACCTCTGGGCCATGCGGGCAAGCCCTGCCAGGGAGGAGTGGGCACGCAGGAGCGGCAGGTGTACACAGGGTCCGGGTGGTGAGATCACGGAGGTGGGAGCAGGCAGCACGACAACCCTGGGGGACCAGCTCCAGGGGGTCCCAGAGCACCCAGGACAGTCTGGAGAGAGGCCTTCACGATCACGATGCTCTCCCTCATCAATGGCCCTGCAAACACTATCAGGACAGAGGTTTCTTAAGTGGCTTCAAGTCCGCTGAGCAGCCGGATCAACACATTTCCCCAAACACAAGACTCGGGGACCCAGCCCCGCTCTGGTCAGTCTGCGGTGGAGGATTGTCTGTGGTTCCACCAGTACCCAGGGGTGGGAGAAATGTCTAGGGATACAGATGTGAGATCCAATCTGTGAGGGGCTTCCAGGAATGAGACACACAGTCAAAATGCCACCAGGCAGGTAGTCTCACACTGGGCCAGCAGGTGTGTGTTGGATGAGTTGGTGATGAGAATATCAATAAAGACTAATATTTATCAATCATCAGTGATGGGCCAGGCACATGCAGGGATTCATTTTGGCCTCTTTTTTATTGTTTTTGTTGTTGTTGTTGTTTATTTTCATCCATCTTTATTCTCTGGCCTGTGTGGGCCTCCCATTGTAGTGGCCTCTCTCACTGCGGAGCACCGGCTCTGGGCGCATGCGCTCCAGAGCGCTGGCTCGTAATTGGACACGCCAGCACAGCCGCTCCACGGCATGTGGGATCTTCCTGGGCCAGGGATTGAACTGGTGCTCCTTGCACTGCAAGGCGGACTCTTTACCGACTGGACCACCAGGGAAGCCCCAATGCTTCTGTTTTATATTTTGTTTTGATTGTGTTTGACCCAGAAGCATGGGATGTCAGCTCCCCAATAAACCTGCAGCCCCTGCATTGGAAGGTGAAATCCTAACCACTGGACCACCAGAGAAGTCCTAAGATTATCTGTAATTCTCCCAACAACCCTACAACAAAGGCTCTCTGAATCCAGAGGACTGGAGAAGGGGACCATGGAGGGGGCACTGGGGACGTCTGTAGAGAGCAGGAGGGATCTGGGTGGGTGGAGAGGGGGCAATACCCTGACCTTGCCCACAACCTGCCTGTCAGGAACCCTAAGCATCCATATCTGTGTTGATACAATCATCCCCAGTTCTAAACGAGCAAAGCGAGCCCAAGGTGGAAGGCAGGCCACCTTGGAGGTGAAGCAGTGAGGAAAGGACCTCAGTGAGTGATGAGGACCCACCTGCCCTGGTGGAGAGAAGCAGGCCTGGGGGTCAGGCTGAGGTTGAATCCTAGCTCAACCCCTGCCTGCAAGTGCTGAGGTCAGGAAAACACACCATCCCTCCATAAATCGGGGATTCCCCAGCCCCACCCCGGCCCCCTCTGGTCAGTCTGCGGTGGAGGATTGTCTGTGGTTCCACCAGTACCCAGGGTGGGAGCAATGTCTAGGGATACAGATGTGAGATCCAATCTGTGAGGGGCTTCCAGGAATGAGACACACAGTCAAAATGCCACCAGGCAGGTAGTCTCACACTGGGCCAGCAGGTGTGTGTTGGATGAGTTGGTGATGAGAATATCAATAAAGACTAATATTTATCAATCATCAGTGATGGGCCAGGCACATGCAGGGATTCATTTTGGCCTCTTTTTTATTGTTTTTGTTGTTGTTGTTGTTTATTTTCATCCATCTTTATTCTCTGGCCTGTGTGGGCCTCCCATTGTAGTGGCCTCTCTCACTGCGGAGCACCGGCTCTGGGCGCATGCGCTCCAGAGCGCTGGCTCGTAATTGGACACGCCAGCACAGCCGCTCCACGGCATGTGGGATCTTCCTGGGCCAGGGATTGAACTGGTGCTCCTTGCACTGCAAGGCGGACTCTTTACCGACTGGACCACCAGGGAAGCCCCAATGCTTCTGTTTTATATTTTGTTTTGATTGTGTTTGACCCAGAAGCATGGGATGTCAGCTCCCCAATAAACCTGCAGCCCCTGCATTGGAAGGTGAAATCCTAACCACTGGACCACCAGAGAAGTCCTAAGATTATCTGTAATTCTCCCAACAACCCTACAACAAAGGCTCTCTGAATCCAGAGGACTGGAAAAGGGGGACCATGGAGGGGCACTGGGGACGTCTGTAGAGAGCAGGAGGGATCTGGGTGGGTGGAGAGGGGGCAATACCCTGACCTTGCCCACAACCTGCCTGTCAGGAACCCTAAGCATCCATATCTGTGTTGATACAATCATCCCCAGTTCTAAACGAGCAAAGCGAGCCCAAGGTGGAAGGCAGGCCACCTTGGAGGTGAAGCAGTGAGGAAAGGACCTCAGTGAGTGATGAGGACCCACCTGCCCTGGTGGAGAGAAGCAGGCCTGGGGGTCAGGCTGAGGTTGAATCCTAGCTCAACCCCCTGCCTGCAAGTGCTGAGGTCAGGAAAACACACCATCCCTCCATAAATGTCAACTGCCACTGGGCTGGTTAATGACTCACGCCAACAAAGCATCTCTCTATTGGAGCCTCCAGTGTGGGCACCTTTGGCTGCCGCGGGTGGGTGAGTCAGCATCCTCCCACGTCTCCACCGGTCACCTGTGGCTCTCGGTAACTCAGCCGTAAATCCTCTCCCCACACCGCTTAGATGTCAGCTGGCCCCTGGGAACCCCTGCTGAATTTACGAGCTCTCAAGTCCAGATTCACTGGCAAGGGAAAAGGGGATCATGTTGCCCATGGGGGACCTGGTACTCAGAAGCCATAAACCACACTGGTGACAGCGGCCTGATGGGTTGAGGGCCCTCCTGGGCCGTTTGTGCCCGGCCTAATGGCCACGATGATGAGGCAGGCGCGGTCCGAGAATTCCTGGTGGGCCACTACCGACGCTTTAAATCTGTCATAGGAGGTACAGGGAGGAGTCGCGCCTTTTCATCTTCTTGTTGGGGTGCCTGATCGCGGCCCTTTTTCTTTTCTCTCCTCTGTTCCTCCTCATTTGTCCTACCTTGGCCTATGAGATGGCCACGGCGTTTCGAACACACATGTCGAATTCTGACGTGGGGACACTGGGGAGTGACAACCACTGCGTTTCCCAATCTTGTCTTGTTGTCTTTAGAACAATAGTCCGCTGTGTTCCAGAGCACACAGGCTCATCTTGCAGGGGCAGCTGGAGGAATGAGGGTGCTGGGGTTGCTGTGGAGGCAGGGGGCGGGGTGCCCAAGGCAGAGGCAGACCACGGGACCTTGTGGCTCTGGAGGCAACCCTCGGCCCTGCCCGCCACAGCGTGGTCTAAGCCACCTCCCCTCGACGGCTCTCTCCCTGGACTCAGCCACAAGCCCTTTAAAGGGGCCACTGAAAGGACACGTTGGTACAAGTTCACTCGCCTTGTGTTGGGCACAAAAGTATCCAGGTATTATCCAGTGAGCAATCTCAAATTGAAAGCCAGTGCTTTTATTTGCTCTTAGACTCTGTTTGTGTGTGTGTGAGAGAGAGAGAGGGAGAGAATTAAAAGCAAAAGGGGATATTATATGAACTTATTCATTGGCACAAGGAAGGAAAGAATCTCTGGCTGGCTGTGAATGCTCTTTAATTAAGTAATAAATTTGGAACCAGGGAAATGAGCATCAGTAAAGACACACTTTGTTTAATGATCCATTCATCTGCTGGGCTCTGCCAGGGCACTGCTGCCAAGACACGCCAGCACATGGGCACTCGGGACAGAGGCGGCCCAAGTCCACATTCCAGTTGGGTTCCAGCTGGTGCCGTGTTGAGGGGGAGAGAGAGACGCAGAGGCCCAGAGGCCGAGAGAGACCGAGGCGGGGAGATGGCGATGGCCCAGAGTAACAGCTCTAATTCCATCAAAGGGCTCTGGTGACACTGTGAACCGCCAGCCGCATTCAGAGTGGTTTGTCACTGAAGCCCCAGTGGAATTGACTCAGAAGGCATTGTTGCAGCTCTTCCCAACATGAAACCAAAAGAAAGAGGCTCTGTGTGTGCGTGTGCATATGCGTGTGCGTGTGTGTGTGTAGCACTGTTCTCTGTCATCTTCAACCCTGCCTTACTGCAGAGGAGCAAACCCAGAGGTTTTGATCCCAAGTTCAACTGCAAGCCATTGCCAGGAGCAGAGGAGCCAAAGGACTCCCTGTTTGCTTTTATCCTGAAAATTTGAAGCCTGGCGGGGAGTGAGGCTGGAGCCTGGGGGACAGCTGGTCACCCGGAACCAAGGGCTTTGGGATTCTAGTTCTGTGTCTTTGGGGGACCTGGAGCCCTGGGCCTAATTCCAGAGCTCAGGCTCCTGGTCAGCTCCAGAGAAGCCAATCACAGGACCTCTCTCCCCTTAACAAAGCCCAGAGGCGAGGACACTGGGAATAGATGGGGATGGGGGTGAGGTGGGAAGAGGCTGATCCTTGTGAAGCCAAAGCCCAGCTGCTCACTGTGGGATAGGCCTCTGGGAGTTTGTGGTTTGGGTACTGGAGCATTTCTAGAATCCAAGAGAAGAGTAAAGTGAGGAGGATTTGGGGCACCAGAAAGTGTCCTTCATGTCACTACAGCGCCCCAAGGGTGACTGAAGAGGTCCCTCCCACCTCCATCAGGAATCCCAAACCTGTCACTTGTTTCCAGAATTTTCTCTCCATGTGGAAATATATATATGAGTTTCTGGAGGAACATATATTGTGGAGGAATATGTATTTCTCTCTGTGTAGGGGGGTGAACTTACAAAATGAACCAAATCTTTCCTGCTTTGGCCTCTGATCACTAAAATCTGTGCCTATAAATAGGCCCAGCTCACCAGACAGCCTCGTGATGTGTCGAGAGTAAGTGAACCTGAGACTGCAGAGGAGATGGCCTTCAAAAGACTCCTGACTTGCAAAATTACAGTGAAGAAAGCGTTTGGCATAGGACATTTTAGTCTTGGCCAAATTCAGAGCTTTGCAAAAATATCTTGGGACATTTCACTAAAGCTAGAGCAAAGCCGGCAGGGCCCAGCTCTGGTCATTATAGGTTATTTGCAGCTTGTTTCTTTCCAAAGCAATTTTCTCCTATCTTCAAGCTGAGGTCTTCTGACCCAGCCTGATTTCTCCGGCTTGTGTGCACAGCTCCTGCCTCCACCAGCTGACAGGTGTTTGGAGGCGGCTCTGGAAGACGGCAGGAATGTGAGGGCCCCCGCTCCAGTCCCAGCCTCCCAGAAGACCCTGACCAGCCCTCTGCACACTCCAGAGGCACCCAAGGCAGTGTTAAGGAGCAGCAGGTACATGGGATGCAGCAAACCAGAGATCCGTGCCCCCCAGCCGGGGTGCATTCAGGCAAAGTCGTTCCCATTCAGAGGTCAGCACCATATGGTACCTGAGCTCTGATGAGCAGGGACTCGGGACAGGTGGCAAGAGTGCAGGGAGAGGGAAAGATGGAGCCTGGGCCTCTGCGGGGAGCCTCAGCCCACAGGCCAAGTTGCAGACATGTGGCTGGTGGTTGGGATCTTAACCACACCACCCACTGGGAGGGCTTCACGCGCACTAAGTGAGCTCCTCTGTGAGAAGTTTCCTTAATGTGGAATAGATCTTTAGATGCCTTCTTAGATCCTCTACATCTTTTTGATATTTATTTATCTGGGTCTTAGTTGCAGCACACAGGGTCTTTGATCTTTGCTGTGCATGTGGGTTCTTTCAATTATGGTATGCAAACTCTTAGCTGTGACATGTGGGATCTAGTTCCCCCACCAGGGACTGAACTCGGGCCCCCTGCATTGGCAGCACAGCACTAGAACTCGGGCCCCCCCTGCATTTTTAACGGCATTTTCCTCTTGTCAGATGGAGATTGGCCTTCAAAGACTCTTCCTGCTTTGGCGTCTGATCACTAAGATCTGTGCCTATAAATAGGCCCAGCTCACCAGACAGCCTCGTGATGTGTCGAGAGTAAGTGAACCTGAGACTGCAGAGGAGATGGCCTTCAAAAGACTCCTGACTTGCAAAATTACAGTGAAGAAAGCGTTTGGCATAGGACATTTTAGTCTTGGCCAAATTCAGAGCTTTGCAAAAATATCTTGGGACATTTCACTAAAGCTAGAGCAAAGCCGGCAGGGCCCAGCTCTGGTCATTATAGGTTATTTGCAGCTTGTTTCTTTCCAAAGCAATTTTCTCCTATCTTCAAGCTGAGGTCTTCTGACCCAGCCTGATTTCTCCGGCTTGTGTGCACAGCTCCTGCCTCCACCAGCTGACAGGTGTTTGGAGGCGGCTCTGGAAGACGGCAGGAATGTGAGGGCCCCCGCTCCAGTCCCAGCCTCCCAGAAGACCCTGACCAGCCCTCTGCACACTCCAGAGGCACCCAAGGCAGTGTTAAGGGAGCAGCAGGTACATGGGATGCAGCAAACCAGAGATCCGTGCCCCCCAGCCGGGGTGCATTCAGGCAAAGTCGTTCCCATTCAGAGGTCAGCACCATATGGTACCTGAGCTCTGATGAGCAGGGACTCGGGACAGGTGGCAAGAGTGCAGGGAGAGGGAAAGATGGAGCCTGGGCCTCTGCGGGGAGCCTCAGCCCACAGGCCAAGTTGCAGACATGTGGCTGGTGGTTGGGATCTTAACCACACCACCCACTGGGAGGGCTTCACGCGCACTAAGTGAGCTCCTCTGTGAGAAGTTTCCTTAATGTGGAATAGATCTTTAGATGCCTTCTTAGATCCTCTACATCTTTTTTTGATATTTATTTATCTGGGTCTTAGTTGCAGCACACAGGGTCTTTGATCTTTGCTGTGCATGTGGGTTCTTTCAATTATGGTATGCAAACTCTTAGCTGTGACATGTGGGATCTAGTTCCCCCACCAGGGACTGAACTCGGGCCCCCTGCATTGGCAGCACAGCATCTTAGACACTGAATCACCAGGAGGGTCCCTCTCCATTTTTCTTTTAAATTTCCCACCCGCATCAGTCCATCCTGTGTTAAAACGGCATCCCTCTTGCTGCTCTCTCATGCCTCACTCCATGCTTCGGGACCTGCTCAGCCAGCAGCCAAGCTGTGCAATTCCTCGGTCCCTCAAGGTCATCAGCTTCCATGTTCACCTCCCATCCCCTACAGGCTAGAGGTCACCTCTTGAAGATAAGTCTTCCAAAGTCCTCAAAGAGGTCAATTTCACAGGTAAATCAATCTCCGGGGAATGTGTCCTCAAATCTGTCTCCCTTCAGGTGATCTGACCATAAAGACCATGCCCCCTACCTGTGTCTTCCAACAGTGCGATCAGACTGGGAAGGTAGGGAGGGGTTTAGGCCATGAAAACATCCAATTACCAATACCTTGTGACCTATAAGCCATGACCTTACTCCATCTTCAACACATCCTGCAAAAAGGAAGGGTGAAGGGGACTTCCCTGGTGGTCCAGTGGTTAAGAATACACCTTCCAGTGCAGGGGAATCCGGTGTGATCTCTGTTCAAGGAACTAAGATCCCACATGCCAAAGGGCAACTAAGCGAACACATTGCAACTAAAGAAACCCACGCATCACAACAAATACCTGGTGCAGCCAAAATAAAAATTTTTAAATGATTAAGTAATTTAAAATTAAGTTACAAATAATAATTTAATGGTGAAGGAGATCAAGACCTTCAGAGCAAGGGTTTCTCCAAGGGCATCCACACTTACTATTTCTGATTTGTACACCTGCCGCCTTGATGCTCTGACCTTGTCTCTGAAATGTTTATTCAGAACCACCGCTGAGACTGTCCTGCCTTACACAAGACTTCTAGCTCCTCCCACGAAAGACCTCAGCTTAATGGACTAAACAGGGAACCATTTCTATATGATTAATTAATTATAGTCTCACTAGGAAGGATAATAATATAACAACTTAAATAAGACTGCCAGATCTCGCAGCCAATTTATAAAAAGAACACCAAGAATAACATAATTGCAAAGACGTTCCAGAGGGAGGGAATGTTATGAAAGAGAACACCGAATCGGAAACTCAGCTACCATGGCTTGGGACAAATGCACTCAGTATGGTCCCTCTCCATTTTTCTTTTAAATTTCCCACCCGCATCAGTCCATCCTGTGTTAAAACGGCATCCCTCTTGCTGCTCTCTCATGCCTCACTCCATGCTTCGGGACCTGCTCAGCCAGCAGCCAAGCTGTGCAATTCCTCGGTCCCTCAAGGTCATCAGCTTCCATGTTCACCTCCCATCCCCTACAGGCTAGAGGTCACCTCTTGAAGATAAGTCTTCCAAAGTCCTCAAAGAGGTCAATTTCACAGGTAAATCAATCTCCGGGGAATGTGTCCTCAAATCTGTCTCCCTTCAGGTGATCTGACCATAAAGACCATGCCCCCTACCTGTGTCTTCCAACAGTGCGATCAGACTGGGAAGGTAGGGAGAGGGGTTTAGGCCATGAAAACATCCAATTACCAATACCTTGTGACCTATAAGCCATGACCTTACTCCATCTTCAACACATCCTGCAAAAAGGAAGGGTGAAGGGGACTTCCCTGGTGGTCCAGTGGTTAAGAATACACCTTCCAGTGCAGGGGAATCCGGTGTGATCTCTGTTCAAGGAACTAAGATCCCACATGCCAAAGGGCAACTAAGCGAACACATTGCAACTAAAGAAACCCACGCATCACAACAAATACCTGGTGCAGCCAAAATAAAAATTTTTAAATGATTAAGTAATTTAAAATTAAGTTACAAATAATAATTTAATGGTGAAGGAGATCAAGACCTTCAGAGCAAGGGTTTCTCCAAGGGCATCCACACTTACTATTTCTGATTTGTACACCTGCCGCCTTGATGCTCTGACCTTGTCTCTGAAATGTTTATTCAGAACCACCGCTGAGACTGTCCTGCCTTACACAAGACTTCTAGCTCCTCCCACGAAAGACCTCAGCTTAATGGACTAAACAGGGAACCATTTCTATATGATTAATTAATTATAGTCTCACTAGGAAGGATAATAATATAACAACTTAAATAAGACTGCCAGATCTCGCAGCCAATTTATAAAAAGAACACCAAGAATAACATAATTGCAAAGACGTTCCAGAGGGAGGGAATGTGGAACAGTGGACCCAGCTCTGATTAAGACTGAACTTAGTTCAGAGAGTTTCAAGTTCAAGGTCCACCTACTCAACCTAAGAGTTACCTCCCTTTTCTGAGTAGTTTCTTCCCTCAATAAATGGAAGGATTGAGGGGTATTAGTCAATGCTGTTATAGAGATCCAATAGACACTATGTCTGAAAACTGCTCAGAAAATAGGCTTAAAATACATGGAAAAACGCTCAAGAAATTCCAGGCTAATAGCTGGTACTAAAAATGGAAATAAGTGGAAAGAAGTCTGACCAACGGGGTCCATTCTGTTTTATCAGCAAGCATCCTATTTTTCACTGCACTTTTTCAAAGGACTTCAAGTCCTTTGAAAGCAAGTGGATGAAAAGTCCCCACCAGAATCATCCTAGTTGATTACAGACGACAAAATAGTTGTTATTTATGGATGAGTCAAGGTGATGCTAGCTAGGAGGCTTGCTGGTTGATATGTAGATTGCGGGGTAGGGAGGGCATTAGTAGCATCTCTGTCCTGCCGACCTCCTCCCAGGCCTCTCATCTCCCTCATACTGCCCCCCCTCACCCCCACACTCTTGCCCAAAGCACTACTCAAAGTCTCCTTCCTCGGGTCCCTCAACCATCCTGTGTCTGGTGACCAGTCCCTCAAAGTCTTGCTTAGGGCTTCCCTGGTGGTCCAGTGGGTAAGGAGTCTACCTTGCAGTGCAGGGGGCACCGGTTCAATCCCTGGCCCAGGAAGATCCCACGTGCTGCGGATCAGCTGGACCGGTATGTCCAATTACGAGCCGGCGCTCTGGAGCGCATGTGCCCAAAACCAGTGCTCTGCCACGAGAGAGGCCACTGCAATGGGAGGCCCACACATACCAAAGAATAAAGATGTATGAAAATAAGTCAATAAAAAAATAGTCTTGCTTAGATAACTCTTTTTTTAAACAATGGTTTTTGTATTCGTTTACGTATTTGGCTCTGCTGGGTCTTCGTCGCTGTGCTCGGACTTTCTCTACTGGCAGTGTGCAGGCCTCTCGTGGTGGCTTCTCTTGTTGCAGAGCACGGGCTCTAGGGCACACGGACACAGTTGTCGTGGCTCACAGGCTTAGTAGTTGTGGCACCCAGGCTTAGTTGCCCCGTGGCAGGTGGGATCTTCCCGGACCAGGGATCGAACCTGTATCTCCTACATTCCAAGGCAGTCTCAATCACTGGACCACCAGGAGAGCCCTAGATAACTCTTCATCTCAACCTAAGCCTTTTTCTGTAAAGGACCAGATAGCAACTATTTCAAACTTTGCAGACTATACCGTCTCTGTCAAGATTCCTCCACGCCTGCCTCTGCACCTTAAAAGCAGCTATAGTCAAGATGCCAATGAGTGTGGCTCTGTTCCAATAAAACTTTATCTGCAAAAACAACTGATAGGCCCCCAAACAATTCTTTGGCCTGAGAATCTAAGTCGTTCTTTGGTGTTAGGGGATTATAATAGTTAATAGGTTGGCTCTAAAGGCTCACTTTCTTCTGGGGCTTTTATACTTTAATCCCAAGTCATGACCAATGAGGGACATTTTAGACACTAGGAAAAGTTCACTATAAAAGACACTAGTGCCTTCCAGTGTCTCTGAATCACATCACCTATAGCTAAAGCCCATGAGATTTTGTCGCCTGTCATGCAGGCATTTTCAGACCTCAGAAAGACCTAAGCTTAATTACATCAGTGGCTCTAAAGCTAGAGAGTATGAGGGCCTGTTAAAACCCAGATTAATGGGCCCCACTCCAAGACTTACTGATACAGTAGGTCTGAGGTGGAACCAAAGATTTCGTGTTTCTAACAAATTCCCAGGAAATACTGACACTCCTGGTACAGGGACCATGGTTTGAGAACCGTGATATACATTAAAAACCTAAAGGGTATACTGCCACCTAGTGGATAGTTCTTAGTACTATCCCATGCCAACTATTTTTTGATTTTTTTAAGTGTACTAAAAATTACACATCTTTTGCCATGAAAAAGAATCAAATTCACAAAGTCAACTTGTCATTTGTATGCATGTGATTCCATAAACATATTCAAAGCTTCTTTAAAGAAATGAGGTGTCACATTATTTACAATAACATGGCAGCAACTTTAAATCAACTTAAACCAAAAACAGATTATTTTCCACCAGGGGAAAAACACTTTAAATATCTAAATAGAATAAAACCACTTCTGGCTCTGTTCTTTGGCCACTCTCCCACCACCAGATGCACATGTCTCTTCTGGAAGGAAAAACTCCTCACCCCAGCTCTCCAGTCCACTATTGATAAGCCACTTTGACCTGGTGTCATTGAAGAAATTCAGCAGGAGATTGGCCAAAAACAGTCCGTTTCAGACCCTGAACTTTGTGACCTTTACCCACACAGAAGAGGAACAATAGTGAAGGACCCTAAGGTACTGCCCCCCCCTACCAGATAGCAACTATTTCAAACTTTGCAGACTATACCGTCTCTGTCAAGATTCCTCCACGCCTGCCTCTGCACCTTAAAAGCAGCTATAGTCAAGATGCCAATGAGTGTGGCTCTGTTCCAATAAAACTTTATCTGCAAAAACAACTGATAGGCCCCCAAACAATTCTTTGGCCTGAGAATCTAAGTCGTTCTTTGGTGTTAGGGGATTATAATAGTTAATAGGTTGGCTCTAAAGGCTCACTTTCTTCTGGGGCTTTTATACTTTAATCCCAAGTCATGACCAATGAGGGACATTTTAGACACTAGGAAAAGTTCACTATAAAAGACACTAGTGCCTTCCAGTGTCTCTGAATCACATCACCTATAGCTAAAGCCCATGAGATTTTGTCGCCTGTCATGCAGGCATTTTCAGACCTCAGAAAGACCTAAGCTTAATTACATCAGTGGCTCTAAAGCTAGAGAGTATGAGGGCCTGTTAAAACCCAGATTAATGGGCCCCACTCCAAGACTTACTGATACAGTAGGTCTGAGGTGGAACCAAAGATTTCGTGTTTCTAACAAATTCCCAGGAAATACTGACACTCCTGGTACAGGGACCATGGTTTGAGAACCGTGATATACATTAAAAACCTAAAGGGTATACTGCCACCTAGTGGATAGTTCTTAGTACTATCCCATGCCAACTATTTTTTGATTTTTTTAAGTGTACTAAAAATTACACATCTTTTGCCATGAAAAAGAATCAAATTCACAAAGTCAACTTGTCATTTGTATGCATGTGATTCCATAAACATATTCAAAGCTTCTTTAAAGAAATGAGGTGTCACATTATTTACAATAACATGGCAGCAACTTTAAATCAACTTAAACCAAAAACAGATTATTTTCCACCAGGGGAAAAACACTTTAAATATCTAAATAGAATAAAACCACTTCTGGCTCTGTTCTTTGGCCACTCTCCCACCACCAGATGCACATGTCTCTTCTGGAAGGAAAAACTCCTCACCCCAGCTCTCCAGTCCACTATTGATAAGCCACTTTGACCTGGTGTCATTGAAGAAATTCAGCAGGAGATTGGCCAAAAACAGTCCGTTTCAGACCCTGAACTTTGTGACCTTTACCCACACAGAAGAGGAACAATAGTGAAGGACCCTGGGAATAGGTAACTGTAAACATTTGCATTCTGACATACTGACAATGCATACCCTCTCCCACCTATTCATACGAATTGGTTTTATCTAAGTCCGCCTGGCATAAAATGAAGGGACACCACAATTACCAAGAGCAGAAGACTTGGGATTCCACGCTTGGCAGGGGTGCTGGATCGTTGTCAGCGTGGAGAGACACATGAAGGCTGTGCTACAAAGGATGGCGTGGTACCAGGAGAACGGAAATGACAGGGACCGGAATGGTTTTTGATGCCAACAGTTTATGTTTGATCTCCAGATGCAGTGCAGCTGACAGCTAATTAGTTTGACTTAGATCCACACAAATCTTCTCTCTTTTTTTTCCACACATGCTGTGGGCATGCTAGTGTGAAACTGTGTCTGCCTGGGGTTGCTCTTTGATTGAGATTTCTCTGGAATGAACACACTTGGAATCCCTGAGAAGTCTGGAGCCCCAGCACGTGGACCATCTGGTAAAGACAGTCTTGTTCTCTCCTGTTTGGCCCGAGAGCAGGTAATGCAGTGCTGTCTTTTATTCAAGTGGCCGATTCCAGCCTGACAAAACTGGAGTCGATCCTTTGGTTTCATGTTTCTGAGCACGAGGCCACCATTAACTGCAAACCTCAGCGGTCATGGGTTTCAGTGGGACCGCACGAGGCCACATGTTTGATGAAAAGAATCAAATTCACAAAGTCAACTTGTCATTTGTATGCATGTGATTCCATAAACATATTCAAAGCTTCTTTAAAGAAATGAGGTGTCACATTATTTACAATAACATGGCAGCAACTTTAAATCAACTTAAACCAAAAACAGATTATTTTCCACCAGGGGAAAAACACTTTAAATATCTAAATAGAATAAAACCACTTCTGGCTCTGTTCTTTGGCCACTCTCCCACCACCAGATGCACATGTCTCTTCTGGAAGGAAAAACTCCTCACCCCAGCTCTCCAGTCCACTATTGATAAGCCACTTTGACCTGGTGTCATTGAAGAAATTCAGCAGGAGATTGGCCAAAAACAGTCCGTTTCAGACCCTGAACTTTGTGACCTTTACCCACACAGAAGAGGAACAATAGTGAAGGACCCTGGGAATAGGTAACTGTAAACATTTGCATTCTGACATACTGACAATGCATACCCTCTCCCACCTATTCATACGAATTGGTTTTATCTAAGTCCGCCTGGCATAAAATGAAGGGACACCACAATTACCAAGAGCAGAAGACTTGGGATTCCACGCTTGGCGGGCTGCTGGATCGTTGTCAGCGTGGAGAGACACATGAAGGCTGTGCTACAAAGGATGGCGTGGTACCAGGAGAACGGAAATGACAGGGACCGGAATGGTTTTTGATGCCAACAGTTTATGTTTGATCTCCAGATGCAGTGCAGCTGACAGCTAATTAGTTTGACTTAGATCCACACAAATCTTCTCTCTTTTTTTTCCACACATGCTGTGGGCATGCTAGTGTGAAACTGTGTCTGCCTGGGGTTGCTCTTTGATTGAGATTTCTCTGGAATGAACACACTTGGAATCCCTGAGAAGTCTGGAGCCCCAGCACGTGGACCATCTGGTAAAGACAGTCTTGTTCTCTCCTGTTTGGCCCGAGAGCAGGTAATGCAGTGCTGTCTTTTATTCAAGTGGCCGATTCCAGCCTGACAAAACTGGAGTCGATCCTTTGGTTTCATGTTTCTGAGCACGAGGCCACCATTAACTGCAAACCTCAGCGGTCAAAAGCTACTGGAGGGGGCTTCCCTGGTAGCTCAGTGGTGAAGAGTTCGCCTGCTGATGCAGGAGACACGGTTCGATCCCTGGTCTGGGAAGATCCCGCATGCTGCGGAGCAGCTAAGCCCGTGAACCACAACTATTGAGCCCGTGCTCTAGATCCTCAGAGCCGCAACTGTGGGGTCCATGTGCTGCAACTACTGAAGCCCGTGTGCCCTAGAGCCCGAGTTCCACAGCAAGAGAAGTCAGCACAACAAGAAGACTGCTCACCTCAACTAGAGAAGAGCGCCCCCCACTCCCTGCAACTAGAGAAGATCCTGTGACAGCAGTGAAAACCCAGACTAGCCAAAAATAAATAAATAAATAAATAATCTTTTAAAAGCTCCTGGATGTGAATTCTGTAACTACTAATGAAAAAGTGACTGTGCTGCATTAGCTGCTGAGCTCTTTGGAAGGAATGAGAAAGACATGCAGACCTACAGTTCTGGGGATATCAGGAGCGGCAAGACCCTCCTCTCCCATGGCCCCAGAGGATCAGAGCTAGTGTGTGCCAATAGAGGCTTCCTTGGTGGCTCAGTGTTAAGATCCCGCCTGCTCACGCAGGAGATGTAAATGATGCAGGTCTTTCCTGGGTCAGGAAGATCCACTGGAAAAGAGAATGCAACTCACTGGCGTAGTCTTGCCTGGAGAATCCAACGGACACAGGAGCCTGGTGGACTACAGTTCATGGGGTCACAAAGAGTCATACATAACTGAGCAACTGAACGACGACACTGAGCACGTGTGGTCTTCACAACACGTGCTGTTATTACCCTCATTTTACAGAGGAATCTGAGACATGAAATTGATCACCCTCAGACAGCTGGTCAAAATGGGAGTCCCAATGAGGGCTATTGAGATTTCTCTGGAATGAACACACTTGGAATCCCTGAAGTCTGGAGCCCCAGCACGTGGACCATCTGGTAAAGACAGTCTTGTTCTCTCCTGTTTGGCCCGAGAGCAGGTAATGCAGTGCTGTCTTTTATTCAAGTGGCCGATTCCAGCCTGACAAAACTGGAGTCGATCCTTTGGTTTCATGTTTCTGAGCACGAGGCCACCATTAACTGCAAACCTCAGCGGTCAAAAGCTACTGGAGGGGGCTTCCCTGGTAGCTCAGTGGTGAAGAGTTCGCCTGCTGATGCAGGAGACACGGTTCGATCCCTGGTCTGGGAAGATCCCGCATGCTGCGGAGCAGCTAAGCCCGTGAACCACAACTATTGAGCCCGTGCTCTAGATCCTCAGAGCCGCAACTGTGGGGTCCATGTGCTGCAACTACTGAAGCCCGTGTGCCCTAGAGCCCGAGTTCCACAGCAAGAGAAGTCAGCACAACAAGAAGACTGCTCACCTCAACTAGAGAAGAGCGCCCCCCACTCCCTGCAACTAGAGAAGATCCTGCGGCAGCAGTGAAAACCCAGACTAGCCAAAAATAAATAAATAAATAAATAATCTTTTAAAAGCTCCTGGATGTGAATTCTGTAACTACTAATGAAAAAGTGACTGTGCTGCATTAGCTGCTGAGCTCTTTGGAAGGAATGAGAAAGACATGCAGACCTACAGTTCTGGGGATATCAGGAGCGGCAAGACCCTCCTCTCCCATGGCCCCAGAGGATCAGAGCTAGTGTGTGCCAATAGAGGCTTCCTTGGTGGCTCAGTGTTAAGATCCCGCCTGCTCACGCAGGAGATGTAAATGATGCAGGTCTTTCCTGGGTCAGGAAGATCCACTGGAAAAGAGAATGCAACTCACTGGCGTAGTCTTGCCTGGAGAATCCAACGGACACAGGAGCCTGGTGGACTACAGTTCATGGGGTCACAAAAGAGTCATACATAACTGAGCAACTGAACGACGACACTGAGCACGTGTGGTCTTCACAACACGTGCTGTTATTACCCTCATTTTACAGAGGAATCTGAGACATGAAATTGATCACCTCAGGTCAGACAGCTGGTCAGTGGAGAAGCTGGGATTTGATCCCCAATGTCCTTCTCTATGCCTCCCCGGTGTCTCTTTTGATAAAGAACCTACCTGTAATGCCAGAGACCCAGGTTGGATCCCTGGGTCGGGAAGATTCCCTGGAGAAGGGAATGGCAGCCCACTCCAGTATACTCGCCTGGAGAATTCCATGGACAGAGGATAGACCATGCTCTTACCCACTGCACCTTAAGACTGCATAAGTCGGGCTTGGTCTAAACCATACGTGGCAATTCAAGCACTATTAACTGGTCAAGGGAAAGGCAGGTGTGGCCTTCACTAGTCTAAGTAGAATTATACCTCACCTGCTACCATGACCTCACAGTGGACTGAATGGGTCTCCCTGTCCCCTGACTTTGGGCTTGGCTGTGTGACGTGTTTCAGCCAATGGGATATTTCACCATGTGACTCGGACTGGGGCTTGAAATGTGTCTGTGCCATTGGTGTGCCCCCTTGTCCTCATGGGTCCCAGAAACAGATTCATGGGGCCAACTCAGACTGGACTAAAACTCAGAGCCAGACCCAACTGCACCCAGCTTTCATCAGCAAGCCTTGGCTACCCCACTGGCTGTAGACATCATGCACCAGTCAGCTTATGATCGTAACCTAGTCAGTGATATTTTGGGAAAAGTTTCCAGAATACATTGAACTTCCAGAGGAGAAAGATTTTTGGACCTCATCCCTCTCTTCCTCCCTGGGCACAGGCAAGAGGCCATGGTACCAAGTGCTGGCACCATCTGGTGTGCACAGGCAAATAACACAAAAACAAAATGCCCATACACTGAGAATGCCAAAGAAGAAAAAAAGAACTGATGCTAGGTCCTGGATGATCTTGCAAGCCACCAAACAATTTTGTACTTCTGTATTTTTTTTTGAAAAGCAATCTTTGTTCAAGCCAGCATTATTTGGGAATCCTATTATTTAGAGCCAAAGCCATTCTTAACTGCTATGGGTTGAAGTATAGAGTGAATAACTATAACATTTGACCACCTGGAACAGTAGGTAAGTCTAGGGAAGAAAACACTTAGCTGGAAATTTCACCACAAATTCACCAAGAAAAAATCAGGGCTTGGTTGGTTATGAAGAGAATTGATATCACACAGGCAACTAACAGGTCTTCTTGCATTCTTAGATAAAATCTGCTGGCTCATACATTCTTTTAAATACCTTGCCAGACTCTGTTTGACAATGTGTTTTGACATGGTTTTTGTTGTTGATGGTGTTTAAGGTTGCAATACTCAGCATTAAAGACCTGAACTAAGGTAGTGGGAATGGGAAAATAAACATATTGTTAGGAATTTCTGGATCAAGTTGGAGGAGGAAGAACTGTTACAAAAGCTGTATCTTCACATCTTCTTTTTTCTTTAAGTTGGTCAAATACCTCCAAATATAGCAGGAGGGAAGTCACAAATCCTTGCTAATATCAATCAATCCTTGCTGTTACTTCTTCTGGAGTGATTAGTTTAGAGTTGCCCATGGATTTCCCAGGTGGTGCTAAGGGTAAGGAATGCACCTACCAATGCAGGAGACATAAGAGACACAGGTTCAATCCCTGGCTCAGGAAGTCCCAGAAACAGATCAAGACTGGACTTAAACTCAGAGCCAGACCCAACTGCACCCAGCTTTCATCAGCAAGCCTTGGCTACCCCACTGGCTGTAGACATCATGCACCAGTCAGCTTATGATCGTAACCTAGTCAGTGATATTTTGGGAAAAGTTTCCAGAATACATTGAACTTCCAGAGGAGAAAGATTTTTGGACCTCATCCCTCTCTTCCTCCCTGGGCACAGGCAAGAGGCCATGGTACCAAGTGCTGGCACCATCTGGTGTGCACAGGCAAATAACACAAAAACAAAATGCCCATACACTGAGAATGCCAAAGAAGAAAAAAAGAACTGATGCTAGGTCCTGGATGATCTTGCAAGCCACCAAACAATTTTGTACTTCTGTATTTTTTTTTGAAAAGCAATCTTTGTTCAAGCCAGCATTATTTGGGAATCCTATTATTTAGAGCCAAAGCCATTCTTAACTGCTATGGGTTGAAGTATAGAGTGAATAACTATAACATTTGACCACCTGGAACAGTAGGTAAGTCTAGGGAAGAAAACACTTAGCTGGAAATTTCACCACAAATTCACCAAGAAAAAATCAGGGCTTGGTTGGTTATGAAGAGAATTGATATCACACAGGCAACTAACAGGTCTTCTTGCATTCTTAGATAAAATCTGCTGGCTCATACATTCTTTTAAATACCTTGCCAGACTCTGTTTGACAATGTGTTTTGACATGGTTTTTGTTGTTGATGGTGTTTAAGGTTGCAATACTCAGCATTAAAGACCTGAACTAAGGTAGTGGGAATGGGAAAATAAACATATTGTTAGGAATTTCTGGATCAAGTTGGAGGAGGAAGAACTGTTACAAAAGCTGTATCTTCACATCTTCTTTTTTCTTTAAGTTGGTCAAATACCTCCAAATATAGCAGGAGGGAAGTCACAAATCCTTGCTAATATCAATCAATCCTTGCTGTTACTTCTTCTGGAGTGATTAGTTTAGAGTTGCCCATGGATTTCCCAGGTGGTGCTAAGGGTAAGGAATGCACCTACCAATGCAGGAGACATAAGAGACACAGGTTCAATCCCTGGCTCAGGAAGATCCTCTGGAGACAGACGTGGCAACCGACTCCAGTATTCTTACCTGGAGAATCCCATGGACAAAGGAACCTGGCAGGCTACGGTCCTTAGGGTCGCAGAGTCGGACACAACTGCAGTGTCTTAGCACACACAAACGCACATGAGAAGCAGCATAACATAACAGTCTAATCTGAGAAGCCTTTTGCTTTCCTAGTAAGGCAGCCAGGGCTTCCCTAGTGACCCAAATAGTAAAGAATCTGCCTGCAGTGCAGGAGACCCAACTTTGATCCCTGGGTCTGGGAGGCCCCTGGAGAAGGAAATTGCAGCTCACGCCATTGTTCTTGCCTGGAGAGTTCCACGGACAGAGGAGCCTGGAGAGGTATAGTTCACGGGATCGCAAAGAGTCAGACACGACTGAGTGACTAACACACACACAGTAAGGGAGCTACACTCCCTGATTCCCCCTTTCTTCTTTCTGCTTGGGTCATGTATGTCAGGCTTGGAGCTGTTCACAACAGCTTTCTTGTGCCATGAAGTAACAAGCATGAGGAGAAACTCAGCGTGCCAAGGAGAGTGGAGCAGACCTTGCGTTCCTGTTGGCAATGCTGAGCAGCTGCACGAACCCTAGATGCCTGCCCCTCATCTTCCTGTTAGCTGCTGCTGAAGAAATTTATGACCAATGCATGGTTTGATTTCAGGACAAATGTGACATATACAAAATTGGTAGTTTTCTACTCTAGAAATAAATACCTAGAAATAGAAATGAGCGGAAATAGTTACAAGGTAGAATATTTATTTATATATATTGGCCAAGCCTGTGGCATGTGGGACTTTCTGACCAGGGATGGAATCTCATGAATTTTTAAGTTGGAGGAGGAAGAACTGTTACAAAAGCTGTATCTTCACATCTTCTTTTTTCTTTAAGTTGGTCAAATACCTCCAAATATAGCAGGAGGGAAGTCACAAATCCTTGCTAATATCAATCAATCCTTGCTGTTACTTCTTCTGGAGTGATTAGTTTAGAGTTGCCCATGGATTTCCCAGGTGGTGCTAAGGGTAAGGAATGCACCTACCAATGCAGGAGACATAAGAGACACAGGTTCAATCCCTGGCTCAGGAAGATCCTCTGGAGACAGACGTGGCAACCGACTCCAGTATTCTTACCTGGAGAATCCCATGGACAAAGGAACCTGGCAGGCTACGGTCCTTAGGGTCGCAGAGTCGGACACAACTGCAGTGTCTTAGCACACACAAACGCACATGAGAAGCAGCATAACATAACAGTCTAATCTGAGAAGCCTTTTGCTTTCCTAGTAAGGCAGCCAGGGCTTCCCTAGTGACCCAAATAGTAAAGAATCTGCCTGCAGTGCAGGAGACCCAACTTTGATCCCTGGGTCTGGGAGGCCCCTGGAGAAGGAAATTGCAGCTCACGCCATTGTTCTTGCCTGGAGAGTTCCACGGACAGAGGAGCCTGGAGAGGTATAGTTCACGGGATCGCAAAGAGTCAGACACGACTGAGTGACTAACACACACACAGTAAGGGAGCTACACTCCCTGATTCCCCCTTTCTTCTTTCTGCTTGGGTCATGTATGTCAGGCTTGGAGCTGTTCACAACAGCTTTCTTGTGCCATGAAGTAACAAGCATGAGGAGAAACTCAGCGTGCCAAGGAGAGTGGAGCAGACCTTGCGTTCCTGTTGGCAATGCTGAGCAGCTGCACGAACCCTAGATGCCTGCCCCTCATCTTCCTGTTAGCTGCTGCTGAAGAAATTTATGACCAATGCATGGTTTGATTTCAGGACAAATGTGACATATACAAAAATTGGTAGTTTTCTCTACTCTAGAAATAAATACCTAGAAATAGAAATGAGCGGAAATAGTTACAATAGCACTAAAAATTAGAATATGCATATATTTTTATTTATATATATTGGCCAAGCCTGTGGCATGTGGGATCTTAGTTCCCTGACCAGGGATGGAATCTCTACCCTCTGAATTGGGGTTTGCCACCTGCCTCTGCAGAGATTGGTCTCTTCTTAACTTTTTGAATGTGTGAAGTACAGCAGCTGTTTTATCCCTCTTGTGGGATTTGAGGAGCATAGCTTCAAAATCAGTCATATTTGTTTATTTGTATTTTGTAGTTTTTTTCAACCCAAGAAGCAAACATTCAGCCTTTCCCTAGAAAGGAGGATTAAAAGGACACGTGGTCATCTCCTCCTGGGAGAACACCAAAATTGCAACCAGCTGTTGAACAACCATCAACAGGAGGTCGCTGGAAACCACCAAAAAAGATTCCCCACGTCCAAAGACAAAAAAGAAACCGCAGTGAGATGGTAGGAGGGGTGCAATCACGATAAAACCAAATCCCATACCCACTGGGTGAATGACCCACAAACTGGAGAATACCAAGGAAATTAACCCACTGTCGTGAAGGTTCTGAAAACCACGTCAGGCTTCTGAAAAAGGGACTGGGAATCCCCAGGGAATCTGGACTTGAAGGCCAGCAGCATTTGATTATAGGACTTCCACAGGACTGGGCGAAACAGACACCAGTCTTGGAGGGCACAAACAAAGCCTTGTATGCAGCAAGACCCAGAGCAAAGGAGCAGTGACCCCAGAGGCGACCGAACTAAAACTAACTGTTAGTGTGGGAGGCTCTCCGATGGAGTCGTGGGTGGGCAGGGGTTCACCACAGGGACACTGGCAGCTTCAGGCAAGAAAGGTCCCCCTGGTGTAAACCCTCTTGGGGTTCGCTATTAAGCCTACCACAGAGCCTGCAGACCCCAGGTGTGGGTCACTTCAGGCCAAACAACTAACAGGGAGGGAGTGCAATCCCGCCCATCTGCAGGTGGATTAAAGCGTTACTGAGCAAGGCCCTGCCCACCAAAGCAAGACCCAGTTTTTCCCATCACCAGTCCCTCCAATCAGGAAGCTTACACAAGCCTCTTCACCTCCTCCAACATAGGGCTGAGAGAGCAGCAAGAAGTACAGTCCTACAACTGGCTAAACAAAAACCGTATTACAGGGCTTCCCTGGTGGTCCAGTGGGTAAGGACACCGCCTTGCAGTGCAAGGGGCGCCGGTTCGATCTATGGCCTGGGAAGATCCCACGTGCCGCGGATCTGCTGGACTGATGTGTCCAGTTGCCGATCCGGAGCATGCGCCCAGAGCCGGCGCTCTGCGACAACAGATGCCGCCGCAATGGGAGGCCCACACGTGCCAAGGAACAAAGATGGAGGAAAATGGACAGATGAAAGACCAATAGAAGTGGCCCACCTGCTCCCCTCCCTCCCCACCCCATCCCCACCAAAATAAATAAATAAATAAATCTAAAAAAAAAAAAAAAAGAGAACCGTATTACAGACAGTTAACCACGGTGAAAAAGCAGAGTTATATCCTAGAAGAAGGACCAAGATAAAGCTCCAGAAAAACAACTAAATGAAGCAGAGACAGGCAAACTGTCAGAAAAAGAACTCAGAATAATGATAGTGAAGATGATCCAGGATCTCAGGAAAACAATACAGAAGATGCAAGAAATGTTTACCAAAGAACTAGAACTATGAATAAGCAGATGAACAATACATTAGAAGGAATCAACAGCAGAATAACTGAGGCAGAAGAAAGGATAAATGACCTGGAGGACAGAATGGTAGAAACCACTGCCGCAGAACAGAATATAGAAAAAAGTGAAAAAAATAGACAGCCTAAGAGACCCCCAGGACAACATTAAATGCACCAGCATTCACATTATAGATGTCCCAGAAGGAGGAGAAAGGACCTGGGAAAATATTTGAAAATAATACCTGAAAAAGTCCCTAACATGGGAAAGGAAATTGTCAACCAAGTCCAGGAAGCACAGAGGGTCCCAGTCAGGATAAACCCAAGCAGGAACACATCAGGACACATAGTGATCAAACTGACAAAAAGACAAAGATTCAGGAAAAACAACAACCTACAAGGGAACTCCTATCAGACTATCAGCTAATTCTCAACAGAAACTCTACAAGTCAGAAGGGAATGGCATTATACATTTAAAGTGATGAAAGGGAAGAACCTACAACCAAGAATACTCTACCCAGCAAGACTCTCCTTCAGAGTTGGAGAAATCAAAAGCTTTCTAGATAAGCAAAAGTTAAGAGAATTCAGCACCAGCAAACTAGCTCTACAACAAATGCTAAAGGAATGTCTCTAGGCAGGAAGCACAAGAGAAGGAAAAGACCTACAGAAAATAAACTCCAAACAATTAAGAAAATGGTAATAAAAACATACATACTGATAATCACCTTTAATGTAAATGGATTAAACACACCAACCAAAAGACAGACTAGGGGTTTCCCTGGTGGTCCAGTGGTTATGAGTTTGCCTTGCAATGCAGGTGACTCTGGTTCGATCCCTGGTCTGAGAAGATCCCCACATGCCATGCAATTAAGCCTGTGCACCACAAATACTGAGCCTGCATTCTGAAGTCCATGACCCCAAAATAAATAAACATTAAAAAAAAAAAAAAAAGACTAGCTGGATGGATGAAAACATGTGCAGGCATACATTTCCACTAACCACATCACTCTGCTTGACCCAAGTTGTATGTAATTATTTCATATTGTTAATCATGTTTCCATTATGGGTTACAACTGTAATTACATTTTTTGTCTGGCCATTGATTGTGGAAACTGATAAACATCTTTCACTATTGTGATTATGTAATATTACTCGCTTAATACCATTCAATTATAATGTCAACAGAAAAAAGAACTCTGTATCACCAAAACTATTTAATAGAAAAACCTGCAATCACTTTTTAAAATCCAGATGCATATCAGAATTACCTTGAAATTTTCTGAAAAATACAAATGCCCAGATATTGCTTTATTTTCTCCAACACTCCAGATGTTTCCATTAAGCAGTTATATTTAAAAACAACTGGACAGGGCTTCCCTAGTGGTCAAGTCACTAGGACTGAACCTAGTGCCCCTTGCACTGGTTCAGTCCCTGGCCCGGGAAGATCCCATGTGCCACGGAGCGGCTGGACCAGTGTGTCCAATTGTGAGCCAGCGCTCTGGAGCGCGTGAGCCCAGAGCCAGTGCTCTGCAATGAGAGGCCACTGCGATGGAAGGCCCACACAGGCCAAAGAATAAAGATGAATGAAAATAAATGGATAAAAAAATCAATGAGGCCAAAAAAATTGTAAAAAAATATTTTTAAAAAATTGGACTGATTTTTTATCATGTTTCATGTTTTCTATTTCATATTCAGTGCTCCCATTTCATTTAGTTTTCAATGTCTCCAAACAATTAAGAAAATGGAAAAATAAAAAAAAATAGCAAATAAACTGGGGGGCCTACAGAAAATAAACTCCAAACAATTAAGAAAATGGTAATAAAACATACATATTGATAATCACCTTTAATGTAAATGGATTAAACACACCAACCAAAAGACAGACTAGGGGTTTCCCTGGTGGTCCAGTGGTTATGAGTTTGCCTTGCAATGCAGGTGACTCTGGTTCGATCCCTGGTCTGAGAAGATCCCCACATGCCATGCAATTAAGCCTGTGCACCACAAATACTGAGCCTGCATTCTGAAGTCCATGACCCCAAAATAAATAAACATTAAAAATAAAAAAAGACTAGCTGGATGGATGAAAACATGTGCAGGCATACATTTCCACTAACCACATCACTCTGCTTGACCCAAGTTGTATGTAATTATTTCATATTGTTAATCATGTTTCCATTATGGGTTACAACTGTAATTACATTTTTTGTCTGGCCATTGATTGTGGAAACTGATAAACATCTTTCACTATTGTGATTATGTAATATTACTCGCTTAATACCATTCAATTATAATGTCAACAGAAAAAAGAACTCTGTATCACCAAAACTATTTAATAGAAAAACCTGCAATCACTTTTTAAAATCCAGATGCATATCAGAATTACCTTGAAATTTTCTGAAAAATACAAATGCCCAGATATTGCTTTATTTTCTCCAACACTCCAGATGTTTCCATTAAGCAGTTATATTTAAAAACAACTGGACAGGGCTTCCCTAGTGGTCAAGTCACTAGGACTGAACCTAGTGCCCCTTGCACTGGTTCAGTCCCTGGCCCGGGAAGATCCCATGTGCCACGGAGCGGCTGGACCAGTGTGTCCAATTGTGAGCCAGCGCTCTGGAGCGCGTGAGCCCAGAGCCAGTGCTCTGCAATGAGAGGCCACTGCGATGGAAGGCCCACACAGGCCAAAGAATAAAGATGAATGAAAATAAATGGATAAAAAAATCAATGAGGCCAAAAAAATTGTAAAAAAATATTTTTAAAAAATTGGACTGATTTTTTATCATGTTTCATGTTTTCTATTTCATATTCAGTGCTCCCATTTCATTTAGTTTGCTTTCCAATGTCTCCATCCTTTTTTTGTTGTTCTTTCTCAACCTTTCATCAAGTGCACTAGAAAAACTTTTGTATACATATATTTTAGAAAATTTATGAATTTTTGCCTAACTAAAAAATTTATATTTTGATTCCACTTGTTTGACTGAGGATGAACAAAATGCTAAAGACTTCTATTTTTAAATATATGCAACAAGCAACAAAGGTTTACAATATGGCATAGGGAACTATATCAGTATCTATAATAACCTATAATGGAAAATTTCAAAAATAGTACATGTATATGTATAACTGAATCACTTTGCTGTGCACCTGAAACACAAGTCAATTATACTTCAATAAAATATATAAAGAAGAAAAGAAACATATTTTCAGAGGTAGCATCAAGGCCCTTTGACCAGATCTGATTAACTGCACATAGACTGCATGTTAGAAGAAACAAAATAAGAACAGAAATAAAAAGTACTACATAAATTTTAAAAGGAGATTATCATCAGTAGTATTTTATGTAAACACAAAAGCTGAAATATTTGTGAAATTTCCTGAGTTTCAGCTTTTTGTAACTGGAATGTCCTAGTTAGGTACTGAGCATTTTTATCAACACATAGAAAAAATTATACCAATCTTTCACTCTTTTTATTAAAATAGGACTATTACTGTGATAATAGTATCATGGCATTTTTATCTTTCAGATACACAGTGCAATATTTATATATGAAACTATGCATTTAGTATTTTGCTTCCAAATAACATGGGAGTTATAGAGGAAAGTGGAAACAGAGATGAAGCAAAGACTGGCAAATGATGGCTACTGAACCTAGTGCCCTTGCACTGGTTCAGTCCCTGGCCGGAAGATCCCATGTGCCACGGAGCGGCTGGACCAGTGTGTCCAATTGTGAGCCAGCGCTCTGGAGCGCGTGAGCCCAGAGCCAGTGCTCTGCAATGAGAGGCCACTGCGATGGAAGGCCCACACAGGCCAAAGAATAAAGATGAATGAAAATAAATGGATAAAAAAATCAATGAGGCCAAAAAAATTGTAAAAAAATATTTTTAAAAAATTGGACTGATTTTTTATCATGTTTCATGTTTTCTATTTCATATTCAGTGCTCCCATTTCATTTAGTTTGCTTTCCAATGTCTCCATCCTTTTTTTGTTGTTCTTTCTCAACCTTTCATCAAGTGCACTAGAAAAACTTTTGTATACATATATTTTAGAAAATTTATGAATTTTTGCCTAACTAAAAAATTTATATTTTGATTCCACTTGTTTGACTGAGGATGAACAAAATGCTAAAGACTTCTATTTTTAAATATATGCAACAAGCAACAAAGGTTTACAATATGGCATAGGGAACTATATCAGTATCTATAATAACCTATAATGGAAAATTTCAAAAATAGTACATGTATATGTATAACTGAATCACTTTGCTGTGCACCTGAAACACAAGTCAATTATACTTCAATAAAATATATAAAGAAGAAAAGAAACATATTTTCAGAGGTAGCATCAAGGCCCTTTGACCAGATCTGATTAACTGCACATAGACTGCATGTTAGAAGAAACAAAATAAGAACAGAAATAAAAAGTACTACATAAATTTTAAAAGGAGATTATCATCAGTAGTATTTTATGTAAACACAAAAGCTGAAATATTTGTGAAATTTCCTGAGTTTCAGCTTTTTGTAACTGGAATGTCCTAGTTAGGTACTGAGCATTTTTATCAACACATAGAAAAAATTATACCAATCTTTCACTCTTTTTATTAAAATAGGACTATTACTGTGATAATAGTATCATGGCATTTTTATCTTTCAGATACACAGTGCAATATTTATATATGAAACTATGCATTTAGTATTTTGCTTCCAAATAACATGGGAGTTATAGAGGAAAGTGGAAACAGAGATGAAGCAAAGACTGGCATTTAAGTTGATGGCTACTGAAGATGGGCACTGAATATTTAGAACTGACTGTATTATGCCTCTTTTGAACATGTTTGCAATTTCCTGTATAGAAAAGTTTTAAATGTCGAATGGAAGCATGTATTTCTGTATACATAAATGTATAAATACAAATATTTGTTTTACTTGTTGGCTGTGCTAGGACTTCATTGAGGTGTGCGGGCTTCTCCAGCTGCAGCACATGGGCTTAGCTGCCTGGTGGCAGGTGGGATCATAGTTCCGCAAGCAGGGATTAAACCTGGGAAGGCAGATTCTTAACCACTGGACCACCAGGGAAGTCCCCAAATACTTGTTTTAAATGATAAAATGGATTCTATTCCACAAGATGTGTACCTTTTTAAAAGGGAACTGTACCTGATGGCTATTCATGGGAGGACAATTCTGCTTCCTGAACTTGATTCTAAGCAGCCCTGCATCCAGTGAGCCTGCCCAGCCCTTCAGGAGCCACTGCCACCTTCCTTGCCACCATCCTTAGCTATGGAGTCTACAACTCCACACAGTCCCCAGTCCAGTTCTAGATTTTATCAAATTCATGGAAATATGCAAAGTAACAATGACTGCATTTATGTATGCTGGCAGCATTTCTTAAACCCAAACGGCTTCAAAGATTCAACATACACATTTAAAATACATAGAAAAATAATAGAATTTATACAAAGTAGATTTTTACAAAACAAGTACATAACAAGAAATATATCTTATATTCAAGCACAGAAAAAATGTAGAAATATACATGGAAGTATACATTAAAGAAAAAACATTTATTTTTAAATGCCGGGTGGGACAGCACAGACTGAGTTCTAGTTTATGGTATAACTCTGAAGAGAATTTCCATTTGCTACCAGGAATTCCCACTCCATTCTCAAGTTTCTAAACAGTTCCTGATGGGATTAGACGGCTGTTCCTCTTTCCAAATTCTGTTTAATTTCAGCTGTGTACTTCCCATAGAACCTTTCTGCCTTCTTGTTGAATTTGGCATTCCTTTCATTGATGTAATCAATATCTGCATCATCATTATAAGGACGTCTCCGGCTGTATTTGTCTCGTTTTTCAATTCTGAGAGAAGAAAATAAAATTCTCAAAACAGCATTTCTTTTTGATATTAATAAAGCCTAGCCAAATAGGATAGAATCAGGGGTGCAGGAGCCCAGATTTGATCACATTGAAGTTGAAACTGTCAATCAACAGCACATCCCTGGCTATGCATCATGAAATTCAATAAATACAAACACACTTCAGAATATTTCTAAAAGCACAATGATACACTGCCAGAAACTATGCACATGAAGTAAAAGAAAACATTAACAACAGTAAGTATACCAATGACCACAACTAATATGAACGGAGTATACAGTATGTACTAGCCACTAATGTTAATACTGAAGTGTATTAGCTCTTATAACATAAATTCATTTTTATCAGTCCAGGAAAAACACGTATTCCACAAGATGTGTACCTTTTAAAAGGGAACTGTACCTGATGGCTATTCATGGGAGGACAATTCTGCTTCCTGAACTTGATTCTAAGCAGCCCTGCATCCAGTGAGCCTGCCCAGCCCTTCAGGAGCCACTGCCACCTTCCTTGCCACCATCCTTAGCTATGGAGTCTACAACTCCACACAGTCCCCAGTCCAGTTCTAGATTTTATCAAATTCATGGAAATATGCAAAGTAACAATGACTGCATTTATGTATGCTGGCAGCATTTCTTAAACCCAAACGGCTTCAAAGATTCAACATACACATTTAAAATACATAGAAAAATAATAGAATTTATACAAAGTAGATTTTTACAAAACAAGTACATAACAAGAAATATATCTTATATTCAAGCACAGAAAAAATGTAGAAATATACATGGAAGTATACATTAAAGAAAAAACATTTATTTTTAAATGCCGGGTGGGACAGCACAGACTGAGTTCTAGTTTATGGTATAACTCTGAAGAGAATTTCCATTTGCTACCAGGAATTCCCACTCCATTCTCAAGTTTCTAAACAGTTCCTGATGGGATTAGACGGCTGTTCCTCTTTCCAAATTCTGTTTAATTTCAGCTGTGTACTTCCCATAGAACCTTTCTGCCTTCTTGTTGAATTTGGCATTCCTTTCATTGATGTAATCAATATCTGCATCATCATTATAAGGACGTCTCCGGCTGTATTTGTCTCGTTTTTCAATTCTGAGAGAAGAAAATAAAATTCTCAAAACAGCATTTCTTTTTGATATTAATAAAGCCTAGCCAAATAGGATAGAATCAGGGGTGCAGGAGCCCAGATTTGATCACATTGAAGTTGAAACTGTCAATCAACAGCACATCCCTGGCTATGCATCATGAAATTCAATAAATACAAACACACTTCAGAATATTTCTAAAAGCACAATGATACACTGCCAGAAACTATGCACATGAAGTAAAAGAAAACATTAACAACAGTAAGTATACCAATGACCACAACTAATATGAACGGAGTATACAGTATGTACTAGCCACTAATGTTAATACTGAAGTGTATTAGCTCTTATAACATAAATTCATTTTGTTCTGCCTGATCAGTCCAGGAAAAACACAACTATCGGTATTAAGAAACACAAATATACAAAAGTAAATTTATTAGAACATTCGTATTTCTTTCAGAGAATGCCATGGTTGTTAAAGGAAAAATAATAATTTCTTTAAAGAGAACAATTTTCTTTGTAATTTCCAACTGTAACAACTCAATTTCATCAATATTTTGCATCTTCATTCCACATCACATGAACTCAGTTCATACCTGCTCTCTGTACCCAATATCATTAGAGATGCAAGGTCAGAAACCGTTAAGTAGAATATCTGTCTTAATTCATTCTAAGCACATTATGTCTGTTTTGTCATGAAACATTTAAAATTTCAAGCTGCTGCATGGAGTACTCACTGTTTTTCCAGGTCTACGACCATCCTGTCAATTTCCTCTGCGGAAGGCACATGTGTTCCATGAAGAAGACTGTTGGATGTTGGGAAAAACTCTTCTCCACTGAAAAGACAGCAACGTGGACTTGGAGTAACACTGTACTCCAGATTTTCAAACTAAACTACCATTCACGATGAGAGATAAAATACATAAACATCTTTACTGTGAGATCCTATTGCACTTTTTTTTTGAGGGCAGGGGGAGGCCACTTCTATTGGCCTTTCGTTTATTTATTTTCATCCATCTTTGTTCTTTGGCCTGTGTGGGCCTCCCATTACAGTGGCCTCCCTCGCTGCAGAGCACCGACTCTGGGCGCATGCGCTCCAGAGCACTGGCTCGGTAGTTGGACACATTGGTCCAGCCGCTCCGCGGCACGTGGGATCTTCCCAGGCCAGGGATCGAACCAGCACCTCTTGCACTGCGAGGTGGTGTCTTTAACCACTGGACCACCAGGGAAGCCCCCTATTGTACTTTTTAAAAGAAAAAAAGATACAGAATTATAAAGTAAGAAAGGAAAAAATTGCGTACTCCAACATCTTCATTCTACAGATGAAAGAGCCAAAGGTCAGGGATTGGCTTCTAGGCTCAGGTTCTCTTTCCACTACAGCAGGCCAGCAAACTCCAGTGTCTGTTTCTATAAACAGTCTCACTGACCCACCCATCTGTCTGTCTCCTCTACGGCTGCTTTCACATCACAAAGGCAGAGTGAAGTAGCTGTGACAGAGACCACATAGCCTCTAAGCCTAAAATATTTACTATCTGATCCTGTACAGCAGCAGTTCACCCATTCTGACACTAAAGCATTATGTGGCCCGAAATATCTGAGTGACTATGATAACCTGGGTGTTAAATTCTCAACATCAGTTGCAGAATGCCCAGCTAAAAGGATAACCACGTAGCCAGCTTAACTGCTGTGGATGAGCAATGAACAGTGTCATCAAGCGCTGAAACTATTCTTAAACAGCCGCCGAGGAATGCCCTGGGGTCCAACGGCTGAACATCCACCTATCAATGCAGGGGACACAGGTTTGATCTCTGGTCTATGAACATTCCACGTGCCACAGAGTAACTAACCCCATGCCTCACAACTACTGAACCCTGCATACTCTAGAGCCCATGTGCTGCAACTACTGAGCCGGAGTGCTGCAATTAATTAGAGCTTATGCTCCACAACAAGAGAAACCACCACAATGAGAAGCCCATGCACCTCAACGAAGAGGACCTCCCACTTGCCACAACTCGAGACAGCCCACACGGAACAAGAAAAACCCAGCACAGCAAAAATCCAACAACAAAAAAACCTAGCTACTGATAACCCATACAATACGCACTGCAGTGTGTTTGTATTTATATATATATATTTATATATACGCACAGGATTAATACATCAGCATCAGTTCAGGATGAAAAAGGACCTGCATCGATCCCGTCTACTTACTGCTTCTCCCTCTGTCTCTCATACGCTTCCATGTCGGGTTTGATCTGTTTGGTCAGCCGATGATACTGGCGAAGCTGGGCAGCAGCATAATCTAAAAATAAGATGAGAATCGAAAATGATATATCTCCTTATTTGGTCCTTACTATTCAGAGAAAAATCAAAATCATTAGTAATAACGTACACACGAATCTAAGCACAGCCTCTATGCTGAAGATGCTAACCACACAGGTTTTCATTTTATCACAATGAACAAAGGGATCCAGCTAACTCAAGTACAGCCTTTTTCACTTCTGCCCTATAAGATGTATTTGTATTTTTCTTGGGAATAAGTTTCTTGAAGAATATTCCACAAAAGGGCATATCCTTTCTTAAAACCAGAAACAGTGGGGCTTTCCTGATGGTCCAGTGGTTAAGACTCTGTGTTTTCAATGCAGAGGGCGGGTTCAATCCCCGGTCAAGGAACTAGATCCCACATGCCACAACTAAGACTCAGCGCAGCCAAATAACTAACTAACTTATATATAAAAAAACAGAAACACTGAAGGTGTGTTTATCTCACGTAGTATATAAAGGTCAGTCCTGGGTGTTAAATTCTCAACATCAGTTGCAGAATGCCCAGCTAAAAGGATAACCACGTAGCCAGCTTAACTGCTGTGGATGAGCAATGAACAGTGTCATCAAGCGCTGAAACTATTCTTAAACAGCCGCCGAGGAATGCCCTGGGGTCCAACGGCTGAACATCCACCTATCAATGCAGGGGACACAGGTTTGATCTCTGGTCTATGAACATTCCACGTGCCACAGAGTAACTAACCCCATGCCTCACAACTACTGAACCCTGCATACTCTAGAGCCCATGTGCTGCAACTACTGAGCCGGAGTGCTGCAATTAATTAGAGCTTATGCTCCACAACAAGAGAAACCACCACAATGAGAAGCCCATGCACCTCAACGAAGAGGACCTCCCACTTGCCACAACTCGAGACAGCCCACACGGAACAAGAAAAACCCAGCACAGCAAAAATCCAACAACAAAAAAACCTAGCTACTGATAACCCATACAATACGCACTGCAGTGTGTTTGTATTTATATATATATATTTATATATACGCACAGGATTAATACATCAGCATCAGTTCAGGATGAAAAAGGACCTGCATCGATCCCGTCTACTTACTGCTTCTCCCTCTGTCTCTCATACGCTTCCATGTCGGGTTTGATCTGTTTGGTCAGCCGATGATACTGGCGAAGCTGGGCAGCAGCATAATCTAAAAATAAGATGAGAATCGAAAATGATATATCTCCTTATTTGGTCCTTACTATTCAGAGAAAAATCAAAATCATTAGTAATAACGTACACACGAATCTAAGCACAGCCTCTATGCTGAAGATGCTAACCACACAGGTTTTCATTTTATCACAATGAACAAAGGGATCCAGCTAACTCAAGTACAGCCTTTTTCACTTCTGCCCTATAAGATGTATTTGTATTTTTCTTGGGAATAAGTTTCTTGAAGAATATTCCACAAAAGGGCATATCCTTTCTTAAAACCAGAAACAGTGGGGCTTTCCTGATGGTCCAGTGGTTAAGACTCTGTGTTTTCAATGCAGAGGGCCGGGGTTCAATCCCCGGTCAAGGAACTAGATCCCACATGCCACAACTAAGACTCAGCGCAGCCAAATAACTAACTAACTTATATATAAAAAAACAGAAACACTGAAGGTGTGTTTATCTCACAGGCGTAGTATATAAAGGTCAGTCTTACCTGAAAATCCCAGGTCAGGGTTTTTCCTCCTCTTTTTCCTCTCCCACCTTTCTGCATCTTCTGCACTGATCTCTAGCAACTTCACTTTCTCATAGTCTTCCCCTCTTGCTGCACATTCCTAAAAAGAAAAGGAAAAAAAGCTAATGCCTGCGCTTAGGACATAAGCAATTATTTGATCTATTTTAAGTGAAAACTGAATAAAAATGCCAAGCAATACATTGAAGATCACAATTCGTATGTAAAGGAGAAATCTGGTTACCTGTATGGTATATAAGAAGTGAGGACATCAATTGAAAAAATAATGATTATTCCACATTTATCAGGTGTCAGACACTCTTTTAAGTGTTTTAAATGCACTGACTCATTTAATTTCATAGTTAACTCAAATAATTATTACAGATCCCATTTGGTAGATGAGAAAACACAGGCACAGGAAGTTAAATTACTTGCCCAAAGTGCTGCAGCTGGTAAAAAGCATTTTTTTCACTGTCTCAATACAATAGAATAAACCACTTATGAAGAGAGCGGATCAGTTCCTAACCTTTTTCTTTTCTTCTTCTTGTAGTTCCCATTCCAACCTAGCTTTTTTGGCTTCCCAATTTGCAGGTAACTTAAGTCTTTTATCTTCTTCAACAACTTCCTGATGATTTAATTTACGAGCTTCATTCTAAAATGATGAACACAATAAGGCTGCTGGCTGAAACAAAAAAATCAATCCAAACAAATGTTTCCCCTTTAAGGAAGGCCAAGTTAACCACATCAACAAGGGTATTCCATTTTATCCTAAAAACAAGAGAACCATCAAATGATTTTTAAGCAAGATCTTACATTTGTATATATAGTCAAGAAATGTGTTGGGCTTCTCTGTGGCTCAGTGGTAAAGAATCTGCCTGCCAATGCAGGAGACTGGGGCAACTAGCAACTAGCACCACAATTAGGGAGCCCACGTGCCCTGGAGCCCACACTCCACAAGAAAAGTCACCACAATGAGAAGCTTGCAACTAGAGAGCAACCCCTGCTTGCTGAAACTAGAGAAAATGCCCACACAGCAACGAAGACCCACCTCGGCCACAAATAAATAATTAGGAAAAAAAAAAAAAAAGAAATGTGTTGAGCTGCACTGGTTTACTATTCCAGATACCTAGGAGTTAATGTCTCACATTATGAAAAAAACTACTCTACTTTCAATTCCCTTTTAATCCGAACTCAGAGAAGCTGCCTAGATTTGAGGCTTGGGCTTTAATATCTATCATAATATCTCTAATCTTTCCCAAGTACTCCCTTCTTCCCTTTAAATATTTTATCGGTTTACATTATGGCAAAGGAAAGGCACTTTCCCATTTAAATTATTCTATGAAGAGTCTGTTTCAAAATAAATGCAACTGCATAAAGCAAAACACGATATTATTTTAGGGACAACTTAAGTTAGATGCTTCTAGGGTCACAGGCTGGTGGCAGTTCGTCCAGGAAGATGTGTCTTTCAGTATCTAACCCCACGTCCTTTACGCGGTCCCTCCACGTAAATACGTAAGTGTGTCTAACTCTTTATTAAGTTTTCTGGATAACAAGCCTTCTTTCAACAACTATTTCTCACAGACTCTTGGCCCTGGCAACGTCATCCGGTTGAGGACACCAGCAACACCCGTGTGGCCAAAGCTGTGTGCTGCACGGACGGCAACAGCAAACTACGAGACAGTTCAGTGAGAAGGTGTTAAGAGGAGCAACTTAAAGAATCTGACTTTCTATCAGATGACTGGAGGAAAGGTCCAAGGAACCTCTGGCTTCATTCTAAAATGATGAACACAATAAGGCTGCTGGCTGAAACAAAAATCAATCCAAACAAATGTTTCCCCTTTAAGGAAGGCCAAGTTAACCACATCAACAAGGGTATTCCATTTTATCCTAAAAACAAGAGAACCATCAAATGATTTTTAAGCAAGATCTTACATTTGTATATATAGTCAAGAAATGTGTTGGGCTTCTCTGTGGCTCAGTGGTAAAGAATCTGCCTGCCAATGCAGGAGACTGGGGCAACTAGCAACTAGCACCACAATTAGGGAGCCCACGTGCCCTGGAGCCCACACTCCACAAGAAAAGTCACCACAATGAGAAGCTTGCAACTAGAGAGCAACCCCTGCTTGCTGAAACTAGAGAAAATGCCCACACAGCAACGAAGACCCACCTCGGCCACAAATAAATAATTAGGAAAAAAAAAAAAAAAGAAATGTGTTGAGCTGCACTGGTTTACTATTCCAGATACCTAGGAGTTAATGTCTCACATTATGAAAAAAACTACTCTACTTTCAATTCCCTTTTAATCCGAACTCAGAGAAGCTGCCTAGATTTGAGGCTTGGGCTTTAATATCTATCATAATATCTCTAATCTTTCCCAAGTACTCCCTTCTTCCCTTTAAATATTTTATCGGTTTACATTATGGCAAAGGAAAGGCACTTTCCCATTTAAATTATTCTATGAAGAGTCTGTTTCAAAATAAATGCAACTGCATAAAGCAAAACACGTATATTATTTTAGGGACAACTTAAGTTAGATGCTTCTAGGGTCACAGGCTGGTGGCAGTTCGTCCAGGAAGATGTGTCTTTCAGTATCTAACCCCACGTCCTTTACGCGGTCCCTCCACGTAAATACGTAAGTGTGTCTAACTCTTTATTAAGTTTTCTGGATAACAAGCCTTCTTTCAACAACTATTTCTCACAGACTCTTGGCCCTGGCAACGTCATCCGGTTGAGGACACCAGCAACACCCGTGTGGCCAAAGCTGTGTGCTGCACGGACGGCAACAGCAAACTACGAGACAGTTCAGTGAGAAGGTGTTAAGAGGAGCAACTTAAAGAATCTGACTTTCTATCAGATGACTGGAGGGAAAGGTCCAAGGAACCTCTGGCTTAGGCAGAGTCAGGAAGTCAGGGCATTCTATGCCTGGGTGTCTTCAGTTTTTACACAGGAGGCGGGAGCAACAGAGTGGGGTGAGCGCTGTATTTGTCACTGGTGTTAGCAGTAGACAGTGCTGTGTGGTCACGTCCACGGTCAGCTTTGGTGTTGTCACACTGTGGTAGTCGGAGTGTGGGTCTGCATTTCGTGAAACCACGGCCAAGCTGTCAGTCAGGGCCCTTTGAGGTGAAACCGTCAAGCGCTGCTTTTTTGTTTCTCAGCTCCAACGGCAACCAGCGGGCTGCTGGACTCTTACCCTCGATATGAATTCTTTTCCTCTGCATCTATTCCCTCAACTTGGAAGAGTTTACTACCATCATACAGCTGGGAGGCTGTCAGTAAGAGACCTCCAAACTAGCCCAACTAAGTTTAAACAAATGAGGGCGGAAGGATAGGAGAAAGCACGTCCATTTCCAAACGTAACTCCTACCTGCTGCCCCGTTAAGAACCACCGGGAAAGAACTCTCATCAGCTCAGCAGTTCTGTCACACGCACTGGTGCGACTTCCTCATCCCCCTACAAACGCCCACGGGCCTGGCCAAGGAACAAGTGTCAGGAGGTCTCCGGGACAACTCACCCGCTTCAGGTGCAGCTCCCGGAATTTGCGCAGTCTCTGTTCGCGCTTCTGAGCGGCCAACTCCTCGGCTGCTGCAGGAGGCTGCTGCTCCTCCGCTCCATCTACTGGCGCCTACGACGGAGGAGACGTTGACGTTGGGGGCCGATTCGGCTTCTCCCCAGACAGCCCAGGTGATTCCCCGCGGGCCCAGCCGGGCCGAGCCCGCATCGCCGATCCAGGACCCACATTATCTGAGCCTTCCTGACTCGGCACACAAGTACCTCCTCCATCTCTCGCCCTTGCTGTTCCTCAGGACCACCCCACCCACCCAACTAAGGCCCCTGGGTCGAACCAGCGGCACCTACCTTCTCGGCAAAAGTCGCAGCCGCCATCTCAAACTGTTCTTGCCCACTTCCGGAAACAACACCCAGCACTTCCGCCGTCCTTAGCCTACCATAAACCCCGCCTCTTCCGGCAGCCTCAGGACTTTAGACCCAATCACTGCCCCTTTGGCAGAGAGGTGTTTTCCATTGGACAGGGTATTGCGCAGCCGCAAAAGACAGTAAACGAGGAGGTGCGGAGGGGCGGGGCGAGGGCGAGGGCGAGGGCGGGGCGGGGCGGGACGAGGGCGGGGCAGGGCGGGGCGAGGCGGGGCGAGGGCGAAGGAGGGGAGGAAAGGGGTAGGAGGGTTTTTGGTCTTGGGGAACATGGCCAAGCCAAAACCTTGTGGAAAGTTACTTCAACTGTGTGCCTCACCCTTAAGCGAAAAGTTTTCCATTCAGCGCTTAGGCTGTGTCACCTTCCCAAAGGCAGGTCTCCCCTGGCTATGTTGTCACGCGTAAGCCCTTAGTACTTTCTTACGGCACCATTTTCATTCTCTTCAATGTATGTATGATATTTTTCAAGTTTGTTTTATTTTCCTTTTCCCCACAAATGCAGGAGAGCAGGGCCCATCCCATCCCACTCATTCTTCCGTGCTCAGCAGGGAAACTACGCCAGAATTAATAATAGTGCTAAAGTTGATGTAATCCGTTAAGGTGCTGGGTACAAGAGGACAGGAAAGCCTAGGGTGCTGCCGTCAATGGGGTCCGCAAAGAGGCAGACACGACTTAGCAACTGAACAACAATAAAGGTGCTGGATACAAGAGGAATGTATGAAAATATTTTTTTTCTTCACTAAAATTATTAATTAGATGTGGAAATATAAAAGTAGTCCCCCAAATGGAAAGATTTGCATGGTTAGCACGAGGGAAAATACGAAATAGGTTTAAGTAAAAAAAAGATAAAAATTTCAATAAATGATGGTTTTTCTGGTAGGAAGACAATTGAAAAATGTATTATCACAAAAGATTAGCTCCAATAAGTATAAATGTTATTTAATCAAAACCTCAGTGGGTTGTTTTTATTTTGGAAATGGAAATATGACAAAAATTTTAAAGTTCAATGACACACGATCTGTGAGCCTGTGAAAAATCATGAATGACTACATGGCTAGTAGTGTTGCCAACCAGGGTTCTTGGACTCTCTTAATCTGTAGAAATTGATAAAGAGGCCAGATGAATTCAAAGTGTTACTGGGAATCTTGCTGCAGCAGGAGGAACTGAAAACAAGCAACAAGTGCGCCTGCTGGGTTCCTGAGATGGGGAGGGCTGAGCTGGTCCCTTAAACGGAGTGAGGGTGGGGGCAGATTTGCCCACCTGCTTGGTGGTGCTGCCCTGCACAGGGAGGGCTTCCCTGGTGGCTCAGAGAGTCAAGAATCCTGCCGCAGGAAGCAACAGTTAGAACCGGACAAGGAACGATGGACTGGTTCCAGGTTGGGAAAGGAATACATGAAGGCCAAATATTGTCAACCTGGTTATACGCAGAGTAGTACATCGTGTGAAATACCTGCTTATATGCAGAGCACACTATGTGAAATACCAGCCTGGATGAAGCTCAAGCTGGAATCAAGATTGCCAGGAGGAACAGCTGGTTCATCTCTTTCAGGAACTGTTTTGACTGCCAAATTATACCAGTAAATCAGGACTCTTTCCTTTCATAACTTGTAAAAACATGTTCTACAAATGAGTATGTATTTTCATACTTATATATTTCACACTTGTTTTAGAAAAATCTGTCTTGTATTTCTGTGTTTTAGGTGTGTACTTAATGTGTGTACTCCGCTAGGTTTAAAATTCTTAGATACAAGTACATCATCTCACATTACAAAATCTCATCATCATCATCATGGTATTTGTCACATTTTGACTTGACCTGGTTCAACTTAGGAGCTTCAGATGCTAAACTGGTACTAATTCTTCTTGCAAGTCATGGTAGGTAGTGAAAGAAAGCCAATGGCTATTGGAATTCACTCTCACTTCCCGCCTCCCCCTATCTGCCTGAAGCAGTCACAGTTAACAAGTGTTTGCCTGTCTCATGCTCTACTCCATGGCCCTGGTGTATTATGTTGCAAACACTAGAGAGTAAGACACTGATCCTCCAATGGTATTTTGTAAATACGCTATCCTTCAAAAAGCAAATATGCCTTGGAATAAGGTAAGTCGAAATACTTGGGGCTTCCCTGGTAATCCAATGGGTGAAGAGTCTGCCTTGCAGTGCAAGGGGTGCCGGTTTGAACCCTGGCCTGGGAAGATTCCACGTGCCACGGAGCGACTGGACTGACGTGTGCAACTACAGAGCCAGTGCTCTGGGGCACATGCACCCAGAGCCACTACTCTGCAACAAGAGGGGCTACTGAGATGGGAGGCCCACACAGGCCAATGAACAGAGATGGATGAAAATAAATAGATGAAAGACCAATAGAAATGGCCAAAAAAATGAGTAGGAAGCTGTGATTTAGCTGGTGATCGATGTATATAGATGGTTATATAAGTGCTATTAATAAAGATATATTCAATGTACTGTGAATAGGGAAATTTTAGCACTACAGTGCATTCATATGTTTATGGAATGAGACAGAGCTACACTGAAGAGATATTCTTACCTATATATAAAGAGAGGTATGTCCAGGCATAGAAAGGAAAAAAATAAAAATCCCAGGATGTATATTGTACTATTTCCAGTGAGTGGAATTTTTTAATTTAATTTGACACATATACCCATGCTGCCCAATCTTATCAAGAGTAATAAGATGCCATAGTTTTCTGTTATCCAGTATTTTCAAAGAAATAAAATTTAATACATTTCTACTAAGGGAAAAGGAGGGGAGGGAAAAATAGGTTTCACAGACATGATACTGACCTGGGTTTAAAGGACAAATAGGATTTCTCCAGTAGCTCAGATGGTAAAGAATCTGCCCGTAATGCAGGAGACTCAGGTTTGATCCCTGGGTGGGGAAGATCCCCTGAAGAAGGAAATAGTAACCCACTCCAGTATTCCTAGAGAATTCCATGGACAGAAGAGCCTGGTGGGCTATAGTCCATGGGTCGTAAAGAGTCAGACACAACTGAGTGACTGTGACTTTATTTCTCCAAAGGAGAGAAGCACTCCTAACAGTCAACCAAAAATCAGATGTCAGTATGATCAGAAGACTACTGTCTGAAGTTGACTGGGTGAAAAGCCACTAATTCAAACAGGAATAAGCTCAGTAGAGGAAAGGCTCATTTTGAAAAGCTGAGACAAACATTGGGAAGGAATTCAGAAAATTGCTAATCCTCAATTAGCAGATGATGGTTTAAGGCAGAATGGAGGAACCTGGCTACAGAGGTCGTAGAAGTCAGTCAAGGATAGAATCCTAACAGTGGGCAATAAACAAACAGCCACCGTAGACAACAGAAGAGGTCAAAGACAATGTATAGCAATCTGCCTGAACGACAGAAAAACTTGAGAAAAGATACCATAAATAGTGAAAAAAGGATCTTCATAAGAACAAATTTTATATCACTAGGCAAGCTTGATAAGGATGGAGCAGGAAATGGCAACCTACACCAGTTTTATTGTCTGGAAAATTCCATGCATGGAGAAGCCTGGCAAGCCACAGTTCATGGAGGAGACTGGTGGGCTACATATAGTCCGTGGGGTCACAAAAGCGTTGGAATGACTTAGTGACTAAACAACAGACCTGAACCTAACATTTAGGGCTGTGCTTTCCAAAAGTCTTAAACATAGGAATAAAAATCCCAGGATGTATATTGTACTATTTCCAGTGAGTGGAATTTTTTAATTTAATTTGACACATATACCCATGCTGCCCAATCTTATCAAGAGTAATAAGATGCCATAGTTTTCTGTTATCCAGTATTTTCAAAGAAATAAAATTTAATACATTTCTACTAAGGGAAAAGGAGGGGAGGGAAAAATAGGTTTCACAGACATGATACTGACCTGGGTTTAAAGGACAAATAGGATTTCTCCAGTAGCTCAGATGGTAAAGAATCTGCCCGTAATGCAGGAGACTCAGGTTTGATCCCTGGGTGGGGAAGATCCCCTGAAGAAGGAAATAGTAACCCACTCCAGTATTCCTAGAGAATTCCATGGACAGAAGAGCCTGGTGGGCTATAGTCCATGGGTCGTAAAGAGTCAGACACAACTGAGTGACTGTGACTTTATTTCTCCAAAGGAGAGAAGCACTCCTAACAGTCAACCAAAAATCAGATGTCAGTATGATCAGAAGACTACTGTCTGAAGTTGACTGGGTGAAAAGCCACTAATTCAAACAGGAATAAGCTCAGTAGAGGAAAGGCTCATTTTGAAAAGCTGAGACAAACATTGGGAAGGAATTCAGAAAATTGCTAATCCTCAATTAGCAGATGATGGTTTAAGGCAGAATGGAGGAACCTGGCTACAGAGGTCGTAGAAGTCAGTCAAGGATAGAATCCTAACAGTGGGCAATAAACAAACAGCCACCGTAGACAACAGAAGAGGTCAAAGACAATGTATAGCAATCTGCCTGAACGACAGAAAAACTTGAGAAAAGATACCATAAATAGTGAAAAAAGGATCTTCATAAGAACAAATTTTATATCACTAGGCAAGCTTGATAAGGATGGAGCAGGAAATGGCAACCTACACCAGTTTTATTGTCTGGAAAATTCCATGCATGGAGAAGCCTGGCAAGCCACAGTTCATGGAGGAGACTGGTGGGCTACATATAGTCCGTGGGGTCACAAAAGCGTTGGAATGACTTAGTGACTAAACAACAGACCTGAACCTAACATTTAGGGCTGTGCTTTCCAAAATGGAAACCACCTACCATACTGAGACTAGTGACCGCTTGGAATGTGGCTAGGGCAAACTGAGATATGTTTTAAGTGTAAAATACACATTGAATCACAACACCTACCAAAAATGGTAGACTATCAGCTTTTCACATAAAATGTTGAAATACTTTTGATATACAGGATAAAAAGTGAATTTACGCCTTTTTACCTTTTTCACTGAGGCTCTCCTTTCTACTGGACAGCACTGAATCTAGTCTCTTGGTACAATTTGTCAGCACCTGCTTCCAATTATCGTCCACAAATTAGGATATGGTTTATCACACCTGGGCAACTCCACCCTACTTATGTAAGAACAGTCTGGGAATTCGCAGTTATCTTTTGTTACAAAGCCCAGGAGAGAATGAACACAGTACTCCTGGCCACAGCCAAACAAGGTCAAGTTAGGTACAGGACTTCATGGGGTGATTATGAAAAAATGGAAGAAGTATACATTCTTTTCAGCCTACTAGGTAGTAAAAAGAAAATGAGTTAATAAACCAATTAAAGAGAAAATAGGGAAGCGTCAAGACCGAAGGAAAAGAACACTGCAGAAAGGACTCTTAAAAGTGGCACATAAAGGAAAAAAAAAAAAGTGGCACATGTCCATAGCAGGTAGCCAAATGTTATATAATAGGTTTGGTTAAAGAGGTTACGTTGACTTGTTTACTTAGTAAGGGCTGTGTTCAAACAAGTCACAATAAAAGCAGGTGCTTTTCTGCTACCAGCTAAACAAAGGTGAAAATGATCTTAGCATTCTGTCATCAGTTCACTGCAAAAGTCTCCCTTACAAAGAAATCCTTTAAGAGTTCTGTAATTTGCTGAGGATACCAACAGACCACACAAACAGGGTGTTCGTGTTAACCACATTTTCAAAACAAACCCTAAAACAAACTCGCTCACATTTAGAAGCAGGTTACCCTCCCAATAAAACTACTCTTAACCTAAAGGGAAAAGACATTTTATCAGAAAAGACCTTCGTCCTAGGAAATTCCTTGTTTACATCAAGTGCTACTGGCTTAAAAGATGAGAATGTGAGCAAGACTACTTAAAAGATAGTAACAAATTTTGTGTCCAGGGACGTGTATATCCAAGTCTTTGTACATTTAAATTTCTCATAGGGTCAAAGCAGCTCTTATTTAATAAGTTCTACGCATTTTCCTGTAAATGATTACTTACCAGTTTCCAGCTCTGGTTCAAGATGGCAGAGCAGGACATGCGCTCATCCCTCTTGTGAGAGCACCAAAATCACGAGCTATGGAACAACCACTGACAGGAAGATGTTGGAACCCACCAAAAAGATACCCCAAGTCCAGAGACAAAGAAGCTGCAGTGAGACATTAGGAGGGGCACAACTGCGATAAAATCAAATCCAACCTCCACTAGTGGGTGACCCACAAACTAGAGAACAGTATCAAAGTTCTCCCACTGTTGTGAAGGTACTGGATTTCCAGCCTGGGGATCTGACAAAGGGACTGGGACTTCCCAGGGACTCTGGTCCTGAAGGCCAGCGGGACTGATTATAGGACTTCCACAAACTGAGGAACAGAGGCTCCCATCTCAAAGGGCACAAGCAAAATCCTGCACATAGCCAAGACCCAAAGGAAAACAGCAGTGACCCTACAGGAAACTGAACCAAAACTGCCTGCTAGTGTTGTGAGGGGGTCTCCTGCAGAGACATGGCTCACCAAAGGGACGGGGGCATTGGCAGCAGCACTCCTGGAAAGGCCCCCATGGCATAAGCCCTCTTGGAAGTCACCATTAATTCTACCATAGAACCCTGTAGACCTCAGGGCTGGGTCACCTCAAGGCCAACAGAAGGGAGGGAGTACAACCCCACCCATCAGCAGACAATCGGATTAAAGCTTTACAGAGCAAAGCCCTGCACACCAGAGGCAGATCCACTGCTAGTCCTTCCCATTAGAGAATTTACTCAAGCCTCTCAGCCTCCTCCTTCAGAGGGCAGACAGAAGAACCCAGAACCACAGTCCCAAAGAAGCTTCAACAAAAACCACATTATAGAATCAGGATGAAAAAGCAGAAAGTTATGTCCCAGAGGAAAGGACGAGACCCCAGGAAAACAACTCAATCAAGTGGAGACAGGCAACCTTCTAGAAAGAGAATTCAGAATAAGATCATCCAGGGTCTCAGGAAAACAACAGAAGAATGAAGAATAATGAAGAACAGGGTAGTGTCTCTTGTTTTAAAACCAGATCCTATATCCAAATCCATGGATTGTTATCGTGCTACCTTACCTGGGAGTTTGTGATAGACAGTGAAGCTATTCTTCATTAAAAAGACCCATTATATAAAACACACGCAATCAAATGAGACTAAAATTATAAAAACAAGTTTATTAACAAAATATTTACAACAGAAACAGTTCAATTACTGTTTGTTTTTAAAAATTGTTCATTTCTATACAACAGATCCATATTATATAAAACATTTACAAGTGCATATATACAAGCATTCCACCTGTGTGTAACCTGTGGTCCATTTGTGCTATCTCCCATCTGCAAGAGAAATCTAAAATATTATTTAAATAATTATTTACATCTTTTTGTTCTCATTTGTAACTGCCACAATTACCACTATATAGTTCACAGGAATGGAGTAATGCTAGAAATACAAGCTTGCAAAAAGAAGTGCATTTCAGGCAAACTTAGCTATCTGGCTTTCCTTTTTTAAACTGGTATCCACAGAACATATGGACTTTTCTTCTTATCTATTTTTGGGGATCCAGAAGAGGTCTCTTCAGTAGTAGCTTTAGCTAATTTCTGAAGCATTGGCTTTGCTACAGAATTCTGTAGGAGAAAAAAATTCTTAAGTCAGCTTCCCAACCACATACTAAATTTTATACTTAAACATTAGCTTTTTCAAAAAATACACTAAACAGGGCCTCCCTGGTGGTCCAGTGGGTAGAGTCCACCTTGCACTGCAAGGGGTGCCAGTTCGATCCCTGGCACGGGAAGATCCCACATGCCACGGAGCAGCTGGACCGGTGTGTCCAATTAGGAGCCAGGGCTCTGGAGCGCATGCGCCCAGAGCTGGTGCTCTGCTACAGGAGAAGCCACTGTAATGGAAGGCCTACACAGGCCAAAGAACAAAGATGGATGAAAATAAATAAATGAAAGACCAATAAAAGTGGCCAAAAAAAGTCATTAAAAAAAATACACTAAATAGACTGTTGGGGGATTATATACACCAGTAAACAAGAAAACTCTGTAAAAACATAACTTCACTGTATACCTGAAGCTAATGCAGCACTGTAAACCATATATATCCCAATAAATAATTTAAAAAATACACTAAATAGAAGATACCAACCAAATGCAAAGCCAAGACACTACAGAGGGAAATTCGGCACATGCAAGGCATGCTGAATAGGAAGGTAATAAGGTGGTTTTAAAATTTTGCTGATTAAGCCTTTAGCTAATGATTCTAATTACGGGATATCTGAGATTGTAAGACATTTCAACATTCAAGGACAATGGGAATAGAACAAAACACAAATTGAGACTGAGAATGTGGATATTAGAGTAGGAACCTATTATATTGGTCACTTGCAAGAACCACACTAAAAGTATTAAAAAATTCTATTCAGTGGCTTAGTAGGCATCATATCACCACCACAATGAGCCAACAAAACACTGTAAGTCCACATAACAGAAATACATCCTAAGTGCAGTTTTTGAGCAGTCAGTGCTTAGACATACTTACATTAGAGCTAAAACTATGCTTTTTGCTGGGAAGACTTTTACTGGGGTTTTTCGTTTCATTCTTGCTGTCTGGCTTTCCTTTTTTAAACTGGTATCCACAGAACATATGGACTTTTCTTCTTATCTATTTTTGGGGATCCAGAAGAGGTCTCTTCAGTAGTAGCTTTAGCTAATTTCTGAAGCATTGGCTTTGCTACAGAATTCTGTAGGAGAAAAAAATTCTTAAGTCAGCTTCCCAACCACATACTAAATTTTATACTTAAACATTAGCTTTTTCAAAAAATACACTAAACAGGGCCTCCCTGGTGGTCCAGTGGGTAGAGTCCACCTTGCACTGCAAGGGGTGCCAGTTCGATCCCTGGCACGGGAAGATCCCACATGCCACGGAGCAGCTGGACCGGTGTGTCCAATTAGGAGCCAGGGCTCTGGAGCGCATGCGCCCAGAGCTGGTGCTCTGCTACAGGAGAAGCCACTGTAATGGAAGGCCTACACAGGCCAAAGAACAAAGATGGATGAAAATAAATAAATGAAAGACCAATAAAAGTGGCCAAAAAAAGTCATTAAAAAAAATACACTAAATAGACTGTTGGGGGATTATATACACCAGTAAACAAGAAAACTCTGTAAAAACATAACTTCACTGTATACCTGAAGCTAATGCAGCACTGTAAACCATATATATCCCAATAAATAATTTAAAAAATACACTAAATAGAAGATACCAACCAAATGCAAAGCCAAGACACTACAGAGGGAAATTCGGCACATGCAAGGCATGCTGAATAGGAAGGTAATAAGGTGGTTTTAAAATTTTGCTGATTAAGCCTTTAGCTAATGATTCTAATTACGGGATATCTGAGATTGTAAGACATTTCAACATTCAAGGACAATGGGAATAGAACAAAACACAAATTGAGACTGAGAATGTGGATATTAGAGTAGGAACCTATTATATTGGTCACTTGCAAGAACCACACTAAAAGTATTAAAAAATTCTATTCAGTGGCTTAGTAGGCATCATATCACCACCACAATGAGCCAACAAAACACTGTAAGTCCACATAACAGAAATACATCCTAAGTGCAGTTTTTGAGCAGTCAGTGCTTAGACATACTTACATTAGAGCTAAAAACTATGCTTTTTTGCTGGGAAGACTTTTTACTGGGGTTTTTCGTTTCATCTTCTGTCAGCCTGTCTGATAGCTAGATGGATAAAAGAAAGTCAATGTTAGAAATCATACCCTTGTAGGTATAAAAGCAGCCCAAGTGTATTATAAGTTTATCTGTAGACACACATCAAGTTGGATCTAACCAACAGTTAACACCCTAAAATAACAACGCACTTGAGTTTTCCCCATGACAGAAGTCACTCTTCTCCATGAAACAGCATTGTATCTATCCCTCTGATGAAAATTCAAATAATTTGGAAAGTAAAGTCATACCAGAAAAAAGCTAGTTTCAAAAGAACTAAGGCATCTAGAGCCCATCCAGTTGGGCACCTAATCACCTGAAAAACCAACTCAACTCATATTTGTCTACCACTAACACTTAGGCATGGGTTTCCCAGGTGGCTTAGTGGTAAAGAACCCGCCAGCCAATGTAGGAAACTTAAGCGGTGCAGGTTCGATCCCTGGGTTGGGAAGATTCCCTGGAGGAGGGCACGGCAAGCCACTCTAGTATTCTTGCCTGGAGAATCCCATGGCCAGAGAAGCCTGATAAGGCTACAGTCCATGGGGTCTCAAAAGAGTTCAACATGACTGAAGTGACAGCACACAGGCACACAATGCTTAGGCAAACCCACATCTGTGTCTGATGATAACCCACCTTTCCTATGTTAACTGAGTGCACCAACTCCTAATTCCCTTAAACCTTTAAAGCTATGAATTTTATGCTGCACATTTCTGGAGAATTGTAATAAACTTATCTGCAAGTGAAGCAGGCCTCTTCTTCTGCAATCTCTCAAAACATCTGGAATATATTGCATATATCATGAAAGGGACATCTATATAAGATGCCCATCATTACAAAGTAAACTTTTGTTTAAAAATCATCTTTAGCATCTTATCCAAATAGTGCCTGTTCCAAATTCTAGCATGCACAGGAATCTACCAACAAAAAACTAAGTTTTCAGTGTGTCAAGAAAAACTTCAAAATTAGTTAAACCTCTGATGCTTTTGCACATGTATCAATTACCAACAGATTTTCTTCATCAATGTCTGGAGACCACATTCATCATTTCTATAAGACAGAAATAAAGCAGATAAACTATACTGTATGTTGAGTATAGAATTTGTGGGAACATAATGCTGCAAATGAAAACTATAGATAAATACTCCGTAAAAAACTAACTAGAAAAACATTGTAACTACAAAGAAATCACCGAAGTACCAGGTACAATTATGGAAGTAACTAGGCCTATGTCAATTGAAAACTAGTCTCCCACTTTCATGGTAAAGAGATTAGTCTCCCATTTTCATGGGAAAGGCCCTATCTAGTACTATCATATCTATTATTGTAAATTACATTTAGCTAGCCTTTCCAAAAAAGCAGTCTACCGTAAATGAAATAAAAATGGCTAATCAGTGCTTTCTGATAGTAGTCTTCCAAGATTTTGTTTGAATAAACCTACTTACCTCAGACTTTGCACCATTAGTTAGTACAGCAGTTCCACGCTTTGTCTCTTTAGATACGGAAACACTTCTGAGACTAGCTGGCAATTCAAAGTTGGCTGTTCCCAATGCTTTGGCTGCATTGGCTTTCGCTATTTCTAACAGCTCCATTCGATCTACCAAAAACAAGAGACACAAAATATTTATTTGGTGGCTTCTCTCCCTGCAAATTCAAAATCACCAAATGTGTTTCTACGCTAGTAACAAAGCTCTTTAAACGGTATCTCCAACGTGTAAGATTCATTTCTAGCGATGGAAAAAAAACTCTTACCTCTTTTTAGAAAAATAAGCATCCCTCGATAATCAAAGCTTAGCCAATAAATCAATTAACGTTTCGAGGGCTGGCCTACCCAGAACTGCGCTCCACCGAGACATTCAACACGCACGCGGTTAATCCTAAGGGATTAAAACGCCGTCCATTCTGTAACTGGGGTCCTTGCTCCTTCCAGAAGGTCTCTCCGACGACTCACCTTTCTCGGTCAGGCGGAAGGGGGTCGGGCTCCGCGACCTGCTCCGGGATCGCCCCCTCCAGCCTCTGCGCTCCTCGGGGTAGACGGTGCGGCCGAAGCGGTAGGGACGGCGGCCTGGCGCCAGGGCGTCGGCCCTCCGGTAGCAGGAGCGGCCGCGGGAGCGGTAGGCCCTCCGGGAGGAGCCGCCGTGCCTCTCCCGGAAGTGGCGGCCGCGGGACCGCGAGCGGCTCCGCGAGTAGGAGCGCGAGTAGCGCCGGAACCGCCGCTGGTGGCGCCTGCGGGAGCGGGAGCGCGAGCGGCGCCTCCGCCGGGCCGGGCTGCGCGAGCACGACCGGCTCGAGGCGCGGGAGCGGGACGGGGAGCGGCTCCCCGAGGCCGAGGACGGCGGGCTGGACGGGCCCGACCGCGAGGACGAGGGCGAGGCCTTGGTCGGCGAGCCCGGCCACATGTCGTTCACGTAGCTGGACATCTCGGCCGGCAGCTGACCCCCACGAAGAGGCCTTCCCGGAAACTCAGTTCCTAAAAACAAGCGAGAAAAAAAACAAAGTCAAGGTCCGGAAGAGAGCCGCGAGCGCGGCCCGGGCCAAGGAGGAAACGAGACTCCCCGCCTCCGAGCACCGGCGCCGCCTACAGCCGGCCTTCCCCCCCGGCCACCTTCCCCAGCCGCGGGGCTCACACGGCCTCGGCGACACACGCCTGGGGGTCCCCGAGGGCGCCCCGTCACCAGGAAACCCACCCCCGGCCGTCGACGCCGCACTCCAGGCGAGAAAGCCCCAACGCACGCCCCTCAGTCGAAGCAAAGAACAGAGAGAAGCTCTTCACTGGCCTCCCCAAAATACAGCTTCACAACCTCGACCTCCGACGTTCTGACGCGCTATGAGAAGGGTGACCCGAGACGCGTATAAAATGCCAGGGGCTGGCGCTCCGCGCGTGCGCAGAAACATTGCGCGGTGGGCGTGGCTCTTTTGTCCAACCGTCGCTCTCCTCCTCTGGACCCGCCCACTCTCCACCCCGCCCAGGCGCATGCGCTCTGGGACACGGAAGCGGGGGGAATGGGTGATGCCGCCGCGCCATCCGGCTGTCAGTCTCTGGCTGTTTGGGTTTTAGCTTGTGAGTGGGTGAAAATGAGGCGGCCTCACGCGGTTTATATCGAACCCTAGGGCTTTGAGCCCGGTCGATGTGGACTGGGGCGTTGCCTCCTCCTCTAAAAAGCTGCAGGCTTGGAGTGTTCTTGCGTGGACCCTTCTTGGCCACTTCCTCCTGACCCGTATCCAGAAGGCGGGCCGCCCTGTGAGACGTCACAGCATGCATGTCGTTGCATACGTCATCTTAGAAAAGGTTTTCCACTCCCGGATCTTGGCTAGGAAAGTAAGAAAGGTCGAGACAGAATGCAGAGACACTCATAGTTGACCTTTAATTTAGTCTGAAGGTTCAGAAAGTCGTCTGAGGTTATTCCGAGGGCAGTGTGTTTGGTGCTAGGGATTAAACATTGGTAACTGGGTGGGATTGTAAATTGATACAGCCTCTATGGAAGACAGTACGGAGATTGCTTAAAAAACTAAAAGTAGAAGCACCATACGACCCAGCAATCCCACTCTTAGGCTTATACCCTGATGAAATCAAAACTGAAGCACCTGTACCCCAATGTTCATTGCAGCTCTCTATACAGTAGCTAGAACATGGAAGCAACCTAGATGTCCATCGACGAATGAATGGATACAAAAGCTCTGCTACATATATACAATGGAATACTACACAACTGTAAGAAGAAATGCAGAAGAATCAGCCCTAATGAGGTGGCTGGATCTAGAACCTATCATAAAAAGTAAAGTCAGTCAAAAAGAGGACAAGTATAATATACTAACACACATATGGAATCTAGTAGGATGGTAATGATAACACATGCAGTGAAGCGATGGAAAAACACAGATATGGACATTGTGGGGAATGAACAGTGGATGGGAGGCATAAAGAAAGTAGCATGAAAATCTGTACTATCATATGTGAGAAAAGGGGATCCTGCAGAGATGCTGTGTGATGGTCTGGAGGGGTGGGATGGGGGGATATACATATGACTAATCTGGGAACACACATATCTGTAAACAACAAAACTCTGTAAAAGTTAAAAGTAAAATGAAAGTTTAAGAAAAAAATATATGATACATTTTAGACGTTAATAAACATGACAGTTGCCTTAAAGTAAGTTTTCATTGAATTAACTTACCACTTGTGTAAGGAGAGGTATTAAAAGTTCTATTTAAAAAAAAAAAAACGTTCTATTAGCTGCTTTGCAAGTCAAAAGAGACTTTTACAAACGCCAGCCTCTTTGGAGGGAGACACAAAAATCACTTAACTTATCTTGGATTATATAGGGCGACCCAATCTAATCAAGGAGAGTTTCAACGCATGAGAAAACTTCAACTCATGACTGCTGCTTCTGCAATACGGAATAATCTACAAGAACTCAGAGACATCTCTAGGATGGCTCCCTGCTGACAGCACCAAGGAAACAGAGCTCTCATTCCTAGAACCTCAATTCCTTCAGTACCTGAATGAGCAAGATTTGGGGGATTCGCCCCTAGGTCTCCTAAAAGAATGCACTGGCAGTCCTGACACCTTGACTTTAGCCCAGTGAGCATCTCACAGAACTGTTAAAAAAAAAAATGAGGTTGATTAAGCCACTAAGTTTGTGGCTGTTTGTTATTGAAGCAATCTTTTTGCCTTTTCATACCATTCATAGGGTTCTCAAAGCAAGAATACTAAAGTGGTTTGCCATTCTGTCTTGAGTGGTCCTACACTGCATGGCGCATGGTTACATTAAGTTCCGCATGGCTGTAATCCATATGATCAGTTTGGTTAGTTTTCTGTGATTGTGCTTTTCATTCTGCCTGCCCTCTGATGGATGAGGTTAAGAGCCTTGTTGAGGCTTCCTGGTGGGAGGGACTGGCTGTGAGTAAAACTGGATATTGCTCTGGTGGACAAGGCCTTGATCAGTAAATCTTTAATCCAATTACCTGTTAATGTGCAAAGTTGTGTTCCCTCCCTGTAGTTTGCTGTGAGGCAACTGAAGCAATAGGAAACCAATACGTTCACTAAGAGTTTACAGCTTTATTCCATACACATCTTGCATGTATCTTGCCAAGTGTATTCTAAAATATGTTCATGGTATTCGTGGATTCTGAATAGGACCCTTTTTGTTAAGTGTTCAGTTTGTTTCATAAAAACTACATAGCATTTAGGCACCTAGCTCAGTTTTTACACCCAACATGAAAGATATTTTCATATAATAGGTAAACTCAACCTATCTGCATTTATCAAGGTAACTGCAGTATTGACCTTATCTCTTCCATAGGTGCCTATCATTTATTTTACTTTGCCTTTTTCACTTTTCCGCCATTTTATTTTGCCAGTCTGATCTAGTATCTCTTTCTTTCTCCCTCTGACTGTGTTTAGAGATTCTGCAATGTTTCATCATACAATTAGTGATTTAATAGTTATCTTTGTATGTCTATGGAATATATTTAAACCTGTTCGTATAATGTTTATTGTATTAGATGCTATTGGATATGCTAAGAAAAATTTAGTAGTCCTTTTCCCTACTGAAATTAAATTTTTTCATTAATTTTAATAACAGCTAATTTTCTAACAAGGAAATCTTACACTCAGTAAGGATTAACAGGGAATAATCAATGCTAACAGGGAGTAATTCAGTTTAACAAGTAAATCACTTACAATCACTGACAAGTAAATCTAAGTAAATTATTTCATATTATATGTCCCCTTTTACAGAGACCAGTCAGTATTATTTTATTCTCCAACATCTGATCTCTTACCATAGAGGTTTTCAGTATTTAAATGAATGAAAAATAAAGTGAGCTAATACTGAAGTTATGTTGCATGCACAAAGAGAAATGCTTTATCCTAGATTGTTTTTTTTTTTTTTAGTTCCCTGACCAGGAATTGAACCCCGCCTCAGCAGAGAATGTGGCCAGTCCTAACCACTGGATCACCAGAGAATTCCCAAGGCAGATATACTTTTTTTTTTTTTTAAAGTTTTGGTGCTTTTTTTTTTTTTTTTAAGATTAGTAGCTGTTTTAAGATTTATTTATTTATTTACTTTGGGCGGGGCTCGGGTTGGGGAGGGAGGGGAGTGGGCGGGCCACTTCTATTGGTCTTTCATTTCTCTATTTTCATTCGTCTTCGTTCTTTGGCTCCTGTGGGCCTCCCATCGCGGTGGCGTCTGTAGTTGCAGAGCACCGGCTCTGGGCGCATGCGCTCCAGAATTCCGGCTCGGTGATTGGACACATCAGTCCAGCCGCTCCGCGGCACGTGGGATCTTCCCAGGCCAGGGCTCGAACCGGCGCCCCTTGCACTGTAAGGCGGTGTCCTTACCCACTGGACCACCAGGGGAAGCCCAGCAGATATACTTTTATCTGAACCACTTATTTTAAACAACTAGGTACTATGTAGCCTTGCATACAATTGGCACTGATAATGAGAGAATATTATGAAATTTGTAGAATAAAAAGTTCAAACATAGTAAGTTCAATAAATAATACATAAAGTCTTTCTGCCAGGGCTCCTACTTTTTTTAAACAGCAAACACATGCTCATAAAGACTGCTTTGTCACAACCACAATTATGTGCTTCATGCAATTTTAGCAAGAATACACTACTAGAGTCTTAAGAGTTTTACGCTTTCCTTTTTGAAGTCCATTTGGTGTTTTTGCATCATTTACCAACCTTGTGAGCTTGGCAGTGCTTTTGAGTCAGTCTTACCAAGGGGAGAACCCTACAGTCGCTAGACTGCAGGACACACAAGTGAACACTGTGTGGCAGTATTAAATGCTCTTCTGTAAGCTAATGCCCCAGTTCCCTGCATTGACTGCAAATGCATCCCAGGGTTACATTTTTCTTTTCTGTTGCTCTGTTTGTCTCATTTTGTTTAGATAGATGGTCAAAATGAACTCCACTGCTTAATATAAGCATAAAACAATTTAGTCACTGAATATGGCTATGTGTAGGTTATTACTGTCAGGAATTCTGGCTTGGCCAAAGTACTGTTTTTGTGGAAAATTCTGACCGACGAAGGTCTTCTATGTTTCCATAACACTCAAAAAAATTAAAAATGAACAAGCAGTCCAATTACAAAGGTTTTACTTTTATTAATATAAAATTTGATTGTAAATTTATTTTCCAAGACTTAAATTATGAATATTATTTGAATGAAAGAGAACCAATCTATTGATTATTTACAACTGAAATACAATTTTATTTCATGGATTTTTTTTTTACTACACAGTACATAAAACAATCTGAAGCCACCCCCAAAACATGGTGGTGTGTCTTCCTCATTACTCTTCACCTTTTAAGATGATACCTCTCATAGTGACTGAAATCAGACTGGGTGGCTTAAACCACAGAAACGTATTTGTTCACAGTTCTGGAGGCTGGATGTCCAAGTCACGGCGCTAGCAGGGTTGCTTTTGTGAGTCATCTCTTCCTACTTTAGAGATGGTTGCCTTCTTACTATGTACTCACATGGCCTTTTCTCTGTGCATGTCTGTCTCTTCCTCTTTTTAATAAGGACACCAGTCCTACTAGAGTCCCACTGTTAGGACCTCATTTCACCTTAATAACATCCCTAGAGGCTCTATTTCCAAATATAGTCATATGGGATTAGGGTGACACAGGGTGGAGGGGGGAAGGGTGCACAGAGACACAGTTCAGTCCATAACAATAATTATTAATAGACATTATAAAATTTTAATGTGTGATTATTGTCCTTGTACATTAACTTTCTCAGTATTGCTCTGGCTTTTGGATATGCTGCTATCACAAAGACATAATTATAATTCAGATACGTCTATTGAGTGCTCAGTGTATTCAAAAAATTATCCCAGATTCTGAAGATATATCCATTACTGAACCTTTCCCCTGTAAGTACCTTGTAGTCTGACTAGATCTTTAGAAATTCAGGAAATTGCCATCTTCCAAGATATCTAGGAGTGGACTTGCCCTGGTAATACAGTGGTTAAGAGTTCGCCTGCCAATGCAGGGGACATGAGTTCGACCCCTGGTGCAGGAAGATTCCACATGCCCATGGAGCAACTAAACACGTGCACCACAGCTACTTAGCCCAAATGCTCTAGACCCTGAGACATTGACGAAGAGTAGCCTTTGCTGGCTGCAACTAGAGAAAGCCCCCCAGAAGCAATGAAGACACAGTGCATACTACAATTTGTTCGTAGTATGTTACAGTGCATTTTTTTACTGTGTAGTAAAAAAAAAAATCCATGAAACAAAATTGTATTTCAGTTGTAAATAAATAAATAAAATTTTCTACTAAAAAAATATCTAGGAGTTCAGGAGTCCCAGAATGTGAATCCACCTTACCTAATATCCAACTGCCTTGTAAAAAAAAAAAAAAAGTATATTATTTAGTAATTAATTTAACCAGTATTTACCCAGTGTTAACTCTGAGCATAAGATACAATAATAAATTGTACTATGTGCTTGGCCTTACGAAGTTTGTTTTCTAATGGAAGAGACAGGCAATAAACAAATGAAGATGTAGAACATAATGTCAGATAGTGATAAATATTTTGAATTTTCAAAAAAGCTAAGGAGAAAATGGACAATTGTGTGTCAGGAGGGGAAAAAAACAATAAGGACACCAGTCCTACTAGAGTCCCACTGTTAGGACCTCATTTCACCTTAATAACATCCCTAGAGGCTCTATTTCCAAATATAGTCATATGGGATTAGGGTGACACAGGGTGGAGGGGGGAAGGGTGCACAGAGACACAGTTCAGTCCATAACAATAATTATTAATAGACATTATAAAATTTTAATGTGTGATTATTGTCCTTGTACATTAACTTTCTCAGTATTGCTCTGGCTTTTGGATATGCTGCTATCACAAAGACATAATTATAATTCAGATACGTCTATTGAGTGCTCAGTGTATTCAAAAAATTATCCCAGATTCTGAAGATATATCCATTACTGAACCTTTCCCCTGTAAGTACCTTGTAGTCTGACTAGATCTTTAGAAATTCAGGAAATTGCCATCTTCCAAGATATCTAGGAGTGGACTTGCCCTGGTAATACAGTGGTTAAGAGTTCGCCTGCCAATGCAGGGGACATGAGTTCGACCCCTGGTGCAGGAAGATTCCACATGCCCATGGAGCAACTAAACACGTGCACCACAGCTACTTAGCCCAAATGCTCTAGACCCTGAGACATTGACGAAGAGTAGCCTTTGCTGGCTGCAACTAGAGAAAGCCCCCCAGAAGCAATGAAGACACAGTGCATACTACAATTTGTTCGTAGTATGTTACAGTGCATTTTTTTACTGTGTAGTAAAAAAAAAAATCCATGAAACAAAATTGTATTTCAGTTGTAAATAAATAAATAAAATTTTCTACTAAAAAAATATCTAGGAGTTCAGGAGTCCCAGAATGTGAATCCACCTTACCTAATATCCAACTGCCTTGTAAAAAAAAAAAAAAAGTATATTATTTAGTAATTAATTTAACCAGTATTTACCCAGTGTTAACTCTGAGCATAAGATACAATAATAAATTGTACTATGTGCTTGGCCTTACGAAGTTTGTTTTCTAATGGAAGAGACAGGCAATAAACAAATGAAGATGTAGAACATAATGTCAGATAGTGATAAATATTTTGAATTTTCAAAAAAGCTAAGGAGAAAATGGACAATTTGTGTGTGTCAGGAGGAAGGGATGCTATGCAAGACACGGTGCGAGGTAAGTCCTCTCTTAAGAGTTAACATCTGAGCAGAGACTAGAAAGGAGCGAAGAGTGAGGTTGTGGCTGTGCAGGCAAGGAACCTTCCAGGTAAAAGATGGGTCCCAAGGTTCTAGGGCCAGGGTGCAGTGTGTTTCGGGGTCTGCAAGGAAGCCAGTGTGATGGAGCAGAGTGAGTCAGGGGCAAGTGATGAGAGAGAACATGAAGGATCTTGTAGCATTTTAGTCTACAAGAAAAGAAGGCATTGAACAATTTGCAGACGACATAGAAATTGATTTATATTTTAAAGCGTCTCTGACTGCTGTGCGGAGAAAAGACGGAGGGAGTGGGTGGAGGCCCAAAATGGAGCAGAGAGACAACTGACCCAATGCCAGGCTGGATTAACCACAAGCTGAAATCAAGATTGCTGGGAGAGCGGCTTCCCTGGTAGCTCAGTGGTAAAGAGTTCACCTGCCAATGCAGGAAACAGGAGTTCTAGCCCTGATCTGGGAAAATCCCACATGCTGTGGAGCAACTAATCCTGTGAGCCACGGCTATTGGGCCTGTGCTCAGGAGCCTCGGAGCCACAACTGTTGAGCCCATGTGCTGAAACTACTGAAGCCGTGAGCCCTAAAGCCCAAGTTTCACAACAGGAAAAGTCATTGCGACAAGAAGCCTGCTCTTGCCTCAGCCAGAGAGTAGCCTCCACTCCCTGCAACTAGAGAAGAGCCTGTGGCAGCAGTGAAAACCCAGAACAGCCAAAAATAAATAAGTAAATATTAAAAAAAAAAAAAAAGATAGCTGGAAGAAATATCAACAATTTCAGACATACAGATGATATACCACTCTAATGGCAGAAAGTGAAGAGCAACTAAAGAGCCTCTTAATGAGGGTGAAAGATGATAGTAATAAATTGTACTATGTGCTTGGCCTTACGAAGTTTGTTTTCTAATGGAAGAGACAGGCAATAAACAAATGAAGATGTAGAACATAATGTCAGATAGTGATAAATATTTTGAATTTTCAAAAAAGCTAAGGAGAAAATGGACAATTTGTGTGTGTCAGGAGGAAGGGATGCTATGCAAGACACGGTGCGAGGTAAGTCCTCTCTTAAGAGTTAACATCTGAGCAGAGACTAGAAAGGAGCGAAGAGTGAGGTTGTGGCTGTGCAGGCAAGGAACCTTCCAGGTAAAAGATGGGTCCCAAGGTTCTAGGGCCAGGGTGCAGTGTGTTTCGGGGTCTGCAAGGAAGCCAGTGTGATGGAGCAGAGTGAGTCAGGGGCAAGTGATGAGAGAGAACATGAAGGATCTTGTAGCATTTTAGTCTACAAGAAAAGAAGGCATTGAACAATTTGCAGACGACATAGAAATTGATTTATATTTTAAAGCGTCTCTGACTGCTGTGCGGAGAAAAGACGGAGGGAGTGGGTGGAGGCCCAAAATGGAGCAGAGAGACAACTGACCCAATGCCAGGCTGGATTAACCACAAGCTGAAATCAAGATTGCTGGGAGAGCGGCTTCCCTGGTAGCTCAGTGGTAAAGAGTTCACCTGCCAATGCAGGAAACAGGAGTTCTAGCCCTGATCTGGGAAAATCCCACATGCTGTGGAGCAACTAATCCTGTGAGCCACGGCTATTGGGCCTGTGCTCAGGAGCCTCGGAGCCACAACTGTTGAGCCCATGTGCTGAAACTACTGAAGCCGTGAGCCCTAAAGCCCAAGTTTCACAACAGGAAAAGTCATTGCGACAAGAAGCCTGCTCTTGCCTCAGCCAGAGAGTAGCCTCCACTCCCTGCAACTAGAGAAGAGCCTGTGGCAGCAGTGAAAACCCAGAACAGCCAAAAATAAATAAGTAAATATTAAAAAAAAAAAAAAAGATAGCTGGAAGAAATATCAACAATTTCAGACATACAGATGATATACCACTCTAATGGCAGAAAGTGAAGAGCAACTAAAGAGCCTCTTAATGAGGGTGAAAGATGATAGTAAAAAAGCTGGCTTGAAATTCAACATAAAAAAAAAAAATCATGGCATTTGGTCCCATCACTTCATGGCAAATAGAAGGGTAAAAAGTGGAAGGAATGACAGATTTTCTTTTCTTGGGCTTCTTTTCTTTTGTTAGGCTTGCAGACAGTAACTGCAGCCATGAAGTTAAAATGCTCCTTGGAAAGAAAGATATGACAAACCTAGACAGCAGAGATATCCCTTTGTTGACAAAGGTCCGAAAAGTCTAAGCTATGGCTTTTCAGTAGTCATGTATGGATGTGAGAGTTGGACCATAAAAAAGTGCTAAAGAATTAACACTTTCAAACTGTGGTGTTGGAGAAGACTCTTGAAATTCCCTTGGACAGCAAATCAGTCAATCCTGAAGGAACTCAACCCTGAATATTCATTGGAAAGACTGATGCTGAAGAGCCAATTCTTTGGTCATCCGGTGCCAAGAGCAGTCTTTTCCTTGGAAAAGACCCTGATTCTGGGAAAGACTGAAAGCAAAAACACCAGGGGACAGAGGAGGATAAGATGGTTAGATATCATCACTGACTCAATGGACATGAATTTGAGCAAACTCTGGGAGATAGTGTAGGGCAGAGGAGCCTGGCATGCTGCAGTCCATGGGGTTGCAAAGAGTCGGACACAACTGAGTGACTGAGCATACAAGCACAATGTTGAATATATTTTGCTGTGATAAAAAAAGATGTCTGGGGGCTTCCCTGGTGGTTCTGTGGGTAAAGAGTTTGCCTTGCAGTGCAAAGGGCACCGGTAGGATCCCTGGTGCAGGAAGATCCCACAGGCCACAGAGCTGCTGGACCTGTGTGTCCAATTACGAGCCAGTGCTCTAGAGCGCGTGCACCCAGAGCCAGTGCTCTGCAATGAGAGAGGCCACTGCAATGGGAGGCCCACACAGGCCAAAGAATAAAGATGGATGAAAATAAATAAAAAACCAATAAAAGGGGCTTCCCTGGTGGTCCAGTGGGTAAGGACACCGCCTTGCAGTGCAAGGGGTGCCGGTTCGATCCCTGGCCTGGGAAGATCCCACGTGACGTGGAGTGGCTGGACTGATGTGTCCAATTACCGAGCCAGAGCTCTGGAACGCATGAGCCCAGAGCCGGTGCTCTGCGACAAGAGGCCACTGCAATGGGAGGCCCACACAGGCCAAAGAATAAAGATGGATGAAAATAAATAAAAAACCAATAAAAGGGGCTTCCCTGGTGGTCCAGTGGGTAAGGACACCGCCTTGCAGTGCAAGGGGTGCCGGTTCGATCCCTGGCCTGGGAAGATCCCACGTGACGTGGAGTGGCTGGACTGATGTGTCCAATTACCGAGCCAGAGCTCTGGAACGCATGAGCCCAGAGCCGGTGCTCTGCGACAAGAGGCCACTGCAATGGGAGGCCCACACGGGCCAAAGAACAAAGATGGATGAAAATGGACAAATGAAAGACCAATAGAAGTGGCCCACCTGCTCCCCTCCCTCCCCACCCCACCTCCCCATAAATAAATAAATAAATAAAAACCAATTAAAGAGGTCAAAATTAAAAAAAAAGATATCTGCCATTTTTATTTCCATTTCCTTTACTGTTCACAAAGTTCAGAATTAGGTGATTTGCTCATATTATATTACAGAACTGACAACTGAACCCAGACCTGACTGCCTCCAAAGCCCATGCCTTACTCTCCTGCTTTACAATCCCTCCATTAGTATCCCCAGGACCCCTCCTCCTCTTGCATTTATTTCATATAGTCCAAGGTCTTACCTCCCCCAGAGAGCTCTTGGAATTACTAGCTCACATTCATTCATTCACCAAATATCCACTGAGCTTTACCTAGGCAGCAGGAACTATACAGATACCTTTTCCATACTCGTAATTCTCATCACAGCCCACAGTGAAAGGGGCAGTGCTTAGACCTGAGAAAACTGCAGCTCAGAAAGGTTACATCACTTGTTCAGTATTACCAGCTTAGTTGGTACCCAAGGCAGGCATTAAACTCAGGTGTGCCAAGCTTTACAGACAGCACTTTTCTTTTTTAATTTTGGCCTCTTTCACTGTTTATCTATCTATTTATTTTCATCCATCTTTATTCTTTGGCCTGTGTGGGCCTCCCATTACAGTGGCCTCTCTCATTGCAGAGCACTGGCTCTGGATGCATGCGCTCCAGAGTACTGGCTCGTAACGGGACACACAGGTCCAACTGCTCCACGGCACATGGGATCTTCCCAGGACAGGGATTGAACCGGTGCCCCTTGACAGCACTTTTAATGACCTCTTTTGTTCACTGGAGGTAAGAGTACTTTTTGTTTTTTTCTGGCATTGTGTTTCCCACGAGGGTAAGTTCACACCAGACACTGTTAGTAGCTCAAGTCACCCTCTTTCTCTAATTGTCTACACCTGATAGATTCCTCTGGTTATTGTTTCTTCTGTTTATGGCTTTTCTCTCCCCCAGATCTGAGCTCCATCCATATACATGGAATTTCATTTCTACCTCTGCACCTTAGCATCTGAAGCTAGAAGGAGATCTAATGTTCTCTTCTAAGCCTCTGTCCTCTCAGAAGTTATCTTTCAAATGAGGCCACCAAGCTACTCAGTGGAGCCAGGACTAGAACTCTGTATCGCTCAGCCAGGGAGGCCACGTGATGCCACAGGCCCTCAGTTTAAATGTAGAGGAGAGTTAAGGGAATTGATGGTGTCTGAAAAGGTTCATAAGACACCTTTAGGTTTCTTTCATTAATCTTTTAACAGAATCACTCACTCTTGGCCACACAGCACGCAAACTCTCAGCTGCAGTATGGCATGTGGGATGTAGTTCCCAGACCAGGGATCGAACTTGGGCCCTCTGCACTGGGAGTACAGTCTTAGCTACTGGACAATGAGGGAACTCTTTTAAGTTGAAAAATACGAACCCACAGTTCAACACTCCATAATTTGACTACCATCTGAGAAGCTAAGAGAAACCTGATGGGCCCTTTCCATCAAGCTTCAAGTACAGTTTTTACTTGATGTCTTTTCTTGAATACTGTCACTGGGCTCCAATGTGTGCAGTAGACCCTCATCAAGTAGAGTGTCTCTAAAGGCCTCTTTGAACTGCTGGAAAAAAGCTTTTAATACAGCCTTGCCGTACTGGGCCATATCACAGTTCACAAGAGTCTATTTCAACTTTTATGATAGTAGCTTATGAAGGCAGCAATAACACAAACAGCAGCTCACCAGTCTATGGTCCATTTTTCACAGGTATGCTATTTGATGCTGGTAATTCCTTCTGTTTCTATCGTATACCAAAATCATGGGCTACTCCAAAGTCATACCTCTTGGTATACTTATTTATTGTTTATCTTTGGCTAACTCACAGGCTTAAGTCAGGACAACTAATTCTGCAGTTTGTGCTGAATTAACCTGGGAAAGAACTTTCCTTTAATTTATTTTGGGTAGTAATAGCAGAAAAGCCCGCTATTTTCTTGCAGAATTTTTTGGCATAGGAACCCTCAACGTAAGTATTAATTTTGGATTGGCTGATGGGCTTCCTGTAAAGCTAATCTAGGAGTCAAATTTTGAGCAACCAATTCAATAGTTACACGTCTCTCTCTCACTGGGAAAACATCAGGGTAGCAGGGTTTAAAGAGTTACAGCAAAGAATGCATAGACTTGAAGGAGACAAGAAGGAACAGAAGCTCATAAAATGTTAAGTCTTCCAACTGAGAAATTCTGTGAATGCTCGGTGTTTAGTAAGCTTCCCACAGCATGAGGAACCTGTAGATATGAATCATTTTCCTGAAAAAGTCCTGAGGAAGGCTCTACAGCTTTAGTGACTGCAGCTGCGGCTTTTTTTTTTTTTTTTTTTTTTTTGATGTGTACTATATTTGAAAGTCTATATTGGATGTGTTACAATATGGCTTATTCTTTATGTTTTGTTTTTTTGTTCACAATGTGTGTGGGATCTTAGCTCCCTGACCAGGGATTGAACCCACATCCCCTGTACTGAAAGGTGAAATCCCAAACACTAGCCCTCTGGGAAAGTCCCCTGAAACTACTGCTTTTAAACAATTGTGATATGCCCTGGCTACAGAGTCCAATTGCAGGCTATAATAAGCTATAAGTCTATTTTTCCTCCATGTTCTTGAGTGAGGAGTCCTAAAACCCAATTGTTCCTTTCATGGATGAACAATACAAAGAGCTTAGTTAACAATGATGTGGATTTTGTAAAGCCCAACTGCTTTACAGAAAAGGTTTCCTCATGTTTTATTTCCCAAGGAAGAGACTCTTGAGTGCTATTTTTAGTTTACAGAATGGGGAAGTCAATAAAGAAAAATATGTGACTCAGGACCTACAATATCCTGCAAGACAAACAAATCCCTACAAGTCTAGAATTATTTTGAATGGTATTTATACTTTCAAAAGACAGATTCCTTTTGCAGATAATTCATGACCTAGATAATGAACCACTTCTTGTGAGAACTGAAGCCTATCTTGAGGTCTGACAGCTTTTATAAGCCAATCATTGTAACAGATATGCTGAATTCCTGAGTTCTCCAGAGATGAAGCACAAAGACACAAATCATCTACATATTAAATCAAGGCAGAATTTTCTGAGAACTTCCAGAAAAGTATTTAAATCCTGATGTTAACTTTGTAAAAAGTATGAGGGAGCCTCAGTAAATCTTTGTTGAATTGTTGTTCAATGAGACTTTGGTTTCTCCAAGTAAAAGCAAATAAACAATGTTGACTTGCTCTGTCCCCAGGGACATGAAGGAAGCAGAGCATAAATCTACAACTGTAAAGCATTTGGACTTGGCCGGTATATATGCCAGCAAAGCAATTAGATTTGGTACTCCTAGAAACTTCAGTATTACAATGGCTGTTGCTATTATACAACAGATTATACAAATCTCCATCCCAGTCTATAGGGTTTCTTCAAAGGCAAGATAGGAACACTAAGTACTGATACAAGAGATGCTAAAGCTTTAACTTATTAAATCTTTTGTTACAGGGGTGAGCCTGCGTATGACATCAGGCTTTAAGGGGTACTGAGATTTATCAGAAAGTGGTTTAGAAGGATCATTCTGAACTTTAATGAGTTTGGTATTTTCTATTTTTTCCACATCTGTGGAAGAGGCCCATAGACAATCATGGATTTCAGAGAAATCCAAGCACATAGACTTTCATGGAATTTAGTAGTCAAGACAATCAGTTGGGACTTGGAGAATACATAATGCTTCAGTGCCTGATGAGCCTGTAAATTCTAAGGTTATTTCCTCTGAGGAAAATTTTATTTGGCCTTTATTTATTTGGCCTCTACATTAGTAGAAAGCAGGTCTTCCCCTCATCCAAAACAAACAACTTTTTATTGAAGTACAGTTGATTTACAATGTTGTGTTAGTTTTAGGTATATAGCAAAGTGTTTCAGTTATAGATATATACTTTTTCAGATTCTTTTCCATTATAGGTTATTACAAGATACTGAATTTAGTTCCCTGTGTCATAGAGTAGGTTCTATGGTTTATCTATTTATATATAGTAGTTGCATCTGTTAATCCCCTTAATTTATTCTTCCTCTCCTCCTTTCTCCTTTGGCAATCGTAAGTTTGTTTTCTGTGAGCCTGTTTCTGTTTATTCCTATCTTGAGGTCTGACAGCTTTTATAAGCCAATCATTGTAACAGATATGCTGAATTCCTGAGTTCTCCAGAGATGAAGCACAAAGACACAAATCATCTACATATTAAATCAAGGCAGAATTTTCTGAGAACTTCCAGAAAAGTATTTAAATCCTGATGTTAACTTTGTAAAAAGTATGAGGGAGCCTCAGTAAATCTTTGTTGAATTGTTGTTCAATGAGACTTTGGTTTCTCAAGTAAAAGCAAATAAACAATGTTGACTTGCTATGTCCCCAGGGACATGAAGGAAGCAGAGCATAAATCTACAACTGTAAAGCATTTGGACTTGGCCGGTATATATGCCAGCAAAGCAATTAGATTTGGTACTCCTAGAAACTTCAGTATTACAATGGCTGTTGCTATTATACAACAGATTATACAAATCTCCATCCCAGTCTATAGGGTTTCTTCAAAGGCAAGATAGGAACACTAAGTACTGATACAAGAGATGCTAAAGCTTTAACTTATTAAATCTTTTGTTACAGGGGTGAGCCTGCGTATGACATCAGGCTTTAAGGGGTACTGAGATTTATCAGAAAGTGGTTTAGAAGGATCATTCTGAACTTTAATGAGTTTGGTATTTTCTATTTTTTCCACATCTGTGGAAGAGGCCCATAGACAATCATGGATTTCAGAGAAATCCAAGCACATAGACTTTCATGGAATTTAGTAGTCAAGACAATCAGTTGGGACTTGGAGAATACATAATGCTTCAGTGCCTGATGAGCCTGTAAATTCTAAGGTTATTTCCTCTGAGGAAAATTTTATTTGGCCTTTATTTATTTGGCCTCTACATTAGTAGAAAGCAGGTCTTCCCCTCATCCAAAACAAACAACTTTTTATTGAAGTACAGTTGATTTACAATGTTGTGTTAGTTTTAGGTATATAGCAAAGTGTTTCAGTTATAGATATATACTTTTTCAGATTCTTTTCCATTATAGGTTATTACAAGATACTGAATTTAGTTCCCTGTGTCATAGAGTAGGTTCTATGGTTTATCTATTTATATATAGTAGTTGCATCTGTTAATCCCCTTAATTTATTCTTCCTCTCCTCCTTTCTCCTTTGGCAATCGTAAGTTTGTTTTCTGTGAGCCTGTTTCTGTTTTGTAAATAAGTTTATTTGTGTCATTTTTTAAGATACCACATGTAAGTGATGTCATATGATATTTGTCTTTCTTTGACTCACTTCACTTAGTATGACCATCTCTAAATCTCTATGTCCATCCATGTTGCTGCAAATGGCATAATTTCATTCTTTTCTATATCTGAGTAATATTCCATTGTGTGTGTATGTGTGTGTGTGTGTGTGTGTGTGTGTGTGTGTGTGTGTGTGTACACATACCACATCTTTTTTATCCATGCAACTATCGATGGACATTTAGGCTGCTTCCATGTCTGGACTATTTTAAATAGCAAATAGCTGTAGAAAGCAGATCTTTGTCCAGGAAATTCACCGAGGTGGTATTGTATAATAGCAAAGTATGACTTTCAGAGACAGAGCCAATGATTATGTGTTCTAATAAAGAAATTCTTTGAACTTGACATTACTCCCAGGAAGTTCTTCATGTATCATGGTGGCTTTATTTCTTTTTATTATTTTGTATTATTTATTTATTATTGGTTTTGCTGGGTGTTCACTGTTGCATGGACCTCTCTCTAGTTGTGGCGAGTGGGGGCTACTCTGTAGTTGCAGTAGGTGGGCTTCTTGTTGCAGTGGCTTTTCTTGTTGAGGAGCACAGGCTCTAGGGCATGTGGGCTTCAGCTGTTGCGGCTCCCAGGCCCTAGAGCTCAGGCTTAATAGCTGTGGCACACAGGCTTAGTTGCTCTGAGGCATGTGGGATCTTTTTCCCAGACCATGGTTCAAACCGCCATCTCTTACATGCATGCAGATTCTTTACCGCTGAGCCACCGGGAAGTCTCTGTGGTGATTTTAAAGTAAATAGAGTTGGGGATAAAAAAAAAAAAAAAAGGAGTTCTCTGATGGCCTGATGGCTGAATGGCTAGGATTCGGGTCTTTCACTGCTGTCACCTGGGCTCAGTCCCTGGTGGGGAACTGAGATTCTGCCAGCCATGAGGTCCAGCCAAAAAAAACAAAGAAAAGTTTTTAAAAAGTTAAGTACAGTTGCTCTGGTACCTACTCATATGGTGAACATTTCTGCATTTAGGTTGAGTTGAATTTTCACTGTTGAGAGAAAGGACTTACTGAAAGTAGCTTACTGGGTAGTTTCTTGAAGCCAGATCATTGCTGACAGCTGTCAGCTAAAAAAGATGAACTTGAGAGTTGTGGGTTCAGTTTTATCTGGGGCACAATTAGGACTGCAGCCCAGAAGACAGCACCTCAGACAGCCCTGAGAGACTGCTCCAAAGAGGCAGCAGGAGGATCAATATATAAGATTTTGAGAATGTAACTGGTAAATGCCAATTGTAGTTGACACAACTGTCATAAGAACTGGGGAGTTGATGGCTCTTGTACAGGGCAATGAGACTGTTAAAAGTGGGCTGTTCTTCTAACGTTCTGTTGACTAAAAAAAAGATAAACAACTTGAGAGTTGCTAGTTAAGTCTTATTGGGGGCAAAAGGAGGACTGCAGCCCCAGAAACAGCATCTCAAATAGCTCTGAGAGAAGGCTCCAAAGAGGTAGTGGGGGAAAAGGTCAATGTATATGGTTTTGATGAAGGGGGAGTTCAATATCATTAAACAGTCATTTTACAATGGGTTTTCAGTTAGTCACAAGGATCTGATGTCATCATGAAGGTGAAAGTGTTCAACCTCAATTTGAGACTTAAACCCAGGGCCCAGACCTAATCAAACCCTGCTTGGGACTTGAACCCACATGGCCAGGACTCGAACCCAGCCAAAACCCTGCTTGGGACTTGAACCCACGTGGCTGGGACTCAAACCCAGCCAAAACCCTGGTAATTAAAATCACTCACCCAACCTCTGGACCCACTGAGGCTCAGGTTCTTCATGTCTCTTTGCAGACAAGAATTCAGCGAGAGACAAAGTGATAGGTAAGAAATGGATTTATTCAGATTTAGATAAAGCACACTCCACAGAGTGTGGACCATGGTAGAGCAAATCCAGTGGCCCTGAAAACATGGTGTTCTTAGCTTTTATGGGCTGGGTAGCTCCATATGCTAATGAGTGAGAGGATTATTCCAGCTCTTTTAGGGAAGGGGCGGAACTGTCATGGCGCCTCTGGGCGTGTCATTCTTTTAAAAAATTGTGCCCTGCCCCTTTCCCTATCCCTTACAAAGGGATTTAGTGCTTTTCTAGGTATCAGGAGACACAAGGATTGAGATCATAAAATCTGTTCCTAAAAACATCCACCTATCTAAAGACCTGTCCCATCAGATTCCTTGGAGCACAGAGTGCCTCACTATGCCCTGAACTACCTTAGAGGGTGTTGAAGGTCAGCAGCTGCCAACAGCACAGGGTTCAATCTCTGCAGAGGCAGATGGCAAATGCCCTCGTTTTTCAGTCATTGGCAATGTAATTGGCAAATGTCAATTTGTAATTGACAGTCACTTTTGATCACAGTATTCCTAAGTATCTCTACCAATAGGGAGAAAATCTGGAATAGGAATGGACCTCTTGAAGTTGTCTCAAGGTTGTGGCCTTGAATTTTTTTTTTTTTTTTGGTAGGATTCTTTTTTTTGTTGGGGGGGCAGGGAGGGACGGGGGCGGGCAGGCCACTTCTTTTTTTTTTTTTTTCTATTTACATAACTCTAATTTTAATCAAAGTAATATCTCACTTTTAGTTTTTATGTTCCTAGATTAGTCATATGTATATCCCCCCCTTCCCACCCCTCCCGACCATCACATAGCACCCCTGAAGGATCTCCTTTTCTCACAGCACAGTGACTATAGCTATTTTCTTCACATATGATAGTACAGGCCTTCATGCTACTTCCTTTACACCTCCCACCTTCTGTTCCTTCCCCACAATGTCCCTATGTCCACTGTCCACGTCTGTCTTTCCGTTGCTTCACTGCGTGTGCCATCATCACCATCCTACTAGATTCCATATATATGTGTTAATATACTGTATTTGGCCTTCTCTTTCTGACTGACTTTACTTTTTATGATACGTTCCAGATTCAGCTACCTCATTAGTGCTGATTCTTCTGCATTTCTCTTTACAGCTGTGTAGTATTCCATTATATATATGTACCAGAGCTTTTGTATCCATTTGTTCATCAATGGGCATCTAGATTGCTTTCATGTTCTAGCTATTGTATAGAGAGCTGCAATGAACATTGGGGTACAGGTGCTTCTTTCAGTTTTGATTTCATCAGGGTATAAGCCTAAGAGTGGGACTGCTGGTTTGTATGCTGCTTCTATTTTTACTTTTTTAAGCAATCTCTGTACTGTCTTCCATAGAGGCTGTATCAATCTACATTCCCACCAGCAATGCAGGAGTGTTCCCTTTTCTCCGCATCCTCTCCAGCATTTATTGTCTGTCGATTTGTGGATGATGGCCATTCTGATGGGTGTGAGGTGATATCTCATTGTAGTTTTGATTTGCATTTCTCTAATTATAAGTGAAGTTGAGCATCGTTTCATGTGTTTTTGGGCCATCTGTATGTCCTCTTTGAAGAGGTGTCTGTTTAGGTCCTTTTCCCATTTTTTGACTGGGTTGTTCATTTTTCCAGTGCTGAGTTGTCTGAGTTGCTTGTAGATTTTGGAGATTAATTCTTTGTCTATTGTTTCATTTCCTATGATTTTCTCCCATTCTGTGGGCTGTCTGTTCAGATTTTTTGTAGTTTCTTTTGCTGTACAGAAGCTTTTAAGTTTCATTAGGTCCCACGTGTTCATTTTTCTTCTTAGTTCCACTATTCTAGTAGGTGGGTTAGAGAAGATCTTGCTTTGATTAATGTCACTGAGTGTTTTGCCTATATTCTCCTCTAAGAGTTTGATGGTTTCTGGTCTTACATTTAGGTCTTTAATCCATTTTGAGTTGATCGTTGTGTATGGTGTCAGGGAATGTTGCAACTTCATTTTTTGCATGTAGCTGTCCAGTTTTCCAAGCACCATTTGTTGAAGAGGCTGTCTTTATCCCATTTTAGATTTTCGCCTCCTTTGTCAAAAATAAGGTACCCGAGGCTTCCCTTGTGGCTCAGTGGATAAGAACCCTTCTGCCAATGCAGGAGGCACAGGTTCGAGTCCTGATCCAGGAAGATCCCACATACCGCAGAGCAGCTAAACCCACACATCAACAAAGACCCAGCACAGCCAAAAATAAATAAATAAAAGTTTAAAAAAAAATAAATAAGGTACCCATAGGTGCATGGGGTTATCGCTGGGTTCTTGATCTTGTCCCATTGGTCTATAGTTCCTTTTTGTGCCAGTACCATACTGTCTTGATGACTGTTGTTTTGTAGTAGAGTCTGAAGTTGGGGAGGCTGATCCCTCCAGCTCCATTCTTCTTCCTCAGGATTGCTTTGGCTTTATTCCGAAGGTTTTTTTGGTGTTCTGTGAAGAATGCCGTTGGAAGTTTGATAGGGATCGCATTAAATCTGTAGTTATTGTTTGGTTTCTAGTTCTTGAAAATGGGAATCTTCTCCGCAGCCTCTCCAGCATTTATTGTCTGTTGATTTGTGGATGATGGCCATTCTGACGGGTGTGAGGTGATATCTCATTGTAGTTTTGATGTGCATTTCTGTAATTGTAAGTGAAGTTGAGCATCGTTTCATGTGCTTTTGTACGTCCTCTTTGAAGAGGTGTCTGTTTAGGTCCTTTTCCCATTTTTTGATTGGGTTGTTCGTTTTTCCAGTTCTGAGTTGTCTGTGTTGCTTGTAGATTTTGGAGATTAATTCTTTGTCTATTGTTTCATTTCCTATGATTTTCTCCCATTCTGTGGGCTGTCTGTTCAGATTTTTTGTAGTTTCTTTTGCTGTACAGAAGCTTTTAAGTTTCATTAGGTCCCACGTGTTCATTTTTCTTCTTAGTTCCACTATTCTAGTAGGTGGGTTAGAGAAGATCTTGCTTTGATTAATGTCACTGAGTGTTTTGCCTATATTCTCCTCTAAGAGTTTGATGGTTTCTGGTCTTACATTTAGGTCTTTAATCCATTTTGAGTTGATCGTTGTGTATGGTGTCAGGGAATGTTGCAACTTCATTTTTTGCATGTAGCTGTCCAGTTTTCCAAGCACCATTTGTTGAAGAGGCTGTCTTTATCCCATTTTAGATTTTCGCCTCCTTTGTCAAAAATAAGGTACCCGAGGCTTCCCTTGTGGCTCAGTGGATAAGAACCCTTCTGCCAATGCAGGAGGCACAGGTTCGAGTCCTGATCCAGGAAGATCCCACATACCGCAGAGCAGCTAAACCCACACATCAACAAAGACCCAGCACAGCCAAAAATAAATAAATAAAAGTTTAAAAAAAAATAAATAAGGTACCCATAGGTGCATGGGGTTATCGCTGGGTTCTTGATCTTGTCCCATTGGTCTATAGTTCCTTTTTGTGCCAGTACCATACTGTCTTGATGACTGTTGTTTTGTAGTAGAGTCTGAAGTTGGGGAGGCTGATCCCTCCAGCTCCATTCTTCTTCCTCAGGATTGCTTTGGCTATTCGAGGTCTTTGGTGTTTCCATATGAACTGTGTTATTCTTTGGTCTAGTTCTGTGAAGAATGCCGTTGGAAGTTTGATAGGGATCGCATTAAATCTGTAGATGATATTTGGTAGTATGGTCATTTTCACAATATTGATTCTTCCGACCCAGAAACATGGGATATCTCTCCATCTGTTTAAATCCTCTTTAATCTCTCTCATGAGTGTTTTGTAATTTTCAGTGTACAGTTCTTTTGTTTCTTTGGGTAGGTTTATTCCTAGATATTTGATTCTTTTGGTTGCACTGGTGAAGGGGATTGCCTCTTTGATTTCATTTTCTGACTTTTCATTGTTTGTGTATAGGAATGCCAGTGATTTCTGCATATTGATTTTATATCCTGCAACTTTGCTGAACTTGCTGATTAACTCTAGTAGTTTTGTAATAGTGTCTTTGGGATTTTCTATGTATAATATCATGTCGTCTGCAAATAGAGAGAGTTTGACTTCTTCCTTTCCAATCTGGATTTCTTTTATTTCTTTTTCTTCTCTTATTGCCGTTGCTAGAACTTCCAGGACTATGTTGAATAATAGTGGTGAAAGTGGACACACTTGTCTTGTTCCTGATCTTAGAGGAAATGCTTTGAGTTTTTCACCATTGAGGATAATGTTCACTGTGGGCTTCTCATATATGGCTTTCACTATGTTGAGATAGGTTCCTTCTATGCCCATTTTTTGAAGAGTTTTTATCATAAATGGATGCTGTACTTTGTCTAAGGCTTTTTCTGCATCTATTGAGATTATCATGTGATTTTTGTCTCTCAATTTGTTGATATGGTTTATCACATTGATTGATTTGCAGATATTGAAGAATTCTTGCATGCCTGGGATGAACTCAACTTGATCATGATGTATGAGCTTTTTGATGTGTTGTGGAATTCTGTTTGCTAGGATTTTGTTGAGGATTTTGGCATCTAGATTCATCAGTGAAATTGGCCTATAATTTTCTTTTTTTGTGTTGTCTTTGCCTGGCTTTGGTATCAGGGTGATGGCGGCCTCACAGAATCTGGAAGTGTTCTTTCCTGTGCAATATTTGGGAAGAGTTTTAGAAGGACAGACATTGGCTCTTCTTTAAATATTTGGTAGAATTCACTTGTGAAGCCATCTGGCCCTGGGATTTTATTTTTGGGTAGATTTTTGATCACAAATTGGATTTCTGAGATTGTGATTGGATTGTTCATAGTTTCTATTTCTTCCTGGTTCAGTCTTGGGAGATTAATCTTCTCTAAGAAACTGTCCATTTCTTCCAGGTTGTCCAGTTTGTTGCCATAGAGTTGTTCATAATAGTCTCTTAGAATCCTTTGGATTTCTGCATTATCTTTTGTAATCTCTCCTTTTTCATTTTTGATTTTGGTGATCTGGTTCTTCTCTCTTTTTTTCTTGATGAGTCTGGCCAGTGGTTTGTTGATTTTATTTACCCTTTTGAAGAACCAGCTTTTTGTTTTATTTATCTTTACTATTGTGTCTTTCATTTCTCTTTCATTTATTTCTGCTCTGATCTTTATGATTTCCCTTCTTCTGCTGGCTTTAGGGTGTTTTTGTTCTTCTTTCTCCAGTTGTTTTAAGTGTAAGGTTAGGTCGTCTGTTTGAGATTTTCCTAGTTTCTTGAGGTAGGATTGAATTGCTATAAATTTCCCTACTAGAACTGCTTTTGCAGCATCCCATAGGTTTTGCACTGTCATGTGTTCATTGCCGTTTTCTTCTAGGAATTTTTCTACTTCTCCTTTGATTTGCTCAGTAATCAGTTGGTTTTTTAGGTATGTGTTGTTTAATCTCCATGTGTTTGTGTTTTTAGCGGTTTTTTTTTTCCTGTAGTTGACCTCTAGTCTCATTGCATTGTGGTCCGAGAAGACAGCTGATATAATTTCAGTTTTCTTGAATTGACTGAGGTTTGATTTGTGGCCCAAGAGTGGTCTGTAAGAATCGCAAAGACACGGCGGACAGCAAGCTGTTAGGGAAAGAGCCCATTTGGGAAGAGTTCCTGGGCGAGATCCACAGGTCCGAGAGATGGGCTGGACCGGGGAAATCGCACCCCAGAGATGGGACGAGGAGGTTTTATTAGGGAGGAAAGGGGAGAATAAAAAAGGGGAGGGGGATTCTTCAGAGCAGGCACAGAGACAAAGTCTTTGTTTAAGTTGGGCGGGAAATTAGTGATGAGTCTGCTATCCTTGAGTTGTCTGTGGGCATGGGGGTGTGCAGTTCTTGTCACTTTCCATATGTAGTGGAGAATCTTTATGGCCAGAGTGAACTCCTTATCGCCGGCCTTGAGAGACTCCCATGCGCCAGCAGATCAGCAACTGGACCTATGATGCTGACCCTTTATGGTCGGGGAGTTTGCAACTGCCGTATTAACCCTTTAATAGCCCATAAACCTAACATGCTCTATCTGGGAGAATGTTCCATGAGCACTTGAGAAGAAAGTGTATTCTTCTGCTTTTGGATGGAACGTCCTAAAGATATCAATGAGGTCCATCTTTTCTAGTGTGGCATTTAAGGCTTGTGTTTCTTTATTAATTTTCTGTTTGGATGATCTGTCCATTGGTGTGAGAGGAGTGTTAAAGTCTCCTACTATGATTGTGTTAGTGTCACTGTCTTCTTTTATGTCTGAAAGTGTTTGTCTTATGTATTGGGGTGCTCCTGTGTTGGGTGCATAGATATCTATGATTGTTGTCTTCTTCTTGGATCGATCCCTTGATCATTATGTAGTGTCCTGCCTTGTCTCTTCTAATCTTCTTTATTTTGAGGTCTATGTTGTCTGATATGAGGATTGCTACTCCAGCTTTCTTTTGATTTCCATTTGCATGGAATATCATTTTCCAGCCTCTCACTTTCAGTCTATGAGTGTCTCTAGGTCTGAAGTGAGTTTCCTGGGGGCAGCATATGTATGGGTCATGTTTTTGAATCCATTCAGCCACTCTGTCTCTTTTGGTTGGGACATTTAGTCCATTTACATTCAAAGTAATTATTGATACAAATGATCTTATTGTCATCTTCTTAGATGTTAGGATGGGTTTGTTTTGTGGATCTTCTCCTTCTCTTATACTTGTTGTCTATATAAGTCCCTTTAACACTTGTAAGGCTGGTTTGGTGTTATTAGATTCTTTTAATTTTTTCTTATCTGTAAAGCTTTTGATTTCTCCATCAATTTTGAATGAGATCCTTGAAGGGTAGAGGATTCTTGGTTGCAGATTATTCTCTTTTAGCCGTTTAAATGTGTCCTGCCATTCCCTTCTAGCCTGCAGAGTTTCTGTGGAAAGATCAGCTGTTAAACGTATGGGCTTTCCCTTGTATGTCACTAGTTGCTTTTCCCTTGCTGCTTTGAGAATTCTGTCTTTGCATTTAATTTGTGTTAGCTTAACTAATATGTGTCTTGGTGTGTTTCTTCTCGGGTTGATTCTGTATGGCACTCTGTGCTTCTTGGACTTGATTGACTATTTCTTTTCCCATGTTGGGGAAATTTTCAACTATAATCTCTTCAAAAATTTTCTCATAGCCTTTCTTTTTTTCTTCTTCTTCTGGAACCCCTATAATTCGAATATTGGTGTGTTTGACATTATCCCAGAGGTCTCTGAGGCTCTCCTCTGCTCTTTTCATTCTTTGAGCTAGATTCTGTTTTTCAGCAGTTACTTCCACCATTCTATCTTCCAGCTCACTTATCCGGTCTTCTGTCTCAGACACTCTGCTCTTGATTCCTTCTACAGTGTTTTTCAGTTCAGCAATTGAGTTGTTTGTCTCTGTTACTTTTTTTGTAAGTTCTTGTATTTCTTTATTGAGTGTGTTAGTTGTGTCTTGAAATTTCTCTAACACTCTGTTTTCAGTGTCTTTGATCATCTTTACTATCATTCTTCTGAAATCACTTTCAGAAAGTTTGTCCAAATCCTCTTCATTGATTTGATCTTGTGTGTTTGTAGATTGTTCCTTCACTTGTGTGGTATTTCTCTGCCGTTTCATTGTTATTATTTTTTAACTAACTCTGTTTGGGATTTCCTTTTCCCAGACCTTGAGTTACGTCTGTTGGTGTTTGTTGTTTGGATGGGGCTTCTTATTCTGGGTGATACTGGTGGTTGGGTGATGTCAGGACTTTCATACAAGCAATTACCTTTGTTGGCACTCTCACTTGTATACTGCTCTCTAGTGTTAGGCATTCTCTAGTATTGTAGAGTTTTGGAGTCAGTGCTCCCTCCCTAAAGCCTGAGGCTTGCTGCCTGACCAGGGAATGATGATTTGACGGCTGGTTTGTTATGGCATTAAATGATATTAAAACATATATATATGAATGAGAAACAGAAGGTATACCTTTGAAAAATGGCAGTTAAAATATTATGCAAATACTATGTAGCATATTGAATTATACACACAAACATATACAGCTGTAACAGAACCCAAGCATTCTAGCCAAAAATACAGTATAATACGCTAGCACGGCAAATAGAGAAAACCAAGAATGATATCCACCAGTTAATAACCAAACTAAGTAGAGTACAAATTGGAGAATAATGCTAGAGCAGGGTCCCCATTGGGAATAAGGCAATGAGGACAGAACAGACTAAGAAATATGGTTGGAAAAGGGAAAAAGAGAAAGGGAGGATAGAAGAGAAATAAAGAATAATACTGCAAAGTTAAATATAGGGAGATAAAGATTTGTACATATTAAGAGTTTAGTGCTATAGGAAAGGAGCATCAGAGAAAGCAAAGCATTATAGAGGAAGTAGTAGTACAAATAAAAAATTTTAAAAATTAAAACAGATAAGTATATAGAAAATATAGAAAAACAAAGCAAAAACAATAAAAACAAATGAAACCCCCACAGAACCTTAAACAGCCAATGGGGAACCAGAAGTTTATACCAAAATAAAATGTGTGGCTTAAAAGGAAAAAGAAGAAAAAAAAAACTATGTAAACTTGAATATATTCAGTCTTACTGATAAGATTAGTAGCTTCAATAGAATTCAATGGAGGAAATAAACACAGCCACACTCACACACCCCTAAAAAAGGGGGGGGCACTGAGTGGGTTTGGAAAAAAGGGAAAAAAAACAATTAAAACAAAACAAAACCAAAAGCAACAAAAAGAATAAGGAAAAAAATGAAATTTAAAAAATCCAGCAGTAACTCCAGCTTCAGACAAAACGTGAAAATAGTGTTTATGATCTTCTGTCTCTTGCTGACTATTCAGTAATTATCAGTGTTTTTCTTGCCTCTGGCAGTGGTTAGATCTGAAGACCTCTGACTGCTTGTTTATTTCGGCCTATTCCAGAACTAAAAGGCCCGCCCAGGCTGGCCCTGGGAGTTTCTTAATCCAAATCCCTTTTCTTGCTGGGTGGAGCTAAATTCCCTCCCTGTAGCTTGACCAGCAGCCCTGTAGTTTCACCAGCAGCCAAACTACAGAAGGGAAAATGGTGTCTCTCTCACAAAGGATTTATTCCCACACTCTCTATGGGAAGCACTTTCGCAGTGACCCCGACCCTGCCGCAGGCCACCGTTGAACCCCGCCACCATGGGAGACGTCAGATTACTCAGAGATGAGTCTGGCTTCGTCTCATGCAGGATCGCTATTCCCCTCTCCTGGATCACAGTGCACACAGAGTTTCCGGTCCTCCTCGGTGGCTCTATGATAGGGTTAATGGTAACCTCCTCCAAAGGGAACTGAGTGCCGTCCTTCCGAGGACTGCTCAAGGACACTTCTAGTTCAAGGGTGCACTTGGACCCTCCAAAGCAGGTCTGGCTCAGTCCCTTGTGGGCATCACTGCTCCTTTCCCGGGTCTTGATCGGCAATAGGCTTTGCGCCTTTGGCCCACATGGCCTCTCTGGCGGGTATGAGGTTTGATTTTTAAAAGCGCAATTGGGCCCTTCCTACCGTCTTGATGCAGCTTCTCCTTTGTTCTTCTATGTGGGGTATCTTTTTTGTGATCAGATCCAACCTCCTCCTGTCAATGGTTCTTCAGGAACTCGTTGCAATTCAGGCGATTTTGCAGGAGAGATGAGTACACGTCCTTCTATGTCGCCATCTTAGCTCCGCCCTCTGGGCCACTTCTATTGGTCTTTCATTTATCTATTTTCATCCATCTTTGTTCCTTGGCCCGAGTGGGCCTCCCAAGCCAGTGGCCTCTGTTGTCGCAGAGCACCGGCTCCCGCTCAGTAATTGGACACATAGGTCCAGCTGCTCCGCGGCACATGGGATCTTCCCAGGCCATGGATCAAACCGATGCCCCTTGCACTGCAAGGTGGTGTCCTTACCGGCTGGACTGCCAGGAAAGCCCCATGGCCTTGAATTTGCCTAATAGCGTTTTTCTGTTTTATTGTTCTTTCAAAATGTTTAGCAGGATGTTGAAGTTCTGAGCGAAGTCTATCAACAAAATGGGCACAGAAGGCAAAGCTAGTCCCCAAGGCTTTCTTTTTTTTTTTTCTTTTTTGGCCACTTCTATTGATCTTTCATTTTATTTATCTTTGTTCTTTGGTCTGTGTGGGCCTCTCATCGCAGTGGCCTTTTTTTGCAGAGCACCGGCTTTGGGCGCATGCGCTCCAGAGCTCCCGCTCGGTAGTTGGACACCAGGCCAAGGACTGAACCGGCGCCCCTTGCACTGCAAGGCGGTGGGTGTCCTTACCCACTGGACCACCAGGGAAGCCCTAGTCCCCAGGTCTTTGAAACCAGAGTATTGCCTAAATACTACTAAATGAATTCACAAATCTACCATTTTTTGTTTAAATAAACTTTCATAGGAAAAACCTTGGGAGCCGCTTCAAGAGTCCGCTAACTTATTTTTTTGCTGTTGCTGCAGGGAGAAAATCAATTCTAGCTCCATGCTGCAAACTGTTTCTTTGACTTGCTTTCCATCACTATTGTTATTATAATCATACTTAATGGCTTGCCTCCAGGACCCTGCCTCTCTGTCTGATTGTGAAGTAAAATACCTTTGTTCAAGAATCCTGTACACAGAAATGGCAGAGAGATGTTAACACTCCCCCTGCCTGAGGCTTGCCATTCTCCTTTGTTCTTCTATGTGGGGTATCTTTTTTGTGATCAGATCCAACCTCCTCCTGTCAATGGTTCTTCAGGAACTCGTTGCAATTCAGGCGATTTTGCAGGAGAGATGAGTACACGTCCTTCTATGTCGCCATCTTAGCTCCGCCCTCTGGGCCACTTCTATTGGTCTTTCATTTATCTATTTTCATCCATCTTTGTTCCTTGGCCGAGTGGGCCTCCCAAGCCAGTGGCCTCTGTTGTCGCAGAGCACCGGCTCCCGCTCAGTAATTGGACACATAGGTCCAGCTGCTCCGCGGCACATGGGATCTTCCCAGGCCATGGATCAAACCGATGCCCCTTGCACTGCAAGGTGGTGTCCTTACCGGCTGGACTGCCAGGAAAGCCCCATGGCCTTGAATTTGCCTAATAGCGTTTTTCTGTTTTATTGTTCTTTCAAAATGTTTAGCAGGATGTTGAAGTTCTGAGCGAAGTCTATCAACAAAATGGGCACAGAAGGCAAAGCTAGTCCCCAAGGCTTTCTTTTTTTTTTTTCTTTTTTGGCCACTTCTATTGATCTTTCATTTTATTTATCTTTGTTCTTTGGTCTGTGTGGGCCTCTCATCGCAGTGGCCTTTTTTTGCAGAGCACCGGCTTTGGGCGCATGCGCTCCAGAGCTCCCGCTCGGTAGTTGGACACCAGGCCAAGGACTGAACCGGCGCCCCTTGCACTGCAAGGCGGTGGGTGTCCTTACCCACTGGACCACCAGGGAAGCCCTAGTCCCCAGGTCTTTGAAACCAGAGTATTGCCTAAATACTACTAAATGAATTCACAAATCTACCATTTTTTGTTTAAATAAACTTTCATAGGAAAAACCTTGGGAGCCGCTTCAAGAGTCCGCTAACTTATTTTTTTGCTGTTGCTGCAGGGAGAAAATCAATTCTAGCTCCATGCTGCAAACTGTTTCTTTGACTTGCTTTCCATCACTATTGTTATTATAATCATACTTAATGGCTTGCCTCCAGGACCCTGCCTCTCTGTCTGATTGTGAAGTAAAATACCTTTGTTCAAGAATCCTGTACACAGAAATGGCAGAGAGATGTTAACACTCCCCCTGCCTGAGGCTTGCCATTCTAAGACAGGTTTACAGTATTAATGGCCTTTTTGCTTTGCTTCCTCACCTCCCCCCATCTCTGATCTATAAAATAACCTGGCATCCAAACCCCAGTAAGATGTTTTTATCCAGGGCACCAGCCTGCCACCTTCTTGGTCAGCTGTTTTCCTTGCCTAACACCTTGTCTCTTGAATTCATTGGTCATGCGCGAGTAGACTGAGCATGGACTCAGTAACACTCTTTTGATTGTATCTCTGAAGGCATGTTTGTTGGGGCCTTCAATATCTTAGGTAGGGTCTCTTAGGGAAATCAGATAGTCTTGTTTAGGCTTTAGAGACAAAGCAGAGCAGGCCTCTGACCTTGCTTCTTGACCTGCCTGCACTCCGCCCTGACAGCCTGCAGGGAGTGCACGCCTTTGGCGCCATAGATCAATCAGAGGATTCTTGAAGTGGTTGGGCCCCTGGAGGGGGGGCCTGGCCAACTAGGCCCCAGGCTTAACTACATTCCAACTTTTACATGACAAAACAAACTGCCTCAGCGAGAAACCAGAGCTGCAATTTGCTTCCAAATTGATGACAATATCAGTTTGATCCTGGGATTACTTTGAAGGAGCAGACGTGCTGCCTGGGACCTTTTCTCAACTGGGACTCCAGATGTACCCAGCGCTGTTTAAGTCTGGATGTTGATCCAAACCCAGTTTGGTGATGTACCCTCTGCTGTTTCTACTTCTCTTTTCTTGTTATGTTAATGTATAGAAAGTCAGCTAGATAATTCTCTAATAAATATTGGTATTATTTATTTGTATATAACCAGTGGCTTATTTTGTTAACAAATCCTTTGAACCTGAGACAAAAGTGAAAACTTTTTGCAAAACAGGTTCTTTCCTATTGGCTTCCTTATTTCTTGAAGCCGGTTGTGAGCATTTCCTTTTACTTAGTATCATGTTAACAAACTGGTAACAATCATATAATCCAAGGTCATGGATATCAATTTAGTTTATAAATTTAATTTGGTCCTTTTTGGGGTCTGGAAAATCATTTACAATGGCTCAAAGTTTAGTTCAAGACCAAGGTTTAAATTCTACTGATCCTTGGTTCTTTAGAATAGCTTAATTTAAAGGTCATCTGATATTTAGGGAGCTTGGGGGGAAAGGTAAAAGATCAAAGGGGTTAATGGGTTTGGAACAATCAAGTTAAGGAGGATAAAGAGGAGCAGAGGGATTAGTTGGAGGTCAATCAAGTCATTCTCAGTCAGAGTTTAGGTCTTAAGTTTTTCCATGGTTCATAATGATGTCTTTAGAGACGCTATTTTAGAGTCATTCTGTCTTTTGGAGGCCTCCATACCAATCAAAAATGTATTCCATTGTTTTTGAAAGGAATCTTTTCAGGTGGTGGACTATCTTATCTTTTGTTTGTTTGTTTTTTAATTTTTATTTTGGACTATCTTATCTTAAAGGTTCTGTTGACTAAAAAGATGAACTTGAGAGTTGTGGGTTAAGTTTTATTTGGGGCATAATTAGGACTGCAATCCAGGAGGCAGCATCTCGGATAGCTCTGAGAGACTGCTCCAAAGAGGCAGCAGGAGGAGGGTCAATATTTAAGGATTTTGGTGAAGGGGGAGGTTAATATCATTAAACAGTGATTTTACAAAGGGTCAGTCATGAGGATCTATACAAGAGATTTTGCTTTTCGTGAGGGTGAGGAGATGGGGGAAGCTGTTAGGGAAGAAGTTCAATATCAGTTTGCGGGTTTGAAGGAGCAGCGTGCTGCCTGGGACCTTTTCTCAACTGGGACTCCAGATGTACCCAGCGCTGTTTAAGTCTGGATGTTGATCCAAACCCAGTTTGGTGATGTACCCTCTGCTGTTTCTACTTCTCTTTTCTTGTTATGTTAATGTATAGAAAGTCAGCTAGATAATTCTCTAATAAATATTGGTATTATTTATTTGTATAGAACCAGTGGCTTATTTTGTTAACAAATCCTTTGAACCTAACACAAAAGTGAAAACTTTCTGCAAAACAGGTTCTTTCCTATTGGCTTCCTTATTTCTTGAAGCCGGTTGTGAGCATTTCCTTTTACTTAGTATCATGTTAACAAACTGGTAACAATCATATAATCCAAGGTCATGGATATCAATTTAGTTTATAAATTTAATTTGGTCCTTTTTGGGGTCTGGAAAATCATTTACAATGGCTCAAAGTTTAGTTCAAGACCAAGGTTTAAATTCTACTGATCCTTGGTTCTTTAGAATAGCTTAATTTAAAGGTCATCTGATATTTAGGGAGCTTGGGGGGAAAGGTAAAAGATCAAAGGGGTTAATGGGTTTGGAACAATCAAGTTAAGGAGGATAAAGAGGAGCAGAGGGATTAGTTGGAGGTCAATCAAGTCATTCTCAGTCAGAGTTTAGGTCTTAAGTTTTTCCATGGTTCATAATGATGTCTTTAGAGACGCTATTTTAGAGTCATTCTGTCTTTTGGAGGCCTCCATACCAATCAAAAATGTATTCCATTGTTTTTGAAAGGAATCTTTTCAGGTGGTGGACTATCTTATCTTTTGTTTGTTTGTTTTTTAATTTTTATTTTGGACTATCTTATCTTAAAGGTTCTGTTGACTAAAAAGATGAACTTGAGAGTTGTGGGTTAAGTTTTATTTGGGGCATAATTAGGACTGCAATCCAGGAGGCAGCATCTCGGATAGCTCTGAGAGACTGCTCCAAAGAGGCAGCAGGAGGAGGGTCAATATTTAAGGATTTTGGTGAAGGGGGAGTTTAATATCATTAAACAGTCATTTTACAAAGGGTCAGTCATGAGGATCTGATGTCACCGTGAAGAGATTTAGTGCTTTTCTAAATGTGAGGAGATGTAAGTGTAAGAATCGCAAAGACACGGCGGGCTGCAAGCTGTTAGGGAAGAAGTTTATTTGGGAAGAGTTCCCGGGCGAGATCCACAGGTCCCAGAGATGGGCCAGGGAAATCGCGCCCCGGAGATGGGACGAGGAGGTTTTATTAGGGAGGAGGGGAACAGGAGAAAATGGGAGGGGGATCCCTCAGGGCAGGCGCAGAAACGAGTTCTTTGTTTAAGTTTGGCGGGAAGTCCAGTGATGAGCCCACTATCCTTCAGGTGGCTGTGGGCGGGGGGTGTGAAATTCTTGACACTTTGTGAGGAATTTTTATGGCCAAGGCTATCTCCTTATCGCAGGTCTAGGGAGATTCTCAGGCACCAGCAGGTAAGCAACTGACCCCCTGATTTGGTGCCGGGAGTCTGGTCGCGGTGTTGATCCTAACAACTTGGCCCTTTCTTATGATTATTTAGTGCTGGGGAATCTCCGGCCGCAGTGTTAACACTTTAATAGCCTACCACCCTAACAGTAAGGATTGAGATAATAAAATCTGTTCCTAAAAGCATCCACCTATCTAAAGACCTCCTCCACCAGATTTCCTGGAGCACAGAGTGCCTCTACCCAATCCCGATCTCCATCAGCGGGTATTGAAGATCAGCAGCTCTCAACAGCATAGGGTCTCGTCTCTGCAGAGGCAGACGGCAAATGTCCTTGTTGTCCAGACATTGGCAATGTAATTGGTAAATGCCAGTTTGTAGTTGACAGTTTCCCAAAGTGACCACTGTAATTTCAAGTTACCCTATTTGAGTGCATCGATTTTTCTAAAAAAGGATGAGATCCTGGTCGCTAAGATGTAAAAGAAGCAACAGTTTTTGAGGGTGGTGGGAAAAGTTTTAGACCAGGTACAGCCAATCTTTGCCTTTAGATTCCCTAACACGACTGTATCTGTAAGAGAGTGTGGGAGTATTACTGCTGTCTAGAAACCCAGGGAATCACAAGTTTTGTCCCTTTTACAGACGGAGGGGTGACCAAGAAGTCTGTGGAAGACCTAAGTATGCACAATAAAGTCAGAGAGTTCCAGACACAAAGAGAGCAGAGCCTGGAAACTCCATGGTCAGCGAGAAAACAGTGAGGGCAATGGGCTTGGTAAGTGAAAGGCCCAACAGTAAGTACTAGCTCCTAGACACTCACTAGCCTCGGGGCTCATCAGAGAGTAGGCTTCAAATTCCACTTGAGACACAAGAAACTCTCCAAAATATCAGATCAAATCAAAATGTTAAGGGTTTACTGTGCACACAAAAGAACCATTCACAACCTGGGAGACTTCAGACTGAAAATGACAAGAAGCTCAAAGGCATGTTTTATACAATAGTTTATCATATGGGATTGAGGAAGCTGTTTAACTTTTGCAATGATTGGCTATTTCAGTGGGAGTTTCCAAGCGGCAGGAGATTGGTTGATAGTGATTATCTTATTCCACTTTAATAAGACACCAAGTTTTGTGTGTGATTATCGGACGCATTTGCAAGAAGTAAAATAAATTAAATTTTGCTATGTTCATGAAATAAGCTAAATTAAGTTTTGCTTACATGACTTAACTGGTTTTGTCTACTTGAGGGATTTTTTGTTTTATTTAACAGACCCAATTCAGCTTACAAGGCTGTGCCTTATCCCCTCAAACTAAAGTAATTATCTGTTTATTCTCTTTAGCCAAGGGCAATTTTTACAGGAGGGAGGGTGAGCAGGGGAGGAACACCCTAAAGAGAATTCACCTAAAACAGGGACCCAAAAAATTAAGAGGGGAAAAAAAAAGTTCCCTGGCAGTTCAGTGATTCAGACTCTGAGCTTCCACTGCAGGGAATCCAGGTTTAATCCCTGGTCAGGTAACTAGAATCCCACATGTTATGCGATCCTGCCAAAGAGTCAAAAAAACAGACAAACAAACAAACAGGGGCCAAAATTCCATAATTAAGAAAGATAAAAGGACTGATTATAGGGAGAGCCAATATGGGACAAAGCTAAAACAAACCAAACACACACACATATGTACAGTAATACAGTTGATAAGAATTACACTCCTGTTAACTAAAAAAAGATTAACTTGAGAGTTTTGAGTTCAGTTTCATTTGGGGCAAAAAATGAGGATTGCAACCCGGGAGGCAGCATCTCAAATAGCTCTCAGAGAAGGCTCCAAAGAGGTAGTAGGGGAAAGGTCAATACATATGGTTTTGATGGAGGGGGAGTTCAATACCATTAAACAGTCATTTTACAACAGGGTTCCAGTTAGTCATGAGGATCTGATGTCACCATGAAGGGATTCAGTGCTTTTCCAGATATGAGGAGATGCGAGGATTGAGATCATAAAATCTGTTCCTAAAAACATCCACCTATCTAAAGACCTGTCCCACCAGATTCCTTGGCCTGAACTACCTTAGAGGGTGTTGAAGATCAGCAGCTGCCAATAGCACAGGGTTCAGTCTCTGCCTCTGCACAGGGCAGATGGCAAATGCCCTTGTTGTTCAGTCATTGGCAATGTAATTGGTAAATGTCAATTTGTAGTTGATACCCCACTGTCATTACTTTAATATAAACATATGAAGACTTTCCTGGTGATCCAGTGGCTAAGAATCCACCTGCTAATGCAGGGGGCACAGGTTTGATCTCTGGTCTGGGAAAATGCCATGTGCCTTGGGCAATTAAGTTTGTGCCACAGAACTACTGAGTCTGCTCTTCTACAGCCCGTGTTCCACAGCAAGAGAAGCCAGTGCAATGGCTTTTTTTTTTTAGCCCATGCACCTCAACTAGAAAGTAGGCCCCACTAAATAAAATATAAGACAATAAAAATTAAAAAGACAAATGTTTACTTGAAAAAACATATATTGTATTATTTATCCTTCATTTACATAAGCACTATTATTTAAAAATAGGACTGGTTAACAGTGGAAATGACTACTAGCAGGACTAATTAACTAATGCATGAGAAATATATAGCAATATCTTTATGCATTTCCTTTCTCTGATACAGCAATTTACTTCTTTTAAACATGTGAATATTTAAATGTCATAGTGTTGTGGGGCACGCTCAGTGAAGCACCCAACTCCGCTAGTGGGAGATGAAAAAGAGGTTTATTAGGCTAGCTTTACACCGGTGGGTCCAAGGCCTTCATTTAGCCAAGGACCCAGAGCAAAACTTGTGGCCCACATTTATACCTAAAGCCTACATGCACAAACCCATATCCCAAACTCCTGAGGTTGCCTAGGAACCATTAAAGAAAAAAACATGATTTGGTTGCCATGACAAAGGTACAATCGAAAATTACCTAAGCATATCACTTAGCTTGTCTACCAAGAATTGATTAACTAAGATCACAAATGGTAATTTGTCTTGTGACAGATACTTCATTTTCATAAAAGTCGTGTTGCCTAAAGGGTGCTTTTCCAGATATGAGGAGATGCGAGGATTGAGATCCTGTTCCTAAAAACATCCACCTATCTAAAGACCTGTCCCACCAGATTCCTTGGCCTGAACTACCTTAGAGGGTGTTGAAGATCAGCAGCTGCCAATAGCACAGGGTTCAGTCTCTGCCTCTGCACAGGGCAGATGGCAAATGCCCTTGTTGTTCAGTCATTGGCAATGTAATTGGTAAATGTCAATTTGTAGTTGATACCCCACTGTCATTACTTTAATATAAACATATGAAGACTTTCCTGGTGATCCAGTGGCTAAGAATCCACCTGCTAATGCAGGGGGCACAGGTTTGATCTCTGGTCTGGGAAAATGCCATGTGCCTTGGGCAATTAAGTTTGTGCCACAGAACTACTGAGTCTGCTCTTCTACAGCCCGTGTTCCACAGCAAGAGAAGCCAGTGCAATGGCTTTTTTTTTTTAGCCCATGCACCTCAACTAGAAAGTAGGCCCCACTAAATAAAATATAAGACAATAAAAATTAAAAAGACAAATGTTTACTTGAAAAAACATATATTGTATTATTTATCCTTCATTTACATAAGCACTATTATTTAAAAATAGGACTGGTTAACAGTGGAAATGACTACTAGCAGGACTAATTAACTAATGCATGAGAAATATATAGCAATATCTTTATGCATTTCCTTTCTCTGATACAGCAATTTACTTCTTTTAAACATGTGAATATTTAAATGTCATAGTGTTGTGGGGCACGCTCAGTGAAGCACCCAACTCCGCTAGTGGGAGATGAAAAAGAGGTTTATTAGGCTAGCTTTACACCGGTGGGTCCAAGGCCTTCATTTAGCCAAGGACCCAGAGCAAAACTTGTGGCCCACATTTATACCTAAAGCCTACATGCACAAACCCATATCCCAAACTCCTGAGGTTGCCTAGGAACCATTAAAGAAAAAAACATGATTTGGTTGCCATGACAAAGGTACAATCGAAAATTACCTAAGCATATCACTTAGCTTGTCTACCAAGAATTGATTAACTAAGATCACAAATGGTAATTTGTCTTGTGACAGATACTTCATTTTCATGGCCGAGGGGAGGCTTGGGTACCAGGCCTTCCTGGTCAGGTTCTCACCAGCCCTGGAGGCCTAGTTGACAGTTAATTTCTCATCTCCATGACTATCCAGTCCAAACACAGTCCAGAGTTCAATGAAAGTGTAAGACGGAGTCTTCTTCCTCAAGATGGAATCAGTTCAGTCAGGGCAGCCAGCTTCTTTCTTCCTTTATCAGTACAGGTTACGTTCAGTAAAGACAAACAGGGAATAATCAGTGCTGACAGGGAGTAATTCAGTTTAACAAGCATATCACTTTTAGATAATGATCTTACAATCACTTACACGTAAATCTAAGTAAATTATTTCATATTATATGTCCACTTTTACAATAGGCCATATTATTCTGTGTTCTTAAGACGGAAAAATATAAGCATTTTTAAAGGAGAATATAAATTCCGAAGGTCAACCAAACATTGCTATATTTATTAAAAAATAACGACGGCATGTTTCTGTTGTGTGCTATACGATCTTTTCACTCTTTTGGTTTCCTTTTCCAATAATACTTTTCTGCCCGCCGCCTTTCACATATCTTTCTTTTCTTTATGTGGTGGTAAAACTAGGCAAATGTAAAATTCTCTCTGACTTGCAGTTGTGCTCATATCAAACCCATATTCCCCTGATTCCTGGTCTTCCTTCAATGTGATGACACCAATAAGTATTCTCTCAATAAAAACATTTGAGCATGGAATACTTAAGATTTTATTCACTAGCATCAGCAAGTTTTGAGACTTGTAGGAATTCATTTCCAGCTCTCCAAAAATGTCCATCCATTTTCCATCTGTAGGCTTATTTTGGTAGACCAGCTGTTTCTCAGCCAGGTCCTTCTCATCTTTAAATTCATTACAGAGGACTCCATGTCTAAAATGTCCATCATTTTGAAACATTCTGAAGCACACTGGATTTCCCTAGAAGCTGAATCTGTCTTTCTCAGGGAAGATGGTTTTAAAGCATAGACGTAGTTTGAACTTGTAAAATTGAAAGTGGATTCCAAGAGTTATTGTTCTAGTAAAGAAAGTGAGAAAGTCCTATATAATTTGGTTGTATTTTTCTGATGACATCTCATTTTTTTTTCAGTTCTAAAGCAGTTCTCTTTTCAAAAAAATGAATCATTTTTGTCACAACGTATACATAGTGTCAAATAATTCTGGTTCAGATGACTTATCGTTTTCGAGGCTCCTTGTAGCCTCTTTAAGGAGATCATTAAGCAGTTCCACTGTAATAGCATATATATTTCTGTTGTACTGTAATCCTTTTCTCCACTCTCATCCTCAGTGTATCTGCAAATTAGAGGACACTCTTCCCACACGTGGAAAATGGGACGTTATAGCAGGCCAACATTTGAATATCTTTTCTTTTTTTTTTTTTTGAGAGGAGGAGAATAAAGTTGTTTAGAGGGGGAGATGCTTTTAGAACAGGAGGCCGGCTCCTGAACATCTTCTCTATGGCTGGCAAAAATGATAGCCATCTTGTGGCATCTGTCTAAGGAGCCACCTTGCATTTCTACAAAGTCAAAAAGCTCATTAAATGCTTCTACATGTCTTAAGGAAATTGAAAAGTAACCAACGACCTTCATTACAAAAGCTTCAATGTCACAGGAAAGTACATCACACCCCTTTTTAGCAGACTTGTACAAGGTGTGCAGGACAGGCAAGATCTTTTCATTGTCTTCCGTAAGAAGTTTATAGACTGAATGGAATTTGCTGAAATTGACATCTGAACTATCTGCTAAACATGCAGATAGGCAAGTAAAGTCTAGTTTGTGGCTGAACAGGATATCAACAATCTTTTTCTGAGGTTTCATTAAAGTCTTCATAGAAATCAAGAAGATGCTTTGAAGTTCCATTTTTTCAAATTATCTAAGATCTAGGAGGAACACTTTTTTATTTCTATGATTCAACATATCACTTGATATACCATAGAAAGCACAACTGTTGGTAGGTCTGACAGGATCAGCTCTATTCTGTGAGGGCCAGCACATCTGTAATCAAAATTTCCCCTTTTGTTTGCTCTTAGGACATTTTAGTTGCAATCTGAATCAGGAAATGTAACTTTACTCAGTTTCACAAAGCAATCAAGGTAGCAATAGGACAATGCATGTTCATTTGCATAGTATCCCAAGCTAACTCAGCATTTGTGTGTTTTGGGGTGACAACCACTTTTTATTGATTCAAAAGTGCTTGCTTGTCTCATCCTGGATTTGTGCAATTCAGTGTACATGTGTCTTCACATTCCCTTCTCATCCATGGCCAACCCTGAATTCTTTCCTGCATATTGCACATATGCTCTGTTTGGATTATTTACCTCTCTCACCTGGTTCTAAGTGTCCTTCTATCTGTCATTAAAATCATATAGCCATTCAGTCTTCCCTCTCCATATTTTCTGGGTCATGTTGGAATTTGTATGAAGCTCACTCTCATTATCTGAGCTCATAGAAAACATGGTCACAATATTCACAAAGTTTAAAATTACACTAATTACTATCTCCATACAAAGCAAACAGTTGATTGGATTACTAACACTCTCAGAGAACTTAAGCTGCTCTGAGAGAATGCTACAACAGATATATTATGTGAACCATACAAATATGATGGTCATTTCATGTCAATGGAAGGCTATCACCATATTCCTTTGTGGTTAACAGAAGGCAGACAATCATTGCATCATAAGAATGATGTTGTCTTCAGCCTTTCTGGGGGAGCTATAATATGGGCTTTGTGTCCCTTGGCTCCTCTCTAACCTTTGCACTCACCACTGAAAACCACAGTGGTGTTTTTTGTTTTGTTTTTTTTTTAAAAAACCAAAGATAAATTTCTTGGAATATGGGACTCTCAAAGACAGTCCCAATTGGATACGGTTGGTCACCAAAAATAAAGTTTATGGTGAACATGTTAGTCATTCAGTTGTGTTTGACTCTCTACGACCCCATGGACTGTATGTAGCCTGCTAGGCTCTTCTGTCCATGGAATTCTCCAGGCAAGAGTACTGGAGTGGATAGCATTCCCTTCTCCAGGAGATCTTTCTAACTCAGGGATCAAATCCGGGCCACCTGCATCGGCTCTTTCTTTACTGTCAGATCCATCAGGGAACCCCCTGTTTGTTACTCTCCCATTTTCATGAGTGAGAGATTGTCTACTATTTTCAGATCTGACATTGTGACTTGAGCAAATTACATTTAGTTAGACTTTCTGAGAAGTGTTTTATTTACAGAGAAAAAAAGCCAAGTGCCCATCAATTCTATAGCATACCCCCAAAAGACCAAGAATGACAAATTAAGGATGCACTTTATTACTGAAACAATATAAAGATGCTCACTTATGTTTATAAAATACTCCATTCTTGTTATGGTAGTAAAATAGAGTAGAGATAGAGTAGAGTAGAGAGCCCAAACAAAAAGGAAAGTTAGTACTGTTTGTCCCAAGTCATCAGCTAACTTATAAAAAAGCTGAAGGCAAGAGTTGTTAAAGCTGCCCAAAGCTGGTAAATTAATGTTAAGTCATTCACAGACATTTAAAAGGTTCCTTTAAAAACTGCACGTGATTCCTCCACTCCTCAAAATGACAGTGGTGCCTATGCTGAGAAATTCTACCTTAAAGCAAACTGAACAACAACAACAAACGGTCAAGTCACAGAAATAAGTCACAGCACCCAGAGACTCATTTGGGTTGCTTGCAGAACCGGGATATCCCCGCGTCCTAGTAATGACCCCGCTCTTCACAGAGGTGAAGCTACGGCAAGGATTGGGCCAAGCTCAGAGAAAATAAACAAGATTTAAAAACCCCAGTGAGTGCTGTGGGGCTGCGAACCCGAACCCAGCTTTTGCACCACGCAGAACCCGTGCTTGAGATAACTGTGGGAACTATTTAAGACTTACCACCTGGCTGAAGACGGATACAAAGCCCCAACAGGCGCCTTCTTTCAAAACAGCAACTAACTTCTCACATCTGCCTCTGAAAGTGCTACCCAATTTACTGTTTCGGATGTCCAGAAGTGAACAGCCAGCCGGCGCCCATGGCATGCGCAGAGATGCTGGCGCGGTGGGCGTGGCTCTGCCCTGCCTTCAGCCTGCCCTCTTTCCCCACGCCCCTCCCCCGCCCCGTCTCCGCATGCGCGGCCGAGCCCTGGGGGCGGTGCTGCTCCATCCGGGTATCCGGAGGCCTGCAGCTGTTTTGTTTTCTTGGCTGGAACCGGGCGAGTGAGCAGGGCCCGCGCGGCGCAGCACCGGGCTCCAGATCTTCTGCGCCGGCCAGGCTGGACGTAAGTGTCAGGCGGGCGTGGGAGAAGGGTTTTGGGAAACCGCTGTTGGCCGGTTGAGGTCTAGAGCATCTGCCCGGCTAGTGTGCTTCCTGGGTCGTTGCGTTCCCCCTCTTGGGAAGCTGCAGGCTCAAGTTGTGCCTTGCTTGACCCTTCCTGCCCACTTAGTGTTGACCCGCGTCTGACCGGAGGCAGGAGAAGGCGACCACCTGCGTGCTCCGGACAGTGTCCTTCTATGGACGTCAGAGGGTCCGTGAACATTTCCATGTCCTCTAGAGCTGGAGAAACTGACACCCAGGAAGGAGTAGGCGGCTAGTCCGTCGGTGAGGGAGATGACCGAGCTAGAAGATCCAGAACTAGTTTCCACATCTTTGCAGTTACTACTGGCCACTCAACACCTCGCATCCCCGGAGTCTGGAGGGCGGAGTTTGGGGTTGAGAATGCTGGTAATAAACAACAACAACCAAAAAAAAAAAAACGGATTCGGGGCGGTGTCTTTGGGGTAAATCGAAAGCAGCACTCTGGAGTGCGTTTCCTCCCAGGAAAGAATAAAAAGAGTCATTTTTCAAAATTATACTTGTCCTAAAGATATATTAGCACTGGTTAGAATCACAGGTTCTGATTTAATTTTTAAAAGGTAGTTTCCAACTGAATCATTTTTTTTTTTTTTTAGCAACCGTGGTTGCTGACTGCAGAGTAGCTTCATATAGGTTAAGATTCACTGTGGGAGTTTGGATGTTCGGTTGATTAACAGTTTACACTTAATGCAGGCTCTTTCCTATTCTGAAATAGAGATAATATGGATGTGTCTCACAACAGGTCTGTATAACCCGGCTCAGTGGAATGTCTCATGTAATTGTCTATGGTAATTTAGCAGTGGATTTTGTTTTTTCTTTCATTTCTTTCTTTAGTGTCATTCTTCCTTTCCTGTGTTGTGTGTGTGCTGAGTCACTCATTTATTTCCAACTCTTTGCGACCCTTTGGACTGTCGTCCGCCAGACTCCTCTGTCCACGGGATTCTCTAGGCGAGACTGCTGAAGCGGGTTGCCGTGCCCTCCTCCTGGAGATCTCCCGACCCAGGACTCCAGCCCACATCTCTGCACCGCAGGCGGCTTCTCTACCTACCGGGCCTTCCTTTCTTTGTTCCCTTCTTTCTTTTTTTAATGATCTCAGTTAATACGGACTTCGATTTTGTGCTTTCTCTTGTCTGGAAACATGTTAGACTCAGAGATAGAGATTATTAAGATTAAATGAGTGTTCTTTACATAGAAATGAAGCCAAGAGAAGGAAAAATAATGAAGTGAAAGAACCTGATGTCAGGAGAAGGCGACCACCTGCGTGCTCCGGACAGTGTCCTTCTATGGACGTCAGAGGGTCCGTGAACATTTCCATGTCCTCTAGAGCTGGAGAAACTGACACCCAGGAAGGAGTAGGCGGCTAGTCCGTCGGTGAGGGAGATGACCGAGCTAGAAGATCCAGAACTAGTTTCCACATCTTTGCAGTTACTACTGGCCACTCAACACCTCGCATCCCCGGAGTCTGGAGGGCGGAGTTTGGGGTTGAGAATGCTGGTAATAAACAACAAAAACCCAAAAAAAACAAACAAACGGATTCGGGGCGGTGTCTTTGGGGTAAATCGAAAGCAGCACTCTGGAGTGCGTTTCCTCCCAGGAAAGAATAAAAAGAGTCATTTTTCAAAATTATACTTGTCCTAAAGATATATTAGCACTGGTTAGAATCACAGGTTCTGATTTAATTTTTAAAAGGTAGTTTCCAACTGAATCATTTTTTTTTTTTTTTAGCAACCGTGGTTGCTGACTGCAGAGTAGCTTCATATAGGTTAAGATTCACTGTGGGAGTTTGGATGTTCGGTTGATTAACAGTTTACACTTAATGCAGGCTCTTTCCTATTCTGAAATAGAGATAATATGGATGTGTCTCACAACAGGTCTGTATAACCCGGCTCAGTGGAATGTCTCATGTAATTGTCTATGGTAATTTAGCAGTGGATTTTGTTTTTTCTTTCATTTCTTTCTTTAGTGTCATTCTTCCTTTCCTGTGTTGTGTGTGTGCTGAGTCACTCATTTATTTCCAACTCTTTGCGACCCTTTGGACTGTCGTCCGCCAGACTCCTCTGTCCACGGGATTCTCTAGGCGAGACTGCTGAAGCGGGTTGCCGTGCCCTCCTCCTGGAGATCCCCCTGACCCAGGACTCCAGCCCACATCTCTGCACCGCAGGCGGCTTCTCTACCTACCGGGCCTTCCTTTCTTTGTTCCCTTCTTTCTTTTTTTAATGATCTCAGTTAATACGGACTTCGATTTTGTGCTTTCTCTTGTCTGGAAACATGTTAGACTCAGAGATAGAGATTATTAAGATTAAATGAGTGTTCTTTACATAGAAATGAAGCCAAAAGAGAAGGAAAAAATAATGAAGTGAAAGAACCTGATGTAGTGTTTAGTTTCTTAATCTGAGTGTAGAAACATGTTCTGTGATAAAATGTGTACATTGCTAAGAGAGAAATATTTTTCTTCTGAGTCCATACTTGAACTCAGAACCAGAATTTTCTCATTTGTCTCTTCACTGGGCTCCTGTTTCTGGATTCTCTCTAATGATATAATAACATAGTGTGGAATTAAAATGAATAATCATCATAACATTTGTTTCAATATTTGGATATCCACTTCTGTTTGAAATCGACTTTTAAATTAAAAAAAAAAAAACTAAATGAGTCCACAGTTTGTTTTCCGAAGTTATGTGGAAATTCATCAAAAGCTAATATTCAGAAGTATATGTAGCCAAGTAAAGTCTTTGTAACTTCTTTTTTATTAAATGATTCCTAACCTGTTGGTTATTTTCTAGAAGCGTAAGTCAGGTTTGAAGCAGGTCACTAGAAGTATTTTATTAAGTTGGGTTTGTTTGTTGTTTATTTAAGTGAACTGAAAAAATGTCTGGATTTCTGGAAGGCTTGAGGTGCTCAGAGTGCATTGACTGGGGGGAAAAGCGGAATACCATTGCGTCCATTGCTGCCGGTGTTCTAGTAAGTGTCCTTGATCATTTGGACCTTCCTTATTTTAATGTGTTTGTTTTTATGTATTTTGAATTCTATGTAATTTCTTTAAGTCTGTACTATTTATTTTATCTTTGAGCACTGAATTTGTAAAAATAAATGTTTATATTTTTATTTATGAGAGGGTTTAGGCATCCATTGAAAGAGCTTACGTTATGGCTTGAAATTTGATTACTATTATTATTTGTCTTTTACTATGTAAAAAAATGGTATAGTAAGACAGTCTATTATATACAGGTATTCATAGCAGGGATTATCCCTCCTCTTAATGAGTACATGAAGTTACCAAGAAATGTTTAAGAAACAGTCACGTCAAAACTATTCAGGAGATACAACTGCATTTCTCCATAATCCAGGGTTAACTTTTCAATCTCAGAAAAAAAGAAAGAACTTATTAAAATATATTGTTTAGAAGTAATTTTATAGAATAAAACTCTCATTTGTATTACAAATCCTTCAAGGCATGTGATACTGGTTTTGTGCTCTAATGTTGTCCTATGATCTAAAGAGTGAGTTTTAAGTAAACAGACAAAAAAAATCTAAGTTTGTATGTGTCTCTTTGCCTAGCCTCTGACACTTAAACGCTATGGAAAATAATTGTCCTAGATTTTCCCAGAGTAATGTCAAAATACAAACCTACTGTAGAAATTCTGCAATTATATATATATAAAAAGTAAAGGTCTGTGAAAAAAAATACCTTGAATGTGTTGGGCTAGAAGGGCTTTTTAAAAAAAAAGGCAAAAGAGTTCTTGTGCTGCCCAGTAAAAATGTCCTTAATAGAGTATAGATCTGTCTATAGCCTGATAAAAATAATTTGATTAGCCTAAAATAGTTATTTTTTAAATAATTGCTTAGAGATGGCCATTCTCAGAGCTTACTAGGTCAGGGTTGGAAGTTGGGGTAGAGAAGGAGAATACTTTCTAAACCTTTTAAGCTACATGTCAGAATTTGGTTAATATTTTTGCCTTGACAATGGTACAGAACCACATTCCATTAAGATAAATTATGATTTAGTGTTTAAATTGATTTTAGCATCACTTCTGAAACCACCTGTAGACTGCACTGTAATTCATAAAAAGAGAAAGCAGTACTGCACAGCACCTAGTTTATTTCACAGCACCAAGAAGCTAGCTAAAATTCCATCAACAATAATTATTCTCCATATTATTCCAAATATCTTATCTTTTTTCCTTTCTCCCACCATGAAATATTGTAATATACTTCAGTTCACAAAAATCAGACAGACTTTTAAATGACAGTATAAAAGAACGATTGAAGTAGTCTTAGAAAGGAAGTTCTTGTTAATAAATAATAGCTGTGGGATCTAGTGTGTCTAATCTTTCTTCATACATTAAGCCATGTTGCCTATTAAAAGTGAAAAACTGCTGGAACATTTAAGACAGTTTGGGGCTTTATTAGAAGGGATCTCTTCACTTAGATTCCTTGCTTTTTAGCCAGTAAGATATGAAAATGCTGTCCTTTCTCTTCCTGTGGTTTGTTTTAGTTTTTTACAGGCTGGTGGATTATTATAGATGCAGCTGTCATTTATCCCGGCATGGACGAATTCAACCACTCCTACCACGCCTGTGGTGTGATAGCAACCATAGCCTTCTTAATGTGAGTATCATCGTGAGTAACAGGACTTACACAGATGGTCACAAGAGAGAAACGGTTTACGTATAGTCGATTAGAGTGAACATTTTTAAATGTTACCAAATGAACATGGGATGTGATTCTCTCTCATTTTGTTTTTTTGCCTGAGATATACACCATGTGCGATCTTAGTTCCCCAGCTAGGATTCAAAACCGTGCCCTCTGCATTGGGAGCCCAGAGTCTTAACCATGCTCCCTGGTGATCCAATGTAGTTTAAAAGTCAAATCATGGAGAACGACTTATGAAGAAAAGCAGCCATCCTCTTTTCTGTTCTTCTTTTTTCTGTTTAATATTTATTTATTTGGCTGCACTGGGTCTTAGTTTTAGCACATAGGACCTTCTCTGGGGCATAAGAGATCTTTAGTTGCAGCATGTGAACTTTTTTTTTTTTTTTTTAAAGATTTATTTATTTATTTATTTTGGGCTGGGGTCGGGTTGGGGAGGGAGGGGAGCGGACGGGCCACTTCTATTGGTCTTTCATTTCTCCATTTTCATCCGTCTTTGTTCTTTGGCTCCTGTGGGCCTCCCATCACGGTGGCATCTGTCGTTGCACAGCGCCAGCTCTGGGTGCATGCGCTCCAGAGCTCCGGCTCGGTAATTGGACACATCGGTCCAGCCGCTCCGTGGCACGTGGGATCTTCCCAGGCCAGGGCTCGAACCGGCGCCCCTTGCAGTGCAAGGTGGTGTCCTTACCCACTGGACCACCAGGGGAAGCCCAACTTTTTTTTTTTTTTTAAGCATAGAAACTCTTAATTGCAGCATGTGGGATCTCGTTCCCTGACCAGGAATTGAACTCAGGCCCCCCCAACACTGGGAGTGTGAGGACTTAACCACTGAACCACCAGGAAAGTCCCAGGAGCATACTTTTCTTTGTTAAAATATTTTTATTTATTTGGCTGTGCTGGGTCTTCATTGTAGCATATAGGATCTCGTTCCCTGACCAGGGATGGAACCCAAGTCCTCCGTGGAGCACAGTGTCCTACCCACCAGGGAAGTGCCCTGAGACCATACTTCTAAAGAAAGCAAGGCTGTCTCAATTTAGAGTGGTATTCTGTGAAGCTCAGCAAAAGACTTTTTATGTTTGAAACATATGTCAGAGGTTGGGAAAAAAAAACCAAAACAGTATTTTACCACTTGCATCTCTTCATACTGAGTATGTCTGATGTGTACAAGTGGAAAACTAGATAGCATCAAGCTGAAGATCATTCCAGTCTTAGCAAGATATAATTCTGAGAATTTCACTCTCAAACTGTAACAAGCATCAGAATCACCTGAAGGATTTGTTCAAATTCAGATTTCTGGGTCCCACGTCCAGAATTTCTGCTTCAGTAATCTTAGAGTGGAGCCAGGGAATTCTCATTTTAAAGCATTCCTAGGTGATGCTGATACTGCTGGTCTGGGGACTATATCCAGTGCTTTGCAGAATATCTAATTGAGAGACCTTGTATAAGATCGTATGAACCAGAGTCCAGACTCCTGAAGACTTAAATTTGCAGAACTCCATGGTTAGATAGTATCATTGACTCAATGGATATCAATTTGAGCGAACTCCGGAGATAGTGAAGGACGGGGAAGCCTGGTGTGCTGCAGTCCATGGGGTTGCAGAGTCAGACATGACTGAACAACAGCAACTTACTGTACCTGATAATTTGATGTCATGGATAGTTTCCTCTTAGAGTCAGAAACTCTGATCTCTTGATTTTATTGTGTTCTCACAGGATTAATGCAGTATCAAATGGACAAGTCCGAGGTGATAGTTACAGTGAAGGTTGCCTGGGTCAAACAGGTAAACAGGTGCAAATAACATCTTACTGTATATTTATTTATTGGCTGTTACGGGTTTTCACTTTTAAAGTGGGAATTATACATAGAAGGGCCACTTGACTGTATCAGATAGGGGATAAGATGGAGATTTATCTAAGGAGACGTTATAGGTTCCAAGGCCTAAGGGAAGAGTCTCATTTGGTCAACATTTGCCAAATAATATAGAATACAAACTTTTGAGTACATAACCCTGTGCAATAGTATTAATATGTGAATATATGTGTAAAGAACATTATATGATAAAGAACAGTATATACTAAAGAATGCATGTGCAAAATAGACTTTCTAATGCATGAAGCTATATCATATGAATTTTTTCTTCCATTTTTTGCCAACTTTACTTGATTGCATTAACATTTTGATATAGCTTAAATTCATAGTTTTTGACGTGTTTCAAAATAACACAACATAAAATTTACCATCTCTAAGTATAGAGCTCAGTAGTAGGTACATTCCTTTTTGTTGTGCAGTCTCCAGAACTCTTAATCTTGCAAAACTGATGAGTAATAGAATTTTACCACTTAGATTGATCCAGGCCTGCCCTTCTCAGCTAAGGAACTCGTGTCCGCTGGACCCCATGGCCGTGTACCCTAGGTAGGCAGAATACTGGATACATTAGCACAGCTTCCTGTACGATCCAATTTAGTCAAAGATTTGAGGAGACAGATATGTATTGAGCATTTTAAATGGTAATCTTAAAACATAATATCCATATAAATAGACTTAAATTTGCAGAACTCCATGGTTAGATAGTATCATTGACTCAATGGATATCAATTTGAGCGAACTCCGGAGATAGTGAAGGACGGGGAAGCCTGGTGTGCTGCAGTCCATGGGGTTGCAGAGTCAGACATGACTGAACAACAGCAACTTACTGTACCTGATAATTTGATGTCATGGATAGTTTCCTCTTAGAGTCAGAAACTCTGATCTCTTGATTTTATTGTGTTCTCACAGGATTAATGCAGTATCAAATGGACAAGTCCGAGGTGATAGTTACAGTGAAGGTTGCCTGGGTCAAACAGGTAAACAGGTGCAAATAACATCTTACTGTATATTTATTTATTGGCTGTTACGGGTTTTCACTTTTAAAGTGGGAATTATACATAGAAGGGCCACTTGACTGTATCAGATAGGGGATAAGATGGAGATTTATCTAAGGAGACGTTATAGGTTCCAAGGCCTAAGGGAAGAGTCTCATTTGGTCAACATTTGCCAAATAATATAGAATACAAACTTTTGAGTACATAACCCTGTGCAATAGTATTAATATGTGAATATATGTGTAAAGAACATTATATGATAAAGAACAGTATATACTAAAGAATGCATGTGCAAAATAGACTTTCTAATGCATGAAGCTATATCATATGAATTTTTTCTTCCATTTTTTGCCAACTTTACTTGATTGCATTAACATTTTGATATAGCTTAAATTCATAGTTTTTGACGTGTTTCAAAATAACACAACATAAAATTTACCATCTCTAAGTATAGAGCTCAGTAGTAGGTACATTCCTTTTTGTTGTGCAGTCTCCAGAACTCTTAATCTTGCAAAACTGATGAGTAATAGAATTTTACCACTTAGATTGATCCAGGCCTGCCCTTCTCAGCTAAGGAACTCGTGTCCGCTGGACCCCATGGCCGTGTACCCTAGGTAGGCAGAATACTGGATACATTAGCACAGCTTCCTGTACGATCCAATTTAGTCAAAGATTTGAGGAGACAGATATGTATTGAGCATTTTAAATGGTAATCTTAAAACATAATATCCATATAAAAATAGACCTGAATATAGGCAGGTTTCAAGTGATTTTTTTTTCCCCATCTTAATGAAACAGGAGAAACTGCAGTAGTTAGTTCTGGTGTGTGCTTTCAGATTCTCCTTTGGTTCACTCTCTGTGTATCAAGAGATGAACTTAAGTAGAAGAGACAGAGAAATACTGATGTACAGCCTGACCTTGTAACACCAAAGTGAAAAGATAAATATTAGCTCAGCTTTAGGGGTCCAGAGCTGGTTGTGTACCATACCATAAATGTCAGTAACAGCTTATTATTTCCGAGCTATTGTTTTGTATTTTGGGTTTGAAATCCCAAAATACAACATTATTTGCTGTGCTTTATTGAACGAGGCAGAGTTTTTATTAAAATGCATTTGTACTAATTAAACTCATTTCAGAATTTACTTTAGGTGAGCTAATGGCTCCATTTGTTTTATGGCAAATCTTCGTAAGTATTGTATAATCGTAATTTGTAAGTTGATTGTCTTTCCCTGTTAACATAATTTTAATGCAGCTTAGTCGTGAGTGCAGGCCACATTAAATCTGAATTTTCTTTGCTCCTCAACTTGCCTGAGAGAGAATTACAGTAGTGTTTAGATTCACATATTGCTGAATGTAATTCTAAATATAAGCTTCTAAATATGGTGAGACATATTTTGTGAGGTTTATATAAGAAGAGTGAGTAAAGTTTTTCTCAGTGTCTGTACTGGGGAAAAGTAAGCCTCGTGGTAACTTAGTCCGTAAGTCATGTCCAACTCTTTGTGACCCTGTGGAGAGAGACCATGGGATATTCCGGGTGAGAATAGTGGAGTGGGTTGCCATTGCCTTACTAGGCACTTAGAATATAAAGACCAGTCGACAGGAAAATGGCCCAACATCCACACTGATGATCCTCAGCACATTTTCCACTATTCTTGCTTTCGACTAATGGCAACTACACATGTTTTTCTCTTTGGGGTTTTATCTTCTTTTTGAAAAGCTGGTTGAACTTGACTGCTGCCATATAAGAAACAATTCTGGTAAAATATTTCTCTTAAGGTGCTCGCATTTGGCTGTTCATTGGTTTCATGTTGGCCTTTGGCTCTCTGATTGCATCGATGTGGATTCTTTTTGGAGGATATGTTGCTAAAGGTAAGAGGAAACACAGTTTACCTGTTAATCAATGGAATTTTGAAATTTTGCATTGAAATTTTTTTTAGAATAAAGCTATTTTCATATAGTTTAACCAACTACTACCAACGCACTTGTGCCTGGAAACTCCTCTTCCTGATATGTATTTGTTTTGTCTGCTGTGCTTTTAGTTTTCTTTTTTTCTGTATATTTTCTTCTGATCTAGAGCCTGGAAAGAATGAGGCACAGCTCCACACCTTGTTTCTCTTTGCCTTTGAGGAACTTCAAAAGCAGGACACCTATATTGTCCAGCTGTTTGACAAGTCTTGCTGAATAATATTCAGGCAAAGCTTTAACATCCTAGAATTGAAATGCATTGAGCCAAGCCTCCCTGATAACGTATCATCATCTACTTTTAGATAGAAAAGCAAATTACCATTTAATGTAGATCTAGTCTATAAGGCAAAAAGACTTGCTCTTGGGTCCCTGGTTGAGCTTTTGCCTAGAAGGACCCCAGAAAAATATGAAATCCATTCAGTGTTGTAGGTAAAACTAACAATGCTGATCATAGTAAAAAATAAAATACTAATAATTTGCCAAACTAGACCAGCAGATATTTAAGCTAACTCATATTGTAACACTTAACTTTGTTGAATAAAATGTCCTTGAATTAAAATTACTGATTTTCTGATTTTTTTATTAAAAACTTTTAAACCTTGCAGATAGGAATGATAGGCAATTTTAAATATTTATAGTTTTTCTTTTATTTATATAATTTATTATAAAACCTTGTTGCTAAAAATATAGAAAAGAAAAAGAAGAAAAACTAATAATCTTACTGCTCTTAAATATTTTTTAATTTTAAACTATTTTAATAGTTTTTTGGTGGGGGGTGCTATTCTGGGTTTTCACTGCTGCCGCTGGCTCCTCTTTAGTTGCAGGGAATGGGGGCTACTCTCTAGTTGAGGTGAGCACCGTGACTATTCTTGCTTTCGACTAATGGCAACTACACATGTTTTTCTCTTTGGGGTTTTATCTTCTTTTTGAAAAGCTGGTTGAACTTGACTGCTGCCATATAAGAAACAATTCTGGTAAAATATTTCTCTTAAGGTGCTCGCATTTGGCTGTTCATTGGTTTCATGTTGGCCTTTGGCTCTCTGATTGCATCGATGTGGATTCTTTTTGGAGGATATGTTGCTAAAGGTAAGAGGAAACACAGTTTACCTGTTAATCAATGGAATTTTGAAATTTTGCATTGAAATTTTTTTTAGAATAAAGCTATTTTCATATAGTTTAACCAACTACTACCAACGCACTTGTGCCTGGAAACTCCTCTTCCTGATATGTATTTGTTTTGTCTGCTGTGCTTTTAGTTTTCTTTTTTTCTGTATATTTTCTTCTGATCTAGAGCCTGGAAAGAATGAGGCACAGCTCCACACCTTGTTTCTCTTTGCCTTTGAGGAACTTCAAAAGCAGGACACCTATATTGTCCAGCTGTTTGACAAGTCTTGCTGAATAATATTCAGGCAAAGCTTTAACATCCTAGAATTGAAATGCATTGAGCCAAGCCTCCCTGATAACGTATCATCATCTACTTTTAGATAGAAAAGCAAATTACCATTTAATGTAGATCTAGTCTATAAGGCAAAAAGACTTGCTCTTGGGTCCCTGGTTGAGCTTTTGCCTAGAAGGACCCCAGAAAAATATGAAATCCATTCAGTGTTGTAGGTAAAACTAACAATGCTGATCATAGTAAAAAATAAAATACTAATAATTTGCCAAACTAGACCAGCAGATATTTAAGCTAACTCATATTGTAACACTTAACTTTGTTGAATAAAATGTCCTTGAATTAAAATTACTGATTTTCTGATTTTTTTATTAAAAACTTTTAAACCTTGCAGATAGGAATGATAGGCAATTTTAAATATTTATAGTTTTTCTTTTATTTATATAATTTATTATAAAACCTTGTTGCTAAAAATATAGAAAAGAAAAAGAAGAAAAACTAATAATCTTACTGCTCTTAAATATTTTTTAATTTTAAACTATTTTAATAGTTTTTTGGTGGGGGGTGCTATTCTGGGTTTTCACTGCTGCCGCTGGCTCCTCTTTAGTTGCAGGGAATGGGGGCTACTCTCTAGTTGAGGTGAGCAGGCTTCCTGTTGCGGTGACTTCTCCTATTGTGGAACTGAGCTCTAGGACACACGGGCTTCAGTAGTTGTGGCACATGGGCTCAGTAGTCGAGGCTCTGAGGCTGTAGAGCACTGGCTCAACAGTTGTAGCTCGTGGGCCCAATTGCTCCGCAGCACATGGGATCCTCCCGTATCAGGGATTGAACCTGTGTCCCCTGTGTCAGCAGGCGAGTTCCCCACCACTGAGCTACCAGGGAAGCCCCACTCTTAAATATTTTGATATATTTTCTTTGGTTTCTTTTGTTTTTTAAGTAGTTATAGTATACATATAATTTTGAACGTAGCCTTTTACATAACATGTGAAATTCTCTCACTGCTACAAACTTGATCACCATCATATTTTTAAAACAAGAATGTTACTTTTTAGCATGTGAATTGCAGATTTCTTGGTCACTGTAGAAAATTGAGAATATAAAAGAACTCAAAGAGGAAAATAAAATCACTGATAATTCTTTCCTAGATACAACTACTAATGCAGAGCCCCTTTTTGTAGGAATGTGTTCATCTCATAGCCTTTGGAGTTATTTTCCTTAACGCTTCTGAAGCCAAATTATGCTTTGATAATTATCAGAGACAGATCTGTAATTTTATAAAGTGTCTTTATATAGGACCTTTCTGAATCATTCTGGTCATAATGGTTTTTAAATGTGAAATATTTAATGTGGCCTTCTAGAACCAGAGGGCCTATACAAACCAGCTATTATGGTAATCAGATTAATTTAAAGCTATTATGAGAAAAAGCTTTAAAGCTTTGGTTTGTCAGTGAGTGATCATTGACAGCTCCAGTAGGAGAAATTTATGAGAATTTCGATTTCAGGATGAAGTTGAGATAAAATGGCCCTTTGGCAGTCTTGCCTGTCTTGGTGGCTGCTTTCTCCATCCAGGCATTTAGGCCCAAAACCTGTGTGGTTAAGGCCTGTCAGAGATGATACCTCTTTTTCTCACATCCCACACCCTAATCCATCTGCAAATTTTGTTGATTCTGCTATTGAATATGACCAGTTTTTATCTCTGCTGTGGCTCCCACCCTGGCTCAATCTATTACAGTCTCTGGCCTGATTTCCTAAGATAGCCACCACATAAGGTTTGTGTCCGCCTCCACTCCCTCCCCCTTTCACGCCCCCTAGTCTACTGAGGATCCTACTGAAGTGTGTCAGCTCTGGTCACTCTTCAGCTTACAGCCTCCCGTGGTGTGTGCTCTCACCCAGATGGAGTCCTCACCATGACTACGAAACTCTGGAGGATCTGTACCCCACCCCACCCCTGTCTTTGTCCTACTATGATCTGTCCCTTGAGTTTTTCCCTTTTGCCCATGTGACCATTGATACTTTGGTTTCTTTTTTTTTTTAAGTAGTTATAGTATACATATAATTTTGAACGTAGCCTTTTACATAACATGTGAAATTCTCTCACTGCTACAAACTTGATCACCATCATATTTTTAAAACAAGAATGTTACTTTTTAGCATGTGAATTGCAGATTTCTTGGTCACTGTAGAAAATTGAGAATATAAAAGAACTCAAAGAGGAAAATAAAATCACTGATAATTCTTTCCTAGATACAACTACTAATGCAGAGCCCCTTTTTGTAGGAATGTGTTCATCTCATAGCCTTTGGAGTTATTTTCCTTAACGCTTCTGAAGCCAAATTATGCTTTGATAATTATCAGAGACAGATCTGTAATTTTATAAAGTGTCTTTATATAGGACCTTTCTGAATCATTCTGGTCATAATGGTTTTTAAATGTGAAATATTTAATGTGGCCTTCTAGAACCAGAGGGCCTATACAAACCAGCTATTATGGTAATCAGATTAATTTAAAGCTATTATGAGAAAAAGCTTTAAAGCTTTGGTTTGTCAGTGAGTGATCATTGACAGCTCCAGTAGGAGAAATTTATGAGAATTTCGATTTCAGGATGAAGTTGAGATAAAATGGCCCTTTGGCAGTCTTGCCTGTCTTGGTGGCTGCTTTCTCCATCCAGGCATTTAGGCCCAAAACCTGTGTGGTTAAGGCCTGTCAGAGATGATACCTCTTTTTCTCACATCCCACACCCTAATCCATCTGCAAATTTTGTTGATTCTGCTATTGAATATGACCAGTTTTTATCTCTGCTGTGGCTCCCACCCTGGCTCAATCTATTACAGTCTCTGGCCTGATTTCCTAAGATAGCCACCACATAAGGTTTGTGTCCGCCTCCACTCCCTCCCCCTTTCACGCCCCCTAGTCTACTGAGGATCCTACTGAAGTGTGTCAGCTCTGGTCACTCTTCAGCTTACAGCCTCCCGTGGTGTGTGCTCTCACCCAGATGGAGTCCTCACCATGACTACGAAACTCTGGAGGATCTGTACCCCACCCCACCCCTGTCTTTGTCCTACTATGATCTGTCCCTTGAGTTTTTCCCTTTTGCCCATGTGACCATTCCTCTAATGCACCAGCACGCCCCCACCCCAGGGCTTTTGCACTTGCTGTTCTGCTGCTTCTCCATGGCTCCTGCCCTCACTTTTCTTCGTGTTGTTACGCCAATGTCACCTTCCCATGAGGTCTCCCTGGCCTATATATCATCATTCACTACACTTCTTATACCTTTCCTGCTTTGTTTTTTCTTCTTGTTTATTCTCAACTGTTGTTTAGCTCTATAAAGGCAGATATTTTGCCTGTTTTATTGACTGCATAATCCTGGCATATTGAACAGTGCTGACACATAGGATGTGCTCAGTATTTGTTAAATGAATGAAGGAAGCTACTGTTTATTAAGCAAGAACTACACTCATGTGTACTGTATCATTTAATACCCATACCAATCATAGTAAAACAAAACCAATTATGTTAGGCAGGAAAATGGACATTCATCAGTTTATTAGAAACTAAATTTTGTGCGTGTGTTTTTCTTTTCTTTTTTAATTTATTTAACTTTTACAGTTTTGTTTATTGCTTTACACACGTGACCCCTCCCACCTGAATCCCCTCCGATCTCCCTCCTACCCCTCTAGGTTGTAGTGTAAGTTCCCTTAGTCTTTTTTTTTTTTTAAGATTTATTTATTTATTATTTTGGGCGGGGGTCGGGTTGGGGAGGGAGGAGTGGACGGCCACTTCTGTTGGTCTTTCATTTCTCTATTTTCATCCGTCTTTGTTCTTTGGCTCCTGTGGGCCTCCCATCGCAGTGGCGTCTGTTGTCGCAGAGCACCTCTCTGGGCGCATGCGCTCCAGAGCTCCGGCTCGGTCATTGGACACATGGGTCCAGCCGCTCTGCGGCACGTGGGATCTTCCCAGGCCAGGGCTCAAACCGGCGCCCCTTGCACTGCAAGGTGGTGTCCTTACCCACTGGACCACCAGGGGAAGCCCCCTTAGTCTTATTAAATGTTTTGAAACCACACATCTCTAACTATTAAAATTACTCTTACAGAAAAAGCCATAGTATACCCTGGAATTGCTGTATTTTTCCAAAATGCCTTCATCTTTTTTGGGTAAGTTTGTTTTGCATTCTTCATTGTATCTTTTTTCTTTTTAAAATAAACTTTATGTTATTTTACTATATTTAGTTGCTGAATTTCCCCTTCTAATGCCCCTCCCCCATGTTAGTGTCATAACATGCAGAACTGAGAGTGAGACAGGTCTTTTTTTTCCCTTTTTTTTTAATTAAACTTTTTTTAAACTTTTATTTTACTTTTAACTTTTACAGAGTTTTGTTGTTTACAGATATGTATGATCCCAGATTAGTCATATGTATATCCCCCCAATCTCAACCCTCCAGGCCATCGCACAGCACCCTGCAGGATCCCTTTTCTCACAGCGCAGTGACAGTAGCTGTTTTCACATATGACAGTGTAGGTCTTCATGCTACTTTCTTTACACCTCCCACCCGGGTTTTTTTTTAAATCTACGATTAACCTACATTTTATGTTAATACCCATACCAATCATAGTAAAACAAAACCAATTATGTTAGGCAGGAAAATGGACATTCATCAGTTTATTAGAAACTAAATTTTGTGCGTGTGTTTTTCTTTTCTTTTTTAATTTATTTAACTTTTACAGTTTTGTTTATTGCTTTACACACGTGACCCCTCCCACCTGAATCCCCTCCGATCTCCCTCCTACCCCTCTAGGTTGTAGTGTAAGTTCCCTTAGTCTTTTTTTTTTTTTAAGATTTATTTATTTATTATTTTGGGCGGGGGTCGGGTTGGGGAGGGAGGGGAGTGGACGGGCCACTTCTGTTGGTCTTTCATTTCTCTATTTTCATCCGTCTTTGTTCTTTGGCTCCTGTGGGCCTCCCATCGCAGTGGCGTCTGTTGTCGCAGAGCACCTCTCTGGGCGCATGCGCTCCAGAGCTCCGGCTCGGTCATTGGACACATGGGTCCAGCCGCTCTGCGGCACGTGGGATCTTCCCAGGCCAGGGCTCAAACCGGCGCCCCTTGCACTGCAAGGTGGTGTCCTTACCCACTGGACCACCAGGGGAAGCCCCCTTAGTCTTATTAAATGTTTTGAAACCACACATCTCTAACTATTAAAATTACTCTTACAGAAAAAGCCATAGTATACCCTGGAATTGCTGTATTTTTCCAAAATGCCTTCATCTTTTTTGGGTAAGTTTGTTTTGCATTCTTCATTGTATCTTTTTTCTTTTTTAAAAATAAACTTTATGTTATTTTACTATATTTAGTTGCTGAATTTCCCCTTCTAATGCCCCTCCCCCATGTTAGTGTCATAACATGCAGAACTGAGAGTGAGACAGGTCTTTTTTTTCCCTTTTTTTTTAATTAAACTTTTTTTAAACTTTTATTTTACTTTTAACTTTTACAGAGTTTTGTTGTTTACAGATATGTATGATCCCAGATTAGTCATATGCACATTCCCCCCATCCCACCCCTCCAGGCCATCGCACAGCACCCCTGCAGGATCCCCTTTTCTCACAGCGCAGTGACAGTAGCTGTTTTTTTCACATATGACAGTGTAGGTCTTCATGCTACTTTCTTTACACCTCCCACCCACTGTTCATTCCTTACAATGTCCGTGTGTCTGTTCTCCATGTGTGTTTTTCATCACTTCACTACGTGTGTTATCATTACCATCCTACTAGATTCCATATATATGTGTTAGTATATTGTACTTGTCTTTCTCTTTATGACTTACTTCACTTTTTATGATAGGTTCTAGATCCAGCCACCTTATTAGGACTGCTGCTTCTGCATTTCTTTTTACAGCTGAGTAGTATTCCTTTATATATATGTACCAGAGCTTTTGTATCCATTCATTTGTCGATGGACATCTAGATTGCTTCCATGTTCTAGCTATTGTGTAGAGAACTGCAATGAACATTGGGCTACAGGTGCTTCTTTCAGATTTGATTTCATCAGGGTATAAGCCTAAGAGTGGGATTGCTGGGTTGTATGGTGCTTGCATTTTTAGTGTTTTAAGAAATCTCCATACTGTCTTCCATAGAGGCTGTTTCAATTTACATTCCCACCAGCAATGCAAGAGTGTTCCCTTTTCCCCACACCTTCTCCAGCATTTATTGTCTGTCGATTTGTGGATGATGGCCATTCTGATGGGTGTGACGTGATATCTCATTGTAGTTTGGATTTGCATTTCTCTGATTATAAGAGAGGTTGAGCATTGTTTCATGTGTTTTTGGGCCATCTGTATGTCCTCTTTGGAGAGGTGTCTGTTTAGGTCCTTTTCCCATTTTTTTGATTGGGTTCTTTATTTTTCTGGTGTTGAGTTGTCTGAGTTGCTTGTAGATTTTGGAGATTCATTCTTTCGTCTGTTGTTTCATTTGCTATGATTTTCTCCCATTTTGTGGGTTGTCTGGTCAGCTTTTTTGTAGTTTCTTTTGCTGTACAGAAGCTTTTAAGTTTCATTAGGTCCCACGTGTTCATTTTTCTTTTTAGTTCCGCTGTTCTAGTAGGTAGGTCATCTTGCTTTGATTTATGTCACTGAGTGTTTTGCCTATATTCTTCTCTAAGAGTTTTAGGGTTTCTGGTCTTACATTTAGGTCTTTAATCCATTTTGAGTTGATCTTTGTGTATGGTGTCAGGGAATGTTGCAACTTCATTTTTTTGCATGTAGCTGTCCCGTTTTCCCAGCACCATTTATTGAAGAGGCTGTCTTTGTCCCATTTTATAGTTTTGCCTCCTTTGTCAAAAATAAGGTACCCATAGGTGCGTGGGGTTATCTCTGGGTTCTTGATCTTGTCCCATTGGTCTATAGTTCCTTTTTGTGCCAGTACCATACTGTCTTGATGACTGTTGCTTCTGCATTTCTTTTTACAGCTGAGTTTCCTTTATATATATGTACCAGAGCTTTTGTATCCATTCATTTGTCGATGGACATCTAGATTGCTTCCATGTTCTAGCTATTGTGTAGAGAACTGCAATGAACATTGGGCTACAGGTGCTTCTTTCAGATTTGATTTCATCAGGGTATAAGCCTAAGAGTGGGATTGCTGGGTTGTATGGTGCTTGCATTTTTAGTGTTTTAAGAAATCTCCATACTGTCTTCCATAGAGGCTGTTTCAATTTACATTCCCACCAGCAATGCAAGAGTGTTCCCTTTTCCCCACACCTTCTCCAGCATTTATTGTCTGTCGATTTGTGGATGATGGCCATTCTGATGGGTGTGACGTGATATCTCATTGTAGTTTGGATTTGCATTTCTCTGATTATAAGAGAGGTTGAGCATTGTTTCATGTGTTTTTGGGCCATCTGTATGTCCTCTTTGGAGAGGTGTCTGTTTAGGTCCTTTTCCCATTTTTTTGATTGGGTTCTTTATTTTTCTGGTGTTGAGTTGTCTGAGTTGCTTGTAGATTTTGGAGATTCATTCTTTCGTCTGTTGTTTCATTTGCTATGATTTTCTCCCATTTTGTGGGTTGTCTGGTCAGCTTTTTTGTAGTTTCTTTTGCTGTACAGAAGCTTTTAAGTTTCATTAGGTCCCACGTGTTCATTTTTCTTTTTAGTTCCGCTGTTCTAGTAGGTAGGTCATCTTGCTTTGATTTATGTCACTGAGTGTTTTGCCTATATTCTTCTCTAAGAGTTTTAGGGTTTCTGGTCTTACATTTAGGTCTTTAATCCATTTTGAGTTGATCTTTGTGTATGGTGTCAGGGAATGTTGCAACTTCATTTTTTTGCATGTAGCTGTCCCGTTTTCCCAGCACCATTTATTGAAGAGGCTGTCTTTGTCCCATTTTATAGTTTTGCCTCCTTTGTCAAAAATAAGGTACCCATAGGTGCGTGGGGTTATCTCTGGGTTCTTGATCTTGTCCCATTGGTCTATAGTTCCTTTTTGTGCCAGTACCATACTGTCTTGATGACTGTTGCTTTGTAGTATAGTCTGAAGTTGGGGAGGCTGATCCCTCCAGCTCCTTTCTTCTTCCTCAGGATTGCTTTGGCTATTCAAGATCTTTTGTGTTTCTATATGAACTGTGCTATTCTTTGGTCTAGTTCTGTGAAGAATGTCATTAGAAGTTTGATAGGGATCGCATTAAATCTGTAGATGATACTTGGTTGTATGGTCATTTTCACGATATTGATTCTTCCGACCCAGAAACATGGGATATCTCTCCATCTGTTTAAGTCTTCTTTAATTTCTTTCATGAGTGTCTTGTAATTTTCTGTGTACAGTTCTTTTCTGTTTCTTTGATTAAGTGTATTCCTAGGTATTTGATTCTTTTGGTTGCACTGGTGAAGGGGATTGCCTCTTTGATTTCGTTTTCTGATTTTTCATTGTTCATAGGAATGCCAGTGATTTCTGTGTATTGATTTTGTGTCCCGCGACTCTACTGAATTCATTGGTTAGCTCTGGTAGTTTCCTAATAGTGTCTTTGGGGTTTTCTATGTATAGTATCATGTCATCTGCAAATAGAGAGAATTTTACTTCTTCTTTTCCAATCTGGATTTATTTTGTTTCTTTTTCTTCTTTTATTGCGTTGCTAGAACTTCCAGGACTATGTTGAATAATGGTGAAAGTGGACACCCTTGTCTTGTTCCTGACCTTAGAGGGATTGCTTTCAGTTTTCACCATTGAGAATAATGTCTGCTGTGGGCTTCTCATATATGGCTTTCACTATGTTGAGATAGGTTCCTTCTATGCCCATATTTTGAAGAGTTTTTATCATAAATGGGTGTTCTGTTTTGTCGAAGGCTTTTTCTGCATCTATTGAGGTTATCATGTGGTTTTTGTCTCTCAATTTGTTTATATGGTTTATCACACTGATTGATTTGTGGATATTGAAGAATCCTTGCATGCCTGGGATCCTACTTGATCATGATGTATGAGTTTTTTGATGTGTTGTTGAATTCTGTTTGCCAGGATTTTGTTAAGGATTTTGGCATCTAAATTCATCAGGAAAATTGGCCTGTAATTTTCTTTTTTTGTGTTTTCTTTGCCTGGCTTTGGTATCAGGGTGATGGCAGCCTCGTAGAATCTGTTTGGAAGTGTTCCTTCCTGTGCAATTTTTGGGAAGAGTTTTAGAAGGACAGGCATTGGCTCTTCTTTAAATGTTTGGTAGAATTCACCTGTGAAGCCATCTGGCCCTGGGCTTTTATTTTGGGGTAGATTTTTGATCACAGTCGATTTCTGAGCTTGTGATTAGGTTGTTCATAATTTTTATTTCTTCCTGGTTCAGTCTTGGGAGATTAATCTTTTCTAAGAAACTGTCCATTTCCTCCAGGTTGTCCAGTTTGTTGCCATAGAGTTGTTCATAATAGTCTCTTACAATCCTTTGGACTTCTGCATTATCTGAGACAGATATTTTTAATACATGGATTGGTTAGTTCCTACCTTAGGAACATACAACAATTTCATTAATTCCCGCCACCTCCCCTTTAATGAAGAACTGTTACTTGTGTAGATTTAGTTACATAACACTGGCACTGTTCATTTAAAATATCTAACAGTGGCATTTAATGAAAACCTGCTTAAAAACTGTTTCTCCTTAAAATTTTGTTTCTGGATGGATTTTATGGTTCTTTCTGTCCTTAGTGTCAGTAGAATTTGTGTGTGATGTTTGAGGTGTGGAGTGAAAGCCCTCAACTTTTTTTTTTGATCCTTCTAATGTAGTGACAAATTAAAATATTAGTTGGACCCTAAAATCCTTAGTACTTTTATCACTAATGCTTTCTTTCTTTTTTAAAAAAAACTTTTATTTTACTTTTAACTTTTACAGAGACTAATGTCTTGTAACATTCATTCTTTCCTGAACACTTAGGGCATACCCTTTCCCCAATGCCGAGCCTCCCTCTTCACCCCCACCTCCTGAACAATGATAGCAGAGACTTTTATCATATGCCTCAAGGGTTCTTAACTCCCATTCCATAGGTAGGCTTCTGAAGACTGGGAACCACCAGACATGTCTGTATGCAAGACATTGAGTTCTCTGCTGGTTTTTGGCAACAGTCTGGCTTTCATCAGATATTTAAAGATGTCCTTAATCCAGAGAAGGCTTAAAAAAAAAAAAAAAACAGAACCCAACTGCTGTATATTGTAGAATGGTCTATTCTAGGACTTTCCCTTCCCTTCTTTGTTCCTGCCCACCGACTTCCTAAAAGAAATTTTAGGTGACACCCCTGTCTACTTGAACCACTCATGCAATGCTAATAGCTGCCCTTTGACAGTAGTCAGCAGGCGATAGTCACAGTTTTCCCTTTCCACCACAAAGCACTTTTGCAGTTTTATAAAGTCAGTTTAGAAATAACAAAAATGAGCGTGAACATGCATGTGGCAAGATACACAGCTTCTTTGGATCATACCTTGCATCTTCTAATTAGTGGAGAAAACCCAGAGTTTTTTCATTGACTTGTCATCTCAAATTAGTTGTAATAAGTTATTTTTCTATGCAGAAAGTTTGGTTTATTTCTCATGTATTACTATTATACCTATTAAGTCCAAAAACTAATTTGGTCTTGTGAAAAAATACTGTAAGTAAATAGAAGTTAAATTCAAGTAATAGGCACCATCACCAGAATAACTGGAGCAGATTTGCCTACCATTTTGATTTATCACAGAACAATTCTCAGCTTCAACTTAGAAACTGTCCTTTCAGAAATCAGACCCAGATAGCAGTATTAAGGGTGACTGTCTGACCATCTAGGAGGGACTGGCTCTTGCCCAAGAAGTTCTTGAGGTTACTGTTGACATCTGGTGACTAGTGTATGGAAGGTAAACCACGCCTCTTTTAAGCTGTCTGTAGAGTAGAGGGCCCCTCATACCCAACTCCGGTTTTTTTTCTTGCAGTAGTAAGTTTGAAGTTACCCGAAAGAGCACAGATCAATCACATTTTGGAGGTTTATGAAATCCTTTATAAAGGAAAATTTTTGGATTCCCAAGAGAGGGTGTAGACAGCTTTCTGGTTGCATTTTAGTTTTTGTCAAAAAATGGTCAAGGGCTTGCCTTTATAAAGGCCCATGAAACTTGTTGTGTTTGGGCCGTGCTGCACATATTAGTTTCCCAACCAGGGAGCGAAACCAGGCTTCCCAGAATGGAAGGGCAGAGTTCTAACCACTGGACCGCTAGGGAATTTCCTGTGAAACTTGTTTTCAAATAGTCCATTCTGATCGAGGGTTTAACTTCAGGTATACCCTGGAAATTGGAGAACAGATGAGGAAGCAAATGAAAATCAGCAGATGCCATTGAAGTGTCTGTGCCTCTCATCATTTCTCCCTTGCCTTTACGCCCACATCCAAGCCCTGTGAGTCTGCTTCTGAATTGTCTTAAACCTCTGTGTCCATTTTCATTGTTGCATTTGGTCGTTCTCATCCCTTCCTGAACATCTCACACCCTTGACTGCTGTCTCTCTTGGGTCCAGTTTTCCTGTTAGGTTCCTTTTAAAACTTAGCTTCTGGGCTTCCCTGGTGGTCCATTGGATAAAGAGTCTGCCTTGCAGTGCAAGGGGCACTGGTTCGATCCCTGGCCTGGGAAGATCCCACGTGCCGAGGAACGGCTGGGCTAGTGTGTGCAATTACGAGGCAGCACTCTGGAACACATGTACCCAGAGCCGGTGCTCTGCAACGAGAGAGGCCACTGCAATGGGAGGCCCACACAGGCCAAAGAATAAAGACGGATGAAAAATAAACGATGATTTAGAGGCAAAAATAACCCAAGCAAACAAGAAGTTAGCTTCTAATCCTGTCATTTCCAATCTGAAGATTTTTCAGAAATTAGAACTTTGTCCAGAAGAGATGAGTTTCCCTGGCGGCTCAGATGGTAAAGTATTTGCCTGCAATGTGGGAGACCCAGGTTTGATCCCTGGGTTGGAAAGATCCCCTGGAAAAGGGAATGATTACCCACTGCAGTATTCTTGTGTAGAAAATCTTATAGACAGAGGAGCCTGGCGGGCTATAGGCCATGGGGCTGCTAAGAGTTGGACATGACTGAGTGACTAAGAGTTTCACAGAAGAGATTGCCACTAGGGGCCATCCAGCCAAATTCAAAGCAGTGTTTTTTTCTTGTATTGAGCTGACATTTAAAAATCAAGAGATACTATCAAAAAATCAGAATTCTTGAAAATCTAGAGATCTGTCAACTCAGGGTCCTGCTCAGCAACAGTCGTCTGGAGCTGAAGTTGTTTCTTTTACCAGGAGACCAGCTCCTGCATTCTCTGGGGCCTGAGTACCAGCTGCGCCTTTAGTACATCACAGGCTGGTGCCTGCCCCCTTGACTCATCTGAGGCACCCAGGGCCCATGTGGGCAATTTTCCACTCTGGTCAGTTGGCTTGCCAAATCCTGGTCACCACCATTTCTCATCTTTCTTGTTTCTTAACCTGTACTCTAGTCGTTGTCTCTTAAACTGTATTGTAGCCACATTGGTGTCCCCCTGCTTTACTACACATACATACACATGTATTTATACACGTTGGATTGTTCAAAAAGTTTGTTCAGGTTTTTCTGTAAGGTCATACAGAAAAGCCCAAGTGAACTTTTTGGCCACTGCCGTGTGTGTGTGTGTGTGTGTGTCTCCGTGTCTCCCTGGAGGAGGGCATGGCGACTCACTCTAGTAGTTTTGCCTGGAGACGTCCATGGACAGAGGAGCCTGGTGGGCTATAGTCCATAGAGTCACACAGCCAGATACGACTGAAGCAGCTTAGGATGCATGTATGTGTATGTATATACATACATGAGTATATATATTTTTATGCACATAATTGCACTCTGCCCTCTTAAACTGAAGCCTTGAACACAACTTTAGATACTTCCCAAGCTAAACCTGGAGTGTCGGCTCTGTGAGGGCACCTCCTGACACTTCCGTCTCCTGGGCCTTGCCTGAGCACCCGTCGTCATTTGTTCCTCTTTTCTTTTTCATCTACCGTTTCCTCCCCCGAAACATCTTCATATTTCACTAGCTCCTGCTTCTCCCACCCTCCCATTCAAACTCCTGCCTATCCTTCCAAGTTCTTCTAATGTTACCACCTCTGTAAGGTCTTTCCTGACACATTCAGGCAAAATAAATCCCCATATGGGACTTCTTTGGTGGTCCAGTGGCTAAGACCCTGTGCTCCCAATGCAGAGTACCCGGGTTCGACCCCTGCTTTGGGAACCAGATCCTACATGTCGCAAGTAAGACCTGGCATAGCCAACTAAGTAAGTAAATATTAAATAAATAAATAAATCCCGGTATGTTCTCTGTTCCCTTAACATGCGGTATATATGCCTCTCCCCACTCCCAGCCCCTTATTCTTACCACATTGTGTCATTAAGAACATGAGAAGTTTGAATGCAGGGACTGTATCTTAACCTTTATAACCCTAGCTTCTGGCCTGCCACCTTGACTCAGATCAGGCTCCTTGAAGGAGTTAGATAAAATCAGACACAAGGGCTTCCCTGGTGGTCCAGTGGGTAAGGACACCGCCTTGCAGTGCAAGGGGCACCGGTTCGAGCCCTGGCCTGGGAAGATCCCACGTGCCGTGGAGCGGCTGGACCGATGTGTCCAAACTACCAAGCCGGAGCTCTGGAGCGCATGCGCCCAGAGCCGGTGCTCTGCGACAACAGAGGCCGCCGCGATGGGAGGCCCACAGGAGCCAAAGAACAAAGACGGATGAAAATGGACAAATGAAAGACCAACAGAAGTGGCCTGCCTGCTCCCCTCCCTCCCCACTCCCACTCCCACCAAAATAAATAAATAAATAAATCTTTAAAAAAAAAAATCAGACACAAAACACTAGTTAACTTCTTAAGAGGGTCATACGTCTTAGACACAGAAATTCACGATTCAGGAAAGCTGATGAACAGCACCGTCAAGCACCGTGGAAGAACTTTACCTTAGAATGGTCAGTTTCTGTTCTGATACATCCCGTGGGTTTTTTCCCATACAGCTCATCAATTATTCTTTGTTGCTAGTTTCCCACGATTGTAAATCTTCCGTAGTCATTTCCCAAACTCAACTCGTCATGTGAGGTTTCTTATTTTATTTACAGAGGCCTCGTTTTTAAGTTTGGCCGCACTGAAGACTTGTGGCAGTGAAAGCGTCTGATTTATGACTGTGCGCAGCCGCCCTGCATGGGTTTGTTTTTTTTTTAACTACTCATTCCCCAGTCTTTTTAAATGTCATTTTCTAAACTTTCTGAGTATAGTCTCGACTTAAAATTTGTATAATGCTAAATCATGAGAACTCTCTATTTAAACAACAACTGGAGCCAAATCTGTTGTGATATACATTTGATGAACTTGTAAAATGTTGAAGTATTTCACATGAGAGATTTTTATTACATTTTATCATGTTTATTAAAAGAAATCACAAAAGAAATCATGGCATCATCTTATATGAGTATTTGTCATATCCAAGGTTCAAAACTGCAGTTAAAGACCTCTGAAGATTTAATGTGTTTATTTCAGTGTGACCTCTTCCGTGTCAGATGTTAAATGAAATATAAACATTTTCTTGTTTTTAAAAACTCTATTCAGTGGTCAAAATTCTTCCTCTTTATCCTTTGTGTTTGGTTTATTAATGTACGGCTTTGACAGAAATGCTGTAAATATTTCAGTGTCAGTAGTTACTGAGGTTCTCCCAATGGGTAAGTGAATACGTTGAAAAAGAGAAGCCCCATAATCTAGCCACCTGTCTCCTCAAAAGTGTCCCTTCAGAGCCACTGACTGTGGAAAACGGGGGTGGTGATACCTCAGCTGTGAGCCCTGGGCCTGAGGGATTGCTGACAGTCCCTCCCTAGCCACCATGGAGGGAAAGTGGAAGTGGGTGGGACTTGACACTGGTCTTTACTTAGGTGACAAATTCCCTTGTTGTTGGTTTGATAATGGAATTCCATTTCACTGTATCTCTCTTGAACCACTAAGCTCAAAATAGACCAGTGAGGTCAGTTTTAATGACAGATGTTCAGCTACTGGGAATTTTTGGTCTGCTCCTCGTTGGAATTCTTTTATCCCCCAGGCTCCCCACTTGGGCAGAGTGGGCTTTCCCCCCCCCCCCGCCCCCTTAATGAACTAGCTAACTATGGGGATACATGTTCTTCAGAAGTAAAGATTGAAATGTTTTCTGTCATATTAATAAAATGTACAACAGTTAGCTATTCATTAACCACCAAATATGTCTTAGGTGATTTTTTTTTTTACAGTTTTGTCGTTTACTGTCTCTTAGATCATTTAAATTGTGGTACCCTATGTCAGCCATAGTTTTCTCCCAGTGCGTATGTTTTGTTTTTAATGTTTACTTTTTACCCTGTGACATAGGGTTACCTTAGTTCCCTAAACAGGGATCGAACCTGTGCCCTTGCATTGGAAGCACAGAACGCCAGGAAGTCCCTGCTGTATGTTAGTGTTTTGGGGGAGCCCCCTGTGTTTGGAGGTCCTTTATGAATTTTATTTAAAGGGTTTTATTAAAAGAAAAAATCACAAAAGAAATCATGGCATCATCTTATATGAGTATTTGTCATATCCAAGGTTCAAAACTGCAGTTAAAGACCTCTGAAGATTTAATGTGTTTATTTCAGTGTGACCTCTTCCGTGTCAGATGTTAAATGAAATATAAACATTTTCTTGTTTTTAAAAACTCTATTCAGTGGTCAAAATTCTTCCTCTTTATCCTTTGTGTTTGGTTTATTAATGTACGGCTTTGACAGAAATGCTGTAAATATTTCAGTGTCAGTAGTTACTGAGGTTCTCCCAATGGGTAAGTGAATACGTTGAAAAAGAGAAGCCCCATAATCTAGCCACCTGTCTCCTCAAAAGTGTCCCTTCAGAGCCACTGACTGTGGAAAACGGGGGTGGTGATACCTCAGCTGTGAGCCCTGGGCCTGAGGGATTGCTGACAGTCCCTCCCTAGCCACCATGGAGGGAAAGTGGAAGTGGGTGGGACTTGACACTGGTCTTTACTTAGGTGACAAATTCCCTTGTTGTTGGTTTGATAATGGAATTCCATTTCACTGTATCTCTCTTGAACCACTAAGCTCAAAATAGACCAGTGAGGTCAGTTTTAATGACAGATGTTCAGCTACTGGGAATTTTTGGTCTGCTCCTCGTTGGAATTCTTTTATCCCCCAGGCTCCCCACTTGGGCAGGGTGGGCTTTCCCGCCCTTAATGAACTAGCTAACTATGGGGATACATGTTCTTCAGAAGTAAAGATTGAAATGTTTTCTGTCATATTAATAAAATGTACAACAGTTAGCTATTCATTAACCACCAAATATGTCTTAGGTGATTTTTTTTTTTACAGTTTTGTCGTTTACTGTCTCTTAGATCATTTAAATTGTGGTACCCTATGTCAGCCATAGTTTTCTCCCAGTGCGTATGTTTTGTTTTTAATGTTTACTTTTTACCCTGTGACATAGGGTTACCTTAGTTCCCTAAACAGGGATCGAACCTGTGCCCCTTGCATTGGAAGCACAGAACGCCAGGGAAGTCCCTGCTGTGTATGTTTTGAGAGCTTGTGTGGAGGTTCTCGCAGGGGAGCGCAGCTACTCATACACCCTTGACCAAAGACTGGTCCTCCTCTATCAGGGATGCTTGTCCTCTTTGACCGAGCATGCAGCTTCAGGAGGGACACACTTGGAGCAATGCGGGAGGAAGAGGACACCCGCCTAGCCAAGCCAGATCAGCCAAATCCACCCTGGCAATCGGTGGGGTGATGGGTGTCGCAACCAGATTGCCCTCACATCCCTACTGTGTATGTTTTGAATGTTGCTGGTCACCAGCTCCTCAAGGAAATAACTGCATTGCTGTCATCTCGCCAGCAAATCACTGGGTTTTAGGTCCACAGGTGTGACAGGTGGAGATCTTAGGGATTGAAGATGAGGGAACCCAGACTATGGCAATTTAAATGATTTCTTCAAGGTTATTGAACTAGCTTTTAAATGTTGAGGCAGTGTATCTCCACACTGGATCACGGATGTCTTCCCCACAATTAAATTCAGGGGGTGCTCAGGGAGGAAGAACTCCTGTAAAGCCACTGGTATAACAATGTTGGCAAGGATTGAATCTGAGTCCTTAATTTTTCCGTTTTATGTCATAACTCTGCTGATGTAGAAGAGTTAGCTGTGTAGCTTAATACTTGATTAAGCACAAGCAAGAATCTAGGAATGGTCAATAAAATTGAACCCAAACCTTAATTTCGTGAACTGTGTCCGCACCCAGGGGAGTATTGATAGCATCATCTTTCATGAAACCAAACGTATTCATTTAAAATTATTATAAAAGTATCACTTAAGTTTTTAGTCTTTTATTTTTAATATCATCAATCTCTGACCTGTTTCGTTGTACATAAGGAGACTTTGCTCTAATGAGTGTTTGTCGCACACACACAAAAATGGGCAGCAGTGAAAAGTTGTCTTGTTTTCAGACAGGCCTTGTTTCTCTTGGATGCTCTTGGTTAATATCCAACTGCCAAACGTGGAAACTGTCAAAAGAAAGCAAACTTTTTTTTATTACAAATGAACCCCTACACTCTTAATATTGTACCCGTATTGATTCTCATTTGGTTTTTGAAATGTGTATTGCCCCAAATGGTATTTCATCACAAAGGCCTTAGAAGATCTTTCATAAAATCTGGATTGGAAGACCTCTTAGACAGGTAGATCTCATTTCATACAACTCTTACCATGGGTCATTTGTGGTCATCTGGCTTTCGTTTGTATACCTCCAGGGACAGACTCACTACCATATGAAGTGGTTCATTCCGTTTTGCAGAAAGTTCAAATTGTTAGCGATTTATACTTTATCTCACAGTAGCCCTAGTTAAATTCTTTGGAGAAACAGAGAAAAAAATCTTCTCTTTTCATGACAGTCTCAAGTGTCGGAAGACTGCTTTTAGGTCTCACTTGCATCTTCTCTTCTGCAAGCTAAATAAATAGATCCTTAATTCTTTGGTTATGCCACACCAACAGTGTGTGTTGAGTAACCTCGGATCACAGAATTCTAGAATTGGAAATCAGAGTAGCTAATGTTCATGGGGTATTGTCTATGGATCAGTATCCTAACATTCGACATACATTTTTCTCCCTTAAATCCTGACAAGCTGGTGAGATAACTCCATTTTAGAGATCACAAGGCTAGGAGCGGTGGAACCCAGATCTGCCTGAGGGCAGAACGTTGAATTTGATCTCATTTCACAAATGAAGAAACTGAGCCCCACCTTCTCACCCTCCTCCAGAAGTGAAGTGACTTGCTCATGGGCACCAGCCTATGGTGGGTGAACATGACTCAGTTCAGATCTACCTCCCAGACAAGGTTCTTTTCACTGAACCTCCCGCACAGGGGAGGGATCAGCAGGCTTCTGATCTGTTTTCCTACTTCACTTTAAAAACCGGATTTCCTCATTTTGGCTTAATGAGCATTTGTTGGACCTTTACTGTATGTCTAGAACGTCTGTTTAAAATCAGAAGCAGGGGTAACACCAGTGTGACAAGACTATGTTTTGCATAAAACAGCAAGAAGAACACAATACATTTTGGCATGTTTTTGTGCTGTTTGTGGTGGTGTCTGTATTTCTCGGCAATACAATCATTTAAAAATTAAGCTGCAGGGCTACCCTGGTGATCCAGTCGGTAAATAGTCTGCCTTGCAGTGCAAGGGGCACTGGTTGGATCGCTGGGCCGGGAAGATCCCACGTACCCTGGAGCGGTTGGACCAATGTGTCCAATTACGAGCCAGAGCTCTGGAGCACGTGCACCCAGAGCTGGTGCTCTGTGTTATGGACACCTGGAGGCATGTTCTTTTCTCACAAAAATTAAGAAAGATATCCGGGCTAAACAGACAATTGTCTCCTCACACTAAGGATAAACATTGCCTGCAAGCCTCACCTCTCTGAGACCAATACAGGGCACAAAGGTTCTTCCTCTTACCACTTTTTAATGCTAATGAAACACTTTACAAACTCCTAGCGTCCTTTGTAACTTAAGAATTGTAAGAATGTTTCTCCTCAAGATCAAAGGTGTTGGTAGAGGGGCAAAGGGCTCCGGTGATGACCTCTTTTACATCTCTAGAGAGACAAAAAGCTTCTTCATGATTATTAATTAGCTTGAGATTTCTAGTTGGGGAAAATATAAAAAAGGGTGGGGGAGGATTGTGCATTAGCCTCACCCATGGAGATCGGCTGAGCCCAATGGTGTCGAGACTCTCCAGCTCTGGGATAAGAACATCTGTTTACATTTGATTGAGTTCTGATTATTTCTGATTACTTGTGCGTGCCTTTATTTGATGATTAATAAACCCACTCTTGGTTTGACAATACTTGAGACCACGATACTTTATTGTCGAGGTCTGAGGCTCACACCCTGAGGGGACCACGCTGTGTTCGCGGAAAAGTCTCTGAGCTATTTAATACAGTTTCTCTTAGCGAGAACTAGTGAGAATAGTAATCAGAGTAAGCTCGGAACACGGTGCCCACGACACTCTGCAGCGAGAGAGGCCATTGCAATGGGAGGTCCACATGTGCCAAAGAATAAAAAGATGGATGAAAATAAATATAAATAAAAGAGGCATGATGGGGGAAAAGAAAAGAAAAAACTTTAAAAAAAAATTTAACTGCAAAGACATGTTCAGAAAGCAATGGATGACCTTGAGTATACTGCAGTCATTTTAGAATCCATCCTACATGCTTAATCCTATCATACTGTTCACTCCTGAAACATTCATTTTATCGCACCATTTTCCCTACATAAACTTTGGGAGCTTCCCATGGCCTGAAGGATGATTCAAGTGGAGTGCCTGCCATTCTTCTTTCTCTTCGGCAGCTCACCCCCAATCCAGCTGCTTCTCCTGTTTTTCCTCTCAATCTTCCCATTTCTTGGAAAGTCTTTCACTTCCTGTCACTTTATCAAATCCAAGACAACTCAGGTTCCATTTCCCCTGACCTCCCCAAGCTTGTGACCTCTGCCTCTGATTCATCTAGCAGCTACTGCCAGGATTACTTATTTAGTATTTAATAGCCAGAACTGTGCACAGATCCAGTCCTTCTAAGTGGTTAGACCCCTGGTTTCTCTGTATCCATATAATCCTCCAAACAGGAGCCTGTCCACGGGAGACTTGCGAAAGAAGTTCCTTCAGAAAGGTAACCTCTGGAATTCATTTTAATAAGTGGATGCCAGTGGGTCCTTGTGGCTTGGAAAGCATGAGATAAAATCCATGATTGATTAAACTGAAATTAAAAGTTGAAAAAACATTTTCTCTTAGTGAAGGTAGTGACATGAAAAATTATATTATGAATTGGATTATTATAAATCAGCATCTGGCTGAGGATGATCATAATTTGCAGGAAAATAAAGGACTTAACGCAGCTCCTTAAGACCTAGAACTATTTTTTATTGAGATTCGTCTCTCCCGCTCTTCATACAATGTCTACCACATATTAGATAATATATTTATGGAATGAGTATATCTTAATAATGGGTTGACCAAAGAGTTCATTTTTCCATAAGATCATATGGAAAAACCCAAATGAACTTTTTGGCCAACCCAGTCCTATCATTCAGGGATGAGATGGATATCCTTAGGGTTGGGGAGTGTCCCATCCTAGGAAGTGCTGAGCATAGTCTGGACAATCAGTGAAGGAATGGCCTTTCCAACCTCCAGTAGCCTGCTTCTGTGACATACAATAAGGGCATTTTATAATGACTTAAGATGTCGTTTTGGATGAAGTCTGATTTTCAAAGACATGTTCAGAAAGCAATGGATGACCTTGAGTATACTGCAGTCATTTTAGAATCCATCCTACATGCTTAATCCTATCATACTGTTCACTCCTGAAACATTCATTTTATCGCACCATTTTCCCTACATAAACTTTGGGAGCTTCCCATGGCCTGAAGGATGATTCAAGTGGAGTGCCTGCCATTCTTCTTTCTCTTCGGCAGCTCACCCCCAATCCAGCTGCTTCTCCTGTTTTTCCTCTCAATCTTCCCATTTCTTGGAAAGTCTTTCACTTCCTGTCACTTTATCAAATCCAAGACAACTCAGGTTCCATTTCCCCTGACCTCCCCAAGCTTGTGACCTCTGCCTCTGATTCATCTAGCAGCTACTGCCAGGATTACTTATTTAGTATTTAATAGCCAGAACTGTGCACAGATCCAGTCCTTCTAAGTGGTTAGACCCCTGGTTTCTCTGTATCCATATAATCCTCCAAACAGGAGCCTGTCCACGGGAGACTTGCGAAAGAAGTTCCTTCAGAAAGGTAACCTCTGGAATTCATTTTAATAAGTGGATGCCAGTGGGTCCTTGTGGCTTGGAAAGCATGAGATAAAATCCATGATTGATTAAACTGAAATTAAAAGTTGAAAAAACATTTTCTCTTAGTGAAGGTAGTGACATGAAAAATTATATTATGAATTGGATTATTATAAATCAGCATCTGGCTGAGGATGATCATAATTTGCAGGAAAATAAAGGACTTAACGCAGCTCCTTAAGACCTAGAACTATTTTTTATTGAGATTCGTCTCTCCCGCTCTTCATACAATGTCTACCACATATTAGATAATATATTTATGGAATGAGTATATCTTAATAATGGGTTGACCAAAGAGTTCATTTTTCCATAAGATCATATGGAAAAACCCAAATGAACTTTTTGGCCAACCCAGTCCTATCATTCAGGGATGAGATGGATATCCTTAGGGTTGGGGAGTGTCCCATCCTAGGAAGTGCTGAGCATAGTCTGGACAATCAGTGAAGGAATGGCCTTTCCAACCTCCAGTAGCCTGCTTCTGTGACATACAATAAGGGCATTTTATAATGACTTAAGATGTCGTTTTGGATGGTTTACTAAAAAAAATTTTTAAAAAAATCACTCCTGGATTTATCAGCTTTGGAAGTCTCTTGCTTTTTGAATGCAAGCTGTATTATCCTGCTGAATAAATGGTTCTACTCAGCTGTGAAAAAACACATCAAAAGATGAGGGGAGACATAACCATTTGTCTGTATCTGCCTATAACACATACACACATGCTGTGTCTTTGGAGCCAAATTGACACCGATTCTCCTGTTCCGTTTACTAGCTCTGTCATCTTGGACAAATGACTCATCTTCAGATGGCGAGACTTATTCTTATGCAGGGTTTTTGTGAGGATAAAATCAGATAATGTTGAAAAGCATCCAGCACAGACTCGGAAACAGTAGGTTTGTAGTAAGTGATACCTATGAGGCTTGCACATTCTTTTGTGGTTGTCTAAGCGTCTAGTCGTACATTCTCACATTCACATCGTGGTTGGCATTTTACAAAATGTAGTCACAGATATGATGAACCCACTTTACTTTCCAAACAGCCCAGTGAGCTAGAATGAAGATTACTCTTCTTATTTTACCAGTGAGAGAGGTCAAGGAGCTTGGTTACATCAAACCATGCAGAATGGTGACTAGAATCCAAGTCTTCTTGTTCCAGAGACACAATCTCCATTTCATCTGCTGCCGCAGGGGCTAGTGTTAGGTGGGCTTCCCCAGACTTCCTTCACTTGCTCAGCAAGTATTAACTGCAACTCAAATAACGGAGGTGGATATTTGTGGTATCACTTTTTTTTTTTTTTTTAAACTTCATGCCACAAGCTTTTTCTTAGTTATGTATTGTTTTCATCCATCTTTTTTCTTTGGCCTGTGTGGGCCTCTCATCGCAGTGTTCTCTCTCGTTGCAGAGCATTGGCTCTGGGCACATGTGCTCCAGAGCGCTGGCTTGTAATTGGACACACCGATCCAGCAGCTCTGCGGCACGTGGGATCTTCCAGGGCCAGGGATTAAACCGGTGCCCCTTGCACTGCAAGGTGGACTCTTTACCCACTGGACCACCAGGGAAGCCCTGCTATCTCTTACTAATGAGCTGAGTGCTTAGTATATAATAGCTGCTCAATAGACACTTGTGGACTGAATGAATGGGTTAAATCAGTTTCCTGAGTCCTTTCACTGGGTTCCCCTGCTTCTGTTAAAGGGCCAGGAACACTTTATCAGCTTTGGAAGTCTCTTGCTTTTTGAATGCAAGCTGTATTATCCTGCTGAATAAATGGTTCTACTCAGCTGTGAAAAAACACATCAAAAGATGAGGGGAGACATAACCATTTGTCTGTATCTGCCTATAACACATACACACATGCTGTGTCTTTGGAGCCAAATTGACACCGATTCTCCTGTTCCGTTTACTAGCTCTGTCATCTTGGACAAATGACTCATCTTCAGATGGCGAGACTTATTCTTATGCAGGGTTTTTGTGAGGATAAAATCAGATAATGTTGAAAAGCATCCAGCACAGACTCGGAAACAGTAGGTTTGTAGTAAGTGATACCTATGAGGCTTGCACATTCTTTTGTGGTTGTCTAAGCGTCTAGTCGTACATTCTCACATTCACATCGTGGTTGGCATTTTACAAAATGTAGTCACAGATATGATGAACCCACTTTACTTTCCAAACAGCCCAGTGAGCTAGAATGAAGATTACTCTTCTTATTTTACCAGTGAGAGAGGTCAAGGAGCTTGGTTACATCAAACCATGCAGAATGGTGACTAGAATCCAAGTCTTCTTGTTCCAGAGACACAATCTCCATTTCATCTGCTGCCGCAGGGGCTAGTGTTAGGTGGGCTTCCCCAGACTTCCTTCACTTGCTCAGCAAGTATTAACTGCAACTCAAATAACGGAGGTGGATATTTGTGGTATCACTTTTTTTTTTTTTTTTAAACTTCATGCCACAAGCTTTTTCTTAGTTATGTATTGTTTTCATCCATCTTTTTTCTTTGGCCTGTGTGGGCCTCTCATCGCAGTGTTCTCTCTCGTTGCAGAGCATTGGCTCTGGGCACATGTGCTCCAGAGCGCTGGCTTGTAATTGGACACACCGATCCAGCAGCTCTGCGGCACGTGGGATCTTCCAGGGCCAGGGATTAAACCGGTGCCCCTTGCACTGCAAGGTGGACTCTTTACCCACTGGACCACCAGGGAAGCCCTGCTATCTCTTACTAATGAGCTGAGTGCTTAGTATATAATAGCTGCTCAATAGACACTTGTGGACTGAATGAATGGGTTAAATCAGTTTCCTGAGTCCTTTCACTGGGTTCCCCTGCTTCTGTTAAAGGGACAGGAACACTTGCAGGAGACTGGGAGAGACTGGCTGTTGGGAGAAACCAATGGCTCTAGAGAGAAGCTGGTTCAAGATGAGGCAGGTTACACATGACAATGTGGATGAGTTACCCAGGATAATTACACTGGGTAAAAGAAGCCAGACAAAGAAGAGTACATGTTAAGCAGTTCCATTTACATAAAGTTATAGAAAGGGTAAGCTAATCTACAGGACAGAAAGCAGTTGAGTGGTTGCCTGGGGATGGAACGGGGTGAAGTTGGGAATGAGCAGTTTCTAAGAGGCAGGAGGAAATCTTTGGTGGTGATAGATATGTCCTTTTTAAGAATATATTATAGTATTTATTAATTTGGTTGCATTGGATCTTAGTTGCGGCAGGCAGGATCTTTACTGTGTCATGCAAGATCCTTCATTGTGGCACACTGACTCTCAGTAGTTGAGGCACTTGGACTTAGTTGCCCCACAGCATGTGGGATCTTAGTTCCCTGACCAGAGATTGAACCCGCATGCCCTGCATTAGAAGGTGGATTTTTAATCACTGGATCACCAGGGAAGTCTTGATAGATACGTTCTTACCTTGATGTGGTGATAGTTTTGTGGATATATAAGCATGATTAAAGGTATCAAATTGTATACTTTAAATATGTGCAGTTCATGGTCAAGTATACTTCTAGAAAGGTGTTTCAAGAGGAAGAGGAGGAAAGAACATAGAGATAAAGGAAAAGAAGAGGTGAGTTTTCTCTGTAGGTTCTCCCAGTTTTGCCTCTACAGACACGAACGCCAAGGCCTGTAGCCAGGCTGGTTCTCTGTTCCTCTAGTGGTCAGTGTCCTGGCCTGCTGGATGGAGAAAGGATTGGCCTGGGACTCAGAGGGCCAGTTCCCCCCACAAAGGTATGATGCTGGGCATTACTCTGCCTGCTGGCAACCCCACTTTCCATTTATAACGTGGCCATAAGGGTCCTGGCTTGTGCCAAGCCAACTTCAGCATCAATTGGAAGATTACCTAAAGTGACCCGCATCAGAATTCTTTGTGAATGCTGAGTGTAGGTCACGCAGGGAGGGCAGTGGGGGCTCAGGGGACAAGCCCCGATCTTTCAGTCATGACAACAAGCACACCAATGTCACATCGGCTGTCAGAGCCACTGAGTTGTTTGAGCTTTATGGCCCTTGACTCCCTGACCCCAGACTCCTATACTGCAAGTTTTCTCGTGACCACTAGCTATAACTTATCCACCTCCTCCACCCATTCCCTGTGACAACTTAGTCACGATTCCACTTGAAGGCCAGTAAACAAGGGGCTGGGACTTGCTGGCCTCTGTGGGCCTTCTGGCCTTGCCCTGCAGGATTCTATCACCTTCGTGTCAAACTATCAGCCCACTTTGGTGACCCCAGATGCGGAAGAGAGGTGGCCAGTGACAGTCCTCACATCCCTGACCCCTGACCCTCAGGGATTTTGGATATGGGAACCTTCACTACCTCCTCACCCCCACCACACACACAGACACACACACACACACACTATGGATTTGTTCCTCCTCCAGTGCTCCTGACTTCATTTTCCTTTGTTTTTCACTTTACTCTCATAAATACCAGGTTAACGTATGTACCCTAGGTATCTTTAAGTTCATTTACTCCATCCCTATGACATTAATAGGTTAAACATCTTACCTTCCAGAAAGATTGGTCATCAAAATAGTGAACCTTGTGAGTTGGTCTCCATATTTTGAGGCTTAAGAGCAAACCTGTTTAAGTTCATAAATAAATATTACACATTTAGAGGACTGTATTTGTTATCTCAAAATTAATCAACCTCTCATATCTCAACTGTGGTACCTCAACAAAAATTCTTTCATCTTCCACAACCAGGGGACAGACAAATTGAAGCCCTATCTTTCCTGGAGCAACTTAGTTAATTCTATAGAGATCTTTTAACAGGAACTGGCAAGAGCAGTTATATCCAAAGGATTTAGAGTACACCGGGAGGTATACCATAGTCATGGGTCTAACACGCTTCTCCAGATAGAAAGGAAGGATGCTGTTGGACAATGCCCCACTTAAAAGCTGATCCACGGGCTTCCCCTGGTGGTCCAGTGGGTAAGGACACCACCTTGCAGTGCAAGGGGCACCGGTTCGATCCCTGGCCTGGGAAGATCCCACGTGCTGCGGAGCAGCTGGACCGATGTGTCCAATTACCGAGTCGGAGCTCTGGAGCGTATGCACCCAGAGCCAGTACTCTGCGACAACAAAGGCCACAGTGATGGGAGGCCCACACGGGTCAAAGAACAAAGATGGATGTAAGTAGATAAATGAAAGACCAAGAGAAGTGGCCTGCGCGCCCCCTGCCATCCCCAACCCGCCCCCACCCCCTCCCCCAAAAAAGCTGATCCACTTAAACACAGGAGTTATCATGGAGGGCAACTCAAACAGGCACCCTTGCAAATTCTCCTCTCTGGTTCCAATAAAGTCCCAGTGACTTCAGCTCCAGATTCCACTCATTAGGAAAGTAGGTCATAACACCTTGCTTCTGTGCTTGTTCTTTTTTTTATTATTACTTTTTTTTTGGGGGGGGGGGCGGGGACGGGTTGGGGAGAGAGGAGTCGGGCGGGCCACTTCTTTTTGGTCTTTCATTTATCTGTTTGCATCCATCTTTGTTCTTTGGCGTGTGGGCCTCCCATCGCAGCAGCCTCTGTTGTCGCAAAGCACAGGCTCTGGGCGCATGCGCCCCAGAGCTCCGGCTTGGTAATTGGATACATCGGTCCAGGAGCGGCACATGGGATCTTCCCAGGCCAGGGATCGAATCGGCGCCCCTTGCACTGCAAGGCGGTGTCCTTACCCACCGGACCACCAGGGAAGCCCTCTGTGCTCGTTCTTATCAGCCATCCCATCTCTGCCCAGAGAGCGAGCACCTGGCTCATAGCATATATTGAATAAATAGTTGCTGAATGAGATAGCCGTATAAGTGTTATCAGGAAGTAAAAGGTGAGCTCTGTAGCCTCAGGGTTTCCTTAGTCTTCTGTACAAAATTCAGTGAAATCACCAGCCTGGGCTCCAGCGACTGCCGTGTCCAGATGACGTCTGAGGGCCTTCCCAATTCTAAAATTTTGTGATTCTGCATTCATCGTTTTTATTTTTTTTTAATACTTATTTCTTTATTTGACTGTGCTCAGTCTTAACTAGGGTATGTGATAGTATGGGATAGAGTTCCCTGACCAGGGATCGAGTCCATGCCCCCTGCATTGGGAGCACAGAGTCTTAGCCACTGGGCCATCAGGGAAGTCCTCATTTGTTTTTATAAATCAAGGGCTGAGCCCTTTGCCTCACTTGGCTGGAGCTGAAGGGGTGGGTTCATGGGGAAGGAGATGGGCACCTACACGTCCAACTATGAGGCAGGTGCAATCTCAGCCCAGGCCCTGTCCCCCTGTACAATGGTGGAAGAAGGATGCTCTCACACTCACCTGTCAGGAGACCAGAGCCCACACTCATGATGATGATGAAGCTAAGTGCCCCAATGTCATTGAGTACCTGGTAGCTGTGCCTAGAAATGACAAAGCAGAAGTGGTCACATTTGGGCATCAGTCTGCAGAGGTCACTGGGGACCAAAAGGAATATTTATTTTATTAGTGATGCTGTCAGGAAGGGCCACCAGGAGAACAAATGTCCCCTCCTGAGGCAGGACCTTCCCATTATTCTCCTGCAAAGCCACACAGACATGTAGAAGGGGAAAAAGGAATATCAAGATCCTCTTTGTCTTGCTTTAGTTCATGAATAATAAACTAGATTAGAAGTCAGAAAACTGAAGTTCAGCTCCCAGTTCTGTCACTAGCTCTGTCACTAGGCACTTAACCGTGGAGTCCTGAGTTTCCTCATTAGGAGATTAAGGATGAAGGTTGTATGTCTGTCAGAGCAAGATAAGGTACAACTTGACCAACAGACCCATCTCCCCTGCCCATCTCCCTTGGGCATACTTCTCTTTCATCTCTCCTTCAAAGCAACCCCAAGGCGTCACTTAAGTGGCCCTTGGAGGACATCTATATGACCCTGCAGTAGGCAAAACTTTCTTAAGTAGGATGCATAAGAGCTTAGCATAGAGGGAACAATGAGAAATTGAACTATAATAAAATTAAGAACTTCTGTTCATCAAAAAACATGATTCAGAAAGTGAAAAATAATTCATAAAATCGGAGAAGCTATTTACAGACTGGTCATTTATTTTTATCAATCGTTTTATTTTTTTAATACTTATTTCTTTATTTGACTGTGCTCAGTCTTAACTAGGGTATGTGATAGTATGGGATAGAGTTCCCTGACCAGGATCGAGTCCATGCCCCTGCATTGGGAGCACAGAGTCTTAGCCACTGGGCCATCAGGGAAGTCCTCATTTGTTTTTATAAATCAAGGGCTGAGCCCTTTGCCTCACTTGGCTGGAGCTGAAGGGGTGGGTTCATGGGGAAGGAGATGGGCACCTACACGTCCAACTATGAGGCAGGTGCAATCTCAGCCCAGGCCCTGTCCCCCTGTACAATGGTGGAAGAAGGATGCTCTCACACTCACCTGTCAGGAGACCAGAGCCCACACTCATGATGATGATGAAGCTAAGTGCCCCAATGTCATTGAGTACCTGGTAGCTGTGCCTAGAAATGACAAAGCAGAAGTGGTCACATTTGGGCATCAGTCTGCAGAGGTCACTGGGGACCAAAAGGAATATTTATTTTATTAGTGATGCTGTCAGGAAGGGCCACCAGGAGAACAAATGTCCCCTCCTGAGGCAGGACCTTCCCATTATTCTCCTGCAAAGCCACACAGACATGTAGAAGGGGAAAAAGGAATATCAAGATCCTCTTTGTCTTGCTTTAGTTCATGAATAATAAACTAGATTAGAAGTCAGAAAACTGAAGTTCAGCTCCCAGTTCTGTCACTAGCTCTGTCACTAGGCACTTAACCGTGGAGTCCTGAGTTTCCTCATTAGGAGATTAAGGATGAAGGTTGTATGTCTGTCAGAGCAAGATAAGGTACAACTTGACCAACAGACCCATCTCCCCTGCCCATCTCCCTTGGGCATACTTCTCTTTCATCTCTCCTTCAAAGCAACCCCAAGGCGTCACTTAAGTGGCCCTTGGAGGACATCTATATGACCCTGCAGTAGGCAAAACTTTCTTAAGTAGGATGCATAAGAGCTTAGCATAGAGGGAACAATGAGAAATTGAACTATAATAAAATTAAGAACTTCTGTTCATCAAAAAACATGATTCAGAAAGTGAAAAATAATTCATAAAATCGGAGAAGCTATTTACAGTACATATATCTGACAAAGGACCTATATCCAGAATACTTAAAGAGTTCCTAGAAATCAGTAAGAAAACGTCAGAACACACAACAGAAAACAGGCAAAAGAGACTTAACAGACATTTCATAAGAGGTGTTCAATTCAAATGTCTAAAAAAGCACTTCACTTAACTAGTCATCAAGGAAATGAAAATTAAAACAGAAAGTTTGGTGTCTAAGTTAAAAAGAAGGAAAAGATGGAGTATTCAAGAATATATGGAGTAAAGAAAGCTCTCAGCGTCTACTGTATAAACCACAATAGAAAACTGAAAGCATCCACTGAAGCAGGTTGTATGAACACCGTATGATCCAATAGCTCAGCTTCTAGGCATATACTCAACGGAAGTGCATTTGTATGTTCAAAAAATGTGCTGGAATATTCATAGCAACAATACTAGAATGTTCATAATAGCTTCCAACTAGACCCAAATGCTCATCGATATTGGATAAATTGTGCTATATTCCTGTAATGGAACTCTGTTCTGGTTTTTCTTAGATTTTCTATTTGTCTCCCTGCCATTCATTTATTGCAGAGCCAAACCAAGTGCCAACACTGTTCACCTCTCTCATAGGTCAACCTTCATGGGAGTGCAAACTCATTACAACCCCCAACCATAAGTTCTAACATCTGTGTTTTCACATCCAGCCAATAGGGGATTTCTCTATACTCCTGCCCTGCCACTCTAGTCCTAAAGACATAGCCTTTGTTCCCCTCTCTCAACTGCCTGTTTCCTGCAAATGATAAGCTTTCATGTGTCCCTGCATGGTATGTTGTGCCTCTCATTTCCAGAGCAGTTAAAACATTGAAGTTTCCTTTCAGTGACTTTGACCTTTCCACGTTGTCACTCAGTTGCTTGCCCATCTCCCTTGGGCATACTTCTTTCATCTCTCCTTCAAAGCAACCCCAAGGCGTCACTTAAGTGGCCCTTGGAGGACATCTATATGACCCTGCAGTAGGCAAAACTTTCTTAAGTAGGATGCATAAGAGCTTAGCATAGAGGGAACAATGAGAAATTGAACTATAATAAAATTAAGAACTTCTGTTCATCAAAAAACATGATTCAGAAAGTGAAAAATAATTCATAAAATCGGAGAAGCTATTTACAGTACATATATCTGACAAAGGACCTATATCCAGAATACTTAAAGAGTTCCTAGAAATCAGTAAGAAAACGTCAGAACACACAACAGAAAACAGGCAAAAGAGACTTAACAGACATTTCATAAGAGGTGTTCAATTCAAATGTCTAAAAAAGCACTTCACTTAACTAGTCATCAAGGAAATGAAAATTAAAACAGAAAGTTTGGTGTCTAAGTTAAAAAGAAGGAAAAGATGGAGTATTCAAGAATATATGGAGTAAAGAAAGCTCTCAGCGTCTACTGTATAAACCACAATAGAAAACTGAAAGCATCCACTGAAGCAGGTTGTATGAACACCGTATGATCCAATAGCTCAGCTTCTAGGCATATACTCAACGGAAGTGCATTTGTATGTTCAAAAAATGTGCTGGAATATTCATAGCAACAATACTAGAATGTTCATAATAGCTTCCAACTAGACCCAAATGCTCATCGATATTGGATAAATTGTGCTATATTCCTGTAATGGAACTCTGTTCTGGTTTTTCTTAGATTTTCTATTTGTCTCCCTGCCATTCATTTATTGCAGAGCCAAACCAAGTGCCAACACTGTTCACCTCTCTCATAGGTCAACCTTCATGGGAGTGCAAACTCATTACAACCCCCAACCATAAGTTCTAACATCTGTGTTTTCACATCCAGCCAATAGGGGATTTCTCTATACTCCTGCCCTGCCACTCTAGTCCTAAAGACATAGCCTTTGTTCCCCTCTCTCTCAACTGCCTGTTTCCTGCAAATGATAAGCTTTCATGTGTCCCTGCATGGTATGTTGTGCCTCTCATTTCCAGAGCAGTTAAAACATTGAAGTTTCCTTTCAGTGACTTTGACCTTTCCACGTTGTCACTCAGTTGCTTGTATAATTAAACCTAAGCACAAATCAATGCTATACCTCGATGAAAATGAACAATTTGCAGAGATAGTCAATGATATGGATGAATCTCACAACTGCAATGTTGAGTAAAAGAAGCCAAGAACACAAGAGCAGACCTCCTGTATAATTTTATGCATATGAAGGACAAAAACAGGCAAAACTGACTGCTCCTCTTAAAAGTCAGGCTAGCGGTTACTCAGGGACAGGATACAAAGCTATGGGTGCTGGTTATAGGGTGTATCAGAAGTCATTGAGTGATACCTTTATGGTGTATTTTTTTGAATTTTTGTTTATTTATTTTGGCTGTGCTGGGTCTTTGTTGCTGTGTGGGCTTTTCTCTAGTTGCGGAGAGTGGGGGCCACTCTCTGGTTGCAGTGTGTGGGCTTCTTGTTGCAGTAACTTCTCTTGTTGCAAAGAATGGGCTCTAGAGCACAGTCTCCATAGTTGTGGTGCACAGTCTTAGTTGCTCCATGCCAAGTGGGATCGTCCTGAACCATGTGGATCATGCCCCTGTCTCCTGCGTTGGCAGGTGGATTCTTTACCACTGGACCATCAAGGAAGCCCACCCTTACAATATTTGACTCTTGGATGTAGATTGTATCACAAGAAAAAAGTAATAGGTGGTAGAGTAAACGCTAAACCCAGATCTGCTGACTTTCAATCCACGATTCATTCTACCCTCCTGCCATCTGAGAGTAGAAATGGATGAAGCAGAAATCGCTGCATTAGCATTCCCCATGCAGGATGGGCTCCTTGTCCCAGGCCCTCAGCCTCCACGGCTTATCGCCTTTTTGACGTTCAAACCAAGTGCCAACCTATTACCTCACCAAATTACCACCCCCAACCATAAGTTCTAACATCTGTGTTTTCACATCCAGCCAATAGGGGATTTCTCTATACTCCTGCCCTGCCACTCTAGTCCTAAAGACATAGCCTTTGTTCCCCTCTCTCTCAACTGCCTGTTTCCTGCAAATGATAAGCTTTCATGTGTCCCTGCATGGTATGTTGTGCCTCTCATTTCCAGAGCAGTTAAAACATTGAAGTTTCCTTTCAGTGACTTTGACCTTTCCACGTTGTCACTCAGTTGCTTGTATAATTAAACCTAAGCACAAATCAATGCTATACCTCGATGAAAATGAACAATTTGCAGAGATAGTCAATGATATGGATGAATCTCACAACTGCAATGTTGAGTAAAAGAAGCCAAGAACACAAGAGCAGACCTCCTGTATAATTTTATGCATATGAAGGACAAAAACAGGCAAAACTGACTGCTCCTCTTAAAAGTCAGGCTAGCGGTTACTCAGGGACAGGATACAAAGCTATGGGTGCTGGTTATAGGGTGTATCAGAAGTCATTGAGTGATACCTTTATGGTGTATTTTTTTGAATTTTTGTTTATTTATTTTGGCTGTGCTGGGTCTTTGTTGCTGTGTGGGCTTTTCTCTAGTTGCGGAGAGTGGGGGCCACTCTCTGGTTGCAGTGTGTGGGCTTCTTGTTGCAGTAACTTCTCTTGTTGCAAAGAATGGGCTCTAGAGCACAGTCTCCATAGTTGTGGTGCACAGTCTTAGTTGCTCCATGCCAAGTGGGATCGCCCTGAACCATGTGGATCATGCCCCTGTCTCCTGCGTTGGCAGGTGGATTCTTTACCACTGGACCATCAAGGAAGCCCACCCTTACAATATTTGACTCTTGGATGTAGATTGTATCACAAGAAAAAAGTAATAGGTGGTAGAGTAAACGCTAAACCCAGATCTGCTGACTTTCAATCCACGATTCATTCTACCCTCCTGCCATCTGAGAGTAGAAATGGATGAAGCAGAAATCGCTGCATTAGCATTCCCCATGCAGGATGGGCTCCTTGTCCCAGGCCCTCAGCCTCCACGGCTTATCGTCTGACTTTATGTGATCCCCAGAGTAGGCTGGTGAGAAAGTCCCTCTTTCACAAAAAGACCTGGGAGGTCCAGGTTCAGAGAGTGAACCAAGGGTTCCAAAGTCATGTGGCTTAGAATGGGTGGCTCTAGGGATTCAAACCAGGTAGTTCTGTCTACCCACAAAGCTGGCTAAATTTCAGCATTGGAGATTTGCCATCACAAATCTGGCCATGTGTGCATTCCAGGGATAGTATTATTTATTTATTTATGGGTGTGCTGGGTCTTTGGTGCTAAGTGTGGACTTTCTCTAGCTGTGGTGAGCAGGGGCTACTCCATAGTTGTGGTGCTCAGGCATCTCATTGCAGTGGCTTCTTTTGTGGCAGAGCCCAATCTCTAGAATGCATGAGCTTCAGTAGCTGGAGTTCCTGGGCTCCAGAGCACAGGCGCAATAGTTGTGGCAGACAGAATGTGGCCACTCAGTACGTGCGGCACGCAGGCTTAGTTGCCCCACAGCATGTGGAATCTTCCTGGATGAGGGATCGAACCTGAGTCTCTTGCATTGGTAGATGGATTCTTTACCCACTAGGCTACCAGAGAAGTCCCAGGGATACTTTTTTTTTGAAATACTTTTCTTTAAATATATATTTTTTAATTTAAATAATTGTATTTAAAGGAACTTTGTATCACTAACTTAAATGGAAGAGAAATAGGAGGTAGCCTAGATACAATAAAAACAAATTATTGCTTTAATCTCCCTTAGATGTGGTAGCTGGGGTAAATCTCAGCCTGAGGGGTCCTCTGCTGTCTGATCAGAGGTCAGCAAGGCTTGGAAGAGTGCAGAGACACTCAAGCCCTAAGGGGAGTCTTTCTCCCTGATGATCACAGTCAACAAACTGCATGAGAATTGCAAAAGGGTGTCTGTACTGTGTGACCCAATGGTCTTAAAGTGTGTCTTCACACCACTTCAAACCCCACAGTTTGTGAAAAACACTCCATTCAGGCTCCAAGTACAGCATCTGACTCATCTGCATTCACTCATCCACATAGGAAATGGACAAATATTGTTTGTGGAATGAATGAGAAGTCATTCTTTTGAATGACGTGTCCAATGACACAGAGCTAATAAAGCTGTTGATCCACTCTTCCCAGGAAGTGCTCTGACTGCCAGCTCAGTCCTCTCTCCATTTATCCATTACATACAGGAACCCCTCCTACGGAGGCAGCAGCATCGGTCAGAAAGGGGCCGTATGGTGGCTGTTTACTCCATGCCAAGCTCTCTCCTGAGCCCGCCCTTATATGTTGCTGAATCTTCACAGGAGCCCTTGGACATGCATATTATTATCCTATTTCACAGATAGAAATCCGAGACTTTACAGAAAGTTTGAATACCATGCCTAGAGTCACACAACTGGGAAATGTGATCTTGGTCTATTTGTGCCTGAAGCCTGTGCCCTTCGCTTCCAGCAGAGAAGAGGCCACCCCGAGAGAGGTCATTGCTGTCACTGTGCCCTTCCCTTTGCCAGGTTCCTGCAGAGGAGAGAGGACTTCTGCTTGGTCCTCGGCTGTCTCATCCTGATGAGACTTGACTTGCAGATGGTGCTGGAGCCAGTTCACGCAGACACACAGGCCGGCAGTTCTCATCTCATCTCTTGATGGCTTGAGACTGGCCACGGTGAGAGTATTGGCACCAGAGATATCAGCACATGCTCTAAGTCAGAGCTTTGTTTCCATGGAGAACCAGTTGTTAATCCTTTAGCAGCATACTGTTGGTTGACAATTTTGCTTTCTTCTTTTTTTTTTTTTTTTTGCTATAAGCCAATAGTTCTCAAACTTGAGCTTGCATGAGAATCACATAGAGGACTTGAGAAAACACACAGCTGGGCCGCCACTTCCAGGTTCCTAATTGTCTGGGTCTGGGGTGGGGTGGATTTCGATTTTTAACAAGTCCCAGGTGATACTGATACGACTGAGAACCACTGTTCTAGGAGAGCCACAGGATCACAAAATTTGGGGCTGAGAAAGGCAGGTGGTCCCGAAGTTTCAGGTCGGGACCCCCTGTGCAGAATTTGGTTCACATGATGTTTCTAAGGATTTTGACCATCTGATCATCACACATAGGAAATGGACAAATATTGTTTGTGGAATGAATGAGAAGTCATTCTTTTGAATGACGTGTCCAATGACACAGAGCTAATAAAGCTGTTGATCCACTCTTCCCAGGAAGTGCTCTGACTGCCAGCTCAGTCCTCTCTCCATTTATCCATTACATACAGGAACCCCTCCTACGGAGGCAGCAGCATCGGTCAGAAAGGGGCCGTATGGTGGCTGTTTACTCCATGCCAAGCTCTCTCCTGAGCCCGCCCTTATATGTTGCTGAATCTTCACAGGAGCCCTTGGACATGCATATTATTATCCTATTTCACAGATAGAAATCCGAGACTTTACAGAAAGTTTGAATACCATGCCTAGAGTCACACAACTGGGAAATGTGATCTTGGTCTATTTGTGCCTGAAGCCTGTGCCCTTCGCTTCCAGCAGAGAAGAGGCCACCCCGAGAGAGGTCATTGCTGTCACTGTGCCCTTCCCTTTGCCAGGTTCCTGCAGAGGAGAGAGGACTTCTGCTTGGTCCTCGGCTGTCTCATCCTGATGAGACTTGACTTGCAGATGGTGCTGGAGCCAGTTCACGCAGACACACAGGCCGGCAGTTCTCATCTCATCTCTTGATGGCTTGAGACTGGCCACGGTGAGAGTATTGGCACCAGAGATATCAGCACATGCTCTAAGTCAGAGCTTTGTTTCCATGGAGAACCAGTTGTTAATCCTTTAGCAGCATACTGTTGGTTGACAATTTTGCTTTCTTCTTTTTTTTTTTTTTTTTGCTATAAGCCAATAGTTCTCAAACTTGAGCTTGCATGAGAATCACATAGAGGACTTGAGAAAACACACAGCTGGGCCGCCACTTCCAGGTTCCTAATTGTCTGGGTCTGGGGTGGGGTGGATTTCGATTTTTAACAAGTCCCAGGTGATACTGATACGACTGAGAACCACTGTTCTAGGAGAGCCACAGGATCACAAAATTTGGGGCTGAGAAAGGCAGGTGGTCCCGAAGTTTCAGGTCGGGACCCCCTGTGCAGAATTTGGTTCACATGATGTTTCTAAGGATTTTGAATCTTTTGCCAGTCCTTGCGGGGAGTACATGCATAACTTCTGTCTTCTGTCTTTCTCTGGATTTCTGTCTTCTCTGAAAAAGTCATTGGATCTGGCAATACTGATCCCGGGTCTCTGGATGGTATTAGCTGCCTGGCACTGAAGAGCAAGTGCCCATGGTTTCCTCCCCTTGCTGGTCTCATTTTTAACCTTATCTGTCTGACCCCTACGGGGATCTGAGTGTTAAACCCTGATAGATTAACCCATCATTTTACAAAGGGGGCACTCGGCCCCAGAGAGAGGAAAAAGATTGTTGAGAACCCCATGGATATTACAACAGTGGCAGGAGCATCATTGGAGACCATTACTGAGATGCCTTGTTTCACACAGACCATCCCTTTCCCATCCCTAAACGGGATCCGCCTCTCCCCTAGCAGCTCAAGGAGGATGTCTCATCGGCTCAGAGATGATTCCTACAACTTGGGGCTGGGGTTGTCTCTGTTGTTGGAATTATAAGGGACCCAGCTCTCCATGATTTCTCTGAGATGCATCCAAACACAGTGAGTTCTCATCACCCAACTTATGTGCTCCCCACCTTTCAAGCCAGGTTCCAGACACGTGACTTCAGACAGTGCGCTCCCCAGAGTATCATTTCTTAGGGAAAGTTAAGAAAACTTCACCAGGTAGTTGAGAGGATTAAATGAGATGACACACATAATGATTTTTAGCATAGTGCCTGTGTGCTTAGAAAGCAGTCATTAAATAGTACTGACTGTCATCAGTAATGTTACTATGGTTATTACTTTATCGGTTCACCTGGAAAAAAATCTATTCCTGTGTCATGCCTAAGCCACTCTTTCATTATATGTGAGCCACATTCAGAAGATAAACAACTGCAATAAATAAATAAAGCAAGAACAAGAAGATGAACAGCTTCCAGAAGGTGATGGTCAGAGTTCTGATCATTGCTGTCTATTGCCTAGGGTGGGGTATGGGACCTGACTCGGGTTCAGAGGTGAGTAGTTAGCCATGCTTCTTTTCTCTCTCGGGGTCTCTGGGATGGGCTGTATTCAGCAGTTTCTTACATTAACATATTAAATCCTCTTAACCACGCAGTGCCTGGCCTCCAACATCCCTGTGAGGGGAGCTACTATCTTTATCTTCAGTTACCATTGGGTGAAAGAGGCTCAGAGAGATTAGGTAGCATGGCCAGCTAGTAAAAGGTCAAGGCCCCATTGGTTATGTCACCACAACCTAAGCCACCAGGGGCTGAAAAATGGATCAGTGTGGTTTGGACCTGATTGCCTGCTCTGACTACACTTGGGAAGGCCTCAATATGATCTGCCTTTGCTTTCACTTAGAAAGAAGTGACCTGGGGCTTCCCTGGTGGTCCAGTGGGTAAGGACACCACCTTGCAGTGCAAGGGGCACCGGTTCGATCCCTGGCCTGGGAAGATCCCGCGTACCGCGGAGCGGCTGGACTGATGTGTCCAATTACTGAGCCGGAGCTCTGGAGCGCATGCACCCAGAGCCGGTGCTCTGCGACAACAGAGGCCACTGCAATGGGAGGCCCACATGGACCAAAGAACAAAAAAGATGGATGAAAATAGATAAATGTAGAACCAATAGAAGTGACCCGCCTGCTCCCCTCCCTCCCCACCCCACCCCCCACCAATAATAAATAAATAAATAAATAAATCTTTAAAAAAAAAAAAGAAAGAAAGAAGTGACCTGGACAGGTGATAAGTCCATACAAGGTAGGGGCTGGGCAGAATTTTGGAGTAAATTGGCCAAAAAAATTCACTGAGGCCTTCTGATGGCCTGGCCCTGAATGGATGCTTCCCACCCCCACACATGGGCCCTGGGCACACTCCTTCCCGAGCTGGATGGGGTGATAGGAGGCTGAGCCAAGTGACCCACATGGACATGTTCCACGGGACCTGAAGCGCTGTCAGCACGATGTTGGTGATCCCTCCGAGCAGACCCGGCAAGCCGAAGGTGTGGTGTACACCGTGGGTGTCGTGGAGGTCCAGCGTTCGCTGAAGACACGGCTGGGGACAAACGTCATTATCAGCAGGTCTAGAAGTGGGGCTGCTGCTCCTTACCCACCCTTTCCCAGACTCTTGGCATCCGGGGGGATGGGCATTAGGGCTCAACTACATCAGTAGGTGTGTGTCAGAGTTGCATGTGTACTCACAGCACCTGGGCAGCTCATTAAAAGGCAGAGTTGGATGTAGTGGGTCTGGGGCCTGAGATTCTGCATGTCTAACAAAGTCCCAGGTAGTACCAGTGCTGCGCCAGGTCTGCAGTGCTCCCATTTGGGGCTGTGTTGGGGGAGCCCTCCTGTGCATTGTAGGAGGTTCAGCAGCATCCCTGGCCTGTACCCTCTAGATGCCAAAAGCACCCCTTTCCCAGATGTGTCCACCAAAACTGTCTCCGGATGTTGTCCATGTCCCCAGGAGTTAAGTTTGGTCCAGCCCAAACTGAACTCCATCCGAGAGACTACATAGCTGATTAAAAGGAAGAACTGACTACACCGCTAGATTCCCTGTCAGCACTCCTTCCGTTTCATCACTTGGCCTCCTAGATGGCTGTGACCCAACAGAGGTGGATACCCATGCAAATTTGATGGGGCTGGTTCCCTACTTTGGAATCCTCATTGTCTCAGGAATAAAAATTCCAAACTCTTCAGCTCCCGTAGGAAGTGTTTCTGAGCACCTGCTGTCTCCCAAGGCTCTGGTGAGAGACACACTCCCTGATGAACTGCATGCCTCGGCCCAGAGAACATGTTTCTGTTTCCTGGTTGGGCCACATACTCTTCTCACCACTGAGCCTTTGTTCCCTCCTGCCTGGAGTACATTTCCCACTTCTTTCCCTGGAGAACACTAGTTCTCTGTCAGTGCTCAGCTGAGACCTCCGCTGCTCTGGGGAGCATGTCCTGACCTGTCTCAGGCTAGTTTGCATGTGCTCTCCTGGCAGTCCGCACACTGTGCTGTGTTTATATATCCATTTTCTTCACGATAGCTTGGGAAGTAGGGTGACTGTTGAAACAAATGTGTTGAGGACCTTCCTGGTGGTCCGGTGGTTAAGAATCGGCCTGGGCTTCCCTGGTGGTCCAGTGGGTAAAGACACTGCCTTGCAGTGCAAGGGGCGCCGGTTCGATCCCTGGCCTGGGAAGATCCCACCTGTGTGGAGCAGCTGGGCCCATGTGTCCAGTTACCGAGCTGGAGCTCCGGAGCGCATGTGCCCAGAGCCAGCACTCTGCAACAACAGAGGCCACCACGATGGGAGGCCCACACGGGCCAACAAACAAAGATGGATGAAAATAGAGAAATGAAAGACCAATAGAAGTGGCCCGCTCGCTTCCCTCCCTCCCCAACCCGCCCCACCCCAAAAAAGCGAAAAGATAAAAAATAAAAATAATAAAAATAAAAAGCTTCCTTGTGTATTTGGGATTCAAGTCCTGTGTTGGATATGTGGTGTTTTTTTTTTTTTTTTAAAAAAAAGAATCGGCCTGCCAATGGAGGGGTCGTGGATTCCATCCCTGATCCAGGAAGATTCCACATGCTGAGTGGGGCATCTGAGCCAGTGCACCATAATACTGATCCCAGGAAAGTTAAGTTTAAGTTTGGTCCAGCCCAAACTGAACTCCATCCGAGAGACTACATAGCTGATTAAAAGGAAGAACTGACTACACCGCTAGATTCCCTGTCAGCACTCCTTCCGTTTCATCACTTGGCCTCCTAGATGGCTGTGACCCAACAGAGGTGGATACCCATGCAAATTTGATGGGGCTGGTTCCCTACTTTGGAATCCTCATTGTCTCAGGAATAAAAATTCCAAACTCTTCAGCTCCCGTAGGCAGTGTTTCTGAGCACCTGCTGTCTCCCAAGGCTCTGGTGAGACACACTCCCTGATGAACTGCATGCCTCGGCCCAGAGAACATGTTTCTGTTTCCTGGTTGGGCCACATACTCTTCTCACCACTGAGCCTTTGTTCCCTCCTGCCTGGAGTACATTTCCCACTTCTTTCCCTGGAGAACACTAGTTCTCTGTCAGTGCTCAGCTGAGACCTCCGCTGCTCTGGGGAGCATGTCCTGACCTGTCTCAGGCTAGTTTGCATGTGCTCTCCTGGCAGTCCGCACACTGTGCTGTGTTTATATATCCATTTTCTTCACGATAGCTTGGGAAGTAGGGTGACTGTTGAAACAAATGTGTTGAGGACCTTCCTGGTGGTCCGGTGGTTAAGAATCGGCCTGGGCTTCCCTGGTGGTCCAGTGGGTAAAGACACTGCCTTGCAGTGCAAGGGGCGCCGGTTCGATCCCTGGCCTGGGAAGATCCCACCTGTGTGGAGCAGCTGGGCCCATGTGTCCAGTTACCGAGCTGGAGCTCCGGAGCGCATGTGCCCAGAGCCAGCACTCTGCAACAACAGAGGCCACCACGATGGGAGGCCCACACGGGCCAACAAACAAAGATGGATGAAAATAGATAAATGAAAGACCAAGAGAAGTGGCCCGCCCGCTCCCCTCCCTCCCCAACCCGCCCCACCCCAAAAAAGCGAAAAGATAAAAAATAAAAATAATAAAAATAAAAAGCTTCCTTGTGTATTTGGGATTCAAGTCCTGTGTTGGATATGTGGTGTTTTTTTTTTTTTTTTAAAAAAAAGAATCGGCCTGCCAATGGAGGGGTCGTGGATTCCATCCCTGATCCAGGAAGATTCCACATGCTGAGTGGGGCATCTGAGCCTGTGCACCATAATTACTGAGTCTGAGCTCTCAAGCCCTCGAGCCGCAGCTACTGAAGCCTGAGTGTCCTAGAGCCTGTGCTCTGCAACGAGAGAAGCCACTGCAGTGAGAAGTCTGTACAATTAGAAGTCTGCTGCAATTAGAGAGTAGCTTCTGCTTGCCGCCACTAGAGAAAGCCCTCATGTAGCAATGAAGACCCAGTGCAGCCAAAAATACATTAATTAATAAAACATGTACTGAATGAATGAATGAAAAAATCGGTGAATTATCTTTGAACCCTTCCCCAGTGGTCGAATCAAGAAACCTGAGGCACAGAGAAAATAATGGTCACTGAGCCTGATCATAGTGACACGTGTGTATTTTGGCTATATTGCACAGCTTGTAGGATCTTAGTTCCCTGACCAGGGATTGAACCTGGGTCCTCAGCAGTGAAAACTCAGAGTCCTAACCAGTGGACCACTAGGAATTCCCATGATACATGCTTTGGCTGTGCATGCCCTGCTTTCATCAGAGGACCTCAAAGCCAGAGGAGATAAATGTGTACTTCCACTCCGAAGATGAACAGCAGACTGCCCCATCGTTGGTCAAATCAAACCATTGATAAGTTCTTCCTTATTTGGGATTGATACTTTCTCCCTGTGTATCCACAGTTCATCCAAATTCAGTCAAAAGTCTATGCCTTTTTCCTCCATCAAGTCTTCAAACCTAGAAGATTTGGCATCCCGGGTACCAGCCATTCCTGGACTCCCAGCAGCATTCCTGTCCTTGGGTTCAATGATACCCCAGGAGCCTTAAAACAAATCTCCCGTATTCCTAAGCAGTCTTGAATAGGTTCTGTCACTTGCTTCCCAGATCTTAACAAATGCACCATCCAACCCTTCCCCAAGCTCTGAAGCTAAATTGGGAAGCTGCCAACAGGTGCCTAATGAAGCCCATGGCAGTACATGATGGCCCCCTATGGTCTACGGGCCTGGATGCTGGTGTAAGCCAAAGCTGCAAGTAGCAGTTGCCCTTCTCCTTACCTGCAGGTAGTTGGCCCCCAACATGGAGATCAGCCCAGCCACGAACCCCAGCACCATGGCAACCCAAGGAGAAGGAATCAGGTAACAAGGGGCGCCCACAGCCACACCTCCTGCCAGCACAGCATTGTGGATGTGAGTCTGCAAAGGAATAGCTTGTGGGTCAATGAAGTCAGCTAGAGGGGACAGCATCTCTCTAGGTTACTTGGTAAGCTGGTAGCAAGACATCATTGTAACATCTTCCCTGCTTCTCTGATCCTAAAACCAGCACCTCTCTTCTGCTGAGATTTCATCAATGGTCTGATCTCACCCAACTGCTTAGGCTCAGGGAGTAGTCATCCTGACTGGGAGTCATTTAGCTTGAAAATGCAGTTACTCAGTATCCTAAGGGTGCTCACACTTAGTTGTGACATGTCCTTGGGTGCTTAACCACTCAGTGCTTTAAGTTTGTCACCAAAAAAATGGGACTTTGATTGTAATTGTTGTTGTTTAGTTGCTGAGTTGTCTCTGAGTCTTTTGTGACCCCATGGAATGTAACCCACCAGGCTTCTCTGTCCACATGATTTTCCAGACAAGAGTACTGGAGTGGGTTCCTATTTCCTTCTCCAGGGAACCTTCCCAACTCAGGGATCAAACCTGCATTTCCTGCATTGGCAGGCAGATTCTTTACCACTGAGGCACCAGGGAAGCCCTTTGATTGTGCCTACTGTTATAACTATTGTGAGAATTAAGTGAACTGCCGTATGTAAAGCTCTGAGTCCAATGCCTATTATAGAACATGAGTAAATGCCCGCCAAAATATAAGCCATTGTTATTATTATTACTATTATTTTTGTTATTAGCTGCTTGGTGCCTAAGGTTCTCTGTATTATTGCACCCTGTCCCAACAAGCTCACTCTTGTCCCTGGGTCACGTCTCTGCTGTCTTTCATCTCTAGAGCCAGAGTCTTGCCTTCCTCTTATGCTACCTGTCCACACTATCTGTCCCTTACCCAAGCTCTGAAGCTAAATTGGGAAGCTGCCAACAGGTGCCTAATGAAGCCCATGGCAGTACATGATGGCCCCCTATGGTCTACGGGCCTGGATGCTGGTGTAAGCCAAAGCTGCAAGTAGCAGTTGCCCTTCTCCTTACCTGCAGGTAGTTGGCCCCCAACATGGAGATCAGCCCAGCCACGAACCCCAGCACCATGGCAACCCAAGGAGACGGAATCAGGTAACAGGCGCCCACAGCCACACCTCCTGCCAGCACAGCATTGTGGATGTGAGTCTGCAAAGGAATAGCTTGTGGGTCAATGAAGTCAGCTAGAGGGGACAGCATCTCTCTAGGTTACTTGGTAAGCTGGTAGCAAGACATCATTGTAACATCTTCCCTGCTTCTCTGATCCTAAAACCAGCACCTCTCTTCTGCTGAGATTTCATCAATGGTCTGATCTCACCCAACTGCTTAGGCTCAGGGAGTAGTCATCCTGACTGGGAGTCATTTAGCTTGAAAATGCAGTTACTCAGTATCCTAAGGGTGCTCACACTTAGTTGTGACATGTCCTTGGGTGCTTAACCACTCAGTGCTTTAAGTTTGTCACCAAAAAAATGGGACTTTGATTGTAATTGTTGTTGTTTAGTTGCTGAGTTGTCTCTGAGTCTTTTGTGACCCCATGGAATGTAACCCACCAGGCTTCTCTGTCCACATGATTTTCCAGACAAGAGTACTGGAGTGGGTTCCTATTTCCTTCTCCAGGGAACCTTCCCAACTCAGGGATCAAACCTGCATTTCCTGCATTGGCAGGCAGATTCTTTACCACTGAGGCACCAGGGAAGCCCTTTGATTGTGCCTACTGTTATAACTATTGTGAGAATTAAGTGAACTGCCGTATGTAAAGCTCTGAGTCCAATGCCTATTATAGAACATGAGTAAATGCCCGCCAAAATATAAGCCATTGTTATTATTATTACTATTATTTTTGTTATTAGCTGCTTGGTGCCTAAGGTTCTCTGTATTATTGCACCCTGTCCCAACAAGCTCACTCTTGTCCCTGGGTCACGTCTCTGCTGTCTTTCATCTCTCTAGAGCCAGAGTCTTGCCTTCCTCTTATGCTACTGCCTTCTGTCCCTCTCAATTCTACCCAGATCTTGAAGCTCTGGACCCTGCGACCAGCTCAGGGCTTCCCTGATGTGCTGCCTACACCTGCCTCTTTGGACGTCCCCACCTTGTCTGATCCTAGGCTCCCTGTGACCATGGAGCTTATCTGTGGGAACACTCACCTCCGCTTAGTACTGTTAACCTGTTCTCCTCAGCCACCTACTCTCCATTGCAAATGCTACAGTCTCTCTAGACTTTTTCCCACCACGTCTGTCTGGCTGACCTCATGCTCTGATCATCATGGGACCTTGTTTTGCCTGCAGCTCTACCATCTCACTCATCCCTCCCACCCAAACTCACACACTGATTTGCAACTGGGTTGACAGTAGCAGCTAATAATTGCCCGGCTCTTATTCCACATGAAGCCTTTTATGTTCACGGTCTCTCAATTCCCGCTTTACAAATGAGACAATTGAGACCCAAAAAATTTAAGTGGCCTGGTCAAGGTCAGATAGCTAAGGAAATAAAGCTGTTTGCTTCTAATTCAGTTCATTCCAGTCTCAAAATTTCTTGAGGAAAAGGGAAAGGATGACTATTTTACCCTACTTTTGCTTTGCTGATGCTTGCTCCTGGGGGCTGATTTTAGTAATGAGCAGAAACAGGGTTCAAACTTGGTTTTGCTTGATGTCAAGGCTGATTAATTTGATCACGCCCCCCAGGGGGTCTTTGCTCACTTTGTTTCCTATGTTCTGGGCCTGTTTTGGCAAACTAGTACTGATGGGCTGATGCTACACGATGCTGTGAACAACACTCCATCACCCGACATGCTCTTTCCTGACCCATGGGACTGGCACTGGGGGGAGACTGTGGCAGGGGGTGCGTAAATGTGTGCATCAGGCCTAGAAGACCCAAGGGTTGCCTAAGGGACAGCCCCTTTCTCACCAGATTGATCTTCCCTTGAGGGTGAGCCAAGGCCGATGCTGAGATGGCTGTCACCGTGCTGACCGCCAGGGCGTAGTAGGTACTGAACACGGCTTTCTTTCTTTCATCTAGAACGTCCAGCAGAGCAGAGTTGAAACTCGGCCAGAACATCCACAAGAAGAGGGTGCCTGTGGACCATAAAGAGTCAATGGTTAGAACCAATATTCCTGCCCCAAAGCCTCAGCCTCGGAGGACTTCGGACAGGAGACTCCTGGATGTGGCCAGACTCATTGCCGTCATTTTCTTGCTCAGTGACTTTGGGCAAATCAGGTCTCTTCTCTGAATTATTAAGTTGGTAGGGCGTGGCTAACATACTTTACAGGCAAGCAAATTAAGACCCAGAGAGTTGAAATCATCAAACCTCAGGCCTCCTGACCCCAGCCTATGATGGCCATATGCTTCTTTCAAAAAAAAAAAAAAAATTAATGGAACTCTTCCATTTGGCCCCATGGCCTGGTATTCGGTTGCCTGCTGGCAATCTTACTGCCTGGTTTCCTTCCTCTAAGCCTCTCCCAGTCTCTAAGCTTTTCACATTATTGCTTCTCTCTTCCTGCCCTTGTTCTTTCCTCCGCTCCCAGGCCTGGCTTTCTTCACTTGTCCAATTCTCTTCTTGAAGTTGAGGACAAAAGGATTGGCTAATCTTATTTATTTATTTTTAAAATTTATTTATAGCTGCATCAGGTTGGGACATGTGGGATCTTAGTTCCCCAACCAGCAAATGAACTTGTACCCCTTGCATTGCAAGGTGGATTCTTAACCACTGGACTGCCAGGGAAGTTCCTGGATAACCTTCTTTAGACTGAGATATAATGAGTCTCTTCTCTCCTTTGGGCGTGAATGAAGAGAGGTTCCCTAGAGGGCAATGCTTCTTTCAAAGATGTGAGATCATCAAACACTACTTGAAGCAATGGGTCCTTACAGAGGGGCTTCAGGCACCTGCAGAAGGTTGGAAAAGCAGAGAGGTTTTTTTCTGTAGAGTCCTTTTGGAGCCTCTTTCTCAGCCCAGAGCTGAGGCCTCCCATCCCACCTTGTCCTCACCCAGCATGCTGAACAAACTGGGGCTCGTCGCTGTCTGATCCTTGTCCTCCGATGCATTGGGCAGAGGCTTCTGGAGACAGCAGACCACAGTCAGCCCGAAATAGGCCGCAAACACGTGAACGTACATCATGCTTATGTGGTTGTCCATCTGCAACAAAACCCAGTGGGAGCAGTCAGTATCAACAGCCTCTTTCCCCCAGGAACATCTCTGTGTTCTTGGAGAACATTCTGACTTCCTGCAAGAGGCATGATTTGAAGTCAAGAGACAGATTCCTCCCAGCAGCCCCCCTTTGAGAGGAGCCCCATGAGTGGTCCTATATTTATTCCCAGCAGTTTTCTGGATGGCTTATTTCTTTGGCTGTACATCTCAGCTTGTGGGATCTTAGCTCCCTGACCAGAGACTGAACCCAGGCCAGAGCAGCAAAACCACCAAATCCTAACCACTGGACCACCAGGGAGCTCCCCTCTGGTGGGCTTTCAGTGCTCTTGGCTGAAGTCCACTTACCCGGGGAAAAAGCCACATGGACATGCGGCCCACTGCTTCCTACATTTTAGCCGAATTTCAGGTCTTTGCATGGAGTATGACAGATAGAAACTTTGCAACACAAAGCAGCCAAACTTTTTATAATACCGAGCTTAAGTCTTCTGAAAATCCCAACTCTATGCTAACTTTGTTCTACAATATCAGATTGACTAACCCTTCATAACTCACTTACTGGGCTACTGGTAAATCCTATCTGTTATGCTTTCAAAAAATGGCCAGATTTGACAATATTTTTACCACTATACCCCATTGACCCCCACCTTGATTTAAACCAACTTCAATCCTTTTCCCAAATTTTTGTGACGACCTTCCAACTGGTTTCCCCATTTCCATCCTTGTCCCCGAACTGACTCTTCTCCACATAACAGCCCGAGCAATCCGGTTAAAATCTATCAGCTAATGGCACAATTCTGCTCAGAATCCCAAAAAACCTGCTGTCTCCCTCAGGGTCAAAGTCAGCCTTCTTACCATGACCTACAGGACCCTGTGTGGTCTGCTCTCCAACGACCCCTCCAACTTCACCTCCCGCTCATTCCGCACATACTGCCCTTGGTCTTCCTCAAATCCACAGCCATGCGCTCAGGTTGGTACCACTTTGAACCGCCTGTTCCACTGCTTGGAGTACAGGGTGGAGGGAGTGGTCCATTCCGGGGCATTGTCTCAGCCCGAAATAGGCCGCAAACACGTGAACGTACATCATGCTTATGTGGTTGTCCATCTGCAACAAAACCCAGTGGGAGCAGTCAGTATCAACAGCCTCTTTCCCCCAGGAACATCTCTGTGTTCTTGGAGAACATTCTGACTTCCTGCAAGAGGCATGATTTGAAGTCAAGAGACAGATTCCTCCCAGCAGCCCCTTTGAGAGGAGCCCCATGAGTGGTCCTATATTTATTCCCAGCAGTTTTCTGGATGGCTTATTTCTTTGGCTGTACATCTCAGCTTGTGGGATCTTAGCTCCCTGACCAGAGACTGAACCCAGGCCAGAGCAGCAAAACCACCAAATCCTAACCACTGGACCACCAGGGAGCTCCCCTCTGGTGGGCTTTCAGTGCTCTTGGCTGAAGTCCACTTACCCGGGGAAAAAGCCACATGGACATGGGGCCCACTGCTTCCTACATTTTAGCCGAATTTCAGGTCTTTGCATGGAGTATGACAGATAGAAACTTTGCAACACAAAGCAGCCAAACTTTTTATAATACCGAGCTTAAGTCTTCTGAAAATCCCAACTCTATGCTAACTTTGTTCTACAATATCAGATTGACTAACCCTTCATAACTCACTTACTGGGCTACTGGTAAATCCTATCTGTTATGCTTTCAAAAAATGGCCAGATTTGACAATATTTTTACCACTATACCCCATTGACCCCCACCTTGATTTAAACCAACTTCAATCCTTTTCCCAAATTTTTGTGACGACCTTCCAACTGGTTTCCCCATTTCCATCCTTGTCCCCGAACTGACTCTTCTCCACATAACAGCCCGAGCAATCCGGTTAAAATCTATCAGCTAATGGCACAATTCTGCTCAGAATCCCAAAAAACCTGCTGTCTCCCTCAGGGTCAAAGTCAGCCTTCTTACCATGACCTACAGGACCCTGTGTGGTCTGCTCTCCAACGACCCCTCCAACTTCACCTCCCGCTCATTCCGCACATACTGCCCTTGGTCTTCCTCAAATCCACAGCCATGCGCTCAGGTTGGTACCACTTTGAACCGCCTGTTCCACTGCTTGGAGTACAGGGTGGAGGGAGTGGTCCATTCTGGGCACAGGCAGTAAGGGGATGCATTGTCTGTAGAGGATTTAAAACAGTAATAAAAACAACTAAAAGTCGATCTGCTCTTTATTATCGTGATGTACCAACAGTTCTAAGCAGTATCAGTGGACTTCCCCGGTGGTCCAGTGGTTAACACTCCACGCTTTCACTGCAGGTCATGGGTTCCATCTCTAGTCCCCCTGGTGGAGGAAGCCCCACGTGTCGTGATGCAGCCAAAAAAAGAATAGTAATAAAATAAAAAACGAATAGTGTTGGTAGTAAGATTCTACTCTTGAAAGGTGCAGACCACTCCCACAGCTCTGCCCTTGATCTGCCCCTGCCATCAGGCACTCACGTGACTTGCACACCTGCTGCCTTCAGCTCTTAGCTCTAAAATTATTTGCCTGGGGAAGCCTTCGCTGGTCACCCTCTCTAACACCTTATCCCCTCTCCCAACTATTCACATCTTCCTTCCTCATTGTATTTTTTCCTCTAATTATCTAACATGTGATAGAGCCCTGCTATAAAGAAGACAATAAAGCATCTGCCTACAATGCGGGAAGCGTAAGAGATGTGGGTTCAATCCCTGGGTTGGGAAGATCCACTGGAGAAGGAAATAGCAATGCACTCCATTATTCTTCCCCGGAGAATTCCATGGACAGAGGAGCCTGGCGGGCTACACAGTTCATGGGATCACAAGAGTTGAACACAATTTAGTGACTAATACTTTTAACACATTATATCTTTTGCCTAGTTTATTGTTTATTGGCACTCTTTCCCTCTGCCAATAAACAACCAAGTTCCATGGCAGTTACATTTTCCCACTGCCTGGAAGAGTGCCTGGTACAGAATAGGCTCAGAATAGATATTGTGAAATGAATGAATGAAAAGTAAGGAGCCCTCAGTCACACATAAAATGCAAGTCTGTGGAATTCTCTTGTAAGAACTGAAGAGATCTTGCATTCGTAATCTCTTTGAGGTCCCCCAAATCCACAGCCATGGGCTCAGGTTGGTACCACTTTGAACCGCCTGTTCCACTGCTTGGAGTACAGGGTGGAGGGAGTGGTCCATTCTGGGCACAGGCAGTAAGGGGATGCATTGTCTGTAGAGGATTTAAAACAGTAATAAAAACAACTAAAAGTCGATCTGCTCTTTATTATCGTGATGTACCAACAGTTCTAAGCAGTATCAGTGGACTTCCCCGGTGGTCCAGTGGTTAACACTCCACGCTTTCACTGCAGGTCATGGGTTCCATCTCTAGTCCCCCTGGTGGAGGAAGCCCCACGTGTCGTGATGCAGCCAAAAAAAGAATAGTAATAAAATAAAAAACGAATAGTGTTGGTAGTAAGATTCTACTCTTGAAAGGTGCAGACCACTCCCACAGCTCTGCCCTTGATCTGCCCCTGCCATCAGGCACTCACGTGACTTGCACACCTGCTGCCTTCAGCTCTTAGCTCTAAAATTATTTGCCTGGGGAAGCCTTCGCTGGTCACCCTCTCTAACACCTTATCCCCTCTCCCAACTATTCACATCTTCCTTCCTCATTGTATTTTTTCCTCTAATTATCTAACATGTGATAGAGCCCTGCTATAAAGAAGACAATAAAGCATCTGCCTACAATGCGGGAAGCGTAAGAGATGTGGGTTCAATCCCTGGGTTGGGAAGATCCACTGGAGAAGGAAATAGCAATGCACTCCATTATTCTTCCCTGGAGAATTCCATGGACAGAGGAGCCTGGCGGGCTACACAGTTCATGGGATCACAAGAGTTGAACACAATTTAGTGACTAATACTTTTAACACATTATATCTTTTGCCTAGTTTATTGTTTATTGGCACTCTTTCCCTCTGCCAATAAACAACCAAGTTCCATGGCAGTTACATTTTCCCACTGCCTGGAAGAGTGCCTGGTACAGAATAGGCTCAGAATAGATATTGTGAAATGAATGAATGAAAAGTAAGGAGCCCTCAGTCACACATAAAAATGCAAGTCTGTGGAATTCTCTTGTAAGAACTGAAGAGATCTTGCATTCGTAATCTCTTTGAGGTCCCCCCAGAATCCAAAAACCACATTTTGGTATTTTTCAACCTCATTCCGTGAGTTGCGTCCACTGAAATGGCTCTGGTTTCTGGCTCTGGTTTTCCCTGAGCTCTTTGACACCATAAACCCAGGCTGAATTGAACTGTTTAAGGAGAAGCAGTGAACTCTCAGAGTTCCCTCATCCCCGAGGTCCCTCCTCACAGCACCAGGACTCACACTGAGGAATTCCTTGCCGACCAGCTTCGTGGCACTAAAGGCTGTCACCTCAATCAGCGTCATCAACATCAGCTGCAGTATGTTGACCTTCCCTAGGACGACACCCGCGGAGATCAGCACAGATGTAGCACTCATGACGGCTCTCTGAATGCTGGTGAGAGTAGGCAAGACAGAGACGACTGAGAAGGAGCAATGCCTCTCATTCATTCATTCATTCACTCAGCAAACGCTTGTTGAGGACCTACTTTCTGCCTGGTACTTTTCAGGAAACTCGGGACAGAGTACGAGAGCAAATAGACATTTCTGCTATCATGGGTATGGATGCTCCTCTCTCTGGAGTCTTTCTTCATCCCCTGCCCCATCAGGGTGGCAGCCTGAGAGATTTATCTCGACACACTCATCCAAACTGAGGGTGCTCTGAGGTTCTCATAGGAATGGCTGGGGTTTCCCTCAGGACCGGCTTCTGGGCTCTGACTGCTAGGATTCTGCACCGGGCTTCTCTTCTGCTGCCATCACTAAGACGTCCAATAGAGGGCGCTCTTCACCTGTCTGCCCGCCTGTCCTTCAGGCACTACCAGCCCATCTCTCCCTCTCCATGTAGTGGAAAAAGACTGGGTTTGGAAGTAGGACAAGCCTGGCTTCCAGTTCCAGCTTTTCCACTTGAGCAGCTATTTAATTTCACTGAGCCTGTTTCTCCATCTGTAAAATAAGAATGATGATAATACTTATCTCATGGGAGCACTGTGAAGGATTAGAAGGAATGGTCATCCCTGTGTGCTAGTAAGGAGCCCTCAGTCACACATAAAATGCAAGTCTGTGGAATTCTCTTGTAAGAACTGAAGAGATCTTGCATTCGTAATCTCTTTGAGGTCCCCCCAGAATCCAAAAACCACATTTTGGTATTTTTCAACCTCATTCCGTGAGTTGCGTCCACTGAAATGGCTCTGGTTTCTGGCTCTGGTTTTCCCTGAGCTCTTTGACACCATAAACCCAGGCTGAATTGAACTGTTTAAGGAGAAGCAGTGAACTCTCAGAGTTCCCTCATCCCCGAGGTCCCTCCTCACAGCACCAGGACTCACACTGAGGAATTCCTTGCCGACCAGCTTCGTGGCACTAAAGGCTGTCACCTCAATCAGCGTCATCAACATCAGCTGCAGTATGTTGACCTTCCCTAGGACGACACCCGCGGAGATCAGCACAGATGTAGCACTCATGACGGCTCTCTGAATGCTGGTGAGAGTAGGCAAGACAGAGACGACTGAGAAGGAGCAATGCCTCTCATTCATTCATTCATTCACTCAGCAAACGCTTGTTGAGGACCTACTTTCTGCCTGGTACTTTTCAGGAAACTCGGGACAGAGTACGAGAGCAAATAGACATTTCTGCTCTCATGGGTATGGATGCTCCTCTCTCTGGAGTCTTTCTTCATCCCCTGCCCCATCAGGGTGGCAGCCTGAGAGATTTATCTCGACACACTCATCCAAACTGAGGGTGCTCTGAGGTTCTCATAGGAATGGCTGGGGTTTCCCTCAGGACCGGCTTCTGGGCTCTGACTGCTAGGATTCTGCACCGGGCTTCTCTCTGCTGCCATCACTAAGACGTCCAATAGAGGGCGCTCTTCACCTGTCTGCCCGCCTGTCCTTCAGGCACTACCAGCCCATCTCTCCCTCTCCATGTAGTGGAAAAAGACTGGGTTTGGAAGTAGGACAAGCCTGGCTTCCAGTTCCAGCTTTTCCACTTGAGCAGCTATTTAATTTCACTGAGCCTGTTTCTCCATCTGTAAAATAAGAATGATGATAATACTTATCTCATGGGAGCACTGTGAAGGATTAGAAGGAATGGTCATCCCTGTGTGCTAAGCACACCAGGACGGGCACAAAGTACTAACTCAGTGCTATTACTGACTTCTTCCTTCCCTCGACAAGTGAGCAAGCTTAGTACGGGGATTTCAAAGGAGAAAACAATTTTTGTTTTCAAGGCACTTAGAATTGACCTGGGGAGATAAAGCTGACATCATGACCTGGTCAAGTAAGACAATCTGCAATGTCATGAGGCAAGAGGGGTTCAGTGGAGGAAGAGAGCACTGTAAACTGGACTCATCAGGGAGGACTTCCTGGGGGAGGTGGCACCGAGTTGGACAATCCATGGTGGTACACCAACGTCCCCACCTCTGGTCACCTTGCTGAAGCCACTCCTTCCCCCTGGGAGCTGACGATGTTACCACCATTGCCACCACCACCACTATCATCATCTGTGGGGTATTACGTATAATAGTCTTGCAAGTACGTCATCTCATTTAAACATTAATCCTCCAGAGAATCCTCTGTAAATGGTGCCTAGGGTACCGTTCTGCAAGACAGGACATTGGAACTACGAGAGGTGATTTTTTTTTTGGTCATGGCCACACAGCTAGTTAATGACAGACGTTCAAACCCACCCAGTTGGCCTGGATCCAAAACCTGGGCTCTGAAGTCTGGATACAGCCTCCCCACTCTTTGCTGCCGAAGTTGTGTCCTGCCTGAGGCTCGTGGACTTTGGAGGGAAGGCCAGAGGAGGGCCGAGGGTATGGGGAGGAAGCCTCGCAAGGATCAGGAATGATTTGAAATAATGCGTCTTTCAGTGTTTGCCTGTGGCCGGCCAGGCTATCTTTTGGGTGAGCACTCATTTCACTGGCAAAGGCTTAATTCAAGAGGTTCTGGGCCAGTGGCAGGATTTCAGACCTCGGGGGTCAGGGGAGATGACAGAGGTGCTGAGAGTACAGTCCAGGGCTTAGGACAGTCTCTGCCCAGGCTGCCGAGACTGAAATCCTGACTCAGCCACTTCCTGGCTGTGTGGCCTTGGTCAAATGACTTAACCACTCTGTGTTTCTGTTTCCTCTCACTGGCTGGGTTTGGGGAGTCAAGCACAATAAGGGGTTGGTTATTGCTATGGTAGGCCCTCTAATACTTATCTCATGGGAGCACTGTGAAGGATTAGAAGGAATGGTCATCCCTGTGTGCTAAGCACACCAGGACGGGCACAAAGTACTAACTCAGTGCTATTACTGACTTCTTCCTTCCCTCGACAAGTGAGCAAGCTTAGTACGGGGATTTCAAAGGAGAAAACAATTTTTGTTTTCAAGGCACTTAGAATTGACCTGGGGAGATAAAGCTGACATCATGACCTGGTCAAGTAAGACAATCTGCAATGTCATGAGGCAAGAGGGGTTCAGTGGAGGAAGAGAGCACTGTAAACTGGACTCATCAGGGAGGACTTCCTGGGGGAGGTGGCACCGAGTTGGACAATCCATGGTGGTACACCAACGTCCCCACCTCTGGTCACCTTGCTGAAGCCACTCCTTCCCCCTGGGAGCTGACGATGTTACCACCATTGCCACCACCACCACTATCATCATCTGTGGGGTATTACGTATAATAGTCTTGCAAGTACGTCATCTCATTTAAACATTAATCCTCCAGAGAATCCTCTGTAAATGGTGCCTAGGGTACCGTTCTGCAAGACAGGACATTGGAACTACGAGAGGTGATTTTTTTTTTGGTCATGGCCACACAGCTAGTTAATGACAGACGTTCAAACCCACCCAGTTGGCCTGGATCCAAAACCTGGGCTCTGAAGTCTGGATACAGCCTCCCCACTCTTTGCTGCCGAAGTTGTGTCCTGCCTGAGGCTCGTGGACTTTGGAGGGAAGGCCAGAGGAGGGCCGAGGGTATGGGGAGGAAGCCTCGCAAGGATCAGGAATGATTTGAAATAATGCGTCTTTCAGTGTTTGCCTGTGGCCGGCCAGGCTATCTTTTGGGTGAGCACTCATTTCACTGGCAAAGGCTTAATTCAAGAGGTTCTGGGCCAGTGGCAGGATTTCAGACCTCGGGGGTCAGGGGAGATGACAGAGGTGCTGAGAGTACAGTCCAGGGCTTAGGACAGTCTCTGCCCAGGCTGCCGAGACTGAAATCCTGACTCAGCCACTTCCTGGCTGTGTGGCCTTGGTCAAATGACTTAACCACTCTGTGTTTCTGTTTCCTCATCTACACGGTCAAGCAAGGCCTTGGGAGCTATTCATCAGGGCAAAGTGAGTCAAGCACAATAAGGGGGTTGGTTATTGCTATGGTAGGCCCTCAAGGTACAGCATTAAAAATATCACCTTTTTAGGGTTCTTTTTAATTTTCCTCTTTGTTCCAATCACCATTGACTAAGTCCTTACTCTGTGAGGAAAACAAAGGAAGATAAAACTGAGTAAGACAGGCCCCTGCCCTGAAGGGACTGGTCATTGATGACTCAAGGCAGAACCCATTCAGTGCCAAGTCAGGCTGCACCAGAGGGTGCGGCCACAGGAGAGAGCCCAGCTGGGAGGCAGGCCTGGACACCGCCCACCAGCCCAGCCAGAGCAGGAAGGATCAGGAAGGATCAGGAAGGAGCCCATTGTTCAAATATATGAAGCCAGTCCCATTGGGGGTTACAGCCAGGAGGACCCAAGTGGCCAGGGCGGGGCAGGGGCGTTCCCTCAGGCTGTAAACGGCCTCTTCTTGTCTTTCCAGACTGAACCAAGAGCAAACAGATTCCTGCAGGCAGGATGTCAGAAGAAAGGGGCAGCTTGGAGACGCCTGAAGACTCGGGTACAGGAGGCCAAAGGCTTGTGTGACCTTCAGACAGGGCTGCAGAAGCTCCAGACCAGGACCACCCGTCAGGGTTCCCCCAGAACACCCTGTGTCACTTCTCCAGGTGGTTACTGGGGTTATCGAACCCCCCTGGGGATTGGCTTTAAACTGGTTTAAGAGAAAACACGTCGGGAGAAGGAAATGGTAACCCACTCCAGTACTTTTGCCTGGAGAATTCCGTGGACACAGGTCCCTGGAGGGCTACAGTCCACGGGGTTGCAAAAGAGTCAGGACATGACTGAGCAACTAACATTCAAAGTCAGATTTCCCCATTTTCAGAATTATTAATTGCACATATCAGTTTATCTTGTGCGCTAAATTATTTTGCCATGTGCTATTTTAGTGTTCTGGGGAAATGGAAAGTAAAACCTGTTCCTTAGCATAATAAATGTCTTACTTAACATAAAAAAAAAAGAAAGAAAGAAAATGAAAAGTGTGGAGAGGACGTCCCTGGTGGTCCAGTAGAAGCTCCATGCCTCCAGTGAAGGGGGCGAGGGTTCTAATCATCCCTGGTTGGGGAACTATGATCCTGCATGCTGCACATTGTGGCCAAAAATAAAAAATAAATAAACAATTTTTTTTTTTAAAGCCTGAATTTAAAAAGTAAGAAGAAAAGAAAAAAGGTGGAGAGTTTTTTTCAGGGCCAGTGGGGAGGAGGTTAGACTGCTTTTTGTCATGACCACTTGGCAGTGTGTGGGGAGGCTAACCAAGTTAAAACTAAAGCCACTTTCACCACTTAGCTGTGTGATCCTAGGCAAATGTCTCGTGAGCTCTGAGCATCTAACTCCTTGACTGTTCACTGCGTCAGACTCCTACATGGGAAGATTAAGCAAATGTTTGTCAAGTGCCAAGCACAGAGCCTGACTCGTGGAGAGATGGCTAACGGAAGTGCCCAGAGTTTTAGCAAAATGGTATCAGGGGGGAGGGGAGAGTGGCCTTGAAAGATAACGGGGTCTTCAAGATACCCTGAGATGGGATTTACTATCATCTGGGAAAGACAGGGTTTCGGAACTGGATCAAATCAAAAAGCAATTTAAATTTTTTCTTTAATTTTATTTATTTATTTTGTTGCACCAGGTCTTAGTTGCAGCATGGGGGAACTAGTTCCCTGACCAGGGATTGAATTCAGGCCCCGTGCATTGGGAGCGCAGAGTCTTAGCCACTGGACCACCAGGGGAGTTCCTAAATTTTTTTTTTTTACCTTGTTCTTCCTATTGAGAGTGAATGACTTATTTTTTGCAGGTATGCACAACTTAATGGATGTATATATATATGTACATACAGACTTCCCAGGTAGCTCAGTGGTAAAGAATCTGCCTGCCAATGCAGGATATGCAAGAGACGCTGGTTCGATTCCAGGGTCAGGAAGATCTCCTCGAGGAGGAAATGGCAACCCACCCAAGCAGTTTTGGAAAATTCTATGGACAGAGAAGCCTGGCGGGCTACAGTCTGTGGGACCACAAAGAGTCGGACACGGCTGCAGACACACCAGCCTATATGTATACACATATACACTCTTGTGTAACTATCACCCAGAATAACATAAGAGAATGCCTGTTGTGTTATTTAATCACTAAGTCATGTCTGACTCTTTTGTGACCCCATGGATGGAGGAGCCTACCAGACTTCTCCGTCCATGGGATTTTCCAGGCAAGAATTCTAAAGTGGGTTGCCCTTTCCTTCTCCAGGGGATCTTTCTGACCCAGGGATCAAACCCGCATCTCCTGCATTGGCAGATAGATTCTTTACCACTGAGCCACCAGGGAAGCCCAAGAAAATGTTTACTGCATCCCATAAGCTTCTTTTGTCCCCTTTCCTAATTAATAAACACCACCTTTCTCAGGTTACCATTATTCTGACATCTAGCAAGTTCTTATAAAAGCATCTAAACAGATCAAAGTTAATTTAAAGAAACTAAAGTGAAGTGAAAGTCGCTCCATTATGTCCAACTCTTTGTGACCCATGGACGGGCCATGGAATTCTCCAGGCAAGAATACTGGAGTGGGTAGCCTATCCCTTCTCCAGGGGATCTTCCCAACCTAGGCATTGAACCTGGGTCTCCTGCATTACAGGTGGAATCTTTACCAAGTGAGCTACCAGAAACTAAAGGCATAGCTATTTCATGTCCACCAGCATTTAAAGACTGCGAGTACTTCCTTCTTTTCAAGAGACTATCTCTCTGAGTGTGACATCTTTCTTTTTACCTAATCTCTATTTTTCCTTTGAACTAATATTCCTTTTATAAGTTTACAAAATCAAAATCAATAAAAAAGAAAGGACACGGGGAGGGCTATAGATCTCTGTCTCTTGTGATGTCACCAAGTAGGATTGTTGGATGAAATAGAGGATGCCAGTAAATTTGAATTTTAGACAAATGATGAATAATTTGTTAGTAAAATAGGTCCTGAATATTGCATGGTGTTGGTGCTGGAAAGAGAAGGGGATACCCCAGCTCTTCTAGAACCTGCTCTCTTGGATCCCAGGCCCCCAAAGACCCAAAAGTGACCCAGCGGCCATCTAGTTACCTGGACATACTGATGACCATTTTCCTGAGGGAGAGCTGGTTCAGGAAGCCATCCAGCAGGATGGTCAGTTGCACCCCGAGGGCCAGCAGGAAGAGATTGAAGCCCACGCTGCTCCAGCAGTGTCTCCGCAAAGATGTGCTGAGGAAGCCAAAGCCAAGGGCCGCCATGACGAGCACATCCTGGAAAGCTGCTCAAAAAGGATGAGAAGTGGTCAAGGCGAAGGGTTGTGTGAAATTAGAGTTTTACAGAACAGCAGCTGGAAAGAGCTTTAAGCGTCACTGAAGAGAGCTTGCTTAAGTTACCTCTCCTCTTGAGCCCCAGTCTTTTCATCTGAATAATGGGGACAACACATACGTACTATGCAGGATTGAGTGAAGGATTAACTGAGCTAATGCAACAATATGAACATGTGTAGGGAGTCAGGGCCAGCACTTGGCACATGGTTGACACTCAGTAAAGGTACTGACTCTTGCTTTTTGAGAATCAGGTTCAATCTCCTGATTATGTGTGAGAGAAAATAAGGCCAGAGAATTTGATGACTTGGGTCAGGTAATACAGAAAAGGGGGTACAAGTGGGTCTGGAACTCTCTCTTTGGCCCCTGCTGAGGAGGACATGGGAGGGAGCAGCAGAAAACACCAGGGCCACCTGGGTGACCCTCCCCTTTCCCAGCCTCAGGCCCTGTGCAGGGGCAGCTGTGGCAGATGAATGAGGGGGACTTCGCTGATGTTCTGGAGGAGACCAGCAAGGGGAAAGGCTAGATGCTTTGAATTAACTCCAGTTTTGCAAAATGGGTAACAGTTTGGGCTCTGGAACTAGATAAGCTTGGGGTCCTATCAGGGCTCTGGCACTTTCCAGCTGTGTGGCTTAATCTAGTTATTTAACGTCTATGAGCTTGAATTGCAGCCTACGTGTAGTAAATGTTTACCAAATGCCAACACTGTTTTAACCACTTCATGTAAACTATCTTGCTGAGTTCTTACAAGCGTCCTTCACAGTGGGTGCTGTTGTTATCACCATTTTGCAGATGGGAAAACTGACAAAAGCGTCCTTCCACAGTGGTGCGGCCAGCTAGTTAGCTGGACATACTGATGACCAGTTTCCGGAGGGAGAGCGGGTTCAGGAAGCCATCCAGCAGGAGGGTCAGTTGCACCCCGAGGGCCGGCAGGAAGAGATTGAAGCCCACGCTGCTCCAGCAGTGTCTCCGCAAAGATGTGCTGAGGAAGCCAAAGCCAAGGGCCGCCATGACGAGCACATCCTGGAAAGCTGCTCAAAAAGGATGAGAAGTGGTCAAGGCGAAGGGTTGTGTGAAATTAGAGTTTTACAGAACAGCAGCTGGAAAGAGCTTTAAGCGTCACTGAAGAGAGCTTGCTTAAGTTACCTCTCCTCTTGAGCCCCAGTCTTTTCATCTGAATAATGGGGACAACACATACGTACTATGCAGGATTGAGTGAAGGATTAACTGAGCTAATGCAACAATATGAACATGTGTAGGGAGTCAGGGCCAGCACTTGGCACATGGTTGACACTCAGTAAAGGTACTGACTCTTGCTTTTTGAGAATCAGGTTCAATCTCCTGATTATGTGTGAGAGAAAATAAGGCCAGAGAATTTGATGACTTGGGTCAGGTAATACAGAAAAGGGGGTACAAGTGGGTCTGGAACTCTCTCTTTGGCCCCTGCTGAGGAGGACATGGGAGGGAGCAGCAGAAAACACCAGGGCCACCTGGGTGACCCTCCCCTTTCCCAGCCTCAGGCCCTGTGCAGGGGCAGCTGTGGCAGATGAATGAGGGGGACTTCGCTGATGTTCTGGAGGAGACCAGCAAGGGGAAAGGCTAGATGCTTTGAATTAACTCCAGTTTTGCAAAATGGGTAACAGTTTGGGCTCTGGAACTAGATAAGCTTGGGGTCCTATCAGGGCTCTGGCACTTTCCAGCTGTGTGGCTTAATCTAGTTATTTAACGTCTATGAGCTTGAATTGCAGCCTACGTGTAGTAAATGTTTACCAAATGCCAACACTGTTTTAACCACTTCATGTAAACTATCTTGCTGAGTTCTTACAAGCGTCCTTCACAGTGGGTGCTGTTGTTATCACCATTTTGCAGATGGGAAAACTGAGGCATAGAGGGAGTTGAGTCACTTGCTCTGACCGGTAGAGTTGGGACTTCAACCCAGAGAGTCTGCTTGAGACCTTGTGTCCTGAGTTTCCACACTGCCTGCCCCTCTTGGTTTTCTCTTCTGTTAAGTGGGAAAAATAATCATCCCTCCCTTATCAAGTTGCCAGAATCAAGCAGTATAATATACACATAATTGCTCAGAATAGTAAAGACTACTTTATCAACAAACACCAACATATGTGCAAATGCCCAGAGAGAAGTCTTGAAAGAATTTTTCCCCAGTGGAGATTATCTCTGGGTTGAGGAGAGTTTTATTTTTTAAAAAAATTTCTACTGTTAAAAATTTCTGCGATTGTTATAAAGACAGTAAGCAATTTTTTCTTAAAGGATAAAAGCCTGGGCTTTGAGGTCAGACAATTCTGTTTGACCTCTAGCTCTATCATTCTCTATTAGGTTAAATCATATTAAATTGCCAACATTTGACCATTTTGACTTATAAAAATAGCTGTTTGAATGTTTTGGCCTCTTTGTTGCACAGCCTTCGGGTTGCTTACTTTCCTCATCAGCTAAATAAGGGCAATTGTCCCCACTTGGAGAGTGCTGGGAAATCCAAAGGAAGTCAAGTTTGTTCAAGAGCTTGGCACTGTCCCTGGCACACGGAGAATGGTGGTTAGTTCATGGTGGTTATTCACCACCAGCACCGTCATCACTTGCACGGTAGTAAGAACTCACCTGGTCTCCAGCCTTGGGCCTGATAGCGACAAGGAGGTACTTACTTCCAGAACTCTCCAAAGCCTCTTCAACCTACATTTACATTTACTTTCATTGAAAAATACACATAACTAGGGCCTTACACACAGAACTCGAGTGGATATTGATGACCCCAGGTCGATCTGACAACACCGGATTATAGGCGACCCAGGCATCTCCATGGGATCTGGGAACCTGGGGACTGGGCAAGAAGTGGACCATCAAGAGGATGTGGGCTTCCCTGGTGGTCCAGTAGGTAAATGTTTACCAAATGCCAACACTGTTTTAACCACTTCATGTAAACTATCTTGCTGAGTTCTTACAAGCGTCCTTCACAGTGGGTGCTGTTGTTATCACCATTTTGCAGATGGGAAAACTGAGGCATAGAGGGAGTTGAGTCACTTGCTCTGACCGGTAGAGTTGGGACTTCAACCCAGAGAGTCTGCTTGAGACCTTGTGTCCTGAGTTTCCACACTGCCTGCCCCTCTTGGTTTCTCTTCTGTTAAGTGGGAAAAATAATCATCCCTCCCTTATCAAGTTGCCAGAATCAAGCAGTATAATATACACATAATTGCTCAGAATAGTAAAGACTACTTTATCAACAAACACCAACATATGTGCAAATGCCCAGAGAGAAGTCTTGAAAGAATTTTTCCCCAGTGGAGATTATCTCTGGGTTGAGGAGAGTTTTATTTTTTAAAAAAATTTCTACTGTTAAAAATTTCTGCGATTGTTATAAAGACAGTAAGCAATTTTTCTTAAAGGATAAAAGCCTGGGCTTTGAGGTCAGACAATTCTGTTTGACCTCTAGCTCTATCATTCTCTATTAGGTTAAATCATATTAAATTGCCAACATTTGACCATTTTGACTTATAAAAATAGCTGTTTGAATGTTTTGGCCTCTTTGTTGCACAGCCTTCGGGTTGCTTACTTTCCTCATCAGCTAAATAAGGGCAATTGTCCCCACTTGGAGAGTGCTGGGAAATCCAAAGGAAGTCAAGTTTGTTCAAGAGCTTGGCACTGTCCCTGGCACACGGAGAATGGTGGTTAGTTCATGGTGGTTATTCACCACCAGCACCGTCATCACTTGCACGGTAGTAAGAACTCACCTGGTCTCCAGCCTTGGGCCTGATAGCGACAAGGAGGTACTTACTTCCAGAACTCTCCAAAGCCTCTTCAACCTACATTTACATTTACTTTCATTGAAAAATACACATAACTAGGGCCTTACACACAGAACTCGAGTGGATATTGATGACCCCAGGTCGATCTGACAACACCGGATTATAGGCGACCCAGGCATCTCCATGGGATCTGGGAACCTGGGGACTGGGCAAGAAGTGGACCATCAAGAGGATGTGGGCTTCCCTGGTGGTCCAGTAGGTAAAGAGTCTGCCTTGCAGTGCAGGGGCACCGGTTCAATCCCTGGCCCAGGAGGATCCCACGAGCCGCGGGGTTGGCTGGACCGGGGTATCCAATTACGAGCCTGTGCTCTGGAGCACATGCGCCTAGAGCTGGTGCTCGGCAGCGGAAAAGGCTGCTGCGGTGGGAGGCCCACGCAGGCCAGGGAATAAAGATGGATGAAAATTTAAAACAAACAAACAAAACGAAACAATAAAAGATGCCAAAATTAAAAAAAAAAAAGAGGATTCAGCATCTTGTACCTTCTTCTCTGACCTAAGGGATCAGAAGGAGAGGCAATGTTTCAGTCTCCGGCTTATATTCCGTTAGGAATGGGGGTGGAACGGGCACATTCTGGGTGGACAGGGCACATTTTGTACAGGGGCTCCTCTTGGAATTGCTTGAATTCCTCCAGGAGCTGAGCGGGAGACTATGCAATGAAGGGTACAATGTATGTTGGGGAATGGTGGGGCCTGTGGCCAGTTGGAAACTGCTCACAACCTACTTTAGATATGCAAAGTCAATCTTTTCTTGAACACTGCTATTAACAAAAAAATGTCCACCACTTTGCAGCGATGCTATACGCAATGCTATATACTGAAGATTCCGTGAGTAGGGGAACCCTTCTATTTTCCTCTTATTCTATAGAAGGGGTCCAGAGACAGCCTGTGACTTCCTCAAGGGCACACAGCCTGTCTGCAGTAACCCAAGCTCTAGATCCTGGGGCAGTGCCCTCCCCTCAGGCTAGGCTGTTTCTTGCTATTGTTTACCCACTGAGGCCTCACCTTTGAGCCTCAGTTTCCCTATCTGTAGCCCATGGGAGTCGGACTTGATACTCTCTAAGGACCTCTCCACTCTGGTGTATTTGGAGGAGGGGCGGAGGGCGGAAGAGCAGGGAACCAGGATTAGGGCAGAGGGGGTCTGAAGATAGGACGTCAGAGGCTCTTGGTTGGGGGCTTTCTCAGGCACAGCTGTCATGCCTGCTGCAGGTACGGAGCTCAGGACCCTCCTTCCAAGACCCCACGCTGTCCCTGGGGGTGGGGTCGTGCTTCAGCCAGGAGGATGAACTTAGGGTGGCAGCGTCTAGGAGCCGTTGACCGAGCTCATTCACCCTAAACTGGTCAGTAAGTCGCGTTTGAGTTCAGGGTCCCTCTCTTCTTGCCTGTGTCCTCCCACTTCCTCTCCCAGCCTCCCAGGACTCTGGCCCACCCCGATTCCTCCCATGTCTCACAACTGGGCCCCAACTTCAAGCACTGGGCCCCAGCTTCTGGGCAATCCCACAAGTGTCAGCCTCCACCTCTCAGAGCCTGCACTGGGCCCTGCATCAGCCGCTGGTCTGATAAGATAATGGACCGAAGGTGTCCAGGGCTGATAAGGAGAGGATCGCTCCAGGAGCCCCAACCTCTGGGCTCCAGAGAGTTTTACACCTGGCCTAAGGCAGGCCTTCAGGAGAAATTTACAAAAGTCCTGTGACTCAGAGCAAGTCTAGCCTGGGAGTCCTGTCGGGCAATATTTATCATCATTGTAACAGCAGGGCTTCCTTGTGGCTCAGATGGTAAAGATTCCGCTTGCAGTGTGGGAGACTTGGATTCAATCCCTGATTTGGGAAGATCCCCTGGAGAAGGGAGCAGCTCCCCATTCTAGTGTTCTTGCCTGGAGAATCCCATAGATAGAGGAGCCTGGCAGGCTACAGTCCATGGGGTTGCAAAGAGTCGAACATGACTGAGCGACTTTCCCTTGTCACAGCAGGCGCATACGCAGTGCCTTCCACAGACATGCCTGGAAGCCTTGGATGATGACAAGTCTATGCAGGACGTATCATTTATCACCCCCATTTTACAGATGGGGGAAGGGAGGCACAGAGAGGTGCTGTAATTAGCTCCGCTCACACAGCTGGCAAATGGTGGCAGATCCGAATCCTGACTCTGGGTTTAACCACCATACCTTCCTGCCTCCCCACACACCCTCCACTCGCCATAGAGTCCAAAGGGGGTCCGAATCCTGGACCTCTGTGCCCCCGTTGTCCCAAAACTGCACGCATTTATCTGGCTCGACGTCAGAGGCTCTTGGTTGGGGCTTTCTCAGGCACAGCTGTCATGCCTGCTGCAGGTGAGCTCAGGACCCTCCTTCCAAGACCCCACGCTGTCCCTGGGGGTGGGGTCGTGCTTCAGCCAGGAGGATGAACTTAGGGTGGCAGCGTCTAGGAGCCGTTGACCGAGCTCATTCACCCTAAACTGGTCAGTAAGTCGCGTTTGAGTTCAGGGTCCCTCTCTTCTTGCCTGTGTCCTCCCACTTCCTCTCCCAGCCTCCCAGGACTCTGGCCCACCCCGATTCCTCCCATGTCTCACAACTGGGCCCCAACTTCAAGCACTGGGCCCCAGCTTCTGGGCAATCCCACAAGTGTCAGCCTCCACCTCTCAGAGCCTGCACTGGGCCCTGCATCAGCCGCTGGTCTGATAAGATAATGGCCCGAAGGTGTCCAGGGCTGATAAGGAGAGGATCGCTCCAGGAGCCCCAACCTCTGGGCTCCAGAGAGTTTTACACCTGGCCTAAGGCAGGCCTTCAGGAGAAATTTACAAAAGTCCTGTGACTCAGAGCAAGTCTAGCCTGGGAGTCCTGTCGGGCAATATTTATCATCATTGTAACAGCAGGGCTTCCTTGTGGCTCAGATGGTAAAGATTCCGCTTGCAGTGTGGGAGACTTGGATTCAATCCCTGATTTGGGAAGATCCCCTGGAGAAGGGAGCAGCTCCCCATTCTAGTGTTCTTGCCTGGAGAATCCCATAGATAGAGGAGCCTGGCAGGCTACAGTCCATGGGGTTGCAAAGAGTCGAACATGACTGAGCGACTTTCCCTTGTCACAGCAGGCGCATACGCAGTGCCTTCCACAGACATGCCTGGAAGCCTTGGATGATGACAAGTCTATGCAGGACGTATCATTTATCACCCCCATTTTACAGATGGGGGAAGGGAGGCACAGAGAGGTGCTGTAATTAGCTCCGCTCACACAGCTGGCAAATGGTGGCAGATCCGAATCCTGACTCTGGGTTTAACCACCATACCTTCCTGCCTCCCCACACACCCTCCACTCGCCATAGAGTCCAATGATGAGTGTGGGCTCTGAGTCTGGCTGTCAGAGTTCAGCGCCTGGTTCTACCTCTGTGTCCCCACTTCCCAGTTTGTAAAATGGCCCGAGGCAATGGCACCTGCTTGGAGGTCTGCCGTGAGTGGTGAGTCCCTCGGCTCCTGTGAATCACTTGGCCTCGCCCTGGGCGCACGGTGTTAGCAGCTACTATCTCAGCCCTTCCACTTGTTAGCTGTGACTCTGGGCAAGACTGTCCCCCCCTCTTCAGCCTGACTGCCTCTGGGAGTCTCCGCCATTCCCCACCCACCCTTCAGTCTCCACTGTTCCCCGTCCACCCTGCCACTTCTCTCTGACCTGCAGTCACTTTGTCAGCTCTGAAGCCAAGCCCAGCTTCTGTCCCTCAGGCCCTGGGCTGGACCTCCACACTATGTTCCCCACCACTGACTCCCCTGCAGTACCTCTGCAGCCCTGGCCTGGAACCATCCACAGAGCCCCATGCTGCCTTCCCCTCCCCTACAGCCTCCTTCCCCACCCTCACCCCTGCAGCAGCCTGGGAAGTGAAAAAGACATTTCCCAGTCAACAGGACACTGAAGGCTCAGATAGGAACTTCCCAGGTGGCACAATGGCAAAGAATCTACCTGCCAATGCAGGAGACACACAGGAGATGTAGGTTTGATCCCTGAGTCGGGAAGATCCCTTGGAGGAAGAAATGGCAACCACTCCAGTATTCTTGCCTGAAAAACCCCATGGACAGAGGAGTCCAGCAGGCTATAGTCCGTGGGGTCACAAAGAGTCAGACATGACTGAGTGACTGAGTACATGTCACTGGAAAAGTTCCTCTTGTCTTTTTTTTTTTTTTTTTTTTTTAAATTTTTTGGCCATTCTGAGTTTTCACTGCTGCTGCAGGCTCTTCTCTAGTTGCAGTGGGGGCTACTCTCTAGTTGAGGTGAGCAGGCTTCTTGTGGTGGTGACTTCTCTTGCTGTGGAAATCAGGCTCTAGGGTACACGGGCTTCAATAGTTGCAGCACATGGGCTCCGTAGCTGCGACTCTGAGGCTCCGGAGCACAGGCTCCATAGGTGTGGCTTGCTGGCTCAGCTGCTCCACAGCGTGTGGGATTTTCCCGGATCAGGGATCGAAGCCATGTCTCCTGCATTGGCAGGCCAAGTCTTCACCACTGAGCTGCCAGGGAAGCCCCCTCTCATCTTCTAATAGCTCTCCTTCCTGCTTCTAAGGAGTATGTGGGCAATCAGGTGGTAGCCACAGTGCAGCGCCCCAATCTGCATGCACGCAGGCAGGCTCTGTGCAACCAATTGTCACAGTACTAGCCCCCAATGAATCTTACCTTCCAGTATAGATCCCTGCCACCTGAGCCAGGCTTTGTGATTGGCTTTGACTCATGGGATATTAACAAAGGCAATACAAGCAGAGGCTTGAAAAGCACCTGCGCATCAGGGCTTGCCCTTTCTTATTGTTATAACTCCTCTGCTGCTGTGTGAAAAGTTTGAGCTAGTCTTCTGGAACCACATGGCCTAGTGCCCGCCTGTCCCAACTGGCAACCATGCGAATGAGGCTGTCTGAGGCCATTCAGTCCCAGTCAAACCTCCAGGCTGAAGATGTATGGTGTGTGCGTGCTTAGTCACTCAGTCGTGTCTGACTCTATGCGACCACATGAGCTGTATCCCACCGGGCTCTTCTGTCCATGGGGATCCTCCAAGAACACTGGAGTGGGGTGCCATTCCCCTCTCCAGGGGTTCTTCCCAACTCAGGGATTGAGTCCTGGTCTCCTGCATTGCAGGTAGAGCTTTTTACTGGCTGAGCCACCAGGGAAGCCCCAGAGATGCATGGTGACCCGAGATGAAATGGACAGAAGACTTGTGTGGCCAGAGTACAGCTGAAATTGCTGAACCACAGAATCATGATCAGGAGCAAACTAGATGACTGCTATCTTGAGCCACTAAGGTTGGGGGTGGTTTGTTATGCAGCAAGATAATGGATACACTAGCTTTTCCCAAGCATCTCACTGGCACCTCATCCCCAAGCCCAGAATGAAGGCGTTGTTGTTCATTTATCCCACAGTCTGCCCCTCCCCTTGTGCCTCTCCTTCAACAATGGGCACCTCCATCTGCCAAATCACACACCTGAAGCCATCCTTGACTCCTCCCTCACTTTCTCCAAGAACAGCTGATTTTATCTCCTGAACAACTCTTGAATCTAACTCTTTGCTTCTGCTTTATCGCCCTGCCCATTTGACTCATCGCGGGTCATCCAGGCCAGTGGTCATAGAGTACGGACCACACCCCTCAGAAGATGCTCCAGACTACCCATAGAGGTTGCTGGAAGAAGAGATATTAGCACTTCTACTTCTATTCATTTTGACTAAAAATTTTAAGAAATTAAAGTCTATTCATAATAAAATCTTAGTTCCCTGATCAGGGATTCAACTCACACCCCCTGCACTGGAAGCACTGAATCTTTTTTGGGGGGTGGGGATGGGCGGGTTGGGGAGGCGGGGGGCGGGCAGGCCACCTCTATTGGTCTTTCATTTATCTATTTTCATCCATCTTTGTTCTTTGGAGAAGATTTATTTGTTTATTTATTTTGGGCGGGGGTCGGGTCGTGTTGGGGAGGGAGGGGTGTGGGCGGGCCACTGCTATTGGTCTTTCATTTCTCTATTTTCATTCGTCTTCGTTCTTTGGCTCCTGTGGGCCTCCCATCACGGTGGCCTCTGTTGTTGCAGAGCACCGGCTCTGGGTGCATGTGCCCCAGAGCTCCAGTTCGGTAATTGGACACATCAGTCCAGATGCTCCGCGGCACATGGGATCTTCCCAGGCCAGGGATCGAACCAGTGCCCCTTGCACTGCAAGGCAGTGTCCTTACCCACTGGACCACCAGGGAAGCCCAAGCATGGAGTCTTCATCACTGAACTGTTAGGGAAGCCCAAAGCTAATACTCTTCATCAGTCTTTGTATGTATTTGTTCTCCCAATTCTTTTGGCAACTTAGTAAGTACTTTCATCATGTGACAGAGGTTAAAACAGAGGCAGAGAGAGGCTGAGTGATTTGCCCAAGGTCTCACAATCAAGAAGAGGCAGAGGAAAGGGGTGATCAGTCTAGCTCCAGTAGTCCTCAAACTTCCATGCATTCCAGTCACTTAGAAGGTTTGGCAAAACACAGACTGCTGGGCCCCACCCTCGAGTTTTGGATCATTATGTTTGCATGGGGGCCCAGGTATTTCTAACAAGTTTCCAGGGGATCCTGATGTGACTTGTCTGGGGACCGCATTTGAGAACCACTGATCTAGGCTCTTCTGCCCCTGAAGGCACTTGGTGAAGTTCACAATTCTGCAAGCATTTAATGTTCAGATAAATCCAGGAGCCTCCTCTGACTTGCTCAGGATGTCAGGCAACTGAGTCTCCTAGCTTTGGAAGAAGTCCTGAGGGAATATGAGGCCTCCGAGCAGGGGATGACGTGTTTCTCCATATTCCTCATGTTGCAACTAATGACAGGGCTTTGTTTTAATGTAGCTTTTTATTATGGAAAGTTTTAAGCATACACAAAAACAGAGTGAGCAGCCAAGTGAACAACATGTACCCATTCCCAGCTTTGACAGTTGTCACATGAGGGTCAGTCTTGCTTTTGTCATCCTTCTCCACTTGTTTTCTTTCTTTCTTGGGTTGTGTTAGTTTCAGGTGCATGGCAGGTGATTCGCAGAATCTTTTCCCATACAGGCTGTCACAGACTACTGTGTAGAGCTCCCTTTGCTAGACAGTAGGTCGTGTGGATTATCTGTTTTATATGTGAAAGTGAAATTCGTAGTCGTGTCCACCTCTTGGCGACCCCGTTGATGATAGCCTGTCAGGTTCCCAAGTTCATGAAATTTTCCAGGCAAGAATACTGGAGTGGGCTGCCATTTCCTTCTCCAGGGGATCTTCCCAACCCAGGAATCAAACCCAGGTCTCCTGCATGCAGTTGTGTGTTTATGTTAATTCCATTCAATCTTGTTTTTATTATCCTTCTCCATTTGTTTTCTTTCTTCCTCCCTTTCTTTTTTTCTTCCCCTCCTTCTCCTTCTCCTCCTCCATTTTCTCCTCCCCTCCCTTTCCCTACCCTTTCCCCATCCTCTTTCCCTATCTCCTCTTCCTTCCTTTTCTTCTTCTTTCTGGCATGAAGAAGATCCCAGACATTATTCTATTTCAGTATGCTTCTCTATCAAATAGGGCTCACTATTTGTTAAAGTGTTAAACCTACTTCTAAATAGGTTTAAAATGACCCACTATGCTATTATCGTGGAGAGGAGAAGGGGACGACAGAGGATTGGATGGCATCACCGCCTCAATGGACATGAATTTGAGCAAACTCCTGGAGGTGGTGAAGGACAGGAGGCCTGGCGTGCTGCAGGCCATGGTTCACAAGGGGTCAGACACGACTGAGGGACTGAACAACAACAAAAGCTATTATCACACCTACTGACATTAACAGCAATTCCTGTGTATTATATAATACTCATGCTTTATTCAGATTTCCAGGTTGTCTCAAAAATGGGTTTTTTTTTAGAACTGGTGGGCTTAAATGACTTATTGTCGTTTACATGGACAGGATCAGATTAGACTGACAGCTTGCTACCTAGTTTTAGTTCAACTAACCTTCACAAAATGGACTAAAGGCTCAAACAACTGCCAAAAAATGCAGATTGAAGGCAACATAATAAAGTTAGCCAAGCTCACAGAAACAAAGGGCAGAGTGATACTTCTTGTGTATACTCTCTGACAACCACATTCAGAGGATTTTTTTTTTTGAAAACCAGTCTAATCATATATGACAAGAAGTCAAGCAAGATAATTTGAAATTATCTAGAAGACCCTGAAAAGTGAATTACCATCCATTATCATTAGTGGTAACAATGGACCTTGCCTTGAGGGACCAACACCATCAGGATCAGTTATTTGAAAATATTTTATATTCCCTTTTGATTTCTTTCAAATTTTCTGCTTTGTGTATTATATATGATAATGTACAAAACGTGTTAATGTAGCAGTATTTAAATATAGGGATCTTCCCAACCCAAGGAATCAAACCCAGGTCTCCTGCATGCAGTTGTGTGTTTATGTTAATTCCATTCAATCTTGTTTTTATTATCCTTCTCCATTTGTTTTCTTTCTTCCTCCCTTTCTTTTTTTCTTCCCCTCCTTCTCCTTCTCCTCCTCCATTTTCTCCTCCCCTCCCTTTCCCTACCCTTTCCCCATCCTCTTTCCCTATCTCCTCTTCCTTCCTTTTCTTCTTCTTTCTGGCATGAAGAAGATCCCAGACATTATTCTATTTCAGTATGCTTCTCTATCAAATAGGGCTCACTATTTGTTAAAGTGTTAAACCTACTTCTAAATAGGTTTAAAATGACCCACTATGCTATTATCGTGGAGAGGAGAAGGGGACGACAGAGGATTGGATGGCATCACCGCCTCAATGGACATGAATTTGAGCAAACTCCTGGAGGTGGTGAAGGACAGGAGGCCTGGCGTGCTGCAGGCCATGGTTCACAAGGGTCAGACACGACTGAGGGACTGAACAACAACAAAAGCTATTATCACACCTACTGACATTAACAGCAATTCCTGTGTATTATATAATACTCATGCTTTATTCAGATTTCCAGGTTGTCTCAAAAATGGGTTTTTTTTTAGAACTGGTGGGCTTAAATGACTTATTGTCGTTTACATGGACAGGATCAGATTAGACTGACAGCTTGCTACCTAGTTTTAGTTCAACTAACCTTCACAAAATGGACTAAAGGCTCAAACAACTGCCAAAAAATGCAGATTGAAGGCAACATAATAAAGTTAGCCAAGCTCACAGAAACAAAGGGCAGAGTGATACTTCTTGTGTATACTCTCTGACAACCACATTCAGAGGATTTTTTTTTTTGAAAACCAGTCTAATCATATATGACAAGAAGTCAAGCAAGATAATTTGAAATTATCTAGAAGACCCTGAAAAGTGAATTACCATCCATTATCATTAGTGGTAACAATGGACCTTGCCTTGAGGGACCAACACCATCAGGATCAGTTATTTGAAAATATTTTATATTCCCTTTTGATTTCTTTCAAATTTTCTGCTTTGTGTATTATATATGATAATGTACAAAACGTGTTAATGTAGCAGTATTTAAATATAACATATAAATACAGGGCATGCTTGAAAACTTTGAAGTCCCCTGGTCCATACTTCACTACAGCCTCACAGGGCCATCCCCCTCAAGTCATGCCCTTTGACCCACTCTCACGCCCTAGAAGGGCTTTCTCCATAGCCCAGACCCAAATTGATCATTCTCCTGCTTCCTGTTAAATCAAGAGAATGAAGGGCAAACATCCCACTCAAGGCAATGGGCCCACCACTCCCTGCTTCCCTCTTTATGTGTCAGCAACCCTGCAGAGTTAAATCCCGGCCTGGTCAGTCCAATGAGTAGACACACAATGGTTCCTGCTGGGCTCTCAACCCTCTGTTTTCACGCAGTTATTCCTCTTGAGCCTCTGAGGCCTGGCTGGGCTGTCACCTCCCTCCAGAGGACTTTCCTCACATCACCATCTACCTGCCTGGGCTGTGCGCCCTCCTCTGTGCTTCTGTATAACGTGAACATCTGAGTACACAGACCTATGTTAGCAGCACAGGCTGGGGGTAAATAAAACTGGATCCAAACTACAAAGTTGATTTAAATATTGGCTCCTAGGCCTACTGATGAAAGGACAAGAGACTCAACCCCACTGTAAAATGGGGCAATGCAGTGTCATGGTTAAGTGCATGGAAACTCAAACTAAACTACTTAAGTTTATTTTTACCCCTTAATTTAGTTTCATTTATTCAATCTATTTTATTTTTTAATTTTTATTTTGTACTGGAGCATAGTTGATTAACAATGTTGTGTTAGTTTCAGGTGTACAGCAAAGCGATCCAATTATACATATACATGTACCTATTCTTTTAAAAATTCTTTTCCCATTTAGTTTATTTTAGAAAACTGAGCAGAGTTCCCAGTGTAGGTCTTTGCTGACTATCTACTTTAAATATAAAGCTACCTAACTTTAAATAAAGGGCTTCCCTGATGACTCAGTAGCCAAGAATCCATCTGCCAATGCAGAGGACTCAGGTTCCATCCTGGGTTGGGAAGATCACTTGGAGAAGGAAATGGCAACCTAATCTGCACTCCTGCCTGGGAAATCTCATGTGCAGAAGAGCCTGACGGGCTACAGTATTTAAATATAACATATAAATACAGGGCATGCTTGAAAACTTTGAAGTCCCCTGGTCCATACTTCACTACAGCCTCACAGGGCCATCCCCCTCAAGTCATGCCCTTTGACCCACTCTCACGCCCTAGAAGGGCTTTCTCCATAGCCCAGACCCAAATTGATCATTCTCCTGCTTCCTGTTAAATCAAGAGAATGAAGGGCAAACATCCCACTCAAGGCAATGGGCCCACCACTCCCTGCTTCCCTCTTTATGTGTCAGCAACCCTGCAGAGTTAAATCCCGGCCTGGTCAGTCCAATGAGTAGACACACAATGGTTCCTGCTGGGCTCTCAACCCTCTGTTTTCACGCAGTTATTCCTCTTGAGCCTCTGAGGCCTGGCTGGGCTGTCACCTCCCTCCAGAGGACTTTCCTCACATCACCATCTACCTGCCTGGGCTGTCGCCTCCTCTGTGCTTCTGTATAACGTGAACATCTGAGTACACAGACCTATGTTAGCAGCACAGGCTGGGGGTAAATAAAACTGGATCCAAACTACAAAGTTGATTTAAATATTGGCTCCTAGGCCTACTGATGAAAGGACAAGAGACTCAACCCCACTGTAAAATGGGGCAATGCAGTGTCATGGTTAAGTGCATGGAAACTCAAACTAAACTACTTAAGTTTATTTTTACCCCTTAATTTAGTTTCATTTATTCAATCTATTTTATTTTTTAATTTTTATTTTGTACTGGAGCATAGTTGATTAACAATGTTGTGTTAGTTTCAGGTGTACAGCAAAGCGATCCAATTATACATATACATGTACCTATTCTTTTAAAAATTCTTTTCCCATTTAGTTTATTTTAGAAAACTGAGCAGAGTTCCCAGTGTAGGTCTTTGCTGACTATCTACTTTAAATATAAAGCTACCTAACTTTAAATAAAGGGCTTCCCTGATGACTCAGTAGCCAAGAATCCATCTGCCAATGCAGAAGACTCAGGTTCCATCCCTGGGTTGGGAAGATCACTTGGAGAAGGAAATGGCAACCTAATCTGCACTCCTGCCTGGGAAATCTCATGTGCAGAAGAGCCTGACGGGCTACAGTTCATGGGGTTACAAAAGAGTTCGACGTGATTTAGCGACTAAACAGCAACAGCAAAATTTAAATCTGCTGTACTATTGCTAGCCAAACAGAATTGGACAAAATCACTCCACGTTCCCAGTTTCCTTCTATGAAAAAGAGATCATAATAATATCTATCTCAAAAGAATCCACCTGCCAGTTCGATTCCTGATCTGAGAAGATCCTACATGACTTGGAACCCCTGCACCACAACTACTGAGCCTGTGCTCTACAGCCCAGGAACTGCAACTATTGAAGCCTGAGAGCTTCACACGAGAGGCCACTGCAAAAAGAAGTCCAAGCACCCCAATGAGAGAGTAGCCCCAGCTCACTGCACCTAGAGAAAAGCCCTCACAGCAGCAAAGACATAGAACTGCCAAAAATAAGTAAATACAACTTTCTTAAAAAAAATAGCACCTATGTTGTAGGGTTACAATGAGAATTCAATGTAAAGCATTTAAAATAGTGCCTAATGTGTGCATGTGTGCTTCATTGCTTAGTTGTGCCCAGTCTTTGCGACCCCGTGGACTGTAGCCCATCAGGCTCCTCGGCCCATGGGATTCTTCAGGCATGAATGCTGGCATGCCTGGTACATAGTAAGTAATCAATAGATATCAGCTCTGATTAGCATGTGTCTGGATCCCACACGATTTGTAATATAAGGCTGAGCAAATGAATGAATGAATGGACTGAATTACATTGTACTTGATTGAACAGAATTAAAGTAAATTGAAATGCATTAAAACTGTGCCCAAGCCTTGCCTGCTCAGCAGTGAGTGCTCTCTCTGGGCTAGCCCATTAAGCAGTGCAGGGACTTCACTCAAAGTATCTCTTTGTCTTTCTTTCCACCACTGAGGGCCCAGAAATGCCTTCTCTTCGCTTCTCCTTCACTAGCTAACATCAGTTAGAAACAAGCAAGCACTCAACCAGGTTCATATTTCTGCTTCATCTCAGGGACTTCACTCAAAAAGGCCCTTTCATTATCATAATCAACATCTTGACCCGCTGATGTGTACTTGAAAACTCATCTCAATGTTTCAAAAAAGCAAAAGCTACACCACTGTGGATGTCTATCTTGTTTAGAATCATTCTCATCATAGTCTATGGGTATTTTTAGCTGCATATATAAAAATTAATAACCATCCTACATTCCCCTTTAGCCAGAGCTTATGGTTCAGGATTTTCAGGCAGAAAGCAGACTTCTCAGTCCCTAAGTGAGAAGAAAGCTTCCAAAAGGAAGGTGGAACAGAAATGAGAAAAAGAGACCAAAAAAAAAAAAAAAAAAAACGGAACAAAATCCCTCCAACCCAACAACATCATGAAATTCCCAGCTATTAAGGAGAGAGAAAAGGGGGAAGAGAATTGTGAAGACCATTCAGCAAAGGGAATTCTAGGAACACAGAAGAGAAGGTGCCTCCCTCTGCCCTGACAAATCAAGGAAGGCTTCATGGAAGAGGGGATGGCCACACCGGCCCTAAAGGAGAGACTGCATTGTTGGCCGGGTTTCTGTACAACACATCGAAGAGGATGAGGGAACCCCTTTCCTCAGAGACTTTGTGGAAAGGAGGCCCCATGTCCCTGGAGGGCCTCCCCTTCCCCTGCCTCTGCTGTTTGCCTCCCTCCGGACACTCACCTCTTACAATGATAGGACTAATGTGTGACATTGCTTAGTTGTGCCCAGTCTTTGCGACCCCGTGGACTGTAGCCCATCAGGCTCCTCGGCCCATGGGATTCTTCAGGCATGAATGCTGGCATGCCTGGTACATAGTAAGTAATCAATAGATATCAGCTCTGATTAGCATGTGTCTGGATCCCACACGATTTGTAATATAAGGCTGAGCAAATGAATGAATGAATGGACTGAATTACATTGTACTTGATTGAACAGAATTAAAGTAAATTGAAATGCATTAAAACTGTGCCCAAGCCTTGCCTGCTCAGCAGTGAGTGCTCTCTCTGGGCTAGCCCATTAAGCAGTGCAGGGACTTCACTCAAAGTATCTCTTTGTCTTTCTTTCCACCACTGAGGGCCCAGAAATGCCTTCTCTTCGCTTCTCCTTCACTAGCTAACATCAGTTAGAAACAAGCAAGCACTCAACCAGGTTCATATTTCTGCTTCATCTCAGGGACTTCACTCAAAAAGGCCCTTTCATTATCATAATCAACATCTTGACCCGCTGATGTGTACTTGAAAACTCATCTCAATGTTTCAAAAAAGCAAAAGCTACACCACTGTGGATGTCTATCTTGTTTAGAATCATTCTCATCATAGTCTATGGGTATTTTTAGCTGCATATATAAAAATTAATAACCATCCTACATTCCCCTTTAGCCAGAGCTTATGGTTCAGGATTTTCAGGCAGAAAGCAGACTTCTCAGTCCCTAAGTGAGAAGAAAGCTTCCAAAAGGAAGGTGGAACAGAAATGAGAAAAAGAGACCAAAAAAAAAAAAAAAAAAAACGGAACAAAATCCCTCCAACCCAACAACATCATGAAATTCCCAGCTATTAAGGAGAGAGAAAAGGGGGAAGAGAATTGTGAAGACCATTCAGCAAAGGGAATTCTAGGAACACAGAAGAGAAGGTGCCTCCCTCTGCCCTGACAAATCAAGGAAGGCTTCATGGAAGAGGGGATGGCCACACCGGCCCTAAAGGAGAGACTGCATTGTTGGCCGGGTTTCTGTACAACACATCGAAGAGGATGAGGGAACCCCTTTCCTCAGAGACTTTGTGGAAAGGAGGCCCCATGTCCCTGGAGGGCCTCCCCTTCCCCTGCCTCTGCTGTTTGCCTCCCTCCGGACACTCACCTCGATAGGTCCTCATGAGCTTCTTCCGATCATCTACAGAAGCTTCATAGGAGGTGAAAAAGAAGAAGACGAGAATGAAAATCACCTCCAGCACTACGGCCCACAGGGGCAGCCAGACCCTCACAGACTTCTGGTACCTAGAGCCCATGCTGTGCCTGCCTCTGTGCGAGGGTTCCACCAGCACCAGGCATTCCCCCTCGGCCCCACACCCCCAGGGGAGGGAGAGGAGAGACACCTGGCAAGGCCTTATCTCAGGCTGCAAGACTGGCCCTGCTGACCTATCTAGCACAGGAGCTGGCACAGGAGCAGAGGGACAGCGACAGGGAGGAGGAAAATGCATTTATTTCAGCATTACTTGATTCATTTGTTGATTTATTCGTTCAACAAGTAGTTGTTACATTCCTACCACACGGCAGGCACTGTGCTCAGTCAAAACGTGGGCACATTGACTTGACCTCCAGACACGAGACTCCTCCCTCACCCTTTATTTTGTTTACACGCACCACATCTTTCTGGAAAGGCAGAGAATAGATCAGCACCCCTATTTCACAAATGGAAACCAAGACTCAGGTGGGGCTTCGTATAGCCAAAATTCCTCTTTAAAACCTTACCACATGTCAAATGGGAATTTGCTGTATGACTTAGGGAACTCAAACCAGGGCTCTGTAACAACCTAGACAGGTGGGAAAGGTGGGAGGGAGGTTCAAGGGCGTGGGGACATAGGTATACCTATGGCTGATTCATGCTGATGTTTGGCAGAAACATAACACAATTCTGTAAAGCAATTATCCTTTAATTTAAAAAAATAAATTATAAAAACCTTACCATGTCAGAGAGGGCACCAAGTGGGCTCTTAAAAAGGGATATATTGGGCTTCCCTGGTGGTCCAGTGGGTAAAAAGTCTGCCTTGCAGTGCAAGGGGCACCGGTTCGATCCCTGGCCCGGGAAGATTCCATGTGCTGCGGAGCAGCTGGACTGATGTGTCCAATTGCAAGCCAGCACTCTGGAGCACATGTGTCCAGAGCTGGTGCTCTGCAGTGAGAGAGGCCACTGCAGTGAGGGGGCCACACATGCCAAAAAAAAATACAAATTTAAAAGAGACACGATCACCTCGATAGGTCCTCATGAGCTTCTTCCGATCATCTACAGAAGCTTCATAGGAGGTGAAAAAGAAGAAGACGAGAATGAAAATCACCTCCAGCACTACGGCCCACAGGGGCAGCCAGACCCTCACAGACTTCTGGTACCTAGAGCCCATGCTGTGCCTGCCTCTGTGCGAGGGTTCCACCAGCACCAGGCATTCCCCCTCGGCCCCACACCCCCAGGGGAGGGAGAGGAGAGACACCTGGCAAGGCCTTATCTCAGGCTGCAAGACTGGCCCTGCTGACCTATCTAGCACAGGAGCTGGCACAGGAGCAGAGGGACAGCGACAGGGAGGAGGGGAAAATGCATTTATTTCAGCATTACTTGATTCATTTGTTGATTTATTCGTTCAACAAGTAGTTGTTACATTCCTACCACACGGCAGGCACTGTGCTCAGTCAAAACGTGGGCACATTGACTTGACCTCCAGACACGAGACTCCTCCCTCACCCTTTATTTTGTTTACACGCACCACATCTTTCTGGAAAGGCAGAGAATAGATCAGCACCCCTATTTCACAAATGGGGAAACCAAGACTCAGGTGGGGCTTCGTATAGCCAAAATTCCTCTTTAAAACCTTACCACATGTCAAATGGGAATTTGCTGTATGACTTAGGGAACTCAAACCAGGGCTCTGTAACAACCTAGACAGGTGGGAAAGGTGGGAGGGAGGTTCAAGGGCGTGGGGACATAGGTATACCTATGGCTGATTCATGCTGATGTTTGGCAGAAACATAACACAATTCTGTAAAGCAATTATCCTTTAATTTAAAAAAATAAATTATAAAAACCTTACCATGTCAGAGAGGGCACCAAGTGGGCTCTTAAAAAGGGATATATTGGGCTTCCCTGGTGGTCCAGTGGGTAAAAAGTCTGCCTTGCAGTGCAAGGGGCACCGGTTCGATCCCTGGCCCGGGAAGATTCCATGTGCTGCGGAGCAGCTGGACTGATGTGTCCAATTGCAAGCCAGCACTCTGGAGCACATGTGTCCAGAGCTGGTGCTCTGCAGTGAGAGAGGCCACTGCAGTGAGGGGGCCACACATGCCAAAGAATAAAGATGGATGAAAATAAATACAAATTTAAAAAGAGACACGATGGGGAAAAAAAAAAAGGATATATTGAATGAATGAATGAAAACAAAGAACAGTGCTAAGCCCTGGGAAGGACATAGGACCCACAGTGATCTAACTCCTCAGAGCTACACAGTTGAAATTATTTTTATTTGAATCTGTATTTAAATACAGAATCAGACCTGTTCTAAATCTTTCAAGCACAGGGGTGAGAAAGGAAAGAAGGAGGAGGTTGAACTCTAGGAAGACCCTGGTGGAAGTCCTGATCTAGCTTGCGGTTAAAATTGTCCCCCACTTGGATCACCTGCTCACCAAGCAGCCCAGGACTTGCCTGGTACGAGCAATGTAGTGTGTCTGAGGATGGCCACCGGCCTCAGCAACCCCACCCCACAATGGAGGACAGTCCCCTGAATTAGGATCTAAGGCACTTAGAATCTAGTTCTGCCCCTGCAGCTAACGTTTCCTCTGGTCACATCTATTTGCTTAGCAGAAGATCTGATACATAGAGAAAGGGAGAGAGGGAGGGAGGAATGAAAGGTTTTTACCTTCTACTTTGGTCCTGGCCACTGGCCGCTGAATACAGCCTGAATTTATGATGGTCTAGAGACTAAAACTTGGCGATAAATAGCAGGGAGGAAGATTTTAGCCCATGATGAGTGGATACTTTATTGACTATTCATGGGGTATTGAGCACCCTGTCACTAGGGGAATGCAAGCAGAAGCTGATGGCTACTTGTCAGGGATGTCTTGCTGATGATTCATGTGTAGATTAAGGGAGATGTGAATCACCGGGTAGAATCTTGTCTCTTTTTGTTTTTAGATGAAGAAACTAAAGCCCAGAAGGTCACATCCAAGGTCATACGAAATCATTTTCAGTGCAGCAAAAATTGGGCTCTTAAAAGGGATATATTGGGCTTCCTGGTGGTCCAGTGGGTAAAAGTCTGCCTTGGGGCACCGGTTCGATCCCTGGCCGGGAAGATTCCATGTGCTGGAGCAGCTGGACTGATGTGTCCAATTGCAAGCCAGCACTCTGGAGCACATGTGTCCAGAGCTGGTGCTCTGCAGTGAGAGAGGCCACTGCAGTGAGGGGGCCACACATGCCAAAGAATAAAGATGGATGAAAATAAATACAAATTTAAAAAGAGACACGATGGGGAAAAAAAAAAAGGATATATTGAATGAATGAATGAAAACAAAGAACAGTGCTAAGCCCTGGGAAGGACATAGGACCCACAGTGATCTAACTCCTCAGAGCTACACAGTTGAAATTATTTTTATTTGAATCTGTATTTAAATACAGAATCAGACCTGTTCTAAATCTTTCAAGCACAGGGGTGAGAAAGGAAAGAAGGAGGAGGTTGAACTCTAGGAAGACCCTGGTGGAAGTCCTGATCTAGCTTGCGGTTAAAATTGTCCCCCACTTGGATCACCTGCTCACCAAGCAGCCCAGGACTTGCCTGGTACGAGCAATGTAGTGTGTCTGAGGATGGCCACCGGCCTCAGCAACCCCACCCCACAATGGAGGACAGTCCCCTGAATTAGGATCTAAGGCACTTAGAATCTAGTTCTGCCCCTGCAGCTAACGTTTCCTCTGGTCACATCTATTTGCTTAGCAGAAGATCTGATACATAGAGAAAGGGAGAGAGGGAGGGAGGAATGAAAGGTTTTTACCTTCTACTTTGGTCCTGGCCACTGGCCGCTGAATACAGCCTGAATTTATGATGGTCTAGAGACTAAAACTTGGCGATAAATAGCAGGGAGGAAGATTTTAGCCCATGATGAGTGGATACTTTATTGACTATTCATGGGGTATTGAGCACCCTGTCACTAGGGGAATGCAAGCAGAAGCTGATGGCTACTTGTCAGGGATGTCTTGCTGATGATTCATGTGTAGATTAAGGGAGATGTGAATCACCGGGTAGAATCTTGTCTCTTTTTGTTTTTAGATGAAGAAACTAAAGCCCAGAAGGTCACATCCAAGGTCATACAGTCACTGACATTAGTCATTTCTTGCTCAGTGCAGCTTTATTTACAAGAAGTAAAAAATTGAGAATAACCTAAATGTACAATAGTAGGGGACTGGTTAAATAAACTCCAGGATACACAATCTACCACCTATATAATGGTTCTGAACATGCGAAAAAATCCAGAAGAGAACGCTTTTAAGATTGATCAAAAATATTACTTTATGAAGGAAGTTACAGAACGATGTGTATGTTCCCACTTTTGTGAGATAATAATGAGACCGTATGTTAAGAAATGCATTGGGGAAAATTGACTGCAAACCACTACTTGGTTTATTTTGCCGTAGGTTTCTTGGGGACCTAAAATTTACTAAACACTTGGTATGCTAGGCAATGTTCTAGACCCTTTACATGTACAAACTCTGTTATTGAGCCTCTGAGATGGGACCATTAGCCTGTTTAGGACAAGCTCAAGCACAGAAAGGTTAGTTGACTTGCCCAAGGTTATGGGGTCAATGAGTATTAGAGTTGGGATTTCAACCCCGGAAAATTTGACTTGGGCACCTGGGTTTTTAAGCACTTAACTTTAGCCCAGATAATTCCTAAGTCTCTACTTCTAAAAGACTAGTAACGTAGGATTCCAAACCTTCTACTGTCTCAACAATAAATAGAGGAGTAAGGGCCCTGGTTTCTAGAGGTCAGTCATCATGGTCAGCTCTGGTTTTTATTTCTGGCCTTTTTCTGATCATCGGTACTTCATTCTTTTTTAAAAAATTTTTTAATTTTGTTTAGGGGCATAGCGGATTAATAATGTTGTGATAGTTTCAGGTGAACAGCAAGGGCAGAATACAGCCTGAATTTATGATGGTCTAGAGACTAAAACTTGGCGATAAATAGCAGGGAGGAAGATTTTAGCCCATGATGAGTGGATACTTTATTGACTATTCATGGGGTATTGAGCACCCTGTCACTAGGGGAATGCAAGCAGAAGCTGATGGCTACTTGTCAGGGATGTCTTGCTGATGATTCATGTGTAGATTAAGGGAGATGTGAATCACCGGGTAGAATCTTGTCTCTTTTTGTTTTTAGATGAAGAAACTAAAGCCCAGAAGGTCACATCCAAGGTCATACAGTCACTGACATTAGTCATTTCTTGCTCAGTGCAGCTTTATTTACAAGAAGTAAAAAATTGAGAATAACCTAAATGTACAATAGTAGGGGACTGGTTAAATAAACTCCAGGATACACAATCTACCACCTATATAATGGTTCTGAACATGCGAAAAAATCCAGAAGAGAACGCTTTTAAGATTGATCAAAAATATTACTTTATGAAGGAAGTTACAGAACGATGTGTATGTTCCCACTTTTGTGAGATAATAATGAGACCGTATGTTAAGAAATGCATTGGGGAAAATTGACTGCAAACCACTACTTGGTTTATTTTGCCGTAGGTTTCTTGGGGACCTAAAATTTACTAAACACTTGGTATGCTAGGCAATGTTCTAGACCCTTTACATGTACAAACTCTGTTATTGAGCCTCTGAGATGGGACCATTAGCCTGTTTAGGACAAGCTCAAGCACAGAAAGGTTAGTTGACTTGCCCAAGGTTATGGGGTCAATGAGTATTAGAGTTGGGATTTCAACCCCGGAAAATTTGACTTGGGCACCTGGGTTTTTAAGCACTTAACTTTAGCCCAGATAATTCCTAAGTCTCTACTTCTAAAAGACTAGTAACGTAGGATTCCAAACCTTCTACTGTCTCAACAATAAATAGAGGAGTAAGGGCCCTGGTTTCTAGAGGTCAGTCATCATGGTCAGCTCTGGTTTTTATTTCTGGCCTTTTTCTGATCATCGGTACTTCATTCTTTTTTAAAAAATTTTTTAATTTTGTTTAGGGGCATAGCGGATTAATAATGTTGTGATAGTTTCAGGTGAACAGCAAGGGACTCAACCATATATATCCACATATCCACTTTTACGAAATTCCCATCCAGGCTGCCATATAACATTGAACAGAGCTCCATGTACTATAGAGTAGATCCTTGCTGCTTATCCATTTTAAATACAGCACTGCTTACACGTCCATCCCGGACTCCCTAATTATCCCATCCCCACCTTCCTTCTCCCGGCAACCATAAGATTGTTCTCTAAGTCTTTGAGTCTCTTTTGTAATTAACACTAATTACAAAAAAATAATGGCACATTATCACCTTTGTACCATTTCCTTCTAGATTTCACATATAAAGGATATCAAACGATATTTCTCCTTCTCTGACTTACTTCACTCAGTATGACAATCTCTAGGCCCATCCATGTTGTTGCAAATTGCATGATTTCATTTTTAATGGCTGAGTAATAGTCCATCATGTATTTGTACCATATCTTTATTCACTCCTCTGTCGATGGACATTTAGATTGCTTCCATGACTTTGGCCATCAGTACTTCCTATGAACTCAGATTCCTTAACAGGGGACTCCCCTGTGAGGAGAAGTGAATATGACCCTGCTGGCCTGGGTCCTATACCAACAGCTTGTGAACCAGGCAGCTGAACCCCCCTGCCCAGGGGCACCTAATGTCAGGCAGATGAACACTGAAGATTCTAGTTGCTGCTAGCCCCTGGGCTGGAGGCCCTGACAGTTGTGTTTCCCACTGGCACACCATGATGACGGCAGGTGGTCCCACGTTGACTTGCCCAAGGTTATGGGGTCAATGAGTATTAGAGTTGGGATTTCAACCCGGAAAATTTGACTTGGGCACCTGGGTTTTAAGCACTTAACTTTAGCCCAGATAATTCCTAAGTCTCTACTTCTAAAAGACTAGTAACGTAGGATTCCAAACCTTCTACTGTCTCAACAATAAATAGAGGAGTAAGGGCCCTGGTTTCTAGAGGTCAGTCATCATGGTCAGCTCTGGTTTTTATTTCTGGCCTTTTTCTGATCATCGGTACTTCATTCTTTTTTAAAAAATTTTTTAATTTTGTTTAGGGGCATAGCGGATTAATAATGTTGTGATAGTTTCAGGTGAACAGCAAGGGACTCAACCATATATATCCACATATCCACTTTTACCGAAATTCCCATCCAGGCTGCCATATAACATTGAACAGAGCTCCATGTACTATAGAGTAGATCCTTGCTGCTTATCCATTTTAAATACAGCACTGCTTACACGTCCATCCCGGACTCCCTAATTATCCCATCCCCACCTTCCTTCTCCCGGCAACCATAAGATTGTTCTCTAAGTCTTTGAGTCTCTTTTGTAATTAACACTAATTACAAAAAAATAATGGCACATTATCACCTTTGTACCATTTCCTTCTAGATTTCACATATAAAGGATATCAAACGATATTTCTCCTTCTCTGACTTACTTCACTCAGTATGACAATCTCTAGGCCCATCCATGTTGTTGCAAATTGCATGATTTCATTTTTAATGGCTGAGTAATAGTCCATCATGTATTTGTACCATATCTTTATTCACTCCTCTGTCGATGGACATTTAGATTGCTTCCATGACTTTGGCCATCAGTACTTCCTATGAACTCAGATTCCTTAACAGGGGACTCCCCTGTGAGGAGAAGTGAATATGACCCTGCTGGCCTGGGTCCTATACCAACAGCTTGTGAACCAGGCAGCTGAACCCCCCTGCCCAGGGGCACCTAATGTCAGGCAGATGAACACTGAAGATTCTAGTTGCTGCTAGCCCCTGGGCTGGAGGCCCTGACAGTTGTGTTTCCCCACTGGCACACCATGATGACGGCAGGTGGTCCCCACAGGGGCACCCTAAACTCCTGTGTGTCCTCATCCCATCCCAGTGAGGGACCAAACACTTGACAAGAGAGCCTAGCTTCTCCATGAACAGGAAGGCTTTCGATCTAGGGCAGATACGTCATAAATCAAAGGTTAACAGTCGCCTCTAGGTGGGAGGTGAATGGCTTTTCACTGTACATTTATTTCAACTTTTTTGGTTTATGTTTGAAAATTTTCATAACAAAGTGTTGGGGGGAAATGTTCTGTGTGTACCTGCTGCTCTCTATGCCAGAAGCACCCCTCTCCTGAGGTATCCACATCTGGATACCTTACCAACTCAGATCCAAATGACACGAGACCAGGGACTTTTGACTGTTGTATCCTCAGCACCTGGTGCTTAGTCCGTAGCAGGTGCTCAATAAATACCTGCTGACTGAATAACAGCTGCCATTTCTGGAATGCCAAGCACTGGGCCCAGTCTTTTGCAGACATTATGTCATTTACTCTTCCCTTCAAGCCTGTGAGTACAGGCATCACCGCTCCCATCTGACAGATGAGAAAACTGCTGCTCAGAAAGGTGCTCTGAGGACCTAAAGTCACACAGCTAATAAACAGCAGAGTTGAGATCCAGCCCACATTCATCTGATGCCTCAGCTCGTGCTCTTCACTGCTTTGCAATTCTGCCTGCCATTAATTAAACCACTCACGGTCTCAGTTTCCTTATGAGTCAAATAAGGTGAGCTGCTTTGACTTCCTCACAGAGTGATCATAAATGTGAGACTATACAAGCGTGCTTGGCAAGCTGTGTTTTGGAAAGGAAGTGTTGCCATGACCGTGGCCTCCTGGTTTGAGTGACCAGGCTTCCTCTGGGTATGATGAATCAAATCAGAGAGACTGCAGCTTTCATGTGTAATCATACATTTTCAATAAAAACAGGACTCTACTCTGTGCGAAAAGGGGATTGCAGGGGTGCTGTGTGATGGTCTGGAGGGTGGGATGGGGATATACATATGACTAATCTGGGGTAATGAACACTGAAGATTCTAGTTGCTGCTAGCCCCTGGGCTGGAGGCCCTGACAGTTGTGTTTCCCACTGGCACACCATGATGACGGCAGGTGGTCCCACAGGGCACCCTAAACTCCTGTGTGTCCTCATCCCATCCCAGTGAGGGACCAAACACTTGACAAGAGAGCCTAGCTTCTCCATGAACAGGAAGGCTTTCGATCTAGGGCAGATACGTCATAAATCAAAGGTTAACAGTCGCCTCTAGGTGGGAGGTGAATGGCTTTTCACTGTACATTTATTTCAACTTTTTTGGTTTATGTTTGAAAATTTTCATAACAAAGTGTTGGGGGGAAATGTTCTGTGTGTACCTGCTGCTCTCTATGCCAGAAGCACCCCTCTCCTGAGGTATCCACATCTGGATACCTTACCAACTCAGATCCAAATGACACGAGACCAGGGACTTTTGACTGTTGTATCCTCAGCACCTGGTGCTTAGTCCGTAGCAGGTGCTCAATAAATACCTGCTGACTGAATAACAGCTGCCATTTCTGGAATGCCAAGCACTGGGCCCAGTCTTTTGCAGACATTATGTCATTTACTCTTCCCTTCAAGCCTGTGAGTACAGGCATCACCGCTCCCATCTGACAGATGAGAAAACTGCTGCTCAGAAAGGTGCTCTGAGGACCTAAAGTCACACAGCTAATAAACAGCAGAGTTGAGATCCAGCCCACATTCATCTGATGCCTCAGCTCGTGCTCTTCACTGCTTTGCAATTCTGCCTGCCATTAATTAAACCACTCACGGTCTCAGTTTCCTTATGAGTCAAATAAGGTGAGCTGCTTTGACTTCCTCACAGAGTGATCATAAATGTGAGACTATACAAGCGTGCTTGGCAAGCTGTGTTTTGGAAAGGAAGTGTTGCCATGACCGTGGCCTCCTGGTTTGAGTGACCAGGCTTCCTCTGGGTATGATGAATCAAATCAGAGAGACTGCAGCTTTCATGTGTAATCATACATTTTCAATAAAAACAGGACTCTACTCTGTGCGAAAAGGGGATTGCAGGGGTGCTGTGTGATGGTCTGGAGGGGTGGGATGGGGGGATATACATATGACTAATCTGGGAACATATGTATCTGTAAATAACAAAACTCTATAAAAGTTAAAAGTAAAATAAAAATTAAAAAAAACAAAAACAGAAACAGGGCTCTATGAGAATATTTGCTATGTCCTCCTCACCTGAGTTAAGACTTTTAAAACTCTGTCATGGGGCTTCCCTTGTGACTCAGTGGATAAGAACCCATCTGCCAATGCAGGAGACACAGGTTTGAGCCCTGATCCGGGAAGATCCCACATACCGCAGAGCACCTAAACCCACACATCAACAAAGACCCAGCACAGCCAAAATAAAGTAAATAAAAGTTGTTTTTTAAAAAAAACAAAACAAAAAAATACTCTGTCATGGGAGTGACCAATGAGGTAGGAAGGCCCTCCATCTTCTCTCTGGAATCTTATCCACACCAAGGGTGTGATCCTGATCATGCATTTTCTGTCAAAATTGGACTGATCTGGGCATGCTTAAAGTGTGGGCATGCTTAGTGAGAGTGTGGCTAAGTCAATTATTTATCTATTTAACAAACATGAACTTTAGAGTCCAGTAACCTGGGTTCAAATCCTAGCTCTGCAAATTATTAGCTGTGCGACCTCGGGTAAGATGAGCAATATCTCTGAGCCTGTTTCCTTATCTATAAAGAGGAGAAAGTCAGCATCTATCTCACAGATTGGCTGTGAAGAGCAAATGAGGTGCTGTACAGAAAGTGTCTCAAATGTAGAAAACTTTCCATAAATGTTAGAAATTATTATAACTGCACAAGCACGGCATGTTTACCATAGAATACTTCAAAAATGCAAAGGTGTGTAAAACTTACATAAAGCGCCCATGATTTCATTATCTCCCCAAACCAGCTCTACCTCTTTGTGTATATATATCCTTTTAGATTTTTTTCTGTTCATGTGAATTTATGCCTTGTTTCTTTCCCTACAAAAAAGGGATGATATAGCACATGCTTAGTAACTTTTTTTTTTAATAAAAGTATATCAGGGGCTTCACTGGTGGTCCATTCAACAGGTTCCCTGGTGTAATCATACATTTTCAATAAAAACAGGACTCTACTCTGTGCGAAAAGGGGATTGCAGGGGTGCTGTGTGATGGTCTGGAGGGGTGGGATGGGGGGATATACATATGACTAATCTGGGAACATATGTATCTGTAAATAACAAAACTCTATAAAAGTTAAAAGTAAAATAAAAATTAAAAAACAAAAACAGAAACAGGGCTCTATGAGAATATTTGCTATGTCCTCCTCACCTGAGTTAAGACTTTTAAAACTCTGTCATGGGGCTTCCCTTGTGACTCAGTGGATAAGAACCCATCTGCCAATGCAGGAGACACAGGTTTGAGCCCTGATCCGGGAAGATCCCACATACCGCAGAGCACCTAAACCCACACATCAACAAAGACCCAGCACAGCCAAAATAAAGTAAATAAAAGTTGTTTTTTAAAAAAAACAAAACAAAAAAATACTCTGTCATGGGAGTGACCAATGAGGTAGGAAGGCCCTCCATCTTCTCTCTGGAATCTTATCCACACCAAGGGTGTGATCCTGATCATGCATTTTCTGTCAAAATTGGACTGATCTGGGCATGCTTAAAGTGTGGGCATGCTTAGTGAGAGTGTGGCTAAGTCAATTATTTATCTATTTAACAAACATGAACTTTAGAGTCCAGTAACCTGGGTTCAAATCCTAGCTCTGCAAATTATTAGCTGTGCGACCTCGGGTAAGATGAGCAATATCTCTGAGCCTGTTTCCTTATCTATAAAGAGGAGAAAGTCAGCATCTATCTCACAGATTGGCTGTGAAGAGCAAATGAGGTGCTGTACAGAAAGTGTCTCAAATGTAGAAAACTTTCCATAAATGTTAGAAATTATTATAACTGCACAAGCACGGCATGTTTACCATAGAATACTTCAAAAATGCAAAGGTGTGTAAAACTTACATAAAGCGCCCATGATTTCATTATCTCCCCAAACCAGCTCTACCTCTTTGTGTATATATATCCTTTTAGATTTTTTTCTGTTCATGTGAATTTATGCCTTGTTTCTTTCCCTACAAAAAAGGGATGATATAGCACATGCTTAGTAACTTTTTTTTTTAATAAAAGTATATCAGGGGCTTCCCTGGTGGTCCAGTGGGTAAGGACACAGCCTTGCAGTGAAAGGGGCACCGGTTCAATCCCTGGCCTGGGAAGATCCCACGTGCCGCGGAGCGGCTGGACTGATGTGTCCAATCACCGAGCCGGAGCTCTGGAGCGCATGCGCCCAGAGTTGGCGCTCTGTGACAACAGACGCCACGGCGATGGGAGGCCCACAGGAGCCAAAGAACAAAGGTGGATGAAAAATAGAGAAATGAAAAACCAATAGAAGTGGCCCGCCCGCCCCCTCCCTCCCCAACCGGCCCCTCCCCACCCCCAAAGAGAAAGAGTATATCAGAGGCTTCCTGGTGTTCCAGTGGGTAAGGACACCGCCTTGCAGTGCAAGGGGCGCCGGTTCAATCCCTGGCCTGGGAAGATCCCACGTGCCGCGGAGCGGCTGGACTGATGTGTCCAATCACCGAGCCGGAGCTCTGGAGCGCATGCGCCCAGAGTTGGCGCTCTGTGACAACAGACGCCACGGCGATGGGAGGCCCACAGGAGCCAAAGAACAAAGGTGGATGAAAAATAGAGAAATGAAAAACCAATAGAAGTGGCCCGCCCGCCCCCTCCCTCCCCAACCGGCCCCTCCCCCACCCCCCCAAAAGAGAAAGAGTATATCAGAGGCTTCCCTGGTGTTCCAGTGGGTAAGGACACCGCCTTGCAGTGCAAGGGGCACCGGTTTGATCCCTGGCCTGGGAGGATCCCGCGTGCCGCGCAGCGGCTGGACGGATGTGTCCAACTACTGAGCCGGAGTTCTGGAGTGCATGTGCCCAGAGCCGGTGCTCTGCAGTGAGAGAGGCCACTGCAAGGGGAGGCCCACACAGTCCAATGAACAGAGATGGATGAAAATAAACAGATGAAAGACCAACAGAAGTGGTCAAAAAAAAAAGAGTATATCATAAGCAGTTTCCAAACCAGGGAAAATCTTTCTACAACACTATTAAGGTAGCTCTGACATTAGAGTACCTGGGTTTGAATCCTAGCTCTGTCACTTATGTGTGCATGCTAAATCGCTTCAGTTATGTCCAACTCTTTGCGGCCCCATGAACTATAGCCCACCAGGCTCCTCTGTCCATGGAATTCTCAAGGCAAGAATACTAGAGGGGGTTGCCATTCCCTTCTTCAGGGGATCTTCTGACTCAGGAATCAAACCCAGGTCTCCTGCATTGGAGGCAGACCGTTTACCATCTGAGCCATCAGGGAGCCCCTACTTACTGTGTAACCTTAGGCAAATGACTTAGCTTCTCTGTGCCTCAGTTTTCTCCTCTGTAATATGGCACCAGTCATAATCTCTTGGACTTTCTAGGTGGTACTAGTGGTAAAGAACTCATGTGCCAATGCAGGAGACGTGGGTTCGATCCCTGGGCTGGGAAGATCCCCTGGAGGAGGTCATAGCAACCCATTCCAATATTCTTGCCAGGAGAATTCCATGGACAGAGAAGGCTGGCAGGCTAGAGTCCATAGGGCTGCAGAGACAGACAAGACTTAAGAACACACAGTACTCTCTTTCTTATAGGGCTGCTGTGAGGATTAGATCAAAATACATATAGAAGAGTGTCTGCACAGAGTAAGAGTCATGTGTCATCATAGTCCAGGGTGCACTGACTCCCATGGTAAGGCTGTGTGATGATTTGTTTGACCAGCCCCCTCTCTGGGATATCTGGGTTATTTATAAACTATTTCTCATCCATCTTTATTCTTTGGCCTATGTGGGCCTTCTGTTGCAGTGGCCTCTCTTACTGCAGAGCACCAGCTCCATGTGCTCCAGAGCACTGGCTCGTAATTAGACACACTGGCCCAGCCACTTGGCGGCATGCAGGATCTTCTCGGGCCAGGGATTGAACCAGTGCCCCCTGCATTGCAATGCAGACTCTTTACCCACTGGACCACCAAGGAAGCCCCCTATAAACTATTTCTGTTCTAAACTCTACTATGAATATCCTTCATTAACAGGGTTCTCTGGGGGATGCAGACCCACAGGAGGTGGTTATCCAATGCCTAGATTTTCCTGTGACTCCCATGGGACAGGAACAAAGTTCAAGGCCGCTGGGCCAGCCTTGCCTGGTGACTTGAGGGCATCCAAGCAGTCAAAGCTGCTGAAAGAGGAGGGCATGCAATTTCCTCGTATGTGAGAATCTCTCTTCAGGCTATTTTGAGCTACTTTTGAGCTCAGTTGAAATTTATGTGCCAATTCCAATCCCTTGGCCATCAGCAAGTCCCAGGAGAAGAGGAGGAACAGCCCTGAATTCTTGTCTGGCACTTGGTCTTTTGAATGAGAGCAGATGATTTCTCTTCCTTCTCTTCCCTGTCTGGGCCAGTGTTGATCTCCCCTGCTTCCTGATGGGTGGAGGAAGTGTGGGGAGCTGGGGAGCTCTGTGTTAGGCAAGAGGCCTGCCTCATCGCAGCCCAGTTTTGTGCCCTTAGGATTCTAAAGGGTCCTTTCACATTGCAGAGGTGAAAGGCTTGAACTTAGCCAGATCCGAAGGGGCTTGTTAAGATCCCCTGGAGGAGGTCATAGCAACCCATTCCAATATTCTTGCCAGGAGAATTCCATGGACAGAGAAGGCTGGCAGGCTAGAGTCCATAGGGCTGCAGAGACAGACAAGACTTAAGAACACACAGTACTCTCTTTCTTATAGGGCTGCTGTGAGGATTAGATCAAAATACATATAGAAGAGTGTCTGCACAGAGTAAGAGTCATGTGTCATCATAGTCCAGGGTGCACTGACTCCCATGGTAAGGCTGTGTGATGATTTGTTTGACCAGCCCCCTCTCTGGGATATCTGGGTTATTTATAAACTATTTCTCATCCATCTTTATTCTTTGGCCTATGTGGGCCTTCTGTTGCAGTGGCCTCTCTTACTGCAGAGCACCAGCTCCATGTGCTCCAGAGCACTGGCTCGTAATTAGACACACTGGCCCAGCCACTTGGCGGCATGCAGGATCTTCTCGGGCCAGGGATTGAACCAGTGCCCCCTGCATTGCAATGCAGACTCTTTACCCACTGGACCACCAAGGAAGCCCCCTATAAACTATTTCTGTTCTAAACTCTACTATGAATATCCTTCATTAACAGGGTTCTCTGGGGGATGCAGACCCACAGGAGGTGGTTATCCAATGCCTAGATTTTCCTGTGACTCCCATGGGACAGGAACAAAGTTCAAGGCCGCTGGGCCAGCCTTGCCTGGTGACTTGAGGGCATCCAAGCAGTCAAAGCTGCTGAAAGAGGAGGGCATGCAATTTCCTCGTATGTGAGAATCTCTCTTCAGGCTATTTTGAGCTACTTTTGAGCTCAGTTGAAATTTATGTGCCAATTCCAATCCCTTGGCCATCAGCAAGTCCCAGGAGAAGAGGAGGAACAGCCCTGAATTCTTGTCTGGCACTTGGTCTTTTGAATGAGAGCAGATGATTTCTCTTCCTTCTCTTCCCTGTCTGGGCCAGTGTTGATCTCCCCTGCTTCCTGATGGGTGGAGGAAGTGTGGGGAGCTGGGGAGCTCTGTGTTAGGCAAGAGGCCTGCCTCATCGCAGCCCAGTTTTGTGCCCTTAGGATTCTAAAGGGTCCTTTCACATTGCAGAGGTGAAAGGCTTGAACTTAGCCAGATCCGAAGGGGCTTCGGTTAAGGCGGGCCAGGAAAATACAGAGTGTCGCTGGGGAAGGAGGAGTGAGAGGAAGGGAATGGAGAAAGGCAGACTTACTGTGGTACGTTATGGAGCTCTTGGCAAGGAAGCCTTTCCTATCACTCCACTCCAGCCAATCATTAGATTCACCCACTCTTACCATCAAGAGTCATTTATAGGCACCAGAGCAGGTGCCTAGAGCATCAAGGCTTCGTATAGCTTAGCTTGTGACTCAAACCAAGTTCCTTTACCATAGCAACTGCATGACCTTGTTTTCTTTGAGCCTCAGTTTTCTCATCTGCAAAATGGAGCTAACATGTTCTGCTTCTAAATACAGGACTTGAAGGGTCTCTAGAGGTGATCCTGCCACAGGGTGGACAAGTGACTCAACTCAGGACACCAGTGAGTTGACATCTCAAGTGGGACTGCAACCCACACCTCCAGATTGCTTCTTCTTGGGTCATCACCCTGGGGTTCTCTCTGGCCTTCCTCTGCTCCCACATAGTCTGACACCTAACATTAACTCCCAGCCACTCTCCACTTCTCCACAACATGGAATGTCCTTGTCAGGAACCTGTTTGATGGCAAGCCAGTCAGAACGCTCCAGAAAGCTGGCAAGTGTCCCCAGTGCCTCTCTCATCTTTTCTCTGGATTATCCACCTGTTCATTCCACAGTGTGCCATGGCACTATCCCAGAGAACAGGGACCCAGTGGAGAGTAGAAAAGACCACAGAGATGGCCTCTAACCTCACAGAGCTGACTGTCTTAGTCACTGGCCCAGGTAACCTGAAAACATGCCTTCACGGAGAGGACGGCTACTCGGGTTTGCAGACCCCATGGAGTCTGGAACCAAGATCTCACCATGAATCCCTTGGGCTTCCCTGGTGGCTCAGGTGGTAAAGAATCAGCCTACAATGAAGGAGACCTGGCTTTGATCCCTGGGTCAGGAATATTCCCTGTAGAAGGGAATGGCAACTCACTCCAGTATTCTTGCCTGGAGAATTCCACAAACAGAGGAGCCTGGTGGGCTACAGTTCATGGGGTCGCAGAGAGTCAGACATGACTGAAGCGACTTAGCATGCATGCACGCACCTATGCCCTCAAGCCTCCAGTTTTATTGATTTACGTTCTGCCTGTATCCTTCTCCAAGAACCAGCCTGCCTTGGCACCTGAAGTCTTTTCCTGTTGCTTCAAGCAGAGCATTTTGTTCAGACGCTTTCACAATGGTGGGTACCCTTGGTGAAACTTTGAGCTCACAGAGTTTGTTATCCTTGGCTGCCCAGTGACACTCGATCAACAGGTTGGAATAGAGGTGAAGGATGAAAAACAAATATACTGTTAACAGAAATGACGCGCTTTAGTAACTGACTGCATGCCTGGCCTTGACAGCGCATCATCTGGTAAAAGGCTTCAAACAAACCTGAGTGAAAACAGAGGCTCTGAGACGTTCAGTAACTTGCCCAAGCTAGTAAGTAGCTAAGCTGGAATTTCAACCCTGGTCTGAAAAGACAGATACTCTTGCTATTTTTCTAAATGCCTCTCTACAGGATATGAATCCAATCCCTAAGAAGCTTTGCATCTAGATGGATGGACGAGCCTCACCCAAGAAATCACAAACGAGGAACAGTAATGATGAAGACGCTCTCTGTAGAAGCAAAGGAAGGAAGGAGGGAGGGTATGGTTGTATTAGTGGGTTTGAGGACAGTGGATAGATAAGGCTTGATTGCCTGGGGAGAAAGAGCGGTGGATCCCCACTTTGACCAGCTTTAGATGCCATAATAAAGAGAGTGGGTTTTTCTCTTCCAGACACTGGGTAATCTTTGTGAAGATTTCTCAAAAATCTTCACAACTAGGGGCTTCCCTGGTGGTCCAGTGGGTAAGGACACCGCCTTGCAGTGCAAGGGGCGCCGGTTCGAGCCCTGGCCTGGGAAGATTCCACATGCCGCGGAGCGACTGGACGGATGTGTCCAATTACCGAGCCGGAGCTCTGGGGCGCATGCGCACAGAGCCGGTGCTCTACAACAGAGGGCACCGCGATGGGAGGCCCACACGGGCCAAAGAACAAAGATGGATGAAAAATGGACAAATGAAAGACCAATAGAAGTGGCCCGCCTGCTCCCCTCCCTCCCCCACCCAACCCCACTCAAATAAATAAATAAATACATCTTTTAAAAAAAAGAAAAAGAAAAAAAATCTTCACAAGTAACAGACCACCAGTTGAGGATGATGCATTTTATACAAATTACAAGTTTCTTCTTGGGGCGGGTCTTTATTTAAGGGAATGATCACAGGGCAGGGAGAAGTCCATGTATCCCAGAACAAAATAAGATGGCATTTGCTTCTTGTAAGTCTTTTAAATGTGTTGTAGGATCATCTAATAGTTCCTCGGTTGGTGAATGGTGAAGCTGGTACAGCCACTTAATAGAAGATTTTGCAACCATCACAAATATTTAGGAAGGGTGCATTAATTATAACATGTAAAAATACTTATGTTAGATAAAGGACAGAATACAAAATTGAATGTCTAATATAATCATATACTGCTTAATAATAAAAACGACAATGGTAGTAATATATCATCCACAGGGAAAAACTGGAAAGGGAAAAATGCAGAATGCTAACAGCAGTTCTGTTAAGGTAATGAGAATCACGGTGTCGCCCCGCATCCAGCAACTTCTCTACATTTCCCCAGTTCTCTTTAATGACATGCTTTTTTTTTTTGACATCTATTCTTCTTTTCCTTTCTCTTAAAAAAACACTTTGTTGTCTTTTCTAATTGTTATTTCGCCATACCTACGCTGCAGAGGAGCAATGTAGAGTAAATGAACAAATGTACGCAGGGCACCCAGCACGGTGCTTCGGATAGAATTGGCGCTCTAGGAATGTTAGGTGAGAGCGGTCGCTGGTCTGGCATCCCCGCGGCCCTAGAACCCTGCCTGGGAGTAGAAACGCTCCTGACGTCGACGCTTGCCAGGTCCAGCAGGCTCGGCGCCCACTGAGCGCGCGGCCAAGCCAGCCCTGCGGACGTGGAGCCCAGGCTCACCTCCCCACACACCCACCAGCAACCTCGCGCGACGTCGCGCTCACCACGGCCCCGCCCCCTGTGACGAGCCTCCAGGAGGCGGGACCACAGCGGCTCCGCCCCGCGCTTTCTCCGATAGGCCGCCGCGCTGTCACCACGTCGCGGGAAGCTGGCAGGGTGTGTGCGTGTGTCTGTGTATATGTGCGGTTTGCTTTGTCATTCGTACCCCCGTCGCTCGCAGACGTGGCCAGCTGGGCTGAGCACTCCAGGAGCTTCAGGAAAGGCCCCCGGTGCTGTCCCCGTCGCCTCCAGGATGAGGCGGATGCTGCGAGTCCCTTACATAATGATGCGAGGGACTGGAGTCCAGTTCAGCGCAGAAACGCACATGCCGCAAACCCAGGCCTTGCGATTTCATAGGGTGCTAGTGATAACCTACAGTGAAAACGGCAGTGTGTGCTATAATGTGAATTATAATACAATGAAATGCAGTCCAATAATAATGAAATGTACCTTCGCAACAAGACATAATATAGGATGTTATATTTATAGGGCCTATTTATAAGCCTCTATTTAAATCTTTTCTGATAGGCTCAGACGCGGGCCCAGACACAGTAGTGATTGGCGAACTCTTCTGTCGTTCAAAGAGGTGGGTTCTGGAGTCCGTTTGGCCTCAACGGGCCCTGGGATTGGCTGGCAGCGGTGTAGCTGCGCCTGCGATTGGTCCGGAGGACCATCCTTCTGCTCGGAGGAGGCGGGGCAGGCGGCTGGCTGGTGCTGGGGCGGGCGGGCCCCGGAATTGTCATTTCTTTGTTTCCGAAGGCGGAGGAAGCTCGGAGCCCCCCCTCCGCGTCCCCCCCCCTCCCCCCCGGGTGCTGGCTCCATGTCTGTGTGACCGGCCCCAGGGGTAGAGTCCAGGCCCGACGCGGGGCGGGCCGGCGGCGGCGACTGAGGTGAGAGACGGCGGCGGCGGCGGCGGCGCGGGCACCCGGCCCCCCAGCGGGAGGATGAAGCGGCGGAACGCCGACTGCAGTAAGCTCCGCCGCCCCCTAAAGCGGAACCGGATCACCGAGGGCATCTACGGCAGGTGAGCGGCGGCGCCCCCGCCTCCGCCGGTGCGGGCCCCGCGGCCCCTGGCCGGCTTCGGAGGGGCCGGGCCCCGTTATGTAACCCCGACTAGGCCGCAAGCCCGCGCCGGGGGCTCCCCGGAGGAGCGCTGCCCAGGGGGCCTCGGGCGGACCTCCGGGGTCCGCCCCGGGAGCGCGGGGCGTGGCGAGGGCCGCCGGCCCGTCTGGGAGGGCGCGGCGGGCGCGGGCTGGGGGAGCCGCCGCGCCGCCGTTGGGAGCGTCCGGGCCCAACCGGGGGGAGGGGCGGCGACCCCTTCCCTGCCCGCGCCGCGGGGCCCTCGGGGCCGCGCCCCGGGCTGCGAGCCTCCTCTGCCCCCAGCCCCTCCGGCCCGGGAGTTGCCAGCTGGAGCTGGGAGGCGCGTGGACCGTGTGCACTGGTGACGGGGAAGGCTGACAAAGTTGGAAGCAGACACTGGCCCCGCCGCACCCCCGGCGGACTGGGCAGGTGGCCACGTTGCCCCCTTGTGTCTTTTATTTCTCTTACGGGATCTCAAACTTGACACCGAGCGCTGTGGCCCAAATCATGATACCCCAAATCATGCGCTGTGGCCCCGCTCCAGACTCAGGAGTGATGACCATTTTCTCTGCAGCATTATTTTGACAATTCCAAGCAGATAGTTTTCTTCGAACCTGTTAAGAGGTGTTTTCTCCAAATTCACGTGTTTTTTGTTTGTTTTGTTTTGAATTCTCCAGAAAGCAAAGCCGTGTCCCTTTAAATAGAAACTGAATTCTGTACAGAGGGGTAGGACAACAGGTTCCTGGGGCAACTTCGTGACAATTCCAGCTTCCCTCAGCAGCGTTTGTGTTCGACTGTTACTTTCTGGTTCTCACAATGTTAATTCTCCATGGTACTTGCCTTGAAAAAGAAATGATTTTAGAGGAGATGTAATTCGTTTACAGAGGAGAATTCTCAGGATGTGCATATGAGCTTAATTGAGTCCTGGTGGTGGTTTACAATTTAGCTCTTCTCGCTGTGGGACTTCGAGAAATAGTGTGTGGGAGCTGAGGACACCGATGTTGCCTGATCATAACTGTACACCTTGCACATGCTACTGTTTACACACTTAGAAAGCTTCCTTTTCGCAAGCAGCTGACTGATGTAAACTTTGGATGTTTTCTTTATTTCAAGCTTAAAAGCTTTAAGGAGTCCGTTGAAGTAAGTTCTTGGATATATCCTTACATAATGAGCCATAGATCATGGGAATAATTCATTCATTCAGCAGAGATCGGCACCATGTGCAGTTAAGTACAGCAGGCCAGAAATCCATAACGAATCGATCAGACCTGACAATTTAAATGAAGGCTGTGAAAGCAAAAAACATTTTTCCTACAAATTTAATGGGTGGGGGAAAGTTCTCTTCAAGTTACACACACTACTTTTTGAATAAAGGAAGGGTTTTTAACCCTGCCTGTTGAAAAGGATTTGAGTAATTTAATATTGCTGGTGACATGATAGAAAAAGCCTGTTAAACAGAGTTGGTAAACCAAGGACGACCCTGCTGTTTGAATGGCTATTTACAGTAACATGATGTACCTGTTTATAGTGAATAGATTGAGACTCCCATATTGCTTCCATGTTTTCTGTTTTTGTTTCAGCTGCACTTGTATTTGAACAAATATGTGCAGTCTAGTACCTGACCCATAATAACCACTTAGTGCACATCAGTTTGAAGACATGAGTTTATCATCTAGTGAAGAGATACTATTTTACTGATGAACTTTTGGAATTTGAATTTTCTTACTCTAAAGGTTAATAGTGAGTACGCTATGCAGGTTATTTAGAATTTCATCTGTAAGATTTTATTAAAACACCAGCAGTACTTCAGCTCTCATATCTGTTTATCTTCTCTCTTTGATACTCTTTAAGTTAAATATTAATTAAAGACCTACACATGTTTCTGCCTTTCTCTTCTTTTGCAGCATCGTATATCAAATGAGTGTTACAGCTTACTTATCTGTTTCTTGGTTTATATTATGAAGGATTAAACTATAGAATATTATGGTCCAAAGAACAAGGTGTTGAGGGTGTTTTTTTTTTTGCAGTTTTTAAAAGAGAGATTTAGAAAATTTCCAGTTATTTCTAAAGCAGAATGAATGAGCTAATTATGAGTTGTGGTGTTTGAGGATTTGTGAGTATCAAGTTTCTGTTGATCATCACAGTTAAGTCTGCACTAAATTGTCAACTATCTGTTGCCCATTTTGTTTTTTAGTGTCTGGCTAGTTTTGGTCTCATTAAATAGAGAGCTTTTTTTTTTTTTCTGAGGCTCTGTTGACAGTTCTTATAATCAGTATCTACCGTTTCACAGCATAACCTTTGATGGACTTACCCTTTGCATGTTCTCAGTCTGCATAGCTCTGAACTGGGGCTGCAAGCAGGGAGTGGTGAAGAGAGCACGGGACTAGGAGTGTCAGGAAACCTAGGCTCAGACGCAGTGTCCCAGCTCTGCTGCGTGGATAGGCAGGGTAACCATGGCTTTGAGCCTCAAATCTTTCTTTCTTTTTTTTTTTTGTTGGGGGGTGATGGTGGGGATGAGTTGGGGAGGGAGGGGGGTGGGTGGGCCACTTCTCTTGGTCTTTCGTTTACCTATTTTTCGTCTATCTTTGTTCTTTGGCCCGTGTGGGCCTCCCATCGTGGTGGCCTCTGTTGTCGCAGAGCACCAGCTCTGGGTACATGCACTCCAGAACTCTGGCTCGGTCATTGGACACATGGGTCCAACCGCTCCGCGGCATGTGGGATCTTCCCAGGCCAGGGATCGAACTGGCACCTCTTGCACGGCAAGGCGGTGTCCTTACCCACTGGACCACCAGGGAAGCCCAAGTCCCGAATCTTTCACCTGTCAAGTGAGTTTTGAGGACTGAAAGAAGATAATGTCCAGTTTGTGAAACTCTGTGTAAATTCTGGCATCTTAATACAAACATTATTTATTTAGCATGTTGTTGTTATCACAGTTTACCATAGTTAGTTTGTTTTTTTTGAAGGAATCGGGAAAGACCATAAGGTTTGTTAACAACTATCAACAGAAGTTGAGTAGTCAAAACAAGGGGTCAGTTGCTGCTTGGTCTTGCTGGAAAAAAAAAAAAGATCCTGTTGCTGAGACGCTTTTAATCATGGGCTCCGATCCAGCAACTGTGACTGAGGTGATTGTTGAATAATATCATTATTATCGTATCATGGCTGTGGTAGAATTCTGTTTCAGGGACAAGTTAAATGGAAAATGAACTTTTAACACTATATTCATGTTAACTACATTTGTATTATGCCCATCATTTGAAAACTGAAATGTACAGAAATATGTTTTTCCGGTCAGGTTAATAATCAAAAATAGGGCTTCCTCTGGTGGTCCAGTGGGTAAAGACACCGCCTTGCAGTGCAAGGGGTGCCAGTTCGATCCCTGGCCTGAGAAGATCCCACGTGCCGCGGAGCGGCTGGATTGATGTGTCCAATTACCGAGCCGGAACTCTGGCACTCTGCGACAACAGAGGCCACCGTGATGGGAGGCCCACAGGAGCCAAAGAACAAAGACAGATGAAAATAAAGAAATGAAAGACCAAGAGAAGTGGCCCGCCCATCCCCCTCCCTACCCACCCCACCCCCCAAAAGATAAATAAATAAAATTTAAAAAACAAATAATAATAATCAAAAATAATTTAAAGGAAATAGGAATGGTGATCATATTCTTTTACCTTATTATGAGCAAAAACTCAATGTCATTTTGAAAAAGTCTGAGGCAGCACAAAGCCTAACAGAGCACAGGACTTCAGTGCTCAGTGTTGAACAAGTGGACTAGTGAATAAATGACTATCAGCCAGTCCATTCTATTCATGTAAAATCCTGCATTGTGGAGGTAATTATGGAGGATACAGGATAAGTCATTGTTCCTTGTCTTCAAGGAGTTTACAGTCCAGGAGGCCCTAATGATTCTCTGTTAAGTTTGTACATTGGTTTTGAGGTTCCAGAAAACTTTCAGTTCTGTTTAAGTAAAAATAATTTAGCTGAATTAAATTTTCACTTGCTGCTTCAGTGGTTCACCTAATGCATGAACAGTCTTTTTCTGCCTTGTGCTATTTTATGATGAAGTAGACAGTCACCACTAAGTGACGAAATAGGTATTTTCTAATTTGGGTGAAATAGATGTGAAAGTACAGTTGCTGCTTGGTCTTGCTGGAAAAAAGATCCTGTTGCTGAGACGCTTTTAATCATGGGCTCGATCCAGCAACTGTGACTGAGGTGATTGTTGAATAATATCATTATTATCGTATCATGGCTGTGGTAGAATTCTGTTTCAGGGACAAGTTAAATGGAAAATGAACTTTTAACACTATATTCATGTTAACTACATTTGTATTATGCCCATCATTTGAAAACTGAAATGTACAGAAATATGTTTTTCCGGTCAGGTTAATAATCAAAAATAGGGCTTCCTCTGGTGGTCCAGTGGGTAAAGACACCGCCTTGCAGTGCAAGGGGTGCCAGTTCGATCCCTGGCCTGAGAAGATCCCACGTGCCGCGGAGCGGCTGGATTGATGTGTCCAATTACCGAGCCGGAACTCTGGCACTCTGCGACAACAGAGGCCACCGTGATGGGAGGCCCACAGGAGCCAAAGAACAAAGACAGATGAAAATAAAGAAATGAAAGACCAAGAGAAGTGGCCCGCCCATCCCCCTCCCTACCCACCCCACCCCCCAAAAGATAAATAAATAAAATTTAAAAAACAAATAATAATAATCAAAAATAATTTAAAGGAAATAGGAATGGTGATCATATTCTTTTACCTTATTATGAGCAAAAACTCAATGTCATTTTGAAAAAGTCTGAGGCAGCACAAAGCCTAACAGAGCACAGGACTTCAGTGCTCAGTGTTGAACAAGTGGACTAGTGAATAAATGACTATCAGCCAGTCCATTCTATTCATGTAAAATCCTGCATTGTGGAGGTAATTATGGAGGATACAGGATAAGTCATTGTTCCTTGTCTTCAAGGAGTTTACAGTCCAGGAGGCCCTAATGATTCTCTGTTAAGTTTGTACATTGGTTTTGAGGTTCCAGAAAACTTTCAGTTCTGTTTAAGTAAAAATAATTTAGCTGAATTAAATTTTCACTTGCTGCTTCAGTGGTTCACCTAATGCATGAACAGTCTTCTTTTTTCTGCCTTGTGCTATTTTATGATGAAGTAGACAGTCACCACTAAGTGACGAAATAGGTATTTTCTAATTTGGGTGAAATAGATGTGAAAGTACTTTGGAAATTGTGAAAAAAGTTTTGAATAAGAGAAAGTAAAGTAAAGAGCTCTACTTAACTCTTAATGTTTCAGAGGTCCTTGTGTTTTAGGGCGATGGCTATCCCTGTGTCTGCCTTCACACATGCACCAGACACTCCCCAAAGTAATACCTCATTACTCCATGCAGCGGGTCTCCAGGTGAGGTGGGGTTAGAGTACTGTATAGTTTTTCAAAGCCTTAAGGGGAAATTTCCCTGTGGTTCCACACCTTTCATTGTGCCAAGTTGCCCACCACCCCCTGAGAATTACTGACTGTATAATAGGAAGACGAGAAGAGACTTTGGTGAGTAGAAGACAGAGGCAGAAACATTTATATTTAAAGTCTCTGCAGTTAAAATCGTTGCTTGCCCAAGGAAGTATCAGGAGAATTTTAAGTAACACACGTGTTGTAAGCTTCAGGAAATTATTTTATATCTTTGTCACTGGCGGTTGAAGGAGGCACCCCTTCACCTGTAGAGTTGTGGATACTTGCTGTCATGGTGTGCTGGGTTCTGCTTGTTGCATGGCTCAATAGCTGCAGCTCGGAGGCTCTAGAGCACAGGCTTAGTAGTTGTGGCTCACAGGCTCAGTTGCTCTGCAGCACGTGGGATCTTCCCAAATCAGGGATCGAACTCGTGTCTCCTGCATTGGCAGGTGAACTGTTCACCACTGAGCTACCAGGGAAGCCTTTTCCTGCTTCCTTGATGATGTTCCTAAGCCTACTTTTCAGTGCTCAGTGTTGAACAAGTGGACTAGTGAATAAATGACTATCAGCCAGTCCATTCTATTCATGTAAAATCCTGCATTGTGGAGGTAATTATGGAGGATACAGGATAAGTCATTGTTCCTTGTCTTCAAGGAGTTTACAGTCCAGGAGGCCCTAATGATTCTCTGTTAAGTTTGTACATTGGTTTTGAGGTTCCAGAAAACTTTCAGTTCTGTTTAAGTAAAAATAATTTAGCTGAATTAAATTTTCACTTGCTGCTTCAGTGGTTCACCTAATGCATGAACAGTCTTCTTTTTTCTGCCTTGTGCTATTTTATGATGAAGTAGACAGTCACCACTAAGTGACGAAATAGGTATTTTCTAATTTGGGTGAAATAGATGTGAAAGTACTTTGGAAATTGTGAAAAAAGTTTTGAATAAGAGAAAGTAAAGTAAAGAGCTCTACTTAACTCTTAATGTTTCAGAGGTCCTTGTGTTTTAGGGCGATGGCTATCCCTGTGTCTGCCTTCACACATGCACCAGACACTCCCCAAAGTAATACCTCATTACTCCATGCAGCGGGTCTCCAGGTGAGGTGGGGTTAGAGTACTGTATAGTTTTTCAAAGCCTTAAGGGAATTCCATGTGGTTCCACACCTTTCATTGTGCCAAGTTGCCCACCACCCCCTGAGAATTACTGACTGTATAATAGGAAGACGAGAAGAGACTTTGGTGAGTAGAAGACAGAGGCAGAAACATTTATATTTAAAGTCTCTGCAGTTAAAATCGTTGCTTGCCCAAGGAAGTATCAGGAGAATTTTAAGTAACACACGTGTTGTAAGCTTCAGGAAATTATTTTATATCTTTGTCACTGGCGGTTGAAGGAGGCACCCCTTCACCTGTAGAGTTGTGGATACTTGCTGTCATGGTGTGCTGGGTTCTGCTTGTTGCATGGCTCAATAGCTGCAGCTCGGAGGCTCTAGAGCACAGGCTTAGTAGTTGTGGCTCACAGGCTCAGTTGCTCTGCAGCACGTGGGATCTTCCCAAATCAGGGATCGAACTCGTGTCTCCTGCATTGGCAGGTGAACTGTTCACCACTGAGCTACCAGGGAAGCCTTTTCCTGCTTCCTTGATGATGTTTCCTAAGCCTACTTTTAGACTTCTTTGGGCCATGTTTATTAAAGCCACTTGAGGCTGGCCTGACCCTTGGCTGCCTTGATTGTACATGTGTTCTGCAACTGAAACCCCAGATACCAGTGTTGCAACCTCACAACCTAAAAGCATTTTGATCACCTTGTTGGCCTGAACTTCAGTGGTGCTGGGCTTGACATAAAGTGATAAATGCAGTGTCGTTTTAGAGGGATATGGGGAAGGGGAGTAAGGACAGTGGAGAAATCAGAAATTGAAATGTTTTCACTAACCTTTCTAGTGAGGTGTTTAGTTTAACCCTTATATTTGTTGTTTCTGTGAATTACATTTAAACAAGTCTGCCACACTGGAACTCTGTACTTAATTTTTGCTAGCAGTGTACTACCTTAAAAAAAAAAGTACTTCCCTCCGGCTTTCATTTATGATTGTTCTTGTCTGAGCATTCTTGGCAGTTTCATTAGGTGTTTTGAAAATTCCCTTAAGTTGCTTCTGTCAGTTGAGGTGAGGAAGGTAGAGAACATGATCTATTTCAGATTATTTGCCTAACAGTGTCCTGTTTTATCAGTGATACTCACCTTTTTCTTCACATTGGTTCCTCATGGCTTTTTTAAACCTCACTAGATTTGGAGATTGATTTTAATAGTAGTCTTAATAGCTTACTATTTTCACCTTCTTGATACATGCCTATGTAGTGTGGGCCCAACCCATGTTCTGTAGGCACTTTTGTTTCCAGTGTCTTTTTCTTTGGCTATTTCTCCTGGGTTTCCTCAATACTAACCCTTTTTTTTTTTGGGTTTGTCATTTTCTAGGCTACCATCCAGATGATATACTTAAGGACCTATAACGAGCAAAAGGATACTTGCTGTCATGGTGTGCTGGGTTCTGCTTGTTGCATGGCTCAATAGCTGCAGCTCGGAGGCTCTAGAGCACAGGCTTAGTAGTTGTGGCTCACAGGCTCAGTTGCTCTGCAGCACGTGGGATCTTCCCAAATCAGGGATCGAACTCGTGTCTCCTGCATTGGCAGGTGAACTGTTCACCACTGAGCTACCAGGGAAGCCTTTTCCTGCTTCCTTGATGATGTTTCCTAAGCCTACTTTTAGACTTCTTTGGGCCATGTTTATTAAAGCCACTTGAGGCTGGCCTGACCCTTGGCTGCCTTGATTGTACATGTGTTCTGCAACTGAAACCCCAGATACCAGTGTTGCAACCTCACAACCTAAAAGCATTTTGATCACCTTGTTGGCCTGAACTTCAGTGGTGCTGGGCTTGACATAAAGTGATAAATGCAGTGTCGTTTTAGAGGGATATGGGGAAGGGGAGTAAGGACAGTGGAGAAATCAGAAATTGAAATGTTTTCACTAACCTTTCTAGTGAGGTGTTTAGTTTAACCCTTATATTTGTTGTTTCTGTGAATTACATTTAAACAAGTCTGCCACACTGGAACTCTGTACTTAATTTTTGCTAGCAGTGTACTACCTTAAAAAAAAAAGTACTTCCCTCCGGCTTTCATTTATGATTGTTCTTGTCTGAGCATTCTTGGCAGTTTCATTAGGTGTTTTGAAAATTCCCTTAAGTTGCTTCTGTCAGTTGAGGTGAGGAAGGTAGAGAACATGATCTATTTCAGATTATTTGCCTAACAGTGTCCTGTTTTATCAGTGATACTCACCTTTTTCTTCACATTGGTTCCTCATGGCTTTTTTAAACCTCACTAGATTTGGAGATTGATTTTAATAGTAGTCTTAATAGCTTACTATTTTCACCTTCTTGATACATGCCTATGTAGTGTGGGCCCAACCCATGTTCTGTAGGCACTTTTGTTTCCAGTGTCTTTTTCTTTGGCTATTTCTCCTGGGTTTCCTCAATACTAACCCTTTGGGGGTTTGTGTGGGTATATGTGTGTTTCGCTTTGTCATTTTCTAGGCTACCATCCAGATGATATACTTAAGGACCTATAACGAGATACAACATATATCTTATGGGGTCTGGAGGGTCACATTCAAATTTTATAAGCATAGTTGAGACCTCAAAGTGAAATGCTATAATTTGGATTACTTTTATTGATGAAATTTAGTGTACCCTTCAAATATAGCTATTACTTTATTCTCTAGGCTTCCCAGATTCAGTGTAATTATTTTACTTGGATCATTTTCAAGAAATAGGTCCAGAAGAAAAATAAGTTTCTTCTCTACAAGCTGCCTAAGTAGGATGGTACATACCAACAGGAGAAACTCATAACCTCTGCTGGACTTTTTTTTTTTTTTTCTATCATGAATTTCTTCAAATACCTGAGGAGTGATTATTTCCTCAAGGTCTCTCACCTTCAGGCATATGCATTCTGGAAATGGGAACTTAAAAATCTAATTAGCTATTAGAGTATATGCTTTGAGACTTTCTATATTGCCTTTGACATTTAATTTAACTGACATCAAATTGGCCTCAGCTCATCAGCCTTGTAAGATGCCTGTCATCCCCAGACTTTGAAGCCCCTTCTTAGCACTGGGTTTCATTCTGTTGTATTTTTTCTCTGCTGCCTTTAAGAGCAGTGTGCTCACATTGACTCATAGCATTATGATATCAGAAGTCATTTATCCCTCACCCCATCTCCACTGTTGCCGATCTCTGTCTTGGAGGTTTGGATTGAAATAGTGCATCTGGTCTACTTTAGGTGTATCGATAGGAATCACTGATTCATGAAGGCTGCTTGCGATCTGTTCCTACCCAGAAGCAGGGAGGTGGCTAGAAGTAATCTCACTCTGTTTTAAAATTATATTATTACTTTGCATGCCTTCAGGACAGTTTTAAAACCCAAATAAGATGCTCAGTACTAAAGTCAGTACTCTGCCTGTCTTGTAGTGAGGTCACTTCAGCTCTGGAGAGAATGGGGACCATGTTCATGGCCAAACAAAAACCCTTGTCTCAGATGAGAGAAATATTAAGCTTGGAGTCCTCTTTTGCAGATGTAATAAGTGTCGTTTTCTTGTGTTTTTCTAAGCTTGACAAACTATACCTCATGGTTCATTGTGTTTCTCGGTTTGTTTGTTTTTTTAATGAGTCATTTATTTATTTATTTATTTTTGCTATTTAAAAAAAAAATTTGGCCTCTTCTTTGATTTTCCATCCATTCATTTTCATCCATCTTTATTCTTTGGCCTGTGTGGGCCTCCCATCACAGTGGCCTCTACTGTTGCAGAGCACTGGCTCTGAGTGCATGCTCTCCAGAGTGCTGGCTCCCAACTGGACACACCAGTCCAGCTGCTCCTTGGCACGTGGGGTCTTCCTGGGCCAGGGATCAAACTGGTGCCCCTTGTACTGCAAGGTGGACTCTACCCACTGGACCACCAGGGAAGCCCCTTATTTTTAAATTACATGTTTCTCTATTACAGTGACCATTCTGTGAGTATGACTGTTGTTGGAAAGCAGTTTTAAATTTTCCCATGGCTATTTCTGTAAAGAGCATTTGACTTTAACAGGTTTTTCTGCAAAGCTTCATAGTATGTTACAAATTAAGTTTATTGATTCATAGTTTGTGAATTAAGGTGCTGAGAGTTTATTCTTTTGTAGAGTGTATTTGCTCATTTTAAAAAAACTTGGTTCTCAAAAAAACCACAAAAACGTGGTTCTCTTGGAGAATTAAAATATTATGTAACTTGAATAGATACATACAAAGGGGTATAAAGAAGGGAAATAATATTTATTGTGAATCTAACAGGAGATGGGAAAGTCCAAAGATGGTTAAGCATATAGGTTTTAACATCATATGAACTTGGGTTCAATTAATGCCCCTGACACTAGTTATGTGATCTTTTTTTTTTTTTTTAATTTTGGCTGCTTTTATTGTTTTTCTTTTTTTTAGTTGTTTATTTCTTTTTTTTTTTTTTCATGATACTATTCTCTTTATTTTTGAAAATTTCCATAGTAAAATAAGTTTTTAAAAATGAGAGTTTTGATTGATACTGTTGTATTATAAAACATTAAAGAATTTCCATTGTTATGAAGACTTCCAGGCAGAAAAATATACTTTCCTGATTGACCGTTAAATGGTACATTAACTTAAATCTTACAACAGTTACTTAGAAACTGACAAAAATAATTTAAAAAATACTGTACAAATTACTGAATGTTACTGTACCAATAAGCAGATCACTAAAAGCTGGAATTTTAAGCCAAAAGCAGACAACTTGGATAACCTTCACTTGATTGTAGGTTTAAGGGTGTGGGTTCTGAAGTCAGTCAAATCTCTGTATCCTAGTTCTGCCTTTTTCTACCTACTAGATAAATGTTTTTTGGCAAGCCATTTACCTTCTGTAAGCCTCAGGTTCCATACCATTAATAGTATGGGGATAATAAAATTTCATCACTAAAGCACTTAGCACAGAACTCGCCACATAGTTAAGTGCTCATTAAATAACTCTACTATCCTATTTCACCAACTCTAAATGCATGTTTTCATATTCTAACATCTCTGAAACTAGGATGCATCTCATAATTGATGGCACATCATGGTTTAATCAGAAGTTTTTCTTTCTTTAGTGGTACATAAAATAATCGTTACATATTACAAATAGGTAGCATCTAAGATCCACTATGACATCAACCATGATAGAAGTAGATTCCCAATTTCTGATTTTTCTGAATATATAACCAATTTGAAATTTTAAAAATTTCAAAGCATAAGCAAAATATTTCCAACAAAGCACAAACAGAACAGTTTTGAGACAAGTAATTTTTTTAAAAAAAATGGTTTATCAATTCCATTTTTGTATAAAACACATGGGAGAAACCTAGCCAATCAACACACAACTGTTGCCACATGACAGGTATTTTTATCAAACTTCGAGTCTTAAGAACGTACAAATGTTTCATCATGTCTACAGTAATTGCCTATGGTTTTCCATTTAACTGTTTTAAAAATTCCACATAACCCCATTATTTCTTCTGTCCCAGTTACAGTACAATGACAGGGAGGAAGAGGGTTGGTTAAAACAACTCTCTAAGCAGTTTTCTGCTGTCCCTTCTTTCCAATCAGAGACTTATGGATATGAGGGATCACTCCACCCCCAGCTATGGTAGCTTTGATAAGAGAATCCAACTCTTCATCACCACGGATTGCAAGCTGCAAGTGGCGTGGAGTGATCCGCTTAACTTTGAGATCCTTGGAAGCATTACCTGCCAGCTCCAGCACCTCAGCGGTGAGGTACTCCAGAATCGCAGCACTGTACACTGCAGCAGTGGCACCAACCCTTCCGTGGCTTGTGGTGCGAGTCTTCAAATGTCTATGGATGCGGCCCACAGGAAACTGTAGCCCAGCCCTCTGTGAGCGAGACACTGCCTTGGCCTTGGCCTTCCCACTGTCCTTTCCAGCTTTGCCTCCAGCCATCGTCTCGGCCGCTCCCGCCCTCGGTCCCGCCGAGCCGCCGCCGCCACCACTGCAGCACCGACCGCCGCCCTAGTTGTTTATTTCTATCCATCTTTATTCTTTGGCCTGTGTGGGCCTCCCATTGCAGTGGCCCCTCTCATTACAGAGCACTAGCTCCAGGTGTATGCACTCCAGAGTGCCGGCTCACAACTGGACGCGCTGGTCCAGCTGCTTCTTGGCATGTGGGATCTTCCCAGGTCTGGGATCTAACCCGTGCCCCTTGCTCTGCAAGGCAGACTCTTTACCCACTGGACCACCAGGGAAGCCCTTAGCCATATGATCTTGAACAAGTCATTTACCTGCTTTAACTCAGTTTTCTCATCTGTAAAATGATAGTAAATAATATTATCTACTTAGGATTGTTATAAGGATAATTCAGATAAGTTGTGTAAAATACTTTACAAAATGTCTGACACAGGCATGTCAGTTTATTGCTGTTCTACTGTTCTTATTACAGTTTTATTTTTATTATGTTCTTTAGTTCCAGTAAAGATACTAGTCTCACAGATGAGGAAACTGAGATTGCAAGAGGTTTCACTACTTGATAGAGGCCTCTATCTGTCTAACCCCAAAGTGTGTCCTGTTTTACTTTTTGTGCTACTTCATCCTTTCTGAATGGTGTTTATGTGCAATAACTCTTACAGTCCTCTTAAACTACTGCACGTAGGACAGGTGTCATTATTTCATTTTTCAGGTGAAGCAGCAGCTACCAGGAGTGAGTTGTGCAAGGACACTAGTCTTTTTTCCTTCTCAAACTGAGGATCTCTTTTCTTTTAAATAATGCACTGCAGATGTGACAGCAGTGCAAACTGTGATCATGGACTGGGATTAGTTGATCAGTGGGTCTGTCTGTTGTTGTAAAGAATCTGATCTGGATTTCGCAGCACTGTACACTGCAGCAGTGGCACCAACCCTTCCGTGGCTTGTGGTGCGAGTCTTCAAATGTCTATGGATGCGGCCCACAGGAAACTGTAGCCCAGCCCTCTGTGAGCGAGACACTGCCTTGGCCTTGGCCTTCCCACTGTCCTTTCCAGCTTTGCCTCCAGCCATCGTCTCGGCCGCTCCCGCCCTCGGTCCCGCCGAGCCGCCGCCGCCACCACTGCAGCACCGACCGCCGCCCTAGTTGTTTATTTCTATCCATCTTTATTCTTTGGCCTGTGTGGGCCTCCCATTGCAGTGGCCCCTCTCATTACAGAGCACTAGCTCCAGGTGTATGCACTCCAGAGTGCCGGCTCACAACTGGACGCGCTGGTCCAGCTGCTTCTTGGCATGTGGGATCTTCCCAGGTCTGGGATCTAACCCGTGCCCCTTGCTCTGCAAGGCAGACTCTTTACCCACTGGACCACCAGGGAAGCCCTTAGCCATATGATCTTGAACAAGTCATTTACCTGCTTTAACTCAGTTTTCTCATCTGTAAAATGATAGTAAATAATATTATCTACTTAGGATTGTTATAAGGATAATTCAGATAAGTTGTGTAAAATACTTTACAAAATGTCTGACACAGGCATGTCAGTTTATTGCTGTTCTACTGTTCTTATTACAGTTTTATTTTTATTATGTTCTTTAGTTCCAGTAAAGATACTAGTCTCACAGATGAGGAAACTGAGATTGCAAGAGGTTTCACTACTTGATAGAGGCCTCTATCTGTCTAACCCCAAAGTGTGTCCTGTTTTACTTTTTGTGCTACTTCATCCTTTCTGAATGGTGTTTATGTGCAATAACTCTTACAGTCCTCTTAAACTACTGCACGTAGGACAGGTGTCATTATTTCATTTTTCAGGTGAAGCAGCAGCTACCAGGAGTGAGTTGTGCAAGGACACTAGTCTTTTTTCCTTCTCAAACTGAGGATCTCTTTTCTTTTAAATAATGCACTGCAGATGTGACAGCAGTGCAAACTGTGATCATGGACTGGGATTAGTTGATCAGTGGGTCTGTCTGTTGTTGTAAAGAACATTCAGCTCAGTTCAGTCACTAAGTCATGTCCGACTCTGCCACCCCTGTGGACTGCAACACTCCAGGCCTCCCTGTCCTTCACCGTCTCCTGGAATTACTGAGACTCATATACATTGAGTTGGTGATGCCATCCAGCCACCTTATCCTCTGTCGTCCCCTTCTCCTTCTGCCTTCTGTTTTTCCCAGCATCGGGGTCTTTTCCATTAGTGAGATAGTGAAATTTCAGTAATGTCTATAGAGCAGATAATAGTAGTTTCCTGATTTTGATAATTGTGCTGTGGTTATATAAAAAAGTGTTCTTGTTTTCAAAACATTCCAGAGTAAGGGGACATTATGTCCTCAAATCATTTTCAAATGGTTCAGACAAAAAACAGTATGTATACATGTGTAGGGAGAGAGTGATAATAGAAGCTTCATCAAATGTTTTATCATTTGTGAAATCTGGATGGAAAGATATAAGGCAATTCTTTGTATTATTTAGGCAACTTTTCCTTAAGTCTGCAACTATTTCGGAATGAAGAGTTAAGACAATAAAAGTGATGCATGCTTGTTTTAGAAAAAAGCTAAAGCAGTATGACAGTGTAAGTATAATGTAAAGGACCTTAGGCCTCCTGTTCTGGAATGAGCACTGTGATAAAATGTAAAAGTATGGTTTCTTCTTTGATCCATAGAGACAAATATGTGTCTCTCTCTCTTTTTTTTTTTTTAACTTTTATTTATTTATTTTTGGCTGTGCTGGGTCTTTGTTGATGTGTGGGTTTAGCTGCTCTGCGGTATGTGGGATCTTCCCAGATCAGGGATCGAACCCATGCCTCCTGCATTGGCAGATGGGTTCTTATCCACTGAGCCACAAGGGAAGCCCAAATATGTGTCTCTTAACTGAAATAGAATTCTGTTTTACACAAAAATTTCTTGCTATTTCTCACTTAATCTTACTCATTTCTTTACATAGAAATTTATTTTATCTTTTAAAATCAACACAGCATTGCGTTAGAATTTACTGTTTTCTGTGGTCTCCTACCTCCCATTCCTGTGCTCTTTCAACAGTGCCCTACAGCCTGTTCTGTGTTCCTCAGGTCGCTTTCCTATTAAATGGCAGTAACTGCCCAGCTTATGTGATAGTTGTAAGGATAAAATGAGGTAATTACCATGAAAGCTTTTGAAAGAGTTATACAAGTGCAGTGTAAATATAAAATGTGATTAGGTGGGAACATACATATCTGTAAACAGCAAAGCTCTGTAAAAAGTAAAATAAAAGTTAAAAAAAAAATGTGATTAGGTAGATGATCATTACTATTGAAGATACGAAGCACAATACTTGATTCATTTGTGAAATAAGCCTCTAATGTTTATACAGTGTTCACAGAAGTATTTAGGGTTTCTGGATTGTCTTCTTTCTCCTCATGTCTTCTTCACCCTTTTTCATCTCAAACCCTTAGAGTCTACACTATTGAAAGTGCTTTTGAGGCAGAAATTCTAAAGCTTTAAACTTTGCAGTTGCATCAGGTTATAGCACCTGTCATTGAAGAAGCGGGTAGCAGAGGATGAGATGGTTAGATAGCGTCACCAACTCAATGAACATGAATTTGAGCAAACTCCAAGAGACAGTGGAGGACAGTGGGGCCTCGTATGCTGTAGTCCACACAATCTACTGACTGAACAACAACAAATCTGTCATTGGTAACTTAAGAGTTATAACGAACTTTAGAAAATACTACATGAACAATTCTTGAAAGCTTTTTTTCAGTGATTCCCATTCTAGAGTTTTTTCTTTTTAAATTGGATGTATTTCATCCTGTTAGATTTGTCATTCCAGTGTGTATCTATCTATCTATCTGTCTATCTATCTGTCTATCTATCTGTCTATCTGCATGCATGTGGAGGGGCTGTAGAGAGTGATTCACTCCAGAATGGTTTTCTTTGCAGTCTGCAGGAGGCCTATAATAAAAAAGAAAAATACAGAACATCTTAGGTCTTCTCAGGCTGCCCCCTTTTTCTGGGTTTAGTCAAGGGTGTGGTTGCAGAACATCACCATGGTTCTAGTCTTGAGACTCATTCACAACTTTGTGTAGACCACCATTCCTCAATTTTATTTTTTTGTTTCAAGACCTCTTTACACTCTTAAAAGTGATTGAGGGCTTCCCCTGGTGGTCCAGTGGGTAAGGACACTGCCTTGCAGTGCAAGGGGCGCCGGTTCGAGCCCTGGCCTGGGAAGATCCCATGTGCCGCAGAGCGGCTGGACGGATGTGTCCAATCACCGAGCTGGAGCTCTGGAGCACATGCGCCCAGAGCCGGTGCTGTGCAACGACAGAGGCCACCGCAATGGGAGGCCCACAGGAGCCAAAGAACAAAGACGGATGAAAATAGAGAGAAATGAAAGACCAGTGGAAGTGGCCCGCCTGCTCCCCTCCCTCCCCAACCTGACCCCCGCCCAAAATAAATAAATAAATCTTTAAAAAAAAAAAAGTGATTGAGAGTCCCAAAGAGCTTTGGTTTATATGGGTGCATCTAAAATTTTTGCTGGATTAGAAATTAAGACAAAAAATTAAAATACTAGTTCATATAAAAATAACAATAATAAATCCGTGAGAAGAGTGGTGTGGTTTTACATTTTCACAGATTTCTTTAATGCATCAGAACCCTCCGGGTAGCAGAGGATGAGATGGTTAGATAGCGTCACCAACTCAATGAACATGAATTTGAGCAAACTCCAAGAGACAGTGGAGGACAGTGGGGCCTCGTATGCTGTAGTCCACACAATCTACTGACTGAACAACAACAAATCTGTCATTGGTAACTTAAGAGTTATAACGAACTTTAGAAAATACTACATGAACAATTCTTGAAAGCTTTTTTTCAGTGATTCCCATTCTAGAGTTTTTTCTTTTTAAATTGGATGTATTTCATCCTGTTAGATTTGTCATTCCAGTGTGTATCTATCTATCTATCTGTCTATCTATCTGTCTATCTATCTGTCTATCTGCATGCATGTGGAGGGGCTGTAGAGAGTGATTCACTCCAGAATGGTTTTCTTTGCAGTCTGCAGGAGGCCTATAATAAAAAAGAAAAATACAGAACATCTTAGGTCTTCTCAGGCTGCCCCCTTTTTCTGGGTTTAGTCAAGGGTGTGGTTGCAGAACATCACCATGGTTCTAGTCTTGAGACTCATTCACAACTTTGTGTAGACCACCATTCCTCAATTTTATTTTTTTGTTTCAAGACCTCTTTACACTCTTAAAAGTGATTGAGGGCTTCCCCTGGTGGTCCAGTGGGTAAGGACCCCGCCTTGCAGTGTGGATCCCTGGCCTGGGAAGATCCCATGTGCCGCGGAGCGGCTGGACCGATGTGTCCAATCACCGAGCTGGAGCTCTGGGGCACATGCGCCCAGAGCCGGCGCTCTGCAACGACAGAGGCCACCGCAATGGGAGGCCCACAGGAGCCAAAGAACAAAGACGGATGAAAATAGAGAGAAATGAAAGACCAGTGGAAGTGGCCCGCCTGCTCCCCTCCCTCCCCAACCTGACCCCCGCCCAAAATAAATAAATAAATCTTTAAAAAAAAAAAAGTGATTGAGAGTCCCAAAGAGCTTTGGTTTATATGGGTGCATCTAAAATTTTTGCTGGATTAGAAATTAAGACAAAAAATTAAAATACTAGTTCATATAAAAATAACAATAATAAATCCGTGAGAAGAGTGGTGTGGTTTTACATTTTCACAGATTTCTTTAATGTTAAAAGATACTTTGAGGACCCTCACAGTAGTCAGACCCAGTGTCAGGTAAGCCAGACAGAGTGATGATCTGGCATTTACAGCAAAGTTGATAAGATTCCTCTCTTCCTAGCAGAAAAATGGTGAGAACAGATTCAGAGCAGGCTCATGGTAATCCTTCAGCCAGAAGCTGTATTTGTTATCTTCGCTTGTTGCTTTGTTCAAACACCCTTCTTAGTCATCTGTGCAGCATCTCTCCCTATACCTTTATTGTCAGTGTGTGCTTTAATGAAAACCTTACTGTTGGTCCTAAGCACTCTTAGGCATAGCAGATCATTCATTCAACACATATTCGTTAAGTTTCTCTGGTATGCAAGGCTCTTTGCTGGGCATTGAGAATCAAGCAGGGGACAAAAAGGGAAGCTACTTTGTTCTCATGGACTTTACATTTAAACAATTACTTATATAAAATGTTATTTAATTATGATTCTTATGGTACTGGATATTCCATGAGCCTATAATGGGGCACCAGTCGTGGGTTCAGAGAGGCCTTTTTGAGGAAATGATCTTCATGCTGCATGCTGAAGGATAAGTAGTAGTGGAAGTGCTTCATTTAGTTTAAGTTGTATTTCTTTAAGTATCTTGTCTGTGACTGAGAAAGAAATGTGGAAAAGTTGACCCTGAACAGTTTGAATGTGCTCAGTTGCAGGATGGACAGCTAACAGTTTGGAGATAAGTACTGATTATCTGGGTAGATCTTTGTCTTCTGAGACATTGTGGAATTCAGTGGAAGTTCAGTGACTACGAGGTGTTTATACAATAGATCAGTACTTCTTAAATTTTAATGTATGCACAAAGAGTCTAGGGATCTGGCTGTAACACAGACTTAGATTGAATTGGCCTGGGGTGGGCTCTGAAGTACTGCTTTTCTGAAAAGCTCATACGTGATGCTGATGCTGCTGGTCCATAGACCACACTCTGAATAGCAAGACTACAATTACATAGAAGAAGACTTTTAGCAGGATACCAGCTGGACAAGAGGCTGAGCAAATATTCAAGAGATGTCCAACAGGGAGAAGTATTTGATAACAGTAGAAGACAAAGCAGTTTGGTTTTAAGAAGTATGCTACATAGTAAAAGGCAAAAGGGATTCACAGTTGCTATTATGGAGGGCAGGAAAGCTAGGGATTGCAATAGATGATTACAGGCACAGCGAGAGAAGTACTTCACAGACTCATGTCTATGGTGGGGACCAAGTGAACTAAATGGCCATTAGTCTGCCTAGGGAAAAGATCAAGTAGTGAGGATTGATGGCCACCCTGTGGTAATTCATTATGTGGGCTCCAGAAAATGATCTAAGCGACAGGCTGCTGGAGATACAAATTTATCACTGTGCAGCATCTCTCTATACCTTTATTGTCAGTGTGCTTTAATGAAAACCTTACTGTTGGTCCTAAGCACTCTTAGGCATAGCAGATCATTCATTCAACACATATTCGTTAAGTTTCTCTGGTATGCAAGGCTCTTTGCTGGGCATTGAGAATCAAGCAGGGGACAAAAAGGGAAGCTACTTTGTTCTCATGGACTTTACATTTAAACAATTACTTATATAAAATGTTATTTAATTATGATTCTTATGGTACTGGATATTCCATGAGCCTATAATGGGGCACCAGTCGTGGGTTCAGAGAGGCCTTTTTGAGGAAATGATCTTCATGCTGCATGCTGAAGGATAAGTAGTAGTGGAAGTGCTTCATTTAGTTTAAGTTGTATTTCTTTAAGTATCTTGTCTGTGACTGAGAAAGAAATGTGGAAAAGTTGACCCTGAACAGTTTGAATGTGCTCAGTTGCAGGATGGACAGCTAACAGTTTGGAGATAAGTACTGATTATCTGGGTAGATCTTTGTCTTCTGAGACATTGTGGAATTCAGTGGAAGTTCAGTGACTACGAGGTGTTTATACAATAGATCAGTACTTCTTAAATTTTAATGTATGCACAAAGAGTCTAGGGATCTGGCTGTAACACAGACTTAGATTGAATTGGCCTGGGGTGGGCTCTGAAGTACTGCTTTTCTGAAAAGCTCATACGTGATGCTGATGCTGCTGGTCCATAGACCACACTCTGAATAGCAAGACTACAATTACATAGAAGAAGACTTTTAGCAGGATACCAGCTGGACAAGAGGCTGAGCAAATATTCAAGAGATGTCCAACAGGGAGAAGTATTTGATAACAGTAGAAGACAAAGCAGTTTGGTTTTAAGAAGTATGCTACATAGTAAAAGGCAAAAGGGATTCACAGTTGCTATTATGGAGAGGGCAGGAAAGCTAGGGATTGCAATAGATGATTACAGGCACAGCGAGAGAAGTACTTCACAGACTCATGTCTATGGTGGGGACCAAGTGAACTAAATGGCCATTAGTCTGCCTAGGGAAAAGATCAAGTAGTGAGGATTGATGGCCACCCTGTGGTAATTCATTATGTGGGCTCCAGAAAATGATCTAAGCGACAGGCTGCTGGAGATACTAGAGAAAGAGTACACTTAAGTCGGAAAAAAAATAATGTTCAGTACTACTTCTCATTAATCATAGGTGATTAATCCATAGATGGATGTATTTCTAAATAGGTTCAATTTTGGAAAATGGTTGTAAGTGGCAAGGGTAGGAATAGAATGAGAAAAAAGAATCTTATGGTTAATATCCACCATGAATCCACCATGAAAAAGTCACCAACAGTAAGCCTAATATTTGCATATCTCTTCTGTATTTCACTGACACCCAGAGTACAAGCTAATAGGACCAGTAAAGGATATTATTGGTCTGCCCTTGTTTCAGGTTGTTATTATAGAAAGTATCTATTTGTTGCAATCATGCTTTAAATATTTGTTCAAGATATTTTATAATAATTAGTAAATTTATTTGGATCAGAGAATTAAAAGTAATAGCAGTTTAGCCGTAAGTCATATTATGAAGTATATGTATAAAAATATTTTATTTTAATCATATTTTTTCATGGTTTAGGGTAAATATTTTGGTATGTTATAATAATAGTTTAAAACTCTATCTAAAATTTTCTTTTCCTCTAGAATGTCATCTCTTTGGATCTGGCAAAATCTTATGACCTTCAGAATATGGAAGGGAAGGAATTAGTCAGATTTTCTACACTGATGAGTTCTTATTTTAGATTACTTTTCTTTTCAACTTTTGTACCTGTTAACCTATAGAAGGTTAATAGGCATGATTTACTGATAAAGAAGGCCCAGTGAATACTGAATCAGCTGGACAAGAGGCTGAGCAAATATTCAAGAGATGTCCAACAGGGAGAAGTATTTGATAACAGTAGAAGACAAAGCAGTTTGGTTTTAAGAAGTATGCTACATAGTAAAAGGCAAAAGGGATTCACAGTTGCTATTATGGAGGGCAGGAAAGCTAGGGATTGCAATAGATGATTACAGGCACAGCGAGAGAAGTACTTCACAGACTCATGTCTATGGTGGGGACCAAGTGAACTAAATGGCCATTAGTCTGCCTAGGGAAAAGATCAAGTAGTGAGGATTGATGGCCACCCTGTGGTAATTCATTATGTGGGCTCCAGAAAATGATCTAAGCGACAGGCTGCTGGAGATACTAGAGAAAGAGTACACTTAAGTCGGAAAAAAAATAATGTTCAGTACTACTTCTCATTAATCATAGGTGATTAATCCATAGATGGATGTATTTCTAAATAGGTTCAATTTTGGAAAATGGTTGTAAGTGGCAAGGGTAGGAATAGAATGAGAAAAAAGAATCTTATGGTTAATATCCACCATGAATCCACCCTCAAAAAGTCACCAACAGTAAGCCTAATATTTGCATATCTCTTCTGTATTTCACTGACACCCAGAGTACAAGCTAATAGGACCAGTAAAGGATATTATTGGTCTGCCCTTGTTTCAGGTTGTTATTATAGAAAGTATCTATTTGTTGCAATCATGCTTTAAATATTTGTTCAAGATATTTTATAATAATTAGTAAATTTATTTGGATCAGAGAATTAAAAGTAATAGCAGTTTAGCCGTAAGTCATATTATGAAGTATATGTATAAAAATATTTTATTTTAATCATATTTTTTCATGGTTTAGGGTAAATATTTTGGTATGTTATAATAATAGTTTAAAACTCTATCTAAAATTTTCTTTTCCTCTAGAATGTCATCTCTTTGGATCTGGCAAAATCTTATGACCTTCAGAATATGGAAGGGAAGGAATTAGTCAGATTTTCTACACTGATGAGTTCTTATTTTAGATTACTTTTCTTTTCAACTTTTGTACCTGTTAACCTATAGAAGGTTAATAGGCATGATTTACTGATAAAGAAGGCCCAGTGAATACTGAATCAGGCAACTATGTTAAGCTTCATTAAAACTCTATTTAGGTTGAAATGAATCTATAAAGTTTAAAACTATTCCTGGAGTAAAATCAACTGTTAATTAAGATTGCCTCTTGATTTTAGATAGAGGCAGGCCCACCTAAAACAGGAACCTGAGGAAAGCTGAGCGATATAGCACATGTTTGTGAAAGGTCAAGTGTCCTTCGGTATTTGTACTTCTAAACTGTGACTCCATAAGAACTGAGTGTCAGAGAACATCAGAGGTATGAAAGCAGTTGTTTGAGAAGAAATAAATGTATAAAAAGGAACCCCGTTGAAGTTACAGAATTGAAAATGAGTAGTCACTATAACAAAGATAATCATTTTTGTAATGCCTGATAGGTTTAAATGATTGGGTTATTAATTAGTATTCAACAGGTAGCCATTTCTTTGTGTGTGTGCTATACGATAGATTTTGTTGGTTATCCATTTCAAACATGGCAGTGTGTACATGACTTTCCCAGAGTCCCCAACCATTTCTCCTTACTGCAACCATAAGTTCTTTTTCAAGTTTGTGAGTTTCTTTTTGTTTTGTAAATAAGTTTATTTGTATCATTTCTTTATAGAATCCGTGTAAAAGGCATGTCATATGATATTTCTTCTCTGTCTGACTTACTTCACTCTGTATGACACTCACTAGTGTCACTCACTCCATATTGCTGCAGATGGTCTTATTTCATTATCTTTAATGGCCGAGTAATATTTAGATATATATATATATACACCACTCCCCCGATACACCACATCTTTATCTATTTTTCTGTCGATGGACGTTTAGGTGGTTTATATATATATATATATATATGTATGAGTGTATATATATTGTGTGTGTGTGTGTGTGTATATATATATATACACATATATATAAATGGCTGAGTTATATTTAGATATATATATATACACCCCACACACACACATACCACATCTTTATTCTTCTGTCAATGGACGTTTGGGTGGTTTATATATATATATATATATATGTATGTATGTGTATATGTGTGTGTGTGTGTGTATGTGTATGGATATATATTAATGGCCGAGTAATATTCATACACACACACACACACACATACACATATACATATACATATACCACATCTTTATCTTTTCCTTTGTTGATGGATGTTTAGGTTGTTTCCATGTTTTGGCTATTGTAAACAGTGCTGTAGTGAACACTGGGGAGCATGTATCTCTTAAGGCCATGTTCTTCTCTGGATACATGCCCAGGAGTAGGAATGCAGGGTATGGTAGCTCTGTGTTTAGTTTTTTAAGGAACCTCCACACAGTTCTCCATAGTTATTGTACCAATTTACATTCCCACCAACAGTGCAAGAGAATTCCCTTCTCACTCTCTCCAGCATTTGTTGTTTGTGGAATTTTTGATGATAACCATCCTGACTAGTGTGAGGTGGTATCTCATTGTAGTTTTAATTTGCATTTCTCTAATAACTAGTGATTTTGAACATCTTTTCATGTGCCTGTTGGCCATCTGCATGTCCTCTTTAAGGAAATGTTTATTCAGGTCTTCTGCCCACTTTTTGAGTGGGTGATTTGATACTTTTGAGTGTCATAAACTCAACAGGTTGCCATTCTTAAGGTTTGTTGTTTAGTTGCTAAGCCCTGTGTGACTCTTTGTAACCCCGTGGACCGTAGCCCGCCAGGCTCTTCTGTCCATGGAATTTTCCAGGCAAGAATACTGTGGAGTGGGTTGCCGTTTCCTTCTCCATAATGCTGTCTAAACAGTGAAATGGAAAGTTGCCAGCTAGACAACTCCTTCCATGCTTGGAAGCATTTGGGGCAGAAGGTAATTGGTAGAACTCTCTCCTCTTTGGGAATAGTGGCAACTAGACATGAGGAGGTGCCCACCTTGTCTTATTCACCTACAGGGAAAAGGCCATTTAGTTTTAAATCCAAACTTGGAAATCTAGTTTCAAACTAGATCTGTGCTCCCAAATGCCTGAATGACTCAGTTATTCCTTCCAACAAACTGTGCCTTGCTTTCCACTGGATCTGTGATGGGTGTAATCAGTGAGAATGAGAGCTCAAGTCTCATCTGGCTAACATGACTCTAGTGAAATGAAACTGAAAAGTGGAACTCAAGATTCAAACCTGTGTTCTGATTTGCCTTGGGTTCTTTGATTCTACAGCAGACCTCTTCAACAGAACTTATTGTCATGCCCAAAGATGTACCAAGAATGAGTATTAGCAGTTGACCCTAGTTGCAAATTATGTACCCTCATGATACTGTAATCCAGAGGTTGAATCTGGGTCCTTTTGCATTGCAGGAGACCATCTTAACCACCAGGGAACCCCACTATAACATTAAGGGTCATTTGTGTCTGTGTTTTTTTTTTGGGGGGGGTGCCTGTTTTATTTTTTATTCATTTATTTTCATCTATCTTTATTCCTTGGCCTGTGTGGGCCTCCCATTGCAATGGCCTCTCTTGTCGCAGAGCACCTGCTCTGGGTGCATGCGCTCCAGAGCGCTGGTTTGTAATTGGACACACCGGTCCAGCCACTCCACAGCACGTGGGATCTTCCCAGGCCAGGGATTGAACTGGTGTCCCTTGCACTGCAAGGCGGACTTTTTACCCACTGGACCACCAGGGAAACCCTGTGTCTGTTTTTGACGTTCTTTACCTGTGTGGCTTTATTGGGCATCAAAAGAATCCTCTATGCCAGAGCCTGCTTTATTAATTTTGCCCCCAAGAATATGTCTTTTTTGTATCTTATTTTAATATATTTCAAAATTATTTGACAGAAATCTTGATTTTATAGTTTGTGATGTATGTTCAAACTGCTAATTTAATCACAGCAATATTGGAATATTTCTACTGCAGAACACTATGCAGAGTTATAGCCTAGGTCAAAGTGAATTTGGATATTTCTAATCTTGAGTATTTTAGGAGACCTTAAATACCTATATTTAACCTGCCTTAGTACTGACCAGACCGAAGAACTAGAAGTAGAGGCCTATTAGAAGGTAGAGTCAGAAAGCTCCCATTATCTGTAACACAGCTAATGAATTGGAAGAATGGGCTTTTAGATTATATGAAAAGTTTTTTTTTTTTTTTTTTTTAATCCAGGCTTTTACCTGGCTTTGAGATATTATTTGAGTGGTTAGATATGTGTTCTGACTGGCTTGTCAGTGTTTCTATCTCACAGAAGTCCACAGGGAAGTGGGAGCACAGATTAACATCTCAGATAGAGCGAGGCTGGGATCCTTCAAGCCTTTTTCTTTAATGTACATTTTGGTACCCTCACAGCCCTTAGAAGTGATGGGTGTCTATTCTCTAAGTTAGTATCTGTCTGTTTGGGGAAGTCATTTGGTTTTTGTTTGGTTAATGCAGATGACTACTGTAGAAAGGGGCAAGAGGAGAAAGGGGCAGAGGAGACAGGGTTCTTCAAGCACGTAGGGATGTGCATCAGGAATTCCAGAGACTCTTCAGACAGATGAGAGGGGTGGGGACACAGCACAGTTGAAGCTGCTCAACCATGACATTTCTTCTAATGCAGAACAGCTTGAAAGCTGTAATTTCGAGAGTGTTGCAGTATTTTAAAGCCAGACACTTAGCACATTTTAAAATGGTGAAATTTAAGTGTTTTTTGTTTTTTTTCATCTTGGAATTAAGCGTTGTGGGTTATCATCTTACTTTGATAGTTATGGGTCTCAGAATGAACAACCAGAACTTTTAAAATTTGCATGGGCCTCTATCTCCATTGTTTTCATAATACAGGATTATCTCTTTTAAATGAAGCAGTGCATTTTCTCTTTCTAGTTCTTCACCATTGACCTTGAATTCTTTGTTTTTATATTTTGCAGTACATTTTTATACCTGAAATTCCTGGTGGTGTGGGCACTTGTCCTCCTGGCAGATTTTGTCCTGGAATTCAGATTTGAATACCTGTGGCCATTTTGGCTTTTCATCAGAAGTGTTTATGATTCCTTCAGATACCAGGGACTGGTATGTTTATTAATATGTATAACTGCTAGTGAAACTGTTTAAAGTGAATTTTATTAGCAATACTTAGGTGGATAGTATTGAACTAATAGGATCTATGGACTGAAATTGTCCTTTAAGGCCATTTCGTCTAAATCCATTGATCAGATCATTATATTCCTTCCTCCTCTCCCATTCCATTAAAAAGAAGGGGAGTGAGGGAGGATTTCAGGAGGAGAGGCAGAGTAGAGGAAGCAGTAATTACCCAGTCCTGCTCTGAAGTAGTCTGGAACCCCAGCCACTGGCTTAATGATTGGATAGAGTTGGAGCAGTGCTTCTCAGAATTTCTGTGCTCAAGTACACTTCAGTACACTGCTCATATGTTAATGCAGATGGACTACTGTAGAAAGGGGTACCCTCACAGCCCTTAGAAGTGATGGGTGTCTATTCTCTAAGTTAGTATCTGTCTGTTTGGGAAGTCATTTGGTTTTGTTTGGTTAATGCAGATGACTACTGTAGAAAGGGCAAGAGGAGAAAGGGGCAGAGGAGACAGGGTTCTTCAAGCACGTAGGGATGTGCATCAGGAATTCCAGAGACTCTTCAGACAGATGAGAGGGGTGGGGACACAGCACAGTTGAAGCTGCTCAACCATGACATTTCTTCTAATGCAGAACAGCTTGAAAGCTGTAATTTCGAGAGTGTTGCAGTATTTTAAAGCCAGACACTTAGCACATTTTAAAATGGTGAAATTTAAGTGTTTTTTGTTTTTTTTCATCTTGGAATTAAGCGTTGTGGGTTATCATCTTACTTTGATAGTTATGGGTCTCAGAATGAACAACCAGAACTTTTAAAATTTGCATGGGCCTCTATCTCCATTGTTTTCATAATACAGGATTATCTCTTTTAAATGAAGCAGTGCATTTTCTCTTTCTAGTTCTTCACCATTGACCTTGAATTCTTTGTTTTTATATTTTGCAGTACATTTTTATACCTGAAATTCCTGGTGGTGTGGGCACTTGTCCTCCTGGCAGATTTTGTCCTGGAATTCAGATTTGAATACCTGTGGCCATTTTGGCTTTTCATCAGAAGTGTTTATGATTCCTTCAGATACCAGGGACTGGTATGTTTATTAATATGTATAACTGCTAGTGAAACTGTTTAAAGTGAATTTTATTAGCAATACTTAGGTGGATAGTATTGAACTAATAGGATCTATGGACTGAAATTGTCCTTTAAGGCCATTTCGTCTAAATCCATTGATCAGATCATTATATTCCTTCCTCCTCTCCCATTCCATTAAAAAGAAGGGGAGTGAGGGAGGATTTCAGGAGGGAGAGGCAGAGTAGAGGGGAAGCAGTAATTACCCAGTCCTGCTCTGAAGTAGTCTGGAACCCCAGCCACTGGCTTAATGATTGGATAGAGTTGGAGCAGTGCTTCTCAGAATTTCTGTGCTCAAGACCCTTTACATTCTTAACAGCTGTTGAGACTCCGGGAGGTTTTTATTTGTATGGGTTACATCTGTCCATATTTACAATATTGGACATTAAGACTGGGACAACTTTAATACTTACTTAAATAAAAAATTAATTTTTCACTTAAAATTTAAAGTAAAAGTTTAATACTTAATTCACTTAAAATAGCAATACTAAACAGAGGGTGGGAGGCGTAAAGGAAGTAGCATGAAGGCCTGAAGAAAATAGCTATAGTCATTGCTCTGTGAGAAAAGGGAATCCTTCAGGGGTGCTGTGTGACGGCTGGGAGGGGTGGGAAAGGGAGGATATACATATGACTAATCTGGGAACATGCATATCATTAAACAACAAAACTCTGTAAAAGTTAAAAGTAAAATAAAAGTTTTAAAAAAATAGCAATACTAAACCCATTTAATACACAATAATTTTTTAAATGAAAAATAAATATATTTTCCCAAAATTAAAAGATTGATTCCATTTTTGAAAACCTCTCTAATGTGCAGTTTAATAGAAGACAGCTGGATTTTCGTATCTACTTCTGAACTCAGTTAATTACAATATCATGTGTCATGTAATCAGTGATTATAGTCGATGATTATCAATACCTTGTATTCTAGAAGACACCAGCATACTCCTGAGTAAACGAATGTGAAAGAGGCAGATAGTGCCTTGATATTTATTATTATGAAGTTATTTTACTTGGAATTCTTCCTCAAAGGATCTCAGAGACCCCCAGCGATCCCCAGACCATGTTTTGAGAACGCCTGGATTTGAGCAATGGCACAGGCCTGGGCTTGCTCCATTGGTTGACCTGTATTAGTTCTGTTGTGTTCCAGAGCTGCATCTTAAACATGTAACTCTTCTACTGAGATCTGGTTGGTGCTCTGGTCAAAGCAAGTCCATATCTTGAAAAGATGGTTTCAGGCTCATGTCCTAATAGTAAATAGATAATGATGTGTCCAGAGGAAGCTGCATTAGAATATGAGCATCAGGGCTGTTCTTACCACAGTTGTGTTTCATCTGTGGTCCCAGCAGTCTGTCCTTTAAGAATGAGGCTGTTCAGTAATGTCTTGTGAGGAGAGAGGAGAATTTTCTGTGTTAAATTCTGTTTCTTTTAGGTAACCTACCTGTACAGTCCAAATATATATTCATTGTGAATCAGCCTCAATTTGTTCTGATTCAGTTCATCATGATTTGAGGCCATAAATAGGATTACTCTTTAATGCTAAATTAACTGCTACTTTTTACATGGGTGATTTTAAATACTGAAAGTTTCCCGTTGCAACTTGCTCTGTTGTTATGCATAGCATTTCAGAGATTGTGTTCAGTGTGCTTTTAATAATCTCTGTTTGGAATGAGTAAGTTCTAATATGTTTTTATTTTATTTTCCCCTTTAGGCCTTCTCAGTATTTTTCGTTTGTGTAGCGTTCACGTCAAATATAATATGTCTGCTTTTCATCCCCATACAATGGCTTTTTTTTGCTGCTAGTACCTATGTGTGGGTTCAATACGTATGGCACACAGGTAAGTCTTAATGGTTTCTTAGATAGATAGAAATCTTAGATTCAGACTTTTAAAATGTGATTTCCTTGAATAAATTATTTAAAATTGGGTTTAATATGGACATTTTAAAGATCATAGTAGATTATAATATACCTTTAAAATGTATTTTTTTATCAAAAGTTTAAGCCTTTATGATTTGATACTTTGATTGTGGGACCTTTGCTTCCTAACTCTCTTTATGAAGTATCCTTTTTTTTTCTTTTTTAGTATCCGTGTTTTTTAAAAAGTTGAAGCAGTTTTCATTTAGGTGGACTTGAAGACAGCTACATGCCAGATAGGAAAAATTTGTCAGGAGTCATTTAGTTGAACCCTTATTTAGTGGCAGAATTCCTATAGCATCCTTGGTATATGGTTTAATCTCTGATTGAAAATCTACAGTGACAAAAAACTTACTAAGAATTGTCTTAGGGCAATTGGAATAGAAAATTCTTCCTCATACTGAGCCAGAATTTTCTTCCTTACACTTTTGACTCAGCATTGTCTTGGGGCTCACTGATCACTTAGAGGAAATAAAGGGCTTTCCCCAGGAAAGTATATGGGAATATACAGAAATTTTTTTTTTCTTTGAATTTCAAGGGGTTTATAGACCATTCCTCTCATCCAAACATTGAGCCCCTGTTTTGGAGCCACATTGAATGAGTGTTTTCTTCCATCCATGTTAACATTTCTTTACACTTAAAGATACTGTCACATCCTCTTGTCTTCTGTAGACAAAGCATCTCTGATTTCATCAGCTTTTCCTTGTATGTTATTTTAAACACTTCACTGTTCTGATCTCGCTAGTTCTTAGTGGCTCTCTAAACCACAGTGTGCATTTCAGGTGTGTTCTAGCTTGAGTGGAACTACATAGTCACCTCCCATATTCTTTGAGCTGTTCTTCTGCTATTACAAACTAAGAGGAAATGAGGTATTTTGATAACTCCAGTCCACTGCAGAGCCTACACATGGAACGCATGGGGATGTGGGCATTGACTCTTAGATCATCGCACTTGTCTGCAAAGCTGCATGAAACTTGATTCCTAGGTCCAGCTGAGTGGAACCCATAAGTGTGGGTTCAATACGTATGGCACACAGGTAAGTCTTAATGGTTTCTTAGATAGATAGAAATCTTAGATTCAGACTTTTAAAATGTGATTTCCTTGAATAAATTATTTAAAATTGGGTTTAATATGGACATTTTAAAGATCATAGTAGATTATAATATACCTTTAAAATGTATTTTTTTATCAAAAGTTTAAGCCTTTATGATTTGATACTTTGATTGTGGGACCTTTGCTTCCTAACTCTCTTTATGAAGTATCCTTTTTTTTTCTTTTTTAGTATCCGTGTTTTTTAAAAAGTTGAAGCAGTTTTCATTTAGGTGGACTTGAAGACAGCTACATGCCAGATAGGAAAAATTTGTCAGGAGTCATTTAGTTGAACCCTTATTTAGTGGCAGAATTCCTATAGCATCCTTGGTATATGGTTTAATCTCTGATTGAAAATCTACAGTGACAAAAAACTTACTAAGAATTGTCTTAGGGCAATTGGAATAGAAAATTCTTCCTCATACTGAGCCAGAATTTTCTTCCTTACACTTTTGACTCAGCATTGTCTTGGGGCTCACTGATCACTTAGAGGAAATAAAGGGCTTTCCCCAGGAAAGTATATGGGAATATACAGAAATTTTTTTTTTCTTTGAATTTCAAGGGGTTTATAGACCATTCCTCTCATCCAAACATTGAGCCCCTGTTTTGGAGCCACATTGAATGAGTGTTTTCTTCCATCCATGTTAACATTTCTTTACACTTAAAGATACTGTCACATCCTCTTGTCTTCTGTAGACAAAGCATCTCTGATTTCATCAGCTTTTCCTTGTATGTTATTTTAAACACTTCACTGTTCTGATCTCGCTAGTTCTTAGTGGCTCTCTAAACCACAGTGTGCATTTCAGGTGTGTTCTAGCTTGAGTGGAACTACATAGTCACCTCCCATATTCTTTGAGCTGTTCTTCTGCTATTACAAACTAAGAGGAAATGAGGTATTTTGATAACTCCAGTCCACTGCAGAGCCTACACATGGAACGCATGGGGATGTGGGCATTGACTCTTAGATCATCGCACTTGTCTGCAAAGCTGCATGAAACTTGATTCCTAGGTCCAGCTGTAACCTGTAGCATTTTGACCACTGGAGAAGCACCAGCTAATAAAAGCTGTCAGGAGCAGCATTCGTCCTCCTCTCTAAATGCTGGAAGGACGAGGTTGTCCCATATTAGAAGATACAGCTCAGCTCTGCTTTAAAGTATCAGCTGTGAGCATGGTTTTCTCCATCTTTAGCACTGTCTCTTACCTTACCGAATTTATAAACTAGCGTGCTGCTGCCTTAGTCTACTTTCCTCTAGTTAAAGTGATTTTTCTATATATCAGTTTTACTTGTGTTTTCTTGTCCAGGGCCTCAGTTTCGAGTGAGTTGCCATTTATACTTGTCATTCTCTTTAGGTCTCAGCTTCTACTCTGTCACATGAGGGTGGAGTGAGGTAGATAATGCTTAAAAAAACCTTCCAGCTCAGATAATCTGTGACTCTGATCAACTGTAATGATTTTCTGAATTACTTTAATAGTGTCTTATTAGTTGAGAAAGAGCTACTCATGTAACTATTAATAGAACCTATTGGAATTCAGTGGGTGACCACAGGGCAGCAGTGCAGCTAATGTCAAAAATGATAATGGTCTCTCTTTAGCTCTAGGCTTGCAAATGCATGTTGGAATACCTAAGTTATGAAGTATGTTTCAATTCGGAATGATTAGTGACCAAACAAAACAAACCTTGTGTTCTTATCAGGGCCAGTAAACATGAGTGCAATTTTTATAGCTTGGGATTTCTTTTTTAGTTGTTAAAATTTAAAAATTTTTAAAAGAATATTAGGAACGGTTGATGAAACTATATATATTGCCACAAAAGCATGAAAATACTATGTTATTAATATTTTTCATTGCTCTTAAAAGGCAGATAACAGGATATAAAGCTGTATATACAACATCACTGTTAATACTAGCTCAAAAATATTTTCAGTGTGGTTTTATTTACTTGATGTAGAAATAGGAGTAATTTATCCATATTTTTCTGTTTTTTCTCTAAAATGCTTATTTTATTATAACTTCAGAAATTTATATAGGGAGTACAAAATATAAATTTTTAAAAATGCATTTTGAAATGAATCTGAAAATTCATACTAAGGGTTGCTCTTTGTCTTCTTGCATTGGAAAAGTACTATTTTTTGGTCTATTAAATCTGTTAGAATGGTTGAAACCATTAGCTGCTTTCATAGGGCTTTGCTTGTCTTTTTTTTTTTTTTTAATAATTTTGGCCTCTTTTTTTTTTTTTTTCATTGATTATTTATTTATTTATTTTCATCCATCTTTATTCTTTGGCTTTTGTGGGCCTCCCATCATAGCAGCCCCTCTCGCTGCAGAGCACTGGCTCTGGGGTATGTGTTCCAGAGCACTGGCTTGTAATTGGACACACCGGTCCAGCTGCTCCGCAGCATGTCGGATCCTCCCAGACCAGGGATCAAACTAGTGCCCCTTGCACTGCAAGGCGGACTACCCACTGGACCACCAGGGAAGCCCCATGCATGTCTTCTTATCTTATGGGCTAGGTCTGTGGGGACTTGGATTCTCCTTGAAAGCAGATTCAGTATTCTGTGAATTTGGATGCAATTTGTATAAACTCTGGGCCTCACTTTACTCTTCCATAAAATGAGGAAGTTGGACTAAGTGATGATCTTTCTAGTCCCAAGATTCTGTAATTTTTCTCTGTTTCATCCATCCCAAAGAGTCTTAGAAAAAGGCCATGTAGTCCTCCAGGTCACTGAGTTTTTCCCTCCAACTCTTTCTTCTGTAACTTACCTGCTTTATACACTCTCAAAGGAGATCTTTCCAGAGTTACTAGATCTCATGTCTTTGTGTTCCATCTTCATAAAATATCCCATTATTAGTCATGTCCTGACCTTTATGGACCTAGCCTACAGACTTTGATTCTAAAACCCAGTGAAAATTATCCGATAATTTGAGTCTTGTTTATTCTACTGCTTTTTCCTCTATTGAAAATTGTTTTTAATTACAAAAGGAATATGAGTCTGTAGGTAAGGAAAAAAAAGCTTTTTTGAGTAATACTTAAACATCTGAAACATTTCTTGGTGCTGTAATTTTTCTTAAAAATATGTGTTTTTTTTTACATATGCTTTAATGGTAGTACAGATCTTCATCTTTTTGAAAAGTTGCATTGTATTTCATCATATAGATTTATCATAGTTAAATAGTTCCTATTGATAAGCATTTAAACTAATTACAAATTCTAGATTTTGCTGTTGCAGATAATGCATTGAACCTTCTTACACATTTATCCCTGGGCTCTTTTGTATGTCTATACAGTAGATTCCTGGAATTGGAATTTCTGGGTCAGAGGTACAAGTATTTTTAATTATACTGCCAAATTGCTTTATAAGAAAGTTATCCCAATTTATATTATTGCTAAGAATGAGAGGGGAGCCTTTCACACATCTTCTCTATACTATTATTCCTGTCTTTAAAATTTTTGCTGTATCTGATAGGTTAAAATAATTGAATCTCACTTTAAAATTTTTATCTCCCTAATCAGCAGGGAAGTTGGCACCTTTTCACATGTTTTTTAGCCATCTATAACTGAGCGACTGAGTACACACACACATTTTTTTCTTTTTTTTGGGCGGAGGGGTGAGGGGACCAGGTTGGGGAGGGAGAGGGGCGGGCAGGCCACTTCTGTTGGTCTTTCATTATCTATTTTCAGCCATCTTTGTTCTTCGGCCCGCGTGGGCCTCCCATCACAGTGGCCTCTGTCGTTGCAGAGCACTGGCTGTGGGCGCATGCGCCCCAGAGCTCTGGCTCGGTAATTGAACACATCTGTCCAGCTGCTGCATGATCCCTGGTGGGATCTTACCAGGCCAGGGATCGAACTGGCGCCCCTTGCACTACAAGGCGATGTCCCTACCCACTGGACCACCAGGGAAGCCCACATTTTTTTCTTTTATGATTTGAAACTTCTGTTTTTCAGTTGCCTTTTTTTTTTTTTCAGTTGCCTTTTTATTGATTTGTAGGAGTGTTTTGTATGCTAGGGCTGTGATTTCTTTGTTTTATGTATGTTGTAACTATTTTCTGCTAGAATAATTGTTTTTATTTTTGTCTATGATTCCATGGCATATTTTGTCACATGAAAGCTTTCAATGTGATCAGATTGCTTCTTAATTAGTTTCAGAGTCTTAAATAAAAGTTACTACAGTTAAACCAGTCTCCCAAACAGCGCATCTGTTATATTAAGTTAATCTTTCATTGATGCTTGTCTCTCTGCTGCTTTCCCACAGAAAGGGGAGTGTGTTTGCCCACAGTATCACTCTGGATACTCTTTGTTTATATTGAAGCAGCAATTAGATTTAAAGATCTCAAAAATTTTCATGTAGACCTTTGTCGTCCATTTGCTGCTCACTGGTGAGTATAATATATATTCTTTTTTTTTTTTTTTTTTTTTTTAAAGATTTATTTATTTACTTTGGGCAGGGGTCGGGTTGGGGAGGGAGGGGAGCGGGCGGGCCACTTCTATTGGTCTTTCATTTCTCCATTTTCATTCGTCTTTGTTCCTTGGCTCCTGTGGGCCTCCCATTGCGGTGGCCTCTGTTGTCGCAGAGCACCGGCTCCGGGCGCATGCGCTCCAGAGCTCCGGCTCGGTGATTGGACACATCCGTCCAGCCGCTCCGCGGCACGTGGGATCTTCCCAGGCCAGGGCTCGAACCGGCGCCCCTTGCACTGCAAGGCGGTGTCCTTACCCACTGGACCACCAGGGGAAGCCCATAATATATATTCTTATTCTGTAATCCAGCTCAGTGTTTTCAATCTAGAATGGTAAATTTAACTGTAAATTTTTTTCCTAGAGATATTACATGAACTCAGAAGACAGCTTCACATGTTGTAGTAAAGAGCATGAGCCCCCTAGGCAGGCATATGATTGTTTGAATTCCAGCTGTGCCCCCTAACCACTTTGTACTTTGGACATGTCAACCTTCTCTGAGCCTTAGTTCTCTCTTACCTTTATATTGGGAACCTGCCTCATGGGATGTTGCAGGAGTGATGAAATGAGGTGATATATGTAAAGTGCTTAACTTAATGCCAGGCACATAGGTGTCTGACCCATGTTAATTTCTTCTTATTGTAATCAGATAATGATTCCACAAAGCTTTGATGAAATACTTTATGGAGCTTAAATGGTTTTGAAATTTGCTTTGCCTATTTACATAGGACTAATCTGGGATTATACATATCTATAAACAATAAAACTCTGTAAAAGTAAAATTTAAAAAAAGAAAAAAGCTAGAGAATATTATTATTAATTTTTAAGAAATATTATTTTTAACTTTAACCTATGAAATATTTTTTAGAATGAGCTTGATTCTTGTTTATATTTATTGTAGAAATCACCACTTAATGTGTTTCTTTTAAGTAGACCAATTTTTGCTAACATTTATGACAGAAACCAAAACAAATAGGAATCAACAACCAAAAAATAGTTATCAATATGTTTAAAGTCTTTTCACAAACAAGTCAATTAAATAAACCTGATCAGTAATTCAAAATTTATTTATTTACTTTGGGCAGGGGTCGGGTTGGGGAGGGAGGGGAGCGGGCGGGCCACTTCTATTGGTCTTTCATTTCTCCATTTTCATTCGTCTTTGTTCCTTGGCTCCTGTGGGCCTCCCATTGCGGTGGCCTCTGTTGTCGCAGAGCACCGGCTCCGGGCGCATGCGCTCCAGAGCTCCGGCTCGGTGATTGGACACATCCGTCCAGCCGCTCCGCGGCACGTGGGATCTTCCCAGGCCAGGGCTCGAACCGGCGCCCCTTGCACTGCAAGGCGGTGTCCTTACCCACTGGACCACCAGGGGAAGCCCATAATATATATTCTTATTCTGTAATCCAGCTCAGTGTTTTCAATCTAGAATGGTAAATTTAACTGTAAATTTTTTTCCTAGAGATATTACATGAACTCAGAAGACAGCTTCACATGTTGTAGTAAAGAGCATGAGCCCCCTAGGCAGGCATATGATTGTTTGAATTCCAGCTGTGCCCCCTAACCACTTTGTACTTTGGACATGTCAACCTTCTCTGAGCCTTAGTTCTCTCTTACCTTTATATTGGGAACCTGCCTCATGGGATGTTGCAGGAGTGATGAAATGAGGTGATATATGTAAAGTGCTTAACTTAATGCCAGGCACATAGGTGTCTGACCCATGTTAATTTCTTCTTATTGTAATCAGATAATGATTCCACAAAGCTTTGATGAAATACTTTATGGAGCTTAAATGGTTTTGAAATTTGCTTTGCCTATTTACATAGGACTAATCTGGGATTATACATATCTATAAACAATAAAACTCTGTAAAAGTAAAATTTAAAAAAAGAAAAAAGCTAGAGAATATTATTATTAATTTTTAAGAAATATTATTTTTAACTTTAACCTATGAAATATTTTTTAGAATGAGCTTGATTCTTGTTTATATTTATTGTAGAAATCACCACTTAATGTGTTTCTTTTAAGTAGACCAATTTTTGCTAACATTTATGACAGAAACCAAAACAAATAGGAATCAACAACCAAAAAATAGTTATCAATATGTTTAAAGTCTTTTCACAAACAAGTCAATTAAATAAACCTGATCAGTAAACTTGTCACTTTAAATTTGTGGCGTGATCACATTTAGACTAATTATAATTAATATGTGATAATTGATAAGTTTTATTGTTAATATGACTTCCCTGGTGGCTCAGCGTTAAAGAATCCTCCTGCAATGCAAGAGATGCTGGAGATGTGGGTTTGATCCCCGGGTCAGGAAGAAGACCCCTGAGAGAAGGAAATGGCAATCCACTCGAGATACTCTTGCCTGGAGAAATGTCATGGTCAGAGGAGTCTGGCAGGTTACAGTCCATGGGGTCACAAAAGAGTGGAACATGACTTAGCAACTAAACAGCAGTTTTAATGAAACTTAATATGAGTTTTGACAGTGTTTTCAGAGGCTTTGAAACAATATTAGACTGATGGCTTGAATTAAAATATTTCAGCTTTTTATCCCAGAGATTAGAGTTAAGTATAGCTGGTTTAATAAGTTGATGCAGACCAAGTATTGGCACTGATACCATATACTTGGTTAAATGATTCTTGAATTCATGTTTGATAGAGTGTTTATGAGCTAATTTTCTAGGAATAGCTGGTGACAGTACTCAGGCAGCAAGAAGAATAGTCACCTGAATTTTGCCCTGCCTTCGAGTATAAAAACCAGATGATGTCCTTTTGATTTTTTTTTTTTTTACATTTGTAATGTTTACTTATGAAGACTCATAAAATCTATGTCCCGTTAGTTCTTAAGAGCATTTCAGATGCCCACATTCTAATCATGTATGAGGCAGTTCCATGTTAATCAAAGGCATTAGCCCCTGTATCCAACAGTCCCTCTGGTGACTTCCTTGAATTCATTTGAAGAACGCCTGAGTCTGATGGACAGCTTCCTATGCTCCAACAGGCCTGCTATTCCCCCGGGGTTTGTTCTACATGCCAACTGCCTCTGGTTTCCACAATTGACATCATACTTATTCAGTGTATTTACTGAATGCTCAGCTATCATCATCATCATCTAGATCATCCTATTTTATCATAGGTGTCCTCATGAGTTCGATGCATGTGTTCCTTGTTTTAACTTACAATTACTGGCAGAACCATTTTTTTTAGAAAAAATAAAAAAGTTATCAATATGTTTAAAGTCTTTTCACAAACAAGTCAATTAAATAAACCTGATCAGTAAACTTGTCACTTTAAATTTGTGGCGTGATCACATTTAGACTAATTATAATTAATATGTGATAATTGATAAGTTTTATTGTTAATATGACTTCCCTGGTGGCTCAGCGTTAAAGAATCCTCCTGCAATGCAAGAGATGCTGGAGATGTGGGTTTGATCCCCGGGTCAGGAAGAAGACCCCTGAGAGAAGGAAATGGCAATCCACTCGAGATACTCTTGCCTGGAGAAATGTCATGGTCAGAGGAGTCTGGCAGGTTACAGTCCATGGGGTCACAAAAGAGTGGAACATGACTTAGCAACTAAACAGCAGTTTTAATGAAACTTAATATGAGTTTTGACAGTGTTTTCAGAGGCTTTGAAACAATATTAGACTGATGGCTTGAATTAAAATATTTCAGCTTTTTATCCCAGAGATTAGAGTTAAGTATAGCTGGTTTAATAAGTTGATGCAGACCAAGTATTGGCACTGATACCATATACTTGGTTAAATGATTCTTGAATTCATGTTTGATAGAGTGTTTATGAGCTAATTTTCTAGGAATAGCTGGTGACAGTACTCAGGCAGCAAGAAGAATAGTCACCTGAATTTTGCCCTGCCTTCGAGTATAAAAACCAGATGATGTCCTTTTGATTTTTTTTTTTTTTACATTTGTAATGTTTACTTATGAAGACTCATAAAATCTATGTCCCGTTAGTTCTTAAGAGCATTTCAGATGCCCACATTCTAATCATGTATGAGGCAGTTCCATGTTAATCAAAGGCATTAGCCCCTGTATCCAACAGTCCCTCTGGTGACTTCCTTGAATTCATTTGAAGAACGCCTGAGTCTGATGGACAGCTTCCTATGCTCCAACAGGCCTGCTATTCCCCCGGGGTTTGTTCTACATGCCAACTGCCTCTGGTTTCCACAATTGACATCATACTTATTCAGTGTATTTACTGAATGCTCAGCTATCATCATCATCATCTAGAATCTATTCCTTAATTTTCAGTCATAGGTGTCCTCATGAGTTCGATGCATGTGTTCCTTGTTTTTAACTTACAATTACTGGCAGAATTGTCTTCTTTCTAGTATTGGGTACCCTGTGGTGACTTTGGGCTTTGGCTTCAAAAGTTATGTAAGCTACAAAATGCGGTTGAGGAAGCAAAAGGAAGTGCAAAAAGAGAACGAATTTTACATGCAGCTTCTTCAACAAGCGCTCCCCCCAGAGCAACAGATGCTGCAGAAGCAAGAAAAAGAGGCCGAGGAAGGTAGGTCTTTACTCTAAAGCTATTGACTCAATAAGTTAATTATTAGTTTGTCAGTAGTATATTTTCAGAGAAGTTGTTTGGGCTTTGGAAAATAACCAAGGCTTTTTTTTTTGTATCTGATGTTCCTTTTCAGGACTGTTGTTTTGTTTGGTCATGAAATACAGGATATGCATAATGTTTTCTGCCTCGTGTCTTAAGACCATGTCCTTTTAGATACGTTTGTTTCATTTTTATTTATTTCCTTTGATAGCTTATTTTCTATTTTAATTTTTATTTGCTATGAAGATTTTTAAATGCTTATTCTCAGTATCTGTTTGACTGTGTGTATGTAACTGTGTGCATTTGTAATTGAAGCAAGCCAAGAACCAAAGTTATCAGCAAGATAAAGATGTAAACATAGAATTGTTTTAAGTCAGAATTCTTCTAGAGGAAGATGGCTAGGCCTCATTTTAAATGGTTTGTGTAATGCAACATGGATCTTAGATTGGCCTTTTCTAATACAGCCTCTCATGAATATGCAATCAATTCAATAAGTGAATTGACACCAATACCATGGTTTTTTTAAATTGCCCTGCAATGGCCCACATTCTAATCATGTATGAGGCAGTTCCATGTTAATCAAAGGCATTAGCCCTGTATCCAACAGTCCCTCTGGTGACTTCCTTGAATTCATTTGAAGAACGCCTGAGTCTGATGGACAGCTTCCTATGCTCCAACAGGCCTGCTATTCCCCCGGGGTTTGTTCTACATGCCAACTGCCTCTGGTTTCCACAATTGACATCATACTTATTCAGTGTATTTACTGAATGCTCAGCTATCATCATCATCATCTAGAATCTATTCCTTAATTTTCAGTCATAGGTGTCCTCATGAGTTCGATGCATGTGTTCCTTGTTTTTAACTTACAATTACTGGCAGAATTGTCTTCTTTCTAGTATTGGGTACCCTGTGGTGACTTTGGGCTTTGGCTTCAAAAGTTATGTAAGCTACAAAATGCGGTTGAGGAAGCAAAAGGAAGTGCAAAAAGAGAACGAATTTTACATGCAGCTTCTTCAACAAGCGCTCCCCCCAGAGCAACAGATGCTGCAGAAGCAAGAAAAAGAGGCCGAGGAAGGTAGGTCTTTACTCTAAAGCTATTGACTCAATAAGTTAATTATTAGTTTGTCAGTAGTATATTTTCAGAGAAGTTGTTTGGGCTTTGGAAAATAACCAAGGCTTTTTTTTTTGTATCTGATGTTCCTTTTCAGGACTGTTGTTTTGTTTGGTCATGAAATACAGGATATGCATAATGTTTTCTGCCTCGTGTCTTAAGACCATGTCCTTTTAGATACGTTTGTTTCATTTTTATTTATTTCCTTTGATAGCTTATTTTCTATTTTAATTTTTATTTGCTATGAAGATTTTTAAATGCTTATTCTCAGTATCTGTTTGACTGTGTGTATGTAACTGTGTGCATTTGTAATTGAAGCAAGCCAAGAACCAAAGTTATCAGCAAGATAAAGATGTAAACATAGAATTGTTTTAAGTCAGAATTCTTCTAGAGGAAGATGGCTAGGCCTCATTTTAAATGGTTTGTGTAATGCAACATGGATCTTAGATTGGCCTTTTTCTAATACAGCCTCTCATGAATATGCAATCAATTCAATAAGTGAATTGACACCAATACCAGTTTTCTTTGGTTTTTGTTTTTAGCTGATAAATTACAAAACTTTATTCTCTAGTGTGGTGCAAAATTATTTCTTCAAGTAGACTTTGGGTTCACATACGTAAACCTGATACAGAAAATTCATTGTTAAGTGGGCTAGTGAATGATAACAGACTTGTTACTACTTTAACAATAGAGGCAAGACAAAAACTAGATGCCCTGTTAACATCACACCTATTTGTTTCATTTAATCGTTCTTTTCAGTAAACTTATTAAATTTGCTTAATCCAAGCATCTTTTTAAATGTGACCTTTAAGGGTATGATCTGCCTGTGTCCTGTCACCTCGGTAATAGACAAGTTTGATTTGACTGATCAATGAGGTATGACTTTATTGTAAAATCCTCATATTTTTTCCAAGGCCAGAACTTTAATGGTTTGGTATTTAGACCTGATGGCGATTTTCTACGTGTGCAGCTTTTCAAAATTCATTTGGCTTTGCTTCTTGAAGTTAGCATAATGTGGTGTGATTATTGCTTCTGAGTAAGTTTGCAGCTTAATGTAGTGCGTTTCTAAGTGTAGATGATGCAGTTTGTTGAATCAGTCCATTGTGGTTTTTTTACAACTAAATATTCCAGTGTGGATTTTTTTTTGCTTGTTGGTTTGTTTTTGGTATTGTAGCAGCCAAAGGATTACCTGATATGGATTCCTCAATCCTCATACACCACAATGGAGGTATTCCAGCCAACAAAAAACTCTCCACAACTTTGCCAGAGATAGAATACCGAGAAAAAGGGAAAGAAAAAGACAAAGATGCCAAAAAACACAACCTTGGAATAAATAACAACAATATTCTACAACCTGTAGACTCTAAAATACAAGAAATTGAGTATATGGAAAACCATATCAATAGTAAAAGATTAAATAATGATCTTGTGGGAAGTACAGAAAATCTCTTGAAAGAGGACTCATGCACTGCTTCCTCAAAAAACTACAAAAATGCCAGTGGAGTTGTGAACTCCTCACCTCGAAGTCACAGCGCCACAAATGGCAGCATCCCTTCCTCGTCTAGTAAATGAGAAGAAGCAGAAATGCACTAGCAAGAGCCCAAGTTCTAATACAGCCTCTCATGAATATGCAATCAATTCAATAAGTGAATTGACACCAATACCAGTTTTCTTTGGTTTTTGTTTTTAGCTGATAAATTACAAAACTTTATTCTCTAGTGTGGTGCAAAATTATTTCTTCAAGTAGACTTTGGGTTCACATACGTAAACCTGATACAGAAAATTCATTGTTAAGTGGGCTAGTGAATGATAACAGACTTGTTACTACTTTAACAATAGAGGCAAGACAAAAACTAGATGCCCTGTTAACATCACACCTATTTGTTTCATTTAATCGTTCTTTTCAGTAAACTTATTAAATTTGCTTAATCCAAGCATCTTTTTAAATGTGACCTTTAAGGGTATGATCTGCCTGTGTCCTGTCACCTCGGTAATAGACAAGTTTGATTTGACTGATCAATGAGGTATGACTTTATTGTAAAATCCTCATATTTTTTCCAAGGCCAGAACTTTAATGGTTTGGTATTTAGACCTGATGGCGATTTTCTACGTGTGCAGCTTTTCAAAATTCATTTGGCTTTGCTTCTTGAAGTTAGCATAATGTGGTGTGATTATTGCTTCTGAGTAAGTTTGCAGCTTAATGTAGTGCGTTTCTAAGTGTAGATGATGCAGTTTGTTGAATCAGTCCATTGTGGTTTTTTTACAACTAAATATTCCAGTGTGGATTTTTTTTTTTGCTTGTTGGTTTGTTTTTGGTATTGTAGCAGCCAAAGGATTACCTGATATGGATTCCTCAATCCTCATACACCACAATGGAGGTATTCCAGCCAACAAAAAACTCTCCACAACTTTGCCAGAGATAGAATACCGAGAAAAAGGGAAAGAAAAAGACAAAGATGCCAAAAAACACAACCTTGGAATAAATAACAACAATATTCTACAACCTGTAGACTCTAAAATACAAGAAATTGAGTATATGGAAAACCATATCAATAGTAAAAGATTAAATAATGATCTTGTGGGAAGTACAGAAAATCTCTTGAAAGAGGACTCATGCACTGCTTCCTCAAAAAACTACAAAAATGCCAGTGGAGTTGTGAACTCCTCACCTCGAAGTCACAGCGCCACAAATGGCAGCATCCCTTCCTCGTCTAGTAAAAATGAGAAGAAGCAGAAATGCACTAGCAAGAGCCCAAGTGCACACAAGGACTTAATGGAAAACTGTATTCCTAATAACCAGCTAAGCAAACCAGATGCACTGGTAAGGTAAGTGTGTGTGCTGTGTCCTTCCCAACACTGTGCATAAAAGTGACTTGCGTCTTGAAAAACGTGACTTCCAAATAGGCCCGTAGGGATGGTTTATGAGCAGATACTGTGACAGTTAACCCTGTGATGTTAGGCATTCAGTGTTTATTTCCCATGGATTTGTTGGTCACCTAATCCACTGTCCAAAAGCACTGACTCCAGCTCTTTCCAGTGTTCTGAGTGTGTGGTGACGGTGATTATTTTCCACATTTAACAAAATTTACATGTAACTTGATGCTTCTTGTGGTTTTGAGAGCCATATCTTTAGTCCTTTTCTGTTCACCTAGCCAAAGTTCATGTGGCATAGACACAGAAAGAAGAATTTGTGTCCTGTTCAGGCAGATCTTTGTCAGACAGATACAAAAATAATCTTTCTAAATATTCCACAGGTAAATGCAGTTAATACTTGAACAGCATGGGTTTGAATGGCCTGAGACCACTCACTTGTACGTGATTGTTTTTCAATAGTAAACACTGCAGCACTACGTAGCACTTAGTTGGTTGAGTTTGAGGATGTGGAGGAACCGTGGCTATGAAGGGCCAACTATAAATTACACTGGGATTGACCTGCACGTTGGTCAAGGGTCAGATGTACAGTTAGATATGGATTTTAATTAGAAATGTTTCTTTTCCCTTCTTTAAGTTAAAGTTTAACGTTGTTATATTACCTTGACTGGCTTAGACTTAATTTTGCTGTGTTTTAGGTATTTTATAAACTACATATGTGATCCTTTTACTTCATATCTTTCAACTTGAAAACTGAGATCTGAACTGGAACTTTTTTTTCCCTCTCTTCATTACTTTTTAAAATAGAAGTGTGATTGATTTACAGTGTTGTGTTAGTTTCTGGTGTACAGCAAAGTGATTTAGTACAAAATGCCTCCACCTCGAAGTCACAGCGCCACAAATGGCAGCATCCCTTCCTCGTCTAGTAAAAATGAGAAGAAGCAGAAATGCACTAGCAAGAGCCCAAGTGCACACAAGGACTTAATGGAAAACTGTATTCCTAATAACCAGCTAAGCAAACCAGATGCACTGGTAAGGTAAGTGTGTGTGCTGTGTCCTTCCCAACACTGTGCATAAAAGTGACTTGCGTCTTGAAAAACGTGACTTCCAAATAGGCCCGTAGGGATGGTTTATGAGCAGATACTGTGACAGTTAACCCTGTGATGTTAGGCATTCAGTGTTTATTTCCCATGGATTTGTTGGTCACCTAATCCACTGTCCAAAAGCACTGACTCCAGCTCTTTCCAGTGTTCTGAGTGTGTGGTGACGGTGATTATTTTCCACATTTAACAAAATTTACATGTAACTTGATGCTTCTTGTGGTTTTGAGAGCCATATCTTTAGTCCTTTTCTGTTCACCTAGCCAAAGTTCATGTGGCATAGACACAGAAAGAAGAATTTGTGTCCTGTTCAGGCAGATCTTTGTCAGACAGATACAAAAATAATCTTTCTAAATATTCCACAGGTAAATGCAGTTAATACTTGAACAGCATGGGTTTGAATGGCCTGAGACCACTCACTTGTACGTGATTGTTTTTCAATAGTAAACACTGCAGCACTACGTAGCACTTAGTTGGTTGAGTTTGAGGATGTGGAGGAACCGTGGCTATGAAGGGCCAACTATAAATTACACTGGGATTGACCTGCACGTTGGTCAAGGGTCAGATGTACAGTTAGATATGGATTTTAATTAGAAATGTTTCTTTTCCCTTCTTTAAGTTAAAGTTTAACGTTGTTATATTACCTTGACTGGCTTAGACTTAATTTTGCTGTGTTTTAGGTATTTTATAAACTACATATGTGATCCTTTTACTTCATATCTTTCAACTTGAAAACTGAGATCTGAACTGGAACTTTTTTTTCCCTCTCTTCATTACTTTTTAAAATAGAAGTGTGATTGATTTACAGTGTTGTGTTAGTTTCTGGTGTACAGCAAAGTGATTTAGTTATACCTATATCTATATTATTCTTCGTATTCTTATCCATTATGGTTTGGTTTATTTTAGGATATTGAATATAATGTGCTGTAATGTGCTATACGGTAAAACCTTGTTGTTTATCTGTTACATATGTAGTAGTTCGTATCTGCTAATCCCAGACTCCTAATTTATCCCCCATTCCTGACTCCTTTCCTCTTTGGTAACTGCAAGTTTGTTTTCTGTGTCTGTGTGTCTCTTTTCTGTTTTGTATATAAATTCATGTTTGCCATATTTTAGGTTCCTAATATAAATATTGTATGGTAGTTGTCTTTCTCTGTCTGACTTCACTTAGTTTAATAATCCTGGGTTCATCCGTGTAAATGGCATTATTTCATGGAGCTTTTAAAAAATACATAGTTTAAGAGGGTAGCTGTGACTCCCTCCCTCCACTAAGTTTTCTCATGTTCCTCTTTGGCTTGCCTCAGAGGAGACAACTAATTAGGGAAACTTTCTAGTATTATAAATTACATGAATTAGATTAATGGTCTGTTTTAGTTTTCTGATTGGCAGCTAGATAAAGGGAAGTATATGTGGGTTTACTCCTTAAGACTCTAAAGCTTTCATAGCCCTTGGACACTGTTGGAACTGTAGCATGCTGCTGATAGCAGGCTGGCATCCACATCTCTTTGTTTTGACATTCTGCCCCATCATGCCCTGCAGAGAAAACATTCAGCCAACAACTGTCTTTCATTTGCCCAGGGGCAAAAGACCAACTAGATGACCTTCTATGTCAAAGGGAATATCCCACACATTTACTATATGCTATAAATGAAACATCTGCCACCAGCTTTTTAGCATCCTTTTTCCTGTACAATTTAAATAATAGCAGTCAAGTCAAAACAGTTTTCCTCTGTTGAGTGTTGCAGACAGAGCAGTTAAGGCTCACTTCTGTGATACCATCTCACTTGGGCCCCGCTTGCCATATTGGTTAACTCAGCTACCTGATCTGCCTTTGGTAAAGAATTTCAAGGACTCAGATGGCCAGTTTCTTAGTCGTGGGTCCAGTGCCTACCCCTGGGATGTGTGCCTCTTCCTGGTGTGTACTCTGAAGGGCCACCGAATATTCCTCTGTTTTAGGGAATACCTGCTGTCAAATACATAAACATTGAATGTCATACTTAAATAGTTGTATAAGTTTCCATGGGATTATTTTCAACCTTTAATATAATATTACAAAAATATAAAGAGATGATATAAATATCCAACAATAGGGGAGAAAAAGAATTATAGTCCATCTATTTGATGGATTTTTAATAGACATTTAAAAAATCATATTTTGAGACATTAAATAATATAGGGAAGTGCTTATGACATAATATTTCATGAAGAAAGTAGAGAGGAATCTTACTAAAATTGTTTTGTTTTTCTAATATACACAGAGAAAGGATTTGAAGGGAAAAGAACCAAAATGATAACAGTAGTTATTCTCCATGATAGCATTGGGCTTTTAGTTTTTCTTTCATCTTTCATGCATTGTCAGTTTTTCTATGATAAACAACAATGAAAGTTTATGAAAGGAAAAGTATATCATCCTTGACTTCATGTATGTTTTGAAGAATATTAAGACTAATGGATCCAAACCTGACATGTTTGAGCTGTTAACCATGGAGTGGATTTGTTATCTTTAGATAGAAAAGGCTGGGCTCAGTGATCTCTGAGGCAAATGTACGTGGACTGACGATTTATACATGAGTCCTTCGCTCTGGCCGATACACCCAGGGCTATGTACAGGTCCCGGCTGGCTAGAGGAATAAGACTGCTTGTCCCTTTTACATTTTTTTTTAATCACTTGAACACCAGTATTGTATTATTAGTAGTAAATTAGTGGCAACACATTCCATGTAGTTACGCCTGTCTCAATATCATGGTTGAAAACTGCTGTATTTGAGGAACCAATTCATTGACTTTGTGATTGGCGGGAGGTTCATTAGTATGTTAGTACAAGAGAGTTCTTGAAGATCAGTGTGGCTGTCAAAGTAAGGTCTGATGGTCGTTCACTGTGAAGGAGCAAGCAGTCCTTCAGGTCTTTGCATCGTCTCTCCAAGCTCCAAGGCTGTTTTCCAGTGTGCTGTGTACCACAGGCTGACAAATGGCTGCGCACAGGCCACAGCTGGCCCACTGCCTATTTTTGTAAAATAGTTTTATTGAAACATAGCCATGCTCATTCATTTCAGTGTCTGTGGTTGGATCATGGTGGCAGAGTTGAGTGGCTGTGACAGAAACTCTTTTGCCTACAAAGCCAAAGATGTTTGCTCCTAGCCAGTAACAGAGAAGTATGCTGGTAGATTGCTAAGGTGAGGAACTTGGCAGTCATCATTGCCTGTAGGCAGCCTACCAGGAAAGTTTGGAAACTTGCTAAAGGCTCTTTTGGTTTGAGAAATACGTATCTTACAAAATGGCCCAATTTCTGCCAGCTTGATTTCTGAATTCTTTACCCAACACCCAAGTTATTTAGAAACAGACTTACAATGTTGGTAGCCAGAAATAATTTTAATTTTGACATGAAAAAAATTCTAGATGTAAAAAAGCAACAAGGAAGATAAGTTATTTTTAAGTAAGTGCTGGGTTAGAAAGGAATCATGTAAATTAGAATGAGGTTTGCTCAAATTTTTTCTCTAGTGGTCAATTTTTAAGTATTTTAAGTGCAGAAAAAAATTATAGAAAATTTAGATGGACAAAGGAGGTGATGTATGACACAAATCACTGTTAAACGTTTGTTGTATTTTCAGTAAGTACATTTATATAGATGTGGCCATAGTATTTGTGTAATTTTTGTGTTTGTGTCCTGATTTTTCACCTAAATTACATTGAAATCATTTTCCCGTAACCCTGGTTTTCACATGATATGGAAGATTCCATGGCAGGTCTTTGTGATCGTTCAGTGAGCATCTGGGATCCAGTAGGTCAGGGTGCGCCACCTGAGCTGTTTTCCTGTAGTTCCAGGCGGGCCTGCACGCAGAAGAGCCAGCGCTTTTGTTTGTATTTGGCACAGTGCTCCCTCTAAAACACAGCCCAAGACTCGGGTTTCTTGGGGTTTGTTACTTGTTTCAGTTTCCTGGTTAAGGGACAGACTTTAAAACTGGGTAGAAAATGTAAAGTGGTCCATATTCTGTAGAAATGTTGAAGCAGTCTCTTCTCTGTTTCCATCCCACTTTTTCTTTCTTTGTTTTTGTGTTCAAGACAGATTAATCTCTCTTGTTTCTGGTGTTTATTCTTAGTAAGATATCAACTCTTTAACGTAGTTGAATAATGTTTGGCATGGAAAGTCATAAAGGAAAAGTATCCACGGTTTGCCTAGTACAGATGCATTTAACAAACCTGAGTAGAATTTAGAAATGAGGCAGAGATGTTTAGACCAGCCTCCCCAGCCCTGTCTTTTTATCAGCAAAGTAAGCAGGCCCTGGAAGGTTAAATGACTTCCCATCCCAGGGATTGAACTGGATCTCCTGCCTTGCAGGCAGATTCTTTACCATTGGAGCCATCAGGAAAGCCCTAAATGACTAGTCCAAGTAACCAGCTATAGAGGGGCCGTTAGGAGGACCAGAATGAAGTTTCCTTGACTGTTGGTGTCAGCCTTTGCTGTTACACCATGCTGCTTTAAAAAAAAAGTTTTATCAACCTGATTCATTTTTCGGTTTGTTTTAAATGCACATGCAGCTAATGTTGGCACAAAGATTGGCTAATTTTTGGTGCTAATTTTGTGTTCCTAACAAAAACTAAAAAAAAAAAATGTCTCAAATTTTTCTCTAGTGGTCAATTTTAAGTATTTTGTGTAAAATTTAGTCGGTGTGTTGTATGTGTATTTTCAGTAAGTACATTTATATAGATGTGGCCATAGTATTTGTGTAATTTTTGTGTTTGTGTCCTGATTTTTCACCTAAATTACATTGAAATCATTTTCCCGTAACCCTGGTTTTCACATGATATGGAAGATTCCATGGCAGGTCTTTGTGATCGTTCAGTGAGCATCTGGGATCCAGTAGGTCAGGGTGCGCCACCTGAGCTGTTTTCCTGTAGTTCCAGGCGGGCCTGCACGCAGAAGAGCCAGCGCTTTTGTTTGTATTTGGCACAGTGCTCCCTCTAAAACACAGCCCAAGACTCGGGTTTCTTGGGGTTTGTTACTTGTTTCAGTTTCCTGGTTAAGGGACAGACTTTAAAACTGGGTAGAAAATGTAAAGTGGTCCATATTCTGTAGAAATGTTGAAGCAGTCTCTTCTCTGTTTCCATCCCACTTTTTCTTTCTTTGTTTTTGTGTTCAAGACAGATTAATCTCTCTTGTTTCTGGTGTTTATTCTTAGTAAGATATCAACTCTTTAACGTAGTTGAATAATGTTTGGCATGGAAAGTCATAAAGGAAAAGTATCCACGGTTTGCCTAGTACAGATGCATTTAACAAACCTGAGTAGAATTTAGAAATGAGGCAGAGATGTTTAGACCAGCCTCCCCAGCCCTGTCTTTTATCAGCGAAGTAAGCAGGCCCTGGAAGGTTAAATGACTTCCCATCCCAGGGATTGAACTGGATCTCCTGCCTTGCAGGCAGATTCTTTACCATTGGAGCCATCAGGAAAGCCCTAAATGACTAGTCCAAGTAACCAGCTATAGAGGGGCCGTTAGGAGGACCAGAATGAAGTTTCCTTGACTGTTGGTGTCAGCCTTTGCTGTTACACCATGCTGCTTTAAAAAAAAAAAAAAAGTTTTTATCAACCTGATTCATTTTTCGGTTTGTTTTAAATGCACATGCAGCTAATGTTGGCACAAAGATTGGCTAATTTTTGGTGCTAATTTTTGTGTTCCTACAGCTAAAATCTAAAGAAGAAATGCTTAAAATTTCAAAATTCATTCAGTTTTCCATTGTTCTAGAGAAATGCTGTTTTAAGAGTTTTAAAAATTCTTGCTCTTGCCAAAGAGACAGGGGTGTACATAGTCCTGAACAGAAGGGAACCGTCCACTGGTGCCCTTGAAAGCTCACAGCGTCTCTGAGAATGTACCTCTGGTCAGGGCCACATGGGAGCTAGTCTGGTTCAGACACCCTGGAGCCACCCAGGAGGGAATGTGCTCTTTAGGACTAAACCTGGGGCAGGCCTAGCTGATATAAGAGCTTCAAATTGGAAAATTTGAGATTAGGAATGTAACCATCAACTTGCCCTGAGGAAAGGCCGCCAGTGGCTGCTAGAAAGGCCTGAGGTCCTGGGGTGTGGGCATGGCCATGGTGGTGAGTTCTGAGGGCAGAGGTGGCGTTGCTCTTCTTCAGGGGAAAAGGGGTATCTGGCGGATGCTGTAAGACACTGAATAGTCATGCTTTTTTTTCTTCTTCTCTAAATTCATTTGGCTGTTCTAAGCACACCAAAATGTTATAACTTAGTTTGTTAACACAGTTCTGCGTAGTTCGAGACTTGAGAGTCCCGGGGGGAAAAGGAGGAAACATTTATTTATTTATTTATTTATTTATTTATTTATTTATTTATTTATTTATCTTTTTGGGGGGTGGAGGGGGGAGGGAGGGGGATGGGTGGGCCACTTCTATTGGTCTTTCATTTCTCTATTTTCATCCGTCTTTGTTCTTTGACCCGTGTGGGCCTCCCATCGCGGTGGCGTCTGTCATCGCAGAGCGCTGGCTCTGGGCGTGTGCGCTCCAGAGCTCCAGCTCGGTAATTGGACACATCAGTCCAGCCGCTCCACGGCACGTGGGATCTTCCCAGGCCAGGGATCGAACCGGCGTCCTTTGCACTGCAGAGGGCCGTTAGGAGGACCAGAATGAAGTTTCCTTGACTGTTGGTGTCAGCCTTTGCTGTTACACCATGCTGCTTTAAAAAAAAAAGTTTTATCAACCTGATTCATTTTTCGGTTTGTTTTAAATGCACATGCAGCTAATGTTGGCACAAAGATTGGCTAATTTTTGGTGCTAATTTTTGTGTTCCTACAGCTAAAATCTAAAGAAGAAATGCTTAAAATTTCAAAATTCATTCAGTTTTCCATTGTTCTAGAGAAATGCTGTTTTAAGAGTTTTAAAAATTCTTGCTCTTGCCAAAGAGACAGGGGTGTACATAGTCCTGAACAGAAGGGAACCGTCCACTGGTGCCCTTGAAAGCTCACAGCGTCTCTGAGAATGTACCTCTGGTCAGGGCCACATGGGAGCTAGTCTGGTTCAGACACCCTGGAGCCACCCAGGAGGGAATGTGCTCTTTAGGACTAAACCTGGGGCAGGCCTAGCTGATATAAGAGCTTCAAATTGGAAAATTTGAGATTAGGAATGTAACCATCAACTTGCCCTGAGGAAAGGCCGCCAGTGGCTGCTAGAAAGGCCTGAGGTCCTGGGGTGTGGGCATGGCCATGGTGGTGAGTTCTGAGGGCAGAGGTGGCGTTGCTCTTCTTCAGGGGAAAAGGGGTATCTGGCGGATGCTGTAAGACACTGAATAGTCATGCTTTTTTTTCTTCTTCTCTAAATTCATTTGGCTGTTCTAAGCACACCAAAATGTTATAACTTAGTTTGTTAACACAGTTCTGCGTAGTTCGAGACTTGAGAGTCCCGGGGGGAAAAGGAGGAAACATTTATTTATTTATTTATTTATTTATTTATTTATTTATTTATTTATTTATCTTTTTGGGGGGTGGAGTGGGGAGGGAGGGGGATGGGTGGGCCACTTCTATTGGTCTTTCATTTCTCTATTTTCATCCGTCTTTGTTCTTTGACCCGTGTGGGCCTCCCATCGCGGTGGCGTCTGTCATCGCAGAGCGCTGGCTCTGGGCGTGTGCGCTCCAGAGCTCCAGCTCGGTAATTGGACACATCAGTCCAGCCGCTCCACGGCACGTGGGATCTTCCCAGGCCAGGGATCGAACCGGCGTCCTTTGCACTGCAAGGCGGTGTCCTTACCCACTGGACTACCAGGGGAAGCCCAGGAGGAAACATTTATTAAGATCTTTCCAGTAATCACTACGCAAGTATGGTAGCCTTGCCTTGGGGAAATGCAGTAGGTGGTTGGAAAGGATAGAGAAGATCTTTAAGAAATTTTAACTCATCCACTTAACACGGAGGAGTGTTTAACTAACACTTATACCCAGGAACTAACTTACATGACCACTTCTGGGCCTTAGAGAGATACTTTGGGAGTATATGGATTGATGACAGCATACTTTATAGATAGACTTTCTAATGTTCTGGTCCATCAGTGACTATATTGATTAGTGCGATGTTTTAGTAGGCTGTGATATGAATGTTTGTGACTCATCTCTTTCTAGTTTAAGCTGGTGGGTGAGCAGAATGTGACTCGCCTTCATTCGACTTTCTAGCCCTTATAAACCTTGTGTTTGTTTTATGGTTTTATGTTTCTCTTAAAGAGGGACAAAGATAGCAAAGCTAAAGCCAGTCGGCTTCTTAGATGGTGGTGGCACACATTGCCCAGGTGGTTGTGAAATTGTTCAACCTTAATTTGAGACTTAAACCCAGGGCCCAGACTTAATCAGACCTGTTTGGGACTTGAACCCACGCGGCCAGGACTCGAACCCAGCCAAACCCCTGGTAATTAAAATCACTCACCCAGTGTCTGGACCCACTGAGGTTCAGGTTCTTCATCTCTCTTTGCAGAGGAGAATTCAGCGAGAGACAAAGTGATAGGTAAGAAATCGATTTATTCAGATTCAGAGAAAGCACACTCCACAGACAGAGTGTGGGCCATGGCAGAGCAAATCCAGTGGCCCCGAAAACATGGCGTTCTTAGCTTTTATAGGCTGGGTAATTCCATATGCTAATGAGCGGGAGGGTTATTCCAGCTCTTTTAGGGAAGGGGTGGAACTGTCAAGGCGTCTCTGGGTGTGTCATTTAGCTTGCTGAGTGAGGATCAAGGTCTGGTCTGCCATCTTGGACCCATTTGATTCTAATGGGTTTATGCTGTGTCCTTGGGCTGTCATTCTTTTCAAAAATTGTGCCTTGCCCCTTTCCCTCCTAACCCTTTGACTAGCAGTTCTCTGTTTTTGTATTTTTGAATTTAATCTTTTCTCCAGATATTAGTGTTTGAAATTGTTGTGTAACCTCTCCTAATAGACTTGCTCCTTAATGTGGTCTTGCTGTTTGGGGAAAAACAATAGACAGTTTACACTGCTTCCTATTTTTCATTTCCCCACATTTTAAGAGGTACGTGTGTGTGCTCAGCCGTGCCTGACTTTGCAGGTCTGTGAACTGTAGCACACCAAACAAGAACACTGGAGTGCGTTGTCATTTCATCCTCTAGGGGGTCCACATCTTCGTCTCCTGCACTGGCAGGCAGATTCTTTACCATTGAGACACCTGGGAAGCCCCATTTTAAGACATCTACAGATAATTAAAAATCATACAAAGGGCCATATTTTTAGATACTGATTTTTCAGAAGCAGTTGAACACTTGCCATGGTGTGTTTGTTTTATGGTTTTATGTTTCTCTTAAAGAGGGACAAAGATAGCAAAGCTAAAGCCAGTCGGCTTCTTAGATGGTGGTGGCACACATTGCCCAGGTGGTTGTGAAATTGTTCAACCTTAATTTGAGACTTAAACCCAGGGCCCAGACTTAATCAGACCTGTTTGGGACTTGAACCCACGCGGCCAGGACTCGAACCCAGCCAAACCCCTGGTAATTAAAATCACTCACCCAGTGTCTGGACCCACTGAGGTTCAGGTTCTTCATCTCTCTTTGCAGAGGAGAATTCAGCGAGAGACAAAGTGATAGGTAAGAAATCGATTTATTCAGATTCAGAGAAAGCACACTCCACAGACAGAGTGTGGGCCATGGCAGAGCAAATCCAGTGGCCCCGAAAACATGGCGTTCTTAGCTTTTATAGGCTGGGTAATTCCATATGCTAATGAGCGGGAGGGTTATTCCAGCTCTTTTAGGGAAGGGGTGGAACTGTCAAGGCGTCTCTGGGTGTGTCATTTAGCTTGCTGAGTGAGGATCAAGGTCTGGTCTGCCATCTTGGACCCATTTGATTCTAATGGGTTTATGCTGTGTCCTTGGGCTGTCATTCTTTTCAAAAATTGTGCCTTGCCCCTTTCCCTCCTAACCCTTTGACTAGCAGTTCTCTGTTTTTGTATTTTTGAATTTAATCTTTTCTCCAGATATTAGTGTTTGAAATTGTTGTGTAACCTCTCCTAATAGACTTGCTCCTTAATGTGGTCTTGCTGTTTGGGGAAAAACAATAGACAGTTTACACTGCTTCCTATTTTTCATTTCCCCACATTTTAAGAGGTACGTGTGTGTGCTCAGCCGTGCCTGACTTTGCAGGTCTGTGAACTGTAGCACACCAAACAAGAACACTGGAGTGCGTTGTCATTTCATCCTCTAGGGGGTCCACATCTTCGTCTCCTGCACTGGCAGGCAGATTCTTTACCATTGAGACACCTGGGAAGCCCCATTTTAAGACATCTACAGATAATTAAAAATCATACAAAGGGCCATATTTTTAGATACTGATTTTTTTGGGGGGAAGGGAGGTGGGTTGGGGAGGGAGAAAGGTGAGTGGGCCACTTCTTTTAGTCTTTCATTTCTCTGTTTTCATCCATCTGTGTTCTTTGGCCCATTTGGGCCTCCCATCGCAGTGGCCTCTGTTGTCGCAGAGCACTGGCTCTGGGTGCACACGCTCCAGAGCTCCTGCTCGGTAATTGGACACATTGGTCCAGCCGCTCCGCGGCACGTGGGATCTTCCCAGGCCAGGGATCAAACCAGTGCCCCTTGCACTGCAAGACTGTGTCCTTACCCACTGGACCACCAGGGAAGCCCGATATTGATTTTTAATAGTCAGTGGACTCAGTATGATTCTGGTGTGAATAGCTGTGAAAAAGAACATGATATAGAGAGAATCCAAGAAGCCTTGTTTTGTCTATCATCTTAGAGACTGTAGACACAAAGCAAGGATGGAATTCAAAGCTGAGACCTGACTGGGGAAGAAATCAGACAGAGCAGTCAGTTCCAGAGGAAGAGCCTGTGAGCATCCCTGGGGCGAGTGCCTTGGAGGAAGGTGGCCTAATGCGGACTTTTCCAGCCCTCTCCCAAGTCCCGAAAGACTCCTATGTGGGGATACAGTAGTTTAGGTGGGAAAGGAGGTTACAAACGATTCTCTTGAAAGGTGGAAACACATCTTAAAAGAAGGTAATGGACCTCAAGGTGGATTGCTACAGAGGAGGAAGTAGCAAAACAGATCAGGTAGTATGACCCCATACAAAATATGGATAGGTATTGTTCTTTACATGCACAGAAGATTACTTGAAATAGTATATACTGAACGGTCAGTTATAGTTGATTATAGGATGTGTTTCTTTCTATGTTGTCTATTTCTGCATACTGTGAATTTTTGCACAGGCTTATTATGCCCATAGTAGAATGTAAGCTCGATGAGGCCAGGGACCTTCTTTTCTCTTGTGCCACAGTACATGGTGACTGGCGTAGGGTAGTTGCTCAGTAAATACTTGTTGAACAAACGTTAGCTTTGTGTAGGGAAAATGCTAGATAACGGGTGGGGGAGGAAAGACGGGCCTCAGTAATTGCAGTGCCGTGCCAGTGCTATGTAATTCAAACGCTTTTGAAGTTGGAAAACCTGAATGTTATGTTAGACCAGGCCAAGAACCTGCTATCCAGTGTCAAACTGTTGTTCTTGAATAAGTTGTTACTGATTTATTTCTGTGAAATAGAAAAACTTTCCACTCTAACCCCCCTTTCCTTGCTATGCAAGAGGTTCAGGAATATCTAAGAAAAAAAAAGTTCAGGAATTTCTGGAAGTTACAAGGACAAGGGGAGAGAACTCCAAGGGAATGCTGTTGAAAAAGCCATTTTGCTCTGGCAGTGGGTTGGTTGTGCTTCAGGGCCAGGGAGTCTAGGCAAAAGCCACATGTCAGCCAAGAACGCGGACGAAATTTGTTTGCCTCTTCTTACTCCTCTTTCCTGGTGGCTCTCGCCTTCTCTCTTCCTTCTTAGCCCTAGGCATTCTCTTTGTCTTTGTGGTAGCTGGAGAGAGAGCTCTGATCCCATGTTTCTGTTCCAGCCTTCCCTCAAAGGAAATCCCCTTGGTTAGAAAATGTGTGGAGGTGCCAGAGAGGAAGTGGTACATTGCTCGTTTTTTTTTTTTTTTTTTTTTCAATTTTTTTGTATTTGTACCTGAATATCTTTGCTGTGTGTAAGGAATAGTTTGCGAAAGAAAACCTGACCTTGGGACATAGTGACTGGGGCTTTGGGGCTTCACCCTGGCTGCTTTCCCTCTGTGTGCTGCGTTGTCCCCTGTGCTGACAGCCTGTGCTTCACAGTGACGTGCCTGCTGTGGTCCGTGTGAGTGATGGCTGCCAAAAGGGCTTCCTACTTCTATGGGCACATTTGATCGTTTATTCGTAACAGTACCATTTCCAGCAGAGAGGTAAAACTTAGTGAAAATACATAAAATTTCAGAAAGAAGATTATACCTAGAGATCTACATCTAATTAAATATGTTGTATATAGTTGCTGCTAAATTATTTGGAACTAATTAAGTGGAAAAAATAAGGAGTGGAGTGTATTTCTATTAATATTCAGTACATTTAGTCTCTGGGGAAACATTTCTGATTTATATTAGTCTAGCATTGTTTCTGAGCAGAATATTATCAGACCTGATTTATTTTCATTTTCTGCCATGCTCATAGTATTTAAGGCACCTGTAGGTTTTACTTGGCTAGCTTTATTATATTCATAATATAGTGTGAATTTATTTTAATCATTGCAGTGATTTAAAACTGTAATATTCTGGAATATAAATATAGCAATAGAAGCATAATAATTTTATACTTAAGCAGGCCAGTTTTACAACTTGAAAACCACACAGCACTTTAGAATCTGGGCATTAATGAATTTAAGGCAGCACTTCACTTAACAGCTCCATATCCAGGTGCTCGAAGAAGACAGTTATCTGTGTTGTATAGATAAGTTATAAAATAACACATAAATTATTTGATGGGGGAAGCCCACATTAGAAACACTTCTGTGTTGAGTACTGAGCATTTATTCTAACAACAGGGATTTCTGATTAGACAATTAGAAAATTTCCTCCCTAGAATTCAGAAGGAACTGCTACAAAATTTTGTGTTAAATTCTGAGTCAGTATGCCCTTTGGCACATAATGAATTGCGATTTCCAGCTAAGGAATTAGGGGTGGATTCCATGAAGGGGAGGAACTCCAGCGAAAAGGAACTGTGGTCTTTAGATGTTACTCATGCTATCATTTAGAAAGTGGCTGTTTGAACATTTTGGCAGCCAGTGTGGGTACATTTCAGTCTGCACAGATCACTCGGGGATCTCTGAGATGTTTCTTCTAGCCAGCTGGGACTCTCAGAATTGAAACAAGTTTTAGTTTCTTTTTTTTTAATGGGAGGAATGACAACTCCTCTCTCTCAGGTCGTGTCACCTTTCCTGGTAGAGTGTTGAAATAGATTTGAAACAGAAACACAGTATAAAAAACTGGAAAGTTCCTTGCCCTTCTTCTCCCGCTACTCTAGAGTGATGCTGTTGCTGATTCAGAATTTATGTTGTATACCATTTCCAGCAGAGAGGTAAAACTTGGGAAACTGGCTAAATTATTTTGGAACTAATTAAAAGTGGAAAAATAAGGAGTGGAGTGTATTTCTATTAATATTCAGTACATTTAGTCTCTGGGAAACATTTCTGATTTATATTAGTCTAGCATTGTTTCTGAGCAGAATATTATCAGACCTGATTTATTTTCATTTTCTGCCATGCTCATAGTATTTAAGGCACCTGTAGGTTTTACTTGGCTAGCTTTATTATATTCATAATATAGTGTGAATTTATTTTAATCATTGCAGTGATTTAAAACTGTAATATTCTGGAATATAAATATAGCAATAGAAGCATAATAATTTTATACTTAAGCAGGCCAGTTTTACAACTTGAAAACCACACAGCACTTTAGAATCTGGGCATTAATGAATTTAAGGCAGCACTTCACTTAACAGCTCCATATCCAGGTGCTCGAAGAAGACAGTTATCTGTGTTGTATAGATAAGTTATAAAATAACACATAAATTATTTGATGGGGGAAGCCCACATTAGAAACACTTCTGTGTTGAGTACTGAGCATTTATTCTAACAACAGGGATTTCTGATTAGACAATTAGAAAATTTCCTCCCTAGAATTCAGAAGGAACTGCTACAAAATTTTGTGTTAAATTCTGAGTCAGTATGCCCTTTGGCACATAATGAATTGCGATTTCCAGCTAAGGAATTAGGGGTGGATTCCATGAAGGGGAGGAACTCCAGCGAAAAGGAACTGTGGTCTTTAGATGTTACTCATGCTATCATTTAGAAAGTGGCTGTTTGAACATTTTGGCAGCCAGTGTGGGTACATTTCAGTCTGCACAGATCACTCGGGGATCTCTGAGATGTTTCTTCTAGCCAGCTGGGACTCTCAGAATTGAAACAAGTTTTAGTTTCTTTTTTTTTAATGGGAGGAATGACAACTCCTCTCTCTCAGGTACGTGTCACCTTTCCTGGTAGAGTGTTGAAATAGATTTGAAACAGAAACACAGTATAAAAAACTGGAAAGTTCCTTGCCCTTCTTCTCCCGCTACTCTAGAGTGATGCTGTTGCTGATTCAGACACCTACAGGAACAAGGCAGGGCCCAGGCCGGAGTGGGGGGGGACGGGGCAGGCTTGGCGTTAGTCCTAATCAGAGCTGCACCCAGCACCCGGGAGTCAGGAAGCCCGCGCCCTTCCAGACAGGACAGCCAGTTGTTGCTGCAGGGGGGTTGCAGGCCCAGTGTTGCTAAATATTCTGATATTTAGAAGAGACATCAAAAATAGATATCTTTATGTGAAATCTCACAGTTAAACATTTTTTTTTTATGTAATGTTGGGGGAAGGTCAAACAAAACATGTTTATGGGCCGGATTAGCTCACCTCTGCACCTGACCCTGTTATTCTTGGGTTTTGTTCCATTCCCCACTGACCCAGATCAGTTAAAACTGGACCCCTGTGGAAAGGACTTTTAATTAGGGGCTATCTGGTAATCCCACGAACTGATCTGTCATGTATTAATGGGAATTTTTTGGCCTTCTACCCTTGAGTTCCTTGTGCACCTGTTGACAACACCCCTCCAGAGTCAAAGACTGCCCCCTTTTTTGGTTGCATCCTCACTCCTGACCGTGAGGCTCTCAGAACCCTTAGAAGGAGAGGGGATAGTCTTAATCTAAGAAGGTAGTTTGGGTCTTTGGTGCTCCCCAAACCATACAGTGTAGAGGCCTCCTGTGCCTACGGGTGACTTCTTCCACACCAAGGTGTCTTTCTGCCATATTCTTGGAGCATACCCTCGAACAGGGGACGTGACATGGGTTATTCACAGATTTCACAGATCAGCTGATTTAGAATCTGGACTTAGACATAATTGCTTTGATAGGAACTGATGGATGGGAAGTAATAATTGATGTAGATTTAGGAACTGAGGCGTTTTCTACTTCAGAAAGTTAAGTTCCCATTTTTTGGAGTGACCTAAAAAGTTGAAGAAGTAAAACAGTTGGGTTTTCCCTGAGGCTTTCAAATTATTCTGGAACTGGCCTGCAACATGGGCAAATCTAAGAGTAACAGTGAATGCTGAAAAACCATGCAAAGCAAATAAACAGCTTCCTCTTTAAAAAAAAAAGTTTCTCCTAATCATAAAATAATTAGAATGTTAAAAATAAAGTACAGGTGTTGATTACTTCCAATTTTGAAAGTAGAGATGGCCACTATCTTAAATATACACCCTCTCAGTCTTTTTCCTTTTGCATATGTACTTACTCTTTTCACAAAATGATGCTCACACTATGTATAATGTTTTATAGTTATCTTTGTCCACTGACTATATTGTGAGCATTCTCCCATTGTCATTGAATATTCTTCCTCAGTGGTTCTTTAGTAGTTGTATGTCAGTCAGACACAGGAATGTACAGTTTATTTAGCCAGCCTTCTGCTGAATATTTAAGTGTTCCTGATTTTTTTCTTAGTATAAATACTGCAGTAACAAACACACTTTTATACAAATCTTGGTATGTACGCCAGTCTGGAAGTGGGATGCTGTTTTAACAGAGGAACATTTTGAAGACACTTGATACAAACTATCATTCCTATCTGTCCACATCCTTTAAGGACATTATTGAAAATACTTGTAAGGCACCCATAGCTTTATTCTTGAGGGGCTTCAAGAAGTCAGTTTCCTGTTTCCCTGTCTTGCCAGTGAAATCCTCTAGATTTCCTTTCCACAAAGAGTTGTGTTCCTTAATGGAAAAATGACCGCTTAGGGAGCAGAGACCTAAGGTACTGTGTAATAGGTTTCACCTAGCAGTCAAGTCATCAAAGTGTTGCTTATTTTTGGATACTTGTGCCTGGTAAGCAGTTGTAGTAACCACAGCAACACCTGAGGCAGCTTCGTTGCCTTATTTCCAAAGTTGTAGCTAATAGGATATACTGGAACAGCTTCAAGTCAGTGTAGGCCTCATTTAAGAAGAGAGACATTCGCATCTTTTTGTGAATGCCCCATGCTGCCCGTCTTATCAGCGTGAATGACCGGGAAAGCGGGGGAAAGGAAGGAGTTGGTGGAGAGGGCAAACAGTATTTCTTCTGGGGACAGAGCTTTGATTTATGAGCTCAGTTTCCTGTGGAGACAGCTGTGTGGTCCCTAAACAAGTCTTGTCTCATATGATTAATGTATGCCAGGGATCTCCTAATGGAATTAGATACTTCCCAAGATGAAGCGGTTACGCTTCACTCATTTTTCTTATGTGTACCTGCCTTCCTGGTGAGAGAATGACCCTTCACCCCTGTTTCCTTCAGCCACCATTTAAACTAAATGTCTGGCAGCCTGCTCTAGATAGGTTGTTTCCAGAGCCTCGTATATCACAACACTGACCCTGTTCTATTCTAAGCACTGAGGAGATGGACACAGAGGGTTAGAACATGGTCTTGGAAAGATTGGAAGAAACTTTAGAAGTACACTTTCAGATTCTAATTTTAGAGCACTGCTCCTGGCTTCAGAGAACTTACAGGCTTTTTAGAAATAAGATAACATGCACAGGAAAAGACTAAAAACCAAAACAAATCTAAAAACAGCACAGGGTGTGTGTGTCTGTGTGTGTGTATGCACAATGGAATATTGCTTGGCCATTAAAGAGAATGTGATGGTTTGGTGTGTATGCACAATGGAATATTGCTTGGCCATTAAAGAGAATGTGATGGCCTTAGAGGGAAAATGTCATACTGAGTGAAGTAAGTCAGACAGAGGAGGAGAAATATGACATCCCTTTTATGTGGATTCTAAAAAGAAATGATACAAATGAACTTGTTTACAAAACAGAAAGAGGCTCACAAATTCTAAAAGTTGTGTTCCTTAATGGAAAATGACCGCTTAGGGAGCAGAGACCTAAGGTACTGTGTAATAGGTTTCACCTAGCAGTCAAGTCATCAAAGTGTTGCTTATTTTTGGATACTTGTGCCTGGTAAGCAGTTGTAGTAACCACAGCAACACCTGAGGCAGCTTCGTTGCCTTATTTCCAAAGTTGTAGCTAATAGGATATACTGGAACAGCTTCAAGTCAGTGTAGGCCTCATTTAAGAAGAGAGACATTCGCATCTTTTTGTGAATGCCCCATGCTGCCCGTCTTATCAGCGTGAATGACCGGGAAAGCGGGGGAAAGGAAGGAGTTGGTGGAGAGGGCAAACAGTATTTCTTCTGGGGACAGAGCTTTGATTTATGAGCTCAGTTTCCTGTGGAGACAGCTGTGTGGTCCCTAAACAAGTCTTGTCTCATATGATTAATGTATGCCAGGGATCTCCTAATGGAATTAGATACTTCCCAAGATGAAGCGGTTACGCTTCACTCATTTTTCTTATGTGTACCTGCCTTCCTGGTGAGAGAATGACCCTTCACCCCTGTTTCCTTCAGCCACCATTTAAACTAAATGTCTGGCAGCCTGCTCTAGATAGGTTGTTTCCAGAGCCTCGTATATCACAACACTGACCCTGTTCTATTCTAAGCACTGAGGAGATGGACACAGAGGGTTAGAACATGGTCTTGGAAAGATTGGAAGAAACTTTAGAAGTACACTTTCAGATTCTAATTTTAGAGCACTGCTCCTGGCTTCAGAGAACTTACAGGCTTTTTAGAAATAAGATAACATGCACAGGAAAAGACTAAAAACCAAAACAAATCTAAAAACAGCACAGGGGTGTGTGTGTGTCTGTGTGTGTGTGTATGCACAATGGAATATTGCTTGGCCATTAAAGAGAATGTGATAAGGCCATTTGCAGCAATATGGATGGACCTAGAGAGTGTCATACTGAGTGAAGTAAGTCAGACAGAGGAGGAGAAATATGACATCCCTTTTATGTGGATTCTAAAAAGAAATGATACAAATGAACTTGTTTACAAAACAGAAAGAGGCTCACAAATTTTAAAAATGAACTTATGGTTGCAGGGGAGAGGGGATGGTTGGGGACTTTGGGAAACTCATGTATACACTGCCATGTTTGAAATGGATAACCAGCAAAGCCTATTGTATAGTGCATGGAACTCTGCTCAATGTTACGTACTAGCCTGGATGAGAGGGGGGTTGAGGGAGAATGGATACATGTATATGTATAGCCGAGCCCCTTCACTGTTCACCTGAAACTGTCACAAAATTGTTAATTGGCTATACCCCAATAAAAATCTTTTTGGTGTTAAAAAAAAATACATATATATATATATATATATATATATATATATATATATATATATATTTTTTTTTTTCTTAAAGCACAGGGCAGTGGCATTGTGACAAATGAAAGACACCAACAGTAAGGGCTTTCAGATTTTAGAAAAACAGAAAACTTTGGGCCCTTAGAAATCATCACCTCATTCTTTAGAGGTTTTTTGTTTTTTGTTTTTAATTTCTTAGCTGGGCCTTGAATGAGTGAGATTTGAAAATTAGAAGCCATTCCTCCAGGAGGGGTGGTATAATTAAAGACAAAAGGTGTCTGGAAACCAAGGAGTGGGTCGTTTTGGCTGGTTTGATGGGTATGTGGAAAAAACTCATCTTTCAGTCAGTTGGCTGTATAATTTGGAGATGAGCTTCTGAAGCCCCTTTTCTTACAGAGCAAGCAGCATTGTAAGTTCTGTGTTTTCTTGCAGGGCCTACAGCATCTCTGTCACAGCTTCTTAGAATTCAGAGATAATCATCAGAGCCAAGGCTCCTTATCTTCCTAATGGCCTCACGAGGTCAAGCTGGCACATATACAGAAATACACACTTAGATGTTTCACTGGCATGGGCATGAAGTGTGACTCAGAGTATTTGGGGAACCTAGTCATCCGTAGGTGACGTCCTGGCCAAAAAGATTTCCCTCTTTTTTGTAGGACTTGCTTCCCAGGTGGCACTAGTGGCAAAGAACCTGCCTGTCAGTGCAGGAGACATGAGATGTGGGTTTGATCCCTGGGTTGGGAAGTAAGTCAGACAGAGGAGGAGAAATTGTTTACTAAAAAGAAATGATACAAATGAACTTGTTTACAAAACAGAAAGAGGCTCACAAATTTTAAAAATGAACTTATGGTTGCAGGGGAGAGGGGATGGTTGGGGACTTTGGGAAACTCATGTATACACTGCCATGTTTGAAATGGATAACCAGCAAAGCCTATTGTATAGTGCATGGAACTCTGCTCAATGTTACGTACTAGCCTGGATGAGAGGGGGGTTGAGGGAGAATGGATACATGTATATGTATAGCCGAGCCCCTTCACTGTTCACCTGAAACTGTCACAAAATTGTTAATTGGCTATACCCCAATAAAAATCTTTTTGGTGTTAAAAAATACATATATATATATATATATATATATATATATATATATATATATATATTTTTTTTTTTTTGAAAGCACAGGGCAGTGGCATTGTGACAAATGAAAGACACCAACAGTAAGGGCTTTCAGATTTTAGAAAAACAGAAAACTTTGGGCCCTTAGAAATCATCACCTCATTCTTTAGAGGTTTTTTGTTTTTTGTTTTTAATTTCTTAGCTGGGCCTTGAATGAGTGAGATTTGAAAATTAGAAGCCATTCCTCCAGGAGGGGTGGTATAATTAAAGACAAAAGGTGTCTGGAAACCAAGGAGTGGGTCGTTTTGGCTGGTTTGATGGGTATGTGGAAAAAACTCATCTTTCAGTCAGTTGGCTGTATAATTTGGAGATGAGCTTCTGAAGCCCCTTTTCTTACAGAGCAAGCAGCATTGTAAGTTCTGTGTTTTCTTGCAGGGCCTACAGCATCTCTGTCACAGCTTCTTAGAATTCAGAGATAATCATCAGAGCCAAGGCTCCTTATCTTCCTAATGGCCTCACGAGGTCAAGCTGGCACATATACAGAAATACACACTTAGATGTTTCACTGGCATGGGCATGAAGTGTGACTCAGAGTATTTGGGGAACCTAGTCATCCGTAGGTGACGTCCTGGCCAAAAAGATTTCCCTCTTTTTTGTAGGACTTGCTTCCCAGGTGGCACTAGTGGCAAAGAACCTGCCTGTCAGTGCAGGAGACATGAGATGTGGGTTTGATCCCTGGGTTGGGAAGATCCCCTAGAGGAGGGCATGGCAACCTACTCCAGTATTCTTGCCTGGAAAATGGACAGAGAAGCCTGGTGGGTTACAGTTCATAGGGCTGCAAAGAATCGGACATGACTGGAGTGATTTAGCACGCACGCACACTTCCTGGAGAAATGTACTGCCCCAGAGTCTTCAAGTTCTGTGTTCTCAGTCAGGCCTCATAAAGCCTCAGGCTTTATAAAAACATAGAGGTACTGACTGTACACATTGGAGACTTCTGTACTTTCATTGATGTCGTACTGTGGCTGTAATTCACAAGAGATGAGGATTACAAACATTTAGATGTAAATGTCTGCATACCTTTTCAGACACTTAAAAACAATACCTCTTTCAACCAAAAGCTGACACTTGAATACTGTACTTTGTTTTACTACCACGTGTGCTTCAAAATACTCAAAAAGATGTTTTTCTTACTTAGCTTGCTTTGAAAGACTCAAGGTGCCTATAAGTAACATTTTGAGTTGGTCAAACCCCTGTCTTGTCAGATTGGGCACAAGTGGACGTATTTATTGGACACACAGACTCCAGCTTTGCTGTGTGCCCTGTCTGTATCCCAAGTGGCAGCGCTCTGGGGCAGCCTTCATAAGAGTGCTAAGCGCCACTGGAGTTATAGTTAAGATCTGTGTGATCCTTTCTCTTTTTAGGATGAGTTTGTAGCTCTGCTGGAGGAAAGTTCCTTTTATTTAATCATCTGCTGTGTAGGGAGAAGGGTAACATTTAACTCTGATAAATGGGTTTAAGCTTGGAGGGCTTTTTTAGCGCGTGTTTGTTTGTTCAGGCTGCGCTGGGTCTTCGTTGCTGTGCACAGGCTGTCTCTAGTTGTGGCCAGTGGGGTCTGCTCTCTAGTTGGCACACACTCTTTGCGGTGGCTTCTCTTGGTGTGAAGCTTGGGCTCTAGAGCGCAGGCTTCAGCAGTTGTGGCTCATGGGCTGTAGAGCATGCTTCCTCTTTCCTTTTGATTCCTATTCTTTCTTGTTAGGACTTGCTTCCCAGGTGGCACTAGTGGCAAAGAACCTGCCTGTCAGTGCAGGAGACATGAGATGTGGGTTTGATCCCTGGGTTGGGAAGATCCCCTAGAGGAGGGCATGGCAACCTACTCCAGTATTCTTGCCTGGAAAATGGACAGAGAAGCCTGGTGGGTTACAGTTCATAGGGCTGCAAAGAATCGGACATGACTGGAGTGATTTAGCACGCACGCACACTTCCTGGAGAAATGTACTGCCCCAGAGTCTTCAAGTTCTGTGTTCTCAGTCAGGCCTCATAAAGCCTCAGGCTTTATAAAAACATAGAGGTACTGACTGTACACATTGGAGACTTCTGTACTTTCATTGATGTCGTACTGTGGCTGTAATTCACAAGAGATGAGGATTACAAACATTTAGATGTAAATGTCTGCATACCTTTTCAGACACTTAAAAACAATACCTCTTTCAACCAAAAGCTGACACTTGAATACTGTACTTTGTTTTACTACCACGTGTGCTTCAAAATACTCAAAAAGATGTTTTTCTTACTTAGCTTGCTTTGAAAGACTCAAGGTGCCTATAAGTAACATTTTGAGTTGGTCAAACCCCTGTCTTGTCAGATTGGGCACAAGTGGACGTATTTATTGGACACACAGACTCCAGCTTTGCTGTGTGCCCTGTCTGTATCCCAAGTGGCAGCGCTCTGGGGCAGCCTTCATAAGAGTGCTAAGCGCCACTGGAGTTATAGTTAAGATCTGTGTGATCCTTTCTCTTTTTAGGATGAGTTTGTAGCTCTGCTGGAGGAAAGTTCCTTTTATTTAATCATCTGCTGTGTAGGGAGAAGGGTAACATTTAACTCTGATAAATGGGTTTAAGCTTGGAGGGCTTTTTTAGCGCGTGTTTGTTTGTTCAGGCTGCGCTGGGTCTTCGTTGCTGTGCACAGGCTGTCTCTAGTTGTGGCCAGTGGGGTCTGCTCTCTAGTTGGCACACACTCTTTGCGGTGGCTTCTCTTGGTGTGAAGCTTGGGCTCTAGAGCGCAGGCTTCAGCAGTTGTGGCTCATGGGCTGTAGAGCATGCTTCCTCTTTCCTTTTGATTCCTATTTACTGAAGTTAGCTTCAACGGTTATAAACTATTACCTCTGCCTCATTTCTTCCTGATCATTTGCTTCAAATTTAGGTTGCAGCTGTTGACATTTTAATTCAATCCCATGAATACACCTGAAGATTTTGTATTAACCTCTTAACACCATTTAATTAGTACTTGTTGGAGCTTCACACCAATAAATTATATATCTGCATTTTACCTAGTAAGTATTGACCTTTAACACAAAAGTGTTCAGTGTACCATTATGACAAATAGTTGTTATCTTTCTAATAAATGTCCCTGACATTTGACTGGCTCAGTTTAGTTCACTTTACTAATTCACAGAATTCTTTGAAAACTCATGTTAACGTTTTTTTATTGAGCATATGTAGGGATAGAGGTATATTTTAGAAAGTATGATTGTATAGTACATCCGTGCAATGTAATATTATGCAGCAATAAAGTTGTTTGTGGAATTTTCTAGTAGTGTGGAAAGGTGCTTAATATATAGGAACTATACACGTGGTACTTTTAACAGCAATGTTAAAAATACTTACATGTGTCGGGCTTCCCCTGGTGGTCCAGTGGATAAGGACACCGCCTTGCAGTGCAAGGGGCACCGGTTCGAGCCCTGGCCTGGGAAGATCCCACGTGCCACGGAGCGGCTGGACTGATATGTCCAGTTATCGAGCCGCATGCACCCAGAGCCGGCGCTCTTCAAGGACAGACACCACCGCGATGGGAGGCCCACAGGAGCCAAAGAACAAAGAAGGATGAAAATAGAGAAATGAAAGACCAATAGAAGTGGCCCGCCCGCTCCCCTCCCTCCCCAACATGACCCCACCCAAAATAAATAAATAAATAAATCTTTAAAAAAAAAAATACTTACATGTGTTAAGAAAGAGAAAGACAAGAGAGACATACAGAAATGAAGTAAACTAAATGCAAATAGAGGTTCTGTCTGGATGAAATGATTTTGAGTTATTTACATTATTATTCTTTATACTTTTCTGTTTGCAGGTTTTTTATTTTATGAATCCAATAAGGGATTATAAAGCATTTTAACCTTTACCTGCGGGCTAGGCGCAGGCTTCAGCAGTTGTGGCTCATGGGCTGTAGAGCATGCTTCCTCTTTCCTTTTGATTCCTATTTACTGAAGTTAGCTTCAACGGTTATAAACTATTACCTCTGCCTCATTTCTTCCTGATCATTTGCTTCAAATTTAGGTTGCAGCTGTTGACATTTTAATTCAATCCCATGAATACACCTGAAGATTTTGTATTAACCTCTTAACACCATTTAATTAGTACTTGTTGGAGCTTCACACCAATAAATTATATATCTGCATTTTACCTAGTAAGTATTGACCTTTAACACAAAAGTGTTCAGTGTACCATTATGACAAATAGTTGTTATCTTTCTAATAAATGTCCCTGACATTTGACTGGCTCAGTTTAGTTCACTTTACTAATTCACAGAATTCTTTGAAAACTCATGTTAACGTTTTTTTATTGAGCATATGTAGGGATAGAGGTATATTTTAGAAAGTATGATTGTATAGTACATCCGTGCAATGTAATATTATGCAGCAATAAAGTTGTTTGTGGAATTTTCTAGTAGTGTGGAAAGGTGCTTAATATATAGGAACTATACACGTGGTACTTTTAACAGCAATGTTAAAAATACTTACATGTGTCGGGCTTCCCCTGGTGGTCCAGTGGATAAGGACACCGCCTTGCAGTGCAAGGGGCACCGGTTCGAGCCCTGGCCTGGGAAGATCCCACGTGCCACGGAGCGGCTGGACTGATATGTCCAGTTATCGAGCCGCATGCACCCAGAGCCGGCGCTCTTCAAGGACAGACACCACCGCGATGGGAGGCCCACAGGAGCCAAAGAACAAAGAAGGATGAAAATAGAGAAATGAAAGACCAATAGAAGTGGCCCGCCCGCTCCCCTCCCTCCCCAACATGACCCCACCCAAAATAAATAAATAAATAAATCTTTAAAAAAAAAAATACTTACATGTGTTAAGAAAGAGAAAGACAAGAGAGACATACAGAAATGAAGTAAACTAAATGCAAATAGAGGTTCTGTCTGGATGAAATGATTTTGAGTTATTTACATTATTATTCTTTATACTTTTCTGTTTGCAGGTTTTTTATTTTGACTGGGTATCACTTTTCCAATAAAAATATGAATCCAATAAGGGATTATAAAGCATTTTAACCTTTACCTCAGTAAAGACTTAAAATATGGTGAACATTTAATGTTAAATTAATGCTTTGTGCAGAAAGATAATGAAAATTTTCCCCTCATTTTTAAAAAATTACTGAGAATTTCTCATCTAGCATATTATCCTACATGTCGTTATGTAGTTTCCTGTAGACCAGTGTTTCCTAAACTGGAGAATGCTGGTGTTAAATAACAGATTCATAGTTTTACAGAACTAATGGCAGCAATTATGAAAATCTTGAAGAATTTTAATTCTGTACCTTGTGAACTTAAGTTATTTAATCTTTGAAAATAAGCCTTTTATTGAAATATAACACACAACTGCAAAACTGTACAAATCTTAACTGAACAATGTATGAATTTTCGCAATATAAACATACCCAAGCAAGTCACTTTTGTTTCTCTTGCATGGTGCTGCTATTGTCTTTGATGAAATTTTCATAGTTCTCCACACAGAAAGTATTGTTTAGCGTTCTGTGGTCTCCAGAAGTTACACTCTTGATATTTTTGCATGTTTTGCTTTTATGACTATACTAACTCCTGGTTTATTTGTTTTTTTTCCTTACTCTTTTTCAAGGAACTCTACAGTTTCATTCAGAGTATTATTATTCTTAGTCCATGGTAGGAAAATTTGGCTTTTATAGATAAAAACTGGGGATAAAAAGAATAACTTCAAAATTATCGACATCTAGTGTTTGCGTTGGGGACTTCCCAGGTGGTGCAGTGGCATGGAATCTGCCTGCCATGCAGGAGATTCAAGAGACACAGGTTCAGTCCCTGAGTGGGGATGATCCCCTGGAATAGCACATGGCAACTTTCTGTAGTGTTCTTGGCTGGAAAACTCCATGAATAGAGGAGCCTGGTGGGTTGTAGTTCTTAGGGTCCCTTGGACAGAACTGAGTGCACGCACACACACACGCACACACACATAGCCTTTTGTGTATTTACTTTTTCTCTCACTTCCAGCTGTGGCACATGCTTTGCCCCAGTGGCAGGTTGTGTGGAACTTGATTCCTGGGCCTCTGCATGTGATACAGCCTGGGTTGCTAATCTGAAGGAGCAGATCAGCGGCCAGGGGTAAGTGTGTCAGGCCTGGAAATCCTAGATCAGGTTGGGAGGAACTTCAGAGATCATTTGCCTCCAGTGGAGAAACTGAGTTCTGAGAGGTTACATGCCTTGCCCGGGGTCACAGAGTTGGCACCAGAGCTAAGTCTAGAATCCCAGTCCTGTACCCCACTTGTAAACCATGCCAAGTCCCTAGTCTCTTCCGAAAGTTCATCCTCAAGGTCTGAAACTGAGTTCTCGAAAAAGATAAAATTACCTAGCACGTTCTTCAGCCAAACTTCTTCATGGAGATAACCTGACAGCATCGACCTGTTTTGGAAAATGTCCCTTGGGCTACTTTGGGTGAGTGAGCAATGGCGTTGGGGTAGTGTAAGTGCCAGTCAGTAATTGTTTAGAGCAGTTCCAGGAGTACATTCAACTGGAATAACCCCGGCAATAGGGAAAATGTGGCGTGACCCCTGCCCGGGTGTCAGGAGACCAGGCAGTGCCTCTGGAACACAAGGTCTCTCGTCTGTGCTCTCCTGGCTGCTGTGCCTGCAGATAACAATGAGATGCTTCATGACGTTCGGGTTTTGACATTTTGTTTCAGTTGGCTGAAGGGAGACAGGTTCATAAAACTGCTCTTTGGTTTTCTAAGGAATACCAGGCAACAGATGCATATATTTTATAAGTGTTGATCACTGTGATTGAGGGGCCATGGGGATTTAGTGTTTCGTGAAACCTGTTTATAAGGACCTAGTCTGTGAAGCTGGATCACCATTGCCCTCCAGAAGTCTTGGTTCTGTTGGTAGGTTGGATTAGTGCTGTGCGCAAGTCTCATCAAACTGATGTCTGTCTACCTGTAAGTTTGTAGGAAGAAGTGTCTTTTGAATCTCACCGATAGTCCTCCTTGGCCTGACCTGCAGTGCCGGTCTCCGCCGTCCAACCTCCAGGCCCCTTCTATCCTTCTTCCCTCTCTTCCCAGAGTGCAGACCTTTCTCAGACGCCAGACTGATTGCTCTGTCTCCAGATATCTGTGATTGTTGCTACATTTAAGCTTTTGAGTATGTTTCCCCTTGTTGAGAATGCCTTCTCCTCCCACTTTGCTTCTCTAAATCCTGCCCAACGTTCGAGGCCCAGCTCACTTCCCCTCTTCTCTCCTCAGAACTCATGTGCCACTTCTCCCCATGCCACACTGTGGCTGGTAGAAGCACAGTTTGGCCCGCCTGAGAAGAGAGTGGGCAGGGGGGCTAGGCTGCGCGTGTGACTTTAGGCTGGAACCTTCCCTGAATCAAGGTTTCTACATCTGTACAAACAGGACTAAGATGACAGGGTTATTCAAATCTTAGCTCATAGTTGTAAGTTTAAATGAATTCATACCATTAAAACGTATGGAACAGTGCCTGACAGGTAAGTTCTCATTAAATATTAGTTATTTTGTTTTTAGCATGTGTTCATTCAACCATGTCCTCCCTTATATTACGGTTTAATCATTTGAAATGTCTATTTATTGGTCTCTAGTGAAATCACAAAGTCCTCTCATGAAGAAAGGGGTTGGCATTGTACTTTCTGTTGACTCTTTTCAGCCATACCTGTGCACATAATAGTTTCACAATACACATCACTTAAAATGAAACTATTACTGTATAAAGAAAGTAGACGGAACAAGTAAGGGATTGGAAAGATAAGCTTCATTTCACAGATGGAGTTTTCTTAGGGTTCATGGGTCATGTAATTTGTCCCTTTTTTCGTGGTTGTTGAGTCTCGTGAGCTCCTCTGTCACAGTCACGCACGTGTGAACACCACTTACCTGCTTCAGGAGGTTGTCCCAGACACTGTTGCCGTCTTGGCCCACAGTGGGAGGGAAGCTCAGAAAGTAGTTTCTGGTCTATTGGAATATCTCAAAGCAGGTGGGTCCTGAGCTGGTTGCTATTAGCATATCTCCCGTGCTGAGGCGCGTGGGGAATTCACCAGCGAGGAGAGGCCCTTTCCTCCAGCCACCTTCCCTCTGCCTTCCCTGCCTCTTTTATTAGCAGCTCAGATACAGGTCACCATCTTCACCTGTCAGTGTTCACAAAGACTTGAGGGGACCCAAAGGTTGCCCTCTGGTGGGAAGGTGTGGGGACCCAGGCTGAAGCACTCAGGCAAAGGCTGATTGCAAACGGGAGCTGCAGTGAGGTGAGGAGCTGCCGCCAGGGTGCTCTGCCGTCCACCCGGCACTCAGGGGCTTCAGCCGCGGGCTCCCACAGAACCCCAGGGTTGCCCCTCAGTGACGAAGATACTGCATTTCTCCTCCTCCTAGGCTGGAACAAGACATTAAAAAGTTAAAGGCTGACCTGCAGGCCAGCAGGCAAGTGGAACAGGAGCTCCGCAGTCAGATCAGCTCTCTCTCAAGCACCGAGCGAGGGATCCGCTCAGAAATGGGCCAGCTCCGGCAGGAGAATGAGCTGCTGCAGAACAAGTACGTGCACCTTGTGGGCCTTTGGCCGTGAGCCAGGCAACCTCACGTCACTTCTGTTTTCAGGGATTGAAGCACAAGATTCATTGATGACAAAGGGATCTAGCAGAAGGGTTTTTTAAAATAAAATGTTTAAAATACTTAGCTGAGGACGAGATACTCACTGTGTTACAAAATCTATAAAAGCTTGTTTCATGGTACCAAAACACTTTAGTAATACTGTTTTGTCTTCTCTCATTTCATAACCTCTTCTCTTGGTTTATAATAGTTATTAAGGGACTTCCCTGGTGCTCCAGTGGGTAAAGAGTCCGCCTTGCAGTACAAGGGGCACCAGTTCGATCCTTGGTCCTGGAGGATCCCACATACCGTGAAGCGGCTGGGCCCGTGTATCCAAGTCAGCGCTCTGCAGTGCAGGCTCCCAGAGCCAGTGCTCTGCCACGAGAAAGGCCATTGCAATGGGAGGCCCACACATGCCAAAGAATAAAGATGGATGGAAATAAATAAATAAAATAAAAAGGTTTTCTTAAAAAATAGTTATTGAGGGGCTTCCCCTGGTGGTCCAGTGGGTAAGGACACCGCCTTGCAGTGCAAGGGGCGCCGGTTCGAGCCCTGGCCTTGGAAGATCCCACGTGCCGCGGAGCGGCTGGACTGATGTGTCCAATCACCGAGCCGGAGCTCTGGAGCACATGCGCCCAGAGCCGGTGCTCTGCAACGACAGACGCCACCGCGATGGGAGGCCCACAGGAGCCAAAGAACGAAGATGAATGAAAATAGAGAAATGAAAGACCAATAGAAGTGGCCCGCCCACTCCCCTCCCTCCCCAACCTTACCCCTGCCCAAAAAGTAAATTAAAAAAAAAAAAAAAGTTATTGAGGGCTTCCCTGGTGGCTCAGTGGTAAAGAATCCGCCTGCCAATGCAGGGGACATAGGTTCGATCCCTGATCTGGGAAGATCCCATATGCTTCTGGGCAACTAAGCCCAGATGCCACAACTATTGAGCCTGTGCTCTGGAACCTTGGAACCAAAACTGTTGAGCCCACATGCTGCAGCTGCTAAAGCCCCTGTGCCCTAGAGCCCTTGCGCAGCAATGAGAGAAGCCACTGTGCAACTAGAGTAGCGCCTACTCCTGGTGACTAGAGAAAAGCCCTCACGCAGCGACGGGGGTGTGGGTGTGGGTGTGTGTGGTGGGTGGGTGTGGGTGTGGGTGTAGTTACTGAGTTTTTGTGACAATTTGCATAAAATTGACCAGGAGTATTTCTGCCAGAGTTACTCTTACTCCTTTGAGTGGAAGTTTCCAGAGATTAGACTCTATTTACTTTTATTTCTGGAACTAAAAGAATGACACTGAACTTTGACTTTATTTGAAGAGGCAGGCCAAAAGCCAGCTCTTCTTTTATGCTTTCTGTTCATTCATTCTGGAATTACTTCTTGACTCAATGTGAGTCTTTTTTTTTTCTTTCAATCTCTAAGCAGTGGGTATCTGATGTAATGATTGCCACTATAGGTGCCGAGCTGTTTGGGTTTTCCCTTGAAAGAGCAGTCATTCATCATTTTTCAGGGAATGTAGCTCAAAAACTATATAGGCAAATAACCTTTCCGTTGCTTCTGACCCACGTATGTGTAGGATGGCTCTAGTATTGTTACATAGAGCACATCTTACCTTGTATTAATCTAGTGAGAAAAATTCACCTGATGTTGATCTGTGAAGCCAGCCGGGAGTGGTAGTCGCAAGGCAGGGAGTGTGGCTGAAATGTCTGTCTGAAGTTAAGCATCCTGTGATTCTAACTACGAGATCTGTTTTGAGAAACTCTGAGAAAACATCTCCCCAGCTGAAAAGGAACGGCTGCAATAGGCTGCACCATATTGTATTCAGGCGAAGAAAGCTTCCCCTCCCACCCTGTCCCTCAGTTTCAGTGGGGCTGGCTCCATCGGCTCTTCCTTGGTCTCAGACTAAAGTTCTCTAGAGCAGTGCAGTTAGTTCTCCTGTTAGAATCAGTTCCTCCCTCTGTTAGAAACGTGTTTTATCCTCTTTTTTTGGATTACCTTCTGTAGATCACTTACATGAATAAACCAGAGGCTAGGTCCAGTTCTGTATCTGATAAGGCAGCTTGTTTATTTGTTTTTAAGAATTGTTAAATGAGAATGAGGATGACTTTTCCCTGGGTGCTCCAGGAATTGGTATCTGTGATTTTTGCTAATCAAATCTCCTGTTTGCTTTGGCCTTAGAAAGTTAAAGAGGAGCTGTGTTTTTCCAGGGTTTATGGCAGACGCTTCTAATTGTAAAATTGTATGACAATCATTTCCATATAGGTTACATAATGCTGTGCAAATGAAGCAGAAAGATAAGCAGAATATCAGCCAGTTGGAGAAAAAACTCAAAGCGGAGCAGGAAGCCCGAAGTTTTGTAGAAAAGCAGTTAATGGAGGAGAAAAAAAGGAAGAAGTTAGAAGAAGCGACTGCTGCCCGGGCTGTCGCATTTGCTGCTGCATCTAGGTAGGTCCATGCCACCTGTGTGGCTTTCCCTGGACTGAGAATGGGAATTTGATGGCTTGCACAGGACTGGAAGTACACAATCGTGCATGGATGGATTGCTTTTAAGTATTGTTGTATTACCGGGTTTAAACTCCCCCTGTGCAAGGGGGAGTGAAGCTTTCATGACGACTTCCATCTGTCAGTGACCTCCTCTCTAAAGTAAGATAAAGCAGTCACCATGCTTTCCACACCTTGAAGGCAAAATGCTGCTCAGAAAGGGGTTTCCAGTCACTTTCTCTAAGACCGATAACTATTAAATGCTTTGGGAAGACCTGTCTGGACTTCTGTTCCCTTGCAGAACTGTCATTACTCTCTCCTCTTCGTTGTGTGTTTCTGGAATTTTTGTCTTAAAATGGAACAGAGATAAAATCTTGGTTCCCAGGCGCTGTGTTCTGACAGCTCTTGTCTTTGTTGGGCATCAGCAAGCTGTCAAATGGCCCAAAAGAGATGGGGAAAGAGTTAAGAGCTTCTTTTTCTCCCTCTTTCTCTTTGACTTTTTCTTTTTTCTTCATTTTTTTTTTTGTTTGTTTGTTTCAGTGGGGTTATCGGCTCTTCCTTGGTCTCAGACTAAAGTTCTCTAGAGCAGTGCAGTTAGTTCTCCTGTTAGAATCAGTTCCTCCCTCTGTTAGAAACGTGTTTTATCCTCTTTTTTTGGATTACCTTCTGTAGATCACTTACATGAATAAACCAGAGGCTAGGTCCAGTTCTGTATCTGATAAGGCAGCTTGTTTATTTGTTTTTAAGAATTGTTAAATGAGAATGAGGATGATTTTTCCCCTGGGTGCTCCAGGAATTGGTATCTGTGATTTTTGCTAATCAAATCTCCTGTTTGCTTTGGCCTTAGAAAGTTAAAGAGGAGCTGTGTTTTTCCAGGGTTTATGGCAGACGCTTCTAATTGTAAAATTGTATGACAATCATTTCCATATAGGTTACATAATGCTGTGCAAATGAAGCAGAAAGATAAGCAGAATATCAGCCAGTTGGAGAAAAAACTCAAAGCGGAGCAGGAAGCCCGAAGTTTTGTAGAAAAGCAGTTAATGGAGGAGAAAAAAAGGAAGAAGTTAGAAGAAGCGACTGCTGCCCGGGCTGTCGCATTTGCTGCTGCATCTAGGTAGGTCCATGCCACCTGTGTGGCTTTCCCTGGACTGAGAATGGGAATTTGATGGCTTGCACAGGACTGGAAGTACACAATCGTGCATGGATGGATTGCTTTTAAGTATTGTTGTATTACCGGGTTTAAACTCCCCCTGTGCAAGGGGGAGTGAAGCTTTCATGACGACTTCCATCTGTCAGTGACCTCCTCTCTAAAGTAAGATAAAGCAGTCACCATGCTTTCCACACCTTGAAGGCAAAATGCTGCTCAGAAAGGGGTTTCCAGTCACTTTCTCTAAGACCGATAACTATTAAATGCTTTGGGAAGACCTGTCTGGACTTCTGTTCCCTTGCAGAACTGTCATTACTCTCTCCTCTTCGTTGTGTGTTTCTGGAATTTTTGTCTTAAAATGGAACAGAGATAAAATCTTGGTTCCCAGGCGCTGTGTTCTGACAGCTCTTGTCTTTGTTGGGCATCAGCAAGCTGTCAAATGGCCCAAAAGAGATGGGGAAAGAGTTAAGAGCTTCTTTTTCTCCCTCTTTCTCTTTGACTTTTTCTTTTTTCTTCATTTTTTTTTTTGTTTGTTTGTTTTTGACTGGTGAAATTCATTTGCATGGTGGGAGTCAGTTATGGGTTTACAGATGCAGTGTGAGGGTAAACCATTATTTTATTTAAGTTTCTATCTATAAATTTGCATCTATGTGATAAAGTTCTGTGTTTGGCTTTTTTGTATTTGGCATGTTTTGGGTTCTGGCATTTGTAGGATGGCTTCCCTTTTAGCTCAGTCGGTATAGAATCTACTTACAGTGTAGGAGACCCTGGTAAACCAGCAGTCTTTCTCCTGTGTGATCCTGCCTTCCCCAAACTCTGGACTGCACATAACTGAGCTAAGTTGACCCATCAACATCTTTAAAGACTCACAAGACCCTTTACTAACTTGTCTAGGATGTGAGGGGTTTTGTTTGTCCATTCATTTAAAGATTTGTAAGCATTTCCGAAGCACTTACATTGCAGGAGATTTTCCAGAACAGTCATCTGATGTGGCTTGCACTATCCTTAATTCATCTAGCAATTATTCTTTAAAAAAAAAAAAGTCCCTGAGAAGGATATGACAGTTCTTTAACCATGCTGTTTAGGTCTCTTCTGGATGAGAATCAATACATTGGTTTCAGTCTCTAACATTAATCTCTTCTGCTTTCAGTTAAGCTTATTGTCTTTGGCCTCCTCTTCTTGGGTGGTTGTTGTTTGCCATCCTTGTTATTATTCTTAAATAAATCTCAAGGCTAAATAGTGTCCCTTTGGACCTTCCTTTTTGTAGGCAAAGGACACCTACTTTCTCCACGAGGCTGTTTCTGAAACCTCATCAGCTCATCAACTTTGAGCTGGCTGTTGCCATCATCTCTTTAGGTTTGTCCTTAGCCCTGAGAAGCAACTTTTGTGCTCTCCCTTCTTTTTCTGTTTGCTCCAGGCTTGTTAAATCCTCACAACTAAGAGGTGAGGTTCCTAACGAGTTGGCCCTCAAAAGTGAGAATGTTTTTAGCTCACTGCCCTCTGCTGGAGACTGCACACATTTGGTTCTGTCTTGCTCAGCTTTTGTGCATTGTCTCAAGTCATGTCGCCTGGTGGGCAGCTTGCTGAATTGGCAAGGTGGAAAAGCCTCAGTTCTTACCCCAGTTTTGTGATGTACAAGTTGAGAACCTTGGAATTAGTAGACTGTCTAAATAGTGTCAGTTTTCTACTCTGAAAATTGGAATAATAAACCCAACTCCAGTAAAGAAAGTTGTATGGGTGAAGTACTAGCTTGGCACTTGGCTCATAGAAGATACCCAATTAGTAATCATGTGATAAAGTTCTGTGTTTGGCTTTTTTGTATTTGGCATGTTTTGGGTTCTGGCATTTGTAGGATGGCTTCCCTTTTAGCTCAGTCGGTATAGAATCTACTTACAGTGTAGGAGACCCTGGTAAACCAGCAGTCTTTCTCCTGTGTGATCCTGCCTTCCCCAAACTCTGGACTGCACATAACTGAGCTAAGTTGACCCATCAACATCTTTAAAGACTCACAAGACCCTTTACTAACTTGTCTAGGATGTGAGGGGTTTTGTTTGTCCATTCATTTAAAGATTTGTAAGCATTTCCGAAGCACTTACATTGCAGGAGATTTTCCAGAACAGTCATCTGATGTGGCTTGCACTATCCTTAATTCATCTAGCAATTATTCTTTAAAAAAAAAAAAGTCCCTGAGAAGGATATGACAGTTCTTTAACCATGCTGTTTAGGTCTCTTCTGGATGAGAATCAATACATTGGTTTCAGTCTCTAACATTAATCTCTTCTGCTTTCAGTTAAGCTTATTGTCTTTGGCCTCCTCTTCTTGGGTGGTTGTTGTTTGCCATCCTTGTTATTATTCTTAAATAAATCTCAAGGCTAAATAGTGTCCCTTTGGACCTTCCTTTTTGTAGGCAAAGGACACCTACTTTCTCCACGAGGCTGTTTCTGAAACCTCATCAGCTCATCAACTTTGAGCTGGCTGTTGCCATCATCTCTTTAGGTTTGTCCTTAGCCCTGAGAAGCAACTTTTGTGCTCTCCCTTCTTTTTCTGTTTGCTCCAGGCTTGTTAAATCCTCACAACTAAGAGGTGAGGTTCCTAACGAGTTGGCCCTCAAAAGTGAGAATGTTTTTAGCTCACTGCCCTCTGCTGGAGACTGCACACATTTGGTTCTGTCTTGCTCAGCTTTTGTGCATTGTCTCAAGTCATGTCGCCTGGTGGGCAGCTTGCTGAATTGGCAAGGTGGAAAAGCCTCAGTTCTTACCCCAGTTTTGTGATGTACAAGTTGAGAACCTTGGAATTAGTAGACTGTCTAAATAGTGTCAGTTTTCTACTCTGAAAATTGGAATAATAAACCCAACTCCAGTAAAGAAAGTTGTATGGGTGAAGTACTAGCTTGGCACTTGGCTCATAGAAGATACCCAATTAGTAATCATGTTAGATCATTTTTGAGATTATAAAAGAACAGAGAGAATGAGAAGACTGAGCAAAAAGCTGAAGTCTGACTCTGAAGGTTAAGAAAAACATCAATCCTGAAATAAGTTTAAATCTAAACTCGTTTAAATTCTCTTTTTCTCTTCTCTTCTTTTTTAAAAGGGGAGAGTGTACCGAAACCTTACGGAATCGGATCAGAGAATTAGAAGCAGAGGGCAAAAAACTCACAATGGACATGAAGGTGAAAGAAGACCAGATCAGAGAACTAGAACTGAAAGTTCAGGTAAAGGAGGAACAGCAGGCTTGATCGCTCTCGAATTCCTCTTCTGTGTTAGGTTTGCACTCTTGTGCTGGTGATAGATGACGGTAGATAGCTTATGGAGAACAGGGTCGGATTCGTGCCCTCCAAAGGAGAAAATTTCATTTTGGGATCAAAAGACTTGGCTTGATCACTCAGAGCTTCGTGCAGCAAAAGTTTAATTAAAAAAGAAAGGGATAGAGAAAGCTTCCAGCAAAGGCACTGGAAGCAGGGGGATAGGTGAGTACCCCTAGCAACTAGTTTTGGCGAGACATTTTGTACTTTTTCAGTTGGTTATAAACAGTAGATCAAAAGAATTTTTTAACGTGATAAAGGTCTTACCACATCCACACCCACAACATACATCTTTAGATAACGTAGGTACATGTTAAGGAGAAGCATGTCCTCCAGCAAGATACATTGTTGTTATAAACATTAGCTCTGGGCTCAAAGAAAGTCTTAGGCAAAATAGATTATTGTCATAGGCGTGACAATCAAGGTGAAGGCACCTTGGCTAAAAATGTTTGTTTACCCTCCTCGTCCTCCTTGGAAACTGCTGGCCTCCTTACCAAGTCTGCCTGTTCACCCCTTTCACTGCCATGTGGAGCTAGTACCTGCTAATATAAGCCAAACCCCACTGCCTCTGAAAGTGTCCATATGACCAAAAGAAGCTCTCATCTTGTCCAGTTCATTCAAGTTGTATTTAATTTAGCCGGGTTCTTAGATAAGCCAGAAGTGTTGATGATCCTTGACGTGTTTTATATCACAATTTGATTTACTGAAGATTCATTTCAGTTTTTCAGATTATAGGCCAGATTAGTGTGCTTTGAAACTTAAACACTTTTTCATACCCCCAACCCTCTGTCCATTGCCAGGGAGTTGGCCATTCTGGATGGCTCCACACCCACAGATAGCCACTCAAGACAGTATTTGGGGAAGAAAACTGCCAGTCCTATGGCAGTGCCAGTTTGGGGGCTGTGTGCACCTTGGCCAAGAATTTGGTGCTGGGTCTTTAAAGGGACATTTAAAACTAATGTCATAAGTTGTAAAGTTATAGTAATTTGAGTCATATGGGGCCCATAGAAAATTAGTGGCAAGTAGAATAGATGACCTAGAGACAGAGCCTAAAGTGTGCTGTGGAAGTGGCATCAGAGATGGATAGAACGGCAACGGTTAGTCAGTGAAAGATCCCCTGGAGGAGGGCGTGGCAACCCACTCCAGTATTCTTGCCTAGAGGATTCCAGGGACAGGAGCCTGGCAGGCAGCAGTCCATGGGGTCGCAGAAAGTCAGACACGACTAAAATGACAGACCATGCATGCACACATAAACACATACACTCCCCGCCACTGATGTTTTAAGTGGGTTTATTTTGGAGTATACCCTGTCAAAATAATTCAACATTTTTACCATTTTTAGTATAAGTTGAGAATAGAGTTGTGGCTAAATTGACTATAGCATTTATAGCACTGTTTGCAGCTGGCAGCAGGGGAAAGTGCTTTGTGGTTCTGAGTTCGGATTTTAGGAAAGTGTTTTATTTGAAGACAGAATCCACTGTTATCTCGAAATAACCCAACATAGTCAGTGTTTTTGTATGTACACATCACTGTATAAATACATTTTGCACTCCTCGGAGGGGTGAGGTCTGAACTCACAATGCAGCAGGATTCTGTGTTTTAGGGACCAGGTCAGTAATAGTGGGATTTTATTTGTGATTTCAGGCTGATTTGTAGACATCAATGCCCAAACTGTCTTGTAACACTGCTGCTTTAATGATATTGATAGGAGCTTCGAAAGTATAAGGAAAATGAGAAGGACACGGAGCCTCTGAAAGTGTCCATATGACCAAAAGAAGCTCTCATCTTGTCCAGTTCATTCAAGTTGTATTTAATTTAGCCGGGTTCTTAGATAAGCCAGAAGTGTTGATGATCCTTGACGTGTTTTATATCACAATTTGATTTACTGAAGATTCATTTCAGTTTTTCAGATTATAGGCCAGATTAGTGTGCTTTGAAACTTAAACACTTTTTCATACCCCCAACCCTCTGTCCATTGCCAGGGAGTTGGCCATTCTGGATGGCTCCACACCCACAGATAGCCACTCAAGACAGTATTTGGGGAAGAAAACTGCCAGTCCTATGGCAGTGCCAGTTTGGGGGCTGTGTGCACCTTGGCCAAGAATTTGGTGCTGGGTCTTTAAAGGGACATTTAAAACTAATGTCATAAGTTGTAAAGTTATAGTAATTTGAGTCATATGGGGCCCATAGAAAATTAGTGGCAAGTAGAATAGATGACCTAGAGACAGAGCCTAAAGTGTGCTGTGGAAGTGGCATCAGAGATGGATAGAACGGCAACGGTTAGTCAGTGAAAGATCCCCTGGAGGAGGGCGTGGCAACCCACTCCAGTATTCTTGCCTAGAGGATTCCAGGGACAGGAGCCTGGCAGGCAGCAGTCCATGGGGTCGCAGAAAGTCAGACACGACTAAAATGACAGACCATGCATGCACACATAAACACATACACTCCCCGCCACTGATGTTTTAAGTGGGTTTATTTTGGAGTATACCCTGTCAAAATAATTCAACATTTTTACCATTTTTAGTATAAGTTGAGAATAGAGTTGTGGCTAAATTGACTATAGCATTTATAGCACTGTTTGCAGCTGGCAGCAGGGGAAAGTGCTTTGTGGTTCTGAGTTCGGATTTTAGGAAAGTGTTTTATTTGAAGACAGAATCCACTGTTATCTCGAAATAACCCAACATAGTCAGTGTTTTTGTATGTACACATCACTGTATAAATACATTTTGCACTCCCTCGGAGGGGTGAGGTCTGAACTCACAATGCAGCAGGATTCTGTGTTTTAGGGACCAGGTCAGTAATAGTGGGATTTTATTTGTGATTTCAGGCTGATTTGTAGACATCAATGCCCAAACTGTCTTGTAACACTGCTGCTTTAATGATATTGATAGGAGCTTCGAAAGTATAAGGAAAATGAGAAGGACACGGAGGTGCTAATGTCTGCGCTCTCGGCCATGCAAGATAAAACACAGCACCTGGAGAACAGCCTGAGCGCAGAGACAAGAATCAAGCTGGACCTGTTCTCCGCGCTGGGGGATGCAAAGCGACAGCTCGAGATTGCCCAAGGTAGGCCAGCAGTGCTCGGTCAGGAATGCCTGGGGACACAGAGGGCAGGCTCCCCTAGAACTCACACCAAAGGCATTACCATTTCCCCTTCAAGCAGCTTGGTAAGTGCCCACTATGGACATCGGGGAATCATCAGCGTTAGCTCCCTTGCCAACATATTTTGAGATGAGAACGTGTCAAGTGCAGAGCACACAGAGAGGAGGATGAGTTCCTGTGCTCCAGGAGCTCAGAGTGTTGTAGAAGAAATAAGTCGAGAGCTGCAGAGTCGCCAAAGCTGCCAGTTAACAGGATGTGCGGGGTCCCTGGGGACACACACAGAGCCAGGTACTCAGCAGTCTGGAGAGTTAGAGAGGGCCATTTCTCAGGAGAGCTAATGTCTGACCTGGGCCTTGAGTTATGAGAAGGGCTTAATCCAGTGAAGAAATGGTGTAGTGAGCGGGGAGGGGTAGAGAGGCATTTGAACAGAAGAAACAGCTCAAGCAAGGCCAGGGAAACTCGGAGGGCTTGATGTGTTCAGAGCAGCAGCCGGCTGTGCCCTGCTGGAGCGAAGGCGCAGATGAGGGGGTGGAGGGCGGAGGGTCTGGAGGGCAGGCTGTTGCCTCAGCAGATGTTACTGAGACTTTGTGTGTGCCAGGCCCTGTGAGCATCCCTGAGGGGACAGATAGTAACAAGCAGTTGTGTAATAACGTGATGGGCGCAGTGAAGAAAATAAAGCAGTGGCAAGGGAGCATGCGTGTGTGTGTGCGTGTGTGTGTGAGTGTGTGAGTAGGGCTGCTGGTTTGACATGGAGGACATGGAAGAGCCTTTGAATAGGCTAGCATTCAGGTAGCATTTGAATAGGTAGCATTTGAGCAGAGGCTGAGAAGAAGAGAGTGAGCGAGCAGGTAAGTCTCCAAAGGAAAAGCTGGTTGAAGGGAGCTTGAGTCATGACCAGGGAGGGGGCTACAGCCTGGGTGATGGGGGAGAGTTTTCAGGATCAAAAGTAGCTGGAGGCACATTCTGCCAAGCTTTGCAGCCTGTGGAAAGAACTTGGCTCTGAGTGACAGGGGAAGCTTTGGAAGGGTTCTGAATAGAGACCTGACGTGCTCTAATGAAAAGAAATTTAGATTTTGTTCAAGAAGTTGATCAACCACCAACAGACTACAGAAAAAAAAGTTTTCCAACAGTTGACTTGTTAGAAGGAAAAAAATATCTCAACAGTTACTCGCAGAGCGTTCACACTTGTCTATAAAAAGTGTTTTACTAGAAGGTAAAGGGGAGATGAGGCGAACAGGGCATACTCAAGTTGAGGATCCACTAAGGTGGAAGTGTTAGTCGTTCAGTCGTGTCCAGCTCTTCGGGACCCCATGGACTGCAGCCCGCCAGGCTCCTCTGGCTGCGGGGCTCTCCAGGCGAGACCCCTGGAGTGGTTGCCGTGTCCTCTGCCAGGGGCTCTTCCCGACCGAGGGGTCAGACCTGAGTCTCCTGCATTGCAAGTGGATTCTTCACCCTCTGAGCCACTAGGGAAGCCCCACTAACGTAGCAACACTCAAACCTTTGGTCTTAGGGATCTCTTTACACTCTAGACACATTATTGACCAGGGGATTTTTGCAGAAACTCATGCCTGTGGTGGTAATACATCTCCAGTCAATGATGTGTTAAAATTGAGAACCCTGGGGAGGTGTTTCAGGTGTGTGTTCAGTCTGTTATTTTATTGCCTTGTTGCTGTTGAAAGACTCCACTAAGACTCAGGAGGGAATGCGCACGAAGAAGGCAAGTGATGTCTCAGTCCTAGCGTGAGGACAGCGTGGACGCTGTGGGAAGTGCCGCACAGGGAAAGACGTGCACAGGGTCCGCCCCTGCCAGGTGGGGGCAGGAGGCTTGAAAGGCCAGAGGAGAGGTCAGGGTGGCTTCCTAAGGGAGGGGCCATTGAACAGACTTTCAAGGGTGAATTCTTTTTTTTCCTTTGCAGACTTTAAGCTTTTTATTGTGTATCGGTGTGTAGCCAATTAACAATGCTGTGGTAGTTTCAGGTGAACAGTGAAGGGACTCAGCGAATGGATACATATACAGGTATCCATTCTCCCCCAAAACCTCCCTTCCATCCAGGCTGACACATACCATTCAGTAGAGTTTCATGTGCCATACAATAGGTCCTTGTTGGTTATCCATTTTGAATATCGCAGTGGGTAGGTGACCTTGAATGGTGAATTCTGAGATCACAGAATGGCAGGGAATAATATTGTTACTTGAGGGAACAGCGTAAGCAGAGAAAAGAAAGTGCTGAGAATGTCCAGGGGAGCAGTCCAGTGGCCTGTAGCTGAGGGACATGCAAGAAGAGAGCAGGATGTTAGGAGAACCATGAATGAAGCCATGCTAGAGGATGTCACCCCTGGGTTTTCAGGAGGAAGGAGGTGATGTGTGTTGCTGGAACCTTGGAAGAAGAGTGAAACAGATTCAAGGAATGAGAAGAGAGTAAGTTTGGTTTGATATGCAGTTGCCTCCCAGATACGGAGCTGAAGATCTTCATCAGTCAGTGGGAATTTGGAGGCCTAAGCCCAGAGAGGGCAGAGCCCTTGGGGTCAGGGGATATAGAAGTTGTGAGGAGGTGTGCTCACTCCCGTGCGTTTGAGGCCGCAGGAGTGGCTTGGGGTGGCAGTGGCAGAGCAAGAAGAGGAGGGAGTGGAGAATCAGGCTTATGAATCTGTGGACTCAGGAAAGGTATTTAAAAAGAAGCTTCCTGGGAACCCTGCTTCAAACAGAGCCAGACTTTTGACCATACACTGAGTTGGTTTTGTGTTTTTTGGCCTGCCTGGCTCAACTCCCTGAGAACTGGCCGCCCTCGCTCTGCCACCCCCGCCAGCACGTCCCCCCTCCCCCCCCAGGTTACTTGCAGACTCAGGGGTCGCCTCCTGGAGTGAAGCAGCGCCTGGTCTCAGGGTAGCTGAGGGAGCTTGGCTTCTCAGCACAGAGGTTGCTTCCTTGGTGGCCTCCTGCCAGGTGGGGGCAGGAGGCTTGAAAGGCCAGAGGAGAGGTCAGGGTGGCTTCCTAAGGGAGGGCCATTGAACAGACTTTCAAGGGTGAATTCTTTTTTCCTTTGCAGACTTTAAGCTTTTTATTGTGTATCGGTGTGTAGCCAATTAACAATGCTGTGGTAGTTTCAGGTGAACAGTGAAGGGACTCAGCGAATGGATACATATACAGGTATCCATTCTCCCCCAAAACCTCCCTTCCATCCAGGCTGACACATACCATTCAGTAGAGTTTCATGTGCCATACAATAGGTCCTTGTTGGTTATCCATTTTGAATATCGCAGTGGGTAGGTGACCTTGAATGGTGAATTCTGAGATCACAGAATGGCAGGGAATAATATTGTTACTTGAGGGAACAGCGTAAGCAGAGAAAAGAAAGTGCTGAGAATGTCCAGGGGAGCAGTCCAGTGGCCTGTAGCTGAGGGACATGCAAGAAGAGAGCAGGATGTTAGGAGAACCATGAATGAAGCCATGCTAGAGGATGTCACCCCTGGGTTTTCAGGAGGAAGGAGGTGATGTGTGTTGCTGGAACCTTGGAAGAAGAGTGAAACAGATTCAAGGAATGAGAAGAGAGTAAGTTTGGTTTGATATGCAGTTGCCTCCCAGATACGGAGCTGAAGATCTTCATCAGTCAGTGGGAATTTGGAGGCCTAAGCCCAGAGAGGGCAGAGCCCTTGGGGTCAGGGGATATAGAAGTTGTGAGGAGGTGTGCTCACTCCCGTGCGTTTGAGGCCGCAGGAGTGGCTTGGGGTGGCAGTGGCAGAGCAAGAAGAGGAGGGAGTGGAGAATCAGGCTTATGAATCTGTGGACTCAGGAAAGGTATTTAAAAAGAAGCTTCCTGGGAACCCTGCTTCAAACAGAGCCAGACTTTTGACCATACACTGAGTTGGTTTTGTGTTTTTTGGCCTGCCTGGCTCAACTCCCTGAGAACTGGCCGCCCTCGCTCTGCCACCCCCGCCAGCACGTCCCCCCTCCCCCCCCAGGTTACTTGCAGACTCAGGGGTCGCCTCCTGGAGTGAAGCAGCGCCTGGTCTCAGGGTAGCTGAGGGGAGCTTGGCTTCTCAGCACAGAGGTTGCTTCCTTGGTGGCCTAGAAATTCTTGTAAAGCCATGGAGAAGCAAGGAGAACTGTTTGTTTTCAGTGCTCTGGGAATGTTTGCACATTACTGATTAAAGAAACCAAACTTAAATCTACATGGAGAAGATACAGTGGCTCCTGTATAGGATGCTGTTAGGTGTTTTCTTCATCTGAAACTCACTTTGTTCAAAGAGAAGAAAGGTATTTGATGCTCACTGAAGCTGAGGGGACGTGACGGAAGCCGGGGGAGCAGTTCTTTCTGCTGCTCTCCACTGCTGCCTTTCCCACTGCTTCCCTCCTCTGCCATGCTCGGAATACTCTAATAGGAGCCCAACTTTGTAATTGAAATCAAACCCCTTGTTGCTTTTCTCCTTCCTGCTTTTTATATCATTTGATTCATCCTGGTTCCAAAATGGCTTTCATCTCTACTGTATCATTTTTTAAAATCTGCCACCACACTTTCAAATACATTGCCATCTTCTGTAGGACTCACAGGGAGTGCAACTCAAATGTATCCTCTTACTTTTTTTTAATTTCCAAAGGGCTCCTCCTAAGTGTTCTCCCCTTCGTGGACCAGGGAGTGTCAGTGCCTGATGGAGATGCGTGGGCGTTGAAACCAGGTGGTCCTGGGTTTAAATCCTGCTCAGTATCGATAACCAAATTGGTTGGATATATACTTTGCAGGGCCTCAGCTTTCCACTGGGCCAGGCGCTAGGGTTTTGACAAAGAAGAAGAAGGGAAGACAGTCTCGTCCCTCACGGAGCTCCTGGGCCAGGGGAGAGACGAGGGGCACAACCATCCCCCAAATGAACACTCACTGAAGCCAGATCGCACACTCTGGGGCCAGACTGCATCATGTTGAATCCCAGAGCTCTGTCACTGAACTTCTCTCTGCTCCAGTTTCCTCATCTATAAAATGGAGGAGAATGAGAATTCCCACCGTAGAGGGCTGTTTTGATAAATAAATGAGTTAGTCAACATAAGCACTTAGAACAGTGCCTCGCACTTGTGCATTAGCTATTGTAATTATTAGCACCATTACAAAAGAAAAAGTGACTGGAAGGGAAGTTTAGCCAGTGTTGAGTATCGAGGAGTTGGGGGCTGGGGGTAGCGTCTGATTTACAGGGAAGGAGCAGGGACAGCTTTGTGAGGATGGAGAAGCAGAATTAACAGCACAGAGAACACTGGAAGGGAGGCGGCCCTGCGGCAGGGAGGTGGCTGCATTCCTAGGTCTGGCTCTCAGAGATAGTCAGTGTTGTAGCTCCAGGGGCAGAGGCGTTGAAAGCAGCACCCTCCCGGGCCACCCTGCTGCTGTCAAGCTCAAGATGTGGCTCCTGGCAGTTGCATTCTTTGCTTCATCACACCTGCCTGAACACAGTTCTTTCCACTGACACACCATGGCCCGCGGGCCACATCTAGCCTGCCAACTTTTCTTATACCACTGTGGGCTGCGAATAGTTTTTACATTTTACTGTGGTCTTAAAAAAAAAAAAAAAAGAAACCATGACAAGAACAGTATGTGGCTCAGTGTTTAAAATATTTCCTGGCCCATTATAGGAAAAGTATCTCCCATTAGAAACCATCAAAGCCGGAGGTGAGTCTGCTTGGGATTTAGGGACCCCAAGGAACACTGTGTTGGGTGAACTCTTCCTTCTCACTAATGGAGGGTACTTGATCTTCCAGGACAAATTCTTCAGAAAGACCAAGAAATCAAGGACCTAAAACAGAAGATAGCTGAAGTCATGGCCGTCATGCCCAGCATAACGTACAGTGCTGCCACCAGCCCCCTGAGCCCCGTCTCCCCCCACTACTCCTCCAAGTTTGTGGAGACCAGCCCCCCTGGACTCGATCCCAATGCCTCTGTTTACCAGCCCCTGAAGAAGTGAAGGCCAGCCGTGTATTTTGTCCAGCCATGTGGTCATCAGAAGACATCACAAAGGAGCGTCTCTGGCAGTCAAGATAAAAAAAAAGTTGATAACTGTATTTTGTGGGACTGTATATGTTGTTATTTTTAAAAAGGGGGGGGAAGATAACATCTAAGTCTGATTAGAACTGCCCATCCAGTTTTTCTTGTAAATTTTTAGAAGACCTCACAGAACTTTGCAGTTTATTTTTCTCGGCCAATACATTAAAACCATTCTTGGATTTCAAGTAGCCAATTTTGCCTTTATGTATTCTTACAGTTTCCTCTTGAAGAAAAAAAAGGCAGAGTTTTTGTTTCTCAGCCCTTTGTTTTGTTTTGTTCTTGAATCAGCAAGCTAAACCTGCCCATTGGGTTCACAAATAAAAAAAGGCGTGAAAAGGTTCAATAACCTCAAGCAGAATTAACAGCACAGAGAACACTGGAAGGGAGGCGGCCCTGCGGCAGGAGGTGGCTGCATTCCTAGGTCTGGCTCTCAGAGATAGTCAGTGTTGTAGCTCCAGGGGCAGAGGCGTTGAAAGCAGCACCCTCCCGGGCCACCCTGCTGCTGTCAAGCTCAAGATGTGGCTCCTGGCAGTTGCATTCTTTGCTTCATCACACCTGCCTGAACACAGTTCTTTCCACTGACACACCATGGCCCGCGGGCCACATCTAGCCTGCCAACTTTTCTTATACCACTGTGGGCTGCGAATAGTTTTTACATTTTACTGTGGTCTTAAAAAAAAAAAAAAAGAAACCATGACAAGAACAGTATGTGGCTCAGTGTTTAAAATATTTCCTGGCCCATTATAGGAAAAGTATCTCCCATTAGAAACCATCAAAGCCGGAGGTGAGTCTGCTTGGGATTTAGGGACCCCAAGGAACACTGTGTTGGGTGAACTCTTCCTTCTCACTAATGGAGGGTACTTGATCTTCCAGGACAAATTCTTCAGAAAGACCAAGAAATCAAGGACCTAAAACAGAAGATAGCTGAAGTCATGGCCGTCATGCCCAGCATAACGTACAGTGCTGCCACCAGCCCCCTGAGCCCCGTCTCCCCCCACTACTCCTCCAAGTTTGTGGAGACCAGCCCCTCTGGACTCGATCCCAATGCCTCTGTTTACCAGCCCCTGAAGAAGTGAAGGCCAGCCGTGTATTTTGTCCAGCCATGTGGTCATCAGAAGACATCACAAAGGAGCGTCTCTGGCAGTCAAGATAAAAAAAAAGTTGATAACTGTATTTTGTGGGACTGTATATGTTGTTATTTTTAAAAAGGGGGGGGAAGATAACATCTAAGTCTGATTAGAACTGCCCATCCAGTTTTTCTTGTAAATTTTTAGAAGACCTCACAGAACTTTGCAGTTTATTTTTCTCGGCCAATACATTAAAACCATTCTTGGATTTCAAGTAGCCAATTTTGCCTTTATGTATTCTTACAGTTTCCTCTTGAAGAAAAAAAAAAAAGGCAGAGTTTTTGTTTCTCAGCCCTTTGTTTTTGTTTTGTTCTTGAATCAGCAAGCTAAACCTGCCCATTGGGTTCACATGGGATGATAATGAGAAATGTTAGTGTTTAACGTGAAAAGGTTCAATAACCTAACACAGCTTTGATCCCATAGCTGCATTAAAGATGATATTACAGAAAACAGAAATTGATGACCATTCCAAGGACCAAACAGTTTCAGGGATGTCGTTTCAGCCGAGGGGAGAGCCTCAGGTGGTGAGACAAGCCGTGTCTCCAGCGCATGTGTTCCCGTCGGTGTGTCTGGTCCGGAAGATGGCTTGCGGCAGTCTTGTCCACAGTGCCTTGGGAACAGACATTCAGGAGGGAACGCAACTCTGAACGCTCTCCCCTTGACCGTCATCTCTCCTCCGCCAAGCTCACTACGGATCCTGCTGTCAACCTGGTGGGTAGCTGGGCTGTCCGTCACCACCACGGCCACACCTGGGTCCTTTCCTAGAGAGCACCGCAGTGTTCCGGACTGGTCTCGAGGCAGGCACCCCAGGAGGAGGAGCTGGGGGTGTTTGTGGGAGAGACTGCAATGCCGGCTAATAAAAGCTGCAGTTCTAGGTTTTGTTTTGTTTTAATTTCCTTTAACCGTGCTTTCCACTCTTCGTCATCTTGTGTTTGACGACTTAAAAGAAACTTGACAATTCCTCAGCTCTTGTGCCAAGGAGGGTTTTGTTTTTTATTTTTTGTTTTTTTTAAAGCGTTTAAAACTCTGCACAAAGATTTCGGTTTCAAGTGTATATTATACATTGGTAGAAAAGTGTTTGCACTGGCAACCTTTGGAAGTGTTTAAGAATCAGGGTGGGGTGGAGAGGGGCTGGGAGAGGAGGGGCAAAGCAAAATTGTATTTGGAAAAGGGAAGATAACATCTAAGTCTGATTAGAACTGCCCATCCAGTTTTTCTTGTAAATTTTTAGAAGACCTCACAGAACTTTGCAGTTTATTTTTCTCGGCCAATACATTAAAACCATTCTTGGATTTCAAGTAGCCAATTTTGCCTTTATGTATTCTTACAGTTTCCTCTTGAAGAAAAAAAAAAAAGGCAGAGTTTTTGTTTCTCAGCCCTTTGTTTTTGTTTTGTTCTTGAATCAGCAAGCTAAACCTGCCCATTGGGTTCACATGGGATGATAATGAGAAATGTTAGTGTTTAACGTGAAAAGGTTCAATAACCTAACACAGCTTTGATCCCATAGCTGCATTAAAGATGATATTACAGAAAACAGAAATTGATGACCATTCCAAGGACCAAACAGTTTCAGGGATGTCGTTTCAGCCGAGGGGAGAGCCTCAGGTGGTGAGACAAGCCGTGTCTCCAGCGCATGTGTTCCCGTCGGTGTGTCTGGTCCGGAAGATGGCTTGCGGCAGTCTTGTCCACAGTGCCTTGGGAACAGACATTCAGGAGGGAACGCAACTCTGAACGCTCTCCCCTTGACCGTCATCTCTCCTCCGCCAAGCTCACTACGGATCCTGCTGTCAACCTGGTGGGTAGCTGGGCTGTCCGTCACCACCACGGCCACACCTGGGTCCTTTCCTAGAGAGCACCGCAGTGTTCCGGACTGGTCTCGAGGCAGGCACCCCAGGAGGAGGAGCTGGGGGTGTTTGTGGGAGAGACTGCAATGCCGGCTAATAAAAGCTGCAGTTCTAGGTTTTGTTTTGTTTTAATTTCCTTTAACCGTGCTTTCCACTCTTCGTCATCTTGTGTTTGACGACTTAAAAGAAACTTGACAATTCCTCAGCTCTTGTGCCAAGGAGGGTTTTGTTTTTTATTTTTTGTTTTTTTTAAAGCGTTTAAAACTCTGCACAAAGATTTCGGTTTCAAGTGTATATTATACATTGGTAGAAAAGTGTTTGCACTGGCAACCTTTGGAAGTGTTTAAGAATCAGGGTGGGGGTGGAGGGAGGGGCTGGGAGAGGGAGGGGCAAAGCAAAATTGTATTTGGAAACTAGGAAAATGAAACCAAAATAGATTGGCTTGACTTCCTTGCCATGGGTTCTGGAAGGACATAGTTCGATAATTTCCTATTAATTGGCATGTATGTCTCATTTAAAGCAAATTATGTAGGACAAGCAACTCAGCAAAATAGAAGTATTAAAAAGAATCATCCTTTTAATCACAGATCTTATTTTGGGATTAAAAACTTCTAGCTTTAGCCAGGTGTGCATGTTGCTGCCATTTTGCATTTTTGAGTCATCCTGTGTAATTGTCACCATGAAAGTGTTACTTGGAATTGTCGTAGATTTTTTTCATCTTTGTGCAAAAACATGGAAAATTGTTACTGACTTTGTGTTGAGGTTTCCCCCATTTTGCTGCCTTTGGGACACTACTTTGGTTAAATATTTGGTCTTGGCTGCATTCTTTTTTTTTTTTCTTTTTCCTGTGGGGTTCAAAAGAATAAACATTTTCTTACCGATAAAAACTAGTTTTCTGCCTTTTTAACTTCTCAGGAGGGCACAGCAGGGTATATGTTCTGAATGGGCCTGAGATTTTCACTCTCATTCTGTCCTCGATTCTGTGCCCTGACGGTAGCAACTTCCCGTGCAGCACGGCTCAGGTACAGGATGTGGGACAAATCCATCCAGACTCTCAGGTGGTTTCATTCTAATCTCACTTAAGAAGCATCCATTCTTGTCCTCTCTCCCTCCCTCCTTTTTCCTTTGTGGCATTAGAACCAAGGCTGACTTGTTTTCTGGTACAACCATCCTTTCCTAAAAAAGTGAGTTAGGGATGGGGTTGAAAGGTAGATGGTGAGAAATCTTGCCAGGCCACTTTGTGTCCAGTACCTCATTGGGTTTCCTCTCTGCTGCATGTCTCAAACGGATCTCCAGAGCAACCATGTCTATAGTCCTGCCTTGTTTCCAGAGGCTTTGTGTGTTTTCATCCTCTGAGAAGCCAGCTGCCCCTCTTGGCGGCTGTTTTCCTCTTGAAGCCATTGTTATAATCGACCTTGGCTCCAGTTTTGGAAAATTCTGCTCTTGGCATCTTAGCCCCATCCCTATGGCTGGACAGCCTTCCCGAGCCTCCACCGTTTAGGCTCCTGCAAACACACCACAGTTAACACCACAAGCCACATTCCCCAGGGGAGATGCCTCTGCTTGGCTTTGGCCTTCACCCTCCCTGAAGGAATATGTCTGCCCAATGCCGTCTCATTGGCATGTACTTTTCCACCAAGGAGATCACCAGTTGTTGTCTTTGTTACTCTAGGGCCCTTGTGAAATGGTTTTGTCTTAGTACAATGTCATTGTATTACATGCCACAAAGCAGTGTTTGCCATTCTGGATGGTTAAATATTTATAGAAAGCAGGCAGCATGCATTCTGACTGGCCGAATAGCCTCTCTTTATTGACGTCTCCCAACTTGATATAAGGAAACAGCTATTGTGTGGCCATTCCCCCTGTGATCATCTTTCCAGGACATCCTACAAGATGAGAATGAATGGTTCCTCATGGCTCCCAGCCTAAAGGAAGGAAAGTCCTTTCTCCTGCCATCCCAGTTCCCCAGGCCTACATGGCTGCATCCGTCGGGCTGTGGCAAGCCACCTGGAAGGCTGAACGTTTCTAACAGCTGCTATCAGGTTGCTTCCTGTGGAATTCACGTCACACCAGAGGAAGATGAACAGGTTAAACTGGAAACCCACACCAAAGCCAATTCAGTGAAGGCTGACTGATAAACTGTTCTCAGGTGGCCCGCAGCAGCTAGGCCTGTTTGGTTCTCTGTGACTCAGTGGTGGTTAGCACTGAGCTGGCTTCTTTCCCAGGCCTGCAGCATCTCCCCTCTCTGAAGGCCCTAGTCTGCTCTGGGTTGGGCAAAGCCCTACATAGGAATGGGAGTCTATACCCAGCTTTGCCACCAGCGTGACCTCTCCAGGGTGGGTGCTGTTTCCCCACCTTTAAGAAGGTTGACTCAGCAGCAGCAGCGTTGTTCCTGACTGCCAAGCCTCCGGAAGGAGTGACTGTGTGAATCAGGGGCACGTGTGCTCTGTGAACTAGCCAGGGCCTCAGAAGAGGGCAGGAGCTGGAGGTGTAGCAGCAAGCCATTGTTATAATCGACCTTGGCTCCAGTTTTGGAAAATTCTGCTCTTGGCATCTTAGCCCCATCCCTATGGCTGGACAGCCTTCCCGAGCCTCCACCGTTTAGGCTCCTGCAAACACACCACAGTTAACACCACAAGCCACATTCCCCAGGGGAGATGCCTCTGCTTGGCTTTGGCCTTCACCCTCCCTGAAGGAATATGTCTGCCCAATGCCGTCTCATTGGCATGTACTTTTCCACCAAGGAGATCACCAGTTGTTGTCTTTGTTACTCTAGGGCCCTTGTGAAATGGTTTTGTCTTAGTACAATGTCATTGTATTACATGCCACAAAGCAGTGTTTGCCATTCTGGATGGTTAAATATTTATAGAAAGCAGGCAGCATGCATTCTGACTGGCCGAATAGCCTCTCTTTATTGACGTCTCCCAACTTGATATAAGGAAACAGCTATTGTGTGGCCATTCCCCCTGTGATCATCTTTCCAGGACATCCTACAAAATGAGAATGAATGGTTCCTCATGGCTCCCAGCCTAAAGGAAGGAAAGTCCTTTCTCCTGCCATCCCAGTTCCCCAGGCCTACATGGCTGCATCCGTCGGGCTGTGGCAAGCCACCTGGAAGGCTGAACGTTTCTAACAGCTGCTATCAGGTTGCTTCCTGTGGAATTCACGTCACACCAGAGGAAGATGAACAGGTTAAACTGGAAACCCACACCAAAGCCAATTCAGTGAAGGCTGACTGATAAACTGTTCTCAGGTGGCCCGCAGCAGCTAGGCCTGTTTGGTTCTCTGTGACTCAGTGGTGGTTAGCACTGAGCTGGCTTCTTTCCCAGGCCTGCAGCATCTCCCCTCTCTGAAGGCCCTAGTCTGCTCTGGGTTGGGCAAAGCCCTACATAGGAATGGGAGTCTATACCCAGCTTTGCCACCAGCGTGACCTCTCCAGGGTGGGTGCTGTTTCCCCACCTTTAAGAAGGTTGACTCAGCAGCAGCAGCGTTGTTCCTGACTGCCAAGCCCTCCGGAAGGAGTGACTGTGTGAATCAGGGGCACGTGTGCTCTGTGAACTAGCCAGGGCCTCAGAAGAGGGCAGGAGCTGGAGGTGTAGCAGCGAGTGGCCGTGAGGCCCGTCTGGCTGGGAGACCACCTGCTGGGCCAGCCCCATCCCCACAGCCCGATTCTCGAGTGATTTCCTCAGTGCGTGGTCCGCACAATGAGCCTATGGCATCCTCAGGACGGGAGCCCTTCCCCAGTGCTTGCGCGCTCAGTCGCTTCCATTGTGTCCGGCTCTGCAATGCTATAGGCTGCAGCCACCAGGCTCCCAGTATTCTCCAGGCAAGAATACTGGGGGGAGTTGCCACACTCTCCTCTAGGGATCTTGCTGACCCAGGGATCAAACCCACGTCTCCTGTGTTTTCTGCATCACAGACGGATTCTTTACCCCAGAGCCACCGAGGAAGCCCACTCTCCCAGCCTCCATCTAAATACACACTTAAACAACACCTCCAGGTAATTCCGTTGCTTATGAACTGTTGAGAAGCCCTGCCAGAGCCGGCTCTCCCAACCCGAAGGCTCGACACCGTCCCTCTCTCTCCTGGTTCAACTTTGAAAATTCAGAATGATAGCTCAATTGATGAGGGGCAAGCTGGAGGGAAGAACTCAAAAAGTGTTACACATCTTGCTTATTTTGTTGATTCTCTCCTCCCCTTCATTAAAATGTAAACTGAGGGCAGAGATTTTCATCTGTTTACCGTTGTAACTCCAACACTGAGACTAATGACTGCCACATAGTAGGTGCTCAGTGAATACTTACTGAATGAATAAAGTTGACTATTAGATTAAGCATGTAACAGAAATACGGTGTCTTAGCTGAATCTATTCGAAGCCCAACCCTGAGCTGGCTTCTTTCCCAGGCCTGCAGCATCTCCCCTCTGAAGGCCCTAGTCTGCTCTGGGTTGGGCAAAGCCCTACATAGGAATGGGAGTCTATACCCAGCTTTGCCACCAGCGTGACCTCTCCAGGGTGGGTGCTGTTTCCCCACCTTTAAGAAGGTTGACTCAGCAGCAGCAGCGTTGTTCCTGACTGCCAAGCCCTCCGGAAGGAGTGACTGTGTGAATCAGGGGCACGTGTGCTCTGTGAACTAGCCAGGGCCTCAGAAGAGGGCAGGAGCTGGAGGTGTAGCAGCGAGTGGCCGTGAGGCCCGTCTGGCTGGGAGACCACCTGCTGGGCCAGCCCCATCCCCACAGCCCGATTCTCGAGTGATTTCCTCAGTGCGTGGTCCGCACAATGAGCCTATGGCATCCTCAGGACGGGACCCCTTTCCCCCAGTGCTTGCGCGCTCAGTCGCTTCCATTGTGTCCGGCTCTGCAATGCTATAGGCTGCAGCCACCAGGCTCCCAGTATTCTCCAGGCAAGAATACTGGGGGGAGTTGCCACACTCTCCTCTAGGGATCTTGCTGACCCAGGGATCAAACCCACGTCTCCTGTGTTTTCTGCATCACAGACGGATTCTTTACCCCAGAGCCACCGAGGAAGCCCACTCTCCCAGCCTCCATCTAAATACACACTTAAACAACACCTCCAGGTAATTCCGTTGCTTATGAACTGTTGAGAAGCCCTGCCAGAGCCGGCTCTCCCAACCCGAAGGCTCGACACCGTCCCTCTCTCTCCTGGTTCAACTTTGAAAATTCAGAATGATAGCTCAATTGATGAGGGGCAAGCTGGAGGGAAGAACTCAAAAAGTGTTACACATCTTGCTTATTTTGTTGATTCTCTCCTCCCCTTCATTAAAATGTAAACTGAGGGCAGAGATTTTCATCTGTTTACCGTTGTAACTCCAACACTGAGACTAATGACTGCCACATAGTAGGTGCTCAGTGAATACTTACTGAATGAATAAAGTTGACTATTAGATTAAGCATGTAACAGAAATACGGTGTCTTAGCTGAATCAGAGCATTTCTGTAGTAGTATGTACTATTCGAAAAACAGTATAAACAGAACTGTTTCTAAGAGAGGAGAAAATTGGAAGTGGCATATTGACCATGATGTCTTCCATCTGCCTGTCTCTGGTTTTTACTGAAACCTTATTTTTCTTGTCAGATGTTCTCTGCAAACTCCTGCTTGAATGTGCCAGGTGCAAAGACTTCCTGAACAGCTGGACGCCCTGCGAAGGGTGGCTTCTCTCAGGGAAGCCTTGCTGCAGGGGAATCTCCTGGGGCCTAGGCGTCTTTTTACCCAGACTGAATTTCCCGAAGTTCTGGCACCTCAGCATCTTGAGTCAAGGTGGGGCTTTTTCATTTTGACAGTAATCGAATTACGAAGCATTTCTTCCCAGAAGATATCTGGTTAAAGACTAATCCATCTGCCCGAGGGGGCCACACTTTTCTTGGCCTCCTCCTTCCTTGGACTTACCTTGTTTCTGCTTTATTCCTACCTCTATGTTTCTTTTCATTCCTCTGCCTGAAGTTCAAGTCTTGCATCGCCTCAGGATGGGCTTGCTAGGGTTCTGGAATCATCCTGCCCTTATATAACTCTGATCTCTGTCCTAAATCCTAGACTTAGCGTCACCCAACATAGTGTGGTCTTTGAAGCCCCGTCCAAGAAACCGGATGGGTTTCCTCGGGGCAGTGGTCAGTTCTGTTCCCTGGCTCTGCAGCCTCCAGACGCCCAACGGTTGAGAGGGAGGTGGCGCTGGGCGTGGGCAAGGACCTTGAGGAGGCGTGCGTGGCCCCGCACCAGCCCCTTCAGCACGGTCATTCCCTTTTGTCTTTCAGAGCCCTTCGCCAGCCTCTCCCCGGTTCCCCCCCCAACTTTGAAAATTCAGAATGATAGCTCAATTGATGAGGGGCAAGCTGGAGGGAAGAACTCAAAAAGTGTTACACATCTTGCTTATTTTGTTGATTCTCTCCTCCCCTTCATTAAAATGTAAACTGAGGGCAGAGATTTTCATCTGTTTACCGTTGTAACTCCAACACTGAGACTAATGACTGCCACATAGTAGGTGCTCAGTGAATACTTACTGAATGAATAAAGTTGACTATTAGATTAAGCATGTAACAGAAATACGGTGTCTTAGCTGAATCAGAGCATTTCTGTAGTAGTATGTACTATTCGAAAAACAGTATAAACAGAACTGTTTCTAAGAGAGGAGAAAATTGGAAGTGGCATATTGACCATGATGTCTTCCATCTGCCTGTCTCTGGTTTTTACTGAAACCTTATTTTTCTTGTCAGATGTTCTCTGCAAACTCCTGCTTGAATGTGCCAGGTGCAAAGACTTCCTGAACAGCTGGACGCCCTGCGAAGGGTGGCTTCTCTCAGGGAAGCCTTGCTGCAGGGGAATCTCCTGGGGCCTAGGCGTCTTTTTACCCAGACTGAATTTCCCGAAGTTCTGGCACCTCAGCATCTTGAGTCAAGGTGGGGCTTTTTCATTTTGACAGTAATCGAATTACGAAGCATTTCTTCCCAGAAGATATCTGGTTAAAGACTAATCCATCTGCCCGAGGGGGCCACACTTTTCTTGGCCTCCTCCTTCCTTGGACTTACCTTGTTTCTGCTTTATTCCTACCTCTATGTTTCTTTTCATTCCTCTGCCTGAAGTTCAAGTCTTGCATCGCCTCAGGATGGGCTTGCTAGGGTTCTGGAATCATCCTGCCCTTATATAACTCTGATCTCTGTCCTAAATCCTAGACTTAGCGTCACCCAACATAGTGTGGTCTTTGAAGCCCCGTCCAAGAAACCGGATGGGTTTCCTCGGGGCAGTGGTCAGTTCTGTTCCCTGGCTCTGCAGCCTCCAGACGCCCAACGGTTGAGAGGGAGGTGGCGCTGGGCGTGGGCAAGGACCTTGAGGAGGCGTGCGTGGCCCCGCACCAGCCCCTTCAGCACGGTCATTCCCTTTTGTCTTCAGAGCCCATTCTGTTTTGACACAGTATCTGGTACCAGGCCTGAACTTACCTGCAACAACAGTTCTTAACCTTTAAGTTTCATCAGAAGGGCCTAAATGACTTGTTAAAACACAGATCGCTGGGCCTTACCCTCAAGAGTTCCTATGCAAAAGAGCTGAAGTTTAGGGCCTGCAAAGCTGTGTTTCAAACAAGCTCCCAGGTGACCCTAGATCCTGGGCTAGCCCTGGAGCACAGCCCTGGGAAGACATCCCTCCAGCGGCCACCAGAGGGCACATGTGATCCTAGCGAGAAGGTCTCTTCACGTCCAGTGCCAGCTCCACTGGACAACAGAAGGTCTTCCCTCAAGATTTCTTTCTTGTCATTTTTGTTATCTGTATCAGGAAGAAGAAATATTGATCTAAAAAAACAGGGTAGGTTCTCCAACTGTATCTCTGATAAGCATGAAAGGTCTAAGGGACCAGCCTTTTGAAGGTGTTGAATGTCCAGGATTTCCAGAAATGGAACTGTTTCCACAGGAAAGGACTTCTGGGGCTCCCTCCCCCAGAACACTGAAGTATGCTGAAGTAGGGACTCTCTTTCAGAGAGTCTCTGGAATCATTCACAGTTCAGAACCTAAGAGGCCCTGAAGGTTATAGGCACTTAAGGTTCATTTTTACCTTTATGTGTGTGTGTTAAGTTGCTTCAGTCATGTGTGACTCTGCCACCCCATGGACCATAGCTCGCCAGGCAAAAACCCTGCAGTGGTTGCCCTGCCCTCCTCCAGGGGGTCTTCCTGACCAAGGGAGTGAACCCACGACGCTTAATGTCTCCTGCACTGGCAGGTGGGGTCTTTACCATCACCAGGGAAGTCCTTTCTTTGTGCTTCACTATATATTCCCAATTTTCCACAATTAACCTAATATTACTTTTATAATAAAATACTGGTTTTTAAAACACACTTTAAATGGAATTAAAAGCTAAAACAACTCAATATTGGAAAATTGAGAGTTATCACAATTTTTATCCAGATTGAAAAAAAAAAAAAAAAATCTGCCTATCGGGCACCCTAGGGGGCTGGCATTCCTCTCCAGGCACCGTGGAGTCTGGGGGAAAGGAGGTCTCAGGAGTCTGCCTCAGTCACTCCTCAGAACCATCTAGGGAGCTCTTAAAAATGCCCACCCCCAGGGCCTAGCCCCAGAGAGCCTGATCTCGCCAGGCTGGGTTTTATGTCGTTTCAACTCCACAGGGCTTTCTAATATACAGCCAGGGTGGAGAGCTAGAGGGTAAGGAAAGGAAACCTCAACTCTGGCTGGAGCTTGGGACCTCAGACAGGTCTTGTGTGCCTTTGGGGGCCAGGACCGAAGGGACTTTCAGCTGGCCAGACAGTTGTCTGGGGCTTCCCAGGGGGCTCAGTGGTAAAGAATCCATCTGCCAATGCAGGAGACGAAGGAGACTTGGGTTTGATCCCTGGGTCGGGAAGATCCCCTTGAGAAGGGAATGGCAATCCACTCCAGTATTTTTTGCCTGGAAAATCCCATGAACAAAGGAGCCTGGTGGGCTACGTCCGTGGAGTCACAGAGAGTCAGACGCAGCTGAGCGTATGCGCGCATACACACAGGCCCACAGCTGTCCGGGAGGGCGGTCTCTGCCCACCTTCCCTGTGGAGACCCTGGTCGACTCTCTTCTGCCTTCTGGCCCCTGACTTTCCTTCTGGCCCTTGTCTTGGACTCCCCTCACCAACCACATTTATCAATTTATCACACCGCATTTACACATTTAAACTGTTAGTCCTCCAGTTCCCAAATGGAAATCCTGTTAGCATCATTTTCAATTTGTTGTTATATGTGTTTTCTTCTTAGCTGAGACTTTTATATTGCAAGCTGTAGACGTGGACTGTGGCCAGTATAAATACAAAAGGTAACTGAATGGAAAGGGACAGGGGAGCATACACAGGGTTTTCTGGAAGCTGAGAAACACCTGAGAAAGACAGAAGTCATCCAGTGCAGGCTCTCGGAGGCAGGAAGCTCCCAGCGGGGCCCGGGCCCTGCCCCTGGAATGACTGACCGGGCCTCTCTTGAGGAGGAGTCTGTGGTAGGCATGTATGATTGTTCCCAACCATCCACGCCGGTCCCAGCGAGAGGATTGTGCATCCACGCTCTTGGGTGTAGCTGGCTTCTGGACATCCCTTGTGCCGGATCTAAGCAGTAGCTGTAAATGCACTCCGTGGTTCAGGCTAGCGCCTGGCGCTCTCTGCCAGGAAAACAGTGCTTCCCAGGAGGGGCCACACCTGGCTGGGAGCTGAGCCTAGTTAAAACCAACCCTCACAGACACAGCCCGTGAACAAAAAAAGAACGTTATTGATGTAAGGCACTGAGAGTTCAGGGCTGTTTGTTACCACAGAAAAAGCTGACTGATCCAGAAGAAGCATGCCAACTTGAGTCTCTGCCCTCGCCTTGGCTGAACCCTAGGATAGAGAGCCAAAGCCTGGGCCCACTCAGTTTCTTTGATTGGTTTTTTTCCCCCCCCAATCCATCTTTATTCTTTGGCCTGTGTGGGCCTCCCATTGCAGGGCCTCTCACTGCAGAGCTGCAGCGCTGGCACATGCTCTCCAGAGTGCTGGCTTATAATTAGACACACTGGTCCAGCCTGACGAAGGAGAACGGGGGCTGGGGCAATCCACTCCAGTATTTTTGCCTGGAAAATCCCATGGGGGGGGAGGGGATCACAGAGAGTCAGGCGCAGCTGAGCGTTGCGCATACACACAGGCCCACAGCTGTCCGGGAGGGCGGTCTCTGCCCACCTTCCCTGTGGAGACCCTGGTCGACTCTCTTCTGCCTTCTGGCCCCTGACTTTCCTTCTGGCCCTTGTCTTGGACTCCCCTCACCAACCACATTTATCAATTTATCACACCGCATTTACACATTTAAACTGTTAGTCCTCCAGTTCCCAAATGGAAATCCTGTTAGCATCATTTTCAATTTGTTGTTATATGTGTTTTCTTCTTAGCTGAGACTTTTATATTGCAAGCTGTAGACGTGGACTGTGGCCAGTATAAATACAAAAGGTAACTGAATGGAAAGGGACAGGGGAGCATACACAGGGTTTTCTGGAAGCTGAGAAACACCTGAGAAAGACAGAAGTCATCCAGTGCAGGCTCTCGGAGGCAGGAAGCTCCCAGCGGGGCCCGGGCCCTGCCCCTGGAATGACTGACCGGGCCTCTCTTGAGGAGGAGTCTGTGGTAGGCATGTATGATTGTTCCCAACCATCCACGCCGGTCCCAGCGAGAGGATTGTGCATCCACGCTCTTGGGTGTAGCTGGCTTCTGGACATCCCTTGTGCCGGATCTAAGCAGTAGCTGTAAATGCACTCCGTGGTTCAGGCTAGCGCCTGGCGCTCTCTGCCAGGAAAACAGTGCTTCCCAGGGAGGGGCCACACCTGGCTGGGAGCTGAGCCTAGTTAAAACCAACCCTCACAGACACAGCCCGTGAACAAAAAAAGAACGTTATTGATGTAAGGCACTGAGAGTTCAGGGCTGTTTGTTACCACAGAAAAAGCTGACTGATCCAGAAGAAGCATGCCAACTTGAGTCTCTGCCCTCGCCTTGGCTGAACCCTAGGATAGAGAGCCAAAGCCTGGGCCCACTCAGTTTCTTTGATTGGTTTTTTTCCCCCCCCAATCCATCTTTATTCTTTGGCCTGTGTGGGCCTCCCATTGCAGCGGCCTCTCTCACTGCAGAGCTGCAGCGCTGGACACATGCTCTCCAGAGTGCTGGCTTATAATTAGACACACTGGTCCAGCCGCTCCGCAGCACGTGGGGCACGTGAGATCTTCCCAGGCCAGGAATCAAACCGGTGCCTCTTGCATTGCAAGGCGGACACTTTACCCACTGGACCACCAGGGAAGCCCCACCTCCCAGTTTCATAGTAGGGGACTGAGCTTGTGCCCCCTACTCCAAGCTGTGCACAAAAACAAAGGTTAATACAAAAAGCAAAAAATAAAACAAAGTGCTGTGGGACTGGAGGGCCAAGAAGCCCACAGCCAGCCTCTCACCTATAGTTCTAGTAGACAAAGCCCAAGGCAGCGGGTCCTCGCCTTTCCGCCACTGGGGCCTTTTCATTCTCTTCCTCTCCCAGGAGCTCCACGTGTAAGAATTCTGCCAACCATCAAAACTACATGCCTTACTGATTACTACCAATATTGTGTCAATCCAGGAGGTATCGGCTCATGGAACTTCTGGTCCGCCGCAGGAGCCAGTGGAGCTGAAAGGTAAGAGAGTCTGCCTTTCCAGTCGCCTGTGCAGACTTTCCAAAGCATCAGAAGTCGCTTTGGGAGTGGATATTACAGCTTCCCAGGCCTCTGTGTCGCTGGGGCCCCCGGGGAGGGGGCGGTGGGGGCTGACAGCTTAATGAGCTCCTTGTCCTGAAAGTACCTCTTTCCAGCAGCCAAAAATGCCAAGAGAACCAGAGGAATTAGCCAGCACGTGGCACTTGTGGCAGATGTGCTGCAGATGTGCTCTGCGGTGCCCAGTGCACCGTCGTGTCTGACCCTTTGCGACCCCGTGAACAGATACGCAGAGCCTTTGTGGGGGAGGCCCTGTGGGTAAGGCCGTCTGCTCACTGCTCAGCCCTGACTTGGAATAAACTAAACTCTCTGTGAGAGCAGAGGGGGAAGCTGTGACCAGCATTTCTCAGGATGCTTTATTGTCAGACAGAGCTTGGATCAAGTCCCCTAAACTCTCTGTGCCTCACTTTCCTCATCTGTCCAATGAGGATGATGAAACCGGCCCCCCGGTCACACTGCTGCTGTTCAGTGAAGCAGCGCCTGCCGGACACTGGACTGGACTGCACTTGACCTCACCCGTCAGGTCACTGATCCTCTTGGCAGTTTTAGGAGGAACATACCAGAAGTTGACGAGAATTTGGTTGCAAGGACAATATGCGCTAAAGCATCTAAGTCTCTAAACTCTTTTATTTAATTTTTATAAGTATTTTTGGCTCCACTGAGCCTCAGCTGCAGCATGTGGGCTCTTCGTTGTGGCATGGGGTATCTCGTTCCCTGATCAGGGATCGAACCTGGGCCCCCTGCATTGGGAGTGAAGGGTGTTAACCCCTGGACCTCCAGAGAAGTCCCTCTAAGGTCATTTAAATGAGAGCACTCCTGTGTGTGTGTGTCTGTGTGTGTTTTCAAGCCTCAGCATTCACCCTCCCTCCCCTGAGGGGATCTCACCTCCTCAGGTCTGAGAGTTTACAATTTTGTTTCTTTGCTGCTGACTCCCACATGCACAATCTTGAGTTTAGGCCTCAACTTAAACTGAGCCTGAATCTGGACCTGAATTTCCAGATGCCTCTTGACAACTCCTCTGGAGTGTCTCAAAAGCCCTCTGATTCAGTCTTTTTAAACTGAGTTCATAATTTCTTCCCAAACCTGTCTTCCTCCATCATTCCAGCAGCTCAGGTTGCCCCTGAATCCTCCCAACTCCTCTCTTTCTCTCCAGCTGCACATCTAATCTATCAGCAGATCCTGTCCACTCTACAAAACATTTCCAGAGCGTGACCTGTTCTCACCTCCTCCACTGCTACCATTCTGGTCTGACCCACCATACTTTCTCACTGCAGGCATCTGCAGGAACCTCCTCACTGGCCTTCCTGCTTCAGCCCTTGCCCCACAAGGTCCAGTTCCAACAAAGCCACCAGAGAGATGCAGTTAGGTCACAAATCAGGTGATGTCAGACTTCCAGTGGTTTATATATACTCCTTGGAGCAAAGAAAAGAGTCCTTATAGGGCCTCTCTGGTGGTCCAGTGGGTTAAGAGTCCACCTTGCAGCCCAAGGGGCACCAGTTTGATCCCTGGCCCAGGAAGAGCCCACGTGCCGCGGAGTGGCTGGGCCGGTGTGTTCAATCACAAGCCAGCACTCTGGAGCGCATGCGCCCAGAGCTAGTGCTCTGCAACGAGAGAGGCCGCTGCAATGGGAGGCCCACACAGGCCAAGGAATAAGGATGGGTGAAAACAAACAAATAAATAATAAAAATAAAAATGTTAAAAAACAAAACTTAAAAAAAAGAGCCCTTATAATGTCCCAACAGCCTTTGTACACAATTCTTCCTCCACCTGCCTCTCAGATCACCTCTCCTCCCCGTCTCCCTCAAGCAGTGTCTCCTTGCTATTCCTGCCGGGTATCCTCCTGCCTCAGGGCCTTTCCACTTACTGTCTCCCCCATTGTTGATAAGCATTTTATTTTAGAACAGTTTTAGGTGTAAATCAATTTTAGAAAAAAAAAAATGATAGTACACGAGTTCCTGTATACACTCCCCACCTGACTTCCCCTATTATTAGCATCATACCTTCACCTGGTACCCTTGTTGCAATTAATGAACCAATACTGATACACGGTTATCACTGTTGTTTACTCAGCTCCACACTTAATTCAGATTTCCTCAGCTCTTAACCTAAGGACCCATTTCTGTTTTGGAATCCCCTCAGGGGCCCACATGCCATTTAGTCCTCCTGTCTCTTTAGTCTCCTCTCGGCTGCGACAATTCTATTCTTTCTTTTTCAAAATGTCTAATTCATTCTGACGAGCTAACCAAATAGTCTCTATCCCTCTTCTCTGCTTGGGCTTCCCTGGTGGCTCAGAAGGTGAAGAATCTGCCTACAACGCAGGAGACCTGGGTTCGACCCTCGGGTTGGGAAGGTCCCCAAGCGACTCCAGTGTTGTTGCCTGGAGGATCCCCATGGACAGGGGAGCCTGGTCGGCTACAGTCCAAGGGCTCGCAAAGAGTCGGACATGACTGAGCGACTAAGCCCAGCACTCTTCTCTGCTTTCTTCTCAGTATTAACTATCTATCACAGTTAAAATTTTGACTTATTTTGTGGTTTGTCTGTCGTCCCTGATGGAAAATGTCGGTTCCGTGAAGCCAGGGATGTGTGTCTTTGTGTCTGGCTCCCGGGCACTCAGTGCCGTGCCTGGCACCACGAGGATACTCCTTGTATCTGCTGGACGAGAGAAGGAGCCCTGGAGTCCGACCGCAAGCAGCTGGGTCCCCTTGCCCTCCGCGTTCTGCACTCCCCCCACGCCCCAGTAACAAGAGAAAATCTGAGTGCTTCCCTCCTGCGGGCCCTCCGCCCACCCACCCTCCTGTGTTCCACCAGTCCCAAGCGGCTGGTAGTTACCCTCACAGGTGAGGAAACTGAGGCTCAGAGAGGCAGCATCGCACAGGCGGGCAACAAAGCCTCTGACCTCTTTTAGTTTATTGGGTTGGTCAAAAATTTCATTTAATTAATGAATACGTTGTTGAGTAAAGTTCTTGGTGATAATGAAAAATGGGCCCTTTGGGTTGTACTAAGAACCGAACGATCTTTTTGGACAACCCAATACCAGCCTCCCCGAGGCACGTGGCCCCTGTAGCCCGGGATCCTTTAGCAGGTAGAGTCGGGGTGTGCGTGCTGAGTTGCTTCAGTTGTGTCCGACTCTTTGCAACCCCATGAGTGGTAGCCTGCCGGCTCCTCTGTCCATGGGATTCTCTAGGCACGAATACTGGAGTGGGCTGCCATGCCGTCCTCCAGGGGATCTTCCCGACCCAGGGATCGAACCTGCGTCTCTTATGTCTCCTGCACTGGCAGGTGGGTTCTTTACCACTAGGGCCACCTGGGAAGTCAGTTAGAGGGAGGGGCTTTTTTCTCTATTGTGGTTCATCACAGGATATTGAATACAGTTCCCTGCACTCTACAGCGGGGCCTTGTTTATCCTTTCTCTATATATAAGGTCTGAGAAGGTGACGTCTGCTAATTCCAAGCACTGGATCCGCCCTCCCCTGCCTTCCTCCTTGACAAGCACAAGTCTGTCCTCTGTGAGCCTTTTTCTGTTTTTTTTTGGAGGGGCGGGGGGTACCAAATTACTTTATTTGAAGGAATGGTACTAAGGAAACTTAAGTAGACATTTTGGTACAATGTATAGAAAAGGTGAAGGTAACCCAAACACGCATGCACTGCCTTGGTGACCGAGGAAGTCACCCCTGTGGCGACGGAAAGCCAGCCTGAGGCTCAGCTGCTGCTTCCCAGGGTGTGCTTGTCAAAGAGGTACTCTGCCATGCCAGATTCGGGGACGCCATCTTGCACAGGTTGGTTAGGTGGTCACCCAATTCTTCTGATAGACCACCTGCTCATCCAGGTAATGAGTCTCAATGAGTCATACAGATGAGGCTCGTTTTTGTCAGTGGCCAGTCTGTGCAGTTCCAGCAGTGACTGATTCACGCTTTTTTCCAGGTGTAGCGCACATTCCATTGCATTCAGCCCATTCTCCCAGTCATCGGGGTCTGATTTCTTGGTATCCTGAAGGAAGATTCGGCCGCCGCATTGGTTCTGCAGCTTCATCAGCTTTTCAGCATGTTCCCTCTCCTCATGAGATTGGTGAAGAAAGTCTTTGGCAAAGTTCTTCAAAGCCACATCATCATGGTCAAAATAGTAAGACATAGGTAGACGTAGGGGTCGTAGAGCTCCAGGCTGGTCTGGCGGTTGACCGCGGCCTCTGAGTCCTGGTGGTAGATCTGGTGCACCTGCAAGGGGGCTGCGGTCGTCATGGCGGGCAGCAGAGAAGTGGCGGGGGCGGCTGCTGCGCGGCGCCGGGGCGGCTGCGGGGGCCTTGCGGCGGTCGGAGGGCTCTGTGAGTGGTGACGAGGGCTGGCTCTGAGTGGCCGGCCGAGGTGCGGGACGAGCAGCCGGGTTCTGTTCAAGCACTGTTGAAGCAGAAAACCGCGGCGACTCTCCGCGAAGACTCCCGTTTTCTGTTTTGTAGGTAGGTTCATTTGTGTCATATTTTAGATTCTACATGTATCAGTTTCACGGTATTTGTCTCTCTCTCTGACTTACTTCTCTTAGCATGATAATCTCTAGGTCCACCCACGACTTGTTGCTGCAAATGGCATTATTTAATTCTTTTTATGACTGAGGAGTCTTTCATTGTATATATATTCACGTTGACAAGTCTGTCCTCTGTGAGCCTTTTTCTGTTTTTTGAGGCGGGGTACCAAATTACTTTATTTGAAGGAATGGTACTAAGGAAACTTAAGTAGACATTTTGGTACAATGTATAGAAAAGGTGAAGGTAACCCAAACACGCATGCACTGCCTTGGTGACCGAGGAAGTCACCCCTGTGGCGACGGAAAGCCAGCCTGAGGCTCAGCTGCTGCTTCCCAGGGTGTGCTTGTCAAAGAGGTACTCTGCCATGCCAGATTCGGGGACGCCATCTTGCACAGGTTGGTTAGGTGGTCACCCAATTCTTCTGATAGACCACCTGCTCATCCAGGTAATGAGTCTCAATGAGTCATACAGATGAGGCTCGCTTTTGTCAGTGGCCAGTCTGTGCAGTTCCAGCAGTGACTGATTCACGCTTTTTTCCAGGTGTAGCGCACATTCCATTGCATTCAGCCCATTCTCCCAGTCATCGGGGTCTGATTTCTTGGTATCCTGAAGGAAGATTCGGCCGCCGCATTGGTTCTGCAGCTTCATCAGCTTTTCAGCATGTTCCCTCTCCTCATGAGATTGGTGAAGAAAGTCTTTGGCAAAGTTCTTCAAAGCCACATCATCATGGTCAAAATAGTAAGACATAGGTAGACGTAGGGGTCGTAGAGCTCCAGGCTGGTCTGGCGGTTGACCGCGGCCTCTGAGTCCTGGTGGTAGATCTGGTGCACCTGCAAGGGGGCTGCGGTCGTCATGGCGGGCAGCAGAGAAGTGGCGGGGGCGGCTGCTGCGCGGCGCCGGGGCGGCTGCGGGGACCTTGCGGCGGTCGGAGGGCTCTGTGAGTGGTGACGAGGGCTGGCTCTGAGTGGCCGGCCGAGGTGCGGGACGAGCAGCCGGGTTCTGTTCAAGCACTGTTGAAGCAGAAAACCGCGGCGACTCTCCGCGAAGACTCCCGTTTTCTGTTTTGTAGGTAGGTTCATTTGTGTCATATTTTAGATTCTACATGTATCAGTTTCACGGTATTTGTCTCTCTCTCTGACTTACTTCTCTTAGCATGATAATCTCTAGGTCCACCCACGACTTGTTGCTGCAAATGGCATTATTTAATTCTTTTTATGACTGAGGAGTCTTTCATTGTATATATATTCACGTTCTCTTTATTCACCCACCTGTCCATGGACATGTAGGTTGCTTCCACGCCTTGGCTATGATAAATAGCGCTGCTATGAACCTAGGGGTGCATGAATTGTTTCAAAATTAGTTTTTCAGGATACGTGCCCAGCAGTGGGGTTGTTGGATCATAGACAACTCTATTTTTATTTTTTTAAGGACCCTCCATAATGTTCTCCATAGTGGCTATACCAACTTGCTTCCCACCAGCAGCGTAGGAGGCTCAAGGAAGGGGCTTTGTGGCGGGGGCTTGCAGAGAGGGAGAGTGATTCAGCCTCATCAGACCACTAGTTCTGATGCGGGTGAGCAGACCGGCCCTGTTCAAGCTCCCCCCAGCCAAGCAGAGCCAGAGTGAGTGGGAAGGGTGGCCTCCTTGATTCGAGGGGCCAGCAGCTCCTCGAGCGAGGTGAGGGTGTGTCTGTGCCCTCTCAACTTCGGGCAACAGGAGCAAGTGGGCCCGCGTGGCCACTTCTGGGCACCTGGACTCCATCCCCCACACCCCTGCCTTTTCTTCCCCGGAGTCAGTTCTCTCACCTTCTTAACTTGAACCTGGCTGGAAGTGATGACACTCCCTTTCGGGCTGGCGTCAACCCACCAATGACTTCCTTCAGACCCCTCTGATTGGTGCAGGGATGAAACTTCAACCTGGTGAAGACCAATGAGATGCGAGGAGACATTAACTGCCTTTCCCAAGTGCTTCCCTTCTCTCCCACCCAGGCTGCCAGGTGGTGTGAGGATGAGGCCTTCAACGTGGCCTGCCGTGGCATCTGCGGCGCTGGGGGAAGAGCCTTGCTCGCAGAGTGACCTGGGTGAAGAAGGGAGACCAGGCAGCACTCGCCCACAGACCACAGGGCCTAGCATGTACCAGGGATGCCCTAGATGCCAGGGAACTGGCTGCAGTGAATGTTTTCTGAGTAAACGAATGGATGGGTGAATGATGCCTGCCCTCAGCTCCCAGTCCCCAAGTGAGCTGCTGAACTGGACTTGTTCTCCTACTGTTGTGCTCCCATCCCACGTGTCTCTGGTCGTAGCTCCCTAACCTGCATAATGAGTGCAATAACAATACCTACTTCCCAGAATTATTGTGAGAACTTTATGAATTTAATGTATGTCTGACACATAGTAGGTCCATGTGTGCATGCTCAGTTGCTCAGTCCTGTCTGGACTCTTTGTGGCCCCATGGACTGTAGCCCACCAGACTCCTCTGTCCATGGGATTTTCCAGGAAAGAATACTGAAGTAGGTTGTCATTTCCTACTCCAGAGGATCTTCCCAACCCAGGGATTGAAACTGTGTTTCTTTTTTTTCCTTTTTGGCCTCTTTTATTATTATTATTTTTTAATTAATTTATTTTCATCCATCTTTATTCTTTGGCCTGTGTGGGCCTCCCATTGCAGTGGCCTCTCTCGTTTCAGAGCACCAGCTGTGGGTGCATGAGCTCCAGAGCGCTGGCTCATCATTGGATACACCGGTCCAGCTGTTGCATGGCACGTGGGATCTTCCTGGGCCAGGAATTGAACCGGTGTCTCCTGCACTGCAAGGTGGACTCTTTACCCACTGGACCACCAGGGAAGCCCCTGAACCCATGTTTCTTACATCTCTTGTATTGGCAGAGATGTATCATACATCTCTTGATCACTAGCACCACCTGGGAAGCCCTAATAGGTACATTACAAATGTCAGTTATTAAGATTAGCATCATCATTTCCCTCTAGGAGCCTCAGTTCTCTCATCTGTGAAATGGGAATTCATCTATTCATTCAACAAACTATTGATCATTATCCATGGGTCAGGCATTGTTGTTAAGATCTGGGACAGTTATAGAGATGAGTGGGCCAAGGTCTGTGTCTGGAGGAACTCAGCGTCTGGTGTGGCAGGCAGTCAGAGTTAAAATGCAGTGGAGGGCTTCCCTGGTAGTTCAGTGGTAAAGAGTTCGCCTGCCATTGCAGGAGACACGAGTTCGATTCCTGATCTGGGAAGATACCCCCACCCCTGCCATATGGGGAAGATCCCATATGCTGTGGAATAGCCTGCCCTCAGCTCCCAGTCCCATGTGTGCATGTCTCACGTTGCCCCCAGTCCTGGTCGTAGCTCCCTAACCTGCATAATGAGTGCAATAACAATACCTACTTCCCAGAATTATTGTGAGAACTTTATGAATTTAATGTATGTCTGACACATAGTAGGTCCATGTGTGCATGCTCAGTTGCTCAGTCCTGTCTGGACTCTTTGTGGCCCCATGGACTGTAGCCCACCAGACTCCTCTGTCCATGGGATTTTCCAGGAAAGAATACTGAAGTAGGTTGTCATTTCCTACTCCAGAGGATCTTCCCAACCCAGGGATTGAAACTGTGTTTCTTTTTTTTCCTTTTTGGCCTCTTTTATTATTATTATTTTTTAATTAATTTATTTTCATCCATCTTTATTCTTTGGCCTGTGTGGGCCTCCCATTGCAGTGGCCTCTCTCGTTTCAGAGCACCAGCTGTGGGTGCATGAGCTCCAGAGCGCTGGCTCATCATTGGATACACCGGTCCAGCTGTTGCATGGCACGTGGGATCTTCCTGGGCCAGGAATTGAACCGGTGTCTCCTGCACTGCAAGGTGGACTCTTTACCCACTGGACCACCAGGGAAGCCCCTGAACCCATGTTTCTTACATCTCTTGTATTGGCAGAGATGTATCATACATCTCTTGATCACTAGCACCACCTGGGAAGCCCTAATAGGTACATTACAAATGTCAGTTATTAAGATTAGCATCATCATTTCCCTCTAGGAGCCTCAGTTCTCTCATCTGTGAAATGGGAATTCATCTATTCATTCAACAAACTATTGATCATTATCCATGGGTCAGGCATTGTTGTTAAGATCTGGGACAGTTATAGAGATGAGTGGGCCAAGGTCTGTGTCTGGAGGAACTCAGCGTCTGGTGTGGCAGGCAGTCAGAGTTAAAATGCAGTGGAGGGCTTCCCTGGTAGTTCAGTGGTAAAGAGTTCGCCTGCCATTGCAGGAGACACGAGTTCGATTCCTGATCTGGGAAGATACCCCCCCCCCCACCCCTGCCATATGGGGGAAGATCCCATATGCTGTGGAGCAACTAAGCCCATGAGCCATAACTACTGAGCCTGTGCTCTAGAGCCTCGGAGCCACAACTATGGAGCCCATGTGCTGCAACTACTGAAGCCTGTGAGCCCTAGAGCCTGAGTTCCATAACAAGAGAAGTCACCATAACAAGAAACCTGCTCACCTTAGCTAGAGAGTAGCCCCTACTCCCTGCAACTAAAGAGGAGCCTGTTGCAGCAGTGAAAACCCAGAATAACCAAAAAAAAAAAAAAGTGGAAGGAAATTCAGGGCATTTGGAAAGCCTACTGTACTGATGTGGGTGACTTGGGGCAGTGAGAAGCTTCCTCCAGCATTGAACTAATTGAAGTAAGAGATGGGACTGAATCCATATTCCCTGCTCTTTCCAGCATGTTTAATTGATAAGAAAACATTTGGGATGGGCTCCAGTTGTTTACCCGAGCCAGACAGAAAATGAAGTTAGACTACCAGAGAATCCAAAGCTTAGAGCAGGGAGACAGAGGGGTCAGGGAAGAACGAACCAGTTTGTACCTCAGGCATTTTTCTTCTAAAATATTATCTGAATTTAAAAAATTATGTGAAATAATATATAAATCTAATTCTTTAGACTTTTGTCTTTTTTGAAAAATGACTGGATTATTTTTATTTTAATCAAGGTTTCATATTTTATAGGACCAGCCAAATTACACCGCCCCCTGGTGGTGGCATACTAAAATCACAGGTTTGTTTTATTTTGTTAGAAATGAACAAAATACAGCAAACTCACTTTTTGGATATGACCAGAGATAGTAAAACCTCTCTCTTCCCATTCCCCTTCTCCCCAACCCTTTACTAAGAGCCAGCCTCTATAGTTGATGTTCCCAAGTTCCCAGCTTTTTGCCTGAGCCACACCGCCTCCAGAGTCTCAGCAGACAAGTCAACCAGCTCCTCTTCCCTATCTCTTGCCCTTGACCAGATCTGGAGAGCTTCAGACCCATTTCCCCTCTAGTTCCACATTTGTGCTAACACCTCACAAAGCCCGCAGCCTCGCCGGAAAGGGGAATGTGAGACTACAGAGGGAAGCTCATTCGAGTGTGGAGGTCAAGAGTGCAGGCGTACACTTGCACTGAGGCGGGTTCGAATCCCACTGACCGAGCAACTAAGCCCATGAGCCATAACTACTGAGCCTGTGCTCTAGAGCCTCGGAGCCACAACTATGGAGCCCATGTGCTGCAACTACTGAAGCCTGTGAGCCCTAGAGCCTGAGTTCCATAACAAGAGAAGTCACCATAACAAGAAACCTGCTCACCTTAGCTAGAGAGTAGCCCCTACTCCCTGCAACTAAAGAGGAGCCTGTTGCAGCAGTGAAAACCCAGAATAACCAAAAAAAAAAAAAAGTGGAAGGAAATTCAGGGCATTTGGAAAGCCTACTGTACTGATGTGGGTGACTTGGGGCAGTGAGAAGCTTCCTCCAGCATTGAACTAATTGAAGTAAGAGATGGGACTGAATCCATATTCCCTGCTCTTTCCAGCATGTTTAATTGATAAGAAAACATTTGGGATGGGCTCCAGTTGTTTACCCGAGCCAGACAGAAAATGAAGTTAGACTACCAGAGAATCCAAAGCTTAGAGCAGGGAGACAGAGGGGTCAGGGAAGAACGAACCAGTTTGTACCTCAGGCATTTTTCTTCTAAAATATTATCTGAATTTAAAAAATTATGTGAAATAATATATAAATCTAATTCTTTAGACTTTTGTCTTTTTTGAAAAATGACTGGATTATTTTATTTTAATCAAGGTTTCATATTTTATAGGACCAGCCAAATTACACCGCCCCCTGGTGGTGGCATACTAAAATCACAGGTTTGTTTTATTTTGTTAGAAATGAACAAAATACAGCAAACTCACTTTTTGGATATGACCAGAGATAGTAAAACCTCTCTCTTCCCATTCCCCTTCTCCCCAACCCTTTACTAAGAGCCAGCCTCTATAGTTGATGTTCCCAAGTTCCCAGCTTTTTGCCTGAGCCACACCGCCTCCAGAGTCTCAGCAGACAAGTCAACCAGCTCCTCTTCCCTATCTCTTGCCCTTGACCAGATCTGGAGAGCTTCAGACCCATTTCCCCTCTAGTTCCACATTTGTGCTAACACCTCACAAAGCCCGCAGCCTCGCCGGAAAGGGGAATGTGAGACTACAGAGGGAAGCTCATTCGAGTGTGGAGGTCAAGAGTGCAGACGGTACACTTGCACTGAGGCGGGTTCGAATCCCACTGACCGTTACTGGTGTGGGTCTCTGAGACCTCTCTGAGCCTCTGATTTGCCATCTGAAAAGCAAAACTGAGTCTGGATTCAACAAGAGACTTGTTCTTCTTACGACTCATCTTTCATCTCTTTCTCTTGGAGCTGCGGTGAGTGGAGACCAAGCAATGATGGGGAGGAGCACGTCCACCTTGTGGGGCCCCTCTCCAGAAATGGCGAAGGCCTAGCCTTGCCAGGAGCTCTTTCACAGTCTCCCTCCCAGGCTCCCCCATCCTGGTCTATCCTGTCTTCTCTTCCACGTTTCTTTAGAGCCTGGTCCTCACACCCCGCACCAGCGGCAATGAATGACCAAAGGTTCACCGCCCTGCTTGGACCCAAGAGGACAATGCATCGCCCTCTCCTACAGCTCACAAGAAGTATTATTGCAGGCACTTAAGAAGGGGAGAAGTGGGGCTTCCTGGTGGTCCAGTGGGTAAGGACACCGCCTTGCAGTGCAAGGGGCGCCAGTTCGATCCCTGGCCTGGGAAGATCCCACATGCCGTGGAGCGGCTGGACCAATGTGTCCAACTACCCATCCAGAGCTGCAACAACAGAGGCCACTGAGATGGGAGGCCCACACAGGCCAGAGAACAAAGATGGATGAAAATAGAGAAATGAAAGACCAATAGAAGTGGCCCGCCCACCCCCTTCCCTCCCCAACCGCCCCGCCCCGCAAAAAAGAGGTTGGGTGATTAAAAAAAAAAAAGAAGGGGAGAAGTTTCAGAGCTGGGCTTCCCCGGCCTTGGCCTCCCCGGGAGCCCTGTCCTGAAATACAGGAAACCCGCCTTCTGGCCGGGCGGGGTGGGGGTGGGGGTTGGGGGTGGGCGGTGATTCTGCCTGGATCCTGCGGTGTGCCCATGTAGAAGTCACTTACTCAGTTGAGCCTCATATTCCCCATCCGTAAGGGGAGCTCCAGTCTAGCTCAGTCCCGACCACGTGACTGCTGGGGATACAGAAGGGTGGGGCCTCCTTTCCTGTGCCTCCTCGGGAACCCCAAGGGGGGGGTGACTTCCCCCTAGCAATGCACACCACTGGAAAACAGGGGCTCATTCGAGTGTGGAGGTCAAGAGTGCAGACGGTACACTTGCACTGAGGCGGGTTCGAATCCCACTGACCGTTACTGGTGTGGGTCTCTGAGACCTCTCTGAGCCTCTGATTTGCCATCTGAAAAGCAAAACTGAGTCTGGATTCAACAAGAGACTTGTTCTTCTTACGACTCATCTTTCATCTCTTTCTCTTGGAGCTGCGGTGAGTGGAGACCAAGCAATGATGGGGAGGAGCACGTCCACCTTGTGGGGCCCCTCTCCAGAAATGGCGAAGGCCTAGCCTTGCCAGGAGCTCTTTCACAGTCTCCCTCCCAGGCTCCCCCATCCTGGTCTATCCTGTCTTCTCTTCCACGTTTCTTTAGAGCCTGGTCCTCACACCCCGCACCAGCGGCAATGAATGACCAAAGGTTCACCGCCCTGCTTGGACCCAAGAGGACAATGCATCGCCCTCTCCTACAGCTCACAAGAAGTATTATTGCAGGCACTTAAGAAGGGGAGAAGTGGGGCTTCCCTGGTGGTCCAGTGGGTAAGGACACCGCCTTGCAGTGCAAGGGGCGCCAGTTCGATCCCTGGCCTGGGAAGATCCCACATGCCGTGGAGCGGCTGGACCAATGTGTCCAACTACCCATCCAGAGCTGCAACAACAGAGGCCACTGAGATGGGAGGCCCACACAGGCCAGAGAACAAAGATGGATGAAAATAGAGAAATGAAAGACCAATAGAAGTGGCCCGCCCACCCCCTTCCCTCCCCAACCGCCCCGCCCCGCAAAAAAGAGGTTGGGTGATTAAAAAAGAAGGGAGAAGTTTCAGAGCTGGGCTTCCCGGCCTTGGCCTCCCGGGAGCCCTGTCCTGAAATACAGGAAACCCGCCTTCTGGCCGGGCGGGGTGGGGGTGGGGGTTGGGGGTGGGCGGTGATTCTGCCTGGATCCTGCGGTGTGCCCATGTAGAAGTCACTTACTCAGTTGAGCCTCATATTCCCCATCCGTAAAAGGGGGAGCTCCGCAGTCTAGCTCAGTCCCGACCACGTGACTGCTGGGGATACAGAAGGGGTGGGGCCCTCTCCTTTCCTGTGCCTCCTCGGGGAACCCCAAGACTCTACTCCGAGGAGGGAGGAGGCACTGCTTCCCTTGGGAAAGTGGGTCCCAGGGGACTCCATGAGCCTCCCAGCACTCACTGTGGGCAGCCGCAGTGTATTCATTATTACCAGCTACCCCTTGGGAAGCCAATTCAAAAATGAGGTCACCATGGTAACCCAAAGGGTTACAATGTGACCAAATTTTTAAAGTGTTCCTCATGTCGCAGGCAAATCACCTCTCAACAGAAAAGCAAAGGCTGGGGCCTCAGTCCCACATCACAGGGGCCTGGGGAGCCCAGAAGTTCTCCTTCACGCAGAGAGAGGGAGGAGGGGGCAGGGGAGAGGCCAGAGCAGAGTGGGGAATGACCTCTTGGGGCCCATGGGAGGCCTGACCGAGAGCCAGAGGCCCTGGGATTAGTCCCGCCTCTGGCACCATCCTGTCTGCGGCTCCTCGTGGGTGCCTTGCCCGCTCTGGGCCCCCAGTGACACTCACCCAGCAGTATCTCTTCAAAGATCAAACAGAGGGGATTCCCTGGTGGTCCAGTGGGTGAGAGTCCACTTGCTAACGCAGGAGACACAGATTTCGATCCCTGGTCCAGGAAGATTCCTCACGCGTGGGGCAACGAAGCCCGTGGGTCACAGCTACTGAAGCCCAAGCACTCCAGAGCCCATGCTCTGCAACAAGGGAAGACACTGCAATGAGAAGCGCATGTCCCACAGCAAGAGAAGAGCCCTGGCTCGCTGCAGCTAAAGCCCACGTGCAGCAACAAAGATCCACAGGAGCCAAAAATAATAAGTAAATAAATAAATGTAAAATCAGTTTCTTTTAAAAAAGATCAGATAAGCCAGTGAACTGTTAACCTCACATGCGGGTGGAGGGAAGGCTAGGGAGTTTTTTTAGCTAATCAGGCCTCCAAGGCAGCGGGACCACCTGGATTTAAATCCCCACCTCTGCTGCCAGCAGCTATGGTGACCGTGGTCCTGGATCTTCACCCCTCTGAGCTTTGGCTTCCCTACCTGTAAGAGAGGCGCTCACAGTGGTCCCTTCCCTTCGGGGTGATTGTGAAGTTGAAGCAATATAACCCATGAAAAGTGCTTAACATGGCACCTACTCACAATAGGTCTGACATCATCCTTGCTGCTGTTGCCCCATGGTCAGGCCCTGAGTTGAGCAAGTTACTCACGATCTAGCACTGAATCCTCACTGTGTTCCTCCCATGAGATGGTTGCTATTATTAAGCCCATTTTACAGATGTGGCAACTGAGGCTAGCAAGGTGAGACAACTCACCAAGGCACCCAGACACCCATGGAGTGGGGTCCTGGATTTTGGGCCAGGTCTGCCAGTCTTGAGTCTGAACTCAAACTCCTGACCACCCCCTACACAGCCTGAGGATGATGAAATGAGACAAGTATTGAGTACCCAACAGTTGGTGCATATTAAATAGTGTGTGGCATATAGTTGGTGCTCATTAAATAGTGGGCAGTCATAGGCGCATCCAGGTTTCGTGCCATAACCACTGTACTGCCCCGACCCCTGTCTTCTGGAGCTTGGGAACCAGGCCTGGTGGGTTCAGAACTCACGTGGCTCAGGCAGTGACGGGAGAATGAGCAGGCCCCCCCTTAGGTCACTGCGGCACAATGGCCCTGCCTGCCCCTGGGGCCCTGGCTGCTCTCATACTGTGGGGACAACGACAGCCAGGCGCTGCCTCTGACCTCGTCCTGCCTTCATGGCCCCCACCCCCTTCCTGCTGGGTCAGCCTCCCACCCCACAGTCCCCTCCCAGCCACCCCCCGGCAAAGCTGGCTTTCCCAGGACAGAACGGGGTCAGGCCTGCCGGGTGATAAATGGATTTAATAACCCGCCATTCCTACCACCAGCCCATGTGCCCTCCTCTGTCCCAGGTCCACATAGGGGCCAGAGTCAGCCTCATCGGTCACGGGAAAGAAGTCTAAGCCAGTGAACTGTTAACCTCACATGCGGGTGGAGGGAAGGCTAGGGAGTTTTTAGCTAATCAGGCCTCCAAGGCAGCGGGACCACCTGGATTTAAATCCCACCTCTGCTGCCAGCAGCTATGGTGACCGTGGTCCTGGATCTTCACCCCTCTGAGCTTTGGCTTCCCTACCTGTAAGAGAGGCGCTCACAGTGGTCCCTTCCCTTCGGGGTGATTGTGAAGTTGAAGCAATATAACCCATGAAAAGTGCTTAACATGGCACCTACTCACAATAGGTCTGACATCATCCTTGCTGCTGTTGCCCCATGGTCAGGCCCTGAGTTGAGCAAGTTACTCACGATCTAGCACTGAATCCTCACTGTGTTCCTCCCATGAGATGGTTGCTATTATTAAGCCCATTTTACAGATGTGGCAACTGAGGCTAGCAAGGTGAGACAACTCACCAAGGCACCCAGACACCCATGGAGTGGGGTCCTGGATTTTGGGCCAGGTCTGCCAGTCTTGAGTCTGAACTCAAACTCCTGACCACCCCCTACACAGCCTGAGGATGATGAAATGAGACAAGTATTGAGTACCCAACAGTTGGTGCATATTAAATAGTGTGTGGCATATAGTTGGTGCTCATTAAATAGTGGGCAGTCATAGGCGCATCCAGGTTTCGTGCCATAACCACTGTACTGCCCCGACCCCTGTCTTCTGGAGCTTGGGAACCAGGCCTGGTGGGTTCAGAACTCACGTGGCTCAGGCAGTGACGGGAGAATGAGCAGGCCCCTCCTTAGGTCACTGCGGCACAATGGCCCTGCCTGCCCCTGGGGCCCTGGCTGCTCTCATACTGTGGGGACAAAGACAGCCAGGAGCTGCCTCTGACCTCGTCCTGCCTTCATGGCCCCCCCACCCCCTTCCTGCTGGGTCAGCCTCCCACCCCACAGTCCCCTCCCAGCCACCCCCAGGCAAAGCTGGCTTTCCCAGGACAGAACGGGGTCAGGCCTGCTGGGTGATAAATGGATTTAATAACCAGCCATTCCTACCACCAGCCCATGTGCCCTCCTCTGTCCCAGGTCCACATAGGGGCCAGAGTCAGCCTCATCGGTCACGGGAAAGAAGTCGGAGGGGCAGATACCACCCTCCCAGCCTGCTTAGGGCTCTCCAGGAGCCCAGAGCAGCTCAAAGCTGAAAACCTGGGATTTGGGTTTCTCAGTTTTAGCCCTTCTTCCTGTTGGTGGGATGACCTGGAGCAAATCATTGCTATTCTAGAGCCAGAGCTTCTCCATGTACAAAATGGAGTGGATAATCCCCACTGCCTGCCTCTGTAGGGCTTGAGCCAGGAGCAAACATGCTCTCGCTTTGTAAATCTCCACGCACACGTGAGATGTGATTCTGGTTATTGCTCATCTTTGGCTGCTGTCTTGGTTGGTCCCCCTACAAGCAGACCCTGAGTCAAAGATGAGAGAGGTTCCCTTGGAACTTCTTGAGGAGTGGTGCCCTGGTGGGGAAGCAGGGAAGGAAGACAGGGAAGGGTGAATCCAATTCAGGCTGTGCTAATCGGCAGCCTATAGGGGAACCAGCTACCGAGGATCAGCCCTTCTAAGGACTTCTGCAGGACAGGGCAGCATGGGCCTCAGATTTGTTCTAAGCGAGAGGTACGAAGCTGGGTTATTATCCACCAGCTCTCAACCACCTTTGATTGACACTTTGCTCCCTAAGACACTTTGCTGCTTCTGACCACTTCCAGACCACCCTGTGACTGGGCTGAGTAGGCCCTCTGGGCAGAGAGAGCCCTGAGAGAGTTTCAGGGACTTACATAGGAGGCCGTCATGTGCACAGGAATGGTGATGCTGAGCGGGATGAAGACAGGGCTCCACACTCACCATCTCTATCGTTACCCTCGCCTCAACCTTATGAGGGAGGGACTATGATTAGCCCCATTTTGCAGATGAGGAATATGAGGCTCAGAGAGGTGACGGTCATCTGCTCAAGGCCACGCAGCTCAGGAGTGAAGCAAGGGTTAGAATTGGCTGCAGGGTCTTTGGTCTTTCCACTGCCTCTCAAGTTGGCAGGACTCATTTGCATGTGGGTTGCAGCCAGTAGCATGCTGATAAATGTTTAACCACGAGAGAGAAAAAAGCCTTGGCTTATAGTGTTTAGCGGTTGCCATGGTATAAATACTCCCACCATGGCCAATATCAAGCTACCAAAGTGATATCTGTCACTGAACACAGAGTTGGGGAAAGATGCTAACAATTGGCTCTTATGAGCTGGCTCTAGCACACCACTGTTGGAAGATTTTTGGTCTCGTCTCCAACCAGCATAGCTCTCAGTACTGAGCAGGCTGAGTTTCTCTCAAGGGTGCAAACACACCGCACCTGTTCTAGCTCCCACCTCTCTGCTCCTACTAATCTTTCCCTCTGGAATGCCTTTTTCTTTCTCTCCACGTTTCCAAATCTTATTTGTCTTTTTAAGAGCCTGCTCTGGTCCCACTTCTTCTACTTTGTATTAGTCAGGATAAGTACCATTAGCTGCAATAACAAAGAACCCCATAATCTCACTAATATAACACAATCTAAATTTATCATCCCTTTGTCCTATAGACCAGGAGAGGTTCTTCTCACCCTGGAACCCAGATTCCTTCCATTTTAAAATGCTACCATCTTCAACACTTCATGTCCAAATTCATCACAAAAGGGAAAGAGCAGAAAGGATCCTTACAAGTTTTGTGCGTAGCCAGGGAATGGGTGCTCATCACGTCTGTGTGTTTTGTTGGCCAGAACTGTCCCTCCTGACTGCAAGGGGGCTGAGAAGTATAGCTTAACTGGAAATGTGACTTTCTTCTGAGGAGAAAATGAAGTCACAAAAATGGAACCAAGCCAACTTCTGCTTCTACTTCCCCGATTTCCACAGTCCAACCAACTTCTTTCTTTTCTCGATTTTCTTGTTTCCTCTGGTCATTGACTCAGACTGCCAGGCATGCTTCCTGGGTTGATTTTCTCTGCCCCCAGAAACTCACAGAGGCTGAGCGGTGGAAGGTCCCTAGAAGCAGGTCTCCCAATGCTTGCTTCAGGTATGAGTCACCTGTAGATTCAGTGTTCCCAGGCCTGATACTACAGGTCTGGGAAAGAGCGCCGCAGTCAATATTCTAAGCCAGATTGTTAGGCAGTTCAGATGTGCAGCTGACACTGGTACCACATTCTAGTCCAAAGATCCCATTTCATGGATTTGGACACTGAGGCCCAGAAAGGAGGAGGAATTTACCCTAAGCCATGGAGTAAGTCAAAGCTGGATCTGAAACGCAAACCAAGAGCTCCTGACTTTTTACCCTGGGCTCTGTCTACACACCATGGTGTGGCTCACCAAGAAGGCCTGCCCATAAACTCCAGCACAAGACACTGGTTGATGCTGAGTCTGACACGGGTTAGCAAGATGACCTGCGAGTTGAATGTGAACTCAACTCAGGTAAGCAGACCTGGGTTCCAATTCTTCCTCCTCTGCCTGCTTGTTGGGGATCTTGGACACGTCTTTCTACCTCTCTGAGCTTTGGTTTCCTCATCTGGAAAATGGGGGTGATAAACGTATCCACTCATAGGGTAGGGGGGAGAAAAGGTACAAACACTTCTCAGCGCAGCATCTGATAAATTCTCAAGAAATACTTGTTGCTGTCTCTGATGATCTGCTGAGGTGAGTGGCTGTTCTCAAGGAACATGAAGAGCATCCAGAAACAGCCTCAAGGATGAGGCTAATCCAGGAGAGCCTCCACCAGCTTAGGTTTCGGCCACTGTGCGGCTCTTTCATGAAAATCAGCTTCAAGGTATATCTGCAGAACCCTGGGAAACTCAAGCAGCACAACTTGATCTTAGTTTTTAACCAACTGGGTGCATAACTAATTGTGTCCATGATATACCTAAGCGGTGTGTGCATGTCTGTGCAAGCCTGGGCACTGAGGCTCTGTGGTCTCAGGCCACAGGAGGGCCGTGTCTGTCAGGGAAAGCCAGGCTCTGCTGCAGAAACGAACACCCTCCAGCTCAGAACTACAAAACCTGCCCGTTCGGTCCCTCTCTGTGTCCATCACCATGACTCAGCGGGACTCTGCTCCTGGTAGGCACTCAGGTGCATGGGCCGAAGGAGCAGCTGCCAACCCAACAGCTGCTAGTCCCTGTGGCCAGAACAAAAGAAGACTCTGAAAACTTGTATACAGGTAGTAAAGTGCTCCTCACTGAGGCGAATCCATCAGTCCATCTCCTTCCCCATCTGGATAAAGAGAATAACAAGACTTACCGCATTGGTGAGAGGGACTGCCTGACATGAGACTGTGGAAGTCTTAGAAGAGGATGGAGAGAAACGTGATATGTCATGTATTATAACAGCCAAATAGTGGAAACAACCCACATGTCCATCAGCAGGCAAGTGGATAACCAACCTGAGCTGCCCACACAATGGAATGCTATTCAGTCATAAAAAGGCACGAAGTCCCGACGCATGGTACAACACAGGTGAACCTTAAAAACACTTAGGCTGGGGACTTCCCTGGCGGTCCAGGGAATATGCCATGCACCCACTGCTGGGGGCGCAGGTTCAGTCCCTGGTCAGGAACTAAGATCCCGCCTAATGTGTGGTGTGCCCTTCCCCTCGGCAGAAAAACCCAACCACAAACAATGAACACTTAGGCTAAGTGAAAAAGACAGTCCTAAAAGATCTTACTGATATGAAGTGTCCAAAATAGGCCGATTCCTAGAGACAGAAAGTGGCCTAGTGATTGCCAGGGGCTGGAGGTAGGAAGGAATTGGGAGCAACTGCTAATGGGTACAAGGCTTCTTTTGGGCTGATGGAACCATTCTGGAATTAGACAGTGCAGGTGGTTGCACCACAATGTGATTGTTCTACAACCCACTTGAAAATGAAGTTATGTCATGTGAATTATATATAAAAATGGGTGTCCATGAAAGCTCAAGGCTCGGGCTGCAGAAACGAACACCCTCCATGATATACCTAAGCGGTGTGTGCATGTCTGTGCAAGCCTGGGCACTGAGGCTCTGTGGTCTCAGGCCACAGGAGGGCCGTGTCTGTCAGGGAAAGCCAGGCTCTGCTGCAGAAACGAACACCCTCCAGCTCAGAACTACAAAACCTGCCCGTTCGGTCCCTCTCTGTGTCCATCACCATGACTCAGCGGGACTCTGCTCCTGGTAGGCACTCAGGTGCATGGGCCGAAGGAGCAGCTGCCAACCCAACAGCTGCTAGTCCCTGTGGCCAGAACAAAAGAAGACTCTGAAAACTTGTATACAGGTAGTAAAGTGCTCCTCACTGAGGCGAATCCATCAGTCCATCTCCTTCCCCATCTGGATAAAGAGAATAACAAGACTTACCGCATTGGTGAGAGGGACTGCCTGACATGAGACTGTGGAAGTCTTAGAAGAGGATGGAGAGAAACGTGATATGTCATGTATTATAACAGCCAAATAGTGGAAACAACCCACATGTCCATCAGCAGGCAAGTGGATAACCAACCTGAGCTGCCCACACAATGGAATGCTATTCAGTCATAAAAAGGCACGAAGTCCCGACGCATGGTACAACACAGGTGAACCTTAAAAACACTTAGGCTGGGGACTTCCCTGGCGGTCCAGGGAATATGCCATGCACCCACTGCTGGGGGCGCAGGTTCAGTCCCTGGTCAGGAACTAAGATCCCGCCTAATGTGTGGTGTGCCCTTCCCCTCGGCAGAAAAACCCAACCACAAACAATGAACACTTAGGCTAAGTGAAAAAGACAGTCCTAAAAGATCTTACTGATATGAAGTGTCCAAAATAGGCCGATTCCTAGAGACAGAAAGTGGCCTAGTGATTGCCAGGGGCTGGAGGTAGGAAGGAATTGGGAGCAACTGCTAATGGGTACAAGGCTTCTTTTGGGCTGATGGAACCATTCTGGAATTAGACAGTGCAGGTGGTTGCACCACAATGTGATTGTTCTACAACCCACTTGAAAATGAAGTTATGTCATGTGAATTATATATAAAAAATGAACTATAAAAAATAATATACAATGAAACAATATAATATAAAATATGAATCATAAACAGTATCAAATAATGGAAAATATAAATAATATAAAATGAAAATAAATAACTAATCAAAATAATTAATAAGTGAAGGATAAGAAACACTCCCCTCCCTCTACAGAGTTGTTCACCCCCACCCCTGATTGTGAAGCCCACCATTGTAATCCTTACCTTTGTGTTGTCGTTTCTGTGGAATGGCCTGTCTCCTGTGGTTGAAGAACCCTTCAGAGCCATGGTGGAACCTGGCGATTTTTGTTCGTATCCATGGCCCCTGCTCCCAGGGACCCAGGCAGGGTCAGGTGCAGGAATTGTTCACTCTCACTCACAAAGCTGTGCTCATGCCGTGTGTGTGTGTGTGTGTGTGTGTGTGCGTGTACATGCATGCACACAGCTTGGTCCTGGAGCTTGCAGGGAGCTGTTCATATACCAGTTCCCATGGCAGAGACTGCCTCCCCACTCCAGTCTCCCCGGGCCCTTCTCCTGCTGCCCCCAGCCCCCTGAGTGGTGCCTGGGGGGAGGGAAGAGCCGTCAGTCAGCCTTCCAGCTGCTTCTATTTGGTTGTAAGGAAGTTGATCCCTGGAAGGAAGTCTTGTCCAGTGTCACATGGCGATGTGGCAGCAGAGCTGGACCAACCCCCGGGTGCCGCACAGCTGGCCCAGTGTCCTCCCTGCGATGGGGGCATGTCAGAGGGCAGGCAGCACGGCCGGGCAAGTGCTGAGAGATCCTCGGGCCTTCTCAGAGCCCTTCCCGCCTGACAGACGACCAGCCTGTTGTGTAAGGATATAGAGGGGCCAGCGGGCTGGTTGGATAAGAGAAGGCTGAAGTCAGAGGGAGAAGGTCCTGGTCGCTCGGTACTTCCTGTATGTATCATTGCTCTCATTGTGGGAGACAGTTGCCACCACAAAACCACAGCACCAAACCCACTGTCTCCCCCTCGCCTGTGTCCCTGCCCTCCAACGACCTCTCTCTGGAAGTATGTCTCCCTCCAGGCCCACAGACGTGGGCCGACCGTGGCAGGGATCAGACTGGAAACTGAGATGACCAGCCAAAAGGGATCCATTGCTGTGGTCCAGCCCCAGGCTCACTGAGGTTGGACCCAGCCCCTCTTCCAAGGGCTCTGCATTTATGCATGTATTGAGCACCTACTATGTGCCAGCTCCTATCCCACAGGCTGAGGTTAAAGGGCATCAACACCAGCCTGTCCAAGACTCATGAGACAGTAAAAGCCTGGATCAGGCCGGGGGTGCAGCTCACGGCCCAGTCCATTCCCAGGGCCAGAGGCCTCAGCTCCCCCAACCCCAACCGTGAGAGGTCACTCTTGTGGTCTTATGGTCAGGACTCCCAGGGACATCTTTTCACAAGGAAGAGACACATTCACGAGATGGGGTATGCAGGCACACAGACAGACTCACAGAGGGAGAAGGCGATTCCGTTTCTGATGAGAAAGGGGAATCTCGGGTGAGGGTGCTGTTCTGACCTCCACTGACCTCCCTTGAACACAGAGCGCCTGCGTGCTTGGTCACTCGGTCATGTCTGGCTCCTCGCGACCCCACGTAGCCTGCCAGGTTCCTCTGTCCATGGAATTTTCCAGGCAAGAATACTGGCATGCGTTGCCATTTCCTCCTCTAGGGGATCTTCCCGACCCAGGAACTGAACCTGCATCTCTTGCATCTCCTATGTTGGCAGGTGGACTCTTTACCACTGTGTGGCCTGGGAAGCCCCTCCTTGAGCACAGAGACTGGCCCTCAAATCCAGAACCCCAGGGGGCACCAGGATCCAGCTAGAACTCAGGGACACAGCTTGATTAACATCTTATTCATGCTGTTGCTCAGCTTCTATTTATGGCCATCATGAAATTTTCATTTATTAATACATAGTTTCCTTTGAAAATAAATTATTCAAGTAACGATAAGTTGATTTTTCAAAAAGCACCAAATAGCTATCAGTATAGGCAGAAGCAAAAGGGGTTTTGAATGTCTGGGTGGTCTGGGAAACAGTCTCGGGTTCAGGGATCTGGGAGAGGCGGGGGGTTACCCCTGGTTTCCTCCTGCTGGGAGGACCCTGGTCTGGATGTGTCACACCTGACTCCCAGTGGCCGGAGTCCTTGTCTTCAGAGCATCTGGGTATTAGGCCCCCTGTCTCCAGAGCAACAGTGGGGAGGGTGCTGATCCCAAGGGCAGGCTCCTGGGTGGCGACTGCCCTCCCCTGAGATGCATCAGCTCAGCCACCCTGGCCGGGGGCTGCCCTGTCACCTATGGCTCTCAGTCCAAACCGTCTTCCTTCTCTCTTCTCATCTCTCCCCCACGGCTCTCCTGCAAAGTCCCCAGATGACAAGCACGGAGTCTGCCTACCCTGCCCTCCCCATCCTTCCCTATCTTCCCAGGTGAATCTGAGTTTCCTGGCACAGACCCTCTCCTACCACCCGTTCTCTGGACCATGGTCCTCCACCCTTCCAGGCTCAGCCCTCCGTGACTCCCTGAGTGCCGCCCCACCACTAAGAAGCTGTCCTCAGTGAGTCTGAGGGAGTCTCCTGGAATCTTCCCTTAAAACAAGGAAGAGACACATTCACGAGATGGGGTATGCAGGCACACAGACAGACTCACAGAGGGAGAAGGCGATTCCGTTTCTGATGAGAAAGGGAATCTCGGGTGAGGTGCTGTTCTGACCTCCACTGACCTCCCTTGAACACAGAGCGCCTGCGTGCTTGGTCACTCGGTCATGTCTGGCTCCTCGCGACCCCACGTAGCCTGCCAGGTTCCTCTGTCCATGGAATTTTCCAGGCAAGAATACTGGCATGCGTTGCCATTTCCTCCTCTAGGGGATCTTCCCGACCCAGGAACTGAACCTGCATCTCTTGCATCTCCTATGTTGGCAGGTGGACTCTTTACCACTGTGTGGCCTGGGAAGCCCCTCCTTGAGCACAGAGACTGGCCCTCAAATCCAGAACCCCAGGGGGCACCAGGATCCAGCTAGAACTCAGGGACACAGCTTGATTAACATCTTATTCATGCTGTTGCTCAGCTTCTATTTATGGCCATCATGAAATTTTCATTTATTAATACATAGTTTCCTTTGAAAATAAATTATTCAAGTAACGATAAGTTGATTTTTCAAAAAGCACCAAATAGCTATCAGTATAGGCAGAAGCAAAAGGGGTTTTGAATGTCTGGGTGGTCTGGGAAACAGTCTCGGGTTCAGGGATCTGGGAGAGGCGGGGGGTTACCCCTGGTTTCCTCCTGCTGGGAGGACCCTGGTCTGGATGTGTCACACCTGACTCCCAGTGGCCGGAGTCCTTGTCTTCAGAGCATCTGGGTATTAGGCCCCCTGTCTCCAGAGCAACAGTGGGGAGGGTGCTGATCCCAAGGGCAGGCTCCTGGGTGGCGACTGCCCTCCCCTGAGATGCATCAGCTCAGCCACCCTGGCCGGGGGCTGCCCTGTCACCTATGGCTCTCAGTCCAAACCGTCTTCCTTCTCTCTTCTCATCTCTCCCCCACGGCTCTCCTGCAAAGTCCCCAGATGACAAGCACGGAGTCTGCCTACCCTGCCCTCCCCATCCTTCCCTATCTTCCCAGGTGAATCTGAGTTTCCTGGCACAGACCCTCTCCTACCACCCGTTCTCTGGACCATGGTCCTCCACCCTTCCAGGCTCAGCCCCTCCGTGACTCCCTGAGTGCCGCCCCCCACCACTAAGAAGCTGTCCTCAGTGAGTCTGAGGGAGTCTCCTGGAATCTTCCCTTAAAACGACACCACCTATATCTGTGGGCATCCTGTAGGGCAGGGTCAGGACTCGGAGGCTGGCCAGGTGCCTAGGGCACAGAGTTCATGAAGGCACCCATTCTCCATGGTCAGCCTGGAAATTAGTCCTACTATGCACTCCGGAGACCCTTACTCACCAAACGCCCATCCCAGCCAGCCTGCAGAACACGAGGAAGCGAAAGCCTGCCGGGTGGAAGGCTGTGTCAACGACAATTGGCATTTACCAATCACACAGCCAAGGGCATTTGCCACCTGCCTCCGTGGAGACGGACCCTGCGCTGTGACAGCTGCTGACCTTCAGCAGCCGCTGGGGTAGTTCAGCGTGGAGTGAGGGGCTCTGTGCTCCGGGGAATCTGGTGGGGCGGGTCTTCAGACAGGTGGATACTTTCAGAAATAGATTTTATGATCTCAATCCTTGCATCTCCTCATATGTAGAAAAGCACTAAATCCCTTCAGGGCCACTTCAAATCCTCATGCCTAACCGAAAACCTTTTGTTATTGGTATTAAGCTCCCCCTTTCTCAAAACCTTGTATTTTCCTCCTGCTGCCTCTTTGGAGCGGTCTCTCAGAGCTCTCTGAGATGCTGCCTTCTGGGCTGCAGTCCTAATTGTGCCCCAAATAAAACTCAACCCACAACTCTCAAGTTGTTCATCGTTTTTAGTCGGCAGCTGTTTGGGGATCACTGGGGTTCTGAGTCGCTCTCACAGCAGTTGCCGCCTTGGGATCATAAAATAGCTCAGAGGGGAGGCTGATGAGCAAAGCAGCTGCCTGAACACACTTGTGTGGGGGGTGCATTGCACAAGGGTGTGAGGCCAGGAGGCACGAGTGGCTGACACCCAGCCTGTCCCTACTCTGTGTGTCTGGGTACAGGGACTGCGTCAGCCTGGAGGAGGGGCACCTTTCTGTATTTTGCCCACTGGTGAGGGGGCACCTTTCAGTACTCCCTAGGCGGGTATCAGATGTGTTCCTGGGGGTCTTGCAGAGAGCAGGAGAGAAGGCAGTTCGAGAGGGGCGGGCACTTGCTCTAGGACACAGAGCAGCAGGGCAGGACCCAAGTTTCTTGATTCTTAATCTTTCCTTTCCTTTTTAGCACTCTAGTGTTGAATAGGGGGCTTCCCAAGAGGCGCTAGTGGTCAAGAACCCGCCTGCCAATGCAGGAGATGTAAGAGACACAGGTGCAATCCCTGGGTCGGGAAGATCCCCTGGAGGAGGGCATGGCGACCGAGTCTAGTCTTCTTGCCTGGAGAATCCTATGGACAGAGGAGCCTGGCAGGCTACAGTCCATAAGGTTGCAGAGAATCAGACACGACCAAAGTCACTTGGCGTGCCTGCAGCATCAAATAAAATATGGCAGAGAGCTGAGTATTGCCCCCAGGAAGAAGTAAACCCAGTATATGAGGTCCCTGTTGTGCCCCTCCCCCACCCTGCCAAGGTCGAGGTGATCCCCTTCTGCTGTCTTTTCAGCAGCTTGGACTGCCTCTAATCCTGCGTCTGTCTCCCCTATTGGCCTGTGATTGCCTCGGGGGCAGAGAGAGGATTTCATAGCCTCAGTCTCAGCACAGGGTTTGGTAAATTGTAAGCCTGCCGTGCATGGTGACCCACGTAGCCTGGGACCCCAGGAGGCCACGTCTTGGCTCCGGGCGAGGCAAAAAGTCACAGCTCTGAGATGCTGCCTTCTGGGCTGCAGTCCTAATTGTGCCCCAAATAAAACTCAACCCACAACTCTCAAGTTGTTCATCGTTTTTAGTCGGCAGCTGTTTGGGGATCACTGGGGTTCTGAGTCGCTCTCACAGCAGTTGCCGCCTTGGGATCATAAAATAGCTCAGAGGGGAGGCTGATGAGCAAAGCAGCTGCCTGAACACACTTGTGTGGGGGGTGCATTGCACAAGGGTGTGAGGCCAGGAGGCACGAGTGGCTGACACCCAGCCTGTCCCTACTCTGTGTGTCTGGGTACAGGGACTGCGTCAGCCTGGAGGAGGGGCACCTTTCTGTATTTTGCCCACTGGTGAGGGGGCACCTTTCAGTACTCCCTAGGCGGGTATCAGATGTGTTCCTGGGGGTCTTGCAGAGAGCAGGAGAGAAGGCAGTTCGAGAGGGGCGGGCACTTGCTCTAGGACACAGAGCAGCAGGGCAGGACCCAAGTTTCTTGATTCTTAATCTTTCCTTTCCTTTTTAGCACTCTAGTGTTGAATAGGGGGCTTCCCAAGAGGCGCTAGTGGTCAAGAACCCGCCTGCCAATGCAGGAGATGTAAGAGACACAGGTGCAATCCCTGGGTCGGGAAGATCCCCTGGAGGAGGGCATGGCGACCGAGTCTAGTCTTCTTGCCTGGAGAATCCTATGGACAGAGGAGCCTGGCAGGCTACAGTCCATAAGGTTGCAGAGAATCAGACACGACCAAAGTCACTTGGCGTGCCTGCAGCATCAAATAAAATATGGCAGAGAGCTGAGTATTGCCCCCAGGAAGAAGTAAACCCAGTATATGAGGTCCCTGTTGTGCCCCTCCCCCACCCTGCCAAGGTCGAGGTGATCCCCTTCTGCTGTCTTTTCAGCAGCTTGGACTGCCTCTAATCCTGCGTCTGTCTCCCCTATTGGCCTGTGATTGCCTCGGGGGCAGAGAGAGGATTTCATAGCCTCAGTCTCAGCACAGGGTTTGGTAAATTGTAAGCCTGCCGTGCATGGTGACCCACGTAGCCTGGGACCCCAGGAGGCCACGTCTTGGCTCCGGGCGGGCAGAGCATGTCATAAGACACAGACCATTAACCAAAAGTAATTTAAAAACAGCTCCAACTGTGACTTGTGTCTAATACTCTTAAACGCTGCTTCCCTCCGTGTTCCTTCTCTCCCTTTTCCCTTCAGGCTCTCTCCTCACAGTTTATTGGCTCTGTGACACAAAACTGAGAAATCAGTTTGTCCAAAACCCAGTTCTCTTTATGGAGAGAGGGTGAAAAGCGCAACCGCGTAGTCATGTCTGACTCTTTGCGACCCATGGATGAGCCATGGAATTCTCCAGGCAAGAATACTGGAGTGGGTAGCCTGTTCCTTCTCCGGGGGGACCTTCTCAACACAGACCTGGGAAGTTGAACCCACATCTCTGCAAGCTGATTCTTTTACCAGCTGAGCTACAAGAGAGAGGGTAGTTGCTGTAAATCAGCTGGTTATCTTCTCAAACCGTCCTCTTCCTCCTGGCATGTAGCCAGCATGAAGCTGTTTGACGTTTCCCAGCCTCCCTTGCAGCAGGGGCCGCAAGACTGCGTCCTGGCCACTGGAACGGGCGTGACAGTGACAGAGGCCATGTTCAGGCCTTAGGCTTCAGTCACCAGGTGAAAGCCCTCTCTTTCCTCCCTGCTGGACGAGACCGGAAGTGGTGACGGTAAACCTGACAGGAGTCATTTCATGGAAGGAACCTCGTGTCTGCATGCTTGTGTGGAGCAGACATGCCTTCCAGGCCTGGAACATTCACTGGGGAGGTTTTTTTCTGTTTGTTTTTCTTTTTTTAAAATTTTTTTTTGGTTGGGGGGAGGTGCGGGTTGGGGAGGGAGGGGGCAGGCGGGCCACTTCTATTGGTCTTTCATTTATCTATTTTTATCCATCTTTGTTCTTTGGCCTGTGTGGGCCTCCCATTGTGGTGGCCTCTGTTGTCACAGAGCACCTGCTCTGGGCGCATGCGCTCCAGAGCTCCAGCTCGGTAATTGACCACAACAGTCCAGTCACTCCGTGGCACGTGGGATCTTCCCAGGCCAGGGATGGAACCGGCGCCCCTTGCACTGCAAGGCGGTGTCCTTACCCACTGGACCACCAGGGAAGCCCGGCACTCAGCCTTCTTAATGGCTGAACTCTCATATCTGTACATGAAGGAATCAAATCTGGGCCCCCTGCATTGGGAGTGTGAAGTCTCAGCCACTGGACCACCAAGGAAGTCCCCTCTGTGCTCTTTAAGCTGTTTTTGGGGTGGAGGAGGTTTGCCTCAGGAAAGAGGAGACACAATCAGAGGTTTTTTTTTTTGGAGGGGGGAGAGTTTGGACTGCCTCCACCTGACGAGCTTTGTCCCCTCCTACGTTTGAGGAGGGACTGAATGGCCGGAGAGGGGGGTGGCAGCCGCACTGGAAGATGGTTGTTCCTCGTGTAGCTCAAGAGGAAGAGGAGAGAGTGGGCTCACACAGCGCCCAGTTGCAGGAGTGATGGTGGCTCAAACGTGACAGCATTGAATTAGCACTGGTCCCCCAAAGGACCCAGGCCTCTGCTACCCTTCTCTGGGAGGAGAGCAAAGGCAGCCCCCCTTATTTCACAAAGGTCTCCCCAGGAGAGAGTGACTGGTTTGACCAAGGTCACCCTGGCTGTTGGAGGCAGAAGAGGCCAAGGAAACCCCAAGAGTGAACTTGGGGCGCAAAAGGATTTGAATCTGGCAGCAGATGGAAACCAGCAAGGGAATCTTCTGAGCTGGAAAGATCTGCTCAAGAAGCTGCACCCAAAGACAATGGATGGAAGTGACCTAAGGAATTCCAGGAAGGAGAGAAGACTGAGGTCCAGGTGTCTGGGGAGCTCTTACTACAGCCCTCAGGGCGGCCGCCATTCACACCAGCAATGCTGCAGTGGGCAGGAGGCAGAAAGGCTGAGAACACTGAGGTTTGAAAAGGCAATGCCGGAACCACAAAGCTCTAATGTGAGTTATCTGAGCACAAATGGACAGGGAGCCCAGACGGCTAGGTAGTGGAAAGACTGATAGGCCCCCGTCTTCACAGGTCACACCCATTCATTCAACATTTCCTGAGCACTTGCAATGTACTCGACATCTCTGTACTCAGGGCATACAGGGCATACAGCTGTGACCCAAACTGACAAAGCCTCATCTTCCAGGAGCCTCATTCTCGTGGGAGAAACAGACTGTAAGTGATAACCGTAAGAACAAAGTCAATCCCATAGCATCTGAATGCAACGAGAGGGACTTCTCTGGTGGTCCAGTGGTTCAGAATCTGCCTCGAATGAGGGACTGGCTGAACTCTCATATCTGTACATGAAGGAATCAAATCTGGGCCCCCTGCATTGGGAGTGTGAAGTCTCAGCCACTGGACCACCAAGGAAGTCCCCTCTGTGCTCTTTAAGCTGTTTTTGGGGTGGAGGAGGTTTGCCTCAGGAAAGAGGAGACACAATCAGAGGTTTTTTTTTTTGGAGGGGGGAGAGTTTGGACTGCCTCCACCTGACGAGCTTTGTCCCCTCCTACGTTTGAGGAGGGACTGAATGGCCGGAGAGGGGGGTGGCAGCCGCACTGGAAGATGGTTGTTCCTCGTGTAGCTCAAGAGGAAGAGGAGAGAGTGGGCTCACACAGCGCCCAGTTGCAGGAGTGATGGTGGCTCAAACGTGACAGCATTGAATTAGCACTGGTCCCCCAAAGGACCCAGGCCTCTGCTACCCTTCTCTGGGAGGAGAGCAAAGGCAGCCCCCCTTATTTCACAAAGGTCTCCCCAGGAGAGAGTGACTGGTTTGACCAAGGTCACCCTGGCTGTTGGAGGCAGAAGAGGCCAAGGAAACCCCAAGAGTGAACTTGGGGCCGCAAAAGGATTTGAATCTGGCAGCAGATGGGGAAACCAGCAAGGGAATCTTCTGAGCTGGAAAGATCTGCTCAAGAAGCTGCACCCAAAGACAATGGATGGAAGTGACCTAAGGAATTCCAGGAAGGAGAGAAGACTGAGGTCCAGGTGTCTGGGGAGCTCTTACTACAGCCCTCAGGGCGGCCGCCATTCACACCAGCAATGCTGCAGTGGGCAGGAGGCAGAAAGGCTGAGAACACTGAGGTTTGAAAAGGCAATGCCGGAACCACAAAGCTCTAATGTGAGTTATCTGAGCACAAATGGACAGGGAGCCCAGACGGCTAGGTAGTGGAAAGACTGATAGGCCCCCGTCTTCACAGGTCACACCCATTCATTCAACATTTCCTGAGCACTTGCAATGTACTCGACATCTCTGTACTCAGGGCATACAGGGCATACAGCTGTGACCCAAACTGACAAAGCCTCATCTTCCAGGAGCCTCATTCTCGTGGGAGAAACAGACTGTAAGTGATAACCGTAAGAACAAAGTCAATCCCATAGCATCTGAATGCAACGAGAGGGACTTCTCTGGTGGTCCAGTGGTTCAGAATCTGCCTCGCAATGCAGGGGATTCAGGTCCATGTCTGCTCTGGGGAGATTCCCACATGCCTCGGAGCAACTAAACCTGTGCACCACAACTACTGAGCTCACGTGCAGCAACGACTAAAACCCTAGTGCCTAGATCCTGTGCTCCACAGCAAGAGAAGCCATGGCACTGAGAAGTCTGTACACCACAGCTAGAGAGTAGACCCCACTACTGTTTCTATCTTTGCTTTGACTGCTAAGAAGCTCAAAACTTTAAAAAATATATATATCAATATTTTATTTGTGTATTTTGGGTGGGGGGAGGGGTGGGGCAGGAGGGGGGCGAGAGGGCGGGCCACTTCTATTGGTCTTTCATTTGTCTATTTTCATCCATCTTTGTTCTTTGGCCCCCGTGGGCCTCCCATCGCGGTGGCATCTGTTGTCGCAGAGCACCGGCTCTGGGCGCATGAGCTCCAGAGCTCCAGCTCGATAATTGGACACATCAGTCCAGCTGCTCCACGGCACGTGGGATCTTCCCAGGCCAGAGATCGAACCGGCGCCTCTTGCACTGCAAGGCGGTGTCATTACCCACTGGACCACCAGGGGAAGCCATTGCAGCGGCCTCTGTTGTCGCAGAGCACCTGCTCCGGGCGCATGCGCTCTAGAGCTCCGGCTCGGTAATTGGACACATTGGTCCAGCCGCTCCACGGCACGTGGGATCTTCCCAGGCTAGGGACCAAACCGGCGCCCCTTGCACTGCAAGGCGGTGTCCTTACCCACTGGACCACCAGGGAAGCCCAAGTATTTTTGACCGTGCTCGGTCTTTGTTGCTGTGTGTAACCCTTCTCTAGTTTCAGAGAACAGGGGCTACTTTCTCGCTGCGGTGCATGAGCTTCTTGCGATGGTTTCTCCTGTTGCTGAGCATAGGCTCGAAGGTCTGTGGGCTTCAGTAATTGCAGCATGCAGGCTCAGTAGCTGTGGCACACCAGCTTAGTTGTCCTGAGGCACGTGAAATCTTCCTGAACCAGGGATTGCACCAGCATTCCCTGCATTGCAAGACAGATGCTTAACTACTGGATCACCAGAGAAGTCCCAGGAATTTGCATTTTAAACCAGCACCCCAGGAAAACCACAGCTGTAGAGAGAGGGAGCAAGGCAGGTGGGCAAGCAGCTGGAAAAGGGGCTCCCAGGGAGCCCTCAGCCACTGCATTTGCGGGAGAGTGGCTTCTGCTGGTCTGGGAGGTGTAACTCAATGGCTTGGGCTGGGCACTGAGGAGGGAGAGGTTTCCCAGGGTGGAGAACAATGGGGAGGGAGCTGCCTGGGCAAAGACCGGTGTGCCTAAAGGATAGCAAGAAAGGAGGTGAGAGGAAATTTACACAAGCTTCCTCGGATCCCACTGTGACCAAGGGGCACTGGGACCAGAGTTGCCTTCATCAGCCTGCAAAAGCTGGGGGACAGGAGTCTTGAAAATTGGTCACTGTTAGCTTCAGAGGTAGCCCCCTTCTTGCTTAGGCCCCCACGAGCCATGATGGATGGGTCAGCTGGGCCCACAGCCCCAGCTTTTCTTCTTCCTTCTGAGGGAGGTCGTGGGCTTTTATCCCAGAGGACAAAGGGTCTGGAGGCTTGGGGGAGGCGGATGAGCCAGGACCTCTCTGAGGGGCAGGGCTGACCGCACGGCCCCTCCCTTGGCGGCCGTCACTGCTCTGGCTGGAGGCAGAGGAGGCGGCCTGTCTCTCAACTGGGGGCCCAAGCCTGCGGTGGTGGCTCTTCTGCTCAGAGCAGTCCTACTTGGAGGGGCCCTGGAACTAGGTCTCAGAGCGGATTGTTACCTATTCGAGACGTTTGCAAGCTGGGTGCTCAACTTTGGGTACCAAAGTTGGCCATGGTGGGTTGAGCTAATTGATCAGCACTCCACTGACAAGAAAGCCACAGCCACCAGCGCCTCGGGGCAAGGAGCGGACAGAGACCCTGGCCAACACACAGCCTTGTGCGAGCCCTGCACTGGGCCCAGCACACATCCAGGTCCACCGGATGCTCTCAAGTGTCCTGTTCACAGGAAACAAGCCGTCTGGCAGAGAGGCAGAAATGACGACCTAGGGGGCTGTAGACCAGAGGGCTAACCCTAACAATGGCTGCCGTATCTTGAGTCTGTCCTCTGTGTCATGGTGCTGGGAACTTTCCACACATCATCCTCACTCCTCATAGTACAGATGGGAAAAATGAAGCCCAAGAGTATAAAATCATGCGCCCAGGATCACACAGCTGGCCAAGTCAAGTCTAAAATCGTTTTGATTCTGTCAGTAGCCTTAACAGCCACAATGTCCTGCCTCCATGTTTCATGTTGCGCTGTGGAGCACAGAGCAGGGAGCACCTAACCCTGTCTGGGGCAGGTGCAGGGGTGGCATGGGAAACAACTTCCCAAGAGTGGACATTTGGCCTGGGTGTTGCAGGATGAACAAGAGTTGCCAGTTTTAGGGAGAAGTGGAGAAATGCATGCCAGGTGGGAGAAAAAGAACAGGAAAAGGCATGGAGTCACAAACAGGCATAAGAAGTTTGAGGGAAGAGAGAACAGGGTGGTTTGATGAGGGTATGTGGTAGGGAAGGAGGCAAGATGGAAAGAGAGGTTGGGATTTTAGTGAGAAGGGCCTCAGAAGTCAGGTCAGGAGATGGGGTCTTTATCCTGCAGGCTCTGGGAGGTACAGGAGTTTAAAGTCTCTAGAACTATAGAAATATTATGGCAAGTTGTGATGATGTCAGTTTTTACAAAATCCCTGAAGCAGTGCTTCTCAGGTCATCTGGTGAGCAGGACTTCTTCTTTTTTTTTTTTTAGACTTTCTTATCTGTCACAGACCAATACTTTCATTAAATATAAGGAAAATGTATTACTAGAAAATTAAAATTTTAAAAATACAAGTCTGTTTTTTCTCATTATGAGATTTAAGACATAAAAATTACTGTATCAAAGTGCGCTACCAGTTTTCAACCCTTAATTTCTGGGCTCAGTTTGATAGGGATGAGCCCGTCTGGGAATTTCTGTTACAGGTACAGGCTGAAGACAACACAGGTTCTCCTAGTAAGAGCAAAGTGCTCTCAAACAAATCCCATTTTGGAGATGAGGAGTCTGTTGCTCAGAGATGGTAAGAAGCTGCCCTAGATCACACAGCTGGTGGGAGGCGAGGCTGGGATTCACACCTGGGGCTTTCTGCTTGCCATGTGGTGAGGTGCAGTCCAATCCCTCGGCAGAGTGCCTTGGCCACGTCCCTTAGCCCCTTAGTCCCTTGGCTCGCCCCTTAACCCAAGGTCAATGGCCCTGAAGATAGGGAAATGGAACCAGTGTAAGGCGTGAGCTTCCTTGCTCAGGGTCCCACTGCAAGAGGGCGGCAGAGGCGGCCGGCCTCCAGCCTGTGCTCAGTTTAGTCATGCTGCCTGTGCCCCTGTCTGTGCGGCGACCTCCAGACCAGATGATGCCAAGGAGGGTACAGGTAGGAGGGGCAAAAAGAGGCAGGGAGCTCATTGATTGCTGGCAGTTACACAGTGCCTTGTCATTCTTAATTAGCTCAGCAGCTCCATAGCCAGAGACAGCCTTATGCATGCCCAGGCTGAGGGGGAGACAGCTGCTGGTCCCACCTAGGTGGGCGGTCTGGGTCAGTAGGGGCCCCTCAGGAGCACCTCCCCCAGCCCCTTCAGATGCTGCTGCTTCTCCAGCTGCAGAGAGTCACCCACTAGCTGGGTGCACTTTGAGAACCAGAGGACAGAACTGAAGTCAAGCCCTGGGGTGTGTATGGAGCATCTCCCCTATGCCAGGCACTGGTCCGTGGCTCTCCAGGGCCCCAGGGTGAATGATCGTTTCCAGTCCCATGCTTGGGGCATGCTCGGCTGGGGAAGGCAAGCAGGTTCACCCCAAAACTTTCATTAAATATAAGGAAAATGTATTACTAGAAAATTAAAATTTTAAAAATACAAGTCTGTTTTTTCTCATTATGAGATTTAAGACATAAAAATTACTGTATCAAAGTGCGCTACCAGTTTTCAACCCTTAATTTCTGGGCTCAGTTTGATAGGGATGAGCCCGTCTGGGAATTTCTGTTACAGGTACAGGCTGAAGACAACACAGGTTCTCCTAGTAAGAGCAAAGTGCTCTCAAACAAATCCCATTTTGGAGATGAGGAGTCTGTTGCTCAGAGATGGTAAGAAGCTGCCCTAGATCACACAGCTGGTGGGAGGCGAGGCTGGGATTCACACCTGGGGCTTTCTGCTTGCCATGTGGTGAGGTGCAGTCCAATCCCTCGGCAGAGTGCCTTGGCCACGTCCCTTAGCCCCTTAGTCCCTTGGCTCGCCCCTTAACCCAAGGTCAATGGCCCTGAAGATAGGGAAATGGAACCAGTGTAAGGCGTGAGCTTCCTTGCTCAGGGTCCCACTGCAAGAGGGCGGCAGAGGCGGCCGGCCTCCAGCCTGTGCTCAGTTTAGTCATGCTGCCTGTGCCCCTGTCTGTGCGGCGACCTCCAGACCAGATGATGCCAAGGAGGGTACAGGTAGGAGGGGCAAAAAGAGGCAGGGAGCTCATTGATTGCTGGCAGTTACACAGTGCCTTGTCATTCTTAATTAGCTCAGCAGCTCCATAGCCAGAGACAGCCTTATGCATGCCCAGGCTGAGGGGGAGACAGCTGCTGGTCCCACCTAGGTGGGCGGTCTGGGTCAGTAGGGGCCCCTCAGGAGCACCTCCCCCAGCCCCTTCAGATGCTGCTGCTTCTCCAGCTGCAGAGAGTCACCCACTAGCTGGGTGCACTTTGAGAACCAGAGGACAGAACTGAAGTCAAGCCCTGGGGTGTGTATGGAGCATCTCCCCTATGCCAGGCACTGGTCCGTGGCTCTCCAGGGCCCCAGGGTGAATGATCGTTTCCAGTCCCATGCTTGGGGCATGCTCGGCTGGGGAAGGCAAGCAGGTTCACCCCAAAACATAAAGAAAGGAACGATAATCAGCGTCACCATTGACTGTGCACTGGTCACATGCCTGGCATGGGGCTAAGCATTTCCCACATATCTCACAGAAGCAGGTAATACCCTCAGTGTACAGATAAGAACGTGAGGCCCAGATAGCTGAGCTTGCATATATAAAGGTGGAGGCTCTGCTTTTAGAGCCTAAGTATCAGCCACTCCAATATTCTTGCCTGGGGAGTCCCACAGACAGAGGAGCCTGGCGGGCTACAGTCCATGGGGTCGCAAAGAGTCGGCCGCGACTGAGTGAGGAACACTTTCACGAAAATCATTTTCACTTTCACGGTCAAACAGTTGTCCAGGAGTGTGTGAGTGTGTGTGTGTGTTGTGGGGCAGGGAGATAGGTATGTGGAAAGCTATGACTGTGGGTGTTGGGGAGGGGGCCAACTAGATGTTCTAGGGAAAGGTGGGGAGGCTAGGAGAGTTGAGGAGAGGGTCTGGCTGGATTTTTTTTCCTTTTTTTTTTTTAATTTTATTTATTTATCTTTTGGGGGGTGGGGTGGGGAGGGAGGGGGACGGGCAGGCCACTTCGATTGGTCTTTCATTTGTCTATTTTCATCCATCTTTGTTCTTTGGCTCCTGTGGGCCTCCCATCGCGGTGGCCTCTGTTGTCGCAGAGCACCGGCTCTGGGCGCATGCGCGCCAGAGCTCCGGCTCGGTGATTGGACACATCGGTCCAGCCGCTCCGCGGCACGTGGGATCTTACAGGTAGGAGGGGCAAAAAGAGGCAGGGAGCTCATTGATTGCTGGCAGTTACACAGTGCCTTGTCATTCTTAATTAGCTCAGCAGCTCCATAGCCAGAGACAGCCTTATGCATGCCCAGGCTGAGGGGGAGACAGCTGCTGGTCCCACCTAGGTGGGCGGTCTGGGTCAGTAGGGGCCCCTCAGGAGCACCTCCCCCAGCCCCTTCAGATGCTGCTGCTTCTCCAGCTGCAGAGAGTCACCCACTAGCTGGGTGCACTTTGAGAACCAGAGGACAGAACTGAAGTCAAGCCCTGGGGTGTGTATGGAGCATCTCCCCTATGCCAGGCACTGGTCCGTGGCTCTCCAGGGCCCCAGGGTGAATGATCGTTTCCAGTCCCATGCTTGGGGCATGCTCGGCTGGGGAAGGCAAGCAGGTTCACCCCAAAACATAAAGAAAGGAACGATAATCAGCGTCACCATTGACTGTGCACTGGTCACATGCCTGGCATGGGGCTAAGCATTTCCCACATATCTCACAGAAGCAGGTAATACCCTCAGTGTACAGATAAGAACGTGAGGCCCAGATAGCTGAGCTTGCATATATAAAGGTGGAGGCTCTGCTTTTAGAGCCTAAGTATCAGCCACTCCAATATTCTTGCCTGGGGAGTCCCACAGACAGAGGAGCCTGGCGGGCTACAGTCCATGGGGTCGCAAAGAGTCGGCCGCGACTGAGTGAGGAACACTTTCACGAAAATCATTTTCACTTTCACGGTCAAACAGTTGTCCAGGAGTGTGTGAGTGTGTGTGTGTGTTGTGGGGCAGGGAGATAGGTATGTGGAAAGCTATGACTGTGGGTGTTGGGGAGGGGGCCAACTAGATGTTCTAGGGAAAGGTGGGGAGGCTAGGAGAGTTGAGGAGAGGGTCTGGCTGGATTTTTTTTCCTTTTTTTTTTTTAATTTTATTTATTTATCTTTTGGGGGGTGGGGTGGGGAGGGAGGGGGACGGGCAGGCCACTTCGATTGGTCTTTCATTTGTCTATTTTCATCCATCTTTGTTCTTTGGCTCCTGTGGGCCTCCCATCGCGGTGGCCTCTGTTGTCGCAGAGCACTGGCTCTGGGCGCATGCGCGCCAGAGCTCCGGCTCGGTGATTGGACACATCAGTCCAGCCGCTCCGCGGCACGTGGGATCTTCCCAGGCCAGGGCTCGAACTGGTGCCCCTTGCACTGCCAGGTGGTGTCCTTACCCACCGGACCACCAGGGGAAGCCCTCTTTCCCTTTTTAATGTTTATTTGACTGCATTGGGTCTTAGTTGTGGCATGTGAGATCTAGTTTCCTGACCAGGGATGGAACCTGGGCCCCTGAATTGGGAGCCTGGAGTCTTAGCCACTGGACCACCAGGGAAGTCCCTGGCTGGACATTTCTGTCGGAGGAAGCAGCGCAGAAAGGTTCTGAGGAGGGAGAGGCTCAGAGGTGCGTGGTCGGGGTGCTGGCAGTGGAGCACAGCAGGCAGGAGAGGGCCTGTGGGCTTGGTGAAAGGTCAGCATCAAGTCAGGGCAGAGACGCCTGGGCAGCAGCCCAGGGCCCACGGATTCCCAGATAAGGGCTGCGTCAGACCTGGGCCTGCGGGGAGCTGGGAGGGGCAGCTCTGCGGAACTAGCCAGAGCTCCGCTGGGGCCTTACTGGTTCCAGTCCCAAGAGAGCTCCCATTCTTGGGGGCCAGTCAAAAATTATAATAATAATAATAACCACTCCATCTTCCCATTCATCCAGTGAGGAGAGTGATTTTATGAAAATATGTGACATAAACCACACTTATGGGCTTCCCTGGTGGTCCAGTGGGTAAAGAGTCCGCCTTGCACTGCAAGGGGCACCAGTTTGATCCCTGGCATGGGAAGATCCTATATGCCATGGAGCGGCTGGACCAGTGTGTCCAATTACGAGCCGGCGCTCTGGAGCACAGGTGCCCAGAGCCGGTGCTCTGCAATGAGAGAGGCCACTGCAATGTGAGGCCCACACAGGCCAAAGAATTAAGATGGATGACAATAAAATAAACGAAGGACCAATAAAAAAGGCCAAAAATTTTAAAGAAGATCACACTGATTACATGCCAGGCATAATTCTAAAGATGTCCCAAACATTAATGTTTTTAATCCTTACAGCCACTCACTTTTTTTTTTTTTTTTTTATTTTGGCCTCTGTTATTGGGTTTTCATTTATTCATTTTCCATCTTTACTCTTTGGCCTGTGTGGGCCTCCCAGTGCAGTGGCACTTTTTTTTTTTTGAAATTTATTTATTTTTAATTGAAGGATGATTGCTTTACAATACTGTGTTGGTTTCTGCCCTATGTTCACATGAATCAGTCACAGGTATATGTATGTCCCCTCCCTCTTGAGCCTCCCACCCGCCTCCCTCTCCATTCCACTCTTGTCAGTTGTCACCGAGCCCTAGTTTGAGTTCCCTGAGTCGGCAAAGTCCCACTGGCTATCTGTTTTCCATGTGGTCGTGTACGTGTTTCCACGCTACTCTCTCCTTGCGTCCCACCCGCTCCTTCCCGCACCTGTGTGCACAGCTCTGTTCTCTGCGTCTGCGGCTCCACTGCGGCCCTGCAAAGCGGTCGGTCCATCAGTACCATCTCTCTAGACTCTATATATATGCATTCATATACAATATTAGTTTTTCTCTTTTGACTTATTTCCCTCTGTATAATAGACAGCCACCCATTTTAAAGAAACGGACTCCTGTGGAGTTTAAATACCTGTGGAGTTTAAATACCTTGCCGAAGGTCATAAAGTAAGGAAGTGGGGGAGATGGAATTCCAGACTCCAGTGCCTGTGGGTTCCACTACTGTGCTCTGCCCGTGGAGGGTAGGGGCCAGAACACATACTCTACTGTAAAAACTCCCATTTTGTAGATGGAAAAATTGAGACCTAGTCAGGTGAAGAGACTGGTTCAGGAAGACAGATTATTTGAGGAAGTCGGGGCTCCTGTTCCCAGCCTAAGGCTTTGGTCTTGATCCCACTGCGAGTCCCAAGGTGAGTCCGCCTTGCACTGCAAGGGGCACCAGTTTGATCCCTGGCATGGGAAGATCCTATATGCCATGGAGCGGCTGGACCAGTGTGTCCAATTACGAGCCGGCGCTCTGGAGCACAGGTGCCCAGAGCCGGTGCTCTGCAATGAGAGAGGCCACTGCAATGTGAGGCCCACACAGGCCAAAGAATTAAGATGGATGACAATAAAATAAACGAAGGACCAATAAAAAAGGCCAAAAATTTTAAAGAAGATCACACTGATTACATGCCAGGCATAATTCTAAAATTGTCCGAAAAATTAATTTTTTAAAACCTTACAGCCACTCACTTTTTTTTTTTTTTTTTTATTTTGGCCTCTGTTATTGGGTTTTCATTTATTCATTTTCCATCTTTACTCTTTGGCCTGTGTGGGCCTCCCAGTGCAGTGGCACTTTTTTTTTTTTGAAATTTATTTATTTTTAATTGAAGGATGATTGCTTTACAATACTGTGTTGGTTTCTGCCCTATGTTCACATGAATCAGTCACAGGTATATGTATGTCCCCTCCCTCTTGAGCCTCCCACCCGCCTCCCTCTCCATTCCACTCTTGTCAGTTGTCACCGAGCCCTAGTTTGAGTTCCCTGAGTCGGCAAAGTCCCACTGGCTATCTGTTTTCCATGTGGTCGTGTACGTGTTTCCACGCTACTCTCTCCTTGCGTCCCACCCGCTCCTTCCCGCACCTGTGTGCACAGCTCTGTTCTCTGCGTCTGCGGCTCCACTGCGGCCCTGCAAAGCGGTCGGTCCATCAGTACCATCTTTTAGACTCTATATATATGCATTCATATACAATATTAGTTTTTCTCTTTTGACTTATTTCCCTCTGTATAATAGACAGCCACCCATTTTAAAGAAACGGACTCCTGTGGAGTTTAAATACCTGTGGAGTTTAAATACCTTGCCGAAGGTCATAAAGTAAGGAAGTGGGGGAGATGGAATTCCAGACTCCAGTGCCTGTGGGTTCCACTACTGTGCTCTGCCCGTGGAGGGTAGGGGCCAGAACACATACTCTACTGTAAAAACTCCCATTTTGTAGATGGAAAAATTGAGACCTAGTCAGGTGAAGAGACTGGTTCAGGAAGACAGATTATTTGAGGAAGTCGGGGCTCCTGTTCCCAGCCTAAGGCTTTGGTCTTGATCCCACTGCGAGCCCAAGTGACACCAGGAGAGAAGTCGAGAGCCCTTCCAGTCCCCTGGCACTCACTGTCTCACTGGGGGTCCCCTGAGGGCCCCAGTGGGGGAGGACAGAGTAAGACTACCATTCTGGTACCATTTTCCTAAAGACAAAAGTCGGTTATTCCCATAGGTCGCTTTTCCCTCCCATTTATTGCTTTTTTCTTTCTGTTTATTAAAGGATATATGATCATCATAAAAATTGTTACAAAGTTAGATCAAATAAGCAAAAAAGGAAAACCATCTTAAAACTCCTCTTTGAGTACCCGTGTAATTTCAAGATTTCTTTGCTCCCTCTTTGTTTTCATTAGCATCCAAACTAGGAGGCAAGAGACTTGGCTTCTGGTCCTGCCTTACTGTGTGACCTTGGGCAAGTCTCTGTCCTTTTCTGGGCCTTAGCTCCTCACTTGTGAAATGAGAGTTTGGATGTGGTGACCTCAGAGGAGGCCCCTTGCAGCTCTGACCTTCTGTTTCTGCTTCTGTTTCTGGGGCTGGCAGAAGGGGCACAAGCAGGCTGCCCCTCTGCGGGCGATGCACGGCTGACAGCGCCCAGCAAGCCACCTCCGGGAGGATGCGAAGGCCCTGGAAACAGCCTCACTGCAGCACAGAGGGCCCAGGCTTGCCTGCTTACTGGGCCCATATGGTGCCCCCTGCCAGCCGGACACCACCAGCTGCCCTTCACCAGCCAGCCCTGGGTGATTACTTCTCCTTCAGGTTCCAGAATGTTCTCTCTTCCCCAAGGCCTAGCCAGGTCAGGGCTCGGGGGCTCAGCCCTACGGACCTACCTATCCATCACCAGAGCCCTTTGCAGAAGTTAGCCTGCTGTGGTGAAAAGCTGGGGCAAGGGAGGAAGAGAGGGAAGAAGGAACGAAACTGACTGTATTCCAACTCCATCTGGACCTCTTGCTAGGCATTTGGGATTCAGAGATAAATCAGAAAAAACTTACTGCCCTTGAAGGACACAAAGTCTGATGGAGGCAACTAGAGTAGAAACGGGCAGCCGCAACATTGCCAAAAGCTCTGGCATTCCACAAGGAGAAGCCTAACTGTGGACGGCAGTCTGGAAAGCGTCCTGGAGGAGGCAACTTTATAGGTGAGTTCTTAAGGAGAGGATTCAGCTTTTCCAACTCAAGTTATTTATTCCTTCCAACAGCCCTGTGGCATAGGTATTGTTCCTCTTACACAGATGCAACTCAGAACGGTGAATTCAAAACCACAGAAAGAAGGAAAGCTGGTGCCAGATCCCTGCCATTTTACTCTGGCCTAAGAGACTGGCTTTGAACTCTATCCTGGCTTCTCTCCCAGGCCTCAGGCTTTGATTAAAGGATATATGATCATCATAAAATTGTTACAAAGTTAGATCAAATAAGCAAAAGGAAAACCATCTTAAAACCCGATAGTAATTTCAAGATTTCTTTGCTCCCTCTTTGTTTTCATTAGCATCCAAACTAGGAGGCAAGAGACTTGGCTTCTGGTCCTGCCTTACTGTGTGACCTTGGGCAAGTCTCTGTCCTTTTCTGGGCCTTAGCTCCTCACTTGTGAAATGAGAGTTTGGATGTGGTGACCTCAGAGGAGGCCCCTTGCAGCTCTGACCTTCTGTTTCTGCTTCTGTTTCTGGGGCTGGCAGAAGGGGCACAAGCAGGCTGCCCCTCTGCGGGCGATGCACGGCTGACAGCGCCCAGCAAGCCACCTCCGGGAGGATGCGAAGGCCCTGGAAACAGCCTCACTGCAGCACAGAGGGCCCAGGCTTGCCTGCTTACTGGGCCCATATGGTGCCCCCTGCCAGCCGGACACCACCAGCTGCCCTTCACCAGCCAGCCCTGGGTGATTACTTCTCCTTCAGGTTCCAGAATGTTCTCTCTTCCCCAAGGCCTAGCCAGGTCAGGGCTCGGGGGCTCAGCCCTACGGACCTACCTATCCATCACCAGAGCCCTTTGCAGAAGTTAGCCTGCTGTGGTGAAAAGCTGGGGCAAGGGAGGAAGAGAGGGAAGAAGGAACGAAACTGACTGTATTCCAACTCCATCTGGACCTCTTGCTAGGCATTTGGGATTCAGAGATAAATCAGAAAAAACTTACTGCCCTTGAAGGACACAAAGTCTGATGGAGGCAACTAGAGTAGAAACGGGCAGCCGCAACATTGCCAAAAGCTCTGGCATTCCACAAGGAGAAGCCTAACTGTGGACGGCAGTCTGGAAAGCGTCCTGGAGGAGGCAACTTTATAGGTGAGTTCTTAAGGAGAGGATTCAGCTTTTCCAACTCAAGTTATTTATTCCTTCCAACAGCCCTGTGGCATAGGTATTGTTCCTCTTACACAGATGCAACTCAGAACGGTGAATTCAAAACCACAGAAAGAAGGAAAGCTGGTGCCAGATCCCTGCCATTTTACTCTGGCCTAAGAGACTGGCTTTGAACTCTATCCTGGCTTCTCTCCCAGGCCTCAGGCTCTTATCTGTAAAGTGGGTCCACTGCTGGCTGCAGTGTTGTTGGAGCAAAGGACAGAATGGCTGAAAAAGCCGTGTAAAATCTGAGGGGTGTCAGCCTCCCTGTCCCACTGCGGACAGAACAGTTCTGTCTTTCCCCAACGTGGGAACTCCTGCCTCAGGACTCCTGCCTCCTGAGCCAGAAGTAACCCCAGAGGCCGCAGTCACCTTGTGTGCAACATGGCCCCCTCCCAGGTAGTGGCCTGGATGTGTGTAACCTCTGACTCTCTTTGGTAAAGACTGAAGGCACAGGATTCCAGAGAGATTTCTAAATCCTAGACTTAGAACACCTGTACTTGAGGAAGTCTAGAATTCAGACTCCCCTGGAAGTGCCTCCTCACAACCAGGGCAGGGTCTCGGTCTTGGTCTGGCAGGTTGGAAGGCTCCCTAGGCAGGAACTCACTTCACTTCATAGGTAAAGATTAAGACCCAGACAGGGGAAGGAATTGCCTGAGGTCACACAACAAGTCAGGGTTAGAGCTAAGGCTCCTTTCCCCACACCTCAGAGCACAACATCAAGGACACACCACGTCTGAGGCTACTTGGGGAGTAAGGTGGGCAGAGGGCAGCCCAGAGTGCCCGAGTAGATCTAGGAAACAGGCTGTTTTTTGTGAGTAACGTGCCCAACGGCTCTTGTTAAGGCAAACTTTATACTCCGCCCTGTTCCCAGCAAAGCTCCTGAGCCACTTGCCACAAGGACAAAAAGCCTAAAAGTCTGATGGAGGCAACTAGGTAGAAACGGGCAGCCGCAACATTGCCAAAAGCTCTGGCATTCCACAAGGAGAAGCCTAACTGTGGACAGTCTGGAAAGCGTCCTGGAGGAGGCAACTTTATAGGTGAGTTCTTAAGGAGAGGATTCAGCTTTTCCAACTCAAGTTATTTATTCCTTCCAACAGCCCTGTGGCATAGGTATTGTTCCTCTTACACAGATGCAACTCAGAACGGTGAATTCAAAACCACAGAAAGAAGGAAAGCTGGTGCCAGATCCCTGCCATTTTACTCTGGCCTAAGAGACTGGCTTTGAACTCTATCCTGGCTTCTCTCCCAGGCCTCAGGCTCTTATCTGTAAAGTGGGTCCACTGCTGGCTGCAGTGTTGTTGGAGCAAAGGACAGAATGGCTGAAAAAGCCGTGTAAAATCTGAGGGGTGTCAGCCTCCCTGTCCCACTGCGGACAGAACAGTTCTGTCTTTCCCCAACGTGGGAACTCCTGCCTCAGGACTCCTGCCTCCTGAGCCAGAAGTAACCCCAGAGGCCGCAGTCACCTTGTGTGCAACATGGCCCCCTCCCAGGTAGTGGCCTGGATGTGTGTAACCTCTGACTCTCTTTGGTAAAGACTGAAGGCACAGGATTCCAGAGAGATTTCTAAATCCTAGACTTAGAACACCTGTACTTGAGGAAGTCTAGAATTCAGACTCCCCTGGAAGTGCCTCCTCACAACCAGGGCAGGGTCTCGGTCTTGGTCTGGCAGGTTGGAAGGCTCCCTAGGCAGGAACTCACTTCACTTCATAGGTAAAGATTAAGACCCAGACAGGGGAAGGAATTGCCTGAGGTCACACAACAAGTCAGGGTTAGAGCTAAGGCTCCTTTCCCCACACCTCAGAGCACAACATCAAGGACACACCACGTCTGAGGCTACTTGGGGAGTAAGGTGGGCAGAGGGCAGCCCAGAGTGCCCGAGTAGATCTAGGAAACAGGCTGTTTTTTGTGTGAGTAACGTGCCCAACGGCTCTTGTTAAGGCAAACTTTATACTCCCGCCCTGTTCCCAGCAAAGTTCTACCAGTGGCAGCTTTCTTTCCAAGCCCCCTACTGCTGTGGGCATTCTCTTGGACAAGCCGCTCCTCTCCCACCCTCAGTCTCCCCATCTGTAAAATGGTCTCCGAATAACTTCTAGTTGTCTAGAAATTTTTAGGCCAGCGCCTCCCGCGGCGGGACGGTGGCCCTCGGACCTTCAACCTCCTACCTGGTGGGAAATAAGCGGTGTGGGGAGCGGGAGGAAAAGACGGGGCATCTACCGTTTGGCTGGCTACCTTAGGGGCACCCTTTGCCTAGACAGCCTGGGGAGCTGGGACAGAGGCCGGGCGGGGCGGGGCCAGGGGCGGGGCCTGGCCACCTCGCCCCGCCCATCCCCGCCCCGCCCCGCCCCGCCCCGTCGGACGTCGGCGGGGAGCTCGCGCGGGGAGGGGAGGAGCGCGGAGCCCGCGCGCCGCCTGGCCCCGGCGGAAAGTTTTCCCTGACGGAGTTTTGGCTGCGGCGGAGGCAGCGGCGCGGCGGCCGGGGAGGCCATGGACGCGCTCAAGTCCGCCGGGCGGGCGCTGATCCGGAGCCCCAGCCTCGCCAAGCAGAGCTGGGGCGGCGGCGGCCGGCACCGGAGTGAGTGTGTGCGCGTCCACCGGGGCCCGGCGGGGGCCGGGCGGGGGTCGGGGCGCACGGACCCGCCTCCCGGGGGCCCCAGAGGGGAGAGGCGGGGCCTGACCCGCGCCGGTGGCCCGGAGCGACCTTCCCCGGCCCTGCGGGGTGGAGGGTCTCCGAGGGTCAAGTTGCGCCCCCACTCCAGCCCCCATTCTGTGCGGCTGGGGAGGAGGGGCAGACTCTGGGGGAAGAAACCGGAGCTCGGGGTCCCCAGGTGCGGGCTGCAGTCGGAGGCGTTTGCAGGTCAGAGAAAGAGACTTGCGCGACCCTAGCACCTCCCGTCTTTGGAGGCAGGAATTCAGTGTCCATACACGGGGGAGGGGTCGTGGGGTGGGGACTTGGGAAGATAAGCTTGTCCGCTTCCCTCAGTGCAACCCACGAGGTCATCTTTTAACTCCCGGGCGCCCAGAAACCGACTTAGGTGTGAGTCGGGGTTCACAGGTACCTAGTTGAAGTTGGGGGGGCGGAGCTCCACCTGGGGTCTCGGGAAGGGCCACACACCCGACCTGTCTAGACTCCTCCTCTGGCTGGGTTCAGGTGGCACGGCCGGCCTCCTGGCTATTTTTGAAACCTGTTTATTTCGTGCACCTTCTCGCTTGAGCTTCCGAAGTCCCCGGGCGCCCGGGAGAATGGCAGACTCTGTCGCCAGCTCTCCCATGGGCGTCTGGGAGCCGGGGAGGAACCTCACCTGGCTCCCCCTCCTCTCCTTCTCCAATTACTCTCAGGGAACCAGTCACCTGGTACCTTCCCCGCGGCCTGAGAAATCCAGCCCAAGCCCCTCCCTTTTCGCGGGGATTAATGCAGTGGCTTGCCTGGGGTCACACAGCGCCTGACTGGTAGATGCGGAGCCAATGCCGGGACTCCTGCACACTCCCACCTCCCCTGCCAAACGCCTGGGACCCTGGCCTCTCCCGTCCCGGAGGCCGCACTTCCCTACACTCACACTGCACCCCCTTCCCTCTGGGCCTTCCAGGGCTCCGCCGGGGGAGCCCGAGTTCCCTAGGTTTAGCAGAGGCCCAGGAGTGCCAGCGTGTCTGGGCCTAGGGAGCCCGCCCTGCCCCGCCTCTTGCCCCGTTCTGCGGTTCCCGCTGTGCCTGCCTCCTAAGTGGAGACGCACTAGCATTAGGGGCTGGTGCCTGCCGGCGGGGCTGGGGTCAGGCCATTTGAACTGGACCAGGCCAAGGATGCCCATCAGCCGCATTTATTGACTCCCAAAATAGCGCCTTTAAATATGTGTGGGATTGGATCAAGAACTTCTAAGAATGATGGTCTGTTCCCATGGGGGAACCGGGTGGTTTTCTCTCAGGGTAAGGGAGGGGCGGGGTTCTGGGGAGGGAAGGAAACTTAGGCGCCCCCTTCCCTTGGTATCCTCCACTCTATGGGGAAGGGGAGAGTTCCCTACCTTGGTTGGGAGAATAGAGGTTCTCCTACCTGCTCTGATCTTAGACAAGTCGCTTGTCCTTTCCGATCCTCCGCTTCCCTCAGTGCAACCCACGAGGTCATCTTTTAACTCCCGGGCGCCCAGAAACCGACTTAGGTGTGAGTCGGGGTTCACAGGTACCTAGTTGAAGTTGGGGGGGCGGAGCTCCACCTGGGGTCTCGGGAAGGGCCACACACCCGACCTGTCTAGACTCCTCCTCTGGCTGGGTTCAGGTGGCACGGCCGGCCTCCTGGCTATTTTTGAAACCTGTTTATTTCGTGCACCTTCTCGCTTGAGCTTCCGAAGTCCCCGGGCGCCCGGGAGAATGGCAGACTCTGTCGCCAGCTCTCCCATGGGCGTCTGGGAGCCGGGGAGGAACCTCACCTGGCTCCCCCTCCTCTCCTTCTCCAATTACTCTCAGGGAACCAGTCACCTGGTACCTTCCCCGCGGCCTGAGAAATCCAGCCCAAGCCCCTCCCTTTTCGCGGGGATTAATGCAGTGGCTTGCCTGGGGTCACACAGCGCCTGACTGGTAGATGCGGAGCCAATGCCGGGACTCCTGCACACTCCCACCTCCCCTGCCAAACGCCTGGGACCCTGGCCTCTCCCGTCCCGGAGGCCGCACTTCCCTACACTCACACTGCACCCCCTTCCCTCTGGGCCTTCCAGGGCTCCGCCGGGGGAGCCCGAGTTCCCTAGGTTTAGCAGAGGCCCAGGAGTGCCAGCGTGTCTGGGCCTAGGGAGCCCGCCCTGCCCCGCCTCTTGCCCCGTTCTGCGGTTCCCGCTGTGCCTGCCTCCTAAGTGGAGACGCACTAGCATTAGGGGCTGGTGCCTGCCGGCGGGGCTGGGGTCAGGCCATTTGAACTGGACCAGGCCAAGGATGCGCCCATCAGCCGCATTTATTGACTCCCAAAATAGCGCCTTTAAATATGTGTGGGATTGGATCAAGAACTTCTAAGAATGATGGTCTGTTCCCATGGGGGAACCGGGTGGTTTTCTCTCAGGGTAAGGGAGGGGCGGGGTTCTGGGGAGGGAAGGAAACTTAGGCGCCCCCTTCCCTTGGTATCCTCCACTCTATGGGGAAGGGGAGAGTTCCCTACCTTGGTTGGGAGAATAGAGGTTCTCCTACCTGCTCTGATCTTAGACAAGTCGCTTGTCCTTTCCGATCCTCCGTTTTTTCATCTGCAAAATCAGGATAAAAATTCTGACCTGACAGGGCGTGTGTGGTTTTTGTTTTTTTTTTTTATGTTTTTATTTTTTGGGGGGGCAGTGAGGTGGGGAGGGAGAGGGGCAGGCAGGCCACTTCTGTTGGTCTTTCATTTATCTATTTTTCATCCATCTTTGTTCTTTGACCTGTGTGGGCCTCCCATCGCAGTGGCTTCTGTCGTCGCAGAGCACCGGCTCTGGGAGCTTGCGCTCCAGAGCTCCGGCTTGGTAATTGGACACATCAGTCCAGCCGCTCCACGGCACGTGGGATCTTCCCAGGCCAGGGATCGAACCGGCGCCCCTTGCATTGCAAGGCAATGTCCTTACCCACTGGACCACCAGGGAAACCCTGTTTTTATTTTTTAATATTTATTTATTTGGCTCGCTTGGGTCTGCTATCAGGGCATCTTCCTGTGGCAGGTGAGATCTTTCCTGGCAGTTCTGCAGGCTTCTCTCTAGTTGGGGTGTGAGGGCCTCAGAGTGCCCAGTCTCAGTAGCCGTGGCACCTGGACTTAGTCACAGACCCTGCCCCCGCCATATGGGTACCTTGGTTCACTGACCAGGGATTGAACCTTGTCCCCTGCTTTGGAAGGTAGATTTGTTTGTTTGTTTGATTGTTTGTTTTTTCAAGCTTACATTTTAAAATGTGTTTATTTATTTATGGTTACACTAGGTTTTCATTACTATGAGTGGGCTTTCTCTAGTTGCCACGGACTCGGCCTGCTCTTCACTGAGGCCCCTGGGCTTCCCAATGTGGTGGCCTCTCTTGTTTTGGAGCACAGGCTCTAGATAACATGGGCGTCACTAGTTGTGGCTCTCAGGCTCTGGAGCATGCAGGCTCAGTACTTGTGGCCCACGGGCTAGGTTGTTCCGCGGCATGTGAAATCTTCTCAGACCTCGGATCAAGCCCTGTGTCCCTTGCATTGGCAGGTAGATTCCTGTCCACTGCGCCACCAGGAAGTCCAGAAGGTACAATGGATTCTTAACCACTAGGCCACCAGGAAAGTCTCCCAGGCAGGGCTGTTAAGAAGGTTGTTGACAATAACACTTCCTTCTCTGGCTCATTGGAAGAGGCCCTGGTGTTGGGAAATATAGAAGGGAGCAGGAGACGACAGGGGAGGAGGTGGTTGGATGGCATCACGGAGTTAATGGATGTGAGTCTGAGCAAGTTCCGGGAGATGGTGAAGGACAAGGAAGCCTGGTGTGCCGCAGTCCATGGGGTCACAAAGAACTGGACACGACTGAGTGACCAAACTGAACTGGCACCTGATTGGTGGTTTCGGTCTCCCCCGTCCCCTTTCCCCTGCCTGTCCCGTGGACCTTCACTGTGGCTCTTAACATGGTGGAACAGGTTTGGGGGCTCAGAGCCTGTCTACAACTGGAGGAAAGGAGAGGAGAGCCCCCTGCCTCTTAGGCGGGTGTCAGTAAGCCCAGAGTGCCATCCTGGAGCCTTCTGGACCCAGAATGAGTTGGGGTGAATCCCCACCTGTCCCTGGTTATTAAGTCAAATTTCTGATCTGTAAATTGTCCATAATAGTAATACCCAGTTCAGATTTTTTTTTTTTTTTTTGATTCGAGTGATCTGAAATCATGTTTTGCCTGACATAGAGAAAGAGTTCAATAAATGGTAACTACGACTTTTGTCACTCTCCCTTTGACACAGAGCTCTTGCTTCCATTACTGTATTTGCCCCTGTGAGGTGACAGAGTGGAGATACTTACTGGATTCATTTTTCAGATAAAGGAAACTGAGGCTCAGGGAATTGAAGTTACTGGCCCTGACATGGCACTTCTAAGAGCTGGTTCCACATCCCTAGCCCAGGGGTCTTATCAGTGTGGCCTCATGGACTCTGGGTCTGGGAGTGACTGACCCGGGGCTGGCAGGCCCTGAGGACAGGGGTGGCCGCAGTAGAGGGGAGGCGGTGGGGTGTGTCTGGGGCAGGAGTGCGGGCAGCCCAGCGTGGGGTGGTGGCCCAGCCAGGCCTCTGACCCAACCCTCAGGGTCTGTGTGTGCTCCATCACTTGATCCTATGGACTCCCCCCCCAGGCCATGACATTTTCCAGGCAGGTAGTATTGGGTTTTGGGATTCCTGTCCACTGCGCCACCAGGAAGTCCAGAAGGTACAATGGATTCTTAACCACTAGGCCACCAGGAAAGTCTCCCAGGCAGGGCTGTTAAGAAGGTTGTTGACAATAACACTTCCTTCTCTGGCTCATTGGAAGAGGCCCTGGTGTTGGGAAATATAGAAGGGAGCAGGAGACGACAGGGGAGGAGGTGGTTGGATGGCATCACGGAGTTAATGGATGTGAGTCTGAGCAAGTTCCGGGAGATGGTGAAGGACAAGGAAGCCTGGTGTGCCGCAGTCCATGGGGTCACAAAGAACTGGACACGACTGAGTGACCAAACTGAACTGGCACCTGATTGGTGGTTTCGGTCTCCCCCGTCCCCTTTCCCCTGCCTGTCCCGTGGACCTTCACTGTGGCTCTTAACATGGTGGAACAGGTTTGGGGGCTCAGAGCCTGTCTACAACTGGAGGAAAGGAGAGGAGAGCCCCCTGCCTCTTAGGCGGGTGTCAGTAAGCCCAGAGTGCCATCCTGGAGCCTTCTGGACCCAGAATGAGTTGGGGTGAATCCCCACCTGTCCCTGGTTATTAAGTCAAATTTCTGATCTGTAAATTGTCCATAATAGTAATACCCAGTTCAGATTTTTTTTTTTTTTTTTGATTCGAGTGATCTGAAATCATGTTTTGCCTGACATAGAGAAAGAGTTCAATAAATGGTAACTACGACTTTTGTCACTCTCCCTTTGACACAGAGCTCTTGCTTCCATTACTGTATTTGCCCCTGTGAGGTGACAGAGTGGAGATACTTACTGGATTCATTTTTCAGATAAAGGAAACTGAGGCTCAGGGAATTGAAGTTACTGGCCCTGACATGGCACTTCTAAGAGCTGGTTCCACATCCCTAGCCCAGGGGTCTTATCAGTGTGGCCTCATGGACTCTGGGTCTGGGAGTGACTGACCCGGGGCTGGCAGGCCCTGAGGACAGGGGTGGCCGCAGTAGAGGGGAGGCGGTGGGGTGTGTCTGGGGCAGGAGTGCCGGGGCAGCCCAGCGTGGGGTGGTGGCCCAGCCAGGCCTCTGACCCAACCCTCAGGGTCTGTGTGTGCTCCATCACTTCGATCCTATGGACTGCAGCCCGGCAGGCTCCCCAGGCCATGACATTTTCCAGGCAAGAATACTGGAGTGGGTTGCCATTTCCTTTTCCAGGGGATCTTCCTGACCCTCAAGGTCTGAGCCCTGTGCTCGAGTTTGGGGGCTTAACCGAAGGCAGTGGAGTTAAGGCTAGACTCGATCTCCTCTATCAGCTGTGACTTGCTCCTCACTCCTCAGGATCCTCAGCCGGTGTTCATGTGATCATTGTTTTATCTGCAGAGAAACTGAAGCCAGAGTAGGGCTGGCCAGAAGTCACACAGCAGAGCCAACCGCAGACAGGCTTTTTGACCTGAACCTCGTCACCTCCTGTCTCCAGTTAGTGCTGACTTCGAAGGAGGTCTCTCTCCTTCTCCCACACCTGGCTTCCTCCCACCTCCATCTCTTTGGGAACCATAAACATTCTATCTCAGTCCCTGGCCAGGGGTTTTTGCCTTTTTCCAACTGCCTGGAAGGCTGGCTCATCCCAGCTCCTCCGTACCCTTATTTCCACGAAGAATCCCTTTGACCCTCGACTTCCTCCATGGATTATCAGAGAACACTGTGAGAACAGGTAAAGAAATCTGAGATGCAGGTTTCAGCAAAGCTAGTCCGTGAGGGTGGGGGTGGGACAGAGGATCTCCTCATACTTGTTTATAATGTTAACAGTGTATAAATAAACCGCAAGCCACACTATGTATTGAGCACTGGCTGGGTGTCGGGGAGGCTCGGTGAATGAGTCCGCCTCTGCCCTCTGGGGAGGGGTGGACAGCCCGGCCAGGGCACCCATGAGCGGGGTGCTGGTGGGCAGCAGTGACGCTGAGAGGAGGGATAAAGCAGGTGTCTTTGCTTGGGTTCTTCTAGAAGCAGATGCTGAGACAGGGGTCTGAGGACAAGTCACTGATTTGGGAAGAAATCCCAGGAAATATTCTTAAGGAAGCAAGAAGGGAAGGGAGTCCAAAGAGCATGAAACGGTTTCCACTGTAGACAACTGGGACGCCATCCCAGGGGCAGCTCCAGAGCAGTTACGGCATCTGAAGGGCAGTTTCTGTCAGTGGTGGCAGGGCAGCTGGGGACGGGAGCTGTCACTGCGTCCGAGTGGGCATCCGCGTCTCCAGCAGCCAGAGAGAGTGGCATGGCAGGTGGCCCGTGTGGAAATGGTGCCCACCTTGGGCTTCCCAAGTGGCGCTGGTGGTAAAGAATCGGTCTCCCACTGCAGGAGACGAGGGTTCGATCCCTGGGTCAGGAAGACCCCCTGGAGGAGGAAAGGGCCCCCCACTCCAGTCTTCTTGCCTGGAGAATCCTATGGACAGAGGAGCCTGGCGGGCTGCTGTCCACGGGGTCTCAGAGTCAGACACGACCGAGTGACGTAGCTCAGCGTGAGGAGATGGGGGTGGGGCACTGGGGGTGTCAGCGCAGGCAGTCCGGGGAGGCTTCTCAGAGAAGGTGACGTGGAGCACAAGGAGGGAGGGAGGGATGAGTGAATGAACGCAAGGAGGAAGAATAGCATTCCAGCCAGAGGGAACAGCATGTGCAAGGGACATTTAACTGGTGGCTGGGACTCTGCTCCTCACAGCCTGTGACTGAGGGCAGGGTGTGTGGCTGGTCGGGGTCAGGTTGCCCGCTGCCCACTTCCTTTCAGGCAGCGCTGCCCAACCTGGGGATTGAACCCAGGTCTCCCATTTTGCAGGCAGATTCTTTACTATCTGAGCCACCAGGGAAGCCTGTTTGGTAGCTGCTGCTATTATCATTGTTGGGGGGTGTTGGGGTGTGCAGGATGGTGGGGCCAACGCCTCAGAGCTTATAGGATCTTAGTTCCCCAACCAGGGATTGAACCCAGGCCCTTGCAGTGAAAGCACTGGGTCTTAACCACTGGATTACCTTTTTAAAAATTATTATTATTTTCCTTTAATAATCTTAACAACTTTCAAAATTTGCCTATTACATTTCACATGCTGCACCTTTTTCTAATGATGCTTCTGCAGGACTGAGCCCATTTGTCAGATAAATGAGGCCTGGAGAGACAGTCCAACAGAGCTTGGGTCCTCTTCTGAGATGTGAGTTTGTGGCTCCTGAGGCCTTTTCCCCAGGAGACTGGAAGCATGAGGAGTCCCAGGAAATATTCTTAAGGAAGCAAGAAGGAAGGAGTCCAAAGAGCATGAAACGGTTTCCACTGTAGACAACTGGGACGCCATCCCAGGGGCAGCTCCAGAGCAGTTACGGCATCTGAAGGGCAGTTTCTGTCAGTGGTGGCAGGGCAGCTGGGGACGGGAGCTGTCACTGCGTCCGAGTGGGCATCCGCGTCTCCAGCAGCCAGAGAGAGTGGCATGGCAGGTGGCCCGTGTGGAAATGGTGCCCACCTTGGGCTTCCCAAGTGGCGCTGGTGGTAAAGAATCGGTCTCCCACTGCAGGAGACGAGGGGTCGACCCCGGGGTCAGGAAGACCCCCTGGAGGAGGAAAGGGCCCCCCACTCCAGTCTTCTTGCCTGGAGAATCCTATGGACAGAGGAGCCTGGCGGGCTGCTGTCCACGGGGTCTCAGAGTCAGACACGACCGAGTGACGTAGCTCAGCGTGAGGAGATGGGGGTGGGGCACTGGGGGTGTCAGCGCAGGCAGTCCGGGGAGGCTTCTCAGAGAAGGTGACGTGGAGCACAAGGAGGGAGGGAGGGATGAGTGAATGAACGCAAGGAGGAAGAATAGCATTCCAGCCAGAGGGAACAGCATGTGCAAGGGACATTTAACTGGTGGCTGGGACTCTGCTCCTCACAGCCTGTGACTGAGGGCAGGGTGTGTGGCTGGTCGGGGTCAGGTTGCCCGCTGCCCACTTCCTTTCAGGCAGCGCTGCCCAACCTGGGGATTGAACCCAGGTCTCCCATTTTGCAGGCAGATTCTTTACTATCTGAGCCACCAGGGAAGCCTGTTTGGTAGCTGCTGCTATTATCATTGTTGGGGGGTGTTGGGGTGTGCAGGATGGTGGGGCCAACGCCTCAGAGCTTATAGGATCTTAGTTCCCCAACCAGGGATTGAACCCAGGCCCTTGCAGTGAAAGCACTGGGTCTTAACCACTGGATTACCTTTTTAAAAATTATTATTATTTTCCTTTAATAATCTTAACAACTTTCAAAATTTGCCTATTACATTTCACATGCTGCACCTTTTTCTAATGATGCTTCTGCAGGACTGAGCCCATTTGTCAGATAAGGAGACTGAGGCCTGGAGAGACAGCCACCCTCCAGGTCACGGCAGAGCTTGGGTCCTCTTCTGAGATGTGAGTTTGTGGCTCCTGAGGCCTTTTCCCCAGGAGACTGGAAGGGCTGGAGGCCAGGACCCAGTTGGAGGTTCCCTCCTAGCCCGCAGGTTTGGCTGTAGCTCTGATATTCCACCATCAAGCAGGCTGAGGGGGAACAAGGGCACCCTGCCCAGCTCTGACTCTTGAGCGGGGGGCCGCTTAGTGAGGAAAGAGTACCTGATTTCAGTTACAAGTCAGACTGGCATATGGTGCGTCCGTCCCTGGCTTCTTCTGACCGCAGGTCCTCTGTAAAATCACAAGTGAAAATAGCACAGTTATTATACACTACAGGGCCAGAAATAACCAGGACCGGAACAGGGCTGTGGACTCAGGCCTTTATTTGCCTGGGGCCTCTGAGAGCTCTTCCTGACTCCTCGGGCTCCTCCTTGAAAGGGACATGTGGCCTCCAGCGTGTGGTGGAGGGATGGTGAGCAGGGTGGGTGTGGCGGCGAGCCCCACCTCTGTCTTCACTGAGTGCTACACGGCCCTGGTTTCTTCTGGGAGGATGTGGGGCGTGTGAGCACAGGCACCTCCTCAGATGAATCATCCCCAGAGGTTCAGGAGGGGAGGCAGGGTTCACCAGAGGGGAAGGAGGATCTCCTTCCCCTGGGCCTCAGAGGCCAGGGTGATAGGGGCAGGCAGGGAGAAGTAGAACGAGGCAGAAGAGGAACACTGAGTGGGGTGCGTGTACCTTCTCCCCGCCAGCTCCCAAAGGAGCAGACGTGCATGGAAGTCCTTCAAGAGGGAAGCACCCAGCAGGCAGCTGCTTGGTGGTGGTGATCACAGCTATAGGAGGAAGGGGAGGAGATCCGTATCTGGGGCAGAGGAGCCCCCCGACGGGAGAGACGAGGCCCCAGGAGGCAGAAGCGTGGGGTGGGCCCTATGTTAATAAGCACATGGCATTTTATTCCATCAGAGGGTCAGAACAGCCCTGTGAGCTGGAGACTTTTGTTTCTACCATTTTATAGAAGAGACAGCTGAGGCTCAGGGAAAGTAACTTGCTCAAGCTCAGTAGATTCTAGGATTAAGGCCCTTGCTTTTAACCGCTATGCTATCCCGCCTCGAAGAAGGCTTCCTGGAGGAGACTGGGTGGAAAGGTTCCAGTCCAGCAAAGGAAAGGGCATTTCTGGTAGAGGGAAGCTACTTGTGAGCAAAGACACAGAAGTGGGAGAGTCAGTATTACATCACAGGAGGAAACTCTGCACGATTGGAACCTCTGTTGTGTGTGTGTGTCTGTGTGTGTTAAGTATGTGTGTGTGTAGGAGGAGTGGAGGCTGAGCAGCCTGAAACTCCCGAAAGTCACTGTGGGCGTTGCCTGTAGTGCATTGGGAGCTGGGGTCCTCTGACTTGCTGTGTGACCTTCCATAAGGCCCATCATGCTCTGGGCCTCCGTTTTATCATTTGTCAAAGAAGGAGGCTGGGCAGAGGGTTTCTGAAACTGATGGCAGCTGGTCTATCAGGGCCCTCTTCCAGAAGGCCATAGAAGAAGGGAAGGGTCAGGCCAGGGTAGTAGGATTGCAGAAAAATGCCAAGCATTTGAGAGGTCGGAGGAGACCGGGGAATGTTTTGACAACAAAGAGGTCTTCTGTGACCTTGGCAAGCTTTGGCCCTTTGGAATGGAGGGAGCGGAAGTGGCTTTGGAGAGGGGCCAGGAAAGGGCTGAGCTGGCGGAAATGCGGGAGAGGAGACATGAAAATGTGAGGAGGAAGGGTGTTTGCTGTGGGGCAGGGTTGGCTGAAGAGGTGAACAAGGCCACCCCTGGCAGATTGGTGTTGCCTGCCTGCCGAGAGCCTTGTATTGAGAAACAGAGGGAGTCGGTCTGCAGTTGATTAGCAATGTCTGTCAAGGACCAGCCTCAGGAACTAAGAATTGTGGGGTGAAACCTCTGGCTATAGTAACTTCTCCCTGACATTTTCCTAAAATGAGGGACGTTTGCCTCACGGGAAGGTAGTATTGCCTAATGGTTAGGAACTTGGGCTTTAAGCTTGAAAAATTGCAATGTTTCTAGTTTTTTAAAAGGAAGCTAGCTTAAGGATTGAGCAGAACAGCCCTGTGAGCTGGAGACTTTTGTTTCTACCATTTTATAGAAGAGACAGCTGAGGCTCAGGGAAAGTAACTTGCTCAAGCTCAGTAGATTCTAGGATTAAGGCCCTTGCTTTTAACCGCTATGCTATCCCGCCTCGAAGAAGGCTTCCTGGAGGAGACTGGGTGGAAAGGTTCCAGTCCAGCAAAGGAAAGGGCATTTCTGGTAGAGGGAAGCTACTTGTGAGCAAAGACACAGAAGTGGGAGAGTCAGTATTACATCACAGGAGGAAACTCTGCACGATTGGAACCTCTGTTGTGTGTGTGTGTCTGTGTGTGTTAAGTATGTGTGTGTGTAGGAGGAGTGGAGGCTGAGCAGCCTGAAACTCCCGAAAGTCACTGTGGGCGTTGCCTGTAGTGCATTGGGAGCTGGGGTCCTCTGACTTGCTGTGTGACCTTCCATAAGGCCCATCATGCTCTGGGCCTCCGTTTTATCATTTGTCAAAGAAGGAGGCTGGGCAGAGGGTTTCTGAAACTGATGGCAGCTGGTCTATCAGGGCCCTCTTCCAGAAGGCCATAGAAGAAGGGAAGGGTCAGGCCAGGGTAGTAGGATTGCAGAAAAATGCCAAGCATTTGAGAGGTCGGAGGAGACCGGGGAATGTTTTGACAACAAAGAGGTCTTCTGTGACCTTGGCAAGCTTTGGCCCTTTGGAATGGAGGGAGCGGAAGTGGCTTTGGAGAGGGGCCAGGAAAGGGCTGAGCTGGCGGAAATGCGGGAGAGGAGACATGAAAATGTGAGGAGGAAGGGTGTTTGCTGTGGGGCAGGGTTGGCTGAAGAGGTGAACAAGGCCACCCCTGGCAGATTGGTGTTGCCTGCCTGCCGAGAGCCTTGTATTGAGAAACAGAGGGAGTCGGTCTGCAGTTGATTAGCAATGTCTGTCAAGGACCAGCCTCAGGAACTAAGAATTGTGGGGTGAAACCTCTGGCTATAGTAACTTCTCCCTGACATTTTCCTAAAATGAGGGACGTTTGCCTCACGGGAAGGTAGTATTGCCTAATGGTTAGGAACTTGGGCTTTAAGCATCAATTGAACAACTAATTTGACAAATTACGTGTCCTTTGAGCCTCAGTTTCCTCATCTGTGAAATAGGAATGGAAGAATGCTAGCTTGTAAGGATGAGTGTTGGAGCTCCCCTCTTGTTCTGCCTGCTCAGGGCCCTCTCTCACGTGGGTGGGGCCAAATGGGGGTCTCTTTCTAACTCTCCCTGCTGGTCTGCTTTGCCCTCAGGGAGGTTATGTTCTTGGTTTCTTTGAGAGGAAGGCCCACGACTTAGTTCGCATCACCAAATCCAGAACTGGGACACCTTGGGAACTTCCAGATTCTCTTTGGTAGACCAAGTGAAATGGACTCAGGGTTGATGGGACAGAGGATGGGATCACTTTGGGGGCCTTCTTAGGGGTCTTGGCATCATTTGGGGTTCAGGCTGAAAGACAGACCTGAGGATGGCTTTGGGGGCATTGTAGACCTGAAAGCAGCCTTGGGGCTCTCTGGGTCGTTCCTTCACTCAGGAATGCCAGCTTTATGCCAGGCTCTGGAAGACAGGTTAGCAAGTTCCTGCTCACCTGGGTTTCCGTCTGGGGGGACTGAGTACTCCAGTGAGTTCTTGTATGACCCCCTATCCCAGTGAAGACCCCACGTCCCCTCTTGTTCTGCCTGCTCAGGGCCCCCTCTCACGTGGGTGGGGCCAAATGGGGGCCTCTTTCTCACTCTCCCTGCCGGTCTGTTTCACTGACCAGTGAGTCAGGCTCATCCCCTCGTTTCCCAACCTTCCTGACTTTGGTCATGGTCAGCGCTTTCAGAGGGTCCTTCCCAGGTCCAACTGTGTGCCATGGCTGCAGCCCAGGCATTATTAGTCTCAGAGAGGAGAGGGGCCTTCCCCAAGACCATGCAGGTAGAGGGAAGCAGAGCTGGGGTTTGAGCCCCGGTCTTCTGGATTCAGGTGGCCTTCATCTGATGTCTTTTGAGCAGTCGTCTCCCCCTTTCCCCACTAAGTCTTACCCCCTACCCCCACTCTCCCTGGACTGCTGTCTCTTTCCTGGTCACCCTCCTCTCAGCATCTTGGGGTCCGTGGCTGTGCAGATAGAGGAAAGCAGGTGAGGCTGGAGCTACGAGAATCACCTACTTTCGACATCCGACTCCAACCCTTTACTCATTAGCCTTTGTCTGCCAACTTTACCTCTCTGAGCCTCTGTTTCCTAATCTGTTACGTGGAAGTAATATCCATCTCACCAGGTTGCATGGAAGATTCAATAAGAAAATGGCATGGTTTGCCCTTAGAAAGTTATTACCCCTGAAGTTAAGAGTTTGGGCTTTGGGCTTGAAAATATGGATTGATTCTTGGCTGTTGTCCTTGCGGACTCCGTGGACTTGGTCATGGGAATTTGCCTCCTTGGGCCGTGGTGTCTTTGTGTAAATTGGTATGATAGAAGTGTCTGCCTCATAGGTTCTCATGAGGGTTAATGAGAAGATTTTTTTTTTTTTGAAGATTTATTTATTTATTTATTTTGGGGGGTGGGGTGAGGCGGGGGTGGGGTTGTTCTTTGGCTCCTGTGGGCCTCCCATCACAGTGGCGTCTGTCATTGCAGAGTGCTGGCTCTGGGCGCATGCGCTCCAGAGCTCCGGCTCGGTAATTGGACACATCGGTCCAGCCGCTCCGCGGCACATGGGATCTTCCCAGGCTAGGGATCGAACCGGCGCCCCTTGCACTGCAAGGCGGTGTCCTTACCCACTGGACCACCAGGGAAGCCCTAATGAGAAGATTTTATATAAAGCTTCCTACCATGGTGCCTGGGTGTACTAGAAAATGCTAGCCCTTCATTGAAGATAAAAATACTGATAGCCGGGGGACCTCAGTGTCGCTTGCTGAGTCTTCCTAGGAGATGGGGAGATGGGGGCTGGCCCTGCCCAGCAGGGTCTGAGGGCCTGTTCTCATCTGCCCAGAGCTGCCCGAGAACTGGACCGACACCCGGGAGACCCTGCTCGAGGGCATGCTCTTCAGTCTCAAGTACCTGGGCATGACGCTGGTGGAGCAGCCCAAGGGCGAGGAGCTCTCGGCCGCCGCGGTCAAGAGGATCGTGGCCACGGTGAGCCCAGCCAGGGTGGGTGGTGGGGCTCAAGGCGGGGCTGGCTTCTTCGGAGTGGGGGGTCAGCGCTCATCCCCTGTGTGTCACCCTTCCCCTGCATCCCCCTGCATCCGGCTGAGAGACCCTGGAGGAGAGCTGTTGGGTGGCACGGTCAAGGCCAGTGTCCTCTGCAGCTCTTGGGGCCATGGCCTCCCCTCCCTCAGCCCAGGCCATCAGCCGAGGTTGGTAACTTCGTGCCAGGGAGAGAGAGTCGTGGGGAGTCGCGCGTGGGGTCACAGAGAGCCGGACACGACTGCAGCGACTTAGCACGCACGCTGGCACTCAGCACCTGCCCTGTGACCCGACGGACAGGGTACCCTCCAGGACTGGATCTCCTCCCCAGCCCTGAGTGAGAGTGTGCCCTAGGAGCCCAGCCCTCTGGTGGTCTCGGCCCCCTCAGCTCAGACGCTGGCAGGTACAGTGGCTGGAGCGCAGAGTCCCGATCCTGCTGGCCTATGATAGCTCATTCAGCCCTCAGAGTCTGAGGTCCCTCCTAGCTGTGTGTCCTTGGGCATGGCTCTTCACCTCTCTGAGCCCGTTTCGTCCTGAGGCCCTGCCGCCTGTGAGGATGACTCGAGGTCCCACACTTGTTTAGAGCAGGGGCTCCATGAACGACGTGTCCCGGTGTTTATTAGAAGGGGAGGGTCACTGAATTGTCTTCCCCGTCATGTCTGCCAGTCACCCAGGCTGAGGCCTGCCATGGGCCTCGCATCTGGGGCTCAGAGCAGCCGGGGGTCGCCCACAAGGGTGGGTCCCGAGCAAGGCAGGTAGGCTCCTCTGACCCCCATCTCCCCCAAGGCCAAGGCCAGCGGGAAGAAGCTGCAGAAGGTGACTCTCAAGGTGTCGCCACGGGGAATCATCCTGACGGACCACATCACCAACCAGCTCATTGAGAACGTGTCCATTTACAGGTACGCTCAGCACTGCCCGCTTTCACGCGGCCGCTCGAGTCCGTGGATGCAGTGCTCGATCTGCATCTAGGCTCTCCCACGTCCTGCCCGGGTGACCCTGGGGCCTTGGTTTCCTCCTCTGAACGTGGGGGTGGAAACAGATCCTGCCCCCGGTGCCGTTGCAAAGCTTGGAGCGCCCCACCCCGGGCGCGCCGTGAACGTGTGGACGGACGGCCGCTGCTCTCGTGACCTGTCGCAGCCGCCCTGGGACACCCCCGGCTCGGACGTGGGCTGCTGGGTCAGCCCTGGAGCGGACAGCAGCACCGTCATTGCCTTTTCTGCTGGGAATCCAGCGGCTCAGCTCTGGACATCTGGCCAGGCGTCCAGGGAGGCTCAGGATGATCTCTCTGGAGGGCGGGGCTGTTCACCAGGCGCCCGGCCCGGCCCGGCCCTTGGAGCCTTTGGTTGTCCCCACCCCTCTCTGAGCTGGTCACTTGTAGGACTTCAGAGCAGGAAGGAGACGGACAGCTCGGGTCCGTTTTCCAGATGGGTAGCTGAGGTTCAGAGAGGGAATTGCCCTCATGGTGACGTTGTGGCTGAGCTGGGCCCCCGAGGCCAGAGTTCTGTCATGCCTCTCATCCCTGCAGCCTTTTGCTTTGTCTCCAAGCAGGTGGCTCAGCCAGAGCACAAGCCAGTTCTGGGGTTGGGGTTGGGTGGGAGGGAGGGAGCTGTGGAGTTTCTAGCTTGTGTCTTCTTTGTATCTTCCTAATTCTGCCTACCTCTTTCAACCAACATGTTCCAAGTACCTGCTCTGCTGAGGTCTGTGCCAGGTGAGGAATCAGGCCCAGCCCTGCCTTCAGGGAGCTTCTGGTCTAGGAGGAAATGGAGGGAAGGACATGGGAGATAAGTGTTTCTCAAGAGGGCAGAGAAGGAGAATCCTATCTGGAGTTACCTAGGCAGGCCCCTCCTTGCTGGGACTTGAAGAATAGCAAGTTCTAGCTGATTGATACCAAAGACCCAGGGCAGGACAGGACAGGAGACTGGCTCCCCTAGGATGGAGAAGAGGCAGCTGGGAGCCTGGTGCCCCCTCCCTCCGCCTACTCGGGCATTTTAAATGGTGCTGTTGGTACCTGTGATTGAAGCTGGGACCACACAAGTGAGTCAAGTCTGCTGAGCTCTTGTGCCATCTCTGGGCCCACAGCTGCTCACCTGACCAGGATTCCCCGGATGACTGGAGGCAGCGTAGAGGGATCAGACGGGGGGAGGGGGTGTTTCAAGAGGAGGGGGCTGCCTCTTAGGCGCCCTCCCTGCGCTCACGCCCTTTCCCCTTGCCCCAGCTGCAGAAGAACCTGTCAGGGGCCTCAGTCATCCTGGGAGAGATGGGCTTGGAACTCATCTGACCTGTGTGCGGGCATGTGATCAGGAGGGCAGGAAAAAAACAAAAAAAGAAGGAGGGCAGGTGGGGGGCTTCAGGTGAAGGGCATCCTGCTCCCTCTTCCAGCCTGTCAGCCCAAACCATTACAAGGCAGCATGGTGGTGGCTATGGCCCCTGGACCACGAGTGTGGTGATCTGGACTGTTAGCCTTAGTTTTCTCACCTCACTTCTCGTACAGAAGCCATCTCAGAGGGCAGTGCTGAGGATTCAGCGAGAGGCTGTCCAGAAGGCTGCCTGATGTGCAGGAAGGGCTCAGCTACGACTGGGGAGGGGAGAGGTGTCCTTCCTGTGGTCCTTCCCAGCACTCCTGCCTCGCCTGGGCTCCCCCTGCCCTCCACAGATGGCCCCGGCCTCTGGGCCCAGAGTCCCCCCCGGTGGAGCGGGATGGCAGGCTCTCTGGAACTCCGGGGAACTGCTCTAAGGGATGGTGGGATGCGGTCAGGCCCCTGTGCTGGAGTCTGGTGACACCCCATTTGCCTTTCAGAATCTCCTACTGCACGGCGGACAAGATGCACGACAAGGTGTTTGCGTACATCGCGCAGAGCCAGCACAATGAGAATCTCGAGTGCCATGCCTTCCTCTGCACCAAGCGGAAGATGGTCAGTGGGGAGGCTGGGCTCGGCTGCCTGGAGCCTCGCTGCGGGGGCCCCGTCGAGGGGGGAGGCGGGACCCAAAGGTGCTGTCAGCTCAAGTCTGAAATCCTTGGGAGCCTCAGGTGGGTGCTGAGAGCTGAGGGCACTGTCCAGGGCTTCGGGCAGGCAGGTCACCTGTCAGGATGGACTGCGCTCGGCTGGCCTGTGGGCAGCAGCCAGCCCGCATTCCCAGGGAGTGTCCTGAGCCCCTTCCTCTCTATGTGAGTTGACGGATTTGAGCTCTGGGAGAGGCCTCCTGCCGCCGGGGTCGTCTGGGAATGCAGGGCCTTATAGAGATTCGTCTTTGGAGACTGGTGATCAGAGGGGTTGAGGGTGAAAGGCGGAAGCGAGGGACTCCAGAGCACCTGGCTGGCTGTGGCCCGAGCAGTGAGCGGAGTGGCCGTATGTTGGTACCTGCTCTGCCTGTTACAGTGTAAAATCTTTAAGGTATCGTCTCATTTTGTCCTCAAAATAGCTCTGCAAGGTGGGCGCTGTACCTGTTCATTGTTTTTATTTTTGATGAGGAAACAGCCTCACAGAGGTCCGCTGTCTTGCTGAAGATGACATAACCGGCCAGGCAGAGGGAGGCTCTAAACCCACACTTCTTCCCTCCCTGTGTGACTGAGGAGTCAGGGACCCCTTACCCCACTTCCAGGCCACCCTGACCACATCTGGCTGGGGCAAGAGGGACCTCGGTAGTCTCTGGGCTTTTGTCTTTAACTCCTTGGCAAACAGCTGGAGGGAGTCAGTCTTTGGCATTTAAGGTTTTATTTCTGAGTTCCCCGAGGTCTGAGCATCTGCCCTGGGAGGAGGTTCCTGACATTATTGATTCAGTATTGGCTGCTGTTGACGTCTGTGTCTGAAGCCCAGAGCCCCAGTTCCTGCGCCCTGTGGTCCTTAAAGCTAAGGAGACAAGATCTGTTCAGCTCTCTGTCCCCAAGGACACATCCAGGGTATCCCAGTCTTAAAGTGGCCCCCAGGCTTTCTGCCGTCCCTCAGGGCCCCATTCCCCAAACTGCCGAGTCCTCAGAGGAGAATCTTCCAGGCTTCCTCTCTGCTTCTGTCGTCCCGCTGCTATTTCTGACTCTCAGCCTCCTGCCGTCCTATCATAAGGCCCCTTGTGATTGGGCCTGCTGGGTAATCCAGGATAATCCCCTGCCTCAGAGCCCTTAACTTAATCACACATGCAAGGTTCCTTGCGTGGTGTAAGGTAACATTCACAGGTTGTAGGATTAGAACGTGGACATTCTGTGGGGGGAGCAGGGATACGGTTCAGCCGACCTCAGGCCTTGTGGAAGGACCACTGTAGGAGGAGACTGACCAGGGACCCCGTCCCTGTGGCCGTGGAGGAGACCCTGCCCTTCTTTGGGCTGCACACCATCGGCAGAATGAGGAGGTCACCTCCTTGACCTCCACGATTGCTCTCAAAGGTCCCAGTGTCTTTTTGCACCTTGTTCTGTTCCTGCAGACTCAGTGTGGCCTAGGCCTCATGTTGCCCCAGGTCCCTGAGCTGCAGTGGCTTCTCCCGTGACAGCCTTGTTCCCACAGAACAAGCTCTTTATGTCCCCGTTGTTTGTCTCTTCCTCCGCACTGAGCAGCGCAGGCGCAAGGCAGGGGCAGCTGGCCCTTGGCCACTGCTGCAGTACGGCGGTTCCCAACCCGCAGGGGCTCCCTCTGGGGTAGGGAGGTCGGGGGTCAAAGAAGGCCGATGCTGCTGACCCAGGGGCTAAGGGAGCCTGGCCTTGGGCCAGAGGACTTTAGACGGGCTTGAGTGAAACCAGTCAGCCCCAGGCCGAGAGGTCAGGTGCTGGGAAGCCAGCCGGCCACCTTGGTGCTGGCAGCGGAGCCAAGGAACAGAGGCTGGCTGCCGCTGTGTGACACCCAGGGCCGGGCTCTTTGCTTCGCTTGACCCACTCTCCTCTGTATCAGGAGTGGATGGATCTTGGCTTGTCCTTCTTCAGCGTTTCCCACCTGGCCTCTCCAATTCAGGCAGGCCCCTCAGAGAAGCAGCTCAGCCCAGGGGGGTGTCCCTGTGGCTCTCCTACGGAGAGGAGAGCCAGGATTCCATCACGGGCATGCACCTTGGTTCTCGACTGGGCAGTTGTTAAGTCATGCTGGATGTTGTGCAGGTTTCTTAGAGAAGGAGACATTTTGAACTGGGCTTTGAGGGATGAATAGGCATTCACCAGGCTGAGAGAAAGCGAGACAGGGTGGTGAGAAGGTGGGTACACTTCAGCCAGGAATCAGCACGTGCAAAAGGCGAGTGATGTTTGGGGCTGGGGCCTCAGAGCCCTTAACTTAATCACACATGCAAGGTTCCTTGCGTGGTGTAAGGTAACATTCACAGGTTGTAGGATTAGAACGTGGACATTCTGTGGGGGGAGCAGGGATACGGTTCAGCCGACCTCAGGCCTTGTGGAAGGACCACTGTAGGAGGAGACTGACCAGGGACCCCGTCCCTGTGGCCGTGGAGGAGACCCTGCCCTTCTTTGGGCTGCACACCATCGGCAGAATGAGGAGGTCACCTCCTTGACCTCCACGATTGCTCTCAAAGGTCCCAGTGTCTTTTTGCACCTTGTTCTGTTCCTGCAGACTCAGTGTGGCCTAGGCCTCATGTTGCCCCAGGTCCCTGAGCTGCAGTGGCTTCTCCCGTGACAGCCTTGTTCCCACAGAACAAGCTCTTTATGTCCCCGTTGTTTGTCTCTTCCTCCGCACTGAGCAGCGCAGGCGCAAGGCAGGGGCAGCTGGCCCTTGGCCACTGCTGCAGTACGGCGGTTCCCAACCCGCAGGGGCTCCCTCTGGGGTAGGGAGGTCGGGGGTCAAAGAAGGCCGATGCTGCTGACCCAGGGGCTAAGGGAGCCTGGCCTTGGGCCAGAGGACTTTAGACGGGCTTGAGTGAAACCAGTCAGCCCCAGGCCGAGAGGTCAGGTGCTGGGAAGCCAGCCGGCCACCTTGGTGCTGGCAGCGGAGCCAAGGAACAGAGGCTGGCTGCCGCTGTGTGACACCCAGGGCCGGGCTCTTTGCTTCGCTTGACCCACTCTCCTCTGTATCAGGAGTGGATGGATCTTGGCTTGTCCTTCTTCAGCGTTTCCCACCTGGCCTCTCCAATTCAGGCAGGCCCCTCAGAGAAGCAGCTCAGCCCAGGGGGGTGTCCCTGTGGCTCTCCTACGGAGAGGAGAGCCAGGATTCCATCACGGGCATGCACCTTGGTTCTCGACTGGGCAGTTGTTAAGTCATGCTGGATGTTGTGCAGGTTTCTTAGAGAAGGAGACATTTTGAACTGGGCTTTGAGGGATGAATAGGCATTCACCAGGCTGAGAGAAAGCGAGACAGGGTGGTGAGAAGGTGGGTACACTTCAGCCAGGAATCAGCACGTGCAAAAGGCATGAGTGGTATGTTTGGGGGCTGGGGATTCAGGTGTCACTGGAGCCTGGATGGGTGGGGCAGTGGAGTCCGCCTCAGAGGAAGCTTGCTTTGGATGTTGACGTAGCCCTGGGTTCTTTTGGTCAGGGGCCAAGAGTCTCCACGTCCCCACCCTTCCTTGCTGAGCTGCCTGAATGAGCAGGAAGCCTGGACCCACCCAGATGGAGGGGGAGAGAGGTCCCTTTCTGGGTCCACGCCAGGTCAGCTCAGTGTGGGCAGCATGGCCACCAGGCCTCTTTTCCCCCGTAGCTTCTCTTGGGCATGGCCAGGCTAAGATTCTCTACAAAGAAATGGTTCTGTCTGCCCACCTGGGAGGCTCCCGCTAGCACTTCGGCCTCTGGGCTCTGAGGTGTAGGTGCCATTGCCGTCGTTGGGGGGGAGCCCAGAGTTACAGAACAGGTGGACTCCCTGATGCTACCTGGGGTCGGGTGGACAGGGCTCTTCTCCCTCTCGAGCCAGTGGCGTTCTTCAGGTGATTTCTTTCGCGCAGCAAGTTATGCTGCTGGGCGGCCGACTGTGCAGGCACCTGGCCTGCTTGGTTTGTGCACCAAGCTGGGATCCTGGATCCTGGGGTCCAGGTCTGCAGCCCTAAGTTCGACAATTCCCTGTGAGAAACTAATAGCCTGGTTACCCAGAACAACATGAAAAACGGGACGAGGTGGTACTGGGTCAGGTCCCTAAGACAGACCCGCAGGCCGGAGGCACTCAGGAGGGGCGGGCACCTGGCCTGTGGAATCCAGGAAGGCTTTTCTGTGGGCAGGCCCGAGCAGTCCCTCCACCTCGGGCTGGTGCCTAGATTCCTGCAGCCGCCCGGGAAAATGGGGCCCACCCCCTCTCAGTCGCTGTCCAGCCTGGGCTTGTAGCCACCTGCTCGCATCTGCATCTTGAGTTATATTTGGTGTAACTTGCAGCTCGGGACTTCAGGGAGAAAGGGCGGGGATGTATGCAGATGAGCAGGCAGATTCATGCGAAAACAGCGCCAAGCTTGTGCCCCCAGATTTCCTGGAGACAAAAATAGTGGCGCTCCCATCTCCCTGCCACACTGGGTGACCAGCCCTCGGCTGGATGTATAGTGATCTGACTCTGGCTGGTAATTAGCCCATATTTTTAGTTCATGGGCAATTCTCAATGGTAACTGGGTCTATTAAACTTGATTCAGACGTGACAGTGTAAATTGTAAACAGCTGTGAAGAGTTTCATACTTAATTACCATATTTAAGTTTTGCCATAAAGCCCCCGTACTTCCATCAAAAATGTAAATGACGGAGACATTCAAATGAGATTTTATACTTCGTGAAGTTTAATTGGCAGGGATCAGTCAGCTTGTTTAGAGATTTTAAATTTTAAAAAAGAGTTTTAAAGATTCATTTCGCAATTAAATTGAGTTGTCTGGCGGTGAGGATGGGAGTGGGTTGAGGCTGGTTAGGCCTGAACTTGTGGAGCTCTTGAAAGAGTGGCGCTTTCCTCCCCAGGCCGGGCTTGCCGCGGAAGCTACCTGTCGCTTCCGGGCTGCAGCTGCGAGCTCTGGGACTTTCACTATCTGGAGTTGAACTGATGAGCCCTGAGCTGAAATTAGAGAGGAAGGGGGCTGAGATGAAGGTGGGCTGAGGGTAGGTCCTGGCCGGAAGGTGAGGCCTCAGAGACTTGCCCCCAGGCAAATGCAATCCAGCCTGCATCCTAGGCCCCCCTGGAGGGCTCTGGGGATTAGGGGTCTTCAGAGTTGATGCTTGCCTTTAGGGAGCACCCAGTTGGAGTGACAGAGACATGCACGCTGGTGACACTTTCATATGATGACACCAGAGAGAGGTAGGCAGGGCTGTGGGAGCCTAGAGCCTGTCATGTGACGTGACATGGTATGATGTGAGAAGTGGTGACGTTTGAGTTGGGTTTAAAGAGGTAGATGGGAGACCCCCAGGGCTTGAGGGCCAAGGTGTGGCCCTTCTTTACAGGGGGGTAATGGGTGATGGCACTGGAGGGTTTTAGTCTTCTGTCCCGGGTCCTCGTTGGCATCTTAATCCTACGGCCTTGCTGGCATCCAGTTGCAAGCCCCTCTGACCCGGCCTCGTCCTAACCGGAGTCTAACCTTTGCTTCTCTGGCTGTGCCTTGTTCAAGCAGGGGCAGAGCCCTTCCCAACTCTGGCTTTTCTGTTCTGTAATTGTACGGGCTAGGTTACTCTGTGAAGTCCTCAGGTAATTAGGGAGGGCTTCTGGGAGGAAGTGAGCCTCACAGTTAATCGCATTTAGGGAAACTCAAAGGGGAAGGAAAAAATGTGCAGGTGAATAGCCACTGCCAAGACAGGGGTGGGCGTACCGGTGGGGACCTTGGCTGGGCTCCAGGTAGTGAACAGGCTGCTTTGGTGATGCGAGAGGGGCCAGGACTCTGCCTCCACCTAACAGGCGTTCCAGAGCCCGAGCAGAGCCAGGGTGGGCCTGGAGTCCCTGGGCCTCCCGTCGAGACTGGCTGTGACCAGCCTCACACGGCGCCTCACACGACCCCGCTTCCTGTGTTTCAGGCTCAGGCTGTCACCCTCACAGTGGCCCAGGCCTTCAAAGTCGCCTTTGAGTTTTGGCAGGTATCTAAGGAAGGTGAGTCTTGCTTGTGGGTGCCATTGCGGGGGTACACGGGGGACGCTGAAGACCAGCGGAGCAGTGGGGGCGGGGGGGATGGTCCAGGCTCTGGAACCAGGGCGGGACTGACCCTCCGCTTCATCACCTACCTGGTTTGTGGCTCTGGACAGGTCCCTTCACCTCCGAGTCTCAGTTTCCCCACCTGAAGAATTGGGACCATCTGTCTCCCTGAGTAAATGAAATTTGCAGTCCCTTCTGGAGACCTGCCCCCTGAGATGGGCTGTAGCTCGCCCATGCTCAGAGATGGCAAGGGGTGGAGGGCTGGTTTGGGGGCTCCAGTGCGCTGTGCTTGGTCCCACAGAGAAGGAGAAAAGGGAGAAAGCCAGCCAAGAGGGAGCGGACGTCCTGGGTGGGGGCCGCGGAGACAGCGCCCCTCCGTTGAAGAGCCGTGAGTCTTGAGCCGGGGGCGGGGCTGCATTCAGCTGTGTGGGCGTGGGGCCAGCCCTTCTTCCAGAGGCCCCCTCCCTCCTGGGCTGGGGTCAGCTCCTAGGTTCTGATGTTTGTTTTGTTGTTAAATTAATAATGCTCGTATGTCATAGATAAATTAGCAAATGTAGGTAAAGGGGACAAATGACTTGTTTCAGTGTATGTTTCTCCAGATAGGCCCCTGTATAGATACAGAAATCCATGTCTACATCTCTCCCTCCACACATTACAGAAACTCAGTGCCTGTCGTGAATATGGGCTCCAGCCTAAACCGTGGGTGGGAGAGAGCCTCCCTTCTTGTGGGCAGGGAGGTGCCAGGCTGGGCTCTGGGTGGTCTGGGTGGTAGGCCTGGAAAGGCTGTCCCCAAGGAAGGAGTCAGGAGGCTTCAGGGTGAGGCCACGAGGTGGAATTGAGGGCAGGAGCCGCCTCTCCTGCTAATGCACCTGCTCCCTCGCAGTGGTTGTCACTGGGAACCTGCTGGACTTGGAAGAGACGGCGAAGGCCCCGCTGTCCACGGTCAGTGCTAACACCACCATCATGGACGAGGCACCTCGGCCTCAAGCCTTAAACAGCAGCAGTGTGGTCTGGGTGAGTGGTCGTGTGGCCTGAGGACCTGCCGCAGATCCACTGAGCCTTGGCCCGAACCCAGGATGAGGCCTCAGGCGGCTGCTGGGCAGGCCCTGACACCCTCTTCTCGCAGGCCCCTGGGAGGTCCTGACCCAGCCCAGCAGCTCCCAGGCCCAGGGTAGGGGATGAACAATGTCCCCTTTGAACCTAGGGCTGCGTCCCCAGCAGACGTGGCTCCCAGCACAGCTGTCTCTTCACAGTGCCTTTTGGCCTGAGCACCCACAGCTCTGCCCACTGCAGGACCAGCCAAAGGCCCCCTTGTTCTCAGGGTGGGCAGTTTGCTCCTGACGCCCTTCCCCCTTGGCTGTCTGAATGAGGAACCTGAGACTCCGGCAGGCAGCCTGACCCTTGATTTGCCCTGTGACCTGGAGCAAGCCCCCTGACCTCTCTGTGTCTCCGCTTTTTCACTCCCTCAGTGATGATGACCACCGGTGCCCACAGAATCTTCCAGAGGAAACTGGGTTTTTTTTTAATTAAAAAATTAATTTTTTTTATTTGGAAATTATTTCAGACATAAAAGAATTACAAAAACAGTACAAAGAATTCTGCTTCCCTTCATAGAGATTCCCCAATTGTTAACTTCTTACATAACCGCATTACAAAGATCAAAATCATTACCACTGGTACAGCATTGTTACGTAAGCTACAGACTTGGATTCACTTTTCTCCGCTTGTCCCTCCAGTGTCCTTTTTCTGGTCCAGGATCCACAGCAGATGACATGCTACTTCACGTGTCACATCCCTTTAATGTAAAAATATCCGGACTGCTGAGGGACTTGAAAAATGTCAGATCCCACTGCCTGCTGGGAGCCCCCCAGTGTCCCCCGAGCAGGCATCGTGAGCTGGTCTGGGAGCCAGCCTTGCACCTGCCCGTCCACCAGGAGGCTGCGGAGGGAGCCTTGCCCCTCGCTTCCCCACCCAGGATGTGGGGTTTCTGCCATCATCTGTCCCTCTTGAGCTTAGAACCTTGGCTCGGCTTTTGAAAGTGGGTGAAAGCAAGAAAAACCTTCTTCCTGCCCACTCCCTCTTGGAATTTGAAAGCCATAGAGATCATCCAGTCCAACCCCCTCATTTTACTGAAGGAAAAGCTGAGCCTCAGAGAGGAGCCGTGACTCACCTCACTGTGGTGTCGCCGAGTCGTGGCAGAGCTGGGAATTGAACCCCCGGGCCTCTGGGCGCCCAGGTGCCCTCTCTCCTGTCCCAAATCCCAGGTTTGGGTCCCTGTGCTGAGACGCCGGTGGCAGTAGCCAGGGGGAGGCCTGCCTGTGCCCATTCCTCCAGGCGCCCACCAGACTCCTTTGCCTGGGTGCCGGGTCCCCGTAGTTTCCCTGGGCTGTGAGAACGCGCTCCCATCTGAGGGCTCTTATCTCCTGCTTTGTTTTCCCCAAGGAGCTGGATGACGGCCTGGATGAAGCATTCTCAAGGTAACAGTAACTGGGCTCCTGGTGCCGGGGAGGGAGGCCTGGCTCTTGGGGACTAATCTCCAGGGCTCTTTGCTGTGTCTGAGAACATGAACTCCGACCTTCTCCAGAGGAAAATCTCAGCTTGAATACCTCCACAGGCATGAAAGCTCACTCTTTGGGTGGGGACCTCATTATTTGGGCCGGCCTGCTAGCATGTCCTTGCAGTTGAATCTGAAGCTATTCCTTGTGGACACTTGACCAGTTTGAGCTGAGCTGAGCTGAGCACACTGCAGCTCAGGCTGGCTTTCTCTTCCTACGCCCGGTGTGGCCTTCAAAAATAGGCGTTTTGGGCAGGTTTTGGTCCCTCTGGAGGTTTTGCATTTATGGAAAGAGGGAGGGACAAGGCCATGTTTACTTAAACCTGTGGAGTGTCACTTGAGGGGGGATGTGAGGCGCATCAGGAGATATGGGGTCTCGCCGGAGGCTGGAGGCTGGTGGCCTTTCCCCGTTTCCCAGGAGCCATCTCTGTCCATGGCTACCGTCAGTTAGGGGCCGTGCCACCACAAAGGCTGCTGGGCTCTGGTCAGCCAGGCCTTCCTTTCTCCCTTGAAACCCACAGCAGCCCCCTGCAGCCTTCTCCGCCTTCCCCATCCCCTTCCTGCCAGAGCCGGTGGAAGCCCCTCGGCCCGGCCGTGGTGGGGGAGCAGCGTGTGGCGCCTTCACTGCTCTTTCTGCTGTCTCTCCTGCTTCCCTGGCCAACTGCAGCCCTCTTGTTGGAAGGGACTCTTTCATTGGCTTTTTCCAGATTACTAAAGTGTCATGTGCCCTTAATTAACAACTTTGAACATCAGCAAAGCATTAAACAGGAAATAACATCATCTCATAATCCCACAGCGCAGATTTGGGGGCTTACTCATGTTGATCCTATACATAGACATTTTTTTGCCTTGATCAACTTGTGATATTTGCATTTGGGGATCCTGATTTTCCCTGAACGCTGGTATATGTTGGGAGAATTTCTCCAGGCTATTAAAAACTTATAAGCATCTCGTTCATTGACTGCCTCACATTCTTTTAAGGATGTGGGCCGTCATGAACTCTTCCTGCTTTTTTGGACATTTAGTTGTGCCGCTTTTTGAACTTACTTCATGAACGGCACTTTTGTTGAGTATAGTTAAAGCCAGTGGTCTTCCACGGTTGCCCCAGGCTCCCTCCCACACTTACCCGTCTGCCCTGGCTCCGCTGCCCTCTCTCCTCTTTCCTGGGCGTTTAGTTCCTGATGGAGCTATGGATGGTGTGGGTGCCCCGGCCTCTCCGTGGTGGGAATGCCACTGCCTGCCCCACAGTTTTCTGAGCCACTTGACTCTCAAGGGTAGACTCTTTGGTTAGAGGTTCCATCTCTTGCAGCATCTGGGCCTTTCTTTTCTTTAAAAAATAATTTTATTTATTTTTTCGTTTTGGCTGCACTAGGTCTTTGTTGCTGCAAGAGGGCTTTCTCCAGTTGCAGTGTGCAGGCTTCTCTTGTTGCAGAGCACGGGCTCTCGAGCACCGGCTCAGTAGTTGAGGCATGTGGGATCTTATTTCCCCAGCCAGTGATCGAACCTGTATACCCTGGTGAACTCTTAACTTCTGGACCACCAGGCAGTCCTGGGTCTGGCTTCTTTGTCCCCAAGTCTTGCCGTTTTCCCATTATGCTCTCTCACTTCTGACCCTGGTGCTGGACTGTCTCCGTCCCCTTCCTGCCAGAGCCGGTGGAAGCCCCTCGGCCCGGCCGTGGTGGGGAGCAGCGTGTGGCGCCTTCACTGCTCTTTCTGCTGTCTCTCCTGCTTCCCTGGCCAACTGCAGCCCTCTTGTTGGAAGGGACTCTTTCATTGGCTTTTTCCAGATTACTAAAGTGTCATGTGCCCTTAATTAACAACTTTGAACATCAGCAAAGCATTAAACAGGAAATAACATCATCTCATAATCCCACAGCGCAGATTTGGGGGCTTACTCATGTTGATCCTATACATAGACATTTTTTTGCCTTGATCAACTTGTGATATTTGCATTTGGGGATCCTGATTTTCCCTGAACGCTGGTATATGTTGGGAGAATTTCTCCAGGCTATTAAAACTTATAAGCATCTCGTTCATTGACTGCCTCACATTCTTTTAAGGATGTGGGCCGTCATGAACTCTTCCTGCTTTTTTGGACATTTAGTTGTGCCGCTTTTTGAACTTACTTCATGAACGGCACTTTTGTTGAGTATAGTTAAAGCCAGTGGTCTTCCACGGTTGCCCCAGGCTCCCTCCCACACTTACCCGTCTGCCCTGGCTCCGCTGCCCTCTCTCCTCTTTCCTGGGCGTTTAGTTCCTGATGGAGCTATGGATGGTGTGGGTGCCCCGGCCTCTCCGTGGTGGGAATGCCACTGCCTGCCCCACAGTTTTCTGAGCCACTTGACTCTCAAGGGTAGACTCTTTGGTTAGAGGTTCCATCTCTTGCAGCATCTGGGCCTTTCTTTTCTTTAAAAAATAATTTTATTTATTTATTCTTTTTGGCTGCACTAGGTCTTTGTTGCTGCAAGAGGGCTTTCTCCAGTTGCAGTGTGCAGGCTTCTCTTGTTGCAGAGCACGGGCTCTCGAGCACCGGCTCAGTAGTTGAGGCATGTGGGATCTTATTTCCCCAGCCAGTGATCGAACCTGTATACCCTGGTGAACTCTTAACTTCTGGACCACCAGGCAGTCCTGGGTCTGGCTTCTTTGTCCCCAAGTCTTGCCGTTTTCCCATTATGCTCTCTCACTTCTGACCCTGGTGCTGGACTGTCTCCGTGGGCCCTCGCCAGCCCCTTGCCTGAGCTCCCCGCTCACACAGCTCTGCCTTCCAGGCTGGCCCAGTCTCGGACGAACCCCCAGGTCCTGGACACTGGACTGACAGCCCAGGACATTCATTACGCCCGGTGCCTCTCGCCTGCCGACTGGGACAAGCCTGACAGCAGTGGCGCTGAGCCGGACCTCTTCACCTTCTGAGGCCTGGAGCTGGCAGGACACGTGACGCACCAAAGCCACCCGTGCCCGGGGTGGGGGCCGGCTCCAGGACCCCAGCCACCCTGGTCTTCAGCCAGCAGCACTGTCAGCCTGAAGATCAAAGCTGCAGGCCGTCAAGCAGAGGGAAGGAGAGGTGTTTTTTTTTAACCCCATTCATTCTCTAAGAACTGAAAGATGCCTTGAATATTTATTCAGTGACTCCTGGTTCCACTCAGAAGCTGGTTTGGCATCAGGCGCGAGCGCAGTGTTATTATAACCAGCTTCCTGTCCTCTCTTGAGCAAGCCCTGCTTGCTGTGGGTATCAGGATGGTGACCAAAGCCTTTCTTGTCCATTCTCTCCGAGGGCCCAGATTTCCCTGCCTTGACTGAAAGGAGTTGGCTAGTTCATTTCTGTCACCCTTTGGGTGACAGGAGGGCCCCGCGGCCTCGGGAGAAGACCACGTCGTCCCGCTCGGCCTCCCTGCAGGCCCCAGCAGGCTGGGGCTTGAGCTCCCGGCCCTGGGGGCTCCAGGAGGCAGGGGCAGCCCCTGACCAAAGACAGCACACGGCAGGCACTTTAGAGCACATGCAGCGGGGGCGCCCCCCGCTCCTCGATGGTGCTGTGTTGCACAGAGCTTTCTTTCTGCCCTTTTTCCCAGAGAAGGGGCCCAGAGTTCCTCTGGAGGGTCCCCACCAGTGCTCGGAACCAGTGTAACTGGCTGCCCACGGACTCCTCGAGTCTGCCTGCGATGGCGGGGCCACCTGTGTGGCCGCCACCCCGGGAGCCCCCCGCCCTGCCCTTCCCGCCCGCCGCGCTGCTGCTGGGTCTGAGCTCCACCTCCCCGTACTTCCTGAGATGACAGGTGAAACCTCACACCTAGATCTGTTTGCGACTCTTTGGTCACCGGTTTACCTATGAGGAAGCTGAGACCACGCGTGTGGAAGGAGCAGCGTCAAGGGGAAAACCCAGGTCTGGTGCCAGAGCTGCCTCCTCGCCCTCGCCCCTCACCCCTCACCCCTCTGGTTTTTTTCTCGCTTTGTTGTCCTCCCAGGAACCAAAAAGCCCCAGCTATTTTCTGACCAAAATGTGTTTCATAACAAACCATCTGGTGCCTTTACACACAGAACTGGCATGAGCCTGCATGCCCTGCTCGCTGTCTTGGTGTTGATTTCTGTGAAAATGGAAGTGTTTGAAGTCTGCTAATTCTGAGGGCAAAACAACACTGAACTTCCTAAGCATCACGTTGTTCCTTCCTGACGCGCCACCCCAGGAAGGGGGGCCCCATGAAGATGCCTTGAATATTTATTCAGTGACTCCTGGTTCCACTCAGAAGCTGGTTTGGCATCAGGCGCGAGCGCAGTGTTATTATAACCAGCTTCCTGTCCTCTCTTGAGCAAGCCCTGCTTGCTGTGGGTATCAGGATGGTGACCAAAGCCTTTCTTGTCCATTCTCTCCGAGGGCCCAGATTTCCCTGCCTTGACTGAAAGGAGTTGGCTAGTTCATTTCTGTCACCCTTTGGGTGACAGGGGGGCCCCCCGGCCGCGGGAGAAGACCCCGTCGGCCCGCTCGGCCTCCCTGCAGGCCGCAGCGGGCTGGGGCTTGAGCTCCCGGCCCGGGGGGCTCCAGGAGGCAGGGGCAGCCCCTGACCAAAGACAGCACACGGCAGGCACTTTAGAGCACATGCAGCGGGGGCGCCCCCCGCTCCTCGATGGTGCTGTGTTGCACAGAGCTTTCTTTCTGCCCTTTTTCCCAGAGAAGGGGCCCAGAGTTCCTCTGGAGGGTCCCCACCAGTGCTCGGAACCAGTGTAACTGGCTGCCCACGGACTCCTCGAGTCTGCCTGCGATGGCGGGGCCACCTGTGTGGCCGCCACCCCGGGAGCCCCCCGCCCTGCCCTTCCCGCCCGCCGCGCTGCTGCTGGGTCTGAGCTCCACCTCCCCGTACTTCCTGAGATGACAGGTGAAACCTCACACCTAGATCTGTTTGCGACTCTTTGGTCACCGGTTTCCTATGAGGAAGCTGAGACCACGCGTGTGGAAGGAGCAGCGTCAAGGGGAAAACCCAGGTCTGGTGCCAGAGCTGCCTCCTCGCCCTCGCCCCTCACCCCTCACCCCTCTGGTTTTTTTCTCGCTTTGTTGTCCTCCCAGGAACCAAAAAGCCCCAGCTATTTTCTGACCAAAATGTGTTTCATAACAAACCATCTGGTGCCTTTACACACAGAACTGGCATGAGCCTGCATGCCCTGCTCGCTGTCTTGGTGTTGATTTCTGTGAAAATGGAAGTGTTTGAAGTCTGCTAATTCTGAGGGCAAAACAACACTGAACTTCCTAAGCATCACGTTGTTCCTTCCTGACGCGCCACCCCAGGTTGGGGACGTACCAGCAGCCGTCTGTCTTCAAGTCTCCCCTCTCCCCGCCACCCCAATCCCCTCTCCCACGGGTCTCCCAGCAAAGCCACCAGCACCTCCTCCGTCCTCAGGTGCCTCCCAGGCCTGGCTTTGCCACGCTGAGGTCTCTGGTGACCGTCGGAGCATGTTTCACCAGCCCGGGAAGCACACGTGTTTCTTAGATGTCATGTATCTAAGCGTTGGAGTCCAGACACAGAAGTGCCTGGGTGAGAGGTGGGGCGGGATTGTCTTTGTCAGAATGTGGCCCTGGCCCAGCTCCCGCTCCCCCAATCTCCGTGGTGTCCACTCCCGCCCTCTGCCCCCATATTTGTCACAGGCCACCCTTGGCACAAGGGTCCAGGAGCTCCAAGAAAGGCTGGGCCGTGTTTGTGGGAGTCGCAGTGCGGTCTCATCTGCGTTCCGGCCAGCAGTGGTCAGTGTGCTCCCCACAAGTCTGCAGATAAGTTTTGGCGCGCTTGACCTGATATTGCTGTAAAGGAATTCTAAAGAGGAAAAAAATAAGTAATAAACGTTCTCCTTTTTGAAATATGAAGAGCACTCGGATGGCGCGGCCTCGAGCAGCCCGGGGCCTGGTGGCTGGAGCAGTGGTGACCACAGGCCCAGACGTGGGGGGTGACGGTCGGTGGCCCCCAGATGAAGCCAACAGGCCCTCCTTTCACGGGCCGATGGGCCGTGAGATGAGGTCATCCCTGGATGGCTTAGTGAGCTCAGCGCTGGAGAGGGCTCTGGAAATCTAGGTCAAGGCCCCCTGACCAGAGTCTGGGCCCCTTGAAATGTACGTATGTGTGTGACCACACATAGGCTCTTCTTGAGGAGGACGTCCGTCATGTTTATCACACTCTCAAGTGAGGCCGTGGTGTTTATTCATGTGACAGAGTTTGTGCTACGTTCAAACCGGGCCGGGCCTCAGTGCCGGGCAACAATCCAGACCCCTTGTCCATGCGGACTCAGAACGTGTGGCTTGAGTGGGATAGGGGATGGTGGAAAGTGTGTTCTTGTTTTGTTTTAATTTTATTTTGCTTTTTACAGAGTTTTGTTGTTTACAGCTCCATAGAATCCCAAATCCGTCATAGGTATATCCCTGACCCCTGAAAGTCTGTTTTAGTGACTTGGGAAGCCCAAGGTCTAACTCTCTGGGGATATGACACTGGATCAGTGACTTCTTTCCTTGAGCCTCAGTTTCCCCACCTGGGAAAAGGGTACAGCCATCCCCACCCTTTCTGCCTCCCTGGGCTTTGTGAGACTTGGGTGACAGTTATTAGTGTTGGTGATATATCTAGATGGCTCAAAGACAATCTCGGAGCAAAAGGCAATTTGGACCAAATATACTTAAGGAAATCGAAGTGAAATGGGTAATTACGGCGGCCACTGTTAAGTGAGCCTCTTATTCTGCACCCATGGCTGTGCCCGGCTCTCGGCCCTGCCTCCTCAAGCACGCCTCTTGAACCCAGGTGCTTCCGGCTCCCTGTCCTGGTGCGGGTGCGGAGGCTGCAGGCCAGGCTGCCAGAGCTGGGGAGGGACCCAGCCTCAGGGCTCTGTGGCCCTTGACCGCCAAGTCCCGGCCCCCCGCAGTGGCGTCTGTGGTCTTGCTGCCTGCGGCTTCCCGTGGAGCCGCACAGAAAGGCTGCTGTCTTCAGGCTCCAGTGGGGTCTCCTCAGACATTCAGCTCTACCTCCCTTTCAAACAGTGATTTAAAAAAAAAAAAAAAAGTCTGGAAACCAGGGTGGAGCCCTCTGATGTAGGCGTTTGGGTAGACTGAATTCTACGCGCAGGGGAGATGATGAAGAAATTCTGTCCTTTCTTCCTCTCCCATAATCTGAAAAGACACCCAACAAGTTCATCTTTCAGTTTAAATTTGGCCAGTTCCTTTAGTCTCCGGATGTCTCAAATTATGAATCCTGAGCACCCGCCATCTGCTCTTTCATGCATAATGGAGGACGCTGTGGAGAACAAAGTCGCCTTTCAGATTTGAGGTGACCTTCAGCTTCACTGGGTGGATGCTGGGGTCTCCGCTCCCCGGAGAAGAGCCCGTCCCAATTCAGTCTCTCCAAGGACTTTCTAACAAGTCCAGAGAAGGGATCTTTGATTTCATTTTATTTTGCTTTTTACAGAGTTTTGTTGTTTACAGCTCCATAGAATCCCAAATCCGTCATAGGTATATACCTGACCCCTGAAAGTCTGTTTTAGTGACTTGGGAAGCCCAAGGTCTAACTCTCTGGGGATATGACACTGGATCAGTGACTTCTTTCCTTGAGCCTCAGTTTCCCCACCTGGGAAAAGGGTACAGCCATCCCCACCCTTTCTGCCTCCCTGGGCTTTGTGAGACTTGGGTGACAGTTATTAGTGTTGGTGATATATCTAGATGGCTCAAAGACAATCTCGGAGCAAAAGGCAATTTGGACCAAATATACTTAAGGAAATCGAAGTGAAATGGGTAATTACGGCGGCCACTGTTAAGTGAGCCTCTTATTCTGCACCCATGGCTGTGCCCGGCTCTCGGCCCTGCCTCCTCAAGCACGCCTCTTGAACCCAGGTGCTTCCGGCTCCCTGTCCTGGTGCGGGTGCGGAGGCTGCAGGCCAGGCTGCCAGAGCTGGGGAGGGACCCAGCCTCAGGGCTCTGTGGCCCTTGACCGCCAAGTCCCGGCCCCCCGCAGTGGCGTCTGTGGTCTTGCTGCCTGCGGCTTCCCGTGGAGCCGCACAGAAAGGCTGCTGTCTTCAGGCTCCAGTGGGGTCTCCTCAGACATTCAGCTCTACCTCCCTTTCAAACAGTGATTTAAAAAAAAAAAAAAGTCTGGAAACCAGGGTGGAGCCCTCTGATGTAGGCGTTTGGGTAGACTGAATTCTACGCGCAGGGGAGATGATGAAGAAATTCTGTCCTTTCTTCCTCTCCCATAATCTGAAAAGACACCCAACAAGTTCATCTTTCAGTTTAAATTTGGCCAGTTCCTTTAGTCTCCGGATGTCTCAAATTATGAATCCTGAGCACCCGCCATCTGCTCTTTCATGCATAATGGAGGACGCTGTGGAGAACAAAGTCGCCTTTCAGATTTGAGGTGACCTTCAGCTTCACTGGGTGGATGCTGGGGTCTCCGCTCCCCGGAGAAGAGCCCGTCCCAATTCAGTCTCTCCAAGGACTTTCTAACAAGTCCAGAGAAGGGATCTGGGTGAATTCCGTGCCCTTGGTTCAGTCTGGGGTCTGTTCACCTGGCCTTCCTCCCTCTGCCACTCCCTGTTCGCGGAGCCCGCAGGTGGCCTCTCTGTTCCCAGGGAGCCCGCTTCTCTCCAGGGCTCACGGGGCAGGCCCCCTTAGTCCTTCACACCTAGCACCACAGATATTAGTCCTCACAGCCCCTCCAGGAGCTGGGTACTCCTAGTACCATTTTCAAGATGGGACAATTGACCAGACTCCTGCAGCCAGTAAGGAATGAGCCTTGGATTTGAACCCCAGACTGCCTGACGTCCGTGCTGGTGTAGTTCCATGGCATTGTCTGCTCCGTGGAGCTGGGGGCAACCCAGGCTGAGGTGCCTGTGCCCTGCTCTGGGAGCCTCTGCCTTAGCACGGAAGTGAGTTACCCAGCGTGGCCTCTACCCCAGCCAGGCTGGGTGACTAGCTCGGGGCTGACTTCACAGACGGGTGGACGCAGCCTTCTCCCTGCACAGGGAGCCCTCGGGGCAGCTCCTCTGGACATGCCCCGTTGAGGACTGGGCAGGACGCGTTCATCACTTCTGGGACCTGATACCTCTGGCCAGCATTACCCTGCCTGTGGGGTGGGAGGGCAGAGCGAGCACTGGTGTCCTGGAGAGGGGAACAGTGTCCTCTGGGAGCAGATGCAGGGTGTCAAGTGGTGAATGCCAGTCTCAGAGAGGCTGGGAAAGAGGAGAACCCTTTTCTGGAACCCCAGCAACATCTGGACCCAGGAGCTAGTTTTAGCTGCTGCACAGGGATGGTACTGGGAGGCATTATTTGTCCATTTTAAAGATGACCACACTGAGGTCCCCAGAGCTTATGCCACCTGCCAGCCGTGTATAGCTGGGAAGAGGCAGGCCTGGGATTCGAAGCCCTGTGTCCTCCACGGTCCTGAGGGGGCCCTACCTGTCTGCAGATCACTTGAAGCATTTGGACAATACCATGTCCTCGCTTACTTAGAGGCTTCAGAGCCCAGCAGAGAGTAACCTTTGCTGAGTGCCCAGCACACAGATGCTTGCTTAGACTGGGGGCTTTACTTTCACACAGGACAGATGTGGGCAGTGTCCCAAGTCCTTGTTGCCCAGCAAAGATTCTGACCACACCTGCTGAACCCCAGCGAGGAGGAGGGCTGCTGGGATCTGTCTTGACCGCTTCACTGTTCAGGGGTTGTGGGTCAGGGTGCCAGAGAAAGCTCATGGGTGTGGGCTAAGTCTGTACCACACCCGGCGGCATGAGAAATCAGAGCTGGAGGCCAGGGAGGAATCCACAAGAGGAGCACGTTCCAGCTGGGCCTCGAAGGAGGGAAGCCTGGTTGGACATTGCCTTTGATAGCCTGGGAGCTCCAGGAGGCCAGGGCCTGGGTCTGAGTCGCCTGTGGCCTGTGTGCCCACCACTGCACCGGGCACAGAGCGGCTGTCAGTGACTGCAGTCAGCTCATCAAAAGAGGGATGACCAGTCCCACTTCCTGGGAGAACCTACCGAGAGCAGGGCCAGCCTCGGGTCAGCAGGCAGGGCTGGAGTCTGCAGCCCAAAGATCCACTTTGCAGGTGGTGTGTTTTGGAGGCAAAACTGTCCGGTGATTGGTTCCCAGTGCCCCCTGGGTTTTGGCTCTCTGGGTCTTCATCGTGCATCCTGCAGTGTCCAAACCCAGTCCAGCCTGGTTTGGTAAAATGTGTGTTGACCAGAGATGGATTTTCAGAATGCCTTTAAAGGAGGATTCTGGAATGTTAGAGCTGGGAGAGCCACGATAGCCCTCCAATCCCCTTTCTTTGAGTTGGGGACTGGGGCCCAGGGAGGGACAGGACCTCCCAGGCCATATGGGCAGTTGGGAGGGGAGACTTTATTATTTGTCCATTTTAAAGATGACCACACTGAGGTCCCCAGAGCTTATGCCACCTGCCAGCCGTGTATAGCTGGGAAGAGGCAGGCCTGGGATTCGAAGCCCTGTGTCCTCCACGGTCCTGAGGGGGCCCTACCTGTCTGCAGATCACTTGAAGCATTTGGACAATACCATGTCCTCGCTTACTTAGAGGCTTCAGAGCCCAGCAGAGAGTAACCTTTGCTGAGTGCCCAGCACACAGATGCTTGCTTAGACTGGGGCTTTACTTTCACCCAGGACAGATGTGGGCAGTGTCCCAAGTCCTTGTTGCCCAGCAAAGATTCTGACCACACCTGCTGAACCCCAGCGAGGAGGAGGGCTGCTGGGATCTGTCTTGACCGCTTCACTGTTCAGGGGTTGTGGGTCAGGGTGCCAGAGAAAGCTCATGGGTGTGGGCTAAGTCTGTACCACACCCGGCGGCATGAGAAATCAGAGCTGGAGGCCAGGGAGGAATCCACAAGAGGAGCACGTTCCAGCTGGGCCTCGAAGGAGGGAAGCCTGGTTGGACATTGCCTTTGATAGCCTGGGAGCTCCAGGAGGCCAGGGCCTGGGTCTGAGTCGCCTGTGGCCTGTGTGCCCACCACTGCACCGGGCACAGAGCGGCTGTCAGTGACTGCAGTCAGCTCATCAAAAGAGGGATGACCAGTCCCACTTCCTGGGAGAACCTACCGAGAGCAGGGCCAGCCTCGGGTCAGCAGGCAGGGCTGGAGTCTGCAGCCCAAAGATCCACTTTGCAGGTGGTGTGTTTTGGAGGCAAAACTGTCCGGTGATTGGTTCCCAGTGCCCCCTGGGTTTTGGCTCTCTGGGTCTTCATCGTGCATCCTGCAGTGTCCAAACCCAGTCCAGCCTGGTTTGGTAAAATGTGTGTTGACCAGAGATGGATTTTCAGAATGCCTTTAAAGGAGGATTCTGGAATGTTAGAGCTGGGAGAGCCACGATAGCCCTCCAATCCCCTTTCTTTGAGTTGGGGACTGGGGCCCAGGGAGGGACAGGACCTCCCAGGCCATATGGGCAGTTGAGAGGCAGAGCTGAGATTGAACCTTTATTATTTTCCAGAGACCCCAAGCCCTGTCCCCCACCCCTGCTCCATAGAGAGAAAGAGGTTCCTTCTGTACGTAGGCTGGAAGGGGCTGCATACTTGTGGGGAAGTGGAAATGATTATGATAAGAAGCTGGAGAAAGGGCCTTGGTGAATTCTCAAGCACGTAATGAGCATCAGCTCATCGCCCGTCTCTCCATTCCCTCTCCTCGAGGCCCCGAGGTCTTATCTGCTGCTCGAGCTGCTGGCAAGGACGCCTGGAAGAGAGCAGAGAGCTGTGATTATGAGCCCAGCTTGGAGCCCAGCTGGATTTGAATCTCAGATTTGCCACTTATTAGCCACGTAAATGACTGAAAAGTAAATGACTTAATAGTCTGGGTCTCAGTTTACTTGTGTGTAAAATACTCAGAGTCCCTTGGACTGCAAGGAGATCGAACCAGTCAGTCCTTTAGGAAATCAACCTTGAATACTGACTGGGAGGACTGATGCTAAAGCTGAAGCTCTAATACTTTGGCCACCTGATGCGAGGAGACGACTCACTGGAAAAGACCCTGATGCTGGGAAAGATTGAGGGCAGGAGGAGAAGGGGGCAGCAGAGGATGAGATGGTTGGTTGGCCTCACTGACTCAATGAACATGTTTGAGCAAACTCTGGGAGACAGGGAAGGACAGGGAAGCCTGGTGTGCTGCAGTCCATGGAGTCGAAAAGAGTCAGACATGATTGAGCAACTGAAAAATGGACAACAAAAATGGGATACCAGCCCCATCTACAAAGGGATGTTGTGAGGAGTAAATGAGTTGGTACTTGCAAGGTGCTGAGAACAGCATCTGCTGTTGCTGTTACTTTGTGTTTAGCTTCCCTGGTAGCTCGGCTCATGAGGAATCCACCTGCAATGCCAGAGGCCTGGGTAGGGAAGATCCCCTGGAGAAGGGATAGGCTACCCACTCCAGTATTCTTGCCTGGAGAATTTCATGGCTTGTCCATGGGATCGCAAAGAGCTGGACGCCACTGAGCGACTTGACTTTGACTTCTGGGGAGGGGAGGAGGTGCAGGACCAGCGTCACCGCAGGGCTACGGCCCTACCCAAGATAGCAAGAAGGGGAGAAAACAAGTCAGTGTCCCACCTCCCCTGACTGGCATGCCACGCTCTGGCCCCTCCCCACCAAAGCGTGCCTACAGGAAAAACTCCAGAAACTTCCATTAGGCAGTCAGGATGCAGGGAAGAAAACCACCCATTCTAGCTGTTTCACATAAGGAAATAAATCTCTTTTTAGGGGGGGGTAGTTGGGGAGGGAGGAGGGCGGGCGGGCCACTTCCATTGGTCTTTCATTTATTCAGTTTCATCCATCTTTGTTCTTTGGCCTGTGTGGGCCTCCCATCGCAATAGCCTCTGTTGTTGCAGAGCACCAGCTCTGGGCGCATGCGCCCCGGAGCTCCGGCTCGGTGATTGGACACATCAGTCCAGCCGCTCTGCGGCACGTGGGATCTTCCCAGGCCAAGGATCAAACCGTTGCCCCTCGCTCTGCAAGGCAGCATCCTTACCCACTGGACCACCAGGGAAGCCTGGAAATAAATCTCTTAATAGAGAAATTCGGCTCTCAGAACCACTGGGAGGGCTGGGGGTGTGAAGGAGACCCCATAAGGTCAAGGAAATCTGGAAAGGCTGGAGCTGAGGGAGCCGTTGCCAGCAGCCCAGCGACCCTCTGCTCCCACAGTTGGTTCTGTGGGCTCCGATCTCACGGGCAGAACGCGACATGAAGCCTCTGCTAGCCAAGGGAGGTGGGGAAGGTGGTTGCTAGGCATCCAGCCCTTGAGATTCAAGAGGGCATGTAGGGAGAAAGGGAAATGGTGCTGAGACCACCTGGCACCCCTCCTTCCCTGATGCTCCTGAGGGAGGCAGGGAGAGAGAAGTAAGTGGTCGAACCAGAGAAAACCTCACCACCATGCGGACCGTGTCGGGTGCTGTTGAGAGCGGACACACATTATCTTCGATCCTCATGACAGCCGCGTGAGAGCCGAGACCGAGGTGACGTGACAGGACCAGGGCTGGCCCCCAGGTCTGTCCACAGCTCAGCTCGAGCCCTGCCTCTGAGTGCTCCCTGAACCAGGCCGGGGCTCAGGAGTCATTCATTCAGTGCCCAGTCACTGAGCACCCACTGTCCAGGCCAGGCTCGGTTCTATGTATAGAATACAGCAGCAGACAAAATGCCAAAGACCCCCATCCCATGGAAGTGGGATCCTGACCCTGCCTCCTCCCCAGATACATAGAAATAATCTATGTGGTGCTCAGTGCCATGAAGGGAAAAAGCCAGGAGTGAGAGGATGCAGGGAGATGGGGCAGGGCTGGTTTACGCAGGGGTGAGCGTAGCACAGAAGGACCTAAAAGAGGGGGAGGAAAAGCACTTAAGACAGAGACAGCAAGCCCCGCTGCCCTGCTGCCCGCCACCCCAGCCCTGGGCAGGCAGGAGAGCGAACAGAGAGGGAGGAGGTCAGTGTGGCCGGAAGGAGAGAGCCTGGAGCCGAGGTCAGAGCAGGCCAGCGCCGGGCCGGGGCAGGGGCGGGGCGCTTGACTTGCTGGAGACGGAGCGGATGTTTCTGTTTAGAGAGAGACAAGACCGCAGAGGCCGCAGAGGCCCCGGGGCTGTGGCGTCCTCCAGGGTCAGACCAAGAGAAAGCGGGCTCAGGACTGGAATCGGGGCAGGTGGGGGCTTGACGATGGGACACACCTGCAGCTCTGTATCCCCACAGAGCCCCGGGGCCGTGGCGTCGCGGAGTCGGCAGGTTTGCGTTCGGTGGCTGTGCTTCCTCTCGTGACGTGGAGGGCTGGCGTCGCTCTGTCCCGCCAGCGTCAGACTTCGGTGCGAACACGTGTGTCTCTCCTCTGGCATGTGGCGCCAGCACGTGTCCCCTCCATGGCCTGCTGTGCTGCAGGTGTGCGTATCTGAATGCGAGGGTGTGGACATGTGATCTGGGTGGGAGCAGGCGTGTGTCTTTGCGAGTGTGTGGCGCCCGATGGCCTGCAGGGGGCAGCAGTGGGGAATGTCTTTGATTTGGGCCTCTTCACGGTTGGGTTCCCCTGCTTGCTTGACCTTCTGTAGAGCTCGGCTTTGATGTTTGCAGCAAATCTGAACAGATGTTCCTGGGACCCAGGGCGGTTGGCATATGCTCCCTGGGGAGTTGGGTTGAGGGTTCTGCCTCGTGTGGGCATCAGACAGTTGAGGTAGAGAGGATGCCCAACCCCTGGTTCCTACATCACAGGGTTTTAAACCCAGAGACCCGGCTGGACCAGGGCTTTCAGCACCCATAGATAGGCTGTCTGAAGTTTGGGACTTGCCAGCCCACAGTAAGAGTCAGATTCCCAAGCCTGAGGGCTTTCAGGAAAAATCAAGACTTTAGCACTGTGGGGAAAAAAACCCAGAGTTAAGAGTCAGAGGCACCTTGGTTCAAGTCTTACTCCTATCTCTTACTAGACATGTAACTAGTTCATAACTGTGGCCGAATGATGGCTTGGTTTCCTTTCTGTACAGCGGTGACCCACCGCATGGTGTTATGAAGATTAAATGAGAATTTACTATGTGCCAGGCCCTGGGCTAAGGGGCTTTGCATGAATCACTTCACTAAATCCTCTACAGTGGGTGTTGTGCCCATTTTACTGAAGAAGAAACTGAGGCCCAGAAAGGTGAAGTTACTGGCCCAAAGCTGAGCTCCTGACTTCCGGCAGGAGTGGTTGTAATTACTGATGCCAGGTGGCTATACAGGATCAAACTCCTGACCCCAAAGGATAGCTCTGGACTCTCTTTTCTCGTTAAATTTTAAAGAAGGCAGTGGTAAAACACCAGACTTGGGAGCCTGAAGTTCTGATCCTGACTCTGCGTCTCATTCACTCTGTGACTTGTACTCACTTCCGAACTCCAAGCTCCATTTTTACTCATCTGTACAATGGGTACATTCCCTTTTCGCCTGCCTGTAAAGCTCCAATGTGTGCAAAAGCGCTTGCAACCTGTTCTAGGTTGACTTGTGTCCTCCCAAAGACGTGTCTGAACCCCCAGTACATCAGAGTGTGACCGTATTTGAACACGGGGCCTTTACAGAGGTAGTCAAGTTAAAACAAGGTCATTTGGGCGGTGTCCTTATAAAAAGGGGGAAATTTGGACAGAGGGACAGCGGGGAGAAGGCTGTGTGAAGAGACACAGGAGAAGGCCATGTGAAGGCCAGAGAGACACTGCCACGAGCCAAGGAACACCTGGCACCACCAGAAGCTGGAGAAGCGAGGCGGGTCTCCCCTGCAGGTGAGGGAGAAGCGCTTTGGCCTTCTGGCCTCTAGAACCATGAGACAATCCCTGGTTCCTACATCACAGGGTTTTAAACCCAGAGACCCGGCTGGACCAGGGCTTTCAGCACCCATAGATAGGCTGTCTGAAGTTTGGGACTTGCCAGCCCACAGTAAGAGTCAGATTCCCAAGCCTGAGGGCTTTCAGGAAAAATCAAGACTTTAGCACTGTGGGGAAAAAAACCCAGAGTTAAGAGTCAGAGGCACCTTGGTTCAAGTCTTACTCCTATCTCTTACTAGACATGTAACTAGTTCATAACTGTGGCCGAATGATGGCTTGGTTTCCTTTCTGTACAGCGGTGACCCACCGCATGGTGTTATGAAGATTAAATGAGAATTTACTATGTGCCAGGCCCTGGGCTAAGGGGCTTTGCATGAATCACTTCACTAAATCCTCTACAGTGGGTGTTGTGCCCATTTTACTGAAGAAGAAACTGAGGCCCAGAAAGGTGAAGTTACTGGCCCAAAGCTGAGCTCCTGACTTCCGGCAGGAGTGGTTGTAATTACTGAGGCCAGGTGGCTATACAGGATCAAACTCCTGACCCCAAAGGATAGCTCTGGACTCTTTTTTCTCGTTAAATTTTAAAGAAGGCAGTGGTAAAACACCAGACTTGGGAGCCTGAAGTTCTGATCCTGACTCTGCGTCTCATTCACTCTGTGACTTGTACTCACTTCCGAACTCCAAGCTCCATTTTTACTCATCTGTACAATGGGTACATTCCCTTTTCGCCTGCCTGTAAAGCTCCAATGTGTGCAAAAGCGCTTGCAACCTGTTCTAGGTTGACTTGTGTCCTCCCAAAGACGTGTCTGAACCCCCAGTACATCAGAGTGTGACCGTATTTGAACACGGGGCCTTTACAGAGGTAGTCAAGTTAAAACAAGGTCATTTGGGCGGTGTCCTTATAAAAAGGGGGAAATTTGGACAGAGGGACAGACGGAGAGAAGGCTGTGTGAAGAGACACAGGGAGAAGGCCATGTGAAGGCCAGAGAGACACTGCCACGAGCCAAGGAACACCTGGCACCACCAGAAGCTGGAGAAGACGAGGCGGGGTCTCCCCCTGCAGGTGAGGGAGAAGCGCTTTGGCCTTCTGGCCTCTAGAACCATGAGACAATCCATTTCTGGTGTTCTAAGCCGCTGCCTTTGCAGTATAGGTTTCCTTGCTATTCCAAAGTTCCTGTGAAACATTTCATAAGCTGAAATGGAATAAAGCGAAGAAGCAATTCGTTAGGACACACCTTGCTAACCGTTGCACAAAGGGAAGCCTGTTAAAGCGAAGACACTCACCTAGTTCAAAGCTGAGGCGGTTTGAGATGCTGAGGTGCAGAGGGTGGTTTCCAGGAAGGCACCGGGCGGTGCCACTCTCGCTGCTCGGATGGGCGCTGCCTCTCCGACGGCTGCTGTAAAACCACTGCCGAGCGCTGGTTTCACTTTTTGCCTTTTTCATAAAAGTGAAAATCCTCTTGGATGTCTTTTGGTTAGTGAAAGTGGGGACTCATGTTGGTCTTCCATAAACACAAAGCGGCATAAAGCGAGTTTTTTTTAAAGACTTTCTTTGATGTGAGACCTTTTAAAACTCTATTTAATTTGTTACAATATTGCTTCTGTTTTTGTTTTTGTTTTTTGGCTGTGAGGCATATGGGATCTTAGATCCCTGACCAGGGATCGAACCTGCGTCCCATGCATTGGAGAGTAAAGTCGCAACCACTGGACCGCCAAGGAAATCCCAAAGCAGACTTTCCAAGTGCGGGATGCCTGTTCCCTGTTCTGCAGCCCCAGGAAACGAAAACCGGCCTGTGATCCATGATCCATGATGCCCACCATTTTTTTCCGGGGGTACAAGCATGCACCCTTTTTGACGCTGCGAAGAGATCGAGGCTCAGAGAGTGAGGTCGTCAGCCCACCACACGACAGGTGAGCACAGGGCCGGGACTGAACCAGGGCTCTCCCGACCCCAGAGTCAGTGCTGCTCTGCCCAGGAGTGGAGGCTGCGGCTGGAGGCCAGGAGACCAGGTGAGCAAGAGCAGCTGGGGAGCCAGGGCCCAGCTCTTCAGCTCTGCGCTGCAGCCCTTCCTGTCCTCCGCTGTACTCCAGGGCAGTCACCATGCCCGCCCGCCTCCAGGGCTATTGGGTCTCACGGCCTGGGTCACTGGAACCCACAGAGTATCCCCAGCCATGTATACTTACAGAGGGAGGGGGCAGTCAGTGGTCTCCTGGTGTCGGAGCCAGAAGGCCAGGTTCTAGTCCCGACTCCATCACTGCCTGGTTGACTCCAATGTGTCCCCACCCTGCTCTCTGAGCCTCAGTTTCTTTGTCTGTGACATGGGGCCATGAACCAAACTCTGCCTTCCCTGAGGGCTGGTACGTAGGCCCAGCGAGGTCAGGTGTGGGTGGAAGCTCTGAGCCTGCTGTAACGGGCCTGCTGTGCAGACAGGGCCTGTGACTGGAGGATATAAGTCCTGCCCGGAGTCCCCAGGGTACTGTGTCCCCAGTGCTGGCTGGTAGGAAGGAAGGCGGGCCAGGTTTGGGCAGATTCTTTTTTTTTTTAAGATTTATTTATTTATTTATTTTGGGCGGGGGTCGGGTTGGGGAGGGAGGGTAGCGGGCGGGCCACTTCCATTGGTCTTTCATTTCTCCATTTTCATCGGTCTTTGTTCTTTGGCTCCTGTGGGCCTCCCATCGCGGTGGCGTCTGTTGTCGCAGAGCACCGACCCTGAGCGCATGCGCTCCAGAGCTCTGGCTCGGTAATTGGACACATCAGTCCAGCCGCTCCGCGGCACGTGGGATCTTCCCAGGCCAGGGATCGAACCGACGCCCCTTGCACTGCAAGGCGGTGTCCTTACCCACTGGACCACCAGGGGAAGCCCTGGGCAGATTCTAAAAGCTCTGCCTCCCCTCCTGAGCTCCCCTGAGTTGCTGTGGGGAAGGGGAGTTGGATTAGGATGATTTATGGTTATAATTTATCAAGCACTTAGTCTGGGCCTAAATTTTGTCGTCTAGTAATTTTGTGTAATGGCTCTGCCAAGTAGATGATGTTGGTCCCATTTTACAGATGAGGAAACTGAAGCTCAGAGAGATGACATGACTTGCCTAAGGTCACACAGCCCAGAAGCGGCAGGCCAGGATTTGAGACCTGGGCTCCCGCAGCACACCATATCAGCCTACCATTGGGTGGAAACCAGGATGGGGCTGGAGAGGAGATGGACATTGACTACGGCCACACGTAAGAGCAGGGTCAGACCTCGGGTACAGGCCTTTCTTCCTCTACAGAGAGCAGGGCTAAAGGGCAGAGGCAGGCGCCCACATGACTAATGAGCTCCATTTATGGGTGTGGAGCCTTTACCTGCCCCTCCTGGTATGGAGGAGGTCATGTGTTGTCACAGGTCAAGGCATTGGACTGGTCCCCAGCACAAACTGGAAGAGAGCCAGTGTGGCCCAAGCCAGTGTTTGGGCTCTCAAACCAGACTGACTTCTGCCTGAAGCCTGGCTTCGGGGTAGCTCGGTCCAAGGAGGCCTCAGCTGAGCTGTGGGTGCCTCGCCTGTGGCTCGGCCCCTGGTGATGTCCTGTGAGCACAGCTTTCGGTCCCAGCCCTGCTGAGTCACCCCCAGGCAGAAAAGACCCAGTGCAATCTCAGTTCCACTGCCTGGGGAAGATCAGGAGAGGGGATGTCTTGAATGCTGCTTTATCGCAATAAGTTTGTCGATTCAGCTCATTACATTTAATTAGAATTATTTAATTAGAATCTTAATAAAAGAGTAAAATAGGAAGGAGGCTGAGAAGCGGAGGGAAGGAGCTCCGTGCTGAGCGTATGAAGTAGACCCCGCTGGGTGGAAGAGAGGCGGAGAGGTGGCCAGGACATTCGCCTGGAAGGTGGGGGCCGGGGGTCTGCAGGACCAGCAGGGCCCAGGGATGCGGGAGTGGGGAGAATGGAGCTGAGGGCCTGGGGCTGGACTCTCAGTACCCATTCCATGCGCCCAGTCCCTGGCTGAGGATGTGGGGCCTGTGGAGATGAGTGGACCCATTTCCTGCCCTCTGGGGAAATAGACAAGAAGCCAGTTACAGTGCCCAGAGCCCTGGAGAGACTGAGGTCACTGCAGCAGCCATCGACGGGTGTCTGACCTGGGCTGGGGATGGAAAGCTTTCTAGAACCTTGATGCTGGCCTGCAGTGACACCTGCACATTGGGTTGCAGTGAAGATGAGGAGGAGAGAGCTTCAAGCAGGTCTCGGGGGAAGCCTCCTGGGGGCGGGGGATGCAGGAAGGGAGAAGTAGAAGTTCGGATCAAGGACCTGGAGCCCGGTGGCTGGCTCCCCGTCCCAGCACCAGCTCTGTGGGCTCTGGCAAGTCGCACCACCCCTCGGAGCCTCAGGCTGCTCGTCTGTGAAGGAGGGCCACAGCAGAATCCGTCTCCTAGGACTCTCCCAGTCAGATGAGCTGATACAAGGAGAGCACTGGAGCAGCAGCGGGCGCCTGGTCAGTGCTGAGTGCATGAGCTCTTAGGGGCTCTTCTCCTCCAAGGCGAGGTGTCCTGGGGTGGCCAGTGGCACAGGTCTAGGCAGGGATCCAGCTCTGGTGCTCATCGAAGACACCACCGGTGTGGGTGGGCACCACTGCCTCCCATCATCTCCGCTTCCTCTTTCCTCACTCCCTGAAGGACCCAATTTGTTCAGAGATCTGCCCAGAACAGAGCCCTCACTCTTCAGGGTGGTCGAGCCCACACCCCAGCTACAGAGAGATCCAGAGCGACTCAGCCACGTCTGGTCATGGCAGTCCCCGATGCTCCTCCTCAATGAGGCTGGAGGGCTGGCCTGGTGCCACATTCGGGGGAGAGTCTTCCTCTCTCTGACCCTTTCCCTCTCGTTGCCTCTCCTGTCCCTCCCCTGCCCCTCCCCTTGCCCGCCTTTCTTCTGTTTTCCCTCTTCTTCTCCCTTGTGGGCACATACACACAAAAGCAGGTGGCTCCATTGCCACCCCTTTGGGAACCAGAGCTAGGATGAAGCCAGTGATATGCTGGTGCCCAGTCCCTAGGCTGAGGATGTGGGGCCTGTGGAGATGAGTGGACCCATTTCCTGCCCTCTGGGGAAATAGACAAGAAGCCAGTTACAGTGCCCAGAGCCCTGGAGAGACTGAGGTCACTGCAGCAGCCATCGACGGGTGTCTGACCTGGGCTGGGGATGGAAAGCTTTCTAGAACCTTGATGCTGGCCTGCAGTGACACCTGCACATTGGGTTGCAGTGAAGATGAGGAGGAGAGAGCTTCAAGCAGGTCTCGGGGGAAGCCTCCTGGGGGCGGGGGATGCAGGAAGGGAGAAGTAGAAGTTCGGATCAAGGACCTGGAGCCCGGTGGCTGGCTCCCCGTCCCAGCACCAGCTCTGTGGGCTCTGGCAAGTCGCACCACCCCTCGGAGCCTCAGGCTGCTCGTCTGTGAAGGAGGGCCACAGCAGAATCCGTCTCCTAGGACTCTCCCAGTCAGATGAGCTGATACAAGGAGAGCACTGGAGCAGCAGCGGGCGCCTGGTCAGTGCTGAGTGCATGAGCTCTTAGGGGCTCTTCTCCTCCAAGGCGAGGTGTCCTGGGGTGGCCAGTGGCACAGGTCTAGGCAGGGATCCAGCTCTGGTGCTCATCAAGACACCACCGGTGTGGGTGGGCACCACTGCCTCCCATCATCTCCGCTTCCTCTTTCCTCACTCCCTGAAGGACCCAATTTGTTCAGAGATCTGCCCAGAACAGAGCCCTCACTCTTCAGGGTGGTCGAGCCCACACCCCAGCTACAGAGAGATCCAGAGCGACTCAGCCACGTCTGGTCATGGCAGTCCCCGATGCTCCTCCTCAATGAGGCTGGAGGGCTGGCCTGGTGCCACATTCGGGGGAGAGTCTTCCTCTCTCTGACCCTTTCCCTCTCGTTGCCTCTCCTGTCCCTCCCCTGCCCCTCCCCTTGCCCGCCTTTCTTCTGTTTTCCCTCTTCTTCTCCCTTGTGGGCACATACACACAAAAGCAGGTGGCTCCATTGCCACCCCTTTGGGAACCAGAGCTAGGATGAAGCCAGTGATATGCTGGTGCACCACCTCTGCAGTTGAAAAACATAGAGCCTTGATGTGTGGCATTTGCTGACTTCCGCGGTATAAATCTCCCTCCGTGGTAAGCTTCAGACCGCCAACATGACACCAGTTGTTATGCGTATGTCCTAAGTGGCATCAGTCGTGTGTGACTCTGCAACCCTATGGGCTGTAGCCCACCAGGCTCCTTGGTCCTTGGGATTCTCTAGACAAGAAGACTGGAGCAGAATGCCATGGCCTCCTAGGAGACACAGTCACCTCTTGCAAACCAACCTGAACCAGCTTGAACTCTGCCAGATGAAGCCAACCCGGAGGACAGCAGAGCAGAGAGAGAAAGGAACGGGACCTCTGACAGCCCTGCGCCCTGCTGGGAGCTGTGCATTCCAGGAGCTCACCTTCCCTGACTTCTGCTATTGCAGAATTTTCTGTTTTTTGCAGCCAAATGCATCCCATGTGCTCCAGGGAGGCAAAACAAGAAGAGAAGGTGCAGGGTCAGCCACAGGAAGCACCTGCGTGAGTGCAGCGGGCAGAGGAAGAGGAGGCTGTGAATGCCATGGCCCCTGGGGTTTGGCGAAGCGAAGGATCAAGCTTTGCCGTTGGTTTTCCACAAACTTAATCCTGCTGCAGTAGAAGATAAGCGATGTTTTAGTTCAGTTATAGAAAGGTCCTAGGCTCCAGTTTATGCCCCAAGCCAAGAACTTAGGGGCTCTGCCGTTTGTTATTCTTTTTCTTTGAATTGTCTAGGGTTATGGAGGCAGCCATGCCATCTTTGAAATCATGCCATTCCTGTGTTCAATGGCACTGGCGACTCAGGCACTCACAGCTTTGCCTCCAATGGCACTTTTCTCCCAGATGGCCACAGGCCATCATTTAATTAATTAATTTAATTTAATTAGCTGTTTCACCACCACATACCACAGGCTGCTGGATTCTCATCCCTGGATACTAACTGGATTTTCGCCACCTTCAGCCCCAACTAGACTAGATCATTATTTCCTCCCTTTCCCTAAGGGTGTGTTGTCTGAAACCCATCCCCTCAGACCAATTTCCAAACCAGTCAGTTTTCTTGGTTGAAAACAATGGAAACTGACGCTCATTAATTTAAGCAGAACAGGGATTTATTGGAAGGACACCAAGCCGCTCACAGCATCGATTGGAGAGCCAAGCTCAAGGAAAGGGCAGACAGGAAGGAGGCTGGACCCCTGTAGGAGCTGCCTAGTTCTGGTCCTGCTGCCGAGGCCACCGTCACAGGGCATCGTGGCCTGGGCATCGCCTCTGGCCCCCAGGAATGACCCCTCCTCCCCAGCCCCTGAGTGTTCCCTGAATTCAGGGTGGGCTCCTGATTGATGGAGTCAGGCCATGGGCGTGCTCCTACTGACCAGGTCAGCCTCTTCGCTGGGAAGCCAGGGCTACTCCTTCTACAGTTCACTCCACAAGGGGGTTCCCTAAACAAAAAACGGGTGTGAATGCTGAGCAGGAGAATAAACAAAATCGTAAAGCAGCAGATGTTCCCCTTGGCTGGGTAGCATGCTAACATGTTTCCTGCATCATCTCAGTTTAATCTTCACAATTATGTTTTGAGAGCTGTTACTTCGACCAGCCTCGTCCTACAGCTGGGAAAACAAGCTCTGAGTTTCTCCATCAGTAATAACCCCAGACTTTGGAGTCACCTGGGCCTCCCAGAGGTGGGAGGAGCCTGTCCAGCCTGAGCACTTCCTAATGCTAGGTGGTACTGCTGTTGGCCTGCCGAGAACAGGTCCTGGACCAAGGGGGCAGCATCCCAGGGACAATGGCAGACACAGCCAAACCAGTAAAAGCGAGCGATGTGTCAGGAACGTGTGCTTTCTGGTGGGCCTCAGCTCGGGGCTGTCTGTTACGAAACTGACAGACCAACAGACTGAGGTGGAGCTCAGTGCTGTCCACAGAGAGATGCTGGGTTCTGACAGACGCGTCCGCCTCCTCGCTCCCCACCAACTGGGAAGAGGAAGGGGCATCTGAAAGAGAGAAGCCAGCCACGCCAAGGAGGGACCTGAGAGCCTCCTGCTGGTGGCCCAGGTCTCCCCCATGAGACCAGGAGTTCCTGAACCTGGGTCTCCCTCCTTAGACGAGGCTCCTACCAGCGGAGTGGCATCTCATTCAGCGTACCAGGAGGTCCTGGGTCAGGGCTATGTCTCGCATCTCCAACCTGGGCTTTTAAAGGAGGGTTGTCTCTTCCCTCAGGCTAGGGGCCCTGAAGTCAGGGCTGCCTGTCCTAAGAAGTCCGCATGAGCCAAGAGCCATGCAGTTTGGCGGAGTGAGGCCAGCAGAGCTGGATGGAACTGGATTACACTGAAGGGGAGTTGAGACCCAGAGACCGGCAGGGCCTGCGGCGTTTGTACGCCTTCAGGGTGGGCTCCGGGGACCGTCACAGGGCATCGTGGCCTGGGCACCTCTGGAGATGACCCTCCTCCCCAGCCCCTGAGTGTTCCCTGAATTCAGGGTGGGCTCCTGATTGATGGAGTCAGGCCATGGGCGTGCTCCTACTGACCAGGTCAGCCTCTTCGCTGGGAAGCCAGGGCTACTCCTTCTACAGTTCACTCCACAAGGGGGTTCCCTAAACAAAAAACGGGTGTGAATGCTGAGCAGGAGAATAAACAAAATCGTAAAGCAGCAGATGTTCCCCTTGGCTGGGTAGCATGCTAACATGTTTCCTGCATCATCTCAGTTTAATCTTCACAATTATGTTTTGAGAGCTGTTACTTCGACCAGCCTCGTCCTACAGCTGGGAAAACAAGCTCTGAGTTTCTCCATCAGTAATAACCCCAGACTTTGGAGTCACCTGGGCCTCCCAGAGGTGGGAGGAGCCTGTCCAGCCTGAGCACTTCCTAATGCTAGGTGGTACTGCTGTTGGCCTGCCGAGAACAGGTCCTGGACCAAGGGGGCAGCATCCCAGGGACAATGGCAGACACAGCCAAACCAGTAAAAGCGAGCGATGTGTCAGGAACGTGTGCTTTCTGGTGGGCCTCAGCTCGGGGCTGTCTGTTACGAAACTGACAGACCAACAGACTGAGGTGGAGCTCAGTGCTGTCCACAGAGAGATGCTGGGTTCTGACAGACGCGTCCGCCTCCTCGCTCCCCACCAACTGGGAAGAGGAAGGGGCATCTGAAAGAGAGAAGCCAGCCAACGCCAAGGAGGGACCTGAGAGCCTCCTGCTGGTGGCCCAGGTCTCCCCCATGAGACCAGGAGTTCCTGAACCTGGGTCTCCCTCCTTAGACGAGGCTCCTACCAGCGGAGTGGCATCTCATTCAGCGTACCAGGAGGTCCTGGGTCAGGGCTATGTCTCGCATCTCCAACCTGGGCTTTTAAAGGAGGGTTGTCTCTTCCCTCAGGCTAGGGGCCCTGAAGTCAGGGCTGCCTGTCCTAAGAAGTCCGCATGAGCCAAGAGCCATGCAGTTTGGCGGAGTGAGGCCAGCAGAGCTGGATGGAACTGGATTACACTGAAGGGGAGTTGAGACCCAGAGACCGGCAGGGCCTGCGGCGTTTGTACGCCTTGGGAGTAGCTGATCACGACAGTATTCCAGGGCTCTCCCTCCTAGCCAGGAATCAGGGTGACGGGGTGAGGTGTGGCTCTAGGAATGCCACTCCCAGAGCCAGGCAGGAGGCAGCCTCGCAGGACCCAACTTGGCACTGGGCTGCTGGTCTCACCCCTTGGAAACGCCTCTGGTTGTTCTGTCCTGGATGTTTGCGTCCTTGGCCGGGTTCCCGAGTGATTGCCTCATCCCACAGAAGTTGACAGATGTGCACAGCTGGAGGAGGGACTCTGGGTAGATTCCAGCCCAGCCCGGTGCCGGGGGAGGGGAGCTGGGGATTTGGGTCCTGGTCCCCACCTGCCTTCTACCTGGTTGTATGACTCTGGGTAGGACCATGGTCTCCCGGAGCATCTGTTTCTTCTCTGTCACACAGAGGAAGCTCTTCCTTCTTTCATCAAACACTGACCGAGGTCCCGTGATGTGACCAGCTCTGGGGTGAGCCCCGGGCATGAGCCAGACCCAGTGGTCCCTGAAGTTTGTGCTCCTTAGGGAGCTGATGTTGCGCCTCGAAAGTGGTTTGTGGGGCTCTCGGTGAATGGGGCTTCCCAGGAAGTAGTTGTATTTTTCTCCAGCCTCTGGCCCCAGCTGAGCGGTGGCAGATCCCAGGGTGCTGTGTTCACTTGGTTGTTACAAGGCCATTTGTTTGAAATCCCAGTCCCAGAGGGACTTTAAGGCTTTTCCTTCCATTGTCCCCAGCCACCAGACTTTGGGGACTTGGAGTGTGGTATATGTGCGTGCATGCGTGTGTGTGTCACCTCGCGTGGGTGTGTGTGTTACCCCCATCCGTGGAGGTGTGCATGTGTGTGCTACCTCACATGGGGTGTGTGTGTGTGTTTGTGTGTGTTATCCCACGTCCGTGGGTGGAGGGAGGCTACTTCTTTCCTGGTGTTCTGATTATCTTGGCGTATTAGGGGGTTCAAGACAGTTTTAACCCCCCAGGATAGTTAGTTCTAACTATCTTGGAGTATTGCCTGTCCTAAGAAGTCCGCATGAGCCAAGAGCCATGCAGTTTGGCGGAGTGAGGCCAGCAGAGCTGGATGGAACTGGATTACACTGAAGGGGAGTTGAGACCCAGAGACCGGCAGGGCCTGCGGCGTTTGTACGCCTTGGGAGTAGCTGATCACGACAGTATTCCAGGGCTCTCCCTCCTAGCCAGGAATCAGGGTGACGGGGTGAGGTGTGGCTCTAGGAATGCCACTCCCAGAGCCAGGCAGGAGGCAGCCTCGCAGGACCCAACTTGGCACTGGGCTGCTGGTCTCACCCCTTGGAAACGCCTCTGGTTGTTCTGTCCTGGATGTTTGCGTCCTTGGCCGGGTTCCCGAGTGATTGCCTCATCCCACAGAAGTTGACAGATGTGCACAGCTGGAGGAGGGACTCTGGGTAGATTCCAGCCCAGCCCGGTGCCGGGGGAGGGGAGCTGGGGATTTGGGTCCTGGTCCCCACCTGCCTTCTACCTGGTTGTATGACTCTGGGTAGGACCATGGTCTCCCGGAGCATCTGTTTCTTCTCTGTCACACAGAGGAAGCTCTTCCTTCTTTCATCAAACACTGACCGAGGTCCCGTGATGTGACCAGCTCTGGGGTGAGCCCCGGGCATGAGCCAGACCCAGTGGTCCCTGAAGTTTGTGCTCCTTAGGGAGCTGATGTTGCGCCTCGAAAGTGGTTTGTGGGGCTCTCGGTGAATGGGGCTTCCCAGGAAGTAGTTGTATTTTTCTCCAGCCTCTGGCCCCAGCTGAGCGGTGGCAGATCCCAGGGTGCTGTGTTCACTTGGTTGTTACAAGGCCATTTGTTTGAAATCCCAGTCCCAGAGGGACTTTAAGGCTTTTCCTTCCATTGTCCCCAGCCACCAGACTTTGGGGACTTGGAGTGTGGTATATGTGCGTGCATGCGTGTGTGTGTCACCTCGCGTGGGGTGTGTGTGTTACCCCCATCCGTGGAGGTGTGCATGTGTGTGCTACCTCACATGGGGTGTGTGTGTGTGTTTGTGTGTGTTATCCCACGTCCGTGGGTGGAGGGAGGCTACTTCTTTCCTGGTGTTCTGATTATCTTGGCGTATTAGGGGGTTCAAGACAGTTTTAACCCCCCAGGATAGTTAGTTCTAACTATCTTGGTGTATTGGGTGGGGTCATGGTCTTCTTCTGGGATACTTCCCTCCTCCATCTTGAATTTTTTGTTTTTAAAAAATTGTGGTAAACGTACTTACCATAAAATCTCCCCTTCTAGCCATTTCGAAGTGCATGGCTCAGAGGCATGATGTGCGTCCACCTCACTGGGCATCCGTTGCCACTGTCCATGTCCTAAGTGTCCTTATCATCCCAAGCTAAACGCCCCTCACTTTCTTTTATTTTTTAGATATTAACCCAGCATTTTCAGTAGTCACTAATTTTTTTGTTGCATTTTTTGGTGGCTTTTTTTTAAACTTTTTATTTTATATTGGGGTATTGTAGGTTAATAATGTGATAGTTTCAGGTGAACAGCGAAGGAACTCAGCCCTGCATATGCACAAACCCGTTTCCCCTACAGTTCCCCTCCCACCCAGGCTGCCACATGCCACTGAGCAGAGTTCCCTGTGCTATGCAGTAGGTCCTTGTTAGTGATCCATTTTAAATATAGCAGTGTATATATGTCCATCCAAACTACCTATCTATCCCTTCCCCCCAACCTTCCCCTCTCATTTTAAAATGACAGCTATATTGAGGTCGGACTTACGGTTCACCCATTGAACGTGTGCACATTAGTGGTCTTGAGTTCATTCACAGGGTTGGACGACCGGTGTTACAATCCAATTGAAAACATTTCATCACCCCGAAGGGAAACTCCTTCCTATGAAAACCCCCTGGACTCCATCCTCCGTAACCAGCCCTCCATTGACCTTAGCCAGCCACCCATCTATGTTCTGTGGATCTGCCTCGTGCAGACGTGCTGTATAAATGGAATCATGCTGTGTGGCCTTCCATGCCTGGCTTTTTTCACTGAGCGTAAGGGTTTCAGTGTCTGTCCATGTGGCAGCGGATGTCCGTGTGTCACTTCTCCCTCTCTGTTCTTAAGAAGTAGCCTCTCTGGGGTAGAAGCTGAGGGAATTGGGGCTCAGAAGGAAACGGTTACCACCCATGGCCAGGTTCCTCTCTGTGGACTGAGGCTGCTGGCAGCCAGTGCCCTCGGCGGGGCAGGCGTCTGAGTGCGGGCGCTCCGCTGGGCATATGTGTGTGTGTGCTCTTCGTGGGTCCTGAGGGAGCCCCAGCCTCCCCAGTCCCCTGATGTGGGTATGGGGTTCCTCTACAGCCCCTTCCAGCCTCTCCTTTCTCGTTCCCGCCTGCGGCAGTCTGCCTCATGGTTCCTGTTGTGGGGGCCCTGGTGTGGTGGGGTGCCATCCTGGATGGTACCAAAGATGGCACAACTCAGCTCTTTTCTGTGGTGTCCGTGACCCTCAGTCAGTGGCAAGCATGCGGGCTGCCCCAGGCCCTGTTCCTCCCATCACACAGCTTCTCTTTCCTCCCACCACCCTCTGCCCAGACGGGCGGGAACAAGTCTGCCTGCGGAGCGCGAGTTCCCAACCTCGCCTCTGAGCCTCTGAGTGAGGGCCTCCGCGCCTCCATTGTCACACGTAATTTTCTTGGTGCATCTCCACGGGCGTGGTTGGGTGAAAAGGAAGACAAAATCCATAGCATCTATAGGAAACTGCATCTTCCCACTCCTGTGGAATCCTTCCTCCGGCCCACCCCCTGGGAACACTCACTATGGGAGGGCCAGCCTCGCCCCCTGAGCAAGCCCTGGAGGGGCTGCCGGGCCTCTCTTCAGAACAAGAGGCGCTCAGTCATTCTTCACCCTGGGTGTCAAGTCTGGGGCAAAGGAGACGTCCCTTCCAGAGGCCTGTCTCGCGTGTAATCCCACCCCGTGTGCTGACAGGGGCTGCAGAGGAAGCGTGGTCCCACCAGGGGTGCCCCGAGGAGGTGACCTTCACAGGCCAGGCCAGAAGAGCGTGCCGGGCCAAGGTCGTGAAGCAGGGAGGAGTGTGCCGCGTTGGGGAAAGACTGGTGTGTTTGGAGCCATGAGACGGGACGGAGAGGGACAAGGGACGAGGTTGGGACGGCGGCAGCACCAACATTTGTAGCTCACTTTCCTTTTGCAGCACTTCTTGCCAGATAATCCCAAGAGGAAATGACTCTGACCTCGCTTTGACAGATGAGGTTTCTATTGTGTTCAGAGAAGTGAGACGACCTGCCTGAGATCACACTGCCGGAGTGCAGACAAGCTAGGCTTTCAGTCTGAGTCCAGAGCTGGACCCACAGAGCACAGGGCAGGCCTGGCCTCTGGGTCTCTTCTGTGCCCCACGATCCCAGTGGACCCAAGCTGGGTGTCTGTCCCATCCCCTCTCCACTCCTTCTCTTTTCCAGCCTTTCCCTGGAAGCCTGTGTAGGATGGATATAGGCAGTGTGTGGTCAGGTCGGGGACAAAAGAAGCCAGGTTGGGACGAGAGGTGCGAGTCTGTACCCATGGACTTCTCTTGCCTACTCCTTGGCTCAGTTCTGACTCCAGACCTCAGGTGGCGGGAAGGCAGATCCCTGATGGTCCTCAGTCCAGTCTCAGACACAGGTTCACATTCCTGAGCCCCAGCCCAAGGCTTAACCCGGACTCTGGTTCCAGGCTAAGATCCCAAACCTGTCCCTGGACAGAGTCTTGTCCCCCAACTCCCCTGGTCACACTCCCAGGCTGAGACCTGCCCCTGGTTCTAGGCGGAGCTCTTTCCAGGGATTAAGCTCTAAACCTATCCCCCAGCCTGCCTGACTCTGGTCAGAAATTCAGTCACGGTCCAGGTCTAATTTCAGTCCAGACCTCAGGCTTTGGCTGCACTGTGCCCATGGCCGAGGACTGACCTCTGCTTTCCAGACCACAAGCCAACATTTGACCTGAAACATAACCCACATGGGAGCCCTTCACATGGCAGAATTTGTGCTGTGTCAAGAAGGAATGTTACTGCTTCCCTGGGCAGAGGCGTGGGGATGGTGTGCACAGTGGCTCGGAGAGGAGAGGGGAGAGGAGAGAAGGAAGCGGCACCTCAAAGAGGAGAAGGGAGTGGCTGGAGGAGGGGACCGCTATCCAAGGGGAGGGGCTGGAAGGACTCTGGACTCAGAACCCACAGCTGTGGCTCTAAGCTAGGCCCCCTCGCTTATTTATTTATTTATTTATTTATTTTGGGCGGGGGTCGGGTTGGGGAGGGAGGGGAGCGGGCGGGCCACTTCTATTGGTCTTTCATTTCTCCATTTTCATCCGTCTTTGTTCTTTGGCTCCTGTGGGCCTCCCATCGCAGTGGCCTCTGTTGTCGCAGTGCACCGGCTCTGGGCGCATGCGCTCCAGAGCTCTGGCTTGGTAATTGGACACATCAGTTCAGCCACTCCGCGGCACGTGGGATCTTCCCAGGCCAGGGATCGAACCGGTGCCCCTCTTACACTGCAAGGCGGTGTCCTTACCCACTGGGCCACCAGGGGAAGCCCCCCCTCATTTATTGTAACCTTATTCTGGAGAAGCCCACCTGTCTCCCTGAGGTTGTGTCTTCATTTTAAAATGGATCCACCTGCCTTCCTCTTGGGTCACGTGGCTCCCTGAGAGTGTGGTCTCCACCTTGCCTTTGGGTCTTCTTACATGTTGATCCTTTGCCTCTTCTTTCCCTGCCCATTCATGTATCTCCAAAGCAAAATGCCCCTTCCTCCAGGAAGTCTTCCTGAAGTGCCTTGTGGTGGACAAAACATGCACCCAGATCACCCTTCAAAAAAAAGACTTGAAAGACTTGGTGCCCCGGGTCTGGCGGGCTGTCTGCAAGTGGTCTTTGCCCTCCGACTGTCACTCCCTGCAGGGATGCCCACGTCCAGAGACTGATCAGGGACTGATGGTGAGGGCTGAGGAATCAAAGACCTCCTTGCAGCCATCTCTTACCAACTCCAGACAATGCCCCTGCTGCCCTGCCCTTCCTAAGCACTTAAGCACCTGGGTGCTGACCTCCAGAGGAGCCAGCTCCTGACACCCTCAGTCCAAGTCCTAAATGATGCCCACGGCACTCGATTATCGACTCTGCAACACTCATGAGAAGGTAGGGTGCTTCCTTTCTCTTGTCTCCTTGTCTTGGAATTGTCGTGCGAGGGGGCGTGGATAGAACACTAGCAGCACCTGACACAGAGGAAGATCGCTGAGGGCAAATGTGGAGGCAGGGAAACATTCTCATCTGCAGGGCCCTGAGCTTTCATTGCGGGTTCTCAGCAGGCAGGTCCTCCGCAGGGCCAGGGCCCCTGCAGCGGGGTCTGCTGCGGCCCGCCGGCTGGATATGCAACCATCACCAGCAGAAAGGACCTACCCCAGACTGTTGGCCAGAGAGGTAAGAGGGAATGTGTAATTTCTCTAAGTGATAAATAGATCAAGGGATGTCTGGGCATCAGTGACCCCTAGGGAGTGTGCTTGCCAAGGCCCAAGGCTGTCCTCTGAGGATGCGGAAGAGCCTTGGAGGTTGTCGACAAGCCGGAACACTCGTACCCACCAAAGCCGCGGTGGGCTGTTGTTCTCAGATTGGCCTGGTCCAGCCTGGCCAACTCTCTGCCAACCTGCCAAAGGTGGGAAGAAAATGTGCCTCCAGGACCCTCCAGACTCATCTCTCATTAAAAATATGTGCTTCTTGAGGGCAGGGACTGAGTCTGTGTTGTTCCCTGCTCAATAACTCAGATGTGTGTTCCAACTGAGTACATGAATAGATCAAGAGACAAGGGATGGGAAAGCAATGTGCGTATCTGAAGCATTCTGCGAGGCCGGGGATAAGAGGGGAAAATGCTTCTTCTAGAAGGTATTCCTTAGGAAGGGCCAAAAAAAAATAGTCTATTAATAGACTCGATTAATAAACATCAGCCAAGGTAAATGTTAACAGGAAGCACCTCTGCAAATAGTTGGCAGTCTCTCAGGCAGGGCCCGGGATCGGCTGGCACGCAGGCAGAGAAGGCGTCCTCCCTCCTGTTTGCTCAGAGCACAATCCCAGCCCAGGGGAGCCTCCTCCCTGCATCCCAGAGCCAGGGCACAGGCCAGCTGCTTCCTGGAAGCTCACCCCACTTGGCCACTCCGGCCCCGTCTGTGTTCTGTAAACACACCAAGCCTGTTTGTACCTCCACGTCTTCCCCCTTGCTGATCCCGTTGTCCGTCTTCCCCTCACTTCCTTCGGGTTTCTGTGCAAACGTCACCTCCTCAGGCCTTGTCCGACCCCACTCTAAAACAGCGGCCACTGTCCCCATCACAGCTCATCTTTTAAAAAAAAAAAAATCCCTCTTTTAAAAAAATCTCATTCATTCATTCACTTTTGGCTGTGTTGGGCCTTTGTCGCTGCTCAAGGGCTTTCTCTAGTCGCAGTGAGTGGGGCCTGTTTGTTGTGGTGCACGGGACGCTCGTTGTGGCGGCTTCTCTTGTGGCTGCGTGGGCTTCGGGAGCTTCAGCTCTCGGACCCTACAGCGTGGGCTTGGTGGTTGCGGTGCATGTGCCCCGTTGCCCCGCAGCAGGTGGAGTCTTCCTGGATCAGGGATCGAACCCGTGTCTCCTGCATTGGCAGGCGGATTCTTAACCATTGGACCACCAGGGATGTCCTCCGTAGCTCAGTTTTAATTTATTGAAAGGACTTGTTACAACCTGAAGTTGTGTATAGAATATACATGGCTTTTAAAACATTATTTTTGTCTAACTCTTCCCTCTAGAATGAAGACAGGGATTTTTCTGGGCTATTTACTGCTCTGTTTCCTAGAAACAGCACCTGCCCCTTGAGTAGGTACTCAGCAGAGTGCTGAATGAGTAAGTCCAGGTGAACTGGACAGAGTCCTGTCCTCGAGTGGTTCCCCTTCTAATAGCGGTGCTGGCTGCTGACCGGCAATCGTTCTGTCCTGGCCTAAGTGATGAAGGCACGGGGGACACGGGGCCGGGGCAGCGAGGAAAGGCAAAGAACGCTGCCAGGAGTATGACAGAAGGCTTCTCTGAGCAGGGCACGTCTAACCAAGACCTGAGTCCTATGTAGGAATTCTGCATCTCGGAGGGAGGAGGAGAGAGTTCTGGGAAGAAGGACATCAAGGTTTAACGTCCTGAAGCAAGGGAGAGCTAGGACAATTGATAGAATGTAAAAAACATTTTGGGTATCTCGATCAGAGTGGGGAGGGGAAGAGGCCCAGAAAAGACTGGGTGGTGGGCAGCAGTCCGCTCACAAAGGTTCTGGAACTGACGTTAAGCCAGGAAATGACATGATCAGATCCTATTTCTGCATACTGGTGTTTTCTAAACCTTCTTACTCTCTGGGATCTTTGTCAGGCTGGCATCTCTTGTCCCAGTGATAAATACTATTCACTTATGAAACACATTTATTTAAAAAGGGAAATCCTTTGTAATCTGTTCTGATTTGTGTCACATACACAAACTAACAGTGAAAGCAAATCTAATGAAAATGAAATAATGTTCCATTTCACCACCTGCTAAGGCCCTGATCGCAAGTCTACTTTCTCTTGTTAAAAAAGGAGATTAACATGTAGACAAGATGTTGAAGATGAGATAGCGCCAAACAGGACTTTCTCCTTGACTAGATCACCAGAGAGATTAAAAGAGGATTCAAAGGAAATAGCTTTCTTACTTTGTAAGGCAGTGTTACTTCAAGCTGTATCTGGGTTTCTTCTAAGATTATTTCATAACAACAAAATAACCTTATACATGACCAATGGTACAATTTCCGCAGAGCCTCACTGTGAACCTTTCGGATGTCTTTGACTGACGGAAGTTGGGTATGGAAGAGGAAACAGGGTGGATGAATAAGTCGATCAATCAAATGTTATCCCTTCACTCCTGTGACATTGTAAAGCCAAGTCACCCACGATTGCCTTGTCTTTTTCCTTTGCTGAGCTTCTGCTGGCTTTAGAGGGACCTGAGTTTTGCTGGCCAGGGAAGAAGGAATGCTATTCTTTATTCCAGGAATTCCTAGATCCAGTTTAGGGAGGGCAAATAATCCCAATTACTGCTAATGGACTGAGGACATACTACATTTAAAAAGAAACAAAAAAACTAACAACTGTTCCTCTGAATTCCTTGACTCCCTTCACTGGAACCTGGCTGCCAAGAGGCGGCAGATAGGGGCACCAATTCTACCCCTGGCCCTTCTTTTATGATGGTCCCATCTCCTTGTTCTACAAAATTCTGCCTGTTGAGGTTATGGGCCCTGAACACACTTTGCCCACCGTTACTGTGGGTCTTGCCACTGAAATCGATAATCCCTCTTGGGAGAGACACGAGATGCTGTCCTCGCCCGACACACAGGGCACGCTGCTCTCTGTTCCCGGTGCAGGGTGGCAGTGCCGGGGCTCTGTGGACTCCTCTAGCTCAGCTGTACTTGAAAGGCCACCTGTCGACTTTCGCCCGGAGCTGGGGTCCAGCTCCACAGCTCCAGCCTGGTCCTGAGACCTTCCACCTGCACCTCCCATCAGCTCAGAATTGTCTGGGCTCGTCCACACTTGCTAAAGCATCATCCTTGCTTATTTGCGGGTCAGTTTCATGCTCTGCCCTGGCCTTTTAACGCAGGTAGACTCTCTTCGCATAACATAATCATCTGTGAAGTTCAGGCTCTGGAGTCAAGCCATTCAAGTCCAAATGCCACCTGCACTGCTTACTGGATATGTGTGCTCAGTCAGTCATGTCCAACTCTTTGCAACCCCACAGACTGTAGCCCACCAAGCTCCTCTGTCCATGGGGTTTTCCAGACAAGAATACTAGAGTGAACTGCCATTTCCTTCTCCAGGAGATCTTCATGACCCAGGGATTGAACCCACGTCTCCTGTGGCTCCTGCATTGGCAGGTGGATTCTTTTTTTTTTTTTTTTTAAAGATTTATTTATTTACTTACTTTGGGCAGGGGTCGGGTTGGGGAGGGAGGGGTGGGCGGGCCACTTCTATTGGTCTTTCATTTCTCTATTTTCATTCGTCTTCGTTCTTGGCTCAGTGGATAATAATCTCATCAATGACCATTTTCTGGGGAGCTTCTGCTGGCTTTAGAGGGACCTGAGTTTTGCTGGCCAGGGAAGAAGGAATGCTATTCTTTATTCCAGGAATTCCTAGATCCAGTTTAGGAGGGCAAATAATCCCAATTACTGCTAATGGACTGAGGACATACTACATTTAAAAGAAACAAAAAAACTAACAACTGTTCCTCTGAATTCCTTGACTCCCTTCACTGGAACCTGGCTGCCAAGAGGCGGCAGATAGGGGCACCAATTCTACCCCTGGCCCTTCTTTTATGATGGTCCCATCTCCTTGTTCTACAAAATTCTGCCTGTTGAGGTTATGGGCCCTGAACACACTTTGCCCACCGTTACTGTGGGTCTTGCCACTGAAATCGATAATCCCTCTTGGGAGAGACACGAGATGCTGTCCTCGCCCGACACACAGGCACGCTGCTCTCTGTTCCCGGTGCAGGGTGGCAGTGCCGGGGCTCTGTGGACTCCTCTAGCTCAGCTGTACTTGAAAGGCCACCTGTCGACTTTCGCCCGGAGCTGGGGTCCAGCTCCACAGCTCCAGCCTGGTCCTGAGACCTTCCACCTGCACCTCCCATCAGCTCAGAATTGTCTGGGCTCGTCCACACTTGCTAAAGCATCATCCTTGCTTATTTGCGGGTCAGTTTCATGCTCTGCCCTGGCCTTTTAACGCAGGTAGACTCTCTTCGCATAACATAATCATCTGTGAAGTTCAGGCTCTGGAGTCAAGCCATTCAAGTCCAAATGCCACCTGCACTGCTTACTGGATATGTGTGCTCAGTCAGTCATGTCCAACTCTTTGCAACCCCACAGACTGTAGCCCACCAAGCTCCTCTGTCCATGGGGTTTTCCAGACAAGAATACTAGAGTGAACTGCCATTTCCTTCTCCAGGAGATCTTCATGACCCAGGGATTGAACCCACGTCTCCTGTGGCTCCTGCATTGGCAGGTGGATTCTTTTTTTTTTTTTTTTTAAAGATTTATTTATTTACTTACTTTGGGCAGGGGTCGGGTTGGGGAGGGAGGGGGGTGGGCGGGCCACTTCTATTGGTCTTTCATTTCTCTATTTTCATTCGTCTTCGTTCTTTGGCTCCTGTGGGCCTCCCATCGCGGTGGCGTCTGTCGTTGCAGAGCACCGGCTCTGGGCGCATGCGCTCCAGCGCTCCGGCTCGGTGATTGGACACATCAGTCCAGCCGCTCTGCGGCACGTGGGATCTTCCCAGGCCAGGGCTCGAACCGGCGCCCCTTGCACTGCAAGGCAGTGTCTTTACCCACTGGACCACCAGGGGAAGCCCGGCAGGTGGATTCTTTACTTCAGAGTCACCTGGGAAGTCCTGGGAAGGGTCCTGGTTATGTGTTATTTGGCAGATTATCTAACCTCTCTGGGCCTCAGGTCCCTCATCTGCAAAAATGGAGAGATAAAATACTAGGAAGATAGGTGGGCTGGGCTCTGAAGGGAGAGAGGAAGATGAGAAAAGGGGAGAGAATCGTGGGCAGAAGGGCATAGCATGTACAAAGGCCCTGTGGCCAGAGGAAACAGAGCACTTACCAGGGACTGAAAGACGGCCCCCGACTGTGGAGACACTTTAACTTGGCTCCCTCGGCCTCTTTCATACTGTGCCCTCCTACACCAGGAAAACCTAGAAGCTGGGTTTCTGAAGCGAAGCATCCAGATGGGATTTAGATTCTATCAACCATTGACGTTAACATTGTAAGGCTGTGGTCACGCTTCTCTGATTTTCAGGCAAGTGGCATTATGGGTTGGTTTTCTTCCTGTGGCTGCAGTTGCACAGGGCTCACTGTTGAGCCTCTTGTTTGTGGCTGTAGATGCACTTGGGGCACCCCTCTGACTGGCAGGGGTCAGTCCTGAAGCCAGCAGTGCCGGTGGCAGCGTCCCGATTCCTGGCTTCTCAGTCATGGCAGAGGCTGCAGTGTTACTCTGGGACCATTTCTGGAAGCTCAGCCTCGAGCAACCTCTCTGGCCCTCCCCACAATGCTGTAAGCACTGTCTTCCTGTGTTATGAATACATTCCTTTCTGCTGAAGGGAGCTGCGGTGGTTTCTGTGATCCAAAACTGAGCTGGAGCAACCTCTCTGCACACTCTTTCCTAAATAAATGGAGCTTGTGGGACTTCCCTGACGGCCTGGAGGATAGGACTGCACCTCCACTGCACTGGGGGTGGGAGTCCTATCCCTAGTCAGGGAACCAAGATCTCACATGCCAAGCGGTACGGCAAAAAAAAAAAAAAAAAGGGAAATGGAGCTTGTCTGCCCTCTCCTTCAACCTTGGCTGGCTTGTGATTTGGCACAAGTGCTACTCTGTCAATTTCAGAGTGAGTCTTGAAATGAAGAGCTGGAAGTTTAGGCTTTCTTTCTTTGTGGAAGGTTCACTCTTTTTTTTAATTTTAATTTTTATGTATTTATTTATGGCTATGCTGGGTTTTCACTGCTGCCGCAGGCTCTTCTCTAGTTGCAGGGAGTTGGGGCTGCTCTCTAGTTGAGGTGAACAGGCTTCTTGTTGCGGTGACTTCTCTTGGTGTGGAACTTGGGCTCTAGGGCACATGGGCTTCAGCAGTTGTGGCACATGGGTTCCATAGTTGCGTCTCTAGAGCACAGGCTCCATAGTTGTGGCTCATGGGCTTAGTTGCTCTGCAGCATGTGGAATCTTCCCAGCTCAGGGATCGAACCTGTGTCTCCTGCATTGGCAGGCGAGCTACCAGGAAAGCCTCGAAGGGTCACTCTTGAGATGGTCTCTCTCAGAACCCAGCTAGCACACAGTGAGAAGCCCAAGCCCGGTGTGGCCTCTCTCTGACACCCCTCGTTGAACTTCCAGGCCACAGACAGTATCGCCTTCCACACGTGTGTGCGAGCACCTTGGAAGCCCAGCCCAGCCATGCACCAGCCCCAGAAGAACCACACGGCTGAACCTAGCCAGATGCAAGCGTCATGAGAGAGTTAAGGTATGGAGTGATTTTTTGTGCAGCAATAACTAACCCCAGATACTGACTTGTACAGGCAGATGGAATCAGAGGAAGTGAAATGAAGCCAGAGAAGTCAGTAGGAGTAGCTCATGTGGAGCCTGGTGAGCCATGGTTCAGAGTTTTGTTACCCTCCTAAGAGCAGTGGGAAACTCTAGAAAGGTAACACTATTGCCTTCACGTTTCTACACGGATCATGTGGAAAACAGACTGAAGGGGGAGCCAGAGAGGTGAGCCATGGAGATGAATGCTGCTGCTGGGACAGGAGCTGAAGGTGGTTTTGCGGACTGGGGAGGGGAGTGGGGAGTGACGGTGACTGAAAGGGAGCAAAGTGGATGCTTGGCGATTTTTAGGAGATTAAATTACAATGGCTCGGGGACTGCTGGTAATCTAAGTGGCCTTTACTTAACTAGTTCCTTCTCTTCTCTGTTTCCCATACCCCAACAGCAGCACACCGTGAAGAGAGCAAGGACTCAGGTGTCGGATCCATTAACCCCAGTTCACCACTTATCTGCTGTGTTACCGTGGGCCAGTCACCTAACTTCTCTGGACTTTAGTTTCCCTCCGCTATCCTATGGAGGTAATACGAAGAATGATCCTAGTAGTACTCTTTGTTTACTGAACAGGCTTCTTGTTGCGGTGACTTCTCTTGGTGTGGAACTTGGGCTCTAGGGCACATGGGCTTCAGCAGTTGTGGCACATGGGTTCCATAGTTGCGTCTCTAGAGCACAGGCTCCATAGTTGTGGCTCATGGGCTTAGTTGCTCTGCAGCATGTGGAATCTTCCCAGCTCAGGGATCGAACCTGTGTCTCCTGCATTGGCAGGCGAGCTACCAGGAAAGCCTCGAAGGGTCACTCTTGAGATGGTCTCTCTCAGAACCCAGCTAGCACACAGTGAGAAGCCCAAGCCCGGTGTGGCCTCTCTCTGACACCCCTCGTTGAACTTCCAGGCCACAGACAGTATCGCCTTCCACACGTGTGTGCGAGCACCTTGGAAGCCCAGCCCAGCCATGCACCAGCCCCAGAAGAACCACACGGCTGAACCTAGCCAGATGCAAGCGTCATGAGAGAGTTAAGGTATGGAGTGATTTTTTGTGCAGCAATAACTAACCCCAGATACTGACTTGTACAGGCAGATGGAATCAGAGGAAGTGAAATGAAGCCAGAGAAGTCAGTAGGAGTAGCTCATGTGGAGCCTGGTGAGCCATGGTTCAGAGTTTTGTTACCCTCCTAAGAGCAGTGGGAAACTCTAGAAAGGTAACACTATTGCCTTCACGTTTCTACACGGATCATGTGGAAAACAGACTGAAGGGGGAGCCAGAGAGGTGAGCCATGGAGATGAATGCTGCTGCTGGGACAGGAGCTGAAGGTGGTTTTGCGGACTGGGGAGGGGAGTGGGGAGTGACGGTGACTGAAAGGGAGCAAAGTGGATGCTTGGCGATTTTTAGGAGATTAAATTACAATGGCTCGGGGACTGCTGGTAATCTAAGTGGCCTTTACTTAACTAGTTCCTTCTCTTCTCTGTTTCCCATACCCCAACAGCAGCACACCGTGAAGAGAGCAAGGACTCAGGTGTCGGATCCATTAACCCCAGTTCACCACTTATCTGCTGTGTTACCGTGGGCCAGTCACCTAACTTCTCTGGACTTTAGTTTCCCTCCGCTATCCTATGGAGGTAATACGAAGAATGATCCTAGTAATTCTCTTTGTTTACTGAACAGTGCCTGGCACATAGCAGGCACTCAATAAATATTTGGTGAATGAATGAATTTAGTGGGCTGGTACTGAGGAGGTAAAAGAAGAAATGACCTTATTTTTCTCCCCCTCCTGAAAACCGCCTCTGTCAAAGGTCGTTTTCCTCCTTGACTCCTGATAATAATCAGGTGGATCCATGACTTCCTGGTCCCTGAAAAATAACAGTTTCATTTTGGTAATTAAAACTCATGTCCAGTAATTAGAAAGTCTGCTTTGACCCAATGAAAGAAAATACCTTAATTTCTCATCCAATTCAAAGCTCAAACAAACCCCTCCTTCACCAAGTACCTACTCCGCCAGACCCTGGGCACATTGAACTACCAGATACAACACAGGAAGCCCCATGAACTTGAAAGAAAAGAAAAGAAAGTGAAGTTGTTCAGTCGTGTCCGACTGTTTGTGACCCATGGATGAGCCATGCAATTCTCCAGGAGAGAATACTGAAGTCGGTTGCCATTCCCTTCTCCAGGGGATCTTCCCAACCCAGAAATCAAAAAAGGGTCTCCTGCATTGTAGGCAGATTCTTTACCAGCTGAGCTACAAGGGAATTGAATTCCAGGTATATCAGCAAACAGTCTGTTAGTATATGCAAGTTCAAAATGATTCTCTGGAACATATTTGTAGTGAAAATCAGTTGTTACTTATCTGAGACTCAAATATAATGGGACTGCCTGTCTTTTTATTTGGTAAATTGCGAGCACGTCAGCTGGGTGCATAGAGAATAGCAGGTGCAGCGAGACATCAAAAATACACACACAGAGAAAGGGTGGGAACGGGAGGCTCAGACCTCTTGGATCAAGACCCTGGACATGGTCATACCAAAATCCGGGGGTTAACTAGTTCCTTCTCTTCTCTGTTTCCCATACCCCAACAGCAGCACACCGTGAAGAGAGCAAGGACTCAGGTGTCGGATCCATTAACCCCAGTTCACCACTTATCTGCTGTGTTACCGTGGGCCAGTCACCTAACTTCTCTGGACTTTAGTTTCCCTCCGCTATCCTATGGAGGTAATACGAAGAATGATCCTAGTAATTCTCTTTGTTTACTGAACAGTGCCTGGCACATAGCAGGCACTCAATAAATATTTGGTGAATGAATGAATTTAGTGGGCTGGTACTGAGGAGGTAAAAGAAGAAATGACCTTATTTTTCTCCCCCTCCTGAAAACCGCCTCTGTCAAAGGTCGTTTTCCTCCTTGACTCCTGATAATAATCAGGTGGATCCATGACTTCCTGGTCCCTGAAAAATAACAGTTTCATTTTGGTAATTAAAACTCATGTCCAGTAATTAGAAAGTCTGCTTTGACCCAATGAAAGAAAATACCTTAATTTCTCATCCAATTCAAAGCTCAAACAAACCCCTCCTTCACCAAGTACCTACTCCGCCAGACCCTGGGCACATTGAACTACCAGATACAACACAGGAAGCCCCATGAACTTGAAAGAAAAGAAAAGAAAGTGAAGTTGTTCAGTCGTGTCCGACTGTTTGTGACCCATGGATGAGCCATGCAATTCTCCAGGAGAGAATACTGAAGTCGGTTGCCATTCCCTTCTCCAGGGGATCTTCCCAACCCAGAAATCAAAAAAGGGTCTCCTGCATTGTAGGCAGATTCTTTACCAGCTGAGCTACAAGGGAATTGAATTCCAGGTATATCAGCAAACAGTCTGTTAGTATATGCAAGTTCAAAATGATTCTCTGGAACATATTTGTAGTGAAAATCAGTTGTTACTTATCTGAGACTCAAATATAATGGGACTGCCTGTCTTTTTATTTGGTAAATTGCCGCAGCACGTCAGCTGGGTGCATAGAGAATAGCAGGTGCAGCGAGACATCAAAAAATACACACACAGAGAAAGGGTGGGAACGGGAGGCTCAGACCTCTTGGATCAAGACCCCTGGACATGGTCATACAGTCCGCTTTTATTGAGAGCTTAAGCATCTGGGTGTTTGCAGGAAATGATACAATCAGCACAGGCTGGGACTCCGTCACAGCCCTGGTCAGTAATTACGCTCATGACTCTAAGGTGTTTACGTCATCTCCTTAATGGAAAGGATGCACTGCTGCTGGGGGGGCAACTAGACTGGCAAGAAGGAATCGGTTGTGTGTGTGCACGCAGTGTTCTCACGTGTGCTGACCCGGCGTTCCTAAGTCCACAGCAGATCTCCCACCTGTTCTTGCAGATCAGCATGACCCCGGCTCAGGAGCCCGTGTGAATCGAATCAACTTGGTTTTGTCTTAGTTCTTTGTTACGTTTCTCATAGTTGTTTTTTCTCATTCCAAGATGTTTTTCTCATAGTTTGGCCAAAATTGTGAAAACCTCCACTGGCTTATTTCTGCACGGTAAATCTTGGCACTGAAATACCCTGGCCCTTGTCCCATAGGAGCAGGAGCAAGGGCAGCTGACTCTAGGAGAGCAGACAGGTCCAGGAGGACCTTTCCCCACCTGCTTTCTCTAGCATATTTGACATTCTCTACGTGGGGGAAGGCCGACCGTCCACAGGAGAGGGCTGAGCAGTGCTGTTTGTCTAGGTGACTGGCCACCCCTGCTGAGGGTTCCCCATTATTACCACAGTCCTTTGGTCTCTATAGTTCAGGAAGTACATTTGCCCCTGCGAGGCTTGAAGCCGCGTCAGCTAGAACATGAGTTGACATCTCCAGGGATCTTCCCAACCCAGAAATCAAAAAAGGGTCTCCTGCATTGTAGGCAGATTCTTTACCAGCTGAGCTACAAGGGAATTGAATTCCAGGTATATCAGCAAACAGTCTGTTAGTATATGCAAGTTCAAAATGATTCTCTGGAACATATTTGTAGTGAAAATCAGTTGTTACTTATCTGAGACTCAAATATAATGGGACTGCCTGTCTTTTTATTTGGTAAATTGCCAGCACGTCAGCTGGGTGCATAGAGAATAGCAGGTGCAGCGAGACATCAAAAAATACACACACAGAGAAAGGGTGGGAACGGGAGGCTCAGACCTCTTGGATCAAGACCCCTGGACATGGTCATACAGTCCGCTTTTATTGAGAGCTTAAGCATCTGGGTGTTTGCAGGAAATGATACAATCAGCACAGGCTGGGACTCCGTCACAGCCCTGGTCAGTAATTACGCTCATGACTCTAAGGTGTTTACGTCATCTCCTTAATGGAAAGGATGCACTGCTGCTGGGGGGGCAACTAGACTGGCAAGAAGGAATCGGTTGTGTGTGTGCACGCAGTGTTCTCACGTGTGCTGACCCGGCGTTCCTAAGTCCACAGCAGATCTCCCACCTGTTCTTGCAGATCAGCATGACCCCGGCTCAGGAGCCCGTGTGAATCGAATCAACTTGGTTTTGTCTTAGTTCTTTGTTACGTTTCTCATAGTTGTTTTTTCTCATTCCAAGATGTTTTTCTCATAGTTTGGCCAAAATTGTGAAAACCTCCACTGGCTTATTTCTGCACGGTAAATCTTGGCACTGAAATACCCTGGCCCTTGTCCCATAGGAGCAGGAGCAAGGGCAGCTGACTCTAGGAGAGCAGACAGGTCCAGGAGGACCTTTCCCCACCTGCTTTCTCTAGCATATTTGACATTCTCTACGTGGGGGAAGGCCGACCGTCCACAGGAGAGGGCTGAGCAGTGCTGTTTGTCTAGGTGACTGGCCACCCCTGCTGAGGGTTCCCCATTATTACCACAGTCCTTTGGTCTCTATAGTTCAGGAAGTACATTTGCCCCTGCGAGGCTTGAAGCCGCGTCAGCTAGAACATTATTTGACATTCACTTGGGAGGAGGACTTCCTGAGAACCAAGTTGAGTGGTGATTTCCTGGAAAGGGGTGTAGTGCTGCCAGCGGGGTGGGGGATGGTCTGATGAGGAGTGAGCATTCCAAACTGGGGATTCTGGGCCCAGTTCCAGGCTGAGCGGGACACACCTCTACGTGGAGAAGAGCCTGGTGGAAGCCACCATCCACCTGTGGAGAAGGCACAGAGAGAGCAGGGGCCAGGAAGGGGACAGGACAGGCTAAAGTGTATGGGTTTTGGGCCAGGCTCTGTCTTCTTGGGCCTCAGGCTTCCCTCTTTTTTGGGCCATGCCGTGCAACATATGTATTCTTAGTTCCTGGACTAGGGATTGAACCTGGGCCCCTGCACTGGAAGCATAGAGTCCTACCCCTGGAAGGGAAGTCCCTCAGGGCCCCGGGCTTAGAGCAGAGGTTCTGCCCACCAGCCCTTCCTGCTCCAGACCTCTTGCACATTCTCTCTCACTCTCCAGGCTGCCTGGTCGTTCTGCTGCCTCCTCACCAGGAGAGATGGCTTTTGCTGAGGTTCTGTGTCCATCTCCCTCTCCCGCTACGGGCATCTGGGACTTGGCACTGAGCTGGCTATGCAAGCCCACAGTGGGGCAGCCTCTCTCCCACCCATCCTCAGAAGCAGTCACGGGGTGCAGGGGAAGGTAAGGAAGAGAAGGGGCCCACTCCACTCTCCCTCCTCCCCCCCTTGGTCCTGTAGGTAAACACAGTCTTTGGGGAGTCTTGTAGTATAAGTGGGGTTATCTCTAGCTTTCTCCATTGGCAGCTTAAGGTTCTTGGTTGCCCTGAATTACAACCCACTAATCTGTTTCTCTGCCTTCCAAATTTTATTACTGTTATCTCTTCTTCTGTGCTAATTATCCTTGTGGTTTTGTGCCTTCGGAAAAAAGAAGATCTCCTTTGCCTTTGTGTTAGTGGAGGGTCAGGATGGAGCAGAGCTATGCGTGTGTGTGTGTGTGCTCAATTTGTCTTATTTAGCCAGAATGCATAGTGTAATTTAATCTTCAGAGCACCCCCAAATGGCCAGTATTATTATTATTCTCATTCTCAGAGGCTCGGAGAAGAGATCTGCAGAACTCATAAGCGGCAGCACCTGGTGCCACCCACGGCCTCTGTCTCCAGCATTCTCTTCACTTCGCACAGCTCTCCTGGCGGCTCTCAGAGGAGGCTGTTCCTCCTCACCTCCACCAGAAGTTGGCATCTTATGTAGCAAAACTCCTGTTTGCCAGAAGGACGCCGTGGAGTGATCACACCTTCCTCCATGTAAGCTTGTCTTCTGACCACGCCTTCTGTAGGAGCTGAGGCATGGTAAGGGTGATAAACACAATTAACAACTGGAATGACCTTCATATCCGACAGCTGCGGACTGGGTAAATAAATGATGGTCTATCCGGTTAAAACATTCTATCTGGCTGTCAGACTGAGATAGAAGAATATTTAATTTCATAGAAAAATGCTCCTGACATATTGGGAAATTGAAGAAGCACATTTTCGAAGCAAAGGGCGCAGTGTAACAACAACACACATATAACAAACTAATTGTTTAAAAAGAACAAACATCCTTGATCCTTGAGTATAGGTCCCAAGCCAACATCCCAGAATCACAAGGAATCCTGTCTACCTTAGGGTTTGAGATCAAGTTCTAATGCCTTGGCCTCACCCTCCTTCATCCCTCCCCGAACCCCTCCATTCCTCAGGACCTTGAAGCCTACATTCACATCCTGTGGAGAAGAGAGTGCGTCAGCTGCTCCCCTACCCTCAGCTCCAATTGGAGTATAGTGAGTCTACTCCTAGAATACTGTGGGCACTGAGAACATTTTAACTAGCTGTAGTTTTCTCTTTTAACCTGGTCCACTGGAAAGCCCTGCCTTTTTTTTTTCCCCCTTTGAGGAAGAGGAGTGAGTGAATTAACTAAAGGGAAGAAAATGGCATTTGTTATCCTGGAAGGAAAAGACTCCCCACTGCAGACTAAACGTGAGAAAAGGGATCTAAAATCTAGCTACAACCTATTTTATTTTATTTATTTATTTTTGGCTATTCCGGGTTTTCACTGCTGCTGTAGGCTCTTCTCTAGTTGCAGAGAGTGGGGGCTACTCTCTAGTGGAGGTGAGCAGGCTTCTTGTGGTGGTGACTTCTCTCATTGTGGAACTCGGGCTCTAGGACACACGGGCTTCAGTAGTTGCGGCACATGGGTTCCACAGTTGCGGCTCTGAGGCTCTAGAGCACAGGCTCCAAAGTTGCAGCTCAGGGGCTTAGTTGCTCCTCAGCACGTGGGATCTTCCCGGATCAGGAAACGAACCTGTGTTTCCTGTGTTGGCAGGCGAACTCTTTACCACCGAGCCACCAGGGAAGCCCTGGCTACAACCTATTTTATGAGACACTGGATTTCCTTCTCTAAAGATCCTCTGAACTAGGATAAAGATTTATGTATTCAGGCACCTTAGAACTGTGTGCTTCAAAATGAGGGTCATTAGTCATGATAGCTGTCCTGTCCAGCCCAGTAGCTACTAGCCACATGGGGCTGGTGGCCGCATTTTGGGAAAGTAGCTTCACTGAACTGACATGTTCTATAAATGTAAAATACACACTGGGATCATGAAGGCCTGGCGTGTTAAAAAAGAATGTAGCCTATTTTATGACTGAGTTTTTAAATCATAACTGAAATGATAATATTTTGGATATATTGGCTTAAATAAAAGATATTATGAAAGTTAACTTTACACAGTTAAGTTAAAACTGGTTTTAAAGCCCCGTGGTCTCGGTGGCTCAACACCGTACCTACCAGTTGCTCCATTGACCGTGCAGCCACAGCAGGACGTGCAGAGGGCTCTGCTCGTCAGAGTCACGCTGGGGCTCGGTGGATGGAGCAGCGGCAGTCTCGATCACTGTCAGTCACCTTGCTAGAGGGAAAGCCAGAGCTCTGGAGGATACGGCACTGGCAATTAAATGTTCTGGCCTAGAAGAGACACCTGCTTCAGCTCACAGCTCATTGGCCAGAACTAGTCACATGGCCTTAGTTAGCCACAGGGGGGCAGGGTGCTCCTACTCTGTGCCCCAAGGGCAGAGATCCAGCAGTGCTTGGTGGACATGATAAGCTTGCCTTTTTTCTTTCTTTAGAATAGATAGAATGAAATAACAGTAAACAGTAGAATGGATGAAAACAGTTGCAGAGAGTGGGGGCTACTCTCTAGTGGAGGTGAGCAGGCTTCTTGTGGTGGTGACTTCTCTCATTGTGGAACTCGGGCTCTAGGACACACGGGCTTCAGTAGTTGCGGCACATGGGTTCCACAGTTGCGGCTCTGAGGCTCTAGAGCACAGGCTCCAAAGTTGCAGCTCAGGGGCTTAGTTGCTCCTCAGCACGTGGGATCTTCCCGGATCAGGAAACGAACCTGTGTTTCCTGTGTTGGCAGGCGAACTCTTTACCACCGAGCCACCAGGGAAGCCCTGGCTACAACCTATTTTATGAGACACTGGATTTCCTTCTCTAAAGATCCTCTGAACTAGGATAAAGATTTATGTATTCAGGCACCTTAGAACTGTGTGCTTCAAAATGAGGGTCATTAGTCATGATAGCTGTCCTGTCCAGCCCAGTAGCTACTAGCCACATGGGGCTGGTGGCCGCATTTGGAATGTAGCTTCTCTGAACTGACATGTTCTATAAATGTAAAATACACACTGGGATCATGAAGGCCTGGCGTGTTAAAAAAGAATGTAGCCTATTTTATGACTGAGTTTTTAAATCATAACTGAAATGATAATATTTTGGATATATTGGCTTAAATAAAAGATATTATGAAAGTTAACTTTACACAGTTAAGTTAAAACTGGTTTTAAAGCCCCGTGGTCTCGGTGGCTCAACACCGTACCTACCAGTTGCTCCATTGACCGTGCAGCCACAGCAGGACGTGCAGAGGGCTCTGCTCGTCAGAGTCACGCTGGGGCTCGGTGGATGGAGCAGCGGCAGTCTCGATCACTGTCAGTCACCTTGCTAGAGGGAAAGCCAGAGCTCTGGAGGATACGGCACTGGCAATTAAATGTTCTGGCCTAGAAGAGACACCTGCTTCAGCTCACAGCTCATTGGCCAGAACTAGTCACATGGCCTTAGTTAGCCACAGGGGGGCAGGGTGCTCCTACTCTGTGCCCCAAGGGCAGAGATCCAGCAGTGCTTGGTGGACATGATAAGCTTGCCTTTTTTCTTTCTTTAGAATAGATAGAATGAAATAACAGTAAACAGTAGAATGGAATAGAAAATATCAGACAGAACCACAAAATTTTAAGATTATGATTGAGGCTCCATAAATATTTATGAGATGGTGAAAATTCTTTCTGAAAGTGAATCATAGCCTCAATGAACATGTCTTTTCTGCTTTATCACTAATCAAGTGCTTGCACGCTGGTTATCTCATGTAGGGTGTTACACATGCACGCTAAGTCACTTCAGTCATGTCTGACTCTTTGCGACCACCCGGACTGTAGCCCGCCAGGCTCCTCTGTCCATGGGATTCTCCAGGCAAGAATACTGGAGTGGATTGCCATTTCCTCCTCCAGGGGATCTTCCCAACCTGGTGATCAAACCCATGTCTCCTGCATTGGATAAAAGCCACCTGGGAAGCCTGTGGGGGTATTATGGGTCCCCTTTTACGGGTGAAGAAACTGGCTCAGAGAGATGAGTGATCAGTCCAGGCTCAGAGTCAAATGGCAGAGAGCTGGGACTTGGGACAAGTAAGGTAATTAATGGATCTCCTTCATTAAGCTCCAGCCTCTCTTGTCTTCTGCTGATCAAACCTGCTAACTTGCTATTCTTTATTTCTTTTAATACTAACATTTAACCTACACTGAGTTTAGTACTATTATCATTGCTATTTTATGGCCTAGGAAACTGAGGCTCGAAGAGATGAGATGACCACTCAAGGTGGTCATAGCCCCTGGTAACCTTGAAAGGACTTGGGTTCATAGGCAGGTCTATGAGAGTCAAGGCTGTAACTGCAATGTTGTTTTTCCCCTCTTATTGACCTGGTTCTAGAAATCACTCGAACGGCATAATGAATAAGGTTTGAGGGAACTCCCCATGATTGTTTGGTTCATGTGGTCCCAGAAACTCCTGACCAATACCTCAGATGCTGCTTATAGTCCTAATCCCAGAGGGACAGATACTTTGAGACCCTCCTTGCATGCAGTCTGGAAATTCAGTAACCTGTGAACATTGATAAATGGAAACACACACACACACTAAACAAAGATAAAGACTCCTTTATATTAGTAAGTGGAACCGGATGACCAAATTATTCCAGGGTTACATGTGCCCCAAGGGGAGAGATCCAGCAGTGCTTAGTGGACATGATAAGCTTGCCTTTTTTCTTTCTTTAGAATAGATAGAATGAAATAACAGTAAACAGTAGAATGGAATAGAAAATATCAGACAGAACCACAAAATTTTAAGATTATGATTGAGGCTCCATAAATATTTATGAGATGGTGAAAATTCTTTCTGAAAGTGAATCATAGCCTCAATGAACATGTCTTTTCTGCTTTATCACTAATCAAGTGCTTGCACGCTGGTTATCTCATGTAGGGTGTTACACATGCACGCTAAGTCACTTCAGTCATGTCTGACTCTTTGCGACCACCCGGACTGTAGCCCGCCAGGCTCCTCTGTCCATGGGATTCTCCAGGCAAGAATACTGGAGTGGATTGCCATTTCCTCCTCCAGGGGATCTTCCCAACCTGGTGATCAAACCCATGTCTCCTGCATTGGATAAAAGCCACCTGGGAAGCCTGTGGGGGTATTATGGGTCCCCTTTTACGGGTGAAGAAACTGGCTCAGAGAGATGAGTGATCAGTCCAGGCTCAGAGTCAAATGGCAGAGAGCTGGGACTTGGGACAAGTAAGGTAATTAATGGATCTCCTTCATTAAGCTCCAGCCTCTCTTGTCTTCTGCTGATCAAACCTGCTAACTTGCTATTCTTTATTTCTTTTAATACTAACATTTAACCTACACTGAGTTTAGTACTATTATCATTGCTATTTTATGGCCTAGGAAACTGAGGCTCGAAGAGATGAGATGACCACTCAAGGTGGTCATAGCCCCTGGTAACCTTGAAAGGACTTGGGTTCATAGGCAGGTCTATGAGAGTCAAGGCTGTAACTGCAATGTTGTTTTTCCCCTCTTATTGACCTGGTTCTAGAAATCACTCGAACGGCATAATGAATAAGGTTTGAGGGAACTCCCCATGATTGTTTGGTTCATGTGGTCCCAGAAACTCCTGACCAATACCTCAGATGCTGCTTATAGTCCTAATCCCAGAGGGACAGATACTTTGAGACCCTCCTTGCATGCAGTCTGGAAATTCAGTAACCTGTGAACATTGATAAATGGAAACACACACACACACACTAAACAAAAGATAAAGACTCCTTTATATTAGTAAGTGGAACCGGATGACCAAATTATTCCAGGGTTACATTTTAAAGTTCCTGTTTCATTTCTAGCTTTATGGGGCTTGATGTAAGCTCTTGGAAATGTACTTTTTATGAGTAGCATAGATATTTATTTTATGTGCCCTTTAAAAGGGCCAGTACCATAAATAATAATAACTAACATTTAGACCCTGCTATAGGCCGGGCACTCTGCTAAGATATTGACTTGGATTCATTTAACCCTCACGACATCAGTGAGGTAAAGGTAAGCCGGGGCTGCGGAAGTGAGAAGAACCCTTGTCATACGTGTGGAAGCGGCTTCAATTGGGGTTCTCAGGTATTGACAAGATCCAGCCTCTGCTCTGCCTCTTAACTGCAAATTACTTACAGGCACCTTGATCCTTAGATTTCACACATGCCGCATGCATCCTTTGAGCTGGATGATCTAGAAACTCCTAGAGAGGAGAGGCTTGCCTTAGCTCAAGAAGACTGCATCCACAGCACTATTATAATCCAGGTAGAGACCATATTTTCTGAAATGAACATCCTTGTGTAAAGTCTGACAAATGAAGAGTATTTGAAAGTGGAACTTCCCTGGAAATGCTGAGTTATAAAGTTTCATTTTGGTCCCTAGCTTGTTGGCCCCTGGGAAATGTGGGAGGCACGAGTTCTTTTGTAACATGGGCTCACGTTAATTTAGTGCTCACCATGTATCAGAGCCTATGCTAAGACATACAATGATTAGCTCCTTTAGTCCTATTAACCACCCTATGTGATCATCTCCTTTTCACAGATGAGGAAACTGGGCCTTTGAGAGATGAGCAGTTTTCCCAGGGTCTTACTACTGGTAGGAGATGGTGTCCAGACTGGTACTCTGACTCCAGTGTCCTTATTCTTTTTCCTGTCTCTCTCTCTTTCTGTTTTTTCTTTTTTTCTTAAAGCTATTTTGGCTGCTCTGGGTCTCCTGGTGCATGGGCTCTTCCTTGCAGTCCACGGGCTCTAGAGCATGCAGGTTCAGTAGCTGTAGCACATCAACTTCTCTAGCTAATCCATGGGCTTAGTTGCCCCACAGTATGTGGGATCTTAGTTCCTTGCCCAGGGATTGAATCCATGTCCCTTGCATTGGAAGGCAGATTCTTTTTTTTTTTTTTTTTTTTAAAGTTTGGCCTCTTTTATTGGTTTATTTATTTATTTATTTTCATCTATCTTTATTCTTTGGCCTGTATGGGCCTCCCACTGCAGTGGCCTCTCTCATTGCAGAGCACTGTCTCTGGGTGCATGAGCTCAGGAGTGCTGGCTCACAATTGGACACACCGGTCCAGCCACTCTGCTGCATGTGGGATCTTCCCAGGCCAGGGACTGAACCGGCCGGTGCCCCTTGCACTGCAAGACAGATTCACTGGCCCACCAGGGAAGTCCCAGAGTCCACATTTGTGGTTGTTCAGCCAGTTGAGTTTGACTCTTTGTGACCCCATGGACTGCAGCACATCAGGCTTCCTTGTCCTTCACCATCTTGCTCATACTTATGTCCATTGAGTCAGTGATGCCATCCAACCATCTTAGCATCTGTCATCCCCTTCTCCTCCTACCCTTAATCTCTCCCAGCATCAGGGTCTTTTCCAGTGCGTTGTCTCTTCTCATCAGGTGGCCAAAGTAATGGAGCTTCATTTTCAGCATCAGTCCTTCCAATGAATGTTCAGGGTTGATCTCCTTTAGGACTGACTGGTTTGGTGTCCTTGCAGTCCAAGGGACTCTAAAGAGTCTTCTCCAGCACCACAGTTCGAGAGCATCAATTCATTGGTGCTCAGCTTTATTTATGGTTCAACTCTCACATCCATACATGACTACTGGGAAAACTATAACTTTGACTATACAGACTTTTTTTTTTTTTTAAAAAAAAGATCTATTTATTTATTTTATGGGGGCGGGTGGGGAGGGAGGGGAGTGGGCGGGCCACTTCTATTGGTCTTTCATTTCTCTATTTTCATCCGTCTTTGTTCTTTGGCTCTTGTGGGCCTCCCATCGCGGTGGCCTCTGTCGTTGCAGAGCACTGGCTCTGAGCGCATGTGCTCCAGAGCTCCAGCTCGGTAATTGGACACATGGGTCCAGCCGCTCCGCGGCACGTGGGATCTTCCCAGGCCAGGGATCGAACCGGCGCCCCTTGCACTGCAAGGCAGTGTCCTTACCCACTGGACCACTAGGGAAGCCCTATACAGACTTTTATTGGTAAAGTGATGTCACTGTTTCTTAATATGCTATCTAGGTTTTTCATAGCTTCTCTTCCAAGGAGCAAGTGTCTTTTAATTTCAATGCTGCAGTCATCACCCGCAGGGATCTGGGAGCCCAAGAAAATTAGTCAATCACTGTTTCCATTGCTTGCGCATCTATTTGTCATTAAGTCATGGGACCCAATGTCATAATCTTATTGTTTTGAATGTTGACTTTTAGGCCAGCTTTTTCACTCTCCTCTTTCACCTTCATCAAGAGGATTTTTAGTTCCTCTTCACTTTCTGCCTTAAGGGTAGTGTCATCTGCATGTCTGAGGTTATTGATATACGTCAATAACCTGTATGTTATTGACAGCATGCCACCTTGATATACTTCTTTCCCAATTTGAAACCAATCCATTGCTCCATGTCCAGTTCTAATTGTTGTTTCTTTCTTTCTTTTTTAAATTTATGGGGGGGATGGGAGGGGGAGAAGGCGGGCTACTTCTATTGGTCTTTCATTTGTCTGTCCTCATCCATCTTTGTTCTTTGGCCCGTGTGGGCCTCCCATCACGGTGGCCTCTGTTGTCGCAGAGCACCGGCTCTGGGCGCATGCGCTCCAGAGCTCTGGCTCGGTAATTGGACACATCAGTCCAGTTGCTCTGCGGCACGTGGGATCTTCCCAGGCCAGGGATCGAACCGGCGCCCCTTGCACTGCAAGGCGGTGTCCTTACCTGCTGGACCACCAGGGAAGCCCTAACTGTTGTTTCTTGACCTGCATACAGGTTTCTCAGGAGGCAGGTAAGGTGGTCTGATATTCCCATCTCTTTAAGAACATTCTACAGTTTGTTGTGATCCACACAAAGGCTTTAGCATAGTCAATGAAGCACAGGATGTTTTCCTGGAATTTCCCTTGCCTTTTCTACGATCCAACTGATGTTGGCAGTTTGATCTCTGGTTCATCTGCCTTTTCTAAATCCAGCTTCTGTAACTGGAAGTTCTCAGTTCACATACTATTGAAGCCTAGCGCAGAGGATTTTGTGCATGACCTTGCTAGCATGTGAAATGAGTGCAATTGTGAGATAGTTTGAACATTCTTTGGCATTGCCCTTCTTTGGGATTGGAATGAAAACTGACCACATTCTTACCATCCTGCTTTCCTTCTCCAGCATACCGCGGGCTTCATTTAGGAGGTAGATCAAAACAGGTTCAACCAAGACTCTGCTCACATGGGAGATGAGTGTAACATTTGCTTCAGGCTCTTTGTGGCCAGTTATCTTGTGTAACCCACACATCTTCTTTCTGAAGTGTGTTATTATTCACCCCATTTGACAGATGGAGAATTTGAGGCTCAGAGAGGTCAGACAAGTTGCCCAAGATCAACCAGCTAATGTGTGACAAAACTAGTATTCAAACCCAGGCTTCTCTGACTTCGAAGCCTTGGTTTAAAGCCAGGGTTTCTCACCCTTGACATAACTGACACGCGGGGCTGGACAACTGGAGGGGGTTGCTATCCTGTGGTCTGGCAGACATCTGATTGCATCATTGGCTTCTATCCACTAGACTCCAGCAGCAGTCCTCCCTCACTGTGACAACCTCAATGGTCTTCAAACATTGTCAGCCTTCCTAGGTACCAAATTGCTCCCCCTTGAGAACCCTTGCTCTGGTGGCTGGGCCCCCTCAGGACTGGGGACTTAAACAAGAGGAACTGAAGGGAAACATTCATGATCTTCTTTTGAGAATGTGGGAACAGATATTCTGGCCCTGTGACCCTGAAATTGGCCACGCCACACACAGCGGTTTACCTGAAGCTTGCTGGAGAGAGCCTGAGACAGCTGCAGAACTTTCACTCTGGACCAACCCGGAGTGCTCTCTCCCCGAGCAGCCCCTCAGGCATTAGTGCCTCTCTCGCCAAGGTTGAGTTTGTTTGGAGGCCATTAGGAATCTACCTGATGATGGACTCTTGGCTCAATTTGGCTTCATCTCTAGTTGTTGTTTTTTTTTTTCTTTTTATGGGACTAATGACCATTTGAGATTCAGATTCTGCACCAAGTGTGTGGTACAGAAGCTTCTCTGTGAGCCAATGGGAAGCCCTGATAGCAGAATCCACTGCCCCTCTCTCAACAGGTGCCCTGTCCCCTGGTAAGGTAGAGACCTGGGAATTCTTGCAGGCTTCTCTGTCCCTCTCTATCCACGTCAATCTCAAGCCATCCCAAACCGCTTGTGAAGCATTCTTACCATCCTGCTTTCCTTCTCCAGCATACCGCGGGCTTCATTTAGGAGGTAGATCAAAACAGGTTCAACCAAGACTCTGCTCACATGGGAGATGAGTGTAACATTTGCTTCAGGCTCTTTGTGGCCAGTTATCTTGTGTAACCCACACATCTTCTTTCTGAAGTGTGTTATTATTCACCCATTTGACAGATGGAGAATTTGAGGCTCAGAGAGGTCAGACAAGTTGCCCAAGATCAACCAGCTAATGTGTGACAAAACTAGTATTCAAACCCAGGCTTCTCTGACTTCGAAGCCTTGGTTTAAAGCCAGGGTTTCTCACCCTTGACATAACTGACACGCGGGGCTGGACAACTGGAGGGGGTTGCTATCCTGTGGTCTGGCAGACATCTGATTGCATCATTGGCTTCTATCCACTAGACTCCAGCAGCAGTCCTCCCTCACTGTGACAACCTCAATGGTCTTCAAACATTGTCAGCCTTCCTAGGTACCAAATTGCTCCCCCTTGAGAACCCTTGCTCTGGTGGCTGGGCCCCCTCAGGACTGGGGACTTAAACAAGAGGAACTGAAGGGAAACATTCATGATCTTCTTTTGAGAATGTGGGAACAGATATTCTGGCCCTGTGACCCTGAAATTGGCCACGCCACACACAGCGGTTTACCTGAAGCTTGCTGGAGAGAGCCTGAGACAGCTGCAGAACTTTCACTCTGGACCAACCCGGAGTGCTCTCTCCCCGAGCAGCCCCTCAGGCATTAGTGCCTCTCTCGCCAAGGTTGAGTTTGTTTGGAGGCCATTAGGAATCTACCTGATGATGGACTCTTGGCTCAATTTGGCTTCATCTCTAGTTGTTGTTTTTTTTTTTCTTTTTATGGGACTAATGACCATTTGAGATTCAGATTCTGCACCAAGTGTGTGGTACAGAAGCTTCTCTGTGAGCCAATGGGAAGCCCTGATAGCAGAATCCACTGCCCCTCTCTCAACAGGTGCCCTGTCCCCTGGTAAGGTAGAGACCTGGGAATTCTTGCAGGCTTCTCTGTCCCTCTCTATCCACGTCCAATCTCAAGCCATCACCAAGTCCCCTCAGTTCTGGATTATAGAGTATAATTTGGATCCTACGGGCCTGTCCATCTCCACTTTCCCAGTACAAGTCACCATAGGCTATTGAAATAGCCCTTGAAAGGTCCCCACTTCATCCACTCCTGCCTTCCACTCTGTTTTCCCACTCCCACTACAGTAGCCTTTTAAAGATGGTCACCAGCATCCACCCATCCAGCTACCCCTACACACATCCCTACTCCTGTCCTGAATCATTCAGGGACGTTTCCTGTTTCTCCCTTCAGTCTCTCTGCTCCAGGCAAACTGACTTGTCTGTTCTCAAAAGTTACCATGTTCTTTTCACCCCAAGGCTTTTGCATCTGCTGCCCCCTCAGCCGGGGTATTTTCACCATTGCTCTTTGCTTAGATAACTCCACTGGGGGACTTAGAGGTTGTCTTCCCCTGACCATTTCTACCTCAACCCACCCCCCCCCACCACCCCCCGTCTAGGTCCAGATCTGTCATTCATAGAACAGCATCTTTTTCCTCACTTTTATTATCTCAGCTTGCAGACTTATTTGAGGGGTTGTTTATTTATTTAACTCCTGTTCCCCTTAATGCGGTAAGCTCCACACTGGGAACAATGTGTCTATTGCTAAAACCCAGTATATTGCCTGGAACATAGCAGGTACTCTTCACATACTTACTGAATGACTCAATGAGTTCTTATAATCCTCCCAAGAGACTGTGAAAATTCTGCCTGAGGCCAGTGTTCTTTCCGGCTCTGACTTCCTACAGCACCTGCTCTCTTGGCATTATATCATGGGGAGCAGTAGACTCTGAAAGACATAAAGGGCTCTGGAGCCTGACCAACTGGGTTCAGATCCCTCTTCTACCACTTCCCAGTTGTGTGATAGTGGGTAAGATCCTTAACATCTCTGTGCTTTAGTTTCATCTTCTGTAAAATGCCAGTAATAATAGTTTCTATCTCACGGGATGGTTGTTGGGATTCACTAAGTGAGCTACTATGTAATGTGATCTGTCGTATCCAGCGTCCCTCAAGAGACCTGGGAATTCTTGCAGGCTTCTCTGTCCCTCTCTATCCACGTCCAATCTCAAGCCATCACCAAGTCCCCTCAGTTCTGGATTATAGAGTATAATTTGGATCCTACGGGCCTGTCCATCTCCACTTTCCCAGTACAAGTCACCATAGGCTATTGAAATAGCCCTTGAAAGGTCCCCACTTCATCCACTCCTGCCTTCCACTCTGTTTTCCCACTCCCACTACAGTAGCCTTTTAAAGATGGTCACCAGCATCCACCCATCCAGCTACCCCTACACACATCCCTACTCCTGTCCTGAATCATTCAGGGACGTTTCCTGTTTCTCCCTTCAGTCTCTCTGCTCCAGGCAAACTGACTTGTCTGTTCTCAAAAGTTACCATGTTCTTTTCACCCCAAGGCTTTTGCATCTGCTGCCCCCTCAGCCGGGGTATTTTCACCATTGCTCTTTGCTTAGATAACTCCACTGGGGGACTTAGAGGTTGTCTTCCCCTGACCATTTCTACCTCAACCCACCCCCCCCCACCACCCCCCGTCTAGGTCCAGATCTGTCATTCATAGAACAGCATCTTTTTCCTCACTTTTATTATCTCAGCTTGCAGACTTATTTGAGGGGTTGTTTATTTATTTAACTCCTGTTCCCCTTAATGCGGTAAGCTCCACACTGGGAACAATGTGTCTATTGCTAAAACCCAGTATATTGCCTGGAACATAGCAGGTACTCTTCACATACTTACTGAATGACTCAATGAGTTCTTATAATCCTCCCAAGAGACTGTGAAAATTCTGCCTGAGGCCAGTGTTCTTTCCGGCTCTGACTTCCTACAGCACCTGCTCTCTTGGCATTATATCATGGGGAGCAGTAGACTCTGAAAGACATAAAGGGCTCTGGAGCCTGACCAACTGGGTTCAGATCCCTCTTCTACCACTTCCCAGTTGTGTGATAGTGGGTAAGATCCTTAACATCTCTGTGCTTTAGTTTCATCTTCTGTAAAATGCCAGTAATAATAGTTTCTATCTCACGGGATGGTTGTAAGGATTCACTAAGTGAGCTACTATGTAATGTGATTTTAAGGGTTTGGCACATAGGGTGTGCTCCATTAATCATACTCTTATATGGTTAACAGGAAGATCATAGATCCCAGGATTAGATGAATCTGGTTTTCTCTTATATTTCCAAGTTATTCCCTGCATGGCCAAGTCATGTTACACCCCTGAGCCTGAGTTTCCCCATCTGTTAAGTTGGGATCTCAATGCCTCCTTCAGAGACAGCCACCGTGAGAGCAGACAGGACGAGAGGAGAGCACACAGCACGGTGCCCAGTGTGTAGCGATTCCCTTCCTGATGGGCTGAGTCGGTTCCTGTTGCCTCTTAGACAAGAAGCTCCCTGAAGTCAGGCTTCACATCTGCCTTATTTAGGGCTGTTTTCTCCAGCCCCTCTGTACCTTGCATGTAGTAGGTGTTCAATAAATAGTTCTTTACTGAATGAATGAATCCATGACAGGGACCATGCTTTGCTCATCTTTGACCAACCTGAGACTAGTGCAATACCCTAGTATCTAATTTCAATAAATGCTTAGTGACAGAATAGATTTTTAAATGCAATTCATTATTGTTCCCAATCCCACCTGAGTTTCTGAACGGAGAAAGATACTTGTTAACTTACCCTAAATCTCCTAGCTTTAGTATTCTTATTCATGAAATGAGCCTACAAATAATATCGACCTCATTAGAATGTTCTGGAAGTAAATGAAGCAATATGTATTCAGCACACTGAAAATGTTGGTTCATTATTATTCCTTGAGCCTTGGTTTCCTCAACTGTGAAACGGGTATCTACCTGCACTATTCATTCATTACTGAACATAGGGCTTTTTGGAGTCAACTGACTTCTGCCTGAGGCCAGTGTTCTTTCCGGCTCTGACTTCCTACAGCACCTGCTCTCTTGGCATTATATCATGGGGAGCAGTAGACTCTGAAAGACATAAAGGGCTCTGGAGCCTGACCAACTGGGTTCAGATCCCTCTTCTACCACTTCCCAGTTGTGTGATAGTGGGTAAGATCCTTAACATCTCTGTGCTTTAGTTTCATCTTCTGTAAAATGCCAGTAATAATAGTTTCTATCTCACGGGATGGTTGTAAGGATTCACTAAGTGAGCTACTATGTAATGTGATTTTAAGGGTTTGGCACATAGGGTGTGCTCCATTAATCATACTCTTATATGGTTAACAGGAAGATCATAGATCCCAGGATTAGATGAATCTGGTTTTCTCTTATATTTCCAAGTTATTCCCTGCATGGCCAAGTCATGTTACACCCCTGAGCCTGAGTTTCCCCATCTGTTAAGTTGGGATCTCAATGCCTCCTTCAGAGACAGCCACCGTGAGAGCAGACAGGACGAGAGGAGAGCACACAGCACGGTGCCCAGTGTGTAGCGATTCCCTTCCTGATGGGCTGAGTCGGTTCCTGTTGCCTCTTAGACAAGAAGCTCCCTGAAGTCAGGCTTCACATCTGCCTTATTTAGGGCTGTTTTCTCCAGCCCCTCTGTACCTTGCATGTAGTAGGTGTTCAATAAATAGTTCTTTACTGAATGAATGAATCCATGACAGGGACCATGCTTTGCTCATCTTTGACCAACCTGAGACTAGTGCAATACCCTAGTATCTAATTTCAATAAATGCTTAGTGACAGAATAGATTTTTAAATGCAATTCATTATTGTTCCCAATCCCACCTGAGTTTCTGAACGGAGAAAGATACTTGTTAACTTACCCTAAATCTCCCTAGCTTTAGTATTCTTATTCATGAAATGAGCCTACAAATAATATCGACCTCATTAGAATGTTCTGGAAGTAAATGAAGCAATATGTATTCAGCACACTGAAAATGTTGGTTCATTATTATTCCCTTCTCTGAGCCTTGGTTTCCTCAACTGTGAAACGGGTATCTACTCCTGCATCTATTCATTCATTACTCAAGAAACACAGCGCCCATGTGTGAGACATTCGAGTTAAGACCTAGGGCAGTTAGAGAGGTGAACAAGCCATGGTTCCCACTGTGAGGAACTGCGTCTGCTGCGGAATAGCATGTCAACAGTAAAAATCCAGGGAGAGAAGAGCCATAATGTGTGTGAGGTCTACGGGGGTTAGGGGCATGGGGGTGGGATGGGACCTCAGCCAGTGTGCTAGGGGGATTAGAAGTATCACTAAGGTGGTGTAATCACCAACATGACATCGGTTTGAAATGGAGTTGTCCCCTCTGGGCTCTGGTTTTTGTAGGCTAAGTCTGTGGAATCCTGCGGCAGCCTCACATCCTAGCTTGGCTCACCAGCATACCAGAGACTGGTCACTGCATCACAGTCATGGTGAGGATCCAGTTCCAACAGACACAGCCTTTTGAGACTCTGCCTGTCCTTCTCCCCTTCTCCTGGGTCCTCCCTTCTCAGGGGACTGAACAGTGACTCCCCTATACTCTCAATGTGGAGTGACATGGGGTGCCTCCAGAGTGTGTTGGCTTCCTGTCTGCTTCTCCAAAGATAAGCCTCCCCTGCCCAATATGGGTCCCAGTAGGGAGATGCTTGGACATGGGAGATTGGAAGAAGCCTGGTCAAGTCTCTGCATCCAAATGGACCGCATGCTTGTCTCTGATGTTCATAGCTGGTTCCAGGCAACTGACTCCTCCCAGTAAAACTCATGAGAGACTGACACATCTGAATTGAAATGTTACATTTAAGCTGGGTGTGCTTGTGGGGCTGAGATAGACTGTTCAGCTCCAGTGACCAAAATATTTGCACCTGTTACCCAGAGTAATCTTTTATTTTCAGTTGAAAGAAATTTACATGTTAACTTACCCTAAATCTCCTAGCTTTAGTATTCTTATTCATGAAATGAGCCTACAAATAATATCGACCTCATTAGAATGTTCTGGAAGTAAATGAAGCAATATGTATTCAGCACACTGAAAATGTTGGTTCATTATTATTCCCTTCTCTGAGCCTTGGTTTCCTCAACTGTGAAACGGGTATCTACTCCTGCATCTATTCATTCATTACTCAAGAAACACAGCGCCCATGTGTGAGACATTCGAGTTAAGACCTAGGGCAGTTAGAGAGGTGAACAAGCCATGGTTCCCACTGTGAGGAACTGCGTCTGCTGCGGAATAGCATGTCAACAGTAAAAATCCAGGGAGAGAAGAGCCATAATGTGTGTGAGGTCTACGGGGGTTAGGGGCATGGGGGTGGGATGGGACCTCAGCCAGTGTGCTAGGGGGATTAGAAGTATCACTAAGGTGGTGTAATCACCAACATGACATCGGTTTGAAATGGAGTTGTCCCCTCTGGGCTCTGGTTTTTGTAGGCTAAGTCTGTGGAATCCTGCGGCAGCCTCACATCCTAGCTTGGCTCACCAGCATACCAGAGACTGGTCACTGCATCACAGTCATGGTGAGGATCCAGTTCCAACAGACACAGCCTTTTGAGACTCTGCCTGTCCTTCTCCCCTTCTCCTGGGTCCTCCCTTCTCAGGGGACTGAACAGTGACTCCCCTATACTCTCAATGTGGAGTGACATGGTGTGCCTCCAGAGTGTGTTGGCTTCCTGTCTGCTTCTCCAAAGATAAGCCTCCCCCTGCCCAAGATGGGTCCCAGTAGGGAGATGCTTGGACATGGGAGATTGGAAGAAGCCTGGTCAAGTCTCTGCATCCAAATGGACCGCATGCTTGTCTCTGATGTTCATAGCTGGTTCCAGGCAACTGACTCCTCCCAGTAAAACTCATGAGAGACTGACACATCTGAATTGAAATGTTACATTTAAGCTGGGTGTGCTTGTGGGGCTGAGATAGACTGTTCAGCTCCAGTGACCAAAATATTTGCACCTGTTACCCAGAGTAATCTTTTATTTTCAGTTGAAAGAAATTTACATGCCAAAGGTATTTTAACATCAGAGGGTTCGCTGTCAGTGGCCTGACCAGAGGGCGAAGGATGTCTGAGTCCCGGGGGCCTCGGGTAACAGGTCTCAGGAAAGAAGCAAGATTTACGAGGTGAGAGCCCCTGGGCTGCTGCTTCTGTTGGAAAGGCCTCCCTGCAGTATTTTCTGTTCATCAATGCTGCATTTCATTTTAAATTGCAGTTGAAAGCAGATATTTTCCCTCTTGCCTATTACACCTCTTAATTTGTCTCTCCCTCTGCTGTTATTTGTCTCTATAAAGTGTTTTGCATGAAAGACCCACACAGCACACTGTTTCTTTGCCTTGGGTTAGGTTTAATAGGAAGGGAAGAAGGAACAGAGGGACTTGTCCCAGGAGGAAAGCTTGAGGGCCTTGGGGGTGGAAACACCTGAGTCTGGGAATCTATGCTTGGCAGTGTGTACACGTGTGTGTCTTTGGACCTATGTGTCGTGTATCTGTGGGTATGTGTGTATGTCACTGTACTAATATGTATATTAGTCCATGTGTACAATGTATCTGTATCTACATGTGCTTTGGTAAATCACTTACAGCTGTTTGTGAGCAGGTACACACCCACATGCAACCTCTTAGTGCATCTGTATCTAGGCGTAGAAGCACACACGTGCACATAAACACAGGCAGGCATCTGGGTAGGCACGTCACATGACATGTGCGGTCTTCTACGTGCACGGCCAAGGTTCTTTCTCCTTCCTTGCCCTCTCTCCGCTGCGGTCAGCATCTCTCCCTGCCCCACCCAGCGGGCCCCCGGCCTGGTCTGGGGCCTTAAGAAAAGGGAGGGAGCGCTGAGGTCTGCGGGGGTCCAGTGGAAACCCTTAGTCCAGCCCAACCGTGGCCGCAGATGGCTGGCGGGGCTCCAGCCGGCTCTTCCTCATAACCTGCCACAGCAGCACCTCCACGGCTCCTGCGGAATCTCTGGGACCACTGGGCAGGCCCCCGGCTCCCTGCCAATTCTGGACGGGCACTGAGGGGTGAGTGAGGTTACCGGACGACCGCCTGAGCCCTCCAGACCAGCTGGGTCTCCTGCCCGCTCCAGGGAACCCACAACCTGAGCGGCGCGGGTAGAGGCAAGAGGTGGGTCTCGTCGCTCCCGGTCCGGCGAATGCTGAGCCCTAACCAATGGGCGACAGCAGCCCAACGGGGATCCCTCCGAGGCAGCCAATGACCTCGCTCCGCTCTCCACCCCCGCCCCCGCCAACCCCGCGCAGCTGGACCATTGGTGCGGGAGGGATGGGGGGACTGTGCGCGGCGCTGGCCCTTTGAGGGAGGGGGCGTGGCTTAGAGTCCCGGTTCCTCTCCCTGCTCGGGCTTAGGCCCCAGCGCTCCCTACCCAACTCGCGAGGCCATTGGCCTGGCGGCGGCGCCGCGGCGGAGGTGGACAGCGGGGCGCGCGCAGTGGGCGTGGCCCGAGGGCGTGGCCCGGAGGGGGCGGGGCGCGGGCGCTGTCTCAGTGAAAGCCCGAGCTGCGGCGGCGGGGGCGTCCGGGCGGTGTGCGCGCGTGTGGGGCGCAGGCTCGGCAGCGGCGGCGGCTCAGCCTGCGGCGGCAGCGACCCGTCTGGAGCGGCCGCGGCGAGGAAGCCAGCTGCAGCGGGGGCGGCGCAGCCAGGACCGCGCTCTCCGCGGAGCCGGCGGGGACTGGGAACAGGTGATCTCAGCAGGAACCCGGAGCCCTACCGAGTTGGCGGGGCGGGAGCCCGCACTCCCCGGCGCAGCTGCAGCCGCCCCGCCGCGGCTGGTCGCGAACGGCGCCGGGCTTCCGTCCGGGGCTCGGGCATCCCTCCGCTCCCGGGGTCCCCGGCTCAGAAGTGCTTGCCCTCGCTCCCCGGCGCAGCAAAGTTGTGGACGTGTCCCGATAGCTAAGCGCCGGCGCTGTCGCGACCCGGCCGCGCCAGCGCGCTCTCGGAGCGCCACTGATACGCCGGCCCCGCCGCCGCCTCGGCCCCGGAACCGACCCGCTCTGGAAACTGCTTCTGGAGCTGAAACTTTGGGCCGCGGGGCTGAGAGAGGCTCGGCTCGGGGACGCGGCCTGCGGGCGCCCCTCCGCGCCGGCAGCCTGGGCGCCGCGGACGGCATGTGACGGCTCCGGCGGCGGCCGCAGCGCGGGAAGGTGCGGGGCCCCGCGGGCTCCGGCCGCGGCGAGGAGGGGCGGCTTGGCGGCCGGAGGGGAGGCTGCGGCGCGCTGTCGAGCCCTGCGGGCGCGGGCCCCGGGCCGTGCTGTCTCGCTCGCCCGGCCCCCGCCGAGGCCGCTGCTTCCCCGTCCCGGCTCGGGAGGACACTCTCCAAACTCCCTGAACTTCAGGAACAGCCCCCGACGCGGGTAACTCTCAGGGACCCCCACCCCGGGCGGCGCCGCTCGACGATCTCCCCTCGCCGAGCCCCTTGCTGACAAGTGCCTGGACTCCGAGGACATCAGGAGCCCGGCCGGAGCTGACTGTCCCCAGCCCCGCGCCAGGCCACGATGCTCATGAGGAAAGGGCCCGGCTTCGTCCCGGCCGCCCCGTGGGGGCTGCGGCTGCCGCAGAAGTTCCTCTTCCTCCTCTTCCTCTCCGGCCTGATCACCCTGTGCTTCGGGGCCCTCTTCCTGCTGCCCAACTCCTCTCGCCTCAAGCGCCTCTTCCTGGCCCCTCGGACCCAGCAGCCCGGCCTGGGGGTCGTGGTCCAAGTCGCCAGCCGCTCCCGGGCCCGCGAGCAAGAGTCGCCTCCCAACCCGGCCCCCGCGGCTCCGGCCCCGGGCGAGGACGGCCCCAGCAGCCAGGCCAGTCCCCGCCACCGGAAAGGGTGGCTGCTGCGCACCCACCCCCCTGGGCCGCGGGCGGAGGCCACGGCGGCGCGAGGCGGCGGCGCCACGGCGCTCAGACCCCAGGAGGGGAGCGTCCCCTCTAGCTTTGACTTCAAGGCATTCCGGAGCCGCCTCCGCCACCCCGTCCTGGGGACCAGGGCCGACAGGAGTAAGGAGCCCCAGAGCCTAGTTCAGACGCAGCGGGAGAAAGTCAAGGAGGTAAGGACTGTCTTCCCTCCACAAAATGTTATCAGAGACGCTCTTGTGCTTCCGTCCGTGGCCCATCCCCTCCCGCAGGGCCAGTCGGTCTCCGGCTCCCTGGTCTCCTCGAGGCCCTCCTTCCAGGCGCGCTCTTCACCCTCCCTCTCCTCCCAAACTTCCCACCTGCACGCCTTCCTGCACACTTTCCCAGCGCTGGGCTCAGTTCATCATCCCCACCCTTGACAGATGATAGCTGAAACAGTGGACCAACTTTCCCCGCCCTCAGGCTCTGGTCTTTCCAGTCCAGTCTTCAGTCCAGGTGGGCCTAGCCCCCTCTCTCTGTGGAAAGGCTAGTAAGATTTCTGTGGAGCTGCTAGTAAGGTTCATGAATGGACACCCTTTTTGTCTGAAGGGGCCACGGGCCACGTTCTTTCTCATTGTGTATCCTTAAGTCATGGCATCTCCTAACCCCCCTTTAGGATCTCCTACCTGGAAATCCAGAATTTGGGGGGAGGGGAAGTATTTGTTGTCCTGCAAGTATTTTGTAGTCTAGCCGGCAACCTACAAGCCAGAAGATGTCCTGCATTCTTGCTAACTGTTTCTATTGAGCTTTGGAACAATTGTACATAATTGCATGTGATACAAGGAGCAATGATCAATAAGGTAGTGGTAATGATACAGAAGCTCTGAGGTTATTGGCTTAATGAAGCAGGTCTTGGACCAGTTCCCTACAGGGATTGTACCAGAAGGGGATTAGATAGATCAGTTGGAGGCTAAATCTGAGTCTTCGTTTAAGAAACCAAAAGCAAACGCAGCCTCACCATGGCTTAGAGACAGTTGCCAAGCCGCCACTGATAACTAAATGTTCTGCTCAACCCCTGTTAGAGCTGCCTGTTGTTGGAGCCGCCTGCGCGAGGGTTCTGCCCAGCACTGCAGAGGGGCCTGCAGTGACACCCCCAGGCCACGAGGGGGCTGTGGGCAAGCGGTGGGCCAGGGTCTCCTCCCTAGAAATGAAAAGATGCTCCCCTGTCCCCGTGGACCCAGAAGGAAAGCACTGCTTCTGTCTGGACTTCCTGGTTTGCTGCAGAGCGGTCAGCAAGTCTGTTCTGATTTCCAGGGTGAGCGGGCAGCCAGGGCCAGAACCTGCCCTGCCAACACCTGCTCGGAGCCGGTGAGAGCAGAACTGCCCTCCTCCGTTGTCCAGTCTACCCTCTCCCAGCACCCACTGCTCCCCTGGTTATCTCTGCTTTTGTTACTCAGCTTTCTGTGCTAAACCCTGTGGAGACTCTATCTTGTTGAATAATTAGCAGTCACTGGACATTTTGTGAGGTCGGGGTGGGAAATCACAGAAATGAGTCCTTGTTTCTTGTGTGCGAGTGTGCACTGTCAGTTTCCAAATTCTTACTGAAATCCCGAAGATCAGCTGAAGCCTGGAACTTGCAGCAGCTAAGGGGCATCATTTCTCACCCGCTGGTTAAGGAGCTATGTTGCTGAATACTCATCTGAACCACCCCAGCTCCCTTTCCTGAAACTGCCTCTGAGTACATTAACCCTTTCAGACCTCCTTGGAAGGCAGTAACTCCCAGTGAGATTACATGTAAAGTACACGCATGCAGTTTTCCCTGGGGGTGTAGAACTGCCATTAGATTTTCAAAAGGATTAAGAATTAACCATCCTCTTCAGAAGAGGTGCTTTCTGCATTTGCATCTAGATCTGTGACCCATTTCTGAAAGCCTGTGGTTGGGAACCATGGTGGGAAGAGTAGACTGGCTGGTGGGGAACCAGGTTCTGCCCCTCTATACCAAGAGGACTTCCCTGAGGGCAAAGGCTGCGGTCAGTGACTTGCTGCAGCAGCTGCGGGTCGTGGGAGGTGTGGGGACTCTGCTTTGCAGGTGAGCCTACAGTAACGCAGTGGGTGGAGGTCTATGTTAGTTGCCAACTGTCTGGCTCTTTCTGTCTGGCATCTCTGTACATCCCTGGGAATAGATGGAAGCCTGCTTGTCTGTACCTGCAGTTGTTCACTGAGTCCTCTCGTACTGTCTTGAAGACCTTAAGCTCCTCAGAATAGAGTCACAGGACTATATGCACTATTATAATTTGAAGACTATTGTCTCTTCAGGCATCTTGAGTTCGGACCCCTCTCCTCCCCCGCTCCCCAAACAACCTGAGAAAAGATGGGCAGAGTGTTTGGTTTAGCTGTTCACACAGTGTTAACTTCCCTGGTGTCCCATCTGATGAGGAATGCATTTGACTATTGCTGGAGGATGTCTTTCTTTCCTTCTTATTTAAATTTCTATCTGTGCCATGCCCAGGGGTAGATCATTTTAGAAAGGTGTCTGTTTTCAGAAAAGGGATCTGTTTTTGCCCCTGTTGAACGGGAATCAGCTTTCTGTGCTAAACCCTGTGGAGACTCTATCTTGTTGAATAATTAGCAGTCACTGGACATTTTGTGAGGTCGGGGTGGGAAATCACAGAAATGAGTCCTTGTTTCTTGTGTGCGAGTGTGCACTGTCAGTTTCCAAATTCTTACTGAAATCCCGAAGATCAGCTGAAGCCTGGAACTTGCAGCAGCTAAGGGGCATCATTTCTCACCCGCTGGTTAAGGAGCTATGTTGCTGAATACTCATCTGAACCACCCCAGCTCCCTTTCCTGAAACTGCCTCTGAGTACATTAACCCTTTCAGACCTCCTTGGAAGGCAGTAACTCCCAGTGAGATTACATGTAAAGTACACGCATGCAGTTTTCCCTGGGGGTGTAGAACTGCCATTAGATTTTCAAAAGGATTAAGAATTAACCATCCTCTTCAGAAGAGGTGCTTTCTGCATTTGCATCTAGATCTGTGACCCATTTCTGAAAGCCTGTGGTTGGGAACCATGGTGGGAAGAGTAGACTGGCTGGTGGGGAACCAGGTTCTGCCCCTCTATACCAAGAGGACTTCCCTGAGGGCAAAGGCTGCGGTCAGTGACTTGCTGCAGCAGCTGCGGGTCGTGGGAGGTGTGGGGACTCTGCTTTGCAGGTGAGCCTACAGTAACGCAGTGGGTGGAGGTCTATGTTAGTTGCCAACTGTCTGGCTCTTTCTGTCTGGCATCTCTGTACATCCCTGGGAATAGATGGAAGCCTGCTTGTCTGTACCTGCAGTTGTTCACTGAGTCCTCTCGTACTGTCTTGAAGACCTTAAGCTCCTCAGAATAGAGTCACAGGACTATATGCACTATTATAATTTGAAGACTATTGTCTCTTCAGGCATCTTGAGTTCGGACCCCTCTCCTCCCCCGCTCCCCAAACAACCTGAGAAAAGATGGGCAGAGTGTTTGGTTTAGCTGTTCACACAGTGTTAACTTCCCTGGTGTCCCATCTGATGAGGAATGCATTTGACTATTGCTGGAGGATGTCTTTCTTTCCTTCTTATTTAAATTTCTATCTGTGCCATGCCCAGGGGTAGATCATTTTAGAAAGGTGTCTGTTTTCAGAAAAGGGACTGCTGCTTTCCTTCCTGGTTTGTTTATTTCCAGACGTAGATTGATTAGACCCCAGGAGCAGAGAGAGAGCTAGCATCAGATAAAAAAGGGCTCTGTTCTTACGAGTTTGTAAAAGCAAGGCAAAAGTAAACATCAGGAGAGATTCAGAGAGGGGGATAAATGAGAGAATGTAGATTGGATACGCAGGCTCTTGATCAACAGAGTAATCTTATGAACATTCTAATTTGAGAGATAGACGTGGACATAAGATCTCTGCTGATAAGATGGGTTGAGGCTGCATGTTTTGGATGTTCACACACCAGGAAACAATCTGTCCCTGAAACCAACGATTTCTCCTCCTCACTTGTCACTTGGGAACTTTGGAGGAGGCAGTGTGGTGAAAAGGGGAGCTCAGAGAATGTGGATTCGAGTCTCAGCTTAACCATCAATTGTCTGACTTTGGACAAGCTGCCTCCTCTCTTTCCTGGACCTTCTTTTTCCTTCTGTAAAGTGGGCTGAGAGAGCGGAGAAGAGAGTAATCACGTAAACTCTTGCTTCCCAACCCGGCCCCTAAGTAGACTGCCAGTCTGGCCAGGGACTCCTCAGCAGCTGGGCTTTTCCCAGCTCTGTTTTCAGCATGTCTCAGTTCCTTGAAGTCAGGGACAGTGTTGTTGTTGATGGCGGTTTTATCCCTAACAGCCTGTCAAGGGCAGAAATTCACATAGCTGACTTAAGTATTTATGTCACCCATATTGAACTTTAGAGATAGGACTGAACAGCGACAGGCCCTCATCTTGGGCTCATGGAGAATAAAGGAGTTGGTGAGAATGAGAAATGGCTTACTAGTTGCCTTCCTTACAGATCTGATGGTAATATAGGAAGTTGTTGTTATAATTATTTTGGACCCTCTCCTCCCCCGCTCCCCAAACAACCTGAGAAAAGATGGGCAGAGTGTTTGGTTTAGCTGTTCACACAGTGTTAACTTCCCTGGTGTCCCATCTGATGAGGAATGCATTTGACTATTGCTGGAGGATGTCTTTCTTTCCTTCTTATTTAAATTTCTATCTGTGCCATGCCCAGGGGTAGATCATTTTAGAAAGGTGTCTGTTTTCAGAAAAGGGACTGCTGCTTTCCTTCCTGGTTTGTTTATTTCCAGACGTAGATTGATTAGACCCCAGGAGCAGAGAGAGAGCTAGCATCAGATAAAAAAGGGCTCTGTTCTTACGAGTTTGTAAAAGCAAGGCAAAAGTAAACATCAGGAGAGATTCAGAGAGGGGGATAAATGAGAGAATGTAGATTGGATACGCAGGCTCTTGATCAACAGAGTAATCTTATGAACATTCTAATTTGAGAGATAGACGTGGACATAAGATCTCTGCTGATAAGATGGGTTGAGGCTGCATGTTTTGGATGTTCACACACCAGGAAACAATCTGTCCCTGAAACCAACGATTTCTCCTCCTCACTTGTCACTTGGGAACTTTGGAGGAGGCAGTGTGGTGAAAAGGGGAGCTCAGAGAATGTGGATTCGAGTCTCAGCTTAACCATCAATTGTCTGACTTTGGACAAGCTGCCTCCTCTCTTTCCTGGACCTTCTTTTTCCTTCTGTAAAGTGGGCTGAGAGAGCGGAGAAGAGAGTAATCACGTAAACTCTTGCTTCCCAACCCGGCCCCTAAGTAGACTGCCAGTCTGGCCAGGGACTCCTCAGCAGCTGGGCTTTTCCCAGCTCTGTTTTCAGCATGTCTCAGTTCCTTGAAGTCAGGGACAGTGTTGTTGTTGATGGCGGTTTTATCCCTAACAGCCTGTCAAGGGCAGAAATTCACATAGCTGACTTAAGTATTTATGTCACCCATATTGAACTTTAGAGATAGGACTGAACAGCGACAGGCCCTCATCTTGGGCTCATGGAGAATAAAGGAGTTGGTGAGAATGAGAAATGGCTTACTAGTTGCCTTCCTTACAGATCTGATGGTAATATAGGAAGTTGTTGTTATAATTATTTTAGGGGACCTTGGTCATAGGTGGGCTTCTGTTCAAATTCAGAGACTTTTCTCACACATGACAAGACTTGGGAGTGAATAGCTTGCCAGGGTTACATCCCAATGAAAGGTTTCAAATGGTACTGGGTCCTACTAATGATGGCTGGTTGCTGATCTGGAGAACCTCAGTTGTCCCTTCCAGGGAAGGGGGCTTTGTTAAAGGGAATTGGGCAGTGAGAATGTAGCACTGGAGTGGGCTGCCCCTCTCCCATATGAAGAATGTGCCCTCATGCTCCCTTGTATGTGACAATTGCCCTGAGTGTCCAGCCTGGGTTCAGACCCTAGCCAAGCCATCAGCCCTGACCTTAGGCGAAAATGCCTGCTTGTCACTGGGCCTCAGTTTTTATGGTAAAATGAAGAGACTGGCATTTAGGGGAGTCTTCTCTCTCCCCCAATCCCACCTGTTTACTGTTTTATTTATGGATCTGCCGGAGCACCCAGAATAGGGTCGGACAGTTAGTTGGAGCCCACATGCTTGAACAAATGGCTGCAGTCAAGATCTGTAGACTCACAGTTAAGGTTGCTGGTGTCAGAGACCGGGTCTTCTTCCTGAGGGTCCTTGGAATTCTAAGATTTGCAGAGCAGGGGCCACAGCAAGGTTTGGGGGCTCAGTAGCTCTGTGACCCAAGAAGCCTTTAGAAGTTGCAGTTACTTTCTAAGTTGCAAGTCTCACTTGAAGCGACTGGAGGTGGTAGCTGTGAGTTTACCCAAGAAGCCGGTTGATCTGCCAGTCTGGCCAGGGACTCCTCAGCAGCTGGGCTTTTCCCAGCTCTGTTTTCAGCATGTCTCAGTTCCTTGAAGTCAGGGACAGTGTTGTTGTTGATGGCGGTTTTATCCCTAACAGCCTGTCAAGGGCAGAAATTCACATAGCTGACTTAAGTATTTATGTCACCCATATTGAACTTTAGAGATAGGACTGAACAGCGACAGGCCCTCATCTTGGGCTCATGGAGAATAAAGGAGTTGGTGAGAATGAGAAATGGCTTACTAGTTGCCTTCCTTACAGATCTGATGGTAATATAGGAAGTTGTTGTTATAATTATTTTAGGGGACCTTGGTCATAGGTGGGCTTCTGTTCAAATTCAGAGACTTTTCTCACACATGACAAGACTTGGGAGTGAATAGCTTGCCAGGGTTACATCCCAATGAAAGGTTTCAAATGGTACTGGGTCCTACTAATGATGGCTGGTTGCTGATCTGGAGAACCTCAGTTGTCCCTTCCAGGGAAGGGGGCTTTGTTAAAGGGAATTGGGCAGTGAGAATGTAGCACTGGAGTGGGCTGCCCCTCTCCCATATGAAGAATGTGCCCTCATGCTCCCTTGTATGTGACAATTGCCCTGAGTGTCCAGCCTGGGTTCAGACCCTAGCCAAGCCATCAGCCCTGACCTTAGGCGAAAATGCCTGCTTGTCACTGGGCCTCAGTTTTTATGGTAAAATGAAGAGACTGGCATTTAGGGGAGTCTTCTCTCTCCCCCAATCCCACCTGTTTACTGTTTTATTTATGGATCTGCCGGAGCACCCAGAATAGGGTCGGACAGTTAGTTGGAGCCCACATGCTTGAACAAATGGCTGCAGTCAAGATCTGTAGACTCACAGTTAAGGTTGCTGGTGTCAGAGACCGGGTCTTCTTCCTGAGGGTCCTTGGAATTCTAAGATTTGCAGAGCAGGGGCCACAGCAAGGTTTGGGGGGCTCAGTAGCTCTGTGACCCAAGAAGCCTTTTAGAAGTTGCAGTTACTTTCTAAGTTGCAAGTCTCACTTGAAGCGACTGGGGAGGTGGTAGCTGTGAGTAAAATCTTTCATGCCCAGATAGCGGGGATCTGAAGGATGCCTGAGTTACCCTGGTGTCCCTGAGACTTGGCGGGGAGTGCCCCAGCTCTTGCCTTCCATCCCCGCTGTTTTAAGCCTCCAGGACATTGTTGGTTGTGATATGTGACTATCTCCAGGTGAGTCATCTTGGCAAATGATCTTTGCTCCCCACTAATGGGCTGGTTCGTTAGTCATGTGCGGTTTCTCTGTATGTCTGATTTATCACCACTAGTCCCAGGGACAGGTAGGAGAATGAAAAGCGTTGTGTTCTTTGTTGCATGTGAATCTGAGCCTGCAAGATGTTCAGGATAATTAATATTAGGAACATCTCAGATTTAAATAGCTTTCCTTCAAAGAGCTCTGTTTAAGTTGAAAATCCACTGAAGATTTTTATCCCCTGTCCTTCTGTTTCTCTCTTGATACATTTTCTTGATGCATTTAATATAGACAAGAACTCCGGCCCTTAATACCTGGACAGGTCCCTTGGGAGACCCTTCACATCGTAAGCGCAGTCACACCTTCACCCGTCTCGTAAGTGCTTCTTAGGCCAGAGGACTGCATGGAGAACAAAGCTTAGACCTCGTCGCCACCCAGTCTACAACTGGACGTCCACCAGTTAGGAGAGTATCTGCTTTCACCGTGCGCTGCCCCCTTCTTCCGGGGGCTTGGTGCAGGCAGTTCAGGAGCAACTGCTTCTCGGGCCTCACATCCTTACCTCTGCCTTTAGTGTTAGGTGTAGAAACACATAGTACGATGACTTTTAAAAGTCAGCTGCCTATTTCACACTGTAGTTAGCAGGGGGCCAAGAATATAGATTTCCCCTGCCATTTTCAGAGTGACTGATTTACATCCGAGCTCAAGAAATGCCTTTTCTCTAGCTTTCCCCGAAGACTGATCCATTACTCTACCAAAAATAAATATTGTGATATATATCAGGCATACTTTGCTCAAAGGGACTTACATCTTTTCTCTTATTGAAAAAAATAAATCAGGCTCGCCTGATTGGAAGGCCCCTTGCAGGGAAGCTGTTTGGTAATCTAGGTGGCCTGCCAGCCCGTGGGTACAGCCTCTGGCCTGGTGAAGGTGCCTGCCTCTGCGTCTTAAGTCGAATCTGCCCTCAGGGAGGTGGCGGGGGCTTCAGGAAATTCTCTCCCCACCTTGCTTTCAGTGGCCAAGTCAGGAAAGCTTTCACAAGGTCATTATGGACAGGACTCAAGAGAGAGTGGTGGGCATTTATTACATTAATGTTAAAACAGGGGCCATGCATGGAGCAGGAGTAAGTGTTCTGAACCAAGGATTATTATTATTCCATTTCTGTGCCAGTGCAGTCCAAAAAGACCAGGCTCACTGAAACAATAAGCTCTGGTTCTTGATTTCCCACTACCCCGGCGCCAAGGCCTTATGAACTAGTGTTTGTGTCATTTGGGGGGAAAAAAAAAGCCAGATTTTTTTAAGCTCTGTATTCTCATGGCAGATGATGGTAAGAAAAATACTGGAAATTCCTTAAGGATTTCTGAGGACTCAAGGAAGGACCTCAGTCACCCTTCCCTCCTTTACCCCCACCCCCCGCTTGGGGGCTGGTCAATAGCCACGGCAGTATGGTTTTGGTTCTCTTAAAGGTAGGGTGTGGCTGAGATCACTGTAAGGCAGACCTGGTTTTTGGTTTCTCCGTCCCCACAGAGAACTGAAGTCATGGAAACCACAGCTATAGTCTGTGACCTCAGGGTGGTGACCCACGGGTAGGTGTTTCTTCCCCTCCGCAGGCTGTTTTCTAAAGTTTGGGTTGAGGTCTCCCCAACTTGACAAGCCAGCGGTCAGAAGAACTCATACTCACAAGAGGGTCTGAGTATGTTTCTTTAATTCTGAATTTTCATTAATTAAAGGCGAAGGCTAGGGCGGTTGTCCATCTGTTTTAGTGCAGTATTGCAGTGGTACAGAAGAAACTTGGGCATACTGATTAGTGTCCTTAACAGATAAGCAATAATTGTGCTTTTTCCTGGCATACTCTAGGAGTCAGCTATTTACAGGCAAACCTTATAGGCCGGTGGCTTTCACTAAATAACAGCCATTTTCAGTGGCTGATAGGTTTTTCTCCCCTTATACCATATCTACCATGATGTGGGGGTCACCATAAAATCCACTGTGCAATACAGCATGTCCCATAGGGCCTGATGAATCATTTAGGTAAGACCGTTGGCCTCTCAATGCCTTATCTTTTTTTGCAATAACCCTGTGATGCAGGTGGTGGTGGTTATTGTTTAGTTGCTAAGTCATGGCAGACTCTGCAATCTCATGGACTGTAGCACTCCAGGCTCTTCTGTCCTCTACTATCTCCTGGAGTTTGCTCAAATTCATGTCTATTGAGTCGGTGAGGCCATCCAGCAACCTCATCCTTTGTTGTCCCCTTCTCCTCCTGCCTTCAGTTTTTCCGAGCATCAGGGTCTTTTCCAATGAGTTGGCTCTTCGCATTAGGTGGTTGAGGTATTGGAGCTTCAGCAAGAGTCCTTCCAAAAAATATTTGGGGTTGGTTTCCTTTAGGACTGACTGGTTGGATCTCCTTGCAGTACAAGGGATCCTCAAGAGTTTTCTCTAGCATCACAATTCAAAAGCATGAATTCTTCAGCGCTCAGCCTTCTTTATGGTCCAACTCTCATCTCCATACATGACTACTGGAAAAACCATAGCTTTGACAATATACAGACCTTTGTTGGCAAAGTGATGTCTTTGCTTTTTAATACGCTATCTAGGTTTGTCATAGCTTTCCTTCCAAGGATCAAGTGTTTTTAAATTTCATGGCTGCATTTACCATCTGCAGTGATTTTGAACCCCAAGGAAACTATTTATTAAAGTATAACTTATATATGGGAAAATGCACTGATCTTAAATATACAGGCTGCTCAATTATAGCAACTGCAGAAAACCATGTAAACCATACCTCTAGGAAGATAAAGAGCGTTCCCATCACCCAGAAAGTTCCATCTGCTCCTTCCTAATCACTCCCCATCATCCATATGCAAACACTGTTTTGATTTGGCACCAGAGATTAGTCTCACTGGTTCTAGAACTTCAACTAAACAGAGTAGTACAATATATGCCATTCTGTACAAGACATTTCTTTCATTTGAGGCTAATGTTTTTGAAACTCATTTGTGTTGTGTGTATCAGTATTTCATTCCATTTTATTGAGATGTATTGCATTGTATGACTATCCCACAATTTGTTTATTCATTTCACCTGTGGTTGGACTTTTTGGTTGTTTCCAGTGTCTGGCTATTATGAATAAAGCTGTTACGAACATTTTATGCAGAAGTCTTTATGTAGGTATATTTTCATTTTTTTAGTGTCAACATCTAGGAATTATAATTGATGGCTCACAGAGTAAATGTATGTTTAACTTTCTAGGAAAGTATAGATAAGTGGAAACACTTTTCCCAAATAGACCATTTTATACTCCCACTGGCAATGTGTGAGAGTCCTGCATCTCCTCCAACACTTGCTATTGTCCACCTTTTTCAGTTTAGCCATTCTATTTGATGTGTAGTGATGTTTAGTTGTGGTTTTTTGTTCTTCTGTTTTTTTTATTGGAGCTTCAGCAAGAGTCCTTCCAAAAAATATTTGGGGTTGGTTTCCTTTAGGACTGACTGGTTGGATCTCCTTGCAGTACAAGGGATCCTCAAGAGTTTTCTCTAGCATCACAATTCAAAAGCATGAATTCTTCAGCGCTCAGCCTTCTTTATGGTCCAACTCTCATCTCCATACATGACTACTGGAAAAACCATAGCTTTGACAATATACAGACCTTTGTTGGCAAAGTGATGTCTTTGCTTTTTAATACGCTATCTAGGTTTGTCATAGCTTTCCTTCCAAGGATCAAGTGTTTTTAAATTTCATGGCTGCATTTACCATCTGCAGTGATTTTGAACCCCAAGGAAACTATTTATTAAAGTATAACTTATATATGGGAAAATGCACTGATCTTAAATATACAGGCTGCTCAATTATAGCAACTGCAGAAAACCATGTAAACCATACCTCTAGGAAGATAAAGAGCGTTCCCATCACCCAGAAAGTTCCATCTGCTCCTTCCTAATCACTCCCCATCATCCATATGCAAACACTGTTTTGATTTGGCACCAGAGATTAGTCTCACTGGTTCTAGAACTTCAACTAAACAGAGTAGTACAATATATGCCATTCTGTACAAGACATTTCTTTCATTTGAGGCTAATGTTTTTGAAACTCATTTGTGTTGTGTGTATCAGTATTTCATTCCATTTTATTGAGATGTATTGCATTGTATGACTATCCCACAATTTGTTTATTCATTTCACCTGTGGTTGGACTTTTTGGTTGTTTCCAGTGTCTGGCTATTATGAATAAAGCTGTTACGAACATTTTATGCAGAAGTCTTTATGTAGGTATATTTTCATTTTTTTAGTGTCAACATCTAGGAATTATAATTGATGGCTCACAGAGTAAATGTATGTTTAACTTTCTAGGAAAGTATAGATAAGTGGAAACACTTTTCCCAAATAGACCATTTTATACTCCCACTGGCAATGTGTGAGAGTCCTGCATCTCCTCCAACACTTGCTATTGTCCACCTTTTTCAGTTTAGCCATTCTATTTGATGTGTAGTGATGTTTAGTTGTGGTTTTTTGTTCTTCTGTTAATTATTGTTATTGAACATCTTTTCATATGTTTATCTGCTATTGCTTTATCTTCCTCTTAAGTGTATGTTCAGATCTTTTGTCCCCCCACCCCCACCTTTAAATTTTTTTAGTTTGTGCTGTTTATCATTTTCTTATTGTAGTCTAGAAATCCTTTGCACATTCCAGATATTTGTCATTTGTCAGATGTATATACTCATGGGCTTCCCAGGTGGCTCGGTGGTAAAGAGTCTGCCTGCCCGTACAGGAGATGCAGGTTTGATCCCTGGGTCTGGAAGATCCCCTGGAAAAGTAAATGGCAACCCACTCCAGTATTCTTGCCTTGGAAATCTCATGGACAGAGGAGCCTGGTGGGCTGCAGTCCATGAGGCTGCAAAAGAGTCAGGGATGACCAAGTGACTAAACAACTTATACGCATACTCTATGATTTATCTTTTCATTTTCTTTATGTGTCATTCAAAGAGCAGACATTTTAAATTTTGATGAAATCAGTATATCAATGTTTTCTTTTATGATTAGTACTCTTGTTTGTATTAAAAAATTATTTTGTCTACCCAGAGGTCATAAAAATACTCTCCTTTTAATTCAAGTAGCTTGATCACTTTAGTTTTTACATTTGGGTCTTTCATCTACTTCAAATTAATTTTTGCATATGGGTGAGGTTTTTTATTTCTATTTAAATGCCTAGTTGTTTAGTGCTGTTTGTTGAAAAAGATTCTTTTCCCCTTGGAATTACTTTGATACCATGTTAGAATAATTTATCATATGTATGTGGTTTTTCTTTTTTTTGGACTCTTCTGTTCTATTTGTTTTTTATGCCAATTTATGAAAGAAAATGTTAGTCACTCAGTCATGTCCCACTCTTTATGACCCCAGGGACTGTAGCCTACCAGGGTCCTCTGTCCATGGAATTCTCCAGGCCAGAATACTGAAGTGGATTGCCATTTCTTTCTCCAGAGGATCTTCCCAACCCAGGGGTTGAACCCAGGTTTCCTACATTATAGGCAGATTCTTTACCATCTGAGCCATGAGGGAAGCCATGCCAATTTATACTATCTTTTTTTTTTTTTGAGTGTTAACTATTAATATAATTGGCTTTAAGCCAGTCATCTTGCTATTTGTTTCCTGTTTTGTTTTTTTAATTTTTGACCTCTTTTTGTTGATTTTGTATTTGTTTATTTTTCATCCACCTTTATTCTTCAACCTGTGTGGGCCTCCCATTGCAGTGGCCTCTCTACTGCAGAGCACTGGCTCTGGGCGCATGAGCTCCAGAGCACTGGCTTGTAATTGGACACACCAGTCCAGCTGCTCTGCAGCACTTGGGATCTTCCTGGGCCAGGAATGGAACCGGTGCCCCTTGCACTGTAAGATGGACTCTTTACCCACTGGACCACCAGGGAAGCTCTCTTGGGGTTTTTTGGTTTGTTGTTTTCAAGTATTTTTTATTGAATAAAGTTGACTTACAGTGTTGTGTTAATTTCAGTTGTACAGCAAAGTGATTCAGTTTTATATATAGCTTCATTTTCATATTCTTTTCTATTATAGATGATTATAAGATATTGAATATAGTTCTCTGTACTGTACAGTAGGTCCTTGTTGCCAATTTATACTGTATTGATGCTGGAGCCTTAAAGTAAGTCTTAAAAACAGGTAGCATGATTTCTCCATTTTTGAACTTCTTTTTTAATGGCTTTAGTTATTATAAGTCGTTTGCATTTCTGAAATACATTTTAGAACAAGTACATCAGTTTCTGTGTAAAAATCATGCTGGGATTTTTATTGGATTTGTTTTGAACCTATAAATCAAATTCCTCTGAATAGTTATTTTAGTGTTGGTCTACTGGTGACACATTCTTGCAGCTTTTGCTTCCTGGAAATGCTGTTGTTTTCCCTCTTCTTAAAAGAATGTTTTTGATGAATATAAAATTATAGGTTGATTCCTCCCACCCACCCCCACCCATTTTTTTTTTTTTCACATGAAAGAACCATTGTCTTGTAACTTGTATCTCTTCTGGTGAAAAGCAGAGTATATTCCCCTGCATATGATGTCTTTCCCTTCCCTTTGGATGCTGTTAAGATTTTCTCTTTATTTTTAATTCATTTGACTATGCTACACCTAAACGTGCATGTAAATTTTTATGCTTCTTGGGGGTTATTGAGCTTCTTGTGTCTATGGGTTGATATTTTTATTGAGTTTGGAAAAACCTTGGCCCTTATGTCTTCAATATTTTTCTTACCCAAATCTATCTCTTTTTGTTTTAGAACTCAACTTGCATAAAAGTAAATTGCTTGATATTTTCCTGGAAGTCTCTGAATCTCTGTTCATTTTCTTTTAAGTCTTTATCTCTGTGCTTCTCTGTAGATGCTTTATCATAACCCATCTTCAGTTTTACTGACTTTCTTCTGTAGTGTCCAATCTGTTGTTAAGTCCACCCAGTCAATTTTTAATTTTCAGGTATTTTTTTAGCCTCTGGGATTTCCATTTGAACCTTTTTCATTGTTTTGAGCACTCTTGATGTTTCACATCTGTTCACTCATTGTTTTCAGCTTTTCCTTTAAATCCTAAGGCATATTTATAATAACTTTTCAAAGAAGTCTTCTTTTCTATTATAGATGATTATAAGATATTGAATATAGTTCTCTGTACTGTACAGTAGGTCCTTGTTGCCAATTTATACTGTATTGATGCTGGAGCCTTAAAGTAAGTCTTAAAAACAGGTAGCATGATTTCTCCATTTTTGAACTTCTTTTTTAATGGCTTTAGTTATTATAAGTCGTTTGCATTTCTGAAATACATTTTAGAACAAGTACATCAGTTTCTGTGTAAAAATCATGCTGGGATTTTTATTGGATTTGTTTTGAACCTATAAATCAAATTCCTCTGAATAGTTATTTTAGTGTTGGTCTACTGGTGACACATTCTTGCAGCTTTTGCTTCCTGGAAATGCTGTTGTTTTCCCTCTTCTTAAAAGAATGTTTTGATGAATATAAAATTATAGGTTGATTCCTCCCACCCACCCCCACCCATTTTTTTTTTTTTTACATGAAAGAACCATTGTCTTGTAACTTGTATCTCTTCTGGTGAAAAGCAGAGTATATTCCCCTGCATATGATGTCTTTCCCTTCCCTTTGGATGCTGTTAAGATTTTCTCTTTATTTTTAATTCATTTGACTATGCTACACCTAAACGTGCATGTAAATTTTTATGCTTCTTGGGGGTTATTGAGCTTCTTGTGTCTATGGGTTGATATTTTTATTGAGTTTGGAAAAACCTTGGCCCTTATGTCTTCAATATTTTTCTTACCCAAATCTATCTCTTTTTGTTTTAGAACTCAACTTGCATAAAAGTAAATTGCTTGATATTTTCCTGGAAGTCTCTGAATCTCTGTTCATTTTCTTTTAAGTCTTTATCTCTGTGCTTCTCTGTAGATGCTTTATCATAACCCATCTTCAGTTTTACTGACTTTCTTCTGTAGTGTCCAATCTGTTGTTAAGTCCACCCAGTCAATTTTTAATTTTCAGGTATTTTTTTAGCCTCTGGGATTTCCATTTGAACCTTTTTCATTGTTTTGAGCACTCTTGATGTTTCACATCTGTTCACTCATTGTTTTCAGCTTTTCCTTTAAATCCTAAGGCATATTTATAATAACTTTTCAAAGAAGTCTTCTTTGTCATCATTGGGTCTATCCTTGTTGACTGTCTTATCTCTTGGTTATGGGTCACATTTTCCTATATCTTCATGTAACTACTCATTTGCAAGCATTTTATGCCCAAACATTGTGAATGTATTTTTTTGAGATTCTAGAATTCATCTGATTTTAAACAGTTTTTCTTCCCTCTCTTTCTGTTAGGCTGACAGCCGTCACATCTCTGGGCTGTCAAGATGCCTGCTTCTTGCTTCTCTATTCTTCCTATTTTACTATTTTCTAATCTTCAGATGGCTAGGAAACAATCTAGCTTGTTAGCATTATATATAAAGTACAAATGAATAGACCTTGAGTGGGTCTCAGAAGAATCCTGAATGAAGTATATAAACTTTAGTGTACATATTTTGGTATGTTTTAGATATTTAAAGATTCTTATTTATTTTTGGTAATGGTATGAGAGACATGAAAATAATTTTGTGTCAAAATTACATCTTGAATAAATATTGTAGTTCTCAAAAGGGTGTCTAATTTCACCCTTGACGTCATCTGAAATTATTTGTGCAGTTTTTTCTCACCTGCTTATAGGTGTTAGAAGAAATACTTTTTTGATATCTGTGAAATTCTAGCAGTCCCCGTTAGTGTGGCTTTCCTCTCAGGATTTTTCAGTCTGTCAAATGTTTTCTCTGGTCTCCCTGCTTTAAGTCTAATGATGACTTATTAAAAACTTGGTTTGTAAATCTGCACCTAAAAAGCTATTTGTATAGGTCAGATGGCTGATTACTGATCAATCCCTGGAAGTTTCTTGATATTTTCCTGGAAGTCTCTGAATCTCTGTTCATTTTCTTTTAAGTCTTTATCTCTGTGCTTCTCTGTAGATGCTTTATCATAACCCATCTTCAGTTTTACTGACTTTCTTCTGTAGTGTCCAATCTGTTGTTAAGTCCACCCAGTCAATTTTTAATTTTCAGGTATTTTTTTAGCCTCTGGGATTTCCATTTGAACCTTTTTCATTGTTTTGAGCACTCTTGATGTTTCACATCTGTTCACTCATTGTTTTCAGCTTTTCCTTTAAATCCTAAGGCATATTTATAATAACTTTTCAAAGAAGTCTTCTTTGTCATCATTGGGTCTATCCTTGTTGACTGTCTTATCTCTTGGTTATGGGTCACATTTTCCTATATCTTCATGTAACTACTCATTTGCAAGCATTTTATGCCCAAACATTGTGAATGTATTTTTTTGAGATTCTAGAATTCATCTGATTTTAAACAGTTTTTCTTCCCTCTCTTTCTGTTAGGCTGACAGCCGTCACATCTCTGGGCTGTCAAGATGCCTGCTTCTTGCTTCTCTATTCTTCCTATTTTACTATTTTCTAATCTTCAGATGGCTAGGAAACAATCTAGCTTGTTAGCATTATATATAAAGTACAAATGAATAGACCTTGAGTGGGTCTCAGAAGAATCCTGAATGAAGTATATAAACTTTAGTGTACATATTTTGGTATGTTTTAGATATTTAAAGATTCTTATTTATTTTTGGTAATGGTATGAGAGACATGAAAATAATTTTGTGTCAAAATTACATCTTGAATAAATATTGTAGTTCTCAAAAGGGTGTCTAATTTCACCCTTGACGTCATCTGAAATTATTTGTGCAGTTTTTGCTCACCTGCTTTTAGGTGTTAGAAGAAATACTTTTTTGATATCTGTGAAATTCTAGCAGTCCCCGTTAGTGTGGCTTTCCTCTCAGGATTTTTCAGTCTGTCAAATGTTTTCTCTGGTCTCCCTGCTTTAAGTCTAATGATGACTTATTAAAAACTTGGTTTGTAAATCTGCACCTAAAAAGCTATTTGTATAGGTCAGATGGCTGATTACTGATCAGAAGGAAGCTAAATATACATGACTGAAGGATTTCTCCATGGCTGTGGAATCTGATCTCTTAACTCTTCTCATTCAGCAAAGTTCAGTATGAAGTAAATGTAGTATCCTGTTGCAAAGGCTATCTTTGATTTCATTTGTCTCACTTGTGGTGGGAGTGTTGAATTAAAGTTACAAGGCTCTTATGGAAGATCCCTCTCCCCCACTTTCATTCCTGGAATGAGTTTTTCAGAGGTTAAACCCAAACTTTGCCAAGTAAATACCAGTCTCTTGGGATGACATGTTGGCACTTTTTTTGTTTTTCTGTACTTGTGTTCTTGACCTGAATCAGCAAAACTTCCTCCTTTCCAGTTCTCCCAGAAGCTGTTTTCCATGCCTGTCACCTACTCTACAGATCTCTGGAGTAGTCTTGGATTTTAATGGTAAGAGTCAGTGGGAAGAGAACACTTAAATTCCTTGCTTTTGGAAGTGGACCTTTTAGAGAGCAACCTTTAATATAATCAATTTTCCTCCTTTAGAATATTAGTAAACCTTTTACAGAGAAAGGTTCATGTTTTAACAGAAAACATAGTAGCTCAATCTAGAGCCTTCTCTCGCAGTTCCAGACACAGGCCTTTTGGGGTGTATAATTAGGGACAGGGCAGAGACGTCACACCAATGGAGTCTCAGAGGTGGCCTTGTGTACTAGCTGCCCTGTAATCATGGTAGGAGCTCTGGGTCTGATTATTGATCCTTGAGTCACTAAGAATGGTACCAGAGTGGCGTCAGTCCAGATGGGGCTGAGGGAGACAAACAGCATTAGCCTTTCCTGTGATTAGGCACTGGATTAGATTAAAGCCTAATCAGATTCTCTGGGCTCTGAGTAAAGTGGTCTTAAATTTGGCACCAGTGGGAGCCACTTGTCAGTCCTGGACTGTGAAGTTTTCTTGCCTGTTAGAGACCAAGTTTCTGCTCCCTGCACCATCCATTTTCTTTTAAATTCTCTTTGGAAAAATTTCCAGTAGGGGGTCTGCTTTGGAAAGGGAGTGGAGGTTGGACTGGGCTAATGCCTAACTTCTCATGGACAGATCAGATCAAAGATTCCTTGTGTGTGTGTTATTCTTAGTAGAGCCCTAGCATCCCATTAAGAGTGAACTGATCCCCACAGCAGCCTTGTGGCATACCCAGCAGGGCGATAATCCCTTTTTATAGCTCAGAGAATGAACACCCTGCAAAGGCAGTGGCCAATCCCAGGCCCTGGCAGTTTGAATCGGGATGCCCTGACTCAGACCTCCTCTCCTGACTCTTTGGTTGGCATTCTTTCTTTTGCATTATGGAAGGTTCAAGGGTGATCACTCAGAGGCCGAGTTTTCACTTTGGAGTGATATAAAGCAGAAATTGTCATGGTCTTGGTCGACATGCAGCAGAACAGGCCTCGTGAATCTTTAGAACAGGAATTCTAACCTTGATTCCAGTTTGAAACTCTTCGGGGAGCTCTTAATAAATACTGATACCGGAGTTACTACCCCAGAGGTTCTGATTTAATTGGTCCGGAGTACAGCTATGCTTCAACACTCGTCTATGATGGTTTTGTCTTCACCTAGGCTCTATCTCCTTTCTGGCTATATTTCCTTTTTACCCACTGACGGAAGAAGTTGAAAAAGAAATTTTTTTAAAATACATCTTTTTTTGGTGTTAGTTCTAGAAGATCTTGTAGATCTTTCTCTCTTTTTAAAAAATTTGATTTATTTATTTTTGGCGATTCTGGGTTTTCACTGCTGCTGCAGGCTCTTCTCTAGTTGCAGGGAGTGGGGGCTACTCTTCAGCTGAGGTGAACAGGTTTTTTGTTGAGGTGACTTCTCTTGTTGTGGAACTTGGGCCCTAGGGCACACAGGCTTCAGTGGTTGTGGCACGTGGGCTCAGTAGTTGCGGCTCCGAGGCTCTAGAGCACAGGTTCAATAGTTATGGCTGACGGGCTTAGTTGCTTTGCATGCAGCATGTGGGGTCTTCCTGGATCAGGGACCAAACCTGTGTCTCCTGGGGAGTACCAGAAGCCCCCAAATTTTGTGAAGTTTTCTTGCCTGTTAGAGACCAAGTTTCTGCTCCTGCACCATCCATTTTCTTTTAAATTCTCTTTGGAAAAATTTCCAGTAGGGGGTCTGCTTTGGAAAGGGAGTGGAGGTTGGACTGGGCTAATGCCTAACTTCTCATGGACAGATCAGATCAAAGATTCCTTGTGTGTGTGTTATTCTTAGTAGAGCCCTAGCATCCCATTAAGAGTGAACTGATCCCCACAGCAGCCTTGTGGCATACCCAGCAGGGCGATAATCCCTTTTTATAGCTCAGAGAATGAACACCCTGCAAAGGCAGTGGCCAATCCCAGGCCCTGGCAGTTTGAATCGGGATGCCCTGACTCAGACCTCCTCTCCTGACTCTTTGGTTGGCATTCTTTCTTTTGCATTATGGAAGGTTCAAGGGTGATCACTCAGAGGCCGAGTTTTCACTTTGGAGTGATATAAAGCAGAAATTGTCATGGTCTTGGTCGACATGCAGCAGAACAGGCCTCGTGAATCTTTAGAACAGGAATTCTAACCTTGATTCCAGTTTGAAACTCTTCGGGGAGCTCTTAATAAATACTGATACCGGAGTTACTACCCCAGAGGTTCTGATTTAATTGGTCCGGAGTACAGCTATGCTTCAACACTCGTCTATGATGGTTTTGTCTTCACCTAGGCTCTATCTCCTTTCTGGCTATATTTCCTTTTTACCCACTGACGGAAGAAGTTGAAAAAGAAATTTTTTTAAAATACATCTTTTTTTGGTGTTAGTTCTAGAAGATCTTGTAGATCTTTCTCTCTTTTTAAAAAATTTGATTTATTTATTTTTGGCGATTCTGGGTTTTCACTGCTGCTGCAGGCTCTTCTCTAGTTGCAGGGAGTGGGGGCTACTCTTCAGCTGAGGTGAACAGGTTTTTTGTTGAGGTGACTTCTCTTGTTGTGGAACTTGGGCCCTAGGGCACACAGGCTTCAGTGGTTGTGGCACGTGGGCTCAGTAGTTGCGGCTCCGAGGCTCTAGAGCACAGGTTCAATAGTTATGGCTGACGGGCTTAGTTGCTTTGCATGCAGCATGTGGGGTCTTCCTGGATCAGGGACCAAACCTGTGTCTCCTGCATTGGCAGGCGAACTCTTCACCACTGAGCTACCAGGGAAGCCCCCAAATTTTTGGTATGTATTAAGACCTAAAGTGAAATCGGTTAAGAAAAAACATGAGCTGGAGAAAAGACTCAATTAAAATAGAGTTTTCCAGTGTTAAGAGCATATACTGTTAACATCAAGAGGAGCTATACATTTATTAAAAATTTAAGAAGAACATCTTGGAAACACTAATTGTCTGTTGAGCCTGTTAAACACCAAAGGCTATATGAGCTAAAGAAAATTAGAGATGAGTCTCTGGCTTTAAGGAATTTTGTAGTGTAATAGTGTTGTGTGTTGGAATCATTTCCTAGTATATACAGACACATAGAGGAAGGGAGGCATTGGTTAGCTGCATAAATATTTGCTTGTCCCACCTAAATCTTTTTGCGGGGAAGCAGGCAGAACATAAACATCTGGAATGAAAATATTTGCTTGTCCAAAAGTTGATTTCCCCAAAGGCCATCACCCCCCTGCACTGAGACTGCCTCTGCCCCTTTCCAGTTAACAGAATACCCTTTTATGTTGCTTATTGGGCCCTAAAATTGAGTCACAGAGGCTCAGGAAAAAGATATTGAAGTGAAAGAGCTGAACTCGGTCCCCGATGTTCAGGCTCAGGACAGCACTGCCGCAATTTCGTATCATCACTGCCTTGCCAGGTGTTGGACGTGACTGAGCCAGGGTTGATCAGATCACGTCTACCCAGGCCACCTCCGCAAAGAAGCCGCAGGAGGTGAAAATATGCCGTAGAAGAGTGTGAGCCTCCTTCCCACAGCTTAGTGACGGTCCCCCTGAGAGCTCTGTTTCCATGCAAGAAACCTTTGAATTTTCAACCTGTGCCAAGTTACAGTCTTTCGCCAATATCCCCCAACTATTTCTAGCAAATTCTTTGGCTGATGTGGCATATAGAACAAAGTCCTATTAACGCCAAACTTATTTCATTCCAGATTCAAGTGGTGGACATTTAGTGTAGGAACATTAATGGAGAGTCAGACTTCAGAGAAGAAATTTCTTTCTGCTGTTAAGTCTTATATTAAACCATGCTTACTCAGAGGCCTCTGGCTGCGGGAAGCGGTGGCGAGGGTGGCACTTGGCAGATGGCTGTAGCTATGGCTTTCTGGAGGCTTGTGTGGGGAGACAATTGTTTGTATATTGGTTTTCATTTCTGTATTGGTCTTATTTTCATCTTCCCGAGGTGCCCAGATGCTATGGTGATAGATTGGTTGGAAACGACTCATTTGTCAGGGTTCCGTGGGGGACGGAGGTTTCCTTCTCGTGTGCAGTGGACTCTAAAATGTTAAATTAGATGGTGAGACATTTCTGTGTGGGTCCCCGTCTGCCAGCCCTCCTGGGTGGATGCCGTCCATCAGCTTGGAGAGAGTCTGGGACTTTTCTGGGCCTGACCTCCTCTCCTTGCATTTTCTCCTGATGCAACCCCCCTATCTTCCTCCTCTGAGCTACTATTTTTTTTTCCCCCTGTCGTTCTTGTTCTAGAAACCGCCTTCATGTGACTGCTGGAATTTGCAGAGCTGATTCGTGTTGGAAACCTAGTTGTCAAACAGGTCTAAACCAGACCTTATGAAATAATGTGGTTGAGCTGATACACGGTGAGAGGAGTATTAACTACCTGCTGCTTATCTGTTTTATTCCAGCTCAACTTTTCCAGAAAACTTACCTTGTTCTTACCACCTGCCAGGCAGTGCCCTAGATGCTGAGCATGCAAAGATGAGGCCTCTGTTCTCAAGTCCCAACATCCAGGCAGACATGTGTGCACACAACTGTAGTACCATGGAGCTGGCCCTGCCATGGGGTGACCAAAGGGCTGGGGTGGAGGTGGGGTCACATCAGAGACCTAAACCGGGGAAAATATGCCGTAGAAGAGTGTGAGCCTCCTTCCCACAGCTTAGTGACGGTCCCCCTGAGAGCTCTGTTTCCATGCAAGAAACCTTTGAATTTTCAACCTGTGCCAAGTTACAGTCTTTCGCCAATATCCCCCAACTATTTCTAGCAAATTCTTTGGCTGATGTGGCATATAGAACAAAGTCCTATTAACGCCAAACTTATTTCATTCCAGATTCAAGTGGTGGACATTTAGTGTAGGAACATTAATGGAGAGTCAGACTTCAGAGAAGAAATTTCTTTCTGCTGTTAAGTCTTATATTAAACCATGCTTACTCAGAGGCCTCTGGCTGCGGGAAGCGGTGGCGAGGGTGGCACTTGGCAGATGGCTGTAGCTATGGCTTTCTGGAGGCTTGTGTGGGGAGACAATTGTTTGTATATTGGTTTTCATTTCTGTATTGGTCTTATTTTCATCTTCCCGAGGTGCCCAGATGCTATGGTGATAGATTGGTTGGAAACGACTCATTTGTCAGGGTTCCGTGGGGGACGGAGGTTTCCTTCTCGTGTGCAGTGGACTCTAAAATGTTAAATTAGATGGTGAGACATTTCTGTGTGGGTCCCCGTCTGCCAGCCCTCCTGGGTGGATGCCGTCCATCAGCTTGGAGAGAGTCTGGGACTTTTCTGGGCCTGACCTCCTCTCCTTGCATTTTCTCCTGATGCAACCCCCATATCTTCCTCCTCTGAGCTACTATTTTTTTTTTCTCCCCCTGTCGTTCTTGTTCTAGAAACCGCCTTCATGTGACTGCTGGAATTTGCAGAGCTGATTCGTGTTGGAAACCTAGTTGTCAAACAGGTCTAAACCAGACCTTATGAAATAATGTGGTTGAGCTGATACACGGTGAGAGGAGTATTAACTACCTGCTGCTTATCTGTTTTATTCCAGCTCAACTTTTCCAGAAAACTTACCTTGTTCTTACCACCTGCCAGGCAGTGCCCTAGATGCTGAGCATGCAAAGATGAGGCCTCTGTTCTCAAGTCCCAACATCCAGGCAGACATGTGTGCACACAACTGTAATACCATGGAGCTGCCCCTGCCATGGGGTGACCAAAGGGCTGGGGTGGAGGTGGGGGTCACATCAGCTTTGATGTGAGCTTGGGGGACAGGTCAGCGCTTCAGGCACATGTGGAGAACACCAGGTGGAATGGACGTGTTGGATAGCAAGAGGCTCCATGTTCTGGATCTGGGGATGTAATACAGGTGTGGCTGTGGGTGGTGAAGTGTGGAATGGCCAAGGTTCCTTCCTGCAGTAGCTAGGGATATCAACAATTGGGGACAGTGAGAAATCCTGGGAGGAAGAGATGAGTTAAATTCCAAACACATTAAAAATAATCCAGAAAACTGTGAAATCTAGGCGGTTGAAAATACGGGTTTAGGACTGGCTGGGGTGATGGCACAGGAGATGTGGATTTAGAAGGAAGGCCTTGTCCAGCCTGCTTTTTCCTTTCGCTGACTGGTTCTGCTGTATCTGGTGGCCCCCTGAGCCCTGCACATAACTCTCGGGCTCATGCAGGCTTGCGGCCCAGCACCCTGTCCTGAGCTGCTGGTCCTCAGTCTCGCCTCCTCCTCCACTACCTCCCTGCTTCAGAGCACTGTCTTCACCAGCCACAGACCCCTTGGTTTCCTCCCTTGCTGGCATCAAGAGTCGGAGCACCTATTTCTTCCCTCTGTTTTCTGATTGTGTATCAGGACCCCTGCGCTGAAGAGCCGGTGCTCTGAGCTGTCTGCTCTGTGATTTCCGGCAGAGAGCCGGAGAGCCAGCCTGAGCATGATGTGTGACTCTTTCCCGGCTTCATGCTGAAGGAGCTCAGCCTCGTAGCAGAACACAGGAGCCCTTCCTCCCCCTGCTTTCTGAAAGTAGGATGCGTACGTCGTCCAGCCTGACCACACGCTATAGATTGGTGGGCTAGCTCCTTCCTCAGTAAAAAGAGAAGGCCACGAGTAGGGGGCGAAGGCGTGGTTTGATCTTCGCAGCTCTGGAGGAAAGGAAAAGGTGGTACGGGGGTGATGGTGCATTTGGTCTTTTCCCTGTGACCACGAGCAGTGACCAGAGAGATCCCACCACGCCTGGCTTCTGGCCAGCCTCTCTCCTCCAGTGGGTGTGTCCTCTTGAAACTAAGCCCCTGACCACTGAACGGAGGGTCATTGCAAAGTCCCTTTGAAATGGCTAAGGTATGTTCAGGTGGCCTTTGCGCCTGGCCGCCTCCAGATTGTCTTCTGATACCTGAGCTCCACCTGCAGCTTCTGATACCTGCAGAAGCCACTCTGGGTCCCAGCCTGAGCCTGGACTTGAAAACAGGCTGGACCGTCGATGGGCAGAGGTGTGGCTGGGGGATTGGAATGCAAGCTTGCAATTTGGGGACAGTGAGAAATCCTGGGAGGAAGAGATGAGTTAAATTCCAAACACATTAAAAATAATCCAGAAAACTGTGAAATCTAGGCGGTTGAAAATACGGGTTTAGGACTGGCTGGGGTGATGGCACAGGAGATGTGGATTTAGAAGGAAGGCCTTGTCCAGCCTGCTTTTTCCTTTCGCTGACTGGTTCTGCTGTATCTGGTGGCCCCCTGAGCCCTGCACATAACTCTCGGGCTCATGCAGGCTTGCGGCCCAGCACCCTGTCCTGAGCTGCTGGTCCTCAGTCTCGCCTCCTCCTCCACTACCTCCCTGCTTCAGAGCACTGTCTTCACCAGCCACAGACCCCTTGGTTTCCTCCCTTGCTGGCATCAAGAGTCGGAGCACCTATTTCTTCCCTCTGTTTTCTGATTGTGTATCAGGACCCCTGCGCTGAAGAGCCGGTGCTCTGAGCTGTCTGCTCTGTGATTTCCGGCAGAGAGCCGGAGAGCCAGCCTGAGCATGATGTGTGACTCTTTCCCGGCTTCATGCTGAAGGAGCTCAGCCTCGTAGCAGAACACAGGAGCCCTTCCTCCCCCTGCTTTCTGAAAGTAGGATGCGTACGTCGTCCAGCCTGACCACACGCTATAGATTGGTGGGCTAGCTCCTTCCTCAGTAAAAAGAGAAGGCCACGAGTAGGGGGCGAAGGCGTGGTTTGATCTTCGCAGCTCTGGAGGAAAGGAAAAGGTGGTACGGGGGTGATGGTGCATTTGGTCTTTTCCCTGTGACCACGAGCAGTGACCAGAGAGATCCCACCACGCCTGGCTTCTGGCCAGCCTCTCTCCTCCAGTGGGTGTGTCCTCTTGAAACTAAGCCCCTGACCACTGAACGGAGGGTCATTGCAAAGTCCCTTTTGAAATGGCTAAGGTATGTTCAGGTGGCCTTTGCGCCCTGGCCGCCCTCCAGATTGTCTTCTGATACCTGAGCTCCACCTGCAGCTTCTGATACCTGCAGAAGCCACTCTGGGTCCCAGCCTGAGCCTGGACTTGAAAACAGGCTGGACCGTACGATGGGCAGACCTCCTGAAAGCTCTGGTTCAGAGCGGTCCCTGCCTGGTGGCAGCCTGGTAGTCCTGCCTCTTTCCATGTTGCCCAAATCGTTCTGACTTTTCCTGTAGTGGTCTGAGCATCCTACAGTCTGGAATATTTAGGCCTGTTCATCCCTCCTTTCCCACTGGAGTAACAGGTGCAGTGCAGCCAGGGATAGTCAAAGCTGTTTTCTCATCATCGTCATTGCCGGACTGAAGAGCACGTGGTGCCTTTCTCCGCCGCGGTCACCGTGTGTTCCGTAGCAACCTGTGTTGAGCTGTTCGGCTTCCTCAGAGAGGCACCGAGAGCTGCCATGTGTTCCTGTTCCTCTGTCCGTGGCTGTCCTGATAGGGTTTATTTACGTTCCCAGAGGCCCTGGTAGCAGCTCCACCAGCTACGTTGAGAGCGGTCCAACTCAACCCCATGCACACGTGCAGCGCTTCCCCCGGGGGACCTGGGCCCGTGCTCCTCTCCAGTCTCGGGGCTGCAGAGACCCCAGCGTCTCACCTTAGCCAGGCGCAGTGGCCACCGGGGGCACAAGGGACTGCAGAGATGACTCTGTGAGGGGGTGACTTCTTTTTTTTTTTAACTGCAGGTAAAATATACATCATATTTATCTTTTAAACCAGTTTAAAGTGTCCCACTCCGTAGCATTAAGTACATTCACAGTGTTGTGTGGTCGTCATCACTGTCCGCTCCAGGACTTTTCATCCCTCGAGACGGAAGCCCAGCTGAGCAGCTGCTTCCTGTCCCCACCCCCACCTCAGCCCCTGGCCACCACTAGTCTGCATTCTGTCTCTGTGTGTTTTTCTATTCTGGACCCTTTGCGGAAAAAAGGGTTCCTCCAATAGGTCACCTTTGTGGTATTCTCAAGGTTCTTCCATGTAGTAGTACGTGTCCGTGTTATTTCCTTTTATGTCTGAGTAATAGTTCTGTGCATGGATGTAGCACATGTTTGACGATTCTCCTGTTGATTAGTACTTGAGATCCTTCTACCTTCGGGCTATTATGGAAAATGCTGCTGTGAACACGCATGTCCTTGTTATTCGGTGGACATGTGTTCTCAGTCCTTTTGGTACATAGGTAAGAGTGGAGTTGCTGGGTGTGTGGTAATTCTGTGTTCAACATATTGCAGAGTTGCCAGTTTCCAAAGCAGAAAACTCTAGAAATACTTGTTTTCATCAGCAGGGTAAGGGGAAGTGGTGACTCTCGGAGCCAAGTGTGCCAGCCCCCTCTGGCATAAGCCAAAGTGGTAATCTGGAGTGAGCCTCAGTGGAGGGCGGCTGGGACCAGCGGCATCAGGAGTGGACAGGGAGGGGCCTCAGAGCCTGGGGAGCTTGAGCGGACTTCACAAGTGCAGGTGTGCCGGTGGGCAGGCCAGGGCCCAGCCCGCAGGGGTGGTTGAGCCGCTCCAGTTTGGTGGGAGTGTGTGATGGGGAGTGTGTGGCGAGGCAGTGGAAGGGTCACAGGGTGGAGTCAGGAGGGCACATACGGGCGTCTGTGGAACATGTTAGGCCTGGAGCCTGGGGTGCTAGCAGATGGTGGCCCACCCCAGGAAGGCAGACTGCCAGTAGAGTAAGGAGGCAGGCCCAGCAGGCTCCCAGGTTAGGAGGATGGCGGGGGGCGGGGAGGGTATGCTGTGATGAGGGAGGGGACGCTTCCCCGGGGTCCAGTGTGGAGGTGCCCACTCTTAGCCCATGGCAAAGTGCTCTCCTGAAATAGAGGTTAAGTTCCAAACAAGCATGTGAGGGGAATCACATGTCGTGGGTCATAGTTTCTAAACTATTATTGAAAACCTCTCCCCCCTTACTCGGAAGCCCAGCTGAGCAGCTGCTTCCTGTCCCCACCCCCACCTCAGCCCCTGGCCACCACTAGTCTGCATTCTGTCTCTGTGTGTTTTTCTATTCTGGACCCTTTGCGGAAAAAAGGGTTCCTCCAATAGGTCACCTTTGTGGTATTCTCAAGGTTCTTCCATGTAGTAGTACGTGTCCGTGTTATTTCCTTTTATGTCTGAGTAATAGTTCTGTGCATGGATGTAGCACATGTTTGACGATTCTCCTGTTGATTAGTACTTGAGATCCTTCTACCTTCGGGCTATTATGGAAAATGCTGCTGTGAACACGCATGTCCTTGTTATTCGGTGGACATGTGTTCTCAGTCCTTTTGGTACATAGGTAAGAGTGGAGTTGCTGGGTGTGTGGTAATTCTGTGTTCAACATATTGCAGAGTTGCCAGTTTCCAAAGCAGAAAACTCTAGAAATACTTGTTTTCATCAGCAGGGTAAGGGGAAGTGGTGACTCTCGGAGCCAAGTGTGCCAGCCCCCTCTGGCATAAGCCAAAGTGGTAATCTGGAGTGAGCCTCAGTGGAGGGCGGCTGGGACCAGCGGCATCAGGAGTGGACAGGGAGGGGCCTCAGAGCCTGGGGAGCTTGAGCGGACTTCACAAGTGCAGGTGTGCCGGTGGGCAGGCCAGGGCCCAGCCCGCAGGGGTGGTTGAGCCGCTCCAGTTTGGTGGGAGTGTGTGATGGGGAGTGTGTGGCGAGGCAGTGGAAGGGTCACAGGGTGGAGTCAGGAGGGCACATACGGGCGTCTGTGGAACATGTTAGGCCTGGAGCCTGGGGTGCTAGCAGATGGTGGCCCACCCCAGGAAGGCAGACTGCCAGTAGAGTAAGGAGGCAGGCCCAGCAGGCTCCCAGGTTAGGAGGATGGCGGGGGGCGGGGAGGGTATGCTGTGATGAGGGAGGGGACGCTTCCCCGGGGTCCAGTGTGGAGGTGCCCACTCTTAGCCCATGGCAAAGTGCTCTCCTGAAATAGAGGTTAAGTTCCAAACAAGCATGTGAGGGGAATCACATGTCGTGGGTCATAGTTTCTAAACTATTATTGAAAACCTCTCATTACCAGGACCCAGGCCCTTGGAAGCTCAAAAGCCAAAATTTAGCTTCTTTCGTTTACTTTCCAGTGGTGGCTTCTCTTCCTTGAAGCAGTGGAAGCCAAGGTCTGGTCTGAGTGGGGAGAGTAATGGGGAGATTAAAGAGATGAGACGAAGTGGGCAGGCAGGTAGAATTGAATATTCGAGGCTTCTGGCTACTGCACTGGCTGGTTTAGGGCCTAGGGTGTGGCGGGAGGGCGGGGCATCGAGGACAAGAAAGGCCAATGGCAGAGCCTCTGGGGCTGGGCAGCTGCTGCGGGGCTGTCCTCTCACCCTAGTGTGCCGGCTCCTAGAGAGAGAGACCCGGGGTCAGGCCACCATGAGCCCCAAGCAGCCCCAGGGGTGCAGACAGAGTTGGGGTGGCCCCTTCACCACACCCATGTTTGGGGGCAGCCTGCATCTGGCTAGAGGCCCCCTTGGAGTACATGGGCTGAGTCAATGCCACCTTATAAACAGCGTTCTAACTTGTCAATGTTAAGGTTTAATGTGATGCCGCAGTGCCCGCCGCCTCCTTGAAGCATCCGGTAATCAGGTAGCATACTCCCAGTTTATAGATCAAGGCTTAGAAAAAAAGTGATTTTCGAACGTCCGTGATTAGGAAGAGATAGAACTGGGACACACACCTGGGACTTCTGACTCTGGACTCCACATCCCTTTTACTTTCTTCTCCTTCTTGGGGAGGCTCTCTGGGACTGGGGCTCATCTCTTCCTGCCCTCTCTTTGTTAGAACAGATGAGAGTCTTGGGGGCATGAGATCCTGGGGAAGGATCAGGTCATGTCTGATTGTCACACAGGTGGCTTTCTCTCTCGAGGTTCTGGTCAAGTAGGAGACGGATCTGTTTTCCATGCCTCTGTCAAGGCCATTCTGGCCCCCCAACCATCTAAGCTCCTTTCTGGGCAGTAGCTTCTCAAAGAGCCAGCCCACATCTAAAGTCTACTGAGATTTTTGGGGGGAGTCAAGCCTCAATTCTGTCGAGGCAGAGTTTTTGCATCTCCGGCTGCGGCCTCGGCTTTCAGCAAATGGTAAATGCTACTTGAGGGCAACATTCAATTATGAAAATCTATTTCTCTTGCCGCATTCAAAAAGTCTCCTAATGTGCCTTTGTGCACTCACAAATTTAGTGACACATCACTAAATGTGTATGTGGTTGCCATGGGAATGTCTCTCTTCTCACATGGCATTCCAAGAGCAAGAGAAGGGAAGTTTTCTTTGTGAAGAGAAGCAGAGCAGAACTTGGCTAATTGTCAGCGCACGAATCCCCAAACTGTCATTCTTCCCTGACTACCTGTCTCCTGCTTCCTGCCAGCAGCATAATGGTGGAAGCCAGATCCGCCTGCTCTGTTTCCTGAGAAATTTCATGAGCAGTGTTCTTAACTTTTATGCTGGGCACGCACCAGGAAGAACCCCAGGACTCTTGAGTTTCCAGCCAGCTTAGATAGGGTACCTTCTGCACTGGCTAGCACGCGCCACTCGCAAGCACTTAATTCTCAAGAGAAACCCTTGGCACCGGTTTCTTTGCAGAATGTGTGGGCCGAGGGGGTCTTCCAAAGACGCTTTGTGTTTTCCACCAGAGACTTTTGAGTTTCTGTCGTCATGACCAGTGCACCATACGATGGCATACAGAGCACACCGATATTTAATACTAAAAGTGAACACTGAAAGTGTTAATCACTCTATCGTGTCCAATTCTTTGTCCAGGTTCCTCGACTACTGAAGTAGATTGCCATTCCCTTCCCGAGGGATCTTCCCAATCCAGGGATTGAACCCAGGTCTCCTGCAGTGTAGGCAGATTCTTTACCATCTGAGCCACCAGGAAAGCCCAGTGTTTAATACTAAGGTACCTTTTAAATGTCAGAAGTCCCAATATTTTCCGGTAGTGATGCAAATCCACGGAATATGGGGAGAGATGTTGAAGGACCTCAGGGACCTAGGTCTAGCTGTTGCCTTCCTATCTCCCTGGCTCACCCTGGCCCCATTTTCTCTCTGTAGACTTTCTTGACTGAGCCTCTCTATGGTCAAAGAAGCCTTTGTATTTCTGGACTTTATAGGCAACTCCTAAGGGGATCCTTGATCCATTTGGTTGACCCTCGGACAGCACCTGCTTTCCCAGTCTTTTTTTTTTTTTTGCGGGGGTGGGGGAGGGAGGGGGATGAGCGGGCCACTTCCATTGGTCTTTCATTTGTCTCGTTTCATCCGTCTTTGTTCTTTGGCCTGTGTGGGCCTCCCATCGTGTTGGCGTCTATTGTCGCAGAGAACCGGCTCTGGGCGCATGCGCTCCAGAGCTCCAGCTCGGTAGTTGGACGCATCAGTCCAGCCGCTTCGTGGCATGTGGGATCCTCCCAGGCCAGGGATCAAACCGGCGCCCCTTGCACTGCAAGGCGGTGTCCTTACCCACTGGACCACCAGGGAAGCCCTGCTTTCCTAATCTTGAGGCTGGGGAGCTGTTTCAGTCGTTCTGAAGTTCCAGTTGATGGGGCTTCTTGCTGCTGTAGTTTGCCAGTGGTGAACTCTGAGATGGGAGCCTCTGCCTCTTGCCCTGAACACCCGCCTGGGAACCTCGCTGTCCTTTCCATTCTCAGCTGCTCCCTGTTTCTCTGTGGGCCCCGCTGTCCTGTGGAGGCTCTGCTGTCATTTCCCAGATAAGAGATGCTGTCCGGGTTCCAGAGCCCATCTGCCCGTGGCATCTAGTACACGCATGGTTTCTTGGCTACGGCATCCCAGAGGGCTGGCCTCCCTGCCTCCAAGGGGACCTCGGGGTTCCTGGGGTTCTGAGAGCCTGTCTGCTGCTCTTCTCCAGCTGCCCCGCCTCTGATGGAAGGAGCCGGCTCCTGTCCAGGGTAACAGGGTGAGCCCAGAGGTTGAGCATATTCCAGCCTTTTTGCTTCTAATGTTGAAAGCCCAGGTTGCCCATAACTTGACCAGGACTGTGCTGGCCCATAACTTGCCCGTAGCTGTGCTGGCTCCCAAGAAGACCTGTAGCCATTGGCCAGGCCGAGTTGCCAAAGTGATGGAACAGAGTCAAAAAGCAGAGGGTGTGAATACTGGCAGCCCCCACATATACATACCTGCATCCCCAGAGCAGCTGGGCTCCTGTGGGTCTCTGCTTACCCTGGCCATGAGGCAGGTCTTTTCTGCCATGAGGCAGGTTGTCTCCCTTGCCTTTAAAAGTCAGGTCCTCAGCATTGTTTCTTACCCTACACTTATTTCTCCTGCCCTCAAGGGACGGATGGATGAAGAGGCATCTGGTTCATTGCTGGGCTGTGACCTTGGTGAACGTGTGTAGGTTTGCCGAGAGCTGAAGGATCTAATGAGAAACTGTAGGAGTTTGGAGCCTTTTGTTCCCAGGTCAGTGCCTGGTGCCCATGGTGTCGCGGCTCTCACAGATCCGTGGGGCTGCTGCTGAGCTTGTTTTGAGCTAGTTTGTGGGGAGTATTGAGAGTTCCTGAGAGAGACCAGGTCAGCCGCTGTCCGCTTGACTCTGTGGCCTAACCGCGTCTCTCCTCAAGCAAGGGGCAGGGCCTTCTCACCAGAGGACGCTCTCTTTGGGACAACACAGAACTCATCTCTGACATTTCCCATCCTGAGTTCTCTTTCTGCCATTTTAGACTCTGACAAATCTGCCACACTTGGATATATAAACGGCTGTTAGGAGAGCTGGCTGCCCTCTTTTCCTCTTGGCTTGTGCACGTAAATATCAATTTAGTCCATACAGAAGAGAAATAAAAGAGGCTTGGTTGTCTCCCTAATCCACACACCCTGTAATTCGCTGTCCGGGTTCCAGAGGGGCATGACACGCATGGTTTCTTGGCTACGGCATCCCAGAGGGCTGGCCTCCCTGCCTCCAAGGGGACCTCGGGGTTCCTGGGGTTCTGAGAGCCTGTCTGCTGCTCTTCTCCAGCTGCCCCGCCTCTGATGGAAGGAGCCGGCTCCTGTCCAGGGTAACAGGGTGAGCCCAGAGGTTGAGCATATTCCAGCCTTTTTGCTTCTAATGTTGAAAGCCCAGGTTGCCCATAACTTGACCAGGACTGTGCTGGCCCATAACTTGCCCGTAGCTGTGCTGGCTCCCAAGAAGACCTGTAGCCATTGGCCAGGCCGAGTTGCCAAAGTGATGGAACAGAGTCAAAAAGCAGAGGGTGTGAATACTGGCAGCCCCCACATATACATACCTGCATCCCCAGAGCAGCTGGGCTCCTGTGGGTCTCTGCTTACCCTGGCCATGAGGCAGGTCTTTTCTGCCATGAGGCAGGTTGTCTCCCTTGCCTTTAAAAGTCAGGTCCTCAGCATTGTTTCTTACCCTACACTTATTTCTCCTGCCCTCAAGGGACGGATGGATGAAGAGGCATCTGGTTCATTGCTGGGCTGTGACCTTGGTGAACGTGTGTAGGTTTGCCGAGAGCTGAAGGATCTAATGAGAAACTGTAGGAGTTTGGAGCCTTTTGTTCCCAGGTCAGTGCCTGGTGCCCATGGTGTCGCGGCTCTCACAGATCCGTGGGGCTGCTGCTGAGCTTGTTTTGAGCTAGTTTGTGGGGAGTATTGAGAGTTCCTGAGAGAGACCAGGTCAGCCGCTGTCCGCTTGACTCTGTGGCCTAACCGCGTCTCTCCTCAAGCAAGGGGCAGGGCCTTCTCACCAGAGGACGCTCTCTTTGGGACAACACAGAACTCATCTCTGACATTTCCCATCCTGAGTTCTCTTTCTGCCATTTTAGACTCTGACAAATCTGCCACACTTGGATATATAAACGGCTGTTAGGAGAGCTGGCTGCCCTCTTTTCCTCTTGGCTTGTGCACGTAAATATCAATTTAGTCCATACAGAAGAGAAATAAAAGAGGCTTGGTTGTCTCCCTAATCCACACACCCTGTAATTCTCACCCGGAAAACCTGGCTCTCCTGTTTCAAATCAGTTTTATAGCTAAGGCTAAAGAGAGGCTTTATTGCTCTTATCTGAACTTGTTTTAAAACTTATTTTTTCACTTGTCTGTTTAGTAAGAACCCCTCAGAGGAGAACTGGAGGGGATTGGCTTGGGAGAAAGGGAGTAAATGACCACAGCAGGAGTCAGTGAGAGAAGCTAGTCCTGGAGAGATTTCCACCTGCTGAACACTTGGAGTGGAGTCCACCAGCTAATGAGCGCACATTATAGAAACCAGCGCATGTCGAGAACTGGAGGCCAGCCATGGCTGGATTCTGAAGTGCTCGTTAGAAACCCCCTCCCATCCTTTCTCCTGTCCCAGAGGGGCGTGCAGACCCACCTTTGCTGAGGCTCCTGCAATCGGGCCCAGAGAATCAGAAAGACAAACTTCCCAGCTTGAGACACAAGAGGGTTCCTGTTCTCCCGGGCCTGGACCCTGCACTTGCTAGGCTCTTCAACTCTCAGCCTCTCTCTCAGCTCACTGACTTCAAATGGGGCTAGAAGGGTTGCTCCTGGCTTCTTGTGGCCCTGCAGGTAGCCGAGGTAGACAGACCCCTCTCCCCACTCTGTCCTTGGCATTTGTGAGCAGCCTCCCGGCAGGTGGGAAGCACACCCCACTCCCAGCCCTGTGGCTGAGACTCCTCGGTGTGGGGCAGTGTCCATCTCTTCTGTGTCTGCAGGGCCGGGACCCGAGGTGAAAGATGCTCCGTTTCTTCACGGCAGATGCTCTTTGCAAGGAGAGACTAACGTGTGTCCCTCTGCGTCTTGTCACTGAACAGGTCTCACAGAATGAACCCACTCCTCCGTTAACTTTAAACAGTCGTTCTGCCTGTTAGAGGGCATTCTAATCCTCTGCTGGCCAGGGCCCTAGGTCAGCTGTGAGAAAGAAGGAAGGAGGTGCCCTGTGGGGGAGAATCTGTGCCTCGGGGTTTATCTCAGGGGTCCACCACTCCTGGGTGGGGGAATTTAGAAAAGCACTTGTTCCATCTGTGATGTGTTAGCAAGTGGGTAGAGAGGCAGGGGAGACCCTGTGTCTGCCTGTGGTGGCAGAGGCTGGCCTGAGCAGGGATTGCTGAGTGCTCTGGGACCCAGAGGGCTGATCCAGCTGGATCACCCAGAGTCACGGGGCTCTTGTCTTTCTGATGTTGTTGTTGAATTGCTCAGTTGTGTCCGATTCTTTGCAGCCCCGTGGACTGCAGCATGCCAAGCTTCCCTGTCCGTCACTGTCTCCCACAATCTGTCCCTTCATAACAGCTCCTGACGCCTAAGAGTCTGCCCGGCTGACCCCAAGGAACCGGGAGACCCTGTGCTCCCGGCTGTGTGCTGAGGAACCTGCGCCTCCTGCTGGGGCTGGAAGGGCCATGTGGTTCTCAGCAGAGGCCTCCCCTACTCCCACCTCAAGGCAACTGCCGCCTTCTGGGTTGCAGTTGGGAAACAGAGGGCTTCTCTGAGTGATACTAAGACTCTTGTGAGTCCTCCTTGCTGCCAAAGACGTCTGCTCCATGAGGCAGAGTGGCATTCTTCTGGGGAGTGAGACTCTGCTAATGTGTTCTCAGGTTCTGTTCCAGCTGGCGTCTGCCGTTCCCGCCCCACGGGCTGGAAGGCCCCCAGCACCCACTCAGGCATGGGGCTGAGCCACTGGCAGCGCTTGGCACGAGGCTTTTAGCAGAGACTGAAGCCTGCTGCCCGTCTCCAGTCAGATTGTCTTTTCCTCTGGCTCGATGGTTCTTGTGAGCTGGGACCAGAGCCTCACGAGGCACTGTCCTGAGGGGGCTTTGTCCTGAGCAGAGCTTGGCTGGCCTCCCACCAACATGCAGGTTGAATTGCAGGCTTCAAACAAGGTGCTTAATCACTGCCTGTTTCCTTTTCTGTACAATGGGACCATCCTTAGGGTAGGAGATGGTATCAAGTGCAGATCAACATTAGCATCTATCACATCTCCTCAGCTGAGACCCCTGCACACTGCCCCACGTTGCTGACCATGGCCCAGCTCAGCAAGGGACTTAGAGGATACCATATTTGTGTGCTGTGATGTGGCTGCTGTGCACGGCTCACTCAGATACCTTCTAACCAGACGTGTGTTACCCTGCCGTGGATGAAGTCCGGGTGGGGAGTGCCACCGATGCCCTGATTCTCCTGAACACTCTTGCATGTAGTGGGTGTCAGTGTTCTGAGCTGAAGAGTCATGTCAGTGTGGGTATTGGTCTTAAGCTGCTTTCTCCAAAGCCAGACTGCCATGGCTAGCCTCAGGGTCCCCCTAGTCGCGCTCCTGGGGGAAATTTGCCAAGTGGTGTGGCTCTTTTCGAGGGCACAAGAGGTGAGGCATGTTTGGGAGGGGTATGGGGAACTGCTCGCTCTCTCTCTGAAACCTGCTGTCTGTCTCTTCCAGTGCTTCTCACCTGCGGTGGATTTGCCCCACCTGCTGGGGCTGGAAGGGCCATGTGGTTCTCAGCAGAGGCCTCCCCTACTCCCACCTCAAGGCAACTGCCGCCTTCTGGGTTGCAGTTGGGAAACAGAGGGCTTCTCTGAGTGATACTAAGACTCTTGTGAGTCCTCCTTGCTGCCAAAGACGTCTGCTCCATGAGGCAGAGTGGCATTCTTCTGGGGAGTGAGACTCTGCTAATGTGTTCTCAGGTTCTGTTCCAGCTGGCGTCTGCCGTTCCCGCCCCACGGGCTGGAAGGCCCCCAGCACCCACTCAGGCATGGGGCTGAGCCACTGGCAGCGCTTGGCACGAGGCTTTTAGCAGAGACTGAAGCCTGCTGCCCGTCTCCAGTCAGATTGTTTTTTCCTCTGGCTCGATGGTTCTTGTGAGCTGGGACCAGAGCCTCACGAGGCACTGTCCTGAGGGGGCTTTGTCCTGAGCAGAGCTTGGCTGGCCTCCCACCAACATGCAGGTTGAATTGCAGGCTTCAAACAAGGTGCTTAATCACTGCCTGTTTCCTTTTCTGTACAATGGGACCATCCTTAGGGTAGGAGATGGTATCAAGTGCAGATCAACATTAGCATCTATCACATCTCCTCAGCTGAGACCCCTGCACACTGCCCCACGTTGCTGACCATGGCCCAGCTCAGCAAGGGACTTAGAGGATACCATATTTGTGTGCTGTGATGTGGCTGCTGTGCACGGCTCACTCAGATACCTTCTAACCAGACGTGTGTTACCCTGCCGTGGATGAAGTCCGGGTGGGGAGTGCCACCGATGCCCTGATTCTCCTGAACACTCTTGCATGTAGTGGGTGTCAGTGTTCTGAGCTGAAGAGTCATGTCAGTGTGGGTATTGGTCTTAAGCTGCTTTCTCCAAAGCCAGACTGCCATGGCTAGCCTCAGGGTCCCCCTAGTCGCGCTCCTGGGGGAAATTTGCCAAGTGGTGTGGCTCTTTTCGAGGGCACAAGAGGTGAGGCATGTTTGGGAGGGGTATGGGGAACTGCTCGCTCTCTCTCTGAAACCTGCTGTCTGTCTCTTCCAGTGCTTCTCACCTGCGGTGGATTTGCCCCACCTCCCCGCACATCTGGCACTGTCTGGGGACATACTTTTTTTAACTTTTATTTTACTTTTAACTTTTACAGAGTTTCGTTCTTTACAGTGGGGACATTTTTAGATGTCATAACTGGAGATGCTGTTGGCATCCAGAGGGTAGAGGCCAGAGATGTTGATAAACATTGACATTGTACAGAACAGCTTCCCACAACAGAGAATTATCCAGCCCAAAATGTCAATAGTGCCGAGGTTGAGAAACCCTGATCTATGTCCGGCTGGACCAAGAGAGAATTCAGGGAGTCCTAAGGATTGTCGAGCAGCAGCCTCCTGAATCCTTCATTCCTTCCCAACCCCCAACAGTAATCTTCTCTTTCGGATGGGCTTTGCAGCTGTGGACAAATTAAACCCTCCGAGTCTTCGTTTTCATTCCTGTACCCAGGGATCCTAGGGGTTGCCTTTCCAGAGGAAGGTCTGCCAGAGACTTCACATCTGATGTAGAGCTTGTTGTCTTAGGGGACCCCAGGCTGCTGTACAGATTCTCAAGGCACCTGACTCCTTCCAGAGGGCAAGGCTTTGTAAAAGGAAAGCAGTTCTGACTTGTGTTTGGAAGGCACTGCTGAGTCGGATCCAGCTCTGAGTTAAGGAAGCGCCGTCCCACAGGGTGGGTGGGCATTCACCCTCCAGCCCTCCCAGGTCCCAGGACTGTGCTGTTGCCAAAGCAGTGGCTGTTTTCTCTCCTCCAAATAATTGTCCTTTCTTTATGCTTAGCGAGCTTCTGCTTTAATCTGTGTGTGGCCACGTTGGGAAGCCTGACTTGACGGCAGAGGCCAGGGGATGTAATCTTCTCACGTTTAGGCTGTAAATTTTCCGTGGTTCCAAAGTGCTGTGGAGTTCACCGGAACACATGCTGTCCTCTGGTAATTGAAGTGGCTTAAAACAAAGCCAGGCCTTATTGGTTTGAAATAAACCATCTTGTGAGCTAGGCTATTGTACAATGAAAAGAAAACTTAGGGCCTGTCTCTGATTGACGGCTCCAGCCTGTTTTATCCCCAGAGGTCACGGATTAAGGGATTCATTTACCATAGGATCTTGGGCAAATCTTTTAACTTCTTCAGATCCGAGTTTCATCACCAAAATGTGGAGCCCAAACTGGGACCTCAGAGTCTCCTTCCTACTGCAGCCGCCTGCTCAGCTCCTGGGTTTGATAGAACTTAGGCAGGGTATGTGTGGTGGATTACTGTTCCCCGAGGGCTAAACCCCGCCCTTCCGAAAGGTGAGAATGACCTGCAGAAGTGAGCCCCCCTCCCCGTCACCACAAGCCTCAGATACTCTCAAAATACCACATGACTGGTTCAGTTACATAGAACTGGCCAGTGCTTGTAGTTGAAATCTCTTCCTGGCTTCATGGGAGTGAGCTGAGTTTGACAAATACGAACAGAAAACTTCTCTGGTGGTTTCCCGGGCCCTTGGGGACAGGGATGATCGATGTGTGGGGCAGCATGAGGGTAGCGAGAAGACAGGTGCTTCCTCCCATGTCCTCCATCAGCTCCTGTTTTCTCTCTCGGCTCTATTGTCAGTCTCAGATCAGGGGTGCTGACTTCCAGTCTATTGGTCGAAATCTCTTCCTTGTTTAAAAGCCTCTGGAAAATGCCAATTTTCCCTCAGGGACTTGTGCCAGTAGTTAATAGGACAATATAAAGAAATTCAATCTTACTAAAACCTTAATTCTCCTGCTACTGTTTGACTTAAAAAACATCTTATGCTTGAGTCTGGCAATGCGAGATAGCTTCTCTGGAGGTGGGAGATCAGCCCGGGGCCTGGACTGGGGGTCCCCAGGCTTCTGAGATCAGAGGTGATGAATCCAGTGGGCTACACAGCCCTTTGGGAGGGTCATAGGTTGGGATGATCGTGTCCTTTTAAAAAGCATCATGCCATTATACAGCTGCAGGGGCATTTGGCACCTCCCCCAGGATGAGTGATTTGCTGGTTTTAGCCATGCTTCACCAATGTTTTAGCTGAAACCCACTCCTCAGCTCTATAGGGTCAACTTCGTATTTGAAATAACCAAGCCTGTGTGTTAAATTTCTTCTGGGTCTCTACCTAATGCAGGGAATTCCGTGTGTGTTTCTCTGCTGTCGTCAGGCTGTGTTGCTCGTGTTTGCTTAATTGTAGTGGTTCCTTTGAAGGTGCTGTTAGGAGTGGAAACTGAAGGAAGTGTTCGATCACGACCACGCTGGCATCTGGCTGTTTAGATTCACTGCTCAGGCGGAAGTCACAGAGAGAGAGAGGTGTTTGCTTAATTGGTAGGGTATGTGTGGTTGATTACTGTTCCCCGAGGGCTAAACCCCGCCCTTCCGAAAGGTGAGAATGACCTGCAGAAGTGAGCCCCCCTCCCCGTCACCACAAGCCTCAGATACTCTCAAAATACCACATGACTGGTTCAGTTACATAGAACTGGCCAGTGCTTGTAGTTGAAATCTCTTCCTGGCTTCATGGGAGTGAGCTGAGTTTGACAAATACGAACAGAAAACTTCTCTGGTGGTTTCCCGGGCCCTTGGGGACAGGGATGATCGATGTGTGGGGCAGCATGAGGGTAGCGAGAAGACAGGTGCTTCCTCCCATGTCCTCCATCAGCTCCTGTTTTCTCTCTCGGCTCTATTGTCAGTCTCAGATCAGGGGTGCTGACTTCCAGTCTATTGGTCGAAATCTCTTCCTTGTTTAAAAGCCTCTGGAAAATGCCAATTTTCCCTCAGGGACTTGTGCCAGTAGTTAATAGGACAATATAAAGAAATTCAATCTTACTAAAACCTTAATTCTCCTGCTACTGTTTGACTTAAAAAACATCTTATGCTTGAGTCTGGCAATGCGAGATAGCTTCTCTGGAGGTGGGAGATCAGCCCGGGGCCTGGACTGGGGGTCCCCAGGCTTCTGAGATCAGAGGTGATGAATCCAGTGGGCTACACAGCCCTTTGGGAGGGTCATAGGTTGGGATGATCGTGTCCTTTTAAAAAGCATCATGCCATTATACAGCTGCAGGGGCATTTGGCACCTCCCCCAGGATGAGTGATTTGCTGGTTTTAGCCATGCTTCACCAATGTTTTAGCTGAAACCCACTCCTCAGCTCTATAGGGTCAACTTCGTATTTGAAATAACCAAGCCTGTGTGTTAAATTTCTTCTGGGTCTCTACCTAATGCAGGGAATTCCGTGTGTGTTTCTCTGCTGTACGTCAGGCTGTGTTGCTCGTGTTTGCTTAATTGTAGTGGTTCCTTTGAAGGTGCTGTTAGGAGTGGAAACTGAAGGAAGTGTTCGATCACGACCACGCTGGCATCTGGCTGTTTAGATTCACTGCTCAGGCGGAAGTCACAGAGGAGAGAGAGGAGGAGTGATACAATAACTCAGGTCATAACCAGGCAGGGGAAAGGTCTCATGTGTGGGATCCCATCGGAAGATGGATCCAAGGGCTTTCAGCCTTCAAAACAAGAGCGCATCCTGGCCACGCTCAGCATTACCCAGTGTCCGTAAACCCTTTCCTAGGAGTGAAGGAACTTTGAGACAGAGAAAGCTGCCCTCAACACATGCCTTTTTCCAGAGGTTGGAGAGAAGGAAGGGCAAGGGTGATGGGGGGCGATGGATGGAGAACTGGCAGTGAAAGAACAGTGCGGTGAAGCTAGGCCCTGAGGCTTGACGTGGTGGGACCTTCCCTTTTCCTTGGGAGATGCTTACCTTCTACTGAATCATCCATATACACAGCAATTTATGGTCTTCATTATTCTTCAGCAAGAAATAATTTCCTGCTCATCTGTCACTTTAAGACTAAGGGCCCTCAACTCCCTGTGCTGAGAGTATAGTAGCTTGTACATCAGTTCTATTTATGTCCCATGGGGGAGCTCTGGGGGCTGCCCTTTGACAAACACACACAAAAAGAGATTGATACAGAAAGAGCCATAGAAAAATGAGAAGGCAGGGCCAGGGAACTCGGTAACCTCGTGTTAGGCCCTGTTACCCACAGGGGCTTTGGCCTCGATGAGTAATTGGCGGCTACCACTGCCTTCCTGCTGTATGTCATCCACACTGTAGAATAAAACTCCCATGTAACTTGTACTGCGAGTCACCCGTCCTGTCGTGTGGTCAGGGGAATTGAACCCTAGGCTTTGGCCTGCCTCTAAATGGAGGGGAGACCACATGCAGAGCCTGGCGTACCACGTGGCCACCTGCTCAATTTGAGGCCTCACCCACTGAAGGAGCACTTATGGCCAGGCTCCTGTTGTGCACCTCCCCATTCCCCATGCCCACTTCCCTGCCCCCCAGGGCCTTGAATGGTCTAAGTAAGACTGCATCCCCTCCTGTCCAAGAACACCTGGTCTCATTCTGGGTGGCTTGGCAGATGTCAGTTGATCAAAGCCACAACTCAGTAACCACTGCCAGGGAGTGGGCCTTTTCCGTACATTAGGAATCTCTACCGTGGTTCTAGCCAACAGAGATGGCTCTCCTGTGTTACAGTTTGAGGAAGCTGAGGCTCAGAGATGTTAAGCATGCCCAGAGTCACACAGCTAGAAAATGGCAGAACCAGATTCGGAGTCTTGGTTATCCCGTTTTGCCCTCGATCATAATATGTACAAACTATAGACTCCATGAGTCAGCGTGAGGGTAGAGGGGGCTGGGGGCTTCCTGGGAATGAAGGGCGGTGGCCCCGGGATTGGAATGAGCCTGGTAAGGAGACAACTCACTGTTCCTCCAACCTGCCTCCTGATGTCCTTTCTTTTCTCTGAGGTTCCTTAGTCCATTACTTCATGTATAACCTTTCTTTTTTCTTTCTTGTGGTCTTTAAAATAGTCTTAAAGGGACTTCCTTGGTGATTCAGTGGCTAAGACTCTGCTTTCCCAATGCAAGGGGTCTGGGTTTGATTCCTGGTCAGGGAACTAGCTCTCACATGTTACAACTAAGGGTTCACATGCTGTAACTAGAGATCCTGCATGCTACAATGAAGATCGAAGGTGCTGCATGCTGCAACTAAGACCTGGCACAGCCAAATAAATAAATTTTTTTAAAAATTTTTTTTAAATAAAATAAAACTGTCCTAAAAAATGGCCTCTTCTTTCTAGATGCAGAAACTGAGGCTCATGGGTAGGGTCCTGTCCAAGATAGTGTAGGGGTTTTCAATGTCTCCGAAATCTCAGCTTGGCTATTACTTGAGAGGGACCCTGTCTGTCCTGCATACCCCGCCTCGTTCCTGAGCCCAAGCCTCAGAGGGGAAAGCATTAGGAAGGGTGAGAGCCATCGTAGGGCCAAGGGTGCTCACTCGTTCCCAGCATCTGCCAGAGGACTTAGGTGTGGAGTCACCTGCTTGCCTGGATGTTCCTGGTGTCACACATATGCATCCAGCTGGGACTCGAGAGTGACTTGGCGAGCCTGAGTCTGCAGGGCTTGGGGGTTTATCTTGTTGCTGAGATGGTGCCTGGGCAGCCTGCCTGGTCGGGGCCCCCTTGCTCTGCATCACTGTCTCCCAGCCGTTGTCCCACTCCCCGTGCCCCAGAGAGTCAGGCCTCCTTGTGACCCTGCCTCTGTAGACCCCATGGCTCCATCCTCCCACCCCGCCCCACATCTAGAATCGCCTCTCACCTGGCTGACTTGGGAAGCTTCCCATTTGGTCCTCAGGCTATAATTTTCTGCGGGACATGCTTCATGACCTAAAAAGCCCGAGGCTGGCTACATCCTTCTCAAGCCCTCCAACAGGCAGCCGCAGTCTCTCTGGGGAGCAGGCTGGCATAACTTCCTCCAGCGAACTGAGTCGGTTGGAGGTGGAGTGAGGTGGGGTACGGAGACATTGCTTTTAGAAACCTAAATCCTAAAAAAGGTAATTCATACGAAATCCTTTCCTTTAATCATAGAAGTCAGATGCTGTATGAGCACTGATAGAGCAGCTTTCGAGCTTTGCTGATTGCACAGTCCTCGGTGAGTCCATTGATGCTGTGATCCCAAAGCAGGGCTGGGTCTGCCAGCGGGATGTGCCCAGTGATGTGCTGGAGCTGAGTTGTGAGAGCCGTTAAATTTTCAGAAGTTTTGTGAGCTGATTGTTAAAAGAGCCATTGTGTTTAAATGTATAAATCTACAATTAAATTATACTAAAAGAAAAGGTAGCAATACTCAAACCTCATTACTTCCTAATTATTTTACTCCGCTTCTTATTATTTATCTATGCTTTTAGGTCACTCATGTCTATCGAGTCTGTATATAATGATGTGCTGCTGTATCTCTCTCATCAGAGGGTTGATATGGAATATTTACACCACAGCAATTGGCCATCCCTACACATGTCCTGCATACCCCGCCTCGTTCCTGAGCCCAAGCCTCAGAGGGGAAAGCATTAGGAAGGGTGAGAGCCATCGTAGGGCCAAGGGTGCTCACTCGTTCCCAGCATCTGCCAGAGGACTTAGGTGTGGAGTCACCTGCTTGCCTGGATGTTCCTGGTGTCACACATATGCATCCAGCTGGGACTCGAGAGTGACTTGGCGAGCCTGAGTCTGCAGGGCTTGGGGGTTTATCTTGTTGCTGAGATGGTGCCTGGGCAGCCTGCCTGGTCGGGGCCCCCTTGCTCTGCATCACTGTCTCCCAGCCGTTGTCCCACTCCCCGTGCCCCAGAGAGTCAGGCCTCCTTGTGACCCTGCCTCTGTAGACCCCATGGCTCCATCCTCCCACCCCGCCCCACATCTAGAATCGCCTCTCACCTGGCTGACTTGGGAAGCTTCCCATTTGGTCCTCAGGCTATAATTTTCTGCGGGACATGCTTCATGACCTAAAAAGCCCGAGGCTGGCTACATCCTTCTCAAGCCCTCCAACAGGCAGCCGCAGTCTCTCTGGGGAGCAGGCTGGCATAACTTCCTCCAGCGAACTGAGTCGGTTGGAGGTGGAGTGAGGTGGGTACGGAGACATTGCTTTTAGAAACCTAAATCCTAAAAAAGGTAATTCATACGAAATCCTTTCCTTTAATCATAGAAGTCAGATGCTGTATGAGCACTGATAGAGCAGCTTTCGAGCTTTGCTGATTGCACAGTCCTCGGTGAGTCCATTGATGCTGTGATCCCAAAGCAGGGCTGGGTCTGCCAGCGGGATGTGCCCAGTGATGTGCTGGAGCTGAGTTGTGAGAGCCGTTAAATTTTCAGAAGTTTTGTGAGCTGATTGTTAAAAGAGCCATTGTGTTTAAATGTATAAATCTACAATTAAATTATACTAAAAGAAAAGGTAGCAATACTCAAACCTCATTACTTCCTAATTATTTTACTCCGCTTCTTATTATTTATCTATGCTTTTAGGTCACTCATGTCTATCGAGTCTGTATATAATGATGTGCTGCTGTATCTCTCTCATCAGAGGGTTGGTATGGGAATATTTACACCACAGCAATTGGCCATCCCTACACATCAGGGCTTTATTTATTGTTTTGATGATTAGACTTAGGAAAGTGGCGGAGAAAATGTTAATAGTGTTGAGTGGACTTTAAAAATGTACCATAAAAAGCACAAAGAGTTGAAAATGACATTTTTCTGGTTTTCAAAACCTGTCACCCTATTCAGCAGAGAATCCACTCACACCACTGACAGAAAAATGAAATTCTGGTATGCCTTTGTTATTTCATTTTTGTCTTATGATTTAAGGTCAACAAAAATCTTGGCCAGTGCTTGCGTGGGAACTACACCTCTGTCAGCACATGCTAGGGTTTGCTGCTGGTTCCACGTATTCTACCAGCTCCCTGCCTTTGACAGGCATGCTCCAGCCCCCTTTCATTCACTGACTAACTGATTTAACAAATGTATTGTGTACTGGATGCCAAGTACCAGAGACACAGCAGTGAACAAAACAATCAGCAGAATAACTCCACTTTCAGACCCTTCCTTTCCAAGGCATGAGAGTTCCCTCTCAGAGTCTCGATCTCCCCCACCCAGGGTGAGCCCTGTCTCCATTCCGGTCAGTCTTTCAACTGTGCGCTGCTTGGGACAAGCCTTGGCTTGACGAGGTCAGAATCTTGTATGAAGGGCTTGGAACTTGAATGAAGGCCTGGGATTGAATACTGAAGCAGCTTTTGGGACAAAGCCAGTAAGAGGGAAGCAAGATCCGTGTCTTTAGAGTTTGTGAAAATGGGCTACATCTTCCCACCTCAAGAATGGTTAGCTGTTCTCTGTGCTTTGGGGCTGATGGAGCTGATTGTTAACACAGTCCTCGGTGAGTCCATTGATGCTGTGATCCCAAAGCAGGGCTGGGTCTGCCAGCGGATGTGCCCAGTGATGTGCTGGAGCTGAGTTGTGAGACCGTTAAATTTTCAGAAGTTTTGTGAGCTGATTGTTAAAAGAGCCATTGTGTTTAAATGTATAAATCTACAATTAAATTATACTAAAAGAAAAGGTAGCAATACTCAAACCTCATTACTTCCTAATTATTTTACTCCGCTTCTTATTATTTATCTATGCTTTTAGGTCACTCATGTCTATCGAGTCTGTATATAATGATGTGCTGCTGTATCTCTCTCATCAGAGGGTTGGTATGGGAATATTTACACCACAGCAATTGGCCATCCCTACACATCAGGGCTTTATTTATTGTTTTGATGATTAGACTTAGGAAAGTGGCGGAGAAAATGTTAATAGTGTTGAGTGGACTTTAAAAATGTACCATAAAAAGCACAAAGAGTTGAAAATGACGTTTTTCTGGTTTTCAAAACCTGTCACCCTATTCAGCAGAGAATCCACTCACACCACTGACAGAAAAATGAAATTCTGGTATGCCTTTGTTATTTCATTTTTGTCTTATGATTTAAGGTCAACAAAAATCTTGGCCAGTGCTTGCGTGGGAACTACACCTCTGTCAGCACATGCTAGGGTTTGCTGCTGGTTCCACGTATTCTACCAGCTCCCTGCCTTTGACAGGCATGCTCCAGCCCCCTTTCATTCACTGACTAACTGATTTAACAAATGTATTGTGTACTGGATGCCAAGTACCAGAGACACAGCAGTGAACAAAACAATCAGCAGAATAACTCCACTTTCAGACCCTTCCTTTCCAAGGCATGAGAGTTCCCTCTCAGAGTCTCGATCTCCCCCACCCAGGGTGAGCCCTGTCTCCATTCCGGTCAGTCTTTCAACTGTGCGCTGCTTGGGACAAGCCTTGGCTTGACGAGGTCAGAATCTTGTATGAAGGGCTTGGAACTTGAATGAAGGCCTGGGATTGAATACTGAAGCAGCTTTTGGGACAAAGCCAGTAAGAGGGAAGCAAGATCCGTGTCTTTAGAGTTTGTGAAAATGGGCTACATCTTCCCCACCTCAAGAATGGTTAGCTGTTCTCTGTGCTTTGGGGCTGATGGAGATCTAAAATGAGACCTTTGCACCTGAAAGGGCTTAACATATTTAATATAAGAAATATCACAGGATAGCCCGCTGATTCACTCGTCTGTTTGTTCAGCAAATAGAAATGCCTACCCAGCCAGGTGCTTGCAAGCTCGATGAACTGCCAAGCCTATGATCCAAGGTCTCTCCCCTTTGAGGGATTTTCAAACTCGTGGGACAGCTTATCATCCAGATTACTGGCCAGCGAGCACTACAGTCAGAGTGCCCCCCATCCCTACCCCAAGCCTTCTTCATCTCTGTAGAATCAGGCGCCCATGAACATCCAGTCTCTTCTTTCTCTGTTCTCCCTGCTACTTAGCATTGATCTCAGTTTGTAGTAATTAAATATCTGAGTGTGCGTTTGATGGATGTCTTGTCTCTTCTTACAAGAATGTCAGCTTCAGGAGGGCAGCCAGGGGACTCATGTCTGTCTTGCTCACAGGGCCCGGCATCAGTAGGCAGTCAGGAAGAATTTGTTGAATAAGTGAATGAAGGACAGAATAAACTCGGAGAAGGAGATTGATGCAGGTGAGAGGCCAGAGGATATCTGGAGGGAGTGGCTTGAGCTGGAAGTATTGAAACCCTTCTTGCACTTCCTGCAGGTGAAGCCAAGCTCTTGCATTTGTCAAGGTCCTGCCCAAACCTAACCTCCATTGTATAGCATTTTCTTATGCCTTCTCTCTAGAGAGTTATCTGTGATAGAACACAGCAATTTGCATGATAGCTTTCATGTGAGTCTTAACCTTTCTTAGGTCACAGACGTCTATGCTAATCTGATAAAAACTATAAACCTTCCTCCCAAGAATAATGCTCCTGGTATGCATATGCACACAAGCACACAGTTTTATGTTAAGTTTCAAGGGGTTCTATCCATAAACTCCACGTCAAGAACCATGCTTTAAAAAGTAAGATTCCCCACAGCAGGCACATCCTGTCCCTCTGTGGCCCCTAGAGCTAGCACAGTTCTTGATAGGTCTTCATGTAGAATACTGAGTAGATAGATAGTAGAATTGAGTGAGAAGGTGGGTATGTTAAAAAGTCTCCTAATTTGCCATGACCTGTGTAGAGTCAAGCTAAAAATCCCATTGACATCATCAGAGTAGAGGGTCTACTCTGTGGTAGCATTCTCCATACCACTGACCCATCCTGGCCCTAGGAGTGTGGTTCTTTCCATACCTGGGAGGCTCACCAACTTCACAGGATCATTTTCCAAATAAAAACTTAGACTATGGTATCTGATACATTGTCTGATGATGGGGTGGAATGTGTGAAATTGGGCCTGTCTCAGAAAAATCAGTGAAAGTGGAAGTGTTAGTTGCTCAGTTGTGTCCAACTCTTTGTGACCCCATGGACTGTAGCCCTCTAGGCTCCTCTGTTCATGAGATTTTTCCAGGCAAGAACACTGGAGTGGGTTGTCATGCCCTTCTCCAGGGGACCTTCCCAACCCAGGGATCAAGGGGTGGGGCCAATAGTTGCCAGCTTTTGTCTCTCTACAGGAGCCGGGCAGCCAGGGGACTCATGTCTGTCTTGCTCACAGGGCCCGGCATCAGTAGGCAGTCAGGAAGAATTTGTTGAATAAGTGAATGAAGGACAGAATAAACTCGGAGAAGGAGATTGATGCAGGTGAGAGGCCAGAGGATATCTGGAGGGAGTGGCTTGAGCTGGAAGTATTGAAACCCTTCTTGCACTTCCTGCAGGTGAAGCCAAGCTCTTGCATTTGTCAAGGTCCTGCCCAAACCTAACCTCCATTGTATAGCATTTTCTTATGCCTTCTCTCTAGAGAGTTATCTGTGATAGAACACAGCAATTTGCATGATAGCTTTCATGTGAGTCTTAACCTTTCTTAGGTCACAGACGTCTATGCTAATCTGATAAAAACTATAAACCTTCCTCCCAAGAATAATGCTCCTGGTATGCATATGCACACAAGCACACAGTTTTATGTTAAGTTTCAAGGGGTTCTATCCATAAACTCCACGTCAAGAACCATGCTTTAAAAAGTAAGATTCCCCACAGCAGGCACATCCTGTCCCTCTGTGGCCCCTAGAGCTAGCACAGTTCTTGATAGGTCTTCATGTAGAATACTGAGTAGATAGATAGTAGAATTGAGTGAGAAGGTGGGTATGTTAAAAAGTCTCCTAATTTGCCATGACCTGTGTAGAGTCAAGCTAAAAATCCCATTGACATCATCAGAGTAGAGGGTCTACTCTGTGGTAGCATTCTCCATACCACTGACCCATCCTGGCCCTAGGAGTGTGGTTCTTTCCATACCTGGGAGGCTCACCAACTTCACAGGATCATTTTCCAAATAAAAACTTAGACTATGGTATCTGATACATTGTCTGATGATGGGGTGGAATGTGTGAAATTGGGCCTGTCTCAGAAAAATCAGTGAAAGTGGAAGTGTTAGTTGCTCAGTTGTGTCCAACTCTTTGTGACCCCATGGACTGTAGCCCTCTAGGCTCCTCTGTTCATGAGATTTTTCCAGGCAAGAACACTGGAGTGGGTTGTCATGCCCTTCTCCAGGGGACCTTCCCAACCCAGGGATCAAACCTGGGTCTCCTGCATTGCAGGCAGATTCTTTCCCATCTGAGCCACTAGGGAAGCTCCAGAAAACCAGGGATTATGTCATTTTAAGCAACTTAGTCCTGAGTCTGATGGGTTTGTTCTGGAGTTTCTTTAAACCCCAGAAGGGGTCTAGGCTGCATTCCCCATAGAGACTGGGTTAGTCCTCCAATTTTGGGTAGAAGGGCCCAGCATGGTAGCCTGTTTGTCCTCCACATTCTTCTCTATGGTCACCAATGTCGCTGATTCCTAGGGTGGTTACCACTAAATGCTGCTCATCTTCTCCGCATTACCACCTCTTCTCTCTAAAAGGGTGGTATGTGTGAATCCTTACCTTTTAAAATATTCAACTCTAGAATTAAAAAAATTTTTTCCCTTCTATTTAAATCCCTATTTTTCACATTAGGGCATTTGACAGTGTTGATTTTTATACACCAGAATAGTTCAAAACCATGGGGGGAAGAAACCTACAATACTAGCTTTTGCTTGGAAAATAGTTGTCAAGGAAATAGATTTCACAAAACATTTCCTCCCAGGAGAGCTCTCTCTTTCCATGTATCCCCACACTGAACATTATTCTCCTCTGCGATGCAGTAGGCAAAGGTACCATTGGCAGGTAATTTGTCTAGCCAACATCTAATTATGAATTAAAGCCCTCGCTGGCACGTTCTCAGGTCGGCAGCCAATGGTGGACCAAGTTCAAGTTCAGTTTATAGTGCATCTGAAATGTTCTTGGACTTAGAGGAATGACAGAAGATTTCTTGGCCCTGGCCCTAGATCAGGGAATAGGATTCTGTAAACTCTATACGTAGACAAGGGAGCCGCCTGATCGATGGAGCTGAAATTGCAAAACATTGTTCGATTAAAAGAAAAGGTGAAGGCTCCTGGGGCAGAGGCTGTGGCTCAGGACGCTCACATAAGGAGATACTTATCTGCTGATTAGAGTGCTGCTGGCCTAGATGCTGGCCATGGGGCCTGGAGAATCTGTCACTATTAGACATGCCAACTATGTATGAACTGCTCAGTTGTGAGCAGACCTCATAATCGAGGCTGGTGGATTTAATTATCACTTGTGAGAACTTTGTCAAGAAAGTGCTGGCCCAGTTAGAGTTATGGCCAGCAACACTGGCAGGTGGTTAATTACAGACCTCTCCAGTCCATGCAAGGGCAGGGCCATGTGTAGACAAGAGAAGAGCTGGTGACAAGCAGAGAAATGATCATGTCTCCATTATTCCTGCTTGTGTTGGGATCTGTTGTACTTGTAGTCGTCTATAATTACAAAAGCTGGGACTGTGGGATGATTATCGATGCTATTCATTTTTGTCATGTTGCCGGGTAATGTCCCTTTGTGCCCAAGACATGCCTGTTTCTATAGTTACAGGCTAAAGAAGTGAAACTTTCCTTCCTCTTAGCCATTTTGCCATCACAATGTTCTAAAAAGCTATTTTGAGAGATAGTCAAGCTGCATCTGTGAGGTGAAAAATGGACCCATTGTGAGGAGAGCCTGAGTCATTGATAGGACTTCGTTTTAACCAGAGTCGTTCACGATGCCCCATTGCCCTGTAGCAAGACAGGAAAATGCTCCTAAACAGTTCACTGCATTCTTGTCTCCTCTTTTAGGTAGCGTTCAGTCACGTGACAGGTCAAGCTCTAGTTCAGGTTCCATTTTGCATGTCCCATCAGATTGCGTGAGAAGCCAGAAGTTGTGAATCTTTAAGTGTTTGATGAGTTTCATCCTCAGAAATGATCACTGATGGGAAAATGGCGCGTTAGGTGTTGCAGGTGGAATCTGATTGCACCTCCGTGAAGTCAGTTATCACCACTGGCTGCTGCTTCTGAAACTGCGCCGTTAGTGGAAGAAACGGGGGCAGAGTTATCACCAGAAGTACTCCACATCCTTCTCTTTAAAGGTCACATGGGTGAAATTTTCAGATAACACCAGGAATTGCTGTCTTTTTCTAAGTGGGAAGGCAGCTGCTCCAGGCATGAGGAGAGGTCATCTTTGGGGTTTCAGATCTCTAGTGAAGGCTGTAACCCCACCAAAGTGCTGCTGGCTTAAGGATAATTAAATTCCACATTGTTCACACTACACTCTTGAGATGGACTGATTGGCATATTTAAATCTCATCTTGCAGGCATTTGCTAATTATCATGGCCTAGTTGGAGAAAACCTAATCAAATAGCTGTTTAGAGATGCTCTGCATGTTAAAATTGTGCTGGGTTTCTCCTAGAGAGAAAACATCTCTCTGGTTTTCCATGGGTTCTTCCCCTGACCTCAGGAGGGTTTGTTTAAACTTTTAATGGCTTAAGTAGCCACAGCAAATCACTCAGGAAACGTCATGCATTTTCATTTTCTCTTTTGCGTCATTTCCGTCCTTGACCCTTTTTCATCACCCTTGAATGAAACCCTCTCACTTCCTGACTTCTCATCCACAAGAGAGACTGTTGAATTCCACCTAATGAGGCTCATCTCTTTGATTCATTTTAAGTGGTACCAACCAGGCCTGGAGTCAGATCTGAGAGTGAATGGTTATCATAGCTTTCTCAGATCCTTAAATGGAATACTGACTCCATGGTGAAACTGAGATGAATTTCTTCCTCTTCTTGCTCAGAAAAAGAAAAACAAAAAGAGCATCTTCTTGGGTCAGCAGGTTGAGTTGAAGCCACCCTTCCTGGAAAAGGCACCCAAGCTTGGGTGTTTCTTTATTAACAGCAGCTGGAGGAGACCCTTACCCTGGCCCTCACCCTCACACCTGTCCCCAACCCTGCCAGCTGAACTGAGATTGTTTTAGGCATTTTTTTTTTCCTCAGCCACTGTGCTCAAAATTGGGAAAACATGACGGTTTTCTCCTTTATACAGAATATATGGCTGTCGGTGACAGAAATCTTGATGAAAAAATGATCACTGATGGGAAAATGCGCGTTAGGTGTTGCAGGTGGAATCTGATTGCACCTCCGTGAAGTCAGTTATCACCACTGGCTGCTGCTTCTGAAACTGCGCCGTTAGTGGAAGAAACGGGGGCAGAGTTATCACCAGAAGTACTCCACATCCTTCTCTTTAAAGGTCACATGGGTGAAATTTTCAGATAACACCAGGAATTGCTGTCTTTTTCTAAGTGGGAAGGCAGCTGCTCCAGGCATGAGGAGAGGTCATCTTTGGGGTTTCAGATCTCTAGTGAAGGCTGTAACCCCACCAAAGTGCTGCTGGCTTAAGGATAATTAAATTCCACATTGTTCACACTACACTCTTGAGATGGACTGATTGGCATATTTAAATCTCATCTTGCAGGCATTTGCTAATTATCATGGCCTAGTTGGAGAAAAACCTAATCAAATAGCTGTTTAGAGATGCTCTGCATGTTAAAATTGTGCTGGGTTTCTCCTAGAGAGAAAACATCTCTCTGGTTTTCCATGGGTTCTTCCCCTGACCTCAGGAGGGTTTGTTTAAACTTTTAATGGCTTAAGTAGCCACAGCAAATCACTCAGGAAACGTCATGCATTTTCATTTTCTCTTTTGCGTCATTTCCGTCCTTGACCCTTTTTCATCACCCTTGAATGAAACCCTCTCACTTCCTGACTTCTCATCCACAAGAGAGACTGTTGAATTCCACCTAATGAGGCTCATCTCTTTGATTCATTTTAAGTGGTACCAACCAGGCCTGGAGTCAGATCTGAGAGTGAATGGTTATCATAGCTTTCTCAGATCCTTAAATGGAATACTGACTCCATGGTGAAACTGAGATGAATTTCTTCCTCTTCTTGCTCAGAAAAAGAAAAACAAAAAGAGCATCTTCTTGGGTCAGCAGGTTGAGTTGAAGCCACCCTTCCTGGAAAAGGCACCCAAGCTTGGGTGTTTCTTTATTAACAGCAGCTGGAGGAGACCCTTACCCTGGCCCTCACCCTCACCCTGTCCCCAACCCTGCCAGCTGAACTGAGATTGTTTTAGGCATTTTTTTTTTCCTCAGCCACTGTGCTCAAAATTGGGAAAACATGACGGTTTTCTCCTTTATACAGAATATATGGCTGTCGGTGACAGAAATCTCACCAAGGGCTTTCTTTTGTAGGCAGTGTCTAAAAGGGCCTGTCTTTGAGATTTATGAAAGAGCCCCCATGAGCTACCATCACCCACAGCTGTACCTCAAAAGCAAATACAGGGAAGAGGAATTTTGTGAAGGTTTTATCGAATCACCTGTCACTGGCCGTCAACCCATTTGTCTCCTTTCTGTGAAAGGGTCTGTTTTGCCAGCTCGGCGGGAACTGCCACCTCCCTGTAGCAGGTTTACAGACCCCAGCAGGAAGCCCAGACCTGGGGGCAGCTGAGAAAAAGCCTTCTCTTTCTCATCAGAAGCCAGAGCCGCAGAGCTGGGGCAGGTGCACTTGGCTACTTGAAAATGGAATGGGGGAGGGATTTCAGGGAGGTGGGAGGAGAAGGCTCATACACAAGCCAGCTGAAGGCCTGCAGGAGTTTTGATTCTGATTATTCAAACAACTCAAGAATCTGTGAAACTTGAAGATCTGAGTTTTCGGTCTCTCCTAGTCTGTCCCGTTGGTTCATCAAGATTAGAGCCTTTTGGTTTTCACAGTTAATTATTCTTTGGTATTCTGTTTCAGGGTTTTGAAATTCAGTTGCTTGATATTTTACTCTCTCCCATGTGATTAGGTTATCTTTTATAAGAGCACTGCAATAATCTTTTTGAGAACACAGCGCTTTACCTTGACATTGTCAAGGAAGATGTCCTAAAGGTCCTGTGAAGTTTAGTCTTGTAGGAGTGAGAAAACACCACAGCCCCTGATTACGGATCCAGAAGTGCCACTGCACATCATCTGTCATCATAGACCTAGAAAAATGAGAAGAAAACCTCCATCAAGTTGTCTGATTACTGCAAACTCAAGGAGTACTTAGTGGGTGGCAGCTCCCCAGCTTTGTAGGATGAATGAGCTCCAGGACCTGAGTCTTTCTTCTTCTTTTTTTTTTTTTATTTAAGATTTATTTATTTATTTATTTTGGGCGGGGGTCGGGTTGGGGAGGGAGGGGAGCGGGCAGGCCACTTCTATTGGTCTTTCATTTCTCCATTTTCATCCGTCTTTGTTCTTCGGCTCCTGTGGGCCTCCCATCACGGTGGCATCTGTCGTCCCAGAGTGCCGGCTCTGGGCGCATGCGCTCCAGAGCACGGGCTCGGTGATTGGACACATCGGTTCAGCCACTCCGCGGCACGCGGGATCTTCCCAGGCCAGGGATCAAACTGGCGCCCCCTGCCCTGCAAGGCGGTGTCCTTACCCACTGGACCACCAGGGGAAGCCCAGGACCTGAGTCTTTACATGGTGTTTGTAAGGCTGAGCAGGTTTGTTTACTGCTTTGAAATGCTCCCTCCGGGTATGAACCGGTAACCTTATCAGTAAGTTTTGCAAAGTGTTCTAGCCCCAAAAAGAAAATATGTGCTTTGAGATCTCTGCTGATGGGGGACTAGAGGGAATGAAAAAGTCAAATGCATGTCTCAGGCTACACGTGGGAAACAGGAGGAGTTTTTTTTTTTTTTTTTTTTGGATACTAATTAAGATCTCAGCACAATTATTGTCTTTTTAAAAAAAAAAAATTATTTTACTTTTAACTTTACAATTATTGTCTTGGAGACCGTCCTTAGCCACGTCCACCCACTCAGTGATCCTCTCCCCTGATCCCTTGCTTGATTTTTCTCCATAGTGCGTCTCACTGTTCAGAATTGCCCTGCGTGTCTGTCTCCTTATTGTCCATCTGCCCACACTAGGGTATCCAAGCTGTGAAGGCAGGAAACCTGGCCGGTCTTGTTTACTGAAGCATGTACAGAATGTGGGGTACACAGTAACTGCTCAGTACACATTTTTCAAACGGATGTCAGGCGAAGGGAGGTTAAAGGAATAAGAAGAGGCAAAGATTGGAATCAGACTTGAGTTTGAGTCCAAATCCTCTGCTTATTGGCTGTGTGCCCTTGGAATAATTACTGAACCTCTGTGAGCCTCAGTTTTCTGATCTATAACATAGGTATGTATTAGCTTGTTTCCCAGAGAAGCAGTGGAGAATTAAATGAGATAAAGTATGTAGTAAAGGGAATGTATGTATACCTATGACTGATTCATGTTGATGTTTGGCAGTAAATGACAAAACTCTGTAAAGCTATTATCCTTCAATTAAAAATAAAAAGGAAAATATGTGGTAACATCTGGCAGAGGGGCTGGTACAGGGAGGTGCTCGATAAACACTGGCTCATTCTCCAAGCCTTGATGGAAACAAATCTACTAGACAAGAAACGGGGCCCTTGACTGTCCAGGAGTGTCCAGTGGTTCTCAGGCCTCCTTGGGTCCAGGAGTGGTATCTCCAAGGAAAATAGTACTGACCCTGTTTTGAGTCTAAGAAGAACCACTGAAATGGAGACAGTCTCACATGGTTCTGTATGCATGGGTCAAAGAGGGGGTGCCAAGGATGCTGTACCCACACCCGGTTCTTCAAGAGATGGCAACACTGCTTAGAAAACAAGACTCTCACCCTCCTGAAGTCTTTTGTTCTCATCCTTGACCGAGGGGCTCCATGCAGACCACAGAGGCTTTGAAACAGGTCACCGAGGCCCCTTGCTGTCACAGAGATGCCACTACCAGCCTTTAGAAATTGGTTATCAAGCCTTATCTTCCAGATTTCAAATGGCATTACCTCCCTAGGCAACCTGGTGACAGAGGCGACTTCTCTTTGCATTCCAGTCAAGGTCTCTTTACCGCTCACTTTGGTATTTTCCTTGTTTTCACGTAAACCTGTTTTTTTTTCCCCTTTCTTTTAAAAAAATTCTTATCATTTAGGCAAAGAACAGAACAACATTTAGAGAAAAAACTGGTTCTGCCTCTTTCACGTTTCCAGAGGCCGCAGCCTCTGCTGGGTCACCTTTACAGCAGGTCATCCCTTCCTTTCAGCAGACTGAACCCTCAGGAACTAGAAATTTGGACGATTCTTGTTTTCAAAAAGAAGCAGTCTTCAGGATGGGCTGCGTGGCTCTAGGCAGCAGCTGGTCCTCATTTTGATTCTGTGTGCCACGTGCCATCCAAAGATACTCGGTTGATGTTTTGTTCATGCACTCATTGGACAGTGGAGCAGCCTAGTGAGATGGAAGGGACACAGCCTTTTGAATCGGCCAGACCCCAGCTTCAAACACTGGCTCTGCTGCTTGCCAGCTGCAGGGCCCCAAATGTTGGGAAAAGGAGATACTAATCTTGCCTGGGAGGACTGTAGAGTGGGAAGCAGTGTGCTGTTGTGATTGTGATTAAGCTTTGCAGACTCCCAAGGTGTCTTCTTGCATCCATGTCCTGGCCCTGCCACTGTTTTCTCCGCATCCTTGGGCAAGTTACTTAACCCTCTAGGACTTGGCTGCTTCCTTCACCCTGTAAACTAGGAGAACCATGGTAACCCACTCCGCAGGGCTGGTGTAGGATGAAGTTCTTCCAAAAGACTTAGCCCAGGGCTCAGCAGATGCTCAGTGCTCACTACCTGCCCACCACTGGCATCACTGACTCAATGGACATGAGTTTGAGCAAACTATGGGAGATGGTGAAGGACAGGGAAGCCTGGCATGCTGCAGTTCATAGGGTCGCAAAGAGTCAGACACAACTTACCGACTGAAAAACAACTGCATAATAAGGTAACACATGTAGCCATTATTATTGCTAATGTGCCTTGTTGACTTCCTCCGTTGGGCCAGCCTTGTGCTGGGCATTGGGGCTGCACTGGTGAATAGGTCACAGAGCTCAAGGGCAGGGGAAGCAGACATGAAAGAAATTATTATCCTGCAGAAGCCAGAAGTATTGTCATTGATGGATGGCTAGAGGCTGTAGAAAAGTGAATTCCAGAAATGCTGGTACCTCTGCTCCACAATCTCAGAATTCCTTCTGCAGAAAAAGGGTTACGGTGAAGTGGAAAGTGTTTTGGAGACTGGGTGGGATTTTTTCATTCAGTCTTTCATTGGGAAGTGCTAAGGACAAATCACACAAGCTCAGTGACCTAAAACAACACAAATGTATTCTTTTAGGCTTCCGGAGATCAGATGTCTAACAGGAATGTCTTTCTGAGCTACAATCAAGGTGTTGGCCAGGTCACTTTCTTTTCTAGAAGCTCTACGGGAAAACCCATTCCCTGGCCTTTTCTAGCTCCTGGAGGCTCCCTGGAATCCTTGGCATATGGCCCCTTCCTCCATCTTCAAAGCCAGCGATGGCCAATGGAGTATTTTTTGCATCTAACTACGTTGACTCTCTTGCCTCCCTCTCTTACTTTTAAGGACCCTTGTAGTTCCCCTGGGCCTACGTGGATGACTCAAGCTAATGTTCCCCTCTCAAGATCAGCTGATTACTAATTTTAATTCTATCTGAAAACTTAATTCCACTTTATCGTACATACTCACAAGTTCTACAGATTAGGACCTGTGGGCACCTTTGGGGCTGTTATTCTGCCAGCCCTAGGTGGGAAGGTGCTGTGTGTAGTTGAGGTATTGTCCGAAGGCTGAGGCTTGGAGAGTAGAAGGAGCCTGGGAAGAAGTCAGAGGTCGGCCTTGCAGGCATGGTGCCCTGAGAGCTCTTGAAAGCTCTTACACAGAAATGACATTTAATGTCTTGCATGTTTATCTTTATTCATTTTTAAGCTGTTTATTTGACAGCACCAGGTGTTAGTTGTGGCACACAGTATCTTTTATTATTTTTTTTTAGTTGCCACTTGGCAATCTCTTAGTTGCAGCACATGGGATCTAGTTCCCTGACCAGGCGTTGAACCTGGCCCCCTGCATTGGGACCCCAGAGTGTTAGCCACTGGACTACCAGGGAAGTTCCTAATGGCTTGCCTTTTTTTTTTTTTTTTTTTTAAATGTCTGATCTTGTTTATTTGTGACTCTTAGATCATCTCATGTTTGACTGGACTCCGACTTAGTAGTAGAAGCTCTCAGAGGGGCCAGTCTCCGTCTCTTGGCAGTCTGTTCCTGCCGTTTTTCTTTGGCCTCCTTCATTCTCTTGGCCAAAGGTTTAGCATGTTCTGCAACCCCTTCTTACTTTTCTTAGTACACTGTTTCTTCAGAGCAATGCACCAGCACTTGTGTTGCAGAGCATGTGGCGTAACAAGACGCTGAATCTTAGGTGCTTTGGTCCTAGGTTTCTTACCTTCTTTGTTGAGGGGCTTTTCACGACATACTGGCTGACATCATCTTCTTTAGAGAGATTGTAAAGCTTACATATTCTGCTAGCTTTTTGGGGACGGCGACAAGGCACAGTAGTATCAGTGAGTCCAGGAATATCCATCTTCCCTTTTTTGACGATGACCAAATTAAAAATGCTCAGATTAGGATCCACAATGCAACTCTGTACAGATTTTTCTCCAGTCCTCCTCGATCTATAACAGGAATGGCCCTTACTCAGCAGCAGGCAGAGTCGGCCATGGGTCAAGACATCCTGCTTCGTGGGGAAACCCTGTTTGTCGTTCCCACCACTGATTCAGACCACATAACCCTTCCACTCTTCACCCAGAGCGTCAGCAGCAACTTCTGTGGCCATACGCTTCTTATAAAAGGTGTGAACTTTTCATTCATCATCCACTTCAATGGGCTTCTGGCAGCCTGTGGCCGGGAAAGAGATGTTCAGCTTCATTCTGAAGCGGCCGACAGCCTGCGAGGCACCACGAAAAAGAGCTAGCTTGCATTTTTGAAGGGCTTTCTCTGGTGGATATATAGAGCAAGGATGCAGGATTGGAGGCAAGAGAAGAAGCAGAGAGACCCTGCTGAGGTGGAGGTGCAATTGTGGGCTGGGAGGGCGCTGGGAAAGAGGTGAAGCAGAGACGTCATCAACAGACTTACTGGAGAGTGAAAATGAGGGTGTGGAGTTGAAGGAAACTCTAGAGGACTCCATGGTTTCAGGTGGATGTTGCTGCCTTCCCAGACATTGAAAGATAATGAATGTGGAGCCCGTGGCTGCAGCCACAAGTGCTGACCCTCACAACAGTGTCTTCTCTGTGCTGGGAACTGTGCCGAATGCCTAGCCTTGTAATTACAGTCGGCCCTCTCTAATACCCATGGGTTCCGCATCCTTGGATTCAACCAACCGAAATTCTGTCTGAGGTTGGTGAATCCATGGATGCAGAACCCAAAGATAAGGAGGACCAACTGTACCATGTCATTTTACATAAGGGATTTGAGCATCCGTAGATTTTGATATCCACAGGGGTCCCGGGTGCTGCAGAATGACTGCAGTCCTTACAGCCTTGTTGGAGGCAGGCATGGTCATTGCTCTATGCTAGGAGCGGCGTAGAGGACTGTGACCAAGGGTGTAGACTGCCAGGGTTTGAATCCTGGCTCTGCCACTTACATACCATGACCCTTGGGCATGTGCCTCAGTTTCCTCAGATGAGAATGGGAGTAGTGATAGACTCACCTTCTAAAGTTAGTGTGAAGATGAAAGCGTGGCCGTGTATGTAAAACCCTGATGACACATGGGTAAAGCATAACTGTACCATCATCTTTAAACAAATGAGATCATCGAGGCACAGACACTGAAGCATCTTGTCTAAGGAAAAACTCACAGGTGGGGAAAGTTGGGACCCAAAGCCAGGCTCTGCCTGCGTGCCTCACCTCCTTCCCGAGAGGGCCTCGCAGAGCTGTGGCGAGAGCTGCCTGTGCTACACCCAGGAGCCCCTAGCTGGGGCTTGGCTTGTGCTGTGTGTTCCATAAGTGCATTCTGTGGGAGTGCAGTTTCTTTTTCTGTAAAGTGGGGGTGATGATGGCATCCACCCGGCCTCATCCCCAGGACCACGGGGCTCGAGTCAGGAAGGCAATGGTAGAGCTAATGGCACGTGGGTGGTTTTTATACTCAGTTTGTTCAAAGTGACCTCGTTGAACCACTTCCTCTTGGGATTTCACTTGCAGATGTCCTGAGGTCTTTCCTGCTGTTGTTTACCTTCATCCCCATCTCCTGCCTCCACCCAGAGGCCCTGTCTGATGGAGCAGAGTGGAGAGGACCCTTCCCTTTGCAGCCAGGGAGCCATCTTCACTGCAGAGGCAGAGCTCAGAGCGTGCCTTCCCATTGAAAGATAATGAATGGACCTGGCTAAAATTCCCCAAAGTCCGTGCTGGGAACTGTGCCAATGCCTAGCCTTGTAATTACAGTCGGCCCTCTCTAATACCCATGGGTTCCGCATCCTTGGATTCAACCAACCGAAATTCTGTCTGAGGTTGGTGAATCCATGGATGCAGAACCCAAAGATAAGGAGGACCAACTGTACCATGTCATTTTACATAAGGGATTTGAGCATCCGTAGATTTTGATATCCACAGGGGTCCCGGGTGCTGCAGAATGACTGCAGTCCTTACAGCCTTGTTGGAGGCAGGCATGGTCATTGCTCTATGCTAGGAGCGGCGTAGAGGACTGTGACCAAGGGTGTAGACTGCCAGGGTTTGAATCCTGGCTCTGCCACTTACATACCATGACCCTTGGGCATGTGCCTCAGTTTCCTCAGATGAGAATGGGAGTAGTGATAGACTCACCTTCTAAAGTTAGTGTGAAGATGAAAGCGTGGCCGTGTATGTAAAACCCTGATGACACATGGGTAAAGCATAACTGTACCATCATCTTTAAACAAATGAGATCATCGAGGCACAGACACTGAAGCATCTTGTCTAAGGAAAAACTCACAGGTGGGGAAAGTTGGGACCCAAAGCCAGGCTCTGCCTGCGTGCCTCACCTCCTTCCCGAGAGGGCCTCGCAGAGCTGTGGCGAGAGCTGCCTGTGCTACACCCAGGAGCCCCTAGCTGGGGCTTGGCTTGTGCTGTGTGTTCCATAAGTGCATTCTGTGGGAGTGCAGTTTCTTTTTCTGTAAAGTGGGGGTGATGATGGCATCCACCCGGCCTCATCCCCAGGACCACGGGGCTCGAGTCAGGAAGGCAATGGTAGAGCTAATGGCACGTGGGTGGTTTTTATACTCAGTTTGTTCAAAGTGACCTCGTTGAACCACTTCCTCTTGGGATTTCACTTGCAGATGTCCTGAGGTCTTTCCTGCTGTTGTTTACCTTCATCCCCATCTCCTGCCTCCACCCAGAGGCCCTGTCTGATGGAGCAGAGTGGAGAGGACCCTTCCCTTTGCAGCCAGGGAGCCATCTTCACTGCAGAGGCAGAGCTCAGAGCTGCTTGTGACCTTCTCCATCAGCTTCTTGCGTCTGTGTGCAGACTCTGCCCCAAGATCATAATGGTGTGCGATGGGACATTGTCTCACCTACTTTTGCTATCCCTGTGGCCTCATGGCTGGAGCCGTTCCCTGGTTGGGCCTCTGTAAGTCCTCACTGAGGCAAAGTCACCAGGCGGTCATGTTTCTGTCCTACACATCTCCTGTCTCCGTGGTCCTCACAACACTGAAGCCCCTATGTGTGGTCGCCATCCTCAGGTGTTTACTTATAGAGGATCTCTGTATGCTGGGCAATCTGTGAGGTGCTAGGGAGCAAAGAAAGCCCACGTTCTCGTGTGTGGAAGGACAGATACTAATTAGCCAATCAGACAATGAATGTAAAATTCTGACTTTAATAGTCCTCTATAATTGGGGAGTTCAGCATGGTCCAGGAGATCAGGCTTCCCTAGGACATGGAAGCTAAGCTGAGATCTGGAAAAATGAGTGAAATTTACCAGACAGAAAATAGAGGAAGGAGTGGTCCCAGGGGAGGGACTGTCATGTGTAAGGCCCTGTGGCAGGAGGGGGCACGGTTCTCTGGGAAACAGATAAACAGCTCGTAGGGCTGAACCGAGGTGGCGAGCATAAGCTGAGGCTGGAGGCATGAACGGATGGATGCTGTAGGGCCTGATGGCCCTTACCGAGTCGGATCTTTGTGCTTGATGGACGTGTTGAAGTATGTGTTGGGGGAAGGATAGAGATGTGAATAAATTTGCACTTCATATCATCACCATGGCTTTAGTGTGGGGCCTGTTTTAGGAGACCAGAGAGGACTCTTCTAGGCCTCATCCCCAGGACCACGGGGCTCGAGTCAGGAAGGCAATGGTAGAGCTAATGGCACGTGGGTGGTTTTTATACTCAGTTTGTTCAAAGTGACCTCGTTGAACCACTTCCTCTTGGGATTTCACTTGCAGATGTCCTGAGGTCTTTCCTGCTGTTGTTTACCTTCATCCCCATCTCCTGCCTCCACCCAGAGGCCCTGTCTGATGGAGCAGAGTGGAGAGGACCCTTCCCTTTGCAGCCAGGGAGCCATCTTCACTGCAGAGGCAGAGCTCAGAGCTGCTTGTGACCTTCTCCATCAGCTTCTTGCGTCTGTGTGCAGACTCTGCCCCAAGATCATAATGGTGTGCGATGGGACATTGTCTCACCTACTTTTGCTATCCCTGTGGCCTCATGGCTGGAGCCGTTCCCTGGTTGGGCCTCTGTAAGTCCTCACTGAGGCAAAGTCACCAGGCGGTCATGTTTCTGTCCTACACATCTCCTGTCTCCGTGGTCCTCACAACACTGAAGCCCCTATGTGTGGTCGCCATCCTCAGGTGTTTACTTATAGAGGATCTCTGTATGCTGGGCAATCTGTGAGGTGCTAGGGAGCAAAGAAAGCCCACGTTCTCGTGTGTGGAAGGACAGATACTAATTAGCCAATCAGACAATGAATGTAAAATTCTGACTTTAATAGTCCTCTATAATTGGGGAGTTCAGCATGGTCCAGGAGATCAGGCTTCCCTAGGACATGGAAGCTAAGCTGAGATCTGGAAAAATGAGTGAAATTTACCAGACAGAAAATAGAGGAAGGAGTGGTCCCAGGGGAGGGACTGTCATGTGTAAGGCCCTGTGGCAGGAGGGGGCACGGTTCTCTGGGAAACAGATAAACAGCTCGTAGGGCTGAACCGAGGTGGCGAGCATAAGCTGAGGCTGGAGGCATGAACGGATGGATGCTGTAGGGCCTGATGGCCCTTACCGAGTCGGATCTTTGTGCTTGATGGACGTGTTGAAGTATGTGTTGGGGGAAGGATAGAGATGTGAATAAATTTGCACTTCATATCATCACCATGGCTTTAGTGTGGGGGCCTGTTTTAGGAGACCAGAGAGGACTCTTCTAGGCCAGGTGGGAAGCTGCTGCAGAAGTCCCATGGAGAGACGAGAGTGGCATGGACTCGTGTGGTGAGGCAGCGAGAAGTGAATGGAGACACTTAGTGTATACATTAGAAGGGAACCATCATCTTATGGCTGCTTTTTATTGAGCACATATTATGTACCAGCTGCTGTGCAAAGCACTCTGCATGTGTTATGTTATTTACTTACTCTCAGGGTCATCGTAAGCATTAAATGTTCCTGTCCTTTTACAGATGAGGAAACTGAGACTCAGAGAGGTCAAGTCACTCACTCAAGACCATACAGCCAGTAGGGGGCAGAGCCCTAGAGCAGCTTCTCAAACTTTAGTGTGTATTTGGATTACCTGGAGATGTTAAAATGCTGACTTAGATTCAGCAGGTCTGGGATGGGGCCCAGGATGCTACATTCCTAACATGCTCCCTGGAGATGCCACTCTGCTGGTCCCTGGACCACACTGCAGAGCAAGGGTCTGTCTGCCTCCGGGCCCACACTCTCAGTCATTGTGCAATCAGCTACAGCTGGGTGAGATTTTTTTTTTTTAATTTTGTGTATTTATTTTTGTCTATTCTGGGTTTTCTCTGCTGCTGCAGGCTCTTCTCTAGTTGCAGGGAGTGGGGACTACTCTCTAGTTGAGGTGAGCAGGCTTCCTGTTGCAGGGGCTTTTCTTGTTGTGGAACTCGGGCTCTGGGGCACACAGGCTTTGGGAGTTGCAGCACACGGGCTCCATAGTTACGGCCCTGAGGCTCTAGAGCACAGGCTCCATAGTTGTGGTTCACGGGCTTAGTTGCTCCACGGCATCTGGATCTTCCCGGATCAGGGATCGAACCCGTGTCTCCTGCATTGGCAGACGAACAGGGAAGCCTGGGGGAAGATTTTTGAAGCTACTTACCCTGGAATCTCCCCCTGGGCAGGATGTGGGAGAGCTGTCTGGACCTCAGATAGGTCGGAAGTCATAACACATTTTCACTTCCTACCTTGTCGCTTCAATAATAGCTCAAGCAAACCCAGAAGTGAGAAGGGTGGAGGCCACACCGCCCCTTTATTCCCTGCTTGCCCCTCAATCCCTCAGCACAGCTAGACCCCATCCTGTGCCTGCGGCATTCACAGATGTCCATTAGTGGTTGTCGATCCATTTGCGGTGGGACCCCATAGAAGAGGATGGATTGAGAAATCCAATGTGGATGGTGGCTAGTACCAAGCTGTCAGCTGTTTCCCTGGGCTGTGCTGAAAGTGAAGGAGAAAAAAAAATCAACCCAATGTTCTAATCTCTTAATCTGTGTGATCATTAGCCCCTGGGATGACTGGAGACCAAGCCCTTTCCCGCTCAGCCCCTGCGGATGGGCCAGGTGTCACCGCTGGGAGATGCCAATAAGGCTGCAAGTCACTGTGTGAGCTCTTTAATGACTGGGAAAATCCATTTCCCTTCTTAGCAGCTTTGTGATATTGGAAATGTGCTGCTGGGTCATTGCCAGCCCTGATCCTATCTGTGCGCATGTTTTATTTTAAAAAGGGACGGGATCTCTCACTGGTTTCAGTGATCACTCCTAGTTGCCGCCAAAGAACTTTCCAAGGCAGACTTTCTGTTCAGTTTTCCACTCTCAGGCGGTCTGCTAGCATTCCCACCTCCTCCTTTCCTCAGACACACTCTCTCTGTCTTGGCTCTGTCATTCAGGGGCTCCTCAGGCTCGGGTAGACGTCTGTCCAGTGGAGAGAGCGATGGATTCTCATCACTTTTCTGCAGGGGAGGATTCTAGAGCTCTGAGACAGGGAAAAAGAACGTCTTCAACAAAATAAGGATACCTGCCTCCACCTAGTTAGTAAATATTTTTCGTCGTAAAATTTCACGTCTTTGCAGTTTGTTCAGGTGGACCAGGACAGGTTTTGTTTGAGAGAGAACTGAAGCAGTGTCTTAGGATTCGGCTCCGGTTCCGCTGCCCGTCCCTCCGTCACTGGCGCTTTGTTGCCTGCCGCTGCAGAGCTCGGCAAAGGGAAGGCTTTGTGGTCTGTTGTTCGGCGTTCTTTGAATCTGTAAATCATAGGCTGCTGGAAAGGAGGCGCTGCCAGAGACCATCCGGAGGTCCTTCTGACTCTGGCATGAACACTCATGCATGACACATGCACACACAGACACACACAGACACACACACACACACACACACACACACACATACACGCGCGCACACACACGATGACGGCTTGGTGTGTATTTCTAGAACCCAGTGGGGGCAGAGGTGCTTAGTTCTCATGTCTCTTGCTTCTCACAGCCACATTTGGAGTCTGCCCCAGATTTCTCTGGCTGTCGCCCAGGCTGCCGCTGCCCACATCAGCTGCCTCACGCTCGTGGCCCATCTTTCGGAAACAGGACCATCCCTGTGCTATCAACTTCCTGGTCTAGGTGATGGCAAGTCACTTCCCCTGTCTGGTCTCATGAGAGCCTTGTAAAATGCGGCTTTGCGAGGAGGTAGTGTCTCTGGCATTAAACCCGGCTTGACTCTGAGATCCTGGCTCTCTGCTTCTATTTACATTGTGTCTCTTGCTGGTTGGCTCCTTTCTGACTCCTGGCTGTAAAGGGCTTCTGCTCTGTCAGAACCTGCTGCCTCACATCCACCCCAGGGCCAATCACCCACACGCTCCCTTTGAATTAGGAGTAGCGCAGTATCATTTTTCCTTTTTTTTTTTTTCAATTTAACAATGTTTCCTTTTCACCTTATAAATATTTCTAGATATTCATTATAGAAAATCCAGAAAATATAGGACAAAAAAGAAAAAACTTACCCTTGAACTACTCACTATCTGACATAACCACTGTCAACATTTTTATGTATTTCCTTTGTTTTTTTTTCTTTAAAACACTCATAATAATCCAGTAACCTTCATGCCATATAATTTAGTATGCTACTTTTCCAACTAATATTATATAATGAGCATCTTTGTGTATCTCTCTGTATATAGTGATGTCACTAAATATTAGGAAACACAGTTTTTTGGTTTTTTTTGTTTTTTTACCATAAAGCTTGTCGGTAGTTCCCTGACCAGGGATCAAACCGAGGCTCCCTGCAGTGGAAATGTGGAGTCCTGACCACTGGATTACCAGGGAAAACACAATTTTTAACACCTGATTCATACTTTACATCTCATACTTTAGTTAGCTCTTGCGTGATTATTTTTCATTGGAAACAAGACCTATCCCATCATGCCCACGGAACTTCCCGATCAAATGAGAGGAGATGTGTCAAGAGCTGCACAAATGTGAGCAGTGATCATTTCTGTTGTTGTTCTTGTTCAGTCGCTCGGTCGTATCTGACTCTTTGTCGCCCCATGGACTGCAGCGCGCCAGGCGTCCCTGTCCTTCACCATCTCCTGGAGTTTGCCTGAGTTCATGTCCATTGAATCAGTGGTGTCCTGTCATCCTCTGTCGCCTCCTTCTTCTGCCTTCAGTATTTCCCAGCATTAGGGTATTTTCCAGCGAGCTGGCTCTTCACATCAGGTGGCCAAAATATTGGAGCTTCAGCTTCAGCATCAGTCCTTCCAGTGAGTATTCAGGTTGATTTTCTTGAGAATTGACTGGTTTGATCTTGCTGTCCAGGGGCTCTCAACAGTCTTCTCCAGCCCCACAGTTGGAAGGCGTCACTAATCATTTCTATTATTCATTTTATCTTCCCAAGGGAACTACTGTACATACTTTCCTGTTCATCAAGTTTTGCCTAGTGGTGGGTAAAACAAGAAGTCTGGGCTTAATCTCTAAAGGGGAATGTACTTCTTAATAACTTTTTTTCCCTAGCAGTCTCTTAGAGACTTTGGCCTAAGGAACTCACCTGAAATATAGAGAAGGGAGTATGCATAAAGATGTCCATGATGGCCTTATTTACAGTAGTCTCAAAGTAGAGAACACTGACATGTCCAGTTGTATGAGAGGAAGGTTAAGTAAATGATGCTTAACCTGCTTGCCAGGCTATTGTAAACTTTCTGAAATGATGTTTACAAAGGTTTTCTAAATAAAATGAAAGAAGGTGTTTATGTCATCATCTACTGGAAGAAGCAAAGATGAATGAAGAAGAGTGGAAAGACACCAAAATGGGAACGGTGGTTATAACATTTAAATAACGGGTGATTGTTTCCTTTCTCTCTGCTTTTCTGCAGTGAGATTGCATACCTTGGATGCATTAGAAGATAAGTAGGTGGGGCTTTCCTGATCCAGTGGGTAAAGAATCCACCTTGCAGTGCAAGGAGAACCAGTTTGATCCTGGCCATCATCCTTAGTTAGCGGTGATACTTGGAAACAAGACCTATCCCATCATGCCCACGGAACTTCCCGATCAAATGAGAGGAGATGTGTCAAGAGCTGCACAAATGTGAGCAGTGATCATTTCTGTTGTTGTTCTTGTTCAGTCGCTCGGTCGTATCTGACTCTTTGTCGCCCCATGGACTGCAGCGCGCCAGGCGTCCCTGTCCTTCACCATCTCCTGGAGTTTGCCTGAGTTCATGTCCATTGAATCAGTGGTGTCCTGTCATCCTCTGTCGCCTCCTTCTTCTGCCTTCAGTATTTCCCAGCATTAGGGTATTTTCCAGCGAGCTGGCTCTTCACATCAGGTGGCCAAAATATTGGAGCTTCAGCTTCAGCATCAGTCCTTCCAGTGAGTATTCAGGTTGATTTTCTTGAGAATTGACTGGTTTGATCTTGCTGTCCAGGGGCTCTCAACAGTCTTCTCCAGCCCCACAGTTGGAAGGCGTCACTAATCATTTCTATTATTCATTTTATCTTCCCAAGGGAACTACTGTACATACTTTCCTGTTCATCAAGTTTTGCCTAGTGGTGGGTAAAACAAGAAGTCTGGGCTTAATCTCTAAAGGGGAATGTACTTCTTAATAACTTTTTTTCCCTAGCAGTCTCTTAGAGACTTTGGCCTAAGGAACTCACCTGAAATATAGAGAAGGGAGTATGCATAAAGATGTCCATGATGGCCTTATTTACAGTAGTCTCAAAGTAGAGAACACTGACATGTCCAGTTGTATGAGAGGAAGGTTAAGTAAATGATGCTTAACCTGCTTGCCAGGCTATTGTAAACTTTCTGAAATGATGTTTACAAAGGTTTTCTAAATAAAATGAAAGAAGGTGTTTATGTCATCATCTACTGGAAGAAGCAAAGATGAATGAAGAAGAGTGGAAAGACACCAAAATGGGAACGGTGGTTATAACATTTAAATAACGGGTGATTGTTTCCTTTCTCTCTGCTTTTCTGCAGTGAGATTGCATACCTTGGATGCATTAGAAGATAAGTAGGTGGGGCTTTCCTGATCCAGTGGGTAAAGAATCCACCTTGCAGTGCAAGGAGAACCAGTTTGATCCCTGGCCTGGGAAGATCACATGTGCCACGGAGTGGCTGGACCGGTGTGTCCAACTATAAGCCCGCGCTCAGGAGCGCATGTGCCCAGAGCCAGTGCTCTGCAATGAGAGAGGCCACTGCAGTGGGAGGCCCACACAGGTCAAAGAATAAAGATGGATGAAAATAAATAAATAAAAAATCCAATAAAAGAGGCCAAAATTTAAAAAGATAGATAAGTAGGTAGATATATAGGTAGGTAGATACATAGGCAGGTAGACCAACCTTATTTTTTAAACTATTGGAGAGGATGTAGGTGGAAGAAGGAAGTGCGAGGCACAGAGCCAAGTTCAAGAGAAAGGAGTGGCCCAGAGGTGGGAGCCGAGACTGAGCTGGAACTTTTTGGAAAATGCTTAAAACCACAGAAGGTGCCTTTTAGTTTACTTTTGGAGCAGGAAGAATAAAGATGGGTACCTCATTTGAACCTGGTAATATAGTGATTAAAGGAGAAACCAAAATTGCCGGTTCCTCATTTGCTCCCTCTTCTGACCAGTGTGGGCAGGATAGGCGTGGTGAAGGGGATGTGAAAGCCCAGAAGGGCTCTTGAGCAGCCAGGGGTGAGCGGAGCCACAGAAGACTGGCAACAAGTACATTCTGTGATAATTTACACAAGTAGAGGAAAAGAAAATTCTGTAATGGATAGATTTGGGCGAAAATGACATCAGCATCCTACAGAGTTCCCTAATCTTTTTTAGAAAATACCAGGGACTTCCCTGGCTGTCCAGTGGTTAAGACTCCATGCTTCCATTCCAGGGGGCATGGAATCAGTCCCTGGTCGGGGAACTGAGATCTTGCATGCCACACAGTGCAGCCAAAGTAATAATAATAATAATAATAAAAAGTATAGGAAAAAAATTCAGACTTTTAGAAAAGTTGCAAAAATACTACAAAGATTCATATTTATCCTTCACCCAGATTCCTCTCATGTTAGTGTTTTACCCTGTTCACTTTGTGTGCACTCTCTCTCTCCACACACACACACACACACACACACACACACACACGTACACACATTTCTAAACTCTTTGGGAGTAAGCTGCAAGTATAATGCCCCTTATCCATAAATACTTGACTGTGTATTTCCAAAAGGTTGGTTCTGCTTTTCTCTGTAACCACCGTAATACTAGAAAATTAACATTGATACAACACTATCTGATCATATCTCCCGCACATTTTGTCTGCCATCTTGACAATGGTCCTTCATAATAATGATGATAATAACGATAGTAGCAGTCGTAGTTGTCATTATTTCTGCTCCAGGATCACATCCAAGATCATGGATTGCGCTTAGTTCCTATCACTTTCGACTCCTTCAGGCAGAACAATTACTCAGTCTTTCTTTTCTTTCATAACCTGGATGTTTTTGAAGAGTAAAGGCCATGTGTGTTGCAGTGGTAGTGGTGGTTAGTTACTAAGTCCTGTCCAACTCTCGCGACCCCATGGACTCTAGCTTTCCAGGCTCCTTCTGTCTATGGTATTTCCCAGACAAGCATGCTCGAGTGGGTTGCCAGTTCCTTCTCCAGGGATCTTCCTGACCCACGGATCGAACCTACATCTCTGGCTTGGCAGACAGATTCGTTACTGCTGCGCCACGGTGCTTCCTTTTATGTTGTAGATTGTCTCTCCGTTTGTCTGATCTTTCCTCATGATTTGGGTTACTTTTTTTTCATTTTTGGAAAGATTGCCACCAAAATGATATATCACAAGGTCTGTAGTATCTATTTGTTCCCATTACTAGTTTTTAAGAATACAAATTAATAACAGCTTTATTGAGTTATAATTCACATATAATAAAATTCACCATTTTAAACAATAAAATCTAGGGGATTTTAGTGTATTTCTAGAGTTGTATAATCATTATCACAATCAGTTTTAGAACATTTCATCACCTCCAAAAGACCCCATCCCCATTAGTAATCATTCTCCATGTCCTTTACCCCAGTCCATGTAACCATTAATCTACTTTCTGTTGGCATGAATTTGTCTGTCCTGGACATTTCATATAAATGAAGTCTGTGGAGCTTTTTGTATCTGGCTTCTTCCATTAAACACAGTGTTTTCAAGGTTCATCCATGCTGAAGCAGGTATCAGAGTACTACATTCCTCTTTATAGCTGAATAATATTCCATTATATGATATCTATTCATGCATTTTGTGGCTTGCTTCATCAGTCAATGGACATTTCGGTTGTTTCCACTTTGAGCTGTTACAAATAGTGCTGCTGTGCACATTCATGCACCACTTTCTATGTGGACATATGTCTTTAATTTTCTGGGTATGTGTCAGGGTTCCTAAGACCATAGCTAGTTTCAGTGAGTCACCAGGTGGATCAGAGGACCTGGCATGTGGTGCGACTCCTGGCGGATCTACTGCCCTGAAAGGACACAAAGCACAATCGGCAGAGGGGCAATGTGCACCCGGGGAGGCCCAGAGGAAACCAGGCCGGCTTGCAGGAGCGCTTCTAGGTGGGGTCACAGAGAACACACGTCATTCCTCCAGCACTGAAATGGTATGACAGGTGCAAGACGCTGTCCACCAGGGAAGCTCGCAGACCCCATGGACCCCTTTCGAGGCTCCTTCTGTCTATGGTATTTCCCAGACAAGCATGCTCGAGTGGGTTGCCAGTTCCTTCTCCAGGGATCTTCCTGACCCACGGATCGAACCTACATCTCTGGCTTGGCAGACAGATTCGTTACTGCTGCGCCACGGTGCTTCCTTTTATGTTGTAGATTGTCTCTCCGTTTGTCTGATCTTTCCTCATGATTTGGGTTACTTTTTTTTCATTTTTGGAAAGATTGCCACCAAAATGATATATCACAAGGTCTGTAGTATCTATTTGTTCCCATTACTAGTTTTTAAGAATACAAATTAATAACAGCTTTATTGAGTTATAATTCACATATAATAAAATTCACCATTTTAAACAATAAAATCTAGGGGATTTTAGTGTATTTCTAGAGTTGTATAATCATTATCACAATCAGTTTTAGAACATTTCATCACCTCCAAAAGACCCCATCCCCATTAGTAATCATTCTCCATGTCCTTTACCCCAGTCCATGTAACCATTAATCTACTTTCTGTTGGCATGAATTTGTCTGTCCTGGACATTTCATATAAATGAAGTCTGTGGAGCTTTTTGTATCTGGCTTCTTCCATTAAACACAGTGTTTTCAAGGTTCATCCATGCTGAAGCAGGTATCAGAGTACTACATTCCTCTTTATAGCTGAATAATATTCCATTATATGATATCTATTCATGCATTTTGTGGCTTGCTTCATCAGTCAATGGACATTTCGGTTGTTTCCACTTTGAGCTGTTACAAATAGTGCTGCTGTGCACATTCATGCACCACTTTCTATGTGGACATATGTCTTTAATTTTCTGGGTATGTGTCAGGGTTCCTAAGACCATAGCTAGTTTCAGTGAGTCACCAGGTGGATCAGAGGACCTGGCATGTGGTGCGACTCCTGGCGGATCTACTGCCCTGAAAGGACACAAAGCACAATCGGCAGAGGGGCAATGTGCACCCGGGGAGGCCCAGAGGAAACCAGGCCGGCTTGCAGGAGCGCTTCTAGGTGGGGTCACAGAGAACACACGTCATTCCTCCAGCACTGAAATGGTATGACAGGTGCAAGACGCTGTCCACCAGGGAAGCTCATTAGAGTCTTAATGCCCAGAGTGTTTAGTGGGGGCTGGTCATGGAAGAACCTTCTGCCTAACGTGTCCCAGAATTCCAGACTCCCCGGAGGAAAGCAGGTGTTCAGCGTACACCACGTCGTCTGTACAGCCTGGGTGCAGTAAACCACCCTTACCCATCAGAGAAGGGTGAAAACACTCACTAAATTCAAGTTCGCAGATGCCAGATGTGTAAACAGTGCCTTTGTAGGGGCAGGAGTCTCGGGCCCGCTGTGTTAGCTCTGTTCTGTGCAGGTCTACACTAAGGAGTAAAATCACTCAGTCACATGGTACTTTGTACTTAACTTTTAACACCAAACTGTTTTCCAAAGCAATTGCAGCCATTTTCATTTCCACCAGCAGCTGATGAGGGTTCCAGTTTATTCACAGGCGACACTTGCTGCTGTCCATCCTGTTGATTAGAGCATCCTGGTGGAACTCATGGCTTTCTAAGTTACTGAGTTGCAGGCATTTAGAACGAAAAAAGGAGGATCCATAAGAGCCAAACTGGGTTCTGTAAGAGCAAATCATACCAGTCTAACCCCTGATTTCTCTTTAAAAGAAAAAAGCGATCTATTTTCTCTGTACTAGGGCAGAATGTTTCTGTATTTCAGTCCTGTCCTCACAGTATCTTTGTACCCAAAATGGAGGCACGGGACTTGGACTGATCGCCTGGCAGATTCCTCCTGTGTTGACAGATGACATGCAAAGAGCAGTGCTGGAGCCAGGTGACGGGCCCCCGCTGCTGTTTCCCTGACTCGGTCTTCAGCCCAGTCGTTGACTGTTTCTATCCAGAACTTGGGGGAGACACAGATGGCAGAGTCATCAAAGCAGGCAGAATACCCAAAACAGGCAGACGCACACACTGAACGATAAGATCGGGTTCCAGGAAGATCCTGACAGCACGGAATGGTATGCAGCGTCCAACAACATCTGATTATTAAGGACAAATGGCAAGTCCACACCCTCAAGGTCTGGTCCAGACATAACCAGGGAGATTTCTGCGCATTACCAAAAACCAACCTTAACAAATGGGCGATAAAGTCTGGACACCCTGGAAGAATGTTTTCCTCTGTGTCTGCAGTTTCAAGGGATTCAAAACTCTGCCGTCAGGGACAGTGTTGAAGGAGCCGGGCTGTTCGGCGGCCAGCAGGCAGCCTCAGGTGACTTGAGAGTTGGCTCCTCCTGAAATGACGATCTGTGGTGAGAGGAGCTGTTAAGCCGGGCAGTAAACCACCCTTACCCATCAGAGAAGGGTGAAAACACTCACTAAATTCAAGTTCGCAGATGCCAGATGTGTAAACAGTGCCTTTGTAGGGGCAGGAGTCTCGGGCCCGCTGTGTTAGCTCTGTTCTGTGCAGGTCTACACTAAGGAGTAAAATCACTCAGTCACATGGTACTTTGTACTTAACTTTTAACACCAAACTGTTTTCCAAAGCAATTGCAGCCATTTTCATTTCCACCAGCAGCTGATGAGGGTTCCAGTTTATTCACAGGCGACACTTGCTGCTGTCCATCCTGTTGATTAGAGCATCCTGGTGGAACTCATGGCTTTCTAAGTTACTGAGTTGCAGGCATTTAGAACGAAAAAAGGAGGATCCATAAGAGCCAAACTGGGTTCTGTAAGAGCAAATCATACCAGTCTAACCCCTGATTTCTCTTTAAAAGAAAAAAGCGATCTATTTTCTCTGTACTAGGGCAGAATGTTTCTGTATTTCAGTCCTGTCCTCACAGTATCTTTGTACCCAAAATGGAGGCACGGGACTTGGACTGATCGCCTGGCAGATTCCTCCTGTGTTGACAGATGACATGCAAAGAGCAGTGCTGGAGCCAGGTGACGGGCCCCCGCTGCTGTTTCCCTGACTCGGTCTTCAGCCCAGTCGTTGACTGTTTCTATCCAGAACTTGGGGGAGACACAGATGGCAGAGTCATCAAAGCAGGCAGAATACCCAAAACAGGCAGACGCACACACTGAACGATAAGATCGGGTTCCAGGAAGATCCTGACAGCACGGAATGGTATGCAGCGTCCAACAACATCTGATTATTAAGGACAAATGGCAAGTCCACACCCTCAAGGTCTGGTCCAGACATAACCAGGGAGATTTCTGCGCATTACCAAAAACCAACCTTAACAAATGGGCGATAAAGTCTGGACACCCTGGAAGAATGTTTTCCTCTGTGTCTGCAGTTTCAAGGGATTCAAAACTCTGCCGTCAGGGACAGTGTTGAAGGAGCCGGGCTGTTCGGCGGCCAGCAGGCAGCCTCAGGTGACTTGAGAGTTGGCTCCTCCTGAAATGACGATCTGTGGTGAGAGCCTATGAGCTGTCTTCCGCATGACCCGCAGGGAGAAGCAGATTTGGACTGATTAAGAACTTTGTGAAACTCTGCTGTTGAATGAGCTGCCTGGTAAGGTGGCTTGAGCACCCCACGGCTCAGGGTGTTCAAAGAGAGATTACTTAACCTTTTATTAAGAAACTTGTATGGGATGGGAGGTGGCGTGGGTCACCGTTGAGGCCTTCAAGTTGCCTAAACTTGAAGCCAGGGACTGTCCATCTCTAAAGCCAAGCCCAAGGGTTATCCACGGCACACAGCTCCAGTTCCAGGGTGAGATTAGCCTTTCTGTGGGCCATCCTCTTCTTGTGTCCCTCATGATCTGTCAGAACATCGGAGCTCCCCTCGAGACACTCGCTTTCTCCTGAGCACCTGTTACTCAGAAGACTCCCTCTTTCAAATCTCCACGGAGGTTTGAAAGTAGATAAGCGGTTGGAAGGGAAGTGGAGAGAGGGGGCCGGTGACCACATCCACAGCGACTGCAGCCCACAGTGTGGTGAGCCCAGGACAGGACCCCTGGTAGGTTAGGGCGGGCGAGGAAGACGAGTAAGGACTACCTCCCTGGGACTTTGCCCCATCACCCGCTCGCATCCAGTACCTGGATTGGCAACCCAAGGTGGAGACCCTAGGCTGAGCGTGCAAGGGTCTGTGTGCCATTGTGCACATGTGTGTGTGACAGAGCAGCTCTGATTGCCTTCTGAATCCTGTCCCAGAGACACAGGGATTATCTGTGCTGTCCTTCCGCTCCGTTGGTGGGGAGGACGGTGAGAACGGGCCATCATCCAAACATCCCCACGTCCCTGCAGCGACAGCTCCTTTGAGAACATAGAGGTACCTATGGTTCTCTTAATTACTCCTGCACACCCACTTCCCTCTCCCTCACTCTAGGAGGAGGGGTTTGGGGGTAGGGCACAGCCTTACCCCTCCAGACCTCCAACTCTTACTTTCCCACTGCCATTCATGTTGTAACAGCCTCCTGCTGCTCCCCTCCCCTGCTCCCTCCCCCACTCCCCTCACACTGACTTAATGAGGGACCCCCCAGAATAAGAGAGACTAAGGGAGGAGGCTGATCTCCCTTAAGCGCTCATACCCAGCAATTAGTTTCGCTTATTGCCAATTCAAGATAAGTAGAAAATAACAGAGGAATGGAACCCGGATCCAAAGCCTGTGCCAAGTGCTTGGCATGCATTACTATGACATCGCATGCATGTCTCATGGGAAGTCACACAGCAGGCCAAGCATGGAGGGGGGATCTGCCAGCCTGGGGGTTGAAGGTGCTGTCCTGCAGCCCTGCTCGCTGTGCCTCCCCGACCGCCTTCCACCTCAGATCCTCGGTTTCATCATTTCTGCAGTGGAGAGATGATACTAGGCTATTCTGCCATGTCACAGAGAGCCATGCCATACACCTGGCAGGTCTTCCCTCTGCGTCTGTGTGTCTGGGCCCCCGTGGTGAGTATGGCAGTCGTTACTGCCCAGGTGGGCCTGGAAGACCCAGCTGCCAAGCCTTGGCACTGAGAGCAGCAGAGCATGGGGACGCAATGGCGATGTCCGGAAAGATGGAGCTGAGGCTGGGCTGGGAGACGGAAGGAAGAAAGCAGAAGGGTGGCTGGCAGTGTCTGGAAGTGAGCTGAGAAATAGAAATAAACAGACGTAGTAAGTAGACCAGTCGTTCTCTGGTGTGGCCCATAGACCACGTGGAAATGTATTAGAAAACAAAAATTTCATTTTGGACTTGCTGGATCAGAAACTCAAGGATGGGGCCCAACCACCTGTTTTAACAGCCCTCCAGGTGACTCGGATGCAGGCAAAGTCTGAGAACTAATAAAGTGGATGAGAAGGGGGATGGATGGATAAGGCTTGGAGAGCCCAATGGGTATTTTAAAGGCTGAGCAGAGGAGAGGACTTGTGTGTATTGATCACTTGCTGTGTCAGGTCAAAAACTGGGCATTTCCAGCTGCTTGCTTTCACGTAAACCTTTCAGGACTGTGGCAGAGCAGGCCTTGTTATTCCCATCACAAAGATGAGGCAGCTGAGACTTGGAAACTTTTAATCGCTTGCCAAAGTCAGAGATCGTGGCAGAGATAGGACTAGAACCCAGGCCTCCCTGGCCCGGAAGCCTGAGTTCTTTCCACTGGCTCCGGCTGCCTCCCGCCCGAGCTTCAGCAGTGCCTCCTCCGCCCAGGCTGGCTCCTTCCTCTGCCCCCTGGTCACCCCAGAGGCCTGCTCTTCTGTCCTCCTCCTTCAGCTTGCCGTCAAAGACAAAAGGGAGACCTGAGGAACGGTGGGGCAGCAGGGCTGGGGACAAATGGTCACCTTGTGTTCCTCCAGCTTCCAGGGCTAAGCGCAGTTAAGGGACAAAGGTGCTTGAGTGGTGGTCCCAAGGGACTGACGTTGACCTAACGGTGGCGCGAATGGTAAAGAACCCACCTGATAATGCAGGAGACAAAAGAGATGCAGGTTTGATCCCTGGGTCTGGAAGATCCCCTGGAGAAGGGAACGGCAGCCCACTCCAGGACGCTTGCATGGAGAACCCCATGGACAGAGGAGCCAGGCAGGCTACGGTCCGTGGGGTTGCAAAGAGCACAGTGCAGTAGGAGCTGGTGCATGCGCTGGGAGACAAGGCTGACAGATGTGCATTGCCAAGCCCTGTACGGGGTGCTTTGGGGAGACTGAGGTAAAGGAAGTATCGATTCTGGCTTCAAAGAGTTTATGGTCCAGAACCAGTGAAACAAAATCTAACAGTGACCAGGTGGGGTGCTTGGAGGCCCGGGACAGCCAGGGGAGGTCAAGCCAAGTGTTAGAGGACTTCCAGGAGACTCCCACAGTGACTTCAGGGGACAGACCTAAGGCTTCGGGGCCAGAGGACATGGGCTCAAGTCCCAGCATTCTCACTGACTCACTGGGTAAACCCAGGCAGTTTAGTCTTGACTTGTCTCCTTATCTACAAAACAGAGTTAATCCCTCCCTCAGAGGGTGGCTCTGTTAGAGTCGGACAGCCATCCTTGGGGAGTTTCATTTCCTTCCTTTGGAAGGGTCGCTTTATTATTTTTTTTTCCCTCTTCTTATTTGGGTGGGGGGGGCGGGTTGGGGAGGGAGAGGGGTGGGCGGGCCACTTCCATTGGTCTTTCATTTATTCAGTTTCATCCATCTTTGCTCTTTGGCCCATGTGGGCCTCCCATCACAGTGGCCTCTCTTGTCGCAGAGCACCGGCTCTGGGCACATGCGCTCCAGAGCTCCAGCTCGGTAGTTGGACGTATCGGTCCAGCCGCTCCGCAGCACGTGGGATCTTCCCAGGCCAGGGCTCGAACCGGCGCCCCTTGCACTGCAAGGTGGTGTCCTTACCCACTGGACCACCAGGGAAGCCCCGGAAGGGTCACTTGAAGTCCAAGAGGACTTCGCAGAGGAGGTGGCTTTCCAGTGTGGCACTGACGTCCAGCTGGCCAGAATGTGCTCAGGATCGTCTGTGTCTTCCCTGAGGTGTCTGTGGGTGGACGCAGGCCACATGGGCTGGTCTGAGGAGAGTGGCCTTCCAGGTGTAAATATGAATGAACTGACGGTGAGAGGGAATTGTCTTTCTCCATGTGGAAGATTGTTTTCACAAGGTGGCTTCAAATCCCAGTGCAGGAGGCCGGGCCGGGTGGCCAGCTCATGCGGTCATGACTCTCCAAGCTCAGGCTCTGTTTCCGCTCTCCGTTGCAGATGATGCAATTCGCCTGGCAGAGCTACAAGCGCTACGCGATGGGGAAGAACGAGCTCCAGCCCCTCACGAGAGACGGCTGCGAGGGCAACATGTTCGGTGAGCTGACCTCCAGAGACCCGCCCTGGGAGCGGGATTTTCTTGTTGGCTTTTTTTTTTTTTTTTTGTCTCCTGAGCTGTGGCCCTCTTTCTCTAGATCTGAGGGCTCCTAAGTCTGAGTTCCCTCGGGACTGTGCAGGTTTCTGAGCCTTCTGGGTTTGAGGAAAACCCACGTGCTTCTCCCTCACTTTGCACACTTTTTTCAGTGCACCAGTGGTTAAGCTTCAGGGCAGACAGACTTGGAAATGTACGTGGGGATGGTGCGTGATGGGCACTTGTTTCCACAGGGAAGGCGTGCAGATCTGAAGGACACACATGACTGGGTTTAAATCAACTCCTCCAAGCAGCTGTAAAATGATCTTGGGTGTTTTCCTAGAGAAACCAAATGCGTTTCTGATCATCTGGGCACTCACGCTGCCATTAGGGTCTTGGGGGGTGTCTCTTGCCAGCCAGCTGGGTGAACACATAGTCACGCTAGGGCGCTGCCAGGTGTTGGCAGCTTGAGTTTGACCTGCAGCCCCACTTGGTGACCTCTCGGCCCTTTGCCACCATGAGATCTTCCTCACCCAGAGCCTCGAAAGCCCCTCTCAGCAGGAGAGACCTCAGAGTGCCTCATCGAGGGTGCGGCTTCAGGTTTCAAATATAATTCCTAGACAGCCTGCCAGGTCTCTTCTCTGCAGGCCTTTCACGTGAGAAGATGCTGGAGACACCAGCCTGCCTTCTTCCCTAAGAGATAGGCGCTGTCTGCGGGGCTGGGGACAGAAATACCTCACCTGTTTTTCCCACTCCTTAGACACACAGGTTCCTGACATCAAGAACCAAAAAACTAAGCAGATGAAAATCCTAAGAAAATGTTCAAAAGCAGGTTTACAAGGGACACCCCCTGATGCAGTTAGCTCCCTCAGAGTATTTATATGCTTTCAATTTTTTCTTCAGTACGCTTCCCCCTTCTCTATTTAATATTATGTTTCTTCTCTCTCTTTTTTTTAACTTAGTATAACATTGTGTTTCCTTAATTTATGTAAATTTTTTCATAAAGAATATTTTTAATGGGGAGACTTCTCTGGTGGTCCAGTGGTTAAGATTCTGCACTTCCATGGTGGGGTGGCGGGGGGCATGGGTTTGATATTTGGTTGGGGAGCTGAGATCCTGCATACCGTGAGGCAAGGCCAGCAAAAAGAGTATGTTTAATGATGGCAATTACTGCGTTGCTGCGCCGTCGTCATCTAACCTTATCCCACTACTGCTGGGCAGGTGTTGCTTCCAGTGTTTCCCGCTGGAGACAGCACAGCAGTTACCATCTTTGTGCCTAACATGTTGTCTTAAGACAGCTTCGGAGAGAGGCTCTCGAGTTGAAAGGAGGAGGACAGATGTTTCTTTAACCTCAGATGGGAAGTGTGTGGATTCCCGTCTCGGAGGCTCGCTGACTTACCTGCTGAGATCATGGCCCTTCCCCAGTACCCACATCAGCCCTGGGGAGAGACGGTGGGCGTGGCTCTCATCAGTCGTTGGAGCGTCAGCTGCTCGTGTCACTGAGGGCCTTAGTCCTCTCCTCTCTGCACGGTGTGCGTGTGTCCAGGGAGCCAGTGGAGGCTACGCAGCACTGGCGTAGCTATTGCTGCAGCCCCCATGGGGATACTCAGGGCGTACCATGGGGAGCATTCCTTGGAGGAACTGGGCTAAACCCAGTCCCATTTCATGGAATTGCTCAGGGTCTCTTGGTTTACATCTCAGCCCACCCGCCCATTTTCTGTCAGTGAGCCCGAGTGACAGTGGCAGCCTAGGATGAGGCCAAGAGCCCTGGACCTTGAACCTGTGTGGCCAGGTCCAAGTCCCTTGACCTCTCTGGTCCCCTGTGTGCTCATCTTTCCTATTTGGGTGGCCATGAGAGCATTCAGGGGTGTAGGGACAGAAATACCTCACCTGTTTTCCACTCCTTAGACACACAGGTTCCTGACATCAAGAACCAAAAAACTAAGCAGATGAAAATCCTAAGAAAATGTTCAAAAGCAGGTTTACAAGGGACACCCCCTGATGCAGTTAGCTCCCTCAGAGTATTTATATGCTTTCAATTTTTTCTTCAGTACGCTTCCCCCTTCTCTATTTAATATTATGTTTCTTCTCTCTCTTTTTTTTAACTTAGTATAACATTGTGTTTCCTTAATTTATGTAAATTTTTTCATAAAGAATATTTTTAATGGGGAGACTTCTCTGGTGGTCCAGTGGTTAAGATTCTGCACTTCCATGGTGGGGTGGCGGGGGGCATGGGTTTGATATTTGGTTGGGGAGCTGAGATCCTGCATACCGTGAGGCAAGGCCAGCAAAAAGAGTATGTTTAATGATGGCAATTACTGCGTTGCTGCCCCGTCGTCATCTAACCTTATCCCACTACTGCTGGGCAGGTGTTGCTTCCAGTGTTTCCCGCTGGAGACAGCACAGCAGTTACCATCTTTGTGCCTAACATGTTGTCTTAAGACAGCTTCGGAGAGAGGCTCTCGAGTTGAAAGGAGGAGGACAGATGTTTCTTTAACCTCAGATGGGAAGTGTGTGGATTCCCGTCTCGGAGGCTCGCTGACTTACCTGCTGAGATCATGGCCCTTCCCCAGTACCCACATCAGCCCTGGGGAGAGACGGTGGGCGTGGCTCTCATCAGTCGTTGGAGCGTCAGCTGCTCGTGTCACTGAGGGCCTTAGTCCTCTCCTCTCTGCACGGTGTGCGTGTGTCCAGGGAGCCAGTGGAGGCTACGCAGCACTGGCGTAGCTATTGCTGCAGCCCCCATGGGGATACTCAGGGCGTACCATGGGGAGCATTCCTTGGAGGAACTGGGCTAAACCCAGTCCCATTTCATGGAATTGCTCAGGGTCTCTTGGTTTACATCTCAGCCCACCCGCCCATTTTCTGTCAGTGAGCCCGAGTGACAGTGGCAGCCTAGGATGAGGCCAAGAGCCCTGGACCTTGAACCTGTGTGGCCAGGTCCAAGTCCCTTGACCTCTCTGGGCCCCTGTTTGCTCATCTTTCCTATTTGGGTTGCCATGAGAGCATGCAGGGGTGTGTAACGGGCCAAGGACAGAGGGGTGACTTAGGAGGGTCATTGTAATACATGCGGTTGGCCGTTGCACAGGTGAGCCCATGGCGGGTGCTGAGGTCCCTGTCTCCCGAGAATGGCCTTGGCAAGGCCCTGGGAGCCCCGTCCCCCTGTGCCTGCCGCAGTCCTGGCGGTGAGGCAGGGCCTTGTTTCTGCAGCCAGCAAGCAAGCTGCAGTAGGTGGCTGGCTCCTGGGAAGAGAGGACCGGTCAGCCCCAGACACTGGGTGGCAAGAAGCTAGGCGTGATTTCTTGCTCTTTCACGCAGCAGCTGCTTATTTAGTGCCATGCGCGGTGCTGACTGCTGGGGATGCAAAGATAGAGGGCACAGTGAAAACTCCACCAGTCCTGCCAAGATGTGCACTGGCAAGCCTTCCTCAGGGTCCCTCTGCGGTCTGTCTAGGTGTTCTCAGAACGAGGGATACCTAGAAGTGATCAACAGTCTCACTCGTGTGTGATTCTGAACCCAACATGTGCAAACTGACTTCACTACTCCCTGGTCGCGTGATCCTCTACCAGGGTATTTCTCTCTGAGCCTGAGTTTTCTGTAGGGTAGAGCTAATGAAGATGTTAGCCCCATCCCAGGCTAGCGTCTGCCTGCCTGATAGCACTGCCTTCATGGGTGGTAGTGATGCTTGTTGTTGAATGAACCTAGTGATGCAGAGGCTTAGGGGAACACCCCTGGAAGAGGTGGGTTTAGTAGCATTTGATGAGCTTGGTGGAGGTTCTAGTTCAGATTGGACCCATGACGGGCTTGGAAGCCAGACTCTTCTAGAAGATAGGAGATGACCTACTTGTCACACTACTGCTTCTCTTGCTGGACTCCTATTGGGGGGAGGTGGGGTCTCTTGCCCGGCAGTCCTCAAGGGTCCCTTGACTGGAATTGCTGGGTCTCTTGGTTTACATCTCAGCCCACCCGCCCATTTTCTGTCAGTGAGCCCGAGTGACAGTGGCAGCCTAGGATGAGGCCAAGAGCCCTGGACCTTGAACCTGTGTGGCCAGGTCCAAGTCCCTTGACCTCTCTGGGCCCCTGTTTGCTCATCTTTCCTATTTGGGTTGCCATGAGAGCATGCAGGGGTGTGTAACGGGCCAAGGACAGAGGGGTGACTTAGGAGGGTCATTGTAATACATGCGGTTGGCCGTTGCACAGGTGAGCCCATGGCGGGTGCTGAGGTCCCTGTCTCCCGAGAATGGCCTTGGCAAGGCCCTGGGAGCCCCGTCCCCCTGTGCCTGCCGCAGTCCTGGCGGTGAGGCAGGGCCTTGTTTCTGCAGCCAGCAAGCAAGCTGCAGTAGGTGGCTGGCTCCTGGGAAGAGAGGACCGGTCAGCCCCAGACACTGGGTGGCAAGAAGCTAGGCGTGATTTCTTGCTCTTTCACGCAGCAGCTGCTTATTTAGTGCCATGCGCGGTGCTGACTGCTGGGGATGCAAAGATAGAGGGCACAGTGAAAACTCCACCAGTCCTGCCAAGATGTGCACTGGCAAGCCTTCCTCAGGGTCCCTCTGCGGTCTGTCTAGGTGTTCTCAGAACGAGGGATACCTAGAAGTGATCAACAGTCTCACTCGTGTGTGATTCTGAACCCAACATGTGCAAACTGACTTCACTACTCCCTGGTCGCGTGATCCTCTACCAGGGTATTTCTCTCTGAGCCTGAGTTTTCTGTAGGGTAGAGCTAATGAAGATGTTAGCCCCATCCCAGGCTAGCGTCTGCCTGCCTGATAGCACTGCCTTCATGGGTGGTAGTGATGCTTGTTGTTGAATGAACCTAGTGATGCAGAGGCTTAGGGGAACACCCCTGGAAGAGGTGGGTTTAGTAGCATTTGATGAGCTTGGTGGAGGTTCTAGTTCAGATTGGACCCATGACGGGCTTGGAAGCCAGACTCTTCTAGAAGATAGGAGATGACCTACTTGTCACACTACTGCTTCTCTTGCTGGACTCCTATTGGGGGGAGGTGGGTGGGCGGCATCATACCTTGGCCCTGGCAGTCCTCACTTACCTCCCTGTAGGCTGAGCCCCGCAGGGTATGGTCAGCTTTAGACGTCCCACCGTTCCCTGCCCAGCTGAGTGGATGTTCGGGGTCTCTGAGCTGCGTCCTGGTGCCTGTCAGTCTGACATGGACTCTGACAGCCTTCTCCCCCAGCCTGCAGGACCTAGAGAGCTGTGTACAGGAAAGAGGGGTGAGTTCCCGCTAGTGCCTGACTTGGCAGGATTTACAGGGCGGCAGCGAAGACTTGGGGTGCGGAGCCTGGTCTCCACGTGTGGTCCCTCACTGAGCTGTCCCTCCCTGCCGCCCGAGTTTCCCTCCCTGAGTCTGTTCTCACTTCAGGAGTAAGCCCTCAGAATGAGGTGCCTCTCCAGCCAGTTTATATGTCCTGGAGAATTGAGTGTTAAGGTGGCTTCCTATTTACAGTGATCCTGCTTGGCAGGTCCTGCCAGAAAATGCCCCTAAGACCCTAGTGCCTGCTACCTGTGAAGGGGACACGGCCTGTTCCTCACAGGCACGGCCAGCCCTCAGTGGCGGTGCTCCCGTCACTGTGAAGCCCCAGAGCTGAGTCTGCCACCTGAAGAACGCATTTGAGGAGGGTAGTGGAGAGGAACCTGCCACAAAGCAGCAGCTGGGGATGCTGTAAGGACTCAGAGGCCCAGCTTCCTTACCTGTAAAAGAGGCTGCTGCCAGGACCTGGGGCACGATTACAGAAGCCAGCTGAAGAGCACAGACTTAGAGGCCAGACAGCTTGGGTTTGCATGCGACTCTGCCACTTCCTGGCTGTGTGACCTTAGGCAAGTTTCTTAACCTTTCTGGGCCCCAGTTTCCAGCTATGAAGTGGTGACGATAATGTCTATTCACAGGATTGTTTTAAGAACTGAATGAGTTAACACGTGAGGAGTGCATGTATCTGTGCCTGGCACATAGGAAGCATTCTTCAATTCAGCTGCTATGAGGATGATCTAAGGCCGTTGGGACAGTGTGTGTTCCTCCCACTTTGCCTGGGCTGTGACCTAGTCTCTTGGACTCAGGGACCTGCTCAAGGATTCCAGGGCTTTCCCAGCCCCAATCCCTCCTGCCCTGTGCCCCTCCACCGTCAAGTGCACATGGCAGATCATGAGCGGGCAGCCCACTGGTAAGCAGCGTACCTCTTACCCCTTTTGTCTAAACAACTTACAGTGGAATTTGTAACTGGGGAGAGCCAAGGGTTCAAGGCTGTGGAATAAATCGGCCTTCTGTCAGCAGAAGGGTTTCCAAAAGAGTAATAAGACCTTGCACTCAGTGCCAGCTGCCGGCCTTGAAGCACTTAGTGAGCATTAATTCTCCCAGGAAGTCAGAGCAAATGTAAAAACTTCATTCTCCCTTGGCAGTGGGGGACATGGGTACTGGGCACAGTCTCGGGAGGTCCCCACCAGAGAGGCCCTTTGATGACAAGGCCAGATCCCTCTTCTTGGATGTGGGGAATGTGAGCTCAGAGAGGGGAGGGGACGCGCCGGGGTGACACAGCATCTTCATTTAAGTCTGGAGTGTGAGCTCTGGAGAGCTAAGTCCCAGCCCCGTGATGTTTGCACTACCCTCTGAGATTAGCCAAATTGTTCAAGGGCAGATTGTCAAAGCAAGGCCTGTGGTCCTGGACAGATCACCACCAGGAGCTGGACTTTCTCAGAACTCTAGCAAGAGTAAGTTGTCTTTCAGGAGGTATATGATCTCAGAGCCGAGATCTCAGGGCTTCCTGTACATTCATCACACCAGACACCATAGCTGCGTTCTCTCGTGTGCTCCTCACAGACTTGCTGAGGGATACATGACCCACTTGTCCCCGTTTCACAGATGAGGAAATTGAGGCCTGGAAAGTTTTAGGGCTTACTTAGTCACACAGCTATCAAGCTGAGACTTGATCACAGGTCTGTTGGACTCCAAAGGCCAGTTCACAAATCACCACGCTGCCGTGTCTCCCATTGACCACATGGTGTCTGCAAAGAGGGCAGTGGGACTAGGGATTCGCCCAAGGATGGGGGTATTGTACCCTCTGTTCCGCTTCACTCCACTGCCCCCAGGGAAGCCTGGAGAGACATGTATTTCAGGTCAGGGTCTGCAGCTACCCATCCGAAGGCATCATGATTTAGTAGATATCAGTTGACTGACTGTTCAGGGCCTCTGGGAAAAGATTAAGACTTCCCTCTTTCCTCCCACCATAGGCAGATGTTTTATCTCTGCCGAATAACCTGAACACAGCTACTTCCTGAACGGCCCTTGGCTATCGAGGAAGAGCCTGGATTTGAGAACAGGACCAGCCTGAGTCTGACTCCCAGCTCTGCCACTTACTAGTCATGTAACCTCAAGTAAAGTTCTTAAACTCTCTGCACCTCAGTTTCTCCATCTGTACCATGAGGATGATATACCTACTTCACCTAGCAGTGGTGAGGATTAACTAGTCATGTTTTAACCTCAAGTAAAGTTCTTAGTGAGAAATTCTCCCAGGAAGTCAGAGCAAATGTAAAAACTTCATTCTCCCTTGGCAGTGGGGGACATGGGTACTGGGCACAGTCTCGGGAGGTCCCCACCAGAGAGGCCCTTTGATGACAAGGCCAGATCCCTCTTCTTGGATGTGGGGAATGTGAGCTCAGAGAGGGGAGGGGACGCGCCGGGGTGACACAGCATCTTCATTTAAGTCTGGAGTGTGAGCTCTGGAGAGCTAAGTCCCAGCCCCGTGATGTTTGCACTACCCTCTGAGATTAGCCAAATTGTTCAAGGGCAGATTGTCAAAGCAAGGCCTGTGGTCCTGGACAGATCACCACCAGGAGCTGGACTTTCTCAGAACTCTAGCAAGAGTAAGTTGTCTTTCAGGAGGTATATGATCTCAGAGCCGAGATCTCAGGGCTTCCTGTACATTCATCACACCAGACACCATAGCTGCGTTCTCTCGTGTGCTCCTCACAGACTTGCTGAGGGATACATGACCCACTTGTCCCCGTTTCACAGATGAGGAAATTGAGGCCTGGAAAGTTTTAGGGCTTACTTAGTCACACAGCTATCAAGCTGAGACTTGATCACAGGTCTGTTGGACTCCAAAGGCCAGTTCACAAATCACCACGCTGCCGTGTCTCCCATTGACCACATGGTGTCTGCAAAGAGGGCAGTGGGACTAGGGATTCGCCCAAGGATGGGGGTATTGTACCCTCTGTTCCGCTTCACTCCACTGCCCCAGGGAAGCCTGGAGAGACATGTATTTCAGGTCAGGGTCTGCAGCTACCCATCCGAAGGCATCATGATTTAGTAGATATCAGTTGACTGACTGTTCAGGGCCTCTGGGAAAAGATTAAGACTTCCCTCTTTCCTCCCACCATAGGCAGATGTTTTATCTCTGCCGAATAACCTGAACACAGCTACTTCCTGAACGGCCCTTGGCTATCGAGGAAGAGCCTGGATTTGAGAACAGGACCAGCCTGAGTCTGACTCCCAGCTCTGCCACTTACTAGTCATGTAACCTCAAGTAAAGTTCTTAAACTCTCTGCACCTCAGTTTCTCCATCTGTACCATGAGGATGATATACCTACTTCACCTAGCAGTGGTGAGGATTAGATAAAGCTGATGTGTGTAAAACCTGCCCATTTGATTAAATATACTTGCCCACATGCACTCATTAACAGTCAGCTACTGCCATTATTATTGTATCTGTTATAAAATAATTGTGAGAATAATTACATCCCGAGGGAATCAACAGTGCCTGGTACACAGTAGGCTCCTGACAAATACTGCGGGATGACTGTTTTGCCCCCCTGCAGTCTCTGCCTGCCCTGTTTTTCCTGAAGCCCTTCATCCTGGTCCTGCTGTGCTCGCTTCCTTGCATCCTCTGCCGCTGCCCTGACCTCCCCCGCCCAGAGTGCAATAGGAATCAGCAGGCTGACCCTGAAAGAGCCGCAGTCCTGCTTAGTCAGCGACTGTGATCTTGGCATCTTCTCTGTGGAGGACAGCGGTGCTCATGTGGCCAGTAGCTCCGAGCCGGCCCCGGGTGACCGTGAGAGCCCCGGACTGGATTTTGCCTCTGCCTGGTGAAGAGATAGATAGATAGAACTGCCCAAGCAGATCCCCATTTCGAGGGATGATTTATGACCTTGGGTGAGTCAAGAGGCAAAAGGAACACAGCACGATTTTCAGATCACACCCGGGGAATGGGTAGCCTTAGCAGAGAGAAAAACATCATCTTTGCCTTGTAAACAGAGCAGATATGATATTGAAGAGGGAATCAATCCAGACCCCAAGATGTCATTTTTACAATTGTGCTTTGGCGTGTGACTTAGCAAGTACCTTCCACACACACACACACACACACACTTTCAGCTTGGCTGCCAGGTGAATTATACACTTTGCAGACTGTTTGGGAAAACCATTCAGTTCCCAGTTATCCATGGATCTCCACGTGGTCTCCATGGATCTCTTGAGTTTGTTTCTGGGTGGCAACAGTTTTGACTTTGGCAATATGCCCAGGTTCAAAACTCTGGTTCACATTTACCTGCTGATTTAAATTGTGACAGAGTTCTTTGAACCTCAGTTTACTCACCTGTAAAAGGGGCTGGCAGGACTTAGGAGTCCCAGTGGAGAGTCTGCACCCAGTAAGTCCTCAAGAAACATTAGGATTTTTCTTCCCCAAGTGTAGATACACCCTTTCCAGTCCCTTTCTTAACTCTTTTTATCAGGTACTAGGGCACTTGAGCTTACCTGGCTGAAAATGCCATATATAGTCTTATAAGATTTTTTTTTTTTTGGAAACAAAACAGTAAGTAGCCATCATTGTTGGAAAATCACTGTCCGGCCACACCATTTCCTGCTTTTGGCGAGCCGTGGTGCGCATTCCTGGCCCAAGCTTGGAGTCTGTTCTGAGAAAAAAACTGTCATCAGCCTCCGCAGAGGTGGTGATGTTGCAATTCCTTGGGTAGGATGGGTCAGGCTTAAGGGCAGCAAGCAGACCTTCCTGGTGATCACGTGTCTCCGGAGCTGGGGCTGTGCCATCCAGAGACCAGAGGCTGTCAAGGCTCCGAGGAAATGGATTAGAAACACCGGTCACTGGCAAATGGCCTTTAGCACAAGAAGGAAGAGAGGACGCCGATATTAACCCCACACACGTGAAGGACAGACAGGACTGGCAGCTGCTGCTCAGAGGCTTGCCGCCCCTGGTGGCCTGCCTGTGGCCTTGAGTGACAGATCCGCAGCTCCCCAGTTCCCTTCTGAAGACCCGAATGTCCCCTGGGTGGTCAGCAAAGCAGCAGGCTCAGCTCTGAGTTAACCTGCTGGACGTTCAAACAGAGCAGATATGATATTGAAGAGGAATCAATCCAGACCCCAAGATGTCATTTTTACAATTGTGCTTTGGCGTGTGACTTAGCAAGTACCTTCCACACACACACACACACACACACTTTCAGCTTGGCTGCCAGGTGAATTATACACTTTGCAGACTGTTTGGGAAAACCATTCAGTTCCCAGTTATCCATGGATCTCCACGTGGTCTCCATGGATCTCTTGAGTTTGTTTCTGGGTGGCAACAGTTTTGACTTTGGCAATATGCCCAGGTTCAAAACTCTGGTTCACATTTACCTGCTGATTTAAATTGTGACAGAGTTCTTTGAACCTCAGTTTACTCACCTGTAAAAGGGGCTGGCAGGACTTAGGAGTCCCAGTGGAGAGTCTGCACCCAGTAAGTCCTCAAGAAACATTAGGATTTTTCTTCCCCAAGTGTAGATACACCCTTTCCAGTCCCTTTCTTAACTCTTTTTATCAGGTACTAGGGCACTTGAGCTTACCTGGCTGAAAATGCCATATATAGTCTTATAAGATTTTTTTTTTTTTGGAAACAAAACAGTAAGTAGCCATCATTGTTGGAAAATCACTGTCCGGCCACACCATTTCCTGCTTTTGGCGAGCCGTGGTGCATTCCTGGCCCAAGCTTGGAGTCTGTTCTGAGAAAAAAACTGTCATCAGCCTCCGCAGAGGTGGTGATGTTGCAATTCCTTGGGTAGGATGGGTCAGGCTTAAGGGCAGCAAGCAGACCTTCCTGGTGATCACGTGTCTCCGGAGCTGGGGCTGTGCCATCCAGAGACCAGAGGCTGTCAAGGCTCCGAGGAAATGGATTAGAAACACCGGTCACTGGCAAATGGCCTTTAGCACAAGAAGGAAGAGAGGACGCCGATATTAACCCCACACACGTGAAGGACAGACAGGACTGGCAGCTGCTGCTCAGAGGCTTGCCGCCCCTGGTGGCCTGCCTGTGGCCTTGAGTGACAGATCCGCAGCTCCCCAGTTCCCTTCTGAAGACCCGAATGTCCCCTGGGTGGTCAGCAAAGCAGCAGGCTCAGCTCTGAGTTAACCTGCTGGACGTTCAGGCTCTCGGGCTGCTGGCCGTTCAGGGAACACTGCTCTGCCCCCTCCTCCAGCAAAGATTGTTTTTTTCCTCCAAGCAGTTTCTAATTAAGATGCATCTTGGCTGTTTTCTTTTTCTTTCAATTTAAAAGGCTTCCCACCCGCATAGAGCATAATTTATTTCTCTAGAAAATATAGCAGCAGGTTGTTGGAAAAAGAAAACTCAAGGCTCGGAGCCTTGGGTCCCAGTCCCAGCCCTGGCGCCAGCAGCCATGTGAGCCGCGACCTCCTCTGGGCTCTGTCTCGGCTTCAGAACAAAGAGGTGTGCACCCAGGGCCCCTGCTGTCCTCTCTGTAACACTCGGTTGGTTACTAGGCTGATTCCTTTTTTTTCCTTGCTTCTAAGAAGTTATTTGGGCTATGTTAGTTCTCTTGAAATCTGAAATTTTAGTGGCAAATCTTCTCCTGTTGGAGAGGAGTGAGTCAGGGTATCTATTCACAGAGTACGTCGCTGGGGATGCAGAGAATGATTCATATTGAAACTGACATTCCCTCCTGGGGGTGACGTGTTCCTGCCTAATTTCCTAAGACCTTCCCTTCCTTGGAAACAAGGCAGAGCCCACAGCCTACAGCCAGCCTGCTTTTCTTCACACCACGTTGATGGCAAGCACTCGCCAAATTTCCCAGCAAACTCAGTAACAAATAGGTATGTGAATTCGCAGAAATCTCAGACTGTCCGTGCCAGCTGGAGTCTTTGAAACCATCTGGTCCAGTGTCTGAGGATGGGAAAAGAGGCACAGGGGGACAGGGACTCTCAGGAAGGCCGGACAGCCAGGACTGGAACCTCCCTGGTCCTGGGACTTGAGCCATTATCTGTTTTCTTCTTAATTAAATGTTTTTTAAAAATAGAGGTGTAACTTACAATAAAACGCACAAATCTTAAATACACAGTCCGGTGAGTTTTACATGTGGACACACCGCTGTAACCACTCCACAGATCAAGACAGAGAGCATTTGTGTTTACCCCTAGAATGTTCCCCCAGACCCTTCCTGGTCAGCAGGCCCCAAGGACCACCCGTAGATTGCTTATGTCTGCTGTAAGTTCATATCAAGGACTTCCCTGGTGGTCCAGTGGAAGGGAAGTTCAGACTCCAGGCTTCCCATGCAGAGAGCACAGGTTCTCTCCCTGGTCTGGGAACTGAGATCCCACATGCCAGGCAATGCAACCAAAGCAAAGTTCATATCATATTGTATGTCCTCTTTTATGGTTTACTTCTTTTGCACTTGTAATTATATCACGAAGGGTTCATTCTTACTCACATTTATCCATTCAACTGTTCCTGGACATTTTTGTTCCCAATATTTGGTAAGGAGAAGAAAGCTGCTATAAACACTTTCTATTTATTTTTCAAATTTAGTGACTGATCATATTTGCAGCTATCGCCACAGTCAGTTTTGAAACATTTTCACTGTCCCACAAGGAAACTTGGTAACTTTTAGCTCTCCCTCCCCATTTCTCCCAACCCTCCCTTCCCACCAACCCTAAGCCACCACTAATCTGCTTTCTGTCCCTTTATAGATTTGTCTTCTCTTTTTTTGTTTTGTTTTGTTTTTTTTTTTTTGGTTTGTTTGTTTGTTTAATATTTATTTGGTGGCACCAGGTCTTAGTTGCAGCATACGGGATCTTTAGTTACGGCATGCGAGCTCTTAGTTGTGGCATGCGGGATCTATTTCCCTGACCAGGGGTTGAACCCGGGCTCCCTGCATTTGTTGCATGGAGTCTTAGCCACTGCACCACCAGGACAGTCCCTAGATTTGTCTATTCTGAACACTTCATATGAAAGAAATCCTAGGATACTGACCTTTTGTGACTAGCGTCTTTCACTGAGCATGATGTTTCAAGATTCACACTGTAACAGAGATCAGTACTTGATTCCTTTTTATTGACAAGTAATATTCCACTGTATGAGCAGGCCACATTTTATTTATCCATTTAGCTGTAAGTGGGCATTTGGATTGTGTCTACTTTTTGGCAAATTTATTTTTTATCTGTCATTATCTTGGCAGATGTTTGGACACACCGCTGTAACCACTCCACAGATCAAGACAGAGAGCATTTGTGTTTACCCTAGAATGTTCCCCAGACCCTTCCTGGTCAGCAGGCCCCAAGGACCACCCGTGATTGCTTATGTCTGCTGTAAGTTCATATCAAGGACTTCCCTGGTGGTCCAGTGGAAGGGAAGTTCAGACTCCAGGCTTCCCATGCAGAGAGCACAGGTTCTCTCCCTGGTCTGGGAACTGAGATCCCACATGCCAGGCAATGCAACCAAAGCAAAGTTCATATCATATTGTATGTCCTCTTTTATGGTTTACTTCTTTTGCACTTGTAATTATATCACGAAGGGTTCATTCTTACTCACATTTATCCATTCAACTGTTCCTGGACATTTTTGTTCCCAATATTTGGTAAGGAGAAGAAAGCTGCTATAAACACTTTCTATTTATTTTTCAAATTTAGTGACTGATCATATTTGCAGCTATCGCCACAGTCAGTTTTGAAACATTTTCACTGTCCCACAAGGAAACTTGGTAACTTTTAGCTCTCCCTCCCCATTTCTCCCAACCCTCCCTTCCCACCAACCCTAAGCCACCACTAATCTGCTTTCTGTCCCTTTATAGATTTGTCTTCTCTTTTTTTGTTTTGTTTTGTTTTTTTTTTTTTGGTTTGTTTGTTTGTTTAATATTTATTTGGTGGCACCAGGTCTTAGTTGCAGCATACGGGATCTTTAGTTACGGCATGCGAGCTCTTAGTTGTGGCATGCGGGATCTATTTCCCTGACCAGGGGTTGAACCCGGGCTCCCTGCATTTGTTGCATGGAGTCTTAGCCACTGCACCACCAGGACAGTCCCTAGATTTGTCTATTCTGAACACTTCATATGAAAGAAATCCTAGGATACTGACCTTTTGTGACTAGCGTCTTTCACTGAGCATGATGTTTCAAGATTCACACTGTAACAGAGATCAGTACTTGATTCCTTTTTATTGACAAGTAATATTCCACTGTATGAGCAGGCCACATTTTATTTATCCATTTAGCTGTAAGTGGGCATTTGGATTGTGTCTACTTTTTTTTTGGCTATTATGAATGATACTGCTATGAACATTCATGTATAAGTTTTTGTGTGGATGTCTGTCTTTATTTATCTTGGCAGATGCCCAGGAATGGCATTGCTGAGTCATATGGTTAACTCTGTGTGCAACCTTTGGAGGAAATGCTTCTGTTTTCCACAGTGGCTGCACCATTTATGTTCCTTTGAAGACTACGTGAAGTTAATGAGCGCTTTGATATGTGCTTTAGGTGGAAGCAAGCAGTCATCTGTGTTGAGATCTACCCAGGGTTTGAATTGCTGGGTCCCTCTGTGTTCATATGTGGACCTTCAGTTGAAATGCGGCCAGTTTTTCAAAGAGGATAAACCAGCAGTCCCCCCAGCTGTGTATGAGGTTCTGGTTCTACAATCCTCGCTAGGGCTTGCTGTCCTCAGTGTGCTCAGTATTAGCCTCCTGCTGAATGTGGCCTCCCCCTGAGTCCAGCCCACACAGCTGAAGTCCAGAGCCTCAGCTTCCTGGGCCTGTGCTCCCTGGGCTGCAGCCGCCCTGTCCCTCCTGCCTGGGTGGATCGGGGCTCTCAGGCCAGCTTGCCTCAAATGCCTCCTTGCAACACAAGAAATGGTCAGCATTCCCCCGCTCCTCACACTGTCTCCCCAGCACCGTGTTTCCCCTCTGCCTCCCAGCCCCCTGGGCTATGACACATGGGCCAAGATGGGATAAACCTTTCTGGTTCAGTTACTGGGCTAGGAAAGGGGTCTTCATAGAGAAAACAGTAACCTTGGAGTCAGGAGACTTATGTTGTCCAAGCCCTGGCTCCACCACTAACTCACTGGGGAGGTGTCACACTTCCTTCCTGAGCCTTAGTGTTCTCTCCTGTGGGATGGGGACGATGGTACCTTCTCACCAATCGTCATTAGGATCACAGGATACCATTTCTTTATCTGCCAGTGATCATTCTGTGCCTATTGTCATGTTCAGTGTGAGTAGGGAGGGTGAGGCGAGCAGCTGGCATGTTAAGGGGTCCCATGAATTCTCCAGTGTTTTCTCCCACCCCAGAAAAAAGCCGCCAGGCCCCGCTTGGCATTTTTTTATCAGGTGCTGGTGGCCTCCCTATTATGAATGATACTGCTATGAACATTCATGTATAAGTTTTTGTGTGGATGTCTGTCTTTATTTATCTTGGCAGATGCCCAGGAATGGCATTGCTGAGTCATATGGTTAACTCTGTGTGCAACCTTTGGAGGAAATGCTTCTGTTTTCCACAGTGGCTGCACCATTTATGTTCCTTTGAAGACTACGTGAAGTTAATGAGCGCTTTGATATGTGCTTTAGGTGGAAGCAAGCAGTCATCTGTGTTGAGATCTACCCAGGGTTTGAATTGCTGGGTCCCTCTGTGTTCATATGTGGACCTTCAGTTGAAATGCGGCCAGTTTTTCAAAGAGGATAAACCAGCAGTCCCCCCAGCTGTGTATGAGGTTCTGGTTCTACAATCCTCGCTAGGGCTTGCTGTCCTCAGTGTGCTCAGTATTAGCCTCCTGCTGAATGTGGCCTCCCCCTGAGTCCAGCCCACACAGCTGAAGTCCAGAGCCTCAGCTTCCTGGGCCTGTGCTCCCTGGGCTGCAGCCGCCCTGTCCCTCCTGCCTGGGTGGATCGGGGCTCTCAGGCCAGCTTGCCTCAAATGCCTCCTTGCAACACAAGAAATGGTCAGCATTCCCCCGCTCCTCACACTGTCTCCCCAGCACCGTGTTTCCCCTCTGCCTCCCAGCCCCCTGGGCTATGACACATGGGCCAAGATGGGATAAACCTTTCTGGTTCAGTTACTGGGCTAGGAAAGGGGTCTTCATAGAGAAAACAGTAACCTTGGAGTCAGGAGACTTATGTTGTCCAAGCCCTGGCTCCACCACTAACTCACTGGGGAGGTGTCACACTTCCTTCCTGAGCCTTAGTGTTCTCTCCTGTGGGATGGGGACGATGGTACCTTCTCACCAATCGTCATTAGGATCACAGGATACCATTTCTTTATCTGCCAGTGATCATTCTGTGCCTATTGTCATGTTCAGTGTGAGTAGGGAGGGTGAGAGCGAGCAGCTGGCATGTTAAGGGGGTCCCATGAATTCTCCCCAGTGTTTTCTCCCCACCCCAGACCCCAACATACAGGAGTCCTGGCTTCTAATGGCTTCTCTGCCACCAGTCTGCTGTGTGACCCAGGCAAAGCTTGTTCCCTCTCTGGGTTCATCTCCCACGAGGTAGCTTGGGCCTCTGGCATATGGGCTAGTAACACAAATGTTACTTCTAGGTCCTGAAAGAGTAGGGTGATTGGGCCACTCTGAAGCGTGTTTCGCCCTGGCGCCAGGCTGCAGAGGGAGCGGTGCTGCACGGGCCGTGGTGGCCGCTCTTCTGGAGGGTGGGGACCAGATTTCACGTTTTCCCCTCAGCTGGGGGGCTCTGAGGCAGGCGGATGGGTTCCACTCAGCCAGAGGGCTGCTCTCCAGAGCAAAGATGGTCAGCATGCGAACCATGCCGGGATCAATAGGAATTGTTGAAAAAACTCGGAAAAGAGCCTGGAGGAAGACAAAGAGATTCGGAAGTCTGTTGTCAGCACAATTTGAAGCTAATACTCAAGTTTGTTTTTCTTTTCATCAAGTCTGAAAGGCAGTTTGAAATCCACTGCTGTTATTCTTCTTTTTTTAAATGACTGGATAAAGCACAACTGCATTTTCTCCCCCAATAACTTTGAATTCTGGGAAGAGACCATGTGGGATAATTGCTGTTGTCTAATCCCACCGATGACCGAGCAAATGATTAGGCCGGGGAGGACGGGAGTCGCTGCGCCCGAGGCCCTCCGCCTGCTTCCTGCTTCCAGCAGCCAAGGCTCCTCTCCCCAGACAGCCCCATTCCCGAAATAGCAACTGCCCAGAAATGGGTCTGGATGTGGTTTTGCAACAAGCAACTGATAGCGCAGGGGGGCGTGGAGAGTGTGCATTCAGTTCTGCAGCTTTGGGTTGAGCACCTACTGTGTTCTGGGCTCTGAGCCGGGTCTGGAGCAGAGACAAGGGTGCAGAGAAGGGCAAGGCGTGAGGAGCTCATTGGAGAAAAGATGAGGGACACCGGCCTGTGCCGTCAGACAGAACGCGTGCCTGGCGACGCGGCTTTGGGAGAGAACGGCAGTGTTTGCAAGAGCTGCTGAGCACGTTCCTAAGACTATCTGAAAAGTTCACATGACGTTTCCCACGTTTCATTGCTGGAGAGTCACAGAGATGGTGACAGTGAGGCGGGCTGGGGAGCCACAGGGACGGCGGCGCTGAAGAGGCGCCGTGGGGGAGGAGGCAGCGCCTGCCCCAGAGCTGCTCCGGGAGTGGATGTTGACCGACACCATGAAGTCTCTGCTCCAGGCCGGGGAACAGCTCAGGCCAAGCTCACGTGGTCCTGCTGGGTAGAGTGCGAGTGCTCAGACACAAGAGGGTGGCTGGTGGGCGTGGGGTGAGGGGCCGCAGGCTTGAAGGGAAGACATCTCGTGTGAGCATCCAGTACCTAGCCGGGCATTCCCTGCACGGAGCCAAACCGCTCCCTTGTACATGGTCCCTAGGGATCACAAAAGCATTTTCACTTTAATTTCTTTTAAAATCAGAATAAAACATGAATACAATAACAAATATAAAATAATGAATCCAGCTTCTTTATACCAAAGCAATGGTAAAGGATCGTTTCAATTTTTTTTTAAAAAAACCAAGATAGGACCCGTAAAAGTGATCAGCACTACTTCTTCCTCACCAGGTGAGGGTTTGAAACGCTTGCACCTGCTCACACTATATGGGAAGGATCCTCTTCCTTCTTGTCAGGAAGGTCGGCTGTACACCTGCCAACAGCTCGGGGCGGGGAGGTGGAGGGGGTTGTCTCTGGTAGACCTGGGCCAGCAGGGGTCACCACAGGTGCCCACCTACCAGCACAGGCATCTTCTTGTGAGTTTCCATTTTTCCTAACGGTGCCTCTTTGAGGTGTTGGTGTGGTAAGAAAACCAAGGCTTTAAGAGGAGTAACTCATCTAGGTTCGCAAAGAGGCAGAGCCAACCTGGGCTTGTCTGCCTCCAAAGCCCTCACGCTCTGTTTCCTCTGCCTCAGGCCTGTGACGCCCTCAAGGGCCTGGAACCCCTGTGTTACCTGCCCTGTGCAACACACGTGTGTCGTCAAGCCCAGGTGATGCTCTGGAGTGCCCAGAGGAACAGTGACGGGCAAGGGAGGGCCTAGGTATATTTATTGATTAAGAGGAGGTTTCCGCGTTCTGTTGACATGGCTTGATCTTGGTTCATTGCGTCCCTCTCTCCTGCCTTGGGCTGTAAAAGTGAAGCCGGAGTAGTTACTTGTTTTTTTCCAAACCAAGGAGGACAAAACCTCAAGCACTCCAGACAAGGCTATTGCACAATGCTTGCCACCTTCTGAGATGATGTCTCAGAGGCTGTCCAGGGGGAGCTGCCTCTTCCATTCTTGCCCTGATCCACAACCAGGGCCTCCTTTCCACAGGGGATGTGACTTCATCTGAAGGAACTTGAATTCCTTGCACACAAAGTACACTCAGACCCAGATGAAAGTGCAAAAGCAGGTCCCTTGGCAAGCAAGACCCTCTCCCCGGGCTGTGCCCTGCTGCCAGGATCAGGGCTGGGCTCTACCTCCTCCATCAAGGGTGCAAAGCTGGGCAGTTCCATAGAGACCACACCCCAACACATCCCAGGGTCTGCAGCTCCACACACTGGGGAGGCAGCAAAATCTGAAATGGATCCTGGTGATCGAAGGCAGTTACACCCACCGGTGAAGAGCACAGGTCCCTCACCAGATTGTCTGGTCACCACGGTTACCATTTTCTGGGTGTGTGACCTTGGGTGATGAAATGAAGCACTCTGCCACAAAACCTCTGCACAGGTTTCTTTCCTGCAAAAAAAAAAAAGAGTAATAGTGTGTGCCTCATGAGTGAGCATTCAGTTGGTTAATACACGTGAGGGACTGAGAGCCGTGCTGAAAAATAGTTGCAGCTGTTATCATCATCATCATCTTTACCATTAATATTGTCAGAGCTGCCCGGGGAAGCATGAGGCTTGGTGAGGGTTGGGCCCTTCCCTGTTCTGCTTGTATGACCTTGGACAACACACTCTCCCCTCTCCTGGCATCATTTTGCTATCTAAGAGGAGTAACTCATCTAGGTTCCAACCCTGGGCTTGTCTGCCTCCAAAGCCCTCACGCTCTGTTTCCTCTGCCTCAGGCCTGTGACGCCTCAAGGGCCTGGAACCCCTGTGTTACCTGCCCTGTGCAACACACGTGTCGTCAAGCCCAGGTGATGCTCTGGAGTGCCCAGAGGAACAGTGACGGGCAAGGGAGGGCCTAGGTATATTTATTGATTAAGAGGAGGTTTCCGCGTTCTGTTGACATGGCTTGATCTTGGTTCATTGCGTCCCTCTCTCCTGCCTTGGGCTGTAAAAGTGAAGCCGGAGTAGTTACTTGTTTTTTTCCAAACCAAGGAGGACAAAACCTCAAGCACTCCAGACAAGGCTATTGCACAATGCTTGCCACCTTCTGAGATGATGTCTCAGAGGCTGTCCAGGGGGAGCTGCCTCTTCCATTCTTGCCCTGATCCACAACCAGGGCCTCCTTTCCACAGGGGATGTGACTTCATCTGAAGGAACTTGAATTCCTTGCACACAAAGTACACTCAGACCCAGATGAAAGTGCAAAAGCAGGTCCCTTGGCAAGCAAGACCCTCTCCCCGGGCTGTGCCCTGCTGCCAGGATCAGGGCTGGGCTCTACCTCCTCCATCAAGGGTGCAAAGCTGGGCAGTTCCATAGAGACCACACCCCAACACATCCCAGGGTCTGCAGCTCCACACACTGGGGAGGCAGCAAAATCTGAAATGGATCCTGGTGATCGAAGGCAGTTACACCCACCGGTGAAGAGCACAGGTCCCTCACCAGATTGTCTGGTCACCACGGTTACCATTTTCTGGGTGTGTGACCTTGGGTGATGAAATGAAGCACTCTGCCACAAAACCTCTGCACAGGTTTCTTTCCTGCAAAAAAAAAAAAGAGTAATAGTGTGTGCCTCATGAGTGAGCATTCAGTTGGTTAATACACGTGAGGGACTGAGAGCCGTGCTGAAAAATAGTTGCAGCTGTTATCATCATCATCATCTTTACCATTAATATTGTCAGAGCTGCCCGGGGAAGCATGAGGCTTGGTGAGGGTTGGGCCCTTCCCTGTTCTGCTTGTATGACCTTGGACAACACACTCTCCCCCCTCCCTGGCATCATTTTGCTATCTATGAAATAAGCAGTATGGACCAATATGTAGCTCTTAACTGGGAGAAAGCATCAGAATTACCCGTAGGCTTTTGCATGTGTAGACTTTGGAGTTCTGCCCCCAGAAAGTCTGATTTAGTGGGTCTGGAGCTGGCCGGGGAACCTGTGTTAAAATTAGAATCTCCCGATCATGTTCTGATACACAGGCTGGGCTAGGAACCCGAGGACCCTCCTGGGCCTAAAGGCCGTGGTTCCTGCTGTCACAAGGCCCTTTCTTGCAGACCCGTTAGGCCAGGTGGTGCCTTTGGCCAGGGCAAGCCCCCTGCCCCTCTGTGGATGCTGAGTCTGCCACCTGGGTGAGCTGAATGTAGTAGGCCAGTCTCCAGTTCAGCAGGAAGGCTGTGGTGGTCCGGAGAGCGCCCATGTGCGTGGCCCTGCATGTCTAGGACCATCCTGCAGATGCTCGGTGAACGTGGCCTTTGCAAATGGCAGGCAGAGTAATTGTGAAAAAGCAGTGCCTTCCATCCACGTGGTACTTGGGAATGAACCCTGCCCCCAGGTAACAGGATACTCGCAGTGTAGCTGCGAGCTATTTCTGAAGTGTGGTTGAGAAGAGGCTGCGGGTGTGGCTGGATGTCAGCCCTGCGTTCCTATGGGTCCAGGGAGAGGATTTTGGGTGCTTTGGGTAAGAAAATCCTCAAAGGAGCTGTATGATCACAAATGGTCCATCCCTTTGGGGACCCGTTACACCCACCGGTGAAGAGCACAGGTCCCTCACCAGATTGTCTGGTCACCACGGTTACCATTTTCTGGGTGTGTGACCTTGGGTGATGAAATGAAGCACTCTGCCACAAAACCTCTGCACAGGTTTCTTTCCTGCAAAAAAAGGAGTAATAGTGTGTGCCTCATGAGTGAGCATTCAGTTGGTTAATACACGTGAGGGACTGAGAGCCGTGCTGAAAAATAGTTGCAGCTGTTATCATCATCATCATCTTTACCATTAATATTGTCAGAGCTGCCCGGGGAAGCATGAGGCTTGGTGAGGGTTGGGCCCTTCCCTGTTCTGCTTGTATGACCTTGGACAACACACTCTCTCCCCTCTCCCTGGCATCATTTTGCTATCTATGAAATAAGCAGTATGGACCAATATGTAGCTCTTAACTGGGAGAAAGCATCAGAATTACCCGTAGGCTTTTGCATGTGTAGACTTTGGAGTTCTGCCCCCAGAAAGTCTGATTTAGTGGGTCTGGAGCTGGCCGGGGAACCTGTGTTAAAATTAGAATCTCCCGATCATGTTCTGATACACAGGCTGGGCTAGGAACCCGAGGACCCTCCTGGGCCTAAAGGCCGTGGTTCCTGCTGTCACAAGGCCCTTTCTTGCAGACCCGTTAGGCCAGGTGGTGCCTTTGGCCAGGGCAAGCCCCCTGCCCCTCTGTGGATGCTGAGTCTGCCACCTGGGTGAGCTGAATGTAGTAGGCCAGTCTCCAGTTCAGCAGGAAGGCTGTGGTGGTCCGGAGAGCGCCCATGTGCGTGGCCCTGCATGTCTAGGACCATCCTGCAGATGCTCGGTGAACGTGGCCTTTGCAAATGGCAGGCAGAGTAATTGTGAAAAAGCAGTGCCTTCCATCCACGTGGTACTTGGGAATGAACCCTGCCCCCAGGTAACAGGATACTCGCAGTGTAGCTGCGAGCTATTTCTGAAGTGTGGTTGAGAAGAGGCTGCGGGTGTGGCTGGATGTCAGCCCTGCGTTCCTATGGGTCCAGGGAGAGGATTTTGGGTGCTTTGGGTAAGAAAATCCTCAAAGGAGCTGTATGATCACAAATGGTCCATCCCTTTGGACAGTGGCAGGGCCTTACCTTCCCCTGTTAGGGCTCATCCCACTGCCCAGCCTCTGCAGACCCCCGCCTGGCACGCTGAGCTGGCTCCTTACCCCTTCAGCACGTCTCCACTCCCTTCTTTGATCATAGGAACCAGCCAGGAACTTAGGAAACCTTGGCCCCTGTCTCTCTCCCAAGACTGAGGACTTTTTATCTCCCTTCCTGCCCTCATGCTCCGATGTTCCCTGTGTAAAGGAGCATGAGTTGGATTTGTGTTTTTCTCTTTGAAGAACGTGCTCTGTCGTAGAGCCTGCTTCCTGAAGGCAGACACAGCTTCTGACTAATCCTGACATCCAGGGCCAGCCCCGGGCCACAGCTCAGATGCTAACAATGAGCAGGTGAATAAACCAGTTGCTCCCCGTCCTGAGCCCCTCTCTTGGGCAGTAGGGCTGCGCAGCCCCCGGCGTGGAGAGCAGAGGCAGTCCGGCTCCTGGGCGTGGGCTTGCTGAAGAATCACAGTGGTTATTATAGCTCGCGCGTTTAACCACGTAGACTGAGCGTATGACTTGAGATGCTGGGTAAGCATCTTGTCAGCGTCAACGCAGCTGATGAAGTCATGACACCAGGAAGGTTTAGACTTTGCCGTTTTCCTCGACCTCCAGCTGATCCTGCGAAAACGTCTCCTTCCAGAGAGCTGATTTGTGCCCCAAATTTCCCCATCTCAGCGGGAAGGCTCTCAAGGCGAGATAACATAGAAATTCGTTGTCATTCTGACACTCTGATTTTGTGTTCCCTGCAAGGTAGGCACCTTCTGTGTCTGGTTTGTTGCTGACTTTCAAGGCTGGTGTCCCCAGGGGATGGCGCGGCAGGGAAGAATGCGTAAGGATGGCCTGAGACACTCTCATTTTTAAGTTACTCTTTTCAGACTCAAAGCCTTGAAGTGCGAGATTTTCTCTCTTAAGGCTGCCCTTCTTCATGCCTCTTCCCAGTTGGAGAGTGATGAAGTTTGAACAGATCTTTTATCTGTGTTGGAATTATCTGGGTGTGAAAATCCTTTTCTACCTTTAAAACTATTTCATCACTTTTTTCTTTTTTTTTAAGGGTAGTATATACCCAATGTAGAAAAATTAGAAATTCCAAATAAGAACTAGAAAGAAAGGCTCCTGAAGTTTCATCGCTTGGAGGTGACCCGTGGTTTCACGTGTCTCTCCAGATATGCCTCCTTTTGTGAAAAAATGCACAGATATAAATATGTATTTCTACATAAATGGAATAATATAAAAAGCAGTGGCTAGGCTTCCCTGGTGGTCCAGTAGGTAAGGACACCACCTTGCAGTGCAAGGGGCACTGGTTCGATCCCTGGCCTGGGAGGATCCCACTTGCCATGGAGCGGCTGGACCAATGTGTCCAACTACCAAGCCAGAGCTCTGGAGCGCATGCACCCAGAGCCGGTGCTCTGCGACAACAGAGGCCACCGCGATGGGAGACCCACACAAGCCAAAGAACAAAGATGGATGAAAATAGACAAATGAAGAAATGCCCGCCCGCTCCTCCCTCCCCAACCTGCCCCCTCCGCCCGCAAAGAAGCAGAGGCAGTCCGGCTCCTGGGCGTGGGCTTGCTGAAGAATCACAGTGGTTATTATAGCTCGCGCGTTTAACCACGTAGACTGAGCGTATGACTTGAGATGCTGGGTAAGCATCTTGTCAGCGTCAACGCAGCTGATGAAGTCATGACACCAGGAAGGTTTAGACTTTGCCGTTTTCCTCGACCTCCAGCTGATCCTGCGAAACGTCTCCTTCCAGAGAGCTGATTTGTGCCCCAAATTTCCCCATCTCAGCGGGAAGGCTCTCAAGGCGAGATAACATAGAAATTCGTTGTCATTCTGACACTCTGATTTTGTGTTCCCTGCAAGGTAGGCACCTTCTGTGTCTGGTTTGTTGCTGACTTTCAAGGCTGGTGTCCCCAGGGGATGGCGCGGCAGGGAAGAATGCGTAAGGATGGCCTGAGACACTCTCATTTTTAAGTTACTCTTTTCAGACTCAAAGCCTTGAAGTGCGAGATTTTCTCTCTTAAGGCTGCCCTTCTTCATGCCTCTTCCCAGTTGGAGAGTGATGAAGTTTGAACAGATCTTTTATCTGTGTTGGAATTATCTGGGTGTGAAAATCCTTTTCTACCTTTAAAACTATTTCATCACTTTTTTCTTTTTTTAAGGGTAGTATATACCCAATGTAGAAAAATTAGAAATTCCAAATAAGAACTAGAAAGAAAGGCTCCTGAAGTTTCATCGCTTGGAGGTGACCCGTGGTTTCACGTGTCTCTCCAGATATGCCTCCTTTTGTGAAAAAATGCACAGATATAAATATGTATTTCTACATAAATGGAATAATATAAAAAGCAGTGGCTAGGCTTCCCTGGTGGTCCAGTAGGTAAGGACACCACCTTGCAGTGCAAGGGGCACTGGTTCGATCCCTGGCCTGGGAGGATCCCACTTGCCATGGAGCGGCTGGACCAATGTGTCCAACTACCAAGCCAGAGCTCTGGAGCGCATGCACCCAGAGCCGGTGCTCTGCGACAACAGAGGCCACCGCGATGGGAGACCCACACAAGCCAAAGAACAAAGATGGATGAAAATAGACAAATGAAAGACCAATAGAAGTGGCCCGCCCGCTCCCCTCCCTCCCCAACCTGCCCCCCTCCGCCCGCAAAAGAAGCAGTGTCTAGGGCTTCGCTGGTGGTCCAGTGGGTAGAGTCTGCCTTGCATTGCAAGAGGCACTGGTTGGATCCCTGGCTAGGGAAGCTCCCACGTGCCGCAGAGTGGATGAATCCATGCGTCCAATTACAAGCCAGCGCTCTGGAGCACATGCACTCAGAGCCGGTGCTCTGCAGTGAGAGAGGCCACAGCAATGGGAGGCCCACACAGGCCAAAGAATGAAAGATGGATGAAAATAAATATAAAAGTAAAAGAGGCATGATGGGGAAAAATTTTTTTTAAAAAAAGTAGTGTCTAGTAATCTGCTTTTTCACTTAACAGTGTTTGGTGATCACCTTTTCAAGTCGTTAAACATTAACATCCATATTGTCATGTTTAATGGCAATGTGGTCATCTTTTATATGAACAGACTATATGCATAGACATGTATGTTTTTGTGTATGCTTGGACACTCAGTCACGTCCGACTCTTCGCGACCCAAGAGACTGTAGCCTGTCACGCTTCTCTATCCATGGGATTTTCCAGCAAGAATACTGGAGTTAGCTGCCATTTCCTCCTCTAGGGGATCTTCCTGACCCGGGGCTCAAACCTGCCTTAGTCTCCTGCATTGCAGGTAGATTCTTTACCGGCTGAGCCTGCTAGGAAGTAACACATATATATCATGTGTATATTCACACACTCACACACACACACACACACACACACACACTACATATATATATACACACACATTTTATATATATACACATATATTACATATATATATTTGTTCTTTTCCTTCTACTGGACATTCAGGTTATTTCTGATTTTTTTTCCATTCTTTCTAATTCAGTTCACTAACCTTGGCACACTTGTCCTAGTATTTTCTTGATAAGTTTTTAGAACGGGACTAGCTAAATGTTCAAGTTACTCAATGTCCATGCTACTCTACTGACTGTCTTAAGTATGTTATTTGTTGAACCTTACAAATAATGCTATACAAAAATATCTATGTTTTACAAATGAGGACACTGACGTCCAGAGAGGTTATGTACTCTGGCCAGGGTCACACAGCCGGCAAATTGAAGAGCCAGGGTTGGTTGGAACCCAAGCTCTTTGATGGAAAAGGTTAGACCTGTATAGCCTTCCATTGCATGGTGTAAGGGTGCCTGCAAAGTCCCCTACTTTGTCTCCTCCAGATCTTTACCCTGTGACTGCCTCGCCTGAGGCCTAGGCTCTCAGAGTCCGGCCACACCCACAATCACATGACAGGAAAGGAAGAATTGGTGGCGTCTGTGCCATGCGGCTCTGACATAGGTGTGGTCCTCAGTCCCCGGAGGTGCCTTCTTGGGAACCGTCCAGAGAGAGGAAGAGGTGGCGGGAGACCCACTTCAGGGGAGCTGTGAGGTCTCTGCACAGCTCAGCAGGGTGGGCGGGCCTGCAGGTTCCTTGTGGGAACTGGGCTCCGGCAGGGGGATTCCTTGCAGGTCACGCATGGGAGAGTTGGACATGTGGAGATTTGCTTGGTGAGAATGCTGTTGGACTGGGCAAATCCAAGGCTGGCACCTAGAAGCTAAGGCCTTTTCACAGGAACTCACCAGTGAATACTGTGACAGGCTTGTGGCCCCAGGGTGAGGAGGGTCCTCTCCTCCTGTCCCTCCCTAGGTCTGGCTCATTATTAGGGGTCTGCCCTTGGGCAATCATCAAAGGCCCAGCTGCCTCAGAACCTGAAGCTCTGCCTTGGAGCTGGGGCTCAGAGTGTGGCCAGTCCTGGTACATACGCAGAACAAGGCAAAACAGCCCTCAGAAGCAGGGGCTCAAGGCTTCCCAGCTGGGCCACCTTGCAGGGAAAGTGCGGTTTGGCCCAGCAGAAGAGGCTGATGGGAAGGACTTGCCCTCCGCTGGGCCCCGTGATCTCTTCCTGATTTATCCATAGGTTGAGCTTGATGATCTGACTCATACTCATTCAACTAATCATGCGAGTTATTTCTGCAATTTAGGTCTTTGAATAAATGCCTTTGGCTGCTGCATATGTGATCAGCCACAAATTTCTCATTCTTTAAAATCCAGGGAGCGGAAATGCCAACACAGAAAGCCATCAGAGACTTCCAGAGCGCTAAAATCAGGCCGTTCAAAGCTCCGGCCTCTCGACCTCCCGTCAGGTGGCCACTTGGCCTATCAGTGCTCCATGCAGCGTCCAGGTAGGGAGTCTTTCTCCATACAACCTGGCAGGATGGCAATCAATAGATAATCTGCTCACATTCTTTTACTTAACCAGAGAATTGGCTTGCCTCTGCAGTAACTTGATCTGGGGGAGAAAATGCATCAGAGGGCTTCAAAAAGGTGTAGGCCAACTGGGAAAAGCTACTGCAGGCTTTGAGGTTGGGAAGGTCAGTGTCTGTTCTCGCTGCCTGGAACTTTGTTATAACCTTGAACAGCACCTTCGCCTCTTCTTCCTTATCAGTATCATCACGGTCGTCACCAGCAGCCAGGCGCCTGGTCCAGGGGCGCAGTCACCAGACAGGACTGATCGCTCATGTGTTCGTCTGTTTATGCCACGAGCCATTGTGGTGGACTCCTACAGAGTTCCAAGTATTGGATTAGACGCCAAAGCTTTCAGAAGAGAAACCAGCCCTGGGTCCTGGCCTGACAGGGCTCGTATCTCACGGGGAAGACGGCTCCACCCTGTTAAAAGGCAGATGTTTGGAAACAGGCGCCGGAGCCGAAAGGAGAGGCCTCCAGCCCCAGTCCCGCTGCAAGCCCGGCTTTGTTTCCTACCTGCAGGTGATTGTGATGGACCACGTCAGAAACCTCAGATTGACCACTGAAGAGAAGCTGTCTTTATTCATTTCTCTGTGAAGCATCGTGTGTGCTCAGTCACTAAGTCGTGTCTAACTCTTCGTCAGAAGCAGGGGCTCAAGGCTTCCCAGCTGGGCCACCTTGCAGGGAAAGTGCGGTTTGGCCCAGCAGAAGAGGCTGATGGGAAGGACTTGCCCTCCGCTGGGCCCCGTGATCTCTTCCTGATTTATCCATAGGTTGAGCTTGATGATCTGACTCATACTCATTCAACTAATCATGCGAGTTATTTCTGCAATTTAGGTCTTTGAATAAATGCCTTTGGCTGCTGCATATGTGATCAGCCACAAATTTCTCATTCTTTAAAATCCAGGGAGCGGAAATGCCAACACAGAAAGCCATCAGAGACTTCCAGAGCGCTAAAATCAGGCCGTTCAAAGCTCCGGCCTCTCGACCTCCCGTCAGGTGGCCACTTGGCCTATCAGTGCTCCATGCAGCGTCCAGGTAGGGAGTCTTTCTCCATACAACCTGGCAGGATGGCAATCAATAGATAATCTGCTCACATTCTTTTTACTTAACCAGAGAATTGGCTTGCCTCTGCAGTAACTTGATCTGGGGGAGAAAATGCATCAGAGGGCTTCAAAAAGGTGTAGGCCAACTGGGAAAAGCTACTGCAGGCTTTGAGGTTGGGAAGGTCAGTGTCTGTTCTCGCTGCCTGGAACTTTGTTATAACCTTGAACAGCACCTTCGCCTCTTCTTCCTTATCAGTATCATCACGGTCGTCACCAGCAGCCAGGCGCCTGGTCCAGGGGCGCAGTCACCAGACAGGACTGATCGCTCATGTGTTCGTCTGTTTATGCCACGAGCCATTGTGGTGGACTCCTACAGAGTTCCAAGTATTGGATTAGACGCCAAAGCTTTCAGAAGAGAAACCAGCCCTGGGTCCTGGCCTGACAGGGCTCGTATCTCACGGGGAAGACGGCTCCACCCTGTTAAAAGGCAGATGTTTGGAAACAGGCGCCGGGAGCCGAAAGGGAGAGGCCTCCAGCCCCAGTCCCGCGGCAAGCCCCGGCTTTGTTTCCTACCTGCAGGTGATTGTGATGGACCACGTCAGAAACCTCAGATTGACCACTGAAGAGAAGCTGTCTTTATTCATTTCTCTGTGAAGCATCGTGTGTGTGCTCAGTCACTAAGTCGTGTCTAACTCTTCGTGACCCCACGGTAGCCCACCAGACTCCTCTGTCCATGGGATTTCTCAGGCAAGAGTACTGGAATAGGTTGCCATTTCTTCCTCCAGTGAATCTTCCCAGCCCAGGAATCGAACCAGCGTCTCCTTCTCGCAGACGGATTCTTTACCACTGTGAAGCATTAGATGCTGCAAATTCATGACTGATGGAAAAGGTGTCCCATGTGTTGGTGACAGCTATGCTGCAGACCTCAGATTCTTCCTGTTTTCCAGGGCCGGGGACACAGATTTGCCCCAGAGCACAGAAGAGGTGAAGGGCTCCAGCTGAAATAAGTATTTTGGGCCAGAATCCAAAGAGCACAGCCTGAGATAACAAGACATACTAGAGCTGTAACTCCCGGCAGCCTTTCATCCTTCCAGGCTGACGGTCTTATTTTATTCGACCTCAAAACGCAGGTGTTTTTTTAAAAAAACAAACCTACTAGAATAACTACTAGAATAACATAAGGGACTCATTTCTTTCCAGGTGGTTCCTTTGAGAGGCCAGCTCACATTTCCCATCGCTGGCCCAGCCTCAAGCAGTTCCAGCCTCCCACCTGAGGGCTGCTTTTAGGAGTCAGTGCCTGAGCCGTGCGTTACCACATCCTGCTCATTTGTCACTCACCAGACTGGGACCCCGATAAACTCTGTTTCTAAAAACTAGGTCTCTGCCTGCTGCTGTGCAGATTCAAAACCTGGGTTTGAATTTTGCTTTACTCTTTGTTATTATCATTACCTTCAGCAGATCACTCAGCTTCCCTGAATTTGTTTCCTCATCTGTAAAATGGGCACAGTATCGTCTCACCTGGTTGTGGTGATAACACATAAAAGCACCTAACTTAGTAACAGGAGAGCTGCAGAACTAAACCCACCTCTTTGTTCCCCACCCTACCTTATTGATGAGATAGATAATAGAAGGAACACTAGATTGAGGGAGGCAGGAGGCTTATGTGATCCTAAAGGGATTTACCTCTCAGACCTCAGTGTTATCATCCGTAAAATGAGGAGATTGACTAAAGGGCTTTCCGTGTGTGGGGCTCAGTCACTAAGTCGTGTCTAACTCTTCGTGACCCCACGGTAGCCCACCAGACTCCTCTGTCCATGGGATTTCTCAGGCAAGAGTACTGGAATAGGTTGCCATTTCTTCCTCCAGTGAATCTTCCCAGCCCAGGAATCGAACCAGCGTCTCCTTCTCGCAGACGGATTCTTTACCACTGTGAAGCATTAGATGCTGCAAATTCATGACTGATGGAAAAGGTGTCCCATGTGTTGGTGACAGCTATGCTGCAGACCTCAGATTCTTCCTGTTTTCCAGGGCCGGGGACACAGATTTGCCCCAGAGCACAGAAGAGGTGAAGGGCTCCAGCTGAAATAAGTATTTTGGGCCAGAATCCAAAGAGCACAGCCTGAGATAACAAGACATACTAGAGCTGTAACTCCCGGCAGCCTTTCATCCTTCCAGGCTGACGGTCTTATTTTATTCGACCTCAAAACGCAGGTGTTTTTTTAAAAAAACAAACCTACTAGAATAACTACTAGAATAACATAAGGGACTCATTTCTTTCCAGGTGGTTCCTTTGAGAGGCCAGCTCACATTTCCCATCGCTGGCCCAGCCTCAAGCAGTTCCAGCCTCCCACCTGAGGGCTGCTTTTAGGAGTCAGTGCCTGAGCCGTGCGTTACCACATCCTGCTCATTTGTCACTCACCAGACTGGGACCCCGATAAACTCTGTTTCTAAAAACTAGGTCTCTGCCTGCTGCTGTGCAGATTCAAAACCTGGGTTTGAATTTTGCTTTACTCTTTGTTATTATCATTACCTTCAGCAGATCACTCAGCTTCCCTGAATTTGTTTCCTCATCTGTAAAATGGGCACAGTATCGTCTCACCTGGTTGTGGTGATAACACATAAAAGCACCTAACTTAGTAACAGGAGAGCTGCAGAACTAAACCCACCTCTTTGTTCCCCACCCTACCTTATTGATGAGATAGATAATAGAAGGAACACTAGATTGAGGGAGGCAGGAGGCTTATGTGATCCTAGGCCAGGAATTTACCTCTCAGACCTCAGTGTTATCATCCGTAAAATGAGGAGATTATTTGCTAACTCTGACTAGCCTCTAAGGGTTAGGGTTAGGAAGCTTGTGCCTTCTCCAGCATTGAGTTCAATTCCACTTATGCTTTCAGTCAAAGGTCCCCAACCCCTGGGGGCCACAGACAGGAGGTGAGCAGCAGGCAAGCAAGTGACTCTTGATCTGTATTTCCAGCTGCTCCCCATCACTTGCATTATCACCTGAGCTCCTCCTCCTGTCAGATCAGTGGCAGCATTAGATTCTAATAGGAACGTGAACTCTTGTGAATTGCACATGTGAGGGATCTAGGTTACATGCTCCTCATGAGAATCATCCGGAAGCCATCCCCCACCTTGGTCCGTAGAAACGTTGTCTTCCATGAAACTGGTCCCTGGTGCCACGAAGGTTAGGGATGCGGCAATGAATGACATACTCCTCCATGAAATTTAACCACTAAGTGTGGCAGAGCACATCGTACAAAAGGCTGAGCTGGATGAATCACAGGCTGGAATCAGGATTGCTGGAAGAAATATCAACAACCTCAGACATGCGGAGGATGCCACTCTAATGGCAGAAACCAAAGAGGAACTGAAGAGCCTCTTGATGAAAGTGAAAGAGAAGAGCGGAAAAAGCTGGCTTAAAACCCAGCATTCAGAAACCTAAGCTCATGGCATCTGGTCTCATCACTTCATGGCAAAGAGAAGAAGTGGAAGCAGTGGCAGATGTTATTTTCTTGGCTCCAAAATCTCTGTTTCTAAAAACTAGGTCTCTGCCTGCTGCTGTGCAGATTCAAAACCTGGGTTTGAATTTTGCTTTACTCTTTGTTATTATCATTACCTTCAGCAGATCACTCAGCTTCCCTGAATTTGTTTCCTCATCTGTAAAATGGGCACAGTATCGTCTCACCTGGTTGTGGTGATAACACATAAAAGCACCTAACTTAGTAACAGGAGAGCTGCAGAACTAAACCCACCTCTTTGTTCCCCACCCTACCTTATTGATGAGATAGATAATAGAAGGAACACTAGATTGAGGGAGGCAGGAGGCTTATGTGATCCTAGGCCAGGAATTTACCTCTCAGACCTCAGTGTTATCATCCGTAAAATGAGGAGATTATTTGCTAACTCTGACTAGCCTCTAAGGGTTAGGGTTAGGAAGCTTGTGCCTTCTCCAGCATTGAGTTCAATTCCACTTATGCTTTCAGTCAAAGGTCCCCAACCCCTGGGGGCCACAGACAGGAGGTGAGCAGCAGGCAAGCAAGTGACTCTTGATCTGTATTTCCAGCTGCTCCCCATCACTTGCATTATCACCTGAGCTCCTCCTCCTGTCAGATCAGTGGCAGCATTAGATTCTAATAGGAACGTGAACTCTTGTGAATTGCACATGTGAGGGATCTAGGTTACATGCTCCTCATGAGAATCATCCGGAAGCCATCCCCCACCTTGGTCCGTAGAAACGTTGTCTTCCATGAAACTGGTCCCTGGTGCCACGAAGGTTAGGGGATGCGGCAATGAATGACATACTCCTCCATGAAATTTAACCACTAAGTGTGGCAGAGCACATCGTACAAAAGGCTGAGCTGGATGAATCACAGGCTGGAATCAGGATTGCTGGAAGAAATATCAACAACCTCAGACATGCGGAGGATGCCACTCTAATGGCAGAAACCAAAGAGGAACTGAAGAGCCTCTTGATGAAAGTGAAAGAGAAGAGCGGAAAAAGCTGGCTTAAAACCCAGCATTCAGAAACCTAAGCTCATGGCATCTGGTCTCATCACTTCATGGCAAAGAGAAGAAGTGGAAGCAGTGGCAGATGTTATTTTCTTGGGCTCCAAAATCACTGTGGACAGTGACGGCAGCCATGAAATTAGAAGATGCTTGCTCCTTGGAAGGAAAACGGTGACGAACCTAGACAGCATATTAAAAAGCAGAACAAATAAATAAATAAAAATAAGAAGCAGACATCACTTTGCCAGCAAAGGTCCATTTAATCAAAGCTATGGTTTCTCTGGGAGTCACGTATGGATGTGATAGTTGGACCATAAAGAAGGCTAAGCGTCAAAAGAACTGATGCTTTCAAATTGTGGTGCTGGAGAAGGCTCTTGAGAGACCTTTGGACTGCAAGGAGATCAAACCCGTCAATCCTGCAGGAAATCAGTTCTGAATATTTGGTGGAAGGGCTGATGCTAAAGCTGGAGCTCCAATACGTTAGCTACCTAATGTGGAGAGCTGTCTTATTGGAAAAGATCTGGATGCTGGGAAAGATTGAAGGCAAAAGCAAAAGAGGGTGGCAGAGGATGAGGTGGTTCTAGCGCATCACTGACTCAATGGAAATGAATTTGAGTGAACTCTGGGAGAGAGTGAAGGACAGGGGAGCCTGGCGGGCTGCAGTCCATGAAGTCACAAAGAGTCAGATATGGCTTAGCAACTGAACAACAGCAAGTAATTCTATTAGACCATGTAGTTAACAAAATAATGATAAAATAGAATTAAAAACAAGGACAGCTCTTCTCAAATCTTCTATAATTGTATTATGCTTACCAGATAGATATTTTCTTAATTAGAATAAAAGGATAAGAGTTAGAAGGATTAAACAAGAAGAGTCATATAGCACTATTTTTTTGGAGGATAATTGTTTTACAATGTTGTGCTGGTTTCTGCCACACAACATGAATCAGCCATAAGTATACACATGGGGCTTCCCTCTTGAACCTCCCTCCTACCCTCCACCCATCTCGCCCCTCTAGGTTGTCGGCTGAGCTGGATGAATCACAGGCTGGAAAGAGCCCTCTTGATTGAAACCAAAGAGGAACTGAAGAGCCTCTTGATGAAAGTGAAAGAGAAGAGCGGAAAAAGCTGGCTTAAAACCCAGCATTCAGAAACCTAAGCTCATGGCATCTGGTCTCATCACTTCATGGCAAAGAGAAGAAGTGGAAGCAGTGGCAGATGTTATTTTCTTGGGCTCCAAAATCACTGTGGACAGTGACGGCAGCCATGAAATTAGAAGATGCTTGCTCCTTGGAAGGAAAACGGTGACGAACCTAGACAGCATATTAAAAAGCAGAACAAATAAATAAATAAAAATAAGAAGCAGACATCACTTTGCCAGCAAAGGTCCATTTAATCAAAGCTATGGTTTCTCTGGGAGTCACGTATGGATGTGATAGTTGGACCATAAAGAAGGCTAAGCGTCAAAAGAACTGATGCTTTCAAATTGTGGTGCTGGAGAAGGCTCTTGAGAGACCTTTGGACTGCAAGGAGATCAAACCCGTCAATCCTGCAGGAAATCAGTTCTGAATATTTGGTGGAAGGGCTGATGCTAAAGCTGGAGCTCCAATACGTTAGCTACCTAATGTGGAGAGCTGTCTTATTGGAAAAGATCTGGATGCTGGGAAAGATTGAAGGCAAAAGCAAAAGAGGGTGGCAGAGGATGAGGTGGTTCTAGCGCATCACTGACTCAATGGAAATGAATTTGAGTGAACTCTGGGAGAGAGTGAAGGACAGGGGAGCCTGGCGGGCTGCAGTCCATGAAGTCACAAAGAGTCAGATATGGCTTAGCAACTGAACAACAGCAAGTAATTCTATTAGACCATGTAGTTAACAAAATAATGATAAAATAGAATTAAAAACAAGGACAGCTCTTCTCAAATCTTCTATAATTGTATTATGCTTACCAGATAGATATTTTCTTAATTAGAATAAAAGGATAAGAGTTAGAAGGATTAAACAAGAAGAGTCATATAGCACTATTTTTTTGGAGGATAATTGTTTTACAATGTTGTGCTGGTTTCTGCCACACAACATGAATCAGCCATAAGTATACACATGGGGCTTCCCTCTTGAACCTCCCTCCTACCCTCCACCCATCTCGCCCCTCTAGGTTGTCACAGAGCACCAGATTGAGCTCCCTGTGTTATATAGCAACTACTAGCTCTCTATTTTATATATGGTAATTTATGTTTCAATACTACTCTCTCAATTCATCCTACCCACTCCTTCCCGCATTGTGTCCACAAGTCTGTTCTCTATGTCTGAGTCTCTATTTGTATAGAGATTTTATACATTATTTGTCTTTTTCTTTCTGACTCTACTTCACTCTGTATTAACAAGATCTAGGTTCATCCACCACACTAGAACTGACAAAAATCCATTCCTTTTTCATGGATGAGTAATACTCCATTGCATATATATACCACAGCTTCTTTATCCATTTATCTGTCGATGGGCATCTAGGTTGTATTAGACAACAGCATATGTGATCTTAGAACCTGGGCAGTGAGGAGTTTGGTACCCAGATGGTACCAAAGAGCCAGTATCTTGGAAAGTATCTAAGAAGGTCCCTAGTGAATTTTGTACTCATTCAGCAGCACCTGGAATTTGGACACTTGCATTTTTCTGAGCTCAAGAACATGGGACTTCCCAGATCTTCCCAAATGTGACAGCCAATTGCCATTGCCATGCCAGAGCCCAGGACCTGCTGGACTGAGTAACCATGTGGCACGAAGGTCATATCACCCCCACAAATAGCACCTGTCTTGGTCCACTATAACAAAAATACTACAGAGTAGGTGGCTTAAAGAACAAACATTTCTTTTTCACAGTTCTGGAGGCTGGAAAATCCAACATCAAGTCACCAGATTTATTGTCTCCTTGAGGGTCGCTTCCTAGTTCATAAATGACTGTCTTCTCACTGTGTCTTCATGTGGTCAAAGGGGCAAGTGAGCTCTCTGAAGTCCTTTCATAAGGGACTCAGTCCCTTTTATAAGTCTCCAATCCCATTCATGAGGGCTCCATGACCTAAGAACTTCCTAAAGGCCTTACCTCCTCATACCATCATGATGGAAATTAGGATCGCAACATATGAAATTTGGAGAGACACATTGCAGCACCCTTGAATGGGGAAAATTCCTGGGCATCCAGGTTCCAGGGAGGGTACGGTTTTTCTGATTTGAGAAATGAATGACCGGTCGGAAGGGCCTCCCTGCTGATTTGGTTATTTCTAAGATCGAGAGGCTTGAACTGTAGGTGCGTTTTCTGCTCTCACAGACGAAGGACACTCAGGGACCTGATGCGTCCTGTAGGGGAAGTGACCAAAGAGCAAGCATGCTGGTTCAGTTTAGAAAAGTCCAATAGGACCACTTTCTTATATTGCAGTCATGACAGTAGCAGCTGCAAGGTTTCTGTGTGGCGTATAGCAGGTGCTCAATAAAATATGTAGAAGCCATGAGTGAGTCCTGTGAAAAGGAACAGTACTGGACTAAACGGACACGCTAGGGGCTCCTAGATAGTTCTTGTCCACCCTACCCGTTGGGCTCTGAAGCCCATGCTCTTCACCACAGCTCTGTAGGAGTTTGGTACCCAGATGGTACCAAAGAGCCAGTATCTTGGAAAGTATCTAAGAAGGTCCCTAGTGAATTTTGTACTCATTCAGCAGCACCTGGAATTTGGACACTTGCATTTTTCTGAGCTCAAGAACATGGGACTTCCCAGATCTTCCCAAATGTGACAGCCAATTGCCATTGCCATGCCAGAGCCCAGGACCTGCTGGACTGAGTAACCATGTGGCACGAAGGTCATATCACCCCCACAAATAGCACCTGTCTTGGTCCACTATAACAAAAATACTACAGAGTAGGTGGCTTAAAGAACAAACATTTCTTTTTCACAGTTCTGGAGGCTGGAAAATCCAACATCAAGTCACCAGATTTATTGTCTCCTTGAGGGTCGCTTCCTAGTTCATAAATGACTGTCTTCTCACTGTGTCTTCATGTGGTCAAAGGGGCAAGTGAGCTCTCTGAAGTCCTTTCATAAGGGACTCAGTCCCTTTTATAAGTCTCCAATCCCATTCATGAGGGCTCCATGACCTAAGAACTTCCTAAAGGCCTTACCTCCTCATACCATCATGATGGAAATTAGGATCGCAACATATGAAATTTGGAGAGACACATTGCAGCACCCTTGAATGGGGAAAATTCCTGGGCATCCAGGTTCCAGGGAGGGTACGGTTTTTCTGATTTGAGAAATGAATGACCGGTCGGAAGGGCCTCCCTGCTGATTTGGTTATTTCTAAGATCGAGAGGCTTGAACTGTAGGTGCGTTTTCTGCTCTCACAGACGAAGGACACTCAGGGACCTGATGCGTCCTGTAGGGGAAGTGACCAAAGAGCAAGCATGCTGGTTCAGTTTAGAAAAGTCCAATAGGACCACTTTCTTATATTGCAGTCATGACAGTAGCAGCTGCAAGGTTTCTGTGTGGCGTATAGCAGGTGCTCAATAAAATATGTAGAAGCCATGAGTGAGTCCTGTGAAAAGGAACAGTACTGGACTAAACGGACACGCTAGGGGCTCCTAGATAGTTCTTGTCCACCCTACCCGTTGGGCTCTGAAGCCCATGCTCTTCACCACAGCTCTGTAGGGCTGTCTAGTTGTGTCCATCTATCAGACATGGTTGCGGCCCTGCCCCTGTGGTTACAGAAAATGTCCTTTCAAGTATGAGAGCCTAGGATTTGATGGGAGTGGAGGGATCTGGAGAGATGGGGGAGAAACAATGTGTGAGAATTACAGTTGTTCCCTGTCCTCACCAGTGCTTAAAATTGTTTGTCTTTTTTGGTTTTTGGTTGCACTGGATCTTTAGTGCTGAGTGCACGTTTTCTCTAGTTACGCTGTGCAGGCTTCTGATCACGGCAGCTTCTCTTGTTGGGCCCTAGAGCCCACAGGCTTCAGTAGTTGCCACGTGGGGGCTCAGTAGTTTTGTTGTGAGGGCTCAGTCATTGTGACACACAGGCTTAGTTACCCCATGGCATGTGGACTCTTCCTAGAGGAAAAAACTGAACCTGTGGCCCCTGCATTGGCAGGTAGATTCTTACACCACTGGGCCACCAGAGGAGTTCCTTGTCCTGCTTTTTAATTTCAGCCCTTCTTTGGATGGGGTAGGTTGTTCAATCAAGGCATTACCAAGTGACTACAGAGTCATGAGTTAACCTAGCCAAGACCCATAGACTCATGAGAAATCATAGTCTTTCTTCTTTGAATTCTTGAAATACGTTTATTTATTCTGTACTTTTGTTTAGTCCCACTCTAGACTGAGAACAAGAGAGAACCGATAAAGAATAATGATGATCTGTGCCAGCCCAGGCTTGCGTTGGATAGCTGGGGTGTGAGTCTAGCTTTATTAACCTTGGATGAATTTATGAAACCACTGAGCCTTGGTTTCTTCATCTGTAAGATGGGATTGTTTCCTCAGAGAAGTGTGAAGGTTCGCTTCAATGACATATGTGGAAGGCCAGGGCTGCACATGTACTCCGTGACTGTTAACTGTGGCTCTTATTATCCATGCATTTTGCCTGCTGGCTGACACATGGCAGCAGTTGCCAAAGATTGAAGGAAGAAATGGGAGAGGAGAATTTAACAATAATAATAAGAATTTGAACTGTAAGGCTCCTAAGATGGGTTTTCTTGTCCACCCTACCCGTTGGGCTCTGAAGCCCATGCTCTTCACCACAGCTCTGTAGGGCTGTCTAGTTGTGTCCATCTATCAGACATGGTTGCGGCCCTGCCCCTGTGGTTACAGAAAATGTCCTTTCAAGTATGAGAGCCTAGGATTTGATGGGAGTGGAGGGATCTGGAGAGATGGGGGAGAAACAATGTGTGAGAATTACAGTTGTTCCCTGTCCTCACCAGTGCTTAAAATTGTTTGTCTTTTTTGGTTTTTGGTTGCACTGGATCTTTAGTGCTGAGTGCACGTTTTCTCTAGTTACGCTGTGCAGGCTTCTGATCACGGCAGCTTCTCTTGTTGGGCCCTAGAGCCCACAGGCTTCAGTAGTTGCCACGTGGGGGCTCAGTAGTTTTGTTGTGAGGGCTCAGTCATTGTGACACACAGGCTTAGTTACCCCATGGCATGTGGACTCTTCCTAGAGGAAAAAACTGAACCTGTGGCCCCTGCATTGGCAGGTAGATTCTTACACCACTGGGCCACCAGAGGAGTTCCTTGTCCTGCTTTTTAATTTCAGCCCTTCTTTGGATGGGGTAGGTTGTTCAATCAAGGCATTACCAAGTGACTACAGAGTCATGAGTTAACCTAGCCAAGACCCATAGACTCATGAGAAATCATAGTCTTTCTTCTTTGAATTCTTGAAATACGTTTATTTATTCTGTACTTTTGTTTAGTCCCACTCTAGACTGAGAACAAGAGAGAACCGATAAAGAATAATGATGATCTGTGCCAGCCCAGGCTTGCGTTGGATAGCTGGGGTGTGAGTCTAGCTTTATTAACCTTGGATGAATTTATGAAACCACTGAGCCTTGGTTTCTTCATCTGTAAGATGGGATTGTTTCCTCAGAGAAGTGTGAAGGTTCGCTTCAATGACATATGTGGAAGGCCAGGGCTGCACATGTACTCCGTGACTGTTAACTGTGGCTCTTATTATCCATGCATTTTGCCTGCTGGCTGACACATGGCAGCAGTTGCCAAAGATTGAAGGAAGAAATGGGAGAGGAGAATTTAACAATAATAATAACTTACATTTATTGAACACTGACTGTGTGCCAAATGCTGTTCTAAGTGCCTTTTATAAATTACTATTAGCATTAAAAGTCCCACTGATTTTTGTAATTTTTTAGAAATTGGGAAAAGGCCACCATAGTTGATTTTCATGGCAGTACAAATGATTACAGTGTGTGAGAACCTAATGGCTTCCTAGCAGCATGATTCTAGAGCCTTGGAGGTAGTGAGCTGAAACTAATGACATGTACTTTGCCTCTTTATGGCTGCTGGGTGACTTTCATGTACCTGTGCCTGCCTTTTGTTCAGAACCTGAGAGCTGGTGACTTAGAAAAATGAAAAGAAATGTGTACTTAAAGAAAGACCAGTGTTTGTTTGTATTATTGGAGTGATCGGTTCCCATACATAGATTCTTGTCACTGGTAGAAATGGTTTTGGGAAAGATCTGTCCCCTCTCTGGGCTTCAGGCTGCCTATTTGTTTGGAATGCTAAGCTCTATGTATCAGTTAGCTATTGGTGTTTAACAAACCATCCTGAAACTTAGTGGCTTAAAACTATGATTTTTCATGAGTCTATGGGTCTTGGGTAGGTTAATTCATGAATCTGTAGTCACTTGGTAATGCCTTGATTGGATGATCTAACTTTGCTATGCATGGACCTGAACTTCCATGGCAGAGACAAGTGTCCAAAAGAACAGGTAGAAGCATGCATAGCCTCTTTAGACTCAGGCTCAGAAGGCATAGCATTACTTCCTTCATATTCTGTTGGCTCAGCTAGTTAAAAGGCCAGCCTGGACAAGGAGGTGAGGAGATGGGCTGAAATTACCTGCTAAGGCACGTTACCAAATACAGGGGTGTAGGGAAGGATGGAGAATTGGAAATGTTTTTGCAAAATCCACCTCACTCAGATTCCCCCATGTTCTAAAATCTCTAAAACAGCACACAGAACAGAATGAGAGGAGGAAGTCCAATCCCATCATTTCAGGCCAAGGTTAGATATTTCTCAGATTTGGTATGAATTGTCCCAAGTACCCAGTCAGTGTTGGTGCTGAACTCAGCTCCAAATGGACAGAACTGAAGGACATGCTGTTACTGAGTCACTCACTCGACATTTATTGAGCACCACTGTGTGCCAGGCCCTGAGGTGAGCCCTGAGGAGCTGGACTAGCCCTGTTCTTGAGAGCCTTCAATCCTTTAGGGTAACAGATGCATGGGACATTATAGCACAGCACACAGGTGTTCATAGGGTCATGGAGAAGGTACCCCTGGGCTTGTTTTACCCCAGCACTGGCGACCTGTCTACAGTTCGGGCTTACTTCAGCAGATCCGTGGGCTTCTTTTCAGACACATATGAATCAGGAAGCCTTAAGGCCGACAGTTTCATTTAAATTCTGTGGCTCCAGAGTTAGCCCTGTTGAAACCACTCTGGCACTGGACAGCTAAGAAATGGAAAATAGAACAAGGTGTCCCGAGCGAGCGTGGGAATTCGATTAGTCTCCTCCTGTGCTCTAGGACTGTCTCTGTCGGCTATTTGCAGCCACGAAACAAAGCTACAGGGTACTTTTGCACTTGCGAGCAGCTGGAGCTTCAGAGGGAGTTATGTAAAGCTTCACGTTCCGACAGGCCCCTCCTCAAATAGACACCCAGCTGGCATTTTTCCTTAAATATCACTCATTTTTTAAAGGGGGAAATGTTGGTGGCATTCAAATAGATCACACTTTAAAATGCAGAGCAGCAGAGAGACCGTTCAAATTATTTTCTTAATAGAGTTCTTCAGAGTGAGGAAGTGACGAGGGGACATAATCGCTCCTTTTGTCGTCTGAGCAAAATCTAAGAACTGCAATCCATTTGTCTGCAAATGTGTCTCTTTGGTGCAAATTGCAGCAAGCAATCAATTCCCAGGGTAAATGGTCTTTAATTAAAGTCAGTCTCGGTGGGGGTGGGGCAGGGGAGGGTTGTTTGAAGCCCAAACTAATATAAATCTCCTCCTCTTCAAAAAAATATTTTTTTAAAGAATTATTTTTAAATTACATTTTTCCCTTGACTTGGTAATTAGGGAAAAGTGTTGTTTATAAATGAGATTATTCTGGCTCTTATTCATGAATAAAAATTTGGGTAGTGAGGCCTCTGAAAAGCAACGGGAAAATTTTCTATAGCAATCCTGGTAAAAACACATCCTCAAGCATTGATTTTTGTAGCTGAAGTGCATTATGTGTTTTGCATGAGCTTTTGAAAGCTTAGATAAATGAGGTGGTTCAAAAAGCAGATAAAAAAATGGGAGGAAATTATACCGATCCAAGAGAAGATAAATGTCCACTAATTCCCAGATTAACATTTTAGACTCCTGTGTTTTTATAGGGGAAGTTTTGCAATGCTGATAACGTGAGATTGGTTTACCATGTCACATACCAGGTAGAATCAACGAGGCCTTGTGTGAGTTCTCAGAGTCATCTACACCTGAAAGGAAGCAGAGTTATTGCAATGACCCAGCAGTGCTTTGGCCCCCTTTTAAGGTGGCAGCACTGCTCCCATGATGAAATATTTTAAAGATGACATTGACCCTTAAGGTCAGTTGTGTTAGTCGCACTTTCTGGGTTGGAAGAGATAAAGACCATTTGGTTTAACTCCCAAAGACATTTACTAGATCAATTAGTTTAAATCACTAGGATTGGACTTCAGGCACAGGTTGATCCAGGCATCAAATGTAGTCACCAAAGCTCAGTTCTTCCTGTGCCTGCTCTACTTTCTCTCAGTTGGTATCATTTTCAGATTGGCTCTTGCTTCACATTGGCTGCAGCCTTCAGATTGGCTGCAGCTACTTTATCTTCTATCCACTCAATTTGTGTGTGGTATAAAAGAGCCACTCTCTTGATTATTCTATTGAAGTCCCAAGATTAGCTCTGACAAGTTTAATTGGGTCCATGGCTCTTTCTGTCCCTAACATATCCTTAGGTCCAAAGGGCTGAAAGTGGCGGATTGGCTGGGGTTTAGATTACTCATTCCCATTGCTGGGGGTCTAGACAGTCCCACCCCAAGAAGGACATTGCCAGGAGTGAGAGAGAAAAGGAGCTACCCCAGAAAGCAGTTCTGGGACCTGTAAAAAAAGCACTGGTGTGAGCTCAGCTTTGCAACATCAACCTTTCATCCTTTCCTTTAGCAAATCCCTGCGATGTCTTTGAACTAGGTAATTAGGGAAAAGTGTTGTTTATAAATGAGATTATTCTGGCTCTTATTCATGAATAAAAATTTGGGTAGTGAGGCCTCTGAAAAGCAACGGGAAAATTTTCTATAGCAATCCTGGTAAAAACACATCCTCAAGCATTGATTTTTGTAGCTGAAGTGCATTATGTGTTTTGCATGAGCTTTTGAAAGCTTAGATAAATGAGGTGGTTCAAAAAGCAGATAAAAAAATGGGAGGAAATTATACCGATCCAAGAGAAGATAAATGTCCACTAATTCCCAGATTAACATTTTAGACTCCTGTGTTTTTATAGGGGAAGTTTTGCAATGCTGATAACGTGAGATTGGTTTACCATGTCACATACCAGGTAGAATCAACGAGGCCTTGTGTGAGTTCTCAGAGTCATCTACACCTGAAAGGAAGCAGAGTTATTGCAATGACCCAGCAGTGCTTTGGCCCCCTTTTAAGGTGGCAGCACTGCTCCCATGATGAAATATTTTAAAGATGACATTGACCCTTAAGGTCAGTTGTGTTAGTGCGCACTTTCTGGGTTGGAAGAGATAAAGACCATTTGGTTTAACTCCCAAAGACATTTACTAGATCAATTAGTTTAAATCACTAGGATTGGACTTCAGGCACAGGTTGATCCAGGCATCAAATGTAGTCACCAAAGCTCAGTTCTTCCTGTGCCTGCTCTACTTTCTCTCAGTTGGTATCATTTTCAGATTGGCTCTTGCTTCACATTGGCTGCAGCCTTCAGATTGGCTGCAGCTACTTTATCTTCTATCCACTCAATTTGTGTGTGGTATAAAAGAGCCACTCTCTTGATTATTCTATTGAAGTCCCAAGATTAGCTCTGACAAGTTTAATTGGGTCCATGGCTCTTTCTGTCCCTAACATATCCTTAGGTCCAAAGGGCTGAAAGTGGCGGATTGGCTGGGGTTTAGATTACTCATTCCCATTGCTGGGGGTCTAGACAGTCCCACCCCAAGAAGGACATGGCCTAGGAGTGAGAGAGAAAAGGAGCTACCCCAGAAAGCAGTTCTGGGACCTGTTAACAAAAGGATAGGCAAGGTCTGGCTGTGAAGCCTCAGCTTTTTGCAACATCAACCTTTCATCCTTTCCTTTAGCAAATCCCTGCGATCCCACAACAAGTCTTCTGGAACTAGGTGCACAGGGTGTTGAGGAGGGCTTAGACCCTGTGCTCAGAGAGCAAACACATAGTCTGTCTTGTGTTTATTGGTCTACTGGAGGTGCCAAAACAAAATATCACAGACAGGGTGGCTTAAGCAACAGAAATTTCTTTCTCAGTGCTCTGGAAACTGGGAAGACCTAGATCAAGATGCTCTCACACTGGATTTCATTCTGAGGCATCTTCTCTTGGTTTGTAGGCACCCACCATCTTGCCATGTGCTCACATCTCAAATAACTTCTTTGTAGACTTACAGAGCGAGAGTGAGAGAGGGTCGTGGGAGAGAGAGAGAGAATACACACAAGCTGTCTATAGGGGCTCTAATCCCATCAGACTGTTCCACCCTCATGACCTTGTCTAACTCTTTAAGTATTTCCTGAAAACCTCATCTCCAAAAATACCATCACTTTGGGGGTCAAGGTTTTGGCATGAGTTCTGGAGATGCACAAGCATTCAGTCCAGTGCTGTCCAAGGTGGCCGCTCTGGCTCCGGTCATCAGGTCCCCATTTCAGCAAGCAGGAAGAGAAAAGGGGGAAGAGAAGGAATGTCCCTTCATTTTGAACATACCCTTCAGAAGTTGCACACTCTACTTCCCTTACATCCCCTTGACCAGAACTTGTGCACATGCCTATGCCTAGCTGCAAGGGAAGCTGGGAAATGTAGTCTTTATTCTTAGAGCCTTGTGCTCAGATAAAATTGTGGTTTCTGTTTGTATAGACATCAAGACAGAATGGATATTGGGAGACAAGAGCAGTCTCAGTCACACTTACACCATTTGCTCTCCTAGACGGGTCACTGCTCTTTATCCATATGTCTCTCAAGTTCATTTTAAAAATCAAGCTTGCACTTTGCTTTCTCCATGAAGCCCCCTTGATTTCAATCCCCATTGAATCAATGACTCTTTGTTCATTTTCAAATCAACTACACTGATATTTAATTTCTTACAATGAAAGGCACCTAGGGCTTCCCTGGTGGTCCAGTGGGTGGAGAGTTCACCTTGCAGGGCAAAGGGCACCAGTTCGATCCCTGGCCCAGGAAGATCCCATGTGCCACAGAGCAGCTGGACTGGTGTGTCCAATTACAAACCAGCACTCTGGAGCACATGTACCCAGAGCCAGTGCTCTGCAACGAGAAAGGCCACTGCAATGGGCGGCTCACACATGCCAAAGAATAAAAGATGGATGAAAATAAATACAAAAATAAAAAAGAGGCATGAAGGGGAAAATTTTAAAGTGGAAGAAAAAAGACACCTAGTTTGTGTATGTTAAAAGTTTTGAGAATACTTTACACCCACCATCTTGCCATGTGCTCACATCTCAAATAACTTCTTTGTAGACTTACAGAGCGAGAGTGAGAGAGGGTCGTGGGAGAGAGAGAGAGAATACACACAAGCTGTCTATAGGGGCTCTAATCCCATCAGACTGTTCCACCCTCATGACCTTGTCTAACTCTTTAAGTATTTCCTGAAAACCTCATCTCCAAAAATACCATCACTTTGGGGGTCAAGGTTTTGGCATGAGTTCTGGAGATGCACAAGCATTCAGTCCAGTGCTGTCCAAGGTGGCCGCTCTGGCTCCGGTCATCAGGTCCCCATTTCAGCAAGCAGGAAGAGAAAAGGGGGAAGAGAAGGAATGTCCCTTCATTTTGAACATACCCTTCAGAAGTTGCACACTCTACTTCCCTTACATCCCCTTGACCAGAACTTGTGCACATGCCTATGCCTAGCTGCAAGGGAAGCTGGGAAATGTAGTCTTTATTCTTAGAGCCTTGTGCTCAGATAAAATTGTGGTTTCTGTTTGTATAGACATCAAGACAGAATGGATATTGGGAGACAAGAGCAGTCTCAGTCACACTTACACCATTTGCTCTCCTAGACGGGTCACTGCTCTTTATCCATATGTCTCTCAAGTTCATTTTAAAAATCAAGCTTGCACTTTGCTTTCTCCATGAAGCCCCCTTGATTTCAATCCCCATTGAATCAATGACTCTTTGTTCATTTTCAAATCAACTACACTGATATTTAATTTCTTACAATGAAAGGCACCTAGGGCTTCCCTGGTGGTCCAGTGGGTGGAGAGTTCACCTTGCAGGGCAAAGGGCACCAGTTCGATCCCTGGCCCAGGAAGATCCCATGTGCCACAGAGCAGCTGGACTGGTGTGTCCAATTACAAACCAGCACTCTGGAGCACATGTACCCAGAGCCAGTGCTCTGCAACGAGAAAGGCCACTGCAATGGGCGGCTCACACATGCCAAAGAATAAAAGATGGATGAAAATAAATACAAAAATAAAAAAGAGGCATGAAGGGGGAAAAAAATTTTTTTTAAAGTGGAAGAAAAAAAAGACACCTAGTTTTAAGTGTATGATTCAACACATTTTGAGAAGTACTTTTAACCATTACCAGAATCACTATATACAGAATATATATTAAACTCTTAAAGTTCCCTTATGCTTCTCTGCAGCCAATCTTTCATCAACTTCTGGCCTGGACAATCACTGATCTGCTTCCTGTCACTCTGGATTAATTTGAACCTTCCAGAGTTATAAATAGAATCACACAAGAGTAGAGCATGTATTCTTGTGTCATGTTCTTTCACTTAACATAATGTTTTTAAAGTTCATCCACATTGTTGTACGTATAGTTGTTTGCACTTTTTTTTTTTATTGTTGAGTAGTATTCCATTCCTGGAGAAAGAAATGGCAACCCACTTCAGTATTCTTGCCTGGAGAATCCCTATGGACAGAGGCACCTGGCAGGCTACAGTCCATAGGGTCCCTAAGAGTTGGACACAACTGAAGTGAAAGAACACACACATACACACACAGTACTCCATCGTGTGGCTATTCCATAGTTGGTTTTTTCCATTCACCAGCTGATGGATGTCTTGGGTGGTTTCCTGTTTGGGGATATTACAAATAATGCTCTTTTGCATATTGTGTAGATGTGTATATTCCCAGAAGTGGAACTGTCAAGTGTATGGTTAATTTGTAAGAAGCTGCCAAACGTTTTTTTTTTTCCAAGATGGAGGTACCTCTTTTCATCTCCACCAGCAGTGTTTGAGACTTCCAGTTGTTTCCCATCCTTGTGTCTGGTTCTACTCCGGGAAATTTCCTCGAGTTTATCATCCAACTCTTCTGTAGGGCTTTTATTTCTTCTGTCAGACTGTGTATTAAGTTCTAAGGGTTGTTTTGCTTTGTGAATGTTCTTTTCTGAGCATCCTGTTCTTATCTCATGGGTGCAACGTTTTCTTTGTCTCCCTGCGGGTATGGTATATTTTTTGTAGATTCCTCCTTCCTGCGGAGCCTCTGTGTCCTCTAAATAGACATGTCCTGTTTATTTGGGTGTATGTATATCTGTTGCACATGTGAGTTTTCCCTAAAATGTTCGGGGATCATTGGCTGTACGCATGTTAAATGGGGGTCAGGAAAGAAGACCCTTTTATGTGGTGAGTGGGTTTTGGCTAGTTTTAAGTGTATGATTCAACACATTTTGAGAAGTACTTTTAACCATTACCAGAATCACTATATACAGAATATATATTAAACTCTTAAAGTTCCCTTATGCTTCTCTGCAGCCAATCTTTCATCAACTTCTGGCCTGGACAATCACTGATCTGCTTCCTGTCACTCTGGATTAATTTGAACCTTCCAGAGTTATAAATAGAATCACACAAGAGTAGAGCATGTATTCTTGTGTCATGTTCTTTCACTTAACATAATGTTTTTAAAGTTCATCCACATTGTTGTACGTATAGTTGTTTGCACTTTTTTTTTTTATTGTTGAGTAGTATTCCATTCCTGGAGAAAGAAATGGCAACCCACTTCAGTATTCTTGCCTGGAGAATCCCTATGGACAGAGGCACCTGGCAGGCTACAGTCCATAGGGTCCCTAAGAGTTGGACACAACTGAAGTGAAAGAACACACACATACACACACAGTACTCCATCGTGTGGCTATTCCATAGTTGGTTTTTTCCATTCACCAGCTGATGGATGTCTTGGGTGGTTTCCTGTTTGGGGATATTACAAATAATGCTCTTTTGCATATTGTGTAGATGTGTATATTCCCAGAAGTGGAACTGTCAAGTGTATGGTTAATTTGTAAGAAGCTGCCAAACGTTTTTTTTTTTCCAAGATGGAGGTACCTCTTTTCATCTCCACCAGCAGTGTTTGAGACTTCCAGTTGTTTCCCATCCTTGTGTCTGGTTCTACTCCGGGAAATTTCCTCGAGTTTATCATCCAACTCTTCTGTAGGGCTTTTATTTCTTCTGTCAGACTGTGTATTAAGTTCTAAGGGTTGTTTTGCTTTGTGAATGTTCTTTTCTGAGCATCCTGTTCTTATCTCATGGGTGCAACGTTTTCTTTGTCTCCCTGCGGGTATGGTATATTTTTTGTAGATTCCTCCTTCCTGCGGAGCCTCTGTGTCCTCTAAATAGACATGTCCTGTTTATTTGGGTGTATGTATATCTGTTGCACATGTGAGTTTTCCCTAAAATGTTCGGGGATCATTGGCTGTACGCATGTTAAATGGGGGTCAGGAAAGAAGACCGCTGGGGCTCTGATGTGGTGAGTGGGTTTTGGCGGCTGAGGCCTCATTGCAGGGTGAGGCAACGGAACTCTTGATGCAGGTCTTTGCCTTCTGTGGCTGCTCAGCCTCTGCTTAGAAAATATGTCCACTCTCCTATCTGAGGGCGGACTCCTGGCTTCTATTTGCTGAGAGCCAGCTAGACAGAGGGGCTTAGGGGACAGAGTGGGGCAGTCCCAAACCTCCACACTCTCAGGATAGTATCCCTGCCTCTGCTGGGTTCCCACAGTCCAGAGGCCCTCTGTCTTACTCCCTCTCAAGACTCAGCCCTAGTTTTCTGCTGGGACAAAGGAAGGCATTTTCCTGGCTGGATAGGTTAGGAGAAAAGGGATCTTACTGCTTTTTTTTTTTTTTTTTTAATTCTGGCCTCTCTTATTGTTTTTTTTTAATTTATTTTCATCTGTCTTTATTCTTTGGCCTGTGTGGGCCTCCTGTTGCAGAGCACTGGCTCTGAGTGCACACATTCCAGAGCGCTGACTCTTAATTGGACACACAGGTCCAGCCACTCCGCAGCACATGGTATCCTCCTGGGCCAGGGATCGAACCAGTGCCCCTAGCACTGCAAGGCAGACTCTTTACTCAGCAGACCGCCAGGGAAGCCCCTTATCACTTTTAAGATGACTTTTGATAAATCCTTCCAGAGAGATACCTGGTGTTGCCACCAGTTCCAGACCCTGTTCTCTGGTGTAGACCTGAACGCAGGTGCTTTCAGCAATTGGCTTAGATTCTGCTTTCCCGACTTTGCTAATCCAGCGTTACACATCTCTTTCCTTAGCAGAGGCCAAGACATGTTGCTGGTTTTTTTTGTCCTTCTGAATTGACGTCTTTAAAAAAAAAAAAAAATCTCATAGTGTTGTTTCAGAGGAGTTTTAGGGATAGAAGTAGAGGCTAATGCATTCATCCACTCCACTCTCTTTACCCATAATCCCTCGCTCTTCTAATTGCTTGGTTCTTTGAGCCTTCCATCATCATCTATAAAGTGGGATAAATGATCCCTGTCCCGACAGTTGCCCAGGAGCCTTTTTAAAGATCAGATGAGTTTTTGTAAATATTGGGTGGGCCAAAAATCCTTTAGTTTTGATAAAAAAAGTATTGAGCCACGTATTCACTAACTGAATGAACGTTCTGGCCAACCCAGTATTTACTTGCAGGGTGAGGCAACGGAACTCTTGATGCAGGTCTTTGCCTTCTGTGGCTGCTCAGCCTCTGCTTAGAAAATATGTCCACTCTCCTATCTGAGGGCGGACTCCTGGCTTCTATTTGCTGAGAGCCAGCTAGACAGAGGGGCTTAGGGGACAGAGTGGGGCAGTCCCAAACCTCCACACTCTCAGGATAGTATCCCTGCCTCTGCTGGGTTCCCACAGTCCAGAGGCCCTCTGTCTTACTCCCTCTCAAGACTCAGCCCTAGTTTTCTGCTGGGACAAAGGAAGGCATTTTCCTGGCTGGATAGGTTAGGAGAAAAGGGATCTTACTGCTTTTTTTTTTTTTTTTTTAATTCTGGCCTCTCTTATTGTTTTTTTTTAATTTATTTTCATCTGTCTTTATTCTTTGGCCTGTGTGGGCCTCCTGTTGCAGAGCACTGGCTCTGAGTGCACACATTCCAGAGCGCTGACTCTTAATTGGACACACAGGTCCAGCCACTCCGCAGCACATGGTATCCTCCTGGGCCAGGGATCGAACCAGTGCCCCTAGCACTGCAAGGCAGACTCTTTACTCAGCAGACCGCCAGGGAAGCCCCTTATCACTTTTAAGATGACTTTTGATAAATCCTTCCAGAGAGATACCTGGTGTTGCCACCAGTTCCAGACCCTGTTCTCTGGTGTAGACCTGAACGCAGGTGCTTTCAGCAATTGGCTTAGATTCTGCTTTCCCGACTTTGCTAATCCAGCGTTACACATCTCTTTCCTTAGCAGAGGCCAAGACATGTTGCTGGTTTTTTTTGTCCTTCTGAATTGACGTCTTTAAAAAAAAAAAAAAATCTCATAGTGTTGTTTCAGAGGAGTTTTAGGGATAGAAGTAGAGGCTAATGCATTCATCCACTCCACTCTCTTTACCCATAATCCCTCGCTCTTCTAATTGCTTGGTTCTTTGAGCCTTCCATCATCATCTATAAAGTGGGATAAATGATCCCTGTCCCGACAGTTGCCCAGGAGCCTTTTTAAAGATCAGATGAGTTTTTGTGTAAATATTGGGTGGGCCAAAAAATCCTTTCAGTTTTGAGTACTAGCAAAAGACATTTTTTATTTTCACCAAGACTTTATTGAGCCACGTATTCACTAACTGAATGAACGTTCTGGCCAACCCAGTATTTACTGTTCAACTACCAGGACTCTGAGTGACACGCAGCTGAGGGTAGAGTACCTTCCAGAGGCTGGGGCTGCAGAATGGGACCATCCCGGGCCGAAGGATGCTCGTCACCGCAGTGGCAATGTGTAGCACACACTCACTGCATGTAACACTGAGTTTTTATTTAGCCTGCGAGTCTTCGGGGGTCAGCAGCTCCAGGCTGGGTCGGCTAAGTGACTCTGCTGATCTTGAACAGGCAAGCTGACTGTGACCTAACCCAGGAGATGGTTGGCTGGGACAGCTGGTCAACTCAGCTGTGCTTCACATCTCTTTTTCAGGGTTGAGTCCTGGGATGTTCTTGTGGTGAATGCAAAGAGGCAGGAAAGCAAGTGGAAACATGCAGGTGTTTCTTCAAACCTCTGCTGACCTCACATTTGCTATCACTGGCTAAAGTTAGCCACGTGGCTGCACTCCAAAGAAGAAGACAGGGCAGGAGAGCCTGCTCGGAGGGGCAGAGGGCATGGATGCAGGGGAAGGTGAGGAACTGAGGCCAGCAATGCACCCTCTGTGCCACGGGTGTCTGGATATGGCTCAAAACAGAGTGTCCCTCCCCGTTCAAGCTTGCTTTCATTAAACCCAGAAGAAACCAAGAAGCTGGGGTCCTACCACTTTGATTTTGTATTCAGTTGAGTCAGTCCTTTACGTACGACTCAGAAGAAATGCTCTCCATCTCTAAAACAATCAGAAATAATCTCTCCGATAGAGAAATGCACTCCCCAGGCTTGGGCTGGGCTGTAGATCACAGGCAGCCGATTTAATCTGTTTAATTATTTGATTCAATCAGAAGTTAGCTTAATTATTTTCTTGCTTCTCACCTCTTTTGAATCCATTCTGGAAACTGATTATGTCTTTAACATCAGCCCAGAGATAAGCATTTCAATAGGGAAATGTAATTAGCCAAGGAAAATGAACGTGGGTGCTGCCTTTTGTCAAAGCATCATTAAAACCCAGCTCTGGTCAATACCAGTGTGGTGTGAAGACAAAGGGCACATTTTTTCTTCTTGTGACTAGAGAAGAAGGCCCAGCAGGAAGGAGGGGCATTAGGCATCTTGAGGTCTTAGAGAAGGAGGCTCATTCATTCGTTCATGAGGCGTTTCCAGGCCAGTTTTGGGCTGATGCCAGAGATGCAAAGATGATTGGCCACATCCCTTGTCACTAAAGAGTTCTAGAGGAAAGGACCCACATGTCATCATGACATACATAGTGCCGGAAATAGGAAGGAGCCGCGGACTCTGCTTCTGCAGCCTCACAGGGCGGGTAGTGTCTGACTGGGCCCTGAAGGATGAGCTGGGGCTGCCCAGGCAGAGAAGACTAGAATGGCATTCTAGGTGGAGGGCACAGCATGTGCAAAGGCACAGCAGCCTGAGAGCCCGGAGCCGTTGCAGAGGCAGGTTAGAGCAAGGCTGCCCAAGGCCACCCAGAGCACAGGTGTGTGGGAGCATCCTTGGGCCACCTCATGTCACCTTTCAATGCCCCTCTCCCTCTCGTGACCCTCCCTCCCTCTCCACCGCACCTAGCCTTCCAGCAAGAGTTCTGGAAGGATTCTCCTAAAGTGTTTGCTTTAATAGAACTTTGCGCTCTATAACAGTCTGAAAGCTGGAGGGTGGATTCAGGGCAACTGAGAACAACAGACGCGTGTTCTAGAGCTGAAGAGTAGGCGGGTGGAGAGAGGGCAGTCTGGGCAGAAGGGACGGCCTGGGCAGAGGTGTGGCAGTCCATTGTGCCACATGGAGACTGACTGGAGCATGAAAGGAGAGGTGGGTAATGAGCTGCCCAGGAGGGCAGAGGCTCCATCACGGAGGGCCTTTTAGAAGGTAATTGGAGACCAGCTCAGTGGCCTTGGCCGCTGTGATGGGGAACTGCAGACACGCGGGCCTCTCTGACGCTGCCTGGGCTGGAGCAGCGGCCTCAGCCCCTCTCCTGAGTCTCTCTATTTCAGAAGCCATGCGTGCTCAGTGAGACTGAAGGCTGTCTGGAATGCGGTGGGGTGGAGAGGTTACCTGGTCAGGTGGCTCCTGCACCTGGGAGAGGGAGGGAGGCCCACCTGCTGCCAGGGCCAAGGAAATGAGGACCACCACACCTGTGCCCACCTGGCCCCTATTCACTGTGAGCTGACAGAAGTTTCCAGGCCCCACCTCACCCTGAGACACGCATCAGCTCCCAAATCCCACTTCATCTGATCCATGCACACTCGGGTTTTTAATGGAGTGTGACCAGCATGTGTGCAACTTTATCTGCTGCCTTTTCGCTTGGTAGGATCTGGTAGCCTCATTCCATGCCATCCCCAAGTGGGACCCTTCTTGCTGGTGAGGCAACTCTTACAGGGAGAGAGCAGCCCTGCAGGCATTAAGACTATGGCTACTGCTTACTTTCTGTGTGACCTTGGATGAGTTTCTTAACCTCTCTGAGCCTCCATAGATCACCTAGAAATGGAGATCGTATGACCTCAGCTGGATAATTAACAAAATGCTTGGTCGTCTGCTTGGTATGTAGCACCTACTAAACAAGTGACTGTGGTTATTATGAGGCATTTAGGGCATGCAGCTCACAGTACTGCCTGGTGCATTCACTAGTTTACCTTAAGCACCAGTGGCTGAATCTCCATGAGTTTCAGTCCTCAGTGGAATAAGGGTAATGGTACCCCGCAGAGAGAATGGAAGACTCAGACAGGTTCATTATTGAGTGAAAAGACTGTGAAGATGGATGTTTTTTGTCCTTGCCGTTGCTTCTTCTCTGTCTCTCCCTAGAGCTGGCCCTGGGTGTCGATGGTCTTGAACTCTATCAGGGGATTTGACAGCCCTTTCTTTAGAGTTGGCGAGTGGGCAGTAGGCAAAGATGAGAGGATGGCAGGTGGAAAAGGTTGGTGTCTGCCCCTGCCCCCCTGAGAATGGGACCACGGGGTCACATGTACAGGATGAGGTGGCCCCGTCCTGACTTCAGGCTCCAGAGGCTGGGGGTCTCTCCATCCCAACCTCCAATCTATGCGAGAGGAAAGCCCCTCAGCAAAAGGACATGTAGCGACCAGGATTCTGTTAAAGTTGTTGTTGGCCAGATCCTGCTCAGTCCATCACAGATCGCTCAGGCCTTCCTCCTGTCTTCCCGCAGGTCCCAGTGTCAGTCCTGGGCTGGGAGAGCAGGACTGCGTAGGGGTGGGGTGCAGAGTGGGCCACGGCCACTGGTGCAGGCTTCCGGCCCCAGCCCCTGCTCCCGGCCCGCTGGCTGGCGAAACGCTCACCTGAACGAGGCTTTCAGATCTCCCAAGAGAGCAAGCGTGCACCCTGAGCACAGAGCCTGACAGGAGGACCTTGGAGGAGGATGTGGGACTGTGCAGAGACATGACAAGGTTTTGATAACAGTGTCTACCTGACATGTCTGAAAAATCAGACGTGCATCTTCCTGGCAGGGCATGCAATTTCCTGTTAATGAGTTGTGAGAGGCTGGGACAAGCTATCATCAGGGAGGCTGGGCTGGCTCCTTCCCAGGGGAGCCACCAAGAGACAGAAGCCAGGCCCCACCTCCTCCCCTACAGGGCTCGGCCATTTGGAGAGCGTCTCTACCCAGCCTGATCTCACTAAAGCCTCGAGTGGGAGTCTCCAGTCTGGGTCGGGATCTGCTGTTAGATCTGGATCCCGTGCCCGGAGCATCTCCAGGCTCTTGGCGGCACTCAGCAGGGTTGTACAAAGTCCCCTCCCCTTCAGGCTGTCGAAGAGATTGAAGCCACAACTCCCGCAATTTGTCACTCACATCCGCCAACTTATTAACCCTTCACATAATCTGCATGAGAGAAACTGAAGCTCAGAGAGGCAAATGCCCACGGTCATGCTGGGTAGTGGGTGTATGTATTTAAGGTAATGCTAGCTGCTGTGCTAGCAGGAGATGTACTAGCACCAACTCCAGGATATGAGGGAGACAGGGAAGGAGATGGCGAAGGACAGGAAGCCTGGCGCTTTAGTCCGTGGGGTCAGCAGGAGTCAGACACGACTGAGAGACTGAGCTGAACTGAGCTGCTATCACAGATCAACCCAGAAATCTTTTATGGATTGAGAACAGATTTCTTGCTCATGCAAAGTCTCGATGGCGAGAGGAAAGCCCCTCAGCAAAAGGACATGTAGCGACCAGGATTCTGTTAAAGTTGTTGTTGGCCAGATCCTGCTCAGTCCATCACAGATCGCTCAGGCCTTCCTCCTGTCTTCCCGCAGGTCCCAGTGTCAGTCCTGGGCTGGGAGAGCAGGACTGCGTAGGGGTGGGGTGCAGAGTGGGCCACGGCCACTGGTGCAGGCTTCCGGCCCCAGCCCCTGCTCCCGGCCCGCTGGCTGGCGAAACGCTCACCTGAACGAGGCTTTCAGATCTCCCAAGAGAGCAAGCGTGCACCCTGAGCACAGAGCCTGACAGGAGGACCTTGGAGGAGGATGTGGGACTGTGCAGAGACATGACAAGGTTTTGATAACAGTGTCTACCTGACATGTCTGAAAAATCAGACGTGCATCTTCCTGGCAGGGCATGCAATTTCCTGTTAATGAGTTGTGAGAGGCTGGGACAAGCTATCATCAGGGAGGCTGGGCTGGCTCCTTCCCAGGGGAGCCACCAAGAGACAGAAGCCAGGCCCCACCTCCTCCCCTACAGGGCTCGGCCATTTGGAGAGCGTCTCTACCCAGCCTGATCTCACTAAAGCCTCGAGTGGGAGTCTCCAGTCTGGGTCGGGATCTGCTGTTAGATCTGGATCCCGTGCCCGGAGCATCTCCAGGCTCTTGGCGGCACTCAGCAGGGTTGTACAAAGTCCCCTCCCCTTCAGGCTGTCGAAGAGATTGAAGCCACAACTCCCGCAATTTGTCACTCACATCCGCCAACTTATTAACCCTTCACATAATCTGCATGAGAGAAACTGAAGCTCAGAGAGGCAAATGCCCACGGTCATGCTGGGTAGTGGGTGTATGTATTTAAGGTAATGCTAGCTGCTGTGCTAGCAGGAGATGTACTAGCACCAACTCCAGGATATGAGGGAGACAGGGAAGGAGATGGCGAAGGACAGGGAAGCCTGGCGCGCTTTAGTCCGTGGGGTCAGCAGGAGTCAGACACGACTGAGAGACTGAGCTGAACTGAGCTGCTATCACAGATCAACCCAGAAATCTTTTTATGGATTGAGAACAGGCATTTATTTCTTGCTCATGCAAAGTCAAATCGATGGCAGGAGGAGGGAGCTCCACTCATCACTGTCACTTGGGGACCAGGGTGATAGAGGCGCCATCATCTTCAAATTATGACTCCCGAGGTCGCCTCAGTCTTAGGGGGCCCTGAAGAGGGTTTTGTGGACCAGGCCTTGGTATTTATGTAACTCATATTCATATCCCACTGGCCAGAATTGGTCATAGGGCCCCACCTAAATGTAAGGGAGGTGGGAAATGCCGTTCCTGACTGGACAGCAGTTCCCCGACAATGGCTCTGCCCTAAGGAAGGGGAGCATGATTGTTGCTGGGCCGTATAGAGGATGGCTTTGTAGAGGTGGTTTATTCTCTAAAGGGGGGCCTTATAGAGGGTGTTTTCCTTAAACAAAGGCCATGGACCTTGGATCAGAGTTTGATGGGCGGCGGCCACTTAGAAGTCAACAAGTAACCAACATGGACTAAGGCCTGGAAGAAGACGCGGGTCCAAGACCCTCTGAGGTTGCAGACACGGCCCTTGGCTTCAGTAAAGTCCAAATTCCTCAGCGTGGCCATCACCTTCCCAGGAGGACTCCAGCTTAGCTTGCAGCCCTCGCTCCCTGGTCCCCCGCCCCACACACCTGTGCTCGTCCCTGACCAACCTCTCACCTCAGGGCCTTTGCATATGCTGTGCCTTCTGCCTGGAACATCCTCCCTCCAGCTCTCCACCCTGCAGATTCCTGCCTGTCGTTCCTGATCCCAGTCAGAGGTCGTCTGGGAGAGTTCCTTCAGCAGAGCTAGCTGCTTAGCCAAGACTGACGGAGAGCTCAGTGTGTTCCAGGCACCAGGGGAAGGGATTTCTAGCAACAAGTTCACGCACAGCCTCCTGAGCCTGTGAGCTGGCCATCCCATTTTATAGATGAGGAACCCGAGGCTGAGAGACTCAGAAGCCTGCATGAAGTCAGACAGTGGGTGGCAAAGATGAATTCCAAACCCACGTCTGTGTGCTCGCAGATGAGACTTAACCACTGGGTCGACTTCCACCTTTTATTAGCACCTGTCACAATACATCAAAAATATTTGTTTACTTCATCGTTTGCTCTGAACTTGCCGTCTTTCTGCAAAACCAGCTGGAGACTCCCAGAGGGCAGAAGTCACGGCGGATCCAGCCCGGGCTCTCCCTCCCTGTGGCCATCATTGCTGTGGTCTGGGTAGCAATTTTCTCTCGAATAAATCCCTCATCCTCTGAGAGCCAGGACCAGAAATTCCTCAGATTATCATCTGTCATAATCCCCTCCCTGCTTGTCTGTCAGTTTTTGAAAGTTAACCTGAAACCATTTGAAAATGATCTGAGAGGCACAGCCCAGCCTTCTCCATGCATGATTAAGTCCGATGGCTTTTTAATGATTTGAGCTTGTGCCTTCCATGGATTGACAAAAATGGATTACCATATATTTCTGCTGCTGAAATCAGATTTTTTTTTTTTTTTCCATTTTCTGACTCATTCTCTCAAACCTTTGCTGAGAATGACAAATACTTGGCCTTTAATTGTTTAGTCGCACGAGGGTGGCGCCTGTGCGTTCCGAGAACTGCTCTCGTGGGAAAGCCTTGAAAGGCTCTGGGGTTCGGTCTTTGGGAAATGGAGCTGTGTGTTTTCTCTGAAACAGGAGGGGTTGCCTTCTGGCCGAGGCACGTCTGCTGCGTTTGTGAGTGGCATTGGGCCCCAGATCTAAAACAGAGGCCGTTCCCACCCAGGAAGAGTGTGCAGAGCTCCTGCACCAGGAACGAGGAGTGGGTATACGTGGGCAGACGGGTCGGGGCCTCTCCACGTTCAGCTGGTGCACAGACCCTTCCCCTCCTCTCGCTCTTTCTGCCAGACTCTGCCACATCCAGGCTACCCGCACACTCAAGCAGGGTAGTATTAGTCCCTCTTGACAAATGCAGGCTCCTGGGTCAGAGAGGTTTAGCGGTATGATTGTGGTGACACAGCTGCTAAAACACAGAGCCAAGGTTCAAACACTTCGACTAGAAGCCTGTGTTTTCACCATTAACACTTCTGCCTGTTAAAGGCAGTTGAATAAAAGCAAATGAAAAGTGACTCAGAGGCACCTACTGCAGCTTATCTACATTTAAAGGGGAAAAAAAAGAAACCTTCCCTGTCCACCTATTAGTGCAGTCTCTCTAATAATATGCATTACCTGACATTATCCGCATTTCACAGGTGAGGCTGTTGAGACTCAGGTGGGCACCCTAGCTAACCAGAGCTCACACAGCTAGAAATAGTAAGGTAGAATGTGGTTCTACATCTCCCTGACTCCAAAGTAAATTCCTCACCTCATCGTTTGTAGGAAATAAAAATCTGCCCAGGGGTCCCCCATCTCGGTTAGCTGGTCAGCAGAGATAGGTCTGTCCGTGAGAAGCCTGTGCTGCATTCTGGGTAAAATGCACGCAGGTGTCCGTTTAATAAAGGGGAGGGGTGGGGGTGGCTTCTAGCAGATTCTGGAAGGCATCTATAGATTAAGGAACGGGAAGGTCTCAGGGGTCTATGGAGGAAGGAGAACCGGCTCCCTCCTCTTCCCCGGATGCTGAGGGTGAGTCAGGTGGGGCCATCGCGGGCCTGATGGAAAGAGGGCCGCTGTTCATGCCTGCTCGGCTCCTCCTCAGCTCTCTCTCCAGGTTAATTCCGTATATGCTGATGCAGTCTCGACCTTGCACACCTGGCATCACAGATGATCTCAATAGGGCAGGGTCTCTGCCTTCCAGCCTCTTGTTTGTTAGAGAGACAGACCAACAGGGACACTCTAGAGTCGGCCTGGCCAGGTGGTCAGCGGTGGGACCGAGACTGGTGCAGGACGGAGGCGTCCCTCCCTCGAGGAGATCTGGGAAGACTTTGTGGAGGCGGGGCTCCTGTGGGGAGGCACCAGCTCCTTTCACACAGGCTCTGCTCCTGCCCACAGGTGGAAGGTGCTGCTAAGCCTGGAAGAGATGGTCTTGTGGCTGTGGGCATCTCCTGGGAGCCTCTCAGGCTCTCTCAACCTGGCCAGGTTCCCAGAAATTGCACAGGAGCAAGATGGCCCGGCAACGAAATATGGAGTCTCAGAGTGCACACAGCTGCTAAAACACAGAGCCAAGGTTCAAACACTTCGACTAGAAGCCTGTGTTTTCACCATTAACACTTCTGCCTGTTAAAGGCAGTTGAATAAAAGCAAATGAAAAGTGACTCAGAGGCACCTACTGCAGCTTATCTACATTTAAAGGGGAAAAAAAAGAAACCTTCCCTGTCCACCTATTAGTGCAGTCTCTCTAATAATATGCATTACCTGACATTATCCGCATTTCACAGGTGAGGCTGTTGAGACTCAGGTGGGCACCCTAGCTAACCAGAGCTCACACAGCTAGAAATAGTAAGGTAGAATGTGGTTCTACATCTCCCTGACTCCAAAGTAAATTCCTCACCTCATCGTTTGTAGGAAATAAAAATCTGCCCAGGGGTCCCCCATCTCGGTTAGCTGGTCAGCAGAGATAGGTCTGTCCGTGAGAAGCCTGTGCTGCATTCTGGGTAAAATGCACGCAGGTGTCCGTTTAATAAAGGGGAGGGGTGGGGGTGGCTTCTAGCAGATTCTGGAAGGCATCTATAGATTAAGGAACGGGAAGGTCTCAGGGGTCTATGGAGGAAGGAGAACCGGCTCCCTCCTCTTCCCCGGATGCTGAGGGTGAGTCAGGTGGGGCCATCGCGGGCCTGATGGAAAGAGGGCCGCTGTTCATGCCTGCTCGGCTCCTCCTCAGCTCTCTCTCCAGGTTAATTCCGTATATGCTGATGCAGTCTCGACCTTGCACACCTGGCATCACAGATGATCTCAATAGGGCAGGGTCTCTGCCTTCCAGCCTCTTGTTTGTTAGAGAGACAGACCAACAGGGACACTCTAGAGTCGGCCTGGCCAGGTGGTCAGCGGTGGGACCGAGACTGGTGCAGGACGGAGGCGTCCCTCCCTCGAGGAGATCTGGGAAGACTTTGTGGAGGCGGGGCTCCTGTGGGGAGGCACCAGCTCCTTTCACACAGGCTCTGCTCCTGCCCACAGGTGGAAGGTGCTGCTAAGCCTGGAAGAGATGGTCTTGTGGCTGTGGGCATCTCCCTGGGAGCCTCTCAGGCTCTCTCAACCTGGCCAGGTTCCCAGAAATTGCACAGGAGCAAGATGGCCCGGCAACGAAATATGGAGTCTCAGAGGCAGGCAGCTTGAGTAGAATCCTGGCTCCCCATTCATCAGCCTTGGGAAATTTGCATGACCTGTCTCAGCCTCAGTTTTCCCATTTGAAAAAGAGTGGCACCAACTGCGCCCTCCTCCTGGGACTGTTGAGAGGCTGTTTAAAGAGTGTCCTCGTCTGCTCCCGCACAGGCTCCATCGAGGCTGTCTGTGACATGACTGCCATGTTCTCTGTGTGATCTCCCTCGGGGAGAGGTGTGGTCGCTCCATTGTACAGATGAGGAAACTGAGGCAGCTAATGAGTGTGGCTGCAGGGCCTGACCCCTCCCCTGCAGCTCAGCCATCCCAGCACTGGAAGGGCCTTTGGCTGGGGCACCGCTCTGTACCAGGCTCTCCCAGCACCACTTCTGCCGTCTCTTTAAGCTTCTTGGGTGAATAAGGCCTCTGTGATTTCCTTGCTTTTCCCCTTTCCAGGAATCATCATTCATCTTGTTATCACAGCCACGCATCTGTGCCTCTTGGCTCTGGCCCACAGGCTGCATTTGCCATGATCAATGCATAGCTCTGTGTGGCCACCCCGTACGTACAAGATGACACTGTGGCCTTGCGTCCCTCCCTGGTGCTTTCAGAGGGCAGCGGGGGGCTCCCCCAGCCGGGCCGCAGCGAGGTGACTCGCTGATGTTGCTCTGTGCTCTTGTTGCCCCTGGACCGGTGAACAGCTCCCCGGCAGGTGGCGGGTGTCTCCCGCAGCCTTCAGGGGGTCTCAGAGCACAGGCTCAGGGTCTCCCTGCCTCCCTCTTGCTCATCCTAAGTGACTAGTGAGCACTCACCCACCACGATGGTAGCTCCTAGAATGACTCCACCTGGGGTCCCCAGTGAGTCTCCCTCCAGGACATTCTTCACACAGCAGCTTGAGTATCGCTCTAAGACACCAGGCAGACGGGGTCCCTAAGCCGTCCACACGAGCCTTGCTGAACCCCCAAGGCCCTGTGTGGTCTGTGGTCTGTGGTCTGGCCCACCTCCCCGCACCACGTTCCCTCTTTCTCACCAACCCGTGCCTCCTGTCTGCTCCGTATGCATCTGTCTGTCCTGCCCTGACCCCCTCTTTCCTCCTGTGCTTCCTTCATGCCTCAACTTAAGTACTTGGCCACGCATCTGCTCTATTTCCCTCGACCACACAAGGTCCTTTGTAACTCGGTGTCATTGATGTGATACCTGGTGGGTGTCTTTCTCCGCCCACAGATGAACTCCTTGAGGGCGGGGCCCAGGACAGTCCATTCTGCACTGGGCTGCAGCACCAGGGACAGCCTGGGCACTCCAAAATACGTTTTCAGGTCAATGAATAAGCCTGGAGCAAGTGACTTCATTCCTTGGCATTTCAACCTTTATCTGTACAAGAGGGACAATGATAGAGTTTCTGCGAGATTTAAAAAAGGTGTGCACACATACAAGACCGTGTCTGACACAGAGCGCTGTCTGCAGCTGTTGCTGCGAACCTCCATGGCTGGCATTCTGGAGAATCCCACATTCCACAGGCGAATTTCTGTTGGGTGTCTGTGCTGGGCCAGGCTTTCAGAGAGTCGTGGAGTCAGTCTCTGTGCTCCCCTGCTACCCGCTCCCACACCTGCTGCCAGGTTAGGAACGGCTGGGGGAATGGGTGGCGCAGACTTTCCAGAGGCTCCATCATCCAGGGTGGAAGGCATCGTTCCGTGGATCTCAGCGACACCTTTACTCTGAGGGCCTGTGCCAGCTTAGATGAAGTGGGCTTAGATTCAGTGCTGAAGACCCTCACTGCCTGGGATGGACTTGAGAAAAAATGATGAAAAGTCGTTTCATTACTATCATGAACGTTGAAAAGCAGTTCTTTCAATGAAAGTTCAGAGGAAGATGACCTGGGTGAGGCCATCAGGGATGTCTTCCTGGAGGAAGCACCATTTTCTCCAGGACTTAAAGTAGACACTGGGTCTGGACAGTTGTGGAGACACTTTGTGTTAGAGGAGGCTCTTCTGAGCAGACGGAATAAAGGACTGGATGGTGAGAAAGAGTGGACCTCATAGAATCTGTAGTCTAGCTAGAATATGGAAAACATGGAAAGGCTATTAAGAAATAGGACTGGGGCTTCCCTGGTGGTCCAGTGGGTAGAGAGTCCACCTTGCAGTGCAAGCATCTGTCTGTCCTGCCCTGACCCCTCTTTCCTCCTGTGCTTCCTTCATGCCTCAACTTAAGTACTTGGCCACGCATCTGCTCTATTTCCCTCGACCACACAAGGTCCTTTGTAACTCGGTGTCATTGATGTGATACCTGGTGGGTGTCTTTCTCCGCCCACAGATGAACTCCTTGAGGGCGGGGCCCAGGACAGTCCATTCTGCACTGGGCTGCAGCACCAGGGACAGCCTGGGCACTCCAAAATACGTTTTCAGGTCAATGAATAAGCCTGGAGCAAGTGACTTCATTCCTTGGCATTTCAACCTTTATCTGTACAAGAGGGACAATGATAGAGTTTCTGCGAGATTTAAAAAAGGTGTGCACACATACAAGACCGTGTCTGACACAGAGCGCTGTCTGCAGCTGTTGCTGCGAACCTCCATGGCTGGCATTCTGGAGAATCCCACATTCCACAGGCGAATTTCTGTTGGGTGTCTGTGCTGGGCCAGGCTTTCAGAGAGTCGTGGAGTCAGTCTCTGTGCTCCCCTGCTACCCGCTCCCACACCTGCTGCCAGGTTAGGAACGGCTGGGGGAATGGGTGGCGCAGACTTTCCAGAGGCTCCATCATCCAGGGTGGAAGGCATCGTTCCGTGGATCTCAGCGACACCTTTACTCTGAGGGCCTGTGCCAGCTTAGATGAAGTGGGCTTAGATTCAGTGCTGAAGACCCTCACTGCCTGGGATGGACTTGAGAAAAAATGATGAAAAGTCGTTTCATTACTATCATGAACGTTGAAAAGCAGTTCTTTCAATGAAAGTTCAGAGGAAGATGACCTGGGTGAGGCCATCAGGGATGTCTTCCTGGAGGAAGCACCATTTTCTCCAGGACTTAAAGTAGACACTGGGTCTGGACAGTTGTGGAGACACTTTGTGTTAGAGGAGGCTCTTCTGAGCAGACGGAATAAAGGACTGGATGGTGAGAAAGAGTGGACCTCATAGAATCTGTAGTCTAGCTAGAATATGGAAAACATGGAAAGGCTATTAAGAAATAGGACTGGGGCTTCCCTGGTGGTCCAGTGGGTAGAGAGTCCACCTTGCAGTGCAAGGGGCACCGGTTCCATCCCCGGCCCGGGAAGAGGCCACGTGCCACAGAGTGGCTGGGCCGGTGTGTCCAATCACAAGCCCTTGCTCTGGAGCGCATGCTCCCAGAGCTGGTGCTCTGCAGTGAGAGGGGCCACTGCAATGGGAGGCCCACACATGCCAAAGAATAAAAAGATGGGTGAAAATAAATATAAATAAAAAGATGCATGATGGGGAAAAGAAAGAAGAAATCGGACTGGAAGGACGTTATCAGTCAGCCATTTCCAAAATAATGCCATGTAAAAAATTACTCCAGAGTGAGTGGCAGATCATAGTGTTTATTTCTTGCTCACATGGCTGCAGATAGGCTGGGGTTTTATTTCTTGCTCACAGATAGGCTGGGCTTTGGTTTATCTAGGCTACACTCAGCTGGTTCTGGTCTGTTCCATCCATCTGTCATCCTTCATGGACCAGTGACGGTTTGAGGCATGTTCTTCTCCTGGTGAAAGCGGAGCACACAGGAGGGCAAATCCACGCACGCGAGCTTGTTTCAAACCTCTGTTCAAGTCCTGTTCACTAATCCCACGGGCAAGTCTCGTGGCTAAGCCTAAAGTCAGAGCCAATTTTAATTCCCTTTCCAGCATGAGGCCAAAGCAGGTTGCATGGATCAGACCAAGGCTGATAGAACGGGGATGTTTACCCTTCCCGTGGAGGCAGAGGCACAGCACTGAGCAACCGTCTTATTTCCAGGTGGAAGCCAGACCGTGGAGGGTTAAATCCAACCGCTGCCCTCAGGAGCTGCCCAGAGCAGCGGTTGGGTTTAGTGTCTCTTAGTGTGAGCAACCAGGACTCCAGCTTTTGCTTTTCTTCCCATTGAGGCAAGAGGTTTGTTCAAAATGCTGCAGTCACCTTCTGGCTTGGCCTTACCTTCCTGAGAGCGCATAGCTCCTTCTCGCTTGGCCAAAGACCGTGCCATGCTTTCCTGCCAGGCCAAGGGTCTGCCTTCCTCTGCTGGAACTGAGCCTTAGGTTGACATCCCTGTGCGTGGAGCACCTGCTGCTTGTACTGAGTGCCTGTTGAGAGCTCTTACATACATCCATCTGAAGACTCTCGAAGAGGAGGCCTTACTGTCCCATTTTTCTGAGGCCCAGAGAGGTCAAGTCCATTGCCCATGATCACACAGCTGGGAAGGGATGAAGTTGGGATAAAATTAAGTCTGTAAGGTTATGTGGTCTGGAAGGTGGAGCCTGGTTACAGCTGAGCGGCCCCGTTCCGATTTCTCCATCCACCTTTTCTTCTCCCTGAGATATTCTGAGAAGAAAGCAGTTCAGAGCCTGCTATACAGTTCTGCTGCAAGGATTTGTCCGCATACCAGTCTCCAGGTCAGCCTGCACCCTCAGCTCTCACTTAAAAACAAATGAAACATTAACATTTGTAAACACACCCTGTTTTCCCACGAGGAGCCCTGCTCTTCAGACTGCTCCAGTGAACCACGTCTGGCTGTTCGTCTCAGTGAACCGCATCCGGCGGTTGGCCGCAGCAAACGTTCCCCAGCCGGTGGTGGTGGCACAGCGTGGCATGTGTCTGGGAAGGGTGGAGGAAGCCATTCGTTCCGCCAGGGCCCTGATGTCAGCAGCTGCCCACCACGTCCCTCCGACAGGGCTTTCCTTGGAGTGCTGGCCACTGCTGTGAGCACTGTGTTTTCTCGGAGGCCGAGAGGCCTTGTCACGTGTTTGGAAATCCCTGAGAAAGTGCTGTGGGCATTCCCGCCAGCCATTTATGTATGCAACTTCCATTTGCCCTTGCCTTCTCGGTGCCTGGCCTGGGGACGGATGCCCGGGCTCCTGGGAAGGGTCAGACCCAGCCACTGCCCTCTGGGATTCACCGGCCAAGATGCCGGCTGCAATGCGGACCGCGCGGTGACAGAGGCGCCTGCTGCAGAGTGGGGTGGGCTCCCAAAGCAGGGGGCGGTCTGCTCTGCCGGGCGGCTGTGGAACATCCTGAGAGAAGACGCAGCACTCTCGCGTCAGCAGCACTGCAGGGCGTTTGGGGAGCTGCTGGGGTCTGCTCCGGGCAGAGAAGGTGAGACTGGAGAGGTGCGAGGCCCAAACCCCAGGCATCCTGCACCCTGGGCCCAGGACTTTGAACGTGAAGAACAGGAGGCTTTGAGAGTTTTTTGAAGAGCGGTGATACGGTCAGATCTGCTCACCTTTTATCAATCAGCCTCTAGTAAGAGCATTCTGTTGGATTTTAAGAATATCTCCTAACAAATATCTTGAGTCCTTCCGGAGGCACCAAGAAACCTTTTCCTGGAAACACTCAGCCCCTGAATACAGCTTTCTGTGATCCAGGAAATGACCATTGTGGAAAGATTCAAGGAAAAAATTCCTACTGGAGGAAAACAAACAAATAAGCTAGACCTGATAAAAATGGTGAGGTTCTCACCCCGAAAAAGACTGTATGCAGCTAGAAGACCTGAGGTGGTTGTAAAACAATGTACTTTGGGGGTAGAGGGCATATCGCTGTAATTCATCTTCATGCCATGTGGCAGAACATTCTGGCTGCTACTGCTGCATAACAAATTACTCCAGCACTCACTGGTTTTAAAACAATGATCTTATGCTCACAGATCCAGTGGGCTAAGAATTCAGAAAGGACACAATAGGGACCGCTTATCTCCCTGCCAGGGTATATGGGCCCTGACTTGGGAAGGCTTGAAGGCTAAGGGTGACTGGACAGCTGGAACCTTCTGGAAGCTTTTTCATTACCGTGTCTGGAATGGATGCAGACTGTTGGCTGGAAGCTCAGATGGGCTGTCAGTCAGAAAGCGTAGTATGGCTTTTCCATGTGTTCTCTCCCTGTGGGCTCCCTTGGACTTCCTCACAGTATGGTGACTGGTCCCAGGAGCCAGCATTCCAAGAGACAGGAAGTAGAAACTGCCTGCTTCTTAAGGTCTGGGCCTGAAAACTAGTCCCTCATGCATTTTACTTTATTCTATTATTTCAGGTAGTCACAAAGTTTCACCCAGGCTCCAGAAAAGGAGCTGTGGGCAGAGGTCCTCTTGTAGGATGGCCTATCCTGGGGTGTCCATCTTTGGGAACTACGACCTGCCCCACAGCCACGCTGGTTTCTTTGGAAGCTGAGAAAAACACTTGTGTTGTTGCTTTACAGATTAAGAAAAGTCTCTGTGGATCGTATCATCAAATTAAATGCAACCATTAGTATTTGGCTCTGGGGATATTACAGTAATAGGCTACGCCTTGGGTGATTTTTTTTTCTATCAAAATGTTCTTCCTGGAGCTTATGTTGCCCACCCTGACCCATTTCTCTTTGCTAATATAATGTCACATAAAAACCTCAGCATCATCAATAGGACAGAGTCAGGAGAGGCAATACAAGCCACAGTCCAGCGGGGCAGGGTGGTTCCTGGCCAGGCAGCCCCCAGGGGAGGGGCAGTGGGATCCCAGGGTCCATTCCCTCCTAGGGCCTGACACGCGAGACAGATAACTCCGTGCATGGCAATGCTGTGGACCCACACAGCCATCCTGGCCGAGCTGGCCGCACCTTGCTGAGAGGTTCTCCTCTGTCGATTGGCACCAGCCCTGAGGGCAGACAGTTGCGCTGCCCTGGACATGGTCACCAAAGGCGCCCATGTGACACATTCAGTCTATTCAAACCACACATTTACCTTTACCTTACCCAGTGCCTCTGGGTGCCAGATGGTAACCAGGCCCTGAAAGATATGAATGAGCCACAGCTCCCTCGAAGCCCCGAGAAGGGGCCCCTTTATTCCTCTATACTTGTCAGGCATCTGTGATGGGCAGGAAGCGTTCTAGGAAGTGGAGGACCCCAGTGCACCAGCAGAGCCTCCCCTGCAGGAGTTTACACTCCACTGGGGAAGACAGTGAACAGGGAAGCAGATCCGTGTGGAATGTTGCCAGGGATAAAGGTGCTGAAGATCAAGAGGGAAAGGGAAGAACAACGGGGCTACTGTTTCAGCAGGGTGGGCACAGCGTCAAGGCCAAGGCTGTAGGGCGTGGGTGGCCCTGGGACCAGCAAGTGGCTGGCATGGTGGGAGAGAGGCCAGGCAGAGAGAGGAAGCCAGGCCAGGATTACGTCCCTCCAGGGGTGTGTGTGGTGGTGGTGGTGGGACCCGGGGAGGGTTTTGAGCAGGGGAGTGGCGTCACACAGCTTGCCTTTCTGAACTAGAAGCCCGGAGGAGGTGAGGGGCAGGTGGAGGCTGGCACTATTGTGAAGACAGAGCCGCCAGGATTCGCTGCAGAACCAGATGTGCAGGCGAGAGGCTCAGCGTCAAGGGCTTGGGGCCACAGCTCTTGGGAGGAGGGCGTCTGCACTCACCGAGGTGGGAAGACTGTGGGCGGGGCAGGTTTGGAGGGACGAGCAGGAGTTGCTCTCAGACAAGTTCAAGGCAAGATGTCTGTGGGCCTTCAGGTGGAAGTGTGAGCAAGTTGTTGGATAGTGAGTCTGGGCTGGAGGTCAAGGTTCTGGCCGGATGTTTAAATCTGGGAATCATCAGCTCGTGGATGATATTTAAGATATGAGGCCAGATTGAGTCACTAAGACAAGGAAGGAAAACAGAGAAGAGGCCAAAGGACAGAGCCCCAGGCTTTCAAGACCTGGAGATGAGAAAGGACCAGCAAAGGAGACTGGGAAGAAGGAGACCTTGCTGAGAGGTTCTCCTCTGTCGATTGGCACCAGCCCTGAGGGCAGACAGTTGCGCTGCCCTGGACATGGTCACCAAAGGCGCCCATGTGACACATTCAGTCTATTCAAACCACACATTTACCTTTACCTTACCCAGTGCCTCTGGGTGCCAGATGGTAACCAGGCCCTGAAAGATATGAATGAGCCACAGCTCCCTCGAAGCCCCGAGAAGGGGCCCCTTTATTCCTCTATACTTGTCAGGCATCTGTGATGGGCAGGAAGCGTTCTAGGAAGTGGAGGACCCCAGTGCACTAGCAGAGCCTCCCCTGCAGGAGTTTACACTCCACTGGGGAAGACAGTGAACAGGGAAGCAGATCCGTGTGGAATGTTGCCAGGGATAAAGGTGCTGAAGATCAAGAGGGAAAGGGAAGAACAACGGGGCTACTGTTTCAGCAGGGTGGGCACAGCGTCAAGGCCAAGGCTGTAGGGCGTGGGTGGCCCTGGGACCAGCAAGTGGCTGGCATGGTGGGAGAGAGGCCAGGCAGAGAGAGGAAGCCAGGCCAGGATTACGTCCCTCCAGGGTGTGTGTGGTGGTGGTGGTGGGACCCGGGGAGGGTTTTGAGCAGGGGAGTGGCGTCACACAGCTTGCCTTTCTGAACTAGAAGCCCGGAGGAGGTGAGGGGCAGGTGGAGGCTGGCACTATTGTGAAGACAGAGCCGCCAGGATTCGCTGCAGAACCAGATGTGCAGGCGAGAGGCTCAGCGTCAAGGGCTTGGGGCCACAGCTCTTGGGAGGAGGGCGTCTGCACTCACCGAGGTGGGAAGACTGTGGGCGGGGCAGGTTTGGAGGGACGAGCAGGAGTTGCTCTCAGACAAGTTCAAGGCAAGATGTCTGTGGGCCTTCAGGTGGAAGTGTGAGCAAGTTGTTGGATAGTGAGTCTGGGCTGGAGGTCAAGGTTCTGGCCGGATGTTTAAATCTGGGAATCATCAGCTCGTGGATGATATTTAAGATATGAGGCCAGATTGAGTCACTAAGACAAGGAAGGAAAACAGAGAAGAGGCCAAAGGACAGAGCCCCAGGCTTTCAAGACCTGGAGATGAGAAAGGACCAGCAAAGGAGACTGGGAAGAAGCAACCACAGGGTGAGAAGGAGAAGGAAGAGGAAGAATGGCATCCTGAAGGCTAAGACCCAGCACAGAGCGAGCGCGAGGCCAGGGAGTCAGTGCGGGAGACAGGCCAGCCCGGCCTCCTTCCCTCCTGCCTGCCACCCCACTGGCAACTGTCTCATGAGCGTGGATTTGACTCCGCTGCAGGCTGGGCCCTGTCATAACGGAGGACAGGGCAGTAAATGGTGAGAGGGGAGCACTTGTCCTGGAGATTGGGGTGCGCAAGCCTGGAGGGTGGGCCCTGAGGGACTGGGAAGACGACCCGGGGAGGGTGAGACTGCACGCAGATGGTGGGGAAGGATCACAGTGGCTTCCTGGCTAAGGAGGCACTGGATGGGCTCTGGATCCTGCAGGACAAGGTGGAATGGGGAAGGCCATTTCTAGCAGAGTTTGCAGAAGAGTCACAGAAGTCAGGGCTGGCGTGGGTGGCATTGGTGTTGGGGGCTCTAGCCCTTGGGGCTGCTTGAAGATGAGGCAGAAAAGGGGAGTGAGAGAAGCCTTGGGAACATTTGGCCTCAAGGAGATCACGGTCTAGTTAGAGCCCCACAGTGCAGGGCAGGAATGGGGGGCACCTGAGTGGGAAACCCCAGAAAGAGCTGTGGGAGCTCTCTGGATTGGAGGAGGTTGGCTGGGTGCAGTCAGAGAAGGCTGCCAGTGGGAGGTGACCTTGAAGAAGGTGTAGGGTTTCAGAACGCTCAGAAGCGCACACACACACACAAACTCTCTTGTTAGAGGAGCCCACGTGTGCAAAGGTAGGGAGGACACAGGAGGCAGAGCCTAATGCACAATGATATTAGCCAGATCCTCTGGATTTAGACCCAAACAGCCTCACCCCGGCCCTCAGGTATTGCATGGGTACTTTGAAGCCCTTGCAGGTTCCTGAGCTGAGAGGGGCACAGTGGATCTGGTTTTAGGAAGACAGGTAGCATGACAATGTACTGGAATCAGAGGGGTCTGGTAGGTAGTGAGACCCTTTCTGAGGCAGGTGCACAGGCAGGTCAGGGTGGGGAGCATCAGACCCAGGTGGGACCCAGGTAACATCTTCCCTGTAAGTTGGGTCAAGGTTTTCACAAGCTGTGCCTGGTGCCTACAGGATGGTGAGAGACCTGCAATGCAGGAGCATCACGAGGCCTCAGTGACCCCTACAGACTTTGTGGAGCAGTCGCCCAGGGCCAGCTGGGGACAGAGAGGGTCACACTTCTATTTGTGGGGCCAGGCTCACAATGTACCCAACATCATGCCAGCTCCTTTTCACCCACTGGCCCACTTAACCCTCCCTTCAGCCTTACAAGGTTGGTCCTACTGTAATCTCCCCATCTCACAGATGAGAAAAATGAGGCTCAGTGAGATACAGCGACTTGCCCGGGCACACAGCTAGTACACAATGGAACCCGTGTCTCCCTGGCCAGGCCAATGTTTCAAGGTGAGCTAAGAGACCCCAGAAATAGGAACAATGAACTGATTTGTCAAGGGCTTACTCTGCCAGATGGGTACAGGTATATTTAGGTTTAGCATTGTAAGATATGCTTATCCCAGCTTAGGAACCTTCAGTGGCTCCCCAGTACCCCAACTATCTCGCTGTCTCTCACTGTTCGTTGAACCCAGGTAGGCAGGGCACAAGCTAAGAGGCTGGAAGAAAACTGAAGAAGCCATAGGAACTGCAGATGTGTTTGTTCTCTTCTGGCTAGAGCAGCCACCATAGCAGCAGACACAACATAACCTCCCCGCAAGGGCTTTTTAGGTGGAACTTATATACTTACAGCACAAAAGTAGCCCGTGGCCAAGCGAGTACGTTGTGACGCACATGCACGGTGCTGTAAGTGACCTCAGGTGTTACATAATCATTATTCACAAGACGTGGGGCAAGAGAGCTGACCACGCCATCTTGGCTAATTTGCTCTTTCCCTGCAGATGGCCCAATGGTCTTTACCTCCTGTTATAGATGAGAACTTTGGCCCTTAGAGGAGATGTGGCTGGACCAAGCTGGGATTTGAACCCAGAGCTGGGTGGTTGTTTTTATTTTATTTTATTTAAATAGACCTCACTGCCTCCTGTCCTCCCAGGAAGGGGAGCCAGTGGGGGCCTTTGTGAACAGTAAGCGTTCAGAGCCAGAGCTGAGGGGTGGGCCGCCCCAGGCCCAGGGAAGCTGCCAAGCTGCCCCCTGACCCTTTGCACCCCACTGGCTCTTTCCCTACAAGTTGGGGGCCTGTTGACTGAATGGACGGGTGTCTTTTTCCCTGGGGAGCCACCTCAGGCCAGCAGGTGCAGCTCAAGTTGACTTCAGGATAGCGCCTTCCCTCTTGCCTGGCCGCCAGGTAACCTCTGGCCTAAAACAAAAAGCTTTCCAATAAGTGGCTTGCTGGCCTGGGGCCCCGCTGGGTGGGGGTTGGAGGCAGGGTGAGAGGAGGACTCGGGAAGCTGAGAGCCGGGGCAGAACCCTGCCAGCAGATCTCTTAGTGAGCTGCCTCACAATTGTTTGGGAGGACATCTGGTCACAAGGAGCCCTGGCTGCCCTCCCGGCCCAGCCGAGGTCCTGAGGCCTCTGGGCTCAGGGTCAGCCCAGGAGACGGAGGGCCCGTGGGATGGAAACACCAGGCAGCCAGGGGCAGGATCCAGAAATCAGATACTCTGGGCCGCCTCGCCTTGGCCCCGAATGACACACAGCTTGGGCTTCTCTTCATAGATCAGAGCAGCCTTCTGCCCTTGCCGGAGAGTGGGGCTCCGCAATCAGATTCAAAATTGTTTTCCCAGTGAATTGAGACGCCCTCACATGGAAAACACATTCCACGCGGCCCAGCCTGGGGCTCCACTCCTCCCTTGATCTAAACTTGATCAGGATCTCTCTGGGGTCATCATCTATGAAATCTAGGGCTGAGGCAGCAGAACCTCAGAAGTTCCTCCAGGCCCTTAAAAAGACCGTTGTGAGGTCCTGTGGTGAACAGGAAGGGTCCTGACGTCAGAGCCTAGAGTCTGGACACCAGGCCAGCACCCTTGGGCCTGGCCCTGTCTTGGTCCCGCTGTCTGTGTGTGGCCCATCTGTGTCTCAAGGCCTGAGCACCTCAGGGTCAGGCATGAACTTAGCCTTGGATACCTGCCTGGAAACAGCCGGGATAAACTGGGAAAGATCAGCTGGGTGGTTGTTTTTATTTTATTTTATTTAAATAGACCTCACTGCCTCCTGTCCTCCCAGGAAGGGGAGCCAGTGGGGGCCTTTGTGAACAGTAAGCGTTCAGAGCCAGAGCTGAGGGGTGGGCCGCCCCAGGCCCAGGGAAGCTGCCAAGCTGCCCCCTGACCCTTTGCACCCCACTGGCTCTTTCCCTACAAGTTGGGGGCCTGTTGACTGAATGGACGGGTGTCTTTTTCCCTGGGGAGCCACCTCAGGCCAGCAGGTGCAGCTCAAGTTGACTTCAGGATAGCGCCTTCCCTCTTGCCTGGCCGCCAGGTAACCTCTGGCCTAAAACAAAAAGCTTTCCAATAAGTGGCTTGCTGGCCTGGGGCCCCGCTGGGTGGGGGTTGGAGGCAGGGTGAGAGGAGGACTCGGGAAGCTGAGAGCCGGGGCAGAACCCTGCCAGCAGATCTCTTAGTGAGCTGCCTCACAATTGTTTGGGAGGACATCTGGTCACAAGGAGCCCTGGCTGCCCTCCCGGCCCAGCCGAGGTCCTGAGGCCTCTGGGCTCAGGGTCAGCCCAGGAGACGGAGGGCCCGTGGGATGGAAACACCAGGCAGCCAGGGGCAGGATCCAGAAATCAGATACTCTGGGCCGCCTCGCCCTTGGCCCTGAAGGACACACAGCTTGGGCTTCTCTTCATAGATCAGAGCAGCCTTCTGCCCTTGCCGGAGAGTGGGGCTCCGCAATCAGATTCAAAATTGTTTTCCCAGTGAATTGAGACGCCCTCACATGGAAAACACATTCCACGCGGCCCAGCCTGGGGCTCCACTCCTCCCTTGATCTAAACTTGATCAGGATCTCTCTGGGGTCATCATCTATGAAATCTAGGGCTGAGGCAGCAGAACCTCAGAAGTTCCTCCAGGCCCTTAAAAAGACCGTTGTGAGGTCCTGTGGTGAACAGGAAGGGTCCTGACGTCAGAGCCTAGAGTCTGGACACCAGGCCAGCACCCTTGGGCCTGGCCCTGTCTTGGTCCCGCTGTCTGTGTGTGGCCCATCTGTGTCTCAAGGCCTGAGCACCTCAGGAGGGTCAAGAGTTTTCATGAACTGTTTAGCCTTGGATACCTGCCTGGAAACAGCCGGGATAAACTGGGAAAAGATCAGCTTTGTTTGGCTTTGACTATGGTTTCCTACTAATCCTCAAGTGTGGGAGGAGTCGATCTTCTGGAAATTCAGTTCAACTCAAATGCTGAAACCGTCTCAGGATACACGTCTCTGGATTGGAGAATGCGTCTTCCACCAGCCCTCCGCACCCTCCGCTCTTATTGCAAACTCTTCCTCCTGGAAATGGCTCTTTAACCTCCAGACATAGCTTTCTGCCAGCGTCTCCTGGGCCTTCCTCCTGTCCTTTTCCAGGCCGTGCCCTTTATCTGACCTCGCCCAGTCTAGAGAGGTGGTTAAGTGGGTTCACAGGAATTCTCTGCCTGCAAAGTCAACACAAGTGAGCAGTTAGGGAAGCACTAAGTAAGGAGATTAGACACTAACTCTGAATGCAGGAGGGCTCACAGAGCCGTGCTTCAGACCAGTGGGCCCCCGCCCCCGTCGGCCAGCTCTGGCAGCCGCTAGGGGAAGGCTCAATGCTTTGAGCCTCTGCAAGGAGGACACTGAAGAAACAATTACTCCTCTTAAGTGACCCATAGGCCCTAAAGGAGATTGCTGCTGCTGGCGATGACTGTTGTAGTGCAGGCGTGATGGGAGCCTGCCGTCTCTTCCAGGAAGCCCTCCAGGTGGCACCAAGCACATCTCTTTCTCCCTCCTTTCCTCCTCCACCATCCTCTACCAGCCAGGTTCTGTTGTCCCACATAAGGAGGTCTTCCTCCTCACGCTCCTGTCCAGCTTGTGATGTGGAGAACTGCATGGTTTTCAAGGCCCTTACTCCCAGGACAAGAGTCTGGCAGGGGCCAGGCCTCATAGCTCACGCTTTGTGAATTCACTGGCCTAGAGCAAGAGTAGCCGTGGAATCTTCGTTTGGTTTCTTTGCTTTATTTGGTTTCTTTCCATTTTTTTAGACAAAAGAAATAAATTTCCCCGGTAGAGATAACCACTGAATCACATATCCGGCCCTGCTTGGTCCCGCTGTCTGTGTGTGGCCCATCTGTGTCTCAAGGCCTGAGCACCTCAGGAGGGTCAAGAGTTTTCATGAACTGTTTAGCCTTGGATACCTGCCTGGAAACAGCCGGGATAAACTGGGAAAAGATCAGCTTTGTTTGGCTTTGACTATGGTTTCCTACTAATCCTCAAGTGTGGGAGGAGTCGATCTTCTGGAAATTCAGTTCAACTCAAATGCTGAAACCGTCTCAGGATACACGTCTCTGGATTGGAGAATGCGTCTTCCACCAGCCCTCCGCACCCTCCGCTCTTATTGCAAACTCTTCCTCCTGGAAATGGCTCTTTAACCTCCAGACATAGCTTTCTGCCAGCGTCTCCTGGGCCTTCCTCCTGTCCTTTTCCAGGCCGTGCCCTTTATCTGACCTCGCCCAGTCTAGAGAGGTGGTTAAGTGGGTTCACAGGAATTCTCTGCCTGCAAAGTCAACACAAGTGAGCAGTTAGGGAAGCACTAAGTAAGGAGATTAGACACTAACTCTGAATGCAGGAGGGCTCACAGAGCCGTGCTTCAGACCAGTGGGCCCCCGCCCCCGTCGGCCAGCTCTGGCAGCCGCTAGGGGAAGGCTCAATGCTTTGAGCCTCTGCAAGGAGGACACTGAAGAAACAATTACTCCTCTTAAGTGACCCATAGGCCCTAAAGGAGATTGCTGCTGCTGGCGATGACTGTTGTAGTGCAGACGTGATGGGAGCCTGCCGTCTCTTCCAGGAAGCCCTCCAGGTGGCACCAAGCACATCTCTTTCTCCCTCCTTTCCTCCTCCACCATCCTCTACCAGCCAGGTTCTGTTGTCCCACATAAGGAGGTCTTCCTCCTCACGCTCCTGTCCAGCTTGTGATGTGGAGAACTGCATGGTTTTCAAGGCCCTTACTCCCAGGACAAGAGTCTGGCAGGGGCCAGGCCTCATAGCTCACGCTTTGTGAATTCACTGGCCTAGAGCAAGAGTAGCCGTGGAATCTTCGTTTGGTTTCTTTGCTTTATTTGGTTTCTTTCCATTTTTTTTTTAGACAGAAATAAATTTCTGGTTATAAAAATAATCCATGAGCTGAAGAAATCAAAGAGCACCTGTAATCCTAGCCCTCAGAGATAACCACTGAATCACTTCCTGCCAGACTTAATTCTGTACCAGCTTGTCCACAAGGGCGAACAGTACAGAAATTATACTGGGCTTTTTTTTTTTCTTTTTTTGCAGTCTATTTTTTTTTAGCTTATCAGAGCCTGTGGCTATCTCCCCAGCTACGTAGGCTTTCTCCCTTCTGTGAACATCTGCTTAGTGTCCTAGTTTGTACACGAGTCACAATTTGTATCACTAATCCCCTGTGATTAGACTTAGAGGTTTTCTTTCCCAACTTTTACCCATCATATTTGGGACTTCTCTGGTGGTTCAGACGGTAAAGAACCTGCCTGCAATGGAGGAGACCTGGGTTTGACCCCTGGGTCAGGAAGACCCGCTGGAGGAGGGCATGGCCACCCACTCCGGTCTCCTTGCCTGGAGAATCCCATGGACGGAGCAGCCTGGCGGCCTATAGTCCACGGGGTCACAAAGAGTCAGACACAGCTGAGCAATGAACACTTCCATTTTTCACTTTTTCACCCATCGTATTTATATGATACTGCAATGAATACCTTCCTGGGTAAATATTTATGAACGTCTTTTTTCTTAGAATAAAATAAAGAATGAAATTGAGGAGTCAGAGGACGGGCACATATGTTAAGATCTTGTAGACCAAACACCAGTTTGCCCCTTACCCTCCAGCGTCACAGAGAAGGGGTGGGCACCACTTGCTGGCAGATGTAAGAGTGAACCAAGGTCTGGGACGCGGCTCTGACCTTGAACTCCTCCCCCCAGCTCTTTGCTGCCCTGAGGAAGAAGCAGCGCCTGGAGGACTCAGAGTCTCAGAAGTGCTTTCTAAGGCTGGTGGCTGCAGTCTCCCTGGATGGCGCCTGGCAGCCTGGCCAGGCGTTTGGAGGAGGCCCGGCCCGGGTGGCCCACGGGGCTGGGGTGGAAAGGAGACGAACGAGCCCGGCTCACGCCCTCCATCCTCTGTGCCCGCAGGGGGCCTCAGTGGGGCCACAATCATCGACTCACTCGACACCCTCTACCTCATGGAGCTGAAGGAGGAGTTCCAGGAGGCCAAGGCCTGGGTAGAAGAGAGCTTCCACCTGAACGTGGTGAGTCAGAGACCTCCGGGCGCGCGAGGGCTGGAAGGGGCCTGAAGCATCCGCTACGGGCTCCCCCGAGTGTCTCTGAGACTCAGGCTGCCGGGCAGGGCGTTCTCAGAACCAGGGCTCCGTGCCCTCCGTGTCGGGGCCCCTTCCCTAAGACAAACGTTCAGGTGCAGGATGTCTGGCCAGCCCATAGTATTCACCAGCCTGACCTCCAGGCACACTGCTCCCACCTGGAAGCCCCTTCTGGAACTGAATCTGTCAGGCAGAAGCGGCAGCAACAGGGGAGGCGGCTCTGGGAGGGGAGAAGCGGTTATCTGCTGGGAGCGGCTCTGAGCCACCCCCATCCTGCCCTCTTGAGACAGGCCAGGGGACAGGGCAGCCATCTGGTTTGAGGCCCATGACCTGATCGGCTTCCCTCTTGGTTTCCAGCCTTGCAGACAGCCCTGCTCAGGGACCGGGCCTTGGGGAGTGCTCATTTTTGGATGGATGGTACAGAAGGCTTAAATACCAGACGCCTGCCTTTCCTCCTGATCCCCCAGCCCGGACTAAAGTGACAGATCCCTCCTGGTGGTGTCAGCTTCCCCCCCGGGGAGAAGCTGTTTAGGTGGTTAGGAGGAGCAAGACGTGGAGACAGATGGGTGAGGGGAGGGGTCATGTCGAAGCACAGCACCAGGCTCCGTCCGGGGCTCCACGAGTGACAGGACCCGCTGTGAACCAGGACGGCTCCTGCAGCTCCTGGCAGAGCAGAGGCCCCAGCTCCTGGAGAGGCCCGTGTCCGCGCAGAGCAGGGCAGAGAGACGGAGAGGGGACAGTCTGGGAGAGCGACGCTACGGGAGAGCCTCCCGCTCGGCTTGCAGGCTGGGGAAAGTCACGTGACCTTCCTGGGCCTTCGTTTCCCACCCAAAAGACAGGACAAAAGACAGTGCTGTGCCTAATTCACAGGCTCGTAAGGATGGACGGCCGTGGAGGGCTGTAGAAAACATTTAGAACACTATAGCATCCAATAGGATCAGGTGGTGGTGTCCTCACTGTGGTGATATTGAAGGTTGTTAGGACTTCTGTCAGGCCATGTGAGGTGAGGAGGCTCCGAATCCTCCCATGTCCTGTGGTGGGAGAAGCAGGAGAAGGAAGGAAGGGCTCCGTAGCCCATCTCGGCCCCCTAAGCAGATGGTGGGAAGAGAGTGGGCCTGAGGAGCTGCCTGAGGGGCCAGGCAGCGGCAGGGCTGGGGAGCCTAGGGATGTTCAGGCAGCCTGGGGTTGGCTAGGGAGTGTCCCTGGAAGAAAGTAAGATGGGGGCTCTTCACCTCGCTGAGTCTCTACCTCCTCATCTGAAAAGCGGGAGTGATGGCTTCACTCAGGACTGGAAGGCTAAAGAGAGCAGCTTTGCAATTGCTCTGTTAGTGGAAAAGCTCTCCCAGAAACAAGGATGGCCGTCATTGTCGTCAAAAGACTGCAATGTGGAAAGCATGCTAAAGGGAGCCCTCAGGAGCAAGGGGACATAGTATCAGGCATCTTTATGGAGCCCTGTCCAGCACTGGGCAGGCGCTGGGCAAGCATCTCGATCTCTGCCCCATTCAGCATCTCCTATCCACCACTCGGGATGAAGAAACTCGGGAAAGACTGAATATCTTGTCCAAAGTCCAAAAGCTGACTAGGTGGTATTTTAACCCAGATCTGGTCCTTCCCCGGGAGAAGCTGTTTAGGTGGTTAGGAGGAGCAAGACGTGGAGACAGATGGGTGAGGGGAGGGGTCATGTCGAAGCACAGCACCAGGCTCCGTCCGGGGCTCCACGAGTGACAGGACCCGCTGTGAACCAGGACGGCTCCTGCAGCTCCTGGCAGAGCAGAGGCCCCAGCTCCTGGAGAGGCCCGTGTCCGCGCAGAGCAGGGCAGAGAGACGGAGAGGGGACAGTCTGGGAGAGCGACGCTACGGGAGAGCCTCCCGCTCGGCTTGCAGGCTGGGGAAAGTCACGTGACCTTCCTGGGCCTTCGTTTCCCACCCAAAAGACAGGACAAAAGACAGTGCTGTGCCTAATTCACAGGCTCGTAAGGATGGACGGCCGTGGAGGGCTGTAGAAAACATTTAGAACACTATAGCATCCAATAGGATCAGGTGGTGGTGTCCTCACTGTGGTGATATTGAAGGTTGTTAGGACTTCTGTCAGGCCATGTGAGGTGAGGAGGCTCCGAATCCTCCCATGTCCTGTGGTGGGAGAAGCAGGAGAAGGAAGGAAGGGCTCCGTAGCCCATCTCGGCCCCCTAAGCAGATGGTGGGAAGAGAGTGGGCCTGAGGAGCTGCCTGAGGGGCCAGGCAGCGGCAGGGCTGGGGAGCCTAGGGATGTTCAGGCAGCCTGGGGTTGGCTAGGGAGTGTCCCTGGAAGAAAGTAAGATGGGGGCTCTTCACCTCGCTGAGTCTCTACCTCCTCATCTGAAAAGCGGGAGTGATGGCTTCACTCAGGACTGGAAGGCTAAAGAGAGCAGCTTTGCAATTGCTCTGTTAGTGGAAAAGCTCTCCCAGAAACAAGGATGGCCGTCATTGTCGTCAAAAGACTGCAATGTGGAAAGCATGCTAAAGGGAGCCCTCAGGAGCAAGGGGACATAGTATCAGGCATCTTTATGGAGCCCTGTCCAGCACTGGGCAGGCGCTGGGCAAGCATCTCGATCTCTGCCCCATTCAGCATCTCCTATCCACCACTCGGGATGAAGAAACTCGGGCGGGGAAAGACTGAATATCTTGTCCAAAGTCCAAAAGCTGAGTGGCTCAGGTGGTATTTTAACCCAGATCTGGTCCTTGGCATGACACGCCAATACCCCGGCTTTGCCGTTCAGACTTCAGAAAGAAAACAACAATGATGAAGGCAAGTGTCGGTGTGCCCTGAGGGCTGTAGAGCTGAGGCTGAAAAACCGCTGGTCGCCTACTGGCATCTGGCCGGCTGCCCTCCTTTCTTCCCCAGAGCCTCCTCTGAGGACTGTCGTCTTGCCCCGTCACCCCAAAGAAGGACCACACCATCCTCCTGCTAAGCCAAGAGGCTCCCTCAGGGAGAGGAAGGGACCAGACCGGAGGAGGGTTTGCCTGTCCTCAGACTAAGCTTCAGCCAGCAGCTCCCCATACAAGTTCTCCAGCTCCTTGGAGAGCAGCCAGGCAGCACTTTGCTCCAATGGCCTCTGGCAAGGGCCAGGGAAGGAGGCCAAGCCCCGTGTTTATTTGGAACTCTGTAAATGTGCGGTAGCTGCCGCCAGGCAGGTGCTGATCCTTCTCGCCTTTTGCTCTGAGAGCCGCCACTGAGGAGAGCCTGGCCCACTGGCCAAGGGCTTGGAGCCTGGCCCAGGTATGGCCAGGTTAGTGGCAGGGGCAGTGGGTGGCAGGTGTGAGTTATCGCAGGGGCCTTGCTTGAGCCCCCAGGGATTCCTCAGGGCACCCCATGAATGCCCCCTTTGCCCTCCCTGTCTTTCTGCCCCTGCAGAGTGGAGAAGCATCCTTGTTCGAAGTGAACATCCGGTATATTGGAGGCCTCCTCTCAGCCTTCTACCTGACGGGGGAGGAGGTAAGTCGGCCTCTCGACATCCCTGGACCATCCTGGCTGGAGAGGGCTTGGGAGGACACCAACCCCACCCCCTCATTTTACCAACAAGGAAACAGGGGTTCAAGGGGATCTACCTCTCATCTCCATGGTGCCCCCTACAGATTCTTCCTCCGCTTCTGTCTGAAGCTTCCCTTCTGCTGCTCAGGGGAGACCCCTGGCTCCCACAGTTGTAGTAAAGTCTGTAAGGGCAGCAGCTGGGTCTGCCCACCATCCACGCAGCTCCCCCCTCAGCATCCTCCATGTCTGAGCTCCGTCTGGGCTCATGTCGCGGCTGGACAGGTTTTCACACGTGTTGGTTCTCAGGATTGATAAAGTCGAGACCCCTGTTTCTCAGGCACCTTGGCCTTGGCCTGCTCCACAGGCACGCCTTGCCCTCTCTTCCTGGACCAGATACCAACTCCAGGTCTCAAAAGGGGCCCCATGGAGGTGGGCAGCCACTGCTGGCTACTCAGCCCAGGCAAGCTGCATTGGCTTCCAGAAGGAGGGCCTTGAAGTGCAGCCAGAAGGCAGAGCCCTGGGCACAGAGTCGGAAAACCTGTGTCTCATCCGCACACAGCACCTGCTTGTGGCTTTAAGCATGTTCCTTCTCCCACCCCGGGGCCGCATGCCTTCCCCTCCACGGGGTGGTCAAAAGCCCCGGGGATCAGAAATCTCTTGTGAAATAGGAAGAGAGGGAAGGGCTTCGGGCCCGGGGCTGATGGGCTCCAGAGCCGGTGTTCTCTGCACTGCAAGGAATCCTGGGGTCACAGAAGGGGGAGCTTCATCCCTCGCGAGTGTCTGAGGGTCTGGGGGCAAGCTGGCCGAGTCCCCAGCACAGGGGTCACCTGTCAGTCGTGTCTCCGTGACCCAGAGGTGCTGCACTGCTCTGCATGGCACTGTTCTGTCCACTTGGAGACTAACAATGGCCCTGCCCTCTGCCAGCGGGGAGCCTCCGCTTTTGCAGGAAGTCACCGGGCTGCCCTGAACGCCCGCGGTTTGGAGGCAGCCCGTGAGCTTGATCTTTCCCGTCGCTCAGGACCCCTCTCCCTCAAGCTTGATCTCTTCAGCAAAGGTGACTGCTTTTACCAATTTGTCCCCAAACGATGGTCCATGGGACCTCTGAGAGCCGCCCAAGGCCTGAATGTCATTTGAAAACCCCAGGACAGGAAAGTGTCGTGGAGCGGAAAAAGGTGCCGTGCTCCACACAGGCGCTCATCAGCCTCCTGTCCAGGATGGGGTGGAGCGATGCAGCTCAGGGCCCAAATGCCCCTTTAGTAAAGTCTGTAAGGGCAGCAGCTGGGTCTGCCCACCATCCACGCAGCTCCCCTCAGCATCCTCCATGTCTGAGCTCCGTCTGGGCTCATGTCGCGCTGGACAGGTTTTCACACGTGTTGGTTCTCAGGATTGATAAAGTCGAGACCCCTGTTTCTCAGGCACCTTGGCCTTGGCCTGCTCCACAGGCACGCCTTGCCCTCTCTTCCTGGACCAGATACCAACTCCAGGTCTCAAAAGGGGCCCCATGGAGGTGGGCAGCCACTGCTGGCTACTCAGCCCAGGCAAGCTGCATTGGCTTCCAGAAGGAGGGCCTTGAAGTGCAGCCAGAAGGCAGAGCCCTGGGCACAGAGTCGGAAAACCTGTGTCTCATCCGCACACAGCACCTGCTTGTGGCTTTAAGCATGTTCCTTCTCCCACCCCGGGGCCGCATGCCTTCCCCTCCACGGGGTGGTCAAAAGCCCCGGGGATCAGAAATCTCTTGTGAAATAGGAAGAGAGGGAAGGGCTTCGGGCCCGGGGCTGATGGGCTCCAGAGCCGGTGTTCTCTGCACTGCAAGGAATCCTGGGGTCACAGAAGGGGGAGCTTCATCCCTCGCGAGTGTCTGAGGGTCTGGGGGCAAGCTGGCCGAGTCCCCAGCACAGGGGTCACCTGTCAGTCGTGTCTCCGTGACCCAGAGGTGCTGCACTGCTCTGCATGGCACTGTTCTGTCCACTTGGAGACTAACAATGGCCCTGCCCTCTGCCAGCGGGGAGCCTCCGCTTTTGCAGGAAGTCACCGGGCTGCCCTGAACGCCCGCGGTTTGGAGGCAGCCCGTGAGCTTGATCTTTCCCGTCGCTCAGGACCCCTCTCCCTCAAGCTTGATCTCTTCAGCAAAGGTGACTGCTTTTACCAATTTGTCCCCAAACGATGGTCCATGGGACCTCTGAGAGCCGCCCAAGGCCTGAATGTCATTTGAAAACCCCAGGACAGGAAAGTGTCGTGGAGCGGAAAAAGGTGCCGTGCTCCACACAGGCGCTCATCAGCCTCCTGTCCAGGATGGGGTGGAGCGATGCAGCTCAGGGCCCACAGGAGTAGGTGTGGAACCAATAATTTCTGGGGGGCAGAGCAGGCAGTGGGGTGTGGCAGGAGCTCTGTGGTCTAGGAGGCCCCACGGGAGCCCAGGTGGCTCAGGGCCTCTGACCAGGCAAGCTCCAGGGTTATCACACTGCCCGGTTCCCACCTCCCTGACCCCTCCCTTCCCAGCGCCTCCGTGTGGCCAAGACTAGGCAGTGCATGCAGGTGCTCAGATGGAGATCTAAGACAGGCCTCTGGCGCAGGTCCCACAGGCTCCAGTGGCCGTCCTGCCGTGGGCTGGGTTCTAGCCCTTGCTCAGCCTGGCCCAGGATCACTGCTTGTCACCAGGGCTTGGCCACACCAGGCTGAGGCCGCCCTCCCCTCTCCTCCTCCATCTCACACACAGTGTGTGTCTGTGGTGGGCGTCCCTACGAGTGTCCCCACACCCCTTCTTGCTTAAGAGGGAAGGTGCAGGATCCATCCCCTGCTGGGTAGGGTGGCCTCCGGAGACTCTGTTCCCAGGAGAATGACAAGTACAGCCGTGGCCACACCAGGTGACATTCGCAGAGCACTTTACAGTTTATATAGCACATTCATTTATGTACATCCTCTTGTCTGCCTTCTAGAAGAATGCCCACTTTGAAGCAGTCAAGGTATATGTCCCTATTCCTTTGTGCAGAGGAGGCTCAGAGACAGCACGTGGCTCACTCAAGGTCACACAGCTGCCAGGAGGAGAGATCTGCACCCAGGCTCTGACTCCCGGTCCAGAGCCCTTCCCACTCAATGACATGTATTTTGCTGATCTCTCTCACCTCTGTTCTGGAGCGAGGAGCCCACTGCCCATTGCTTGCCATAACTGCCTGAGGCCAAGTCTCTCTGTGTGGGCGAGGCAGCTGATATTCTGGCCAAAGGCCACACAACAGCTCCACAACCCTGGGCAAGTTCTTCTCTGGGACTCAGTTTTGTCTTTCCTGAGGCTGTTGCAAGGACTAAAGGTCAGGTAGATAAGACACATCATTTCCAAACCATAAGGGGGACAGGCATTCTGTTCCCTGTGGGACCTCTCCTGCCTGCACCGTACCCCCAGCGTCCTCCCTGGGATGGCTGAGACCCTGCTGTGCCAGCTGGTCCCGCGGGGCGGGCCGGCACTGACCAGTGGTGGCCCGCCTCCCCGGCCGCCCCATCTTCCCGACAGTCACCCCAATCCCAGCATCGCCACTGAACCTTCATCCAGCTCCTGACACTGCCATAAGAGCTTTACAACTATTACCTGATTTTATTGCTTCCAAAGGAGGAGATGTGGTTTGCTGGCAGAGGGGGGCATTTCAGAGGAGGTAGCTAGGTGTCCTTGGGCAGAGGGCAGCCTGGAGCCCCCGCCTTGTCAGGTTCCCGTGGGTTTCTTCCCGTGCCTCTGTGCTCAGACTCCCTGGGGATCAAATGAAGTTCACAGAAGCTTCAAACGATAGCCCCTTGTTACTAAAGCTGCAGCTCCTGGTGGAACTCGAGGCTTTGGATCCGGATTTTAGACAAACTCCCTGAGGATTCTGCTGAGGCTGTCCCTGTACCCACTTCTAGGACCCGCTGCCTGGCACTGGACATTACCATCTCTCGCCCACCACAGCGGTCCCAGCTGCGATTCTTCCTCTCCCTCCCTCCCTCCCGCCTTCCTAAACACACCCGTCCCACCGAATTCTCTCTTCCACATCCACCGAATTCTCTCATCCACATCCCTGGTGGTGTTCACAAACTCCTTTCCCACTGTGGTCTCCAGAAAGCTGCCTCAGCACCTTTAAATTGCGCGTGTTAGGAGAAACCTCAAGAAGACTTCGGTTTACAGGGACACACAGGGAGTCAGCACACTGAGACCCCTCGGAGCCCTAAAAGTGAAAGAAAATGCTTGTTGTCTCACCAGGAGCAGTTGCTTGGGGACTTACATCTCATCTTTTTAAAAACAAATGACCTTATTGTGGGTTTGCTTTTATTGTAAAAAAAAAAAAGCACAGAAAATAGAGATAAGCCAAAAGAAGAAAATAAAAATCTTCCGTCCTTTGGGAAGATCGCTGTTAATATTTCAGTGTTTTCCCAACCTTTCTTCATGCGAAAGTTGAATTACACCATTGTGAAACATTTTCCCTTAACAGATTATAAACCCTTTTTTTTGCCGTAAAAGAACCTTCTCCGACATCACTTCAGTGGCTGCATGGATAACCCATAATTTTAACACCTCCCTGTGGCTTGATATTTAGTGAATTTCCAGTTTTTCTACTATTCTAAGAAACACTGGAATAAATAGCCGCCAAGTTAAGTCTGTACAACATCTTGATGATGTATTCCCTTAGGATACATTCCTAGGAGCCTGAAAGTCACAGAACAGTTTGAGGGGCTCAGAGCCTTGGGCAGGAGCTCTGACACCTGGGCACCCTGGCCATCCCTTCACTGGTTTAGCCATTCACCTTTGCATGGATGAAATAGGAACAACGGGCAAAATGTCAGCAGGGAAAACCCTTCCGCTGGTTTTCCAGGAGGGGAAAGCCTAGCTGGGAAGCAGAGCCTGGAGCTCCGCCTCCAGAGCCCCTTCCGTGCTGTCCAGGTGTGTCTCCCACGCGCTCAACCTGGGCTGCATGGGTCCCGCGGGCTGGCACTGACCATTGGTGACCCGCCTCCCTGGCCGCCCCATCTCCCAACAGTCACCCCAATTACAGCATCGCCACTGAGCCTTCATCCGGCTCCGGACGCTGCAGTAAGCGCTTTACAACTGTTACCTGACTTTCCTCCCTCCAGCCACACCCTGAGGACGGCAGCATGGTCCTTGATTTATAAACAAGGAAGGAAATTGAGCCAGGAATTCACATCCAGGCCTCTCTGACCCCAGAGCCTAACACATCTCCCGCTCTGGGCCCAGCGGCTGTCGTGGCCCTGATTCACCCTGCCCTTTGACCCTCCCTTTACAGGTGTTCCGAATAAAGGCCATCAAGCTGGGAGAGAAACTCTTGCCGGCCTTCAACACCCCCACGGGCATCCCAGAAAGCATGGTGAACTTCAAAAGGTAGGATGCCTTCGTGGCTTCGGCTGCATCTGGGTGGAATCGAGGCACAGGAAGGGGATGATTCCATTGTGGGAATTACGGGGGATGGGTGGCATAGTGGCCAGTCTTAGCCAAGGGCTCTCCTGACCTTCCTGACTTGGAGAGGGCGTCCTCTGGGATCCTCCTGTAATGCTGTAACGCTGCCATGACTCAGCCCCACAGCTGTGCCCCAACCGCCTCCTCCCCGCCTGGGATCCCTAGCCAGGAGGGACATCATCCCTCCCACCGCGAGCTGCTGGGGAGTCAGGACCCTGGACAGAGGACCTTGGTGTGCTGGCCCTCACCCTCAACCCCCATCAGGGCTGGTCTCAGGAGCCCAGAGGGACTTCTGGAAACTTCAAGCCCGTGGAGGCTCAGAATCTGAGGAGGCGACCCTGGTCAAAGTCACATAACCCAGTAAGGGGCAGTCTAGGACCTGAGTCCTGGACTTCCAACTCCGTTTTTAATATTATTTATTGTGATTCCCCCTATAAAAATAGTCTCCTTGCAAAAAAATGTGGATTATACCAGAAGTGTTGGATAAGACCCAAAATACCACATGTGACTCCACTAAGCAAGAAACCACTGGTATGCTGCTTTCCACTGGTTGTTTTAAAACATTGGTTTAAAAAAATTTTTATTTATTTATTTTTAACTGGAGGATGATTACTTTGCAATATTCTTTGGCTTCCGCCGTATATTAGCACGAATCAGCCAGAGGTAATATGTATGTCCCCTCCCTCCTGACCTTCCCTTCCACCTCCAGAGCACCAGCTCCAAGCTCCCTGCATCAGTCATCCAGGAAATTCCCACTGGCTATCTGTTTATTGGCCACTTCCATCATTTCCCCTCCTGACGGGCTGCTTTAATTCAGTGTGTGAACTGGAGCCTTTCTGAACGTTCCCCAAGTCCCCAAGCCCGAGTAGACAGGACCCTGGAGGACCCAGCTGGAGTAGGTGGAGCCAGGGCTGCAGCTCTGCCCTGCTCTGAAGCCTTTGGGGGTCTTACCTGCCCCAGCTGCTTCCCTCTGTGGGCGTCAGATGCAGCAACTGAGACCCAGAGGGAAGGGCGGGGTGAACATCAGGGAGACAGTGGCCAGCTGGCCTTAAGATCCACTGAGGAGCGTGCATCTTGCCCCTGGAGACCCCAGGGCGCGCCACTGCCTGGCCTGCCCTCAACTCTTCGTACCTTGGGCTGCCGTCTCTCACCGCGTCTCTGGCCATCAGAGTCCAGCTCCAGTGCTACCTTCTCCAGAAGTCAGGAGCATCCTCGCCTCTCCTGGCCACCAGGCACTTTATCTGCTTCCTGTGACCCTCACCACGTTCTTCAGGTGCCCCCACCAGCCCTGGAGCTTCTTGAGGGCAGGACCCAAGTCCCCTTCTTTGTTCACTCCTTCCACAAGTGTTCCCACAAGGCCCCATGTGCGGGATGAGAGGCCAGTTCTGGTGATTGCTGATCCTACCGTTTACTGAGTAATCACTCTGTGCCTGACAGCATGCCGAGGGTTTCACTCATCACCTCACCAAGCACACTCCGCACAGCAGCCCTTTAGGGTTGGCGTTTATATTCTGCCCACTGCCCGAGGTCTTCTAGCCCACAGGCGCTGGGTACAACTTTTAACTCATTTTGTTACAGAACAAAAGCTCTGCTCCTAAGCCCACCTGGCCCTCCATCAGGCAGGAACTCTGCCACCCCTCGCTGCACGAAGCAGAGCCAGGAGGCTCCACAGACAGCACGAGCCCGTCTCCAGGCACCCAGGGAGGCCTCGGGGCTGTCCTTCAGGCCCGCTCGCAACCTTAGCCTGGGGATCACACTGGGCTTGCCAGTTCCATCTCCTGAAGCGATGTCTTAATTCTGGGATCTCAGTCCCACAGAGAGGGGGAGGCAGGGTCTCGGGCCTCACATGGTGTCCCCACGGCCCCTCACCATCCAGGGGAGATCCCGCCCTCTAGGATCTGGCTGAGAAAGGAGGACTCGATCCGTTGGCATCTTCACTTACCATCTCTGGTCTGAAAGGATGCCGGGGAGTCACTTCTGTCTCATAGGCCAGGGAGGAACCCTCAGGACCCATGAAGCACCGTCTTGGTGCCAGGGTTGACTGCTCAGAGTCACATCTGTGCCCAGATTCCTTTCCCACAAACACTGATCCTAGAGAAGCACAGCCAAATGTCTCAGAGCCGAGGCACGGACACCCTAGGATTCTAGCTCTGTGTCCTGAGTCCAGCGCCTCAGGCCTCTCTGCCTGGGGCCTGGGATAAGACCTCAGCTCCAGCACCCTCCCTCCTCCACGTATGGCCCCTCCGCCCCCAAGCAAGCTCCCCAAGCTGTGGCCCGGACTGTGGGCCGTACCCATGTCCCTCAGAGCCCGGACGTGATCCCATGCAGATCCTGCCATTTCTGATTAAGAAAGCACATTTATTTTTAGGCTGTTTGCATGTTGCCAGCGCTGAATGCATATGTATGTCTATGCATATTTCCTGGCAACACCTCCCTCTCATTTTCTGGGGAAGAGAGTCTGGTGCTAAAAATGCCTCCTGGTTCCACCAGGGGGATGTAAACAGTCTGCGGGGCGGGGCGCGAGCGTTCCCTTTGAGGGGAGCTGCTGGCGGAGCCGGGTCCACGCGGCCCGCCCTGCTCCGCGTGGGGCTGGCTGTGGGCAGCTCTGACCAGGGCCCCCCCGGGAGGAGGAGCAGTAACGAGCCCCTGTCCCCACACTGCTGGGTGAGGAGGGCCCCGAGGGTTGGTGGTCCCCAGGGAACATGACTGCTTCTCCTCCCTGGCAGCAGGCCGGGAGCCAGAGGTGGGGGCGGCCGTGACCTGTGACCTGCAGGCCCCCTGGTCTCTGGGAGCAGGAAGGGGTCCAGTCCCCGGGCCTCTGCCGCTGAATCAGTCTCACTGGCTCTCATGTGTCCAGCCTCTCACGTGTGCCCCCCAGTCATGAAAGCTCAGATGTGCAGCCTCACCTTTGTCACACGTGATCCCCCGTCTGTATACACATGCACAGACTCACACCCAGATGTGTGGTTACGTGGGCACATGTCTGCCCCACATACACGTGGTAATAATCGTGCAGGTTTGTTGAACGTTCAGGCACGATGTGGTGGATTCTCTTTCTCCATCACACAGCAACCACGTGGGCCCCATTTTAAAGGGACGAAGCAGAGTCAGAGAGGTGAGGTAACTTTCCCAAGGCCACACAGCTGCAAAAGTAGAATTAGAGAAGCACAGCCAAATGTCTCAGAGCCGAGGCACGGACACCCTAGGATTCTAGCTCTGTGTCCTGAGTCCAGCGCCTCAGGCCTCTCTGCCTGGGGCCTGGGATAAGACCTCAGCTCCAGCACCCTCCCTCCTCCACGTATGGCCCCTCCGCCCCCAAGCAAGCTCCCCAAGCTGTGGCCCGGACTGTGGGCCGTACCCATGTCCCTCAGAGCCCGGACGTGATCCCATGCAGATCCTGCCATTTCTGATTAAGAAAGCACATTTATTTTTAGGCTGTTTGCATGTTGCCAGCGCTGAATGCATATGTATGTCTATGCATATTTCCTGGCAACACCTCCCTCTCATTTTCTGGGGAAGAGAGTCTGGTGCTAAAAATGCCTCCTGGTTCCACCAGGGGGATGTAAACAGTCTGCGGGGCGGGGCGCGAGCGTTCCCTTTGGAGGGGAGCTGCTGGCGGAGCCGGGTCCACGCGGCCCGCCCTGCTCCGCGTGGGGCTGGCTGTGGGCAGCTCTGACCAGGGCCCCCCCGGGAGGAGGAGCAGTAACGAGCCCCTGTCCCCACACTGCTGGGTGAGGAGGGCCCCGAGGGTTGGTGGTCCCCAGGGAACATGACTGCTTCTCCTCCCTGGCAGCAGGCCGGGAGCCAGAGGTGGGGGCGGCCGTGACCTGTGACCTGCAGGCCCCCTGGTCTCTGGGAGCAGGAAGGGGTCCAGTCCCCGGGCCTCTGCCGCTGAATCAGTCTCACTGGCTCTCATGTGTCCAGCCTCTCACGTGTGCCCCCCAGTCATGAAAGCTCAGATGTGCAGCCTCACCTTTGTCACACGTGATCCCCCGTCTGTATACACATGCACAGACTCACACCCAGATGTGTGGTTACGTGGGCACATGTCTGCCCCACATACACGTGGTAATAATCGTGCAGGTTTGTTGAACGTTCAGGCACGATGTGGTGGATTCTCTTTCTCCATCACACAGCAACCACGTGGGCCCCATTTTAAAGGGACGAAGCAGAGTCAGAGAGGTGAGGTAACTTTCCCAAGGCCACACAGCTGCAAAAGTAGAATTAGAATCTAGTCTCTGTTTGGCTTCAGAACTACCAGTTAAACTGATGCCATACACATTCGTGCACACACAGACACACACGCATAGAAGCTTCGGCCAGGCTGGGGAGGGGCATTATGGAGCAGTCCCTCCCACCAGGGGAGAGAGCTCAGGCTGCAGGCTTAAAAGGCAAGTAAGGGAGCAGGGAACCCAGCTTCTGTCAGCCCACTGGCCCACGAGGCTGGTCAGAAGACCTCCTGGTCTCTGGTTGCTGCCCAGAACAGATGCTCTGGGAGCACAAAGTACCTGGGATTTGGATTTGATTTCAGCTCAGCTAGCGCTATCCCTTGCTGTGTGACCTTGGAAAAGTGTCTTTCCCTCTCTGAGTCCGAGTAACTTAACCTGTGAAATAAGAAACTTGATATCAACCCCTGCTGTTGGATGTGAAGGTAAAATAGGATACCACTGCTCCTGGCACATATCAAAAATTTTACTTGAACAAACCACACATAATTTAATGTGCATGATTACATAATGGTTACAGCGACTGTCGTCACGTGCCTTTCTACCTCATGATGACTCTGTGAGGTGTGGGTACCGTCACTTCACAAATGAGGAGCTTGGGGTCTAAAAGAAATCACTGACCCACCGGAGGTCCCCTAGCTGGGAACCACGGGAGCCAGCGCTTGAGGCCAGGTTGGGTAGAGGAAGGTGGCTGGCCCACCACCCGCCCCTGCCCAGGGTCGCTCCACCACGGAAGGTCCACTCAGGAGGGAGGGGGCGAGGAAGGAGAGGCTCCTGTAGGGAAAATGAGAACCAGAGACGGCTGATGATGGCCAGGGCTTGTTTTTTACCTTGACTTTCTCTGCCAGAGCAGTAAGCGTCAATAATTCAGGAAGCCCTCTGTGGGTGCCCGCGGCTCCTACTGAGGTCACAGGCTGGAGAGAGAGGTCTCCCGGCCTGGGGAGAAGAAGGACAGAGAGGGGTCAGCTTCCCCTTCCCTCGGGGTGGATATGGGACTGTCTTGGGGATCCCTGAGGGTCATACCCTCTGAGGCGGAGACGGGCAGACCTCAGTTCGAATCCTGCCTCCACCACCTACTGGCTCTGAGCTTCTAAAAACACTTCCGTCTCTGTTTGCTCAGGGATTAACAATGTTATCTTGTGGGCTTTAAATGAAGTCATGATGTGCACAACCCGCCCCAGTGCCTGCATCTGGAAGCTGTTTTATTTACTATCTAGAACTCTAATTCCCCCACTCTGTGCGACCCCTCTGCACCCCACCCCTGCCCCAGCGTCAGGGAAGTACCCACGTAAGCCCGTGTGAATTGAGGTCACTTGCTCCAAGAGAGCCTGGAACTCAATTCTGTTTGTGGAAGTTTCCTGACTTTCCTGAAACCACATCCGAGAGAAAGGCAACCTCAGACCCGCCCCAGCCCACCCTGGATAGAGCAGTGTGCCTCAGCAGACAAACCGTGCCCTTCCAGGCCCATGCCTGTCCTCCTAGGTCCTGTCCCTGGGAACAGCGGGAGGATGGAGACCAGTTCCCTGGGCACCAGGACTCCCACAGCAAGGAAGCAGAGGGGCTTCAGATGCCCCAGCAGAGCCAGCCGCCGGCCTCGTGCACGATGACAGCCCCTTGGAGTCCCTGCAGATAGGGAGCACACTCTCTGCCCGGCTCTGTCCCCGTGAGCCTTCCTGCAAAGGGAAGTTGACCCTTGAGTCCCTGGTGGTGCTTTTTTCCCCAGGAAAAGCGTTTTGATTCATATAAGGAAGCTGAGCTCAAGGAGGGGAAGCAGTCTGCCCAAGGCCACCCCATTCTGCACCTTCCTTCTGTCAGTTCCCACCTGCCCTAGGAGCAGAGGCTGGGATGGATTATCCTTATTAGCCTGACAGATGCAGAAACTAAGGTACAGAAGGAAGTGGTTTGCCCAAGGCCTCGCTGCTAACGGACTCGCCCCTGTGCCTCCTGGCTGCCAGTCCCAGGTTCTAAGGCACAGCCTGTGGAAAGGCCGTGTCCGTGTCTCTTATTGTAGAACAAAAGGAGAGGCTGGCCGACGGTGCTTGGGACACATCCTGGAGTCAGACCAATCTTGGATCCCTGTGGGTCATACCCTCTGAGGCGGAGACGGGCAGACCTCAGTTCGAATCCTGCCTCCACCACCTACTGGCTCTGAGCTTCTAAAAACACTTCCGTCTCTGTTTGCTCAGGGATTAACAATGTTATCTTGTGGGCTTTAAATGAAGTCATGATGTGCACAACCCGCCCCAGTGCCTGCATCTGGAAGCTGTTTTATTTACTATCTAGAACTCTAATTCCCCCACTCTGTGCGACCCCTCTGCACCCCACCCCTGCCCCAGCGTCAGGGAAGTACCCACGTAAGCCCGTGTGAATTGAGGTCACTTGCTCCAAGAGAGCCTGGAACTCAATTCTGTTTGTGGAAGTTTCCTGACTTTCCTGAAACCACATCCGAGAGAAAGGCAACCTCAGACCCGCCCCAGCCCACCCTGGATAGAGCAGTGTGCCTCAGCAGACAAACCGTGCCCTTCCAGGCCCATGCCTGTCCTCCTAGGTCCTGTCCCTGGGAACAGCGGGAGGATGGAGACCAGTTCCCTGGGCACCAGGACTCCCACAGCAAGGAAGCAGAGGGGCTTCAGATGCCCCAGCAGAGCCAGCCGCCGGCCTCGTGCACGATGACAGCCCCTTGGAGTCCCTGCAGATAGGGAGCACACTCTCTGCCCGGCTCTGTCCCCGTGAGCCTTCCTGCAAAGGGAAGTTGACCCTTGAGTCCCTGGTGGTGCTTTTTCCTCAGGAAAAAGCGTTTTGATTCATATAAGGAAGCTGAGCTCAAGGAGGGGAAGCAGTCTGCCCAAGGCCACCCCATTCTGCACCTTCCTTCTGTCAGTTCCCACCTGCCCTAGGAGCAGAGGCTGGGATGGATTATCCTTATTAGCCTGACAGATGCAGAAACTAAGGTACAGAAGGAAGTGGTTTGCCCAAGGCCTCGCTGCTAACGGACTCGCCCCTGTGCCTCCTGGCTGCCAGTCCCAGGTTCTAAGGCACAGCCTGTGGAAAGGCCGTGTCCGTGTCTCTTATTGTAGAACAAAAGGAGAGGCTGGCCGCACGGTGCTTGGGACACATCCTGGAGTCAGACCAATCTTGGATCCCTGTGGCTCCACTTAACTGTGTGATCTCGGGCGGTGACATCATGTCCTGTGCCTTGTCTTACCCATCTGTGAAAGGGGCAGATGGGAGCATTGCCGAGGCCCTGCCTCTGCACTCTTCCTCCTTGAAAGTACCGGGAGGACACCGTTAGTTGACAGCCTTCTCCAGCGGAGTCACCAAGTCATGCTGGGGATCCGTCTAAGATGTTCGTGAGCCGCGCGCATCTCTGCAGCAAGGAGACCTCTGCTCTGAGAGCCCCTGCTGCCTTCGTCCCTCACCTTGGACTTCCCGGGGTCCAGCAGCCCCGGTGGGTGGTCTCAGAAGTGCCGTCCACCCTTTACGTTCCAGGCAGAGGCCACTGTGAGTCCCTGGGCAGCACTGACTGGGAGGGAAGGAAAGGGCCGCGTGGGGTCCCTGCTCCGCATCCTTCTCCTCAGCCTCTGCCGCACCCTGTTTCCCCTCCACACGGAGCAACAATGATTGTGAGCCATCGGTTGCCCTTGAACAAGTGGATGGAAATCGAGTGTTCTGGGGGGGTCTTTGTGGTCCCCAACGGCATTATCCGTTTTGCCTGTAAACGTAGCATCACGTCTGTGCCAGGTCTTGACCACCCAGGAGGCTCTCTTGCTGGAGCCCACGTCTTAAGAATGTGCTTGATCATAGAGACAAAGAGTATTGCCTGTCGGACTGGCCTGGCTTCGGCAAGTTTCTCACCAACCTCAGCATCCTCATGAGAAACATGGGGGTGTGACTAGGATCGACCCACTGGGATTGTATGACGAAGCTCCTAGTCCAGTGCCCGGCACGCAGGAGGCGCTCCCCCACAGAGCAGAGGAGGGGCGTTGACCATGGCTGCTTCTGTCGTTTCAGCGACTCCAGCAAGAACTGGGGCTGGGGCATGGGAGACAGCATCAGCATCCTGGCGGAGTTCGGGTCCCTGCACTTGGAGTTCTTACACCTCACCCAGCTCTCTGGCAACAAGGTCTTCGCAGAAAAGGCAAGTCTTCTCCCATGCTCCGTCTTTTCCCCGCGGAGATCAGAGGGTGAGCACTCAGCCTGGGACGAGGAGATGGACCATGGGCCAGTGAAAGGTGGGGGCGGGGGGACCTGAAAGCCGGCAGCCAGCGCCGGTGTGGCGGATAGTTCCCTAATTGTACCCGATGCCAGGTGGCAGGGAAGGCGAGCACAGGGAGTAAGCAAGGAAGAGCCGTGGCTGCTAGCAAGTAGGTTTTCCCTGGTACGTGTGAGCTTGGTGGCAACCACACACGTGTGAAGTCTGGAGAAAGTGCATCAGCGGAAATCTAGGCACCAGCTTGCATTGGCAGGAACTGGCCACCCGGCACCGATGTCCCCTTTCCAGAGACATTTAACTTCTACGGGTGAAATCTGCCTGCCTTTCGCTTGCAGGCGCCCATCTAGCTCATGCTGTCAGCGGGCTGGCAAAGCGAGTTCCCTCCACGGCAGCGCCTCCCGTCTGTCTGTTCCTTCTCACGGTTACCCAGCTGGCTAAGGCCACAGGGGTGCAGGGAGGCCTTCGTCGCGCCTGACAGCTGCCCATTCCCGCCCCTGCCCCGTGCAGCCCTCCAGAAGGAGCGGTTCCCTCAGGGCCCAGCCCGGGGCAGAGTCTCGAGATAAACCCAAAGAAGGAAAGTGACACCCACCACCCTCAGATGGCGCTTGTCCTTTCCTGAGTCCTGGTCCCATGGGGAGACCAAGCCCTGCCCTCCAAAAGCAGGAGAACCACCTCCCCCACCAGAACCTTCGCTCTCCCCCGCCCCCGCCCATGTTAACCTCTTAGAACGCCAAGGGAGCCAGGAGGTCACAGAGTCCCACTTCTACCCAGTGACCCCCAGTCACATGTCAGCCAGCCAGCCTCAAAGCATCACCTAGCATGCAGTGAAGAAGCAGACTTCTGAGGGTTGGCCCAGCCCTTGGAATCTGCATTTTAGGTAAGCGCCATATAGGACTTCCCGGAGGTCCCAGTGGTCAAGACTTCATCTTCCAGTTCCAGGGCCAGGGTGTGGGTTTAATCTCTGGTCCAGAAGCTAAGATCTCACGTGGCCAAAACAAAAAACAGATTCAAGAAAGATTTTTAAAATAGTCCACATCAAAACAAAAATCTAAAAAAAAAAAGAAGAAAGCACCCATGTGCTTTTTGACATCAGCTTGAGGACCACTGCTTACTCGATGTGGGGGATCCACCCAAACTTTCTCAAGAAGAATGTTCAACCCCTTGATCCCTTCCTCTGGGGCTCACTACCATCCTTACACAGCCCCTCGTGTCGTCAGACCTCCCTTCAGAAGTTCCTGCTTCTATCGAGAGGACTCTGCCCTCCCAGGACACCCCACCTCGAGAGCTCATGGAGTCAATTCAGTCCCACTTCCGATGGATCTTGTCTTCTGGTCCTTTGGCCCAACTCTAGGCCCCGCCTCCCTATTTCCACTGCTCTTGAGCCACAACAGCCCCCTAACCCAATCCCCCCAAGGAACACCACGGCCGGCCGACTCAGAGGAGTGAGGCGAGGCCCTTCCTCTAGTTCCTGCCAGACTGGAGGTGCCCCCCCGAGCACCTACGGCATGCTGGGCACCCTGTGGACGCTCTGATTTCCCCACCCACCCGGTGAGGTGTGTCTTCTGTTATCCCCATCTGGAAGAGGAGGAAACTGAGATGGGTTAAATCACTTGTCCGGAGTCGTCCAGCCAGCAGAAGTGATAGAGCTGAGACTCAAACTCAGCACTTTCTGGCTCTGAAACCCCTGCTCTTTCTAGACCAGATCAGTGCCGCAGGCTTCCAGCTTTTTCTCCAGGGTCCCTCCACCTCACTTCTTCTCTGTCTCTCTCCACATTTACATTCTCCAGCTGCTTTCCTCCCCCAGTCATGCCTCCCACAGAGGCGATTATGGGCCGTCAAGAAACTGGCCTCAATTCTGGAAGCGGCCGCGCCCTCCGGGGGAGCTCATTTAGTCCGCTCCACTGCTCACCACCAGAACAGTCGAGAATCACTCAGGTGCCGGCACGGTCCTGTCCCCCATTAGGGACTCCGTTAACATAAGTGGATACGAGATCTGATGTGGCAACGTGTGAGTGAGCGTCTGTCCCCGGAAAGAAAGGTCTGACAGCTAAAAAGCTGCTCCTCGACTTGTAGATAAATCTGCAAGCACGCTACAGCTCAGTCCCTGAGGGCCTTCCGGTCCTGCGGCATCTGTACCAGCAGATTTCATGTTCTGCCAGACAACAGCCCCTGATGGATACAGCCTTCCTGCATCGTGCGTCGTGCCCTACGCAGCCCCAGAGGTTGCAGACTCAGCCTCCTGCTCCCGCGCGGCCGACCCCTGCTGCCCGCTGCGGCCCGGTCCTTGCCCTGATCCCTGTTGGACCGGGCCGCTCCGTGGTCGGACAGACCAGACTCACGTCCTGGTTCTGCTACTTAGGAGCCCCGTGACCACACGCTCGTGGCGACACCTCTCTGACATGCGGACTTCTCATCTGTTAAACTGAGATAATAATGCTGTATAGATGGTTAGGAGGGCGGGAGATCATGTATCTGATGGGTCTGGCCCAGAGCAACTGAGCAATGTTAACAGCTGTTGCAGTTGTTAGGAAACCCCCCAGACGCCTATTAGGGCGCAGGGATGCTGAGGAGCCTCCCTTCTGGAGTGGTTCCTACAGTGTCGGATAAAACAGCCCATTACCAGACTGCACCGTGTGAAACTGCCAATATTTAACCGTTTCTGACTCTTAAAAAGACAATTTTGTCTAGCACTTAAACACATGAACGACGATCATGTATACGAACCCTCTCCTCAAAAGACTCACCCTCGAAATCCCCCGTGGAGGTACGGGGAGTGGAGACTGGCAGGGCCCCTGGCAGAGCGGTCAGTGCAAACCTCTCTTTACAGAAACTGGTCCCTCCACCTCACTTCTTCTCTGTCTCTCTCCACATTTACATTCTCCAGCTGCTTTCCTCCCCCAGTCATGCCTCCCACAGAGGCGATTATGGGCCGTCAAGAAACTGGCCTCAATTCTGGAAGCGGCCGCGCCCTCCGGGGGAGCTCATTTAGTCCGCTCCACTGCTCACCACCAGAACAGTCGAGAATCACTCAGGTGCCGGCACGGTCCTGTCCCCCATTAGGGACTCCGTTAACATAAGTGGATACGAGATCTGATGTGGCAACGTGTGAGTGAGCGTCTGTCCCCGGAAAGAAAGGTCTGACAGCTAAAAAGCTGCTCCTCGACTTGTAGATAAATCTGCAAGCACGCTACAGCTCAGTCCCTGAGGGCCTTCCGGTCCTGCGGCATCTGTACCAGCAGATTTCATGTTCTGCCAGACAACAGCCCCTGATGGATACAGCCTTCCTGCATCGTGCGTCGTGCCCTACGCAGCCCCAGAGGTTGCAGACTCAGCCTCCTGCTCCCGCGCGGCCGACCCCTGCTGCCCGCTGCGGCCCGGTCCTTGCCCTGATCCCTGTTGGACCGGGGCCGCTCCGTGTGGTCGGACAGACCAGACTCACGTCCTGGTTCTGCTACTTAGGAGCCCCGTGACCACACGCTCGTGGCGACACCTCTCTGACATGCGGACTTCTCATCTGTTAAACTGAGATAATAATGCTGTATAGATGGTTAGGAGGGCGGGAGATCATGTATCTGATGGGTCTGGCCCAGAGCAACTGAGCAATGTTAACAGCTGTTGCAGTTGTTAGGAAACCCCCCAGACGCCTATTAGGGCGCAGGGATGCTGAGGAGCCTCCCTTCTGGAGTGGTTCCTACAGTGTCGGATAAAACAGCCCATTACCAGACTGCACCGTGTGAAACTGCCAATATTTAACCGTTTCTGACTCTTAAAAAGACAATTTTGTCTAGCACTTAAACACATGAACGACGATCATGTATACGAACCCTCTCCTCAAAAGACTCACCCTCGAAATCCACACACAGTGAGGAAGGGGTGACGTGGGGGAGTGGAGACTGGCAGGGCCCCTGGCAGAGCGGTCAGTGCAGAGGTCTGGCGGGAGAGGGGTCAGGCCCCAAAGTGCCCATGTCCTGCCATGCCCAGTCCTGGGGCACAAGGGCAGGGCCACCTCTCCCCTCCAGGTCGGAGCCAGCGGCTGGTTACCCAGTCCTCCCGGCCCGCCTCGCTGGAGCACTTTCCTCTCCAGACCTGAATCAACCGCCCGGGTCTGCAGTGGGCTTGGAGTTGGCTGGCTTCTTGGGAAAAGTAAAGATGTGCCTGGTGTCCGTCTCTCGACAGGTCAGGAACATCCGCAAGTTCCTTCGGGAAATTGACAAGCCCTTTGGCCTCTACCCCAACTTCCTCAGCACCCTGAGTGGAAACTGGATGCAACGTGAGTACAGGTGCCCCTGCACCAGCGAATCTCTGCCCAGCGTCCCTGCCCACCGGGCTGTGTGAGGCACCTGGGCCACGTGAGGGTGAAGCATGTGCTTGGGGCTCCCGGGTACGACCCTCCTACCAGGCGTCACGGGGAATGCTCATCCCTGTGCCGGATGTGAGGCCTACCCTTGAGCAGCCCCCAGCCTTCCGGCAAGGCTGCAGCCTTCCGTCTCTTATGATGCCCCCTGGAGCCCCCCTTATCCTCCCCCAGACTTGCGGGAGTGCTCCAGTGAGAAGTTTATTCCACACATGGCTTCAAGAAAAGCATGCCTCCCTTTCCAGCCACCTTCATCTGGTTCCCTGCCTCCAACTTTAATTTCTTAAAAAATGTTTGAGCAGATCCTCCCTATACAGCAATATAAAACTCATGAGTTCCTCACTGGTATCTTACACCTGTAAGAATCACTGCTAAGATTTCCAACTGTTTATGTTCAGAGGCTGAGTTGTTTTTTTTTAACCAGACAATTGTGTGTCGCCTGTGGAGTTTCTTCACAGCGCCAGCTCCACCCAGTGAAGCAGAATGGGGCCTGAGGGACTCTCAGACCTGGGAGTGTTAACATCTCTCAGCCCCTTGGATTTCCCCGTTGTCAAGAAGCCCGGCTCTACCTTGCCTTTTTTGACCTAGGCCCTGCTTGTGTGCTCACAGTCAATACAAATTGGTTCTGTGGGCTCTGCCTGCCTCCTGGGGCTTCCCAAGACATGCCCAGAGGCCCCACCTCCACTGCCTCTCCCCAGACAAGGCCCTCTCCCCGTTTCCTTGTCTCCAACCCCAATTGTAATGTCATTTGCAAGGACTCAGGCACAGGTGAACCTGAGTCTAATTCCTGCACCACCGGTCAGGAGGGGAATGCCATTTATCTCTGAGGTTTGGTTTCCTCTTCTGCAAAATGGGAGAAGAGCTAGAGATATGATCTTTGTGTATCGCAGAGGGATGTGGGAGCAATGGTCAGAAGCCACAGAAAACAGATTTCAGTTCATTTTCCAAAGATGACATAGATTGGGATTTCACTGTGGTCTGGTGGTTAAGACTTTGCCTTCTAGTACAGAGGGGGCAGGTTGGATCCCTGGTAGGGAGCTACGATCTCACATGCCTCGAGGCCAAAAAACCAAAAGATAAAACCGAAGCAATATGGTAATAAATTCAATAAAGACTTAAAAAATAAAAAGCTTTTTTTTTTTAATAAAAAAAAAAAAGGCGATGGGTTGTCGCAAAAGGATGAGCACCCATCACCAAAAGTACGCAAGCAGGGCCTGAAGGGCCAGCTGGCCGGCTAGTGGGGTTAGGAAACAGCAGATGCCTGTCCTTCCAACCCCAAGCCTCTAGTATTCTCCGGTCCAGGAGGCCCAGAAAATTCGACCCTGGAATTTTCCTTGGTAGACCCCTACAGCAATCATAAAACCCTCAAAATGAGTTCCCTTTCCCCAATTTTTTGTTTGAGCAGATCCTCCCTATACAGCAATATAAAACTCATGAGTTCCTCACTGGTATCTTACACCTGTAAGAATCACTGCTAAGATTTCCAACTGTTTATGTTCAGAGGCTGAGTTGTTTTTTAACCAGACAATTGTGTGTCGCCTGTGGAGTTTCTTCACAGCGCCAGCTCCACCCAGTGAAGCAGAATGGGGCCTGAGGGACTCTCAGACCTGGGAGTGTTAACATCTCTCAGCCCCTTGGATTTCCCCGTTGTCAAGAAGCCCGGCTCTACCTTGCCTTTTTTGACCTAGGCCCTGCTTGTGTGCTCACAGTCAATACAAATTGGTTCTGTGGGCTCTGCCTGCCTCCTGGGGCTTCCCAAGACATGCCCAGAGGCCCCACCTCCACTGCCTCTCCCCAGACAAGGCCCTCTCCCCGTTTCCTTGTCTCCAACCCCAATTGTAATGTCATTTGCAAGGACTCAGGCACAGGTGAACCTGAGTCTAATTCCTGCACCACCGGTCAGGAGGGGAATGCCATTTATCTCTGAGGTTTGGTTTCCTCTTCTGCAAAATGGGAGAAGAGCTAGAGATATGATCTTTGTGTATCGCAGAGGGATGTGGGAGCAATGGTCAGAAGCCACAGAAAACAGATTTCAGTTCATTTTCCAAAGATGACATAGATTGGGATTTCACTGTGGTCTGGTGGTTAAGACTTTGCCTTCTAGTACAGAGGGGGCAGGTTGGATCCCTGGTAGGGAGCTACGATCTCACATGCCTCGAGGCCAAAAAACCAAAAGATAAAACCGAAGCAATATGGTAATAAATTCAATAAAGACTTAAAAAATAAAAAGCTTTTTTTTTTTTTTAATAAAAAAAAAAAAAGGCGATGGGTTGTCGCAAAAGGATGAGCACCCATCACCAAAAGTACGCAAGCAGGGCCTGAAGGGCCAGCTGGCCGGCTAGTGGGGTTAGGAAACAGCAGATGCCTGTCCTTCCAACCCCAAGCCTCTAGTATTCTCCGGTCCAGGAGGCCCAGAAAATTCGACCCTGGAATTTTCCTTGGTGATGACCTCACTCCCAAGGAGCCTCCTGCAAAAACTGCTTGTAGAAACGCAAAATATTTTTAACCAAAACACACTGCCAAATTCAGAAATGCCAGGGGAAAATGAAGGTTTGAATTAAAGATTATGGCCATGGGAAGAGACAGTTCAATAACTGTTACTGTCTTTAATTGCCAAGCCTGACTGGGTGAAGAGATAAAAGGACACAGTTGCCGGCCTTCACTGCTCCAGGACAATGCAGCAAAACTCATTACAAGGAGGCCAGGGGCGTGGCTTCCCAGCCTGAACAGCCACCTTGGCAAATTACAGGGAAGCCGTCTCCTCCCTACCCCAGCCCCGCTGAGAAGCATAATTTTCTTTTCAGGCTACACCCGGGGTCGCAGGGCTGGGCAGACTCAGTCACATATGGAAAACTGTTTCATATTAATAAAATATGAAGCCAAGGCTGACTGAATTGCAGAGGGAAGATTATAAAGGACGCCCTGCCTGTCTTCCTCCTCCCTGGGCCTTGGCGCCCAGGATCATCTCAGGTTTTCTGTGGTTTTCACTGGATTTTGTTTTGGGATTTTTTTTTTTTTTTTTTTTTTGATGATTGTGTAACTTTCCAGCAGACGATACCATTCCCAACTTGCATAAGCTAAGTTCACATTCTTTTCTGTCTTTAAATCCTCTGTGTAGCCCATTTGCAACCACAGACATTGCAGCTTAAAGAGGAACTGAGCTAACATAATGCATGCCAACTCCAGACCCCTGTTCTTGCCCGTTACCCCTCCTGCCTGAAGCCTGGCGTCAGGATAGAGAGGCGGAGACGCTCCCGCCACCTGGACGGCATAGCCAGGATAAGTCCACCAGGCTGCTGCTGGCACCGAGCATAGATGAGACCGGCCCCAGCAGAGGCCCGGCGCTTCAAGAGCGGCCAGCCGTCCAGGGTGGCCCCCAGAGTGGCTTGGCCTCCTTGCCCACTGCCTGAACCCCACACAGTCCCCGGTGGGAGGGCAGTGGCAAGCCCAGATTCTCTCCCGTGGTGTGGGAGCGTGAGATGCCCACCAGCTGCAGCTGGGCCGCCTCCCCTAGCTTCACGCTGCTTTCCTGCCAGCACGTCCCCGGCTCCTCTGCTGAGTGTGATGGGAATGTTGTTGACACGGGCAAGAAACAGAAGAATCCACCTCTGCTCCCGCACCCCAGCTCACGCTCCCTTTCACATTTCACAGATCAGGAGGTGGGAGTCCTGGGGTCTGACTTGCCCTGAGCGAATGGCAGATCCATGTTTTCAATTCCCCCTTGGTGTGGGAAGACACCCCCACACACACACAGACACACACACACACGTGCTAGGAAGCGGCAGGACCTCCAGATGTGAACTTAGCCCTGCAGCCTATATGCACATCCCCAAGAGGGAGTCCCGTCTCCATCAGTTGCTCCCACACTCACCTGCCAGGGGAAGCCCTTGACCTCCACAGTCACCCACAGTCTGCGGTCACATGATGAAGTCCAGCCTCTTGGGCTTGACATGCAAGGTTCTTCCCAGCACACCCCAAGCCTGCTTGCCTCTTTCTCATTCAGCACTTTTTGGGCATCTGCAGTGTGCTGTACAGTTGCTGGGCATAGATCCAGGTCTTCCTGCTCCCTCCCCGCACAGCCCACAGCCTAGGAGGGGAGGCAGACCCCCTGACAGGCACTGACGGCGCAGCGCCGAGGGCAGCCAAGGGCGACCACGGGGCCGCTGCCACCATGCCAGAGCACAGGGGCCTTATTTCCCCTCGTTCTTCATGGCCGCCCTCTGGGGACCTCAGTGTTATGGGGACACGAAGGAAAGCCTTTCTGAGGCGAGGTGAAGCAGTGAGAGAGCCTTAGCCACGCAAGGTGGGAAAAGGTCTACCTGGCAGAGGGGTCATCACAGGTGACAGTATTGGGGATGGGCAGCTGCAGCGTTTGTGGGGGCGGAGAAACAGTGAGAGGAGGCAGGCCCAGGAGAAGACCGTGGCGGTGACCGTGCCCCCATGCAACTGGTGTGCCACAAGCCACTGCCCTGCTTTGGAGGCTGACCTGGTCCAGCCTCCAGCCTCCCCAACTCTGCTCTACACAGATCTCCTGCCCAGGCTGTGGACATGCCATCCCCCTGCAGGCCTGGCAGCCCTGCCCACCTCTCTGCTTGCCCAGCTGTGTCCTCCCCCTGGGAAAGGCGGACACTGGGCTGGTTCCGTCTTTTCGGGTAACAATGTCCAGCCCACACTGGCCCCCTTCCCTGCCTCCCCAAGGCCTAGGCTTTATCTGTTCTGTTCCCGTTTTCACAAGTACTTTTTCCCTTCCTGAACCCTTGCTGGGCCAGAATTTGTTTAAAGAGGGGTCCGTCGGGGGCTGGCAGGGCTGGTTTACTGTGGGGACCCCCTATCAGCCCCTCTGTCTTATCCTCCAATTTCTGGTCATCTCTCTTCACCTTGTCCTTTCTCTCTATGTCGTTCTCATTCTCTAGTTAACTGTAGAAACTGCAGAAGGCGAGAGTTCCCCTGGCTTGCTGGCTTTGGTTGAGCTATTTAGGCTCACATTCAGTTTTCCCATCTGGGAAATGGGGTTAGTAGTGCCTACTTCATAGGGTTCTTGGGAAGATCGTTGCAATTAATACAGCAGAGCTCCCAGCCCACAGTAGACCCTCGATAAAGGGCAGCTGTTGCCATATTCTCTGTTTCTTTCTCTCTCCCCCCTCCTCCTGCTTTCCCTCCTGTCTCTCTTTCTGCCCCCTCTTCTTCCAGAGGAGTTGAAAATCCTCTTCCCACTTCCCCCGCCCCACCTTCCTCCACCGTGTGGACACCTGCTGGGTCAGCCACGCCTGGAGGTCCTGCCTCGCCACCCAGGCGGATAGAGGGGTCCTCCACCCCCGTCCCACCCCCACCCCACCCACTGCTCCTCTGAACTCCGCTTATCCCAGTTTGCTAAATTTAAACTCGGCTTTTCCAGAACGGCTCTCTGCTTTGACCAACTAAATTAAGCCTCTCGTTCCTTCTTCCCATGGCCTTTTATGAACCTGCCCAGCATTAATTACCATTGTGTCACCGGGTAATAAAAATCTCTGCACTCCCTGCCACCAGAATATCTTTTTAAAGAAATGCAACTCATTTACAGTTAATAAGCAGAGGCGCTGCTATCCTCCGCCTGCTAAACAACGTGATTTATGGCAGCCAGAGGAGCCCCTCCACTTTCTGTGGGACCATCCTGCTCAGGCCGCCCTGGTTGCCCCAGCCATGGGCTGCCCCTTCCTCGCAGCACCCCCAGCCCCATTTTACTGAGGGTTCTGCGACAGGGGATTAAATGCACACTTCCCTCCGAGCTCGCCTGGTGAGTCCTGGCGGCGGCAGGTGGAGATAATATTCCTGTCCTCTCTCCCCTCACAGCCCACGTCTCAGTTGGAGGATTCGGGGACAGTTTTTATGAATATTTGATCAAATCCTGGCTGATGTCGGCCAAGACAGATATGGAGGCTAAAGATATGTACTACGAAGCCTTGGAGGTAAGACAGGAGCCTGATTCTTCATGGGCGGTTGGTCCCTCGCCACCTGTTCCCCGCGGGCCCCCGAGAGCTGGGAGCTTGCCTTCCACCAGCCTCTCCCTCCCACCTGCCCCCCAGCGTGCTGGCCAGGGGGACGACAAGACAGTCCCCTCCCCAGTGTCGCTTGCCACCCTGCCCGTGACTCTTCTCACGTTGCAATTAATACAGCAGAGCTCCCAGCCCACAGTAGACCCTCGATAAAGGGCAGCTGTTGCCATATTCTCTGTTTCTTTCTCTCTCCCCCCTCCTCCTGCTTTCCCTCCTGTCTCTCTTTCTGCCCCCTCTTCTTCCAGAGGAGTTGAAAATCCTCTTCCCACTTCCCCCGCCCCACCTTCCTCCACCGTGTGGACACCTGCTGGGTCAGCCACGCCTGGAGGTCCTGCCTCGCCACCCAGGCGGATAGAGGGGTCCTCAGCGCCCGTCCCGCCCCCACCCCACCCACTGCTCCTCTGAACTCCGCTTATCCCAGTTTGCTAAATTTAAACTCGGCTTTTCCAGAACGGCTCTCTGCTTTGACCAACTAAATTAAGCCTCTCGTTCCTTCTTCCCATGGCCTTTTATGAACCTGCCCAGCATTAATTACCATTGTGTCACCGGGTAATAAAAATCTCTGCACTCCCTGCCACCAGAATATCTTTTTAAAGAAATGCAACTCATTTACAGTTAATAAGCAGAGGCGCTGCTATCCTCCGCCTGCTAAACAACGTGATTTATGGCAGCCAGAGGAGCCCCTCCACTTTCTGTGGGACCATCCTGCTCAGGCCGCCCTGGTTGCCCCAGCCATGGGCTGCCCCTTCCTCGCAGCACCCCCAGCCCCATTTTACTGAGGGTTCTGCGACAGGGGATTAAATGCACACTTCCCTCCGAGCTCGCCTGGTGAGTCCTGGCGGCGGCAGGTGGAGATAATATTCCTGTCCTCTCTCCCCTCACAGCCCACGTCTCAGTTGGAGGATTCGGGGACAGTTTTTATGAATATTTGATCAAATCCTGGCTGATGTCGGCCAAGACAGATATGGAGGCTAAAGATATGTACTACGAAGCCTTGGAGGTAAGACAGGAGCCTGATTCTTCATGGGCGGTTGGTCCCTCGCCACCTGTTCCCCGCGGGCCCCCGAGAGCTGGGAGCTTGCCTTCCACCAGCCTCTCCCTCCCACCTGCCCCCCAGCGTGCTGGCCAGGGGGACGACAAGACAGTCCCCTCCCCAGCCTGTCGCTTTGCACACCCTGCCCGTGACTCTTCTCACGCACCTTGCAATCGGGGCCATGTGAGCGCCCTCACTTTACAAATGCAAAACCCAAGCTCAAGGCGGTGAAGTCACTGGTCCGAGGTCTCACGGGAAGCGGCAGGCAGTCTGACTCAGAAACCACGGTGTCTGCTCCTGTTGATGTGAAGCCCCCAAGGGAGGCTGCCAAAGCAAGACCCTCAGCCGTCCTACCGCTGAACCCGAGGTGACATCATTAGCCCATCCAAGCGGGGAGGGGCCTCCCGCAGTGGAGCCTCCTGTTCTGCTCCTTTTCTTTACAGGGATGGAAACCAGGCCCAGAGAGGGGAAGGCACTTGCTCAAAGCCACACAGCACAGAACTGGCAGAACTGCAGCTAAAGCCAGGTCTCTGAGGCCAGCCCCCGGCTTCTCCCCGCTGTCCTTCAGCGGGTCTGTCCACAGGGCGTGCAGTGAACAAAGCTGCTAGGCTCAGACGGGTCAAAGGGGCAGAGACTGCGGGACTGAGGGGGAGCCAGTTAGCCTAGGCTATTGGGAAGGGATCTTGGAACCCCAGCAGTCCACCAATAGATACCTTTAAGAGCCCCACTAAAGAAAAGGCACCAGGCAGGCTCTGGGCCTCAGTTTCCTCGTAAAGCACTTGGAGCAGATTGGATCTGTTCTCCTGCCACCTTGGTCGAAGCTAACTGGATTCCTTGGTCACCCCTCCCACCTAAGTCAGCTCTCTCACACCACCTCAAATATCTGTGAGCGCGTGTCCCTCCCCTTACGGCTCCTTAGCCCTTGGAAAAGTCAGACTTCTCACCTTTGCCCACTGTCCCTGATCTGAGCCTGCCAGTCATCCTGGCCTCTCTCTCCCCTTTGCCCTCTGAGCTCCGGGCCCCAGCCTTCCTCAGGCACACGGCCTCCTTCCCGCCTCAGAGCTGTGGTGCCTGCTGACCTCCTATCTGGAGTAGCATTCAGATGACTGGGTCCTGCCTACTGATAAGCTCAAATGCCACTGAATTAGCCTTCCCCAACTCCTCTCTCGCTCGCTCGCTCTCTCTCTCTCTGTCACGTACCTTAAGTTTATTATTAGTCATCTTCACCTTTATCAGCGTCTAAAATGATCACATGTGTGTGTGTGTTTGTTTATGGTCTATCTTCCTGAGCTGTCTAGTACAGGATCTTGTCTACTCATTTACTGTATGATTCATTCCCAAAACGGAAGTTGACACCTAGGGGGCTTGCAGTCACTATTTTGTGAGCAAATAAATGGGTGGGGGGAGGGACGAAGGACATATGGATGACTGAATGGATAGATAGGTGGATGGAAGAACGGAAGAAATGTAGGGAGGAGGCGGGGGGGAGGGAGTGGACAGATGATTGGATGCATCCAGTGGACATAGGGTGGATATAGGTGGATGGATGGGTGTGGGCAGCTGATTAGATGGATGAATGAATGATATTTAGCGACACTCTGGTCACTTGAATCTGGCCAGGAATAGTAGTCCTTCAGGGAAACACACTGGGACAGCCCTCCAGAGCCGTGGACGCTTTCAGCTGTGGGCTTGGTGATGAATGCTCCCTGACCAGCTCGCTGGCCCCAGGACCTCAGTCATGAGGCAGGTCCCAGGTTTCCAGTCCCACCTCAGTCTGGCTCAGCCCCGTCCTCTCCGAGCTCCTGGGCTGAGCCCCGACCGCCGCCTGCAGCGTCTGTCCAGGATTAGCGGTCAGGTCCAGCAGCGCTGCCTGGAGAGGCCCTCTTTGCCTTCCTTGCAGAGTAAACAGAAAGTTAACGAACAGCCCGGTTCCCAGCCCTGAGGGCACACTGTAGTGGAGGCTTCAAGGGCGAAATGCCCATGAATTATTTAAGCCCAGAAACACTCGATTGAACAGAAGAGAACTCGTCCCTCCCCTTACGGCTCCTTAGCCCTTGGAAAAGTCAGACTTCTCACCTTTGCCCACTGTCCCTGATCTGAGCCTGCCAGTCATCCTGGCCTCTCTCTCCCCTTTGCCCTCTGAGCTCCGGGCCCCAGCCTTCCTCAGGCACACGGCCTCCTTCCCGCCTCAGAGCTGTGGTGCCTGCTGACCTCCTATCTGGAGTAGCATTCAGATGACTGGGTCCTGCCTACTGATAAGCTCAAATGCCACTGAATTAGCCTTCCCCAACTCCTCTCTCGCTCGCTCGCTCTCTCTCTCTCTGTCACGTACCTTAAGTTTATTATTAGTCATCTTCACCTTTATCAGCGTCTAAAATGATCACATGTGTGTGTGTGTTTGTTTATGGTCTATCTTCCTGAGCTGTCTAGTACAGGATCTTGTCTACTCATTTACTGTATGATTCATTCCCAAAACGGAAGTTGACACCTAGGGGGCTTGCAGTCACTATTTTGTGAGCAAATAAATGGGTGGGGGGAGGGACGAAGGACATATGGATGACTGAATGGATAGATAGGTGGATGGAAGAACGGAAGAAATGTAGGGAGGAGGCGGGGGGGAGGGAGTGGACAGATGATTGGATGCATCCAGTGGACATAGGGTGGATATAGGTGGATGGATGGGTGTGGGCAGCTGATTAGATGGATGAATGAATGATATTTAGCGACACTCTGGTCACTTGAATCTGGCCAGGAATAGTAGTCCTTCAGGGAAACACACTGGGACAGCCCTCCAGAGCCGTGGACGCTTTCAGCTGTGGGCTTGGTGATGAATGCTCCCTGACCAGCTCGCTGGCCCCAGGACCTCAGTCATGAGGCAGGTCCCAGGTTTCCAGTCCCACCTCAGTCTGGCTCAGCCCCGTCCTCTCCGAGCTCCTGGGCTGAGCCCCGACCGCCGCCTGCAGCGTCTGTCCAGGATTAGCGGTCAGGTCCAGCAGCGCTGCCTGGAGAGGCCCTCTTTGCCTTCCTTGCAGAGTAAACAGAAAGTTAACGAACAGCCCGGTTCCCAGCCCTGAGGGCACACTGTAGTGGAGGCTTCAAGGGGCGAAATGCCCATGAATTATTTAAGCAAACGGAGAGCTTTATAGAAACACTCGATTGAACAGAAGAGAACTCGGCTTTGCTCCCGCATTTGATCTCCCCAGTGAAGAGTCTGCAGTGTCTCTGACCCCGGGTAAAGGCTGGGCCTCTGGCGAGTTTGGGGCTTTGAAGAATGTTCTGGTGGTTGTCAACCTTGTTGGCATGTTAAAAATCATCTGGGAAGCTATAAAATCCCGGTGCCCAGGCTGCACCCCAATAATGTTACATCACAACCTCTGGGCTGGGGCCAAGGCAACCACGGTGAAAGCTGCCTGGGGGGCTCCAGTGTGCAGGTCGACCAGTGTCCTGCTAGGGTGGGCATGGGGGCAGTTCACACAGGCCAGCGGCACACCCTGGGAGTCATGGGGGAGGCACAACAGGAAGAACAAGGAGCTTTGGTCCCTGCAGCGTCCTCCAGGCAGGCGTGCTGGGTGCCCATCTTATTTAAACCCCTTCTTGCAGATGATCAAACTGAGGCTCAGGAAGGCCCAGCAACAAGTGCCTCAGTCAGGGAGCAAACATGGGTCTCAATGACTCCAGATCCAGGGCTCCCGCCTCCACTTACCAGCTGCTAAATCACAGAGGAGCCTGGCTGGTCTGACGGCCCTCCCAGAAGGGTGCAGGTGGGACGCCCTCCAGGAGGCAAAGGAGGGCACGGTCCATGCCAGGCACTTTGCAGTCTTCAGGCTTCGTAACCCTTCAGGAGGTATTAGTCCTGTTTTACAGATGTTGAAAGAGAGTCTTCAGGAAAGTGAAGTAACTTGCCCAACGTCACTCAGCTCTCAAACTGCAGAGCTAGGGTTCGGCCTCAGCCCTCCGCTGTGTCTCTTGCTATGATTTTAGCTCTTTTACCAGTCGGTTGCCAGACCTTGTTTGCCATCTCTTGTTTTGCTTAGGTTTTAGAAAGCCTTAGGGTTTTGTTTTCTCACCTTTACATTTGCTTGTCTCAGTTATATCCTCAGAGAGAGACTGGCCTATCATTTCCTCTTTACCATAGTTCCTTAGCATGTCCAACTCTTTGTACCTCCATGGACTGTAGCCCATGGAATTTACCAGGCTAGAATATTGGCGTGTGTTGGCATTCCCCTTTGCCAGAGGATCTTCCTGACGCAGGGATCGATCCCAGGTCTCCCGTATTGCAGGCTGATGCTCAACCTTCTGGTCCACCCGAGAAGCCCCGTTAACCCCAAGCAGAAGCAACTGATGGGAGACAGTCTTAAAGGTGCAGATTTCCAGCGGCAGTGGAAGCTTCCCGGGAGCTCCCTGGAAGTCTGGGTCCTCTCCCCAGTGCTGACAGAGGCTGGCTGAACCAGAGTTCTGCGCCCAGGACTAGCCCCGCACCCCTCCCCACACCAGCACACTCAACGACACAGAGCAGCTGCTGTGGCCGCAGCTCTGCCCTGGAGCCAGGGCCGGGCAGCCCTCCAAATCGCCCCAGTGTTCCTCCCTGTGGGGAGCGGGGCCCTGGGGCGTGCATCACATCCTCAGAGCTTTCCCATCTGCTGCTCAGCGAGAGTCCTGCAGCCAGCCCACCAGCCCGGGCCTGACAGCAGAGAGCGAAGGGAAAGCAGATCAAGGAGCAAATGTGGTGTGAGCACCTGCCGTGGGCCGGGCACCGGTCAGTGGCTGACGGTGGTGTCTGCGGCTGTCACCGGGCGCTCAGAGTCCTGGGAGAGGGGCAGATGTTCCACGGAAACGTATACAAACAGGTGCAGGAGCGTGGGGCCGCGCAGGGCCATGGAGAGAGATAACAGGGTCTAGAGTAATGGGGCCACCGCAGTGGTTTCTAAGAAAATGGCAGAGCTGGGGTAGCAAGCTGGGGCCAGAACGTGGGGAAGAAGCAGCCATTGCCACAAAGCCCTGAGGCAGGAAGAAAGGTCTTGGCGGAGGTCACCCCTGCTTGGATACAAGGGCTGGCACGGAGAGGCGCTCACAGAATGGTCACTGGAGGGGGCAGGCGGGGGCGCAAGCTGTGGCCAGGGTGGTAGGCGGTGCTGGAGGGACGAGGGGAGCGCAGACTGGAGACGCGCCATAATTGCCAGCCTTTACTGAGACCTCTCTGCACAGAGGAACATGCTGAGCTCTGCAGACGCGTCCCATCGAACCCGCACGGCCCTGTGAAGTGGCTCGTGCTCTCATCCCTATTATGTAGCTGAGGACATTGAGGTCCGTAGAGAACATAGAACCCACCCAGCGTCACACAGCTTGGAACTGGGGGTGATGGGGTTTGAACCGGAGTCTTCACCTGGGAGCCGGGTCCCTGGAGCTGGGTTAAAGCTCAGGGTGTAGATCAGGGCGTCTTGGAGGCCGTCTTGGAGGCCCTGCTGGAGTTTGGTTTGCAGGCACTTGGAGACCATGGGAGGGCATTCAGCAGGCCCAAGACACAGTCAGGTTCGCTATTTACAGAGTGCAGGGACCCCCAACCCCCGTCCCACCCTGGAGAACAGAGAGGTGGGCATCAGGGAGGCAGAGGCCTGGCCAGGGCCCCAGAGGCTCCGGTGTGGGTGGCTGCCGCCATCACCTCCATCTCCAGGGCTCCCAGGGACTAACACAGGAAGCTGGGGATGTGATGGCCTGACACCTACACCCCGCAACATCCTGGGAGTCTCCCAACAGCACCACCTCTGGAGGTAGCAGGGGAGGGCTCTGAAAGCCCCTTGCCACCAAGAGGAGCGGCTGGCAGCTCCTGGAAGGAACCGGGCTTAGGCACGTGAGGGTCCTTGTCCCAACCCTCGTGTGATGGGTGACCTGAGACAAGCCACGCGACCACTGTGCCTGGCTTATTGTGGGCATTACATGAGGAAGACTCTGATGAGGGCTCGAAGGGGGCAGCTTTTCTTGTTGTGGTCTTCGTTTTTGAGAATTTGTTGAAATGCACTGGCCCTCTTCCCACAAAAAAAAAATGCCCTAAAGTGTCACATATAATTTTAGGGGCATTCTGGACCCCCTCAAACCCATCCACAGGCCAATGGGGCTTAAGGTTAAGATTCCTTCACAGAGGATATAATAGAGAATGATAATAATTTTTAAAGATTTTTTTGTAAAAATTTTTGAATGAAGAGGACTTTTTTTTAAGTCCGTGTAAGAGACGCGCCCTGGGGAAGCTGCCTTTGTGCCCAAGTTCCCCAGCGAGCCATCAAGCCTCAACTGGGTGAGTGGCCAAACCTCCCGCCAGCCCCCCAGGGGCCACCCCCAGCCAAGGTCGCGGGCCTCCTTTGTCTGGGATGGAGGGCTCGACAGCTGCACTTGCTGCATCTCCAAAATGTTCATTTTCCATCCTCTCCCTTCCCTTCTCTGTACCCTCCCTCGCCCTTCCTCCCTGCCCGATTCCCACCTTGCTCCCAGGCAATAGAAACCCACTTGGTGAATGTCTCTCCCGGGGGGCTGACCTACATTGCTGAGTGGCGAGGGGGGATCCTGGACCACAAGATGGGGCACCTGGCCTGTTTCTCCGGGGGCATGATCGCCCTCGGCGCTGAGGATGCCAAGAAAGAAAAGAGGGCCCACTACCGAGAGCTCGCAGCCCAGATCACCAAGACATGCCACGAGTCCTACGCTCGCTCAGGTAACCGTGCCAGGGGAAGGGGCAGCAGGGAGACAGGCCAGACAGCAGGAACAGCAGGAGAGGGGCAGTGAGTGCAGGGAGCCCAGGGCCTAGGGAAGCCTCGCCTTAGGGCTTGCACAGGATTTGACTGAGGGGTGTGCTAGTCACTCACTGAGACTGCGCCCTCAGTGACAGGGAACACGGCGACAGGTCAGCCCTCTGCATGGGCTGGGTGTCACTCAGCACTTGACGCCCATCGTGGCTGACCCTCACAGTACAGATGAGGAAACTGAGGCTCCGAGTTCCCACATGACGGGCTCAGAGACAGAAACGTTGACTTCTTGAGCCTAGCAAATGCCTTCTCTCTGAACCCCTACCCCGAAACATACCTCTCACTTTCCTCCCTGGAGCCTTCCCAGTTAGGGGGTCTCACCACCCCCCATAATCACCCTCTGATCCGAGACCCTGGAAAGCCTGGGAGCTTCTGAACCATCCCCCCAGCACTCACAGCATAACTGTCAAACATTCGACTCAGAAGCCACGTTAGTGACCATGAATTCACCTCCTCCTTTTACCCATGGGGAAACTGAGTCAGCCAGCGAGGCAGGGGTTTCACCAAAGCCACATTGTGCCTGAGTCGCTCAGTGGGGCTGGAACCCAGTCGTCTGATGCCCAGCCCCACCTTGTGGGCTGGCTGTCTAAACAGCACCCCTCAGAGAAAGCCTCGGGTCGCCTCCCCCCAAGAACCCAGGAGTGGCCCACTGCTCTGAGGCATAATCCCGGCCTTGGTTGGAGGAGAGGAGCCACTCCGGATTTGCAGTAAAAAAATTCTGGCTTAAGCATCCCTCTGCCCGATTCCCACCTTGCTCCCAGGCAATAGAAACCCACTTGGTGAATGTCTCTCCGGGGCTGACCTACATTGCTGAGTGGCGAGGGGGGATCCTGGACCACAAGATGGGGCACCTGGCCTGTTTCTCCGGGGGCATGATCGCCCTCGGCGCTGAGGATGCCAAGAAAGAAAAGAGGGCCCACTACCGAGAGCTCGCAGCCCAGATCACCAAGACATGCCACGAGTCCTACGCTCGCTCAGGTAACCGTGCCAGGGGAAGGGGCAGCAGGGAGACAGGCCAGACAGCAGGAACAGCAGGAGGGGGGCAGTGAGTGCAGGGAGCCCAGGGCCTAGGGAAGCCTCGCCTTAGGGCTTGCACAGGATTTGACTGAGGGGTGTGCTAGTCACTCACTGAGACTGCGCCCTCAGTGACAGGGAACACGGCGACAGGTCAGCCCTCTGCATGGGCTGGGTGTCACTCAGCACTTGACGCCCATCGTGGCTGACCCTCACAGTACAGATGAGGAAACTGAGGCTCCGAGTTCCCACATGACGGGCTCAGAGACAGAAACGTTGACTTCTTGAGCCTAGCAAATGCCTTCTCTCTGAACCCCTACCCCGAAACATACCTCTCACTTTCCTCCCTGGAGCCTTCCCAGTTAGGGGGTCTCACCACCCCCCATAATCACCCTCTGATCCGAGACCCTGGAAAGCCTGGGAGCTTCTGAACCATCCCCCCAGCACTCACAGCATAACTGTCAAACATTCGACTCAGAAGCCACGTTAGTGACCATGAATTCACCTCCTCCTTTTACCCATGGGGAAACTGAGTCAGCCAGCGAGGCAGGGGTTTCACCAAAGCCACATTGTGCCTGAGTCGCTCAGTGGGGCTGGAACCCAGTCGTCTGATGCCCAGCCCCACCTTGTGGGCTGGCTGTCTAAACAGCACCCCTCAGAGAAAGCCCCGGGCCGCCTCACCCCAAGAACCCAGGAGTGGCCCACTGCTCTGAGGCATAATCCCGGCCTTGGTTGGAGGAGAGGAGCCACTCAAGATTTGCAGTAAAAAAAAAAATTCTGGCTTAAGCATCCCTCTGCCACTCACCAGCTGTGGCCTCTGTTTTCTCATCTGTCCAATGGGAACAATAACAGGTCTCCTAGGCACCCCCCCCCCACGGGACATACTCGGCCAGCACCTTCAGCCAGCAGTGTGGGTGGCATTTGTTAATGATCCAACAAAAATGGGTGTGTGAGCACCTGTGGAATCCAGAGCTCTTGGAGCTGTATTCAGGAAGCCAGCCGTTCACAGCGGGTCCTTGAAACAGGTCTTTAATTTCCTTCCGAGAGCTATCTTTGCCGGCACCAAACACAAATAGGAAATCTCGGGAATAATAAAAAGCTTGCTATTTGTCGGGGACAATCAGCCCAGACTATAAAAGACAGTCCGCTTAATAGAGCATGTTGTTCCCGCCAGCCCGGCGCGGCCACGGACGGCTGCTGCGGTCGCTCTCGCCCTCACCCCGTTAGCAGCTTGGCGAGACAGCTGTGTTCTGAAGGCCACAAGCGGCTCTGCCACTTGAGAGGGTCGGGGGGCCAGGGGCTGCCTGAGTCCTCTTGCATTAAGCCCTCATGAATGAGTAGGATGTCCTGCAAAGCTCCAGTCTGTTTCTGAGAAAAGCAGTCCAGCACTTCTCTAACGGGAGTGGGGCCGGCAGAACACGGGGAGCCAAGGATGCAGACATGGAAACCAGGCTGTGCGGCACAGCCCCGCCATTGGGGCGCATGGGAGATGGGGAGGCCACATGAGGACCAGAGCTGGTCCCTCAGCTGACCTGACATGATAGGCAGGCATGAAAGGGAAGATGATCTGACTCACATCCCCTAAATTTTAGACCTGGACAGTCAGGAGAGAAAGAGCGAGGACAGCCTGGGGCAGGGGCATCAGGCAGATCCAGGGTCACACCCCAGCTCGGCCACCGCGTGCTGTGTTACCTTGGACAAAGTACATAGTCTCTCTGATCCTCAGTTTCCACAGGCGTGAGAGGTAGGTAATAATATCTGCCTTAACCAAAGCAACACTTTTTAAGGAGTGAAATAAATGTGTGCAGAGCACCCCGCACAGCCCCCGAACCCCTGTGTGGCGGCTGCAGTGGTGGCCGTAGCCGTAGCCGTGGTCATCCAGAAAACAGGAACGCAGCACACTGACCAAAACCAGATAACAGCAAAACCCACACGTCCCAAGGCCTTCTTTTCTCAACTCCAGCAGCCTGGATATATGCCTTCTGGGCAAATCTTTCCTCGTCTCCACCGTAGCAGTTTCCCAAACTGTCAGCTCTAGAAGGTCACTTCTGGGAAGTGTCGGAAGCAGTTTTCAGAGAAGTGGGAGGGCAGGGCGCTCTGTGGAGAAGCACCCTTGCATTAGCAGTTAATGGGTCTGCAGACAAGAGACTTCCGTAGTTTAACCCACTGTTCCCCAGATGGGCTTAAACCTGCAGCCCTTTCTCAGCTGAGCTCCAGGTCATATCCTGCAAGACTAATGTCTCAAAACACCCAGTGGGGGCACAGCACCCAAGCCTCTGTCTCCTTGCACTCCTGGGGCTTTCATTTGGATTCTCAGGGTCTAAAGCGGCCAAAGTTTCAAGGCCTAAGGGTCTTGCTTTGGCCAGCCTAGGCCAAGACGGGAGCCGTGCCTCTTTCAGGCAGGTGATTGGGCAAACCAGACAGGCCGGCCCATGCCAGCCCACTGCCAAGTGGCCCCTCCACCAGGGCGTCCAGAGACTTCTCTTTCTCCCGGGGCAGCAGGGTCCTGAAGAGCAGAGGATGGGCGATCTGACTTAGGCCCCCTGGTTGGTCATTCCCGCAGATACCAAACTGGGGCCGGAGGCCTTCTGGTTTAACTCGGGCAGAGAGGCCGTGGCCTCGCAGACGAGCGAGAGTTACTACATCCTGCGGCCGGAGGTGGTGGAGAGCTACATGTACCTGTGGCGGCAGACCCACGACCCCATCTACCGGGAGTGGGGCTGGGAGGTGGTGACGGTGAGTGGCGGGCGGCGGGGGAGGGCGCTGAACTGGCGGCAGGTGCCGCCGCCGATTCACAGGCAGGGTTCAAAGTACATTAGTCTTCTCTGATCCTCAGTTTCCACAGGCGTGAGAGGTAGGTAATAATATCTGCCTTAACCAAAGCAACACTTTTTAAGGAGTGAAATAAATGTGTGCAGAGCACCCCGCACAGCCCCCGAACCCCTGTGTGGCGGCTGCAGTGGTGGCCGTAGCCGTGCCGTGGTCATCCAGAAAACAGGAACGCAGCACACTGACCAAAACCAGATAACAGCAAAACCCACACGTCCCAAGGCCTTCTTTTCTCAACTCCAGCAGCCTGGATATATGCCTTCTGGGCAAATCTTTCCTCGTCTCCACCGTAGCAGTTTCCCAAACTGTCAGCTCTAGAAGGTCACTTCTGGGAAGTGTCGGAAGCAGTTTTCAGAGAAGTGGGAGGGCAGGGCGCTCTGTGGAGAAGCACCCTTGCATTAGCAGTTAATGGGTCTGCAGACAAGAGACTTCCGTAGTTTAACCCACTGTTCCCCAGATGGGCTTAAACCTGCAGCCCTTTCTCAGCTGAGCTCCAGGTCATATCCTGCAAGACTAATGTCTCAAAACACCCAGTGGGGGCACAGCACCCAAGCCTCTGTCTCCTTGCACTCCTGGGGCTTTCATTTGGATTCTCAGGGTCTAAAGCGGCCAAAGTTTCAAGGCCTAAGGGTCTTGCTTTGGCCAGCCTAGGCCAAGAGGGGAGCCGTGCCTCTTTCAGGCAGGTGATTGGGCAAACCAGACAGGCCGGCCCATGCCAGCCCACTGCCAAGTGGCCCCTCCACCAGGGCGTCCAGAGACTTCTCTTTCTCCCGGGGCAGCAGGGTCCTGAAGAGCAGAGGATGGGCGATCTGACTTAGGCCCCCTGGTTGGTCATTCCCGCAGATACCAAACTGGGGCCGGAGGCCTTCTGGTTTAACTCGGGCAGAGAGGCCGTGGCCTCGCAGACGAGCGAGAGTTACTACATCCTGCGGCCGGAGGTGGTGGAGAGCTACATGTACCTGTGGCGGCAGACCCACGACCCCATCTACCGGGAGTGGGGCTGGGAGGTGGTGACGGTGAGTGGCGGGCGGCGGGGGAGGGCGCTGAACTGGCGGCAGGTGCCGCCGCCGATTCACAGGCAGGGTTCAAAACCTGGAGGAAGGGCTGGCCAGGCTGCCATCTGGCAAAAGTTGAGAGTGCAAAGGGTCAAGGTTTAGTTGCAGAGTCAAGAGGCAGAAGGAGGCCCGGAGCTCGTGAAGAGTGGTGAGTGCCCAATAGTCTCAGCAGACTCCAAGGGGCGAGCACAGGGCGACAGCCAGAGGCGGCCCAGCACACAGGTCACTGCTTTCTGACGCAGAAGCCTGGACAGGGGACTGTTGCTGTTTCCTCTCAGCGAGGAACAGGGCTGCCCACTCACCTGCCGCCTCTTCCCAAAGCCAGCGCAGCCCCGGGCAGCCCGCTCTCTGGGCCTGGGCTTCCAGTCCTTCCCCACTTGGCGGCAGATGTCACAGACAAGGGCGGGGACTCCAGAAGTTTCCTGAATGGATGCTTAGCCTTCGCTGCTGTTCCCGCCTGGTCCACGGCTCTCGGGGACACGGACATGGTGGGAAGAGCCGCACCCCCAGAGCACATGCTCTCCTGGGGTCGGGGCCTGCTGAGGTTCACTGACGTGCTGCTCTGGCCAGAGCCCCCCTCTTTTCTGAAGACCCTGGTTCTTGACGTTTGAAGGCCATGCGTTTTGTGCCCCTGGGCATCACCCATAGACTCGCAGGAGGTAAAAATTGCATTTCTGTAAAAAAGGAGGACAGCCTCTGGTCCAGGGACCTCTGCAGGGAATTCCTGGGGCAAGCTGCGTCCAGCCCCCACATCCCAGGCCAGGAATATCACCAGCGACTTCCCTCCATCCGCCCCTGCAGGTGAGTGTGTCAGGCCCATCTAGTTCCCTGAGAGGCAGAAAAGCTTCCTCTCAGCTCCCACCAGGGGAAGCCCTCAGGCGTGGCCCAGGGAGCGTGCACACAGGGTGAGTGAACCCTGAGAGAGGAGTTGGACCTGCTGCTCCGACAAAAGCTGGCATTGCCAGCTGAGGGGTCGGGGGCCTGCCTGTTGGAGAGCTGGGCAGGCATGCATCTTGGAAGGGCTTTCCTCTCCCCACATCAAGGCTGCCTTCCATTCCTCAGGCCTTGGAGAAGTACTGTCGGACGGAAGCCGGGTTCTCTGGGATCCAAGACGTACAGTAAGACTGGGTTTTTGGAGACACTGAAGTGAGTTGGCCAGTCTCGAAGTTAGGTGCAAGTCAAGAGTGCAGACAGGGCAGGGGGCCCGGAGCTCGTGAAGAGTGGTGAGTGCCCAATAGTCTCAGCAGACTCCAAGGGGCGAGCACAGGGCGACAGCCAGAGCGGCCCAGCACACAGGTCACTGCTTTCTGACGCAGAAGCCTGGACAGGGGACTGTTGCTGTTTCCTCTCAGCGAGGAACAGGGCTGCCCACTCACCTGCCGCCTCTTCCCAAAGCCAGCGCAGCCCCGGGCAGCCCGCTCTCTGGGCCTGGGCTTCCAGCCCTTTCCCCCACTTGGCGGCAGATGTCACAGACAAGGGCGGGGACTCCAGAAGTTTCCTGAATGGATGCTTAGCCTTCGCTGCTGTTCCCGCCTGGTCCACGGCTCTCGGGGACACGGACATGGTGGGAAGAGCCGCACCCCCAGAGCACATGCTCTCCTGGGGTCGGGGCCTGCTGAGGTTCACTGACGTGCTGCTCTGGCCAGAGCCCCCCTCTTTTCTGAAGACCCTGGTTCTTGACGTTTGAAGGCCATGCGTTTTGTGCCCCTGGGCATCACCCATAGACTCGCAGGAGGTAAAAATTGCATTTCTGTAAAAAAGGAGGACAGCCTCTGGTCCAGGGACCTCTGCAGGGAATTCCTGGGGCAAGCTGCGTCCAGCCCCCACATCCCAGGCCAGGAATATCACCAGCGACTTCCCTCCATCCGCCCCTGCAGGTGAGTGTGTCAGGCCCATCTAGTTCCCTGAGAGGCAGAAAAGCTTCCTCTCAGCTCCCACCAGGGGAAGCCCTCAGGCGTGGCCCAGGGAGCGTGCGCACACAGGGTGAGTGAACCCTGAGAGAGGAGTTGGACCTGCTGCTCCGACAAAAGCTGGCATTGCCAGCTGAGGGGTCGGGGGCCTGCCTGTTGGAGAGCTGGGCAGGCATGCATCTTGGAAGGGCTTTCCTCTCCCCACATCAAGGCTGCCTTCCATTCCTCAGGCCTTGGAGAAGTACTGTCGGACGGAAGCCGGGTTCTCTGGGATCCAAGACGTGTACAGTAAGACTCCCAACCACGACAACAAGCAGCAGACTTTCTTTCTAGCGGAGACACTGAAGTGAGTTGGGGCTTGGCCTGGGTTCTTTCCAGAGGGCAACTCGGGCTTCTCTCCAGGAGGTGGTGGGGGAAGGAGTCAGCACTCCCCTCCCGTCGCCATCAGTCAGGTTCTGCTGTTCTAGGAGGGGCCCAGAGGGACGGGGGCTTGGGAGCCAGGGGGTTATATCACCAGGGGTGGGCCATGGGCCAGGCCAGTTTCTCCACACAGAGTGAGGTGGGCTGGACTCTGCCCACCCGAGCATTAGCTGTGTGAGTAGTGAACTTCTTCAGCCTGTCTCCTCAGGTTACTTAAGTGAAGTGAAAGCCACTCAGTCGTGTCTGACTCTTTGCGACCCATGGACAAGCCATGGGATTCTCCAGGGAAGAATACTGGAGTGGGTAGCCTTTCCCTCTCCAGGGGATCTTCCCAACCCAGGGATCAAACCCAGGTCTCCTGCATTGCAGGTGGATTTTTTTTTTTTAAGCTTTTATTTTACTTTTAACTTTGACAGTTTTGTTGTTTGCAGATATGTATGTTCCCAGATTAGTCATATGTATATCTTCTCCGTCCCACCCCTCCAGACCGTCACACAGCACCCTGCAGGTGGATTCTTTACCAGCTGAGCTGCAAGAGAGTTCCATAAGTTTTCTGTAACGGGGGCAGAATAGTCACCACGATGGTGTCAGTACCGGTCATGGCTGCAGTTTTGCCGCTGCACTGCCCACTCCTTCCCAGGGCGAAACTCGGCCTCTCTTTCCTTGTTGTTCCCTAGAGCAGTCCCCTTGGCTTTAGCTGTTCAGGATGGATGGGATGGTCTGCTTCTGCCGTTAAAACCCCGCCATGGTTTGGCAAGCTGCGGCTCTGGAGTCACAACTCCCATTTTCGTGCCTGGACACCTACCTGAGTGTCGGGTCTCCCGCTCCAGGAGGAAGCAGCTGGAGTCCCGGGGCAGCCCTCAGGCCTCCTGAAAAGCAAAGAGAATCTAGACCATACGGGGTCCTAACCGGGCCAGGTGGGGAGAGCCCCTGAGAGAAGCTGGCTGGTGAGGAGGTACAGAGTCAGGGCTGGGGCCAAAGCCAGGATGAACCAGCTCCACGTGCTGGCCGCCAGCATCCAAAATGGGCCCTCCAGAGGGGATTTTGGGTCGGCGACCTCCCTGGCCCCTTCGGCACAGGCCTGTCCCCGAGACCCCCCCGGCTTCGTTCCAAGTGGGTCCCCCTGCCCCGGCGCACTGACAGGCTGCCTTGCTCCCTCCCTGGCCGGCACAGGTACCTCTACCTTCTGTTCTCTGAAGACGACATGCTCTCCCTGGAAGACTGGGTGTTCAACACGGAGGCCCACCCGCTCCCCGTGAACCACGCAGACAGCTCCGGCTGGGGCGGGGGCTGACGCCCACCCGGATCGCTGCTGCTCCCGGGCCGCCTCGTCTGGATTTGGGGCTGTTCTCAAGTGGACTGGGAACGTGGGCCTCTGCCCAGCAGACCCGGCAGATGTGTTGAACAAGCAACTTCTTTTCCTCTGGGAGGAGACAGGACTTGAGATGCAGCGATGTCACCCCAGGCCCAGACGTCCCTTTCCACAGAGAATTTCTGTGAAACCTGCTCTCTTGCCTTTCCAGGGCCAAAACACCGGAGGTTTGCACTGCAGCCTCGTGTGTTTGATTCACGTCCTTTCGTTTTGGCAGTTTTTCAGGTTTTGCTTGATTTTTGCCTTTTGTCTATGGTTGTGTTTTATCACAGATGATAAATATAGGTTTCAAAATCATGTGCTTTCAAAAATGCCGTCATCCCAGTAAACCAAACCTTAAAGTGTCTGCGCTCACACAGAATCTTGACCCGTTTTCCATAGTTTGAATTCCTTTTGCCCAACATTTACTATAGGTTGAATTATGAGTCATTTACCTTATAATCATTTGAGGAAGACTCCCTTTCCTTGTTGTTCCCTAGAGCAGTCCCTTGGCTTTAGCTGTTCAGGATGGATGGGATGGTCTGCTTCTGCCGTTAAAACCCCGCCATGGTTTGGCAAGCTGCGGCTCTGGAGTCACAACTCCCATTTTCGTGCCTGGACACCTACCTGAGTGTCGGGTCTCCCGCTCCAGGAGGAAGCAGCTGGAGTCCCGGGGCAGCCCTCAGGCCTCCTGAAAAGCAAAGAGAATCTAGACCATACGGGGTCCTAACCGGGCCAGGTGGGGAGAGCCCCTGAGAGAAGCTGGCTGGTGAGGAGGTACAGAGTCAGGGCTGGGGCCAAAGCCAGGATGAACCAGCTCCACGTGCTGGCCGCCAGCATCCAAAATGGGCCCTCCAGAGGGGATTTTGGGTCGGCGACCTCCCTGGCCCCTTCGGCACAGGCCTGTCCCCGAGACCCCCCCGGCTTCGTTCCAAGTGGGTCCCCCTGCCCCGGCGCACTGACAGGCTGCCTTGCTCCCTCCCTGGCCGGCACAGGTACCTCTACCTTCTGTTCTCTGAAGACGACATGCTCTCCCTGGAAGACTGGGTGTTCAACACGGAGGCCCACCCGCTCCCCGTGAACCACGCAGACAGCTCCGGCTGGGGCGGGGGCTGACGCCCACCCGGATCGCTGCTGCTCCCGGGCCGCCTCGTCTGGATTTGGGGCTGTTCTCAAGTGGACTGGGAACGTGGGCCTCTGCCCAGCAGACCCGGCAGATGTGTTGAACAAGCAACTTCTTTTCCTCTGGGAGGAGACAGGACTTGAGATGCAGCGATGTCACCCCAGGCCCAGACGTCCCTTTCCACAGAGAATTTCTGTGAAACCTGCTCTCTTGCCTTTCCAGGGCCAAAACACCGGAGGTTTGCACTGCAGCCTCGTGTGTTTGATTCACGTCCTTTCGTTTTGGCAGTTTTTCAGGTTTTGCTTGATTTTTGCCTTTTGTCTATGGTTGTGTTTTATCACAGATGATAAATATAGGTTTCAAAATCATGTGCTTTCAAAAATGCCGTCATCCCAGTAAACCAAACCTTAAAGTGTCTGCGCTCTCACACACAGAATCTTGACCCCGTTTTCCATAGTTTGAATTCCTTTTGCCCAACATTTACTATAGGTTGAATTATGAGTCATTTACCTTATAATCATTTGAGGAAGAGCTCCCCTTTGATCTGGGCCTGTTACGAATCACCAGTGCTGTTTTCATTACTGTAATGGAAAAATCTGTAAAGTTACAATAAAAGAGTTTATTGAATAAGAAATACAGTTGGGTTCATTGCACATCAGTGACTCCTGGGAAAGCCATTGGAATCAGAAAGAATCATCAACCAGCAGCTGATTTAAGGTATAATTTAGTAAAGATGCCGGCTTCTACTACCTTCTCTTACATTGGTCCTAATATATTCAGACAGGGTGAGGCCAATCCTTTCAATGAAGTTGGACGTTTATTCTTACATCAAGAGGACCAGAGAGGGGCAACAACTTGCTTGACGTCACACAGCCAGTAAAGGCAGAGGTGAGACTCGCCCCTATGCTTTGCTCACCACCCCAGCCCAGTGTTCACCTGTTCCATCATTCTGCAGATGCTTGGTGAGTGTCTGCAGGAGACCAGACACAGGGACACAGCTGTGAGTGGGACAGTCCGTAGCCCCACCCTCAGGGAGCATATACTCCAGTGGGGAGGTGCAGGCCATGGAGCAGGATGACTGCAAAAGTTCCATGAAGGGCTTCCCTGGTGGTCCCATGGGTAAAGAGTCCATCTTGCAATGCAAGAGGCACCGGTTCTATCCCTGGCCCGGGAAGATCCTACATGCCACGGAACGGCTGGACCAGTGTGTCCAATTACGAGCCGGTGCTCTGGAGCGCATGCGCCCAGAGCCGGTGCTCTGCAGCGAGAGAGGCCACTGCAATGGGAGGCCCACACGGGTCAAAGAATAAAAGATGGATGAAAAATAAATAAACACTGGGATTATACATATCTGTAAACAACAAAACTCTATAAAAGTAAAATAAAAATAATTATTAATAAATCAATAAATATTCCAAAAAAAAGTTCCATAAATTGCTCCAAAGGAGACAAGCAGGCAGAGGCACTAATGCCTGAACCTGCCTTAAGGGGTCAAGGAGAGCCTCCGTAAGTGGATGACTTTCAAGCCGAGACCTGGAAGGGAAGAGTATCCCACAGATTGGCTCTCCCCCTGACTGTCATCCCTGGGAGGAGATCATTCTGCAGGGAAAGAAGTTCAGGCCCCAGCACGTAGGGGAGAGTGTCCCCTCCCTCAGCCTCGCCCCTTGGCAACGTGTTCACATAGCTGACTTCACAGGAAATCCTGCGTCTTTCCCCCGTTTCAGCCACTTCGTTTTGGCTGTTAGTGAACTTGTGCAGCCCATGGGGTGCTGGGGCCCGGGGCCAGATGACTTGACTTTAAACCCCTATCGTGTGAACCTAGGCAGATCACCTGTCTCTCTGAGCTTCTCATTTCCATCAGGCTGAGGGTGGACCCTCCACCTCATAAGTTTCTCATTAGCAGGACGCTGCTGGTGCCCTGGGGCTGTGGAAGGCGCTGCTGTCTTGTTCTGGAGATTCACAGGTTTCCAGCATCTTCTTAAGCAGTAGTCTGAGCTACAGGGAAGCTGCTGCTTAGTCACGCAGTTATGTCTGACTCTGCAACCTCATGAACTGGAGTCCACCAGGCTCCTCTGTCCATGGGGATTCTCCAGAATACTGGGTTGTCACGTCCTCCACAGTATCTTCCCAACCCAGGGGTTGAACCCAGGTCTCCCGCATTGCGGGTGGATTCTTTACCAGCTGAGCTACCAGGGAAGCCCAAGAATACCAGAGTGGGTAGCCTATCCCTTCTCCAGGGAAGCTTCCCAACCCAGGAATCAGACTGGGGTCTCCTGCATTGCAGGCAGATTCTTTCCCTGCTGAGCTACCAGGGAAGCCCTGGCCTGCGGTAAATAAGCTGCTGTCTGAACCTAGCAAAGCACTTTACTCTTGACGGGCACCAAGAACGTGCCATCTGCTTGGACTTTTTTAAAAAGCAAAACAAAAAATTTATTACACAATTATCACAGAAAGGTTGGGAATATCTCCATGGTAATCTGAAAGAAAAATCATTCACCTTCCTACCCTCCAAAATAAATCTCATTGTTCAGTCACTCAGTCATATCCGAATCTTTGTGACCCCATGCATTGCAGCACAGCAGGTTTCCTGTCCTTCACCACCTCTCAAAGCTTGCTCAAACTCCTATCAATGGAGTTGGTGACGTCACCTAACCATTTCATCCTCTACCACCCCTTCTCCTTTTGCCATCCATCTTTCCCAGCATCAGGGAAATACTGAGTACATCGGCACCAGAATAAATACGGTTATATTTTTTCCAGATCTTTTTCTATGACAATACAGAGTGTATTTTGCAAACATAGTATCATGCTATGGCATCTTGTTTTATGACAGTCTGCTCTGCACTGAACTATATATTATTATAAAGATCTACGTATATCTCTTCGTGGTACCTGGTTGTATAGCATTCCATCCTGGGCTGTATCATGCTTTCTGGATCCTTTCTGGACTCCTTTCTGGAGTCCTGATTTCTAGGCATTTGGGTTTGTGTCAGTTTGGATTCTTAGCTGCAAATAATAGAAACAAACTCTTTCTAACGTAAGCAAAAATAATAACAATAACAGTATTATAGAAGGCCTTGGAGTGGCTCATGGAATCTCAGGAGAGTGAGCCACCAGGTCTCAAGTAGCCCTGGGAGGAGGATTTTTGCCAGAGATCCAGGTTGAAGAACCTCCCCAGGCAGCACCACCAGTACAGGGGAATCCAAATATTTGCTCCGGATTCTACTGGGTCTCCCTTCAAGGACGTGAGCCTCTAGACGGCCTGGGTCACCCGTCCTGAGCCAAGGGCAAGGTGAGACCCATGCAAGACCCCATACAATGGGCAGTGCGCTTGTTCCTTGAGGGACAAAATGAGGTTTGCCACAAAAATGGCATAGCTGCCTGCTGACAAGACAAAAACAGCAGGGTTGTTCTTAGGCGTGCCTCTGACTTTTCTCAGCATTTTAAAGAGAGTCATGAAAGCACCCTGGACCCTTCCCCTTTCCCCAGTCCGACTCCTCGGAGCCAATTCCTAGAATGTCTCCCATGGCAGAGCCACTTGGCTTTTCCCCAGGGCCCCGGGCTAACCCGCTGGGCCCACGCCACTGTCCCCCTCTCCCCGCTTGTCTTCCACTCTATCGCTGGGAGCAAGCTGCAAAAATGAATATTTGAAAATTCATCCTCCAGGAAGGCCCTTGAAGGTGGAGAAGTATCGTCCTTTTGGCAACTTAACTCCATTCTGAGGATAGAAATAAGTAAGCCCCTAGGTAGGCTGAGGAGAGGGGACTGAAAGAGTGAGTCATCCTCACTGAAGGAGGAATCGGAGCTCCAGAACTGTTCCCGCAGCAGAGCCCTCCATACCCAGCCCTGGAGCGGTTGGGAGGCAGGGGGCAGTATTCTGCCAGGCTCATTTCAAGCTTCATCTTTGCCCTCATTGTGGATGGAGCCACCATCTCCACCTGTTTTCTTCATGGGTCGGTTTGTCGTGGTTCCTTCCCAGGAAGCTTCATTAGCACCTGGGTTCAGGCCCTGGGGCCTGCAGGGCACCCCATCCCTGGGAAGGGGGTACACAGTCCTTTGCCAGGTGCTTCCCTTTAAAGGACCGTGTGTTTGTTCAGCCTGACTTTACATGCTGCATTGTGTCTTTGGCAATTTACAAAGTTCAAAGCCAGACTCACTGGAAAGGAAGGCAAAAATAGAAAACCTGATATAAAGGCAGCATCCCCGAGATCCAGGATGAGCGTCTTAGCTCTATTCTCTTTGCTTCGGAGAGGTGACCTCATCTTGGGTTAAGAGGGTGCTGGAGGTGGGGAATGGGCCAGCCCTCCCACCTCCTCCCTAGGGAGCTAACCTAGGAAATACGCTGATTGATCCCGTGGCTCGTGTTTAATCACACACTACTGGGGGAACAGGGTGCTGATGCTATTTTTTGTGTCTAAAAATATCTGATTGGTTTCCTATATTTGGGACAATAGTTTGATCCTGCTCAGCCTGTTTCTTAAGTCGGAGGTTCTCAAATTTGAACGTGCACCTGAATCACCTGGGGGTCTTGTTAAAATGCAGGTTCTTATTCAGGGGGTCTGGCATGGACCATTTCTAACGAGCTCCCTGGAGATGCTGATGCTGCCGGTCCTTGGATCACACTTTGAGTAGCATGGCCTCATGCAAAGGAGTTAAGGGCCACTCCTTTGGTTTCTGGCCCTTCTCTGCTTCCCTGGAATTGTCGCCTTTCCAGAGTAAGGTAGAGGGACTTGGGTGTTGGAGTGGCAACTATAGGTATCTTGGCCACAGAGGGACCCACCTCAGATCAGGTGTCTTGTCACCTGCTCAGTGGCTCCCCTCCTCAACTCCATTCTGAGGATAGAAATAAGTAAGCCCCTAGGTAGGCTGAGGAGAGGGGACTGAAAGAGTGAGTCATCCTCACTGAAGGAGGAATCGGAGCTCCAGAACTGTTCCCGCAGCAGAGCCCTCCATACCCAGCCCTGGAGCGGTTGGGAGGCAGGGGGCAGTATTCTGCCAGGCTCATTTCAAGCTTCATCTTTGCCCTCATTGTGGATGGAGCCACCATCTCCACCTGTTTTCTTCATGGGTCGGTTTGTCGTGGTTCCTTCCCAGGAAGCTTCATTAGCACCTGGGTTCAGGCCCTGGGGCCTGCAGGGCACCCCATCCCTGGGAAGGGGGTACACAGTCCTTTGCCAGGTGCTTCCCTTTAAAGGACCGTGTGTTTGTTCAGCCTGACTTTACATGCTGCATTGTGTCTTTGGCAATTTACAAAGTTCAAAGCCAGACTCACTGGAAAGGAAGGCAAAAATAGAAAACCTGATATAAAGGCAGCATCCCCGAGATCCAGGATGAGCGTCTTAGCTCTATTCTCTTTGCTTCGGAGAGGTGACCTCATCTTGGGTTAAGAGGGTGCTGGAGGTGGGGAATGGGCCAGCCCTCCCACCTCCTCCCTGGGGAGCTAACCTAGGAAATACGCTGATTGATCCCGTGGCTCGTGTTTAATCACACACTACTGGGGGAACAGGGTGCTGATGCTATTTTTTGTGTCTAAAAATATCTGATTGGTTTCCTATATTTGGGACAATAGTTTGATCCTGCTCAGCCTGTTTCTTAAGTCGGAGGTTCTCAAATTTGAACGTGCACCTGAATCACCTGGGGGTCTTGTTAAAATGCAGGTTCTTATTCAGGGGGTCTGGCATGGACCATTTCTAACGAGCTCCCTGGAGATGCTGATGCTGCCGGTCCTTGGATCACACTTTGAGTAGCATGGCCTCATGCAAAGGAGTTAAGGGCCACTCCTTTGGTTTCTGGCCCTTCTCTGCTTCCCTGGAATTGTCGCCTTTCCAGAGTAAGGTAGAGGGACTTGGGTGTTGGAGTGGCAACTATAGGTATCTTGGCCACAGAGGGACCCACCTCAGATCAGGTGTCTTGTCACCTGCTCAGTGGCTCCCCTCCTCCAGGAAGGACCATCAGGATAAAACAGGATCAGACTCGCTGGGGATGTAGAACAATGTTGTCAGTAGAACTTTCTGGGATGATGGAAATGTTCTAGAAGCCTGCTATCCAAAAGTGCAGTCATGGGCTTCCCTGGTGGTCCAGTGGGTAAAGAGTCCATCTTGCAGTGTAAGGGGCGCGGGTTCCATCCCTGATCTGGGAAGATCTCGCATGCTGCGGAGAGGCTGGATGGGTGTGTCCAATTACGAGCCAGCGCTCTGGAGCGCATGCACCCAGAACCGATGCTCTGAAGCAAGAGAGGCCACTGCAATGAGAGGCCCACACAGGCCAAAGAATAAAGATGGATGAAAAATAAACGAATGGAAAACTAATAAAAGAGGCCAAAATTTTAAAAAATAAGAAAGAGCAGCTACATATGGATACTGAACTCCTAAAAGGTGGCAATGTGACTGAAGAACTAAATTTTTCATTTCACTTTAATTAAATTTAAATAGTCACATGTGGTTACTGGCCACCATTTGGACAGTGCAGTTCTAGCTCTTAGCAAACTAGGCGTTTGCTCACTGACTCCCTGTTCCACTGGACCCTCCACCACCTGCATTGTTACAGAAAGAATCTTAGCCCAAAACATATTGTTTGGGGACCCGAGGAGTCCCCTGAACATACGTGTTTATTTTTATATGCATTCCAGCCTCTGTTTTCTGCAGGAGCCTCTGGCTTTTGCTTTGTTTTGTGTTTTTTTCTCACTGTTTTTCTGCAGATTGGAGTGCATTTAGACAGGCTGAAGATAAGACAAAATGATGGCACAAGAGAGAAGGAACACAGGCTGCAACCAAATGGATCTGGGTTCAGCTCTATCCTGTCCTTTCCCTGGGCTATGTGACCTTAGGCAAGCCCTTAACCTCTCTGAGCCTCTGCTTTTTCATCTGTGGAAAGGGAGCAATGGTTGCAAGAGTTAACTGAGCTCCCCAGTGTAGGAACTCAATACATATAGTGATGATTGTTACTGTTATTATATGAACACTCTTCGTAAGCTATAAACCTTGAGTAAATGTGAGGCAAAACACTACTATCAAAAAAAATTTTTTTAACAAAATGCTATGAAACTTCGAAGAAACTGCATCAACCAGGCCCAAGAGACAGACCAAATTCTCAAAGCAATAAATCTGAACATTTTCTGCTTTTCGCATGGAACAGACATATTGCCATTAGCCCTGAATCTGCAAAACTGGGAAATTGGGATGAAGATTTGTAGGCTGTCCAAGGGCTTCCAAGGGCCAGTCAGCTTGTGAAGGATGCTTAGGCAGGGTGGAGGACTGAAGGGAGGTGCTGAGAGCTTGCCCAGGATGATGCCAGAGAGGCGTCTCTGCTTTGGAAGGCACTTGTGGTCCTATTTGTCTTTCCTCTTCATGGAAACCTTGAATCCTCCCAATAATTTGGGAAGGGAGAAAAGGCCAGCATCTATTTACAGAAGCGAAAACTGACTTGATTATCCCAGCCCTTGTCCACGGAGTGAGGAGACAGGCCAGACGTGTCGATCACTCTTCAGCCTGCAGGCTGAGAGCATGCAAAGGCAGAGGTTTCACACACACACTCATATACATACACATGCAGTCACATATACACTCACACACATGTGCACACTCGAGCCCTCACACACAAACACATGCACGTATGCACAAACACACACACATGCACACACAAGCACACCCTCTCCTAAGCCTTAGGATTTATTGGCCAACCTTGCAGTCATCAGGGGTTGGCTATCTCCCTGGGGGTGGGGGTGGGAGCACACCCAGATGGTCCTGACTCCACGAGGAGCCCCTCACCATCAGTCACTGTTCCTTTGGGACTTCTCCCGAAACCTGAAAGGGGGGTGGTTTCTGTTGGACCACAGAATGATTCAGAGCTGGTCAGTCTTGACCAGAATAAAATTATTCAGGGGTGGTTTCTGCCTTACAAGAGAGAAGGAACACAGGCTGCAACCAAATGGATCTGGGTTCAGCTCTATCCTGTCCTTTCCCTGGGCTATGTGACCTTAGGCAAGCCCTTAACCTCTCTGAGCCTCTGCTTTTTCATCTGTGGAAAGGGAGCAATGGTTGCAAGAGTTAACTGAGCTCCCCAGTGTAGGAACTCAATACATATAGTGATGATTGTTACTGTTATTATATGAACACTCTTCGTAAGCTATAAACCTTGAGTAAATGTGAGGCAAAACACTACTATCAAAAAAAATTTTTTTAACAAAATGCTATGAAACTTCGAAGAAACTGCATCAACCAGGCCCAAGAGACAGACCAAATTCTCAAAGCAATAAATCTGAACATTTTCTGCTTTTCGCATGGAACAGACATATTGCCATTAGCCCTGAATCTGCAAAACTGGGAAATTGGGATGAAGATTTGTAGGCTGTCCAAGGGCTTCCAAGGGCCAGTCAGCTTGTGAAGGATGCTTAGGCAGGGTGGAGGACTGAAGGGAGGTGCTGAGAGCTTGCCCAGGATGATGCCAGAGAGGCGTCTCTGCTTTGGAAGGCACTTGTGGTCCTATTTGTCTTTCCTCTTCATGGAAACCTTGAATCCTCCCAATAATTTGGGAAGGGAGAAAAGGCCAGCATCTATTTACAGAAGCGAAAACTGACTTGATTATCCCAGCCCTTGTCCACGGAGTGAGGAGACAGGCCAGACGTGTCGATCACTCTTCAGCCTGCAGGCTGAGAGCATGCAAAGGCAGAGGTTTCACACACACACTCATATACATACACATGCAGTCACATATACACTCACACACATGTGCACACTCGAGCCCTCACACACAAACACATGCACGTATGCACAAACACACACACATGCACACACAAGCACACCCTCTCCTAAGCCTTAGGATTTATTGGCCAACCTTGCAGTCATCAGGGGTTGGCTATCTCCCTGGGGGTGGGGGTGGGAGCACACCCAGATGGTCCTGACTCCACGAGGAGCCCCTCACCATCAGTCACTGTTCCTTTGGGACTTCTCCCGAAACCTGAAAGGGGGGTGGTTTCTGTTGGACCACAGAATGATTCAGAGCTGGTCAGTCTTGACCAGAATAAAAATTATTCTCTCAGGTGTTTTCCTTAGATGTCAGGGCCTCTCGGCTCTTAGGGCTCCTACAGTCCTGGCTGCCTCCTGAGCCATCTCCTACATCCCTGTCACCTCTTCCAATGCTGACTTCACCTGACACTGAGTTTCTGGAACGTCTTGTTTTCTGGGGTCAGACTCAATAGGATGTGATGAATTCCAGCACCAGTTGGTGGTTAGAATCGACAAGCAAACTCCGTTCCCTCTGACTATTATCCCTGCAAAATGATGCTCCAGAGCCGCACTCATCAGACCCAGATGCAGTCATCATGCAGGAACTGCAGCAATGGCAGAGAGTCCCAGATGGAGAAATCCTCAGCCCTCCCAGGGGTCAGGCAGTGTATCTTCAGGGGCTGCTTCCTCTAGCCTGGAGGAGAAACTCCATACATGCTAGGCCACCTCACAAGGATGGAAACATTAGGGCTACTTCCATCTTTTGAAATTCTTTAGAGAATTTCAACTGTGGCAGTCCTTAGGACTTCAATGCGACCCACTCCACGCACCGATTCTGCTTTTTTTTTTGGCCACTTCTATTGGTCTTTCATTTATTTCCATCTTTGTTCTTTGGCCCATGTGGGCCTTCCACTATAGTGGCCTCTCTCGCTGCAGAGCACTGGCTCTGGGCGCATGTGCTCCAGAACTCCAGCTCAGTAGTTGGACACATCGGTCCAGCCATTCTGCAACACGCGGGATCTTCCCAGGCCAGAGATCGAACCGGCGCCCCTTGCACTGCAAGGCGGTGTCCTTACCCACTGGACCACCAGGGAAGCCCAGGCCACTTCTGTTGGTCTTCCATTCATTTATTTTTCATCCATCTTTGTTCTCTGGCCTGCGTGGGCTTCCCATTGCAGTGGCCTCCCTCGCTGCAGAGCACCAGCTCTGGCTGGGCACGTGCACCCCAGAGCGCCAGCTTGGTAATTGTGACACATGGCTCCAGCCGCTCGGTGGCACGCAGTCTTCCCAGGCCAGGAATCGAACCAGTGCCCCTTGCACTGCAAGGTAGTCTTCACCCACTGGACCACCATGGAAGCCCTCTATTCTGCATATTTTTAAACAGTTTATTTTTGACTGTGTGCACGCTTTTTTCTAGAATGTTCTCTAGTTGTGGTGCAAGAGCTTCTTGCTGCGGTGACTTCTCTTGTTGTGAAGCACAGACTCTAGAACGCAGACTCAGTAGTTGTGGCACACCGGCTTGGTTACCTTGAGCCATGTAGAATCTTCCAGGACCAGCGATCGAACCTGAATTGACAGGCAAATTCTTAACTGCTGAACCATCAGGGAAGTCCAATTCTGCATACTTTTAATGAGTAGGTCCCCTTGCTCTTGACTGCTGGCAGCTGGTGTTGAGTAGAGTGTGGGCTCTGTCTGTGGTCACAGCGTCCAGCTTTCCTATGAGAAGAGGACCCCATGTTTGTAACAGGTCTGAAAGTGTTCTACCTCGGACTGAGACTTAAACCCAGGGCCCAGACCTGATCAAACCCTGTTTGGGACTTAAACCCATGTGGCTAGGACTCAATCCAGCCAAAGTCCTGTCTGGGACTTGAACCCACATGGCCAGAACTCAACCCCGGCCAAAACCCTGCCTGGGACTCGAACCCACGTGGCTGAAGCTTAACCCTAGGGCTTGAACCCATGTGGCAGGGGCTCAGACCTGATCAAACCCTGCTTGGGACTTAAACCCACATGACTAGGACTCCATCCAGCCAAACCCCAGTCTGGGACTTGAACCCACATGGTCAGGACTCAATCCCAGCCAACAAACCCTGTCTGGGACTTCAACCCATGTGACCGGGACTTAATTCAGCCAAAACCCTAGTCTCGAGCAATCTTTGAATTAAAATCACTCACCCAGCGTCTGGACCCACTGAGGCTCAGGTGCTTTGTGCCTCAACATAGAACGAATTCAGCCAGAGGCAGAGTGATAGGCAAGAAGTGGATTTATTAGAATAGGACGCTTGTAACGGTGCAAGCGAGCAGGCAGGAAAACTGCTGCTACGATTGGGTGGGCAGCAATATATACATGGGAGGGTAGAAGACCGCCTTCTTCAAGCAGATGTAGATACAGATGTAAAGCATACATCATTAGCTTCTCCTTCACTAGCTCTTCTTTCATTAGCTGTTTATACTTAGTCAAGCCTGCTTTATTGAATAAGGAGCAGCTTTCTTGAGTTATCGTTAACTTACTGGCCTCCCAGCTTTTCTTAGGTTTTTCCTTTCTACCTTCAGTCCCCTCCTAGGACTTTACAACTACAACTATTCAGTTGTGGTGCAATTCTTGCGGTGACTTCTGTTGTGAACCCTGCAGATGTTGTCACACCGGCTTGGTTACCTTGAGCCATGTAGAATCTTCCAGGACCAGCGATCGAACCTGAATTGACAGGCAAATTCTTAACTGCTGAACCATCAGGGAAGTCCAATTCTGCATACTTTTAATGAGTAGGTCCCCTTGCTCTTGACTGCTGGCAGCTGGTGTTGAGTAGAGTGTGGGCTCTGTCTGTGGTCACAGCGTCCAGCTTTCCTATGAGAAGAGGACCCCATGTTTGTAACAGGTCTGAAAGTGTTCTACCTCGGACTGAGACTTAAACCCAGGGCCCAGACCTGATCAAACCCTGTTTGGGACTTAAACCCATGTGGCTAGGACTCAATCCAGCCAAAGTCCTGTCTGGGACTTGAACCCACATGGCCAGAACTCAACCCGGCCAAAACCCTGCCTGGGACTCGAACCCACGTGGCTGAAGCTTAACCCTAGGGCTTGAACCCATGTGGCAGGGGCTCAGACCTGATCAAACCCTGCTTGGGACTTAAACCCACATGACTAGGACTCCATCCAGCCAAACCCCAGTCTGGGACTTGAACCCACATGGTCAGGACTCAATCCCAGCCAACAAACCCTGTCTGGGACTTCAACCCATGTGACCGGGACTTAATTCAGCCAAAACCCTAGTCTCGAGCAATCTTTGAATTAAAATCACTCACCCAGCGTCTGGACCCACTGAGGCTCAGGTGCTTTGTGCCTCAACATAGAACGAATTCAGCCAGAGGCAGAGTGATAGGCAAGAAGTGGATTTATTAGAATAGGACGCTTGTAACGGTGCAAGCGAGCAGGCAGGAAAACTGCTGCTACGATTGGGTGGGCAGCAATATATACATGGGAGGGTAGAAGACCGCCTTCTTCAAGCAGATGTAGATACAGATGTAAAGCATACATCATTAGCTTCTCCTTCACTAGCTCTTCTTTCATTAGCTGTTTATACTTAGTCAAGCCTGCTTTATTGAATAAGGAGCAGCTTTCTTGAGTTATCGTTAACTTACTGGCCTCCCAGCTTTTCTTAGGTTTTTCCTTTCTACCTTCAGTCCCCTCCTAGGACTTTACAACTACCTAACTATTCTATTCTGTCCCTATCAGGTCCGTTCCCTACCAGGCTGTCTGCACTTTCTCCCATCCAGTAAATTCTTGAGGTTGAGTTGTGGGGCTCATGGCTGCTCCCCAGTCATGGTTCTGGAATCCTACAGGCTTTGTAATTCAGCAAGTATCCGTTAACCATCTCTGCCGCACCAAAAGTGAAGTGCTAAAACTGCAGCTGAAAACACGACAGACAAGGTGGCTGCTCCCCTAGGACTTCCCGGCTAGTGACTGTAAAGTAAGTCCAGGCGCAGACCACAGACAGGAGACATGTGAGAGTAATGGGGAGAACATGAGATGGGGAGGTGAGGGAGGGACTCCCAGGGGAGCTGACACCGATGACGACGGAACATCCCAGGCAGAGGGCACAGCCAGTGCAAAGGCTCAGCAGTAGGAAGCTCTCGTGCGTCTGAGGGGCGGGAGGGCAGCAAGCCAGGGGGAGGCGCTGTCCTACCCACTGGAGGCGGTCTGCCTGACCCAGCTCCTCCCTGAGGGGCCTCCAGCACAGGGCAGAGTTTGATTTCAATCTAAAAGAAGCAAGAAGCTAGAAAGCGTTTGGGGGTGGGGGGTGGGGGGGTGGTGGGGAGAGGTTGTTGTTTTGTTCGTTTGTTCGTTCTGGGTTTTGTTTTGTTTTGTTTTGTTCAAAAAGATGTATTTATTTACTTTTTTTTTTTGGCTGTGGTGAGTCTTCGTAGCACCAGGCTTTCCCTCATTGCCTGGAGCAAGGGCTACTCTTCGTTGTGGTGCTTGAGTCTCTCGTTGTGGCGGCTTCTCTTGCTGCAGAGCACGGGCTCTAGGGTGTGAGGGCTTCAGTAGTTGCAGCATGTGGGCTCAGTAGTCATGGCCCCTGGGCTCCAGAGCACAGGCTCAACAGTAGTGGCTCATGGCTTCATTGCTCTGCAGCATGTAGGATCTTGCCCGAGCAGGATTGAACCTGTGTCCCTTGCATTGCAAGGTGGATTCTTAACCACTGGACCACCCAGGGATGCCCTAGAAACCTGATGCTTGAGATGACCTATTTATACTTAGTCAAGCCTGCTTTATTGAATAAGGAGCAGCTTTCTTGAGTTATCGTTAACTTACTGGCCTCCCAGCTTTTCTTAGGTTTTTCCTTTCTACCTTCAGTCCCCTCCTAGGACTTTACAACTACCTAACTATTCTATTCTGTCCCTATCAGGTCCGTTCCCTACCAGGCTGTCTGCACTTTCTCCCATCCAGTAAATTCTTGAGGTTGAGTTGTGGGGCTCATGGCTGCTCCCCAGTCATGGTTCTGGAATCCTACAGGCTTTGTAATTCAGCAAGTATCCGTTAACCATCTCTGCCGCACCAAAAGTGAAGTGCTAAAACTGCAGCTGAAAACACGACAGACAAGGTGGCTGCTCCCCTAGGACTTCCCGGCTAGTGACTGTAAAGTAAGTCCAGGCGCAGACCACAGACAGGAGACATGTGAGAGTAATGGGGAGAACATGAGATGGGGAGGTGAGGGAGGGACTCCCAGGGGAGCTGACACCGATGACGACGGAACATCCCAGGCAGAGGGCACAGCCAGTGCAAAGGCTCAGCAGTAGGAAGCTCTCGTGCGTCTGAGGGGCGGGAGGGCAGCAAGCCAGGGGGAGGCGCTGTCCTACCCACTGGAGGCGGTCTGCCTGACCCAGCTCCTCCCTGAGGGGCCTCCAGCACAGGGCAGAGTTTGATTTCAATCTAAAAGAAGCAAGAAGCTAGAAAGCGTTTGGGGGGTGGGGGGTGGGGGGTGGTGGGGAGAGGTTGTTGTTTTGTTCGTTTGTTCGTTCTGGGTTTTGTTTTGTTTTGTTTTGTTCAAAAAGATGTATTTATTTACTTTTTTTTTTTGGCTGTGGTGAGTCTTCGTAGCACCAGGCTTTCCCTCATTGCCTGGAGCAAGGGCTACTCTTCGTTGTGGTGCTTGAGTCTCTCGTTGTGGCGGCTTCTCTTGCTGCAGAGCACGGGCTCTAGGGTGTGAGGGCTTCAGTAGTTGCAGCATGTGGGCTCAGTAGTCATGGCCCCTGGGCTCCAGAGCACAGGCTCAACAGTAGTGGCTCATGGCTTCATTGCTCTGCAGCATGTAGGATCTTGCCCGAGCAGGGATTGAACCTGTGTCCCTTGCATTGCAAGGTGGATTCTTAACCACTGGACCACCCAGGGATGCCCTAGAAACCTGATGCTTGAGATGACCTATTTTACATGTTTGAAAGTTTCCTCTCACTTCTGAGTGGACATGCCTAGGAATTCTCCCCCGCTTCCAACCCTTACATCTGTCTCAGTGGAAAACCATTCTTGGGTTCCTACACAGAAACTTCTAGAACCATTGCACCCCACAAACTCAGAGAGAGCTCAGCACCCTCTGTCAGGTGTTTCCCCAGCCCATCCTTGGCCTCCGGGCTCTTCTGGTTTCTGGCCTGGGAAACTTCAAGACACCGAACAGTCCTTTGACCTTTGTTTCTACAACTTCTACTCCCCTCTGTTCCTCCTACTCCTTTCAAGTAAACCCAGCTGCATTTTTAAAAAATAGGAGCCACTTCAAGACAGCCCTTCTCCTTCCCTTGTATGTGGAGAACCAAGGCTGGGGGGGGGGGGGGGGGTCCAGAGCCTTTCTCTCTTTCCCCGTTGGAACCTTCTGGATTTGGGGCAGGTAGGAAGTCAGTGAGTTCCAGGTTTCAGACACAATACTCTGTGCACCTTCACGCCTTCCACGGTGGGGAATGCCAACCAGGGCAAGGTCTTCCAGGAGCGCCCCCCACAGGGCTGGACTCCACCTACACGCCTGCAGCACACCCTCCCTTTCGGCTCTGTGGTCCTCCCAGCACTTCCTGGAGGGTCCTGACTCCACACCGTTCCAGGCTTTCCCTCTAGCACCTGGCTCCTCACCTGTGATCACCACATGTGCGCCACGCTTTCCTGCCCAGCTCACTTGCTGGCCAAGGGTCTGCCCTGACCGCTGCCGACCACCCTGGCTTTAGGAGGGGGGCTCCTGGGCATCCAGTCTCTGTTAAGTCCCTGCAGTATTGCAGCTTCTCATACTCTTGCTGCAGAGCACGGGCTCTAGGGTGTGAGGGCTTCAGTAGTTGCAGCATGTGGGCTCAGTAGTCATGGCCCCTGGGCTCCAGAGCACAGGCTCAACAGTAGTGGCTCATGGCTTCATTGCTCTGCAGCATGTAGGATCTTGCCCGAGCAGGATTGAACCTGTGTCCCTTGCATTGCAAGGTGGATTCTTAACCACTGGACCACCCAGGGATGCCCTAGAAACCTGATGCTTGAGATGACCTATTTTACATGTTTGAAAGTTTCCTCTCACTTCTGAGTGGACATGCCTAGGAATTCTCCCCCGCTTCCAACCCTTACATCTGTCTCAGTGGAAAACCATTCTTGGGTTCCTACACAGAAACTTCTAGAACCATTGCACCCCACAAACTCAGAGAGAGCTCAGCACCCTCTGTCAGGTGTTTCCCCAGCCCATCCTTGGCCTCCGGGCTCTTCTGGTTTCTGGCCTGGGAAACTTCAAGACACCGAACAGTCCTTTGACCTTTGTTTCTACAACTTCTACTCCCCTCTGTTCCTCCTACTCCTTTCAAGTAAACCCAGCTGCATTTTTAAAAAATAGGAGCCACTTCAAGACAGCCCTTCTCCTTCCCTTGTATGTGGAGAACCAAGGCTGGGGGGGGGGGGGTGGTCCAGAGCCTTTCTCTCTTTCCCCGTTGGAACCTTCTGGATTTGGGGCAGGTAGGAAGTCAGTGAGTTCCAGGTTTCAGACACAATACTCTGTGCACCTTCACGCCTTCCACGGTGGGGAATGCCAACCAGGGCAAGGTCTTCCAGGAGCGCCCCCCACAGGGCTGGACTCCACCTACACGCCTGCAGCACACCCTCCCTTTCGGCTCTGTGGTCCTCCCAGCACTTCCTGGAGGGTCCTGACTCCACACCGTTCCAGGCTTTCCCTCTAGCACCTGGCTCCTCACCTGTGATCACCACATGAGCGCCACGCTTTCCCTGCCCAGCGCTCACTTGCTGGCCAAGGGGTCTGCCCTGACCGCTGCCGACCACCCTGGCTTTAAGGGGCCCCCTACGGGAGCCCTGCCCCAGCTCCCTGGGGAAACATCAGACCATCTCTCTGAGATCCTGTCTCTGTTAAGTCCCTGCAGTATTGCAGCTTCTCATACTGGATCCCTCCTGTTGAGAAACAACTCCCTCACCTCCAACCCCCTGCTCCCGTCTTAGGAGACCATCGGCCTCCTCCTCCTCTCTTTCATCTTGGTTTCCGAGCTCAACCTGCCCTTAGGAAATCCCTCTGTTTCTCCCACTCCATCCCCGTGTCTTCCTTCAATCTACTTTCCTGTTTCCATGTTTCAATGTATTCCTGTTTCTCTATGAGTTATTAAATGAACCTTTTCTTTAAAAAAAAAATAAGAAGGGGATTTCTTACTTCTTGTTCAGCGCCATCTGAACTGAAAACAAAGTGAAAGACAGTTGAAACTGAAAGTGCCTAATGTCATAAAAATGTTTACTTAAAAAAAAAAAAACTTTTGGGCTTCCCTGGTGGTCCAGTGGGTAAGGACACTGCCTTGCAGTGCAAGGGGCGCCGGTTCGAGCCCTGGCCTGGGAGGATCCCAGTCCGATGTGTCCAACTACCAAGTCAAAGCTCTGGAGCGTGTGCACCCAGAGCCGGTGCTCTGCAGTGAGAGAGGCCACTGCGATGACAGGCCTACATAGGCCAAAGAACAAAGATGGATGAAAATAGATAAATGAAAGACCAATAGAAGTGGCCAGAGAAAAAGAAAAAAAGAACTTTTGGTTAAGGTTTAACGTAGATTCAGCAACACGGGTAAAGGACAGTAATCTTCAACATCCAGCTGTATACAGACAGTGCTTATAACCACCTCTCCCATTAAGACAGAGCCTTTCCTGCCCCCAGAAAATCCTCCTGCTGCTTCCTGTCAGCAACCATCCTTCCCAAAGTGAATCCTCTGCTGACCGCGTCCGCCACTAATTTCAGCACAAAATTTAATTCCTGTCTTAGTCCTTGAATGGTAAAACTCCACTGAGTTTTCCCTGTCTCCGTTTATAAGAGACAACATGTAACAACTTATCTCCTAAACAATAAGGACCTTCATGCTCTTTTTGTCTGGCTGCCACAAAGCCCTTTCCTATCCTTTGTGGTTAAAACCTCTGAAGCACATAACTAAGATCAGAGCTGATGAAATACAGCTCCCTGGAGGCACCTGAGACGTGTCCCTCCCTTGGAGGGTGGCTGGCTCATCGCATCCTGCCCCGGCCTTTGCAGCTTTTCCTATTGGGTGTCCCCCAGTCTTGGACACACCGGAAGGTTGACCCCAACCTGTGCCCTCTCCCTGGCCACCATTCCAAACAGTCACGAGCGCCAGAGTGTAGGACTCTCTTTTTAAAAGATTTATTTATTAATTTCAGGGGAGCAGGTTGGGGAGAGAGGGGGGCTGGTGGGCCACTTCTATTGGTCTTTTCATTTATCTATTTTTCATCCGTCTTTGTTCTTTGGCTCCTGTGGGCCTCCCATCACGGTGGCCTCTGTCGTCGCAGAGCACCGGCTCTGGGCGCCTGCGCTCCAGAGCTGCGGCTCGGTAATTGGACACATTGGTCCAGCCACTCCGTGGCACGTGGGATCTTCCCAGGCCAGGGATCGAACCGGCGCCCCTTGCACTGCAAGGCGGTGTCCTTACCCACTGGACCACCAGGGAAGCCCAGTGTGGGACTCTTAACTCCGCACCTTCTTCCTGTGCCCAGCACTGTGTAAAGGCCCCCAAATGTCAGATTCTTTTTTTTTTTGGTAGTTTGTTTGGAATGTGCCTGTCTCTGCATTTGAGACTCACAGACTCCAGTCTTGAATGAGCAACAGAAGTGGAGGGAAGGTGGTTTTATAAAATGGAAAAATTCTTCTGGATTTGGCATTCAATGCTTAGTACTCCAAAAATCCCACACAGGAAAACTGGCTAGCGCCCAGTTTTTGTGCCCGCCCAGTGATTCTCAACCCTGATTGGGCATCAGAATCACAGGCGTCCTTGGAGACATGCCCTCCACTTCCTCAGCCCCACTCGGGTGGGGCGCGCGACTCAGGCGTTACCTCTGTTCACAGGCTCCAGGCGATGCTGGTGGCAGCCAGGCCAGTGACGCTGAGAATAAAGAAGTCCGTGGGGGACTTCCTGACCCCAGGCCCAAGAGTCTACTTATCTCCTAAACAATAAGGACCTTCATGCTCTTTTTGTCTGGCTGCCACAAAGCCCTTTCCTATCCTTTGTGGTTAAAACCTCTGAAGCACATAACTAAGATCAGAGCTGATGAAATACAGCTCCCTGGAGGCACCTGAGACGTGTCCCTCCCTTGGAGGGTGGCTGGCTCATCGCATCCTGCCCCGGCCTTTGCAGCTTTTCCTATTGGGTGTCCCCCAGTCTTGGACACACCGGAAGGTTGACCCCAACCTGTGCCCTCTCCCTGGCCACCATTCCAAACAGTCACGAGCGCCAGAGTGTAGGACTCTCTTTTTAAAAGATTTATTTATTAATTTCAGGGGAGCAGGTTGGGGAGAGAGGGGGGCTGGTGGGCCACTTCTATTGGTCTTTTCATTTATCTATTTTTCATCCGTCTTTGTTCTTTGGCTCCTGTGGGCCTCCCATCACGGTGGCCTCTGTCGTCGCAGAGCACCGGCTCTGGGCGCCTGCGCTCCAGAGCTGCGGCTCGGTAATTGGACACATTGGTCCAGCCACTCCGTGGCACGTGGGATCTTCCCAGGCCAGGGATCGAACCGGCGCCCCTTGCACTGCAAGGCGGTGTCCTTACCCACTGGACCACCAGGGAAGCCCAGTGTGGGACTCTTAACTCCGCACCTTCTTCCTGTGCCCAGCACTGTGTAAAGGCCCCCAAATGTCAGATTCTTTTTTTTTTTGGTAGTTTGTTTGGAATGTGCCTGTCTCTGCATTTGAGACTCACAGACTCCAGTCTTGAATGAGCAACAGAAGTGGAGGGAAGGTGGTTTTATAAAATGGAAAAATTCTTCTGGATTTGGCATTCAATGCTTAGTACTCCAAAAATCCCACACAGGAAAACTGGCTAGCGCCCAGTTTTTGTGCCCGCCCAGTGATTCTCAACCCTGATTGGGCATCAGAATCACAGGCGTCCTTGGAGACATGCCCTCCACTTCCTCAGCCCCACTCGGGTGGGGCGCGCGACTCAGGCGTTACCTCTGTTCACAGGCTCCAGGCGATGCTGGTGGCAGCCAGGCCAGTGACGCTGAGAATAAAGAAGTCCGTGGGGGACTTCCTGACCCCAGGAAACTAATCTCTCTCTGTCTGGACAGCCCAAGAGTCTAGCCAAAGGCTGTCGTGACCCCTACAATTAATCTATTTTCTGGCTAATCACAGCCACAGCCTGTGAGCCCAGCCAAAGCCACTCAACCCACTGTGATCACATACAGCTGCTGTGGCCACACAGGCCAAGGGCCTCTTCTCGTTCTTTTGAACTCTCAGTGAATCTGGGGGCTGTAAATGTCACCTGGAGGCCGGTGACTCCCAAGTCTAAAGTCCAAGCATCGCCTTCACTACCGCCCACAGTTCCAGGCTCCCGCACACATGGCCTCTCTGACAGCTTTACACCCCCCTCTATTCCGGCAGCCGGGGCCATCTCCGCCGAGCAGACCCAACCCAGCTCCCCCCAGCCCCGGCTTCTCAGCCTTGCCCGGCTCAGAAATGGCCCTACCATCCACCCAAGCTCAAGCCCAAACTGATGCTTCCCTTTGTCCTCCCCACCCTCCCCTGACCCATCAGCAAGCCCCGTCTCTGCTACCATATGCTGGCTGCTTCCTTTCCCTCTCTCTCTGGCTTGTCTAGATCCCAGCCCCTGTTGTTCACTAGTGGAGAGATGAAACGAACCTCCTGGCCCCCTCCTTCCACCCTTGCTCCCCTCGGTCTCTTCTCTACTCAGAAAACACTATGGGATTCTAATTCACATGCCATAAAATTCATCCATTTAGAGTATACAATTCATGTTTCTTAGTATATTTACGAGTTGTACAGCATAACCAGAATCTAATTTTAGGCCACTGAATACCCTCAAAAAAGCTGTATCCATTAGCACATCCTTTCTCCTCCCCTTTCCCCAGTCCTGCCCCGGGCAACCACTAATGTACCTTCTGTCTCTGTGGATCTATCTGCCCATTCTGGACGTTTCACATAAATGGAATCAGACAATGCGTGGTCTCTGTGTCTGGCTTCTTTCATTCAGCATCATGTTTTTGAGGTTGGTTCACGCTGTAGCATACTTCAGTGCGTCACTCCTTTTAATTGCTGAATAAAACCCATTGTTTGGCTAAACCACATTTTGTTTATCCACTCATCAATAGAAATCTGGGTTATTTCTCTTTTTTTGACTATTAAAAAGGCCTTTTCAAAAACAAATCACGGAGACGTCTCACAGGGTCCAGTGGCTAAGACTCTCTGCTCCAGATATAGGGGAGGCGCGGGTTTGATCCCTGGTCCGGGAACTGGATTCCATGTGCACAACTAAGAGTTCAAACGCTGCAATTAAAGATTCCATGTGCTGCAAGGAAGACGGAAGATCCCACGAGCCGGAACTAAGGTTCAGCACAGCCAAATAAATGAGTAAAATAAAGTCACATGTCATTCCCCTGCTTACAGCCTTGTGATGGCTTCCCGTCATATCGAAGTGAAACCTTTGCCATAGTCCGCAGGACTCTTGATGAAACGACCCCAGCCTCTGTCATCAACCTTTTCTCCCAACTCTCTACCAGTAACTCACACTGCCTTCTTCCTGCTTCTTGAACGTCCCGGTTCTCAGCCTTGCCGGCTCAGAAATGGCCCTACCATCCACCCAAGCTCAAGCCCAAACTGATGCTTCCCTTTGTCCTCCCACCTCCCTTACCCATCAGCAAGCCCCGTCTCTGCTACCATATGCTGGCTGCTTCCTTTCCCTCTCTCTCTGGCTTGTCTAGATCCCAGCCCCTGTTGTTCACTAGTGGAGAGATGAAACGAACCTCCTGGCCCCCTCCTTCCACCCTTGCTCCCCTCGGTCTCTTCTCTACTCAGAAAACACTATGGGATTCTAATTCACATGCCATAAAATTCATCCATTTAGAGTATACAATTCATGTTTCTTAGTATATTTACGAGTTGTACAGCATAACCAGAATCTAATTTTAGGCCACTGAATACCCTCAAAAAAGCTGTATCCATTAGCACATCCTTTCTCCTCCCCTTTCCCCAGTCCTGCCCCGGGCAACCACTAATGTACCTTCTGTCTCTGTGGATCTATCTGCCCATTCTGGACGTTTCACATAAATGGAATCAGACAATGCGTGGTCTCTGTGTCTGGCTTCTTTCATTCAGCATCATGTTTTTGAGGTTGGTTCACGCTGTAGCATACTTCAGTGCGTCACTCCTTTTAATTGCTGAATAAAACCCATTGTTTGGCTAAACCACATTTTGTTTATCCACTCATCAATAGAAATCTGGGTTATTTCTCTTTTTTTGACTATTAAAAAGGCCTTTTCAAAAACAAATCACGGAGACGTCTCACAGGGTCCAGTGGCTAAGACTCTCTGCTCCAGATATAGGGGAGGCGCGGGTTTGATCCCTGGTCCGGGAACTGGATTCCATGTGCACAACTAAGAGTTCAAACGCTGCAATTAAAGATTCCATGTGCTGCAAGGAAGACGGAAGATCCCACGAGCCGGAACTAAGGTTCAGCACAGCCAAATAAATGAGTAAAATAAAGTCACATGTCATTCCCCTGCTTACAGCCTTGTGATGGCTTCCCGTCATATCGAAGTGAAACCTTTGCCATAGTCCGCAGGACTCTTGATGAAACGACCCCAGCCTCTGTCATCAACCTTTTCTCCCAACTCTCTACCAGTAACTCACACTGCCTTCTTCCTGCTTCTTGAACGCACCAAGCTTGTCTCTACCTCCGGGCCTTCGAACTAGCTGGCTTCTCTTCTCTTGGCCGGGGATGTCCTTGCCTCGATTCTCCAAAAAGCTGGCCCCTTCTTCTCACTCAGGCTGCAGTGGAAATAAGAACTACTCACTGGCATCACCTGCCCCTGCCTGTGTCACCCCGCGCCACCTCCTCTTACCCCTTCCTGCTCACCCTTATCTGAAATCATCCTCTCCACGTGCTCATCATCTCTCTCCTCCTACTAGAATATTCAGCTCCGAGGGAGGAGGTACCCAGTCTTCTGGCACCAGCACAGGGTAGGTCCTCAGTTTGTTGAGAGGCCCGTGGGGTCCAGGCAGGTAAAGTCACTCCCACAATGGCAGCAGAAACCTCCGTCTTTCCAAGTGATACTTTGCTCCCGTGTGGGCCTTTCACTGGCTGCCAAGATGTTAGTGCTGGGTGTGAGGAAAATCACCACTCTGACTCTCCAAGGTCCCAGACCACAGGAGACCAGTGACCTCCAAAACTCAGGCCCAGCTGGACATCTGCTCTGTGACGCTTCCCTTGACCCCTCCTGACAGTCAAGGGGACCCTCCTCTGCATACATCCCCTCTCACCAGGCACCCCCCTCGGGGGAGTCAGAGTTTCTGCTGACTCGTCTAGAAGGCCAGTGACCCCGGCCCTTGTCTCCTCCACTGTACTCAGGCGTGAGCCTGGAAACCCCACCTTGGGGGTGCAGTGCACAGAGTGGGAGCCCCCCACCTGCTGCTTCCAGACGCCTCGATGCCAGAGCAGAACAGGGCTCCAAGTCTGTGGAAGACAGAACCTTGTGCCTGCCTGCCCGCCTCTCTCCCTGACCTTGCTCATCTCTCAGGGTCCAAGACACTGACCTTCACTGCTCAGCTAAGTGCTTCGAGGACTCTGCTTTCTCTAGACCTATCCAGTCGAGTAAACCCAGGGTGGGGCTATACCCAAGCGGAGTAAAGAGTGGGCAGTCCGGGCATCAGAGCAAGGGCCCTTTGGGGCCCCAGGCAGAGGGGTGAACTTGGAGCCATATGGGAACGTGAATGAATTGGGGACAAACTGGGCTGCTCTGTAGTAGAGGAACCCCCGCTGAAGAAGAGGAGTGGGACTGATGGGGCCACGATTGGGGAACCAGTGAATTTTGTCCACCTGACTCTCATTGGCTCTGGAGAGATAGGGGCTGGGTGGGGGGGTGGACTTGCCACAACAGGTGCAGCTCAGGAGCAGACAAGACCCAGGGGAAGCCGAGACAGGAGCAATTCTATGGGCTCGTAGCTCCAGCAGGAATGGTTATGCTGTGTGTCCATCCTTCACGTTATTCAGCCCGGGAGAGATGCTGTCCACACCGGTTTCCCTCCTAGAACCAGTGACCCCAGACCCTTCTTTTCCATATCTGTCTAACTGTGCCTCCAAAGGCTTGAGGGCTCGACTCCCCTATTCCTCTGACTGTAACCCCTCCCAGAGGGTTGAGGCCACAGGACTGGCCAAGTGACTGCTGGTTGGCTTGAAAGCTCAGGCCCAGCTGGACATCTGCTCTGTGACGCTTCCCTTGACCCCTCCTGACAGTCAAGGGGACCCTCCTCTGCATACATCCCCTCTCACCAGGCACCCCCCTCGGGGGAGTCAGAGTTTCTGCTGACTCGTCTAGAAGGCCAGTGACCCCGGCCCTTGTCTCCTCCACTGTACTCAGGCGTGAGCCTGGAAACCCCACCTTGGGGGTGCAGTGCACAGAGTGGGAGCCCCCCACCTGCTGCTTCCAGACGCCTCGATGCCAGAGCAGAACAGGGCTCCAAGTCTGTGGAAGACAGAACCTTGTGCCTGCCTGCCCGCCTCTCTCCCTGACCTTGCTCATCTCTCAGGGTCCAAGACACTGACCTTCACTGCTCAGCTAAGTGCTTCGAGGACTCTGCTTTCTCTAGACCTATCCAGTCGAGTAAACCCAGGGTGGGGCTATACCCAAGCGGAGTAAAGAGTGGGCAGTCCGGGCATCAGAGCAAGGGCCCTTTGGGGCCCCAGGCAGAGGGGTGAACTTGGAGCCATATGGGAACGTGAATGAATTGGGGACAAACTGGGCTGCTCTGTAGTAGAGGAACCCCCGCTGAAGAAGAGGAGTGGGACTGATGGGGCCACGATTGGGGAACCAGTGAATTTTGTCCACCTGACTCTCATTGGCTCTGGAGAGATAGGGGCTGGGTGGGGGGGTGGACTTGCCACAACAGGTGCAGCTCAGGAGCAGACAAGACCCAGGGGAAGCCGAGACAGGAGCAATTCTATGGGCTCGTAGCTCCAGCAGGAATGGTTATGCTGTGTGTCCATCCTTCACGTTATTCAGCCCGGGAGAGATGCTGTCCACACCGGTTTCCCTCCTAGAACCAGTGACCCCAGACCCTTCTTTTCCATATCTGTCTAACTGTGCCTCCAAAGGCTTGAGGGCTCGACTCCCCCTATTCCCTCTGACTGTAACCCCTCCCAGAGAGGGGGTTGAGGCCACAGGACTGGCCAAGTGACTGCTGGTTGGCTTGAAAGCTCAGCTGAAAGCCTGGACATTCTCACATCTGAGATAAGAGGTTTCTGGGAAACTGGGATGAGTTCCCTTCTCCTGAGTGATGGTCTAGATGCCATATGTTTTTAAACTCTTAACCTGGAACTCCTTAAATGCGGTGGGTAGATGAGATGACTAGAGCTGAAGCCAGCTTTCTTAAGAAGTTCTCTATTTCCCTGCCTTTCTCTTTCCTCCTGGAATAAACTAAAGCAAATGCCAAGGGGCAGCTGGGAAAGTGATCACTGGCTAGTCTGCTCCTTCTCTTTAGATCTTAGACTTTAAGCTCACAGACCCTCTGCCAATCTTTCTCTAAGATCTTTATTTTTTTAAATTAATTAACAATTTAATTCATTTTAAAACATAAGACCAGAGATTCCACTTGCTTCTCTGATGGATCCCCAAAGCCCAGAAGAGAGCATAGAAGACCCTCAACAACTATTTGTGGAATGGGTGAACATTCCCATTCTAAAGGATGAGAAGGCCATGGCCAACATGCCACGTACCTTGGTGCAGCCTCCACTTGCTGCCACTACCAAATACCACCCTTGCCCACTCAGGAGGTGCCAAAGAGTTCCTGTGGGGCTCCCCTTGCCTACAACTTCCCTGCTGGCTCAAGGTTCTTCCCTGCTCTGCCCCGGTCCCTGGCTTGCAGGCAGGCCCTCCGGGGAAGGATGTGCACCAGCAGGAAATTGCTAAGGCCTGAGCTGATGTCTCCCCAAAGCTGGGTCCCAAGATTGACCCTTTTTCCAGAGGTTCACCGACCTGAGTCAACTCTTTCAAGTCCACCCCTCCACCCCTAGAAACCCCTTGCGCTTTGAGAGACATATCCATCCCAATTCCAGCCATATCTCTCCAGCCCTGGGCTGCTGAGACCAGTGGAGTGTCTATATCTTTAACAAAAATCAAGCGTAATAAGTAAACTGCCTTTGAAGCAAGTGCCTTCAAGCTGTGGTGCTGAAGAAGACTCTTGAGAGTCCCTTGGACAGCAAGGAGATCAAACCAGTCAATCCTAAAGGAAGTCAGCCCTGAATATTCATTGAAAGGACTGAGGCTGAGGCTGAGGCTCCAATACTTTGGGCACCTGATGTGAGGAGCTGTCTCATTGGAAAAGACCCTGATGCTGGGAAAAATAGAAGGCAGAAGGAGAAGGGGGCAATAGATGATGAGATGGTTGGATGGCATCACTGACTCAATGGACATGAGTTTAAGCAAATTCCGGGAGATGGTGGAGGACAGGGAAGCCTGACGTGCTGCAGTCCATGGGGTCACAAAGAGTCGGACACAACTGAGTGAATGAAATGAATAAGTAGGAGTAATCTGGCAAAGAAAACTTCCCTCATTTATTTTCCAGGGGCCTTAACTCATCAATCTACCCTCTAGCCTGCTTTGTGCTCTGTTAGCTTTGCTTCCTGATAGAACAGAATTCGGTTTTCTAATAGCATCTGTCGTATGTAGGGCGTCCCCAAACATCAGCAGTAATGAGTTGGAAGTGGCACAGTTGGACGCCTTCAGACATCAACACCAGATGTCAGGCCTCGGTGGGCTTCTCGGAGGATGAGGGGCAGAGAGCTGGAACTCTTGGTCCCTGGGAGTCAGTCATTCAAAAGACTGGTCCACTATGCACCAGGTCATGTAGGGGCACTGGGAAGGCAGGGTCCTGCCCGCATGTCACTGTCATGGCTGGTTACCCATGAAGGACAGAAGCAGTGGTAGAGACTAGCCCCTCCCCACGACCCTGTCGGCTGGACCACACCCTGGAAGGCAACATGGCAAGAGATTTGGACTCAGGTAGACCTGGATGCCAGGGCTCAAAGTCCTCGATTTTACTTTATTACTATTATTATTACTATTTTGACCCTGCCTCATGGCTTGTAGGATCAGTAATTGTGGCTTAACAGATCAGGAATCAAACCTGGGTCCCAGCATGCTCGGTTGTGTCTAATTCCTTGTGACCCCAGGGACTGTAGCCTGCCAGGCTCCTCTGTCCATGGACTTTTCCAGGCAAGACTAGTGGACTGGGTTACCATTTCCCACTCCAGGGAATCTTCCTGACCCAGGGATCAGACCTACGTCTCTTGCATCTCCTACATTGCAGGCAGATTCTTTTTTATTTATTTTTATTTTTTAATATTTTGTTGTATTTCTCTTCATTAGTTGCTTGAGGCAGGCAGATTCTTTGCCACGGCACCACCTGGGAAGCCTCTAACCACTGGACACCTTCAAGGAATTCCCAGGCTCCTCAATTTTAAAATGAGGCAAACAAGCCTCATTAACTCATTACCTAGTGGCTTGAGGCCAAAATGGGATGGTAGGAATTGCCTGTCTCCAAGTTCAGCACACTGGGCGTGCTAACTACCGATCAAATTCTCCCTGACACCCCAGACCTGAGAGGCACCCTGCCCTGGGGCGGGCAGCGATCTCCAAAGACAGGGCTGCTGCTCCCAGGGCCCCAGGTTCTTGTCCAGAGGCTTTGGCAGCTGCTGCCCTCTCGTGGGGAAGTGCAGGCACAGCCATCCCAGGATTCCTGGGGCCCTTGATAATAACGGAAGAGAAGTCCGGTGGAATCAAGGTTTCTGGGGACTTGAAAGTACTTCCTCAAACTCCACTCGCCTCTATTACCACGTTCTTCCTCCAAGTGTTGTCCTCCAGAAAAAACATTCCAGTGGCCAGGCTAGGTCCAGCAGGGGAGGCAGGTAACTCAGCGGGCCTTGCCTGTGCCTGGGGGCTGCTATTCCTATCCGTCTGGGGAATTTGGTCCTCACCACAGCCCACTGGTGGCTTAGAGGGTAAACAATCCTCCCGCAATGCGGGAGACCTGAATTCAATCCCTGGACAGGGAAGATTCCCTGGAGAAGAGAATGGCAACCCACTCCAGTATACTTGCCTGGAGAATTCCATGGACAGAGGACCCTAATGGGCTATACTCCGCGGGCCAAGGAGTTGGACATGACTGAGCGATTAACACTTGCACTTTCACAGCCCACAGAAGGGCCTCTTTGTATCCTCCTACGGAACCCTGGACCCCACAGGTGAGGGTTCGGGGCTGCCTGTGAAGTTCCAGTCCTAATGAATTTGCAGAGGTGGCCTTCCAGTAGGACTGTTACAGGAATAGGGAGAGGTGGACTCGGCAGTTTTCTGTTTCAACATGACTGGAGACATTTTAGAAAGCAAGTGGGATAAGGGCGAGGGTGGGATCGGGGGAGGCTGAAATGGCAGAGGGTGGGTACTCGACCCGGTACCCGGCCCTCCTCTGGCCTCTCTCACATCTCCCAGTGCCCCGCCAGCCGCGGCGGGACACAGATGCCCGGGGGGATCTGGGGGGATGCAGTGCAAGAAGGAGACACCGCGTGGCAGGAAGCGGCGCGTGGAGCAGGAGTCCGGCGCCCCTCGCTGACCCGTGAGCCGCCGCCGCCGCCGCCGCGCGCCCGACCCCGCGCCCCTCGCGCCCCTCGCGCCCCGCCCCGCCCCCGGGCCCGCCCCGGCCCCGCCCGCGCCCGCGCCGCCGCCGGCCCGCGTCCCCGCCGCCCCGCCCGGAGCCGCCGCCAGCCGCCGCCATGGGCCGGACCCGGCCGGGCGAGCGCGGGCCCCCCGCTCCCGGCCCCGCCGCGCCGCCCGCGCCCCTGCCGCGCCGCGCCCGCGCCCTGGCGCTGCTCGGAGCGCTACTCGCCGCCGCCGCGGCCGCCGCCGCCGCCCGGGCCTTCGCCCGCTACACCGAGGCCCAGGCGGCCGCGAGGCAGGTCCGAGTCTGCGAGGAGGGCGCGGCGGCCGGGGCGCTCGAGGGGGCCCGGGGCGGCGGGGCTCCCAGAGGCGCAGGGCTCCGTGGGGCCGGGGGCCGGGCCGGGCCGGGGCGGGGGCGCAGGAAGGGCAGCCCGACCCGAGGGGGACGCGGCCGGAGGAGCGGGAGGGCGGCGAGGAAGGAAAACGGGGATCCAGGGGTCGGGTGGGCTCGGAAGGACTGATGGAGGTGAGAGAACTGGCCGGATGGGAGGCCGGGGCTGGGCCAGGCGGCCGGGGACCATGACTAGGACAGTTCACCGCAGACAAAGCGAAGAGCTGGGACCGGGGCATCTGGACGGCGGGGCGGGAGCGCTGGGACGGTGGGGAGGGGAGGCCAGCGAGGAGGATGGGTGGACAAGAGGGTGGCCCTGGATGGACCCGAGAGAAGGCGGGCACTCGGAGAGTGGACAGTGGATGGAGGCTTGGAGTGAAACAGGGACCAGGAGGGTGGGACGAGGGACTGGGGCTCGGCGGGCAGCGGTGGCGTCTGAGAGATGCCTGGGAGGTGGGCTGCGAGACACGGTAAGGTGGACTCGGCAGTTTTCTGTTTCAACATGACTGGAGACATTTTAGAAAGCAAGTGGGATAAGGGCGAGGGTGGGATCGGGGGAGGCTGAAATGGCAGAGGGTGGGTACTCGACCCGGTACCCGGCCCTCCTCTGGCCTCTCTCACATCTCCCAGTGCCCCGCCAGCCGCGGCGGGACACAGATGCCCGGGGGGATCTGGGGGGATGCAGTGCAAGAAGGAGACACCGCGTGGCAGGAAGCGGCGCGTGGAGCAGGAGTCCGGCGCCCCTCGCTGACCCGTGAGCCGCCGCCGCCGCCGCCGCGCGCCCGACCCGCGCCCCTCGCGCCCTCGCGCCCGCCCCGCCCCCGGGCCCGCCCCGGCCCCGCCCGCGCCCGCGCCGCCGCCGGCCCGCGTCCCCGCCGCCCCGCCCGGAGCCGCCGCCAGCCGCCGCCATGGGCCGGACCCGGCCGGGCGAGCGCGGGCCCCGCTCCCGGCCCCGCCGCGCCGCCCGCGCCCCTGCCGCGCCGCGCCCGCGCCCTGGCGCTGCTCGAGCGCTACTCGCCGCCGCCGCGGCCGCCGCCGCCGCCCGGGCCTTCGCCCGCTACACCGAGGCCCAGGCGGCCGCGAGGCAGGTCCGAGTCTGCGAGGAGGGCGCGGCGGCCGGGGCGCTCGAGGGGGCCCGGGGCGGCGGGGCTCCCAGAGGCGCAGGGCTCCGTGGGGCCGGGGGCCGGGCCGGGCCGGGGCGGGGGCGCAGGAAGGGCAGCCCGACCCGAGGGGGACGCGGCCGGAGGAGCGGGAGGGCGGCGAGGAAGGAAAACGGGGATCCAGGGGTCGGGTGGGCTCGGAAGGACTGATGGAGGTGAGAGAACTGGCCGGATGGGAGGCCGGGGCTGGGCCAGGCGGCCGGGGACCATGACTAGGACAGTTCACCGCAGACAAAGCGAAGAGCTGGGACCGGGGCATCTGGACGGCGGGGCGGGAGCGCTGGGACGGTGGGGAGGGGAGGCCAGCGAGGAGGATGGGTGGACAAGAGGGTGGCCCTGGATGGACCCGGAGAGAAGGCGGGCACTCGGAGAGTGGACAGTGGATGGAGGCTTGGAGTGAAACAGGGACCAGGAGGGGTGGGACGAGGGACTGGGGCTCGGGCGGGCAGCGGTGGCGTCTGGAGAGATGCCTGGGAGGTGGGCTGCGAGACACGGTAAGGTGCTGGCGGGAGCTGCTCCCCCCACCGGTTTGGGATACCAGTTGGGTATCCAGCGGCTCAGCCCAGCCGCCTCCTCCCAAGCAGGATTCAGCGCTGAAAGCCCTGGGGACAGAAGGCCTCTTCCTGTTCTCGTCTCTGGACGCTGACCGGGACATGTACATCAGCCCCGAGGAGTTCAAGCCCATCGCGGAGAAGCTGACAGGTACCGGGAGGGGCTGAGGACTCCGGAGGAGGGGCCTGGGGCACCGCCCTCTGGTTCTTGCTCCGTGTCTGCTCAGCGGGAGGGCTGCCTGGAGGAGGAGGATGGTGGGTCCTGGCAGCCCTGGGGTTCAGAGATACTTTCTGGTTGGTGCTATGGGCACGCTGTTGCAGCGTGAGTACTCACACACGCACGTAAGCCTGCTCTCCTCACCTGTGAGTATTACAAGTTAACATTCTCCGACCACCTCCTCAGGACCACACATCACTTTAAACACCTCTTGAGTTATCTCTTGAATCTTTGCAGTGCCGGTGAGATGGACGCTGTCCTGATCCTCATGTGTATGGTCTGGGAGACCGAGGAGCAGGAAGGCTCACCAGCTTGCCCAGGATGGAAAGGTGCAGAGCCAGGATTAGGGGACTGCTTGTCTTCAGGTCCTGCACCAGCTCATTTAAGGATTAGAGACAATGTCTGTAAAGGACCCAATATGCAGTAGATAATCATGGCGTGGCGTGGCATGCGTGCTCAGTCATGTCTGACTCTTTGCCAACCTATGGACTGTAGCCTGCCAGGTTCCACCATCCATAGCATTTTCCAGACAAGAATACTGGCGTGGGTTGCCATTTCCTCCTCCAGAGGATCTTCCTAACCCAGGGATTAAGCCTGAGTCTCCCGGGTCTCCTGCATTAGCAAACAGATTTTTTTTTTTTTTTTACCACTGTGCCGCCTGGGAACTCCAGATAGTCAATAGACAGCAGTTATTACTACTAAATATTAAATTCTGCTTGAGAGCTGTCGATTCCTATCCCACTGTGTTACCCATTTTCGCCTGGTTGTAATCTGATTTTTGTTGTAGAGATGAGGAGCGGAAGCGTTCTAATGAATTATGAAATGCCTTTCTCACCGCTCCATCACCACCATACCCTCTGTGTCCAGATCTTGTGACGTTTTTTGAACTTGTCATCTTGAGCATCTACTTGGTACCCAGACGGCCTGGTGTAAGTAGGTCAATAGATGGGAGAGAGACGCCAGCTGCTCTCAGGCAAGCAAACACCAGAGGTCCAAGATGGGCTTTCTGCGTCTTAGATTGGGTCGTGTGGGTCCGCCTGGTCCCAGCCCAGTGGCCTGCCACAGGAGGAGGGTCAGAGGACAAATGCTAATTTGCTGGGGCGGACGTGTCCGAGCCTCCCGGGGGCAGTCAAGTCCTGCCATGAAACCAGCTGGACAGGTGCACAGGGCAGCCCCGTGTGTATTTTGACTTATTTTGTCCACACTTCTCTGGGCAGCCCCACAGACACCTCCTTGTCCTTTTTTGTGCCCGAAAAGCCAGAGTTCCCACCAAATGACATGTTGGCTAAGCTTGCTGGGCTTGGGGATACTTTTAATTTTTTTCACACAGTCTTTTTCTCCTTTGGGGAAAATAATCCCTCCCTCCGTTACCACCTAAGCCACTGTGAGTGTCAAACTGGACCAGGCTTTTGGGAGAACAAAACACCAAAAAGAAATGCCAAATCTAAGCAGGACATCGAGGCAAATAGTTCTCTCTAGTTGGTACCGTTACGTGTGCTTCATTTTCTGCTTTGTACCTTAACTGTGCTGTACTTAGTCGCTCAGTGGTGTCTGACTCTTTGCGACCCTCTGGACTGTAGCCCGCCAGGCTCCTCTGTTCTTGGGATTCTCCAGGCAAGAATACGGGAGTGGGTTGCCAGGCCCTCCTGCAGGGGATCTCACTGACCCAGCGATTGAACCCTGCTTTTCCTCACTGCAAGTGGATTCTTTACCAGCTGAGCCCTCTTAACAGTTTTACAAATTGTTGATAATGAGCAAAGTTTACTTTTAAGTCAGGGAATACAACTTTTTACTTCAGAACAAAAAAGCTGTAAAATGCTGAGTATTATTATTCAGAATTATGTGTGATAACAATAAAATAATTGGATAACCAAGCAGACCAGTAATGCTGCATATTCCTACTGTCCCCTTCCAGATTGCATCCAGAGTTTCCAGATTTCTGTTTTGAAATTTTGTTGGCTTGACTTACAAATGCAGAAGTAACTGTGATTATTTAGAACAGGGATTTGCCTTGGGCTTCCCTGGTGGCTCAGACAGTAAAGAATCCACCTGCAATGCGGGAGACCTGGGTTCGATCCCCGGGTTGGGAAGATCCCCTGGAGAAGGGAAAGGCGACCCACTCCAGCATTCTCGCCTGGAGAATCCCATGGGTCTCAGAGTCAGACACAACTGAGCGACTTTCACTTTGTATCAGGAGCCACTGGGGGGGTGGGGGTGCTCATTTAAAGCACATTTTCGGGCTTCCCTGGTGGTCCAGTGGGTAAGGACACCGCCTTGCAGTGCAAGGGGCGCTGGTTCGATCCCTGGCCTGGGAAGATCCCACGTGCCGTTGAGTGGCTGAACTGATGTGTCCAACTACCGAGCAGGAGCTCTGGAGCACATGTGCTTGGAGCCGGTGCTCTGCAGTGAGAGAGGCCACTGCGATGGGAGGCCCACACAGGCCAAAGAACAAAGATAAATAAATGAAAGATCAATAGAAGTGGCCAAAAAAAAAAAAAAAAAAGCATAAAGCACATTTTCTCCAGAGTCTAGCCTCTGAAGACTGGCTCTCTAGGGCTGAAGGGGGTTTCTTGGTATCGGTAGCTTAAAAAGGCATCCTGGAATTCAGTGATTCCTAGGTAAGAACTGCTTTGAATGTGCCCATCCAGCCTGTCAGTCAGCGAAGGCCAAGCAGTGGTCTCTACCCCCGAGAGAGCAGTCGTGACAAGACCCACCCAAACTTCATTCCGTTATCTGGGCTGTGTGACTGCACCCTGCTATGAGTCACCTCCCCCTCAAGGGGTGAGTCCCTCCACCCTTGAAAGGCTCCAGTCTTGGCAGGTCTCTGAGCAGGAAGAGAGCCAATGAATCAAGTTCAGCCACTGTCAGCCCAGCCCCTCCTGCGGGGAAACGGCCACCCAGGAAATCAGGGAGAAGCAGGTCTCCTCACTGCAGGACCAATGCTCTTTCTGTGACACCAAAGACCGCTTGATTCCACATCCCCTCACCTCTCCGAGCAGCCCTGGCTTCTCCACATTCATTATCACATGGGGTCCATCTCTCATGTGGGAAACCTGGCGGGGCTGAGGGATTTGCCCTAAATGGTCCAGGAGATAGAGCTGACCTCACCCCAGAGATGGGCTGGGGGAAGGGGAAGAGCCAGCCCGGCCTGGTAGAAGGAGCACACATTGGAGTCAGAATCAGGTTGGGGCCCTAGCCCCATGAATCCCGACCCTGAAAACACTGGTGATAGTCATATAACTGGTGCTTATTATGGTTTACTCTGTACCGAGCCTGGTATTAACACCATGTGGATTATCTCATTTAATCCTCATAACAAGCCACCCGGCCAACCATCACACAGCCAGTGAGGGGTAACCCAGGTCATCTGGCTCCTGAGCCTTTGAGGAAACGTTGGAGGTTTTATTGGTCCCCAAAGAGAGTTGTGGTTGATTGTGAGCTTAGGGTACAACAGGCTGGGTTTGAATCCTGATTCACATGCTGCCTAGCTATGTGTCCTTGGAAAAGTGACTTCACCTCTCTGAGCCTCCAGTTTCTCATTTGTAAAAGGGAATTGATCATACAGCCTCACAGGGCTACTGTGAAACTAAAATGTGATATATATAGGAGAAAATGTATATGTAAGATGAACTATGTTGTTGGACACTGTGTATATCATATTGGGTTGGCTCAGAATTTCATTCGGTTTTCCTGTAAGATGTTATGGGGAAACCTGAATGAACTTTTGGGCCAGCCCAATACATATACAGTTTATTATGTACATGTTTGCTAAAGATGTGATCTCTATTGTTACTTTGGTGATAGGACCTGTTACACCCTCCCACCCCCATCCCTCCCAAGCCTGGCTCCTTTAACCACTGGCTCACGTGGACATCCGGGGACGTCAGGCCCTGCCGTCTAAGTCAGAACCCCTTTCCTGTGGCCCGTGTCTCCTAGGATCGACTCCTACAGCCAGCTACGAGGAGGAGGAGCTGCCGCCTGACCCCAGCGAGGAGACACTCACCATAGAAGCCCGATTCCAGCCTCTGCTCCCGGAGTCCATGACCAAGAGCAAAGATGGGTTCCTCGGGGTGAGTTGGGGCAGGAGTGGGAAGCGGTCTCTCACAGGCAGGCCCAGAGATGGGGCTGATCCGTGTGCACTCGCCTCCTAAGAATGGTCTGTGCTCTGCTCATCTCTTTCCTTCCTTCCTTCCTTCCCTGATCCAGTGCCCCCTGTGTACCTAGGGCGCCAGCCCCTGTCCCCACCGTCCAGGCACTCGGTCTGGTAGGGGAGCTGGGCGGGATGAGCATCAGCCCCTGACCCATACGGGGGCTGGGGGAGGGCTGGCTCCCTGGAGGGAATGACGTCCAGGCAGCTGGAGGAAGCAGCAAGCAAACTCATCAGACGGTGCTGATGCTGCCACTGTGCTTAAAATCATTACTTCCCGTCGGTCGGTCTTTCCCCCCAAGACGGCGAGTTTCCTCAGGGCGAGGCCTGTGACTCACGCATGTGTGCCTCCCCAGACCCCCAGCACCAGTGCCTGGTGCCTGACAGGTGCTCTGTTGAACTTGACGAACTGGGTTTGAGGCTCAGCCCCTGGCAGGGACTGTGGGGGTGATGACCCTGACAAGCGCCATCCTAACCAGCCCCTACCGAACCCAAGGCCCTGTGGACAAGTCTCAAGGCCCCCCAGGACCTGGCACCCCCAGGCCCTGCCACCTTTCCTGCTCGCTCCCTGCCTTCTCTCCGCTGTCCGCGACACTGGCCGTCCAGGGTTTCCTGTAGCTGTGAGCGGCTTCCTTGCTGGTTCCTCAGCCAAGGATGCCCTTTTCTCTGCCTCGCCCATACCTCCTCAGCCTTCGCATCTTAGCTGAACCGTCAGCACAAAGCCCTGAAGACAGGAGATGCCAGGTGGGCCCCCGAGGGCAGGGGTCGGGGCTGGGCCTGGGGCACAGGGCACGCAGGGGTGCTCCTCTCAGTGGGACTGGAAGAGAAGTTGCCTGATGGCCAAGGGCCTCAGCTGCCTGACTTTGGCCTTCTTTCTGCAGTAGTCAAATACCGTAGCAGTCTATGAAATACATTTTTCTCATCAGATCTAGGCCCAGGTTGGCAGCTGGGAAGACATGGGAGGGAAGACCAGTTCCCAGGAGGGATAGGAAGACAGGTGGGGGAAGGGGAGACCATGGTGATGGAGAGGAGGGACAGCCCAGGGGATGCTGGGAAGGGAAGAAAGGCAGGGCGTGGCTACCAAAGGAAAGTGGCGGGGAGGGGACGTGGGGGTAACTGGTCAAGCTGGTGGCCAGGTACATGGGGGACACGTTGTCTGAGGGCGGCTGGAGGAGGGGAGCGGGTCTGGTAGAGAGGGTATGGGGTCGGTTTGGACTGTTGGAGTTGAGGCCCCTGAGGATGACCAGAAGGAGAGTCAGTAAGATCTGGGTGGAGAAGGTCTGGCATCGCTGGGCTGGAGTGGTGTCTGAGCCGACGAGTCCCTCCCGCTGAGCGGCGAGAACAGGCTGGAGCAGGTGCAGGGCCCACCTGCACTTACAGGGAGCCCTGCCTCCCTCGCTCGAGGGACCACTCCCGAAGAGCTCCGTAGCTGGTGACTAGCACCCTGGTCTGTGGGCAGGCTCTGCCTGGCCCCACTCAGCCAGCCCTGCTTTGAGGACCTGCCTGTGAAACCCCTCTGCCCACCTCAGCTTGTGCATAAGCCAGCAGACCAAGCCTGGGTGCCCCCGCCCCGCCCCGGGCTTCCTCGCCCCCTCCACCTGCCCTGCTTTGTGCTCCCTGAGCCCCTCTCCAAGTCTCACAGAACCCAGGTCCCACCAGCAGGGAGGTGGCGGAGGGGACCTACTCCTGTCAAAGGTGAGGCAGCTCCCTGGTGGCTGAGGACCTCTGAGTGGGGCCAGCCACTCGCTGTCCTGGCAGCCACTGATGGGGACCGTAAAGGGCCGGGAAGAGCTATTGGAGGGGGAGCTCTGCCCAGGGGACCTGCACGGTCCAGGTCCCCCTCTGCTCCAGGGCTGCACGGTGTCCCACCTGCCTCCTCTGCTGCCCATCCGACAGCACAGGGGTGGATCACTGATGAGGAGAGGGCTCAGGGGAGGCCTTTTGCCCGGCATGGCCAGCCAGCATGGCCAGGTGAAGGTTGACGCAGGGCACTCTCTGGGGTGCCCTTCCTTCCCCTCCTCTGTGGTCTCATTCTGCTCTTGACCCTAGAGGCGTCACCCAAAGGGGTGCTGCGTCCTCCACGGACTCCTCAGTTCTCATCAGCAGGACATTAGCTGCAGGGTGGAGCCTTGGAGGGGGGCTTAGGGAGCAGAAAGCAAGGCAGGTGGCGGGCGTGAGGAAGCCCAGGGCAGGGCGGGGACACTCGGGGTTGGTCGGCTGGCTTATGCACAAGAGGAAGGCAGGATCATGTGAGCCCTGGGACCTGGGCTTGGAGTGAGGGAAGAGGTGCTCAGGGCCCACCACAAAGAGCCCCCCATTCCAGTCCTAGGTGACCCCTCATGCTGCCACGGCTCCCTGTCCTCGAGAGAGAGGTCCGGCGCCAGGGACGGTGGGATGAGCCTCGGCTGTCAGTATGGTGCCAGGGCAGCAGCGTCCCCGGTCCCTCTGCTTCCTGGCCTTGTGGGTGGGCTCAGGGCTCCAGGAGACCTCCACCCACACCCGGGAGGTTCTCAGCGCCCCAGAGCTCTGATGGTGCTCTGCCCCAGGTCTCCCGCCTGGCCCTGTCTGGCCTCCGCAACTGGACAGCCGCCGCCTCGCCGAGCGCTGTGTTCGCCGCCCGCCACTTCCGGCCCTTCCTCCCACCGCAGGGCCGCCTGGAGCTGGGCGAGCCCTGGTGGATCATCCCCAGCGAGCTGAGCGTCTTCACCGGCTATCTGTCCAACAACCGCTTCTACCCGCCACCGCCCAAGGGCAAGGAGGTGAGGGCCGCGCGTGGCAAGCCCCAGGGCCCCGAACCCCGGCCCTGGCTCGGCCCGTCCCATCTGCACCTGCACCCAAGGCCACGCCTGCCCCACCTGCTCTCCTGCCTCCCTCTGGCCCCCACCCCAACCTGGGCCCCAGGTCCAGGGCTGACCCTCGTTCAGGGGAGCCGGGCCCAGTAAGCCATCCAGGTCCACTGCCCTCCCCGCAGGTCATCATCCACCGGCTCCTGAGCATGTTCCACCCCCGGCCCTTCGTGAAGACCCGCTTTGCCCCTCAGGGGGCTGTGGCCTGCCTGACCGCCATCAGCGACTTCTATTACACCGTGATGTTCCGGTGAGGGCTCCTGGCAGCCCCGGCCTCGCTCCTACCCAAGCCAGGCACTCCGGGGCATCAGGGAGGGGTACAGCACCGGGAGGCAGGGCCTGACTCGTAACCCCCGATTCCACTACTTCCCCTGTGGCCCCAGACAAGCAGCTTCGCTCTCTGAGCCTCCTGTTCCTCCTTGTGCACCAGGGAGGTGGTGACTTCCTCCAGGGAGAGAAAAGGTGTTGAGTGTGCTTAGATGGGGCTGGTGGCCGTGACTCGTCCAACAGAAGGGGGCGCCTAAGAGCGCCAGGGTCACATATACCCTGGAGAGGCTGTGAGAGCCCAGAGGAGGGCCGGCTACGCTTCCAGGGAAGCCGGCACGGAAACTGGCCCCTGCAGGGTGGGCAGCGCTCTGAGGGCCTCCCTTCTCCCTGCCCCGCACGCTCCTCCGCCCCTGCCCAGCCCCTGCCCCACACAGAGTCTGGCCAAGGGGCAGAAATGGGAGGGCGGGCAAGCTCTGCTCAGCCGGGGACCCGCTCCCAGCCTGGGCCTTTTCCCTCCAGCATCCACGCCGAGTTCCAGCTCAGCGAGCCGCCCGACTTCCCCTTCTGGTTCTCACCGGGCCAGTTCACCGGCCACATCATCCTCTCCAAAGACGCCACCCACGTCCGTGATTTCCGGCTCTTCGTGCCTAACCACAGGTGAGCGCCTCAGTCCCACTCCAGCATCCTGCTCCCGTTTGCCCCCACCTGCTCCAGGAGCTCAGAGGCAGGGGTCTAGAAGCCCCTCAGTCTCTGCCCAAAGCCACTGCTCTTGAGAGGGACCTGGAGCTGACTGAGGAGGGGGCAGCATGCCGCGGGCCGGGGAGGTCATTCCATCATCCGATAAGCGTGTCCCCGGTGCTGTGTGGGCCTGGCCCGTGACCTCTGCTGGGAGCCGGGCCCAGTAAGCCATCCAGGTCCACTGCCCTCCCCGCAGGTCATCATCCACCGGCTCCTGAGCATGTTCCACCCCCGGCCCTTCGTGAAGACCCGCTTTGCCCCTCAGGGGGCTGTGGCCTGCCTGACCGCCATCAGCGACTTCTATTACACCGTGATGTTCCGGTGAGGGCTCCTGGCAGCCCCGGCCTCGCTCCTACCCAAGCCAGGCACTCCGGGGCATCAGGGAGGGGTACAGCACCGGGAGGCAGGGCCTGACTCGTAACCCCCGATTCCACTACTTCCCCTGTGGCCCCAGACAAGCAGCTTCGCTCTCTGAGCCTCCTGTTCCTCCTTGTGCACCAGGGAGGTGGTGACTTCCTCCAGGGAGAGAAAAGGTGTTGAGTGTGCTTAGATGGGGCTGGTGGCCGTGACTCGTCCAACAGAAGGGGGCGCCTAAGAGCGCCAGGGTCACATATACCCTGGAGAGGCTGTGAGAGCCCAGAGGAGGGCCGGCTACGCTTCCAGGGAAGCCGGCACGGAAACTGGCCCCTGCAGGGTGGGCAGCGCTCTGAGGGCCTCCCTTCTCCCTGCCCCGCACGCTCCTCCGCCCCTGCCCAGCCCCTGCCCCACACAGAGTCTGGCCAAGGGGCAGAAATGGGAGGGCGGGCAAGCTCTGCTCAGCCGGGGACCCGCTCCCAGCCTGGGCCTTTTCCCTCCAGCATCCACGCCGAGTTCCAGCTCAGCGAGCCGCCCGACTTCCCCTTCTGGTTCTCACCGGGCCAGTTCACCGGCCACATCATCCTCTCCAAAGACGCCACCCACGTCCGTGATTTCCGGCTCTTCGTGCCTAACCACAGGTGAGCGCCTCAGTCCCACTCCAGCATCCTGCTCCCGTTTGCCCCCACCTGCTCCAGGAGCTCAGAGGCAGGGGTCTAGAAGCCCCTCAGTCTCTGCCCAAAGCCACTGCTCTTGAGAGGGACCTGGAGCTGACTGAGGAGGGGGCAGCATGCCGCGGGCCGGGGAGGTCATTCCATCATCCGATAAGCGTGTCCCCGGTGCTGTGTGGGCCTGGCCCGTGACCTCTGCTGGGAGCCGAGGCAGGAGCCCACAGCCCCTCCCTGAAGCTGGAGCCTCCCCTGCTCATCCTACTGCAGACCCGTGACCACAACCTGCCCCTGCTATCCGAGGGGAAGGCCGGCAGGTGGACAGCGGCCTGACTGGTGGGGGTCCAGGAAGGCTTCCCAAAAGAAGGGACATCTGTGCGGCGACCTGGGAGCTGAGGAGAGTTTAGCCAGGCAGAGGGAAGAGCACATACAGAGACCTACAGGGCAGGCCCTCCACCCCTGAAGCTGCTACCCCAGACCCTGGGTGAGGGGCGGGGGGCAGCTTCTGGAAGAGCCTGATGCCAGCCACCTGCCTGCCTGCCCCTCCTGCTCAGGGTCAGCCTCTTGTCAGGGGAGCAGGGAGCACAGAGTCTTTCCAGATTCCTCCCTGACAGCCAGCAGCCGCTTAGGGGGCCTGAGTGACTCTCTACTGGGGCAACACCCAGGCTGGGAGCCGAGGGACCCGGAGCTGAGCCTCAGCCGTGGCCCCGGTTCCATGGTTGGGGACAAGACCCTGGCCCCCTTCAGGCCTCAGTTTCCTCATCTGCTAGATAGGAGACTGGCTCCTAGGCAGGAGTGAGGGGGTCACTAGGACAGCCTGGCAAGAGAAAGTTGCCCCCAGGGCCAGGAGTGATTTCCTCTCGGTCCCCCAAGGGAAGGGGCATCCCGGGGGCCACAGGGAAAAGGAGGAAAAGCGAACTCTTCTCCTCTTGCTTGCTCAGCAGGCAAGTCCCTGTGCTTCAGGAGCTCAGACCAGGCCACGTCTGCCCCAGCCCAGGGTTGGAGGTGGGGGCCTGGGCTGGATGAAATGGAAGGAGGCGGACAGCTGCTTCCCACCCTGTGTCTCAGGCCTAGATCGTCGGTGACTGGCTTGTTCTGAGCTCACCCGGCCTGCCTCACCGGCCCTAGTTGGTTGGTCGCCTGTCCTAGGGCGCCCCCATGTGGCCGATCCACAGGTTGCCAGACTTCCCGCTGGAGACAGAGCAGAGGAGGCCAGCAGGGCGAAGACTGCCGGCTCTTCACTCCTGCCCCACGCCAGCCCTAGGGGAGGCGCTGAGAACCGCTGCCTCAGAGTCACGGGTCACGGGTGGTGCACGACCCACGGATAGGGAAACCCTTTGTAAGCTGTGAAGGCCTGGGCCAGTGGAGGGTGGTGTGGTCGCAGTGCCTTCAAGAAGAGGCAGCCTGGGGAGAGGAAAGGGCCCAGGCTCTGCCGTCAGCATCGCAGTGGCTCTGAGACAGGTCTCAGCATCCTCATCTATAAAATGGGATCGGCTGCATGCTTTCGGGGAGCTACAGTCTGGTGTCTGATTACTGGGCCCTGATGACGGGGTTCTGGCCTGGCCGCCCTCTCCCCCGACCCAGGTCTCTGAATGTGGACATGGAGTGGCTGTACGGGGCTGGTGAGAGCAGCAACATGGAGGTGGACATCGGCTACATACCCCAGGTGGGCACATGGGTGGTCCCTGTATGTGCTTGGTCGCTTGGCCGTGTCCGATTCTTTGCCATCCTGTGGACTGTAGCCCATCCGGCTCTCCTGTCCGTGGAACTCTCCAGGCAAGAATCCTGGGAGTGGGTTGCCATTTCTTCCTCCAGGGGATCTTCTAGACCCCGGGATCGAACCCGGGTCTCCTGCCTCGGGTTCTTTAGCACTGAGCTCTCTGGGAATTCCCAGTTAGGATTGTGGGGCTTGGAGGCAGGAACCTGCCACGGCGTCTCAGCCTGGCTGCAGGCTAGGAGCCTCAGGGCAGTGAAGAACAGAGCTCCTGGCAGGCAGAGCAGGATCCTGGGAAGACACCTGAATCAGACGACTTCCCACTGTGGGAGCACTGGCTAGACACCGGGCTCTGTCCAGACTCACTGCACAGCCTCGCCCTGGGCCTGCCCTTCCCTGGGCCTGTCTCCCCACCTCTGTGATGAATGGCATATCTTTGGGGGTCTCTCGGGGCCCTCGCCCCTCGCTGAGACATCTCTCATGGACCCCTGGCGCAGATGGAGCTGGAGGCCACGGGCCCCTCGGTGCCCTCTGTGATCCTGGACGAGGATGGCAACAGGATCGACAGCCGCCTGCCCTCCGGGGAGCCCCTCCAGTTTGTGTTCGAGGAGATCCAGTGGCAGCAGGAGCTGAGCTGGGAGGAGGCGGCCCGGCGCCTGGAGGTGGCCATGTACCCCTTCAAGAAGGTGAGGCCGGACAGGGGCCGGCACAAGATCAGGCTCCCTGGGCTGCGACCAGAGCTGTGGGAGCAACGGGTGGGTCCTGGGCACCGGTGCCTGGCAGGGCTTGCGGCTGAGGACCCAGCCTGGGCCGGGGAGCCTCCCCTCTGCCCTTCAGAACTTGGAGAAGCAGCCCCCTGGCTCAGCACCACCCGCTCACGCACATGCGCATACAGGAAACATACCTGATATGTACACACATCCACAGGCACATATATCCACAACAAACACACACGCACACCTACAGGCCCATCACACACTCAGCCCCTGAACTGGGACCCTGGCCACACACAGTAACTTCTCTCTGTCTCAACTTGGCCCCAGGTCACCTACCTGCCGTTCACCGAGGCCTTTGACCAGGCCAAGGCCAAGAACAAGCTGGTGCACTCAATCCTGCTGTGGGGGGCCCTGGACGACCAGTCCTGCTGAGGTGAGGAGACCCCACCAGTCCGAGCGGAGCGTTGGGGAAGTGTCGCATCTCATGGGTGCAGGAGGCTCTGAGACTGTGGGACTCTCCTATCAGAGCACGAGGTTGCCTGGGGACAGACTGGGGCAGGGAGGTGGGGTGAGGGCTTGGGGGTTCTGTGCTGAGCTCCGAGGAAGCTCTGGACTCAGAAGGGGCCCAGCCCAGCCATCTTCAGCCTGGAGACTTTGGCCAAGTGAGTTTCCTTCCTGGACCCCAGTTTTCTCAGCAATAAAGAGGGTAACATGCTTACCTCCCAGTGTTGCGAACACAGACATGAAAACGCCTGTGCTCTGGAAAGTGTCGCACACAAGTAAGAGAAAAATAGTACCAGAGGCGAGGCATTTTGTACTTATTCATAAAATTTGACAAAGACCTGCCTGGCGCAAAGGTCTTCAGGTGCCTGACAGGGGCTACAAACAGTGCCCCTGCCCTCATCCAGCCAACCAACAAACATCCTGGGCACCTCCAGTGCAGACCGCAGGCTCGCTGCTGGGCGGCCCGCGTGGACGAAGTCAGAAGCGGTCCCTGTGCTCAGGGAGCACACAGTGTGAAGAAGGCAGACAATGAACAGGTACAAGCGTGGTGAGTTTACACAAGCGAGGTCCAGGGTGGCACAAGAGTGTGTCACTGGGGGGTCAGGGAAGGCTTCTTGGAGAAACTGACACACTCTGAGACGCTGAAGGATGAGTTTGCCAAGTGACAGAAGGGTTTTAGGGGAAAAAGAAGAACCGTTTGTGCAAAGGCCCTGGGGCAGCGTTTAGTGGCTGTAAGAAGATGTCACTGTCAGCAAGCCCCTGGGTCAGGTAGGCCCCCCACCCCAGGTCTCAGCCCAGGATGCCAGAAAATTATTGATGTTAATTACAGCGACCCTGTATGGAGTACCTCCTCTGTGGCACTGTCTGAATCACTGTTACTTCACGTGGGCGCACCGACCATCCTATAGTCCATAAGGTTTACTGCCGACAGAAAACCCAGTAAGTCATGCAGGACGCCTGACCCTGCCTCTCCCTGAACAGGTTCGGGGCGGACTCTCCGGGAGACTGTCCTGGAAAGTTCGCCCATCCTCGCCCTCCTCAACGAGAGCTTCATCAGCACCTGGTCCCTGGTGAAGGAGCTAGAGGACCTGCAGGTGAGCGGCAGGTGGGTGGGAAGAGCCCCACGGGAGCCCCGGCACAGAGCTGGGGCCCGAGGTGGCAGGAGCATGCCCACCTGTTCCTGCAGAGCAACCAGGAGAACCCATCCCACCAGAAGCTGGCCAGCCTGCACCTCGAGAAGTACAGCTTCCCCGTGGAGATGATGATCTGCCTGCCCAATGGCACCGTGGTAGGTCCCCGCCTCCCAGCCCCGCCCCGGACCAGGCACCGGTGGGCAGAGGAAGCAGCGAGCCAGGGGCGTGGCTGACAGACCCCGTCGGCCCCCGGTCTGGCTAAAATTTTTGTACTTATTCATAAAATTTGACAAAGACCTGCCTGGCGCAAAGGTCTTCAGGTGCCTGACAGGGGCTACAAACAGTGCCCCTGCCCTCATCCAGCCAACCAACAAACATCCTGGGCACCTCCAGTGCAGACCGCAGGCTCGCTGCTGGGCGGCCCGCGTGGACGAAGTCAGAAGCGGTCCCTGTGCTCAGGGAGCACACAGTGTGAAGAAGGCAGACAATGAACAGGTACAAGCGTGGTGAGTTTACACAAGCGAGGTCCAGGGTGGCACAAGAGTGTGTCACTGGGGGGTCAGGGAAGGCTTCTTGGAGAAACTGACACACTCTGAGACGCTGAAGGATGAGTTTGCCAAGTGACAGAAGGGTTTTAGGGAAACAGAAGAACCGTTTGTGCAAAGGCCCTGGGGCAGCGTTTAGTGGCTGTAAGAAGATGTCACTGTCAGCAAGCCCCTGGGTCAGGTAGGCCCCCCACCCCAGGTCTCAGCCCAGGATGCCAGAAAATTATTGATGTTAATTACAGCGACCCTGTATGGAGTACCTCCTCTGTGGCACTGTCTGAATCACTGTTACTTCACGTGGGCGCACCGACCATCCTATAGTCCATAAGGTTTACTGCCGACAGAAAACCCAGTAAGTCATGCAGGACGCCTGACCCTGCCTCTCCCTGAACAGGTTCGGGGCGGACTCTCCGGGAGACTGTCCTGGAAAGTTCGCCCATCCTCGCCCTCCTCAACGAGAGCTTCATCAGCACCTGGTCCCTGGTGAAGGAGCTAGAGGACCTGCAGGTGAGCGGCAGGTGGGTGGGAAGAGCCCCACGGGAGCCCCGGCACAGAGCTGGGGCCCGAGGTGGCAGGAGCATGCCCACCTGTTCCTGCAGAGCAACCAGGAGAACCCATCCCACCAGAAGCTGGCCAGCCTGCACCTCGAGAAGTACAGCTTCCCCGTGGAGATGATGATCTGCCTGCCCAATGGCACCGTGGTAGGTCCCCGCCTCCCAGCCCCGCCCCGGACCAGGCACCGGTGGGCAGAGGAAGCAGCGAGCCAGGGGCGTGGCTGACAGACCTCGTCAGGCCCCCGGTCTGGCTCTGCCACTTCCTAACTGGTCTCTTAGCCAGTCCGAGCCTCAGTTATCCCCTGCGGTCCCCGCAGACTGCCTGTGCAGGTGCCAGGAGCTGCCCTCAGAAGGGGGACCTCAGCAGCACTTTGGGGACCTGGCAGCAGTGGGCATAGTCTTAGCAGCAGAGAGAGCAGGAACATGACCCAGAAGGGAAGTCTCCCTTCAGACCATTGTGGCCAGCCCTGGGGTGGCAGAGATGGGGGTGGGAGGCGGCAGGCCTTGTGACAGGCAGAGAGGACCTGAAGCCACCCCCGGCCTCGGCAGGACCCGCTGTCTCCTCTGAGGCCCCTTGCACAGCACTCACCTGCATCCTCGAGCTGGATTCTCACAGAATCCTGGAAGATTGATGATCACAGATGCTGATTGTACAGACAAAGAAACTGAGGCTCAGCAAGGTTCAGAGACTGGCAAAAGCCCCACAACTCAGAAGCAGAGCTGGCTGTGAACGCAGTTGCCCGCCTGTGGTCCTCCGCGTCTCCCACCCTTCTGAGCGAAGCTGCCCCTTCTCCTTTACGTCCCGAGGGCGGGTCAGTGTGGGACTGAGAGAGTAGGAAGCAGCACAGGAGCAAGAGCAGGGGCTGGCCCCAGAGGGGTCCCGTGAGGGTTTGGTGGCAAGGAGAAGGGCCCCAGCCTTCTGTCTTCATGCTCAGGAGAAGAAAGGCCTGGGGGGACCAGCCAGCTCACACCCATCCACGGGTGACCACCATGGTGCACCCAGCCCAGCAGGGCCCAGGGTGGTGGCACTGGGCCCACAGGACTCTTCCTGGACTGCAGGTGGCCAGCGCTCTCCAACTCGTTCATTGATTTATCTGTTCGTTTACCAGGCACCTGCCCTTAAGGTGCTCACTAGCTGGAGTGGGAGGCAGATGTGGACACAGGCCTGGGCGGGCAGGTATTTTGACAGAAGTGAGTGTGGAGTTCAGGGGTTATGGGAACAGACCCACGAGGGTCATGGAACACGGAGGCAGAGACACAAGGTGATACTGAACGGCATTGGGTTTTGCCTGGTGGGTGAGATGTGGAACCCTGGAGTGAGAGGGCCCTGTGAGCAGGGGAGGAGGGAAAGCAGGTTCCAGCAGTGCCCATGGCTTCCCTGCCTGTCGGTCATCTGCCTGAATGAGAAAGTCAGGGCCACAGTGGGCATGGAGCCCAGGTGGGCCCCCCGACCCCTGCTGTCCTCACCCGGCCCTCCTCCCAGGTCCACCACATCAACGCCAACTACTTCTTGGACATCACCTCTCTGAAGCCTGAGGACGTTGAGAACCATGTCTTCAGCTTCTCGTCCACCTTTGAAGACCCGTCCACGGCCACCTACATGCAATTCCTGAAGGAGGGCCTCCGGCGCGGCCTGCCCCTCCTCCAGCCCTAGCGTGCCTGCCAGCCGGCGAGACAAGCTGGACGGAGAGCCGACCAGGCCCCTCGCCGTGGAGCCAGCGCGGCGCTCCCGCATGCCACACGTCAGGCCCTCGCGCTCCACCTCTCAGGCTGGCTGTGGGGTCCGGGTCAGTGGATGGTGGACATGGGAGCTTCGCCTCAGTGAGAGGAGGGCAGGGGGTCCTTGGCTGTCCTTGAGCTCTGGCTGCCACCATGAGTCTTTAACTACATTCCTGGCTCCGGAGCCGCTTGGGATCCCCAAACAGGGCCTGGGGCCATCTCCCTGCACCTCGCCCACTCAGCACATTGTCCCAGCCCTTGCAGGGTGAACAATAGGGAAGAATGGGTGCTAAGATGACAGGTTCCCCTCCTTACCTTCACCGTCTCCCAAAAGAAACATCTGGAAGCCCTGGAGGTGGGGGGAGACTTCCCCAGGAAGCACTCCTGTTTGTCTGGAGCCTTCTCCCTGGCCAGAGGCCTGCCTGGCTGCCTTCCTGTCCCTGGTGTCCCAGCCTTTCAGAAGCTCTGGGCCCTACCCCCTTTCAGAAGGGGAAATCGTACTGTACCCCTGCTACTTCCTAGACCATTCGATCCAGCCTAACGAAAGGACCCCAGGACCTAGTTCAGGACTTCCTGGAGGCACACCCTCTGGGCAGGTTTATGGTAAAGGAAACTTCTGCCCTTGGCCAGCAGTCCACTGAGGCCGAGGGCCACAGCACCCCAAATGCCTACCCCAGCACCCGTCCCAGCAGGACTGCTGGAGCCAGTGTCCCCGTAATAGCTCCCCCATGCAAACCTCAGCTCCACAGAAATCTCGCCCAAAGAACGCAGCCTCCCCCAGAGCGGGCGCTGTCCCAGCCGTCGGGCAGCCCAGACCAGCTTGACCACCACTGGATGGCCACTGACTCTCCGTCACTGCTCTTAGGGCCTTGGTCCTCATGCCAAGCCACTGAGCACGGCTAGTCTCTTTTTTATACACACAAAAAAAGTGTTTTTATGTGAACTTTCTCACAGTTTATATGTATTTTTGATAACCCTGGCACTGAGGAAAAAGAAGGGGGGCGATGGCGTCCCCCAGCAGCCGCCCCATGATGGCCGGATCTGAAAGCTTCGGTGGATCCAGCTTGATGTCTCTGCAGTTGCTCCTGTGGGGAGAAACATCCCTCTCTTCCTTCTCCTCATCCAGCTTTTTAAAAATAGTCCCCAGAGGGTCTGTATACCCCGAAGTCTATCCTTATCCTCCACTCGGGGCCCCTCCTCACCCCACCCCCTGCCTCACTGGGGGGCTCCCTGTTAAACCTGGAAAAGGATGGAAGCAAACACTCAGATGCACTCCCTGGCCTCCCGCCTGCTGAGTTCTCCGCCACTAGAGTTTCCACTCTGAGTCTTCCTCCGTCTTGTTTTCAGTGTTGTATCGTGTATCCTAATAATGGCTGGTTACTGAGAGCCTCCTCTATCTAAGGCACTTTGTTAAGGTTATATGTATGTTCTCATGTCATCCTCACCACAAAGGAAGACGAGGCAGATAGTAATCATTCCCATTTTGCGAATGAAGGAACTAGGTCTCAGGAAAGCAAAGTGACTTGCCCAGGGTCACTCTGGTTGAGTTGACCTTCAGCCCATGTCTTGATGTTGGAGTGTTTTGTCTCACTCTGCACCCTTTCCCACCTCTCTCCCTGCCCGTTTTCACTGAGGTGAAAAAGAAAGCCTTTCAAACTAACATGTGTTTTAAAAAAAGAACTGAGACAGGACCTCTGGAGCAGTTTATGGTAAAGGAAACTTCTGCCCTTGGCCAGCAGTCCACTGAGGCCGAGGGCCACAGCACCCCAAATGCCTACCCCAGCACCCGTCCCAGCAGGACTGCTGGAGCCAGTGTCCCCGTAATAGCTCCCCCATGCAAACCTCAGCTCCACAGAAATCTCGCCCAAAGAACGCAGCCTCCCCCAGAGCGGGCGCTGTCCCAGCCGTCGGGCAGCCCAGACCAGCTTGACCACCACTGGATGGCCACTGACTCTCCGTCACTGCTCTTAGGGCCTTGGTCCTCATGCCAAGCCACTGAGCACGGCTAGTCTCTTTTTTATACACACAAAAAAAGTGTTTTTATGTGAACTTTCTCACAGTTTATATGTATTTTTGATAACCCTGGCACTGAGGAAAAAGAAGGGGGGCGATGGCGTCCCCCAGCAGCCGCCCCATGATGGCCGGATCTGAAAGCTTCGGTGGATCCAGCTTGATGTCTCTGCAGTTGCTCCTGTGGGGAGAAACATCCCTCTCTTCCTTCTCCTCATCCAGCTTTTTAAAAATAGTCCCCAGAGGGTCTGTATACCCCGAAGTCTATCCTTATCCTCCACTCGGGGCCCCTCCTCACCCCACCCCCTGCCTCACTGGGGGGCTCCCTGTTAAACCTGGAAAAGGATGGAAGCAAACACTCAGATGCACTCCCTGGCCTCCCGCCTGCTGAGTTCTCCGCCACTAGAGTTTCCACTCTGAGTCTTCCTCCGTCTTGTTTTCAGTGTTGTATCGTGTATCCTAATAATGGCTGGTTACTGAGAGCCTCCTCTATCTAAGGCACTTTGTTAAGGTTATATGTATGTTCTCATGTCATCCTCACCACAAAGGAAGACGAGGCAGATAGTAATCATTCCCATTTTGCGAATGAAGGAACTAGGTCTCAGGAAAGCAAAGTGACTTGCCCAGGGTCACTCTGGTTGAGTTGACCTTCAGCCCATGTCTTGATGTTGGAGTGTTTTGTCTCACTCTGCACCCTTTCCCACCTCTCTCCCTGCCCGTTTTCACTGAGGTGAAAAAGAAAGCCTTTCAAACTAACATGTGTTCCCCTCTCTTCTCTAGAGCAAATGAGGCATTAGCCATCTAGCTCAGTTGGGTTCTTGGTGTCCTTTCTGGGAGGAGGTGCTTCCATGTCGCTCACAGGGAGGCAGGGCACCACGCCTGTCTCAGTGCGTCCGGGTAGGGTGGCAGGAGCCGGTCCCACAAGCCACGCCACGTCAGCAGACGTCCAGCTGTCCCACCCAGCTGGCTCTTCCCCTCACGTTATGCTGGGAGGGCCAGCGCCATGATGAGCGATCCTTATCCCATGGAAAGTGACTCCGCTTCGTGCAAGCTTATCTGATGCCTCTCCCTGAGCCCCCGCTGTGCTTCAAGGCTCATGGTTGGGAAGCCCCCCAGCTGCCCACTTGTCACTTCTCTGCCACATCCCTCCTTTGTCCCCAGTGTGTCCTGTAATAAAATTGAAGAGATCAGGGTGGTTCTAAGTGCCTTTCCTTTGAGCCGGATGTTGTTCAGTCCTGTTCTCCATCTCACTCCTCTGCTGGAGAACTGATGCTTTCGAACTGTGGTGCTGGAGAAGACTCTTGAGAGTCCCTTGGACTACAAGGAGATCAAACCAGTCAATCCTAAAGGAAAACAACCCTGAATATTCACTGAGAGAAATGACACTGAAGCTGAAGCTCCAGTAATTTGGCCATCTGATGCGAAGAGCTGACTCATTGGAAAGGACCCAGACTGAAGGCAAAAAGATAAGAAGGGGGCTTCCCCTGGTGGTCCAGTGGGTAAGGACACCGCCTTGCACTGCAAGGGGCGCCAGTTCGAGCCCTGGCCTGGGAAGATACCACGTGCCGTGGAGCGGCTGGACCGATGTGTCCAATCACTGAGCCGGAGCTCTGGAACGCATGCACCCAGAGCCGGTGCTCTGCAACGACAGAGGCCACCGCGATGGGAGGCCCGCAGGAGCCAAAGAACAAAGACGGATGAACATAGAGAAAGGAAAGACCAATGGAAGTGGCCTGCCTGCTCCCCTCCCTCCCCAACCTGACCCCCGCCCAAAATAAATAAATAAATAAATCTTTAAAAAAAAAAAAGATAAGGGTGGCAAAAGATGAGATGGTTGGATGGCATCACCAACTCAAGGACATGAATTTGAGCAAACTCTGGGAGATAGTGAAGGACAGGGAAGCCTGGTGTGATGCAGTCCATGGGGTCGAAGAGAGATTTGACTTAGCGCCTCAACAACAACAGCCTCTGCTTGAACTGTCAGGTGGGCAAGGTAGCATTTTTGGAATGCCTTTGAGGACAGTTTTGTCACCAGAACGCTTGAGTGACTTGTTTAAAATAAATCTGTGATAGACCTAGAGGTAGAACTTGATATTTTTAGAATATGGTGTTCTGGGTTGAGAAAGAGTCTGAAGTTAAATCTATCATTTTAGAAGCAGAGTCTGAGACAGGTCATTGGTTTTTTTTGTTTTGTTTTGTTTTTTTGTTTTTGTTTTTTTTTTGATGATGTGAACTTAAGGAAAAACCTGTAAAAGAAGGATTGAAGAAAAAAAGGGAAAGGAAAAACCTTGTGTAAGGATAGAATCTTAAAGCCAGACCTTGGCCAGATTGCAGGAGCAAGCCTCTAGAGTGTAAACCACACCGCCATACTGAACTGGTTTCTTGTACCTTGTATCAGTCAGTCATAGGCTTAGAGGTAATTTCCCAGGTTAGGACTTCCATTCAGAGAATGGGGCAGCTGTGAAAAGCCAACATAGCTGCCGGGGGATGAATTCATGCATTGGGTAAAAGGGATCTCAGGGAGAGTAAAGACTGTACTACCATCCCAAGGAAAGGCAACTAGAGTGGATTTGCGAAATCTGCCAATGCCCAGGATGGGAAAGCAATGCTTAAAGCAGCAATCTGTCATCCTGGAAAAAGAGCTGAACCTGGAAGTCCCATTTCATCATTTGAAATATGGTGGGAATCAGGTGCACATATTCTCTGACTAGGATCAGCTACATAGTTTGCTGGATCCAGTGCAAAATGAAAATGCTGGGCCCTTGTTGAAGAAGTCATTTGTTAATTTCAAGAGAGCAACAAGAGGACTTTAAAGCAAGGAGTTAATCTGATAATAAGACCTGTGTAAGGTCACAGATTCTCCCAACCATGAAACCCATCTGTCCCTGGCAGATAGGACCTTAGCGTTTTGGGACCAAAGAACTGCAGCCTAGGAGCCAGGCATAGCCACGTGCTGAAGTCAGAGGAGCGAATGTGACCCAAGCCTGGAGGCCATGGTGACCAGGACTCTGGGGGACTGAGCACAAAGAGGGAGTGGATGAGTGAATCTGGAAGGAATGTGGGTCTCTTTTGCAATACCTCTGGTTTCTTGCCTCTCAATCCAACCGTCTGATCAACCAGCTCACAACCTACGTGTGGGGTATGTGTGATACATAACGGCTAAAATAGAAGAATGCTACGAAGCACTGGAGGGCAAGAGTCAAAGGAGACGGAGGCCTATTCTTTGTGCAGAGGGGACTATAGAGAGTCTTGGCTGGGAAGCATGAGCTGTGAAGGAATCAGGGTGAGATGAGTTAAAGCAAGCACTAAGTACGGCGCCTTGGACGCCAAAGCGAAGATTCTGAAGTTTGTAGTAGGGGTGGGGACAGCTAACTCCGATCAATTTGAGGGCCGAATAGCCACACAGACCCTTTCCAGAGACTGGATCGGGACTAAGCGTGCAGAGCTGTTAAGATCAGAGGTGGACGCAACCCGGCGGACTTCGGAGACCTCCAAAAGCCAACAACTCCTCCCTAGACCGCGGACTGGAGGGGGCGTGGTCTGTGGTGGGCGTGTCTCCGCTCTCGGAATAGGCCCGTGCCACCGCCCCGCCCCGTTCCCGCGGCGTCCTCTCTCGCTCCGCCCCCAGCGCGGCCCGCTTCCCACCGACGCGCGCGGCCGGGGCTCGGTGCGCAGCTGCAAGCGATCACTTCCGGGGGGTGGGTCAGCGGAAGTGGGGGCTGGGGAGGCTGGGCTGCCCCGCTGCGGTAGGAGGGGCCGTGAGGTGAGTGAATCCGGAGCTGCAGTCTGAGGTGAGACGAGGTCCGAGTGCCGCCCGGGAGAGGGAGCGGGAGTAGGAGCGCGGCCCTCCCGCGCGGCCTAGCGCCGGGCGCTATGCGGTGCCCACGCCGGTTCTCGCGGGAACTCGTGTTGTCCGCCTCACTTGCCAGAGGGGAAACCGAGTCTCCGGGGGGCAGTCGATGGTCCGAGTCACCCAGCTGCACCAGAGGCTGCTCGCTGCGGCCACCGCTTCGCTTCTTCCGAGACCCGGCTCCGGGCCTTTGGGTCCACGGGCCGCCCGAGCCGCGGCGAGAACTTGGCCGACCTTGACCCCGTCGGGTCGGGCTGCTGCTGGGGAGGGGAAGGCGTGTCCTGGGCCAGGTCCCCGCGGCGGCTCCCCCGGCACAGCCGAGCGGCGCTGAGCGCGGCGGCCACGGCGGGGACCAGAAGGATGCGAGCAGGCCGCGCTCGGGAGGCGCTGCGTCTCCGGGAGGGGACCGTGTGTGGACGCCGGGACAGCAGCCGCGGAAGGGGCCGTGCGGGGGTGGTGGGGAGCGGCCCGCGAGCGGGGGGCAGTCTTCCAGCCAGACACTTGGTGCAGGGTCCGAGGCTAGCTCGGCCTTCTCGTTGGTCCATTTCTTAATTGAACACGTGCTCGAGTACCTGCCGTGCACTGACCCGACGCTGGGCGCTCCCTGGAAGCCCCCGCCCTTCGGACAGACCGCACAGCGCACTGTTAACCGGTCACCCACTCCGGGGGAAACGCGGGGTGCCGGTCGGGGAAGGGGAGGCGAGGCTTCCGCTGAGCTCTAGGAATACTGAGGGATGAGCTTGGTAGAGAGGGTGGAAGGGTTTCGAGCAGAGGGAATAGTGTAGACGAGGCCATCGAGGGGCTGAAAGGCCAGTGTGACCCGAGGGCACGGAAAAGCAGGAGTGGCCGGGGGGTGTGCAGGCTGCGGGGAACTGGGCAGACAGGGCAGAGAACGGTGGGGAGGGGCCCATCCCACCCCGGCCACGAAGAGGAGGCTAGGGGTTGCCCTCTTGGCTGTAGCACGCATCGGGAGTTGAAGCATCGCAGGAATACATGAGCACTTTAGAAAGATGCCTCTGCTGTCGTGTGAGGGGTAGACCCAGCCTGGTTTGGAGGTGAGTTTGGAGAAGTGACTACGGTGAGAGACACAGGGAAGCACTGTGGTGTGCAGCTTGTGGCAGGCACTGACAGCCCAGAGCCTGGCACTCAGGAGCACTTTGATAAAAGTCTTGAACTTTGCAGAGACGATGGAGCCCCTGCGAGAAGCAGCAGGATCTGAACCAGACTTAGGTGCTTTCTACTGCCATGGCCACTGAGTGACCTGGAGCCAGCCCCTTCCTTTCTCCCTTCTTCCCTCCTGCCTGGTAGAGTAATACTTCCTCTCCTAGAGGTGAGGAGAGACCCAGAAAGGGCCGCCATGGTCAGTCCGGCCCATCCCCTCTTCAGGGGCTGCCCTTGGCTCCTCAGTGACTCAGTACCCAGACTATCCCCAGCCCTCAGGACTTGCCCCTCCCCTGCTCCATCCCCACCTTCGTGGCCTCACCACACTCTGCTGTTTACACATCTCCTCCCTGAGCTGTTGCTGCTGTTTTCTTTCCCTTCTTACCCTCTCTGAACTCACCATGCGGCCTTGGGGCCCGGGGACTGAACTCACCTGGCCACCTGCCTGGTGTGCCTTTCTTAGGCAGTGACATTGAGCCTCTGGTGGAATCACGTTTTCAGGTCATGTCTGTCTGCCTGCCCTCTGCTCCCCCTTCCTTGAGCGTGTGACCGTGTCTTGCTCCTTCCATAGCCCCCAACGGGGCCCAGCGTGGGGCCTGGCACAGAGTGAGTATTGTTGGTGTTTGATGAACAAGGAACTGAATGAGTTCACTGATTGACTGCAGCTGCTCATCTTGCAAGGACAGCTGTGAGGAATCCACCCTTCTGTGTCCTGTTTTAACAGTTCATTAAGTGCTTTAAAATCCTATTTCACTGGCCCTCAAGGTAACCTGGAGAGGCAGCTCTTCCTGTCATCTTTTTACAGATGGGGAAAAGGCAACATTCAGAAAGGTTAGGTGACTTACCTAAGGCTATTAAGCCAGGATGAAATGTCTTGTTTTGGTTCTTCCCCTGTAGTCCAGTAGACTGAGTAGCTGACTGTGCTGCCTAGCTGGTCTTTGTCCCGTGGTCAGTTTTACCTCTCCTCTGTGGGGGTCCAGCAGCGCTAGGCTGGGTGGCACATGCTGGGCATTTTACTTCTTGTCCTCAGGAAAGAATGTTGGGTTTGGATGGTACCTACCCTCTGCCTTTCCTATGAGCTTTTTTAACTACCAAAGGATTCTGTTTACATCTTTAGAAGTTTGTTTTTATCTTATCAACTTAAAAAACTTTGTAATTTGGGTATAGTTGATTACAGTGTCATGTTAATTTCAGGTGTACAGCACAGTGAGTCAGTTACATACACACATATATTCTTAAGAAGTTTTGCCTCAGGAAACCTAAGGACTCAAGTAGGCTCCCAGCATTTGCCAAGCTCATATAGGGAGTTTGAAATAAATAAGGGTCTGGATTTGTAGAAGCCATTGTTGGGTGAGCACAGCCTTCTGGGCTGGCTTTCTCTCCCTGGGAGACATCAGAGAGGCCTCAGTGTTAGCCATGGCTCTGCAGGGCCTGGTTTGGTGGGCCTTGTGTGGTGACCAGAGTCTCCTGTGGGGGTTGTTTCACAGAAGAGAAGTCTAAAGCTCCTTAAGATGGCCTGATATGAAGGTGTCACACTCTCTGCCTCCCCAAGCCTGCGGAGCTGCCCAGTGGCTGCCTTGTCCTTCAGGTGTAGGAGCCAGTTGAAACGTCCGGGAATGGAAGCCAATGTGGTAAGGGGCATTCCCAGGGCAAGGGTGTGGTGGGGAAGAGTAAACACGGGACCTGCTGAAGTCCTGTGAGAAGTCCCGAGATCCTCAAGTTAATTCTCCCCACCGAGGGAAAAGGAACATTCAGAACAGCTGCTCATCTTGCAAGGGGGAGGAATCCACCCTTCTGTGTCCTGTTTTAACAGTTCATTAAGTGCTTTAAAATCCTATTTCACTGGCCCTCAAGGTAACCGGGAGAGGCAGCTCTTCCTGTCATCTTTTTACAGATGGGGAAAAGGCAACATTCAGAAAGGTTAGGTGACTTACCTAAGGCTATTAAGCCAGGATGAAATGTCTTGTTTTGGTTCTTCCTGTAGTCCAGTAGACTGAGTAGCTGACTGTGCTGCCTAGCTGGTCTTTGTCCCGTGGTCAGTTTTACCTCTCCTCTGTGGGGGTCCAGCAGCGCTAGGCTGGGTGGCACATGCTGGGCATTTTACTTCTTGTCCTCAGGAAAGAATGTTGGGTTTGGATGGTACCTACCCTCTGCCTTTCCTATGAGCTTTTTTAACTACCAAAGGATTCTGTTTACATCTTTAGAAGTTTGTTTTTATCTTATCAACTTAAAAAACTTTGTAATTTGGGTATAGTTGATTACAGTGTCATGTTAATTTCAGGTGTACAGCACAGTGAGTCAGTTACATACACACATATATTCTTAAGAAGTTTTGCCTCAGGAAACCTAAGGACTCAAGTAGGCTCCCAGCATTTGCCAAGCTCATATAGGGAGTTTGAAATAAATAAGGGTCTGGATTTGTAGAAGCCATTGTTGGGTGAGCACAGCCTTCTGGGCTGGCTTTCTCTCCCTGGGAGACATCAGAGAGGCCTCAGTGTTAGCCATGGCTCTGCAGGGCCTGGTTTGGTGGGCCTTGTGTGGTGACCAGAGTCTCCTGTGGGGTTGTTTCACAGAAGAGAAGTCTAAAGCTCCTTAAGATGGCCTGATATGAAGGTGTCACACTCTCTGCCTCCCCAAGCCTGCGGAGCTGCCCAGTGGCTGCCTTGTCCTTCAGGTGTAGGAGCCAGTTGAAACGTCGGGAATGGAAGCCAATGTGGTAAGGGGCATTCCCAGGGCAAGGGTGTGGTGGGGAAGAGTAAACACGGGACCTGCTGAAGTCCTGTGAGAAGTCCCGAGATCCTCAAGTTAATTCTCCCCCCACCGAGGCCTGGAATTGAAGGGCCCTCCCTTCCATCCCCTCCCTCAAGGCAGAACCGACTACAATATTGGGACAGTAAAGGAGTCAGCGTGATTCCATCATCCTGTGTAGTGGGAAGGGAGGGCAGTTACTCCTCACCCTTTCCTCTCGTGTGTGCTCAGTTGTATCTGACTCTTTCTGATCCCATGAACTATAACCCATCAGGCTTCTCTGCCATGGGATTTTCAGGCAAGAATACTGGAGTGGGTTGCCATTTTCCTTCTTCCTTTTCTCTGAACCCTTCTGGCATCTACTGTGCCTTGGCAACAGCAGGTGTCCCCTTAGGTGGCTGGCCAAGGTGAAGGTTGACTCCTGCTAAAGAGGAGAAGGGGAGAGGATGGGGACAGCAGTCGGATCTTCTCTGAGGTTGTGGCTGTCCTTGTCTGTCTGTTCTAGACCATCCCAATCTGGCAGAATAAGCCGCACGGCGCTGCTCGAAGTGTAGTGAGGAGAATTGGAACCAACTTGCCCCTGAAGCCATGTCCCCGGGCATCCTTTGAGGTAAGTGAGCTGGAAAAGCAGGGAGAGGCTCAGAGTACATGGGAGAGTGGTGCTGCTTCTCTGCCCAGGCTCCTTGGCATTGCCAGGACAGATGCTTTCCTGATCGTGTCTTCATTTTTCTCAAGAAATATTTAATTGCTTTTAATGGATCTTAAGAGATGCAGAGTTGGGAAGATACCCTGCAGAATTGATCTCTGAGTTGGGAAGATACCCTGGAGGAGGGCCACGACAACCCACTCCAGTATTCTTGCCTGGAGAATCCCGTGAACAGAGAATCCTGGCAAACTACAGTCCATAGGGTCGCAAAGAGTCGGATATGACTGAAGCAACATAGCACAGCTACCTGTTTTCAGTGTTTTCCCTGAGGCCATTGCTCCCCATCCTCTCCTTTCTGGCCAAGTTTAGGCATTCCTTTACCGGGTTGTCTGTCCCCCTCTGTGCCCAGGGGGCCTTTAACACTCACTCTGCAGCACAGACTCAGGTCTGGCCCAGGTGATTAAGACCCCCTTGTGCAATGAAAAGCTAAGTAGCATTTATTAGTCTTAGCTGCCTCCCTCAAAGAACTAATGGCTTAGCATCAGCTCCAGGCTAGATGCTTAAGGTCTGTGCCTTTGGGGAACTGGAACACAAAAGATATACTTCAGCTTTCTGCCTACACAAAGGAGACAGAAATACGTGTCTGAAAAGATGTGGGCCCAGAGCGAAACAGAAATGAAGGAACTGAGCTTGTATATTGGATGCTGAGCTGCAGACTCTGTGTAGGGGCTTATCTGGAGTCTGAAATGGTGTCATGGTTGGTATGAGAGTCAGGAATGGGTTTAGGGGGTCAGGGGGGTGTTGTCCTTTGACCCAGATTGTCAGTTACTGCCCAGGGTAGGATGGCCCGAGCTGCCTTGTCAAGCATCAGGAACAAAGGGAAGGCAGCTTGGGAGTGTGAGTCCATTAGGGGTGTCCCCACGCTTGTCTGTAGACTCTCCAGTTAGCTACAAAGGTGTTGTGAAGAGCTCACCAGGAGGAGTTTCCTGTTGGTATGACAGACTGTCCATGTCCTTGCAGCTGTGTTCTCACAGCCATAAGGCTAGACAGTGGGCCTCTCTGTTAAAAAGTAACCCTTGACAGTCCCACTGAAGACGTCTTTGCTCTAGCTAGGAGCCAGATAGTAAATGTTTTAGGCTGTAGGCCACATCGGTGTCTATAACAGCTACTTACTTTTGCAGTTATCACTTAAAAGCCACCACAGATAAAACTCAAAACAAATGGGTGTGACTCTTTTTTCCAGTAAAATGTCATGACTGCTCTCTTCACTTTCCCATCCATGCTCCAAACCATAGCCTGAGTGTGCGTCTGCTCTTGGCATTAAAACCTTTGAATGGGGGCTTCCCCTGGTGGTCCAGTGGGTAAGGACACTGCCTTGCAGTGCAAGGGGCGCCGGTTTGAGCCCTGGCCTGGGAAGATCCCACGTGCCACGGAGCGGCTGGACTGATGTGTCCAATTACCTAGCGCATGCACCCAGAGCCGGCGCTCTGCAACGACAGACGCCACCACGATGGGAGGCCCACAGGAGCCAAAGAACAAAGACGGATGAACACAGAGAAATGAAAGACCAATAGAAGTGGCCCGCCTGCTCCCCTCCCTCCCCAACCCGACCCCCGCCCAAAAATAAATAAATAAATAAATCTTTAAAAAAAAAAAAAAAAAAAAAAACCTTTGAATGGCTCATTATTGATCTTAGAATCAAAGCGACTAATTCACCTTCCAGTCTCTTCCAACTCCCCACTGCTCTGATCCTTCATGCTCCAGCCATGCTGGATTATTTGTAATGTCCTAGAGTCTTGGCTTCTGGCCTCATCTTCAAGCTGTTTCCAACTGGGGCATCCTCTAGGAAGCCTTCCCTACACCCAGTGCTGGATTAGGTGTTCTCCCTATTTTGCCCAGTTTCCAGTTCTCTCATCATGATGGCAGTAAATATTAGTGAATTTTCCTTCCCCACAGACCCTGCCCAACATCTCTGACCTGTGTCTGAGAGATGTGCCCCCAGTCCCTACTCTGGCTGACATCGCCTGGATTGCTGCAGATGAAGAGGAGACTTATGCTGTGTAGTCTCCAGTGCAAAATTTTAAGGCTCACCAGGAGGAGTTTCCTGTTGGTATGACAGACTGTCCATGTCCTTGCAGCTGTGTTCTCACAGCCATAAGGCTAGACAGTGGGCCTCTCTGTTAAAAAGTAACCCTTGACAGTCCCACTGAAGACGTCTTTGCTCTAGCTAGGAGCCAGATAGTAAATGTTTTAGGCTGTAGGCCACATCGGTGTCTATAACAGCTACTTACTTTTGCAGTTATCACTTAAAAGCCACCACAGATAAAACTCAAAACAAATGGGTGTGACTCTTTTTTCCAGTAAAATGTCATGACTGCTCTCTTCACTTTCCCATCCATGCTCCAAACCATAGCCTGAGTGTGCGTCTGCTCTTGGCATTAAAACCTTTGAATGGGGGCTTCCCCTGGTGGTCCAGTGGGTAAGGACACTGCCTTGCAGTGCAAGGGGCGCCGGTTTGAGCCCTGGCCTGGGAAGATCCCACGTGCCACGGAGCGGCTGGACTGATGTGTCCAATTACCTAGCGCATGCACCCAGAGCCGGCGCTCTGCAACGACAGACGCCACCACGATGGGAGGCCCACAGGAGCCAAAGAACAAAGACGGATGAACACAGAGAAATGAAAGACCAATAGAAGTGGCCCGCCTGCTCCCCTCCCTCCCCAACCCGACCCCCGCCCAAAAATAAATAAATAAATAAATCTTTAAAAAAAAAAAAAAAAAAAAAAAACCTTTGAATGGCTCATTATTGATCTTAGAATCAAAGCGACTAATTCACCTTCCAGTCTCTTCCAACTCCCCACTGCTCTGATCCTTCATGCTCCAGCCATGCTGGATTATTTGTAATGTCCTAGAGTCTTGGCTTCTGGCCTCATCTTCAAGCTGTTTCCAACTGGGGCATCCTCTAGGAAGCCTTCCCTACACCCAGTGCTGGATTAGGTGTTCTCCCTATTTTGCCCAGTTTCCAGTTCTCTCATCATGATGGCAGTAAATATTAGTGAATTTTCCTTCCCCACAGACCCTGCCCAACATCTCTGACCTGTGTCTGAGAGATGTGCCCCCAGTCCCTACTCTGGCTGACATCGCCTGGATTGCTGCAGATGAAGAGGAGACTTATGCTCGGGTCAGGTAGCTGAGGCAATAGCCTGCTAACTGGGAAAGGAAAAGCCTTTTTCGAGGAAGCGTGAGGGGTGGAGGGCAACAGGAGTGAGAGCTGGGAGTGGGATGGGGTAACAGGAGTGGGAGCAGACACTGGCTGTGTTACTTTTTTATTTTTTAAGAGCAAGGAGATAAACCTCCTTTATTTATTTATTTATTTATTTATTTATTTATTTATTTTTTGGCTCTGCTGGATCTTTGTTGCTATGTGCTGGCTTCTCTTGTTGCGGAGCACAGCCTCTACAACATGGGCTTCCGTAGTTGTGGCACATGGGTTTAGTTGCCCAGCATCTTGTGGAATCTTCCCAGGTCAGAGATGGAGCCCTTGACCCCTACATCAGCAGGCAGATTCTTAACCACGGGAGCACCAGGGACGTCTGGCTGTATTACTCTTGTAGGAGTGGACAGAGGAATTTTGGAAGCAGTGCAGTGGCCCACTGTCTCTGACACACTTGTCTTTCCCTGGTCCAGGAGCGATACCCGCCCCCTGAGGCACACCTGGAAGCCCAGCCCTCTGATCGTCATGCAGCGCAATGCCTCAGTACCCAACCTGCGTGGGTCGGAAGAGAGGCTCCTGGCCTTGAAGAAGCCAGCCCTGCCAGCGCTCAGCCGCACCACAGAATTGCAGGACGAGCTGAGCCACCTGCGCAGCCAGATCGCCAAAATAGTGGCCGCTGATGCAGGTAGGAGCCCCTGAGCCAGGACCAGGATGTAGCAGGCTGTTCATTTTTGCTTAGCTTTGGACAGGATAGGGATAAAGGTGGTCCTTGGTTCAGGGGTATTGGGGTCTATGACTCTGGGGTTGTCCTGATGCTGGCTAGTGTGTATAATCTTTGGATGGTTTCTGTCAGCTATTTGGGGCAAACTAGTTGGGTTAGGAACAAAATCCTCACTTAATCTGGGGCCACAGGCAGATTCCCTCCCTCAGCCACAGAAACACTCTTCCAGGTGTCTTTTAAGATCATATCTTCTGTAAGTGCTCAGTGGCTTTCCTTTTCAATATGAGAAATAAGCATTCCCTACTACTAAGAGACACCCTCACTTTGTAAGTGCATGTCTTCCCTTTTCTTGCACTTTATACCAGAGACCACCTCCACCTTTCTGTCTAGAGTTAAGGCAAAACCATAGGAAATGGGTGACCAGAGGCAGGAAATACCAACAGGTGGATCTCTCTCCCAAGATGCTCCGAGTTTAACCTTCGTACTCCTACTGTTCTCTTTTTTGCTACTCATTGACTCAAAAGTCATAGCTCCCAAACCTTGTCATTTAGTAGAACATGTGAAAATCATGGTGCTCTCTTTGAAATTTCTATGTATGTAATTCCTTCATTTGGTTGTTTTATAAAGGAAATGGATCTGGATTTTTCATTGATATTTGTTGGCTAGTTTGTTGTCAGCCAAGAAACAAGCTAAAGCAATTTAGGAAAAAAAATCAGAGACTATTCTTTAGAAACTGAGGAAGTTCTCTCCATTAAAATTTGGGAACTAGGAGCACCATGGCCATTCTGGTTTTTTTGCTCCAGAACAGTTCTTCCAGTTACAGAGCTGGATTCAAAGAGCACAGTCAGAAGCACTGGCCTAGTTAGAGAAAAGGACAGACTCAGGCCTTGATTCCGCACCGTTGCGTCAGTCTTAAGAGTGCTGTCATTCCATAGCCCACTGCAGAATGGGAGCTTTTAGGAAGCAAGGCCTTCATAGGGTGGCTTTTTCTGCCCTTCTTAACACTGGAAGACCCCAGTGTGGCTACATCTTCTTGAGATCCTGAGAAGAGAAGGTAGTGGAGGAACTAGGATGTAATGGTGTCAGCCCAGGAAATGAATGTTTGGCAGGCAGTGCTTGTAGGGAGATGTAACTGCTGTATTTTAGCCCCAATGTCCATCCACGCCTATTGTTTTCTCTTTCAGCTTCGGCTTCATTAACGCCAGATTTCTTATCTCCAGGAAGTTCAAATGTCTCTTCTCCCTTACCTTGTTTTGGATCCTCATTCCACTCTACAACTTCCTTTGTCATTAGTGACATCACCGAGGAGACTGAGATAGAGGTCCCTGAGCTTCCATCAGTCCCCCTGCTTTGTTCTGCCAGCCCTGAATGTTGCAAACCAGAACACAAAACTACCTGCAGCTCGTCTGAAGAGGATGACTGCATCTCTCTGTCCAAGGCCAGCAGCTTTGCAGATATGATGGGTATCCTAAAGGACTTCCACCGGATGAAGCAGAGCCAAGACCTGTAAGTACATGTTAAGGCGCTATGATCTTTGGGGGATAGGGGAGAGGGGTTGTGCCAGTTGTTCATTATGGCACTCGGGATCCCTGATGATTGAACCCAGGCCCCCTGCATTGGAAGCTGAGTCTTAGCCACTGAACCACCAGGGAAGCCCCATATGATGATCTGTTTACTTAAGTTGCCAGTGGCCAATTATCTAATAGAAAGTAAATACTTACATAGTAAGTCCTCATTAGTAGCAGTGTGTAATTTCATTCACAAAGCTTGCTGCCCACCTGCTAGTGGCTGGGGTCCCCCAGGTTGAGGAAAAAGCAACACTGTATTTGGTTGGGGTGATCTAACCCAATCCAATGTTACTAGACTAATAAGAGGTTTTATAAGAAGGTTCCTGTAATCCAGCTTCTGTCCTCCAGAGAGGCTCCCACCACTTCGGTTCTCATACTGCCAGTGACAAGTCGTCTCCATACCCCATCCTTCGAGTACAGTTGCATAATAGTTATTTTAGTATCTCACAAAAGTAGACTGACTTTGTGGAAGGAGAATTCCCTTTAAACAGTGGTCCATTATTCAAGCCAACCCTGGAAACAGAGATTTACGAACAAGGCCTTTGAGATTCCTAGTTCCTCAACCTGGCTGTCTATCTGAATTACTCAGCTTTGTTCAACATACACCTTAAACTTACCAAACAGAACACCTGCGAAGTGTAGCTCTAGGTGTTTCTGATCGGAGTGTGAGGGAATTTGGGAAGTACTTACCATGAGAAACTCATCTACCAGAGAAGCCTAGAGCTCCAGCCTGCGAGAGTGGCCTCCTTGCAGTGTTTCTCTGCTGCACAGGACATATCAGAAGAGCTTATTTAAATGCAGATTCCTGGGCATTGAAGTATTCGACATCCAGATCTCAAAGTTCAGGTGTGCAGCTGTTTTTTTCTTTTAAGCTGTATTTTTTAATGCAGTTAAAGAGCTGTTTTCAGGGCTGGGGAGATGAGGGCTGTCTCCTGAGCCGATAAATTTACTCTTAAAGGGTTGGTGATTCGCCTTGCACAAGGTCCTTTTGTTTTCTGACCCCATGAGCAGAGCCAAGACCTGTAAGTACATGTTAAGGCGCTATGATCTTTGGGGATAGGGAGAGGGGTTGTGCCAGTTGTTCATTATGGCACTCGGGATCCCTGATGATTGAACCCAGGCCCCCTGCATTGGAAGCTGAGTCTTAGCCACTGAACCACCAGGGAAGCCCCATATGATGATCTGTTTACTTAAGTTGCCAGTGGCCAATTATCTAATAGAAAGTAAATACTTACATAGTAAGTCCTCATTAGTAGCAGTGTGTAATTTCATTCACAAAGCTTGCTGCCCACCTGCTAGTGGCTGGGGTCCCCCAGGTTGAGGAAAAAGCAACACTGTATTTGGTTGGGGTGATCTAACCCAATCCAATGTTACTAGACTAATAAGAGGTTTTATAAGAAGGTTCCTGTAATCCAGCTTCTGTCCTCCAGAGAGGCTCCCACCACTTCGGTTCTCATACTGCCAGTGACAAGTCGTCTCCATACCCCATCCTTCGAGTACAGTTGCATAATAGTTATTTTAGTATCTCACAAAAGTAGACTGACTTTGTGGAAGGAGAATTCCCTTTAAACAGTGGTCCATTATTCAAGCCAACCCTGGAAACAGAGATTTACGAACAAGGCCTTTGAGATTCCTAGTTCCTCAACCTGGCTGTCTATCTGAATTACTCAGCTTTGTTCAACATACACCTTAAACTTACCAAACAGAACACCTGCGAAGTGTAGCTCTAGGTGTTTCTGATCGGAGTGTGAGGGAATTTGGGAAGTACTTACCATGAGAAACTCATCTACCAGAGAAGCCTAGAGCTCCAGCCTGCGAGAGTGGCCTCCTTGCAGTGTTTCTCTGCTGCACAGGACATATCAGAAGAGCTTATTTAAATGCAGATTCCTGGGCATTGAAGTATTCGACATCCAGATCTCAAAGTTCAGGTGTGCAGCTGTTTTTTTCTTTTAAGCTGTATTTTTTAATGCAGTTAAAGAGCTGTTTTCAGGGCTGGGGAGATGAGGGCTGTCTCCTGAGCCGATAAATTTACTCTTAAAGGGTTGGTGATTCGCCTTGCACAAGGTCCTTTTGTTTTCTGACCCCATTTTCTTCTGAAAACTAGACAAGGGTCCTCACTTTTACCTTCCTTCCCTGGCCGTAGTCAGGCTGGTCATATGGACCCATAGTTCTTTGGTCTCCAGCGTCCCCAAATTTAGCTGCTGCTGCTTTGGGGCCACATCGAGCCTTTTTCTTCTGGTCAGTGTTTTTATAGATTGACTCTCCAACTTTTTTATACTTGCCTTTTGTACCACATTAGATCTGTTTCCTCCTACTGCCAAGATCTTCCTCTCACTCATGGGATCTTTTCTCCTTTGCTGATAGGAGCTGGGCTAATGAATGGGAAAGTAGTCCTATCGTCAAGGTTCAGAAATGTGAGAGACTGAAGGCAGTTCCTCTTGGTTTTGTTTTCAAAGTTTAAAAATAATCTTAGCCCATATGTCTAGCATAATGACTAATAAATGCCTTCATGAGGATATATATATGTAAGTTTACTACAATGTCAAGCAGCTGCTTTCCAGGAGGATACCTGAGGTTATCAGGTGATTTGAACCTCCCCTAATCTGGAACTGGTTTTGCTCCCACGGGTCCCTTATGATGTGAACATTTTACTATAAATTCTGGATTGCTGATAAGAGGGCCAGAAGGTGGGAGCAATAGCTTAGCCAACAGGTTAATGGTCTTTTGCCCACATTTTATAGTCAGTTCAGGAAATAGTAAAGCCATGTCCAGTTAAGAGATGACATCTGCGAGCCTGGTTTGTTGTTTTTTTTTAATTTTGGCCTCTTTTATTGTTTTTTTTCTAATTTATTTTTCATCCATCTTTTATTCTTTGACCTATGTGGGCCTCCCATTACAGTGGCCTCTCTCGTTGCAGAGCGCTGGCTCTGGGCACATGCACTAGAGCGCTGGCTCATAATTGGACACACTGGTCCAGCATTTCATAACATGTGGGATCTTCCCAGACAAGGGATTGAACTGGTGCCCCTTGCACTGCAAGGCAGACTCTTTACCCACTGGACCACCAGGAAATCCCTTTGTTTTAAACTCTGGACGTGTTGCTTACCGACTAGTGACTCTGGGCCTAGTCATAACATTGCTGTGCCTCCGTCTCTTCAGCTGTAAAAAAGGATTGTAATAGCTGCTACCTCATGAGTGTTGGGAGGATTAAATGTGATTGTGTTCCAACACACAAACCACCACCCAGGACAAAGCAAGTACTCAATAAACATAAGCTATTATTGTGTCTCTAGAAGCCGGAGTTCACTGAAGGAGGAAGACCCTGCCATCCTTATCTCTGAGGTCCTGAGGAGGAAGTTTGCTCTGAAGGAAGAGGACATCAGTAGAAAAGGAAACTGATGGCACTCAGCTCTGCATACTCAGTCTCACGCTCTTGGAGTTCCTTCAATAGCTGCCTTCCTCACCGCAGATGTTTCTGCCTACCAATTAGAAATCTGCAACACTTGCTGAAAGCTAGAGCTGGACTAGGAGCAGAGCTGCATTTTGTTTTCCATACATCAAACCTCAGCAGAAGCTAAAGGCCTGTTTTGAGCTGAGACACAGGTAATTGTATACGATGAAACGTCCCTGTTTAAAGGGTGAGATAGAACTTCCCGGTTTCTCCTCTCCCCTGTGTGAAAATAGGTCCTAAATGAAAGACTGACTTCACTGCACTAGACCCCATAACTGGTCTCACAGAACACTCTGCGCAGCTGTCACTCACTCAGCCGCTTCCTGGCAGCAGAGTAGGGCTGAGGGGAGGGGCTCTACACGTCTGTGTGCACATTCACAGGGCAGGGGACATCTTATGCTGCTCCATCATGAACCAACACCAGTGCCCAGCAATCATTCTCTCCCCCTTCCCTGTCCAACACCAACATGTAGAGGTCGGGCCATTGGACCCGCTGATGCTTGGGCTGCCACTGGGAGGCCTGGGCTGTTTTTTTCTTAAATATATTTTGTAATACTGTACAACCAAATCTACCCTCCAAGGCCCTGGCGCCTCATGGGCTCCACTGATTGACAGCTCTTTCTCTTCCATGGATGTTAAGCCTAGCAGGAAAGAGAAGTGGAGAGGGGAAAGAGTACCGTCTTTCTTCCAGGCCCTTGACTGCTCCTTTGCGTGGGGCCAAGGTTTGTACTTACTTAACCATACCATGCATGACTCAGATGCCCTCAGGTCCCTTTCTCTACAGTATGTATCCTGTGTGTGTTTGGGTTGAAACCTACCTGACATTAAAGGAAGGATTTGGAGAGATACTGCATTGGTTGTGTCCATCTTTGAGTTGTGACCACCCATGATGCCCTATTATAGAATTCCTATTAATTTTAAGGTATATGAGCTTTTGTAAATGGGTTCCTGGCTTTCCCTTTCCTTTAGAAGGTCCTGCCTTTAAAGGAGAAAGCTTTCCTAGGGAGTTTCTTGTAGTAGAAAAGGAAACTGATGGCACTCAGCTCTGCATACTCAGTCTCACGCTCTTGGAGTTCCTTCAATAGCTGCCTTCCTCACCGCAGATGTTTCTGCCTACCAATTAGAAATCTGCAACACTTGCTGAAAGCTAGAGCTGGACTAGGAGCAGAGCTGCATTTTGTTTTCCATACATCAAACCTCAGCAGAAGCTAAAGGCCTGTTTTGAGCTGAGACACAGGTAATTGTATACGATGAAACGTCCCTGTTTAAAGGGTGAGATAGAACTTCCCGGTTTCTCCTCTCCCCTGTGTGAAAATAGGTCCTAAATGAAAGACTGACTTCACTGCACTAGACCCCATAACTGGTCTCACAGAACACTCTGCGCAGCTGTCACTCACTCAGCCGCTTCCTGGCAGCAGAGTAGGGCTGAGGGGAGGGGCTCTACACGTCTGTGTGCACATTCACAGGGCAGGGGACATCTTATGCTGCTCCATCATGAACCAACACCAGTGCCCAGCAATCATTCTCTCCCCCTTCCCTGTCCAACACCAACATGTAGAGGTCGGGCCATTGGACCCGCTGATGCTTGGGCTGCCACTGGGAGGCCTGGGCTGTTTTTTTCTTAAATATATTTTGTAATACTGTACAACCAAATCTACCCTCCAAGGCCCTGGCGCCTCATGGGCTCCACTGATTGACAGCTCTTTCTCTTCCATGGATGTTAAGCCTAGCAGGGAAGAGAAGTGGAGAGGGAAAGAGTACCGTCTTTCTTCCAGGCCCTTGACTGCTCCTTTGCGTGGGGCCAAGGTTTGTACTTACTTAACCATACCATGCATGACTCAGATGCCCTCAGGTCCCTTTCTCTACAGTATGTATCCTGTGTGTGTTTGGGTTGAAACCTACCTGACATTAAAGGAAGGATTTGGAGAGATACTGCATTGGTTGTGTCCATCTTTGAGTTGTGACCACCCATGATGCCCTATTATAGAATTCCTATTAATTTTAAGGTATATGAGCTTTTGTAAATGGGTTCCTGGCTTTCCCTTTCCTTTAGAAGGTCCTGCCTTTAAAGGAGAAAGCTTTCCTAGGGAGTTTCTTGTCCCTTTCTTTAGAACCTCTTAAAGCCAGTCCATCTTAAAACTTGCACGTTTGCCCCAGAGGCTCATTTGTAAGCCTCCTAGGTACCACAGCTGCAACACAGGAAACTGCCACCTGGTGGGTGATGTCCTCAACACAAGTCATATTAGACTCATGACAATGAACAGGGCATTGCTGTTTCAAAAACAAAATTGGTAATGTTCTAATTGCCATCAAAGCCAGCTTTGTAAACAGTCATTTATTTGGACTCATAGTTTTACAAAGGGAGTTCTCTCCCACCTTGTAGTAGCAGAATGATACAGTCATATTTAGGTTGTTACACAAGTCAGCCCTTTTCAGGGAGATGTTTCAACGTATATAACTTTAAAATGCTGTAAAGTTATCACAAAAATAAAACAACAAAACTACCTAATCATTCTACCTCTCTCTATCCTCCCTGCTGCTATAAGCCTGGGTCTGGGAGAATTGCCTCATCACTCAAAAAGTGTCAATAATGGAGACAAGCTTAGGTTAAGTGGGTAAGATTACAGAGATTACCAGCCACCTCTTCCTCAGAGGTTCCCTCATAGCTCAATCAGCAAAGAATCTGCCTGCAGTGCAGGAGACCCAGGTCTGACTCTTGGATTGGGAAGATACCCTGGAGAAGGTAATGGTAACCCACTCTGCTATTTCTGCCTGGAGAATTCCATGGACAGAGGAGCCTGGCAGGCTCCAGTCCATGGGCTCACAGGAGCTGAACACGACTTAAGTGACTAAACTACTGCCCTTCCTCAAGGAAAGAGACAGTGCTGATCACTGTCCCCGCAAGTGCACGACCTGCTTTGTTTACACGGAAACGAACATTAAGTCGACCCCAAACTACTCCCTCTCAAAAACCTGGCCCTTTCTCTACAGTATGTATCCTGTGTGTGTTTGGGTTGAAACCTACCTGACATTAAAGGAAGGATTTGGAGAGATACTGCATTGGTTGTGTCCATCTTTGAGTTGTGACCACCCATGATGCCCTATTATAGAATTCCTATTAATTTTAAGGTATATGAGCTTTTGTAAATGGGTTCCTGGCTTTCCCTTTCCTTTAGAAGGTCCTGCCTTTAAAGGAGAAAGCTTTCCTAGGGAGTTTCTTGTCCCTTTCTTTAGAACCTCTTAAAGCCAGTCCATCTTAAAACTTGCACGTTTGCCCCAGAGGCTCATTTGTAAGCCTCCTAGGTACCACAGCTGCAACACAGGAAACTGCCACCTGGTGGGTGATGTCCTCAACACAAGTCATATTAGACTCATGACAATGAACAGGGCATTGCTGTTTCAAAAACAAAATTGGTAATGTTCTAATTGCCATCAAAGCCAGCTTTGTAAACAGTCATTTATTTGGACTCATAGTTTTACAAAGGGAGTTCTCTCCCACCTTGTAGTAGCAGAATGATACAGTCATATTTAGGTTGTTACACAAGTCAGCCCTTTTCAGGGAGATGTTTCAACGTATATAACTTTAAAATGCTGTAAAGTTATCACAAAAATAAAACAACAAAACTACCTAATCATTCTACCTCTCTCTATCCTCCCTGCTGCTATAAGCCTGGGTCTGGGAGAATTGCCTCATCACTCAAAAAGTGTCAATAATGGAGACAAGCTTAGGTTAAGTGGGTAAGATTACAGAGATTACCAGCCACCTCTTCCTCAGAGGTTCCCTCATAGCTCAATCAGCAAAGAATCTGCCTGCAGTGCAGGAGACCCAGGTCTGACTCTTGGATTGGGAAGATACCCTGGAGAAGGTAATGGTAACCCACTCTGCTATTTCTGCCTGGAGAATTCCATGGACAGAGGAGCCTGGCAGGCTCCAGTCCATGGGCTCACAGGAGCTGAACACGACTTAAGTGACTAAACTACTGCCCTTCCTCAAGGAAAGAGACAGTGCTGATCACTGTCCCCGCAAGTGGCACGACCTGCTTTGTTTACACGGAGAAAATGCTCAGTAACAGCCATGTCATCCCATGCCTCCCTCTCACCGAAGATCATTCTCCTGAATGACCTTTCCAAAACAAAGATCTTACATTCCCCTACTCAAATATACTCACCCCCTGAAGATGCTTTTTTATATGTCATTTCAAGGTACTTTTAGGACCAAACCCTCACAAACACATTTAGGTTTGGTGCCTGATAACTTGATTACCTTCAGAGTCCTGGGTAAAGAGCAAATTAGGCTGCAGATGTAACTGAGTAGTCCTGTCCTGGCACTGAGCCCAAGGGCTGTTAGGAAGCTGTTCTAAGCCCTGATTCTGGGCATTGGTTACATCTCGGAAAGGAGCTCGAGAGTCATGGGCAATGACCCGCTGGCCCTGAGAGTCCTCAGTGAAAAGCTGACTCCAGGAGTCCTTGTCACTCCTTTTGCTGTCCCAGGAAAACGCAGGACTAAGCCAAGGGCTTTGTTTCACTGCTTCTGTGTTTGCTCCGCTCCAGGAATCCTTGCATGTTTGAAGGGCAGGGGCCTGCTTGTTTCTTTTGGCGGATCCCTTTTCCAAGTTCGTCTTATCCAAGAGCTGGTGGCCCTTGTGCCTAGGTGTTTTACCGTGTCTCTCCACACACTGATAATTCTTTTTCTTAGATCCATGAAGTGATTCCCTTTCCCAGGAAGAATCCTCTGCCTCCTTTTGGTCCGGCAAGCAAGAACTCTCCAGGTCTTGGGCAAAGGAGCAGGCCAGTGAGGCTTTTCTCTCTCCAGCACACACTGAGGTATCAGACTGGAACAAAGACCGCATAGTCAAGCGTGGGGTTCCTCTTCCACGGTGGCAAGAAGCCTGGAGGGACTGAGGAGAAGGTCTAGCTTCCTGGATGTCTGCAGGGGTTGAAGTGGCTAAAGGGGGTGCCATGTAAGCATCCCCCAGGCCCTGGGTCGGATGGTCTAGCTGGGTTGCATCTTCCTCAAACTCTTGGTGGGTCTGACTTCCTGTACAAGATGAAACACTCCTCTGCCCACCACCATTTGTCTTTCCTGGTAAAAGAGACGAACAAGCATTATTCTGCAAGAAAACTACCTGAGTAGGATTTAGGTGGCTTTTTCTGAAATCACTCTCAGCTGAAATCAGTATCAGCTACCATAACTACCTTTGATCTTCCTGTTTTCAGTCTCTATTCTAAAACACAGCTCTTATATTCCCTTACTCAAATATATGGATACTTCCTGTGACTTACCTAATAAAGTCAAACACGCCATACAATCAGACCACAGCCTACTTTTTCAGTTGTGTTTTCATGTTACATGGGTTTGTTTAACATAGGGCAAATGAGTTTTGCTTCTGCTTTTTCATTTTTTTTATTTTTTAACTTTGGCCTTTTTTACTGTATTTTTATTTATTTTCATCCATCTTTATTCTTGGGCCTGTGTGGGCCTCCCATTGCAGTGGCCTCTCTTGCTGCAGAGCTCCGGCTCTGGGAATATGTGCTCCAGAGCACTGGCTCGTAATTGGACACACCAGTCCAGCTGCTCCACAGCATGTGGGATCTTCCTGGGCCAGGGATCAAACTGGCGCCCCTTGTACTGCAAGGTGGTGTCCTTACCCACTGGACTACCAGGGAAGCCCAGCCCTCTGTTTTTTATTTAATCTGTAGTTTCTACTAAATAATTATGTGGCCAAATACATTTCTCCTCGATGGATATTATCCTTTGAGAGACATATTCAGTATATACCTTTTCTGTAAAGTCTCAACTTTATAGAAAGATCACATTAACCAGCCAGCTCAGAAGCCTTCTGGAAGCAGCAAGAGAATGTAGGTCTCCTGCTCCCCTAATATTTCATGGGAAATGAGTAAATATACAATTAGATGTCAAGTTGGTCAAGACCGCATAGTCAAGCGTGGGGTTCCTCTTCCACGGTGGCAAGAAGCCTGGAGGGACTGAGGAGAAGGTCTAGCTTCCTGGATGTCTGCAGGGGTTGAAGTGGCTAAAGGGGGTGCCATGTAAGCATCCCCCAGGCCCTGGGTCGGATGGTCTAGCTGGGTTGCATCTTCCTCAAACTCTTGGTGGGTCTGACTTCCTGTACAAGATGAAACACTCCTCTGCCCACCACCATTTGTCTTTCCTGGTAAAAGAGACGAACAAGCATTATTCTGCAAGAAAACTACCTGAGTAGGATTTAGGTGGCTTTTTCTGAAATCACTCTCAGCTGAAATCAGTATCAGCTACCATAACTACCTTTGATCTTCCTGTTTTCAGTCTCTATTCTAAAACACAGCTCTTATATTCCCTTACTCAAATATATGGATACTTCCTGTGACTTACCTAATAAAGTCAAACACGCCATACAATCAGACCACAGCCTACTTTTTCAGTTGTGTTTTCATGTTACATGGGTTTGTTTAACATAGGGCAAATGAGTTTTGCTTCTGCTTTTTCATTTTTTTTATTTTTTAACTTTGGCCTTTTTTACTGTATTTTTATTTATTTTCATCCATCTTTATTCTTGGGCCTGTGTGGGCCTCCCATTGCAGTGGCCTCTCTTGCTGCAGAGCTCCGGCTCTGGGAATATGTGCTCCAGAGCACTGGCTCGTAATTGGACACACCAGTCCAGCTGCTCCACAGCATGTGGGATCTTCCTGGGCCAGGGATCAAACTGGCGCCCCTTGTACTGCAAGGTGGTGTCCTTACCCACTGGACTACCAGGGAAGCCCAGCCCTCTGTTTTTTATTTAATCTGTAGTTTCTACTAAATAATTATGTGGCCAAATACATTTCTCCTCGATGGATATTATCCTTTGAGAGACATATTCAGTATATACCTTTTCTGTAAAGTCTCAACTTTATAGAAAGATCACATTAACCAGCCAGCTCAGAAGCCTTCTGGAAGCAGCAAGAGAATGTAGGTCTCCTGCTCCCCTAATATTTCATGGGAAATGAGTAAATATACAATTAGATGTCAAGTTGGTCAGTAGAAAGGACAATAAAAAAAAAAATATTGGTGTCCAGCCTGTCCATTTCATCAGGTGTGGAATGGATCCTGAGTGCCTTAAGGATGAACGCACCATGAAATTCCTACTCCCGCAAATTATGCCAAAATCTAATTATAAACAGAGCTGATGACTGCTTCTTTCCTTCTCCAAGAAATATACTACAGGAATTGTTTTGTAAAAAAAAAAATCCTCAACTTTGCCTAAGATTTCAATTCTATAGAATATACCAGAATCTTGAATTGGAAAGTGGTTTTGAAAAAATCTGGACTCATTACTTAAAAGATTGTCTAAGCTTCTGTTTATGGTAGGGAGAAAGCATTTGGAAGGTTTATGCAAAGCAGTCCTGGGACTGGCACCAAGAATTAGAACTCTCTTCCTAGCATTCTTCAACTGGCAAGAATCCTGCTCCGTAAGCCCCAGCCTGCTCCACGGCAGCCAGTCCCCAAACAGGAACATGCAAACAAAGAACTGAGATACCAGCCAACTTTATGCCAAGCTTTCTAAGAAAAAAAAAAACAAAAACCTCTGAATTTTAATTTTAGAAGCCTCATACAGACATCAATGATAAATTAATCTTATACAGACTACTAATTGTGGCCAATCCAAGACCTATAAACTTACAAATACATATATCTTACTAATGGTCCCCTCTGCACCATGTCTACCTTTTCTACTGCTCTGTCAAAAAATACCAGTATTTAATTTTAGACTGGGATAAACAAAACCAGAAAAGCAGGTTTGTAGAAGCACGTATGTATTGCTTTCCAAAAGATGAGTCTTTCTTGGGCTTTATAAGCTCTTCTAATAAGTCAGCTGATAAGCTTAACACATGCACTAGTGACATCTTTCTCATAATGTTCCAGCTTGGAAAGACAGCTGCACCCCCTTTTGCTCCCTAGTTGCTTCTGGTGCGATCACCATACCTGGCTGCAAGGTGAAGAAGGAAGCAATGCTGGTCTGGCAAGTGCCTGCAGATGGATGACGACTTTGAGTCAAAGAAATCTTAGCTTTTCTCTCTGCAGGAAAGAGGGTTAGCATTTTGGTGCTTGACTTGATTAAATGTGTCTGAGAAAGGAAAGGGAAGAAAAAGAATAACAACCTATTAATATCAAGACAGTTGCCAGACAGGAAAGATTCAATAATCACCAGTTACCCTCTTGGAACCACACGATCTTCTGGACTCAGTTCATATATTCTTTAGTTTGGGCTGTACCTTATCTTCCACCATTTTCTGCCATACTTTTGGTGTTTGTTTTTCCTCAAGAATCACATTTCAACCATAGTCCATTCATTCTGCTTCCCATAGAAATCAGGCAGGCTAACTCAAATTCAAATTTTAAAAAATTTGCCTAAGTTATTAAAACCAGAATCTTGAATTGGAAAGTGGTTTTGAAAAATCTGGACTCATTACTTAAAAGATTGTCTAAGCTTCTGTTTATGGTAGGGAGAAAGCATTTGGAAGGTTTATGCAAAGCAGTCCTGGGACTGGCACCAAGAATTAGAACTCTCTTCCTAGCATTCTTCAACTGGCAAGAATCCTGCTCCGTAAGCCCCAGCCTGCTCCACGGCAGCCAGTCCCCAAACAGGAACATGCAAACAAAGAACTGAGATACCAGCCAACTTTATGCCAAGCTTTCTAAGAAAGAAAGAAAAACCTCTGAATTTTAATTTTAGAAGCCTCATACAGACATCAATGATAAATTAATCTTATACAGACTACTAATTGTGGCCAATCCAAGACCTATAAACTTACAAATACATATATCTTACTAATGGTCCCCTCTGCACCATGTCTACCTTTTCTACTGCTCTGTCAAAAAATACCAGTATTTAATTTTAGACTGGGATAAACAAAACCAGAAAAGCAGGTTTGTAGAAGCACGTATGTATTGCTTTCCAAAAGATGAGTCTTTCTTGGGCTTTATAAGCTCTTCTAATAAGTCAGCTGATAAGCTTAACACATGCACTAGTGACATCTTTCTCATAATGTTCCAGCTTGGAAAGACAGCTGCACCCCCTTTTGCTCCCTAGTTGCTTCTGGTGCGATCACCATACCTGGCTGCAAGGTGAAGAAGGAAGCAATGCTGGTCTGGCAAGTGCCTGCAGATGGATGACGACTTTGAGTCAAAGAAATCTTAGCTTTTCTCTCTGCAGGAAAGAGGGTTAGCATTTTGGTGCTTGACTTGATTAAATGTGTCTGAGAAAGGAAAGGGAAGAAAAAGAATAACAACCTATTAATATCAAGACAGTTGCCAGACAGGAAAGATTCAATAATCACCAGTTACCCTCTTGGAACCACACGATCTTCTGGACTCAGTTCATATATTCTTTAGTTTGGGCTGTACCTTATCTTCCACCATTTTCTGCCATACTTTTGGTGTTTGTTTTTCCTCAAGAATCACATTTCAACCATAGTCCATTCATTCTGCTTCCCCATAGAAATCAGGCAGGCTAACTAAACAAACAGGATTTGTTAAAGGGATTCCACAGATGACGTTCTCTCCTTTAAAGATAATTTATGATTCTACATCAGCAACAGTTGATACATTTCATTCAGTAGTTTTCAAATATAGTGGTTAACAGCATGGCTCCTGAGTCACACAGCTTCTGTTCAAATCAACACCAATTCTGCCACAGCCCCATTATTAGCTGCATGACCCTCTAGAAGTTGTTTGATCTCTGTCTCATTCTCATCTGTGAAATGGAAACAATAATAATACCAAACCCACAGGGCAGTTATGAGAATTCGATGAGTTATTTTACATTAAAAAATGAATGTGAAAGTCAAGTCACTCAGTCCTATCCAACTCTGCGACCCCATGGATGAGCCATGGAATTTTCCAGGCAAGAATACTGGAGTGAGTAGCCCTTCTCTACTCTAGGGGATCTTCCCAACACAGGGATCAAACCGGGTCTCCCACATTGCAGACAGATTCTTTACCATCTAAGCCACCAGGGAAGCCCTAGGCTGATTATTTTTAAGAAACAGCATAGAGAAGCCGCTGGAACCTGAGGGAAGCCGCCGGCAGCGCCGCGCGGATGCTAGTATGTGAACTAATATCACGGAACACGATAGCAAACCAGACATAGAGCCTACACCCCCTGACCAATCATCAAACCAAGGCTCCCTAGTTGCTTCTGGTGCGATCACCATACCTGGCTGCAAGGTGAAGAAGGAAGCAATGCTGGTCTGGCAAGTGCCTGCAGATGGATGACGACTTTGAGTCAAAGAAATCTTAGCTTTTCTCTCTGCAGGAAAGAGGGTTAGCATTTTGGTGCTTGACTTGATTAAATGTGTCTGAGAAAGGAAAGGGAAGAAAAAGAATAACAACCTATTAATATCAAGACAGTTGCCAGACAGGAAAGATTCAATAATCACCAGTTACCCTCTTGGAACCACACGATCTTCTGGACTCAGTTCATATATTCTTTAGTTTGGGCTGTACCTTATCTTCCACCATTTTCTGCCATACTTTTGGTGTTTGTTTTTCCTCAAGAATCACATTTCAACCATAGTCCATTCATTCTGCTTCCCCATAGAAATCAGGCAGGCTAACTAAACAAACAGGATTTGTTAAAGGGATTCCACAGATGACGTTCTCTCCTTTAAAGATAATTTATGATTCTACATCAGCAACAGTTGATACATTTCATTCAGTAGTTTTCAAATATAGTGGTTAACAGCATGGCTCCTGAGTCACACAGCTTCTGTTCAAATCAACACCAATTCTGCCACAGCCCCATTATTAGCTGCATGACCCTCTAGAAGTTGTTTGATCTCTGTCTCATTCTCATCTGTGAAATGGAAACAATAATAATACCAAACCCACAGGGCAGTTATGAGAATTCGATGAGTTATTTTACATTAAAAAATGAATGTGAAAGTCAAGTCACTCAGTCCTATCCAACTCTGCGACCCCATGGATGAGCCATGGAATTTTCCAGGCAAGAATACTGGAGTGAGTAGCCCTTCTCTACTCTAGGGGATCTTCCCAACACAGGGATCAAACCGGGTCTCCCACATTGCAGACAGATTCTTTACCATCTAAGCCACCAGGGAAGCCCTAGGCTGATTATTTTTAAGAAACAGCATAGAGAAGCCGCTGGAACCTGGAGCGAGAAGCCGCCGGCAGCGCCGCGCGGATGCTAGTATGTGAACTAATATCACGGAACACGATAGCAAACCAGACATAGAGCCTACACCCCCTGACCAATCATCAAACCAAGGATCCTCGGAGCAGAAGCCTTGATTCCAAGACCCCACACGATCGAAGAACATACAACACTAGAGATTATTCATCTGTAAACAAGACATAACACCATCCAAGTCACAAACCACTGAACCCTTCTAGAAGGACAGAAACCCAAAGAAAGGGAGAATTCAACCAAGAAGCCTGGTGGGGGAAAAAGAACTCCACACACACAGACACACAAAGAAACAAAAATTAACCTAATAATGAAACGTCAGAGAAACACTGCACAAATGAAGGACCAAGCTAGAGAAACACCGCTTCAAATGACAGAGGAGGAGATAGACAAACTATCTGAAAGAGAATTCAGAAAAGCTATACTAATGAGGATGCAAAACATCGAAAACAGAATATTAGAGGAAATTAGTGCATTGAGAAGAGACATGCAAGAAATGAAAAATAAGCAAATGGAGACAACCAACTCAATTGCTGAACTCAAAAATACTATAGAAGGTCTCAACAGTAGAGTATCGGAGGCTGAAGAACGGATAAGTGAGCTGGAAGACAGAATGGCGGAAATAAGTGCTGAAGAACACAACAAAACTGGAAGAATTAAAAGAACTAAGGATAGCATCAGAGACCTATGGGACAATATCAAGCGCACCAACATTAGAATTATAGGAGTTCCAGAAGAAGAAAAGGGGAAGAAAGACTATGAAAAAATTCTTGAAGAGGTTATAGTTGAAAACTTCCCCAACATGGGAAAGGAAAGTCAACCAAGTCTAAGAAGCACAAAGAGTTCCATACAGGATAAACCCCAGAAGAAACACACCACATTCTAATCAAACTAACGCAGACTAAATATAAAGACAGATTACTAAAAGCAGCTAGGAACAAACAACAAATAACATATAAAGGAAACCCCAGGGCTTCCCCTGGTGGTCCAGTGGGTAAGGACACCGCCTTGCAGTGCAAGGGGCGCCGGTTCGAGCCCTGGCCTGGGAAGATCCCACGTGCCCCGGAGTGGCTGGATTGATGTGTCCAATCACCGAGCCGGAGCTCTGGAGCGCACGTGCCCAGAGCCGGTGCTCTGCAACGACAGACGCCACTGCGATGGGAGGCCCACAGGAGCCAAAGAATGAAGACGAATGAAAATAAAGAAACAAGGCAGGTCACTATATCATGATTAAGGGATCTATCCAAGAGGAAGACATAACAGTCATGAATATCTACACACCCAACACAGGGGCACCTCAATACATAAGACAGGTACTTTCAGACTTAAGAGAAGAAATCAACAATAACACAGTAATAGTAGGAGACTTTAACACTCCTCTCACACCAATGGACAGATCATCCAAACAGAAAATTAATAAAGAAACACAAGCCTTAAATGCCACACTAGAAAAGATGGACCTCATCGATATCTTTAGGACGTTCCATCCAAAAGCAGAAGAATACACTTTCTTCTCAAGTGCTCATGGAACATTATCCAGGATAGACCACATCTTGGGCCACAAATCAAACCTCAGTCAGTTCAAGAAAACCGAAATTATACCAACCATCTTCTCGGACCACAATGCAATGAGACTAGAGATCAACTACCAGAAAAAAAAAAACCCAAAACACAAACACATGGAGATTAAACCATACCTAAAAAACCAACTGATCATTGAGGAAATCAAAGGAGAAATTAAACAATTCCTAGAAGAAAATGACAATGAACACACGACAGTGCAAAACCTATGGGACAATATCAAACGCACCAACATTAGAATTATAGGAGTTCCAGAAGAAGAAGAGGGGAAGAAAGACTATGAAAAAATTCTTGAAGAGGTTATAGTTGAAAACTTCCCCAACATGGGAAAGGAAAGTCAACCAAGTCTAAGAAGCACAAAGAGTTCCATACAGGATAAACCCCAGAAGAAACACACCACATTCTAATCAAACTAACGCAGACTAAATATAAAGACAGATTACTAAAAGCAGCTAGGAACAAACAACAAATAACATATAAAGGAAACCCCAGGGCTTCCCCTGGTGGTCCAGTGGGTAAGGACACCGCCTTGCAGTGCAAGGGGCGCCGGTTCGAGCCCTGGCCTGGGAAGATCCCACGTGCCCCGGAGTGGCTGGATTGATGTGTCCAATCACCGAGCCGGAGCTCTGGAGCGCACGTGCCCAGAGCCGGTGCTCTGCAACGACAGACGCCACTGCGATGGGAGGCCCACAGGAGCCAAAGAATGAAGACGAATGAAAATAAAGAAACAAGGCAGGTCACTATATCATGATTAAGGGATCTATCCAAGAGGAAGACATAACAGTCATGAATATCTACACACCCAACACAGGGGCACCTCAATACATAAGACAGGTACTTTCAGACTTAAGAGAAGAAATCAACAATAACACAGTAATAGTAGGAGACTTTAACACTCCTCTCACACCAATGGACAGATCATCCAAACAGAAAATTAATAAAGAAACACAAGCCTTAAATGCCACACTAGAAAAGATGGACCTCATCGATATCTTTAGGACGTTCCATCCAAAAGCAGAAGAATACACTTTCTTCTCAAGTGCTCATGGAACATTATCCAGGATAGACCACATCTTGGGCCACAAATCAAACCTCAGTCAGTTCAAGAAAACCGAAATTATACCAACCATCTTCTCGGACCACAATGCAATGAGACTAGAGATCAACTACCAGAAAAAAAAAAACCCAAAACACAAACACATGGAGATTAAACCATACCTAAAAAACCAACTGATCATTGAGGAAATCAAAGGAGAAATTAAACAATTCCTAGAAGAAAATGACAATGAACACACGACAGTGCAAAACCTGCAATACTGCAAAAGCAGTTCTAAAAGAGAAATTTATAGCAATACAATCCCACCTCAAGAAACTAGGAAAATATGAAGCAGATGACCTAACCCTCCGCTTAAAACAATTGGAGAAAGAAGAACAAAAACACCCCAAAGCCAGAAGAAGAGAAATCATAAGGATCAGAGCAGAAATAAATGAGAAAGAAATGAAAGAAACAATAGTAAAGCTAAATAAAACAAAAAGCTGGTTCTTCGAAAAGGTAAACAAAATTGACAAGCCACTGGCCAGTAAAGAGAGAGAAGAACCAGATCAACAAAATCAAAAACGAAAAAGGAGAGATTACAACAGATAATGCAGAAATCCAAAGGATTCTAAGAGACTTTTATGAACAGCTATATGGCAACAAACTGGACAACCTGGAAGAAATGGACAGTTTCTTGGGGAAGATTAATGTCCCAAGACTGAGCCAGGAAGAAACAGAAACTTTGAACAACCCAATCACAAGCTCAGAAATCGAATTTGTGATTAAAAATCTACCCAAAAATAAAAGCCCAGGGCCAGATGGCTTCACAGCCGAATTCTACCAAACATTTAAAGAAGAGCTAATGCTGTCCTTCTAAAACTCTTTCAAAAAATTGCACAGGAAGGAAAACTTCCAAACACATTCTACGAGGCCACCATCACCCTGATACCCAAACTAGGCAAAGACAACACAAAAAAGGAAAATTACAGACCAATTTCTCTGATGAACTTAGATGCCAAGATTCTCAACAAAATCCTAGCAAAGAGAATTCAACGACACATCAAAAAACTCATACATCACGATCAAGTCGGGTTTATCCCAGGCATGCAAGGATTCTTCAACCAAACCGAAATTATACCAACCATCTTCTCGGACCACAATGCAATGAGACTAGAGATCAACTACCAGAAAAAAAAAAACCCAAAACACAAACACATGGAGATTAAACCATACCTAAAAAACCAACTGATCATTGAGGAAATCAAAGGAGAAATTAAACAATTCCTAGAAGAAAATGACAATGAACACACGACAGTGCAAAACCTGCAATACTGCAAAAGCAGTTCTAAAAGAGAAATTTATAGCAATACAATCCCACCTCAAGAAACTAGGAAAATATGAAGCAGATGACCTAACCCTCCGCTTAAAACAATTGGAGAAAGAAGAACAAAAACACCCCAAAGCCAGAAGAAGAGAAATCATAAGGATCAGAGCAGAAATAAATGAGAAAGAAATGAAAGAAACAATAGTAAAGCTAAATAAAACAAAATTTGGTTCTTCGAAAAGGTAAACAAAATTGACAAGCCACTGGCCAGTAAAGAGAGAGAAGAACCAGATCAACAAAATCAAAAACGAAAAAGGAGAGATTACAACAGATAATGCAGAAATCCAAAGGATTCTAAGAGACTTTTATGAACAGCTATATGGCAACAAACTGGACAACCTGGAAGAAATGGACAGTTTCTTGGGGAAGATTAATGTCCCAAGACTGAGCCAGGAAGAAACAGAAACTTTGAACAACCCAATCACAAGCTCAGAAATCGAATTTGTGATTAAAAATCTACCCAAAAATAAAAGCCCAGGGCCAGATGGCTTCACAGCCGAATTCTACCAAACATTTAAAGAAGAGCTAATGCTGTCCTTCTAAAACTCTTTCAAAAAATTGCACAGGAAGGAAAACTTCCAAACACATTCTACGAGGCCACCATCACCCTGATACCCAAACTAGGCAAAGACAACACAAAAAAGGAAAATTACAGACCAATTTCTCTGATGAACTTAGATGCCAAGATTCTCAACAAAATCCTAGCAAAGAGAATTCAACGACACATCAAAAAACTCATACATCACGATCAAGTCGGGTTTATCCCAGGCATGCAAGGATTCTTCAACATCCGCAAATCAATCAGTGTGATACACCATATCAACAAATTGAAAGACAAAAACCACATGATCATCTCAATAGATGCAGAAAAAGCCTTTGACAAAGCACAACATCCATTTATGATAAAAACTCTTCAGAAAATGGGCATAGAAGGAACCTATCTCAACATAATAAAAGCCATCTACGAGAAGCCTACAGCAAACATTATCCTTAACGGTGAAAAACTGAAAGCATTCCCTCTAAGATCAGGAACAAGACAGGGGTGCCCACTTTCACCACTACTATTCAACATAGTCCTGGAAGTCCTAGCAACAGCAGTAAGAGAAGAGGAAGAAATAAAAGGAATCCAGAGTGGAAAGGAAGAAGTCAAGCTCTCTCTTTCTGCAGACGACATGATATTATACATAGAAAGTCCCAAAGACACGGTTACAAAGCTACTAGAGCTAATCAATGAATTCAGCAAAGTCGCAGGATACAAAGTCAACACACAGAAATCACTGGCATTCCTATACACAAACAATGAAAAATCAGAAAACGAAATCAAAGAGGCAATCCCCTTCACCATTGCAACCAAAAGAATCAAATATCTAGGAATAAATCTACCCAAAGAAACAAAAGAATTGTACACAGAAAATTACAAGACATTCATGAAAGAAATTAAAGAAGACTTAAATAGATGGAGAGATACTCCATGTTCCTGGATCGGAAGAATCAATATTGTGAAAATGACCATACTACCAAATATCATCTACAGATTCAATGCAATACCTATCCAACTACCACTGACATTTTTCACAGAACTAGACCAAACAATAACACAGTTCATACGGAACACAAAAGACCTCGAATAGCCAAAGCAATCCTGAGGAAGAACAACGGAGTTGGAGGGATCAGTCTCCCTAACTTCAGACTATACTACAAAGTAACAGTCATCAAGACAGTATGGTACTGGCACAAAAACAGAACTATAGATCAATGGAACAAGATTGAGAACCCAGAGATAAACCCACGCATCTATGGGTACCTTATTTTTGACAAAGGAGGCAAAACTCTAAAATGGGACAAAGACAGTCTCTTCAACAAATGGTGCTGGGAAAATTGGACAGCTACATGCAAAAAAATGAAGTTGGAACATTCCCTGACACCATACACAAAGATCAACTCAAAATGGATTAAAGACCTAAATGTAAGACCAGAAACCATCAAACTCTTAGAGGAGAATATAGGCAAAACCCTCAAGGACATCAATCAAAGCAAGATCTTCTCTGACCCACCTACTAGAATAGTGGAACTGAAAAGAAAAGTGAACACGTGGGACCTCATGAAACTTAAAAGCTTTTGTACAGCAAAAGAAATTACAAAAAAGCTGAACAGACACCCCACAGAGTGGAAGAAAATCATAGTAAATGAAACAACAGACAAAGAATTAATCTCCAAAATCTACAAGCAACTCCAACAACTCAGCACAGGAAAAACGAACAACCCAATCAAAAAATGGGAAAAGATCTAAAGAGATGCCTCTCCAAAGAGGACATACAGATGGCCCAAAATCACATGAAACGATGCTCAACCTCACTTATCATTAGAGAAATGCAAATTGAAACCACAATGAGATACCACCTCACACCCGTCAAGCACAAAACAGAAATAAAGCAAAGTCGCAGGATACAAAGTCAACACACAGAAATCACTGGCATTCCTATACACAAACAATGAAAAATCAGAAAACGAAATCAAAGAGGCAATCCCTTTCACCATTGCAACCAAAAGAATCAAATATCTAGGAATAAATCTACCCAAAGAAACAAAAGAATTGTACACAGAAAATTACAAGACATTCATGAAAGAAATTAAAGAAGACTTAAATAGATGGAGAGATACTCCATGTTCCTGGATCGGAAGAATCAATATTGTGAAAATGACCATACTACCAAATATCATCTACAGATTCAATGCAATACCTATCCAACTACCACTGACATTTTTCACAGAACTAGACCAAACAATAACACAGTTCATACGGAAACACAAAAGACCTCGAATAGCCAAAGCAATCCTGAGGAAGAACAACGGAGTTGGAGGGATCAGTCTCCCTAACTTCAGACTATACTACAAAGTAACAGTCATCAAGACAGTATGGTACTGGCACAAAAACAGAACTATAGATCAATGGAACAAGATTGAGAACCCAGAGATAAACCCACGCATCTATGGGTACCTTATTTTTGACAAAGGAGGCAAAACTCTAAAATGGGACAAAGACAGTCTCTTCAACAAATGGTGCTGGGAAAATTGGACAGCTACATGCAAAAAAATGAAGTTGGAACATTCCCTGACACCATACACAAAGATCAACTCAAAATGGATTAAAGACCTAAATGTAAGACCAGAAACCATCAAACTCTTAGAGGAGAATATAGGCAAAACCCTCAAGGACATCAATCAAAGCAAGATCTTCTCTGACCCACCTACTAGAATAGTGGAACTGAAAAGAAAAGTGAACACGTGGGACCTCATGAAACTTAAAAGCTTTTGTACAGCAAAAGAAATTACAAAAAAGCTGAACAGACACCCCACAGAGTGGAAGAAAATCATAGTAAATGAAACAACAGACAAAGAATTAATCTCCAAAATCTACAAGCAACTCCAACAACTCAGCACAGGAAAAACGAACAACCCAATCAAAAAATGGGAAAAGATCTAAAGAGATGCCTCTCCAAAGAGGACATACAGATGGCCCAAAATCACATGAAACGATGCTCAACCTCACTTATCATTAGAGAAATGCAAATTGAAACCACAATGAGATACCACCTCACACCCGTCAGAATGGCCATCATCAACAAATTGACAGACAATAAATGCTGGAGAGGGTGCGGAGAAAAGGGAACCCTCTTGCATTGCTGGTGGGAATGTAAACTGATACAACCTCTATGGAAGACACCATGGAGATTCCTTAAAAAACTAAAAATAGAAGCACCCTATGACCCAGCAATCCCACTATTAGGCCTATATGCTGATGAAATCAAAAATGAAAGAGGAGGGCTTCCCTGGTGGTCCAGTGGGTAAGGACACCGCCTTGCAGTGCAAGGGATGCTGGTTCGATCCCTGGCCTGGGAAGATCCCACGTGCCGCGGAGCAGTTGGACCGATGTGTCGAATTGCCGAGTCAGAGCACCAGAGCGCATGCGCCCAGAGCCGGTGCTCTGCAACAGCAGAGGCCACCGCGATGGGAGGCCCACGCGGGCCAAAGAACAAAGACGGATGAAAATGGACAAATGAAAGACCAATAAAAGTGGCTGGCCTTCCCCCCTCCCTCCCCACCCAACCCCCACCAAAATAAATAAATAAATCTAAAAAAGGAAAAAAAAAAAAGAAAGAGGCACCTTGTACCCCAATGTTCATTGCAGCTCTCTATACAATAGCCAGAACATGGAAGCAACCTAGATGTCCATCGACAAATTAATGGATACAGAAGCTCTGGTACATATATACAATGGAATACTACTCAGCTGTTAAAAGAAATGCAGAAGGGCTTCCCCTGGTGGTCCAGTGGGTAAGGACACCGCCTTGCAGTGCAAGGGGCGCCGGTTCGATCCCTGGCCTGGGAAGATCCCACATGCCGCGGAGCGGCTGGATTGATGTGTCCAATTACCGAGCCGGAGCTCTGGAGTGCACACACCCAGAGCCAGCGCTCTGCAACAACAGACGCCATCGCAATGTGAGGCCCACAGGAGCCAAAGAACAAAGACAGATGAAAATAGAGAAATGGAAGACCAATAGACGTGGCCCGCCTGCTCCCCTCCCCAACCCGACGCCCGCCCAAAGTAAATAAATAAATCTTTAAAAAAAAAAAAAAAAGAAAAGAAACGCAGAAGACTCAGTCTTAATGAGGTGGCTAGCTCTAGAACCTATCATAAAAAGTGAAGTAAGTCAAAAAGAGAAAGACAAGTACAGTATACTAACTCGTATATATGGGATCTAGTAAGATAGTCATGATAACACACACAGTGAACTCATGGAAAAACAGAGAATAGACATAAGGACATTGTGGAGACCGAACAGTGAGAGGGAGGCATAGAGGAAGTAACATCGAAACCTATACTGGCACGTGTGGAAAAGATAGCTATGGTCATTGTGCTAAGGGAATAGGAGTACCTACAATCACTTGGGGCGATGGTGTGGAGGGGTGGGAAGGGGGAAACTGGGTCGGGGGAGGGTCCAGGGATATGCATATGAATGATCTGGGAACATACATGTTGGTGAACAACAAAACTCTGTAAAATCTTTAAAATAAAGAATAATTTAAAAAAAGTAATTAATGTTTAACATAAAAAAAAGAGAGAGAGAGAAACAGCATATACAGGAGAAGTCCTGAAAACCAGGAAATCATTCTTTTGTAAGAAAAATTTACATTTTTAAGGGAAGTCTCCATTTGTAAGGGTGTCCTCTGTATACTTGGAAGAGAAGGTTGACTCTAAATCTCTAGAAACTCTTATCATTGGAGAAGGCTTATTCTTATTTACCGTGTTTTTCCTAATAACCTCTAGTAACTGGATTTCCCCTATCCTACATCTTTTGTCTTTAGCTGAAGATATTATTTAAAATGATGGCTTGGACCATTTATGGGAGATACTCAATTTTCCTGGGTACCTCCTAGTGTAAAGAGGGTATCTGTTATTAAATTTCTATTCGTTTTTTCCTCCAATTAATCTTTTATTACAGGGGTGTCTCAGCCAAGAACATAGAAGGGTAGAGGAAAAATTTTTCCTTCCCCCATGAAACAAATGGCTAACCTAATTAGGCCTGCCAAACCTAACCTGCCTCTCTTGCCTTTAGCTGATTTAAAAACCCATACAGCTAACAGTCAGTAGCCAAGATAGACAGCTAAAAATCCCCACTGGCTTCCTTACGGATAACACTTCTAATGTATGAATCACTACACTAATGTTGCTTAAATTGTTTTTCAGATCCTCAGAAATAATTTCTGCCCAGTTCAGGCTAGTTAAAATTACTGACCATTCAACTGGGCCTGTATGAGTATTCCAACAGATGATCTTTTGATGACGAGTGCCCAAAACTCCACACTCAGAACATGCAAATACAATGCCACCATTTTTCTGAACATGTGTCCTACGAAGAGCCATGAAACTTGACTACACTTGCAGAGACTACTGATTAGCTCACTTTTCTTACCTCCAGTCACCTTTTCCCACACTTCAAACTACCCTGACTCTTTATTCCATGTGCATGCTCCTGCTAAGTCATTTCAGTCGTGACTGAATGCTAAGGGAATAGGAGTACCTACAATCACTTGGGGCGATGGTGTGGAGGGGTGGGAAGGGGGAAACTGGGTCGGGGGAGGGTCCAGGGATATGCATATGAATGATCTGGGAACATACATGTTGGTGAACAACAAAACTCTGTAAAATCTTTAAAATAAAGAATAATTTAAAAAAAGTAATTAATGTTTAACATAAAAAAAAGAGAGAGAGAGAAACAGCATATACAGGAGAAGTCCTGAAAACCAGGAAATCATTCTTTTGTAAGAAAAATTTACATTTTTAAGGGAAGTCTCCATTTGTAAGGGTGTCCTCTGTATACTTGGAAGAGAAGGTTGACTCTAAATCTCTAGAAACTCTTATCATTGGAGAAGGCTTATTCTTATTTACCGTGTTTTTCCTAATAACCTCTAGTAACTGGATTTCCCCTATCCTACATCTTTTGTCTTTAGCTGAAGATATTATTTAAAATGATGGCTTGGACCATTTATGGGAGATACTCAATTTTCCTGGGTACCTCCTAGTGTAAAGAGGGTATCTGTTATTAAATTTCTATTCGTTTTTTCCTCCAATTAATCTTTTATTACAGGGGTGTCTCAGCCAAGAACATAGAAGGGTAGAGGAAAAATTTTTCCATCCCCATGAAACAAATGGCTAACCTAATTAGGCCTGCCAAACCTAACCTGCCTCTCTTGCCTTTAGCTGATTTAAAAACCCATACAGCTAACAGTCAGTAGCCAAGATAGACAGCTAAAAATCCCCACTGGCTTCCTTACGGATAACACTTCTAATGTATGAATCACTACACTAATGTTGCTTAAATTGTTTTTCAGATCCTCAGAAATAATTTCTGCCCAGTTCAGGCTAGTTAAAATTACTGACCATTCAACTGGGCCTGTATGAGTATTCCAACAGATGATCTTTTGATGACGAGTGCCCAAAACTCCACACTCAGAACATGCAAATACAATGCCACCATTTTTCTGAACATGTGTCCTACGAAGAGCCATGAAACTTGACTACACTTGCAGAGACTACTGATTAGCTCACTTTTCTTACCTCCAGTCACCTTTTCCCACACTTCAAACTACCCTGACTCTTTATTCCATGTGCATGCTTGCCTGCTAAGTCATTTCAGTCGTGACTGACTCTTTGCGACCCTAGAGACTGCAGCCCACCAGGCTCCTCTGGTCCATGGAATTTTCCAAGCAAGAATACTGAAGTGGATTGCCATGTCCTCCTCCAGGAGATCTTCCCAACCTAAGGATTGAAACCATGTCTCATTATGTCTCCTGCGTTGGCAGGCAGGTTCTTTACCACTAGTGCCACCTGCGAAGCCCCTTTATCCCATGGTATGGTTCAGTCACATCCAACTCCTACAACCCGACAGACTGTAGCCTGCCCAGGTTCCTCTGTCCAAGGACACAGGAGTGGGTTGTCATTTCCTTCTCCAGGGGATCGTCCCAATTCAAGGGTTGAACCCGCATCTCTTGCTAACCCCTATCTTCAGGAAGGTGGACATGAGAGTTGCTCTCCTAGTCTCCTAGCCTGGCTGCTTCGTGAATAAACATTTTCTCTGCCGCAAACCCTAGTGTCTCAGTGTTCGGCTTACTGCCACAGGGCAAACAAACATGATATGGTGACACCTACTCCCTCAACTTGCAGTTGGTGTCAGAAGTGAGAGTGGGCCTGGGGATTCCCTGACTTTCAGCCCCTGGTTCACAGAACATCTCACATTTCTTGCCTCTGTGCCACTATTCATAATGTTCCCAGAAGACCCACTCCACCTCCACTGCTTTCCGACAATATCCAATTTAAAACCCATACAGCTAACAGTCAGTAGCCAAGATAGACAGCTAAAAATCCCCACTGGCTTCCTTACGGATAACACTTCTAATGTATGAATCACTACACTAATGTTGCTTAAATTGTTTTTCAGATCCTCAGAAATAATTTCTGCCCAGTTCAGGCTAGTTAAAATTACTGACCATTCAACTGGGCCTGTATGAGTATTCCAACAGATGATCTTTTGATGACGAGTGCCCAAAACTCCACACTCAGAACATGCAAATACAATGCCACCATTTTTCTGAACATGTGTCCTACGAAGAGCCATGAAACTTGACTACACTTGCAGAGACTACTGATTAGCTCACTTTTCTTACCTCCAGTCACCTTTTCCCACACTTCAAACTACCCTGACTCTTTATTCCATGTGCATGCTTGCCTGCTAAGTCATTTCAGTCGTGACTGACTCTTTGCGACCCTAGAGACTGCAGCCCACCAGGCTCCTCTGGTCCATGGAATTTTCCAAGCAAGAATACTGAAGTGGATTGCCATGTCCTCCTCCAGGAGATCTTCCCAACCTAAGGATTGAAACCATGTCTCATTATGTCTCCTGCGTTGGCAGGCAGGTTCTTACCACTAGTGCCACCTGCGAAGCCCCTTTATCCCATGGTATGGTTCAGTCACATCCAACTCCTACAACCCGACAGACTGTAGCCTGCCCAGGTTCCTCTGTCCAAGGACACAGGAGTGGGTTGTCATTTCCTTCTCCAGGGGATCGTCCCAATTCAAGGGTTGAACCCGCATCTCTTGCTAACCCCTATCTTCAGGAAGGTGGACATGAGAGTTGCTCTCCTAGTCTCCTAGCCTGGCTGCTTCGTGAATAAACATTTTCTCTGCCGCAAACCCTAGTGTCTCAGTGTTCGGCTTACTGCCACAGGGCAAACAAACATGATATGGTGACACCTACTCCCTCAACTTGCAGTTGGTGTCAGAAGTGAGAGTGGGCCTGGGGATTCCCTGACTTTCAGCCCCTGGTTCACAGAACATCTCACATTTCTTGCCTCTGTGCCACTATTCATAATGTTCCCAGAAGACCCACTCCACCTCCACTGCTTTCCGACAATATCCAACTCTTGCTTCAAGGTTTTCCACAAAACCATTCTATTTAGCAGCTTTATTGAGATTTAATTCACATACCATAAAATTCACCCATTTAAGTATACAGTTAAGATTTTTTTTAGCATCAGAGTTAGGTAAACATCACCACAATCAAATTTTAGAACATTTTTCATTACCTCCTTGTGACTGTGGTCACAAGGTCCAAGTCTCCAGAAATCAGAGGAAAGTAAAGAGCCTAGAGATCCTGGAGAGGACTCTTGCCATGCACTAGAGCTCAACAAATGTTTTCATCGTAACATCATCAAAGGAGAAGGTGTGATTTGGAGTGTCAGTTACAGACATAGAAACAAATACTGATTCTCCTCTTCCTTGTAGGATATTCCCTTTTTATTCTCCTAGCTCTACCTCTCTCTTCTTTCTAAATTAAACTGGTACACAGATTTTACATCCATCTCATATCATTTAAAAATGTATTTATTCTAAAGGTATAAAAGGCTTACCCCTAACTCCAGGAGTAAAAACTACCCATTATGACATGTTTTGGTTATTTTTGATAAATATGTTTATTTCCCTACCACCAATAAGTTAGCCTTTTCCCCTACAGATGGGGGGAACAATCATCATTCTAGGCTGTGCCAAGTTGCTTAGGTCATGTCCGACTCTTTGCAACCCTACGGACAGAAGCCTGCCAGGCTCCTCTGTCCATGGAATTCTACAGCCAAGAATACTGGTGTGGGTTGTCATGCCCTTCTCCAGGGGATCTTCCCAACCCAGGGATTGAACCACATCTCTTAAGTCTCTTGCACTGGCAGGCAGGTTCTTTACCACTAGTGCCACCTGGGCAGCCCATTCTATGCTGTAATATGCTAAAACTCATATTTTGGAGCATACTAATTCATTCACTAGAGAAGAACAAAAAGGCTGAGAAGTAAGATAACCTCGCTGATTCAACAAGCTTAGTTTAAATAAATAAGGTTGACAGACTTTCTCTCAAGAGCTCCTGTGCTATAGAAAAAATGTTTGATTCCCAAAATGATCTACATTTTAACTACTTGATAGAAGAGACTTCTGTATTTACTGAACAAAGTTACATGTTTCATATTCTTATTTTTAAAAATAAACTCTTCATAAGTGTTTTTAATAGCAAAATATTAGAGACAGCTTTTATCAAGAAAAGACTGGTAAACATAAATACTAACTATATATACTTGCAATGGCTGAATTGTATATTCCAGAGTTCACATGTTCAGGCTCTAACAAGACATTATTTCACTACATATGCCCTTTCATACTCTTTAGACCTCATCTACTCTGCAAAGATGAGCACAATAAAGGGCAGAAATGGTATGGACCTAACAGAAGCAGAAGATACTAACAAGAGGTGGCAAGAATACACAGAAGAACTATACAAAAAAGATCTAATGACCAGGATAACCACGATGGTGTGACCACTCACCTAGAGTCAGATATCCAAATTTTGATTTTCTCCTCTTCCTTTGTAGGATATTCCCTTTTCATTCTCCTAGCTCTACCTCTCTCTTCTTTCTAAATTAAACTGGTACACAGATTTTACATCCATCTCATATCATTTAAAAATGTATTTATTCTAAAGGTATAAAAGGCTTACCCCTAACTCCAGGAGTAAAAACTACCCATTATGACATGTTTTGGTTATTTTTGATAAATATGTTTATTTCCCTACCACCAATAAGTTAGCCTTTTCCCCTACAGATGGGGGGAACAATCATCATTCTAGGCTGTGCCAAGTTGCTTAGGTCATGTCCGACTCTTTGCAACCCTACGGACAGAAGCCTGCCAGGCTCCTCTGTCCATGGAATTCTACAGCCAAGAATACTGGTGTGGGTTGTCATGCCCTTCTCCAGGGGATCTTCCCAACCCAGGGATTGAACCACATCTCTTAAGTCTCTTGCACTGGCAGGCAGGTTCTTTACCACTAGTGCCACCTGGGCAGCCCATTCTATGCTGTAATATGCTAAAACTCATATTTTGGAGCATACTAATTCATTCACTAGAGAAGAACAAAAAGGCTGAGAAGTAAGATAACCTCGCTGATTCAACAAGCTTAGTTTAAATAAATAAGGTTGACAGACTTTCTCTCAAGAGCTCCTGTGCTATAGAAAAAATGTTTGATTCCCAAAATGATCTACATTTTAACTACTTGATAGAAGAGACTTCTGTATTTACTGAACAAAGTTACATGTTTCATATTCTTATTTTTAAAAATAAACTCTTCATAAGTGTTTTTAATAGCAAAATATTAGAGACAGCTTTTATCAAGAAAAGACTGGTAAACATAAATACTAACTATATATACTTGCAATGGCTGAATTGTATATTCCAGAGTTCACATGTTCAGGCTCTAACAAGACATTATTTCACTACATATGCCCTTTCATACTCTTTAGACCTCATCTACTCTGCAAAGATGAGCACAATAAAGGGCAGAAATGGTATGGACCTAACAGAAGCAGAAGATACTAACAAGAGGTGGCAAGAATACACAGAAGAACTATACAAAAAAGATCTAATGACCAGGATAACCACGATGGTGTGACCACTCACCTAGAGTCAGATATCCTGGAGTGTGAAGTCAAGTGGGCTTTAGCAAGCATTACTACGAACAAAGCTAGTGGAGGTGATAGAATTCCAGCTGAGCCACTTCAAATCCCAAACAAGGATGCTGTTAAAATGTTGCACTCAATATGCCAGCAAATTTGGAAAACTCAGCAGTGGCCACAGCACTAGAAAAGGTCAGTTTTCATTCCAATCCCAAAGAAGGGCAATGGCAAAGAATGCGCAAACTAACACATAGTTGCACTCATTTCACATAATAGCAAAGTAATGTTCAAAATCCTCCAAGCTAGGCTTCAACAGTACCTGAACAGAGAACTTCCAGATGTACAAGCTGGATTTAGAAAAGACAGAGGAACCAGAGATCAAATTGACAACATCTTTTGGATAATAGAAAAAGCTAAAGAATTCCAGAAAAACATCTACTTCTACTTTACTGACTACACTAAAGCCTTTGATTGTGTAGATCACAACAAACAATGGAAATGCCAGATCATCTTACCTGCCTCCTGTGAAACCTGTACTCAGGACAAGAAGCAACAGTAAGAACTGGACATGGAAAAATGGACTGGTTCCAAATTGGGAAAGGGGTACTTCAAGGCTGTATATTGTCACCCTGTTTATTTAACGTCTATGCAGAATACATCATGTGCAATGCCAGGCTGGAGGAAGCACAAGCTGGAAGACTGTGGGGAGAAATATCAATCACCTCAGAAAGGCAGATGACACCACTCTTATGGCAAAAAGCAAAGAGGAATTAAAGGACCTCTTGATGAAAGTAAAAACAGAGTGAAAAGGCTGGCTTAAAACTCAACATTCAAGAAACGAAGATCATGCCATCCAGTCTCATCACTTCATGGCAAATAGATGGGCAAACAATGGAAACAGTGACAGGCTTTATTTTCTTGGGCTCCAAAATCACTGTGAACGGTGACTGCAGCCATGAAATTAAAAGACACTTGCTCCTTGGAAGAAAAGTTATGACAAACCTAGTCGGTGTATTAAAAAGCAGAGACATCACTTTGCCGACAAAGGTCCATACAGTCGAAGCTATAGTTTTTCCAGTAGTCATGCAGGGGTGTGAGAGTTGGACAATAAAAAGGGCTGAGCACCAAGAGCTGACGCCTTCAAACTGTGGGGCTGAAGAAGAACTGCAAAGAGATCAAACTAGTTGATCCTAAAGGAAATCAACCCTGAATATTCATCGGAAGGCCTGAAGCTGAAGCTTTAATACTTTGGCCACCTACTGCGAAGAGCTGACTCACTGGAAAAGATCCTAATGCTGGGAAAGATTGAAAGCAGAAGGAGAAGTGGACAACAGAGGATGTGATGGTTGGATGTATCAGCGACTCAATGAAAATGAGTTTGAGCAAGCTCCAGGAGATGGTAAAGGACAGAGAAGCCTGGCGCACTGCAGTCCATGGGGTCGCAAAGAGTCAGACATGACTGAGCAACTGAACAACAATAACTCCCGTTTGCCTCACTCTTCTCCAGCAACATAAGCCTTCCTGTGGCTTCAGGTCAAGTACACATATATATCTCTGGCTTCGCTGATGGCTCAGACAGTGTAAAGAATCTGCCTCTGATGCAGGAGATCCGGGTTTGATCCCTGGGTCAGGAAGATTCATCCCCTGGAGAAGGGAACAGCTACCATACCAATATTCTTGCCTGGAGAATCCCAAGGACAGAGGAGCCTGATGGACTACAGTCCATGGGGTCTCAAAGAGACACAACTGAGCAACTAACACTTCCACTTCCATACACCAAGAAAAGGTCATTTGAGGAAAGGCGACAAGAATAAGGCAGTTATTTCCAAGCCAGGAATTCCTCACCAACCACACCTGTACCCTGATCTCAGGCTTCCAGCCTCCAGAATAATGAAAAAATAAATTCTGTTGTCTAAGCCACCAGTTTATGGTATTTTATTATGGGAACCCAGCTGACTAAGACAATATTATTGTATACAATGGATACTATTTCATAAGAGAATGGATGTAGTCCTTAAAATGAATGAAGTAGCTTTTTGTGAACCATATACAATAATCCTTAAGATACAGTAAGTGAAACAAGCAAGTTGTAAGACAATATATACGATGCTACTATTTGAAAGAATAGTTATGCATTTGCTGTAGATGCATAGATTATCTCTGGAAAGGTCCCCAAGAAAGTTGTGGCCTCTGAGATGGGAAGGAAGGTTATAAATATTAGGTATTTCACTGCAGATCCTATACATTTTAAATTACCACATGAATGCATTACCTATTCCAAGAAGATTTTTCAGTTTAAAAAAAATTTTTTTAAGGAGGTGAGTCATTTGTTAAACATGACCTTAGTTGTAAGACACTTTTTAATGGTTTTCAATTGCTTTTATTCAGCAGGTTGTACTTACCCACAGGACAGACTCTCATTAAGGGTTTAGATTAGGTTAACCACCTGGTCTTTGGACTACTTCCCAAATCATCTAAATCCAGCATATCCTTCCAGTCTCAAATCCCTTTTCACCTGCTCAGTTAAATCATCCCTGATAACCCCAAGTCACATGTCCCTTGAGACCACTCATCTGGACATACACTGCCTCACTGTGGTTAAGAGCACTGGCCGTTGCAGCAGTTAGAACCGAGCCTGAACCCCTGCTTACTTAGGTAAATTTCTAAATTAGGTATTTTTCATCTATATAACAGAGATAATGACAATACCTACTTAATATTTTGAGCAGCTGCCAATGATAATGTATGTAATGTTCCAGCGCAGTGCCCGACACATAGAAAATGGTCAATAAATCACATACTGCTATTACCTGTACAAATCTTTTCTCTCCACAAGACTTTAAACAACTTGAGAGCAAGAATTCTGCCCTTAGTATCTGTGTCGAGTCTGTTTTTCAGGTGTAGAAAGGTTATCATTATATTACTACTACATAGGATTGTACCAAACAAAATAACTCATCAGAAATACTTAGCACAGGGGCTTCCCTGGTAGCTCAGTGGTAAAGAGTTCGCCTGCCAATGCAGGAGACACGGGTTCGATCCCTGATCACAGAAGATTCCACATGCTGCGGAGCAACTAAGCCCATGAGCCACAACTATTGAGCCTGTGCTCTAGAGCCTCAGAGCCACAACTGCTGAGCCTGTGTGCCACAACTACTGAAGCCTGAGTGCCCTAGAGCCAGAGTTCCACAACAAGAGAAGTCACTGCAACCAAAAGCCTGCTCACCTCAACTAGAGAGCAGCCCCCACTCCCTGCAACTAGAGAAGAACCTGTGGCAGCAGTGAAAACCCAGAATAGCCAAAACTAACTAACTAACTAAATATATATATAAAGAAATGCTTAGCACAATGTCCATCTTACGTGCTCAATAAACAGTAACTATTATTATCTCCTACTTTTGCTTCATTGTAATGACTAACAGAATCTTGCATATGTGCCAAATCTGGGTTTGATTTCCAATTCTCCTAGTTGGTTGAACCTGAGTTAATTAACCTCACCTCAGTTTCCTCATTCCCATAAGGGAGATGATACAAATAATACATATTAAATACAGAGGTGGACCAGAAAGAAGGCTGAGCGCTGAAGAATTGATGCTTTCCAACTGTGATGTTGGAGAAGACTCTTGAGAGTCCCTTGGACTGCAAGGAGATCAAACGAGTCAATCCTAAAGAACATCAACCCTGAGCTGGAAGGACGGATGCTGAAGCTGAAGCTCCAGTGCTGGAACCTGAGCGAGCTCGGGGAGATGGTGAAGGACAGGGAAGCTCGGCGTGCTGCCGTCCACGGGGCTGCAAGACTCTGACAACTTAAGAGACTGCACAACAACACCTGCCGGCCTCCCTCTGCTCCAGCAACACTAGTCTTCTTGAGCAACTCAACAACAGTATGTGGATGCTCAGTAACGATTAGGCCAGCTCCCCTCTCTATTCTTCTGTTTTTTCCCTCTTCTATGTTTTGCCCCTGCAGTTACCTGTTCTGGGCAGCGAACCCTCGCGGGGGAAAGTTCCCAAGCTTGCATAGGTACCCACCCCTCCGCGTACTTCGGCCTCTGCTACCCCGCAGGGGCTCTAAGTTAAGGAGGCTTACGCTCCATTACTTCGGCAAATGTTCTCTCCAGCCTCTCCCTCACCTCGACACTTCGCTCCCTGATCACAGAAGATTCCACATGCTGTGGAGCAACTAAGCCCATGAGCCACAACTATTGAGCCTGTGCTCTAGAGCCTCAGAGCCACAACTGCTGAGCCTGTGTGCCACAACTACTGAAGCCTGAGTGCCCTAGAGCCAGAGTTCCACAACAAGAGAAGTCACTGCAACCAAAAGCCTGCTCACCTCAACTAGAGAGCAGCCCCCACTCCCTGCAACTAGAGAAGAACCTGTGGCAGCAGTGAAAACCCAGAATAGCCAAAACTAACTAACTAACTAAATATATATATAAAGAAATGCTTAGCACAATGTCCATCTTACGTGCTCAATAAACAGTAACTATTATTATCTCCTACTTTTGCTTCATTGTAATGACTAACAGAATCTTGCATATGTGCCAAATCTGGGTTTGATTTCCAATTCTCCTAGTTGGTTGAACCTGAGTTAATTAACCTCACCTCAGTTTCCTCATTCCCATAAGGGAGATGATACAAATAATACATATTAAATACAGAGGTGGACCAGAAAGAAGGCTGAGCGCTGAAGAATTGATGCTTTCCAACTGTGATGTTGGAGAAGACTCTTGAGAGTCCCTTGGACTGCAAGGAGATCAAACGAGTCAATCCTAAAGAACATCAACCCTGAGCTGGAAGGACGGATGCTGAAGCTGAAGCTCCAGTGCTGGAACCTGAGCGAGCTCGGGAGATGGTGAAGGACAGGGAAGCTCGGCGTGCTGCCGTCCACGGGGCTGCAAGACTCTGACAACTTAAGAGACTGCACAACAACACCTGCCGGCCTCCCTCTGCTCCAGCAACACTAGTCTTCTTGAGCAACTCAACAACAGTATGTGGATGCTCAGTAACGATTAGGCCAGCTCCCCTCTCTATTCTTCTGTTTTTTCCCTCTTCTATGTTTTGCCCCTGCAGTTACCTGTTCTGGGCAGCGAACCCTCGCGGGGGAAAGTTCCCAAGCTTGCATAGGTACCCACCCCTCCGCGTACTTCGGCCTCTGCTACCTTCCCGCAGGGGCTCTAAGTTAAGGAGGCTTACGCTCCATTACTGCCCTCAGAGCAAATGTTCTCTCCAGCCTCTCCCCTCACCTCGACACTTCGCTGCCCCAGACTCTCCCACATACCCCCATCCGAGCCGCCTACCTTCCTACCCCATTCTCTCTCCACCCTTCCCACGTCCCATTTCTCCAGTCTCCTCCAGACTTCACCCTTTGCTCCCCTGACCTGCCAGAGATGTTCGCTCCCGGTCCCCGACTCTACGCCCATCACCTCCAGGTTCCCCCAAACTCCTCGCTTCACACGCCTCGGGCCCCAGAGCCCGCCCCCACCACTCCTCTCCCCCGCAACGCCCCACCTGCACTTTCCGCCTCTTTAGGGCCGCAGCGTCCAGCCACACGCCGCAGGCCTCCTCCTCCTCCGGGCCTCTGCGCCTCATGACCGCTGAGAAGGCCAAGCCAAGGAGACGCCGGGTTGAAGCTCGAGCCACCTCACACAACCGCCATAACAGACTCCGGCGGCGTTCGGATCTCGCGCCAACGTTGGGGGCGGGGCTGCGCTGGGGCGGGGCTGCGCTGGGGGCGGGGCTACGTCGCGGCCACCCCGGCGCAGGCACCGCCCTCAGCGTCAGCTCCGCCCCGGCCCAAGCCCCGCCCCTTTTCCTAGCTCTGCGCGTATCCTGCCTTAACCACCAAAGAGGGGTGGAGTGCTTCACCAAGACTACGTTCTTTCCGGTTTTCTCTTCCAGAAGTTGTATTCCGGATCAATGCTGTGTGAATCGTGTTCGCAACGTTGCACATGGATTATGCATTTTCTGTTTCCTGTATTAGTTGCACTTTCTTACTCATAACTGTCAGAGCGCAGGGTTTGCCTTGTGTCATCGCTGAATCCTTAAGAGACTGCACAACAACACCTGCCGGCCTCCCTCTGCTCCAGCAACACTAGTCTTCTTGAGCAACTCAACAACAGTATGTGGATGCTCAGTAACGATTAGGCCAGCTCCCCTCTCTATTCTTCTGTTTTTTCCCTCTTCTATGTTTTGCCCCTGCAGTTACCTGTTCTGGGCAGCGAACCCTCGCGGGGGAAAGTTCCCAAGCTTGCATAGGTACCCACCCCTCCGCGTACTTCGGCCTCTGCTACCTTCCCGCAGGGGCTCTAAGTTAAGGAGGCTTACGCTCCATTACTGCCCTCAGAGCAAATGTTCTCTCCAGCCTCTCCCCTCACCTCGACACTTCGCTGCCCCAGACTCTCCCACATACCCCCATCCGAGCCGCCTACCTTCCTACCCCATTCTCTCTCCACCCTTCCCACGTCCCATTTCTCCAGTCTCCTCCAGACTTCACCCTTTGCTCCCCTGACCTGCCAGAGATGTTCGCTCCCGGTCCCCGACTCTACGCCCATCACCTCCAGGTTCCCCCAAACTCCTCGCTTCACACGCCTCGGGCCCCAGAGCCCGCCCCCACCACTCCTCTCCCCCGCAACGCCCCACCTGCACTTTCCGCCTCTTTAGGGCCGCAGCGTCCAGCCACACGCCGCAGGCCTCCTCCTCCTCCGGGCCTCTGCGCCTCATGACCGCTGAGAAGGCCAAGCCAAGGAGACGCCGGGTTGAAGCTCGAGCCACCTCACACAACCGCCATAACAGACTCCGGCGGCGTTCGGATCTCGCGCCAACGTTGGGGGCGGGGCTGCGCTGGGGCGGGGCTGCGCTGGGGGCGGGGCTACGTCGCGGCCACCCCGGCGCAGGCACCGCCCTCAGCGTCAGCTCCGCCCCGGCCCAAGCCCCGCCCCTTTTCCTAGCTCTGCGCGTATCCTGCCTTAACCACCAAAGAGGGGTGGAGTGCTTCACCAAGACTACGTTCTTTCCGGTTTTCTCTTCCAGAAGTTGTATTCCGGATCAATGCTGTGTGAATCGTGTTCGCAACGTTGCACATGGATTATGCATTTTCTGTTTCCTGTATTAGTTGCACTTTCTTACTCATAACTGTCAGAGCGCAGGGTTTGCCTTGTGTCATCGCTGAATCCTTAGGAACATCTCAAAAGGAAGAGAGGAGGTTCTGGTCCACCAAGTCCAAAGCCGGGGTCCTCAACACTACCCTAAACAGATTCCTTATGTTATTCAAAACAAAAAACTAAGCGTAACTATGAAACCTCGTGGGAGAGGCTTTAGAAAACGGTAAGAGTTTGTTAGTCGCTCAGTCGTGTGAGACTAGTCAGCCAGGCTCCTCTGTTCACGGCTTTCACTCGGCAAGAATACAGCAGTGGGTTGTCATTTCCTTCTCCAGAGGATCTTCCCAACTCAGAGCTCGAACCCAGGTCTAGAAAAAATTAAGTAGGATGAAAACTAAAACTTTGCAGTCAAGAACTAGTGTTTAACTTAACTGTGTGGCCTTGGATTTTAAAGAAGATCAAATTTGTGGAAGTAACTTTGTAAATTCTGAAAGCCCCCCAGAAATGCACCTGGACTTTCCAGGTGGTGCGGGTGATAAAGAATCCGCCTGCCAATGCAGGAAACACAAGGGATGGGAGTTCAACCCCTGGGTTGGGAAGATCCCCTGGAGAAGGAAATGGCAACCTACTCCAGTATTTTTGCCTAGAAAGTCCCATGGACAGAGGAGCTTGGTGGAGTACAGTGTGTGGGGTCACAAAGAGTCATACACGACTGAGCAGTACACACACTGGTACCACGCATTGTTCTAAGTCCTCAGAAACGCAAAAATGCTGGCACGCATAATCACAACCTCCACAGATAGAATATATGCACAACAGGATATTTTAGCAGAGGAGTAACATTCCTTACTCGTTCAAGGTTTTTTGCTTTTTTGACTTGTACTTCCTAATTTTCCCTCACTGTACATATATTGCCATGTATTGCTTATGTACTGTGGAAAAGACAATATGGTAAATGTTAACATGCAACAATATCATAAAAGTTAACATAAAGATCCTCCTTGATTGAAAGACCAAAAATTTTGTCCAAGTATATATTTTAAACATATTCTTTTAACGTCTTATTTAGTAATAAAACTTTCCCACGTTTCCTATCAAAAAAAAGTTACCATATCCAGTGAATAAGGCCTCAACCCCACCTCCAGGCAAAGATAAAACAGAATCTCCTCCCTATGCCCATCCCCAGCCTCTCCCTGAAAACCTCTTCCAACCCAATGAGCAGGCCCAAGGCAGGGGCACCAGGGCCCCCTCTCTAGGATAGGAGACAAAAAGCAAAGAGGCAGCAGTTAGTACAGTCATTTTATTGCATCCAGGATGTCGGAGTCCAGACCACCTCTAATTTCTGCCCCAGTGAGCTCCTCCTTCCATACCTCTTAGTCTTTGAAAAGGTTTTTCTCTTTACCTGGAAAGCACTTCCTCTTCTCCATCTGCAACCTCTTACTCACTCTTACCCTCCGACCCAAGACCTGAGGCTCCCAGGCAGCACTTGTCATTCCCTCCTCAGTGTTTCCCTTGACAGCTGAGGTGATAGTAAGTCCTTTACCATCCTGCATTCATCCACAGGCCCTGACAGTGGACTGTCTCTGAGTAGAGGCCCAAGAAACACAGACTGGATGAACACAGAGTCATGAACAAGGGAGTCAGGAAAGACGATGGGAACAGGATGCGTGGAACATAGAAGCCAGTGGTGGGAGGGCTGAGCTCCTGGGATGGTGACTGAAGAGGAGTAGGGCACTAGATGGGATCCATTTCTATCTTGCACAGTCTTCTAGCCTTGGGGGTTCTCTGGAACATCAAAACTCCAAGTTAGGGGTCAAGGAAACTTAAGATCCTGCACACAATTGAGGCCTGTCCTTTCCCCTCGGGGATCTGGGTGGAGGGGGTTGCTGATTCTTCCCCAGTCTCTCAGCTCAGATCTAACTCTAACCTAAATCCCAACTTCACCCCCTCCCAGATAATCTGGAAGCTGCAGCCAGGGTATTGGCCTCAGTTGATCCCTTATCCTCACCCCTAAGTGAGACAGAGTGTGGGGAGGCAACCCAGGGTGGCCTGCATATATTGCCATGTATTGCTTATGTACTGTGGAAAAGACAATATGGTAAATGTTAACATGCAACAATATCATAAAAGTTAACATAAAGATCCAAAAGTTTTAATATATTTTAAACATATTCTTTTAACGTCTTATTTAGTAATAAAACTTTCCCACGTTTCCTATCAAAAAAAAGTTACCATATCCAGTGAATAAGGCCTCAACCCCACCTCCAGGCAAAGATAAAACAGAATCTCCTCCCTATGCCCATCCCCAGCCTCTCCCTGAAAACCTCTTCCAACCCAATGAGCAGGCCCAAGGCAGGGGCACCAGGGCCCCCTCTCTAGGATAGGAGACAAAAAGCAAAGAGGCAGCAGTTAGTACAGTCATTTTATTGCATCCAGGATGTCGGAGTCCAGACCACCTCTAATTTCTGCCCCAGTGAGCTCCTCCTTCCATACCTCTTAGTCTTTGAAAAGGTTTTTCTCTTTACCTGGAAAGCACTTCCTCTTCTCCATCTGCAACCTCTTACTCACTCTTACCCTCCGACCCAAGACCTGAGGCTCCCAGGCAGCACTTGTCATTCCCTCCTCAGTGTTTCCCTTGACAGCTGAGGTGATAGTAAGTCCTTTACCATCCTGCATTCATCCACAGGCCCTGACAGTGGACTGTCTCTGAGTAGAGGCCCAAGAAACACAGACTGGATGAACACAGAGTCATGAACAAGGGAGTCAGGAAAGACGATGGGAACAGGATGCGTGGAACATAGAAGCCAGTGGTGGGAGGGCTGAGCTCCTGGGATGGTGACTGAAGAGGAGTAGGGCACTAGATGGGATCCATTTCTATCTTGCACAGTCTTCTAGCCTTGGGGTTCTCTGGAACATCAAAACTCCAAGTTAGGGGTCAAGGAAACTTAAGATCCTGCACACAATTGAGGCCTGTCCTTTCCCCTCGGGGATCTGGGTGGAGGGGGTTGCTGATTCTTCCCCAGTCTCTCAGCTCAGATCTAACTCTAACCTAAATCCCAACTTCACCCCCTCCCAGATAATCTGGAAGCTGCAGCCAGGGTATTGGCCTCAGTTGATCCCTTATCCTCACCCCTAAGTGAGACAGAGTGTGGGGAGGCAAACCAGGGTGGCCTGCATCTTTCTCTTTTCCTCTTTGGGCAGGCCCAGGAGTAGACCCCAGCAGCCCAGCCAATCCTCAAATGCAAGGACTGGCCAGTGCCGCCCTTGGCAGCTGAAGTGTGCACAGAGAGTCACCACAGGCCAGCCACAACTTTACCAGCCCTTGTTCCCATCTAGAGCCAAGCTCGGGCCCTTGGACCCCCACTGTATCTCCCTCCCTACCAGCTGCCACCGCCGTCACTGAGTCTTGCGATCAAGATCAAGTTTGCGCCGTACCAACTGGCTCAGGAAGAATGCAGTGAGGATGCTGCTGCCTACGGTGAGCAAGAAGAGGCCAGAGAAGTTGTGGGGCCAGCGGGTGTGCAGAGGCTCATAGATGGACCGCCGGGCCTCATAGTCCAGTGCCACGGCCTCCAGCTGAGCCAGCGTGCACAGCACCAAGAAGACATGGAAGAGCTGGTGGCTCTGCCCAAAGACATGGCAGCTGCCAGGGAACCAGCGCTCAGGCACGAAGGCAGAGAAGAAGGCAGCCGCCAACAGAAAGAAGACCACCTGGCATTTGTGGTAGAGAAGAGCTGGGTCGTCTGGGGCAGGGGCAGGGGGGCCGAGGATGCGGTGTGCCACGGGGCGGCTGGCCAACGCGTAGGCCAGCGCGGGCGGCCCTTCCTGCCACGTGCGGCCCAGCAGGCCGGGTCTCTGAATGTACTTGCTGTAGCAGGAGCCAGTGCAGGAAAGCCAGGCAAGAAAGGCAGCCGGGCAGGAAGATGGTCTGCACTTTGGCATGCCAGGCCGGCTCAATGGCATAGTAGAAGTGTGCCAGGGCACTGCCAAACTGGTACAGCCCCGCCGGGGGCAGGAACATCAAAACTCCAAGTTAGGGGTCAAGGAAACTTAAGATCCTGCACACAATTGAGGCCTGTCCTTTCCCCTCGGGGATCTGGGTGGAGGGGGTTGCTGATTCTTCCCCAGTCTCTCAGCTCAGATCTAACTCTAACCTAAATCCCAACTTCACCCCCTCCCAGATAATCTGGAAGCTGCAGCCAGGGTATTGGCCTCAGTTGATCCCTTATCCTCACCCCTAAGTGAGACAGAGTGTGGGGAGGCAAACCAGGGTGGCCTGCATCTTTCTCTTTTCCTCTTTGGGCAGGCCCAGGAGTAGACCCCAGCAGCCCAGCCAATCCTCAAATGCAAGGACTGGCCAGTGCCGCCCTTGGCAGCTGAAGTGTGCACAGAGAGTCACCACAGGCCAGCCACAACTTTACCAGCCCTTGTTCCCATCTAGAGCCAAGCTCGGGCCCTTGGACCCCCACTGTATCTCCCTCCCTACCAGCTGCCACCGCCGTCACTGAGTCTTGCGATCAAGATCAAGTTTGCGCCGTACCAACTGGCTCAGGAAGAATGCAGTGAGGATGCTGCTGCCTACGGTGAGCAAGAAGAGGCCAGAGAAGTTGTGGGGCCAGCGGGTGTGCAGAGGCTCATAGATGGACCGCCGGGCCTCATAGTCCAGTGCCACGGCCTCCAGCTGAGCCAGCGTGCACAGCACCAAGAAGACATGGAAGAGCTGGTGGCTCTGCCCAAAGACATGGCAGCTGCCAGGGAACCAGCGCTCAGGCACGAAGGCAGAGAAGAAGGCAGCCGCCAACAGAAAGAAGACCACCTGGCATTTGTGGTAGAGAAGAGCTGGGTCGTCTGGGGCAGGGGCAGGGGACGCGAGGATGCGGTGTGCCACCGGGCTGATGTCCAAGGCATAGGCCAGCGCGGAAGGCACCTCCTGACACGTGCGGCCCAGCAGGCCGGGTTTCTGAATGTACTTGCTGTAGCAGGAGCCAGTGCAGGAAAGCCAGGCAAGAAAGGCAGCCGCGGGCAGGAAGATGGTCTGCACTTTGGCATGCCAGGCCGGCTCAATGGCATAGTAGAAGTGTGCCAGGGCACTGCCAAACTGGTACACGGCTACACCCACATAGTCCAGGAAGAAGAAGCTGTAATGCCAGAACTCGGACTTGGCCTGCAGGAGGTGGGCTAAGGCACTGAGGGAGAGGTAGGTGAAGGAGGCGAGGACAATGATGAAGAGGGGCAGGGCGTGCGGGTCTCCCCAGAAGTCCACGGTCCCCACAAAGATGGCCAGCCGCAGCAGCAGCACCAGGGCCGCCAGCAGGTGCGTCCAGACATTCACTGCCTCGTTGTGCTGCTGGAACAGCGTGCGGAAGTAGAAGCTCCAAGTCCGATGTAGCGGCCGGTAACCCACGTCGATGTATGGCTTCCAGAAGAGGGGCGGCACCTTGGTCCGGTCCACTGTGAACATGGGCTCTGGTGGCACAGATGGCTGAGGCTCCTGGCGGACCTGTCGCAAACTGGGCAGGAGGTGGCTGAGCTTCTGGGCCACCATCGTGGCCATGGCTATGGGCTGAGCAGGGAGCTGGAAGAGAGGCCCAAGCAGAGTCAGGGGGCTGGTGTCCTCACCCTCCTACACCATGAGCAGCAACCAGGGGGCTGTGCTGACCAGTTTTTCCTCCCTCTTCCCCACCCCTTTATGCCGAGGCTGAGTTTAAAAGGAGAGGGGTCATCCTCAGGGAGAACTCAGCTCTGGCGCGATTGTTCTCCTCCCTGATCTATCCCAAGTGCCTAGCTCAGTGCCTGGCACACAGCAGGCACTCAATAAATGTTGGAGGCATGCATTAATTAGAGAGACTCACTATGTCAGCCAGCTCCTCTTCAGTCCGGGCTCCATACAGCAGCCCTCACTGCCTTCTCCTGTGTTCATGCTGCCATCAGTGTTCACATGATGGTGACAGGGACCTTGCCAACAGACTTGCTACCTCTACCTATGGCTCCTTCAACATGACCTGGGTCTCCCACTGACTCTCTACCTTTCTGGTCCCTGTTAGCTTTCCCAGCTTTATTACTCAACCACAGTCACAATGGCACATCCAGCTACAGCCTCATCAAACCCCTGGACCTGTTGTTTTGCATGTCTACTGCTCTGTGCTATCTGTTCCCTCTATCTGAGACACTGACCTCATCTTGCCTATCTAGCAAACGCCTATTCATTCCTCAAAACCCATTGCTTCTGCGATACTTTCTGTGGTTTCGCTGCCTCTCTCCTCAGTCCTCCAATGCTGACCCTTCTACTTGAATGCCTACAGTCCTTTGACCACTAGAATACTTCTCATGGGCATTATATTGTTAATACAAATTCCTCAAGGGTAGGCAGTTTGTCTTATTTTGTGAACCCCTTGAGCACTAGCAGGTAGTGTTCAAGGTTTGTTGAATGAAAAAAACAAAAACGTAATAGCAGGGCTTCCCTGGTAGTCCAGTGGGTAAGGACACCGCCTTGCAGTGCAAGGAGTGCCGGTTCAATCCCTGGCCTGGGAAGATCCCACGTGCCGTGAAGCGGCTGGACCGATATGTCCAGTTACTGAGCCGGAGCTCTGGACCACAGGCACCCAGAGCTGGTGCTCTGCGACAACAGAGGCCACTGCGATGAGAGGCCCACACGGGCCAAAGAACAAAGATGGATGAAAATAGATAAATGAAAGACCAATAGAAGTGGCCCGCCTGCCCCCCTCCCTCCCCAACCTGCCCCCCCCCCCAAAAAAAAACCCAACATAATAGCATCCTGATAATACTTCATAGCCTTTAGGCCCAATTCAAAAAGGTACTTTTCCCTGAAAGTTCCTAATAACAACTGATCCTATAAAAACAAACCCTTTCCCTCAGCCACACCTCTACTCAAAAGCTCCCCTGTCTTAGCCCTTCTACCATTGCTAATTGCAAATAAATCAAATCTAACCCCTCACCCTGCATTCAAGACCCCATGACCTACTCCCCACCTCATTTCCCACCTAACCCAAATGTCAGACCCTGTGCCAACTTCCTTTCCCTCTACTGAAATCCTAAAAGCTGCCACCTCCTGAATGACCCCTCACTATCCCCTGTGGAAGATCTATAATGGATTATACAAGTTATCATTTAAAACATATTCATTCATTCATTCATTTAGTAACCACTTACTGAGCCCCTTCTCTGACTCGTGTCTTGTGCTGGGCCCCTGGGGTGGGGTGGGAGAAAAGTGGAAAAGAGTTTGATCCCTGCTTTCAGGAACTCCATAACATGGTAGAGGTTATAGAGAGGAAAACAAAGCATAGCAAATGCTTACACACCATGTGCTATGTGCCAGTGTCTTAAGCACTTTATGCATATTTGACTCATTTAAGCATCATAACACCCTATAAGACAAGTACTATCTTTGTGGCTATTTTTCAAACAAGGAAACTGAGGCACAGAGAAGTTGAGTACCCTCCCTAGGAAGCATCAGAGGCATGATATAAATTGTTTTCAATCTTTTTATTAGTAGTATTATTTTACTTTTTGACTGTGCTGCATAGCATGTGAGATTTTAGTTCCCTGATCAGGGATCAAACCTGCAGCCCCTGCATTGGAAGCATGGAGTCTTAACCACTGGACCACCAGTTAAGTCTCTCAGTTTACAATCTTACCCATTTCCCCAAAGTGACCTGTGCAAAACAAGGTGGCAAGTACTATTAATAATTTCATGATGATATACTGTTTTTTTGCCTGGTACCCATGGCTTAATTCAGGCTTATCATTACTCACTATGTCATTCATGAAATCAAATATCTATTGATAAACTATCCAGACAGACAGACAACTCCCTTCCCTCAAATTCTCCCCAAGAAGCTTACTGGATGGACTCAGCAACCAAATGTACTCTGTTCATCATTTATCAGATATTTATTGCAACTTCCTTTGCAGCAGTCATTCAAAGAGGCAGGAAATCTGGGCAAGATCAAGTGTTCAAGTTCTCTGCCATCAGCAGCACCACGATCACCCTCAAAGCCACCCAATAATTCTCACAATGTCTAAGCAAATGCAGGGTGCTTATTGTGCAAAGGCAACATCAAGCTACCCCCAGCCCACACTCCTCCTTATCCCCAGCCTGATTAGCTTTCCTCTTGGGCTTCCCAGGTGGCACTAGTGGTAAAGAACCCACCTGCCAATGAAGAAGACTGAAGAGACACAGGTTCAATCCCTGGGTTGGGAAGATCCCCTGAAGGAGGGCATGGCAACCCACTCCAGTATTCTTGCTTAGAGAAACCCATGTACAGAGGAGCCTGGTGGGCTGCAGTTCATGAGGCCGTACACAGTCAGACATGACTAAGCAGATAACCTTTTCTTCCATGATATTCTGGAGTCAGCTCTGGCCACTGACCTTTCCCAATCTGGTAGGAGATAGGTGTTAAATAAGTCATTACACCACCACCTGGGAGGTATTACAGAGGAGTACCAGACTCTTCTACTTTCTTTTTTTTTTTTTTTTTTTTTTTAAGATTTATTTATTTATTTATTTATTTTGGGTGGGGTCAGGTTGGGGATGGAGGGGAGCGGGCGGGCCACTTCTATTGGTCTTTCATTTCTCTATTTTCATCCGTCTTGTCTTTGTTCTTTGGCTCCTGCGGGCCTCCCATCGCAGTGGCGTCTGTTGTCGCAGAGCACCGGCTTTGGGCACACGCGCTCCAGAGCTCCGGCTCAGTGATTGGACACATCAGTCCAGCCGCTCCGCGGCACGTGGGATCTTCCCAGGCCAGGGATTGAACCGGCGCCCCTTGCACTGCAAGGCGGTGTCCTTATCCACTGGACCACCAGGGGAAGCCCTCTTCTACTTTCTATTTCAAGATGGCCTGGAAGGTTTAGGAAGCAGACCTTGCTGATGAACTAATTAGTGGGGCCATTACGTGCAGAGCACAAGAAGCCCCACTGGCCTACTTGCTGGTTGAATCCACTTGCCAGCACTGGATTTCTTCTCCTCCTCAAGAGATGGGAATTTAGCCTCAATAGTCTGGCCTCTACCCTTGTCTACAGCTTTATCTTCCCATCTCAGAACTAAGGGGACCAGAAAAGGCCTCAGAAAGCATCTCATGTGGTTCCTTTGTCTTACGTTGAGAAAACAGGAGCCCAGAGACAGGAAGACTTTCCCCAGAGTTGCCTAATCCATCTAGCTTTCCGTTCCACCGTAGAGGCAAAGGCCTGGGAATGATGACATGCAATGGTGTCTTAGTCCCTGACTCCCTATGATCTGTTTCATCCAGTCCAGTGCTCCATATCCCACTCTTAGAACTTCCCAAGTCATAAGAGCATATTAAAGGTTCAGAGAAGGCCTGCACCAAGAAGCCAGATCATTTCATTGAAGCTATTGGGTTGGCCAAAAAGTTCAAACAAACAAACTTTTTGACCAACCCAATACCTTTGCCAAGCTTACATGATCAAGGATTCCTTTCCCAGTAAAAGTTAGCTGAAATGTAGTAAGTCAAAGTGTTCATCACTCAGTCATGTCTGACTCTTGCCACGCTCCTCTCTCCATGGGATTTCCAAGGCAAAAATACTAGAGTGGGCTGCCACTTCCTTCTCCAGGGGATCTTCCTGACCCAAGGATTAAACTCTGGTCTCCCTCATTGCAGACAGATTCTTTACCACCTGAGTCATCAGGGAAACCTTATGTAATAAGTGTTTACTCTATGCTTACTCATAGCCTTGTTGCAGTTGTCATAACTAGCCTATGAGATAGGCATTATTATGCCCATTTTGTTGTTGAGTGAAATTCGGAGAGGGTTGGAGCTCCTTACCCAAGGCCATTCAGAGAGAGAGGTAGAGCCAGGACCTGGACCCCGCTCTGTGGCTGTAGAGCACAGACACTCTCAGCCACTCCTGCAGCCCTGCTTCCTGTCACACCCAACCACGTCCCACAGAACTACTCTGGAAAACATTGGTATAATCAGGCAACCAGGTCCTTTCCTGTAAATTACGTCCTTAGGCTTCTAGCAACTGCTTGCATCCAAGGGCCTCAATCTTGCCCAGTTACCGCCTCCCCACTCTCTGTACCAGTGAAGCCTGGCTCAGAACTACCTCCTCAGGTGGGTGATAGCTTATTCCCAGCCCTCCCTCTCCCCCATACACAGGGGGCCCTAGGTACAGAACCCAGACACCACATACTGGGAGGACAGAGGTCAAGTTGCCCTATTTCCTTTAGACCTCAGTCAGCGTCCCAGTTCCATGTGAATAACTCTAGTTTTAGAATTAGTTCCCATGTCCTGATTCCATGGAAAGAGGCCCTGGATCCAGGGGAAAGAAGCAGGAGCAGGAGTCTAGCATAAACCAGAAGGATGAGGGTAAGTATTTGGAGCGCATGCTCAGGGCATCCTCTGGGTGAGTAGTCTGCCCACCCCAGCCTGCTGTTCCAGGCATCTCTCCCCTGTCCACTATATCCTCATGGCCCCTCTCCATGCTGTCGCTCAGGGTTTTTGTCTGTAGCTCCTTTGTTAGTCCATGAGAGGGAAATTTTGCAAAAGGCAATGATCAAGGATTCCTTTCCAAAAAGGCTGAAATGTAGTAAGTCAAAGTGTTCATCACTCAGTCATGTCTGACTCTTGCCACGCTCTCTCTCCATGGGATTTCCAAGGCAAAAATACTAGAGTGGGCTGCCACTTCCTTCTCCAGGGATCTTCCTGACCCAAGGATTAAACTCTGGTCTCCCTCATTGCAGACAGATTCTTTACCACCTGAGTCATCAGGGAAACCTTATGTAATAAGTGTTTACTCTATGCTTACTCATAGCCTTGTTGCAGTTGTCATAACTAGCCTATGAGATAGGCATTATTATGCCCATTTTGTTGTTGAGTGAAATTCGGAGAGGGTTGGAGCTCCTTACCCAAGGCCATTCAGAGAGAGAGGTAGAGCCAGGACCTGGACCCCGCTCTGTGGCTGTAGAGCACAGACACTCTCAGCCACTCCTGCAGCCCTGCTTCCTGTCACACCCAACCACGTCCCACAGAACTACTCTGGAAAACATTGGTATAATCAGGCAACCAGGTCCTTTCCTGTAAATTACGTCCTTAGGCTTCTAGCAACTGCTTGCATCCAAGGGCCTCAATCTTGCCCAGTTACCGCCTCCCCACTCTCTGTACCAGTGAAGCCTGGCTCAGAACTACCTCCTCAGGTGGGTGATAGCTTATTCCCAGCCCTCCCTCTCCCCCATACACAGGGGGCCCTAGGTACAGAACCCAGACACCACATACTGGGAGGACAGAGGTCAAGTTGCCCTATTTCCTTTAGACCTCAGTCAGCGTCCCAGTTCCATGTGAATAACTCTAGTTTTAGAATTAGTTCCCATGTCCTGATTCCATGGAAAGAGGCCCTGGATCCAGGGGAAAGAAGCAGGAGCAGGAGTCTAGCATAAACCAGAAGGATGAGGGTAAGTATTTGGAGCGCATGCTCAGGGCATCCTCTGGGTGAGTAGTCTGCCCACCCCAGCCTGCTGTTCCAGGCATCTCTCCCCTGTCCACTATATCCTCATGGCCCCTCTCCATGCTGTCGCTCAGTTGTGTCTGACTCTTTGTGATCCATGGACTGTAGCCTACCAGGTTCCTCTGTCCATGGGATTTTCTCAGGGAAGTATACTGGAGTGGGTTGCCATGCCCTCCTCCAGGGGATTTTCTCAACCCAGGGATCGAACCTGTGTCTTTTCTGTCTCCTGCATTGACAGGTAGGTTCTTTACTACCAGGACCACCTGGGAAGCCCCATGGCCCCCGCTCCAATTCTCCAAAATTGTACTAAGGGTTTCTCTTGAACCTGGGGCTAATGGCGTCTGTTGTAGAACACAGTAAATTCTCCAGATGCCAGGCACTGGATGGAACTGTCACAGATGAGGTCACTAGGGGCGGGGCAGGGACTGTAAGTGTCTTGTGTGATGTCACCAGAGGGTGGGGCTAAAGACCACCTCCACCTTTTCCCCTCCCCTCTATGATCACTCTCAAGTTGGTCAAATCCAGGCTAAATTCTGCTCCGTTAGCCAGGCCTCAGCTACAGAAGGAAGCTTATGGTTAACCTCTGAAACATTTGAGGAGACTGAGGGCTAGCTAAAATGTTGTGACTTACCCAAGATTACAGAGCAAGGCTGCCAAAGCTGGGCTGAGACCAGGTGTCCAGGTCCTGGTGAATGGATATCAGGCAAACTTGACTGGCTTCTGTCCCCTTCTCAGTGGCAATCAGCACAGAAGGAAGTTAGGAATCAAGGAGAAAACAGACATCATAAAGACTTGTGAAGGAGATGGACTTCAGATTCAGACTAACCAAGTTTGACTTCTGATTCCATAATTTACTAGCTGTGTGATCTAAGACAAGTGACTTACCATCTCCGATCCTCAGCTCCCTCATGAGAATTTTAACATTATTTATCTCATGGAGTTCTACAAAGATTAAACCCATGTCCTGATTCCATGGAAAGAGGCCCTGGATCCAGGGGAAAGAAGCAGGAGCAGGAGTCTAGCATAAACCAGAAGGATGAGGGTAAGTATTTGGAGCGCATGCTCAGGGCATCCTCTGGGTGAGTAGTCTGCCCACCCCAGCCTGCTGTTCCAGGCATCTCTCCCCTGTCCACTATATCCTCATGGCCCCTCTCCATGCTGTCGCTCAGTTGTGTCTGACTCTTTGTGATCCATGGACTGTAGCCTACCAGGTTCCTCTGTCCATGGGATTTTCTCAGGGAAGTATACTGGAGTGGGTTGCCATGCCCTCCTCCAGGGGATTTTCTCAACCCAGGGATCGAACCTGTGTCTTTTCTGTCTCCTGCATTGACAGGTAGGTTCTTTACTACCAGGACCACCTGGGAAGCCCCATGGCCCCGCCCAATTCTCCAAAATTGTACTAAGGGTTTCTCTTGAACCTGGGGCTAATGGCGTCTGTTGTAGAACACAGTAAATTCTCCAGATGCCAGGCACTGGATGGAACTGTCACAGATGAGGTCACTAGGGGCGGGGCAGGGACTGTAAGTGTCTTGTGTGATGTCACCAGAGGGTGGGGCTAAAGACCACCTCCACCTTTTCCCCTCCCCTCTATGATCACTCTCAAGTTGGTCAAATCCAGGCTAAATTCTGCTCCGTTAGCCAGGCCTCAGCTACAGAAGGAAGCTTATGGTTAACCTCTGAAACATTTGAGGAGACTGAGGGCTAGCTAAAATGTTGTGACTTACCCAAGATTACAGAGCAAGGCTGCCAAAGCTGGGCTGAGACCAGGTGTCCAGGTCCTGGTGAATGGATATCAGGCAAACTTGACTGGCTTCTGTCCCCTTCTCAGTGGCAATCAGCACAGAAGGAAGTTAGGAATCAAGGAGAAAACAGACATCATAAAGACTTGTGAAGGAGATGGACTTCAGATTCAGACTAACCAAGTTTGACTTCTGATTCCATAATTTACTAGCTGTGTGATCTAAGACAAGTGACTTACCATCTCCGATCCTCAGCTCCCTCATGAGAATTTTAACATTATCTATCTCATGGATTTCTACAAAGATTAAACCCATGAGAACAGTTTTAGCACAGCTTAGAGATTTAAATGATTCCTATTATTAGTATCAATTATTAATAGTAATAGTAATTATTAATAGTAGTAGTATTTGAAATATCTCCTCCTGCATATTAGTATTTAAAATACTGCCAGTGTGAAAAATTTGCTTGAGGTTCTCTAAAAAAACTCAGTCCTCTTCTAGCCCTCAATAGCTGGTTCCACTGGGTCTGGAGGCCTTAGAAAGTTATCTGAGTCTCTTTTAAATATTTACCTTCCTCTTAGAGTACATTTGGGGACCAGGACAATGTGGCTGGAGCTTGGACTTCTGGGGACATTGACCTTATTTAATAATTAAAGTGTTCTCAGCAAAGACCATTCAGAATAACGAGCCCTGAAGATTTGCAATTTTCCATTGACCCAAGAGCAGGGAGTGGTTGGGAAGTGAAATCCCCAGAGGAAAGGGCTTCAACCCAGGAAGGCTCAGGAGCCCCATTCCCGAGCAGGAGGGTGAAAGGAGGAGACAGGCAGCAGGTAATACAAAAGGCCTGTGGCCTGGGTGGGGCATGTCTTGCAGGTTTGGAAGCCTTCTAGTTTGGCTGAACTTCAGCATAGGGATCTCCATGGCCCAAGTGGGAAATCGTTTCTGTTTAAGTGTATTTATTTATTTTTGACTGGACTGGGTCTTCCTTGCTGTGTTTGGACTTTCTCTAGTTGCTTTGAGCAGCAGCTACTCTTTGTGGTGGTATGCAGACTTCTCACTGCAGTGGCTTCTCTTGTTGCTGAACACAGGCTCTGGGCCACCTGGGCTCAGTAGCTGTGGTGTGCAGGCTTACTTGCCCCACGGCATGTGGTGCGTTCCCTGACCAGGGATTAAACCCATGTGCCCTGCATTGGCAGGTGGATTCTTAACCACTGGACTACCAGTAGGAAGTCTTCTGACAGTCTGAGTAACATCTTGCTCTTCTCCCCTCCCACCTCCTCAGCTTTCCCAATTCACATTCTCCTTTTCTAAACTCAAGGTCAACCTCCTCACCTCCTTCCTCAACCAAAGCTTGCCACCGCCAGTTTCTCCTGGCCTCCCTGTGATACACACTGTCAGAGACGCCCATGAATATCTCTGGGGTCTGGAGATGGGGTAATAAATGGGCTTCAGAGTGGGAGAGCCCTATGTTGTACCCATCTCACAGATTTTATTCAGTGAGTACTCTATGCCGAGCACAGGGCTCCTAGGCTGGGAGCACGTGGTGAATGAAGCAAACAGGCTGCCTTTCCTGATGAGGCTCATCCACAAATGAAATGACCTTGAGCCCAGGAAAATCCAGTCCAGAGAGAAGCCCCCCAGCTGGTAATCACAGAGAACTAGAAAGCGCTGCTGGCCCCACAGAGGGTATCTACCACTCATAATGGGTAGATATTCCAAGAGAAGTCAGGCCCTGTTTTTTATGTGAGGATGGGATTTCAGGTTTGTGATTTTGTTTCACCTCTCTTGGCCTGTCCATTAAAAATCGAAGGATAATCATAACAACCTTGAGCAAAACTAAGTGACAGATGCTAGAGGTTGGCTCTGGCACCGCATCAGCTTCACTGTCTTTGATGGATTCTAGTCCTGGCTCAGCCACTCAATCCCTGTGTGACCCTGGACAAGTCCCTTCCGCTCTCAGCCCCGTTTCTCCAAAAGTCAAAGGAGAGAGTAAATTCACCAGTGACTTCAAAGGACCTTTCAGGCCCTGAGACATTCCAACAATAGTTGTTTCAGGCTTCCTATGTGTCAGGGGCTGGCGCTTCAGCAACAAAGCAGTTAAAACACCACCCTTGGGCTTTCCTGGTGGTCCAGTGGATAAAGAGTCCGCCTTGCAGTGCAGGGGGCACCGGTTCGATCCCTGGCCTGGGAGGATCCCGCGGAGCGGCTGGACTGGTGTGTTAAGTTGCCAGCCAGCACCCTGGAGCACAGGCGCCCGGAGCCGGTGCTCTGCACTGAGAGGCCACTGCGACGGGAAGCCCACACATGCCGAAGAATAAAGGTGGATGAAAATAAATGGATAAAAAAAAATAATAAAATAGGCCAAAGTTTAAAAAAAAAAAGCAAACCACCACCCTCAAGGAACTAATAGCCTAGTTAATTAACAGCTACAGGGTAACACCTCAGGGTATTAATACCCTGCCCTCTGGGAACTCAATGCCGCATTAAATAGCACCTATTAGATGGTTCAAGCACACTCCCTTAAAGACAATTTTATCTTGCCATGGAAGACTAAGTTTAACCTCATCATGCTCAGGACTGCACCCCGCCGGGCTCCTCTGGTCCATGGAATTCTCCAGCAAGAATACTGGCGGGGGTTGCCATGCCCTCCTCCAGGGTATCTTCCCAACCCAGGGATGGGACGCAGGTCTCCGGCACTGCAGGTGACTCTTCACCGTCTGAACCACCCAGGCCAGTGTTAACAATGGGGCTGTCGAGGTAAACCCTCTTGAGGGGTCCTGACAAGGATGACACAATATGGCAGAGCCTGGAGTATTATTACTAAGACCAGGAACTAACAGTCATCATTTACAGCGACTGGTTGTTTACCAAGAACTTCTATACGCATTTCACCTCTCCCTCTCGGCAACTCGTTGAATCTGTGGCTAAGCTGGCGGGAGAAACGCCTATCTGACTCCAAAACCAGTGCTCTGCCCTTCGTCTGCTGTGGTCAACTCACAGGCACCACGGATTCTACAAGCAACCTTTTCACCCCTGGCTGGCTTCTTGATATTTCAGCAACTGGGTCACCTCCCTCAGGGCACACCAATCCGCCAGTTCTTCCCACTGTGCTTAAAGAAAAAGTTCCTCAATGTCTTCCAAAACTGAACAGAAACCTCTTGTTTTCTGTAACTGCACTTTGGGGCTCCATTTGTACTGAAAAGTGTGATCAGAATGAAATAGACCACGCTTCAAGGAAAACCTCTGTGGATCTCAGACTAACAACCACTCTGAGGACAAGGAAGCACCTGGTGGAGGAAAGCCGGCCCAGAGAGGTTGGGTGAGCTAGCTACAGTTGCCCAGCACGTGGGACAGAAAAGGGACGTGTTTTGCCATTGACCGGTTTCACTGCTGACCTCTCGGCGGGAGAACTGAGGCTGGGGAAAAGCAGCCTCTCACTGGGGGACCCTGCGGTGGCAGAAGCCCCATGTTGGGAGGCTGGGTCTCTCTCCAGTGGGGCATTCACCTAGGAGGAGCCAGACCCTGAGAATACATCAAATTTTCAACTTTCCAGCCTTGGCCAGACCTGACCTCTCACTTCCGCCAGGCTTGGCGCGGGGCGGGCGGGGTTGGGGGAGAGCCAGGCCCCAGGGAAACCTCTGGAGGTCCTCAAAGCCTATAGTCTTGAAACAAGTCCTTTTCTCAACGAGGGTTGCGGGGAGGACCTTCATGCTCTCTTGCCACCAAAGGAGCGCCCCCCCTCCTCCATGGCAACGGATCAACACTCCTTTGGAGCGAGAGTCCCTCTGAGCCCCCTGCAATGCTCCTTCACTTTTTCCGGACGCCCAGGTGGGAGTTCCTCACATCACAGTTCCAGGTACTCATACTCACTCTTGCTCCCAGAATCCTCCTAGATTCCTCCTTCCCTGGAAGGAGCGTGCTCCGCGCCTATCCTCCTGCGACACCGCGGTCCTCCCGGGCCAACTCGCCCCGCCACTCACCCGCTCAGCGGGAGCTCGCCTCCTCCGACGGCCGCGCTCCTCCAGCCTCCTCCCGCTCCTCCCGGAGACGCTCTCCCTGCAGCTCTGCTCCTCCTGCCGCTCCTGCCCCTCGGCAGGGCCGCCCCCTTCAGCTGATTCTCCGTCAGCCTCCCACTCCACCGGGGATGTTCCTTCTCTGGCTACGCGGTCCTGCCCGTCCTCACTCCCTCCCCACGTGCCCTCCCAACACACCCAGCCCCGAAGCTCCGCGGCCCACCGCTCCCTGCGTCCCGCCCGGCCTCGCGGGGAGCGCCGCCTCGGCCCATCGCCCGCTCCCCCCAGTCTCCAGCAGCCGGGTACCTGCGGCCGAGCCGAGCGGCGAGAGGCGGCCCTCAGCATCCAGATGGCGAGCCGGCAGATAAAGGGCCGGGCGGGCGGAGGCCCCGCCCCGAGCCGGGGGCGGACCGGGCGCTGCGTCCGGGCTCCGGGCTCCGGACCCTGGACGCCGCCAGCCTAGGCCTGGGTGATCCCGCCCGCCCACCGAGCTGGCCAGGTCGAGCGCCAGCAGCCTTCTCCCCACCCCCGCCCCTGTCCCCGCCCCTGCGCCCACGTGTTGCATGCGGAGGCGAGAGGGGTCACCCACACCGGCGACAACAGCCTTGAGAGTTCCTGCGTTTTCGGACGGATGGATCCAGCCTTGGCCAGACCTGACCTCTCACTTCCGCCAGGCTTGGCGGGGCGGGCGGGGTTGGGGAGAGCCAGGCCCCAGGGAAACCTCTGGAGGTCCTCAAAGCCTATAGTCTTGAAACAAGTCCTTTCTCAACGAGGGTTGCGGGGAGGACCTTCATGCTCTCTTGCCACCAAAGGAGCGCCCCCCCTCCTCCATGGCAACGGATCAACACTCCTTTGGAGCGAGAGTCCCTCTGAGCCCCCTGCAATGCTCCTTCACTTTTTCCGGACGCCCAGGTGGGAGTTCCTCACATCACAGTTCCAGGTACTCATACTCACTCTTGCTCCCAGAATCCTCCTAGATTCCTCCTTCCCTGGAAGGAGCGTGCTCCGCGCCTATCCTCCTGCGACACCGCGGTCCTCCCGGGCCAACTCGCCCCGCCACTCACCCGCTCAGCGGGAGCTCGCCTCCTCCGACGGCCGCGCTCCTCCAGCCTCCTCCCGCTCCTCCCGGAGACGCTCTCCCTGCAGCTCTGCTCCTCCTGCCGCTCCTGCCCCTCGGCAGGGCCGCCCCCTTCAGCTGATTCTCCGTCAGCCTCCCACTCCACCGGGGATGTTCCTTCTCTGGCTACGCGGTCCTGCCCGTCCTCACTCCCTCCCCACGTGCCCTCCCAACACACCCAGCCCCGAAGCTCCGCGGCCCACCGCTCCCTGCGTCCCGCCCGGCCTCGCGGGGAGCGCCGCCTCGGCCCATCGCCCGCTCCCCCCAGTCTCCAGCAGCCGGGTACCTGCGGCCGAGCCGAGCGGCGAGAGGCGGCCCTCAGCATCCAGATGGCGAGCCGGCAGATAAAGGGCCGGGCGGGCGGAGGCCCCGCCCCGAGCCGGGGGCGGACCGGGCGCTGCGTCCGGGCTCCGGGCTCCGGACCCTGGACGCCGCCAGCCTAGGCCTGGGTGATCCCGCCCGCCCACCGAGCTGGCCAGGTCGAGCGCCAGCAGCCTTCTCCCCACCCCCGCCCCTGTCCCCGCCCCTGCGCCCACGTGTTGCATGCGGAGGCGAGAGGGGTCACCCACACCGGCGACAACAGCCTTGAGAGTTCCTGCGTTTTCGGACGGATGGCAACTCGGAGGCCGAGAGAGCAGAAGTTGCTCCTCTGGGGCTCCAGCTGAGCCGTTCACACTCCCTGCGGCTTGAGCCGCAAGCTTCAGAGTCTGCAAGTTGGAGCTGGAGCACCCAGCGTTTCCCAGCCCTGAAGCCACAGAAACCCACACATCCCACCTCCCCGGGCCACTTCTGGTCAGATACGCCTGATCTTCCCCATCTTCACCTGTCTGTCTGGGGAGCTCCACCCAACCCTGCACCCCTGTCTTATTCAAGTTCCCATCGAAATCCCTTTCTTTGGGCAGCTTCCCCCAGTCTGACCTGCCCAGCCCAAGACACACTGTTTTGACTTCCAGTAAAACACCTGCTTTGGGAATTCCCTGGTGGTCCAGTGGTTAGGTTTCAGTGCTTTCCCTGCGGAGGGTGCGGGTTCAACCCCTCGGTCTAGGTTCCCACAGGCCTCCTGGCATGACCAAACACTCCCTTTCTACTCCCTAGCCTAACATCTCCCCTCAGGAGAGAGAGTACCTGAAGGGTGGGGCATCCCTGCAGACCATAGGCCCTCAGTAACTACTGGACCAACAATAACCAGCTTGTCTGCTCCTCAGGTATGCAAAGACCTGAACCAGGCAGACTGGGGAGACACTGAACCTGTCTAGGAAGCATCAGCCTGCTAGATGGAACTCAGAGGAGACTGTCTAAGAGGGTCACCCCTCTGCCCACAGGAAGCTCTGACCCCATTCAGAGAGACAGTTGTGGGGTGCTGACCTGATGACAGGACCCAAGTCCTGATGCCACCGCCACTCACCGTGTGATCTTGGGCAAGTCTCCTTGTTCTCTCGGGGCCTCAGTTTCTTTCTTTTTCCTTTTGCAGCAAAGTTTGTATTAAAGCAAAAAGGGATACAGAAAGTTTCCAGTGAAAGGCACTAGAAGTGGGTAGGAGAGTACCCCCTGGGCTTCAGTTTTATTACCTGTAAATCTGAGCTAATAATACTAACCTGACAGGGGCGTTAGGAGAAGTAAGTAAAACTAAGGTGACTATGAAAGTTCTTTGTCAACTGCAATGTACTAGAGAAATCTACAATTCTTTTTCATAACAAAGTGGATATAATGATAGTGTAATACGACGAAACAAGTCTTTGCTTCAACAGGTTCAGACAGACACACTAGAATTACTCAAATCTCCATTATCTTTATAGCTAGGGAACGTGGCATGGAAAATCCAATCATTTAGAACAGGTGGGATACAGCAAGTGAAAAGTAAGGACATTATGGAGATTACATTCTACACAATGAAATACATTCTGTCACAGGGAGTAAAAACTTGAAAGGTGGATTCAGTTTCCATTTTTGAAACACCTGCTCTGTCCTGGACTTTCTTTCTTTCTTTCTTTTTTGACCATGCTGGGTCTTCGTTGTGGCATGCTGGATCTTGAATTTTCCTTGCAGCACACATGTTCTTTTAGTTGCGGCATGTGGATTCCTTTTGTTGCAGCATACGGGATCTTTAGTTGCAGCATGTCAGATTTAGTTCCCTGACCAGGGATCAAACCCAGGTCCCCTGCACTGGCAGCGCAGACTCTTTGCCACTGGACCAGCAGGGAAGTCCCTGGACTTGTTTCTAAAGCTGTAGTTTATTAAGCTCTTGCCACGTGCAAAACAAAGCCATGTGCTAAACACTTGTCACAGCTACCTCCTTTGATCCAGATAGCCCTGTTAATTCATTTCACAAATTGGGAAACTGAGGCTCAGAAAGGGGACATGAGACTGTTAAATCATCATGCATTGCTGCGCACTGAGTGTGGTGTTCCCCATTTTATGGATAGAAAGCCTGAAACCCAGGGAAGAGGGCTGAGCGCATATACCTACAGACATAAATGAATCTGCACGTGTGGTTGAGGGAAGAAAAACTGCTCAACCAGGCAACTGGCAGTGGATACTTGAGAGCTGAATGGTAAAAACAGTAAAAGTAAGAACTGTGATCAGTCATGGAGCACTTTTCACGTGCAAAGCCCATTAGACACACCATAAGTCCATGATGGGGTTCTGTCATTATCTCTGTTTGTGGATGAGGAAACAGACTCTGGGAGGATCCTGCTTGCCCAAGGTCACCCAGTTGCGTAGTGGCAGACCTGGACTCGAGCCAGCTCCTATCTTGATACAGCTCCTATCCTGATGCAGCTACACAGTACTGGTATCAAGTGAAGCTGTGGAGCCGAGACATTTCCTTCCATGCCCTCCTTGGCTCCAACTCCTTCCAGCCCAGTCAGGGGGAAAGCAGCCCCAGGGCAGCCATGGCCACCTCCCTGCCCTGCCCTCTCCCAGCTCAGAGCACCAAGATCTCAGAGCCCCATAAGCCTTTGAGGCCAGTCCCTGGGAGGGGGAACCTATCTGATAATCTGTGCAACATCCAATTGCCCTCCCAGGTGCCAGGCTCAGCCTCAAAGGAACAGGGAGACTGGATTCCTGGGCAGGCCTAAGGAGCCAAAGACCTCAGAAGTCAGGCTCTGAGCAGGGAGACCATCTGGAGGGGCTTCAGTGAACTCAAAGTAAGAGAAAGGATGAATGAGGTGCCTGAGCTATTTGGAACACAATCATTTTTATTATTATTAGTTATTTATTTGACAGTACTGGGTTTTAGTCATGGCATGCAGGATCTAGTTCCTTGACCTAAACTATAGCGGATCTGGTGGCAGCAGAAGACATTAGAAAGGTAAAGAGGGGCTAGAATGTAGAGAGCCTTGCCAAGGCGGACGGCTTTACCCTAAGGGCAATGGGGAGACTGGAATTAGAGACAAGAGAGAGGGCTTTTTCTGCAGAGAGTTGGGTGAGATGGGATGGCTTTCATTTCATGCTAAGCCTAGTGAGGAGTCTTTAAGGAGACTGGTCCGAGAGGTCATGGGCACCCACTGGGACTCTGTGGCCTGGTCTGTAACTCTTACCTAAGAATCCCGAAGCAGGGCTTCCTTGGTGGTCCAGTGGGTAAAGAGTCCACCTGGCAGTGCAAGGGGCACTGGTTCAATCCTTGGCCCGGGAAGACCCCACGTGCTGCAGAGCTGCTGGACCGGTGTGTCCAGTTATGAGCCAGAGCTCTGGAGCACATGTGCCCAGAGTCAGTGCTCTGTAACGAGAGAGGCCACTGCAATTGGAGGCCCACACAGGTCAAAGAATAAAGATGGATGGAAAAAATAAATAAATAAATAAAATTAAAAAGGCCAAAATGAAAAAAAAAAAAAAAAGAGAGAGAGAAAGAAAGAATCCCCAAAGGATTGGTAGCAGCAGGGGAGAAGAAAGTGGGAAGAGGGAATGGCACTCCTATGTGGGCAGGTCATGGGTCTGAGCTGATCCCTACCAGAACTGGGTCATAGGAGAGAGTCAGCCTGGGGCGGTCTTAGATCCAGCCCCAAGAGGTCTCCAGAAATGGCCCAAGGTCTCAGCAGAGAAGAGACTGGAGGCGTCCAGGGACGGCTTGGGAAGAGGGCAGGTTCCCTGTTAAGTAACTGACTGGTGGATGCACTTTGTTCTCAGCAAGGGAAGCTAAGGGTGAACAGGTGGGAGGTGCTACAGTGACTATCCCTTGTGGCAAACACAAGAATAGCCCAGGCCACATCTTCTTAGGCCATCTCAGATTTCAGCCTCAGCAAGGGTGGACAGTTCTGAACGTGCTGACCCCAGCCCCACTCCAAGCCCCCACCTAGCCTGCCTCTACTTTCTGGCCTCAGGGATCTCTTGGAAGCTGTAACTCAGCTTACTAGCCTGGCTGTAGACTAGAAATGAAGGCAGTTAACAGCCTGGGAGCAGCGCCCACTCACTGGTGTGTCAGAGCTGTTGGAGAAAGCCCCAGCCTCCTGTCCACTGCCTCCAGCTCCAGGAGGCATTCTGTCTGCAGGGTAGGCTGGCAGGAGCCTTCTCCTTTGCCCTCTGCCTCCTTCCTGGTCTCACATTGCCTACTGTCCCCCTTCTGCTTCCTAGGATCACCTACCAACTACACTATTTGCACCTAAGTCTCTATTTCAGGCTCTCATTTGGGGGAATACCAGACGAAGACTTCCAGGAAAGCAACTCCACCCACAAGAAGAGTTTTTAAATCCCTGCCAAACCTACGGCTTCCCTGGTGGCTCAGCAGTTAAAGAATCCACCTGCCAATGCTGGAAACACAGGTTCAATTCCTGGGTGGAGAAGATCCCCTGGAAGGAGAAATGACAACCCACTCCAGTATTCTTGCCTGGGAAATCCTATGGACAGAGGAGCCTGGCGGCCTAGTCCATGGGGTCGTAAAAGGGTCAGATACAACTCAGCGACTATACAGCAAACCAACAAACCTGAGGGTGAAAGTGTTACGTGTTAGTCATGTTCCACTCTTTGCAACCCCTAAGGGCTGTAGCTCACCAGGGTCCTTTGTCTATGGATTTCTCCAGGCAAGAACACTGGAGTGGGTAGCCATTCCCTTCTCCCGGGGCATTTGCCAACCCAGGGATCAAACCGAGGTCTCCTGCATTGCAGGCAGATTTTTTACTATCTGAGCCACCTGGGAAGCCCAACAAACCTGGAGAGCAAGAAAAGTAGCTCCATACAGTGGGTTAAGTCAGATGCTTCCTGATTCTATAACCGTCCCCTGCTCCCCAGGGGGTCAGAAGCAGAAGCGCAGTGGGCAGCGGGGGGGGTGAGAGGGGAGGAGTGCAGGCTCACACAGCAGGAGCCGCGGAGCAGTCCTGGTGCAGTCCTAGTCCTTTCCCACTCCAGACTCACGCTGCCAACACATTCCCACCTCTTTACTTCTGCACTCGATGTCTTTACTTCTGCACTCAATGATCCTACTGCCTGGAGCTCGTTTTGCCCCAGACAGCACCTGCTACATAATTTCTGGGGCGCTGTACAAAATGAATATGCAGGACTTTGTTCAAAAGTTAAATGCTTCCACATAGCAACAGTAGAGCATTAAACCAAGCGTGAGACGCTTCAGAGCACAGAGCCCCGTGTGACTGGCCATGAATCTGGGTCTAGCTCCAAACAGCTCAGCCACTGGCTTCCCCTTCCTTCACATCTCTATGTAAATGTCACCTTATCAACTGTATCAACTAACCACCTAAAGCAACTGGTTCTCAACCCCCACTGACATCCCCATTCCCCCAAGTACCTCTGATAACCTTTCCCAGACTCATTTTGTTTCTGGGCACTCAGGACCCCTGCTGAAACTGCTAGGTGGCATTTCAGGGGGCTCTAAGGAGCCTTTCCCTTATGTCTCATTGTGGAAAGAGGAGCCTCCAGGTCCCCAACTAGGGGTCGAAAAGTGGTAAAAAGCTTTTAAACCAAAATGACAACCCACTCCAGTATTCTTGCCTGGGAAATCCTATGGACAGAGGAGCCTGGCGGCCTAGTCCATGGGGTCGTAAAAGGGTCAGATACAACTCAGCGACTATACAGCAAACCAACAAACCTGAGGGTGAAAGTGTTACGTGTTAGTCATGTTCCACTCTTTGCAACCCCTAAGGGCTGTAGCTCACCAGGGTCCTTTGTCTATGGATTTCTCCAGGCAAGAACACTGGAGTGGGTAGCCATTCCCTTCTCCCGGGGCATTTGCCAACCCAGGGATCAAACCGAGGTCTCCTGCATTGCAGGCAGATTTTTTACTATCTGAGCCACCTGGGAAGCCCAACAAACCTGGAGAGCAAGAAAAGTAGCTCCATACAGTGGGTTAAGTCAGATGCTTCCTGATTCTATAACCGTCCCCTGCTCCCCAGGGGGTCAGAAGCAGAAGCGCAGTGGGCAGCGGGGGGGGTGAGAGGGGAGGCGGGCAGGCTCACACAGCAGGAGCCGGAGCAGTCCTGGTGCAGTCCTAGTCCTTTCCCACTCCAGACTCACGCTGCCAACACATTCCCACCTCTTTACTTCTGCACTCGATGTCTTTACTTCTGCACTCAATGATCCTACTGCCTGGAGCTCGTTTTGCCCCAGACAGCACCTGCTACATAATTTCTGGGGCGCTGTACAAAATGAATATGCAGGACTTTGTTCAAAAGTTAAATGCTTCCACATAGCAACAGTAGAGCATTAAACCAAGCGTGAGACGCTTCAGAGCACAGAGCCCCGTGTGACTGGCCATGAATCTGGGTCTAGCTCCAAACAGCTCAGCCACTGGCTTCCCCTTCCTTCACATCTCTATGTAAATGTCACCTTATCAACTGTATCAACTAACCACCTAAAGCAACTGGTTCTCAACCCCCACTGACATCCCCATTCCCCCAAGTACCTCTGATAACCTTTCCCAGACTCATTTTGTTTCTGGGCACTCAGGACCCCTGCTGAAACTGCTAGGTGGCATTTCAGGGGGCTCTAAGGAGCTCCTTTCCTTTATGTCTCATTGTGGAAAGAATTCCACAAAAAGCAAAGTGATAGATAAAGGGGAATTTATTAGACTAGGACGCTTGTGAGACTTACAAGCAGGTGGGTGCTACACACAGAGAACTTGGTGTGCTACAGTTTTACAATCAAAGGAAAAGTGAGGAGGGGAAAGCCCACCTTCTTCCTCATTCTTGAACAGAGATCATGCTTCCATCATCAGCTCCTCCTCCAGGCTGGGCCAGGGAGTTTTCTTATCCCCAGGAGGTCAAGCCAAGACTGTCATGGCACAATGGAAAAATGATTTCAGGTCTCAGTACAAAGAGAACTTTTGCTTTGAAATATCACCTTCCCATAAATTATTGTTTGTCTATGTGTGTGCAGAGAGCGTGTCCTAGGGGTCATTAACTTCCTGAGCTCACTGAGCAGGATGTAGGGTACATGCCACCATTTTTATCATTTCGGAGGCATGTCTCATGCTTCTATTGCATTGCTAAGCAACCTACTTGGTTTTGTGGTTAAGTAATCATAACTTTCTTTCTTGACTGATCATTAACTTATAAGGGTCTCCCATACTTCCTTTTTTTTTTTTTTAAACTTACAATTCTCTAATGGGATTAACTATTTAATTACAGACTTTGTCCCTTTACTTTGTCCCTATTCCTGCTGTACAGATGACCCCAGAGTCATTGTCGTTCTCCCAGAACTGGAAGAGTTCCTGACACACAGTAGGTGCTCAACCAAGATTAATGGAATAGAGGCAGGGAGAGGAGAAGGAAAAATGTCTTGGAGCAAGCCTGGCCTGTGGGAGAGGAATTGAATCTCGAACAGTAGAGCATTAAACCAAGCGTGAGACGCTTCAGAGCACAGAGCCCCGTGTGACTGGCCATGAATCTGGGTCTAGCTCCAAACAGCTCAGCCACTGGCTTCCCCTTCCTTCACATCTCTATGTAAATGTCACCTTATCAACTGTATCAACTAACCACCTAAAGCAACTGGTTCTCAACCCCCACTGACATCCCCATTCCCCCAAGTACCTCTGATAACCTTTCCCAGACTCATTTTGTTTCTGGGCACTCAGGACCCCTGCTGAAACTGCTAGGTGGCATTTCAGGGGGCTCTAAGGAGCTCCTTTCCTTTATGTCTCATTGTGGAAAGAATTCCACAAAAAGCAAAGTGATAGATAAAGGGGAATTTATTAGACTAGGACGCTTGTGAGACTTACAAGCAGGTGGGTGCTACACACAGAGAACTTGGTGTGCTACAGTTTTACAATCAAAGGAAAAGTGAGGAGGGGAAAGCCCACCTTCTTCCTCATTCTTGAACAGAGATCATGCTTCCATCATCAGCTCCTCCTCCAGGCTGGGCCAGGGAGTTTTCTTATCCCCAGGAGGTCAAGCCAAGACTGTCATGGCACAATGGAAAAATGATTTCAGGTCTCAGTACAAAGAGAACTTTTGCTTTGAAATATCACCTTCCCATAAATTATTGTTTGTCTATGTGTGTGCAGAGAGCGTGTCCTAGGGGTCATTAACTTCCTGAGCTCACTGAGCAGGATGTAGGGTACATGCCACCATTTTTATCATTTCGGAGGCATGTCTCATGCTTCTATTGCATTGCTAAGCAACCTACTTGGTTTTGTGGTTAAGTAATCATAACTTTCTTTCTTGACTGATCATTAACTTATAAGGGTCTCCCATACTTCCTTTTTTTTTTTTTTAAACTTACAATTCTCTAATGGGATTAACTATTTAATTACAGACTTTGTCCCTTTACTTTGTCCCTATTCCTGCTGTACAGATGACCCCAGAGTCATTGTCGTTCTCCCAGAACTGGAAGAGTTCCTGACACACAGTAGGTGCTCAACCAAGATTAATGGAATAGAGGCAGGGAGAGGAGAAGGAAAAATGTCTTGGAGCAAGCCTGGCCTGTGGGAGAGGTCTGAAATTACAACTCGTAACTCTCTCAAATTACTGAAACTGTTGCATGACTTAACAATATTAGACACTTTTAAAATCTAAGAGCATCCAGTGAAGTCATGGAATCTGTTCTTGGTTTCAACCAAGGAACAAGAATATTCAGCTGCAGAAAGTGTCTAAACAGGCAGTGTGGGAGGGCAGAAGATAAAGATGTTTTCTTTGGTACAATATTTGCCTGTGTGCAAGTATCTTTGTAAGCTGAAGTCCTAGAAGCAGAATTATCAGATCAAAGGGATTTTGATAGATCTCACTAAAGTGCACTTCTTCACACTGGATGAATTTACATTTCTGCCAACCGAGTGTGAGACAAACCTTTTGATGTTCACCAAACTGCTGTGTGAAAATGGAATTTTAATATTCTGTTACTTCACGTTTCTCCTATTACGAGTGAGACTTCAGCCTCACATGTGATTTATTATAAGAAATATATACATTTGGTCTTTGGCCCTGTTTCTGACACATTTATTTTTTAATTTAAAAAAATTATTTATTTTTGGCTATTCTGGGTTTTCACTGCTGCCACAGGCTCTTCTCTAGTTGCAGGGAGTGGAGGCTACTCTCTAGTTGAGGTGAGCAGTGACTTTTCCTGTTGTGGAACTCGGGCTCTAGGGTGCACAGGCTTCAGTAGTTGCGGCACGTGGGCTCAACAGTTGTGGCTCTAAGGTTCTAAAGCATAGGCTCAACAGTTGTGGCTCATGGGCTTAGTTGCTCCGCAGCATGTGGGATCTTCCTGTATCAGGGATTGAACCCATGTCTCCTGCATTGTCAGGTGAACTCTTTGCCACTGAGCTACCAGGGAAGCCCCCCAAAAGACACTTTTGAAAGAGAAACAATTCACCCCAAATCCTTTCTTCTAATACTCTAGCTGACTTTAACTTCCTTAAGTTTGCAGCCCATTTTCAGATATCTTTCTCATCGTTTTAGAGAAGACAGAATTTAATGTTCTGTCTTTGAGTTTCATTCATCTTGTTCAACAGACTATTGTATTTGTTTAACAGTATATATCCATATACTAGTCAAGACGAGTTAGGTCTGCTGCAGTAACAACACTATCTCAGCAGTGTAAAGCACGCTCCTTCGACATGGCCATTGTCAGTGTCTCTATTCCTTGTAATCCTCAGTCCAGGGCCAGGCTGATGGAGCAGCGCTGAGGTGCGGCCAACCACCTCTGCAGAGGCTGAAGTATGGTAAGGCACTTGTTAAAGTTTCAGCTGCAGAAAGTGTCTAAACAGGCAGTGTGGGAGGGCAGAAGATAAAGATGTTTTCTTTGGTACAATATTTGCCTGTGTGCAAGTATCTTTGTAAGCTGAAGTCCTAGAAGCAGAATTATCAGATCAAAGGGATTTTGATAGATCTCACTAAAGTGCACTTCTTCACACTGGATGAATTTACATTTCTGCCAACCGAGTGTGAGACAAACCTTTTGATGTTCACCAAACTGCTGTGTGAAAATGGAATTTTAATATTCTGTTACTTCACGTTTCTCCTATTACGAGTGAGACTTCAGCCTCACATGTGATTTATTATAAGAAATATATACATTTGGTCTTTGGCCCTGTTTCTGACACATTTATTTTTTAATTTAAAAAAATTATTTATTTTTGGCTATTCTGGGTTTTCACTGCTGCCACAGGCTCTTCTCTAGTTGCAGGGAGTGGAGGCTACTCTCTAGTTGAGGTGAGCAGTGACTTTTCCTGTTGTGGAACTCGGGCTCTAGGGTGCACAGGCTTCAGTAGTTGCGGCACGTGGGCTCAACAGTTGTGGCTCTAAGGTTCTAAAGCATAGGCTCAACAGTTGTGGCTCATGGGCTTAGTTGCTCCGCAGCATGTGGGATCTTCCTGTATCAGGGATTGAACCCATGTCTCCTGCATTGTCAGGTGAACTCTTTGCCACTGAGCTACCAGGGAAGCCCCCCAAAAGACACTTTTGAAAGAGAAACAATTCACCCCAAATCCTTTCTTCTAATACTCTAGCTGACTTTAACTTCCTTAAGTTTGCAGCCCATTTTCAGATATCTTTCTCATCGTTTTAGAGAAGACAGAATTTAATGTTCTGTCTTTGAGTTTCATTCATCTTGTTCAACAGACTATTGTATTTGTTTAACAGTATATATCCATATACTAGTCAAGACGAGTTAGGTCTGCTGCAGTAACAACACTATCTCAGCAGTGTAAAGCACGCTCCTTCGACATGGCCATTGTCAGTGTCTCTATTCCTTGTAATCCTCAGTCCAGGGCCAGGCTGATGGAGCAGCGCTGAGGTGCGGCCAACCACCTCTGCAGAGGCTGAAGTATGGTAAGTTGTGCACTGGCTGTTAAAGTTTCTGTTCAGAAGTGACATCTAGTGCATCCTTTCATGTTTCATTGGTTAAAGCAAGTCACATGGCCACAACTAACTTCAAGGGATAGGGAAGTGCAATAGGAGAAGAAACAAACACCTAGTGGAGACAGCCTGAGTGGCTGCCACACGGAACGTCTAGTCTGTGTCTGGCCCTCTGCTCAGTTCTGGCAAAGGGAGATGAATTCAGTGTTGTCTCTGCACTAAACATTGGTCCTGCATAATAACCTTTTCTTTTAACAACCACTTTTTTTTTTTTTAATAATGCTTTCAGTTTTTCACCATTGAGGATAATGTTTGCTGTTAACAACCACTTTTAATAATCCCAGGATATCTCATCTGTAGGATAGAACATAAAGTGCTCAATCATTTATCAAAAGCCTACTCGGGCTTCCCCAGTGGTCCAGTGGGTAAAGACACTGCCTTGCAGTGCAAGGGGCGCCGGTTTGATTCCTGGCCTGGGAAGATCCCACGCGCCGCGGAGCGGCTAGACCGATCTGTCCAATTACCAAGCCAGAGCTCTGGAGCGCATGCGCCCAGAGCCAGAGCTCTGCAGTGAGAGAGGCCACTGCGATGGTAGGCCAAAGAACAAAGATGGAAATAAATGAAAGGCCAATAGACGTGACCAAAAAAAAAAAGACCTACTCAGGATATTTTTATTTTCCTTTTCTTTTTTATTTTCTCGTCTTCTTTCAGCATTAAAATAACATTGGCACATGGAAACAACCTAAATATTTACTGATGGATGAATGGATAAAGAGAATGTGGCATATATCTATATACAGATATGCACACAAAATGCAATCCTATTTAGCCATATAAAGGATGAAATCTTGCATTTGAAGCAACATGAATGGGCCTTGAGGCTGTTATGCTCAGTATGTAAGTCAGACAGAGAAAGACACATATGTGGAATATTCCACAAAATATGTGGAATCCAAAACAACAACCAAGAAAACTCAACTCATAGATAGAATAGGTTGGTGGTTGCCAACAGTAGGGGATGAATGAAGTAGGTCAAAAGGTACAAAATTCCAGGTACAAAATAAATAACTCACAGGGAGGTAATGTATAGCAGGATGACTATAGTTAATAATAAGGTATGGCCTATTTGAAAGTTGCCAAGAGAAAAAAATCTTTCAAAGTTCTTCTCATAAGAAAAACAATTATACCTATGTAGCCACAACTAACTTCAAGGGATAGGGAAGTGCAATAGGAGAAGAAACAAACACCTAGTGGAGACAGCCTGAGTGGCTGCCACACGGAACGTCTAGTCTGTGTCTGGCCCTCTGCTCAGTTCTGGCAAAGGGAGATGAATTCAGTGTTGTCTCTGCACTAAACATTGGTCCTGCATAATAACCTTTTCTTTTAACAACCACTTTTTTTTTTTTTTAATAATGCTTTCAGTTTTTCACCATTGAGGATAATGTTTGCTGTTAACAACCACTTTTAATAATCCCAGGATATCTCATCTGTAGGATAGAACATAAAGTGCTCAATCATTTATCAAAAGCCTACTCGGGCTTCCCCAGTGGTCCAGTGGGTAAAGACACTGCCTTGCAGTGCAAGGGGCGCCGGTTTGATTCCTGGCCTGGGAAGATCCCACGCGCCGCGGAGCGGCTAGACCGATCTGTCCAATTACCAAGCCAGAGCTCTGGAGCGCATGCGCCCAGAGCCAGAGCTCTGCAGTGAGAGAGGCCACTGCGATGGTAGGCCAAAGAACAAAGATGGAAATAAATGAAAGGCCAATAGACGTGACCAAAAAAAAAAAGACCTACTCAGGATATTTTTATTTTCCTTTTCTTTTTTATTTTCTCGTCTTCTTTCAGCATTAAAATAACATTGGCACATGGAAACAACCTAAATATTTACTGATGGATGAATGGATAAAGAGAATGTGGCATATATCTATATACAGATATGCACACAAAATGCAATCCTATTTAGCCATATAAAGGATGAAATCTTGCATTTGAAGCAACATGAATGGGCCTTGAGGCTGTTATGCTCAGTATGTAAGTCAGACAGAGAAAGACACATATGTGGAATATTCCACAAAATATGTGGAATCCAAAACAACAACCAAGAAAACTCAACTCATAGATAGAATAGGTTGGTGGTTGCCAACAGTAGGGGATGAATGAAGTAGGTCAAAAGGTACAAAATTCCAGGTACAAAATAAATAACTCACAGGGAGGTAATGTATAGCAGGATGACTATAGTTAATAATAAGGTATGGCCTATTTGAAAGTTGCCAAGAGAAAAAAATCTTTCAAAGTTCTTCTCATAAGAAAAACAATTATACCTATGTATGGTGACAAATGTTAGACTTGTTATGATGGACTACCAGTTTAAAATATATGCAAATATTTAAATATATATATATATATGCAAATATTGAGCCATTATGTTGTATACCTAAAACTGATATAATGTTAGATATCACTTATACCTCAACAAAATAAATAAATAAAATAAAATAATATTGCACATAATCATATCAAAAAGAATAAACATTGGGCAATAAAAATAGTACAAGCTTGAAAATATGTGGGCAATTTTAAAATATCTTTTGATATTAATTTCTAACATAATTTCACAGTGATAAGAGAACAGACTCTGTATGATTTCAATACCTTTAGACCATGAAGTTTTTGCAGCTTGTTTTATGCCCCTAGATATGTTCCAGTGCCCCCTAGTTTATAGGCTATGGGAACTTGAATAGAATTTGTACCTTACTGTTGTGTGAAAATTGTATAAATCTTAATCATGTTGAGTGGGTAAATAGTGCTCTTCAGGTCTACTATATCCTTATACTTCTCTGTATATTCATTCTATTGACTTTTGAGAGTTTGATATTGAAACTTCAACTAAAAATCTTAATTTATCTACTTAAAAAATAATAGTAAAAAACTGCAGTATATAGTGGAATTATATGTAACCTTGTTCGTAAAAAAATAAATCCATTCAGATCCTCAAAAAAAAGAAGAAAATTTTAAATGAGAATTTAAATGAAACCATATTTTCAGTTCTCAACAATAAACAAAAATTACCATGAAAAAAATAGTGCAAGTTTATATAATGAAATCTGTAAAATATTGCTGAAATTTTAAAAGATATAAATGTATGGAAAGACAATCTATGTTCATGGATTAGAAGGTTCAGTATTGTTAAGAGAGCAGTTCTCCCCAAATTGATCTATATATTCACTTCAATCCTTATAAAACTCCCAGTAAATATTTTTTTTTTTTGCAGAAATTGGCAAGCTGATCCTGATTCAACCTCCAAAACTGTTCCTAAAATATGAAAATACACTGGACACAAAATAAGCAAAGTGATTCTGAAAAAGAAGAATAAAGTGGAGGATTTATACTTCATTATTTCAAAATATACTATCAAACCACATAACCAAAACACTGTGGTACTGGCATAAGAAAAGATATATAGATCAATGGAATAGCATTGAGAGCCCAGGATAAACTCTGACATTTACAATAAATTAGCTAAAAAGTAGATAAGTCAGTTTGGGAGAAAAACATTCCTAAATATCATGTATCTGCTAAAGAACATATATCTAGAATATATAAAAACACTTATAACTAAATAAGACAGTAAAGAATTCAATTTTTAAATGGGCAAAGTGTTTGAATAGATATTTCACCAAAGAGGATTTACAAATGCCCTGTAAGCACTTGAGAAGATGTTCAGGATTTTTAGTCATTGTAGGAATGTAACTCCAAACCACAATGAGTTATCACTTCACACCCACTAGAATGGCTATAATTTTTAAAAAAAGAAACAAGTGTCAAGCATGAGAAGAAACTGGAACATTGCTCATACACTCCTGATGGGGATGTAAAAAGGGTACAGCCACATACAGCCACTTTGGAAAACAATGGGGCAGTTCCTCAAGAGAGTTACACTTGGAGTTATCTATCATACTGAAAGGGTTTTACCTCAATTTGAGACTTAAACCCAGGGCCCAGACCTGATCGAATCCTGCTTGGGACTTGAACCCATGTGACTGGGGCTTGAACCTAGCCAAAACCAGTTTGGGACTTGAACCCACGTGGCTAAGGCTTAACCCCAGCCAAAACCCTGCTTTGACTTGAATACATATAGTTCAGGACTCAATCCCGGCCAAAACCCTGTCTGGGACTCGAACCCATGCCGCCGGGAATGCAGCACTCACCCCACGTCTGTGCACGAACCCCACGTCAACATGAGGAAGCCTGTACTGTGATTATTACCACCTTGCAAATGACGCTCACAGGGGCCCCCGGAGAAGAAGTAACTTGCTCTAGGCCACCCAGATAGTAAGTTGCAGAGCCGGCCCTCAAACCCAAGGCCACCCAACTGAAAAGCCTGAGATCTGAACCGTGTGCGACAGGGATTGGTCGACAACCGCCCTCTGCCCCAGGACTGGAAACTCCTGAGGATAATAACCGCGTCTGGGTTACCTCTGGTTCCCAGGGGGCAGCCGCGCACCGTGGGGAGGACGGACGGAGGGTCCCCGGGCGCCCACCCTGGTTGGTGCAGTTGGCGTGCGTCTCGTCGCTGTAGTCCCCGCAGTCGTTGTCCCCGTCGCAGGTCCAGTGCTCGGGGAGGCAGCGCCGAACTGGGTGCTGGAGCAGGAGTGGCTGCAGCCCGCCTCGTCGCTGTTGTCCCGGCAGTCGTTGTCTAGGGGGCGGCAAGACGGGAAGGGGCGGGCAGGCAGTCAGCCAGAGACCTTCTCTGTGACCCCAGCGTGGCGTCCCCACTCCCACCGCCCCATTCCCACCTCGACCCACCCCGACCTCCCCACCCGGAAAATAAAAACCAGAAAAGACAAAAAAAAACAAGATGTTCATTTTGTCATGAGAAGAAACCTGAGTTATCACTTAAAACCCTAGAATGGCTATAATTTAAAAGAAACAAGTGTCAAGCATGAGAAGAAACTGGAACATTGCTCATACACTCCTGATGGGGATGTAAAAAGGGTACAGCCACATACAGCCACTTTGGAAAACAATGGGGCAGTTCCTCAAGAGAGTTACACTTGGAGTTATCTATCATACTGAAAGGGTTTTACCTCAATTTGAGACTTAAACCCAGGGCCCAGACCTGATCGAATCCTGCTTGGGACTTGAACCCATGTGACTGGGGCTTGAACCTAGCCAAAACCAGTTTGGGACTTGAACCCACGTGGCTAAGGCTTAACCCCAGCCAAAACCCTGCTTTGACTTGAATACATATAGTTCAGGACTCAATCCCGGCCAAAACCCTGTCTGGGACTCGAACCCATGCCGCCGGGAATGCAGCACTCACCCCACGTCTGTGCACGAACCCCACGTCAACATGAGGAAGCCTGTACTGTGATTATTACCACCTTGCAAATGACGCTCACAGGGGCCCCCGGAGAAGAAGTAACTTGCTCTAGGCCACCCAGATAGTAAGTTGCAGAGCCGGCCCTCAAACCCAAGGCCACCCAACTGAAAAGCCTGAGATCTGAACCGTGTGCGACAGGGATTGGTCGACAACCGCCCTCTGCCCCAGGACTGGAAACTCCTGAGGATAATAACCGCGTCTGGGTTACCTCTGGTTCCCAGGGGGCAGCCGCGCACCGTGGGGAGGACGGACGGAGGGTCCCCGGGCGCCCACCCTGGTTGGTGCAGTTGGCGTGCGTCTCGTCGCTGTAGTCCCCGCAGTCGTTGTCCCCGTCGCAGGTCCAGTGCTCGGGGAGGCAGCGCCGAACTGGGTGCTGGAGCAGGAGTGGCTGCAGCCCGCCTCGTCGCTGTTGTCCCGGCAGTCGTTGTCTAGGGGGCGGCAAGACGGGAAGGGGCGGGCAGGCAGTCAGCCAGAGACCTTCTCTGTGACCCCAGCGTGGCGTCCCCACTCCCACCGCCCCATTCCCACCTCGACCCACCCCGACCTCCCCACCCGGAAAATAAAAACCAGAAAAGACAAAAAAAAAAAAAAAAGTGGGTCTGTACCCACTGAGGCTCAGGTTCTTCGTGCCTCAACACAGAAGGAATTCAGCGAGAGGCAGAGTGATAGGCAAGAAGAGAATGTATTAGGATAGGGCACTTGTAAGAGGTACAAGCGGGCAGGCAGGAAAGCTCTGCTCCGCTCTCCTTCAGTTGAGTGGGCAGCCATATATATAGGATGGTAGAAGACCGCCCCCCTCAAGCAGACGCAGATGCAGGACATACATCATTGGTTGCTTCTTCGCCAGCTCCTCCTTCTTCAGCTGTTTATACCCAGTCAGCTTTACTGAACAAGGAGCAGCTTTCCTGAGTTATAGTCAACTCATTGGCCTCCCAACCTTTCTCAGGTTTCTCCCTTCTACCTACCATCCCCTACTAGGACTCTACAACCACCTACCCATTCTACTCTGTCCCGGTCAATATGATCAAGCAATTCCATTCCTAGGAGTCTACCCAAGAGAACTGAAAACATATGTCCATACAAAGACTTATGTGGAATGGGAATTTCTTTTCTTTTTTTTGAGAGTTGAAATGTTTGTTTAAAACAGAAATGCCAAACCACTCCATCCTCAACCTTTTAAACATCTGGCTAACAATAAAGCTAATTCTTCAGCAACAACGTCAGAGCAGAGGAGTAACTCAGGTTATACTATAACGCAAAAGCAATACTACTGGAAAACTTAAAACACCTAGCACTACATAGAGAAGAAAAGCAGGACACAATTTAAGAAAATTAGCTACAGAAAATCAGTCAAAGGCATTTCTGCTGCCTCCCCTTTCATTCTTATCTGATGCACGGCTGCCCCCTTTGAACTAGTTTCTATTTGCATAGCTTTTTAGTGGGAAAAACCATATGGCTGTCCCAGGCACAATTTGGGAAAGTGCAAATGGTCTCTAAGGCACAGAACTTAGATTCTCAGCCAGATTAACAGCAAACCAAGACCTCCCAAGGGAACACGCCAGAGCAAAGGACCCCAGCATTCCATTGCTGGAGAGGGACTCCTCCCTCTGGAGCCAGGATGCTCACCCTCCCCTCAGTGCTCACTTTCACCCTAGGTCTCAGCAACACGCCCGTGTTCCTCAGTTCCATGGCAGAAGCAATACTCATGATTAACACCCAAACTGACCCTGCCTCTCAGGCCTGCTGAGATGGTGAGCATAAGGGATACAGGAACGTGAAAGGCCAGTCAGTCCTTGGGAAAAAAACAAATCAAAGTTGCATTTACATGATGAACCAAAACCCATTGTTAGGGTTTGTTGCAAACCCCTCAAGTCTCCAGAACTTGTAACTTGAACCCAGGGTTGGCTCCTTCTCTTATTTAACAAAAAGGCTTCGGTGATTACATTAGTACCATTGTACTAGGCTTCCCAGAATTGAGAAAACAATGGGAATATCAAACCAAAGAGGATCCCCTTGAATCAAGTTGCCCATCCCCAGCTGTGGGGTTTTCCTGGAGCAGCAATCTTCATACTATCAGTTTTGGGGAAATGGCAAAATTTCCATTGCATGGGTCCTTCCAAAATATTAAATAGATATCAAACATTCACTTGTTGGTTGAGGAAAATGAAACAAATATCAGTTTAGGTTTCTTGCTGTAGCGACGCGACTGGCAGCACCGGGACCCTTCACTTATTTTGGGGACAGAGTTGGAATGTTTGTTTAAAACAGAAATGCCAAACCACTCCATCCTCAACCTTTTAAACATCTGGCTAACAATAAAGCTAATTCTTCAGCAACAACGTCAGAGCAGAGGAGTAACTCAGGTTATACTATAACGCAAAAGCAATACTACTGGAAAACTTAAAACACCTAGCACTACATAGAGAAGAAAAGCAGGACACAATTTAAGAAAATTAGCTACAGAAAATCAGTCAAAGGCATTTCTGCTGCCTCCCCTTTCATTCTTATCTGATGCACGGCTGCCCCCTTTGAACTAGTTTCTATTTGCATAGCTTTTTAGTGGGAAAAACCATATGGCTGTCCCAGGCACAATTTGGGAAAGTGCAAATGGTCTCTAAGGCACAGAACTTAGATTCTCAGCCAGATTAACAGCAAACCAAGACCTCCCAAGGGAACACGCCAGAGCAAAGGACCCCAGCATTCCATTGCTGGAGAGGGACTCCTCCTCTGGAGCCCGTCTGCTCACCCTCCCCTCAGTGCTCACTTTCACCCTAGGTCTCAGCAACACGCCCGTGTTCCTCAGTTCCATGGCAGAAGCAATACTCATGATTAACACCCAAACTGACCCTGCCTCTCAGGCCTGCTGAGATGGTGAGCATAAGGGATACAGGAACGTGAAAGGCCAGTCAGTCCTTGGGAAAAAAACAAATCAAAGTTGCATTTACATGATGAACCAAAACCCATTGTTAGGGTTTGTTGCAAACCCCTCAAGTCTCCAGAACTTGTAACTTGAACCCAGGGTTGGCTCCTTCTCTTATTTAACAAAAAGGCTTCGGTGATTACATTAGTACCATTGTACTAGGCTTCCCAGAATTGAGAAAACAATGGGAATATCAAACCAAAGAGGATCCCCTTGAATCAAGTTGCCCATCCCCAGCTGTGGGGTTTTCCTGGAGCAGCAATCTTCATACTATCAGTTTTGGGGAAATGGCAAAATTTCCATTGCATGGGTCCTTCCAAAATATTAAATAGATATCAAACATTCACTTGTTGGTTGAGGAAAATGAAACAAATATCAGTTTAGGTTTCTTGCTGTAGCGACGCGACTGGCAGCACCGGGACCTCAGTCTTGCAGCGGAACTTCTTGGATTGTTTGAAGAAAATGGCAGACAAGCCCGACATGGGAGAAAACAACAGCTTCGATAAGGCCAAGCTGAAGAAGACAGAGACGCAGGAGAAGAGCACCCTGCCGACCAAAGAGACCATTGAGCAGGAGAAGCAAGTGAAGTGATATTTCCTGAGACCTGGAGGATTCTCCACCACATCATCTTGGAGACCCTAGTCATGATGTGGAGGAAGAGACACCTGCAAGATGTACACACGCGACAAGCTGCACTGTGAACCCCGGCACTCCGCACCGCTGCCACCAGCCCGCGGGTCCCCCAGGGGACCCTCCAATTGGACTGCCAAATTCTCCGATTTGCCCTGGGATATTATAGAAAATTATTTGTATGATCAATGCAAATAAAACACACCTCGTAGCAACAACAAAAAATCACTTTAGCTCTTTCTAGGGAGGTAGGATGTAAGATTCATCAAGTTAGCTCATGTAACTCAAAATACTAAATGTGAACTAGAAACACAAAGCTCATATCCTTAAGTAAAGCCACCAATGTTTCTAGGACACGTGCTCTTTTGGGAGAGCTGGCTTGCTCCTGTCTGCACAAGGACATGAAGACGTGGGGATCAGAAGGGAGCTCTCAGCCAGATTCCTCTCAAAATTGGCAGGCTCCTCCTGTCCTGTCAGGCTTCAGGGACTACCAGGTTTTGTTGCTGGCTTTGGGCCACTCGAGTAGGAAAGATGATACAGATTCACTGATATGGCTTCATATAACACCAAAAGGGGAAAAATACTGACTAGACATACAGAAAGGGAGTGGTTGGGGCTGCTGATCTCAAGATTAGAACCCTAAGAGCCACGAAGGCAGAGGCACAAGAAGCCTTCTCAGGGGAGAAGACTCAGTCACTCTAGGTCCTCTCGAAGACACTAAGCAGAGGCAGCTGAAGGAGGACCTCCCCTCACGGTTTCCTCCAACCTCATCCCGTCTGCCCCAAGGACTCAATTCTCTACGAGACGCCTCATCTCTCAAAACGCTTTTCCAAAGCTAGGAAATCCCACCCTGATTCTCCTGCTGTGCGACAATGAGGGACCTGCCCTTCTTTCTCTACTCCTCACTAAAGAAGTTTCGCTCAAACCTCAGAGGAAAAGCAATCTAAGCCCACTGTTCCTCCTAAAGCATTTAGCTGCACAAAGTAATTCAACATTCTGAAAACAAGCTGGAGACTGACTCCACCAGACATACTTCCTTGGACTAAGGCTTCAGAGAGGGCTTAGAACACTTCATCACTCTCCAGGTGACCCTGGAGGGGCTGACCTGGTTCCAGCCCTCTCCAGCTTTATCCTTGAACCTCCTCCACCCAGAGGTGCAATGCCTGGTACTGAATTCCCAAGGCAGCTTCCAATTAATGGTGAACATGGTAAGTGGGGTACAAGCTGCTAGTAGCAAAATGAACGTGAACACTGGGTCTCCTCTTCAAAGGTGGGATCACCAGATGAGGTGCAGAACTGCTGTTGCTATGGCAGTCACTGAGGACAAAGCCAGGGCCAGGAGGCCCTGCCATTCACCAACACAAAACCACTCCTGGATCCTAATAGGCAATGCTCCCCTCCAAGCGTATGTGGAAAGTGCTTCAGAGCCTCCGCCTTGCGCTCCTTGTCTGCAAGTGAACGAAGCCAGGAAAGCGCTCTCTGCGTTCAGTAAGTGTGCTGTGAAGGTCTTTGGATCCCAGTTTCCTGGAGGTTAGATGGGCTCCGGTGAGTAGAGACTGGGTCTACAGGAGTCTGTTCCCAGGAGACACCAGGAATCTGAATCTAAGTCAGGCTTTGAATCCATTTCCATCTCTTCCTTTGCAATCTGAGTTCCTTTGGAATGCATCCCCACCTGCTGCCCTCCTTCTAATTTTCTGCTTAGCTTCTGTAGCTGGGTAAAAAGACATGCAGGGGGCTGAAGAAAAGGACGAAGGCAGAGGCACAAGAAGCCTTCTCAGGGAGAAGACTCAGTCACTCTAGGTCCTTCGAAGACACTAAGCAGAGGCAGCTGAAGGAGGACCTCCCCTCACGGTTTCCTCCAACCTCATCCCGTCTGCCCCAAGGACTCAATTCTCTACGAGACGCCTCATCTCTCAAAACGCTTTTCCAAAGCTAGGAAATCCCACCCTGATTCTCCTGCTGTGCGACAATGAGGGACCTGCCCTTCTTTCTCTACTCCTCACTAAAGAAGTTTCGCTCAAACCTCAGAGGAAAAGCAATCTAAGCCCACTGTTCCTCCTAAAGCATTTAGCTGCACAAAGTAATTCAACATTCTGAAAACAAGCTGGAGACTGACTCCACCAGACATACTTCCTTGGACTAAGGCTTCAGAGAGGGCTTAGAACACTTCATCACTCTCCAGGTGACCCTGGAGGGGCTGACCTGGTTCCAGCCCTCTCCAGCTTTATCCTTGAACCTCCTCCACCCAGAGGTGCAATGCCTGGTACTGAATTCCCAAGGCAGCTTCCAATTAATGGTGAACATGGTAAGTGGGGTACAAGCTGCTAGTAGCAAAATGAACGTGAACACTGGGTCTCCTCTTCAAAGGTGGGATCACCAGATGAGGTGCAGAACTGCTGTTGCTATGGCAGTCACTGAGGACAAAGCCAGGGCCAGGAGGCCCTGCCATTCACCAACACAAAACCACTCCTGGATCCTAATAGGCAATGCTCCCCTCCAAGCGTATGTGGAAAGTGCTTCAGAGCCTCCGCCTTGCGCTCCTTGTCTGCAAGTGAACGAAGCCAGGAAAGCGCTCTCTGCGTTCAGTAAGTGTGCTGTGAAGGTCTTTGGATCCCAGTTTCCTGGAGGTTAGATGGGCTCCGGTGAGTAGAGACTGGGTCTACAGGAGTCTGTTCCCAGGAGACACCAGGAATCTGAATCTAAGTCAGGCTTTGAATCCATTTCCATCTCTTCCTTTGCAATCTGAGTTCCTTTGGAATGCATCCCCACCTGCTGCCCTCCTTCTAATTTTCTGCTTAGCTTCTGTAGCTGGGTAAAAATCTGAAGGTTTTGGAATGGGAAGTTCTAAAGACAAATGGGAATTCCCTGGTGCTCCAGTGGTCAGGACTCAGCACTTTCACTGCTGAGAGTGTGGATTCAGTCCCTAGTCGGGAAAATAAGATCCTGCAAGCCCTATAGCCTGGCCATAAGAAAGAAAGAAAAGAGAAGAAAAATTATATCAAATGTTCAAAGAAGCATTTTCCAAGAGTGGGAACAACCCAAACACCTATTGATGATGAAAAGATAAATGAAATGTAGCATATACATACCGCAGAATATTGTTTGGGCATTAAAAAGAATGGAGAATTGATACACGGTACAACACAGATGAACCTCAGAAACACTGTGCTCAGTCAAAGAAGTCAGATGCTAAAAACACATACTGCATGATTCCATTTATGTGAAATGCCCAGAAAAGGCAAATCTCTAAGACAGGAAACAGGTAAGTGATTTTTAGGGCAAAGGGTGGGGACTGGCATGAGAGATCTCTTTAGGATGGTCAAACATCCTAAAATGAGAATGTGATGATGGTGGTACAATCCTGCAAACTCATTAAGCTATTAAATTCTACCCTTAAAAGAGGCACATTGTGGGGGCTTCCCTGGTGGTCCAGTGGGTAAGGACACTGCCTTGCAGTGCAAGGGGTGCCAGTTCGATCCCTGGCCTGGGAAGATCCCACGTGCCATGGAGCAACTGGACTGATGTGTCCAACTGCCGAGCTGGAGCTCCAGAACCGGTGCTCTGCCACAAGAAGGGTCACTGCGATGGGAGGCCCACACAGGCCAAAGAACAAAGATAGAAGTAAATGAAAGATCAATAGAAGTGGCCAAAAAAAAAAAAGAGGCACATTTTATGGTATGTAAATTATCTCAATAAAACTGTTTAAATAACCTTGCAATTAACCTCTAAAAAAAAAAAGTATTACTTTTTTTAAATTTCCTCAATATCAGAGACCACCTTTCAGCTTCCTGCCTGACCTCCTGAAGCCCACTTGAATTTGTTTCAGACTGTTCAGGACATATTTAATTTTCCTGCTTGGAACTAAGAGAACTCAGGTCTTTTTTACAAACTAGCAAAGTCTGGCAGAGCCCTTTTAAAACAGGAGCCTTTCACAGCTAGAGAAACTGAGGCTCAGAGAAATAAAGGGCCTTGCCAAGGTGACATGGGAACTTGGCAACAGCTCCATCAGTGCCCGACACAGACTGGCTTCATAATACAAGCACCAGGGAAGCCCGTCACTGAGTGAGCCTGGCACAGGCAGTTTCATGGTGTGCTCTGGCCGGCGCCCCTTTAAAGAGCCTTTTCTCTGAAGAGTCTTGCTCCAACCTGAGATATTTCTATAGCCTTTCCCTCTTGGGTGTATAAGCACAGTCTCCACTTCTCAACCCCCAAAAGTCCAGTCTTGTTGTTCATTAACATTATCATGTTCTTTTGCGTCTAAAGTTGTAGTCAGAGGAAGAAACAGAAGAGGTATTTTGTTGTCTGGTGTGATTTTGATTGGGGTTTGGTGCTTCTGGGCACAGTTGGTACCCAAAAGCAGATTCTGTCCTCATGGGGCAATTTTGTGGGTGCCCAAGAGAAAGCCCTGCCAAGGCTTCCTGCTGCGTCCTAGGCAGGGAGCTGGCACTCTCCGGCTGGTCCCTCAGGACCCCCGTCTTTCTGCTTCTGCATCCTCATGCACCACTCCACTGTGGGGGCCTTGCCCTGGGAGGAAGCACCTGGGCAGGGTCACAGCCGCCTTCCTTCCTAAGGCTCCGCCCATGGAAACAGACATGCTTCCCCACCATCTGGCCAAGAGCAGCCTGTTCCCAAAGGAGCTGAATGCGGAGCTGCTGGACCCTCTACATTTATTAGGCAGTGTCTTTAAGCTTTATAGAAACTACTTGGTAAGTGTTTCACCTCACCTCAACGTCACCTCATAGCTGAGTAAACTGAGACCCAAAAACAGCAAACAGGTCCAAAAGCAGAACCCAGGTTTTGCCTTGACACCAAAGTCATTTTCTTTCTTCCACATCAAAGATCCTCTTGGACAGGCTGAGGTCATTGTCATCAATAGCCGCAAATATTTAACGAGCACTTGGTGGTGAGACAGATCAGACCACACAACTCGAGTCAGGCTGGAAGCCCAGAGTAGGGTAAAGGGCAGGAGCAGAAGGGAGAGAGGTTTGCTCAGCCAAAAACTGGCCTGAGACCCAGGTCCAGGCATCTAGAGTAGATCTGGAGGGAAAAAAAAAATCACCATCTAATCAGCAACCTAGGAGCCAAGGGACAGGAGTTGGAGGTGATATTAATCAAGGCCAAAGCAGTGGTTTCCAAACTTTGCTGCAATGGAATCACCTACAGATTTAAAAAAATAGTACTGATGACTGGATTCCACCTCAAGACATTCTAATATAAATGTTATGAGGAGCAACTAGGGAATCAGGATTTTTTTTTGTTTGAATTTTGTTTCTTAATTTTTTGGCTGTGTTGGGTCTTTATTGCCGCATGGATTTTTCTCTAGCTGTGTGACAAGTGGGAGCTACTCTCTAATTTCAGTGCTCGGACTTCTCATAGAGGTGGCTTCTCTTGTTCCAAAGCATGGGCTCTAGAGCAAGCAGGCTTCAGAAGTTGCGGCTCCCAGGCTTTAGAGCACAGGCTCAATAGCTGTGGCGCATGGGTTTGTTGCTCTGTGGCATGTGGGATATCTTCCCCGACCAGGAATTAAACCCGTATCTCTGGCATTGGCAGGCAGATTCTTAACCACTGGACCACCAGGGAAGCCCAGGGCAACAGGATTTCTAAATGCGTTGCAAAGTCGGTGGCAGGGACAAGGCGTGGGGAGAAGGGACGGGGACAACTGGAGGTCTCCTCAGAGGAAGTGGAAATGATATGGTCTCAAGGCCTGAGGTTTTAAGGCAGGGAGCTCAGGGCCAAGGGTACCCTTGGGAAAGATTAGCTGGAGGGCTGAGGGACGGAAGGAACAAAAGAGAAGAGAAGAAAAACCCAGGCAGAGGACTGAGTGTGAGTCCACTGTCTGTCACTAACTTTCTTTCTTTTTTTTTTAAACCTTTGTTTTGCTTTTAACTTTTACAGAGTTTTGTTGTTTACAGGTATGTATGTTCCCAGATTTGTCACTAACTTTCTGTGTGACCCGAGACAAATGGACTCCCCTCTCTTACTCCAGTTACTTCATCTTGAAAAGGTGGAACTTGGACTTGATGATGGCTAAGGGTCCCTCTGGCTCCAGGGCTGGAGGGCGCCCCCGGCCCCAGCAGGCTGGAGCTAGTGTGAGATAAGCCCAGGTGCAGTTCCGATCTACAGATCTGTAAAGGATGCTGCTGCAGACCAGGCTGGGCCGGGGCAGGTGCAGGGGTCCATGAAACTCGTCCTCCCCTGACCTCTCCCCGGACTCTTTGACTCTCCATCAGGCTGCTGGCCATGGTTCGTGGAAATTTCCTCTCAGACCCTCGAGCTCAGGGAATGTGGCTCTTGTTCCAACCTCAAATGGAAATTGCCAGTCCCACTCTGACAGCCGGTGGGAGACGTGTGCTTTGGAGCTGGAGACACAGAGAGGTCGTGGCAATGGCAGTGGGGGAAAGAACCCACCTGGTTATAGGCCACATAGGCTTCGTCAGTGGCCCAGGCGTCTTCGGTCAACAAGTATTTATGGAGCAGCTCACCTACTGTGTGCTGGGCCCTATTCCAGGTGCGAGAGGCCCAGGAGAGGACAGACACTGTCTCCTAATGGCCAGGAGATAGTAGGTATGAATACAGTGAATACAATGAGGGAAGGCAAGGAAAAGACTGATGCTGGGGGCAGGGAGGTGGCTGCTTTAGGGAGGGTGACCAGAGAAGGCCTTGCTGTGGATAAGGTGACATCTGTGTGATGATCAAGGGAACAGCAAATTCAACAGCTCTCAGTTATCCACGGTTTCCCTTGCCTCGATTTCAGTTATCCATCACAACCACGGCCAGAACATATTACATGACTATCTACAAAGATAAGCAATTCGTAAGTTTTAAATCATGCGTGGTTCTGGGTCACATGACGAAATCTCAAGCGTCCCGCTCCATCCTGGCCAGGCCTAGAATCACCCCTTTGTCCAGCACATCCTACCAGTTGCTCACTCAGCCATCATTCAGATTGTAGAGAGACTGTTAGACAGTGCCGTGTTTATGTTCAGGTCACCATTATTTTACTTACCAATGACCCCAACATGCCGGATTAGTGATGCTGGCAATTCATATATGCCAGAAAGAAAAATGCTCCCTTTAACCAAAAGGGTGAAAGTTGTAGACTTAAGGAAAGAAAAGAAATTCTGTGCTGAGGTTGACTTACTCTTCTCTCCGTAAAATTGTGAAGAAGGTAAAGAAATTTGTGCTCGTTTTGCCGTCGTGCCTCAAACTGCAAAAAGTTAGGTCACTGTGCATGATAAATGCTTAATTAAGACGAAAAAGGGGGTCCAGTGGGTAAAGAGTCCCCTGTAGTGCAAGGGGAGCCAGTTCAATTCCTGGCACAGGAAGATCCCATGTGCCGTGGAGCGGCTGGACCGGTGTGTCCAATTGCGAGCCAGTGCTCTGGAGCGTGTGCGCCCAGAGCCGGTGCTCTGCTACAGGAGAGGCCACTGCAATGGGAGGCCCAGACAGGCCAAAGAACAGAGATGGATGAAAATAAATAAATTAAAGACCAATAAAAGTGGCCAAAAAAATTAAAAAAAAAAAAAAGATATAAAGTGTATGGGACTTCCCTGGTAGTCTAGTGGTTAAGACTCTGCACTTCCAATGCAAGGAGCAAGGGTTCAACTCCTTGTTGGGAAACTAAGATTCCACACACCCTGTGGCAAGGCCACGAAACAAGGAAAAGGCATTAAATTTGTACAATAAGAACTTTTGAGAGAGAGAGACCACTTATTACAGTACAGTGTTATAATTGTTCTTGTTATTATTTAGTCGCTCAGTCGTGTCTGACTCTTCGCGACCCCATGGACTGTAGCCCGCCAGGCTCCTCTGTCCATGAGATTTCCCAGGCAAGAAAATTCAAGTGGGTTACCATTTCCTTCTCCAGGAGATCCTCCTGATCCAGGGATCATACTGGTGTCTCCTGCATTGGCAGACAAATTCTTTACCACTGAGCCACCTGGGAAACCCACATTTGTTCTATTTTATGTTTATTGTTGCTGATCTCTTACTGTGCCTAGCATAAGCTAGACTTTATCATGGATATGCCAAAGCGGCTCCATCCTGGCCAGGCCTAAAACCCCTTTGTCCAGCACATCCTACCAGTTGCTCACTCAGCCATCATTCAGATTGTAGAGAGACTGTTAGACAGTGCCGTGTTTATGTTCAGGTCACCATTATTTTACTTACCAATGACCCCAACATGCCGGATTAGTGATGCTGGCAATTCATATATGCCAGAAAGAAAATGCTCCCTTTAACCAAAAGGGTGAAAGTTGTAGACTTAAGGAAAGAAAAGAAATTCTGTGCTGAGGTTGACTTACTCTTCTCTCCGTAAAATTGTGAAGAAGGTAAAGAAATTTGTGCTCGTTTTGCCGTCGTGCCTCAAACTGCAAAAAGTTAGGTCACTGTGCATGATAAATGCTTAATTAAGACGAAAAAGGGGTCCAGTGGGTAAAGAGTCCCTGTAGTGCAAGGGGAGCCAGTTCAATTCCTGGCACAGGAAGGTCCCACATGCCGTGGAGTGGCTGGCCTGGTGTGTCCAATTATGAGGCAGCGCTCTGGAGCGCTTGCACCCAGAGCCGGTGCTCTGCTACAGGAGAGGCCACTGCAATGGGAGGCCCACACAGGCCAAAGAACAGAGATGGGTGAAAACAAATTAATGAAAGACCAATAAAAGTGGCCAAAAAAATTAAAAAAAAAAAAAAGATATAAAGTGTATGGGACTTCCCTGGTAGTCTAGTGGTTAAGACTCTGCACTTCCAATGCAAGGAGCAAGGGTTCAACTCCTTGTTGGGAAACTAAGATTCCACACACCCTGTGGCAAGGCCACGAAACAAGGAAAAGGCATTAAATTTGTACAATAAGAACTTTTGAGAGAGAGAGACCACTTATTACAGTACAGTGTTATAATTGTTCTTGTTATTATTTAGTCGCTCAGTCGTGTCTGACTCTTCGCGACCCCATGGACTGTAGCCCGCCAGGCTCCTCTGTCCATGAGATTTCCCAGGCAAGAAAATTCAAGTGGGTTACCATTTCCTTCTCCAGGAGATCCTCCTGATCCAGGGATCATACTGGTGTCTCCTGCATTGGCAGACAAATTCTTTACCACTGAGCCACCTGGGAAACCCACATTTGTTCTATTTTATGTTTATTGTTGCTGATCTCTTACTGTGCCTAGCATAAGCTAGACTTTATCATGGATATGTATGTATATGTAGGACAAAGGAAAAAACATCACCTTTTGTAGATAGGGTGCCATACTATCTGAGGTTTCAGGCATTCACCGGGGGGCTTGGAACATATCCCCCATGAACAAGAGGGGACTGTTATACAAAAGTCCTGAAGCAGGGCCTTGGCTGGCGTGTCAAGGACCGCAGAGGAAGAGTAGTAAGCAGTGGGATTAGAAAGCTTCCTGCCGGGCTTCCCTGGTGGTCCAGTGGGTAAGGACACCGCCTTGCAGTGCAAGGGGCGCCGGTTTGATCCCTGGCCTGGGAAGATCCCACGTGCCGCGGAGCGGCTGGACCCATGTGTCCAATCACCGAGCCGGAGCTCTGGAGTGCATGCGCCCAGAGCCGGTGCTCAGCAACGACAGACGCCACCGAGATGGGAGGCCCACACGGGCCAAAGAACAAAGATGGATGAAAATGGACAAATGAAAGCCCAATAGAAGTGGCCCGCCTGCTCCCCTCCCTCCCCACCCCACCCCCCTGAAATTAATAAATAAATAAATCTTTGAAAAAGAAAGAAAGCTTCCTGCCAAGCACCTGGACCTCACGTTGCCTAGGGCAACCTCCTTTCCGTCAGAAGCTCAGCCCTTCTCCAGGAAGGAGAAGGAGGGCACAGTAGGGCCATCTCCTGCTCTGGGTTTCCATCAAACACCAGTTACCTCCCAGCCATGGTAGTGAAGCCGGAGCCTCATTTCATCAGGATTTCTATGAGGCTCTCTCTCAAGACACTGTGGGGTCAGGCCTAGCTCTCACTGGACACCATGCAGGTGACCGTGCTCCGGAGCCCGCAGCCATCCTGGTGGCCTGGACAGAGGCTCCCAGGAGGGTGCCACCTGGGCACCCGACCTAGTCATCCTCTCTCTTCGTCTTAGAGTTTGGCGGCGCTTTAGTGAAGGGAACAGACTATTCCTCAGAGCAATGTGACACCATGGGGCAGCAGATGATGCTAGATCTAACTCCATGTCAGCCTAGGTCAAGGGGGTCCTTCGGGGTCAGGACAATTCTCTTGCTCTGAGTTCATGCTTCACGTATCTGTCCCATCCCGTGTTCACCAGGACGCTCTGGGGGCATCATTCCTGCTAAAGCCAGCTTTGCCTGTGAGAGTGAAGGGCTGGACGAGAACGGCAGTTGCTTCTTCCACGCGGATGCAGCTGAGGTGGCAAAGGCATTAAGCGGAGGGCCGGGGTGAAGCACCTAACTCCAGATGTCCTGCGGCTGCCTTCAAGGACACACTGTAGAGGGGCTGGGGCAGCAGTGGTCAGGGGCTGGTGTGGAGGCTCCCCAGAAGATCCTGGAGGGTGACGGTGCTGGTCTAGTCAGGGGAGTCGTGGAGAAGGAGGAAAAGGAAGTGGTGACCTGGCATCCAGGTGTCTGCCTGGATTCTCCTTCCGCTGTTGGATCGTTCAGCTGCCCCCTCCCTGCGTAAAAGTCCTCAGTTATCTTTCCTTCTTCCACTGGTTCACTCCATCAGCAAGTGATTATGGAACAAGTGTTTATTTGTTTGTGCCCAGACAAATCTGACCTGGACCCACCCTGCTTACCATCCATTGGCAGCTCCTCCGTCAAGCCCAAACCCCTTGTCCTGGCTGAAAACGCCTTGCATGGTCTCCCAGACTCCTGTCCCTCCACCCACAGTCCAGTCAACCCCTCTTGCTGCCTCCTCGCCTCTCTCAGTCCTCCATGTGCTGCTCCTTTGCCTGAAACACTCACCACTCCTTTTCTTTTTAATCTGCGTAACTCCTGCTTCTCCTCTGATCCTCAGCTCAGACATGAACTCCTCCAGGAAGCCCTCCTGGACTGATCCCCCCTTACAGCACTCTGACTTGGTTTCCCTTTCCTGGGCTTCTGTTGACTCCTTTGATACCAACATCCATCACATGATGATGCTGATTAATTGCCTCCTGGAGACTGAGTGTGTTGTTCAAACTCACCCTGGCTCCACTGGCTATAACTGTATTCGGTCACACAGTGAAAAGCCCCCGAAACAGGGGCTTGACCTAGTAAAAGGACTGATTTGTTTCACAGAACAAGGACTTGGGAGCAGATGATCCGGGACTGTATGTCAGCTCATTGGTAGATAACCCAGAACACAGGCTCCATCTCCCATCCTGCTCCAGCTATCTTGTCATATGGCTTTTACCCTTATGGTCACAAGGTGGCTGTTGTACCTCTAGTATCCTGTTTCCATTCCAGGCAGGAAGAAGGAGGAAGGGAAAAGTGCAAAAGGTCGATACTTAAAGAAAAGCTCCCCAGGTTTCTGTTACAAGGAAGGAGAGAATGGATACTGAGAAGCTATCTACAAGGTCTGTCATGCTAGCTAGACGGAATCACTGCTTCTTCCCAGCCTACAGCCCCCACATCTGGCCCACCTCCAGACTTCTTCACTGGCGTAGATGACACCTCCACTCAGCTGCCCAAGTGACAACCTTAAGGGTCATCCCTCAGCCCACGTCCAGCCCATCCGCTTCCTGTTGGCTCCACTGTGATGTCGATCCTGAATCTGACGTTCTCTCTCCAGCCATTTGACCCCAGCTTAGTCCAAACTTCCCGCATCTCTCCCTCCTGCATTCCTGATCACTTTGTGTCCATTCTCTTCACAGTGGTTGAAGGATCCTTTACAAACACAACCCCATCCCATCCCTAGAGCCCCCAGAGGTGTCACATCACACAGAATATACTGCACCCCCAGCCTGGCCCAGAGGTCTGCATACCTGGGCCCTGACTGCTTCCCTGCACCAGACCCCCTTGCCGCCCTACCCAGCTGCGCAGGCCTCAAGTGGGCGCCTTCCTCACATCTGATGGCTCCTGCCTTTGCCCTAGCTGTCGGTTTTGCCAGGAGCGCACTGCCCCCTGCCTGTTGATCTGTGGAGGCCCCACACTCCCTTCCACGGTCACTGCCTAGGACATCACCCCCTTCATTCGCTCCATGCACTCCTCATAAGCTTGTCTACTGTCGTTCTCCTCCTCCAGAATGTAAGTTCTTGAGGGCAGGGGCCACATCTGCCTTGTGCACAGCCATATTCCTGAGGCCCAAGATGACCTGGCATGTAGGAGGATTCAGCATTTGTTCAGTGAATAAATGAATGAATAGAGAGGCTTGATTTGGGTGTTCCCTTAGAGGACCTTTTCGTTCTTAGACATATAAAGAGAAAGGAGAGGAAGGAGACTGGGGCTAGGGAACGTGGTAACGTGAGATACGAGTCAGAAACAGGAACCAATGCGTGATCATCTCTCCATCAACATCCAAACCCTCCGCCCGACTATCCCAGTGATCCTGCCAGGCAGTGTCTCTGGGGTGGGCGTGAGAGCCTGTTTGGGGAAAACAGGAGGGAGGAGGTGGGCACAGGCAGACACTATATGGAGCTTGCTCTATTCCTGCCAGAATGGGACCTGACCCTCTGGGGAATAATGTTGAGAGCGCGCTCTGGTGGTTCAGCCACTAACCAGGTATGGGGTCAGTGACTGGGAAGCCCAGTTTCTGCATGTGGACATGGAATGTGAATAATATTTCACTCACAAGAAAGTTTTAAGGGTTCATAAGATGGAATAGGCACAATGCTTATATGGTGCACGGCAAACAATACATGCTCAAAACGTCTTAGCCATAAATGGAGGAGAGAGAGACAGGAAAGTGTCAGAAAGAGAGGACAACAGAGGAAGGGGGCTCGTAGCCCAAGTGCAGTCCAGTCTGACCTGCTGGGAGTTTGACTTTCCCACCAAAGACACAGAAATGTAAAGCACCAATGTGAGCACCCACTCCCCAAAATGGACTTGAGCTCTTCTGGTTTGACACCCTCCTTTCACAAACGTGCTAAGCCCCAGCAAGACAAGAATTTCTCCAAGATGTCTAGAGAGTTGGCAGAAGAGCCGAGCATGGAGGGATGATGTCTCACCAGTGGCACTGGTCGCTGAACCCAGGGTAGACAAGACGCGAGCTAAGAGGCTGGAAGAAAATTCAAGGAGTCGTAGGAACTGCAGCCGCGTTCATGCTCTCCTGCCAGGCCCAGCAGCCGTAGCAGCAGGCCTGGCCTGACCTAACCTCACAATTACAAAGGCTTTCCGGGTGGAACTTATACATGCTTGCAGAACAGATTACTATGCCATAGCACGTGAGGGGGGGCCCCCCAAGAGACCTGATGTAATCAGCATTTGTTCAGTGAATAAATGAATGAATAGAGAGGCTTGATTTGGGTGTTCCCTTAGAGGACCTTTTCGTTCTTAGACATATAAAGAGAAAGGAGAGGAAGGAGACTGGGGCTAGGGAACGTGGTAACGTGAGATACGAGTCAGAAACAGGAACCAATGCGTGATCATCTCTCCATCAACATCCAAACCCTCCGCCCGACTATCCCAGTGATCCTGCCAGGCAGTGTCTCTGGGGTGGGCGTGAGAGCCTGTTTGGGGAAAACAGGAGGGAGGAGGTGGGCACAGGCAGACACTATATGGAGCTTGCTCTATTCCTGCCAGAATGGGACCTGACCCTCTGGGGAATAATGTTGAGAGCGCGCTCTGGTGGTTCAGCCACTAACCAGGTATGGGGTCAGTGACTGGGAAGCCCAGTTTCTGCATGTGGACATGGAATGTGAATAATATTTCACTCACAAGAAAGTTTTAAGGGTTCATAAGATGGAATAGGCACAATGCTTATATGGTGCACGGCAAACAATACATGCTCAAAACGTCTTAGCCATAAATGGAGGAGAGAGAGACAGGAAAGTGTCAGAAAGAGAGGACAACAGAGGAAGGGGGCTCGTAGCCCAAGTGCAGTCCAGTCTGACCTGCTGGGAGTTTGACTTTCCCACCAAAGACACAGAAATGTAAAGCACCAATGTGAGCACCCACTCCCCAAAATGGACTTGAGCTCTTCTGGTTTGACACCCTCCTTTCACAAACGTGCTAAGCCCCAGCAAGACAAGAATTTCTCCAAGATGTCTAGAGAGTTGGCAGAAGAGCCGAGCATGGAGGGATGATGTCTCACCAGTGGCACTGGTCGCTGAACCCAGGGTAGACAAGACGCGAGCTAAGAGGCTGGAAGAAAATTCAAGGAGTCGTAGGAACTGCAGCCGCGTTCATGCTCTCCTGCCAGGCCCAGCAGCCGTAGCAGCAGGCCTGGCCTGACCTAACCTCACAATTACAAAGGCTTTCCGGGTGGAACTTATACATGCTTGCAGAACAGAAGTACCTCATGGCCAAGCAGTACCTCCTGACGTGCACGTGCAGTGCTACAACTGATCTCAGCTGTTAATAATCATCAGTCAAAACACGTGGGGCGAAAAAGCGGGACCATGCCATCTTGGCTCATTTGCTCTGACCCTGCAGATGGCCAGTTGGGGAGGAGTCACGCAGATGGGCCAGTGCAGTGGATTATGTTTCCTGTTCTCCGTTGCCCAGAAGGAGAGGGCAAAGCTTCCCCTGTCTCCTCGGCCACAGCCAGGGAAAATGGCAGACTTTAGTAGAGGACCGTTGGGCAGGAAGGGACAGGGAGGGACAGGGGGCTGACGTGTCCTTCCCATGCCCTGTGCTAGGCGCTTCATTTAATCTAGCACAGACTCAGTACTCATCCGGCCTGAGAGGGATTATTCCCATTTCACAGGTGAGGGTACAGATGCCCGAGGCCCCTGAAGAGCTAATAGAACTAGCACCTGAAATGCATTCTGTGTGATTCCAAAAAGCTCTGCCCCGCTTCTGCCTGGAATTGAAAGACCCAGATTTAGGACCAATGCTAAGTGGCTATGACCTTGGGCAACCTTTCTCTCCAGCTTCAAACTCTTTTTCTAAACAAGGAGGGTAGGCGCTGGTCACTGAGGGCCCTTCCAGCTGAAGCTGACACTCTTAGAATTCTAAACAACAGCCTCCCCCGGCTGAGTCAGGAGGACGGCCTGCTGGACACCCCGCAGTCTCTCATCTGGCCTTCCTGCGCCTGAAGCACAGGGCATCCCTGCCTAGAGAGAGTCCCCCAAACCCCACTCTCTGGGACATATCTCAACAGTTTGGGGAAATGACATTAAACAATCAATCAAGTCCTTCAATCAAGTACCGATTTCCCCCAAATTTTCAAGGCTTTGGGGAACCCACAGGCCAAAATTTAGGTCAGTACTTCTCAAATTAAAAAAGAAAAATTGGGGCTTCCCTGGTGGCTCAGTGGTGAAGAATCTGCCTGCCAATGCAGGGGACATGGGTTCATCCCTGGTCCAGGAAGACCCCACATGCCTTGGAGCAACTAAGCCCGAACACAACAGTTATTGAGCCTGTGCTCTAAAGCCCGGGAGCCACAACTCCTGAGCCCAGATGCCACAACTATTGAGATCTGCTTGCACCTAGAGCCTATGCTCTGCCACGGGAGAAGCCACTGCCGTGAGAAACCCCCACTTGCCACAGCAAGAGAAAAGCCTGAGCAGCCATGAAGACCCAGAACAGCCTAAACAAATAAAGAAAGAAAGAAGAAAATTTGGTTTTTAATCTAAGAACTTAGACTTTTATAAAATTAAATATACTGAATAGTCGTAGTGGTTACACACCTTGTGAATGTTCTTATTGCCACTGCATCGAACACTTAAAAATGGTTAACATGGTACATTGTATGTTATATTTTACATATGAATTTTCGATGAAATAAAAAAAGATGCAAAATGCTAACCTCAACTGTACTAGTCTTCAACAGAGCTTGTAAGATTGTTATAGACGTTTCTGAAGGCTCACTTTCAATTTCTGTGCTTAGCTCATTGCAGACCAGGAACCTTTTGTGGACTGGCAGTGGTCCCAGGGCTGCCCTTTGGTAGCACTGAAGTAGGCTGCTCAGAGGTGGACTCTGGCTTTGCAGAGCCTCCCAGGAGACTTTCCAGAAGGAAGAGATTCTGCCCACCCCTGCTCCCCAAGCAGATACCAAGCCAGCCAACTCCAAGCAGCCCCAGCCAGATTCACTGATCTGACTGGTGCCTGAACCTCTCCTTCCACACTAGAGCCTGTCACCCAGGGTTGTGGTCTTCTTCTTTTTTAAATATTTATTTATTTACCTGGCTGCCCCAGGTCTTAGTTGTGGCATGCAGGATCTTCCATCTCTGCATGTGGGTTCTTTAGTTGCAACAGGATCTAGTTCCCTGACCAGGGATCAAAGTGGGGCCCCCTGCAATGGGAGTGTGCCGTCTTAGCCATTGGCCCACCAGGGAAGTCCCTCCCAAAGTCTTCATGTGTATTCTTACTAAAGTTTCCCTGTTGGTGGCCCCTGATGAGCATAGAGGATTGTCAGGTAGAGGAAGGAGTGGGGGAGCTTCTTTGCATCTAACGCCTATAGCACTCTTGGCCCAAGCATCACCTCCTACAGGAGGTCTCTTGGGCCCACAGCAAAGGTAAGGTGTCCAAACTTACGTCCTTGCATCTTAGCACAGTTTTCTGTATGTATTCTCATTGAATGGTTGACGTGGAAAATCTAAAAGTGATGGCTCCTTCTCTGAGGGGAGCTGGACCTTGGCTTGAGGGTCTGGCCAGATTTCAGGCCTTGACTGGGTCTGGGCTACGGGGCGGGGCCTGTGCCGGGGGTGCTGTGTCTAGTACAGTGGTCTCTGTTTAACTGAGCAACGGAAAACACTGTGGGCTTTGGAAAGATCTAGACACGGGGCTCCAACTTTAGAAAGTCTGCCTCCAACAGTCTGACAAGGGTCCCGAGTCTGTATTTTGAAAAAGTGCCATGGGACTCTCATGCCCAGCTGGTGTCTGGCCCACTAGAGATGCCAGTGAGGGTTTGGTATCTGTGATCATAGAAGAGCAGCATGTCTGTGAAAGGAGACGCAGAGACCTCAAGGCTGGGAGATGTTAGAAGGGACTGTCATGTTTATATATCCTTTTATGTATCGCTTGGACGTCTGACCTGAAAATAAACATATTTGATGGACTGATGTAGTGGCTATTATTTGCAGTCAAGAACTGCAAGGACTTCCCTGACTGCTCAGTGGTTAAGAGGCTGTGCTTCCAATGCATAGGGCATGAGTTCAGTCCCTGGTTGGGCAACCAAGCTCCCATGTGCCACGGTGGCAAAAATAAAACAAAACAGCAAACTGTAAGCCTGTATTTATACGCGGGCCTCCATGTCCTTAAGAGCAGAAGTGGTGGGCCAGAGGAACGAAGAGCTGTAGTGTGCATGTTCCACCTCAAGGGGGCAGAAGCTGCCCAGACCTTGCTGATTACCTCTGGGTGGGCCTGTGAGCCCAGGGTTGCCAGATTTTCTGGTTTTCCCAGACAGGCCTGAAATCGTATTTTCAAGTGTAATTAATTGTCAACTGATTTAAAATGTTAAAGCACAGCACAGCGTGAAGACAATAAACCTGTGGCCCAACTCTGGCTGCAGGTCACCAGTCGGTGCCTTTGGATCTAGGAGAATGCTATTAAGGAGTGGGCGCCTCCAAGGCCAGTCTGCAAAGCGAGGACAGAGCTAACCTTTGTTTCTAGAAAGTCGAGGTGACGCCCTACGGGTTCACACAGGATGAAGACATATCAGGTGCCCACAGGAGTCACCACCCACTCACAATGATCTAAGTCAGCACAAATTAACTTCCTACCCTGTGCCAGGCCCAGCGCTGGAGATCTACTGACGTGGCAGGCACAGTTCCTGCTCTGGGAGTACCCTTCCTTCTAGCTAGAGAGACACAGTTGAAACAAATAATCGCATGATAACGAACTCATCTGAGAAACATAAGGGGCTGCAGTAGAGCGTGGGGTTCAGGTTTGATTCCGGATTCCTGCCCTGCCTCATTATGTCACTCGCGGCAAATACCCTACTCTGTCTCAGTTGCCTCTTTCTTGCCTGTGAAATGGACATGATGATGTCATAGGATTGTCCTGGGGATCCCCTGAGATCATGTAATAATTCTTAGCCCCTGCCATGAAGGAGGGCTGTGAGAGCATGTAAGAGGGAGCCTAGGTTTTGCAGAGAACCCCACCAAGCCCACGTCAATCCCAGCAAGACCAGAGCTTCTCCCCAGAGAGGGGAGTGGGAGGCCACAGGTTGGAAGCCTGGGTGCAGGGATCCCTGTACCTCCAGAGCTCAGTCTCCCTTGTACCCTCCATTCCTCTGTGGCGGCCTCAGGGATCTGGCTTATCTCCCATACTTGTCCCTGGTAGGATTTGATGCCCAAGGATGTGGAAGGTACTGCCCTTGATCACACTGGAGAAGGCTAGGGCATTCCAACTATGGGCTACAGCCCCTCCACTGAGGCTGCTGCCTTTCAGAGCTCATCAAACCCTACAACTAAGTTTTATATATCAGAAAACCTTCCTTGTGCTACCAGAGTGGAATGCTAGCTTCAGTGGGCACAGATCTCAGCCACTGGGACACTGTGAACCTTCTCCATGACCTCGTATTTTCAAGTGTAATTAATTGTCAACTGATTTAAAATGTTAAAGCACAGCACAGCGTGAAGACAATAAACCTGTGGCCCAACTCTGGCTGCAGGTCACCAGTCGGTGCCTTTGGATCTAGGAGAATGCTATTAAGGAGTGGGCGCCTCCAAGGCCAGTCTGCAAAGCGAGGACAGAGCTAACCTTTGTTTCTAGAAAGTCGAGGTGACGCCCTACGGGTTCACACAGGATGAAGACATATCAGGTGCCCACAGGAGTCACCACCCACTCACAATGATCTAAGTCAGCACAAATTAACTTCCTACCCTGTGCCAGGCCCAGCGCTGGAGATCTACTGACGTGGCAGGCACAGTTCCTGCTCTGGGAGTACCCTTCCTTCTAGCTAGAGAGACACAGTTGAAACAAATAATCGCATGATAACGAACTCATCTGAGAAACATAAGGGGCTGCAGTAGAGCGTGGGGTTCAGGTTTGATTCCGGATTCCTGCCCTGCCTCATTATGTCACTCGCGGCAAATACCCTACTCTGTCTCAGTTGCCTCTTTCTTGCCTGTGAAATGGACATGATGATGTCATAGGATTGTCCTGGGGATCCCCTGAGATCATGTAATAATTCTTAGCCCCTGCCATGAAGGAGGGCTGTGAGAGCATGTAAGAGGGAGCCTAGGTTTTGCAGAGAACCCCACCAAGCCCACGTCAATCCCAGCAAGACCAGAGCTTCTCCCCAGAGAGGGGAGTGGGAGGCCACAGGTTGGAAGCCTGGGTGCAGGGATCCCTGTACCTCCAGAGCTCAGTCTCCCTTGTACCCTCCATTCCTCTGTGGCGGCCTCAGGGATCTGGCTTATCTCCCATACTTGTCCCTGGTAGGATTTGATGCCCAAGGATGTGGAAGGTACTGCCCTTGATCACACTGGAGAAGGCTAGGGCATTCCAACTATGGGCTACAGCCCCTCCACTGAGGCTGCTGCCTTTCAGAGCTCATCAAACCCTACAACTAAGTTTTATATATCAGAAAACCTTCCTTGTGCTACCAGAGTGGAATGCTAGCTTCAGTGGGCACAGATCTCAGCCACTGGGACACTGTGAACCTTCTCCATGACCTGGGCAAAGAGGGAGGAAGGCAGATGGCAGGAGTTGAGTGCCAGTAATGTTTCGGAGCCTTGAAGTTCATCTCAGTGGAAGAATCCTCAGTGGCCAAGATAGGATACCTGATCTAACCAGGTAGAGAAGACCCATAAATAGGCTTGAACATAGAAGGGAATTTCCAGGGTACCTAATCCAACCTCCCATTCAAAGGGGAAAGCGCCTCTCTAAGGAGCCTGGCCTTATTTTCTTATTCCCCGACAAATCATTCAACAGTGATTCTCAAACCAAACTAACAGTACGGCAGCTAAACTATTATCTGGGAGAACAAAGAGGTGCTAAAACGTCACTGGAAATCAAAACTCCATAGGGAGGAAGATACAGAAGAAAGGAACGCCTTTATAAAGGGCTGGTGGGTGCGGGTGAAGCCTTTCTTCCCCAGAATGACAGAAGATGGTCACTCGTTGCGTTTTGGAAGGTGGAAGCACTGGCTGAATCCAAGGCAGAGGTGATAGGGGGATAAGGGGTTCGGGATTGAGGGGCGCCCCAAGCTGCCAGAGCAGCCCCCTTCCCGTACAGGGCCTGGAATCGTGGTGCCCCAGTTAGACCCTGACCAGCTTAGGACTGTGGGCGAGGCACCTCACCTTCCCAGGCCTATCGACTTCTCCCTCCTGTAGCTGCACCCCTCTCGCGGGTTTGGACCTGACAAGACAACACGACAAGGCCTGAATGGGGCTGCTCACCCCACAGTAGCCTAGGACATCGAGCAGTAAGCGGTTTATTTCTCCTCCTGTTGCCCATTATCAGCAGTAAGTTTCCCAGTCCCTTGGAGCGGTGTCTCCAGAGCCCAGGGCCCCCCTCCAGCTCAGACGCTCATCACCTCACCCCTGGGCTGCTCTGACAGCCTCCCGTCATGGTCTCCATCACCTTCTCTCCAATCCAGCCTGCCCCATGCCTCCATCTCTCTTCCTCTGAGTGGCTTTGTTCACGAACACTACTGTTTTTGTGTCCTAAAGCCCCACTGCTTAGGAAACGGGGAATGGAGAGGGCAGCCTTGTGAGAGCTTGCCGTGAGCCAGTAACCACGGCAGGTTCTCATAAAGTACGTGTTAATAACTTACGGAATGGAGATTAACACATCTTTTGTTACCTGAATGTCATTGACCAGTATGCTTCAATAGTCACTTACATAACAAATCACCAGCCACAGGTTCTTCTGCAAAGCCTTCCCAGTTAATAGTCTTAATAAGTCCCTTGTCTGATTAATAAGTCCCTTATCTCAGGGGCGCTGTGCGACGGCCTGGAGGGGTGGGATGCGGGGGTTATACATATGACTAATCTGGGATCATACATATCTGTAAACAACAAAACTTTAAAAGTAAAAAGTAAAATAAAATTAAAAAAAAAGATAATACAGAAAAAAAAAAGTCCCTCATCTAATTTCTCAAAGGACTGGCTCAAACATTCCCTCCTCTATTAAGTTTCCCAGACCACCGAAGTCTGTGGTTACACCCTCCACCAAAGGACCCAGACACACGTGGCCAAGTACAAGCATGTGGTTGAGGCCATATTCTCACTGGTGTTCCACAACCCCACTGTCCACTTCAGGCATAAGCACAAGATGCACCAGGACCCCATTTCATCTTTTCATTGCTAGCAGAGGTCGAAGTTGAGCATATTATAGCTGTTCGTTAAATTGTGGACTTAAAGGCCTTCTTCCCTTTCCTCAAACCTCTTTTCAGCCAAGGCCAGTCAATCACCACATCCAAATGCAAAAGCCCCTGGAGGAAGGGATGTACCTCACTTCTGCTCAAGTCAAAGGAAACAGTGTATGTTCTGTGGTGACAGACCTCAAACTGCAGTCAAACCACTCTGGCTTTTTAAGACTGACCTGTGAGCAACGTGCTGCCAGGAGAGGCTGCCCTGGCTCACTCTGAGGACAGGACAGAGTCCTCGGGCCCAGGGAAGCACAGATACACTCCACAGAAGCTCCTGGACACCCATGCCTCCTTCCCTCCAAATTGTGCATGGGAGCATAGGCCCAATCACTCAGTTGTGTCCGACTCTTTGTAGGCTGAAGCCCACAAGAATCTTCTGTCCACTCCAGTTGTGCCACTCTGGCTTTGTTCACGAACACTACTGTTTTGTGTCCTAAAGCCCCACTGTTGAACAGGAGGGCAGCCTGAGCTTGCCGTGAGCCAGTAACCACGGCAGGTTCTCATAAAGCGTGTTAATAACTTACGGAATGGAGATTAACACATCTTTTGTTACCTGAATGTCATTGACCAGTATGCTTCAATAGTCACTTACATAACAAATCACCAGCCACAGGTTCTTCTGCAAAGCCTTCCCAGTTAATAGTCTTAATAAGTCCCTTGTCTGATTAATAAGTCCCTTATCTCAGGGAGGCTGTGCGACGGCCTGGAGGGGTGGGATGCGGGGGTTATACATATGACTAATCTGGGATCATACATATCTGTAAACAACAAAACTTTAAAAGTAAAAAGTAAAATAAAATTAAAAAAGATAATACAGAAAAAAAGTCCCTCATCTAATTTCTCAAAGGACTGGCTCAAACATTCCCTCCTCTATTAAGTTTCCCAGACCACCAAGTCTGTGGTTACACCCTCCACCAAAGGACCCAGACACACGTGGCCAAGTACAAGCATGTGGTTGAGGCCATATTCTCACTGGTGTTCCACAACCCCACTGTCCACTTCAGGCATAAGCACAAGATGCACCAGGACCCCATTTCATCTTTTCATTGCTAGCAGAGGTCGAAGTTGAGCATATTATAGCTGTTCGTTAAATTGTGGACTTAAAGGCCTTCTTCCCTTTCCTCAAACCTCTTTTCAGCCAAGGCCAGTCAATCACCACATCCAAATGCAAAAGCCCCTGGAGGAAGGGATGTACCTCACTTCTGCTCAAGTCAAAGGAAACAGTGTATGTTCTGTGGTGACAGACCTCAAACTGCAGTCAAACCACTCTGGCTTTTTAAGACTGACCTGTGAGCAACGTGCTGCCAGGAGAGGCTGCCCTGGCTCACTCTGAGGACAGGACAGAGTCCTCGGGCCCAGGGAAGCACAGATACACTCCACAGAAGCTCCTGGACACCCATGCCTCCTTCCCTCCAAATTGTGCATGGGAGCATAGGCCCAATCACTCAGTTGTGTCCGACTCTTTGTGACGCTATGGGCTGAAGCCCACAAGAATCTTCTGTCCATGGGATCCTCCAGGCAAGAATACGGGAGTGGGTTGCCATTTCTTCCTCTAGAGGATCTTCCCAACCTAGAGAATGAACCGTCTCCTGCATTGGCAAGCGGATTCTTTACCACTTGACCACCTGGGAAGCCCTCCCTCCAAGCCCCAGGCAAAGAATCTGAGTGGAAATCATTTACCTCAGTCCTCCCATTTTATCCATGAGAAAACTGAGGCCCAGGAGTAGGACCTCTCCGAAGGTCAGAGGTAAAACAGAAAAGCCAGGGCTTCTGATTTCACGGGTAAGATGTAGCTCCTTCAGTCCCCCATGACTATCACTGTCATGAGGGGAGAGCTCATGACCACTTTTTGACACTAAGTCAGGGACACTGTGGGGTTGGCTGTACCTAATTAGGGGACCCCCTCAGGCCCGTCTTGGCCCTCTTTTTCCTGAGCTGTTTTCTTCCCCGCATGTCCCATATGAACAAACACCTACTGCTCTTGCAGGGCACGCAGAATCACTACTCTAGATTTCTACCTTCAGGCCACCATCCTAGCTACTCAGAACTGGTGCTGTAGATCCCCACGTGCACCATCCCACCCACACAAACCTCTACTACCTACTATACAACAGACCCAAGACGGACAATGGTGAATTTTTGCACACAAGCCTCACTTCGCCGGTTTTAGGTTCTGCCATCATTAAAGTGAATTACACTTGATCTTTTCTGTTTGCCCTACAGACCTGACTCTAAATTCAGTCTTCGTTAAGAATCTCTACGATTGATTACCTTATACATTTATAAGCCAATTCAAGGCACTAAAAGCTGCACAGTCATTTCCACCTCAAGTATGTAAACTTAATTAGTTCACTCACTAGCCTCTGGTAGTTATCATTATTTATATATAGTGCAGAATATATACTAAATATAGTTTTAAGTGTGCTCTCTCTACACACACACACACACTCCCCTTTAATCCTAACAACATAGGAGGAAGGTTGATAGTCTGTTACTATAAGTTTGGTAAAACCCAAATCAAGAGATGCAGAGGCCTAAGCGTGGTAAGACGCAGACCCCACTGCAGTATTAGCAGTCATCCTGGACTCTTTCACCCTTAGGCATGGCTTTCCAAGAGCTTTTCTGCAGATGTCTGAGAAGCAAATAATCATATACAGTTAAGGCTATTTCCCAAATAGCCTAGGAAAGCTGCCAAAGGCTTTCCTGGAATTCAGAGGCAATCCGGTACAACTGTGAATATTGTAGCCTCTGGATACAAAACAAAGCAACTGCCAACCGTTCCTACCCAAGTCAGTGCTGCTCCAGAGAAGCAGCTTTCCTCCTCATCAGTGCATAGGGGTTACTGGACTGGTACGGGAAGTTTTACTAATCTTTTGATTGTTGAAAAATGGCTCCTGTGGCAGGAATGCATCAGGGTTCACCCGCACACCTGGCCTGTAACATAAAGCAAATAAAGCATCCAATATCTCTAATAGGATCTTAAGGTTTCTCTAAACTGTTCTCTAGAAACACCATTTGCACCTTCAGTCTGCCTTTTTAATGAGGACACAGAAAACAAAAAAATGCTTGTTTGCAAATAAACATCTGAAAGACTATCGTAACAGCTGATCTGGGCTGAGGCTTCACAACAAAGTGACAATTGTGAAAGAAGACAATGCGAACAACTCCAGAGCGAGACACTCCCGGGCAGAGAACTCGCAGTGATATGTGCGCTGGGCATTTCCACCAGCCTCCAGGCCTCATCTGGAACAAGCATAAACTAGGAAGGTCTCTATCACTGGACAACTTATTGCCTGAAGAGAAAGAAGCCACTGCCACCAACAGCACTGTGCAGTTTTATTAACCATTCAAGTACAGTAGCATCTGTAAGATTGGGACAGAATTGGGATTTAAAAGTGAACAGATATTCAGCATCTAACAGTTTGAAAGAAGCCACTACATACTCTTTTCACAGACATGTTTTCACGGAGCCAATACAGTACTAGCCATTAACCCAGCACACCAGGTGTACTGAAGTAGAAAAGATGCAACAAGAAAAATAGCTACATTAGAAAGACTTCAACACTTTAGAAAAAGAGTAAAACACTTTTCGTTTCTCCCCTTTAGCCCCTAAAACAACATCATACCGTTTGGATCTACCTATACAGTCCTACATCAGCTTCTAGAATATTTGTCAGGAGGGCAAAAGTAAAATGACACTGGCCAGTACAGTCTTTGGATATTTAGGAAGGGGAAGGGGAGAAAGTCAGTTCTCCGAGCAAATTAGTCGGCTTCAGTCTCATCAGCAGGATCTTTGGATTCTTTGTTCTTCCGCACTTCTTCAATGTGCTTGTCCTGCGAAGAAACAGTACGTATCATCAGTCAAACAAAAAAGCCTGCTAGGTCACACCTGCAAGAGACCCAAATCACCATTAGGACATATATAATATGTATAATAATATACTATTATTATATAGTATGGCAATCACATAATTAGAGTTCTAAGATACTTTCTTTGAACTTCATGGGCTTTTCCTGCCATTGAACCTAATGATTCAGCTTTCTACTGTTCCTCCCAAGAATGTGCAGGAGGTATGCTGGAAATCAGTGAATATTCTTTCTCAGTTTAAAATAAGTTGCCTCTGATTTAACTTGTTAACCCCAAAATCGATGACAAAGACACCAAGCACATCAAGGCAGAGTTCAAGCCACTCCACTGTACATCAAACCTTCAGCTCTTAAGTCCCTCAAAGGCGGGAAGAGGCACCAACCTTCTCTCGCAAACGCTCCAGTTTGGCAGCCATTTGTGCCTCTCGGTTCTCTTTGTTGGCTTCCATTTTGTGGGTCAGCTTCTCTTCCGCCATTTTACTGAAGTTGTTGTTCTCCTCTATTGCTTTCTGAAGCACTTCTTTCTCGTGCTCTCGTTTCTCAGCAAGCTGCTTCAAGACCTCAGCTTCATGGGACTGAAAAACAGTTTAACAGGCCAGGCTCTCTGAAATGTTATATAGCATTAGTTAAAAATCACAAAAGAAATGACTAATTGAAAGGACTGAAGATAGGAAGTTAGATCTCTTTAAAGAATACTGAAGTCAGGACCTGAATTATCCATAACAAAAATTATATTATTTTTCTAGTGTTTGCACTTATTTTGGAAAATTGCCCATATTTGTTCAGAGATTCGTTCCCAATTATTCCATAAGGAAGCCTTTGTAAGATTTACTGCTTAATGGTATCAAGATGATTTGAGTGTTACTTAGGAATGGCAGTTTATTGTAAACAAGTTTGATTTTTCAGCTTCAAAGGCTACCTAAAGAATTCTGTTATATAAAAAAAGTAACCATATTGATAAAAAGAAAATCTACAGAAATAATAAAAAATTTAAGACTAAGCCTCTATATTATTGTTTAAGCCAGAGGATTTGTTTCAAAGAGAAGCTTATTAGCATTTTTCTGTGGATTCTGCACTAACTTTCAGACCCCTAGAGCTCTGTTATCACAGTGCGCCTCCTTCAACAGACTCAGAATAGCTTATTACCAAACAGATTTTGATGTGTTTGGAAGCATAGACTTGCAGGAAAATGTTAGAGCATCTGCCATTGGTTCTGTTAATTCTTTTCTTCAAAATCTCAGTCATGATAAGAGTCTCGCTATATATAGCCAGCAACTATGTAAAGCTCAGACTAATGATTACTAGGTCAGCGCTGATTCCTTAAAAAAAAAAGTCTCTGTCTAATCTTCGGCAGCTTCTCTTCCATAAACTCAAACTACGTGAACTCCATCAACTTGGACTAAATAGAAGAGCAGGTAGGAGATGAAACACTGAAATGCTATTGCAAGTACAGTCACTCTTCCTGGGGAAACGGTTCAGTGCTGACGGGTGGGTCAGTGCACACACAGAGAACACGCGGCACTGAAACGTGCACAGCACCTGCTGCGGCAGCTTAGAAAGGGTCCCAAAGTGTCTGCATGGGGCTCAAGGTATCAGGCTTCAAAGCACCAAACTGTGTTGATTGCAGGCAGGTTATTCCTTCACCTTTTTGTGCCTGCATTTCCTTAATTTTAAAATGAAACCCATGCACCCTGATCAGAGTTGCTAGAAAGAGGGACCAAATGAGAATTTATGTAAAATTCTTAACAAATAGAAGGACACTGGAGAGAGGAAAATACACCAAAATGTTACTAATAGTTATTTATGCAAAGTAGGATAATGAATTTTCTAATTTATTTATAAACTTAACTTCTGGGGTTCTCAGTTCTTCTATAACAAGCATATTAATATTTGCTGACTCTTCTGATTAGTTCTTTCAAAAGACACCGACTTTAAAATAGAAGTGCTTAGATAAAAGCTACCATAATACCAGTATGACAGCTGAGCAACACAATCACGTCACTAGCAATTTAAAATGTTTTTATTGTGAAGCTCTCAAAAAACAAAAAAAACACACAAATTAAAAAAAAAAATTCCCCAAACCTTAAGAGACAAAAAATTAATTAACAAATCTATTTTTTCAAAGAGAAACCATGAAAAGCACGAACTTTGGTTTCAGACAGACCTAGGCTTTAACTCTGGCTCTATATGACTCAGGAAAGTGAGTTAACATTCCTGAGACCATCTTCTAATCCAGAATCTCAGACAACACCTACTCTCTAGAGTCCTTTTCCATGGAAAAGGAAAACAATGTAAGTAAAGGACATGGTACACAATAGGAGCTCAATAAATGATGGCTGCCCTTCTCTTCCCGCCACTGGCATTGTAATATTCACATACTTACAATCACCATCTAACTACAAGTCTGTTCCCCCCACCCCCTTTCAAAGCAGATTTGCCACGTTACATTAGTAAACATCCAGTTTTCTGTAAATTCATGTTTACCTTGCGCCTTTCTTCTGCAGCTTCTAATTTCTTCTGAATTTCCTCCAGGGAAAGATCCTTCTTCTTAGGAGGAAAGGGGGAAAATTTTGGGACAGATTCTTTTGATCGAGGGCTGAGAATCAGCTCAAAAGCCTGGCCTGAGGCACGCTTCTCCAGTTCCTTCACCTGGATATCTGGATGTGATTATATTTATAATATATTCAGAAAAAGGGACCTTTTCCTATTCTAATAAACTATCGTTTTCTAAAAACCAACTCAATTTAATGAATAGAATTAGGGCTAATGAAGCAGCTGTGTTTATAGGCAAGATATTACCATCTAAATACCACCTCCCAGAAGGAGCAAAGCTCAACATTCCTGTATTAATAAATACCATTCTGAGCACACTGAGAGAGGAAAATACACCAAAATGTTACTAATAGTTATTTATGCAAAGTAGGATAATGAATTTTCTAATTTATTTATAAACTTAACTTCTGGGGTTCTCAGTTCTTCTATAACAAGCATATTAATATTTGCTGACTCTTCTGATTAGTTCTTTCAAAAGACACCGACTTTAAAATAGAAGTGCTTAGATAAAAGCTACCATAATACCAGTATGACAGCTGAGCAACACAATCACGTCACTAGCAATTTAAAATGTTTTTATTGTGAAGCTCTCAAAAAACAAAAAAAACACACAAATTAAAAAAAAAAATTCCCCAAACCTTAAGAGACAAAAAATTAATTAACAAATCTATTTTTTCAAAGAGAAACCATGAAAAGCACGAACTTTGGTTTCAGACAGACCTAGGCTTTAACTCTGGCTCTATATGACTCAGGAAAGTGAGTTAACATTCCTGAGACCATCTTCTAATCCAGAATCTCAGACAACACCTACTCTCTAGAGTCCTTTTCCATGGAAAAGGAAAACAATGTAAGTAAAGGACATGGTACACAATAGGAGCTCAATAAATGATGGCTGCCCTTCTCTTCCCGCCACTGGCATTGTAATATTCACATACTTACAATCACCATCTAACTACAAGTCTGTTCCCCCCACCCCCTTTCAAAGCAGATTTGCCACGTTACATTAGTAAACATCCAGTTTTCTGTAAATTCATGTTTACCTTGCGCCTTTCTTCTGCAGCTTCTAATTTCTTCTGAATTTCCTCCAGGGAAAGATCCTTCTTCTTAGGAGGGGAAAGGGGAAATTCTGGGACAGATTCTTTTGATCGAGGGCTGAGAATCAGCTCAAAAGCCTGGCCTGAGGCACGCTTCTCCAGTTCCTTCACCTGGATATCTGGATGTGATTATATTTATAATATATTCAGAAAAAGGGACCTTTTCCTATTCTAATAAACTATCGTTTTCTAAAAACCAACTCAATTTAATGAATAGAATTAGGGCTAATGAAGCAGCTGTGTTTATAGGCAAGATATTACCATCTAAATACCACCTCCCAGAAGGAGCAAAGCTCAACATTCCTGGATTAATAAATACCATTCTGAGACACCCGTATTTGACAATCATTTCCCCAAACTGAATAAAAACTTGTTTAAAATTCCACATTTTGCTTTAGACCAAACCAAATCGTCTAATGATGACACAATTAATTATGAGCTCTCAGTACAGTCAAGTGATCATTATTTCTTCTTTAATTATTTTCCAATTTATAAAACATATTTTGCGGTAAGACCAAAACACAAGTGTCAAATTAAAAGCTTAAGAGGGACTCATCTCTTATTCTAAAATTAGAAGCCCATCACAATTTCAGCTTTTCCAAACAGGCCACCTACCAGAAGAAGCCATGGTGAACAGAAAAGAGACTGGCAGTGTACTCTACAGGATCCACCGGCAAGGAAAACCCTGAAAACGATTTTCAAAGGCATGCAATCAAGATCTTTGCATTTCCATGTCACTGATTCAAATCACATTCTCATAAATCAATGTCAAAAAACCCACTACTGTGGAATTAAATAAGACAACATTAATTAGAAAATTACAAAAGTCTATAGAATATTCAAACACTGAGGAATCTGAATTGAATAGAACGTTGGATGTACAAGATGAAGTTAACTGAGCTTGCCTGTTCAAACCCTACTTAAGATTTTTAAAAAATTAGATGGGGTTTAAATAGTATGATCCCGCCCCCCCAATATTCTTCCCCTGGTGGGAGCATATTCCAGATTCTACGCTTAGTGAGACCGGAGCCATCTTAACACTGGCTACAACTCATTGTGCAAATGAAATACCCACCCCTGCTTTGTCTGTGTCTGCCATGTGTAAAACAAAACGCCCAAGCTAATATTAACCAATAATGTCGCACTCCTATTGTTCCTGCGGTTGAAGCTCCTCATTCAACACTGAGTAATATTAATATCCAGTTTTATGAACAGAGCTCTAGGTCTTAGGTTACAGTATTTTCTGCTTTGTGTAGAATTTAAAAATTCTACAGCTTCGGATCTTTTTAAAGGTCACGATTCCTGTACACCCCAGCCTTTTCCTATTCTAATAAACTATCGTTTTCTAAAAACCAACTCAATTTAATGAATAGAATTAGGGCTAATGAAGCAGCTGTGTTTATAGGCAAGATATTACCATCTAAATACCACCTCCCAGAAGGAGCAAAGCTCAACATTCCTGGATTAATAAATACCATTCTGAGACACCCGTATTTGACAATCATTTCCCCAAACTGAATAAAAACTTGTTTAAAATTCCACATTTTGCTTTAGACCAAACCAAATCGTCTAATGATGACACAATTAATTATGAGCTCTCAGTACAGTCAAGTGATCATTATTTCTTCTTTAATTATTTTCCAATTTATAAAACATATTTTGCGGTAAGACCAAAACACAAGTGTCAAATTAAAAGCTTAAGAGGGACTCATCTCTTATTCTAAAATTAGAAGCCCATCACAATTTCAGCTTTTCCAAACAGGCCACCTACCAGAAGAAGCCATGGTGAACAGAAAAGAGACTGGCAGTGTACTCTACAGGATCCACCGGCAAGGAAAACCCTGAAAACGATTTTCAAAGGCATGCAATCAAGATCTTTGCATTTCCATGTCACTGATTCAAATCACATTCTCATAAATCAATGTCAAAAAACCCACTACTGTGGAATTAAATAAGACAACATTAATTAGAAAATTACAAAAGTCTATAGAATATTCAAACACTGAGGAATCTGAATTGAATAGAACGTTGGATGTACAAGATGAAGTTAACTGAGCTTGCCTGTTCAAACCCTACTTAAGATTTTTAAAAAATTAGATGGGGTTTAAATAGTATGATCCCGCCCCCCCAATATTCTTCCCCTGGTGGGAGCATATTCCAGATTCTACGCTTAGTGAGACCGGAGCCATCTTAACACTGGCTACAACTCATTGTGCAAATGAAATACCCACCCCTGCTTTGTCTGTGTCTGCCATGTGTAAAACAAAACGCCCAAGCTAATATTAACCAATAATGTCGCACTCCTATTGTTCCTGCGGTTGAAGCTCCTCATTCAACACTGAGTAATATTAATATCCAGTTTTATGAACAGAGCTCTAGGTCTTAGGTTACAGTATTTTCTGCTTTGTGTAGAATTTAAAAATTCTACAGCTTCGGATCTTTTTAAAGGTCACGATTCCTGTACACCCCAGCCTAGTATGAAAGACGTTAAGAATGCGAGCTCTCAACAGATCGAATTTAAAATCCGAAACGGTCTAAGCCCGGCGGAGCATTAGACTCAGCACCAGACCCAGGATGGGCGTGGCCCTGATCCTGGCACGGAAAAGCGGCAGGCCGCCCCCGGCCAATCAGAGCACGCCCTGCACTCCGGCCCCGGGCCCCGCCCCTTCCTCCCCGCGCCTTTTCGAATCTCCCCGAACTCATAACACCCCGGAGCCCGCGCGCGTGGGAAGGGGAGGGGTGGGCGGGGCTAACGGTCCGAACCGGGTAACTCCGCCCATCCCGGGCTCGCCCCGCGCCGACGCCCCCCACCAACTCCCGCCAAAAAACACCCTGAAGCGCCCCCCCAACCAAGCCGCAGCTAGGCGGGTGGGGCAGTACCCGGGAAGAAGCCGTGGGGTACTCCGCGATTGGCTCGCCACCTCTTTCCTTCGCTCCCAATCTGCCGCCACCCAAGCAGTCCGTTCCGAGAGGACTGGATGGCGCTCGTGGGGTGTCAGCTTTCCGGGCGCAACCTCGCAAACACTGGACGCGGGCGCTGCCCTTCCAGCCTGCAATCTGGTCCTAAAACCGCTGGTCCTAAGACCGATGGTCCTTGGGGGCGCCGCCCCGCCCTTTCGAACAATGGGGACCCCAGTGGGGCCGCGCCTGCAGGAGGAGGGTGGAGGCCAAATGAGGGCCTCCGCCCCCTATTGTCTCCTCGAAGGCATCCCGGGGCGACCGCAGCAGGTTCGCCCAGCTGGCCGCGCCCCCTCCCCACCACGGCCGCGCCCCCAGGGAGCCAGGACAAAGCCGAGGCTCCGCCCGAGCCACACACAAAGCGGAGGGACCCCCGCCTTGCAGCCCCTGGACGGCGCGCGGCCCCGCCCGCCGCCCGCCAGCAGGGGGTCGCTGCCCAGGGCCGGCCCCTCCCGTGTCCGCGTCCCTCTCGCTGCCCCCGGCCGGCCGCCGCCTCCGCCTAGAGCCCCACACCCACCTGCTCAGTCCGAGCCGCCTGGCCACACTCTGAGCACCAACAGACCCGGGCCCGCACAAAAGCGCCAAACAGCGGCACGTGACCCCCCCACCGGGCTCGGCATTGGCTGAGAGCGGCGGCACGTGCCGGCCTCCCCACCCCCTGCAGCCCAAGTGGGCCCCGCCCCCGGGGACCCCGGGGCTCCTCGGGAATTGTAGTTCCGGCTGGTGGGGCAGGAGGACAATGCCAGGGGTGAGGGCTACTTGGGGGTGTCTCCAGGTGTGAGCCGGGGACCCAGAGGGTCGTCCGGCCGCGGAAGAGGGCGAGGCGGTGACCCCCCCCTCCTAGGTTTGAACCAGTTCTCCCATCCTTAGGAAAAGGGCGGGGCAAGGTCCCTTTCTACCTCGCAGACTGTGGCCACCTGGTCTCCACCTCTGGTTAGCCACTTGCCCCACCTGACCCCGTGCGCAGCACTCGGACAGCGCGTTGCCCTTCCAGCTCCCATCTGTGCAGCCACCTAAGACACCCAAGCCCTTGTGACAGGACAATGCCACTCGACGCCGCCACCTGTCACCTGTATTGTGACATCATCGTCATCTCTAACCCACTCAGCTCTGACAGAGCACGGGCGTGGCCCTTAACTCATTGTGTCCGTTCTCGCTACCGTATTAGGGTCCCTGAGCTGGTGACCTGAGACCTGTGGGGGAAAAGCAAACGGTTCTGGAATTTGATCTCCTTTGGTCTAAAAAATCACTTGGCTTAGATGCAGACTCCATCTGTTCAGTCAAGCCTTTTGCTGGACCATAGGGAACCAAGAGCGACTGCAGTTCTAGACTACACAGACTGCAGTTAAGTGTTGCTTTTGTTCTTGAAGCACGTGCTCCCACATCGGTGCTGGACCCTTTTAAAGAATCAAAACAAAAGAAGCCACAAGGTCAGGGTTCCCCCGCCCTGGATAGATCAGATGCACGACAGAAACACAAAGGAAATTGGTCTGACCCTGGCTATCTTAGAAAGGCTGGCCTCATTCTTAAACATAGAAAAGCTAGAGGAAAAAAATAAAATAAAATGAACATAGTTCCCAGTCCCTTACGCCTCCACACCACCAACCGGCCGCCCCCGTCCGCTCCCCCGCCCCCGGCCGCCGCCGCCTAGAGCCCCACACCCACCTGCTCAGTCCGAGCCGCCTGGCCACACTCTGAGCACCAACAGACCCGGGCCCGCACAAAAGCGCCAAACAGCGGCACGTGACCCCCCCACCGGGCTCGGCATTGGCTGAGAGCGGCGGCACGTGCCGGCCTCCCCACCCCCTGCAGCCCAAGTGGGCCCCGCCCCCGGGGACCCCGGGGCTCCTCGGGAATTGTAGTTCCGGCTGGTGGGGCAGGAGGACAATGCCAGGGGTGAGGGCTACTTGGGGGTGTCTCCAGGTGTGAGCCGGGGACCCAGAGGGTCGTCCGGCCGCGGAAGAGGGCGAGGCGGTGACCCCCCCCTCCTAGGTTTGAACCAGTTCTCCCATCCTTAGGAAAAGGGCGGGGCAAGGTCCCTTTCTACCTCGCAGACTGTGGCCACCTGGTCTCCACCTCTGGTTAGCCACTTGCCCCACCTGACCCCGTGCGCAGCACTCGGACAGCGCGTTGCCCTTCCAGCTCCCATCTGTGCAGCCACCTAAGACACCCAAGCCCTTGTGACAGGACAATGCCACTCGACGCCGCCACCTGTCACCTGTATTGTGACATCATCGTCATCTCTAACCCACTCAGCTCTGACAGAGCACGGGCGTGGCCCTTAACTCATTGTGTCCGTTCTCGCTACCGTATTAGGGTCCCTGAGCTGGTGACCTGAGACCTGTGGGGGAAAAGCAAACGGTTCTGGAATTTGATCTCCTTTGGTCTAAAAAATCACTTGGCTTAGATGCAGACTCCATCTGTTCAGTCAAGCCTTTTGCTGGACCATAGGGAACCAAGAGCGACTGCAGTTCTAGACTACACAGACTGCAGTTAAGTGTTGCTTTTGTTCTTGAAGCACGTGCTCCCACATCGGTGCTGGACCCTTTTAAAGAATCAAAACAAAAGAAGCCACAAGGTCAGGGTTCCCCTGCCCTGGATAGATCAGATGCACGACAGAAACACAAAGGAAATTGGTCTGACCCTGGCTATCTTAGAAAGGCTGGCCTCATTCTTAAACATAGAAAAGCTAGAGGAAAAAAATAAAATAAAATGAACATAGTTCCCAGTCCCCTTCCCCCATCACCCGCCCTCCACACCACCAAGGCTCTGTCGTTGGTGGTGGTCATTACACCAAAGCACCTGCCTTGAGATACTGACTAGACAGAAGGACACCGACATTTTATTTCTCCATGAGTTCCACCTCCCCAAACCAAGAAACAAACATGACCCACTTTGATGAATCAGGAGTCCTAATTGAAAGACACCTCCTGTTCAGCTATTGACTATGGATATGCAGGGGTTAAATATAATTCATAGGTGCTTGAGACAGGAAAGCTGGATTATACAGGCAGCAGACACACCACACAAAGCAAACAATTAGCAATGCACTGTAGCCTGAAATATGCTTGCTGCAGCATTTTCTCCAACAATCGCCCTTGTGTGGGGTCGACCTCTTCCCCGCCCCCAATCTAAGTCGTTTTCCCTTAGCATGTGAGCAGGACTAGTAATACTTTGGATTCTGAATCCTGAGTAGCTTCTCCCTCTCAGACCAAATTTAGCCACCAAACAGTTGGGTGTGTCCACCTGTCAGTTTTTTGAGCAAAATCTCCGATATAGTCAGAAGACTAGAGAGGAGTTGGGTAAGACCTCACTGAAAAGTGACAGATTAACAGGCAACACACATGAGCAAGGCTGAGAGGTCTGTTATACTCTGAACTCGGCTTTATCTTGAAGTCTTTGTACTTGATCTAGAGGTTTACAGAGGAAGGTCCCACCCATTTGATGCATTTTTTTTAAATACAAGAAATTGCCCCAAAATCTCACATTTCTGACTACTAATGTTGTGACAGAAAAAAATAAATCTTTCAAAACACTGATTATTTTAAAGCACTTATACCAGTCGCCCCCTCCCCACCCCCCTCCCCACCTTTTCTTTCTCCCTAGAGCAGATGTCTATTTCCATGGAAACCACAGCTAGGAACGAAGATGTTAGAACTCATGTAGATTTTTCATCTTTTTTAACGATGCCACTTGGCTTCTGGGTTTGTTGTTAGATGCCTTGTCCTGCCAGTCTCTGTGATAAGGACTTCCTGAGATTCCCCACTGCTGCTGGAGGCCTGAGGACGCTGGAGTCAGGTTTCTCCAAGAATGATCCTGTGAATAAAAATGGATTCAGGGCTTCCCCTGGTGGTCCAGTGGGTAAGGACACCGCCTTGCAGTGCAAGGGACGCCGGTTCGATCCCTGGCCTGGGAAGACCCCACGTGCCGTGGAGCGGCTGAACTGATGTGTCCAATCACCGAGCCGGAGCTCTGGAGCGCATGCCCCCAGAGCCGGCACTCTGCGACAACAGACGACACCGCGATGGGAGGCCCACAGGGGCCAAAGAACAAAGACGGATGAAAATAGAGAAATGAAAGACCAATAGAAGTGGCCCGCCCGCCCCCCTCCCTCCCCAACCCGACCCCTGCCCAAAATAAATAAATAAATAAATAAATCTTAAAAAAAAAAAAAAAAAAACGGATTCAGTGGGACTTTAGGGTGGGGCTGCCTTTCTGAGAACTAGACCACAGCTATTTATTGTCGACTCTTAAGAGTTTTCATGTACGAGCCTTGGAATTGGAAGAGTTTCCAACTGTAAGGAGAGAAAACAGCTTTGCCATCTCACTTTGGAGAGGGGCAGAAGCTCCCATCTTGAAAGCTTCCAAGAACTAACTTCAAAATCCACCTTCTCCTGAAGCGGCAGCAAGGGGTTAACGTCGCATCTTGGGATTGTCGGTCTTTGCCTATGAGACTTATTTTTGCCTATGAGAATTATTTTTGCCTCTGCTCAGATGGTTTGGTCGAATTGCTGTGGAGCAGGCTGTGACTATGGATTAACACAAAGTGAAGTTGAAATATGGCAGCCATCCAGCTTATTTGATCTGTGTAGACAGCTAAAGGAGAGCCCTTCAGGCTTCAAAGCCCCAAAGGATGTCTACGCTGATCAAACAAGTCGGGCTGTTGTCAGATCTGCTCTGTTCTTACAGAGCACCGGCAGCCTTTGTTCATCGTTGGTTCTGAGGCTGCAGGGTTGATTCCCACAGAGGCGCCACTGAGCTCCAAGGCTGCTCATGGGGCCTGTCCTTGGCAGAGGGTGTCGTGAGAGAGGTTTTCTCCTTGTCTCCAGCCTTGCTGTTCCCTTTGTCTCCGAATCCTTAGGCATTGTGCTCGAACACTCCCTTCTCTGTTCAAAACCTGTCTGTGAACTGTTATTTTATGTGCTTGTCTCCCCCACTAGACTACTAAGCCCAAGAAGGCAGGAGTTATGTCTTTGTCTCATCTGTAGTGCCTGCCCAGAGCGCAGGCTGGCCCGGAGGGTGAGGCCTGGATGTTTGCAGGTGACTTTAGGCAAGAACCACTTCCCTTATCCTCAGCTTCCACTTCTAAGGGGCTGGATACCTACCCCAGATAGAGAGGAAAGTAAAAAGTGAAGGTGTTAGTTACTTGGTGGTGTCTGACTCTTTGTGACCCCACGGACTGTAGCCCACCAAGATCCTCTGCCCATAGGATTCTCCAGGCAAAAATACGAGTGGATTGCCATTTCCTTCTCCAGGGCATCTTCCTGACCTAGGGATGGAACCCCGACTCCTGCATTACAGATGGATTTCTTACTATCTGAGCCACAAGGGAAGCCGGCTCACACGGGAAGACAGAGGGGGTGAGGGTTAAATGAGACAATGTATGTGAAAGTGCTCAGCACGATGCCTGGCCCATCTCAGGGCTCAGACTTGTTAACCACTATTGCTAGAGAAGTCTCTTGATTGCTATAGGCTTCTGAATAAATGAATGAATGATGACTTTCTCCTTTTGGTGGAAACCGTAGTCACTGGGTTCACTTTTCCCATGGGGTATTTTAATTTAACATTTTGAATATATAAGCACATTCACAGCATTTAGAATAAAGTATGAAAAGTTCTTCTCCCTCCTCTATCCCCATCTGCCAAATTTTCTACTCACCCTTCTACTTTAACCATTGTTATTAGTTTCCTGTGTATCCTAGAACTTCTTCATGTAAGCAACTTTGCTTACATGTATATAAGCAAATTTGTAGCTATGTGTTCTTTTTTTAAAAAAAAGATTTATTTATTTTATTATTTTGGTGGGGGTGGGGTGGGGAGGGAGGGGGCAGGCGGGCCACTTCTATTGGTCTTTCATTTCTCTATTTTCATCCATCTTTGTTCCTTGGCTCCTGTGGGCCTCCCATCACGGTGGCGTCTGTCTCTGCAGAGCACCGGCTCTGGGCGCATATGCTCCAGAGCTCTGACTCGGTAATTGGACACATCAGTCCAGCCGCTCCGCGGCACGTGGGATCTTCCCAGGCCAGGGATCGAACCGGCACCCCTTGCACTGCAAGGCGGTGTCCTTACCCACTGGACCACTAGGGGAAGCCCCATGTAGCTATGTATTCTTATTCCCCTCTTCATAAGAAAATGGCAGTCTATTGTAACTGTTCTGCCCTTAAGTTTTCTCACTTAGGAACACGTATCAGGGATCTTTTCCCTATTTATACAGGCATTTCCTGGATCTGGTATCCAAGGTATGAATGTTCCATAATATTGTTAACGAGTGCCCGATCCATGGCCTTTAGGTTAATATTTGCTATTTCAAACAATGCTGTGATGAACGAGCGAGTACAGATGGCATTTTCCATACAGGGAAGTATATCTGAGGGCTTCCCTGGTGGCTTGGATGCTAAAGAATCTGCCTGCAATGCAGGAGACCTGAGTTCCACCTTTTGGAAGATCCTCCTATCCCTGGGTTTGGGAAGACAGAGGGGGTGAGGGTTAAATGAGACAATGTATGTGAAAGTGCTCAGCACGATGCCTGGCCCATCTCAGGGCTCAGACTTGTTAACCACTATTGCTAGAGAAGTCTCTTGATTGCTATAGGCTTCTGAATAAATGAATGAATGATGACTTTCTCCTTTTGGTGGAAACCGTAGTCACTGGGTTCACTTTTCCCATGGGGTATTTTAATTTAACATTTTGAATATATAAGCACATTCACAGCATTTAGAATAAAGTATGAAAAGTTCTTCTCCCTCCTCTATCCCCATCTGCCAAATTTTCTACTCACCCTTCTACTTTAACCATTGTTATTAGTTTCCTGTGTATCCTAGAACTTCTTCATGTAAGCAACTTTGCTTACATGTATATAAGCAAATTTGTAGCTATGTGTTCTTTTTTTAAAAAAAAGATTTATTTATTTTATTATTTACTTTTGGGCGGGGGTTGGGTTGGGGAGGGAGGGGAGCGGGCGGGCCACTTCTATTGGTCTTTCATTTCTCTATTTTCATCCATCTTTGTTCCTTGGCTCCTGTGGGCCTCCCATCACGGTGGCGTCTGTCTCTGCAGAGCACCGGCTCTGGGCGCATATGCTCCAGAGCTCTGACTCGGTAATTGGACACATCAGTCCAGCCGCTCCGCGGCACGTGGGATCTTCCCAGGCCAGGGATCGAACCGGCACCCCTTGCACTGCAAGGCGGTGTCCTTACCCACTGGACCACTAGGGGAAGCCCCATGTAGCTATGTATTCTTATTCCCCTCTTCATAAGAAAATGGCAGTCTATTGTAACTGTTCTGCCCTTAAGTTTTCTCACTTAGGAACACGTATCAGGGATCTTTTCCCTATTTATACAGGCATTTCCTGGATCTGGTATCCAAGGTATGAATGTTCCATAATATTGTTAACGAGTGCCCGATCCATGGCCTTTAGGTTAATATTTGCTATTTCAAACAATGCTGTGATGAACGAGCGAGTACAGATGGCATTTTCCATACAGGGAAGTATATCTGAGGGCTTCCCTGGTGGCTTGGATGCTAAAGAATCTGCCTGCAATGCAGGAGACCTGAGTTCCATCCCTGGGTTTGGGAAGATCCTCTAGAGAAGAGAAAGACTACCCTCTCCAGTATTCTTGTCTGGAGAATTCCATGGACAGAGGAGCTTGGCAGGCTACAGTCAATGGGGTCACAATGAGTCAGACGTGACTGAGCGACTTTCACACAAGTATATCTGAAAGATATGTTCCTATAGTGGTATTGCTAGCTCAAAGAGCAAAGACATTGGTAAACTGGATCGCGCCAAACTGCCTTTCCTAGGAGCTGTACCAGTTCAACACCTACCATGTGGTGTTTTTACTCGTTATCTTAATTCATTCAAAAACGATTTGAAAGGCTTTGTCCCCAGAAACTTCAAGCTTTAAGGAAAAGGAGGGGGAGGATTAGAAATCCCAAGAAAGACGTGGCTGTCAGTTCTGTCTATGTTAATAACTGCTATAAATACCTGACAAGCAGCAGCCAGTCTTAGAACATCTCTGGTGCCTGTACTGTATCAGTGTCTCAGTCTTGTGGTAGAAGTATCTACAGGTGTCATCATGAGGTTGAAAGCTTTTGGAAGGCAGTTTCCTTTTCATAGCTGTATGATGCCTGCCAGTGGCTGGCATATATCTTATTTAATTAATCCTAAGAAGTATTTTGTTCTCACATTTCTGTATCTTTGAAATCAGTGTGCTTATAATTCATAAATACCATTTCATAATTGCTGACAGTGGGGCTTCCCTGATGGTCCAGTGGGTAAGGACACCGCCTTGCAGTGCAAGGGGCGCCAGTTCAATCCCTGGCCTGGGAAGATTCCACGTGCCACGGAGCGGCTGGACTGATGTGTCCAATTACTGAGTCAGAGCTCTGGAGTGCATGCGCCCAGAGCTGGTGCTCTGTGACAACAGAGGCCACCGCGATGGGAGGCCCACACGGGCCAAAGAACAAAGATGGATGAAAAATAGACAAATGAAAGACCAATAGAAGCGGCCCACCCGTTACCCCTTCCTCCCCACCCCCACAAAATAAATCAATAAATAAATGTTTTTTAAAAAATAAAGGACATTTGCAAATCAACAAAATGTGGCAAAGTACACACAAAAATGTATGAGTAGAATGGGGTCAAGACGTCGCTCCCATCTTCTCACTCTATGTTCTAACCTTTATCCTTCTTACTTAGGTCTAATGATTCCTTTCATGGGAATGCCTTTTTGACCCCCACTTCTCCCCCTAAGGGGAGAAATCATTCCCAACTGCCTAAAGGGCCCTTCTCATGGATGCCCCATAAGGCCCTCAAATCTGGCATGATCCACATTGAACTAACATCTCCCCACCAACCATATCTCACTTCTCCATTCTGCTAGAGCCTTTGCTAGGCTTTCGTCCTTCAGGCCTAAAAGTTCCATCAAACTTAATTCTTCTAGGATTTCCCTGGTGGTCCGGTAGTTAAGAATCCACCTCCCAATGCAGAGCACGCAGGTTTGATCCCCAATTAGGGAACTAAGATCTCACATGCTGCAGAGTGACTAAGCCTGCATGTGGCAGCTAGAAAGAAGCTCTCACGAGCTGCAACTAGAGGATCCTGTCTGCCACAGCAAAGACTCAGTACGACCAAAAAGCTTTAAAAAATTAAAAAACCACAAATAGACTTCCCTGGTGGTCCAATTGTTGGAAATCAACCTGCCAATGCAGGGGACACGGGTTCTATCCCTGATCTGGGAAGATCCCACATGCCCTGGGGCAACAAAGCCCACACACCACAACTACTGAAGCCCATGCACCTAGAGTCCACGCTCTGCAACAAAAAAGCCACCACAATGAGAAGCCTGCACACCACAACTAGAGAGCAACCCCTCCTCACCACAGCTAGGAAAAGCCTGCACCCAGCCAGAAAAAAGACACTCAACTCTTCCCTCTTTCTGTAAGTTTCTACTTATAGAAACAGAATTTTCTAGTAAAATGGAACCTTTAAAATGATCGTAGCTATAAGAATAAAGCTGGAGGACTCATAATTCTTGATTTTGAAGCTTGCTATAAAGTTACAGTGTGGTACTGGCAGAAAGACAGACATATAGACCAACAGAATAGAACTGAGAGCCTAGATATACGATGAGGTGATTTTTGACAATGGTGATAAGACCCATTCAATGGAGGAAAGGACAATCTTTTCAACAAATCAGTGCTGGGAAAACTGGGTAGTCACACGCAAAGAAATGAAGTTGGTCTCTTACCTCACACCATATACAGAAATTAACACAAAATGGATCAAAGATCTAAATATAAAACCTAAAGCTATAAAACTCTTAGAAGAAAACAGGAAAAAAAGCCTCAAGATGTTGGATTTGGCAATGATTTCTTAGATGTGACACCAGGCAACAAAAGAAAAACACAGACAAATTGATCTTTGGGAAAATTTAAGATTTTGTGCACCAAAATACAATATCCACAGAGAAGAAAGGCAACCCATAGAATGTAAGACAGTACTTACAAATTATACATCTGATAAGGGATTAATATCACACTGAAGGCATTATGCTAAGTGAAATAAATCACACAAAGAAAGACATATGTTTTTACTTGTAATGAAGAATTTAAGACAAAATAAACCCCCACCCCCAAAAAACAAGCTCACAGGTACAGAGAAAATTTTGGTAGCTGCTAGAGTGGAGAATGGGGTAGTGGGTGAAACGGGTGTAGGGGGCCAAAAGGTATAAACTTCCAATTATAAAATAAGCAAGTCATGAAGATGTAAGGTACAACATGTGCCTATAGTTTATAATACTGCATTGCCTACTTCAAAGTTGCTAAGAAAGTAAACCTTAAAAAAAAAAAAAAGTGTTTATCACAGAAGAAAAATGTTTATAACATGTAGAGTGGCAGATGTTAATTAGATATTACTCTGGTAATAATTTTTCTACATACAAATATCCAAATCATGTTGCATACTTAAAACTAACATAATGTTAGTTGTTAGTTATACCCCAATGAAGTTTAAAAGAAGAAAATGGGCAAAATATTTGAACAGGTGTTCCTCCCCAAAAGATAAACACATGGCAAATAAGCAGCATCACTAATCATTAGGCAAATGCAACTCAAAATTAGGATGGCTATTATTTAAAAAAAAAAAAAACAAACAGTAAATAACAAGTGTTAGTAAGAGGGTGGAGAAATTGGAACCCTTGTGCACTGTTGGTGAGACGGTAAGATGGTACAGTCGCTATGGAAAACAGTATGGAGGCTCATTATAAAATTTAAAATGGAACTATTACGGACTTTCTTGGTGGTAAAGTGAATAAGAATCCACCTGCAAATGCAGGGAACAGAGGTTTGATCCCTGGTCCAGGAAGATTCCACATTCCGTGGAGCAACAAAAGTCCACGTTCTGCAGCTACTGAATCTGCATGCTGCAAGCACTGAAGCCTACACTCCTAGAGCCTGTGCTCCACAAGAAGAGAAGCCACCACAATGAGAATTCCATGCACTACAACAAAGAGTAAGTAGCCCCTGGGAACCCTCTTGAACTGTTGGTGCGAATATAAACTGATACAGCCACTATGGAAGACAGTATGGAGATTCCTTTAAAAACTGGGAATAAAACCACCATATGACCCAGCAATTCCACTACTAAGCATATACTCTGAGGACACCAAAATTAAAAGAGACACATGTACCCCGATGTTCATTGCAGCACTGTTTACAATAGCTAAAACATGGAAGCAACCTAGATGTCCATCAACAGATGAGTGGATAAACAAACTGTGGTACAAACTCACAGTGGGGGTTTTTTTTAAAAACAACAAATTTATTGATACTGGAGAAAAAACAGGTGTGGGGCCAAGGTATAAACTTCCAATTATAAAATAAGCAAGTCATGAAGATGTAAGGTACAACATGTGCCTATAGTTTATAATACTGCATTGCCTACTTCAAAGTTGCTAAGAAAGTAAACCTTAAAAAAAAAAAAAAGTGTTTATCACAGAAGAAAAATGTTTATAACATGTAGAGTGGCAGATGTTAATTAGATATTACTCTGGTAATAATTTTTCTACATACAAATATCCAAATCATGTTGCATACTTAAAACTAACATAATGTTAGTTGTTAGTTATACCCCAATGAAGTTTAAAAGAAGAAAATGGGCAAAATATTTGAACAGGTGTTCCTCCCCAAAAGATAAACACATGGCAAATAAGCAGCATCACTAATCATTAGGCAAATGCAACTCAAAATTAGGATGGCTATTATTTAAAAAAAAAAAAAACAAACAGTAAATAACAAGTGTTAGTAAGAGGGTGGAGAAATTGGAACCCTTGTGCACTGTTGGTGAGACGGTAAGATGGTACAGTCGCTATGGAAAACAGTATGGAGGCTCATTATAAAATTTAAAATGGAACTATTACGGACTTTCTTGGTGGTAAAGTGAATAAGAATCCACCTGCAAATGCAGGGAACAGAGGTTTGATCCCTGGTCCAGGAAGATTCCACATTCCGTGGAGCAACAAAAGTCCACGTTCTGCAGCTACTGAATCTGCATGCTGCAAGCACTGAAGCCTACACTCCTAGAGCCTGTGCTCCACAAGAAGAGAAGCCACCACAATGAGAATTCCATGCACTACAACAAAGAGTAAGTAGCCCCTGGGAACCCTCTTGAACTGTTGGTGCGAATATAAACTGATACAGCCACTATGGAAGACAGTATGGAGATTCCTTTAAAAACTGGGAATAAAACCACCATATGACCCAGCAATTCCACTACTAAGCATATACTCTGAGGACACCAAAATTAAAAGAGACACATGTACCCCGATGTTCATTGCAGCACTGTTTACAATAGCTAAAACATGGAAGCAACCTAGATGTCCATCAACAGATGAGTGGATAAACAAACTGTGGTACAAACTCACAGTGGAATATTATTCATCCATGAAAAGGAACACATGTGAGTCAGTTCTAATGAGGTATCCAGATGAACCTAAAGCCTATTATACAGAGTGAAGTTAATCAGAAAGAGAAAAATAAATATTGTATACTAACATATATATAATGGAATCTAGAAACACGATGCTCTCAAATTTATTTGCAAGACAGAAACAGGGGAACAACATAGAGAACAGACCTATGGACATGGAGGGGGGAAGGAGAGGGTGAGTTGTATGGAGAGAGTAACATGGAAACTTATCTCACCATATGTAAAATAGATAGTCAATGGGAATTTGCCATATAATTCAGGGAACCCAATCAGGGGCTGTGTAACAACCTGGAGGAGGGGATGGGGAGGGAGACGGGAGGGAGATTCAAGAGGCAGGGGGCATATGTATCTCTATGCCTGATTCATGTTGATATTTGACAGAAAACAAAATTCTGTAAAGCAATTATCCTTCAAATAAAAAATAATAAATGTCAAAAAAAGAGTAGCCCCTGCTCACTAGAGAAAGTCCACGCTCAGCTATGAAGACCCAAAACAGCCAAAAAAAAAAAAAAAGGCGGAACTAAGTACAGTTCTGGGAATACACACCAAATAATTGAAGACAGAGTCTTAAAGTGAGATTTGTACATCTATGTTCACAGCAGCACTATTCACAATAGCTAACACATGTACCAACTCAAATATCCATTGATGGACGGTTAAGCAGAATGCGATATATACATACAATGAAATATTCAGCTTTTAAAAGGAACGAAATTCTAACATATGCTACAACATGGATAAACCTTGAGAATATCATGCTAAGTGAAATCAGTCAGTCACAAAAAGACAAATTCTGTTTGATTCTACTTTCACGGAATACTTCAGCTCAGTTCAGTCATTCAGTCGTGGCTGGCTCTGTGACCCCATGGACTGTGGCACTCTAGGCTTTCTTGTCCTTCATCATCTCCTGGAGCTTGTTCAAACTCATATCCATTGACTTACTGATGCCATCCAGAGTAGGCTAAACCTTAGAGCTAGAAAGTAGAAGTATGGTTGCCAGGAGCTGGCAAGGGGGAGGGTGAAAGGGGAGCTATTGTTTAAAGGGGATAGCGTTTCAGGGGCTTTAAGTTTTTCTTTCTTTCTTTTTTTTTTTTTGGCCATTTCTATTGGTCTTCCATTTGTTTATTTTCATCCATCTTTGTTCTTTGGCCTGTGTGGGCCTCCCATTGCAGTGGCCTCTCTCGTTGCTGAGCACCGGCTCTGGGCGCATGCGCTCCAGAGCTCCAGCTCCATAGTTGGACACATCGGTCCAGCCACTCCGTAGCACATGGGATCTTCCCAGGCCAGGGATTGAACTGGCACCCCTTGCACTGCAAGGCAGTGTCTTTACCCACTGGACCACCAGGGAAACCCAGAGTTTCAGTTTTATAAGGTGGCAGAAGTTAAGGAGATGGACGGTGCTGATGGTTGCCTAACATTATGAATGTATTTAATATCACTGAACTGTCTCCTTTAAAACAGTTATGATGGAGGACTTCCCTGGTGGTCCAGTGGTTAAGACTCTGTGTTCCCAAAGCAGGGAGCCTGGGTTCAATCCCTAATTGAGGAACTGGATCCCATATGCTGCAACTAAGACCTAGTGGAGCCAAATAAATAAATAATTTTTTTTAAGTGCTATGATGGGACATTATATGTTATATATGTATTTTACTACAGTGAAAAAATTTGAAAACAATGAAAATAGCCAACATACTCATAGACTACTTACCGCATGGAAGACACTGATCTAAACACTCCATGTGTGTTAACTCATGTTAATCCTCAGAAGAATCTTAAGAGATTTATTATATTAATTGTAAAGATGAGTGAAGATGATCAGTTGTACCTAAGGGCTTTTCATAGGACTCAGAACTTTCAGAACTACAATGGTGAAAGCCCCAGGCAAATCCTGGTATGTCAGCCCCTCTAAAAAAAAAAATCCTGAGCCACAAAGAGGCAGTATCTTCTTACACAGGTCAACATGTCCTAGGTTCTGTACTTCCAAGGGCTTCACTCTGACCCTCTTCCAGTTGTGCTCATTTTCATAGGCAAGGAGTCCCATGAGTCCTAGAAGCCTAGACATTCTTCTAGACCACACTGTGGGAACCAGGACTCCAGAATTCCCTGTCTAAATAGCCAGGGTCCACTTTGAGCAACTGTACCAGCCCCTTCCCTGGGTCTATTTTCCCAAGGGCAAACTTCCCTGCCAGTGAGTACACCCTATGCCTAGGGCTGGTTACTCAAAAAAGGTATGGATACAGCCTGGCCAGGTGAGCTGGGGTGTGGTGGGGGATGCACGGGAACCAGAAATAGGAAGAGAAGGGATCTAGCTCAGCCACATTCTGACGGAAACTCGAAGGGACTCAAAACTGGTTTCTAGGTTACTCTAGAGGTATATTTGTCAAAGTACTGGGTTGGCCAAAAGGTTCGGTTGGGCTTTTCCATACCACCTTACGGTAAAATGCAAATAAACTTTTTGGCCAACTCAATACAAAGGCAAAACCTATATTTTAAAGAATATGTAGTTTCTTAGCTTTACTTACTACTCTTGAATGCTTAGACATAAGATATGTGGGCTTCTCTTTTATATTCCTGCCTTGGCTCTGGCAAATGTTAGCACCAAATGTACCTGCAAAGAGATTAAGTCACTTAACCAACTAGGCCACAGGAAAGCACAGAAGTTTTTCAGTACGGTTCCAAGTCTGTGCTTTCAGCTATCACTCTGAACTGTTTTATCAGCCTAGACCTATTATTTAACAATGGGAGAGAAAAGCGCAGAGAATTTTAGACATTTGTCCAAGGTCACACAACTAACTGAAGTCCCAGCAGGAATTTGAATCTGTGCTTTTTTTTTTTTTCAATTTATTTTTTTGCTACATTGAGTCTTCGTTGCTGTGCACAGGTTTTCTCTAGTTGCAGAGAGCGGGGGATACTCCCTAGTGGTGGCCCACGAGTTTCAAATTGCAGTGGCCTGTCTTGTGGAGCATGGGCTCTAGGGTGCGTGCACTTCCGTGGTTTCTGTAGGTGGGCTCAATACTTGCAGCTCATGGATTTCAGAACTCAGGCTCCAAAGGTGTGGAGCATGGGCCTACCGGTCCTGAGGCAAGTGGGATCTATGTTTTAAGTGATGCTGCAGGTACTGTTCAGTTATTACGTGTGTGAGCTTGGTTATGTGACTCCTTCTTTCGGAGCCCGTGTCTCATCATCTGTGAAATGGAGAGAATATCCCAACTTCATAGGGTTGTTGTCAAGACTAAATGAAATTACAGATGTAAACTATCTAGCATTGTGTCTGATGCTGATAAACCTTCACTAAGGGACAATTGTCATAAGCACAGCTCTGTTGCACCACTTTTCTGACTGAAAACACTTGATGAATTAAACTTGGGGCATGCTGTACGAGCAAAACAAAAATTCCTAAAGCCTAAAAAAAAAAAAATTGATGATTCCCTTGAATTATAGCCCAAGAGTCCTCTGCATGGCATTTGGGAACCTCCATGAGGTCACTGCAGCCTACCTCAAGGTCAGGTAAACCTTGAGACTCTTGCTGTATTTGAAGACCTGTCATCCCCAAAAGGGATGGTCATAGGGAAGCCAGTTAAGATGCATGGGAGAACTCTGTGGTCACTGAACTCAGCTAGCAATAGAATGGATGTCTTAAAGAATGAATAAGAGTCTGGCTAGAAGTGTCCAGAGACTTGTAAGCCAGCCACTGAGATGGTGAAGAAGGATTCTTGCATTAAGATGAAGGTGACCTGGCAAACCACTCCAGTATTCTTGCCTGGAGAATCCCATGGGCAGAGGAGCCTGGTGGGCCACACAGTCCTTGGGGTCACAAAGAGTCAGACATGACTGAGTGTCTGAACCTATTATATTATTCCAGGGCTTTATGAGTTACGCCGGGCATAGCCTTTTGGGTTCTGAGACCTATTATTTAACAAAAAGCGAGTTTGCACAAGGTTGCCCAGCAGGAATTTGAATCTGTGCTTTTTTTTCGATTTATTTTTTTGCTACATTGAGTCTTCGTTGCTGTGCACAGGTTTTCTCTAGTTGCAGAGAGCGGGGGATACTCCCTAGTGGTGGCCCACGAGTTTCAAATTGCAGTGGCCTGTCTTGTGGAGCATGGGCTCTAGGGTGCGTGCACTTCCGTGGTTTCTGTAGGTGGGCTCAATACTTGCAGCTCATGGATTTCAGAACTCAGGCTCCAAAGGTGTGGAGCATGGGCCTACCGGTCCTGAGGCAAGTGGGATCTATGTTTTAAGTGATGCTGCAGGTACTGTTCAGTTATTACGTGTGTGAGCTTGGTTATGTGACTCCTTCTTTCGGAGCCCGTGTCTCATCATCTGTGAAATGGAGAGAATATCCCAACTTCATAGGGTTGTTGTCAAGACTAAATGAAATTACAGATGTAAACTATCTAGCATTGTGTCTGATGCTGATAAACCTTCACTAAGGGACAATTGTCATAAGCACAGCTCTGTTGCACCACTTTTCTGACTGAAAACACTTGATGAATTAAACTTGGGGCATGCTGTACGAGCAAAACAAAAATTCCTAAAGCCTAAAAAAAAAAAAAATTGATGATTCCCTTGAATTATAGCCCAAGAGTCCTCTGCATGGCATTTGGGAACCTCCATGAGGTCACTGCAGCCTACCTCAAGGTCAGGTAAACCTTGAGACTCTTGCTGTATTTGAAGACCTGTCATCCCCAAAAGGGATGGTCATAGGGAAGCCAGTTAAGATGCATGGGAGAACTCTGTGGTCACTGAACTCAGCTAGCAATAGAATGGATGTCTTAAAGAATGAATAAGAGTCTGGCTAGAAGTGTCCAGAGACTTGTAAGCCAGCCACTGAGATGGTGAAGAAGGATTCTTGCATTAAGATGAAGGTGACCTGGCAAACCACTCCAGTATTCTTGCCTGGAGAATCCCATGGGCAGAGGAGCCTGGTGGGCCACACAGTCCTTGGGGTCACAAAGAGTCAGACATGACTGAGTGTCTGAACCTATTATATTATTCCAGGGCTTTATGAGTTACGCCGGGCATAGCCTTTTGGGTTCTGCACAAGGCCCTACACTGGGACTGGATGATTCCTCCCACTGGCTGACAGCCCTCCCAAGTCAAGTCAGCTTAGATTCCTTTGCTAGGAAGTCCCAGTGGCACAAGCCTGACATGAAACTGGAGTGAGAGCGAACCCAGTATGACGTGCCACGTACACCCTTTACCTGGCCAGAGTGAATTGGTCCAGTGCTCGAGAAAAAAAAAAGATGAAGGTGGCCTCCCTTTGGGCTTTAAGATTCTTTTTAAATGAGATGGGGAAAGGCATGTGATATTAAGCTAAGTGAAACGAATGAACAAAGACTACCCAACTGTGTATTGAATATGAGCTCCACTACAAGGGACAAAATATAATGAAGGAGGGCTTCCCTGGTGGTCCAGTGTGTAAGGACACTTCCTTGCAGTGCAAGGGGCGCCGGTTCTATCCCTGGCCTGGAAAGATCCCACGTGCGGCGGAGCGGCTGGACTGATGTGTCCAATTACCGAGTCAGAGCTCTGGAGCGCACGCGCCCAGAGCTGGTGCTCTGCGACAACAGAGGCCACCGCAATGGGAGGCCCACACGGGCCAAAGAACAAGGATGGATGAAAATGGACAAACGAAAGACCAATAGAAGTGGCCCGCCTGCTCCCCTCCCTCCCCACCCCACTCCCACGAAAATAAATAAATAAATAAATCTTTAAATATATATATATATATATAATGAAGGAAACACACCAAAATATTTGTTCTGGAGGCAGTACAACACTTGCGTTTAGTCTTCTTTGTACTCGACTGGATTTTCCAACGTTCTTGCAGTGAACATACATTCCTTTTTATTTTTTTGTCTCTAAGTCATCATTTATTTTCATCCGTCTTTATTCTTTGACATGTATGGGCCTCCCATTGCAGTGACCTCTCTCATTGCAGTGACCTCTCTCATTGCTGAGCACCACCTCTGGGTTCATGCACTCCAGAGCACTGGCTCATAATTGGACACACTCATCCAGCCATTCTGCGGGACATGGGATCTTCCCAGGCCAGGGATTGTACTGGTGCCTCTTGCATTGCAAGGCGGACTCTTTACCCACTGGACCACCAGGGAAGCCCCATATATTCCTTTCGTTAATAATAAAACAATTAGGGCTTCCCTGGTGGTCCAGTGGGTAAGGACACCGCCTTGCAGTCCAAGGCGCTGGTTCAATCCCTGGCCTGGGAAAATCCCACATGCCACGGAGCGGCTGGACTGATGTGTTCAATTACCAAGCTGGAGCTCTAGAGCGCATGCGCCCAGAGCCAGTGCTCTGCGACAACAGAGGCCACCGTGATGGGAGGCCCACACGGGCCAAAGAACAAATATGGATGAAAATAGATAAATGAAAGACCAATAGAAGTGGCCCGCCTGCCCCCCTCCCTCCCCACCCCTGCCGAAATAAATAAATAAATAAATGTTAAAAAAAAAAACTTATTTAAAAGAAAATAATAAAACAATTATATCTTAAAAATAGAAAACAGTTTTGTCCTCCTCACTGAGCTTAGGTCCCCGAATGTCACTAAGACCTATCCCCCAAGTTTCAGTTTTATTGGACTCTTCCCAGCTCTTTAAGAAGTCACACACCTACATGTTTCGCTGACACCAACCCTCAGCCTTGAGTCCTTGGCTTTTGTCTATACTGAAATTCACTCCGCATCAATGTTTCTGATCGCCACACCCGCTCCTGGTATTGTAGATATCCGTGTTTACATTTGTCGCTGTCACTAGAGTAGGCTCCTTCGGGACAGGATTGTGTATGGTTTTGTCTCTGTGTCCCTCCAGTGCCATGAAAATAAATAAATAAATAAATCTTTAAATATATATATATATATATAATGAAGGAAACACACCAAAATATTTGTTCTGGAGGCAGTACAACACTTGCGTTTAGTCTTCTTTGTACTCGACTGGATTTTCCAACGTTCTTGCAGTGAACATACATTCCTTTTTATTTTTTTGTCTCTAAGTCATCATTTATTTTCATCCGTCTTTATTCTTTGACATGTATGGGCCTCCCATTGCAGTGACCTCTCTCATTGCAGTGACCTCTCTCATTGCTGAGCACCACCTCTGGGTTCATGCACTCCAGAGCACTGGCTCATAATTGGACACACTCATCCAGCCATTCTGCGGGACATGGGATCTTCCCAGGCCAGGGATTGTACTGGTGCCTCTTGCATTGCAAGGCGGACTCTTTACCCACTGGACCACCAGGGAAGCCCCATATATTCCTTTCGTTAATAATAAAACAATTAGGGCTTCCCTGGTGGTCCAGTGGGTAAGGACACCGCCTTGCAGTCCAAGGGGCGCTGGTTCAATCCCTGGCCTGGGAAAATCCCACATGCCACGGAGCGGCTGGACTGATGTGTTCAATTACCAAGCTGGAGCTCTAGAGCGCATGCGCCCAGAGCCAGTGCTCTGCGACAACAGAGGCCACCGTGATGGGAGGCCCACACGGGCCAAAGAACAAATATGGATGAAAATAGATAAATGAAAGACCAATAGAAGTGGCCCGCCTGCCCCCCTCCCTCCCCACCCCTGCCGAAATAAATAAATAAATAAATGTTAAAAAAAAAAACTTATTTAAAAGAAAATAATAAAACAATTATATCTTAAAAATAGAAAACAGTTTTGTCCTCCTCACTGAGCTTAGGTCCCCGAATGTCACTAAGACCTATCCCCCAAGTTTCAGTTTTATTGGACTCTTCCCAGCTCTTTAAGAAGTCACACACCTACATGTTTCGCTGACACCAACCCTCAGCCTTGAGTCCTTGGCTTTTGTCTATACTGAAATTCACTCCGCATCAATGTTTCTGATCGCCACACCCTCTCCTGGTATTGTAGATATCCATGTTTACATTTGTCGCTGTCACTAGAGTAGGCTCCTTCGGGACAGGATTGTGTATGGTTTTGTCTCTGTGTCCCTCCAGTGCCATGAATGGACACTTGGCACATGTCAGTCATCTGGCTGATGTCTTTTTGGCCATTAGACAACACTCGGGGCTCAGGGTCAGCCAGCACATAACTAAGAGGATATTCTGCACCGGTGCTATCACAAGTGGGAACAAGTGAAAGTTGTTCCATCGTGTCCGAATCTTGCGACCCCATAGACCATAGTCAACCAGGCTTCTCTGTCCATGGAACTCTCCAGGCAAGAATTCTGGAGTGGGTAGCCGTTTTCTTCTCCAGGGTTCTTCCCAACCCAGGGATCGAACCCTGGTCTCCCGCATTGCAGGTGGATTCTTTACCATCTGAGCCACCAGGGAAGCCCCAGAGACATTAAAATATATACACATTCGGGCTTCCCCTGGTGGTCCAGTGGGTAAGGACACCGCCTTGCAGTGCAAGGGGCGCTGGTTCCATCCCTGGCCTGGGAAGATCCCACGTGCCGCGGAGCGGCTGGACTGATGTGTCCAATTACCGAGCCAGAGCTCTGGGGCGCATGCGCTCACAGCCGGCGCCTGCAGCGACAGACGCCACCACGATGGGAAGCCCACAGGAGCCAAGGAACAACGATAGATGAAAATAGAGAAATGAAAGACCAATAGAAGTGGCCCGCCCTCCCTCCCTCCCCAACCCCCGCCCAAAAATAAATAATAATAAAAATAAATAAATAATAAAAAGAAATATTGAGAAGAAAATCTTTAAAAAATATATATATACACATTTAATTTATTTTTAAGCTGTTAATTTTGAAGTCATCTATTTCAGAGAGTTGCAAAAGTGGTACACAGAATTCCCATAGACCCTTCAGCCAGCTCCCGTTAACAATCGTATGTAATTGTGGTACATTTATCCAAGCTAAAACATTAAAACTGGTACAATGCTATTGCACAGCCCCAAGTTCTTTATTGGACTCTTCCCAGCTCTTTAAGAAGTCACACACCTACATGTTTCGCTAAAGCCTTGAGTCCTTGGCTTTTGTCTATACTGAAATTCACTCGCATCAATGTTTCTGATCGCCACACCCTCTCCTGGTATTGTAGATATCCATGTTTACATTTGTCGCTGTCACTAGAGTAGGCTCCTTCGGGACAGGATTGTGTATGGTTTTGTCTCTGTGTCCCTCCAGTGCCATGAATGGACACTTGGCACATGTCAGTCATCTGGCTGATGTCTTTTTGGCCATTAGACAACACTCGGGGCTCAGGGTCAGCCAGCACATAACTAAGAGGATATTCTGCACCGGTGCTATCACAAGTGGGAACAAGTGAAAGTTGTTCCATCGTGTCCGAATCTTGCGACCCCATAGACCATAGTCAACCAGGCTTCTCTGTCCATGGAACTCTCCAGGCAAGAATTCTGGAGTGGGTAGCCGTTTTCTTCTCCAGGGGTTCTTCCCAACCCAGGGATCGAACCCTGGTCTCCCGCATTGCAGGTGGATTCTTTACCATCTGAGCCACCAGGGAAGCCCCAGAGACATTAAAATATATACACATTCGGGCTTCCCCTGGTGGTCCAGTGGGTAAGGACACCGCCTTGCAGTGCAAGGGGCGCTGGTTCCATCCCTGGCCTGGGAAGATCCCACGTGCCGCGGAGCGGCTGGACTGATGTGTCCAATTACCGAGCCAGAGCTCTGGGGCGCATGCGCCCAGAGCCGGCGCCCTGCAGCGACAGATGCCACCACGATGGGAAGCCCACAGGAGCCAAGGAACAAAGATGGATGAAAATAGAGAAATGAAAGACCAATAGAAGTGGCCCGCCCGCTCCCCTCCCTCCCCAACCCCCGCCCAAAAATAAATAATAATAAAAATAAATAAATAATAAAAAGAAATATTGAGAAGAAAATCTTTAAAAAATATATATATACACATTTAATTTATTTTTAAGCTGTTAATTTTGAAGTCATCTATTTCCAGAGAGTTGCAAAAGTGGTACACAGAATTCCCATAGACCCTTCAGCCAGCTCCCCGCTACGTTAACAATCGTATGTAATTGTGGTACATTTATCCAAGCTAAAACATTAAAACTGGTACAATGCTATTGACTAAATGGCTAGCTTTAACTGGATCCCCTGGTTTCCCACTGGGGTTCTTTCTGTGTTCCAGGATCCTATTCAGGATACCACCTTGCATGTGGCATCCTGTTACCTAAGTTGTTGACCTTTCTTTTACTGGGGAGGCTGGAGGTGGAGGTTGGGATGCGGGGGTGGATTGCTTTCTATTGTTTCTTCCAGTCCTTTTCCAAATAATCAAAATGAGCAAGAAAGATGGCGTGGGGATGGTGAGGGAGCAGCACTTGGCCTCTGTTGGGCTCCTGGGGCTTCAAACAGGCAAACGGCCGCAAGGATGATTTTCACTTTAGATCTAGTCTTTTTCTTGAATGGACACACGTGAGTCTAAAAATGGCATTACTTTTAATTCATTAAATTTCTGAGCCATTCCATAGCCCATTTTCCCGTAGCCTGGCACAAAACACGTTCCCAGTCACTTAGAAAAACTTCCAAGCAGTTGGCATTTATTGGCAATGTTTGCAATTCAGTGAGAACAGAGGTTACAGCTGTCACCGGAAGTTGAAACCAAGGCTGCTGAGATCACACCCACCCGGAGGCTGGGCGAAAGTGTACACTGAGTTGAATTCAAGCCTGGAAGGTGGGGGTGGCCGGGATGTCAGATGGAGAAGGGTGGGATGCTGTGTAAGAGAAAACACCCAAGTGAAAGAAAGACACCGTTCCCCTGGGTCTCTGGAACTCAGAGCTGATTTCCAGCCTTTCTGGGTTTACTGCTAAGCCCTTTTGTCGGTGAATGAGCACCAGCACTGCTGTACACTCAGGACTGTCCCTTCCCCCCACTTTACTGGGTCACCACAGACCACCTCCTAGATGGTCTTCAGTCTGCCCCCTACCTCGAACTCATTCCCAGCAAGGGCACTTAACAAACTACTGGAAAAGCGGGGGTATGACTTTCCCGGGGTTGCCTTGACAAAGTACACAAGCTGGGTGGCTTAAACAACAGAAATGGATTTTAGCTCATGGTTCCAGGGCTCAGAAGTGCAAAAGCAAGATGATAGCAGGTTACTTCTGAGGACTCTCTTCTAGCTTCCGGTGGCCTCAGCTGTTGCTCGGCTTATAGACAGCACCCCCACCCCAAGCCTGCATCCTCATATCTTCTTCTATGTGCATCTGTCTGTGTTCAAATTTCCCCTTTATATAAGGATAACAGTTGCACCGGATTAAGGCCCACCCCAGGGACTTGTCTGGTGGTCCAGCAGTTAAGAACCCACCTTTAAATGCAGGGGATAGGGGTTTGATTCCTGGTCCCGAAACTAAGATCTCACAAGTCACAGGGCAGCTAAGGCAGCCCATGGGCCGCAGCTGCTGGAGGCCGTGCACTCTAGAGCTCCACTCTGCAACAAGAGAAGCCCCAGGCACCGCAACTGGAAGGAAGCCTGTGAGCCGCAGTGAAGACTCCACGCCACCAAAAACAAAAATCCTATCCTGAAGACCTCATCTTCACTTGATCATCCAAACAGACCCAATTATTTTCCAAGGGGGGACCCAATTCAATTCATAACAGAAAACTTCCACCCAGCTTTGGCTGAAGGCTATCCTAGAACAATATGTGGCTGGAGAAACTGGAATTTAGACTTTCTTATGAAATCTTACAGCTGTCACCGGAAGTTGAAACCAAGGCTGCTGAGATCACACCCACCCGGAGGCTGGGCGAAAGTGTACACTGAGTTGAATTCAAGCCTGGAAGGTGGGGGTGGCCGGGATGTCAGATGGAGAAGGGTGGGATGCTGTGTAAGAGAAAACACCCAAGTGAAAGAAAGACACCGTTCCCCTGGGTCTCTGGAACTCAGAGCTGATTTCCAGCCTTTCTGGGTTTACTGCTAAGCCCTTTTGTCGGTGAATGAGCACCAGCACTGCTGTACACTCAGGACTGTCCCTTCCCCCCACTTTACTGGGTCACCACAGACCACCTCCTAGATGGTCTTCAGTCTGCCCCCTACCTCGAACTCATTCCCAGCAAGGGCACTTAACAAACTACTGGAAAAGCGGGGGTATGACTTTCCCGGGGTTGCCTTGACAAAGTACACAAGCTGGGTGGCTTAAACAACAGAAATGGATTTTAGCTCATGGTTCCAGGGCTCAGAAGTGCAAAAGCAAGATGATAGCAGGTTACTTCTGAGGACTCTCTTCTAGCTTCCGGTGGCCTCAGCTGTTGCTCGGCTTATAGACAGCACCCCCACCCCAAGCCTGCATCCTCATATCTTCTTCTATGTGCATCTGTCTGTGTTCAAATTTCCCCTTTATATAAGGATAACAGTTGCACCGGATTAAGGCCCACCCCAGGGACTTGTCTGGTGGTCCAGCAGTTAAGAACCCACCTTTAAATGCAGGGGATAGGGGTTTGATTCCTGGTCCCGAAACTAAGATCTCACAAGTCACAGGGCAGCTAAGGCAGCCCATGGGCCGCAGCTGCTGGAGGCCGTGCACTCTAGAGCTCCACTCTGCAACAAGAGAAGCCCCAGGCACCGCAACTGGAAGGAAGCCTGTGAGCCGCAGTGAAGACTCAGCGCAGCCAAAAAAAAAAATCCTATCCTGAAGACCTCATCTTCACTTGATCATCCAAACAGACCCAATTATTTTCCAAGGGGGGACCCAATTCAATTCATAACAGAAAACTTCCACCCAGCTTTGGCTGAAGGCTATCCTAGAACAATATGTGGCTGGAGAAACTGGAATTTAGACTTTCTTATGAAATCTCCTGATTTTTAAATGTCTGCATCTAATTAAATGTAAGTAAACTGTTTCTAGGGTTTCCCAGGTGCTGCAAGAAAAACTCCTTCTAGAAAAAACCTGGTGGAGCAAGTGGATAAAAAAAAAAAAAAAAAAAAAACCCTTCTAGAACAGTGGGTGAGAGGCGTAAAGGAAGTAGCTTGAAGGCCTGTACTATCACATGTGAGATAGCTATAGTCATTGCTCTGTGAGAAAAGCAGATCCTTCACGGGTGCTGTATGACGGTTTGGAGGGGTGGGATGGGAGGGATATACATATAACTAATCTGAGAACATACATATCTGTAAACAACAAAACTCTGTAAAAGTTAAAAGTAAAATAAAAGTTTTTTAAAAAAAAGAAACAATCATACTTAGCGCACACACACACACACACACACACAAAACCCTTCTAAATGCCGGTTTGATCCCAGGGTTGGAAAGATCCGATGGAGGAGAGCCCAACTCAGTTATTCTTGCCTGGAGAATCCCATAGACAGAGGCACCTGGAGGGTCTAGTCCAAGGGGTCACAGAGAGTCGAACATGATTGAAGCAATTTAGCATGCCCGCAAACTGTTTCTAAAACCATAATTGCCCAAAGCAAGTCAACTTCTAGTCCACTGTCACCAAAGGGTTCTCTCTAAAAGTCTGATCCCATCCTTCCCTTTAACGCTGGGTGTATGGCATTAAGACCAAGTTCATTAGCCTGGCACAGAGGGCTCTATGCAATCCACTCTTTCCCGTCTCTGCAGGATCTTTTCCTACCATTGTTCTTGCTGTGCTCCCACCCATTGTGCCATCACATCAAAAGACCTGCTCTTTTCCAAACATGCGTGCTGTTCCAACTTCTGTGACTCTGTGCTCTCCCTCTGCTGATGCCTTCTCTCCTCCAGTCCATCAGGAAAGCTCCTGGCTGCCTTTCAAGCACTCTCTCATTCCTCCCCCACCAATCCCCCAGCCAAGTTTTCCCTGTTTATCCTCAGGGAGTTAAACTCTTCCTTCTCTAACCCTCTACTGCATCCTACATTCCTCTAGTACAGCACTGGATGCTTCATTTACTGTTATTTGATTATTCATTTGCTTCCTGTCTGGACCACGAGCTCCTTGAGGTGCATGACTGTTGATCTGGATCACCTTGCACAGATCCTTGCATACAGTAGGTACTCAATAAATACTCTGCACAGACGGTTGCTATCCTGGGGGACCCAAAGAAGCATCATGTGGAGTCCCTGTCCTTAAGGTCCTTACAATCTAGATAGGTTCATAAGATACACACCAAAGAAAAGACAAGCCACCTTGGTGACATATGACAACAGGCAGAGAAGAGGCTAGTGGAGCCCACCCACTGCTGTTGCTCAGTGGCTAAATCGAATCTGACTCTTTGAGACCCCATGGACTGCATCACACCAGGCTTCCCTGTCCTTCACTATCTCCTGGAATTTGCTCAAATTCACGTTCCTTGCATCAGTGATGTTATCTAACCATCTCCCTTATGGCCCCATTCTCCTTTTGCCCTCAGTCTTTCCCAGCGTCTGGGTCTTCTCCAGTGAGTCAGCTCTTGGCACCAGGTGGCCGAATTATTGGAGCTCCAGCTTCAGTGTCAGTCCTTCCTGTGAATCGTCAGGGTTGATTTCCATTAGGATTGACTGGTTTGATCTCCTTGCTGTCCAAGGGATTCTCAAGAGTCTTCTTAAATCAACAAATCTTCATCTGGGACAGAAAAGATCCTATTTTAGTGGCCCGAAGGAGCACTGCTTTATATGAAGAAAAGTCAAGATAACTTGGCAACTCTTTCCAGGAAGAGCACATTGTTGCATTGCATGCTTAGAGACAAGGTTGACAATGGTGGCTCATTACAAAAAGAGAGAGTGGGGCAAGGAGAAGAAAGTAGGAGAAAACCCAGGGAAACAAAGTGGAGAAAGAGGAGAGGTATGAAAAAGAGAACCTGGGATCCATATGCGCGCCACATCCCTCTCCTGCACCCAGTCTTCCCTGCCTCAGCATATTTACTGGCTGCAATTCATTCTGTCTCAAACCCTCTGATGACTCCTTCCAGAACCCCTGTTTCTCTGCTCACCCCATAACAACGCTCTCCAAAAGGGCTGTCTCTGACTCTTCTTATTCTTTTCTCTTCAAACCCTCTTCCTGCAGACTCACGCACCATCTCTGTCTACAGACACTTTTCTTGCCAAGATCACCAAGGACATCTACACCACACCACACCCAATGGGCAGCTCCACTTTCTCATCATCCTTGTCATGGTTAACCTGGGGGACTCCATGGGTCACACAGGCATTCTTGGGCTTCCCAGTTGTAAAAATACCATCTGCCAATCCAGGAGACCTAAGACACAGGTTCGATCCCTGGGTCAGGAAGATCCCCTGGAGGAGGGCATGGCATCCCATTCCAGTATTCTTGCCCAGAGAATCTCAGGGACGGAGGAGCCTGGAGAGCTGCCATCCACAGAATACACGCTCTGTTGCTCAGTGGCTAAATCGAATCTGACTCTTTGAGACCCCATGGACTGCATCACACCAGGCTTCCCTGTCCTTCACTATCTCCTGGAATTTGCTCAAATTCACGTTCCTTGCATCAGTGATGTTATCTAACCATCTCCCTTATGGCCCCATTCTCCTTTTGCCCTCAGTCTTTCCCAGCGTCTGGGTCTTCTCCAGTGAGTCAGCTCTTGGCACCAGGTGGCCGAATTATTGGAGCTCCAGCTTCAGTGTCAGTCCTTCCTGTGAATCGTCAGGGTTGATTTCCATTAGGATTGACTGGTTTGATCTCCTTGCTGTCCAAGGGATTCTCAAGAGTCTTCTTAAATCAACAAATCTTCATCTGGGACAGAAAAGATCCTATTTTAGTGGCCCGAAGGAGCACTGCTTTATATGAAGAAAAGTCAAGATAACTTGGCAACTCTTTCCAGGAAGAGCACATTGTTGCATTGCATGCTTAGAGACAAGGTTGACAATGGTGGCTCATTACAAAAAGAGAGAGTGGGGCAAGGAGAAGAAAGTAGGAGAAAACCCAGGGAAACAAAGTGGAGAAAGAGGAGAGGTATGAAAAGAGAACCTGGGATCCATATGCGCGCCACATCCCTCTCCTGCACCCAGTCTTCCCTGCCTCAGCATATTTACTGGCTGCAATTCATTCTGTCTCAAACCCTCTGATGACTCCTTCCAGAACCCCTGTTTCTCTGCTCACCCCATAACAACGCTCTCCAAAAGGGCTGTCTCTGACTCTTCTTATTCTTTTCTCTTCAAACCCTCTTCCTGCAGACTCACGCACCATCTCTGTCTACAGACACTTTTCTTGCCAAGATCACCAAGGACATCTACACCACACCACACCCAATGGGCAGCTCCACTTTCTCATCATCCTTGTCATGGTTAACCTGGGGGACTCCATGGGTCACACAGGCATTCTTGGGCTTCCCAGTTGTAAAAATACCATCTGCCAATCCAGGAGACCTAAGACACAGGTTCGATCCCTGGGTCAGGAAGATCCCCTGGAGGAGGGCATGGCATCCCATTCCAGTATTCTTGCCCAGAGAATCTCAGGGACGGAGGAGCCTGGAGAGCTGCCATCCACAGAATACACGCTCACTCTTGAACCCCTTCCCTGCCCTTTTTTCTTTTTTAGGTAGACAAGGCACCATTTATTTGTCTGAGATGATTTGCAGACGCAATCTGTTCAAGAAACAAAGGACAAGTGTGCTACAGTTAAAAATCCATCTGAGGACTTCCCTCTTGCTTAAGTGGTTGAGACTAGATCTGCCACACAGCAACTAAGACCCAATGCCACCAAGTGAAAAAAAGAAAAGAAAGAAAGAAACAAGATTCCATGCTCCCAATGCAGGGGACCTGGGTTCAGTCTTTGGTCAGGGAACTAAGATTTCCACATGCTGCAACTAAGATCGAGCACAGCCAAATAAGAAAAAAGGATTTAAATATATACGTATCATCTTTGGACTAGGATGTGTCTTTTAATCAGATGATATCAGAGTTTAACTGGTACCAGTTTTCCTTTCTTGGTATTACATAAAATAATGGTGCATTCTACAATTGACAACATCTTATATTTGATGATATATGGTGCTAGATGGATGAAATATCTAATAACAGGATTTTGTTAAATAGCTCTGTCTTCTATTGCATTTTTTTGAAATGTCTTCTTTTTATTCTGTTAAAATACACACAACATAAAACTTACCATCTTACCCATTTTAAGTGTACAGCTCAGTGGTATTAAATATATGTACTTGGGAATTCCCTGGTAATCCAGTGGTTAGGACCGGGTGCTTTCACTATAACCCTGGGTTCAGTCATGGTCAGGGAACTAAGATCCTGCAAGCCTTGCAGCACAGCCAATAAATAAATGAATACACGTATATTATTGTGCAGTCATCAGCACCATTTGTTGTTGTTGTTTAGTTGCTAAGTTGTGTCTGATTCTTTTGTAACCCCATCAACTATAGCCCACCAGGCTTCTCTGACCATGGAATTTCCAAGACAAGAATACTGGAGTGGGTTGCCATTTTCTTCTCCAGGGAATCTTCCCAATTCAGGGATCAAACCTGCGTCTCCTGAATGGCAGTGGGATTCTTTACCACTGAGCCACCTGAGAAGTCCTCATCAGCACCATCCATGCCCCAAACTCTTGTATATCTGAAACTCTACTCTATTAAACAATAACTCCCCCTCTCCTCTGCCCTAGCCCCCGGCAACCACCATTCTAACTTTCTGTTTCTATGATTTTGACTACTCGAGCAAAAGCATACACTATTTGTCTTTCTGTAGCTGTATGATTTCCCTTAGCATAATGTCCTCAAGGTTGACCTGTGTTGTAGCGTATGTCAGTGTTTACATCCTTTTTCAAGCTGAGTTAACCCATCCATCGCAACATTTTGCACATCCATTCGTCCATCAGTGGACATTTGGATTGCTTCCACCTTTTGGCTATTGTGAATAATGATGCAATGAACACTTCTGTACTTGCAGTGAACACTTCTGTACTTCTCCCTGCATTTAAAAAATCCTAAACCGCAGAAATACAAAGGAGAAAATAACAGTTGCTCATATTTCCCATCACCTAGAAATTACCACTGTTTGTATTTTGAGATTTGTTTCCACTGTTTTCTTTATGACTATGTAGTTTAAAATTCCTTAATATAGGCATGTACTGTCATTTTTTAAAAAGAAAAAATTAGAAGTTATAAAGAAACTTGAAGTTCCTGTTCATTTCTGCCCACTATCTCAACTCCCTGCCCCTCTCCCCAGAGAAAGCCACTCTTGAGTGCATCTTTCAGTCCTTTCATTAAAAATTTTTTTTTTTTAATATGTTCAAAGCTATCATAGAAACTCCACAATTCTGATATGTTGCAAAACTACACTATATGCATTATTCTACAACTTTGCTTTTATTTAATAGATTTTGAGCCCTATGCACGTCTCTGTTTGTGTAGATCTAATCTATTCCATCTAACTGCGATATAGTGACTCATTATGAATACAGGCCATTGAGCCATTTCACTGGTTTGTTCTTAGGTATGGTCCTGCGATGGACAGCCTTCTTGAATACACGTGCAGGTTTTTCTCCAGGGGAGAAACCAAGAAACAGCACTAGCAGGACACAGGACATGCATATTTTCAGTTTTACTAGGTAAGAACAAATCGAGAGAATGCATTTCCCCGCAACCTCACCAATCCTTGACATGGTCTGATTTCATTCCTTCCCTGGATTTTTAAAAATAAGAATGACACCTTGGGCTGTACTGCTTTCTCACCGTCAAGGAGCAGGTTAAGCGCAGGGCCAAGGCTAGACCCCATGTCAACTGGTACCTGAGGCACAATTTTTGCGCCACTTCGTATTGCCCCTGTCAGCTCTCCCTGGAAAATCCAGAAAAGATCCCAGTGTAAAGGAGGTGGGTGGGGGGGTGGGGCAGGATGAGTAAAATTCCCCAACATGGTGATTATACTGTAAGTAGAAATGATTGCAACCCCTCCCAGAAAATGGCTTCGCCCCGCAGATCTGCGCTCCCACCGAAGCGGTTTCAACCTGCAGCTTTCAGGGCTGCACGCAAGGATGGTGATTGGCTTTTCCTCGGCCGACACAGGGTGGGACCAGAAATGGCGCCTCCAGCAGCTGAGTTTCAGGGCAGCGGCTGTGTTCTGGGAAGACTGGGCGGCCGAACCTCGCTGGGCTTGAGGAGCCCACAGTGGCCGCCCTGAATCCGGGCAGAGTCTCGCCAAGCCGGATCAGAGCATCCAGCACCAGCCCCGGTGACACCTCCCAGTCACTTGCCGCACCTCCAGCCGGCGCCCTAGGGGCTGGAAGGGGGCGAGAGCAGTACTAAGTAGATTTCACCGGGATCTCCCCAGCCGCGCCCACCCGGGCTGCTCGGAAACGATCCACTCCCGGAGCACAGGCAGCCGCTGCCTGCCGTTAGCTTTGAGGGAGACAAGGAAGGCTGGGCCGCCGCTTGTCTCTAACCAGCCGCCTCCGATCAGGGTGTCAGCTCCGCGGAAGGGACCTCCAGGGAGGGAGACGACTAAACTCTGCCGGGGCTCCTCCGCCGAGCGGCGTCCGGGGAAGCTGGGTGAGCTCCCCGACCCTAAACCCCTCTTAAGGGCCAGTCCTGGAGTGGACTGTGTCTCCCCAGGAGCTGGTGGCCTGGTTTCCGTTTTCCTTCCCAAGGCAGGAAAGACCAGTGGGACAATTTGAGGAAAAGAACAAAGCTGGCACCGCCCAGGCCACTTTAAGAGACTGGAAGGCTCCCTTCCTCCTCCAGTTGGGATTACTGGGAGGGCTGCCTTTTTTTCTTTTTCTCCTTAAAAAAATTTTTTTAACCTACCACATTTTGAGCCCTTGCTATGTGCCAAGCCCTGTACTAAGTGTATTAGCTCATTTCCACCCCATGACAACTCCTAAGACAGATTCAACAAGGAGGAGTAATTTCCCTGGGTCACACATATAGAGGGGAAAAACTGGGATTAGACATTTCTCCCAGATCCTGTATATTTATTTTAAAACGTATTAAAGCTAATTATGTGCTCCCTTTTGCTGATCTTACACAGATTCTTTTGGAAAAATGACAACACAGCAAACCACACTATTTTCACCGAGTGGGAGGAAGGAACAGGGCACTGTATTGCCACTAGGACTAGAAACAGGTTAACGCTTTTCGGGAATGCAGTTTGGCCATTTGAATCAAGGGCTTTAAAAACTGTCCACACCCCTTTAATGAAGAAATGGTCACCCTCTATAGAGACAGAAGTAGCTATGAAGATGTAAAATGCATATTCCTTGGGAGCCAGCACTTCACTCAAAGAACTCTGTTCTACAGATGGATACACTAACACATGGACAACGTGGCCTATACGTGAGGACATTCATTACTGCACTGCCTGAATAGCAACAGATGGGAGACATCTAAAAATGTACCAAGAAAATTGATTCGTTTCACCATGGCACACCCATTTAAGGAAATTCTATGTAATATTTCTAGAAAATAAGGCAGTTTTCTATTTTACATGTGGAACAGTCATCAAGAAATATTAAGTGAAAAGAGAAAAAAGTATGTATATGATGTGCTACTGTTTTATATGAAAAAAGAGCATGTATATATCCATATGTATTTTTTTCCTAAGAAAGATACACAAAAAGACAGGTCATAGTGTTGCTTGTAATAATGAAAACCACAGCTGGGGGACCAACTAGGAGAAACACATTTTTTTTTTCATTGTGTAATCTTTAGTACCTTTGGAATTTTCGTATATCATGTGCACATGGTAGCAGTTCAAAATTCAACTTAAAAAAAAATAGATTCAGCAAAATTCCTATTTCCAGACCCAGTAACTCTCCTTTTGAGAATTTAGCTTAAGGAAATCATCAGATTTCAGACAATGATTCGTGCAAAAAGATATTCACTGAGGTGCTATCAAAGTGAAAAAATGTAGGCAGCTTAGTAGTCCAACAATGGAGAAAACAAAGTTATGGTGTGTGCATATAATATTATCGTGAAATCATAAAAAGGATGTCTACAAATATGTTTCAGTGACATAGGAAGATGCTTATAGAGCTTAATTTTTTTTAAGGTCAGGTAAAAAGTTATCTATACAATATGCTCTGATCACCGTAACAATACCAAGCATAGACAATAATTGCCAAAAAGTGAACAGTCATGGCTGCTGTGTGGAGGGACTATATGTGATTTCCTCCCCCACTCCCATCTAGTTTTTTATACCTCACCACTTCTTTTGCAGTGGGCATCTATGCCTTGGATATTCATTTTTTAAAAAACTTGAGAATAAAGCCCCACAGTGTGTAGAAAAATTAAAGACATACACAAATGCTACTTCTGGAAATAAACCCTGCATGACTAGATGCACAAGTTTGCAAAGTGCTATTATTAATTGCAAAAGATCATAAACAACTCAAGTGTCCACAGAAGGAGACGACTTCAGTAAGTACAGAACATTCATCATGCAGAATATTAAGCAGCAGTTGTGGAAAATGGGGCAGGTAAACCAACATTCAGAAATCTGCAGAGGAGCATAGGATCATAGCAGGGAAAGCCTCTCGCAGAACAGCATGGATGCTATGACGGCATTTACACTCAAGAGAGATTAAGTGAAAAGAGAAAAAAGTATGTATATGATGTGCTACTGTTTTATATGAAAAAAGAGCATGTATATATCCATATGTATTTTTTTCCTAAGAAAGATACACAAAAAGACAGGTCATAGTGTTGCTTGTAATAATGAAAACCACAGCTGGGGGACCAACTAGGAGAAACACATTTTTTTTTTCATTGTGTAATCTTTAGTACCTTTGGAATTTTCGTATATCATGTGCACATGGTAGCAGTTCAAAATTCAACTTAAAAAAAAATAGATTCAGCAAAATTCCTATTTCCAGACCCAGTAACTCTCCTTTTGAGAATTTAGCTTAAGGAAATCATCAGATTTCAGACAATGATTCGTGCAAAAAGATATTCACTGAGGTGCTATCAAAGTGAAAAAATGTAGGCAGCTTAGTAGTCCAACAATGGAGAAAACAAAGTTATGGTGTGTGCATATAATATTATCGTGAAATCATAAAAAGGATGTCTACAAATATGTTTCAGTGACATAGGAAGATGCTTATAGAGCTTAATTTTTTTTAAGGTCAGGTAAAAAGTTATCTATACAATATGCTCTGATCACCGTAACAATACCAAGCATAGACAATAATTGCCAAAAAGTGAACAGTCATGGCTGCTGTGTGGAGGGACTATATGTGATTTCCTCCCCCACTCCCATCTAGTTTTTTATACCTCACCACTTCTTTTGCAGTGGGCATCTATGCCTTGGATATTCATTTTTTAAAAAACTTGAGAATAAAGCCCCACAGTGTGTAGAAAAATTAAAGACATACACAAATGCTACTTCTGGAAATAAACCCTGCATGACTAGATGCACAAGTTTGCAAAGTGCTATTATTAATTGCAAAAGATCATAAACAACTCAAGTGTCCACAGAAGGAGACGACTTCAGTAAGTACAGAACATTCATCATGCAGAATATTAAGCAGCAGTTGTGGAAAATGGGGCAGGTAAACCAACATTCAGAAATCTGCAGAGGAGCATAGGATCATAGCAGGGAAAGCCTCTCGCAGAACAGCATGGATGCTATGACGGCATTTACACTCAAGAGAGACAAGCTGAAGCTCCATGTATTTGGACATTCATGTACGAAGAACATTAAATTGTGAACAATAGCTGTCTCTGGCAAAGGGAATGCACTAAAAGGACATCTTTGCTTTTGACTCTACGTTTATTTGTGGTATTTGCATCTTTTATAAAATGTGTTCTTATATGATTTATGTGACTAAAAAACAATAATAACATAGGAGGGAAAGTATAAACGTAGGGAAAGATCTGAAAAGATACAAAACAAAATGACCAGTAGTTACCAGTAGGAATGAGGAGCTGGGACTTAAGGTGATGATGGGTCATTTTCTCAATTTACTTAAAATACATTGACTTTTTTCTTTAATTATGCTCACACGTGAACTACCTCGATAATTATATTAGCAACATCAAAAGCCTGCCCGCTCGGCAGTAGCCGCTGCATTTCTCCAGCTCTCTGCTGTTCCTCTACGCTAAGGCTCTGTTCTCAGGTGACCACCTTGCTCACATGCAGCGCCCAGGAGCCCAAAGGCCCAGATGACACCAGGACACCAGTCTCCACTTAACAGAGAGGAGGAAACTGAGATGCTGAGACACAGCCTCCTGGCAACTCTGCTGGGAAAAGGGACTCAGGCGACCTGGATCCCAGGTCCTTCTCTCCCACCTTCAGGTTCCAGAGATAAACCCCGCAGGAGCACGCAGGACTGGGCTAGGGAGGACAGGGCTTGAAGCCACAAATGAATGATAACGAGTAGCGTCAAATGCAGGAACAATAAACCCCATCATTTGGCATCTATGCCTTGGATATTCATTTTTAAAAACTTGAGAATAAAGCCCCACAGTGTGTAGAAAAATTAAAGACATACACAAATGCTACTTCTGGAAATAAACCCTGCATGACTAGATGCACAAGTTTGCAAAGTGCTATTATTAATTGCAAAAGATCATAAACAACTCAAGTGTCCACAGAAGGAGACGACTTCAGTAAGTACAGAACATTCATCATGCAGAATATTAAGCAGCAGTTGTGGAAAATGGGGCAGGTAAACCAACATTCAGAAATCTGCAGAGGAGCATAGGATCATAGCAGGGAAAGCCTCTCGCAGAACAGCATGGATGCTATGACGGCATTTACACTCAAGAGAGACAAGCTGAAGCTCCATGTATTTGGACATTCATGTACGAAGAACATTAAATTGTGAACAATAGCTGTCTCTGGCAAAGGGAATGCACTAAAAGGACATCTTTGCTTTTGACTCTACGTTTATTTGTGGTATTTGCATCTTTTATAAAATGTGTTCTTATATGATTTATGTGACTAAAAAACAATAATAACATAGGAGGGAAAGTATAAACGTAGGGAAAGATCTGAAAAGATACAAAACAAAATGACCAGTAGTTACCAGTAGGAATGAGGAGCTGGGACTTAAGGTGATGATGGGTCATTTTCTCAATTTACTTAAAATACATTGACTTTTTTCTTTAATTATGCTCACACGTGAACTACCTCGATAATTATATTAGCAACATCAAAAGCCTGCCCGCTCGGCAGTAGCCGCTGCATTTCTCCAGCTCTCTGCTGTTCCTCTACGCTAAGGCTCTGTTCTCAGGTGACCACCTTGCTCACATGCAGCGCCCAGGAGCCCAAAGGCCCAGATGACACCAGGACACCAGTCTCCACTTAACAGAGAGGAGGAAACTGAGATGCTGAGACACAGCCTCCTGGCAACTCTGCTGGGAAAAGGGACTCAGGCGACCTGGATCCCAGGTCCTTCTCTCCCACCTTCAGGTTCCAGAGATAAACCCCGCAGGAGCACGCAGGACTGGGCTAGGGAGGACAGGGCTTGAAGCCACAAATGAATGATAACAGAGTAGCGTCAAATGCAGGAACAATAAACCCCATCATTTACCAAGTTGCCCCTGGGCTCAGCTTCAAGCTCCTTTCCCAGACAATGGCTGGTCACAGCCCCTGCCAGGTTTTCCAGAGAGACAGAGACACAGGGCCAAATTGGCCTCCAGCGACCAACACTTTGGGATTTACCTCCCACGACTTATCACCTCCAAGGCGGGAGCTTGAGAACCCTCCCGGGGCCCAGGAGCTCAGCGCCGGAAGATCTGTTTGCTCCAAAAGCTGAGCAGGAGGCAGCTATGGGGCAGCAGGAGAGAGCTGGCCTGGAAACAGAAATTAGGGCTTCGGGCACCAGCGCTGCCATGTCTCCTTTTGTGACCCTGGCAACTCACCAGATCCTGGGAGCCTGGACGTTGGGGGGCAGACAGGAGCCTCTGTATCTGGGGAGAAAGGGCCGTGCCAAGCCCCTCCCCCACCATGGCTGCCTCAATCCTGGATGTCGGTGAAGCTGCTGTTCCCTCTTCTCTCGCAGCTGCTGCCTGTCTGTCTCCATGGCAACCAGGCCAAAAGACTGATTTGCCAGTGTCCAGGCTCTGGAGCTTACTTCGGAGTGGGTTTTAGTGTGTCTTTCTGGAAGCCAGTCCATTGCCACTCTCGGTAACCTCTGACAGCATCCTCCAGGCATTGCGTGGGAGGTACCCTGGGCCAACTAGAAAAGCACACCACTCACCCTTTAAAACCATCCCTTGAGAGGAAATGCAGCCTACGCCCAATGACCTTGTAATCAGTAGCCGCTGCATTTCTCCAGCTCTCTGCTGTTCCTCCGCTAAGGCTCTGTTCTCAGGTGACCACCTTGCTCACATGCAGCGCCCAGGAGCCCAAAGGCCCAGATGACACCAGGACACCAGTCTCCACTTAACAGAGAGGAGGAAACTGAGATGCTGAGACACAGCCTCCTGGCAACTCTGCTGGGAAAAGGGACTCAGGCGACCTGGATCCCAGGTCCTTCTCTCCCACCTTCAGGTTCCAGAGATAAACCCCGCAGGAGCACGCAGGACTGGGCTAGGGAGGACAGGGCTTGAAGCCACAAATGAATGATAACAGAGTAGCGTCAAATGCAGGAACAATAAACCCCATCATTTACCAAGTTGCCCCTGGGCTCAGCTTCAAGCTCCTTTCCCAGACAATGGCTGGTCACAGCCCCTGCCAGGTTTTCCAGAGAGACAGAGACACAGGGCCAAATTGGCCTCCAGCGACCAACACTTTGGGATTTACCTCCCACGACTTATCACCTCCAAGGCGGGAGCTTGAGAACCCTCCCGGGGCCCAGGAGCTCAGCGCCGGAAGATCTGTTTGCTCCAAAAGCTGAGCAGGAGGCAGCTATGGGGCAGCAGGAGAGAGCTGGCCTGGAAACAGAAATTAGGGCTTCGGGCACCAGCGCTGCCATGTCTCCTTTTGTGACCCTGGCAACTCACCAGATCCTGGGAGCCTGGACGTTGGGGGGCAGACAGGAGCCTCTGTATCTGGGGAGAAAGGGCCGTGCCAAGCCCCTCCCCCACCATGGCTGCCTCAATCCTGGATGTCGGTGAAGCTGCTGTTCCCTCTTCTCTCGCAGCTGCTGCCTGTCTGTCTCCATGGCAACCAGGCCAAAAGACTGATTTGCCAGTGTCCAGGCTCTGGAGCTTACTTCGGAGTGGGTTTTAGTGTGTCTTTCTGGAAGCCAGTCCATTGCCACTCTCGGTAACCTCTGACAGCATCCTCCAGGCATTGCGTGGGAGGTACCCTGGGCCAACTAGAAAAGCACACCACTCACCCTTTATAAACCCATCCCCTTGGAGAGAGGAAATGCAGCCTACGCCCAATGACCTTGTAATCACTGATGATTTGTGTTTCAAAGATCCCTTCCCTCTCCCTTGTTGCCCTGGACTGTCAGTAGGGACTCGAAAAAACAGATGGCTTAGGGAACAGGTGACTTGTATCCAGGTCCCCCTTCGTTACCCCTTTCCATTCCCTCACTGCTCTTCGCTGGCCTGTGACTGGGTCCAGGAGTCCTACTGTGGCCTGTCCAGTTCTAACAAAAATGAAATATAGAAAATCTTGATGACTACCTTTCTCAGGGAAGAGACTCAACCAAGTATTTAGAGCTTTACAGACCTCACCCCTGGACACGATAATATTTGCCAAACTTCCTAATTTGCCTTGCTTCCCCCAGGGCCGTGTTATATTAGACATCTCTCTTTTTTTTTTTAAATCATTTCTATGTGGAAATTTTTTTTTTTTTAAGATTTTTTATTTATTTTGGGCGGGGGTGGGGTGGGGGGGGAGGGGAGCGGGCGGGACACTTCTATTGGTCTTTCATTTCTCTGTTTTCATCGGTCTTTGTTCTTGGGCTCCTGCGGGCCTCCCATCGCGGTGTCATCTGTCGTTGCAGAGCGCCGGCTCTGGGCGCATGCGCTCCAGGGCTCCGGCTCGGTGATTGGACACATCAGTCCAGCCGCTCCGCGGCACGTGGGATCTTCCCAGGCCAGGGATCGAACCGGCGCCCCTTGCACTGCAAGGCGGTGTCCTTATCCACTGGACCACCAGGAGAAGCCCTAGACATATCTCTTTTTAATTTATGTTCCAACACCCTGGCTTCCTAAAGGACAAGGAATCTGCCTGACAATGCAGGAGACCCAAGAAATGAGGGTTTGATCCCTGGGTCTGTCTCCATGGCAACCAGGCAACAGACTGATTTGCCAGTGTCCAGGCTCTGGAGCTTACTTCGGAGTGGGTTTTAGTGTGTCTTTCTGGAAGCCAGTCCATTGCCACTCTCGGTAACCTCTGACAGCATCCTCCAGGCATTGCGTGGGAGGTACCCTGGGCCAACTAGAAAAGCACACCACTCACCCTTTATAAACCCATCCCCTTGGAGAGAGGAAATGCAGCCTACGCCCAATGACCTTGTAATCACTGATGATTTGTGTTTCAAAGATCCCTTCCCTCTCCCTTGTTGCCCTGGACTGTCAGTAGGGACTCGAAAAAGCAGATGGCTTAGGGAACAGGTGACTTGTATCCAGGTCCCCCTTCGTTACCCCTTTCCATTCCCTCACTGCTCTTCGCTGGCCTGTGACTGGGTCCAGGAGTCCTACTGTGGCCTGTCCAGTTCTAACAAAAATGAAATATAGAAAATCTTGATGACTACCTTTCTCAGGGAAGAGACTCAACCAAGTATTTAGAGCTTTACAGACCTCACCCCTGGACACGATAATATTTGCCAAACTTCCTAATTTGCCTTGCTTCCCCCAGGGCCGTGTTATATTAGACATCTCTCTCTTTTTTTTTTTTTTTTTAAATCATTTCTATGTGGAAATTTTTTTTTTTTTAAGATTTTTTTTATTTATTTTGGGCGGGGGGTGGGTTGGGGAAGGAGGGGAGCGGGCGGGACACTTCTATTGGTCTTTCATTTCTCTGTTTTCATCGGTCTTTGTTCTTGGGCTCCTGCGGGCCTCCCATCGCGGTGTCATCTGTCGTTGCAGAGCGCCGGCTCTGGGCGCATGCGCTCCAGGGCTCCGGCTCGGTGATTGGACACATCAGTCCAGCCGCTCCGCGGCACGTGGAATCTTCCCAGGCCAGAGATTGAACCGGCGCCCCTTGCATTGCAAGGCGGTGTCCTTATCCACTGGACCACCAGGAGAAGCCCTAGACATATCTCTTTTTAATTTATGTTCCAACACCCTGGCTTCCTAAAGGACAAGGAATCTGCCTGACAATGCAGGAGACCCAAGAAATGAGGGTTTGATCCCTGGGTCTGGACGATCCCCTGGAGTAGGAAATGCTAAACTCCTCACGTATTCCCGCATGCCTTGTGCATCTGGCTTCCCCTGCACAGCTCCCAGCTCCCCATCCCCAGTACCCTCCTTTTCATCCTCCTTTTGGGGGACCTTCTCTGACTCTAACTACTGCTTGTGATACCCCTCTGTAAATTTCATAGCACCTCTGGACACCTGAGTGAAAGGTCTCCCCAATTATGGACATCTCTTTAAAAGCCCTCACATCTAGGTGCTAATTTTTTCAGATCTGTCTCTCCTCCCTTTGAATTCCTCAAAGCCCGGAAATTTCCTTGGGTCCCTGAGTACTTACTACAGTATCTGGCACGGGGGAAGTATTCAATAGAGACTTCTGCATTGAGTGAAAGAAACAATCTGAGGGCCACCAGCCCTCATTTTCATATGAAGATGTTTAGAATCATGCTTTGCATTTGTTAGCATGTTTTTAATACACTCAAAGTATTTCTGACATCATATGTTACCTTGATTCTCATCATATCAAGAGGTAGGCAGGGAGAGGACTATGATGTCTTCTAGTAGACAAGGACCCCAAGATGCCAAGAAGTACAGTAACTTCCTCAGGGTCACGGGAGAGATGGTACAGAGTCATAGGAGACTTTCGACCTCCTGACTCTGGAGCTGGGGCTCGTGACCTGTGTCTGCTTCACAGGGCGATTACAGGAAAAGCCATGCTCACTTCTTCAGTTACTCAACTATTATAAGGCCTTGCAGAAGATAAAATGAAATATCTGGCCACTGTCAACGCGTTTTATATCCTCTCCCTGGAAATGTCCAGTCGCTGTCTGCTATTGTGTGCTCAGTTACTTCAGTCTGTTTGCTTTGCGACCCTATGGACTATACTCTACCAGGCTCTTCTGTCCATGGGATTCCCCAGGCAAGAATACTGGAATGGGTTGCCATTTTCTCCTCTAGGGAATCTTTCCAACCTAGGAATCAAACCCACATCTCTCACATGGCAGGCAGATTCTTTACGCACTGAACCACCTGGGAAGCCCATCTGCTATTATTATTATTATTTATTTTATGTTCCTGTTATTAAGCTCATGAGTGCAATGTCTGTTCTCACACAATTAACTTCACCCAGAGACAGGGAGATCTATCCCAAGGCCATAGACAGAGCCACTCCTCTGCACTGTTCAGTACCCGCATGCCTTGTGCATCTGGCTTCCCCTGCACAGCTCCCAGCTCCCCATCCCCAGTACCCTCCTTTTCATCCTCCTTTTGGGGGACCTTCTCTGACTCTAACTACTGCTTGTGATACCCCTCTGTAAATTTCATAGCACCTCTGGACACCTGAGTGAAAGGTCTCCCCAATTATGGACATCTCTTTAAAAGCCCTCACATCTAGGTGCTAATTTTTTCAGATCTGTCTCTCCTCCCTTTGAATTCCTCAAAGCCCGGAAATTTCCTTGGGTCCCTGAGTACTTACTACAGTATCTGGCACGGGGGAAGTATTCAATAGAGACTTCTGCATTGAGTGAAAGAAACAATCTGAGGGCCACCAGCCCTCATTTTCATATGAAGATGTTTAGAATCATGCTTTGCATTTGTTAGCATGTTTTTAATACACTCAAAGTATTTCTGACATCATATGTTACCTTGATTCTCATCATATCAAGAGGTAGGCAGGGAGAGGACTATGATGTCTTCTAGTAGACAAGGACCCCAAGATGCCAAGAAGTACAGTAACTTCCTCAGGGTCACGGGAGAGATGGTACAGAGTCATAGGAGACTTTCGACCTCCTGACTCTGGAGCTGGGGCTCGTGACCTGTGTCTGCTTCACAGGGCGATTACAGGAAAAGCCATGCTCACTTCTTCAGTTACTCAACTATTATAAGGCCTTGCAGAAGATAAAATGAAATATCTGGCCACTGTCAACGTTTTATATCCTCTCCCTGGAAATGTCCAGTCGCTGTCTGCTATTGTGTGCTCAGTTACTTCAGTCTGTTTGCTTTGCGACCCTATGGACTATACTCTACCAGGCTCTTCTGTCCATGGGATTCCCCAGGCAAGAATACTGGAATGGGTTGCCATTTTCTCCTCTAGGGAATCTTTCCAACCTAGGAATCAAACCCACATCTCTCACATGGCAGGCAGATTCTTTACGCACTGAACCACCTGGGAAGCCCATCTGCTATTATTATTATTATTTATTTTATGTTCCTGTTATTAAGCTCATGAGTGCAATGTCTGTTCTCACACAATTAACTTCACCCAGAGACAGGGAGATCTATCCCAAGGCCATAGACAGAGCCACTCCTCTGCACTGTTCAGTAAATATTCACCTGCCTGTCCTTTCCACAAAATAAATGCCTCAGAGGTGAAGAATCTGCCTTTCTCAACTCCTTCCAGGAACTGGCAGTGTCTAGCACACAGTAGGCATTTAATAATCATAGCTGTCATTTATCATAAAGTGACTACTGTGCTAGTCATTTTCTTATGTGCCAGCTCATGTAATCCTTACAACAATTCAACAAGGTAGAAAAACCATTCCCATTTTACAGATGTAGAAACAGAGGCTCAGAGAGAAAAGTGACCTGTCCAGGGTAACAGAGCTAGGAGATACCAGAATCTGGATTGGAGAGAGGCTGACTAGCTTCAGAGTCTGTCTTCCTGCCGTTCTTATGGTTGGCTCACTGCCATCTGCCTCCACTGATGGAAGCCCCTTCTTTCACAGAGCCATTTCTCCAGCTGAGAGGCAGAGGCTGGTTCTCCTTCCCATGTTATCTAGGGCCCTTGCTCTTAGTTTTCCCAGTTACCTTTGGCTTTCCCAATAGCAGGATGAACCACTTAATTTTTTTTTTTTTTAGGTAAGAAATGGATTTATTCAGAGTCAGAGAAAGCACACTCCACAGACAGATTGTGGGCCATGGCAGAGCAAATCCAGTGGCCCCACGTTTTTTTTTTTTTTCCTTTCCTTATACCTGCAATCGTAGGGGCAAGGATTTCTTATCACAAGTACACAGAGGCTGACTGAAAAGGAAAACTTCATAGTGATTAAAATGATGGTAAAGTCAAAGGACACTTCAGGCTCCAGTCTGTCCTAAGGGAGGCCTTGCATCCTAATCGGGTCCAAGTCACGGACACCCTCCACAGGGGAGCTGATGTGATTGTCTATAAAATGATGACAATAACGCTGACCCTTCTCCTGGGAAGGAGAAGGAGAGGAGGTAGGTGGGAGGAGTTAAAGCTTGGACGTGAGAAGATTAGAGATGAAAAAGCATGAGTTTCAGGCTGAATTTAGAGTATGACATCATTCTTTTTAGAAATCAGGAGTCTCTTTTAATTCATGTTCATGAAACTACTTTTTGGAGTTCCTTGAATTTCTCATTTTGTTAATTGTCTGCCTCTTACAACAAGAGTCCAAAGTGGGGAGACTTAAGTGCAGAGGGTGCTTAGAATTTAAGCCTTTGCAGGAAAAACTAGAGATTCAAAGGCTCACAAAGCCCTCATACCCCCACCAAGGAATGAAAGATATGGACAACAGAAGGAGGAAGTGGTGACAGCTTGGAAGGTGCCTTGACTAGCCGTAGGTGCAGGAGGATGGAGAGGTGCTTCAACACCCGTCTGGTCCCACTGGGCCACGCATGGGCCACTAAAGCTGACACTGTCATCAGAGGGCTTGTGGCTCAGTAAAGATAAAAATGGTATTTAACAGAAGAGAGAAAAATGTATTCAACACTCAACCCAGTTATGATTTAGACGCAGCCGTGGGCAGAATAGCAATGAGCTCCTTATTTTAAGCAAGTGGTAGAGTGATGAAAATAGATTAAGTGTGTTGAATCAACCAAGGCTTTTGCAATCAGTGAACTGGATCGGAGACCACACCCTTCTCGGAGAGAGAGAAGAGAGAAATACAAGGAGTCTTTCTTGAAAGTGAAGAGCCTCTCTCTTCAGAGTGGGGTGTTCCCACTGCTGCAGAGTAACTCTTATGTACATCATCCCTGGAGAAGGGTTAGACCCCATCTTGTGCTAAACTCAGAAAGGGAAGGAGATTCTGGGTCATCCCTTTGGCCCTCTGGATTCAAGAAACACAGTCCAAACACAAGAGAGTCCTGGACTGGATGAGCCCTCAAGGTCATGCAGCAACAGCTATGACGGTGGTTCCCATACATGGTTTTGATGCCAAGTACTTTCATCCCAACATCCTCATTGAGTAAACATTTCATTTGTCTTGCCATAAATGGAAAGCCTGGGGGTCTATAATGGGGCTTCCCTGGTAGCTCACCTGGTAAAGAATCTACCTGCAATGCAGGAGACCCTGGTTCAATCCCTGGGTTGGAAAAATCCCCTGGAGAAGGGAAGAGCTGCCCACTCCAGTATTCTTGCCTGGAGAATTGCATGGCTCATCCGTGGGGTTGCAAAGAGTCAGGTATGATTCTTCAAATGGAGAGACTAAAGCTCAGGGTGAGCATCTAGCCCAAGGTCACACAATTAAAAGTACAGAGCCAAGATCTGAACTTGGGCCTGTCTGACCCCCAAATCCACATTTTCTCTACTACACCACAGAGATCTCTACTCAGTTGCCACTTCTCAGTGAGACCGTCCCTGAAGTAAACACGTGCTGTCTCTTCCTTGGCACTTTCTATGCCCCGCCCCTAGTGTATTTCTCTTAGTATTTAAGAGCCTCTGGCCTACTATATCTTTTTTTTTTAATTTTTATTTATTTATTTTCTTTTGGCTGTTCTGGGTTTTCACTGCTGCCACAGGCTCTTCTCCGGTTGCAGGGAGTGGGGCTACTCTCTAGTTGAGGTGAGTAGGCTTCTTGGTGTGGTGACTTCTCTTGTTGTGGAACTCGGGCTCTAGCACTCACGGGCTTCAGTAGTTGCAGCACATGGGCTCCATAGTTGCGACTCCGAGGCTCTAGAGCACAGGCTCCATAGTTGTGGCTCACAGGCTTCGTTGCTCCACAGCATGTGAGATCTTCCTGGATCAGGGATCGAACTGGTGTCTCCTGCATTGGCAGGGGAAGTCTTTACCACTGAGCTACCAGGGAAGGCCCCTGGCCTACTATATCTTTACTTGTCTATTTGGCTATTGTCTGGATTCTTCCCCTGCAGTCTAGGCTCTAGGAAGGCAAAGATTTTTATTCGTATCCCTTGTGCAGAGAAACAGTGTCTGGAAAATGAGTAAATTATTCAGCAAGCAAGTGAATGTGGAGTAATGTCTTGCCTTATTTTCTACCAGAATGCTTGCAGCAATGCATTCCACTTTTGATAAAAAGCATCTCAATGGTCCTTTAGAAAACCTGAAGGTTCTAGATTCTGACAGAGAAAAAGGGAGACTAAACAGAGAGCAGGCCTTCTTTTTTATAAGAAAGGGCATTTATAGGAAAGCCTGGGGGTCTATAATGGGGCTTCCCTGGTAGCTCACCTGGTAAAGAATCTACCTGCAATGCAGGAGACCCTGGTTCAATCCCTGGGTTGGAAAAATCCCCTGGAGAAGGGAAGAGCTGCCCACTCCAGTATTCTTGCCTGGAGAATTGCATGGCTCATCCGTGGGGTTGCAAAGAGTCAGGTATGATTCTTCAAATGGAGAGACTAAAGCTCAGGGTGAGCATCTAGCCCAAGGTCACACAATTAAAAGTACAGAGCCAAGATCTGAACTTGGGCCTGTCTGACCCCCAAATCCACATTTTCTCTACTACACCACAGAGATCTCTACTCAGTTGCCACTTCTCAGTGAGACCGTCCCTGAAGTAAACACGTGCTGTCTCTTCCTTGGCACTTTCTATGCCCCGCCCCTAGTGTATTTCTCTTAGTATTTAAGAGCCTCTGGCCTACTATATCTTTTTTTTTTAATTTTTATTTATTTATTTTCTTTTGGCTGTTCTGGGTTTTCACTGCTGCCACAGGCTCTTCTCCGGTTGCAGGGAGTGGGGCTACTCTCTAGTTGAGGTGAGTAGGCTTCTTGGTGTGGTGACTTCTCTTGTTGTGGAACTCGGGCTCTAGCACTCACGGGCTTCAGTAGTTGCAGCACATGGGCTCCATAGTTGCGACTCCGAGGCTCTAGAGCACAGGCTCCATAGTTGTGGCTCACAGGCTTCGTTGCTCCACAGCATGTGAGATCTTCCTGGATCAGGGATCGAACTGGTGTCTCCTGCATTGGCAGGGGAAGTCTTTACCACTGAGCTACCAGGGAAGGCCCCTGGCCTACTATATCTTTACTTGTCTATTTGGCTATTGTCTGGATTCTTCCCCTGCAGTCTAGGCTCTAGGAAGGCAAAGATTTTTATTCGTATCCCTTGTGCAGAGAAACAGTGTCTGGAAAATGAGTAAATTATTCAGCAAGCAAGTGAATGTGGAGTAATGTCTTGCCTTATTTTCTACCAGAATGCTTGCAGCAATGCATTCCACTTTTGATAAAAAGCATCTCAATGGTCCTTTAGAAAACCTGAAGGTTCTAGATTCTGACAGAGAAAAAGGGAGACTAAACAGAGAGCAGGCCTTCTTTTTTATAAGAAAGGGCATTTATAGGAGAGGCTGGCATCCAAGCTGTCAAAGTGGGTGAGATGAAGATAGGAGGTGACAGGAGGTGCTAGTTCACAAGTTAATTTGAGTGCACACAGAGATCTGTGTATAAGAAAATAACACAGGTAACTAGAGAGGCTGGGCTGTAGACAATGGAGCTCAGTCTCTAGGAAGACGCAACAAAGCCAGTCCTCAGCTTGGTTTGGCATGGATCACGTGTATGCTTGATGCCAACAACTCTTTTCTTCATTTAGGAAGACAAAATGGGGGGTGCATATAAGACTTCACCAGAGCACAGACATTGTACCAGAGAAGAGATTTACAAAGTCTCTCGCTCACTCTCGCTGTCTTTTTTTTTTTTTTTTGGGACCATGTCATGCTGCTTGCAGGTCTTCTTAGCTCCCCAACGAGGAATCCAACCCAGGCCCCAGCAGTGAAAGGGCTGAGTCTTAACCACTGGGCCACCAGGGAATTCTGTGAAGTCACACTGAAGCAGTAGTTCCTTAACTTGCCCAAACGATAACTTGGGGGAAAGTTTCTTGACCTCAGAGGAATACTATATGAGATACTGTATGTAAAACCCTCAGTACAAAGCCTGGAACCCAAGGACCACATGATATTCAGTATTACATTAATATCATTTTTTGATAATTCAATAAATACAACAAGCTCTCTCTCCAGAAAAATGCACATTTGACCATATACTGAAATTTTTGCTTATCATTTCAGAGAGGGTGGGAGCCTTCCAGAGAACCACTGAATCAAGGGTTAAGGACAAATGCCTTAAAGAAACAGATGGACTCCCAGCCCAGCACCATTTGGCTATAACTTGCTAGAATATATTCACTCACGTCTATTTGGCTATTGTCTGGATTCTTCCCCTGCAGTCTAGGCTCTAGGAAGGCAAAGATTTTTATTCGTATCCCTTGTGCAGAGAAACAGTGTCTGGAAAATGAGTAAATTATTCAGCAAGCAAGTGAATGTGGAGTAATGTCTTGCCTTATTTTCTACCAGAATGCTTGCAGCAATGCATTCCACTTTTGATAAAAAGCATCTCAATGGTCCTTTAGAAAACCTGAAGGTTCTAGATTCTGACAGAGAAAAAGGGAGACTAAACAGAGAGCAGGCCTTCTTTTTTATAAGAAAGGGCATTTATAGGAGAGGCTGGCATCCAAGCTGTCAAAGTGGGTGAGATGAAGATAGGAGGTGACAGGAGGTGCTAGTTCACAAGTTAATTTGAGTGCACACAGAGATCTGTGTATAAGAAAATAACACAGGTAACTAGAGAGGCTGGGCTGTAGACAATGGAGCTCAGTCTCTAGGAAGACGCAACAAAGCCAGTCCTCAGCTTGGTTTGGCATGGATCACGTGTATGCTTGATGCCAACAACTCTTTTCTTCATTTAGGAAGACAAAATGGGGGGTGCATATAAGACTTCACCAGAGCACAGACATTGTACCAGAGAAGAGATTTACAAAGTCTCTCGCTCACTCTCGCTGTCTTTTTTTTTTTTTTTTGGGACCATGTCATGCTGCTTGCAGGTCTTCTTAGCTCCCCAACGAGGAATCCAACCCAGGCCCCAGCAGTGAAAGGGCTGAGTCTTAACCACTGGGCCACCAGGGAATTCTGTGAAGTCACACTGAAGCAGTAGTTCCTTAACTTGCCCAAACGATAACTTGGGGGAAAGTTTCTTGACCTCAGAGGAATACTATATGAGATACTGTATGTAAAACCCTCAGTACAAAGCCTGGAACCCAAGGACCACATGATATTCAGTATTACATTAATATCATTTTTTGATAATTCAATAAATACAACAAGCTCTCTCTCCAGAAAAATGCACATTTGACCATATACTGAAATTTTTGCTTATCATTTCAGAGAGGGTGGGAGCCTTCCAGAGAACCACTGAATCAAGGGTTAAGGACAAATGCCTTAAAGAAACAGATGGACTCCCAGCCCAGCACCATTTGGCTATAACTTGCTAGAATATATTCACTCACATAAAGAGACAACAGAATATATAGAACAGGGGTTAGTAAACCTCAGAAGGACAGAAATGGAGAGTTACAGAGGCAAATGTAGGCTGGCCTCATTTGAACATTACTAAGTGAAAGGCTCCCTGGTCCAAAAACCCATTTTGTGGGACTTCTCTGGTGGTCCAAGGGTTAAGAGTCTGCATGTTTTCAGTGTAGGGGCATGGGTTCGATTCCTGGTTGGGGAACTAAGATCCTGCATGCCACGTCATATGGCCAAAAAAGAAAAACCCACTCGTCTGTCCCTGGTGGCAATGGTTTAGCCCTACTATAGAGATATGTGCAGTGGGCCTTAGCCTGATCTGTTTTACATTTGCATCATGTCACCTGATTCCTCTTGCTCTAACTACATCCGATCACCAATCTTCTGATTATTACATGGCTCTACCAGAGGAGGGCCTCCAGGGAGCACCTGGTCCGCTCCACTCATTTTCCGCTGTAAACTATTGAACTGGCACTCAAGGTTTGTAGAACAGTCTGTGAGCATGGCGAGCCCCCTCCTTGTCTGCTGACATACAGCTCAGTTTTCTAGGCCCACAAGGCTTCTTGGGTGACAGCCAATCAACCTAAGTGTGCTCTGACTGAGAGCTCTGAATTTTCTTATGAGTAATTTGTCTCTTAGGAATCTACCATAAGGAAGTAGTCACGAGTTGAGATGTGCACATGTACATACAAAAGAGGTCTACCATAGTGGATTTTCAGCAAATTTTTATTTCGAGGTAATTGTTTAGATTGACATGTTTTAAGAAATACTACCGAACAATTCCATGTACCCCATGGTAACTGTGGCAATCTGTTGGCGCTGCTAGAACAAAAATACCACACAGTTGGTTTTAAAAAACAAACACTTGGGATTTTCCTGGTGATCCTAGGGCTGAGATTTCAAGCTCCCAATACAGGGGGCCTGGGTTCGATCCTTGATCAGGGAAGTAGATCCCACACGCTGCAACTAAAGAAACTGCATGCCACGGTGAAGATCAGAGATCCCACATGCTGCACCTAACACCCAGAGCAGCGAAATAAATAATTATTTTTAAACATAAAGAGACAACAGAATATATAGAACAGGGGTTAGTAAACCTCAGAAGGACAGAAATGGAGAGTTACAGAGGCAAATGTAGGCTGGCCTCATTTGAACATTACTAAGTGAAAGGCTCCCTGGTCCAAAAACCCATTTTGTGGGACTTCTCTGGTGGTCCAAGGGTTAAGAGTCTGCATGTTTTCAGTGTAGGGGCATGGGTTCGATTCCTGGTTGGGGAACTAAGATCCTGCATGCCACGTCATATGGCCAAAAAAGAAAAACCCACTCGTCTGTCCCTGGTGGCAATGGTTTAGCCCTACTATAGAGATATGTGCAGTGGGCCTTAGCCTGATCTGTTTTACATTTGCATCATGTCACCTGATTCCTCTTGCTCTAACTACATCCGATCACCAATCTTCTGATTATTACATGGCTCTACCAGAGGAGGGCCTCCAGGGAGCACCTGGTCCGCTCCACTCATTTTCCGCTGTAAACTATTGAACTGGCACTCAAGGTTTGTAGAACAGTCTGTGAGCATGGCGAGCCCCCTCCTTGTCTGCTGACATACAGCTCAGTTTTCTAGGCCCACAAGGCTTCTTGGGTGACAGCCAATCAACCTAAGTGTGCTCTGACTGAGAGCTCTGAATTTTCTTATGAGTAATTTGTCTCTTAGGAATCTACCATAAGGAAGTAGTCACGAGTTGAGATGTGCACATGTACATACAAAAGAGGTCTACCATAGTGGATTTTCAGCAAATTTTTATTTCGAGGTAATTGTTTAGATTGACATGTTTTAAGAAATACTACCGAACAATTCCATGTACCCCATGGTAACTGTGGCAATCTGTTGGCGCTGCTAGAACAAAAATACCACACAGTTGGTTTTAAAAAACAAACACTTGGGATTTTCCTGGTGATCCTAGGGCTGAGATTTCAAGCTCCCAATACAGGGGGCCTGGGTTCGATCCTTGATCAGGGAAGTAGATCCCACACGCTGCAACTAAAGAAACTGCATGCCACGGTGAAGATCAGAGATCCCACATGCTGCACCTAACACCCAGAGCAGCGAAATAAATAATTATTTTTAAAAAACACTTCTTTCTCTCAGACATGGAGACTGAGAAGTCCAAGATCAAGGCCATTTTTCCTGGTTCATAGGTGACTGTCTTCTCACTGTGCCCTCTCGCAGTGGAAGGGGAGGAGGAACTCTGGTCTCCTTTTATAAGGGCACGAATCCCCATCATGAGCATACCACCCCCCTGCATACCCTCTCACTCATCTCCCAAAGGCCCCACCTCCAAGCACCATCACACGGAGGATCAGGCTCAACATGTCAATTTCAAGGAGACGCAAACATCCAGTCTATGGCAATAATATCTTGTATAATCATAATCGTGGCATTATCATTCAAACAATCCACATACTTTATTCAGACGTCACTATTTTATGTGCACTCATTTGTGCTTGCTTACTTCTGTCACATGTAATTTTATCACACACAAATCTGTGGGATCACCACCATAGTCAAGACATACAATAGTTCCATCACAAGAAATAGCGTTAAACTTTACAATAAAGAAGTAAAAACTTCAGCATCCAGCATTAGGAGATTGCGCACACTAACTGGGGTACAGATATAAACTATTTTCAGTCATTTAAAATGGTGACTATATAAATATTAAAATATATAAAAATATATAATATATATATTATATTTTTATATATAAATATATATTTTACATATTTTTATATATAAATATATATTTTATATATAAATATATAAAAATGTTTGTAAAGGGCATTTAGTATAGGAAACACTTATAAAACACAAAGTTTTATGTACGATATATATGTATATTTTAAAGCATAGAGGAATATTTGAAGGAAATATACCATAAGCTTCTAACACTATTGACCTTTTGATCATAGAATAAGTTATGCCTTTCTTCTATTTTATTTTTGTGTATTTTTGAACTATTTCTATAATAAGCACCTATTATGGATTGAATGTATTGTTTTTCAGTCATTATGTTGTGTCTAACTCTTTGTGACCCCATGGACTGCAGCACGCCAGGCTCCTCTGTCCTTTACCGTCTCCCAGAATTCGCTCAAATTCATGTCCATTGAATTGGTGATGCTCTCTAATCATCTATCCTCCGTTACCCTCTTCTCCTTTGGCCTTCACTCTTCCAGCCGTCTGTACGGGATTTCAAGCTCCCAATACAGGGGGCCTGGGTTCGATCCTTGATCAGGGAAGTAGATCCCACACGCTGCAACTAAAGAAACTGCATGCCACGGTGAAGATCAGAGATCCCACATGCTGCACCTAACACCCAGAGCAGCGAAATAAATAATTATTTTTAAAAAACACTTCTTTCTCTCAGACATGGAGACTGAGAAGTCCAAGATCAAGGCCATTTTTCCTGGTTCATAGGTGACTGTCTTCTCACTGTGCCCTCTCGCAGTGGAAGGGGAGGAGGAACTCTGGTCTCCTTTTATAAGGGCACGAATCCCCATCATGAGCATACCACCCCCCTGCATACCCTCTCACTCATCTCCCAAAGGCCCCACCTCCAAGCACCATCACACGGAGGATCAGGCTCAACATGTCAATTTCAAGGAGACGCAAACATCCAGTCTATGGCAATAATATCTTGTATAATCATAATCGTGGCATTATCATTCAAACAATCCACATACTTTATTCAGACGTCACTATTTTATGTGCACTCATTTGTGCTTGCTTACTTCTGTCACATGTAATTTTATCACACACAAATCTGTGGGATCACCACCATAGTCAAGACATACAATAGTTCCATCACAAGAAATAGCGTTAAACTTTACAATAAAGAAGTAAAAACTTCAGCATCCAGCATTAGGAGATTGCGCACACTAACTGGGGTACAGATATAAACTATTTTCAGTCATTTAAAATGGTGACTATATAAATATTAAAATATATAAAAATATATAATATATATATTATATTTTTATATATAAATATATATTTTACATATTTTTATATATAAATATATATTTTATATATAAATATATAAAAATGTTTGTAAAGGGCATTTAGTATAGGAAACACTTATAAAACACAAAGTTTTATGTACGATATATATGTATATTTTAAAGCATAGAGGAATATTTGAAGGAAATATACCATAAGCTTCTAACACTATTGACCTTTTGATCATAGAATAAGTTATGCCTTTCTTCTATTTTATTTTTGTGTATTTTTGAACTATTTCTATAATAAGCACCTATTATGGATTGAATGTATTGTTTTTCAGTCATTATGTTGTGTCTAACTCTTTGTGACCCCATGGACTGCAGCACGCCAGGCTCCTCTGTCCTTTACCGTCTCCCAGAATTCGCTCAAATTCATGTCCATTGAATTGGTGATGCTCTCTAATCATCTATCCTCCGTTACCCTCTTCTCCTTTGGCCTTCACTCTTTCCCAGCATCAAGGACTTTTCCAATGAGGCATCTCTTTGCATCAGATGGCCAAAGTATTGGAGCTTCAGCTTCAGCATCAGTCCTTCCCATGAATATTCAGGGCAGATTTCCTTTAGGATTGACTAGATTGAACGTATCTCCCCCACCAATCCAGATACACAAGATGTAACTCCCAATATGATAGTAGTTGGAAGTGGTGCCTTTGGGAGGTAATTGGGTTTAGAGGGGATCGTAAGTGCACGGTCCTCAAGATGGGATTAGTGGCTTCATAGGAAGAGGAAGAGACAGCGAAATCGCTCTTTGTCTGCCATGTGAGGACACAGCAAGAAAGGGCTGTTTGCAAGACAGGAAGGGGTCCTCACCCAGAACCCAGAACCAGCTGGCACCTTCCTCTTGGACTTCCAGCCTCCAGAACTGTAAGAAATAAATGTCTTATTTAAGCCTCTCAGTCTGTAGTACTTTGTTATGGCAATGATGGAATGTGGGAGAACACATGGGGGAAAAAACAAAGGAAAATCAAAACAAAAAAATAACCTAGTAAATTAGTGACTCAAGGCTGAGGCTATAACATGAAGAGGGACTGCTACCAGGAGAGGCAATTGCTCTGCTTACACCAGGGGTCCAGGGATCCTGGGGCCGTGGCCTCCTTTCTCAGCTGCCCAAAGCAATTTAGAGGAAGTCTTACAGGCTTTATGCAGCTCCCAAGCTTAAACTGGGTGTAGGAGGAAAGTGAGAAAGTGAGGGCATCCTCTGGGCCTCAGCTTTATTTATCAAAGACAAAGAGGCCAAGAGACTGAATGGCAGGGCCTGGGAGTTGGGGGTGGGGGTGGAAGCAGCCAGCTAATTCACCCTTGCCCACTCGGCACTCACCTTCTGGATCTGCATCCCTGGAGGGAGAGGGAGAGGGTGTGGAAAGTGAGACAAAGGAGGCGGGGGAGTCTCTGCTCAGGCCAACTCCTTGGGCAGTGGCCTGTGGGAGACAAACGAGGCCAGAGTCTAGGCCTGGAATCCATCCAGCCCAGCCCACACCCAATCTGCCAGGACACCGTGCCCTATCTGATAAGAGCATTGGCCTGGGAGTCAGCCATCTGAATCCCAGGCCAACTGTGCTTCAAAACAGGGCAGTTTGGCAAAGCCAATTTGATATGGGAGATATTTTGATAGAATTGAGTCAAAATATAAAATTACCATTTAGAAAGTTATCCGAGTAGCTTATAAAAGACATATCCAACCCTTCCTTTCTCTTTGATGCTCGCCCTACCCACTGACTTTCATTCTATCATTTAACCTTGACTCCATTCCTGATTTCTACCATGTCACTGAACCCCTTTCCACCCCAGATTTCCAGAAGTGAGAACTGGCATTGGGTGGGGCTCAGAGTGGAATCGAGGGTGACTGCTTAGCATGTACCACTTGATAGTAAAATATACACATACATTTAATGCTTTAACTTTAGGCTAAATTTCCTCATGTGAATATAGTCTTGCATCAGTGTACACATGGTTGACTGGCTGTTTTAAAACCTGCCAAAGGTACTGGAAGTACTTTGCAGATAAAGTGAGAGACCTTAGGGAGGATTTCCAAGTGAAAAAGCCAGAGGTCCCAGAAGAGAAAGAAAGAGATGACTCCATCTGGGAATGAAATACCCAGGAATTCTTATGAGGATATGGGTGGTCCATCTGTCTGGAATCTTGCCCTTAGTGGGCTGCCTGCCCTTCTGCCAGCCCACATGGTTCTGTAAACACTCAGTGGCAGTACCATGCCTGCCTCGGGCACCAGAGGCAGGCCACGGCTCAGGGTTGGCCAATTTCAGTTCTTAACTCCTGCCTGGTCCAAGAGGAGGGTATAGAACCCAAGCAGAGGCAACCTCCTTCCGTGGGGTCTAACAATAAGGGTTTAACATCTCCAGGATCTTCCTCAGGGATCGTGGACTCTAAGGATGAAAGGATTCTGGGGCATCTGGCGGCCATCTTGCCACCATGCAGTCAGCAACCCTGCTTCAAACTTCCTAAGCCAATAGCTTCTTTTTGCTGAAACTGCCTCAAGTCTGCTTTCTGTCAGTTGTAACAGACCCCTAACACATTATTCCACTCTATTTTGGCACCTACGGAGATCCTAAGACTGCTAAACGGAAACCTGCTTATTGACAGGTCCTGTCCACTTATCAGAGCCTATAGTCAGACCTCCTACTCAGGAAAGGAATCCTCTGAGAAAGGAAAACATAGTTGCTTCGGAGGAAACCTAAGCCAGTTACCTGATGGTATCAATTAACCAAGTCCTTCTTATGTAAATGTCTTTCAGTCAAAAAAGAGATGCATAACTAGGCATGTATTAGTGAAGTGTCTGACCCTGGAGGATAAAGGTCAGGCTCCAAAGTTTTGAGAAATAAAGGATCAAGATTTAGATTGGCATCTGACCTCTTATCCATGGTACTGAATGCTGGAAGACAAAAAATGAGGTCTTCCAAGTTCTGAAGGAAAAAATGAATTTGAAGCTAGAATTCTCTCCCCACCAAATTAGCATACATAAGACTGAGTTCCTAGAAGTTTCTCTCTCATGCTTCACTTCAAAAAAGTATGCATACCCTCACAAAATGCAAAGGAAATCCCAGAACAAAATGGACCTCAGTGGGAGACAGGCAACAGGGAAACTAACAGTAGAGTTGAAGGTGCATTTCATAAACTGCATGAAAAAGAGCCTCCAAATGATTAAATCCAGGCAGTGGCTTTACAGGTGTTCCTTGTATTGTTATTTCAGTTTTTCTTTCCATTTGAATTTTTCACAATTTTAAAGTTGGAAAAATAAGAGCAAAAGATTAGAAAGAAAAAATAATGGCATTATCTATTATGTCAACAGAAAAAAAAATCCGGGCACCAGAGGCAGGCCACGGCTCAGGGTTGGCCAATTTCAGTTCTTAACTCCTGCCTGGTCCAAGAGGAGGGTATAGAACCCAAGCAGAGGCAACCTCCTTCCGTGGGGTCTAACAATAAGGGTTTAACATCTCCAGGATCTTCCTCAGGGATCGTGGACTCTAAGGATGAAAGGATTCTGGGGCATCTGGCGGCCATCTTGCCACCATGCAGTCAGCAACCCTGCTTCAAACTTCCTAAGCCAATAGCTTCTTTTTGCTGAAACTGCCTCAAGTCTGCTTTCTGTCAGTTGTAACAGACCCCTAACACATTATTCCACTCTATTTTGGCACCTACGGAGATCCTAAGACTGCTAAACGGAAACCTGCTTATTGACAGGTCCTGTCCACTTATCAGAGCCTATAGTCAGACCTCCTACTCAGGAAAGGAATCCTCTGAGAAAGGAAAACATAGTTGCTTCGGAGGAAACCTAAGCCAGTTACCTGATGGTATCAATTAACCAAGTCCTTCTTATGTAAATGTCTTTCAGTCAAAAAAGAGATGCATAACTAGGCATGTATTAGTGAAGTGTCTGACCCTGGAGGATAAAGGTCAGGCTCCAAAGTTTTGAGAAATAAAGGATCAAGATTTAGATTGGCATCTGACCTCTTATCCATGGTACTGAATGCTGGAAGACAAAAAATGAGGTCTTCCAAGTTCTGAAGGAAAAAATGAATTTGAAGCTAGAATTCTCTCCCCACCAAATTAGCATACATAAGACTGAGTTCCTAGAAGTTTCTCTCTCATGCTTCACTTCAAAAAAGTATGCATACCCTCACAAAATGCAAAGGAAATCCCAGAACAAAATGGACCTCAGTGGGAGACAGGCAACAGGGAAACTAACAGTAGAGTTGAAGGTGCATTTCATAAACTGCATGAAAAAGAGCCTCCAAATGATTAAATCCAGGCAGTGGCTTTACAGGTGTTCCTTGTATTGTTATTTCAGTTTTTCTTTCCATTTGAATTTTTTCACAATTTTAAAGTTGGAAAAAATAAGAGCAAAAAGATTAGAAAGAAAAAAATAATGGCATTATCTATTATGTCAACAGAAAAAAAAAAAAAAGACAGTTAAATACTAAGATGGATTCAAATACTGGTTACTTAATGTTTCCTAACTTACTAGGTTCTACCATCTAGATATTTAAACATATGCTCATTAAAAAACATGTGACTTTAGGGGTGTACAACAACCTGAAAGTACTTAATATCATCGAACACATAAAAACAGCTAAAATGGTAAATTTTATATTACATGTTTATATTACATCACAAGAAAAAAATTTTCATGAAGTGTGATTTTTAAAATTTTTTCACACCAAAAACATTTTGTATTGCGGTACATATAGCCAATTAACAATGTTGCGATGTAGCTTCAGGTGAACAATGAAGGGACTCCGCCGTACATATAAAGGTATCCACTCTCACCCCTAAATCCCTCTCCCATCCAGCTAGCACGAAACAGTGGGCGGAGCTCCATGTGCTGTACCATAGACTTTTGTTGATTATCCATTTTAAATACAGCAGTGTGTCCTTTCCCCAAGTCCTTAATTATCCCCTCCCTGCTGCAACCATGAGTTCGTTTTCCTACGTCTGCGAAGTCTCTTTTTGTTTTGTAAACAAGTTCATTTGTATAATTTCTTTTTAGAATCCACATAAAAGGGATGTCATATGGTATTTCTCCTCTGACTTACTCAGTATGACACTCTGTAGGTCCATCCATGTTGCCGTAAACGGCCTTATTTCATTCTTTTCAATGGCTGATATGAAGTGTGATTTTAAAACATGCAGTATTTTCATTATTTTGTAAAACTCTAGCTGGAGGGCGGGTGCGCGGCGGCGGCGGGGCGGCTGGGCCAGCGGCGGCAGCGGTACAAGGCGAGGCCGGCGCTCCGGGTCTGGTCGCCGGGGATGGCTGCGGATCCCAAGCCGGAAGAGCGTTTCCCAACGTTGTATTCTGCCGAACTAGCACCTTCTATGTTCTCAACACCGTGCCACCTTTAGAAGAGGCCCATGAGAACAGCAATAGTAGTCACATAAAAATCTTATTATCGAAAAGCTGCTTGAATGTCTGCTGAAGTGTTCAAGTTTACCCCAAGAGAGGCGCCGATGGAGCACGAATGAGAGCTCATTATGCGGTCATCCTTTTGGATTTCTTTCTAATAATGTGTGACCCTTCACCTTTGATCCCCTGACCTGCATTACCTTGGTAACCATTTCATTTTTTAATTGAATTTCATTTTTTGATTTTTGGTGTACAAGCGGTAACATTTCATGTCTCAAAGTGTAACACACTGATTTTCTCAAATAGAGATGCCCCTTTGAGCAATTAAAAACAAAACAAAACAAAACCCTCTAGCTGGCGCTTTCTGAGGCACAATAACTTTTGTTGTGAAGAAACATTTAAACACAGCAAGAACCATCTTTGTGTTTCCTTGTACCTGTGCATGCGTGAGCAGGGGCCTCTTCAGGCGTATGCCTAGGGGTAGACCTGTGGATTGGAGGATATGAGCCGCTATAGCTCTGTATTCCCAGAGTTGCTGCATCAACACGTGGCTGTCTCATCAGTTGGGTGAGAGTGGTCCAGGGGACTGGCACTCATATTTTCAGACTTGCACATTTTGGGTGTGAAATCTGAGCCTCATTTAAAAAAATATCTTGTTTATTTCCAGTTGCGCTGAGTTTTCCCTGCAGTACAAGGGCTTTCTCTAGTTGCAGCAAGCAGGGGCTACTGTCTGTTTGTGGTGTGTGGGCTTCCTGTTGCGGCGGCTACTCTTGTTGCAGAGCACGGGCTCCGGGGCGTGTAGGCTTCAGTAGTTGTGGCACATAAGATTAGATGCCCCACAAAATGTGAAATCTTAGTTCCCAGACCAGGGATCGAACTTAGAGTCCCCTGCATTGGTAGGCAGATTCCTAACCACTGGGAAACCAGGGAAGTCCCTTGAGTCTCATTTTTATGGAGTAGGAGTAAGTGGTATGTGCTTACCTAGTTTAAAGAGTCAGGATAGCACCCAGCACCTGGTGCAGAAGTGATACAAGCAGGTGTGATGCTGGTTGAATTGCACTGGCCAACGACACTTGTCCCCCAGGAAATGCTTTGTGTTAAGGAGGAACTAGGGTGCACCATGAGCTCCTGGATGAGAGATACATACCAAGAAAAGTAAAACTAACCAATGTGAGAAACAGATCTAGAGCTGACAGCAGAGAGGAGAGAGAAGGTGCTGGGCCAGCTGGTATGAGGCTTATAGGGTAGGATTCTTGGAGGAGGAGAGCCAGCAGCAACGCTAGAAAGAGGGCAGGAACAGAACACGGTGAAGAGAAGGGGTGACGGGGTATTTCAGAGATGATAGCCTGTTACAAAGCTCAAAAGCAGGAGAAAATTCTTAGGCATTGAGGGAGTGAAGAGGGGTGTGTTTGGCAGAAAAGAATTCAACCTAGAGAATAATCAGAAAATAAAATGATTCATGCCTCAGTATCTTCATTCAAAAAATCAGGATACTGATGTAACCTACCTCAAAAAACTGTTGGGAAAGTTACATGAAATACTATGTCTAAGGCACTTGGCATATTACCTGGAACAAGCAAATTCAATTAGTACTCCCTCTTGTTAATCAAGATCTCGTTAGGATTTCGCTGGTGGTCCAATAGTTAAGAATCCACCTGCCAGTGCAGGAGACACAGGTTTGATCCCTGGTCTGGGAAGATCTGCCACAAGAGAAGCCGCCACAATAAGAAGTCAACACACTGCAAAAAAAGAGTAGCCTCTGCTCAGGGCAATAAGGAAAGCCTGCACACAGAAACAAAGGACAGACAGCCAAAAGAAAATTAATTAAAAAAAAAAAAATTGTTGGACCAAGTCGTCCAAGATCACACAAGCTGGTTAAGTGTGCATCTAGGATTTGGACAGACTGTCTGATTTCAAAGCCCAGACTCTACACCACTGTGCTCTACCTACTACCACCATTTACTGAGGGCAGTGCCCTATACTCTGCATTTGTTATCTCACTTAAACCGTGTAAGACCTCCAAGCTGGATACAACCATTTTCCAGAAAAGGAAACTGAGCATCATTTAACTCACTCACCCAGGTTCACAAGTTGGGATTCACACCCAGGCCTGCCTGACTCCAGTGCCCTCTGCCCAACACCACACCGGGAGTCAGGAGGCTTGGGTGCCAGCCCTGCTCTGCCACTGATCAACCTGGTATCACTGGGCCTCCTGGATGAGAGATACATACCAAGAAAAGTAAAACTAACCAATGTGAGAAACAGATCTAGAGCTGACAGCAGAGAGGAGAGAGAAGGTGCTGGGCCAGCTGGTATGAGGCTTATAGGGTAGGATTCTTGGAGGAGGAGAGCCAGCAGCAACGCTAGAAAGAGGGCAGGAACAGAACACGGTGAAGAGAAGGGGTGACGGGGTATTTCAGAGATGATAGCCTGTTACAAAGCTCAAAAGCAGGAGAAAATTCTTAGGCATTGAGGGAGTGAAGAGGGGTGTGTTTGGCAGAAAAGAATTCAACCTAGAGAATAATCAGAAAATAAAATGATTCATGCCTCAGTATCTTCATTCAAAAAATCAGGATACTGATGTAACCTACCTCAAAAAACTGTTGGGAAAGTTACATGAAATACTATGTCTAAGGCACTTGGCATATTACCTGGAACAAGCAAATTCAATTAGTACTCCCTCTTGTTAATCAAGATCTCGTTAGGATTTCGCTGGTGGTCCAATAGTTAAGAATCCACCTGCCAGTGCAGGAGACACAGGTTTGATCCCTGGTCTGGGAAGATCTGCCACAAGAGAAGCCGCCACAATAAGAAGTCAACACACTGCAAAAAAAGAGTAGCCTCTGCTCAGGGCAATAAGGAAAGCCTGCACACAGAAACAAAGGACAGACAGCCAAAAGAAAATTAATTAAAAAAAAAAAAATTGTTGGACCAAGTCGTCCAAGATCACACAAGCTGGTTAAGTGTGCATCTAGGATTTGGACAGACTGTCTGATTTCAAAGCCCAGACTCTACACCACTGTGCTCTACCTACTACCACCATTTACTGAGGGCAGTGCCCTATACTCTGCATTTGTTATCTCACTTAAACCGTGTAAGACCTCCAAGCTGGATACAACCATTTTCCAGAAAAGGAAACTGAGCATCATTTAACTCACTCACCCAGGTTCACAAGTTGGGATTCACACCCAGGCCTGCCTGACTCCAGTGCCCTCTGCCCAACACCACACCGGGAGTCAGGAGGCTTGGGTGCCAGCCCCTGCTCTGCCACTGATCAACCTGGTATCACTGGGCCTCCTGCCTCACGTTTTCTTTAAATAACAGAAGCTAGGTTAGAGGATGGTCCCGCTGGTCCCTCTAAGCTCTACTGTTCTGGGAAGGTGGATTCAATGAAGTCAGACGGTGGTTCAGGTAGGAGGGAGGGGTATGTCTGAGTCAGATAGGATCCCCATCCCCATCTGACAGCACGGCATCTGCCAACAGAGATCCAGAGGCGCCAAGAGACGAGTCCAGGTCTCTGAAGCATTAGTCATCGTCTGCTCCCACTCCCAGGAGACCAGAGGGAAGCTGTTCCAATTATAGTGGAAGGATGAGGCACTTCTAGGATGATGAAAGGGTGGGAGAGGAGATGTCAGAGGATGCCATGGGAGATCTGACTTGTTTAGTCTGGAGAAGAGAAGGCAAGAAGGGGCCATCTTCAAGTCTCCAGGGAGTTATGGGGGTTGGTTGGGTGGCAGGGTGGAAAGGTTAAGACTTGGGATGTCTGGGACCTGGTCCTAGTCCTGGCGCAGCAGTATTTTTTTTTTTCTTAATTTTTATTTTACTTTTATTTTACTTTTACAGAGTTCTGTTGTTTACAAATATGTATGATCCCAGATTAGTCATATGCATATCCCCCCCATCCCACCCCTCCAGGCCGTCACACAACGCCCCTACAGGATCCCCTTTTCTCACAGCACAATGACAATACCTACTCTTTCCACATATGATAGTACAGGTTTTCATGCTACTTCCTTTACGCCTCCCACCCACTGTTTAACGAGCAGTATGACTTTTGTTTGACTAGTAACTTCACTGCCCAATCTTCAGTTTCCAGACTAATAAATTAGGGAAATGACTTTTAAAAAAAACACTCCACCGATTTATACAGTGAAATGTATAATATGATAGCGAAAATCAACTAGAAAGGCTCAAATACTCTGGCAACAGAGAACACTTGCTAAGCAGACTTGGGAGTGGGAGAGGTGTTGATGCAATGGAAGGTTAAAATCCCACTAGGAACACTGAATATAACAAACACTGACTGAACACTAACCACGTGCTGGTCACTGGGCAGAGGTCTCAACATACATGATCTCATGTAACATCCTCAAGCATCTTCTGAGGGAGGTTATCACCATCTTTCAGATAAGTTAGCTGAAGTCCTGAGAGGTTAAGTCAGCCAACAAGTTAGTAAGTGATGTCTGCCAGACTCCAGTCCAGAGGTCCATTTGACTCCCAGCGCTGTGCCCCTAATCATTACACTCAGTTCCTCAGACTTGGGTATAAAGACCATGCAGAAATAGAAAAATGCATATATGAGGGTAAAGTGAAGGGGGAATCCTAGAGTGATTATGTTAATATAAGAATGTTGTCATCAACATTAGGTTTGGAAGTTTATAAATAATGGACAATTTAGGATGCTGAGAACTTAGGGCTGCTCGAGTTTAGATATTTCTGCTTAATCTTTGGTCGCTGAGATGATGAAACATGTAATACCTGAGTGAGGGGGCAAGTGATGATGATGGCCCTTTCTGTTCTAATATTTCATTTCCTAGGAGATCAGAGAAGGAAAGTACAGCTGCATTTCCTCATCACTGAGAATAGATTGGGAATCTGAGGGCATGACTTTCCTGTTATAAGCTCTACTGTTACTTCACATTGCCTGCTTGTGTTCTAAGTCACTTCAATCATGTCTGACTCTTTGCAATGCCATGGACTGTAGCCCACCAGGCTCTGTCCATGGGATTCTCCAGGGAAGAATACTGGAGTGGGTTGCCATGCCCTCCTCCAGGGATCTTCCTGACCCAGGAACTGAACCCGCCTCTCTTACATCTCCTACACTGGCAGGCAGATTCTTTACCATTAGCACCACCTGGGAAGCCCTTCGTATTGCCTATTGCACTGCTTCTCAGCCTTGGTGGCATACTGGAATCATGCGAGAAATTTTAGAAACTGCTAGTGTTCAGTCCACTCCAAAAGATTCTTATTGATCTGGGTGCAGTTTTGGCACTGAAAGTTTTAAAATTTCCTCACAAGATGCCAGTACACAGAAGCATTTGAAAACTACTGGCCCGCCCAATAAAGGCCTAACCCCTTCACTTGGCACAGAAGGCCTTCTCTGGTTTCTTCAGTAAACTTCCCTGTATTCCGTTTTTTCACCTGTTTTCTCCAAGCCAGTTAGAACTTCCTGAATATGCTCTGCTTTACGATTTACATTTCTGTGCCTTTATGTATTATTTCCTCTGCCTGGAAGGTCTTTCTTTTCCCTCAGTTATCTGGAAAACTCCATTTCTTCAATAGCAAGGCAGTCAGCCTCCAAGATGGCCGCCAGTAACTCCCACTTCCTTGTATTCCTGCCCTGGTGTGGTCCCCTCCCACACGGAATCAGCCTGACCTGTGCAATAATGATATTTGGATCATGATGGAGTATGACTTCCAAGGGTGGGTCATCAAAGACACAGCAGCTCCCGCGTTACCCTCGCTTGGGTCACTTGCTTTGAGAGAAGCCAGCTGTCATGTCTTCAGCAGCCCTGTGGAGAGCTCCATGTGGTAAGGAGCTGAGGCCTCCTGCCAACAGCCACGTGAGGGAGCCAGCTTGGATCCTTCAATCCTAGTCAAGCCTTCAGAGGACGGAAATCCCAGCAGACTGACATCTTGACTATTGCCTCATAAGAGGTCTTAAGCCCAAACCACCCAGCTAAGCTCTTCCAGAATCCTTGAGCCATGAAGTGTGAGATAGCGTTTGTTGTTCTAAGTTGCTGGATTTGGGGGCAACTTACTATACGGCAATAGATAACCTATGCAAATACCAAGCTCAAGTATATGACACTCTGAAGCCTTTTTAGCCTGTCTTCTGCTGAAGTTGAACACCGTGTGCCACTGCTGAGCCTGATAGCCATCCTCCCCCGTCCCTGCTCCCCACCATAGCACTCGGCACACAGGGCCTACCTGTGACTTGCCTTTCTTCCCCTCTGCATTCAGTTCCAGGAGGAAAGGGACAACCACAGTGCAGGCTTCAGTAAGCACTTATAGAATGAAAACACACATAAGGACGGCCACCTGAGTCTAGCCAGATTTCTTCCCTACAAAATTCAAAGATACACTGACCAGAAATCGTAGATATGATGGTGGTTGGGTCCTAAGGATTCCTTAAAAGTTCAACTGGTATTCAGTGGATATCATTTAAAGCACTAGACTAGAAGTCAGAAAATCTGGATTTTAATTCGTGTCTCTTAACTACCTCCTGGACTTCTCTGAGCTTTGGTTTCCTCTTGGACCAAGAGACTTAAGGACTTTTCCAACCCTAAAATTTTATGATGGTGTATTTCCAGTTAGCTATGACTCCTGACCCACAAAAGAAGAGAAAATAGGCTAACAGTATTAAACCACAGCCAGGGTTTTCAAAACTCTTATAGAGCAGGAATAACTCCAGAGTTTCTCTCCCTCTCTCTCACACACACACTCTCTCTCTCTCTTTCCTGTTTCCCACCTTAGACCTTCTGAATCAGCTTTTCTTGGTCTCTTGGGTCTCTGTACTTTTGTATAGTTCAAAGTATTCTGATGTGCACCTATAGCTGAAAATCATGAACCTACAATATGTGGGTTAGAGACTTCAAAATTTTTTTTCTGCCACTGGGTTGGCTTCATTGTTTACAGAGCACAGTACTAATGGATTTGTTCCCTGAGCTGTTAACTTTATATGAGGTGGGTGGATGGATGGACAGAACCAGGCTACTTCTACTGCTAGAAAAGCAATTCAAGGTATACAGTACTGAGTCAGGTCTTCATCAGAAATAACGTTCTGTATGACCCAATGCTTAGGACACTTTACCGGAGAGCAAACTGTCGGGTATTTTAGTTCACAAGGGTAAAGAATTGCTTTCTTTTTTGTTAGACAGGAATAAACAGGTAATGAGAGCATGGAGTTTGGAATTCAACGGTTTAGGTTCCTGGCTCTAGCACTTAACTTACATGCTAGGTGACTGTGGCTGGGTTAGCCAATTTTTCTGAACCTCACTCTCCTGATCTGTGGTATGGGGTAACATGCACTTCCTTACAGGAATGCTGTTAGGATTAAATGATACAATGCATGTTAAACACTACGTATAATATCTGGCACAGAACAAGTACTCGTTAAGTAGTAGCACATTATGGCAAAAACAAAATATGGCACTTTTATTATTAATGGCAACACATACTTGTCCAGTGCTTTATAAGTTACAAAGTGCTCTTACACTGAAATGTTCTTGCCCCCCAAAATCCCAAGATGGGCAAGGCAGACACTAGTGACCCCATTTTACAGAAAAAGAAAGGAAGGCTCTGAAGGGGTCACTGGCTCTAGATCAAATGGCGGAAAAAAAAAAAAAAAGTGTCAGTGTCTGATTTCAGACTTGGGTGTGATTCCATGAAAATGAATAATTATATATGCACACTTGGCAGGCTGAGCATCTAGGGACCATCTGGCTTAGCAGGCTGAGGAGGACTGCATTTCTGAGCAGCTTCTTTTTTTAGACGAAAGCAAGATGGGAAAAAATGAGCTGTCAAACTACTTTCCCTCATTTTCAACATCGGTGGGATCTGTGCTCAGTTCTGCCCTCTTTTTACTCTCAAATGCCACGTGTCAGTGTATCTCAGTTCCCTCCACCTGCCTTGGGCTGCTCATTCACGGACTCTGCCTTGGGCCCCACAGCTGGGATCTGGGGGAACCCTCCCCTCCAAAAGGAAGCAGGGGCAGCTGGAGACATCTGAGGGGCTGGGCGAACACCAGCTGTTCCCAAGTCTGGACGGGGAACAAGAAGCCTGCTGAGAGGGAGAATGCTGGGGGGGGCGGTGATCCCTGCTCCCCGTGTCAGTCAACAGGCGGATGCTTTTCCATCCAACAGATGGGTCCTGCTCCTGGAATAATGTAGTAAAGGGTGATACCAAATACGGCCCAGAATCGGTGTCTCCCAGGGAGCGGGAGGCCAAGAGATCAGATGTTAGCTGAATCTAATCAAGAAGCCGCCCAAAGACAAAGTGGAACTCAAAAAGAGCCTAAAGGAAAAGGTGTTCAGATACACAGAAGGGAGGCTGGGAAGGTCCTGAAAGCAAAGAAACAGCACGAGAAACGGCACCCATGTTTGTCGGGGGGATGGGTAGGCATATTAAGGGAACTTAGGAAGAAGCACAGTGAGAAGCAGAAAACTGGAGAGGTGGGGCAAGAATAGCAAGAGGAGGTGCAGTTCTACAGAGAAAAGGGAGTCCTGTAGATTCTTGGCCACCCCGTGATGGAGACTCGACCACCATCCATATTCCAGCTGGCAGGGAAACTGACGTCACGAGAGGAAAGCCCGTGCACGCGTCACAGAGTGAGGGAGCCAAGAACCTGGGGCTCCGGACCATAACTTTGGTCGTCTTTCCATGAGGCCACCCTTGAGGCTGGGGTTATTACAGAAGTGGTAGTTCAGGCCAGTCAGGCAGCAGAATGCAAGGGAAGAGAGAGGTTGGATTCCAGGAGACTGCAAACATTACATCAGGGTGTTGATGGAGGGACTAGACTCAGGTGAAGCGGGAAAGCAGTGCTGGGCCTGAGCACAGCGTCCAGATAAACAAGAGGACCTGGCGGGAATCCGGCTTGGCAGTGAGGGCGAGAGCTGGGCACAGGCCATTCGCAGGACAACCTCAGGCCTGGGAGTTTCTCCTGAGGAGGTCATGGGGCATTTTAATTCCCTGACCTCAACCTCAAAGGCAGCAAAAACTCACAAACTAGCCTCTACCACCAACTCCCTATCCCCAGGTCCTTTTCCCTTTGCGCCCAGCTCCACACAGACCCTCTCTCTGCGTCTCTCACTTAATATTTCCGGACCTTTGGTTTACATCTGCTGCTTAGATGTCTATGTTTGGATGACTGGGTGTGAAATTAAAACTCAAACCAGAACCTAAGAGGATAGACTCTCCCTGGTGGTGAAGAGAACGGCAAAGCTAGAACTGTGCTGTGAATTTTCAGTTTTTAGGCTGAGCATGGAAACCAGAGGGGAGAGAATGGAAAAGTTGTCTCTCCACATCTAGCTCCATCTTCCCATGACAATAGTAGCTGAGTGGCAGTTAGCAGGCTTCATGTTAAGGACCTCCCTGAAATCGGAGAAGCTGGCATAAGAATTAGACCACCTGGAGGCCATTCAGTGCAAGGGCAGATTATCCCTAACCTTACAGGTATGTAAGAAGGACCCAATAAAGCAATAGTTGTGATAGCTAATTAAAAATATATATATTTATTTGGCTGTGTCTTGTCTTAGTTGCAGCATGCAAACTCTTAGCTGTGGCGCATGGGATCTAGTTCCATGTCCAGGGATTGAACCTGGGACCCCTGCACTGGGAACATGGAATCAGTCCCTGGACCACCAGCGAAGCCCCTATGGCTAATGTTTATAAAGACCTTAATATAGACACCGTGCTAAACACTTAACGTACATTAGTTCATTAAACTAGTACAACAACCCTAAGAGGTAACTATTATTGGAATTCCTATTTTACAAATAAGGAAGTTGAAACTCATAAAAATAAACTAGCATAAGGTCACAGGGCTAATAGTGTGGGTGTTTGATTTCAGACTATGTTCTTTGATCCTAAACCGCCTTCCTCATCAGTCAAATCAACAGAGCCCTTGGTCCACAGTTTTTGGCAAAGCTCAGTTCTCTCTCCCAAACCCACTTCTCAGCAGCACTAAGGATGTCACGGAATCTCAATACAAGCCACGAAGAAATTGCTGGGGAGTTTGACCTTCTTGATTCAATCTCATGAAACTACATTTCTTATAACCTGAGAGTTTACAGAGATGGGGAAGGTGCAAAACCTAGGGTAACTATTAGGCTATATGGCTAAGTGATTAAGAGCCTGGATTTTGACACCTAAATTCCAGTTTTGCCAAATTCTTTCTGTGAGAGCTGAATCAAATCACTTCTCTATGACTCTGTTTCCTCATACATAAAATGAGGCTAATACCATTTCCGATTATTGGATGACTGGGTGTGAAATTAAAACTCAAACCAGAACCTAAGAGGATAGACTCTCCTGGTGGTGAAGAGAACGGCAAAGCTAGAACTGTGCTGTGAATTTTCAGTTTTTAGGCTGAGCATGGAAACCAGAGGGGAGAGAATGGAAAAGTTGTCTCTCCACATCTAGCTCCATCTTCCCATGACAATAGTAGCTGAGTGGCAGTTAGCAGGCTTCATGTTAAGGACCTCCCTGAAATCGGAGAAGCTGGCATAAGAATTAGACCACCTGGAGGCCATTCAGTGCAAGGGCAGATTATCCCTAACCTTACAGGTATGTAAGAAGGACCCAATAAAGCAATAGTTGTGATAGCTAATTAAAAATATATATATTTATTTGGCTGTGTCTTGTCTTAGTTGCAGCATGCAAACTCTTAGCTGTGGCGCATGGGATCTAGTTCCATGTCCAGGGATTGAACCTGGGACCCCTGCACTGGGAACATGGAATCAGTCCCTGGACCACCAGCGAAGCCCCTATGGCTAATGTTTATAAAGACCTTAATATAGACACCGTGCTAAACACTTAACGTACATTAGTTCATTAAACTAGTACAACAACCCTAAGAGGTAACTATTATTGGAATTCCTATTTTACAAATAAGGAAGTTGAAACTCATAAAAATAAACTAGCATAAGGTCACAGGGCTAATAGTGTGGGTGTTTGATTTCAGACTATGTTCTTTGATCCTAAACCGCCTTCCTCATCAGTCAAATCAACAGAGCCCTTGGTCCACAGTTTTTGGCAAAGCTCAGTTCTCTCTCCCAAACCCACTTCTCAGCAGCACTAAGGATGTCACGGAATCTCAATACAAGCCACGAAGAAATTGCTGGGGAGTTTGACCTTCTTGATTCAATCTCATGAAACTACATTTCTTATAACCTGAGAGTTTACAGAGATGGGGAAGGTGCAAAACCTAGGGTAACTATTAGGCTATATGGCTAAGTGATTAAGAGCCTGGATTTTGACACCTAAATTCCAGTTTTGCCAAATTCTTTCTGTGAGAGCTGAATCAAATCACTTCTCTATGACTCTGTTTCCTCATACATAAAATGAGGCTAATACCATCTGACCTCATGGGCCTACTGTGAACAGCAAACGCGATGATGCATGTAAAGCTCTGGTCACGGTCTGGGACACATAGTAGGACCCCAGTAAATGTTGACTATTACAGTGAAGATGGGCATTATCACTGTCATCATTTCCATGCAGGTATGGCCAGGGATACTTAGCTTCTGCATCCAGCTGTGATGGGACAGAAAGTGAACTTCCCCCTGAGGCTAGGTCCCAAGGCCAGAGTGGGGCCTCTCCTGTTCCTCTGTCACTTTGTAGGCCCAGCAGTAAGTAGTGGCCCAGAAGAAAAAAGGGGTTGTCTGAGGTCCCCACAAGGCCAAGACAGAGTTGGTGTCCATCAATGGACAGCACCAGAGCCTAGCGGTCTTCTTGAAGAAGGGCAAGCAGGACAGCAGCATCCAAACCCACACTAGAAAGGGGCTTGGGAACTGTTGAGGGCATAACAAGAATCCAATGAGCCTTAGCTTGATACATCCAGGAAGTGGAAGGGATAGAGAATCTCATTCCATCCTGTATTTACTTCCTGTCCTTCCTGACACATCACATGCCAGTTAATATGCAGGGTTACTCTGCTTATCTAAAAGGCCATTTAACTGGCACCCTTTGGTTCCCTGGAAGCTAATAAAAAATTGGGACAAAAGACCAAAGGTCTGTGGGACCCACGCCAAGCGGTCAAAGGATTACAAAGTCTAAGTACTAAGGGCTATGCATTCTAGTTGCAAGTGTCCCTAAAGTGTCCCTAATAGTCTGGGCGACTATTTAGTTTTACTTTGTTGTCCAGTCGCTAAGTCATGTCTGACTCTTTACAGCCCTAGGGATGTAGCACACCAGGCTCCTCGGTTTCCACTCTCTCCAGGCGTTTGCTCAACTTCATGTCCATTGCGTCGGTGATGCTCTCTAACCATCTCATCCTCTGCCGCTCCCTTCTCCTCCTGTCTTCAATCTTTCCCAGCATCGGGGTCTTTTCTAGTGAGTCGGTTCTCCGCATCAGGTGGCCAAAGTATTGGAGCTTCAGCAACAGTCCTTCCAATGAATATCCAGGGTTGATTTCTTTCAGGATTGACTGATGTGATCCCTTTGTATTCCAAGGGACTCTCAAGAGGCTGCTCTAGCACCATAATTTGAAAGCATCAGTTCTTTGGTGCCCAGGCCTTCTTTATGCACCAATTCTCACATTTATTTTAGATGGCTGTGAATAACATGGTTGATCAGAAGCTATCAATTTGAAGTGAACAGGAAGAGCGGCCAGGGGCTGGTGCAGTCAACTCAATGAAGAGTAATGGTTGGCAGACTGACCACAAGAGAGAAAACACAAACTATGAAAGCCATTAAAAGGACTAAAGGCTAGCTGCTGAGAGCCGTGTGGTCTAGATACAAACAGCTCTCCACATCTTCACAAACCAGAGGGCGCCACTGTGCTGCCATCAGACCTGGGCACAGGTGGTTTTCTTCTCTGGGGATGGTATGGAACGTCAGGCACAGATGACGACTAGTTTTGGACAATGAAATGGGAATGGAAATGATGATGGTCACTTCCGGGCAGGGTTTAGTGGATGCTTTCTCACTCTCTTCCTGGCCTCGAGGCGGCAGCTCTGTGGGCCTGAGCCCTGAGGTGAGGACTTCCTGTCCTTCCTGACACATCACATGCCAGTTAATATGCAGGGTTACTCTGCTTATCTAAAAGGCCATTTAACTGGCACCCTTTGGTTCCCTGGAAGCTAATAAAAAATTGGGACAAAAGACCAAAGGTCTGTGGGACCCACGCCAAGCGGTCAAAGGATTACAAAGTCTAAGTACTAAGGGCTATGCATTCTAGTTGCAAGTGTCCCTAAAGTGTCCCTAATAGTCTGGGCGACTATTTAGTTTTACTTTGTTGTCCAGTCGCTAAGTCATGTCTGACTCTTTACAGCCCTAGGGATGTAGCACACCAGGCTCCTCGGTTTCCACTCTCTCCAGGCGTTTGCTCAACTTCATGTCCATTGCGTCGGTGATGCTCTCTAACCATCTCATCCTCTGCCGCTCCCTTCTCCTCCTGTCTTCAATCTTTCCCAGCATCGGGGTCTTTTCTAGTGAGTCGGTTCTCCGCATCAGGTGGCCAAAGTATTGGAGCTTCAGCAACAGTCCTTCCAATGAATATCCAGGGTTGATTTCTTTCAGGATTGACTGATGTGATCCCTTTGTATTCCAAGGGACTCTCAAGAGGCTGCTCTAGCACCATAATTTGAAAGCATCAGTTCTTTGGTGCCCAGGCCTTCTTTATGCACCAATTCTCACATTTATTTTAGATGGCTGTGAATAACATGGTTGATCAGAAGCTATCAATTTGAAGTGAACAGGAAGAGCGGCCAGGGGCTGGTGCAGTCAACTCAATGAAGAGTAATGGTTGGCAGACTGACCACAAGAGAGAAAACACAAACTATGAAAGCCATTAAAAGGACTAAAAGGCTAGCTGCTGAGAGCCGTGTGGTCTAGATACAAACAGCTCTCCACATCTTCACAAACCAGAGGGCGCCACTGTGCTGCCATCAGACCTGGGCACAGGTGGTTTTCTTCTCTGGGGATGGTATGGAACGTCAGGCACAGATGACGACTAGTTTTGGACAATGAAATGGGAATGGAAATGATGATGGTCACTTCCGGGCAGGGTTTAGTGGATGCTTTCTCACTCTCTCTTCCTGCTCCACCACAGCCAAAGGCAACCCCTCCAGAGAGCGGCAGCTCTGTGGGCCTGAGCCCTGAGGTGAGGATAAAAATGATGCAGATGAGAGCCCTGAGCCAACCCACAGAGGACAAGTAGTGTGGGCAAGAAGTAAACTTTCAGTGTTTTTTGGGATGGTTTCTTACTACCATATAATCTAGTCTATCCTGATTGAAACATCCTAAAAAAAGGTCAGATCACAGTAAGAAGTATGAGTTATCGTTTTGACAAATTACTGTTCAAAAGAGTCAATATAACATTTTGTGACCTAAAGGATAATTTTCAGTGGGGAAAACTCCCCTACTCCAGTGACACCAGATAGACAAGTCATTACCAGAACATGAGCTGAAGAGAGGAGATGGGTCCAGTTTCTAAACCACTTCTTTCCCCAGGAAGTTCAAGGACTTTACAAGATATACCTGTTATGATTATGGGTGAGGCTGGCCCTCATGTGCTATGCTGTTAGCACGGACTTCTCAACCCCTGCACAACCAGCCCCAGGCACAAGGGACAGGTTCTGTCGGTTCTGTGAGGCGCTTGTATGCACTCTCATAGAAGGAAATGCATAATGTATTCTTGAGTAAAACAGCAAGCCAACAGCCCCAGAATGTACAGTCTCACTAAGCAGACATGGAACATTTACAAAACTGACCTCACACTGGGTCAACCACGTGGGTTATTTTCTCTAATCAAAAGCAATTAAGGTCATAAACCACTGCTATAGGGTAACGACAGAAATCTCACATGTCCGGAAAGCAGGAAGCATACTTTTAAATAACACATGGGTTATACACCCTTTCACTTAATCCTAAGTATGCATAATGCAGATCCTCATTTTAGAAATGCAGGAACGGAGACTAAAAAGAGATGGTAATTTGCTCAAGTGTGCACAGTGAGCAGTGGTGGAGCCTGGCTATAGAAAACCAGGTTACAGACCCCGGGAGCTCAGGGCTCTAAGGATATCCTCACCATGCTCTGTCTCACTGGAATCCACAGATCCTCCCAGGTAGGTCCACAGCCTCGCCGGATCTGGTGTCCCACATCTGAGAAAGAACAGCTGTTGATGGGAGACCCGGTCCCAGCTTGCTCTGGTGACACGGACCTTGGACCTGTTGGGTGGAATGACATTTCCCTCTTGCTCTTGCCTCCTCTGGGGTTTCCCACTTGAACTGAAGTGAGATGTCTTGAGTAGCAGAGAGGGGTGCTTGAGACACCCGAGGCAGCTTTGAGCTAGATCCCTAGGAAGACTTCCTCTTCCGTTTAAAGACCTTTTTCCACACGGGCATACGTGGTAAATGATCGAAGAAAGACAGAAGGAGAAGTTACTTCCAGATGGCTCTTCATCTTGTTGTAATGCAGATTAAATACAGAAAATATTCCAACATATCATTTGGCAAACATGAGTACTAATACCATTCATATTACAAATGGGACAGAATGGAATTTCCGTCTATAGCTTGACTTAAATTTGAGCCTCAGGGCTAGAAGACAGATAACTAGAGCACCTTGATTCTAAGCAAGCTGGAGGCTCACAATACCTGAAAAGTGTTCTAGACTTCTCTCTAGGGGTGACTTCCTGTATTCAAACTGACCAAACTCCCTCCGTCTGGCAGTGAGGGCCTGTTCAAATGGCTACTTACACTGTTACTCTACCTTCTCCATCAACCTAGTTGTGCTGTTTCCTGTCAAATTAGTGTTTCAGCAAAACTCACCAGACCTTCTGAAGTATCCCTGTCTCTCAGCCTCTATCCGTGTGCTATCGTGACAAGGCTGTCTGCCCTTTCCACAGGCTCACAAGTGTACCTCCATCCTGATTAAATGCCTAGGACTATGTTTCATGCAATGAGAAGGCTTGAAAACAAACAGAAAATCTGATGTGGTGGTCCATACCCTAGAAAGCTACCTAAAGTGCTCAGAACTCACCCAGAGACCCTGGGAAGGAGGAGAAGAAGGCACAAAGTTGGGCTAGAGGTTCAGAAGGTGGGAATTTTCCCTCCGTCCTTTGGCTTCCTTTCTTCCACTGCAGAAGCCACAGTTGCCCAAGGCGAGGGAGTCAGCTGGCTGGGTTAATAAGGTTTGTAGTACTCAGCTGAGGGCTTAGGCCCTCCTCAGCCACATCCCAGAGTTTGTTCCCCAAACCATCAGGGCTCAGTTCCCAGAAAGTCAACTGCCAATCAGTAAGTGACCCAAGTCCCAACATGAGTTTAAGATCAGCGAATCTGAGATTCAAGCACCCTGTTATCCAATCAGTTGTGTCTGATTACACCCTGTCAATCGATGCAGAAAGGTCATGGTGACTGCTTCCTGCTAGGAACCCATGGGGGTCCCTGGGCAGCCCCCACATGGGAACTGTGCTCAGTGACTTTCCACAAACGACCCGTTGTGCCTACAGGCTGGACAAATGGTGTGGGTGCCCTGGGGTCAGCGATGGCCCAATGCCTTCAATGAGGCTGTTCCATTGGTCATAGTCCTCCTTCAGGCCTGAATAGGGGAGAAAAAAATAAAACAGGAAGGTTAGGTAAACAGTTGTAAGGTTAGATCAGAGGGTAGCTACCATGGCTTTAGTGGGTTATCCTACAGAGGAGCACCTGGGACACTAAAGGGACTGGCTCTAGTGGTGGCGATGGTAGGAGCAACAATGGTGACCACAGTTCTTTAAGTGCTTTTATACGTAAGCTTCTTACATGACTCAGTTAACCCACCACAACTCAATCATGATAATAATAACAGAAGGGAGCATTTATTGAGGGGCAATTCATTCCAGAAACTTTGCTATGCACCTGCTTCACAACTCACCAAGTTTTTTACCTCCCTCTGAAGTATCCCTGTCTCTCAGCCTCTATCCGTGTGCTATCGTGACAAGGCTGTCTGCCCTTTCCACAGGCTCACAAGTGTACCTCCATCCTGATTAAATGCCTAGGACTATGTTTCATGCAATGAGAAGGCTTGAAAACAAACAGAAAATCTGATGTGGTGGTCCATACCCTAGAAAGCTACCTAAAGTGCTCAGAACTCACCCAGAGACCCTGGGAAGGAGGAGAAGAAGGCACAAAGTTGGGCTAGAGGTTCAGAAGGTGGGAATTTTCCCTCCGTCCTTTGGCTTCCTTTCTTCCACTGCAGAAGCCACAGTTGCCCAAGGCGAGGGAGTCAGCTGGCTGGGTTAATAAGGTTTGTAGTACTCAGCTGAGGGCTTAGGCCCTCCTCAGCCACATCCCAGAGTTTGTTCCCCAAACCATCAGGGCTCAGTTCCCAGAAAGTCAACTGCCAATCAGTAAGTGACCCAAGTCCCAACATGAGTTTAAGATCAGCGAATCTGAGATTCAAGCACCCTGTTATCCAATCAGTTGTGTCTGATTACACCCTGTCAATCGATGCAGAAAGGTCATGGTGACTGCTTCCTGCTAGGAACCCATGGGGGTCCCTGGGCAGCCCCCACATGGGAACTGTGCTCAGTGACTTTCCACAAACGACCCGTTGTGCCTACAGGCTGGACAAATGGTGTGGGTGCCCTGGGGTCAGCGATGGCCCAATGCCTTCAATGAGGCTGTTCCATTGGTCATAGTCCTCCTTCAGGCCTGAATAGGGGAGAAAAAAATAAAACAGGAAGGTTAGGTAAACAGTTGTAAGGTTAGATCAGAGGGTAGCTACCATGGCTTTAGTGGGTTATCCTACAGAGGAGCACCTGGGACACTAAAGGGACTGGCTCTAGTGGTGGCGATGGTAGGAGCAACAATGGTGACCACAGTTCTTTAAGTGCTTTTATACGTAAGCTTCTTACATGACTCAGTTAACCCACCACAACTCAATCATGATAATAATAACAGAAGGGAGCATTTATTGAGGGGCAATTCATTCCAGAAACTTTGCTAAACATGCACTGTTTCGTTTAATGTTCATAATATCCCTGTGTGTCAAGTACTAACTGAGGCTGAGTGAAGCTACCAGCTTCATCCTAAGTCAGTACAGCTGGTAAATGGTAGGGACAGAATTCAAACCCCGGTGAGAAAGGGTGAGCAAGTAGAAAGCCCATTTCCAAACTCATGGATGTTGCTGAGCAAGAAGAGACCCTCCACATGCCAGCCAGGGAATATGCATCCAGGGCTGCCTCTGTGAAGGGCAGAAGGAACAGGACAGTAACATCATGAAGCAGTATGAATACTGGGTATGATTCCAGAGAGGACCCTGAGACCACGGGCAGATGGAGCTAATGATGTGGCGAGAACAGTCAGCAAGGGGCCAAAGCCACAGTGAGGGAGCAGGACACAGCTGAGCAGGCAAATGAGGCTTTTGTTCAAAACCAACAAAAACCTGGGACACGGGCAGCAACCACTCTCCTTCATTCTCAGATCCCCAGGGTGCCACCAAGCACCTGGCATGGAATAGGTCCTCGACAAATAGTGCGCCATATTCATACTTAAAAAAATACAGAGGGCTCCCCTGGTGGTCCAGTGGGTAAGGACACTGCTTGCAGTGCAGGGGGTGCTGGTTTGATCCCTGGCCTGGGAAAATCCCAGGTGCTGTGGAGTGGTTAGACCGATGTGTCCAACTACGGAGCTGGAGCTCTGGAGTGCATGCACCCGGAGTCAGTGCTCTGCAGAGAGCGAGGCCACTGCAATGGGAGGCCCACACAGGCCAAAGAACAAAGATGGATGGAAATAAATGAAAGACCAATAAAAGTGGCCAAAAAAAAAAAAAATACAGAGCATGCCACTTTATGCCACAGTTTGCTTCAGATGTGAAAAATACAGCCACAGACAAATAGAAACCCTCATCCCCATAGAGTTCATAATCCAGGAAACAGAGATAACAGTAAACAAAACAAACTACATAGGCTACGAAAAGGTGAACAGTGCTGTGGCCAAAAAAAAAAAACGAGAGAGAGAGAGAGAGAGAGAGCCAGACAGAGGCAGGGCTGGTGGCCCAGGGCTGGGGATGAAATGAGCAAGGGACAGTACAATGTTTTTTAAGACGGCTGTCAATGTGAGCCTCACCGGGAAGGTGAGATCTGAGCAAAAAAGTGAAGGAGGTGAGAGTGAGCCATGAAGAACCGAGGAAGAACATTCGAGGTAGCAGGAACAGTAGTGCAAAGGCCTGAGGCGGGAGTGTGCCTGGGGTGTGGAGGCTAGTGCGGCAGGGGACACAGGCCCAGGGAAGAACCACAGGAGGGAAGCTGGGCGATGACTTTGCCTCTCAGAGAAATGGGAGCCACTGGCGGATCCTGAGCAACAGAGTGACAAGATATGGTTTCCTTTCTAAAAGATCACTCTGAATGCTTGATAAACAAGGAACTATGAGGACCTCGCTAGTGGTCTGTCCACCTTTCTGCTTCCCTGGTGGCTCAGTACCAAAGAATCTGCCTGCCAATGCATGGGTTTGATCTCTGATGTTGGAAAATCCCACAAGTCACAGAGCAACTAAGCCCATGCACCCACAACTACTGAGCCTGTGCTCTAGAGCCCAGGTGCCGCAACTACTGGAGGCTGAGAGCCCTAGAGTCCATGCTCCAAAAACTAGAGAAGCCAATGCAATGAGAAGCTCATGCACCACAATTAAAGAGTAGCCTGCACAGCAAAGAAGTCAAAATAAACTTTAAACATTTTTTTAAAATGGGCACGACTTCTCTGGTGGTACAGTGGACAAGAATCCACCTGACAATGCAGAGGCATGGGTCTGATCCCTGGTCCAGGAAGAGTCTACACACCTCAGAACAACTAAGCCTGTGCACCACAGCAACTGAGTCTGTGCTCTACAGCCTGCAACTACCAAGCCTGAGGCTAGGACTACTGAACCCCACGCACCTAGAGCCTATGCTTTTGCAACAAGAGGAGCCAGCACAGTGAGAAGTCTGAGTACTGCAACTGGAGAGTAGACCCTGCTCGCTGAAACTAGAGAAAGTCTGCAGGCAGCAACGAAGACCAAGCGCAGCCAAAAATAAAACTTTCGTTTCAACTGTGCAAAATCTCAAGGCAGAAAATACAAAACATTATTAGAAAAAAAAAAAGAATCCACCTTCCAATGCAAAAGACATGGGTTCAATTCCTGGTCAGAGAGTAGAATGCCACATACCATGGGGCAACCAAGCCAGTGCACCACAACGAGTGAAGCCCACGCACTACAACACAGATCCCACAGGCCACAACTAAGACCGGATGCAGCCAAATAAATAAATCAGTAATTTTTAAAAAGAAATAAAGGGGGCTTCCCTGGTAGTCCAGTGGGTAAAGAGTTCACCTTGCAATGCAAAGGGCACTGGTTCGATCCCTGGCCCAGGAAGATCCCACGTGCTGCGGAATGGCTGGACTGCTGTGTCTAACTGCGAGCCAGTGCTCTGGAGCGCATGTGCCCAGAGCTGGTACTCTGCAGCAAGGGAGGCCACTGTGATGGGAGGCCCACACAGGCCAAAGAATACAGATGGATTAAAAAAAAAAAAAAACCCAAACAATAACAGGCCAAAATGAAAGAAAGAAAAGAAAGAAAGGACTGTGTGGGGAGGCAGGGGTGGCAGCAGAGAGACCAGTTAGGAAACTCTTACAGTGGCTTAAGTGAGAGACGAGCTGGACAGGAGGGTGGCCGTGGGGTGGTGAGGCGTGCTTACTTTCCATCTGCATTCTGAAAGTAGAGCCCATGGAGTTTCCAAGGGACTAGAGGGGAGGTGTAAGAGAGGAGACAAGAATGGGGACTGGCTTGAGGAACAAGGAAGGATGGAGCTGCTATTAACTGAGAAAGGAAAGACTGCAGTTGAAAGCTGTTCCTGTGTGTGTGACTCCCCCTAAGAAGCTCAAGTGGCAATGTTGAGAAGTGTTATATAAATCTGATGTTCATGGGTGAGATCACTGCAGACAAACTGCAGAGTTTTCAGCATGGAAACGGCATTTAAAGCCAAGAGAAAGACGGCCTCAGGGGATACAGGCAGGTCCAAGTGCTGAGCCCGGGAAGCAGCAAGGAAGACAGAGGAGGAGCAGACCCTGAGAGAGGAGAACATCTGCAGTGAGGCACCTTGGAAGTACAGACGGGGTTTTACAGAGGGGGCATCACCAACTCTGTCAGAAGCTGCTGAGAGTCCCAGAGACATGAGGCATGAGATGTGACTGCTGCGTTTAGTGCTGTGAAGGTCACCAGTGACCTTGACAGAGGCTGTTTTCATGGAGGGGTGGGACACCAAAGCCCAACAGGCATAGGTTCAAGAGAGAATGGAAGAGAAGGGTCAGAGAAAGTGAAGACAATTGTGAGGAATTCTGCTCTCAGGAGGAACAGGGAAACAGGGTGGTAACTGAGGAGCAAAGCGTGGGTCTAGACAGATTTTTTTTAAAGAGAAATTTCAGCACAAAAATGAGCCAGCAGAGAGGAAAAACTTGACAATGGAAACAGAAAAGAACTGCGGCACAATCATCTTGAGCAGACCAGACAGGGTGAGATGATCCAGTGTGCAGGTGGAGGGCTGGGCCAGTTACACAAACTGAGCAGGAACCTCTAGGGACCAGATGGAAGGCCGAGTCTGTGCAAGAAGGCAAGGGAGATGCAGTGCTGGGATTCTGAGGATGTGCTGACGGCTTCTGTTTTCTGAGTGAAGTGGAAGACAGGGTTAATCAGTCGAGAGACAGACTAGGGGAGAAAGGTGTTAGAGGTCTGAAGAGGAAGAAGGTATGAAATGGTCTCCAGGAGTGAGGGAGGATGAGCAGGTAGAGACAGAGCTGCAGTGTTAATAGGAAAGCAGCACCATCTTCTTAACAGAAGGTAACACAATCCCTGTGTCAACAGAATGCTGCTCTCAGAGGTGTTTTTTAGGACCAAAGATCTTTTTTTTTTTTAATTTTCAATTTTATTTTTTTTTTTAATTGGAGTACAATTGCTTTACAATACTGTGTCGGTTTGTGCTGAAAAACAACGTGAATCAGCTGTAAGGATACAAATACCCACTCCCTGGGGAGCCTCCGTCCCATCCACCCCACTGGGTTATCACGGAGCACCAAACTGAGCTCCCAGGATTATAGATATGTGGTGAGAGGTTCAGCGGAGCCACCTACAACCCATTTTAGTTTCCACATGACATGTACCACTTGGCCACAAAAAGGCTTTTCTCTCTTTGCAAAATTAATTACCCCAACCTGACAGTCTTTGTCTTTTTTCACTGTCTTATCTCTTATCATGTGGATACTGTAAGAGCCTCCTACCTGGGCTCTTTTCCTCTCAGCCTGCCCCATCTTGCCCATTCTCCAAGATGAAGCGAGAGAAAAGCAGGCAGATTCTTTACCACTGAGCCACCTGGGAAGTCCCAGTTCTGGCTTGCCACTTACAAACCAGGTAACTTTAACAAATTGGACTCAAGGGAGTCCAATCACGCCATGGTGGGCTACCCTGTCATCTTCACCTTTTTTTTTTTTTTCAGTCTAACCATGTGTCATAATGGGATCTTAGTTTCCCGACCAGGGATTGAACCCATGCCCCCTGCAATGGAAGCACAGAGTCTTAGCCACTGGACCACTAGGGGAATCCCTCCTCTGTCATCTTTAGCTCTTCCCTAATTATACAGTGACTAAGAGGAAACAGGGAAAGTGGGCGGAGGACTATGCAGTCAGGGCCTATAAAAGTCTTGGGACGGATCCATTCCTCTCCTACCAGATGTTAAGAAAGATGCTCTGGGGCTTCCCTGGTGGTCCAGTGGGTAAGGACACCGCCTTGCAAGGCAAGGGGCGCTGGTTCGATCCCTGGCCTGGGAAGATCCCACGTGCTGCAGTGAGGCTGGACCCATGTGTCTAACTACCGAGCCAGAGCTCTGGAGCGCATGCGCCCAGAGTCGGTGCTCTGTGATGGAAGAGGCCACTGTGATGGGAGGCCCACACAGGCCAAAGAACAAAGATAAATAAACGAAAGATCAATAGAAGTGGCCAAAAAAAAAAGTCAATACATTCAAAATAGGTCAGATCCAGAGACTTCACTGGTAGTCCAGTGGCTAAGACTCCACACTTCCAGTACTGAGGGCCTGGGTTCGACCCTTGGTCTGGGAACTAGATCTCATGTGCCACAACTAAGAGTTTGCATGCTGCAACGAAGGCCTGGCATAGAGAAGTAAATAAATAAATAACGAAATAGGGTAGATCCTTTTTTTTTCCCCTTAGGATAGATGCATTTTAAAAGCAAACTCAATCCAAATCAAATTTGTCTGGCATTTGGTAGAAAGGTTGATACACGCAGGCCACCCAGCTAGAAGTCCAGCGTCTAGAACACGGAGGCAGCAGTCCGACGGTACCAGGCACTGGCCAGACCATATCTGGCATGTTGTGTTCAAGTCAGGGCAACACACGTTCAAAGGCACAACAACAAACAACCCATCAAAGAGGGAAATTGCACCGGGAACAGGTGAGGTACCAGTGACATTTAGCTTAATAAACAGAAAACTCAGAGAGGACATCATGGGTGACTCCAAATATATGAAAAACTGCCATGTGCAAGGGCTCTGAGGCCTCCTGGGGTGGCTCTTGAGGGGATACCCAGGGCAAGTGGGGCAGATTTACAATGACTCAGGTCTCAGTCTTAGTTAGGTCAAGTCTTAGAATCCCAGGCTAGCGTGGCTCCCTTCTGAAGGACGCTGCCCTCCGCATAGCACCTGCGGAGGGATGAGCCTGGCCTGGTAGGGTAGCCTCCTCCATTCTGACTGGATCAGAAAGAGACATCTGATCAAGAGAACACTGGGCCCACGCTGGGCAGTGGCCTATGGTGTTTTGGCAGGTAAAAAGATGGGCTTGGTACCACCAAGTTGCCTCTCTTGAGAATCCGGTCTAAGAAATTCCAGAATATGTGGCAGTGAGCACCAGGAGCTGAAGATGAAAGGATGCCACAAGGAAGAGAACAAGGCACAAGTGAATCAGGCCAACTGAAGTGACGAGGAGGCAGAAGCTAAGAACAAGCAGATGTTCTCAGCAAGAGAGAAACTAGAGGGTAGAAAGTCCAGAGGAGACTGGAGCAGAGAGAAACAGAGACGTTATAAGAGGAAAGAAAAGACTGAGCCCGAGAGAGAGAGAGAGAGGAGTCAGTCCTACAAGCTACCTCAGTTTCTTTAACTTTTCCTTTCCTCCCTGGCCAGGTGTACTCTCATAATCAAACTCCCTTTTTCCCTCGAGGTATATTAGTGAATCTCTAATCCTTGTAACCAAAAAAAACGAAAAAAGCCTAACTAGAATATCGTTCTTAAAACTATCACAAGTTTCCAGTGATGGAGCAGGCTGAGCCTTGGAGCAGTGCACCCCAGGCTGCTTGACCACACGGCAGGCTAGGAGAAGATGGCCCCCTTGGGTGGCAGGCTGGACCAAAGACCTTTATAGGCCTTGCCATTTGCTGGCTTGTGATTTATGCCATTAGTCATTCATCCTAATCCACAAACGCAGTCCATCTATCATCATAACCTCCTCTACAACACAGATAAGATGAGTGATAATGAGGCAGGACAGGGGTGGTGGATCACAGGGAGGTGAATGTTCCATTCATAGTGAAGAAACCAAGGCTTGAAGAAGTTAAATGATTTGGCCATGGTCACTCAAGTGGTAAGAGATATAATCAGGATCCCCACACTTTCAGCTAAATGTTCTTTCTAGAATTCTATGCAACTCACTCCTTCACTCAGGTTCTGGCATAAATCTCCCTTATTTGAGACATGCCAGAATAGATCATGGTGCAGATAAATCTCAGAGAACCCCCTGGCTGCCCCAAGAACCCCAGTTCTTGTCTTACCAAGATGCTTTTGCAGGAAGGCCAACATAGCCCGCACCACAGTCTCCTGACCTTTGTAGGGGTCCAAGCTTCCACGGGTTTGACTGGAGAAGAATCTACTAATCCAGTTACCATCCACAAAAACAAAGTCAGTTAGACTCCGATGAACAGAACCACTGGAGGAAAAGAAAAACAAGGATCTGGTCCAGAAGCCAAGGCACACATGTGTTTAAGCACCTGCAGCGTGAAGGGGTTTACATGCATCATCTCACTTACTTCTCACAATAATCGAGTAAGGGAAGTATCTTCCTCTTTGAAAGAACCAAAGAAGAGAAATGATCGGCCCAGTTCACACAGTTAGTTCTAGAGACAGAGCTAGGGTTTGAAAGCGGGTGAACCTGGTTTCAAAGCTGCCTCAGCTCCTAGGTGGCAAGGCCCGAGGGGCAAGGAGGTAAGGCCTGCAGCACCCGCCACTCCCATGTTATTATGAACTATCACCCCATGGCTTTTACCCCCTGACTCTTGAACATTCACAAAACATATCAGCTCCTTCTTTAGCTCAGAAATGTATCACAGGGCTTCCCTGGTGGTCCAGTGGATAAGGACACCGCCTTGCAGTGCAAGGGGCACCGGTTCGATCCCTGGCCTGGGAAGATCCCACGTGTCGCGGAGCGGCTGGACTGATGTGTCCAATTACCGAACCGGAGCTCTGGAGAGCATGCGCCCAGAGCCGGTGCTCCACGACAACAGAGGCCACTGCGATGGGAGGCCCACACGGGCCAAAGAACAAAGACGGATGAAAATGGACAAATGAAAGACCAATGAAGATAAGAGCAGGACAGGGGTGGTGGATCACAGGGAGGTGAATGTTCCATTCATAGTGAAGAAACCAAGGCTTGAAGAAGTTAAATGATTTGGCCATGGTCACTCAAGTGGTAAGAGATATAATCAGGATCCCCACACTTTCAGCTAAATGTTCTTTCTAGAATTCTATGCAACTCACTCCTTCACTCAGGTTCTGGCATAAATCTCCTTATTTGAGACATGCCAGAATAGATCATGGTGCAGATAAATCTCAGAGAACCCCCTGGCTGCCCCAAGAACCCCAGTTCTTGTCTTACCAAGATGCTTTTGCAGGAAGGCCAACATAGCCCGCACCACAGTCTCCTGACCTTTGTAGGGGTCCAAGCTTCCACGGGTTTGACTGGAGAAGAATCTACTAATCCAGTTACCATCCACAAAAACAAAGTCAGTTAGACTCCGATGAACAGAACCACTGGAGGAAAAGAAAAACAAGGATCTGGTCCAGAAGCCAAGGCACACATGTGTTTAAGCACCTGCAGCGTGAAGGGGTTTTACATGCATCATCTCACTTACTTCTCACAATAATCGAGTAAGGGAAGTATCTTCCTCTTTGAAAGAACCAAAGAAGAGAAATGATCGGCCCAGTTCACACAGTTAGTTCTAGAGACAGAGCTAGGGTTTGAAAGCGGGTGAACCTGGTTTCAAAGCTGCCTCAGCTCCTAGGTGGCAAGGCCCGAGGGGCAAGGAGGTAAGGCCTGCAGCACCCGCCACTCCCATGTTATTATGAACTATCACCCCATGGCTTTTACCCCCTGACTCTTGAACATTCACAAAACATATCAGCTCCTTCTTTAGCTCAGAAATGTATCACAGGGCTTCCCTGGTGGTCCAGTGGATAAGGACACCGCCTTGCAGTGCAAGGGGCACCGGTTCGATCCCTGGCCTGGGAAGATCCCACGTGTCGCGGAGCGGCTGGACTGATGTGTCCAATTACCGAACCGGAGCTCTGGAGAGCATGCGCCCAGAGCCGGTGCTCCACGACAACAGAGGCCACTGCGATGGGAGGCCCACACGGGCCAAAGAACAAAGACGGATGAAAATGGACAAATGAAAGACCAATAGAAGTGGTCCACCTGCTCCCCTCCCTCCCCACCCCACCCCCACCAAAATAAATAAATAAATCTTTAAAAAAAAAAAAAGAAAGAAAGAAATGTACCACAAAGTAAAGAAGAAAAAGAAATAACTAGCCTTTAAATAATCAGATAAGTTAGGGCAAGTGCTTTTAAAAGAGGGTTTCTGGATTACAATTTGTCGTTTGACATCAAATGCATTTAATTTGAAGGTGACATGCTCATTAGGTTCATTTCGAGCGAAATTACTCATGACTAAATTTACTAGTCGATCCAATGAGGGAAAGAAAATCTAAATGCCAAATTCTGTTTGATATGGTGAAGAAAATGTTCATTGCCCAGTCATGTCCAACTCTTTTCAATCCCATGGATTGTAGCCCGCCAGGCTCCTCTGTCCATGGGATTCTCCAGGCAAGAATACTGGAGTGGGTTGCCAAGGCCTTCTCCAGGATGGTGAAGAAAAGCTAACCTTAAAATGTATTAGTTAAGGCACATGGGGAAGTAAAAAGAAAAATATAATGGATACTTGAGTATCTAGCATTCGGTTTAAGAAATAATCTGTTATCAAGAGTTAGATCCAGTCTCAACATACCTTCCCAACTGCTCTCAACCCCCTTCCCTCTAGAGGTCACAATTATCCTGAATCTGAATAACTTGGGCAAACTGTCTAGCAGTCTTCTGCTGCCATGAAATCAAAATGAAAGGGGAGTGATTATGGCCCATGGCAGACAGCCTGGGCCAAGGTGGGCAAGGGAAGAAGCTGTGGTGGCCTACTGAGCAGAACCCTAGGAGTCCAGCCTTTGATCTGGTATTTCTACCACCTGATAAGAGTCCAGAGTCCATGACTTGCAGTTCTTGTCATTTGCTGATTTGGGATCCTTGAAGCATGGGTGGTATTTGGCTCAAGTACAGGGTAGGGTCAAGTCAGAGACTTATCAGTGAGACTTCAGCCCTTTACCTGTAGCTCTAAGCCACTGTATGTAAAGTTCATTTCATAAAATCACTCAAAATCATCTCTCTCTCCTAAAATCAAACCATCTGCCAGTGCTGATGATGGAAGTGAGGGGAACGCGGTTTTTCTTAGGCAGAACATAGGTAGTTTATAGAAGCTACCTGAATTTAGATATTCAGGAAGGTCTCTAAACATCTGTCTTATGAATGTCACAGGTCTACTATCTCCACATTCTACAAAAGACTCAATAAAATTTCCAAATGAGATTAGAGATTCCTGGAGTCCATCCAGACCCACACCTCTTCCTCTGCAATGCACAATCCCACAATTAACTTTTCCAGAAAGTGAAAGATGAATCCTGAAATAAAATCATACCAACTAGAGAAGAAATCTCTATAGGAAGTGCTAAGTGGAGGACAGACATAAGGCTCTCAGGGTATTAAGGTTCTGAGATACAGGAGGTATTTCGACATTCTATCAACGGGTAGAACTTCGGGGTAATTTAGAGAGAGTCACAGCTGAGTAGAAAATGGAGAGAACACTGGAGATCATGACCTTGGGGCCTACTCACAGGAGAGTTATGATCCTGGACTGGTCATGGTGATCACAAATCTTCTTCATCAAGTTGACAGTGTCCATTGTCTGGAATTTCTCAGCATTGATGAAGAAGATAGGGCCTCGGGCCATGGGGTAGAAGTCACGCTCCAGAGGAAACATCCATGCATCCAAAGCCACGGCACACCTGGAACAGGACCAGACATGTGGAACTGCCGAGCAGAAACCCAAGCAAGAACAGGTGGGGTGGTGGAGAGGACAGGAGAGTTCTCCCTTCGGTGGGATAAAGGCTCCGACAGCCAGGAAGGGAAACCCGGGCCCACACCCTCCAGTTAGGATCTTGGATAGAGATCACCTAAACCTGTCACCAAAAGTCCTTCCCCCTTCTAAAGTCTCTGAAAGCAAGCATCAGACCTCCTCCTTCTTTTGGCTCTCCTCTCAGGCAGCTGACCCAAGTCACACAGAATGGCACTTCATTCATTACTTTTTTATTCATTCAACTCATTCAGTACTTACTATGTGCTTAGCCTTATGCTGGGGATCCAAAGAAATGACACCATTCTGGGAGCTCTGGAAGCAGCAGAGACAACACACAAGACATCAAAGTGCAGCTTAGCACCCTGATGGTACAAGCTGCTAAGTAAGCCCAGAGCATACATGGCAGGGAGGTTAGGAAAAGCCTCCTTGGGGCTACAATGTAAAGTTATGGCCAGTTTGTCAAGCAGTAATCTGTCACCAAGGGCAAAACTCAAGCCCTAATATTAGCATCCTACCATCCTCCACCCCTAATGCTACCCAGGTCTCCTCCATCTCAATAAAGGACGATCATCTTCCTCTCAAATGATGGATGCACAAATGAAAAACTTTGATTCCTCTCTTTCTTCACCTCATACATCACTAAGTCTGGAAAATTCTAAAACCCATCCTGACTCGGTCACTTCCCTCCATCCCACTTCCTCCATCCTAATGCAAATCTTTCATCTCTCACCTTGACTCTGAAGTCACCTCCCCCTAACCAGACTCCTTGTCTCCAATCTTGTCCTACAGCTCACTCTTCACATGCATGCATGCTAAGTTGCTTCAGTCATGTCTGATTCTTTGCAACCCTATGGACTGTAGCCTACCAGACGCTTCTGTCCATGGAACTCTCCAGGCAAGAATACTGGATTGGGTTTCCATGCCCTCCTCCAAGAGATCTTCCTGACCCAGGGATAAAGGCATCCATGCATCCAAAGCCACGGCACACCTGGAACAGGACCAGACATGTGGAACTGCCGAGCAGAAACCCAAGCAAGAACAGGTGGGGTGGTGGAGAGGACAGGAGAGTTCTCCCTTCGGTGGGATAAAGGCTCCGACAGCCAGGAAGGGAAACCCGGGCCCACACCCTCCAGTTAGGATCTTGGATAGAGATCACCTAAACCTGTCACCAAAAGTCCTTCCCCCTTCTAAAGTCTCTGAAAGCAAGCATCAGACCTCCTCCTTCTTTTGGCTCTCCTCTCAGGCAGCTGACCCAAGTCACACAGAATGGCACTTCATTCATTACTTTTTTATTCATTCAACTCATTCAGTACTTACTATGTGCTTAGCCTTATGCTGGGGATCCAAAGAAATGACACCATTCTGGGAGCTCTGGAAGCAGCAGAGACAACACACAAGACATCAAAGTGCAGCTTAGCACCCTGATGGTACAAGCTGCTAAGTAAGCCCAGAGCATACATGGCAGGGAGGTTAGGAAAAGCCTCCTTGGGGCTACAATGTAAAGTTATGGCCAGTTTGTCAAGCAGTAATCTGTCACCAAGGGCAAAACTCAAGCCCTAATATTAGCATCCTACCATCCTCCACCCCTAATGCTACCCAGGTCTCCTCCATCTCAATAAAGGACGATCATCTTCCTCTCAAATGATGGATGCACAAATGAAAAACTTTGATTCCTCTCTTTCTTCACCTCATACATCACTAAGTCTGGAAAATTCTAAAACCCATCCTGACTCGGTCACTTCCCTCCATCCCACTTCCTCCATCCTAATGCAAATCTTTCATCTCTCACCTTGACTCTGAAGTCACCTCCCCCTAACCAGACTCCTTGTCTCCAATCTTGTCCTACAGCTCACTCTTCACATGCATGCATGCTAAGTTGCTTCAGTCATGTCTGATTCTTTGCAACCCTATGGACTGTAGCCTACCAGACGCTTCTGTCCATGGAACTCTCCAGGCAAGAATACTGGATTGGGTTTCCATGCCCTCCTCCAAGAGATCTTCCTGACCCAGGGATAAACCTGTGTCTCCTGCAACTCCTTTATTGCAGGCGGATTCTTTACCACTGAGTCATTTTCCCCATAGCGGTTTTTAAATGCAAATAAGATTTTCTGTACTTAAAATCTTTCAGTATTTCCCATCACACTTAGAATAAAATAGTTTCCTTATTCTGGCCAAAAGGCCCCGTGATCTGGCCCGTGTTTATCTCCCTGATCGTATCTTGAATCCTTCCTACCCCCACCCCCCTACTGTGCTCCTCCCACACTGACACAGCAAGTTGTTTTCTGGTTTTTTTTCTAATCTGAGGGCCTTTTCCTATTCCCTCTGCCTAGACAGATCTGCTCGTAGACCTTTATGTGGCTGGTTTCTTTGTCTTTGAGTCTTAGCTTGTGTCTCTCAACGAAACCTCCAGATACTCTAGCTTATCAGCCTGTTTCCTTCTCTTCATTGCACTTGGCTACTGGGGATCTGACTGCTCATTAGTTTGTTTACCGGTTTGTCTCTTCCCACAATAATAGAATACCATGAAACCCAAGACCTTGCTTCCTTCTTCACCACAGAATCCCCACCTCCCAAAACAGTGCCTAGTACAGAATACTTGCTGACTGAATGCTCGGTGTGCGGAGCTATGAGTAGCCAGAGCATCACTGGGAAACTCACCGAAACTGGGTCTCCTTGGCCAAGGCCAGAATAGCTGTGGCCCCTCCAAACGAATGTCCCATCACAGCCACGCGGCTCATGTCGATGCTGCCCTAAGGGAAGTCAAGTGAGAAACGCACGGTGCTTTTTTGGGAATTCTTCCGGGGCAAGAGGAAGAAACAGTGAGACAACGGTGCAGAAGCACAATGCAGTGGGCGTTAAGGAAGCACCTCTTGCCCACTGGAGAGCAGCCAGTCAGGCCACTTCCTCCATCCTAATGCAAATCTTTCATCTCTCACCTTGACTCTGAAGTCACCTCCCCCTAACCAGACTCCTTGTCTCCAATCTTGTCCTACAGCTCACTCTTCACATGCATGCATGCTAAGTTGCTTCAGTCATGTCTGATTCTTTGCAACCCTATGGACTGTAGCCTACCAGACGCTTCTGTCCATGGAACTCTCCAGGCAAGAATACTGGATTGGGTTTCCATGCCCTCCTCCAAGAGATCTTCCTGACCCAGGGATAAACCTGTGTCTCCTGCAACTCCTTTATTGCAGGCGGATTCTTTACCACTGAGTCATTTTCCCCATAGCGGTTTTTAAATGCAAATAAGATTTTTCTGTACTTAAAATCTTTCAGTATTTCCCATCACACTTAGAATAAAATAGTTTCCTTATTCTGGCCAAAAGGCCCCGTGATCTGGCCCGTGTTTATCTCCCTGATCGTATCTTGAATCCTTCCTACCCCCACCCCCCTACTGTGCTCCTCCCACACTGACACAGCAAGTTGTTTTCTGGTTTTTTTTCTAATCTGAGGGCCTTTTCCTATTCCCTCTGCCTAGACAGATCTGCTCGTAGACCTTTATGTGGCTGGTTTCTTTGTCTTTGAGTCTTAGCTTGTGTCTCTCAACGAAACCTCCAGATACTCTAGCTTATCAGCCTGTTTCCTTCTCTTCATTGCACTTGGCTACTGGGGATCTGACTGCTCATTAGTTTGTTTACCGGTTTGTCTCTTCCCACAATAATAGAATACCATGAAACCCAAGACCTTGCTTCCTTCTTCACCACAGAATCCCCACCTCCCAAAACAGTGCCTAGTACAGAATACTTGCTGACTGAATGCTCGGTGTGCGGAGCTATGAGTAGCCAGAGCATCACTGGGAAACTCACCGAAACTGGGTCTCCTTGGCCAAGGCCAGAATAGCTGTGGCCCCTCCAAACGAATGTCCCATCACAGCCACGCGGCTCATGTCGATGCTGCCCTAAGGGAAGTCAAGTGAGAAACGCACGGTGCTTTTTTGGGAATTCTTCCGGGGCAAGAGGAAGAAACAGTGAGACAACGGTGCAGAAGCACAATGCAGTGGGCGTTAAGGAAGCACCTCTTGCCCACTGGAGAGCAGCCAGTCAGGCCATCCCTGGACTGAACAGCCTTCTGCAGTCAGGAATTCTGAAAACCATGGTTTTTACCTTTTATATTTATAATCTTACCACCTGTAAATACCTGGACCAGGTAGATGTTCAAATATTTATAAATAAGTGAATAAACTGAAATTATGTGACCTGTCAGTAGAAAAGCACATTCAGAATGAGAACTCTCTGGAATTCCCGGATGGTCCAGTGGTAAGGACGCAGCACTTTCACTGCAGAGGCCTGGGTTCAATTCCTGGTTGGGGAACTAAGATCCTGCAAGCCACACAGCACGGCCGAGGGCAAAAAAAAACAAAACAAAAGAAAGAAAAGAACTCTCTTTACCTAGATCCTTGCCTTACCACAGGAGGGTTGATACATGCCCTTAGTCAGGGTTGGAATGGGGTGCTCCTGCTGCCCTCCACTTTGCTCTGAAACCAGGACTGCTTGTACCAAAACTGACTCAGGCCCTACTTCCTCTGTCTGCCCTGACTTCTATTCAGCAGAGTGAGTCTGCTCGCTCTAATAAGCTCTGCAAGCATCTATTTCTGGTTGTCCCCAGAAGCCTTCAGGACATGGTTATATAAACAACCATTGTAGCTGCCTGCTGAAGGGCTCAGGAGCTCTCTTTAGGATTCGCTGTCCAGCCTCTGCCCTGAACCTGTGCCTTCCTTTTGCTCTCACCAACTTCTAGCCCGAGGTTTTGTATCTAAATTCTCCCTCTCGTGGGACCTCCCTGGCGGTCCAGTGGTTAAGTCTTTGTCTTCCAATGCCAGGGGTGCAGCTCCATGGTGGGGGAGCTAAGGTCTCACAAGCCTTCAGGTCAAAAAATCAAAACATAGAACAGAAGCAGTACTGTAACAAATTCAGTTCAATACAGACTTTGAAAATGGTTCACATTAATAATAAAAAAACCCCTTCCCTCTTTGCTCAGTTCCTTCAGATTGGCCCAGGCCTCTTCAGCTTTTTTAATAAGTTAATATATTTACATAACTCTAAAATCAGAAGCACATAGAAGGCTTCCCTTTCCACACAGCTGCCCACTCCCTACCCAGTTTCTTGCGTCTTTGCAGAGCTTACTTATCCTATACAGGAAAACACGAATGTATACCTTCCCTCTGTTTCGTTAAGTGAAACTGTATCTTACTCTTTTATATACTAATGTTAGTCCATAAAGAGCTTCCTTAGCCTTTCTTACAGCCACATTTGATTTCACCATGCTACAGACTGCCAGTGATCACCAAAACTCTTCTTCCTGGACACACAGCGCGGCTCTACTTTCCAGCAGCTAGATGTGGCCTTGTGACCGGCTGTGAGTGGCAGTGGTTTTGTGATATGAGTGTGAAAGTTACTATCTCCATTTCCAGGCCTGGTCTATAAGCACGCTTCCGTGCCAACCTCCGCACCATTTCCCATTCCTGGCTTAATGTACATGGTGAAGTTGGGTTTCACACGTGGAAGAAAGTAGAGCAATTAGAGGAAAGCAGCCTGGTTCTGAGTCAGTCCTTGCATAGAAGCACTCATTGTGGAATTCATGTGGAGAGAAATAAACCTCTTTTATTAAGCCACTGAGATTTGGGGCTTACATGTTCTAGCAACTGCTTCCAAATGGCTCAGTGGGTTCGGTATCCCCCAGCAGAGTGAGTCTGCTCGCTCTAATAAGCTCTGCAAGCATCTATTTCTGGTTGTCCCCAGAAGCCTTCAGGACATGGTTATATAAACAACCATTGTAGCTGCCTGCTGAAGGGCTCAGGAGCTCTCTTTAGGATTCGCTGTCCAGCCTCTGCCCTGAACCTGTGCCTTCCTTTTGCTCTCACCAACTTCTAGCCCGAGGTTTTGTATCTAAATTCTCCCTCTCGTGGGACCTCCCTGGCGGTCCAGTGGTTAAGTCTTTGTCTTCCAATGCCAGGGGTGCAGCTCCATGGTGGGGGAGCTAAGGTCTCACAAGCCTTCAGGTCAAAAAATCAAAACATAGAACAGAAGCAGTACTGTAACAAATTCAGTTCAATACAGACTTTGAAAATGGTTCACATTAATAATAAAAAAACCCCTTCCCTCTTTGCTCAGTTCCTTCAGATTGGCCCAGGCCTCTTCAGCTTTTTTAATAAGTTAATATATTTACATAACTCTAAAATCAGAAGCACATAGAAGGCTTCCCTTTCCACACAGCTGCCCACTCCCTACCCAGTTTCTTGCGTCTTTGCAGAGCTTACTTATCCTATACAGGAAAACACGAATGTATACCTTCCCTCTGTTTCGTTAAGTGAAACTGTATCTTACTCTTTTATATACTAATGTTAGTCCATAAAGAGCTTCCTTAGCCTTTCTTACAGCCACATTTGATTTCACCATGCTACAGACTGCCAGTGATCACCAAAACTCTTCTTCCTGGACACACAGCGCGGCTCTACTTTCCAGCAGCTAGATGTGGCCTTGTGACCGGCTGTGAGTGGCAGTGGTTTTGTGATATGAGTGTGAAAGTTACTATCTCCATTTCCAGGCCTGGTCTATAAGCACGCTTCCGTGCCAACCTCCGCACCATTTCCCATTCCTGGCTTAATGTACATGGTGAAGTTGGGTTTCACACGTGGAAGAAAGTAGAGCAATTAGAGGAAAGCAGCCTGGTTCTGAGTCAGTCCTTGCATAGAAGCACTCATTGTGGAATTCATGTGGGAGAGAAATAAACCTCTTTTTATTAAGCCACTGAGATTTGGGGCTTACATGTTCTAGCAACTGCTTCCAAATGGCTCAGTGGGAAAGAACCCACCTGCTAATGCAGGAGATGCAGGAAGCACGGGTTTGATCCCTGGGACAGGAAGATTCCCTAGAGAAGAAAATGGCAACCCATTCCAGTATTCTTGCCTAAAGAATCTCATGGACAGAGAAGCCTGGCAAGCTAAAATCCATGGTATCGCAGAGAGTTGGACACCGCTGAGTGACCTGGCATGGATGTTATAGCAATTAATACTATCCAAAATAATACATCCCTCATTCCATAATCTATTAAAGCAGTTGTGCTCATTTATGGGTGAACACTTGATACTATCAAGCTTCTGTGACTACAAACGACACTAGGATGAATAACCTTGTACATACATCATGTCACATGTGCAGGGATATGTAAAATAAATTCCCAGCACTGGAGACGGCTGGGCCAACACTACGTGTCACTGCGCTGTTGACAGCTGTTGCCAAATAAGCCTGCATGGGGCAATCCGCACTCACACTGGCAATGGAGCAGTGCCGACTTCCCCATGCTCTTCCAACAGGGTGAGTAATCAACTTTTGTACCTTGCTCCACCTGACAGATGAAAATTTACTTAGCTGCTTTTTAAAATATTTATATATTATATATATATACACACACAAACATACCATTTTATAAATATATCATTCTCATTCACACAACGGAATGTTAAATGGCTATTAAAAACCATGCCAAAAATATTATTTCTAAACTTAAATTCAATCAAAGTAAAATTTTAAAGCATAAAAAGAATCACGCTGTAGGAATATTAACTGGCATAAGAAAACATTCATGCTGTTTTGATAAATAAAAAAAGCCACAAAATAAATTATATTAAATAATAACTATTGTTTTTTAAATGCATTTTAAAAGAACTGGGAGGACAAACATCAGAGTAGCAAAAAAAATTGTTTCTTTTTTTTTTTTCATGCTTTTGCATGCTTTTTGGTTCACTAAATATAGCCTGAGCTACTTTTCAGATTAGAGGGAAAAGGACAGGATGGGCTAGAAAACGTATTTTTATAGGCACCAAATTCCATAGTGGGGACAGTTTCTCTCTTCTTAGGGATTCTTAGGATTTCCTTAAAAGAACAAGCCTGCAGTAGACAACACAGGTTGTCTGCAGCTCCAAAGCCCTTCCTTTGTGAATGAACCACCTCTCCCTCATCCAGGTGGTCCCGTGTGACTCTCAGTCTAGACATTGAGGTTCTCCTGATCCAGAAATGGGTGTATAGCCAGGGCAGGCCAACCAGAATACCCTATCCCTCCGACACAGTGACTGGCTCAGAATGGGCACATGACCCAAGTAGGGCCATGGCCTTTCCAGATCACTGGGAGCTAACAAAGTCTCTTCTCCTTTTAAATCTGGAGCTGAGTTGAAATGCAGGCTTGGAATCCCAGCAACCAGCTTTCTTGCCTGACAGGGAGAGTCTGGTGAGAATGAAGCCCATATACATAGAGTGGAGCTGAGCCAGGGGAAGGGAGACAGTGCCAGAGCTTTGACGACAATTCTTGAGACCTTGGATCTAGCTACACTGGCCTAAAGCCAACCTGCCTTTGGTCTTCCTACTTATTTGAGCCAATGAATTCTCTTTTGGTTGAAGCTAGTGAGTTAGGTTTCTGTTAGTTGTAACCAAGAAAGTCTTGTGGAATAAAATATGTTCCAGGTCATACCAACTGCTGTTATACCTTCAAGGTCATCAGATCCAACCCGCCAGGCAAGACGTTGAGGACAGTCTGTCCAGCAGTGACCTCCTGCAGGATCCTCAACACCCTCACACACTCGCTTGCCCTCTGATGCACCTGCAACAGAGACAGCCCCGGGCGGGGTGCTGGAATACCACGCAGCCATCCAGTGGGAGTCTCACTCCGCCGAGAGCCAAGGAAGAATACAGGGAGGGTATGCCCACCCACGTCTCAGCACGCACTGTGGGCCCCACACCTTGAGACAAGGCTCAGCTCCCTCACAGCCACACATGTCAGCAGCACCTAACGGCAGAGGAGTCAACCCAAGTTGTTCAGACTCCACCTATCCACCTGTGGTTACACTGTGTGCAGAGGAAAGCACCTTGAAAACCAAAGGACACGGAAGTGCTCCTATTATCAACTCTGTACTGGATTCTACTTGGCCATTTATAGTACATGCCTACTATTTTTGTCTGCCTAGTACTCACCCAACCCTACTTCCATTAACCTTGACTTTTGAGGACTCAGCAATGTATTTCTTTTTTTTTTTTTTAAATAAAAACTTTTATTTTACTTTTAACTTTTACAGAGTTTTGTTGTTTACAGATATGTATGTTCTCAGATTCTAGCAATATATTTCTGATGGGAACTTCATATTTTGGTACTTCTCCCCAGGCTAGGCATCTCTATCCAGGATTTTTCATACTGCAGGGGTAGAAATGAAGGACAAACAGCTCTGTTCTCTTACATGGTGAGGGCAGACATGCGCAACCTTGTAAGATAAGCCAGTTAGTAGATGAGACCAACCAGCAAGGGGACAGAGTTGAGAGTGAAAAACAAGTCCCAGTGGCTCCTGAGTCTGATTCCAGTGGTCCTGCCCTTCCTGCAGTCCGCTTATGTAAACCAACCAATTCTCCTTTTTTGCCTAACAAGCTTGAGTTGGGTTTCTGTCACTTGCAATTATAAGAGTTTTGATTAAGACCTTATTTCTCTGATGTGACAAGCTCAGAACCACCCTGAGAAAGATTTCAAAAGAAGTGAGTTCAAAGTCTTCTTAGTGAGTGTTGTTTACAGAAGACAGGCTTAGGCTCGCTCCCCGCTGGCATGTGCCTACCTGGCAGTTCCGAACATAGAATTCCTTTTCCCTTTCCTCAATCCAACGGTGGGGGATCCATTCCTCCTCCAATGACTCGTCATCGGGCTGGCTCTCCTCTGGGGCCTGCTTGCAAAAACAGGTGGCCGCCGCAGACCCATCCCTGCAATACATGTGCCCTCAGAGAAACCAGAAGGCACTTGGATTTATATCTCCCTTTGACCAAATCCTCCTTTTCAGTCAAGACATTCCAGATTATCCTCTGGTTAATAGGCTCAGCTCCCTCACAGCCACACATGTCAGCAGCACCTAACGGCAGAGGAGTCAACCCAAGTTGTTCAGACTCCACCTATCCACCTGTGGTTACACTGTGTGCAGAGGAAAGCACCTTGAAAACCAAAGGACACGGAAGTGCTCCTATTATCAACTCTGTACTGGATTCTACTTGGCCATTTATAGTACATGCCTACTATTTTTGTCTGCCTAGTACTCACCCAACCCTACTTCCATTAACCTTGACTTTTGAGGACTCAGCAATGTATTTCTTTTTTTTTTTTTTAAATAAAAACTTTTATTTTACTTTTAACTTTTACAGAGTTTTGTTGTTTACAGATATGTATGTTCTCAGATTCTAGCAATATATTTCTGATGGGAACTTCATATTTTGGTACTTCTCCCCAGGCTAGGCATCTCTATCCAGGATTTTTCATACTGCAGGGGTAGAAATGAAGGACAAACAGCTCTGTTCTCTTACATGGTGAGGGCAGACATGCGCAACCTTGTAAGATAAGCCAGTTAGTAGATGAGACCAACCAGCAAGGGGACAGAGTTGAGAGTGAAAAACAAGTCCCAGTGGCTCCTGAGTCTGATTCCAGTGGTCCTGCCCTTCCTGCAGTCCGCTTATGTAAACCAACCAATTCTCCTTTTTTGCCTAACAAGCTTGAGTTGGGTTTCTGTCACTTGCAATTATAAGAGTTTTGATTAAGACCTTATTTCTCTGATGTGACAAGCTCAGAACCACCCTGAGAAAGATTTCAAAAGAAGTGAGTTCAAAGTCTTCTTAGTGAGTGTTGTTTACAGAAGACAGGCTTAGGCTCGCTCCCTGCTGGCATGTGCCTACCTGGCAGTTCCGAACATAGAATTCCTTTTCCCTTTCCTCAATCCAACGGTGGGGGATCCATTCCTCCTCCAATGACTCGTCATCGGGCTGGCTCTCCTCTGGGGCCTGCTTGCAAAAACAGGTGGCCGCCGCAGACCCATCCCTGCAATACATGTGCCCTCAGAGAAACCAGAAGGCACTTGGATTTATATCTCCCTTTGACCAAATCCTCCTTTTCAGTCAAGACATTCCAGATTATCCTCTGGTTAATAGGGAAAAAATCAGGGGGATACAAAAAAATGTGGATTTGGGGGACTGACCTGGGTTTGAATTCCAATTCAGCTGTGTCACTTTCAGCAAGTTAGTCAACACCTTTGAACTGTTGTGTCCTCACCTTTAAAATGGATATAATCCCTACCTTGCCTAGCATTGTGAGGACTAGAAATAGTATATCTACAGGAAACTAGCTTATACCCCAGCCCACGGCAGGCATCCAACCCAGGATGCCCATTGTGACGTCACCCCTCACCTGTGCTCTGGGACAGCAACCACAAAGCCCTGGGAGGCCAGCTCCATGCAGAAGGCTGAATACAGTGTCCTAGAGATCCAGGAAGGAACCAAGAGAAGTGATCAGAAGAATGGCCTGACCTTCACCTCCCGTCCAACCATGCTCTGCCAGTGGATATCACCAAAGATGGAACAGAGGAAGCTTCACTTGCAGCAGCCCTTCCCCAGGAGCTCTTCCTAGCCAGCACACCCCCACTCTCACCCAGGCTCCAAGTGGCCTCCTCCAGTGAGCCTGCGCAAATCGATCCACCGTGTTTTTCAACCCATACAGTAACTCATCTACTCCATCCCAACCTAATAGTTTGACTACTTCAAACAATTGCTTTTATATTATCTGTATATCGTGCATGCTGCGTGCTAAGTCACCTCAGTCATGTCTGAGTCTTTGTGACCCTATGGACCGTAGCCTGCCCGGCTCCTCTGTCCATGGGGATCCCAAGGCAACAATACTGGAGTAGGCTGCCACGCCCTCTATATACTGTATGTCTCCCAAATTAGTTGATAAGCTCCTTGAGGACAGGGACTCTTGCTGTTTGTTTATTATTTTTTTGATGTATTTTTTTAAATTTTGGCCTCTTTCATTGGCTTTTTATTTATTTATTTTCATCCATCTCTACTCTTCGGCCTGTGTGGGCTCCCACTGCAGTGGCCTCTCTCGCTGCAGAGCACTGGCTCTGGGTACATGCGCTCCAGATCACTGGCTCATAACTGGACACACCGGTCCAGCCGCGCTGTGGCACGTGGGATCTTCGTGGGTCAGGGATTGAACCGGCGCCCCCAGCACTGCAAGGTGGACTCTTTACCCACTGGACCACCAGGGAAGTCCTGGTTGTTTCTTTAACATGCAATTATGAATCATGTGGTTTCTTTTGGTCTGTCCTCCAACTTCCCAAGAAAAAAAATATGGCAGACACTGCTAATTGCCTACTCCATACACCTATTTTTCCCTTCCTCCTTAATCACAGAATCTGATTTTCAGCTGAAATTTCTTGCATCAAAATGACATTTCCCAGCCTCTCTGCAGCCAGGTTTGTCTATGTGACTAACCTAGCAACAGAAATATAATGCTACTCTCTTAGGTAATTTAAGATTTTTTAGTAGATGTATTTTACATAAAAACAGGTAGATTCATTAACCCAATACAGCCAAAACATTATCATTTTAACATATTATCAAAGTTTTTAAATACAGTATTTTACTGCACTCTATTTTTTTTTCATATATAGTCTTTGAAATCCAATGTGTGTTTTCTACTTACAGCACATCTCCATTTAGACCAGTTGTATTTCACATATTCAATAGCCATTTGTGGCTAGAAGCTACCATAAAGAACAAGGAAGCTCTGGTCAATGGAATGTCAGCAGTTGTGCTATATAATAGAACTTTCAGGAGAGTTCTCCCTTCCTATACCATGGCCTATGGGTGTAATGGCCAGAGCGAAAGCAACCTCCCTGGGTCATGAGATAGTCTTAGAAAATCATGTCGACCCTATGGACCGTAGCCTGCCCGGCTCCTCTGTCCATGGGGATCCCAAGGCAACAATACTGGAGTAGGCTGCCACGCCCTCTATATACTGTATGTCTCCCAAATTAGTTGATAAGCTCCTTGAGGACAGGGACTCTTGCTGTTTGTTTATTATTTTTTTGATGTATTTTTTTAAATTTTGGCCTCTTTCATTGGCTTTTTATTTATTTATTTTCATCCATCTCTACTCTTCGGCCTGTGTGGGCTCCCACTGCAGTGGCCTCTCTCGCTGCAGAGCACTGGCTCTGGGTACATGCGCTCCAGATCACTGGCTCATAACTGGACACACCGGTCCAGCCGCGCTGTGGCACGTGGGATCTTCGTGGGTCAGGGATTGAACCGGCGCCCCCAGCACTGCAAGGTGGACTCTTTACCCACTGGACCACCAGGGAAGTCCTGGTTGTTTCTTTAACATGCAATTATGAATCATGTGGTTTCTTTTGGTCTGTCCTCCAACTTCCCAAGAAAAAAAATATGGCAGACACTGCTAATTGCCTACTCCATACACCTATTTTTCCCTTCCTCCTTAATCACAGAATCTGATTTTCAGCTGAAATTTCTTGCATCAAAATGACATTTCCCAGCCTCTCTGCAGCCAGGTTTGTCTATGTGACTAACCTAGCAACAGAAATATAATGCTACTCTCTTAGGTAATTTAAGATTTTTTAGTAGATGTATTTTACATAAAAACAGGTAGATTCATTAACCCAATACAGCCAAAACATTATCATTTTAACATATTATCAAAGTTTTTAAATACAGTATTTTACTGCACTCTATTTTTTTTTCATATATAGTCTTTGAAATCCAATGTGTGTTTTCTACTTACAGCACATCTCCATTTAGACCAGTTGTATTTCACATATTCAATAGCCATTTGTGGCTAGAAGCTACCATAAAGAACAAGGAAGCTCTGGTCAATGGAATGTCAGCAGTTGTGCTATATAATAGAACTTTCAGGAGAGTTCTCCCTTCCTATACCATGGCCTATGGGTGTAATGGCCAGAGCGAAAGCAACCTCCCTGGGTCATGAGATAGTCTTAGAAATAGAAGTCACACACGCAAGAATAAGATTATAAAAGAAGTCTGGTGTTTCACTTTGTACAACTAGCATATCAGCTCTGTCTACCTTACTTTATCTGAGCAAAAAAGAAAGAAAAAAGACTTTATAGTATTTAGGTCACTATGGTTTGGAGTTTTTGCATTAACTATAACTTGGCTATATCCTAATTGATTCAGGAAGGTCAGTTTCTTAAGTTTCTTTTCACTGTCTCTCATTTCTTTTGGAGAGGCAATGAACGGGACTTGAGAGCCAGAGATTTCTGATCCCTTCCCAGTTCAAACTGTAACCTTGGGCAAGTCTGCCTTTCAGAGCCGGTTTGCTTATCTGTAAAATATTCATCCACCCCCTCACCCCCACCTCACAGGATAATGTGGGAACCAAAGGAGACAGAGGTGCACTACAAATGCTTAGGTAATATTTAATTATACACATGGCTCCCTGCAATGGGAAGCCATAGGTCTGTGATTCATGGGAAGAATTTCAGGTTCTGAAGTAACCATAGAGACAACAAGAGGAAATCATGTCCCTTTACCTCCTTCTCTTTTTCTTGGAATTTCACTACGGTTAATGAAGAGTATTTATAATTGATTCACCCAGGTGTACTGAGATGTGAAGCCTCGAGATAGCTTCTTGGACCAAAAGGAACACTCTAAAGTCATGTACTCACCTGTTCTCTCTATAAAATACCTGTGAGCTTATGAAAGAGTATTTCTTAGCTTCTTTTCCCCACCAGACTACAGTCTGAAAGAAGGGACTCTAGCTTATTTCATTACTGAATATCCAACCCCAGCATAGGCCCTCACACACAGCAGGTACTAAGTTTACCAAATAAGAAAGCAACACTGAGGGCTTCCCTGTTGGTCCAGTGGGTAAAGAGTCCACCTTGCAATGTAGGGGGCACTGGTTTGATCCCTGGCACGGGAAGATCCCACATGCTGCAGAGTGGCTAGACCAGTGTGTACAATTACGAGTCAGTGCTCTAGAGTGCATGTGCCCAGAGCTGGTGCTCTGCAGCGAGAGAGGCCACTGCAATGGGAGGCCCACACAAACCAAAGAATTAAGATGGATGAAAATAAATAAATGAAGGACTAATAAAAAGAGGCCAAAATTTAAAGAAAAATAAAAAAAGAAAATTAAAAATCAGGAGAATTAAAAAAAAAAAAAAAAAAAGAAAGCAACAGCGAGAATCATCTTGCTGTCCTTCTAGCCTCATCTCTACATCTGCTCTCTACTTCCTGCCATGAACTATACATGGGAATCTAGATTCAGTCTCCTCTAGTGGATGAAAATTCCTTCATTTGTTTTATCTCTATGTGTCCCACCGTTTCTTTATGTCAAGGAGCTGACACAGACCACGTACTCAACAGAAATCCGCTGAAGGTATGAAACCTAGCAAAACATAAATATTTATTGGAAAACTCCTATTTTCTAGGTACTGCCCTAGGCCTTGGAAAGACAGAAGACAGACATGGTCTTTGCCTTTGTGGAGCTTACAATCTACTTAGAGACAGATGTTAAAGGATAATCATGTAAATAATTAATTCATTACAATTCTGTTACATACTGAGAAGTACAGACTGTTTTATGAAAGCATGTCTAGATAGGTGCCCCTAAGAAGGTAACACCCAAACTAAGACCTTGAAGGTAATTTGGAATTAGCCAGGCAAAAGACTAAAGGTGGGGAAAGGAAGAGAGGAACAGAACAGCAAATACTCCAGGCAAAGGAACAGCCACAAGAGGAAATCATGTCCCTTTACCTCCTTCTCTTTTCTTGAAAACCGGTTAATGAAGAGTATTTATAATTGATTCACCCAGGTGTACTGAGATGTGAAGCCTCGAGATAGCTTCTTGGACCAAAAGGAACACTCTAAAGTCATGTACTCACCTGTTCTCTCTATAAAATACCTGTGAGCTTATGAAAGAGTATTTCTTAGCTTCTTTTCCCCACCAGACTACAGTCTGAAAGAAGGGACTCTAGCTTATTTCATTACTGAATATCCAACCCCAGCATAGGCCCTCACACACAGCAGGTACTAAGTTTACCAAATAAGAAAGCAACACTGAGGGCTTCCCTGTTGGTCCAGTGGGTAAAGAGTCCACCTTGCAATGTAGGGGGCACTGGTTTGATCCCTGGCACGGGAAGATCCCACATGCTGCAGAGTGGCTAGACCAGTGTGTACAATTACAGTCAGTGCTCTAGAGTGCATGTGCCCAGAGCTGGTGCTCTGCAGCGAGAGAGGCCACTGCAATGGGAGGCCCACACAAACCAAAGAATTAAGATGGATGAAAATAAATAAATGAAGGACTAATAAAAAGAGGCCAAAATTTAAAGAAAAATAAAAAAAGAAAATTAAAAATCAGGAGAATTAAAAAAAAAAAAAAGAAAGCAACAGCGAGAATCATCTTGCTGTCCTTCTAGCCTCATCTCTACATCTGCTCTCTACTTCCTGCCATGAACTATACATGGGAATCTAGATTCAGTCTCCTCTAGTGGATGAAAATTCCTTCATTTGTTTTATCTCTATGTGTCCCACCGTTTCTTTATGTCAAGGAGCTGACACAGACCACGTACTCAACAGAAATCCGCTGAAGGTATGAAACCTAGCAAAACATAAATATTTATTGGAAAACTCCTATTTTCTAGGTACTGCCCTAGGCCTTGGAAAGACAGAAGACAGACATGGTCTTTGCCTTTGTGGAGCTTACAATCTACTTAGAGACAGATGTTAAAGGATAATCATGTAAATAATTAATTCATTACAATTCTGTTACATACTGAGAAGTACAGACTGTTTTATGAAAGCATGTCTAGATAGGTGCCCCTAAGAAGGTAACACCCAAACTAAGACCTTGAAGGTAATTTGGAATTAGCCAGGCAAAAGACTAAAGGTGGGGAAAGGAAGAGAGGAACAGAACAGCAAATACTCCAGGCAAAGGGAACAGCCACAGAGCCCAAACAGAAGAAAACCCTGAAGCAGACATTTGCAGCAACATGGATGAACTTAGAGATTGAGTGAAGTAAGACAGAGGAATCTTAAAAAAAAATGATACAAGTGCACTTATTTACAAAATAGACCACATACTTCAAAAGCAAACTTACGGGGCTTCCCTGGTGGTCCAGTGGGTAAGGACACTGCCTTGCAGTGCAAGGGGTGCTGGTTCGATCCCTGGCCTGGGAAGATTCCCCGTGCCACGGAGCGGCTGGACCGATGTGTCCAATTACCGAGCCAGAGCTCTGGAGTGCATGCGCCCAGAGCCGGTGCTCTGCGACAACAGAGGCCACTGTGATGGGAGGCCCACACGGGCCAAAGAACAAAGATGGATGAAAATAGATAAATGAAAGACCAATAGAAGTGGCCTGTCTGCCCCCCTCCCTCCCCAACCTGCCCTCCCAAAAAGTAAAAAAAATTAAAACAGAAAAAGAACAAACTTATGGTTACCAGGAGGGAAGGGACAGTTAGGAAATTTGGGACTCACATGTACACACTGCTATATCTGAAGTGGATACGTAACAAGAACCTACTGTATAGCACAGGAAACTCTGCTCAGTGTTACGTAACAACCTAAGTGGGAAAAGAATTTGAAATAGAATCGAAACATATACATGTATAACTGCATGATGGAATACCTTTAGCCATTTGTTTTATCTCTATGTGTCCCACCGTTTCTTTATGTCAAGGAGCTGACACAGACCACGTACTCAACAGAAATCCGCTGAAGGTATGAAACCTAGCAAAACATAAATATTTATTGGAAAACTCCTATTTTCTAGGTACTGCCCTAGGCCTTGGAAAGACAGAAGACAGACATGGTCTTTGCCTTTGTGGAGCTTACAATCTACTTAGAGACAGATGTTAAAGGATAATCATGTAAATAATTAATTCATTACAATTCTGTTACATACTGAGAAGTACAGACTGTTTTATGAAAGCATGTCTAGATAGGTGCCCCTAAGAAGGTAACACCCAAACTAAGACCTTGAAGGTAATTTGGAATTAGCCAGGCAAAAGACTAAAGGTGGGGAAAGGAAGAGAGGAACAGAACAGCAAATACTCCAGGCAAAGGGAACAGCCACAGAGCCCAAACAGAAGAAAACCCTGAAGCAGACATTTGCAGCAACATGGATGAACTTAGAGATTGAGTGAAGTAAGACAGAGGAATCTTAAAAAAAAATGATACAAGTGCACTTATTTACAAAATAGACCACATACTTCAAAAGCAAACTTACGGGGCTTCCCTGGTGGTCCAGTGGGTAAGGACACTGCCTTGCAGTGCAAGGGGTGCTGGTTCGATCCCTGGCCTGGGAAGATTCCCCGTGCCACGGAGCGGCTGGACCGATGTGTCCAATTACCGAGCCAGAGCTCTGGAGTGCATGCGCCCAGAGCCGGTGCTCTGCGACAACAGAGGCCACTGTGATGGGAGGCCCACACGGGCCAAAGAACAAAGATGGATGAAAATAGATAAATGAAAGACCAATAGAAGTGGCCTGTCTGCCCCCCTCCCTCCCCAACCTGCCCTCCCAAAAAGTAAAAAAAATTAAAACAGAAAAAGAACAAACTTATGGTTACCAGGAGGGAAGGGACAGTTAGGAAATTTGGGACTCACATGTACACACTGCTATATCTGAAGTGGATACGTAACAAGAACCTACTGTATAGCACAGGAAACTCTGCTCAGTGTTACGTAACAACCTAAGTGGGAAAAGAATTTGAAATAGAATCGAAACATATACATGTATAACTGCATTGCTTTGCTATAAGCCTCAACTAACATAACATTGTTAATCAACTGTATGCTAATATAAAAGTTTTTTAAAAATATGGGGGCTTCCCTGGTGGTCCAGTGGGTAAGGATACCGCCTTGCAGTGCAACGGGTCCCAGTTCAATCCCTGGCCTGAGAAGATCCCACGTGCCGCGGAGTGGCTGGACTGATGTGTCCAACTGCCGAGCCGGAGCTCTGGGGCGCATGCGCCCAGGGCCAATGCTCTGCGACAACAGGGGCCACTGCGATGGGAGGCCCATGCGGGCCAAAGAACAAAGATGGATGAAAATAGATGAACAAAAGACCAATGGAAGTGGCCCGCCCGCTCCCCTCCCTCCCCACCACCCTCCAAATAAATAAATAAATAAATAAATAAATACTTTTTAAAAATAAATAAAGAAATAAAGCATGTCTTAAGGACAAAAAAATAAAATAAAAATTCCAGTATCTTCAAACAAACCAACAAAAAATCTCAAAAACCTCTCAGGTAGAAACTAACAGAGAGCCCTCAGGGCTGTTTGTCTGGAAAGCTGGAGGTGGGCAGGGAGCAAGCAATGAGGATGGAAACTTGGTCCTACCTGCCTTCAGATAAGATCATGACAAGAGCTGAACTAAGTTCAGAGGGCTACTAAATACAAAAAGGAATGTAGCTGAGTCAGTTCTAATGAGGTGGACAAACCTAGAGCCTATTATACAAAGTGAAGTCAGTCAGAAAGAGAAAAACAAATATCGTATATTAAGGCACATATATTAGATCTAGAATGATGGCACTGATGAACCTATCTACAGGGCAGCAGTGGAGATGCAGACACAGAGAACAGACTTTTGGACACAGTAGGAGAGGGAAGAGGTGGGATGATCTGCGAGAGTCATTGAAACATATACATCACCATATGTAAAACAGACAAGAACAAACTTATGGTTACCAGGAGGGAAGGGACAGTTAGGAAATTTGGGACTCACATGTACACACTGCTATATCTGAAGTGGATACGTAACAAGAACCTACTGTATAGCACAGGAAACTCTGCTCAGTGTTACGTAACAACCTAAGTGGGAAAAGAATTTGAAATAGAATCGAAACATATACATGTATAACTGCATTGCTTTGCTATAAGCCTCAACTAACATAACATTGTTAATCAACTGTATGCTAATATAAAAGTTTTTTAAAAATATGGGGGCTTCCCTGGTGGTCCAGTGGGTAAGGATACCGCCTTGCAGTGCAACGGGTCCCAGTTCAATCCCTGGCCTGAGAAGATCCCACGTGCCGCGGAGTGGCTGGACTGATGTGTCCAACTGCCGAGCCGGAGCTCTGGGGCGCATGCGCCCAGGGCCAATGCTCTGCGACAACAGGGGCCACTGCGATGGGAGGCCCATGCGGGCCAAAGAACAAAGATGGATGAAAATAGATGAACAAAAGACCAATGGAAGTGGCCGCCCGCCTCCTCCCTCCCCACCACCCTCCAAATAAATAAATAAATAAATAAATAAATACTTTTTAAAAATAAATAAAGAAATAAAGCATGTCTTAAGGACAAAAAAATAAAATAAAAATTCCAGTATCTTCAAACAAACCAACAAAAAATCTCAAAAACCTCTCAGGTAGAAACTAACAGAGAGCCCTCAGGGCTGTTTGTCTGGAAAGCTGGAGGTGGGCAGGGAGCAAGCAATGAGGATGGAAACTTGGTCCTACCTGCCTTCAGATAAGATCATGACAAGAGCTGAACTAAGTTCAGAGGGCTACTAAATACAAAAAGGAATGTAGCTGAGTCAGTTCTAATGAGGTGGACAAACCTAGAGCCTATTATACAAAGTGAAGTCAGTCAGAAAGAGAAAAACAAATATCGTATATTAAGGCACATATATTAGATCTAGAATGATGGCACTGATGAACCTATCTACAGGGCAGCAGTGGAGATGCAGACACAGAGAACAGACTTTTGGACACAGTAGGAGAGGGAAGAGGTGGGATGATCTGCGAGAGTAGCATTGAAACATATACATCACCATATGTAAAACAGACAGCCAGTGGGAATTTGCCGTGTGACACATGGAACCCAAAGCCCCGTGCTCTGTGACAACCTAGAGAGTTGGGATGGGGAGGGAGGTGGGAGGAAGGGTTAAAAGAGAGGAGACATGTGTATACCTATGGCTATTCATGCTGATGTACGGCAGAAACCAACACAGTATTGTAAAGTGACTATCCTTAAACGTTTATGAGTGAACATATAGAGAGAATATTCACAAGCTTAAAAAGGAACATGTACACTGTAGTAATTAGGCTATAAAACAAACCAAGGTATAGAAATAAGAATTCACGGGGAGAATTCTGAACAGATACTGACTTGTAACACTTAGGCCAGTGTTTCCTGAAGTCTGATGAAGGGGATCTCACAGTCCCTCACCTTACCAACCTCCACATAGAGAGAGGGAGAGTACTGCAGGAGTGTGCGGCTTCTAGGTGCCTGTCTAACTGAGTCCTCACTCACTCTGTGGGAGCAGCATCTCGTTTGACAGATGAGGAAATCCAGGCTCAGAGAGTTTTACCATAGTCCTGAGCTCACAGAGAGCATGGCTAAGATTAACAGCTGAGGCTTCAGGCTTCCTGTGGGAGCAGGAAGTGTGTCTGTCTTCCTCACCGCTACATTGGTGCTTGAGGCTAAGGTGCCCGATGTATGCTGAATAAATAAATGACTCTGAACATAAAGTTCATACTCCTTCTAGTACTTCTGGACTGTTCTAGAGGAAGAAGGCTAAAAGCAAGCATTTATATAAATGCTAGAACATGAGAAGGGAAATATGTGAAGGCTGCTGAAAGGTTCCACCAAGTGAAAGGGGCTTGGGGAAGGCCTTCTAGAGAAGGTGGACCCAGAACTTTGGGATGAAGCAGTTGATAGATAAGACAGATGGCAGATGGAAATATGGGTTTCTCTGCCCTTTGAGAATAAGCTAAGACTCAGCAGCTGAAACCAGCAAGGAGTGTGACAAGGTCTGGGGGACAGCAGCTCTTACCTGAAGGCTCCCAGGCCATGGGAGAAGATGATCAAAGGGTATCCAGAGTCCTTCGTCTTAAAGGGGCCATTCCAGTTAACAGGCAGGCGACAAGATCCTAGCAGAGACATGGGCTATAGAATCTCAAGCTGCCCCCAAACTCATCGCAAGGGCAGCCTGGGCACAAGCATGGTGGGGACTCACGCAGCCCTCCTCTCAGGAGAACCACCTTTCGCCCAAGCAGCCCAGAACAATCACTTACTCTTTCCCCTTTTCTCCCCTTGGGAGCATGAACACAACAGAAAATGGTGGAGACTGACTTTCAGCCTATGCCTCTCTCTCTAAAGGAGAATGACTGACCCAGAAAACTTTGGTACACTGTAGTAATTAGGCTATAAAACAAACCAAGGTATAGAAATAAGAATTCACGGGGAGAATTCTGAACAGATACTGACTTGTAACACTTAGGCCAGTGTTTCCTGAAGTCTGATGAAGGGGATCTCACAGTCCCTCACCTTACCAACCTCCACATAGAGAGGGAGAGTACTGCAGGAGTGTGCGGCTTCTAGGTGCCTGTCTAACTGAGTCCTCACTCACTCTGTGGGAGCAGCATCTCGTTTGACAGATGAGGAAATCCAGGCTCAGAGAGTTTTACCATAGTCCTGAGCTCACAGAGAGCATGGCTAAGATTAACAGCTGAGGCTTCAGGCTTCCTGTGGGAGCAGGAAGTGTGTCTGTCTTCCTCACCGCTACATTGGTGCTTGAGGCTAAGGTGCCCGATGTATGCTGAATAAATAAATGACTCTGAACATAAAGTTCATACTCCTTCTAGTACTTCTGGACTGTTCTAGAGGAAGAAGGCTAAAAGCAAGCATTTATATAAATGCTAGAACATGAGAAGGGAAATATGTGAAGGCTGCTGAAAGGTTCCACCAAGTGAAAGGGGCTTGGGGAAGGCCTTCTAGAGAAGGTGGACCCAGAACTTTGGGATGAAGCAGTTGATAGATAAGACAGATGGCAGATGGAAATATGGGTTTCTCTGCCCTTTGAGAATAAGCTAAGACTCAGCAGCTGAAACCAGCAAGGAGTGTGACAAGGTCTGGGGGACAGCAGCTCTTACCTGAAGGCTCCCAGGCCATGGGAGAAGATGATCAAAGGGTATCCAGAGTCCTTCGTCTTAAAGGGGCCATTCCAGTTAACAGGCAGGCGACAAGATCCTAGCAGAGACATGGGCTATAGAATCTCAAGCTGCCCCCAAACTCATCGCAAGGGCAGCCTGGGCACAAGCATGGTGGGGACTCACGCAGCCCTCCTCTCAGGAGAACCACCTTTCGCCCAAGCAGCCCAGAACAATCACTTACTCTTTCCCCTTTTCTCCCCTTGGGAGCATGAACACAACAGAAAATGGGGAGAGAAGTTCAAAGGGGAAGTACTGAATGCTTTACAGGGTAAATGCCTGAGATGCCAAGACAGTGGGTAAAGCTCCTAACGGTGGGGTCTTTGGAGGAAGTGGATGATTCAGTGTGATCTGACCCAGAAGAAGGAGGAGCTAGAGGGGTAACTGCAGGAGACGGGATGCTCCCTGATAGTCAGGAACGTTTCTTGGATCTGCACTAATGCTGACACAGAGTGGAAATAATGCCTGCGGGACAGATGAGTAAGAGCCCCATCTGTGGAACACAGCTTACACCTCAAGCACTGCACTAGAGGTCACGTTTTCTATTCATCCGACACTACAATCCCACAAAGGCAGATATTCAGACACGTTAAGTGACTTGCCCAAGCCCCACAGCTCGTAAATGATAAAAGTCTGGATTTGAATCCAGTGCAGTCTAACTCGATAACCAAAATTCTGACATATGTAATTCTCTCCAACTTTCCATACCACACTGACTAAGGGATGCCCCACTGCAAAAGGGCTGGACAACACAAACTATAACGTACCGTGTCTGCCTGGGGCTCCCCAAGGGACATAATCAAGCAGCTGGAGAGCACCCAGGGGTGAGGCCAGCTCTTACCCACAGCCAGGTTGAACAGCAACCCCCCCCAGCGTTTATTAAACTTCAGGTACTCTGCCAGGCCAGCGCAGTACTCATAGCGGGGAATCCATAGGGGCTGCTCCAAGGTCTTCTCTGCTTCTTGGCAGGGGTAGAACAGTCGAAAGAAGCTCCCTGTAAGAAACAAAGAGAGCAGCTGCTCAGAGCAAGAAGCCCAAGCACAGCCACATTTCCCTACAGACATATTCAGCAGGTGTTTGGGGCACCAGTCAAGCTCAAAAACAGGAAACTTTACCTTCAATTCACATAGAAAACAAAAGCATATGTTTAGCATAGAATCTCAAGCTGCCCCCAAACTCATCGCAAGGGCAGCCTGGGCACAAGCATGGTGGGGACTCACGCAGCCCTCCTCTCAGGAGAACCACCTTTCGCCCAAGCAGCCCAGAACAATCACTTACTCTTTCCCCTTTTCTCCCCTTGGGAGCATGAACACAACAGAAAATGGGGAGAGAAGTTCAAAGGGGAAGTACTGAATGCTTTACAGGGTAAATGCCTGAGATGCCAAGACAGTGGGTAAAGCTCCTAACGGTGGGGTCTTTGGAGGAAGTGGATGATTCAGTGTGATCTGACCCAGAAGAAGGAGGAGCTAGAGGGGTAACTGCAGGAGACGGGATGCTCCCTGATAGTCAGGAACGTTTCTTGGATCTGCACTAATGCTGACACAGAGTGGAAATAATGCCTGCGGGACAGATGAGTAAGAGCCCCATCTGTGGAACACAGCTTACACCTCAAGCACTGCACTAGAGGTCACGTTTTCTATTCATCCGACACTACAATCCCACAAAGGCAGATATTCAGACACGTTAAGTGACTTGCCCAAGCCCCACAGCTCGTAAATGATAAAAGTCTGGATTTGAATCCAGTGCAGTCTAACTCGATAACCAAAATTCTGACATATGTAATTCTCTCCAACTTTCCATACCACACTGACTAAGGGATGCCCCACTGCAAAAGGGCTGGACAACACAAACTATAACGTACCGTGTCTGCCTGGGGCTCCCCAAGGGACATAATCAAGCAGCTGGAGAGCACCCAGGGGTGAGGCCAGCTCTTACCCACAGCCAGGTTGAACAGCAACCCCCCCCAGCGTTTATTAAACTTCAGGTACTCTGCCAGGCCAGCGCAGTACTCATAGCGGGGAATCCATAGGGGCTGCTCCAAGGTCTTCTCTGCTTCTTGGCAGGGGTAGAACAGTCGAAAGAAGCTCCCCTGTAAGAAACAAAAGAGAGCAGCTGCTCAGAGCAAGAAGCCCAAGCACAGCCACATTTCCCTACAGACATATTCAGCAGGTGTTTGGGGCACCAGTCAAGCTCAAAAACAGGGAAACTTTACCTTCAATTCACATACCTGATTTTTGCATTCGGAAAATCCAGAAAGAAGCAATTATGTTTAGCATTCATGTCAGGCTTATGTTATTTCAAACAGCCAACTGTATTTTGAATTACATTGGAGGGATACTAAAATATTTCCAGTACTTGGGATATCAAAAGATTTCAATTTGGCCGGAAGCCCAGGCCTGAAGGAGTCCTAGAAGTGAGGGATTAGCCCTTGTGCTGAAGGGGGTGGCATCGGTGGGTCACCCAGGCCAACCCTCCAGCCTGGCCCCTGGGAAGCAGCAGCAGCACCTACATGGGAGTAGGTGACAGGATACTGCCGCAGCTTATCAGCTGGGTGCATAGAGAATAGCAGGTGTGATGAGACTTTAAGAAATACACACACACACACACACACATAGACAGAGAGAAAGGATGGGAATGGGGGGCTCAAGACCTCTTGGGTCAAAGCCCAGAACACATGCACCAGTCCGTTTTTGTTCAGTGCTGAAGCCTCCAGGTGTTTATAGGCAATAATATTAGCACCGGCTGATTTCAGTCACAGCCCTGTTCAATGATCACTCTCGTGGCTCTGAGGATGGAAAGGGCGTGTTGCAGCTGGAGGGCAACCAAATCAGCAAGAAGCCAAGGAGTCTGCGCTGACCCGGTATTCCAAAGTCCACAGCAGATCTCCCACCTATCGCTGATCAGTATAGCCCCAGCTACTACGCCCATGTGAATCAAATTGACTTGTTTTTCTCTTAGATAGTTCTAGTATATTCCTCATTACCAATTTACTTTTCTCCTGGCTCAGCCAAAGCCACAAATACCTTCAGGGGTTTGTTTCCCCACAGGTTACCTCTCACATGGAAGGGAGAGTTCAACAGCCAGCAGAGTATAACCTAGCAACTGAAGGAGGGGAAATCCCAGACTAAAGTAGAAGGGGAAACAGACAAGGGCAGAAAAGCAGAAAAAGCAGACTGTCTTCCTAACCGGGTCAGGGAGTCAAAGGTCAATGGCACACAGGCCCCTCTTCCTCTCATACACTCAGATGAGAGTGAGATCTGAAACCTTTCCAGGATCAGGCATCTTCTCTCAAGACATCGGAGAGCTACCTTTGAAGCTAGAGGCCCCAGTTCCTCCAAGCAGGAAAAAAGAACCCACCAACTCTTGCCCATCGAGATGTTTCTAACTGAAAAGAGGAGAAAAGGTCAGGGAAAAAAGACCTGGGCGCTCTACAACCACATCCAGCCCAGCTCTAACTCGGGTTTCCGCCAGCTGGAATTACATCATCAGGTTCGCTGACAGAAGCAGCAGAGACGTGCTGGAGACACTTACCTGGAGACTCTTACCCTCCATCACGTCCCCACAGCCTACGAGGTGGGGTCCCGTGACAGGTGGAAAGACCACGGACTGGTTGACCCCCATTTCATCACCAGCTGAACCGAACAACGCCTTGGGCCGCGGCTGAACTTGAGGGCTGGAGGGTGGAACATAGAACAGCCTCTTGCTGGTTTCCTCTCAGCTTCCTGTTGCTTATTCATATCATCAGCCACCCCTGTCCACCCCTCCTATCGCCCTCCTCCCTGCCAGTGACTCAGTCAGTATTCCACATCATCTGCTTTGCTACATTGCCTTTACTAAGGTTTGAAGTGAAGTGAAGCGAAAGTCACTGGGTCATTTCCAAGCTTTTGCAATCCCACGGACTGTAGCCTTCTGTCCATGGAATTCTCCTGGCAAGAATACTGGAGGGCTTCCCCTGGTGGTCCAGTGGATAAGGACACCGCCTTGCAGTGCAAGGGGCGCCGGTTGATCCCTGGCCTGGGAAGATCCCACGTGTCGCGGAGTATAGCCCCAGCTACTACGCCCATGTGAATCAAATTGACTTGTTTTTCTCTTAGATAGTTCTAGTATATTCCTCATTACCAATTTACTTTTCTCCTGGCTCAGCCAAAGCCACAAATACCTTCAGGGGTTTGTTTCCCCACAGGTTACCTCTCACATGGAAGGGAGAGTTCAACAGCCAGCAGAGTATAACCTAGCAACTGAAGGAGGGGAAATCCCAGACTAAAGTAGAAGGGGAAACAGACAAGGGCAGAAAAGCAGAAAAAGCAGACTGTCTTCCTAACCGGGTCAGGGAGTCAAAGGTCAATGGCACACAGGCCCCTCTTCCTCTCATACACTCAGATGAGAGTGAGATCTGAAACCTTTCCAGGATCAGGCATCTTCTCTCAAGACATCGGAGAGCTACCTTTGAAGCTAGAGGCCCCAGTTCCTCCAAGCAGGAAAAAAGAACCCACCAACTCTTGCCCATCGAGATGTTTCTAACTGAAAAGAGGAGAAAAGGTCAGGGAAAAAAGACCTGGGCGCTCTACAACCACATCCAGCCCAGCTCTAACTCGGGTTTCCGCCAGCTGGAATTACATCATCAGGTTCGCTGACAGAAGCAGCAGAGACGTGCTGGAGACACTTACCTGGAGACTCTTACCCTCCATCACGTCCCCACAGCCTACGAGGTGGGGTCCCGTGACAGGTGGAAAGACCACGGACTGGTTGACCCCCATTTCATCACCAGCTGAACCGAACAACGCCTTGGGCCGCGGCTGAACTTGAGGGCTGGAGGGTGGAACATAGAACAGCCTCTTGCTGGTTTCCTCTCAGCTTCCTGTTGCTTATTCATATCATCAGCCACCCCTGTCCACCCCTCCTATCGCCCTCCTCCCTGCCAGTGACTCAGTCAGTATTCCACATCATCTGCTTTGCTACATTGCCTTTACTAAGGTTTGAAGTGAAGTGAAGCGAAAGTCACTGGGTCATTTCCAAGCTTTTGCAATCCCACGGACTGTAGCCTTCTGTCCATGGAATTCTCCTGGCAAGAATACTGGAGGGCTTCCCCTGGTGGTCCAGTGGATAAGGACACCGCCTTGCAGTGCAAGGGGCGCCGGTTGATCCCTGGCCTGGGAAGATCCCACGTGTCGCGGAGCGGCTGGACTGATGTGTCCAATCACCGAGCCGGAGCTCTGCAACGCATGCGCCCAGAGCTGGTACTCTGCGACAACAGACGCCACCGCGATGGGAGGCCCACAGGAGCCAAAGAACAAAGATGGATGAAAAATAGAGAATTGGAAGACCAATAGAAGTGGCCCGCCCGCTACTCTCCCTCCCCAACCCGACCCCCGCCCAAATAAATACATAAATAAATAAATAAATTAAAAAAAAAAAAGCTTATTAAAAAAAAAAAAAAAGAATACTGGAGTGGGTAGCCTTTCCTTTCTCCAGGGGATCTTCCCAACCCAGGGACTGAACCCAGACTTCCCACATTGCAGGTAGATTCTTTCCTGTCTGAGCCACCAGGGAGGCTCAAGAATACTGGAGTGGGTAGCCTATCACTTCTCCAAAAGATCTTCCCAACCCAGGAATCAAACTGGGGTCTCCTGCATTGCAGGCATATTCTTTACCGTCTGAGCTATCAGGGAAGCCCTTTACTAAGGTTTACAGGCTGCTTTTTTCTGTTGTTGGTGGTGGAGAGGTGAGGAGATCATTGTGAAAAGGACAGAGCCCCCATACCCCTCAAAACCCACTAACAACTTGTTCAGCACTGACTACATGCCCAGCACAGCAGTAACTGGTGCACAGGCTAAGAAAAACAATTACTAACGTCTGTTATTTACTGTGTCCGGCATTGACCTAAGCTCTTTGCATACACTGTGTCATTTCATCCTCTCAACAACTGTCAGAGGAAGTTACCATTTAAACCTTGTGGGCTTCCCTGGTGGCTGAGAGGGTAAAGAATCTGCCTGCAATGCAGGAGACCTGGGTTTGATCCCCGGGTCAGGAAGAACCCCTGGAGGAGGAAATGGCAATCCACTCCAGTATTCCTACCTGGAGAAGTCCATGGACAGAGGAGCCTGGCAGGTTACCCTATGTGGAGTCACAAAGAGTTGGGTATGACTGAGTGATTAAAAACACATTACAGAGGAGGAAACTAAGGCATGAAGAGGCTGACTGACTTTCCCAAGTCACACTGCTTCTAGGTGGCAAACTTGGGTCTGTCTAATCCAGACCTGAGCTCTTAACCCTCACAGATCCTGCTCTTGGGGAGACTCAGTAACATATGTACAAAATCACTGACCTAAACCATTAACTATAAGACCTATTAACTATTAACTTTAAGACCTATTAACTATTAACTTTAAGACCCTTATCTGGGTCTTAAATATGAGGAATATTTTAGAGGCAGGGGAGAAGGAAGCATTTTTATAAAGGATGTGATATTAACAACAGGAAAGGGCAGAGACAGGGAAGAGTATAATGTGAGCAGGAGATAAAACAGGAGCCTTCAACATGGCAGGACTCCAGGCTCTGACTAGAAAACGTTCCTGTAACCTGGCTGCTTTTTGTTTTATAAAAACAAGGGTGTGGTTTGTTTTTTTTTTTTTTTCTGACTGTGCGCAGTCTCAGCTGCAGTATGCAGGATCCAGCTCTCCTGACCAGGAACTGAACCTGGGCCTCCTGCACTGGGATGATGGAGTTCTCACATCGAGGCTAAAGCCACTGCTCTCTGGCCCTCTTCAGTCACATCACCAGCAGCAGCAGCTTGCTTGCTCCATGCCAGAAACTGCATCAAGTGCTTCATATACATGTATTATTTAATTAAATCCTTACAAGTAATCTCCTGGGATGTGAATTGTTAGCTCAGCTTACAGATGAGGACACCGATGCTTAAAAATGTTAGGTGATCTACCCAAGTACATACAGCGAACAGAGCCAGATGTGATCATGGGCAACGTGGCTGTGACAGTACAGAATGAGGTCTCACTTCCTGATAACCATTCTATTCTGTCCTCCCACACAGAAACCTTGTGATCTGGGTGGGGTTAACCCCTCTCTAATCTCTAGAGTTGGGTCACACAGCCCTCGGTATCCCCGTCAGTATATGGGATGTAGAGTAGGCTCACGACATAAGTTGGGCAAACCAGAGCCAAGTCCAGGAATTTTGTCTGATGGTTGAGCGTGGAAAAGTTCTTTGTTTTGAACTAGCATGATATGCGGATGTGAAGCCTTCAACTGTGCCGGACACGCTGCTACCTTGTGGATGAAGCTACCCATGGAGGATGCAGAGCTGAGAGACTCCTAGAGAAATGGAGTTATATTTGTGATGACATTAAGAATCTCTGGATTAGGGCTTTCCTGGTGGAGCAATGGGAAAGAATCTGCCTGCCAATGCAGGAGACACAGGTTCGATCCCTGGTCGGGCAAGATTCCACACACCGAGGAGCAACTAAGCCCGTGTGCCACAGCTGCCGGGCCTGTGCACTAGAGCTCAGGCATCAAAACTAGTGAGCCCAAGGACTGCAACGACTGAAACCTGAGTGCCCGGAGCCTTTGCTCTGCAACAGGAGAAGCCACAGCCAGAGAACTAGAGAACTCTAGAGCCACGACTAGAGAAATGCCTGCATAGCAGTGAAGACCCAGCTCAACCCAAAATAAATACATAAAATTATTTAACAACAACAACAAAACAACCTCTGGATGAGACTGTACCTGCAGCTTGACCCACTCCTAGACCTTCTAGCCACAAGAGTCAACCAATCTCCTTTTCTGTTTAAACCAACTGGGTTTGGATTTTTACTGCTTGACCAGAAGCATCTAAACTGATCCTCTGAGTTCTGGGCCACATTTTCAGCCATTACATTATTCTGCTTTCTTGAAGACGCTCTGGGATGGATCAGGTAGTTCAAGTCAAAACATGCCTGGGCAAGAAGAGACCTTAGGAATCATTTCTCCTCACAATCATCCCCTGCACCACCAACGCCTGCTCAGTTCAGTATATAAATGTGCTTTACAGATGAAGAGATTAAGGTCCTAAGAGGTTAAGTGAAATGCTCAAAGTCACCAAATTTACCATTCTACATAGATCTCCTCGTTGCCAACTTCCAGTTGTCTGGTCTAGTGGAAAACTCCAGGCAAACAACAATCTTAATATCATTCTGTTTAACCGTGGAAGATAATAAGTGACATTCTTTCTACTACAGACTTGCTTCATCTTGTTTTTCGGAAGCAATTTTAAAAATAAACTGAATTGGGCTTCCCCTGGTGGTCCAGTGGGTAAGGACACCGCCTTGCAGTGCAATGGGCGCCGGTTTGAGCCCTGGCCTGGGAAGATCCCACGTGCCGCGAAGCGGCTGGACTGATGTGTCCAATTACCGAGCCAGAGCCCTGGAGCGCATGCACCCAGAGCCGGTGCTCTGCAACGACAAACGCCACCACAATGGGAGGCCCACAGGAGCCAAAGAACAAAGACGGATGAACACAGAGAAACGAAAGACCAATAGAAGTGGCCCACCCGTCCCCCTCCCTCCCCAACCCGACCCCCGCCCAAAAAAAATAAATAAATCTTTAAAAAATAAATAAATAAATAAATAAAAAATAAACTGAATTCTTTTTTAAAAGAAGCTAGGGCTTCCCTGGTGGTCCAGTGGGTAAGGACACCGCCTTGCAGTGCAAGGGGTGCCGGTTCGATCCCTGGCCTGGGAAGATCGCACGTGCTGTGGAGCAGCTGGACCGATGTGTCCAATTACTGAGCCGGAGCTCTGGAGCGCATGTGCCCAGAGCCGGTGCTCTGCAACGACAAACGCCACCACAATGGGAGGCCCACAGGAGCCAAAGAACAAAGACGGATGAACACAGAGAAACGAAAGACCAATAGAAGTGGCCCACCCGTCCCCCTCCCTCCCCAACCTGACCCCCGCCCAAAATAAATAAATAAATCTTTAAAAAAATAAATAAATAAATAAATAAAAAATAAACTGAATTCTTTTTTAAAAGAAGCTAGGGCTTCCCTGGTGGTCCAGTGGGTAAGGACACCGCCTTGCAGTGCAAGGGGTGCCGGTTCGATCCCTGGCCTGGGAAGATCGCACGTGCTGTGGAGCAGCTGGACCGATGTGTCCAATTACTGAGCCGGAGCTCTGGAGCGCATGTGCCCAGAGCCAGTGCTCTGCGACAACAGAGGCCGCTGTGATGGGAGGCCCACACAGGCCAAAGAACAAAGATGGATGAAAATAGATAAACGAAAGACCAATAAAAAAAGTGGCCTGCCCACCCCCCTCCCTCCCCAACCCGTCCCCCGCCAAAAATAAATAAATAAATAAATATTTTTAAAAATTAATAAATAAATGAAAAGAAGCTAAGCTGATGTAGTCAGTGGACTATTTAGCCAAAGGGAAGTTGACTTTGTGCTGCTATGTCTCAGACATCTCAAACAGCTCATGGGCTCAATCTCTGCCACTTAAGAGCAAATGCACAGAGGACCCACGACGGGTGGGAAGGGGACAGAGGACAGGTCACCCACAGGACAATGAAGTAGCTGCAGGTTTTATTAATATGTGCCGACTGAGTGAAAAGCAGAAACAATAGGATCTGGCAACTAAGTGGATTTGGGGAGTTATGGGAGAAGGAAGAGCCAAAGATGAGTCAGGTTTCAGGAATGGGTGACCAGAGTGATAGTGGTTTATGGGAAGAGATGTTGGTCTTAGTCCAAATAGAGAACATGGCAGGAGATAGGAATCAGGACAAGGGTGCTTGGAAACAGCTAAACAGAAGGAGAGCACAACTCTGGTAATCCTGGAAAGCTTCTGGGAAGTCCATCAACTAATTTAAGTCTGGAAATTAATAAAAATGAAAGAAGCTAATTGGACAGAGTAAGGCTAACATGAAAATCAATCTGCATTCTCTGGGCTCATACTGACTGATGCCCAGGTAGAGGAGAGATGGGAAAATCCAACCTGACTTGAAAATTTTGCCTAAGAAACATCCACACAGACGATCCAGAGTCATTTCCAACAAATGCCATGGAATTCTCCAAGGAAACCAGCCCAAGTGACTCTACCTACTTTGGCTCATCTTATCTAAATAATTTGGGGTGGTGCCCGCCTAAAAGCTTCTCTACCCATCCAAGTCTGCCCCACCCATCAAAGCCTAGTGAAATCTCTGGTCCTCTGTGAAGCTTTCCAAGTCCTTTCACCCCTCCCTCCTCTCAACTCTGAGTACCATCTGCATCCCTCACTTGATAATCAATCACAGGGTACCTTAGGCCAGCTCTTGAATTAGTACTATTCTAGCAGTGGAAACAGTGACAGACTATTTTCTTGGGTGCCAAAATCACCATGGATAGTGACTGCAGCCATGAAATTAAAAGATGCTTGTTCCTCAGAAGTAACCTATGACAAACTTAGATGGCATATTAAAAAGCAAAGGCATCACTTTGCTAACAAAGACCCATACAGTCAAAGCTATGGTTTTTCCAGCAGTCAGGTATGGGTGTGAGAGCTGGACCATAAAGAAGGCTAAGTGCTACAGAACAGATGCTTTCCAGTTGTGGTGCTGGAGAAAACTCCTGAGAGTCCCTTGGACTGCAAGACCAAACCAGTCAATCCTAAAGGAAATCAACCCTGAATATTCACTGGAAGGACTGATGCTTAAGCTGAAGTTCCAATACTTCGGCACGTGATGTGAAAAGACAACTCATTGGTAAAGACCCTGATACTATGAGAAATAGAAGGCAGAAGAAGAAGGGGATGACAGAAAACAAGATGGTTTGGATGCCATCACTGACTCAATGGACATAAGTTTGAGTAAACTCCAGTAGACAGTGAAGGACAGGGGTAGCCTGGTGTGCTGCTGTCCATGGGGTCACAAAGAGTCAAACACGGCTGAGAGACTGAACCGAACTGATGCTCCCCAAGCCTGAGGCAAAGAGCTGACTCACTGGAAAAGACCCCGATGTTGGGAAAGACTGAGGGCAGGTGGAGAAGGGAACGACAGAGGATGAGTTGCTTGGATGGCATCACTGACTCAGTGGACATGAGTCTGAGAAAATTCCAAGAAATAAAGAGTCAGACATGACTTAGGAACTGAACAACAACTAGCAGTTTTCAATCACTGACTTACTTCCAAGAAGTGGTACAAGGAGAATCTAAATCAGAGGTTCCTGAATCTATTGTCATAACCACCCATAAAATGTTTTTAAAATTAAGGTTTTAGGCCCCTCATTGCCAGAGATCAATTAGTTTATAAAGCTTCCCAAGCTGTCTGATCCCCAAGGTTCAAGAACCTCTGGTCCAGATGGTACCCAGGACTTTTCTTTTATCCAGATGTGTGCATGCAACAAACATTTACTGACTGTATTCTAGTCCATCATTTTCATATTAATGAAATGATAATGACAGTGATACCACTTGGTTTAACCCCACAGCTGCCTAGAAGCATGTTCTTGCCAGTTACTAAGTTTAATGTAGTGGTTTGCATAGAACGGGGCTCAGTAATCAATCTATCCAATGAATGCTAGGTTTTTATACACCTGTGCCTTTTCTCTCCAGATATACTACAGAGGCAGACTGTGTTTTATATTTCTTTGGAGGGTAAATCATCTATCTTCATTCTTTCCCCACATGGAAGGGACCCCCTAAATGCTTCCTTTATCTGGTTTTGATTTAAATCCTCTCAATTCTTTAATCTCTATTTTTGATTAAAAATTAGGCTATACAGCATAGTGGGAAAAGACAGGCTTTGGTGACAGTCTGAATTCAGCCTCCACCACTTAACTGGCTGTGTGGCCTTGAGCAAGTTCCTTCAGTTCTAAGCCTCTGATACTTTCTCCACAAGATAGAAATAATAATCACCCATGAAGCTGCTGATGAGGCTTAAATGAACAGATGTAAAGCACCTAACATATAGAAGGCACTATAACCATAACCAGCTACATGACCTCTCTTAGCCTAAGTTCCTTGAATAAAATGAAGGCACTTCATAAGTGAAGTTTAATAGCAAAAGTGATATTGCCCAAGGCCTGGTACATTTTAAGGTTCATAAAGTGTTAGGAATTAATTAACAATGGTACGTCTCTCTTTCATTATAATTATGCCCAGTCAAGTTTTGGGAGGTTTTTACGGTGTTTTGTGGTTTTCTGGATTAAATCCTTTGATAAAACTGTTTTATTTCCTCTCAGCCTTTTAAGGTCTGAGACACCCAGACCAAAATCAGTCTACTAAACAGGTCCAGCAGAGCCCAAAGGGAATGATTAGGGTTTACACTGCAGCTGTCCAACTCCTGCCGGGGCCCTGTTTCCAGGGAGCAGGGACCACTCTTCTGCCAGCTGTGTGGACTTTTCATCACAGGCTGCTTCAGAACAGAGCCCAAGATAAGCACTTCTCTGGGGCTTCCTTTCAGACAAAGCTCTCAGTAGTCTGTGGTCTCCGGGGAAGTGAGGAAATATCATCCTGTTCTCAGAGAATGAAGACACCAAGCACTCAAGGGGCAGGCTTGAGCAACAGAAGGGCAGAGCTATAAAAACAGCAAAGACGAGAGTATTTCAATGCAGTAATAATTACAGTCAAAATAATCTCTCTCGCTTGTGGAAGCTTTACAATTTACAATGCACTTTCACAGATACTAGCTTAGTGGCTCCACAACACGACCTCAAGCTACGATTGAGAGCAACTGTTATCTCCACTTTGTAGGTGAGAAGAGTGAGTCCCAGAGAGGCTGTATGATCTGCCCAAGGTCACACAGTAAGAGAGCTGCAGAGCTGGCATAATCAAACCCAGCTCAGCTGACTTCCAGTCCTGAGCTCTACTCTGGATCGGAAAGAAAGAACGGCGACCCTTCTTCCATTAGCACGAAAACCAAGAAAGTGAGGACAAGAGTGAAGCACATACAGGGTGTGGAGCGCAAAGAAGCCCAAGTTTCAGAGACAGATACTGAGCGTTCACGGCGGGACTCCAGGATGCCGGGAGTGCCTGCGAGAGAATAAAGAAAGGGTGCGGGTGGACGCTGGAGGTGTCTCAACAGGAAACAGAAAGATGAAAGACTAATGTGGAGCTCCTGGGACTGAGACGAGGAGCCCCCAAACCGGGCTGGCACGTGAGAAAGTCCGCAGACACCTCAGTTCAGAAGCTTTCTCGAATCAAACTTACCCAGTCAAGGTGATCCCTCAGAAGTAGCCCAGATGGTTAACTCGACGGAAACAAGAAACTGCCCAGAAGCCCGTGGTCCCTTGGTAATGGTAGTTTCCAGAATTCGACATTCGCACTTAAGATCATCCTCCACCTCTGTCCAGAACTATAACTCCCGACGTGCACCGCGAAAACGGCCCATTACGAGTCCAGGACTACAATTCCCAGAGTTCTACACGGCCCCTTTTCGGAGTGTGAACCCGGCCTAGGTTCGGGATGCAGTGCGACTCCTCCCCCTGGTGGTCGAGGATCAGCCACCAGGATGACAAAGCCCGAGCGGAGGGTTACTGCATATAAGCCGGTTTAGTAACCCTCCGCCTCACTGTTCCTCAAATAATTCCTGGGCGTGCCTGCAGATAGCTGGAGTTCGGCTTTATTCTCAGGGAGTTAGGAAGGAGATCTTTTTGTGTCGTTTACCAACCTGTACCTGTTGACGCCTGTGATATTCCATTGTTCTTCAGAAACTCTTGGCCAAGAACTGAGATGAAACTGAGATTCCTCCCTGTCCCTCTATCCCCAGCCCCTCCATTCACCCTCACTTTGCTGGCCCTATCCTGGTTCTTAGGCACACCCCGGTGAACAAGTTACTGTCACTAGCTTCAAAAGAATTCACAGTCCAGCGGAAAAGTCCGACAAATGAAGAATTACACAGCGATACGTGTTGTAATGGGGAAAGCGCAAGGGGTTGTGGGAGCCTTCTTGAAAGCACCTGCGCAGGCGTGGGGGAAATGGGAGGGTGTCTTCAAGACTAATTGGACATCTTAGAGAAATGTTAAAATTGAGAACTGAAGGAACAGCAGTTAGCCAGGAGTACAGAGAGTATGAAGAATATTTAACACTGGCTGGAGCACAGACCGTGAGGGATGGAAGAGAGAGCCACGACTGAGGAGGGAGGCAAGGCCACATCCTCTGGAGTCTGGTAAACTTCCGTAAGAAAAATTCGATCCTCCAGGCAACTCAGAAACTTTCAAAGACTTCCTACTCCCTGCTGAATGAGGTCCCAACTTCATAGCTTGGCATTCTAGGTGCTCCCTGACCAGCCTCCCACCACCCCCACCTGCCCCTAACCCCCTCCGTCCCCCACCCCCACCACTAACTCTGAAGTGTTACTCGTGGTGTTTTCTGACAGGAATTGCCCTTCTTCTGCCCTGCCCATGGCTACAGCTCACTCAGTCTCAAGATGTCTCTGGTTCTCATTGTTATCTCCACACTTTTATTCATGTTTTTCTCTCCACTAAGCACTCTGCCCTGCCTCCTGGCCTGTCTAATCCTGTTCTTTGAAATTCCTCTCGATCCTCCTTCTCCAGAAAGCTACCCTGAGTTCCCTCCAGTCCCGAAGGACCTCTGCCCCCTCTCAGTGGCTGGGATTCTTTGTAGGTACCTCTCATGTGGGGGCTAGCCTCATGCTGCCCTGTGCCATCTCCTCAGTGGGAGGTTTTGACGCTCCATTAAATTGTGAGCTCTTTGAGGTCAGGCACTGGGGCCTACCGCTGATCCCTCCACCCTCCCACCAAATACGCTCAAATCGCCAGTGTCCCAGTCCCATAGACCCTCGTCTCTTCTTGGCACATTCTCACCACCACCTCCTTCCAGTGACCAAGATAAAGTCATCAGGAGAGAGTGATTGCAGCACCGCCCTGTGGTAATCAAGCCCAGATTCAATTAGAGCTGTGGTTGGTGGCAGTGACGGCAGAACATGAAATGCTTAATGCTGGTCAGAGATGTTCTCTTCTGGCTAATTAATTAGTGCTCTGCAGCTGGCCCAGAACACCCGTGACCAATCAGAGTCCCTAGTCACAAGAGGGGCCACTGGAATTTGTTCTGTCTCCTACTTGTCGACTAGGCCCTGCTGGGGACATCTGCTGGCCAACTAAATTTTAAACTTGCTAGGAACAAGGATGTCACAGCCTCCTTTCCCTCCTTTGGCATTGTTAGGAAGATCTACCCTGGTCCCAAACTCCTGATGCAAAATAAAATACTTGAGTTCAAATGTATTTCCTTCCAGTCTAGGCTTTGGGGGGATAAATAACACAAGTGCTTTAAGTTTTCAGCAAGTGGTTAATTTTCCAGGCTTTCATTATAGATCCCATCCTCCAGTCATCCAAGGATCTCTTCTGGTCGGCTACCGTCTACTCCAGCCTTTACCTTATTGCTGAGTTACTTTATGTTTAAATATTCGTTTGTTTATTTGGCTGTGCCAGGTCTTAGTTGTGGCATGTGAGATCTTCAATCTTCATTGCAACATGCAAACTTACTTGTGGCATGTGGAATCTAGTTCCCTGACCAGGGATCGAACCCAGGCCTCTACATTGGAAACCACTGGACCACCAGCGAAGTCCCTAAGTTACTTTAAGTTGGCATCTGAGTGACCAGTTTTAACCCTCTCCTCCCTTCCTGAAGGATGTCATCTTCTTTGGAAATTCCTCTCGATCCTCCTTCTCCAGAAAGCTACCCTGAGTTCCCTCCAGTCCCGAAGGACCTCTGCCCCCTCTCAGTGGCTGGGATTCTTTGTAGGTACCTCTCATGTGGGGGCTAGCCTCATGCTGCCCTGTGCCATCTCCTCAGTGGGAGGTTTTGACGCTCCATTAAATTGTGAGCTCTTTGAGGTCAGGCACTGGGGCCTACCGCTGATCCCTCCACCCTCCCACCAAATACGCTCAAATCGCCAGTGTCCCAGTCCCATAGACCCTCGTCTCTTCTTGGCACATTCTCACCACCACCTCCTTCCAGTGACCAAGATAAAGTCATCAGGAGAGAGTGATTGCAGCACCGCCCTGTGGTAATCAAGCCCAGATTCAATTAGAGCTGTGGTTGGTGGCAGTGCCCAGAACATGAAATGCTTAATGCTGGTCAGAGATGTTCTCTTCTGGCTAATTAATTAGTGCTCTGCAGCTGGCCCAGAACACCCGTGACCAATCAGAGTCCCTAGTCACAAGAGGGGCCACTGGAATTTGTTCTGTCTCCTACTTGTCGACTAGGCCCTGCTGGGGACATCTGCTGGCCAACTAAATTTTAAACTTGCTAGGAACAAGGATGTCACAGCCTCCTTTCCCTCCTTTGGCATTGTTAGGAAGATCTACCCTGGTCCCAAACTCCTGATGCAAAATAAAATACTTGAGTTCAAATGTATTTCCTTCCAGTCTAGGCTTTGGGGGGATAAATAACACAAGTGCTTTAAGTTTTCAGCAAGTGGTTAATTTTCCAGGCTTTCATTATAGATCCCATCCTCCAGTCATCCAAGGATCTCTTCTGGTCGGCTACCGTCTACTCCAGCCTTTACCTTATTGCTGAGTTACTTTATGTTTAAATATTCGTTTGTTTATTTGGCTGTGCCAGGTCTTAGTTGTGGCATGTGAGATCTTCAATCTTCATTGCAACATGCAAACTTACTTGTGGCATGTGGAATCTAGTTCCCTGACCAGGGATCGAACCCAGGCCTCTACATTGGAAACCACTGGACCACCAGCGAAGTCCCTAAGTTACTTTAAGTTGGCATCTGAGTGACCAGTTTTAATTTTCCTCTTCTCCTCCCTTCCTGCTAAAGTTGATGGACAACACTTTTAAAAAATCAAACTGCCTATGCAATAAAGTATGTGAAGTGCACTAATACTAACTGTGCAAATCAACCTTTAAAAAATATATAAATTTGAGGGGCTTCCTGGTGGTCCAGTGGGTGGAGAGTCTGCTTGCAGTGCAAGGGGCACTGGTTCGATCCCTGGCCCGGGAGGATCCCACATGCCGCAGAGCAGCTGGACCAGTGTGCCCAATTGCGAGCCGGCACTTTGGAGCACATGTGCCCAGAGCCGGTGCTCTGTGGTGACAGAGGCCACTGTAATGGGAGGCCCGCATAAGCCAAGGAATAAAGATGGATGAAGATAAATTAAAAAAACAATAAAAGAGGCCAAAATATATATGTATATATTTGATGTAACTGTTGCGTAGTTTGCAGTGTAGAACATTTCCAGTTTACAATCACTCATCCCCTCAAAGGAACCATCACTTTTTATCCCTGTTGTCTCTGGATCCATTTGGAGTCTGGATGAATCCTCTTTTTAACATTCTATTGACAGGCATAGCATATATGCTTAATAAAGATCAACATGACTTAGCAACTGAACAACAAACAGGTAGAGTACACACGTTTAATAACGACCAAGAACAATAACTGTCCTCTATTATTGTTGCTATAATAATTATAGGATCTATTATTGTTGTTATAGTGACAATATTAAGTGCTGGAAGTTGAGCAGCAGTGAATAGAGAGATTAATTCCTTACCCACATGGTACTTTCATTCTACTGAGGGGAGACAAATGATAAGTGATAAACACATAACCAAGGTAATTGCATACTCTTTAAAATTTATTTATTCATGTTTGGTTGTGTTGCATCTTCATGCCGTGCTGGTCTTTCTCTAGTTGTGGCAAGTGGAGGCTAATCTCTGGTTTCGGTACACAGGCCTTTCATTGTGGTGGCTTCTCTTGTGGAGGAGTACCGGTCTAGGAGACTTCATACACGAGGGTTCAGTCATTGTGGAGCATGGGCTTAGGTGCCCTGCAGCATAGATCTGCCTGGACCAGGGATTGAGCCAGCGTCCCCCGCATTACAAGGTGGATTTTTAACCACCGGATCACCAGAGAAGCCCAATTACATACTCTTAAATGTTCTAAAGGAAATAAGCTGCTTTGATGGAGAGAAAAAGGAGTGAGCTACTCTCAACAGGACGATCAGGGAAGGATTCTCTTAGGAACTGGCATCAGAGCCGAGTCTATCCATACCTACCATTTCTTTTACCCACTATATATCAGACATGTCACTAGGAACTTTCAAATCCTTCAGCTCATTTAGTCTTGGGAAGCATGTCATATTCTTTCTTTTTTTGGACCAAAGCTCAAAGAAACCAAAAGTTCAAAGAGGCAGTAGTAGCACTGATCTTTGCCTCATATCCCAGTTTAGACAGTGTGGTGGTCCCTAAAAACAATATAAGAGGACAAAATATATATGTATATATTTGATGTAACTGTTGCGTAGTTTGCAGTGTAGAACATTTCCAGTTTACAATCACTCATCCCCTCAAAGGAACCATCACTTTTTATCCCTGTTGTCTCTGGATCCATTTGGAGTCTGGATGAATCCTCTTTTTAACATTCTATTGACAGGCATAGCATATATGCTTAATAAAGATCAACATGACTTAGCAACTGAACAACAAACAGGTAGAGTACACACGTTTAATAACGACCAAGAACAATAACTGTCCTCTATTATTGTTGCTATAATAATTATAGGATCTATTATTGTTGTTATAGTGACAATATTAAGTGCTGGAAGTTGAGCAGCAGTGAATAGAGAGATTAATTCCTTACCCACATGGTACTTTCATTCTACTGAGGGGAGACAAATGATAAGTGATAAACACATAACCAAGGTAATTGCATACTCTTTAAAATTTATTTATTCATGTTTGGTTGTGTTGCATCTTCATGCCGTGCTGGTCTTTCTCTAGTTGTGGCAAGTGGAGGCTAATCTCTGGTTTCGGTACACAGGCCTTTCATTGTGGTGGCTTCTCTTGTGGAGGAGTACCGGTCTAGGAGACTTCATACACGAGGGTTCAGTCATTGTGGAGCATGGGCTTAGGTGCCCTGCAGCATAGATCTGCCTGGACCAGGGATTGAGCCAGCGTCCCCCGCATTACAAGGTGGATTTTTAACCACCGGATCACCAGAGAAGCCCAATTACATACTCTTAAATGTTCTAAAGGAAATAAGCTGCTTTGATGGAGAGAAAAAGGAGTGAGCTACTCTCAACAGGACGATCAGGGAAGGATTCTCTTAGGAACTGGCATCAGAGCCGAGTCTATCCATACCTACCATTTCTTTTACCCACTATATATCAGACATGTCACTAGGAACTTTCAAATCCTTCAGCTCATTTAGTCTTGGGAAGCATGTCATATTCTTTCTTTTTTTGGACCAAAGCTCAAAGAAACCAAAAGTTCAAAGAGGCAGTAGTAGCACTGATCTTTGCCTCATATCCCCATGTCCCTTCTGAGCCCCCATGCCAGTGTGGTGGTCGCCAGCAGTTGGGAGCCCCTCTACTCCAAGTCCCTTTTCTCTCATCTTCCTTGCCTGAGACCTTCCTTAGACATCTGTGAACCAAGAAGGGAGAGGCATGTGCTACCCACCTCCAGGACAACCAGCAGCCATCATGGATGGACGCCACATCCTTAAATAGGATGACTCTGTAGAGTATATCACTCTGTCTCTTACAGTTTCCAGGGAACTGAACCCAGCGGCTCACAACAAGCTGCACGTGAATGCTCCCATCTTACCTTCTCCCCTCCTTGCCTCACTTTTCCCATGCTCTCACTTCTGCTTCTTGAAATAACTTTCCAAATAGATCATGAGCACCCAAGTCTCAGGGTCTGCTTTGGGGGGATCTCAAGCCACCCCTCGCTCCAAGCACAGCAAAGTGCTTGGGGACATCACAGTCTCCCATCGTGCTGCATCCTGTCACCCTCCATGCCTCTGCGAGTGCTATTTCCTCTGTCAAAACATGTGTTGAATCCATTGTGGTCCATCCAATCTCCACTTCACTCCATCCCTGCCACTCTCCACCTGACAAACTCCAGCTGCCAGTGTCCAACCCTGGTAAGGATCTTGTTTGTGCCAAGTGCTTGGTAAACCCTATTTTATTCAGTTGGCACAGCGATTCTGAGACATCAGTTGTGCCATTCCTGGTTTCCAGGTCAAGAAATAGATTCACAGAGGCCAAGAGACTTGTTTTACAGTTAATAACTGGCAAAGCTAGGGACCAAAAGCCAGATCTATCTATTAACTCTGGGCTAGAGGAAAAGAGTAGGAATTGGGACCTCTAGAATTGTTCCAGATTCACTCCTCCAAAGGGACAAGCTTGTTCTTGGACAGGCATGCACTCTGCCACCTGCATGTGTTGTGTTCCTTCCATTTGCTGGTGCTGCATCTTTCCCATCTGTTCTCTGTCCAATCTTTCAAACTGAGCAGAGACATCACTTTCCTGGCTGAATTCCCCTGGGCTTCCCTGACACTTACTGGCTTCCCCGTGACCGGACACATCACCGTGCAGTGAAGCACCCTCTGTGCCTGTCTCCTCTGAACACGGCCGTGGGCGCTGGAGGGCATGGATGCCCTCTTATTCATCCCTGTGGACTGTCACAGTGCCTGGCACAGTGGGTGCTGGTTAAAAGAATGAGTGAGGACCTTCCCCAGCTGTCCAGTTAGGTTAAGACTCCACGCTTCTAGGGGGCTTCCTTGGTAGCTCAGTGGTAAAGCATTTGCCTGCCAATGCAGGGGGTGCGAGTTCGATCCCTGATCTGGGAAGATCCCACATGCTGCAGAGCAACTAAGCCTGTGAGCCACAATTATGGCGCCTGTGCTCTAGAGCCTCAGAGCCGCGACTATGGAGCCCATGTGCTGCAACTACTGAAGCCCGTGTGCCCTAGAGCCTGAGTTCCACAACAAGAGAAGTCACTGCACCAAGAAGCCTGCTCACCTCAGCTAGAGTGTATCCCCCACTCCCTGAAACTAGAGAAGAGCCTGTGGCAGCAGTGAAAACCCACAATAGCCAAAAAACCCTCTGCGCTTCCAGTGCAGGGGAGCATGGGTTCCATCCCTGGTCAGGGGACTAAGATCTCACATGCCCCATGGCATGGCCAAAATAACAATAATAAATAAGTGAATGAGTAAGAGGCACCCAGCAGAGATTACAAATATGAATGCCTTCAGGGTCCAAGCAAGTCGGGGAAAATTACTGTAAGACAATAGGAAGCAGGAGGGACTAAGGCAAACTGGCTAGCGGGTAGCTCCCCTAAAGTATTCATATTCAATTAAAGAATCTGGGTGGGTGAAATTCAGCCTCTGTTCAAAACAATAGTAATAATAATAGTTATTCTAAACTCACTCTGCACCCGGAGATAAGATGCATGATTTAGAATATAGGCTCTGACAACTGACTGCTAGATTTGAACCCTAGCTCTCCTACCTGTTAGGTGTGAGACTGTGGTCATATCACTTAACATCTCTGAGCTGCAGTTTCCTCTCTTAAATGGAAAATAATAATACTCACTTTATAGAGTTGTGAGGGCTCAAAGAGTAAGACAACGGAAAGTACACAAAATGGTGCGCAGCACATGGAAAACACCTGAGCCGAGTAGCTGTTGTTATTCCTTGTCAGTGAATGCTCAGAGAAGGCCTCCCTGTAAACTGAACCCTGCATGTCCATAAGGAGCCACCCATGATCAGCTCTGGGAGAAGAACATTCCAGGCAGAGCGAACAGACCGTGAAAGGTCCTAAGGCGGAAATGGCTTTGCCGGCTCTGGAACACGGTGGCCAGAGAGGGGGCTGGAGACAAGGTCTTGAGCGCAGACAGAGCCCAATCATGGAGGGTCTTCTAAGCTACGAAAAGAAGCCTGGATCTTGTTCTTGTGTGATGGACGCCACTGGGGCAAGCTTGTTTCAAAGCACAGATTTCATTATTATTTAAATACTGTGAGGCCGACAGACCAGGAGGCAATAACCATTGAAAAAACAGCTGGGCCTTCCTTGGCGGTTCAGTGGGTAAGACTCCATGCTTCCACCACACAGGGCAGATTCCATCTCGGATCAGGGAACCAAGATCCCTCATGCCATGCAGTGCAACCAAAAAAAAAAAAAAGGAAGAAGAAGAAAAAACAGTTTGTTATACTCACAAATGGCAAGAGTTGGGGCACACTATGCCATGGAGGGGCCATGTAGGAAAGCACCAGGGTCAGTCAAGAGGAAGAGGGAGGGAGTGAAAACACAGGCAAGGGCCTGCATTGTGGTTTCCACGGAAGGAGGTGGTGAGAGAGAGCAGGCAGGCTTAGAACAGACTGGTATGAACGACTACAGTGGACCCTGAGGCATGGGGACTGTCTCCAGTAGTCTCTGGCACCTGATCCTGGGCACAGTGCCCTGAGTGTGAGAGTCAGGTAGAAGAGGTGATGGATTAGTGGCCCTAGATTGGTTGATCTGCATTTGAAAAACAGGCTCCAGGATGAGCAATTTACTAACTGTAGGAATTGACTACCCTGGGAAGGGCAGTCCTTCCCGGGTCAGCAAGGCCCCAGTGCCAACCATCAAAGCACAGAAACCAAAAAAGACAAGGAGGCAGGAAGGCTATGTCTGAGCAAATTCCCCGGTTGCTCTGAGAAGACAGTGTTACACTGAGACAAGAGGAAACAGGGACCAGAGGCCAATGCAGTGAAATGATGGCGGTCTGGACCACTGAGGCTGCAGGAGCTATGGGAGCCGGCTAGCATCAGGGTCTGTGTGAAGGCGGGGCCGCAGGACCTGATGGACATCCAATGAGGGTGCCTTTGGATTACAGGAGGCGACCTGAAACTGGCTTTCCTCTTCTTTCCGGGGTTCACACCTGTGTTTCCTTCCCCGGTGATGAACTGTACTATCTCATTCTCTTGATGGCATCACAGAGGGATTCTTGGAAATACTTCTGGATTAGAGACCAAAATAAAGTGTTCAACATAGAGCCTGACACACAGTAGGTAGTCAGTAAAACCGACAGCCTTTTCTCCCCTGAGGGCAATTAGAAAGCCTAGCAATTCTAATGTCAGAGTGTGGTTTGGCCCCAGCTCTACTACCCACGAATTGGGTGGCCCTAGACAAGTGATTTCACCTCTGCATCTCCTGTTCCCAATCTGGAAGCAGAAGTAAGAGTTTCTCACCCTTCCGGTGCTTATAAGAATTAAATGAGGTGATGTTATCATGTCAGGGGTTCCATCAAGTACCACAATAAATACGATGCCTTCAGAAATGTCCATCTAAGCCAGGCTCCTGAGGTACAGCCCAGACTCCAGAAAAAGGGGACTGAGTCCCCTTCAGTTCCTCCTCAGAGCACCTCTGGGCCTGATCCCTGCCCCAGCTCCCACCCTTTGGCTGAGCATCTCCTCCAAGAACCAAGAGAAAGCTGTGTTTACTCTGCCAAGTGGCATCCCTGGGGAAGGAGGTGAGGACAAATACATTTTCCTGCCTTGGTTTTGGAAAGCAGGCTGTTAATTACCCGGGGTTCCCAGCAGCCTGCCTGCTAGGTAAACACTTGCCGAGCTGGCCCCAGTGATTAACCCCTTGGCACCCAGGCTGAGGTGGAGATGTCCGGGCGTGGGCAGCTCTGGGAAACTCCAGGAGCTAGAGGAGGCTGGGCGTGGCTTCTGGAGCCTTCAGAGAGGGTTTAATTCAGGTGAAATATTCAGGTGGATGGCACTGAATGACTTCAGAACCAGGGTTTAAATGGACGTGGCCTGTCCAGATCTGCTGTCCCCCAGCCACCACCCTTGACCCCTGCCCCAGGAATACAGGCGCCAGAGGAGCCAGAGGAGCAGCCAGGGCTGAAAACTCAGCCTGTGGCTTTTGGCAGGTGTCCTGCTCGTGAGGGAATGGACCATTGCTGCTCTTCTCAGTCTCCTCTGGCTTTCTCCAGATAACAGAAACCCACCTCTGCAGAAAGCCCAGAGGCCTACCTTCTAGGGGAGAGGAGGCTGGACCCTGGGCCACGTCTAGCTGTGGCTGCTTAGAAGGTAGCTTGGGGCTGTCATTATTCACATGTGTGCAAACCTGTAGCATTTGCCAAGTGCTTTCCCATGTATTGTCTCATTTAAGGAGCCCCATAATGAACCTGTGGCAGAATTAGCCCGCTTGATGGCATCATTTATACAGAGTGTGGTTTGGCCCCAGCTCTACGTGCCCACGAATTGGGTGGCCCTAGACAAGTGATTTCACCTCTGCATCTCCTGTTCCCAATCTGGAAGCAGAAGTAAGAGTTTCTCACCCTTCCGGTGCTTATAAGAATTAAATGAGGTGATGTTATCATGTCAGGGGTTCCATCAAGTACCACAATAAATACGATGCCTTCAGAAATGTCCATCTAAGCCAGGCTCCTGAGGTACAGCCCAGACTCCAGAAAAAGGGGACTGAGTCCCCTTCAGTTCCTCCTCAGAGCACCTCTGGGCCTGATCCCTGCCCCAGCTCCCACCCTTTGGCTGAGCATCTCCTCCAAGAACCAAGAGAAAGCTGTGTTTACTCTGCCAAGTGGCATCCCTGGGGAAGGAGGTGAGGACAAATACATTTTCCTGCCTTGGTTTTGGAAAGCAGGCTGTTAATTACCCGGGGTTCCCAGCAGCCTGCCTGCTAGGTAAACACTTGCCGAGCTGGCCCCAGTGATTAACCCCTTGGCACCCAGGCTGAGGTGGAGATGTCCGGGCGTGGGCAGCTCTGGGAAACTCCAGGAGCTAGAGGAGGCTGGGCGTGGCTTCTGGAGCCTTCAGAGAGGGTTTAATTCAGGTGAAATATTCAGGTGGATGGCACTGAATGACTTCAGAACCAGGGTTTAAATGGACGTGGCCTGTCCAGATCTGCTGTCCCCCAGCCACCACCCTTGACCCCTGCCCCAGGAATACAGGCGCCAGAGGAGCCAGAGGAGCAGCCAGGGCTGAAAACTCAGCCTGTGGCTTTTGGCAGGTGTCCTGCTCGTGAGGGAATGGACCATTGCTGCTCTTCTCAGTCTCCTCTGGCTTTCTCCAGATAACAGAAACCCACCTCTGCAGAAAGCCCAGAGGCCTACCTTCTAGGGGAGAGGAGGCTGGACCCTGGGCCACGTCTAGCTGTGGCTGCTTAGAAGGTAGCTTGGGGCTGTCATTATTCACATGTGTGCAAACCTGTAGCATTTGCCAAGTGCTTTCCCATGTATTGTCTCATTTAAGGAGCCCCATAATGAACCTGTGAAGCAGAAATTAGCCCTGCTGTGATGGCTAATCAAATCCATATGCTGGAATACTGGAGTGGATTGCCATGCCCTCTTCCAGGGAACTTTCCCATCTCAGGGATCAGACCCATATCGTCTACGTCTCCTACATTGGCAGGCAGGTTCTTTACCACTACGCCACCTGGGGTGCCCCTGGCTCAGAAGACTCATTGATAATAGTCGGTAAAGCACAGAGAAAGCCAAAATAAGATTGCTAGTCAGATTCCCAACTGGTAAATGCCCTTCAGCGGAGGTCCCCAACCTCCAGGCTGAGGATGGTACCTCCTTGTCAGGTCAGTGGCAGCATCAGATTAGAAATAAAATGCACAACTAGCCTGGATGGGAGAGGAGTTTGAAGGAGAATGGATCCATGTATGTGTAGGACTGCATCTGTTCAATAGCTCACCTGAAACTATCACATTGTTAACCAGCTATACACAAATCATTGTTGTTTACCCATGGACTGTAGACCGCCAGGCTCCTCTGTCCATGGGATTTCCCAGGCAAGAATACTGGAGTGGGTTGCCATTTCCTTCTCCAGGAGATCTTCCCAACCCAGGGATGGAACCCACATCGCCTGCATTGCCAGGCAGATTCTTTACCACTGAGCTACCAGGGAAGCCCATGCTCCAATACAAAAGTTAAAAAAAAAAAAAAAAAAACGTACACAATGAACACAATGCCCTTGAATCATTCCAAAACCATCCCCAATCCATGGAAAACTTGTCTTCCATGAAATTGGTTCCTGGTACCAAAACGGTTGGGCAACGCCACCCTACAGAGCATGACTATAACCTTTGGGGTGATCTCTACTGGTCAGAAATCCTTTGCATTGCTATTGGACATAAATCCTTTCTATTGTCTCTGTTTCCTATTAAGTTAACATTTTAGTTTCAGGCTTATAAAATGTCTGGATCGTAATGTGTAGGGACACACATGGCCCTCGGGGGCTTGTTAGAAGATGCCCTAGTTGACAGATGAAGGTCAAGCAGTCTCTCCCCAGTCTCACTTTCAAGTTGTGTACTTTTTCTTTAGACAGGATGGGAAAGGGAAGAACTGACCTGCAACTAGATCAGGATTATTTCTAAGATCTTGTTGCTCTGGAAAACCTTGTCCTGCTACCACATTAGGCTGATGGTGAGAAATTGAAGGCTCAGAAAAAAAGGGTATGACTTGTCCAAGGTCACAAGGCATGCCTGGGGGAGCAGCAGACGGCAGACCTGCTTTCCCCAGCTACCCTCCCGGGGGCTCTTGGGCTGCTCCCTTGGCCCTCTGGCGGTCCAGGTGCGAGTTACCTGCTGTGGGCAGGAAACGCTTTGCATCCTGGTGGGACCTAGAGGGACAGACCTACTTTAGCAGGAGCCAGATCAATACTGCGGGACCCTGTGGGCATTCACCACAGTTTGGGACTATCTGTACTCCAGCAGGTGAGAACTGAAACCTCAGAACTTCCCGCAGCCTTCAGCCCCCGCTCCTGTTAATTCTGCAGCGAGACACCCAGATGGCTCAGAGTGGGAAGGAAAAAACACCAGCAGCAGATAAGAAGCAGCAGATGGGTTTCCACGGTGATAGCTCCAAGTGTCTTCTTTCTTCCAGAACAGAGATGGAGATGCAGGAAGAAGAACACAGGGTCGGGAAGGAAAACCCAGATCCTGGTCCAGGTCTACCCAGATGGAGAGCGATAGTTACCCTTTGTACAAATCATCTCAATGCCCCGGGGCCTGAGAGGGGACAGAGGATGTCATTTGTTCGGTGCCTGGGGGTCAGGCATGGTGTTCTGAATGCCAAACATGCATGATCTAATCTTCTTCCCAGCAGGCCTTTGAGGAAGGAGCTATTAGCAGCACTTAACAGATGAAGAAGCTGAAGCACAGAGAGATGAAGTTGCTTGCACAGGAACACGAGCTTGCTAGGTGCTCTTAACCACAGCGCTCCATAGGGCTCCATGCCCCTTCCTCCTGGGAGACTAGATACAGTCCTCCTGGAGATTTCAGGCCCAGCCTTGAGAAAAAAGGCCTGGCAGGAGGCAGACTCAGGGTGCAAAAGGGGAGCACTTCAGATCAAACACAGAGACGTTAGGGCCCATTTTCTACCTGGGCACCTTAACCTACATAACACCTGGTATCCCAGGCAAGAAGAAACTCCATACTCAGGCACTCCCCGGGCAGCATGATGCCACCGTGAAAATGAAACAAACACTCAGAGCTCCCAGATGCCATCGAGAGCACCTCCTTGTCCTCAAATCCTCATAAAGGCCTACTGCAAATTTTCCCTGCAGGAAACAAGACTTACCTCCTCCCAGAAGCTTCTATGGACTGGACCAGACCCCAGGCCTCCTCCCCTTCTTCCTCCTCCTCCTCCTCCTATTTGCTTCTGTCTTCTCCTTCCTAGCCTGTCCCACTCCCTTCTCCCCAGAGTGGTGACTTCTGTCCCATTGATCAGAGCCCAAGTATGGGACTGGAACTCCTGGAGGCTTTGATGATCCCTGAAGAACCTGATGGAGGCCCCAGAGCTCTTGACAGAGCCCAGAGGTATATTTTTAGGATAAGCTCAGTTCAGTCCTGCCTGGAAGGATGCCCTGCTTTCTCTTCCTCCATCTGAGCCCCAGAGCAACAGCATGATTCACTTCTGGACAAGCCCAGGCCCCAGCTAGCCTGAGAACCCCCTGCAGAGATGAATGTAGAGAGGCCTTGTGGATGGATGCAAGTGTGGGTGTGGGCACGAGCCAGCCAGGGTGCCCAGGGCCATGGCGGGGGAACTGAACAGGCTCAGGATCCGACACAGCTCGATAGTTACCCTTTGTACAAATCATCTCAATGCCCCGGGGCCTGAGAGGGGACAGAGGATGTCATTTGTTCGGTGCCTGGGGGTCAGGCATGGTGTTCTGAATGCCAAACATGCATGATCTAATCTTCTTCCCAGCAGGCCTTTGAGGAAGGAGCTATTAGCAGCACTTAACAGATGAAGAAGCTGAAGCACAGAGAGATGAAGTTGCTTGCACAGGAACACGAGCTTGCTAGGTGCTCTTAACCACAGCGCTCCATAGGGCTCCATGCCCCTTCCTCCTGGGAGACTAGATACAGTCCTCCTGGAGATTTCAGGCCCAGCCTTGAGAAAAAAGGCCTGGCAGGAGGCAGACTCAGGGTGCAAAAGGGGAGCACTTCAGATCAAACACAGAGACGTTAGGGCCCATTTTCTACCTGGGCACCTTAACCTACATAACACCTGGTATCCCAGGCAAGAAGAAACTCCATACTCAGGCACTCCCCGGGCAGCATGATGCCACCGTGAAAATGAAACAAACACTCAGAGCTCCCAGATGCCATCGAGAGCACCTCCTTGTCCTCAAATCCTCATAAAGGCCTACTGCAAATTTTCCCTGCAGGAAACAAGACTTACCTCCTCCCAGAAGCTTCTATGGACTGGACCAGACCCCAGGCCTCCTCCCCTTCTTCCTCCTCCTCCTCCTCCTATTTGCTTCTGTCTTCTCCTTCCTAGCCTGTCCCACTCCCTTCTCCCCAGAGTGGTGACTTCTGTCCCATTGATCAGAGCCCAAGTATGGGACTGGAACTCCTGGAGGCTTTGATGATCCCTGAAGAACCTGATGGAGGCCCCAGAGCTCTTGACAGAGCCCAGAGGTATATTTTTAGGATAAGCTCAGTTCAGTCCTGCCTGGAAGGATGCCCTGCTTTCTCTTCCTCCATCTGAGCCCCAGAGCAACAGCATGATTCACTTCTGGACAAGCCCAGGCCCCAGCTAGCCTGAGAACCCCCTGCAGAGATGAATGTAGAGAGGCCTTGTGGATGGATGCAAGTGTGGGTGTGGGCACGAGCCAGCCAGGGTGCCCAGGGCCATGGCGGGGGAACTGAACAGGCTCAGGATCCGCACAAGCCCCTCGCTCGCTGGCCTTGGCCCCCTACCCTCCCAACTTTGTCCAGCATCCATTTATCCACTCCTTCAACAAGCGTTTGTTGGCCATTTATTATACGAATGCTGGGAATGTGAAAGATGAATGGGAAATGACTCTGAGCCTCAGAACCAAAGGCCTGACCTTCTTCCCCTAATCGGCTCCCCACTCAGTTCATCTCAGTTGACAGCAGCTCCATCCTGCCTGCGGCTCGGGCTCAGGCCAAACTTCACATCTGATCCATCAGCAAATCTGTCATGTTGCCCTGGCTCAGAACAGATCCAGAATGTAATTACTTCTTAAACCTTTCACCCGTGCCATCCTGGTCCAAACCACCATCACGGCTCACCTGCCTGACTCACCCAGCCCCAAGGGGCTCCCTGCTTCTGTCTCTACCGCTGTATCCATCTCTCACCCGGAGTCCCAGCAGTGCTATGAAAACAAGGGCACCTGGCAGGCAGACTCCCCTCCCAGAGCCTATGCTGTGGCGGGAATGACCTTTCTCCAGAAACACCTTCTGCTTACTCCCTCACCTCAAAGGTCAGCTTTTCAGAGAGGCCTGCCTTTCGGGCCTCCGCTGCGGCACATGGGATCTTTCAGTTGCAGCATGTGGACTCTAGTTCCCTGACCAGGGACCCTGCATGGTGAGTGCAGAGTCTCAGCCACTGAACCACCAGGGAAGTCCCCACAGAGGCCTGCCTTTACCGTTTAACATTGCAGGCTCGTCCCTTCTCCGGAGCACTATCACCAAATGTCACAGGAGATATTTTACTTATCTGTCTTGTTTACTACTGATTTTCCCTCTCAGGAAAGGACTCAGAGGATATTTTTAGGATAAGCTCAGTTCAGTCCTGCCTGGAAGGATGCCCTGCTTTCTCTTCCTCCATCTGAGCCCCAGAGCAACAGCATGATTCACTTCTGGACAAGCCCAGGCCCCAGCTAGCCTGAGAACCCCCTGCAGAGATGAATGTAGAGAGGCCTTGTGGATGGATGCAAGTGTGGGTGTGGGCACGAGCCAGCCAGGGTGCCCAGGGCCATGGCGGGGGAACTGAACAGGCTCAGGATCCGCACAAGCCCCTCGCTCGCTGGCCTTGGCCCCCTACCCTCCCAACTTTGTCCAGCATCCATTTATCCACTCCTTCAACAAGCGTTTGTTGGCCATTTATTATACGAATGCTGGGAATGTGAAAGATGAATGGGAAATGACTCTGAGCCTCAGAACCAAAGGCCTGACCTTCTTCCCCTAATCGGCTCCCCACTCAGTTCATCTCAGTTGACAGCAGCTCCATCCTGCCTGCGGCTCGGGCTCAGGCCAAACTTCACATCTGATCCATCAGCAAATCTGTCATGTTGCCCTGGCTCAGAACAGATCCAGAATGTAATTACTTCTTAAACCTTTCACCCGTGCCATCCTGGTCCAAACCACCATCACGGCTCACCTGCCTGACTCACCCAGCCCCAAGGGGCTCCCTGCTTCTGTCTCTACCGCTGTATCCATCTCTCACCCGGAGTCCCAGCAGTGCTATGAAAACAAGGGCACCTGGCAGGCAGACTCCCCTCCCAGAGCCTATGCTGTGGCGGGAATGACCTTTCTCCAGAAACACCTTCTGCTTACTCCCTCACCTCAAAGGTCAGCTTTTCAGAGAGGCCTGCCTTTCGGGCCTCCGCTGCGGCACATGGGATCTTTCAGTTGCAGCATGTGGACTCTAGTTCCCTGACCAGGGACCCTGCATGGTGAGTGCAGAGTCTCAGCCACTGAACCACCAGGGAAGTCCCCACAGAGGCCTGCCTTTACCGTTTAACATTGCAGGCTCGTCCCTTCTCCGGAGCACTATCACCAAATGTCACAGGAGATATTTTACTTATCTGTCTTGTTTACTACTGATTTTCCCTCTCAGGAAAGTTAGCTCCACCAGAGCAAGATTTTGTCTGCTTGCTTCACTCCCTGAGGGCCTGCTTGGCCCAGAGTAGGGGCTCAGTATGTAGCTATAGAATGAGTGAATGATTTGTGGGATGACCTGGGAAAAAAGCCATCCCTGCTTTCCCTTCTGCCATTTCCTGTCTGTCCTCACACAAGCACCCCCGTGAAGTCATTGCCTCAGACAGTTTTTCTGGCCCCCAGGGTTAGGCAGCCCTTCTGGGAACTCCCAGAGTCCCCTTCCCTTATCCTGTAATTGCCTGGCTGCTGATCTCTCTTTTCCTGGGACAGTGAACTTAAGAGAGTGGGGCCATGATGTCTGTCTCGGTCAGGAGGTAGAATGGTGCAGAGGTGAAAGGAACGGATGGCCTGGGTCTAAATCCAACCTAAGGAGGGGACGTAGAATCGAGTTACCTAAGCTGGGACTTCCCTGGCTGTCCAGCAACTAAGCTTTGTGCTTCCAGGACTTCCCTGGTGGTCCAGTGGGTAGGGGGTCCGCGTTGCAGTGTAAGGGGTGCCAGTTCAATCCTTGACCCTGGAAGACCCCATGTGCCATGGAGCAGCTGGACCAGTGCATCCAATTGTGAGCCAGAGCTCTGGAGCACATGCACCCAGAGCCGGTGCTGGGCACCGAGAGAGGCCACTGCAGCGGGAGGTCCGCACAGGCGGAGGAGTAAAGATGGATGAAAATAAACATATAAAGAAACTAATAAAAGAGGCCAAAAAAAAAAAATGTATGCTTCCAATGCAGGATGCTGGGGTTCAGTCCCTGTCCTAGAAACTCAGATTCCACCCACGAAGGCCCCAAACGAGAAGTTACCTATAAGCTCTCTGGGCTCCATGTCCTCACCTGGAAAACGGGGCTAATGATGGCATCTCCGCCAAGGCCGCCTCAAGAGAGGGTGAGGTGAGCAAAGGCCCGGCCCGTGGAACCACAGGTGCTCACACCAGGTCCGCTGTGAGCATTAGCTGCCGCTCTTCTTCAGAACCGTATCCTCAGGGCCTGGCCCCAGCCTAGCCTGTGGTTAGTGCTCATGAGGTATTCTCTGAGGAGGGACTTTCCTGGTGGCCCCGTGGTTAAGAATCCACCTTCAAATGCAGTGGACACAGATTCAGTCGCTGGTCAGGGAACTCAGATGCCACGTGCCAAGGGGCAATTAAGCCTGCAACACCACAGCTACCAACCTGTGCGCTCGGGGCCCTGAACCCTGCAGCGAAGATCCCACGTACTGCAGTTAAGACCAGAAGCAGCCTCCCTTTCTCTCTCTCTCTCTCTCTCTCTCTCTCTCTATATATATATATATATATATACATATATATATATGAAATATTTGCTGGACGAATAAATGAATGAGTATGGATACAGGTGCAGAGGAGGAAGAAAGGCATGAGAACCTAAAAAGGGGCCCTAACCCAGCCAGAGGAGAGTCAAGGAAGCTTCCTGTAGGAAGGGAGTTCAGGGCTGGTCCCTGTAGAATGAGGACGAGTTAGTGGAGGAAGGTGAAAGGCAGGAGCAGCATCTGCAAAGGCCCCTCTGTCTCACTGCAGGAGAGAACCCATGCAAGTGGAAAGTCAGCCCCGAACTTCGTGACTGACCCTGAAGTGCACGGAGGCCAGATTCTCCCCATGGGAGCTGTTTGGAGGACATCTCGGGTGTGTGAACTGTGCCCCGGACTGACTGCTTCCCGAAGCCCTACCATTCCTGTGGTGGCTCCCTTGTCAGATTGGCAGCCCTCTGAGGTCAGGGGAAGCAAGAAGCCAGGAGGTTGGGACTTCCTTGCTGGTCCAGGGGTTTAGAATTTGCCTTCCAATGTAGGGGATACGGAGTCAATTCCCCATTGGGGAACTAGGATCTCACATATCTCTGGGCAACGAAGCCCACATAGCAACTATTGGGCCTTCATGCCACCTTGCACCACAACAAAGAGCCCGCAAGTAAGACCTGATGCAGCCAAATACATATTGTTTTAATAATAATAAAAAGAAGCCAGGAGACTGCCATTTGCTGAGGGACTCCCATGGGAGAAGCCTGGCTTTAACCAGGCTACTTCTGTCTTATAGTGGATATTATTACCCCCTTCCTAGAGAAGAGGGGACAGAGTTCCTCTGGCCCAGCACTGTCCAGACAGTGAGAGAGAGAAGCAGCGTCCACTCCGGGTCTGCCCCGCTCCCTAGCTGAACTGGGGCTCCTGGCAGCCAGTCTGTCTCTCCCATCACTTCAGTGACTCCTCAGTGGGGGGCATCACCCATTCCTGACTCTCCTCACAGAGCACAGACCTAAGAATTGAGCAGTGGAGGTGGGTTTGGGGAACCCTCCAGGGAGCATGGACTAATGGAGAGTCAGTTCACCCTCAGGAAGAATGCCATGCGTGGACTAGAGCAAGGATCAGTACTACAGACCGTTGCTACAGAGCTCCAGGTAAGTCCTGACGCGTGCCTCTGCACATAAGGTGCCAGGAAAGGTGCTGAAAAAACTGGAGTTGGATTAGCAGAGGGTGGGGGTGGAGAGCATGCTGAAGGAAGAGGGACCGATCCTAGAAATAGCTGAGAGCACCTTACCCAATATCACCTCCGCCCAGCCACTGGACACCTCACTTATCTCCTCTGTTGATGGAAAGGGTGAAGTGGAGAACCTGTCTCCCAGCCAGGAGCAAGCCTCCTGGCAGCAGTGACCAGTGGGAAGCTTTAAGGACTCAAGTCAGCAGCTCAGGGTTCAAATCCCACCCTGCCACTCCTTAGCTGGGTCACCTTAGAAGATACCATCCCCTCTCAGCTTCACTTTCCTCACCCCGAGGAAAGAGCAGTGATAAACCCTGGCCTTGGAAGATCGATGGGAGGATCCAGAGGCAGAGGCTGGACTAGCCCAAGGCCCACTGTGAGGTGTGGTTCTCATTATTAGCAATCCAGAAAACTGGTTTGGAAGGGGTTAAGTGGAAAACTTGTCTCCCAGCCGCGAGCAAATCAGAGCAGGCAGGGGAGGAGCCAGGCTGCCGCTAGGAAAGAGATCTAGACTGGCCAAGTGCTGCCCTGAGAGGGGACACAAGACACAGCAGGGCTCGGGGACCATGGAGCAGGGGCTTGGCAGGGGGTCCTCGGCCTCCACACCCTGATAGCTCCAAGCCAGAGGGTGCAGGACCAGCTGCTAGAGGCGGAGAGAGGCGGGGCTGAGCGGCCGGGGCCGGGACACCAGCGGGGTGGGAGAGGAACCCCGACCCAGAGCCCTCCCAGCTCTCCAGGCAGGGGCCACCCGCTGCACTCAGGCCTTGACCTCAGCTGACCCTGAGAGCCCACATGGGATGTAGGGTCTAATTTTAGCTCCAGCCGCAAGGCCCACAGCCCAGGAGTGCCTGCCAGTGGACACAGGGGTGGCCGGGCTGCTCCCATCACTTCAGTGACTCCTCAGTGGGGCATCACCCATTCCTGACTCTCCTCACAGAGCACAGACCTAAGAATTGAGCAGTGGAGGTGGGTTTGGGGAACCCTCCAGGGAGCATGGACTAATGGAGAGTCAGTTCACCCTCAGGAAGAATGCCATGCGTGGACTAGAGCAAGGATCAGTACTACAGACCGTTGCTACAGAGCTCCAGGTAAGTCCTGACGCGTGCCTCTGCACATAAGGTGCCAGGAAAGGTGCTGAAAAAACTGGAGTTGGATTAGCAGAGGGTGGGGGTGGAGAGCATGCTGAAGGAAGAGGGACCGATCCTAGAAATAGCTGAGAGCACCTTACCCAATATCACCTCCGCCCAGCCACTGGACACCTCACTTATCTCCTCTGTTGATGGAAAGGGTGAAGTGGAGAACCTGTCTCCCAGCCAGGAGCAAGCCTCCTGGCAGCAGTGACCAGTGGGAAGCTTTAAGGACTCAAGTCAGCAGCTCAGGGTTCAAATCCCACCCTGCCACTCCTTAGCTGGGTCACCTTAGAAGATACCATCCCCTCTCAGCTTCACTTTCCTCACCCCGAGGAAAGAGCAGTGATAAACCCTGGCCTTGGAAGATCGATGGGAGGATCCAGAGGCAGAGGCTGGACTAGCCCAAGGCCCACTGTGAGGTGTGGTTCTCATTATTAGCAATCCAGAAAACTGGTTTGGAAGGGGTTAAGTGGAAAACTTGTCTCCCAGCCGCGAGCAAATCAGAGCAGGCAGGGGAGGAGCCAGGCTGCCGCTAGGAAAGAGATCTAGACTGGCCAAGTGCTGCCCTGAGAGGGGACACAAGACACAGCAGGGCTCGGGGACCATGGAGCAGGGGCTTGGCAGGGGGTCCTCGGCCTCCACACCCTGATAGCTCCAAGCCAGAGGGTGCAGGACCAGCTGCTAGAGGCGGAGAGAGGAGGGGCTGAGCTGCCTGGGCCGGGACACCAGCGGGGTGGGAGAGGAACCCCGACCCAGAGCCCTCCCAGCTCTCCAGGCAGGGGCCACCCGCTGCACTCAGGCCTTGACCTCAGCTGACCCTGAGAGCCCACATGGGATGTAGGGTCTAATTTTAGCTCCAGCCGCAAGGCCCACAGCCCAGGAGTGCCTGCCAGTGGACACAGGGGTGGCCGGGCTGCTCAGAAAGGGGGAGGATTGGGGAGACCAGCCCTGCTTCCACCCAGCCCTGCACCCTGGCCAAACCGCCTCCTGTGGGAGCCCTGACGGGTCCCCCATGGCCTGGCCGACGGCCCTCCTCTCCATCGAGGCTGAGGTCAGGGGGTGCAGCCAAGAGGGCAGAAGGACACTGCCTCCCAGTCTGGACAGGGGTTGCATCAGCCTGAGCAGCACCCAGGGGCAGGGGGCCCTGCCGGGAGGGCAAAGTCTGGCGTGGCTGTCCAAAAGCCGAGGAAGCAGAGTTCGGACCAGAGAAAGGCAGGTCCAGAGAGCGGGGTCCTTCCTGACCTGTGACTTGCTGTTTGACTTGACCCAGGCAGCTAGCCCTCCATGGGTCTCAGTCTTCCCGCCTGTACAATGAGGCCGCTGACCTAGAAGGTTAATCCCCGGCTCAGAGGCCCCCTCTCAGCCCCTCGCACCCCTGCTTCCTGCAGCCCTGGGCTGTGGGTGGCCACATGCAGTCATGGAGAAGAAAGTCCCTCTGGCTGGCCGTTTTGGCCTCCTGGCTCCTCATCCTGCTGAGAGTCTTCCCAGTTCTCCGCCGGGCAGTGCCTGCCAGAGGCCAGGCAGGGGCCCCCCGAGGCTGGCCCCGCTGGCTGGATGCAGAGCTCCTGCAGAGCTTCTCTCAGCCTGAGGAGCTCCTGGAAGATGGCCCTCAGCCTCCTCAAGCGCCCCGTGGTGGCGGCTGCAACGGGGGAGCGTGCTTTGACGCCTCAAAGTGCAGAGGTGGGAACCTTAAGGTGTTCGTGTACCCGGCGACTGGAGTCATCTCAGAGACGCGCCGCAGGATCCTGGCTTCCATCGAGGGCTCCCGCTACCACGCAGCCAGCGCGGCCGAGGCCTGCCTCCGCCTCCTCCTCAGCCCGGACGCCCCCGCTGGAGAGTGCACCCCGGTGCCCCCGCAGTGGGATGGGGGCAGGAACCATCTGGTCCTCAGTCTCCACCCCGCCCCTTGCCTCCGGACCTTCCGGCTGGGACCGGCCATGGTGGCCGAGGCCAGCCCCACGGTGGACTCCTTCCGGCCCGGCTTTGACGTGGCCCTCCCGCTTCTCCCCGGAGCCCACCCTTTGCGAGGTGGGCCACTTGGCCAGCTGCAGCAGCACAGCCCCCTCCCCGGGGTGGCCCTGATAGCCCTGGCAGAAGAGAGGGGCGGATGGCACACGGCGGGCACCAACGTCTCTGCCTGCCCCTGGGATGGGCGCTGTGAGCAGGACCGTGGACCCAAGCCGTGAGTGGACCTCTCCCCTCGGGGGTTGGATGGGAGGGGTATGTGACGGGAGTGAGCCCAGAGGCCAGCGCAGAGGGCAGGATTGAGATGGGCAAACTTAGGCCTCGGCCGCAGCAGGAGGGAATCAAAGCAGACAACAGAGAACACTGCCACCAAGGTGTGATTTGCTGCAAGGGGTGTCCAAGGCAGGTTTGAAGATTCTTTCTTGGGGATCTTTAAAAGCATAAAATATGACTCACTCCAACTTACTCTGTTTTTATTCCAGTCCTTCCTTTCCTAACATTTTATTTAACATACAACTCTGTAGTGTTTACTATGTGCTACGGTTAGTCGTTCAGTTGTGTCTAATTCTTTGAGACCCCTTGGACTGTGGCCTGCCATGCTCCTCTGTCTGTGGAATTCTCTAGGCAAGCGTACTGGAATGGATAGCCATTCCCTTCTCCAGGAGATCTTCCCGACCCAGGGATCAAACCCAGGTCTCTCTCTTGTATTGCAGACAGATTCTTTACCATCTGCACCACCAGGGAAACCCCACTATGTGCCAAGCACTTTTCATAAATGATTATAATAAAATAGGTTCCTGAGTGGCTCAGATGGTAAAGAACCTGCCTGCAGTGCAAGAGACCTGGGTTCGATCCCTGGGTCAGGAAGATCCCCTGGCGAAGGGCATGGCACTCCACTCTAGTATTCTTGCCTGGAGAATTCCATGGACAGAGGAGAGTGACCAGCTATAGTCCATGGGGGTCACAAAGAGTTGGACACTGAGCGACTAACCCACACATAATGCCCGTCAGTCAGGAACCATCTGGTCCTCAGTCTCCACCCCCCCTTGCCTCCGGACCTTCCGGCTGGGACCCGGCCATGGTGGCGAGGCCAGCCCCACGGTGGACTCCTTCCGGCCCGGCTTTGGCGTGGCCCTCCGCTTCTCCCCGGAGCCCACCCTTTGCGAGGTGGGCCACTTGGCCAGCTGCAGCAGCACAGCCCCCTCCCCGGGGTGGCCCTGATAGCCCTGGCAGAAGAGAGGGGCGGATGGCACACGGCGGGCACCAACGTCTCTGCCTGCCCCTGGGATGGGCGCTGTGAGCAGGACCGTGGACCCAAGCCGTGAGTGGACCTCTCCCCTCGGGGGTTGGATGGGAGGGGTATGTGACGGGAGTGAGCCCAGAGGCCAGCGCAGAGGGCAGGATTGAGATGGGCAAACTTAGGCCTCGGCCGCAGCAGGAGGGAATCAAAGCAGACAACAGAGAACACTGCCACCAAGGTGTGATTTGCTGCAAGGGGTGTCCAAGGCAGGTTTGAAGATTCTTTCTTGGGGATCTTTAAAAGCATAAAATATGACTCACTCCAACTTACTCTGTTTTTATTCCAGTCCTTCCTTTCCTAACATTTTATTTAACATACAACTCTGTAGTGTTTACTATGTGCTACGGTTAGTCGTTCAGTTGTGTCTAATTCTTTGAGACCCCTTGGACTGTGGCCTGCCATGCTCCTCTGTCTGTGGAATTCTCTAGGCAAGCGTACTGGAATGGATAGCCATTCCCTTCTCCAGGAGATCTTCCCGACCCAGGGATCAAACCCAGGTCTCTCTCTTGTATTGCAGACAGATTCTTTACCATCTGCACCACCAGGGAAACCCCACTATGTGCCAAGCACTTTTCATAAATGATTATAATAAAATAGGTTCCTGAGTGGCTCAGATGGTAAAGAACCTGCCTGCAGTGCAAGAGACCTGGGTTCGATCCCTGGGTCAGGAAGATCCCCTGGCGAAGGGCATGGCACTCCACTCTAGTATTCTTGCCTGGAGAATTCCATGGACAGAGGAGAGTGACCAGCTATAGTCCATGGGGGTCACAAAGAGTTGGACACTGAGCGACTAACCCACACATAATGAAATAATACTAATCTCTATCTTTTAAGTATGGTGTCCCAGACACTAAAGCCCAGAGAAGTTAAGTAACTTGTCTGAGGCCACTCAGCCAGAAAGAGCACAGTCAGTATCTCAGTCTAGGACTGCCTGGCTCCAAAGCCTTCAGCATTAGAGTTCTGGGTTTTAAGCAAGAGTTCATGATCAACCCTGTCGAATGCCTCAGAGTCATGGTCACAGATGGAAGCTGCTCCTACGTCTAATTTGGGGCATTAAACTCTCAAGGTAACAGGCGTTGGCTATAGCAAATATGAATTAAGTCAGGCCTACAGAAGAATTTCCAGTCATGAGAGTGTCTGAATACATACAAGGAGCACTGGGACCCATGTGGACATGGAGAACTCATTCAAAAACATCTCTCTGCCCAGGCTGGTTGGGGGGACACATCTCAGGTGGTAAAGCAGTTAACCCCTAAGCACCCTAACCCCTCTGCACCCCCGGGAGGCCAGCAGTATCCTCAGGCTGCCTGGGCAGACCGCAGTTGGAACCTATCACTCAAGAATCCTTCTCTAGTCTCCTGCGTCCGGTATCTCCCTGTTCTTTGCTAGAACAACATGGCTTATTCTGAGCTCCACTTCCCTCCCAGGAATTCTTCACTTGGACAAGCTCCATTTCTGCCTTTGCGTGGGGCTTCTGGGGTTTCTCTCAGGCACAGGGCTCCTGTGGGAATGGAATAGCTCTACCTCCAGAAGGCACATGGCCTCCAGGGAGCCCTGCAGTCAGGTGAGGAAGACCAGAATTGCCCCTCAGTCCCCATGGCCCATCTGCCAGGAACCATTCCTAGCTGGCATCCTTGGCCATCACCTGAAAACCAGGGATCTTGCCAGGCATCTCAAGCTCTACACTCAGACAGAGCTCATCTTTGGTGGCTGGATTCTCCGTTCACCTTGCCCAGCCTTATTTCTGATTAGACACTTAGCTGTTCTTCGTTACAGGAAGTTCTTCTCTCAGCTGACTTTAGTTACTGCTAGCTGTTGTCTGTTACTAGTGAATTTGAAAGGTATTTTGGGGTCAAGAGTTGGACACTGAGCGACTAACCCACACATAATGAAATAATACTAATCTCTATCTTTTAAGTATGGTGTCCCAGACACTAAAGCCCAGAGAAGTTAAGTAACTTGTCTGAGGCCACTCAGCCAGAAAGAGCACAGTCAGTATCTCAGTCTAGGACTGCCTGGCTCCAAAGCCTTCAGCATTAGAGTTCTGGGTTTTAAGCAAGAGTTCATGATCAACCCTGTCGAATGCCTCAGAGTCATGGTCACAGATGGAAGCTGCTCCTACGTCTAATTTGGGGCATTAAACTCTCAAGGTAACAGGCGTTGGCTATAGCAAATATGAATTAAGTCAGGCCTACAGAAGAATTTCCAGTCATGAGAGTGTCTGAATACATACAAGGAGCACTGGGACCCATGTGGACATGGAGAACTCATTCAAAAACATCTCTCTGCCCAGGCTGGTTGGGGGGACACATCTCAGGTGGTAAAGCAGTTAACCCCTAAGCACCCTAACCCCTCTGCACCCCCGGGAGGCCAGCAGTATCCTCAGGCTGCCTGGGCAGACCGCAGTTGGAACCTATCACTCAAGAATCCTTCTCTAGTCTCCTGCGTCCGGTATCTCCCTGTTCTTTGCTAGAACAACATGGCTTATTCTGAGCTCCACTTCCCTCCCAGGAATTCTTCACTTGGACAAGCTCCATTTCTGCCTTTGCGTGGGGCTTCTGGGGTTTCTCTCAGGCACAGGGCTCCTGTGGGAATGGAATAGCTCTACCTCCAGAAGGCACATGGCCTCCAGGGAGCCCTGCAGTCAGGTGAGGAAGACCAGAATTGCCCCTCAGTCCCCATGGCCCATCTGCCAGGAACCATTCCTAGCTGGCATCCTTGGCCATCACCTGAAAACCAGGGATCTTGCCAGGCATCTCAAGCTCTACACTCAGACAGAGCTCATCTTTGGTGGCTGGATTCTCCGTTCACCTTGCCCAGCCTTATTTCTGATTAGACACTTAGCTGTTCTTCGTTACAGGAAGTTCTTCTCTCAGCTGACTTTAGTTACTGCTAGCTGTTGTCTGTTACTAGTGAATTTGAAAGGTATTTTGAGAAACTGAAACTTGGGAAGTGCACACAGGAGGTAGGTGCCCACTGAATGTGTACTGATTGAATCCAGATTGGCCAGAACCGGCCAAGGTTTCCTAATAGGCGTGGGGCACTGTCTGCGTTGCATTTTTGATGTTTCTTTCCAAGGTGTGAAACCTGGCAGCCTCTATCTGTCCCCTGAGCTCAAGCGGTTCTGTCTTTGGCCTCAGCCCACCTGCAGGCAACAGGGCTTGTAATCTCTGGAGTAGTTGGAGCCTCAGTTTCCCTGAAGTGCCAGGCAGCTGCCTAAATAGCCGGTCAAGCACAGGGACACGGAGAGCGAGGCCCACAGCCACAGGCCAGCCCCCAGAAGGTGACCTGAATAAACAAGTGCTGGCCAGAGAAAGAGGCAATTGAAGTCCCTGCCGCTGCCTCCCATTCACTCGGCTGGGGTAGGTAGGGGTGGGTAGGGGAGGGAGAAAGCCAGCACTTGGAGAGAGCCCGCTGGGGGCCAGGTGCTGCGCCAGCCAGACGCTCCCATAAGCCACAGCTAATCCTCTCAAGCACCTTTCAAGGGAGGTGTTACTATCCCCATTTCAGGGGACAGGAAACTGAGGCTCAGAGAGTGGAGGAAGCCAGCCAAGGGCCTTTTGGTGACAAGCCCCTCGGTTCACCACAGCCTCCCTCACTGCTCTGGCCGGGCACTTCAGAGCTTCAGAGCTGAGATTAAACTGTGCGTTTCTGGCTCCAAAGCCCATATTTTCCACCTTCGTTAAACAGTCTCCTGTTGCTTTGGAATAAGCCTCCAACCGTTTAAGTTGTTATTTATTTACTTTTATGAATAGGGAATTCATTCGCATGGTACAAAATTCCAAAGGCACAAAAGGGTATACAGTTCTAGCTCCCTCCCACTTCTGCCTCCGGCCACCCAGTTTTCCTTCCTGGAGCCAAACACATTTCTAGTCTCTCTCGTTTCTGTTCTGAAGTCCTCTGTGTGGACATAAAGGCGTGCATATTTTTTTTCTAGTCTCTCTTGTCGTGGTCCTATCTCAGCTGACTTTAGTTACTGCTAGCTGTTGTCTGTTACTAGTGAATTTGAAAGGTATTTTGAGAAACTGAAACTTGGGAAGTGCACACAGGAGGTAGGTGCCCACTGAATGTGTACTGATTGAATCCAGATTGGCCAGAACCGCCAAGGTTTCCTAATAGGCGTGGGGCACTGTCTGCGTTGCATTTTTGATGTTTCTTTCCAAGGTGTGAAACCTGGCAGCCTCTATCTGTCCCCTGAGCTCAAGCGGTTCTGTCTTTGGCCTCAGCCCACCTGCAGGCAACAGGGCTTGTAATCTCTGGAGTAGTTGGAGCCTCAGTTTCCCTGAAGTGCCAGGCAGCTGCCTAAATAGCCGGTCAAGCACAGGGACACGGAGAGCGAGGCCCACAGCCACAGGCCAGCCCCCAGAAGGTGACCTGAATAAACAAGTGCTGGCCAGAGAAAGAGGCAATTGAAGTCCCTGCCGCTGCCTCCCATTCACTCGGCTGGGGTAGGTAGGGGTGGGTAGGGGAGGGAGAAAGCCAGCACTTGGAGAGAGCCCGCTGGGGGCCAGGTGCTGCGCCAGCCAGACGCTCCCATAAGCCACAGCTAATCCTCTCAAGCACCTTTCAAGGGAGGTGTTACTATCCCCATTTCAGGGGACAGGAAACTGAGGCTCAGAGAGTGGAGGAAGCCAGCCAAGGGCCTTTTGGTGACAAGCCCCTCGGTTCACCACAGCCTCCCTCACTGCTCTGGCCGGGCACTTCAGAGCTTCAGAGCTGAGATTAAACTGTGCGTTTCTGGCTCCAAAGCCCATATTTTTCCACCTTCGTTGAACAGTCTCCTGTTGCTTTGGAATAAGCCTCCAACCGTTTAAGTTGTTATTTATTTACTTTTATGAATAGGGAATTCATTCGCATGGTACAAAATTCCAAAGGCACAAAAGGGTATACAGTTCTAGCTCCCTCCCACTTCTGCCTCCGGCCACCCAGTTTTCCTTCCTGGAGCCAAACACATTTCTAGTCTCTCTTGTGTCTGTTCTGAAGTCCTCTGTGTGGACATAAAGGCGTGCATATGCTCTTCCCTGCTTTGGGGTTTTTGTGCATAAATAGAACGCATATTTTTAAATCCTCTGACCTGTCACCATGGGGCCCAGAAGGTACAGTGCCAAGGGCCCATGAAACTGTAGGGCCCCATGAAAATGTTCTCATTCTTTGAAAATCAGAAGGGAAACAAAGTGAACTATTAAATAGAAGGAAATGCTTTCATATATAGTATTAGTATGTTCATTTTTATACCAACACAGTGGTCTAATATACTTTTTATAATATTTTTACGGTCCAGAGGCTGCAAGGGCCAGCACCCAGGGCGCTAGAAGTGGCAGGGCGGCTCTGCCCGGGGCCAGGGGGGAGTCACGTTGTTAGCAGCCTTGGGCACTGAGGCCCCAAGTCCACGGCAAGCACTTCATAGCGTCACAGATCCTCCGCAGTCACCACGACATCCCTTCGACACCCCCCCACCCCCACACACACACACGTGCACGCCATGCAGGTGCTCATCCAGCCTCTGATGGGGAACTCAGCACCTCCTGAGGCCACCCACCTGCTGCTCTCAGCCAGCTCCATGCCTAGAATTTTTGCCAAAACTGACCTTTGAGACATTTGGCCCACTGGTCCTGGGTCTCTTCTTTGCTGGACGCCGAGCATTCATTTGTGTAGCACCACCGAGAGCCCGTTCTCGGCCAGGCACTCTGCTTGGCCCCGGGGAGCCTGGCTGAGGGAGACACAGCCTCAGCCCTCACGTACCTCAGTCTCATTAGAGAGACAGTCAAGTCATTGGTTGTGACACACGTGGTTAAGCAGACAGAGGCGGGGCACGCTGCCTGCCCAGCTCCTCTACTTCAGAGCTGTGTGACCTCTTTAGGCCTCAGTTTCCTCATCTGTAAAATGGAACACACACACACCTCTCGTCTCATAGAGTTGCTGTGAGAATGAAGTGAGTCAGTGTACTTAAAGCACTTAGAACAAAAGATGTGCTGTGTAACGGTTAGCTTGGCTCAGTGTTACTTCCGTGTGCAGAGAGGCTATGGGAGGCAGAAAGGAAGGCACCATCTCTGGAGAAACTATGGAGGGCTTCCCAGAGGAGGTGATATTTGAACTTTAAACATTAAGACCAAGTACGGGGAGTTCTTCAGGCTGCAAGGCAGGGAGCAGTCTCCCAGGCTGAGGAAGAAGGATGTGCAAAGTCCCAGAGGGAACAGTGGAGGTTCACGAGGACTGACGGAACCGTTTATCAGTAAGCTCTCTGGCTCCGGTTTCTCTGTAGTGTTAGGCTTAGGAGTTCTCAGTCCCTTAGAGCTTTATTGAGGGAGAGGGAGAGGATTGTGACGGGCTGGTGCTGTGGCTTCTAGTGAGATGGAGCGTGTCCTGTTTTTAGCTCGTGGCTTCTTCCAGGAGAAGCCTGGCGGTCACCCGAGCATCAGACAAAGAAGGCAGGTCCCCTGGGAGTCCCCTGGGCAGCAGCTCCAGAGAGGTTCAAATAGCCCAGGGTCGGGGTCAGCACACTTTGATTCTAGTTCCAGCTCAGTCCTCACCTTTTCTGGGACCCTGAGCCAGTCCTCGGGCTCACTGAGACTCAGTCTCTCCATTGTTCAAAGAAGGTTCTTCCAGAGACTGAGTACTCCTAGGATTGCTTCCTGAAGGTTCAGACTCCGGACCAGAGAAGCTGTAGCTGAGAAGGGTCCTGGGATCCTTTCGGCCCTCTTTCTTGTCCCACTCTGATCAGGCCTGCGGGCTCCAGAGGCCTGTGCACGCGTGTGCGTGCACGTGCACACATACGCACACACCGTAGCCAGGTCTTAGTACTCCTTCCCTGGCTGGACAGTCCCAAGGTATGGGCTCCGAGAAGCCTGTGACCCCTCACCTGCAGGCACACGGAGCCTGAGTGTGGCCCTGGGCCTGGGGTGGGCGGGGAGGTGGGAGGAACAGAGGAGGCCTGTCCTCTGGGCGAGGGGGCCTCTGGCCAGCCGTTTCCTGTGTGGTTCCAGGCTGGGGGCTCAGCCCACCTTCTGACAGAAGAGCCTTTCACGGGCCTGGGCTCTGAGGACGGGCCGAGGGCAGTGCGTGGAGGCCCCTCAGGTGAGGGCTGCCCAGAAGCCTGCGTGTGGCAAGTGGCGGGAGGGCAAAGGCGTGCTTGCCCGAGTCGGTGGAAACAGCAGCTCCCACTTTGCCAGTGAGGGAACCAAGGTCCAGAGAAGAGAAGGGAGGCGCCTTCTCTTCCACCGAGGGCAGCAGCAGACCTAGAGCTCAGGGCTCCTGCCTGCTACCGCCGCTGCGGGCGAGGGGCAGGCTGGGGCTGTGGGCGTGCAAGAGTACTAACGTACAAGGTGGGTTTGCACCCTGTGAATTTGGGAGTGTGAGTGTAGCGGGCTGCAGGGTCACCAAGGGAGCTGGAGTGGGGCGCAGCCGTCTCAGGCCTCCTGTGTGCAGGACCCCCTCCCGTGCCTCCTTAGGACCCACCCTGGGGCAGCGCTCCCCAACGCCACCTTCTGCCTCATCCCTGGCCGCGGTCTTGATGGCCTGCACTTCCTTCAAGCCTTGCAGGTACAAGCCCGACGTGGGCATTCCCCCACCCCTGTCCCCCCACTCCTGACTGGGAGTCTGAAGCCAGGCCAATGGGACGGGGTGGTGAGCTGCCCGCTCCTTTACTCTGAGCTCGGTGCATCTTCAGCCACAGTCACTGCACCCTCCACAGAGCAAGCCCCCAACTCCAGAGAATCCCCACGTTTCTCTCCGCTTTACCCCTTGCCCCCAGTGCAGCAGAGAGGAGGGGCGAATGTGTGCAGGGTGGGACCGGGCTCCCCACTGACCCCCCTGCCCCCCAGGCTGGCTGCATCCCTGTGCTTCTCAGCCCTCGCTGGGAGCTGCCCTTCTCGGAGGCCATCGACTGGACCAAGGCGGCCATTGTAGCTGACCAGAGGCTGCCACTTCAGGTAGCTCAGGGCCCTGCCCATGGGGTGGAGACTGGACCTGGGATGTGGGAGAACCCCGGGAGCCCACCCCCCAGGCTGCCCTCAAGTCCTCGTGCCTAGCCTCCATCTACTATATACTAATGACATTGCCCCCAGCCCCAAGCCTCTGGGGCTCTGAGAGCAAGTCCTCAGCCTCTTTCAGCCACTGTTTCCCCATCTGTACAATGGGACAAATTAGACTAGATGATCTCCATGGGCCCAATCCACCTGGTCCATGGCTGCTTAAGTACCTAGTTTAAGGGAAACCCACAAAAAAATCCAAAATCTGAGTGTCTACATGGAGCTTGGAGTGGGAAATGAAAACGCGCAGAAACTTTCCCATCTGACGAAATTAACTTTGCCCAGCTCTGAAGAACGTATACGTAGATGTGAGATCAGTGTAAGAAGCTGACAGGAGCCTTTCTCTCATGGAGTCTCTACAATGTGCTAAACACTTAGCACATATCATCTAATTGAGTCCTCACCACCACCCTGTGAGCCCAGTACTATCTGCCGACTTTACAGATGAGGACGCAGACTCAGAGAGGTCAAGCAGTTCGTCCACAGTCACACTGTTCCTAAGTGGCATTTAAACCTAGCTCTATGTGACCCTTGATGGCTAAGTTACCTGGGACTTTGCAAAGGATGGCTGCTGCCAACCCACCTGGAGAACCAAGGGGAGCTGGCTTCTGGTTCCAGACCCCCAACCTAGGTTGTCCCCACCCCAGGTGAGTCAGGGCCTGCCAGGGCCCATGCCTCCTCCTTTCCTCCCTCTGGCCACAGGTCCTGGCTGCCCTCCAGGAGATGCCCCTCACACGGGTCCTTGCCCTGCGTCAGCAGACCCAGTTTCTCGCTTACCTTGCCCCAGTGCAGCAGAGAGGAGGGGCGAATGTGTGCAGGGTGGGACCGGGCTCCCCACTGACCCCCCTGCCCCCCAGGCTGGCTGCATCCCTGTGCTTCTCAGCCCTCGCTGGGAGCTGCCCTTCTCGGAGGCCATCGACTGGACCAAGGCGGCCATTGTAGCTGACCAGAGGCTGCCACTTCAGGTAGCTCAGGGCCCTGCCCATGGGGTGGAGACTGGACCTGGGATGTGGGAGAACCCCGGGAGCCCACCCCCCAGGCTGCCCTCAAGTCCTCGTGCCTAGCCTCCATCTACTATATACTAATGACATTGCCCCCAGCCCCAAGCCTCTGGGGCTCTGAGAGCAAGTCCTCAGCCTCTTTCAGCCACTGTTTCCCCATCTGTACAATGGGACAAATTAGACTAGATGATCTCCATGGGCCCAATCCACCTGGTCCATGGCTGCTTAAGTACCTAGTTTAAGGGAAACCCACAAAAAAATCCAAAATCTGAGTGTCTACATGGAGCTTGGAGTGGGAAATGAAAACGCGCAGAAACTTTCCCATCTGACGAAATTAACTTTGCCCAGCTCTGAAGAACGTATACGTAGATGTGAGATCAGTGTAAGAAGCTGACAGGAGCCTTTCTCTCATGGAGTCTCTACAATGTGCTAAACACTTAGCACATATCATCTAATTGAGTCCTCACCACCACCCTGTGAGCCCAGTACTATCTGCCGACTTTACAGATGAGGACGCAGACTCAGAGAGGTCAAGCAGTTCGTCCACAGTCACACTGTTCCTAAGTGGCATTTAAACCTAGCTCTATGTGACCCTTGATGGCTAAGTTACCTGGGACTTTGCAAAGGATGGCTGCTGCCAACCCACCTGGAGAACCAAGGGGAGCTGGCTTCTGGTTCCAGACCCCCAACCTAGGTTGTCCCCACCCCAGGTGAGTCAGGGCCTGCCAGGGCCCATGCCTCCTCCTTTCCTCCCTCTGGCCACAGGTCCTGGCTGCCCTCCAGGAGATGCCCCTCACACGGGTCCTTGCCCTGCGTCAGCAGACCCAGTTTCTGTGGGATGCGTACTTCTCCTCAGTGGAGAAGGTCATCCACACGACTCTGGAGGTGAGGAGGTTCACCCGAGGGGGCTCTGGTGCTTGGCTCCACCCCATCCCTGTCCCCTCACCATGCCCTCTCTTAGATACCTCCCCTGTCCTGGCGCTTGGCTTTCCCTGTGAAGATGCTTCTGGAAGGAATCTGAGACTTGGCTCAGAGCCCTTGGATGAGTGCCTTCGCCCGTCTTGGCCCAGTTTTCGCCTCTCTAGAGGGACATCTGTAGCAAACCGATTTCAAAGCATGCGCCAACTCCAGCTGATGGGCACTGGTTGCCTGGGCCATGTGTTGGATGGGACTCTGGGTCCAGAAAGGATGTCATATCCTGTTAGTGGTGTCTGCGATAACTGCAGACAGCATCACTCAGTGACCCCTGCTCTGGACTGAATCCTTCTGTCCCCAGCCATCTGGTGATGCAGATGCTGCCCTCCCCAGATTCCTGAAGGGGGAGGAGTGGGCCCCACACCTGGTCCTCACTTCCTCAAGCCCCTCCCACCACACTGGCCGCACCCTCTGCCCAGCCTTCTCTCCTTCCACAGATTATTCAGGACCGGATCTCTGGAGCATCGGCTCACCCCTCGCTACAGTGGAACAGCCCCCCAGGGGCACTCCTGGCCCTGTCCACTTTCTCCACCAGCCCCTCAGACTTCCCCTTCTACCACCTACAACAGGGTTAGTGCCCTAGGGATGTGACGATTTGAAGTCTCCTCGTCAGCACTCCCGAGGCTGCCCCAGGCTCAGCCACCAGGCCCCTCTCCAAATCTCCCATCTCTCCCTGCTCCCCAAGTCCCCACTCAGGCCATCCTCCCGGGGATTCTGTCCTAACGGCCTTTGTCTCATTCCTCCAGGCTCTCGTCCTCTGGGCAGGTTCAGTGCCCTGATTTGGGTCGGGGCTCCAGGCCAGCCCCCACTGAAGCTCATCCAGGCAGTGGCGGCGCCCAGCACTGTGCCCAGGTCTGCCCCTTGCCAGCTGCGGTGCGGGATCATCCAGGGGGAGCCTGGACACCAAGGATAACCATGCCGGGGCAGATCGGTCCCCTCAGCGACCCAGTTTCTGTGGGATGCGTCTTCTCCTCAGTGGAGAAGGTCATCCACACGACTCTGGAGGTGAGGAGGTTCACCCGAGGGGGCTCTGGTGCTTGGCTCCACCCCATCCCTGTCCCCTCACCATGCCCTCTCTTAGATACCTCCCCTGTCCTGGCGCTTGGCTTTCCCTGTGAAGATGCTTCTGGAAGGAATCTGAGACTTGGCTCAGAGCCCTTGGATGAGTGCCTTCGCCCGTCTTGGCCCAGTTTTCGCCTCTCTAGAGGGACATCTGTAGCAAACCGATTTCAAAGCATGCGCCAACTCCAGCTGATGGGCACTGGTTGCCTGGGCCATGTGTTGGATGGGACTCTGGGTCCAGAAAGGATGTCATATCCTGTTAGTGGTGTCTGCGATAACTGCAGACAGCATCACTCAGTGACCCCTGCTCTGGACTGAATCCTTCTGTCCCCAGCCATCTGGTGATGCAGATGCTGCCCTCCCCAGATTCCTGAAGGGGGAGGAGTGGGCCCCACACCTGGTCCTCACTTCCTCAAGCCCCTCCCACCACACTGGCCGCACCCTCTGCCCAGCCTTCTCTCCTTCCACAGATTATTCAGGACCGGATCTCTGGAGCATCGGCTCACCCCTCGCTACAGTGGAACAGCCCCCCAGGGGCACTCCTGGCCCTGTCCACTTTCTCCACCAGCCCCTCAGACTTCCCCTTCTACCACCTACAACAGGGTTAGTGCCCTAGGGATGTGACGATTTGAAGTCTCCTCGTCAGCACTCCCGAGGCTGCCCCAGGCTCAGCCACCAGGCCCCTCTCCAAATCTCCCATCTCTCCCTGCTCCCCAAGTCCCCACTCAGGCCATCCTCCCGGGGATTCTGTCCTAACGGCCTTTGTCTCATTCCTCCAGGCTCTCGTCCTCTGGGCAGGTTCAGTGCCCTGATTTGGGTCGGGGCTCCAGGCCAGCCCCCACTGAAGCTCATCCAGGCAGTGGCCGGCGCCCAGCACTGTGCCCAGGTCTGCCCCCTTGCCAGCTGCGGTGCCGGGATCCAGGGTGGGGGCGAGGAACAGGGCTGGGCCTTTGAAGACCTCTGGACACCAAGGATAACCATGCCTTTGGGGGAAGGCATGGGAAGGATTTTCAAGTACCATCACTGCCTTCCTCTTTCAGTCCCAAGTTTCTAGGTCCATTCCCCCTCCTCCATCCCCTCTTCCCTCGTGGAAGCTGATGAAGCCCCCTGAAAAACAGACGCCTCTTAGGAGGTTGAAGTAAAATACATACATTCATTTATTCATCCAACATTTTCTGAGCACCCACAGCTTGATGGTGAGGATGCAGAAGAAAAACCAGAAAGGATTCTGCCCCAGATTCATATTTAGTTAGCATCTCCCAGCACACAGACTTGTCAAATGTCGCTTCCAGAGAAAGCGGATAGGCTCTTCAGAGTACTTGGAAAGGAAACAAGCAGTTTGTTCAGCCAGAGCCCAGATGGAGCTGCTTCAAAGAGGGGACACTTGAGCTGAGCTGGGAATGATATAGGAGCAGAAGGGAGAGAATGAAAACCTTTGAGAGAAGATAGGCATGGGGCAGGGGGTCAGGGTCCAGGCGAGCTGTGACGTGCGTTCTAACGCTACAGGTAGCTACCTGTGTGCCACTGGAATTCATGCCTTCCAGAAGCCCAGAGGCAAAAGCAGGGCAGTCAGGAAAAGACCGCGACTCCAACTAAACCCCTTCCAAACTCACATACAGCAGCTGCTCCCCCAAACTTCTTCCACCCTGAGAAAGATCACTCCTGGAACACCCCCAACCACCACCTTCTGCTCAGTTCCCCCTTTCCTTCTAGATCTTGGTTCTCTGGAGCAGTGAGAAGCCACCCCCACCCAGCTGGCCTGAGACAGCAGTACCCTTGACCGTCATTGATGGGCCCAGGAAGGTGAGGGGTGGGGAGGGGCGAGGAGGGTGGGCTCAGCTCCAGAATGCTGGGATCTGGGGAAGATACACAGAGTAATTGACTTGGGCCTGAGCCAAAGCTGGACTTCAAGGTGGACCTGGCGAAATCAGACCATGGGTTTCAAGCTACAGGCCTAAGAGGGATGCCTCTTACCCCAGCTGCGGTGCCGGGATCCAGGGTGGGGCGAGGAACAGGGCTGGGCCTTTGAAGACCTCTGGACACCAAGGATAACCATGCCTTTGGGGGAAGGCATGGGAAGGATTTTCAAGTACCATCACTGCCTTCCTCTTTCAGTCCCAAGTTTCTAGGTCCATTCCCCCTCCTCCATCCCCTCTTCCCTCGTGGAAGCTGATGAAGCCCCCTGAAAAACAGACGCCTCTTAGGAGGTTGAAGTAAAATACATACATTCATTTATTCATCCAACATTTTCTGAGCACCCACAGCTTGATGGTGAGGATGCAGAAGAAAAACCAGAAAGGATTCTGCCCCAGATTCATATTTAGTTAGCATCTCCCAGCACACAGACTTGTCAAATGTCGCTTCCAGAGAAAGCGGATAGGCTCTTCAGAGTACTTGGAAAGGAAACAAGCAGTTTGTTCAGCCAGAGCCCAGATGGAGCTGCTTCAAAGAGGGGACACTTGAGCTGAGCTGGGAATGATATAGGAGCAGAAGGGAGAGAATGAAAACCTTTGAGAGAAGATAGGCATGGGGCAGGAGGTCAGGGTCCAGGCGAGCTGTGACGTGCGTTCTAACGCTACAGGTAGCTACCTGTGTGCCACTGGAATTCATGCCTTCCAGAAGCCCAGAGGCAAAAGCAGGGCAGTCAGGAAAAGACCGCGACTCCAACTAAACCCCTTCCAAACTCACATACAGCAGCTGCTCCCCCAAACTTCTTCCACCCTGAGAAAGATCACTCCTGGAACACCCCCAACCACCACCTTCTGCTCAGTTCCCCCTTTCCTTCTAGATCTTGGTTCTCTGGAGCAGTGAGAAGCCACCCCCACCCAGCTGGCCTGAGACAGCAGTACCCTTGACCGTCATTGATGGGCCCAGGAAGGTGAGGGGTGGGGAGGGGCGGGGAGGGGTGGGCTCAGCTCCAGAATGCTGGGATCTGGGGAAGATACACAGAGTAATTGACTTGGGCCTGAGCCAAAGCTGGACTTCAAGGTGGACCTGGCGAAATCAGACCATGGGTTTCAAGCTACAGGCCTAAGAGGGATGCCTCTCTTCCATCCCTCGCCCTTGTGAGTTGCACTGCCAGAGAACTGGTGTTTTGTGTGATGAAGGAAACAGTCCTGCTGCCTCAGGTGAGGGGCGGAGGGGACATCTGGACAGGTGGCAGCACTCTGGTCGGGGAGGGGTGACTTCTGAGAACCTGGATCGGTGTGACACAAGCACTTGCTCTGCGCTTCTGGGAAAGTCCCTTCATCTCCCCAAACCTATTTCTTTCCAACAAAGGGATATCTAACAACCCCTTCCAGGGTTGAGGTGAGCATCTAATGTGACAATAGAGGAATCCCAAAATGTCAAAGTTGGAAGGGTCCTAGACACCAGTGGCTCTATTTTACCAAAGGGCGAACTGAAATCCAGAGACAGAAAGTGAGATCCTGTGTCCATGTTCCGAGCAGTCTTGTTTTTACTGCTCTTCCTCTTACGTCACACCTGCAGGGGTTGCTGCTTAGCAGATATTCAGATTCTCACCATGGGAGCCTGGGGAGGGGTCTCACAGCTGAGCTGCCCTCCACCCCTCCCCCTGCAGGCCAGCGATCGCTTCTTCCCGTACAGTGCCATCAGCACCGACGCCATCCTGAGCCTGGACGCCCGCAGCAGTCTCTCCACAAGTGAGGTGAGGACCCCAGGAGGAGCCCTGTGTGGCTCCTGGCAGCCCCTCAGATTCCAGGCGCTGGGATGAGCAGAGATCAAGAGGCTCCCGCTTTAGAAATCACCGTGGTGAGCCTGCAACCCACAGCCTCCTCCTTACAAGTCTAATGGAAGCTCTTCACAGATTGTTTCGGTTTTCCTGGTGGTTCAGCGGTAAAGGATCTGCCTGCACTCCAGGAGACCTGGGTTCAGTCCCTGAGTCAGGAAGATCCCCTGGAGAATGGGATGGCTACCCATTCTAATATTCTTGCCTGAAGAATTCCATGGACAGAGGAGCCTGAAGGGCTACAGTCCATGGGGCTGCAAAGAGTCAGGCATGACTAAATTATTTTCACTTCACAGACTACTTGAAAACATTTTCAGTTCCCAGCTGCAAAAGCATTGTTTCTAGCTTCCAGTTGGGAAAGTTCCTAAGCCATCCCTGGATCTTCTCAGGCTCCCATCTCCTCTTCCCAGAGTGCTCTCAGCCGGGCCGGCCTTGCCTCATGTCTCTGATGCTCCTGGCTGGACATGAAGTCCCTCCTCATACCTCACTTAAATATCTCCCCAGGTGGACTTTGCTTTTGTGGTGTGGCAGAGCTTCCCGGAGCGGATGGTCGGCTTTCTAACGTGGAGCCACTTCTGGGATGAGGCCCAGGGTGGCTGGGGCTACACCGCTGAGAGGGCCAACGAATTCTCCATGGTTCTCACCTCAGCTGCCTTCTACCACAGGTACCCATGGTAGCCCCGGGCTGGGCTCTGAGGACCGGAGACCGCCTCTTTGAACCAGGAGCCAGGTGGTGTGGGAGCGAATATGGTAGTCAGCCTAGAGCCCAGAGATTCAGGTCTGAGGATTTCCCAGTGCTGTGACGGGCAAGTCGCCTCACCTCTCCTGAGGTTCAGTTTCTTCACTTGTAAAGTGTACGCGCCTCACAAGGCTAGTGTGGTCATCCGAAAAGAAAAGTGCATGACATCCTTGGCACACAGATAGCCGACCAGTGGCAGCTAGTGGTAGTTTAAGAGGAGTCATGCAGGGGCGTCCCTGGTGGCTCAGTGGTAAAGCATTTGCCTGCCAATGCAGGAGACATGGGTTCGCCTGAACCGGGAAGAACCCACATGCCGCGAAGCAACTAAGCCCGTGAGCCACAACTATTGAGCCAATGTGCCGCAACTGCTGAAGCCCATGTGCCCTAGAGCCCAAGTTCCATAAGTCACCGCAACAAGAAACCTGCTTGCCTCAACTAGAGAGTAGCCCCCACTCCCTGCAACTGGAGAAGCAGTGAAAACCAAGAACAGACAAAAATAAATTAATTACTTAAAAAAAGAAAAAGAGGAGCCATGCAGAGGCATGGACAGGGTTTCGATTTGGAGGGGGAGTTAGTCCACAGCCTTCCTGAAGCCTGTCTTTGGGCTGCCATGTCTGATGGCCTGGGAACCAGCTGATCCTCCCCTGGCTGGGCCCGAGTTCAGACTCAGCGCCTGGGGAAGGGGCCCCAGGGAGCCTGAGGGAGAGGGGAGAGAGTTCATTTGTTGGCTGCAGAGAAGCCACTGGGCACAGAGAAGTGAAGAGCCGAGCACACTTGGGATGGAGATCTGGGGCAGCCAGGGCTCAGAAAAGGGAGCAAAACTTTCACAAGAAGCTTAGGAATTGGGATCAATGGGAGAGTGAGGTCAGGAGCGGCCTGGGGGTGAATTCGGCTGCAACCTCTCCCTCTCCTCCCTCCTCACCCAGGTATTACCATGCCCTCTTCACCCACTCCCTGCCCAAGGCTCTGAGGACCCTGGCAGATGAGGCACCGCCCTGCGTGGACGTCCTGATGAACTTCCTAGTAGCGGCTGTCACCAAGCTGCCCCCTGTCAAGGTGCCCTATGGGCCGTGGCATCAGGTCAGACCTCCTCCACTGGTGAGGATCTAGGGGAGTGGTCAGCACTGGGAGGGCCCTGACTAGGAAAGCTGGTCTAACTCAAATCCTTTGTGCTGCACGAGGCAGGGGAAGGGGCGTGTGGCGGGGGCGGGGTGGGGGACGGTTCCGAGTACAGAGAACCCCTCCACCGCATTCCTCCGCCCCTTCTTAGGCGCCTGGGAGTCCGTGGCCCAGGCAGGTGCCGCAGCCCGCCGCCCAGAACTGCATCAACCAGATGGCGACAGGGTTCGGCCACATGCCGCTGGTATCCTCCCGCCTCCGTCTGGACCCTGTGCTGTTTAAGGACCCGGTGTCTGTGCTGCGCAAGAAGTATCGGAGCCTGGAGAAGCCCTAGGAGGATCCCGCTGAGTCCCCAGCCGGGCCCGCAGGGGGCACTGCAATCTGCGGTGGGATGGGGAGGGGTGAGGGGAGCCGCAGCCCTTGGGTTATCTGGAGACCCAATCCAGGCTGCCATTTAAACAGCCAGCACGGCAGACCCCAACCCTCCGGCCCAGCTGCTGGCGGCAGTTTTCACGTGCTGGGCGCTGCTGCTGCCGCCCGGCCTCTGCCTTCGTAGACCCCTGGCCTGGAATGCCTCTCTCGGCTTCCCTGCCGAGTTGACCTCTACTTCTCTTTCAGACGCTCGCCTCCTCTGCGAACCTGCCTGAAGGCGACCCCGCCCCGATCCTCTGCGCTTTCACTGCCGTTTGTAACGACCCTATTCATGCTGCCTTGCAAGGTACACCGTCAGGTCCCAGGACTGACCCGGGAGCCCCGGCAGGGCAGGACCGTGTCCTCTGGCAGGTGCGCCACACGTATTTGATGAACAAATAGACATCAGTTACGCGCCTGGCGCTGTGCCGACAGTGCTGGGAGCATAAACAGGGTGTGCAGAGTGAGACTAAACTCTTCGTTCGCCTGGGTTGCCCCAGGAGCAATCCTCGAGCCCCTGGGATGGAGCAAAGAAGTTTGACCAGGCGGAGCAGAATGAGAAGGGGGGGGAATGGGAACGCGAAGCCCTTCAGCTCAGGCTCCGTCGCCCTCGTGCTGCACTACCAGCCAGGTCCACTAGAGGTCAGCACCGCTCCGCGCTTCTTTCCAAGACAGGAATCGAACCCAGTTCCCCGGCCTTGTAGGCCGATTCTTTACAGTGTGTGCTACCAGTAAATTCCCGGAAAGAGAAGGCAGTTCTAAGCACCCATTGGGTGGGATTAGCGGGCGGGAGGGGACATGGCGGTTAGTAGTGCTCAGCTTGACGTCTGAAAACTGGTTAACATACACGTTAGGACTAACAAGGGACTGAACACTAGCAGGGATGGTCCTAAAGTGCCCTGGTGGTGAGAGCAGAGTGGAGGAGGGGACGCTAGGTTCTCCTGGGCTCACCCACCTGGAACTGGAATTATCACTTCCGAAATAAAGTGCGTGTCCTTGCCCCCTCCCGCTCAGGCTATAAATACCTCCACAGCAGCTGCACGGGGGAGGGGGACCCAGGTCCTGCCTGGGAGCTGGGGCCACTGCAGAGGGATGGGGATGGTGGGTCCAGATCAGGTCCAGGGTATCGGGTGTTTTTCTGCTTTGATGGCCTCAACTCTGGAAACTCCGTGACTAGTGACTAGCTCACTGGCCAGCTGCTGCCCGGCCTCTGCCTTCGTAGACCCCTGGCCTGGAATGCCTCTCTCGGCTTCCCTGCCGAGTTGACCTCTACTTCTCTTTCAGACGCTCGCCTCCTCTGCGAACCTGCCTGAAGGCGACCCCGCCCCGATCCTCTGCGCTTTCACTGCCGTTTGTAACGACCCTATTCATGCTGCCTTGCAAGGTACACCGTCAGGTCCCAGGACTGACCCGGGAGCCCCGGCAGGGCAGGACCGTGTCCTCTGGCAGGTGCGCCACACGTATTTGATGAACAAATAGACATCAGTTACGCGCCTGGCGCTGTGCCGACAGTGCTGGGAGCATAAACAGGGTGTGCAGAGTGAGACTAAACTCTTCGTTCGCCTGGGTTGCCCCAGGAGCAATCCTCGAGCCCCTGGGATGGAGCAAAGAAGTTTGACCAGGCGGAGCAGAATGAGAAGGGGGGGGAATGGGAACGCGAAGCCCTTCAGCTCAGGCTCCGTCGCCCTCGTGCTGCACTACCAGCCAGGTCCACTAGAGGTCAGCACCGCTCCGCGCTTCTTTCCAAGACAGGAATCGAACCCAGTTCCCCGGCCTTGTAGGCCGATTCTTTACAGTGTGTGCTACCAGTAAATTCCCGGAAAGAGAAGGCAGTTCTAAGCACCCATTGGGTGGGATTAGCGGGCGGGAGGGGACATGGCGGTTAGTAGTGCTCAGCTTGACGTCTGAAAACTGGTTAACATACACGTTAGGACTAACAAGGGACTGAACACTAGCAGGGATGGTCCTAAAGTGCCCTGGTGGTGAGAGCAGAGTGGAGGAGGGGACGCTAGGTTCTCCTGGGCTCACCCACCTGGAACTGGAATTATCACTTCCGAAATAAAGTGCGTGTCCTTGCCCCCTCCCGCTCAGGCTATAAATACCTCCACAGCAGCTGCACGGGGGAGGGGGACCCAGGTCCTGCCTGGGAGCTGGGGCCACTGCAGAGGGATGGGGATGGTGGGTCCAGATCAGGTCCAGGGTATCGGGTGTTTTTCTGCTTTGATGGCCTCGCAACTCTGGAAACTCCCGTGACTAGTGACTAGCTCACTGGCCAGAACATGCTGTCCCCAAGGCCACTCCAAGGCCTCCCACCTCCATCCTCCAGTTTGACCTCTGGCCCCTGGATGACTTAAGTCATCCCTAGAGCAGGTTACAGCACGGGGTGCAGAGAAAACTCTCTTTGGCGAGGCTGGGGCTGCCAGATTCTTGAGGTGGAGTGGGGCCTGGGAGTTAAAGGGGGAGGGGAGATAGTCTGGCCCTCAGTCAAGGGCAGGGGTGAGGAAGCACACAGCTGCAGCCCAGGCAGCCTTCCCAGGGTGGGGAGGACTCCAAGTGCCAGGCCCAGACCAGGAAAGAGGCACCTTTTCCTTCCCCACTCATGGCTGCAGCACCCAGCACACTGAACTGCCTTGCCAAGGACCTGCCTGTGGGCTGCCAAGCCACAGGCTCATACTGTACCCACATATAGCCCAGAGCAGACCCCCTGCCCCTGCTTGTCAGAGGAGGCCTAGGGGAATGAAGCAGAAATCCCAGACCAGCCTCACCGTGGCTGTGTGACTCTGGGCAAGTGAGTCAACCTCCCTGAGCCTCGGGTTGTCTCATCTGTAAAAATGGAGGACAGCAATGGCTGTCTCTTGATAGGTGTGTAAAGACTTGGCATATAGCACAGCCTAGGATCTGAGTTCTTGCAGCGTGCCATGGCTGGGGAGGAAGACCAGTCAGCAGCAGTCTCTCTCTCTCTCTCTCTCACACACACACACACACATACACCCAAGCCAGCACAACCCCTCACAGTTTAAGGGGCTGAAGAACCTGTAGACAGACCAAGGTCACAGACAGCTGTGGATGAGAGTGCTGACAATGTACAAAAAGGTCACTTCACAGACAGGAAGAGAGAGGCTCAGAGGGGAAGGTGAGCAACCAGCCCCTCCTCCTCCCACCACAAGTCAGGACAGAGTCAGGACAAATCCAGTGCTGCCCCTGGAGGCTGGGAGCCCACCTGGCTCCTCTGGCCATCCTTCCAGAATGATGAGAGAAGGCACCAGTCTTCCACAACCACCATGTGCTCAGCTGGCTTTGGCTTCAGCCCTCACAACTTTCCAGTTTGAACTCCGTGACTAGTGACTAGCTCACTGGCCAGAACATGCTGTCCCAAGGCCACTCCAAGGCCTCCCACCTCCATCCTCCAGTTTGACCTCTGGCCCCTGGATGACTTAAGTCATCCCTAGAGCAGGTTACAGCACGGGGTGCAGAGAAACTCTCTTTGGCGAGGCTGGGGCTGCCAGATTCTTGAGGTGGAGTGGGGCCTGGGAGTTAAAGGGGGAGGGGAGATAGTCTGGCCCTCAGTCAAGGGCAGGGGTGAGGAAGCACACAGCTGCAGCCCAGGCAGCCTTCCCAGGGTGGGGAGGACTCCAAGTGCCAGGCCCAGACCAGGAAAGAGGCACCTTTTCCTTCCCCACTCATGGCTGCAGCACCCAGCACACTGAACTGCCTTGCCAAGGACCTGCCTGTGGGCTGCCAAGCCACAGGCTCATACTGTACCCACATATAGCCCAGAGCAGACCCCCTGCCCCTGCTTGTCAGAGGAGGCCTAGGGGAATGAAGCAGAAATCCCAGACCAGCCTCACCGTGGCTGTGTGACTCTGGGCAAGTGAGTCAACCTCCCTGAGCCTCGGGTTGTCTCATCTGTAAAAATGGAGGACAGCAATGGCTGTCTCTTGATAGGTGTGTAAAGACTTGGCATATAGCACAGCCTAGGATCTGAGTTCTTGCAGCGTGCCATGGCTGGGGAGGAAGACCAGTCAGCAGCAGTCTCTCTCTCTCTCTCTCTCTCTCACACACACACACACACATACACCCAAGCCAGCACAACCCCTCACAGTTTAAGGGGCTGAAGAACCTGTAGACAGACCAAGGTCACAGACAGCTGTGGATGAGAGTGCTGACAATGTACAAAAAGGTCACTTCACAGACAGGAAGAGAGAGGCTCAGAGGGGAAGGTGAGCAACCAGCCCCTCCTCCTCCCACCACAAGTCAGGACAGAGTCAGGACAAATCCAGTGCTGCCCCTGGAGGCTGGGAGCCCACCTGGCTCCTCTGGCCATCCTTCCAGAATGATGAGAGAAGGCACCAGTCTTCCACAACCACCATGTGCTCAGCTGGCTTTGGCTTCAGCCCTCACAACAACCCTGTGAGGTAGGTGTCAACAGTCTCAGACCACGGCTGAGACAGGCTCTGGGCTGCCTGAGGGCAGAGACAGACCATTAGATCAGGGCCACCTGATGACTGGGCATGCCGCCTGCTCGTGACAGATTGGGGCCTGGCCCCTCCACGTCGTCTTGGAAATACAAGCCACCTTCTAATTCAGGAACTCTCACACATGACCCAGGAAGCCAGGGGCTTCTGTTTATGTTGTGTCCTCTTTTGTCCTCCATCACCCAGCTCTGAGCAGGCCAGGCCACACTGGCAACAGAGCCAGCCCAACCATATGGGACATCAGGCTCCCTGACACCGGGACACAATCAGGACGAGGGACATGGCCGGGGTCTGTGGGGATCCTGTGGGCAGAACCCAAGCTGAAATCTTTGCCCACCTCCTCTGCCAGGGCACCTTTGTATTGGCACAGCTTCCTGGGTGTGGGGGAAGGGATAAGGAAAGAGGACACTAGCGAGTCCTGTCCTAGTCAGAAGCCCCGTCGCTCCAGGAAAAGGAAGCATTTAGCTCACAGTGAAGTGACAGGCACAGATCCGCCTCTGCTGCCACCTGGATCCCATCTCAGGGGGGACCCGTATGAGTGCGGAGGGTGCTCCCACCTCCTCAACCCCAGTGGCCTCCTCACAGCGTACTGTCAGGCAGAGGGAAGGGGCTCAGTTCACAGAGCTTCTTCACAGATGCACAAGGCAGAGGCCAGAAAGACTGAAAATGGACAATGAGGCAAGTAGGTGGGAGGACAACGAGGCCAGTCTCCTCTCCTTCACCCCTCACTGTGCCTCGCTGCCTTTCCAGAGGCTGGTGGCAGGGCGGCATTAGCTGAGGATTAGGCCCAAACTCTGTCTCGCTGGGAGCCGGAGGAGCCGGGTCACACCAGCTATCAAGCTGGAACCTGCCGAGTTCCCCTCCCGGGGCTGGTGGTGGTCAGATGGGGGAGGCGGGGGAAAAGCCCATACCTAAAGGGAGACAAGCCTATTCCACCCTGATCAGGGTCAGCGGTCAGGAAAAGGACCTGGTTTATAACCCTGCTGGGGTAGGCAGAGGCCTGGCTGGGCCCGGGAGACACTTTCAGTCCAGCCATCTGCAGGCCTGTCCATGGGGTAGGGCGGGGATGCTCCTGTTGCTAGCCCTCACAACAACCCTGTGAGGTGGTGTCAACAGTCTCAGACCACGGCTGAGACAGGCTCTGGGCTGCCTGAGGGCAGAGACAGACCATTAGATCAGGGCCACCTGATGACTGGGCATGCCGCCTGCTCGTGACAGATTGGGGCCTGGCCCCTCCACGTCGTCTTGGAAATACAAGCCACCTTCTAATTCAGGAACTCTCACACATGACCCAGGAAGCCAGGGGCTTCTGTTTATGTTGTGTCCTCTTTTGTCCTCCATCACCCAGCTCTGAGCAGGCCAGGCCACACTGGCAACAGAGCCAGCCCAACCATATGGGACATCAGGCTCCCTGACACCGGGACACAATCAGGACGAGGGACATGGCCGGGGTCTGTGGGGATCCTGTGGGCAGAACCCAAGCTGAAATCTTTGCCCACCTCCTCTGCCAGGGCACCTTTGTATTGGCACAGCTTCCTGGGTGTGGGGGAAGGGATAAGGAAAGAGGACACTAGCGAGTCCTGTCCTAGTCAGAAGCCCCGTCGCTCCAGGAAAAGGAAGCATTTAGCTCACAGTGAAGTGACAGGCACAGATCCGCCTCTGCTGCCACCTGGATCCCATCTCAGGGGGGACCCGTATGAGTGCGGAGGGTGCTCCCACCTCCTCAACCCCAGTGGCCTCCTCACAGCGTACTGTCAGGCAGAGGGAAGGGGCTCAGTTCACAGAGCTTCTTCACAGATGCACAAGGCAGAGGCCAGAAAGACTGAAAATGGACAATGAGGCAAGTAGGTGGGAGGACAACGAGGCCAGTCTCCTCTCCTTCACCCCTCACTGTGCCTCGCTGCCTTTCCAGAGGCTGGTGGCAGGGCGGCATTAGCTGAGGATTAGGCCCAAACTCTGTCTCGCTGGGAGCCGGAGGAGCCGGGTCACACCAGCTATCAAGCTGGAACCTGCCGAGTTCCCCTCCCGGGGCTGGTGGTGGTCAGATGGGGGAGGCGGGGGAAAAGCCCATACCTAAAGGGAGACAAGCCTATTCCACCCTGATCAGGGTCAGCGGTCAGGAAAAGGACCTGGTTTATAACCCTGCTGGGGTAGGCAGAGGCCTGGCTGGGCCCGGGAGACACTTTCAGTCCAGCCATCTGCAGGCCTGTCCATGCCCAGATGGTGCCCGGCCAGGCGGTCAGTCCGAGGGGCCCCGGCATGACTGACAGGCCTCCATGTCCTCTGAGTAGTCCTCGATCTGGATGGTCGTGGTATGGAAGTGGAACTTGCCCTGCAGGCGGTCGCTGGCTGCCTTCAACACGGCCTGGGCATCGGCGTTCTCAGCTGAGGGCCAAGGGGACACACGAGGGGAGGTAGCAGAGAACTGATTACTCACTCTCAGGTCCTCAGGAACGATCAGGAGCCTAGTCTTAAACCCCTCCCCCAGCAGAACAAAATAGAGGGCCATGAACCTCAAGAAACCCCCAGACTCACTCTAGAACCAGGCGGCCCTCTGGTCCCCATACATGGCACACCCCGAAAGAGCAGGAAAAGCTCTGGCTTTAAGACTAGGAGCCTTTCCTCTGCCAAAGCCTGGCAGCTTTACCACCCTCCCACCCCCTCAGCTTCTTCATCTATACATGGGACCGTGATATCAAATGAACAATGTGTGTCAAGTACTCAGCATGGGGTCAGATCCAAAGCTTGGCCACTCCAAGCACCTGGGGTCCTCTGGACCCATTCCTGGGCCCCCAGCTGCCTCTCCCTCACACACCCTGAGTGTCCCCACCACTCACCGATGGCAATGTGGACAGACAGGATAGGCTGCGCCATGCTCAGCGCCCAGATGTGCAGGCTGTGCAAGGCTTGCACGCCCTCCACCGACAGCAGCAGATTCCGCACAGCTGTGAAGTCCATGCCCCTGGGGGTCCCTGAGGACGGCAGGGATGGGGGCTGAGGGAAAGCGCTCCTTCCCGCCATGCTGCTTCCTGCTGCCACAGGGCTCCTCACTCAGACCTCGTTGGCCAGCAGATCTGAGGTTGCCCCTCCCCGAGATGAGTCCCATCACGTCACCCTGTTGGATTTTCTACTTCACACTTAACACTGTCAGAAATGGTCTTATTTGCTAGTTTCTTGTCATCTGCCTGTCTAAAGTGGAAATGCTATGAAAACAGGACAACTGGTTTGCCACCCTATTCTCAGTGCCTAAAACAGTGTCTTGACCCCTAATATATGCTCAATAAAAAATAACAATAATAATAATATAAAGAAGAGAACCCGGGGCTCCCTGCACCCATACATGACATCCTTATTATCCCTTTTATTTGAATTGGTCGCATTCTTGGAGAAAACGCTCTGACCCACAGCTGAACACTCCTGCAGACCCTAAACCAGGATCAAGACCCATTTCAACCTCACAGAGACCTATGACTCCTGACCCCAAGCACCGGAAAGCCAGAGGAGTAAGCTTGGTAACTCAGGCAGACCATTCGCCGACACTGAGCACCCCTCACAACCCAGCCACGTCCTCCAGAGGCGGGGGGCCTCGGGGAGGAAGGCCTGAGTTGGAGTGGATTCAGCAGTCTCGTCCAACTCCCGACTGTCTTTTTCTGATCCTCGGTCTACCCCTCCACTCTCCTCACTGTGCCACAAGAAGCATAATGCCCATCCCCAACCCCAAGGGAATGCAAGTGGAGACTCAGGACGCATATGAGGAAGGGCAGGAGGGCCAAGTGCCACAGACACACACGGAAGGCCCTTGACTTGGCAGGAAGGATACATCCCAGCAGGGAGGCGGCAGCCTTGGGGGAAGGGGGACGGAAAGGACAACCCAGGGAGCATTTCCAGAACAGCCACATCTGAGGGTCCCGCTCAATGTCAAGATCAGCCTGAGGCCCCAGGAAGTTTTCCAGGCTATGCCAGGCTCCAAATCCTGGCCCCCCTGCCAGTGAGCTGGGATACCCAACACACACACACACACACACACACACGTGCTCAATCGTTCTGGCACATCCAGCTCTGTGACCCCATGGACAGTAGCCCGCCAGGTTCCTCTGTCCATGGAATTTCCCAGGCGAGAATACTAGAATGGGTTGCCATTTCTTCCTCCAGAGTATCTTTCTGACCCAGAAATCAAACCCACCTCTCCTTCACTGGCAGGCAGATTCTTTACCACTGAGCCACCTGGGAAGCCCATAAACACATATACTTGAACTTGTATTAGAGCTGAAAAGTCAAGAGCAAACAGGGAGCCCCAAACCCACGTTACCTTCCATCAGCACCAGGAGCACATCTCTCAGGATGGTCAAGGTTGTCCCCAGGACGAGAATGGAGAAGAGGAAGGTGCAGATGGGGTCTATAAACTTGTACTCTGGCTACAGGAAAAAGAGAGGGCAGAGGAAGGGGTCACCACCCAACCCCTCAGCCTCCCTTCTCCCCTTCCACCCAGCAGTGAGAGGGAGAAGAGCTCTTTCTGAAGGGTGGGCATGGGCCTCGTCCTAACCCTGCCTCCCAGTTTTCTACCTTTTATTCTGTTCAAAATGACAGGCACCCGAGACCTATGACTCCTGACCCCAAGCACCGGAAAGCCAGAGGAGTAAGCTTGGTAACTCAGGCAGACCATTCGCCGACACTGAGCACCCCTCACAACCCAGCCACGTCCTCCAGAGGCGGGGGGCCTCGGGGAGGAAGGCCTGAGTTGGAGTGGATTCAGCAGTCTCGTCCAACTCCCGACTGTCTTTTTCTGATCCTCGGTCTACCCCTCCACTCTCCTCACTGTGCCACAAGAAGCATAATGCCCATCCCCAACCCCAAGGGAATGCAAGTGGAGACTCAGGACGCATATGAGGAAGGGCAGGAGGGCCAAGTGCCACAGACACACACGGAAGGCCCTTGACTTGGCAGGAAGGATACATCCCAGCAGGGAGGCGGCAGCCTTGGGGGAAGGGGGACGGAAAGGACAACCCAGGGAGCATTTCCAGAACAGCCACATCTGAGGGTCCCGCTCAATGTCAAGATCAGCCTGAGGCCCCAGGAAGTTTTCCAGGCTATGCCAGGCTCCAAATCCTGGCCCCCCTGCCAGTGAGCTGGGATACCCAACACACACACACACACACACACACGTGCTCAATCGTTCTGGCACATCCAGCTCTGTGACCCCATGGACAGTAGCCCGCCAGGTTCCTCTGTCCATGGAATTTCCCAGGCGAGAATACTAGAATGGGTTGCCATTTCTTCCTCCAGAGTATCTTTCTGACCCAGAAATCAAACCCACCTCTCCTTCACTGGCAGGCAGATTCTTTACCACTGAGCCACCTGGGAAGCCCATAAACACATATACTTGAACTTGTATTAGAGCTGAAAAGTCAAGAGCAAACAGGGAGCCCCAAACCCACGTTACCTTCCATCAGCACCAGGAGCACATCTCTCAGGATGGTCAAGGTTGTCCCCAGGACGAGAATGGAGAAGAGGAAGGTGCAGATGGGGTCTATAAACTTGTACTCTGGCTACAGGAAAAAGAGAGGGCAGAGGAAGGGGTCACCACCCAACCCCTCAGCCTCCCTTCTCCCCTTCCACCCAGCAGTGAGAGGGAGAAGAGCTCTTTCTGAAGGGTGGGCATGGGCCTCGTCCTAACCCTGCCTCCCAGTTTTCTACCTTTTATTCTGTTCAAAATGACAGGCAGGACAGACCTGAATAAGTTCAGGATAAGGCACCATGCCTTCCCACCCCTCCTTGCCCAAGGGCCTGAGACATGGACAGAGCTAAAAAGAATCTTAAGCACTATCTGGTCCAACATCCCAACTTTATAGGTGGGGAAGCAGAGGTTCAATTAGTGCAAGGCACTCACTCTGCATCATGCAGCAAGCAAGAGGTGGTCTGGACTTCAAACCCAATGCTTGGAACTTTCCATTACACCACACTGCCTCTATGTGATGGGCAATGCCCAGGCTTCAGCAGCCTACAGCCCTGGGTTTGAATCTGGCTCCACAACTTGCCAACCGGGTGATGCTCTGCAAGTCACTAAGCCTTTCTGGGCTGCAGAAAACACCACCACCTCCCCTCGGGGTTCTCATCAAGATCAGAAATGCTGATGCTTAGATAAATGTTTCTCTCCTCTCCTACCCTCTTGCCCAGAACTGGGAGAGAACTGGAAACTGGAAAGGGTCCTGCACAGAGAGAAGCCCCCAGATGATCTACACTCTGTCCCCTGCCCGGCCCACTTCCCTGTGTCCCCAGCTCTAACCTTGAAGTATAAAATAATGGCGGCCACAAAAACGCCCAAGCTCTGCAGAAAGTCTCCAATGCCGTGGACAAAGGCAGCCCGGACACTGGGGCTCCTGCTGCTGGCTGGGGTCTAGGCCGTGCTCATGGTCGTGGCTATGGCTGTGTCCGTGGCCAGACTGGTGAAGAATCAACCCCATTCTATGGGAGTGGAGACAAGGTCAGGGGTTTGTTGAAGTAGCAAACAGGGAGCCCCAAACCCACGTTACCTTCCATCAGCACCAGGAGCACATCTCTCAGGATGGTCAAGGTTGTCCCCAGGACGAGAATGGAGAAGAGGAAGGTGCAGATGGGGTCTATAAACTTGTACTCTGGCTACAGGAAAAAGAGAGGGCAGAGGAAGGGGTCACCACCCAACCCCTCAGCCTCCCTTCTCCCCTTCCACCCAGCAGTGAGAGGGAGAAGAGCTCTTTCTGAAGGGTGGGCATGGGCCTCGTCCTAACCCTGCCTCCCAGTTTTCTACCTTTTATTCTGTTCAAAATGACAGGCAGGACAGACCTGAATAAGTTCAGGATAAGGCACCATGCCTTCCCACCCTCCTTGCCCAAGGGCCTGAGACATGGACAGAGCTAAAAAGAATCTTAAGCACTATCTGGTCCAACATCCCAACTTTATAGGTGGGGAAGCAGAGGTTCAATTAGTGCAAGGCACTCACTCTGCATCATGCAGCAAGCAAGAGGTGGTCTGGACTTCAAACCCAATGCTTGGAACTTTCCATTACACCACACTGCCTCTATGTGATGGGCAATGCCCAGGCTTCAGCAGCCTACAGCCCTGGGTTTGAATCTGGCTCCACAACTTGCCAACCGGGTGATGCTCTGCAAGTCACTAAGCCTTTCTGGGCTGCAGAAAACACCACCACCTCCCCTCGGGGTTCTCATCAAGATCAGAAATGCTGATGCTTAGATAAATGTTTCTCTCCTCTCCTACCCTCTTGCCCAGAACTGGGAGAGAACTGGAAACTGGAAAGGGTCCTGCACAGAGAGAAGCCCCCAGATGATCTACACTCTGTCCCCTGCCCGGCCCACTTCCCTGTGTCCCCAGCTCTAACCTTGAAGTATAAAATAATGGCGGCCACAAAAACGCCCAAGCTCTGCAGAAAGTCTCCAATGACGTGGATAAAGGCAGCGCGGACACTGGGGCTCCCCTGCTGCTGGCTGGGGTCTAGGCCGTGCTCATGGTCGTGGCTATGGCTGTGTCCGTGGCCAGACTGGTGAAGAATCAACCCCATTCTATGGGAGTGGAGACAAGGTCAGGGGGTTTGTTGAAGTAGCAGGAAAAGGCTTCAAATCAGTCAGGCAGAGGCTCTCATTAGGACTGGCCTCCCTGTCAAAATCCTACCCTCTACCCCAAGACTGCATGGTCCATATGACGAGTCCAACCCACAGTGGTTCACAGTGCCAGTGGGAGGAGGGCCTCAGCTCTATCCAATGCCAGGCTGGACCTAGGCATAAAGCTACCCCAGGGCTTCCCCTGGTGGTCCAGTGGGTAAGAACACCGCCTTGCAGTGCAAGGGGCGCCAGTTCGATCCCTGGCCTGGGAAGATCCCACGTGCCGCGGAGCGGCTGGACCCATGTGTCCAATCACCGAGCCGGAGCTCTGGGGCACATGTGCCCAGAGCCAGTGCTCTGCAACGACAGACGCCACCGCGATGGGAGGCCCACAGGAGCCAAAGAACAAAGACGGATGAAAATGGCGAAATGAAAGACCAATAGAAGTGGCCCGCCCACTTCCCTCCCTCCCCAACCTGACCCCCTCCCAAAAGTAAATAAATTAAAAAAAAAAAAAAAAAACCTACCCCAAGTGCCAAATTTCAGAGCAGAAGGGACCCAGGGAGGTGATCTAGTTCCCCCCGCATGTCACAGATGGTGAAGCTGAGGCCCCAAGAAGGAAGTGGTTTGCCCAAGACCACCAGACAAGGGCAAGAGAACCCCAAAGAGACACCTGTGCTCTACACACCCTACCTCCCAACTTCCGGCATGTCAGATTAAAAAAGCACTTGAGAGTCTATCCCCTAGGGACCCCCGCTCCTGCAAGCACTAGACTGATGCCACCCCACAACAGGTATGAAGCCTCTCTAGTTATTCACTGACATGGATGGGGTAGGGACCTGATGCTGCCCCAGGTTCAAGGTTCCTGATGGCCTTGACCCAGGCCTCAGGCAGGGCCCAAGTATTCCAGGTGCCGGAGATCAAACCATTCTGATCCATCCTGGCGCGCGGCACGTGCTCCTTCTAACAAGAGCAGGCAGGTGGGTATGCGTGTGAGAAGGGGAAGGGGGGAGGAGCCACAGGGAACCCAGGCCACACTCACATGATGTTCACAACCACCGCACAGCCCGACGTGATCAGCATGGTCTCCTCCTTGATATCATAGTCCCCAGAGATCAGCCGTTCCACCGCCAGGTACACCAGCACCCCCGTCACGACCCAGATGGACAGCACAGAGACCAGGGCACCCAGGATCTCTGAGGAAGAACCCGGCACCCATTAACAATCTTAGCATGGGCCCCTGAGGCTAAGGAGCCCCCTCCGTCCCCACAAAGTCTGAGCCTGGGTTTGAGTGGAGGTATGGCTGGTGGGGTCGCACCTCACCACAACACTCATTCATCTCAAAACAGCTGAGCAAGAAGAAACTCCAGAAGTCATCTGGGGTAACCCCTTCTGTTGAAGCTGACTCATTAGCATATGTACCCATTGCTCAGCTGGCAAACGGAGGCTTCCGAGGACCAGAGGCTGGGTCACCTCCCACCAAGAAGGACAATGTAGCCCAGAGATGAACTTTAGAAGACTTTGCTGACCCTGTCCCACCCCCCAGAGCTGATCCATGGAGTTACGCGCAAAGGTAATGCCACAGTCACTTATTCTTAAATAAATAAAACTTCCTCGCTTAGGAAAGTGGATTCTCCTTCCTAGCAGGGTGGGAATTCCCAGAGGACAAGAGACCAGGGCCCTTCCATCAGACTGGAGCTCCCAAAGGCCCGAAGCCAAGGCTGGCACCCTCTTCCCCCACCCAAGTCACCCTCCCGGCCTTACTCAGGGACACAATGCATCCCCCTAAGAACTTACATCTTAACCCATCCCCTCCCCTCAACTCCATCTCCGTCCCAACCAGGGCCCTCACCAGCTCGCTGCCAACCGAAGTTCATGGTCTTGGTGGCTGGCCGGGAAGACATCCAGAGGGAGAAGAGGCTGATAAGCATGCTGGCAAAGTCAGTGAGCAGGTGGGCGGCATCTGTCATGATCGCCAAGCTGTGTGCCAGGTACCCACCTGCAGCGTCAAGAGGACATAGGGTCCATATCAGCTCCCCAAGGAGCCCGCTTCCCAGCGTGTGTGTGCAGCAGGGAAACCATGAGCTCTGGAGAAAGACAAACGATCCCAGACCTCTCCACCAGTAGCTGTGTAACCATGGGCAACTGACTTACCTTTCTCTAAGCCTCAACTTCTACCATCTGTGAAATGGGATTAGCAAAATCTGTTTACAGGGTGAATGTGAAAACTGAGTTCAAATTGGGCCTGGAAGGGGAATACCACTGTGGTTCAGTGGTTAGGATTCCCCACTGCCACTGCACCCTTGGCTTGGGTTCAATCTCTGCTCAGGGAACTAAGATCCTACAAGCCATGCATCAGAGCCAAAAACAATCAAATAAGTAAATAGATACATAAATAATAAAGCAAAAGGCCTGGAAAACACAGTAGGCCCTCAGGAAATGCTCTTTCCTTCTAGACATTCAAATCTTTCCTGAAGTACTTAGCTGTGTGTGATCTTGGGCAAGTTACTTAAAACCTTATGATGCCTCCGTTTCTTCATAGAAACGAGACTCCTGGCACTCATGGCAGCACGAGGTTGCTGTGAGGATCGGTGAGATGGTGTGATGTATGTAAGAGGCTTAGCATTCAGTAAACGGGGCTATCAGTAGTATGACTACGGGAATATCCAAGAGAACAGCCTCTTGGACCATCCGGATTGGCCCATGTGCCGATTTCACTTCATTAGCACAAAAGTCCTTACCAATGACTTCTCCAATCATGAACAACAGGCAGAAGGCAGAGGCCACACAAAGCTGGCGCCAGGCCCTCTTCTTCTTGGGGTCGCTTTGACCGTCAGGACCCTTCTGGGAATGACAGTAATGGCTGCCCTTGGAAGCCAGCTCAGTGGGCTGCAAGTGCAGGCCAGGGGAAGACAGGGGGTTGCTGCCGGCCCCATCCTGCCAGAGAGTTGTGTAAGTCCTGTCCAAAGAGGAAGAGAGGAGGACTCCGGTGAGATGGGATCAAAGAGGGCTGACTCTAGTTTTACCTGTCTATGGAGTCTGGGTGTTCCGCCGTGCCCATTTGAAAAAAGAGCTACAGATACTCCAAGCTCGATAGACTCCCAGAAGTAACCAGAAGTCCCTCTTTGCAGGGGGTGCGGGAGAAAGTCCAGTCCGGGAGCTTTGACTCAGGTGCTCCCTCCTCTTGGATCCCCCCTAGGGCTTGGAGGAGGCAAAGACCTTGGGACCTAGCCAAGGGGCTGGGCTGGGCCGATTCAGTCAAGCGCGGAGAAGGAACTGAGCTTAAGCTCAGGGAAAAAAGCAGATTGCTCACTCTCAAGGACTTGGAGGCAGCGGACCCCCCAGGGAGGGACTGTGTCTCGGGGCAAACGCCAGCCCGGGGTTGGGGCTCCAGGCAAGCACTCCTCCACGACGCGCAGCGGTCAGACCTGTGCTCATCCACGAGGGAGGGCTGATCCCTGTGCCCAGGCTCAATTTCCCCTTTCCTCTGCCTCACCCCACCCCTCCTGTGGGGGTCCCAAATCAAGCCGCCGCCAAAACCAGCCCATGCATGTCAGGATAGCAGACGAGGAGGTGGGCCTGATCCCACTCAGATCCTCCCCACTCCCCAGGTCCCCCTTACCCGACTGTAAGCCTGGTGTCCAAGAGATGCATCCTCTCGCCGGCTTTCATGCAACCCGGTTCGCCCAGCCACGTGCTCCCAGGAAGTTGGGCGCAAGAAGTTCAGGCCGAGCGCTCACCTGCCTCGGGCGCCCTGCGCGTGCGCCCCTCACCAGCCCGCTCAGCTCCGAGTCCGCCCCCTCCTGGATCGCGCCGGGGTCGCTCAGGGGTCGTTCCGCTGTCGCTACTGCTGCCGCCCCCACTACGCCGGCCGCTGCGCCCAGCGCCCGCCGGCTTTATCAAGTCCGCGCTTCCCCGTGTGAAGCGGCGCGTCGTGTGCAAAAGCCCGCAGGGAAGAGGGAGGGGGTGGCTGTCTGCAAAGGGCTCCGGCGCTGCCCCCAGCATCCTGTCCCCGGAGCCCAAGGAGCCCACCTGGCTTGCGTCGGAAAACCTAACCGCCTCCCCCCAGCAATGCTGCTTGGTGTTTCTGAGTGCGCCCACCTTCTCGCGGCTCTCTCCGCTGGAAAGTTCTCGGACAGTGGCTCGTAGCAATCGGCTTTAGGTCGTCTGGGAATGCGTCCCATTTGAAAAAGAGCTACAGATACTCCAAGCTCGATAGACTCCCAGAAGTAACCAGAAGTCCCTCTTTGCAGGGGGTGCGGGAGAAAGTCCAGTCCGGGAGCTTTGACTCAGGTGCTCCCTCCTCTTGGATCCCCCCTAGGGCTTGGAGGAGGCAAAGACCTTGGGACCTAGCCAAGGGGCTGGGCTGGGCCGATTCAGTCAAGCGCGGAGAAGGAACTGAGCTTAAGCTCAGGGAAAAAAGCAGATTGCTCACTCTCAAGGACTTGGAGGCAGCGGACCCCCCAGGGAGGGACTGTGTCTCGGGGCAAACGCCAGCCCGGGGTTGGGGCTCCAGGCAAGCACTCCTCCACGACGCGCAGCGGTCAGACCTGTGCTCATCCACGAGGGAGGGCTGATCCCTGTGCCCAGGCTCAATTTCCCCTTTCCTCTGCCTCACCCCACCCCTCCTGTGGGGGTCCCAAATCAAGCCGCCGCCAAAACCAGCCCATGCATGTCAGGATAGCAGACGAGGAGGTGGGCCTGATCCCACTCAGATCCTCCCCACTCCCCAGGTCCCCCTTACCCGACTGTAAGCCTGGTGTCCAAGAGATGCATCCTCTCGCCGGCTTTCATGCAACCCGGTTCGCCCAGCCACGTGCTCCCAGGAAGTTGGGCGCAAGAAGTTCAGGCCGAGCGCTCACCTGCCTCGGGCGCCCTGCGCGTGCGCCCCTCACCAGCCCGCTCAGCTCCGAGTCCGCCCCCTCCTGGATCGCGCCGGGGTCGCTCAGGGGTCGTTCCGCTGTCGCTACTGCTGCCGCCCCCACTACGCCGGCCGCTGCGCCCAGCGCCCGCCGGCTTTATCAAGTCCGCGCTTCCCCGTGTGAAGCGGCGCGTCGTGTGCAAAAGCCCGCAGGGAAGAGGGAGGGGGTGGCTGTCTGCAAAGGGCTCCGGCGCTGCCCCCAGCATCCTGTCCCCGGAGCCCAAGGAGCCCACCTGGCTTGCGTCGGAAAACCTAACCGCCTCCCCCCAGCAATGCTGCTTGGTGTTTCTGAGTGCGCCCACCTTCTCCCGCGCGGGGCTGGCTCTCTCCCGCTGGAAAGTTCTCGGACAGTGGCTCGTAGCAATCGGCTTTAGGTCGTCTGAGCGCAGGAATGTGGCTCCTCAACTCAGAAGAAGGGCTTCTGAGGCTGGGATTGCTGTCTTCCCCTTAGGAAACCCCTGATCGGCTTCCCCCCTCAAGCTGCAGACGTCCGAGGCCCCCAAGTTCTTCTGCTCTGGCTAAGGGGCTCCTGGGGGTGGGGCGTGCCTGCCCTCAAGCTAGGGCAGGAGCCTGCCTGACCGACCCAACCCTGCCGCTGTAGCAGCACCAGTTCGCTCGTGCGCCCTGATTAGTCTGGGGTGACCGGCTGTATTTCCACCGCTGTATGGAGCAGGGTCAGCTGCTTCAGCCACGGTCGCCACCTGGACGGAGCTGACACCACCGCCACACCATCTACTCTCCACTGCCCCGCAGCAGTTTCCCAGAGCCCTGCATGGTGTTTCCGCGTCTTCCTGCTGGGGTCCAGGGGGGTTGGGTGTGTGTTTTGTGCGGGTCTCAGCTTGTCTTGTTAAAATAAGCTTTTTTTTATTAAAAAATCTCATTAATCTTATCTTATTAAAATAATCCCAGTCGTGTTGTAGTTTCAAACTGCCCCCCGGGCTCAGATTAATTTTATAATTCACTTGGGGGCTGAATGTGTACTTTGAAAAAAAAAAACAAACCAGTGTGTCGTCTATGTCCCTCCCTTAAATGCAAGGTACATTGAATTTAGACACATTCATTCATTTTGCACAAACTTTTATGCCAGATTTCCATTAAATTAATATTTCCTAGTATGCATTTTAATTGATTTGCAAGAGTTAGACTAATCAGTTAAGACTTTGATGTATCTATACCCAACTCCTTCCAAGATCCCCAGAGGTCCTATGCGAATGACCTAGCAGTTCACACACCTCAGCAGTTTTATTCCAAAAAATGCAGATATCCCTATAAAGAAGGCTTCCCAGGTGGCGCTAGTGGTAAAGAACCTGCCTGCCAATGCACTAGACGTAAGAGATGTTGGCAAAAGCCCTGGTTCAGGGAGTTTCTCTGGAGGAGGGCATGGCAACCCGCTTCAGTACTCTTGCCTGGAGAATCCCATGGAAAGAGGAGGCTGGTGGGCTACGGTCCATGAGGTCTCAAAAGAGTCAGACATGACTGAAGCGACTTAGCAACTCGCAAGGAGAAAAGCAGGAAGTAGTCTCCATTCAAGTATTCTTTGGATATACTGGCCCTAGGTAGTTAGAGGGCTTCCCAGGTGGTGCTAGTGGTAAAAACATGCCTGCCAGTGCAGGAGATGTAAGAGACGTGGGTTCGATCCTGGGTCGGATCTCCTGAAGGAGGGCCTGGCAACCCACTCCAGTATTCTTGCCTGGAAGATCCAGTGGTCAGAGGAGTCTGGCAGGCCATGGTCCACAGGATCACCAAGACTCAAACACGACTGAAGTGACTTAGCATAGCACAGGTAGTTAAAATACACATGTAATGAAACCATTTTAATAACCCTAGAATCTTGGGTCTTCCCTTACATAGAAAAACACTAAAATGATTAACTTGTGATGTCTGTTCTTTGTGATGAGCAGACTACGTGTTTTTCCCAGCCAAAAAAAAAGAAAAACAGTTCATATGTATTCTGGCCTTCCCTTACCTCTCACAGCAGTTCCTTTGTAAGGTCACGAAATCAAACTTATCTCACAACTTCTGTGTTATGCATTTTTTTATGTCAGTGCTTATATTCCACAAGGAATCTGATTCTGTAGGTCTGGCATGAGGGTCTGGGAATCTATTTTTAAAATTTCTGTTTGACGCTATCATGAAATTATTGCTCTTTTTGATGGTATAATGGTTATAAATTGAAAAGAGCTTTTATCTAAAGTATTAACGTATAAAAAAACATGCTACCTGGAATTTGCCTTCAAATAATCCCAGTGAGGAGAGGGAGTAATGATAGACAAGAAACAAGTATGTCAGTAACTATTGAAACGGAGCGATGGGTAAGGCGGTTGTTCGGTCGCTCAGTCATGTCCAGCGCTTTGTGACCCCGTGGACTTCAGCACAGCAGCCTTCCCAGTCCTTCACCATCGCCCGGAGCTTGCTCAAACACATCCATTGAGTCGGTGAGGTGTGTTACACTAGTCCTTGTACCTTCTGTATATTTGAAAATTTCCAGAATTAAAGGTTTAGGGAAAAATAAACCTCGGGTGATTCTAATGCAGCAGGCTGTGGCACTGTATTCAAGATTTACAGAATAACCCCTCTGAGGCCAATTTCCTTGCAGCATGATCTTAAACTTGTTGAGCAAGAATGCTTCATGCCATCCTTAAGTGTTCTGGTTTGCAAGTGCCCTTTATGTGACAACCAGAGAGTGCTTTATTTACAAAATCAGATATCTCCCTGGAATTCACATTTCTGGTTACAGAGCCTTGACTGGGGCCAACCCACTCCAGTATTCCTGCCTGGAAGATCCAGTGGTCAGAGGAGTCTGGCAGGCCATGGTCCACAGGATCACCAAGACTCAAACACGACTGAAGTGACTTAGCATAGCACAGGTAGTTAAAATACACATGTAATGAAACCATTTTAATAACCCTAGAATCTTGGGTCTTCCCTTACATAGAAAAACACTAAAATGATTAACTTGTGATGTCTGTTCTTTGTGATGAGCAGACTACGTGTTTTTCCCAGCCAAAAAAAAAGAAAAATAGTTCATATGTATTCTGACCTTCCTTACCTCTCACAGCAGTTCCTTTGTAAGGTCACGAAATCAAACTTATCTCACAACTTCTGTGTTATGCATTTTTTTATGTCAGTGCTTATATTCCACAAGGAATCTGATTCTGTAGGTCTGGCATGAGGGTCTGGGAATCTATTTTTAAAATTTCTGTTTGACGCTATCATGAAATTATTGCTCTTTTTGATGGTATAATGGTTATAAATTGAAAAGAGCTTTTATCTAAAGTATTAACGTATAAAAAAACATGCTACCTGGAATTTGCCTTCAAATAATCCCAGTGAGGAGAGGGAGTAATGATAGACAAGAAACAAGTATGTCAGTAACTATTGAAACGGAGCGATGGGTAAGGCGGTTGTTCGGTCGCTCAGTCATGTCCAGCGCTTTGTGACCCCGTGGACTTCAGCACAGCAGCCTTCCCAGTCCTTCACCATCGCCCGGAGCTTGCTCAAACACATCCATTGAGTCGGTGAGGTGTGTTACACTAGTCCTTGTACCTTCTGTATATTTGAAAATTTCCAGAATTAAAGGTTTAGGGAAAAATAAACCTCGGGTGATTCTAATGCAGCAGGCTGTGGCACTGTATTCAAGATTTACAGAATAACCCCTCTGAGGCCAATTTCCTTGCAGCATGATCTTAAACTTGTTGAGCAAGAATGCTTCATGCCATCCTTAAGTGTTCTGGTTTGCAAGTGCCCTTTATGTGACAACCAGAGAGTGCTTTATTTACAAAATCAGATATCTCCCTGGAATTCACATTTCTGGTTACAGAGCCTTGACTGCTCTCCCCCCTCCCTCTGATAAGTGACAAGATAGTAGGTGGATATGCTCATCTTACACATGATCAGTAACCTGGAGGAGAACTCTGAAGGTAGAATGGGCTGGTTGTTAACACTGATTTTTGTGATTTCAAGGAGATGAAACTTCTCTTTTTGGCCTCAAATTCCTTCAGGCTTCTATAGGAGGATATTCTAGGACTATGGAGAAAAGCAGGTGTGTGATTGTCAAAAAAGAATAGTGCCAGGGCTTCCCTGGTGGTCCAGAGGATAAGGACACCGCCTTGCAGTGCAAGGGGTGCTGGTTCGATCCCTGGCCTGGGAAGATCCCACATGCCGCGGAGCGGCTGGACCCATGTGTCCAATTACCGAGCTGGAGCTCTGGAGCGCATGTGCCCAGAGGCGGCGCTCTGCAAAGACAGACGCCACTGCGATGGGAGGCCCACAGGAGCCAAAGAACAAAGACGGATGAAAATAGAGAAATGAAAGACCAATAGAAGTGGCCCGCCCGCTCCCCTCCCTCCCTAGCCCTCCCCCAGCAAAATAAATAAATAAATAAATCTTAAAAAAAAAAAAAAAGAATAGTGCCAGGCTTCCCTGGTAGCTCAGTGGTGAAGAGTTTACCTGCCAACACACGAGAAATGGGTTCAATCCCTGATCTGGGAAGATTTCACATGCTGCAGAGCAACTAAGCTCTCGAGCCACAACTGTTGAACCTGTGCTCTAGAGTCTCGGAGCCGCAACTATTGAGCCCATGTGCCGCCACTACTGAAGCCCATGTGCCCTAGAGCCTAAATTCCGCAACAAGAGCGGTCACAACAAGAAGCCTGCTCACCTCAACTAGAGAGGAACTGCCACTCTCTGCAACTAGAGAAGAGCCTGTGGCAGCAGTGAAAACCCAGAATAGCCAAAAGTAAATAATAAATAAATAAATTTTTAAAAAGTAAAAAAAAATAGCCTGGAGGGGTGGGGTGGGGGGAACTGGGAGGAGGGTGGAGGAGGGAGGGGCTGGGGATTTACATATGACTAATCTGGGAACATACATATCTGTAAACAACAAAACTCTAAAAATATAAAAATATTATTAAAAAGAAAATAGTGCCAAAATCCAAGTGGGAGGTGGTACACACACAGGGTCCCTAGGGATTGACAATGTTCTTTTTCTTTTTTTCTGTTTTCTTTTAATTGAAGTGTAATTGATTTACAGTGTTTCAGACTTACAGCAAAGTGATTCAGTTAAGCATGTAATGTTCTCTTTCTTGACCTGCTAAGTAGCAGCACAGGATTTCAGTATATAGTAGTTTACATAACTCTAAAATTAGTTCTGTGCACTTGTGTGTGGGTGTTGCTGTTGTTGTTAGTATTTTATTTTATCTATTTGGCTGCACCAGGTCTTGCTTGTGGAAAATGGGATCTTCAGTTGAGTGTAGGATCTAGTTCCCCAACCAGGGATCAAACCCTGGTCTCCTACATTGGAAGCACAGAGCCTTAGCCACTGGACCACCAGGGAAGTCCCTTTTTTGGTGGGGGTGGGGGAGTCCCTTTTGCATGTAATATGTTACTTTTTTAATTTTATTTTAATTAATGCCTCAGAACTTGAGGAAGGACTAGAAATGAAAGCAAAATTTGATTCTCTGAAATTCACAGTTAGGGATCAAGTTAGCTGGGAAAAACTCCCAGAAGTGAAAACGGGCAGAGGTGTGAGAATTTAAAGCATTTTCATAAAGTTTAATTACCCAGAAGGGCTAGTTCTGGAGGATGTCACATGAATGTTGAGTAAGTTGGGGAATGCTGAGTTTGATGTTCAGTCCGCCCAAAAACATGAAGATCTTTAAAGATCAGGTGGTATTTACAAACACTGTGATCTTTCTTTATGGCAGGACTGCTCAGAGCCCTTAAGTTGCTCCTGTCAAAAACAGTGGGACAGACTCTGCCATGTTCCTCAAATGTCTAAGTCTGAAGTGTCTCAGACGCAGTTAACGCACCTCCAACAAACTGGCTCCGCTGCACCTTTCCCAGCCCCTGGGCCCCTCGTTCCTGGAGATCCTCATGCTGCTTCTCAGTCACCGCCCAAAACTGGGAGGAGGGTGGAGGAGGGAGGGCTGGGATTTACATATGACTAATCTGGGAACATACATATCTGTAAACAACAAAACTCTAAAAATATAAAAATATTATTAAAAAGAAAATAGTGCCAAAATCCAAGTGGGAGGTGGTACACACACAGGGTCCCTAGGGATTGACAATGTTCTTTTTCTTTTTTTCTGTTTTCTTTTAATTGAAGTGTAATTGATTTACAGTGTTTCAGACTTACAGCAAAGTGATTCAGTTAAGCATGTAATGTTCTCTTTCTTGACCTGCTAAGTAGCAGCACAGGATTTCAGTATATAGTAGTTTACATAACTCTAAAATTAGTTCTGTGCACTTGTGTGTGGGTGTTGCTGTTGTTGTTAGTATTTTATTTTATCTATTTGGCTGCACCAGGTCTTGCTTGTGGAAAATGGGATCTTCAGTTGAGTGTAGGATCTAGTTCCCCAACCAGGGATCAAACCCTGGTCTCCTACATTGGAAGCACAGAGCCTTAGCCACTGGACCACCAGGGAAGTCCCTTTTTTTTTGGTGGGGGGTGGGGGGGAGTCCCTTTTGCATGTAATATGTTACTTTTTTAATTTTATTTTAATTAATGCCTCAGAACTTGAGGAAGGACTAGAAATGAAAGCAAAATTTGATTCTCTGAAATTCACAGTTAGGGATCAAGTTAGCTGGGAAAAACTCCCAGAAGTGAAAACGGGCAGAGGTGTGAGAATTTAAAGCATTTTCATAAAGTTTAATTACCCAGAAGGGCTAGTTCTGGAGGATGTCACATGAATGTTGAGTAAGTTGGGGAATGCTGAGTTTGATGTTCAGTCCGCCCAAAAACATGAAGATCTTTAAAGATCAGGTGGTATTTACAAACACTGTGATCTTTCTTTATGGCAGGACTGCTCAGAGCCCTTAAGTTGCTCCTGTCAAAAACAGTGGGACAGACTCTGCCATGTTCCTCAAATGTCTAAGTCTGAAGTGTCTCAGACGCAGTTAACGCACCTCCAACAAACTGGCTCCGCTGCACCTTTCCCAGCCCCTGGGCCCCTCGTTCCTGGAGAGCCTCATGCTGCTTCTCAGTCACCGCCCAAAACGGGTGGCTGGCCTGGCCTTCCCTGGAGTTAATCTGGGCTCCAGCAGAGCCTCCGTGGTGACTACCAGCACCCTAGCCATAAGTCCCAACAGGTTTGGGGTTTTGTGTTGTTTTTCTGTTCTGTAATGTGAGTGCCAGACTGAAGCTCTGATTGCCATTCATTTTAAAAGAGGCAACCCCCTCCAGAGGGCTAGCTCTAACCAACACCTTGCCAGCCAAAGAGCTCGAAAAGGATCCAGGTTGCCTCTCCCCTCCGAGATTCCTCTGTTTTCACAATCTTAGGTGATTTTGCTGACAATTTGGGCCACTTGCTTTTTTTCCTCCTCCCACGCGTTAAATCCCACACGTACACTTTAAATTCACCAATAAAGAGTGAGCCTTCAAAACTCTAGGTCCCCAACCTCGACCCCAATAAATGCAGGCTCATGCTTTCTCCCTCGCTCTCTCCACTCATGAGCTCACTGCACTGGATGTGATTTCCACATGTGGTAAGTAATAAACTTTCATTTTTTAAACTTTTCGGATTCTTAGCGCTTAAAGGCATTTAGTAATTGATAAACTGAGACCAGCATGGAACCTACACCCAAGGCACAGGGCTGGAGGCTCTGCTCCTCCCACCACCTGCAGAGTCAGCTGACAGCCCTCCTAGCTTTCCCCTGCAGCTGCCTGAAGGGTCAAGTGACACAAGGGAGGAGCAGGGGCATTAGCCCTCTGGGAGGCAAACTCTAATCCTGAGAGATGGGAGGTGAAAGGAGCCAGCAAGCAGGTTTTCCCCTTCTTCCCACTGCTGAACTGTTCGAGGCACGCTGTTCCTCCTGACCTGCTAGAAGCATCCCCTGTGGCTGAGCAAGCAGCCGGGTTTCTTGGTGAAACCGTGGCCCGCTTGGTAAGGCGACACTCGATATATATTTGCTTCTCTCCTTCCTGCCTGGCTTCCTCTTCCATTCACCCGCCCGGGAATGCTCGCAAACAGTGGGACAGACTCTGCCATGTTCCTCAAATGTCTAAGTCTGAAGTGTCTCAGGCAGTCCCCCGCTGCACCTTTCCCAGCCCCTGGGCCCCTCGTTCCTGGAGAGCCTCATGCTGCTTCTCAGTCACCGCCCAAAACGGGTGGCTGGCCTGGCCTTCCCTGGAGTTAATCTGGGCTCCAGCAGAGCCTCCGTGGTGACTACCAGCACCCTAGCCATAAGTCCCAACAGGTTTGGGGTTTTGTGTTGTTTTTCTGTTCTGTAATGTGAGTGCCAGACTGAAGCTCTGATTGCCATTCATTTTAAAAGAGGCAACCCCCTCCAGAGGGCTAGCTCTAACCAACACCTTGCCAGCCAAAGAGCTCGAAAAGGATCCAGGTTGCCTCTCCCCTCCGAGATTCCTCTGTTTTCACAATCTTAGGTGATTTTGCTGACAATTTGGGCCACTTGCTTTTTTTCCTCCTCCCACGCGTTAAATCCCACACGTACACTTTAAATTCACCAATAAAGAGTGAGCCTTCAAAACTCTAGGTCCCCAACCTCGACCCCAATAAATGCAGGCTCATGCTTTCTCCCTCGCTCTCTCCACTCATGAGCTCACTGCACTGGATGTGATTTCCACATGTGGTAAGTAATAAACTTTCATTTTTTAAACTTTTCGGATTCTTAGCGCTTAAAGGCATTTAGTAATTGATAAACTGAGACCAGCATGGAACCTACACCCAAGGCACAGGGCTGGAGGCTCTGCTCCTCCCACCACCTGCAGAGTCAGCTGACAGCCCTCCTAGCTTTCCCCTGCAGCTGCCTGAAGGGTCAAGTGACACAAGGGAGGAGCAGGGGCATTAGCCCTCTGGGAGGCAAACTCTAATCCTGAGAGATGGGAGGTGAAAGGAGCCAGCAAGCAGGTTTTCCCCTTCTTCCCACTGCTGAACTGTTCGAGGCACGCTGTTCCTCCTGACCTGCTAGAAGCATCCCCTGTGGCTGAGCAAGCAGCCGGGTTTCTTGGTGAAACCGTGGCCCGCTTGGTAAGGCGACACTTTATATATATTTGCTTCTCTCCTTCCTGCCTGGCTTCCTCTTCCATTCACTCTGGCTGCCCTGGGAATGTAGCTGACCAGGATTCACTCTTTGCCTCAGGTTGTTTTCCAGAGAACCAGAGAACCAGAGAAGAGACTTTGAATGAAACCTTTCCTGGGGAGTCCTCTTGTGGCCAGTTTTCCAGGGAGCGCTCTTTGGGAAATGCCGGCTAGAAACCTGGGTTTTGCTGCCACTGTCTACTTCCTGTCCTGCTCTTGCCATCAGGCCTTCTGTCCATCCACCCTGAACGCTCCTTGCTGGAAAAACAAGGCTGAATGAAACGCCAGCTCTTTTGGTAATAATTGGAAGAAAGCGCTGTGCATTTATTAAAACAACATATAACACAAACTCGGTCACCGTCCTTTATGTGGGGAATAGACACTGAAATACAGTACATTATCCCTTCCTGGCCTGTGAGTGCTACAAAGCCCTGCCACCAAGGAGAGGAAGAGGGCAGCTGTGTCAGACCGGCTTCCTTCCCTTCTTTATAACAATCGCCAGTGACACAACGACCAGGCATTATCATACAAAAGTTCCTTTACAAAAAGCACCAAGTTGGCATACATATACAAATATATACAAAAATCACATTTAAAAAATGTACAAAATATTCCATTTTGCACCAGCGTAGAAAAGAACCCAGTGTGGTTGTTTCAAGCACATTTCCAATTCTGGTTCGCAACGATGGACACAGCGGTGGGGTCCTACTCCTAGTTCCTGCTCTCTGAGCAGAGAGAAGACACACCTCCCCGTTGCCCCTCCAGGGCTCTGACCCCTCCCACCCTGGGCCTGACACTAAGGCAGCTGGGCCCATCCCCACCCTCCCCAGTCTCTCTGTATCTAGAGGTTCTCTCCTTCATCCATCTCTTTACTGGTGTCCTGAAAAAAAAGACAAAGAAAAACAAGGTGAAACAGGGATTCAGGAGGATCCAGGGCTTACCAAGTTGCAGTGACAGAATTCTCAAACTCCAATTCCTGATTGGCCTCTTCCTTTTAAAAATCAAAATAGAAGTTAGCTGCCTAAATGCTATGGACTGCAGATCTAATGCAAAAACCTATAGGGCTTCTCTGATGGTCCAGTGGGTAAGGACACTGCCTTGCAGTGCAAGAGGCGCCGGCTTGATCCCTGGCCTGGGAAGATCCCACGTGCGGCGGAGCGGCTGGACCAATGTGTCCAACTACAGAGCCGGAGCTCTGGGGTGCATGCGCCCAGAGCCAGTGCTCTGGAGCTAGAGAGGCCACTGCGGTAGAAGGCCCACACAGGCCAAAGAACAGGGATGGATGAAAACAAATAAATGAAAGACCAATAGAAGTGGCCAAAAAAAGAAACTATAGAAGGCTGAAAAATGAAAGTGTTAGTTGCTCATTATGTCCAACTCTTTTGAGACCCCATGGACTGTAACCCACCAGGCTCCTCTGTCCATGGGATTTCCCCGGCAAGAATGCTAGAGTGGATGGCCATTTCCTTCTGCAGGGGATGTTCCTGACCCAGGGACAGAACTTGCATCTCCTGCTTTGCAGGTGAATTCTTTACACTGCTGTCAGATTCTTTACCACTGAGCCACCAAGGGAAGCCCCCAGCGTTGTTAGCTCTTTCTAAATTTTCATAAGGTGAAAATCCTAATTCTTTGTTGAAATCTTTTAAAAACAAAAACAAAACCTCCTTTTTAAAAATCTACAAATTTTAAAAATGCTGACAGCTAATTTTTTAAATTTTGATTATTGAACCAAGTCTGCCTCGTGAGTGCTCTCTATGACCTCTGTTTATGCTCTGTCCCTTTCTGTTTAGGAAGGTTATTCAGAGGTAAAATGAGAGCTCTTTATTATGAATAGTTTGGGGGAGTTCTGTAAGAGAAAGGGGAACAGAATTTTACCTTAAAATCCTTTTTTTTTTTTTTTAAATTTTTATCTGAAGGTTAATGGCTTTACAGAGTTTTGTTGTTTATTGCCCAACATCAACATGAATCAGCCATAGATATACATATGTCCTGTTTCTCTTGAACTTCCCTCTAAAACCCATTTTTAGTTTGACCTTAAAAACTCTGTAAAAGGGTTTCAAACGCTTACTGGGAACCAGACATATCACCCCAGGGTCAAGCACAGCACTTTGCACTCACTAGGGATCTTTCTCAAGTGGTCAATGAGGGAATAAATAACTGGAGGTAGATGGGTATCTCACCTTCTTCCTTCCCCTCTGTGGACGCTTCCTCTTCCTGATCTTCTTCTTCTTCAATGAACTCCTCCTCTTCCTCATCTGTGTGTGACAAAGAGCAATTGCCTTAGGTTGGGACTAGTGTCTCAGAGGAGAAGTTCAAAGGAGATCCAGGCTGGAGACACCAGTCAGAGTCAAAGGGCCATGTGGTGACCTCAGTGGCCCAGGAGGTGAAGAGCTCTCATCCTCCCCCCTCCCTGCCCTCCTCCGGCTCAAGACCTCCGAAAAATGAAAGTGTTAGTTGCTCATTATGTCCAACTCTTTTGAGACCCCATGGACTGTAACCCACCAGGCTCCTCTGTCCATGGGATTTCCCCGGCAAGAATGCTAGAGTGGATGGCCATTTCCTTCTGCAGGGGATGTTCCTGACCCAGGGACAGAACTTGCATCTCCTGCTTTGCAGGTGAATTCTTTACACTGCTGTCAGATTCTTTACCACTGAGCCACCAAGGGAAGCCCCCAGCGTTGTTAGCTCTTTCTAAATTTTCATAAGGTGAAAATCCTAATTCTTTGTTGAAATCTTTTAAAAACAAAAACAAAACCTCCTTTTTAAAAATCTACAAATTTTAAAAATGCTGACAGCTAATTTTTTAAATTTTGATTATTGAACCAAGTCTGCCTCGTGAGTGCTCTCTATGACCTCTGTTTATGCTCTGTCCCTTTCTGTTTAGGAAGGTTATTCAGAGGTAAAATGAGAGCTCTTTATTATGAATAGTTTGGGGGAGTTCTGTAAGAGAAAGGGGAACAGAATTTTACCTTAAAATCCTTTTTTTTTTTTTTTAAATTTTTATCTGAAGGTTAATGGCTTTACAGAGTTTTGTTGTTTATTGCCCAACATCAACATGAATCAGCCATAGATATACATATGTCCTGTTTCTCTTGAACTTCCCTCTAAAACCCATTTTTAGTTTGACCTTAAAAACTCTGTAAAAGGGTTTCAAACGCTTACTGGGAACCAGACATATCACCCCAGGGTCAAGCACAGCACTTTGCACTCACTAGGGATCTTTCTCAAGTGGTCAATGAGGGAATAAATAACTGGAGGTAGATGGGTATCTCACCTTCTTCCTTCCCCTCTGTGGACGCTTCCTCTTCCTGATCTTCTTCTTCTTCAATGAACTCCTCCTCTTCCTCATCTGTGTGTGACAAAGAGCAATTGCCTTAGGTTGGGACTAGTGTCTCAGAGGAGAAGTTCAAAGGAGATCCAGGCTGGAGACACCAGTCAGAGTCAAAGGGCCATGTGGTGACCTCAGTGGCCCAGGAGGTGAAGAGCTCTCATCCTCCCTCCCTGCCCTCCTCCGGCTCAAGACCTCCTTTGTTCCAACACCACCAGTAGTGGCAGCATCTCTCCCTAATCTGCCTGCAGCCAGAAGGGTCACTGGGGACGCATTCTGTGTACCTCTGCACACAGAGCACCATTACCTGGGAAAATAGGGGTGGGGTGGAGAATACCTTGATTCTCAGAAATCAGAGTCCTTATCCTGAAGGAATTTGCTCGGCCCATGAAATCAGCTTGCCTTCCACTCCTTGTCCAGTTTTCCCACATTCCTGAGCCTACAGGGGCATGGATGGGGTGGGGAGCCCTCCTGGGGCCATCCACTCCTTAGTTGTCTGAAACTGAGCCCAGATAGTGACAGCGGTGCAGCTGTGGGCTCGCTGTCCCATCCTGGGGCCTCATCTTCAAGCTCTACTCACAGGGAACAAGCCCCTTCCCCATCCCCTCTCTCAAGTGCTTTCCTTAAGGTTGCTACAGACCCAGAGTATTTGTCGGGAGTATCCAGGGAGAGGTTTGAAAGAGTGCATTCCTCCAAACTGACAACGGGGGTCTGTGTATAACCCAGGTAAATTTTTTGTGTGTGGAGGTTTAGTGACTTAGACGGTAAAGAATCTGGCTGCAGTGTGAGAGGCCCAGTTTTGATTCCTGGGCTGAAAAGATACCCTGGAGAAGGGAATGGCAACCCATGCCAGTATTCTTGTCTGGAGAATTCCATGGACAGAGAACCCTGGTGAGCTGCAGTCCATGGGGTCACAGAGGCAGACACGACTGAGCAGCTAACACACACAAGCCATTATCACAATTAACTACTCTCAGCATTTGCTGAGTACTTACTACGCATCAACTGCTAACTTGTGCTAAGGACTGTACGTGCATTGCTTCATACAGTTCCCAGATGGCCATTGGTGGAACCTGCACTTAATGCCTGTGTGGCCTCTGCAAGCCACTCTTTCCTGGTTTTATTTTTATTTTTTTTACATTTTATTTTATATTGGAGTATAGCCAATTAACAGTGTTCTGATAGTTTCTAACACATATATATGGAATCCAGTAGGATAGTAATGATAACACACGCAGTGAAGCGATGGAAAAACAGACATGGACAGTAGACATATGGACATTGTGGGGAATGAACAGTGGGTGGGAGGCGTAAAGGAAGTAGCATGAAAACCTATACTATCATATGTGAAAAAAGTAGCTATTGTCATTGCACTGTGAGAAGAGGGGATCCTGCAGGGGCGCTGTGTGACGGCCTGGAGGGGTGGGATGGGGGGGATATACATATGATTAATCTGGGAACATACATATTTGTAAACAACAAAACTCTGTAAAAGTAAAATAAAAATGGAAAGAAAAAAAAATAGTGTTGTGATAGTTTCAGGAGGACAGCAAAGGAAATCATGTACATGTATCCATTCTCCCACCTTTCCTCGGTTTGACTACAAAACGGAGATGACAAAAGCACTACCTCTTGAAGTTGTTGTATTAAACAACAGCATTCATGTCTAGGACTCTGTGCCCAGGACACAGAAAGGGGTGGTTGGGCCCATTCCATGTGACAACAAGCCTAAGGTTTTGCTTTCCTTAAGGTTGCTACAGACCCAGAGTATTTGTCGGGAGTATCCAGGGAGAGGTTTGAAAGAGTGCATTCCTCCAAACTGACAACGGGGGTCTGTGTATAACCCAGGTAAATTTTTTGTGTGTGGAGGTTTAGTGACTTAGACGGTAAAGAATCTGGCTGCAGTGTGAGAGGCCCAGTTTTGATTCCTGGGCTGAAAAGATACCCTGGAGAAGGGAATGGCAACCCATGCCAGTATTCTTGTCTGGAGAATTCCATGGACAGAGAACCCTGGTGAGCTGCAGTCCATGGGGTCACAGAGGCAGACACGACTGAGCAGCTAACACACACAAGCCATTATCACAATTAACTACTCTCAGCATTTGCTGAGTACTTACTACGCATCAACTGCTAACTTGTGCTAAGGACTGTACGTGCATTGCTTCATACAGTTCCCAGATGGCCATTGGTGGAACCTGCACTTAATGCCTGTGTGGCCTCTGCAAGCCACTCTTTCCTGGTTTTATTTTTATTTTTTTTACATTTTATTTTATATTGGAGTATAGCCAATTAACAGTGTTCTGATAGTTTCTAACACATATATATGGAATCCAGTAGGATAGTAATGATAACACACGCAGTGAAGCGATGGAAAAACAGACATGGACAGTAGACATATGGACATTGTGGGTAATGAACAGTGGCTGGGAGGCGTAAAGGAAATGGCATGAAAACCTATACTATCATATGTGAAAAAAATAGTTATTGTCATTGCACTGAGAAAAGGAGATCCTGCAGGGGCGCTGTGTGACGGCCTGGAGGGGTGGGATGGGGGGATATACATATGACTAATCTGTGATCATACATATCTGTAAACAACAAAACTCTGTAAAAGTAAAATAAAAATGGAAAGAAAAAAAAATAGTGTTGTGATAGTTTCAGGAGGACAGCAAAGGAAATCATGTACATGTATCCATTCTCCCACCTTTCCTCGGTTTGACTACAAAACGGAGATGACAAAAGCACTACCTCTTGAAGTTGTTGTATTAAACAACAGCATTCATGTCTAGGACTCTGTGCCCAGGACACAGAAAGTGCTCGGTAAATGGTAACTCTGGGTACTCTCCCCATTTATCCATGAGGACCTAGAGGCTCAGGGGGGATTCCTAAAAGCAGTGCAGGGATTCACACCATCAGACTGTTCACTCAGTGTGATCCACTCTTGAATATCTTAAAGAGGGCGACTCCCAGGGGATCTTTCTGACCCAAGGTTCAAACAAGTGTCTCATCTCCTGCCCTGGCTGGCAGTGGAGCTCTTTACCACTAGCGCCATCTGGGAAGCCCAGGTGATCTACAGCCATGGATATAGCCCAGTCCGTTAACATCTTAGCTTTGGGATGTGTGTTGTCCTTACCTAAGAATAGGGTCTATTGGACTTCTGAGAACATTCTGAGATTTAACACTTCAGATTCCGAAAGCTTGCTGGCAAGCAGTTGCAGGAGGTGCCGGGAGCTTTTCTTTCTTTGGCCAGCCCGTTCATGGGTCTCCCCCATCCCTGCACAGCCCTGCCCCTCTTTCTTTCTCTCAGCAGACCACTGGAGCATCATCTCTCACGCAAATACAACATTCAGCACAATTGGACCTGCCTTTCCTCTCTTTGTTGCTAACTAGCTACCTTTCAACTGCATGCCCTTAAGCAAACTATCCACATCTTCGTTCTCCATCTGGTTTCCTGGTGTTCTCTTATTATTCTCCTTTATTATTGTTATGGCTATATTGTTACATTATTACAGGTACTCCATGGAAAAATAATCACAAACAGAACCAAGAGCAGAATATAGATACATTAAGGGGCCTTAGTATCGAAGATGATAGCAGTAAGCAGCTGAAGCCAAGACTAGATTTAAGGAATGACTAGCGTATGTTTTTGGATTTCCCTGTAGCTCAGATGGCAAAGAATCTGCCTGCAATGTAGGAGACCTGGATTCGATCCCTGGGTCTCAGGAATATTCCCTGGAAAAGGAAATGGCTACCCACTCCCGTATTCTTGCCTGGAGAATTCCACGGACAGAGGAGCTTGGCAGGCTATGATCCATGGGGTTGCAAAGAGTTGGACACGACTGAGCAACTAACACACACAGTATATGTCTATTACCTTACAAAGGCCTCTGAATCAATGTCTTATTTTTGCACAGCATCATTGGGTGATCACTATCAGTAGTAACCTAAGTTTAAAGTAAAGAAGTGAAGCTCAGAGAGGTGGAGGAAGCTGTCAAAATGCCACACAAGATAAGAAGTAGCAGAACTGTTTGGTTTGGTGGTTAAGAATCCGCCTGCCAAAGCAGGGAACACCGGTTCAATCCCTAATGCGGGAAGATCCCACGTGCAGCAAGACAGTCAAGCCTGTGCACCACAACTACTGAAGCCAGCGTGCCCTAGAGCCTATGCTCTGAAGTAAGAGAAGCCTGTGCACTGCAACTAGAGAAAGCCCCCATGCAGCAACAAAGACCCAGTGCAGCCAAAAAGAAAGTTAAAAAAGAAAAGGACGTAGCAGGACTGGATTTGACCTAATGTGCTAGTTGCTCAGTCGTGTCCAACTCTTTGCAACCCCGTGGACCATAGCCCTCCAGGCTCCTCTGTTCATGGCATTTTCCAGGCAAGAATACGGGAGTGGTTTGCCATTTCCTTTTCCAGAGGCTCTTCCCAATCCAGGGACTGAACCTGGGTTTCCCACATTACCGGCAGATTCTTAACCGTCCGAGACACCTTAGGTCTGCCTGATTCCACTTGTCTCACTGTTTCCATCACCCCAAGTTTCTCTGTGTATTATTTATGGTGAATCCATATGTAATTTATTGAGCTGGGCTCATCCGGAAGCTGGCTGCACAAGTTTGACTGATATCTGGGCATTTTTGCCAGTGTATCTGCCTCCACATGGGGTTCAGGGAGAGGAAAGCTGACTTCCAGGAGCATAGTCCTACCGTCCCAATCATGTCCAGGATTCTGATCGAAGAGAAGCTCTGCCGGGGCAATGTAGGCTCAGATGGCAAAGAATCTGCCTGCAATGTAGGAGACCTGGATTCGATCCCTGGGTCTCAGGAATATTCCCTGGAAAAGGAAATGGCTACCCACTCCCGTATTCTTGCCTGGAGAATTCCACGGACAGAGGAGCTTGGCAGGCTATGATCCATGGGGTTGCAAAGAGTTGGACACGACTGAGCAACTAACACACACAGTATATGTCTATTACCTTACAAAGGCCTCTGAATCAATGTCTTATTTTTGCACAGCATCATTGGGTGATCACTATCAGTAGTAACCTAAGTTTAAAGTAAAGAAGTGAAGCTCAGAGAGGTGGAGGAAGCTGTCAAAATGCCACACAAGATAAGAAGTAGCAGAACTGTTTGGTTTGGTGGTTAAGAATCCGCCTGCCAAAGCAGGGAACACCGGTTCAATCCCTAATGCGGGAAGATCCCACGTGCAGCAAGACAGTCAAGCCTGTGCACCACAACTACTGAAGCCAGCGTGCCCTAGAGCCTATGCTCTGAAGTAAGAGAAGCCTGTGCACTGCAACTAGAGAAAGCCCCCATGCAGCAACAAAGACCCAGTGCAGCCAAAAAGAAAGTTAAAAAAGAAAAGGACGTAGCAGGACTGGATTTGACCTAATGTGCTAGTTGCTCAGTCGTGTCCAACTCTTTGCAACCCCGTGGACCATAGCCCTCCAGGCTCCTCTGTTCATGGCATTTTCCAGGCAAGAATACGGGAGTGGTTTGCCATTTCCTTTTCCAGAGGCTCTTCCCAATCCAGGGACTGAACCTGGGTTTCCCACATTACCGGCAGATTCTTAACCGTCCGAGACACCTTAGGTCTGCCTGATTCCACTTGTCTCACTGTTTCCATCACCCCAAGTTTCTCTGTGTATTATTTATGGTGAATCCATATGTAATTTATTGAGCTGGGCTCATCCGGAAGCTGGCTGCACAAGTTTGACTGATATCTGGGCATTTTTGCCAGTGTATCTGCCTCCACATGGGGTTCAGGGAGAGGAAAGCTGACTTCCAGGGAGCATAGTCCCTTACCCGTCCCAAAGTCGATGGTCCTCAGGATGTCGGCTATGTTCTCTAAGTCCAAAGTGAAGTAGTCCATGTTTTCAAAGCCCTGCTCTATCTTCCCCAGCTGGCAACCTTTGGAAGCTTCCACGATGCTGTGGAGGAGAGAAAAGGAGGGAGGGGCACAGTGAGATCTCTAGCCTCAGAGGCGTAACGAGGTTTTCTTTTTTTGATTTTGGCCTCTATTTAATGATTTTTTATGTGTTTATTTTCATCCATCTTTATTATTTGGCCTGTGGGGGCCTCCCATTGCAGTGGCCTCTTTTGCAGAGCACCGGCTCCGGGCGCGTGCACTCCAGAACGCTGGTTCATAACTGGACAGACCAGTCCAGCCGCTCCACAGCACGTGGGCCCTTCCCGGGCCAGGGATCAAACCAGTGCCCCTTGCACTGCAAGGCAGACTCTACCCACTGGACCACCAAGGAAGCCCAAGGAGGCATTTTAGTTTCAACTCACACCAGGGCACATGCTCATGTCCACATCCAGGCTTTGCACCCAGAGGCTCCCCCTGGAGGGTGGAGTATTGCCCCTCCAGTCACAAGCAGATGTCTAAGAAAGCAGTGATACAAAGACTAGGAAAGCTAGCTTGGGGAAAGACCCACTTCCCCGCCCCCCGCTGCCCCCGGGCAAATCTAATACAGGGAAGGAGGCCTTCTGAAAGTCAGAGCCCTGAGGGCAGCTAGGGCCTTGGCTCTTAGCCCTGGGGAGACACTGACCTTCTGATGAGCTGCTTGGCACTCTGTGGGGAGAGAGAAAGAGCAAAGGGTTAGAACTGCAGAAAAGGAAGCCCCAGGAAGGCAGCAAAACCAATGACCAGGGGCTACGGACAGGCACTTTGTGCCATCCTCTCGCCCAACTTTGACCTGCTCCTCGGCTTCAGCTGAAGAGAACTTGGATTTTCCCTCTGTCCATGGCCCAGGCCATGGCCTTGTCCATGGCCAGGTCCCAGGCCTTGTTCATCAGTCTGGGACCCTCTCTTTGTCCTGGCAGGAAACTTGGATTCTAGGAGTATCAGTCTAAACACCCTTAAACTCTGAAATCCCCAAGATGAAAATCACATTCTAATCACCTTTTTATACCTGATGTTTAACACAAAGTCCACAGTACGTGCTTAGGAAATTTTTATTGAACTTAATTCTTCCTTCGCAAAATCTTAGAGCTGATCCTTTCATGTCCCTCTCAACAAACTCTTCTAAGGCAGGGCTGGGTCTTGTTCATCTGTGTCTCCACCTCAGTGACTGGCCTACAGGGTCAGTTGCCCAATTGTGTCTGACTCTTGGCGACCCCATGGACTGTAGCCTCTATCTGTGGAATTCTCCAGGCAAGAATACTGGAGTGGGTTGCCATTTTCTTCTGCAGGGGATCTGGCCCACAGCAGGTGCTCAATTAATAGTCTCTATATGGGCTTATAAAGCTATGCCACAACCATCCTCTTATTTGATCCCCTTAAAATCAGTTAAGGGGAAGGAAGGGAGGAACTGTTATGTGTTCACTATACAGATAAAGAAACTGAGGCTCAGAGAGCTTTAAATAACTTGGCCAAGCACATATTCTTTGGTGACCAATGATGGAGCACAACTGGTCCCTTGGACGGAGCTGTTGAGTTGAAGTGCCCACACCCTCCCAGTGCCGCTCACCGAGAGGAAGATGGCGCCACCAGGCTCGTCCAGAGATTGGATGGCTGTCTCCACCAGCTTGGTGGACTTGTCCAGTTGCTCCCGGTACTGCTGGATGAGAGCCTCGAGGAAGCTAAGCTTCTCCTCCTGCTCCCGCGTGATCCGCTGCAGCAGTTCACTCTTCTTCTCGTCCAGGATGGCGTATAGCACGTCAAATTTCTGACTTAGCTCTTCTTTCACGTGATGACTGTTCTCCTGGGGACAGAAATCTTGGAGTCACCTCCTGCAGGTCCTCCTTCCTATCCCTAACATTTCCTTCCTGGGATGAGGAAGGAAGAGCTTAAAGCTAGAAGAGAGTTACTGCACCCCCATTTTACAGAACACAGCATGAAGCCTTAGCCAGAAGAAAGCATTCACTAAGGTCTGCCGGTAACGTTTGGAGGCTGGCCTTGTAGAGGAAGCTACACCTATCCTCAAAAATAGAGACTCTAGGGTCAGGTGGGATGACATATGTGGGCCTCCTGGGTATCCCCAGGTCACATTCTTCCTCCTGCTTCAGGACCAAGATCAAACTTGGAAATTTCTGCATCATTTGGTCCTTGAAGAGGTAAAGAAGTCGCTCCTCCCCAGTGACCTCCATTTTGAGACTCCCTGCTGTCTAACACTGATGCTAGATTTTACTTTCCTTACCTGTAAAATGGGTCTAATAGTAGCATCCCATTAGACGCTACTAATGAGATGGGAGCCCCTCATGGATAACATCCCTCTTCCTTCCTCTTTAACTTATCCTTACACAATTCTTTGTTCACCAGAAATACACTGATCGCTCCCCACCAGCCCGCAGCTCTTTCCAGGTCTCCACCTCAAGGAGAGATGGAAGATCATGGATGCTTTTGCAAGGATAGAAAAGCGGTCTTCTGCCTCTACAGTCTTGCTCCTCCACGTGTGGTCCATGGACACACAATTTGGGTGGATCCTGGGAGCTTGTTAGAAAGGCACAATTTCATGCCTCCTTCTAGACCCACTGAGTCAGAACTCGAATTTTAACAAGATCTCAGAATGATTTAAAGTTTCCCATTAAAGTTTGAGAAACTTTAGTCTGCAGCACACTGGAGAACAATGCTCTGAAAGCTACTGTGTTCAGTCACTCAGTTGTGTCCGACTCTTTGTGACTGCATGATTGAACCCTGGTCTCTGGCATTGCAGGTGGATTCTTTACCATCTGAGCCACCAAGACTGAATAAATACTGGGAATTATTGGGGGGAACTGTGCCTGAAGTCAGGGACCTGGGCCGTCTTGCTACCCCATCCTCACCATCTTTGGCAGAGCTTGACACATTGTGAGTGAATGGATAAATGCATTAGTCATTCCCTCCACTCCATCCCTGTGTGACGCAGGCTCCAGACCCCACCGGGAAGCTACCCAGAGATCCAGCTGCCCTGGGAGGCTTTGAAGCCCCAGGCACAGGGGTTCTTCCCCTCACCTTGGTAACTCGGCAGGAGTCCTCCAGCTGAGTGATGATGGTCTGCACGCGGTCGTTCCCTGCCACCAGCATGGAGATGCAGTTACTCAGCTCAGTCTGGATGGGAGAGAGCGTGGGGTATCAGGAGAGAAGAGATAAAAAGTCTTAGGGCCTGCCCCCTGGGGAGTGGCAGCAAAACAGCACCCTCACTCCCCTCTCTGCTAGAAAGAGCTCCAAGTGCAGCTCAGGTCCAGAGCAGAGTCATTTTATAGGTGAGGCCCAGAGAGGGGAAGTGAGGTGCCCAAAATACACAGCACTGTGCTGGTCAAGGAGGGGCTTGTTTCTAGGGATGAAGGGGAACCAGAAATGAAATAGGTTGGAGAATTCTAGAAGAGAGAGATCAAGAAAAGAGAAGAAGGTAGGGAGGAAAGAGTACAGAAAATGGTGGTTGTTGTTTAGTCACTAAGTTGTGTCTGACTCTTTGAGACCTCTTGGACTGTAGCCCACCAGGCTCCGCTGTCCATTGGATTTCTCAGGCAAGAATACTGGAGTGGGTTGCCATTTCCTTCTCCAGGGGATCTTCACAACCCAGGGATCAAACCTGAGTCTCCTGCAGTGGCAGGCAGATTCTTTACCATCTGAGCCACCAGGGAAGCCTTATTTGAAGGGGAGCCACACCTTACTGCAGGTACAGGGTGGTGGGGCTCCCACAGGCCTAGAGACCCAGGGAGAGGGCTGCCTCCTACTGCAGGGGGAAATCTGGGGAGGGGTGACCAGCACAGGAGGAGGCATCGGGGGCCCAAATCACGCTGGGTTGCAGAAGTCATGTCCTGAGAGGGCCCTGGTGGCCTGGGCCTGATCTGGTCTCTCCCTCAGGACTGCACCCAGGTGCCCTCAAGAGACTCTAAGTATAACTCATGAGCTCAGCCACCTCCCCAAGGAAGGCAAGGGTGACTCTCCCCACAGCCCAGGAAGTCCCTCCAGGGGGACTATTCCTGAAAGGCCGGCTCAGCAGATCCACGGGGATCAAGTCCGCATCCTGAGTCATCTGTCCAGAGGGCTTGGGCTGGGGGTGGAAGCCGCTCAGGCCAGTACCTTCTGTCCCTGGAAGACACTCTGCAGTGGGGCCACCTCACAGGCCTTGTGGGCCCCAAACACTTTGCACATGGAGCAGGTGGGCACCTCGCAGGTGAGGCAGTAGATGTTGATTTTCTCGTCTTCATGCTCCTTGCACATGGGGTGGCTGCCCTTCTGCAGGGGCCGACTGAGGTGGAAAGGAGTCATTGGTCAAGATGTGCTGCCTCGAGGCCCTGTCTCCTCCCACAGACCCAAGAACTTCTACCCACCCGCCATGCCTATGACCCAAGCTCTCAGCGGTTAGCTATCCGAAATCCTTTTCTTTCCATCCTCTGAGGACCCAGGACCAGGAAGTCAATGACACCAGGAACCAGGATTCAAACTCCAGTGCTGGAGTCCACCCAGGCATGGCCAGTGCAGGCCATGGAAAAGGTCGTAGGAGCCCAGAGTCATTTTGAGAGGTTTTCGAGAAAAAGAAACTGGGTCCCAGAAAGGTGAATTGACTTGCCCAAGGTCGCCCAGCAAGTCAGGGCAGGGGAGGCTAAGGTTCATTTGCTCTAATTATAGTCCCCAGGCTCTTGGTGACAGCAGGCTGGGCTACCAGCAAAGCAATTTATACTCATGGCCTCACTGAATTCTATATTTAATCCACCAGACTGTAATCTCCATCAAAGCAGGGAAAGCTGCCTAGTCTCTTCAGCCCTGAATCTGCAGTGTACAGCGCTTGACACAGAGACGGTGGTGATGAGACACAGGGGGAAGGAATACATCAGTAGATGCCCGAGATGCCCGAGGGCCTGCCTCCTACTGCAGGGAAATCTGGGAGGGTGACCAGCACAGGAGGAGGCATCGGGGGCCCAAATCACGCTGGGTTGCAGAAGTCATGTCCTGAGAGGGCCCTGGTGGCCTGGGCCTGATCTGGTCTCTCCCTCAGGACTGCACCCAGGTGCCCTCAAGAGACTCTAAGTATAACTCATGAGCTCAGCCACCTCCCCAAGGAAGGCAAGGGTGACTCTCCCCACAGCCCAGGAAGTCCCTCCAGGGGGACTATTCCTGAAAGGCCGGCTCAGCAGATCCACGGGGATCAAGTCCGCATCCTGAGTCATCTGTCCAGAGGGCTTGGGCTGGGGGTGGAAGCCGCTCAGGCCAGTACCTTCTGTCCCTGGAAGACACTCTGCAGTGGGGCCACCTCACAGGCCTTGTGGGCCCCAAACACTTTGCACATGGAGCAGGTGGGCACCTCGCAGGTGAGGCAGTAGATGTTGATTTTCTCGTCTTCATGCTCCTTGCACATGGGGTGGCTGCCCTTCTGCAGGGGCCGACTGAGGTGGAAAGGAGTCATTGGTCAAGATGTGCTGCCTCGAGGCCCTGTCTCCTCCCACAGACCCAAGAACTTCTACCCACCCGCCATGCCTATGACCCAAGCTCTCAGCGGTTAGCTATCCGAAATCCTTTTCTTTCCATCCTCTGAGGACCCAGGACCAGGGAAGTCAATGACACCAGGAACCAGGATTCAAACTCCAGTGCTGGAGTCCACCCAGGCATGGCCAGTGCAGGCCATGGAAAAGGTCGTAGGAGCCCAGAGTCATTTTGAGAGGTTTTCGAGAAAAAGAAACTGGGTCCCAGAAAGGTGAATTGACTTGCCCAAGGTCGCCCAGCAAGTCAGGGCAGGGGAGGCTAAGGTTCATTTGCTCTAATTATAGTCCCCAGGCTCTTGGTGACAGCAGGCTGGGCTACCAGCAAAGCAATTTATACTCATGGCCTCACTGAATTCTATATTTAATCCACCAGACTGTAATCTCCATCAAAGCAGGGAAAGCTGCCTAGTCTCTTCAGCCCTGAATCTGCAGTGTACAGTGCTTGACACAGAGACGGTGGTGATTAGACACAGGTGGAAGGAATACATCAGTGAGCATGCCCTGAAGATGCCCTGAGGCTCAGAGAAGGAGGCGGTACGTGTGCTGCAAGTCACACAGCTGAAGCAGGGACAGCCAGGGCCATCCCGTGGCCCGGCACAAGCCCCGATTTCCAATCTAAGGGTCTTTCCAGGTCCAGAGTCACTTCTTTTTCTTTCTTCCTAAACACACATCTTAGGATGACTTTCTCCTTTTGTCTCTCTACTCGTAGGTCCTCTATGTTTCTCTCAGAGTCACTTCCTTTCTGAGATTCAGTGTTTTGGGTCTAGGTTTTACCACCCTAAGAGGGTTCAAGTCCAGATTGTTCTGCCACTTACTCACAGTAACCTTGGACAAGTGCTTTCACCTCTCTGAGCCCTGGTTTCATCCCAGAGCTGCTGGGATCATGGCAGGAGTTCTCTGTGATGCAGTGCCTGGCATGGAGCAGACCCTCAATAACTATCATCATCATTCAATTCTGGGGAAAGTCCTGGAAGGGGTCTTCCTAGGTCAACGCTAGGTGGGATACTATTTTGGCTCATTTTATCATTGTGATGATCATGATCAACAATACAATTGCATTTTTGTAGTGTTGATCTCTAGTGACATGAGAGGTAGTAGCAGTTAAGAATGTCTACTATGAGAATGTACACATGTATATGTATGGCCGAGCCCCTTTACTGTTTGCCCATGACTATCACAAAATTGTTAATTGGCTATATCTCAATACAAAATGTTTTTGGTGTTAAAAACAATTTTTTTATTAAAAAAAAAAGAAGAAAAATCCTATTAAAAAAAAAATCCCTACCATGTCTACCATAGAGTCAGTCAGACAGACTCTCTCTCAGCTTCGCCATTTCCTAGCTGAGCGGCCTCGGACAACCTCTGATCCTCTCAGAGCCTCCATTTCCTCATCAGAAAATGAGGGTAAAAATGGCTTAGAGGATTACTGTGAGAATTAAAATGGGATAATACATGGAAAATACTTAGTGCAGTGCCTGCATACAGTAGGTGCTCAATAAATACACTTGCTATCATTTACACTTCCCATCAACACCCACAAACGTTACTGTCCATTTCTGGAGGCAGAGGAAATGGAGACCTAGAGATTCACCCATGACCCTACAATGCATGAGTAACCGAGTCTGAGCTCCAGACAGTTCTCTGGTCAGAATGTTCTCAAACAAGAACTGGTCTGTCATCTTTTGGTTGGGGTAGGACGCTGCCTGCAGGCAGGTATTTGGTGGAGGTTTGGCCACACATATGGACTCATACACAAGGGCCATGAAGTCGGCAGCCGTCCTGATTTGTGAGGATCGCCTTGGTAGCTGTGTCTCCCCCTAGTTTTAGCCTCAACGTGGCAAAACCACCATCATGCACAAATTCTGCTCAAGAATGAGCAGCTGTTTCACAAACAGGGAGACTTGGACCTATGTGGGCAGGGCCGAGTCCCAGCAATTCTCCTTCTCAGCTGGGAAACTTCAGGTAACTGACTTTGCCTCTTTGAGCCTCCAGTCTCCTCATCTGTGAAATAAGAATGATGAAAGCGATAGAATTGTTGTGACGCAGCAGCAGGAAGCATTCCTGGTGGCAGGCACCATGGTTATCCTTATAGAGAAACTGACTGTGTTTTCACTGAGTGCCTTCTCGGTTTATCGGGGTCACTTATCTGGCTCCAGTGTCTCCTCTCCCTCTCTCTCTCTCTCTCACACACACACATCTCATCTTCACCCTGGTTTCTGTCTCAGTATCTTAATGTCTAGGTCCCTCCCATTCACTGGATGACACCGAGAGCCAGGGCTGGGGGATAAGATGAGCCTCTCTTCCTGCCTGGGGAAGAGGGAGGTGGCTCTCTAGGCTGATGAGCCTAGTAGCTGTTCCAGCTAGGGGACTGGATCCTGAGCAGATGAAGGAAGACGGGTCCCAAAAAACTGGGCTCAGAGGAAGGGCTGGGGAAGGGGGATGGCTCCCAGCTGGAAGGAGCACTGACCTGGAGCATTCCTGTTTGTAGATGTCAATGATGTTCTCCACCAGCAGGTTCCTCTGCAACCCATACACTCCGTGGCGGTCCATGATCACTTCATGGCGGCAGGAGGGGCATCGGAAACGGCCTCCCGACATGGCTGCCGAACCAACCCGGCTGGTCCAGTAGGGATTGGCAGCCTGCCAGAGACAAGGGCAGAGGTGAGAGCTAGTCTCTCTCCTCAGTCCCTTCCCTTTCTGACCTCCGACTAGCCTCCCCTTTGCTCACCCCAAGCCTTCTCATCAAACCACATGACTTAAAGCTTCCCATCCTAACATGAGAGAACCAGCCCACTAACACAGGGAGTACCTAAGAAGCAACTAAGCAATCAAGAGGTTTGGAGGTCAGCAGACCTAGGTTTAAGCCACAGTAATTCTCTGAATGACATTGGGTGAACGACCTTTTCTCTTCGAGCCTCAGTTTATCCTCAACGTGGCAAAACCACCATCATGCACAAATTCTGCTCAAGAATGAGCAGCTGTTTCACAAACAGGGAGACTTGGACCTATGTGGGCAGGGCCGAGTCCCAGCAATTCTCCTTCTCAGCTGGGAAACTTCAGGTAACTGACTTTGCCTCTTTGAGCCTCCAGTCTCCTCATCTGTGAAATAAGAATGATGAAAGCGATAGAATTGTTGTGACGCAGCAGCAGGAAGCATTCCTGGTGGCAGGCACCATGGTTATCCTTATAGAGAAACTGACTGTGTTTTCACTGAGTGCCTTCTCGGTTTATCGGGGTCACTTAGCTGGCTCCAGTGTCTCCCTCTCCCTCTCTCTCTCTCTCTCTCACACACACACATCTCATCTTCACCCTGGTTTCTGTCTCAGTATCTTAATGTCTAGGTCCCCTCCCATTCACTGGATGACACCGAGAGCCAGGGCTGGGGGATAAGATGAGCCTCTCTTCCTGCCTGGGGAAGAGGGAGGTGGCTCTCTAGGCTGATGAGCCTAGTAGCTGTTCCAGCTAGGGGACTGGATCCTGAGCAGATGAAGGAAGACGGGTCCCAAAAAACTGGGCTCAGAGGAAGGGCTGGGGAAGGGGGATGGCTCCCAGCTGGAAGGAGCACTGACCTGGAGCATTCCTGTTTGTAGATGTCAATGATGTTCTCCACCAGCAGGTTCCTCTGCAACCCATACACTCCGTGGCGGTCCATGATCACTTCATGGCGGCAGGAGGGCATCGGAAACGGCCTCCCGACATGGCTGCCGAACCAACCCGGCTGGTCCAGTAGGGATTGGCAGCCTGCCAGAGACAAGGGCAGAGGTGAGAGCTAGTCTCTCTCCTCAGTCCCTTCCCTTTCTGACCTCCGACTAGCCTCCCCTTTGCTCACCCCAAGCCTTCTCATCAAACCACATGACTTAAAGCTTCCCATCCTAACATGAGAGAACCAGCCCACTAACACAGGGAGTACCTAAGAAGCAACTAAGCAATCAAGAGGTTTGGAGGTCAGCAGACCTAGGTTTAAGCCACAGTAATTCTCTGAATGACATTGGGTGAACGACCTTTTCTCTTCGAGCCTCAGTTTATCCATTCATGAAATGGGCATATAATTAGAGCCAGCTCCTAGGGCTGCTACTTGAAGAAAAGATAGTAAAAGAACATTTTTTAAATGTTTCTGGGGAACTCGGAGGCCTGTCTCCCAGACAGGCTGGACAGACGTCCATTCTTTTCTTAAGGAAATGAAGCCCCTCCTGCTCTCCATTATAGGAAACTGTTTCAAAGGGGAAGACGCCTCTACTGTCCAGTGCCTCTCAGCCACCCTCCTGCTAAAGGTCTGGGCCCCCTGCCACCTCGGAGCTGGCTTCAGCCCCTGGGGTCTGGTTTCTCTCTCCTTTCTGCCTGCCTTCTCCCACTTATCACTTGAGGCATTTGACTCCTGATTGGAGAGTCAACTGCTGTGCTCAGGACAGGGGTGGGGTAGCTGCAGGCAGGGTGGAGAGGGGACGGATGCGTCATGGAGAAGGAATGGGGCAGCCAGAGCCGCCGCCCCAGCCCCCTCGACCTCGTCCAGAGATGTCTGCAAGGGTTCACTTCAGAGGGGGAGAAAAACAACCCCAGTGTGAAAGGATTCCCGGCTAAGAGAAGTTTTCTTTCAGCTTGCATCACATGAAAACGGAGTGGCTACCTGGGGCCCCAGTTCTGGGCAAGGCCCAGCACTGACCTGGAAGATGTCGTTGGCACACTTCCGGCAGAGGTTGTGCTGACAGGGCAGGATGACCACGGGCTTGGTGAACACCTCCAGGCAGATGGGGCAGATCAGCTGCTTCTCCAGGTTCTCCATGGGGTTTCCATCCTGGATCAGGCTCGATTTATAATCCATATTGTCCTGGGGACAGACGTGGAGACCCACCTGGCTGCCTTCTTCACCTGCCTTGCTCTAAAGAGACCTGGGGCCTTGCCTTTGTCACAGAGAACCTGCCCAGAGCCTCTTTGCCTTCCTCTCCCAGCGCCTGAATTCTGCCTTGGTCTGAGGCCCCTCTGATATTTATAGCTGGCCCCTGGTCACATGAGCCCCAAGAAGGGACCAGCTGAGCATTCCGATGCCAAGTGGCTGGCGAAGCTTGAGTGTCCTCCAGACCTGAAAGACCAGCCCTCTCAAATCACATGTAAGGGTGAGCAGTCGCTGTTCCCTTGAGATGGGGGTCGTAAACAAGAACAGCTTGTTCATGGGCAGGCTTGGGGCAGGACTAGGTACCTAGCGTTTCCTCCAATCATTAGTCTCCTCTCACAGCGGGCTGGTAAGGAGGGAGGGGGCACTGGGATTTGTGGGGTTAACAGCCAGTGCCCTCTCGCTGACCTACATAGGTCCATCTCCTTGTTAGCTCCCCAGTGAGGCCTACCCCCAAGCATAGCATGTTGCTAAAGACCCTGAAATGTCCCCGATCTGGGCTAGACCATCCCTCCATCCTTTGGTCACTAATTCCACTTTTTGTTTGTTTGTTTGTTTGGGCCACATGTAGGATCTTACTTCCTCAACCAGGGATCAAACCCACACCCCTTGCAGTGGAAGCATAGTCTTAGCCACTGGATGCCAGGAAAGTCCCTAATTTCACTTTGATCCTGAAAGAGCTTCTTTGGGACAGAGTCTAGTTCCCTTGTTTTATAGATTTTGACACTGAGGTCTAAGAATGAAAGGACCTTATTCAAAGTTGTTCAGAAAGTAAGTGGCAAAGCCACGAATCTTATTCATTCATCAGACATTGAGCAACTACACAACAACAATCTATGCAACAGACAATAAGGTGACAGATAAGTGAGTAATTTTTTCTCCTGCCCAGAGAAACTCACAGCCTTGGGCAGGAGACAGGCACAAATGACTATCATGTAGTGCCCTACCGACCCACTTAGACATTATCCAGATGTTCCCCTTTGCTTTCTGCACAAAATTAAATTTTCTCCACGTCCTTCTGAACCATCTTCCATGTTGGCTGGTAGAAGTCATTGTTGTTAAGTGGCTTTGTCAAGTCTGACTCTTTGCAATGCCATGAACTGCAGCACGCCAAGTTCAAAATGGAGACCCACCTGGCTGCCTTCTTCACCTGCCTTGCTCTAAAGAGACCTGGGGCCTTGCCTTTGTCACAGAGAACCTGCCCAGAGCCTCTTTGCCTTCCTCTCCCAGCGCCTGAATTCTGCCTTGGTCTGAGGCCCCTCTGATATTTATAGCTGGCCCCTGGTCACATGAGCCCCAAGAAGGGACCAGCTGAGCATTCCGATGCCAAGTGGCTGGCGAAGCTTGAGTGTCCTCCAGACCTGAAAGACCAGCCCTCTCAAATCACATGTAAGGGTGAGCAGTCGCTGTTCCCTTGAGATGGGGGTCGTAAACAAGAACAGCTTGTTCATGGGCAGGCTTGGGGCAGGACTAGGTACCTAGCGTTTCCTCCAATCATTAGTCTCCTCTCACAGCGGGCTGGTAAGGAGGGAGGGGGCACTGGGATTTGTGGGGTTAACAGCCAGTGCCCTCTCGCTGACCTACATAGGTCCATCTCCTTGTTAGCTCCCCAGTGAGGCCTACCCCCAAGCATAGCATGTTGCTAAAGACCCTGAAATGTCCCCGATCTGGGCTAGACCATCCCTCCATCCTTTGGTCACTAATTCCACTTTTTGTTTGTTTGTTTGTTTGGGCCACATGTAGGATCTTACTTCCTCAACCAGGGATCAAACCCACACCCCTTGCAGTGGAAGCATAGTCTTAGCCACTGGATGCCAGGAAAGTCCCTAATTTCACTTTGATCCTGAAAGAGCTTCTTTGGGACAGAGTCTAGTTCCCTTGTTTTATAGATTTTGACACTGAGGTCTAAGAATGAAAGGACCTTATTCAAAGTTGTTCAGAAAGTAAGTGGCAAAGCCACGAATCTTATTCATTCATCAGACATTGAGCAACTACACAACAACAATCTATGCAACAGACAATAAGGTGACAGATAAGTGAGTAATTTTTTCTCCTGCCCAGAGAAACTCACAGCCTTGGGCAGGAGACAGGCACAAATGACTATCATGTAGTGCCCTACCGACCCACTTAGACATTATCCAGATGTTCCCCTTTGCTTTCTGCACAAAATTAAATTTTCTCCACGTCCTTCTGAACCATCTTCCATGTTGGCTGGTAGAAGTCATTGTTGTTAAGTGGCTTTGTCAAGTCTGACTCTTTGCAATGCCATGAACTGCAGCACGCCAAGTTTCCTATCCTTCACCATCTCCCAGAGCTCACTCAAACATATGTCCATTGAGTCGGAGATGTCCTCCAACCATCTCATCCTCTGTTGTCCCCTTCTCCTCCTGCCCTTAATCCTACCTAATATCAGGGTCTTTTCCAATGAGTCAGCTCTTTGCATCACATGACCAAATTATTGGAGCTTCAGCTTTAGCATCAATCCTTCCAATGGATATTCAGGGTTGGTTTCCTTTAGGATTAACTGGTATGATCTCCTTGCTGCCTAAGGACCTCTCAAGCGTCTTCTCCAGAGCCACAGTTTAAAGTCACTCGAGTGGTTCCAATGACTATCTTTAAGGCAGAATGTCATGCAAAGGGACATTGGTATAAGGTGCTGGGGGCGAGAGTGGGAGCAGTAACATCAGGCCTCAGGATGAGCCTAAGAGGAGAGGTTCTAGAACCTACAGGAGGATTTTCCAGGATCTCGCAAAGAGTGGCAGGAGAGTAAGTTTCATGACCTCAGCCTGGAGAGGAGTTGTTGGCTGGAATTCTGAGATAAGACCTAGTGAGTAATAAGGGCAGAGGAGCTGACCTTGGGAAGGGGAGGGAATGAGAAGGAGAAGAGAAGAGGGGCGACCTCTCACAGAAAGAGGAGACCTAGAGGCCAATGAGTGGGCCATTTTTAAATATATCCTTTTTAAAATATTTGTTTACACACTTGCCTGTGCCACGTCATAGTTGAAGCATGTGGGATCCAGTTCCCTGACCAGGGATCCACTGGGGGCGCCCTGCATAGGAAGCCCAGAATCCCAAGCACTGGAGCACCAGGAATCCCAAATGGGGGCAAAGCCACGAATCTTATTCATTCATCAGACATTGAGCAACTACACAACAACAATCTATGCAACAGACAATAAGGTGACAGATAAGTGAGTAATTTTTTCTCCTGCCCAGAGAAACTCACAGCCTTGGGCAGGAGACAGGCACAAATGACTATCATGTAGTGCCCTACCGACCCATAGACATTATCCAGATGTTCCCTTTGCTTTCTGCACAAAATTAAATTTTCTCCACGTCCTTCTGAACCATCTTCCATGTTGGCTGGTAGAAGTCATTGTTGTTAAGTGGCTTTGTCAAGTCTGACTCTTTGCAATGCCATGAACTGCAGCACGCCAAGTTTCCTATCCTTCACCATCTCCCAGAGCTCACTCAAACATATGTCCATTGAGTCGGAGATGTCCTCCAACCATCTCATCCTCTGTTGTCCCCTTCTCCTCCTGCCCTTAATCCTACCTAATATCAGGGTCTTTTCCAATGAGTCAGCTCTTTGCATCACATGACCAAATTATTGGAGCTTCAGCTTTAGCATCAATCCTTCCAATGGATATTCAGGGTTGGTTTCCTTTAGGATTAACTGGTATGATCTCCTTGCTGCCTAAGGACCTCTCAAGCGTCTTCTCCAGAGCCACAGTTTAAAGTCACTCGAGTGGTTCCAATGACTATCTTTAAGGCAGAATGTCATGCAAAGGGACATTGGTATAAGGTGCTGGGGGCGAGAGTGGGAGCAGTAACATCAGGCCTCAGGATGAGCCTAAGAGGAGAGGTTCTAGAACCTACAGGAGGATTTTCCAGGATCTCGCAAAGAGTGGCAGGAGAGTAAGTTTCATGACCTCAGCCTGGAGAGGAGTTGTTGGCTGGAATTCTGAGATAAGACCTAGTGAGTAATAAGGGCAGAGGAGCTGACCTTGGGAAGGGGAGGGAATGAGAAGGAGAAGAGAAGAGGGGCGACCTCTCACAGAAAGAGGAGACCTAGAGGCCAATGAGTGGGCCATTTTTAAATATATCCTTTTTAAAATATTTGTTTACACACTTGCCTGTGCCACGTCATAGTTGAAGCATGTGGGATCCAGTTCCCTGACCAGGGATCCACTGGGGGCGCCCTGCATAGGAAGCCCAGAATCCCAAGCACTGGAGCACCAGGCAAGTCCCAAGAATGGGCAATTTCAAGGAGGCTGAGGTCTCCTCAAAATGTCAATGGCTAGTTTTTGCTGAGCACCTACTGTGGGCTGGGCACTGGGCTAAGCCGTTCAGGCATGGTATTTCATTTCACAACAGCCAACAACAGAAGAACTATTGTATCCATTCCTCAGACGAGGACACGCAGGCACAGAAAAGTAAAGTAACCTGTAGAAAGTCACACAGCTTGCATGAAGGAACCCTTGGACAAAGCCCAGGTATGTTTGACTCAGGAGCGCAAGCTTCTCATGTCTCTACTTGAACTGCAGGTCATTCCTGCCAGGCCAACCGGAATAGGATGAGGGCTGAAAAGAGGCTGTCCTTTTTTCCTCACTTGGTTTTGTTCAAGCATAAGGTAGCACTGTTCTCCAGAAAGCACTCTTCACCACGCAGGAGACGCAGCCTTAAGCCTGTCGTGCCATCCCCTTCTCCTTTTCTAAGTGACTTAGTTATGGCCAGGGAGGCCCACGGGCATGGGGGTGGATTAAAGATAAAGGATTTCCTCCCTGATAAAGAGTAAAGTGCAAGAAGAAAGCTTCATGGCTGCCTTTGAATGACGGTTATGAAGGGGCAAGTCTGAAAAGGAAATCAACGCCCTGAGTAAAGCAGAGAGAAACTGCAGACAGCACTGGCTGGGGTCACTGCAGCCATCACTGTGCTGCCAGCTTACCCGCCCTGGCACTGCCCTCTCAGATGGGAGAGAACAGACGTCGTGACAGTGTAATGGATGTGGAGCACTCTGCATTCATTTCAGCTCCCATATGCCAGAGTCTCAAACCTCTAATTTCAGTTTAGATTCCTCTCTTCCTGAAGCTGAAGATTTGTTGGAGATCTTTACTGGGATAGCCCAATAATACCCCCTCCAACTCACCATACCCTACACAGAACACACCATCTTCCTGCCCACCCGCCACCCAGCTCCTGCTTCTGTTTCCCTTTGTCTCATATCTCAGCGAATGGCACTCCCATCCAGCCATTTGCTGAGAGCCACCCTAGGGCTCCTCCTTTCTTCCCACTGCATGTCTGGTCAATCTCCGCATGAAACGTGGGTCCCCTTCACACCTCACCATCTGTGTGTCTGCTCTCCCTCTGGACTTAGGAGACTCCGAGGGCAGAGACTGTCTCAATTTGTCTCTGTACCTGCAACACCTGACATATAGTAGACACAAAGCAAATGTTCTTTAAATGAGCGGATGAATGAATGTAAGAGTTAAACATAGAAGCAGCGGGGTTGCTGTCAAACTTGGGGGAGACGGGGGAACTTGAGCATGTTTTCCTTGGGCTGAGATGGTGCCTGCATACAGTGGAGATGGAGGATAGAGTAGGTGTAATAAATTCTCAAGCCTTGGGAAAGCACTCCCCACTTGCCAATGCAGGGGACACTGGTTGAATCCCTTGTCCAGGAAGATTCCACCTGCCAAAAATTAACTAAGCCCTGTGCCACAGCTACTGAGCCCATGGCCTAGAATCCATGAGCTGCAACTACTGAAGCTTGCACACTCTAGAGAGCCAGCACTTCGCCACAAGGGAAGCCACTGCAATGAGAAGTCTGATCGCCCAAACTAGAGAAAGCCCATGCGAGGCAGCAAAGGCCAGCACAACCCCAAACAATAAATAAATAAATAATAATAATGTCTTGGGAAAGAGAGGGACATGTCAACCTTTGAGTCGGGAGAATAGGAGAGAGGAACGGATGGAAGTTAAAATCAGAGATTTGAGAAATGGAAAGAAATGTGCTCACATCAATGACCTCCGTCAATCGAAAGATAGATGAGACTACCTTCTGAGGCTGAGGCAGAGGGAAGAGTACCACGAACATGTGGTTGGAAAGGTTTGGACCAGCCATTGTAATACACAGGAGGAAGTGCCCTAGAGAGGGGCGCGAGGACTGTCTGGGACAGAAGAGCCCCGCTGTTTCCGGCACAGACTTGCCATGTGAGAGGAGCCATTCACAGGGCTCTGCTGACTTTCTCCAGCCACACTTGGCAGTCCAGGTGCAAAAGCCAGGCAAACAGACAGTGGGATCGACTCCAGCCTGGGAGTTGGCCAGGCCAGCACTGCTGAAAGTCAAGGGGTGAGAAAAGGAAATTCCCACATGGGCCATGCTGGGCCGCAACACATGCCTTGTCATTTAATCCTCACAACAGTCCTGCAAGGGAGTTATTTTGATCTTTGTTTTTCCCAGGAAGAAATGAGACAGAGAGAGGTAACTGGTTTGTCTCTGTACCTGCAACACCTGACATATAGTAGACACAAAGCAAATGTTCTTTAAATGAGCGGATGAATGAATGTAAGAGTTAAACATAGAAGCAGCGGGGTTGCTGTCAAACTTGGGGGAGACGGGGGAACTTGAGCATGTTTTCCTTGGGCTGAGATGGTGCCTGCATACAGTGGAGATGGAGGATAGAGTAGGTGTAATAAATTCTCAAGCCTTGGGAAAGCACTCCCCACTTGCCAATGCAGGGGACACTGGTTGAATCCCTTGTCCAGGAAGATTCCACCTGCCAAAAATTAACTAAGCCCTGTGCCACAGCTACTGAGCCCATGGCCTAGAATCCATGAGCTGCAACTACTGAAGCTTGCACACTCTAGAGAGCCAGCACTTCGCCACAAGGGAAGCCACTGCAATGAGAAGTCTGATCGCCCAAACTAGAGAAAGCCCATGCGAGGCAGCAAAGGCCAGCACAACCCCAAACAATAAATAAATAAATAATAATAATGTCTTGGGAAAGAGAGGACATGTCAACCTTTGAGTCGGGAGAATAGGAGAGAGGAACGGATGGAAGTTAAAATCAGAGATTTGAGAAATGGAAAGAAATGTGCTCACATCAATGACCTCCGTCAATCGAAAGATAGATGAGACTACCTTCTGAGGCTGAGGCAGAGGGAAGAGTACCACGAACATGTGGTTGGAAAGGTTTGGACCAGCCATTGTAATACACAGGAGGAAGTGCCCTAGAGAGGGGCGCGAGGACTGTCTGGGACAGAAGAGCCCCGCTGTTTCCGGCACAGACTTGCCATGTGAGAGGAGCCATTCACAGGGCTCTGCTGACTTTCTCCAGCCACACTTGGCAGTCCAGGTGCAAAAGCCAGGCAAACAGACAGTGGGATCGACTCCAGCCTGGGAGTTGGCCAGGCCAGCACTGCTGAAAGTCAAGGGGTGAGAAAAGGAAATTCCCACATGGGCCATGCTGGGCCGCAACACATGCCTTGTCATTTAATCCTCACAACAGTCCTGCAAGGGAGTTATTTTGATCTTTGTTTTTCCCAGGAAGAAATGAGACAGAGAGAGGTAACTGGTTTGACCAAAGTCACACAGCCACAAGAAGTAGAGCCGAGCTAGGGTTCACTTCCAACGTAGCCTGACTCTCAAATCTCTGTTCCTGATATTGAAGCACTTACCTAGTGCTTATTGTAAGCCAGACACTGTGCTATGCCCTTTTCATCCACCCTTCTCGTTCAGTTTTCAGAATCACTCAGTGAGGGAATTCCCTGACGGTCCAATGGTCGGGACTCTGAGCCTTCGCTGCCAGGGCCTGGGTTCAATCCCTGGTAGGGGAACTAAGATCCCACACATTGTGTTGTGCAGTCAAATAAACAACACAGTCTTTGAAAAAAAAAATAACAGTGAGGCAGGGATCATGATTTTCCATGTTTTGCAGCTGAGTTACAGAGGGAGATTAAGTCACTTGGCCAAGTCTCCCAGCTCCTGAGGGGCAGAGCCAGCATCAGAAGAAGTCACAAACCAGCATCATTACCAGTGATTAGAACATGCCTGGAGCTATGGACAGACCGCAGACAAGCGGCGCCTCAGCCCAGAGCTCTTAACTACGACATTGTACTGCTTCTCTCTTTGCACGTCTCTGACATCTTCGTTTTTGTTTCTTACTGAAAATTCCAAACATACAGAAGAGGAATATTTTAAAGCCAGTCTTAGTTATCAAGTCATTTCATCCATAAATACTTGGTAACCATAAAGATAGATGAGACTACCTTCTGAGGCTGAGGCAGAGGGAAGAGTACCACGAACATGTGGTTGGAAAGGTTTGGACCAGCCATTGTAATACACAGGAGGAAGTGCCTGACCCTCACGGGCCCTGTTTCCGGCACAGACTTGCCATGTGAGAGGAGCCATTCACAGGGCTCTGCTGACTTTCTCCAGCCACACTTGGCAGTCCAGGTGCAAAAGCCAGGCAAACAGACAGTGGGATCGACTCCAGCCTGGGAGTTGGCCAGGCCAGCACTGCTGAAAGTCAAGGGGTGAGAAAAGGAAATTCCCACATGGGCCATGCTGGGCCGCAACACATGCCTTGTCATTTAATCCTCACAACAGTCCTGCAAGGGAGTTATTTTGATCTTTGTTTTTCCCAGGAAGAAATGAGACAGAGAGAGGTAACTGGTTTGACCAAAGTCACACAGCCACAAGAAGTAGAGCCGAGCTAGGGTTCACTTCCAACGTAGCCTGACTCTCAAATCTCTGTTCCTGATATTGAAGCACTTACCTAGTGCTTATTGTAAGCCAGACACTGTGCTATGCCCTTTTCATCCACCCTTCTCGTTCAGTTTTCAGAATCACTCAGTGAGGGAATTCCCTGACGGTCCAATGGTCGGGACTCTGAGCCTTCGCTGCCAGGGCCTGGGTTCAATCCCTGGTAGGGGAACTAAGATCCCACACATTGTGTTGTGCAGTCAAATAAACAACACAGTCTTTGAAAAAAAAAATAACAGTGAGGCAGGGATCATGATTTTCCATGTTTTGCAGCTGAGTTACAGAGGGAGATTAAGTCACTTGGCCAAGTCTCCCAGCTCCTGAGGGGCAGAGCCAGCATCAGAAGAAGTCACAAACCAGCATCATTACCAGTGATTAGAACATGCCTGGAGCTATGGACAGACCGCAGACAAGCGGCGCCTCTCAGCCCAGAGCTCTTAACTACGACATTGTACTGCTTCTCTCTTTGCACGTCTCTGACATCTTCGTTTTTGTTTCTTACTGAAAATTCCAAACATACAGAAGAGGAATATTTTAAAGCCAGTCTTAGTTATCAAGTCATTTCATCCATAAATACTTCGGTAACCATTTCTACCGAGGATTTCTTTTTTACATAATCACATGCTGTTCTTACAGCAAAAATAACAAAAATAAAAAATTTTTTCCCACGATTTATTTATTTATTAATATACATTTATTTATTTGGTTGTGCTGGGTCTTAGTTGCAGCATGCGGGATCTAGTTCCCTGATCAGGGACTGGACCTAGGCCCCCTGCACTTAGAACTCTTGAGTCTCAGCCGCTGGACCATCAGGGAAGTCCCCACAATTTATTTTTTTAATTAAAAACATTTTAACACCAAAAACATTTTGTATGGGAGTATAGCCAATTAACAATTTTGTGATAGTTTCAGGCAAAAATTTTTTCATATTATCTAAATCCCAGACCACTCTCAGACGCTGCTGATTGTCTCAAATGTCTTCGAGTTTGTCATATCAGATCCAAATAAGGTCTTACGCGTGGCATTTTGTTGTTTTTGTCCCATTTAATCTCTTTTCAACTGTAACAATCGCCTTCTCTACCATTCTTTGTGGTTCTTCTTTTGACACATCAGGAACTGAAGTTCAGAGATGTTAAGTGGCTTACAGAAGGTCACCCAGCTAAAAGCCAAACTTCTCAATCAGGACTGCCCCCAAAGTCTATGTTATTAGCAGAAGGTGCCTTACTGCCAGAGAGGGTTCCAACTTCAGTGGCAGAAGAGTCAGCCAAAGCAGCAGGAAGAATGGTCTGGGCCTGACAAGGAAAAGGCAGAGATGGAAGGTGATAGCACTAAAAACACTAGTTTTAATTTTTGATCAATTCAGTCCTTTGAAGGGGCTGGGCTCCGTGACACAGTCCTAACCACAACTACAAGTAGGTCGTACTTATCCCCATTGTACAGATGAGGAAACTGAGGCACAGCATAGCATATGAAGTCGCCACAAGTCCCACAGCTAGTGTAGGCAGAGCTGGAATAGGGCAATTTAACCTCAAGGTCTGTGCTCTTTTTGAGCGTCACTAAAGAGGGGACTTTTCAGAAACCTGAGAATTTGAGGTCTTTTGGTTAGGGGAGAGAATGCTGGCCTGGGAGCCAGACACCTGGGCTCCAGCTCTGCCAGAGACAAGCAATGTGATGCCCAGTCAGCCAGATCCACCTCCAGTATCTTCATCTGCCAAACAGACTGACCATAAGAGATGATCTCTGAAGGTGCTTGCTCCTCCCCAGGGGTGGGGCTCTCAGAGGAGCCCTTCCCGGGATGGATGACGCAGGCCCAGGGACAGTGATGCTGAAGAGGAAACCACCCTCCATCTCTCCTTTCATTTCCACATACCTCGGGCTTGCTTAGATGTTTGCGTGGCACGTCATAGGGCAGATCCTTTCCACGTGTGCGGCACGTGCTGTTCTCCCTGCAGCCCCCATGACTTTCCCTAGAGGGTGGGGTGTGCCCTGCCTCTTCCTCTGGATTTCCCCTCGAGCCTAGGTGGTACCTGGAGTACCCTCAGAAAGGATGTGGTGGGTGTGGTGTGGGTAACTGTTTTTCTTAGATTGAGATCCCTGTCACATGCTTGGATGTCATCCTCGTTGAAGAGTCATCCCAGATCACAGGATCAGACAAATAGGTCATTGGAGCAGAAGCTAAAGCCAAAGCGGTTGACAGAGGCAGGTCCGTGCGGTCTAGGGCGTGACATGGTGCCCCATGTGCCCGGGCAAAGCTCACCGGGCCTGGCCCACATGCCACGGAAGGGCAGCAGAACACCACTCAGTGCTGGACGCCCTCGAGGCCTCTTCCCTCTGTCCCCAGATCCAAAGGACCATGTGGGCAGCTACAAGGGCTCTGAGGAGTGGGTAAAATCTTGACAAAGGGCTGACCCAGGGAACACGGGTGCCAGTGAGATCTTGATGGACTTCGACATAAATGATCCTGAACTCAAGTATCAAAAGTGCTTTATAAACAGTGAGATGCAATAAACCCTTACTGTCAGGCCCTGAGAGTGCAGAGCAGCAAGGAAGAGGCTGCTAGGCACTAAAGGAACTGGGTTCAAGTTCAGGCTCCTCTACATATCAGTTTTGCTACTTTGAGCAGGTTATTTAACCTCTGGGCCTCAGTTTTCTCATCTGTAAAATGAGAAACAGACAGAGTAACTAATCAAACTGATCATATGGATCATAGCCTTGTCCATCCCAAAGAAACCATGAGCCGTGTAGGGCCACCCAAGACAGACGAGTCACGGTGGAGAATTCTGACAAAATGTGATCAACTGGAGAAGGGAAAAGCAAACCACTTCAGTATTCTCGTCTTGAGAACCCCATGAACAGTATGAAAAGACAAGAAGGTGTGTCTGGTAGTGAAGTAAAGTCTGATGCAGCAAAGAACCTGGAATGTTAGGTCCATGAATCAAGGTAAATTGGAAGTGGTCAAACAGGAGGTGGCGGGGTTTCCCTGGTAGCTCAGTGGTAAAGAGTTTACCTGCCAGTGCCGGAGACAGGGGTTTGATCCCTGATCTGGGAAGATCCCACATGCTGTGCAGCAACTAAGGCAGTACTTGGATGCAGTCTCAATAATGACGGAATGATCTTGGTTCATTTTCAAGGCAAACCATTCAATAAGTAATCCAAGTCTATGCCCCAATCTCTAATGCTGAAGAAACTGAAGCTGAATGGTTCTATGAAGGCTGACAAGATCTTCTAGAACTAACACCAAAAAAAAGATGTCCTTTTCATCACTGGAGACTGGAATGCAAAAGCCAAAGCGGTTGACAGAGGCAGGTCCGTGCGGTCTAGGGCGTGACATGGTGCCCCATGTGCCCGGGCAAAGCTCACCGGGCCTGGCCCACATGCCACGGAAGGGCAGCAGAACACCACTCAGTGCTGGACGCCCTCGAGGCCTCTTCCCTCTGTCCCCAGATCCAAAGGACCATGTGGGCAGCTACAAGGGCTCTGAGGAGTGGGTAAAATCTTGACAAAGGGCTGACCCAGGGAACACGGGTGCCAGTGAGATCTTGATGGACTTCGACATAAATGATCCTGAACTCAAGTATCAAAAGTGCTTTATAAACAGTGAGATGCAATAAACCCTTACTGTCAGGCCCTGAGAGTGCAGAGCAGCAAGGAAGAGGCTGCTAGGCACTAAAGGAACTGGGTTCAAGTTCAGGCTCCTCTACATATCAGTTTTGCTACTTTGAGCAGGTTATTTAACCTCTGGGCCTCAGTTTTCTCATCTGTAAAATGAGAAACAGACAGAGTAACTAATCAAACTGATCATATGGATCATAGCCTTGTCCATCCCAAAGAAACCATGAGCCGTGTAGGGCCACCCAAGACAGACGAGTCACGGTGGAGAATTCTGACAAAATGTGATCAACTGGAGAAGGGAAAAGCAAACCACTTCAGTATTCTCGTCTTGAGAACCCCATGAACAGTATGAAAAGACAAGAAGGTGTGTCTGGTAGTGAAGTAAAGTCTGATGCAGCAAAGAACCTGGAATGTTAGGTCCATGAATCAAGGTAAATTGGAAGTGGTCAAACAGGAGGTGGCGGGGTTTCCCTGGTAGCTCAGTGGTAAAGAGTTTACCTGCCAGTGCCGGAGACAGGGGTTTGATCCCTGATCTGGGAAGATCCCACATGCTGTGCAGCAACTAAGGCAGTACTTGGATGCAGTCTCAATAATGACGGAATGATCTTGGTTCATTTTCAAGGCAAACCATTCAATAAGTAATCCAAGTCTATGCCCCAATCTCTAATGCTGAAGAAACTGAAGCTGAATGGTTCTATGAAGGCTGACAAGATCTTCTAGAACTAACACCAAAAAAAAGATGTCCTTTTCATCACTGGAGACTGGAATGCAAAAGTAGGAAGTCAAGAGATACCTGGAGTAACAGGCACATTTGGCCTTGAAGTATAAAATGAAGCAGGGCAAAGGCAAACAGAGTTTTGCCAAGAGAATGCACCAGCGAACATCCTCTTCCAACAACACAAGAGATGACTCTACACATGTACATCACCAGATGGTCAATACTGAAATCAGATTGATTATATTCTTTGCAGCTGTAGATGGAGAAGCTTTATACAGTCAGCAAAAACAAGACCTAGATCTGAGTTCATTTCAAAATTCAGACTTAAATTGGAGAAAGTAGGGAATACCACTGAAGAAGAAAACAGAGGCTTGTGCTCAATAATCATTACCTATAAAGTTCCTTTTGCCTCCATGAAGTATGTCTGTGGTGCTGAAATCATTGTTCTGATAAGGTCCGAATGCTCTGTTTCTGATTCTGTAGGTCATTAATCTTACCTGTAGCCCCTAGTAACTCCTATGCTCTGTAACTGTAACCCCTAACAACTCCTGCATTCTGTAGCTGCTGATTTTAATGTACCCAATCAAAGATCACCAACTGTACCTGCATATGTTAATCCTATAAAAGAAGAGCTCACTCTGTGCCCAGGGCCCAGAATCTCTGAGCACTAGCTCGTCTGGGATGGCCGGCTTAATAAACCTGAGTTCTCCAACCCTCTGAGTGTGGTGCTTGGTTTCCCAACAGTCTGATGTCTCCAACACCACCAGGCCATTCAGGTATGACCTAAATCAAATCCCTTACGATTTTACAGTGGCCAGATGAGCATGGCTATCAGGGTTTTTACTAGTGGTAAAGAGTTTACCTGCCAGTGCCGGAGACAGGGTTTGATCCTGATCTGGGAAGATCCCACATGCTGTGCAGCAACTAAGGCAGTACTTGGATGCAGTCTCAATAATGACGGAATGATCTTGGTTCATTTTCAAGGCAAACCATTCAATAAGTAATCCAAGTCTATGCCCCAATCTCTAATGCTGAAGAAACTGAAGCTGAATGGTTCTATGAAGGCTGACAAGATCTTCTAGAACTAACACCAAAAAGATGTCCTTTTCATCACTGGAGACTGGAATGCAAAAGTAGGAAGTCAAGAGATACCTGGAGTAACAGGCACATTTGGCCTTGAAGTATAAAATGAAGCAGGGCAAAGGCAAACAGAGTTTTGCCAAGAGAATGCACCAGCGAACATCCTCTTCCAACAACACAAGAGATGACTCTACACATGTACATCACCAGATGGTCAATACTGAAATCAGATTGATTATATTCTTTGCAGCTGTAGATGGAGAAGCTTTATACAGTCAGCAAAAACAAGACCTAGATCTGAGTTCATTTCAAAATTCAGACTTAAATTGGAGAAAGTAGGGAATACCACTGAAGAAGAAAACAGAGGCTTGTGCTCAATAATCATTACCTATAAAGTTCCTTTTGCCTCCATGAAGTATGTCTGTGGTGCTGAAATCATTGTTCTGATAAGGTCCGAATGCTCTGTTTCTGATTCTGTAGGTCATTAATCTTACCTGTAGCCCCTAGTAACTCCTATGCTCTGTAACTGTAACCCCTAACAACTCCTGCATTCTGTAGCTGCTGATTTTAATGTACCCAATCAAAGATCACCAACTGTACCTGCATATGTTAATCCTATAAAAGAAGAGCTCACTCTGTGCCCAGGGCCCAGAATTTTTGAGCATTGGCTCATCTGGGACTGTTGGTGTAATAAACCTGAGTTCTCCAACCCTCTGAGTGTGGTGCTTGGTTTCCCAACAGTCTGATGTCTCCAACACCACCAGGCCATTCAGGTATGACCTAAATCAAATCCCTTACGATTTTACAGTGGAGGTGACACTATCAACACAAAAATCCTAACAGCCACAATGTGAAAGTGACTAACGAGACTGGCCTCAACTTCAAACTATTAGAAAAATTTGACATGTGAGGTAGGCCAAACCCTTAAACCCCATGCAAAAGTCTGTTGGCTCACTGACCAGTATGGTCCTACAGAACCAAGCTGCCCTAGATTATCTGTTGCTGACCATTGAGGGGTCTCTGCACTAGCCCATAGGTCAAGTTGCTTTCATGGCAGTGCAAGTGGCCTGGTTGAAGAAAGTGTGCACAGGCTACTGAAAAAGCAACTTGGCAGACCAAGGCCAGTGTCATCTGGCTGAACAAATGTGGAGCTGGTGAAACAGACCCTCCCCAGGGTCACTTGGTTGCTACATTTCCAGGGCTCCTTAATAACTATTGTCTTCTCGCTGATATTTGAGCCACATATCTTAAATTGTCTGGCATCCTTTGACAAAAGGTTAAAATCTATAAAATTTCCAATGATGGTCACTCAGGGATGTGAACAATCCCGGCCAAGAACTACTGACAATCTAAAGGTAACAGGAAGAAGTTCTGTCCCCCTCCAAGGTCATGATGACGCCAAGCTCAGCAGGAAGCAATTGCAGAAGAAGGACCTCTTTGACCCGTGGCACCCCTCAAGAATGAGAAGCAAGACAGCAGGCGGCAAAAGAGAGATTTGTCACCAGCAAAACCCATGAATAATTCCCAGGGAATAAAAACAGAATCTGAGTAGTAAAGTCTGGGACTTTCCCGGTGGTCCAGGGATTAGGACTTCACCTTCCAATGCAAGAGGTACATGTTCAGTCCCCGGTCAGGGAGCTAGAATCCCACACACCTGGCCGCCAAGAAACCAAAACATAAAACAGAAGACATACTGTAGCAAATTCAATGAAGACTAAAAGTGCCCCACACCAAAACAATTTTTAAAAGTATAAAGTCTACCTTTTCTTTTTCCTTTGTGTAATGAGCATCCTTAGTGCAGTTTCTCTTGCTCACAGGATGTCACCGGCAGAGGCCTTGCACTTGGTGCTTCAGACCAGAGTTCCTTGTGGGAAATGGCTGTGCCAACACCCCAGCTCTGCAGGGCCATGTGCAGAAGCGCTGTACATGACAGTTCAAGCTGGCGGCGGAAGGTTGTGTGCAGAGATGCAGCACTGTGATCTGGAGCTCCATCCCAGCCGGAAGACCTCCACCCTTCTCCCCACTGACAAGATTCCCATAAAGGGGCCCCACCCATAGCCTTTGCAGGAGCCAGCACCTCTCCCTTCTATTTTTTTCTTTTTTTACACTTCTCCCTTCTTGATCAAAGAATAAAGCTTTCTTTTGCTTCTGAGCTGAACTCAGTCTCTTCCTGTTGGTTGAACAACACCAAGCAGAAGGACTCATGTGGGGGACCAACTTGGGAACGTCTGTAAAAAGTGGTGATATCTTTTATGAACCAGACTCAGACGTCTCACACTATCATCTCATCTCCCTGTCTTCTATTGGTCACATAGATTAACCCTGATACAGTGGTGGGGGAAGGGCATGCATACTGGGAAGCAAGAATTAATAAGGATCAGGGCTTCCCTGGTGGTCCAGTGGGTAGAGAGAGTCCACCTTGCAGTGCAAGGGGCACAGGTTTAGTCTCTGGCCCGGGAAGATCCCACACGCTGCAGAGTGGCTGCAGCAGTGGGTCCAATTACAAGCCAGGTCTCTGAAGCGCATGCACCCAAAGCTGGTGCTTTGCAGTGAGAAAGGCCACTGCAATGGGAGGCCCATACGCCAAAGAATAAAAGATGGATGAAAAGATATAAATAAAAAAGGCATGATGGATGAAGCAGAGCGGAAAGAGATTTGTCACCAGCAAAACCCATGAATAATTCCCAGGGAATAAAAACAGAATCTGAGTAGTAAAGTCTGGGACTTTCCCGGTGGTCCAGGGATTAGGACTTCACCTTCCAATGCAAGAGGTACATGTTCAGTCCCCGGTCAGGGAGCTAGAATCCCACACACCTGGCCGCCAAGAAACCAAAACATAAAACAGAAGACATACTGTAGCAAATTCAATGAAGACTAAAAGTGCCCCACACCAAAACAATTTTTAAAAGTATAAAGTCTACCTTTTCTTTTTCCTTTGTGTAATGAGCATCCTTAGTGCAGTTTCTCTTGCTCACAGGATGTCACCGGCAGAGGCCTTGCACTTGGTGCTTCAGACCAGAGTTCCTTGTGGGAAATGGCTGTGCCAACACCCCAGCTCTGCAGGGCCATGTGCAGAAGCGCTGTACATGACAGTTCAAGCTGGCGGCGGAAGGTTGTGTGCAGAGATGCAGCACTGTGATCTGGAGCTCCATCCCAGCCGGAAGACCTCCACCCTTCTCCCCACTGACAAGATTCCCATAAAGGGGCCCCACCCATAGCCTTTGCAGGAGCCAGCACCTCTCCCTTCTATTTTTTTCTTTTTTTACACTTCTCCCTTCTTGATCAAAGAATAAAGCTTTCTTTTGCTTCTGAGCTGAACTCAGTCTCTTCCTGTTGGTTGAACAACACCAAGCAGAAGGACTCATGTGGGGGACCAACTTGGGAACGTCTGTAAAAAGTGGTGATATCTTTTATGAACCAGACTCAGACGTCTCACACTATCATCTCATCTCCCTGTCTTCTATTGGTCACATAGATTAACCCTGATACAGTGGTGGGGGAAGGGCATGCATACTGGGAAGCAAGAATTAATAAGGATCAGGGCTTCCCTGGTGGTCCAGTGGGTAGAGAGAGTCCACCTTGCAGTGCAAGGGGCACAGGTTTAGTCTCTGGCCCGGGAAGATCCCACACGCTGCAGAGTGGCTGCAGCAGTGGGTCCAATTACAAGCCAGGTCTCTGAAGCGCATGCACCCAAAGCTGGTGCTTTGCAGTGAGAAAGGCCACTGCAATGGGAGGCCCATACGCCAAAGAATAAAAAGATGGATGAAAAAGATATAAATAAAAAAAGGCATGATGGAGAAAATTTTTTTTAAAAAAGAATAAGGATCTTCTTGGAGGCTGGCTATCACAGTACAAGTGTTTTCTTTTCGATGTTTTATTAATTTATTGTTTATTTGTTACGTTGGCTGTGTTGGGTCTTCATTGGTATGGGCATGCTTTCCATAGTTGCAGCAAACAGGGGCTCTTCTCTAGTTGTGGTGCGTGTGCTTTACATTGTGGTGGCTTCTCTTGTTACACATCTAGGCTCTAGGTCACGTGGTCTTCAGTAGTTGCAGTTCATGGGCTTAGCTGCCCTGCAGTAAGTGGTATCTTCCTAGACCAGGGATCGAATTCATGTTCCTTGCATTGGCAGGTAGATTCCTATCCACTGGACCACCACAGAAGTCCTCTTCTAAGTATTTTAAAGCCATTAGTTCATCTATTAATTCATGAGGTTGATATTATTATCATCTCCCTTTTACAGATAAAGAAATTGAGTGACAGAAAAATTAGGTAACTTACCTAAGGTTACACATCTAGGAAACAGTCTGGGGCAATTGCTATAACCTTAATGTTTGTGCTTGCCCGAAATTCACACATGGAAGCTCTTACCCACAATGTGATCGTCTTTGGAGATGAGGCCTTTGGAAGGTGATTAGGCTTAGATAAGGTCATGAGTTAATGGGACTGGTGCCCTAAGAGACAGGAGAGCCTCTGTCTCCCTTCATGCACCCACATGAGGAAAGGCCAGGTGAGCACACAGCGAGGTGGCAATCATCTACAAGCCAAAAAAGGAAGCCTTGGAATGAAACCCACCTTGTCAGCACCTTGATCTTGGGCTTCCCAACCTCCAGAACTATGAGGAATCAGTTTCTGTGGTTTAAGCCACCCAGCCTGCAGTATTTCATGTCATCTCCAGAAGACTATGGCAGGCCTTGAACTCACAGAGTTCAGGATTTGAACTCAGAGATTTGGACTACTTAGCGTTTGTTCTTTTTTTTTTTTTTTTAAAGATTTATTTATTTATTTATTTTGGGTGGGGGTTGGGTTGGGGGGGGGGGGGAGCAGGCGGGTCACTTCTTTTTTTTTTTTTTAAGATTTATTTATTTATTTATTTTGGGCGGGGGTCAGGTTGGGGAGGGAGGGGAACAGGCGGGCCACTTCTATTAGGCTTTCATTTCTCCATTTTCATCCGTCTTTGTTCTTTGGCCAATGTGGGCCTCCCATCGCGGTGGCCTCTGTGGTCTCAGAGCACCGGCTCTGGGTGCATGCGCTCCAGAGCTCCAGCTCAGTAATTGGACACATTGGTCCAGCCGCTCTGCGACACGTGGGATCTTCCCAGGCCAGGGATCGAACCGGCGCCCCTTGCACTGCAAGGCGGTGTCCCTACCCACTGGACCACCAGGGGAAGCCCATTAGCGTTTGTTCTTAAACTTTCCCTCCCTAGACTGTCCCACTAACACTGGCCCTAACTTGCCCTGACTCCTTTCTGTTCCTTGGGCTGTTTAGAGACTCTTTTCACTGATGGAGGGGCTAGGACAGCACAGGAGAAGATCTGGAAAGGAGCTGGAGGGAGCCTTGTGACAAACTCAAGACCCTGGCTCAGTGCTACCCTGATGTTCCAGAGCTTGTACCCCAGAGAGTTTTGGAGGCCACCTGCCCACCCCACCCGGCCTGCTGCTCCCCACCCCCACCAGCTTGAACCTAGGGTTTGCCACACACACCCTCGGGTGATCCAGATCATAAACAGAAAGCAGGCGGAAAACAAACTATATTTAACCCTGCAGTTGCTCCATAAACAAAGCTTAGGAGACAAGTGACGCTTGGGAGAAAACAGTAGAAACATACACAAAGATCAAGTATCAATATCCATAATATAATAATCTTCTGAAACAAAGGCTGCAGAGAAAGCAATTTACAAAAGAATAAATGCAATGTCCCCCACCCCAAACCAAAACATAACAAGGCACCTTGATCTTGGGCTTCCCAACCTCCAGAACTATGAGGAATCAGTTTCTGTGGTTTAAGCCACCCAGCCTGCAGTATTTCATGTCATCTCCAGAAGACTATGGCAGGCCTTGAACTCACAGAGTTCAGGATTTGAACTCAGAGATTTGGACTACTTAGCGTTTGTTCTTTTTTTTTTTTTTTTAAAGATTTATTTATTTATTTATTTTGGGTGGGGGTTGGGTTGGGGAGGGGGGGGAGCAGGCGGGTCACTTCTTTTTTTTTTTTTTAAGATTTATTTATTTATTTATTTTGGGCGGGGGTCAGGTTGGGGAGGGAGGGGAACAGGCGGGCCACTTCTATTAGGCTTTCATTTCTCCATTTTCATCCGTCTTTGTTCTTTGGCCAATGTGGGCCTCCCATCGCGGTGGCCTCTGTGGTCTCAGAGCACCGGCTCTGGGTGCATGCGCCCAAGAGCTCCAGCTCAGTAATTGGACACATTGGTCCAGCCGCTCTGCGACACGTGGGATCTTCCCAGGCCAGGGATCGAACCGGCGCCCCTTGCACTGCAAGGCGGTGTCCCTACCCACTGGACCACCAGGGGAAGCCCATTAGCGTTTGTTCTTAAACTTTCCCTCCCTAGACTGTCCCACTAACACTGGCCCTAACTTGCCCTGACTCCTTTCTGTTCCTTGGGCTGTTTAGAGACTCTTTTCACTGATGGAGGGGCTAGGACAGCACAGGAGAAGATCTGGAAAGGAGCTGGAGGGAGCCTTGTGACAAACTCAAGACCCTGGCTCAGTGCTACCCTGATGTTCCAGAGCTTGTACCCCAGAGAGTTTTGGAGGCCACCTGCCCACCCCACCCGGCCTGCTGCTCCCCACCCCCACCAGCTTGAACCTAGGGTTTGCCACACACACCCTCGGGTGATCCAGATCATAAACAGAAAGCAGGCGGAAAACAAACTATATTTAACCCTGCAGTTGCTCCATAAACAAAGCTTAGGAGACAAGTGACGCTTGGGAGAAAACAGTAGAAACATACACAAAGATCAAGTATCAATATCCATAATATAATAATCTTCTGAAACAAAGGCTGCAGAGAAAGCAATTTACAAAAGAATAAATGCAATGTCCCCCACCCCAAACCAAAACATAACAAGGCACTGGTTTTAAAAATGACTTTACTTTCTAAAATCTCATTAAAACTATAGTAATAAATAAATAAATAAATAAACTATAGTAAAATCTGGACTTGCCTGGTAGGTTCACCTGCCAATGCAGGAGACATGGGTTCGATCCCTGATCCGGGAAGATCCCACATTCTGTGGAGCAACTAAGCCCATGAGCCGTAACTATTGAGCCTGTGCTCTAGAGCCTCTGAGCCACAACTATGGAGCCCATGTGCTGCAACTATGGAAGCCTGTGCACCCTAGGGCCCGAGTTCCACAACAGGAAAAGTCACTGCTCACCTCAACTAGAGAGCAGCCCCCACTCCCCGCAACTAGAGAAGAGCCTGTAGCAGCAGTGAAAACCCAGAACAGTCAAAAATAAATAAATTTCCAAAATTTAAAAAAAAAAAACTACAGTAAAATCTGATTCTTCTTCCATGAGGTTGACAAAAATATTAAAGATTCATAGTATCCCTCATGAATCTATGAAAGATTCATAGCTTCCCTCATGGTCCAGTGGTTAAGAATCTGCCTTGCTATGCAGGGGATACAGGTTTGATCCCTGGTCTAGGAAGATCTCACATCCCAAGGAAGTAAGTCCTCGGCCAACAATAAAGATCCAACACAGCCAAAAATAATTATAAATAAATAAAATTTTAAAAATAGTATCTGAGGTTGGTGAAGGTACAGGGCACTAGACATTGTTGCTACTCTTGACCTTGGGGAGAGGTGCGATATTTATACATGTACTCAGTGTTGTAATCTAAGGAATCTATCTTATCAAAAAACTGGAAAAATCATGGTAAAGTTATGATAATTAGGTCTTAGTAGATAGGTATAGATACTCAGGTCTATAGGTCTATTTTAATACAAGGATATTTTCTGCAGTATTTTTTGTAGCAGCAAAACCTTGGAAACAACCCCAGTGTCCATCAATGGAACAAATAAATAAACTGTTATGCAGTTGCTTAGTGAACGTGTGTGTGTGTGCTCAGTTGTGTCTGCTCCTCCGCCCGTGGGATTTTATGGGCAAGAATACTGGAGTGGGCTGCCATTTCCTTCTCCAGGACATCTTCTCGACCCAGGGATCGAACCCTTCTCTCCTGTTTCTCCTGCATTGACAGGCAGATTCTTTACCACTGAGCCACCTGGTAATCATCTACTTGGTGAACAATACAAAGGAATGAGAAGGAACAAATATTGCCACATGCAAAGACCCAAATGAATCTTGTAAAGAATGGTGAACAAAAGAGAACATACTGTCTGATTCTGTCTTCATTAAGTTCAAAAAAAGCCCAAACTAATCTAAACTTTTTAAAGTCAGGGACTTTCCTGGTGGTCCCTGGCTCAAACTCTGCATTCCCAAGGCGGGAGGTCTGGGTTCAGTCCTCATCAGGGAACTAGATCCCACAGGCTGTAACCAAGACCTGGCACAGCCAAATAAATACATAGGTAAAATTTATTAATAATAATAATAAAAAAGCAAGATAGTGCTATTTTCAGTGGGGAGGCTGGAAGGGGGCAAAAAAACAGGCTTCAGGATTATTGGTTCCTGGCCTGGGTGCAGTTATGTAGGTTCACTCAAAAATGCCTTGAACTGTGCTCTTTTCTGAATACAAATTATGCTTAAAGAAAAAAATTTTCTAAAAAGTAGAACAGAAGCATACCCCAGTAAGCATTCTGACCATCTGTAGACTAAAAATAAATACATATATACATATAATTGACACTAAGTTTTTAATACAGAATACCAATAGGAAAGCATGTCAGTGACATACTGTTAGACACAAATAGAAAAATACATACCACATATATGTAATCTGATTTTTTTCTATTAAAAATAATATATGTGCTGTGTAAACAAACTTATACATCAAAAATGTTGCACAGTCATAGAAAATGGCTGGACAGAAATATTAACTGTTAAAAAATGTTACTGTTCCTATGGACTAAAACTCAAGGACCTAGGGCTCTTACTGCGGCTGTCTCGGGGTCCAGCAGGAAATCTGAGCTACAGCTGAGTGAGCTGGGCTCTCACCTCGGTCAGCGCTGGGCCCTGGCCAAGAGACCAGAGGAGACTTAGGATCAGGATTTCTGGAAGCTCTGTGAGACCCCAGAACAGCCAGGTCATGGCTGGGGAGTGCATTTTAAGGCCCATCTGGGCAGGGGGAGGGCAGGAGAACTGCCCTCTGGGCTCAGCAGGTGGTGGGCACGGGGGGCCAGTTCTCCTCACTTCATTAACACAGCCCTGGGATCGTGTTTATTTAGGCTTGACAGGCAGATTCTTTACCACTGAGCCACCTGGTAATCATCTACTTGGTGAACAATACAAAGGAATGAGAAGGAACAAATATTGCCACATGCAAAGACCCAAATGAATCTTGTAAAGAATGGTGAACAAAAGAGAACATACTGTCTGATTCTGTCTTCATTAAGTTCAAAAAAAGCCCAAACTAATCTAAACTTTTTAAAGTCAGGGACTTTCCTGGTGGTCCCTGGCTCAAACTCTGCATTCCCAAGGCGGGAGGTCTGGGTTCAGTCCTCATCAGGAACTAGACCCCACAGGCTGTAACCAAGACCTGGCACAGCCAAATAAATACATAGGTAAAATTTATTAATAATAATAATAAAAAAGCAAGATAGTGCTATTTTCAGTGGGGAGGCTGGAAGGGGGCAAAAAAACAGGCTTCAGGATTATTGGTTCCTGGCCTGGGTGCAGTTATGTAGGTTCACTCAAAAATGCCTTGAACTGTGCTCTTTTCTGAATACAAATTATGCTTAAAGAAAAAAATTTTCTAAAAAGTAGAACAGAAGCATACCCCAGTAAGCATTCTGACCATCTGTAGACTAAAAATAAATACATATATACATATAATTGACACTAAGTTTTTAATACAGAATACCAATAGGAAAGCATGTCAGTGACATACTGTTAGACACAAATAGAAAAATACATACCACATATATGTAATCTGATTTTTTTCTATTAAAAATAATATATGTGCTGTGTAAACAAACTTATACATCAAAAATGTTGCACAGTCATAGAAAATGGCTGGACAGAAATATTAACTGTTAAAAAATGTTACTGTTCCTATGGACTAAAACTCAAGGACCTAGGGCTCTTACTGCGGCTGTCTCGGGGTCCAGCAGGAAATCTGAGCTACAGCTGAGTGAGCTGGGCTCTCACCTCGGTCAGCGCTGGGCCCTGGCCAAGAGACCAGAGGAGACTTAGGATCAGGATTTCTGGAAGCTCTGTGAGACCCCAGAACAGCCAGGTCATGGCTGGGGAGTGCATTTTAAGGCCCATCTGGGCAGGGGGAGGGCAGGAGAACTGCCCTCTGGGCTCAGCAGGTGGTGGGCAGCGGGGGAGTGGGGAGGGTTCCAGTTCTCCTCACTTCATTAACACAGCCCTGCACGGTATCTATGATTGTCTTCATTTCTAGGTCAGAATGGCAAGATTAAGTACCTTGCCCAAGGTAGTAAATGGAAGGACTGGGTCCTGAACGCAAGTCTGTCTGAAACTCGAACTTTTCTGCACCAGTCTGCAGAGGGAGTGGGTGAAGGCGGCAGGAAGGAGCATCTACCAGGAATCACAACAAGCAGTTCTGCCCAGGGTCTGCAGCCACGCCACCCTCTGGGATCAGGGCTCCACCACTGAGCCTGGCCCCAGGGCCACTGCTAACTTAGCCCTGGTGCCGCTGCTGGCAGCCCATCCAAAATCCCAGGAGGGGCAGCCTACACAGCCACCCCTCACCCCCAGCTCCCTCTCCACCCCTTCCTTTCCTCTTCCCCTGTCCCCGCCCCTGGGTTCTGAGACCTTCGGACTATTGGCTACTGGGAAGAAAAAGAGGGTGGGGCAGTGGGACCATGGTGTTGGGTGGGAATGGGGGCTAGAATAGCCTGATGTGACCTAGCTGACTGTCCTAAACATCTTAAGAGAAGCTAATCTACTCATTGTTACTCAAGTTGTGGGCAGTAGTTACTGTTTGGGAGCCTATTATGTACCAGTTTTACTCCGTTCTTACAACTGTGAGAAGCAAGTATTGGTGTCTCCATGTTGCAGATTAAGAAACTGAGACTCGGAGGGGAAGTAACTTGCCCAAAGTTACCCAACGGCTTGGAGCCTAGAACCGAGGAAGATCTAGTGTTTGAACCAGGCCCTTCTACTTACTGGCTGTGTGATCTCGGGGAAGTTACTTTACCTCTCTGAGCTTCTATGATATTAAACATTATAAAGATGCTATTAAATTAATGTCAAGCTAATTAAATTATTCTGAGGATTAAAGAAAAGGTAATCTTAAAACTCTTAGCATGAGAGAATTTTCTAGCGGTCAGGACTCAGTGCTTCCACTGCCATGGGCTTTGTCCCTGGTCAAGGAGCTAAGATCCCACAAGCTGCACAGCAAAACAAACAAACAAAAAAACCAATAGACTCTTAGCATGATGTCTGGTACAGAAAGATCCTCCGTTAGTTTTGTTACGATTAATTTGATTACCTGACTAATGAGAGGGTTCACTCCCAGGAGCACTGGGGCCAGGAAACATTTTTAACCTTCTCATGTCAATCCAAGAGGTCTTCCTGAGAGAAGTAACACCTGTCACATTTTTAACTGAAGACTGCGCGCTCACTGTGTGTGTGTGTGTGGTTGTGGTGGGATAGGAGCGAGCGAGGGAGGGAGCGTTGCCTCAATCGGCTGTGAGGAGGTCAGGCCAGGTCTAAACACAGGCAGGCCTCCAGGCCTCGTTCTCGGAGGAGGCCCCAACAGCCTGCTATGGCACCTTGGATGATAAACAGGTTGTCACCCTCCGAGCCCCAAGTGAATTTGATAAATCCTGCCAAAGCTGAGTAGAGGGCCCCCGACTGGATTTTGGGCACTTGGATGATGAAACATTGTCTCCGGGCCCCTTTAGACCTTCGGACTATTGGCTACTGGGAAGAAAAAGAGGGTGGGGCAGTGGGACCATGGTGTTGGGTGGGAATGGGGGCTAGAATAGCCTGATGTGACCTAGCTGACTGTCCTAAACATCTTAAGAGAAGCTAATCTACTCATTGTTACTCAAGTTGTGGGCAGTAGTTACTGTTTGGGAGCCTATTATGTACCAGTTTTACTCCGTTCTTACAACTGTGAGAAGCAAGTATTGGTGTCTCCATGTTGCAGATTAAGAAACTGAGACTCGGAGGGGAAGTAACTTGCCCAAAGTTACCCAACGGCTTGGAGCCTAGAACCGAGGAAGATCTAGTGTTTGAACCAGGCCCTTCTACTTACTGGCTGTGTGATCTCGGGGAAGTTACTTTACCTCTCTGAGCTTCTATGATATTAAACATTATAAAGATGCTATTAAATTAATGTCAAGCTAATTAAATTATTCTGAGGATTAAAGAAAAGGTAATCTTAAAACTCTTAGCATGAGAGAATTTTCTAGCGGTCAGGACTCAGTGCTTCCACTGCCATGGGCTTTGTCCCTGGTCAAGGAGCTAAGATCCCACAAGCTGCACAGCAAAACAAACAAACAAAAAAACCAATAGACTCTTAGCATGATGTCTGGTACAGAAAGATCCTCCGTTAGTTTTGTTACGATTAATTTGATTACCTGACTAATGAGAGGGTTCACTCCCAGGAGCACTGGGGCCAGGAAACATTTTTAACCTTCTCATGTCAATCCAAGAGGTCTTCCTGAGAGAAGTAACACCTGTCACATTTTTAACTGAAGACTGCGCGCTCACTGTGTGTGTGTGTGTGGTTGTGGTGGGATAGGAGCGAGCGAGGGAGGGAGCGTTGCCTCAATCGGCTGTGAGGAGGTCAGGCCAGGTCTAAACACAGGCAGGCCTCCAGGCCTCGTTCTCGGAGGAGGCCCCAACAGCCTGCTATGGCACCTTGGATGATAAACAGGTTGTCACCCTCCGAGCCCCAAGTGAATTTGATAAATCCTGCCAAAGCTGAGAAGAGGCCCATCTATAAATACTCCATGACTCAGGCGCAGTGTCTTGTTGAAAGGGCCGCTGGTGTTTATGGTTCTGTTGCTTTTTGGAGGCATTCCAACTCAGGGAGGAAGGTCTGGGCCACTCTGAGGTCTCAGACCACCTTGTCTGCTTGGCTGGGGCAAGTCTGGGACCTGGGGCCCAACCCACCAAGGCCTGGCTTAACGTCCAATCTCTCATTTCACCAGGTCTCCTGTCATCCAGGAAATGAAACATGTTGGCTCCCCGGACTTTTGCAGACGGGCTATGAGGCAGCATTGCATAGTGGTTGGGCACACAGGCTTGTTTGTTTTCTTTCAGGGTTTTTTGATGCTGGGAAAACATGGACTTAACGCCCAATTTCACATCTTAACTAGTGATGTGACTTTAAACCCATCACTTCACTTTTCTGAATCTCATTTTCCTGAACTATAAAACAGGGACAATAATGGAAATTCCTTTGCAGAACTGTCATGAGGGTGAAGAGAGTCCATAAGGCACTTAGCACAGTAACCAGCATATAGTAACCCTTCAGTTAATGACAGGTATTAAGATGAAAATGAAACTGTTTAAAATATTTTGAGGGACTTCCCTGGTGGTCCGGTGGCTAAGACTCCCCATTTCCAATGCCAGGGGGCCTGGGTTTCATTCCTGGTCAGGAAACTAGATCCCACCTAAAGATCCTGAATGAATCGCAGTGAAGATTGAAGATCCCATGTGCTACAAAGACCCAGGGAAGTCCAATAAATAAGTTAATATACACGTTTTTTAAAAATGTTTTGAAAAAGGAGTTCTTTAGGATTTGGTTTTTCCAGAGATACTTAGTGAGTCGCTGGGTGCCTCAGATCTTTACCTTCTCTCTGCTTTGTAATTGTCACAGGCCAAGGTATGAAGAACACAAGGCAGTTCCCAAGACTGGAAGGGAAAGGGCCAGCTACTGTCATTCATCCATCACCTACTGTGTGTCAGCTGCTGTGGCTAACATCATCATCTCATTGGAATCTCCAGTCACCCACAAGGTATAATTCCCAGAAAACCAAGGCCCGGTGAACGTCACAGACTGGCAGAGCGGGCATCTGAACCCTTGGTCTGTGTGCTGCCAAAGTGCTTGTTGTGTCTGACCCACCGCCTCACAGAAACTGGCTGCCTCCATGGTCTAGAAAGGAGGTCACAGAAGAGGTGGAAGCAAGAGAATGAGGAAAGAAGAGTCAGGAGCTTGGCAAGAGTATGGGAGAGAACAGAGAACCGGAAGCACAACTGGAGACTGAGCTGACTGGGGAAGACACACGACTTGAGGGTCCCTGCTCCGAGGTCAACCAGCAAACAGAGGGGAAAGTACCGCTGAACTCAGAAGAAAGACCAGCCTGGGATGGAAGGAAAAGTCCTTTGCTCAAGACTGTCTGAAACGCCTTCTGAACTTACAACCTCCCCGCAAGACCCTCTTCTACATGGCTTTGAGTGTACCCTTTCTGAAGCACCCGCCTCAGGCCTTTGAATGTGCTGTGTGCACTGCCTAAAATAGTCTCTCTCCTTTCTCAGCGGAGATGTTACCTGTCCAAAGAGGCCTTCGTTAGCCATTCTATGTAAGTATAACCATTCTATTTAAATAGGTCCCCAGCCCATTACTCCTGGATCCAGCACTTGTTCTTTCCTAGAAGGTATCACAATCTGTAATTGTTTTTATTCAATTTCCTGGTCAATGTATGTCCCCACCTGCATTCAATAAAGAATCTGTTCCATTGTGCAGGGATTGAATGTACTTGCTCACTGATATAGCCACAGTCTCTGGCATAGAGTAGGAGTCTAGCAAACCTTTGTGGAATGAATGAAAGATTTAGCCTTAATCTCCTAATCGCCCCCTTTTTCTGATTCTCTATTCCTTTGAGACGGGCTTCCCACTCTTTCCCCATCATACCCCCTCACTCTCCCTGCCTATGTGTCTTCACTTGGAGAGCCCTCACTCCTCTGCTCATTCAAACCCTGTCCATGGCTTGGCTCCTACAGGCCCTCCTTCAGGAAGTGCACTGACCCAGGATCCAGGGCCCTGTGAAGTAAACCACATGTGTACCTGTGCATGGTGCCGTACTCCATGTATCACTATTGTATGTAACCTCAAGCAAGTCACTTCAGGGTGTGCATTCTATCCTTGGGATCATACCTGAGGGAAATAATGCAGAAGCGGAGAGAAGTCATACATGTCAAAGGCATACTTTGAAACATTTAAAATAGAAGACTATTTTTATCTTTTAAAAGCACATTTATTTTTATTTATCGATTTGTTAATATTGGGCTGCACCAGGTCTTATTTGCAGCACAAGGGATCAGTCTTCATTGTAGCATACAGGATCACTTAGTTGCGGTGTGTGAACTCTTAGTTGTGGCATGCGAGGTTCCTGACCAGGGGTTGAACCCAGGCCCTGCACTGAACTCAGAAGAAAGACCAGCCTGGGATGGAAGGAAAAGTCCTTTGCTCAAGACTGTCTGAAACGCCTTCTGAACTTACAACCTCCCCGCAAGACCCTCTTCTACATGGCTTTGAGTGTACCCTTTCTGAAGCACCCGCCTCAGGCCTTTGAATGTGCTGTGTGCACTGCCTAAAATAGTCTCTCTCCTTTCTCAGCGGAGATGTTACCTGTCCAAAGAGGCCTTCGTTAGCCATTCTATGTAAGTATAACCATTCTATTTAAATAGGTCCCCAGCCCATTACTCCTGGATCCAGCACTTGTTCTTTCCTAGAAGGTATCACAATCTGTAATTGTTTTATTCAATTTCCTGGTCAATGTATGTCCCCACCTGCATTCAATAAAGAATCTGTTCCATTGTGCAGGGATTGAATGTACTTGCTCACTGATATAGCCACAGTCTCTGGCATAGAGTAGGAGTCTAGCAAACCTTTGTGGAATGAATGAAAGATTTAGCCTTAATCTCCTAATCGCCCCCTTTTTCTGATTCTCTATTCCTTTGAGACGGGCTTCCCACTCTTTCCCCATCATACCCCCTCACTCTCCCTGCCTATGTGTCTTCACTTGGAGAGCCCTCACTCCTCTGCTCATTCAAACCCTGTCCATGGCTTGGCTCCTACAGGCCCTCCTTCAGGAAGTGCACTGACCCAGGATCCAGGGCCCTGTGAAGTAAACCACATGTGTACCTGTGCATGGTGCCGTACTCCATGTATCACTATTGTATGTAACCTCAAGCAAGTCACTTCAGGGTGTGCATTCTATCCTTGGGATCATACCTGAGGGAAATAATGCAGAAGCGGAGAGAAGTCATACATGTCAAAGGCATACTTTGAAACATTTAAAATAGAAGACTATTTTTATCTTTTAAAAGCACATTTATTTTTATTTATCGATTTGTTAATATTGGGCTGCACCAGGTCTTATTTGCAGCACAAGGGATCGTCAGTCTTCATTGTAGCATACAGGATCACTTAGTTGCGGTGTGTGAACTCTTAGTTGTGGCATGCGAGGTTCCTGACCAGGGGTTGAACCCAGGCCCCCTGCACTGAAATCTCAGAGCATTAGTCACTGGACCACCAGGAAAGTCCTAAAGAAAAAAATTTAACAATAATAATGTTAAGTGTAATAATAATAAAAGTTACTTTTTAATGAGTGTTTGAACAAGCCAGGCAACAAGTAGCATATTAAGAGCTGTAGTTAAGAGCACAGGTTCAGGCTTCCCTGGTGGTCCAGTAGGTGATGAGTCCACCTTGCAGTGCAAGGGGCACTGGTTTGATCACTGGCCCGGGAAGATCCCACGTGCCGTTGAGCAGCTGGACTGGTGTGTCCAATTAACAAGTCAGTGCTCTGGAGCACATGTGCCCAGAGCCAATGCTCTGCAGTGAGAGGCCACTGTGAAGGGAGGCCCATACAGGCCAAAGAATAAAGATGGAGGAAAGATTAAAAGAAAAAAATCAATAAAAGGAGGCCAAAAAAAAAAAAAAAACAGAGCACAGGTTCTAGAGCTTAAGCCTCACCACTTCCTCTTTGTGATCTTGAACCGGTGACTTTACCTCTTTGAGCCTCTGTTTCCCCATCTGTAAAATGGAAATGATAAAGATTCCTACTCCAAAGGCTTTTGCTGTTATTGTTGTTAGGCAAACTTTTTATTGACTATAATCCAAATACAGAGAAGTACACAAATAAGTGTACAGATGAATGAATTTGCACAAAATAAGCAGGGGTGCGTAACCAGCAAATACAGCAGCTTTGGAAAAAAAGAAAGTACTTAGTGCCACATCAAACGCTATAGCATCTGTAAATACTTATGGTGCCGTACTCCATGTATCACTATTGTATGTAACCTCAAGCAAGTCACTTCAGGGTGTGCATTCTATCCTTGGGATCATACCTGAGGGAAATAATGCAGAAGCGGAGAGAAGTCATACATGTCAAAGGCATACTTTGAAACATTTAAAATAGAAGACTATTTTTATCTTTTAAAAGCACATTTATTTTTATTTATCGATTTGTTAATATTGGGCTGCACCAGGTCTTATTTGCAGCACAAGGGATCGTCAGTCTTCATTGTAGCATACAGGATCACTTAGTTGCGGTGTGTGAACTCTTAGTTGTGGCATGCGAGGTTCCTGACCAGGGGTTGAACCCAGGCCCCCTGCACTGAAATCTCAGAGCATTAGTCACTGGACCACCAGGAAAGTCCTAAAGAAAAAAATTTAACAATAATAATGTTAAGTGTAATAATAATAAAAGTTACTTTTTAATGAGTGTTTGAACAAGCCAGGCAACAAGTAGCATATTAAGAGCTGTAGTTAAGAGCACAGGTTCAGGCTTCCCTGGTGGTCCAGTAGGTGATGAGTCCACCTTGCAGTGCCAGGGGCACTGGTTTGATCACTGGCCCGGGAAGATCCCACGTGCCGTTGAGCAGCTGGACTGGTGTGTCCAATTAACAAGTCAGTGCTCTGGAGCACATGTGCCCAGAGCCAATGCTCTGCAGTGAGAGGCCACTGTGAAGGGAGGCCCATACAGGCCAAAGAATAAAGATGGAGGAAAGATTAAAAGAAAAAAATCAATAAAAGGAGGCCAAAAAAAAAAAAAAAACAGAGCACAGGTTCTAGAGCTTAAGCCTCACCACTTCCTCTTTGTGATCTTGAACCGGTGACTTTACCTCTTTGAGCCTCTGTTTCCCCATCTGTAAAATGGAAATGATAAAGATTCCTACTCCAAAGGCTTTTGCTGTTATTGTTGTTAGGCAAACTTTTTATTGACTATAATCCAAATACAGAGAAGTACACAAATAAGTGTACAGATGAATGAATTTGCACAAAATAAGCAGGGGTGCGTAACCAGCAAATACAGCAGCTTTGAGGATTACATAAACCAACACCTGAAAGTACTTAGTGCACCAGTATCAGTCGGCTAACGTTACTTGCTCTGTATTTCATGGGCATCTTGCTAAATACTTCATGTGCATTATTTTTATTCAATCCTCACAATAACTCTATGAGGTAGACACTAATATTACCCTCATTTTAAATAAGGAGATCTAGATTCAGAGAAGTTAAATATACTGGACAATGTCATGAAGTTAGTGAATGACAGAGGAAGAGAGGAACCCAAATCGTTTGCCAAAATCTTCCTTCCAAACCCTCTGACACACTGATTTCCTGAGACATCTATTGCAGCATCAACTAATAAACAAAATGGGAAACCAATAACCACCGTGAAAAGTTGTGGTCTTCTGAACTGAGTCAATTGAGCAAATACCTAGAGAATAGTTATTACGTGCCAGGCATTGTTGTAAGCACTGGAGATACAGAGCAAGCAAGATAGAAAAGTTCCCTGTCCTCATGGAATTTACATTGTGGTGGGAGAAGACAGACACAGATATAAAGAATTTCTGATAATAAAATGCTATCTAGAAAATAAAACAGTAAGATGGAGAGAGACTTGCAAAGCTTTAGATAAGATGTTCAGGAAGACCCCAAAGAGAGGAAGGTGGAAGGGCTGCCCATGGCAACCTGGGGGCAGTTCACTCCATAGCAGACATGAGCTTGGCATGTTTAAGGAACAGATAGAATATGATGCAGCTATTCTAAAATATCATTTTGAAAACTAAAACCTGAAACAAGTAAAACTTTTAAAGTACAAGACACACTCATATGCTATCTTGTCCCGACTCTTGTCAGATGGACAAAGTTCTCAGAAAAGTGAAATTGTTGACTTACTGAGGTATGATTGTGGGGGTGCTTTTTTCTTTTTAATATTTTCAGTTTCAGAAAATATCTGCTGTTATCATATTATGGTTTCTGCAATCTTTATTTTAAATCAAGAAAAAAGAAGAAACATTCTAGGAGCCTCATACAGCTGTCTGGTTGCTATGAAGATTAGGCATGTGAGATGGACATATCGTCTCATGAGCATGCTGTGCAGTCTCCAGACCATCACACTCCTTCTCTGGACCATAGTACGGAGCAAGCAGGATGCCACAGTGCCTGGTACCCTGACCAAAAGTGGAGCCCCTTACAGATGAAGGCACTGGCAAAGACACGCCTTTCTGCCATTCATGTGACACATAATTAAAAGAATACCTTTTCTAGGGTTTCCCTGGTGGTCCAGTGGGTAAAGAGTTCACCTTGCAGTGCAAGGGACACTGGTTCGATCCCTGGCCCGGAAAGATCCCATGTGCTGAGGAGTGGCTGGACCAGTGTGTCCAATTAACGGGCCAGTGCTCTGCATGCGCCCAGAGCCGGTGTTCTGCAACAAGAGTGGCCACTGCAATGGGAGGCCCACACAGGCCAAAGAATGAAGACGGATGAAAATAAATAAACAAAAAAAACAATAAAAAGAGGCCAAAAAAAATTTTTTTAAGAATACCTTTTCTAATAATAAAAAAAAACACGTTGAATCATTAATAAAAATCAATGAAAAGAATAAGCCACTGACTTGGAAAAAATACTTGCAAAAAACATTTGATAAACAACTGTTATCCAATATATACAAATACTCTTAAAACTCAACAATAAGAAAAGCAACGACTGAATTAAAACATGCTCAAAAGATCTGAACAGCTCACTAAAGAAGAAATTTTGATGGCCAATACGTATATGAAAGACATGCAACATATATGTCATTAGGGAATTGCTAATTAAAGCAAAGAGACGGAGTTCCCTGGTGGTCTAGTCATTTTAAGGAACAGATAGAATATGATGCAGCTATTCTAAAATATCATTTTGAAAACTAAAACCTGAAACAAGTAAAACTTTTAAAGTACAAGACACACTCATATGCTATCTTGTCCCGACTCTTGTCAGATGGACAAAGTTCTCAGAAAAGTGAAATTGTTGACTTACTGAGGTATGATTGTGGGGGTGCTTTTTTCTTTTTAATATTTTCAGTTTCAGAAAATATCTGCTGTTATCATATTATGGTTTCTGCAATCTTTATTTTAAATCAAGAAAAAAGAAGAAACATTCTAGGAGCCTCATACAGCTGTCTGGTTGCTATGAAGATTAGGCATGTGAGATGGACATATCGTCTCATGAGCATGCTGTGCAGTCTCCAGACCATCACACTCCTTCTCTGGACCATAGTACGGAGCAAGCAGGATGCCACAGTGCCTGGTACCCTGACCAAAAGTGGAGCCCCTTACAGATGAAGGCACTGGCAAAGACACGCCTTTCTGCCATTCATGTGACACATAATTAAAAGAATACCTTTTCTAGGGTTTCCCTGGTGGTCCAGTGGGTAAAGAGTTCACCTTGCAGTGCAAGGGACACTGGTTCGATCCCTGGCCCGGAAAGATCCCATGTGCTGAGGAGTGGCTGGACCAGTGTGTCCAATTAACGGGCCAGTGCTCTGCATGCGCCCAGAGCCGGTGTTCTGCAACAAGAGTGGCCACTGCAATGGGAGGCCCACACAGGCCAAAGAATGAAGACGGATGAAAATAAATAAACAAAAAAAACAATAAAAAGAGGCCAAAAAAAATTTTTTTAAGAATACCTTTTCTAATAATAAAAAAAAACACGTTGAATCATTAATAAAAATCAATGAAAAGAATAAGCCACTGACTTGGAAAAAATACTTGCAAAAAACATTTGATAAACAACTGTTATCCAATATATACAAATACTCTTAAAACTCAACAATAAGAAAAGCAACGACTGAATTAAAACATGCTCAAAAGATCTGAACAGCTCACTAAAGAAGAAATTTTGATGGCCAATACGTATATGAAAGACATGCAACATATATGTCATTAGGGAATTGCTAATTAAAGCAAAGAGACGGAGTTCCCTGGTGGTCTAGCAGCTGAGACTCCATGTTCCCGATTTGATCCCTGATCAGGGAACTAGATCTCATAGGCCTCAACGAAGAGTTCGTATGCAGAAACTAAAAGATTCCAAGGCTGCAAGGAAGATCAAAGAGCCTGAGTTCCACAACTGATATCCGGCACAGCCAAAAAAAACTAACAATGAGATAGTTTTAGGGCTTCCCAGGTGGCTTTAGTGGTAAAGAAACTACCTGCCAATGCAAGAGATGCAGGTTCAATCCCAGGGAGATCCACTGGAGAAGGATATGGCAACCCATTCCAGTATTCTTGCCTGAAAAATTTCATGAACAGAGGAGCCTGGCAGGTCCATGGAGCGCAAGAGTCGGACATGGCCGAGTGCACACACACACACAACAATGAGATACCACTACCCATCCATTACAATGGCCAGTCCAAAACAGCGACAATGCCAAATGCTGGTGAGGATGTGGAGCAATAGGAACTCTCATTCATTGCTATTTGGAAGGTGAAGTGGTACAACCACTTTGGAAGACAGTTTGACAATCTCTTACAAAACCAAACATACTCTTACCATGTGATCTAGCAATCATACACTTTGGCATTTACCCAAATGAGCTGAAAACTTGTGTCCACACAAAAACCTGCATGTGGATGTTTATACCAGCTTTATTCACAATTGCCAAAACTTGGAAGAAACCAAGATGTCCTTCAGTGGGTGAATGGATAAATAAACTGGACAATACATTATATTGTACAGTGGAATGTTATTCAGCACATACACCAGAAAAGAGCCATCAATTGACCATGGAAGTTTTTTAAGAATACCTTTTCTAATAATAAGTAAAAATCAATGAAAAGAATAAGCCACTGACTTGGAAAAAATACTTGCAAAAAACATTTGATAAACAACTGTTATCCAATATATACAAATACTCTTAAAACTCAACAATAAGAAAAGCAACGACTGAATTAAAACATGCTCAAAAGATCTGAACAGCTCACTAAAGAAGAAATTTTGATGGCCAATACGTATATGAAAGACATGCAACATATATGTCATTAGGGAATTGCTAATTAAAGCAAAGAGACGGAGTTCCCTGGTGGTCTAGCAGCTGAGACTCCATGTTCCCGATTTGATCCCTGATCAGGGAACTAGATCTCATAGGCCTCAACGAAGAGTTCGTATGCAGAAACTAAAAGATTCCAAGGCTGCAAGGAAGATCAAAGAGCCTGAGTTCCACAACTGATATCCGGCACAGCCAAAAAAAACTAACAATGAGATAGTTTTAGGGCTTCCCAGGTGGCTTTAGTGGTAAAGAAACTACCTGCCAATGCAAGAGATGCAGGTTCAATCCCAGGGAGATCCACTGGAGAAGGATATGGCAACCCATTCCAGTATTCTTGCCTGAAAAATTTCATGAACAGAGGAGCCTGGCAGGTCCATGGAGCGCAAGAGTCGGACATGGCCGAGTGCACACACACACACAACAATGAGATACCACTACCCATCCATTACAATGGCCAGTCCAAAACAGCGACAATGCCAAATGCTGGTGAGGATGTGGAGCAATAGGAACTCTCATTCATTGCTATTTGGAAGGTGAAGTGGTACAACCACTTTGGAAGACAGTTTGACAATCTCTTACAAAACCAAACATACTCTTACCATGTGATCTAGCAATCATACACTTTGGCATTTACCCAAATGAGCTGAAAACTTGTGTCCACACAAAAACCTGCATGTGGATGTTTATACCAGCTTTATTCACAATTGCCAAAACTTGGAAGAAACCAAGATGTCCTTCAGTGGGTGAATGGATAAATAAACTGGACAATACATTATATTGTACAGTGGAATGTTATTCAGCACATACACCAGAAAAGAGCCATCAAACTGATAGGGACAGAGTAGAATAGGTAGGTAGTCGTAGAGTCCTAGTAGGGGACGGTAGGTAGAAGGGTGAAACCTGAGAAGGGTTGGGAGGCCAGTGAGTTGACTGTGAGTTAACTCAGGAGAGCTGCTCCTTGTTCAGTAAAGCAGGTTCGACTGGGTATAAACAGCTGAGGAAGGAGGAGCTGATGAAGAAGGAACTAATGGTGTATGCCTTGTATCTGTGTCTACTTGAGGGGGTGGTCTTCTACCATCCTATATGTATTGCTGCCCACTCAGTCCAGGGGAGAGAGCAGAGCAGAGTTTTCCTGCCTGCCCGCTTGCACCATTTACAGGTACCTTATCCTAATAAATCCTTTTCTTGTCTATCACTCTGCTTCTCGCTGAATTCTTTGTGTTGAGGCAGGAAGAACCTGAGCCTCGGTGTGTCCAGACGTTGTGTGAGTGCTGGATTAAGTCCCGGCCATGTGGGTTCAAGTCCCAAGCAAGGTTTTGGCTGGGGTTAAACCTCAGCTACGTGGGTTCAGGTCCCAAACCGGGTTTTGGCGAGGTTCAAGCCCCAGTCACATGGGTTCAAGTCCCAAACAGGGTTTTGGCTGGGTTTGAGTCCCAGCCGTGTGGGTTCGAGTCCCAAACAGGGTTTTGGCTGGAATTCAAGCTCCAGCCACGTGGGTTCAAGTCCCAAGCAAGGTTTGATCAGGTCTTAGCCCTGGGTTTAAGTCTCAAATCAAGGTAAAATCCTTTCAAAACCACATACAAACATGAAGAAGGGACTTCCTCGGTTCAGTGGTTAAGATTCCAAGCTTCCATGGCAGGAGGCAAGAAGAGTTCAATTCCTGGTCAGGAAACTAAGATCCTGCATGCAAGGAGGTACAGGCAAAAGAAAAAAAAAAAAAAACAGAAAATTCAAAGATATAATACTAAGTGAAAAAAAGTCAATATGAGAATACTATATGATTCCAATTACATGATGTTCTGAAAAATGCAAAATATGGAGAGAATAAAAAAGTTTAGTGGTTGCCAGGGGCCTGGGGGGAGGGAGTGACAAATTGGTAAAGCACAAGGAATTTTTAGGGCAATAAAAACATTCCAGAACAGTAAATACATATCATTATTCACTTGTCAAAATTCATACACACAGTCATGTCAATGACGGGCTTTGGGTGATAATAACACGACAATGCCAGTTTATTTATTGTAACAAAGGTACCGCCGCGGCGCACAATGTCGATGGTGGGGAGGCTCAGGGTGGGGAGGACAGGGGTATACGGAGGCTCTACACATTCTGCTCATTTTTACTATGAACCTAAAAACACTCTAAAATTACTACAGGTTTCATTTTTTAAATCACTTAAGAAAAGAAAGAAGCAGTGTCTGATAAAAATGGTAACTCCGGTGGAAGAATGGGAAATTCCTGGAAAAGCACTTTTCCTTGAGGTCTACCTCTCACACAGAAAGGGGCAAGGAAGTCACCTGTGAAAGAAGAGGCCAGGCTACCAACCCCGACTCTTTACCTAACACAGTGCACACTAAGCCTGTGCTTATAAGAGTAATCTCAGTTGTTCCTTCAACAACCAAATGAAAATGTTGACACTTGGAAGTGATGATTATTCCCAGTTAACAGTGGAAGAAACTAAGGGGTATAGATTTTCCCAGTCACCCTGGTCTGTCAGAGCCCAGAGGCTGAGCTCTAAGTCACAAAGGCAGGTTGAGGGGCTCTCAGAGCCCCCTTCCACCTTCAACACTCCATGACTCCATGAGTTGATTTGTCTCTCCCAGGGGCATCATTGGGGGGGCTCTGCCTGACTCGGGCATTGTATTCCTGGAAGGACCCGCTGTGTCCTTAGGGGACTGTGTCCTTAGGGGACTGCCTAGAGCTTGACTTCATGTAGGAATTTCGCACCTTCCCAGACCGTAGACTGTAGGTGGAGGGTGTCTGGCGGGAATGGGGCCAACTGCTCCCACAGAGAGCAGCCCTTGGCCACCTGTTCCCCAGCCTCGCCCTCCCACCCTCCACCTCGGCACTGGAATGCTAAATCCAAGAGCTGGTAGGGCCGGTGGGGTATTAATAACTGGACGCTGACGTTTGTGCTGATTAGAGAGGTATTCCCTCCTGGCAGCCGAGGTATTTGAGAGCCTTTTGAGCTGTCTCTTCAGGGCTTCTGGGGCCCGGAAGAGCATGATGGTAGCAGGATGATAATAATAATAGCCACCCTGCTCTGGGGGCTGGGGAGTGCCAGGCGGAGGTGCCAAGTGCGTCATCCACATAGCTGCCTTGAGTCCCTTCAGGTGCTTTTAGTATCCCTGTTATGTACATGGGGAAACTGAGGCTCCTGAGAGGTCCAGGAACACGCTGCAGGCCACACAGCAGGTGAGTCGCTGGGCATGAACTCAGATGCTCTGTGCCAACAGCACCAAGCCCTCCCGTGAGTGGTGAGAGCCAAAGACAGGAGTCCTGCTTGGGCCATGTAAACACAAAACACTGTGGCCCTGTTCCTTTAACTTCCAGGAACAGAGTGACTGGGAAGGTGTGGGGGGTGGGGCGGGGTGGCTTCCAGGAAGTGGGTGGCAGAACCAGGCCTGGGGGGGCTGCCAACCCCGACTCTTTACCTAACACAGTGCACACTAAGCCTGTGCTTATAAGAGTAATCTCAGTTGTTCCTTCAACAACCAAATGAAAATGTTGACACTTGGAAGTGATGATTATTCCCAGTTAACAGTGGAAGAAACTAAGGGGTATAGATTTTCCCAGTCACCCTGGTCTGTCAGAGCCCAGAGGCTGAGCTCTAAGTCACAAAGGCAGGTTGAGGGGCTCTCAGAGCCCCCTTCCACCTTCAACACTCCATGACTCCATGAGTTGATTTGTCTCTCCCAGGGGCATCATTGGGGGGGCTCTGCCTGACTCGGGCATTGTATTCCTGGAAGGACCCGCTGTGTCCTTAGGGGACTGTGTCCTTAGGGGACTGCCTAGAGCTTGACTTCATGTAGGAATTTCGCACCTTCCCAGACCGTAGACTGTAGGTGGAGGGTGTCTGGCGGGAATGGGGCCAACTGCTCCCACAGAGAGCAGCCCTTGGCCACCTGTTCCCCAGCCTCGCCCTCCCACCCTCCACCTCGGCACTGGAATGCTAAATCCAAGAGCTGGTAGGGCCGGTGGGGTATTAATAACTGGACGCTGACGTTTGTGCTGATTAGAGAGGTATTCCCTCCTGGCAGCCGAGGTATTTGAGAGCCTTTTGAGCTGTCTCTTCAGGGCTTCTGGGGCCCGGAAGAGCATGATGGAAAGCAGGATGATAATAATAATAGCCACCCTGCTCTGGGGGCTGGGGAGTGCCAGGCGGAGGTGCCAAGTGCGTCATCCACATAGCTGCCTTGAGTCCCTTCAGGTGCTTTTAGTATCCCTGTTATGTACATGGGGAAACTGAGGCTCCTGAGAGGTCCAGGAACACGCTGCAGGCCACACAGCAGGTGAGTCGCTGGGCATGAACTCAGATGCTCTGTGCCAACAGCACCAAGCCCTCCCGTGAGTGGTGAGAGCCAAAGACAGGAGTCCTGCTTGGGCCATGTAAACACAAAACACTGTGGCCCTGTTCCTTTAACTTCCAGGAACAGAGTGACTGGGAAGGTGTGGGGGGTGGGGCGGGGTGGCTTCCAGGAAGTGGGTGGCAGAACCAGGCCTGTTGACCAGGCCTCACGACAGCCCAGCCTGGGGGAGCAGCCCTCCCTGGCTTCCTGGTGAGGAGCTGGGTGACAGAAGTCTCTGTTGCTATTGCGTGGGGTGGGCAGGCCTTGACCCTCCTGCTTACCTGTTTCTTCTGGAGCTGGTTCTCTACCCCTCACTGCCCTCTTGGGATGCTTAACTACTTGGGCCTCCCAGAAGCCAGAGTCAACCTCAGGGAGAAGAGAGCAAAGGGGCTCATTGCCCATGGGCTCACAGTCCCAAAGGCCTCAAATTTAGGGCTCTAACATTAGTTTTTGGGGAGCTGTACAGGCTAGTGGTTAAGCCTGCAGCCTCTGGATCCAGACTACTGCTGGGCTTCCCGTCCAGATATGCTGTGTAGATTTGGTCACATTCTTTAACCTCTCTGTGCCTCAGTTTCCCCATCTGTAAAATGGGGAGAAATACTGCCTCATAGAGTTGTCGTGAAAATTAAATGAGCTAATAAATATTTGTCAAGTGTACATTTCTATAAGCATAAAGAATAAGCACTCACTCAGTGTTACATGCTATGTCCAAACAATGTTAAGTAAGGAATCACAAGCAGGATGGAAAGAATTCCCTGGAAGACCAGTGGTTAAGACCCTGTGCCTCTAATGCAGAGGGCACAGGCTTAATTCCTGGTTAAAAAGATAAGAATTATAAACAGAATGGAAAGGGGAAGCAGTTCCTCAAGGAAAAAACCATATCCTCATCTTCACCCCACGCTCGTAACAGCCCTGTTTACAATTAGCTATGGTATGGAAACAACCCAAGCGCCTAGCCATGGATGAATAGATAAAGGAGGTATGATGTATGTACTATGAAAATATGGGATAGAATGGAATACTAGTCAACCATTGAAACACTTTTGTTGTTGTTTAGTTGTTCAGTTGTGTTCAACTCTTTTGTGACTCCACTGACTGTAGCTCACCAGGCTCCTTCTGTTGATGGGATTTCCCAGGCAAGAATACGGGATTGCTATTTTTTTCCTCCAGGGAATCTTCCTAACCCAGGAATCGAATCGTGTCTCCTCCACGGGCAGGTGGATTCTTTACCCCTGAGCCGCCAGTGAAGCCCATTGGAATATACTAATCCACCCTCTAAAAAAGATGGAGCCTTGCAATTTGCAAGGACAAGGATGGACCTTCATGGTATCCTGCTAAATGAAATAAGTCAGAGAAGGATACATTCTGTATGAATTTCATTCATATGTGGAATGTAAGAAATGAATAAACAAAAACAAAATAAATGAACAAACCAAACAAAGACAAACATGTAGGTACAGAGAATAGCCTATCAGGTCACCAGAGGGAAAGGGGCAGTAGGGAGGAGATGTTTAAAGGGAATTAACTGTATGGTGATGGATGGAAACTAAATTTTTGGTAGCGAGCACATCACAGGGCATGCAGAGTAGAAATACAACGTTGTACGCCTGAAATTTACAAAATGTTTTAAATCAATGCCACCTAAATACAAAATAACCTCCTATAAAGCCACCGTTCAACACAACCACTGACACTGTTTCACTCCATTTCCTTCCAGTATTTTTTTTTTTTTTTGGTCCATCATTTTCACAACATTACAACCATGTGCTCAAAAGTTGGGCAACTTTGGGACTTTTTCCACTTAACATTTTATCCTAAGCCTTTTCTATAATCATTCAACAGGTTCTTATTGAGAATCTATTACATATCAAGTCTTATTCTAAACTCCCTGTGCCTCTAGGGGCTTTTCGGTTAAAAGATAAGAATTATAAACAGAATGGAAAGGGGAAGCAGTTCCTCAAGGAAAAAACCATATCCTCATCTTCACCCCACGCTCGTAACAGCCCTGTTTACAATTAGCTATGGTATGGAAACAACCCAAGCGCCTAGCCATGGATGAATAGATAAAGGAGGTATGATGTATGTACTATGAAAATATGGGATAGAATGGAATACTAGTCAACCATTGAAACACTTTTGTTGTTGTTTAGTTGTTCAGTTGTGTTCAACTCTTTTGTGACTCCACTGACTGTAGCTCACCAGGCTCCTTCTGTTGATGGGATTTCCCAGGCAAGAATACGGGATTGCTATTTTTTTCCTCCAGGGAATCTTCCTAACCCAGGAATCGAATCGTGTCTCCTCCACGGGCAGGTGGATTCTTTACCCCTGAGCCGCCAGTGAAGCCCATTGGAATATACTAATCCACCCTCTAAAAAAGATGGAGCCTTGCAATTTGCAAGGACAAGGATGGACCTTCATGGTATCCTGCTAAATGAAATAAGTCAGAGAAGGATACATTCTGTATGAATTTCATTCATATGTGGAATGTAAGAAATGAATAAACAAAAACAAAATAAATGAACAAACCAAACAAAGACAAACATGTAGGTACAGAGAATAGCCTATCAGGTCACCAGAGGGAAAGGGGCAGTAGGGAGGAGATGTTTAAAGGGAATTAACTGTATGGTGATGGATGGAAACTAAATTTTTGGTAGCGAGCACATCACAGGGCATGCAGAGTAGAAATACAACGTTGTACGCCTGAAATTTACAAAATGTTTTAAATCAATGCCACCTAAATACAAAATAACCTCCTATAAAGCCACCGTTCAACACAACCACTGACACTGTTTCACTCCATTTCCTTCCAGTATTTTTTTTTTTTTTTGGTCCATCATTTTCACAACATTACAACCATGTGCTCAAAAGTTGGGCAACTTTGGGACTTTTTCCACTTAACATTTTATCCTAAGCCTTTTCTATAATCATTCAACAGGTTCTTATTGAGAATCTATTACATATCAAGTCTTATTCTAAGCTCTGGGAAAGCAGCCGCCAGCAAAACAGACAAGCTCCTTTTCTCCAGGAACTTACATTCTACTGGGCATTGCTACATTGTCTTCAGAACTCATTCTTCTACATTGCAGTCACGTCTATATACTGCAGAGAACACAGATGCGAAGTGTGGAGTTCCATTAATTTTTTAAAAATATATTTATTTATTTATTTTTGGTTATTCTGGGTTTTCACTGCTGCCGCAGGCTCTTCTCTAGTTGCAGGGAGTGGGGGCTACTCTCTAGTTGAAGTGAGCAGGCTTCTTGTTGCAGTGACTTCTCTTGTGGAATTCAGGCTCTAGGGCACACAAGCTTCAGTAGTTCCAGCACATGGGCTCAATAGTTGCAGTTCGGAGGCTCTAGAGCCCAGGCTCAATAGTTGTGGCTCATAGGCTTAGTTGCTCCTCAGCATGTGGGATCTTCCTGGATCAGGGATCAAACCCGTGTCTCTTGCATTGGCAGGCAGATTCTTTACCACTGAGCTACCGGGGAAGCCCCCCATTAATTTTTACATGTATAGTCACCCATGTAACTGCCACCCTGATCAAGACACAGAATGTTCCCATCACCCCAGAAGATTCTTTCACCTTCGCCATCAAAAACCACCCAACTTCTATATAGATCAGCTTCACCTGTTTAAAAACAGGATCTAGTCTTTCAATAATGCTTTTTTTTTTTCTTTTTTGAGTTGTGAAAATATGATAACACATTTACAGGAGCCTTGGAAAATACAGAACAAAGTTATACATAGTTCACATTACAATTGTTTATTTTAAGGAAATGGCAACCCACTCCAGTATTCTTGCTTGAAAAACCCCATGGACAGAGGAGCCTGGCAGGCTACAGTCCATGGGGTCCCAAAGAGTCAGACACGACTGAGTGAGCACACTTGTTGGACTTACAATATCAAACTCTCAGAAATTAATAGAATGAATATACAGAGAAATATAAGACGTATTAGACCTGAAAAACATTATGAAACAATTTGACGTAATTAATATTTATATAATTTTCACACAAGAGTAGGATACAAATTCTATTCAAGTTCCTGTAGACCATAAACTAGAAGACACTGGACCATATCCAGAGACATAAGACCAAGTACAGAAATTTCATGATCTAAAGGTATTGAAATCATACAGAGTCTGTTCTCTTATTACTGTGAAATGTTGAGATTAATATCAAAAGATATTTGAAAAACAATCCACATACTTTCAAGTGCAGTGTGACATTTACCAAGAGAGTTCTCTGACCTGGTTATTGAAATCCTCAATAAACTTAGAAGACTGAAAAAACGGAGTGATTGCAGAGGAGAACGCCTTTTTTTTTTTTTTTTTTTTTTTTAAATTTTGGCCTCTTTATTGGTTTTTTATTTATTTTCATTCATCTTTATTCTTTGGCCTGTGTGGGCCTCCCATTGCAGTAGCCTCTCTCATTGCAGAGTACCAGCTCTGGGTACACGCGCTGCAGAGCACTGGCTTGTAATTGAACACATCGGTCCAGCTGCTCCACGGCACGTGGGATCTTCCCAGGCCAGGGATCAAACCAGCGCCCCTTGCACTGCAAAGCAGTGTCCTTACCCACTGGATCACCAGGGAAACCCAAATGCCCATTTTTTAATGGCTGCAGAATAGCCTATCCTATGGATACATTGTCGGACACAGTTTTGCTTTTAGCGTCTCAGTGTTACCAATATTACTACATTGAAAGTCACATTTTTAATAATCCCCTTATGCTCAACTAAGTCTCAGAAGCAGGATTGATTCTTGAGAAGGTTCTTGGTCGATATTGACAGACTGCTTTGTTAAAACCTCGTACAACTCCATCAGCAGTGGGAGAAGCAAGCTGTAGGCACACAGCATAACCACAGTCCACCTCGATCACCTGCCTTCTTATCTAGACTCACCTAGAATTTAATAGAATCTTCAGCATATACAATACAGTGGTAGGGAATGGCGTCTCCACAAGTCTGCCGACAGGAGAAGGACTCAGAAGGCGGAGCTCCCTTGGTCCTGAGTTTGGGACTCGGCTTCACAATGTCAGAACTCTGATTTCCTGCAACCCTCCACGAGGGCATTCATCTTTTGTCAATGGATCAACAATGACCAAGCAATAGTCTGATTCAGTCAGTAAAGAAGGTAATCAATCTAAAAATTGACAAAGATAAATTTAGTAAGAATGCACATATGAGAAGACTGGAGTGTCCTCTCTCTGTTAGAAGGCAGGAGGGAAAGCCAAATTACAATGAGTACATTTTTTGGTGGCTCAGTCTGGTTTCCCCAGAAAGAAGAGTTGGTGAGAAGAAAACTTGAGATGTCACCTTACCTTCAGCTCAATGGAATCCTCAGCTCCAAGTCCTTAAGGAAAACTGAGTTCAACCCAGCATTCCTTGACAATTTGGCCTTCCCACCCCAAACCTAGAAGACCAGACCCTGTGCACTCTCCTACCTGCCCCTAAATCTACTTCTCTCCATCTTCTTCTTCCTGATCATAGTCTAACCAAGGCTAGCATCATCTCCCCACATTCCCTTCACACACCCTTGATCTAATCTCTACCTAGCAGTTAAGCGATCTTTTAAACTAGAAATCTGATCGTTTAAAATCTGTACTTAAAACCTTTGGGGGGCTTCCCTGGTGGTCCAGTGGGTAAGGACACTGCCTTGCAATGTAGAGGACGCAGGTTCAATCCCCGGTTGGAGGACTAAGACCCCACACAACTCGGAGCAACTAAGCCTACACTGCCAACTACTGAGCCCGATGCAACCAAATAAATAATTTAAAATAAAAAACCTTTTGGTGGGACTATCCTGGTGGTCCAGTGGTTAAGAACCTGCCTTGCAGTGCAGGAGTCACTACAATCTCTAGTCCAAGAAGATCCCACATGACCCACAGCAACTAAACCCATGTGCCACAGTGGTTGAGCCGCTGCTAAGGAGACCACAAGTCACAGCTACTGAAGCCTGCACCCTGGAGCCTGTTCTCTGCAGTAAGAGAAGCCATTGCAATGAGAGACCCACCCTCTGCAACTAAAGAAAGCCAGAATGCAGCGACCAAGACGCAGCATAGCCAAAAATATATTAATGAATTAATTAATTCAAAAAATGTTAAGATCCTTTGGTGATGGAAGGATGACTAGATAAAAATCGAGTGAATGGATAAGCTAAATGTAATTTACGCGTATCATGGAAGATAATTCAGTTTAAATTGACAAAGATAAATTTAGTAAGAATGCACATATGAGAAGACTGGAGTGTCCTCTCTCTGTTAGAAGGCAGGAGGGAAAGCCAAATTACAATGAGTACATTTTTTGGTGGCTCAGTCTGGTTTCCCCAGAAAGAAGAGTTGGTGAGAAGAAAACTTGAGATGTCACCTTACCTTCAGCTCAATGGAATCCTCAGCTCCAAGTCCTTAAGGAAAACTGAGTTCAACCCAGCATTCCTTGACAATTTGGCCTTCCCACCCCAAACCTAGAAGACCAGACCCTGTGCACTCTCCTACCTGCCCCTAAATCTACTTCTCTCCATCTTCTTCTTCCTGATCATAGTCTAACCAAGGCTAGCATCATCTCCCCACATTCCCTTCACACACCCTTGATCTAATCTCTACCTAGCAGTTAAGCGATCTTTTAAACTAGAAATCTGATCGTTTAAAATCTGTACTTAAAACCTTTGGGGGGCTTCCCTGGTGGTCCAGTGGGTAAGGACACTGCCTTGCAATGTAGAGGACGCAGGTTCAATCCCCGGTTGGAGGACTAAGACCCCACACAACTCGGAGCAACTAAGCCTACACTGCCAACTACTGAGCCCGATGCAACCAAATAAATAATTTAAAATAAAAAACCTTTTGGTGGGACTATCCTGGTGGTCCAGTGGTTAAGAACCTGCCTTGCAGTGCAGGAGTCACTACAATCTCTAGTCCAAGAAGATCCCACATGACCCACAGCAACTAAACCCATGTGCCACAGTGGTTGAGCCGCTGCTAAGGAGACCACAAGTCACAGCTACTGAAGCCTGCACCCTGGAGCCTGTTCTCTGCAGTAAGAGAAGCCATTGCAATGAGAGACCCACCCTCTGCAACTAAAGAAAGCCAGAATGCAGCGACCAAGACGCAGCATAGCCAAAAATATATTAATGAATTAATTAATTCAAAAAATGTTAAGATCCTTTGGTGATGGAAGGATGACTAGATAAAAATCGAGTGAATGGATAAGCTAAATGTAATTTACGCGTATCATGGAAGATAATTCAGTTTTAAAAGTGAAGAAATTCTAACATGCTACATGAAGTGGACACATTATGCTAAGTGAAATAAGCTAGACACAAGAGGATACATATGGATGTATTTCATATAATACTGACATGAGTTACTAGAGCAGTTGAATTCATAGAGACAAATAGTAAAATGGTCATTGCCAGGGGGAGAAGGGGATGAAGGGTTATGGTTTAATGGGCACAGAGTTTCAGTTTGGAAAAATGAAAACATTCCGGAGAGCGATGCTGGTGAGGGTTACACAACAGTGTGGATGTGCTTAATGCCACTAAACTGTTCCCTTAAAATGATTGATTTTCCGTTATGCATATTTTACCACAATTTTAAAACAAATTGCAATGACCCATTTTGTCTAAAAATCCATCACATGGTCTACCAGACCCTACGGGATCTGGCCCCTGCCTTGTGCTGGTGTTTGGGGGCTGACAGTCACACCTCTTCCCCCTTCATCTGGGATCTGGAACTGTTTGGAGATAAGAAAGGCAATTAGAAAAATGGAGAGGGAAAGATATGGGCTTGGGCTTCCCTGGCACTCCAGTGGTTAGGACTCCACACTTCTAATGCAGGGGGCACAGGTTCGATTCCTGGTCAGGAAACTTGCATCCTGCATGCCATGCAGCTCAATCAAAATAAGTGTGTTTCATAATTGATAAAACTGGGTTGGAGACTAGGCCGGTAATAGGCACAATGGAGCTTCCTAGTACATTTCTCCCTCCATTGCTTGCCCCAACTCCTGATTTAATCTTCCACTTCAGTCCTTGGTTGAGCAGCCAGGCACCTATTCCCTCCACCCACGATGCACTTCCTTCCACTGCTCACTTAGCCCTAGAGACAACTAACAGAGAGGAGACAGCTTAGACTCATCCAAAGACAAAACAGCTTGTGTCTGGTACGTGACCTTCTTGGGCCCCTAAGTTACTTGTCTAGGGACTGGGTTAGAAATGACCATTTCAGGGAATTCCTGGCGGTCTGGTAGTTAGAACTCTTCACTTTCACTGCCAAGGGCCCAGGTTTGGTCCCTGGTTGGGAACTAAGATCCCACAAACCATGTGGCACAGCAAAAAAAAGAACTTTTCTTGGTACAAGCATAGTGGAGGTGTAGGATTAAAGAAGCAGAGTGCCAGAGCCAGAGAGATCCTAAGAGGTGAGATGATCAGACCCTTTGTTTTGCAGATGGGGAAACTAGGCCCGGAGCAGCGAGGAGACTTGCTCAAGGCCACACAACTTGCACTGTCCTTAAAGGAGCCTCTGCATCAGGCTCCCCTTGCAGAGACGGGGCTAGGGCTCCACCAGCTGGGGGAGAGAGGAAGGAATACTGATGGGGACTCTCCCTACTGTGATAGGATGGGCGCTGTTTGCCAGTCACTCCTAGGCCAAGTCAGTCATCCTTAATAGTTTGGTAGCATTTTGATAACACTTTTTGGCTGACCTAGGGTGAGATGACTTCAGAGGGTATTAAGTCTTGACAAAGATTTCCACAGGGGGGCGGGATTTAGGGCCAACGATCTGATGGGAAAGGGGATCAAGCCTTGGAACTTCATTTGCATAGAAAGTTTATTGCTGTTACTTTTCCATTTCCGCACTATTTACATTGGGAGCAGGTAATTCTTTGTTGGGGTTGGGGGAGAGGGGGGACTGTCCTGTGCATTGGAGCATATTTAGCCACATTCTTCGTCTCTCCTACTGAAGGTCTACAGCACCTCCTCTCCCCGCTGTGATAAACAAAAATATCTCCAGACATCCCCAAGGACAAATTGCCCCATTGCAGAGACACTGACATACCTGTATGTTTAAGTGGCTGAGGGAACATGATGGGGATTCTTCTAAAAGAAGAGAGGAGACAAAAACACCAGGAGCCACTCCCTCATACAAGAAAATAAAATTATCAAAAGGATGGTCGGCTCTAGGCGAACTGTGGACTTTGACCTTGCCCCTCTTCCCTTTCTGGACCATTTCCTTCTCTTTCTTGGCTCCCCTTTCTACTTAGAAAAAAAAATTAATAAACCATTCAGGAAAAAAATTAACATTTGCATTCATGGTAAAGTGAGATAAACAATGTACAATAGTTAGTAGAGGTTATAAACACAAGAATTACACACTTAAGGTGTGAGCATTTCACTGTACGGCAGCTACAACTCAAAAAAATAATAAAAAAGTGTATAGGAATCATAGTCAGATCTGAGTTCAAGTCCCAGTTCAGACATTTCCTAGCTGTGTGATTTCATAGAAGTCCTCTCATCTCTCTCTCTCTCTCTCTCTCTTTTTTGGACATACCACTCAGCTTGTGGAATCTTAGTTCCCTGACCAGGGATTGACCCCTGGCCTCAGCAGTGAGAGAATGGCTACCCACTCCAGTATTCTTGCCTGGAGAATCCCATGGACATAGAAGCCTGGTGGGCTACAGTCCATGGGGTCACAGAGAGTCAGACGTGACTAAGCAACTGACATTTTCACTCTCCAGCAGAGAAAGTGTGGGCTCTTAACCGCTGGATCACCAGGGAATTCCTTCCTCTCACCTCTGAGAACCCATTTCCTCAGTTATAAAAGGAAGTGGTAACAGTATGTGTCACAGGATATCTGTGCAGAGTAAATGAGACGATGTATTAACAGTACTTTGCACAATGCCTATCACAGAGGTAATACAAATATTCACGTTTCAGTCACAAAGTTGTGACCCCCATGAAATGCAGGACGCCAGGCTTCCCTGTCCTTCACCATCTCCCAGAGTTTTCTCAAACTCACGTCCATTGAGTCAGTGATGCCATCCAACCATCTCATCCTCTGTTGTCCCCTTCAGCCTTCAATTTTTTCCAGCATAAGAATCTTTATCAGTGAATCTGCTCTTCACATCAGGAGGTCCAAATATTGGAGCTTCAGCTACAGCCTCAGTCCTTCCAGTGAATATTCAGGGTTGATTCCCTTTATGATTTTTGATCTCCTTGCGCTCCAAGAGATTCTCAAGTCTTCTCCAGCACCAGAGTTCGAAAGCATCAAATATTTCGCACTCGACATTCCTTATGGTCCAACTGACTCAACAACAACAAGAAACCCAGCAGTTTTCTATGGGACTTTGGACCCTTGGCTTATTAGGCCTCTGAGTATCAGTTTCCTCAGCTGTAAAATAGTATACTAACACTGCCCATTTTGTAGAGATCTTGTGAGATTTATAAATAATAGGATTCTATAGACAGGTCTGTGAATTCAGACCTGCCCTAAGGCGGGGGCAACAACTGCACCATTAGAACCTGCCACCAGGGGGCAGGATCGCTACATCAAGTTCCCACCTATTGAAGACATTTCATTCTTTTGAGCATGATTGTCTTAACTTCTTGAGTACGGAAAAACTAACAACACAAAAAGTAGAATAGCATAACGAACCCCAAGAACCAAGGTTTCAACAACTATTAACATTTCTCCAGTCTTCCTCCTCCTTTTTGTTTGCTATACTGCTTGCAAAGTATTTTAAAACATATCCCAAATCTTATTTCAATTTTTCCAGAATACATCAGTGTGCATTTCTAGCTTTTATTACCACAGACACTGTCATTATCCACCTAACATAAAAGAAAAAATATTTCCTTAATCTATTAGTTCATATTCAAATTTCCCAGATTGTACCAAAGATGTCTTTTGACAATTATTAGTAGTTCAATGAGGATCTAAATAAGGTTTGCATTTGGTAAGTGTCTTGAGCTTTATGGTTTATCACAGAGGTAATACAAATATTCACGTTTCAGTCACAAAGTTGTGACCCCCATGAAATGCAGGACGCCAGGCTTCCCTGTCCTTCACCATCTCCCAGAGTTTTCTCAAACTCACGTCCATTGAGTCAGTGATGCCATCCAACCATCTCATCCTCTGTTGTCCCCTTCAGCCTTCAATTTTTTCCAGCATAAGAATCTTTATCAGTGAATCTGCTCTTCACATCAGGAGGTCCAAATATTGGAGCTTCAGCTACAGCCTCAGTCCTTCCAGTGAATATTCAGGGTTGATTCCCTTTATGATTTTTGATCTCCTTGCGCTCCAAGAGATTCTCAAGTCTTCTCCAGCACCAGAGTTCGAAAGCATCAAATATTTCGCACTCGACATTCCTTATGGTCCAACTGACTCAACAACAACAAGAAACCCAGCAGTTTTCTATGGGACTTTGGACCCTTGGCTTATTAGGCCTCTGAGTATCAGTTTCCTCAGCTGTAAAATAGTATACTAACACTGCCCATTTTGTAGAGATCTTGTGAGATTTATAAATAATAGGATTCTATAGACAGGTCTGTGAATTCAGACCTGCCCTAAGGCGGGGGCAACAACTGCACCATTAGAACCTGCCACCAGGGGGCAGGATCGCTACATCCAAGTTCCCACCTATTGAAGACATTTCATTCTTTTGAGCATGATTGTCTTAACTTCTTGAGTACGGAAAAACTAACAACACAAAAAGTAGAATAGCATAACGAACCCCAAGAACCAAGGTTTCAACAACTATTAACATTTCTCCAGTCTTCCTCCTCCTTTTTGTTTGCTATACTGCTTGCAAAGTATTTTAAAACATATCCCAAATCTTATTTCAATTTTTCCAGAATACATCAGTGTGCATTTCTAGCTTTTATTACCACAGACACTGTCATTATCCACCTAACATAAAAGAAAAAATATTTCCTTAATCTATTAGTTCATATTCAAATTTCCCAGATTGTACCAAAGATGTCTTTTGACAATTATTAGTAGTTCAATGAGGATCTAAATAAGGTTTTTGCATTTGGTAAGTGTCTTGAGCTTTATGGTTTACCTTTATACCTTCCTTTATAATTTGCATGCCATGAATTTGTTGCAGAAACAGGCCACTTGTGTCAACAAAATGTTCCATATTTTGAGTTTGGTTGACTGTGGTGTTTCTCTAAGCCTCATATTTCTGATAAACTGGTAATTAGATCTTGGCTTGTTTTGGCTTCTTTTTGTTATTTGTTTTTTGCTTTTCCTCTGGCAAGAATATTCCATGGAGAGCACCGTGAGCCTGTGTTAGTGATTTTAAGGTTGGTCAGAGGGTTCAGGCAATGTTAGCCTAAGGTCTCATTCAATTACAAATGTTCTCAAAAATGTTTCATCCGGTTGTTTCAGCATCAGTTCATGGTTGTTTCCTAAAACTTACTATTTCATTTGGTTTTGCAAAACTGTACTTTTCTAATCCCATCATTTCTTCTGCATTTGTTAATTGGAATTCTTATGTAAAAATAGCTTTCTTATCTATCATTTAGTTACCTGCAATATAATTCATCAAGAGTAGAAATTTTATTTTCCTTTATTCATCAATAGAGTAATTAGTTGATTCCCTATAAAACTCCACTGATAAGTGGTTTCTTTGCATATCATTAATAGATGTTTATGTATTTCGTGTTACACTCTATAGAAGTCATTATTTTTTCTTTTAATGCTCAAAGTGTTCCATCTTTGGCCACTGGGTCCCCTTTGCATTGATTTCTCAGTCATTTTTACATAAATATAATAGTCTTTGATAGCTTCCTGGTCTTCAACCACAAGACAACCCAATCTCATCTTTCCTGCTCCAGATTTAGAATCGGACACTTATCAAAAGTCTTGACTTTAATTTTTAATTATTTTTTAAACTGGAAAATGGCATTTGGAGACCAAATCTGTCCACTAGGGGTGTTCTTCACTACTGGATCCTATCCTTGCTTCTAGGTCTTTTCAGCAGAAAGAGCTAGAAAATACATTTTTAAGAGACAAAGAACATATTTCATTCATTCTGCTATCTAACACATATAAAATCGTCCTAGGCCACTTTAATACTTGTAACTCTTTCTCACTTGTTGAAAAATCATGATTCCTAATGCCATTGACATCATTACTCCACTGAAAAATACACCTATCATAGCTTCAAAACAGCAATATTAATATCATTGCTAACAATAAGAGCAACAAATGCAATTTAATATTTAATATTTCTATGAAGTTCTAGTTTGTCCTTAGATTATATCCTATTAGGGAGGTATCAAAGTACTTATAAAGCAACTTGAAAGCACTTTTCTGCATTGCAGACGGATTCTTTACCAGCTGAGCTATCAGGGAAGTCAAAGCATCTTTCTCTGTGTAGTTTTACCACTTCATTTGTTTCCACTTGTTTTTCTTAATTTTTATGGAGTGTTTTATTCTTTTAATTGAACTTTATTTTATAAATATGCAACATTTACAAGTTTCTAAAACAGTACTATACAATAAGTTATCACAGAAGTCTTATTTCCATCCCTACACACCCCATTCCACATAGCGAACAATTTTTAGAAGTTTATCCTTCCATTGTTTAACTTTTTTTTTTTAAGCATTTAAAATTTTTTTGGTCTTTTTTTTGATTGATTTTTTATTTATTTTTCATCCAATTTCATTCTTCTGCCTGTGTGGGCCTCCCATTGCAATGGTCTCTCTCACTGCAGAGCACCAACTATGGGCGCCTGCGCTCAGAGCACTGGCTCGTAATTGGCCACACTCTAGTTGTGGCACGTGATCATCTGTGGACGGACACTTTGCCATGGGTCCCCTTTGCATTGATTTCTCAGTCATTTTTACATAAATATAATAGTCTTTGATAGCTTCCTGGTCTTCAACCACAAGACAACCCAATCTCATCTTTCCTGCTCCAGATTTAGAATCGGACACTTATCAAAAGTCTTGACTTTAATTTTTAATTATTTTTTAAACTGGAAAATGGCATTTGGAGACCAAATCTGTCCACTAGGGGTGTTCTTCACTACTGGATCCTATCCTTGCTTCTAGGTCTTTTCAGCAGAAAGAGCTAGAAAATACATTTTTAAGAGACAAAGAACATATTTCATTCATTCTGCTATCTAACACATATAAAATCGTCCTAGGCCACTTTAATACTTGTAACTCTTTCTCACTTGTTGAAAAATCATGATTCCTAATGCCATTGACATCATTACTCCACTGAAAAATACACCTATCATAGCTTCAAAACAGCAATATTAATATCATTGCTAACAATAAGAGCAACAAATGCAATTTAATATTTAATATTTCTATGAAGTTCTAGTTTGTCCTTAGATTATATCCTATTAGGGAGGTATCAAAGTACTTATAAAGCAACTTGAAAGCACTTCTCTGCATTGCAGCGGATTCTTTACCAGCTGAGCTATCAGGGAAGTCAAAGCATCTTTCTCTGTGTAGTTTTACCACTTCATTTGTTTCCACTTGTTTTTCTTAATTTTTATGGAGTGTTTTATTCTTTTAATTGAACTTTATTTTATAAATATGCAACATTTACAAGTTTCTAAAACAGTACTATACAATAAGTTATCACAGAAGTCTTATTTCCATCCCTACACACCCCATTCCACATAGCGAACAATTTTTAGAAGTTTATCCTTCCATTGTTTAACTTTTTTTTTTTAAGCATTTAAAATTTTTTTGGTCTTTTTTTTGATTGATTTTTTATTTATTTTTCATCCAATTTCATTCTTCTGCCTGTGTGGGCCTCCCATTGCAATGGTCTCTCTCACTGCAGAGCACCAACTATGGGCGCCTGCGCTCCAGAGCACTGGCTCGTAATTGGCCACACCAGTCTAGTCGTTCTGTGGCACGTGGGATCATGCTGGGTCAGGGACCGAACTGGTGCCCCTTGCAGTGCAAGGTGGACTCTTTACCCACTGGACCCATTTACCCATTGCTTTTAAATATAAGCAATTAATGTATATCACCCCACTACTTACATCGAAGATAACACTTCCACGAATACTACCATGCACCTTGCTTTTTTCCCCTTACACACATGGATGTCACTACACATGAGTTTCTGGGTATTAGTTATGTATAAGACCACAAGCACGTATCTTTTTACAGGTGCAGAGCACTCCACCCTGTGTTTGTACCGTAATTTCTTCAGCTTGTTCTTAGTTGACACATGAGCAGTTTCCATTTTTTCGCCATATGATAAGAAAATGCCATAATGAATGGCCTTGTGCATGTAGCATTTTGTATTTCGCCAATATGTCACTAGGATAGATTTCCACAAGTTTAGCCTTGACCTAGGTGTACTGGGTGAAAGAGGAAATTCAGTAAAGTGGCTATAGATTGCCTCATGTCCTTAATTAAGGTTACATCATTTTGCCCTCCCACCAGCAGCACATGACAAGGCTACCCACAGGAGTATTTTGGTGCAGTATCAGACAAAGGAGGATGCAGATGTAATCTTCAGGACAGATTTATTCTGAAGCTTAAGCTTCAGAGTCCCTCACTTACAGAGATCCTTTCCAAGGCCCCAGTAATGTATTCGCCGGCCCATTCTGTAATCTTTTTCCTAAAGAGGGCATTCCACATTATTTAAATCTATCTCACAGGCTTTAGAGTCAGTTTCATGATTCTGGAGTTACGAGAGTCAATTTCAAGTTCTGCAACCACCTTGAGAGGAGAGATTCTTGTATTTAACGACTGAGACAGACAAAGCAAAGGAAAATACTCCTTTGGCCAAAGAGATACACACCACTTCCCTGATTCTGATCAGCTACCCACATAGATAGCCAGCTCTCTACACAGAGCCCTCTGCCTTCCCTCTCAAGGGTAGAAACCAAGCCTTAGAATATATTAGTAGTTCCTAGTAGACAGCTGAAGACTGGTAAATGATACTCAGAGAACAGGTTACAGAGCAGGTCTTTGTTTTTTGGGGTGGGAAGGAATAGGAGAGTTTACATCAGGGGAGTGGGTATTCAAAACAAGTGCCCCCTTCCCCCAAAACACCTTCCCAACAAAGAAGGCAGAGGTTTGCGTCCTTACCTGTAAAAACAGGGTTAGTAATAAGCCCTGGCCTTGTGGGGTTTGGTTAGGATTAGGAGAGATCATTTAAAGACTTAACCCTGTCCCACACGTTGGGGAGACAGTCCATAAAATCGAGGACAGTTAATTCAATGGATAATTGGTTGATCCTTGAGGGCAGTCACAGGGATTCTTTGCGCATCATGCCTTAATAGGCACCGAGAAGGAAGAACGCTACTTTACTGACAAACAGGTGCAGATTAAATCGGTGAAGAAGGAACAGGCGTTTCTGGCGGATGCTTACTGAACTGTGAGACTAACTGAATGACCGATAGGTCCGGGGCTTTGAGCAACTGGCAGTCCCGGGTACGGTGTCTGGTGAACGCGGGCCTGGATCTGGCAGATCAGACCAGAGTCCGGTGCCCCAGGGACTCAAGCTGACCATCGGGCTCCGAGCACAGCCGTCCTCGATGTTCATCCAGCTCCCGACCCGCCCAGACTTCCGCCGCTAACTGCGCCGAGGCGGGCATCCTGACTCTCCACGTGGAGTCCGCGAGTGCCGCCGCCAGGTAGGGCGTGCGCGGGCGCCGCGGCTCCTTCCTCCACGACGAGGGCAGGTCGCCCCCGACTCACGCCTGCGGAGCCCCGAACAATGAGGCGCCGGCTTCTTTAAGGGAGATACCACCGCGCCGGCGGGGCAGGGGACAGCGTCTTCCCAGATGATTGCACCCAGCCCCGCGCTGCTGCCGCTTCGGCAACTGCACGGCCCGCAAATATGGCTCAGTGACTCTGACAAAAGGTGCAGCCTCTCTGCAGGCGGCGCGGACGCCCAGCCTCCCAGGTCGGGCCGTGCTTCCCCGCAGGCCCGGAGAAGACAGGAGTTACAGAGCAGGTCTTTGTTCTTCTCAAGGGTAGAAACCAAGCCTTAGAATATATTAGTAGTTCCTAGTAGACAGCTGAAGACTGGTAAATGATACTCAGAGAACAGGTTACAGAGCAGGTCTTTGTTTTTTGGGGTGGGAAGGAATAGGAGAGTTTACATCAGGGGAGTGGGTATTCAAAACAAGTGCCCCCTTCCCCCAAAACACCTTCCCAACAAAGAAGGCAGAGGTTTGCGTCCTTACCTGAAAAAACAGGGTTAGTAATAAGCCCTGGCCTTGTGGGGTTTGGTTAGGATTAGGAAAGATCATTTAAAGACTTAACCCTGTCCCACACGTTGGGGAGACAGTCCATAAAATCGAGGACAGTTAATTCAATGGATAATTGGTTGATCCTTGAGGGCAGTCACAGGGATTCTTTGCGCATCATGCCTTAATAGGCACCGAGAAGGAAGAACGCTACTTTACTGACAAACAGGTGCAGATTAAATCGGTGAAGAAGGAACAGGCGTTTCTGGCGGATGCTTACTGAACTGTGAGACTAACTGAATGACCGATAGGTCCGGGGCTTTGAGCAACTGGCAGTCCCGGGTACGGTGTCTGGTGAACGCGGGCCTGGATCTGGCAGATCAGACCAGAGTCCGGTGCCCCAGGGACTCAAGCTGACCATCGGGCTCCGAGCACAGCCGTCCTCGATGTTCATCCAGCTCCCGACCCGCCCAGACTTCCGCCGCTAACTGCGCCGAGGCGGGCATCCTGACTCTCCACGTGGAGTCCGCGAGTGCCGCCGCCAGGTAGGGCGTGCGCGGGCGCCGCGGCTCCTTCCTCCACGACGAGGGCAGGTCGCCCCCGACTCACGCCTGCGGAGCCCCGAACAATGAGGCGCCGGCTTCTTTAAGGGAGATACCACCGCGCCGGCGGGGCAGGGGACAGCGTCTTCCCAGATGATTGCACCCAGCCCCGCGCTGCTGCCGCTTCGGCAACTGCACGGCCCGCAAATATGGCTCAGTGACTCTGACAAAAGGTGCAGCCTCTCTGCAGGCGGCGCGGACGCCCAGCCTCCCAGGTCGGGCCGTGCTTCCCCGCAGGCCCGGAGAAGAAGCCCGCATTCCGCAGGCATCCCAGGCCCGCGCGGAAGAAGATGCACCAGGCGTCCCACCGCAGCGACCCCGCACACCCGCCCGCAGCTCGGTAAGTCAGAAATGGGGGCGGAACAGGGGAGGGAAGGCGTGCCGGGCGCACCGACGTCCCCCCCGAGCCCAGATCTGCTGCCGGGACCCCTCCGGGGCCGCGGGCGCCCGCTGTGGCTGGAGGGCGACCCAGCCCCGGGCGCGGAGTGGCCTCGCCTCTCCCGGCCACCCCTGCGGGGAGGGGCGCGAGTGGTGCGTTCCAGGGCGCGCACCCCTTCCGCGACTCCCGGCTCCTGAAAGCCACGGGAGCCGGGAGGAGGCCCTCGGAGCGCCGGGCGCGCGCCCAATAGGACCGGCGCTCGGCGGCCCGGCTCGCGCTACGGAAAGCCGGAGGGGGCGGGCCGTGCGGCGTCAGGGGGTGTGTCCGCGCGCACCACGGGGGCGCGCGCCGGTCTGTGACTGGAGGCCGCGGCGGCGGAGGCGCGAGCTGCCCGATAATGGCGGCCTGCAGGGCCCGTGAGCGAGAGAAGCGGCGGCGGCTGTCCTGAGGTAACTCCGGCCCCTCGGCTTGGCAGAGAGGCCTTGCTGCCGAGCCGAGGGCCCCGCACGCGCCTCCCACCCCGGGAGGCCTGTCACTGAGCTGTCAGCGGAGTCGTCCCGGGGAGGGCCCCGCGCGCCTCCGGCCCCCGGCCCGCACGCCTCGGGCCCCCGGCGCCCGCAGCGGCCTCCGCTTCTCCGCGGGGCCGCCTCCCCAGGCCTCAGCCGCCCGCCCGGAGGAGTCGGGGCCGCTGCGGGACGGGCTCCTCGGGGCGAAGGGCCCGGGAGGATCCCCTGCGGGTTTCCTCTGGAAGCGGTCGCGGAGGGGGAGGGCCTGATGCTCGGCCAATGAGCGGGCGCTGGGCCGCCGCGTCGGGCTACACCTCTGCCCGGGACCGGCCCTTCCGGGCGCCGGCAGGTGTACGGCCGGGCCGGCCGGGTCCCAGCGCCGGGTGCAGGCGCGAAGGCCCGGGGATGCCGTCCCGAGGCCCCGAGGTTCGCACGGGGTGCGCCACCGTGCAGTGCTGTGACCCAGGATCTCAAAGGGGTCACAGACACCCTCCTCCCCACCTAGCTCAGGTGCTCCTCTGTCTGGGGTGCGGGGCAGCGGTCTAGACGAGAGCCGCGCTGAGATGGCTAGGAATTGGCAGTCCGCGGAGGCCGGGTGCAGCCGGGACGGAGCTTTCGGGCGCAGGGACTCCGACGCTCGGAGAGACTGGGAAATTGAAGAGCGGTGTCCAGTAGAGGAAGTGGGACTAAGAAAGCAGTCTTGAAGCTTTCATTTTCTTTACTAAATCTGTCCTGTGCACTTAAAGGAGCTGGTCCCAACTCCATAGGCTCGACTCTCGGTAGACTTTTGTTCCCCTAAAGGATACAATATAAAAATTGTACACTGGCTCCCTTTCTTGCCCACGCTGGCATTCTACAAATGACGAGTTGTTCCTGAAGCTCCTTAGAATCTTGACAGTCTTCGGAGAGTGAAGAGGGACTCTAAACTTTCTTAATTCAACACGGAATTCCTTGGCCCATGCCTTTAAATGATTTATCAAGGTGAATTCCAAAGAACTCCCCTCAGAGAACCTCTTAACATGCAGGACGTATTTCGTTGGCAAAAATGACCTAGATCTAAACAGATATTGTTGAATTGACAGAAGGAATAACCCTGTTCTAAGTAGCTGACTTTATCAGTAACGGAACATTAGTCTTCGTAAACTTTATTTTGCAAGAAATAAGGAAATATTAACATAGGAGTACATATAGTTTGACCATGTAGTTTTAAAATATAACTACACGTTTTCACTTCTGTGCACTCTGAGTACCTAAACATCAGGCAGGTGTTTATACTTCTAACTGTGAGGGTTTGGTTTTTTTTGTTTGTTTTTGCTATGTTTACGATCTTTTATATGTATCAGCTTTCAGGGGAAGCGGGAGTTTTGTGTGTTTTTTTCGTGATTAGTGAATAAGAATACAAGTTTTTTGGTTTATTTTTAGCAGTGATGTTTTGAATCAGTTCAGATAAGAGGCAGTGGTTAAAAGTAGGGGCTGTCAGAGCAAGATGCCCCCCATTTCAAATCCCAGGTTCACCAGTTCCTTACTGTTTGGCTTTGGGCCTGTTGCTTAAACTCTGTGCAGCTACTTAGGCTCATTTGTAACAGCATCTACCTCATAGCTTTGTTGTGAGGATTAAATGAACTTAATATATAAAGTGCTTGGGACAGTTCCTAATACATGGTAAGTACCACATTAGTGTTACTTGCTTCACTGCTATTATTTAGAGTTGCCCCACGTATGGCAAATATTGTTCAAGCACTGCGGACAGTGAGACAGATGATACCTAACCCAAAAAGGCTTGAAGAGCGGTGTCCAGTAGAGGAAGTGGGACTAAGAAAGCAGTCTTGAAGCTTTCATTTTCTTTACTAAATCTGTCCTGTGCACTTAAAGGAGCTGGTCCCAACTCCATAGGCTCGACTCTCGGTAGACTTTTGTTCCCCTAAAGGATACAATATAAAAATTGTACACTGGCTCCCTTTCTTGCCCACGCTGGCATTCTACAAATGACGAGTTGTTCCTGAAGCTCCTTAGAATCTTGACAGTCTTCGGAGAGTGAAGAGGGACTCTAAACTTTCTTAATTCAACACGGAATTCCTTGGCCCATGCCTTTAAATGATTTATCAAGGTGAATTCCAAAGAACTCCCCTCAGAGAACCTCTTAACATGCAGGACGTATTTCGTTGGCAAAAATGACCTAGATCTAAACAGATATTGTTGAATTGACAGAAGGAATAACCCTGTTCTAAGTAGCTGACTTTATCAGTAACGGAACATTAGTCTTCGTAAACTTTATTTTGCAAGAAATAAGGAAATATTAACATAGGAGTACATATAGTTTGACCATGTAGTTTTAAAATATAACTACACGTTTTCACTTCTGTGCACTCTGAGTACCTAAACATCAGGCAGGTGTTTATACTTCTAACTGTGAGGGTTTGGTTTTTTTTGTTTGTTTTTGCTATGTTTACGATCTTTTATATGTATCAGCTTTCAGGGGAAGCGGGAGTTTTGTGTGTTTTTTTCGTGATTAGTGAATAAGAATACAAGTTTTTTGGTTTATTTTTAGCAGTGATGTTTTGAATCAGTTCAGATAAGAGGCAGTGGTTAAAAGTAGGGGCTGTCAGAGCAAGATGCCCCCCATTTCAAATCCCAGGTTCACCAGTTCCTTACTGTTTGGCTTTGGGCCTGTTGCTTAAACTCTGTGCAGCTACTTAGGCTCATTTGTAACAGCATCTACCTCATAGCTTTGTTGTGAGGATTAAATGAACTTAATATATAAAGTGCTTGGGACAGTTCCTAATACATGGTAAGTACCACATTAGTGTTACTTGCTTCACTGCTATTATTTAGAGTTGCCCCACGTATGGCAAATATTGTTCAAGCACTGCGGACAGTGAGACAGATGATACCTACTAAATCGTGCCTAAGAAGAAATTCAAGTCAGTAGGCATACTTAATTTCAACAGAGCACTTTGTTGATTTTTCCAGAAACCTTGACCTTGAAGATGGTGAGTAGCCAGCCAAAGTACGATCTAATACGGGAGGTAGGCCGAGGTAGTTACGGTGTTGTATATGAAGCAGTCATCAGAAAGACCTCTGCACGGGTGGCAGTGAAGAAAATTCGATGCCATGCTCCTGAAAATGTCGAACTAGCCCTGCGTGAGTTCTGGGCACTAAGCAGTATCAAGAGCCAACATCCAAATGTGATTCACTTGGAAGAATGCATCCTACAAAAAGATGGGATGGTGCAAAAGATGTCCCACGGCTCTAATTCTTCCCTTTATTTACAGGTATGTGTGGTTGAATGGGAAATAGAAGTGATTTGAACATAGCACTGGTCAGCTGGAAGAGGAATGAAAGAGTCCGGTGAAGGTCTACTTTTAAATGCAGGTGTCTATATAGTTAGGAATAGATAGGGGTCTGCCAAGAACTGAGTAGACGTTTGCTCTAAAACAAGGTTTTATTTAAACCTGTGATGCAAATGCCTAAAAATAACATAAGCCACCTGTTATGCCACGATACTTGCCAATCTGCATAGGAATGGGACAACATAGCAACTAGAGAGGTGATTGAGAGTAGAATGTAATTAGTTCACTTATTTGAAATCTTTTTTGGGGGGAAATGAAAACAGAAGAAAAAGAAAAATTCTATAATTTTGTTTTCGTGATTAGTGAATAAGAATACAAGTTTTTTGGTTTATTTTTAGCAGTGATGTTTTGAATCAGTTCAGATAAGAGGCAGTGGTTAAAAGTAGGGGCTGTCAGAGCAAGATGCCCCCCATTTCAAATCCCAGGTTCACCAGTTCCTTACTGTTTGGCTTTGGGCCTGTTGCTTAAACTCTGTGCAGCTACTTAGGCTCATTTGTAACAGCATCTACCTCATAGCTTTGTTGTGAGGATTAAATGAACTTAATATATAAAGTGCTTGGGACAGTTCCTAATACATGGTAAGTACCACATTAGTGTTACTTGCTTCACTGCTATTATTTAGAGTTGCCCCACGTATGGCAAATATTGTTCAAGCACTGCGGACAGTGAGACAGATGATACCTACTAAATCGTGCCTAAGAAGAAATTCAAGTCAGTAGGCATACTTAATTTCAACAGAGCACTTTGTTGATTTTTCCAGAAACCTTGACCTTGAAGATGGTGAGTAGCCAGCCAAAGTACGATCTAATACGGGAGGTAGGCCGAGGTAGTTACGGTGTTGTATATGAAGCAGTCATCAGAAAGACCTCTGCACGGGTGGCAGTGAAGAAAATTCGATGCCATGCTCCTGAAAATGTCGAACTAGCCCTGCGTGAGTTCTGGGCACTAAGCAGTATCAAGAGCCAACATCCAAATGTGATTCACTTGGAAGAATGCATCCTACAAAAAGATGGGATGGTGCAAAAGATGTCCCACGGCTCTAATTCTTCCCTTTATTTACAGGTATGTGTGGTTGAATGGGAAATAGAAGTGATTTGAACATAGCACTGGTCAGCTGGAAGAGGAATGAAAGAGTCCGGTGAAGGTCTACTTTTAAATGCAGGTGTCTATATAGTTAGGAATAGATAGGGGTCTGCCAAGAACTGAGTAGACGTTTGCTCTAAAACAAGGTTTTATTTAAACCTGTGATGCAAATGCCTAAAAATAACATAAGCCACCTGTTATGCCACGATACTTGCCAATCTGCATAGGAATGGGACAACATAGCAACTAGAGAGGTGATTGAGAGTAGAATGTAATTAGTTCACTTATTTGAAATCTTTTTTGGGGGGAAATGAAAACAGAAGAAAAAGAAAAATTCTATAACCAGTAGTAGAACCCATAGGTAATTGGGCTTTTCTTTGTATATCACTGACACGAACATAAGCCTCTGCTGTTTTAGGTTATTTAATGCCTTAACCATGCAGTTCCATTGAATTTTCATGGAGTATGTCGGCTTAGCACCTGAATGTTACTAACGACTAAATAGCCAACATTTGGCTTCCAACTTATTCCATGCTCTGTGCTCTGAAGAATCCTATGAGAAAAGTAATGTTATTGTTACAAATTAAGAAATAGAATAGATAATGAATTTATGCAGAATCATAGCAAGTAGCAGAATTGGGAGCTAAACGTAGGACTCTCTGGCAGCTAAAATGTGTGTTCTATAACCTCCAGATTACCCTCTTGCCTCCAAATTACTCTTCTGTAGACCTAGGGAAAACATTCATATAGGAAAACAGAAATTTTTTTTTTTTTTTTTTTTTTAAGATTGACTTCAGCCATAGATCAAAATCTGTAGTAGGTCTGTACTTGGAAAGATACTTCAGATATAGCTAGTTAAAGACCAGAGCAAAATTTCTTAAGTGCAGTCATTCTTGGAATACAAAACAACTTTCCATGAATGTGTCTAAATTCAGAATTTACCATCAGGATACAAAAGTCTGTTTTAAAACAACAAAAGCTTTTATACTAGAAACAACAAAACAAACACATTATTCTGTATAATTAATCACTTGCAAGTTTCATTGTATGGTAATAAAATATCAGTCTTGAGAACCTAATTTATACTGCAAGTTTAGGATCCTATGCCCTAAAGTTTTCCTTCTTAAGATAAGAAATAATAAACACAACTATTTAGTCTCTTTTGTTCTACTGTGTATTCTTCTAAAAGTGCTTATTAAAGGGCTTCCCTGGTGGCTCAGTGGTGAAGAGTCCGCCTGCCAATGCAGGAGACATGGGTTCAACCCCTGATCTGGGAAGATCCCACATGCTGTGGAGCAACCAGGCCCGTGGGCCACAACTATTGAGCCTATGTGCTACAACTGCTGAAGCCCGTATGCCCTAGAGCCCAAGTGCTACAAGAGAAGTCAACGCAACAAGAAGCCTTCTCACCTCAACTAGAGAGTAGCCTCCACTCCCTGGAACTAGAGAAGAGCCTGTGGCAGCAGTGAAGACCCATAATACCCAAAAATAAATAAGTAAAATTTAAAAAAAAAGTGCTTATTAAATAAGTGGTTGCAGTGATAGAAAAAAATGTAACATTCTTACCACATTCCACAGAAAAGTGGATAGAACCTTGGTGGACTTTACATTGAATTTTGGAGACTAAAATGCTAATTGAAATACAAAGGCATTTAAACATACGACTTAGTGCTGATGGTATCCTTAAGTCCAAATGGAGCAACTGTTATAGTAACTTGGGCATTAGCTAGCTAATCTTTCAAAGCTTTAAGATGTAAAGCCTTGATTCAGTAATTTTTTTTTTAATCTAAAGTACCTTTTTGTTTAGTAATCTATTTCCTCCTTTTAAAACCTGATAGACCTGTGTTTGATTTGAGGCATTTGTTGCTAGCTATATGACCTTGAATAAATAACCCACCTTTTCCCACCATCTGTATCTTCAAATGTAAAGAATAATTATACATTTCTACCTTCCAGGGGAGTTATCAAAATTAGAAGTAATGCGGGTATAATATTTGGCATATAGGAAGTACTTCGTTGTAAGCAGTTCTAAGAAAAGTATATTTTCCGTAGACTTATACAGTTAACCAGACATTCATCAACACATTAGCAAGTGCATTCTCTAAATGTGCAGTTGTAACGACAACCAATATTTACATGTGGTAAAAACAAACATATCTGTAGTGTGACAGCAGAGTCTCTACACATGGTCTTTACTGTTCTCTACATAAATTTTGTTTTCTCCATGTTTTTCTAGATAACTTCCTTATTCTCAATTGGAATCAGTCAATTCCCGATAGCTAAAAACCTCACCTAGAAGAAATATGAGACAAATAATTAACAGAGGACACATCTTATGCATAGCAACTTTGTGGCCAATATGTATACTTGTCATGAATGAAAAGTATGGGATGGTACAGGTGCATGTAGTAGGCACCTGACATAACCCTGGGGTTTGGGAATTATGAACTGTTTCAACCAAAACTTGCAGGGTGAAAAGGAGTTAACCAGGTGAGTGAGTGAGAAAACCTCCAGGCAGTAAGAACTGTACATACAAATGTCTAGAAGCAAAAAGCATGAAGTATGATAAGAACTGAAAGAAGATAATAAGACTGCAGTGTACAGGGAGAGTTGTTTTAGATGAGGCTAGAAAGATCAGCAATTTGAGAGCACAGAGGGACCCATAGTCCATGTTAAAGGGCTTTAAGCTACATCCTAAGAAAATAGGGAACCTATTAAAGGACTTTAGGCAAGAGAACCGTGACTGACATCCTCTACATGTGACAGTAAGCAGATTGGGCTCACCTGCAGTTTATATATAATTTTAGCTATACATGGTTAACTTAAAAACGCTCCAAATGGAGCAACTGTTATAGTAACTTGGGCATTAGCTAGCTAATCTTTCAAAGCTTTAAGATGTAAAGCCTTGATTCAGTAATTTTTTTTTTAATCTAAAGTACCTTTTTGTTTAGTAATCTATTTCCTCCTTTTAAAACCTGATAGACCTGTGTTTGATTTGAGGCATTTGTTGCTAGCTATATGACCTTGAATAAATAACCCACCTTTTCCCACCATCTGTATCTTCAAATGTAAAGAATAATTATACATTTCTACCTTCCAGGGGAGTTATCAAAATTAGAAGTAATGCGGGTATAATATTTGGCATATAGGAAGTACTTCGTTGTAAGCAGTTCTAAGAAAAGTATATTTTCCGTAGACTTATACAGTTAACCAGACATTCATCAACACATTAGCAAGTGCATTCTCTAAATGTGCAGTTGTAACGACAACCAATATTTACATGTGGTAAAAACAAACATATCTGTAGTGTGACAGCAGAGTCTCTACACATGGTCTTTACTGTTCTCTACATAAATTTTGTTTTCTCCATGTTTTTCTAGATAACTTCCTTATTCTCAATTGGAATCAGTCAATTCCCGATAGCTAAAAACCTCACCTAGAAGAAATATGAGACAAATAATTAACAGAGGACACATCTTATGCATAGCAACTTTGTGGCCAATATGTATACTTGTCATGAATGAAAAGTATGGGATGGTACAGGTGCATGTAGTAGGCACCTGACATAACCCTGGGGTTTGGGAATTATGAACTGTTTCAACCAAAACTTGCAGGGTGAAAAGGAGTTAACCAGGTGAGTGAGTGAGAAAACCTCCAGGCAGTAAGAACTGTACATACAAATGTCTAGAAGCAAAAAGCATGAAGTATGATAAGAACTGAAAGAAGATAATAAGACTGCAGTGTACAGGGAGAGTTGTTTTAGATGAGGCTAGAAAGATCAGCAATTTGAGAGCACAGAGGGACCCATAGTCCATGTTAAAGGGCTTTAAGCTACATCCTAAGAAAATAGGGAACCTATTAAAGGACTTTAGGCAAGAGAACCGGTGACTGACATCCTCTACATGTGACAGTAAGCAGATTGGGCTCACCTGCAGTTTATATATAATTTTAGCTATAGAGAAAGTTACTGGTTGATTGGGCTCTGTATTTCTGTAGCTTTCAGCCAGGGGCCCTCAAACTATAGCCCTCAGCCTTTTTTTGTATGGCCTGGTTACTAAAAACAGCTTTACACTTTTTAAGAGATGTTTGAAAAAAGAAAGAAAAGAAGAATATGGAACAGAGACCTTATGTGGCTTGTCAGGCCTAAAATATCTACTATCTGACTTTACTCTAAACCATTATTTGGATGCTAGTGCTCAAAGCTGTTTAGGAAGTTTGCTTGAGAATGAAGAGAGGAAATGAAGGAGGAGTAATGATGCTCATCTTACTCAGGATATTTAGTAGTATGGCACCTGGTAAATAATTGTATCATCTGGACCTTTCTGTTTTCTTCACTTTCTGTCTCAGTGGCAAACACATGCAGCAAGGAAATCGTATGCAAAGAAGACAACTGCAAAGCATTGCAGCTATGGCTGTCTGCCATGGGAGACAGCACGGAGAGGTGTTCTTTGCCTCTGCCCACCAAAAAGACAAAAGGAAACACTAGGCGATTTCAACATAAAAGTAGCAGATCACTCATTCTTCAACAACTCTTCACCTTCCCTGCTGAGTTTCTATTCAACCTATGGGTCTGAAAAGGACACCATAGGATACATGAAATGATAGTTCATGTTCAGTGAAGTAATAGATACTCTTGAATTTCAGATAGTAGAGTTATAATTAGATAATGATATAAGTGAAACAGTGGTTTATTCTAGATATTTAGCTTGTATCAAACAAATATACAAGCTCAGGAATTTTTAATCAAAATGCATAATTTTATACATTTTAAGCCAACTATTGATAGAGATAAAAGTGAGTGAGAGAAACCTCCAGGCAGTAAGAACTGTACATACAAATGTCTAGAAGCAAAAAGCATGAAGTATGATAAGAACTGAAAGAAGATAATAAGACTGCAGTGTACAGGGAGAGTTGTTTTAGATGAGGCTAGAAAGATCAGCAATTTGAGAGCACAGAGGGACCCATAGTCCATGTTAAAGGGCTTTAAGCTACATCCTAAGAAAATAGGGAACCTATTAAAGGACTTTAGGCAAGAGAACCGTGACTGACATCCTCTACATGTGACAGTAAGCAGATTGGGCTCACCTGCAGTTTATATATAATTTTAGCTATAGAGAAAGTTACTGGTTGATTGGGCTCTGTATTTCTGTAGCTTTCAGCCAGGGGCCCTCAAACTATAGCCCTCAGCCTTTTTTTGTATGGCCTGGTTACTAAAAACAGCTTTACACTTTTTAAGAGATGTTTGAAAAAAGAAAGAAAAGAAGAATATGGAACAGAGACCTTATGTGGCTTGTCAGGCCTAAAATATCTACTATCTGACTTTACTCTAAACCATTATTTGGATGCTAGTGCTCAAAGCTGTTTAGGAAGTTTGCTTGAGAATGAAGAGAGGAAATGAAGGAGGAGTAATGATGCTCATCTTACTCAGGATATTTAGTAGTATGGCACCTGGTAAATAATTGTATCATCTGGACCTTTCTGTTTTCTTCACTTTCTGTCTCAGTGGCAAACACATGCAGCAAGGAAATCGTATGCAAAGAAGACAACTGCAAAGCATTGCAGCTATGGCTGTCTGCCATGGGAGACAGCACGGAGAGGTGTTCTTTGCCTCTGCCCACCAAAAAGACAAAAGGAAACACTAGGCGATTTCAACATAAAAGTAGCAGATCACTCATTCTTCAACAACTCTTCACCTTCCCTGCTGAGTTTCTATTCAACCTATGGGTCTGAAAAGGACACCATAGGATACATGAAATGATAGTTCATGTTCAGTGAAGTAATAGATACTCTTGAATTTCAGATAGTAGAGTTATAATTAGATAATGATATAAGTGAAACAGTGGTTTATTCTAGATATTTAGCTTGTATCAAACAAATATACAAGCTCAGGTTTGAATTTTTAATCAAAATGCATAATTTTTATACATTGGTTTTTATAAGCCAACTATTGATAGAGATAGCCACCATATTTGCATTCTGCTTATAGAAGTTTATGTGGTAACGATGTCCGTCTTTAGTTTTATCAGTGACTGTAGGAGCACATTCTTTCTGAAACAACTGGCTTTTCCTTCGTAATTTTCTTTTAGTTTCACAGATTGTGTTGATAGTGTAAGTGCAGTAAGCAAGAAGTAGATTTCAGGCAGTTTCACGGAAGAAAATTTCCTGGTTGATGTTTATATACCTCAGTTGGCAAGCTCCCAGATCTGGGTACTAAAACTCTGATCTTTTCAGGAAGCTATTAGCTAGACAGTTCGAATTCAGCTCCATTGACACATGCAGAAAATACACAGCCAGTTGGACACTTTTGAAAATAAAGCTATTTTTAATAAATTTTTACCTCTTGACTTAGTGATTTGGTGTATAATTGTTAGGGACAGAGTGACAGTTTGAAGTACTAAAGTTTAAAATAAAATGAACATATGAAAGTACTGACCAAAATATTCATGGAATTTCCACTAAAATTAGACACTAATTCAACCAGTAACTCCTTCTCTATAACTAAAATTATATATAAACTACAGGTGATTGTAATCTGTTTTTTTCTTTCTTATAGCTTGTAGAGACTTCACTAAAAGGAGAAATTGCCTTTGATCCCAGAAGCGCCTATTACTTGTGGTTTGTGATGGATTTTTGTGATGGAGGAGATATGAATGAGTATCTGTTGTCCAGGAAACCCAATCGTAAAACTAATACCAGCTTCATGCTTCAACTGAGCAGTGCCCTGGCTTTCTTACATAAGAACCAGATCATCCATCGAGACCTAAAGCCTGATAACATCCTGATTTCTCAAAGTAGGTTGGATACCAGTGACTTGGAACCTGAGTTTCTATTCAACCTATGGGTCTGAAAAGGACACCATAGGATACATGAAATGATAGTTCATGTTCAGTGAAGTAATAGATACTCTTGAATTTCAGATAGTAGAGTTATAATTAGATAATGATATAAGTGAAACAGTGGTTTATTCTAGATATTTAGCTTGTATCAAACAAATATACAAGCTCAGGTTTGAATTTTTAATCAAAATGCATAATTTTTATACATTGGTTTTTATAAGCCAACTATTGATAGAGATAGCCACCATATTTGCATTCTGCTTATAGAAGTTTATGTGGTAACGATGTCCGTCTTTAGTTTTATCAGTGACTGTAGGAGCACATTCTTTCTGAAACAACTGGCTTTTCCTTCGTAATTTTCTTTTAGTTTCACAGATTGTGTTGATAGTGTAAGTGCAGTAAGCAAGAAGTAGATTTCAGGCAGTTTCACGGAAGAAAATTTCCTGGTTGATGTTTATATACCTCAGTTGGCAAGCTCCCAGATCTGGGTACTAAAACTCTGATCTTTTCAGGAAGCTATTAGCTAGACAGTTCGAATTCAGCTCCATTGACACATGCAGAAAATACACAGCCAGTTGGACACTTTTGAAAATAAAGCTATTTTTAATAAATTTTTACCTCTTGACTTAGTGATTTGGTGTATAATTGTTAGGGACAGAGTGACAGTTTGAAGTACTAAAGTTTAAAATAAAATGAACATATGAAAGTACTGACCAAAATATTCATGGAATTTCCACTAAAATTAGACACTAATTCAACCAGTAACTCCTTCTCTATAACTAAAATTATATATAAACTACAGGTGATTGTAATCTGTTTTTTTCTTTCTTATAGCTTGTAGAGACTTCACTAAAAGGAGAAATTGCCTTTGATCCCAGAAGCGCCTATTACTTGTGGTTTGTGATGGATTTTTGTGATGGAGGAGATATGAATGAGTATCTGTTGTCCAGGAAACCCAATCGTAAAACTAATACCAGCTTCATGCTTCAACTGAGCAGTGCCCTGGCTTTCTTACATAAGAACCAGATCATCCATCGAGACCTAAAGCCTGATAACATCCTGATTTCTCAAAGTAGGTTGGATACCAGTGACTTGGAACCTACACTGAAAGTGGCTGATTTTGGTCTAAGTAAAGTTTGTTCAGCCTCTGGGCAGAATCCAGAAGAACCTGTCAGTGTAAACAAGTGTTTCCTTTCTACAGCATGTGGAACAGATTTCTACATGGCTCCTGAAGTGTGGGAGGGACATTATACAGCAAAAGCTGACATCTTTGCTCTGGGGATTATCATCTGGGCAATGCTGGAAAGGATCACATTCATAGACACAGAGACAAAGAAGGAACTCTTAGGGAGTTATGTAAAACAAGGAACTGAGATCGTGCCTGTTGGGGAGGCACTTCTGGAAAATCCCAAAATGGAACTTCTCATTCCTGTGAAGAAAAAGTCTATGAATGGGCGAATGAAACAACTAATTAAGGAAATGCTGGCTGCAAACCCTCAGGATCGTCCAGATGCTTTCGAACTAGAACTCAGATTAGTACAAATTGCATTTAAAGATAGCAGCTGGGAAACGTGACACATATATTATTTGCAGACATCTTGGATGATATGCTGCTTCTGTTTTAACAGTGATGCAACATAATGTGGCTGAAAAAGAATATAAAAAGCTAAACTCCACCTTCTAAGGGTTTAGATTTTATCATGGGATTTTTTTTTTCCTCATTTTTCTTAAGCCCAAGCTGGCCATTCTGTTAATATGTTTTAAAAGTGTATTACCAATGTGGATACAATTTTTTTTTAATGATCATTGGTAAAAGTTTGGTAGGAAAATTCTCTAAGAGCCAAGAAAAGAGAGTCCAGTTTTCTGGAAATATGTCTCTTAAGTATTTTAGACATTCCTTGTCAGTATTAGGAATTTCCATGAAAGAAGAGGTTTGCATGCTGGTAATGCAACCTTTGCAGCTTTGTAAAGGAAACATATATGTATATATTTATGTATATGTAAGTATGTGAATGTGTGCATTTTGCATTCCAGATGAAAAAAAAATGCCACTTCTGTTTAAATTATTTGATGTAGGTTTGGGTTTTTAAGATTTGCTGGTGAAATCAGTGATGAAAAATGAAAGAATCTTCCCTCTTCCTACCCTATCCCTCCAATGAAACCATACTAAGTTTTTATTTTTATAATATTATACAGCTTTTATTTTTAGGGCATCATTTTGGAGAGTCCAAAATTACCCAACTAAACATAAGTGAAAGTAAGTGATCAAAAGCTGCTGAAGTATGTTTGCGCTGTCCAGTGCCGTATAGCTGCAGGAGTTGAATTAGCCATGCAATCATGTGGTTCAGGTTGGCAAGGACATTAATGATTTAATCATACCTTCTTTAGGTGACCAAGCACTCAGATAACCAGTTAAACCACTGCATTGAAACATGTCTGCACTTGAGCATTTGTGAGCTAAGTCTGAGCACAGGATTCTTCTGTTTCTGAAAACTTTGCTGTATGTAAACTACAGTTGTTGACATATTGATGTATTTTCAAGACATTGTCTAAGCCTCAGCACAAAGCTGAAGAAACCAAATATTTGAGTTCTACCCTTACATTGCCTGCCCTAATATGGTCTCCTGTTTTATCACTGGAATTCCTTTCATTTTGGCACTAATGCTGTTTTCTCTTGTCTGATTTGACACACTTATAGTGGTGATATGGTTGTATTCAATGTTGGTCACCTTTTTCTAAAGTGGGAGGTGATAACTATACAGTTTGGCAAATGGGTAAAATACTGTGGCATCAGTTATATCTTTCAAATAGAGAGGTTATCCGTTTTAATACAATCATGTGGTTTGGTCTGTGTGAAAAATCACTAACCCATGATTCTTCTTGAAGCCAGTTTAATTTTTTAACCCCATATGGTTGTCTGTCTCCAATTTTTTTTTTTTTTTCCTGTAAATGCAGGTAGTTCAGATCTAAGGGAAGAAAGTTTTCCTAAAACAGAACGTTAGCCCTTAAGGTCGTTAATACTTTAAGGCCATTGTATATAGGTTAATCTTTATAAAGCACTAGAATCTTTGGTCAAAAGTTAACAAAAATTAAGGTATTAGAATACTGAAATCATTGATAGTTCACATAGTCTTCTCAGTTTTGAACTTAAGAAAATTTTTCTTGGTCAAAATTATTTGATGTAGGTGTGGGTTTTTAAGATTTGCTGGTGAAATCAGTGATGAAAAATGAAAGAATCTTCCCTCTTCCTACCCTATCCCTCCAATGAAACCATACTAAGTTTTTATTTTTATAATATTATACAGCTTTTATTTTTAGGGCATCATTTTGGAGAGTCCAAAATTACCCAACTAAACATAAGTGAAAGTAAGTGATCAAAAGCTGCTGAAGTATGTTTGCGCTGTCCAGTGCCGTATAGCTGCAGGAGTTGAATTAGCCATGCAATCATGTGGTTCAGGTTGGCAAGGACATTAATGATTTAATCATACCTTCTTTAGGTGACCAAGCACTCAGATAACCAGTTAAACCACTGCATTGAAACATGTCTGCACTTGAGCATTTGTGAGCTAAGTCTGAGCACAGGATTCTTCTGTTTCTGAAAACTTTGCTGTATGTAAACTACAGTTGTTGACATATTGATGTATTTTCAAGACATTGTCTAAGCCTCAGCACAAAGCTGAAGAAACCAAATATTTGAGTTCTACCCTTACATTGCCTGCCCTAATATGGTCTCCTGTTTTATCACTGGAATTCCTTTCATTTTGGCACTAATGCTGTTTTCTCTTGTCTGATTTGACACACTTATAGTGGTGATATGGTTGTATTCAATGTTGGTCACCTTTTTCTAAAGTGGGAGGTGATAACTATACAGTTTGGCAAATGGGTAAAATACTGTGGCATCAGTTATATCTTTCAAATAGAGAGGTTATCCGTTTTAATACAATCATGTGGTTTGGTCTGTGTGAAAAATCACTAACCCATGATTCTTCTTGAAGCCAGTTTAATTTTTTAACCCCATATGGTTGTCTGTCTCCAATTTTTTTTTTTTTTTCCTGTAAATGCAGGTAGTTCAGATCTAAGGGAAGAAAGTTTTCCTAAAACAGAACGTTAGCCCTTAAGGTCGTTAATACTTTAAGGCCATTGTATATAGGTTAATCTTTATAAAGCACTAGAATCTTTGGTCAAAAGTTAACAAAAAAAAATTAAGGTATTAGAATACTGAAATCATTGATAGTTCACATAGTCTTCTCAGTTTTTTTGAACTTCCACAACTTTTGGAATATTCCTATAGTGATTTTTTCCTTATTTAAAATGTGTTCAGGGGACTATAAAAGGTGAAAAAGCACAAAAAATTGGAGTACATAAAATTTCTAAACTATGCGTTACTTGGTGTGAAGTTTAAAATTTAGACTGAAAGGTTTTATTTAAAACCTTTTAAGTGAAAAAATAAATACTTTTAACATTACTTCCAAGCTAATAATTATAAGAATTCCTTTTGAAATTGGAGGTGGAAATACACTGGAACTTCATGATAATTGGCCCTCTGGATCACCAAATTAGTGAGAACACAGATCTGGCCAAAGTGAATTGAGTTACTGAAAGTCAAAAGCATAATGTCTTATCAATAACAGGGCACTTCAGCAAAGGTTCATGATGACTTAGGTGATGGCATGCCAATGCTTCATTTGCTCTTCAAATATCTACGTAATGGTTTTCTAAGTAAATAGTTTTTGGTCCCACCTCATTTAAAATAGTTGACTATTACAGTTTATTTTGAAAACAATTTTTATTGTGATGTGGAATTATTTCTTTCATTGGCGATAAGGATGTGAGATGATGGGGAAGTTTCTTCTGAAATTTTCTCAAGTCCTTGTATTCTAAAATAGCCTATGATACCAAGAAAAATGGCAGTACATTCTTTGTCTTTATTCTTTCAGTCAGAAGGTATTTATTAAGTACCTACTGCGTGCTCAGCACTAAAGATCAGTTGATAAAATGACAACTTTAAAATGACATATAGCCACGGGCTTTTTCCAGCCAGGAGTAAGAAAGAAAAGATGATTAGTGATACTTGGAAATTCCTGGATATTCCTAGAAGAAAAACGAAAGCAAGAATTTGTGCAGAGTGCCTTGCCCATAATAGGTACTCAATAAACACTTATTCCTCATAGAGTCTCTTGCCGTGGTTTATAGTGTTTTATGAAATTTGTCTTAATTAAAAATTTAAAAATTATAAGGACCGATAAGTCAGTTTTATGCAAGATGCCTTGCTCCATTAAGTGCTTTCTGGTCAAAAGTTACTTGGTAGAATACTGAAATCATTGATAGTTCACATAGTCTTCTCAGTTTTTGAACTTCCACAACTTTTGGAATATTCCTATAGTGATTTTTTCCTTATTTAAAATGTGTTCAGGGGACTATAAAAGGTGAAAAAGCACAAAAAATTGGAGTACATAAAATTTCTAAACTATGCGTTACTTGGTGTGAAGTTTAAAATTTAGACTGAAAGGTTTTATTTAAAACCTTTTAAGTGAAAAAATAAATACTTTTAACATTACTTCCAAGCTAATAATTATAAGAATTCCTTTTGAAATTGGAGGTGGAAATACACTGGAACTTCATGATAATTGGCCCTCTGGATCACCAAATTAGTGAGAACACAGATCTGGCCAAAGTGAATTGAGTTACTGAAAGTCAAAAGCATAATGTCTTATCAATAACAGGGCACTTCAGCAAAGGTTCATGATGACTTAGGTGATGGCATGCCAATGCTTCATTTGCTCTTCAAATATCTACGTAATGGTTTTCTAAGTAAATAGTTTTTGGTCCCACCTCATTTAAAATAGTTGACTATTACAGTTTATTTTGAAAACAATTTTTATTGTGATGTGGAATTATTTCTTTCATTGGCGATAAGGATGTGAGATGATGGGGAAGTTTCTTCTGAAATTTTCTCAAGTCCTTGTATTCTAAAATAGCCTATGATACCAAGAAAAATGGCAGTACATTCTTTGTCTTTATTCTTTCAGTCAGAAGGTATTTATTAAGTACCTACTGCGTGCTCAGCACTAAAGATCAGTTGATAAAATGACAACTTTAAAATGACATATAGCCACGGGCTTTTTCCAGCCAGGAGTAAGAAAGAAAAGATGATTAGTGATACTTGGAAATTCCTGGATATTCCTAGAAGAAAAACGAAAGCAAGAATTTGTGCAGAGTGCCTTGCCCATAATAGGTACTCAATAAACACTTATTCCTCATAGAGTCTCTTGCCGTGGTTTATAGTGTTTTATGAAATTTGTCTTAATTGATGAAAGACCAAATATTTCAAATAAGCTTATAGGCAGCTGTGACCAGTTAAAATAATGGGGTTGTACAGTTAGTTCCTAGAATGTTATTTTGCACTAGTTGTCACTTAGAAAGATGGGGTTCCTGTAGTTTTTTGGTGCTAAGGGATACTTTGTCATTATGATGAAGTAAGTGTTAAAGTGTCAGATAAATAGCACACTGAATAGTTCTTTCTGCTGGTCTGTTTTTTCCGCTTTGTTGTTGTTGTTGTTGTTGTTTTTAACTGTAAAATGTTTATCAATCAAACTATTGTAGCAGCTACAAATAATTCACCAGCATGACAAAATGGTCAAAAAATAAGTCATCAGCACTTCAAAAATGAAAGCAACTTTTGAAATTTTCTTTTAAAATTGTCAAATATATTTTATGAAGAATTTATAAAAGGGGGAAATGATTGTAATTTATTGTTCATGACTTCTTTTTTTTTTAATAAAGTGAGTTTCAACAAAAACCCTGGGAATTCTACATGCTGCTTTGGTGGCTCTGTGAGTGGTTCTGCAGTGCTTTACTTCCTAGATATAAAATACAGCGTATAAAATTTGAAACAATGTTTTTTCAACCTTACCTATTAAATGAAACTTTCTATAGTAGAAGTTACTACTGAGGAAAAGATGACTGAATTTTAGGACTTTCTTGGAGCATTTCAAGTTCTCTAAAATTTTAAAGCTTGCTGTATTAGAAGAACTTGTATTGCCTGAAATAATTTTTTTCCCATTTTTCTTTCTATCTCAATAAGCTGAGGCTGCATCTCAGACCAGAATGAAATGTGGTAAATATACTAAGAGGAAGCAATTTATCAGTCTTTCAGATTGGGTCTGTGGTTTTTTTTCTGTAAAAATGTCACCTGAGCCTTTCTTTTCTTTCATAGGTTTTATTATGTTCTTCTCAAAAATAAAGTACAGATGATGCCCTGTACTTTGTGATCCAATGGAATAGCAGAGAGAATATGAGAGACAGTCTACACGTGATCTAGTAATGAGTAGGGAAGTAGCCATCAGAATTCTGGCTGCTTCTAACTCTGCCACCTCGTGGTATAGCCTTTGAGACAGGTTAAATTTTGTTTTGTATTTAGAGCTTGGGTTTGTTTTTGTTTTTTAAAATCTTAAAAGTATAAACACTTGTATTGACTAACCTTTTCTTTTGCAGTTTACAAAGCATTTTCACATAGTTTTAATGTATCTTTTTGGTGAGTTTTACTTAAAATAGGGGCTGATTTCTTTCTTTTTTTTTAACTTTTACAGAGTTTTGTTGTTTACAGATATGTATGTTCCCAGATTAGTCATATGTATATACCCCCCTTCCCACCCCTCCCTACCAGGGGCTGATTTCTTGATGAAGAAATTATAGCAACTTAACACCAGTTAGTGAGGTAAAGGTGGTGCCTAACACGGGGTTGTGGTGCCTAATCTCTGACTCCAGTCAGAGTTTTCTCGACAAAGCTTTATCTTTCTCACTGAAGTAGGTTGTTTTGATCTTTTCCTTAAATTCAAATGTTGCTCTCGTGGTTGACCAATCATAGGTGTCCTCTCAAAGTGCAGTGTAATGATAGACAGTTGGCCTGTGGTTAGTAACTCCCACTAGAGAAAACCTACCAGCCACACCTCTAAGACAGTTGCCTTTTACCTAGTTAAATGAAAGCAATGTTTTCAACCTTACCTATTAAATGAAACTTTCAAAGAAGTTTCTACTGAGGAAAAGATGACTGAATTTTAGGACTTTCTTGGAGCATTTCAAGTTCTCTAAAATTTTAAAGCTTGCTGTATTAGAAGAACTTGTATTGCCTGAAATAATTTTTTTCCCATTTTTCTTTCTATCTCAATAAGCTGAGGCTGCATCTCAGACCAGAATGAAATGTGGTAAATATACTAAGAGGAAGCAATTTATCAGTCTTTCAGATTGGGTCTGTGGTTTTTTTTCTGTAAAAATGTCACCTGAGCCTTTCTTTTCTTTCATAGGTTTTATTATGTTCTTCTCAAAAATAAAGTACAGATGATGCCCTGTACTTTGTGATCCAATGGAATAGCAGAGAGAATATGAGAGACAGTCTACACGTGATCTAGTAATGAGTAGGGAAGTAGCCATCAGAATTCTGGCTGCTTCTAACTCTGCCACCTCGTGGTATAGCCTTTGAGACAGGTTAAATTTTGTTTTGTATTTAGAGCTTGGGTTTGTTTTTGTTTTTTTTTTTGAATCTTAAAAGTATAAACACTTGTATTGACTAACCTTTTCTTTTGCAGTTTACAAAGCATTTTCACATAGTTTTAATGTATCTTTTTGGTGAGTTTTACTTAAAATAGGGGCTGATTTCTTTCTTTTTTTTTAACTTTTACAGAGTTTTGTTGTTTACAGATATGTATGTTCCCAGATTAGTCATATGTATATACCCCCCTTCCCACCCCTCCCTACCAGGGGCTGATTTCTTGATGAAGAAATTATAGCAACTTAACACCAGTTAGTGAGGTAAAGGTGGTGCCTAACACGGGGTTGTGGTGCCTAATCTCTGACTCCAGTCAGAGTTTTCTCGACAAAGCTTTATCTTTCTCACTGAAGTAGGTTGTTTTGATCTTTTCCTTAAATTCAAATGTTGCTCTCGTGGTTGACCAATCATAGGTGTCCTCTCAAAGTGCAGTGTAATGATAGACAGTTGGCCTGTGGTTAGTAACTCCCACTAGAGAAAACCTACCAGCCACACCTCTTGGAGGCCACACCTCCTGAGGGCAAAGTGTGTCTTTTAAAGGCCGCACTTTCCTTTTTGCAGTTGTCATTGGTTAGAAGGGAATTGTTTTTAAAAAAAATTTTTGACTGGGCTCAGGACTTCACTCTTTCGTTTCCTGTTCTGCTCTGGTATTTCAAGCTTAACTTGTTCTGAGCGGAGGTTTGGCAACTTCATGTTGCCGCAGGCACTGTGGTCTTATTGCAGGAACAGGCTTTGTTGTAGCAAGTCTCATGTTGAATACCAGCGTTCACGAATACCTACACAATTAATCTGTGACCTTGGGCAAGTCACTTCCTTCTAAGTCGGTGTTCCCATCTCTGGAAAATAGAGGGGACAATACTTCCATTAGAGGGTTTTTGTTAGGGTCAGAGGTAATACACATCAAATGCCTGGCACATTAAATTCTCAGTTGGTCACCATCGCTATTACTGTGTTCTGATTTTTTTTTTAATTTTAATTTTTACTTTTAGAGTGTTTTGTACCGTGTTCTGATTTTGATGATAGGTTGAATGAGTGAAGATACTCCCGCTGAACCAGTCTTCAGTGGTTACTTTTCTTTTTGTCCCTTTTTGGGAGAAGCTGATGAAGGCACTACGTCCTCTCTGGGAAAATGCTTGTAATTTCAGGGGCTTTATAGACTCCTACATGGGCCCCATGTTAAGGGACCTTGATCTATAGGCTCCACTAAATACTTATGTGCCATAACAGCTCCTGAGTTGAAAGAGGGACGTATCCGAGGAGACTTCTAGCGTGCTTTACCACTCTGTTCCTTGGCCTGAGTATTGGTTAGACAAGATGTGTTTATTTCATGAAAATTCATCCAGCTGGACTTAGAATTTTTACACTTTTCTAGGGCTTCCCTGGTGGCTCAGATGGTAAAGAATCTGCCTACAATGTGGTAGATCTGGGCTCCATCCCTTGGGTTGGGAAGATCCCCTGTAGAAGGAAAAGCCTACCCACTCCAGTATTCTTGCCTGGAGAATTCCATGGCTCATCCCGGGGTTGCAAAGGGTCGGACACAACTGAGCCACTTTCACTTTTCTAGTGATTTATACTAAAGATGTTATTTGGGCTTCCCAGGTGGAGTTGGTGGTAAAGAACCCGCCTTCCAGTGCAGTAGCCAGAAGAGATTCAGGTTCAATCCCTGGATTGGGAAGATCCCCTGGAGGAGGGCATGGTACCCCCACTCCAGTATTCTTGCCTGAAGAATCCCATGGACAGAGAGTTCATAGGGTTGCAAAGAGTCGGACACGACTGAAGCAACTTCGCATGCACGTGTAGAAATGGACGGCACAATCAACAAGTGATTGTTTCCCATTCTCTTTGGAAAACTCAGGGAATGACTCTGAGCTGCTTTTACTGATAATTCACACCCTTGATAGAGAGCAAGTTTTGTTTGTTACTCAGTTTACCTTATATTTTTCCACAGTATTTGAAAAATATCTTATAGTCCATGACTATAATGTCATGTCCTGCCTGACTGTTTGACTTATACCCTCCAGAGGTCTAGTTCTTTAAAAATTAAATAATTATTGTTGGCTATCCTGGGTCTTCCTTGCTGTGCATGGACTTTCTCGAGGGTTTTTGGGCTGTTATTTTTTAATTTTAATTTTTACTTTTAGAGTGTTTTGTACCGTGTTCTGATTTTGATGATAGGTTGAATGAGTGAAGATACTCCCGCTGAACCAGTCTTCAGTGGTTACTTTTCTTTTTGTCCCTTTTTGGGAGAAGCTGATGAAGGCACTACGTCCTCTCTGGGAAAATGCTTGTAATTTCAGGGGCTTTATAGACTCCTACATGGGCCCCATGTTAAGGGACCTTGATCTATAGGCTCCACTAAATACTTATGTGCCATAACAGCTCCTGAGTTGAAAGAGGGACGTATCCGAGGAGACTTCTAGCGTGCTTTACCACTCTGTTCCTTGGCCTGAGTATTGGTTAGACAAGATGTGTTTATTTCATGAAAATTCATCCAGCTGGACTTAGAATTTTTACACTTTTCTAGGGCTTCCCTGGTGGCTCAGATGGTAAAGAATCTGCCTACAATGTGGTAGATCTGGGCTCCATCCCTTGGGTTGGGAAGATCCCCTGTAGAAGGAAAAGCCTACCCACTCCAGTATTCTTGCCTGGAGAATTCCATGGCTCATCCCGGGGTTGCAAAGGGTCGGACACAACTGAGCCACTTTCACTTTTCTAGTGATTTATACTAAAGATGTTATTTGGGCTTCCCAGGTGGAGTTGGTGGTAAAGAACCCGCCTTCCAGTGCAGTAGCCAGAAGAGATTCAGGTTCAATCCCTGGATTGGGAAGATCCCCTGGAGGAGGGCATGGTACCCCCACTCCAGTATTCTTGCCTGAAGAATCCCATGGACAGAGAGTTCATAGGGTTGCAAAGAGTCGGACACGACTGAAGCAACTTCGCATGCACGTGTAGAAATGGACGGCACAATCAACAAGTGATTGTTTCCCATTCTCTTTGGAAAACTCAGGGAATGACTCTGAGCTGCTTTTACTGATAATTCACACCCTTGATAGAGAGCAAGTTTTGTTTGTTACTCAGTTTACCTTATATTTTTCCACAGTATTTGAAAAATATCTTATAGTCCATGACTATAATGTCATGTCCTGCCTGACTGTTTGACTTATACCCTCCAGAGGTCTAGTTCTTTAAAAATTAAATAATTATTGTTGGCTATCCTGGGTCTTCCTTGCTGTGCATGGACTTTCTCGAGTTGTGGTGACTGGAGGCTGTTCTTTGTTGCAGTGTGCAGGCTTCTCATTGCAGGGACTTCTCTTGTTGGGGGAACATAAGCTCTAGGACATGAGCTTTTAGTAGTTACAGCATACAGGCTCAAAAGTTGTGGCACACAGGCTTACCTGCTTCAAGTCATGTGGAATCTTCTCATACCAGGAATCAAACCCATGTCCCCTGCATTGGCAGGTAGATTCTTAACTACTGGACCACCAGAAAGTCCACAGGTTTAGTTCTTAACAATTTCCTAAGCTCTATTTTCTTTCCTCTATTTCCTGATAACATGATTGATAGCAAGTCAGAATGCTGACATAGAGTATCATGCCTAGAAATTTGGAGAGTACTCATAAGTACCATAATACTAAAGCCCCCATAAATACCATATGGTATCATGTAAGTACTGTAGTACCATAAGTACTCATAAGATGCTGAAGCTGAAGCTCCAATACTTTGGTCACCTGATGCGAAGAACCGACTCACTGGAAAAGACCCTGATGCTTGGAAGGACTGAAGGCAATGGGAGAAGGGAGAGGCAGAGGATGAGATGGTTCGACAACATTACTCACTCAATGGACATGAATTTAAGCAAACTCCAGGAGATAGTAAAGGACAGAGGAGCTTGATGTGCTACATTTCATGGGGTCACAAAGAGTCTGACATGACTTAGCAGAAACAAAAGGACCAAATCCTAGAATGGCATGCCATTCCTCCTAGCTTTGGGTGTAAAGCAGGGCAAATGTAAATTAAGCAGTGTGATTTGAGAGGTGACAGTAGAAGCGTGGCTGCAAGGGGGCAAGGGAAAAGCGTAGCAAGAATGGCCAGAACACCAACAAGAAGAGACTTAGACTACAGTGGGTCTCAATTCCAGCCACACGTTAGAATTTTTAACCCAGGTAGCTTAGGAATAGAGAATCACCTGCCAATGCAGGAGTCACAGAAGCCTCAGATTTGATCCCTGGGTCAGGAAGACCCCCTGGAGGAGGACATGACAACCCACTCCAGTATTCTTGCCTGGAGAATTCCATGGACAGGGGAACCTGGCGGGCTGCAGGGCATGGGGTCACAGAGTCGGACACAACTGAGCACACACAAGCGCAAGAGGTTAAAAAAAATGCAAACTGCTACCTTCTGGCCATTACAGAGTGACAGGGCCTAGATGTCTCTTCCTGTCTTAAACAGCTAAAATGTCCAATATGGGACAATTGGACAGTGATTCCTGGAAGAAGGAATCAAATGAGGAGCCCTGTGATTGCCCTGGCTTACCTCCTGTAGAGAATCTGTATGCTGCCACACAGGGAATGGGCACCTAAACTGAGGCCAGCAGTCTCCCTACGTAGAGGAGAAAGCATTTCAGAGCTCAGGGAGGCCAGGCCAGCTAGAATTCACAGGAGAGAGCTGACCTGAGAAAGAATTCCAGACACTGAGGCAGAGTTTTTTCAAGACATTGGCTGCGCAACTGATCATGCTTGTTTGGGAACTATCTGAGAGCAAGAAAGAATGAATGGATCAGGCAAGTCAGTCTTAAGAGCTGAGAAGATCGGAGAATAAAAGCTGACTTTGGGGGGAAAAAAAAACAATCAGACAGAACAAGCCTCCCCGCTCACAAAACCACAGATAATTACTGTTTCCACCAGTCTGAATGGGGAGCTCTCTTCACTCATCACAGAAAACATCCATCAGGAGTGAAGCCAAATTAGTCCTAGGCTAAAAGGTATTGTGGATCTATCTAACAAAGCTTAAAAGTTAAGTCTTAAAAGGATTTTCCTTTCCCCTAAGAAACTTCATGTGTGAGGACAAAGTTCAAAATTACTTAAACGAGGACAAAAAATTCTAGTCATTAATAATGTAGAGTTCAGAAGGTCTGTCTATCCTACCATTAAAAAATATTAGGCAGGGCTTCTTTGGTGGTCTGTGGTTAAGAATCCACCTTTCGGGGCTTCCCTAGTGGACCAGTGGGTAAGACACCGTCTTGCAGTGCAAGGGATGCTGGTTTGATCCCTGACCTGGGAGGATCCCACGTGCCGTGGAGCAGCTTGGCCGATGTGTCCATCTACCTAGCTGGAGCTCTGTGGTGTGTGCACCCAGAGCCGGTGCTCTGAGACGAGAGAGGCCACTGTGATGGGAGGCCCACGCAGGCCAAGGAACAAAGATGGATGGAAATAGATAAATGAAAGATCAATAGAAGTGGCAAAAAAAAAAAAATTTAAAATAAGAATCCAGGGTTTGATCCCTGGTTGGGGAAGATCTCATACACCATAGAAGTCCCGCACACCATGGAGCGACTAAGCCCCAGCGCCACACTACTAAGCCCACACTCTCTGGAGCCTGTGCTCCACAAGAGAAGCCCATGCACCATAACTAGAGAGTAACCTCCACTTGCCACAGCTAGAGAAAGCCCACTCATAGCAATGAAGACCAAGCACAGCCAAAAATAAATAAATAAATAAAATTTTAAACTAGGCTAAAAAAAAAGTAGCAGGCATGCAAAGAAAGCAGGAGAACACAACCCTTGAGGAAGAGAACAACCAGAAGACGCAGACCTCAGAAATAACACAGATAGAGTAGTATACAAGGATATTAAATAGACTTTGTATGCATACTGGAAGGCAGAGGGAAGCGTGAGCATGGTAAGGACAGAAGGAATGGAATACAAATATTTGACAGTGAACTTTGAAAGATGAAAAATACTGAGATAAAAAAGAATACACAGCCATTAGACACTGTAGAAGATTAGCAACCTTGGAGACTTATAAATATAAGCTATATAAAATGAAACAGTGAGTAAAAAAAACCTGAAAGAAAAAAAATGAGCACATCCCTGGTGAGTTGTGAGACACCAAGTGGCCCATGTATTAGTACAGCCGGGGTCCCAGAAGAAGAAAAGCTTTGGGGGATAATAGGTATGTTCATGGGTTTCATACATATATCAGAATTCACCAAACTATATAGTCAAATGTATTTTACTTTACATCAGTAAAGTCCATTTCATATTAAGTGAGAATTTCAGCCAGTAGGACTGTCACACTAATATTTTCAAAATATTAGTGATAGTAACATGAACATAGGGTAAAATGTTGCAACTGAAAGGGCACTGATCAGGCTCTGGGACAGGTAGACAAGGTCAGAGTGTAGAGTCTTTCAGATTCACTTACCTCCTACCAACCAGTCAACACAGGCCCCATGTCAACACTCCACCCCTGTCTTCACCCTCAGCCGCCTCCTACCTCATGCTAGAACTTAACTATGTTTCTAACATGAACTATGGTAGAAACTTAACTATGTTTCTAACAGAAACAGAAGAGATAAATCACTATCACATTCTGTGTGTATGAGTGTTAGGCACTCAAAATCACTATCACGTATTTTACTCCTAGGCACTCAGTTGTGTCCAACTCTTTGTGACCCTGTGGACGGCGGCCTGCCAGGCTTCTCTATGGAATTCTCCGGAAAGACTATTGCAGTGGGTAGCCATTCTCTTCTCAAGGAGATTTTCCCTACTCAGGAATCGAACCTGGGGCTTCGCTTGCAGATAGATTCTTTACTGTCTGAGCCACCAGGGGAAACCCCCTTTTAGGAGAGGGCTACCTAAACAAGTGAATCCAACAAAGGACACCAGGATTGTCAACAATCCTGAACTATAAGCAAAATTTCATGTATATGTGCAATTTTCCATGTAGATGTTTTGTAAATTTTAGCAGATTCTTCAAGTGGTCCAAAAAAGGCTAAGATCCCTGTTATAGTCACCTAAAGAACGATTGCGGAAAACTCAGTAGACAAAATTTTGAGATGGAAGATTTAAGGACAGAAGGAATGGAATACAAATATTTGACAGTGAACTTTGAAAGATGAAAAATACTGAGATAAAAAAGAATACACAGCCATTAGACACTGTAGAAGATTAGCAACCTTGGAGACTTATAAATATAAGCTATATAAAATGAAACAGTGAGTAAAAAAAACCTGAAAGAAAAAAAATGAGCACATCCCTGGTGAGTTGTGAGACACCAAGTGGCCCATGTATTAGTACAGCCGGGGTCCCAGAAGAAGAAAAGCTTTGGGGGATAATAGGTATGTTCATGGGTTTCATACATATATCAGAATTCACCAAACTATATAGTCAAATGTATTTTACTTTACATCAGTAAAGTCCATTTCATATTAAGTGAGAATTTCAGCCAGTAGGACTGTCACACTAATATTTTCAAAATATTAGTGATAGTAACATGAACATAGGGTAAAATGTTGCAACTGAAAGGGCACTGATCAGGCTCTGGGACAGGTAGACAAGGTCAGAGTGTAGAGTCTTTCAGATTCACTTACCTCCTACCAACCAGTCAACACAGGCCCCATGTCAACACTCCACCCCTGTCTTCACCCTCAGCCGCCTCCTACCTCATGCTAGAACTTAACTATGTTTCTAACATGAACTATGGTAGAAACTTAACTATGTTTCTAACAGAAACAGAAGAGATAAATCACTATCACATTCTGTGTGTATGAGTGTTAGGCACTCAAAATCACTATCACGTATTTTACTCCTAGGCACTCAGTTGTGTCCAACTCTTTGTGACCCTGTGGACGGCGGCCTGCCAGGCTTCTCTATGGAATTCTCCGGAAAGACTATTGCAGTGGGTAGCCATTCTCTTCTCAAGGAGATTTTCCCTACTCAGGAATCGAACCTGGGGCTTCGCTTGCAGATAGATTCTTTACTGTCTGAGCCACCAGGGAACCCCATTTTAGGAGAGGGCTACCTAAACAAGTGAATCCAACAAAGGACACCAGGATTGTCAACAATCCTGAACTATAAGCAAAATTTCATGTATATGTGCAATTTTCCATGTAGATGTTTTGTAAATTTTAGCAGATTCTTCAAGTGGTCCAAAAAAGGCTAAGATCCCCTGTTATAGTCACCTAAAGAACGATTGCGGGAAAACTCTGGATGTTAAAAGAAAAGTTGTCTCCCAAGAGGGAACTGCGCCTCTGCAGGCCTGTGTGTTCGAGCACGACCACCTGTGTCTGAGGGCACAGGACTCCAGTCTTTCTCCAGCTGGCTCACAAATGAAGCAGCCCACTCGAGAGACTTGATTCGGGCCCTGCCTTTTCCATGTTAGCAGGGTTCCTGAAGCTAATGAGAGGTCTGGTGAGCCCTCAGCCCCTCCTCTCTAGTCATATTAAAACCAGTGGCTGGGGCTTCCCTGGTGGTCCAGTGGGTAAGGACACTGCCTTGCAATGCAAGGAGAACCAGTTCGTTCCCTGGCCTGGGAGGATCCCACGTGCCACGGAGCGGCGGGACCAACATGTCCAACTGCCAAGCCAGAGCTCTGGAGCGCATGCGCCCAGAGCCGGTGCTCTGTGACAAGAGGCCACTGCCATGGGAGTCCCACATGGGCCAAAGAACAAAAAAAAAAGATGGATGAAAATAGGTAAATGAAAGACCAATAGAAGTGGCCTCCGGCAAAAAAAAAAAAAAACAGTGGCTGGAGGAGGACACTTGGTACTTCCGATACTTGGTTCTTAACCTTTGGAGGGTGAATACCGACATCTGAAGTCCCTGTTCAGTCCTAGAGTTGGTGTAACTTTGGGTAAAATTTGGGGGCTTCCCTGGTGGCTCAGTTGGTAAAGAGCCCACCTGTATGCAGCCCATGTTTCTTTACCTATAAAATGAAGATAATAATGTCTACCTCTCTAGTCTAGCTGTGGAAATTAAATAATACACTATCACAATAAATCGTAATATATACAAGTCATACTATATAAAACTCATAACATTAAAATCTATAAAAGACTATAAAATCTCAGAAAACAAAAGTGAGTAACAATGAAAATTACTTTGTAACATTTTTTCACAAGTAATCAGATATACCTAGGAACCCCATTTTAGAGAGGGCTACCTAAACAAGTGAATCCAACAAAGGACACCAGGATTGTCAACAATCCTGAACTATAAGCAAAATTTCATGTATATGTGCAATTTTCCATGTAGATGTTTTGTAAATTTTAGCAGATTCTTCAAGTGGTCCAAAAAAGGCTAAGATCCCCTGTTATAGTCACCTAAAGAACGATTGCGGGAAAACTCTGGATGTTAAAAGAAAAGTTGTCTCCCAAGAGGGAACTGCGCCTCTGCAGGCCTGTGTGTTCGAGCACGACCACCTGTGTCTGAGGGCACAGGACTCCAGTCTTTCTCCAGCTGGCTCACAAATGAAGCAGCCCACTCGAGAGACTTGATTCGGGCCCTGCCTTTTCCATGTTAGCAGGGTTCCTGAAGCTAATGAGAGGTCTGGTGAGCCCTCAGCCCCTCCTCTCTAGTCATATTAAAACCAGTGGCTGGGGCTTCCCTGGTGGTCCAGTGGGTAAGGACACTGCCTTGCAATGCAAGGAGAACCAGTTCGTTCCCTGGCCTGGGAGGATCCCACGTGCCACGGAGCGGCGGGACCAACATGTCCAACTGCCAAGCCAGAGCTCTGGAGCGCATGCGCCCAGAGCCGGTGCTCTGTGACAAGAGGCCACTGCCATGGGAGTCCCACATGGGCCAAAGAACAAAAAAAAAAGATGGATGAAAATAGGTAAATGAAAGACCAATAGAAGTGGCCTCCGGCAAAAAAAAAAAAAAACAGTGGCTGGAGGAGGACACTTGGTACTTCCGATACTTGGTTCTTAACCTTTGGAGGGTGAATACCGACATCTGAAGTCCCTGTTCAGTCCTAGAGTTGGTGTAACTTTGGGTAAAATTTGGGGGCTTCCCTGGTGGCTCAGTTGGTAAAGAGCCCACCTGTATGCAGCCCATGTTTCTTTACCTATAAAATGAAGATAATAATGTCTACCTCTCTAGTCTAGCTGTGGAAATTAAATAATACACTATCACAATAAATCGTAATATATACAAGTCATACTATATAAAACTCATAACATTAAAATCTATAAAAGACTATAAAATCTCAGAAAACAAAAGTGAGTAACAATGAAAATTACTTTGTAACATTTTTTTCAACAATACAGTGAATTGGGTAACCCTCCTGATGATATGGCATACAGGGGTATGCCAAATATAATTTCTGAAAATGCAAAAACATATTAATTGAAATAGAAAACTCAGTAAGGGGCTTCCCCTGGTGGTCCAGTGGGTAAGGACACCGCCTTGCAGTGCAAGGGGCGCCGGTTCGATCCCTGGCCTGGGAAGATCCCACGTGCCGCGGAGCGGCTGGACTGATGTGTCCAATCACCGAGCCGGAGCTCTGGAGCGCATGCGCCCAGAGCTGGTGCTCTGCGACAACAAGAGGCCACCGCAATGGAAGGCCCACAGGAGCCAAAGAACAAAGACGGCTGAAAATAGAGAAATGAAAGACCAATAGAAGGGGCCCGCCCACTCCCCTCCCTCCCCAACCCGACCCCCGCCCAAAATAAGTAAATAAATAATTCTTTAAAAAAAAAAAAAAAAAAAGAAAACTCAGTAGGTATTAGAATTGTTGAGGTAACAGTTAAAAGAGCCTACAACCTTCAAACAAACAGGTGAGGGGCAAGGAGATAAATCCAGAAAATGTTCACAAAAATAAAGTACAACAAATATAATGTACATTACAACATAAGAGAGAAAAAAAATCAATCTCGGTGAATGAGCTAAATTCTCCAATTCAAAGATAAAGGATATCAGACCAAATAAAAGAACAAAATCCAACAATGTTCTGTTTACAAAAGACAGATCTAAAACAGAAGAACACAGACTGACAAGTTTGAAAAAAGAAATACTAGACAAAAAATAAGTAAATAAAAAGGACAAAATAATGATGGTAAGGTGAAAAGCAACACTAAAGATAAAGAGGGTCCCTACAGAATGATAAAGTTCAGTTCACCACAGAGAGAAAGCACATTGCTAAGCTGGGATGCAATAATCATGTAGCCTCAAAGTATTATAGGGAGAAATAGACAAATCCATCTTCTCACAGTGGAATATTTTAACACAAATTATTAAATTTGTAATAATCAATAGGTCAAGTAAACAAAAGTTCAATAAGGACATGTACAATTAATAAGTTCTGTAGGGCTTCCCTGGTAGCTCAGTGGTGAAGAATCCACCTGCCAATGCAGGAGACACAGGTTCGATCCCTGCTGTGGGAAGATCCCACATGCTGCTGAGCAACTAAGCCTGTGTTCCACAGCTGTTGAGCTTGTGCTCTAGAGCCTGGAAACCAAAATTATTGAGCCCATGTGCTGCAGCTACTGAAGCCTGTGTGATCTAGAGCCCTTGCTCCGCAACAAGAAACCACTGCAATGAGAAGCCTGCTCACCACAACTAGAGAGGAGCCCCGACTCCCTGCAGCTGGAGAGGAGCCTGTGGCAGCAGTGGAAACCCAGAAGAGCCAAAAATAAATTAATTAATAACACTTTTTTTAAAGTTCTGTATATTCTAGTCGTCTGTTTGTCTGTACCCACTGTCTATGTCTACGTGACTATTTTAACTGCTGTAGAATTAAATAAACCAACCCCTAAGCTCATCCACGTCACATAGCAAATGCTTGCTAGATGTAACTATCTAGAAGCAGCAGCAGCTTACTGTGTGACTTTGGTCGAGCCAGTCAACCTGTGAGCCTCACTTACCACTTCTGAAAGCGGTCGTAATAATAAATTATTTTCCCAAGTTGTTTTGGAAACCAAATGAGCATATTGTTTCATGAAGCTATTTCATGAAATATGGAGAACATAAATGAAGAAACCATTACTCTTACCAGTTAACTGGTATTACAAAGCACCAAGTGTCAAGGTAGATAACCATCAAAGTGCTCACCAGGTAGAAAAGTAGCTAAGGATGTCCAGAGAGTGCACATTATACCAGGCAGTGGTGTGGACCCTTGTGCCATTCGAACTGGGAAGAAAGCCCGCCAATGAAGGCAGATCAGGAACCTTTCTAGAAGGGCAAAGGCTGCCCTCTGGTGGATGAGCCTGGAATACGTTGCTCAAACACAGACTTCCCCTTTCTGGGTGTTTGGTTGCCATCCCCTACTCACCACCCCTCCATCCCCTCGGTTCCACCGACTCGCTTCCTGAATCCGTTGTAAGGTAGGGTGAGGCAGTTTGGAAGCAAAATTCTCATTGTGTTCTGTGCCTCATAGTGCCGAGATTCACGTCATCTCAGAGTCTTGTTAAGGAGCCGTCTCTAAAGGGTAAACGATGGACCGTAGCTTCCACAGTGCCTTTGTAAACAAAAAGTGGTGAAGAATCCACCTGCCAATGCAGGAGACACAGGTTCGATCCCTGCTCCATGTGCTGAAAAGCTACGGGGAGCTTGTGCTCTAGAGCCTGGAAACCAAAATTATTGAGCCCATGTGCTGCAGCTACTGAAGCCTGTGTGATCTAGAGCCCTTGCTCCGCAACAAGAAACCACTGCAATGAGAAGCCTGCTCACCACAACTAGAGAGGAGCCCCGACTCCCTGCAGCTGGAGAGGAGCCTGTGGCAGCAGTGGAAACCCAGAAGAGCCAAAAATAAATTAATTAATAACACTTTTTTTAAAGTTCTGTATATTCTAGTCGTCTGTTTGTCTGTACCCACTGTCTATGTCTACGTGACTATTTTAACTGCTGTAGAATTAAATAAACCAACCCCTAAGCTCATCCACGTCACATAGCAAATGCTTGCTAGATGTAACTATCTAGAAGCAGCAGCAGCTTACTGTGTGACTTTGGTCGAGCCAGTCAACCTGTGAGCCTCACTTACCACTTCTGAAAGCGGTCGTAATAATAAATTATTTTCCCAAGTTGTTTTGGAAACCAAATGAGCATATTGTTTCATGAAGCTATTTCATGAAATATGGAGAACATAAATGAAGAAACCATTACTCTTACCAGTTAACTGGTATTACAAAGCACCAAGTGTCAAGGTAGATAACCATCAAAGTGCTCACCAGGTAGAAAAGTAGCTAAGGATGTCCAGAGAGTGCACATTATACCAGGCAGTGGTGTGGACCCTTGTGCCATTCGAACTGGGAAGAAAGCCCGCCAATGAAGGCAGATCAGGAACCTTTCTAGAAGGGCAAAGGCTGCCCTCTGGTGGATGAGCCTGGAATACGTTGCTCAAACACAGACTTCCCCTTTCTGGGTGTTTGGTTCGCCATCCCCTACTCACCACCCCTCCATCCCCTCGGTTCCACCGACTCGCTTCCTGAATCCGTTGTAAGGTAGGGTGAGGCAGTTTGGAAGCAAAATTCTCATTGTGTTCTGTGCCTCATAGTGCCGAGATTCACGTCATCTCAGAGTCTTGTTAAGGAGCCGTCTCTAAAGGGTAAACGATGGACCGTAGCTTCCACAGTGCCTTTGTAAACAAGACGGCCTGGCCTCTCATTTCCTGAGGACCAATCTCATTGAGGAGATGGGGTGGGAAGGGCGGCCTCTTCAAACGGACCCTGGAACTGAAGATTAACTCCACCTGAAAAAACCAAGATGATGCTGGTTAGACTGCTGATGACCAATTTAAGATGACCGTGCTATTTCTACGTGTTGCCCTTTGCCCCAGTCTGTCTATAAAAGCTCTCACCCTCTGCTTGGGAGGATAAATGTCTGCCACCCTCCCCCGCCGAGTTGCTGGCATCTGAAATAAAGCAAACTTTCCTTTCCACCAACCTGGCCTGTATCTTGGCTTTTGAGCGGTGAGAGGCTGCCCACAAATTCCTTTTAGTAACATCCCCATGGTCCCAAGATGATAGACTGGGACTGAGAATTACGTCCAGAGAACGGAAGGGGCCTTTTCCTCCAGTGTGCCCTCAAGAGCAAGGAATCCCTTCCAACAACCCTTAGCAGACTTCCCCTCTTGTTTCACTGACCAGAAACAGAAACTGCATAGTTCTGGAAGGCCTTCTGGTGACCAAAATCACATCACTTTGTTGCCAAGGCCGATCCTCTCAAGAAACTCTCTGGCCCACTTCACAGTCCCTCAAGGGTCTCTTCAAAATTCATTCATGAAACAAATGTATTGAGCACCCACTGTTTGGGGAAATACAGTGGTACAGGTTTTTGTGGCTTTGGCTGAGCCAGGAGAAAAGTAAATTGGGAATGAGAAATATACTAGAAAGATCTAAGACAAACAAGTGATTTGATTCACATGGGCTTATTCGCTGGGGATATACCGATCGGCAATAGGTGAGAGATCTTCTGTGGACTTAGGAACACCAGGTCAGCCCACGTTAGAACACTGCGTGCACACACAGAACAGACTCCTAAAACTTCCTGCCAATTTAGTTGCTCCCCAGCTGCAACATGCCCTTTCCATCCTCAAAGTCATGAGACTAACAAGGCTGTCACTGAAACCAGCCCATGCTAATATCATTCCCTGTAAACACCTGGAGGCTTCAGCACTGAATAAAAGCAGGACTGGCGGGCTTCCCTGGTGCTCCAGTGGGTAAGGACACCACCTTGCAGTGCAAGGGGCGCCTGTTCAATCCCTGGTCTGGGAAGATCCCACGTGCCGTAGAGCAGCTGGACTGATCTGTCCAATTGCCGAGCGGGAGCTCTGGAGCACATACGCCCAGAGCTGGTGCTCTGCAACAACAGAGGCCACTGTGATGGGAGGCCCACACGGGCCAAAGAACAAAGCTGGATGAAAATAGACAAATGAAAGACCAATAGAAGTGCCCCCCCCCAAAAAAAAGCAGGACTGGCGAATGTGTTCTGGGCCTTGACTCAAGAGGTCTTGAGCACCCCATTCCCATCCTTTCTCTCTGTCTGTATGTCTGTGTGTATTTCTTAAAGTCTTGTCACACTCACTATTCTCTATGTACCAGGCTGTGGAGCTGCGGCACCATTGGGTACCAGGTCCTGTTTCAGGTGCTTGGGATATAAGAGTGAACCAGACAGAGATTCCTGCCTTCACTGAACTTACATTCTGGCATGTTTGACATGTTGTGGGTATTAATGAGCACAAACAAGTAAATTACTTAGTATGTTAGAATGAGATAAGTTGGTGACCAAAATCACATCACTTTGTTGCCAAGGCCGATCCTCTCAAGAAACTCTCTGGCCCACTTCACAGTCCCTCAAGGGTCTCTTCAAAATTCATTCATGAAACAAATGTATTGAGCACCCACTGTTTGGGGAAATACAGTGGTACAGGTTTTTGTGGCTTTGGCTGAGCCAGGAGAAAAGTAAATTGGGAATGAGAAATATACTAGAAAGATCTAAGACAAACAAGTGATTTGATTCACATGGGCTTATTCGCTGGGGATATACCGATCGGCAATAGGTGAGAGATCTTCTGTGGACTTAGGAACACCAGGTCAGCCCACGTTAGAACACTGCGTGCACACACAGAACAGACTCCTAAAACTTCCTGCCAATTTAGTTGCTCCCCAGCTGCAACATGCCCTTTCCATCCTCAAAGTCATGAGACTAACAAGGCTGTCACTGAAACCAGCCCATGCTAATATCATTCCCTGTAAACACCTGGAGGCTTCAGCACTGAATAAAAGCAGGACTGGCGGGCTTCCCTGGTGGTCCGGTGGATAAGGACACCGCCTTGCAGTGCAAGGAGCGCCGGTTCAATCCCTGGTCTGGGAAGATCCCATGTGCGTGGAGCGGCAGGACCAACATGTTCAACTGCCAAGCCAGAGCTCTGGAGCACATACGCCCAGAGCCGGTGCTCTGTGACAACAGAGGCCACTGTGATGGGAGGCCCACACGGGCCAAAGAACAAAGCTGGATGAAAATAGACAAATGAAAGACCAATAGAAGTGCCCCCCCCCAAAAAAAAGCAGGACTGGCGAATGTGTTCTGGGCCTTGACTCAAGAGGTCTTGAGCACCCCATTCCCATCCTTTCTCTCTGTCTGTATGTCTGTGTGTATTTCTTAAAGTCTTGTCACACTCACTATTCTCTATGTACCAGGCTGTGGAGCTGCGGCACCATTGGGTACCAGGTCCTGTTTCAGGTGCTTGGGATATAAGAGTGAACCAGACAGAGATTCCTGCCTTCACTGAACTTACATTCTGGCATGTTTGTGTGTTGACACAAACGTGTCAACATGTTTGACATGTTGTGGGGGTATTAATGAGCACAAACAAGTAAATTACTTAGTATGTTAGAATGAGATAAGTTTAAATAAATCAAGAAGAAGCAAAGAAAAAGTGCTGTGTTGTGTTCAGTCGCTGAGCTGTGTCTGACTTTTTGCAACTTCGTGGGCTATAGCCCACCAGGTTCCTCTGCCCACGGGATTTCCCAGGCAAAAATACTACAGTGGATTCCATTTCTTCCTCCAGGGGATCTTCCCAACTCAGGGACAGAACCCGCGTCTCCTGCATTGTCAGGTGGATTATTTACCACTGAGCCACCTGGGAAGCCCCAAAGAAAAAGTAGAGCAGAGTAAAAAGGATCAACATGTACACACTATTATATATAAAATAGGTTATCAACAAGGACCTACTGAATAGCTCAGAGAACCCTACTCAGTACTCTTTTCATGACCTATATGGGGAAAGAATCTAAAAAAGAGTGGATATATGTATATGTATTCACTTTGCTACAGCAGAAACTAACTTAACATTGTACATCAACTATACTCAAAAATTAATTTTCAAAAAAGGATTGGGAATGCTGCAGAAAGGGACTGGCTGAATTAGTGAATGGTCAGGGGAGGTCTCACGGGGAGAGGCATCAACAAAATCCTAAAGTAAGTGGAAGAGGTATCAGAGTGGAGAACCAGAGGAAGAGCATTCCAGGTGGAGGGTCAAAAGCCCTGGGGTGGATGTAGTCAGTGTGTTCAAGAAACAGGCCAGAGGCCCAAAAGTACCTGGGGCAAAGTGAGTAGGAGGGAGATGAGTAGGAGATTGGGTCAGAGAACCAGCAGGGCCGGGTCATGAAAAGCCTTACACATCAGGGAGGACTCTGACTTTCGCTCGAGTGAAATGGGGAGACACTGGGATTTGAGCAGAGAAGTGACATGACTGACTTACATTTTTAAAGGACCAATGGAGCTGTTATGCTAAGAATAGACTATTAGGAATGAGGTTAGAAGAAGGGAGACTTATGGACTTCCCTGGTGGTCCAGTGGTTGAGACCTTGCCTTTCAATGCAGAGGGTGTGGGTTCAATCCCTGGGCAGGGAGTTAAGGTCCCACATGCCTCTCTGCACCAAAGAACATAAGACAGAAGCAATATTGTAGAAAATTCAATAAAGACTTTAAAAATGGTCCATATCAAAAAAAAACAAACAAAATCTTTTTAAAGAAAATAAAAAAGAAGAAGAAGAAGAAAAAGAAAGACAGACTGTTTCAGCAATCCAGGCAAGAGATGGTGATGGCTTGGGCAGGGTGTGTGGAGTGAAAAGGATAGAAGTGATTAGACCTGGGGACTTCCCTGGTGATCCAGTGGCTAGAACTCTGTGCTCCCAATGCAGGGGGTCCAGGGTTCAATGCCTAGTCAGGGAACTAGATCCCACATGCCACAGCTAAGACCTGGTGCAGCCAAAAAAAAAAGATTAAATGATGTCTTCTGAAGATGGAGCCAACAGATGCTGCTGATGGGTGAGACATGGAATGTGTCTGAAAGAGATGTGTCCAAGATTACTCCAAGGTTTTGGCATGAGCAATTAATTGGAAGGACATTGAAACAGAGAGGGGTCAAGTGAGATGAGGAAGGCAGTAGTGGGAGAGAGATGGGGGGACAGGCGATAGGTCAGCAGTTTAGTTTTGCACACAATGATCCTTGGGTTCCCAGATATAAGCATCAGTTCAAAACTGAAGTCCAGTAATTCTTAACAGGTCTGGCTTTCCCCGCCCCTCCTTTTTTGGAGGAAGATCTACAGCATATGCTTGGGGCGGTGCTATGAAGTCTTCCCTAAAGGAACCCGGCCCCTAGAACTTCAGGTCTGTGAACTGGCTAAGATATGGAAATTAGCTAAAAGGTTGAGATGCTCCACTGTGACTATTTAAGTTAGGCTTCTGGCCATAAGATATGTTTTGTCGTTGTAGTTGTGGTGATATATCTCAATCGTATTTAGTAAGTTTCATATTTATCTGTTTCATTCCTGGAAACACTCTGATCAAAGATCTTCAAGTCAAAAGATTCTGAGTATCACTTCATCCTACCCCTGGGAACAGCGGAGGTCCACACCTTGCCACTGGCAGTTCAGTCACTTTTCCTGTGTTCCTCCAGGATCCGATCATCCCCAGTGAAGTCAGGGGCTCCATTTCATTGGTGCCTCTTTCAATAACCAAGTCACAGAAGACATCCACCACAACATTTTTTCAAAGATACTGACACTGCTGTCCCCAGTGCTGAACTCAACTCCTAGGTGAAGAACTACCCTCTGAGTCCCCTTGGGAATGTACTTGGTGGAAATAGGGAGCATGTGCAATTTCATGTGCTAAGTCTTCTCCAGCATCCCTATCTTTCCAATATTTATTTTTATTTATTTGCTCATTTGTCTGGGCCAGGTCTTAGTTCAGGCATATCAGATCTTTGATCTTCATTGACATGCAGGATCTCTTTTTTTAGTTCCAACATGTGGAATCTAGTTCTCCAACCAAGGTTGGAACCCAGGCCTTCTGCACTGGGAGCATGGAGTCTTAGCCACTGGACCACTAGGGAAGTCCCAACATTCTTATTTTTTTAGACATCAGACTCATTTGCAAGGAAAATACTGGTATCTCAACTGAATACAGGTCACATTGAGTATTAGGTTCAGTCAACTGAATAAACCAACTGAGAGAGCTATTTTCAGCTGCAAGAGATAAAATATAAGTTTAGAATCTCCAGTAAGGGTACTCAGAGCAATAAAATCAGCCTGAGCCAGTGTTGCAGTCTTTCCTCCTTTCCACCCTAGCTCTATTCAATTAGATTCTCCAAAGGTGGAGGCCTGGCACCCATCTTGTTAACAAGCGCCCCAGACAGTCCCCTAGTGGTCCAGTGGTTAGGACTTGGCACCTTTGCTGCCAAGGGGCCGGGGTTCAATCCCTGGTTGGGGAACTAAGATCCACTAAGCTGCCCAACGTGGCAAAAAAAAAAATAATAATAAAACAAGCACCTGACGTAAACATCATGTACCAAACTGGAATCCACTCTAGGAATAGCTTTGGGAACCCACTGGTCTAATCTACTTTCTTCCTTTTAACAGATCAAAACCTAAAGCTGGAGGGAAGAAGTGACTTGCTCCAGACCAAAAGTGAGTTCCTGTCCAAGTCAGGACCATAACCTTGGTCTCCTGACTCTTGATGGGAATTTCTGCTGCTCTTCCAGACCAGCTTTACCACAAACCTGGAGGTATCTGGTCAGTATACCTGAGTAAATTAGGGTGGAGTCAGGTTGGAATGGTGGTCAAACCAAGGCTGCACATGTTCAACATGACAGGCATCGTGATGAAGGAAATTCGTTTGGGAGAGAATGGTGGTTTTCCTTCTGGTTGATTTTGGTTGTAAGTGAGTAAAAAATCAACCCCACAGAGTTAAACCAAAATGAAACGCACTGGCCTACCTAGGGTAAAGCCGATATGTAGGTTTGCTTCACACATGACAAGATACGGAGGCTCCACTCATCAAAGTTGGGTTTCACTGTCTCCGCTCTCTGTTGACTGTGTCCTTGGGTAGGCTGTCCTCGCAGGACTCTATCTTCCCAGGCTTTTGCACAACAGAGAATAGACAGAAGCTGTGTTTCAGCCATGGAAGCAAAAGTCCCTCACCTATAGTCAAGTTATGTGTCCATCTTTAAATGAAGTCCTGTAAACCAGAGAAATGTGATAGGCTTTGTGACCCAGACCTAGGTCAAGTGCCCCACTGAGTCATGTTACTCCATTCTGGGAACACAAGGATTAAGAGGGGGAGAAGAGTGGCCAAGATCAGGGTAAGAGTGCCAGGAGAAAGACGAGTAACTGCAGAAAGGCAAAAAGTACAGATGCTGCCAGTCCTAGGAACGATGGGGAACCTGACAGTGGCTGTGGAGAACATGACAGCTATAATCCGGGGCTGATATTAGGTATTGATTGTAAAGCTATGGTGATGAGAGAGACGGTGGTTACAAGGCCCACCTCCCGAGGTGTCCACCCACCGCTCAAACTCCGCCTTCTCTGGGAACTGCCCTCCTCACCTTCCCTGGTGGTTCAGTGGTTAAGACTCCACTGCCAATGGAGGGGACACAGGTATGATTCCTGGTCTGGGAGGATTCCACATTTTGTGGAGCAATGAAGCCCATGGGCCACAAGTACTAAACCTGTGCTCTAGGAACTGGAAGCCACAACGACTGAGTCCATGTGCCACAACTACTGAAATCCGCCTGTCTAGAGCCTGTGCTCCATAACAAGAGAAGCCATTGCCATGAGAAGCCCATGCACTGCAAGGAAAAGTAGCTCCCCCTTGCCACAACTAGAGAAAGCCCTTGCAGCAACGAAGACTCGGCACAGCCAAAAATAAATAAATCTTTTAAAATAAATAAATAAATAAGAGGGTATGTCAGCATCAAGTATGTTCAGTGGGATTATAGCATATCCGTGGCCATAGCTCAGTGCCTCCTTTACACACGGTCAAGAGAGGCTTCTGCCCATGACAGAGTCCTTGATATCAAAAGTACCCTCAATGTCATTTATTAAGGACCACATGGGTATCTGCCACTGGGGACCCGGTGCTCAGCGCTGCACAGTGTCGCCACAGCCCGTTTGCTTCACATGACAAGGAGGCTCCACTCATCAAAGTTGGGTTTCACTGTCTCCGCTCTCTGTTGACTGTGTCCTTGGGTAGGCTGTCCTCGCAGGACTCTATCTTCCCAGGCTTTTGCACAACAGAGAATAGACAGAAGCTGTGTTTCAGCCATGGAAGCAAAAGTCCCTCACCTATAGTCAAGTTATGTGTCCATCTTTAAATGAAGTCCTGTAAACCAGAGAAATGTGATAGGCTTTGTGACCCAGACCTAGGTCAAGTGCCCCACTGAGTCATGTTACTCCATTCTGGGAACACAAGGATTAAGAGGGGGAGAAGAGTGGCCAAGATCAGGGTAAGAGTGCCAGGAGAAAGACGAGTAACTGCAGAAAGGCAAAAAGTACAGATGCTGCCAGTCCTAGGAACGATGGGGAACCTGACAGTGGCTGTGGAGAACATGACAGCTATAATCCGGGGCTGATATTAGGTATTGATTGTAAAGCTATGGTGATGAGAGAGACGGTGGTTACAAGGCCCACCTCCCGAGGTGTCCACCCACCGCTCAAACTCCGCCTTCTCTGGGAACTGCCCTCCTCACCTTCCCTGGTGGTTCAGTGGTTAAGACTCCACTGCCAATGGAGGGGACACAGGTATGATTCCTGGTCTGGGAGGATTCCACATTTTGTGGAGCAATGAAGCCCATGGGCCACAAGTACTAAACCTGTGCTCTAGGAACTGGAAGCCACAACGACTGAGTCCATGTGCCACAACTACTGAAATCCGCCTGTCTAGAGCCTGTGCTCCATAACAAGAGAAGCCATTGCCATGAGAAGCCCATGCACTGCAAGGAAAAGTAGCTCCCCCTTGCCACAACTAGAGAAAGCCCTTGCAGCAACGAAGACTCGGCACAGCCAAAAATAAATAAATCTTTTAAAATAAATAAATAAATAAGAGGGTATGTCAGCATCAAGTATGTTCAGTGGGATTATAGCATATCCGTGGCCATAGCTCAGTGCCTCCTTTACACACGGTCAAGAGAGGCTTCTGCCCATGACAGAGTCCTTGATATCAAAAGTACCCTCAATGTCATTTATTAAGGACCACATGGGTATCTGCCACTGGGGACCCGGTGCTCAGCGCTGCACAGTGTACGCCACAGCCCTCAACATCTGCTCAGACCACATTCCACTCGGCCCCAGGGAAACAAATGCGTCTCCACATTGCCTGCCTTGTCCTCCAAACAAAAGACGATTGCATCCCTGCGCCGGTAGGTTTGCACTGCTGCTGAAATTGCCGACAGTCACTGCTTGGAGTGTGAGGGAAGACTGGTGAAAGCCTTTAGGTAAGAGAAAATGCAAATTAATTAACTTGCCAAATCCTTCCTCTCAGAGAGCATTAATGCATAGATTGATGCGTAAGGTAGTTTTGTTTCTCAGCAAGTGCTCAGCATCCATTTTCTTGCTTCACTTGTGTTCCAGTGGGTAGCATGGTATTTGCAATAGTAGCATATGATGGCTGAGGAATATTCTGCAATATTAAACAATGCATTTTACACTTAGATTTGTAAATACAGGCAAGGCATTATATACGAGAAGCATGGTGGCAATTCTTTACTCTTATGAATCTAGACATTGCTTTATGAGATGGTCAAAATTGGGATACAAGTGATAGGCATTTATATGATGCCATTAAAGTACACTGTAATATTTTCTATGCTAATGATAATTTACCATATACATACACCATTTAAATGTTTGCACATGTTATGTAATATTTATAGTTCATCCCTAAATTTAAGTATTGCTTTCAGAATTTTATTTAAAAGAAAAAAGAATTTTATTTTCAATTCTAGTTGCTACTACCTCAGCACAACAAAGTTTCCCCAAATTAAAATTTTTAAATATTAAAAAATAAAAGACTGAGGAAAGGTTGTCTCATTTAGGCATTACTATCAGAAGAATACAAATTATGTGAACATTTTAATATAGCACACAATTGGTAATTTTACTGAAATCGAGGAAAAAAGGTTGTCAGCATCAAGTATGTTCAGTGGGATTATAGCATATCCGTGGCCATAGCTCAGTGCCTCCTTTACACACGGTCAAGAGAGGCTTCTGCCCATGACAGAGTCCTTGATATCAAAAGTACCCTCAATGTCATTTATTAAGGACCACATGGGTATCTGCCACTGGGGACCCGGTGCTCAGCGCTGCACAGTGTACGCCACAGCCCTCAACATCTGCTCAGACCACATTCCACTCGGCCCCAGGGAAACAAATGCGTCTCCACATTGCCTGCCTTGTCCTCCAAACAAAAGACGATTGCATCCCTGCGCCGGTAGGTTTGCACTGCTGCTGAAATTGCCGACAGTCACTGCTTGGAGTGTGAGGGAAGACTGGTGAAAGCCTTTAGGTAAGAGAAAATGCAAATTAATTAACTTGCCAAATCCTTCCTCTCAGAGAGCATTAATGCATAGATTGATGCGTAAGGTAGTTTTGTTTCTCAGCAAGTGCTCAGCATCCATTTTCTTGCTTCACTTGTGTTCCAGTGGGTAGCATGGTATTTGCAATAGTAGCATATGATGGCTGAGGAATATTCTGCAATATTAAACAATGCATTTTACACTTAGATTTGTAAATACAGGCAAGGCATTATATACGAGAAGCATGGTGGCAATTCTTTACTCTTATGAATCTAGACATTGCTTTATGAGATGGTCAAAATTGGGATACAAGTGATAGGCATTTATATGATGCCATTAAAGTACACTGTAATATTTTCTATGCTAATGATAATTTACCATATACATACACCATTTAAATGTTTGCACATGTTATGTAATATTTATAGTTCATCCCTAAATTTAAGTATTGCTTTCAGAATTTTATTTAAAAGAAAAAAGAATTTTATTTTCAATTCTAGTTGCTACTACCTCAGCACAACAAAGTTTCCCCAAATTAAAATTTTTAAATATTAAAAAATAAAAGACTGAGGAAAGGTTGTCTCATTTAGGCATTACTATCAGAAGAATACAAATTATGTGAACATTTTAATTATAGCAACACAATTGGTAATTTTACTGAAATCAAAGCAGGAAAAATAGGTTTTGTGGAATGAAGATATGTGAATTATTCACATCTTTTTCCCCCACTCATCTAATATTGCTGCACCTTTAACAAAACACCTGTATATATTCAATGATAATTAAATACAGTCATCGTTGGTACTTTGATGACTTCCTCTGTACAAAAACATCAAAACATGTTTTTCAGACTGTCATTATGAAGGTGTATTTGCCAAAGTAGGAGGACAGATTTCTTGTCACTGCATTCTGTGAGAAGCCTCTTATTCCCCTTCCACGTGTCCCTCTATTTTCTTAGGGTAGACTGGATGGTTTTTGTGCCTTGTGCTCAGCCTAAAGGCCCCTTGGTGAAGACAGCGGTGGAAGGTGGAATGCTGGAGACGTGGGTAAGGATGATGACGGAGGTGTAGGTGATCAGGCCTGGAGAAGAATGCAGTCGGGGCCTCCCTCCTTCCAGTCCTGGCTCGGGTCCAGAAGACCTGAGGTCCTGTCCAACCAACAGACAAATAAGGCAGGCGGAGGGCGGGCAGGGAGAGCCGACGTGCCCGCCCTGAGGGGTAGAATCGAGGCAGGCAGTGCTGCTCAGTGGGTACAAGCCGCCGTGGAGACCCAACTCTTCCATCTGCAAGCCGTGTGACCCTGGGTGAGTAACTCTGCCCCTCTCTGCCTTTGTTTCCTCCCTCACTTCACACAGGGTTTCGTAAGGAGTAAGCGAGGTGCCAGGCAGAGTCAGGCACTTAGCCGAGCGCCTAGCACAGTGTAAATGGTCAGTCAATGTAGTTGGTTTCGTTCTTCGAACTCCGGGTTGTAAACGCCTGAGAGCAGAAATCCTGTCTAGCTTCTTCCCATTGTTCACTAGCGAATCGTAGGTGTTCCGGGAAAGCTGTTTAATGACACCTTCCTCCGCGCTCGGCCGCCCCCGCGCGAGTACCAGGCAGCGGGCGGCGCCGGCGCTGCCCCGAAGCCACGCTCCTCGGAGGGAGGGGGCGCGGGCGCCAGGCTATTGTTGCGGCCGAGATTCTTTCCGAAACGGAAAGCCCAGAATTAGGGGACCGCGGCTCTAATCTCCGTAGGGCTAACCCGCTGCCGGTGGAGGGGGACTCCTGCTGGCTTGTCGGGGCGTCACAGACGCCAGCTTGAACCCCGCCCTCTCTCTGAACCCTCCTTCTTTGATTGAACCCCCCCCACCTCTGAGCCCCCACCTCTTCCCTGAGCCTCCTCTGTTACCCCTTCTGAGCCTTTGCTTGGTGTCCCCATGACCTCACACCCCTTGTCTTCCCTGCATCCCATCTTCTCTCTAAGCCCTTCTGTGCACCCCTCTCTCTCAGCAGCTGCCCTCCCTAGCCTCCCTCCCCCACTGAGACCCTGGCTACTTTGTCCTCTTGGGCGATTGCTTTCACCATCCCTCCCCTGAGGCCCTCACCCCACCCTGCTCCCATCCCACCCCCTTCAGAAATCCCCTCCAAACCCAAATTGGATACTCCTCCTCTTTGAAAGCTTCCCACCTCGCTGCAGGCAGAGCAAATGTTGCTCCCTTCATATCCCCTGCCTTGTCCCCTGCTTTGATCCTCTCACTTGAGCTGTGATCAGCCCTTCACACCTCTGTTCCCACCCCTCCCCACCCCTCTGCAATAGGCTGAGCTCCCTGAGAGCAAAAGCCATGTCTGGTCTATCTGCCGACCCCCAGAGCACAGGCCTGTGTTCAGAATGACTTGTTGAAGGTGGCTGAGAGTGAGACTAAGGGATTAGAGGGGGGGAAAAAAAACAGACTTGGGCCATAGGCGTCAGGAAGGTGTTGGAGGAGGAGCTCTGAGAGGCCAACACTCTTGACTTTCACCAGCCGCTGAGGCACCAGGTGCTTTCTCAGCCACCACGTCTTCATGCCACACAAAAGCTAGTCTTTCCCCATTTTACACAGAAGGGAACTCAGGTTACGTTCTTGCCTAAAGCCACACAGTCAGTGAGTGATGGTCCAGGTTTAGAATCAAAGACCCTGGGGTGTGGGTGGCTGACACATTTCCCCTCTGGAACAATCTGGATCTGGGGCTTACGGTTGGATGTGAAGGGTCTCTTGACCTGTCTCAGGATTCCCGACACCAACCAGAGCTGTGCCCCTACCCTCCCACCACCCTCTTGGCAGGAACCAGTTCTGACTCAGGCCTGCCCCCTTACTGGCATTTCTAACCCGCTGCCGGTGGAGGGGGACTCCTGCTGGCTTGTCGGGGCGTCACAGACGCCAGCTTGAACCCCGCCCTCTCTCTGAACCCTCCTTCTTTGATTGAACCCCCCCCACCTCTGAGCCCCCACCTCTTCCCTGAGCCTCCTCTGTTACCCCTTCTGAGCCTTTGCTTGGTGTCCCCATGACCTCACACCCCTTGTCTTCCCTGCATCCCATCTTCTCTCTAAGCCCTTCTGTGCACCCCTCTCTCTCAGCAGCTGCCCTCCCTAGCCTCCCTCCCCCACTGAGACCCTGGCTACTTTGTCCTCTTGGGCGATTGCTTTCACCATCCCTCCCCTGAGGCCCTCACCCCACCCTGCTCCCATCCCACCCCCTTCAGAAATCCCCTCCAAACCCAAATTGGATACTCCTCCTCTTTGAAAGCTTCCCACCTCGCTGCAGGCAGAGCAAATGTTGCTCCCTTCATATCCCCTGCCTTGTCCCCTGCTTTGATCCTCTCACTTGAGCTGTGATCAGCCCTTCACACCTCTGTTCCCACCCCTCCCCACCCCTCTGCAATAGGCTGAGCTCCCTGAGAGCAAAAGCCATGTCTGGTCTATCTGCCGACCCCCAGAGCACAGGCCTGTGTTCAGAATGACTTGTTGAAGGTGGCTGAGAGTGAGACTAAGGGATTAGAGGGGGGGAAAAAAAACAGACTTGGGCCATAGGCGTCAGGAAGGTGTTGGAGGAGGAGCTCTGAGAGGCCAACACTCTTGACTTTCACCAGCCGCTGAGGCACCAGGTGCTTTCTCAGCCACCACGTCTTCATGCCACACAAAAGCTAGTCTTTCCCCATTTTACACAGAAGGGAACTCAGGTTACGTTCTTGCCTAAAGCCACACAGTCAGTGAGTGATGGTCCAGGTTTAGAATCAAAGACCCTGGGGTGTGGGTGGCTGACACATTTCCCCTCTGGAACAATCTGGATCTGGGGCTTACGGTTGGATGTGAAGGGTCTCTTGACCTGTCTCAGGATTCCCGACACCAACCAGAGCTGTGCCCCTACCCTCCCACCACCCTCTTGGCAGGAACCAGTTCTGACTCAGGCCTGTTCCCATCTATTCCCATCCTCAAAGTGATCCGGGAAGGAGTTCAGAAATAGGGAGGAAACATCCCTCATATTTGACCTCCCCCTGAACCAAGGTCCTGGCTCGAGAGCCGGAAGGAATCCCTTCAAGGCTCTCCCTGGGGATCCATGTCCAGAAAGGCAGATGACCCGGTTCAAGTCAAGTGTGGCCAAGACACAGGCAGGGCAGGCAGCTGGAGCCCCAGCTCGTGATCTCCCCCACCTCCCACCTCTTTGAGGGCTCTTTCAAGGCTCTCACCCAGAAAACCGACCCTATCTGACCTCACCGCCATCACCGCCATGACTCTGCTCTCCAGGATGGGGGTATGTGTCTCCGGACATCCTGGGACAGAGTACTGTCACCTCTCAGACCAGGAGCTCCTGAGAGCAGGCTCTTGGGTCGACGCCACCCAGACCCCGGAGCTCAGGGCTGGGTCTACCCCTGTGACTGGGGGCTCCCAGGCCTGGGGCTGTGTCTCCTTCACTGCGACCACTCCTGAGGGGAGGTGGGCTCACTGCCAGTCCCTCTCATCCACCAGGGGCTACTCCATGGCAGCACCTGCATTGGCTCTGAAGCCCCCTCTTTTTGTAGCCTGGTGTCTGTCCAGAGCTGGGAAGGAGGCCCCTGCCTGCCCTTCCACCCAACCCGGATGCTCTCTAAAGGCCAGAAGGATGGGGGTTGTATAAGAGTCAGACACAACAGCCCCATCCTCCCCCTCCTTCACAGGCCAGGTTTCCTGCCATTGACAGCATCCCAGCTGGGCTCTGCCCGGCCTCATGCTTAACCCCTTCAGCACCAGATCTCAGGGTTACTGGCCTGCACCCCTTCATCGCTAGTCTTTCCCCATTTTACACAGAAGGGAACTCAGGTTACGTTCTTGCCTAAAGCCACACAGTCAGTGAGTGATGGTCCAGGTTTAGAATCAAAGACCCTGGGGTGTGGGTGGCTGACACATTTCCCCTCTGGAACAATCTGGATCTGGGGCTTACGGTTGGATGTGAAGGGTCTCTTGACCTGTCTCAGGATTCCCGACACCAACCAGAGCTGTGCCCCTACCCTCCCACCACCCTCTTGGCAGGAACCAGTTCTGACTCAGGCCTGTTCCCATCTATTCCCATCCTCAAAGTGATCCGGGAAGGAGTTCAGAAATAGGGAGGAAACATCCCTCATATTTGACCTCCCCCTGAACCAAGGTCCTGTCTCGAGAGCCGGAAGGAATCCCTTCAAGGCTCTCCTGGGGATCCATGTCCAGAAAGGCAGATGACCCGGTTCAAGTCAAGTGTGGCCAAGACACAGGCAGGGCAGGCAGCTGGAGCCCCAGCTCGTGATCTCCCCCACCTCCCACCTCTTTGAGGGCTCTTTCAAGGCTCTCACCCAGAAAACCGACCCTATCTGACCTCACCGCCATCACCGCCATGACTCTGCTCTCCAGGATGGGGGTATGTGTCTCCGGACATCCTGGGACAGAGTACTGTCACCTCTCAGACCAGGAGCTCCTGAGAGCAGGCTCTTGGGTCGACGCCACCCAGACCCCGGAGCTCAGGGCTGGGTCTACCCCTGTGACTGGGGGCTCCCAGGCCTGGGGCTGTGTCTCCTTCACTGCGACCACTCCTGAGGGGAGGTGGGCTCACTGCCAGTCCCTCTCATCCACCAGGGGCTACTCCATGGCAGCACCTGCATTGGCTCTGAAGCCCCCTCTTTTTGTAGCCTGGTGTCTGTCCAGAGCTGGGAAGGAGGCCCCTGCCTGCCCTTCCACCCAACCCGGATGCTCTCTAAAGGCCAGAAGGATGGGGGTTGTATAAGAGTCAGACACAACAGCCCCATCCTCCCCCTCCTTCACAGGCCAGGTTTCCTGCCATTGACAGCATCCCAGCTGGGCTCTGCCCGGCCTCATGCTTAACCCCTTCAGCACCAGATCTCAGGGTTACTGGCCTGCACCCCCTTCATCTATAAAATTGGGAGAATAAAAGCACCTATCTCACTGGGTTGTTTTGAAGGTTAAATATGTTCATCACTGTGTGAAGTTCTTAGAACAGCTCCTAGCACATATTAGTCTCTTAATACTATTAGCTATTATTCCTGATCGTGTGAACCTGATAAGTCATTTCACCGCTCTGAATCTCAGTCTCTTTAGCAGTCAAAGGAGACTATTTCTGAAACAGAGTCCTGGGGATGAATTCTGATCGTGTTCACGCGAGCATTTTGTAGAGTGCTATAACAACCAATGCTATGCATGCCAAGTCACTTCAGTTGTGTCTGACTCTTTGCAACCCTGTGGACCATAGCCCACTAGGCTTCTCTGTCCATGGGATTCTCCAGCCAAGAATACTAGAGTGGGTTGCCATGCCCTCCTTCAAGGGAGCTTCCTTCCAACAACACAATATGGATGGACAAAGAAAAATTACTCTCTTTAAGAGGTAATAAAACTCTCTTGCCAAGAGATGGACCTTCCGGTTTTCAGATTTATTACCTTACTTGCCAAGCAGAGGGTGCAGTGGAAAGAATGGATTTGGGGTTGGAATTAGGTACCCCCAATCCTGTTTCCTTATCAAGTGGGGTGGTCACTCCTGCTGGGTCTGCCATTTAGGGTCCTTTCAAGGGAGCAAAGGAGATCAGAGAGCACAGGTGTGAATGTTCTTTGCAAATATTAAAAAATCCTAGAAGGGAGGGAAAGGGATTTGTGGAAAGTGGAGAGGGGTGAGGGAGTGGGGGTGGACTCTTTGGCAAAGGCATTAGTCTTGGGGCTCTGGGCACTGCAGAGTTTACTCACTGGAGGGAGAAGAGATGTTCTCCTGGACCCAGCATTGTGGAAACAGGGCTCCCCCCGAGACATGAGGGGTCAAATAAGAAACTGCGCCAGCTCTAGACATTCCCCATGGGGACAAAGAAGGAAAGAGGTCGTTTACCCAGTTGGCCCCAGAGCCATCCCTTCATTACCCTCTCCCCAGCCAATCTCATCTGCCATCGGAGGACCTTGGGTAGAGGCATCTCCAGGGGGTTCCCCTGTGACCTTCATGCCAAGACTTGCTGGAAGGGGCTCACCCTGAGCATCTGCAGCGCCACTGCACTTTTAGGGCACAGATTCCTGACCTCACCCCTAGGGAGAGCAAGCTTGACACCTTCCACACGCAGGACAGGTCTAAACCTGCTCCAGAGGGAAAAAGCATGGTTTACCAGAACTCTGTTCTACCTTCCCGTCTGAATGAAGAAGAATCCGACAAGGCCCAACAGGGCATGTCCTCACCGCTCTGAATCTCAGTCTTTAGTGATTTTTTGGGGGAAAGAGGTGCTATAACAACCAATGCTATGCATGCCAAGTCACTTCAGTTGTGTCTGACTCTTTGCAACCCTGTGGACCATAGCCCACTAGGCTTCTCTGTCCATGGGATTCTCCAGCCAAGAATACTAGAGTGGGTTGCCATGCCCTCCTTCAAGGGAGCTTCCTTCCAACAACACAATATGGATGGACAAAGAAAAATTACTCTCTTTAAGAGGTAATAAAACTCTCTTGCCAAGAGATGGACCTTCCGGTTTTCAGATTTATTACCTTACTTGCCAAGCAGAGGGTGCAGTGGAAAGAATGGATTTGGGGTTGGAATTAGGTACCCCCAATCCTGTTTCCTTATCAAGTGGGGTGGTCACTCCTGCTGGGTCTGCCATTTAGGGTCCTTTCAAGGGAGCAAAGGAGATCAGAGAGCACAGGTGTGAATGTTCTTTGCAAATATTAAAAAATCCTAGAAGGGAGGGAAAGGGATTTGTGGAAAGTGGAGAGGGGTGAGGGAGTGGGGGTGGACTCTTTGGCAAAGGCATTAGTCTTGGGGCTCTGGGCACTGCAGAGTTTACTCACTGGAGGGAGAAGAGATGTTCTCCTGGACCCAGCATTGTGGAAACAGGGCTCCCCCCGAGACATGAGGGGTCAAATAAGAAACTGCGCCAGCTCTAGACATTCCCCATGGGGACAAAGAAGGAAAGAGGTCGTTTACCCAGTTGGCCCCAGAGCCATCCCTTCATTACCCTCTCCCCAGCCAATCTCATCTGCCATCGGAGGACCTTGGGTAGAGGCATCTCCAGGGGGTTCCCCTGTGACCTTCATGCCAAGACTTGCTGGAAGGGGCTCACCCTGAGCATCTGCAGCGCCACTGCACTTTTAGGGCACAGATTCCTGACCTCACCCCTAGGGAGAGCAAGCTTGACACCTTCCACACGCAGGACAGGTCTAAACCTGCTCCAGAGGGAAAAAGCATGGTTTACCAGAACTCTGTTCTACCTTCCCGTCTGAATGAAGAAGAATCCGACAAGGCCCAACAGGGCATGTCCTCACCCCCAGGGCTCTGGAGGAAGCTTGGGAACCAGGAGACCTTGTTTGCAGTGCTGGTTGTACCCCAAGCTCACTGTGCCTCTATGCAAGTCACTTACCCTGCCAGCGCCTGTGTGACCATTTGCAAAATAAAGGAGCTGGATGTGGTCCAAGGGTCTTTTCCATCTCTGCGACTCTGACCAGGAAGGAGTTAAGAGAGGCCAGGCTCCAGGTCAGGAAGGCAAGGGTTAATCCAGGGGGTGGAGGCTCTCTTGTCTTTTCCTGTGGAGAGTGAGGTTTGGCTGCCACCAAAGTTACTTCCAGTCCCCTCTGTCCCTCCTGCCTTCAGTCTGGACCTGCTCGGGGACCCTGGCATTCAGCGCCCCCATGCAGAGGTGAGTGCATCCTGAGCCCAGGGCTGCGGTGCGAGGGCAACCAGGGACCCAAGGCAAGGAAGCTGGCACCCTCCAATGAGTACTGTCCCCCAGCCTGCATCTGTGTCCAGAGCTGGGGGCTTGGGCAAAGTTGGGTCCACTAACCCCGGTGCTGGAAGAAGGTGGGCAGAGGGGCAGAGGGCACAAGGATGTCTGCCAGGCTTCTAGGGTGGGACGTCTGCGGTCGGGCACCAAGGAGCCCAGAAGGCCAGGAAGAGGCCCTAGACAGCGAACTATTTTGGTCCCTGTGTTTAGGAACTTTTTATAGCCTCCTGCTCAGGGCTAGGCAGAGGGAGGACAGGCGGGTACCCGTGAGGTCAGACAAGCACAGTGCCCTCCTGGGACTTTGGAATCAGACCTATTGCTGAGTCAAGGCTTTGGGAGGTAGGAAGGAGGGCACTGCCAGGCTCGCCTTGCTGTCTAGGTTCCCAGTCACCAGCTACCTATGGGTTGACTTACTAGACACCAAATGAGTGTATGTAAGTGTGGGCGGGGGTATGTTTATACACACGCAGGCTGCCCTGGGGTGGGTGGGACTGGGTCTTTCTACCCCAAGATCCCTCACCAGGGCTCCCCTCCCTCCATCCCTGGCAAGTTCTGTTCCTTTGTTGCCCCTAGTCCTGAAGTCTGCTAGCCCCTGAGAACTGGTGTGTCCCTTTCAGCTGAATGGAGAATGGGAGGAGTAGGAAAACAGAAATGGGGTGGAGTGTGCTGGGCCGGGCTGGCCGTGTGGGTGGCCCATTCTGTTACTGCCTAGGGAGCTGTCAGCTCTTGATTTACAATCCCTCAGGGGGCCCCTTCCCCAGCAGAAGGGTCACGGGGTGGGGTGTCGGGGTGAGGGACCCTGAGGGCAGATTTCTGGGAGTGCCAGTTACTAGGAAGAATTAGTGGAAGGAACTTTAAATTTAGTGAGGTAAGGGGCCCATCTCTAGCAGCGGAAATTGCTTGGTTTTACAGCAGCAAGAATAGAAGCAAAGTACAGAGGAAAGCTCTGATAGGCAAGTGAGAGATTCATACTGCAGAGCAACAGATCTGGGTTCCATTCCTGGGGCCAGCCTCTCAGTAAGACCTAAACTAGCCCTTCCTCTCTGGGCCAGTTTTCTCTTCTATGAAATAGAAATCCAGAGGGAAACAAGGTGACGTTTACAGTTGGGCATTCTGGAATTCTCTTCTCAGGGGCACAGCTGGCTGAAATGATGTGGTGACCATCTCCCTCTCTTTCCCTGACAGCCCTTCTGGGCTTGGGCAGGACAGTTGGCTGCAGTTACTGGAGCCTCCTACTCTGTGGTTACATCCCTGACCTCTCTCTCTGCTTGGGGGCGGGATGGGTGGGTCCTGCTTGAGCCAGTGTGTGGCTGAGAAGCCTCCGTGTCTTGGACTCAAAGTGGCTAGGTTAGGAAGAGGTATTTTTTCCGGGTGAGTTTACTTTCGGGAATCAGGCCGGGGACCAGCCCCATTTCCTTTTCCAAATGTCCCGCTTGCTGATGCCTACTTGGCATGGCCCTGTGGCCAGAATGGGGCACGTTCAAAGGGGCATATGTTTCTGGATGGCCATGGAGCCCCTGCCCATTGTCTTTGAGGGATAGGAAGGGGGAATACCTGAGCCTTTGCCCCCTGGGCATGGCACCTGGCTGACGTGCTTGGGGGAGGGGTGGCTGGCTGATCCTCTTCTCAGGAATGCCTCACCAGGGTCCCTTCCCCCAGTTCGGGGAAGTCTGCTAGCCCCTGAGAACTGGTGTGTCCCTTTCAGCTGAATGGAGAATGGGAGGAGTAGGAAAACAGAAATGGGGTGGAGTGTGCTGGGCCGGGCTGGCCGTGTGGGTGGCCCATTCTGTTACTGCCTAGGGAGCTGTCAGCTCTTGATTTACAATCCCTCAGGGGGCCCCTTCCCCAGCAGAAGGGTCACGGGGTGGGGTGTCGGGGTGAGGGACCCTGAGGGCAGATTTCTGGGAGTGCCAGTTACTAGGAAGAATTAGTGGAAGGAACTTTAAATTTAGTGAGGTAAGGGGCCCATCTCTAGCAGCGGAAATTGCTTGGTTTTACAGCAGCAAGAATAGAAGCAAAGTACAGAGGAAAGCTCTGATAGGCAAGTGAGAGATTCATACTGCAGAGCAACAGATCTGGGTTCCATTCCTGGGGCCAGCCTCTCAGTAAGACCTAAACTAGCCCTTCCTCTCTGGGCCAGTTTTCTCTTCTATGAAATAGAAATCCAGAGGGAAACAAGGTGACGTTTACAGTTGGGCATTCTGGAATTCTCTTCTCAGGGGCACAGCTGGCTGAAATGATGTGGTGACCATCTCCCTCTCTTTCCCTGACAGCCCTTCTGGGCTTGGGCAGGACAGTTGGCTGCAGTTACTGGAGCCTCCTACTCTGTGGTTACATCCCTGACCTCTCTCTCTGCTTGGGGGCGGGATGGGTGGGTCCTGCTTGAGCCAGTGTGTGGCTGAGAAGCCTCCGTGTCTTGGACTCAAAGTGGCTAGGTTAGGAAGAGGTATTTTTTCCGGTTGAGGTTACTTTCGGGAATCAGGCCGGGGACCAGCCCCATTTCCTTTTCCAAATGTCCCGCTTGCTGATGCCTACTTGGCATGGCCCTGTGGCCAGAATGGGGCACGTTCAAAGGGGCATATGTTTCTGGATGGCCATGGAGCCCCTGCCCATTGTCTTTGAGGGATAGGAAGGGGGAATACCTGAGCCTTTGCCCCCTGGGCATGGCACCTGGCTGACGTGCTTGGGGGAGGGGTGGCTGGCTGATCCTCTTCTCAGGAATGCCTGCAGGAGAGGGGCAGGGTCATCTCCTACTCTCCCCCTGACCATTTCTCTTTCCCCACAGGTCCCAGGGAGCCACAACCAACTGCTCTCAGCTCCTTCACTATCTGCCTACCTCCGGTGGCTTATGGAACACGGCCCTGCCTAGTTCTGCTAAGATGCTCCTGGCCTCTCCCTCTACCCCGTCCAGGGGAAGGACCCCCAGCGCCGTGGAGAGACTGGAGGCCGACAAAGCCAAGTATGTCAAGACGCACCAGGTGATAGCGCGACGCCAGGAGCCAGCTCTGCGTGGGGGACCCGGGCCGCTCACCCCGCACCCCTGCAACGAGCTGGGACCCCCTCCATCGCCTAGGACGCCCAGGCCCGCCCGCCGGGGCAGCGGCAGGAGACTGCCAAGGCCTGATTCCCTCATCTTCTACCGCCAGAAGCGGGACTGCAAAGCTTCGGTGAACAAAGAGAATGCCAAGGGACAGGGACTGGTGCGTCGCCTCTTCCTGGGCACTCCCCGAGACGTCGTATCGAGCAGCCCAGGTTCATCGGAGCGACCCGCTGCTCCTGGAGGTTGGACGGCGCCCCAAGATACCCCGGAAGCGGCGGGAAAGCGGGCATTGTGCCCCACGTGCTCGCTGCCCCTGTCGGAGAAGGAGCGCTTCTTCAACTACTGCGGCCTGGAGCGCGCGCTGGTGGAAGTGCTGGGCGCAGAGCGCTTCTCTCCGCAGAGCTGGGGCGCGGACTCCAGCCCCCAGCCCGGAACGTCGCCGCCGCCCGGCTCCGGGGACGCCAGCGACTGGACGTCCAGCGACGGGGGCGCAGATCGCCGGGACGGTGCGGAAGGCGGCGGCTCGGAGGCTGCGGGCTCGGAGCGGGACGGGCGCCCCCAGGTGTCGGTGGTGGAGCGCAACGCGCGCGTCATCCAGTGGCTGTACGGCTGCCAACGCGCCCGCGGCCCACCGCGCGAATCCGAGGTGTGACCGCCGCTCAGGAGCGGGCTCTCGTGGAGCCGGGGAAGGGCGAGCCGAGAGCGCGGGGCTGGACCCTGGCAAGGGCAGAGACTCCCTGCCTCATCGGTCGGCAAGCCCTTCCCTCTGGATCTCGGCTTCCACTCGTGAACCTTGAGAGGATGAGACCAAACGGTCCCAAGGGTCCTTCCCAGAACAGACGGAGGACGGGGAGGGCGCGGCCTCGGGGCCCCTGTGGAGGCCGGGAGGCGAATGAAGGCTGGGCAGGTGAAGACGGGGTGGGAGATAAGAGAACCTGCTGAGTAAAGTCAAGACATAATTATTTAAGGGAGTCGGGAGGTTGGATCACGGAGCAAGATGCGGGAGGGCTTGGGAGTGTGGGTTCCAGGCTGACTGACCCTAGGCAAGCACTCCACCTCTGGGAACTGCAGCTGCACCCCTCTGTGATCAAAATATTTTTGAAATGGTCACAAAGTGCTTGGCAAAATTGAAGAAGTGCTCAATAAATGAAGCCACTATGATCTCAGCCGAATCAGTATAGTACTATAACACTGTTATGATAATCTCCGCCACCGACCTACCCCCTTCCCCGGGGTGGGGTGGGGGTCCAAATTATTCCCAGAATAGTGCTTTGGGGAGTTTGGGGGAGGGATCTGCTCCAGAAATCCGGGGTTCTCCAGACCCTGAAGGCCCCCGTTCCTGGAGCTTTGCTGCCCATTTTGGTTACTAGGTATGAAGGGCTGAGATGCGATGGACCTAGAATCGAGGACAATAAGGACTCTTCAAACCAGGACTTTGCCAGCCCGCAGCCTCTCCTCTGTCACTGCCTTCCTTTCCCTCCAAGACAAACAGGGTCACCTGTTTTCCTCACACGTTCACACCTCTAAGACTTTATTGGAGTCCTCCTGCCTTTCCCTGGGTTACTTTCCCCTTTCGCTCCACTCCTTCACTTAAGATTGCATACATCCATTCTCTCTCACGAGTTCCTGACTTTACCAGCCGGCCTCTTCTCTGGGCCCTCAAGTACAATCTTATTTTTGTGCCTCAATTTATCACCTTGTGTGGGACCCCCTGGTAGAATAGGTACTCTTGTTAGTCACCGATCTGAAGGCCACAAGGAATGTTTGTTGAATTAAAAGCGGCTGGATAGGGCGGCAGGACTTGTCCATCCTGGAAAGACTGTATGTTAAATAGAGCACATGTCCTGACCCCGGGGATGTCTCTGATCATTTTCTCCCTGTACGTTTGTAGAGGGAGAAGGCGAGGACAGCGCCAGCTGGACCCCTCCCCGAGGTTGCGCATCCCAAAGCAGGGTCCTTCCCAGGCGAATGGGGAGGCCGGGAGGCGAATGAAGGCTGGGCAGGTGAAGACGGGGTGGGAGATAAGAGAACCTGCTGAGTAAAGTCAAGACATAATTATTTAAGGGAGTCGGGAGGTTGGATCACGGAGCAAGATGCGGGAGGGCTTGGGAGTGTGGGTTCCAGGCTGACTGACCCTAGGCAAGCACTCCACCTCTGGGAACTGCAGCTGCACCCCTCTGTGATCAAAATATTTTTGAAATGGTCACAAAGTGCTTGGCAAAATTGAAGAAGTGCTCAATAAATGAAGCCACTATGATCTCAGCCGAATCAGTATAGTACTATAACACTGTTATGATAATCTCCGCCACCGACCTACCCCCTTCCCCGGGGTGGGGTGGGGGTCCAAATTATTCCCAGAATAGTGCTTTGGGGAGTTTGGGGGAGGGATCTGCTCCAGAAATCCGGGGTTCTCCAGACCCTGAAGGCCCCCGTTCCTGGAGCTTTGCTGCCCATTTTGGTTACTAGGTATGAAGGGCTGAGATGCGATGGACCTAGAATCGAGGACAATAAGGACTCTTCAAACCAGGACTTTGCCAGCCCGCAGCCTCTCCTCTGTCACTGCCTTCCTTTCCCTCCAAGACAAACAGGGTCACCTGTTTTCCTCACACGTTCACACCTCTAAGACTTTATTGGAGTCCTCCTGCCTTTCCCTGGGTTACTTTCCCCTTTCGCTCCACTCCTTCACTTAAGATTGCATACATCCATTCTCTCTCACGAGTTCCTGACTTTACCAGCCGGCCTCTTCTCTGGGCCCTCAAGTACAATCTTATTTTTGTGCCTCAATTTATCACCTTGTGTGGGACCCCCTGGTAGAATAGGTACTCTTGTTAGTCACCGATCTGAAGGCCACAAGGAATGTTTGTTGAATTAAAAGCGGCTGGATAGGGCGGCAGGACTTGTCCATCCTGGAAAGACTGTATGTTAAATAGAGCACATGTCCTGACCCCGGGGATGTCTCTGATCATTTTCTCCCTGTACGTTTGTAGAGGGAGAAGGCGAGGACAGCGCCAGCTGGACCCCTCCCCGAGGTTGCGCATCCCAAAGCAGCCTTCTCTGCCGTAAGGACAAAAGCACACGGTCACCCGAGGGGTCAGGGCGGGCCGGATTTTTATCGCGGGAGGGGAGGAGAGGGCTCCCAGTTCGGCCGGCCGGCTACTCGCCCTTGGGCGCAGCTTTCACTCTCATCTCGGCCAGCTTGTGGGTGAGGAAGCCCCACTTGAAACCGGCCGTGGGATCGGCTTCCTGCGGCTCGGGGCGCTCGGCGACCTCGTCCCCAGCTTCAGGGTCCGGTTCCGGGGTGAGCCGGGTGGGCTCCGCACCGCGCAGTATGGACGCTGCTGCCGCCTGTTGCTGCTGCCACCTGCTGGCGAACGCGTCCCAGAAGCCGGGCCCGCGCGCCTCCGCCGCCGCCGCCTGCGAGGCGGGCTGCGCCGCCAGCGGGCTGCGGGAGAGAGGCAGGGTCAAGGGGGTGGCCGAGAGGCCCCGGAGAGGACAAAGGACAGGAGGCGGGGTCGAGGGACCCGACTGGTCCCAGGACAGGCGAGGTGGACGGGCGAGGTTGCGCACTGGAGAGGCGCAGGAGACTGGGGGCAGGTCAGGGCCAAGAGGCGAAAGGAGTGCTCACAAGCTCTGGGAAAAGGGTCCGGGGTGGGACAGGGTCAGGGGCCTAGGTGAGGGGCCTGGTAAAAAGGAATCAGGATCCATGGGGAGAGAGCCAGGCTCAGGGGTTCAGGATAGGTACTCGGGGAGAGGGGCGAGGCCAGATGAGTGGAGACAGAGGCTAGGGGTCTGGGAAGGTGGAGGAGGAACCCTGAGGAGGGGTGGGCGGAAGGATGAGAATGGCAGGACCAAAGTCAGATTGGGAGAGGCCATTGGGGTTCCGATCCATTCTCTCTCACGAGTTCCTGACTTTACCAGCCGGCCTCTTCTCTGGGCCCTCAAGTACAATCTTATTTTTGTGCCTCAATTTATCACCTTGTGTGGGACCCCCTGGTAGAATAGGTACTCTTGTTAGTCACCGATCTGAAGGCCACAAGGAATGTTTGTTGAATTAAAAGCGGCTGGATAGGGCGGCAGGACTTGTCCATCCTGGAAAGACTGTATGTTAAATAGAGCACATGTCCTGACCCCGGGGATGTCTCTGATCATTTTCTCCCTGTACGTTTGTAGAGGGAGAAGGCGAGGACAGCGCCAGCTGGACCCCTCCCCGAGGTTGCGCATCCCAAAGCAGCCTTCTCTGCCGTAAGGACAAAAGCACACGGTCACCCGAGGGGTCAGGGCGGGCCGGATTTTTATCGCGGGAGGGGAGGAGAGGGCTCCCAGTTCGGCCGGCCGGCTACTCGCCCTTGGGCGCAGCTTTCACTCTCATCTCGGCCAGCTTGTGGGTGAGGAAGCCCCACTTGAAACCGGCCGTGGGATCGGCTTCCTGCGGCTCGGGGCGCTCGGCGACCTCGTCCCCAGCTTCAGGGTCCGGTTCCGGGGTGAGCCGGGTGGGCTCCGCACCGCGCAGTATGGACGCTGCTGCCGCCTGTTGCTGCTGCCACCTGCTGGCGAACGCGTCCCAGAAGCCGGGCCCGCGCGCCTCCGCCGCCGCCGCCTGCGAGGCGGGCTGCGCCGCCAGCGGGCTGCGGGAGAGAGGCAGGGTCAAGGGGGTGGCCGAGAGGCCCCGGAGAGGACAAAGGACAGGAGGCGGGGTCGAGGGACCCGACTGGTCCCAGGACAGGCGAGGTGGACGGGCGAGGTTGCGCACTGGAGAGGCGCAGGAGACTGGGGGCAGGTCAGGGCCAAGAGGCGAAAGGAGTGCTCACAAGCTCTGGGAAAAGGGTCCGGGGTGGGACAGGGTCAGGGGCCTAGGTGAGGGGCCTGGTAAAAAGGAATCAGGATCCATGGGGAGAGAGCCAGGCTCAGGGGTTCAGGATAGGTACTCGGGGAGAGGGGCGAGGCCAGATGAGTGGAGACAGAGGCTAGGGGTCTGGGAAGGTGGAGGAGGAACCCTGAGGAGGGGTGGGCGGAAGGATGAGAAGAGGTGGTGGGACCAGGACCGAAATGTCAGATCTGGGTGGAGAGGCGGAGTCAGATTCTGAAGGCGGTCCTCCGGAAAACTCGCGCAGAGCCCTGGGGAAAGAGGCGGGGCTGCAGCAAGGATCTGATTCTGGGATGGGGAAAAGAGAGTTCAGAAAAACGAGGGAGGCTGCGGAGAAGGACGGTTCGAGCGACCCCGAGGAAGGAGAAAGGCCTAGATCAAAGCCTTAGGGGAGAGAGGGACTAGGGAGGTAGCAAAGAGAGGTGAGGGGAAAGGCAGTCAAGGAGCGCTGATGAAGCTTGAGGTAGGGAGAGTGGATGCGAAGGAGGGAGAAAAGGAACCCTGCGGCAAGAGAGGGGTAGGTCGGAGGACCCTAGGGAAGAAAGGAGTAGGGGAACGTCAAAAGGGAAGTGTGACAGGGCTGGAGGAAAGGACAGAGCTGGAGAGTGTGCCGGAACAGAGAAGGGGGAAGAGGAGACCCTGAATCTGACCCTGTAGCTCCCAGCATCAAAGACCTTCTAAGACAGTGGTTCCTAAAGGATTATCCTCAGGTCTTCAGGGAGCTCGCTGAAAATACAGATCCCAGGTCTCAGTCAATGCCTGCTGAATCAGAATCTTAAAAGGAGGATCTGGGAATTTGTGTCTGTCTCAAGTTCCCTGGGAGGATGAGAGTCGAGACCAATACTTGGGAACTCCTGATCTGAACCACTGTCTGTTCCAATCACCTAAAACTTCTCTCCTGGGTTCCCTTATTCGAAGGAGATGATCCCTCCCACATGGATGGGGAGAGAGAGACCATAATACCTTCCAGCATCTCAGTCCCAACAGCTAGTACATACCTCCCAAGATCTAACCTACTCCCTTAATGGCCTCTTTCCTGCTGAGAGAAACAGAAATGGCCAGGGGCTGAAATGACATGGGAGAAGAGGGTCCCCAGGCCTGTTCCAGACCGCCTCCCCCAACACACACACATACTGGTCAGCACAGGGCTCGGATGGCAGCAGCTTGTCCTCGTCTTCTTTGTTAAACAGAGACGACATTGTCAGCCAACCTTTCACCCCGACCCCCTGAACCTGGGAGAGAGGGGCTGAGAGTCAAGGAGGGGCTCCCAGCGCCACCTCCCAGGACTTCACAGAGCCTTCTTCCCGGCTCCCCAGGGTTGGAGTGGAAGAAAGGAGAACTCACCCGGCGAGCCAGCTGTGACATGGGATTGAAGCCCTCTTCAGCTGGTTCGGCCGTCTCAGACTCCACTATCGCTGGGTTCTCCTTCTGGGGCACAAGACCCCCACCCAGCATGAGTGAGGCCCCAGGGGAATACAACCTCCCTACTCTACTGCCAACCTGGTGCACACAGACCGCCTACTCCAGACCCCATGGAACAAAACACACACACCTAGCCTCCTGACACCCTCCAAAACTACACACAGGTGTGTGTACCTCTATGCAAAGCTACCTGTCACACACACTACGTGTAAACACCTGCAGACACCTTTGAGCTCACATACCTGCCCACCTACAGACACATCTATACCCACTGCAAACACATAGACAAGGGCTCGTGTGCCAATGTCGACATACGCCTGTCCATGCCACCGCATGGCTACAACTCTTCACCTGTACGTAGATGTGAGGCACCTACACGAGCGCACTCACACAGTTCACACCTGCGTGCCTCCACAACCTCAAACAGATGCATGGAGGCCCACACATGGCACACACAACCTCTCCACCCATCCACAGACACCAAGACACAGATGCACACACACACCCCCACACACCCCACACAAACATAATACCTGTGAATGCTTCCATCGTCTTCTGCCCCAAATGTATATACCTGAAAATGCTTACAACCAGTTCACACCTGCACACGCACATCTCAACGGGGGGTTCCACACAGACACCAATCCCAACACTGACCCACAGATACTTCAACACAGGGCCAGCCCTGGACACAACCCTGTGCAGACATACCTACATCCACACTGACACACCCCAGAACGAGTTCCCGCCTCTGCCATGTCTATTTGTGCAGTTGCCATTTACCGCAGCCTCCAGAGGTAGGATTGCTTTGTTCTAATGTCAGGATGCAAGTCTGGCTCTGATCTGGAAGCTGCTCCAGGGTTGAACAGAGACGACATTGTCAGCCAACCTTTCCCGACCCCTGAACCTGGGAGAGAGGGGCTGAGAGTCAAGGAGGGGCTCCCAGCGCCACCTCCCAGGACTTCACAGAGCCTTCTTCCCGGCTCCCCAGGGTTGGAGTGGAAGAAAGGAGAACTCACCCGGCGAGCCAGCTGTGACATGGGATTGAAGCCCTCTTCAGCTGGTTCGGCCGTCTCAGACTCCACTATCGCTGGGTTCTCCTTCTGGGGCACAAGACCCCCACCCAGCATGAGTGAGGCCCCAGGGGAATACAACCTCCCTACTCTACTGCCAACCTGGTGCACACAGACCGCCTACTCCAGACCCCATGGAACAAAACACACACACCTAGCCTCCTGACACCCTCCAAAACTACACACAGGTGTGTGTACCTCTATGCAAAGCTACCTGTCACACACACTACGTGTAAACACCTGCAGACACCTTTGAGCTCACATACCTGCCCACCTACAGACACATCTATACCCACTGCAAACACATAGACAAGGGCTCGTGTGCCAATGTCGACATACGCCTGTCCATGCCACCGCATGGCTACAACTCTTCACCTGTGCGTAGATGTGAGGCACCTACACGAGCGCACTCACACAGTTCACACCTGCGTGCCTCCACAACCTCAAACAGATGCATGGAGGCCCACACATGGCACACACAACCTCTCCACCCATCCACAGACACCAAGACACAGATGCACACACACACCCCCACACACCCCACACAAACATAATACCTGTGAATGCTTCCATCGTCTTCTGCCCCAAATGTATATACCTGAAAATGCTTACAACCAGTTCACACCTGCACACGCACATCTCAACGGGGGGTTCCACACAGACACCAATCCCAACACTGACCCACAGATACTTCAACACAGGGCCAGCCCTGGACACAACCCTGTGCAGACATACCTACATCCACACTGACACACCCCAGAACGAGTTCCCGCCTCTGCCATGTCTATTTGTGCAGTTGCCATTTACCGCAGCCTCCAGAGGTAGGATTGCTTTGTTCTAATGTCAGGATGCAAGTCTGGCTCTGATCTGAAGCTGCTCCAGTGACCCGAGGTACACAAATGCTGCTTCCCTTGCCGCCAGTCCCAGGGGCTTGCTTCCTCTCGAGCCAAACCATCCTGGTTCTGCTCAGCTCTGCCCATTAGAAACGTGTCCAGCTGAGTGTACCTGCGTGGGTTCTGCCCATGGGTACTAAAAGGATCCCTTCCATGTGGCTGCCCTTGAGATCTTTGGAGACACTAACCACTCCTCAGGTGCCACCCAAGTCTTCTTCTCTTCTTCCTCAGTTTTCTGGAATGTCCTGACTTTTGGACATCGCACCATGCTGTTGTTCATCCCTGAACTGCTGGTTGCTTCCGCACAAGTCAACCACTCTCTCTCCCCTGCTCTGCTCAGAACCAGTCCCTGGCCCTTCTTTGTACATTTCACTCCTGCCGCCCCTCTGCCCATGCCCCCATCCACCGAGCAGGATGGTACCCACCTCCTCTGCCAGGTTCTCCTCAGATTCCCCACTCAGGGTCTGTAGCACTTTGGACTTGTAAGTTTTCCAGAAGGCCTGGTTCATGGTTGCATGGGAAACAGGCCTGGCACCCAGGCACGGGGAGTTGGTGGTTCAGGGGGCACCCAGTGGGTCTGGCTCCAGGAACTTGGAGAGTCTGAGAGCCTGTCCCAAGGATCAGGTGACCTCATTAAAGATGCACCAGCCTTCCCAGATGGCACAGTGCCCAGCAGGTGAACCGGATCCAAAGGAGTCTGTGGTGAGAGCCAGCTCCTGCCACTTCAGCCCCTTGTCTTGACCCACATTCGCCAAGAATAATGAAGACAGAACAAAGCCATCTTTCTCTAGAGAAGCCTCCTCTCTGGGTCTAGGAGTCCTTGAATTTGATTATTTGTAAAGGCTCCAGAAAAATTCTTTTCCATTCACGAATTCTATTTACAAAGCCTTTGGGCTCCAGACCCATAGTGGGCCAGCAGCTGCAGCTGTGCCAGCCGTGCCCTCAGCCAGGCCCTGCCCTGCATCTGCACTCAGCCTCTAGGAACTAGCGTGGGAAGGTCCCAGGGCTCCCAGTCGGCGCCCTGGGCTTCCATTTCACCACTTTGTTTGGACTGGAAACTGATTCCTCTCCCCAGGGATGCACGTGCTGGTCTCCCTGTTTCCTGGCAACAAGTCCCAAAGAACTGGAGCCCCTGAATTATTGCTGAGTTCCTGTGGTCAACCTGGAAGGCACCAGGCTCTGGTGCCTGGAGAAAGCCTCTCTGGCCTTCTCCCCAGTCTGAGCACACAGCATCTAGGCTGATCTCTCCCTTCGAAGCTAGTCCATGCCTGGGAGTCCAAGGCTCAGAGAAAAGGGTCAAAGATGGGAGGTCCTTCTGTGAGCATCTCCTTTTCTCCTGAGCCGAGCTGACTCCCTTGAATCTGACAGCACGCTTGAGCACTGTGATCTCTGGGAAGGAATAACTGGGGAGGGGTTCCAAATGGCAAGGGCTTTCTCAAGGATTAGAAGTGTCTCAGGAAGCCCTGTGGGGGCCGGGATCCCACACTTCTACACTCTTATTTATTTATTAATTTATTAACATCACAGACATGTTTCAGTGGCTCCCAAAGATTCAACATCATCCTTCCCACCGCACTTCTCCCGACTCCCCCACCCCCAGCGCGGAATCTAAGATCTGGGAACGAGGAAGGTATCATGAGGCCGGAGGACGACGCTGAAATCGTCTAGGCCAGGCGGGAGGGGGGCGGCAGCGGACCGGCCGGGACGCCCACAGGGCGCACACCACGCAGCTCCCCTGGTGACCACGGCACAGTACGCGAGGTGCGGCCGGATCCCGAGCTCAGCCACTGACGCCGACGGCCGCCCGGGGGCGCTCGAGGCGCGGCTCCCGCGAGTGACGTCATCAGAGGCGGCTGGTGGCGCGTGCTCCGTCCCGGAGCGTCGTGTGGCGTCACTGGGCAATCCGGAAGCGTCCACGCGTGTTCTCCGAACTCGATTGTGGGACCTTTGAGCCTGCGGCCACCCATCATGGGTCGCTCCCGCCGGACGGGCGCGCACCGGGCGCACTCCTTGGCGCGTCAGATGAAGGCGAAGCGGCGGCGGCCGGACCTGGATGAGATTCACCGCGAGTTGCGGCCCCAGGTCGCCGCGCGGCCCCAGCCAGACCCAGGCGCGGAACCCGATCCCGACCTTCCTGGGGAAGGCCTGCATCGCTGTCTGGCCTGCGCGTGAGTCCCGGGCCCGAGGAGGAGGAGGGTTCGCAATACGGGCGGGGGTGTGAGATCCGGGCCCCGGGGCGTGCAGGGTCTCCTCTCTTGGGACCCTTGGGTCTGCCGGCCTCCCATCCCTTCAGCTCCGGAGCCTAGCGTCGGCGTATGAGCTAGGGTCAGGGAAATAGGCGTAGGAGAGAGGCCCCAGCTTCTAACTCTCCTCCCTACCCCCTCATCCCTGCAGGAGGTACTTCATCGATTCTGCCAACCTGAAGACCCACTTCCGGTCCAAAGACCACAAGAAGAGGTATGAAGGAGCAAAGAGAGGATTGATGGATCGGTGCCGGGCGGACTGGGCTTGCATCTGGTCAGCTCTCAACTCCTGTGCTTTCTCCCAGGCTGAAACAGCTGAGCGTGGAGCCCTACAGTCAGGAAGAAGCGGAGAGGGCAGCGGGTATGGGTTCCTATATTCCTCCCCAGCGGCTGGCAGTGCCCACAGAAATATCCACTGAGGTCCCTGAGATGGACACGTCTACGTGACATGGCCTGAGCATGCAAGGCAAAGGAGTTGCTCATGGACAGTGATGCAGGGGCCAGGTTGGGAGAGACGGTGCCAACACCTCCTTGGGTTTGGGGAGAGGATTGCCTTTTCCAGGTGCCCTCCCTCCCAATAAAAGAACTGGATAATTGGGCTTGCCTCTGACTCACTCACCTCCAGGCCACTCCTCCAAATTCAAGCCCTGCAAAGATTGTTCTACGACTCCTGTGGACAGGGCCCAGGATGTTTACTCACTGCTTGATTCAGCTTTAGAACAGGCATCCTTGCCCTCCCTCAGGGGCCCTGGCATCTGTGCTGAAGCCACCCCATTAGAGCCCAGGTGTTGGGAGGGTTGGCGGGTAGGATCAGTTTATACTGTCTTGTGCACAGTGAGGACAGGGCATGACCTCCAGAAAAAGAAGGAAGGAGGCTCCCAAGATGGTAGCACCTGTGAGTCACCTACCCACCCAGGACCCAGGTGAGAGGTGGCCCACCTGGTCAAGGAGCCTGTGGTGGCCGCCGCTGCCCCACCATCTTCCAGACAGCGTAGCAGGAGCCGCCTAGCCCAAGGACAGCCAGCACCGCAGCCACGATCCCCGCCAGCGGGCTCCGGGGCTCTGCCTTCAGTTCCCCGGCTATCTGCATCTGGAGATGCACAGAGGGTCCACTTCAGGGGTCAGTGGAGACTACTGGGAAAGTGGGTGGGGGTGAAAAGGGGCTGAGAAACTACAGCTGGGGGAAGGAGATACGGATGCCATCACTGCCCCAGGGAGATTCCACCCCAATCCCTCTCGCTTCACTGCCCATCTGGGCCCGGCTGCTCAGGCGGCAGGAAGCGTGACAGCCTGGCGACTGGGTATCATCGCAGCCATGGTAAGGGGTGGAAGGGGTCGATGCCGGGAGCCGTGGGTTGTGTGGCTTACCGGTAGCCTCTTATATTCTCACTGAGAGGCCACTATGAAAAATGGATCGGTGCCGGGCGGACTGGGCTTGCATCTGGTCAGCTCTCAACTCCTGTGCTTTCTCCCAGGCTGAAACAGCTGAGCGTGGAGCCCTACAGTCAGGAAGAAGCGGAGAGGGCAGCGGGTATGGGTTCCTATATTCCTCCCCAGCGGCTGGCAGTGCCCACAGAAATATCCACTGAGGTCCCTGAGATGGACACGTCTACGTGACATGGCCTGAGCATGCAAGGCAAAGGAGTTGCTCATGGACAGTGATGCAGGGGCCAGGTTGGGAGAGACGGTGCCAACACCTCCTTGGGTTTGGGGAGAGGATTGCCTTTTCCAGGTGCCCTCCCTCCCAATAAAAGAACTGGATAATTGGGCTTGCCTCTGACTCACTCACCTCCAGGCCACTCCTCCAAATTCAAGCCCTGCAAAGATTGTTCTACGACTCCTGTGGACAGGGCCCAGGATGTTTACTCACTGCTTGATTCAGCTTTAGAACAGGCATCCTTGCCCTCCCTCAGGGGCCCTGGCATCTGTGCTGAAGCCACCCCATTAGAGCCCAGGTGTTGGGAGGGTTGGCGGGTAGGATCAGTTTATACTGTCTTGTGCACAGTGAGGACAGGGCATGACCTCCAGAAAAAGAAGGAAGGAGGCTCCCAAGATGGTAGCACCTGTGAGTCACCTACCCACCCAGGACCCAGGTGAGAGGTGGCCCACCTGGTCAAGGAGCCTGTGGTGGCCGCCGCTGCCCCACCATCTTCCAGACAGCGTAGCAGGAGCCGCCTAGCCCAAGGACAGCCAGCACCGCAGCCACGATCCCCGCCAGCGGGCTCCGGGGCTCTGCCTTCAGTTCCCCGGCTATCTGCATCTGGAGATGCACAGAGGGTCCACTTCAGGGGTCAGTGGAGACTACTGGGAAAGTGGGTGGGGGTGAAAAGGGGCTGAGAAACTACAGCTGGGGGAAGGAGATACGGATGCCATCACTGCCCCAGGGAGATTCCACCCCAATCCCTCTCGCTTCACTGCCCATCTGGGCCCCGGCTGCTCAGGCGGCAGGAAACGTGACAGCCTGGCGACTGGGTATCATCGCAGCCATGGTAAGGGGTGGAAGGGGTCGATGCCGGGAGCCGTGGGTTGTGTGGCTTACCTGTAGCACTCGGAAGTAGCCGGGGGTCAGACGTCGAAATCTCATGGTGGGCGCTGTTAGTCTCCCTGATGTCCTGTGGGGTGAAAGCAGCAATGAGGACCACTGGTGTTCGTGATACCGAGAGGTGGAAATCGGAATCTAGAGGTTCCTGACCTCTCATACGTGAGAGGGCCTAGTCCTCAGAGGATGCTCACCAGCGACTGCCTTCCCAGGTCTGGCAGGGGGCGGGGCAGCTAGACCTTTAAATCTGTCCCTTCCCCCGCCTGCCCGCCCTGCCAGCCTTAGGAGCAGCTGTCAGGAGAGATCAGCATCAGGCCTGAGCGGCTCCTCCCCTACCCACGGGGAGTCCAGGCCAGGGAGGCAGGAGAGGCCTTGCCTGGCAGTGTTGACAAGTCTCAGGCCTGGACCAGGTGTGGGAGGGCCTCTCCTGCCCTGGTCTTGGCCCTGTCCCTGCCTCAGGTAATTGCTTGTTACGTGTCAGGTCTCAGCAAAGGAGGTGCTGGGTACCTTATTAGCACCCCCTCTAAATAGGAGGAGACCGTTTTCACTTGGTTTCTGTTAGATCAACCACACCTACCTTGTGGGAAGGCATATTTTAACCCCTTTCCCCAAGATAGAGTTCCTGTAGGGACTTCCGCACCTCAGCTTGGGAACAATAATAGAAGATCTGCATCTACTGATTGAGAAAGCTCTCCGAGGTGTGCTGAAAAAAATGGTAGCTGATTGGCAATTTCCTGGTGGCCTAGTGGTTAGGATTCTAGGCTTTCACTGCCGTGTTTCAGGTTCAGTATCTGATCCAAGAACTGAGATCCTGCAAGCCCTGCAGTGTGACCAAAAAAAAAAAAAAACCTGATCGTGTTAGGCATTATTCTGATCACTTTACGTGTATGATATCTCATAAAAAAGGGAAAAAGCACTAATCTCGGATTATACATAGCTGTAAACAACAAAACCCTGTAAAAGCAAAATAAAAAAAAGGGAAAGAACATATTTGCAGAATACCATGTAGAGTGTCTGCATATAGAGAGGAGGGAAGATCATCCAGAAAACTTACCAGTGGCCCACCCTGGGCACCAGGAGGGGGACCTGCTGGGGAAAGGGTACGTCCTCCTTCTGCTTGATGAGCTACTGTTACCTTTGACATTTTCCCAGCAAAGGCTTGTTATATACTCATAAGACTACCTTCAAAATAGGTGCTGCAGGACTTCCTGGTGGCACAGTGCTTTGGGATCTGCCTGACAATGCAGGGGACACAGGTTCGATCCCTGGTCCGGGAAGACTCCACATACCATCTGTGGAACAGCTAAGCCTGTGTGCCACAACTACTGAGCCCAGACCTAGAGCCCGCACTCCTCAAGAGAAGCCATCGCCGTGAGAAGCCCATGCACCACAACTCAGGACTAGACCCCACTCTCCGCAGCTAGAGAAAGTGCGTGCAGTGAAGACCCAGTGCAACCAATAAATAAATTTATTGTAAGAATCCAGATTAAAACATTAAAAAAAACAGAAGCTGCCGTTTATGGTGCTTCTAACTGCCCAGTCCCTGCCTCAGGTAATTGCTTGTTACGTGTCAGGTCTCAGCAAAGGAGGTGCTGGGTACCTTATTAGCACCCCCTCTAAATAGGAGGAGACCGTTTTCACTTGGTTTCTGTTAGATCAACCACACCTACCTTGTGGGAAGGCATATTTTAACCCCTTTCCCCAAGATAGAGTTCCTGTAGGGACTTCCGCACCTCAGCTTGGGAACAATAATAGAAGATCTGCATCTACTGATTGAGAAAGCTCTCCGAGGTGTGCTGAAAAAAATGGTAGCTGATTGGCAATTTCCTGGTGGCCTAGTGGTTAGGATTCTAGGCTTTCACTGCCGTGTTTCAGGTTCAGTATCTGATCCAAGAACTGAGATCCTGCAAGCCCTGCAGTGTGACCAAAAAAAAAAAAAAACCTGATCGTGTTAGGCATTATTCTGATCACTTTACGTGTATGATATCTCATAAAAAAGGGAAAAAGCACTAATCTCGGATTATACATAGCTGTAAACAACAAAACCCTGTAAAAGCAAAATAAAAAAAAGGGAAAGAACATATTTGCAGAATACCATGTAGAGTGTCTGCATATAGAGAGGAGGGAAGATCATCCAGAAAACTTACCAGTGGCCCACCCTGGGCACCAGGAGGGGGACCTGCTGGGGAAAGGACGTCCTCCTTCTGCTTGATGAGCTACTGTTACCTTTGACATTTTCCCAGCAAAGGCTTGTTATATACTCATAAGACTACCTTCAAAATAGGTGCTGCAGGACTTCCTGGTGGCACAGTGCTTTGGGATCTGCCTGACAATGCAGGGGACACAGGTTCGATCCCTGGTCCGGGAAGACTCCACATACCATCTGTGGAACAGCTAAGCCTGTGTGCCACAACTACTGAGCCCAGACCTAGAGCCCGCACTCCTCAAGAGAAGCCATCGCCGTGAGAAGCCCATGCACCACAACTCAGGACTAGACCCCACTCTCCGCAGCTAGAGAAAGTGCGTGCAGTGAAGACCCAGTGCAACCAATAAATAAATTTATTGTAAGAATCCAGATTAAAACATTAAAAAAAACAGAAGCTGCCGTTTATGGTGCTTCTAACTGCCCAGCCCTGCCAGGTGCTGGGAGGGGGGCCACTAAAGGCACCAGTATGGCTGTTAGGCCCCCAGCCCTTTACCAGGAGGATCTGAGTACAAGTGGTGAGCTCTTGTTGGTCTCTCCCCTACAGGATTGGGAGGTCAGGGAGCTCAGGCTGGCTGGCTTCTCACCTCTAGATCTTGTGCCAGCTCGGGCGGTGTCTGATGAAATCAGGAGGGTGGAGATTTGTCTGTGTTAGGCTTCCCCTGAGCGACAGGGAGTCTAGTGTAGGACGAGGCCAAAACATTAGAGGAGGAAGCAGTGTGGAGGAGCTTCAGAGGGATACACAGTGCGGGGTAGGAGGATGTGAGGCCAAAGACAAAGCCAGAAAGACGAGGGCTGATGTGCACATTGGAAGCCTGTTGGTTCACGAAGGAGAAAGGCCTCTGGGAACCTGACGAGATGGAGTCCCCATGAAGAAAGCAGCTAATGATCTGCACTCATGCTTGATGTCACGAGCAAAGGTGAAATGGGGTCAACAGAGCCGGCCAAGTTCCAGAGAACTCGATTTGTATGTGAATTTGTTAAATGATAATTAAAACACACACACCACATGGACATCCATGGGCCATGTTCAGACTGGCTCTCTGGGTGACAGTCAAGATCATGACAGGCTTTGGAGGCCACATATTGGAGCATGGGTAGAGAGCCCACAGGTTCCGTGACATAGAAGTGGCAGGCCTCCCAGGCGCCTCCCCACAGGACCAGAGCCGTAACAACTCAATCCACCTCATGTCGCAGATGTCAGATGTTAAAGGACAGCCTCAGAGCTAAGGTCTACACCCCAACCCCGCTCTTTCAGAGAGGAAGAAACCAGTGCAGAGAGGTGTACGGGGTGAACTCAGTCACATAGCAAGTGGAACTGATTTCTTTAAATTGACGTGTAGTTGATTTATAGTGTGTTCATTCCAGGTGCACAGCAAAGTGATTTAGGTGATAAATGTAGAATTAATATATGTATTCATTATATCTATCTGTCTATCTATCTATCTATATGTATGTATTCGGACTCTTTTCCCTTGTAAGTTATAACAAAACACTGAGTTCAGTTCCCTGTGCTATATAATAGGTCCTTGCTAGTCATCTGTTGGATACTATATAGCAGTGTGTATGTTAATCCTCAACTCAAGTGAAACTGATTCTACCTGGTTCCAAAGTCCTGGGAGTTCCCGGCCTGGGATGATAATAAGGATGATGATGATGATGAGAACTGCAGATACTTAGTACGTGTATGACATTATTCTGAAAGGAAAGTTCCTAGCCTAGGCTTCCCAACTCAGGAGCCTATCAACTTGAATGGCGAAAAAATTACATATTTAGTTTCACTATCCTCTAACCAAAATGTATCATTTCCTTCTTTATGGATTGAAGGATTAGCAGTAACCATGGCTTTGTCACCAGTAGACATCACAGATATTTCTGTATCAAATTGTAGTTATCACAAGTATCTCAAAATATGACTTATGCTCATAATGATTTCAAAACACTGACAGTGACTAGCCCACTGCTCAGTCCCACTCTGGTTCAGATGCTCCCGCGACACAGCTGCCATTGACTGTGGCCAGTAGAAGGCCAGTGGCCAAATGGTGAATCCAGCGGCTCTCACAGTGGTGACTCAGCTTCTCTCGGCTCTCTCACATGCCCTGTCTGTGGTGGTTTGCTGATCAGTAGGTGTGAGGAGATGAGTCAGAGACCACCCCCACAATTCGGTGTTATTAATGCTGAGTAACAACACACTGGTATCATTAGAAAAGAAAAATCTAACTTTAATTTACCAATCCTGTTACTGACACATATTAAATGTATATTACTGTATGTACTGATACATACTACTATATCATAAATTTGTGGGTTTTAATGCATTTAGATAGTAATTGTCCTGGCAATCTTCAACATTTTGCTTTATGCTTTTAAAAGCAACATTCTGCAAAAGGATCCAGTGTTTCCACCAGACCACCAGAAGGTCCACAGTGCTAAAGGTTTTTAGAGTTATCAACACAGGGACTCATAGGGAAACTGAGGCCCAGTGGGTTGGTAAATTTAGGTGATAAATGTAGAATTAATATATGTATTCATTATATCTATCTGTCTATCTATCTATCTATATGTATGTATTCGGACTCTTTTCCCTTGTAAGTTATAACAAAACACTGAGTTCAGTTCCCTGTGCTATATAATAGGTCCTTGCTAGTCATCTGTTGGATACTATATAGCAGTGTGTATGTTAATCCTCAACTCAAGTGAAACTGATTCTACCTGGTTCCAAAGTCCTGGGAGTTCCCGGCCTGGGATGATAATAAGGATGATGATGATGATGAGAACTGCAGATACTTAGTACGTGTATGACATTATTCTGAAAGGAAAGTTCCTAGCCTAGGCTTCCCAACTCAGGAGCCTATCAACTTGAATGGCGAAAAAATTACATATTTAGTTTCACTATCCTCTAACCAAAATGTATCATTTCCTTCTTTATGGATTGAAGGATTAGCAGTAACCATGGCTTTGTCACCAGTAGACATCACAGATATTTCTGTATCAAATTGTAGTTATCACAAGTATCTCAAAATATGACTTATGCTCATAATGATTTCAAAACACTGACAGTGACTAGCCCACTGCTCAGTCCCACTCTGGTTCAGATGCTCCCGCGACACAGCTGCCATTGACTGTGGCCAGTAGAAGGCCAGTGGCCAAATGGTGAATCCAGCGGCTCTCACAGTGGTGACTCAGCTTCTCTCGGCTCTCTCACATGCCCTGTCTGTGGTGGTTTGCTGATCAGTAGGTGTGAGGAGATGAGTCAGAGACCACCCCCACAATTCGGTGTTATTAATGCTGAGTAACAACACACTGGTATCATTAGAAAAGAAAAATCTAACTTTAATTTACCAATCCTGTTACTGACACATATTAAATGTATATTACTGTATGTACTGATACATACTACTATATCATAAATTTGTGGGTTTTAATGCATTTAGATAGTAATTGTCCTGGCAATCTTCAACATTTTGCTTTATGCTTTTAAAAGCAACATTCTGCAAAAGGATCCAGTGTTTCCACCAGACCACCAGAAGGTCCACAGTGCTAAAGGTTTTTAGAGTTATCAACACAGGGACTCATAGGGAAACTGAGGCCCAGTGGGCGGGCTTAACCCTCGTCACACAGCTAACAAGGTGCAGAGCTGGGGTTTGAACCCAAGCTCCAGCTTCCTAACTTCTGTGCCTTGCTGTTATGGTTACTACTCACTTTCTGGTCCTTGGTGTTTTTTTTTTTTTGGCCACTTCTATTGGTCTTGCATTTATTTCCATCTTTGTACTTTGGCCTGTGTGGGCCTCCCATTGCAGTGGCCTCTCTCGCTGCAGCGCACTGGCTCTGGGTGCATGCGCTCCAGAGCTCCGGCTCGGTAGGTGGACACATCGGTCCACCCAGGCCAGGGATGGAACCGGTACCCCTTGCACTGCAAGGTGGTGTCTTTACCCACTGGACTACCAGGGGAAAACCCCCTGGCCCCTGTTTGAGAAGCCTGAAGGTCGGATCGCATCATGCCAGTTGAGGCCAGTTTTAGGTGGGGATCCCAGGCCGGCTCTAAGGTCACCTGGGTCACACACCAGTGGCACCACCCCCAGGTTTGGCAGCCCAGCTGCTCCGGGATGCCTCAAGGGCGGGGCAGGAGGTGGAGAGGCAGCAGGCCAGTGGCTGTCAGCGCGCCTCACCTGCTGCTCTGCGGGCCCAGGTATGCTCGTGGCTCCGCCCCCGGCCCAGCCCAGCCCAGCCCCTCCCCAGGTCACTGCTCTGAGAGCGGAAATTCCTGCGCGGGCGAGGCGGAGCGGGTGCGGATCCGAGAGGCCGGACTTGGCCATGGAACCGGTAGAGACATGGACCCCCGGGAAGGTGGCGGCTTGGCTGAGAGGTGGGTGGGTCGGAGGCAGTGTTGGGCTTGAGGGGCACTGGGGTGGGAGAGGAAAAGGAAAAGGACCTGCCGATTTTCAGTTGGTTAGTCAGTCAGCAAGTATTTACAGAGCGTCTGCCACGCTATATCATAAATTTGTGGGTTTTAATGCATTTAGATAGTAATTGTCCTGGCAATCTTCAACATTTTGCTTTATGCTTTTAAAAGCAACATTCTGCAAAAGGATCCAGTGTTTCCACCAGACCACCAGAAGGTCCACAGTGCTAAAGGTTTTTAGAGTTATCAACACAGGGACTCATAGGGAAACTGAGGCCCAGTGGGCGGGCTTAACCCTCGTCACACAGCTAACAAGGTGCAGAGCTGGGGTTTGAACCCAAGCTCCAGCTTCCTAACTTCTGTGCCTTGCTGTTATGGTTACTACTCACTTTCTGGTCCTTGGTGTTTTTTTTTTTTTGGCCACTTCTATTGGTCTTGCATTTATTTCCATCTTTGTACTTTGGCCTGTGTGGGCCTCCCATTGCAGTGGCCTCTCTCGCTGCAGCGCACTGGCTCTGGGTGCATGCGCTCCAGAGCTCCGGCTCGGTAGGTGGACACATCGGTCCACCCAGGCCAGGGATGGAACCGGTACCCCTTGCACTGCAAGGTGGTGTCTTTACCCACTGGACTACCAGGGAAACCCTCTGGCCCCTGTTTGAGAAGCCTGAAGGTCGGATCGCATCATGCCAGTTGAGGCCAGTTTTAGGTGGGGATCCCAGGCCGGCTCTAAGGTCACCTGGGTCACACACCAGTGGCACCACCCCCAGGTTTGGCAGCCCAGCTGCTCCGGGATGCCTCAAGGGCGGGGCAGGAGGTGGAGAGGCAGCAGGCCAGTGGCTGTCAGCGCGCCTCACCTGCTGCTCTGCGGGCCCAGGTATGCTCGTGGCTCCGCCCCCGGCCCAGCCCAGCCCAGCCCCTCCCCAGGTCACTGCTCTGAGAGCGGAAATTCCTGCGCGGGCGAGGCGGAGCGGGTGCGGATCCGAGAGGCCGGACTTGGCCATGGAACCGGTAGAGACATGGACCCCCGGGAAGGTGGCGGCTTGGCTGAGAGGTGGGTGGGTCGGGGGCAGTGTTGGGCTTGAGGGGCACTGGGGTGGGGAGAGGAAAAGGAAAAAGGACCTGCCGAGTTTGTCAGTTGGTTAGTCAGTCAGCAAGTATTTACAGAGCGTCTGCCACGAACCCGGCAGAAGGATAGTCTAGATGATCCCAGTGGGATTCCCCGGACCCAGAAGGGGTCTTCCATGCCCTCAGCAGCCCAGGCTGCCGCCAGGAGGGCACTGGGGGGCCGGTGGTCTATGATGAAAACAGAAAGTGTAGCCCCAGCAGACCGCCCCCAGTGTATCTCATCTTCACTCTGCCCCCAGGGCACAGTGGGCTATTATTAAACCCATTTTTCAGAAGCTGAAAACTATACAGTAAGCCAAGAAACGATTTGTTCAGGCTTTGGAATAGGGCCCGCGATGGTGTCTTTTCTCTTACCCCACCCTGAGGCTCCCAGTGAGAGCTGAAGCCCCGGCCTGACTGCAGGGGTTGGCACAGCCCCTCCCAAGGCCTCCAGGGGAGATGAGCCCAGACGGATGGGAGAGGGCCCAGCGTGCCAGCCGACTCGGAGAACTATAGACCTTCTGACATGGAGCTGGGAGCTGGGAAGCCAGTAGGACAGTCCTCCCACAGGGGGAGCCAGAGTGGAGGGGCAGCTGGAGTCCTGGAGGTGGACACAGAGTGACCATCGCCAGGAGGAGCAGGAGCCGGGGCTGGAGGCAGCCCCCCAGACTGAGTTCCAGGCCTAGTCCCTCCACTCATCAGTTCTGTGACCACAAGTCTCAGTTTCCCTAAAATGGGAAAGGTAACTCTGATCTCATGAAGTGGACCAAATAGGACAGTTGTGTTGAAGGCCTGGCTCCGTGTCAGGGTCGACTGGGAGGAGACAGAATGGCACGTTCACTGTGCACAGGAAGGGAGGTGCTCGAGGCCCATAGCCACGGAGTAAAAGCTCATAGACTTCTAGTCAAGTACTCCTAATGTCACAGAGGGATAGTGGAGAGCTATTCATCACATGCACATAACCTAGGAAGGACTCTGGCTTGGAATGGCAGGGGTTCCTTCAAAGAGTGAGAAAGCTATCTATTATCCTGTGCGTGCTTGTTTTCCCATCTGTAAAATGGGGATAACAATCTCTCTGCTTTCTAGATTTGCTAAGGATTAAATGTGTTAATATGTGTAAAGCCCTTACATTTTTCCTAGCACATAGTAAGCATTTATTTTGGGGTGTCTGCCTTGTGCTAGGCCTCAGCCAGAATTAGAGATGAACACTTGTCTTAAAGCCCAGCCATTGAAGCGTTTGTGATCAAGTAGGAGAGGTTGGTGCTCTGGTGCCCAGGCTGCCGCCAGGAGGGCACTGGGGGCCGTGGTCTATGATGAAAACAGAAAGTGTAGCCCCAGCAGACCGCCCCAGTGTATCTCATCTTCACTCTGCCCCCAGGGCACAGTGGGCTATTATTAAACCCATTTTTCAGAAGCTGAAAACTATACAGTAAGCCAAGAAACGATTTGTTCAGGCTTTGGAATAGGGCCCGCGATGGTGTCTTTTCTCTTACCCCACCCTGAGGCTCCCAGTGAGAGCTGAAGCCCCGGCCTGACTGCAGGGGTTGGCACAGCCCCTCCCAAGGCCTCCAGGGGAGATGAGCCCAGACGGATGGGAGAGGGCCCAGCGTGCCAGCCGACTCGGAGAACTATAGACCTTCTGACATGGAGCTGGGAGCTGGGAAGCCAGTAGGACAGTCCTCCCACAGGGGGAGCCAGAGTGGAGGGGCAGCTGGAGTCCTGGAGGTGGACACAGAGTGACCATCGCCAGGAGGAGCAGGAGCCGGGGCTGGAGGCAGCCCCCCAGACTGAGTTCCAGGCCTAGTCCCTCCACTCATCAGTTCTGTGACCACAAGTCTCAGTTTCCCTAAAATGGGAAAGGTAACTCTGATCTCATGAAGTGGACCAAATAGGACAGTTGTGTTGAAGGCCTGGCTCCGTGTCAGGGTCGACTGGGAGGGAGACAGAATGGCACGTTCACTGTGCACAGGAAGGGAGGTGCTCGAGGCCCATAGCCACGGAGTAAAAGCTCATAGACTTCTAGTCAAGTACTCCTAATGTCACAGAGGGATAGTGGAGAGCTATTCATCACATGCACATAACCTAGGAAGGACTCTGGCTTGGAATGGCAGGGGTTCCTTCAAAGAGTGAGAAAGCTATCTATTATCCTGTGCGTGCTTGTTTTCCCATCTGTAAAATGGGGATAACAATCTCTCTGCTTTCTAGATTTGCTAAGGATTAAATGTGTTAATATGTGTAAAGCCCTTACATTTTTCCTAGCACATAGTAAGCATTTATTTTGGGGTGTCTGCCTTGTGCTAGGCCTCAGCCAGAATTAGAGATGAACACTTGTCTTAAAGCCCAGCCATTGAAGCGTTTGTGATCAAGTAGGAGAGGTTGGTGCTCTGGTGTAGGGGGTTGTGGAGGCGCAGGAGAAAGTGAGAGCTGCAGAAGGCTCCAGCCCAGCCTGGGGAGTTGTGGAAGGCTTCCTGGAGGCAGTTAGATGAGAAAGGATGTGCGGGAGCTGGAAAAGCAGTCCGGGCAAAAGGAACAGGACATTCGAGGACCCTGACGCAAAAGAGCTTCCCAAGAGCTGCAGGGAATTAGTGCTCTGGACCCAGGGTGTGGAGCTTGATGGGCTGTGCCGAGAGAGGAGGCTGGAAGGGCAGGTGGCGGTTGGGTCACATGGGGCCTTGTAGGTCATGGTAGAGAATCTGGCAGTATCTAATATGGGGGCTGTTATTGGCCGTCTACCATGAACCAGTTGGTCAAGGGATTGACATGAGTCATGTCATTTAATAGACATGACTAGAAGGTATGTTTCTATTTTCCCCATGTTCTAGGTGGAAACTGAGGCACGGAGTAATTCAGTTATTTGCTCAATTCCTATCACTCAGGTCTCCCTGACTCCAAAGCCTCATCAATCACGACTTGAGCAAGCTTCAGAACCCCTGAAGGATTTGTTAAAATGCCCTGCCCCAGAGTTCACTCTACGTGGCTTATGGGAGCTTATTAGTAGTTCCCAGACTAGGAATTGAACTCAAGCCACAGCAGTGAGAGCTAAGAATCCCAACCATATCACTGTGCTAGATGTTATATCCTCAATCTGACATAACTAGAAGCTTGTACCTGTGGACCACCTTCACCCATTTCCCCCACTCCCTAATCCCTTGCCTCTGGCAATCGTCAATCTGTTCCATGTTTCTATGAATTTGGGTTTTTTGCTTTCTGTGTATAAGTGAGATATTCAGTATTTGTGTTTCTCTGTCTGATTTATTTTATTTAGCATAATACCCTTAAGGTCCATCCACGTTGTTACAAGTGGCGAGATTTCCTTCTTCGTGGCTGAATAATATTCCCGTGTGTGTGTGTGTGTGTGTGTGTCTGTCTGTCTGTCTGTGTGTGTGTGACGTTTTCTTTATTCATTTATCTGTCAATGGACACTGAGGTTGTTTCCATGTCTTAGCTATTTTTCCTTTTTTGGGGGAACCACACCACACAGCTTGCAGGATCTTCATTCCCTGAATGGGATCAAACCCAGGCCGTGGCAGTGAGCGCGCTGGATCTTAACCACTGGATTCCTAGAATTTGTATTTCTAACAAGTTGTTCAGTAAGGCTGGGGCTGCTGGGGAACCATCCTTTGATAACCACTGCCCTGTACAATCCGACTTCTCAACTCAGTAGTAACTTTATCTGTGGAATGGGCAGGACAGAACACAGCCTTGGTCTCAGGATTGTCATGAGGCGAAGGGCTTTTGCACTGACCGGAAAGGCCTCGGCATTCCCTGGTCCCCCCATGGTGACCCCTGCTCTCCCTCCAGGCCTCGACGATTCCCTGCAGGACTATTGCTTTGAGGACTGGGAGCTGCCTGGCAAGTACCTGCTCCAGCTCTGCCCCCGCAGTCTGGAGGCTCTCACCGTGTGGCCTCTGGGCCACCAGGAGCTCATCCTGGAAGGGGTGGAACAGCTCCGGGCCCTGGTAAGTGAATGACGGCCCCAGTGGCTGCAGCTTCCGCCCACCTTGGGGATGCCGATGGGAGGCTGGCCACTGCCAGGAGTTAACCTGCACCCTCTCTGGTACAGAGCTCTGGGCTACAGTCAGAGAACCTGCAGAGCCTGACAAAGGGGCTGCTGGAGGGGATCCGGGCCTTCCAGAGCCTAGTCCGAGGTCGCTTGGGGGGCTGTGCCGAGCCCCCGGCAGACATCCTCAGCGCGGCCGTGCAGCTGGTGCATGAGGCCCGTGCCCTCCTCTTCTGGCTCAACAGGTACCTCGGTCTCCTCCCAGGGTCTGAGTGACTGCTGAGGGGACCCTTCTCATCCTTGGCCCCCTCCAGGGACCTCGGAGAGAGAAAGAGAACTTGGCTCTCGGTCAGCTATGGTGCAACGGGGCAAAGAGGTTAATTGGTCTGTGTAGGGCTACTAGGTGGCCTGGGTTCCCACCCCACCTGTAGCTTGTGACCGTGTCTCATCAACAGCACTGCATAAAGAGCTGTCTACCCCTTCACTGGCCGCTCCTTATCCCAGAGGTCCCAGCTCTAATGTCACCTCTCAGAGAGGCCTTCCCTGCTGCACACTCTCCCTACGTGTCACAGAAGTAGAAATTAAATCTTTTAATGTTTATTTTTTGGCTGCCCAGGGCCTTCCTTGCTGTATGCAGGCTTTCTCTAGTTGCAGCAAGCAGGGGCTCCTGTCGAGTTGCAGCGCATAAGCTTCTCACTGCAGTGGCTTCGCTTGTTGCAGAGCACAGGCTTTAGGGTGTATAGGCTTCAATGGTTTGTATAGGGCCTCGAGTGTACAGCCTTCAACTCAGTAGTAACTTTATCTGTGGAATGGGCAGGACAGAACACAGCCTTGGTCTCAGGATTGTCATGAGGCGAAGGGCTTTTGCACTGACCGGAAAGGCCTCGGCATTCCCTGGTCCCCCCATGGTGACCCCTGCTCTCCCTCCAGGCCTCGACGATTCCCTGCAGGACTATTGCTTTGAGGACTGGGAGCTGCCTGGCAAGTACCTGCTCCAGCTCTGCCCCCGCAGTCTGGAGGCTCTCACCGTGTGGCCTCTGGGCCACCAGGAGCTCATCCTGGAAGGGGTGGAACAGCTCCGGGCCCTGGTAAGTGAATGACGGCCCCAGTGGCTGCAGCTTCCGCCCACCTTGGGGATGCCGATGGGAGGCTGGCCACTGCCAGGAGTTAACCTGCACCCTCTCTGGTACAGAGCTCTGGGCTACAGTCAGAGAACCTGCAGAGCCTGACAAAGGGGCTGCTGGAGGGGATCCGGGCCTTCCAGAGCCTAGTCCGAGGTCGCTTGGGGGGCTGTGCCGAGCCCCCGGCAGACATCCTCAGCGCGGCCGTGCAGCTGGTGCATGAGGCCCGTGCCCTCCTCTTCTGGCTCAACAGGTACCTCGGTCTCCTCCCAGGGTCTGAGTGACTGCTGAGGGGACCCTTCTCATCCTTGGCCCCCTCCAGGGACCTCGGAGAGAGAAAGAGAACTTGGCTCTCGGTCAGCTATGGTGCAACGGGGCAAAGAGGTTAATTGGTCTGTGTAGGGCTACTAGGTGGCCTGGGTTCCCACCCCACCTGTAGCTTGTGACCGTGTCTCATCAACAGCACTGCATAAAGAGCTGTCTACCCCTTCACTGGCCGCTCCTTATCCCAGAGGTCCCAGCTCTAATGTCACCTCTCAGAGAGGCCTTCCCTGCTGCACACTCTCCCTACGTGTCACAGAAGTAGAAATTAAATCTTTTAATGTTTATTTTTTGGCTGCCCAGGGCCTTCCTTGCTGTATGCAGGCTTTCTCTAGTTGCAGCAAGCAGGGGCTCCTGTCGAGTTGCAGCGCATAAGCTTCTCACTGCAGTGGCTTCGCTTGTTGCAGAGCACAGGCTTTAGGGTGTATAGGCTTCAATGGTTGTAACTCACGGGCCCTCGAGTGTACAGCCTTCAGTAGCTGTGGCACATGGATTTAGTCACCCCGTGGCTTGTGGGATCTTCCCAGACCAAGTATCAAACCCATGTCTTCAGCATTGGCAGGCAGATTCTTAACCACTAGACCACCGGGGAAGTCCCTAAATCATTACTGATGTAATTATGTGTTTGATGGGTGTCTCCCCAGTACCTAGAACAGGGCCTGACATTCATAAGCACTTGACAAATAAATCCTAGGCGGAGGTCTTTAGATGTATCAGTCATCTCCTTTACCGCCAAACCCAAACCCATCAGAGTCTCAGACGCGTAGTCGGCTCAGGGTGGTTCAGTGACTTGACTGGTAAGCCTTGCCCCCTAACCACTGCTCCATCCTCCCCTCTGCCAGGTACCTCTTCTCCCACTTACATGACTTCTCATCCTGCCAGGCGATTGGGGAATTATGCGGGGAGCTGGGCCAGGCCTTGCAGGAGGTAGGAGATCCAGGGGCCAGGCTTGGCTGAGGCTGGAGCTCGAGTCAGGCTAGAGCTTTTTATAACTTGTGAATCAGCACAGGATCGGGTGTGAGAGCAGGAGGAGGCGAGGGCAGAAAGAGAGGAGGCCCGGCCATTGGGCAGAGGGTGATGGAGGTGTGGGGGCTCCAAACAGGCAGGGGAAGCTGGGCAAAGTTGACTCTCGGGAGGGTAGGGGAGGGCATGTGTGGTGACTTGTGGGAGCCTGATGTCAGGGGGATGACACGTTGGGGCCTGAGGCCAATTCTGGGAAGGGCCGGGGTCTCGATGTAGCTTGTGACCGTGTCTCATCAACAGCACTGCATAAAGAGCTGTCTACCTTCACTGGCGCTCCTTATCCCAGAGGTCCCAGCTCTAATGTCACCTCTCAGAGGCCTTCCCTGCTGCACACTCTCCCTACGTGTCACAGAAGTAGAAATTAAATCTTTTAATGTTTATTTTTTGGCTGCCCAGGGCCTTCCTTGCTGTATGCAGGCTTTCTCTAGTTGCAGCAAGCAGGGGCTCCTGTCGAGTTGCAGCGCATAAGCTTCTCACTGCAGTGGCTTCGCTTGTTGCAGAGCACAGGCTTTAGGGTGTATAGGCTTCAATGGTTGTAACTCACGGGCCCTCGAGTGTACAGCCTTCAGTAGCTGTGGCACATGGATTTAGTCACCCCGTGGCTTGTGGGATCTTCCCAGACCAAGTATCAAACCCATGTCTTCAGCATTGGCAGGCAGATTCTTAACCACTAGACCACCGGGGAAGTCCCTAAATCATTACTGATGTAATTATGTGTTTGATGGGTGTCTCCCCAGTACCTAGAACAGGGCCTGACATTCATAAGCACTTGACAAATAAATCCTAGGCGGAGGTCTTTAGATGTATCAGTCATCTCCTTTACCGCCAAACCCAAACCCATCAGAGTCTCAGACGCGTAGTCGGCTCAGGGTGGTTCAGTGACTTGACTGGTAAGCCTTGCCCCCTAACCACTGCTCCATCCTCCCCTCTGCCAGGTACCTCTTCTCCCACTTACATGACTTCTCATCCTGCCAGGCGATTGGGGAATTATGCGGGGAGCTGGGCCAGGCCTTGCAGGAGGTAGGAGATCCAGGGGCCAGGCTTGGCTGAGGCTGGAGCTCGAGTCAGGCTAGAGCTTTTTATAACTTGTGAATCAGCACAGGATCGGGTGTGAGAGCAGGAGGAGGCGAGGGCAGAAAGAGAGGAGGCCCGGCCATTGGGCAGAGGGTGATGGAGGTGTGGGGGCTCCAAACAGGCAGGGGAAGCTTGGCAAATTTGACTCTCGGGAGGGGGTAGGGGGGGAGGGCATGTGTGGTGACTTGTGGGAGCCTGATGTCAGGGGGATGACACGTTGGGGCCGATCCTCTGAGGCCATGGAGTTCTGGGAAGGGCCCGGGGTAACAGGGCACCGGGAGAGACCTTAAGGAATCCCCCTGCCCTCAGAAGAAGGCAGAGCACCCTGCTCAGGGCCGGCCCCTGCTCTTTCTCTCTGTCTGCTCCCAGGACTGTCCAGCGGCTGAGAAGGAGAGCAAAGTCCTGAGGATTGTGAGTCTGGGGGGTGAGTGGGGCGTGGGGATAGGGTGGGACGGGGCTCAGGCTACACATCCTGCCCTCCATCCGCCAGTGCAGCCACGTGGCCGGGATCTGCCACAACGTTCTGAGCTGCTGCCCGGAGGAGCTGCTGGAGCAGAAGGCCATACTAGAGCGCGTGCTGCTGGATGATTCCTCGGTGAGCCCTGACCGCTCGCCTCTGGCCCCTTGGCAGCCTCGTGTGAGCCTTGAAATCCTGTTTGAGGATCCCACAGAATCCCGTCCTGTTACGGGTGGACAGCCCTATAGATGTTAAAGGTCCAGAGGACCTCCCTGGGGTCTCGCCATCATTCAGCCCCTTCTCCAGCCCCCAGGGGCTGCAGCTGGGGTGGTCTTGGGTGACCCATCCCAGCCCTGGGACACGGACCTGGCAGGTTAAAGGAGAAACGAAAAACATGAATGTTTCTGCTTTGATCCTTGACCACTTCAGAAAACCAGTGGCCCAAGCCCTGGCCTGTCTTGCTCTTGTCCCTGCTTAGCCCTTCAGGAGAGTTGCTGAGAATCTCATGCCTCCAAAGTCAGTAACCTGATCCCCTCAGCCCTTAGGAAGAGAGGAGGCAGAGGCCAGTGAGGTGCAGCAGTGAGCCCCAAGTCACACAGCGAGTTGGGGGCAGTGCCAGCTTGAGGTAGCTCTCTCCCCCATTCTACCCACCTGTGAGTACTGGTGCCCGGCAGGGGTCCTGCCCACTGACCCCCGTGGCCTCCACGCCCTCAGTGGCCACAGCCTCTGCCTTGCAGGGCCTGGAGATCCACACCACCAGCAACTGCCTGCACTTTGTGTCTCAAGTGGGCACCCAGGTGAGAGCCCTTCACCCTTCTCACCCGCCCACCCCCACAGCTCTCTTACCTGCCCGCCATGCCAGCTTCTGGCCCCATGAAGGTGTACCCTCTGAACCCCACCTCCAACACCAGGTCCCCGCCAGCTCCCGGCTGCAGGTCCTGCCTGGAGACGAGATTGTCCAGGTCAACGAGCAGGTGGTGGTGAGTTGCTGGTGGGGGTGCGTAATGGGAAGAAGGGATTCCTGAGGAGAACCCAAGTTGGCGGGTGGGGAGGTGCCCTGGGAGGCCAGGGCTGTAGGAGTTGTGAGAGCTACTTTCCGTGAGGTCGGCCAGCTCACGTGGGTCAGAGGGGCTCCAGGAGGCCTGGAGGAGGGCGAGGAGAGGATGCGGGCAAGGCCGAGAGGATCACCTGCGGGAGGGCTGTTGGTCGCCTCAGAAGCTCCTGTCCAGTTGGGTCCAGCCCGGTGTCCCTGTTCCACAGGTGGGCTGGTCCCACAAAAACGTGGTGAGGGAGCTGCTGCGGGAGCCAGACAGGGTCAGCTTAGTGCTGAAGAAGGTCCCGGTGCCAGAGACCCCCCAGCAGGTACCTGCCACCCTCCCCGCCGCCCCTCTACCTTCAGACCCCTGTGTGTCCCCAGCTCCCTCACCTGGCTCTGGTTGTTCTTCAGACCCCTCCTGAGGCCCCGAGCTCCCCAGGCCCAGTGAGCTCGTCTCCGGCCCTGCTGTCTCCCAGGTAACAGGCTCAGGCCTTGGGTGGGTCTCGTCGGCTGAGCCGTGGCTCACCTCATGTGCCTCGATCTTTCCAGGACCCCACCTAAAGACCTCTTTGCCTTTGACCTGACTTCAAACGCAAGTCCTGGAGCCAGCTCTCCTGCCTGGACAGGTAATGCAAGAGCCCCACAAGCTAGCATGTGTGGTGTCTGGCTCTGACCCTGGGCTCCTGCATCCCCACTCCACCGCGGGGCCTGCATCTGAGCTCATGGAGCCTCCCTCTCCCTCCTCCCTCCGTGACAGACTCGACCTCCCTTGGCCCCGAGCCCCCGCCCAGCCCCCCTGCAACGCCAGCCACACTCCCAGCGCGGGTAGCCGATACCCTGGAGCCCCCAGAACACACTGACGCGGTGAGCTAGGGGCTCAGCCGGGAGCGGGGTGGCTCTGGACCCAGACCCTCCTCTAACTTCCCATGGTCCTTTCAGAGTCCTGTCCTTGGTTTCAAGAAATCAAAAGGTATGAAATGCACCTGATGGGGTGGGGCGCTCCCTGTGCTGAGACACTTTTCGAAGTCTGTGCCGTGCTAGGCAAGGCCCCACTCCCGGCACGCACTTCTCTCCTGGACACAGTTCTGTTTCTGGGGTCAGACAGACTGGCGCTTCCAGCGTGAGCCTCCCACCAGCTCTATGACTCTGGGCAAACGGCTGGTCCCTGATCTTCAGCTCCCTCGTCTCTCAAATAAGAGCATCTCCCCGCAGAACTGACGGTTGTTCTTTCCGAGCATAGAGCAGGGTTCAGAAACGTCACTGGGGCACTTGTGGGGGGCCAAGGGAACAGCTCTGGGGGCCCAGGACGCCACGCCAGCCCCTCACTGACCCTCGTGCCACGCTGCTGCAGGTGTGGCGACGCGCCGGCGGGTGTCCTGCCGGGAGCTGGGCCCGCCCGACTGTAACGGCTGGCTCCTGCTCCGCAAGGTGCCCGGGGCTTCATGGGCCGCGCTGGCGCCGCTGCTGGTTCGTGCTCAAAGGACACACCTCTACTGGTACCGCCAGCCCCAGGTGAGACCCTCGCACACACACAAGCGTCACCTCAGGGCGCGGCTCCTGTCCCTCCTCCACCACCCCTCCGGTCTGTGGTCACAGGTGGGCCCCAGTGTTCCTACCTGGACAGTGGGGACTCTTTAGAGAAGGTGTGTGCAGAAGCAGTTTGGAAAAGGTATCACCGGCATAGAGACTTCAAACGCAAGTCCTGGAGCCAGCTCTCCTGCCTGGACAGGTAATGCAAGAGCCCCACAAGCTAGCATGTGTGGTGTCTGGCTCTGACCCTGGGCTCCTGCATCCCCACTCCACCGCGGGGCCTGCATCTGAGCTCATGGAGCCTCCTCTCCTCCTCCCTCCGTGACAGACTCGACCTCCCTTGGCCCCGAGCCCCCGCCCAGCCCCCCTGCAACGCCAGCCACACTCCCAGCGCGGGTAGCCGATACCCTGGAGCCCCCAGAACACACTGACGCGGTGAGCTAGGGGCTCAGCCGGGAGCGGGGTGGCTCTGGACCCAGACCCTCCTCTAACTTCCCATGGTCCTTTCAGAGTCCTGTCCTTGGTTTCAAGAAATCAAAAGGTATGAAATGCACCTGATGGGGTGGGGCGCTCCCTGTGCTGAGACACTTTTCGAAGTCTGTGCCGTGCTAGGCAAGGCCCCACTCCCGGCACGCACTTCTCTCCTGGACACAGTTCTGTTTCTGGGGTCAGACAGACTGGCGCTTCCAGCGTGAGCCTCCCACCAGCTCTATGACTCTGGGCAAACGGCTGGTCCCTGATCTTCAGCTCCCTCGTCTCTCAAATAAGAGCATCTCCCCGCAGAACTGACGGTTGTTCTTTCCGAGCATAGAGCAGGGTTCAGAAACGTCACTGGGGCACTTGTGGGGGGCCAAGGGAACAGCTCTGGGGGCCCAGGACGCCACGCCAGCCCCTCACTGACCCTCGTGCCACGCTGCTGCAGGTGTGGCGACGCGCCGGCGGGTGTCCTGCCGGGAGCTGGGCCCGCCCGACTGTAACGGCTGGCTCCTGCTCCGCAAGGTGCCCGGGGGCTTCATGGGCCCGCGCTGGCGCCGCTGCTGGTTCGTGCTCAAAGGACACACCCTCTACTGGTACCGCCAGCCCCAGGTGAGACCCTACGCACACACACAAGCGCGTCACCTCAGGGCCGCGGCTCCTGTCCCTCCTCCACCACCCCTCCGGTCTGTGGTCACAGGTGGGCCCCAGTGTTCCTACCTGGACAGTGGGGACGCTCTTTAGAGAAGTGAGGTGTGTGCAGAAGCAGTTTGGAAAAGGTATCACCGGCCGCATAGAGTCACTGAGTCTCCACGCCTTTCCTTGCCCTTCTGTTAATCTGTTCATCTTGTGATGAGCGTTCAAGCAGTTGTTAATCATTCAACTAATATTCAAGGTGCCTACTGTACACCCAGCTCTGGGCTGGGCTCTGGGACACGGGGAAGAATTGGGCCCTTTCTGTTACTCAGGCGGGTGGGAACAGGGATAAACACACAGGGATAATACGCAAACAGGTATGGTAATGCAGGAAGAGCCTGGGGCGGGGGTGGGAACCCTCCAAAGGTAACCAGTCCACCTGAAGAGTGGCAACGGGTTCCTGAGGGTTAGTCAGATGGAAAGGTGAAATAAAAGCAGGCGGGGAGAAAAGCATTTGCGGAGCAGCTTCGTCTGTGTCTGTGATGGAGCAGATGCATGAACTGGCTCCTCTTCCCCGGCTGTTTCTCTGCATAGCTCGCCTCCCATTTCCAGCCTCTGGGACACCCCTTGGTCACAGCCCTACCTGCCCTGAGCCCTTGGCACAGAGAGACTAGTAGTTAGAGAGCCCAAGAGATGCCCTCTCCCACCTCTGCCTGTAGGACCTTGGTCCTCAAGGGTGTTGGGGCTTCAAGCTGACCTTCACACTGTGATTCCCCAGGACGAGAAGGCCCAGGGCCTCATCAATGTCTCCAACTACAGTCTGGAAAGTGGACAAGATCAAAAGAAAAAATAGTTAAGTCCTGGGGTGTGACGGGCGGGGGGCGAGGAGAGAAAGGGAGGGGCAGGGTGGGACAGCAGGTGGCTGGGATTCCAGCCCAGCCTCTCTGGGATCTGCACGGACACCCCCAGGTGAGTGAGGCCCCTCTACTCCCTGGCAGTGTGTTCCAGCTCACCCACAACGTGTACAAACCCTTCATCTTTGCTGCTGACACCCTGACGGATCTGAGCATGTGAGTGCCCCCCGCGTCCCCCCTCAGCTTGCCTGTGAGCGCTCGGGGCCTGGGCTCAGGAGCCTGGACTCAGGTTCCAGCTCTCTGAGAGGGCTGGCCCGGGCACTCCCTTCTCTAAGCCTCAGTTTCATCTTCTATAAAATGGACTCATAAGAATTCCTATCTCTCGGAGTGGCTCTGAGAATGATTATATTACAAGATGATCTAAGTGAAAGCCTGCCCACCCCACCCCCGCCCCCCGTGAGTGGAGACTCCCTGAGTGCCTCTTGCCTTCCACAGGTGGGTGCGCCATCTCATTACCTGCATCTCCAAGTACCATTCTCCAGGCCGCGCCTCCCTGCCACGAGAGGAAGGTGGGTGGCTCAAGGCCTGGACCCTACCGGGTCTGTCCTGAGCCTATGTTTTCCCTGGAAAGTGGGCTGGGAACCCAGTTCCCCAAGCCCACCCCCTAGGGTGAAACTTCCTGAATTCCCCAACCCCTCCTGTCCACCCCAGACTGCTACAGCGAGACCGAAGCAGAAGACCCCGACGACGAGGCTGGATCCCGCGCAGCCTCCGTGAGTATGGGACCGGTGGGGTGAAGAGCAGGGTGTGGAGCTCAGACCGATGCCCACCTCTCCTTCTGTCCTGCCCGCAGCCAAGTCCAGCTCAGGCGAGGAGTTCACTCCATGGAGACGCCTCACCTGCAGCCACCCCGCAGGCCAGCCCGCAGACCTCCTTCAGTCCTGCGGCAGGTGCGGAGCTGAGCTGGGGCAGGGAACTGAGACACGGGGCTGGGAGAACACAGCCTCACTCTGTTCCCCCTCCCGCAGACAACAGTGAAGGAGCCCTGGAAGGAATGGTCCGAGGACTGAGGCTGGGGGGCGTGTCCCTGCTGGGCCGACTGCAGCCCCTCACTCAGGAGCAGTGGCGGAGCTCTTTCATGCGGCGCAACCGAGACCCCCAGCTCAATGAGCGCGTGCACCGTGTGCGCGCGCTGCAGAGCACGCTCAAGGTCAGCAGCCGGTGCACAGGGGGCTGGGCTCCGGGCTTTGGGGCTAGATGCGTAGTCTTCATGGGCTTGGCTGTGGACTGCGGACCAGGCCTGAGTTCTAGGTTCCTGAAGCCTCGATTTTGAGGACGGGGGCTGGACCAGGCAGGGGTCTGGGCGCTGGGCTCCAGAGCTAGCTCTGGACTCGGGCTCTGCCCCCTCGCTGGGTGATCATGGCCTCTTCACCCCGACACCTCTTCCAGGCAAGGCTACAGGAGCTGCAGGCTCTGGAGGAAGTTCTAGGCGACCCAGAGCTCACTGGAGAGAAATTCCGCTGGTGGAAGGAGAAGAACCAGGAAATCTACTTAGAGTGCCTAGGGGCCTGGGGAGGGGAGCGGGCTGAGTGCAGCTCCCAAGTCCTGAACTCTGACTCTGGGGAACAGGCTTCCCACCCTCCACCCTCTGACCTGGAGCAGCACTCCCGTCACTGCCCCCTGACTCCAGAGCGTGACCCACAACCTCCTGACCTCTAACCTTGGCTACTACTCTAGTTTCTGACCTCTGGCCTTGAGGACCATCTTGGACACATCTAGGTTGGAACATCCCTGCATTCTGTTCCAGTTTGGAAGTAGTGTTTGTCCATGGCTCTGTCCCAAGCCAGCTGCCTCTGCCTGAGCCTCCACCTTTTCTATTTCTCTCCCTCCTGGAATGGGGTAAAGTGAAGTGAGCTTTCTGCCAAGGAAGGAGCAAGAGTCTGGAGTGAAAAAAAAAAACTCCTCCCTGTGCTCTACCCATGGAGTCACAGACCTACCGCCTCTGCCCCTTGGCACTTCTCCATTCCCCAAGCCTGTCTGCGTGGATGTCCTTCACTTCACCCTGTAGATACTTTTCAACTAAATAAAGTCATTTCCTTTAACATGATCATGCATGTGCCTTTGACTTCTGTGTTAGAATCTGAAATATGCTTCCAGGAGGGAACTGGGATGAAAAGCTGGGGGCGAATGCTCTTGGTAAGTAACCCACTGCACAGCCCACCCACCTGGGCTCTATACCTGAGCCTCCATGCCTCCCAGGATGATGGGGGCTTCTACTCAATGCTCAGCTCTCCCCAGCTCTTCAGAGACCTGATGGTGCTCTCCTGCCCCATCTCCGGGTCGGGGGGAAGGTGAGAAATAGAGACTAACTTTTTACTCTACGGATGGGGAAACATACCTCACGTGGGAAGATGGGAGGGAGGGCAACCCTGGAGACTGGGGTGTTGGGATGGGGTGCTGGTGGGCAGGGAGGCACGATGAGGTCTGCTGGGAGGAGGAGCCCAGAACAAAACGTCTTTCTCTCTTTAGCTGAGTCTCACTTCCAGCTCCTGGACGCAGGGCAAGATCCCGCCCCTGTGTTTCCATGCAGGCGGCACAAAAGACCTGATTTGCTCTCATCAGCCTCTGACGTCTGACTTTTCCCAGCCGCTCCGGTGTCCTCGGCCTCCTCTCCGGCACACCAAGGGGAGCCAGTGGGTGGAACTTCTCTTGGTAGGGGAATTCCTTGACAGAACGCGGACAGGTGGAGGTCACAGAGGCCTCTGTGATATCACCACAAGGGGAGGCATGAACACTTGGAATGACATTTCTTTGAGGAGCGAGGGAATACTGAGCAATATGGAGGCTAACCAATGGACCTGGTGGCAGCAATGGACCGACACCACTTATATCAAACCTTTAAATCGCTTGGTAGGTGGCCCCTGCCTGGTACACTGCTCAAACTGGGCATCCCGGGTGGGATGGGGCACAGGAGGACCGTACTGGATCAGGAGGGGCATAGGCTGCACTGATGGACCCCCTCCTCTCCCTGCAGAGGGCCGCTCAAGAGTCCTACCAGTGGCCAGAGGAGCAAGTCCTCATCAACCGTCGAGATATCACCAGCAGAAGAGTAAGGCTGAGGCCGGGCCTGCAGCCTGTGGGGGGCCTGCCACAATCCTCACCCCCACAGGGACCCCTCTGCAGCAGTGTCCATGGGGCAACAGACCCTCAGGTTAGCTCTGCCCCTTCTGCTTTTAAATGTCGCAGTAGGGATCCCTGGAGGGAACCGCCACCATGGTATGCTAGTAACCGCCTGGCTGTGCCCCTCGCAGGAGCCCCTCTCTAATGACAACTACTTCCTAGCAGAGACCCCCAAAGAGTCTCCCTTGCAATGACCCCAACAAAGAACCCCTCAGCAGTGACCCACTTTTAGGGGCCATTTAGGTACTGACCTCTACACCGATGCCCCCATTCCCTGATCCCCTCTCAGGCAACTTCTCCTGCAAAGTGACCCCACGGGTCGAGTTTTTCTCTTTAGTGGGAAGATGGGAGGGAGGGCAACCCTGGAGACTGGGGTGTTGGGATGGGGTGCTGGTGGGCAGGGAGGCACGATGAGGTCTGCTGGGAGGAGGAGCCCAGAACAAAACGTCTTTCTCTCTTTAGCTGAGTCTCACTTCCAGCTCCTGGACGCAGGGCAAGATCCCGCCCCTGTGTTTCCATGCAGGCGGCACAAAAGACCTGATTTGCTCTCATCAGCCTCTGACGTCTGACTTTTCCCAGCCGCTCCGGTGTCCTCGGCCTCCTCTCCGGCACACCAAGGGGAGCCAGTGGGTGGAACTTCTCTTGGTAGGGGAATTCCTTGACAGAACGCGGACAGGTGGAGGTCACAGAGGCCTCTGTGATATCACCACAAGGGGAGGCATGAACACTTGGAATGACATTTCTTTGAGGAGCGAGGGAATACTGAGCAATATGGAGGCTAACCAATGGACCTGGTGGCAGCAATGGACCGACACCACTTATATCAAACCTTTAAATCGCTTGGTAGGTGGCCCCTGCCTGGTACACTGCTCAAACTGGGCATCCCGGGTGGGATGGGGCACAGGAGGACCGTACTGGATCAGGAGGGGCATAGGCTGCACTGATGGACCCCCTCCTCTCCCTGCAGAGGGCCGCTCAAGAGTCCTACCAGTGGCCAGAGGAGCAAGTCCTCATCAACCGTCGAGATATCACCAGCAGAAGAGTAAGGCTGAGGCCGGGCCTGCAGCCTGTGGGGGGCCTGCCACAATCCTCACCCCCACAGGGACCCCTCTGCAGCAGTGTCCATGGGGCAACAGACCCTCAGGTTAGCTCTGCCCCTTCTGCTTTTAAATGTCGCAGTAGGGATCCCTGGAGGGAACCGCCACCATGGTATGCTAGTAACCGCCTGGCTGTGCCCCTCGCAGGAGCCCCTCTCTAATGACAACTACTTCCTAGCAGAGACCCCCAAAGAGTCTCCCTTGCAATGACCCCAACAAAGAACCCCTCAGCAGTGACCCACTTTTAGGGGCCATTTAGGTACTGACCTCTACACCGATGCCCCCATTCCCTGATCCCCTCTCAGGCAACTTCTCCCTGCAAAGTGACCCCCACGGGTTCCTATGCACTGAGAGCAAACTTCTAGGCAGAGGCCTCCCACAGGGACACCTGCCTGAAGGAAGGACCCCCATCCTCTCCTAGGATGCCTGGGACATGCAGGAGTTCATCACGCGCATGTATGTCAAGCAGCTGCTGCAGCACCCGGCCTTCAAGCTGCTGCTGGCCATGTTGCTGGTGGTCAACGCCATCACCATTGCTCTCCGCACCAACTCCATGTTTGACCAGGTGGGACTCCAGCCTGACCCCTGCCCTCCCTGATCTCACAGGGACCTGGGCAAGGCCCTTCCCTCTCTGGGCCTCAGCGTCCTCCTCTGTTTATGGTGGTTGGATTGGGCTTGTCAGTGTTGAGATCAAGGAAGACTTTGTGCTGGAGGGGGCCCAGCTGAGGAATGTGTTGGATTTGCAGAGGAAGGACAGGGGGAAAATGGTGTGAGCAGTGGCAGGCCAATGGGTGTCTTGTGGGGAAGGGTAACCTGTTTTAATCAATAGTTGTTGAATAAAAGTCACTCTGCACCAGAGACTGTGCTCTGTGCCGGGTGTGCATACAACAGACCAAGGTCTGTCTGACACACACACACAAACATTACAAATTACAGGTGTCGTGTGTGGAAGCTCAAAGGAGGCATTGGACCTAGTCTAGGGGTCAGGAAAACTTCCTGGAGAAAGGGACATGCAAGTGGAGAATATATAATAAGTAAGAGTTGGTCTGGAGAAGGAAATGGCAACCTACTCCAGTATTCTTGCCTCCCATGGGGTCATGCCCTAGTGTCCATGGGGCAACAGACCCTCAGGTTAGCTCTGCCCCTTCTGCTTTTAAATGTCGCAGTAGGGATCCCTGGAGGGAACCGCCACCATGGTATGCTAGTAACCGCCTGGCTGTGCCCCTCGCAGGAGCCCCTCTCTAATGACAACTACTTCCTAGCAGAGACCCCCAAAGAGTCTCCCTTGCAATGACCCCAACAAAGAACCCCTCAGCAGTGACCCACTTTTAGGGGCCATTTAGGTACTGACCTCTACACCGATGCCCCCATTCCCTGATCCCCTCTCAGGCAACTTCTCCCTGCAAAGTGACCCCCACGGGTTCCTATGCACTGAGAGCAAACTTCTAGGCAGAGGCCTCCCACAGGGACACCTGCCTGAAGGAAGGACCCCCATCCTCTCCTAGGATGCCTGGGACATGCAGGAGTTCATCACGCGCATGTATGTCAAGCAGCTGCTGCAGCACCCGGCCTTCAAGCTGCTGCTGGCCATGTTGCTGGTGGTCAACGCCATCACCATTGCTCTCCGCACCAACTCCATGTTTGACCAGGTGGGACTCCAGCCTGACCCCTGCCCTCCCTGATCTCACAGGGACCTGGGCAAGGCCCTTCCCTCTCTGGGCCTCAGCGTCCTCCTCTGTTTATGGTGGTTGGATTGGGCTTGTCAGTGTTGAGATCAAGGAAGACTTTGTGCTGGAGGGGGCCCAGCTGAGGAATGTGTTGGATTTGCAGAGGAAGGACAGGGGGAAAATGGTGTGAGCAGTGGCAGGCCAATGGGTGTCTTGTGGGGAAGGGTAACCTGTTTTAATCAATAGTTGTTGAATAAAAGTCACTCTGCACCAGAGACTGTGCTCTGTGCCGGGTGTGCATACAACAGACCAAGGTCTGTCTGACACACACACACAAACATTACAAATTACAGGTGTCGTGTGTGGAAGCTCAAAGGAGGCATTGGACCTAGTCTAGGGGTCAGGAAAACTTCCTGGAGAAAGGGACATGCAAGTGGAGAATATATAATAAGTAAGAGTTGGTCTGGAGAAGGAAATGGCAACCTACTCCAGTATTCTTGCCTGGAGAATTCCATGGATGGAGGAGCCTGGTGGGAAGCAGTCCATGGGGTCGCACGGAGTCAGACACAACTGGAGTGACTAAGCAGCAGCAGCAGCAGGTTTTGGTCAGGCAGAAAGAGGTGGAGAAGAATGTTCTGGCAGAAGAAACAGCATAGAAGTGAGTTCTGGATATCCAGCTTGAAGCTCCCTATGGCTTGGGTCTTACCCTTGATGCTTTAACTTCTTACAAGGAGTCTACGACAGACATGAATTGTGCTATTGAAAGTCAGGGGTTTTATTTTATTTTATTTTTTACACCAAAAACATTTTTATTGGGATATAGCCGATCAATAATTTTATGATAGTTTCAGGTGAATAGTGAAGGAGCTTGGTCATACATATACATATATCTATTCTTCCCCCATACCCTCTCCCATCCAGGCTGGTACATAACATTAAGCAGTTTCATTTCAAACATGGCAGTGGTATTTGGAAAGTCAGAGTTTTTAAAATGTCCTGTGTGGTGACTGATAAGTTCAGAGAGGTGGTTAGCAATCAGATCACACAGGGTCTTCAAGTTATGTTAAGGAAGATATCTTTGGAAAACCAGGGTTTATTTTTTTTTGACTTTTATTTTTTAATTGAAGTATAGTTGACTTACAATGTTGTGTTAATTTCTGCTGTACAGCAGTGATCCAATTCCATATATGTATATATATATATATATATATATATATATATATATATATTCTTATATTCTTTTCCATTATGGCTTAGCATAGGATATTAATATAGTTTCCTGTGCTATGTTTATCCAGGAAAGCCAGGGTCTAAAGTATGACAGCGTGACTGTGATTGGCATGCAGGTAGATGGTTGCTGAAGCTCAAGGCATGGATGAGGCTGTCTGGGAGAGAGTATTGAGTGAGGAAAGGACCAAGAGAGACCTCTGAAAAGAACCTCCAAGTAAAGGGCAGAAAATAGGGGAAGAGATGCAAAAGGGTAGCAAAGAGGAGTGGCCAGAGGAGTGGGAGGAACTCCAAGAGAGTGCATTACCAAGGGATCGAGTGCAGGGTCTGACGTGGCTAGGAGATGAGGCCGTGGAAGAACTCTAAAACATCCCTTGGATCTTGCCCTTTTGAGTTTGACAAGAGCTGCCTCTGATGTGGTGGAGGCAGAAACCCAGTTGCCAAGGTCTGCAGAATGAGTGGACTGGAGGGCAGATCAAAACCTATCAATGGATCATGAAAACAATTCAGAATGCAGATAGTAGCATTTTGATGTAGAATGGAATAAAATGAAAAAGAATAAAGTAGAAATTGTGGTCAGGAAAAAAGAAGGAGAGGCGGAGGGAGAATAAGAGAAAGCATTAAGGTGTAAAATGTAAAATATATTTCTTTGAGTCCCAGTCAAAAACACTAAAAACTCTGATATAGACTATGTGCCATGAAGGTCAGATCCTAGAGACCTGTGAATGCCAGACTGGTTCTGGACCTCCCCCTGCAGGCCATATGAAACCGTGCAAGGTTTGTGGGTAAAGAAGGCAGCTCTGATTTAGTCACAGATGCTCATGATTTGCAGAAGGCAGGGGGATTCTTTGGGAAGCTCTTTAAGTAAATAGTAAGGAGAGCCTATTGCCACCAGCAGCCAGTGGGGTAGAGCTGAAGGGAAAACTTGAAGAGAAAGAAAAAGCTCTTTCTTGTCGTAAGTAGACATCTGTGGCCCATGATGCCCTTTGGGTATTTGGAACAGGCCGGGAGCCCATAAACTTTAGCTCTCATCTGAATTTAAGAAACTCTGCCCAAGACATTCTCTGCTGGTCAAGTGACTTCCACTGCAGGGGAATGGGTTTAATCCCTAGTCGGGGAACTAAGATCCCATATGCTATGCAGCATGACCAAGAGGAAAAAAAAAAAAAAAGAATTCTGTCTAGTTTCATGCTGACTGGTGAATGGGGCTGGTGGCAAGGTGTGGGGAGCAGGAAGCTTGAAGCACTGAGTTCGTGGGCCATGGAGGTGAAGCAACGGAGGAATCTAGGTGATTCTGGTGACTGGCAGGGTAGAGTCAGGGGGCTGGGAGGTGTTCATGTCACCACAACAGCAGAGTTACAGCTAAACAGATGGCGTGAAAGAACTCTAAAACATCCCTTGGATCTTGCCCTTTTGAGTTTGACAAGAGCTGCCTCTGATGTGGTGGAGGCAGAAACCCAGTTGCCAAGGTCTGCAGAATGAGTGGACTGGAGGGCAGATCAAAACCTATCAATGGATCATGAAAACAATTCAGAATGCAGATAGTAGCATTTTGATGTAGAATGGAATAAAATGAAAAAGAATAAAGTAGAAATTGTGGTCAGGAAAAAAGAAGGAGAGGCGGAGGGAGAATAAGAGAAAGCATTAAGGTGTAAAATGTAAAATATATTTCTTTGAGTCCCAGTCAAAAACACTAAAAACTCTGATATAGACTATGTGCCATGAAGGTCAGATCCTAGAGACCTGTGAATGCCAGACTGGTTCTGGACCTCCCCCTGCAGGCCATATGAAACCGTGCAAGGTTTGTGGGTAAAGAAGGCAGCTCTGATTTAGTCACAGATGCTCATGATTTGCAGAAGGCAGGGGGATTCTTTGGGAAGCTCTTTCAGTAAATAGTAAGGAGAGCCTATTGCCACCAGCAGCCAGTGGGGTAGAGCTGAAGGGAAAACTTGAAGAGAAAGAAAAAGCTCTTTCTTGTCGTAAGTAGACATCTGTGGCCCATGATGCCCTTTGGGTATTTGGAACAGGCCGGGAGCCCATAAACTTTAGCTCTCATCTGAATTTAAGAAACTCTGCCCAAGACATTCTCTGCTGGTCAAGTGACTTCCACTGCAGGGGAATGGGTTTAATCCCTAGTCGGGGAACTAAGATCCCATATGCTATGCAGCATGACCAAGAGGAAAAAAAAAAAAAAAGAATTCTGTCTAGTTTCATGCTGACTGGTGAATGGGGCTGGTGGCAAGGTGTGGGGAGCAGGAAGCTTGAAGCACTGAGTTCGTGGGCCATGGAGGTGAAGCAACGGAGGAATCTAGGTGATTCTGGTGACTGGCAGGGTAGAGTCAGGGGGCTGGGAGGTGTTCATGTCACCACAACAGCAGAGTTACAGCTAAACAGATGGCGTGAAAGTGAGTTGAGTTTTAAACAGAATTCAGAATCATGGAGTCATCCGTCAAACCATCCACCCCAGGAGCACGTCTTGGACCCATGAGTAGAGGGATACTCGGGAATTTGTTCAGGCCTGGCCGGGGGTATTTAGGAGCTGGAGGGAGCAGGAGTGGTTGAGACAACCTGAGAAGCAAGGATGGGGCTGGGTGTCCTCCATCTCAAGGGCCATGGCTTTTCCTCCCAGTCCTGGAGTCAGTTCTGCCTTTCTCTACCTCCTTTTCCTCCTGTAGAGGTTAGGAACAAAGGTGTGTAGTCAGACAGCTATCTTTATCACTAATTGTCTGACCTTGGGTACCTCTCTGATGCCTCGAGTGCAAGATGGAAATAAAACCTACTTCATAGGACAATGGTGATGGTTACATGAACTAAGTCTGTGGTCTGAGCATGGGGTCTGTCATGTACGTGGAAGGGGTGCTCTAAAGGGAGCTACAAAGATGCTGAGGCTCCACAGCAGCAAGAATTTGGCCTGCCCTCCTCTACTGACATCCTCTCCCACTGATCTTGCCCAGGCCTCTCCACTGACCTCTCTGCCCTTCTTTTTCTCTATCTTCCATGTAGAAACACTATGAGTTGTTCTCTACCATAGATGACATTGTGCTGACCATCCTTATCTGTGAGCTTCTCCTCGGCGGGTTAAATGGCTTCTGGATTTTCTGGAAGGTCAGACCCTGGGCCCTACCTGCCATCACCTCTACTGCTTCTTAGGGATGGCACCCCATCCTGTCCCCACTGCTGTGTACCTGGTCCTGCAAACTGAAGAGAGAGAGAGAGAGAGTGTGTGTGTGTGTGTGTGTGTGTGAGTGAGTGTACATGCATGCAGAAAGGACAACTGACTTCTAATATGTGGCAGAAAGTAGTTCGCACTGGAAGTACAGCCTCCCTGGGTCCCAGCTCCTGATCCAAACTTCCCTCATTCTGTGGTCTTGGGAAAGCCTTGATTTCCTTACTGCGGAAAGGCAATTCAGTTGAGAGTATCCACCTTAATTTGCAGGGTCCAAGAACAAGGGTCAGCAAAGATTTTCTGTAAAGAACATTGACCTTAAAAGTAAAAGTTATTTTACCAGCAAAAAAAAAAAAAAGGAGGGGAGGTTTATTTGGGAACAGAAGAGGATTTGCAGTTCAGACTATAGCAAAAGCCACAGGTAAGTTCAACAAACAATGGAGAGGAACGTTATTCTGTAGAAAAAGGAGGAAGTTAGGAGGGGTTGATCTGAACCAAAATCTGCTGGAGAAAAGTTAGTGCAGAGTGAGATGGTGTCTCATTGGCTGAGTTGCTGGAATAGTCAATTTATTGTAGAAGGTGCTATGTACCTGTTTTCCCGTGGAGCTTGTAACTGATGATTCTTTCCTTTTGGTGATTATTCTGATGAGTCTGTAATTGACAGTTTTTCCTGTAATCCACTAGTAATCTAATGGTACTGCACGAGAGCTGCCCCTTTTGGCTGCTCAATTCCATTGCAGTGAGATTTCCTTATATTAATTTTCACAAGGGCCAGGTAAATATTTTAAGCTTTATGGACCATACAGCCTCTGTTGCAAACACTCACCTCTGCTGTGAGAGCACAAAAGCTGCTGTAGACAATATAAAGACAAATGAGCATGGCTGTGTTCCAAATACATTTTATCTGTGGATACTGACATTGAACTCTTATGTAAATTTTATATGTCCCAAAATATTTTTCTTTTGTTTTCCTCCAGCCGTTTAAAATATAAAAATCATTCTAAACCGGGGTTTAAAAGGATACATCCTTATCTGTGAGCTTCTCCTCGGCGGGTTAAATGGCTTCTGGATTTTCTGGAAGGTCAGACCCTGGGCCCTACCTGCCATCACCTCTACTGCTTCTTAGGGATGGCACCCCATCCTGTCCCCACTGCTGTGTACCTGGTCCTGCAAACGACGAGCCAGATGACATGTTTGGTGTGTGTGTGTGAGTGAGTGTACATGCATGCAGAAAGGACAACTGACTTCTAATATGTGGCAGAAAGTAGTTCGCACTGGAAGTACAGCCTCCCTGGGTCCCAGCTCCTGATCCAAACTTCCCTCATTCTGTGGTCTTGGGAAAGCCTTGATTTCCTTACTGCGGAAAGGCAATTCAGTTGAGAGTATCCACCTTAATTTGCAGGGTCCAAGAACAAGGGTCAGCAAAGATTTTCTGTAAAGAACATTGACCTTAAAAGTAAAAGTTATTTTACCAGCAAAAAAAAAAAAAAGGAGGGGAGGTTTATTTGGGAACAGAAGAGGATTTGCAGTTCAGACTATAGCAAAAGCCACAGGTAAGTTCAACAAACAATGGAGAGGAACGTTATTCTGTAGAGAAAAAGGAGGAAGTTAGGAGGGGTTGATCTGAACCAAAATCTGCTGGAGAAAAGTTAGTGCAGAGTGAGATGGTGTCTCATTGGCTGAGTTGCTGGAATAGTCAATTTATTGTAGAAGGTGCTATGTACCTGTTTTCCCGTGGAGCTTGTAACTGATGATTCTTTCCTTTTGGTGATTATTCTGATGAGTCTGTAATTGACAGTTTTTCCTGTAATCCACTAGTAATCTAATGGTACTGCACGAGAGCTGCCCCTTTTGGCTGCTCAATTCCATTGCAGTGAGATTTCCTTATATTAATTTTCACAAGGGCCAGGTAAATATTTTAAGCTTTATGGACCATACAGCCTCTGTTGCAAACACTCACCTCTGCTGTGAGAGCACAAAAGCTGCTGTAGACAATATAAAGACAAATGAGCATGGCTGTGTTCCAAATACATTTTATCTGTGGATACTGACATTGAACTCTTATGTAAATTTTATATGTCCCAAAATATTTTTCTTTTGTTTTCCTCCAAGCCGTTTAAAATATAAAAATCATTCTAAACCAGTGGGTCTTTAAAAAGGGGACTGATGGGGCTTCCCTGGTGGTCCAGTGCAAGGGGTGCTGGTTTGACCCCTAGCCTGGGAAGATCCCATGTGCCTTGGAGCAGCTGGGCCAGTGTGTCCAATTATGAGCCAGCGCTCTGGAGCACATGTTCCTAGAGCTGGTGCTCTGCAACAAGAGAGGTACGAGGCCCACACAGGCCAAAGAATAAAGATGGATCAAAATAAATAAATAAAAAACCAATAAAAGAGGCCAAAATTAAAAAATAACAAGGAGGGGCAGCTGATGGTCAGATTTGGTCCTTGAGCTATAGTTTGTTAATTGACATATTCGGAAGAGTATCAAAAAGATATCTGGGTAGGGACATATCTTAACATTACACAACATGAAACAAAGACCCAAATTCTTTGTTTAAATAGGACTTCTAGAGTCAAGGGATTTCTGGAGGCAAGGGATTTATCTTGCCTTTGTACAAGAAGAAGGGCTACAAGAAGAACGCTTTGAAAAGATTACCTATCAGGGCTTCCCTGGTGGTCCAGTGGGTAAAGAGTCCACCTTGCCGTGCAGGGAGCACCGGTTCGATCCCTGGCCCAGGAAGATCCCACATGCCTTGGAGCAGCTGAACTGGTGTGTCTAATTGAGAGCCATTGCTCTGGAGCACATGCGCCCAGAGCCTGTGCTCTGCGATGAGAAAGGCCACTGTGATGGGAGGCCCACACAGGCCAAAGGATAAAGAAATTAAAAACCAATAAAAGAGGCCAAATTTAAAGGAAAAATGTTTTTAAATCACCTATCAAATCTTTATACCTTTCATAAAAAGGAAGCATCATTTAAATACCATTATCAGGAAAATCCAACTAGAATTACAAGCTTTCCAGGTGTGAGAAGTGTCACTTCACAGAACACAGAATGTAGAACCTAGAAAATTATTTCTGAAGTACAGCTGTCTTAAAGACTGCTTGATGAAAATAACACTTGTTTATTAACAGAAAATAGAATAGGGTGGTACATATTTACTAGTCTCCACAGTGAAGGGGACAGTATTACCATGCTTTTTGTGAATATTCTAATACACCATTTTCCATAACTAGCTCTAGGATGCAGGTAGCTAGATATCTGTTCCGGAGAAGAGAGAGGGTTTCTTATGTGAAAGTAGTCCTGAGATTTCTTTTGTTACCAATAGAAATTGACCAGAGGCCTGACAAGAAATTGAGGCAAGGCTTTGCTGGGGCCTCTGCTGTAGCAAAGGAGAATGAGAACAAGTAACAGTTTGCTTTGCTCATCTCTCCCTGGTTCCTTGTGTGGGGTGAGGGTAGGGGTGTGACCAGAGTCAGACTGGAGGGTGGCCCAGGTGGCTTGCCTTCCCTTTTGGTGGTGGTGCATATCTGGGGCGTACGCAAGTACTGCTCTTGTTCATGATTCCATGCATTTGCTCCCAACCCCTGCTTTTGCTCCATGTTCTTTTTTTTTAATTCAATTTATGTATTTATTTTTGGCTATTCTGGGTTTTCACTGCTGCCACAGGCTCTTCTTTAGTTGCAGGGAGTGGGAGTTACTCCCTAGTTGAGGTGAGCAGATTTCTTGTTGCCGTGACTTCTCTTTTTGTGGAACTCAGGCTCTAGGGCACACGGAAGAACGCTTTGAAAAGATTACCTATCAGGGCTTCCCTGGTGGTCCAGTGGGTAAAGAGTCCACCTTGCCGTGCAGGGAGCACCGGTTCGATCCCTGGCCCAGGAAGATCCCACATGCCTTGGAGCAGCTGAACTGGTGTGTCTAATTGAGAGCCATTGCTCTGGAGCACATGCGCCCAGAGCCTGTGCTCTGCGATGAGAAAGGCCACTGTGATGGGAGGCCCACACAGGCCAAAGGATAAAGAAATTAAAAACCAATAAAAGAGGCCAAATTTAAAGGAAAAATGTTTTTAAATCACCTATCAAATCTTTATACCTTTCATAAAAAGGAAGCATCATTTAAATACCATTATCAGGAAAATCCAACTAGAATTACAAGCTTTCCAGGTGTGAGAAGTGTCACTTCACAGAACACAGAATGTAGAACCTAGAAAATTATTTCTGAAGTACAGCTGTCTTAAAGACTGCTTGATGAAAATAACACTTGTTTATTAACAGAAAATAGAATAGGGTGGTACATATTTACTAGTCTCCACAGTGAAGGGGACAGTATTACCATGCTTTTTGTGAATATTCTAATACACCATTTTCCATAACTAGCTCTAGGATGCAGGTAGCTAGATATCTGTTCCGGAGAAGAGAGAGGGTTTCTTATGTGAAAGTAGTCCTGAGATTTCTTTTGTTACCAATAGAAATTGACCAGAGGCCTGACAAGAAATTGAGGCAAGGCTTTGCTGGGGCCTCTGCTGTAGCAAAGGAGAATGAGAACAAGTAACAGTTTGCTTTGCTCATCTCTCCCTGGTTCCTTGTGTGGGGTGAGGGTAGGGGTGTGACCAGAGTCAGACTGGAGGGTGGCCCAGGTGGCTTGCCTTCCCTTTTGGTGGTGGTGCATATCTGGGGCGTACGCAAGTACTGCTCTTGTTCATGATTCCATGCATTTGCTCCCAACCCCTGCTTTTGCTCCATGTTCTTTTTTTTTAATTCAATTTATGTATTTATTTTTGGCTATTCTGGGTTTTCACTGCTGCCACAGGCTCTTCTTTAGTTGCAGGGAGTGGGAGTTACTCCCTAGTTGAGGTGAGCAGATTTCTTGTTGCCGTGACTTCTCTTTTTGTGGAACTCAGGCTCTAGGGCACACGGGCTTCAATAGTTTTGACTCATGGGCTTGGTTGCTCCACAGTATGTGGGATCTTCCCGGATGAGGGATCAAACCCGTGTCTCCTGCATTGGCAGATGAACTCTTTACCACTGAGCTACCAGGGAAACCCTGCTCCATGCTTTTCTGAAGTGGCTTCCTAGGCAGTGCCAGTGGTAAAGAAGCCGCCTGCCAATGTAACAGACATAAGAGACGCAGGTTTGATTTCTGGGTTGGGAAGATCCCCTGGAGGAGGGCATGGCAACCCGCTCCAGTTTTCTGCTGGGAGAATCCAGGTAGGCTACAGTCCATAGGGTCCTGAAGAGCTTGACATGACTGAAGCGACTTAGCACACAGGCTTCTGAAGTGGCGTTTGGTCTTTTTGTATTTTGTCCATAATTTGCTCCAACTGCTCATGCAGGTAGTTATTTTTAGGCTTGCGTATAATTTCTTTGTATTTTGTTGCTTGAGGAAGTTTGTCCAGGGGAAAGCATTGCAGCAAAGGGTGCCCAGATCCCAGGCTGTCTCACTTTCAGCAACAGTTTAGGAGAGCCTGCACTTTCAAGGCTAAGCCTGAGTGTTTCATTAGCACAGGAGAATTGGAGCAAATTTTGTGTTCATCTAAGCTACTCTGCATATCTCCTCAAGGGTAAGATTTCTCAACCTTGCCAATGTTAACATGTTAGCCTGGATCCTTCTTTGTTGTGGGAGGACTGTCCGATGTATTGTAGATGTTTAGCAGCATTCCTGGCCTCTACCTATTAGATGCCATTAGCACCTTCCTAATTATGACAATCAAGGATGTCCCCAGACATTGCCAAATGTCCTCTGGAAGGCAAAACTTCCCTCCAGAACTAACGGCTGAAAACTAACGTCCCAAACCTAAGCTTTATCTGAGGCCAGCCTCCCAGTGCCAAAAGCCATGGCTTGTTAGAGGCCCTCTGGTGTCTCCTTCCGTACCCCCAGCCTCTCTCCTGGTCCCAGTGTGCAAAGACTATGCCCCACTTGATGCGCGAATGGAAAGGGAGAAGGTAGGTAAGGGAGGAAAGTCTGCAAGTTAATATCTCACATATTGCCCAGTCACACGGGGATCCCCAAGTCTTGCCCCCAGTGTCTTCTTTTCTACAGCCCTCATGTGGCACCTCCCTCCTTCTTACTTCCATAGTTTATTGATTACTATTTCACCACCTAAATATTTCTCAATTTTCTTACCACCTCTGCATCTCTGCTACACTTATTCTAGCTGTTGCCTAGTCCCCTTGCCTTCTCTCACCAGGATTTTACCGTGACTTCTGGTATACCCCCACCTGCCATCAAAATAATTTTCCCAAGGCCCAAGACAGTGTACTCTTAAAGATTCCAGTGACTCCCAGTTTTGGGGATCAGACCTAAATGCCTCATTGTGATACAGGGTTCTTGGCCTTCTCCAATCAATGAAAATTGACTAGAGAACAGACAAGAAATCAGGCAAGGCTTTATGAGAGTCCCTGCTGCAGGAGAGGGGAGCGAGAATAAGTAAGATTCTCTTGTTTCCTCAACCCCTGGCCTGTGTGGCAAGGTTATTACTTACCTGGGGTCATGGTAGGGTGTGTCCAGGGGGTCAGGCTGGGAGGGTAGCTTGGGCGGTTTGCCCACCGCTTAGGCAGGGATGTGTGCAGAGGGCATGTGCAGTCCCTGCTTTTGCTGCCAACATCCTGTTTTTGATCTGGGCTCTTGAAAATGTGGCAGTTGAGTTTTTGGCCTTTTGTATCTTTTGTTAACATGTTAGCCTGGATCCTTCTTTGTTGTGGGAGGACTGTCCGATGTATTGTAGATGTTTAGCAGCATTCCTGGCCTCTACCTATTAGATGCCATTAGCACCTTCCTAATTATGACAATCAAGGATGTCCCCAGACATTGCCAAATGTCCTCTGGAAGGCAAAACTTCCCTCCAGAACTAACGGCTGAAAACTAACGTCCCAAACCTAAGCTTTATCTGAGGCCAGCCTCCCAGTGCCAAAAGCCATGGCTTGTTAGAGGCCCTCTGGTGTCTCCTTCCGTACCCCCAGCCTCTCTCCTGGTCCCAGTGTGCAAAGACTATGCCCCACTTGATGCGCGAATGGAAAGGGAGAAGGTAGGTAAGGGAGGAAAGTCTGCAAGTTAATATCTCACATATTGCCCAGTCACACGGGGATCCCCAAGTCTTGCCCCCAGTGTCTTCTTTTCTACAGCCCTCATGTGGCACCTCCCTCCTTCTTACTTCCATAGTTTATTGATTACTATTTCACCACCTAAATATTTCTCAATTTTCTTACCACCTCTGCATCTCTGCTACACTTATTCTAGCTGTTGCCTAGTCCCCTTGCCTTCTCTCACCAGGATTTTACCGTGACTTCTGGTATACCCCCACCTGCCATCAAAATAATTTTCCCAAGGCCCAAGACAGTGTACTCTTAAAGATTCCAGTGACTCCCAGTTTTGGGGATCAGACCTAAATGCCTCATTGTGATACAGGGTTCTTGGCCTTCTCCAATCAATGAAAATTGACTAGAGAACAGACAAGAAATCAGGCAAGGCTTTATGAGAGTCCCTGCTGCAGGAGAGGGGAGCGAGAATAAGTAAGATTCTCTTGTTTCCTCAACCCCTGGCCTGTGTGGCAAGGTTATTACTTACCTGGGGTCATGGTAGGGTGTGTCCAGGGGGTCAGGCTGGGAGGGTAGCTTGGGCGGTTTGCCCACCGCTTAGGCAGGGATGTGTGCAGAGGGCATGTGCAGTCCCCTGCTTTTGCTGCCAACATCCTGTTTTTGATCTGGGCTCTTCGAAAATGTGGCAGTTGAGTTTTTTGGCCTTTTTGTATCTTTTGTCCAGAATGTGTCGCATCTGCACATGCACATAGTTGGTTTTAGTCCCATAGAGTTTCTTTGTATTTTGTTGCTCCAGGAGAGGCGTGTCCAGGTGCAGGCCTTGCAGCACTGTGGCCGAGGGCCCCAGGCCCCAGCCTGTCTCCGTTGTGCTTCAGGCTTTCTGTGATGGGGCTCTTGTCTGCTTTTGTTGCCTTATCACTCCTGGCCTCACCCTTGGGTGTTCCAGCTACATCAAGCTGCTTGTACTGGCATTCCCATAACACACTTCCAAGTGTGCACCTGCACACACACACACGCACATACACACACGGCTGTTGCTCACTTTTATGCTTTGTCCATGCTGATACCTAGTCTTTGAAAGCACCCTTCCACTTACTCACTTACTTTCCTCCTACTTTCAGCTTAAAACTCATTCAGATATCTTCTCCAGAAAGTCTTCTTATGTCTCCTAGGCTAGGTTAGTTGTTTCTTTGTCTCTCCGAAACTGTGTATTCACCTCTCACCTAGAGTTTTTACTGTTTGTCCACCTCCCTCAGAATAGTCTTTGAGTCCAGCTGGGCAGAAATCCTCTATCTTTAGGATCTGCTGGGAGGTGTGGCATATAGGAGGAGCTTAATATTAAATGGATAAAGGGATGGATCTGTAGACAGGGAGCCTCATGTCTACCAGTTGTTTAGGTACCAGCAGTCTGAATGTGAGATACCAGGAGGGCTTGTGTTTATTGGGCTGCCCAGTACATTTAGGAACTTTTTCCTATTAAAATAATTTTCTTTTTGGAACTTCCAGTGGCTAAGACTCCAAGCTCCCCATGTAGGGGACCCTGGGTTCCATCCCAAGTCAGGGAACTAGATCCCATATGCTCGAACTAAGACCTGTCCCAGTCAATATTTTTTCGAAAAGGAAAAGAATTGTTTTCTTTTTTTTGGTTGGTGGAGGGGGGTGGGTTAGGGAGGGAGACGGGCAGGCGGGCCACTTGTTTGTTTGGGGTTTTTTTCAGTATTTAAAATTTTTTTTTCTTTTTTTTGAGGAGGGGGAGGTGGGCCACTTCTATTGGACTTTCATTTGTCTATTTTCATCTATCTTTGTTCTTTGATCCATGTGGGCCGCCCATCGCAGTGGCCTCTGTTGTCGCAGAGCACCAGCTCTGGGCGCATTCGTTCCAGAACTCGGCTCGGTGATTGGACACATCAGTCCAGCTGCTCCGCGGCACGTGGGATCTTCCCAGGCCAGGGATCGAACCGGCGCCCCTTGTACTGCAAGGCGGTGTCCTTACCCACTGGACCACCAGGGAAGCCCAAGAATTATTTTCTTTTTAAATATTTAAGGAAGCTATATATTGGTCAAAACTGTGCTGAGGGCTTCCCCTGGTGGTCTAGTGGGGAAGGACACTGCCTTGCAGTGCAAGGGGCGCCGGTTCGATCCCTGGCCTGGGAAGATCCCACGTGCCGCGGAGCAGCTGGACCGATGTATCCAATCACCAAGCCGGAGTTCTGGGGTGCATGCGCCCAGAGCCGGTGCTCTGCGACAACAGCGGCCACTGCGATGGGAGGCCCACACAGGACAAAGAATAAAGATGGATGAAAATAAATAAAGACCAATAGAAGTGGCCAAAAAAAATTAAAAAAAAAAAAAAAACTGTACTCAAAGGAAGATACAAATTTCTCGTTTCCACTCCTGCGCCTTCATCCCTTTCCCCCACCCCCACCTCCTTCAGATAATCTGTTATTTATAATCTCTTGTTTATCCTCCTAGTATTTACTTTTGCAATCATAAGCAAATATGTATATATTTTTAGTCCTCCCTTTCCTTACAGTGAAACAGTGTAAATGCTATTCTGCACTTCTCTTTTGTCCCTTACTGGGTCTTTCTAAATTAGCACATGGAGGAGACCTTTCTCATTATTCTGTATTCCACTGAATGAATGGGCAGTCTGTTAGTTAACCAGTGTTCTATTATAATTGCTGGACACTTTGGTTATTTCAGCCTTCTACAAATGTCCTTTTGTATTTGTACCAGAGTTTGTGTGGGATGGATTTTTAGAAGTGGGAGCCCTGGTCAAAGGTAAATGCAGATTGTTTATTAGAGCAAATTCCCCTTTGTTGTGGTTGTGACTTTATCGCCCATGTGAGCTTCCTTCCTCCATCCCCATTCTAAAGGAGTTTGGGCCCTCTTGGACAAAGGGCTTGCAAAGTATGCCTTTCTTCTGGCTGCTGAAACATTGTTCCTTAATGTTGTAATTGATTTTCTTTTATTAATTGTAGTGTGTGTCACACAAAACTGGAGCAACCAAACACTCTCAGGTCACCTGAATTGCAAGGCAAGGCCATTGTCAACAGCATACTAGCCAAGTGGGCACTCAGTTTAGGAACTGGCTGTGTGTGAGAGAGACTCTGTTGTGTAGACTTTGGGACCACCAGGGAAGCCCAAGAATTATTTTCTTTTTAAATATTTAAGGAAGCTATATATTGGTCAAAACTGTGCTGAGGGCTTCCCCTGGTGGTGTAGTGGGGAATGACACTGCCTTGCAGTGCAAGGGGCGGCGGTTCGATCCCTGGCCTGGGAAGATCCCACGTGCCGCGGAGCAGCTGGACCGATGTATCCAATCACCAAGCCGGAGTTCTGGGGTGCATGCGCCCAGAGTTGGTGCTCTGTGACAACAGCGGCCACTGCGATGGGAGGCCCACACAGGACAAAGAATAAAGATGGATGAAAATAAATAAAGACCAATAGAAGTGGCCAAAAAAAATTAAAAAAAAAAAAAAAACTGTACTCAAAGGAAGATACAAATTTCTCGTTTCCACTCCTGCGCCTTCATCCCTTTCCCCCACCCCCACCTCCTTCAGATAATCTGTTATTTATAATCTCTTGTTTATCCTCCTAGTATTTACTTTTGCAATCATAAGCAAATATGTATATATTTTTAGTCCTCCCTTTCCTTACAGTGAAACAGTGTAAATGCTATTCTGCACTTCTCTTTTGTCCCTTACTGGGTCTTTCTAAATTAGCACATGGAGGAGACCTTTCTCATTATTCTGTATTCCACTGAATGAATGGGCAGTCTGTTAGTTAACCAGTGTTCTATTATAATTGCTGGACACTTTGGTTATTTCAGCCTTCTACAAATGTCCTTTTGTATTTGTACCAGAGTTTGTGTGGGATGGATTTTTAGAAGTGGGAGCCCTGGTCAAAGGTAAATGCAGATTGTTTATTAGAGCAAATTCCCCTTTGTTGTGGTTGTGACTTTATCGCCCATGTGAGCTTCCTTCCTCCATCCCCATTCTAAAGGAGTTTGGGCCCTCTTGGACAAAGGGCTTGCAAAGTATGCCTTTCTTCTGGCTGCTGAAACATTGTTCCTTAATGTTGTAATTGATTTTCTTTTATTAATTGTAGTGTGTGTCACACAAAACTGGAGCAACCAAACACTCTCAGGTCACCTGAATTGCAAGGCAAGGCCATTGTCAACAGCATACTAGCCAAGTGGGCACTCAGTTTAGGAACTGGCTGTGTGTGTGAGAGAGACTCTGTTGTGTGTTAGACACTGCACTTGGCTGTTGACCCATGTATGAGACAGTGAGCGCATGCATGTTTTGTGGCATGTTTGGGGCCGACAGCAGGAAGAGTAACCGCAGTGGGTGGCACGTGACTGGCCCATCTCTGAGAGCACCATGGAATCCCTCATCTTGGGGTGTGGGAAGGGCAGACCCAGGATGAACCCAAGGACTGGGCCTGACAGACCCTGCTGGGGCTGGCCCAACCCCCCCTCCAGGACGGCTGGAACATCTTCAACTTCTTTATCACCTTTACCTTGCTCATGGGGTCCTTCACGACTGAACTCAGTGCTTTTGCTATCAGCCACACCCTCAGGTAAGCTGGAGACTCTGAGAAAAGAAAGGACCTGTCTGAACCCTGGGGAAGAGGGTTACCAGGTGGGCGTCAGCTCTGCCTTTCTGGGCAGCTGGGAGGATGGTGAGGAGGAGGGGTCTGGGAAGGGCTGAGGGGCACCCCTGAGAAGCTCTGCCACAGGGTGCTTCTCCTGCTGCACGTATGCATGTCCGTGGAGCCCCTGGCCCGGATCATCCGCGTCATCCTGCAGTCAGTACCCGACATGGCCAACATCATGGTCCTCATCGTCTTCTTTATGCTGGTCAGTGCCCTCCCCTGCCCCCAGCCACCCCCTTCCCTCAACAGGCCCCTGGCTCATTGGGGTTATACAGGGTGTCTGGAGAAGTGGAGAGGCTATGGACCTGTATTCCTGTGATTCCCTTGACAGCTTATTTGCATCTCCTGTCTCCAAGGCCCTTGGGTGAAGGTCTCCGTCTCTCTGGCAGGTGTTCTCTGTATTTGGGGTCACCCTCTTTGCTGTGTCTGTGCCGAAGCATTTCCAGAACTTGCAGGTTGCCCTGTATACCCTCTTCGTCTGCATTACCCAGGATGGCTGGGTGGACATCTACAGTGACTTTCAGTGAGTGCCCTTGGGGCTTCCGGGCCCCCAGTTCAGCTGAGCTAGGCAGGGAGGGGCTGGGGCTCCTGGGGCCAAAATCTGCCTGGGGAGGAGAACGTGGCACCGTATGCGGCAAGCTGGGCACTCAGTTTAGGAACTGGCTGTGTGTGTGAGAGAGACTCTGTTGTGTGTTAGACACTGCACTTGGCTGTTGACCCATGTATGAGACAGTGAGCGCATGCATGTTTTGTGGCATGTTTGGGGCCGACAGCAGGAAGAGTAACCGCAGTGGGTGGCACGTGACTGGCCCATCTCTGAGAGCACCATGGAATCCCTCATCTTGGGGTGTGGGAAGGGCAGACCCAGGATGAACCCAAGGACTGGGCCTGACAGACCCTGCTGGGGCTGGCCCAACCCCCCCTCCAGGACGGCTGGAACATCTTCAACTTCTTTATCACCTTTACCTTGCTCATGGGGTCCTTCACGACTGAACTCAGTGCTTTTGCTATCAGCCACACCCTCAGGTAAGCTGGAGACTCTGAGAAAAGAAAGGACCTGTCTGAACCCTGGGGAAGAGGGTTACCAGGTGGGCGTCAGCTCTGCCTTTCTGGGCAGCTGGGAGGATGGTGAGGAGGAGGGGTCTGGGAAGGGCTGAGGGGCACCCCTGAGAAGCTCTGCCACAGGGTGCTTCTCCTGCTGCACGTATGCATGTCCGTGGAGCCCCTGGCCCGGATCATCCGCGTCATCCTGCAGTCAGTACCCGACATGGCCAACATCATGGTCCTCATCGTCTTCTTTATGCTGGTCAGTGCCCTCCCCTGCCCCCAGCCACCCCCTTCCCTCAACAGGCCCCTGGCTCATTGGGGTTATACAGGGTGTCTGGAGAAGTGGAGAGGCTATGGACCTGTATTCCTGTGATTCCCTTGACAGCTTATTTGCATCTCCTGTCTCCAAGGCCCTTGGGTGAAGGTCTCCCGTCTCTCTGGCAGGTGTTCTCTGTATTTGGGGTCACCCTCTTTGCTGTGTCTGTGCCGAAGCATTTCCAGAACTTGCAGGTTGCCCTGTATACCCTCTTCGTCTGCATTACCCAGGATGGCTGGGTGGACATCTACAGTGACTTTCAGTGAGTGCCCTTGGGGCTTCCGGGCCCCCAGTTCAGCTGAGCTAGGCAGGGAGGGGCTGGGGCTCCTGGGGCCAAAATCTGCCTGGGGAGGGAGAAGGGCTCTCAGATGGGGGTGTGGATCCAGGGCATGGGATGGGGTTGTCAGGAGAGGGGTGCCTGGGACTTTAAACTGGAGAAGAGCAGACTCCTGAGGCTGGGGCCTCTGGTGTTGTAATCTCCTTGAAGCCTTGTCCCCATGAAACTTCATGCATTCAAGGTCCCACTGCAGGCATATTCATGGAGATTTCTCCCATCTTGCTCAACAGCTAGGGAGCTAGGCCTTGGCCAATGCAGCAAGTCTGTGCTTGCACCTAGGGTTCCAAGGCAGCCTTCCAGCCCACCATGGAGCCCAGCAAACTGCCTCAACTTCTGGGAACTTACGGTCTCATTTTATTCATTCTAAGACCCACTGCCCAAGGTCACTTTTGGCCATAGATGGCTGCCTGAGTTCTGGTTTTTGCTTCTTTTCCATTAAGCCTAATCCTATTTGTTTCCAGGTCATTTCAGTGAGTGGGTCCCACTGACAGATTTCTTTTTATCTCCTTTGTGTGAGAGTAGAAGCCCAGTTGGTAAAGGGGCTTCTACACTCATTCCCCATTATGTTGTAGGCAGAGGACAAGTCATGGACTGTGCAATGAAGGTGGCCTGGGCTTTTAAGTCTTTGCTCCACTGTACTAGCCATGCAACCTTCTGAGCCTCAGTTTCTTCATCTGTCATTTGGAGATCATAATGCACTATTAATCATGTGATGGATTGCTGTGAGGATTGGTAGAGACTGGCATTGTGTATGTGCACACTCACATACACACACATGTGGAGCAAGAGAGAGAAAACTATATTTTTTGAGAAAATATATATTTTTAAATTTTGGCCTCTTTTATTGATCCTTCATTTTATTTATTTTCATCCATCTTAATTCTTTGGCCTGTGTGGGCCTCCCGTTGCAGTGGCCTCTCTCGCTGCAGAGCACCGGCTCTGGGCATGTGTGCTCCAGAGCGCTGGCTCGTAACTGGACACACAGGTCCAGCTGCTCAGCGGCACATGAGATCTTCCTGGGCCAGGGATTGAACCAGCGCCCCTTGCACTGCAAGGCAGACTCTTTACCCACTGGACCACCAGGGAAGCCCAAGAAAATATTTTATGGGAGTTTATAACAGGTATTAACAGCGGGTAGGAGTTTTTCCCTTTATATTTCCCCTCTGATCTTTCTCTAATGAGCTTGAATAACAATGACATGACTGAAAAGTATGGTCAATAGATTAAACTTGGTAATGCTGGTGTATGGATCCCTGCCTTGCAGGGCTGGCTTGAGGACAGGCCCCTGTCTGGCAGCGCAGCTGGTGCTCAGTAGAAAACAGCTGTGAGGCAGTTAGGAGTCAGGCCTTAGAACTGCACAGTGGCATTGAGGCAGCAGAAGTCCCAGTGGCCTCGAGGTAATTTCTCCACCTCGTAGATAAGGCAGCTGGGGCCCACAGGGCCAGGGAGGTAATAGGGCCCCTGACTGCCATCTCCAGGATGCAGAAAAGAGAGTATGGAGTGGAGATCGGGGGTGCCATCTACTTTGCCATCTTCATCACCGTCGGTGCCTTCATTGGCATCAACCTGCTGGTCGTCGTGGTAACCACTAATCTGGAGCAAATGATGAAGGCAGAACAGGGGCAACGACATCAAATAGCCTTCAGTGAGGTGAGTGAGATGGGGAGGGCAGAGGGGGTAGTGGGAGAGTGCGTGTGCATGCCAACTTGAGTGTGTGTGTGTGTGTGCGTGCGTGCATACTTACACACTCGGGGGCCCATAGAGAGCCAAACCGGAGTCCTAGAGGCAGTGTCCCCCATCCTGAGTGCCACCTCACCAACTGGGGCTTCTGAGGCATGTGGTGCTCCTAGATGGTTTGTTCTATGGCAACTCAAAACTGAGCAGCTGGGTGACCTTAGGGCATTTAACCAATGTAAACTTCAATTTCTTCTCCTTTAAAATGAAAGTAATAATAATTCTATTTACTTCAGAGGGCTATTATGAAAATTACAGGGGTAAATGAACAGTACTTGGCACATACTGAGAACTCAATAAATGTTAGCTATAGTGTTACTCATCCAGGGTCACAGCTTCCAAAAGGTGGGGAGTGTAGCGTGGAGCATTACCTAAAGTGTTGAGGGTTGTGGATTGTAACTTGAAAGTAGATAGGGTTTCAGAAGTTTGCCGGGTAGGATTTACCAGGAGAGAAATGACGGGGGAAGCGCTAATTCATAAAAAGGAGTGAGAATTTCCAAAGAGATGTGGGATGGGCTCCTGCATGTCAGGTTGAGCTCCCACATCCCAAGAGGGAGGCTCAGGGGCTTCCCCTGGTGGTCCAGTGGGTAAGAACACCGCCTTGCAGTGCAAGGGGCACCGGATCCATCCCTGGCCTGGGAAGATCCCACGTGCCGCGGAGCAGCTGGACTGATGTGTCCAATCACGGAGCCGGAGCTCTGGAGCGCAAGCGCCCAGAGCCGGTGCTCACCGCGATGGGAGGCCCACAGGAGCCCAAGAACAAAGACGGATGAAAACAGAGAAATGAAAGACCAATAGAAGTGGCCCGCCCACTCCCCTCCCTCCCCAACCCGACCCCTGCCCAAAATAAATATAAATAAATAAATCTTTAAAAAAAAAAAAGAGGGAGGCTCAGATTGGTTGGAGCTGAAACGAGGGTCATTAGGACCCTGAAGCCAAGCAGGAAGGGGCCGGGTTGGGGTCACAGACTGATATGTCCTTCCTCCCCATTTTCCCCTCCCCAGATGGATGAGAAGGAAAGTGGGAATACCAAGCTGCCACTGGTGCACTGTGAAGTTGCCCGTTTGGAGATGTCTGGAGCCCCCCAACAGTCATTTATGGGGGACCCCCTGACGAACCTCTCGGAAAGGACCTGCGATAACTTTTGCTTGGTGCTCGAGGCAATACAGGAAAATTTGATGCAATACAAAGAAATCCGAGATGAGCTCAACATGTAGGGCGGGTACTGGGGGTACCCCCAAGTCTCATGAGTCAGGGCTGAGTGGACCCTCAGATTCTTATGGTCTCACCATTGTATAATGTAGACCTTGGGGCCCAGAGTGGTTAAGTGACTTGCCCAGGTTCCCTCAGCCTGTCGGTGGAGGAACTGGAATCCAGACCTCTGGGTCCCTTGCCTCTCACAAGGGCCTTGAGCTTTGGCCTGGGTCTATATCAGAGGAAAGGGGAAGGCGCACTTCCAAAAGGTGGGGAGTGTAGCGTGGAGCATTACCTAAAGTGTTGAGGGTTGTGGATTGTAACTTGAAAGTAGATAGGGTTTCAGAAGTTTGCCGGGTAGGATTTACCAGGAGAGAAATGACGGGGGAAGCGCTAATTCATAAAAAGGAGTGAGAATTTCCAAAGAGATGTGGGATGGGCTCCTGCATGTCAGGTTGAGCTCCCACATCCCAAGAGGGAGGCTCAGGGGCTTCCCCTGGTGGTCCAGTGGGTAAGAACACCGCCTTGCAGTGCAAGGGGCACCGGATCCATCCCTGGCCTGGGAAGATCCCACGTGCCGCGGAGCAGCTGGACTGATGTGTCCAATCACGGAGCCGGAGCTCTGGAGCGCAAGCGCCCAGAGCCGGTGCTCACCGCGATGGGAGGCCCACAGGAGCCCAAGAACAAAGACGGATGAAAACAGAGAAATGAAAGACCAATAGAAGTGGCCCGCCCACTCCCCTCCCTCCCCAACCCGACCCCTGCCCAAAATAAATATAAATAAATAAATCTTTAAAAAAAAAAAAGAGGGAGGCTCAGATTGGTTGGAGCTGAAACGAGGGTCATTAGGACCCTGAAGCCAAGCAGGAAGGGGCCGGGTTGGGGTCACAGACTGATCTGTCCTTCCCTCCCCATTTTCCCCTCCCCAGATGGATGAGAAGGAAAGTGGGAATACCAAGCTGCCACTGGTGCACTGTGAAGTTGCCCGTTTGGAGATGTCTGGAGCCCCCCAACAGTCATTTATGGGGGACCCCCTGACGAACCTCTCGGAAAGGACCTGCGATAACTTTTGCTTGGTGCTCGAGGCAATACAGGAAAATTTGATGCAATACAAAGAAATCCGAGATGAGCTCAACATGTAGGGCGGGTACTGGGGGTACCCCCAAGTCTCATGAGTCAGGGCTGAGTGGACCCTCAGATTCTTATGGTCTCACCATTGTATAATGTAGACCTTGGGGCCCAGAGTGGTTAAGTGACTTGCCCAGGTTCCCTCAGCCTGTCGGTGGAGGAACTGGAATCCAGACCTCTGGGTCCCTTGCCTCTCACAAGGGCCTTGAGCTTTGGCCTGGGTCTATATCAGAGGAAAGGGGGAAGGCGCAGGGGGCTTGACACCAGGGAAGAGATGGGAGGGCTCCCCCCAGACCCCCTCCCTCAGAACACACCCTCCACTTTCAGGATAGTGGATGAAGTCCGCTCCATCCGCTTCAACCAGGAGCAGGAGGAGAAGCTGTTGCACAGGGACTTGTCCTGGAACTTGTCGATACAGAGAAGGTCCTCGGTGGACATCCGCGAGATGACTTGCCAGCAAGACTTGATCACTGCACTCATCAACAAGGAAAAGGTGCAGCCTCTCAGCTTCGCCTTCCTTACCCAATCAGTGCTCACCCTCCCCAGCCCAGCCTCAACCCCATTAGTCAAGGTTTCTGACCATTCCAAGGGCTGGTCCACCCTCTAGACTCCTGGTACCCCAGCAGTCACCGCCAATCTGGTTAGATTCCTCTTGGAGGCCCTGCCTCTCCTGCAGGGCTCCACACACAGTCATGTTGCTCTTCAGCAGCTCAGTTCCTGGTTAGTGGCCGATACCTAGGCCCACCGGGAGGCGTAGGGCTCCCACCCTTATGTGAAGGGTACATAAGAGGAGCAGCTTCCTGAGGGAGGAAAATTCTAGGAAGAAAAAGGCCATGCCCTCCTCCAGGGGATCTTCTTGACTGAGGGATTGAACCCACATATCTTTGTCTCTTGCGTTGTCAGGCAAATTCTTTGCCAATAGCGCCACCTGGGAAGCCCCATAGAAAAAGGCATGTTCCCACATCATTTAGTTTCTTTCTCTGCTTCCGCACCATCTGACCGGGAGCCTTGTGAGTGTCTGTGGCCTGAAAGGAGAGCTCCGTGGTCAGGAGACTAGAGTTAGACAGGAAGGACTTTCCTGGGAGGCCTGGATAAGCAGCTGTTGAGCTGGAGGAGGAGAGTGGGGGGCATCTGCCGTATCGGGGTGGGGGGTTAACAAGAAGGCGTCTTGGTTTGCAGCTTCAGGAATCCAGCATAAATGTTAACAAACACAAGCCCAGCCACTGAGAGGGTAAAACCAACGGAATCCAGACCTCTGGGTCCCTTGCCTCTCACAAGGGCCTTGAGCTTTGGCCTGGGTCTATATCAGAGGAAAGGGGGAAGGCGCAGGGGGCTTGACACCAGGGAAGAGATGGGAGGGCTCCCCCCAGACCCCCTCCCTCAGAACACACCCTCCACTTTCAGGATAGTGGATGAAGTCCGCTCCATCCGCTTCAACCAGGAGCAGGAGGAGAAGCTGTTGCACAGGGACTTGTCCTGGAACTTGTCGATACAGAGAAGGTCCTCGGTGGACATCCGCGAGATGACTTGCCAGCAAGACTTGATCACTGCACTCATCAACAAGGAAAAGGTGCAGCCTCTCAGCTTCGCCTTCCTTACCCAATCAGTGCTCACCCTCCCCAGCCCAGCCTCAACCCCATTAGTCAAGGTTTCTGACCATTCCAAGGGCTGGTCCACCCTCTAGACTCCTGGTACCCCAGCAGTCACCGCCAATCTGGTTAGATTCCTCTTGGAGGCCCTGCCTCTCCTGCAGGGCTCCACACACAGTCATGTTGCTCTTCAGCAGCTCAGTTCCTGGTTAGTGGCCGATACCTAGGCCCACCGGGAGGCGTAGGGCTCCCACCCTTATGTGAAGGGTACATAAGAGGAGCAGCTTCCTGAGGGAGGAAAATTCTAGGAAGAAAAAGGCCATGCCCTCCTCCAGGGGATCTTCTTGACTGAGGGATTGAACCCACATATCTTTGTCTCTTGCGTTGTCAGGCAAATTCTTTGCCAATAGCGCCACCTGGGAAGCCCCATAGAAAAAGGCATGTTCCCACATCATTTAGTTTCTTTCTCTGCTTCCCGCACCATCTGACCGGGAGCCTTGTGAGTGTCTGTGGCCTGAAAGGAGAGCTCCGTGGTCAGGAGACTAGAGTTAGACAGGAAGGACTTTCCTGGGAGGCCTGGATAAGCAGCTGTTGAGCTGGAGGAGGAGAGTGGGGGGCATCTGCCGTATCGGGGTGGGGGGTTAACAAGAAGACGTCTTGGTTTGCAGCTTCAGGAATCCAGCATAAATGTTAACAAACACAAGCCCAGCCACTGAGAGGGTAGCACAGGAGCCAACGGACGTGAGCACATGCATCGTGAGCCACTGCATCTTCCTGCTTTGCTAGCAAGACTTGGCACATCCTAGCTTGAGCCCGTCCTCTCCCTCACACTTGGGCAGATGCCTGGGGATGCAAGGGGTTGCCATCTCTAGGGCTTGTGCCTGTGAGCCCCACGTCCAGAGGAGCAAGGACGGAGAAAGATGCAGGATAAGAGTGGGAGCCTCACAGCAATGATGAGCACACAGAGAGTGCTGGCCCAGACAGCCAGGACTTGCCCTAAGGATAGGCATCCCTGGTCCCCAGCTAGACCAAAACTAGATGGGGCCTAAGTGAGCCCAGGTACCAGGAGGAGAAAGGTGAGGCCAGTAAGCCAGGTATCTGTGAATTGACAATTAAGTTTTGTGTTGGGGTCAACATGTCTGACTGGTAGATCTCCATATCTTTGGGGGCAGCCTTACCCCCTCAAAAGCCTCTTTTGTCTGATGGCGAGAGTCACTGACTGTCCCTCAGAGCTTCCAGTCTAATGCGAGAGAGAATCTATACCCTAAAAAATTTTGACTTAATGGTAGAGAGATAATTCCTGCCTTAGGGTCCAAAATTTGGGAGATGAAAGTCTGGTTTTCATGGTTGGGAGTGCCTCTCTGACGAAGGCGACACTCACTCTCTTTCTCTGTCTGAGGTGTAAAACATGGGTCCTCATTCTGGGCAGTTTTGGTCTGATGAAGTCACCACTGACCAAGTCACGTAGGTACAGCAAGCTTCATCCTGGACCAATAGAGAATGAAATGTGGGTCCCAGCAGGCTCTCTGGAGGAGAGCACGGAAGTTTCCTGAAAGGCAGCAGGAGGAATTTGAGGGCCAGATAAATGAAGTCTGTTGGAGAACTTGGGACCTGTGAGACCCCTTTGGGACCTTCACACTAAGATCATTGAGAGCCACAGCAGGTCCCTGAGCTAAGTGATGCAGAGTCTGATAAAGCTGTGGCAGTTATAGGCACTATGAAGAGCTGCCTTGATGGATTCTCATCCTTGGGCAAGTCACCAGACCTCATTTTGTCCATCAGTGCAGTGGGACCAGATAAGACTATGCACCAGCTCTTAAAGCAAATGGCCAGCGCTCAGCCCTGGGGAAACTGATGAGATCAGCCACACATCTGAGACTCAGGTTACTTGCTGCTGCGTGAGGAGAAGGCTGGAAGGCCCAGAGTTCTGCCCAGCTGTTCAGCAAAGACTTAGAATTAGGGGCCTTGGGAATATTCACCAGTTGGAATAGGAATCCCCAGAGGCCTACTGATTGCAGTTGATGAGAAGCTCCGCCCTTTGTTCCCTCCCGTGGGTATTTTGCTTCCAGCCCTGCAAAGCCCCCTGGGGCCTGCTGGGAAGGAGTCTGGACCACCAGGGCCAGGTGGTGCACTCAGCAGGCAGGTGGGAGGTGACACCAGTGCCAGTAGGGCTACACTGTCTTGGAGCTACTGTCTTGGAGCTGCTGTCGGTTCCTCGGTTCGGGCCAGGACTCCTTCCCAGTGACCTCCGGGACTATCCACCAGCAGAGTGATGGGCAACCAATGGCTTTTGCTGCTGCTGCTGCTGTTATTTATTGGAGATGGAGCCCTCAATCTTCCTGGTGAGTAGCCATATACACCCTTTCCATGCATCCTTCTCTGGGGGCCCTCACAGCCTGTCTTCTGGCTCGCTGGGGAGGAGAAGAAAGTGGTGGAAGGTCAGGTCGTGTCCCCGGGAAGATCTTAACGTGAGCACTGCCGTCTCCCAGCCCTCCCCTTAATTGTCTGAAAGGCTTAGAGCACCAGCGAGCTTGGAGGCAGGAACACAATGGGATGACTTCCAAAGCGCTTCTGGCTTTACCCATCCATCCTCATCCCAGGTGCTCCATCTACTCCTTCCATTATGGCCATTGCGTCAGTTATCTCTCCCTTTCCATTTGGTCTGGGTCACTAGTTTGAGGCTAGTTCCCTCTCAATCTGGCTCAGAACTGACGGTCCAGGAGCTTGGACCTGCCACCCTTCCCTGACGACTCCAGCAAAAGCTCAACCATCACCCTAATGCCTCCCTGAGCCCAATGGGAGAGAGTAGCCCTCGGTCTTGAACTCCTGGAACAGTACTGGGAAAGATATTGGGAAGTGGCAGGAAATTGCCTATCTTATGAGTCATGACTTTTTCCAAGACTAGGAATGTCCTTGGCAAGGCAAAACACCAAGGAAGCAGATGCCAATTTTGGTGAGAGGCATGCAAAGGGGATAATCATTACCAACAGCAGGCTCTGCTTATTAAGCACCATCCAGCCAAGAATTTGGAGTGGGTAGCCTATCCCTTCTCCAGGGGATTTTCCTGACCCAGAGATTGAACCAGGGTCTCCTGGATTGCAGGTAAGTTCTTTATCAGCTGAGCTACCAGGGAAACCCATTGAGCACCTACTGTATGCTAAGCACTGAGCTCAGTGTTTCACATGAATTGTTTCATTTAATCCTTATGACCACCCCTGTGGTAGGTACTGTTGTCATTTTTGTTTCACAGTTGAGGAAACTGAGCTTCGGAGACTTGAAGTGATTTGTCCACTCATCACAGAGCTGGGAATCTGTCCCAGGTCTGACTTTAGAGTCAAGGACAGGCTCCATTGCTTCTCAAAGGAACTGCTGTGGACACCTCAGTATCATATAAACATCAGTTCTTACCAAATCTCTAATTACAGCACACTTCCAATCAAACTCCCAACGGTGTTTCCCTTGTGATCTAGTGGGTAAAGAGTCCACCTTGCAGTGCAAGGGGCACCGGTTTTATCCTGACCCAGGAAGATCCCACATGCCACAGAATGGCTGGACCGGTGTGTCCAATTACGAGCCAGAGCTCTGGAGCACATGTATCCAGAACCGGTGCTCTGCAACAAGAGAGGCCACTTCAATGGGAGGCCCACACAAAAGATGGATGAAAAATAAATGAAAAACCAATAAAAGAGGCCAAAATTAAAAAAAAAAAAAATCCCAACAGGTTTTTTTGTAAAAGCTAACATGCAGATTCCAATACATGTAAGGGAGAATAAAAGACCAACAATAACTAAGGTAACTTTGAAGAGCAAGATGGAAGACCTCCCCACTGAACAATATGCAAACCAATTGGACCTGCCACCCTTCCCTGACGATCCAAAAGCTTCACCAATCCCCAGCCCAATGGGAGAGAGTAGCCCTCGGTCTTGAACTCCTGGAACAGTACTGGGAAAGATATTGGGAAGTGGCAGGAAATTGCCTATCTTATGAGTCATGACTTTTCCAAGACTAGGAATGTCCTTGGCAAGGCAAAACACCAAGGAAGCAGATGCCAATTTTGGTGAGAGGCATGCAAAGGGGATAATCATTACCAACAGCAGGCTCTGCTTATTAAGCACCATCCAGCCAAGAATTTGGAGTGGGTAGCCTATCCCTTCTCCAGGGGATTTTCCTGACCCAGAGATTGAACCAGGGTCTCCTGGATTGCAGGTAAGTTCTTTATCAGCTGAGCTACCAGGGAAACCCATTGAGCACCTACTGTATGCTAAGCACTGAGCTCAGTGTTTCACATGAATTGTTTCATTTAATCCTTATGACCACCCCTGTGGTAGGTACTGTTGTCATTTTTGTTTCACAGTTGAGGAAACTGAGCTTCGGAGACTTGAAGTGATTTGTCCACTCATCACAGAGCTGGGAATCTGTCCCAGGTCTGACTTTAGAGTCAAGGACAGGCTCCATTGCTTCTCAAAGGAACTGCTGTGGACACCTCAGTATCATATAAACATCAGTTCTTACCAAATCTCTAATTACAGCACACTTCCAATCAAACTCCCAACGGTGTTTCCCTTGTGATCTAGTGGGTAAAGAGTCCACCTTGCAGTGCAAGGGGCACCGGTTTGATCCCTGACCCAGGAAGATCCCACATGCCACAGAATGGCTGGACCGGTGTGTCCAATTACGAGCCAGAGCTCTGGAGCACATGTATCCAGAACCGGTGCTCTGCAACAAGAGAGGCCACTTCAATGGGAGGCCCACACAAAAGATGGATGAAAAATAAATGAAAAACCAATAAAAGAGGCCAAAATTAAAAAAAAAAAAAATCCCAACAGGTTTTTTTGTAAAAGCTAACATGCAGATTCCAATACATGTAAGGGAGAATAAAAGACCAACAATAACTAAGGTAACTTTGAAGAGCAAGATGGAAGACTCACTCCACCAGATTCTGAGACTTACATTGAAGTAACAGACAATGCGATGTTGCAACAGTAAACAAGTGAACCAATGGAATGAAAGAGCAGGGAAATTAGTCTTGATTCATAATGACAGGTAGCCTGACAAATCAGTGGAAAAAGGGAGCAGAGAGTACTGGTTTACCACATGGAAAACAACATAAAATTAGATCCAGTGGAAACGTTGGTCTCTGAAAATAATAAAAACTCGAGACTCCTGTAGCAGGATCTCTCTTCATTTCAGACTGGAATTCTGTTGCAAACCGACTCATGGATTGCTAGGGTTTAGAGAACCCTTGCAATATTAAGCCCGAGTCCCTCATTGTGCTGAGGGAGGTGGGGTGCAAGCACTGAGGGAGGTGGGGTTTTCCCCAAGATTATACGACAAGTCAGTAACAGAACCTAGTCTAGAGCCTAGATCCCTCTCTTCCCATGCATCCTGGCCAGCACTCCTGCCTTTTTGTGACCGCATAGCTCTGTTGCTGCTGCTTAGTCACTTCAGTGTGTCTGACTCTGTGTGGCCCCAAGGACAGCAGCCTGTCAGGCTCCTCCATCCATGGAATTCTCCAGGCAAGAATACTGGAATGGGTTGCCATGCTCTCCTCTAGGGGGATCGTCCCAATCCAGGGATGGAACCCGGGTCTCCTACATTGCAGGCGGATTCCTCACCACTGAACCATCAGGAAGTCCCCTATATATATGTTTGAGACCCCATGGACTGTAACTCACCAGGCTTTGTCCATGTAATTTTTTAGTCAAGAATATTGAAGTGGGTTGTCATTTCCTTCTCTACCCCATTGCGTTCTATTCAGGGCTAGAAGAAAGTAGCGGATGGAAGAAGCAGATGCCAGATGGAGATGAGGTTGGAAAGAAGGGGTAGTGCCTCTTCAGAGCTAATTGTGGGAAGGATAAGCCTATCACCTGGGCTGAGTCACCTCCACTTTTCTGAATTAGTCCTTTGACAACTGCCAAGGATACAATAACAGGGCAGCAGGTGATGGACCTATTACTGCCTATTGCCCAGGGGAAAGAGGAAAGTTTCCAAGGGACCCAGCTCAGTGTAGCTGATCTGGACCTTTCCTGACTGGTTCAGCCATGAGAATAATGCTGTGTTTTGTGGAGCAGTGTAACAGACAATGCGATGTTGCAACAGTAAACAAGTGAACCAATGGAATGAAAGAGCAGGAAATTAGTCTTGATTCATAATGACAGGTAGCCTGACAAATCAGTGGAAAAAGGAGCAGAGAGTACTGGTTTACCACATGGAAAACAACATAAAATTAGATCCAGTGGAAACGTTGGTCTCTGAAAATAATAAAAACTCGAGACTCCTGTAGCAGGATCTCTCTTCATTTCAGACTGGAATTCTGTTGCAAACCGACTCATGGATTGCTAGGGTTTAGAGAACCCTTGCAATATTAAGCCCGAGTCCCTCATTGTGCTGAGGGAGGTGGGGTGCAAGCACTGAGGGAGGTGGGGTTTTCCCCAAGATTATACGACAAGTCAGTAACAGAACCTAGTCTAGAGCCTAGATCCCTCTCTTCCCATGCATCCTGGCCAGCACTCCTGCCTTTTTGTGACCGCATAGCTCTGTTGCTGCTGCTTAGTCACTTCAGTGTGTCTGACTCTGTGTGGCCCCAAGGACAGCAGCCTGTCAGGCTCCTCCATCCATGGAATTCTCCAGGCAAGAATACTGGAATGGGTTGCCATGCTCTCCTCTAGGGGGATCGTCCCAATCCAGGGATGGAACCCGGGTCTCCTACATTGCAGGCGGATTCCTCACCACTGAACCATCAGGAAGTCCCCTATATATATGTTTGAGACCCCATGGACTGTAACTCACCAGGCTTTGTCCATGTAATTTTTTAGTCAAGAATATTGAAGTGGGTTGTCATTTCCTTCTCTACCCCATTGCGTTCTATTCAGGGCTAGAAGAAAGTAGCGGATGGAAGAAGCAGATGCCAGATGGAGATGAGGTTGGAAAGAAGGGGTAGTGCCTCTTCAGAGCTAATTGTGGGAAGGATAAGCCTATCACCTGGGCTGAGTCACCTCCACTTTTCTGAATTAGTCCTTTGACAACTGCCAAGGATACAATAACAGGGCAGCAGGTGATGGACCTATTACTGCCTATTGCCCAGGGGAAAGAGGAAAGTTTCCAAGGGACCCAGCTCAGTGTAGCTGATCTGGACCTTTTTCTCCAGCGAGGGTGACTGGTTCAGCCATGAGAATAATGCTGTGTTTTTGTGGAGCAGTGTAGCTTGGGCCCTGGGGTCTGATGGATCTGATTTCAAATCCAGTGCCACCATTTCCTGGCTGTGTGATCTTGCACAGATGCCTTCCCCTGTCTGAACCTCAGTTTCTTCATCTGATAAATAGAAATAATGGTCCTTACGTCAAGGTGGACGTAAGGATTCAATGTGCCAAGGCTAGCCATTAGAACAGCACCTCATCAGATACAGTGAAGACTGAAGATTGTCAAAACTATCCTTGACTGGGCTTCAAGGTGGTCCAGTGGGTAAAGAGTTCGCCTTGCAGTGCAAGGGGTACCAGTTCGATCCCTGACCTGGGAGGATTCTGCGTGCCACGGAGCAACTGGACCAGTGTGTCTGATTATGAACCGGCGCTCTGGAGCCTGTGGTGCCCAGAGCTGGTGCTCTGCAATGAAAGAGGCCACTGCATTGGGAGGTCCACACAGGCCAAAGAATAAAGAAGGATGAAAATAAATAAATAAAAAACCAATAAAAGATGCCAAAATTAAAAAAAAAAAAAAAACAACCTATCCTTGACTACTATTGCACTAAAGGAAGCACTTGGCTATCAATTAGGGGTCAGATTGTAAAAATAAAAAAAAAATGTGTATCTTTAAATGGTAGAGTCATATTCAATGCAGTAGGAAAGTCACATCAAAAAAAGCATTGATGACGGGCTTCCCTGGTGGTCCAGTGGGTAAGGACACTGCCTTGCAGTGCAAGGGCAGCTGGTTCGATCCCTGGCCTGGGAAGATCCCACGTGCCACAGAGCGGCTGGACTGATGTGTCCAATTACCGAGCTGGAGCTCTGGGGCGCATGCGCCCAGAGCTGTTGCTCTGCGACGACAGAGGCCACCGCGATGGAAGGCCCACAGGAGCCAAAGAAGAAAGACGGATGAAGATAGAAAAATGAAAGACCAATAGAAGTGGCCCGCCCGTCCCCCTCCCTCCCCTCCACACCCCCCAAAAGATAAATAAATTTAAAAAATAAATGTTTAAAAAAAAAAAGATGTGTAAAAAAAAATAAAAAGAAATCAAAGATCATGCTCATATATATGCATGAAAGTAAAAATTGGTGAAAAGCCACTTTAATAATAAACAGGAAATAAATTTAATAAAAAGAAATAAAAGATCAAGTGTGATAATAGATTTCCATCGTTTGCTGACTCTTGTCCCTGGAATAGTCTTTAAGTGTAACGAGTCATAGTTGCCAGAATTAAATTTGCTCTCCCTGGCATGCATCAGCTGAGATCTATTAGCATAGTTGCTATTGTTCAGCCACTAAATTTTGTCTGACTCTTTGCAGCCCCATGAACTGCAGCATATCAGGCTTCCTTGTCCTTCATTATCTCCCAGAATTTAATCAAATTCATGTCCATTGAGTTGGTGATGCCATCCAACCATCTCATCCTCTCCTGCCTCTTCTCCTCCCACCATCAGTCTTTCCAAGCATCAGGGTCTTTTCCGGTGAGTCAGCTCTTCACATCAGGTGGTCAAAGGAGTGAAGCCTCAACTTCAGCATCCATCCTTCCAATGAATATTCAGAGTTGATTTCTTTTAGGATTGACTGGCTTGATCTCCAAGGGACTCTCAAGAATCTTCTCTAGCACCACAATTTGAAAGCATCAATTCTTCAGCACTTTGTCTTCTTTATGGTCCAACTCTCATATCCGTACATGACTACTGGAAAAACCATAGCTTTGACTATACAGACCTTTGTTGGTATAGTCATGTCTCTGCTTTTTAATATACTATTTAGGTTTGTCATAGCTTTTCTTTTTTCTTTTTTTTATTTTCCTTGTCATAGCTTTTCTTCCAAGGAACTTGTGTCTTTTAATTTCGTCCACAGTGATTTTGGAGCCCAAGAAACTAAAATTAGCACAGAGATGCACATAAATGAGTATAAGCCAGTGATAATGCACTTGGTGATGATATTACTTTGTTGAATCTTGCAATAAAGATATTTGGTAAAGAGAACATCTGGATTGGTGGAAGGAACAGGTATACTGGTTTCTTTTTGTTTGTTTTTCAGACATTATGACAACCCGGGGATCAACTACAACATCTACTATGAATGACTTTGTGGCTAAGGGAACTACAGAGTTGTCCCCCACAATTTCAGCTTCATCTGACAATGGGAGAGATGATGACCAGGCAGATTCACCTAACACTTCACCAACAACCAGGAGGTCAGCAATGTCTGAGTCCCAGCAGCATACAATGCTAGCTATTTTTCCAACTTCATCTCCAGCCCGTAGCTCTGCCGGGTTCACTGAGCAGCCAAGCCCAATGCGTGAGACTCCGGAGAAGAAATTAAATACAGTCATCGCCACAAACTCTGAGGGCATGGCACTGCCAGATTCCACCTCCGCCATGAAGGAGCAGGGAGGGACAGCCAGAAGCGCAGCTTCGTCCAGCACAGCCACGACAGGAGCTCCCTCGAAACAGAACCAGAGAGTCCCCATTGCAGCCACATTCACATCAAGCTCTGCAGCCGATGGATTGGAGTCATCAGTGGCCGCTGACTCTCCAAAGTCAGCCACAAGCGTGACTCCAATAAACACATCAGGCCTTGACGTTACATCTTCAGGGTCCATGACAGCCACCATCGCTACAACATCTCGAGTAACACTAAACAAAAACACTGATGCGTTAACATCTCTCCCTGTGACAACCAGTGCAGTTACTCTCACGACTTCACTAACCATGGCCACCCTGGAGACAGCTGTTCCTGGAACAAACATGCCTGAGACTCAGGAAGGGATGACTACAACGGCACCCCCAACCCCAACAATAACCCCCACGATAAGCATGGAGTCTGAAACACATCACAGCACCATCACACAAACACCTTCCCCTCCAATGGCATCAGCCCCCGCTGCAGACACGGGCACGGCCCCATCACCCAAGATCACAGCTTCTCATTCGACAACCCTTACCCCCACCACCTCAGGGACAATAAAATCCTCTGCCGGGACAGGAGTCAGTCAAGTGTCCCCCAAACCCACCAGGAGCAGTAGTGCTGGAGCAGAAGTCTGTGCTCTGGATGAACACCTGTCCGACAGCGGAAGCTGTGAGTGCAATAACAGCTACTACGCTCACTCAGGTAAGTCTGAGGAACTCATGACAGTGCAGCTAAGCACGCTCCACAACTCTGTGAAGGCCCAGATGAATGCCACGTCCAAAGGATATGGGAGGACCAGTGAGGTTTGGTCAGACATTGACTTCTAAAGAGTCTGTCTGGGCAGAGGTGATTTCTAGTGAGAGGAAACGTAGCTAGACATATGGATTTGTCTAGTTCGGGCTGCTGTAACAAAAGACTGTGCCTTGGTTGGCTTATGCATGATAGACACTTATTCCTAACATGTCTGGAGGCTGAAAGTCCAAGATCAAGGCATGGATAGGTTTGGTTTTGGGTCAGGGTCCACGTTCTGGTTCAGGCAGTTGTCCCCTTACTGTGTCCTCATGTGATGGAAGGGGCAAGGGAGCTCTCTGAGGTCTCTTTTATAAAGGCACCAGTCCCGTTCATGAGGGCGTCACCCTCCTGACCTAATCACCTCCCGAAGGACCCACCTCCCAGTAATGTCACATGGGGCATTAGGATTTAAGATATGGATTTGGGGGAAGGTGCAAATATTCGATCTACAGCAGAGATAGAGTGGACAGTTCATCAACTCCCAGCCCCTAGGATCCCACCAACTGACCCACAGTTAAGCCTTCCTGAGAGGGAGTAGATGATGATCCACCCAAGCAAAAAGCCATAGCCCCAGCAGAGGCCTGGAAGACTAAACAGGGAAACTGAGGCAAAAATCTTGTTGAGGCAAGAGCCGTGTGGGAGACATTATAGAAAGCCAGTGTCCACAGGATCTCCTAATGTTAGGAACAGTGCAACGATTTCCCAGGCTTACCCTCTGGCAGGGCTTAAGCTGGGTCCTGGAAACCAAACATATGCTCCCTACAGTGGAAGTAAATCTAACCTCCCCAAAATACTTCAATTTAATAAAACTCACATTTTCCTAAAAAGACTACTCTGCTTTTTTTTTTTTTTTTTGCCTTGCCACACAGCAAGTGGGATCTTAGCTCCTCAACCAGGGATCAAACCCACACCCCTGCAATAGAAGCAAAGAGTAGGACCACCTGGGAAGTTCTCCTCTGCTTTTTTAAATATCAATTTTCTTCAAAAAATATTCCCTTGGCATTCTTGCTTTGATCTATTGGATAATCCAGCTTTAGGATGAAGCTCCCATTACATTTAAAACTAGGCAGTGCTTAACTTATGGGCCAGTATTTTCCAAAATACATTTCATGGGATATCAATGCTATGCTATTTTAACAGACATTACACTAAAAAAAAAAAGGGTTCTACTGTTAAATAAATTTGGGAAATACTGGATTAAACAAAAGTATTTCTTGACTGCAGGCCTTTTCAGAGCCTTTAATGTTTAATACTTAGTATTCCACTGTTCACCGTAACTCCCTTCAAAGTTAGATTCTTTTTGGCCACTTCTATTGGTCTTTCATTTATTTATCTTTATTCTTTGGCCTGTGTGGGCCTTCCATCGCAGTGGCCTCTCTCGTTGCAGAGCACCAGCTCTGGGTGCATGCACTCTAGAGCACTAGCTTCATAGTTTGACACATTGGTCCAGCCACTCCATGGCATGTGGGATCTTCCCAGGCCAGGGATCGAACCAGTGCCCCTTGCACTGCAAGGCAGTGTCCTTACCCACTGGACCACCAAGGAAGCCCCAAAGTTAGATTTTTAAAGCAGATTATGGCATGCATTTTTCAAGTGTCCCCAGAATCTTCATTCTTAGAAACATTTTTGTAGCATGTTGGAATATACCCTGTTGCTGAAGAAGGGAGTTCAGGTGAGAGCTAGGCAGGCTGGGCAAGGTAGAAGTGACCAGGATGACCAGTCTGACCCAAGGGGACTGTTGTTTTTTTTTTAACTTTTACAGAGTTTTGTTGTTTACAGATATGTATGTTCCCAGATTAGTCATATGTATATCCCCCCCATCCCACCCCTTCAGACGGTCACACAGCACCCCTGCAGGATCCACCAAGGGGACTTTAATCAAACTCTGACTAGGTGCTGGCTCATTAGAGGGTTGTCGCATCTCAACAAAGTCTCTTGGGCAGATTGGGGTTATGTGCCCACGTGTACAATGCTACATGTGTTCCCTCCATAGAAAATAAGAAGTATATCATTGTATTTTCATGCATTGAGAACAAAACAACTTTTTGTGTCAACTGTTTTTAAATTTTTATTTATTTATTTATTTATTTTTGGCTATCCTGGGTTTTCACTGTGCCGCAGGCTCTTCTCTTAGCTGCAGGGAATGGGGGCTACTCTCTAGCTGAGGTGAACAGGCTTCTTGTTGCAGTGACTTCTCTTGTGGAGCATGGGCTCTAAGGCACACGGGCTTCAGTAGTTGCGCCACATGGGCTCAATACTTGTGGCTCCGAGGCTCTAGAGCACAGGCTCAATAGTTGTGGCTCACGGGCTTAGTTGCTCTGCAGCGTGTGGAATCTTCCCGGATCAGGGATCGAACCCGTGTCTCCTGCATTAGCAGGTGAACTCTTCCCCACTGAGCTACCAGGGAAGCCCTTGTGTTGATTTTCTTCCCTGTGAGTAAGAACATGGGGCTCTGCAAGACAGACAGACTGGGTTTGAATTACGCCACATATTCTTCTGCTGGGGATAATATGAACACATTTACTTCAGGGTGTCAGTGTCTGAGTATTAGCTATTACTGACAGTATTTTGCACTCCATATCACGTATACTATTGATTGCAACAGCAGAAATTTATGTGACTAACTTAAACTGCACCCCTTCCACCTATTCAGGTTGGTGCAAAGTACCTGTTCTGTTTTTTTTGGAGCAAGTTGGGAGGAACTTCCCTGACCAAGGATTGAACCCAGGCCATGGCAGTAAAAGCCCCAAATCCTAACCACTAAACAATCAGGAAAACTCCCAAAACATCAGCTCTTATACTGCAGCACATGCCCCCTGACCAAACATGCCTGATAAGACAGAATCAGGGGGCTTTTAAAAAAAAAAAGGAAAAAAAATCTTTAAATTCATAGTACTAAAACAAGCCCAGAAATGTTTAGTATTTCCATAATGTTTATTTTTTAATGCTTAACTGTAAGTAGTTGATCCCAAATTCAACAGCAAGTGTGGAGAGCCCAAACACAGAAAGAGGTATTTTTATTATGTGCCACGTGTACAATGCTACATGTGTTCCCTCCATAGAAAATAAGAAGTATATCATTGTATTTTCATGCATTGAGAACAAAACAACTTTTTGTGTCAACTGTTTTTAAATTTTTTTTTAATTTATTTATTTTTGGCTATCCTGGGTTTTCACTGTGCCGCAGGCTCTTCTCTTAGCTGCAGGGAATGGGGGCTACTCTCTAGCTGAGGTGAACAGGCTTCTTGTTGCAGTGACTTCTCTTGTGGAGCATGGGCTCTAAGGCACACGGGCTTCAGTAGTTGCGCCACATGGGCTCAATACTTGTGGCTCCGAGGCTCTAGAGCACAGGCTCAATAGTTGTGGCTCACGGGCTTAGTTGCTCTGCAGCGTGTGGAATCTTCCCGGATCAGGGATCGAACCCGTGTCTCCTGCATTAGCAGGTGAACTCTTCCCCACTGAGCCAGCAGGGAAGCCCTTGTGTTGATTTTTTTCCCCTGTGAGTAAGAACATGGGGCTCTGCAAGACAGACAGACTGGGTTTGAATTACGCCACATATTCTTCTGCTGGGGATAATATGAACACATTTACTTCAGGGTGTCAGTGTCTGAGTATTAGCTATTACTGACAGTATTTTGCACTCCATATCACGTATACTATTGATTGCAACAGCAGAAATTTATGTGACTAACTTAAACTGCACCCCTTCCACCTATTCAGGTTGGTGCAAAGTACCTGTTCTGTTTTTTTTGGAGCAAGTTGGAGAGGAACTTCCCTGACCAAGGATTGAACCCAGGCCATGGCAGTAAAAGCCCCAAATCCTAACCACTAAACAATCAGGAAAACTCCCAAAACATCAGCTCTTATACTGCAGCACATGCCCCCTGACCAAACATGCCTGATAAGACAGAATCAGGGGGCTTTTAAAAAAAAAAAGGAAAAAAAATCTTTAAATTCATAGTACTAAAACAAGCCCAGAAATGTTTAGTATTTCCATAATGTTTATTTTTTAATGCTTAACTGTAAGTAGTTGATCCCAAATTCAACAGCAAGTGTGGAGAGCCCAAACACAGAAAGAAGGGAAAGGTTCAACATTAGCTTCTCCTCCATCACCCAAAATTAATTAAAAAGATAAAAACATTAAACAAAATAAAGCAAAATTTGTTGCCTTGTGAAATGAAGAAATCCTGAAAAGGACTCTCTCATGACTCTCAATGGTGCTCTCTCCTTCCCCTCCCTCAACACTATCTCTTCAAGAATTTAGGCTTGGGTTTCCCTGGTGGCCCAGTGGGTAAGGACACCTCCTTGCAGTGCAAGGGGTGCCAATTCGATCCCTGACCTGGGAAGATCCCACGTGCCGTGGAGTGACTGGACTGATGTGTCCAACTACCGAGCTGGAGCTCTGGAGCACATGCACCCAGAGCTGGTGCTCTGCAACGAGAGAGGCCACTGAGATGGGAGGCCCACACAGGCCAAAGAACAAAGATATATAAATGAAAGACCAGTAGAAGTGTCCCCCTACCCCCCAAAATTGGGCTTTTACAAACCAGAAAGAGCTATTCCAGATCCTTCAAACCACGTCCCCCCAAGGCCCAAGTTGTCTGTTGAAATAAGAAGAAAATCAAAGAACAAAACAAATTATTATCTCCCCCAAATAATTCTACCAGATAAGCAACAGAAACCAGTGGGGCTGGAGAAGAGGATATGGGAGAATTTGTTACAAAGGTGTCTCATGGAGCCCAAGGGTAGGCTCCAGCCAGGGTTTCCAGGGACTTGGAACTATGGATGTGGTGGCAGCCAAGGAGTTGTCCCTCTCTTCTCTCAGTCTTGCTTCCCTCTTCTGCACCTGCTTTGTTCCTCTCTCCACACACTGGTTTTTCCTGCCTCTCAGCCCACGTGGCAAGAGAGGGCTTCCTCACAGCTCTCAAGCTTTACGCTGCCTCTTTTCAGGTTCAGTTCCTGGGAAAGAGATTCTGAGTGGATCGGCTAAGGCCAGAGATCAGAGTCTCCCAGTGCAATTATGGCAGAAGGGCCTCACCTCACATAAAGGAGAGTCTTTGTTTAAGGGTATTGTTATGGGTTGGGGTCATATTCTCACAGTGTTTCCTCCAACCAGATTAGAACTAGTACCCCTGCTCATGGCATCACCCCAGAAGCGTCAGGAGGCCTGTGTCCTGGCTCTTGTCCCCCTGCAGACCTATCCAGTGCATTGGTAGCCCTGCACTGCCAGCCGCAGAAAATTGAGGTGGTCCTGAGCAGCTGCTTCCTGAAGACTCACCACTGGATCCTGCGGGAAGGTGCCTTATCAGCATGCCCCAATGTCAGCAAGTCAGAAGAGGGTCTCAGAGCCCAGGTCTTTACCTTGGAGAAGAAGAACCTTTCTTGTGGACTCCGCCTCTTTGTGAGCAATCTGGGAGAGGCCTCTGATAGGAAACTGGGTTGCATGTGTGTTTCAGGGGAGGGACTGGGAAATGAATGACTAGGTACCAGTAGTGACTTTATTTCCACTGAACTGAAGAATAATTCTCTGAAATGAAGTCAATGCTTAGCAATCAGACTTGTCTTTTGAGGGAGGAGACCCTGTTATATCCCCTCAGGTTAGGAATGTCCTTGTAAATAGTGCCATGTTGGATGGATTGGGAAACTGATTTCCAAACTTGTCAGCCACAGAATCCTTGAAAATAGTAATGACTACAACCACAGCCAACATTTATTAATCTCTTACTGTGGGCCACGTGCCATGTGTCAGAATCCTTTCTTCCATGCAGTATCTCACTAAATCTTCACAATAAATCTTCACAGTAATCCTGTGAAGTTTCCATTTTACAGATGGGCAACCTAAGGCTCAGAGCAACTGAAGAATTTTCCCAAGTCACACAGTTAGTTATTAACAGAACTGGCTTAGTGCTCCAACTGGGCTGTCACCTCCTTTCCTTGGAAGGGATCTTAGGTAAAGGCCAAACACATGTAAAAAACAGGGTAGTTCTGATTGAATGGTATAGGAGGAAGAGTGACCTGCTGGGTCAGCTTCCTCCTGGGCTTTAATGCCACTTCAAAGAGGCTCTGGAGCTCCCAGATTCAGTCTGAAAACCAGTTTTTCAATGGTGGAGTAAGCTGGGTGACTTAGTTCTTCCAGTGTTTTTTTTCTGCCACCCTTGTTTAAGGGTATTGTTATGGGTTGGGGTCATATTCTCACAGTGTTTCCTCCAACCAGATTAGAACTAGTACCCTGCTCATGGCATCACCCCAGAAGCGTCAGGAGGCCTGTGTCCTGGCTCTTGTCCCCTGCAGACCTATCCAGTGCATTGGTAGCCCTGCACTGCCAGCCGCAGAAAATTGAGGTGGTCCTGAGCAGCTGCTTCCTGAAGACTCACCACTGGATCCTGCGGGAAGGTGCCTTATCAGCATGCCCCAATGTCAGCAAGTCAGAAGAGGGTCTCAGAGCCCAGGTCTTTACCTTGGAGAAGAAGAACCTTTCTTGTGGACTCCGCCTCTTTGTGAGCAATCTGGGAGAGGCCTCTGATAGGAAACTGGGTTGCATGTGTGTTTCAGGGGAGGGACTGGGAAATGAATGACTAGGTACCAGTAGTGACTTTATTTCCACTGAACTGAAGAATAATTCTCTGAAATGAAGTCAATGCTTAGCAATCAGACTTGTCTTTTGAGGGAGGAGACCCTGTTATATCCCCTCAGGTTAGGAATGTCCTTGTAAATAGTGCCATGTTGGATGGATTGGGAAACTGATTTCCAAACTTGTCAGCCACAGAATCCTTGAAAATAGTAATGACTACAACCACAGCCAACATTTATTAATCTCTTACTGTGGGCCACGTGCCATGTGTCAGAATCCTTTCTTCCATGCAGTATCTCACTAAATCTTCACAATAAATCTTCACAGTAATCCTGTGAAGTTTCCATTTTACAGATGGGCAACCTAAGGCTCAGAGCAACTGAAGAATTTTCCCAAGTCACACAGTTAGTTATTAACAGAACTGGCTTAGTGCTCCAACTGGGCTGTCACCTCCTTTCCTTGGAAGGGATCTTAGGTAAAGGCCAAACACATGTAAAAAACAGGGTAGTTCTGATTGAATGGTATAGGAGGAAGAGTGACCTGCTGGGTCAGCTTCCTCCTGGGCTTTAATGCCACTTCAAAGAGGCTCTGGAGCTCCCCAGATTCAGTCTGAAAACCAGTTTTTTTCAATGGTGGAGTAAGCTGGGTGACTTAGTTCTTCCAGTGTCTTTTCTGCCACCCACAGATGGATTCACTTGTCTCAGTCATAGCTCAGAGTTGGCAGTTTCAACACATAAAAGATAAGTCCATGGCTCTGCCCCTAGCATTCTCCATCAGTGTTCTTTTTTAAATAAATGGCTTGATTTATAGCAATAAAACACATCATTTTCATTCCTTTTTTTAAAAATCCTGCAGAAACAAGAAATACCAAAAAGACATCCAAGGTTTGGGATCAGGACTAGGCGTTGGCAATTTCAACAAGCCCCACGGTGATTCTTTTTGTGTCCAAGAGATTCTGAAATGCACATTGAAATTTGAGAAGCACTGGCACAGAGGTTAAGAACATGAGCTCTGGCCATGGAGAAGGAAATGGCAACCCACTCCAGTATTCTTGCCTGGGAAATCCCATGGACAGAGAGACATGGTGGGCCACAGCCCATGGGATCACAAGAGTTGGACATGACTTAGTGACTAAACCAACACGACCAATCCAGAAAATAATGTAATTTTTTAAAATGGTTAATTTTCTGACATATTTCTATATTTTTCCTTAGATATTTTTTCTTTTGGCTTTCTTTGATCATGCCTTTCTATGACAATGCTTTTGTAATAGTCTCTACAGAGAAAATAAAAGGCAATTTGATTTATCCTTTTAAAAAAAAATGGGCTCTGGGATCAGAGACATGTTGAATTCTGGCTTTGGTAGTTGCTTTGGGCAAACCTTTTAACTTTCTATGCCTCTTCTTACTCTTCTGGGCATTCCCTGGCAGTCACTTTCACTGCTGAGGGCCTGGGTTCAATCCCTGATTGAAAACTGAGATCCTACAAGCATACTGTGCAGCCAAATAAATATGCCTCAGTTTACTTATCTGTAAAATGGGACATATAACGGAGCCCTCCTCACAGAGTTGTGGTCAGACCACAGTGCCTGGAATACAACCCATGTTCAGTAAGCTTTACCCATTATTTTTTTCCTATTTTTTGGCCGAGGATCTTCCACCAGAGTTCAAAGAGGCTCTGGAGCTCCCAGATTCAGTCTGAAAACCAGTTTTTCAATGGTGGAGTAAGCTGGGTGACTTAGTTCTTCCAGTGTCTTTTCTGCCACCCACAGATGGATTCACTTGTCTCAGTCATAGCTCAGAGTTGGCAGTTTCAACACATAAAAGATAAGTCCATGGCTCTGCCCCTAGCATTCTCCATCAGTGTTCTTTTTTAAATAAATGGCTTGATTTATAGCAATAAAACACATCATTTTCATTCCTTTTTTTAAAAATCCTGCAGAAACAAGAAATACCAAAAAGACATCCAAGGTTTGGGATCAGGACTAGGCGTTGGCAATTTCAACAAGCCCCACGGTGATTCTTTTTTTTTCCAAGAGATTCTGAAATGCACATTGAAATTTGAGAAGCACTGGCACAGAGGTTAAGAACATGAGCTCTGGCCATGGAGAAGGAAATGGCAACCCACTCCAGTATTCTTGCCTGGGAAATCCCATGGACAGAGAGACATGGTGGGCCACAGCCCATGGGATCACAAGAGTTGGACATGACTTAGTGACTAAACCAACACGACCAATCCAGAAAATAATGTAATTTTTTAAAATGGTTAATTTTCTGACATATTTCTATATTTTTCCTTAGATATTTTTTCTTTTGGCTTTCTTTGATCATGCCTTTCTATGACAATGCTTTTGTAATAGTCTCTACAGAGAAAATAAAAGGCAATTTGATTTATCCTTTTAAAAAAAAATGGGCTCTGGGATCAGAGACATGTTGAATTCTGGCTTTGGTAGTTGCTTTGGGCAAACCTTTTAACTTTCTATGCCTCTTCTTACTCTTCTGGGCATTCCCTGGCAGTCACTTTCACTGCTGAGGGCCTGGGTTCAATCCCTGATTGAAAACTGAGATCCTACAAGCATACTGTGCAGCCAAATAAATATGCCTCAGTTTACTTATCTGTAAAATGGGACATATAACGGAGCCCTCCTCACAGAGTTGTGGTCAGACCACAGTGCCTGGAATACAACCCATGTTCAGTAAGCTTTACCCATTATTTTTTTCCTATTTTTTGGCCGAGGGATCTTCCACCAGAGTTCAAATCGACGTCCTCTGTAGGGGAAGTGCAGCGTCTTAACCGGTGGACCATCAGAGAAGTCCAGACTTTGGCCATTACTCTTAGTTAAATAAACTTGGAACAAATGATGATAGAAGACAGTGATTCCCCAGGAGATCTGAAGGTAATGGCCTCCTCTCTCTTTTTTTCCAGACCAATGAGAGCCACGCCTTTTATTTTCTGAAGATGCAGCTTCTGAAATCTCATCCTAACATTGCCAATAAAACTGACACTGCAAGGCTCAGCCTCAGCTGCATGTACCCTCAGGTGGTGAATATCACTCACCCCAACCCAGTAGTCCCCTTCACGTGAGTTCTTTTTCATCAGCTGCCTCTCTAACTGGGCCCTGTGGAGGCTTTCGAGTTCCCACTGCTACCTATAATCTAAGCAAAATGAGCCAACACCCTCAGGACATTGGCCCTACCCCCATCCCATGCTCACCCACCAATCACTGGTTGCTCTTAGACTGAGAGTCAAAGTATTAGTGGAAGAAAAAGATGTTTCTATGAAGCAATGCATTATGGGTTGTTTATGTAAATTACCTTGAGGTGGGATGGCTCAGATCTCACTTCAAGGGTCCCTTCAAGGGATCCTTCAAGGGTCCTGGGGTCTGGGATGATGTAGTCCCTCACTTTTTAGGAGGTCCAGGAGGAAGGTTAGCAAACAGGCCCCATAGCTCCCTTCCCCTGGGCTTCCCTGGTGACTCGGACAATAAAGAATCTGCCTGCAGTGCAGGAGACCCAGGTTTAGTCCCTAAGCCAGGCAGATTCCTTCTAGAAGGGAATGGCTACTCCCTCCAGTAGTCTTGCCTGGAGAATTGCATGGACAGTGGAGCCTGGCAGGCTACAGTCCTTGGGGTGTTAAAGAGTCGGGCACAACTGAGCAACTAACGCTTCCCTTCCCCTTGTTCTCTGTGGCCACCAGTGCTCAGGGACCTAGGGTGCAAGGCAGAGGGTGGGTGGTGCCCCTTCCTCTAGGGTTTTGTGGTGAGGGTCTCACTCTCATCCCTCTTCAGATATATCAGTATCTATTTTTCGGGAAATGGGAACACCATTGTCATCCTGAACATCTACACAGACCCTCAGTACTCATCTCCACTTGGGAACAAACCAGCTCTTATTGGCCATTACTCTTAGTTAAATAAACTTGGAACAAATGATGATAGAAGACAGTGATTCCCCAGGAGATCTGAAGGTAATGGCCTCCTCTCTCTTTTTTTCCAGACCAATGAGAGCCACGCCTTTTATTTTCTGAAGATGCAGCTTCTGAAATCTCATCCTAACATTGCCAATAAAACTGACACTGCAAGGCTCAGCCTCAGCTGCATGTACCCTCAGGTGGTGAATATCACTCACCCCAACCCAGTAGTCCCCTTCACGTGAGTTCTTTTTCATCAGCTGCCTCTCTAACTGGGCCCTGTGGAGGCTTTCGAGTTCCCACTGCTACCTATAATCTAAGCAAAATGAGCCAACACCCTCAGGACATTGGCCCTACCCCCATCCCATGCTCACCCACCAATCACTGGTTGCTCTTAGACTGAGAGTCAAAGTATTAGTGGAAGAAAAAGATGTTTCTATGAAGCAATGCATTATGGGTTGTTTATGTAAATTACCTTGAGGTGGGATGGCTCAGATCTCACTTCAAGGGTCCCTTCAAGGGGATCCCTTCAAGGGTCCTGGGGTCTGGGATGATGTAGTCCCTCACTTTTTAGGAGGTCCAGGAGGAAGGTTAGCAAACAGGCCCCATAGCTCCCTTCCCCTGGGCTTCCCTGGTGACTCGGACAATAAAGAATCTGCCTGCAGTGCAGGAGACCCAGGTTTAGTCCCTAAGCCAGGCAGATTCCTTCTAGAAGGGAATGGCTACTCCCTCCAGTAGTCTTGCCTGGAGAATTGCATGGACAGTGGAGCCTGGCAGGCTACAGTCCTTGGGGTGTTAAAGAGTCGGGCACAACTGAGCAACTAACGCTTCCCTTCCCCTTGTTCTCTGTGGCCACCAGTGCTCAGGGACCTAGGGTGCAAGGCAGAGGGTGGGTGGTGCCCCTTCCTCTAGGGTTTTGTGGTGAGGGTCTCACTCTCATCCCTCTTCAGATATATCAGTATCTATTTTTCGGGCAATGGGAACACCATTGTCATCCTGAACATCTACACAGACCCTCAGTACTCATCTCCACTTGGGAACAAACCAGCTGCCTTTGACAAGCCTCTCTACATGGTCCTCAGAGCAACAAGCAGTGACCCGAGAAGATTTGCCCTAGTGGTCAATGAGGTTTTCGCCAGCACTAACCTCTCCAGGACGGATGCTGTTAAGGCCACGCATTACTTTGTGAAGAAGAGGTAAGTATCTTTGGGACCCTGGTAACCTTTCACCACCGCACTTGCTCTTGGACCATAGCTTCTGCTGGATCGTTTTACACCCATGAGCAGAGATCCTGTCCCTCCTCTCTGCAGGTACACACACAGTGGAAGAAAGTCAGTGTTGGGTGAATGTTTGTTGAAAAATATCCAAAGATGATTATCATTCCCATTTTCAGATGAGTAAATCAATGCACAGGGAGACAAAGGCCTATACAAGATTATAGTCAATTAATGGCACTCACTCTTTGAATTCTTTCCTCCAACAATTATTGAGGATTTACAATGATAAAAGTGAAAAACAAAACTAACATTTCAGGGTGCTATACTCTACATACTGTATTTGACATTTACTCTATGCCAGACAGTGTTCAAACCACCTCTCATACATTCATAAGCCTCACAACACACACTTTTTTTTAATTTAATTTAATTAATTTTTTTTAAAGTTTTTACAGAGTTTTGTTGTTCACAGACATGTATGTTCCCAGATCAGTCATATGTGTATCCCTGATCCCCTCTCCCCTCCCAGCGCCCCCCATCCCACCCCTCCAGGCTGTCACATCAAGCCCTTGTAGGAACTCCTATTCCCTCAGCGCAACGACCATAGCTATCTTTTTCACATATGATAGTATAGGTTTCCATGTTACTCCGTCTATGCCTCCCACCCATTATTCATTCCCCACAATGTCTATATATCTATTCTCTGTCTGTTTTTCCATGGGTTCACTGCGTGTGTTATCATTACCCTTTTACTAGATTCTATATATATGTGTTAGTAAACTGTACTTGTCTTTCTCTTTTTGACTTACTTCACTTTTTAATGATAGGTTCTAGATCCAGCCACCTCATTAGGACAGATTCTTCTGCATTTCTTTTTACAGCTGAGTAGTATTCCATTGTATATATGTACCAGAGCTTCTTTATCCATTCATTCGTCGATGGACATCTAGGTTGCTTCCATGTTCTAGCTATTGTATAGAGAGGTGCAGTGAACATTGGGGTACAGGTGCTTCTTTCAGTTTTGATTTCATCAGGGTATAAGCCTAAGAGTGGGATTGCTGGGTCATATGGTGCTTCTATTTTTTAGTTTTTAAAGGAATCTCCATACTGTCTTCGATAGCGGCTGTATCAATTAACATACCCACCAGCAATGCAAGAGTGTTCCCTTTTCTCTGCACCCTCTCCAGCATTTATTGTCTGTAGATTTGTTGATGATGGCCATTCTGATGGGTGTGAGGTGATATCTCATTGCAGTTTTGATTTGCATTTCTCTAATAATAAGTGAGGTTGAGCATTGTTTCATGTGCTTTTTGGCCATCTGTAATTCTTCTTGGTGAGATGTCTATTTAGATCTTGAGAGTTTTATTTTCATTCCCATTTTATAGATGGAGAAACTTAGGCCCAGTTTACACACCTCTAAGTGGTAGATGTTGCTAAGTGGGCCAAATCCTTACCCTCAACAGCTGATGGTGAAGGGAAGGAGCCATGACTCCTGCCTTCTGGTTGTATTTCATTATTATTAACAAGTCTCCACAAAGGACAGTATTCCTGAAAACAACCCTGTGAAGTATGATTCCCCCACTTTAAAAATGAGAGGATTAGAGAGGATTCCAAGTTTAATGACTAGACCAAGGACATAATGCAGATCTACTGGTGCTTCCAGAGTCCTGGTCTGAAACACCACCAAACCCATCCTACCATGTAATTCTTCCTTTGTCAGGAGGAAAGAGAAAGTGAGTCATGTCTGACTCTTTGTGACCCCATGGACTATAGTCCATCAGCTCCTCTGTCCATGGAATTCTCCAGGCAAGAATACTGGAGTAGGCATTCCTTTTCTAAGATTCTATATATATGTGTTAGTAAACTGTACTTGTCTTTCTCTTTTTGACTTACTTCACTTTTTAATGATAGGTTCTAGATCCAGCCACCTCATTAGGACAGATTCTTCTGCATTTCTTTTTACAGCTGAGTAGTATTCCATTGTATATATGTACCAGAGCTTCTTTATCCATTCATTCGTCGATGGACATCTAGGTTGCTTCCATGTTCTAGCTATTGTATAGAGAGGTGCAGTGAACATTGGGGTACAGGTGCTTCTTTCAGTTTTGATTTCATCAGGGTATAAGCCTAAGAGTGGGATTGCTGGGTCATATGGTGCTTCTATTTTTTAGTTTTTAAAGGAATCTCCATACTGTCTTCGATAGCGGCTGTATCAATTAACATACCCACCAGCAATGCAAGAGTGTTCCCTTTTCTCTGCACCCTCTCCAGCATTTATTGTCTGTAGATTTGTTGATGATGGCCATTCTGATGGGTGTGAGGTGATATCTCATTGCAGTTTTGATTTGCATTTCTCTAATAATAAGTGAGGTTGAGCATTGTTTCATGTGCTTTTTGGCCATCTGTAATTCTTCTTGGTGAGATGTCTATTTAGATCTTGAGAGTTTTATTTTCATTCCCATTTTATAGATGGAGAAACTTAGGCCCAGTTTACACACCTCTAAGTGGTAGATGTTGCTAAGTGGGCCAAATCCTTACCCTCAACAGCTGATGGTGAAGGGAAGGAGCCATGACTCCTGCCTTCTGGTTGTATTTCATTATTATTAACAAGTCTCCACAAAGGACAGTATTCCTGAAAACAACCCTGTGAAGTATGATTCCCCCACTTTAAAAATGAGAGGATTAGAGAGGATTCCAAGTTTAATGACTAGACCAAGGACATAATGCAGATCTACTGGTGCTTCCAGAGTCCTGGTCTGAAACACCACCAAACCCATCCTACCATGTAATTCTTCCTTTGTCAGGAGGAAAGAGAAAGTGAGTCATGTCTGACTCTTTGTGACCCCATGGACTATAGTCCATCAGCTCCTCTGTCCATGGAATTCTCCAGGCAAGAATACTGGAGTAGGCATTCCTTTTCTGGAAGGGATCTTCCTGGCCCAGAGATCAAGCCCAGGTCTCCTGCACTCTAGGCAGATTCTTTACTGTCTGAGCCACCAGGGAAGTTCCTTTGTCAGAAGGAAAGACAACTAATGATTGTGGATACGGGTGCCCACCAGACTTCTATCTGAAGAAACTTGGAAAACCTACTTAACTTTTCTAAGCTTCAATTTCCTCATCTCTGAACAAGAAAAGAACCCAGAATTCTCACTCCAATGGTTAGGACTTGGCACTTTCACTGCCTGGGTTCAATCCTGACCACAAAGATCCCGCAAGCCACATGATGCGGCCAAAGATAGAAGAAGTAAAAGAAAAGGACCACCAAGGGGGGAACTAGAATAGATTCATTGATGGTAAGCTTGAGTCTTGGGATAAAGACCCCCAGATAAAAAAGATGAAATGGGCTCCAAGAAGTGCAAGGGAGAGAGCAGAAAGGTAATTTCCTAATGCCCACAGGTAGCATCTATGTGGACAGGCAACTCAGTGCAAAGATAATTTGCTGTCCCTTTGGCTTCTACATTGGCTATTTTTCCTTCCTGGAATCCTCAGTTCCCTCATATCTAAATGGAAAGTTCTCATACCCTTAGTCTTTATTTAAAGGACACCGTTTCAGTGAAGCCTACCGCATTCCTGCTACTTAAAACTGCACTACCCTCCACTTATCCAGGCTAGATTCCTGTTTCTTCTACTTATCACCTCCTATTATATGCTATATTGTTGTTCAGTTGCTTTTTTAATTATTATTATTTACTTTTGTAAAGTTATTTATTGTCTGTGTCCTCTTACCCACAAGGGAATAGGAAGTTTGGTCTGTTTCATTCACTCAGTTCCCTGATTCTCTCAAGCACCAAGAACAAAGCCTATGCATTGTAAGTCTTTCTGTCTAGGGATACACCACGGATCTATCCAAAGGTTACCAATTATAGTGAAGGGGTTACGTGTAGGTTATTGTCACCTCAAAAAAGTCGCCATGACAACTACTCAGGCCACTGTCCTGAATCTCTTAGCTCAGAATTTTCACTGTCTGAGCCACCAGGGAAGTTCCTTTTCTGGAAGGGATCTTCCTGGCCCAGAGATCAAGCCCAGGTCTCCTGCACTCTAGGCAGATTCTTTACTGTCTGAGCCACCAGGAAGTTCCTTTGTCAGAAGGAAAGACAACTAATGATTGTGGATACGGGTGCCCACCAGACTTCTATCTGAAGAAACTTGGAAAACCTACTTAACTTTTCTAAGCTTCAATTTCCTCATCTCTGAACAAGAAAAGAACCCAGAATTCTCACTCCAATGGTTAGGACTTGGCACTTTCACTGCCTGGGTTCAATCCTGACCACAAAGATCCCGCAAGCCACATGATGCGGCCAAAGATAGAAGAAGTAAAAGAAAAGGACCACCAAGGGGGGAACTAGAATAGATTCATTGATGGTAAGCTTGAGTCTTGGGATAAAGACCCCCAGATAAAAAAGATGAAATGGGCTCCAAGAAGTGCAAGGGAGAGAGCAGAAAGGTAATTTCCTAATGCCCACAGGTAGCATCTATGTGGACAGGCAACTCAGTGCAAAGATAATTTGCTGTCCCTTTGGCTTCTACATTGGCTATTTTTCCTTCCTGGAATCCTCAGTTCCCTCATATCTAAATGGAAAGTTCTCATACCCTTAGTCTTTATTTAAAGGACACCGTTTCAGTGAAGCCTACCGCATTCCTGCTACTTAAAACTGCACTACCCTCCACTTATCCAGGCTAGATTCCTGTTTCTTCTACTTATCACCTCCTATTATATGCTATATTGTTGTTCAGTTGCTTTTTTAATTATTATTATTTACTTTTGTAAAGTTATTTATTGTCTGTGTCCTCTTACCCACAAGGGAATAGGAAGTTTGGTCTGTTTCATTCACTCAGTTCCCTGATTCTCTCAAGCACCAAGAACAAAGCCTATGCATTGTAAGTCTTTCTGTCTAGGGATACACCACGGATCTATCCAAAGGTTACCAATTATAGTGAAGGGGTTACGTGTAGGTTATTGTCACCTCAAAAAAGTCGCCATGACAACACTGTGAACAGTTCAGGCCACTGTCTCTGAATCTCTTAGCTCAGAATTTTCAATGTCCATCAGAGTATGCCACCAGGTTTCCTTTTTTTATTATTATTATTTTTTTAATTTTGGCCTCTTTTATTGGTTTATTTATTTATTTATTTATTTTTCATCCATCTTTATTCTTCGGCCTGTGTGGGTCTCCCATTGTAGTGGCCTCTCTCACTGCAGAACACTAGCTCTGGGCTCATGCGTCCCAGAGCGCTGGCTCAGAATTGGACACACCGGTCCAGCCACTCCACAGCATGTAGGATCTTCCTGTGCCAGGAATCACACCGGTGCCCCTTGCACTGCAAGGTGGACTCTTTACCCACTGGACCATTAGGGAAGCCCCCTGCTTTTTTTTTAAAGGTGGAATAGTTACTGCTAATAAGTGATCACTGATAAACTATGTCCAGTCAAGAAGCCAACTTTATTGAAAGGAGGAGGGCCTTAGAAAAACACGCACAAAAATAAAAGTTCATCTTACTGTGAGTTACACATCATCAAAATAATAATAGAAGAGGGAAAAAGAGAAGAAAGGGAAGGACAAAGGGAGAGAAAAGATGTTCATAAAAAAGGAAGATGAGATAAAGAAAAATAGGAGGGAGAGAGAGGGAAAGAGAGGAGAGAGAGAAGAAGAAAGGAGCAGTGGAATAAGGAGAGAGGGAAAGGGAGGAAGCAAAGGAGGGGAGAGTGGAAGAAAGGAAGAAAAAGAGAGAGTGAAAGAAGGAAAGAAGGAAAGAGGAAGGGGCCAAGAGTACTGTCTTCCTCCTAGGACTGATATAAGAATGAAATGAAGTAATGGATGTGAATTTTCATTAGGAGAGCCAGCATTTACACCCACACCAGACAAGCAAAAAAGGAGAAATCAAGGTTTTCCGGGGCTCCTAACAGTGGGTGATACTGCCTCTCCCCACAGCTGTCCAGTCAGCAACCGACTGCATGAAGGCCCATTGACCAACATGTCCTCTCTGGAGGTGAAGCTGGCCTTCAACCCGTTCCGCCTCTTGCCCAGTGATACGCTGTACCTGCACAGCCGAGTGACCCTGTGTGACAAGCAGGAGGGACGCCAGTGTTGGCCGGTGAGCCAGCTGCTCTAGGGGCTCTGCTGGCCACAGCTGAGAGCAGCTGGCTGGGGAGCTGAACTCCCAACAATTATCAACCTGGGGGTGGGACAAAGGGGGAGCCTGGAGGACAGTGGTGGTGGGGACTGGCCTAGCCTGCCGGGGGCGGGGCCCAGGCGAAGGGCCTCTTTGTGAATTGACCTAAAGGCGAGTTTTGGTGAATTCACTGGGGCTACCTGGGGATCTCGGGCAAAGCCCCGACCAGGATAGGGTGGAAAGAGACTTGATATTTTTTCCCTTCGAGATGGCATGTAGGATCTTCCTGTGCCAGGAATCACACCGGTGCCCCTTGCACTGCAAGGTGGACTCTTTACCCACTGGACCATTAGGGAAGCCCCCTGCTTTTTTTTTAAAGGTGGAATAGTTACTGCTAATAAGTGATCACTGATAAACTATGTCCAGTCAAGAAGCCAACTTTATTGAAAGGAGGAGGGCCTTAGAAAAACACGCACAAAAATAAAAGTTCATCTTACTGTGAGTTACACATCATCAAAATAATAATAGAAGAGGGAAAAAGAGAAGAAAGGGAAGGACAAAGGGAGAGAAAAGATGTTCATAAAAAAGGAAGATGAGATAAAGAAAAATAGGAGGGAGAGAGAGGGAAAGAGAGGAGAGAGAGAAGAAGAAAGGAGCAGTGGAATAAGGAGAGAGGGAAAGGGAGGAAGCAAAGGAGGGGAGAGTGGAAGAAAGGAAGAAAAAGAGAGAGTGAAAGAAGGAAAGAAGGAAAGAGGAAGGGGCCAAGAGTACTGTCTTCCTCCTAGGACTGATATAAGAATGAAATGAAGTAATGGATGTGAATTTTCATTAGGAGAGCCAGCATTTACACCCACACCAGACAAGCAAAAAAGGAGAAATCAAGGTTTTCCGGGGCTCCTAACAGTGGGTGATACTGCCTCTCCCCACAGCTGTCCAGTCAGCAACCGACTGCATGAAGGCCCATTGACCAACATGTCCTCTCTGGAGGTGAAGCTGGCCTTCAACCCGTTCCGCCTCTTGCCCAGTGATACGCTGTACCTGCACAGCCGAGTGACCCTGTGTGACAAGCAGGAGGGACGCCAGTGTTGGCCGGTGAGCCAGCTGCTCTAGGGGCTCTGCTGGCCACAGCTGAGAGCAGCTGGCTGGGGAGCTGAACTCCCAACAATTATCAACCTGGGGGTGGGACAAAGGGGGAGCCTGGAGGACAGTGGTGGTGGGGACTGGCCTAGCCTGCCGGGGGCGGGGCCCAGGGCGAAGGGCCTCTTTGTGAATTGACCTAAAGGGCGAGTTTTTGGTGAATTCACTGGGGCTACCTGGGGATCTCGGGCAAAGCCCCGACCAGGATAGGGTGGAAAGAGACTTCGATACCCTTCTGTTTTGTCCCCGCAGATCTGTAGTCAGAAGAGTCGGCCTTGGAGGAATCAAGCCCGGGAGATCTCAACTCCAGAGGACCAAGAGAGCCACAGTGGTTGGCTTGTGTTCGGGCCCATTCGATTAAGTGGTAACTGGCTCATCTAGGGGCTTTCTTGACTCCTCTTCCAGATTTCCCCACTGACCTGCTCCGAGATCCTTCACTGATCCTTCCCCGACCCTTCACTGAGCTTCTCCCTACCTGCGTGTGCTCATACTTCTCCCTCGATTCTAGTCTATGTCCTCCTTGAGCCCACATCCTCCTCAACTCCTTTGCTCTGGAGTTCTCCTCTCCTCACCCCATCCTGGTTCCTTTTCTCACTCACTGAATTTCTCTCCTCCCATCCTCATCTTTCCTGCCCACCCCAGACCAGTGTTCTCTCAGACTGTTCTTGCGCCAGCCTGCCTTGTAAATCTTCCTGCTAGTCTAAACCATCTCCCTCTAAACTCTGTTTGGTGACAACCTTCCAAAGCCCTGACCCTCACAGAAGAGCCTATCCTCTTAGTCCATTCTTTAGAGGCAGAAGGTTCATTATCCCAACCTTCTGAGTCCCTGCTTTGACAAAGGGTCCTTTTGCTCAATCAAAGAATGCATGAATGCATTAAATAATCCCCAAAGTGGAGTGTTTAAACCTGAAAAGTTAAAGCTTAGTCTTTTTTCCTTTGTGGTTTCAGGGTCCACTGCCTCCAGCAACAGGAGTCTGGCAGGTTGGTATCTAGGGATTTCTATAATAAAGTTCTGATGGCTACACCAGGGTCTGGGAGTGCACAGTGGCTTCTGGAGGGTGCTGGTCTTGGATCTTCTCTCTGCTCAACAGTATGTGACCTGGGAGAAGTTAGTGACCCTAAGTCTCAGCTTTCTCAGCCATACATGTCAGAGTTGTCATTTTGGGATTGTTTGTAGTCATAATGTTTTATCCCTTATCAGAACCTGAGGCTATCCAGAAATGGTTTACAGTAGGGATTGAAATGTCAAGATACAAGGCCAGGAAGGTAATAACAAATGAGAGGGGTTGAGTGGAGTCCATACTGAATGGAGCGTTCTCTGTATTTCCATCCATATCACCCCAGTCCAACAAATGGGCTGCCACACAATTGTTGTTCAGTCACTAAATCGTGTCCAGTTCTTTTTGACCCCATTGATTGCAGCATGCGAGGCTTTCCTGTCCTTCACTTTATTCAAACTCATGTCCATTGAGTTGGCGATGCTATCCAACCACCTCAGTACTCAGGGCCACACTGTAAGCCCCGGGAAAGCTTTGATGAATGAACTCATGAATGACTTACTAAATAATCTCCAGAGTTGTTAAGCCCACAATGTTTCCCAGGCTTTCAAAACCACCTAACTGTGCTTTATAACCATTTCTTTCTTTCCTTCAGAATCCTGGATGGCCATCCTTCTTCTCCTGGTGATAGGCTGGATGCTAGGATAAAATCCTATCCAGACACCCCCAACTCTAGTCCTTAAGCCTTTAGTTCAGTGGCCTGAGGCAAGGGTGGGGTGGAGGAAGATTTAGGAGAAGGCAACTAGTCTGTCCTCTTGTTAGGGACCAAACAGCTTGGGGGTGAAGATGGAATCCATGTGTGACTTAACGTCTGTCTAGTAAGGATCGTGACCACTGAGCCTTGGGCAGGGCTTCCTCATCTCACCTTCCCTTCCCATCTTTAGCTCTCTTCCAAGCGTAGACTTGAACCACTCATTATGGTAAAGGGTGGGTAGAGGGTATAGCTAATAAACAGCAGAGAACTTTCCTACTTTGTTAGACTTTTGTAATCAAAGAATGTGATTTCCCCAAAGTGGAGTGTTTAAACCTGAAAAGTTAAAGCTTAGTCTTTTTTCCTTTGTGGTTTCAGGGTCCACTGCCTCCAGCAACAGGAGTCTGGCAGGTTGGTATCTAGGGATTTCTATAATAAAGTTCTGATGGCTACACCAGGGTCTGGGAGTGCACAGTGGCTTCTGGAGGGTGCTGGTCTTGGATCTTCTCTCTGCTCAACAGTATGTGACCTGGGAGAAGTTAGTGACCCTAAGTCTCAGCTTTCTCAGCCATACATGTCAGAGTTGTCATTTTGGGATTGTTTGTAGTCATAATGTTTTATCCCTTATCAGAACCTGAGGCTATCCAGAAATGGTTTACAGTAGGGATTGAAATGTCAAGATACAAGGCCAGGAAGGTAATAACAAATGAGAGGGGTTGAGTGGAGTCCATACTGAATGGAGCGTTCTCTGTATTTCCATCCATATCACCCCAGTCCAACAAATGGGCTGCCACACAATTGTTGTTCAGTCACTAAATCGTGTCCAGTTCTTTTTGACCCCATTGATTGCAGCATGCGAGGCTTTCCTGTCCTTCACTTTATTCAAACTCATGTCCATTGAGTTGGCGATGCTATCCAACCACCTCAGTACTCAGGGCCACACTGTAAGCCCCGGGAAAGCTTTGATGAATGAACTCATGAATGACTTACTAAATAATCTCCAGAGTTGTTAAGCCCACAATGTTTCCCAGGCTTTCAAAACCACCTAACTGTGCTTTATAACCATTTCTTTCTTTCCTTCAGAATCCTGGATGGCCATCCTTCTTCTCCTGGTGATAGGCTGGATGCTAGGATAAAATCCTATCCAGACGCCCCCAACTCTAGTCCTTAAGCCTTTAGTTCAGTGGCCTGAGGCAAGGGTGGGGTGGAGGAAGATTTAGGAGAAGGCAACTAGTCTGTCCTCTTGTTAGGGACCAAACAGCTTGGGGGTGAAGATGGAATCCATGTGTGACTTAACGTCTGTCTAGTAAGGATCGTGACCACTGAGCCTTGGGCAGGGCTTCCTCATCTCACCTTCCCTTCCCATCTTTAGCTCTCTTCCAAGCGTAGACTTGAACCACTCATTATGGTAAAGGGTGGGTAGAGGGTATAGCTAATAAACAGCAGAGAACTTTCCTACTTTGTTAGACTCTTTTTCTGTTATCAGACCACAAAGCTTCGAGGCTTTATGAGGAATGGGTGTGTGTGTGTGTGTGTGTGTGTGTGTGTGTGTGTGTGTGTGTGTGTACATGCGAGAAGTAGCTTTGTTCTCTATGAGTTCCTCGATTTGTAAAATGAAAGAATTAGACCAGATGATCTCTCCTTCAACATGGGGACTCCATGACTCTCAGTCTAGGGTAAGCTGCTGGGTCATGGTCAACTGGTTACAAGTTTCCTTTCTTCAGCAGAATGGGCAAGAGCTATTCAATTTTAGAATTAGGATTAAATGTGTCATTATAATATTATTCTGACCATTATTTCCAATCTCATTAACTCTCTATTCTTAACAGAGGGTGGACACAGGCAAGAGTGTGCTACCATTTATTTATTCAAAAACAGGTTGGGATTGACTATGTTCGGTCTTGGGCATTCAACAGAATGCAAAACACAGACTTTGACCTTATACAGGACAGTTGAGTGCAGAAAGTACCACTGCCTGGTGTGGACCACAAAGCAGGACAGGCTTTAGAAGCTGACAGAGGTGGCACTTTCACAAGACCAGAGGCCCTATGCCTCGTTTTGTTGTTTCATTTTTGAAATACTGATTTTACTGGTATCTGTAATCATTTTAGAAATTAATTTCTTGGGAAAATATGCTGTTCAGTTCAGTTTAGTTCAGTCCCTCAGTGGTGTCTGACTCTTTGCCACCCTATGGACTGCAGCACACTGGGCTTCCCTGTCCTTCACCATCTCCTGGAGCTTGGTCAAACTCATGACCATTGATTCAGTGATGCCATCCAGACACCCCAACTCTAGTCCTTAAGCCTTTAGTTCAGTGGCCTGAGGCAAGGGTGGGGTGGAGGAAGATTTAGGAGAAGGCAACTAGTCTGTCCTCTTGTTAGGGACCAAACAGCTTGGGGGTGAAGATGGAATCCATGTGTGACTTAACGTCTGTCTAGTAAGGATCGTGACCACTGAGCCTTGGGCAGGGCTTCCTCATCTCACCTTCCCTTCCCATCTTTAGCTCTCTTCCAAGCGTAGACTTGAACCACTCATTATGGTAAAGGGTGGGTAGAGGGTATAGCTAATAAACAGCAGAGAACTTTCCTACTTTGTTAGACTCTTTTTCTGTTATCAGACCACAAAGCTTCGAGGCTTTATGAGGAATGGGTGTGTGTGTGTGTGTGTGTGTGTGTGTGTGTGTGTGTGTGTGTGTGTACATGCGAGAAGTAGCTTTGTTCTCTATGAGTTCCTCGATTTGTAAAATGAAAGAATTAGACCAGATGATCTCTCCTTCAACATGGGGACTCCATGACTCTCAGTCTAGGGTAAGCTGCTGGGTCATGGTCAACTGGTTACAAGTTTCCTTTCTTCAGCAGAATGGGCAAGAGCTATTCAATTTTAGAATTAGGATTAAATGTGTCATTATAATATTATTCTGACCATTATTTCCAATCTCATTAACTCTCTATTCTTAACAGAGGGTGGACACAGGCAAGAGTGTGCTACCATTTATTTATTCAAAAACAGGTTGGGATTGACTATGTTCGGTCTTGGGCATTCAACAGAATGCAAAACACAGACTTTGACCTTATACAGGACAGTTGAGTGCAGAAAGTACCACTGCCTGGTGTGGACCACAAAGCAGGACAGGCTTTAGAAGCTGACAGAGGTGGCACTTTCACAAGACCAGAGGCCCTATGCCTCGTTTTGTTGTTTCATTTTTGAAATACTGATTTTACTGGTATCTGTAATCATTTTAGAAATTAATTTCTTGGGAAAATATGCTGTTCAGTTCAGTTTAGTTCAGTCCCTCAGTGGTGTCTGACTCTTTGCCACCCTATGGACTGCAGCACACTGGGCTTCCCTGTCCTTCACCATCTCCTGGAGCTTGGTCAAACTCATGACCATTGATTCAGTGATGCCATCCAACCATCTTGTCCTCTGTCATCCCCTTTTCCTTCTATTTTTCCCAGCAACAGGGTCTTGTAACGTGTTGTTACGAGCAACAAAATTAAACAATCTTAACATTTCATCGGCAAAATCTTTTATTATTTAATGGTTTAACAGCGCCAGAAAAAAATTAAGTCAAATGATCAATCCATATGATTTTTTCATGTACATACAAATCACACATTTATTAAATCAGTACAATTAATTACATTTCATTGGTAATTCATATTCACTTTATGAGTCTGGAATAGGAATCTTTTAAATAACCCTGTTGACAAAGGCCTTAACCCTTGCCCATATTTAAAATATATCCTAGGTGGGATTTCTCCAGTGGTCCAGTGGTTAAGACTGTACTCTCAATGCAGGGCTCCAGGTTTGATCCCTGGTCAGGGAACTAGCTCCCATTCTACAGATAAAAATCCCGTGTGCTGCAACTAAGCAAAACTAAACAGCCAAATAAAAAACATATGTTTAAATAAATAAAAATAAAATATATCCTAGGGAATTCCCTGGTGGTCCAGTGTTTAGGACTTGGGACTTCCACTGCTGAGGGCACAGTTCAATCCCTGGTAGGAGAACTAAGATTCTGCAAGCTGCGCAGGGAGTGAAAAAAAAAAAAAAAAATCCTAAAATATAAAGGAAAAATGTCATTGACTGCATTATGCTTAAATATCTCAAAATAGAATGAAACAGAATGAAGTCAAAAGGAAGCTACTATGTTAAAAATTATGAATATTCTTTCCAATTAGCACCAAAAGTCTTTATTAAAATATAAATGAGGTGGGGGCGCGTTTCAGTGCATTGGCAAGATGGATTCCTTACCCTTCAACCTGATGCCAACCTGAAGCCGAGTCAGAGATTGACCAGGGAGGGACTGTTACGTAACCAGACCAAGCCCTGACCCTGACCAGACAGTGACCCTGGCCATAACCTAACTCCTGGTCACACAGTGACCCTCTGTTTCAGGTAGGAGTACTGATTGGTGGTGAGGAATGGGAGAAGGCTGGGATCCCGGAATAAGATGCGCTGGTTGCCAGTTTCTCAATCCGCGGAGGCCCAAGAAAGCCACATCAGGGCCTGGCGCGCAGCGCTCCGCCCAGAGGCGAGACCAGCCCAGGGCGGCTGCACACAGAAGCGGCGGGGTCGTGCGCAGAGATTTCCCCTGGGCGGCGTGCCCAGCTACAGAGGCTTTTATTAAACTTTAATGGTTTAACAGCGCCAGAAAAAAATTAAGTCAAATGATCAATCCATATGATTTTTTCATGTACATACAAATCACACATTTATTAAATCAGTACAATTAATTACATTTCATTGGTAATTCATATTCACTTTATGAGTCTGGAATAGGAATCTTTTAAATAACCCTGTTGACAAAGGCCTTAACCCTTGCCCATATTTAAAATATATCCTAGGTGGGATTTCTCCAGTGGTCCAGTGGTTAAGACTGTACTCTCAATGCAGGGCTCCAGGTTTGATCCCTGGTCAGGGAACTAGCTCCCATTCTACAGATAAAAATCCCGTGTGCTGCAACTAAGCAAAACTAAACAGCCAAATAAAAAACATATGTTTAAATAAATAAAAATAAAATATATCCTAGGGAATTCCCTGGTGGTCCAGTGTTTAGGACTTGGGACTTCCACTGCTGAGGGCACAGTTCAATCCCTGGTAGGAGAACTAAGATTCTGCAAGCTGCGCAGGGAGTGAAAAAAAAAAAAAAAAATCCTAAAATATAAAGGAAAAATGTCATTGACTGCATTATGCTTAAATATCTCAAAAATAGAATGAAACAAAATGAAGTCAAAAGGAAGCTACTATGTTAAAAATTATGAATATTCTTTCCAATTAGCACCAAAAGTCTTTATTAAAATATAAATGAGGTGGGGGCGCGTTTCAGTGCATTGGCAAGATGGATTCCTTACCCTTCAACCTGATGCCAACCTGAAGCCGAGTCAGAGATTGACCAGGGAGGGACTGTTACGTAACCAGACCAAGCCCTGACCCTGACCAGACAGTGACCCTGGCCATAACCTAACTCCTGGTCACAAAGTGACCCCTCTGTTTCAGGTAGGAGTACTGATTGGTGGTGAGGAATGGGAGAAGGCTGGGATCCCGGAATAAGATGCGCTGGTTGCCAGTTTCTCAATCCGCGGAGGCCCAAGAAAGCCACATCAGGGCCTGGCGCGCAGCGCTCCGCCCAGAGGCGAGACCAGCCCAGGGCGGCTGCACACAGAAGCGGCGGGGTCGTGCGCAGAGATTCGTCCGTTCCCGGCGCCGTGGGCGGCGTGCAGGGGCGGGACACCCGCACGGTCTTACTTCTGATTGGCCGCAGAGGGGCAGAAAGGGGCGGGGCCGGGGCGGTGCGCGCTCTGAGGCGCGCGGCCTGGCGGGTATGTTAACGGCCGTTAGGCGAGCCGAGGGGCCGCACTGCCGTCCGTAACCGACGTGGTAGTAGCGGTTGGTGTTCCGGAGTGAGGGGTTTTGCTGCCCGTTTTCCAGCCCACGTAAGTCCTCCTCCCTCCCGGGCCTTCGTCGGACTGACAAACCCCGTGTCCCACTTGGAGAGCCCAGCAGAGCCCCCAGCACTGTCGACCTGCCTCTTTAGGCGGGGCGCGGGCGAGCGAGGAGCATGCGCAGAGCGGCTGCGCGGTCCGCCTCGGATCTCACGCCCCGGCTCTCCGAAATAACGCCTCCTGCCCTCGGCGCCTTGCTCTCTCCCGGGCCCTCATTCCGCAGCCGTTGCGGGACCTCTGTGAGGTACAGAGCGGGTGCCGGCCGCCAAGGCATGGCGGGAGGGAAGGTCCCTGCCCTCTAGGGGCGCGCAGCCGTCCGGCGGTGGCGGTCCGGCCAGCCCTCGGCAGCGCTGGGTGGAGGAGGACCGAGTGCGGAACCCCGGGCAGCCGCGGGTCTCAGCGGGCGGGGAGCCCTCCCGAGGAAGCCAAGTTCGAGCCGAGATGTGGAGCCACGCATAGAGAAGGAAGGTCGCGGGAAAGAACGCTCCCGAAGGCGCGAGGCTGGAGTTTTCTGAGCCGGCACGGTTTTGCCCCCCGCGGGCTATTTTAACGGTGTCTGGAGACGATCAGGGTTCTTACTACTCGGGGATTGCTCCTGGCCTGTGGTGGGTGGGGGTCGGGGGGACTGATGACCAGCTTGCAGGACAGCTCCGCATCCAAGACTTGCCGACCCCCGGGTCAGGGGTACCGAGATGGAGGATGCCTGCTCTGGACGGGGAGGCGCTGGTTCTCTGGGTGCCCGGAAAGTGTGTGAACGCTTCTTTATGCAAGAGAGGGTGTTCAGCACCGTAGACGGAGGTTCAGAACCTGTTTGTCCTCTGCAGCACTCTACTTGCACCGCATGGCACAGGGCCAGGCCAACAGGCTCTCAATCAGTTTTGGTGGATGAATTGAATCCTGTGTGCTTGGGAGGGAGGAGTGGGAGAACCCTGCTTCAGTACTTGCCCGTGGGCCTTGGCTGTTTTCTAGCGACCTGAGGGTCTGTTTTAAAGTGATCTGATGGCATGGTGTGTTTCGGGACTTGTTCTTTGTAAAAGCAACATCTTGGCAAGGATTTGGCTTCTCTCTCCAGGTCTGGTCCGATGACTGATCAAGGCGATGGGAATAGTGTAATGGTGTGAGATTCTTAGGGTGGCTGTGTCAGCTGACTGTGTGTCCCTTCAAGTCCTCTCCTGTTTTGCACAGCTGCCAAGTGTGTTCCCCACTGAGATGATGATGATTCAAAGGAGAAACACGTGCAACAGTCAGACTCTAGTTCTTGGATAGCAGCTTGGGAAACAGAGCCTGGTGGTGACCAGTGGCAAAGTGAAGACGTTATAGGAGCTGCCCTGCTCCTAGGTGCTTTGGGACAGGCAGCTCTGGCTGAGTCTGAGGCAGAAACTCTAACTTGTGGTGCCTTAGGAACCACCGCTTTGGTTTGATATGAGTATTAGACATGGGATATGATTCTATAGCCTCTTTAGCTCAGTGCTCGATGGGTAGTAAGGCGTACCTCAAGAGGTATGGTGGGTAGGGTTCCAGACCACCGAAATAGTCACACAATCTTTTTTGGTTTCTCAGTGCATATAGTTATGTTTGCACTTCACTGTAGTCTATTAAGTACAAAATAGCATAATGTCTTTTAAAAATTTATGTTTCTTTATTTAAAAAATGCTTTATTGCTAAAATGCTAACCATCGTCTGAACCTTCAGTGATTTGTAATATTCTTGCTAGTTCATCCATAGAGGATTCTGCCTTGATGTGTAATGGTTGATGACCAGATGAGGTGATGGTTGCTGAATGTCAGGAAGACTTTGGCAATTTCTTAAAATAAGACAACAGTGAAGTTAGATAGACTTCTTTCACAAACAATTTTTCTGTAACATGCAAAGCTGTTTGATGGTATTTTCCCCATAGTGGAACTTCTTTTAAAACTAGAATCAATCCTCTCATGCTGTTTTATCAGCTACATTTATGTAATATTCTAAATCCTTTGTTGTCATTTCGACAGTCTTGATGCCACTACTTCACTGGAAGCAGTTCCATTTTAAACCACTTTCCACATCCATAGGAAACAACTCTTCGTCTTTTAAAGTTTTATTGTGCGATTGCTGCAGTTCAGTCACGTCTTCAGGCTCCACTTCTAACTTTAGTCCTCTTGCCATTCCCACCACACCGGCAGTTACAGGAGTAACGTCAAAGATTACTAGTCACAGATCACCATGATGGATGTGATAATGATGAAAAGGCTTGGAATATTGCAAGAATCACCAAAATGTGACACAGATACAAAGTGAGCAATTGCTGTAAGAAAAGATGGCACCCACAGACTTGCTCGGCACAAGAGTGCCACAAATCTTCCATTTGTAAAAAAGGCAACCTGTGAAGTTTAGTAAAGTGAAGTACAAATAGAATTTATGCTTGTTCTTTTTTGGCCACTTCTATTGATCTTTCATTTATTTATCTTTGTGCTTTGGCCTGTGTGGGCCTCTCATCGCAGTGGCCTCTCTCACTGCAGAGCACCGGCTCTGGGCACATGCGCCCCAGAACACCGGCCCAGTAGTTGGACACATGGGTCCAGCCACTCCGCGGCACGTGGGATCTTCCCAGGCCAGGGATCGAACTGGCGCCCCTTGCACTGCAAGGCGGTGTCTTTACCCACTGGACCACCAGGGAAGCCCCAGAATTTATGCTTGTTCTTAATACATGTTAAATTTGTTGAATGAATTGTCCCGTAGTTTAAATGGCTTTGAAAATAGAAATTATCAGTGTTGGGTGCTTTTTTTCCTATGTGCTTGCATTTATTTCTACCTCTCTTGGCTGTCTAATTGGTTATTTGTATTAGTTCTCATACATTCATTTCTCTCAAAGTCAGTCTGTCTCAAATGTCTCTAAAAATTTCCACCAGTAGCCCATCTACTTGTAAACCTAATTAAGAAGTTAAGAATTTATTCTGTTTTGTTTTATCCTTCTGGGAAGTGTCTTTTTTTTTTTTTTTTTGAGATGTAATTCAGATATCATAAATTCAATGTTAATGTGTGTGCAGTTCAGAGATTTTAGTATATTCACAAGCTAGCACAGCCATCATCAGTGTCTAATCTCAACATTTTGGTCTCCCTAGTTAGAAACTCCATACCATTAGCAATTACTCCCCATTTCCCCTGCTCCCCACCTTCCTCTTAGTCTCTGGCAACCATTCATCTACTATCTCTATGGATTTGCCAGTTCTGGACATTTCATATAAATGGATTCATGCAGTATATAGCCTCTGTGTTTGTTCTGCTTTACTTGGTATAATTTCTAGTGTTCATCTATGTTGTAGCAGGTATCAGTACTTCATTCCTTTTTGCTGCCTAATATTTCATTGTATGACTATGCCGCATTTTATTTATCTATCAGCTAATGGACATTTGAGTTCTTTCAGTTTTTGGCTACTTTATAATATTGCTAAGATTCACGTACAAGATTTTGTGTTGATATAACGTTTTTATTTCTCTTGAATATATCTAGGAGTGAAGCTACTAAGCCTTAGGGTAAATCCACATTTCACAGAGAGTTCGTCATCCCATTTTCAACTCCTCTAAATTTGGAAAGGTTTCAGAATTTAATGGACTTACCTTTTGTTATATTTTAAGGAAGAGGATGAAAAAAAATGGGTTTTGTTATTGACTGTTTGGTATCACTAGTAGGTAGATCATCCTTCTGTGTCACCAATAATACTACTGAATAATACTAGCCATAAATGGAAGCTTTTTAAAAAAAATACTTATTTTACTTTGTTTATTTGGCTGCCTCAGATCTTAGTTGTATCATGTGGAATCTACTTCCCCTACCAGGAATTAAACTCAGGCCCCCTGCATTGGGAGTGTGGCATCTTAGCCACGGGACCACCAGGGAAATCCCAGATGGAAGCTTTTTTAACTGAACAAAGTTTCTCTTACCCAGTATGTGGAGACCTGGGATTTCAGGAGATTGTACAGTTTCTGTTGTAGATGCAGTGAATTAAGAGTTTGGGTTGTTGTTACTAAAAGAAAACTATAGAGGTCAGTAAAGCACATTAGAGAGAAAGTACCACATAGCTTTTTTTTTTGCTCCAAAGTTAAATTTCACCTCTAAGAATTGTGTTCTGTGGCTAAGGTTTGACCTAAACTCTTTTGGAGCTCATAAACTCAAAGTTTCTAGAGTTATACTTTCTTTTCCAGGGACTGTACTCTGTCACTTTTTATTAACATAAACTTGTAATATGCCAAGTATAATAAATGTGTCAGACACTGTTGAGAGTTCATTCTAAATGGATTAGAATGAATTGTGTTCTGTCTTTAACCTCATTTTCTTTTAAATTTTGGCTTCTCTTTATTGATTTTTTATTTATTTATTTTTCATCCATCTTAATTCTTTGGCCTGTTTGGCTTCCCATTGCAATGGCCTCTCTCGCTGCAGAGCACGGGCTCTGGGTGCATGCACACCAGAGCGCTGGCTTGCAATTGAACACACCGGTCCAGCCACTCCGCGGCATGTGGGATCCTCCCGGGCCCCTTGCACTGCAAGGTGGACTCTTTACCCACTGGACCACCAGGGAAGCCCTAACCTCCTTTTTATAGGAGGGAGGTGAGGCACAAAGATATTAAGAAATTTGCCCAAGGTTACACAGCTATTACATTGCTCATTCGTTTTCCAGTTGCTCAGTTGTGTCTAACTCATTGTGACTCCATGGACTACAGCATACCAGGCTTCCCTGTCCTTTACTGTCTCCCAGACCCTGCTTAAACTCCTATCCATTGAGTTGCTGATGACATCTAGCCACTTCATTCTGTTGCCTTCTTCTCCTCCTGCCCTCAATTCTTCCTAGCCTCGGGTCTTTTCTGTTGAGTCAGCTCATGTCTGGCTTCGAAGTGTCTGATGGAGAGTCAATTCTCTCTGAACCACTTCTCTTACTCTGTGTTTCCTCTCAAGTAATGTACATATACAGGATGGTATATGCTATTATTAGTTACAATTAGTTAAAGCTTTTTTAACTGAACAAAGTTTCTCTTACCCAGTATGTGGAGACCTGGGATTTCAGGAGATTGTACAGTTTCTGTTGTAGATGCAGTGAATTAAGAGTTTGGGTTGTTGTTACTAAAAGAAAACTATAGAGGTCAGTAAAGCACATTAGAGAGAAAGTACCACATAGCTTTTTTTTTTGCTCCAAAGTTAAATTTCACCTCTAAGAATTGTGTTCTGTGGCTAAGGTTTGACCTAAACTCTTTTGGAGCTCATAAACTCAAAGTTTCTAGAGTTATACTTTCTTTTCCAGGGACTGTACTCTGTCACTTTTTATTAACATAAACTTGTAATATGCCAAGTATAATAAATGTGTCAGACACTGTTGAGAGTTCATTCTAAATGGATTAGAATGAATTGTGTTCTGTCTTTAACCTCATTTTCTTTTAAATTTTGGCTTCTCTTTATTGATTTTTTATTTATTTATTTTTCATCCATCTTAATTCTTTGGCCTGTTTGGCTTCCCATTGCAATGGCCTCTCTCGCTGCAGAGCACGGGCTCTGGGTGCATGCACACCAGAGCGCTGGCTTGCAATTGAACACACCGGTCCAGCCACTCCGCGGCATGTGGGATCCTCCCGGGCCCCTTGCACTGCAAGGTGGACTCTTTACCCACTGGACCACCAGGGAAGCCCTAACCTCCTTTTTATAGGAGGGAGGTGAGGCACAAAGATATTAAGAAATTTGCCCAAGGTTACACAGCTATTACATTGCTCATTCGTTTTCCAGTTGCTCAGTTGTGTCTAACTCATTGTGACTCCATGGACTACAGCATACCAGGCTTCCCTGTCCTTTACTGTCTCCCAGACCCTGCTTAAACTCCTATCCATTGAGTTGCTGATGACATCTAGCCACTTCATTCTGTTGCCTTCTTCTCCTCCTGCCCTCAATTCTTCCTAGCCTCGGGGTCTTTTCTGTTGAGTCAGCTCATGTCTGGCTTCAAATCTGAAGTGTCTGATGGAGAGTCAATTCTCTCTGAACCACTTCTCTTACTCTGTGTTTCCTCTCAAGTAATGTACATATACAGGATGGTATATGCTATTATTAGTTACAATTAGTTAAAGCTTTTTGTTTATACAGGTAGTAATCAGACTTCTACTGAATTCTCAGATGCTTCCATTAGAATAAATACAGATTTTTTAAGTAATGGGGAAATGGGAAGAAAATCTCATGTTCCCAGCTAAGGATTGGGGTTCAACTTATGACCAAGAATTCTGTCCATTGTTATATATCATATGACTAGCTTTCATTACTGGAGGAATCGGGAATTCACTTTATGTTAATCATAATTGAAGTTATGATACTTTTCTGTTGTTTTGGGTACTTCATTTTTTTTCTTACCTCACTCTTCCATCCTGCTCCAATGGGTAAGAAGATCTTTGGCAATGATAATTAAAATAACATTTTTATTTTTTGCAACAATCAGAGGGGTTCTAGACCTTATAGGATCAGTACTGGAAATCTCTGTTTGGTTCTAGAGATTCCCAATACTGATTTCTTTTTCTTTTTTTTTTTTTTTCCTTCTTGGCTTTGGGAGAAGTAGAGTGAAATATTGGGAGCTGCTTTGCCTTAAAAAAATATCCTCAGAAGTAAACATGTGGAAGAATCCTTGAATACTCTGTGTTTTTTTAAAAAAAAAAATTTTTATTTTACTTTTAACGTTTACAGAGTCTTGTTGTTTACAGACATGTATGTTCCCAGATTAGTCATATGTATATCCTCCCCGCATCCCACCCCTCCAGACTACTCTGTATTTTGACAGTTTCAACCAAGTGGGAATAAGTTACAGGGAATTAAAAGATAGTGGAGAGATCTCACTGGTTCCTTCATTCTACAGCTGACTCAAATAACTGTGTTCATGGCCATGCAGGAGAAGTACACAAGTGAGAGGATCTCTCATGCCACTTCACCAGGTGAGTAGTCAAAGTTCTCTTGATTAAACTCTGACCTTTGTTCTGTTATTTTATAACAGAAATTTCCTTAAAAGGAAATACTGAACAGACAAGCATTCACTGATACACTGGTACTAAAAGAACAAAATGACATAGGGCTACATTGAACAGAAAAGGTCTGTCTGAGAGAACAACTATTTTCCTCAAGTAATTTGCTTTACATATAAAAAGGATGGTATATGCTATTATTAGTTACAATTAGTTAAAGCTTTTTGTTTATACAGGTAGTAATCAGACTTCTACTGAATTCTCAGATGCTTCCATTAGAATAAATACAGATTTTTTAAGTAATGGGGAAATGGGAAGAAAATCTCATGTTCCCAGCTAAGGATTGGGGTTCAACTTATGACCAAGAATTCTGTCCATTGTTATATATCATATGACTAGCTTTCATTACTGGAGGAATCGGGAATTCACTTTATGTTAATCATAATTGAAGTTATGATACTTTTCTGTTGTTTTGGGTACTTCATTTTTTTTCTTACCTCACTCTTCCATCCTGCTCCAATGGGTAAGAAGATCTTTGGCAATGATAATTAAAATAACATTTTTATTTTTTGCAACAATCAGAGGGGTTCTAGACCTTATAGGATCAGTACTGGAAATCTCTGTTTGGTTCTAGAGATTCCCAATACTGATTTCTTTTTCTTTTTTTTTTTTTTTCCTTCTTGGCTTTGGGAGAAGTAGAGTGAAATATTGGGAGCTGCTTTGCCTTAAAAAAATATCCTCAGAAGTAAACATGTGGAAGAATCCTTGAATACTCTGTTTTTTAAAAAAAAAAAATTTTTATTTTACTTTTAACGTTTACAGAGTCTTGTTGTTTACAGACATGTATGTTCCCAGATTAGTCATATGTATATCCTCCCCGCATCCCACCCCTCCAGACTACTCTGTATTTTGACAGTTTCAACCAAGTGGGAATAAGTTACAGGGAATTAAAAGATAGTGGAGAGATCTCACTGGTTCCTTCATTCTACAGCTGACTCAAATAACTGTGTTCATGGCCATGCAGGAGAAGTACACAAGTGAGAGGATCTCTCATGCCACTTCACCAGGTGAGTAGTCAAAGTTCTCTTGATTAAACTCTGACCTTTGTTCTGTTATTTTATAACAGAAATTTCCTTAAAAGGAAATACTGAACAGACAAGCATTCACTGATACACTGGTACTAAAAGAACAAAAATGACATAGGGCTACATTGAACAGAAAATAGGTCTGTCTGAGAGAACAACTATTTATCTCTGGTCCTACATGGCTTCCAACAAGACCACGTGATTGATTGTGAAGTGGGGGGGTCACATAAAGGATTGGAACAAAATGACTTTGGAACATAGTTCATTTGAAATCAGAAAAACACAGCATTAATTACTGTGTTCTGTGTTGTCTTTGTAGTCCTGTGGGTGGGTCAGTCATCTGCCAGCCCACAAAGATTGGAATTCTTCTTGGATGCCAGCAATATCACTTGTGTTGTTACTAGAGACTCAGGCATTTATCTCTAGAATGGATTTACAGGACTTTGAAAGCTCAGTAAATAGCCTAAGTTCACACTCAATAGACAACATTAAGTAGATATGGTATATTCAAATAGGAAGTACCATTTTAAAAAAATAAGTTGCATTTATGAAGGAGTACATTTATGGAACTAATGGTATGTTTTCTTTAACTTTAAAAATCCCACAATGCCTTATAACAGACATTTTGGTAGATTCGTTATTTTCTTCTAGGCATACAACCTTGTACATAGTAAGCACTTTGAAAAGCATTTGTTGAATCAATTCAGGATTCACTCCGTAAATATTGAACATCTGCTATGCACTGCCTTAGGACTAAATGTACAATTTTTTGTGCTAACTATGTACAGTGCAAGTTTTTGAAATGTAGCAGTTCCTATCACAGCTCACTACTTTTCTGATGGCTTTGTTTTCAGTAGTTTCTCATTTGATCAATAATAGTCTTGATATTTGATAAGGATGCTGCTGATAGGACATGTGACATAATACAAAAACATTTTCAGCTTTCAAACTTGAAATAATCACAAGTTTTTATAACTATACCAAAACATTTTTGTTTTAGCAAATATTTCTTTTAGAACTGATGTATGGCATGGGTGAATAGAAAGGTGGTAGAAGTGGAGAAGAAGATGAGTAGTAGTAACAGAGGGTGATTTCCAGTATGAGGCCCTCAACACTGGCTGATCTTGTGCTGATCAGAGGCTCTAATTTTTGGCTGTGTTTTCTATTAAAAATAGTTGTAGATTACTGTGTATATATAGGTTCTTTCAAATTAGGCAGTCCCCTGAGGTCCAGAGACTAAAAGGAGTTCTTGGGGAAAGTGAGGGTGTCTTCAGTAGAAAGCAAAGGCAAGAATAGCAAGAAAAGAAGCAGAAGTAGAAGACAGTAGGAGTAGGTTCAAGAGGTGGGAGAGGCACTAAATTCAAATATCATTTGCCTCCCGCTAGATCATAGAGTCTGTAGAACTGTATTTTCTCATTTCAGCTCAGATTCTGGCACTTTAAATGGATAAGTAGCTGCCATCACTTGTTTGTTTACATGGATCATCAGATAAAATTTAGAAAAATTATGGTGGTTTTTAAAAACTAATTTGAATTAAACTCTTAACATGTTAGTAAATTGTTTATTGAAGAATTCCTGTCTACCAGCCCTCAAACAGCAAACTGACAAAGACAAATAAATTTCATCAGTCTTGTTTCATCTTACCTGCTCAGAAATTTTAGTAGTTTCTTTGCATTGTCACCAAAACTTTTTGGATTAACTTGTAAGATTCACCTTGATCTGGATTCACCCTGCCCAGGATACCCTGATTCTTTCAAGCAGTGATTTTTCAACAGGACACTGGATTGCCTGTTACCGTGCAGAGCATTTGGAAACATAATGGGTATTTTCAGGTTTCACAATGATGGTGGGATGGGGTGAGGTCTGTTACTGGCGTCAAGGGAATGGAGAGAAAGTAGAGATGCTTACCATCCTGTAGTATATAGACTATACGTTGAAGAATTGTCAGATCCAGAATGCTAGAAGCACCTGTTGAGAAGCCCTGTAAGAGGAAAGAATGTGGGTATTGGAATCAGAACAACCTGGGTTCAGATCTCAGCTCTGTCCTCTAAAATGGGGGGTTATCATACTTTTCACTAAGTAGGTAGACAAGATCGTGTTTGTAAAGTGCCCTGGCTTTTGGATTTCAAAAAATGGAACCACTGTTAACTATTACTGTCTCAGTACCCCTGGATCCTTGGTAGGTCCTTCTTGTGTCTGAACATTCTCACCTCTTACGCTATGTCCATTTAAAACCAACCAATTCAGGGACTTCCCTGGTGGTCCAGTAGTTGAGAATCTGCCTTGTAGTGCAGGGGACATGGGTTTGATCCCTGGTTTGGGAACTGAGGTTCCACATACCTTGGAACACTAAGCCCGTGTGCCACAGTTGCTGCGCCTGAGTACCTAGAGCCCGTGCTCTAAGAGAACCCACTGCAAAGAGAAGCCTGGGCACCACAGCTATAGAGTAGCCCCCACTTGCCACAACTAGAGACAGCTCACCTGCAGTGATGAAGAGCCCTCATACCACAACAAAGACCCAGAGCAGCCATGAATGAATGAATGAATAATTTTTTAAAACACCATTTAAAAAGCTAAAATTAACTAATTCAGAGTAGCTGAAATAGGCATGGGAGAAAGAAAGGTGTAGCTATTCTCTCACCGGTTTAAGTGATTTTTTAAAAAAGTTTTCTGAAATTAAGTGAGCTGGTTCACACTAACAGTGGAAATGCCACTTGTTTCAGGTTCCAGTGTGATTCAGAAGGGCAGTTCCCTGGGAACTGAATGGCAGACCCCAGTTATCTCAGAGGCCTTTCGGAGCCGCTTCAGCCGCTGTTCAAGTGTAGCCGACAGTGGGGACACAGCCATTGGCACGTCATGCTCAGACATTGCAGAAGGTAAGTTTGGATTAATGGTTTGATTACCAAATGTGTTGTCATTTTCAAATTGTATTCCATGTGTATTGTCATTTCCAGAATATTCATAAGTCAATTCATTCAGTCAAAGAGTCTGCTTGAGGGCTTCTGTGGTGATCCAGTGGGTAAAGAGTCTTCCTTGCAGTGCAAGGGGCGCCGGTTCAATCCCTGGCTCGGGAAGGTCCCATGTGCTATGGAGCGGCTGGACTGGTGTGTCCAATTACCGAGCCGGAGCTCTGGAGCACATGGGCCCAGAGCCAGTGCTCTGTGACAACAGAGGCCACTGCAATGGGAGGCCCACACAGGCCAAAGAACAAAGATGGATGGAAAATAAAAAACGAATAGAAAACCAATTAAAAAAAGGCCAAAATTTTAAAAAATTAAAAATAAAAATCTGCTTGATTCTTCTTAGGCTGTGCTCCTCACAGCGGTCCCTTCCTCTCAACTTCTGATTTCTCCTGTCTGAAACAGCTTCCTAGTAGGTTTCCTGCCATCAGGTCTTTCCCTCTCCTGCCAGATTAATCTTTTTAAAATCCTGATTTTCAAAATCATAGTTTCCCTTTGCTGCAAATCCTCAAGGTTTGTTGCTTGGAGGAAAAAGATCAGAGTCTTCAATTCTGTGATCTGTCTCTATCCCATTCAAACATACTTCTTTTTAAAAAATAATTTTATTTATTTTTGGCTGTGCTGAGTCTTCGTTGCTGTGTGGGCTTTTCTCTAGTTTTGGTGCACTGGCTTATAAAATACATTATGATGAATACTGTGCTAATTTTTTTCTACATTTTTTTCATTAATAGCATTAAGAACTCTATGAACTGTTTTGCTTTTTTTTTTTTAGCTCTGGGTCTTAGTTGTGGCACTCGGGATCTTTAGTTGTGGCATGCAAGATCTAGTTCCCTGGGCTTCGCCTGGTGGTCCAGTGGGTAGGGACACGCCTTGCAGTGCAAAGGCCACCGGTTCGATCCCTGGCCTGGGAAGATACCACGTGCAGTGGAGAGGCTGGACCCATGTGTCCAATTACCAAACCGGAGCTCTGGAGCGCATGCGCCCAGAGCCGGTGCTCTGCGACAACAGAGGCCACCGCGATGGGAGGTCCACAGGAGCCAAAGAACAAAGATGGATGAAGATAGAGAAATGAAAGACCAACAGAAGTGGCCCGCCCATCCCCCTCCCTCACGACACCACCCCCAAAAGGTAAATAAATAAAAATTTAAAAAAAAAAAAAGATCTAGTTCCCTGACCAGGAATCGGCCCCCAGCCCACTTGCATTGGGAGTATAGAGTCTTATCCACTGAATCACCAGAAAAGTTCCAAGAGATACTTTATTTACAGTCTGCAAATGAGAAAGCTGAATTTCAAAATGATTGAGTTGATTAAAGTCACAGAACTAAGTATCTTGGTTCTTTATCAAGATGTCATACCCACTTGGATGACTGTAATTAAAAGATAGTAGATGTTGGTGGGAATGGAGAGAAACTAGAACCTTTGTACATTGCTGATAAGAATGGAGATTGCAACAGCTGCTTTGGAAAGCAGTTTGGCACTTCCTTAAAAGGTTAAACATAGTTACCTTATGACTCAATAAATCTACTCCTGACTGTATATACGTAAGAGAAGATGAAAACATACATCCATGCATAAACTTGTACACAAATGTTCATAGCAGCATTGGTTAATAATACCCGGTGTCTATCAGTTAACAAATACCAGTGAGGAAAATGTGGTGTATCGATACTATACAATACTATGGAGTAATAAAAAGAAAGGAAGTACAAATGGAAGTCTGGAAGTGAAGTCGCTTAGTCATGTCTGACTCTGCAACCCATCGATGAGCCATGGAATTCTCCAGGCAAGAGTAATGGAGTGGGTAGCCTTTCCCCTCTCCAGGGGATCTTCCTTGTCCAGGGACCAAACCCAGGTCTCCCTCACTGCAGGCAGATTCTTTGCCATCTGAGCCCCAGGGGGTCCACGAACTGGATGAACTTTAAAAACATATATGCTAAGTTAAAAAAAGCCAGACACAAAAGCTCGCATATTATATGATTCCATTTATATGAAATGTCCAAAATAGGCCAGTCTATATGGAGACAGAAAGTAGATTTAGTGGTTGCCTAAGGCTGTGGAAGTTAAACACAGCATGCCTGCTAGAGGGTAAAATCTTTTGGGGGTGATGAAAATGTTCTAAATTTGAATGTGGTGATAGTCACATAATTCTGTTAAAAATCATTGTGTGTTTCAAGTGGGTGAAAATTGTATGTGAACTATATCTCAGTGAAACTGTTTTTAAAAAGTAGAAATGTTTGGGAAAAAATTCTTCTATTTTGATGAATAAAATACTAGTACTGAGTACTGGCTCCTGGGCACCTGACATTTGATTTTCTTTTTTTTTTTTTTAAGATTTATTTATTTGTATTTTTTGGCTGTGGTGGGTCTCTGTTGTGCGTGAGCTTTCTCTAGTTTTGGCAAGCGGTGGCTAGTTTCTAGTTGCAGTGACACCACCACAACAACTTCTCTTGTTGTGGAGCATGGGCTTAAGTAGGTTGAGGCTTTTGGGCTTAGCATTTGTGGCTCACTGACTCTAGAGTATTGGCTCAGTAATTGTGGCGCATAGGCTTAGTTGTTCCAAGATGTGGGATCTTCCCAGACCAGGGACCGAACCTGTGTCCCCTGTATTGCAAAGCAGATTGTTAACCACTGGCCCACTATGGGAAGCCCATGACATTTGATTTTATCGTTTGATAGCTGTAGTATATCAGCACAGTGTCAATAAATACTGAGTAAATGGAATCATAGATTTTAAGGTGAACAGGACTTTAAGAATCTCTTAATCTAGTTCTTTCTTCAAATAAATAGCAAAATTTCCACTCAAGGTTAAGTAGCTTGCCTAATGTCACACAACTAATTATCCGATTCAGGTTTCCCACTTATAGTATTCTTTCCATCATTTGAGTAATCAAAAGTGTTATTGTCAGTGTACTTGTGACTTGTTAAGGTTTTGTCTACTACATGGGCAATCATGAGACCTTTTTCATTTTGACTAAATAATAGGACTTTTAAAACTCAAACAATGGTCTGGATTCTCCCCCCAGTTGAATTGACTGGCTGTATCTCATTCAGTCAAATTGTTACACAGATTGTATGTAACTCTGCGTGGTTTTTATATCTTTAGGGAAATGTATTTCCTTTGTAGTGCATTCTTTATATTTTAATTCTGTAAAATTTTAATTTTTTTTCGTGTAAGTTGTGCAGTCTTATTTCACCAACTGGGAATCAAACCTGGGTCCCCAGAAGTGAAAGCTCAGGATCCTAACCACTGGACCACCAGGGAATTGCCAGTCCTTCGTTCTTTTTAAAATTGTAGTTGTCTTGACATGGTAGCGAAAGCCATTGGTCTACAAGTTTCTTTTAAAAGGATCTGAGGTTTATTTTCTGCCATGTTATATACTGTGGCCTTAGTCTTATTTCTTGCTCATTTTGTTCATCACTGTATCTTGGTTTATTTGGAGCCAATTGACAAGAACATTTATGACTGGTATCAAATATAGATCTTTGGGGTTTTTTTCCCATTTTAAAATGTTTTTATTTTATATTGGAATATAGTTGATTTACAATGTTGTGTTAGTTTCAGGTGTACAGCAAAGTAATTCAATTATATACATACATATATCTATTCTTTTTCAAATTTGTTTCCCATTTAGATTATTACAAAATACTGAGTAGAGATCCCTATGCTATAGGGATCCTTGTTGATTATAGTAGTATGTTAATCCCCACATCTTAATTTATCCCTCCCCTTCTGCTTTACCCTTTTGTAACCATAAATTCATTCTCTAAGTCTGCGAGTCTGTCTTTTGTAAAAAGTTTGTTTGTATCATTTTTATAGATTCCATATGTAAGTGGTATCATATGATATTTGTCTGACTCAGTATGATAATCTCTAGGTCCATCCATATTACTGCAAATGGTATTATTTCATTTTTCTTTTCTTCTTATGGTTAAGTAATATTCCATTGTATATATGTACCACATCTTTATTTGTTGGTGGACATTTAGGGTTTTTTTGTTTAGTTTTGTTTTTCCTGACCATAACCATGCAACTTGTAGGATCTTAGTTCCCTAAGGATTGAACCCAGGCACTCTGCAGTGAAAGCGTGGAGTCCTAACCACTGCACTGGCAGGGAATTCTCCATTTAGGCTTTTGATTCTATCCTTCACTAAGGTGCTTTACCTTTAAGATTCTCAAGGGACAGGGTAGAGGTAAATACCGGAGAGCCCAGAAGTCTCAGCTTTTTGATAAGGACTGAAATCATCACTGGCCTAATTCAGACTACCATACTTCATAAACCAGTAAGGGATATAGACAGAGGTGATCAAAATTAAGCAGTAGTTAAGTCTACCCCTTCCTAAGACAGGAGGGTTTCTAGAAAGAATGAAACTGCTTTTGGTGGGGGGTGAGGGTTAAGGGGCAGGGGAATATTGAGGAAAAGAGATTTAGAAATATATCCTTAAAGCGGCAAAACCCAATGATTTGGTGAATTGTAAACTTTTATAAGTAAATATCACATATCTCATGGACTAAATTTGTACAGCCTTTGCAAATTATAGAAGACAGTGGCCTTTTTGAAAATGTGTTGGTATTTTGTTTAAGAATGCTCTAAAACAAATCAGACTTTAAATTTAATGTGACATTAAGTTTAATGTAACAAACCCAGTAGGTAAATGACAAAGACCTCATTTTATCATCCATAGATGGACCACACTCACCAGCGAATTAGAGAAACAATATTCTCTTGGGCAGTCGGTACCTTTCTCTTTTTTTTTTGGCCACTTCTATTGGTCTTTTATCTATTTTCATTCATCTTTGTTCTTTGGCCTGTGTGGGCCTCCCGTCGTAGTGACCTCTCTGTCGCTGCAGAGCACCGGCTGTGGGTACATGCATGCCAGACGTCCGGCTCCGTAGTTGGACACATTGGTCCAGCCGCTCTGCGGCACGTGGCATATTCCCAGGCCAGAAATGGAGCTGGTGCCCCTTGCACTGCAAGGCGGTGTTCTTACCCACTGGACCACCAGGGAAGCCCAGTACCTTTTTCTTATGTTTTGATGTTACTGCTTTGGGAATTATGGGCTCAAAACTGAATTTGGTGAGTCTGGGAAGAGAGAGAGGTGCAGTAGATGGATTGTCAGGAGGTGTTGCTGAGCTCAGCGTAGTAGCAGCCCTCATAATCACAATCTTACGGTCTTCTGTTCCATAGTTATATTTTGAGAGTGTGGGGGCCCTTGGTAAGAGTGGATATTATAGTGTCATTATTGAGGATTTCAGGTGGAGAGCTTACTTGTCTTAGAAGTCTTCATCACCACTAGTCCACCTTAACCCTGTTGACTAATTCTGTATTTAAGTTTTGGGACATGGGCTTCCCTGGTGGTCCAGTGGGTAAGGACACCGCCTTGCAGTGCCTGGGGCGCCGGTTCAATCCTTGGCCTGGGAAGGTCCGCCATTGGCATGTGATAGACAGAGGTGACAAAATTAAGCAGTAGTTAAGTCTACCCTGTCCTAAGACAGGAGGGTTTCTAGAAAGAATGAAACTGCTTTTGGTGGGGGGTGAGGGTTAAGGGGCAGGGGAATATTGAGGAAAAGAGATTTAGAAATATATCCTTAAAGCGGCAAAACCCAATGATTTGGTGAATTGTAAACTTTTATAAGTAAATATCACATATCTCATGGACTAAATTTGTACAGCCTTTGCAAATTATAGAAGACAGTGGCCTTTTTGAAAATGTGTTGGTATTTTGTTTAAGAATGCTCTAAAACAAATCAGACTTTAAATTTAATGTGACATTAAGTTTAATGTAACAAACCCAGTAGGTAAATGACAAAGACCTCATTTTATCATCCATAGATGGACCACACTCACCAGCGAATTAGAGAAACAATATTCTCTTGGGCAGTCGGTACCTTTCTCTTTTTTTTTTGGCCACTTCTATTGGTCTTTTATCTATTTTCATTCATCTTTGTTCTTTGGCCTGTGTGGGCCTCCCGTCGTAGTGACCTCTCTGTCGCTGCAGAGCACCGGCTGTGGGTACATGCATGCCAGACGTCCGGCTCCGTAGTTGGACACATTGGTCCAGCCGCTCTGCGGCACGTGGCATATTCCCAGGCCAGAAATGGAGCTGGTGCCCCTTGCACTGCAAGGCGGTGTTCTTACCCACTGGACCACCAGGGAAGCCCAGTACCTTTTTCTTATGTTTTGATGTTACTGCTTTGGGAATTATGGGCTCAAAACTGAATTTGGTGAGTCTGGGAAGAGAGAGAGAGGTGCAGTAGATGGATTGTCAGGAGGTGTTGCTGAGCTCAGCGTAGTAGCAGCCCTCATAATCACAATCTTACGGTCTTCTGTTCCATAGTTATATTTTGAGAGTGTGGGGGCCCTTGGTAAGAGTGGATATTATAGTGTCATTATTGAGGATTTCAGGTGGAGAGCTTACTTGTCTTAGAAGTCTTCATCACCACTAGTCCACCTTAACCCTGTTGACTAATTCTGTATTTAAGTTTTGGGACATGGGCTTCCCTGGTGGTCCAGTGGGTAAGGACACCGCCTTGCAGTGCCTGGGGCGCCGGTTCAATCCTTGGCCTGGGAAGGTCCCACGTGCCATGGAGCAGCTGGACCGATATGTCCAACTACCAAGCCCAAGCTCTGGAGCGCGTGTGCCCAGAGCCAGTGCTCTGCACTGAGAGAGGCCACTGCAATGGGAGGCCCACACAGGTCAAAGGATAAAGATGGATGAAAATAAATAAATAAAAAACCAATAAAAGAGGCCAAAATTAAAAAAAAAAAAAACCTAGAAAAAAAATGGTGTCATTTGATTCTGAAATGTCCTTCTTTCTTGGTCCTGAGAAGCTGATGCATACCATCAGAAAGTACTGGTGGTTTTGCTTCTTGTTTTTATTTATTTTTTTTTTTAAAGATTTATTTATTTATTTATTTTGGTGGGGATGGGGTGGGGAGGGAGGGGAGCAGGCGGGCCACTTCTATTGGTCTTTCATTTGTCCATTTTCATCCATCTTTGTTCTTTGGCCCGTGTGAGCCTCCCATCGCGGTGGCCTCTGTTGTTGCAGAGCACTAGCCCTGGGCACACGCGCCCCAGAGCTCCGGCTCGGTAGTTGGACACATCAGTCCAGCCGCTCCGTGGCATGTGGGATCTTCCCAGGCCAGGGATCGAACCGGTGGCCCTTGCACTGCAAGGTGGTGTCCTTACCCACTGGACCACCAGGGAAGCCCGCTTCTTGTTTTTAGTATGGTATTTTATATATCCCCACAATCATCTGAGTAGAGGAAATTAGATACTCTTTATATACTATAAGGGATCATTTGGCTAGAGTGTTTTTAAAGAGCTGCTTACAAACCCATATGAGAAGAAGATGGCTAACCTATACTTATTTAATTCTGGAAAAGGTTAGTATCTGTCCTGCCAAAGGTAACAGGTGTGTTTCCTCATATTCCTGTCTTATACTTTGCTTGTAGCCCATTGGCCTGTGTTAGTTAGCTAACCGTGTAGTCCTCTTCACAGTAGTACTTGAAAGTTGGAAATAGAAATGTGAACCTTCTGCACCAGAGCCAGAGTTGTCTCCCAAGACTAGGCAGGAACTAAAGGAAACATAAATCCAGTTTCAGGGAAAGTGAAAGATCATAGTTATATACAAATAAGGGGGTAAATAGGCAAAGTATAAAATAGAGGATTTCAGTGTTTACCAGTTGAGAGTATTCACTGTGCTAGAATGAAACCTGAGCGTTACTAAGAATAACTTCACATATCCTGGCAGTCAGGTCTGGTGTGTGGGAGAGAGAGCAGAATCCTGATTCAATGCTGTGCTCCCCGCCCTAGATACAGAACAGCACTATCAAGTTTGCCTTATTCTTTGGAGAGTTTAGATTCATTGTTCACTTTTGCTGTGGAGCCTTTGGAGATCACAGAGGATTCTGGCAGTCCTTGGAAAATACATTTTTATTAGATTGGATTATACCTTAGAGTTGCTCGGCTCTTGGAAGAATAGGACCTACTCCTGTTCCCTTAAGTAAGTGATTTTTTTTTAAGTTTTCAGCTTTGTTGACTGGCAGTATTTTTTGATTTTATTATTTAAATACAAAGGACAGAATACAAGTTGAAAGTGAAGCCAGTGTCACCTGTTTTGGTTTGCCTTGTGCGTGGCATTTGAGATCCTAGAACACACATCTCCCATTTAGGCTGCTGTGTGTTTCTGCCTGATACTCGTGGTGACAGTGCCCTCTGCCTGGTCTCAGGACAGGCAGAGAATGTCAGACATAGCAGCCAAACTCAAGAAAGCTTGCCGCTTCGGTTTTGACTTATGGAAGACTTCTCTCCACAGATTTTTGCAGTTCAAGTAGCAGTCCTTCTTTCCAGCCCATCAAAAGCCACGTAACCATTCCAACAGCCCATGTGATGCCTTCTACTTTGGGGACCTCTCCTGCCAAGCCAGATTCTGCTACTGGACCCTCTTCCAAGCTTCCTTTGCCAGGGTTGGCAGAAAGTGTGGGGATGACAAGAAATGGAGACCTCAGTTCAGTGAAACGTTCTCCGGGCCTGTCTAGAGATTTCATGTATCTTTGTGGTGCTGCTGGAGAAAATGGAATTGAACCTTCTGCACCAGAGCCAGAGTTGTCTCCCAAGACTAGGCAGGAACTAAAGGAAACATAAATCCAGTTTCAGGGAAAGTGAAAGATCATAGTTATATACAAATAAGGGGGTAAATAGGCAAAGTATAAAATAGAGGATTTCAGTGTTTACCAGTTGAGAGTATTCACTGTGCTAGAATGAAACCTGAGCGTTACTAAGAATAACTTCACATATCCTGGCAGTCAGGTCTGGTGTGTGGGAGAGAGAGCAGAATCCTGATTCAATGCTGTGCTCCCTGCCCTAGATACAGAACAGCACTATCAAGTTTGCCTTATTCTTTGGAGAGTTTAGATTCATTGTTCACTTTTGCTGTGGAGCCTTTGGAGATCACAGAGGATTCTGGCAGTCCTTGGAAAATACATTTTTATTAGATTGGATTATACCTTAGAGTTGCTCGGCTCTTGGAAGAATAGGACCTACTCCTGTTCCCTTAAGTAAGTGATTTTTTTTTAAGTTTTCAGCTTTGTTGACTGGCAGTATTTTTTGATTTTATTATTTAAATACAAAGGACAGAATACAAGTTGAAAGTGAAGCCAGTGTCACCTGTTTTGGTTTGCCTTGTGCGTGGCATTTGAGATCCTAGAACACACATCTCCCATTTAGGCTGCTGTGTGTTTCTGCCTGATACTCGTGGTGACAGTGCCCTCTGCCTGGTCTCAGGACAGGCAGAGAATGTCAGACATAGCAGCCAAACTCAAGAAAGCTTGCCGCTTCGGTTTTGACTTATGGAAGACTTCTCTCCACAGATTTTTGCAGTTCAAGTAGCAGTCCTTCTTTCCAGCCCATCAAAAGCCACGTAACCATTCCAACAGCCCATGTGATGCCTTCTACTTTGGGGACCTCTCCTGCCAAGCCAGATTCTGCTACTGGACCCTCTTCCAAGCTTCCTTTGCCAGGGTTGGCAGAAAGTGTGGGGATGACAAGAAATGGAGACCTCAGTTCAGTGAAACGTTCTCCGGGCCTGTCTAGAGATTTCATGTATCTTTGTGGTGCTGCTGGAGAAAATGGAATTGAACAGTCCTGGTTTCCATCAGTGGGCCATGAAAGAGAAGAAGAGGCAAGGAAGTTTGATGTTCCCAATATGGAGTCTACCCTCAATCAGTCAGCAGTGATGGAGACGCTTTATTCAGATCCCCACTACCGCGTCTATTTCCACAGCCCAAGAACTGACACAAACAAGGAGCTATACAAAGTGTTGCCTGAGACCAAGAAGGCACCAGGCAGCGGGGCAGTGTGTGAGCGCAATGGACCACACCCTGGTGGCAGTGGGGCTCTTCCTTTGGGACTCCAGCCTGCTCCTGGGCTCTCCAAGCCTCTACCTTCTCAGGTGTGGCAGCCAAATCCTGACCCTTGGCATCCCCGCGAGCGATCTTGTGAGCTCAGCACTTTTCGGCAGCAACTGGAGTTAATCCGTTTGCAGATGGAGCAAATGCAGGTAGAGGCCCTTCTTTCCTTGGACTTTGACGTTTTTGTGCTGATCTTAGAACTACACAGGTTTTTCCCTATCAGTTTTGACTCCAAAGAATCATATGTAAAAAGGAGGGAAGATGTTTGTAGATAGGAAATGAAGGCTTGTGAATGTCATCAAATCTGTTGGTCTAACTAAACACCAGACAGGTTCTCCAAATTAGAAGGTTGCAAAGGGAAACCCAGAAGTAGGACACTAACGCTGATCATGTGTGTATGTATTTGTGTACCAGTCACTAGGCTGAGTACTTTAATATACAGGATCTTACTTAATCCTTATAGCACTCTGATGAGGTAAATGTAGAAATTTATCAGGTTCTTAGAATAATCTGATCAGGATCACAGAGCTGGTAGGTGGCAGAGCTCTAGGGTTCAGAAATTATCTGAGAGTCCCATATTCTTTCCACTGTACTACTTTTGTGTTTTTTGTTTGTTTGTTGAAAGTCCTTGTGCTGCTTAATAATGGGGATAGAGGAAGCAGGACACATTCTCCTTTCCCGGTTGGTGAGGACATCTTAGCTCCTCGTTTGCTTTTGTTGCCTAATAATGAAAGATAAACTGATCTTTTCTTAGACTCTAGAGCCTTTCTCCGGGCCTGTCTAGAGATTTCATGTATCTTTGTGGTGCTGCTGGAGAAAATGGAATTGAACAGTCCTGGTTTCCATCAGTGGGCCATGAAAGAGAAGAAGAGGCAAGGAAGTTTGATGTTCCCAATATGGAGTCTACCCTCAATCAGTCAGCAGTGATGGAGACGCTTTATTCAGATCCCCACTACCGCGTCTATTTCCACAGCCCAAGAACTGACACAAACAAGGAGCTATACAAAGTGTTGCCTGAGACCAAGAAGGCACCAGGCAGCGGGGCAGTGTGTGAGCGCAATGGACCACACCCTGGTGGCAGTGGGGCTCTTCCTTTGGGACTCCAGCCTGCTCCTGGGCTCTCCAAGCCTCTACCTTCTCAGGTGTGGCAGCCAAATCCTGACCCTTGGCATCCCCGCGAGCGATCTTGTGAGCTCAGCACTTTTCGGCAGCAACTGGAGTTAATCCGTTTGCAGATGGAGCAAATGCAGGTAGAGGCCCTTCTTTCCTTGGACTTTGACGTTTTTGTGCTGATCTTAGAACTACACAGGTTTTTCCCTATCAGTTTTGACTCCAAAGAATCATATGTAAAAAGGAGGGAAGATGTTTGTAGATAGGAAATGAAGGCTTGTGAATGTCATCAAATCTGTTGGTCTAACTAAACACCAGACAGGTTCTCCAAATTAGAAGGTTGCAAAGGGAAACCCAGAAGTAGGACACTAACGCTGATCATGTGTGTATGTATTTGTGTACCAGTCACTAGGCTGAGTACTTTAATATACAGGATCTTACTTAATCCTTATAGCACTCTGATGAGGTAAATGTAGAAATTTATCAGGTTCTTAGAATAATCTGATCAGGATCACAGAGCTGGTAGGTGGCAGAGCTCTAGGGTTCAGAAATTATCTGAGAGTCCCATATTCTTTCCACTGTACTACTTTTGTGTTTTTTGTTTGTTTGTTGAAAGTCCTTGTGCTGCTTAATAATGGGGATAGAGGAAGCAGGACACATTCTCCTTTCCCGGTTGGTGAGGACATCTTAGCTCCTCGTTTGCTTTTGTTGCCTAATAATGAAAGATAAACTGATCTTTTCTTAGACTCTAGAGCCTTTCTGAGCAGGGAGTGTCCAGTTGGCAGAAGTCTCTCAGGCAGGTTCTTTCCAGTCATGCATCAGAGCTAAAATTATTGCATAAACAGTGGGCCTTCTCAGACCGAGCCAAAGTTAGTCTTGACTGCAGACCCGGCTGGTACTGCTTAGTTGTTTTCAGGTGCCTTCAGGGGAAAATTAAAGCCCTCTGGGCCTGCTTGTCTTCCAGCTTCAGAATGGAGCTGTCTGCCACCATCCTGCCGCTTTTTCTCCTGCATTGCCCACGTTAGACCCAGCACAGTGGATCAGCATCTTGAACAGTAATGAACACCTTCTGAAGGAAAAAGAACTCCTTATTGACAAGTAAGGGGGCAAGGGGCTATAGGGCCAGCCTCTCCTCTCACATCCGGACTAATGACGTCTCTCCAAGGACAGTGCATCCTCCTCTGTTCAGGCCCCTGCTTTGCCCCATGATAAGCAGCCTAGTCCTATGTGTGAATAATGTGATAGGTTAGTTGCATATCTCCACGGGGGCTGTGGGGAATGCCTAGTGGAGACAGCTGGTTCTTTTCAGGTGGTCTTTCTTCATTTCCCCTCAGTTTTCTCACTTGTCTTCCTCCTCAGGGAAATAGCACTGACCAGAATCCAAGGTCTTTGCTTACAAAATGTGGTTTCTACCTACCTAAGGAAGATTGGGGCTCATATTGCAAGTGTGACCAGACCCTGGGCCTCATTCTCTTCTGACTTTTGCAGACAGAGGAAACATATCTCTCAGCTGGAGCAGAAAGTGCGTGAGAGTGAACTGCAAGTCCACAATGCTCTTTTGGGCCGCCCTGCCCCCTTTGGCGATGTCTGCTTGCTGAGGCTACAGGTAAACTTTGGCAGCCAGGATGACATTCTGCTTGTCATAACTCAGTATCTTCCCTGTGCTTGGCATTGGTATATATCCAGGAGATAGAATATGGACCAGAAGAGGTAAGGTATTCCTGCCCTCAGAGAATAAACATCCTAATTATAAAGCATTTCCTATTCTGTCCTTGTGGGGGCACAAAAAGCCTGAGGATGGAGTCACGTGGAGGTCCAGGTGCCTTGATACCAGGACATACTTGGGAGGAAAGGAAGGCAGAGCAAGGTTCATAGGAAGATCCTAAAATTGAATGATGTTCTGAGAAGTCTTAGAATCAGCCCTGGCCAAATGGAAGGAGAATCAGAGGCATTCCTATTTTTATTCTTCCATATCTAGGAGCAACTAAAGGAAAACGTATGCTCTCACATAGGTCAGTAGCTGTAAAAGATGGTGGCTAATCTGCAATTTGGGCTTTTGAGTGATGAGTATTAGACTATAGTACTGTAAGACCGTGTTCCATCTTGTAGAATCAGAATATTAATATGAAAAGATAAAATATAGTTCAATCCTCTCATTTACTGATGAAAAAATTGAGGCCCACGAAGGAGGAAGTGTTTGCCTAAAGTCATATAGAGAATGAGTGGAAGAGAGCCAGGCCTTGAACCCAGGTCTGCTGATAACACTGTCCTGGATTCCTCTGTTGCATGACTGCTCCTTAAGTATTGCTGTAAGCCAGTGGTTTTGAAATTTGAGTGTGCATCTGAATCACCTGGAGGGTTTGTTAATTTTGGCCTCTTTTTTTTAATTGATTATTTATTTATGTATTTTTGTCCATCTTCATTTTCTGGCCTGTGTGGGCCACCCGTTGCAGTGGCCTCTCTCCCTGCAGAGCACTGACTCCGGGCACATGCGCTTCAGAGTGCTGCCTTGTAACTGGACACACCGGTCCAGCCTTTCCTCAGCACATAGGATCTTCCTGGGCCAAGGATCAAACCGGTGTCCCCTGCATTGCAAGGCGGGGACATCCCGACACTGGACCACCAGGGAAACTCTGGAGGGTGTGTTACAACACAGATGGTCAAGGCCCATCCCTAGAGTTTCTGATTCACGGGCTTGGGGTTTGGACTTAAGATTTTGCATTTCTAACATGTTCCCAGGTCTTGCTGATGCAGTTAGTTCTCGGACCATACTTTGAGAAGCACTGCTTGAAGAAATTCTTAAAGATGATATTTGACCACAAAGTATGCTAGGCCTGCCCTCAGAGAATAAACATCCTAATTATAAAGCATTTCCTATTCTGTCCTTGTGGGGCACAAAAGCCTGAGGATGGAGTCACGTGGAGGTCCAGGTGCCTTGATACCAGGACATACTTGGGAGGAAAGGAAGGCAGAGCAAGGTTCATAGGAAGATCCTAAAATTGAATGATGTTCTGAGAAGTCTTAGAATCAGCCCTGGCCAAATGGAAGGAGAATCAGAGGCATTCCTATTTTTATTCTTCCATATCTAGGAGCAACTAAAGGAAAACGTATGCTCTCACATAGGTCAGTAGCTGTAAAAGATGGTGGCTAATCTGCAATTTGGGCTTTTGAGTGATGAGTATTAGACTATAGTACTGTAAGACCGTGTTCCATCTTGTAGAATCAGAATATTAATATGAAAAGATAAAATATAGTTCAATCCTCTCATTTACTGATGAAAAAATTGAGGCCCACGAAGGAGGAAGTGTTTGCCTAAAGTCATATAGAGAATGAGTGGAAGAGAGCCAGGCCTTGAACCCAGGTCTGCTGATAACACTGTCCTGGATTCCTCTGTTGCATGACTGCTCCTTAAGTATTGCTGTAAGCCAGTGGTTTTGAAATTTGAGTGTGCATCTGAATCACCTGGAGGGTTTGTTAATTTTGGCCTCTTTTTTTTAATTGATTATTTATTTATGTATTTTTGTCCATCTTCATTTTCTGGCCTGTGTGGGCCACCCGTTGCAGTGGCCTCTCTCCCTGCAGAGCACTGACTCCGGGCACATGCGCTTCAGAGTGCTGCCTTGTAACTGGACACACCGGTCCAGCCTTTCCTCAGCACATAGGATCTTCCTGGGCCAAGGATCAAACCGGTGTCCCCTGCATTGCAAGGCGGGGACATCCCCGCACACTGGACCACCAGGGAAACTCTGGAGGGTTTGTTACAACACAGATGGTCAAGGCCCATCCCTAGAGTTTCTGATTCACGGGCTTGGGGTTTGGACTTAAGATTTTGCATTTCTAACATGTTCCCAGGTCTTGCTGATGCAGTTAGTTCTCGGACCATACTTTGAGAAGCACTGCTTGAAGAAATTCTTAAAGATGATATTTGACCACAAAGTATGCTAGGTATAAGTAAAGTACTTGGGACTCTCAAGGTAAGAAACAGTTATATATTGAGAATCTTTCTGCAGGAATTGCAACGAGAGAACACTTTCTTACGTGCACAGTTTGCACAGAAGACAGAAGCCTTGAGCAAAGAAAAGATTGAGCTTGAAAAGAAGCTCTCTGCTTCAGAAATTGAAGTCCAGCTCATCAGAGAATCTCTCAAAGTGGCACTGCAGAAGCATTCAGAGGAGGGGAAGAAACAGGAAGAAAGGGTGAGCTAAGGAGCTGATAGCTTTCTAATTCATGAAGGAGTTGGCATTCAGCTTTCTTTTACCAAACTGAGCTGTTTCTGGCCCCTCTCCTTGGAACCTGGAAGAGCCAGTTGGATGAAACACCCTACATTGACCCTACATTGACTTCTCCTGCAGGACTGGTCTGTTTGAAATGGAAGCCACAAAAGTCACAGACAGGGACAGCCATGTAGTCTATCACTGTCCCAGGTTGTGATAGGGAACCAGCTAGCCTACATGAAAAACCAGTCTGACCAGTCATACCAAATGGTACTGTTGCAAGGTGTACCTGTGGTACATCCTTTAGTCTGGTTTCTCCTTACTTCTACCTAAAATATAGGTGAAGAAGCCCATATACGCAGCTATTTTGCAAGTGTTTACATTTTTACCAGTGCTCTTAGAATTGCCTTAGGATGAGATTGGTGATCATAGAAGGAGCTAAATCTTTTGGTTCTGTATTTATAAGTTGTTCTAATATAGATATTCTTGGGGGACCAGTTCAATAATGTTTAGTTCTGGACCACTCGCATCAAAGTCTACTAAAAAATGCTTCTTAAACTTTAATGTGTCTAAGAATCATTTGGATATCTTTTTTGTTTTTTTAAATTTTGGCCTCTTTTATTGTTTTTTTATTTATTTATTTTCATCCATCTTTATTCTTTGGCCTGTGCGGGCCTCCCATTGCAGTGGCCTCTCATTGCAGAGTATCGGCTCTGGGCACATGTGCTCCGGAGCACTGGCTCGGTAATTGGACACACTGGTCCAGCCATTCCGCGGCACATGGGATCTTCCCGGACCAGGGATCACATCGGTGGCCCTTGCCGTGCAAGGCGGACTCTTTACCTACTGGACCACCAGGGAAGCCCCTCATTTGGATATCTTTATAAAAATACAGATCCGGGGCTATAGGAGAGGCCACTGCAATGAGAGACCCGCACAGGCTGAAGAACAAAGATGGATGAAAATAAATAAATGAAAGACCAATAAAATGGCCAAAAATAAAATAATAATAATAATTTTTTAAAAAATATTAAGAAAAAATGCAGATTTGATTTCAATAGTTATGGGGCGGTAGGGGGCCTGTGATCCTTCATTTCTGTTAAGCGTCCCAGGTGATATTGGTGCCAGTGGTGCAGCATGGACTTAGAGGCTTGTGTTAAAAAGAAAGAAAAAGGAACCTTTTAGTCAAAATAATACATATTTCTAAGTTAAATAACCAACATGTTATCAAATATCAACATGCTGAAAATAAAAATTAGTGATTCTGTGCCAAGCCCCACTCCACAGAATTATCTTTTCTTTCTCCTGATATATACCTCTGTGTTTCTGAATAGCATTTGCTTACTGCATTTTTTACTGTTTTTGTTTCATGAATGCAATATATTTTCTCTGATGATATAGATTATGCCTTTTGAGATGTCTGCATCTGGGTATAGTGTTGTTTCTTGTTTCTTTCAGGTCTTATTTTGTTTTGGTGTCTTTCATGTTAGAGGATTCATATGATCCTTTAATGAAAGAGCTCTCATATGTAAGAATGTAGTAGTGGAAGCTCTGAGTTCATGGAAAAAGCCTGGGCTGCCCTGTGGGATGATCAGACTTAGTCTGCCATTTTCACTTGGGAGCCCTCAAATATCAATATCTGAATGTCTTATCTAAAGATAATCTAGAAAAGAATCTTTAACTGCTGCCTGGTGGATAGGAATGCTTTTGGCCTTTGCGTTCTTAACACTGACAAAGAAATTAGAGTTAAAGTTCCTTGGTTCTGTACATAGATTTCTACTTACGCTTCTCTCTCTCTCTCTCTCTTTCTCTCTCTCCCTCTCATGATTGATATCCCTGCATCAATTGCTCTCTCCTTTGATATCTCCAGAAAATAAATCTCCAGTCTCCTTTTGGGGAAACCTAGGGTGACAATGGTATCCAGCTAACCTAATTGTAGACTTGAATCAAGTCCCCCTGTCTTTCAGGTTTATGGCTGATCTACCTACCTCAGGAATCTAGTGCTTCAAGTACAGGGCTTCTCGGAGGTTGTGAAGGGCACATTGTTTTTCAAGTTGTCTGACTCTTGTTGCAGATTATAACTCTTCTGCTCCAAATCATTTGCCCCCACCCTCCGCCCCCATTCTCTTTCGTCTTCTTAAAACATGTTGAACTATCATATACTTCTCTTTTTTTGGCTGTCCTGGGTCTTCAGTGCTGCGTGGGCTCTTCTCTGGTCATGGTGAGCAGGGACTGTTCTCTAGTTGTGGTGTGACTTCTCACTGGTTCTTCTTGTTGTGAAGCACAGGCTCTAGAGCACACATGCTTCAGTAGTTGTGGCTCGCAGGCTCTAGAGTGTGGGTTCAGCAGTTGTGGCACAGGGTCTTAGTTGCTCCACAGCACGTGGAATCTTCCATACCAAGGATCAAACCCATGTCTCCTGCATTGGGCAGGCAGATTATTTGCCCCTAAGCCACGAGGGAAGCCCCTATCTTGTATACTTTTGTCTCTTCTGTTGACTTTTAAGAATTGGTATTTATTTTCTGCCTGTCATTTTAGGAATACTTTGAAAGGGAGAAAATATGAACATCTCTGGCTGGCCTACCATTTTTTTTAATTCAAAGTTGGTTGTCAACATTTTCAATAAACTTCCCATGTGGTTCTGATACATATTAAGATGTGAGAATCACGGAGCTTGAAGGGTGCAGATTATACCTGGGGTAAAGCTGTTAACTGATTTTTAGGGATCCCTCTTAGTACTGTGTTATCTTTGGGTTAAGTAGACTTGTGCCTCTTTGGCATCAGTAATCTGCCTTACCTGTTCTCTGCTTTCTCTCCATCTTCCTATTTCATAAGCCATAATAGTAAAGAAAAGTTTCCACTCAGCAAATCTTAGTTGACTGCCTGGGCTAGCATTGTGCTGTGGGTGGGGATTTGATCATAAGCAAAATGGACACAGCCCCTTCTCTCAAGGAGTTTGCAGTCTCATTAGCCCTTCCAGTTGATTGTTTATATCATATGTAGAGAAGAATGCATTACCTTTTGGGGAAACCTAGGGTGACAATGGTATCCAGCTAACCTAATTGTACTTGAATCAAGTCCCCCTGTCTTTCAGGTTTATGGCTGATCTACCTACCTCAGGAATCTAGTGCTTCAAGTACAGGGCTTCTCGGAGGTTGTGAAGGGCACATTGTTTTTCAAGTTGTCTGACTCTTGTTGCAGATTATAACTCTTCTGCTCCAAATCATTTGCCCCCACCCTCCGCCCCCCTTCTCTTTCGTCTTCTTAAAACATGTTGAACTATCATATACTTCTCTTTTTTTGGCTGTCCTGGGTCTTCAGTGCTGCGTGGGCTCTTCTCTGGTCATGGTGAGCAGGGACTGTTCTCTAGTTGTGGTGTGACTTCTCACTGGTTCTTCTTGTTGTGAAGCACAGGCTCTAGAGCACACATGCTTCAGTAGTTGTGGCTCGCAGGCTCTAGAGTGTGGGTTCAGCAGTTGTGGCACAGGGTCTTAGTTGCTCCACAGCACGTGGAATCTTCCATACCAAGGATCAAACCCATGTCTCCTGCATTGGGCAGGCAGATTATTTGCCCCTAAGCCACGAGGGAAGCCCCTATCTTGTATACTTTTGTCTCTTCTGTTGACTTTTAAGAATTGGTATTTATTTTCTGCCTGTCATTTTAGGAATACTTTGAAAGGGAGAAAATATGAACATCTCTGGCTGGCCTACCATTTTTTTTAATTCAAAGTTGGTTGTCAACATTTTCAATAAACTTCCCATGTGGTTCTGATACATATTAAGATGTGAGAATCACGGAGCTTGAAGGGTGCAGATTATACCTGGGGTAAAGCTGTTAACTGATTTTTAGGGATCCCTCTTAGTACTGTGTTATCTTTGGGTTAAGTAGACTTGTGCCTCTTTGGCATCAGTAATCTGCCTTACCTGTTCTCTGCTTTCTCTCCATCTTCCTATTTCATAAGCCATAATAGTAAAGAAAAGTTTCCACTCAGCAAATCTTAGTTGACTGCCTGGGCTAGCATTGTGCTGTGGGTGGGGATTTGATCATAAGCAAAATGGACACAGCCCCTTCTCTCAAGGAGTTTGCAGTCTCATTAGCCCTTCCAGTTGATTGTTTATATCATATGTAGAGAAGAATGCATTACCTCTTTCATCAGGACAGACCAGGTGGGCTGTATGTCTACTGTATGTACCATTATATATACTTTTGCAATTCAGTTCTGATGCCGACCACTCAGAGGTTTCCATAGGTTTAAAGGTATGGTCCCCCAAAAGACTTCACTTATTCATTACTTCAGATGGCAACTGCAAGTTTTGGTTTCCCTAGACTGACTATATTTCTGACCAGCTGGCTATAAATCCAAGGGTTTCCATGACCCCTTAAGGTTAATTAGTTCCACAGATTACTGTTTTGTTATATAAATCAAGACAAACCAAATAAGGGGAAATAAATAGGATGAGGTCTGGGAAAGTCCTGAAAGCAGGGCTTCCAGACCTTTTCCCTCTTGGAATTTGAGCCTGTCATCCTCTTGGCACATTCTCGTGTTCATCAACCAGGAAGCTCCATTGAGCTTCAGTGTCCACAGTTTTTAATTGGGGTTTTATTACATAGGCATGATTAAACTCAGTCTCCTGTCTTTGTTCCCTCTTCACAGGAAGTTGGACTCAACTCCATTGGTCTTTGTAATGATCAGTCCCTATTCTGAGTCATCTAATTAGGATAAATGCATTTGCTCTGGTCCACTGTACATAACAAAGACACACATGTTGTTTGGGAAATTCTAATAAGAGTTTAGAAGTTATCTCCAGGAATTTGCACAAAGACCAGAGAAATTCTTTAGTATACAGAGAGCTACCAGTTTTTGAAAACTGGCCAAGGAGCTCCTCTTCCTTACCCTTGATTGGAAAGTTCTTGTGTGGTAACTCTGCATTTTATGCCCTAATTTCAAATGGCAGCATTTGTTCAGCTTCCTGCCTTCATTGTAGTAGAAAATATTTATACCCCTAAGGTCAAAGACAGTGTTCACTTCAAAAAACAGTTAACGTTCAAGGTTATGGAGGGGTCACTGGAGAGAGATTCTTGACATTTCTTTCCAATAGGTCAAGGGTCGTGATAAACATATCAATAATTTGAAGAAGAAATGTCAGAAGGAATCGGAGCAGAACCGGGAGAAACAGCAGCGTATTGAGACCTTGGAGCGCTACCTGGCTGACCTGCCCACTCTGGAGGACCATCAGAAGCAGAGCCAGCAGGTAGCAGCCATGACCAAGCAAATCTGGGGCAAGTGGGGAATGGCCAGGCAGAGGGGCTTTCTCAGCCTCTGCTGCATGCAGTTACCTTGTGGTGTCCTGAAAGAAAATTCCAAGAGTCATGTCCAGACTCACATCACAATTGAACTGCAGATTTTTTTTTTTGAGATACCCAGACAGACTCTTCTTGACTTGTCCTAAGCATGGAATCCTGTGTCTCAGCTTAAGGACTCTGAGTTGAAAAGCACAGAGCTGCAGGCGAGAGTGGCTGAGCTGGAGAGCTTGCTGGAGGAGACCCAGGCAGCCTGCAGAGAGAAGGAGGCTCAGCTGGAAAGCCTGAGGCAGAGGGAAGCAGAAGTCTCCTCCACTGGACAGAGGTAAATACCTCTGAGGGGTTTAGAAAGGAATGGAGAACTAGGTTCTGGTCCTGGCTACCCTACTCACTACTTGTATCACTCTGGGCAAATCACTTTACTTCTCTGAGCTTTGTTTCCTTTGGGTTGTAAGTAACAGGAAAGCTGTCCGTGAGCAAGGGCTGTGTCTTTGAGATGCAATGTGGAAGGTGTGGTGATGCAGCGGGGTTTGCCACTGTCGTTTAGAAAGCCCACCCAGTGCCTGGCATCATAATACTGGGTAATAATCCTTGAATATGTATGTGTTGAATGAATGGAAGCACTTCATAAACTGGGAAATGGATAGCTGCATATTTGCAGAAATAGATCCTGGTGCTGACGACTGAGGGCTACTCACATTATGAATCTTGTGAAAGCTACAGGGAGCAGCTGTTAGCTCTCCTTAGCTCTAGGGATTGCTCTCAATTTCCACAGCAGGTTCCGAGAACAAAACAAAATGCCATAGTGTACTCTCAGGGTGTCTTGGGAGCCTCTTCCATATTAATAGCGTTTCTGAAAGTGTGGTAGTTATTTCAACAGCCTCTTGGGCAAAATCCAGTTTTTAATGGGATGGATTGGATTTCTCATCCCATATTCAACCACAGTGACCCCGTTGTTTATCTCAGGATAATGGACCATGATGAAAGTGGTTGTGGGGATCCATGGGAGGAGATCATTGGTTGGAGTCAAAAGCAAGGTTAGGGTACAAAATTGGATCTGCCTCAGACTGAGTGTCCAAAGGGAAAAGGGCATTTTTTAAAATATATTTCTAAAATTTCTCCATTCTATCTTTGTAATTTTTGTAATTTAAATACATGATGCATGTTTGCTTTTAAATATCAAAACAAAGAATAAAAAAACCCTTGAGAAGGTAAAGCATTGCTGGTACATTGTAGACACTGACCTCTAGGGAACGGAGCTAACATAGAATGAGCAAGCCGTTTCTGTGTGGTATTCCCTGTGTTGAACAGACCTAAGACATTGTCCCCAGCTGTGGCCCCCAGGAAGGGCCTCCACGTCTTGCCCAGTAAATAGCAGAATCAGGAGTCAAAGCCACACCTCCCTGACTTCAGAGTTCTTGAAGAGCTACTGTCTTCCAGCCTGCAAGATAAGCAGTGTGTGGAGGCGGCCAGTGGAGAAGGTCCAGCTCAACAAAGAGAAGGTCCTCAAGTGGAAATGGAGTCCTACCAGAAGGAATGTGATTCCCTTCGAAAGGTGACTGAGGGTGTCCAGGCCATAATGGCGCAGGCTTAGAGGAAGCAGAAGATTGGGTTTTGGTAGGAAACCATAATTTCTGGCCCCAAGCCCCCTAGGATCTGTTTTTCAGAGTTTTTCTATCTTTTCTGAGAATTCATCCCTGTATAATAAATTTGCATTTTAGACAGCCATCCTTAGTACTGGCAAATAAAGTTAGGGAAGGACATGCCTCTGCATATCCAAACTTAGATGTTTGGTGCACTTCCGTCACGGCTCAGGCCCTATATAGAACCTCTTGCTTTGAGTAGAGTTTTAGTTAGTGAAGTGGCCCTAATTCACAGAGAGAAGGAGCCCAGGACCTACCAGTGAAGCTGGTTGAAGGTCAGCAAAAAAGATCCAGAAATGATTCAGAGGGTTCCTGCGGTCTCAAAGGACAGGAACGTGTACCTGTTAAGATTCCCTCCTTGAACAGTGTGACCAAAACTATAATAACTGTCACAGCCCTGCATAGAACAGGCTTCAGTAAACTGAATTTTTAGTCATGACCTTTACCAAAGAACCAGAATGCACACGGGCTGTATATGAAGTTGATTCTACTGGCCCGCAGTCATCACAGTGAGTGTGTCCCCTCATCCAACTTCCCCATGATGGTCATAGGGCCATACTGCATTCCTCTTTGTTTAAACCTCTCTGTGACTAGAGCACAGGAAGATGAAACTAAGTAGTCAGGATAGGGAGTCTGGGTTATATTTCTTGTCTTCAGTGTGTTCTCACTGTTGATTAATTGTAGCCAGTTAAGCTAATAGCCAGACCACAGATCCTAGTGCAGCTTCTTGCCATCTGACCTCACTATCAGCATGTGCTCATAGCCTTCCTTGATAACTTTGCCTTTCAGATTGTGGAAAAGCAACAACAGAAGATTGATCAGTTGCGCTCACAAGTACAGGTGAGCTGGAGTCTTTGGGACATGGTGGGCAGGACTTGATGGAATTTCTCTTGAATTCAGCCAACACTCTGCTGTGCAATTTCTTGGTATTTAGAAGTACGAGCATGAGACCAAATCAGTGCTTTTAGCCTACAGTCTTGTTAGGAAGGAGTTTCAGTACAGTACTGTAAAGCATCCATGTTACTCTGGGGAAGCATAAGAGTCACCGAAAGTAGGGAGGTCAAGGAAGGGTCTCTGGAGATCATAAGCCTTGAAGAAGGAGGAGTAGTTAGCCAGGCAGTGAGGAGACTTGGATAGGATGGTATTGGAATTCTGATAGAAGGAGCAGCATGGGTAGGAACACAAAGACATAAGACAGCCGGCTTTGCATGTGGAGCTGCAAGTAGTTTGATACTGTTGGAGTAAAGTGGCAGATGGAGAACTGAGATTGGGGGCGGGGTGGGGGCTTGGACTTTCCAGCTAAGTTAGCTTTTATTCTTTAGGTGGACGATGGGAATCGACTATAGCATTTCATTGGGTTGTGATGTCGTCAGGTTTGCCCCTCAGACTTGAGTGTGGAAGATTGGCGCTTGAAGACAGGCAAGGCAGGAGGGCAGTGGACTGTTGCAGAAACTAAAGACAACTCTTGTTTTCAATTAAAGGTCCTTAATTGGGTTCTCCGAGAAATCCTAGGTTCCCTTTTCTTTGTTCTAAACCTCTCTGTGACATAAAGAACCAGAATGCACACGGGCTGTATATGAAGTTGATTCTACTGGCCGCAGTCATCACAGTGAGTGTGTCCCCTCATCCAACTTCCCCATGATGGTCATAGGGCCATACTGCATTCCTCTTTGTTTAAACCTCTCTGTGACTAGAGCACAGGAAGATGAAACTAAGTAGTCAGGATAGGGAGTCTGGGTTATATTTCTTGTCTTCAGTGTGTTCTCACTGTTGATTAATTGTAGCCAGTTAAGCTAATAGCCAGACCACAGATCCTAGTGCAGCTTCTTGCCATCTGACCTCACTATCAGCATGTGCTCATAGCCTTCCTTGATAACTTTGCCTTTCAGATTGTGGAAAAGCAACAACAGAAGATTGATCAGTTGCGCTCACAAGTACAGGTGAGCTGGAGTCTTTGGGACATGGTGGGCAGGACTTGATGGAATTTCTCTTGAATTCAGCCAACACTCTGCTGTGCAATTTCTTGGTATTTAGAAGTACGAGCATGAGACCAAATCAGTGCTTTTAGCCTACAGTCTTGTTAGGAAGGAGTTTCAGTACAGTACTGTAAAGCATCCATGTTACTCTGGGGAAGCATAAGAGTCACCGAAAGTAGGGAGGTCAAGGAAGGGTCTCTGGAGATCATAAGCCTTGAAGAAGGAGGAGTAGTTAGCCAGGCAGTGAGGAGACTTGGATAGGATGGTATTGGAATTCTGATAGAAGGAGCAGCATGGGTAGGAACACAAAGACATAAGACAGCCGGCTTTGCATGTGGAGCTGCAAGTAGTTTGATACTGTTGGAGTAAAGTGGCAGATGGAGAACTGAGATTGGGGGCGGGGGTGGGGGGAGGGCTTGGACTTTCCAGCTAAGTTAGCTTTTATTCTTTAGGTGGACGATGGGAATCGACTATAGCATTTCATTGGGTTGTGATGTCGTCAGGTTTGCCCCTCAGACTTGAGTGTGGAAGATTGGCGCTTGAAGACAGGCAAGGCAGGAGGGCAGTGGACTGTTGCAGAAACTAAAGACAACTCTTGTTTTCTAATTTGGGCCAGAGTGAGAGTGTCCTTAATTGGGTTCTCCGAGAAATCCTAGGTTCCCTTTGGACTTTAAAAGGTTTTCACACCAAAACAAGTGAAATGCACTTCCACTGAGGAACAACTAAAAGCTGCAGTCCTACCCTTGCCATCCCGTAGGTCTGTTTCATTCACAAATTTCAAGTCTTCCAAGGAGGTAGTCAGGCCTAGTGAGTGTTTACATCCATTTATTATTATTTTGGTCACATTGTGTGGCTTGTAGGATCTTAGTTCCCTGACAGGGATTGAACCTAGGCCCTTGGCAGTGAAAGCACAGAGTCCTAACCACTGGACCTTCCCTGCATTCATTTAAAATTCCAGGATTTTGGTAGTTTTAATGGATCTCAAAGTATGTTTCCTGGAACTCTGACAACATATTATTCATATATTTTTAAAATACTTATTTTTTGGCTGGCCTAGGTCTTTGTTGCCTTCTCTAGTTGTGGTGAGTGGATGCCACTCTGGCTGCGGTGCTCAGGCTTCTCATTGCAGGCAGCCCCTTTGTGGTGGGGCACAGGCTCTAGGGTGCGTGGTCTTCAGTAGCTGTAGCATATGAGCTCAGCAGTTGCCGCTGGTGGGATCCAGAGCATGTGCTCATTAGTTGTGGCACAGGGGTCAGCTGCCCTGAGGCATGTGGGATCTTCCCAGACCCAAGGATTGAATCAGTGTCCCCTGCATGGTCAGGTGGATTTTTAACCACAGGACCACCACGGAAGGCCTCCATTCTGGAGATCATAAGCCTTGAAGAAGGAGGAGTAGTTAGCCAGGCAGTGAGGAGACTTGGATAGGATGGTAGTTCTGAAAAAGGGCAGCATGGGTAGGAACACAAAGACATAAGACAGCCGGCTTTGCATGTGGAGCTGCAAGTAGTTTGATACTGTTGGAGTAAAGTGGCAGATGGAGAACTGAGATTGGGGCGGGGTGGGGGAGGGTCTTGGACTTTCCAGCTAAGTTAGCTTTTATTCTTTAGGTGGACGATGGGAATCGACTATAGCATTTCATTGGGTTGTGATGTCGTCAGGTTTGCCCCTCAGACTTGAGTGTGGAAGATTGGCGCTTGAAGACAGGCAAGGCAGGAGGGCAGTGGACTGTTGCAGAAACTAAAGACAACTCTTGTTTTCTAATTTGGGCCAGAGTGAGAGTGTCCTTAATTGGGTTCTCCGAGAAATCCTAGGTTCCCTTTGGACTTTAAAAGGTTTTCACACCAAAACAAGTGAAATGCACTTCCACTGAGGAACAACTAAAAGCTGCAGTCCTACCCTTGCCATCCCGTAGGTCTGTTTCATTCACAAATTTCAAGTCTTCCAAGGAGGTAGTCAGGCCTAGTGAGTGTTTACATCCATTTATTATTATTTTGGTCACATTGTGTGGCTTGTAGGATCTTAGTTCCCTGACAGGGATTGAACCTAGGCCCTTGGCAGTGAAAGCACAGAGTCCTAACCACTGGACCTTCCCTGCATTCATTTAAAATTCCAGGATTTTGGTAGTTTTTAATGGATCTCAAAGTATGTTTCCTGGAACTCTGACAACATATTATTCATATATTTTTAAAATACTTATTTTTTGGCTGGCCTAGGTCTTTGTTGCCTTCTCTAGTTGTGGTGAGTGGATGCCACTCTGGCTGCGGTGCTCAGGCTTCTCATTGCAGGCAGCCCCTTTTGTGGTGGGGCACAGGCTCTAGGGTGCGTGGTCTTCAGTAGCTGTAGCATATGAGCTCAGCAGTTGCCGCTGGTGGGATCCAGAGCATGTGCTCATTAGTTGTGGCACAGGGGTCAGCTGCCCTGAGGCATGTGGGATCTTCCCAGACCCAAGGATTGAATCAGTGTCCCCTGCATGGTCAGGTGGATTTTTAACCACAGGACCACCACGGAAGCTCTCCACAATATTTTAAATGTATATTTACCCATGATGAGACTTCCTAGACAAATTAAAATGTCAGATGAATTTGGTGGAATTAGGTGGATTCAAGATGGTCACCTTGGGCATTTTATGGTGACGATATGTTCTCCTCGGCTGCTTCATTTTTTATTAATATGAAATGGAAAAGTTCAGAAATATTACTTATATTCTGTCCAAATCAGTTTCAAAACTGGCGAGAAATTGGAATGAACAGAAAGAGGCAGAAGAAAACAGATATAACTACCTCCCTCTCATGACCCTGCCTACCCCTACACACACGTACATATTATAACTAGATTAGGTGACTGAGAGAGTGCTCTCTACCCCTTCTCATCTCTTTTTTTTTAAAAGATTTATTTATTTATTTATTTTGGTGGGGGTGGGGTGGGGAGGGAGGGGAGCAGGCGGGAACCACCAGGGAAGCCCCCCTTCTCATCTCTTGTCAAAGCCTTTAGTACACATTATTGTCAAGAGCATTTAGCTGTGAGCTCCTTAAAGACAGGGATTGTTTGGTATTGTTTTCAGTATCGCCAGTGCCTGTCAATAGTAAGTGCTCAATAAATAATTGAACTCAGGGGCTTCCCCTGGTGGTCCAGTGGGTAAGGACACTGATGAAAAGTCACAGGTCACAGCTGTCCTAAAATTATCTCTTAGCAGTTGTGTGGGCAGGGTGGGGCTTTACCTATTTGGTAGTCCAGACCAGAGGAGAGATTGTCTGACCCAGATTTGTTAACCCCTGATGTGTTCTTCCACCCTCTTTGCCATGGATTCAGAGCCTAGAGCAGGAAGTGGCTCAAGAAGAAGGCACAAGCCAGGCCCTGAAAGAGGAGGCCCAAAGGAGGGAGACCGCCTTGCAGCAGCTGCGCGCAGCAGTGAAAGAGGTGAGCAGCCTCCGCAAGGCCTCTTGGTGCTGTCTATAAACCTGCTTTCTCTGTGTACTCCCTGCCCCTCCTCCCACAAGACTCCCACTATTGAGAGGAGTGTGCTTTCTTGGAGGGGTAAGAAGGGAGGACATGGCATCATCCTTTGTATTAAAGGTCCTAAGCCTGTCTTTGCGTGCCTGTAAATTAACCAGTTACACTTTTTAGATATGAAAAATCATTCTTATTTTGTCTTCTTGCAGCCACAGGTTTGTGGGGTTGGGGATGAAAGGTTCAAAAAGATCAAAGGTTTGGTGACCCTCATGGAGTCAACAGGGTTGTTAGCAGGGGGCCTCCAAGGTCACTGGCCACGTGCTGAGAAGGAGGCTCCCAGAGTAGGACTGTCACTCAGCCCAGTGTGGGTGAAGGGCTGGGACTGGAGGAGGAGCTCTGTTCAGTGTCTTTAAAGCAGAACAGTGGTTGGAAGGGAAGGAGAGTGTGTTAAGCCATTGTGGGAAAGGGAGGGAAAGAGACAGTTACATGTGAATAGCTGGTCTCTGTAGTGAAGCCTGGCTCTAACTGAGGTGCAGGATTGAAAAGGCAGGACACCTTTCAGCACTGTGTCCTCCAGGGCCCCACCTTCAGCCCCTTGACCTCCACCCACCCAGTGGCCACTAGCTGTCGTGTCTTCCTTGCCCACTTTATTCCTCTACACACACTGATCAGGCTGGCTGGTGGCCACTTTTGTCAGGGTGGCAGGGAGAGATTGAAACCAGTGTCTCCTCAGATTTCACAGTTCACATTAAGCCTTCTCTAATAGCTTGGCTAACAGAGTTGGCTGAGGGACCGGCTTCAGATAGAGTTCCGAGGGGCGGGAGGATCTTCGTTGGTTCCTGAACAGAAACCTGGAGACTGCCGACAGTCTGCTGGAGTGGTTTCCTCTCCAGTGCTGCAGCCCTGTGGGCCCAGCCTGCCAACAGGAGGAACTCAGCCTGTATTGGTGGGAGAGAGGGCAGTGCACAGCCTGCTGGTGGGGGTGGGCAGCGTTGGCTCTGAGTCATAACTTCCCTCCAGCACACACACACATGTATACATATGTTATCCACACTCACGTGCTTTTCCCTGGGCCTCAGTTAATGTGCTCACCTCTTCTGTCTGCTCAGCTTTCAGTACAGAACCAAGACCTCATTGAGAAGAACCTGACGCTTCAGGAACATCTGCGACAGGCCCAGGCAGGGTCCCCATCTTCATCAGACAGCCCAGCTGGCATTTGAGCTGCACCAGGAATTGGCCAGTTGCCTGTCTTTGCGTGCCTGTAAATTAACCAGTTACACTTTTTAGATATGAAAAATCATTCTTATTTTGTCTTCTTGCAGCCACAGGTTTGTGGGGTTGGGGATGAAAGGTTCAAAAAGATCAAAGGTTTGGTGACCCTCATGGAGTCAACAGGGTTGTTAGCAGGGGGCCTCCAAGGTCACTGGCCACGTGCTGAGAAGGAGGCTCCCAGAGTAGGACTGTCACTCAGCCCAGTGTGGGTGAAGGGCTGGGACTGGAGGAGGAGCTCTGTTCAGTGTCTTTAAAGCAGAACAGTGGTTGGAAGGGAAGGAGAGTGTGTTAAGCCATTGTGGGAAAGGGAGGAAAGAGACAGTTACATGTGAATAGCTGGTCTCTGTAGTGAAGCCTGGCTCTAACTGAGGTGCAGGATTGAAAAGGCAGGACACCTTTCAGCACTGTGTCCTCCAGGGCCCCACCTTCAGCCCCTTGACCTCCACCCACCCAGTGGCCACTAGCTGTCGTGTCTTCCTTGCCCACTTTATTCCTCTACACACACTGATCAGGCTGGCTGGTGGCCACTTTTGTCAGGGTGGCAGGGAGAGATTGAAACCAGTGTCTCCTCAGATTTCACAGTTCACATTAAGCCTTCTCTAATAGCTTGGCTAACAGAGTTGGCTGAGGGACCGGCTTCAGATAGAGTTCCGAGGGGCGGGAGGATCTTCGTTGGTTCCTGAACAGAAACCTGGAGACTGCCGACAGTCTGCTGGAGTGGTTTCCTCTCCAGTGCTGCAGCCCTGTGGGCCCAGCCTGCCAACAGGAGGAACTCAGCCTGTATTGGTGGGAGAGAGGGCAGTGCACAGCCTGCTGGTGGGGGTGGGCAGCGTTGGCTCTGAGTCATAACTTCCCTCCAGCACACACACACATGTATACATATGTTATCCACACTCACGTGCTTTTCCCTGGGCCTCAGTTAATGTGCTCACCTCTTCTGTCTGCTCAGCTTTCAGTACAGAACCAAGACCTCATTGAGAAGAACCTGACGCTTCAGGAACATCTGCGACAGGCCCAGGCAGGGTCCCCATCTTCATCAGACACAGCCCAGCTGGCATTTGAGCTGCACCAGGAATTGGCCAGTTGCCTTCAAGACCTGCAGGCTGTCTGTAGCATTGTGACTCAGAGGGCTCAGGGCCATGACCCCAATCTCTCCCTGCTCCTGGGCATTCACTGTGAGTCCAGGAGAGGGTGGCTTTCATTCTCCTCAGCCCTGTCTACCTTTCCCAGTTAAATGTTCAGTAAATCTGTTTTAGAAACAGGCATCCTTATGGGTACCTGGGTGTAGGACAAACAAAAGAGTGGCCCTTAGGCAACAGGTTTTCAGCCCTTTCTCCCTAGCTGTTTTGAAAGAAGTGCCATGTTCCAGGACCACAGCCCTTAGGGTACTGCCTATCCACACTATCCCCTCCACATGAAAGTATCTCCTGCTGACTTAATATTCTCAAAATGTTCTCTTCCCCAGCTACACACCACCCAGGGACTCAACTAGATTTTCAGAAGCCTGATGTGATCAGGAGGAAACTGGAAGAGGTTCAGCAGCTACGCCGTGACATCGAGGACTTAAGGACCACCATGTCAGACAGATATGCCCAGGACATGGGAGAAAACTGTGTCACACAGTGAGGAATGCTGGGGTGTAACATACTGTATTCCCCAGGGAGAATCTGGTCTGCTGAGTGCACGGTCCAGCAGGTCCTGCCCTGACAATCTTTTGCCTCCTATCTGCTGCTGTTCCCAGAGAGAAGGGGTGGAAGGGAGGAGGTAAGAGCCTGCATCTGGGGCCAAGGGCTGATCAGAGAATTTTGGTTGTCTGCCCCACTCTGGCTTTGCCTTGTTGGGCTGCATTTACCCTGTCATCCTGATGCACTCTTTTAGGGTGAGTTACTAATTAACTTTTGTAGGTAAGTCCTCACAGACTGTTCCCAGTTGCAGGCTGACATCAAAGGCAAACAAGCCTCCCTTCTCCATCCTTGGGATGGATCCACATTCATTCCCACTCCATACCTTGGTCATGCTGATGCCCAAAGTTCCTTAGAGGGGCCGAGAAAGGCTGAGTACCAGTAACAATGGCCATTTGAAAATTCTCAGGCTCCCTGTGCCAGCCTTCCTGGGACCTGAGCTGGCTCTGGATTTTTCTAGGCCCAGTCCCACTGCTTCTTCCTCAGGGCTCTTGTTCTCACTGATGCCTCAGGGTGATCTATTCTTTGGCAGAGTAGTTGCTAGGATTGGGGGCCCAGGTATTATAACCAGGGCTCCTTCATGTTTGCTACCATGCCTGTTTACAGGAGACCCCACCCTAGCTGCACTGTGCCCTTGGGGCCCTGGTCGTGTGGTTAGCACAGCCCCTTTGTCCTTTGTTCTCAGGCTGGCCAGGTAGTCCCTTCTTGGGCTTTGAGTGCAAACTCTTCTCTGTGGTTCTAGGTTTGGGCAGGATTCTCCGCCAGGATACCACAGGGCAACTGTCAAGCTGCTCACCCCTCCCCCACGGCTGGGGACAGTCCAGCCTTCTGATTTGTGCCTCTCTTGTGTTTGGGGAAGGGGGGATCCTCTTTCCCTTTCCTGCTCTGGGCTCTTTAGTTCAGAGTACCCAGTACAGGTCAGCTTCAAGGTATAGTGTTTTTTGTTGTTTGTTTCTCTGGGGTCTTTGGACCCTTTGCTTTCTGGTTGCTCTTGCCTCCTTATTGAGAGAGCATCTTGTAGTCATTTGTATCTGGTGGCTAGGCCAGCTCAAGGATCTCTCTAGATCTGGAGCCAGACCAGGCCAGGGCTGTGTGAGGGGAGAAGGGTGTACTGAGTAGTTCAGGAGTCCCGAGCCAGCCACTGGGAGAGTGTTGCTAAGCTTTGGGCTGGCAGGGCAGCACCCTGGCCCTCACTCCCGGGCATGAATGAGACTCCTTCTTGAGTGTTTTTATAAGTTGGTGTTTTATTGATGGAGTGACTTACCCTCCATTCAGAGCAGCCCCACCCCGCTATCCCCTCAGTCTCTGGGCTCCTGCCTCCTAAAAGCAGAGCTGCCCGATTGGTCTCCACCCTGTACTGGGAGCCTAGCCACCATGCTCACGGGTATTTTTCCTCATTAAAGTTTATAAGCAGTTATTTATATGAATCCTTGTATGTCAACTGGTTTGTATTGCCCATTTTGTTTAAAAAATAAAAATTGTTTCAGAGTCCTCAGTTTTCCATTGCCTTCTGTCACCATCATCTTGTACTCCACCCCTCATCTTGGCTTGTTAGAGCCAAAGCCTGTGTGTTTCGCCAAGTTCTCCAAACAGCAGCGAAGAGGGAACTTTGGCAGGGAATGTGTTTGTGTCTCCACCACTTCTACGCCTCTGTCCTTCAGTGGTGACGGATAAGATCGCTTCACAGCACCTTCCATTGGGTGAAGCTGCCCTGAGTCATAGAGCAGCTTTGTCATTGAGTTTCAGTCATCCTCAGAGAAGGAAGTCTGCTGCCCGTGGGCTGCTGTAGGGAAGCGGCTTCCCCAGAGCAAGGCAGGGCGCTGGGCTTGCGTCAGGGAGCGAGGATGGACTTCCTGGGCTATTCCTGGGGCCCTGAACCTGAGAGGACTGCTAAGGAGTAAAGGAGTATTATGTCCGATCCCAGAGAGGTGGCTGAGTCTCCACATTTGGGCTGGTTCCTGCCTCCACTCCCTGCATTTTGCTGGGAGTAGGAGTTTCAGAGAACCATCTGCAGCGTGTAGTTGGTGTGGGGCTGGGGCCACCCCAAGACCAGCTGTGGGTTTTTCACACGGACCCAGGCTCTTCCTCCACCTAGTCCAGAACCAGAAGCCTTTCTTACCTTGACCCCATCCGCCTGTTTTGAGGGCGTGGCCCTGTATCCTGCCACCAGCCTTAACTTGTCTGAACCTGCCTATGTGAGCCAAGAGGAACTCTGGGGAAATCTTAGCCGGGGAGTGGTGTGCCCGCGGGCTTAGCTATGTGTGGGTGGCCCCCGGGGCAATGTTCCATTAGAGCCAGGTTCCCTAGGCGGGGACTGAGAACAGCCCGAGCCTTCAAAGCCCGGAGCTGCGCAGCGCTGTCGTGGCAGCCAGGGTGGGCAGTTTGTTGAATGCAGCAAACCTGGGCGAGCCAGCGGAGGCCTTCTGCCAAGCCCTCGCCCCCGCCCCCTCCAGCCGCCAGGTCGCTCCCCAGCCTCGCACTGAGCCCCCCAGGCCAGGGAGAGCTGAAGGAGGCGGCCCCGCGTGGGACTCGGGTCCCGGGCGCGCCCGGTCCCCAAGGGGGAGGTGTGGGGGCCCGGCGGCGCGCGGGGCGGGGTCGCGTAGGCCCCGCCCCGGCCGCGCGCCTGTCCGCGCCGCCCATTGGTCCCGAGAGCAGTGACTCGCGGGCTGAGCAGGAAGGAAACCGCTCCCGAGCTCGGCGGCCTCGACTCTAGGCCGTGTAGCTGCCGCCGCCGCCGCCGCCTTTCTGCCTGTCCGTTCGTCAGTACGCCTGCAGCATGAGTGGCCTGCGCGTCTACAGCACTTCGGTCACCGGCTCCCGCGAAGTGAGTGCGCTCCCTGGGCTGGAGCGCGGGTGGCGATCCCGGTGCTCTGGACCCGGCGCCTGGGACCCGCCCCCAAGGCGGGGGCGGTGAGATGCTGGGTATACCCTCCTGAACTGGGTTGGGGGTAGGCTCTGCAGCCCCATCTTGAACCCTGAACATTCCCTAAGGGCACCCTGGGTCCTCGATCCCTCCGCTACCAGGCTGCTTCCTGACCCTGTCCTTATCTTGCCCTTCCTCTCCTCCACTGTGTGTGTACTTGGGGCGGGGGTGGCCCCTTACCAGCCTCTGCCCAGGCCTGCCCTCGCTGCTCTCTCCTTACTGAGCTCCTGGCTCTCCCCACCCTGAATTTAGAGGAGACCAGCCAGAGTCCCATCGCCCTGGCTTTCCTCATGGTTGGTGGTCCCTCTCTCCTCCCACACCACCAGGAGCCTGACTCATCCTCGCAACTCCTTTGTGGCCAGAACCCTCCCCTAGGGTGTGGAAGAGGAAGAGGGACCAAAGCTCCTGGCCACAGCCCCTTTTTCTCTGCCCAGGGTTCTTCCCCTAAACCTTCCAGGCTGCTCGCTAACCCCTGCCACCCTCTGCCCCTAGATCAAGTCCCAGCAGAGCGAGGTGACCCGCATCCTGGATGGGAAGCGCATCCAGTACCAGCTAGTGGACATCTCCCAGGACAACGCCCTGCGGGATGAGATGCGAGCCTTGGCGGGCAACCCCAAGGCCACCCCACCCCAGATTGTCAACGGGGACCAGTACTGTGGGGTAGGGGCCTGGGGCCTGGGGGTGGAGGGAGTGTGGGAGGAGGAGGAGGCCAGCCCGAGTCCCGCCGGAGGCAGAACGCCAGCACTCTGGTGCCCTCTTGTCCCTCCCCCAGGACTACGAGCTCTTCGTGGAGGCTGTGGAGCAGAACACGCTGCAGGAGTTCCTGAAACTGGCCTGAGCCAAGTCAGCCCCTGGACTTCGTCACCACCTTCCCCCAAGCCGTCACCCGGCCATGAAGGACCTTGTGACCAAACTCCCTGTTAGTCCCTAACTTTCAGAACCCGGAGCCCCCCCCTCAACTCAGGACCCTTCTCCTCCCCTCTCTAACGTTAGCCCCCTCTCCTCCATTCAGTGGCAACATTCCTCACCCACTAGTTTCAAAACTTGTCTTAAGCAACAGCCTAAGTGCTGGTTGTCCTCAGCCCGGCCCTGAGGCTGCCACCTGCCTGGCACTGGCTGATGGGCACCTTTGTTGATTCCATTAGCCAGGGCTCTGCCAAAGGCCCCGCAATCCCTGTCTGGGAGCACCGCAGAAACAATTAAATGTTCCATTCCATTGGCACCGTGTCTGTCTAGTGTGGCTGGGCCTCCTGGGTCCCTGCTCTGAGGAAGGCTGGTGGGTGTGATCGTGCTGAGGCTGTGCTTGGTGGCCAGGTCGACTGGCAGTCCCGTGTGGCACCTGTGTGTGTGTGTGAGAGCATGTGTTTGGATCTGTGCCCAGCGCCCACACAGCGAGGGACACTGGGGCTGGGTCAGCCTGCAGTCTCACGCACGTGATGTCCATGATGCACTTGTGCCTTGGTGTGTCCCACACGTTAGCACGCGGGTTGTAACGTGGCAGTGCCTTGTCTCCTGCCTGCGTCCCAAGAGCCCAGCTATGTCAGGCCTGTCGTGGAAGTGGGTGCCCAAATGCAGTTCTGCTGGGGGCAGTGGCTTGCTTTGGTGCAGAGTGTTTAAGTATCCCTAGTGCTTGTGGTCCTGTGCTTGTCTGTGCGCAGGGATCTGCTGGCTGCACGCTGGCACAAGAGGCGCTGGGCCGCCCGGGCCGGGCCAGGCCAGGCCCTCCTTCCCCTGGAGCAGCCTAGCCTCCCCCAGGGAACCTACAGGACAAAGACCCAGGGCCAGGCCCGCCAGCTGGGGCTCGGGTTACCGAGGGGCGGTTGGGTGCCGCCCCCCACCCCACCCCGCCCCCGGCCCCCGCCGATGTAGCGCAGCTGGGCTGCTCCGCCCAGAGAGCCTCAGAGCCTCTCAGAGCAGCGGGTGTGGCGGCCGCTTTATTGGGGGCCCTGGGCGGGCAGGGGCGCCCGGCGCACCCGAAGCAGCAGTGTGGTGTTGGGCACCAGGCCCGCGGCCTGCAGTGTGAGAGCGTCGTCGTTGTAGACCGTGGGCGGGAACGTACTGAAGAACTCGAAGGTGGTGGCCTCCACGGCCCTGGGGACAGGGAAGAATGGATCAGGCCGGGTCTTGGGGCCAGAAACCCCTGCGGCCGTCAGCCACACCCCGCGCCCACCTGGCCCGTGACAGCAGGGCGCGCACGTCGCCAACCGTGTCTTCCGGCCGCATCGTCAGCAGGAAAACCTGCTCGCCATTCTCCGACTTGATGCGCAGCGTAGACAGCTGAGGCGGCGGCGACTCCGGAGACACCTGGCTCCTGCAGACCCGGAGGCCGTCAGTGCGCCCCGGATAACCCAAGCCCAGGGTCCTCACCTCTCCACTCTACCCTCACCTCTCACGCTCAGCAGCCAAGGCAGGCGCTCCACCACAATCTCCTGGACAGGCAGTGGGCAGCAGTTCTGGCAGACACTAGTGGAGTGGACAGAGCCCTGGGCCCTGCCAGAGTCAGCCCCTCCCCAGCGCCTGCAGGATGGATGAGTAAGCCAAAGGGGCCCTGTGTGCAAACTGGGGCCCAAGGAGAGAAACTGAAGGAAGGAAGTTAGCACGCTGGTTGTAACGTGGCAGTGCCTTGTCTCCTGCCTGCGTCCCAAGAGCCCAGCTATGTCAGGCCTGTCGTGGAAGTGGGTGCCCAAATGCAGTTCTGCTGGGGGCAGTGGCTTGCTTTGGTGCAGAGTGTTTAAGTATCCCTAGTGCTTGTGGTCCTGTGCTTGTCTGTGCGCAGGGATCTGCTGGCTGCACGCTGGCACAAGAGGCGCTGGGCCGCCCGGGCCGGGCCAGGCCAGGCCCTCCTTCCCCTGGAGCAGCCTAGCCTCCCCCAGGGAACCTACAGGACAAAGACCCAGGGCCAGGCCCGCCAGCTGGGGCTCGGGTTACCGAGGGGCGGTTGGGTGCCGCCCCCCACCCCCCACCCCCGCCCCCGCCCCCGCCGATGTAGCGCAGCTGGGCTGCTCCGCCCAGAGAGCCTCAGAGCCTCTCAGAGCAGCGGGTGTGGCGGCCGCTTTATTGGGGGCCCTGGGCGGGCAGGGGCGCCCGGCGCACCCGAAGCAGCAGTGTGGTGTTGGGCACCAGGCCCGCGGCCTGCAGTGTGAGAGCGTCGTCGTTGTAGACCGTGGGCGGGAACGTACTGAAGAACTCGAAGGTGGTGGCCTCCACGGCCCTGGGGACAGGGAAGAATGGATCAGGCCGGGTCTTGGGGCCAGAAACCCCTGCGGCCGTCAGCCACACCCCGCGCCCACCTGGCCCGTGACAGCAGGGCGCGCACGTCGCCAACCGTGTCTTCCGGCCGCATCGTCAGCAGGAAAACCTGCTCGCCATTCTCCGACTTGATGCGCAGCGTAGACAGCTGAGGCGGCGGCGACTCCGGAGACACCTGGCTCCTGCAGACCCGGAGGCCGTCAGTGCGCCCCGGATAACCCAAGCCCAGGGTCCTCACCTCTCCACTCTACCCTCACCTCTCACGCTCAGCAGCCAAGGCAGGCGTCTCCACCACAATCTCCTGGACAGGCAGTGGGCAGCAGTTCTGGAAGACACTAGTGGAGTGGACAGAGCCCTGGGCCCTGCCAGAGTCAGCCCCTCCCCCAGCGCCTGCAGGGGATGGATGAGTAAGCCAAAGGGGCCCTGTGTGCAAACTGGGGCCCAAGGAGAGGAAACTGAAGGGAAGGAAGCTTTGGGAGGGGGCTCCATCATTCCCTTCCCTCATTCTAGTGGGGAAGACAGAACGCTACAGACAGTGACCAGGCTGGATGCCTAACCCAGCATTTCCCTGGGGAAAGGACACCTGAGCTGACTGAAGGATGAAGGAGTTCCTCGAAATGGAAGGCAGGGAGGGGACAAGGGTATTCCAGACAGCATAGATGAGGAAGGCTTCTGAAAAGAGGTGATATATTTGAGAAAGAGCCACTAGTTCATGTGGCTAAAGCCGGGAGTCAGGCTGGACTGGAAGAAAGAAAAGGTTAGAGGTAGGAAGAGGCCCAGGAAGGAATGACAGACTTTACCTAAGAACCACTAGAGGGTTTCAACTGGGAAGGGCAGAGACCAATTTGCATTTTTAAAGGGCACTGAGGCTGGGGAGAGGATGGCAGGCCGGGCAGGAGTGGCGTCTGTCGGGGACCACTGCAGTCCACGAGACACGAGCCTGGGCTGGGTTGGCGGGGGCACCAGTGGAGAGAAGAGACGGATTTGGGAGCAGTTCTGGGACAGGCAGATCTGACAGGACTTGCCCACGTGCAATGAAGGCAAAGCGGGGGAAACGGGCTTGGTACGTTTCACAGATGGGGTGGAGGGAGGAGCGGCAGGACAGTGAGCAAGAGGGGATGGTGAGTTCTGCGAAGGCCAGGAAGATGTACTTGGGACTGGACCTCCAGGCGGTGACCTGGACGTGGCTCGCACGCATCTAGAGTCCCCTGACTATCCCCCTCCTACAGCCCCACTCCTACGTTGGCCACGTGCTCTTTGGTCCCCGCTCAGAACCTCAGCGGCTCCATCGTTTCCAGGAGACAGTGAAACAGCTCTGAGGGGCTCATCTCTCTCTGCGGGCCATCCTGCGAGCCCCAAGCCTGAGCCTCCAGGGTAGCCACTGCTCTGATAGGCTGGGCCAGGGCTGATGGCAACCAACCCCCTCCCAAGAAGGCCCGGGGAGCCAGGGGTGGGCTCACCTTCAGGGTGTCCCGGATGAGGCCCCGGATGTCAATCACCTCGCCTTGTCGGATCACAAATTTGGGGAGACTGTTCATAAATTTCTCGGCAGTCATCGTGGAGCCTGCAGGGAGGGTATTGGGAGCCCTGGCTGGGCAGGGATGGCGCGATGGTGGAGGAGGCCACCTGGAGCTTTCCCACCTACAGAGTGTTCCCACCACCTGGCTCAGCCTCAGGGCCGAGCTCACCTGGTTGCTCCATGCCGTCCAAGGGCTTTCGAATCCTCTGCAGGCCTACCACACGGCCCTCGCCGGGAACCGGGTCCAGCCTGTTCTCGGGGGAGACCTGAGTACGCAGGTCACTCACCTTGCAAGAAGGAAGGGAAACAGCGGCAGGCGCTGCTGTTCAGCCCTGGGCTCCATCCCCATGGCCAGTTGCCAACCAGAAAGGCAGCGGCAAGGAAAGGGCAGAGACCAATTTGCATTTTTAAAGGGCACTGAGGCTGGGGAGAGGATGGCAGGCCGGGCAGGAGTGGCGTCTGTCGGGGACCACTGCAGTCCACGAGACACGAGCCTGGGCTGGGTTGGCGGGGGCACCAGTGGAGAGAAGAGACGGATTTGGGAGCAGTTCTGGGACAGGCAGATCTGACAGGACTTGCCCACGTGCAATGAAGGCAAAGCGGGGGAAACGGGCTTGGTACGTTTCACAGATGGGGTGGAGGGAGGAGCGGCAGGACAGTGAGCAAGAGGGGATGGTGAGTTCTGCGAAGGCCAGGAAGATGTACTTGGGACTGGACCTCCAGGCGGTGACCTGGACGTGGCTCGCACGCATCTAGAGTCCCCTGACTATCCCCCTCCTACAGCCCCACTCCTACGTTGGCCACGTGCTCTTTGGTCCCCGCTCAGAACCTCAGCGGCTCCATCGTTTCCAGGAGACAGTGAAACAGCTCTGAGGGGCTCATCTCTCTCTGCGGGCCATCCTGCGAGCCCCAAGCCTGAGCCTCCAGGGTAGCCACTGCTCTGATAGGCTGGGCCAGGGCTGATGGCAACCAACCCCCTCCCAAGAAGGCCCGGGGAGCCAGGGGTGGGCTCACCTTCAGGGTGTCCCGGATGAGGCCCCGGATGTCAATCACCTCGCCTTGTCGGATCACAAATTTGGGGAGACTGTTCATAAATTTCTCGGCAGTCATCGTGGAGCCTGCAGGGAGGGTATTGGGAGCCCTGGCTGGGCAGGGATGGCGCGATGGTGGAGGAGGCCACCTGGAGCTTTCCCACCTACAGAGTGTTCCCACCACCTGGCTCAGCCTCAGGGCCGAGCTCACCTGGTTGCTCCATGCCGTCCAAGGGCTTTCGAATCCTCTGCAGGCCTACCACACGGCCCTCGCCGGGAACCGGGTCCAGCCTGTTCTCTGGGTAGACCTGATTACGCAGGTCACTCACCTGGCAAGAAGGAAGGGAAACAGCGGCAGGCACAGCTCTTCAGCCCTGGGCTCCATCCCCATTGCCAGTTGCCAAACAGAGGCCCAAGGCATGGCCTGATGCAATCCCCATTTTACAGATGAGGAAAGCGAGGCCCCGGGAGAGCGCAGGAGAGCTGCAGTGCATGCCGCTCTCACCCACCCATGCCGGCCCTGCTCTGCCGGCAAACTCCCCTCATCACACCAGCTGGAGTCACAGAGCAGGGAAGGAAGAGGGTGTTAGGAGAGGGCAAAGCCCGGCTCGGAGTGAACTGCCTCGAACACCCCTGGTTCATGACGCACGCTGCTTCCCAAGCCACGGTGGCACACGGTCCCTCACAAGCCCACACCGTGGAACTGACGCACCACCCTCGGTACGCCTCCGGTGCTCCGTCACAGCAGCCTCAGCTCACTGCCCCGGCCCGCGGCAGAGGGCTGGCTGCACCTCGGGTTCTTTCCTCCCAGCATTCGCCCCCCCAAGGCACTGCCTTCCACCCCAGCCGGGATCCCTGGGGGGAGCCAGGACACTTCTCTACTGAATGCTGGGAAGGAGGGGCCAGGTCCCACGCGGCTGAAGGCTGTGCCTCGAGGCAGCCAGCAGGGGGCGCTGCCTGCGGCTCAGCTACAAGCCTTCGCTGTTGATCCAGCAACTGTGGCCACGGCAGCCTTCCCACTCCCTTCCCAGCCGGATTTCAGGCCCTCCTCCTGGTGGTCATCAGACAGGGGTCTCCTGAGGTGGGGCAGTGCCTCTAGGCGATGCCTGAGGAAGCCTTCCCACCCCTGCAAAACCCCCACCCGTGCAGGAGACCCCACCGGAATGAGGGGAGATAAATTTCTCGGCAGTCATCGTGGAGCCTGCAGGGAGGGTATTGGGAGCCCTGGCTGGGCAGGGATGGCGCGATGGTGGAGGAGGCCACCTGGAGCTTTCCCACCTACAGAGTGTTCCCACCACCTGGCTCAGCCTCAGGGCCGAGCTCACCTGGTTGCTCCATGCCGTCCAAGGGCTTTCGAATCCTCTGCAGGCCTACCACACGGCCCTCGCCGGGAACCGGGTCCAGCCTGTTCTCTGGGTAGACCTGATTACGCAGGTCACTCACCTGGCAAGAAGGAAGGGAAACAGCGGCAGGCACAGCTCTTCAGCCCTGGGCTCCATCCCCATTGCCAGTTGCCAAACAGAGGCCCAAGGCATGGCCTGATGCAATCCCCATTTTACAGATGAGGAAAGCGAGGCCCCGGGAGAGCGCAGGAGAGCTGCAGTGCATGCCGCTCTCACCCACCCATGCCGGCCCTGCTCTGCCGGCAAACTCCCCTCATCACACCAGCTGGAGTCACAGAGCAGGGAAGGAAGAGGGTGTTAGGAGAGGGCAAAGCCCGGCTCGGAGTGAACTGCCTCGAACACCCCTGGTTCATGACGCACGCTGCTTCCCAAGCCACGGTGGCACACGGTCCCTCACAAGCCCACACCGTGGAACTGACGCACCACCCTCGGTACGCCTCCGGTGCTCCGTCACAGCAGCCTCAGCTCACTGCCCCGGCCCGCGGCAGAGGGCTGGCTGCACCTCGGGTTCTTTACTCCCAGCATTCGCCCCCCCAAGGCACTGCCTTCCACCCCAGCCGGGATCCCTGGGGGGAGCCAGGACACTTCTCTACTGAATGCTGGGAAGGAGGGGCCAGGTCCCACGCGGCTGAAGGCTGTGCCTCGAGGCAGCCAGCAGGGGGCGCTGCCTGCGGCTCAGCTACAAGCCTTCGCTGTTGATCCAGCAACTGTGGCCACGGCAGCCTTCCCACTCCCTTCCCAGCCGGATTTCAGGCTCCCCTCCTCCTGGTGGTCATCAGACAGGGGTCTCCTGAGGTGGGGCAGTGCCTCTAGGCGATGCCTGAGGAAGCCTTCCCACCCCCTGCAAAACCCCCACGCGGGGAATGAGCTGTTTGAGGAGTAGCCCGTCACCTTAAACGGGACCCCATCAGGGTAGAGCCGCTGGAGCTCTGAGGGGAAGAAGCCGTCCAGAATGTCTCGGAGGCAGCGCTGTGGGGAGAGAGGCAAGATGAGGCCTGCTGGACGGTGGGGTGCCCTCCACCCTGCTTCCTGTCTAGATGGCAGGCTACGGGCCCGGGCTTACTCCTGTGGCTCATACTCTGGAACAGCCCCAGGGCTTGGGGGGTGCTCTGAAGGTTGCCCGTGAGTCTGGGTGCTGGGGGAGAGCTGGGCCCATCATCTCCAACTAATGGAGAGCACCGAGCGGTGTGAGGGTGCAGGGGCCTGTCTCCCTCCCCATCACTCCTACCTGTGTGGCGGGGTCATGGAAGGGCTGGAAGGGCCCATCGAACATCACGAGGCCATTCCGGTAGAGCTTCAGCGGGATGGGCTCCAGGGCCCGCCGCGGCACTCGGTCAGGCTCCGGCGTCAGCTGGGTGTCTCTGTGTACCGCCAGCTCGCTGAGGTCCTCCAGGCTGGCCAGCAGCCTGTCAAAGTCCACCTCGGGGGGTACCAGTGAGTCCCCTGGCAAAGAGGACAGACACCCATGAGCCTCTTTCCAGGGCTGCTGAGTGCTCTGGAGCCCTGGCTTCCACGGCCCCCTCCCATGCTGGGAAGGGCCCTGAGCACCTCTTTAAGCGACGCCCTGGGGAGGAAGGACAGCTAACCTAGATAATACTACCAGCTGTCTTTTAGTGAGCATTTGCTCTGTGCTAGGTGTTTAACACCTATTATCCTATTCTCTCTTCATACCAACCCTATGCTGCACGTACTATAAACATCCCCACTTTCCATATTAGAAAACTAAGGCCCAGAGGGCAATGGCTGGCCTGGGGACACATGCAGTCTGTGACAGAAGCATTTCCGATGCGTCAGGCCCTGGACTGGCAGCAGTGCAGAGGTCCCAGCTGTCTGGGCTCAAGTTCCAGCTCTTCCTCGTCTACCCATGTGACCCTGGTCAAGTCACTGACTGCTCTGCACCACAGCATGCTCTTCTAGAAGGGGATGGTACCGGGATGGGTAAGAAGACCAAGATGACCACGTAAGGATCCCAACAGTAGGCGTCTGTGTTCGTTACTGTTTCCAGCTCTACCGTGCACCAACGGCCCTCAGGCCAGGCCGGAGGCGACAAGGCAGGGGTTATTTATCTCCATCTCACACATGATGAAACAAGCCCACAGACCTGAAAAATGACCTGCCCCAGGCCACCTGGCAAGTTAGAAGAGGGGACCGACCGTGGAGTCTGTCTTTCCCACACATCTGAACCATCAGATGAGGAGGTGAGGGTCGGCACAGCCACTGGATGGAATGGACATGGGACAGACCTTGGGTCATACACTTCTAGAGTCACAGAGCCCTTTGATGAGCTGACAGCGTTGGCCTTCTCTTCTGAAAAAAAAAATATGTTCTCCGTATCGCTGGTCCTAATCTTCATGGGGTGCAAGTGGGGCGGTGGAGACTGTCGGGACAGGTGCCAGAGCAGAAAGGGGACAGGGCAGGTGGGATGCTGGTGGGGGACAGGCCAGGAGCCTGTTCTCAGTCTCTGAAGGGATCAGGCCCCCACGTAAATCATCTACTAGGGTGCAACTCTACAAAACACTGGGGATGGGGACTGCCTGGCAGTCCAGCGGTTAAGACTCTGCACTAATGCCGGGCGCACAGGTTCAGCACGCCTGCCACATGGTGCAGCCAACAACAAACACACAAAACCACGGGTGACTTTCTGGGCCTTCCTGGAAGCTGTTTTTCACCAGGACAGCCAGGTTGTGGACGGATGTGGGTCAGGATTCTGGGGACCCAATTCTTACCCCCACAGAGGTGCAGTGGCTGTACCGGGGAAGTACAGATGTGGGTGGCCCTATTTCCTGTTGCCTTTGTGGTTGCTGAAACGGTAGGCCCCAGCTGGCCCTGCCCTCCTGTCTACACCTTCTACTGCTGTAGGGGCTGCACCTGCCCCACCCCTGGTAGGGTCCTCTGGGTCCCTGAGATTCCCAAGAAAAGCTTTCCGATCGTCAGGCCCTGGACTGGCAGCAGTGCAGAGGTCCCAGCTGTCTGGGCTCAAGTTCCAGCTCTTCCTCGTCTACCCATGTGACCCTGGTCAAGTCACTGACTGCTCTGCACCACAGCATGCTCTTCTAGAAGGGGATGGTACCGGGATGGGTAAGAAGACCAAGATGACCACGTAAGGATCCCAACAGTAGGCGTCTGTGTTCGTTACTGTTTCCAGCTCTACCGTGCACCAACGGCCCTCAGGCCAGGCCGGAGGCGACAAGGCAGGGGTTATTTATCTCCATCTCACACATGATGAAACAAGCCCACAGACCTGAAAAATGACCTGCCCCAGGCCACCTGGCAAGTTAGAAGAGGGGACCGACCGTGGAGTCTGTCTTTCCCACACATCTGAACCATCAGATGAGGAGGTGAGGGTCGGCACAGCCACTGGATGGAATGGACATGGGACAGACCTTGGGTCATACACTTCTAGAGTCACAGAGCCCTTTGATGAGCTGACAGCGTTGGCCTTCTCTTCTGAAAAAAAAAATATGTTCTCCGTATCGCTGGTCCTAATCTTCATGGGGTGCAAGTGGGGCGGTGGAGACTGTCGGGACAGGTGCCAGAGCAGAAAGGGGACAGGGCAGGTGGGATGCTGGTGGGGGACAGGCCAGGAGCCTGTTCTCAGTCTCTGAAGGGATCAGGCCCCCACGTAAATCATCTACTAGGGTGCAACTCTACAAAACACTGGGGATGGGGACTGCCTGGCAGTCCAGCGGTTAAGACTCTGCACTAATGCCGGGCGCACAGGTTCAGCACGCCTGCCACATGGTGCAGCCAACAACAAACACACAAAACCACGGGTGACTTTCTGGGCCTTCCTGGAAGCTGTTTTTCACCAGGACAGCCAGGTTGTGGACGGATGTGGGTCAGGATTCTGGGGACCCAATTCTTACCCCCACAGAGGTGCAGTGGCTGTACCGGGGAAGTACAGATGTGGGTGGCCCTATTTCCTGTTGCCTTTGTGGTTGCTGAAACGGTAGGCCCCAGCTGGCCCTGCCCTCCTGTCTACACCTTCTACTGCTGTAGGGGCTGCACCTGCCCCACCCCTGGTAGGGTCCTCTGGGTCCCTGAGATTCCCAAGAAAAGCTCACAGAACATCCTGGGTATCTCCGATATGAGTCAGAACATCAGGACACTATTTTCCATTAACAACTAACTACTTTCAGAACATCTCAGTAAACCTAAAAATTACAACAGAAAAGCTCATCGCTTTCAACGCCTGCCCCTGTCCCTAGCTTCCTACAGATGGGAAAGTGAGGCCCAGAAAGTCATGTGACTCAGCCTAAGGAAGTCACGCAGAGCCAAGCCAAGAAAAGCCACCTCCCAGGGCCTGGGCTCTTTCAGGGAGCTGGTGGGCTGACAGGGGAAAGGGCGGGCGGGTGGCCAGGGGAGGATGCTCCAAAGGAACTAAAGGGAAAAGGAAAGTTTGCCGAGGAAATCAGTCTGGAGGTCTCTCAGCCAGGGCAGAGAAGTGAAACCAGGGTGGGCCGGCAGATATCAGAGGCAGCTAGCCAGAAGTGAGACAGGGGCCCGGGAGAAGGAAATGCAGCTCTGGACACAAACAAGGGCCCGGAGAATAAGGCAGGAAGAGCTGGGCATCAGGGCATCACCCTCTCAGAGCAGGGAGTGCTCAACAGAAGCCTGCTCCCAGCAGCCATGCACAGGGGATGAAGCAGGTCAGAGGTCAGGGGAGGCACTTCCTCCCTGAGCTCCAGCTTTCTTTCCCAGGGTCAGGGGAGATAATAGAACTCTCCATCCTGCCCACGAGATCCAGGGGTGGGCTGACTGCAGCAATGACTCTGTGTTTACTATGTGCTGCGCACCAAGAGGCAGGTCTTCCTGCTCCACTTTACTGATGAGGAGACTGGGCCTTAGAAGGTGACATGTCCTGGCCACGCAGCAAGCAGGGCCCAGGTGACTCTCAGGGAGCACGTGGGCTGCCGCTCACCTTTCTAGGGAGGAGCAAAGAGCAGGGCGATTCTCACCCCACTTGTGAGAGCCCATGATTTTACTTAAAAAGGGGAGTGATGACGCCTGGAGAACAAGTCCAAGCTCCTTGGCCCAGCTCCCAAGACCCCAGAGCCCCAGCTCTCCAGCTGTCCTCGACAAGCTCTCCAGCTCAGGCTCTGAAGCCATGCGGCCAGGGCCCACATCCAAGCTGTGTGGCCCCAGGTACATAGGCCGGTGTCTCTGGGCTTCAGCTTCCTCTTCTATAATGAGGACAATAACAGTCCCCACTTCACAAGCTGCTGTGAGGCTCACAGGAAGTGCCTGCCAGACGGAGCTGTGTTTGTCACTTGCACCTTACCCTTTTGCTCATCTCAGGGTTTGGGGTGCTCCATCACCTCCTCTGAGGAGAGGCCTTGTCAGGCGCCCTCCCCCTGAGCCTGGGTCCCTGTTCCTTCTGGAACCCTTGGGCCCACTCTTGGCCCTTATCACAGGCTGGTGTCATGTCTTTCCAACTGAACAGAGGCAAGAGCATGAAGCCCCAAGCCTGGCTCAGAGTGGGAGCTCAAGAAGCACTGGATCGGTTCCTCCACCTACCACCCTGCTATTCAGCAAGCATGTCTGGAGCAGCCATGCTCTGCCAGCCCTGAGCAGCACGGCAGTGCCCGTGCCCCGCGTCCTGCCCGCCGCAGGCTCACAGTTGAGTAAAGCAGACAGGGTGACAAACAGTGACAGCGGCATGTGGCAAGTTCTACCATGGGGGCTGCAGGGCCCGGAGGAGGGCGAGACCCCGCTGTTATGCACAGGTGAGTGGTGGGCCCACTTTGGGCTGGCCCCTGCCACCCGCGCGGGAGCCCACCAGCTGCTGGGTGAAACGCCGGCAGGGCCCAAGGCACCCCAGCAGGCCCATCCCCAGTACTCAGGTGAAGGCGGCTGAACAGGAAACAAGCCCACCATTTCCACACACCTGCAAAGCCAGGCCCTGCTCTGGGACTTCACCTCCATTGACTCGGTTCTTCGGAGGAACCAGCGGGGAGGAGACAGGCCCCAAGGGTCTGGCCACTGCTAGCACCACAGCCAGCCTGGGCCTCAGCAGGGTGTGATGGCTCTGGTCACTCCTCTGAGGATCACGCTGCCTGCTCCCCGCCTCATCCTGCGCAGAGGCTCTGGGGAGGATCACCTGCATCTGCGGCTCAGCCCGCTTTGGAAAATTTTCAAAGGTCCAGTCTCCAGCCCCAGAGCCCTCTCCAGCTGTCCTCGACAAGCTCTCCAGCTCAGGCTCTGAAGCCATGGGCCAGGGCCCACATCCAAGCTGTGTGGCCCCAGGTACATAGGCCGGTGTCTCTGGGCTTCAGCTTCCTCTTCTATAATGAGGACAATAACAGTCCCCACTTCACAAGCTGCTGTGAGGCTCACAGGAAGTGCCTGCCAGACGGAGCTGTGTTTGTCACTTGCACCTTACCCTTTTGCTCATCTCAGGGTTTGGGGTGCTCCATCACCTCCTCTGAGGAGAGGCCTTGTCAGGCGCCCTCCCCCTGAGCCTGGGTCCCTGTTCCTTCTGGAACCCTTGGGCCCACTCTTGGCCCTTATCACAGGCTGGTGTCATGTCTTTCCAACTGAACAGAGGCAAGAGCATGAAGCCCCAAGCCTGGCTCAGAGTGGGAGCTCAAGAAGCACTGGATCGGTTCCTCCACCTACCACCCTGCTATTCAGCAAGCATGTCTGGAGCAGCCATGCTCTGCCAGCCCTGAGCAGCACGGCAGTGCCCGTGCCCCGCGTCCTGCCCGCCGCAGGCTCACAGTTGAGTAAAGCAGACAGGGTGACAAACAGTGACAGCGGCATGTGGCAAGTTCTACCATGGGGGCTGCAGGGCCCGGAGGAGGGCGAGACCCCGCTGTTATGCACAGGTGAGTGGTGGGCCCACTTTGGGCTGGCCCCTGCCACCCTCGCGGGAGCCCACCAGCTGCTGGGTGAAACGCCGGCAGGGCCCAAGGCACCCCAGCAGGCCCATCCCCAGTACTCAGGTGAAGGCGGCTGAACAGGAAACAAGCCCACCATTTCCACACACCTGCAAAGCCAGGCCCTGCTCTGGGACTTCACCTCCATTGACTCGGTTCTTCGGAGGAACCAGCGGGGAGGAGACAGGCCCCAAGGGTCTGGCCACTGCTAGCACCACAGCCAGCCTGGGCCTCAGCAGGGTGTGATGGCTCTGGTCACTCCTCTGAGGATCACGCTGCCTGCTCCCCGCCTCATCCTGCGCAGAGGCTCTGAGCGCCCAGGCTGGGGCACCCGGGCACTACCTGGCAGTCACCTGCATGGGCACGTGCCTCGGCTTTCGGGCCGACCAGCCCCGCACTGGTGCCCTAGAGGCCAGCAGGGACACAGCAGTAAATGGACACAGTCACGGTTCACGGACGGCACGTCGAGAGGACACTCCACATACACTGTGGCCCGCGGTGTTCTCTGTGGCCTGGGGGCAATTGTGCCATCTCCTCACCTCCCAGAGGAGGGCATGGACTCAAGAGAGGAAGCAGTTTCCCGGCATAGGTCCGATCTGACCCAGGCCCTCCTCTTCAGCCACAGCCTTTAAGTCTTTCACTCTAACACAGGGCCCCTCATCACGTGCCCAGGCAGCTGCAGGGGGGCACCACGCCTGGCACCAAGCACGCCAAGCGGGTACTCCATGCACATCTGCTGGAGCAGGTGAGGTTTGAGCTGAGCTTCAAAGGAGGGGAGAAAGGGGGCAGGGCACTTGGAGGACACATCACAGGCCTGAGCCAGTGGGAGGAGCCCAGTCTGCCTGGGGTCCAGGCGGGGCCAGTTCCAGGGGCTCAAGAGCGGCCCAGGGATGAGTGAAGCTGGTTGCAGCCACAGAGGAGTCAGGGTGGCTTCCTGAGCAGGGAGCGCTTGGGGAGGTGGGGTGGCAGGCGGAGGGCAGGAACTGGATGAGGGCTTGGAGGAATGAGGAGCTCGAAGAACGTGGGAGGAGCGGAGGGAGGATGCAGAGTCGACAGGAGCTCTCCGCCCTGAGGTGCAGCTCCTGACCGGAAGGTGGCTAGGACCAGAGCCACACTGTCCCTGTCAAGTCTCGGCATACCCTGGAGCACCCGGCGGGGCCTCCAGTTTGACAGGCAACATACTGGTAGGAAGGGGTGAATCATCTGGCCTGAGGCCAAGCCCGTGTAAGACTTCCTCTCAAGCCCCTGGTCCTCCACTGGCCTAATCAATCCTCATCACTGTCCCTAAGGCAAACCAGCGGGAGGAGACAGGCCCCAAGGGTCTGGCCACTGCTAGCACCACAGCCAGCCTGGGCCTCAGCAGGGTGTGATGGCTCTGGTCACTCCTCTGAGGATCACGCTGCCTGCTCCCCGCCTCATCCTGCGCAGAGGCTCTGAGCGCCCAGGCTGGGGCACCCGGGCACTACCTGGCAGTCACCTGCATGGGCACGTGCCTCGGACTCAGGGCCGACCCGCCCCGACCTGGTGCCATAGAGGACCGCAGGGAAACAGCAGTAAATGGACACAGTCACGGTTCACGGACGGCACGTCGAGAGGACACTCCACATACACTGTGGCCAGCGGTGTTCTCTGTGGCCTGGGGCAATTGTGCCATCTCCTCACCTCCCAGAGGAGGGCATGGACTCAAGAGAGGAAGCAGTTTCCCGGCATAGGTCCGATCTGACCCAGGCCCTCCTCTTCAGCCACAGCCTTTAAGTCTTTCACTCTAACACAGGGCCCCTCATCACGTGCCCAGGCAGCTGCAGGGGGGCACCACGCCTGGCACCAAGCACGCCAAGCGGGTACTCCATGCACATCTGCTGGAGCAGGTGAGGTTTGAGCTGAGCTTCAAAGGAGGGGAGAAAGGGGGCAGGGCACTTGGAGGACACATCACAGGCCTGAGCCAGTGGGAGGAGCCCAGTCTGCCTGGGGTCCAGGCGGGGCCAGTTCCAGGGGCTCAAGAGCGGCCCAGGGATGAGTGAAGCTGGTTGCAGCCACAGAGGAGTCAGGGTGGCTTCCTGAGCAGGGGAGCGCTTGGGGAGGTGGGGTGGCAGGCGGAGGGCAGGAACTGGATGAGGGCTTGGAGGAATGAGGAGCTCGAAGAACGTGGGAGGAGCGGAGGGAGGATGCAGAGTCGACAGGAGCTCTCCGCCCTGAGGTGCAGCTCCTGACCGGAAGGTGGCTAGGACCAGAGCCACACTGTCCCTGTCAAGTCTCGGCATACCCTGGAGCACCCGGCGGGGCCTCCAGTTTGACAGGCAACATACTGGTAGGAAGGGGTGAATCATCTGGCCTGAGGCCAAGCCCGTGTAAGACTTCCTCTCAAGCCCCTGGTCCTCCACTGGCCTAATCAATCCTCATCACTGTCCCTAAGGCAAATGTCTCAGGCTCTAGAATGTTTGAATCAGCCCCAGTTTGCCTAATACAGACAGCCCAGCTCACCTATCCAATGGCCTGCTGCCCCACAGCCTGCGGGGAGTAGTACCCAACAGTTGTTTAGTTGCTAAGTTGTGTCTGACTCTTTTGTGACCCCATGGAGTGTAGCCCACCAGGCTCCTCTGTCCATGGGATGTCACAGGCAAGAACATGGGGGTGGGTTACCATTTCCTTTTCCAGGGGCTCTGAGAGTCCAAGAAATAAGCCAGAGCATCAGGGTCAGCCAGAAGCCAACTTCATGGACCCAAGGGCCCCTTAGGGACAAGGCTGGGGGGAGAGGAAGGGGAAAAGCCGGGAAGGTGGAGGAGGGAGGCAGTCCCAGGAGAAAAAGCTGCTAGAAATGAAAAATATGTTGTTCACTGGGCAGGAGAACTACATTGAGGTCCCTGCATGTTGAGGAATCAATAGGCAGAAGAGGAAAGAAGACACAGGTCAGGAGCCCGTGGTCGGGCGGCTTTCACAAGTGGTGTCAGAGGCATACTCTGAGCACAAATGACACAGAGTAGGGGAGGGCTGCTCTCCTTTTAGGGGGAGAGGGTGGAATCCACAGAGCCAGGCCCAGAAACCAGCCATCTGGTCTGACCTCTTCCCCAAAGGAGCAGGGAGGCACCAGTGGCCAGGAGGAAGTCTGCCCGCCAACCAGTCAGCAAGGCCATGAGGCCTGAGCCAGCTCACCGCACAGGGCGGGGCGCGTGTGTCTGCCGGCTCACCATACAGCGTGGGGGCAGGCTGGTGCCGTGTGCACACGCACAGTGCTGACAGGCCTTTGGTCCCAGACCCCAGGAAGGGACATTCCTATGGCTTCTGACAGCTGCCTGCCAGGTCGCGCCTCTCATCTGGGCAGCGGGCCTTGGGGACACTCAGCTCTCAGCCCAGGGCTCAGCTCCCGGCATGGAGCCACACAGCCCCCCGCTTTGCCATGTCCCCAGTGAACTCAGCTTCTTCCTCCACAGCCACGGCCCCGGGGCCATCCAGGGCCCTCCCACCCCCTCCCTAATGTACATTCGATCTCCAAGGCTATGGATTCCCCTCCAAAATCTCTCTGCTCGACCCCCTCCCACCAGCCCCGCCAGTACCACCCTCATGCTGGGAATCATCTTCTCTTTAGCCTGGAGGACTCTAACCGCTTCCCAGTGGGTTCTCAGCCTTAAGTCTTGCCCCCTTGCCTCAACAGTTTTCAGACTTAAGTGTCTCAGTTTACCCATCCTTAAAATGGATGAATCCCCAGCCCCATGTCAGGACTGTTTATGAAAATGCTTTAAATCAGTAAATATGGTACAAATGGGAAATGACACTTTTGAAAAAAGGGACAATGGGGGTGCAGCTCAGAGAACACAACTTGCGTACCCAGATCGCACCAGAGCTATGTAGTGGGTAGAGATGAGGACCCAGGTGTGACCAACTCCACACCCTGGAGTGCTACCTTCCAGGCAGTGATGGAAGAATGGACCCAGCTGTCGGAACTAGCCACTTCTGTGGCCCCAAATCTCTGACATGCATCCCACTGGATATTCGCAGTCAAGTTAAACATAAAAAGTGGTAGAGTGTCGTGGAAACAGCTGGTTTCAATGGTTTGCGAGGAATGAACCCGGAGAGGGAGTCTAAAGAGGAAGCCGAGCCTTGAACTGAGGGGCAGTTTCCAAGGGGCACGGTGTCTAAGGGCCACAGCTTTTGAACGGGTGACATTTTGTAAACTATGATGCCTGAGACAAATGAGGCCTTGTTAACGTTTTGCATCTCTGGGTCCCTGAAGCCTTAGAAGCATGCGCAAACAAACAGTCCAGGGTTAGGTGGTCAGTGATGGAAGCTGGGGCCTCCCCCTCCTGCCCCCTTGCTCCCACAAGGTGTTGAGGAGGGGAACGAATGAGCTGGTGTCTGGACAGCCGCGGGCAGTTGGGAGCTGTTGGAGAATTCCCTTGGCGGGATGGGCCAGGGTGGACCCTGCCTCTACCTGGTTTCCAGAACTTCTTGGCTGTCATCCAGTCCCTCTCGCTGTCCTCCGAGTCCTCCTGGTCCATGGGCTCTCCCACCCACTGCAGGCCGTAGTCACCGAGGAAGCGCTGTGGGGAGAGGAGAGGAGGACGTCAGAGGGCGCTGGTGGCTCAGCTCCTTTCCTGGGGAAAAGGCAGCATCAGCCCAGCCCCCACTTCAAGCCTTGGCTGGGAGCCACTGGACAGAGGGGGCGGGCCCACGGGTCTGGGCCACATTCTGGCTGTGACCTTGGGAAGCCACTTCTAGAGCCTCAGGCTCCTCATAAAATGGAGTTGTAAAATGAAGCCTGTGAGGACGCAGTTCACCGCCTGTCCTTAGCACGGGGCCTGGCACACGTAGGAACTTGGGCCACAGGGCGGCAGGGAGGCACGTGGGTCTGGCCCACGTGGGAGGAGGGGCAGGAACACCTCGCTCCATGGGCTGAGAGGCATGCCCACCCACAGGTGGCCTCTCCAGGGCTGGCCTCCTCGCCCCTGAGCCACAGGAAGACCTCTGAGCTGTCTATACTCCCTGCTGCGGCTCCTCGTGCCCACCACCTCCCACTCCGGGTGGGCCTCCATCTCCACAGCTCACTCAGACTGCTTCCACGCAGCCTCCTGCCCAGCGCCTGACCCAGCAGGCACACCTCCGCATTCATCTCTTGCAACATATGTTCTTCCTTTTCAGTTTCAGATGTCCTAGCCATCTGCACTTAGACGTCCAGACTCAAAGTGAACTGGCCCAAATGGTCGAGACCCCTCGCCACCACCTCCCAAACCTCTTTCCCTCCCAGCCTCCTGGTCTCAGTCAATGGCAGGCCCTCCCGCTGGGCTTCCTCCATGACCTGATCCTCTCCCTGCCCCCCAGGGCCCACAAGAGCTGTGGCACCAGCTCCCAAGTAGACTTGAGTCCATCCACTCTGCTCCCGCTCCCCTAGTCCAAGCCATGGCCATCTCCCTCCTGGACCACCCAGACTATACTTCCACCTGCTTTCCCCCTGTGCACCTTCTGGGATGTGGTCCCTGTGGCCTCTCCCCCTTTCACTCCCTACAACTTCCTGCCACAAGCCAAGTCTACGTGGCAGGAAGTGGAGGCTTTACTTTCTTCAGCTTGGATCCTCTTTCCCTGGTCTTCTCCTTAGCCTCGACATCTCTTGACCAACACCACCCTGCAGAGCGGCCAGCTAGTCTCTATGGTGTCATCCATTTAAATATGCCAGTGTACTCTGCGCTCACATCTCTTCCTAGGTGCTTGTGTATGTGTCTGTCCCTCTAGGCTGTCAGCTCCATGAGGGCAGAGGACATGGGAGATACTCTACGGGAGTTTCCTAAATTAATGAAGCAGTAAACATGTGAAGAGTGTTCCTGTGGGAGCCCCAGAGCCCTCTGCCCTGAGGCGGCAGCCCTCGCCCCTGTGGCAGCTGCTCAGAGAAGCCCCAGGGGCTGCAGGCCATCCCAGTAGGCTGCTTGGGGAGCAGCTGTGTACCCACAACCCCAGGCAGGAACAGGCCTAGGTGGGAAGGGCCCTTGGCGGCAGCTACGGCTGCGGCTTGGGGGTTCATATCCGTGGTCTGAAATCCAGCTGGAGCTTTGGAGAGCGACTCCGTGTGGAGAGGGCAAGATCAGAGGCCGGGAAGAGCTCCAGCAGGGCGGTGAGGGGGTGGGGGGCGCTGTGGAAGCATGTGTGCCCAGGGCCCTCCCTGTGGAGGCCAGAGTCCCTCCGGTTCAAGCCTCTGCTATGTGAATGGGGACGAGAAAGGGGACACTGGGTGCGCGCGCGATGCTACCTCCAGAGGCAGGCAATGGCCATGACCCACCAGTAGACACACACGGCCAGGGCCCGTGCCAGGTCTTGGGCATGCAGCCCCAAACAGGAGAAAAGCGGTCCTTCCCTCCTTCTCATGGAGTTCACGGTCACTCAGGGAAGAGATATGGTTGTAAGAAAGCCCAGGATAGGGAACATGATGGGGTCAGAGGTCAAGGAGGTCCATGAGGGCAGGGCCCCTGCCTCAACTGGAGACTGAGGATGAGTGAAAACTCACCAGGGGAAGGTGGAGAAACTGTTTCAGGTGGAAGGAACGGCATGGACCAGGGTCCTGAGGTGGGAAAGGGCTGGACACGGTCAGAGCAGCCGAGGCAGGTGCCCTGGCTGTCCGCTCAGCTGGAGGAGTGGTTCAGACGACACTGAGGAAGGGGGGCCTGTGCGGGGTGTGCGGCGAGGTGCTGCCGCCTCCCTCACCTCCATCTCCCCGACCTGCTGCTGCAGCCTGGTGCACGCCGTCTCCAGCTCCTCCTGCCGCTGCAGGCTCATCTTGCCTTCTGGGGAAGATGGGAGGGGTTCGCTGCCCCCACGTGCAGGCTGCCCGGCCACTTCTGGCTTTGACCAGAGCTCTGGCAGAGGCTAACCTGGAGAAGTTGCCCCTCTGAAAACTCAACGGACCCCCTGAGAACCACCTCGGGGCCTCTCCCCCTGACCTTGAGAGGGGACGCCCTGACTCTCCGGAGGCCACCCTCCCTCCGCCCCTCCCCGCCGAGCAAAGCCCAGGCTTTCCACGGCAGGCAGGCCCTGTACTCAGGGCTGGGCTGGGGTTGCGTTCGGGGGACTTGGTCCACCAGAAGGACACCATCCTGGGTGTCACTGCTCCTCTCTGGGCTCCACTGTTCAGACCCCACCACAGGACTCAGCCTGATGCTCTGGAGCCCCAGTGCCCAGGGTCACTGGCCCAGGAAGGTGCTGAGGTGAACTGGCCAACCCGCAGAGGGGGCCTCTTACTCTGGTTCTCCTGAAGGGTCTCCACCAGTTCCTCCAGGGCCTGTATCTTCCGATCCTGCAGCAACGAGGCAGGCGGGGAGCGGGCCTGGTGGTTCCCAGAGCCCAAGGGAGCCCCTTCCCGACTGAAGCCCGCTTGAAGCCCCTGCCCCCCCTTTGGCCTAGCCCTGGCTCCTGTGCCTCAGATGACCCCTGGGGTTCCACTGAGGTGGGGGAGGGTGTAGAGCACCCCCAAGTGCCAGTACCACCGCTGCCACCCAATCTGAGGGCTGAGGCCTTGCTCAGAGGTGAAGACCCCTAGCCTCTGTGCTCAGATCACAGGGACCCTGATCAGTCCCAGGCCAGAGCTGGCCCTCGAGCTGGGAGGTTTGGTCAGGGAGATGGTTCCAGAAGTCATCCACCCTGACCTATGGCAAGAGCGGCCTCACTGGCCTCCCCAGTCCGGGCCCTTGCGCCCCTCAGACCAGACCCTGGCCCTCTCCCCACCGGCCCCAGCATGGACCAGGGTCCTGAGGTAAGGGGGCACTGGGGGTGCCCTGGCTGTCCGCTCAGCTGGAGGAGTGGTTCAGCGACACTGAGGAAGGGGGCCTGTGCGGGGTGTGCGGCGAGGTGCTGCCGCCTCCCTCACCTCCATCTCCCCGACCTGCTGCTGCAGCCTGGTGCACGCCGTCTCCAGCTCCTCCTGCCGCTGCAGGCTCATCTTGCCTTCTGGGGAAGATGGGAGGGGTTCGCTGCCCCCACGTGCAGGCTGCCCGGCCACTTCTGGCTTTGACCAGAGCTCTGGCAGAGGCTAACCTGGAGAAGTTGCCCCTCTGAAAACTCAACGGACCCCCTGAGAACCACCTCGGGGCCTCTCCCCCTGACCTTGAGAGGGGACGCCCTGACTCTCCGGAGGCCACCCTCCCTCCGCCCCTCCCCGCCGAGCAAAGCCCAGGCTTTCCACGGCAGGCAGGCCCTGTACTCAGGGCTGGGCTGGGGTTGCGTTCGGGGGACTTGGTCCACCAGAAGGACACCATCCTGGGTGTCACTGCTCCTCTCTGGGCTCCACTGTTCAGACCCCACCACAGGACTCAGCCTGATGCTCTGGAGCCCCAGTGCCCAGGGTCACTGGCCCAGGAAGGTGCTGAGGTGAACTGGCCAACCCGCAGAGGGGGCCTCTTACTCTGGTTCTCCTGAAGGGTCTCCACCAGTTCCTCCAGGGCCTGTATCTTCCGATCCTGCAGCAACGAGGCAGGCGGGGAGCGGGCCTGGTGGTTCCCAGAGCCCAAGGGAGCCCCTTCCCGACTGAAGCCCGCTTGAAGCCCCTGCCCCCCCTTTGGCCTAGCCCTGGCTCCTGTGCCTCAGATGACCCCTGGGGTTCCACTGAGGTGGGGGAGGGTGTAGAGCACCCCCAAGTGCCAGTACCACCGCTGCCACCCAATCTGAGGGCTGAGGCCTTGCTCAGAGGTGAAGACCCCTAGCCTCTGTGCTCAGATCACAGGGACCCTGATCAGTCCCAGGCCAGAGCTGGCCCTCGAGCTGGGAGGTTTGGTCAGGGAGATGGTTCCAGAAGTCATCCACCCTGACCTATGGCAAGAGCGGCCTCACTGGCCTCCCCAGTCCGGGCCCTTGCGCCCCTCAGACCAGACCCTGGCCCTCTCCCCACCGGGGCCCCACCTTGGACAGAATCTCGTCAGACTGGGCCTTCACCTGCCGCTCCAGATCCCGCAGTTTCCGTGTCATGGTGGCCACCAGCTCCGAGTCATGGTGTACAAGGACTGCCAGACAGACAGAGTCCTGAACCCCGCCCAGAGCAGGGGCTGAGGGGTGGGGCCAGGGGAGGGCGAGGGACCCCACTGCGGAAAGACACATGGTGACAACAGCCGACACCTAGACAATGGGGGCCATCCTAAACACTTTTCACATGTCAGCTTTTCTGAAGAAATGACCTGCTTTGAGAAACTGAGGCACCGAGATTCAGTAATGCACTCAAGATGTACGAGGGAGGGGTATAATATACGGGTCACGTTACCTTGAAACGCTCACCCTGAGCGGAACCACACGTCTAATCTCACCCCTAACTCACAAGAAGTAGCGTGGACATTAGAATGAGTCAAAACAGCATTGACACCAGTTACAACAGAGGCCATCCTGCGGGACAGGTGGCCTGGACTCTTCAAAAGGTCACATTGCTTAAAAGAGACAGGGAGAGGGCTTCCCTGGTGGTCCAGTGGGTAAAGAGTCCGCCTTGCAGTACAAGGGGCGCCAGTTCGATCCCTGGCCCGGGAAGATCCCACAGGCTGCAGAGCAGCTGGACTGGTGTGTCCAATATGAGCCAGCGCTCTGGAGCGCATGTGCCCAGAGCTGGTGCTCTGCAACGAGAGAGGCCTCCTCAGGACTCCCTGGCATGTGGGATAATAAACCCCCCTAATGTTCCTCGGTTGAATCAGAGTTTCCTTTGACTTTAGTCCAAAGCTTCCTAACTGATAAATAGACATTTGGTACAAACTGTCGGCACACAGATGGCAGCACGTATATGAGGCAGAGTGGAGAGGGGAGGAGGAGGACCATCACACGGGAAAGCTGGAGCTGCCAGAGAGCCCAAAGGGAAGACCTGGGAGGCAGGAAGCCGGCTGGGAGGCTGTGCTATGGAGGCCAAGAGGCTGGGACGTCCCGAGAAGAGGGAAGGGGCGCTGCGTGGAATGCTCACATGAAGAGAAGTGAAGCAGGACAGGCAAGTCCTTGACTCTGAGCTTGGCGGGGGTGGACACTGGCTGAGGGTGGGTTGAGCAGCGGTGGTGGGAGAGAGGCGAGAGGCCTGGGCGAGAGCCCAGTGCTGTGGTCGCTCTGGAAGAGCGTCCCCAGGTGGAGTGCTGGAGGGCCTGGCTTTGTGACTGTGGCTGTGGGGCCAGGCTCTTCCTGTCCCCTGTTCCGACTCAGCCCCTCCCTGCCTTCAGCGTGGAGGGGGCTCTCGGTGAAGCGTCGCCTCATGAGAACCTCACTTCAACATGCTGACCCAGGTGTCCCCCTTCCCACAAGAGGAAATGGAGGCAGAGGCAGGAAGCTGCTCACCCAAGATATCAGAGCCCGTGGAACCCAGCTCCCCCATAGCTCAGCCCAGCTGCTGCCCCTGCCCAGCGCTCAGCACAGCTCACCCTGCTGGCCCCCGCGCCCCCTCTGTCCAGGCCTGCTCAGCCCTACCTCCTCCGGGAAGCCGTCCCAGTGAGCCACATTCTACTGTGGGCACCCCCATGACAGCAGCGTTGCCACAGCCCTTTGGGGAGGGTGTGGGCCAGGTGAGGGGGGCTGTCTAGGGCACTTTGGGCCTGCCCAGATCTCTGTGGAAGCAAGAGGCAGATACCCGAAGACCGAGCTTGACCCTCAGGCCCTGCATTTCTTTCGGACCCTGAATCCAGGATCCACAGACACCATATCGGATAGAGACTCGAGCTACATCTGCTCCAGAGGGGCCAGCCACAGCCAGACCTGGGGCTCAACCACACCTCCTGAGCTAAGGACTGAGCCCACGCGTGGCTTATTCCAAGCCAAGCTCTGAACGGGTCTGGGTGCAGTCACAGGCCACCGTCAGCCAGGAGCAAAAGCAGCTGCCTCTGACCCAGCAGGCAGGAGGAGGTGCCACGCCTCAGGGCCTCTCTCCAGGGGGCCTCACCTGCTACCAGGGACCCAGAGCCCTTCGGGCCTCTGCACTCACCTTGTCGACTCACAGGGGCACCTATGCCACCATAGCAGGAAGGGACAGAGATCCTTTCTTCGGCACCATGTGCAACATTCAGCATGTCCACCTCATCTTCTGCAGACAGGGATGCCCAGGTCACTGCTCTGGGGCTGAAGCCTTGGGCCCAGGGCAGCCTGTACTCTGTGCCCCCAGCATAGGAGGAGAGAAAACTTGGGATGCTAGAGAGCAAGGATCCAACAAGCATAGGCCTCTTCTTATTCTCCCGGCCTGGCTCCTGGGAGGACCTGGATGGCCACTGTCTGCATCCCAGTGGGGGCTGGCGTGGGGCTGGGATGCAAAGGCCTGAGCCTGCAGGAGGCAGGGCAGCAATAGGAGGACTGGGCTCCAGGGAGAGAAGCTGCAGTGGGCTGGAGGTGGCTGTCAGGGGAAGGAGGGCTGGGGGCTGGCCCCCTCAGGGCAAGCCCACAGGGAGTGGAGGGATTCAAACATGAGTGATGACATCTCTGCTCAGAGAAGGGGGTCTCCTATTCCGAGAGCTGCAGGGACCCTGTGGCTGGCCAGCCACTCTGGCTGACAGGGGAGTTCCTGATGTTCTTTCTCTCCATCTGCCCAACTGCAAGGACGTGAGGAGGACATGAAGGCAGAGACCACACTTACCATTTCCGTAGATTTTTATCCCCCGCCTCCTGGGAACGGGCAGGAAGGAGAAGGAAGACAGACAAGTTAGAACTCTCTGGACTGCCATGGGGTGGGGGGTGCTCTGGCACCAGGCTTCCCACCAAGCCTTACAGAAGATGTCTCGGGATTCCCCAAATCCCATCCTGGCCCAGAGTGAGCCAGGGGGCAGGCATCAGGGTATCTGACACCTCCAAATGGAGAAGAATGAAGAGTAGGACAGAGCCTTGAGGAGGAGACCGCCAGAGTTCCCAAGCCCAGGCGCCCAGCCCCTGCTCTGCTCTGCTCTGAAAAGGCTGCAGGACCCCAGGCCTGTCACTTTACCTCTCTGGACCCCCTTGGCCATGACCCAAATGACTCAAAGTGCGGTTTAGAAGAGCAAGGAGAGAGGTATAAAAATGATAATAATAATAATAATGCTTTGAAAAGATGAAAGTGATTGACGGATGAACAGGAATCTCTTCACTGAGAGCCCAGCTCATGGCCGGCCCAGAATAGGTGGGCCATCAGTGTCTGCAGAACTAACTCATGAACAATGAATAAACAGGAGGATGCTGAGCCACCCCAGAGCCCACACCTCACTGGCGGGCACAGCCCCGTGTGCGCTTAGACACATGGAGAGCCTCCCAGAAGAAGAGGTGAGAAGGAAAATGTCAGGGAAAGATACACAACTTCTTACTGTTTTCCCCAAGACACGAGAAGTCGACCTGGGAGTTCATGGGGGCAGGGCTGGGAGGAGGCAAGGGCGTGGACAGAGAGATCCCACAAGGCTGGCTCCTTACCCTGGATTCACAGGCTCTGACTGCAGAGGCACTCTCCGAGTCTTGCTAAGGGAGGCCAAAGGGGAGCTCATACTTCTACTTCTAGATTCCAGCTTCCAGGAACTCCCTGAGAAGAAAGAAGTCAGCCCTTGGGGACAGTCATTCAGGACCAGGGAGCGGCCGTAAACATCCTCTTTCATGACGACTTTTCCCAGGAGGGAGCACTGTCCAGGGAACGGTGCTGCTCACGTCTTCCCCCTGCCCCTGCAGAGGCTTCTGGAGGCAGCCTGGCCTCAGGATCCCCGTGCTTGACCTCCTGCGTCGCTGGATATCCTGCTCTCTGCTCTGCTTCTGGAGGCCTCTGGGCCAGCAGTGGACATGGAGCAGAGGTGGCCACAGAACCGGTATTTGCCAGACCTCCATCCCAGGCACAAGACTACGCAGTGGGCCGGCGGCTTTTGTCCATCTATCAAAGAGCTGGTCATCACAAAGCTGGGTGTCCCTCCCCGCCTACCGGAACCAGGCACCACCTCCAACATCTCAGGGCAAGGTTCTACCAAGACACCACCTATGTGGCAGGGAAGTCAAGAGCCCAGGCCCTGGATAGGTTCTACCATCTACGATACAGCCTGTGCCTCAGTCTCCTTTACCATCAAGTGCGGATCGTGACGATCCAGCCAGGCAGCGTAACACACATAAAGCACCTAGCCCAGTGCCGCGCACAATCACTTAAAAATGTAAACTGTGGCTGCTGGTGCTATTAGCACATAGAAAGCCCTCATAAATGTTGAGGGCTTCCTTTCCTCCTGGAAAGATGACTGAACCTCAAGGATGCAACTGAAGGCCACTACTCTATATTCAGTGAGTTAAATACATCATGTGGCCAGTGTCTAGAAACCTTAGAGTCAAACAAACTCCATCTGGGCTTGAATCAAGTCTTTTGTTCCACTTTGGGAATGTGTGGTCCTGGCCTCCACCTGCCCCTGAATCTGGCCTTGCTACAGGCAAGGAATCCCGCATCACCAGGAGGCAGCTGCTGTGGTCTTGATTCTGGCATTTGGGATTCAAGCCCCACCCATACTCAGAGGTGGCCTCCGAGGACCAGGCCCAGACTCCTCTCGAGTCTTGCTAAGGGAGGCCAAGGGAGCTCATACTCTACTTCTAGATTCCAGCTTCCAGGAACTCCCTGAGAAGAAAGAAGTCAGCCCTTGGGGACAGTCATTCAGGACCAGGAGCGGCCGTAAACATCCTCTTTCATGACGACTTTTCCCAGGAGGGAGCACTGTCCAGGGAACGGTGCTGCTCACGTCTTCCCCCTGCCCCTGCAGAGGCTTCTGGAGGCAGCCTGGCCTCAGGATCCCCGTGCTTGACCTCCTGCGTCGCTGGATATCCTGCTCTCTGCTCTGCTTCTGGAGGCCTCTGGGCCAGCAGTGGACATGGAGCAGAGGTGGCCACAGAACCGGTATTTGCCAGACCTCCATCCCAGGCACAAGACTACGCAGTGGGCCGGCGGCTTTTGTCCATCTATCAAAGAGCTGGTCATCACAAAGCTGGGTGTCCCTCCCCGCCTACCGGAACCAGGCACCACCTCCAACATCTCAGGGCAAGGTTCTACCAAGACACCACCTATGTGGCAGGGAAGTCAAGAGCCCAGGCCCTGGATAGGTTCTACCATCTACGATACAGCCTGTGCCTCAGTCTCCTTTACCATCAAGTGCGGATCGTGACGATCCAGCCAGGCAGCGTAACACACATAAAGCACCTAGCCCAGTGCCGCGCACAATCACTTAAAAATGTAAACTGTGGCTGCTGGTGCTATTAGCACATAGAAAGCCCTCATAAATGTTGAGGGCTTCCTTTCCTCCTGGAAAGATGACTGAACCTCAAGGATGCAACTGAAGGCCACTACTCTATATTCAGTGAGTTAAATACATCATGTGGCCAGTGTCTAGAAACCTTAGAGTCAAACAAACTCCATCTGGGCTTGAATCAAGTCTTTTGTTCCACTTTGGGAATGTGTGGTCCTGGCCTCCACCTGCCCCTGAATCTGGCCTTGCTACAGGCAAGGAATCCCGCATCACCAGGAGGCAGCTGCTGTGGTCTTGATTCTGGCATTTGGGATTCAAGCCCCACCCATACTCAGAGGTGGCCTCCAAGGACCAGGCCCAGAGTCTCCTCCAGCCTCCAGCCTCCCAAATCTGCCCGTAGCCTACCTAGTTCCTGACATCTTGCCCAGGCACCTCCAGGGCTTGCGTGGTCAAGTGCCATCGCTCATCAGTCTCAGCACAGTGCCAGAGGGATCTTCTTACACACAAAGCTGACACATCACTTCCCTGCTAACCACTCCCAATTGCTCCTTCTCACCCATAGGAAGAAAAAAAAAAAGAAAATTCCAGACTTCCCTGGTGGCCCAAGGGTTAAGAATCCACCTGCCAATGCAAAGGACATGGGTTCCATTTCTGGTCTGGGAAGATTCCACGTGCCGTGGGGCACACACCACAACGACGGAGCCCGTGCCCTAGAGCCTGTGTTCCGCAACAAGAGAAGCCACCACAACGAGAAGCCTGAGCACTGCAACTAGAGAGTAATCCATGTGCAGCAACGAAGTTTTAGCGTAGTCAAAAATAAATAAAATTAAGAAAAAAAAATGTTACAGAAAAACCCGAATGAACTTTTAAAAAAAGAGTAAATGGACTCAAATAACATGTGACCTTTTTTAAAAAATAACTTTATTGAAGTAAAATTCACATACTTAACTCTTTAAACACATACAATTCCTTGGCTCTTAGTATATTCATATATTCAGAATTGGGAAACCACCATCACAATCAACTTTGGAATGTATCCATCACATTAGAAAACCCCAGGCACTAAGCCTTTCTGGCAAAAACTGCCCTGCATGAACTCCCATCCAACCTGATTATCCCTTGCTTCTCCAAATTCGTATCACCATAATGACTCCTCAAAAGAAACTGGTCAAAAAGACAGAAAATGACCAGTATTGGCAGGGATGAGGGGAACTCAGAAGCTTTGTTGGAATGTAAACAGTGCAGCTACTGTAGAAAACAATTTGGCAGTTCCTCTAAAGGTTAAACAGTTGTCTTATAGCCCAGCAATTTCACCTTACGTATACGCCCCAGAGAAATGAAAGCTTATATCCACAGAAATCTGTATACCTGTTCATCAGTAGCCTTATTCATAATAGCCCCAAAGTGGAAACAACCCAAATATTCACCAACCAATAAGGGGATCAACAAATGTAGTATATCGTTACTATAAAATGTAATTTGGCAATTAAAAAAAAGGGATGAAATACATACTACGTCAATGGGCCTTGACAATATTACACTAAAGGAAAGAAGTCAGTCACAAAAGACCATCAACTGTTATGATTCCATTTATATGAAATGTCCAGAATGAGCAAATCTATAGTGTCAAAGTAGATTACTGGCTGCCTAAAGTTGAAGAAGGAAATGGTCACAGTCCAGTACTCTTGTCTGGAGGATCCCATGAACAGAGAAGCCTAGTGGGTTACAGTCCACGGGGTCACAAAGAGCTGCACATGACTAAGTGACTAACACACACAGGCTGGAAGCGTTAGGGAAAGTCGGGGAGGGGGAGATGCTAAAGGTACAGGGTTTCCTTCGGGGCTGAAGAAAATGTTCTAAAATGGATTGTGGTTATGGCTGCACAACTCTACGAACAGACGAAGAACAACTGAAGTTTACATTTTAAAGGGGTGAAGTATCTACTGGATAAGCATCTTGTCTCAAAATAAGCTCCTCCACTTCCCCATCTTAATAAGACCCTATCATCTAGACACAAAAGTGTTCTCCCTTTTCCCTCTGACCGTCACATACTTAACTCTTTAAACACATACAATTCCTTGGCTCTTAGTATATTCATATATTCAGAATTGGGAAACCACCATCACAATCAACTTTGGAATGTATCCATCACATTAGAAAACCCCAGGCACTAAGCCTTTCTGGCAAAAACTGCCCTGCATGAACTCCCATCCAACCTGATTATCCCTTGCTTCTCCAAATTCGTATCACCATAATGACTCCTCAAAAGAAACTGGTCAAAAAGACAGAAAATGACCAGTATTGGCAGGGATGAGGGGAACTCAGAAGCTTTGTTGGAATGTAAACAGTGCAGCTACTGTAGAAAACAATTTGGCAGTTCCTCTAAAGGTTAAACAGTTGTCTTATAGCCCAGCAATTTCACCTTACGTATACGCCCCAGAGAAATGAAAGCTTATATCCACAGAAATCTGTATACCTGTTCATCAGTAGCCTTATTCATAATAGCCCCAAAGTGGAAACAACCCAAATATTCACCAACCAATAAGGGGATCAACAAATGTAGTATATCGTTACTATAAAATGTAATTTGGCAATTAAAAAAAAGGGATGAAATACATACTACGTCAATGGGCCTTGACAATATTACACTAAAGGAAAGAAGTCAGTCACAAAAGACCATCAACTGTTATGATTCCATTTATATGAAATGTCCAGAATGAGCAAATCTATAGTGTCAAAGTAGATTACTGGCTGCCTAAAGTTGAAGAAGGAAATGGTCACAGTCCAGTACTCTTGTCTGGAGGATCCCATGAACAGAGAAGCCTAGTGGGTTACAGTCCACGGGGTCACAAAGAGCTGCACATGACTAAGTGACTAACACACACAGGCTGGAAGCGTTAGGGAAAGTCGGGGAGGGGGAGATGCTAAAGGTACAGGGTTTCCTTCGGGGCTGAAGAAAATGTTCTAAAATGGATTGTGGTTATGGCTGCACAACTCTACGAACAGACGAAGAACAACTGAAGTTTACATTTTAAAGGGGTGAAGTATCTACTGGATAAGCATCTTGTCTCAAAATAAGCTCCTCCCACTTCCCCCATCTTAATAAGACCCCTATCATCTAGACACAAAAGTGTTCTCTCCCTTTTCCCCTCTGACCGCATCAGTTACCAAATCCTGCAGGGTAACCCGGAACGCCTCTTACACAGAGCTCCTCTCTCCATGGCCCACTGCGGGCCATTCCAGAGGGACTCCCAGCTGCCCTTTGTGGGGCTGTGGACAGCCCCACACTGGTTTCTCTTCTTCCAGCCTCACTCCAGGCCAATCCAACACACTGTATCCAAATCAATCTGCCTGTGTGATTACAGGATAACCCTGGAGACGACGTGTGTATCTTCCCATCAGCCCGGGGACTTCCTGAGCGCAGGGCTGTCTCTTCCCTCAGACTGGGTACCCTAAGGACCAAGCCGCGTCTATTCTCTGCACTATTGGGTCTTCTGGGGAGGTTGGTCTGTGTCTTCCTCAAGCTGACGGCAGCTAAAGGTCAGACTGCCTGCCCCTTCAGACTCCTGCAGAATCCGCCTGCCATGTGGGAGACCTGGGTTCGATTCCTGGGTTAGGAAGATCCTAAGGTTGGTTTTTTGAGAACGGCTACCCATTCCAGTACTCGTGCCTGGAGCATTCCAAAGACAGAGGAGCCTGGCGGGCTACAGTCCATGGAATCGCAAAGAGTTGAACACTAGTGAGCAACTACAAGCACAGCCCTTCAAACTCAAGCGTTGAGAGAAAGGCTTTAACGTCCCTAAATCTTACGGAGACAAATTCGTCTCCCAGCAGGTCCCAGGGCTCTCCAGCGCGGACACGGGCCAGCAGGCTTCACGCCTTCTTTCCCTAAATCCCAGCTGGAATCGCTCACCACGCGACTTCTACCACGAGAGCAGCGCTGGGAGCTGCGGCGCCACCCCCTGCCTCCGCCCGGACGGTGGCGGGCGGGGGTCCGAATCTTCTCCCAGGGCGCGAGGGCCTATGGCAGAAGGCGGGCCGCGGGGTTCGGGTATCCTCGGGGCTCTCAGGGTGAGGGCCGCAGCCTGTGTGAGGGGACTCCATGGACAGAAAGGTCTGGGGCCGTAACTCACCACGCAGGCCTCAGAGCCACCCGCGGCGCCGCCATCTTGTTGTCACACGGTTTCCCAGGCGACCAGGACCCGTGCACTTCTCATTGGCTAATTCGAGAGGAGTCCCTGAGCAACCAGCAGGCAGCGGAGGCGGGTACAGCTGTCTGTACTCGAATTCTATTGGCTCGTGGGGTCTAAACTCAACGCGGGATTCTGAAAATCCCAGAATCCACCGCTCTGAGGGGACTCTGGGTCCTTTCGTATCGCCCCAAGGCACATAAAGCGGAGACCTGAGACTAGGTTCACGAAGCTTCGGGAAACCTATGAACCTGAATGTGCAGTCCTGACAGTGTCACGGTTTTGCTGAATTGATTTTGGGAGAAATTACATTTATCCCTCTGAGCTTCTGTTTTTCTATCTGATCAGTACGGTACTAAGGGAGAGTTCTTTTGATCATGAATTAGAAGGATGCAAGTACTTAATAAATGTTTCTTAAATCTGAATTTCTCTGCTAATTTCCTGGCGCGCTGAAGAGACGCCCAGATTCTATTTCCTTTATGTAAAAATTCGGGTAAGACTTGCCTTTGAATAAGATACTTAGAGTGATTTTATGTCAGATTTCCCCTCCCGATCCTCACATGAAAAATAACGTGTTGGATTAGAACAAGTAGAGGTAGTTTAGTTAAAGGCATGGACTTTGGTCTCAGGAGTTCCAGGCTGTGTGTGTCCTTGGGCAAGTTACCCTAATTTCGCCTGTAAAATGGAGATGATACCCACCTCATAGGGGCTTCCCTCATAGTTCAGTGGTAAAGAATCTGCCTGCCAATACAAGAGACACAGGTTCTATCCCTGATCTAGGAAAATCCCACATGCTGTGGAGCAACTAAGCGCATGAGCCACAACTATTGAGCCTGTGCTCCAGAGCCAAGGAGCCACAACTATTGAGTCCACGTGCCGCAGCTACTGAAGGCCCTGCACCCTAGAGCCTGTGCTCTGCAACAAGAGATACCACTTCAAGGAGAAGCCTGCTCAACGAAACTAGAGAGTAGCCCCAACTGCCTGCAACTAGAGAAAAGTCCTTGTGCAGCAATGAAGACCCTGAACAGTCAAAAAAAAAAAAAAAAAAACAACCCACCTCATAGAGTTGCTGTGAGAATTAAATGAGATAATACGTACGGAATACTTAACCACAATACAGTAAATTTACAAAACATTTCCTTCTTTTAACTGTCGTTATCATATCTCACAGTCATCCAGCTGTGATCATCTGGTTGTCTTGTGATTTCCGGCACCTGCTTCCTTATGCCTTGGCTCAACTACCAAAGCTCTCTGCATGTCTCAAATGGCACTTAACTAATACTTTCCATTTGATTTTCTAATCTGCTGCATTGAGGGGACAGCAAGCTCCTTGAGGCATTCTCCACACACCAACTGGAGACTGAAGGGAGCTACCAATTAATGAGTGTCTTCCAAGTGCCAGATGCTAAAATTATGAGCTTTAGAGATGAGAAAACTGAAGCTCAGAGAAGCGAAGTGACTTGCTCGAAACTGTACAGGTAAAAGCAGAAAAGTGGTACTAAGGGAGAGTTCTTTTGATCATGAATTAGAAGGATGCAAGTACTTAATAAATGTTTCTTAAATCTGAATTTCTCTGCTAATTTCCTGGCGCGCTGAAGAGACGCCCAGATTCTATTTCCTTTATGTAAAAATTCGGGTAAGACTTGCCTTTGAATAAGATACTTAGAGTGATTTTATGTCAGATTTCCCCTCCCGATCCTCACATGAAAAATAACGTGTTGGATTAGAACAAGTAGAGGTAGTTTAGTTAAAGGCATGGACTTTGGTCTCAGGAGTTCCAGGCTGTGTGTGTCCTTGGGCAAGTTACCCTAATTTCGCCTGTAAAATGGAGATGATACCCACCTCATAGGGGCTTCCCTCATAGTTCAGTGGTAAAGAATCTGCCTGCCAATACAAGAGACACAGGTTCTATCCCTGATCTAGGAAAATCCCACATGCTGTGGAGCAACTAAGCGCATGAGCCACAACTATTGAGCCTGTGCTCCAGAGCCAAGGAGCCACAACTATTGAGTCCACGTGCCGCAGCTACTGAAGGCCCTGCACCCTAGAGCCTGTGCTCTGCAACAAGAGATACCACTTCAAGGAGAAGCCTGCTCAACGAAACTAGAGAGTAGCCCCAACTGCCTGCAACTAGAGAAAAGTCCTTGTGCAGCAATGAAGACCCTGAACAGTCAAAAAAAAAAAAAAAAAAAACAACCCACCTCATAGAGTTGCTGTGAGAATTAAATGAGATAATACGTACGGAATACTTAACCACAATACAGTAAATTTACAAAACATTTCCTTCTTTTAACTGTCGTTATCATATCTCACAGTCATCCAGCTGTGATCATCTGGTTGTCTTGTGATTTCCGGCACCTGCTTCCTTATGCCTTGGCTCAACTACCAAAGCTCTCTGCATGTCTCAAATGGCACTTAACTAATACTTTCCATTTGATTTTCTAATCTGCTGCATTGAGGGGACAGCAAGCTCCTTGAGGCATTCTCCACACACCAACTGGAGACTGAAGGGAGCTACCAATTAATGAGTGTCTTCCAAGTGCCAGATGCTAAAATTATGAGCTTTAGAGATGAGAAAACTGAAGCTCAGAGAAGCGAAGTGACTTGCTCGAAACTGTACAGGTAAAAGCAGAAAAGTGTATTCACACCCAGAACCGTCTGCCTCCAGAATCTGTGTTCTTGAAGTTCCCACTTTAGTAAAACAGACAGGCAAAGATAAGCCAAGCTACGGATGGTACAGGTTCACAGCCAATGGAAGGGGTCAGGTGGAAAGTGTGACTGGAAGTTGGAGATACGAGAACTCTCTTGCCGTGAAGCTGTTCCTAGGAAGTTATGTGAGGCTTGAGATATTTGAGATGAGAAAGTTTGGGGCCAAATGTTTTGGGGGATTGATAGTCAATGTTTACTGTCCCCTTGCTCATGTTCCTTCTGCTCATAAAGGTAAGCAAGAACCGTTAGTATGGGAAGCAGGAGGCTCTGGGCCCATGGATCCTGCTGTGTTCTACTTCTCACATCAGCAAGTCTAGGGAATGAGCTGGCGTTTATCTAAGCATCAGCGTTTACAACACACCTCCCTCCTTCCTAGGGCTGGAAGCCTGGCCTGAGATTCAGCGAATATCTAGTTCCTGTGAGGGAGGCGGGAGCCTTCTAACCTGGCAGGTAGTTTATTATTTTTTAAAGAGAGAAATCAGAGCCATATTGTAAAAGTATACATTTTCATCATAGAAATGTGGAAATTAATAATAGCCATTATTTATTGAGGAACTATGGGCCAGCATAATTTACCAAGTCTATGGGGCTGGGCTCTGTCACTTTCTAGCTGGCTGTCTCTGCTCCAGCTACTCCATTGAGTCTCAGTTTCCATATCTAGAAAATAGAGATTCTAATAGAACCTACCTTGTAGGATTATTGTGCAAATTAAATTTGTACCATTTCTCATAACATTGTCATGTTATTGTTTTTTATAAAGGTGTTTTCCAAAAGCAACAACAACAACAACAAAGTTATGAAAGTGAAACTAGAGTCTAAGCTCACCTAATAGTTACCATTCTGACTTGTATTTCTCTACCTCCCATCTTAAACGGTTCTGGAAATCTTTCTGTTCACATAAGGTTTGAGTGTTGGAAGGACACTGGAGGGAAATTTGCCCAGCTCTCAAACTCACTCAGGATTCCCTCTGGATTTCTGGGGTAGGGGCCACTTGGCCTCTTCTTGGTTTCATCCTGGGGGAGGCTGCTCATTCTCTGACAGTGCTGGAGAGCCCCTGGAAGGGGAGGAGGGAAGCTCTTTCTGGACCTGCTCCCCACCCGTGGGATAAGGAAGTAGACCCCAACCCTGCAGTGAGAGGGTTCTAGAGGCCTCTATTCTTGACAATAGACTGAGTTCACTTTGCAACTAGGTCATTCCTTGAAGAACCCTTATCAGTTATGCCCTCTTTGGGGTTAAAGAGTTGATCAAGTCCTAGGAGCTCAGGAGGAAGAGCTATACATAATAATGGAGAAATAGGTCCTCAAGTCCAAGCATTCCTTCACAATAAAAACATGGCTGTCTCACCTTCTCCCCCTTCACCCACATCACAGGCACCTTGGGTCAAACCCATCCTATATCCTGTCGACATTTAGGACCTTCATATCATATTAGGTGTCCTGCCCTTCACTCTTCTCAGTATTCCAGAAACTATCATGCTGTCTTTGGGCCTCTCCTGCCACTGAGAACATCTTCCTTTGCCTTTTCCCGCTGGAAAACCCCCTCCATCTTTCAAGAACTAGTTCAAATGTCCCCTCTTCCATGAATGCCTCTATTCCCCCCAAGTAGAATTGTACTCTAGATTCTAATAGCCTTGATGCCATTATAACATGCCTTATTCCATTCTGTGGTTTTTATAGTATGTAGTTCCCTTTTGGACTATGCACATCTCAAGGGAAGGGATCCTTACTCATTCACCTGACTTGACACACAGTAGGTGTCAATGAATTGCCTAAAATGGATGGATAGATGGATGGACAAACAGATGAAACTGTGGTGCTGTTGGATCACAGTCCCCTCTCAGTGGAATGAAAACTGTAGAGCAGATCAAACTGTAATATGTGCTACCACCCGCTTCTGCTTCCCCCATCCTGGCTATGTTCCATTCTGTCACCAAGCTCAAGTTCATATTGAGGACCCTCCCAGTGTGGAACTGCCCTAAACTGGGAACAGTCACTCCAGAGCACTGAGAAACTGGGACGAGAAGTAGTCTGAGGTGTTTTGCATGCTCAGGTTCTTTTCTTTCTTTTTTTTTTTGGATGCACTGGGTCTTCCTTGCTGCGCATGGGCTTTCTTTCTTTCGTTGCAGTGAGTGGGGCTATTCTTCACTGCTGTGCACTGGCTTCTCATTGCAGTGGCTTCTCTTGTGGAGCATGGGCTCTAAGGCACACAGTAGTTGTGCACAGCTTTAGTTGCTCCATGGCACGTGGGATGCTCCCAGACCAGGGATGGAACCTTTGTCCCCTGCATTAGCAGGAGGATTTTTTTTTTTAAAGGTCTCCCGATCAAATTCCTTGGTGGTCTCCTGGGCTTCGCTGACCCGCACTCCAGGCAGCAGCAGCCGCAGCTCTCTGGCTAGATGCAAGCTGCTCCAGAGGCGAATCCAGGGTGGGGTCTGGGGCTGTAGGTGTGGCCGCGTTGTCCATCTCAGTAGGGCCTTAGGAGCCAGCGGACTAAGCCTCGAAAGGCAGCTTCCCGGCAGGTGGATTCTTAACCACTGGACCATCAGGGAAGCCCCCCAGGTCCTTCTAGTTCTGCACAAACATTCCCTTTGAGTGGTTTTCCCTCAACACCAATCTACACTATGTCCTCTTCCATGAATGCCTCTATTCCCCAAGTAGAATTGTACTCTAGATTCTAATAGCCTTGATGCCATTATAACATGCCTTATTCCATTCTGTGGTTTTTATAGTATGTAGTTCCCTTTTGGACTATGCACATCTCAAGGGAAGGGATCCTTACTCATTCACCTGACTTGACACACAGTAGGTGTCAATGAATTGCCTAAAATGGATGGATAGATGGATGGACAAACAGATGAAACTGTGGTGCTGTTGGATCACAGTCCCCTCTCAGTGGAATGAAAACTGTAGAGCAGATCAAACTGTAATATGTGCTACCACCCGCTTCTGCTTCCCCCATCCTGGCTATGTTCCATTCTGTCACCAAGCTCAAGTTCATATTGAGGACCCTCCCAGTGTGGAACTGCCCTAAACTGGGAACAGTCACTCCAGAGCACTGAGAAACTGGGACGAGAAGTAGTCTGAGGTGTTTTGCATGCTCAGGTTCTTTTCTTTCTTTTTTTTTTTGGATGCACTGGGTCTTCCTTGCTGCGCATGGGCTTTCTTTCTTTCGTTGCAGTGAGTGGGGCTATTCTTCACTGCTGTGCACTGGCTTCTCATTGCAGTGGCTTCTCTTGTGGAGCATGGGCTCTAAGGCACACAGTAGTTGTGCACAGCTTTAGTTGCTCCATGGCACGTGGGATGCTCCCAGACCAGGGATGGAACCTTTGTCCCCTGCATTAGCAGGAGGATTTTTTTTTTTAAAGGTCTCCCGATCAAATTCCTTGGTGGTCTCCTGGGCTTCGCTGACCCGCACTCCAGGCAGCAGCAGCCGCAGCTCTCTGGCTAGATGCCGAAGCTGCTCCAGAGGCGAATCCAGGGTGGGGTCTGGGGCTGTAGGTGTGGCCGCGTTGTCCATCTCAGTAGGGCCTTAGGAGCCAGCGGACTAAGCCTCGAAAGGCAGCTTCCCGGCAGGTGGATTCTTAACCACTGGACCATCAGGGAAGCCCCCCAGGTCCTTCTAGTTCTGCACAAACATTCCCTTTGAGTGGTTTTCCCTCAACACCAATCTACACTATGTCCTCTTCCCATTTTTCTTTTCTCACACTATCTTTTTTACTTCCTCATAGCATTTATCGAAGTCTTACATTATCATCATGTTAATGATTTCCCCCATTCAAGTGGGCTTCCCAGGTAGCTCAGTGGTAAAGAATCTGCCCGCCAATGAAGGAGATACGGTTCAATCCCTGGGTTGGGACAATCCCCTGGAGAAGGAAATGGCAACCCACTCCAGTATTCTTGCCTGGGAATTTTCATGGACAGAGAAGTCTGGCAGGCTACGGTCCATGGCGTCACAGAGTCAGACACGACTGAGCAATGAGCACACACACCCCCATTCAAGTGTCAGCTCCATAACGGCAGGGACCATGCCCCCTTTTATTCCACTTCTGTGGCCCCAGTGGGCGCAGGACCTGGCACACAGCAGATACTTAACAACTATACTTTGCTATAATGTTTTATTATCATTTTCCATTTCACTAATTCTCTTTATTTGTATCTAACCTGATGTTACACTTATACACTGAGTTCTTTTAATATGATATTGTTTTATTTATTTATTTTTTTTGCGGGAGGTGGGTTGGGGATGAAGGGGGCGGGCGGGCCACTTCTATTGGGCTTTCATTTATATATTTTCATCCATCTTTGTTCTTTGGCCCGTGTGGGCCTCCCATCGCAGTGGCCTCTGTTGTCTCAGAGCACCGGCTCTGGGCGCATGCACCCCAGAACTCCAGTTTGGTAGTTGGACACATCGGTCCAGCCGCTCCGCGGCACGTGGGATCTTCCCAGGCCAGGGATTGAACTGGCGCCCCTTGCACTGCAAGGCGGTGTCCTTATCCACTGGACCACCAGGGAAGCCCTCCACTGAGTTCTTAATTTATATTATTGTATTTTTAAGTTCTAGAATTTCCATTTGGTTCTCTTCTATCATCTATCGTTCTTGATCTTGTCATATATCTTTGAATACACTAAGCATTATTAGTAAAAGTTTGGTTGATAACTTCATTATCTGGATTTTCTGGGTAATTGTTTCTATTAGTTGTTGCTCCTCTTATTTTTGTTTGTTTGTCTGTTTTTATCCTGTTTTCTTCAGTTTCTATGAGGGGCTGGGCTGTTGTTTCCTATTCACTTTTACTCCTCAGGTTTAACCTTTCATGGTGCCAACCCAAAGCCTAGGGAAGGCCAGCGGGATTTCTTAGCAGATCTTGAACTACACTTTTTATCGCCCAGCCCCATAAACCTGTAGAAAGCTCTGCTCTGTTTCTCAGTTGTCTCTTCTGAAAGTGGCAAGTACTTTTAGAGCAAAAACAGCTCCAAGTGAGGGGCTCACCTCTTTATTTCCCCTAATTCTTTTCTTCGTTGGCAACTCCCCAATACTTAGTCTGCTATTGCCCCATAATAAGTATTTATTGACTGCATGAATATAGGTAAGCAAGGCTTGGAAGCAAGGTGTGATTCACTTATTCATTCAGCTGTCTCTGACACCTAACTGGCATATTCTGTTTTATGCTGACTTGTAAGTCACAAGACCTAGAGGGAGCTGGTCTTGGGTCAAGCTACTAGGCCATATTCTTAACAGACATAATCTTTAGAGCAGTGGCTAACAGAAGGAGCTCTTGGAATACTGAGGAACTGCCTCTCTTTGAAGGGTTTTTTGGCTCGCTGAGCCTTGGTTGTGGCACATGAGATACTGGATCTCTGTTAAGCCATGTGGGGTTTTTAGTTGTGGTGTGCAAACTCTTAGTTGTGGCATGTGGGATCTAATTCCCTGACCAGGGATTAATCCTGAGCCCCCTGGATTGGGAGTGTAGATTCTTAGCCACTGCACCACCAGAGAAGTTCCTTGAGCCAAGTCTTAAAGAACAAATAGTATTAGATAAAGCAATTGAAGGGCTTTCCTTAAAGAGAAAACACTTGGGTTGTAAAAGGGCAAGGTAGCCGTGGCATGGGCTAGGGTGTGGTATGTATGGGTGTGGGGAGGGATGTTATGGAACCCCAAACATGAGGCTGGGGAGGAAGGAAGGGCCTTGAATGTCACACTAAGGAGTTTGGCCTGATTCCTGGGGGAGGCAGCAGCTGTGAATTGAGGCTTCCCATCAAGTCCAATAGGACAGAAAATTCTGGAGAAGTTTGTTTCTATGGATTTTTGTTTGTTTGTCTGTTTTTATCCTGTTTTCTTCAGTTTCTATGAGGGGCTGGGCTGTTGTTTCCTATTCACTTTTACTCCTCAGGTTTAACCTTTCATGGTGCCAACCCAAAGCCTAGGGAAGGCCAGCGGATTTCTTAGCAGATCTTGAACTACACTTTTTATCGCCCAGCCCCATAAACCTGTAGAAAGCTCTGCTCTGTTTCTCAGTTGTCTCTTCTGAAAGTGGCAAGTACTTTTAGAGCAAAAACAGCTCCAAGTGAGGGGCTCACCTCTTTATTTCCCCTAATTCTTTTCTTCGTTGGCAACTCCCCAATACTTAGTCTGCTATTGCCCCATAATAAGTATTTATTGACTGCATGAATATAGGTAAGCAAGGCTTGGAAGCAAGGTGTGATTCACTTATTCATTCAGCTGTCTCTGACACCTAACTGGCATATTCTGTTTTATGCTGACTTGTAAGTCACAAGACCTAGAGGGAGCTGGTCTTGGGTCAAGCTACTAGGCCATATTCTTAACAGACATAATCTTTAGAGCAGTGGCTAACAGAAGGAGCTCTTGGAATACTGAGGAACTGCCTCTCTTTGAAGGGTTTTTTGGCTCGCTGAGCCTTGGTTGTGGCACATGAGATACTGGATCTCTGTTAAGCCATGTGGGGTTTTTAGTTGTGGTGTGCAAACTCTTAGTTGTGGCATGTGGGATCTAATTCCCTGACCAGGGATTAATCCTGAGCCCCCTGGATTGGGAGTGTAGATTCTTAGCCACTGCACCACCAGAGAAGTTCCTTGAGCCAAGTCTTAAAGAACAAATAGTATTAGATAAAGCAATTGAAGGGCTTTCCTTAAAGAGAAAACACTTGGGTTGTAAAAGGGCAAGGTAGCCGTGGCATGGGCTAGGGTGTGGTATGTATGGGTGTGGGGAGGGATGTTATGGAACCCCAAACATGAGGCTGGGGAGGAAGGAAGGGCCTTGAATGTCACACTAAGGAGTTTGGCCTGATTCCTGGGGGAGGCAGCAGCTGTGAATTGAGGCTTCCCATCAAGTCCGGTTTGGAGAAGGTATACAATAGGACAGAAAATTCTAGAGACAGACTAGGTTCTGTCTCCAGTTCAGCGATTAATCTGCCCTTCTTGGGCCCTCAGTTTTCCCATCTGTAAAATGGGGTCTCTCTAAGCTCTTTAAGCCTTGCAACCAGGGTTCTGTCTATCCAGAGGGTGTTAAGACAGAATGAAGCTGCTCAGAGTGCAGGAGAGGAGAAGGCTTTGAAGCCTCACTTCTCTCAGGCACAAACAGACACCAGACATCTCTCCGTATCAAAGTCCTGAACTCCAAAATCCATGCCAGCACGCACCAGATCTCCCAACCTCTAGCAGCTCACGCTCAAACGACAGCAGAAACTCAGAAAGCGGAAATGAAATTTCTGGAGTTTGTAAGAATATTTTTGCAGATATAAGCTTGGTGTGTATCGTCACACGAATCCGCAGCATGGAGAAAGGACCCCAGGGTTTAGCCTGTCTTAGCGCCTCTTGTAAGAGGGGAGAAGACTGCCCCGTGGGAGGGAGTCAACTTCAGCAGCACAATCCTGGGCTTCAACATAGGCCTCTTGTCTCCAGGGCCAGGGTCCTTCTGGGTTCTGCTGCCTCATGGGCTCTCGTGAACCCCCAGAAACACCTACACCCATACAGATGCACGAAAGGCAGAGAAGATAGTAAGGGTCAGGAGCGGCTTCAGGTGAAGGAGCTGATGGGGCGGGCAGCGGCAGGTAATTGAGGGCTCCACCCACTTCCTTCCCTACCCACCTCCCCCAGAGCCTCAAGACTCTTGCTCTGCCCTCTCCACTTCCTGGCTTTCACTCACCAACTTGACATTTTTTTTTCTTCTTTGTTTCTTTTTAGCCAGGGCGGGAGGCCCTAAGGGCTCACTTGGGTTTTTCAGAGGCTCAAAACCAGAGAAGGGAAGTGAGAGGGGGATTTCTTTTACTACCTAGCATGTAAATAAGACACAGAATAGACTAAGGAAGGGAGAGTGAGAGAGGCTGAAGCTGGGATACGAAAACAATCCTTAGGTCCTCCAAGGGGCAGGGGCGAGGGTGGGGCGGGGAGCTAGGCAGGCAACCAAGACTTAATCAGTGACTTCTGGGACAGCCCCAGGGATTAGATACAAGGCTGCAGCTTCAGACAGAACTTGATTCAACTTCATGTGAAACTGGTAATACCCAAGCCTCAGCTTCATCAGAAAAATGGGGATAATCATGAAACCGACTGCAGAGACCGAGAGAATAAAGTGAGAGGAGGTATAAGGAATAGAGAGCACTGTTCAGACCTCTTTGTGATCCACCTATCCCCCACCTTTGGCTGGGACTTCAGAGCCACCCACACCCCAAATCCCTTCCCCAGCAGTTTAGTGAACTTCTGGTCCCTCCACTAGCCTTCCTCCCAGTCCCTGTGAGACTGATACACACAACCCACCTGCAGTTTTATTCTCCAAATCAGAAGATGCTAGATCTTAGTAAACTTCAGAAATCATCCACTTCAGTCTTCTCCTCTGAGGCCAGAGGAAATCAGCTTACCTAGCATCTAGGTTCCTAACACATTTCACCTTCATTTTCACAAAAATCTACCAACCCCGCACCCTGCATTTTCGTGCTCCCCAAGCCTTTCTTCAGAACCTGTGGAACAGTCTACAACCTTACCCTGAAGCCTAAATGTATCCCAGCCTTTTCTCCTTCAGCACCTACCCCCTGCCCCACTCTCCTTTCAATGATACTGTATCTTTATAATTCTCTGGCAGCTCTTTTGTAAGACTCATGGAGGTGCAGTTTCTGACCCAGGGTCTCAGAATTGATAGGTGATTAAACCAAGATTCAGTTCCCACTTTGCACTATTCCAAGCCCACGGCCCTATTTACCCCCCAGCTGCCTCTGGGTTTGCCCACCTCCCATCCCCTAGGATTCGCCTCAGTTGCTTTCCAGAACCCATCACCTGTCAGGGCTGTGGACTCGTGGCGTGGCATCCTCGATCCCAAGGGCTGTAGAAGAGCCATAGCACCTACCCTACCCCGCAGGCCCTCCCTCCTTTCCCTCCACCCCGCCTCCCTGCCTCATCCTCCTTCAAAAGCAGCCGAGCCCAAAGAGGTCTGCAGACAGCCCAGAGTTCTTCACCAAAAGCTACCAAGAGAGCCGCTGAGAACCTCCCAAGATGAAAGGCTTCCTTTTCCACCTCTTCATCATCAGCCTCCTGATCATGATTCAGGTAAGAGCAGCCCCCGGAAGCCCCTGGCACCAGCACCCAGGCTCCTCAGTCCTGCCTGGCAGGGGAAAGAAGGCATGCGGGCTCCTGGCACCCAGCCTTCTGCCCGGCGAACCACGGGCTCATGGGGCCTGGCTCCCAGCCTTCCAGTCTTCTGGATTCAGGTTGGAGTCAGATGAAGGGCTGCCCCGGAGCAGCACTGCTGCGGGTACCCGAGGCTGGGGAGCACTTGCAGGGTGTCAGGCATGCTGAAGCAGCCAAGGAGTGCTGTGGAGTCACAGGCGATGAGGAGCCTTGGGGAGACAGCCCTGAGGGAGGATGGCATCGCCCCACGGGGAACTTGGGGAAATGGTCCTGCTGGGAGGGGGTCAGGAAATGTTCAAATGGAGTCTGATGGAGGTTGCTAAGAGCCCCCCGGGGGAAAGAGCCCGAGTGCTGGGCCGTGGTGCTGCTGCTGCTGCTTAGTTGCTTCGTTGTGTCTGACTCTGCGTGACCCTATTGGACGGGAGCCCACCAGGTTCCTCTGTCCGTGGGATTCTCCAGGCAAGAACACTGCAGTAGGCTGCCATGTCCTTCTCTGGGGGATCTTCCCAGCACAGGGACTGAACTCGGTCTCATGCATGGCAGGCATTTTCTTTACCACTGAGTCACCAGGGAAGCCCCCCTGGCCATGGTAAGAAGATAGAAATCTCCCATTCCAGAAACAGCTAGTCTCAAGATCAACTGCTATTCCAAGAGGCAGTTTTGGCAGCATCTTATACGCTAGTTCGCAGAGGAGAGGAGATGGGAGCCATCAAGTCTCTCGATCAAGAACAGCTTGATCAAGCATTAAGAACACCTTGGGGGCTTCCCTGGTGGTCCAGTGGGTAAGGACACCACCTTGCAGTGCAGGGGGCACCAGTTTGATCCCTGGCCTGGGAAGATCCCACGTGCCGCAGAGCGGCTGGACCGATGTGTCCAATTGCCAAGCCGGAGGTCTGGAGGGCATGCACCCAGAGCCGGTGCTCTGCGACAACAGAGGCCATCGCGATGGGGGGCCCACACGGGCCAAAGAACAAAGATGGATGAAAACAGACAAATGAAAGACCAATAGAAGTGGCCTGCCTGCTCCCATCCCTCCCCAACCCACCTCCCAAAATAAATAAAATAAATAAATCTTTAAAAAAAAAAAAAAAAAGAACACCTTGATCACCATGAGAAACAGCTTCATCTCCATCTCGATCAAGAACAGCGTGGTCACCATTTGGCCATCTGCTTGGGGAAGAAGTCACATCCTTCCTGTCCCCACCCACCTAGAGTTTGCCAGGTGCCTTCTCTCCAGGCAGGTGTCATATGATTTCCATGTCTAGAATGGGCTCTTCTCCCCATTCACTAGATGAGGAAACTGAGGTTCAGAGAGACTAAGGCTCTGGTTGGACTCGTAAGGTCAAGGGCCGAGGCCACAGGTTCCCCTGTCTCCTGCATGCTGGAGGAACTGGTGGTCTGATGGACATGGAAGGCAAGTTCCAGGGGACTGGGGCCAGGGACTGCTTCTGACCCTGCCTGGGCCATGGCTGGAAGCAGCTGGCCATCCCCGCAGGACCTTACGGTAAATGTCATGGTCATTGGGACGGGAAACTGAGGACTGCAGCCTGGAGGTAGGGGAACTGCATCTCTAGATAACACGCTTGAGATTCGACTTTCCCTGAGCTGGCCCCACTTCTCCTCTTGCAGATACAAACCGGAGTCCTGGGAAACTCCACCAGCATCAGCACCAGCAGGCCCAGGATCACCACCAGAAAACTCAAAAGCGGGGCCCCAGTCTTTGGCAGCCTGGGCGGTGGCAGCATCCTTCTCTTGTTGGCCAGTACCCTCATCCAGCTCTTCCACCTCAGCTGAGGTGACACACCCCAGCCCTCACCCCGTTGCCGCCCCCGACAGTGGCCATCCTCACTAGTAGAAGCACCCCCAGTCCTTGGGAGGGGCTGATGAAGCTCGAGATGAGCAGGTTGTAGGAATCGAGAGGCCTAGCACAGCTGACACACGGAGGTTTTGACATAGAGGAGCAAGGACTACCCAGCCAGGGCTCGTCCTGCCTGGGAAGATCCCACGTGCCGCAGAGCGGCTGGACCGATGTGTCCAATTGCCAAGCCGGAGGTCTGGAGGGCATGCACCCAGAGCCGGTGCTCTGCGACAACAGAGGCCATCGCGATGGGGGGCCCACACGGGCCAAAGAACAAAGATGGATGAAAACAGACAAATGAAAGACCAATAGAAGTGGCCTGCCTGCTCCCATCCCTCCCCAACCCACCTCCCAAAATAAATAAAATAAATAAATCTTTAAAAAAAAAAAAAAAAAGAACACCTTGATCACCATGAGAAACAGCTTCATCTCCATCTCGATCAAGAACAGCGTGGTCACCATTTGGCCATCTGCTTGGGGAAGAAGTCACATCCTTCCTGTCCCCACCCACCTAGAGTTTGCCAGGTGCCTTCTCTCCAGGCAGGTGTCATATGATTTCCATGTCTAGAATGGGCTCTTCTCCCCATTCACTAGATGAGGAAACTGAGGTTCAGAGAGACTAAGGCTCTGGTTGGACTCGTAAGGTCAAGGGCCGAGGCCACAGGTTCCCCTGTCTCCTGCATGCTGGAGGAACTGGTGGTCTGATGGACATGGAAGGCAAGTTCCAGGGGACTGGGGCCAGGGACTGCTTCTGACCCTGCCTGGGCCATGGCTGGAAGCAGCTGGCCATCCCCGCAGGACCTTACGGTAAATGTCATGGTCATTGGGACGGGAAACTGAGGACTGCAGCCTGGAGGTAGGGGAACTGCATCTCTAGATAACACGCTTGAGATTCGACTTTCCCTGAGCTGGCCCCACTTCTCCTCTTGCAGATACAAACCGGAGTCCTGGGAAACTCCACCAGCATCAGCACCAGCAGGCCCAGGATCACCACCAGAAAACTCAAAAGCGGGGCCCCAGTCTTTGGCAGCCTGGGCGGTGGCAGCATCCTTCTCTTGTTGGCCAGTACCCTCATCCAGCTCTTCCACCTCAGCTGAGGTGACACACCCCAGCCCTCACCCCGTTGCCGCCCCCGACAGTGGCCATCCTCACTAGTAGAAGCACCCCCAGTCCTTGGGAGGGGCTGATGAAGCTCGAGATGAGCAGGTTGTAGGAATCGAGAGGCAGAGCCTGGGGGAGGCGGGCACAGCTGACACACGGAGGTTTTGACATAGAGGAGCAAGGACTACCCAGCCAGGGCTCAGTAAAGCTGTTGTGTACTCGGAAGGGGTCCTGTGTGTGGTCACTGGATGTCACCAGACCTTAAGAACCAGCACCAAGGGGCTGCCCGCATCCCCATCAGCAGGAGAGGTGGCACCACTGAGCTCCCACCCCACCTTCTGTGCCCCAGAGTCCAATGTGAGGCCCTTCCCCTTTGGATCCCTTTGCAGGGCCATGGCCTGGAACCCACCATCTTCATCCTTGTCTTAGCTGCATTTGGTCACTTGTCCCTGGGAGTTCAGGAAGGATGGTCCCAGAGGAACCCACCCCACCCCCACCCAGATCTTGAGCATCCACAGTTGCAGAGGCTCAGAGAGTCCCGCCCTCCACTACCTCAGTTTGTTCAGAATAACAGACTCAGAGAGACCTGCCCTCCACCCTCCCAGCATCTAGGGGTCCCCAGCCTTACTCTGCCATCTCATCTCCGATCCCTTGGGGCTGAAAAAGATAAAGAGGCCACTGTCCATTTCTCTCCCACCTACGCATGGGCTAGGAAGGCAGGAAGGACAGCTGCTCTAACCACTCGTACCCCTCTTGGAACGGGGAGCTACAGGGAGGGAAGGGAACTCTGGAAAGCTCCCAAGGGCCTCAACCATCCCTGCCTCTTCTTGGAGGGCCTTGGCTAAGAGGTCAAGCGTCTGCTAGATTGACGGATTGTGTCCTGTCCTCTCTGAGCTGTGTGAGGGACCAAGAACCCCTGTCCTGGCTTCTCTGACTGAGCTCAAACCTTTAGGGCTTGAGACCAGAGTTGGGGGAAATTGAGAAGAGTTCTGGGGAGTGAGGCCCTTTGAGGTACGGCTCCCACTTGCCTCTCCCACCTGGCCCACCGTGCCCTCGTCAGACTGAACTTCCAGGTTTCCGCCTCTGGGCTCGTCTGCATCCCTCTGCCACCCTCTAGCCTGGCTGAGTCCTTCTCACCCTCCACGTCGCAGCTGAGGGATCCCCCTCCAAGCAGTGTTCCATGCCTCGTGCCTCTGACTGGTTTAGGGTCTGCCCCAGCGCACCCTTCCACTTCCATTCTTACCCTGTCACTGAATGGATCGCCCTACCCGTTGCAATCCGCCACTGGCCTGTGAGTTGTCTGCAGGCAGAGACCAATGCTCGGCTCATGTTCGAGTCCCCAGAGTCCAGGCTCTGGAAACACATCATTTGGTGGCGTGGGGGTGGGGGATCACATCATTTGGCGGGGAGGGGGGGGTGACACACTCAGCAGTTAGTCTGGTCCCAGGGCTCCCTCTGGTGGCAGAGAGAGGCATTGCATCTGAAAGCTAGGACTGGAAGGAGCACCTGAGCCTAGGCAAGGTGGCAGGTGAACCAATCCTTACTCCCCAAATATCAAGGTGTGCAGAGTCAAGGCTACCTGGGAGGACAGTATAAAATAGTTTATATTACAACAAAAAAGCCCTACAAAAACAGTTCATCCCTGGGAGAGCCTCCCAGGGCTGGGGGTGGCAGGGAGGTTCAGAGCACATGGACAGTCCAGATCTGGGAGGCCCTGTCCTTGGCCTGCTCCCACAGCACTGCGTGGTCCCGGTCGTAGCCCCGGCCACCTGCGGGGAGGGGGTAAGAGATGGGAAGACGGTTAGAAAGAGCCGGGGACTCCCCGGCCCCCGGGGCCTCCTCTCTCACACACATATGCCCAACTCACCCTTCACGTCTAGGATCCGACCTTCGAACATCTGGCTGCAGACGTGGCCGCACTCACTGATGCTCCATGTCTGGCGGGGCAGGCGGCTCTCAGCCCACAGCACCACCTTGGAGCCTGTGCTGGGGGGGCCGATCACCTGCAGGCTCATGGTGGGGGCCACCTGAGGCCCCAGAAGTCGTCAGGCACCACCCTCCCCACCCGAGACTCTGCCAAACCTGACACCCTTGAAACACCCCGCTGTGAACCTCTGGCTCTTCTGGACTGTGAGTCTGGGCAAACGGTTTAATCTTCCTGAGTTCTGTTTTCCTTGAGGATGGTTGTTATAAAGGTTCGGGTTCAATGTGAGGATCCATAAAAGAGTTGGAAAAAGATGGACTCCTCCAAGAAGGCTTCCATGGCTGACTTTTGAAGCACAGGCATTAGCAACAGACAAGTGTCCACATACTTACTGGCTATGTGACTTTCAGCCAGTTACTTCACTTCTCTGTGCCCTGGTTTCCTCACCTATAAATGGGAAGTATAATAGAACCTGCCCCCTGGTGCCCTCGAGGGATTGCATGAGGCGTTCACATGAAGACTTCTGCACAGTGTCTCCTCCATCGCCACCTTCTCAGGAAGGGGATACAGTGTGTCAGAGACACTGGTACTCCCTATTTTCTTTTTCTTTTTAAGGTGGAGGTGGAGTGGGGAGGGAGGGGAGCAGGCGGGCCACTTCTATTAGTCTTTCATTTGTCCATTTTCATCCATCTTTGTTCTTTGGCCCATGTGGGCCTCCCATCACGGTGGCTTCTGTCGTCGCAGAGCACCGGCTCTGGGCGCACGCGCTCCAGCTCGGCAATTGGACACATCAGTCCAGCCGCTCTGCGGCACGTGGGATCTTCCCAGGCCAGGGCTCGAACTGGCGCCCCTTGCACTGCAAGGCGGTGTCCTTACCCACTGGACCACCAGGGAAGCCCTGGTACTCCCTTATTTTCCTTCCTTTCTTTTTTTGTTTCCTGGATCAGGGATCAAACCGGTGCCCCTTGCATTGCCAGGTGGACTTTTTACCCACTGAACCAGCAGGGAAGCCCCCCTATTTTCCTTTCTTAATTTGTTTTTCTTTTATTGCACTTTCCGACACCTAAGGTACTAATATATTTCACTCATTGAAGTTGTTTCTTTCTCTCCCCACTAAGAAGCAAGCTTCAGGAGGGCTGAGCACATCGCAGGGGTTCAGGAAGTATTTGTGGAGCTGAGAGAATCTCTCTCTTTTTTTGGCCATGCCTCACAACTTGTGGGATCTTGATTCTCCAACCAGGTTTGAACCCGGGTGCCTGGCAGTGAAAGCCCCAAGTCCTAACCACAGGCCCGGCTGTGACTCTATCATTAATAATAGGATGCAAATTTGTCACAGGATGTCAGAGCTGGGTGAGCCCTTACCCTCTGGGTCAACGCTCTTGTTTCGCAGATGAGACACAGAGGCCCAGAGAAGAGCCTGAATAGCCCAGGAGTACACAGACTGCTTTCTTCACCTCCCCAGGGGTGTCTGTGCATCTCTGTCTCTCTCTGGCCCAAGACTGGCTCCTGCTCCTGACTGGGAACAGGCCGGGACCCCCAAAGGTGGGCTTCTGAGGGTCTGGGGCCCTGGTGTCCCTGTCTCAGCCCCTAAACCAGTACCTGGTTCTTCAGCAGCCCATCCTCGTAGTACCAGATGTTGCTGCCCCCGGCTTGGGCCTCCGAGACCACCACGCGGCCCGCCTTCATGTCCTCCACGTGGTCCGGTATGGTCAGGAATCCCCCCAGTGCCGCATTCCAGAGGCGAAAATAAGCCCGGCGCTGGTGAAGGAGGGGACCCGAGAGTCAGGGGTCTCTGGGAAGGGATGCTCCCACTTGGGCCCCCAATGTCCTCAACTCCGGACCCTCCAGTAACCCCAGCTCCCTGGCTCTCCCTCCTGCCCCAAACTGACCTAGGCCTTGCTTCCTTCTTTCTCACACATACGCAGAGGGCACACACACACGACACGTGCCCACAGAGTTCCACCTCTGTAGAGATGCAGCCACACTAGCAGATACACCCAAGAGCCACATGGTTGCAGAGGAGGGCAGCAGACACAAACACACGGATCCACACCAACAGGTGCAGCCACTCTGCTCCCCCAGCTGACTTCACGCCAGGCACTCATGTTTGCTAAACGCTTTGAGATGCATAGGATACGGGTAGGCACACACACTCACAGAGAGACAGGCACACACTGGCCATGCCGAAGAGGGACCACGGCAGGGGAGACACTGGCACGGCCACACGTCACCCGGGGAGGGGTCTTGGGCGGTGCTGACAGTAATCATAGTAATAATAATAGTAAGGATCACAGCCAACATTTGCTGAGTGCCCGACCACCCAGCACTGTTCTGGGGGCTCAGAATGGCTCTATCATACATGAAAGTTACAAAGTGAATGTGAAGTCGTTCAGTCGAGTCCGATTCTTTGTGACCCACGGACCATGGAGCCAGCCATGTGACCCAGCCATGGAGTTCTCCAGGCAAGAATACTGGAGGGGGTAGCCTTTCCCTTCTCCAGGGGATCTTCCCAACACAGGAACTGAACCGGGCTCTCCTGCATTGCAGGCAGATTTTTTTTTTTTTTTTGGAGGGGGACGGGTTGGGGAGAGGGGGGTGGGCGGGCCACTTCTCTTGGTCTTTCATTTATCTATTTTCATCCATCTTTGTTATTTGGCCCGTGTCCCATTGCAGTGGCCTCAGTTGTCGCAGAGCACTGGCTCTGGGCGCATGCGCTCCAGAGCTCCGGCTCGGTAATTGGACACATCGGTCCAGCCACTCCGCGGCACGTGGGATCTTCCCAGGCCAGGGATCGAACTGGCGCCCCTTGCACTGCAAGGCGGTGTCCTTACCCACTGGACCACTAGGGGAAACCCCTTGCTCTACCATCTTTACGAGTATTTTACCTCCATGGCCCTCAGTTTCCTCATCTGTACAATGGGGTGATATGTATGAGAGGGAATTCCCTTGTAGCTTAGCTGGTAAAGAATCTGCCTGGGGCTTCCCTGGTGGTCCAGTGGGTAAGGACACTGTTGTGAAAGACCAATAGAAGTGGCCCGCCCGTCCCCCTCCCTCCCCACCTCACTCCCCAAAAGATAAATAAATAAAATAAATTGTACACCCAAGAGCCACATGGTTGCAGAGGAGGCAGCAGACACAAACACACGGATCCACACCAACAGGTGCAGCCACTCTGCTCCCCCAGCTGACTTCACGCCAGGCACTCATGTTTGCTAAACGCTTTGAGATGCATAGGATACGGGTAGGCACACACACTCACAGAGAGACAGGCACACACTGGCCATGCCGAAGAGGGACCACGGCAGGGGAGACACTGGCACGGCCACACGTCACCCGGGGAGGGGTCTTGGGCGGTGCTGACAGTAATCATAGTAATAATAATAGTAAGGATCACAGCCAACATTTGCTGAGTGCCCGACCACCCAGCACTGTTCTGGGGGCTCAGAATGGCTCTATCATACATGAAAGTTACAAAGTGAATGTGAAGTCGTTCAGTCGAGTCCGATTCTTTGTGACCCACGGACCATGGAGCCAGCCATGTGACCCAGCCATGGAGTTCTCCAGGCAAGAATACTGGAGGGGGTAGCCTTTCCCTTCTCCAGGGGATCTTCCCAACACAGGAACTGAACCGGGCTCTCCTGCATTGCAGGCAGATTTTTTTTTTTTTTTTGGAGGGGAACGGGTTGGGGAGAGAGGGGGGTGGGCGGGCCACTTCTCTTGGTCTTTCATTTATCTATTTTCATCCATCTTTGTTATTTGGCCCGTGTCCCATTGCAGTGGCCTCAGTTGTCGCAGAGCACTGGCTCTGGGCGCATGCGCTCCAGAGCTCCGGCTCGGTAATTGGACACATCGGTCCAGCCACTCCGCGGCACGTGGGATCTTCCCAGGCCAGGGATCGAACTGGCGCCCCTTGCACTGCAAGGCGGTGTCCTTACCCACTGGACCACTAGGGGAAACCCCTTGCTCTACCATCTTTACGAGTATTTTACCTCCATGGCCCTCAGTTTCCTCATCTGTACAATGGGGTGATATGTATGAGAGGGAATTCCCTTGTAGCTTAGCTGGTAAAGAATCTGCCTGGGGCTTCCCTGGTGGTCCAGTGGGTAAGGACACTGTTGTGAAAGACCAATAGAAGTGGCCCGCCCGTCCCCCTCCCTCCCCACCTCACTCCCCAAAAGATAAATAAATAAAATAAATGTCTAAGCTACAAAAAATTAAAAAAAAAAAAAAAAAAAAAGATGGTAGAGCAAATCCTCGTCTACTTCTCCAGGCCTTTATTTCTTTATCTGTACAGTGTGAGGGTTGGAGATAATCTCACAACTGGAGATAATTTCTTCTAGCAATGATGGTCTACAACAGACCAGACAAGTATCTTCACATGAAAATACACATTCAGGTGTCAAAGGTACAGCCACAGGCAGTCACAAATACTCTCTCATGGATGTAGAGGGTGGGGCGTGACAAATATGCCCCTCCCAGATAACCACCAGAGGCCACATGGATACAAAGGACATTGTGGACACAGACATGCCCTCAGATCAACACACACACACACACACACACACCCTGTGGCCGTGCCACCGCATAATACCCTCAGTGCACATAAATGAGACACATGTCCAGACTTGCACTCACAGACATATAGAAACACAGGTCCAGACGCAGTGTTTCAGAGTGAGGTGTGCTCACTACTGCGTGAGCGTGTGAGATAATGTTTGGCTTAAGTGGATAAGCCTTAGTGTTAAAAATGTAACGGCCATGTATTTATATTAAGGAAAAATCATACATACACATCAAACCCATGATCTTACGGACATTATTCCTTCAGATAAAGATAAAGTAAAACAAAAAACCAGTGAGTTGATTCAGAGGAAAATAGGAAGGGACTAATGTTCAAGAGGAAGGCATTGTGACAAAAAGTATGCAAATGCTGAGTTTGGGAAACACACCGACAGACACACCCACGGGCTGACCCAGATGCGCTCAAGCGGACATGCTACCCACCTGCTTGATGGGGTAGAGGGAGCCCACCCTCTGGGTCCCGCTGTAGGTCAGCCAGTTGGTGATCTCACAGGTGCCCACCAGCCACTGGCGGCCCCGGAAGTCGCTGTGCTCACATAGCACCCAGCTGGGCCCAGCACGCACCAGAGACAGACAGGAAGAGGAAGCTCGGTCAGAACGCTCTCCACCTCCTCTTCCTGTGCCTGGGGTTCGGGTCTCAGGAGGGAGTGGAGGGGAGGCAGGAAGGAGCTCCGGGGCTTGCCATAGCAAAGAAGGGTTCTGCAGAGCCCCCCAGGCTGGGGTCCAAGTCCTGAGGCCCAGTGAGCCTTCTCAGCCGGCACTCCTCTCCCTTCCTCCTGGCTCGGAGGGACGTGGAGCAGAAGCGGAAGGAAGACCCAGGGACCCCCGGGCCACCTCCCTCACTAGCAGCCCCGCATCCCCTGACACTCACACGCCCCCCTTGATCCGCACGGACAGCACGTGGTTGTTGAAGCCTTCAGCCTGCAGGCTCCGCACCTCCCCGCTGAGCTCGATCTCCTTGCCCTCGAAGCACTCTAGTCCATACAGGAAAATGGACGGCTCGGAAAAGTGCTGCAGACCAAAGGGGGTACAGGGAAAGGGTGAGGGCCACGGGAGCCCCGCACTCAGCCCCACCCAGTTCCAGACGACACCAGACACCCAGGCCAGTCTCGCAGGCTGCCTTCCTCCTGAGCTCCACCCGACAGGGCCCCACACTCCTGGACACGGCCAGCTAGGGGTGCCCCAGATCTTGAGAGGCACCCCTTGCTGGACGGGCTCCTGCTGCCCTCACGCTGCCTCCTGGGAAACAGTACTTCTAAGAAGAGTGAGAAGAATATTCCTGACCATTACAGCATCAGTTCTTCTGCACTAACGCTGGCTTTATCTCCTCCTAACTTCTCCACAGCCCTAGATGTAGGCACTATTATCGAAAAATCATACATACATCAAACCCATGATCTTACGGAAAATTTGGAAAAAACCTAGTTGATTCAGAGGAAAATAGGAAGGGACTAATGTTCAAGAGGAAGGCATTGTGACAAAAGTATGCAAATGCTGAGTTTGGGAAACACACCGACAGACACACCCACGGGCTGACCCAGATGCGCTCAAGCGGACATGCTACCCACCTGCTTGATGGGGTAGAGGGAGCCCACCCTCTGGGTCCCGCTGTAGGTCAGCCAGTTGGTGATCTCACAGGTGCCCACCAGCCACTGGCGGCCCCGGAAGTCGCTGTGCTCACATAGCACCCAGCTGGGCCCAGCACGCACCAGAGACAGACAGGAAGAGGAAGCTCGGTCAGAACGCTCTCCACCTCCTCTTCCTGTGCCTGGGGTTCGGGTCTCAGGAGGGAGTGGAGGGGAGGCAGGAAGGAGCTCCGGGGCTTGCCATAGCAAAGAAGGGTTCTGCAGAGCCCCCCAGGCTGGGGTCCAAGTCCTGAGGCCCAGTGAGCCTTCTCAGCCGGCACTCCTCTCCCTTCCTCCTGGCTCGGAGGGACGTGGAGCAGAAGCGGAAGGAAGACCCAGGGACCCCCGGGCCACCTCCCTCACTAGCAGCCCCGCATCCCCTGACACTCACACGCCCCCCTTGATCCGCACGGACAGCACGTGGTTGTTGAAGCCTTCAGCCTGCAGGCTCCGCACCTCCCCGCTGAGCTCGATCTCCTTGCCCTCGAAGCACTCTAGTCCATACAGGAAAATGGACGGCTCGGAAAAGTGCTGCAGACCAAAGGGGGTACAGGGAAAGGGTGAGGGCCACGGGAGCCCCGCACTCAGCCCCACCCAGTTCCAGACGACACCAGACACCCAGGCCAGTCTCGCAGGCTGCCTTCCTCCTGAGCTCCACCCGACAGGGCCCCACACTCCTGGACACGGCCAGCTAGGGGTGCCCCAGATCTTGAGAGGCACCCCTTGCTGGACGGGCTCCTGCTGCCCTCACGCTGCCTCCTGGGAAACAGTACTTCTAAGAAGAGTGAGAAGAATATTCCTGACCATTACAGCATCAGTTCTTCTGCACTAAACGCTTGGCTTTATCTCCTCCTAACTTCTCCACAGCCCTAGATGTAGGCACTATTATCGCCTCCACTTAGAGAGAAACTGAGGCTGCAGGAGCGACACCACTTGCCCAAGGCCCTAAAGCCAGGCTTCAGCTCCGGGTCTGTCTGCAGAGCCTAGCATGGAGTTGTAAAGACTCCAGAGCCTGGTGGCCTTGGGAAGACCCTGGCCCTGCTGATTACTAGCTGTGTGACTTGCAGCAAGCCACGTGACCTCTCTGTGCCTCCGTCTTCACATGGGAAAGAGGAAGAAGATAACAGCGGCTCACAGGGTTGGGTGAGGATGAAACGTTTTAGGGCACAGGGAGCCGTTTAAACCGTCTGGAATGTGGCACCTTCTGCCTGCGCTGCTCCTGCTGGACCCCATCCGGCACCAAGTCCTATAGACTCCAGGTCCTTAATACGGCCCGTGTCACTTCTCATTCGTCCTGGTTCATGGTGCAGCAGCCCTCCTGTCTTCCCCAGCCCACCCACGTCCCAGCACAGCAGAGCCATCCTGCGGTTTCACTCCTTCTTGCCCAGAACTGCCCAGTGGTTGTCCCTGCCTCTAGCTCACTCCCGAGCACCAGCCCCTCCTGGCCCCGTCCCACCCAGGTTTTAGGATACACGACTTTGCTGTAATCTTTCTGGGCTCCTTGAAGGCAGGGCAGTGTCTGATTTATTTCAGGGTCCGCAGGACCTGTCCCAGCAGAGGCTCAATAAATCCCTAGTAAGCTGCCCTGGCTCTGACACCCTGGAGTCAAGAGGACCTGGGGTGGCTCTGAGGAAGACTGGATTTTAGCTCGACAGCTCACTGAGCAGTGAGAAGAGGCCTGGGTGCGGGCAGCAGCCTCTACCCAAAGGGCGCCCGAACTGGACATGGGCACTCACCACAGGCACCTTCTGGAGAGAGCCCAGGACTGTGGAGGCCAGGCAGCCCATGGCCGTGAGAGTGGGGAACTCGCCCTCTGAGAGAATGTGCTGCTCACCCTTAAAGTTCTTCTCATCAAACAGGATCCAGCTGGGAAAGGAAGGGGAAGAATTGGGGGACGTGAGTAGGTACCTGAGCCCACCCCGTCCTCAGCCTGCACAGCCTCTGAGACACAAAAGACTGAATGCAAACTTGATGGGGGTGGGAGAGGAAAAAGTAGCATGGACAAAGCTGAAAATGTATTGTTTTTTGAAGTCTTGATTTTGTAACTATTATGGACTGAATGTGTGTATCTCCCCTGAATTCATATGCTGAAGCCCAAACCTCTCACATGATGGCCTTTGGGAGATAATCAGGTTTAGATGAGGTCATGAGGGTGGAGCCCTCTTTGTGGGATTAGTGTCTTTATAAGAAGAGGAAGGGGCTTCCCTGGTGGTCCAGTGGTTAAGACTCTGGCTCCCAATGCAGGGGTCCTGGGTTCAATCCCTGGTCAGGGAACTAGATCCCACATGTGTGGCAGTAAACAACAAAACTCTAAAAAATTAAAAAAAAAAAAAAAAAAAGTACAGTTCAAAAAAAGAAAAAAAAAAGAAAGAAATTCTGAAAATCGGATCTGGGAAGCATGACTCCAGCACCACTCAGGATCAGGGAAGTCTTCCCAGCAGAGGTGCCCTCTGTACTGTTGTCTGAAGAATGCTTAAGAGTTTTCAAAATAGGCCGATTCTTTACTGTCTAAGCCACCAGGGAAGCCTGATCGGGAGTGAGGGATGGGGACCAGGGGCCAGGATCCCAGCAAAAAGCCACAGAGGCAACACAGGTTAGGTCCATGCTCTATGGGGCATCCCACAGCTCTTAGGACCGATTTCTACAGCACAGCTAACCCCATCTGTTTATGTGTCTGTCTCCAGCTAAATAAAGATGTTCTATAGGGCAAAGAACAAATGGACCTTCTAAATCTTTCTGCTCAGAGGTTCTAGTAGAGTGTCTGGCACATGGGAGCCACACAATAACTGCTCAAGTGCTTGGAAGCCGAGTCCAGGCACAGTTGCTCCAGGCGGGAAGGTGCTCTCTTCTGGGACCCCCATCTTCTCTGACTCCCACCCTCTTATCAATAAACTAATGCTCTTGCAGACTCCTCAGTAGGTAAAGAACCCGCCTGCAATGCAAGAGATGCAGGTTTCAGTTCCTGGGTGGGGAAGATCTCCAGGACAAGGAAATGGCAACCCACTCCAGTAGTCTTGCCTTGAAAATCCCATGGACAGAGAAGCCCAGTGGGCCACAGTCCATGGAGTCGCAGAGTCGGACATGAATTGGCTATCGGCTTGCCACAAGCAGGTGCTAAGCACCTACTGTGTGCAGGCTTTGGACACAGTTCTAGGGACAAAGAGATAAGCATTGTGAAGTCTTAGCCTTCAGAGAGCTCACCGCCTGTTCCCTGGTTTCCTGATGTTGGCCTGAGGCCCACACATTGATGTGGGAGGCCAGACAGACCCAGATTTCAAACTCCATTCTACCCTCTGCACAACCCTGGGAAAGTCCCTTCCTTGTTCTGAATTTCAACTTTCTACTTGGTTAATGGGAGAACAGTAGGTAACTTACTGAGTTAATGTGAAGGCTGAATGAGACAGTAAATATAAAAATGCCAAGCAGGGTTTTGTCAGAAAATTATTCTGAAAATCGATAAAGAGAAAGAGGCAAATACTGACTCCTGGGAAAAGATCAAAGTACCTTTTTTTTTTTTTTTGGTATACACTATTTCAGATAAATAAATAGTTGAAAAGGTGAAGTTCTTTATAGAAGAACTTTACATACATTTAGAAAGAAATCTTCATATTGTACCTCTAAATAAACAATGAGTCTAGGCAATTATTATCAGTGGATGATAAATATCATTAGGTGAAAGGTCAGTGAGGAATCTTATAATGTGGGAATCTTAATAGCATTGAAAAAAGACCGCAACACAGGCATCTCCTGATGTGATGCACTGGCAAGTGCATGCATCACCTACATGGTATTCTTGCCACTGAAACAAAACACCCTGAACCTCATCAAGCCTCTAGATGTAACTACCAGTTTACAGGAAAATACAGGGCACAGAGGCACAAGTTTAAACACTACCAGGAAGCAATCAGCTAAAATACAGAAGATGGGAAACATACAGACAAATTATTGAGTTTCTTTAAATGAATAAACGGTATCAAACAAAAGGAAGGAGAGGAGACTGTTAAACTTAGAGATCAAGTGGGCCAAATGCAATGTGTGGACCTTGTCTGGATTCTGAGTAAAACAAACCAATTTCACAAAGGTATTCGTTGAGGTAATGAGGGGAATTTGAACATGAACTGCGTATTAGGTAACAATAAACTATTGTTAATTTTAGTAGATGTGGTAATAACTCGAGGCTGTGTGTGTGGAGGGGTCCTTTCTTGTTAGAATATATATTGAATTATTTACCTATGAAATTTTATGTTGGGTTGGGGATTCAAAATATTCCACCAAAAAAAAAAAAAAAAAGGCTGAAGGATGGCTAAAACAAGACCGAAGCTCTTTACACTACGGTCTACAATTTGTACATTTTATAGTAAAATTTTATTTTGCTTTTTTCTTCTAAGATTGAATGATTCCGTACAGAACAGCTAATCTCAAGGAAGTCAAAGGAAGGAAATCATTTGAAACAAAGACCTAACTGCAGCCTCCACTTCCAAGCTGAGGTAAGCACCCCGCGTCTCCCCTTTCCCACGTCCTCACCTGCCGCCGTAGACTCGGCAAGACTGGGGCTGGAAGGAGGCGGGCAGAGAGGTCTGGTCATCTTCAAAAGAGATGTGGTCGCCCAGGAAATCGGGGCCGGAGAAAAGCTGCATCTGGCAGCAGAGATGGGAAGCGATGCGAGTAAAGGAGGGTGAGGGGAGTGGGAGAGCGAGAATGGAGAAGAGGGGGAGAAATCTGAAATGGGGAAAGAGCAGACATACGGCCCCCACCGCACCTCCTTACCTTTGAGACAAAGTGCAGACTGTGCTCCCCGACCTGGAGGGAGGGGCCGAAGTTTTGAGATTTAGAGTGTACTAGCCTCGATGCTTCTGGCTTCAATATTCCTGATCTTTTCACGGCTCGCGCACAGGCTGGGTCTATATTAGCTCCGCCCCTTCCAGGAGACCCCGCCCCCAGGAGCTCCAAGCCGAGTCCTTCCCCACTGAAGTGGGCGCCGCCCAGACCCCAAGCCCCACCCCGCCAAGAGGCCCGGCTCCACACACCTGCAGGACCGGCTGCAGCGAGGCGAGGGCGCTGTTGCCCGAGCCCCAGTCGTCACAGTTGCGGTATACGCCCTTCTCCAGCACGTACTGCTCCCCGGAGAAGCCCACTTCCTGATAGGCCACCCACCTGCAGGAAGGGCGGGGCGCGGGTCAGCTGGTCCCAGAGGATTCCTCTTTAGGAACCGCCTCCGGCCCGCCAGCTCCAGAAGCCCAAGTCACTCACACGCCGCTGAGCACGTGGATAGCCTGCGTTCTGGGGCCGTGTCCTGCCAGCTCCGTGTCCTGGCCAATTATTTACCTATGAAATTTTATGTTGGGTTGGGGATTCAAAATATTCCACCAAAAAAAAAAAAAAAAGGCTGAAGGATGGCTAAAACAAGACCGAAGCTCTTTACACTACGGTCTACAATTTGTACATTTTATAGTAAAATTTTATTTTGCTTTTTTCTTCTAAGATTGAATGATTCCGTACAGAACAGCTAATCTCAAGGAAGTCAAAGGAAGGAAATCATTTGAAACAAAGACCTAACTGCAGCCTCCACTTCCAAGCTGAGGTAAGCACCCGCGTCTCCCCTTTCCCACGTCCTCACCTGCCGCCGTAGACTCGGCAAGACTGGGGCTGGAAGGAGGCGGGCAGAGAGGTCTGGTCATCTTCAAAAGAGATGTGGTCGCCCAGGAAATCGGGGCCGGAGAAAAGCTGCATCTGGCAGCAGAGATGGGAAGCGATGCGAGTAAAGGAGGGTGAGGGGAGTGGGAGAGCGAGAATGGAGAAGAGGGGGAGAAATCTGAAATGGGGAAAGAGCAGACATACGGCCCCCACCGCACCTCCTTACCTTTGAGACAAAGTGCAGACTGTGCTCCCCGACCTGGAGGGAGGGGCCGAAGTTTTGAGATTTAGAGTGTACTAGCCTCGATGCTTCTGGCTTCAATATTCCTGATCTTTTCACGGCTCGCGCACAGGCTGGGTCTATATTAGCTCCGCCCCTTCCAGGAGACCCCGCCCCCAGGAGCTCCAAGCCGAGTCCTTCCCCACTGAAGTGGGCGCCGCCCAGACCCCAAGCCCCACCCCGCCAAGAGGCCCGGCTCCACACACCTGCAGGACCGGCTGCAGCGAGGCGAGGGCGCTGTTGCCCGAGCCCCAGTCGTCACAGTTGCGGTATACGCCCTTCTCCAGCACGTACTGCTCCCCGGAGAAGCCCACTTCCTGATAGGCCACCCACCTGCAGGAAGGGCGGGGCGCGGGTCAGCTGGTCCCAGAGGATTCCTCTTTAGGAACCGCCTCCGGCCCGCCAGCTCCAGAAGCCCAAGTCACTCACACGCCGCTGAGCACGTGGATAGCCTGCGTTCTGGGGCCGTGTCCTGCCAGCTCCACGTCCGGCAATGCCTCGGCCACCTCCACGCCGGGCCCCTCGAAGTCCATGGCCTCAAACAGCACCAAGGCCGGGTTCCCGAAGTCCTGGGTCCCAGGGACAGACAAGTTGTGTTTGCTTACGATTGGAACCCCCTGGGAGTGCCCAAACCCCTAGGACACATCGCACTAAAGGCATTTGGGGAGAGTTGATCAGTGTGGGCTGAGGAAGGACAGCAGGAGGGAGAGAGGCTAGACCTTAGGGAACACTTCCAGGCTCTAGAGAGAACAAGGAGAGGAGGCACAAATTCTCTCGACAGAGCGTACCCTGGTGGAAGTCCCCATGGCTCGCTCTTACCGTCCGGATGACCCGCAAGGAGGTCAGCGCCTCGTCATAGCCTCCCCAACATGACCAATCAGCGTATTCTCCCTCTTCCAGCAGATACTGGTGACCCCGGAAGCCCTCCTTCTGGTAGCCCACCCAGCTGGGGAAAGGGAAAAGCATACAAACAGGAAGTCACGGGAGGCCCACGGGTTCTGAAATAGCTGCTCCCACCCCTAAGCAGCACCAGTCACTTCCCCACCCTGGAAGGTAGAAGTCTGTGGGGAGCAAGGGATGGGAGGAAGGGTCCTGAGTCCTCACCAGCCCCCCAGAACTCGCAGGGACCCCACAGAGGCCAAGTTGGGGCTCTGGCTATCCTCTGGATGCTGCAGGTTGTAGATGTCTCGGCTCACTTCCCAGCTCCGACCCTGAAACTCTGGGGCCTCATACACCACAGCCTGTGGAGTAGAGGAGCAGTGTGAGGTTGACCCACCCAGCCGTGCCCAGGATGACTCTTCCAGTAGCAGCCAGAGCTAAGCCCTCCAGTCCCTCACTGAGCACTATGCCCTCACCTGATGCCTTTCTGTCTCTGGCTTATGACCTGGTCCTTACACATCACTGGCCCAGTGAGCCAACAGGGTTTCACTACTCCCACCACCCCCGTCGCCAGACCCAGCCTCTGGCCCCAGAGCCCTTCTCTCCCATCTTCTAGCTCAGGCCATGATACATGCACACACATACACACCCCAGTACACACACATACACCCCCGCACGCCCAAAGGCCCTCTTTGACCCTGCAGCCCAGACTCTTACCTTGGGCTCTCCGGGCCTCTCCACACTGGGGCAACCCTGCAGAGGGGACAGAGTGAGACACCAGCCCAGAGGTGGGGGGAGACAGCTGGGGGCTAGAGACCTTGGGTTTATTTGTTCCAGAGACCTCTAAAAATGGCCAATCCTGTGTCCTCCCCTCCACCCCCAGAATAATCTTCCCTCTCCTCCAATCCCATCCCCAGTAGGAGTTTCCAGGCCCTGCCTCTTCCCGCAGACGGCAGGACAAGGCGGTTGGGATCACCTGCTCCTTACCAGTCTCATGGGCTTCAGGGAGCCCACTCCAGGGCTTGATGCACTCCAGGCCTCTGAGGTGAGGTACTCGCCAGGCTCCAGAATGCAAGGAGTGCCTTCAAAGAAGGGCTTGGGGTAGAGAAGCCACCTGGGGGAAGACAGAGAGGCCACTGCATCCCGGACTCCCAGGAACACAGATTAGTGGACGGGGTGGAAGGTGCAGAGGGGAGGCGGGAGAGAAGCCTCTGTCAAGGGGACTCTGGAGAACATTTCAGGCCCCCAGTCTCCTAAAGCAGCCACTCCACTGATCTCCCCTCTTCAGACCGGGCCCTCTCCAATTGCACAGAGGCTGCGAGTTCTTTCTAGCACCCAAACCTGCTTAAAGTTCCCCATGAGCCTCACAACCCAGCCCAGCTGCGCAGAGCCTTCCTCCAGGGCCTCACATCTCCGCAGGTGTGCTGCTTTCTCTGGCCAGACTGAATTTTCAAAGCTTAGACCTCTCACCTCCAGGCCTTTGCAGGAGCTGGCATACTCTGTTCCCCACTGATTCAGTTAACCAATATTTGGGGGCATCTACCCCATGCCAGACTCTTCTTCAGGCATCCGGGACACAATGAACAAAACAGACAAAGTCCTATGGAGTCAACGCATCCCAGCTGACGAGTCTCCTCCTCCAGAAGGCTGCTCTGACCTAGGCCAGTCTCGTGCTGTTCTTTGCTCACACAGCCCCATGTTCCTGCATCCTGGAACTCTGAATCGTCACTGCTTGCTTGCCTGGCCCCACTGGTAGACTGAGCACTTCTTGAGGGCAGGAGCCATGTCCTGTCACTTCTGTGTCCTCAGCACCCAGCAGAGTGAGTGTTACACGAAGGGTTCCCAGAACAGCCCAGACTCACAGTCCCGTGGAGACAGAGGCAGATGCCCCCTGAAGAGGCCTCTCCAGGCTCTGGGGATCCTCCAAGGCCTCAGTCAGCTTTACTCGCTCCCCTTTGAGGCCTTCCTCAGAGTACAGACTGATCTCTGGGGTAACGTAGTCCTGCAGAAGGAGAGGGGTGGAAAAATGAAGTGTAAAACAGTACTTTGGACCTCCCTGGAAGAGGGAGTCTTAGTGACCTGGATGGCCACAATGGTGTGGTCACTCACCTAGAGCCAGACATCCTGAAGTGTGTCCAAGGAGACCTTAGGAAGCATGGCTATGAACAAAGTTAGTGGAGGTGATGGAATTCCAGCTGAGCTATTTAAATTCCTAGAAGATGATGCTGTTAAATTACTGCACCCAATATGTCAACAAATTTGGAAAACTCAGCAATGGCCACTGGACTGGAAAAAGTCACTTTTCATTCCAATCCCAAAGAAGGGCAATGCCAAAGACTGTTCAAACTACCACACAATTGCGCTCATTTACATGCTAGCAAGATTATGCCCCAAATCCTCCAAGCTAGGGTTTTCTTTAAATATAGACAATTTTAAAATTTATTATTTATTTTGGCATGTGTGGGCCTCCCCATGAGCCTCACAACCCAGCCGCTGCGCAGAGCCTTCCTCCAGGGCCTCACATCTCCAGGTGTGCTGCTTTCTCTGGCCAGACTGAATTTTCAAAGCTTAGACCTCTCACCTCCAGGCCTTTGCAGGAGCTGGCATACTCTGTTCCCCACTGATTCAGTTAACCAATATTTGGGGGCATCTACCCCATGCCAGACTCTTCTTCAGGCATCCGGGACACAATGAACAAAACAGACAAAGTCCTATGGAGTCAACGCATCCCAGCTGACGAGTCTCCTCCTCCAGAAGGCTGCTCTGACCTAGGCCAGTCTCGTGCTGTTCTTTGCTCACACAGCCCCATGTTCCTGCATCCTGGAACTCTGAATCGTCACTGCTTGCTTGCCTGGCCCCACTGGTAGACTGAGCACTTCTTGAGGGCAGGAGCCATGTCCTGTCACTTCTGTGTCCTCAGCACCCAGCAGAGTGAGTGTTACACGAAGGGTTCCCAGAACAGCCCAGACTCACAGTCCCGTGGAGACAGAGGCAGATGCCCCCTGAAGAGGCCTCTCCAGGCTCTGGGGATCCTCCAAGGCCTCAGTCAGCTTTACTCGCTCCCCTTTGAGGCCTTCCTCAGAGTACAGACTGATCTCTGGGGTAACGTAGTCCTGCAGAAGGAGAGGGGTGGAAAAATGAAGTGTAAAACAGTACTTTGGACCTCCCTGGAAGAGGGAGTCTTAGTGACCTGGATGGCCACAATGGTGTGGTCACTCACCTAGAGCCAGACATCCTGAAGTGTGTCCAAGGAGACCTTAGGAAGCATGGCTATGAACAAAGTTAGTGGAGGTGATGGAATTCCAGCTGAGCTATTTAAATTCCTAGAAGATGATGCTGTTAAATTACTGCACCCAATATGTCAACAAATTTGGAAAACTCAGCAATGGCCACTGGACTGGAAAAAGTCACTTTTCATTCCAATCCCAAAGAAGGGCAATGCCAAAGACTGTTCAAACTACCACACAATTGCGCTCATTTACATGCTAGCAAGATTATGCCCCAAATCCTCCAAGCTAGGGTTTTCTTTAAATATAGACAATTTTTAAAAATTTATTATTTATTTTGGCATGTGTGGGCCTCCCATTGCAGTGGCCTCCCTCTTCTCAGAGCATGGGCTCTGGGCACATGCACTCCAGAGTGTTGGCTCATAACCTGACACAGGATCCAGTGGCTCTGCGGCACGTGGGATCTTCCCGGCTAGGGATCAAACTGGTGCCCACCTGCACTGCAAGGCGGACTTTTTTTTTTTTTTTAATAATATTTATTTGGTTTGTACCGTGTCTTAGTTGTGGTATGTGGGATCTTTAGTTGCAGCATGTGGGCTCCCGTTCCCTGACCAGAGATTGAACCTGGGACCCCTGCATTTGGAAAACAGAATTTTAGCCACTGAACTACCTGGGAAGTCCCCACAAGGCGGACTCTTTACCCACTGGATCACCAGGGAATCCCCAAGCTAGGTTTTAACAGTACATGAACCGAGAACTTCCAGATGTACAGCTGGGTTTGGAAAAGGCAGAGGACCAGAGATCAAATTGCCAGCATTAGTTGGATCATAGAGAAAGCAAGGGAATTCCAGAAAGACATCTACTTCATTGACTACTCTTGACTGTGAAGATAACAACAAACTATGGAAAATTCTATAAGAGATGGGCATGCCAGACCATCTTACCTGTCTCCTGAGAAAACTGTGCAGGTCAACAAGCAACAGTTACAACTGGACATGGAACAATGGACTTGTTCAAAATTGGGAAAGGAGTACATCAAAGCTGTATATTGTCAGCCTGCTTATTTAACTTATATGCAGAGTGCATCATGCAAAATGGCTGGATGAATCACAGGCTGGCAATCACAAGATTGCCGGGAGAACTATCAATAACCTCAGGTATGCAGATGATACCACTCTAATGTCAGAAAGTGAAGAAGAACTAAAGAGCCCCTTGAGGAGAGTGAAAAAGCTGGCTTAAAACTCAACATTCAAAACACTGAGATCATAGCATCCACTCCCATCATTTCATGGCAAATGTAAGGGGGAAAAGTAAAAAAAGTGACAGATTTATTTTCTTGGGCTCCAAAATCACTGCTGATTGCAGTCATGAAATTAAAAGGCATTTGTTCCTTGGAAGGAAAGCTTCAAAAACCTAGAGAGTGTATTAAAAATCAGAGATAGTTTGTTGACAAAGGTCCATATAGTCAAAGCTGTTTTTTCCAGTAGTCATGTATGGGTTTGAGAGTTGGGCCATAAAGAAGGCTGAGCACCAAAGAATTAATGCTTTCGAACCATGGTGCTGGAGAAGACTCTTGAGAGTCCCTTGGACTGCAAGGAGATCAAACCAGTCAATCCTAAAGGAAATCAACCCTGACTATTCATTGGAAGGACTGATGCTAAAGCTAAAGCTAAATAAGGCTAAATATTCTGGACCCCTGATGTAACGAGCAGACTCATTGGAAAAGACGCCGATGCTGGGAAAGTTGAGGGTGGGAGGAGAAGAGACAACAGAAGACGAAATGGTTGGATGGCATCACTAACTCAATGGATATGGATTCGAGCAAACTCTGGGAGACAGTGAAGGACAGGGAAGCCTCGCGTGCTGCAGTCCATGGGGCTGCAAAGAGTTGAACACGACTGAGGGACTGAACAACAATCAGTGGTTAAAACTCTGCTGCCAGTTCAGGGGGGCATAAGTTCAAATCCCTGGTCAGGGAACTAAGATCCCATATGCCATGTGGCACAGCCAAAAGATAAAAATGAAAAAAGAAAAAAGCAAAAAAAAGAAAAGAAGAAAGAAAAAGCATCCATCTCCCTTCAGAGACTCCCCTCTCCCACACCTGCTTCCCCAAGTCAGTCCAAGTCTGTCCAGCTGCCAGGGGCTTCTCCCCAGAAACCAGAAGGGTTCCCTGCAAGGTCAGTTGCAAGGTCTTTTCAAGGCACGCCTTAGACCAAAGCCCTCGCTGGTCCTGCACTGGCCCTTTGGGACCCGAGACCAAAGTTCTCAGCAGGAGCCTGCCAAGTGCTATGCCCTTTGCCCTGCTTCTGGCAGGCTCATTTCCAGCCTTGTGGAGGGATGGACGAGATGGATAGCCACTTTGGAGGTCTGACTTTGACTCTCCCATTGTATACATAATTCCAATTGTATACCAATTTACACCCCTGCCCAGACTGGCCCCACCTGCACCTCATATCAGGAAACTACAGGTCCTTTCTGCATTTCTGGGTGTTGCTTCCTCACCAGGACCATTTTCATCCACTTTTTCCTTCATCGAATGTTTATGAAACTGGGACTTCCCTGGTGGTCCAGGGAGTGAGACTGTGCTCCTAGTGCAGGGGGGCCTGGGTTCGATCCCTTGTCAGGGAACTAGATCCCATATGCCACAACTCAGACCCAGTGTAGCCCAATAAATGGATATTTTTTAAAAAATATTTATGAAACATCTGAGTGCACACTTCTCTCATAGCTCAGTCAATAAAGAATCTGTCTGCAATGCAGGAGACCTGGGTTCGATTGCTGGGTCAGGAAGATCCCCTGGAGAAGGAAATGGCAACCCACTCCAATATTCTTGCCTGGAGAATCGAATGGACAGAGGGGCTTGGCAAGCTATAATCCACCGAGTCGCAAGAGTCAGACGTGACTGAAACGACGAACCCACTGAGTGCAAGGCTGTGCTAAGGGCCTGTCCTACCCCTTCTCATTCGATCTTCCCAACCGGTGTTGTTACACCATTCACAGGCTAGGAAAGTCAGCCTCAGCGAGGTTAAGTGGGCTGCCTGAGGGCACAAATCCTATAAGTGCCAGGGCCTAGAACAGAGCTGTGGAGTTTTCATTCGGTTTTGTATGGTTGCAACTATAGCATGTCCCGCGTGCCTGGAACATACTAGGCACCTAATCGATGCTCAACAAAACAAAGAAACCAGGTCCACCGGACTTCAAAGCCAGTGTTTTTCTCTTGTATCTCATTACCTCCCACACGAAGATGAGTTTACTGTGAGAAGCTCACAATAAATTGTCCACCAACATTTGTGTGTTTCTGGAGAGGCTTTGAAAACTCTTGCCCCCTCCTCTGCGTGGCTAGGCCACTACTCTAGTTAAGATTCATTTCCTCTCTTACCAGGAGGATTGCAACAGCTGGGGGACTCAGAGTTATTTGCCCTTCCGTTAAAAATGGTACTGTTAAAAAAAAAAATGGTACTGATGGGCTTCCCTGGTGGTCCAGTGGGTAAGGACACCACCTTGCAGTGCAAGGGGAGCCGGTTCGATTCCTGGCCTGGGAAGATCCCACATGCCGCAGAGCGGCTGGACCGATGTGTCCAACTACTGAACCGGAGCTCTGGAGCGCATGCGCCTAGAGCCGGTGCTCTGCGATGAGAGGCCACTGTGATGGGAGGCCCACACAGGCCAAAGAACAAAGATGGAAGTAAAAATAAATAAATGAAAGACCAATAGAAGTGGCCAAAAAAAAAAAAAAAAACAGTACTGTTAATCGCCCAGTCATGTCCGACTTTTTTTGACCCCACGAACTGTAGCCAGGCTCCTCTGTCCATGGAATTCTCCAGGCAAGAATACTGGAGTGGGTTGCCATTGCCTCCTCCAGGGGATCTTCCCGACCCAGGGATTGAACCCGAGTCTTCTGCATTGGCAGGCGGATTCTTTACCACTTAGTCACCAGGGAAGTGCCTTTAAACCACATACCCCTCTGTCAAGTTTCAGAGGTTGCCCTTGGCTGGAAACCACAGCCCTTCCTGGTCTTCCTGCCTACAGAATCCCCAACGTCTTTTCTCCTCCTGGCAACCAGAGGGATGTTTATAAATCTCTAATCTGTGTATGTGGCTTTCCCGCTTCAAACCCAACCCTCTTACTCTACCTTGACCATGAGTACTGAAGGGCAGAAAGCAGATTCCCCGCCCCCGCCTCCACTCCCTGCCTGGTGCTGTGCCCAGCACACAGCAGATATGAATGAGCGTCTGTGAGTGTGTGCATCTACACATATCCACAGCACCTCAGTTTTGGCCGTGGGCCTGAAAGCCTGGGCCCTGGTAAGTGCCCACAGCCACCCCCACCCATTTCTTGTGTTCTAACTGAATCCTTCCCCAGCATCAGCTAGAGCTTGTGGGGCTTGGACTTAGCCTTCTTAAACCAGACTGAGCACCTCCTAAACTCCTTTCTTTCCCAATTGGCTCCTTGGCCAGGACTCTACAGGTGAAACCATAATAAACCCTCTTACCAGGAGGATTGCAACAGCTGGGGGACTCAGAGTTATTTGCCCTTCCGTTAAAAATGGTACTGTTAAAAAAAAAAATGGTACTGATGGGCTTCCCTGGTGGTCCAGTGGGTAAGGACACCACCTTGCAGTGCAAGGGGAGCCGGTTCGATTCCTGGCCTGGGAAGATCCCACATGCCGCAGAGCGGCTGGACCGATGTGTCCAACTACTGAACCGGAGCTCTGGAGCGCATGCGCCTAGAGCCGGTGCTCTGCGATGAGAGGCCACTGTGATGGGAGGCCCACACAGGCCAAAGAACAAAGATGGAAGTAAAAATAAATAAATGAAAGACCAATAGAAGTGGCCAAAAAAAAAAAAAAAAACAGTACTGTTAATCGCCCAGTCATGTCCGACTTTTTGTGACCCCACGAACTGTAGCCAGGCTCCTCTGTCCATGGAATTCTCCAGGCAAGAATACTGGAGTGGGTTGCCATTGCCTCCTCCAGGGGATCTTCCCGACCCAGGGATTGAACCCGAGTCTTCTGCATTGGCAGGCGGATTCTTTACCACTTAGTCACCAGGGAAGTGCCTTTAAACCACATACCCCTCTGTCAAGTTTCAGAGGTTGCCCTTGGCTGGAAACCACAGCCCTTCCTGGTCTTCCTGCCTACAGAATCCCCAACGTCTTTTCTCCTCCTGGCAACCAGAGGGATGTTTATAAATCTCTAATCTGTGTATGTGGCTTTCCCGCTTCAAACCCAACCCTCTTACTCTACCTTGACCATGAGTACTGAAGGGCAGAAAGCAGATTCCCCGCCCCCGCCTCCACTCCCTGCCTGGTGCTGTGCCCAGCACACAGCAGATATGAATGAGCGTCTGTGAGTGTGTGCATCTACACATATCCACAGCACCTCAGTTTTGGCCGTGGGCCTGAAAGCCTGGGCCCTGGTAAGTGCCCACAGCCACCCCCACCCATTTCTTGTGTTCTAACTGAATCCTTCCCCAGCATCAGCTAGAGCTTGTGGGGCTTGGACTTAGCCTTCTTAAACCAGACTGAGCACCTCCTAAACTCCTTTCTTTCCCAATTGGCTCCTTGGCCAGGACTCTACAGGTGAAACCATAATAAACCCTCTTCAGGCTCCGATCCCATGTGACCTCTCCCAGAAATCCCATCTCTAGGTAACAGGGCTGTCTTCCTTCTCACAGCCTGGGGTCAGGGTAGATGAGGCAGCCTCTGGTTTCCCACACCCAGCCACTCACCCGGACAACCCTCCTCAGGGAGCCAATGCCTTGGGTACTCCACGCTGCTCCTGGGGCTCCAAGTTCCGCATCTCCTTCAGACAGGACCAGCTTCTGGCCCCGGAACGCGGGCTCTTCATATAGCACCCAGCTGTGGGCACAGAGACCGAGGGTCACGGAGTGAAGGTGGGAGGAGGTATCTGCAAGGCAGAGCCACTGGTCGCTGAACCCCGCGGGCAGTTCTCATTGCCCCTGCATCCCCTGGTTCGCACACAGGACCCCGCCAGGAACTCCGCACTCACCATCCCCGTACTACCCGAATGGAGGCCACACGGGCCCAGCCGGAAGCATCATCAGTGTCTTCCCAGACCTCCCTGCTGCTGCCTTGGCAGCCAGGCTCTGAGAAAAAGGGTAATCTGGAGAAGGCAGAGAGGGGTCCTCAGGTTCTGTCCCCAGATCCCCCGCCTCCTGATCTCCCACTCATTTGCTTCCCCACTCACTCCCTACCTTTCCAGGCCTGGTGTTCCGCTTGCCCTGGGTCTTCAGTGCTGGGCTCTGGAATGGAGAGCAGTGATGTGTCTTATGGGCTCGCCTGCTTACTGCCTCCCCCAGCCTGCCATTCCAGGAAGCCCACATCCTCCCTGCGGGCCTCCACCCGCAAAGAGCTGGCCCCACAGAGGCTGCGACACTCGCTCCCAACCCCCCAGGGGCTTCATCACTCTGACCCAGGAAGCTGTCCTCTTCCCCAGCTTCTGAGCTATCCAGCCCTTTGGAAATCACAGCGCAAACAGCCTGCTGCCCCGACAGGAGACGGAGGCCCAGAGAAATGGGGTCCCACTGAACTAGACCTCAGACATTTGGGTCCCACTGAGGACCAGACTCTGGCCCAGATGAGGCCAGGCTAACTGAATCCTTCCCCAGCATCAGCTAGAGCTTGTGGGGCTTGGACTTAGCCTTCTTAAACCAGACTGAGCACCTCCTAAACTCCTTTCTTTCCCAATTGGCTCCTTGGCCAGGACTCTACAGGTGAAACCATAATAAACCCTCTTCAGGCTCCGATCCCATGTGACCTCTCCCAGAAATCCCATCTCTAGGTAACAGGGCTGTCTTCCTTCTCACAGCCTGGGGTCAGGGTAGATGAGGCAGCCTCTGGTTTCCCACACCCAGCCACTCACCCGGACAACCCTCCTCAGGGAGCCAATGCCTTGGGTACTCCACGCTGCTCCTGGGGCTCCAAGTTCCGCATCTCCTTCAGACAGGACCAGCTTCTGGCCCCGGAACGCGGGCTCTTCATATAGCACCCAGCTGTGGGCACAGAGACCGAGGGTCACGGAGTGAAGGTGGGAGGAGGTATCTGCAAGGCAGAGCCACTGGTCGCTGAACCCCGCGGGCAGTTCTCATTGCCCCTGCATCCCCTGGTTCGCACACAGGACCCCGCCAGGAACTCCGCACTCACCATCCCCGTACTACCCGAATGGAGGCCACACGGGCCCAGCCGGAAGCATCATCAGTGTCTTCCCAGACCTCCCTGCTGCTGCCTTGGCAGCCAGGCTCTGAGAAAAGGATAATCTGGAGAAGGCAGAGAGGGGTCCTCAGGTTCTGTCCCCAGATCCCCCGCCTCCTGATCTCCCACTCATTTGCTTCCCCACTCACTCCCTACCTTTCCAGGCCTGGTGTTCCGCTTGCCCTGGGTCTTCAGTGCTGGGCTCTGGAATGGAGAGCAGTGATGTGTCTTATGGGCTCGCCTGCTTACTGCCTCCCCCAGCCTGCCATTCCAGGAAGCCCACATCCTCCCTGCGGGCCTCCACCCGCAAAGAGCTGGCCCCACAGAGGCTGCGACACTCGCTCCCAACCCCCCAGGGGCTTCATCACTCTGACCCAGGAAGCTGTCCTCTTCCCCAGCTTCTGAGCTATCCAGCCCTTTGGAAATCACAGCGCAAACAGCCTGCTGCCCCGACAGGGAGACGGAGGCCCAGAGAAATGGGGTCCCACTGAACTAGACCTCAGACACCTGCCTCTGCCCCCGCAGACTCTGCCTCCCAATGTCCTGGTCCTCACAGGATCCAGACTCTGGCCCAGATGAGGCCAGGCCCCTCCTGCTGCCCACCCAAGGGCTCACTCACCCACCCCTCCGGGGGCCGGGCACGTGCTGGCTTTGCTGGAGGCGGCCTTTCGCTGGAGAGCAGGGGCAGCTGTCCTGGCACCTTCTTGAGCCCCGGGGCCCCGTGGGGCGGTAGAGCAGAGAGTTTTGTGCCCAGTGGTTCCACAGTGGGGGTCTCCTTAAGGGCAGGCACCAGACTCCCAAAGAGGAGGCTACCTCCCAGACGGGAAGTGAGCCTACTGCCTGCCTGCCCGTCTGGCCCCGGCTCTGGGTGGGAACCTCTGGCCCCTGCCACGTGCTTCTTCATCATCTCCAGAGGGGAGCAAGAGACCTGGGTGGGCCGGGCAGGGGAGGAGTCCCAGGAGGGCCTGGGCCTGGCCTTTTCCTCCTTGCGCTGGAGCTTCTCATCGTCGCTCAGGTACGGGTTCTCAGGTTCTTCCTCCTCCTCCTCTCTCTTCTCCTCTTTCTTTTCTTCCAGGGTTGGCACCTCCTGGGGGCTGGGTCCCAACACCCAGGACCCAGGCTGGTCCTCCTCAATGGCGGGCAGCGTGGCGTACATGGCCAGGTAGGAGGAACGGGGGGCTCGGGGCAGCCGGTGAGTGCGGAGGATCTCAGGGGGCTCCATGCTCCGCAGGGTGTCCAGGAAAATCTCCAGGTCAGCGGTCAGGACCACCTCCTCCTCCTCCTCCTCCCTCAGTGGCTCCGGGAACATCTTGCCCTTGGTGGCCTCAGGGACCAGCAGGGCCTCCCGGCTGGCCTCCGCTTCCACCATCACTGGGGCAGAGGGGCCTCCCGGACGAGGGAATACCTGGTCCACCGAAGGCACGGGGGCAACAAGAGTGGTCGGGGCCTGGACAACTGCTTTCGGGGTGGAAGATGGGACATGAGAGGCACCAGGGGCCTGGACAACCTCTTTTTGGGTAGGACATGAGATAGAATTCTCTCCAGAGCCCTGGACAACCGTTTCCTGTTTGGGGGATGGGGCAGCAGCAGTGGTCAGGTCTTGAGCAGCCTCTTCCTTGGGGAGAGGAGGGGTCAGGCTGCCTGCAGCACTCTGGACAGCCTCTTTTTGTCTGCTCGGGGTGCCTTCCAGGCCCTGGGCAACCTTGATTGGCCTGGGGGCTGAGGCAACAGGAGCACTGGGACCCTGCACTATCTCTTTCTGGGTAAGGACGACAACAGGGCCATTTTCGGAGTCCTGAGCTCCCTTATTCTTTGGGGAGGATGGAGCAGAAAGACCTCCCAGGCTGGTGACAGCCTTCCTTCTCGTAGAGGATGGAGTGAGAGATTGTCCAGGCACAATCACAACCTCAGTCTTCACCATGGGCAGACTTCCAGATGCACCAGGGGCATCTGGAAGCCCTTCCCTCTCAACAGAGGGCAGAACCTGGGGTCCCCGGGGCTCAAGAGTAAGCTGGGTCCTAGCATGCATCAGTCCTTCAGGCTGCTCTGCGGGGTGAACTAGGCCCAGGGAGGGGGCTTGCGTCTGAAGTCTGGGAGAGGAGAGTACTGGTGTGTGACCCTGAGGGGTCTGGAGATGGAGCTGGGTGGGGCTGGAGGTCCTCTGCACCCTCGGAACCTCATGGCCCCGGGCACCCGGGGCTCTGTCCCGGTCCTGGTCTGGGTGGGCCGCGGGGACCTCCTGGTTCTGAGGGGGGTGAGCCTCCTCCGGGAAGCCTGTTGGGCCCAGGGCAGATCTGTTCTTTGGCTCTGCTGTCCTCGTCTCAGGCAGCTGCCCCAGGTCTGCCCGCTCTGTGCTGCCCAGACCTGGACTCCTTGGCACAGCAGCCAGGGGTCTGGGAACCCGGCTGGCCGGGGCGCTCCGCTCAGCGGGCACGAGGCTACTTAGCAGCTCCAGAGCTTGGCTGCGACTGGGCGATCCCTCGGCTCGGGGGCTCACCACCACTGCTCGCACTGCGCGGGCAACATTGCGGCCCCTCGGCAGGGCTTCTCCCAAGAGCGTTGGCCCCGCGGAGCTGGTCACGGTGCTGTTCACCCGTCGGTCCACGTGCCCTCCCACCACCATGGTGGTCCGCACGGTGCGCATCACCCGCCGTTCCTCTAGGCTCCAAGAGCTCCTGCTGGTGAGACTCCCACCTGGGTGGGGGCTCGGCTCCCGGGGCCCGTGCACCGGCACCACAAGCTCATTCCGGGTGGTGGCTCCCGCGCTTGGCTGCTCGGTCCTGGGGGTCTGGGGGCTGCTCTCCCCTTGGTCCACAGCCCCCTTTGGTCTTCCCACTGGCCTTTTCTCCCTGAGGGGTAGTGTGTACTTCTTAGAGAAGACAGGCCCGTGGCTCTGGAAGCTCTTGGGGCCAGCCCCGTCCTGGGGGCCCTGGTGGTTGTGGGTCTCTTCCTCCCTCGAAGCAAAGCCATTGACTTCCTCTCGACAATGGCCAGACTCGAACATCTCTTCCGAGGGGCCTTCCAGCCGGGCCCCTGATACCAGGGACACCTTGTGAAAACGGTGTTTGACCTCTTCCTGGGCAGGGGCCCGCTGTCGCCATGTCAGCGTGGTGCTCACCACTCGGGCCTTGGCCTCAGCCGGGGGCCCACCAGCCTCCTCCATGTTGGGCCCCGGCAAGTTGTCCTGAGAGGTCCTTGGCTCACTGCGGTCCAGCACGCTGCAGAGGGTGCTGGAAAGAAGAGAGATGGGGTCAGGGAGAGTTGTCGGGGTGGCTTCCTGTACAGCTGAGTATCTACCCCTGCTGAGGTCAGGCTGAGGAACCTCAGCCAAGTTATTTGAGCTTTTGGGGCCTTTGTTTCTCCATCATGAAACTAGGCCTGATACTCTCAGAGTTCCCACCCCTCTCCCGACTTTCAGGTGTCCTTCAAGGGGTGGAGCAGAGGCCTAAGCCTAGAAGGAGAGAGAGGGAGAAAAGAGAAAGGCATGTGGATCCCGCCCACTGGTCTGTGGCCTGGGCTGGGACTCTGCTCAGGGAGCCCTGGGGCTACTCCTCCAGGAGTTGAAAACTAGACAACCGGAAAGCTGAAAACTAGACAAGCCACGTTCTGACCCTGTTTCCCGATCGTGATAAAGGAAGGTAAGGAAAGACAGCTTTGGCCTCAAGCAAAGTTGGGTTCCTCCGGCCCTGTCAGCAGGATGACCTTGGGCAGTTGCTTCTCCCTGGCAAGTTTCAGGGCCCCCAGCCACAAAACTGGAGTAAAACGAGGATGTGTTTCACAGGGTTGTCAGGATCCAGTAAGAGAGAAAGAATAAAAACTCACTTTAGAAATTAAACTGGCGACTCATAAGCTTCCTCACAAAGAATACATTATTCACTCTGGCCAACAGTATGGAGGTTTCTTTAAAAACTAAAAATTGAGCTATCATATGATCCAGCAATCCCACTCTTGAGTAAATATTCAGAAAAGATGAAAATACTAAATCAAAAAGATATATACACCCCAATGTTCATAGCAGCACTCTTTAAGACGGTCAAGACACGGAAACAACCCAAGTGCCCATCAATAGATGACGGGTTTAAAATGATGTGGTAGATAAATACAATGGACTTACTACTCAGTCATAGAAAAGAATGAGATATTGCATTTGCAATAGGGATGGACCTAGGGAGTATTATACTTAGTGAAGTAAATCAGACAGAGAAAGACAAACATTATATGTTATTACTTATATGTAGAAATTAAAAAATAATACAAATGAATCTATGTGTGGGAATTTCCTGGTGGACCGGAGGTTAGGACTTGCACTTGTACTGCTGAAGGTGTGGGTTCAATCCCTGATCACAGAACTAAGATCCCACAAGCCACAGGACATGGTAAAAAAAAAATCTATATGCCAAACAGAAACAGACTCACAGACATTGAAAACAAATTTGAGATTACCAAAGGGGAAGAGGGGGAGATAAATTAGGAGTATGAGATTAACAGATATAAACTAGTATATATAAAATAGATAAGCAGCATGATTTACTGTATAGCACAGGGAACTATATTCAATATGGGGCTTTTTTTGCCCCTTTTTATTGATTTTTTTTTTGTATTTATTTTCATTCATCTTTATTCTTTGGCCTGTGTGGGCTTCCCATTGCAGTGGCCTCCCTCCTTGCAGAGCACTGGCTCTGGGTGCATGCGCTCCAGAGCACTGGTTCATAATTGGACACACTGGTCCAGCTGGTCTGCGGCACGTGGGATCTTTCCGGGCCAGGGATCGAACCGGTGCCCCTTTCATTGCAAGGCAGACTCTTTACCCACTGGACCACCAGGAAAGCCCCTATATTCAATATCTTATAATAACCTATAATGGAAACCAATCCAAGTTTATATATATATGTATAAAACTGAATCACTTTGCTATGTATTAATACTTGACACGAACAAAATATTGTAAGTCAACTATACTTTCATTTTTGAAAACAGAATAACTTATTTATGAATTACGAACAAACATTCTCATTCTACAGATGTTGGGGGAAAAGACTCAGAGAGGTTAGGAAACTTGCCTTGAGTCACACAGTAACAGAGGCAAAGGGTCGAATCCAACCCTAAGTGGTTAACCACCAAATCAAACTCCCTAATGTATCTGGTAAACTGAGACTTTGTGGTTTGGGGGTTTACTTTTAAAGGAGGCAACAACAGTCCTGGAGGGGGCCACGCAGCCCCCACTCTGACTTCCAGGTTGCGCTGAGCAGGGCAATCCTATTCTCAGGCCTCAAGAACCCAAGAGGTCAGCCTGTTCCATGCCAGCCTCAGTACCAGCCTGTCCTCAGCTCCTCTCCTCCGTGAGGCAGGAGACCGTTATCGGGGCAGTTAAGGCCGAAAATGAACCCATGCCCCCAGCTCCCCACCCCCTTCTCAATCTCCCTCCCTCCTGAGAGGCTGATGGAACCCAGAACTTTGACCCTGTCTTGTGGCCTCAGCAGTGACTCAAGGTTTATGAGGGGCAGAGATGAATGGGGCTGAGGCCCAGGAAAGCCTAACCTGACTTAGGGACCACTGGTGGCTGTGACAGCATGTGGCCTGGTCCAGGACAGGGTCTGGGTGGCCCCAGAGGAGCCTTGCGTAGCGGGGAGGGGAGGGGCTGGGAGGAACGTCTAAGCCTTTCCCCAGGCCAGAATTCCTGACAGCAACACCCTCAGACACCTGAGGCTCTGGATTGTAGCCCTTCCCAGAGGCCCAGGCCTCTCCCTGTCCTCACTAAGGAGCTCCTTTTCTTCCAAGAGAACCTCTGTCCTCCTTGCTAGGATCCCCTGCACATGGAACATCACCCTTTGCTGAGTCCCTGTCCCTAGTCTCATCTCCATCTTTCACTAAGGATAACAAGTGCCATTTGCTGAGATTCCCTGATTCTGATGGTGCTGACAGTAAGGGGCAAAGCCTGGGTTCGAAGGCATTTATTCATTCTTTCACTCATTCACTCATTCATTCAGTGTTTATCGTGGTAGGTGATGTGCTGGTCCTGGTGGTGGGCGTGCGTGCTCAGTCAGTTCAGTCGTGTCCGACTCTTTGCCACCCTATGGACTGCTGCTGGCCAGGCTCCTCTGTTCATCGGATTCTCCAGGCAAGAGTACTGGAGAGAGTTGCCTTTTCCTCCTCCAGGGGATCTTCCCGACCCATGGATGGAACCTGCCCCTCCTGCATCTCCTACATTGCAGGTGGATTCTTTACTGCTGAACCACTGGAAAGCCCCAGGTCCTGGGGTATCCTACGAGTCCAGAGGTCAAAGAACTAGACACAGAAACAGGAACCACATTTGGAAGACTCCATAGGGTTTGGCAAAGCAACAAGAGAGTGGCTTCTTTCCATTGCTAGTTGTATCAGATACGTCAGTGGCCTCCCAATAATCAGAATTCTATGCCTCTCTCAACCCAACCCCCAGACAACACCCCTGAGAGTCATTCCACAAGCAGGTGCTCATTCGTTTCTGCCTGCATACCTCTAGGGACAGGGAGGTCGCAATTTAACAGCTGACCTGTCCCATCCCTGAACAGTCATGATGGCTAGAATGTTCTGCACACTATGCAGGAATCTGCCTGCCTACAGTTCCCCCCACCCCTGTTTTGTCCTTCCTCTGAAGACACACCCCCAAAGGCCCAGGAGGCCTCCAGGAGGCCAGCAGAAATGCCCATGCCTAGAGTCCGCTCTTCTTTAGGGCCTCGGGCCAGCAGGGTCATCTGAGACTTCCAAATCAGGTGAGTGAGGCTGGGAAAGGGAGGGGCTGCAGAGGGGGTGGGGGCAGTGTGGGAAACAACCTCATCTAACTCAACAAGGCCTGGATTCTCCCCGCTTACCTGTGAGTCACCCCCAAACTAGGCCAAACCAGCCTACAGGCCCGCAAGCCCATGCTGCGTCACACACAGGCACACAACTGACACACATGGCACGGACGCAGAATCACACAGGCACACACACACACACACGCAGTGACCCAGGCACACACAGTTCACAGCCCCCGGCTCACCTCCTCGTGAAATTAACCCTCATTCAAACAGATGCGGACGCGGGCACATCTCACGTATTCAGCCCCAGCAGCCTCATGCCTCCCCTCTCCGCCATATTTGCCAATCCTGGCCCAGCGACCCCTCCCCCAGAAAGGGGACAGAGAAGGATGATCCCCTTGGAGGTCCGCTTCCTTCCTCTCTGAGCCCTCGCCTCCTGTGAGTCTGTCATTATCTCTACCTGTGCCCAGCCTAGTCAGGAGTGGCAGCCGGAGTCCCCCAGCTCCTCCACCCACCCTCCCTCACTCTGCAGCCCTTCTCCCTGCACTGGGGCACAACCTCCCCACCAGGCAGGTCTCTGCCCCAGCAGGTCTCCTTTGTCACAGGATCACTACCCGGACGCCAGCCCAGAGGCTTGGACATCCCTGGAGTTGCCTCTGTCAACACAGCACTGCCAAATCTGCCTCCACAAGGTCCCAGAGAGCTCTGCAGTCCTCACAGCAGTCACACTTGACCCTCCTCTGTCTGCACAAGGTCCCTGAGGCCTCCATGAAAGGAAGGAGAGAGAAGTAGTTAGAACGCAGGTGTGGACATGCGGGCTCAGTCATTTCAGTCGCATCCGACTCTGTGCGACTCTACGGACTGTAGCCCGCCAGGCTCCTTTGTCCACAGGATTCTCCAAGCAAGAGCACTGGAGTGGGTTCCCATGCCCTCCTCCAGGGGATCTTCTCGACCCAAGGATTGAACTCACGTCTCCTGCACTGCAGGCGGGTTCTTTTAACTGCTGAGCCATTGGGGAAGCCCTAACACAAAGGTACCTGAGTTCAAATTCTGGTTCAGATTCTGAGTTCACTTTCTGGCTGACCTTGAGCAGGTGATGAAACCTCTCTGAACCTTAGTTTCTATCTGTCATTGGGTGACAGGGTGGAGAGAAGGATTAGTCCTAGTTCACGGGACTGTTGTGAGGATTAAATACAATTAGCTTAGCAAAGGAACCATAGAGGCCAGCCCCCACCCTCATCATTAGGAACGTTTCAGAACGCTATGTGAGGCCGTGCTCTTCCCGGTGGCCGTAGAGAGGTCCCGAGCTCACCTCACTGTCCGTGAGTTTTAGGGGGCCTATCCTCCTCCCTCCGAGCCCACCAGGCAGATTCAGGAGAGTCATTTCAACACACATTAGAAACCAGGGCTTAGGCTTCTCTGGTGGTTCAGTGGGTAAAGAGTCTGCCTTGCAGGGCAAGGGGCACTGGTTCGATCCCTGGCCTGGGAAGATCCCACGTGCCGCGGAGCATCTGGTGTGTCCAATTACAAGCCACTGCTCTGAAGCACACGTGCCCAGAGCCAGTGCTCTCCGAGGAGGGAGGCCACTCCAATGGGAAGCCCACACAGGCCAAAGAATAAAGATGGATGAAAATAAATAAAATTTTTAAAAGAGGCCAAAATTAAAAAAAAAAAAAAAAAGAAATTGTTAAAAACAAAACAAAACAGGGCTTGGCAAAATTATCTGACAGCTTGGGCGGGAGGGAAATCTGGGCAGAAGGGATCCATGTATGTGCATGGCCGCCTCCCTTTGCTGTCCACCTGAAACTATCACACTGGTGTTAACTGGCTATACTCCAATACAAAATAAAAAGGTAAAAAAGGAACAACAAACCTGAAGCTTGGGAACCTCAGCGCCTGTTCCGGCGGCCGCCTAGACAGAGCCAGGTGGGGTAATTATTGCTGCGACTGAAGCATTATTAATAAGCATCCCGGCTGTTTTGGCCGCCCCACTCTCTAAAGTTCAAAGTATCTTCCTGTAACTACCTCCTCCTCTCTCATCTCCAGCGACCAAGTCTACTGGACAACTCAAGGCCCAGAGAAGTTCTTTAACTGCTGAGCCATTGGGGAAGCCCTAACACAAAGGTACCTGAGTTCAAATTCTGGTTCAGATTCTGAGTTCACTTTCTGGCTGACCTTGAGCAGGTGATGAAACCTCTCTGAACCTTAGTTTCTATCTGTCATTGGGTGACAGGGTGGAGAGAAGGATTAGTCCTAGTTCACGGGACTGTTGTGAGGATTAAATACAATTAGCTTAGCAAAGGAACCATAGAGGCCAGCCCCCACCCTCATCATTAGGAACGTTTCAGAACGCTATGTGAGGCCGTGCTCTTCCCGGTGGCCGTAGAGAGGTCCCGAGCTCACCTCACTGTCCGTGAGTTTTAGGGGGCCTATCCTCCTCCCTCCGAGCCCACCAGGCAGATTCAGGAGAGTCATTTCAACACACATTAGAAACCAGGGCTTAGGCTTCTCTGGTGGTTCAGTGGGTAAAGAGTCTGCCTTGCAGGGCAAGGGGCACTGGTTCGATCCCTGGCCTGGGAAGATCCCACGTGCCGCGGAGCATCTGGTGTGTCCAATTACAAGCCACTGCTCTGAAGCACACGTGCCCAGAGCCAGTGCTCTCCGAGGAGGGAGGCCACTCCAATGGGAAGCCCACACAGGCCAAAGAATAAAGATGGATGAAAATAAATAAAATTTTTAAAAGAGGCCAAAATTAAAAAAAAAAAAAAAAAGAAATTGTTAAAAACAAAACAAAACAGGGCTTGGCAAAATTATCTGACAGCTTGGGCGGGAGGGAAATCTGGGCAGAAGGGATCCATGTATGTGCATGGCCGCCTCCCTTTGCTGTCCACCTGAAACTATCACACTGGTGTTAACTGGCTATACTCCAATACAAAATAAAAAGGTAAAAAAGGAACAACAAACCTGAAGCTTGGGAACCTCAGCGCCTGTTCCGGCGGCCGCCTAGACAGAGCCAGGTGGGGTAATTATTGCTGCGACTGAAGCATTATTAATAAGCATCCCGGCTGTTTTGGCCGCCCCACTCTCTAAAGTTCAAAGTATCTTCCTGTAACTACCTCCTCCTCTCTCATCTCCAGCGACCAAGTCTACTGGACAACTCAAGGCCCAGAGAAGTTAAGCAATTCGCCCCGGGACATCCAGCACTTTGGCCGAGAGTCTCTTCTCAGGCTGGGAAAGTGTCTCCAGAAGAGAACAAGGCAGTAGGGGAGGTGTTGCTGAGGATAAGGTGACCCTCCCCGTCCTCTCTGTGACAGGATACCCGCCTCCCCAGGTGGCTGGAGGAGGAGAGCACCACTGGGCCCCAGGAGGTAGCCTGGGGGCACCAGCACGGTTGGGTGGGGAGGGGGAGGGAACGGAAGGCCAAGTTGGGAAGGGGATGGGACGGCAGCATCTGCTCACGCTGGAGAACTAAATGAATGGGTTAGAGAAGTCCTGAGACTGGACAGAGACCCAGGAGGGGGCGGCCAGGCCAGTTTCCCCTCCCCCTGTCACCCCACGTGGGGGTCAGGTCTACTCACCTGGATCTGTGCGGGGATCTGTGCGGGGACCCAGACGTCCAGCTGGCCCAGAGCTCCTGCCGCTGGGCCCTGCTCCCCTGATGCGGTGGGGCTCTCGGCCGGGGCTCCGGAGGCAGGTCTGTCAGGCACTCTGTGATGGGGCGGGGCCCCCGGAGAGGCTCCCGCCAGCCCCTGGATTCCTCAGGGCCGCAGGGGTGGGGAGCTGGTTGGGCCGGTTTGGGCTCTTCAGTCTCCTCCCCAGGTGCTCGCTCACGCCCCTGCAGGGTGACCGTGATGTGGTAGCGGGTCCTCCTGGCAGAGGGACACTCACGTAGGGTCTGGACTGGCTCTGGTAGGGCCGGCCCCGGGCTGGTCGGCTCGCCCTTTGCCCACTCTGCCCTGGGCAAGGACGCGGGGCGGGGCAGCCCGTCTTCCAGGGTGCTGGGCAGCTCAGGACGCAGAGGCAACTCCTGGGCTGAGTGCGGGGTTTGCAGGCAGGTGCCACCAGGAGGTCCTTGTTCCAAACGTTCGGGAGCTGGCAGTGGGCCTGAGGGACGCCTGGCCCCAGCAGACTCCACTGAGGTCCCCGCTGGTGCCTGGCTCTCCGGCCCCATGGAGGCATAATTGGCCAGGTCAGAGGCGCTGCCCACAGCTGGCCTCTGGAGACGCCCCATTGCCTCCACTGGGCCCCCTGAGCTGTGTCGTCGCTTCCAAAACCAGGAGACAAGGCTCCCTGCCGAAAGGTCCAACTCTGAGTGGCTCTGGGCTTGGGCCTGAGGAAAAGCAGAAACAGAGACCCGATGACAGCATCTCTGCCCTGCCCCTGAGGACCCCCGACACCCCTGGCCACCCTCCTCGGCAAGGACACAAGCCCACGAGGACACAAGGAGAAGCTGAACAGAGCTCCAACACCAAGCAGAGCTGCCCTAAGGAGAAGCTGCCAGGGTCACAAGAACTGGACAAAGAGGCAGAGCTCTGGAAAGCTCCTTTGGCATTCAGCTCACCCCTTCCCATTCTGCATACGAGGAAAACGAGGCCCAGAGAGGACGCTGACACGACCAAAGTCACATAGTGAGGGTTCCTGACTCTCAAGCCAGCTGCTCATTTCCCAGGAGCCCACTGACCTCTGGCCCTTTGGTACCAGCTACCCTGGGGATTAGGGCCTGTGTGGGCATGCCCGCCACAATGCCCTTGGCCTCTGCCCGCTCCAGGCTTCCAGAGCCTGCAGCCGCTTCTCCAGCACCCTCCCAGCCTGACTATCCTAAATGGCCTAGAGATGTTCTTGGGACAAGAGGGAGCCAGGGAAGGGGGTCCCCTAAAAGCAGGACAACCATGACTTCTGCCTGTGTCTTCCTCTGGGGTCCAGCCTAGCTGTAGGGGTAAGGGGAGAAGGTTCAGGACCACAGATCCAAATGGACGCTGCTCCGCAAAACACCCGTTTTCAGGGATAGGCTTGTGTCCTTGGCAACAGAGGAGCCAATTCTGAGGCCGAACTCCCCCACGGCGAATGCAGACCTTCTCCCTTGGCTCCAGATGCCTTAATTTCCTCATCTATGAAATAGATGCATCCTCTCACTCCCCAGGGGCTGAATATCTGAAGAAACAGGGAACTTGGATGATTAATCTGGGGGCCTGGAGCAAGGCAGCCAGGGCTTGATTCTCAGTTCTGTTACTTTCTAGCTGCAATATCTCTTGCATGTTAGTCTCCGCATGTGTAAAATGGGCGTGATAATAGCTGTATCTGCTTCCAGGGAGTGCTGAGAAGATTGTAGGAGATAATCCATGCAGAGCCCGGCAGTACTCAGTTAAACGCTCGTAATTATTGATGATGTTCAGGATCACAGAGAGATCCAACATGGCTTGAGCCGTCTCTAGAGGAAGCTTTCAGTTCCCCAGGGAGTGGAGGCACCTTGCCTCTGTCCATTCCATGACTTAGGTCTCCGATGAGGACGGGGAAATGGTGGCCAGAAGGTTAAGCCACTGGCCCAGTGTCATCCCTGGGGGTCATGCCTGGAAGTGGGGAAAGGGGATCAAAGATGGGGAAGGTCAAGCTAAAGGAGAGTGTGGAAAAAGAGGTCCTGAGAACAGGTACTGCCCTACGTGCCTCCTCCAGGGGCCCTGACATTAGAAAGCTGTTTCCTGAGCCCCTAAGCTCCACACTGGATATTCTACATCTCTTACCTTATTTCTCACAACAACCCTAACTGGTGTTATTATCCCCATTTTCCAGATGGGGAAGCCGAGGTTCAGAAGTAGGCAGTGATCTGCCCAGGGTCACACAGTGAATCCCCTGCAGAGGAGGGAGGAGAGAACTCCAGTTGCCTAACTTGTCAGTCAGGGTTCTCAGGGCCAGCCCAGAGTTTCTGCTCCCCTCCCCTCTCCCACCCTAGGATTTGCTCCTACCTTGAGGCTGACTTTGCTGGTGCTGCCCTGGCCCTGGGCCAGGTCAGGGCAGCTCTGGCCACCCCAGGGCCTGGGAAAGAAGCAGAGGGGAAAGGGGGTGAAGTAGCCTCCTCCTTTCCTACCCCCAGACTAGACCTGGTGGCCCGCTTCTCTCAGGGCCCTCACAGGCAGGATGAGCACCTGAAATCTTGGGGGTCAGGGGAGGTCTATGCAGCAGCCTCCTCTCTGTTCCCTCCCACAGCTGTCCACTCCACCCCAGAAACAGAAAGACAGGGACGGGCTTCGACCAAAATGGGGACTAGGCCTATATCAGGGCCAGAATCCAGGAAAGACAGGGACTGAGGCCCCTATGTCAGGTAGCATTAGGTAAAAATACAGGGCTTGATTCTCAGTTCTGTTACTTTCTAGCTGCAATATCTCTTGCATGTTAGTCTCCATGTGTAAAATGGGCGTGATAATAGCTGTATCTGCTTCCAGGGAGTGCTGAGAAGATTGTAGGAGATAATCCATGCAGAGCCCGGCAGTACTCAGTTAAACGCTCGTAATTATTGATGATGTTCAGGATCACAGAGAGATCCAACATGGCTTGAGCCGTCTCTAGAGGAAGCTTTCAGTTCCCCAGGGAGTGGAGGCACCTTGCCTCTGTCCATTCCATGACTTAGGTCTCCGATGAGGACGGGGAAATGGTGGCCAGAAGGTTAAGCCACTGGCCCAGTGTCATCCCTGGGGGTCATGCCTGGAAGTGGGGAAAGGGGATCAAAGATGGGAAGGTCAAGCTAAAGGAGAGTGTGGAAAAAGAGGTCCTGAGAACAGGTACTGCCCTACGTGCCTCCTCCAGGGGCCCTGACATTAGAAAGCTGTTTCCTGAGCCCCTAAGCTCCACACTGGATATTCTACATCTCTTACCTTATTTCTCACAACAACCCTAACTGGTGTTATTATCCCCATTTTCCAGATGGGGAAGCCGAGGTTCAGAAGTAGGCAGTGATCTGCCCAGGGTCACACAGTGAATCCCCTGCAGAGGAGGGAGGAGAGAACTCCAGTTGCCTAACTTGTCAGTCAGGGTTCTCAGGGCCAGCCCAGAGTTTCTGCTCCCCTCCCCTCTCCCACCCTAGGATTTGCTCCTACCTTGAGGCTGACTTTGCTGGTGCTGCCCTGGCCCTGGGCCAGGTCAGGGCAGCTCTGGCCACCCCAGGGCCTGGGAAAGAAGCAGAGGGAAGGGAGTGAAGTAGCCTCCTCCTTTCCTACCCCCAGACTAGACCTGGTGGCCCGCTTCTCTCAGGGCCCTCACAGGCAGGATGAGCACCTGAAATCTTGGGGGTCAGGGGAGGTCTATGCAGCAGCCTCCTCTCTGTTCCCTCCCACAGCTGTCCACTCCACCCCCAGAAACAGAAAGACAGGGACGGGCTTCGGACCAAAATGGGGACTAGGCCTATATCAGGGCCAGAATCCAGGAAAAGAACAGTATCGTAATAATTCAAAAGCTTGCCATTTGCTGAGGCCCACCGTATGTCAGGTAGCATTAGGTATTACACCTACATAATCTTTAAGCTTCACAGGAATCCTAAAAGGTAGACTTTATTGTCCTCATTTTTCACATAAGGAAACTGAGATCCAGAGTGGTAAAGTGACCTGTCTGGAGTCACACAGCTAGTGAGGCTTGGAGTTAAGACACTCGGATGGCCTCACTCGAGAGGCTGGCTGGGCCCCGCCACGCTAGCAGGGGCGGGATGAGGTAGTGCCTTGGCTGCCTTTCCATGCACTCTGCCCCTACTCCAGGCAATCAGCAGGGATCAGAGGCCTGTGCCTCAGTGCCAGAGTCTCATTCCCACGGCCAGGGAGAACCAAGTCCAAGTGCACGCATGGGCCGTCTCATCAGCCTGGCCCAGGAGCATGTGCAGCCGCTGCCTGTCCGCCCTGTCCCTGACTCACCAGCAGCCCTGCCTCCTCAGGTGGAGAAAGAAAGGGCGGAGCAGTGGCATCTGGGCCTATAGGGCAGGTTTCTGCCAGACGGGGTAAGGGGGAGGTGTCTTCCTGGCAGGGCACGGGCAGGGAGTGGGCACCCCCGGGCACCCTGGCTTCTAGGTGGAGGGTGGCTAGACCCTCCCTTCTCTTTGGTGTGAGACAGCAGCACAAACCCCTCCCCTCACTCTGGCTCAACCACACCTCCACTCCTCCCAGGGCCGGCGGGAGACAGCTAGGCCATGATAAGATCAGAACAAATTGCCAGGTAACCGTACAGACACTCGGGGCCTGTGAGCACGCCGGACACTGTCTGCAAACACGGGGCCTGGGAGCCACTGGGGTCCTCTTTGCTACCCGGCTCTCCGCCACTGGGCCTAGCCATCCACAGAGCCTTTTCCCTGCCTCTGACATCAGCTGCTAGTGAACCAGCTGAGAGAGATGTAGCAGTTTGCTCAAGGTCACAAGGCCAGTGGCACCAAGGGGGAGGACAGAGCTCTGGCCCCTTGGCTTACAGTTCTGAGTCTCTCTAAGCGACGGAGGAGCCCAGCGCTTCAGGGTGTGGCCCCTGGCGTCAGACTGCACAGGCCTGTGTCCCAGCCCCAGCACTTCCCAGCTGTGTGACGGGGGCGGTGACTTCACCCCTCGGAACCTCCATTTCCGTGTCTGACTCACAAGAAATACCTGCCTGGTACAGCTGCTGTGAGGATTACATGAGATGATCCAGGAAAAGCACCAAGCAAGTGGCAAGTAAGTTTATTGTTAATACAATCTCGGATGACAGGGGGAAAACCTCTTCATGGCCTGGAATGGCAAATGCAGTGGCGGCAAATGCAGTGCCTAAGCCAACTCAGGAACCTGTCATACGCATAATAAAGAGACAGGAAAACCAGGGCTAAACTGGCCTGTGATGAGAGAATCAAAGTCCACAGGGGCAGGAGGAGCCACCGTATCTGCCTTTCAGCTGTCTCCAGAGAGGAAATCGGGAGTTCCCTGGCAAGCCACCTGCCAGGCTTAGAAAACTGAAAAATTGTTGTAAAGCTTTAAAAAGCACAAGGACTTTATAAAGTCCACATACCCCAGACTGTAGTACACTGACATCTATATTTTAATGCTCCTAGCCACTGGTACAGGCTCATTTGAACATCCACTGCACTCCAAGTCACCACCCACGCCCTTGGGTCCAGGGGCACCCTGTGCGGCCCTCCTTCAAACCCCTCACCTATGCTGGGATCTGGCCTCCTCCGGGGTCTGCTTCCCCTTGCGTTCCCTCCGGATGGCTAGCCCGGCCAGGCGGCGAGCCAGGCGGGCCCCTAGGCCCCCGCGCCGCTCGGCCATGGCTAGGGCAAGGTCCTGGGCACCTGACTGATTCGGAGCCGCGGGGGCCACCCGGATCCCGCTCATTTGCAGAGATACGCCTCCTCCGGCCCGCCCCCCTGAGCAAACAGCGCCCAGCCCGAAGTCCGTGTGGGCGGGGGAGTGGGGAACAGATCCAGATGCTGCCCAAGCCCCCGGGCAAGGAGTGCGCTCTGCAGAGGTCGTCCTGACCGGGCCACAACGCCCCCCACCCGCTTCCTCCCCGCACTCCTGCTCTGCTCCCGGGGATTCAGCTCCTGGTCCTGTCCGCGCTATTTATAGGCCCCCGGAAGCGCCAGGGGGCCACCAGTCCCGGTGCTGGAAGACCTCAAGCTGGGTCTGCAGCAAGTGTGCCGGAAAAGAGGGCTCGGGTCCAGATGGGGTCTGGAGGATAGACTGAGCCAAGGGTCTTCCCCGGAGCTAGAATGCACGGGAGGAGCCAGGGCCGGGAGTGGGCGTGATCTTGGTGGGGAGGGCTAGTCTGAGTGGTTGGCATGTTGGGTGGAGCCAAACAGTTGACTGCCTGGGCTTGGAACCTAGACCCTAATCATTGGTGGGGACGGAAGCTAACCCTGCCCTCGCCTTACCGTGTTGAGAGAGCCCTATGAGAGTGCTCGCGCGCGCTCTTTCTCTCTGGTCCTGGAGACCCTACCTTGGTGGGGAAACCAAACTGAAATCCACGGGTATGCGCACGGCGCCGCCTGCTGGAAGTTAGCCAGCTATTATTATGATTATGATTATGATTATTTAATAGTGGTAAAAACTGGCTTAAAACGCAACATTCAAAAACCAAAGATTATGACATCCGGTCCCATCACTTGATGGCAAATAGAAGGGGAAAAGGTGGAAGCGGTGACATTTATTTCCTAGGGCCCCCAAATCACTGCGGACGGTAACTGTAGCCATGAAATTAAAAGATGCTTGTTCAAAAGCAGAGACATCCCTTTGCCAACAAAGGTTCACATAGTCAAAGGTATAGTTTTTCGAGCAGTCCTGTATGGATGTGAGAGCTGGACCATAAAGCAAGCCGAGCGCCAAACAATTGAGGCTTTTGAACTGTGGTGCTGGGGAAGACTCTTGAGAGTCCCTCGGACAGCAAAGAGATCAAACCAGTCAATCCTAAAGGACATCAACCCTGAATATTCATTGAAAAGGCTGAGCTGAAGCTGAAGCTCCAATCCTTTGCTTACCTGCTGCAAAGAGCTGACACACTGGGGAGAAACCCCTGATGCTGGGAAAGACTGCGGGCAGGGGGAGAAGGCGGCAGAGGATGAGAAGGTTAGCTATATCCGTGACTCAATGGACATGAATTGGAGCAAACTCCAGGAGATAATGAAGGGCAGGGGAGCCTGGAGTGCTGCAATCTATGAGGTGGGAAGGAGTCGGACACAAGTGAACAAAGGAAGAACAATAACAAATTGTTATTTAATAAAAGCTACTCTTGTGGTTATAACCTAGGCTTCTGTATTCCCAAAGGACAGCACCCTTTCCCACCGGATGCTACCTCTCCCTTGGAGGGAAAGCACACTTTGCACATTTGAGGGGACCCCCTGGGACTCCAGGAAGAAAGGCTATCAGAAGGGCCCCGTACCGAGGCTGTCTCTGCCGGTTCGTATCTGCCTGTAGTCTTTGTAGGGCCTCTACTGCTTCCTCGAGCTTGGTATCCCTGAGCCCTTTGTCCTCTTGATGACAGGTCTGACCCACAGGGGTACATCTTGCTTCTGGGTCATGAGTGGACACGGACAGCCCTCTGGTCCTGCCTCTCCCGCAAGGGCTCAGATCCTGGCGTGGACAGAGGGAAGTGAACGCACTCCGCCGGACCATGGCAGGGAATACCAGCTGAGGGCGCACAGAAGCCTCTAGGAACTCTGAGACAAGGAGGGGCAGGAGGCAGCAGACAGACATCTGAGCAGCTGCTGTTTCAAAAACAAGAGGACCACGTGTCCTGTGCTTGGCACCACAGTCGGGCCCTGGCAGAGACCTGGATGGCTGGACGGAAACTGGTGAGCTGAGATGGAAGGCCGGGTCTCAGATAGGTCCTAAACAGAGAGTGGAACTCAGACCCAGCCAGAAGTAGATGGCTGCAGGCACGCCTTCCTCCCTCCTGCCACCCCCCACCGCCCGTCCCACACACATCAGGTGGACAGCATAGTCCCTTCCTGGCTGTGTGCCAGGANCTGCCAGGTAGAGTGGGGTGGGACATCTGGCAAATACTGTGGCCTCCCCGCCCCCCTACTGAAGTTCCCGAGACCTCAACTCATCATAGAGAAAATTCTTCAATTGTTCTGCCCCTGCCCCCTCCCCAGGGAGTGGGCAGTCCTGCACCACTGCTCAGGCGGGCTGCCCTTGCTTGCCCCGGGATGCCGAGGACACCTTGACCTTGTCCTCCTCGTCCCAGTCCATCTGCCTCTCTGATGGTGCTGCCACAAGATGGTGCTATATCCGTGACTCAATGGACATGAATTGGAGCAAACTCCAGGAGATAATGAAGGGCAGGGGAGCCTGGAGTGCTGCAATCTATGAGGTGGGAAGGAGTCGGACACAAGTGAACAAAGGAAGAACAATAACAAATTGTTATTTAATAAAAGCTACTCTTGTGGTTATAACCTAGGCTTCTGTATTCCCAAAGGACAGCACCCTTTCCCACCGGATGCTACCTCTCCCTTGGAGGGAAAGCACACTTTGCACATTTGAGGGGACCCCCTGGGACTCCAGGAAGAAAGGCTATCAGAAGGGCCCCGTACCGAGGCTGTCTCTGCCGGTTCGTATCTGCCTGTAGTCTTTGTAGGGCCTCTACTGCTTCCTCGAGCTTGGTATCCCTGAGCCCTTTGTCCTCTTGATGACAGGTCTGACCCACAGGGGTACATCTTGCTTCTGGGTCATGAGTGGACACGGACAGCCCTCTGGTCCTGCCTCTCCCGCAAGGGCTCAGATCCTGGCGTGGACAGAGGGAAGTGAACGCACTCCGCCGGACCATGGCAGGGAATACCAGCTGAGGGCGCACAGAAGCCTCTAGGAACTCTGAGACAAGGAGGGGCAGGAGGCAGCAGACAGACATCTGAGCAGCTGCTGTTTCAAAAACAAGAGGACCACGTGTCCTGTGCTTGGCACCACAGTCGGGCCCTGGCAGAGACCTGGATGGCTGGACGGAAACTGGTGAGCTGAGATGGAAGGCCGGGTCTCAGATAGGTCCTAAACAGAGAGTGGAACTCAGACCCAGCCAGAAGTAGATGGCTGCAGGCACGCCTTCCTCCCTCCTGCCACCCCCCACCGCCCCTCCCACACACATCAGGTGGACAGCATAGTCTCTTCCTGGCTGTGTCCCAGGACCTGCCAGGTAGAGTGGGGTGTGACATCTGGCAAATACGGTGACCTCCCCGCTCCACTACTGAAGTTCCCGAGACCTCAACTCATCATAGAGAAAATTCTTCAATTGTTCTGCCCCTGCCCCCTCCCCAGGGAGTGGGCAGTCCTGCACCACTGCTCAGGCGGGCTGCCCTTGCTTGCCCCGGGATGCCGAGGACACCTTGACCTTGTCCTCCTCGTCCCAGTCCATCTGCCTCTCTGATGGTGCTGCCACAAGATCTAGTGCCCCCTGGTGCCATCGGGCAAGGCAGGCAAGAGAGGCCAGGGGCAGGTGAGGGTGAGCGAGGCCACAGGGCCGCGGGGCATGCAGACGATGGTGCAGCTTCAGGTGAACGAGCTGGGTGAAACGACTCGGGCAGACGCTGCACTGGAAAGGCCGGGCCCCTGAGTGCAGGCGCAGGTGGGTCTTGAGGTTGCTGGAGCTGCTGAAGCGCTTATGACACATCTGATGGGAATGGGCACTGGTGTCAGCTCTGCCTGTCTGGTCACCCGGGATCTCTGCTCCTCCTCCCCTTCTTGAAAACACTCCCCAGCACCTCCCTGTGAGGCAGTTCTGGAAGCTTTCTGCCCATGATTCCTCCCTGGGGCCACAGTATCTGGCACACTGGAACGAGGCAGACGGGGTTAGTATCCTGCGTGACCTTATACAGGAGACCGAACCTCTCTGAGCCTTGCTTTCTTGGTTGCTGACGTGGGACTATTACTAGCTAACTTCATAGGTATGGAGGACTGAATGAGATAATCACATAGAGCTCTTATGCGTGGGGCTGCAGCTTCAGGAGCGTAATTAGTATTTACTGGGAGCTGCCATATGCCAGGAACAGGTCTTATGTTGTCTTCTCCTGGACCCTGGAAAAGCAGAACTAAATACTACTTGTATATTATACAGAATAAGCAGAGGCTCAGAGGAGTGAAGCTCACAAAGCAAACTGGAGACAAAGCTAAGATTTGAACCCAAGTAGCCTAGACCATAACCACTATGCCGCTTTCATTTCTGCCTCTGTAAAACAGGGAAAGAGTTCCAGGCTCTTCTGAACTCCCTAGGGACATGGCGAAGCTCAAAGCGGAGGAGCTAACATTGAGCTGATGTTATAAGTAGTGTTTATAGACTTGGCACCCAAATCAAGTGCTACACTGAAGCTTGGCAACTAGCAATAAACTCCTCTGCTATGTTGGGAAGTAAGGTGACCTCCACTTCATTATAGAGTGGGCAGTCCTGCACCACTGCTCAGGCGGGCTGCCCTTGCTTGCCCCGGGATGCCGAGGACACCTTGACCTTGTCCTCCTCGTCCCAGTCCATCTGCCTCTCTGATGGTGCTGCCACAAGATCTAGTGCCCCCTGGTGCCATCGGGCAAGGCAGGCAAGAGAGGCCAGGGGCAGGTGAGGGTGAGCGAGGCCACAGGGCCGCGGGGCATGCAGACGATGGTGCAGCTTCAGGTGAACGAGCTGGGTGAAACGACTCGGGCAGACGCTGCACTGGAAAGGCCGGGCCCCTGAGTGCAGGCGCAGGTGGGTCTTGAGGTTGCTGGAGCTGCTGAAGCGCTTATGACACATCTGATGGGAATGGGCACTGGTGTCAGCTCTGCCTGTCTGGTCACCCGGGATCTCTGCTCCTCCTCCCCTTCTTGAAAACACTCCCCAGCACCTCCCTGTGAGGCAGTTCTGGAAGCTTTCTGCCCATGATTCCTCCCTGGGGCCACAGTATCTGGCACACTGGAACGAGGCAGACGGGGTTAGTATCCTGCGTGACCTTATACAGGAGACCGAACCTCTCTGAGCCTTGCTTTCTTGGTTGCTGACGTGGGACTATTACTAGCTAACTTCATAGGTATGGAGGACTGAATGAGATAATCACATAGAGCTCTTATGCGTGGGGCTGCAGCTTCAGGGAGCGTAATTAGTATTTACTGGGAGCTGCCATATGCCAGGAACAGGTCTTATGTTGTCTTCTCCTGGACCCTGGAAAAGCAGAACTAAATACTACTTGTATATTATACAGAATAAGCAGAGGCTCAGAGGAGTGAAGCTCACAAAGCAAACTGGAGACAAAGCTAAGATTTGAACCCAAGTAGCCTAGACCATAACCACTATGCCGCTTTCATTTCTGCCTCTGTAAAACAGGGAAAGAGTTCCAGGCTCTTCTGAACTCCCTAGGGACATGGCGAAGCTCAAAGCGGGAGGGAGCTAACATTGAGCTGATGTTATAAGTAGTGTTTATAGACTTGGCACCCAAATCAAGTGCTACACTAGCACACTATTGCTTGGCAACTAGCAATAAACTCCTCTGCTATGTTGGGAAGTAGGCAAGGGGCGTCCACTCCCCAGGACCTCCAACTTCATTCTTCTTCCCCTTAGACATATATCTCTTCTCTTCTCTCCAGGCCCAGGGCAAGTCCTCCAATAGTACATGCTGGGCCTTCCCTTCCCTTTCCCTCCCCTCCTCCCACCCTTGCCTCCTGACCTCTCTCTATTTGCTCAGGATGGTGAGACATGGAGGCCACTGGTGCTGTCCCCAGGGGCCTAGAACTCTTCCCCAGGCTGCAGGAGGAGGAAGGGGGAGGGGGCTCACCGGGCACTCGTGGGGCCGCTCCCCAGTATGGACCAGGTGGTGCTTCTGCAGGTGGGCGAGCTGGGTGAAGCTCTTCTGGCACAGGGCACACTGGAACGGGCGCTCCCCACTGTGCACACGCAGGTGGACCTGAGCCAGGTGTGGGAGAGAGGCTGCCAACTGCCCAGAGTGCCCCATCAGGGCCAGGATCCTCCGCGAATCTCCCCTCACATCCCCACAGGACCCCCTTTGGAATCTAAGCCATTCAATTCCCCTCCCTCTGTATCACCTCCCTAAAGGCCAGTCTACCATTCTCCGGGATCCCCTCACCCTGCTGGAGGGAAGATGGAGAGGACTGTGGTCAGCAGGCCGGGTAAGAGGTACCCCATGTGTACCCCCTACAGATATATATATATCTCGTGTAGTGCTTCTCAAAGTATGGTCCACAGACCAGCAATATCAGTATCACTTGAGAGGCTGATGCAGGTTCTCAGGCCCCACCTCCAGACCGGCCAGATTGAAATCTCTTGGGCTATGGCCCAGGAATCTTCATGTTTAGTAGCTCTCCGGGTGGTCTGAGGCTCATTAACATTTAAGACCTCATACCCTAGAGAACACAGAAGGTCTCTTCTCCAATAACCTGTAAGCAAGTCGGCACCTGTTTCAGCAGGTGCGGACTTGCTCCTAGCTTCCGGTCTTTGCTAATACAGAGATGTGCTCGTGGTCGCCGCCTGCTGGACGATGCTTATAATGACGCCTACAGGACAGTGCCGCTGTGTTGGACCTGAGTTGAAAAGCCTGGTTGTCGGATCTAGACTTCCTCAAAGGTACCTGTTCCAGCCAAACTTCAAAACGTAGGAATCGAAGTGCTACACTAGCATCCCAGGGGGCAGGGTCCTCCAACTATCATTCTTCTTCCCCTTAGACATATATCTCTTCTCTTCTCTCCAGGCCCAGGGCAAGTCCTCCAATAGTACATGCTGGGCCTTCCCTTCCCTTTCCCTCCCCTCCTCCCACCCTTGCCTCCTGACCTCTCTCTATTTGCTCAGGATGGTGAGACATGGAGGCCACTGGTGCTGTCCCCAGGGGCCTAGAACTCTTCCCCAGGCTGCAGGAGGAGGAAGGGGGAGGGGGCTCACCGGGCACTCGTGGGGCCGCTCCCCAGTATGGACCAGGTGGTGCTTCTGCAGGTGGGCGAGCTGGGTGAAGCTCTTCTGGCACAGGGCACACTGGAACGGGCGCTCCCCACTGTGCACACGCAGGTGGACCTGAGCCAGGTGTGGGAGAGAGGCTGCCAACTGCCCAGAGTGCCCCATCAGGGCCAGGATCCTCCGCGAATCTCCCCTCACATCCCCACAGGACCCCCTTTGGAATCTAAGCCATTCAATTCCCCTCCCTCTGTATCACCTCCCTAAAGGCCAGTCTACCATTCTCCGGGATCCCCTCACCCTGCTGGAGGGAAGATGGAGAGGACTGTGGTCAGCAGGCCGGGTAAGAGGTACCCCATGTGTACCCCCTACAGATATATATATATCTCGTGTAGTGCTTCTCAAAGTATGGTCCACAGACCAGCAATATCAGTATCACTTGAGAGGCTGATGCAGGTTCTCAGGCCCCACCTCCAGACCGGCCAGATTGAAATCTCTTGGGCTATGGCCCAGGAATCTTCATGTTTAGTAGCTCTCCGGGTGGTCTGAGGCTCATTAACATTTAAGACCTCATACCCTAGAGAACACAGAAGGTCTCTTCTCCAATAACCTGTAAGCAAGTCGGCACCTGTTTCAGCAGGTGCGGACTTGCTCCTAGCTTCCGGTCTTTGCTAATACAGAGATGTGCTCGTGGTCGCCGCCTGCTGGACGATGCTTATAATGACGCCTACAGGACAGTGCCGCTGTGTTGGACCTGAGTTGAAAAAGCCTGGTTGTCGGATCTAGACTTCCTCAAAGGTACCTGTTCCCCGAGCCAAACTTCAACTAAATGAACAAGAGGAGGATGACCAGGGAATCAGAGAAGATGGCTCTTTAAGAAAGGGCTTTGCCTTAGATATTGAGAGACTCAGATGGAGACCTGACTGCACCATTAAATCAAGGTAACCTTGGGAATGTCTTTTCTCAGTCTCCCTACTTTTAACTGAAGGGAGATCATCTCATGGACAGTCTTTAGTGTGGAGATGCCCCCTCTCTACAGATGTGAAACTGAGAGGTCAAATGAACCAGACAAGGTCACAGGCCCTAGGGATGGCTCTGGTGTTGCTCCCTCTGCCATTGGTTCTTGATTCTAGAAGCAGGATGGAAAAGTGTCACTGAGGGATGCCAAGCGGAGCCGCAGGGCCCAGAGGCGAATACCTTGAGGTTGGAGAGCTGCCCGAAGCTCTTGTTACACACGTTACACTCGTACAGGATTTTGCCATTCTCTTTCTTCAGCGGGTAAGGCAGCGCCGCAGCGCCCGTCTGGGAGCCTGGCGGAGCTCGCTTTCCTGCAACTGCCCTGCCAGCCGGCTCCAGCCCTGTAGAGGAGGTTCTGGCAGCAGCAGGGCTCGTGTTCCGGGCTTGGGAGGGTTGAGTTTGGCTGGAAGCTTGAGAGGCCCCTGGGTAGGGGCACAGGGTCTCACCCTGGGCGTCGGTGTACCCGGGCTCATTGGCCTTCATCGGCAAGCTGGGCGCACCCATGGCGGCATAGGGGGCATCTTGGGGCAGCATGAAAAAGGGGGGACACTGCACCGAAGGAAGGCCCCCACAGGTGAGCAGGCAGGGAGGGGGCAGGAGAAGTGGGTAGCCAGGACAGAAGGGGCAGAGGTGGGAGGGGAGCTCTTTGGAGTTGGGTGTGGGCAGGGGATAGGAGCAGAAAGCCAAGGGGCTCTTTTTCTTCTGCCAAAGGTTTGGAGAAGTAGGAAAAGATGGGCAGGGGGCCCCCTCGCCAGCTCTTTCTGGCTGGCGTCCTGTTTCATCCCTGCTTGGAGAGCACTTGGCTGTGAGTTTCTCGCCCCTGGCGAAGCTGGCGGGAGGCCTTGGTGGCTGGTGCCCTGAGCAGAAAAGGGGAAACGGTGAGGGCCGCACAGCCTGGGGTCAAGCTCTGCTCTGCACCTAAGCTGCCCAGCTCTGAGGAAAGGCCTCTCGCAGGGAGAGAACTCTAGTTTGCACCGCACCTCCCTTCTCTGGGTTTTCCCGGTCTATCATCACCCTGGCCAATAAAAGAGGCTAGCATGTGTGCAGTGTGTAACCATTTCAGGGAGTAAGCCTATGAGACATCCAGGTAGAGAAGTCAGTGGATAGCTGAATGAATTGGTTTAGAGGCTAAAGGAGCAGCCTGAGCTGGAGACAAAAATTTGGGTGCTGTGGTCCCACATGAGATCCCATACAGGGTACCCCTAGGTCTGCTGTGGTCAAAACAGTAGCCACCAAGTCCAAAAAAAAAAAAAAAAATTCAGCTCCTCATTTGCACTAGCCACATTTAAAAGGCTCATAGGTATGGTACTGGACAGTTTAAGGGTAGAACCTTTCTGGTCTTCCAGGAAGTTCCATCAAATTGCTAAAGAGAACAGGAGAGGAGAGGGGAAGAGGAGGAGAAGGGAGAGGAGAAGGAGAAGGGACGAGAGGAGGGACAAGAAGGCAGCCCTGGACTGAACTCTTGAGCCTGGTAAGACTCAGGAGGTAAGTCGAAGGGCGCTTGCAAGGGAGACTGAGGTGCCAGTCAGGCAGGAGTTAAGCTAGGAGTAATACAGAGTGAAATACTAAATATGATTCAATATTAAAAAGTAGATTGGATTCTCATTGATTCACTCAGCCAGCTGACTGAGCTGCTTTACTTTGTGCTGGGGACATAAAGGACATGGCCAAGCAGTCCTGCCCTCCAGATGGAGCTGTGTAAGGAGATGGTGTAGCAGAAACACTAACGGCAGAGGTGTATGAGATGGTACTTCTGTGGAAAAAGAAATCGGCCTCCATGATGTGCTCAAGGCCACAGAACTAGAAAGGGCAGAACCAGGGCTTCCCATCCTCGCCCCGACAGACTCCCTGCCTCCCAGTCAGGGCTCCTGTCTTATAAGTAGGCCCCTTTAGCTCAAGCTTTCTAGGCAGACAAAGCACCACCCTCAACTCCTGGAACTTGGCCACACCTCCACCAGATCCCACACCCGTGCCTGAGAAAACCACCGCCCGCATTCTGTGCTCAGGTGTCCCCACCTGAGAGCCAGCCCCTCCCCCGCCAGAAGTCCCAGCCCAGAGCTCCAGGTGGAGGTGACAGGTGCTCAAGGCTCTGTCCCCACCAGGGACACTGGGTCCGCTCCATCCCTCATCCTCAAAACCTAATCATGCCTCCGCACTTCCCCAACCCCCACCCCTGCCTTCACCAAGGTGCAGTCCTGTGCCCTGAGCTTACTTGTTCTCAAAGCATCCTCTCTGAGGTCCCGTGGGGCTGTTCCTGGGGGAGCCAAGTGCAGGGTGCACAGGTATAGGGCCAGGTCCTGGGGGCAGGTCAGCAGGGCAGACCCGGCTGGTGCCAGTGGCAACGGGCACAGCCAGTTGGCACAGGACTGGCCATGGGCATCCACTGGGTCTGCATGTGGCCTGAAGGCTGGCAAGACCTGGTAGGCAGAAGGAAGGGGCTTGGGGGCTGGGGATTAGGGGTCCTCCGAGGTGGTCTCACCCCTAGTTTGACTTCCAGAAGGGGAGGAGAAGCTAAGACCCACCCCTTCCCGCAACACACATACGTACAGTCGCCTCTGCCCTGTCCATCCCTCGAATGGCTCCCCCTCCCCTTGTCCACGTTTCCTTCCCAAGGGACTTACATGTCCACCCCCAGGGTGGCCCTGCCCCGCCCCAGGACCTTTCACCCAGCCCTGCTCCTCCCTCCCGCCCATCCTTCCTCATCGCCTTCATTCCACTGTGTCTCAGACCATCTGTGTTTTGAATTAAACTTAAGAGAAAATCCTCATCAAATGCTCTACCCCGCGGAAGGGCCCCAACCTCCCTCTCTCTAAGGTCCAGGCCACCATCACACAGGGCTCTGCAGGGCCCTTTCCCCTTCTCAGGTCCCACAGAGAGTCTGGCCCTGGGCATGAGAGAGTGTCTCTGGTACCTCCAAGGGCACTCGCCTGTGAAGTGCTGGGGCAGAGGTCTCCAGGACCAGGGGAACCCGGGTCCCTTCAGATCTCCCCCTGCCTCTTCCTAACACCCCCTCTTTCCAGAGGCAGCCTGGGCTCAGAGACAGGACTGGGACCTCGCCTTACCTGGCCATCTTGGCAGAGTCGGAAGTCCGGGCAGGGGGACGGAGAACCCCCTGTACTCCCCAGGGCCTTGGTCTTGTGGCAACAACCCAGCTCTGGAGCGAGCTTTCCCTTCATGCCCACTGCCTGCTGGGAAGAAACAAAGGTGGAGGTGACAGGTGCTCAAGGCTCTGTCCCCACCAGGGACACTGGGTCCGCTCCATCCCTCATCCTCAAAACCTAATCATGCCTCCGCACTTCCCCAACCCCCACCCCTGCCTTCACCAAGGTGCAGTCCTGTGCCCTGAGCTTACTTGTTCTCAAAGCATCCTCTCTGAGGTCCCGTGGGGCTGTTCCTGGGGGAGCCAAGTGCAGGGTGCACAGGTATAGGGCCAGGTCCTGGGGGCAGGTCAGCAGGGCAGACCCGGCTGGTGCCAGTGGCAACGGGCACAGCCAGTTGGCACAGGACTGGCCATGGGCATCCACTGGGTCTGCATGTGGCCTGAAGGCTGGCAAGACCTGGTAGGCAGAAGGAAGGGGCTTGGGGGCTGGGGATTAGGGGTCCTCCGAGGTGGTCTCACCCCTAGTTTGACTTCCAGAAGGGGAGGAGAAGCTAAGACCCACCCCTTCCCGCAACACACATACGTACAGTCGCCTCTGCCCTGTCCATCCCTCGAATGGCTCCCCCTCCCCTTGTCCACGTTTCCTTCCCAAGGGACTTACATGTCCACCCCCAGGGTGGCCCTGCCCCGCCCCAGGACCTTTCACCCAGCCCTGCTCCTCCCTCCCGCCCATCCTTCCTCATCGCCTTCATTCCACTGTGTCTCAGACCATCTGTGTTTTGAATTAAACTTAAGAGAAAATCCTCATCAAATGCTCTACCCCGCGGAAGGGCCCCAACCTCCCTCTCTCTAAGGTCCAGGCCACCATCACACAGGGCTCTGCAGGGCCCTTTCCCCTTCTCAGGTCCCACAGAGAGTCTGGCCCTGGGCATGAGAGAGTGTCTCTGGTACCTCCAAGGGCACTCGCCTGTGAAGTGCTGGGGCAGAGGTCTCCAGGACCAGGGGAACCCGGGTCCCTTCAGATCTCCCCCTGCCTCTTCCTAACACCCCCTCTTTCCAGAGGCAGCCTGGGCTCAGAGACAGGACTGGGACCTCGCCTTACCTGGCCATCTTGGCAGAGTCGGAAGTCCGGGCAGGGGGACGGAGAACCCCCTGTACTCCCCAGGGCCTTGGTCTTGTGGCAACAACCCAGCTCTGGAGCGAGCTTTCCCTTCATGCCCACTGCCTGCTGGGAAGACAGGTCAATCACAAGTGAGCAGTCCTCTCAACAGGAGCCTGATGTCCCCAGGAAATCATTGTGTGACCTTAAGCCAGTCACAGCCTCTCCTGGCCTCAGTGTCCTTATCTACAAAATGGAAGGACTGGACTGGCTGATATGAAGAAGACGGTCGGGTGCTGACATCTAGAAGCCAATGATGCTCTCCTGGTAGGGGCAGGAAGAGGACTGAATGGAGTCCAGCCAATCAGAGGCAAAGGGCGGGGTTGGCCTGATCCCCATCCCTGGGGAAGAGAGAAGGGAGGGAGGTCCGCATGGAGACACTTCCAAGTGAGCTCAGAGATCTGAGGAAACATTCCAGACCTCCTCAGGGCCACAGGGAATTGAGAAGCTACTCTCTTCCATGCTGGGAGGGTCTCATGCATCCACGACTCTATCAACCACAGGCTCCCCGCCTACATCCTCGCTCATCTACCAGCTTTTCTGGGCAGCCAAGGGAGCCCCAGTGTCTTGCCACTCAGACTTCCCAGGCTCAGCCTCCTCAGCCAGGGCGCTCTGAGCGAGTGGGCCCAGAGTCCCCCAGTCTTGACTGGCCTGACAGGAAGCTGCTCTGTGTCACCTGACTGCTCTGTTAACACCTCGCGTTTGCTGCTTTCGCTGAGGGTCACACAGTCCCATGGCCCTTCCCCTTCCCCTCCATCAGCTCCCTTCCCTCCATAACCCCAGGGCTCCTCAGAACCAGCATACTTACGCGGGTGTCTCATTCCTCCAAAACCCAGTCTCCTCTCCCTCTTCCCTGATCCCTCCCAACCCTGTCCCAGGTCTCACAACACCCCAGAAGGAGGGGTGGCCCCGCAAGGTTCTTCACCTGGCTCTGCAGAAGTCCCCTCTGCCTGGGAAGGAAGCCTGTGGCAGGCGGGCAGCCAGCCTCTGCCTGTGGCTGAGGCCCCCGTGGGTGTGAGAGCTGACAGGAAGGCGCTACATTTGAAGTTGCCACAAATAGGAAGAGGGGGGCCGGCCGGCCGGCAGGTAGCCCTATGGGGCCTAAGACACGGGGGAGCCGCCCACCAGCCTTCACCCACAGGAGGCAGTGCTGAAGGAGTGTGGGGCCACAGTGAATGGGCGCTGCTGGAATTTCAGTCTGTGAGACGGGATGGGGTGGGGAGCCTCAGCTCTAGTTCTCCGGGAATCCTGATGGCTGAGCAGGAGGCGGACAGAGCAGGGCTCAAGGCTGGAGCTGGGGTCCTTCTGGGGGTGGGGGCCCAACCGAGACAGAGGCGGAGGTAGACAGGGAAGCCAGGGACGGTGGGGGTTGGGACAGGAGCAGGCAGCGCAAGAGGGTACGGAGTGGGTGGGGGGCGAACAGGAATCAGATCACACGGCAGAGGCCCAGGAAGCAGCAAGTACCTCTTCCTCCTCCTCGCCCCATCTCTGATTTCTCTGTCCTGGGAATCTTTTCTCCAACTTAGAGCACTGAGGCCTCGGCTATCGTTCAGTCTCTCAGTCGTGTCTGACTCTTTGCAGCCCGTGGACTGCAGCACGCCAGGCTTCCCCGTCCTTCACTATCTCCCAGAGTTTGCCTAAACTCACGTCCATTGAGTCGGGGCTATTATCTAACCATCTTAGGCTCTGTCGCCCCTTCTCCTCCCACCCTCAGTGTTTCCCAGCATCAGGGGCTTTTCCCACGCCTCAGGTCTTGCCACTCGGGGCCCCCCCTTCCCAAAGGCTCAGCCTCCTCAGCCAGGGCGCTCTGAGCGAGTGGGCCCAGAGTCCCCCAGTCTTGACTGGCCTGACAGGAAGCTGCTCTGTGTCACCTGACTGCTCTGTTAACACCTCGCGTTTGCTGCTTTCGCTGAGGGTCACACAGTCCCATGGCCCTTCCCCTTCCCCTCCATCAGCTCCCTTCCCTCCATAACCCCAGGGCTCCTCAGAACCAGCATACTTACGCTTGGGTGTCTCATTCCTCCAAAACCCAGTCTCCTCTCCCTCTTCCCTGATCCCTCCCAACCCTGTCCCAGGTCTCACAACACCCCAGAAGGAGGGGTGGCCCCGCAAGGTTCTTCACCTGGCTCTGCAGAAGTCCCCTCTGCCTGGGAAGGAAGCCTGTGGCAGGCGGGCAGCCAGCCTCTGCCTGTGGCTGAGGCCCCCGTGGGTGTGAGAGCTGACAGGAAGGCGCTACATTTGAAGTTGCCACAAATAGGAAGAGGGGGGCCGGCCGGCCGGCAGGTAGCCCTATGGGGCCTAAGACACGGGGGAGCCGCCCACCAGCCTTCACCCACAGGAGGCAGTGCTGAAGGAGTGTGGGGCCACAGTGAATGGGCGCTGCTGGAATTTCAGTCTGTGAGACGGGATGGGGTGGGGAGCCTCAGCTCTAGTTCTCCGGGAATCCTGATGGCTGAGCAGGAGGCGGACAGAGCAGGGCTCAAGGCTGGAGCTGGGGTCCTTCTGGGGGTGGGGGCCCAACCGAGACAGAGGCGGAGGTAGACAGGGAAGCCAGGGACGGTGGGGGTTGGGACAGGAGCAGGCAGCGCAAGAGGGTACGGAGTGGGTGGGGGGCGAACAGGAATCAGATCACACGGCAGAGGCCCAGGAAGCAGCAAGTACCTCTTCCTCCTCCTCGCCCCATCTCTGATTTCTCTGTCCTGGGAATCTTTTCTCCAACTTAGAGCACTGAGGCCTCGGCTATCGTTCAGTCTCTCAGTCGTGTCTGACTCTTTGCAGCCCCGTGGACTGCAGCACGCCAGGCTTCCCCGTCCTTCACTATCTCCCAGAGTTTGCCTAAACTCACGTCCATTGAGTCGGGGCTATTATCTAACCATCTTAGGCTCTGTCGCCCCCTTCTCCTCCCACCCTCAGTGTTTCCCAGCATCAGGGGCTTTTCCAGTGAGGTGGCTCTTTGAATCAGGTGGCCAAAGTATTGGCACTGTGCTAGGGGCTTCATGAGCATTCTCCTGTAATCTTCACAATACATACGCCTCTGTGGTTGGTTTTATTATCCCCATGATGAAGGAAGAGAAGCTCAGAGAGAGGAAGCAAGTCACTCAGAGCTACGCCGCAAATAGCTAAGAGCTCTCGGGTGCCAGCCCTCAGTTTCCAGCATTTCTTGGTAGTGTCAGTCCACCCCCAATGCCACCCCACGGCTTCATCTCTGTCCCCCAGTCTCTCTTCCGATGTGCCATCCCCAGGGCCCAGATCACCTTCCGCAGCCTCCCATCCCCTTCTCACACATCCCCATTTCCCTCTCAGCATCCCTGAGATTAGCAAGGAGCCCTTCCTATGGTGCACCATCCCTCCTGGTCGACCAGAAATCCACTCTCCCCCAAATGCTAGAGCCTTCCCAGCCTCCAAGGCCAAAGCCCACTTCCTGTCCAGCCATGCTAGAATCAAAGGGAGCGGGAAGTTCACTGGAAGCCTAGCAGACCTCCCCCCTCATCTCCCAGGAGGATTCACACACACCTTTTGTCTTCTATTTGCCAATGTCACCCTCTTCTGGCATCATAGTCTGCTCTCAACTCACAGAAAAGTCTCCAAAGGACTAGTGAGGTGTGTCCTGGAACAAGGACCCAGACTTTCCAGACACTTATCCATGAACCTACAAACAAAAAATGGACTTCTAAACTTTGTTTTTGTTTTTTTTGACGGGGGGTGGGGGAGTTGGGGAGGGAGCGGGGCAGATGGGCCACTTCTATTGGTCTTTCATTTATCTATTTTCATCCATCTTTGCTCTTTGGCACATGTGGGCTTCCTATTGCAGTGGCTTCTGTTGTCGCGGAGCACCGACTCTGGGCGCATGCACTCCAGAGCTCCGGCTCGGTAATTGGACACATGGGTCCAGCTGCTCCACGGCACATGGGATCTTCCCAGGCCAGGGATCAAACCGGCGCCCCTTGCACTACAAGGCGGTGTCCTTACCCACTGAACCACCAGGGAAGCCCCTAAAGTTTGTTTTTACACAGGAATATCAATAGATTATAGAATAATACTCTTTTGCAGCTTTTTCTATCAACAGTCTACTGCAGCCCTCATTTCCTGTCAAAACATACACATCATCTGCCTCCTGCTTTTTCCTGGATATATACTATGCCAACTGGTAGCTCAGATGGTAAGGAATCTGCCTGCAATGTGCAATACCCAGGTTCGATCCCTGGGTCAGGAAGATTCCCTGGAGAAAGAACTGGCAACCCTCTCCAGTAATATTGCCTTGAGAATCCCATGGACAGACGAACCTGGTGGGCTACAGTCCATGGGATCGTGAAGAGTCAGACACGACTGATCAACTAGCACGCACAGAATATTCCATTGCAGAGGAGCACACGCACGTCCTCTGAGGGACATGGCATTTCTTGGTTGGTGAGCTCCAGTTTTTCCCTGTGCCATGCAAGACTGGAAAGGATATTTAGAATATTAACTCTCAGGCACAGAAAGATAGTTATTATATGATATCACTTATATGTACAATTAAAAAGTAATGCAGATGAATTTACAAAACAGAAATAGACTCATAGACACAGAAGGCAAACTTACGATTAGAAAAGGGGAAAGAGGAAGATGCGGGATAAATTAGGAGTGAAGGTTTAAAAGATACACATCACTATGTATAAAATAGATAAACAACACAATTTACTATATAATGGAGGGTATTGTATTCAGTACCTTGTAATAACCTATAATGGAAAAGAATTGGAAAAATACCCATGCATATGTATTTATAATTTTTTGGTCTATGTATTTTCGGCTGTGCTGGGTTTCCATTGCTGTGGAGGCTTTTCCCTAGTTGTGGCAAGAAGGCACTCCGTCGTAGTTGCGAGGGCTTCTCGTTGCAGTGGGCCCTCTTGCTGTGGAGTGTGGGCTCCAGGGCACCCGGGCTTCAGTAGCTGCAGCTCCTGGACTCTAGTGCACAGGCTCGAGAGTCGTGGTACATGGGCTTAGTTGCTCCGAGGCAAGTGGGATCTTCCCAGATGAGGACTCCAGCCCATGTCTTCTGCATTGTCAGGCAGATTCTTCTCCACTGAGACCCCAGGGAAGTACCACATATATTTTTTTTAAAGAATGTTAGCTTTGCTGGATTTAATCCCCGCTCTGTGACCTTATGGCAAGTCACTTAACCTCTCTGCCTCTTTCCTCATCTGTCAAATGCGGATAATCATAGCGCTTGCCTCACAGCCTTCTTTGAATGATTCTTCAGGATGATTCTTCAAGATAATTCATGTAAAGCCCCGAGGACCACGCTCGGCCCCATACAAGCACTTGACAAATGTGGAGTACTGTTAATATTGTGCATCAATCTTTGCCTTGTCAGACAAGTATCTGCAGCTTCTTAAAAACTGATGACGGATGTTCCTGGCTCACTTTGGAAGACCTGAATTTGGGCAGCACACTTGGAGAGACAAATTACGTTCAGTTTTATTGCTTTATTCATTAACCCTTGACTGGAGACCTCTGATCTCCTCCAAAGCCATCTGGCCCCCACACCAGTCCACACAGCACAGCAGTAATAGCTCCTGGCAGTCAAGCCCTCGCCCTGTGCCAGGAACCCTGCAAAGCACCTCGACACACTTGGTCTAACTCCATCAACACCATGCCCCTGCAAGACGAATGCTATTATATTCTGTTTTACAGACAAGAAAACTGGAACCCAAAGAAGGAAAGTGACTGGCCCAAGACCACATGAGCAAAGATGGGGTTGTGATAACCCAGAGGGAAGGAGAGCTCAGGGAAGAACTGCTGGAGAAGCACCTGTGAAGAGATGAAAAGGGCCACAGATATAGTACAGTGAGGTCTGAATTCCCTTCAGTGGCCAAATGACCCTCAAAAAATTAGGATGGATAGAGGCCCAAGTCAAGTACTGGGGAAATGAGTTGTGGAATTAGCGTCTGGCACCCTGCAAGCATCCTGAAAACCTGTCATTCACTCATCTGTTCATTCATATATTTATTTATCACCAACTGTGTGTCAGGCATTGAACCAGTTTCTGGAAATATATCCCGTTGGAACCATGACCCAGACCTTAGAATCTACAGTCCACTTGTCAGAAGGCTTACAGGGTGCTGCTGAAATAAAAAGTTGTGTTCAACTATCGAGACTTATTGTCAGGACTTCTTCGTTGGTCCAGTGGTTAAAAATCCACCTTCCAATACAGAAAATGCAGGTTGAATCCCCTGGTTGGGGAACTAAGATCCTAGACACTTCGGGGAAATGAAGCCCACCCCTCATTCCCCAACCCCATTGAGTCACCGCTACTGAACCTGTGTGCTCTGGAGCTCAAGGGCCGCAACTAGAGAAAAGCCCTTGTGCTGGAACGAAAGGCACCCCATACCACAACCAAGATCCAACACAGCCAAATAAATAAATGTGTGTTAGTCACTCAGTCCTGTCTGACTCTTTGTGACCCTATGGACTGTAGCCCACCAGAATCCTCTGTCCATAGAATTCTCCAAGAATACTGGAGTGAGTTGCCATTTCCTTCTCCAGGGGATCTTCCCAACCTAGGGATCGAACCCAGGTCACCTGCACAGCTCTTACCTACTAGGGAAGCGATTTCTATAAATAACATTTAAATACACCAGAAACCCTTAAAGTCTTATCTTTTCAGTGATTTTTCCCTAGTGATTTTTAACTCAGTGGTTTACACTTTTTTTAAAGAGGAATGATTCAGCCAATGCTACTACTCTATTTGCTTATTTACTAACCTTTAAGTTCCATTCTTCAAGACGGTTGCTAGTATTCTCAAAGACTTTCCTCAAAAGTTTACATACATAAATAATTAAAAAAGAAACAAAAGGTTTATCATCAAGAGGTTTGGGAAGCAAAGTAGAGCCAGAAGTGTTGGACTGGTTCGTGCATTGAAAACAGAAACAGGAGAACCACAAACAGAAGCCTCACTTCCTCTCTGCAAACCTCAAAAGCTTCTCCAATCCATAACCACCACCACTTCCACCCTGGAGGACCGTCTGCCGAGCGCCTGGCAGGCTCACTGCCTGCGTTTTGGAGCTCTGTTGCATGGACCATTTTGAGGGGCACTAGGTCAGGAGTCCAGATCAGGATATGGGGGTCAGGGATCATCATGGCTTCAGACTGTTAAGTGACTCTGTGACTCTGACAGGGTTGAGGGTGCTGCTGAAATAAAAGTTGTGTTCAACTATCGAGACTTATTGTCAGGACTTCTTCGTTGGTCCAGTGGTTAAAAATCCACCTTCCAATACAGAAAATGCAGGTTGAATCCCCTGGTTGGGGAACTAAGATCCTAGACACTTCGGGGAAATGAAGCCCACCCCTCATTCCCCAACCCCATTGAGTCACCGCTACTGAACCTGTGTGCTCTGGAGCTCAAGGGCCGCAACTAGAGAAAAGCCCTTGTGCTGGAACGAAAGGCACCCCATACCACAACCAAGATCCAACACAGCCAAATAAATAAATGTGTGTTAGTCACTCAGTCCTGTCTGACTCTTTGTGACCCTATGGACTGTAGCCCACCAGAATCCTCTGTCCATAGAATTCTCCAAGAATACTGGAGTGAGTTGCCATTTCCTTCTCCAGGGGATCTTCCCAACCTAGGGATCGAACCCAGGTCACCTGCACAGCTCTTACCTACTAGGGAAGCGATTTCTATAAATAACATTTAAATACACCAGAAACCCTTAAAGTCTTATCTTTTCAGTGATTTTTCCCTAGTGATTTTTAACTCAGTGGTTTACACTTTTTTTAAAGAGGAATGATTCAGCCAATGCTACTACTCTATTTGCTTATTTACTAACCTTTAAGTTCCATTCTTCAAGACGGTTGCTAGTATTCTCAAAGACTTTCCTCAAAAGTTTACATACATAAATAATTAAAAAAGAAACAAAAGGTTTATCATCAAGAGGTTTGGGAAGCAAAGTAGAGCCAGAAGTGTTGGACTGGTTCGTGCATTGAAAACAGAAACAGGAGAACCACAAACAGAAGCCTCACTTCCTCTCTGCAAACCTCAAAAGCTTCTCCAATCCATAACCACCACCACTTCCACCCTGGAGGACCGTCTGCCGAGCGCCTGGCAGGCTCACTGCCTGCGTTTTGGAGCTCTGTTGCATGGACCATTTTGAGGGGCACTAGGTCAGGAGTCCAGATCAGGATATGGGGGTCAGGGATCATCATGGCTTCAGACTGTTAAGTGACTCTGTGACTCTGACAGGGTTGAGGGTGGGGAGCTCAACCCAGTCCACAGAGCACTCACCTCCCCTGCTCTGCGGTTGACACCTGCCTCCCTCTGCCTGACACCCACTTATCTCATCTCCCTGGACAGCCCAGCTGTCAGTCAGATGCAGCAAGTTGGCCTCTGGCTTCACACCCTAGGGCGGGGAGATCCTGAGATAGGGTGTATCAGCTCTCACATTTGCAGAGGGGGCCTCGAGACACTTGCACCTTCTCCTGCACCCACTTGTGACCTTCCAGCCCTTCTGTGGACAAAATTATAGCTGCTGTTGCTCAGTTGCTAAATCACGTTCGACCCTTTGCGACCCCATAGACTACAGCACACCAGGCTCCTCCAGCCTCCGCTATCTCTTGGAGTTTGCTCAAAATTTTATCTATTGAGTTGGTGATGCTATCTAACCATCTTATCCCCTTCCCCCCTTCTCCTTTTGCCTTCAGTCTTTCCCAGCACCAGGGTATTTTCCAATGAGCTGTCTCTTCGCATCAGGTGGCCAAAGTATTGGAGCTTCAGCTTCAGCATTAGTCCTTCCAACGAATATTCAAGATTGATTTCCTTTAGGGTTGACTGGTTTGATCTCCTTGCAGTCCAAGGAGCTCTCAAGAGTCTTCTCCAGCACAATTAGAAAGTATCAATTCTTTAGCACTCAGCCTCCTTTATGGTCCAACGTTCACGTCTATACATAGAAAAACCATGGTTTGACTATACCAACTTCTGTGGACAAACTGATGTCTCTGCTTTTTAATATGCTGTCTAGGTTGGTTATAGATTTTCTTCCAAGGAGCAAGTGTCTTTTAATTTTATGGCTGCAGTCATCTTCAGCAGTAATCTTGGAGCCCAAGCAAAGAAAATTTGTCACTGCTTCCACTTTTTCCCCTTCTATTTGTCATGAAGTGATGGGACCAGAGGCCATGATCTTAGTTTTTTGAATGTTGAGTTTTAAGCCACCTTTTCTCTCTTCTGTTTCACCCTCATCAAAAGGTTCTGTAGAGATCGCTTCAAATGACACCCTAGGTCATACTCCCCACCCCCTCATCTCAACCATTCTAAGAGGATAGGAGAGAAAGAGCTCACACAGCTGGGATTCAAATCTAGTCGTGCTAATATACTCTTAATCATCTTACTTACCCTATACACAGATGTCCTATCCATCCTTGTGTGAAACAGAAGAATTAAAGCTCCCCTATGTGCCCACCATTAGAAGAATTGTATATACATGTAACAGAATACTATAAAGCCAGTGAAAAACAAAGGTTAAATCTATTGACTGCCTTCTGTGTACTAAACCTCTTTACAATCATCTCATTTAGGGACTATCCTGGTGGTCCAGTGGGTAGATATCCACTTGCCAATGCAGGGAACATGGGTTTGATCCCTGGCCCAGGAAGATCCCATATGCCAGTGGGGCAGAGAAGTGGCAACTAAGCCTGTATACCACAACTACTGAGCCCAGGTGCCCTAGGGTCTGTGTTCCATGACAAGAGAAGCCACTACAAGGAGAAGCCTGTGCACCACAACCAGAGATAGCCTGCCAGCAGCAACAGAGACCCAGCTTAGCTTAAAAAAAAAAAAAAAAAGAAAAAACAGATTGCATGATTTAATCTTCCTCAAAATTTCCCAAGAATCATTAATGTTCCCACTTTATAGACGAGCAAACAAAGATGCAACAAGGATAAACCAGGTAGCATCCACTCAAATGCCTACAGTGGTCATGCAGTTTGGGTACTTGAGATCCAAGGAGCTCTCAAGAGTCTTCTCCAGCACAATTAGAAAGTATCAATTCTTTAGCACTCAGCCTCCTTTATGGTCCAACGTTCACGCTATACATAGAAAAACCATGGTTTGACTATACCAACTTCTGTGGACAAACTGATGTCTCTGCTTTTTAATATGCTGTCTAGGTTGGTTATAGATTTTCTTCCAAGGAGCAAGTGTCTTTTAATTTTATGGCTGCAGTCATCTTCAGCAGTAATCTTGGAGCCCAAGCAAAGAAAATTTGTCACTGCTTCCACTTTTTCCCCTTCTATTTGTCATGAAGTGATGGGACCAGAGGCCATGATCTTAGTTTTTTGAATGTTGAGTTTTAAGCCACCTTTTCTCTCTTCTGTTTCACCCTCATCAAAAGGTTCTGTAGAGATCGCTTCAAATGACACCCTAGGTCATACTCCCCACCCCCTCATCTCAACCATTCTAAGAGGATAGGAGAGAAAGAGCTCACACAGCTGGGATTCAAATCTAGTCGTGCTAATATACTCTTAATCATCTTACTTACCCTATACACAGATGTCCTATCCATCCTTGTGTGAAACAGAAGAATTAAAGCTCCCCTATGTGCCCACCATTAGAAGAATTGTATATACATGTAACAGAATACTATAAAGCCAGTGAAAAACAAAGGTTAAATCTATTGACTGCCTTCTGTGTACTAAACCTCTTTACAATCATCTCATTTAGGGACTATCCTGGTGGTCCAGTGGGTAGATATCCACTTGCCAATGCAGGGAACATGGGTTTGATCCCTGGCCCAGGAAGATCCCATATGCCAGTGGGGCAGAGAAGTGGCAACTAAGCCTGTATACCACAACTACTGAGCCCAGGTGCCCTAGGGTCTGTGTTCCATGACAAGAGAAGCCACTACAAGGAGAAGCCTGTGCACCACAACCAGAGATAGCCTGCCAGCAGCAACAGAGACCCAGCTTAGCTTAAAAAAAAAAAAAAAAAAAAAAACAGAAAAAACAGATTGCATGATTTAATCTTCCTCAAAATTTCCCAAGAATCATTAATGTTCCCACTTTATAGACGAGCAAACAAAGATGCAACAAGGATAAACCAGGTAGCATCCACTCAAATGCCTACAGTGGTCATGCAGTTGGCAAAAAGTGGTCCAGAGTAAATACGATACAAATGGTACCTGACACTCAGTCTTGGTGACAGGATTAACAAGGAAAGGTGGGGACCAAGGCAAACCAGAGAGCTTGGACCACTCATCATGACTTAGCATAATCACAGGTCAATGCTCCAAAGGCTCCAAGGAATCTGCAAATTGGGATTCTTATGTGAAATCTCTACATTTTTGGGGGGGATGGGGAGGAGAGGGGAGAGCGGGCCACTTCTATTGGTCTTTCATTTGTCTATTTTCATCCATCTTTGCTCTTTTGGCCCGTGTGGGCCTCCCATTGCAGTGGCCTCTGTTGTCGTGGAGTATCAGCTCTGGGCGCATGCGCTCCAGAGCTCTGGCTCGGTAATTGGACACATCCATCCAACCGCTCCGTGGCACGTGGGATGTTCCCAGGCCAGGGATCGAACCGGTGCCCCTTGCACTGCAAGGCAGTGTCCTTACCCACTGAGCCACCAGGGAAGCCCGGAAGCATTCTGGAATTAAATACAGGTGGCAGTGGTACAATGTTCTGAATGTCCTAAAAACAGTGAATTGCTCACTTTTAAATGGTTAATTTTATGTTATGTGAATTTCATGCCAATAAATTATTTTTTTAAAAGAAGAACATGAAAAATGTAGAGTATCAATATCTTGCAGTCTGAAGCATTAGCCATCTTTTCTATATTACAGTTACATTTCAATAAACTAAGTGTTCCTAAAAAAAAAAAAAGTAAAGACTTCCCTGTGTGTGGTACAGTGGATAAGAATCTGCCTGCCGGGCTTCCCTGGTGGTCCAGTGGGTAAGGACACCGCCTTGCAGTGCAAGGGCCGCCGGTTGGATCCTTGGCCTGGGAACATCCCACGTGCCGCGGAGCAGCTGGACCGATGTGTCCAATGACCGAGCCGGAGCTCTGGAGCGCATGCGCCCAGAGCCAGTGCTCTGCAACGACAGAAGCCACCGCTATGGGAGGCCCACAGGAGCCAAAGAACAAAGATGGATGAAAATAGATAAATGAAAGACCAATAGAAGTGACCCGCCCACCCCCTCCCTCCCCAACCCGCTCCCTCCCTCCCAACCCGCCCCCCAAAAAAAGAATCTGCCTGCCAATGGAAGGGATACTGGTTTGATTCCTGGTCGGAGGATATCCCACTTGCCCTGGAGCAACTAAGTCAGTGGGCCACAACTACTGAAGCCTTAGAGCCTGTGCTCCGCAAGAGAAGCCACCAGAATGAGAAGCCCATGCACCACAGTGAAGAGTAGCCCCCACTCACCTCCATTAGAGAAAGCTGGCTCACAGCAACGAAGACCCAGAGCAACTAAAAGTAACAAATAAATAAATACGTAAATAAATTTCTTTAAAAAGTAGTCATGATACTGTTACCTATCTGATACAGGGTGACATTTTTATAAAAATGTGAAAAGACAACTCACAGAATGGGAGAAAACATTTTCAAAGCATTTATATGATAAGGAACTTGTACCCAGACTATATAAACAACTCTTACAGGGCTTCCCTGGTGGTCCAGTGGGTAGGGGCGCCGCCTTGCAGTGCAAGGGGAGCCGGTTCGATCCCTGGCCTGGGAGGATCCCACCTGCTGCGGAGCGGCTGGACGGATGTGTCCAATTGCCGAGCCAGAGCTCTGGAGCGCACGCGCCCAGAGCCGGTGCTCTGCGACAACAGAGGCCACTGCGATGGGAGGCCCACACGGGCCAAGGAACAAAGATGGATGAAAAATGGACAAATGAAAGACCAGTGGAGGTGGCCCGCCTGCTCCCCTCCCTCCCCACCCCACCCCCACCAAAGTAAATAAATAAATAAATCTTTAAAAAAAACAAACAACTCTTACAACTCAATAATAAAGGGCAAATAATTTGCAACAACAGGGATGGACCTAGAGAGTATCATACTGAGTGAAGTAAGTCAGACAGAGAAGGAGAAATGTCATTTGACGTCCCTTGTATGTGGAATCCAAAAAGAAATTATACAAATGCAAAACAGAAGGAGACTCACAGAAAATTAACTATGGTGCTGATGGAGGGCAGGGGGGAATAGGGGAAGGGATAATTAGGATCTCTGGGAAGGTCGTGTACACAATGCTTTATTTAAAATGGATAACCAACAAAGACCTATTGTATATCACATGGCACTCTGCTCAGTGTATGTGCCAGCCTGGATGGGAGGAGGTTTGGAGGAGAATGGACACAACGTATTCGTATGGCTGAGTCCCTCGTGCCCTGGAGCAACTAAGTCAGTGGGCCACAACTACTGAAGCCTGAGAGCCTGTTCTCCGCAATACAAGCCACCAGAATGAGAAGCCCATGCACCACAGTGAAGAGTAGCCCCCACTCACCTCCATTAGAGAAAGCTGGCTCACAGCAACGAAGACCCAGAGCAACTAAAAGTAACAAATAAATAAATACGTAAATAAATTTCTTTAAAAAGTAGTCATGATACTGTTACCTATCTGATACAGGGTGACATTTTTATAAAAATGTGAAAAGACAACTCACAGAATGGGAGAAAACATTTTCAAAGCATTTATATGATAAGGAACTTGTACCCAGACTATATAAACAACTCTTACAGGGCTTCCCTGGTGGTCCAGTGGGTAGGGGCGCCGCCTTGCAGTGCAAGGGGAGCCGGTTCGATCCCTGGCCTGGGAGGATCCCACCTGCTGCGGAGCGGCTGGACGGATGTGTCCAATTGCCGAGCCAGAGCTCTGGAGCGCACGCGCCCAGAGCCGGTGCTCTGCGACAACAGAGGCCACTGCGATGGGAGGCCCACACGGGCCAAGGAACAAAGATGGATGAAAATGGACAAATGAAAGACCAGTGGAGGTGGCCCGCCTGCTCCCCTCCCTCCCCCCCCCACCCCACCAAAGTAAATAAATAAATAAATCTTTAAAAAAAACAAACAACTCTTACAACTCAATAATAAAGGGCAAATAATTTGCAACAACAGGGATGGACCTAGAGAGTATCATACTGAGTGAAGTAAGTCAGACAGAGAAGGAGAAATGTCATTTGACGTCCCTTGTATGTGGAATCCAAAAAGAAATTATACAAATGCAAAACAGAAGGAGACTCACAGAAAATTAACTATGGTGCTGATGGAGGGCAGGGGGGAATAGGGGAAGGGATAATTAGGATCTCTGGGAAGGTCGTGTACACAATGCTTTATTTAAAATGGATAACCAACAAAGACCTATTGTATATCACATGGCACTCTGCTCAGTGTATGTGCCAGCCTGGATGGGAGGAGGTTTGGAGGAGAATGGACACAACGTATTCGTATGGCTGAGTCCCCTCGCTGTTCACCTGAAACTAGCACAACATTGCTAATCAACTATACCCCAATACAAAATATAAAGTTTAATATTTGGGGAAAAAATAAATAAACAAAGGGGAAAAAAGGGCAGATAACCCAGTCAAAAAGTGGGCAAAGGATAGGAACAAACACTTCTTCAAAAAAGATATATAAATGGACCATAAGCATATAAAAAAATGCTCAGCAATAACAACAGAAAGCTCAACGTTGTAAGTCATTAAAGAAATGCAAGTCAAAAAACCACAGCGAGGGCTTCCCCTGGTGGTCCAGTGGGTAAGGACACCGCCTTGCAGTGCAAGGGGCGCCGGTTCGATCCCTGGTCTGGGAAGATCCCACCTGCCGCGGAGTGGCTGGACCCATGTGTCCAATTACCGAGCCGGAGCTCTGGAGCGCATGCGCCCAAAGCCGGTGCTCTGCGACGACAGAGACCACCGCGATGGGAGGCCCACAGGAGCCAAGGAACAAAGACGGATGAAAATAGATACATGAAAGACCAATAGAAGTGGCCCGCCCGTCCCCCTCCCTCCTCACCTCACTCCCCAAAAAGATAAATAAATAAAATAAATGTCAAAAAAAAAAAAAAAAAAAAAAACCACAGCAAATTACTATGTCACATCCACTAGGATGATTTTCATTTTTTTTTTAAATTTTGGCCTTTTACATTGGTTTTTCATTTATTTATTTTCACCCATCTTTATTCTTTGACCTGTGTGGGCCTCTCATTGCAGTGGCCTCTCTCGTGGCAGAGCACCAGCTCTGGGCGCATGCGCTCCAGATTGCTGACTTATAATTGGACACACCAGGGGAAGCCCTGGTTATAATTTTTTTTTAAATATATGATAAAAAGGGATTCCTTGGGGGCTTCCCCTGGTGGTCCAGTGGGTAAGAACACGGCCTTGCAGTGCAAGGGGTGCCGGTTCGATCCCTGGCCTGGGAAGATCCCATGTGCCGCGGAGCGGCTGGACCCATGTGTCCAATTACCGAGCCAGAGCTCTGGAGCGCATGCGCCCAGAGCCGGTGCTCTGCGACGACAGACGCCACCGCGATGGGAGGCCCACAGGAGCCAAAGAACAAAGATGGATGAAAATAGAGAAATGAAAGACCAATAGAAGTGGCCCGCCCGCTCCCCTCCCTCCCCAACCCGACCCCCGCCCAAAATAAATAAATAAATAAATCTTTAAAAAAAAAAAAAGGGATTCCCTGGTGGTCCAGTGGGTAGAGAGTCCACCTTGCAGTGCAAGAGGCACTGGTTCGATCCCTGACCCAGGAAGATCCCACGTGCCATGGAGCAGCTGGGTCGATGTGTAACCACCGTGGCTGAAGAATAGAGATGGGTGAAAATAAATAAATAAATAACCAGTAAAAGAGGCCAAAATTTAAAACGTAAGTATATATATGATAAAAAGACAAGTATTGCTGACAATATGGAGAAATTGGAATCCTTAAGCATTGCTGGTGGGAATGGAAAATGGTGAAGCCACTGTAGAAAACAGTTTGGTGGTTCTTCAAAAGTTTAAACAGTTACCGTATGACTCAAACATTCTGCTTTTAAATGTATATACTCAAGAGACTTGAAAACATATGTTCATGCAAAAATTTGTATATGAATATTCATAACAGCTTTAGTTGCAATAGCTAAAAAGTGGAAACAACCCACAAATCAACTCTACTTCTGTTCTTTTAAAAAAGGGAACAATCCAAATGTTCATCAATTGATGAACAAATAAAATCTGGCACATACATAAATGGGATATCCTTTATCTATAAAAATAAATGAAGTACTAATGCATGCTACAATATAAACATTAAAAAAGATAATGTTAAATAAAAGAAACCAGTCACAAAGATGACATATTGTATGATTCCATTTATATGAAATATGCAGAATAAACAAATATATGGATCGACTATGTATACCTCTCATGCGGGCCCCCTGAAAATTGACCCTTGACTTATAATTGGACACACCAGGGGAAGCCCTGGTTATAATTTTTTTTTAAATATATGATAAAAAGGGATTCCTTGGGGGCTTCCCCTGGTGGTCCAGTGGGTAAGAACACGGCCTTGCAGTGCAAGGGGTGCCGGTTCGATCCCTGGCCTGGGAAGATCCCATGTGCCGCGGAGCGGCTGGACCCATGTGTCCAATTACCGAGCCAGAGCTCTGGAGCGCATGCGCCCAGAGCCGGTGCTCTGCGACGACAGACGCCACCGCGATGGGAGGCCCACAGGAGCCAAAGAACAAAGATGGATGAAAATAGAGAAATGAAAGACCAATAGAAGTGGCCCGCCCGCTCCCCTCCCTCCCCAACCCGACCCCCGCCCAAAATAAATAAATAAATAAATCTTTAAAAAAAAAAAAAGGGATTCCCTGGTGGTCCAGTGGGTAGAGAGTCCACCTTGCAGTGCAAGAGGCACTGGTTCGATCCCTGACCCAGGAAGATCCCACGTGCCATGGAGCAGCTGGGTCGATGTGTAACCACCGTGGCTGAAGAATAGAGATGGGTGAAAATAAATAAATAAATAACCAGTAAAAGAGGCCAAAATTTAAAACGTAAGTATATATATGATAAAAAGACAAGTATTGCTGACAATATGGAGAAATTGGAATCCTTAAGCATTGCTGGTGGGAATGGAAAATGGTGAAGCCACTGTAGAAAACAGTTTGGTGGTTCTTCAAAAGTTTAAACAGTTACCGTATGACTCAAACATTCTGCTTTTAAATGTATATACTCAAGAGACTTGAAAACATATGTTCATGCAAAAATTTGTATATGAATATTCATAACAGCTTTAGTTGCAATAGCTAAAAAGTGGAAACAACCCACAAATCAACTCTACTTCTGTTCTTTTAAAAAAGGGAACAATCCAAATGTTCATCAATTGATGAACAAATAAAATCTGGCACATACATAAATGGGATATCCTTTATCTATAAAAATAAATGAAGTACTAATGCATGCTACAATATAAACATTAAAAAAGATAATGTTAAATAAAAGAAACCAGTCACAAAGATGACATATTGTATGATTCCATTTATATGAAATATGCAGAATAAACAAATATATGGAGACAGAAGGTCGACTAGCGGTTGCCTAGAGTTGGAGATTGAGTGGGGGAAATGGGCAGTGTCTGCTTTCTGTGTAATGAAGAGGTTTTGGAATAGATAATGGTAAAAAAGAAAAAAAAGACCACGGTGGTTACAAAACTCCGTGAATGTACTAAAAGCCATTGAATTGTCCACTTTAAATGTATGAATTATACAGTATGTATATTATATCTTAAAGCTCTTAAAAAGAGAGAGAGAGAGATAAGAGTTTCCCTGGTGGGCTTTCCTGGAAGTCCAGTGGTTAAAGAGTCCACCTTGCAATGCAAGGGGCACCTGTTCGATCCCTGACCTGGGAAGATCCCACGTGCCACTGAGCGGCTGTACTGGTGTGTCCAATTACAAGCCAGCGTTCTGGAGCGCATATGCCCAGAGCCGGTGCTCTGCAGAGATAGAGGCCACTGCAATGGGAAGTCCACATATGCCAAAGAATAAAAGATGGATGGAAAAAAAAAGAGTTTCCCTGGTGAGGCAGAGGATAAGATTTCGCCTGCCAATGCAGGATGGCCATAGGTTCCATCCCTGGTCTGGGAAGATTCTATGTGCCGTGGAGCACCTAAGGCATACAGAGTCCTCACTCTGGAGCCTGAAAGCTGGATCAAGAGAAGCCACCACAATGAGAACCCCATGCACCACAACAAAGAGTAGTCCCCAGTTACCACAACTAGAGAAAGCCCATGCAAAGCAATCAAGAGCCAGTGCAGCCAAAAATAAATAAGTCAATATAAAACAATTTTAAAAGAGAGAGGTGAGAATATTCTTGTCTCCCTATCACCGGAATGCCTTCCTGGAGTTTCCCAAGAATGCCTTCTTCTGGAAAGGGAGATTCATGAAATGAGGGCTCTAATGAAGTATCCATTAAAATCTACATGTCATTCCCCACACACCTCCGGTTTTAATGGTATGTGAGCAGGAGCAAGCCCTCACAGTAATTCAGTGCACAAGCTCAGCATTGGCAGAAATAGTTGTGGAAATGATGGTTTGGCACTCAACATCCCTTGCTCCCTCCTAGCAGGCCATAGGTCCTTGCGATAATGTTAAATAAAAGAAACCAGTCACAAAGATGACATATTGTATGATTCCATTTATATGAAATATGCAGAATAAACAAATATATGGAGACAGAAGGTCGACTAGGGTTGCCTAGAGTTGGAGATTGAGTGGGGGAAATGGGCAGTGTCTGCTTTCTGTGTAATGAAGAGGTTTTGGAATAGATAATGGTAAAAAAGAAAAAAAAGACCACGGTGGTTACAAAACTCCGTGAATGTACTAAAAGCCATTGAATTGTCCACTTTAAATGTATGAATTATACAGTATGTATATTATATCTTAAAGCTCTTAAAAAGAGAGAGAGAGAGATAAGAGTTTCCCTGGTGGGCTTTCCTGGAAGTCCAGTGGTTAAAGAGTCCACCTTGCAATGCAAGGGGCACCTGTTCGATCCCTGACCTGGGAAGATCCCACGTGCCACTGAGCGGCTGTACTGGTGTGTCCAATTACAAGCCAGCGTTCTGGAGCGCATATGCCCAGAGCCGGTGCTCTGCAGAGATAGAGGCCACTGCAATGGGAAGTCCACATATGCCAAAGAATAAAAGATGGATGGAAAAAAAAAGAGTTTCCCTGGTGAGGCAGAGGATAAGATTTCGCCTGCCAATGCAGGATGGCCATAGGTTCCATCCCTGGTCTGGGAAGATTCTATGTGCCGTGGAGCACCTAAGGCATACAGAGTCCTCACTCTGGAGCCTGAAAGCTGGATCAAGAGAAGCCACCACAATGAGAACCCCATGCACCACAACAAAGAGTAGTCCCCAGTTACCACAACTAGAGAAAGCCCATGCAAAGCAATCAAGAGCCAGTGCAGCCAAAAATAAATAAGTCAATATAAAACAATTTTAAAAGAGAGAGGTGAGAATATTCTTGTCTCCCTATCACCGGAATGCCTTCCTGGAGTTTCCCAAGAATGCCTTCTTCTGGAAAGGGAGATTCATGAAATGAGGGCTCTAATGAAGTATCCATTAAAATCTACATGTCATTCCCCACACACCTCCGGTTTTAATGGTATGTGAGCAGGAGCAAGCCCTGCGCACAGTAATTCAGTGCACAAGCTCAGCATTGGCAGAAATAGTTGTGGAAATGATGGTTTGGCACTCAACATCCCTTGCTCCCTCCTAGCAGGCCTTCCTGCTCTGGATAGGAGGAAAGTGAAAAAAAACTACCTTTCCCAGACACCCTGGCACCTAGAACTCTATGAATATGGTTCCCCTAATTCAAATACAGTTGGATGAGATTTGGAAGGTGAAAATAAGGAGGTCAAAGACTCTAGGTCAGCCTTTTTTGCAACAGTATCAGCAGTGGGACCAGAGCAAAGTTTGGAGCACTTTTTTATTTTTCTCTTTTTTTCTTGCAGATCTGGCAGGGGTCTGTGGCCAGCACTTACAGATTCACCACCTTTCCAAATGAAGAAAAGAAGAAGCTCCCCAGGCTTCTCAGTTTTGTAGCATTGTCCTGGAATTATTCCTGGTGGCCCTGTCTAGAACCCTGTCCCTTCTTGTTATCTTGGAAGCATTTAAGGCCCTGTATGGCATTCCTTCCTACTTGGCCATAGCAGTTTACTTATTTGCAACTGAGTCTTAAGGAATATACCCACTTCGCTGGAGTTGTCCTTCATGAAGACGTGTAATCATCCTGAACCTCTGTATCCTCATCTTGAGAATGGAAGCAGGAATACCTCACCAAGGATTAAATATAAAGTATTTTAAGAAGCTAGCCTACTACTTGACAATAGTTCCATGAACTGAAGCCATTTAGTTCAGTTCAGGAGTCATTGCAGCTTGTTCTCCTGTGAGGTAACAAAGAGACTCAGTCTGCATACTCCTTCTTCCCAGAAGTTTACCCTGACCTCTCCTATCTCTGCATCGTTAAGACTCAACAGTCAGGTGGTGGAGGTTCAGTTTTGTCATCTATGAGAGAATAGGTCAGTGGAGAGAGCCCAGCTGGGTCTTGGATGATCTAAGTACCAATAGCCCTCTTGTATAGATGGGAAGGTAAAGGACTTGCTTGAGATCAACAAACCATGAAGGCAGAGAAGGGATCTTAAGGCATTTTGTCTGACTCCAGAATGTGAAGCCTTTCATCAGCACAGTGTACACAAACCTGTTATTTTTGGCATGTGATCCACTCCCCACTCAGTTTGAGGAAAGCAGCTGGCAACCTCATTTCAACAAGATATTATCTTGAAAGGCAGGCAGGCCCCTGGATTGCTCAGTGGACCAGGACACCTCTTCTGAAAACTGGGGCAACTTGGGAACCACACAGAGCATTCAGAAGGCCCTTTCCTAGGATCTGGCTGTGACAACAACTCTGGTGGCTTGCCCAAGGAGTCAGGAGAGAAAGACCTGCTCACCCAGTTGACATCGGCCTAGAACAAACTTTGCATGAGGGGACACGGGGTTTGCAGCAACATGTGCTCTAGCAGGGAGCCCAAGCAGAGATCGTCAGTGGGACCAGAAATTTTTTTTTTTTGGCAGGGGTCTGTGGCCAGCACTTACAGATTCACCACCTTTCCAAATGAAGAAAAGAAGAAGCTCCCCAGGCTTCTCAGTTTTGTAGCATTGTCCTGGAATTATTCCTGGTGGCCCTGTCTAGAACCCTGTCCCTTCTTGTTATCTTGGAAGCATTTAAGGCCCTGTATGGCATTCCTTCCTACTTGGCCATAGCAGTTTACTTATTTGCAACTGAGTCTTAAGGAATATACCCACTTCGCTGGAGTTGTCCTTCATGAAGACGTGTAATCATCCTGAACCTCTGTATCCTCATCTTGAGAATGGAAGCAGGAATACCTCACCAAGGATTAAATATAAAGTATTTTAAGAAGCTAGCCTACTACTTGACAATAGTTCCATGAACTGAAGCCATTTAGTTCAGTTCAGGAGTCATTGCAGCTTGTTCTCCTGTGAGGTAACAAAGAGACTCAGTCTGCATACTCCTTCTTCCCAGAAGTTTACCCTGACCTCTCCTATCTCTGCATCGTTAAGACTCAACAGTCAGGTGGTGGAGGTTCAGTTTTGTCATCTATGAGAGAATAGGTCAGTGGAGAGAGCCCAGCTGGGTCTTGGATGATCTAAGTACCAATAGCCCTCTTGTATAGATGGGAAGGTAAAGGACTTGCTTGAGATCAACAAACCATGAAGGCAGAGAAGGGATCTTAAGGCATTTTGTCTGACTCCAGAATGTGAAGCCTTTCATCAGCACAGTGTACACAAACCTGTTATTTTTGGCATGTGATCCACTCCCCACTCAGTTTGAGGAAAGCAGCTGGCAACCTCATTTCAACAAGATATTATCTTGAAAGGCAGGCAGGCCCCTGGATTGCTCAGTGGACCAGGACACCTCTTCTGAAAACTGGGGCAACTTGGGAACCACACAGAGCATTCAGAAGGCCCTTTCCTAGGATCTGGCTGTGACAACAACTCTGGTGGCTTGCCCAAGGAGTCAGGAGAGAAAGACCTGCTCACCCAGTTGACATCGGCCTAGAACAAACTTTGCATGAGGGGACACGGGGTTTGCAGCAACATGTGCTCTAGCAGGGAGCCCAAGCAGAGATCGTCACTCCACCCTCCCTCTCCTGCCCATCGGCAGGCCTTAGAATTCCCAAGGACACCTTCCCAGGGCCTCAGGACTCTCACACCTTCAGAGAGCACCCCCATCCCACCAGTCCCCATCTCGCCAACTGCCCACCTTTAAGGGCAACTTCCTCCTCTAAGTCCAGACTTCCGTTGAGCAACCTCTCCCACCTCTGAGGGTCTACAGCCCTCGTTTCATACAAACCGCCCCTCAGGGACAGAGCAAATCCTGCCTTGTGTCACAATTACAGTGGGAAGGGGAGGAGATGGACTGACCTCAAACCTACATCAGCCCCACTGCACCCGGATGTGATTGAGCCTCTAGGAACCTGTTTCTTTACCTGTAAGAGGTTACTAATACCTACTTTGCTGGAGAGATAAGCATGTACTGGGGCTCCTGTTCAGAGGATGATCATTCTCTCCTCCTGGTCCCTCTCCTGCCATTTCCTTTCAGATTATACCATCCTTCAGGGCAGAGACAGAACCTTTTTATCTCTTTATTTGCAACCACACCCATCCACACCCGCACACAGAGGCTGCCTGACAAAACCTGCTGAATGAGTCAACAACCAGAAGCCTATGGTATAAATCACTCCATCGGTTTCATTCCTTTGTGTGTTGAACAAAAGTGTCTTGAGTCTTTTTCTGTTTGTTTGTTTTAATCATCATATGTTTATTTTAATTGAATTATAAAATATTAATATACCAAAGCTTAGAATTCACTGACATCAAGGCAAAGAAGAAGCTGAAGTTGGTATGTGTGCTTAAAAGGAAGTCAATTTGAACAAAACATTACATGAAAAATATTAGAGGTTGTTCTCAAATATGGTAACAAATATATAATGAAAATGTTTACTCTTTACAATAGCCAAGACATAGAAGCAGCCGTGCCTTGAATCTTAACCACGGGCCAAGCCCTGTGCTTGGTGCCAGGATAGAAAACATCAGTCAAGGTCCCTGTCCCTGAGAGGCCCACAGGCTGTGATAAAACAGACCTGTCGGATATTAGAGTCCAGTGTAATCACTGGACTAGAGGTGTCCAGAGGGGAATGTCTGACCCAGAGAGGTAGGGACAAAGTTGTCAGGAGAAGTTTCTTGGAGGAGGTGGGGCCTCATCTGACTTCATTTACTGCTTGTCTCTCTCCAACCATTAGAATGGAAGTACCACGAAGACAGAGATTTTTGTTTTATTCCCTGCTACGTCCCCAGTACCTAAAAGACGACCTGGTACATAGTGGGTGCTTGATCAAATATATGTTGAATGAATGAATGAAACAGGCAAAGAAGAGAACAGTTGTGGTCAGGAGTTGAGGCAGGAGATCTCTTTGCTCCTCTAGGTTTGTGCATCCCTTGTTTTTCTTTACAGGGCTCTACCCTTCATAGACGCTCTCATGGATGGGCAGATAGAATTCTCCCTACTCACCCATGGGATAACTGACTTTATTTTTCTTTAAGAAGTCAACAAGTGGGGAAGAAATAGGGAGGGGGAAGCATGGAGGAAGTAACAAGGAAACCTATAGTGTTATGTGTGGAAAAGATAGCTAGGGTCATAGTGCTAAGGGAATAGGAGTGCTTACAATGGCTTGGGGCGAAGGTCTGGAGGGGTGGGATGGGGGGATCTGGGGGGGTGGGGACCATGGATATGCATATGACTGATCTGGGAACATACATGTCTGTGAACAACAAAACTCTGTAAAACCTTTAAAATAAAGAATAAAAATAAATTTAAAAAATAATTCTAATGAAATGAAAAAAAAATGGAAATCTCTCTAGAAATAAGTGTCTTGAGTTTTTTTCTGTTTGTTTGTTTTAATCATCATATGTTTATTTTAATTGAATTATAAAATATTAATATACCAAAGCTTAGAATTCACTGACATCAAGGCAAAGAAGAAGCTGAAGTTGGTATGTGTGCTTAAAAGGAAGTCAATTTGAACAAAACATTACATGAAAAATATTAGAGGTTGTTCTCAAATATGGTAACAAATATATAATGAAAATGTTTACTCTTTACAATAGCCAAGACATAGAAGCAGCCGTGCCTTGAATCTTAACCACGGGCCAAGCCCTGTGCTTGGTGCCAGGATAGAAAACATCAGTCAAGGTCCCTGTCCCTGAGAGGCCCACAGGCTGTGATAAAACAGACCTGTCGGATATTAGAGTCCAGTGTAATCACTGGACTAGAGGTGTCCAGAGGGGAATGTCTGACCCAGAGAGGTAGGGACAAAGTTGTCAGGAGAAGTTTCTTGGAGGAGGTGGGGCCTCATCTGACTTCATTTACTGCTTGTCTCTCTCCAACCATTAGAATGGAAGTACCACGAAGACAGAGATTTTTGTTTTATTCCCTGCTACGTCCCCAGTACCTAAAAGACGACCTGGTACATAGTGGGTGCTTGATCAAATATATGTTGAATGAATGAATGAAACAGGCAAAGAAGAGAACAGTTGTGGTCAGGAGTTGAGGCAGGAGATCTCTTTGCTCCTCTAGGTTTGTGCATCCCTTGTTTTTCTTTACAGGGCTCTACCCTTCATAGACGCTCTCATGGATGGGCAGATAGAATTCTCCCTACTCACCCATGGGATAACTGACTTTATTTTTCTTTAAGAAGTCAACAAGTGGGGAAGAAATAGGGAGGGGGAAGCATGGAGGAAGTAACAAGGAAACCTATAGTGTTATGTGTGGAAAAGATAGCTAGTGTCATAGTGCTAAGGGAATAGAAGTGCTTACAATGGCTTGGGGCGAAGGTCTGGAGGGGTGGGATGGTGGGGATCTGGGGGGGTGGGGACCATGGATATGCATATGACTGATCTGGGAACATACATGTCTGTGAACAACAAAACTCTGTAAAACCTTTAAAATAAAGAATAAAAATAAATTTAAAAAATAATTCTAATGAAATGAAAAAAAAATGGAAATCTCTCTAGAAATAAATGTCTGTATAAATGTTCTATCAAAAAAAAAAAAAAAAGAAGTCAACAAATCTTTATGAAATGGCTGCAGAGTTACTGGGAGGAAGCCGTGACACTGGGCACACTGTCAGTCTATCTTTTCCACAACATTCTTGGGCTTAATGCTTTCTTTCAGGCAACAGATGAAAATCTGGTCTAAGTCACTGGGACTCCAGCCATACTGTTCATTTGCACTTTTAGCTGTCTGTCTGTCAGATACCCCAGCATCTCGGTGAGCAGCCAGCGATCAATGTGCTGATATGTGATGCCCACAACATGGCAGATATGTTTTTGGACAGAGTCTTCAAAGACCGTTATACCTTCCAAGAGGCCCATACTTTCATCTAGGGCTTACTAGAAGGCTGGGAAATAGCCAGTCTCTGAGATACAATGTCGCCAGATAGGCCGTTGTTCTTGATGCCCCTGGTTAATCATGTGCTTGCACAGCGTGAAGTTAGTGTGGGGCAGGTTGGTTAGAGCCTTTAACAGGATCTGGGCATGACTGTGGCCTGGAAGAACGTTAGGCACAGCTTCAGCACAGCCAGGTTGGCTTCCAGATCATAAATATTCTCCTTGGTCTGTGTCTTCATACCTCACTCTAGGGTGGCCGGGTTCTCAGTATTGTACCTGGTGGTCCCCTTGAGAGACTTGCCTGTATTCAGTCTCATCTGCTCAAACATCACTATGCCTGCTGTTGCCTCCCACACTGGGGACAGAGCTGAAGGTCCTGCAGGTGCAGTGTCCTCGAGGATTGGAAAAATGGGGAAACTGATCTTGAGAGAGGAAAAGTGACTGGCCCAAAATTCCATGGCAAATTGGCAGCCTTGCTGATAGAACTCACATCTCCTGGCTGAGACCTGGCTCTAACCTGCTCCCCTGAGGGCAGCTCTGCCCTCCAAGGACCGGCGGTGCTAGCTGCGGTACTTGACTGAGCTGGGTGTCTCGACCTTCACATCCGTCCAGAGAGGGGACCCAGAATCAGGCTGTGGAGAAAGATCCTGGTCCTAAGAATGGAGATGGTATAATAATAGTAATGGTAAGGATGGTAATGACAATGAAGAGGAGGAGAATTAGAACTTTTCTATCGTTAAAGTAGATTTTTTTAAGAAAGTTCAGTTGTTGTTATTCAGTTGCTAAGTAGTGTCCGACTCTGCAATGCCATGGATTTCAGCCCACCAGGCTCTTCTGTCCTCCACTATCTCCCAGAATTCGCTCAAATTCTTGTCCGTTGAGTCAGTGATGCCATCGAACCATCTCATCCTCCGTTGCCCCCTTCTCCTGCCTTCAATCTTTCCAAGAAGCAGGGTGTTAGACATCTCTCTCCTCATTTATGCCTCACCACAGCCCTATGAGATGAATATTCTTCCCCCCACTTAACAGACAAAACCGAGACTCAGAAAGGTTCATTCACTTGTTTCAGATCATACAACCAATACACGATAGAGCTGTTTCTAAACCAAGTCTGTTGTGTTTTTTGCCATCTGAGCTCATCTGCAGAGAATAAGGGATGTAGGACAGGTGAGAGACTGTGATGCTGTGTTCATGCTGGGGGCCAAGGGAACCTCAGAGCCCTGGTCGGGAGGCACTGCCAAGGCCAGGCAGCTTCCTCTTGGCACCAGCGTCTAGGGACTTAGGTACCAGAAAGGCCCATGGTTCTGGCACAGAGCTTCTCTTTGGTGCCATGGCTGTCTCACAACAGACACTTACAGATGCCAGCCAGGTAGGTGCCCAGCACAACTGGGATGTTGTGTCATCCAAACACCCAGGCTTCCGCATTTATTAGGAGTAAATGGCGACATGTAAATAGAATGACTTAAATTTCATTCTAACCCAACCTTGAAATTGCCCTCAATTATTTCTCCTGTGTTGGTTGAGTATTTTGATTCATAGCCCAAGGCCCTAAAGTCAACCAGGCTAAGCTCAAACCCCTCTGCCACACGAGCTGGCCCCTTGAGCAAGTTCTGTGACGGGCCTCAGTTTGTTTCCTTAGCTACTTTACAGAACAGGACTTGGAATAGACTGAGGTCTTGGGGTTGTTAAGAGGACTGTAGCAGACTGTGCATGGACAGTGCTTAACCCAGTGCCTCGCCCAGAGACAGGGCGAGATGAACACGGCTGTGGGGGATTTTTCTGAGAGGTTCTGGGGATGCTCTGTGGGCTCCCAAGTGTGCTACCATCTTGTTAGGTTGATGGAAGGTTCATGGCGCCTAGCCGTTCCAGGAGGCAGTAGTCGCAAAAGATTTCCTGCTGATTCATCATTGGCGCCAGCTGCATCCGTAATCTTCTCGTCTAGGTCTAGACCGAGAGTGCAGCTGACTTACGTTTTAAATGCCTCTGCGCAGGTGCAAGACCTTACCCCTCCCCTCATTTACGTTTTTATCTTGAGCACATAAAAGCCCCTTGCCCCTGCCTCTGGGTGCGACTTCACGGGCCCTGCTCACGACCCGTGAACCTCGCCCAGGAGCAGGATCCTAATAAAACTTAACTTTTTGCTTGCAATTTGGCCGATTTGCCTGTCTCTTGCTGCGCCAAGATCTTACACATCTGCCTCCATGGGAAGGCAAGAGTGTTGCCTTCTGGGGCTCCCCCAGCACTGGGCCAACAAGTCACAACTAGGACATGCTCTGCTCTCAGTGATGAAACGGGTGTCCCACTCCTGCCCCAAGTCCTGCTTTGTCAGCAGAGGGTGAAGGAGCTGAAAAGGTACCTCTTGCTCTCTTGAACATCAAAGCCCTTCCTAGTAGCAGCTCCTTTGACTCTGACAAGGGCTTGTTGAGTGGCCATACCCCGTGACTCTCGCTCAACATTGTGGCCATTTCATCCACCTGGGGGCTCCTTAGTCCCCGCATACATCACACATGGCCCCAGAGGTCCATGCTAGTCCCTAATATCTGAACCTCAGCAGACTCAAGACCTGCTTCTGGCCACCCAAAATCTCTCAGTCTGGGTAGAAAAGACTCTGAAAAGGGATAATCCTGAAGGGATTTAGGAGTCAGAGGAAGTGGGACCTCCCTAATGCAGGGGGCCTAGGTTCGATCCCTGGTCAGGGAACTAGATCCCACATGCCACAACTAAGACCCAGTGCAACCAAATTAAAATAAATAAATCAATAATAATTTAAAGAGAGAGAGAGAGAGAGACAGACAGACAGACGAAGTGTTGCAGGAATACATAGCAGGCAGATTTTCTTCTGCCTGGACCAGGGAAGGCAATCTCACCATGTCACGAATGACTCAGAATGCTTCTGTGGCTCCTCAGACCCCCAGTTTAGCTACGAGACCTTATCTGATGCCAGCCCCTGCCCAGGCCACCACAACATGTCCATGACCTCACTTCGTCCTGCCAGAGGAGGTAGCAGCTTTATTACACAGAAAAGGAGATAAAGTTCAGAGATTTTAAGTGATTTGCTTAAGGTCACAAAACAGAATTTGAATCCAGACCCGACCCCAGAGTCTGTGCTCTAAGACTCACAGAGTCACTTTAAATACTAAATAAGCAGATTGTAGAAGAGTCCTCTGGCAGTCCAGTGGTTGAGACTCTGTGCTTTCATTGCAGGGAACACGGGTTTCATCCCTGGTTGGGGAACTAAGGTCCTGCATGCCACAAGGCTAAAAGAAAAGTAAATTAAAACAAAATTAAATGAGACACTTGTAAAAACACTTGGAAAACATATGAGAGAAATTAAAGACACCATCCATAATAACTATATTTTGAGTTAACCTGAAAATACTTTCCTCATTTTAAAAAATAATTTTTAATTAATTTTTGGCCCCATTGAGAAACATCTGGGATCCTCGTCTCTCAACCAGGGATCGAATCCGTGTCGCCTGTAGTTGAAGTGCCGAGTCTTAACCACTGGACTGCCGAGGGAGTTCCCTCATCTTAATCAAAACCCTCAAGAAACAGTGATAATATCACCTGGAGACTGGGTCACTTTTAACACATCAAAAGGCTTCCCAGGTGGCCAACCCAAGGGTAAAGAATCCGCCTGCCAATGCCAGAGACACAGAGACATGGGTTTGATCCCAGGGTCAAGAAGATCCCCTAGGGACTTCCCTGGTGGTCCAGTGGCTAAGACTCTGTGCTCCCAATGCAGGGGGTCTGGGTTTGATTCCTGTCAGGGAACTTGATCCCACATGTTAGAACTATAGACCTGCATGGCACAACTAAAAGCCAGAGCAGCAAAATAAATAAAGTAAAAAAATAAAAAAAAAAAACAAAGGAAGAAGATCCCCTAGAGTAGGAAATGGCAACGCACTCCATTATTCTTACTTGGAAAATTCCACGGACAGAGGAGCCTGAAGGGCTATAGTCCAGAGAGTCGCAAAAAGTCAGACACGACTGAGCATACACACACACACACACACACACACACACACACACACATATCAAAAGAGACCAAAGGGGTCAACATGAAGTAGCTTACAAATCTAACAGTCCTTCTTTTTGGACAGGGTGAGCAGGCACAGATTCAGGAAGACTGTTCCCTGTGGACTATGGCAATACCAGACTCTACTCCGCCCTCCGCCAGAAGGAGTTGTCTAAAGCCCATTGCCCAGAGCAGCGTCAGCGGCTGAGAAGGTCTGCACGTCCAAGACGGGTTCTGGCAGCTCTTCCCAAAGTTTACCATGGAACACTTACAAAGTAAGACTATATTAGCAGAACACTGCCAGGAGGTCATGACCTCCAGAATAAAGGAGACAGTCTAGTCTCTCACAAACCAACCTAGGTGTCACCAGCTAACTGCTATAAGAAATGATCAAAAATTGACTCCTATTTTGAATGACAGCAAGCATTGGCTATCACAGCATATGCTGAAATTATGAAACAAGTTGCAATACATAGTAAAATGATCAAGTAACTTGATTGTAACTCAATATGTGGTTGGTGAAAACATTCCTGTTAAAGTGTTGAAATGAGACTTACACACTGGAGACTAGTTTGTGAACCTTGGAGGGATTCTTGATGTGTTAGTTCAGATCCTCTGAGAAGTAAATATCAAGATTAGATGTGGGACTGATTTATTGGGGAAAATACCTGTGAGGGAAAATGGGCAACGAGCCAGAGGAAGTTGGGAGAGCTGGCAGACCACAGTGCAGGTGAAACCCCCATGGAGGACAGAGGAAGGAAGGAGGGGTGGGCAGGAAATGTCTTAGACTGGGGTGCAATTCTAAGAAAGTTTCAGCAGAGCCAATGGGGAATCCTCAATCCAAAACTGCCTATCACAGGGACTTCCTTGGTGGTCCAGTGGTTAAGACTCTGTACTTTCACTTCAGGGTGCATGGGTTCGATTCCAGGTTGGGGAACTAACCTTCCACAAGTTGCATGGCTAAAAACTAAAACAAAGAAAAAAAAAAATTACCAATCACAAATTCCCCTGCCTCCCAAGATGGCCCTGCCTTCCTGTTCCTGTCAACCAGATCTCTTGCCTGGGAGCTACTCATGGGAAGTGTGGCCTCAGAGAGAATGTGGTAAAGGCTTTCAACCATGATGGTTGGGGCATACACCACCCTTGGGAATGGCAGACCATTTGTTAAAAGAAGTGAATATGTCATGGCAAGACCCATCATAGAAACGTGTTTAGGTTTTATTATGCATGTATTTTCCCGAAACATTTTAAAATAAATAAGTATCACTAGCCTCAATTTTGTGTTCAGAATATTCCATGAAGTCTCAGGGAACATTTTGGAAAGTTCTGGATTCGTGGATTCCTGGACAAGGGGTAACTGTGGAAAGAAGACACAGGACAGAGCTGAGAGATCTGGGCTGCGGCCTGATTCTGTCAGTCACTTGCTGTAGGAGCTTCCTCAAGTCACTTCCTTAGTTTTCACACCTCAAAATGCATGCAGGGAAAAGAAGCTCCTACTTGTCTCTGGGAACCTGCTGTTCAGAGCCCCTTAAAGACAGACTCCCAGAAAAAAGTTTCTGCAGCAAATGGGATGCTTTTGTGGCATCAAAGCCTGCTGGCCCTGCACCCACTACCTTGTGCCCACATGGGCGTGCCAGCAGGGACTTCGTTTCACTCCACACTCTGCCCCTGGCTCCTCCTGAGCAGACTGGCTCAACTTCTGGTCTTGTGGTTTCCCTCTGTCAGCTGTCATAGCAACCGTGGGGGCTGGGAGGGTGGGAGGCTCTGGGAGGGGACTGTGGTAGGCCGGGGGAAGGTGTCACCTTCCAAAATAACCCCGGAGAGGCTGGTGGCCACCGTGAAGCCGACTCTCACCACCACGCTGTTTCCAGGAAACCCTCAGAGGCTTGAATAAAGGAGGGGCTTTTAAGAAATAAAGCCTGGTGCAAGATCCTTAGGCTTCCTGGACAGACGGGAGACAAACCAAGGGTCTTAACGTCCAACCAGATTTGGAAGGGCATCAGAGAGCAGAACCAGGAGGAGGGGGCAAGGTGGGTGGTGAGAAGGTCAGGGCAGGGTCTGACTGTGTGCCTCTTTTCCAGAGGCCCGGGGGTTCTGTGATGGGCTCCCCCTGAGATGAGGAGGCCCCACAGGGTGGGCTGTGTGTCTTTCATGAGATCGGGCATCTCAGGCAGCATCTCTGAAGTGCTGCCTTGTCCACTTGTCTGCCCAAGTTCATCACAAAGCTGCTTCCTGTCTCTCAGAAGCCTACCTCGATCAGTCCCCCTACCACTTATCTGCCCACTCCCACACCTCATCCTCCACCCAGGGGTGAGCCCCGCCACACGCCTTCCAGAACCACTGACTGATTTCCAGCTGCACCTGCCTCTGGACTTTACTGCCTGCCTTTGGCCTCCTTCCCAGCCCCCTGAGGCCAGTTTTTGTTTGTTTGTCTTTACGTGTTCAATCCAAAGCCTTCCTTCCTCTGGGAGAGGCAGAGACCGCTAGCTAACCCATCCCCAGGGATCTCCTGACAATTAGCTGTAATTGTGAACCTATACAAGTGGTTCATGAAACAGACCACATCCAGTAAATGATAACAGTGGCCCCCCCTTGGCTGCAGGCTGGGTGTGTGTCAGACACGATGCTAACTAACATTTCACACCTGACATCTCGGGTCATTCCCTCCTTCAGAACTATTACAGGGGAACTGCCTGGTGGTCCAGTGGTTAAGAATCTGCTTACCAATGCAGAGGACACAGGTTTGCTCCTTGGTGGGGAAACTAAGATTCCACATACCTCAAGGCAACCAAGGCTGTGTACCACAACCACTGAGCCCAAGCTGTGGAGCACGGACTCCACAACAAGAGAAGTCACCGCAGTGAGAAGCACTGCAACTAGAGTGTAGCCCCCATCACTGCAAGTAGAAAAAGCCTGTAAACAATGAAGGGATCAAGAGCCACAGAGAAGACTCAGCGCAGCCCAAACAAATAAGTTTTAAAAAAACAAAGGACTGTTAGAGAGCTCCCATTGTGCTTGGAACACTTCAGTCAAAGGCAGACAATGATGCTTGCCCTTTTAGAGTTTGCATCCTCCCAACAACTTGGAGGGTAGGCATCATCGCTGCATTCTGTACTACCTAAGGGGACAAAGCCAGTAAGGGGTCTCCACACTCAAGCTCAGCTCTTCCTAAGGCTGAGGTTTTTGGGTTTTTTAAAAAATTTTGGCCACTTTTATTGTTTTTTTTGTTTGTTTATTTTTGTCCATCTTTATTCTTTGGCCTGTGTGGGCCTCCCACTGCAGTGGCCTCCCTCCTTGCAGAGCACTGGCTCTCGGCACATGCGCTCCAGAGCACTGGCTGGTAATTGGACACACCGGTCTAGCCACTCCGTGGCATGTGGGATCTTCCCGGGCCAGGGATCGAACTGGCGCCCCTTGCACTGCAGGGCAGACTGTTTACCCACTGGACCACCAGGAAAGCCCAAGGCCGAGGTTTTTAAGAAACATGAGCTGTTAGACTTTATAAACTGAAAGCACTAGGCTAACAGAAGTCAAAGTCTGCATAACACTTTCAGTTTATAAAACACTTGACTCCTTGAAGAAATGGCTGACCTTGGGCTGGGCTGGGGAAGGACAGGTGTGCCTGGAACAGCCTGTTTTACCAGAAAGCAAGGAAGTACTCAAAGCAAGATGAAGGCACAAGGTCCTAGGAGCCAGTTTGAAGAGGGTCCCACTGGCCAAACTGGGGGCCCTTTAAGCATTGGGATGACTGATGATAATGGAGTATAGTCCATTGAAAAATAAGAAATCCATGAACTCTTGTTGATACAAACAAATGAACAGGGACTTCCCTGGTAGTCCAGTGGCTAAGATTCTGTGCTCCAAATGCAGCAGGCCTAGATCGATCCTCAAGGCAACCAAGGCTGTGTACCACAACCACTGAGCCCAAGCTGTGGAGCACGGACTCCACAACAAGAGAAGTCACCGCAGTGAGAAGCACTGCAACTAGAGTGTAGCCCCCATCACTGCAAGTAGAAAAAGCCTGTAAACAATGAAGGGATCAAGAGCCACAGAGAAGACTCAGCGCAGCCCAAACAAATAAGTTTTAAAAAAACAAAGGACTGTTAGAGAGCTCCCATTGTGCTTGGAACACTTCAGTCAAAGGCAGACAATGATGCTTGCCCTTTTAGAGTTTGCATCCTCCCAACAACTTGGAGGGTAGGCATCATCGCTGCATTCTGTACTACCTAAGGGGACAAAGCCAGTAAGGGGTCTCCACACTCAAGCTCAGCTCTTCCTAAGGCTGAGGTTTTTGGGTTTTTTAAAAAATTTTGGCCACTTTTATTGTTTTTTTTGTTTGTTTATTTTTGTCCATCTTTATTCTTTGGCCTGTGTGGGCCTCCCACTGCAGTGGCCTCCCTCCTTGCAGAGCACTGGCTCTCGGCACATGCGCTCCAGAGCACTGGCTGGTAATTGGACACACCGGTCTAGCCACTCCGTGGCATGTGGGATCTTCCCGGGCCAGGGATCGAACTGGCGCCCCTTGCACTGCAGGGCAGACTGTTTACCCACTGGACCACCAGGAAAGCCCAAGGCCGAGGTTTTTAAGAAACATGAGCTGTTAGACTTTATAAACTGAAAGCACTAGGCTAACAGAAGTCAAAGTCTGCATAACACTTTCAGTTTATAAAACACTTGACTCCTTGAAGAAATGGCTGACCTTGGGCTGGGCTGGGGAAGGACAGGTGTGCCTGGAACAGCCTGTTTTACCAGAAAGCAAGGAAGTACTCAAAGCAAGATGAAGGCACAAGGTCCTAGGAGCCAGTTTGAAGAGGGTCCCACTGGCCAAACTGGGGGCCCTTTAAGCATTGGGATGACTGATGATAATGGAGTATAGTCCATTGAAAAATAAGAAATCCATGAACTCTTGTTGATACAAACAAATGAACAGGGACTTCCCTGGTAGTCCAGTGGCTAAGATTCTGTGCTCCAAATGCAGCAGGCCTAGGTTTAATTCCTGATCAGGCAACTCGATCCTACATGTAGCAACTAAGAGTTTGCGTGCCTCAACTAAAGATCCTGCATTTCACAAATAAGAGCTGGTGCAGCCAAATACATAAAAATGAATTTTAAAAAGATAAAATGAATGAACACATGGAGAAGGGAAAGCTCTTCTAACACATGTAGAAAGACAGCATAATTAGAAAATCACATTTGGTTACCATCAAAAAATAATTGATCTAGACAAAGATAACTCAGTGGATACTAAAACTATGAAACTAAACCTAAGATGAAAGTTCAAGAGAAACAGGATCTATGTCATCACAACGTATGATGATACTTACTGATTGCCAAGGGAGAAAAGAACAACTTGACAGTGGAGAAAAAGGCCACCTCAATCAGTGATTCGAGTTCAACATATAAAGGTTCAAATTAATATCACTTATCTCCCAATATGAGATACTGAGAAAGATATACCAACCCCTGTGGTAATCTTGCCAAAAATGCAAAATTTCAATTTAATCATGAGCAAACATTATAGAAACTCTAGTTGAAGGATATTCTACAAAGTAACAGGCCTATTATTTTAAAAAATGCCATGTCACAAAAGATGAAAACTGATACACTATACCGGATTGAAAAGATAGAGACATGAAAGAAAAGAAAAAGAGATGTGAGAATTTAATGGGAATAAGTGATTGAGTGATTCTGGACAAGAAATGACATTATTAAACCCTTAGCAGAATAACTGATAAAACTGGAGTAAGGTCTGTAGGTTTTGGTGTATCATCTTGACTTTGATAACCACACTGTGATGATGTTTGAGGATATCCTTGTATGTTTAGCAATCACACTTTGACCTCTTTAGGGAAAAAGGAGTATTATGTCTCCACTTTACCCTGAAATAGCTGAGTAAATATAGAAAGACCGGGAAGGGGAAGAGAATGATAACAAATGAGGTAAATGTTTAACATTGAAATATAAGAAATCCATGAACTCTTGTTGATACAAACAAATGAACAGGGACTTCCCTGGTAGTCCAGTGGCTAAGATTCTGTGCTCCAAATGCAGCAGGCCTAGGTTTAATTCCTGATCAGGCAACTCGATCCTACATGTAGCAACTAAGAGTTTGCGTGCCTCAACTAAAGATCCTGCATTTCACAAATAAGAGCTGGTGCAGCCAAATACATAAAAATGAATTTTAAAAAGATAAAATGAATGAACACATGGAGAAGGGAAAGCTCTTCTAACACATGTAGAAAGACAGCATAATTAGAAAATCACATTTGGTTACCATCAAAAAATAATTGATCTAGACAAAGATAACTCAGTGGATACTAAAACTATGAAACTAAACCTAAGATGAAAGTTCAAGAGAAACAGGATCTATGTCATCACAACGTATGATGATACTTACTGATTGCCAAGGGAGAAAAGAACAACTTGACAGTGGAGAAAAAGGACACCTCAATCAGTGATTCGAGTTCAACATATAAAGGTTCAAATTAATATCACTTATCTCCCAATATGAGATACTGAGAAAGATATACCAACCCCTGTGGTAATCTTGCCAAAAATGCAAAATTTCAATTTAATCATGAGCAAACATTATAGAAACTCTAGTTGAAGGATATTCTACAAAGTAACAGGCCTATTATTTTAAAAAATGCCATGTCACAAAAGATGAAAACTGATACACTATACCGGATTGAAAAGATAGAGACATGAAAGAAAAGAAAAAGAGATGTGAGAATTTAATGGGAATAAGTGATTGAGTGATTCTGGACAAGAAATGACATTATTAAACCCTTAGCAGAATAACTGATAAAACTGGAGTAAGGTCTGTAGGTTTTGGTGTATCATCTTGACTTTGATAACCACACTGTGATGATGTTTGAGGATATCCTTGTATGTTTAGCAATCACACTTTGACCTCTTTAGGGAAAAAGGAGTATTATGTCTCCACTTTACCCTGAAATAGCTGAGTAAATATAGAAAGACCGGGAAGGGGAAGAGAATGATAACAAATGAGGTAAATTTTTAACAGCTGGAAAATCTGGGTGACACGTATATAGGAAATTGTTTGATTCTTTTTTTTTTTTAAATTCTTTGATTCTTTTTGCAACTTTTCTATGAAGCTGAAACAATCTCAAAATAAAAAGTTCAAAAAAAGCTTTTTACCACTAGTTATCTGCCTTTCCATGTACGAATTAAAATCAAAGCTTATGCTGGTGGTGGTTTAGTCGCTGAGTCGTGTCCAACTCTTGCGACCCGGTGGACTGTAGCCTGTCAGGCTCCTCTGTCCATGGGCTTCTCCAGACAAGAATACTGGAGTGGGTAGCCATCTCTTTATTTTACAAATGTGGGTAACAGGATTTAGAGAACTGATACTGGCTCAGGCTGTTCAGTTAGTGGTGAATCAGAATTTGAACCCGGATCTCTAAGCTTCAGGGGCCCTTCCATGTGGGTCTGAGGGATCAGTATGATCTAGTACCTGATGGGGATGCACTCCTCTCTTTGACTCTATCTGTTCAAAGAAATTGCATCATTCAAACCATCCTCAGCTCTACTTACCCGTCTCAAAACACCTGAGCAATTCCAGTGGACTGGGCCCCTTTGTTTCACTACCTGAGAAAGTGTCCATGGAGACATGTCTACTCAGGACTATCACACACCCATGAAGTAAACACCAAAGCCTCTGTGGTCCTTTGAGCTGCCACGGGTCGCCATAATGAAGGCACTGGACAATGATATGCACACAGACTCTCATTTCAGTCTAAACACCTTGGACAGCTGAGTGTGAATCCACTTCTGGGGGTTCAGGAAGGGCTGGGAAGGTGCAGCTCCAATGCTCTGGAGCTCTCAGCATGCTTCTCCATGGAAACCAAAGAGCCGCCCTATCCCTTTGGCATTCCTACTACGCATGAGTCATCCACCCAGGTGGATGTGGACCACAGCGCAGGAGAGACTGATGGAAGACAGAGGAAGGATCCAGGAACCAGTTAAGGTCTGGAGCCAGTTAGTCAGGCTCTGGAGTCCCACTCAGAGAGATGCAGGTTCTACTAGGTTTGGAACTTTCACGTCTTGGGAGGCCCTCATAAAGAAAAAAAAAACACAGGGGAATTCCCTGGTGGTCCAGTGGCTAGACATCTGTGCTTCCAGACTTCTCTGGGGGCACAGTGGATAGGAATCCGCCTGCCAGTGCAGGGGTCACAGGTTTGATCCCTTGTCTGGGAACTACGATCCCACATGCCACGGAGCAGCTAGAACAGTGGACCACAACTACGGAGCTCTGTGTGCCCTAGAGCCTGTGTTCTGCAACAAGATAAGCCACCACCATGAGAGGCCTGTGCACCCCAACTAGACTGTAGCCCCTCCCCTCGGCAACTAGAGAAAGCCTGCGCATAGCAATCAAGACCTGGCACAATCAAAATAAATAAATAACTTCTATTAAAAAAAGAAAGACAGAAATCTGTGCTTCATGTCCAGAGGGTGTGGGTTCGATCCCTGGTAGGAAAACTAAGATTCCACATCTTATATGTGGTGCAGCCAAATAAATACAATTTTAAGAAAAGAAAAGAAGTACAGAATTATAGATATAAAATGTAGACTCAAAGTGTATGTTTATTTAGAATGAGAAAAACAGTCACGATAAATCACAAATTTCAAAAGCTGAAAAATATCACAAACATCAGAAAATATGTTTGTATTAACTAATTGCCTGGCACACCTCTTCACTACGTCTAACAAATTTGCTACTGGTATTTCACATTTCAGATGTCCAACTGTGATTAAACATCTCGTTTGTTCATATTTTATAAAAATATGTGAGCATATGACTTGGGCCCCTCCATGGTCCCTGGAGTTTAAACGAAACCCACTTCTGTTCCACTCTTTCCAGACAAAAACGATTGAGCTTAGAAAGGGCTTGAACAGGCTGCTCCTTCCCAGTCAGTCACTTTAGAAAGGACCTAGAGACCTGCTGGCTCTTCTCTCCCCCAAGAAAGGCAGTTCTCAAGAAAACTGAGCCTTGGAAAGTTGAGGGTTCAGGCTCTGAGAGTTCCACAGTAGAAAGGGTTAAAGGTCTTACCAGAGCTGGACGTAGCCACGAGGCCGGCTTCTTTCCTTCCTTCAGAAGGGGCCCTGATCCTTCCTGCTTCAGTTGTTCCCTTTGTGTGAAACACAATCCTTACATACCCCATCTTCACCTCTTTTCCACATTTGTTAAAATTTAGGCACCTGTTATATCTCAGTTTAAAAGGCAGTTTCTCAGAAATGCTTTGTTTGATCCTCTTTCCCTTAAATTAAATCACAATAACTATTTAGATGCTGTAATCCTACCCCGCCAGCACCTCGAAGTCTAGGACTTTGTTTGTTTGTGCATCTCCTTGGTGCCTGAATTGGTGAAGACCATGACACAGTGTCTGGTGCACAATGCCTGGCACACAGTGGGGCTCAAACAATATTTTTGAAAGAAGGAATTTAATCCTGAGCGGTGAGGAAGGGGAAAATGTGGGGACAGAGCGCCCCCTGCTGGGCGCTTGGAGTACCAGGAACCCAAGACCCCTCCCTCTGCTGGGCAGAATAATGAGATGGTAAATTTCATAGCTGTGGGGTAGTCTAGGGAACCCCAACCTCATGTTAATACCCTACGTATTTATGCTTTCTCACTTCTATCAGCTCCAGCACAACTCTCCTCCTAACCTTCAGAGCACGATCTGACCTCTGCCCCACCTCCCGCTCACCTCACCTCCGCCTCCATAGCGACTGTCACCTGAGCCTCCCCACAATTAGCTTTTGAATAGAATAGGTCCAGATTTTTCCATTGATCCCTTTTCTCCTCCTCCCTAATCAATCAATCGGAAATGATTGTCTAGGGCACTGGGGTAGGTGGAGGTGGGAAGGGAGCGGTGGGCAGGAAGGATGCAAAGCTGGTGGGATGGGAATGTGGGCGAGTGAGTGGCCTTGGGAAACAGGGTACTGCTCATATGACGGTCAAACCACTGGGTTTGTTTTTGGAAAGACGAGAGGAACGAGAAGGTATTTGGGATGAGATAGTTAGAAAATGGCTTGAACAGGCTGCTCCTTCCCAGTCAGTCACTTTAGAAAGGACCTAGAGACCTGCTGGCTCTTCTCTCCCCCAAGAAAGGCAGTTCTCAAGAAAACTGAGCCTTGGAAAGTTGAGGGTTCAGGCTCTGAGAGTTCCACAGTAGAAAGGGTTAAAGGTCTTACCAGAGCTGGACGTAGCCACGAGGCCGGCTTCTTTCCTTCCTTCAGAAGGGGCCCTGATCCTTCCTGCTTCAGTTGTTCCCTTTGTGTGAAACACAATCCTTACATACCCCATCTTCACCTCTTTTCCACATTTGTTAAAATTTAGGCACCTGTTATATCTCAGTTTAAAAGGCAGTTTCTCAGAAATGCTTTGTTTGATCCTCTTTCCCTTAAATTAAATCACAATAACTATTTAGATGCTGTAATCCTACCCCGCCAGCACCTCGAAGTCTAGGACTTTGTTTGTTTGTGCATCTCCTTGGTGCCTGAATTGGTGAAGACCATGACACAGTGTCTGGTGCACAATGCCTGGCACACAGTGGGGCTCAAACAATATTTTTGAAAGAAGGAATTTAATCCTGAGCGGTGAGGAAGGGGAAAATGTGGGGACAGAGCGCCCCCTGCTGGGCGCTTGGAGTACCAGGAACCCAAGACCCCTCCCTCTGCTGGGCAGAATAATGAGATGGTAAATTTCATAGCTGTGGGGTAGTCTAGGGAACCCCAACCTCATGTTAATACCCTACGTATTTATGCTTTCTCACTTCTATCAGCTCCAGCACAACTCTCCTCCTAACCTTCAGAGCACGATCTGACCTCTGCCCCACCTCCCGCTCACCTCACCTCCGCCTCCATAGCGACTGTCACCTGAGCCTCCCCACAATTAGCTTTTGAATAGAATAGGTCCAGATTTTTCCATTGATCCCTTTTCTCCTCCTCCCTAATCAATCAATCGGAAATGATTGTCTAGGGCACTGGGGTAGGTGGAGGTGGGAAGGGAGCGGTGGGCAGGAAGGATGCAAAGCTGGTGGGATGGGAATGTGGGCGAGTGAGTGGCCTTGGGAAACAGGGTACTGCTCATATGACGGTCAAACCACTGGGTTTGTTTTTGGAAAGACGAGAGGAACGAGAAGGTATTTGGGATGAGATAGTTAGAAAATGGTGAACAAGGAATTTCCATCTACTGCCTTGACTGAAAAAGCATAAAATGGCTCCAGATTGGGACATCCCTGGTGCGCATGTAGTTAGGACTCCACGCTTCTTAATACTGGGGCCGAGGTTTCCCTCCCTGGTTGGGGAACTAAGATCCTTTGTGATGTGGCCAAAAAAGAAAGCTTCAGATTATACAGCATAATAGGACAATAGGAGGGAAATCATAAAAGGAGTTTGAGTTAACAGAAATAGAAGTTTCATTAGAGAGGAATGGGGCTCAGCAAACAGGATGGAGGCTCAGATGGAGTTTAGGGTGCAGTGAGGGGAGTCAGGACTCAGCGCTGAAGACGTGGGTGGAGACAGAGAGCACAGGAGGAAAACCTGGCTAGGGTGAAAAGGCGATTGGGGCTAAGGAAAAATAGAGGTCTCCTTCCTCCTCTGGTGGGGAGGGCAGAACCCACCACACCTGTGTCTCTCAGTAACGGGTCCTGTCCCCGGCCCCTCCCCCAGCAGCGCCCCGAGTGGGGCTGGGGAAGAATGACAGTTACTTAATGACCCTCAGTCCCGCTTGCTCTTCTAAGCATCCTGTGGTCACTGGAGGCTAAAGGGGGCTGAAACCGAAGTCCAGGTTATTGATCTCTGGCCCCAAAGGTCAGCTTCAGGGGCAGAGGGAGTGGTGTTGCCACAGTGGGAGCCTCCAGGGACCCCACAACAGTGGGGCTGTGCTGGACGGCCTGGTTTCCATGTCTGCATCCTTGGTCCCCCATGATCCTCCCGCCCTGCCCCTTTTGGTCCCCAGCCCCCAAGTTATACCACCTCCACCCAGTCCTGCCGGACCCTTCTGCCTGTGAGATCTCTCAGATTTTTGTGTCTGTTTTTTTTTTGGCGGGGGTGGGGGTGGGGGGGCACTTCTATTGGTCTTTCATTTATTTATCCTTGTTCTTTGGCTTGTGTGGGCCTCTCATCACAGCGGCCTCTCTCGCTGCAGAGCACCAGCTCTGCGCGCATGCGCTCCAGAGCTCCAGCTTGGTAGTTGGAACATCGATCCAGCCGCTCTGTGGCACATGGGATCCCCCCAGGCCAGGGATCGAATCGGCGCCCCTTGCACTGCAAGGCAGTGTCTTTACCCACTGGACCACCAGGGAAGCCCTGTGGCTGGTTTTTGGAGTAGCTAGGAGCTAAACTAAGTGGCAGCATGTAGTTAGGACTCCACGCTTCTTAATACTGGGGCCGAGGTTTCCCTCCCTGGTTGGGGAACTAAGATCCTTTGTGATGTGGCCAAAAAAGAAAGCTTCAGATTATACAGCATAATAGGACAATAGGAGGGAAATCATAAAAGGAGTTTGAGTTAACAGAAATAGAAGTTTCATTAGAGAGGAATGGGGCTCAGCAAACAGGATGGAGGCTCAGATGGAGTTTAGGGTGCAGTGAGGGGAGTCAGGACTCAGCGCTGAAGACGTGGGTGGAGACAGAGAGCACAGGAGGAAAACCTGGCTAGGGTGAAAAGGCGATTGGGGCTAAGGAAAAATAGAGGTCTCCTTCCTCCTCTGGTGGGGAGGGCAGAACCCACCACACCTGTGTCTCTCAGTAACGGGTCCTGTCCCCGGCCCCTCCCCCAGCAGCGCCCCGAGTGGGGCTGGGGAAGAATGACAGTTACTTAATGACCCTCAGTCCCGCTTGCTCTTCTAAGCATCCTGTGGTCACTGGAGGCTAAAGGGGGCTGAAACCGAAGTCCAGGTTATTGATCTCTGGCCCCAAAGGTCAGCTTCAGGGGCAGAGGGAGTGGTGTTGCCACAGTGGGAGCCTCCAGGGACCCCACAACAGTGGGGCTGTGCTGGACGGCCTGGTTTCCATGTCTGCATCCTTGGTCCCCCATGATCCTCCCGCCCTGCCCCTTTTGGTCCCCAGCCCCCAAGTTATACCACCTCCACCCAGTCCTGCCGGACCCTTCTGCCTGTGAGATCTCTCAGATTTTTGTGTCTGTTTTTTTGGCGGGGTGGGGGGGGGGGGGGGGGGGGCACTTCTATTGGTCTTTCATTTATTTATCCTTGTTCTTTGGCTTGTGTGGGCCTCTCATCACAGCGGCCTCTCTCGCTGCAGAGCACCAGCTCTGCGCGCATGCGCTCCAGAGCTCCAGCTTGGTAGTTGGAACATCGATCCAGCCGCTCTGTGGCACATGGGATCCCCCCAGGCCAGGGATCGAATCGGCGCCCCTTGCACTGCAAGGCAGTGTCTTTACCCACTGGACCACCAGGGAAGCCCTGTGGCTGGTTTTTGGAGTAGCTAGAGAGCATAAAGCAGGGACTTGGATGGAATTATTATTATTTTATTATTATTTAAAATGTGTATTTATTTGGCTGTGTCAAGTCTTAGCTGCAGCTCATGGATCTCTGATCTTTGTTGCAGCATGTGGGATCTTTAATGGCGGCATGTGAACTCTTAGTTGCAGCATGTGGGATTTAGTTCCCTGACCAGGGATCCAGCCCAGGCCCCCTGCATTGGGAGCTTGGAGTCTCAGGTACTGGACCACCAGGGAAGTCCTGGATGGAATTTACTGCTATTCCCACTCCCAAGACAAAGCCCTAGAAGTCCATGAACTCTTTGGTGAACTCAGTGGGAAAGCACCAGGGTGGTAGTCAAGAAGGGTGGCCATAGTCTGCAGTATGGCCTTGGGAAAACCACTTACCTTCTGTGGTTCTTAGTGGATCTTAGTTTCCCAATGTATAAAATCAAGGGATTGAATCATGAGCTCCAGCATTCCTTCAATTAACAATCTAAAATTCTAAGTAATTAAGTCATAACAGGGAGAGTAGGGATTGCGGTAGGAATTAGGTTAGGTTCAGAAGATGATAAAAAGAATTTGAAAACTTAGAAATAAAACCTGGATTCTAATATTGTTAGCCACCTTTGTCAAGGTCTGTATAGTCTGTTATGGTCTGTCCAGTAGTCACGCATGGATGTGAACGTTGGACCATAAAAAAGTCTGAACATCAAAGAACTGATGCTTTCGAGTTGTGTTGGAGAAAACACTTGAGAGTCCCTTGGATAGCAAGGAAATCAAACCAGTCAATCCTAAAGCAAATCAACCCTGAATATTCATTGGAAGGACAGATGCTAAAGCTTAAGCTCCAATACTTAGACCACCTGATGCGAAGAGCCGAATTATTGGAAAAGACCCTGATGCTGGGAAAGAGTGAAGGCAAAACAAGAGGGCAGCAGAGGATGAAATGGTTGGTTAGTAACACCGATTTAATGAACATAAACTTGGGCAGCTCGTGGAGACAGTGAGGGGCAGAGAGGCCTGGCATGCTGCGATCCACGGGGATGCAAAGAGCTGGACACATCTTAGCGACTGAACAACAACAAAAAGCCATGGAATAGTGGACAGGTCATTCACTTATTCATTCAACAAACACTTAATAGGCAATTACTCTATTCCAAGTTTTGTGCTGTAGACTGAGCACACAATGAACAAGCCAGACACAGTCCTGGTCTTATGGAGTTTACATTCTAGCAGCCAGCATGAGAGGAAGATAAATATGTAATATAATAAAGGCGGGGGCAAACAGTCTGTTACAGAAGTGCAGAGGACTGTAAGAACATGTGAGAGTGGTGTTGAGTGAGCGACGGGAGGAAGCAAGGAGATTCCTGGAGAAGGTGAAACCTCTTTAGAGCCAAAAGAATGAATAGTGACCTGCAGAGTGAGGTAGGAAAAATGATGCCGCTGGCAAAAGGTAAGCATGGGAAATACTGGGAGAAGGAAACCACCAGGGTGGTAGTCAAGAAGGGTGGCCATAGTCTGCAGTATGGCCTTGGGAAAACCACTTACCTTCTGTGGTTCTTAGTGGATCTTAGTTTCCCAATGTATAAAATCAAGGGATTGAATCATGAGCTCCAGCATTCCTTCAATTAACAATCTAAAATTCTAAGTAATTAAGTCATAACAGGGAGAGTAGGGATTGCGGTAGGAATTAGGTTAGGTTCAGAAGATGATAAAAAGAATTTGAAAACTTAGAAATAAAACCTGGATTCTAATATTGTTAGCCACCTTTGTCAAGGTCTGTATAGTCTGTTATGGTCTGTCCAGTAGTCACGCATGGATGTGAACGTTGGACCATAAAAAAGTCTGAACATCAAAGAACTGATGCTTTCGAGTTGTGTTGGAGAAAACACTTGAGAGTCCCTTGGATAGCAAGGAAATCAAACCAGTCAATCCTAAAGCAAATCAACCCTGAATATTCATTGGAAGGACAGATGCTAAAGCTTAAGCTCCAATACTTAGACCACCTGATGCGAAGAGCCGAATTATTGGAAAAGACCCTGATGCTGGGAAAGAGTGAAGGCAAAACAAGAGGGCAGCAGAGGATGAAATGGTTGGTTAGTAACACCGATTTAATGAACATAAACTTGGGCAGCTCGTGGAGACAGTGAGGGGCAGAGAGGCCTGGCATGCTGCGATCCACGGGGATGCAAAGAGCTGGACACATCTTAGCGACTGAACAACAACAAAAAGCCATGGAATAGTGGACAGGTCATTCACTTATTCATTCAACAAACACTTAATAGGCAATTACTCTATTCCAAGTTTTGTGCTGTAGACTGAGCACACAATGAACAAGCCAGACACAGTCCTGGTCTTATGGAGTTTACATTCTAGCAGCCAGCATGAGAGGAAGATAAATATGTAATATAATAAAGGCGGGGGCAAACAGTCTGTTACAGAAGTGCAGAGGACTGTAAGAACATGTGAGAGTGGTGTTGAGTGAGCGACGGGAGGAAGCAAGGAGATTCCTGGAGAAGGTGAAACCTCTTTAGAGCCAAAAGAATGAATAGTGACCTGCAGAGTGAGGTAGGAAAAATGATGCCGCTGGCAAAAGGTAAGCATGGGAAATACTGGGAGAAGGAAACAGCAAGGAATGGAGGCCTTGGAATGCTGTGAGAGGTGTGAGGAGCTTAGGTCTGGAGGTAAGTCTGGTATTGGGGTCAGAGATCCACCTCACCTGCTCAGCTGAGATAACCACATGCCGTTCATGCCTCCCTCCTTTCCAGAGGCCCTGTTTCCCAAGGTCTGGTGAGATAAAGGCAGGGGAAGCACTTTGTGGCTGGAAAAGCACTATGCAAAGTAATGCACTGCCAATGGAAAGACGGGTGGATTGCTGAGGATCAAACTATCTGACTTTAGGCTAACTTCCGCAGGAACAGTGGGGAATTAGCCAAAATTGAGGCATTGAGCCTCTGGGAAATTTGTTCAAGGTTACACAACTGGCGGGGCTTCCCTGATGGCTCAACCAGTAAAGAACCCACCGGCCATGCAGGAGATGTGGGTTCAATCCCTGGGTTGGGAAGATTTCTTGGAGAAGGAACTGGCAACCCACTCCAGTATTCTTGCCTGGAGAATTCCATGGACAGAGGAGCCTGGCAGGCAACAGTCCATGAGGGTGCAAAGAGTCAGACAGACTTAGCAGCTAAACAACAATGCAGCTGGAGGAGGGTGGGACTGGGGTGTGAACAGAAAGTTTTACCCCATAGTCTCTGTCCAAGAAGGAGGAAACTTGTTCTAAAGTCCCCACTGCGTGAAGGCTATTGATAGTAGCTTCAATGGAATAGAAGAAAGAACCTTCTAAGAGTCCTAACTTCAAGGACTGGGGAAGGTTTCCAAAAGAGGTAAGCTCTCTGTGACTGGAGGTTTGAAAGCTGAGTCGAGAAAATGGTTGATATCCAGTTTGGGGGTCTGGCAGGGAATCAGCTGAACTGCGAGGTCACTTTTGGCTCTGAGAATCAGGAACCAAGGATCCTGGATCTGCCTCCTCTTGGCCCCATATTCCGTCCTTCAATAGAACAGCAGTGGAGGCATCTCTTTGCAGAAGCTCAAGGTGCAATTTGCATTCAGGAGAGGCCAGAGGAGAGCAGGGACAGCTAACGTGCCTCTGTCTCTCTCGTGCCCTTCTTCCACCGTGGCCGAATCACAGGAGCCCAGGGGCGGGGAGAGGGAGAGGCGGTCTCCTGTCACCTGGAGGTTTTGACTCTACAGTGGCTTCTAGGGAGTTTGGCACTGTGTCAGACGTCATCACTGAGATGAAGTGGGGTCTAGCAATTAGGAGCCTCGCGATGGCTCTAGACACTTCTCGTTACCTCATTTGAAAATGAAGATAGGGAGAGAAAGACAAATACGGGAGATCACTTACATGTGTAATCTAAAATACAACACAGGCACTTGGCAGAGGCCACAGGGCAGATCAGACTTCACTTGTTCACAGCTCTCTCAGTTCCCTCTGCAACCATGTCTGACAAAGTCAATATGGCTGAGATTGAGTTCGATAAGTCGAAATTGAAGAAAACAGAAATGCAAGAGAAAAATTCACTGCCTTCAAAAGAAACTGTTGAACAGGAGAAGCAAGCAGGCAAGCAGTAGCGAAGCGTGCGCCGCCAGTATGCACTGTACATTCTACAAGCATTGCTTTCTTGTTTTGCTTCTTTTAGCTGTTTAGTGTAACGTTTTAAGATGAAAGGAGGTTGGATCAAGTTGTGTCACCCCTTTTCACATCAAAGAATGGAGAACTATTAACAACATAGGCCGGGCCTGCCTCTCCCATCTGCCTGTCTGGCGGGCAGGGAAGGAAAAGAACTTGCATGTTGGTGAAGGAGGAAGTTGTGGGGGACGACAGTGAAAACTTAAGAGTAACACGCAAGCTGATCCAAGGTGTCTTGTGGGCTGTAAAATGCAGTTTAATCAGAGTGCCATTTTTTGTTGTTGTTGTTCAAAATGATTTTAATTATTGGAATACACAATTTTTTAATATGCAAATAAAAAGTTTTAAATCCTGAAAAAAATAAAACGTAACACAGATGAAACAGAAACTGACTCACGGACACAGAACAGACTTATGGTTGCCAAAGCAGAGGGGGCTGTGGAGAAGAGAAGTGTTGGAAGTCTGGGGATTAGAGGATGCAAGCTATTATCTATAAAATGGATAAACAGGATTCTACTGCTAGCACGGGGAACTATATTCAATATTCTGGGATAAATTATCATGGAAAAGAATATGAAAAAGAATATGTGTATATATATATATGTATAACTGAATTACTTTGTTGTAGTACAGCTGAAATTAACATAACATGGTAAATTAGCTGTACTTCAATAAAATTTTTCAAAAATGGAGGTTGTTGAGGGTTTACATGAGCTAATGTAAGATCTTGATGGAGTATCTGGAATATGGTAAAAAAAATTTTAGCTCTTATTTTGTTGTTACTTGCTTGGAGCATTTGAGGAAGTGATTCAAACAGTCTGAGCTTCATTTTTCTCTTCTGTTGAGTGGGAAGATAACATCTCCCTCATAGGGAGACTGGAGGGGGTGATGCCTGGTGCACAGCTGAAGCTAACAGACATTGTTTATCCCTTTCCTCTAGTGGAGGGGTGTCAAAGACACCTCGACACTTTTGTCTTATTCTTTCTCTGAAATTATCACAAATGCAAGTAGGAGAAGACCTTAGAAATCATAAATTTGCTCTCCCATTTGATAGATGGGGAAACTGAGGTCCAGAAAATAAGAGATTTGCTTGAGGTCACACAATGAGTTAGTAATAGAGTTAAGACTAGAACCAGGGATCTTAGTTTCCTGACCAGGAATCGAACCTGTGCCCTTTATATTGAGAGTGCAGAGTTATAACCACTGGACCACCAGAGAAGTCCCTCTATCTTCATTATTGACAAAATGTTGAATGAATGTGTGATTGAAGATTGAATGAAGAGAGTACGGGGTCTCTCTGGATGTCTTCACATGAACATAGAGGACTTGCTGAGAAGGGAACCAAACTTTGTGGCTGTTCACTTTCAAGTCTCCTGCTTTCATTTCTGCTGTTCCTTTCCTCTGTGATGTCCTGCCCTCCCCTGGCTTTTAAACCTGAAAAAATAAAACGTAACACAGATGAAACAGAAACTGACTCACGGACACAGAACAGACTTATGGTTGCCAAAGCAGAGGGGGCTGTGGAGAAGAGAAGTGTTGGAAGTCTGGGGATTAGAGGATGCAAGCTATTATCTATAAAATGGATAAACAGGATTCTACTGCTAGCACGGGGAACTATATTCAATATTCTGGGATAAATTATCATGGAAAAGAATATGAAAAAGAATATGTGTATATATATATATGTATAACTGAATTACTTTGTTGTAGTACAGCTGAAATTAACATAACATGGTAAATTAGCTGTACTTCAATAAAATTTTTCAAAAATGGAGGTTGTTGAGGGTTTACATGAGCTAATGTAAGATCTTGATGGAGTATCTGGAATATGGTAAAAAAAATTTTAGCTCTTATTTTGTTGTTACTTGCTTGGAGCATTTGAGGAAGTGATTCAAACAGTCTGAGCTTCATTTTTCTCTTCTGTTGAGTGGGAAGATAACATCTCCCTCATAGGGAGACTGGAGGGGGTGATGCCTGGTGCACAGCTGAAGCTAACAGACATTGTTTATCCCTTTCCTCTAGTGGAGGGGTGTCAAAGACACCTCGACACTTTTGTCTTATTCTTTCTCTGAAATTATCACAAATGCAAGTAGGAGAAGACCTTAGAAATCATAAATTTGCTCTCCCATTTGATAGATGGGGAAACTGAGGTCCAGAAAATAAGAGATTTGCTTGAGGTCACACAATGAGTTAGTAATAGAGTTAAGACTAGAACCAGGGATCTTAGTTTCCTGACCAGGAATCGAACCTGTGCCCTTTATATTGAGAGTGCAGAGTTATAACCACTGGACCACCAGAGAAGTCCCTCTATCTTCATTATTGACAAAATGTTGAATGAATGTGTGATTGAAGATTGAATGAAGAGAGTACGGGGTCTCTCTGGATGTCTTCACATGAACATAGAGGACTTGCTGAGAAGGGAACCAAACTTTGTGGCTGTTCACTTTCAAGTCTCCTGCTTTCATTTCTGCTGTTCCTTTCCTCTGTGATGTCCTGCCCTCCCCTGGCTTTTAAACTCCTATGCAAGGTTCAAAGCAATGCCACCTCACCTGGGAAGCCTTCCCTAACACATAAAGTGAGTCAGCTTTCGTTGTTCCCATAGAGCATCACATGTGCCTCTGTTATATGTCCCAGCCACAGTGGGATATATATACCATGATGGGATATGTATCTTTTACATGTCCTTTCCATTTATTTTCCTTCCGCTAGACAGAGAAACCAAGGTGCAGAAACCAATCCTGAATTTGAAGCCCCACTCCCTGACTGAAAAGGGAAATGCTAGGAAACCTGAGTTTCTAGTTCTTTCTATTAACTAGCTATGGGACTTGAACAAGTCACTTGGATTTTAGGTCTTGTTTCCACATTTACAAAATAGGTTGGAGAGAAGACTAATTTATAAGCCTCTCCTATTATAATAGAAGAAGTGAAGTGCAGATGTTTTTAATATGTATTTATTTGTTTATTGTATTTATTTTTGCCTGCACTGGGTCTTTGTTGCTGTGCGCAGGCTTTCTCTGGTTGTGGTGCATGGGCTCTAGAGTGCACAGGCTTCAGTGGCTTTGACTCACAGGCTCTCAAGGAAGGGCTCAGTAGTTGCCGTGCACGGGTTTAGCTATCCCATGGCATGTGGAATCTTCTCGGACCAGAGATGAACATGTGTCCCCTGCTTTGGCAGGCGAATTCTCAACCACTGGAACAACAGAGAAGTCCAAAGAGGAGATTATTGAATTTGAATGCTAATTCCAGAGACAAATTATCCCAAATGCAAGTAGGAGAAGACCTTAGAAATCATAAGTTTGCTCTCCCATTTGATAGATGGGGAAACTGAGGTCCAGAAAATAAGAGATTTGCTTGAGGTCACACAATGAGTTAGTAATAGAGTTAAGACTAGAACCAGGGATCTTAGTTTCCTGACCAGGAATCGAACCTGTGCCCTTTATATTGAGAGTGCAGAGTTATAACCACTGGACCACCAGAGAAGTCCCTCTATCTTCATTATTGACAAAATGTTGAATGAATGTGTGATTGAAGATTGAATGAAGAGAGTACGGGGTCTCTCTGGATGTCTTCACATGAACATAGAGGACTTGCTGAGAAGGGAACCAAACTTTGTGGCTGTTCACTTTCAAGTCTCCTGCTTTCATTTCTGCTGTTCCTTTCCTCTGTGATGTCCTGCCCCCCCCTGGCTTTTAAACTCCTATGCAAGGTTCAAAGCAATGCCACCTCACCTGGGAAGCCTTCCCTAACACATAAAGTGAGTCAGCTTTCGTTGTTCCCATAGAGCATCACATGTGCCTCTGTTATATGTCCCAGCCACAGTGGGATATATATACCATGATGGGATATGTATCTTTTACATGTCCTTTCCATTTATTTTCCTTCCGCTAGACAGAGAAACCAAGGTGCAGAAACCAATCCTGAATTTGAAGCCCCACTCCCTGACTGAAAAGGGAAATGCTAGGAAACCTGAGTTTCTAGTTCTTTCTATTAACTAGCTATGGGACTTGAACAAGTCACTTGGATTTTAGGTCTTGTTTCCACATTTACAAAATAGGTTGGAGAGAAGACTAATTTATAAGCCTCTCCTATTATAATAGAAGAAGTGAAGTGCAGATGTTTTTAATATGTATTTATTTGTTTATTGTATTTATTTTTGCCTGCACTGGGTCTTTGTTGCTGTGCGCAGGCTTTCTCTGGTTGTGGTGCATGGGCTCTAGAGTGCACAGGCTTCAGTGGCTTTGACTCACAGGCTCTCAAGGAAGGGCTCAGTAGTTGCCGTGCACGGGTTTAGCTATCCCATGGCATGTGGAATCTTCTCGGACCAGAGATGAACATGTGTCCCCTGCTTTGGCAGGCGAATTCTCAACCACTGGAACAACAGAGAAGTCCAAAGAGGAGATTATTGAATTTGAATGCTAATTCCAGAGACAACTTACCAGAGTTTGAATCCTGACTCTATCGTTTGCTCTGTGACCTTCACCAAGTTACCTGACTCCTCCAGACTCAGCTTCATCTGTAAGATGGGAAAAATAAGCACGCATATCTCATACATTTGGTGTGAGAATTAAATGAGATAATTTATGTAAAGCACTCAGCACAGAGCCTGGCCCACGGAGAACCTTCAGACCGTGTTAACTATCATAAGTGCTATATTCTTGATAGCTCTAGGTTCACAGCCTCAGAATCTAGAAAAGACATCTCAACATCCTCAAAGCAAGTGGAGTGTCTTTCTTCATTTTGCTAGAGGTCAACAGAGTGGTAAAGAGTATAACTTTGAAACCATCAAAAATGTAAGGCTAAAGAGCAGTGGGCTTAGACTTGTAAGGCCTGGAATATTCGCCTCCTGAGTAGCCTTTCTTGGGCACTGACTTGAGGATGTTCATTGAGTGTGAACCAAGAAAACAGTTGGCATGGGATGCAGGAAGGAGTGATTGTATCCATTGTGGTGAGAGGTGGTGAAGCTGACGGGGTGACAGCTGTGAAATAAATCCAGAGAGCAACCAGGAGCGAGGGCCTCGGGAAAGGTTGTGGTGGAAAAGATAAAATGATGGAGCTCTTGACATAGTTGAGGATACCTCAGTGACGAATCTTGTGATGAGAGAGGGTAGAGAGTCCAGGGTAAATTTTTTTTTTTAAAGTGCAGTATAAGAAAAGACTGTTAGTCTAGTATGTCACTTGGCAATGCAGTGACTATGTCCATAACTATGACAATATAAACAATGGTTATTAGTTTAAGTGAAAATGGTGATTTAACTGTCCTGGGAGGAAGAGGAAAAGAGAAGAAGGTCCTGTATGCAAGGTTAAGTCCTCATCCACCATAACAGGAAGTCAATAACTAGTATCTAAAATTGATAAATCAGAAGTGGCCCGCCCACTCCCCTTCCTCCCCAACCCGACCCCCGCCCAAAATAAATAAATAAATAAATCTTTAAAAAAAAATTGATAAATCAAGGAATGGAGGTACATGCCTATTGTTTAGAAACGTGGAAACATCCTCCAAAAGAAATGACTCGTGGTAGTGGAGGGGGTGGGTGTTCAGGGTACTGTTGTTTTTCATTATAATCCTTTCAATACTAATTGATTTTTTTAAGTCACATGCATTAATTACTTTAACTGCTAGAAAAAAATACAGAAGAAAAAGAAGATTGGAATAGGCTAGATCTGGGATGTGCTCTCTGTGATTTGCAAGTCGCTTAGCTGAATGGAGTCTTAGTTCCCTCTCTAGTAAAATGGGGATCATATTAGGATAGTTGAGGACAGAGAGACAACACACACAAAGCACTCAGCACAAGCTTGGTGTATAGTCGACTCTCAAACAGTAGCTGCAGTCTGGAGTTAAGGACTAGGTTGAAATTGTTTAGGGGAAATGACCGCATTTGGTGAGATACTCTGCCGTTTGCCTCCATGGGACATGACAATCACTGGATACACACAAATGGACCCCAGGGCCATGACAGCTGGATGAGCCGTGACTCACAGGCTCGAGTCACAGTAGGAACATCAACAAGGCTGGACGTTGTGAGGGAAATTACAGTTGGGTTTGGCAAGTTCCACTGCAGGCGGACACCTGGTGACTTACAGTCGGTGGACAGTGGGTTCTAGCAGGCTCATCATTTCCCCTCTGGCTTGTACCTTGTGGGGGATGTGTCAGAAGGAAAAGATTTAGAGGCTGTCAGGGTGAGGGTCAGAGGTCAGCTGGGGTCAGGAAGTCTATTTCACTGAGGTCACTCTAGTCTCCTTTCAATGTAATGAAGCCATTATTGGTGAAAGCAAGTGCCTGGCGTCTTGCTCTGTGAAGCAAGGCCCACATGGGGAGCAGGACTGAAAGAAGGAAGGGGACTCCCTTGGCTCATCCTCCCTCTGCCAATTCAACAGGCCTGAGAGGTGAGAGATGTACAATCCTGCTTGATGTAGGAAGCCCTGGTCCTTGGGGAGGGATGAAGACAACAGCATGGGGTGAGAACAGATTGTTTCTCAGAGCAATTAGGAATGGCGGTCTCTCTCTGGTACACACACACACACACACACACATACACGCACACATCATATTGCTTTAGATGGTCAAAAATGAGAGAAACACTTGTCTAATGGCTAATCCAACTCCCTCATTTTATCCTTAAAGGGTAAGGCTGGCTGCCTTTCTTGAGGTCACAGAACAAATTAACAGGCTGGAACTATATATACTATACATTTTACTTAATTATCTGTTTATTGTCTGTCCCTCTCCTCTAGAATGTAAGCTCCAGGAGAGTAGGTTTTGTTCACAGATGTATCTCCTGTGCTTCAAATCATGCTACCTGACACATTTTAGATGCTCAGTAATTATTTGTTATATAACTTAGTGGGTAAACTGATGAGTGAATAGAAACACTGTGCACATCGTATTCCTTTCCTCATGAATCACAGAGCATATTACCATACTAAAAGCTTTACGAAGTCCTATATAGGAAGCCTAGTTAACATATCATTTTCAAAATGATTTCACTAGAAAGACTTCTAAAAAATTGTAAGGTGTATCCATCACCCCATGGAACTAGTATCCTGAGGGACACATTGTGGAAAATACTTTTCTCAAATGCACATCGTCACTCATTGAACATATCATCAGGGGTTTGACTCCAAACAACCATCCTGGGCCCCACCACAGGGTTCTTAAAGCACTTTAGAAATGTGAACTGGGTGTGAATGGTTGCTCCAAAGAGGATCTCTTTTGGCTCTGATCAGCTTTTGAATAGACAATCAATGAGTCTGGGGAGAATGGCTACCCACTCCAGTACTCTTGTACCTTGTGGGGGATGTGTCAGAAGGAAAAGATTTAGAGGCTGTCAGGGTGAGGGTCAGAGGTCAGCTGGGGTCAGGAAGTCTATTTCACTGAGGTCACTCTAGTCTCCTTTCAATGTAATGAAGCCATTATTGGTGAAAGCAAGTGCCTGGCGTCTTGCTCTGTGAAGCAAGGCCCACATGGGGAGCAGGACTGAAAGAAGGAAGGGGACTCCCTTGGCTCATCCTCCCTCTGCCAATTCAACAGGCCTGAGAGGTGAGAGATGTACAATCCTGCTTGATGTAGGAAGCCCTGGTCCTTGGGGAGGGATGAAGACAACAGCATGGGGTGAGAACAGATTGTTTCTCAGAGCAATTAGGAATGGCGGTCTCTCTCTGGTACACACACACACACACACACACACATACACGCACACATCATATTGCTTTAGATGGTCAAAAATGAGAGAAACACTTGTCTAATGGCTAATCCAACTCCCTCATTTTATCCTTAAAGGGTAAGGCTGGCTGCCTTTCTTGAGGTCACAGAACAAATTAACAGGCTGGAACTATATATACTATACATTTTACTTAATTATCTGTTTATTGTCTGTCCCTCTCCTCTAGAATGTAAGCTCCAGGAGAGTAGGTTTTGTTCACAGATGTATCTCCTGTGCTTCAAATCATGCTACCTGACACATTTTAGATGCTCAGTAATTATTTGTTATATAACTTAGTGGGTAAACTGATGAGTGAATAGAAACACTGTGCACATCGTATTCCTTTCCTCATGAATCACAGAGCATATTACCATACTAAAAGCTTTACGAAGTCCTATATAGGAAGCCTAGTTAACATATCATTTTCAAAATGATTTCACTAGAAAGACTTCTAAAAAATTGTAAGGTGTATCCATCACCCCATGGAACTAGTATCCTGAGGGACACATTGTGGAAAATACTTTTCTCAAATGCACATCGTCACTCATTGAACATATCATCAGGGGTTTGACTCCAAACAACCATCCTGGGCCCCACCACAGGGTTCTTAAAGCACTTTAGAAATGTGAACTGGGTGTGAATGGTTGCCCCAAAGAGGATCTCTTTTGGCTCTGATCAGCTTTTTGAATAGACAATCAATGAGTCTGGGGGAGAATGGCTACCCACTCCAGTACTCTTGCCTGGAGAATCCCATGGACGGAGGAGCCTGGTTTAAAGTTCATGGGGTCACAAAGAGTTGGACACAACTGACTAACTGAACAACAATGATCACCAGTCATGATAACAGCAACACTGGGACTGTGGAAAGAATGTGAGCTTTGGAATCAAATGTATGGGCTCAAATTTGCCTCTGCCATGTATTAGCTGAGTTACATTAGCCAAGCTAAATTGATTCATTAAGCTTGTTTTGTTTCCTGTAAGGTGGAAATATTAATACTTATTATTTAGAGTTATTGACCAGCTTGGATAAGAAAAGTGTCTTGATAAATAATAGCTGTTATTATTATTACCTATCAGAATATAAGTTCCTCAAAGGTGGGATTTATTTTTGTTTGTTTGTATTGATTACCCCAACGCACAACAATGCCTGCCATGGAGGAAGTGCTCAGTAATATGTATATATATATATAATTTTTTTTTTTAAAATATGGACGAGTTATTATTATTACTAAGACCTCTTTCAGTTCTTCTTTTTATGGAAATATGAGCCTACCCAGGAGGAATTTAGCAAGGCACTTTAAAGGAGAAATGTTTGTGCTGATACTAGATACCTTTGCCTTGTCTAAGGAGTTCCCCTTTTACCTAGATAATATTATTCCCAGAAACCAAGAAATTCACAATACTGAGCTATATCATATCTTGCCTCCTTAACTACATTGTGACTTCTTAGAATGAAATGTTCTTTACTTTTGGGGGTACTTTTTTCAACATTACACTGCTTAGTGCATGATATGTATCTAATTCCTCCACCAAATGTGTGAGCTAGCACAATGACTGGATCATAGTAGCTGCCTAATAAGTCTTCACTGAGATGGGAGCTCAAGAAGACAGGTTAGTCAGGAGCTCCATCTCCCACATGGAAACATTGTGGAAAATACTTTTCTCAAATCAATCGTCACTCATTGAACATATCATCAGGGGTTTGACTCAAACAACCATCCTGGGCCCCACCACAGGGTTCTTAAAGCACTTTAGAAATGTGAACTGGGTGTGAATGGTTGCCCCAAAGAGGATCTCTTTTGGCTCTGATCAGCTTTTGAATAGACAATCAATGAGTCTGGGGGAGAATGGCTACCCACTCCAGTACTCTTGCCTGGAGAATCCCATGGACGGAGGAGCCTGGTTTAAAGTTCATGGGGTCACAAAGAGTTGGACACAACTGACTAACTGAACAACAATGATCACCAGTCATGATAACAGCAACACTGGGACTGTGGAAAGAATGTGAGCTTTGGAATCAAATGTATGGGCTCAAATTTGCCTCTGCCATGTATTAGCTGAGTTACATTAGCCAAGCTAAATTGATTCATTAAGCTTGTTTTGTTTCCTGTAAGGTGGAAATATTAATACTTATTATTTAGAGTTATTGACCAGCTTGGATAAGAAAAGTGTCTTGATAAATAATAGCTGTTATTATTATTACCTATCAGAATATAAGTTCCTCAAAGGTGGGATTTATTTTTGTTTGTTTGTATTGATTACCCCCAACGCACAACAATGCCTGCCATGGAGGAAGTGCTCAGTAATATGTATATATATATATAATTTTTTTTTTTAAAATATGGACGAGTTATTATTATTACTAAGACCTCTTTCAGTTCTTCTTTTTATGGAAATATGAGCCTACCCAGGAGGAATTTAGCAAGGCACTTTAAAGGAGAAATGTTTGTGCTGATACTAGATACCTTTGCCTTGTCTAAGGAGTTCCCCTTTTACCTAGATAATATTATTCCCAGAAACCAAGAAATTCACAATACTGAGCTATATCATATCTTGCCTCCTTAACTACATTGTGACTTCTTAGAATGAAATGTTCTTTACTTTTGGGGGTACTTTTTTCAACATTACACTGCTTAGTGCATGATATGTATCTAATTCCTCCACCAAATGTGTGAGCTAGCACAATGACTGGATCATAGTAGCTGCCTAATAAGTCTTCACTGAGATGGGAGCTCAAGAAGACAGGTTAGTCAGGAGCCTCCATCTCCCACATGGAAACAAGCCAATGGGGATGAGGAATCAAATGTGTTAGGAGGCATGTGTCCCTCCCTAAAGCATCCTCTGCCTCCACATATGCGACTTCATGAGGTTCTGACTCTTCCTGGGTTTGAATTGCTTAGACTTCGGAGAGGCAGCCTAGAAGAATAAGTATTATGACTATTGTAATAACATTCATTATTTCAATCAAAGCCTATTAAGATTGGTATATGCAATGAATAAACAACAAAATTCTACTATATAGAACAGGGAACTGTATGTGATATCATGTGATAAATCATAATGAAAAAGAATATTAAAAAAGAATGCATACACATGTATAACCAAGTCACTTTGCTATACAACAGTAATTGATGTAATTACAATGCTGTAGTTCAACTATACTTCAATAAAAAATAAATTTTAAAAGCCTATTCAGGAAACTCTTCTTTTTAAATATTTATTCATTTATTTTTAATTTTTGGCCACACCTTGCTGCATGTGAGATCTTTGTTCCCTGATCAGGGATTGAACCCACAACCCCTGCATTAGAAGGCAGTCTTAACCACTGGACTGCCAGGGAAGTCCTTCAGGAAACTGGGTGTCTTCTATGGGCCAGTCATTGTGTTAAGTACTGGTAAGGATGTGAGAGAAGGTGCAGAAAGAAATAACACATGAATGGTCCGAGTCCTCAGAAAACAAATGATTCAGCAGGTTCTAGATCATAGTGAAAAACATGTGTACAATAGCAATATTAATAGTAACAATTTACATTGTTAAGGACAAACTATATGTCAGAAACTATTTTAAAAGCTTCACTTTTATGATCTAACTTTATTCTCATAATAACGCTGAGTTAAAACTTCATTATCTCCTTTAAAAAATTTTAACCTTTGCCTTGTCTAAGGAGTTCCCTTTACCTAGATAATATTATTCCCAGAAACCAAGAAATTCACAATACTGAGCTATATCATATCTTGCCTCCTTAACTACATTGTGACTTCTTAGAATGAAATGTTCTTTACTTTTGGGGTACTTTTTTCAACATTACACTGCTTAGTGCATGATATGTATCTAATTCCTCCACCAAATGTGTGAGCTAGCACAATGACTGGATCATAGTAGCTGCCTAATAAGTCTTCACTGAGATGGGAGCTCAAGAAGACAGGTTAGTCAGGAGCTCCATCTCCCACATGGAAACAAGCCAATGGGGATGAGGAATCAAATGTGTTAGGAGGCATGTGTCCCTCCCTAAAGCATCCTCTGCCTCCACATATGCGACTTCATGAGGTTCTGACTCTTCCTGGGTTTGAATTGCTTAGACTTCGGAGAGGCAGCCTAGAAGAATAAGTATTATGACTATTGTAATAACATTCATTATTTCAATCAAAGCCTATTAAGATTGGTATATGCAATGAATAAACAACAAAATTCTACTATATAGAACAGGGAACTGTATGTGATATCATGTGATAAATCATAATGAAAAAGAATATTAAAAAAGAATGCATACACATGTATAACCAAGTCACTTTGCTATACAACAGTAATTGATGTAATTACAATGCTGTAGTTCAACTATACTTCAATAAAAAATAAATTTTAAAAGCCTATTCAGGAAACTCTTCTTTTTAAATATTTATTCATTTATTTTTAATTTTTGGCCACACCTTGCTGCATGTGAGATCTTTGTTCCCTGATCAGGGATTGAACCCACAACCCCTGCATTAGAAGGCAGTCTTAACCACTGGACTGCCAGGGAAGTCCTTCAGGAAACTGGGTGTCTTCTATGGGCCAGTCATTGTGTTAAGTACTGGTAAGGATGTGAGAGAAGGTGCAGAAAGAAATAACACATGAATGGTCCGAGTCCTCAGAAAACAAATGATTCAGCAGGTTCTAGATCATAGTGAAAAACATGTGTACAATAGCAATATTAATAGTAACAATTTACATTGTTAAGGACAAACTATATGTCAGAAACTATTTTAAAAGCTTCACTTTTATGATCTAACTTTATTCTCATAATAACGCTGAGTTAAATCTTCATTATCTCCTTTGGACAGAGGAGGAAACTGAAGCATGGAAAGCATAGAGCTTTCAGAGCTCTGAATAGATATTCAAGCATAAATAATCTGATTCCAACGTCTGTGTTCCCATGAAAAGCGCTGGTAATTAGAGAAATAATTTGAAAAGTGTAAAGATTAATCTCTCTTCTAGTCTTATTTCATGTGAATTGAAAAAACATTATCTCCTCTTTCTTCACTCTCCGTGGCTACGTGCATGTGCACATGCATGCTAAGTCACTTCAGTGGTGTCCAACTCTCTGTGTAGCGATGGACCGTACCCTTCCAGGCTCTTCTGTCCATGAGATTCTCCAGAAGAATACTGGAGTGAGTCACCATGCCCTCCTCCAGGGGATCTTTCCGACCTAGGGATTGAACCCACATCTCCTGTATTGGCAGGCAGGTGCTTTACCACTAACGCCACCTGGGAAGCAGCTACATGCATAGCTAAATCCATTTTCTGAAGAATATCTTGAGATACTTGCACTGCTCTCAAAGAATCAAGTATGGCTGGAAACGTCCTCTCTTTAGCGTTCAATAAAGTCTGTTCATTTGTCTCAAATATGTCAAGTTCTCTGGGGGCGGGGAGGCTGTTTGAGAAGAACCAGGTTGTCTTGGGAAAGTGTGGAGGACTCAAGAAGGCATTCTCAAAACTAGGAGCTGGGAACGAGGAAGCGGCTCTTAATTCAGCACCGTGGACAGAGCTTCCGCCGCCCTCAGGACCCTGGACAGAGAAGCTGGTAAAGCTTGCCGGGAACCAGTCTCACCCAAGAGCACACCAAGGGAAAGCAGAGCGCTTAATTCCCTTATTCCCTCTTTTTTTCAGCCGGACCTCAATCACCTGCTCCTGAATCTTAGAAACAGAGGTACAGAGAGTGAGTACATTTACAGGGCTCTAGTAGACTTAGGTGGGGAGGGAGAATTATATAAATAAAGAATAATTTTGACTGATGTACTCGCATGAATTTTGGAAGCTCTAAATTAGAGTCCTCAGTTGGTATTGGTTAGTGGTCTTTGTTAATGATTTGTATTTTTTAGGTTGAGTAGCAAAGGGCCACGGTTGTCGTTTTTAGCCAAACGTCCTATCCAAACTTTCTTATACTAAAGTTTTAGTCTCTTGGAGAGCACTCTTGGTAGGAGAGAGATTATTTCAACAACCCTTTGCTCTCCTCCCCATCTTCCCCTTCCCAACTCGTCCCCGTTCTCTATTCCTCAGTTTCACACGCGCGCGCGCGCACACACACACACCCGTGCGCCGGCGGGCACAGGGTAAGAAGCGCGAGAGGTTCTGCACACTTAGTGGAGACGACTGAATTCTCAGCGAGCGGATGCCCCCGAAAGCAGGCTCTGTCCCTTTAAATGGGTTGTAGCTGTGGGGGAGGGGAACTGGCCGGAGCTGGCATTGTCCAGTTTGAACTGAGTACCGGAAGTGAAGGGGCAGGGCCAGGGCCGTGCACTGAGCCCCGGGCCATTGTCCATCTCCGACCAGGGCACTAGCCACCCCCCTGACCAACCCTCTTTATCTCCTACAAGGGGAGGCTAACTCTTCAAATGAGGAGAGCCCCTATTCCAGTTCCCCCGTCCACCTCACTGTGGGAAGCCTACATCTTTACTGAAGAATATCTTGAGATACTTGCACTGCTCTCAAAGAATCAAGTATGGCTGGAAACGTCCTCTCTTTAGCGTTCAATAAAGTCTGTTCATTTGTCTCAAATATGTCAAGTTCTCTGGGGGCGGGGAGGCTGTTTGAGAAGAACCAGGTTGTCTTGGGAAAGTGTGGAGGACTCAAGAAGGCATTCTCAAAACTAGGAGCTGGGAACGAGGAAGCGGCTCTTAATTCAGCACCGTGGACAGAGCTTCCGCCGCCCTCAGGACCCTGGACAGAGAAGCTGGTAAAGCTTGCCGGGAACCAGTCTCACCCAAGAGCACACCAAGGGAAAGCAGAGCGCTTAATTCCCTTATTCCCTCTTTTTTTCAGCCGGACCTCAATCACCTGCTCCTGAATCTTAGAAACAGAGGTACAGAGAGTGAGTACATTTACAGGGCTCTAGTAGACTGAGGGGGGGAGGGAGAATTATATAAATAAAGAATAATTTTGACTGATGTACTCGCATGAATTTTGGAAGCTCTAAATTAGAGTCCTCAGTTGGTATTGGTTAGTGGTCTTTGTTAATGATTTGTATTTTTTAGGTTGAGTAGCAAAGGGCCACGGTTGTCGTTTTTAGCCAAACGTCCTATCCAAACTTTCTTATACTAAAGTTTTAGTCTCTTGGAGAGCACTCTTGGTAGGAGAGAGATTATTTCAACAACCCTTTGCTCTCCTCCCCATCTTCCCCTTCCCAACTCGTCCCCGTTCTCTATTCCTCAGTTTCACACGCGCGCGCGCGCACACACACACACCCGTGCGCCGGCGGGCACAGGGTAAGAAGCGCGAGAGGTTCTGCACACTTAGTGGAGACGACTGAATTCTCAGCGAGCGGATGCCCCCGAAAGCAGGCTCTGTCCCTTTAAATGGGTTGTAGCTGTGGGGGAGGGGAACTGGCCGGAGCTGGCATTGTCCAGTTTGAACTGAGTACCGGAAGTGAAGGGGCAGGGCCAGGGCCGTGCACTGAGCCCCGGGCCATTGTCCATCTCCGACCAGGGCACTAGCCACCCCCCTGACCAACCCTCTTTATCTCCTACAAGGGGAGGCTAACTCTTCAAATGAGGAGAGCCCCTATTCCAGTTCCCCCGTCCACCTCACTGTGGGGAAGAGAGCGCACTTTAGGACTGCACTCTGAAGCGAGGAGGGTCTGGGAACCTAAGAGTGTCTGGATCCCAATCACTGAGAGCGATGGGATGGGAATGGGGGCAGGACGTCAGCTGGTGGAGACAGGAACACATTTCAAGCCTCTTTGGGTTCCTTCTCTTCTCTCAGGAAACACCACGTGGGTCAATTTGAGACAGATTTGGAAGGAAACAAGCAAGGATTCTTTACACAGAATCAATTAGGAGCGCTTTGAGAGATCAAGAGAAACTCAGTGGGAAACTCAGGGAAGCAGAGCCATTCAGTTAGTCAGAGACCGACTTTTGAGAGGCAGCGCCCAGATCAGGAGTGGAGGTCAGCCCTGCTGGGTCTCCAGCCTCCCCCTGCTTCCCCGTCGTAGGCTTCCTAGTGTCCTGAACTCCAGGTCTGTCTAAGCACACGGGGGTGGGGGGCGAGAGCAGGTCAGCGCCGAGCTGCCGGGTCAGCTTGGAGGCCTGAAGGGGAAGGGGGGGAGGGGCGCTCAAGGGCTGGGGGAGGGGGAGGGCTCATCCATTTCTCCCTTGACAGGTGGTTTGTGTCTCTGATTGGCCAGCGCTGCCAGGCTCACACCTCCCTCCCCCAACTCTCTGGAATGTATAATTATCTTGCACGGGGGGTGGGGGTGGTGTGTAAGTGTGGGGGGGAACAGTCACGTGGCTTTAAACTACCCCCCCTACCGCCGCCCCACCTGTCTGCCACTTTGGGGACCCCCACCGAGTCCTTAAAGTGCAGGATCCCAAATTCCCGGGTACTCCAGACTTCTAGGGCTGACGGCCCTAATTTCCAGATGTGTGTGTGGGGAGGGGGGGTGTCAAACCTCAAGGTTCTCAGAAGGGGCACCCCAGAGGTGTCAGAGACCGCTGTGGTGGGGGAGGGCCATAGCTGGAGCCGGAGGGAAAGGGAGGGGAGAGAAGAGGGAGGGAGGGGAAGGGAAGGGAGGGGGCTGCCCGCGGGGGGTTGGGTCATTGTCTTTTAGAATTTGGGAGCCTTTGAAAAGCCGTGGGCCCTCCCACCACTATTGTGCTGGGGAAGATGTAGCAGCCTCTTCCCCGAGCCACCCCTTTGCCTCCGGACTTCTCTGGGGCCAGCAGCCGCCCGAGCAGGGGCCCGGGGCCGCGGGCTCAGCCGACAACCATGGGCTCTGTGTCAAACCAGCAGTTTGCAGGTTCGACCTCGGGACTTCCTGGGGGCACCTTAGGCGGCAAGGGCTTCCAGAAGCCACGTAAGAGAGAGGCGGGGAAGTGTCCCCCCAGGCTAGCCGAAGGACCCCACGTCTAGGCGGCCTTCTGCTCCTGAGAGCCATCTCTGGAGCCAGGAACCCTGGTGTCCCAGTGGCGAGCTCGTTGAGGCTCCGGGGGCGGGGGGAGAGAAGAGGAGGGGCCTGTCTGGTCGCCTGTCCCCGGGCAACGTGTTGTGGGAAGAACAGCAAAACTTTCGGGGCACCGCTGGCCTCAGTTTAAGCTTGGGGAGCGCGGGAGGCGGCCGGGACAGGTATTTTCTCGCCGGTTGCTCGGTAGTTGCAGCCTCTAGGGTGTCCACTCGCGGGCTAAACACTCGGGTCTCCTAGCCGGCTCTCCTAGCCGGTCCTCCAATTCCGTGGCCCCCCAGCTGAGCGCCTTCCCAATTTCCAGGTGGCTGCGCCAAGGCGCCGGAGGAGGCGCCGGAGGACGCGGCCCGCGCGGCCGAGGAGCCGCAGCTGCTCCACGGTGCCGGCATCTGTAAGTGGTTCAACGTGCGCATGGGCTTCGGCTTCCTGTCCATGACCGCCCGCGCAGGGGTCGCGCTCGACCCCCCGGTGGATGTCTTTGTGCACCAGGTGAGACCGATTCTGGTAACTTTGTTGCGGGAAGGGGATGTTGGCGCGCGTATCCAAGGGTGGGCGGGCGGACTCGGCTGTTGGATTGAGAACGATCAGGGTCCTCATTGTGCGTTCCCATATTTCCCGTGGCACCCCACTTCTCAGTCCCCGTTAACTCCCTACGGGACGAGAGTGGAGGAAGAGCCGAAGGTCAGCACCCCCACCCCCTTCCGGGAACCCCTCCGGTTTACCACGTGTCTGTTACCTCTTTCCCCTGGGCAGAGGGCAGGGGGCAGGGAGGTGATCCCATGTGGCAGAACTAAGGTTGTATTGTGTTTGCCAGTGGGGGGAGGGCGAGCAGGCCGGCCAGGGAAGCACATGCCCGGTCCGAGCGGAACCCTGAGCGCCCGCGCGTTTCACTATCCTGTGAATGGAGCTCCCGGCCTGGAGAGAGGGAGGGAATCAATCCGCTTCGTGACCCAGTGGGAGTAAAGCTGATAAACCTGCGGACCCCTCACCCAGGTGGTCACCTAAAAACTCGAGCCCTGTGGCCTGGGCTTGAAGGATCCTTGAAGGATCTGTTTGGGACCTTAGAAACTCCTCAAGACCACAGTTTTAGGCACACGGTTCACTAGCGGGGCTTTTACCGTCCATTTCCTATCAGGAAAGAAAATGCAAGTTGCCCACGCCTTTGATTCCTGGACCAGGCCGGGAGGGAGCTAGGTCGCAACCCCAAGTTCTCAGTTAAAGCAAGGCAGCACAGTTGGGGTGAAATTCAGTGTCGCGGGGCAGGGGGTGGAGAGAGGCTAGCCTCCGGACCTATTCTCCTCTGCTTGGCATTTATGGCCCCAGACAGCCATTGATTGCTGTCCTAACATTCCCAGTCTCAAACAAGGAACCAGAGACTGCGTTTTCCCTCCTCCAGGCCACCCTTCCTGAATATTTTCTGTAGTCCTGGGCACAAGCCTCACCTGAGCCGCGGCCGAGGAGCCGCAGCTGCTCCACGGTGCCGGCATCTGTAAGTGGTTCATCGGGGCGGCTTCCTGTCCATGACCGCCCGCGCAGGGGTCGCGCTCGACCCCCCGGTGGATGTCTTTGTGCACCAGGTGAGACCGATTCTGGTAACTTTGTTGCGGGAAGGGGATGTTGGCGCGCGTATCCAAGGGTGGGCGGGCGGACTCGGCTGTTGGATTGAGAACGATCAGGGTCCTCATTGTGCGTTCCCATATTTCCCGTGGCACCCCACTTCTCAGTCCCCGTTAACTCCCTACGGGACGAGAGTGGAGGAAGAGCCGAAGGTCAGCACCCCCACCCCCTTCCGGGAACCCCTCCGGTTTACCACGTGTCTGTTACCTCTTTCCCCTGGGCAGAGGGCAGGGGGCAGGGAGGTGATCCCATGTGGCAGAACTAAGGTTGTATTGTGTTTGCCAGTGGGGGGAGGGCGAGCAGGCCGGCCAGGGAAGCACATGCCCGGTCCGAGCGGAACCCTGAGCGCCCGCGCGTTTCACTATCCTGTGAATGGAGCTCCCGGCCTGGAGAGAGGGAGGGAATCAATCCGCTTCGTGACCCAGTGGGAGTAAAGCTGATAAACCTGCGGACCCCTCACCCAGGTGGTCACCTAAAACTCGAGCCCTGTGGCCTGGGCTTGAAGGATCCTTGAAGGATCTGTTTGGGACCTTAGAAACTCCTCAAGACCACAGTTTTAGGCACACGGTTCACTAGCGGGGCTTTTACCGTCCATTTCCTATCAGGAAAGAAAATGCAAGTTGCCCACGCCTTTGATTCCTGGACCAGGCCGGGAGGGAGCTAGGTCGCAACCCCAAGTTCTCAGTTAAAGCAAGGCAGCACAGTTGGGGTGAAATTCAGTGTCGCGGGGCAGGGGGTGGAGAGAGGCTAGCCTCCGGACCTATTCTCCTCTGCTTGGCATTTATGGCCCCAGACAGCCATTGATTGCTGTCCTAACATTCCCAGTCTCAAACAAGGAACCAGAGACTGCGTTTTCCCTCCTCCAGGCCACCCCTTCCTGAATATTTTCTGTAGTCCTGGGCACAAGCCTCATGAAACAACCCTGTAAAGGAAGTTCCCTCCAACCTTTGGAGATTTGGGGCTGGACCTAAGAAGGAATTGCTAATCCCTGGCCCAGGAGGTTGACACCCAGGCCGGGCATGGAGGGGTTACTTCTGGGAGGTTGGCTTTAGGAGCAGTGGGGGAGGGGAAAGGAGGATGTGGGGATTAAGAGTTGGAGCCTGAGGGATGGTATTCTGGAGGGGGAGGGGTGGAGAGGGGAGATGCAGGGTCGATTGGCTGGAGGGAAGTAGCGGGGAAGTGCCCGCATGGCCCTCAGCGAGGACCCGGAATGAGGGAAACCAGGGGAGATAGAGGATGCTGGGCGATGGGGACCCACCAGCTAAGGTTGGGGTCACTGGGCTACTACTAGAACATCTGCCAGAGGGCAGGCGGTCGAATGCTTGGCTTCCCCAAATTCCTCCACCCCAACTTTACCCCATATCCTTCCAACTACTAATTCTGGCTGGTGGCTTGCCCCCTCCCTGTCTCATTTGCATATGTGAATGATAACCCACGGGAAGTAATTGTGGGAGAAAGAAGGGAGTTGGCCTCTTTAGATCTATTAAATCACTTTATTACAGGAACCAGCTTTGAATGGCCCTCCTCAGCGGGGTGGCCAGCTCCCCCACTCTCCCATTTATCTGATCACAAAGAGATTAAAATCTCTCCTGGTCAGGAGACCCCTGGACAGCTTCCCCAACTTTGGAAAGCTTGGAAGAAAGAGTCAAGACCTATCATTTGTCTCCCTTCCAGAGGTTGCTACATAGGAAAAGACTGAAGGGAGGGTGATATCCCAACTCTTAAGGAAGGCTTTCCTGAGCAAATGGATCTGTGCCTCAGCCCACTTAACACTGAGGATCAAAAGCAGCTGGGAAATATTGGATGGTATAAAGGAAAGTGGGGACCAGCCTTCAGATTTGGGGAGTGGAAGCCACATCACACTGTTTCAGATGGATTTGCGGGGAGATAACCTGGACTTTGGGATCTTGGACTCTCTAGGGACATGCCACAGTTGAATAAGTTATCAGAGGAGTCGAGCTGGGATATGGAATCAAGAATTTGTCTAACATCCTCTGCTAATAGTCACAGAGGACAATGGTGGAAATTCCCTGAGCTTTACGTAGTAGCTCTGTCTTTAGATAGCACACTGCTGGCGCATAGGTTGATCCTCAAACTCTGCTATTGCAGTTAAACTAGTGATTACAGTCCTACACTTGAGAAATCTGAAATCACTACCTGGGTATCTAATGTCAAAGAATTAGGTAGATTCAGGACAATTCTGAAGAAATCCTCCTGGGGCATGAGAGTGTTCCCAAAGTGAAGAGTAAGACTACTCATTAACAAGAAAAAGTTCACTTTGACTGCTGGTGCTTGGTGGTGGGCCATATAATTGGCCTAAGATAACATCTGATAGGGGAGGGGCTCGGGGAGCCCCTTTCCTGAGGAAAGGGGACCAATTTAACATTTTCTTTTCCCTTCCAAAGTTGGACCTATTTGGTTCCCAGAATGCTGTTCACTGTTCTTAATGTTCCCTGTCCAAACCCTCAGTGCCCCTATAGGATGGGTAAACGGGAAAGAAAACCTGTCATTTAAAAAAACTTTAAAAAATGAGTAAATAAAATCCATAAAGCAAAGAGACTTCTGTGACAAACCTTTTACTCAGCCACAGATCTTGGACTAGAACTCTCTTCCTGTCCCTGAATTTGGGGGAAATTAATCAAATTGCAGCTGGCCAGCCCTTAAATCCAGATTTCTCAGTCTCTGCACTGTTGACATATTTTGAGCCAGAGGACTTCTCATTCCCCGCGTCCCTCAGTTGCGACAGCTGGCAGTGCCTCCAAACATTGCCAAATGCCCCCTGGGAGGCAAACTCACTCCCTCCCCAGTTGAGAAACAGTTATACAACTGAAAGGTAGAGCTAACTACTGTCTTGGTTTCCTGAGATGTACTAAGAAGTCTCCACTCTCTGTGGCCATTTTAAGAATTTTGACCATTTTAACCAAAACCTCCTGTTTCCTGTGGCTCAACTCCCATTTCCCCCTAGACATGTAGATATTTGAAAATCAGGAAAAGGTCCCCTGCTTTTCCCACAGCTCCATGGAACTCAAAATCTGTTTAAAATGGCTTTGTGGCTAAAAATGCTGAATTAAAATGCTTAGCAAATGAAGCGACCAAATTTGACCAAGGGATCAAGTTAGGGTTAAGAAATTTCTATTACCAAGAAACTGCTGATGCCACGTGGCCTGCTTTCTCTGAAAAGGATGAATGGGGGTGGTGAGCAACCTCAGACCCATCTAGGTTGACTTGAGTTTTGGGGGAGGGCGAATGTAAAGGGATCTTTCCCACCTAGTTTATAACCTTACTAGTGCCTCTGATTGCCCTTCTTATGTTTAGCTATTGATGTGCTCATCTTAACCCCCCCTCTAATCTGAACTCTTTGAAGAAGGACTAGCAGTTTGGTTAGTTTTCCAGTATGTGCTTGGTGGGCTGAAGATAGGAGTAAGAGGAACTAAGAGGGCCCTGAGGAACCAGTCGGGGGTCCTTGTCTTCCTCCTGACCAAAAGTTTGGAGATAGGGAGGGAATGTAAACTGACGGTTGCTGTCTTTTCAGACTAGGGCCTGGCACTCATTAAAAACACCATGAAAATTTGTGGAGTGAATGTCAGTGGGTCACAATTGAGCTCCAGAGAGGGTATGGAAGCCCTGGGTTGCAGGGTCACTTACTAGGTTATTTCCTTTCCATCATAATAAGAAATTCTTAAAAGGTTATTAAACTTTATTTTTAATTAATTCAGCCACGCACTTTGAGGGATCTTAGTTCCCTGACCAGGGATCAAATCTGCACCCTCTGCAGTGGAAGCGGGGGCGGGGGTTGGGTGCGGTCTTAAGCACCTGATCATCAGGGAAGTCCTAAGTACTTTTTGTTTGTTTTTTTTTTCCTCCTGCCTCTCCAGAAAGTATTTTTTAAATGAGCGGATATTTTCAGGAAGTTAGTGGAGAAGCATATGAGTTAATTTGAACAGTATGAGATCTTCTTGAGTCCTATTTCTGAAGAGACATTTTCTAGACGGGGTTCCAGGTAAAGGCTGTGCCACCATCCAGAAGCAAAGCTTGTGGTTAGTGATAGTACTGCTTGCCCTGTAAGTAGTTTTCAGTGATTTTTCTCCAGGGCAAGGTTGCTGGAACATGCCTAATCCAACTATGAAAACTATCTTACTCCCCAGCCTATTGGAATTCCCTGGTGGTTTCTTTTTTTTTTTTTTAGAAACAGCCCTAGGCACATTATCCCTCCCTTCTTCCTGCAGGCAAGAATAGCAGTTACTATCAGTGTTAAATCTGGGAGGTCAAAGAAGGTGAAGGAGCAGGAGGAGGAAACTTTATAGACTAGTATGAAATTAGTACAGACCCAGCTTGGAGTTATTTAATGCAGACTGGAGAGTATATGGCTTTCGTCAGTAGAGCAGGACAACAACCGGGCCTCTGGTTTAAAGCTCCAGAATCTTCGCTTCTTGAGTGGTGGGGAGAGAACACCCCATCTTTATAGGGTCCTATCCTAGGTTGGACCCTCGTCATAGTTCAGTCCCCTTGTGACTCCATCTTCCTAAGAACCATGGAGAAGATGCTTGTGCTCAGGAGCTGGGAAGGTCAATCTAGATGAATGCTTATGTGCAAAGTGGAGGACTGCCTGGCTCCTTCCTCTTCCTCTGGCTCCCTTGGTGCAGACAGGCTGATGAACAGCACCATCTGGTGGAGAACCCCAGGCAGGAACTGGTGGTCCCGGCTGTCGGAGCTGAAGAGATCAATTGCTTTTTACTTTGTACTCCTAGAAAGTTTTGAAATCCTGTGCGTCTTGCTTTAGATTGCAGAGCACTGGATATACAGTAAGGCTAGTTGAAGTCAGCTCAGGGCTCTCAGCATAAATCTGGACAGGATGCTTAACCTCTCAACCTCCATGAACTCCGCTGTACCAGGGCATACAGGTCTACCTCATAGGCTTGGTGTGAAGGTCACATGTTACAGTGTGTAAAAGTGCTTAAAACAGTGCTTAGGCTATAGTAAGCATGGATACAGAGTACTTAGTTTTTTCTACAAATGTTTGTGCACTGCTAGGCACCTAGAACCGAGGGTATAGCCGTGATCTGGCACTAGATAGTCTTGAGCAGGAATGGCAGAAAAGCCAGAAAAGTAAGCTTTGATCAAGTCTGAGCCCTTGCTTCTACAGATAATTATAGAACCAGAGCTTATTTATCCAAATTTCATAGAGCAAGCTGAGGGAACTTTGGGAGCTTTTAAACCCCATGCTCCCTGAGTGTCCCTTCTCTGACTTATAAAGGCATAATGGTTGATGTAGAGGAAGCTTAAAGTAGGCACTGGTAAGGTATTAGAGTAGCGGAGGCCTAAGTACTGTAACTGGCCCATCCTTCCCTGTCATCCAGAAAAAAATGCCCCCTGTAACTGTTTTCTGTCTGATTAAATGGCATCTTCCCCTCTCCCTTCCACATATAATTTATGTGGATAAATAATCCTAATTGGGTCCCTCAGGCCTAATAACTTAAAAATTAGGCCTAATTGGGCCCTGGAAGGCTGGGAGGACAGGTCCGAAGGAACCTGTCCTGGTGGTGCCTTTGGCCAGCTGGCAAGCCTGACTGGGGAAGAAAGGTGTCTCTGTCCATTCCTCTCACCGTGACCATAACCCCTACTTGGAGAGGAAGGAAGGAACTGATGAATGTGGTAAATGAGGAATGGGGGGAGTCAGGGGGGAATCTCCAGTCTCTGGAACTCCAGGAATCTGACCACCAGAACCAACCAGTGTCCACTCTTTGTTCCCTGGAGCTGGGCTCTATTGGGGGAGCTCAAGGCTTGCCCCTCCCCCCGCCAGGTCTTTTCTTTTTTGGAGAGGATGGAGAGAGGGGCGGTCCTGGGCCCTGCTTTGTGTGTGGTTGGTGGGATGGGTCGGGGTGGTAGCAAGGGGATTTTGGGCTCAATTGCTTTTACTTTGTACTCCTAGAAAGTTTCCTGTGCGTCTTGCTTTAGATTGCAGAGCACTGGATATACAGTAAGGCTAGTTGAAGTCAGCTCAGGGCTCTCAGCATAAATCTGGACAGGATGCTTAACCTCTCAACCTCCATGAACTCCGCTGTACCAGGGCATACAGGTCTACCTCATAGGCTTGGTGTGAAGGTCACATGTTACAGTGTGTAAAAGTGCTTAAAACAGTGCTTAGGCTATAGTAAGCATGGATACAGAGTACTTAGTTTTTTCTACAAATGTTTGTGCACTGCTAGGCACCTAGAACCGAGGGTATAGCCGTGATCTGGCACTAGATAGTCTTGAGCAGGAATGGCAGAAAAGCCAGAAAAGTAAGCTTTGATCAAGTCTGAGCCCTTGCTTCTACAGATAATTATAGAACCAGAGCTTATTTATCCAAATTTCATAGAGCAAGCTGAGGGAACTTTGGGAGCTTTTAAACCCCATGCTCCCTGAGTGTCCCTTCTCTGACTTATAAAGGCATAATGGTTGATGTAGAGGAAGCTTAAAGTAGGCACTGGTAAGGTATTAGAGTAGCGGAGGCCTAAGTACTGTAACTGGCCCATCCTTCCCTGTCATCCAGAAAAAAATGCCCCCTGTAACTGTTTTCTGTCTGATTAAATGGCATCTTCCCCTCTCCCTTCCACATATAATTTATGTGGATAAATAATCCTAATTGGGTCCCTCAGGCCTAATAACTTAAAAATTAGGCCTAATTGGGCCCTGGAAGGCTGGGAGGACAGGTCCGAAGGAACCTGTCCTGGTGGTGCCTTTGGCCAGCTGGCAAGCCTGACTGGGGAAGAAAGGTGTCTCTGTCCATTCCTCTCACCGTGACCATAACCCCTACTTGGAGAGGAAGGAAGGAACTGATGAATGTGGTAAATGAGGAATGGGGGGAGTCAGGGGGGAATCTCCAGTCTCTGGAACTCCAGGAATCTGACCACCAGAACCAACCAGTGTCCACTCTTTGTTCCCTGGAGCTGGGCTCTATTGGGGGAGCTCAAGGCTTGCCCCTCCCCCCGCCAGGTCTTTTCTTTTTTGGAGAGGATGGAGAGAGGGGCGGTCCTGGGCCCTGCTTTGTGTGTGGTTGGTGGGATGGGGGTGGTAGCAAGAATTTCAGGCTCTTTTCTGATGCAGGCCCTGTGAGGCCAGCTCAGTGGGGCTGCACGCTGATTACCTATCTGATAAGAGAGGAATTCTAACTATGTGTTTTAGAAAGGGGCGGGGTAGGGGGCCGGGAGCCACCCCTGGAGACCACCAGTCTAAACCTTGGCTGGTTATCATGAAGTGCCTACAGGGATTTTTTTTTTTTTTTTTAGTTCCTCCTTCATCCTTTGCAAGTCTTAAGCAGACCTCCAATCATCCAGTGATGGAGAGGGTGAACTAAGAGGACTTGTCAATTTCATATATCCCCATTTATATTATCCTCTGGTTCTCATAGTAAGCCTAGGAGGTGTGGATGGAGATTTTTTTCCTCAGTAAACTGGAGTTCAGAGAGGGGATATTTTTCTGAGTTTCCACTGCTAGTTAAGTGATAAAAACTCCTAGGTCTCTTGACACTTCTTTCTCACTGTTACCCCGCCCTCATCCAGTCTAAAAAGGTTGGTGATAATTGCCACTCGGGATTTATGTGTGGCAGGCTGTGTGTTAACTACTTTTCATGCATAAAACCTCACAGCACCACCATAAAACTAGTATTTACCAGTATTTGTAGGTAACACAGAAAGTGGGGCCACAGGCTGTCCAACTCAAAACCTTTGCCCTTAGTCACTTATCTGTCTGCTGAATCACTTACCTGTTTGCTGATTCTATCTGGAGGACTGGGAGAGTTCCACTCTAAGAACCCACTAGGCAAATGGGAGAAGCTGGGTTTGCCTAGGTCAAGAATGCTCTTGGTCTGGATCCTCCAGCGCCTCCGGACTCACTGGCTTGTCCCAGCTCAATAAGAGACAAGTCAGATTCAGGATGTGGTTATGCAACTGGGAGGAAGGAAGAAGTGTCACCTTTCTGAAATATTTTCACTTTTTGTTTTAAGGCTCCACGTTCAGATTGGGGGGTGGGTGTGTCATCACATACCTGGTAGTTTCAGTGGGAGTAAGAAGGGAAAGGATTCCCAACCTATGGAATATTTCATTCACTGGTACTTATTAAGCCTATCTTCTTGAAGTTTCCCTGTCTGCCTAATCTTCATTAAAACCGTAGGTAGGTGGTCCAGTGGGTAAAGAGTCTGCCTTGCAGTGCAAGGGGTGCCTGTTCGATCCCTGGCCTGGGAAGATCCCATGTGTCGTGGAGCAGCTGGACCGATGTGTCCAATTACCGAGCCAGAGCTCTGGAGCGCATGCGCCCAGAGCTGGTACTCCACGACAACAGAGGCCACTGCAATGGGAGGCCCACACAGGCCAAAGAATTAAGATGGATGAAAGTAAATAAAAAAACAATAATAATAAAAAAAGAGCAGCTATACATAAAAAAAAGAAGAAGTGAGGTAAGTAGCTACTGTTATCCCATTCTCTGAAAGATCTGAGGCCAACCCCCCAAAAAAGATCTGAGGCCCAGATGTGGGTAACTGACCAAAGTCACACACAATACCAGAAATTGGTAGAACCAACATTTCATGAACCAGGATGTGTCTGACACGTGAGCCCAATGGAAGCTTTGTCTTAAGCCATACCATCTAAATTAAAAGAGAAATGTAAATGGCTGAGGAATTGGGGATCCTATCTGGCAAAGCATGTTTCATCTAAGTCCCAGTTTGAAATATCCACTTAGCCCCACACCCACCTGCAACAGCATAAAACACCACAAGCCAGGCCTAGGTACGTGGTGGTCCCTTTTGCTTCTGAACCTCATTTTCAGTAAGATGTAGACCTTGTTGACATACTTGACATGCTCTTTGGATGTTTGGAAAGATAACTATAATGAAGTCTATTCTGGGCAGGGTCTGGAAGAGGCTGTCATTCCACTAATGTGTTATTGATGCAGAAAATGACGAGATGCAGTGAGCTTCCAGTCCAGAACTCTGGGTTCCTCTGACCTCTGCGGCCCAGGTTTTGGTCCAGCGCCCGGACTCACTGGCTTGTCCCAGCTCAATAAGAGACAAGTCAGATTCAGGATGTGGTTATGCAACTGGGAGGAAGGAAGAAGTGTCACCTTTCTGAAATATTTTCACTTTTTGTTTTAAGGCTCCACGTTCAGATTGGGGGGTGGGTGTGTCATCACATACCTGGTAGTTTCAGTGGGAGTAAGAAGGGAAAGGATTCCCAACCTATGGAATATTTCATTCACTGGTACTTATTAAGCCTATCTTCTTGAAGTTTCCCTGTCTGCCTAATCTTCATTAAAACCGTAGGTAGGTGGTCCAGTGGGTAAAGAGTCTGCCTTGCAGTGCAAGGGGTGCCTGTTCGATCCCTGGCCTGGGAAGATCCCATGTGTCGTGGAGCAGCTGGACCGATGTGTCCAATTACCGAGCCAGAGCTCTGGAGCGCATGCGCCCAGAGCTGGTACTCCACGACAACAGAGGCCACTGCAATGGGAGGCCCACACAGGCCAAAGAATTAAGATGGATGAAAGTAAATAAAAAAACAATAATAATAAAAAAAGAGCAGCTATACATAAAAAAAAGAAAAACGTAGGTAAGTAGCTACTGTTATCCCATTCTCTGAAAGATCTGAGGCCAACCCCCCAAAAAAGATCTGAGGCCCAGATGTGGGTAACTGACCAAAGTCACACACAATACCAGAAATTGGTAGAACCAACATTTCATGAACCAGGATGTGTCTGACACGTGAGCCCAATGGAAGCTTTGTCTTAAGCCATACCATCTAAATTAAAAGAGAAATGTAAATGGCTGAGGAATTGGGGATCCTATCTGGCAAAGCATGTTTCATCTAAGTCCCAGTTTGAAATATCCACTTAGCCCCACACCCACCTGCAACAGCATAAAACACCACAAGCCAGGCCTAGGTACGTGGTGGTCCCTTTTGCTTCTGAACCTCATTTTCAGTAAGATGTAGACCTTGTTGACATACTTGACATGCTCTTTGGATGTTTGGAAAGATAACTATAATGAAGTCTATTCTGGGCAGGGTCTGGAAGAGGCTGTCATTCCACTAATGTGTTATTGATGCAGAAAATGACGAGATGCAGTGAGCTTCCAGTCCAGAACTCTGGGTTCCTCTGACCCTGGTTTTGCTACTCAACTAGCTGTGTTAATAACTCCTTTTTCTTCTTTTTTTTATTGTAAATTTTGGTTCAAATAAGCAGTCTTTTAGTGAGTTCATTCCACACATCCACAGTCTTTTTCTTCGTATAAACATTTGATCATCTTCCCAAGTTACATAATTAAAGCCTTGTTCATTAATTCATCCAAAATGTGCTAGGCTAATCTACTGATGTGTCTGCTTGGGTCATACTGTCTTTTCCCTTCAACTCTTAGTAACATTGTTCTGCTATGATTTCAAACTTGGAAAAATGTTGCAAGAATAGTACAAAAAACTCACAAATAACCTTTTCCCAGATATATTCATTGTTAAAATTTTGTACTATTCATTTTATTATATTTTTTTGTACAACTATCAAGCATCTTTATTTCTAAATTACTTCGGCGTGTTTTTTTCTAAAATTGTGCTATTAAATAACCTCAGTACAATGGTTAAAATTAGGGAACATAACATTAACACTTTTGTCTACATTCCATGTGCAAATTTTGTCAGCTGGCCTAATATTTTTTCCTGTTCTAAGAGCTAATCAGAATCATGCGTGGCACTCACACATGATTGCTTTACTTGGGGATTTGTCAACTGGACATCTTTATGTGTATAGGCCTGTTACTTTTTTTCTTATAAATGTCATGCTTAAGAATTTTTTTTTTTTACTTTACTCATTTCAGTGAGAATAGCTACAAAAAAATGCATCTATTTATATAACGATAGTTTTAATGTTATGTAGATTTCTTGTTCTTAATGGTGGTGACTGTTAGTCACAGTTTCTTTACCAATAAAATGGAAGTGTTACACCCTTACTCTTCCAACCTTAGAGCAACATGTATATATAAGCAGGTTTTTTTGTTTGGGGTGTAATAATTGAGACTAACATTAAAATCTACCATGCTTCCCTCCTCCAGAGTAAGCTGCACATGGAGGGCTTTCGAAGCCTGAAGGAGGGTGAGGCCGTGGAGTTCACCTTTAAGAAGTCTGCCAAGGGCCTGGAATCTATCCGAGTCACCGGCCCTGGAGGGGTGTTCTGTATTGGGAGCGAAAGGAGGCCCAAAGGGAAGAATATGCAGAAGCGTAGATCTAAGGGAGACAGGTATGGACTGGAAGGCGGCTTCTGTGGGTTGGTAGGGACAGGCTGGGGATAAGGAGCCCTCCCCGTGTAAGCCCTGGCAACACCTGGATGTGGGAGGCAGCGAGGGCAGAATGTGAGGCAGGTCCTTCATGACCTATTATACCTGACAAGCGATTAAGTCCTGTGAGTTCTAGCTTTGGTTGCTAAATAGGGCTCGTGACACTTAACTTCACACGACTATTTCAGAAGTAAAGAAGACCACGTATGTGAAAGTGTACCTGGTGAGGACAAGATGGTATATCTAGCTGTTGCTTCTTCACCATATCTCCAAATGACTGGTTTATTTCATCTTAGTTCTGTGTGCAAACAGATCACATAGTCTGGCATTTTCATTTCTTCTATATTTTAATGAATGAGAGGTACTATATTTAAGGGTATGGTAGTTCTCAGTTGGGGTCCAGGATTTCCATTCTTGGTATTTTCTGTATGTCATGAATATCAAGCTATCATCTAGACATTACAGATCTAGAAAGGACTTAAGAGATACTTAGTCATATATCTCTAGGCATTCTATAAGTGGGGAAATTGGTTCCTGGAAGGGAAGTAATTATACTAACAACTTACACCAGAGCCCAGGGGTCTTCACTCACAGAAAGCATTGTGGCCTTTTCTCATTCCTTCCTCTTACATTACTATCTTGCTTGGTGCTAGGTGTTACAACTGTGGAGGCCTGGACCATCACGCCAAGGAATGCAAACTGCCACCCCAGCCCAAGAAATGCCACTTCTGCCAGAGCATCAACCATATGGTAGCCTCGTGCCCACTGAAGGCTCAGCAAGCTCCCAGCTCCCAGGGAAAGCCAGCCTACTTTCGGGAGGAGGAAGAAGAGATCCACAGCCCTGCCATGCTCCCAGAGGCCCAGAATTGAGCCCAGTGGGCAGGGGCTCTTCTTCTGTGATCAGAAAGTTTTGAGGATCAGGCATCAATCCTGGCAGAATGGAGAAAGTGGGGACCGGGTGGGTAGGAGCAGCTGGCACTGCCATATATCTCAGGCTGGGGTCCACAGCATCACCCCCTCTTCCCTCCTGGTTGGGGGGGAAGGTGTGAGGCAAAGGAATTCCAATCGCATTCTATTCGAATGTACGTGAGGGCTTTGGGGGTTAACCCTCCCTGCATGCTTTATCTGTATCTCCACCTCCAAAATCTCCAGTTTGTAGCAGTGTTTTAAAGAAGGATGTGGAATATTTCCCATGTCAGAGTGAAAAGATGAAGAAGAGACCAGATTGGTAGACCCAACCCACTAGTCACTACATTCCATGGGAGGAAACCTCACAGGGGGAAGGCAGGGTTTTCACGTCTTGTCTCTTCACAACCCCCTCTTGGGATAGAATGCTGAGTACTTTCCTAAGCAGTGGGTTATGATGACAGGCAAAAGGGGCGGTTGAGGGAACAACTGAAGATCTGTTTCTAAGCTCACTCCCACCCCATTGTGGGTCAATACAATTTTATTTATTTGCTCCCTTGGGTGACCGTACCTTGGGTCCCACTTTCTCCAGGAAGCCAACTGCACTAGCTGTGTGCGAATGACGTATCTTGTGCATTTTAACTTTTTTTCGTAATATAAATATTCTGGTTTTGTATTTTTGTGTATTTTAATTGAAGGCCCTCATTCCTGCACTGTGTTCTCAGGTACGTGAGCAATCTCAGGGATAAGTCGGCAGCAGCTCCGGGTCTGCACGGCAGGAATGCTTTTTGTTGCTGTGTCACCAGAGAGAACAACTATTTGGAGTGTACAGCCTATTGAACTACCTCATTTTAGCCAATTAGAGCTGGCTTTTCTGCCATAGGGTCCTCTTGAAACCCCTCCATCTTCAACGTTTCATGAGAGACTAGGTTTTAACTGGATTGCCCCATGACTTGGTCTTCTAGTGAAAGACAAGAAATTGATCTGAATAGGAAAAGGTAGTACAGGCAGGTTGGGAGAGGCTGGGTCAGGTTAAAGGTGCAGAAAGGGGAAGCCAAGATCAGGCAGAGGTCATCTGTATGTGTGATAAAGAATTCCTGTTCCACACCTCTGATCCTAGGGCACAGGACTCACTTTCTATACCAGATCTAGCCTTCACCTCACTGGGCTGAGCCGACCATGCACAACAGGGTGTGTGTGTGTGTTTTATTAAATGTGAGTTGGTGAGGATAGGTTTTAAGAACAATGCCTCTGTACCCGTCTTGAGCTGCCCAGGGATGGATATATGAAGCAAGGACAAGATCCTTAACCTTTAACAGTTGTGGGTGTTTCGTCCTTGGGTTCCAGAGAGACAAGACTATGAGCTGTGGCTTCTTTGTGGTTCCCAGAGCCAGTGTCCTGCCCTGCTGCAGCAGTGATTAGATCATGGTAGGTAAAAGAGAAGGGGGGGTTTCGTTTACATGCTGTGATCACTGCACACCTACCTCATTGGGTTGTCATGGGGCAAATGCAATAGAACGCATTGGGTGACACGTGTCTGATCCTTGTCTCCCCAGGTGCTGCCCCCTCTAGTTCTCACATATGTCTGGGCTTCCTAGGACTTCACAAGTAGCTGATTTGGATTGCTAGGTGACCTAGTTTGTGTAAATATATGTGTTGGTCTTCTCCATGTTCTTTTAGGGTTTTATTGTTTACAAACTTCTTTTTATATTGAGAAAAATAGCCAAAGCATCTTTGACAAAAGGTTTTGCACCAGGCAAAAAGATCTGAAACATAAGCTTGGGGGCCTCTCTTCTTGAAGTCGGCGGGTGGGGGCGGGTGTCTTGAACCACACTTTCATTTGTGTTCCCCTTCCTCTATTTCAACCAACATCTTCTGTCCTACCTACCCTCTCCTCTTCCCACCTTTCTGCCCCACAAAATAGACCATATACCTATACATTTAATCTGTGGGGTGTCTGCAATTAAATGATTTGTGCAAAAATCCTGAAGACGCTAAGAATTCTCCACCCCTTGCTCCCAATCTCCTGAGCCATGTCCATTCCTTGGTGTGATTCATGACTGCTGTGTTTGGGTGGGTGAGGACCTAATTTAATTTCTTATCTAAGGTTAGAGGAGCAATGAGGGGGTCTTCGATTTAGAAGGTGGGGCTGGGAGACCACGAAAAGAAACATGAATGTATATCCGAGTCACTCAGGAACTTTTATGCAGGTGCAAGAAACTTATGTCAAAGTGGCCACAAGATTGTTGAATAGGAGACGGACGAATGTAACTCCCATGTTTACTGCTAGAAACCAAAGCTTTGTATGAAATCTTGAATTTATGGGGAGGGAGGGAGGGTGAAAAAGCGTGTACCCGTCTGTTCCTTTTCCTCACCCCTTCTCATTCCTGAACTGCAGGAGACAGCCCCTTGGGCTTTGGCGACCCCATCTGGGCAGTGTTTATTTGATGGCTGATTTTGCTGTGCCAGGTATTACCTTTCCCACTTGCTATCATTTTGTAACATGCTGACCCTTTTTTCCCTTCCCTTTCTTTTCCTTGGGAATATACAATGAATAAAGACATTGGTACTGAAACTGTCATGGTGCCTTCCTGCTGCCATTATCTCCACCTTCTTGGATTGGGATGCAGAAGTCATGAGGTGAACCACTGAGGTTCTGGTTCAGCCATTTTGTTAGAAAGGAATCTTGAAAGTTTAGTCTTTTTTTTTTAGCACCTCATTACCGTGGATTTTTGTTTCTAGTTAAGGCCTCTTGTCCTTTCCTTGGAAGCTTCCACATTCAAGAGGGGATTAAGGGCTTGGCATGCATAAGAATGGGGTTGCCTGTGCCACTGGCTGGGATGAAAGGATGGGGCCATGGCTTAGGCATGAGACCCTAATAATACCTTGTCCCTTGCTCCTCAAAGCCCTTTACAAATCTTAATTAATTAACCTGTAGCAACCCAGGGAGGCAAGTATAGGAAACTGGGGAAAGTGAGACCAGAGGAGATAAACTGGCTAGTTATAAACACATATTAAGAAGTTCCCCACCTTTCTTTTAAAAAAACTCTCTCTCCTCATGGGAAGGAGGGCTTACTTCACTGGAGGCACACCATTACACAAAGTACAAGAAAACTAACAGAACAAGGATAAGGAGATTCCCTAGTGGCTCAGCAGTAAAGAATTTTGCAAGATAGGAAACATGGGTTTGATCCCTGGGTCGGGAAGATCCCCTGGGAAGGAAATGGCGGCCCCCTATAGTATTCTTCCCTGGGAAAGATCGTGGACAGAGGATCCTGGCTGGCTACAGTCCATGGGGTTGCAAAGAGTCAGACACAAGTGAGTGACGAAATAAGTCTCATGTGACTCCAGGGACATCTTACCAAAAGTCAAAGCAGGCCATGGAAGATAAAAGCAGCAGACTACTATTGGACTTGAGAACATGGTTTTTCTGCAAAACTGAAGTAATCAGATAGGCAGCAGTTTAACTACCTAGATGCCAAGCAGGAAGGGTGGAAAAACTTAAAAGATTTCATGGGTGGGTTTATTTGATCCCTCATTTTGCTGTGCCAGGTATTACCTTTCCCACTTGCTATCATTTTGTAACATTCTGACCCTTTTTTCCCTTCCCTTTCTTTTCCTTGGGAATATACAATGAATAAAGACATTGGTACTGAAACTGTCATGGTGCCTTCCTGCTGCCATTATCTCCACCTTCTTGGATTGGGATGCAGAAGTCATGAGGTGAACCACTGAGGTTCTGGTTCAGCCATTTTGTTAGAAAGGAATCTTGAAAGTTTAGTCTTTTTTTTTTAGCACCTCATTACCGTGGATTTTTGTTTCTAGTTAAGGCCTCTTGTCCTTTCCTTGGAAGCTTCCACATTCAAGAGGGGATTAAGGGCTTGGCATGCATAAGAATGGGGTTGCCTGTGCCACTGGCTGGGATGAAAGGATGGGGCCATGGCTTAGGGCATGAGACCCTAATAATACCTTGTCCCTTGCTCCTCAAAGCCCTTTACAAATCTTAATTAATTAACCTGTAGCAACCCAGGGAGGCAAGTATAGGAAACTGGGGAAAGTGAGACCAGAGGAGATAAACTGGCTAGTTATAAACACATATTAAGAAGTTCCCCACCTTTCTTTTAAAAAAACTCTCTCTCCTCATGGGAAGGAGGGCTTACTTCACTGGAGGCACACCATTACACAAAGTACAAGAAAACTAACAGAACAAGGATAAGGAGATTCCCTAGTGGCTCAGCAGTAAAGAATTTTGCAAGATAGGAAACATGGGTTTGATCCCTGGGTCGGGAAGATCCCCTGGGAAGGAAATGGCGGCCCCCTATAGTATTCTTCCCTGGGAAAGATCGTGGACAGAGGATCCTGGCTGGCTACAGTCCATGGGGTTGCAAAGAGTCAGACACAAGTGAGTGACGAAATAAGTCTCATGTGACTCCAGGGACATCTTACCAAAAGTCAAAGCAGGCCATGGAAGATAAAAGCAGCAGACTACTATTGGACTTGAGAACATGGTTTTTCTGCAAAACTGAAGTAATCAGATAGGCAGCAGTTTAACTACCTAGATGCCAAGCAGGAAGGGTGGAAAAACTTAAAAGATTTCATGGGTGGGTTACTCATCTCTAGAGCATTTATTTGGTCGTTTCACTCTTAAAAATATCACTTTCATCAGAGTGGAAGACAAAGTAATGAATTGGGAGTTAGGGACTGCAGTGTCGCTCCCTTGCCTTGTTTCTTTAATGACACTGCAGTCCAAAGTCAGAAACAGAAACATCTTTGAAGATGGTAAAGGCTTTTTTTCCTCCTTTGTTTAATTTTGAGAGGCTAAACCCCCAGTTTCTTTTCTGAGTTAGTGCCTCGAATCCCTGCAACCCTGTTCTTTAAAGGTTTGGTACAGAACCAATACCCTTGATTTTTCTCTCAGGGTTAGTTGATGGCCTTATATTTTAGAAGCCATTCTTTTTGGCCATAACCGTTTTTTTTTGAGTTCTTTGGGCAGGTTGTGAGAATGCAAATCCTAAAATCTGTGTGCCTTAAGTCGGCACAAAATGTGTAACAGAGGAGGATGAGCCCAGCTCTTAGCAGGCAGCCATTGCAGTGTCTCGTTACTCTGTACCCTGTTACTAGGTAACAGGTCTTGCTCAGCTATTACTCTGGTGCCTCAGAGGGCCCTGCCCACAAGCAACCAACTGTCAGTGAGCAACCTTCAGGTGTCCTGCTCAGTTACTGGTAAGCACCGCAGTGGGTCCTACTCACTGGCAATGGTCAATAAGAGACTATTGGGAAGTGATTCAGTCAAGGGTCCTTGGTGTGGTGTCATCAGGTGGAGACTGAGGTAAGAGGCAGATTCAGGCCTTCTCCTGGAGGCCCTCCAGCTTTCCCAGCCTTAAACCAGCAGGTGAGCTGGAGGTTCCAGGAAATAGACTGGGGACTATGTCCTGCAAGGGCTCCAGAGCCCTCATTAAGGCCCTCCACTAGCCCCCATGTGACAGAGGATCCTGGCTGGCAAAGGGGAAAAAATTTACCCCTTTAAAGCAGGCCATGGAAGATGTTAAAAGCAGCAGACTACTATTGGACTTGAGAACATGGTTTTTCTGCAAAACTGAAGTAATCAGATAGGCAGCAGTTTAACTACCTAGATGCCAAGCAGGAAGGGTGGAAAAACTTAAAAGATTTCATGGGTGGGTTACTCATCTCTAGAGCATTTATTTGGTCGTTTCACTCTTAAAAATATCACTTTCATCAGAGTGGAAGACAAAGTAATGAATTGGGAGTTAGGGACTGCAGTGTCGCTCCCTTGCCTTGTTTCTTTAATGACACTGCAGTCCAAAGTCAGAAACAGAAACATCTTTGAAGATGGTAAAGGCTTTTTTTCCTCCTTTGTTTAATTTTGAGAGGCTAAACCCCCAGTTTCTTTTCTGAGTTAGTGCCTCGAATCCCTGCAACCCTGTTCTTTAAAGGTTTGGTACAGAACCAATACCCTTGATTTTTCTCTCAGGGTTAGTTGATGGCCTTATATTTTAGAAGCCATTCTTTTTGGCCATAACCGTTTTTTTTTGAGTTCTTTGGGCAGGTTGTGAGAATGCAAATCCTAAAATCTGTGTGCCTTAAGTCGGCACAAAATGTGTAACAGAGGAGGATGAGCCCAGCTCTTAGCAGGCAGCCATTGCAGTGTCTCGTTACTCTGTACCCTGTTACTAGGTAACAGGTCTTGCTCAGCTATTACTCTGGTGCCTCAGAGGGCCCTGCCCACAAGCAACCAACTGTCAGTGAGCAACCTTCAGGTGTCCTGCTCAGTTACTGGTAAGCACCGCAGTGGGTCCTACTCACTGGCAATGGTCAATAAGAGACTATTGGGAAGTGATTCAGTCAAGGGTCCTTGGTGTGGTGTCATCAGGTGGAGACTGAGGTAAGAGGCAGATTCAGGCCTTCTCCTGGAGGCCCTCCAGCTTTCCCAGCCTTAAACCAGCAGGTGAGCTGGAGGTTCCAGGAAATAGACTGGGGACTATGTCCTGCAAGGGCTCCAGAGCCCTCATTAAGGCCCTCCACTAGCCATGGTCCAGGCCTTGAGGAATGGTCAGTCACTGCCTCATCTTGGTCACAGCAGTGGCCATCTGTGTGAGTTGCAGTCGAGGAGACAGAAGGCCGGTTGGGTTGGATGCCTGGCTCCCTCAGGGATGACAGCTGGGTAGGATGTGGGAACCTGGCCCTGAAGGAGCTGCCCACTGAGATCAGCCTCTTATTAGCCAGGACTAGGACCTTGGAGGGTGAAAGTCATGCCTTGGGACTTTGCCCTTTCTGGTCAGGACAGAGACTAACATTCATCCAGTAGAGATTTGTTACCTGACCATGACCGGACCTCAGGAAAAAAGATCTGACACTATGAAGTCGGCAAAAACTAATCACGCCCATCCTTCACCTTTCGCTTTTATTTATTATTTAAAAAAAAATTTTTTTTAAATTAAAGTTTATTTATTTATTTATTTTTGGTGTGTGTGTCGCGGGGGCGGGTTGGGGAGGGAGGGAGGGAAGCCGGTGGGCCATTTCTATTGGTCTTTTCATTTATCTATTTTCATCCATCTTTGTTCTTTGGCTCCTGTGGGCCTCCCATCGCGGTGGCCTCTGTTGTCGCAGAGCGCCGGCTCTGGGCGCATGCGCTCCAGAGCGCCGGCTCGGTAATTGGACACATAGGTCCAGCAGCTCCGCAGCACGTGGGATCTTCCCAGGCCAGAGATCGAACTGGCGCCCCTTGCACTGCAAGGCGGTGTCCTTACCCACTGGACCACCAGGGAAGCCCCCACCTTTTGCTTTTAAAGGAGCTTGCTGAAAAATTTCAGTAACTGGAATCCTTTGGGCATGAGCCACCCATCTCTTTGCATGCATCTGTAATAAACCTTTCTCTGTTTCAGACTCTAATGTTTAGTATTGATGGGCCTGACTGCGTGTTGGGCACACAAACTTGCAATATCAGTAACAATGAATTGATGTTGAGTGCCTTGTGAGATTAACTGGAGCTAGGAAATTCGCAAACGATTAAATTCATCAAATAAGACAAAATTGTATAAAAACAGTATTTTTAAGACTTGTATCAGACCTCTAAAGCCAGTTCTGCGGTCTTATGGCTAGCAGAAGCCGCTTTACCCTTTTTCTCAGCAGTCCTCAACTACCACTAGTGGTGGCGAAGTCCTTGCCTTTCTCAGGTGCATGGTGCATGGTGCATGTCAGGTCTCCTCAGTCGCGTCCAACTCTGCGACTGTAGCCCGCCAGGCTCCTCTGTCCATGGAATTCTTCAGCAAGAATACTGGAGTGGGTTGCCATGCCCTCCTCCAGGGAATCGTCTCAACCCAGGGTCTGAAACCGTGTCTCCTGAGACTCCTGCATTGTAGGAGAATTGGGGAAATCCCGCATGTCTCAGGTGGAGCTCCCCTAATTCCTGTCCTGTATCCTAGTCTGTCTGAAGATCTGCACAGTCATCGGTTCTCCCACGTTGTCTGGACACCGCCTTCCCCAGGCAGGTTCCCAACGCTTGGCCTATAGCCCAGTCGCACGCCTAACTCTGTCTCAAAAGCCCGGCCCTCTCCATCGCCCCGCCCCAGGAGTGCGGACGGCCAGGAACGCACGCCCTTCCGCGGCTCTTCCGAGCGCGCAGGCGCAGGCGCAAGCTGGGCTCCGCCCACTAGCTGACGGGAGAGGCGTGTCCCAGCGCCCAGCGATGACGTGTTCTTCTAGCGCCATGTCGTGAGGAAGTGTCGGTCCACTGGAGCTGCTGGGAGGCACCGGCGGAGCTTGTCAAGGTGCTGGATCCGGGGGTGTGGACTGGAGAAGAGAGATGACTGGGCAAGGGGCAGCCGTGGGACAGACAAAGGGAACAGTGGAAGAGACGAGTGAGAAAGTGAATAACTGGGAAGTCTCTAGGATAGGAGCTAACGGGTGCAACAACTGAAGGAGTTGGTGACCCTGAGCACTCAAAGTCGGAAACTGCCTGGGGAAGATGGAGAAGGAAAAAGAGGGAAGGATCAGGATGTAGGTAGTACAGTGTGACAGGAAGGAGACTTATTCATAGATGTTCGGAAACTGGCATTGCAGATACTGGGGAAAGGAGGGCTGTCAGCAAGCTCCACCAAGCGCATAAGGAAGGCAATGGGGAAAAGCTTAGGCCTGCCTTTGAATTCTAATGCTGGCTGCTCTAAATTGGCTAGCAGAAGCCGCTTTACCCTTTTTCTCAGCAGTCCTCAACTACCACTAGTGGTGGCGAAGTCCTTGCCTTTCTCAGGTGCATGGTGCATGGTGCATGTCAGGTCTCCTCAGTCGCGTCCAACTCTGCGACTGTAGCCCGCCAGGCTCCTCTGTCCATGGAATTCTTCAGCAAGAATACTGGAGTGGGTTGCCATGCCCTCCTCCAGGGAATCGTCTCAACCCAGGGTCTGAAACCGTGTCTCCTGAGACTCCTGCATTGTAGGAGAATTGGGGAAATCCCGCATGTCTCAGGTGGAGCTCCCCTAATTCCTGTCCTGTATCCTAGTCTGTCTGAAGATCTGCACAGTCATCGGTTCTCCCACGTTGTCTGGACACCGCCTTCCCCAGGCAGGTTCCCAACGCTTGGCCTATAGCCCAGTCGCACGCCTAACTCTGTCTCAAAAGCCCGGCCCTCTCCATCGCCCCGCCCCAGGAGTGCGGACGGCCAGGAACGCACGCCCTTCCGCGGCTCTTCCGAGCGCGCAGGCGCAGGCGCAAGCTAGGGCTCCGCCCACTAGCTGACGGGAGAGGCGTGTCCCAGCGCCCAGCGATGACGTGTTCTTCTAGCGCCATGTCGTGAGGAAGTGTCGGTCCACTGGAGCTGCTGGGAGGCACCGGCGGAGCTTGTCAAGGTGCTGGATCCGGGGGTGTGGACTGGAGAAGAGAGATGACTGGGCAAGGGGCAGCCGTGGGACAGACAAAGGGAACAGTGGAAGAGACGAGTGAGAAAGTGAATAACTGGGAAGTCTCTAGGATAGGAGCTAACGGGTGCAACAACTGAAGGAGTTGGTGACCCTGAGCACTCAAAGTCGGAAACTGCCTGGGGAAGATGGAGAAGGAAAAAGAGGGAAGGATCAGGATGTAGGTAGTACAGTGTGACAGGAAGGAGACTTATTCATAGATGTTCGGAAACTGGCATTGCAGATACTGGGGAAAGGAGGGCTGTCAGCAAGCTCCACCAAGCGCATAGAGCCAAGGAAAGGTCTCTGCTTTAAGTCTGGGTGGCGAAAGACTAGACGCTTAGGCCGGTGCCTTTGAATTCTAATGCTGGCTGCTCTCTACCGTTTTGGTGAATCCCTGCAAGGCAACCATAGTTGTTTGCCGGCGTGGTGATTTCTAATTTTCTTTCTTGTTTAGACAACATTACCGGGTTGGTGTCTAATTGTTCTGTGCTGCTTCTGCCCGGGGCAAGAACTATGTCATGGATCAAAGAAGGAGAGCTGTCATTTTGGGAGCGGTTCTGTGCCAACATCATAAAGGTGAGCAGTGACCCCAGCACCAGTTGGTCTTTTGATTTGTTGGGTAATCTTATATCAAAATCTGTTATTAAAATTGAGTCATCCATGACGTTTGTGAACTTGAAATAGAGTTTAGTGGTATTAAAGGCTCTTAGAATTGCAAGCCTACGTTTCTAGTAAATTATTGCTGTAACTCTCATATTTTCAGGAAATATAGGATCTCCCAGTATCACTCGACAGCACAGGCTGTTAGATCTTCCTGAAATTTGTTTCCCTAGAACCTTTGATCCATTATTCCTAGTACTGTCCTCTGGGTTTAGATAAAATAACTAATCTTTCTTTGATATGATGGTAAAGCATAATGGTTTGGGATCTGGAGGCAGACGAATATGAATTAAAGCCCTACTCTGTCATGCACTAACCATATGATTTTATATGGTGGTTTGAGGATTAGATGAAACTACATAGAAAGCATTCAGCACCGTGTCTAGCTTTTTAAAAATTGTTTTTATTTATTTGGCTGCAGTTGGTCTTAGTTGCCACATATGGGATCTAGTTCCCTGACTAGGGATTGAACCCAAGCAGTCTGCATTGGGGAGCTCAGAATCTTAACCTCTGGACCACCAGGGAAGTCCCTCCCCAACAGTTTTCAGTTACTGTTTTTTTTTTTAAAGATTTATTTATTTATTTATTTTGGGCGGGGGTCGGGTTGAGGAGGGAGGGGAGCGGGCGGGCCACTTCTATTGGTCTTTCATTTATCCATTTTCATCCGTCTTTGTTCTTTGGCTCCTGTGAGCCTCCCATCGCGGTGGCGTCTGTCGCTGCAGAGCTCCGGCTGTGGGCGCATGCGCTCCAGAGCTCCGGCTCGGTGATTGGACACATTGGTCCAGCAGCTCCGCGGCACGTGGGATCTTCCCAGGCCAGGGATCGAACCGGTGCCCCTTGCACTGCAAGGCGATGTCCTTACCCACTGGACCACCAGGGGAAGCCCCAAACCGCATATCTTTATTGGAATTTTTTAGAGCGGGGGGGTGGGGTGGTGGGGGGGGCGGGGGGGGCACTATATGTGGGAGACAAAAATAGAAAATGTTGGAGAGGTGCAGGCGAAGCTGTCTATGAAGAAACTCTCCAGTGAGGGAAAATAGTTTAATGAAGGGTGAATTTTTGCTATAATAGACAAGGTAAGGCTCCTCTAAGCCAGATAAGAAGTTTTGTTTGCCTCCCAAATACCTTTCTGGTTAGTTTTGAAGTGGCTTCTGACATTTGAATTTTTATAACAGTCTTGATTGGCTTGTGAAATAAGATCCAACAATTTGAGGCCCCTATTCCTGTAGAAGTGGGAAGTGGATGCCTTTTTTTTTTTTTAACTTTTATTTATTTATTTTTGGCTGTGCTGGGTCTTTGTTGATGTGTGGGTTTAGCTGCTCTGCGGTATGTGGGATCTTCCCAGATCAGGGCTCGAACCTGTGTCTCTTGCATTGGCAGACTGGTTCTTATCCACTGAGCCACAAGGGAAGCCCAGATGCCTGTTTTTTGAGGAGAATTCCCTCTACATTTGACTGTCCTTCCTATGTCTTCCATTTGAAAGTTTATGAAACCAAGGTGGTGGTTAAGGGCATATGGTTAAGAGATGAACTCTGAAAGCGCATAGACCTCAGTGTGAATCCCCATTTTGTCTCTTGGTGATGTGACTTGTGCAGGTCACTTGACTTCTCTGAGCCTCAGTTTTTTCACATGTAGAATGCAGGTAATACTGTTTATTTCATAAGGTGAAGTATAATAAAACCTAGCATACTGCTTAGTATGCAGTAAGTGCTCAATAAACATATAAATAAAAATAAATAAAAGTGCTTAATGCCTATGTATTGAGCTGGAAGTGCAGAATACCCAATTCCCTTCCTCAGGGCTTTTATCATGTAACTCAAGCCTACCAGCTTGGCATATTGTCTCCTTTTATCTCTGAGGAGTATGTAATGTGTTCATTTGTCTTTCTTCACAGGCAGGCCCCATGCCCAAACACGTTGCATTTATAATGGATGGGAACCGTCGCTATGCCAAGAAGTGCCAAGTGGAGCGGCAGGAGGGCCACTCACAGGGCTTCAACAAACTGGCTGAGGTGCGTGTGGTTGGCAGAAGCAAAGATGAACGGTGTGGGGGGAGTTGGATTGTAGCTAGACAACCAAGCCGTGAGTTTGCCATGGTTTGAGAGTGTTTTCATAGCTGTTTGCTTGCTTGCTTGCTTGCTTGCTAGCTAGCTATTGGTCTCATATCAACATTACCAAAAAGTTGTCATCTAGTGAATCATCACAAACTTAATTAGAGATAAGACCAAAATTGTCTCCTCTTACCACTTTAATCAACAATGTGTATTTTCCTGTACCTCATCCCAATTGCTGTAGTATGTTCAACATGACTTAACATCTATAAAATTGTATCTACAGCTTTTTAAAAATATTTACTTATTTTTAATGAAGGATAATTGATTTACAGCATTGCGTTGGTTTCTGCCATACGTTAAATGAGTTAGCCATGGGTATGCATATGTCCCCTCCCTCATAAACCTCCCTCCCACCTCCTACCCCTTTCCATCTCTCTAGGTTGGTATAGAGGGTGTGGGTTCCCTGAGTCATTCAGCACATTTCTGCTGGCTGTTTTCCATACAGTGGTGTATATGCTTCACTGCAGCTCTCTCCATTCATCCCACCTGCTCCTCCCCGCGACTGACCCATGTTCATAAGTCTGCTCTCTATGTCTGTGTCTCCATTGCTGCCTTGCAAATAGGTTCATCAGTACCATCTTTCTAGATTTCATTATATGTGTTAATATATGATACTTGTTTTTCTCTTTCTGACTTACTTGACTCTGTGTAATAGGCTCTAGGTTCATCAGCCTCATCAGAATGGACTAAAATGCATTCCTTTTTATGGCTGAGTAGTATTCTGTTGTATTTATGTACCACAGCTTCTTTATCCATTCCTGTTGATGGACATCTAGATTGCTTCCACATCCTAGCTATTGTAAATAGTGCCGCAGTGAACACTGGGGTACATGTGTCTTTCTCAATTATGATTTCCTCATTGTATGTGCCTAGTAATGGTATTGCTAGGTTGTATGATAGTTTTATTCCTAGTTTTTAAAGGAATCTCCATACTGTCTTCCATAGTGGCTGTATCAGTTTACATTCCAACCAAGAGGGTTACTTTTTCTCCATTCCCTCTCCAGCACTTGTTGTTTGTGGATTTTTTGATGATGGCCCTTCTGACTAGTGTGAGGTGATATTGTCGTTTTGGTTCACATTTCCCTAATAATGAGCGATGTTGGCCGTCTTTTCATGTATTTATTAGCCATCTGTATATCTTCTTTGGAGAAATGTCTGTTTAGGTCTTTTGCCCACTTTTTGATTGGGTTGTTTGTTTTTCTGGTGTTGAGTTGTATGAACTGCTTGTATATTTTGGAAATTAATCCTTTGTTGGTTATTTCATTTACTATTATTTTCTCCCATTCTGAGGTTGTCTTTTCACTTTGTTTATAGTTTCCTTGGCTGCGCAAAAGCTAGCAAATTTAATTATGTCCCACTTGTTTATTTGTATTGCCATTATTTTAGGAGGTGGGTCATAGAGGGTCTTGCTGTGATTTATGTCATACAGTGTTCTGCTTATGTTTTCCTCTAGGAGTTTTATAGTTTCTGGTCTTATATTTAGGTCTTTAATCCATTTTGAATTTATCCTTTTACATGTAGTTGTCCAGTTCTCCCAGCAGCAGTTACTGAAGAGACTGTCTTTTCCCCCATTGTATATTCTTGCCTCCTTTGTCAAAGATAAGGTGCCTATAGGTGCATGGGTTTATCCCTGGACTTTCCATCCTGTTCCATTGGTCTATATTTTATCTATAGCTTTGATAACCTTATTTTTTCTTGACATTTGGGCAAATATTTTTCTAGGTTGATATACAGCCTTTCTACCTGTATGTTTTAATGACTGTGGAACATTTTATCCTGAGTAGTATTCTGTTGTATTTATGTACCACAGCTTCTTTATCCATTCCTGTTGATGGACATCTAGATTGCTTCCACATCCTAGCTATTGTAAATAGTGCCGCAGTGAACACTGGGGTACATGTGTCTTTCTCAATTATGATTTCCTCATTGTATGTGCCTAGTAATGGTATTGCTAGGTTGTATGATAGTTTTATTCCTAGTTTTTAAAGGAATCTCCATACTGTCTTCCATAGTGGCTGTATCAGTTTACATTCCAACCAAGAGGGTTACTTTTTCTCCATTCCCTCTCCAGCACTTGTTGTTTGTGGATTTTTTGATGATGGCCCTTCTGACTAGTGTGAGGTGATATTGTCGTTTTGGTTCACATTTCCCTAATAATGAGCGATGTTGGCCGTCTTTTCATGTATTTATTAGCCATCTGTATATCTTCTTTGGAGAAATGTCTGTTTAGGTCTTTTGCCCACTTTTTGATTGGGTTGTTTGTTTTTCTGGTGTTGAGTTGTATGAACTGCTTGTATATTTTGGAAATTAATCCTTTGTTGGTTATTTCATTTACTATTATTTTCTCCCATTCTGAGGTTGTCTTTTCACTTTGTTTATAGTTTCCTTGGCTGCGCAAAAGCTAGCAAATTTAATTATGTCCCACTTGTTTATTTGTATTGCCATTATTTTAGGAGGTGGGTCATAGAGGGTCTTGCTGTGATTTATGTCATACAGTGTTCTGCTTATGTTTTCCTCTAGGAGTTTTATAGTTTCTGGTCTTATATTTAGGTCTTTAATCCATTTTGAATTTATCCTTTTACATGTAGTTGTCCAGTTCTCCCAGCAGCAGTTACTGAAGAGACTGTCTTTTCCCCCATTGTATATTCTTGCCTCCTTTGTCAAAGATAAGGTGCCTATAGGTGCATGGGTTTATCCCTGGACTTTCCATCCTGTTCCATTGGTCTATATTTTATCTATAGCTTTGATAACCTTATTTTTTCTTGACATTTGGGCAAATATTTTTCTAGGTTGATATACAGCCTTTCTACCTGTATGTTTTAATGACTGTGGAACATTTTATCCTGAGGATCTGATATAGTTTGTTTAGCTCTTCTGCTGTTATTGGACATTAGAGATGGTACTGGGCTTCCCTAGTGGCTCTGACAGTAAAGAATCCACCTGGGGGCTCTTTCCTCATGGTCCAGTGGCTAAGACTCCATGTTTCCAATGCAGAAGGCCCAGGTTTGATCCCTGGTCAGGGACATAGATCCCATATACCATAACTAAAGATCTGACATGCCACAACTGAGACCCAGCACAGCCAAATAAATAAATATTAAAAAAAAAAAAGAAAAGAAACCACTTCTGCAGGAGACCCGGGTTGGATCCCTGGGTTGGGAAGATCCCCTGGAGAAGGGAATGGCCACCCACTCCATGGCCTGGAGTATTCCATGAACAGAGGAGCCTGGCGGGCTATAGTCCATGGTGTCGCAAAGAGTTGGACACAGCTGGGCGACTAACTTTCACTTTTCACTTTCATGAATGGTACTAGTTTAGAGTAAATTCTTAGAAGTGACATTTCCAGATCAAAAGTAGGGGGTAACTACCCATTCTTAGGTTGAGGTGTTTTTCAGGACACAAGCCTGTAAGGGCTTAACCTAGGAACAGTGCCAGACATCCAAGCAAAGGTCATCGTCATTTTATGGTTTTAATGCCTATTACAAATTAGGAAACATTAAATTTAATAATAACAGTGGTCTGTGCCAATCTTTGTGAAACTAGCCCAGCTTTCTGGCACAAGAACACAGCCTGAAGCCAGGGGAGTGATATTTTTTGCCTTGAGTGAATGGTTGTGAAATTCTCTCCAGCACTGTGGAGGTTTTCAGGTTGTTGACTTCTGTTTCTCTTTCATGACTAGAGGCGGTTCTGGCCTAGTGCTTAGGAGCTAAAGCTCTGTAGTCACTCAGAATTCATTGGCGCCCCTGCTCTGCCACTTCCTGGCTCTGTGACCTGCTTCAAGTCACATAGCTTCCCTGTGCCTCAGTTCCTTCATCTGTAAAATGGGGAGATTACATAGGGATTAAATAAGACAGCACAATGAAAAGCATGAGGCACAAAACCTGGCATAAAGGAAGCTGGCAAAAATTGAAGCTGCTTTTATTAGCATCTATATTGACTGAGGTCAATGGTGAATTCTGACCCAGATGTACCCACTAAATTGGCTGCCTACTCAGGTCTTCAGGACCCAAGCCAGTTTAGGTGTCCAGCTTGCCCTGCTATTCTTCCTCAGGTGGCCCTGAATGTGTTTCTGTGTCAGATAATGAATTAGAAAGATGACTCTTCAGCTTTATTTCTTCAGTTCTGTTTGAATTCTCTTTCTTGCCTTTAACCTCTAGGCTCCTTATCTCAACACTGCTGTTCTCAGCTCCCTTTTGTTTTCCCTATCCAGGCGACCACTATTCAGATTTCTGTCACTCTAGATGAGGTGTTGCTGTTCTAGAACCTCATAGAAGGGATTCATACAGTGGAGCTGTGGCCTTGTGACACAGTTCTTCAACTTTCTGAGCCTAAGTTTTACTGTCTGTACGGTAGGCATAAAAACAGTAATGCCTTTCTCAAAGGGTTGCTTGAAGGATCCAGTGAACTACTGTGTATGAAAATCCTTCAGACTTAAATGCGACACAGCTGTGCGGTTGTTGCTTTTATTCTTATGACTGCTCAGGCTCTCAGTCTTCTGGAGTAATGATGCTGTAACAATCCCTGTGTTTTTATGTACCTTTAGCCACCTTTGTGAGGGATGAATTGTGATGCCGTTTTACAGATAAGGAGATTTAGGCCCGAGAGGTGATCTATGGCGTATATGATATGCCTACAGTCACATCGCAGCTGTCTGATGGGAGGCAGGACCTAGGACATAGATCTCTAGTCTCTCAGTGAGGAGTTCTTTCCAGTAAATCACAGGAGCGTCAGCATAGTGATTCTCCTTAACTCTGCATTTTTCAGTCTCTCAAGGGGTGGCTTTCTGCTACTTTGGTTTATTATTCTGAGAGAAGCATTGGTATTATCCTAGCTTTACTCAGTGTGGGGAGGAGAAAACTCTGCCTCCCATTCCAGCCCTGCATCGGGGCTGAGGCATGTCCAGTTTCCCTTCCTGCTCTTCCTTGTGCCCTAGCTCCTTGTCTTCTCCCCCTCAGACTCTGCGTTGGTGTTTGAACCTGGGCATCCTGGAAGTGACGGTCTATGCATTCAGCATTGAAAACTTCAAACGCTCCAAGAGTGAAGTAGACGGGCTTATGGATCTGGCCCGGGAGAAGTTCAGCCGCTTGATGGAAGAACAGTAAGATGCTGTCAGAGGCGAGCGTGTGTCCTTCACCACCTCCAGCCTGATCCTAACCCTCAGCTCTCTTTTCTGAGGCTAGTTAAGGAACTCTAAATCTTTCTGCTTTAGTAAGACTTCTTCAGTGGCAAATATGACAAGCGAGTTTTTCTGTTTTTTAAAGGAAACATTTATTTAAGGCTACAGAGGTATTTCACAGAATTCAAGAACAAATTAGTCAGCCTCAGGCAAAACTGAAGTCAGGAATCAAAATCCATTAGACAACACCTCCTTGGACATTCCCTTCCTTTGCTTCTCACACTAGCTGTGTCTGCTTCAAGAGAACAGCCCAGAATGAACTGAAACCCTAAGTGGCCACCTTAGGTCAGCTTTCTATCCCAGGACCAGTAAATTGTGACCAGGGGAGTAGAGTGAGAGAAACTTTGAAAAAGTTGTTTTTGTTGATGCAGTCATCCCTAAAAAGTGGCTAGACTTCCCTGTATATCCCCTTGAAAGGGACTGGATGATGCACAGAAGATCCGGTTGGGGATGAGTCAGTTCTATTCTTAGCTGTCACTGTGCTTAAGCTTCCCTTAGGGGAGCAAAGCCAGAATGAGGCAAAGTGAAGTTTGGTGGAAATTATTTGCTTCAAAGTTGGTGCCCTCTCCAGCCAGGAGTACCCCCAAGTCTTCATGACAGCCATTCTCTGCCCAGCAGCTCCTCCTCACTCCAGGACCAGGAAGATGAGAGACAGAGAGCTTAGAGCTCTAGCAGAGCCGGGCCTAGGACAGTTCTGTCATTTCTGTCCCTGTGTGGATCTTGGTGAGGGGAGCCGTGCCGAGGCTTCTCTCTGTCCATGCTAAGATGGTGAGACTCTGGGCCACAGACATTACTGCCTCCTTTGCGGCTCCGAAGTCACATCCAAGGGACTGGGGATGGAGGTGATGGGAACACATTCCAGGTGTTCAGATTCTTCTGTATTTCATGCTGATCTTACCTTTTTAAAGTGCTTATACTGTGTGTCAGGCCCTGAGCCTAACATGCATTCTCATTTCATATTCACATTATCCTATGAGAGAGATGATATTATACCAGTGGTAGAGAGGAGGAAAGTAAAAATTGGAGAAGTTTAGGCATATATCCTGGGTCACGCAACTATCAGACAGACAGCCAAAACAGACAGGATCTTTCTGACTCTGGAGCTCAGCTGTTATCTGCTATATTGTACTCTAAGAGAAAGGAGGTAGTCTTAGAGTTCTTAAAAGTTCATGGCAAGAGAGGTGTTCCTGAGGTTGTTCTAATCAGTCAGTAGTAGAGAAAATGGTCGTAGGTTATGAAGCCCTGGACAGAGCATAAGAAACTTGAGTGGTGAATTTCCTATAGTGTGCCACAGAACCCCAGCATTGTGAGGGGCAGGCATGCAAAGACCCAGAGGAAACAAGGTATATGGTACTTTTTGTGTTTATCTCTTTTATATATTGGTCTTCTGTTTAAGATTTGATTCGAAGAAAGAGTTGTTTGGCTAAAAAAAGTTTGGAAAACCACTAACCTACTTTGGTTTCATCAGTTGGGAACTAGCCCTGGTGAAGAGCAGAGAAAGGTTTGCCCCTGGTCTTAAGCTTCCTTAAAGGGGAGCCAAGGGCCAGAAGGGGGAGGCATTCTATTCTTAGCTGTCACTGTGCTTAAGCTTCCTTAGGGAGCAAAGCCAGAATGAGGCAAAGTGAAGTTTGGTGGAAATTATTTGCTTCAAAGTTGGTGCCCTCTCCAGCCAGGAGTACCCCCAAGTCTTCATGACAGCCATTCTCTGCCCAGCAGCTCCTCCTCACTCCAGGACCAGGAAGATGAGAGACAGAGAGCTTAGAGCTCTAGCAGAGCCGGGCCTAGGACAGTTCTGTCATTTCTGTCCCTGTGTGGATCTTGGTGAGGGGAGCCGTGCCGAGGCTTCTCTCTGTCCATGCTAAGATGGTGAGACTCTGGGCCACAGACATTACTGCCTCCTTTGCGGCTCAAGTCACATCCAAGGGACTGGGGATGGAGGTGATGGGAACACATTCCAGGTGTTCAGATTCTTCTGTATTTCATGCTGATCTTACCTTTTTAAAGTGCTTATACTGTGTGTCAGGCCCTGAGCCTAACATGCATTCTCATTTCATATTCACATTATCCTATGAGAGAGATGATATTATACCAGTGGTAGAGAGGAGGAAAGTAAAAATTGGAGAAGTTTAGGCATATATCCTGGGTCACGCAACTATCAGACAGACAGCCAAAACAGACAGGATCTTTCTGACTCTGGAGCTCAGCTGTTATCTGCTATATTGTACTCTAAGAGAAAGGAGGTAGTCTTAGAGTTCTTAAAAGTTCATGGCAAGAGAGGTGTTCCTGAGGTTGTTCTAATCAGTCAGTAGTAGAGAAAATGGTCGTAGGTTATGAAGCCCTGGACAGAGCATAAGAAACTTGAGTGGTGAATTTCCTATAGTGTGCCACAGAACCCCAGCATTGTGAGGGGCAGGCATGCAAAGACCCAGAGGAAACAAGGTATATGGTACTTTTTGTGTTTATCTCTTTTATATATTGGTCTTCTGTTTAAGATTTGATTCGAAGAAAGAGTTGTTTGGCTAAAAGAAGTTTGGAAAACCACTAACCTACTTTGGTTTCATCAGTTGGGAACTAGCCCTGGTGAAGAGCAGAGAAAGGTTTGCCCCTGGTCACACTGCAGGCTAGTGGGAGACCCAGATCTGGCTTCTCAGCTTTTACAGCTCCTTCTCTGTAGACCTCCCTTCTGGTCACGTGCCTGGTGTCTGGGAATAGCATTTTCACGGTATGGCTGGGATGGTTAGCAGCCCCAGTTTACAAGGTAAGAGACCTGGAGGGGCTAAGCGGGTATGCGAGGTCAAGTGGTAAGCAGTGGTGGCACCAGGACTTGAATCTAGGTATTTGTCTTTTTTGGCTGCGCTCCACACCCTGTGGGATCTTAGTTTCCTGACCAGAGACTGAACCCAAATCCCCTGCGGTGGAAGCAGAGTGTCCAAGAGAACAAGGCGCTGTTCAAGGCATTTCCAAATCTAGGTATTCTTAGTCAAATAATGCCTTGATTTGAGTATACATTTGTCTACTCACACTCCAATGAGTTCTCAAAAGTAGGTGATAAGACCTTGTTCACTCTTGAAGAAATGTGGTTGAGGGTTAAGGGTGGATAGGTTGTAGGTACAGCCTTCATCTCTGGATCAGGGTTCTGCAGGACCCGCCAGATACCCTCATCCTCAGCGTGCTTCTTATTACGAAGCTCCCATTTTCCAGACATTAGCCATTCAGTTTCTCCATAGCATTCCCAAGTTCGAGAAGCTGGCATGGGAACAGTGAGTTCAGGCTCACTGTGCAGTCTGGGAGTTAACTAACTATGTGAAGGCAGTATCATGTCGGGATTAAAAAGACAGGCCCTGGAACCAGACTGCCTTGATTCAATAATCTGACTTTCTACTCACCTGCTGTCTGATCTTAAACAAACTAACCTCCCTGGGCCTCAGTTTCTTCATCTGTAACAGGGGAATGATCATAGTGTCTGCCTTGAAGGTAGACGTAAGGACGGAGTGCATGTAAAAGACTTGGACCAATGTCTGGCACGTAGTAAACATATAATTAATGTTCGATGTTGTTATTCTTATATTTCACGGGAAGATGCAAAAGTAATCAGTAATACAACTCTTGCCCTTGAGCTTGTTCGCCTGGGACAGATTGCATAGAATACATGTAATGTGACTTGCCAGCAAGGACACATGAGGCGATACTATATGTGGTCAGGAGGTTTGGGTTTTCAAATCAGACAGGCCTGGGTTTCGGTCCTGACATGGGCCCCTGATGGTTGTTTGACCTTGGGCAATCCCTATCTGAGCCTCAGTTTCCCGCTGTAGTTCAGGGAATATAGTAAGCTCCTTTCACAGTTGTTGGGAGCACACAATGAAATAATACCCGAAGAACGGTGCCTGACACACAGGAAAGCACTCAGACTGGTAACTGAGTATCATCTAAGCACCTGCTCTCTGGCTCAATCCCAACTCCCAAACCTGCCTCCTTTCCCTTCTAATCAGGGAGAAACTGCAGAAGCATGGGGTGTGCATCCGGGTCCTGGGTGATCTGCATTTGTTGCCCTTGGATCTCCAGGAGCTGGTTGCAGAGGCTGTGCAGGCCACCAAGAACTACAACAAGTAAGTGCAGATCATCCCTGAGGGGCCTCTATCAATCTTGGACTCCCTCTAACTTGAGGGAGACCTTCTGGGCCTTCCTTGACCTTCCTTTGGCACAAGAGGCAATAAAGAGTTGCTTTTGGATGCTTACAGACTTCTTTCTCCATCTATACGGCAGACAGCAATGGTTCTACACTATGTTGTTATATGTGTGTATGTTCACACATGTAGCTTCTTATTTTCCTGCTTCATGTGCCCTGCTCCATTCTATATATGTGTGTATATGTATGTGTGTATAGATATATATATATATAGATATATCTAAGTATATAATATTTATTTGTGTGTGCATATATAGAGAGACATAGTTATATACATATAATGTATATATATGGGAGATCCCCTGGAGGAGGTCACGGCAACCCACTCCAGTATTTTTGTTGCCTGGAGAGTCCCATGGACAGAAAAACCTGGTGGGCTACAGTCCATAGGGTCTCAAAGAGTTGGACACAACTGAAGCGACTGAACATACATGCAATATATACACATATATATATGCATATTTAAATATATATGTTTGTGTGTTTGTCTTTTATTTTTTCATTTTGGCCTCTTTTATTGGCTTTTTATTTATTTATTTTCATCCATCTTTATTCTTTGGTCTGTGTAGGCCTTCCATCGCAGTGGCCTCTCTTGTTGCAGAGCACTGGCTCTGGGTGCATGCGCTCCAGAGCGCTGGCTCTTAATTGGACACACCGGTCCAATTACTCTGTGGCACATGGGATCTTCCTGGGCCAGGGATCCAACCGGTGCCCCTTGCACTGCAAGGTGGACTCTCTACCCATTGGACCACCAGGGAAGCCCTGTGTCTATTTTTTAATTGACAGAGGATGGGGTGGGAGTGCAGCAGGCATTATCCCTGTCTCTGAAGACAGATCCCTCAAGAAATTCTTTTTCTGTCCCATTGTTTTACCCAATAGGTGGGATGACCTGGAGAGAGCATATAGATGCAGAAAGGAACAGAGTTTAATAACCCAAACTTCATTATGTGTGGCTTTGCAGTGTAATATGTATTTGGCAGTGAATTTGTTTCACATCAGGTTTCCTTCCTGTTCTTTGCTTGTTCTAATATCACAATGAATTCATATCCTCTGAAAGCTGGGTACTACCAGAAGGGAAGAAGATTAAGTGAATAATAAGGATCAGTTAGTATTTTTCTTAGTACAAAACGAATCTGGTTTTTCCCAAGAAAAATGGAAAAACTCAAAAAAGTTAATCATCTCGCAACTCAGAAGTATTTATTTCTGGTTTATGGTTAACATTGATGTGTGTATGTGTTCTACCACAGAAGGGGTGCTGTATCGTTAGTGACTCCACTCCTTAGTCCCTGTCCCTCATGGGTAAACTATTCTGTTCTTCCCTTCCCAGATGTTTCCTGAATATCTGTTTTGCTTACACATCCCGTCATGAGATCAGCAATGCTGTGAGAGAGATGGCCTGGGGAGTGGAACAAGGCCTGCTGGAGCCCAGGTACCCAGAGGCGTTTGGCGTGGTAACTGATACACCAAACCATAGAATCCCTCCTAAGTCGAGTATGTGGACCAGAAGTCAGATCAGGAATGTATGTGGAAAGATTCACATGAGGGGGATTCTTCACACTTAGAGCTTCAAAATGACTTTTCTATAGCCTGCTTTAGAATTTCTCTGTATTCACCACGTTCCAAGAAGTTCCAGAAAAATGGCATCGCAGGGTAGCAATGTTGTGGCATGCAATAAACACGATGCCTTCCTAGCCCTCTGTTAGAGTTTTTCTAAGAATGATTTTTCAGGAATGCAGCTTTTTTGAGGGTATTGTCCTTTAGGCCTCTCATGTTACAGTTGCATGTGAGATTCAGATATTTTTACAAAAGAAAGTTGTTCATCATTAACAACATGGTGGAATTTTTAGAGTTGGGAGAGACCGTAGAAGCCATTTGTCTGCTCAGTCTCTCTCCTGTTATTGTGAGTATAACCTTTGTTAATAATATTAGTAAACTAACAACAGCAATAGTAAAATAAAGTAGCAAAAAACAACCCAGGTAATATGTTATACTTTGTATTTTATTAAACCAGTATTCTTAAGTATAAGAGATTTGCGTCTTTTCTCCATTTTATAGATGAGAAAACTGAGCTCACACTGAAATGACTTTCTCGAGGTCATTCTGCTAGTAACTGCCAGACCTGGGACTTCTATCAGAAACCATCTGATTCCAGAGTTTCTGTCCTGACCTTAATTATATGGGGTCTTGGGACCCAGGAATTTTTCTGACTTCCTCTCATGGCTATAATTCGATTATTCTGGGAAACTAAATTAAAAATGAAGAAGTTTCTCAGTGAGAATGAAATTAGATAAGAAGAAAAGGAGACAGTTTTCTTTTTAAATTTTTTTTATTTTTGGCTATTCTGGGTTTTCACTGCTGCCACAGGCTCTTCTCTTGTTGCAAGGAGACGGGGCTACTCTCTAGTTGAGGTGAGCAGGCTTCTTGTTGCGGTGACTTCTCTTGTTGTGGGACTCGGGCTTCTAGGGCTCACGGGCTTCAGTAATTGCGGCACATGAGGTCAGTAGTTTTGACTCCGAGGCTCTAGAGCACAGGCTCCATAATTGTGGCTCACGGGCTTAGTTGCCCCGCAGCGTGTGGGATCTTCCTGGATGAAGGATCAAATCCATGTCTCCTGCAATGGCAGGCAAACTCGTCACCACTGAGCTACTTAGGGAAGCCCAAGGAGACAGGCTATTTTATGAATCCCTTTCCTTCTCCACAGCTGCGTCATCTTTCTGTGCTACCTAATGTATTCATTCAACCAATCATTCATTCATTTAACAAATATTTTTTAAGTGCCAACTAAAGGCCAGGCACATTGCTGTATAATGCGGGCTTTTTGAGGGTATTGTCCTTTAGGCCTCTCATGTTACAGTTGCATGTGAGATTCAGATATTTTTACAAAAGAAAGTTGTTCATCATTAACAACATGGTGGAATTTTTAGAGTTGGGAGAGACCGTAGAAGCCATTTGTCTGCTCAGTCTCTCTCCTGTTATTGTGAGTATAACCTTTGTTAATAATATTAGTAAACTAACAACAGCAATAGTAAAATAAAGTAGCAAAAAACAACCCAGGTAATATGTTATACTTTGTATTTTATTAAACCAGTATTCTTAAGTATAAGAGATTTGCGTCTTTTCTCCATTTTATAGATGAGAAAACTGAGCTCACACTGAAATGACTTTCTCGAGGTCATTCTGCTAGTAACTGCCAGACCTGGGACTTCTATCAGAAACCATCTGATTCCAGAGTTTCTGTCCTGACCTTAATTATATGGGGTCTTGGGACCCAGGAATTTTTCTGACTTCCTCTCATGGCTATAATTCGATTATTCTGGGAAACTAAATTAAAAATGAAGAAGTTTCTCAGTGAGAATGAAATTAGATAAGAAGAAAAGGAGACAGTTTTCTTTTTAAAGTTTATTTTGGGCTATTCTGGGTTTTCACTGCTGCCACAGGCTCTTCTCTTGTTGCAAGGAGACGGGGCTACTCTCTAGTTGAGGTGAGCAGGCTTCTTGTTGCGGTGACTTCTCTTGTTGTGGGACTCGGGCTTCTAGGGCTCACGGGCTTCAGTAATTGCGGCACATGAGGTCAGTAGTTTTGACTCCGAGGCTCTAGAGCACAGGCTCCATAATTGTGGCTCACGGGCTTAGTTGCCCCGCAGCGTGTGGGATCTTCCTGGATGAAGGATCAAATCCATGTCTCCTGCAATGGCAGGCAAACTCGTCACCACTGAGCTACTTAGGGAAGCCCAAGGAGACAGGCTATTTTATGAATCCCTTTCCTTCTCCACAGCTGCGTCATCTTTCTGTGCTACCTAATGTATTCATTCAACCAATCATTCATTCATTTAACAAATATTTTTTAAGTGCCAACTAAAGGCCAGGCACATTGCTGTATATAGAAGATACAGTGGTAAGAAGAAAAAGCACATGTTTCCTGCTTTCATTTAGCTCTGATAAGGGAAAAAGCCTTATCAAGATTATATAAGTGAACATAAAATTATAAGCATGATAAGCGTGATGAAGGCCTTGGTGCATGATTCAATGAGAACTTAACACGAAGAGGAATGGACCTGGTAGAGAAAGCTCCCCAAAAGAGATAAATGACCTGCCACAGAGGATGGGAGAATAAGTAATAGCTGGGAAAAGAGGCAGCTTCATGAGAAGCTTGTTAGTTGGACAAATACTGTTGGTAATAATTCAAGTTAAGTAGGGAGTACTTGGAAGGGACCTCAGATTATGGTGGATCGGTGGAATAGACCAAACAGAGTGTTACCAAGAGCCATGCAGCAGATCAAACTGAGAAGACTTGGTGATCCGACCCTGGGAAAAGGATGTGTTACGGGTGACTCCGGGGTTTTTGTCTTACACAGTTGTGGATAGTGGTGCCCTTCACTGTGCTGAGAACCCTGAGAGGATGCAGTTTGAGGAAGAAAGTCAGGGGGTTGGTCTAGGATATCCTGTAGTTGTTTTTTTGTTGTTGTTTTTATTCTTTATGTAGTCAGGTCACCAGTCGATAGGAGGGGTGGGTACTGGAGGTAACAGTGTGGTAACTGAAGCAAGGAGAGGGCCTGAGGCATTTAAGGAGAGTCTGGAGTGAAAAAAAGAGAGGATCTAGGATGAAGTTGTGAGAGAAACTCATGTGTTACTGGCTGGGTAGAGGAAAATAAGCCTTAAGGGAAAAAGAGAATGGACAACCAGAAAGGTTGAAACAGAAGGTCTGCCAGTATTACAGAAGCCAAGAAAAGAGGGCATTCGTCAGTGCAGGTGAAATGGGAGCAACAGTGTCAAATGTTCTAAAGAGGGCACTTAATATGTGGATTGAAAACTTCTGATAAGGATCAATGTGCAGGCAAACTCGTCACCACTGAGCTACTTAGGGAAGCCCAAGGAGACAGGCTATTTTATGAATCCCTTTCCTTCTCCACAGCTGCGTCATCTTTCTGTGCTACCTAATGTATTCATTCAACCAATCATTCATTCATTTAACAAATATTTTTTAAGTGCCAACTAAAGGCCAGGCACATTGCTGTATATAGAAGATACAGTGGTAAGAAGAAAAAGCACATGTTTCCTGCTTTCATTTAGCTCTGATAAGGGAAAAAGCCTTATCAAGATTATATAAGTGAACATAAAATTATAAGCATGATAAGCGTGATGAAGGCCTTGGTGCATGATTCAATGAGAACTTAACACGAAGAGGAATGGACCTGGTAGAGAAAGCTCCCCAAAAGAGATAAATGACCTGCCACAGAGGATGGGAGAATAAGTAATAGCTGGGAAAAGAGGCAGCTTCATGAGAAGCTTGTTAGTTGGACAAATACTGTTGGTAATAATTCAAGTTAAGTAGGGAGTACTTGGAAGGGACCTCAGATTATGGTGGATCGGTGGAATAGACCAAACAGAGTGTTACCAAGAGCCATGCAGCAGATCAAACTGAGAAGACTTGGTGATCCGACCCTGGGAAAAGGATGTGTTACGGGTGACTCCGGGGTTTTTGTCTTACACAGTTGTGGATAGTGGTGCCCTTCACTGTGCTGAGAACCCTGAGAGGATGCAGTTTGAGGAAGAAAGTCAGGGGGTTGGTCTAGGATATCCTGTAGTTGTTTTTTTGTTGTTGTTTTTATTCTTTATGTAGTCAGGTCACCAGTCGATAGGAGGGGTGGGTACTGGAGGTAACAGTGTGGTAACTGAAGCAAGGAGAGGGCCTGAGGCATTTAAGGAGAGTCTGGAGTGAAAAAAAGAGAGGATCTAGGATGAAGTTGTGAGAGAAACTCATGTGTTACTGGCTGGGTAGAGGAAAATAAGCCTTAAGGGAAAAAGAGAATGGACAACCAGAAAGGTTGAAACAGAAGGTCTGCCAGTATTACAGAAGCCAAGAAAAGAGGGCATTCGTCAGTGCAGGTGAAATGGGAGCAACAGTGTCAAATGTTCTAAAGAGGGCACTTAATATGTGGATTGAAAATTAGCAATTGGGGGGAAAAAATGAAGATGTCGGTGAAGGTGACAGCATAGGGCTAGGCAGGAAGATGAGACATAAACAGATGAGGGATATATGAGTAGATGCAAGTTCCTGGGGGATGATTCCATTGTTGTTCATTATACTCTTAGTGCTTTACAATGAACATTTTATGCATTTACACATATTTATGGTAATAAGATAAAAGCTATTTAGCAAGCAGCTTTAATATGCCTTCAGGCCTGGGACTCTAACTCTGATCGCGCCTCCTAGTGGAGCAGTTTATATTCCTACCACATGCAGTAGCTGCTAACTTCCTGCTTCTTGCCCAGCAAATTTTCTCATATCCAAGTTCTCTACCCTGTATGGTTTAGTAACTTGCCTGTGTAGGTTAGTCATGCAGACATGGTGTGGGCTGAGCAGATTACTAGGGTTAAGAGGCAGTGTCTTAGCCAGCCAGCTCAGGAAGCTGGGTGTTCAGCTCAGACTGGGCTGATCAGGGCCTGAGGCAGTGCTTTTTATGTTCTTCAACTTTAGGCAAATCCATATTTGTAACAGAGAGTCAGTGAGCTCACTGCAGCCAGGCTCTACCCTTCTCATAACTGGGATTTTTCTATTTTCTCATTACCACTATCCAGCTCTTCATTTTCCTCTCTTACAGGGTACATATATACTTTTTCTAGCAGCCATATTAATAGTTTTCTTTTTTTTTAAGATTTATTTATTTATTTATTTTGGTGCGGGTGGGGTGGGGAGGGAGGGGAGCAGGCGGGCCACTTCTATTGGTCTTTCATTTGTCCATTTTCATCCATCTTTGTTCTTTGGCTCCTGTGGGCCTCCCATCGCGGTGGCGTCTGTCCTCGCAGAGCACCGGCTCTGGGCGCATGCGCTCCAGAGCTCCGGCTCGGTAATTGGACACATGGGTCCAGCCGCTCCGCGGCACGTGGGATCTTCCCAGGCCAGGGATTGAACCAGCGCCCCTTGCACTGCAAGGCGGTGTCCTTACCCACTGGACCACCAGGGAAGCCCAATAGATTATTTTTTGAGTCTCGAATTACAGAAGAAGGAATTAAGTTGAGCATAAATTATAGTTAATAAACCCTGGAGCAGGTCTTAACATTGTGCAGGCCTCTGTCTTCCTCTTAAAACAATAGTGTTAATAATAATTGCTAATGTTTACTCAGCATTTATTTTGAAGCCAGCACTTGATAAGTAGTCACATACATTATTTCATTTACTCCTTGGACAGACCCTTTGAGGTTCAGTTTTTATAAATTGAACCTTGCTATAAGGTTAAATAACTTGTCCAGTTTCACAGAGTTGACCAGGAGCCTGCTTCCAGAGCCTGTGCTGTCTTTCACTGTGGTATACTGACTGCCTTTTAGGAAGGTTGAAACGAACAGTAATAGAGTGTAAAGATAAACATGAATATCTAATAGTTATCAGATCTTAATGAAGCAGGCATGAGACTGAGTTTATCTTTCATAGTCTCGTCTGATTTTCTTTTTTTTTTTTCAATTTCCTGAAATTTTTTTTTTAATTTTTATTTTACTTTTTACTTTTACAGAGTTTTGTTGTTTACAGATATGTATGATCCCAGATTAGTCATATGTATATCCCCCCATTGTCTGATTTTCATATAAGGTAGTGGCAATTATTTGTCCCACTTTATAAGACCAGTTATGTTGTTCGGTCCCTAAGCTGTGTCCAACTCTCTGCGACTCCCTGGACTGTAGCCCTCCAGAGTTCTCTGTCCATGGAATTTCCCAGGCAGGAATACTGGAGTGGGTTGTCATTTCCTTCTCCAAAGGATCTTCCTGACTCAGGGACCGAACCTGTGATTCCTGTACTGGCAGGTGGATTCCCTACCACTGAGCCACTAGGGAAGCTCGGAGGCTGGTTATGTGTATGGGGGTGTGCTTGCATGCTCAGTCATTGTCCAACTCTTTGCAGTGCCATGGACTGTAGCCCACCAGGTTCCTCCATCCATGCGATTTCCCAGGCAAGAATAGTAGAGTGGGTTGCCATTTCCTACTCCATGGGATTGTTCCAATCCAAGGATTGAACCTACATCTCCTGCATCTCCTGCATTGGTAGGAGGGTTCTTTATCACGGCGCCACCTGTGAAGTCCAGTTAGCTAAGGTTTAAAAAGCTTAGTTGGGGGGCTTCCCTGGTGGTCCAGTGGGTAAGGACACCGCCTTGCAGTGCAAGGGGCGCCGGTTCGATCCCTGGCCTGGGAAGATCCCACGTGCCGCGGAGTGGCTGGACCGATGTATCCAACTACCGAGCCGGAGCTCTGGAGCGCATGTGCCCAGAGCCGGTGCTCTGCGACAACAGAGGCCACCGCGATGGGAGGCCCACACAGGCCAAAGAACAAAGATGGATGAAACTGAATAAATGAAAGACTAATAGAAGTGGCCCGCCCTCGCCCTCCCTCCCCAATACGCCCCCCCTCCGCCGCCAAAAAAAAAATAATAAAAAATAAAAAAATAAAAAGCTTAGTTGGAACTTCCCTGGCGGTCTAGTGGTTAAGACTATGCACTTCAGTAGGTTCAATCCGTGGTGGGGAAATTAAGATTTCACATGTCATGCGGCACAGCCAAAACAAAGGTTAGTTAACCTGCCTAACTCAAAGTCACATAAGCTGAGCAGCCTGAATTCCTCCTCAGGTGCATCTACTTCCGAAGTCTGTGTTCTCCGCCATCTTCTTTATAAATCAAATGCTAGAGAAATGTACTGTGTTCTTATCACAGGGCACATTTCAATGTCTATACCTTCTAGAAACGGTTTGTGTTTCCAAGATGGTACTGGGAGCACAGTGACACATTCTTACTCTCCCTGACAGGCCATTCACCGTCTTGTTGATACTCTTCGTTCCCAAGGCTGCTGTTGTATCTCCACTATAGGTTTTTGTTGTTGTTGTTGTTTTTCTAAATTTTTATTTATTTATTTATTTTTGGCTATTCTTGGTTTTCACTGCTGCTGCAGGCTCTTCTCTAGTTGCAGGAAGTTGGGGCTCCTCTCTAGTTGAGGTGAGCAGGCTTCTTGCATGCTCAGTCATTGTCCAACTCTTTGCAGTGCCATGGACTGTAGCCCACCAGGTTCCTCCATCCACGGGATTTCACAGGCAAGAATAGTAGAGTGGGTTGCCATTTCCTACTCCATGGGATTGTTCCAATCCAAGGATTGAACCTACATCTCCTGCATCTCCTGCATTGGTAGGAGGGTTCTTTATCACGCGCCACCTGTGAAGTCCAGTTAGCTAAGGTTTAAAAAGCTTAGTTGGGGGGCTTCCCTGGTGGTCCAGTGGGTAAGGACACCGCCTTGCAGTGCAAGGGGCGCCGGTTCGATCCCTGGCCTGGGAAGATCCCACGTGCCGCGGAGTGGCTGGACCGATGTATCCAACTACCGAGCCGGAGCTCTGGAGCGCATGTGCCCAGAGCCGGTGCTCTGCGACAACAGAGGCCACCGCGATGGGAGGCCCACACAGGCCAAAGAACAAAGATGGATGAAACTGAATAAATGAAAGACTAATAGAAGTGGCCCGCCCTCGCCCTCCCTCCCCAATACGCCCCCTCCGCCGCCAAAAAAAAAATAATAAAAAATAAAAAAATAAAAAGCTTAGTTGGAACTTCCCTGGCGGTCTAGTGGTTAAGACTATGCACTTCAGTAGGTTCAATCCGTGGTGGGGAAATTAAGATTTCACATGTCATGCGGCACAGCCAAAACAAAGGTTAGTTAACCTGCCTAACTCAAAGTCACATAAGCTGAGCAGCCTGAATTCCTCCTCAGGTGCATCTACTTCCGAAGTCTGTGTTCTCCGCCATCTTCTTTATAAATCAAATGCTAGAGAAATGTACTGTGTTCTTATCACAGGGCACATTTCAATGTCTATACCTTCTAGAAACGGTTTGTGTTTCCAAGATGGTACTGGGAGCACAGTGACACATTCTTACTCTCCCTGACAGGCCATTCACCGTCTTGTTGATACTCTTCGTTCCCAAGGCTGCTGTTGTATCTCCACTATAGGTTTTTGTTGTTGTTGTTGTTTTTCTAAATTTTTATTTATTTATTTATTTTTGGCTATTCTTGGTTTTCACTGCTGCTGCAGGCTCTTCTCTAGTTGCAGGAAGTTGGGGCTCCTCTCTAGTTGAGGTGAGCAGGCTTCTTGTTGCGGTGACTTCTCTTGTTGTGGAACTCGGGCTCCAGGGCACACAGGCTTCAGTAGTTGTGGCACACGGGCTCAGTAGTTGTGACTGAGGCTCTAGAGCACAGGCTCCATAGTTATGGCTCATGGGCTTAGTTGTTCCGCAGCATGTGAGATCTTCTCCGATCAGGGATCGAACCCACGTCTCCTGCATTGGCAGGCGAACTCTTTGCCACTGAGATACCAGGGAAGGCCCCTGTTATACGTTTTTTATTCATTTTATTTTAGTTTGGCCATATTTTGAAATAGTTTACTAGGGAGGAGCCATTATCTTGTGGAATTTTTGTACTCATATCCTTCCAGAAGATGTTTTACTTTTTTTAAACTGTGATAGGATATACATAACATAAATTTTACTATTTTAACCGCCTTTATGTGTATAATTCAGTGGCATAAAGTAGTCACAGTGTTGTATAATCATCATGACTATTTCCAGAACTTTTTCATTATCCCAGATAGAAATACTTCTTTTAAAAAGAGTATAGCTTCCCCTCAACATATACTTTTTTTTTTCTTTAATTTTGGCCTTTTTTATTGGTCTTCCATCTATTTATTTTCCTCTATCTTTGTTCTTTGGCCCGTGTGGGCCTCCCATAGTGACCTCTCTCGTTGCAGAGTACCGGCTCTGTGTGCATGTGCTCCAGAGTGCGGGCATCTAATTGGACACACTGGTCCAGCTGCTCCAGTATGAGGGATCTTCCCATGTGCCTGCACTGGGGTCTTTACCCAATGGACCTGACATAAATATTTTTCGTTCCCAAGGCTGCTCTATGTACTTCTTCCACTTATTAAGAAAGGTTTGTGTTTCCAAGATGGTACTGGGAGCACAGTGACACATTCTTACTCTCCCTGACAGGCCATTCACCGTCTTGTTGATACTCTTCGTTCCCAAGGCTGCTGTTGTATCTCCACTATAGGTTTTTGTTGTTGTTGTTGTTTTTCTAAATTTTTATTTATTTATTTATTTTTGGCTATTCTTGGTTTTCACTGCTGCTGCAGGCTCTTCTCTAGTTGCAGGAAGTTGGGGCTCCTCTCTAGTTGAGGTGAGCAGGCTTCTTGTTGCGGTGACTTCTCTTGTTGTGGAACTCGGGCTCCAGGGCACACAGGCTTCAGTAGTTGTGGCACACGGGCTCAGTAGTTGTGACTGAGGCTCTAGAGCACAGGCTCCATAGTTATGGCTCATGGGCTTAGTTGTTCCGCAGCATGTGAGATCTTCTCCGATCAGGGATCGAACCCACGTCTCCTGCATTGGCAGGCGAACTCTTTGCCACTGAGATACCGGGGAAAGGGCCCCCTGTTATCGTTTTCATTCATTTTATTTTAGTTTGGCCATATTTTGAAATAGTTTACTAGGGAGGAGCCATTATCTTGTGGAATTTTTGTACTCATATCCTTCCAGAAGATGTTTTACTTTTTTTAAACTGTGATAGGATATACATAACATAAATTTTACTATTTTAACCGCCTTTATGTGTATAATTCAGTGGCATAAAGTAGTCACAGTGTTGTATAATCATCATGACTATTTCCAGAACTTTTTCATTATCCCAGATAGAAATACTTCTTTTAAAAAGAGTATAGCTTCCCCTCAACATATACTTTTTTTTTTCTTTAATTTTGGCCTTTTTTATTGGTCTTCCATCTATTTATTTTCCTCTATCTTTGTTCTTTGGCCCGTGTGGGCCTCCCATCGCAGTGACCTCTCTCGTTGCAGAGTACCGGCTCTGTGTGCATGTGCTCCAGAGTGCTGGCTTGTAATTGGACACACTGGTCCAGCTGCTCCGCAGTATGAGGGATCTTCCCAGGCCAGGGATCGAACCTGTCCCCCTTGCACTGCAAGGCAGACTCTTTACCCAATGGACCTGACATAAATATTTTTAACAGAAGAAATTATACTATGAACAACCTACAACCTGAATCATACTTTGTTTGCTTAATGTTGTAATATGAGCATTTTTCCATGTCCCATGCTTTTAATAATTCTTCTCTGTATTTGTTTATTATTCACTATGTTGGGTCTAGTTGCAGCATGTGGGATTTCTCCTTGCGGCACATGAGCTCAGTAGTTGCAGCTCACAAGCTCAATAACCTCTAGCCATGTGGGATCTTAGTTCCCTGACCTGGGATTGAACCCGCATTCCCTGTGTAGGAAGGTGGATTCTTAACCACTGGACCATCAGGGAAGTCCCCTTAACAATTCTTCATATTAGGACTTCCCTGGTGGTCCAGTGGGTAAGGACACCACCTTGCAGTGCAAGGGGCACTGGTTTGATCCCTGGCCTGGGAAGATCCCATGTGCCACGGAGCGGCTGGACCGATGTGTCCAATTACCGAGCCGGAGCTCTGGAGCACATGTGCCCAGAGCCAGTGCTCTGCGACAGCAGAGACCACCGCGATGGGAGGCCCACACAGGCCAAAGAACAAAGATGGATGAAAATAGATAAATGAAAGACCAGTAGAAGTAGCCCGCCTGCTTCCCTCCTTCCACACCCCACCCCCCCAGAATAAATAAATAAATCTTTTAAAAAATAATAATAATTCTTCATATTCTCATTTTTAATGACTGTGGAATATATGTTGCTTTAATTTACTTAATTATTTTGCTGTTGGTCTGATAGGCTATTTCCAATTTATCATTATTACAAATGCAATGAAATCTGTGGCCTTAATTTTTGTCTGTATTTTGGAGTGTTCCTCAGGTTCTGGGTCTGGATGCATCTATTTCACCTTTTTCTTGCCAAGATTTTTCTTTAATGTAAGCAATTCTAATTTTATAGGTGAAAATTGGTATTTTACTTTTATTTAATAGAAAATATTTCTTAAATTTTTTCATGTGAACAGCTAATGCCATTTAGTTGGTAAATTTTTTCTTGGCCAAAACACAGATGTTCTATTTTCATTTTGTCGGTTTTATCTGTACCGCCTTAGAGTTCTTTCCTTTTTGAAAAGAATTCTGCTCACTGCGTGAAGTAGGCATAACAAACTTTTTGCAGACACGTTTGAAGTACAGAGGGGTTATGTGGGGATCCCAAGTCTCACAGTATGGTGGTAGGTCTGGAAATAATCTTTATTCTTTTTCTGTATGTAACATATTTTTTTAAGGGTTTTTTTTTTTTTTTTTTTGGCCACTCCTATTGGCGTTTCATTCATCTACTTTCATCTATCTTTGTTCTTTGGCCTGTGAGGGTCTCCCATCACAGTGGCCTCTCTTGCTGCAGAGCACTGGTTCCGGGCGCACACACTCCAGAGCTCTGACTCAGTAATTGGACACATCGGTCCAGCTGCTCCACGGCACATGGGATCTTCCCAGGCCAGGGATCAAACCGGCACCTCTTGCACTGCAAGGCAGTGTCCCCACGCACTGGACCACCAGGGAAGGCCTGTATGCAGCATTTTATAGTTTCCAAAGTTCACTCAAATCTGTATTTCACTTGAGTTGACCCTCATAATAACCTGTAAATAGATAGGACAAATATGCCTATTTCAAGAATAAAAGGAGGACTTCCCTGGTGGTCCAGTGGTTAAGAATCCGTCTTGCAGTACAAGGGATACTGGTTCAATTTCTGGTCCAGGAAGATCCCACATGCTGAGGAATAAATGAACCCCACCTAGAGAGTAGCCTTCGCTTGATGCAGCTAGAAAAAAAGCACAAGTGAAGCCACAAGACCCATCAAATAAAATGAATAAATAAGTCTTAAAAATTATTTTGCTGTTGGTCTGATAGGCTATTTCCAATTTATCATTATTACAAATGCAATGAAATCTGTGGCCTTAATTTTTGTCTGTATTTTGGAGTGTTCCTCAGGTTCTGGGTCTGGATGCATCTATTTCACCTTTTTCTTGCCAAGATTTTTCTTTAATGTAAGCAATTCTAATTTTATAGGTGAAAATTGGTATTTTACTTTTATTTAATAGAAAATATTTCTTAAATTTTTTCATGTGAACAGCTAATGCCATTTAGTTGGTAAATTTTTTCTTGGCCAAAACACAGATGTTCTATTTTCATTTTGTCGGTTTTATCTGTACCGCCTTAGAGTTCTTTCCTTTTTGAAAAGAATTCTGCTCACTGCGTGAAGTAGGCATAACAAACTTTTTGCAGACACGTTTGAAGTACAGAGGGGTTATGTGGGGATCCCAAGTCTCACAGTATGGTGGTAGGTCTGGAAATAATCTTTATTCTTTTTCTGTATGTAACATATTTTTTTAAGGGTTTTTTTTTTTTTTTTTTGGCCACTCCTATTGGCGTTTCATTCATCTACTTTCATCTATCTTTGTTCTTTGGCCTGTGAGGGTCTCCCATCACAGTGGCCTCTCTTGCTGCAGAGCACTGGTTCCGGGCGCACACACTCCAGAGCTCTGACTCAGTAATTGGACACATCGGTCCAGCTGCTCCACGGCACATGGGATCTTCCCAGGCCAGGGATCAAACCGGCACCTCTTGCACTGCAAGGCAGTGTCCCCACGCACTGGACCACCAGGGAAGGCCTGTATGCAGCATTTTATAGTTTCCAAAGTTCACTCAAATCTGTATTTCACTTGAGTTGACCCTCATAATAACCTGTAAATAGATAGGACAAATATGCCTATTTCAAGAATAAAAGGAGGACTTCCCTGGTGGTCCAGTGGTTAAGAATCCGTCTTGCAGTACAAGGGATACTGGTTCAATTTCTGGTCCAGGAAGATCCCACATGCTGAGGAATAAATGAACCCCACCTAGAGAGTAGCCTTCGCTTGATGCAGCTAGAAAAAAAGCACAAGTGAAGCCACAAGACCCATCAAATAAAATGAATAAATAAGTCTTAAAAAAAAAAAAAAAAGAATAAAGAGAACTGAAAAATTGTTAATTTCACTTAAAAAAATTTTTTTTTGCCCATGTCACACAGCTTGCAAGATCTTAGTTCCCTGACCAGGGATCGAACCCTGCCCACAGCAGTAAAAGGGCTGAATCTTAACCACTAAACCACCGGGGAGCTCCTATGCTTCATATTCTTAATTAGAGAATTAAGATCATATCATCAAGATAAGACTCAGGGGCTTTGCTGGTCATCCAGTGGTTAAAAATCTGCCTGCCAATACATGGGGACCCAGGCTTGATCCCTGATAGGGAAAGATCCCACATGCCCTGGGGCAACGAAGTCTATGAGCCACAACTGTTGAGCCTAAGTGCCGCAACTACTGCAGCCCACACACCCAGAACCTATGATCTGCAACAACTGAAGCCACTGCAACCAGACGCCTGCACACCACTACTAGAGAGGCACCCCCTCTCACCACAACTAGAGAAAGCCGTGTGCAGCAATGAAGGTCCACCACAGCCAGAAATAAATAAATATTTTTAAGAAAAGACAAGACTCAGATTATCAGGGAAATCTGAACCAGAACCTTCCCTTTAGCCTAGTCATAAGTGAATATTATCTGCCATATGATGATATAGAAAATAAAGCTGTGGTTTGCAAAAAAATGACTGAGAGACGGAGTAACTTACACAGAGGCACATAGCTAGTAAGTGTAAATCCTTGTTCTGAACACTCAGCCCAGATCTCTGCTTTTTTTGACTACACTCCCAGAAGAATGTTCCCACCGAGAAATTTTGTCTTCTAGACTCTTCCCAAGATGTAATTATTACCACTTGGAGATTCTAAATTCTGTCTCTGGGTGCTTAATAAAATAGATAAACAACATTCCTAGGGCCACCAGACACGCTCTTTCCATGGACAGAAAAGAATGCTCCCAGTCCCCATTCTTCTTTCATTTCATCTCATTTCTGAGTTTTTATCTGATTGAGAAAAGAGCTTTTATCAAATATAAGAGGGCTGATCATTCTGCTGTTGTTTCAGATGCTAAGTGGATTTTTTGTAGTCTTTCACTGTCCATATGACTTAAAATTAAAACTTAAAAATTTTCTCTGTAATAAATTCAAATAATAACAGAAGTGTATGTAGAGTCTTTCCTTCTTATCCAACTTTCCAAAAAATAGTCACCGTTGATAGTATGGTGGGCTTCCCAGGTGGCTCAGACGGTAAAGAATCCGCCTGTCCTGTGGGAGACCTGGGTTCGATCCTTGGGTTGGAACGATCCCCAGGAGAAGGGAAAGGCTACCGCTCCAGTATTCTTGCTTGGAGAATTCCATGGCTTGTCCATGGTCCGCAAAGAGTCGGACACAACTGAGCGACTTTCACTTTCAGTAGTATGGTGCATGCCATTTTAGATTTTGCTTTTTGTTTACATGTATCTATGTTTATATTTATTCACATGTATAAATAATATAGTATATATTATATAGATATAGAATATAGAATAATGTGTGTGTGTTTTCCACACTTTTTTTTTCTGAAACTTTCTTTTTTCCATTTAATATTATGTCACAGACATTCTTCCAAATCAGTGCATTTAGATGTATCTTTATTAAAAACAGTTGCATAGTATTTAGTCAGATTGCAAGGTCATAGGGTATATACATTTTTTTTATTTTAAAAATATTTATTGTTTGTTTTTTAGGTTGGTGCAAAAGTAAAAAATAATCACAATTTTGCATTGGTGAACTTTGCATTGAATTTAAGGGTTCATGCATCATTTTTGTACAGTGATTTTTTTTTTAAACTTTAAAAATTGTCTTCTAAGACTAGCTTTCCCAACACTCAGCCCAGATCTCTGCTTTTTGACTACACTCCCAGAAGAATGTTCCCACGAGAAATTTTGTCTTCTAGACTCTTCCCAAGATGTAATTATTACCACTTGGAGATTCTAAATTCTGTCTCTGGGTGCTTAATAAAATAGATAAACAACATTCCTAGGGCCACCAGACACGCTCTTTCCATGGACAGAAAAGAATGCTCCCAGTCCCCATTCTTCTTTCATTTCATCTCATTTCTGAGTTTTTATCTGATTGAGAAAAGAGCTTTTATCAAATATAAGAGGGCTGATCATTCTGCTGTTGTTTCAGATGCTAAGTGGATTTTTTGTAGTCTTTCACTGTCCATATGACTTAAATTTAAAACTTAAAAATTTTTCTCTGTAATAAATTCAAATAATAACAGAAGTGTATGTAGAGTCTTTCCTTCTTATCCAACTTTCCAAAAAATAGTCACCGTTGATAGTATGGTGGGCTTCCCAGGTGGCTCAGACGGTAAAGAATCCGCCTGTCCTGTGGGAGACCTGGGTTCGATCCTTGGGTTGGAACGATCCCCAGGAGAAGGGAAAGGCTACCGCTCCAGTATTCTTGCTTGGAGAATTCCATGGCTTGTCCATGGTCCAAAGAGTCGGACACAACTGAGCGACTTTCACTTTCAGTAGTATGGTGCATGCCATTTTAGATTTTGCTTTTTGTTTACATGTATCTATGTTTATATTTATTCACATGTATAAATAATATAGTATATATTATATAGATATAGAATATAGAATAATGTGTGTGTGTTTTCCACACTTTTTTTTTCTGAAACTTTCTTTTTTCCATTTAATATTATGTCACAGACATTCTTCCAAATCAGTGCATTTAGATGTATCTTTATTAAAAACAGTTGCATAGTATTTAGTCAGATTGCAAGGTCATAGGGTATATACATTTTTTTTATTTTAAAAATATTTATTGTTTGTTTTTTAGGTTGGTGCAAAAGTAAAAAATAATCACAATTTTGCATTGGTGAACTTTGCTGTTTGATATTGGAATATATTCGTAAATAAATGTGGTTATGGCATGCATCATTTTTGTACAGTGATTTTTTTTTTTAAACTTTTATTTTACTTTTAACTTTTATAGAGTTTTGTTGTTTACAGATATGTATGTTCTCATATACATACATATCTGTATGTATTAGATTAGTCGTATGTATATCCCCCCCATCCCACCCCTCCAAACCGTCATACAGCACACCTGAAGGATCTGCTTTTCTCACAGAGCAATGACTGTAGTTATTTTCTTCACATATGATAGTACAGGCCTTCATGCTACTTCCTTTATGCCTCCCACCCACTGTTCCTTCCCCACAATGTCCATATGTCCACTGTCCATGTCTGTCTCTCCGTCGCTTCACTGCATGGTGGCATGCATCATTTTAATGCACATTTCTAGCTTTATTTTTTTTGCTGATGACTTATTACTTGCTGTTTCCATTTATTTTAGACTATAGAAATTATGTTAGATAAAAGCAAATTCAAGTAATTTTTTTATTCGAGTTCAAAATGGGTTGAAAAGCAGCGGAGACAACTCACAACAGCTGCAATATATTTGGCCCAGGAACTGATAGTACATGTACAATGCAGTGGTGGGTGAAGAAGTCTCGCAAAGGAGACAACAGCCTTGAAGATAAGGAGCATAGTGGCTGGGCATTGGAAGTTGACAACAAACACCTGAGAACAGTCATCGAAGCTGATCCTCTTGCGCATACAAGAGAAGTTGCCAAAGAACTCAACATTGACCATTCTATGGTCTGTTAGCATTTGAAGCAAATTGGAAAGGTGAAAAAGCTTGATAAGTGGGTACGTCATATACTGAATGAAAATCAAAAAATTCTTGATTTGAAGTGTCATCTTCTCTTATTCTGCACAATAACAAACCATTTTCGATGTGAGTGCAGCAAAACTGGGATTTATGTGACAACCAGTGACAACCAGCCCATGTTGGTATTTAGTCAGATTGCAAGGTCATAGGGTATATACATTTTTTTTATTTTAAAAATATTTATTGTTTGTTTTTTAGGTTGGTGCAAAAGTAAAAAATAATCACAATTTTGCATTGGTGAACTTTGCTGTTTGATATTGGAATATATTCGTAAATAAATGTGGTTATGGCATGCATCATTTTTGTACAGTGATTTTTTTTTTTAAACTTTTATTTTACTTTTAACTTTTATAGAGTTTTGTTGTTTACAGATATGTATGTTCTCATATACATACATATCTGTATGTATTAGATTAGTCGTATGTATATCCCCCCCATCCCACCCCTCCAAACCGTCATACAGCACACCTGAAGGATCTGCTTTTCTCACAGAGCAATGACTGTAGTTATTTTCTTCACATATGATAGTACAGGCCTTCATGCTACTTCCTTTATGCCTCCCACCCACTGTTCCTTCCCCACAATGTCCATATGTCCACTGTCCATGTCTGTCTCTCCGTCGCTTCACTGCATGGTGGCATGCATCATTTTAATGCACATTTCTAGCTTTATTTTTTTTGCTGATGACTTATTACTTGCTGTTTCCATTTATTTTAGACTATAGAAATTATGTTAGATAAAAAGCAAATTCAAGTAATTTTTTTATTCGAGTTCAAAATGGGTTGAAAAGCAGCGGAGACAACTCACAACAGCTGCAATATATTTGGCCCAGGAACTGATAGTACATGTACAATGCAGTGGTGGGTGAAGAAGTCTCGCAAAGGAGACAACAGCCTTGAAGATAAGGAGCATAGTGGCTGGGCATTGGAAGTTGACAACAAACACCTGAGAACAGTCATCGAAGCTGATCCTCTTGCGCATACAAGAGAAGTTGCCAAAGAACTCAACATTGACCATTCTATGGTCTGTTAGCATTTGAAGCAAATTGGAAAGGTGAAAAAGCTTGATAAGTGGGTACGTCATATACTGAATGAAAAATCAAAAAAATTCTTGATTTGAAGTGTCATCTTCTCTTATTCTGCACAATAACAAACCATTTCTTGGTCGGATTGTGATGTGCAGCAAAAACTGGGATTTATGTGACAACCAGTGACAACCAGCCCAGTGGTTGGACCAAGAAGCTCCAAAACACTTCCCAAAGCCCGACTTGCACCAGAGAAAGGTCATGGGCAACTGTTTGGTAGTGTCTGATCCACTACAGCTTTCTGAATCCTGGTGAAACCATTACATCTGAGAAGTATGCTCAGCAAATTGATAGGATGCACTGATGACTGTAACACCTGCAGCCAGCATTGGTCAACAGAAAGTGCCCAATTCATGACAACGCTCAACTGCATGTCACATAACCGGTGCTTCAAAAGTAGAACGAACTGGGCTAGAGAAGTTTTGCCTCACCAGTCATACTTACCTGACCTCTCACCAATCAACTACCACTTGTTTAAGCATCTCAGCAACTTTTTGCAGGGAAAACACTTCCACAATGAGCAGAAGGCAGAAAGTGCTTTTCAAGAGTTTGTCGAGGAGAAGAAAATGGCAACCCACTCCAGTATTCTTGCCTGAAGAATCTCATGGACAGAGGAGGCTCGCAGGCTGCAGTCCATGGGGTCACAGTCAGACAAGACAGAAGTGACTAACACCAACCAATTAGAACCCCAGTATATAGACCACGAGAGAGGCAGATACTGTTCCTGAAATGTAATATAATAATTATAGTAATTATAAGTTGATATTAGCAAAATAAAAATAGAGCCCTCTAAAAAAAAAAAAAAGGTCTGTCAAATCCTGAAGCATAGGTACTTATGCTCCAGGAATAAACTTACTTCTCATTGGCAAAAATGTTGATTGTAATGGTTCCTATTTTGTTTAATCAAGATGTGTTTGAGCCTAGTTATAATGGTTTAAAATTCATGGTCTGATTTGCAGTTACTTTTGTACCAACCTAAGATTTGACTGTGCCAGGTCTTAGTTGTGGCGTGTAGGATCTAGTTCCCTGACCAGGGATTGAGCCTGGCCCCCTGCATTGAGAGCACAGAACCATAACAACTGGCACCAGGGAATCCCTGGTGTATGCATTTTTAAAAAATGTTTTTACGTGAAGGACAATGTGCTCTGATGGGTACATCTGGTTTTAGGCCTGTGACTAAATGACTTTGGGCAAATTTTTCATTTTTTCTGAACATCAGTTTCCTTACTATAAAGTAAGGATAGAAATACCTTATGTAGTTGTGAAGATTAAAACCATTCATTAATTTATCAAGCATTTATTGAGGACTTTCTACATGCCAGGCAGAAGTCATGGATTTGATGGTGTTCTGTAAACTGGGAAGCTTTATGTAAGGAAGTTCATCATGAGAGTAATCCAAATCTGTGCTTACCTTTGTCTCTTCCCCACTCACTTTAGCGATGTCTCTGAGTCCCTGCTCGATAAGTGCCTCTACACCAACCACTCTCCTCATCCTGACATCTTGATACGGACTTCTGGGGAAGTGAGGCTCAGCGACTTCCTCCTCTGGCAGGTAGGTTGTTTCTAGCCACTATTCTGTTTGTGTCAAAACAGAGAACTGTGACTGCACCCACAGAATAAACTGGAGGGAGCACTAAGATCCAGAGAATTGTCTCTGAGCTGTGCCTGGTAACGTTCGCTGTCCCTTTCTCATCTCTTCTTGACTTTGTGAGTCTGAGTGATTCTTGCTGCCCGAGGTACCCAGAGGAAAAATCAAGGTTCTCCCACTGTAGTAAAAGTTTTATTCGTGCCTCTGTTCAAGGAACTAGACTTCTGCCTTATGTTCCTGAGCATAATATACTCCTTCCCTGGTAACCTGCCACATAACTGGTACCTCTGGGCTAGAACCTTGCCTTGAGTTTGCTGTTTTCTCTCCTTTAGAATAAAGGGTTGCATCTATACAGACTCAGTCCACAGGGAATATAAACTATGTGCAGACTCTTTCTTTGGGGCCTGCCACTGATCAGCACAGTTATCCCAGTGTAGGCAATCCTCTGAAAGCTCATTCTCAAATAAGTTTGTCTTTGCTTGAGAATCTCCATCATCTGTTCATTCGGCCCCTGAGTAGCGCTTGGCTGGAGGTGACCTTGTTCAAGGACAGGCTGGAGGGAGAGACTTGGCTTGGAAGCAGTTTACATGGTAAATTCCAGAAATTGTCATGTACCATACATAGTCTGAAAAGCAAACTAATAAGATTTAGCTACTGAAGATAGCTACTTAGTCTTTGTCTTTAAAATTCTTGAGTAATCAAATTTTTAGTCTTTTCTCTCCCAAAAAAACTATGTAGTTGTGAAGATTAAAACCATTCATTAATTTATCAAGCATTTATTGAGGACTTTCTACATGCCAGGCAGAAGTCATGGATTTGATGGTGTTCTGTAAACTGGGAAGCTTTATGTAAGGAAGTTCATCATGAGAGTAATCCAAATCTGTGCTTACCTTTGTCTCTTCCCCACTCACTTTAGCGATGTCTCTGAGTCCCTGCTCGATAAGTGCCTCTACACCAACCACTCTCCTCATCCTGACATCTTGATACGGACTTCTGGGGAAGTGAGGCTCAGCGACTTCCTCCTCTGGCAGGTAGGTTGTTTCTAGCCACTATTCTGTTTGTGTCAAAACAGAGAACTGTGACTGCACCCACAGAATAAACTGGAGGGAGCACTAAGATCCAGAGAATTGTCTCTGAGCTGTGCCTGGTAACGTTCGCTGTCCCTTTCTCATCTCTTCTTGACTTTGTGAGTCTGAGTGATTCTTGCTGCCCGAGGTACCCAGAGGAAAAATCAAGGTTCTCCCACTGTAGTAAAAGTTTTATTCGTGCCTCTGTTCAAGGAACTAGACTTCTGCCTTATGTTCCTGAGCATAATATACTCCTTCCCTGGTAACCTGCCACATAACTGGTACCTCTGGGCTAGAACCTTGCCTTGAGTTTGCTGTTTTCTCTCCTTTAGAATAAAGGGTTGCATCTATACAGACTCAGTCCACAGGGAATATAAACTATGTGCAGACTCTTTCTTTGGGGCCTGCCACTGATCAGCACAGTTATCCCAGTGTAGGCAATCCTCTGAAAGCTCATTCTCAAATAAGTTTGTCTTTGCTTGAGAATCTCCATCATCTGTTCATTCGGCCCCTGAGTAGCGCTTGGCTGGAGGTGACCTTGTTCAAGGACAGGCTGGAGGGAGAGACTTGGCTTGGAAGCAGTTTACATGGTAAATTCCAGAAATTGTCATGTACCATACATAGTCTGAAAAGCAAACTAATAAGATTTAGCTACTGAAGATAGCTACTTAGTCTTTGTCTGTTTTGAAAGAAGTATAACGTGCAGCTTAAGGTTTGATGACACACTCTGCTGGCCAGATGTTGCCTGGAGTGTTTACTTCTGGGCACTGAGTTCTAAGAGATTGCCCTGGTAAACTAGAGGACTTAGGGGCTTCCCTGGTGGTCCAGTGGGTGGAGAGTCCACCTTGCAGTGCAAGGGACGCCGGTTCAATCCCTGGCCTGGGAAGATCCCATGTGCTTCAGAGCGGCTGGACCAGCGTGTCCAATTACCAGCCATAGCTCTCGAGCACATGCGCCCAGAGCCAGTGCTCTGCAACGAGAGAGGCGATTGCGATGGGAGGCCCACATGGGCCAAAGAATAAAGATGGATGAAAATAAATGGATGGGGGGAATTCCCTGATGGTCCAGTGGCTAAGACTCTGTGCTCCCAATGCAGGGGGCCCAGGTTCGATCCCTGGTCAGGGAACTAGAGCCCACATGCTACAACTGAGACCCAATGCAGCCAAATAAATATCAAGAAAATATTAAAAAAAAAAAGAAAAGAAAATAAATGGATGAAGAATCAATAAAAGAGGCAAAAAAATATATATTAAAAAAAAAAAAACAACTAGAGAACTTAGTACAAGAGACCAACCTGCATGGCAAGAGACTCATGTACTATGAAACATAAGTGAAGGATAATGATCTGGAAAATATTATTCTCTTGGAAAAAATTATTTTTATTATTATTACTTAATATTATTGTTTTTAATATTATTAAAATATTATTCTCTTGGGGAAAAATATATTGAGTTCCTCCTTTGTGCTGGGAATATGGCAGTAACCAAGTTAGAAATAAGTCCTACTAGCTTGAAACTTGTGGTTTGTTGACAAAGACAAACTGAACAAGTCATTACAACCTTAGGAATAGATAACAGAGACCTCTAATCTAGCCTTCACATATGTGAAAGAATGTCACTTTGGAGAAGAAATAAAGTTGTCCTGGAGAGAAGACCTGAGACCTTGGTGGGAGCTCCAGGGCAGGTGACATTGGTGTAGCTTAATGAGCTATCTGACGGACCGAGTTATCCGCTGGAGACGTGCAGCTTAAGGTTTATGCACACTCTGCTGGCCGGGGAAAGAAGTATAACGTGCAGCTTAAGGTTTGATGACACACTCTGCTGGCCAGATGTTGCCTGGAGTGTTTACTTCTGGGCACTGAGTTCTAAGAGATTGCCCTGGTAAACTAGAGGACTTAGGGGCTTCCCTGGTGGTCCAGTGGGTGGAGAGTCCACCTTGCAGTGCAAGGGACGCCGGTTCAATCCCTGGCCTGGGAAGATCCCATGTGCTTCAGAGCGGCTGGACCAGCGTGTCCAATTACCAGCCAGAGCTCTGGAGCACATGCGCCCAGAGCCAGTGCTCTGCAACGAGAGAGGCGATTGCGATGGGAGGCCCACATGGGCCAAAGAATAAAGATGGATGAAAATAAATGGATGGGGGGAATTCCCTGATGGTCCAGTGGCTAAGACTCTGTGCTCCCAATGCAGGGGGCCCAGGTTCGATCCCTGGTCAGGGAACTAGAGCCCACATGCTACAACTGAGACCCAATGCAGCCAAATAAATATCAAGAAAATATTAAAAAAAAAAAGAAAAGAAAATAAATGGATGAAGAATCAATAAAAGAGGCAAAAAAATATATATTAAAAAAAAAAAAACAACTAGAGAACTTAGTACAAGAGACCAACCTGCATGGCAAGAGACTCATGTACTATGAAACATAAGTGAAGGATAATGATCTGGAAAATATTATTCTCTTGGAAAAAATTATTTTTATTATTATTACTTAATATTATTGTTTTTAATATTATTAAAATATTATTCTCTTGGGGAAAAATATATTGAGTTCCTCCTTTGTGCTGGGAATATGGCAGTAACCAAGTTAGAAATAAGTCCTACTAGCTTGAAACTTGTGGTTTGTTGACAAAGACAAACTGAACAAGTCATTACAACCTTAGGAATAGATAACAGAGACCTCTAATCTAGCCTTCACATATGTGAAAGAATGTCACTTTGGAGAAGAAATAAAGTTGTCCTGGAGAGAAGACCTGAGACCTTGGTGGGAGCTCCAGGGCAGGTGACATTGGTGTAGCTTAATGAGCTATCTGACAGCCGAAGTTATCCCCTGGAGGCCCTGGATTCCTTGCCACTAAAGGTATCAACAGTGACTGTCGAGAATGTTCCAAAAGGGAATCTTCCTTCAGTGATTACTGATAAAAGTTCACCCAGCTCTGTGCTCTGCTTTATGTATGTTATCTTGTTAAATTTTCACAATGTCTTAAAAAGGAGGTATTCATATATACCCAGCGCTGTGAAATAACTTGTCTCAGGTCAAGTAAGTGGTATATGATGGAGCCAGAATTCCAAGCCAGGCAGTCTAGCCCCAGAGCCTATGCTCTGATCCAGTGTGCCACACTTTGCTACTTAAAAATAACAATGGCAGCCACCATTTGTTCATTGCTAACTTTTATCAGACACTGTGTCTCCAAGACACAGTGAGGGCCAAGAGCCAATAACATAATCCAGATGTTATTTCTTAGTCCTAAAATTGGCTCTTAGAAAACTCCTGGTGGAAATGTTGATCTAGCCTCACTGCCTTGCCACAGGCAGGTAATTGTACTGCCTCAGATGACCCTTCCCCCTATTAGTGAGTGAATCCGGGCGGGCGGCGGCAGCAGCTGCAGCTCAGGACGCTTGGGCCACCTTCTCTCTGGATGCGATCAGCCTGCTCCTTCTTTGGAGCCTGACCAGGGATATGTTCCAGTAACACGTTACTAAACCATACTTTCTTCCTTCCCCCATCTTTTCCAGACCTCCCACTCCTGCCTCGTGTTTCAGCCTGTTCTGTGGCCAGAATACACATTTTGGAACCTCTGTGAGGCCATCCTACAGTTCCAGATGAACCACAGTGTGCTTCAGGTAAGAGATCAGGGCTGGCCGGACTGGATGGGATGAAAGAGGTTAGCATTGATTGACCACCACAACTGTATATGTTAGGCCCTCGCTAATGAGCATGTTAATGATGATGATGAGCAGCTAGCACTTACTGAGGATTTACTGTCAGGCACTGTGAACAGTGTCTATGCATAATCCAATGTTCCCAAGAACCCAATGAGCTGGGTATTATTACCCCCATTTGTGTAAATGGAGAAGAAATAAAGTTGTCCTGAGAGAAGACCTGAGACCTTGGTGGGAGCTCCAGGGCAGGTGACATTGGTGTAGCTTAATGAGCTATCTGACAGCCGAAGTTATCCCCTGGAGGCCCTGGATTCCTTGCCACTAAAGGTATCAACAGTGACTGTCGAGAATGTTCCAAAAGGGAATCTTCCTTCAGTGATTACTGATAAAAGTTCACCCAGCTCTGTGCTCTGCTTTATGTATGTTATCTTGTTAAATTTTCACAATGTCTTAAAAAGGAGGTATTCATATATACCCAGCGCTGTGAAATAACTTGTCTCAGGTCAAGTAAGTGGTATATGATGGAGCCAGAATTCCAAGCCAGGCAGTCTAGCCCCAGAGCCTATGCTCTGATCCAGTGTGCCACACTTTGCTACTTAAAAATAACAATGGCAGCCACCATTTGTTCATTGCTAACTTTTATCAGACACTGTGTCTCCAAGACACAGTGAGGGCCAAGAGCCAATAACATAATCCAGATGTTATTTCTTAGTCCTAAAATTGGCTCTTAGAAAACTCCTGGTGGAAATGTTGATCTAGCCTCACTGCCTTGCCACAGGCAGGTAATTGTACTGCCTCAGATGACCCTTCCCCCTATTAGTGAGTGAATCCGGGCGGGCGGCGGCAGCAGCTGCAGCTCAGGACGCTTGGGCCACCTTCTCTCTGGATGCGATCAGCCTGCTCCTTCTTTGGAGCCTGACCAGGGATATGTTCCAGTAACACGTTACTAAACCATACTTTCTTCCTTCCCCCATCTTTTCCAGACCTCCCACTCCTGCCTCGTGTTTCAGCCTGTTCTGTGGCCAGAATACACATTTTGGAACCTCTGTGAGGCCATCCTACAGTTCCAGATGAACCACAGTGTGCTTCAGGTAAGAGATCAGGGCTGGCCGGACTGGATGGGATGAAAGAGGTTAGCATTGATTGACCACCACAACTGTATATGTTAGGCCCTCGCTAATGAGCATGTTAATGATGATGATGAGCAGCTAGCACTTACTGAGGATTTACTGTCAGGCACTGTGAACAGTGTCTATGCATAATCCAATGTTCCCAAGAACCCAATGAGCTGGGTATTATTACCCCCATTTGTGTAAATCAAAATTATTTAGTTAAGGGACACCATAACCAATAAAAGATGGAACTGGGATTCAAGTTACCAGCCTTTCATTGTTTTACTGTGAAAACCCAAAAAAGACTTCTCAGAGAGACTGGCCATTATTCCCTGAAGGAGCTAGCCTAATAAAAGATTGTAGAAGTGGAAGTGTACAAAATCCAAGACTCTTCCAGAGGGATTAATAGCAAAATAGCCCAGACTTTTCCATTGTATAAAGCTGTGTCCTGCCAGGACTTAACTTTCTGCTTGCACTTTTGATCACCAGATCTTTAAGCGGGTTTCATCAGGAGTCAGAGTCACTGTATCTAATTAGGATTCTTCATAATAATGACAGTGTGTGATGGTGGCGGCTCACATACTGAGGGCCACAGAGGCACTTCGATGTTTTCATGTATGTTTTCTTATGTAACCTTTCCAACAATCCAGCAGCTTCGGTGTCCTCATTGTTCAGATATGGAAACAGAGGGGCAGGGTGACGGCCCCAGAGTCACAGAATGTTAAATCCAAAGCTGGTGCTGCTTCTTGAGTCTGGAGAGGTAATGGCCAGGAGGAAATAATGATGTAAGTGAGGGCATCTCGGTCCCCTTGGCATCGGGGACTCCTTGGAGAAGCTGATGAAAGCCATAGACCGTCTCCCTAAAAAAATTGCAAAAATTGAAAAATCACTCTTAAAACACCTGACATTTTGCATAGAATTGCTCTAATCACTGAAACTCATGAACTACTGGTGGTTCACATAACTCCTGAAATCCTTCCATAAATCCCAAGTTCAGACCTCCTGTAATAAGTCAGTCAGATCGTGTGCTTGATCATTTTATATCAGAATATGAGGGAACTGAAAGAGGAAATTGAGTTCAACTGAAAGGAAAAACAGCAAAATCTCAATTATCCATTGTCCGTGAGAAATGAATATCAGTTTTTCCACATGACCAAATCTGCCTTTAAGAACTAAACCCTTTTGTGATAGAAAACTTTTGAAACATGTCTTGTGCCTAATTCAATGTTCCCAAGAACCCAATGAGCTGGGTATTATTACCCCCATTTGTGTAAATCAAAATTATTTAGTTAAGGGACACCATAACCAATAAAAGATGGAACTGGGATTCAAGTTACCAGCCTTTCATTGTTTTACTGTGAAAACCCAAAAAAGACTTCTCAGAGAGACTGGCCATTATTCCCTGAAGGAGCTAGCCTAATAAAAGATTGTAGAAGTGGAAGTGTACAAAATCCAAGACTCTTCCAGAGGGATTAATAGCAAAATAGCCCAGACTTTTCCATTGTATAAAGCTGTGTCCTGCCAGGACTTAACTTTCTGCTTGCACTTTTGATCACCAGATCTTTAAGCGGGTTTCATCAGGAGTCAGAGTCACTGTATCTAATTAGGATTCTTCATAATAATGACAGTGTGTGATGGTGGCGGCTCACATACTGAGGGCCACAGAGGCACTTCGATGTTTTCATGTATGTTTTCTTATGTAACCTTTCCAACAATCCAGCAGCTTCGGTGTCCTCATTGTTCAGATATGGAAACAGAGGGGCAGGGTGACGGCCCCAGAGTCACAGAATGTTAAATCCAAAGCTGGTGCTGCTTCTTGAGTCTGGAGAGGTAATGGCCAGGAGGAAATAATGATGTAAGTGAGGGCATCTCGGTCCCCTTGGCATCGGGGACTCCTTGGAGAAGCTGATGAAAGCCATAGACCGTCTCCCTAAAAAAATTGCAAAAATTGAAAAATCACTCTTAAAACACCTGACATTTTGCATAGAATTGCTCTAATCACTGAAACTCATGAACTACTGGTGGTTCACATAACTCCTGAAATCCTTCCATAAATCCCAAGTTCAGACCTCCTGTAATAAGTCAGTCAGATCGTGTGCTTGATCATTTTATATCAGAATATGAGGGAACTGAAAGAGGAAATTGAGTTCAACTGAAAGGAAAAACAGCAAAATCTCAATTATCCATTGTCCGTGAGAAATGAATATCAGTTTTTCCACATGACCAAATCTGCCTTTAAGAACTAAACCCTTTTGTGATAGAAAACTTTTTGAAACATGTCTTGTGCCTAATTCATGGACATCTACTGTGTACAAGCACTGGCTAATAATGAAGATGATCAGAATAATCCCAGTCTGCTGATGCTGGTAATGACAGTAATGACTCCCACCTTGAAGCACTTCATTGGGCAGGATGGCCTTGAAAGATGGGACTTTCTCTAAGCTAGATGGTCCCCAAATACTCGGCTTTGGAATTCCTTGTATATGGTCAGTGGCTAATTTTGACAGCATTCCTTCTTCCCTTCTCTTCCAATTTCCACTTTTAAATGAGCTACAGGCAAGAAAACCAGTCAGCCAAGTTTGTTAGAATTATGTCTCCAAAGTGAGAGTAAACTGGCCTTGCATGAAGTGTGGACAGTCTTGGTGTACAAGCCGTTTTCGTATGGCTATTCTTGTCTACTCAGGAAAGTCTTTTAGTAATTCAGGTTTCTCAGATACTTTCTCACATGGCTATCAGAGGAATTACCTCAAGTTTCATTCATTCTATAAATGTCTGTTATTGAGTACCTGGTCTGCATCAGGCACTGTGAGTATTCGGCAAAAGAGATTCAAGCAGTTAGTTGGCCAGACAAGATCCCTACCTTCCTTGAGATTATATGTTCACTCAAGGAGACAGATAATAAGTAAACAAATACATGTGATAATTTCATGTTGTAATAAGGCAAGGGAGAAATAAGAGTGATGTGCTAGAAAGTAATGAAGAGAGCAGGAGGTGCTGAGTAGAGCAGTCAGGGAAGGCCTTGACCAGCCATGATATTAAAGACAAGAAGTAGCCAGACATGTAAAAATCTGGGAGAAAAGATTTATTCTCTGCAGAGAGGGCAGGAAGAGGAAGGATGCTAAAGTTACAAAGTTTAGGTCTTAGAAGAACAGAGACAGGCCAGCATGCATGAAGAAGAAGGGTGTGAGGTGAAGCTGGGTAGGCCTCAGCCTTTGATACTTGGGGGCTGTCGGCTCTGCCAACACATCTGAAGACTTTTGATCAGAGGAATGGCAGGATCTGCTTTACTGCAGAAATGAATATCAGTTTTTCCACATGACCAAATCTGCCTTTAAGAACTAAACCCTTTTGTGATAGAAAACTTTTGAAACATGTTGCCTAATTCATGGACATCTACTGTGTACAAGCACTGGCTAATAATGAAGATGATCAGAATAATCCCAGTCTGCTGATGCTGGTAATGACAGTAATGACTCCCACCTTGAAGCACTTCATTGGGCAGGATGGCCTTGAAAGATGGGACTTTCTCTAAGCTAGATGGTCCCCAAATACTCGGCTTTGGAATTCCTTGTATATGGTCAGTGGCTAATTTTGACAGCATTCCTTCTTCCCTTCTCTTCCAATTTCCACTTTTAAATGAGCTACAGGCAAGAAAACCAGTCAGCCAAGTTTGTTAGAATTATGTCTCCAAAGTGAGAGTAAACTGGCCTTGCATGAAGTGTGGACAGTCTTGGTGTACAAGCCGTTTTCGTATGGCTATTCTTGTCTACTCAGGAAAGTCTTTTAGTAATTCAGGTTTCTCAGATACTTTCTCACATGGCTATCAGAGGAATTACCTCAAGTTTCATTCATTCTATAAATGTCTGTTATTGAGTACCTGGTCTGCATCAGGCACTGTGAGTATTGGGCAAAAGAGATTCAAGCAGTTAGTTGGCCAGACAAGATCCCTACCTTCCTTGAGATTATATGTTCACTCAAGGAGACAGATAATAAGTAAACAAATACATGTGATAATTTCATGTTGTAATAAGGCAAGGGAGAAATAAGAGTGATGTGCTAGAAAGTAATGAAGAGAGCAGGAGGTGCTGAGTAGAGCAGTCAGGGAAGGCCTTGACCAGCCATGATATTAAAGACAAGAAGTAGCCAGACATGTAAAAATCTGGGAGAAAAGATTTATTCTCTGCAGAGAGGGCAGGAAGAGGAAGGATGCTAAAGTTACAAAGTTTAGGTCTTAGAAGAACAGAGACAGGCCAGCATGCATGAAGAAGAAGGGTGTGAGGTGAAGCTGGGTAGGCCTCAGCCTTTGATACTTGGGGGCTGTCGGCTCTGCCAACACATCTGAAGACTTTTGATCAGAGGAATGGCAGGATCTGCTTTACATTTTGTATAAGTCACTCAGGGTTTTCACGGGGCAGGAGTCAGAGACCAAATTCCTCCAGTTGTCCAGGTGGGAGGATGTGCCTTGAAGTGGGGTGGCAGCTGTAGAGAAGGGAAGGGCTGAGTGGACTGAGACAGAGGAACAACACACATTAAAACAGAACAGATGGAACTAAGTTGATAAAATAGCCCTCAGAAGAGGTTTAATTCAGGTTACCTGAGCGTAGTTCTCTGACTGTCCATCTTTAGTGATATATATCCTAAGGATGGGCTTTCCCGGTGGCTCAGATGGTAAAAGGGTCTATTATCTAAGGATAATACAAACTGGAAAGCAAACTTAGACATTACTTAAGAGGTTTATCAGTGGCAATGTTGATGATGTAATTCTGAAACTCCTTCATCCGTCTGTAGAATAAAGCAAATGAGTAGAAATACTAATGTTGTTAGGAACCAAAACATTCAGGTTTTTGGGCAGTTGGGTGGACGGTTCTGCTGTTTTCTAGGATGGGGTGGAACATGTTTGACGACAGCCATTAGGAGTTTCATTTGCTACCTAAGAATCAAAATTTCAGGCATTTATTGAATTCTTACTGTGTATCAGGCACCCTTTTCTTAGATTCTGTGTAATTCTGTAAGGTAGATACTACTATTAATTGCCTCCATTTTTAGTGTTAGGAGATCAAAGTAATAACAGAAATACTGACTGTCCTGAACCCTTTTTCAGCAGACCCCATGGGAATTTTGGCCAGATTTGCTCTGCCCAGGAATCCTCAAATTTTGTTTCTAGAAATTTTAGCACCTCAGCAGAAGCACTAACAGACTAGCAACATCCTAGCCACTATGCGCTCAGACCAGAGAGCTGATCTTTCTAATATCTCCCTTGTATGTATCTTGTATCCTCACCAAATTGGATTCTTCAGTTCCTTGTTCCCATCCCCTTTGGTTTTCTGCCTCCACATCTGTGTTCTTACCCCATCCCCCAAATTCCCATTGTTAAATTCTGAGCTCCTCTGTCTCTAAGCCCAGCCCAGTATGTCCCCACTCCCTGCAAGAAGCCAGGGCAGGGCTTCCCTGGTGGTCCAGTGGGTAAGGACACCGCCTTGCAGTGCATGGGGCGTCAGTTCAATCCCTGGTCTGGGAAGATCCCACGTGCCGCGGAGCGGCTGAACCAATGTGTCCAATTACCGAGCCGGAGCTCTGGAGCGCACGCGCCCAGGGCCGTTGCTCTGCGACAACAGAGGCCACTGTGATGGGAGGCCCACATGGGCCAAAAGAACAAAGATGGATGAAAATAGATAAATGAAAGACCAATAGAAGTGGCCCGCCCCGCCCTCTCTCCCCAACTCGCCCTCCCCCCCCACCCCCCCACCCGCCAAAAAAAAGAAACCAGGGCAGAGAGCTGGGGTCTTGATCTGTAGTAGCTCACAGAGGTGCTCACAGTAGCTCATCTGAGGGCAGCTGCTGGATACTAATGGAAGCTGGGAGTCAGCTGCAAATTGCTGAAGGCTAGACCTTCGTATCTGAAGGGACCAGGACAGTTTCCAGGTGGTCACCCATCAATCCTCGAGAATGGGGGCTGGCAAAGGTAAGAAATCTTGACTATGATGCAGTGGGACAGATAGAAAATCAGGGTGTGGAATGGGTGGGCAGCAGTACGGAGCCACTGCTCCTCAGTGAGAAGCTGCGTGAATGGCAGGTCCACAGGGGTCATTCCTCAGAGAATGAGGGGTAAGCGTGTGGCCACCTGATCTGTAATGATGGAGAGGGAGAAGATATGTGGTTCCCACTGAACTTCCTGTGATGCATTTGTCAGAGGGTCAACACCGGGCTGATCAACCATTTCATTTCCAGTGCTCTTCAGGTGCTCCTTATCTTCTCAAGAGAAGTTAGAAAACTTCAGCTATTGACTCAGACATTCCTGACTTTGAATCATGGCGCTGCCTACTAGCTATGTGACTGACCAGGCAATTATTTAACCCTTCAGAGAATCACTTTTCTCATCTGTAAAGGAGCGGAGTAATGATAATACATGCCTCACAGGTTTGTGGTCAGGCTTTAGTGAGCTAGTGCACCAACAGTGCTGAGAGCTGTGTTGGAACAGGGGTCATTTTCAGAAGCTGGTGGTCAGTGCTGTTCACCATGTGCATGTCTGGGCTCTTCGGCAGACCTCATCTGTCTGCAAAAAACCACAGACATTTAGCACCCTGCTCATCCCATCTCCAGGATGGTTCCCTGGCCAGAGAGACTCTGGATGCTCATCAGAACACCGTGTTTCCAGCAGGAGGTGCTGTCTCAAACAGCCCTCAGAAATGCATCCCCCTTGCTACCAACCTGGGGAGATGGGGACTCGTGGGAGGACTTGTCATTAGCCGGTGAATGTTTTGAAACCCAAGGCTTGCATCCTCTTTCCATGTCCCAGTGAGGTCAGTGGACTTGAGGGTTTATGTACTGGAGGGGCCATTACATCTGGTTCCCTGATTCTGCTGAGGAGAGAACAAGAGCAGAGTCTTAATGCCCAAAAGAGGTTTATATTAGTAGGTTAGAGCCCCATTTCTCAAAACATGCTCCATGAAGCCTTTACATCAAGACCACATAAGGTCTGTATAAGAAGTGTCTAAGGTAATTATTAAAGCCCTGCCTGCTAATTGCTCACTATTCAGAGAGAGTAGACAGTATGGTCAGAGAGAAAGAAATTGACCATTAGGACTTCCATTAGCCTAGATTTCCAGAGACTGAGTACCTCAGAACTCAGAACACCTTTGAGCTGGGTGGTAGATCCAGACCATGTGGAGGCTGCACAGAAGGGTTCCAGATGCAGGCCACCAGTTCCCCACTCCACCCCAGAAAGTACAACTCATCCAGAGGCACAAAACACATTTTCCATAGATCTTTCAAGGCATCACCTTAGTGGAGAAACCAAAGGGTGTTTAACCCACTGTGTGACCTAGACCAAGGCCCTCCCACCTGAGCCTTGATGTCCTTGTCTGTACAATGAGAAGTATACAGCCGATGGTCCTTATGAGCTCCCTGACTCTGTCATCCTAACAGAGGACTGTGATTCCTGGCAAATTAGGAGCCAGGCTTTGCCTGGCTGCATCCTCCTTGCTTGGCACTTGGTCTAGGTCTGCCGTTTGGGAAATGCCAGAGCAGTTTTAATCAGCTCTGCATTTCCTCCCTCTGTGACTGGCTGCCCTCATCCTTTCTGTTTGGCTAGAACTTTTCCTGCTTAGCCCTAGCTACAAGTAGTGATGATACAATGAAGTGAAAGTCGTTCAGTCATGACCTACTCTCTCTGACCCATGAACCAGTCATGGAATTCTCTAGGCAAGAATGCTGGAGTGGGTAGCCTTTCCCTTCTCCAGAGGATCTTCCCAACCCAGGGATCAAACCCAGGTCTCCCGCATTGAAGGCAGATTCTTTACCATGTAAGCCACCAGGGATGCACAGGAATACTGGATTGGGTAGCCTATCTCTTATCCAGGGAAACTTCCCAACCTAGGAATCGAACTGGGGTCTCCAGCATTGCAGGTGGATTCTTTACCAGCTGAGCTAACAGGGAATCCTGGTGACAGAATAGCTACCTGTTAATAACCAGGCACCAGGCTGGGTGTTCATTATCTCATTTTTCCTCAAACCACCTGAGCTGGATGCTCTCATCCTCATTTTGCAGATGAAGACATACGCTCAGGGGAGGGCGTCTTTTGAACAGAAACTTCTCAGATCTCAGTGTTCCAGGCAGACTCACTGGCCTGATCACACTCTCTGGTTTCATGAGTCTTTGCCCAGTATTCTCCTGCCTGGTATTCTCCTCCTCCTGTACACGATATTATCTGAATCTTTCCCATTAGTTAAAGCTCAGCTCAAATTCTGTCTGCCCATGAGATTCCACTGCCCCCTGGCCTTCATCAACCACAGGCTCTTTCCTCTGAATTGTACAGCCCTTTCTCTTACCTCCCTGATGACCCTTACCACATTCCACCTTGTATTACGGCATTTGAGTACATCTCTGTGTCCTACTCAGCCTGTGAGCACATGGATTGTGGTGACTATATCCTGTGCCTTTCTGAACCCCCAGTAAAGTCTCATACATAGGACCAGGGTTTCCCCCTGACCAAGGCCAGGAAGAAGCCCTACTAGTAAGATGGAGACCCTTAGCAGCAACTGCTCAAGTTTGTTGTCTTCATAGCTCCACACACGAGTTCATTATCATAGCAGAAGAGTACTCGAATGCCTTGGGTCATTCAAGAGCCTAGAGGTGGGACTTTCTAGATTTTTTCATTTCTAATATTGGTGGTGGTGTTCAGTTGCTAAGTCATGTCCGCATATTTTGTGGACCCATGGACTATAGCCCACCAGACTCCTCTGTCTATTGGATTCCTCAGGCAGGAATACTGGAGTGGGTTGCCATTTCCTCCTCCAGGGATCGAGCCCACATCTCCTATGTCTTCTGCATTGGCGGGTGGGTTCTCTGCCCCTGTGCCTTATTCATGCAGTAAATCTATTGCTGAGAGACACCAGCAAATCACTTACCTATCCTGAACCTCCATGTCTGTCTCCAGCAGACAGAATATCCCTCCCGAACTCTAGCTCTATTGTGAGGGTCAAGTGAGACAATAGATGAAGCGCCTGTATATGTGTAAGATATTCCTTAAAGGAGGAACACAGGTGTTCACAGGTGAGTAGGACTCAGACAGATGCCCAAATGCCACAGTACGAGGTACCATGTGGTGGGGGTCACCAAGGATATAGAATGCCAAGTTGGCAGCAGAATGGGAGTTTCTCCAACATGGAGCAGGATTGGCTGGAAGAGCTCTAAGGCTAAGGTTCTGCAGCCTGTTAGAGCAGAGGAGCCAAGCGCATCAATGAGGCACAGCCTTGGTTCTGCTCCAAAAGGACATCCCCCCCCTGTGCCAGGCGCATTGTCTGTCCTCCTGGGGCACAGGGGCAGTCTGTTGAACATTTCACAGGTACAGGGTGTCCCAAGTGCCAGAAAGAAGGAGCCCTGTCTCTGTCCTCTAAGAGTTCATGGTTTGTCTGAAGACACAAGAGTATGAGAAGTGCTGCCAAGGAATGTAATCGCTCACCTGGTGTCAGAACTGGTTCCAGGAGCCTGAGGGCTTTACTGTGCCTTCAAGGGCTCATTTTCTAACAGAAACGGTGGACCATGGTTCTAATGCCTGTTCTAGAGGCAGAATGCAGTAAGTGGCTTAGGAAAGCTGAACCTGTTCCTCAGAATGTTCACGGGAGGGTCATTTATTGAGTAAGTCAGCCTGGTCTCACACAAGAGAGCCAGTTCTGGATCCAAACCCTGAAAGATAACTTAGGGAGTGGGAAAGATGACACCCTACAAGTGCCTGGGAAACCAAAACAAATGACCCAATGGATATGCCCCAGGCAGGAACAGAGCCTTCCTTGCATCAGAGAATAGGCAGTAATAATTTGTAAAATGATTTCTGTTTGAGAGCGTGCTAATATGCTGGAGTGGGTTGCCATTTCCTCCTCCAGGGATCGAGCCCACATCTCCTATGTCTTCTGCATTGGCGGGTGGGTTCTCTGCCCCTGTGCCTTATTCATGCAGTAAATCTATTGCTGAGAGACACCAGCAAATCACTTACCTATCCTGAACCTCCATGTCTGTCTCCAGCAGACAGAATATCCCTCCCGAACTCTAGCTCTATTGTGAGGGTCAAGTGAGACAATAGATGAAGCGCCTGTATATGTGTAAGATATTCCTTAAAGGAGGAACACAGGTGTTCACAGGTGAGTAGGACTCAGACAGATGCCCAAATGCCACAGTACGAGGTACCATGTGGTGGGGGTCACCAAGGATATAGAATGCCAAGTTGGCAGCAGAATGGGAGTTTCTCCAACATGGAGCAGGATTGGCTGGAAGAGCTCTAAGGCTAAGGTTCTGCAGCCTGTTAGAGCAGAGGAGCCAAGCGCATCAATGAGGCACAGCCTTGGTTCTGCTCCAAAAGGACATCCCCCCCCTGTGCCAGGCGCATTGTCTGTCCTCCTGGGGCACAGGGGCAGTCTGTTGAACATTTCACAGGTACAGGGTGTCCCAAGTGCCAGAAAGAAGGAGCCCTGTCTCTGTCCTCTAAGAGTTCATGGTTTGTCTGAAGACACAAGAGTATGAGAAGTGCTGCCAAGGAATGTAATCGCTCACCTGGTGTCAGAACTGGTTCCAGGAGCCTGAGGGCTTTACTGTGCCTTCAAGGGCTCATTTTCTAACAGAAACGGTGGACCATGGTTCTAATGCCTGTTCTAGAGGCAGAATGCAGTAAGTGGCTTAGGAAAGCTGAACCTGTTCCTCAGAATGTTCACGGGAGGGTCATTTATTGAGTAAGTCAGCCTGGTCTCACACAAGAGAGCCAGTTCTGGATCCAAACCCTGAAAGATAACTTAGGGAGTGGGAAAGATGACACCCTACAAGTGCCTGGGAAACCAAAACAAATGACCCAATGGATATGCCCCAGGCAGGAACAGAGCCTTCCTTGCATCAGAGAATAGGCAGTAATAATTTGTAAAATGATTTCTGTTTGAGAGCGTGCTAATATGCTGGAGGGGCTTTGCATATATTATCTCTAATCCTTAAAACCACTCTTCAAGGTAGGCACAACCCCCACTTTACAGATGAAGAAATGAGGTTAGGAGAGGATTTGGCCAGAGCCACAAAGCTAGGTGGTGGGGGAACCAGAACAGACCCACATTTTGTCTGGTTCCCTTCCTGAGGGCTTTTAAGAAATAGTGAAGCTCCCACCGAAAGAGACCAAGATGGATCCAGGACCACAACGTGGACACCGCCCATTGCACGCCTACTCCCAGATCTTTCCAAATCCGGTCCAGGCTCCCCACTGTGCCACCTAACTTGGCCTGTCCTGTGTCCCACCCCCTGCCTCCTCCCTTCCAATTCTACCCACGCCTAAAAATGATCTCCCCACCCCAACCCCCACTTTTCTCTAGCAGAAGGTCCGAGACATGTATGCAGAGGAGCGGAAGAGGCAGCAGCTGGAGAGGGACCAGGCTGCAGTGACAGAACAGCTGCTGCGAGAGGGGCTCCCGGCCAGTGGGGACGCCCAGCTCCGACGGACACGGTTGCACAGACTCTCAGCCAGACGGGAAGAGCGGGTCCAGGGCTTCCTGCAAGCCTTGGAACTCAAGAGGGCTGACTGGCTGGCACATCTGGGCACCGCATCAGCTTGAGTGAGGCGGACCTTTTGCCACTTTGCCCTGCCCTCGGCCTCCAGGGCCCCCTCTCCCCTTTCTTTTCTTGGTGAAAGGCACCTCCCTCCTGATGATGAATTGTGTTTCCTTGACTTGGCAGGGAGCCCCAGAGGCCAGGTCTGCTGGCCAGACATATCCATGGTCTGCCTGGGACAGTGCCCCTGGGGAGGTGGGAGGGGGAGAGCCTCACAGGTACCCTAAGCTCAGCTGTCTCCACCGTAGGTTTGGAGAGCAGAGGGCACCAGTGCTTCCACCTTTGCCACCTCTCCTGTACTGGCTGCGCTGGTCATCCACCAGCACATCCTTCAACACACAGAATTTTGGGAAGAGGTCTCCCTAAACCTTCGCCTTTACCTATCCATCTGACCCAATGGATATGCCCCAGGCAGGAACAGAGCCTTCCTTGCATCAGAGAATAGGCAGTAATAATTTGTAAAATGATTTCTGTTTGAGAGCGTGCTAATATGCTGGAGGGGCTTTGCATATATTATCTCTAATCCTTAAAACCACTCTTCAAGGTAGGCACAACCCCCACTTTACAGATGAAGAAATGAGGTTAGGAGAGGATTTGGCCAGAGCCACAAAGCTAGGTGGTGGGGGAACCAGAACAGACCCACATTTTGTCTGGTTCCCTTCCTGAAGGATTTTAAGAAATAGAGAAGCTCCCACCGAAACAGACCAAGATGGATCCAGGACCACAACGTGGACACCGCCCATTGCACGCCTACTCCCAGATCTTTCCAAATCCGGTCCAGGCTCCCCACTGTGCCACCTAACTTGGCCTGTCCTGTGTCCCACCCCCTGCCTCCTCCCTTCCAATTCTACCCACGCCTAAAAATGATCTCCCCACCCCAACCCCCACTTTTCTCTAGCAGAAGGCCCGAGACATGTATGCAGAGGAGCGGAAGAGGCAGCAGCTGGAGAGGGACCAGGCTGCAGTGACAGAACAGCTGCTGCGAGAGGGGCTCCCGGCCAGTGGGGACGCCCAGCTCCGACGGACACGGTTGCACAGACTCTCAGCCAGACGGGAAGAGCGGGTCCAGGGCTTCCTGCAAGCCTTGGAACTCAAGAGGGCTGACTGGCTGGCACATCTGGGCACCGCATCAGCTTGAGTGAGGCGGACCTTTTGCCACTTTGCCCTGCCCTCGGCCTCCAGGGCCCCCTCTCCCCTTTCTTTTCTTGGTGAAAGGCACCTCCCTCCTGATGATGAATTGTGTTTCCTTGACTTGGCAGGGAGCCCCAGAGGCCAGGTCTGCTGGCCAGACATATCCATGGTCTGCCTGGGACAGTGCCCCTGGGGAGGTGGGAGGGGGAGAGCCTCACAGGTACCCTAAGCTCAGCTGTCTCCACCGTAGGTTTGGAGAGCAGAGGGCACCAGTGCTTCCACCTTTGCCACCTCTCCCTGTACTGGCTGCGCTGGTCATCCACCAGCACATCCTTCAACACACAGAATTTTGGGGAAGAGGTCTCCCCTAAACCTTCGCCCTTTACCTATCCATCTTAGCCATCACAAAAGATGGGGCCCCACTTTGGATTTGCTGGTAAATAGCTAATAGGCAGCCAGCATTATTTAGGCAAAGAAGGGGAAGGAGAGACAGAAAATTTGCCCATCTGCTGCTCCTCCCTCTTGGCTCTCCACCTGGGATTTGCTATTGAATCTCAGCCCCCTCCCGCCACACAGTGCTGATTGCTCACTGAAAGGCTCAGCGCCCCCAATGGTGCACGGAAGCCAGGCGGGTGATTACAATCCAATTACCTATTGTCGACTCAGCCCACACAAGCTTTTCTCCTCCTCTTGCAGGGCATGGGGCCAGGTTCCACTCCCCAGTGAGACGGGGCCCCTCCATGGCTACAGGGTAACAGAAGAGCCTGTAGGCCCTGGTGAGTCTAATTCAGCACAGGCCGCCTTCCCAGGATCACATCAGGACCAAGAGCACAGGAACCAGCCCTTCTCCCAACTGACTGCCTCCTGCCCTCAGCATCTCGGACTCTGCTTCCACCTCCACAGCCTTTGAGGCTTTTCTCAGCTTTTGACCGGGCAGAGTCTCAGCTTGTGAGGGCCAAGGTTGCCCAGCAGGGAGAAGAGGGCCAAGTCAAGGGCTGTGTCCTTTCCCTTACCTCTCCCTGCCAGGCCTGGCTGCAGAGCTGCTGAGAGGATTAGTGCCTTTGAAGAGCTGTCTATCTGAGCAACTCCGTGCTTCAGATGCCCCAGAGCAGCAAGCACCAGTGGGTAATACCACCCAGACGCTAGTCTGTTGAGTCTTCCCGTTTTACTTTCTGCAAATTGTTTCCCCATCACCTCCGTGTAGGAGAGGTGGGGTCTTGCAAGCAGTGCTAAGAGCATATTCTTTAAGACCCTTAACTTCCCTGTATTCCAGTCGCCTCCCCTTTCTGTGCCTGGATACGTGGCACAAGAGACCCCTTGGCCATCATCCCTGCTCCCAGAATCACGCATGAATGCCAGATACTGCGATGGAGAAGCCAGTCCATGCGCCCTTTGGCAGGCCCCACACACACACCTGGCACTCCCCACTACCAGCCCCTGGCACAGGGTTTCCAGAGAGCAGGTGCTGTACATTTTCCAGCTTTACAATGAGGCTGTTGACAGCCTTAATTAGGGAGGCATGAATTATGCGGCTATAACGCAGAGCCCTACAATTAAGGCGGGAATGAGGGGCTGGAGGCAGCAAACGGAATCTGCCCTGTGAGTGTGGTCTTTGAGTTCTTGTCTCCTTTCTGGGTCTGACTTTTCCCTGCCACAATTGGGGATACAGCAGAGGTGACTAATTGATGGTCTCTCTCTTTAGCCTAAGGTCCTGTATTCTGGGAGAGATACAGAGAGGGAGGGGTGAAAAGAAGCTGAGGGGATCACTCCTGCCCAGAGACGGGCTGCAAATAGTTGTTATGAAGTCATTGTGATTGCTTTCAGCCAGTGTGATTTGTACAAACCAGCTCAACCCTTGCCTCAGGAAACTCGGTGTGACCTATTCAAACGTCCCACCTGTGAGCCAACCCCCCCCTTGAGGATACTTATTCTTGAGCACAGGAACCAGCCCTTCTCCCAACTGACTGCCTCCTGCCCTCAGCATCTCGGACTCTGCTTCCACCTCCACAGCCTTTGAGGCTTTTCTCAGCTTTTGACCGGGCAGAGTCTCAGCTTGTGAGGGCCAAGGTTGCCCAGCAGGGAGAAGAGGGCCAAGTCAAGGGCTGTGTCCTTTCCCTTACCTCTCCCTGCCAGGCCTGGCTGCAGAGCTGCTGAGAGGATTAGTGCCTTTGAAGAGCTGTCTATCTGAGCAACTCCGTGCTTCAGATGCCCCAGAGCAGCAAGCACCAGTGGGTAATACCACCCAGACGCTAGTCTGTTGAGTCTTCCCGTTTTACTTTCTGCAAATTGTTTCCCCATCACCTCCGTGTAGGAGAGGTGGGGTCTTGCAAGCAGTGCTAAGAGCATATTCTTTAAGACCCTTAACTTCCCTGTATTCCAGTCGCCTCCCCTTTCTGTGCCTGGATACGTGGCACAAGAGACCCCTTGGCCATCATCCCTGCTCCCAGAATCACGCATGAATGCCAGATACTGCGATGGAGAAGCCAGTCCATGCGCCCTTTGGCAGGCCCCACACACACACCTGGCACTCCCCACTACCAGCCCCTGGCACAGGGTTTCCAGAGAGCAGGTGCTGTACATTTTCCAGCTTTACAATGAGGCTGTTGACAGCCTTAATTAGGGAGGCATGAATTATGCGGCTATAACGCAGAGCCCTACAATTAAGGCGGGAATGAGGGGCTGGAGGCAGCAAACGGAATCTGCCCTGTGAGTGTGGTCTTTGAGTTCTTGTCTCCTTTCTGGGTCTGACTTTTCCCTGCCACAATTGGGGATACAGCAGAGGTGACTAATTGATGGTCTCTCTCTTTAGCCTAAGGTCCTGTATTCTGGGAGAGATACAGAGAGGGAGGGGTGAAAAGAAGCTGAGGGGATCACTCCTGCCCAGAGACGGGCTGCAAATAGTTGTTATGAAGTCATTGTGATTGCTTTCAGCCAGTGTGATTTGTACAAACCAGCTCAACCCTTGCCTCAGGAAACTCGGTGTGACCTATTCAAACGTCCCACCTGTGAGCCAACCCCCCCCTTGAGGATATTTATCGTCTTGCGTTCTCTTGGGTGTCAAATAGAATTTTTAAAATTCTTTCTTAGAGGTCAAACTTGTTTGGGAACAGCGCAACAGAAGACCGTGTTTTGCTGCAGCAACTGTCCGCCTCCCTCAGGTGCTCTTGGCCACTTCCAGGATGCCTAGTTTGGGGGGCGGGGGTCACTGGAAGAGCCCTTTTGCCATCGCAACACCTGTTCCTCTACTTGTTTCGTAATCCCTGGACTCTTTCCTCCACCCTCCTTTTCATCGCGCAAGTAAAAGGAAGCCAGCCTGCCAGTGTGGAAGGAGGGATTTCGCCAACTGCGTCTGCAGCGCCCAGGCTTGGTGGCCGCCGCGTCGGGTGGGGGCAGCTAAGCTTGATGTCTCCGAAGCGGGTGGAGCTTAGGGGAGGGGAGTGCTAGTAGGCCTTCTTGGCGGCCACGCTCCATCATTCGGTGACGGGGTTCTGAGGTCCGGGAATACAAGGACTGAAGGGAGTCTAGCCGCCCGACAGGCTTCGGGGGTTGTGGGGGGGGCTTCTTTGGTATTTGGGGAGGCGGCTGAGCAACGGGTGCTGAAAGGACAGCTCCCACCTGCCCCACTGCACCCGAAACGCACCTCTGCGTGTTAAGTCTCCCCTTGAATTGCCCCACTCCACCTCGAGTGGTCTGCTTTCCAGGTGAGGTGCACGAAAGGCTTTCTCCGAGTGGCAGCTTGGAAGGATGCACGTCCGGCTGCACCAAGCTGGCTTCTCCGCTCTTTTCCCACTTCAGCGTCAGTCTTGACCCTGGGAACTGCAGCCTGTGCCTCCAAGCCGCGCGTTTTCTCCCGCCTCCGGCGGAGAATGGCAGTGCGACCAGGCCTAGCAAACCCTTCTTCTGGGGCCCCCAGCGGGAACAGGAAGGAAAGCGGCTGAGATGCGCCCTAAGTGTCGCTCGGCTTGGAGAAGTGGGTAGCTCGGTTGCATAAGGTGGAAGGAACTTGGTAGTTTGCAAAAGCCAGCTCTTGGCGGGAGCCGAAACCCAAAGCCCGCCGACTCACACATCCCCCGCCTCATTTATTGCCTTCGACGCGCGCCTCCCCCACTGCGCCCCCACCCCCTCGGCGCGCCGCCGTCTCGCGCGCCCTCCCCTCACACCCCCCTCCTCACTCCCTCCAGAGGAGGTGAGTTTAAACCCCGCCCACGTGACCCCAGCTGGGCCAATGAGCGGCGGCGGGAGGTGAAATCCGGTTCTAACCGGTCCGGGGCTCCCAGCGCTATAAAAACTTTATAAACCCCCCGGAGCCTGAGCAGTGTGAAGAGGAGGCGAGAGCGACCCCTGGACCGACCAAAGCACGCGTGCCACTGCATCCCCGTGTCCAGCGCCTGCGTGCCGCCGCTGTAGCCACCATGCCCAAGAGAAAGGTACGTGGCGCGAGGGCCCCAGGCGCTGGGCCGCCGCCGCCGCCGCCACCTCCTCCAATGCTGCCGCTCTCCCGGCTTCGGGGCGCGCGAGTCGGCGGCGAGCTGGAGCAGGCTCAGCTGCGCGATGCAGTGGCTCGAGGCGGCGTCAGGCGGCCTCGAGCTAACCCTACGCGGCTCGGCTGCCCGCGGGCGCCAGAGGCCATATTGGAGGAGCGGCGGCCGCCGCGGGAGGAGCCATGTTGGCGGCTGTTTATCCCGCTCCCCTTGGGCTCGACGTGCCCTCCTCGCGCCCCCTCCCCCCATCGCTAGGCCCCCTCCTTTCCCCGCGGGCGGGCAATTCAAACCCGAAAGGGCGGGAAGGAGGTGTTCGGGGTTGGCGGGCGGGGGAACGCGCTGCCGCCAAAAAACCGCCGCCGCGAGGGGGCGGGGCCCTCCTCCCTGGGGGTGGGACTTGGCGGTGTGGCCCCACCTCCACCAGCGCGCCGCCCACGGCTCCGGCGCACGAGACTCGCGCCGGTGCGCGCCGCTGCCGCCCACGAGTTCCTCCGGCTGCGTGCGCCTGCCGTCTCCCGCCCTCGACGGCTGCCATGGCAACGGCGCTCGGGCCCCGCCCCCGTAGGGGTTTGTTTGCTCCTTGTGCAGCTGTTGCTTCTGCCTGGCGCGGCGGCGCGGGCTGCACTTCGCGCGCCTAGCTCCAGCTTTCCGCGCGCTTCCCTAGGCTGCTGCGGCTCGTACACCCGCGCGCTTTGAGCCAGATCGGGCGTGGAGCTGACACAAAAGATCACTCCTAGAGCTTTCTAAGCACTTCGGGGATTTGCATAGGAGCTAGGGATGCTACAAAACTGACGATTTGTGTGTCCTGGAAAAAGTTGAGTAAAAGATTCTCTTCGATTTTTTTATTCCCCTTCTTAGGACTTAAGTTTACTGAGTCGTTAAGAATTGCTTTAGAAGCTGCAACTTTCTTGGCTTTTGCTTGTTTTCTATAGGCTGAAGGGGACGCTAAAGGAGATAAAGCCAAGGTGAAGGACGAAGTAAGTCTTACTGCTTTTGGAATGTCACAAAGCTTTGGGCTCCTTAAGTGGTAATTAACCATATTCTCAGACCTGAATTTACCTCAGTAAGCTCTCTCTACTCCTTAGCTTCTAAACTTTAGTTTGTAAGTAGTTCGACTGTTCTTATTTAACTTTCTTTTTCTTTTTTAATAGCCACAGAGAAGATCTGCAAGGTTATCTGCTGTAAGTGTGTCTGCCTTTAAACTTTCGTAATACTCCCCGAAACTAAAAATCTTTGGAAAACAATTCCCTTTGCCTCCCATGAGTTGTCTGGCTAGTTCTGAAATTGTGTTGACTGTAGCCAAAGGGGGACACTTCTGAATGTTGCTTGAGTGGGTTTCTGAAGACAAGTTCTAATGTAAAGCCTGCTGCAAACTTTACAGAGTAAGAGAAACTTCTATGCCAGTGGTACTGATTTGATTGTGGGTTGTTTTTTTGGTCTATTTTGGTCTACTAATGTTCTCTGCTTCCCTTCGCTCCCCGGAATAAAAGAAACCTGCTCCTCCAAAGCCAGAGCCCAAGCCTAAAAAGGCCCCTGCAAAGGTGAGCAGGATGAGACAAAACACATGTCTGACACTTACATAAAAGCCTGAACATTTTTTTTTTATGTTGACGGATATACCTGATATATAACACCTTCACTTGTCAGCACAAAGTTGAGATTTGACAAATCTGTTCTTTAACCAAGAGTTCTGTCCTCAATTTACAGAAAACTCTGCACTTAGGTATTAAAACACCCAAGTGTTTAAAGTGGTTTATTCTGTTATTTACACTCAGAAGATTGTGTCTATTGAAGACTACAGTTTGGTTTTGGTTTTTATCAATGGAGAGCTTTGCAGACTGTATCCTGGTGATATGAAATAAGAAACAGCTATTTTTTTCTCTCTCCCACCCCCCTTCATTTTTAGAAGGGAGAGAAGGTACCCAAAGGGAAAAAGGGGAAAGCTGATGCTGGCAAGGATGGGAATAACCCTGCAGAAAATGGAGATGCCAAAACAGACCAGGTACAACTGCTGTTTTCACTTTTTGTTCCGTCCGCTCAGTTCATCAGTTACTGATCCCAAAAGGGTCTGTGGCCTTTTTCTTGAATCTGCATCACTCCAAGTGTGCCTTTTAGCCCACAGGTTGCTTGTGGGTTTTGGGGGGCGGATTTTGCCCCTGCGAGTTTAACCTGGATTCCTGAAGTGTGTGCCATCCACTATATGACTCTGTGATAAGAAAGCCTTGATCTGTCCTGAGGTGTAACACTCGTGCTACACCATAGTTTTCAAGCTAGGAATAACCTCAGATCTTATGCTGACGTGCCCCCTTCCCCAGTTTTACAGGAAGATCCAGAGAGGAAGTGGCTTAGCAAAGTTAATTATCAAGTCATTTTCACAAGTACTGAGTCTTAGTTTCAAAGTACCTAAAACCAGCACTTCAGCCTGGCAGCAAAGTAGTGCTATAAGCGAAATAGGAATGAAGATAGTTGCCAAACCTACTTATTGTATTAATTTGTCTTTTTCTTTTAGGCACAGAAAGCTGAAGGTGCTGGAGATGCCAAGTGAAGTGTGTGCATTTTTGATAACTGTGTACTTCTGGTGACTGTACAGTTTGAAATACTATTTTTTATCAAGTTTTATAAAAATGCAGAATTTTGTTTTACTTTTTTTTTTTTAAAGCTATGTTGTTAGCACACAGAACACTTCATTGTTGTTTTTTGGGGAAGGGCACGTGTCACTAACAGAAGGTCTCCAAAGCTGGATTGACATGGGGGGAGAAACACCTTTCCGGTCTAGTTTTGAGAGACATTCTCTTGGTTTCCAGGAAGGAGGGATTCCTTGATGTTGACACACATTAGCCACCTTGGCCTGAACGCCTTGTGGTGTGGAAGAACTAAAATTAGTTTTTATGTCCTCTTCCTCTCCACCTCAGCATAGACTTGACTTCCCTAAACCCAGAGACCTGTGGGAACCTGAACCCACCAGATTGGATACCAGTATGCCAGGCAATCTGGATAAGAACTTTCTCTCCCACCCCTTCATTTAGAAGAGAGAAGGTACAAAGGGAAAAAGGGGAAAGCTGATGCTGGCAAGGATGGGAATAACCCTGCAGAAAATGGAGATGCCAAAACAGACCAGGTACAACTGCTGTTTTCACTTTTTGTTCCGTCCGCTCAGTTCATCAGTTACTGATCCCAAAAGGGTCTGTGGCCTTTTTCTTGAATCTGCATCACTCCAAGCGTGCCTTTTAGCCCACAGGTTGCTTGGGGGTTTTTGGGAAGGGATTTTGCCCTGCGAGTTTAACCTGGATTCCTGAAGTGTGTGCCATCCACTATATGACTCTGTGATAAGAAAGCCTTGATCTGTCCTGAGGTGTAACACTCGTGCTACACCATAGTTTTCAAGCTAGGAATAACCTCAGATCTTATGCTGACGTGCCCCCTTCCCCAGTTTTACAGGAAGATCCAGAGAGGAAGTGGCTTAGCAAAGTTAATTATCAAGTCATTTTCACAAGTACTGAGTCTTAGTTTCAAAGTACCTAAAACCAGCACTTCAGCCTGGCAGCAAAGTAGTGCTATAAGCGAAATAGGAATGAAGATAGTTGCCAAACCTACTTATTGTATTAATTTGTCTTTTCTTTTAGGCACAGAAAGCTGAAGGTGCTGGAGATGCCAAGTGAAGTGTGTGCATTTTTGATAACTGTGTACTTCTGGTGACTGTACAGTTTGAAATACTATTTTTTATCAAGTTTTATAAAAATGCAGAATTTTGTTTTACTTTTTTTTTTTTAAAGCTATGTTGTTAGCACACAGAACACTTCATTGTTGTTTTTTGGGGAAGGACATGTGTCACTAACAGAAGGTCTCCAAAGCTAGATTGACATGGGGGGAGAAACACCTTTCCCGTCTAGTTTTGAGAGACTTTCTCTTGGTTTCCAGGAAGGAGGGATTCCTTGATGTTGACACACATTAGCCACCTTGGCCTGAACGCCTTGTGGTGTGGAAGAACTAAAATTAGTTTTTATGTCCTCTTCCTCTCCACCTCAGCATAGACTTGACTTCCCTAAACCCAGAGACCTGTGGGAACCTGAACCCCCCAGATTGGATACCAGTATGCCAGGCAATCTGGACTTTCCAGTGTCACCAATGAGATGGCATCCCTCAAAAGAACAGCGGCTCCTTTTTTAGACTGTGGCTCCTTAGGGTGATTCTTCCTACATTTTCATTTCCATTTCCTGAAAGTCAGGGTCAGCTTGTGAAAAGTTGTTAAACAACATGCTAAATGTGAAATGTCAACCCTCACTCTAAACTTGCCCTGTTCAGAGCATCACATGAAGACTTCATTGGGTTTTATAGTGGCTTTCTGATTTTGGTAGTCTGTTGAAAAAGGGAGTTTGAAAGTTGTATACTATAACGATTGTCTGCCCATGTCCTGCCTGAAATACCATGATTGTTTATGAAAAGTATCTTTAATAAAGCTGGATACAGTTTGGCTTGGAATGCTGCCTCTAATCTTTTCCCAGGAGTTGGGGAGCCTGGTTTCTCCAAATCTCTTGGGTCAGGGTGCATTCTGGTGTGTGGTGTAGAGTCTCCATGTACAGTCAGTCTTTGTAGTCCATCTGTAGAACGCAGTGCTCCTTGGAGTTGGTAAAGATCCCTAGAGTAGACTGGTAGTGTGAGAGGCTGGGAGCAGGGCAGTGGTTTCTGTACTTGGTTATACTGTATTTTTAAATGCAGGTATTTGGTAGGTCTGAGGTTTGGCCTGGTAGCTGACAGTGAAAGAGCTTTTCCACTAGCAAAATTAATAGGCACAGCTACATATATAGTCCTTGTGTGAGAAGAAAGTGCTTTGATGTCTACACATTTGGGCATAGGATATGTAAGGCAGATGGTACCCTGCTCTTGAGAATTGATTAAATTCTTGTCCTTGCTGGTAAACTGTTCTAGCTCCAAAAACAAAGATGGTAATGGGGACCTTTCTGATTGCTTTAGCTTGAAGTCCCTTCAGAGAAACCCTTTCCTCTAGGAAAATAGCAAGAACTCATCTATTGGAAAATTAAACTTGTAATAAATTGATAGCTGCAGTTTAAATTTGCTTTCTTGGGTCACTTCTGTAACTTGAGAGGAATTACGTATTGGATTGGCCAGAAAGTTTGGAAGAGTTTATGGAAAAACCCAAACATTTTGGCCAATCCAGTAAATTGGAGACTAGTTTTTAAAAACCTCAGGTTACTTTGTACCTTTAGTCAAAAGGATATAGCTCTCATATTAAGTTGTTCTTTGGTAAGTTTTCTGTGTATTATCTCTGACCTTCAGTTTTGAGACAGTTGTGTAATAAAAGTGTTAACACCATTTTTACCATTGTGGAAATACCTCAGATGAAGAAACTTGTTCAGGGTACATGTAAGGAGTAGCAAAGTCCTGGTTCAAACCCCCGACATTAGCAAAAGATTTTCAAAGTTCAAGTTCTATTAGGGGCACTTTTTGGATAAAGTATGCTTTGCCCACTTAAGTGATTTGAGGCATTTGCCTCTGTTATTGCTGAAATCATTCTAGGGGGTTAATTTTTATTCAGGGATAGTGTCATTATCCAGAGTGATACAGCTATGAAGAGGAGGGTATGGCAACTCATTGCACACAAGCTGTAGGATTTGAGAAAGCCATGGTTGTAGTTACCAGTGTTTGTTAAGCATTCAGATTGTTGAGACCTGTTGAGCCATAGACCAGGCTAGGAGTCTGGCCACTTGCTGTTATTTAAACTTTGGGTTGGTCCTCTGTAGGTGTTATCCCAGTTTTCTAGTTAAGAGACAAGATTCAGAGGTGAAGTGGCTGGCTGAGATTATACTCAGTAAACATCTTTTTTCTGTTAACCTAGAAATTAGGATGAAGAGGGTGAGCTTGAAAGTTTTTTTCTTCCTGGAAAATACTGATTTGACTGGCTGTGAGTCGTGAGAGTTCCTAGGCTTAACAATCAAGAAACCAGATGTGAAAACCTTGTAAGGACATTCAAGACAATCTTAATAGCTTGATCAGTGGCAGTCCTGACCTGAACACATAAAAACAGATTCCCTTCCCCTGAGCTCTGTCTCCAAGCCCAGTTGGGAAGAGTTGCCAGTAACCTGCATTAGGCTGCTTTGACTCTTTAAAAAAAAAAAGACTTAAACAGGACGACTTATGTCCCTAAGAGAAGTCTGACATGGAATGGTTCTAAGGACCCAGGTGATTACTTACAACCTTTCTGCCCTCAGAATGTGTCCACCCACCAACCCTCCCATGTCAGCTGCTCCAGACCTCAACTTGACACCAGTGTCCAAAGGCAGACGATGGGTTCTTTTTTTCTCCTTTCAGGATAATGATTTTGAGGCTTCACTGGTGGTTCAGTGGGTAAAGAGTCTGCCTTGCAGTGCAAGGGGCACCGGTTATTAGATCCCTGTCCTAGGAAGGTCCCACATGCCAAGGAGCATGTGTCCAATTACGAGCCAGTGCTCTGGAGCACATGCGCCCAAAGCCGGTGCTTTGCTACAGGAGAGGCCACTAATGGGAGGCCCCACACAGACCAGAGAACAGAGATGGATGAAAATAAATAAATGAAAGACCAATAAAAGGCCATTTTTTTTTTTTTAAGAAAGTCATGATTTTGCAGAAGTGCTTTACTATTTGTGTCTGATTGGGCAGACGTAGATCACCTGCTCACTTAGCCACTCATGGCAAGAAGGATGGAACCACAAAATCTGTTTAGGATTCCTCCAGAATTACTGGAATTAAATAGGGGAGAGATGGTAGCAGAAGAAGGGTTATGTGTGGATCATCATGCTACCCTCAGGTCCTGTGATGTCACCAAGCCTCACCTTACCCAGCTTCACTGCAGTGTTTGATCACAAGTCCTCCACCTTAATTCAAGGTGAGGAGTAATTCACACACCGTAAAGTTCACCATGAACACATAGTTGAGTGGTTTCTAGAATATTCACAAGTTTGCACAATTACCACTATCTTATTCTGGAATATTTTTAGTACTCCAGAGAAACCTGTTAAGCAGTCTTTCCCCTTTCCCTCTCCCACCTAACCCTAGGCAACCATTAGTCTCCCATTGTCTTAGTTTTTCTTTTTAATTATTTCTTACTGGAATATATTTGCTCCATCTTGTCTTGACTTTGGCCTGTGCTAGACATCCCATCTAAATGAGATCTTAGCATACTTGGTCTGGTGACTGCTTATCACTGTGTGTTCAGCCTTCCTCCATGTTGTTGCAGGTACTTCATTCCTTGTATCACCAAACATTCACTGTATGGATGATACACTGTGTTTTATCCATTGAGTTGGACGCTCAGGTTGTTTCCACTTTTTGACTGTTGTGAAAACTGCTCAGAGTACTATGTACAAGTTTTTGCATGGACATGTATTCAGATCTTTTGGGGATGTAAATAGGTGGAATTGCTGTGCCATAGGGTATTCTACTGTGTTTAACTTTTTGAGGAACCAGCAGTTGTCTGCAGCAGCCATCCATTTTACATTCTCATCAGTGATATATGTGGGTCCCATTTCCCCCACATCCTTGTCAACACGTATTTCCCGTTTTATTATAGGCATACTGCTGGATATCAAGAGATATTTTATTGTGGTCTTCATTTGCATTTCCCTTATGACTTGGAGGTTTTCATTTGCTGATTCGCCATTTGTGTGTGTGTGTGTGTATATATATATATATGTATATTTTATTTTTTTTTCTTTTTTTCCCCTTTGGCCAAAGACTTGTAGGATCCTAGTTTCCCAACCAGGGATTGAATGTATGCCCCCTGAAGTTGAAACACAAAGGATTTCTCAGGCAAGAATGCTAAAGTGAGTTGCCATTTCCTCCTCCAGGGAATCTTCAGGGCCCAGGGATCCAAGGCAAATCTCGTCTCCTACATTACAGGCAAATTCTTTACCACTGAGCCAACCGGGCACCCCTTTCTGTGGGTTTTGGGTTTTGGTTTTTTTTAGCATGTAACTATAGCAGTCACTCAACTTAAGTGTTCCAAAACCCTTAAATAAGCAGCTCCAAAATATGAGGGCTTCTTTTTTTTTTGGAACTGCCACATTCACTCTGAAGCCCATCCATCTCCTTCAAATGCTTTCTAAAGGTGAAGGACGTGTTCTGTCTAGCTACATAGTAAAGTGGCAGACATGCTGCACCACTGATATCACAGGACAGTTGCCTGTAAAACTACTGACACGGGCCCCCAGCGTTGTGTTGTCATAGGTCATCCTTTTCATCTGGAGAGCAATAGTCTGCGCAACCCTTAGATCATGCCCATACTGTGCTGCCAAGGCAGGTGCATGACCACTTCTGGTGGGGCAAGAGCAGACATGGCGGTGATGTCGCAGCACGTCGGCTGGGTGCATACAGAACAGCAGGAGGAGCTAGACATTAAGAAATACCCAGACACACAGGAAGAGTGGGAATGGCGTTGGGGGGGCGCAGTGCTCAAGACCTCTTGGGTCAAGAGCCCCAAACACGGTCTGCTTTTATTGCTAGCTTAAGCATCCAGGTGTTTGCAGGAAATGATAGGCTGGGATAGTCAACATAGGCTGGGGACTCAGTCACAGCCCTGGTCAATAATCAGTGATATATGTGGGTCCCATTTCCCCCACATCCTTGTCAACACGTATTTCCCGTTTTATTATAGGCATACTGCTGGATATCAAGAGATATTTTATTGTGGTCTTCATTTGCATTTCCCTTATGACTTGGAGGTTTTCATTTGCTGATTCGCCATTTGTGTGTGTGTGTGTGTATATATATATATATGTATATTTTATTTTTTTTTCTTTTTTTCCCCTTTGGCCAAAGACTTGTAGGATCCTAGTTTCCCAACCAGGGATTGAATGTATGCCCCCTGAAGTTGAAACACAAAGGATTTCTCAGGCAAGAATGCTAAAGTGAGTTGCCATTTCCTCCTCCAGGGAATCTTCAGGGCCCAGGGATCCAAGGCAAATCTGCGTCTCCTACATTACAGGCAAATTCTTTACCACTGAGCCAACCGGGCACCCCCCTTTCTGTGGGTTTTGGGTTTTGGTTTTTTTTAGCATGTAACTATAGCAGTCACTCAACTTAAGTGTTCCAAAACCCTTAAATAAGCAGCTCCAAAATATGAGGGCTTCTTTTTTTTTTTTTTGGAACTGCCACATTCACTCTGAAGCCCATCCATCTCCTTCAAATGCTTTCTAAAGGTGAAGGACGTGTTCTGTCTAGCTACATAGTAAAGTGGCAGACATGCTGCACCACTGATATCACAGGACAGTTGCCTGTAAAACTACTGACACGGGCCCCCAGCGTTGTGTTGTCATAGGTCATCCTTTTCATCTGGAGAGCAATAGTCTGCGCAACCCTTAGATCATGCCCATACTGTGCTGCCAAGGCAGGTGCATGACCACTTCTGGTGGGGCAAGAGCAGACATGGCGGTGATGTCGCAGCACGTCGGCTGGGTGCATACAGAACAGCAGGAGGAGCTAGACATTAAGAAATACCCAGACACACAGGAAGAGTGGGAATGGCGTTGGGGGGGCGCAGTGCTCAAGACCTCTTGGGTCAAGAGCCCCAAACACGGTCTGCTTTTATTGCTAGCTTAAGCATCCAGGTGTTTGCAGGAAATGATAGGCTGGGATAGTCAACATAGGCTGGGGACTCAGTCACAGCCCTGGTCAATAATTAACATCGTGGCTGTTAAGTTTATGTTTTCTCTTTAATGGAAAGGGTGCACTACAGCTGGGGGATAATTAGACCAGCAAGTAGTTAAGAAGTCTGTTCTGTGTGCGCATGCAGTGTTCTAACGGACGCTAACCCTGGCGTTCCTAAGTCCACGGCAAATTTCCCACCGGTTCTTGCAGATCAGTATGACCCCAGCTAATGAGCCCATGTGAGTCAAATCAATGGATTATGTTTCTCATAGTTGTTTTTTCTCATTCTGAGATGTTTTTCTCATGGCTAGACCAAGGCTGCGAAAACCTTCACCTGCTTGTTTCCCCACAGCGACACACTCCAAGTTAGGGTCTCTGATCAGCTTTCTAGCAAGCCAGAGGAAGGAATTTTCAAAGTTGTAGTTACTTTTGGCAGAAACGTCATAGTACTGAAGATTCAGGGTAGACAGTTGACTTTGCCTTAATCTTTCAGTCCTTAATATCTACTTTGTTGTTGCACAACGCAAGGGATATTCTCACACACTTGTGCCAGGTCTCTATGCTAGTTAGGCACATTCTTGTTCAGTAACTGTGTATGTAACATCAAACATAATGATGGCACACTGAGCCTTAGATATAACAGCCATTTTCCAGGCCACCAAATTTCTCCTGGCCAGCTGTATCCCATACAAAGAACTTAATAGGTCCTCTGTTAGAATGGAACACAAAGGGATGGACCTCAACACCTGAGGTGACTACATACATCTCAAAGTCAACACTCAGATGTTTCACCGATAGAGTTGTCCCAGTACCACCATCACCGGCTGATACAAACTACCTTGAACTGAATTTGAGGTTCTCATTGGGCAGCCCTTCCAGAAGTGTCTCCATGCCCATCTGATTGAGGGACGGGTTCTCTTATTTCATAGTGTCTTTTGGTTGTGCTTTAGTGTCATACCTAAATCCATTGCCTAGTTCACTATCATAAGGATTTACACTTAACATTTTCTAAAAGTTTTAAATTTTAGTTCTTAAATTTAGGTATATGAACCATTTTGAGTTAATTTTTTGTATCCTGTGAGGTCTAAGCATTTTCCTCCTTTTAAAAACTTCTAGACCTCTTCTGAGCCTTCCATTTCCTAAGACACTGTCTATCTAGGTCTTTGCCTTAGGATCACTCTGACTCCTTTGAGATCCTCCTTTCTACAGTTTCTCCTAGTGATGTCCACATTTTCCTCTTTCATCCACGTCTCTTGAGTTTAGTGTTCCCACCTCGTGTGCAATTCCACCTAGACTTATGTGCAAAAGTAAACTAATGTAACAAACCCCCATGTGTGTATCACATTGTTCAGTTGCTCAGTTGTGTCTGATTCTGTGACCCCATGGACTGCAGTGTGCCAGGCTTCCCTGTCCTTCACTTTCTCAGAAGATTTTTTGCTCAGACTCATGTCCATTGAGCCAGTGGTGCCATCCAAACATCTCATGTCTTTCACCTCTTTCCGCTGCCCTCTGTCTTTCCCAGCATCAGGGTCTTTTCCAATGAGTCAGCTCTTCACATCAGACAGCCAGAGTATTGGAGCTTCAGCCTCAGTCCTTCCAATGAACATTCAGGGTTGATTTCCTTTAGGATTGATCTCCTTGCTGTCCAGGGGGCTCTCAAGAGTCTTTTCCAATACCATAGTTCGAAAGTGTTCATTCTTTTATGGTCCAACTCTCACATCCATGCATGACTACTGAAAAAACCATAGCTTTGATTACATGGACATTTGTTGACAAAGTGATGTCTCTGCTTTTTAACATGCTGTCTAGGCTTGTCATAGCTTTTTTTCCAAAGAGTGAGTGTCTTATAATTTTGTGGCTGCAGTCACCATCCATAGTGATTCTGGACCCCAAGAAAGTAAAATCTGTTGCCGTTTTAATTGTTTCCTCATCTGTTTACCATGAAGTGATGAAACTGTATAATATGGTCTTAGTTTTCTGAATGTTGAATTTCAAGCCAGCTTTTTCACTCTCATCAAGAGACTTCATCAAGAGACTCTAATTGCTTTCTGCTTTCTGACATTAGGGTGGTATCATCTGCGTATCTAGGTCTTTTAGGATCACTCATGAAACAAAAACCATTTTGAGTTAATTTTTGTATCCTGTGAGGTCTAAGCATTTTCCTCCTTTTAAAACTTCTAGACCTCTTCTGAGCCTTCCATTTCCTAAGACACTGTCTATCTAGGTCTTTGCCTTAGGATCACTCTGACTCCTTTGAGATCCTCCTTTCTACAGTTTCTCCTAGTGATGTCCACATTTTCCTCTTTCATCCACGTCTCTTGAGTTTAGTGTTCCCACCTCGTGTGCAATTCCACCTAGACTTATGTGCAAAAGTAAACTAATGTAACAAACCCCCATGTGTGTATCACATTGTTCAGTTGCTCAGTTGTGTCTGATTCTGTGACCCCATGGACTGCAGTGTGCCAGGCTTCCCTGTCCTTCACTTTCTCAGAAGATTTTTTGCTCAGACTCATGTCCATTGAGCCAGTGGTGCCATCCAAACATCTCATGTCTTTCACCTCTTTCCGCTGCCCTCTGTCTTTCCCAGCATCAGGGTCTTTTCCAATGAGTCAGCTCTTCACATCAGACAGCCAGAGTATTGGAGCTTCAGCCTCAGTCCTTCCAATGAACATTCAGGGTTGATTTCCTTTAGGATTGATCTCCTTGCTGTCCAGGGGGCTCTCAAGAGTCTTTTCCAATACCATAGTTCGAAAGTGTTCATTCTTTTATGGTCCAACTCTCACATCCATGCATGACTACTGAAAAAACCATAGCTTTGATTACATGGACATTTGTTGACAAAGTGATGTCTCTGCTTTTTAACATGCTGTCTAGGCTTGTCATAGCTTTTTTTCCAAAGAGTGAGTGTCTTATAATTTTGTGGCTGCAGTCACCATCCATAGTGATTCTGGACCCCAAGAAAGTAAAATCTGTTGCCGTTTTAATTGTTTCCTCATCTGTTTACCATGAAGTGATGAAACTGTATAATATGGTCTTAGTTTTCTGAATGTTGAATTTCAAGCCAGCTTTTTCACTCTCATCAAGAGACTTCATCAAGAGACTCTAATTGCTTTCTGCTTTCTGACATTAGGGTGGTATCATCTGCGTATCTGAGGTTGTTGCTGTCTCCCAGCAATCTTGATTCCAGGCTGAGCTTCATCCAACCTGGCATTTCTCATGATGGACTCTGCATATAAGTTACATAAACAGGATGACAATGTACAGCCTTGACGTCCTCCTTTTCCAATTTTGAAGCAGTCATTTGTTCCATGCCCAATTCTGTTGTTTCTTGACCTGTATACAGGTTTCTCAGGAGGCAGGTTAGGTGGTCTGGTACTCCCATCTCTTTTAAGAATTTTCCCCAGGGCTTCTCTGGTAGCCCAGTGGTGATGCGTTCATGTGCCAATGCAGAAGACACAGGTTCGATCTCTGATCCAGGAAGATCTCACATGCTGTGGAGCAACTAAGCCCGTGAGCAACAACTACTGAAGCCCATGCACTAGCCCTTGAGCCCGAATTCCACAGCAAGGAGAAGCCGCAACAAGAAGCCTGCTCACCTCAACTGGAGAGTAGTCCCCACTCCCTGCAACTAGAGAAGAGCCTGCTACAGCAGGGAAAACCCAGACTAGCCAAAAACAAATAAATAAATTAATTAAAAAAAAAAGGAATTTCCCACACTTTGTTGTGATCCACACAAAGGCTTTAGCATAGTCAATGAAACAGAAATAAATGCCTTTCTGGAATTCTCTTGCTTTTTCCATGACCCAACAGGTATTGGCAGTTTGGTTTCTGGTTCCTCTGCCTTTTTAAAATTCAGCTTGTACATCTGGAGGTTCTCAGTTCACGTACTGTTGAAGCCTAGCTTGGAGGATTTTAAGCATGACCTTGCTAAAATGTGACATGAATACAATTGTGTAGTAGTTTGAACATTCTTTGACATTGCCTTTCTTTAGGATTGGAATGGAAACTGTTATTTTCCAGTCATTTGGTCACTGCTGAGTTTTCCGAATTTGCTGGCATATTGGGTGTGACACTTTAACAGCATCGTCTTTTAGGATTTGAAATAGCTCAGCTGGAATTCCATCACCTCCACTAGCTTTGTTCATACTAATGCTTCATAAGGCCCACTTGACTTCATACTCCGGTGTCTGGCTCTTTCCACTTTTGGGCATTTCTCATAGGGTGGTATCATCTGCGTATCTGAGGTTGTTGCTGTCTCCCAGCAATCTTGATTCCAGGCTGAGCTTCATCCAACCTGGCATTTCTCATGATGGACTCTGCATATAAGTTACATAAACAGGATGACAATGTACAGCCTTGACGTCCTCCTTTTCCAATTTTGAAGCAGTCATTTGTTCCATGCCCAATTCTGTTGTTTCTTGACCTGTATACAGGTTTCTCAGGAGGCAGGTTAGGTGGTCTGGTACTCCCATCTCTTTTAAGAATTTTCCCCAGGGCTTCTCTGGTAGCCCAGTGGTGATGCGTTCATGTGCCAATGCAGAAGACACAGGTTCGATCTCTGATCCAGGAAGATCTCACATGCTGTGGAGCAACTAAGCCCGTGAGCAACAACTACTGAAGCCCATGCACTAGCCCTTGAGCCCGAATTCCACAGCAAGGAGAAGCCGCAACAAGAAGCCTGCTCACCTCAACTGGAGAGTAGTCCCCACTCCCTGCAACTAGAGAAGAGCCTGCTACAGCAGGGAAAACCCAGACTAGCCAAAAACAAATAAATAAATTAATTAAAAAAAAAAGGAATTTCCCACACTTTGTTGTGATCCACACAAAGGCTTTAGCATAGTCAATGAAACAGAAATAAATGCCTTTCTGGAATTCTCTTGCTTTTTCCATGACCCAACAGGTATTGGCAGTTTGGTTTCTGGTTCCTCTGCCTTTTTAAAATTCAGCTTGTACATCTGGAGGTTCTCAGTTCACGTACTGTTGAAGCCTAGCTTGGAGGATTTTAAGCATGACCTTGCTAAAATGTGACATGAATACAATTGTGTAGTAGTTTGAACATTCTTTGACATTGCCTTTCTTTAGGATTGGAATGGAAACTGTTATTTTCCAGTCATTTGGTCACTGCTGAGTTTTCCGAATTTGCTGGCATATTGGGTGTGACACTTTAACAGCATCGTCTTTTAGGATTTGAAATAGCTCAGCTGGAATTCCATCACCTCCACTAGCTTTGTTCATACTAATGCTTCATAAGGCCCACTTGACTTCATACTCCAGGGTGTCTGGCTCTAGATGAGTGATCACACAATCATGGTTATCCGGGTCATTAAGATCTTTTTTGTACAGTTCTGGGTTGGCAGGATCCATTGTAGAAGAGATAGGCTACCCACTCCAGTATTCTTGCTCTTCCCTGGTGGCTAAGACAGTAAAGAATCTGTGTGCAAGACCTAGATTCAATCCCTGGGTTGGGAAGATACCTTAGAGAAGGGATAGGCTACCCACTCCAGTATTCTTGCCTGAAGAATTTCATGCCTTGTGTATGGGGTTGCAAAGAGTCAGACACAAATGAGCTACTTGACTTTTCTGTGTATTCTTACCACCTCTTTTTTTTTTTTTTTTAAGATTTATTTATTTATTTTGGGCGGGGGTCGGGTTGGGGAGGGAGGGGAGCGGGCGGGCCACTTCTATTGGTCTTTCATTTTTCTGTTTTCATCTGTCTTTGTTCTTTGGCTCCTGTGGGCCTCCCATCGCGGTGGCCTCTGTTGTCGCAGAGCACCGGCTCTGGGCGCATGCACTCCAGAGCTCTGGCTTGGTAATTGGACACATCAGTCCAGCCGCTCTGCGGCATGTGGGATCTTCCCAGGCCAGGGCTCGAACCGGCGCCCCTTGCACTGCAAGGCAGTGTCCTTATCCACTGGACCACCAGGGGAAGCCCTTACCACCTCTTTTTTAAAAAAACTTTTTTTGGGGGGCCTCTTTTATTGGTTTTTTATTTATTTATTTTCATCCATCTTTCCATTCTTTGGCCTGTGTGGGCCTCCCATTGCAGTGGCCTCTCTTGTTGCTCTGGGCGTATGCACTCCAGAGCACTGGCTCGTAATTGGACACACCTGTGCCGCTGCTCCGCGGCATGTGGGATCTTCCTGTGCCAGAGATCGAACTGGCATCCCTTGCACTACCAGGTGGACTCCTTACCCACTGGACCACCAGGGAAGCCCTTGCCACCTCTTCTTAATACCTTCTGCTTCTGTTAGGTCCATACCATGTCTGTCCTTTATTGTGCTCATCTTTGCAAGAAAAGTTCCTTTGTTATCTCTTAATTTTCCTCAAGAGATTTCCAGTCTTTCCCATTCCATTGTTTTCTTCTGTTCCTTTGTGTTGTTCACTTAAGGAGGAAAAAAAAATACCTATCACATAGCTTCAGTAATTATCAACTTGTGGCCAGTCTTGTTAATACCACTGTCTGCTTATTCCCCTTAACCATAACCTGATATCATATTCCATCCATAAATACTTCAGTATATATGGATATGGACTTTATCCATATATGGACACAATATGGACACAATCATAATACCATTAGCATATCAAAAGCATTAATTCCTTAATATTGTGAAATACTCAAGTTCTCAAATTTCCACGTGTCCTTTTTTTTTTTCCAGTATTTTATTTAAGAATCTAAACAGGGTTTTGCACTTCCCTGGTGGCTCAGTGGTAGAGTGCAGGAGACACGGATTCGATCCCTGGTCCGGGAAGAATCTCATGTGCCTTGTGGCAAGGAAGCCAGCCTGTTCGTTGCAACTACTGAGCCTGTTCTCTAGAGCCCAGAAGCTGCAACTAATGAAGCCCTCGTGACCTAGAGCCCATGCTCAGAAACAAGCCACCATAGTGTTTTCATTGTGCTCATGCACCACAGCTAGAGAAAAGCCCACCCAGCAATGAAGACCCAGCACAGCCAAAAATGAACGAATAATAATAAAGAGAATCCAAACAGGGTTTTATATTGCAATTGGCTTATTTCTTGAAGTCTTTTTGAACCTGTAGTTTTCTCTCCATCTCTTTCTCAATCTGTCTTTTGCTATAGTGTCATTTAACAGGTTTCTCTACCCTTTGTATTTCCTGTTAATTAGGGATAGATCTGGAAGTGTGAGTGATTTCAGATTTAATGGCAAGAAAACATACATAGTGTATGGGGCTTCCCCTGGTGGTCCAGTGGGTAAGGACACTGCCTTGCAGTGCAAGGGGCGCCGATTCGAGCCCTGGCCTGGGAAGATCCCACGTGCCGCGGAGTAGCTGGACTGATGTGTCCAATTACCAAGCCGGAGCTCTGGAGCGCATGCGCCCAGAGCCAGTGCTCTGCGACAACAGAGGCCACCGCGATGGGAGGCCCACAGGAGCCAAAGAACAAAGACAGATGAACATAGAGAAAGGAAAGACCAATAGAAGTGGCCCGCCTGCTCCCCTCACTCCCCAACCTGACCCCCACCTAAAATAAATAAATAAATAAATCTTTAAAAAAAAAAAAGAAAACATAGATAGTGTATGTTTTCATCAAAGACACATCATGTCTGGTTGTCTCTTCATCTGTGTTGTAGTGCAGCCACTGAAACTTAATGCCTAGACCCATTAATTCATCCAAGTTTGCAAAATGCTAATATTCTCTTATAATACCTGAAATACCTCTATAAGCTTAACTTGTCTGCATTACCGTTCATATTGTCGGTTTTCAAAGTAACGCATTGATTGGTTTACTGGGAAAAAGTGACCAATAGGCTTTCATACTTTTAGTATCATAGTTACTGAATTAAACAAATTTTATGTGTTTCAGTTCACTGCAGTTATTAAAATCAGTAATGCTTAAATTGTCCTTAATTTTGTCTAGTGGCAGTGTCTTCAAGTTGGTGCCCAAGTCCCTTGGACACAGCCCTTTTGATAGAAATACTTGGTAACTTCTTTGCTGTCTAGTCTGATAAGATGTTCCAGACTTATCTTGTCTATCTTTTTCTGCTTCATAGCTGGAGTCAGCTGTTTCTAGGGGGAAAAAAACAAACAACAAAACTCTTATTCTTTTTAGTGATAAGAGGTAAATCTAGGCTTTAGAATGTCCATTGCTGCTGTGTTGGTCATTGTTTCTAGGCATGTTTAGTGCACAAAGCTAGGATACATATTTTAAGATAAAGCACATTCACATGGATACCTTCTGTTCAAATTCAAGGCTTCAGAGACTTTTGTTGTTAATATTTATTTATTTGACTGTGCCAGGTCTTAGTTTTGCAGAACCTGGAATCTTCGATCTTTGTTGTTTCGCTACATGGAATCTTTAGTTGCAGTATATGGGACCTAGTTCCCAGACCAGGGATCTAACCTCTGCTTCCTGCAGTGAAGGCAGAGTCCCAACCACTGGGCCACCAAGGAAGTTCCTCATTTAATTTTGCTTATGTAAAATAATTAAATAGCTCCAGGTCTAAACAAGATATATTCAGATAAGTCTGATTTCTTCTCCTGTATCATCCTCTGACTTCTTAGGCATCTCAATGGTAAAGAATCTGCCTGCCAACACAGGAGACATGGGAAGATCCCCTGGAGTGGGAAATGGCAACCCCCGTGGGAGATTGGAGGCTACAGTCCATAAGGTCACAAAGAGTCAGACACAACTGAGCAACCAAACAACAAATCATCCTCTACCTTATACCCTCCCTTCCCCTTGAGGGACTTTTTGCTTGATTTAAATTTTTTCCTTAAAATTATTTTAACAGGGCTTCCCTGGTGGTCCAGTGGGTAAGGACGCCACCTTGCAGTGCAAAGGGCGCTGGTTCGATCCCTGGCCTGGGAAGATCTCACGTGCCGCGGAGCGACTGGACCAGTGTGTCCAATTACAGAACCGGAGCTCTGGAGTGCATGCGCCCAGAACCGGTGCTCTGCGACAACAGACGCCACCGTGATGGGAGGCCCACACGGGCCAAAGAACAAAGATGGATGAAGATAGATAAATGAAAAACGAAGTGGCCTGCCTGCTCCCCTCCCTCCCCACCCCCACCCTCAGAAATAAAGATAGTCAAAACCCTGTTAAAAATAATAATAAATAAAATTTGTATGGAATATAAAAAAATTAAAAAAAGATTTTTTTTAACAGATAAATAATGTTCTATGCCCCTTTCTTATATGAAGACAGTGTACATTTCTCTACTTTGCTGATTCATTGAATATAATCTGGAGATGTATGACTTTACACCAGCATTCATCATACTGTTTTATTATATTTACATGTATTTCAAGTCTTTTGTATCTATTTATTCTTATGTAGAGTATATTTTTATCTTTTAGGTTTTTTTTAAAATACATTTTAGCTGTTTTGGTATTTAAAAAGGTGTGTACATGTTTGGTTAATGTTATGATAATGCCCTTATGTGATAAAGCTCCTCTTTTCCAACCCCACACTCCCAGTTCGCTGACCTGTCTCCCTTTTTCCCTACCTGTCACTACTGCTCCTTGTCTTCATTTCCCTTCTCACCCTACCTGGGCTCCTTTGACGGCACCAGAGCCACACTGGGTCCCTCCTCCCACCTCGATCATTCTTGCCCAGCACCTAGCCAGCATGTGCACCCAAACAGCTGAGCCTCACAGAGAACACTCACCCCCGTGCTTCATAGTTTAGACCACGTGTTAAATGGGATTTGCTTCATAGTTTAGACCACGTGTTAAATGGGTCCCAAACACTGCCAACCCCCGCTCTTACATTTCCCGAAAACTTCAGGTTTCCTCTCTCAGATAAGCTGTTCCACACCTTCCCCTCCTCTCCCATCTGTGGCACCCCATCTCCGTCCTCACCGGTGACTTACGCTCAGGCTTCATAGTCACGGAGGATACAGCTGAAAGGAGCCCCCTTGTCTTCCCACCCCTCCTCTACCACCTGTGTCCCCTCCTCTTATTACAGGGGAACCCACTCTTCTCTAGTCCAAGCCTTTGACTTGGCATCCAGATCCATCCCTCACAGCTCCTCTAAGACTAAATCCACGCAAGTGTCCCCTTTCTCTCCTGCCTTATCCATTTCTCCTCTACTGGATCATTCCCGCCTGCAAACACATCAAACCTCAAAAGCGTTCTCCCTCGGCCCTCTGGAACCGCCAGCCTGTTTTTCTGCTCCCCTTTACAGCAGAACTAGTCTGTTTCCTCCATCACTATTCGTCTCTCCCTCAGCCCACTCCAGTGAGGAGGCATTGCCCCTCCCCAAACAAGCCACAGTGGTGTATCTTGCCCGAGTCAAAAAGACTGCCTCAAAAAAAAAAAAAAAAATGCCGCCTCATCTCCTTTTTCCCTCTCAACCAACCTCTTTTCTTAGATGTCGACAACCAGTACATCCACATGCCTGCATGCTCAGCTGCTCAGTTGTGTCTGACTCTTTGTGACCCCGTGAGGTGTAGCCCGCCAGGGCCCTCTGTCCATTTCTCAGGCAAGAACAGTGGGGCAGGTTGCCATTTCCCACTCCAGAGGATCTTTTCCCAGCCCAGGGACTGAGCCCGCATCTCCTGTGTCTCCTGCTTTGCCAGGCAGATTCTTTACCACGGGGTCACCGGGGAAGCCCACCATCTAAACCACGGTGACTCAAACTCCTTTCTCCAGACAGAACTTCTCTCGAACACAGAGGTAGGCCTCTTAATAGACTTTTTCAATGTAACAAAAATGTATCAGATTTCCTAGCAAAGTATCTGCCCCTCAAGGTTTTCCCATCTAAGTAAATGTTACTGTGATCCACCAAAACCTTGATTTCTCTCTCCCAGGCCATCAGTCCAATTCATGATCAATCCATCAATAGATTCTTTTGGCCTAAATTTAAAAATCTGTTCTGGACCCAACCAGTGCGCTCTGTCCTACCTACAGCAAACACAAACTCTGAGATCCCTCAGACGCCTCAGCTGTCTCTGCAGCTCTTGTTTGGAGCCCACCTGCACCGAGGCACCCTTCACCTTCAGACTTGGATGAAAGACCACTCCTGGGCCGTGAGATCTGGCTTCTAAAAGGCAGCCTGGTGGCTGGTTGATTTGGTCCAGAACTGTGGAGACATGACCTTTCAGCCCTTCCAGGAAAGTCTCTTGTGCCAAGTAAATACAGCATCTGAACAGCCTGCTGTCTCTTCAGATTGTTGGGAAACAGTAGCCAATGCGTCTGGCATCCCGTCTCATGGCTCTCCTTCCTCCCCTTCCTCACTCTCCTTACTCTGGGCTTGCATCTCAAGGAAATTTGTTGCTGTTTTAGTCACTAAATTGTATCTGACTCTTTTGCAACCCCATGAGTTGAAAAACATCTACTTCTTCTTTATTGACTATGCTATAAGTCTTTGATTGTGTGGATCAAAATAAAGCGTGGAAAGATTTTAAGGATATGGGAATACCAGACCACCTTACCTGTCTCCTGAGAAACCTGTGTACAGGTCAAGAAGCAACAGTTAGAACCAGACATGGACTGACTGATTGGTTCAAAATTGGGAAAGGAGCGCGTCAAGGCTGTATATTGTTACCCTGCTTATTTAACTTAAATACAAAGCACATCATGAGAAATGCCAGGCTGGATGAATCACAAGCTGGAATCAAGGCTGAGAGAAATATCAACAGCCTTAGATATCCAGATGATACCACCCTTATAGCAGAAAGCAAAGAGAAACTAAAGAGCTTCAGTTTTTGTGTGTGTGTGTGTGTGTGTGTGTGTGTGTGTGTGTGTGTTTTGGCTGTTCTGGGTTTTCACTGCTGCCACAGGTTCTTCTCTAGTTGCAGGGAGTGGGGGCTGCTATCTAGTTGAGGTGAGCAAGCTGCTTGTTGCGGTGACTTCTCTTGTTGTGGAACTTGGGCTCCAGGGCACATGGGCTTCAGTAGTTGCAGCACATGGGCTCCATAGTTGTGGCTCAGAGGCTCTAGAGCACAGGCTCAGTAGTTATGGCTCATGGGCTTAGTTGCCCCACAGCATGTGGGATCTTCCCAGATCAGGGATAGAACCCACATCTCCTGCATTGGCAGGCGAATTCACTACTGAGCTACCAAGGAAGCCCCTAAAGAACCTCTTGATGAGGGTGTAAGAGGAGAGTGGAAAAACTGGCTCAAAATAAAAGGGGAAAAAGTGGAAACAGTGACAGATTTTATTTTCTTAGACTCAAATCACTGTGGATGGTGACTGCAGCCGTGACCCACAGAGCTGGATTGCTGGAGGAGGGTCTCGGGACTCTGATTTAAAAATTCTCCTAGTGATTCTTGTGCCCACTAAAGTTGGAGGATGAAAGAGTTTCTAGAGGAGAAAACCTTGGTGCCATCTTCCTGCCACTTGCTCTCTGTTTAGGTGGTGGTGTATGAGGATGTTTATCTTGGAGTTGTAGCAACTACTTTGTGACCATAAGGCCAAATGTTGCCAGTACACAAGGGATGATAGAGCACAAAGCCTGGGACAGGTCTGAGCCTCTGAGCTTATTTTAGAGCCACCAAACCCAGATACTTTTGTGAGACGAAAGGCTTTTATTTTTGTCCAGTAAACTATCACATGCAGCTGAAGAACAGCTCTGACCCCATGTGTGTGTGCTCAGTCATGTCCTGCTCTTTGCGACCCCGTGGACCGTGCCTGCCTCCTCTGTTCCTGGTATTATCCAGGCAAGAATACTGGAGTACATTGCCATTTTCTACGCTAGGGGATCTTCCCAACTCAGATATCAAACCCATGTCTCTTGGGTCTCCTGTATTGGAAGGTAGATCTTTTACCACTGAGCCACCTAGAAAACATAACTGATTTTATCAGTTATTTCATTTTATCTTCTCACTGATGAGAAGTGGGAATTAATTTCTCCACTTTACAGGTAAAGAAACTGCATCTTGGAGAGGCTGAGGCAGGAGGTCGCATGTGCTGGAGTGGCCTGGCCAGGAGTCCAGCACAGGCCCGTCTTGTTCAGAGCCCCTGTTTCCCAAACTGTGGCTCTGTTCCGCAAACTGGTTCAGACAGCACTCAGTCTGCAGTGTGGGTGAGTGAGTTGGGCTTGGAAATGTGAGTGTAAACCATCCTCTTGGACTGAGCACTAGACAGGACAGCTAAAGCATTATGGATGGACCATAGCAGAAACATCCCTTTCTTTTTCCCACAAAAATGCCGGGGGTGGAGAACATTTTTCTCGGTTATTCAAAAGTTTTGTCATTCTTCAGGGCTACAGGAAGAACTGAACAGGAAGTGTGGGTCTTAAATCACCTTCTAGGAAGTCTGGGTCAAACGCCAGAAAGAGCCCTAAGGATCACCTTCCATTCTTTTTTTTTTTTTTTTAATATTTTTTGATGTGGACCATTTTTAAAGTCTTTATTGAATATGTTACAAATTACATCTGTTTTATGATTTGTTTCTTTGGCCAAGAGGCATGTGGAATCTTAGCTCCCTGACCAGGGATCTAATCTGTACCCTCTGCATTGGAAGGCAAAGTTTTAACCACTGGACCACCAGGGAACTCCTGTCTTCCACGCTTTATGATGCAGGAAATTACAGTAACTCTGCATCCTTGCTGAGCCCTGGTACTCTTCTAAATGCTTTGAGTTACTCAGTTCTCACAACAATTTAGGAATATCACTGTTGCCATTTCACAGGTGGGAGAATTGAGGCACGGGAGATTTAAGTAACTTGCCCCAAATCACATAGTTGGCAAGTGACTAAACCTGACTGAAAGGCTGCATTAGAAACCTCCACTCTATTCTGAGTCCCCAGGAGCTCTCCTGGGCCAAACTGACAGCAGAGTGAAGACTAGAATCTGCACCTGCCTTCACCCCCGATATGCCCCAGCACTTAAAGCTGCCAACTCCCACCTGCCGCCCACTGTTTCCTGCCACTGAACCTCTGAAGGCGTCCCTGCTGGTGGCACACCCCACATAGGGTCTCCAGTAACTGTCTCTCTCTGCTGCCACCAGACGAAACCAGCCCTGGGAATCCCATCTCCTGTCCACTACATTTTAAAAATATTTATGTATTTATTTTTGGCTATGCTGGCTCAACTGGAGAAAAGCTGCCCTGGCTTTTCTCTAGTTGCGGTGAGAGGGGGCTACTCTCTAGTTGCGGTCCAAGGGCTTCTCACTGCAGTGGCTTCCTTTGTTGTGGAACACAGGTTCTAGGGCTCACGGGCTTCAGTACCTACGGTGTGAGAGCCCACTAGTTGCGATTCCTGGGCTCTGAGAACACAGGCTCATGTGGCCCATGGGCTTAGTTGTTCCTTGGCATGTGGGATCTTCCTGGACCTGGAATGGAGACTGTGTTTCCTGCATGGACAGGTGGATTCTTTACCACTGAGTCACCAGGGAACCCCTCTCCACTATATTTAACAGAAAACACCTGAGCCTCTCTCAATTCCTTTACTAGGGCTGGAGGTTTAGTTGAGTCAAGACTAGTTTCTGGAATGTTTTTATTCCTACTAAAATCATTTTGTGAGACTTTCCTGGTGTTTCCACCCAAGCTGTTCAGCTCCCCTGCTCTTTGCGGAGCCATCACAAAGGCCTTCCATTGTCCTGGGCCCACCCTCCTCGACCGCCATGTGTGGTTGTACCTTTCATTTTTCCCTCTTGCTCTGATGGATTGGGATTGGAGATCTCATCAGCAGACTTCTGCTTACATTTGCATTACATGTTTAACACATATAAATAGCTTGAGGATGGGTTTTTTTGTTGTTGTTCATTTGCACGAGTGAAATCAACTTTATTTTTTGATAATACTATGCTTTACAAATGTACTATGGATAAACATATATACCAGATTTTGAAGGCTTAGTAGGAGAAAAAGAATGAAAAGTATCTCAATTTTTATGTTAGTAGTAGTCAAATAGTCAATGCTCGGTAGCTGGCTGGTTTCACTCAGCCTAAAGCATAGACATCTTCCCAATGATCAGTAATAGTGGCTGAACTTCTTAAGAATTTAGCTTGGGGCTTCCCCTGGTGGTCCAGTGGGTAAGGACACCGCCTTGCAGTGCAAGGGGCGCCGGTTCGATCCCTGGCCTGGGAAGATCCCACGTGCCGCGGAACGGCTGGACTGATGTGTCCAATCACCGAGCCGGAGCTCTGGCACGCATGCGCCCAGAGCCAGCGCTCTGCGACAACAGACGCCACCGTGATGGGAGGCCCACAGGAGCCAAAGAACAAAGACGGATGAAAATAGAGAAATGAAAAGACCAATAGAAGTGGCCCGCCCACTCCCCTCCCTCCCAACCCGACCCCCGTTTTTTTTAAATTAAAAAAAAAAAAAAAGAATTTAGCTTGTGCTAGGTGCTTAATATCTGCACTGTCCCAGCCTAGTCACCACTAACCATGCGTGGCTACTCAGCTCTTGAAATGTGGCTGGTGCTGCCAAAGAACTATGTTTAAAATTTTATTTAATTTTAATTAAATTTAAATTTTTTATTTATGTATTTATTTGGCTGCACCAGGTCTTAGTTGTAGTACGTGGGATTTGATTCCCTAACTAGGGATCAAACCTGGGCCCCCTACATGGGGAGCATGGAGTCTTAGCCACTGGACCACCAGGGAAGTCCATAATTTTAATTAAATTTAAAAATACTTGCCTGTTAAATACAACTTCATTTTTTGGTAAGACTATGTTTTACCTTATTACATTGCTTCAGGTATTATCGTATAGTTGAAATGTACTGTACATATAAAAATATACACCAGAGTTTGAAGGTTTGGTGGGAGAAAAAGAATGAAAAGTATCACATAGTTTTACATTGATTTCATGTTACAATGATATTTGGATATATTAAGATGCATATTATTAAAATTAATTCTACCTGTTTCTTTTTAGTTTTTTTAACATGACTGCTAGAAATTTTAAAATCATATATGTGGAGCTTCTCTAGTAGCTCAGTGGTAAAGAGTTCGCCTGCCAATGCAGGAGACACGGGTTTGATCCCTGATCTGGAAAGATCCCACATGCTGTGGAGCAACTAAGCCCGTGAGCCACAACTATGGAGCCTGTGCTCTAGAGCCTTGGAGCCGCAACTATGGAGCCCATGTGCTGCAACTATTGAAGCCAGTATGGCCTAGAGCCCGAGTTCCACAACAGGAGAAGTCATTGCAACGATAAGTCTGCTCACCTCAGCTAGAGAGTAGCCCCCACTCCCTGCAACTAGGGAAGAGCCTGCAGCAGCAGTGAAAACCCAGAATAGCAAAAAAAAAAAAAAAAAAAAAAATCATATCTGTGGGTTGTATTATATTTCTGTTGGACAGTGCTACTTTATATGATACATTGCCTCGTTATTCTACAGACTCACTCAACAAATGTTTAATGAATAGCTTCTTTGTGCCAGCACTAGGCTTGGCACTGAGGATACAGCAATGAATAAAACAGACCAAAGTCCTGCCCTTAAAGAGCTTCCATCCTAGGTTGCAAATTTTTTACAGTAATTATACCATGTAGATACTGTTGTTGGCCCATCTATAAAATTAGATGAGGAAACTGAGGCACAGAGAAGTTAAATAATTTCCCCAAAGTCACAAAGCTAATGAATGGTTGAGTTGGGACTTGAATTCAAGCATTCTGAGTCCACCGAGGTTAAGGTTTGTGTTGTACAGTATTAATATATAAAAATTTATCCAACCAGGCCTCTTTTGTTGGATGCTATATAGGAACCAAACAATAGATGTTATGAGAACAAGTAAACTGTGGTCAAGGGCGAATATAGATGTTGAAAACAGACAAGCTTCAAGTTGGAGGTCATAAGCAAGGCCAGAGATGAGACAATGAGAGACATATTCAGAAAAGACGCTCACCATCGCTAATTATTAGAGAAATGCAAATCAAAACTATTGATACAAGGAAATAGTTGAAATCAAAACTATTGATACAATGATATTCACACTGGTAAAATGGCCATCATTAGCAAGTCTACAAATAACAAATCCTGGAGAGCATGTGGAGAGATAGGAGCCCTCGTACACTGTTGGGCATGTAAATTGGTTCAGCTGGTATGGAAAACAGGATGGAGGTTCCTCAAAAACACTAAAAATAGAATTACCGTATGATCCAGCAATCCTACTCCTGGGCGTATACCCAGAAAAACTCTAATTCAAAAAGATACATATACCCCAGTGTGTATAGTGGCACTGTTCACACGAACCAAGACATGGAAACAACCTAAATGTCCATCAACAGATGAGGGGACAAAGATGTGATATATATGCTAAGTATTATCATCATCCCATTTTGCAGTAGTGAAATTGAGGTATAGGAGGCAACAGAGCTGACTTGAAGCCAAGCACCTTGGCCATTAGGTGTCTTTCTCTGAGCACTGCGCTTATTGCATCTCTCCTGTTAGTATGATATGACCACCCCCAGTCCCCCAGAAGAGAGCTTTGGCTAAGAGAAGCAGGCACTGATCCTCCAGGCTCTCTGCCTGCTTGCTTGGCCTCTGGGGCTCAGTGAGGAGAGTAGGCTCAGATCCAGGCTTAGTTCCCTGATTATGGCTGTGGGCCCGTGGCCTCTGTGAACCTTGGTTTTCCCATCTTTAAAATGTGGGGTATGTGACCCAACACCAGGGGTAAGGAAGAGGTCTGTAAAAGCACCCAGCACAAAAAATCCTAGAGGACTTCCTGGAGGAGCTGAAGGGAGGGAAAGAGGTTCCTGAGTGGGAAAGGAGGGTGGGCTCGGCTGGGGAGAGGCTGCACGAGGGCAGGGAGTGAGCCAGGACAGCCTGGTTCCAGGGGCTTGGAACCCAGGTTGGGGCGCACACTGGTGGTGCGGCCAGGCTGGGTGACCGTCCTGCGGAGGGAGGAGTGAGCCTGAGACGTGTGTCCCGCCCCGCCCTCGCCCTGGGCCCTGTTGTAGGTCCCTGTCCATCCTCCCAGACCCTGGACACGGATCGATGGACCTGAAGCCCAAGTCCCTGCCTCTGACCTTTGGCCCCACTCTTCAGTCAATCTCAGGTAAATTTATTTGCATATTTCTGTCTCTTGGCTGTGCTGGGTCTTCGTTGCTGCACAGGCTTTCTCTGGTTGTGGTAGGTGGGGGCTCCCCGCTAGTGGCTATGCACAGACTTCTGATTCCAGTGGCTTCTCTTGTGCAGCATGGGCTCTGGGCACATGGGCTTCAGTAGTTGCGGTGCGCGGGCTCTATAGTTGTACACGAGTCGAGTTGTTCCGTGGCATGTGACATCTTCCTGCATTGGCAGGCAGATTCTTTTTTGCTGTTGTTGTTAATTTTGGCCTCTTTTATTGTTTTTATTTATTTATTTTCATCCATCTTTATTCTCTGGCTTGTGTGGGCCTCCCACCGCAGTGGCCTCTCTTGTTGCAGAACACCGGCTCTCGGCGCATGCGCTCCAGAGCACTGCCTCGTAATTGGACACAATGGTCCAGCCTCTCTGCGGAATGTGGGATCTTCCCAGGCCAGGGATCGAGCCAGTGCCCCCTGCACTGCAAGGTGAACTCTTTACCCAGTGGACCACCAGGGAAGCCCTGGCAAATGAATTCTTAACCACTGGACCATCAGGGAAGTCCCAGAGCCTCAGAGACCTTTGACTCCCTCCCCTCCCCCTGGCCATGCCTCCCTCAGCTTTCAAACTCTAGCTCTGATACCCTCACCGATATATTTCATAGCTTATCTCACCAAACCTGGAGTTATAGACGTTCACACGCAGTGAGTCTGCAGAGCTCAGGGGCAGGCCCAGGCCAACCCCCAGACAAAGGCTCAGGGCTGGTTTCATTCAGCAGGAGCTCAGAAGGCACTGAGACCTGTCACTTCTGCCTTAGGACTTCTGCCCCTTGCCCATCTCCAGCTGTGCCCTCTCTCTCCTAGGTCACTGCCACAACTCCTGTGGTCTATCCTTCAACCTCTTCTCCAACCCACCATCTTTGAAAAATAACGTGTGTGTGTGTATGTCATTTTAGTCATGTCTGATTCTGTGCAGCCCCGTGGACTGTAGCCCGCCAGGCTTCTCTGTACATAGGATTCTCCAGGCAAGACTACTGGAGTTGGGGGCTTCCCTGGTGGTCCAGTGGGTAAAGAGTCCACCTTGCAGTGCAAGGGGCACAGGTCCGATCCCTGGCATGGGAAGATCCCACATGCCACAGAGAGGCTGGACCATTGTGTCCTATTATGAGGCAGTGCTCTGGAGTGCATGCGCCCAGAGCCAGTGCTCTGCAAGGAGAGAGACCACTGCAATGGGAGGCCCACACAGGCCAAAGAATTAAGATGGGTGAAAATAAATAAATGAAGGGCCAATAAAAGAGGCCAAACATTTAAGAAAAAAGAAAGGAATACTGGAGTCGGTTGCCATGCCCTTCTCCAGGGAATTTTCCCAACCCAGGGACTGAGCCTGTGTTTCTTATGTCTGCTGCACTGGTTGGCAGGTTCTTTACCACTAGCACCACCTGAGAAGCTCCTGCGAGATGACACCTTTCATTTGATTCCTTCAACAATTATTGTTCCTTCAACCATAGCAAATGACTGTAGGTAACAATACTGTATCGTATATTTGAAAGTTGCCAAGAGGGCACATGGTAAAAATTCTCACGACAGGGAAAAAGATTTCTGACTATGTTTGCTGATGGATGTTAACTAAACTTATTATGTTAATCATTTCCCAATATATACAAACACTGGATTGAATAAAATGAATACAATGTTATATGAATTACATCTCAAAAAAAATAAATACCCCTTGTGCATGCTTGGCGTGGTACAAAAAAAACCCTGTCGCCTGCATACCCTCACCGATATATTTCATAGCTTATCTCACCAAACCTGGAGTTATAGACGTTCGCAGTGAGTCTGCAGAGCTCAGGGGCAGGCCCAGGCCAACCCCCAGACAAAGGCTCAGGGCTGGTTTCATTCAGCAGGAGCTCAGAAGGCACTGAGACCTGTCACTTCTGCCTTAGGACTTCTGCCCCTTGCCCATCTCCAGCTGTGCCCTCTCTCCTAGGTCACTGCCACAACTCCTGTGGTCTATCCTTCAACCTCTTCTCCAACCCACCATCTTTGAAAAATAACGTGTGTGTGTGTATGTCATTTTAGTCATGTCTGATTCTGTGCAGCCCCGTGGACTGTAGCCCGCCAGGCTTCTCTGTACATAGGATTCTCCAGGCAAGACTACTGGAGTTGGGGGCTTCCCTGGTGGTCCAGTGGGTAAAGAGTCCACCTTGCAGTGCAAGGGGCACAGGTCCGATCCCTGGCATGGGAAGCTCCCACATGACACAGGGAGGCTGGACCATTGTGTCCTATTATGAGGCAGTGCTCTGGAGTGCATGCGCCCAGAGCCAGTGCTCTGCAAGGAGAGAGACCACTGCAATGGGAGGCCCACACAGGCCAAAGAATTAAGATGGGTGAAAATAAATAAATGAAGGGCCAATAAAAGAGGCCAAACATTTAAGAAAAAAGAAAGGAATACTGGAGTCGGTTGCCATGCCCTTCTCCAGGGAATTTTCCCAACCCAGGGACTGAGCCTGTGTTTCTTATGTCTGCTGCACTGGTTGGCAGGTTCTTTACCACTAGCACCACCTGAGAAGCTCCTGCGAGATGACACCTTTCATTTGATTCCTTCAACAATTATTGTTCCTTCAACCATAGCAAATGACTGTAGGTAACAATACTGTATCGTATATTTGAAAGTTGCCAAGAGGGCACATGGTAAAAATTCTCACGACAGGGAAAAAGATTTCTGACTATGTTTGCTGATGGATGTTAACTAAACTTATTATGTTAATCATTTCCCAATATATACAAACACTGGATTGAATAAAATGAATACAATGTTATATGTGAATTACATCTCAATAAAAGTAAATAAATAATTTTTAAAGTTTATCGGAGCCCCCTTGTGCATGCTTGGCGTGGTCGCAGGTGCTATGAATATAATGGTAAATAGAGCAGGCAGGTTGCCCATGTCGCCTGCATTGGCAGGCGGAGTCTTTACCACAGAGTCACCAGGGGAGCCTGGATTCCAGGAGCTGTAATCGAAGACTCTCGGTGACACTGGTTTCTGGATAGAAAACATAATTTGATGTTATTGCTATAGTCACATCGTGTGGATTCTTACTGGGAAATGCAATTTAGTAATTCCATGCGTGTGTGTACTCAGTTGTTCAAGTGTGTGTGACAAAAAAGAAAGAAAAAAGAAAAAAAAAAAAAAACAGGCAGGTTCCATTTCTCAAGAAGTTCAGACTCTATGAGGGAGTGTTAGTCACTCAGTCATGTCTGACTCTTTGCTGTCTCATGGACTGTGACCCTCCAGGCTCCTCTGTCCATAGAACTTTCCAGGCAAGAATACTGGAGTGGTTGCCATGCACTCCTCCACGGGATCTTCCCAACCCAGGGATCAAACCCAGGTCTCCTGCATTGCAGGCAGATTCTTTACCATCTGAGCCACCAGGGAAGCTCTCAGGTCCTAATTATTTGTCATTAAACCCAGCAGCCCATCAAAGGCCAGACAACTGCACACTGACATAAGAGCCCTAAAGAGAAAGAATATGGTTTCAGAATCAGACAGCAGGGGGAACTTCCCTGGTGGTCCGGTGGTGAAGTCTCCCTGCTTCCACTGCAAGGGGTATAGGTTAGATCCCTGGTCAGGAAACTAAGATCCCACATTTAAATATATACTCTATTATATATGAAATAGATAACTAATAAGGACCTGAGGCTTCCCTGGTGGCATGGATGGTAAAGAATCTGCCTGGGGTTTCCTTGGTAGCTCAGTGGTCAAGAGTTTCCCTGCCAATGCAGGAGACACAGGTTTAATCCCCGATCCAGGAAGATCCCACATGCTATGGAGGAGCTGGGCCCGTGAGCCACAACTATGGAACCTGTGCTCTGGAGCCTTGGAGTCACAACTATTGAGCCCATGAGCCACAACTACTGAGGCCTGTGTGCCTTAGAGCCCGAGTTCCACAACAAGAGAAGTTACCGCAACGATAAATTTGCTCACCTCAACTACAGAGTAACCCCGATTCCCTGCAACTAGAGAAGAGCCTGTGGCAGCTGTGAAAACCCAGAATAGCCATAAATAAATAACTAAATAAATTTTCTTTTTTTAAAAAAGAAGAATCTGTTTGCAATGCAACAGACCTGGGTTCCATCCCTGGGTCAGGAAGATCCCCTGGAGAAGGGACTCACAACCCAATCCAGCATTCTTGCCTGGAGAATTCTACGGACAACCTGGTGGGCTACAACCCGTGGGGTCGCAAAGAGTCGTACATGACGGAGCAACTAACACTTTCACTTTTCAATAAGGACCTACTGTATAGCACAGGGAACTCTACTCAATACTCTGTAATGACCTACATAGGGAAAGAACCTAAAAAAACAGTGGATATAAGTATACGTAAAACATTCACTGTGCTGTATACCTGAAACCAACACAACATTATAGATCAACCAAATTCCAATGAAATTTACTTTTTTTAAAAATTTTGGCCACTTTTAGTGGTCCTTCATTTATTTATTTTCATCCATCTTAATTCTTTGGTCTGTGTGGGCCATCACAGTGGCCTCTCCCATTGCAGAGCACCATCTCTGGGCGCATGCACTCCAGAGCACTGGCTCGTAAATGGACACACCGGTCCTGCCGCTCTGCGGCAAGTGGGATCTTCCCGGGCCAGGGATCAAACCGGTGCCCCTTACACTGCAAGGCAGACTCTTTACCCACTGGACCATCAGGGAAGCCCCAATGAAAGTTATTTTTTAAATATGCAGAATAGATTAATACAAACCAAAACCAGAAAGTGGCTTCCTGGGCTCAGTATGGGAGTGTAGAGGGGCTAGGTGAGGGATGAGGCTGGGGAGAGGAACTGTGAGGCAGGGGGAGCTGCAGGAGGGGCCAGAGTGGAGTGTGATGGATGGAAGATAGCCGGGGAGGGAGGGGCAGGTCCTGCATGCAGGTAAAGATCTGCTCTCACCTGTAGGTCTTTCCCCTACTCCCAGAACTTCTGGGGCACGCTCTGGCTGCACACTCCATGGCCCTTATGTTGGCCTCTGAGGTCTACACTACCAGGAGAAACCTCAAGGTCTTTCTCCTCTCCTCTCCCCTCTTCATTCCACTGTGTCCAGTCACAGACATTTATCAAATATCTCTGGTAACCAGACCACTGGGCATATCTACACAGTAGGCATATCTGGATGTATACACAGCAGGTGGCAAAATGGACCCGGTGCCTGCCCCTTTTGGAGGTGGCGGCCCGCCTAGGTCCTAGATGGTTCCCTCCAGCTCGACAGCCATCACCTTTCCAGTCCAGCCCAGCATTCACCTTGATCACCGTGTCCAATGCCACAAACGTTCATCACGTGCTCTTCTTGATTCTGAAGCAAGATACAACTCTACATTGCTCAAGTCTGAGTCATTCTGCACTTGTTCATATCTTGGTCTCATGTTTGTTTCCTCTGGAGCTAGCACAGTCTGTAATTATTATTTTCTTTAAATATTTGTTCATTTATTTGGCTGTGCCAGGTCTTGGTTGCAGCATGTGGGACCTTTTAGCGGTAGCGTGTGTACTCTCAGTTGCGGCATGCAGAATCTAGATCCCTGACCAGGGATGGAACCCGGTCCCCTGCATTGGGAGCAGAGAGTCTTAGTCATTTGATCACTACAGAAGTCCCTAAGTCTGTAATGATTAATCTGTTTACTAGTTTAGGTAAAAATTGAAGGTCTGAAAATTATGGCAGATTGAACAGACACCTCTAATTTCACTCCCTCCCCAAACTCCACTAAAACTGCAGTAAAGAGATTTTGTTTGAAGCACAAAGCCACGAATATGAGCAGAATGAGAGAGGAGACAAGATCAGGGTGTTGGAAGCTGGAGAACGGATGGTCAGGTGGTAACTACACCATAAACCCGCAGAAACCACTGCCTAACCTGGATGTGGGGAAGGAGAGTTGACCCAATTGAGACCACTGATGCTCAGGTACCTATTTAAATAGGGGCGGGAATATAAAATAAGGAGAAGAGGTTGGAAGCTGTTTCAGGATCAGGATCGTTAGGTCCCTACATCCCTTCCCCAATCCTGGAAGAAAACTGGAGGTTTATTCTCTAGAGAGAATTAAACAGGACTGAAAGGGTTTTACCTCGATTTGAGACTTAAACCCAGGGCCCAGACCTGATCGAACCCTGCTTGCGACTTGAACCCATGTGGCTGGAGCTTGAATTCCAGCCAAAACCCTGTTTGGGACTTGAACCCAGGTGACCGGGGCTTGAACCTAGCCAAAACCTGGTTTGGGACTCGAACCCACGTGACTAAGGCTTAACCCCAGACAAAACTCTGCTTGGGACTTGAATCCAGGTAGTCAGGACTCAATCCCGGCCAAAACCCTGTCTGGGACTCAAACCCACATGGCCGGGACTTAATCCAGCACTCACCCAATGTCTGGATCCTCTGAGGCTCAGGTTCTTCTTGTCTCAACGCAGAAGGAATTCAGTGAGAGGCAGAGTGATAGGCAAGAAGAGGATCTATTAGGATAGGGTACTGGTAAGAGGTGCAAGCAGACAGGCAGGAAAGCTCTACTCTGCTCTCCTCTCAACTGAGTGCACAGCCATATATATAGGATGGTAGAAGACCGCCCCCCCCTCAAGTACACGTAGATGCAGGACATACACCATTGGTTGCTTCTTCGCCAGCTCCTCCTTCCTCAGCTGTTTATACCCAGTCAAGCTTGCTTTACTAAACAAGGAGCAGCTCTCCTGAGTTATCATCAACTCACTGGCCCCCGGCCCCCTCCTGATATCACACAATCTGTTTACTAGTTTAGGTAAAATTGAAGGTCTGAAAATTATGGCAGATTGAACTGACACCTCTAATTTCACTCCCTCCCCAAACTCCACTAAAACTGCAGTAAAGAGATTTTGTTTGAAGCACAAAGCCACGAATATGAGCAGAATGAGAGAGGAGACAAGATCAGGGTGTTGGAAGCTGGAGAACGGATGGTCAGGTGGTAACTACACCATAAACCCGCAGAAACCACTGCCTAACCTGGATGTGGGGAAGGAGAGTTGACCCAATTGAGACCACTGATGCTCAGGTACCTATTTAAATAGGGGCGGGAATATAAAATAAGGAGAAGAGGTTGGAAGCTGTTTCAGGATCAGGATCGTTAGGTCCCTACATCCCTTCCCCAATCCTGGAAGAAAACTGGAGGTTTATTCTCTAGAGAGAATTAAACAGGACTGAAAGGGTTTTACCTCGATTTGAGACTTAAACCCAGGGCCCAGACCTGATCGAACCCTGCTTGCGACTTGAACCCATGTGGCTGGAGCTTGAATTCCAGCCAAAACCCTGTTTGGGACTTGAACCCAGGTGACCGGGGCTTGAACCTAGCCAAAACCTGGTTTGGGACTCGAACCCACGTGACTAAGGCTTAACCCCAGACAAAACTCTGCTTGGGACTTGAATCCAGGTAGTCAGGACTCAATCCCGGCCAAAACCCTGTCTGGGACTCAAACCCACATGGCCGGGACTTAATCCAGCACTCACCCAATGTCTGGATCCTCTGAGGCTCAGGTTCTTCTTGTCTCAACGCAGAAGGAATTCAGTGAGAGGCAGAGTGATAGGCAAGAAGAGGATCTATTAGGATAGGGTACTGGTAAGAGGTGCAAGCAGACAGGCAGGAAAGCTCTACTCTGCTCTCCTCTCAACTGAGTGCACAGCCATATATATAGGATGGTAGAAGACCGCCCCCCCCTCAAGTACACGTAGATGCAGGACATACACCATTGGTTGCTTCTTCGCCAGCTCCTCCTTCCTCAGCTGTTTATACCCAGTCAAGCTTGCTTTACTAAACAAGGAGCAGCTCTCCTGAGTTATCATCAACTCACTGGCCTCCCAAACTTTCTCAGGTGTCTTCCTTCTACCTACCATCCCCTACTAGGACTCTACAACCACCTACCTATTCTACTTTGTCCCTATCAGGACCACTGGGACAGAAAACCACCAGCACAGTGGAGGGTGGGGCATCTTTCCCAAATGAGGCAGTGAAGTCCCTGTACACACTGAGATGGCTAAGGCACCCTCCCATCCCCCAGACTGGTTCCCAGCTTGTCTCTCAGAAAGCTGGCAGCCATGGCTTTGCTCTCTGGGGAAGAGTATCAGAAAAAGTTCTCTCAAAGCGAATCTGACTGAACAGACAGGGAGGACCTACAGATATCTTCAGAGAGATAAGAGAATATAGTGCATCCAGGATGTAAGAACGGAATGTTATTTTGAAAAGAAATAAGCATCAACAACAAAAATACCTGCAAATTAAAAATTGAGTGGGGATTTCCCTGGCAGTCCAGTGGTTAAGAATCCACCTGCCAATGCAGGGGACATGGGGGTATGGGAAAGGAAGAGGCTATTTCCAGAAGAACCACACCTGAGGGCTCTCCTCAATGTCGAGATCAGCCTGAGGCCCCAGAAGGTTCTTCAGCCTATGCCAGGTTCAAGACCCTGGCCCCCTGCCAACACGCTGGGTGTGATGTAATCTTAAGGAAGATTCCACATATATTGGGGGAATGAGTCCGGTACATCACAGTTACTAAGCTCAGGTTCTAGAGCCCTGGAGGCTGCGCTCTGCAACAAGAGTAGCCAGAACGTCGCAACTGGAGAAAGCCCTGGAGGGTGACGAAGACCCAGCCCAGCCCAAACAATTAAATGCCAATAAATTAATTAAAAATTCAGTGGGGCATCCCTGGTGATCCAGTGGGTAAAGAGTCCACCTTACAGTGCAAGGGGCATCGGTTCTATCCCTGGCCCAGGAAGATCCCACATGCCGCGGAGAGGCTGGACCGGTGTGTCCAATTACGAGGCAGCGCTCTGGAGCGCATGCGCCCAGAGCCGATGCTCTGTGATGAGGGGAGCCACTACGGTGGGAGACCCACACAGGCCAAAGAATACAGATGGATGAAAATGAATACATTAAAAAACCAGTAATAACACACACAGTGAACCCATGGAAAAACAGAGAATAGACACACGAACATTGTGGGGAATGAACAATGCGTGGGAGGCATAGAGGGAGTAACATGGAAACCTATACTATCATGTGTGAAAAAGATAGCTATTGTCCTTGCGCTAAGGGAATAGGAGTTCTTACGATGGCTTGGTGAGACGGCCTGGAGGGGTGGGATGGGGTGGGGGTGTCTGCGAGGTGGGAGGGGACCAGGGATATGCATATGACTGATCTGGGAACATGCATGTCTGTGAACAACAAAACTCTGTAAAAACTTTAAAATAAAGAAATAAATTGAAAAGAAAAAAAACCAATAAAAGAGACCAAAATTTAAAAAGAAAGAAAAGAAATTCAATGGAAGGATTAAACAAATTTGAAGAAAGTAAAATAAAGAAAGTAAGTGCTTGAATATTAGAATACTGATCTGAAATACTCAACATCCAAATAATAGAAATTAGAGAAAGAGAAAGCAGAAAAAAACAGAGAATGGGAGTCATCAATTAAAAACTGAAGAGAAATCCTAGAACTGAAGGACATGACACTTCCATGTTGAAAGGTGTCTCCAATGCTCAGTGCCATGGATAGAAACAAACCTGTCCTAACGGTTTCATCATGAGATATCAGAGTGGCGGGGGAGGACCGTGGTGGTGGGGGGAGGGTTGGTGGGGTGGTTGGGTGGGGGACACAAAGAGAAGACCCCGGATCTTCCAGAGTAGAAAAGAAACTCAACACAAAGCACCAGGGATCAGGATGCCTTTGGACTTCTCAACAACAACACTAAAAGAAAATAACCTCCAATGAGAATTTTTTTTTTTATGATAATGACAGCAAAACCCCTATAGCACTTACGATGTGCCGGGCACCATTCTAAGAGTTCTCCTGTATCCTGTCCTGAGCCACATTATTAAGGGTGAAGGTCTAATGAAGATATCTGCAGACTTGCAAAGTCTCAAAAACGTCACCTCCCACATCCTCTTTCCCAAGAAACCGTTGGAGTCGGCACTCCATGGAAAGGAGGAACAAAAAAAGAAGCAGTCACAGGGAAATCCAGCACAGGAACAAGGTGAGAGCTGCCCCTGAAGACTCCAGGATCAGAAGGGTGCTTATTTAGAAGCCTAAGCTTCTGCTTCCACATTCTTCTGGGGTTCTAGGACAGCGGAGGTAGGATGGGGGGCATTGTATGGGTTCTCTAGGCAGACTGGGAAAGTCAAACAGAAAGCGTATCTGCTGGATTGCCCAATAAGAGCTCAGAAGAATAGCTCCTGAATCTTCAGGGATCTCAAGCTCCAGGAATTCATTAATTTATCAATCCAAATAAAGCATACCTAACTTTTTAACCTTTTTTTTTAAAGGGTCCCCAGATTGTATAAACTTTAAACCCTACAAAGTCTGGATCTTTCCTTGTACAGAATGATAGTTATTCACCAGATAAAGGGCAAACACTGCAGACTGGAGCAGAAGGAAGACTCCAAGGAACATTCCCTTTAAGAAGATGGAATTGATACAACACCTGATGTGGTGGTCACGGATTGCGCCCCCGCAGAGTGCCCTTCAAGGAAGGGCTTGGGCCCAGCTGTGGGGAGTTTGGATAGCAGATCCCCTTCAACTGTTAGCTCCTTAAGGGTTGGTCTGTGAGGCAGACAGCGGCGCTGAAGACGCACACCCTTCCTGGGGCATCCCATAGCAGGGACTGAGTCAGGCAGGGTATAAAGAGCTGGCCATTTCAGCAGGGCTCAGGACACTCTTAGATGGATCATACTTGCTCCAGGGTTCCCTGCCAAGCGATTGGAAGATTTCCAGGCCTCAATACCCCATTGTGCTTCTGCTCACTTCCACTTCATAGGTGCTGATCTCTAGTAAACATCTGTCTCTACCTCTGACACCGACCTGAGACACCTGATTCGCAGGAACCTCTTGAGAAGAGATTAAGATAACTGGTGGAGGGTGGAATATATACAAACGAAGCAAGTGATAAATCAGGACAATTATTGACTCTGGGAGAAACAAAAAAAGGTGTTACAGGAAAGGAAATGTAATCATAGCGTACATATAACAATGTAAATAGCAGCTATTGAACTAACCAAAATTATGTTGGTAATTTGGGGAAGTGGGGATTCTGCGTATGGCAGGGCAGGTGATGGGGAAAGAGAATTAAAATAATTATCTTATATAGGAGAAAATCAAGAGATAGTATTTAAAACTGAAACATCTAGGGACTTGCCTGGTGGTTCAATGGATAGGTCTCTACCCTTCCACTGCCGGGGATGAGGCATGAATCCTATCCCTGGTCAAGGAACTAGGATTCCACATGCCAAAAAACAAAACAAACAACAACAAAAAGCTCCTCAGTAACAAATAACCCTTCTTCTTTTTTTCAAATAACGCTTCTTTTTAAACAAACAAACAAAACGCCTCCAAAAAGCCCTCAAACATCGAGAAGTGACAAAACAAGATTACTTCTCTAAGTAATGGTATAAGATAAAGGAGATAAATTTAAAACATAGTCAATTGAAAATCTTGATAGATACATCTGTGAAAGTGGAAATGGGGGAAAGGGTAATGGACCGTTTTCTGTTTTCATAAAAAAATCTTATAATCTTTGTTATTTTTTTTTTTTCTTAGCACTTCTCTGTATTTATTTCTTTTTTTATCGTCACCATTGATTAATAATGTTTTTTAGTTTCTGCTGAACAAGAAAATGATTCAAATATATACATATATGTGTGTGTGTATATATATATATATATATCCACACATATACATTCTTTTACAGATTCTTTTTCATTATGGTTTATCACAGAATATGAAATACAGTTCCCCGTCCTGTATAGTAAGACCATTTTGTTTACCCATTCTAATCTTTGTTATTTTTTTCGACTATTTATTTATTTAGCTGTGCCAGGTCTTCAGTTGTGCGCATGCGAACTCTTAATTGCGGCATGTGGAATCTAGTTCCCTGACCAGGGATTGAACCCAGGCTTTCACCAGGGAAGTCCCTGTTATTTTTTAAATCCACATGTATGCATCACTTTTGTTTTTAAGATTATAAGCTTCCTGATGGCAGGGACCATGACAGTCTTGTTCTATAACCCCCAGTGCTCTACCTGAAGTAGTTGTTCAAAAAGTACTTGCTGTTTGAATCACTGAAGCCACCGGACTTGAAGCTCTAAATAGCTCCTCACAAGGAACAGCATGATGACCACAATGCTGGCGATGGCTCCAGGGTCTGGCCCCTGCAAACTCCTCTCCCTGACCCTTCTTCCCACACCTCTTTTAGGTGCTCACAGGCACACTGTTCCTACATGCTGTTCCTTCTACCTAAACAACTCTTCACCTTCATCACCTAGTTCTCTTCCACAAACCGATTAGACTTCAGTTCAAATGTCACTTCCTCCAGGAAGTCCTTCCTGTCTTCTGTCTCCCTTTCTTCACCACTAGACTGAGGGAGCATGCGGGTGAGGCCATGGCAGGCCTATCCCAGGGTCCCCTGTCTGGGAGCTGCATAGGGTATGTTAAGGCATTTACTCTTAAGCTAGAAAAGGAGAAGGAGACACCAAAGTGATAAGATAAAGGAGATAAATTTCAAACATAGTCAATTGAAAATATTGATAGATACATCTGTGAAAGTGGAAATGGGGGAAAGGGTAATGGACCGTTTTCTGTTTTCATAAAAAAATCTTATAATCTTTGTTATTTTTTTTTTTTCTTAGCACTTCTCTGTATTTATTTCTTTTTTTATCGTCACCATTGATTAATAATGTTTTTTAGTTTCTGCTGAACAAGAAAATGATTCAAATATATACATATATGTGTGTGTGTATATATATATATATATATCCACACATATACATTCTTTTACAGATTCTTTTTCATTATGGTTTATCACAGAATATGAAATACAGTTCCCCGTCCTGTATAGTAAGACCATTTTGTTTACCCATTCTAATCTTTGTTATTTTTTTCGACTATTTATTTATTTAGCTGTGCCAGGTCTTCAGTTGTGCGCATGCGAACTCTTAATTGCGGCATGTGGAATCTAGTTCCCTGACCAGGGATTGAACCCAGGCTTTCACCAGGGAAGTCCCTGTTATTTTTTAAATCCACATGTATGCATCACTTTTGTTTTTAAGATTATAAGCTTCCTGATGGCAGGGACCATGACAGTCTTGTTCTATAACCCCCAGTGCTCTACCTGAAGTAGTTGTTCAAAAAGTACTTGCTGTTTGAATCACTGAAGCCACCGGACTTGAAGCTCTAAATAGCTCCTCACAAGGAACAGCATGATGACCACAATGCTGGCGATGGCTCCAGGGTCTGGCCCCTGCAAACTCCTCTCCCTGACCCTTCTTCCCACACCTCTTTTAGGTGCTCACAGGCACACTGTTCCTACATGCTGTTCCTTCTACCTAAACAACTCTTCACCTTCATCACCTAGTTCTCTTCCACAAACCGATTAGACTTCAGTTCAAATGTCACTTCCTCCAGGAAGTCCTTCCTGTCTTCTGTCTCCCTTTCTTCACCACTAGACTGAGGGAGCATGCGGGTGAGGCCATGGCAGGCCTATCCCAGGGTCCCCTGTCTGGGAGCTGCATAGGGTATGTTAAGGCATTTACTCTTAAGCTAGAAAAGGAGAAGGAGACACCAAAGTATTGCCAGCCAGGAAAAATAAGATCGAAAATACTGATAGCTCTGGGGCTCAGAGAATTATGAGTAGTAGCAGACAGCTTACTTGGGATACAGATGACCCTTGCCCAACAAACAGCAGCCTCATCCTACCTCCGCAGGGTACCTCAGTAATTCCCTATACGTAAGTGTTTTCCAGAACGGGGCATGACTGCCCCTTGGGGCTCTAGGGATAATTTTAGTGGCATATGACAAAATAGTCTTCAGACTTACATATTTTTAAGTAGTTTTTATTTATTTATCTTAACTTTGTTGAGTCTTCATTGCTGCATGGGCTTTTCTCTAGTTGCAGTGAGTGGGGGCTACTCTCTAGTTGTGGTGTGCAGACTTCTCATTGGGGCGGCTTGTTGTGGATCACAGGCTCTAGGGCAGGCAGGCTTCAGTAGTTGCAGCACGTGGGCTCAGTACTTGTGGCTCCCAAGCTCTAGAGCATAAGCTCAATAGTTTTGGCACACAGAATAGTTGTTAGCTGCTCTGTGGCATGTGGAACCTTTCCTGACTAGGGATCGAACCTCTGTCTCCTGTATTAGCAGGCAGATTCTTTACCCCTGAACCACCAGGGAAGCACAAAAACTTCTGTATTTATTTCAATTGGTATTCGAAAATAAAACCTGCATACTAATTCCATGATTTCATGGCTATTTTTGCTTAGGACAAACTTCACGAAGTTGATACTCAATTGACCTAAATTTGGAGGCTCTTACTCAAGACAGATTTGCCGAATACCCTAAAAATGCCTCCACATCTTCCTCTCTACAAGTCTCCTGTCCGAAACTCCTTCCCACCCTGCTTTGGAAATTCTACACCCTTCAAATGTCACTTCCTCCAGGAAGTCCTTCCTGTCTTCTGTCTCCCTTTCTTCACCACTAGACTGAGGGAGCATGCGGGTGAGGCCATGGCAGGCCTATCCCAGGGTCCCCTGTCTGGGAGCTGCATAGGGTATGTTAAGGCATTTACTCTTAAGCTAGAAAAGGAGAAGGAGACACCAAAGTATTGCCAGCCAGGAAAAATAAGATCGAAAATACTGATAGCTCTGGGGCTCAGAGAATTATGAGTAGTAGCAGACAGCTTACTTGGGATACAGATGACCCTTGCCCAACAAACAGCAGCCTCATCCTACCTCCGCAGGGTACCTCAGTAATTCCCTATACGTAAGTGTTTTCCAGAACGGGGCATGACTGCCCCTTGGGGCTCTAGGGATAATTTTAGTGGCATATGACAAAATAGTCTTCAGACTTACATATTTTTAAGTATTTTTTATTTATTTATCTTAACTTTGTTGAGTCTTCATTGCTGCATGGGCTTTTCTCTAGTTGCAGTGAGTGGGGGCTACTCTCTAGTTGTGGTGTGCAGACTTCTCATTGGGGCGGCTTGTTGTGGATCACAGGCTCTAGGGCAGGCAGGCTTCAGTAGTTGCAGCACGTGGGCTCAGTACTTGTGGCTCCCAAGCTCTAGAGCATAAGCTCAATAGTTTTGGCACACAGAATAGTTGTTAGCTGCTCTGTGGCATGTGGAACCTTTCCTGACTAGGGATCGAACCTCTGTCTCCTGTATTAGCAGGCAGATTCTTTACCCCTGAACCACCAGGGAAGCACAAAAACTTCTGTATTTATTTCAATTGGTATTCGAAAATAAAACCTGCATACTAATTCCATGATTTCATGGCTATTTTTGCTTAGGACAAACTTCACGAAGTTGATACTCAATTGACCTAAATTTGGAGGCTCTTACTCAAGACAGATTTGCCGAATACCCTAAAAATGCCTCCACATCTTCCTCTCTACAAGTCTCCTGTCCGAAACTCCCTTCCCACCCTGCTTTGGAAATTCTACACACCCTTCAAAGTCCCAGTTGAATATCTGCTCAGGAAAGTGACCTTCAATTAGGGTAGGAGACTGGCATAATGGTCAAAAGCCAAGGTTAATCAAATGTAAAGTTTGGACTTTGGGTGATAATGATGTAGCAACGCAGGCTCACTAACTGTAACAAATGCACCACTCTCCTGTGAGATTTTCATAGGGGAGGAGGTTGTGTGTTGGAACAGTAGGCATAGGGAAACACTGTGCATCTTAGCTTGATTTTGCTATGAAGATCAAAATGCTCTAAAAAATAAAGTCTATCAAAAAAAAAAAAAAAGGAAAGAAAATAAAGTTCTCAGATGGCCAGCTGGTTAGGATTCTGGGTTCTCACTGCAGGGGCCCAGTCATTGGTCAAGGAACTGAGATCCTGCAAGCCAAGGAAAAAACAAAGCCAAGGCTTGCTACTTCTCTGGACTTTTCCTTCAGCTAGGATTGTGGTGAGAAATTTTTAAAGCTTTTTTAGAAAAATTTATTTGGCTGCACCATATCTTAGTTGCAACATGTGGGATCTAGTTCCCTGACCAATGACTGAACCCAGGCCCCTGCACTGGGAGCACAGAGTCTTCGCCACTGGACCACCAGGGAAGTCCCTGTGGTAAGAATTTAATGTCATTATGCACGTAAAAGTACTCAGTAGATGTCCAGCAGATAGTAAGTCCTCCTTAACAGTTATCTGTTATTTTCGTGAGTATGGGGAGCTATGAATACGACTTTTCCTACTTATTTTATTCATCTTTACGTGCCTATCACATAGGTAGGTACTCAGGAAAAGCTGGGTAGTTGTTGGAGAAATGGCTGCCTTTGGGAGGCGCCATTCTCATCCACACCTCCACAGTCTCCTTGTTTCAGTGAGCAAGACGCTGGCAGTAACTGGATGTCCACACTCGAGTGCCACGCTGTCCTGAGTGGGATCCACAGCGGCTGAGGAAGGCCTGGCGACTCCTCCGCCGCAGCCATGGCAACTTCAACCCCACTCTTGAAACAGCTCGGGAGGAGCAAGGTCTTGAAAGTCAGCCTCCCCAAGGAGATCCCTCCTGACATCTCTGGGACCTGTGCGGCAGTCCTGAGGAGTCTCCAGGTACAGGGCAGGCAATTCTCCCCGAGGCCACACGGTGGCGGCGTAGAGCCGAGCTCCGCGCCACACCTGAGAACGCGCTGCAGAGGCAGAGCCCCAACGGTTGGGCCTCCTGCTCCCTACCCTTGCCAGGACAGGTCACGGTACCCAAGCCGAGAGAGCCGGAGGGCCTAACGTCACTTCAGTGTCTCCAGCTGAACCCTCGACTCCGGATCCTAGGCCGGGCACTTCCAGTTCATTTGCACTCGCCCTCCACACCCCTACAAACGCTCCCGGGGCCGCCAGTCCCGTGCAGCACACCTGGCGGGTACCGGGCTAGCTCTTGCTCAGATTCAGGCTTCAAGCCCGCTGGACCCAGACGAAGCGTCTGGTCCGATTCCCAAGCGCGACGGCCCAGAGGGATGGAGGTGGCGTGGCAAAGCCAAGGCTACTTCTCTGGACTTTTCCTTCAGCTAGGATTGTGGTGAGAAATTTTTAAAGCTTTTTTAGAAAAATTTATTTGGCTGCACCATATCTTAGTTGCAACATGTGGGATCTAGTTCCCTGACCAATGACTGAACCCAGGCCCCTGCACTGGGAGCACAGAGTCTTCGCCACTGGACCACCAGGGAAGTCCCTGTGGTAAGAATTTAATGTCATTATGCACGTAAAAGTACTCAGTAGATGTCCAGCAGATAGTAAGTCCTCCTTAACAGTTATCTGTTATTTTCGTGAGTATGGGGAGCTATGAATACGACTTTTCCTACTTATTTTATTCATCTTTACGTGCCTATCACATAGGTAGGTACTCAGGAAAAGCTGGGTAGTTGTTGGAGAAATGGCTGCCTTTGGGAGGCGCCATTCTCATCCACACCTCCACAGTCTCCTTGTTTCAGTGAGCAAGACGCTGGCAGTAACTGGATGTCCACACTCAGTGCCACGCTGTCCTGAGTGGGATCCACAGCGGCTGAGGAAGGCCTGGCGACTCCTCCGCCGCAGCCATGGCAACTTCAACCCCACTCTTGAAACAGCTCGGGAGGAGCAAGGTCTTGAAAGTCAGCCTCCCCAAGGAGATCCCTCCTGACATCTCTGGGACCTGTGCGGCAGTCCTGAGGAGTCTCCAGGTACAGGGCAGGCAATTCTCCCCGAGGCCACACGGTGGCGGCGTAGAGCCGAGCTCCGCGCCACACCTGAGAACGCGCTGCAGAGGCAGAGCCCCAACGGTTGGGCCTCCTGCTCCCTACCCTTGCCAGGACAGGTCACGGTACCCAAGCCGAGAGAGCCGGAGGGCCTAACGTCACTTCAGTGTCTCCAGCTGAACCCTCGACTCCGGATCCTAGGCCGGGCACTTCCAGTTCATTTGCACTCGCCCTCCACACCCCTACAAACGCTCCCGGGGCCGCCAGTCCCGTGCAGCACACCTGGCGGGTACCGGGCTAGCTCTTGCTCAGATTCAGGCTTCAAGCCCGCTGGACCCAGACGAAGCGTCTGGTCCGATTCCCAAGCGCGACGGCCCAGAGGGATGGAGGTGGGCGTGGGCTCGAACTCTGAGGTCCTCCTAGCTCCGACCTCCGGCCATCTCCATCCTCTGCTTCCGCTTCCGGGCCTGGATCTTCTCCGAACTTCTCTGAATGCCGCGAACCCCCTTCCTAACCATCCGAACGCAGGTCTCAAGGTCTGATAGTACCGCCCGGGTTCGACCTGTAGCGGGGCCTCCGCATTACGGGCCCGGAGAGGCAAACTGGGCAAGCGCGGGCACATGCCGGGGCGGGGCCCCAGGGGCGGGGCCTCCGGGCTAGTGTTCCCGCGGGCCGAGGAGGTACGCGAGGCGCGCGCGGAGTGCCGGGAGCACGAACCAGGCGGAAATGGGGCGGGGGGAGGTGCGGAGCTGGGGCTGGGCGGGGCCCGGAGGAGCGCCGGGCAAGCTAGACCTGGGAGGTGGATGGGCTGCGCCTGGGATTGGGTCTGGATTTGGGGCTCCAAAGAAGAGCCTGAGGGGAGAGGGGAAGAAGAGGCAAGAACCTCGCCCACTTTCCGGCCTAGATTCTTGGAACTAGTCAGGAAATCCTGGGACTCAATCTTGGGGCTTGATCTGTAAGGCGATGGTTTTTAGAGTGATGATAGCGAGCCCATATGGTTTTTATAGAGATGACTGATAGGGCACTTATTTCCCCCACATTCCAGGAACTGTTCAGGCTTGTACCCCAAGTGCCTGGGGGCTCAGCAGCCCCCTCCCCCACATGCTGCGGGGAGAGCCCCACCCCCAAGAACCCAGGAAGGCCCTCTGGTCCCGCCAGAGCCCATCAGCATCTTCGGTTTCAGTAAGATTTGGGGGAGACAGGAAGTCTTGGGGACCACAAGCCGTATACATCTAGAAAGATCTTCAGGTCTTAGGGCCTTTTTCCCCCACCCTTAACTCCAGCAAACCTTAGTCTCCTTAGCAGAGGTATTAGAAGGTCTCTTGAAGAGAAATGGAGCAATTTCAACTGGCTCCTTTCTGTTGCGGTCTGCAAAAGAGGACGTGGGGGGCAGGGCTGAAGATGGGGTGCCCTGTTAACCCTTCCTGCCCAACCTAGTGGCTTGCAGGAGCTCAGTAATAGGACTGAGGTCTACAGAAGTACTTCGTTTTCTGGTGCTTTCTTCTGATGTGGACCTGGGAAACACAACTGGAAACTCTTTGCCTGTTTTTTGTAACCCTCATCATTGTTTTTCTTTTGTAAAAGTAACTCATGTATGTTATTTTTATTAAGCTTTACACAACTATGGATTTGAAAATTGAAAAACAACTTCCCTGCTGAGATCATTGTGGTTTTTCTTGTTTATTTGTAACATACTTAACATATATAAAAACACACATATATATGAAGGGGTCACACCACATACTGTTTTGCAACTTACTGTGTACTGTGGACATTTTTTGGTGTCATTTATAGAGATACTTCATTTTTAAGGAGTTCGTAATATTCCAGAATACAAGTACCGCCAATTCATTTGATCTTCTACTGATAAACATTTAGTTTTATGCTTGTTTGTAATGATCATTATGTTGTTTTAATTAAAAATATGTGCTCATTGAATCAAATAAGGCAAGAAATATAAAGACAGCACCATTTTCATACCAGCTAACTCCTTTATTTTGTAAGCCACACTTTATGAAGCGCTTACTGGATGCCAGATACCATGCTAAGTAATTCACGGAACAGGAATCTGAGGTTTGGAGAAATGTCTTAGTGAGGCTTGCCCAAGGTCACACAGCTAGAAAGTGGCAGAGCCAGGACCTGACTATCTGACTCCAAAGCCTTGCTGGGGTCTTCCTGTTAACATTCGGGTGACTTTCCTTCCAATCTCCACCCCCCCCCACCCCGCACACCCCCCCCCTCGCAAGGAGCAGGACAAAAATGCATTACTTTTGTTCCTCCCCAGGCTTAGTTTTAAGGCGCCTTTGTAAGGAGGGCAGAGGGAGAGGAATAGATTTAAGTAGAAGAGTGGAGAGACCTTGAGGAATTTCCTCCCAGTTCTACTTAGGAAAAGCTGAGAGAAGAGAGTGAGCTGGCAGAGTTTTGATGGTCAGGAAATTTGGATAAAAAGAGAAAGAAGGGAGAGTTTGGGGAGCTATTGAAATAGTATGGAACTTGGAGGAAGAGAGATCTAGGAGAAAGAGGTCTGAAAGGATGTCTTGCTGAGCTGTGCTGCGTAATCCCTTTGCAGTGTCCTCCAGAGAGCTTGGGTAGAGACTTTTGTTTCCCGTCCCTGCTTTTTTACAGTTGGATCGATTTCTTTGGGTGAGGAGGGAGCAAAAAAAGACAAGCTTTCTCCAGGTTCACGTGCGTTTTATGTACTTTTTCTTTTATGAAAGTGAAATAGCCTCTCTGCCCTTGCTCTCTCAGTGCTCTCCTCGTAGCGTGCCCTTACTTTCCTGTGTCCTTCTCCAGTCCCCTTATCCTGGAAGGAACACTCAACTTCTTTCCCTTCCTTCTGAAAGCTCTTTCAGAGCCTTTCTTTCCTCTTCCCCTAGCTCTTTCCAAGTACCTTGCTTCAGTCATGTGTGACTCCATGCGACCCTATAGACTGTAGCCCACCAGGCTCCTCTGCCCATGGGATTCTCCAGGCAAGAATACTGGAGTGGGTTGCCATGCCCTCCTCCCAAAGCAGGACAGATGACTGGCCCCCGGCCTGGTAGGCCATATTGAGTAGGAATTTTGCCACCACTGGAAATCTCTTTGATTACAAGAAACGGTGCTGATTTGTTGGTTGTAGAAGTCTCCTGGTGTCAAGCAGTATACCCTTGCAGTGGTTATCATTCCCAGGGGAAGACTCTAAATACTTCTGTCTATTCCTCTTGGCATCTGAGTAGTCAAGGAAGACACAGAGCAGTCAGGCCCTGGATAGGACAATGTTTTGCTCCCATAGAGAAAAGACAGAGCAAGATTAGCTTCACGAGTGGGTGCCGGTCCCTCATTGCCTGGGAATCTCTCCCAGTGATCAGTGCAGGGCATTTCGTCCATACTCAATGTTCTCGTGCCACAGTGGAAGGACCTTGTTCCCTCTAAGAGGAGGACAGATACAGCCATGGGGTTGGCTAGATGCCAGATGACCGTCATGCTTTAAGCAAAGTCGAAAGAGTACTCGTGGCACATGAAACAAGGAAAGATACACCCACACAAGGTGAGAAATCCTGCACTGGCTGTGTGAGCTCTTTATCTCTTGGGTAGGAAGCGTTCCAAGCCCAGGGCCCAGTCTTGTGTGATTAAGAGTCAAAACATTGCAGGCCAGAGACTTTCTCAACATTTAGCCACATGACTTGTTTCTTGGTTTTGACTGCTAGGAAACTCAGAACTTTAAAAAAAAAAGTTAATATTTTATTTTAAAAACTTATTATTTTTGGCTACACTGGGTCTTTATTGCTGCCTGTGGGCTTTTTCTAGTTGCAGGAAGTGGGGATTACTCTCTAGTTTTGGTGGGCAGGCTTTTCATTGCAGTGGCTTCTGTCATTGCTGAACACGGACTCTAGGTGAGTGGGCACAACAGTTGTGATGCACAGACTTAGTTGTTCCACCACATGTGGAATCTTCCCAGAGCAGGGATGAAACCTATGTCCCTGCATCGGCAGGCAGATTCTTTTTTTTTCTCTTCTTTACAGAATTTTGTTGTTTACTGTCACACATTGACCTGAACCCCGGCAGGCAGGTTCTTAATCACTAGACCATCAGGGATGTCCCAGAATTTTTCTATTGCTGGATCAGTATTTTCTCTTTGTCCCAATTTTTTTCTTTCTTTCTTTTTTTTAACTCCCCACAGACCTTTATTTTATTTTTTTATCTTTTAGTCACACTGAAGAGCATGTGGGATTTTAATTGCCTGAGCAGGGTTCAAGCCCATGTCCCCTTCATTGGCAGCATGGCGTCTTAACCTTTGAACCACCAGGGAAGTCCCGCAGTGTTCTTAATTACTTATTTTTAACCATTAAAAACCTTTTTATTAGGGAATATTTCAGTATTTGTTTGTTTGTTTTTGGCTGCATCAGGTCTGAGGTGTGGTGCACACCTCTGCGCTAGTTGTGGTGTGCGGGCATAGTTGCCCCACAGCATGTGGGATCATAGTCCCCTGACCAGGGATCGAACCTGCAACCCCTGCATTGGAAGGCAGATTCTTCACCACTGGACCACCAGGGAAGTCTCTTTATTATGAAAGATTTCAAACACACATGAAAGTAGAGAGAATATAATAAATTGTCAGGTACCTATAACCCATCCTCAATAATTAGTAACATTTTGCCAATCTTGTTTCATCTATCTCTGCACTTTTCCTTCTCTATGAAGTATTATAAAGCAAATCCCAGACATCATATCACTTCACTAGAATTATTTCAGCATATGTCTTTAAAAGACAGGGCATTCTCGGGGACTTCCCTCATGGCCCGGTGGCTAAAACTCCATTCTCCCAATGCAGACAGCCAGGGTTTGATCCCTTCTCAGGGAACTAAATCCCACATGCCACAAGGAAGACCTGCTGGAGCTTAAAAGCTGGGGGATGGGGGGAGGTTTTCAAACATAACTGCAATGCCACTATCATACCTAACAAAATTATTGCAAATTCCCTACAATCTTTCAAAGTGACGTGAACTGACCCAGTTCAAATTTCTTTTTTTTTAAAAAAAAAACAAACTTTTTTTTTTTTTTAAACATTTATTTATTTATTTATGGGGGTGCGGGTCGGGAAGGGAGGGGGCGGGTGGGCCACTTCTATTGGTCTTTCATTTGTCCATTTTCATCCATCTTTGTTCTTTGGCCCGTGTGGGCCTCCCATCGCGGTGGCCTCTGTTGTCACAGAGCACCGGCTCTGGGCGCATGCGCTCCAGAGCTCCGGCTCGGTAATCGGACACATCGGTCCAGCCGCTCCGTAGCACGTGGGATCTTCCCAGGCCAGGGATCGAACCGGCGCCCCTTGCACTGCAAGGCGGTGTCCTTACCCACTGGACCACCAGGGAAGCCCAAAAAAACACTTTTATTTATTTATTTTTGGCTGTTCTGGGTCTTTGTTGATGTGTAGGTTTTAGCTGCTCTGCGGTATGTGGGATCTTCCTGGATCAGGGCTTGAACCTGTGTCTCCTGCATTGGCAGACGGGTTCTTATCCCCTGAGCCACAAGGGAAGCCCTCAAATTTCTTTAATAGTTTACTCTAATCAGGAAGGCTTACACATTTTGTTTGGTTGATATATCTCATAAGTAACTTTTCATCTGTAGCAGTTTCACTTTTCTTTCTTTTCATTTTTCAGGCTATTTGTTTGTAAAAGAAACCAGAGTATTTGTCCGATAAAGGTTCCCACATCCCAGAAGGTTTGGCTGATTGCTTCCTGATGGTGTAGTTGAACTTGTTCTTCTGTCTCTAGAATTTCCAGTAAACCGAACATGAGATCCAGAGCTTGTTTAGATGCAGGTTGAATGTCTACTTGCTATTATGTCATATCTAGAGGCAGATAATATTGAGTTGAAATGCTTTTATTGATTGATCTATGGTTTCAGAGTCCTTGGCCTACTCTCTTCTTTATAGAATCCCTTCTTGATGATCCATTGACAATTCATTCTTTCTTTTTTTTTTCCTTTCTTAAAATTTTGGCCTCTTTTATTTATTTATTTTCATCCATCTTTATTCTTTGGCCTGTGTGGGCCTACCATTGCAGTGGCCTGTCTCGTTGCAGAGCACTGGCTCTGGGCACATGCGCTCCAGAGCGCTGGCTTACAACTGGACACACGAGTGCAGTCACTCTATGGCACGTGGGATCTTCCTGGGCCAGGGATCAAACTGGTGGCCCTCGCACTGCAAGGCGGACTCTTTACCCACTGGACCACCAGGGAAACCCAATCCATTATTATTTTAGGTGTTACAACATGGTAACTTTCTATTACTCATTCTATCATTCTTTTTGCATTTATTAACTGAAATTCTTTCATAGAGAATGACTTTCCCTCATCCATTATTTGATCTTTCTGACATAGTTTATATAGGAAAGTTGAGATAAATGCTTGATTCCTCTTATGTGTTTATAAACTTCTTTGGCTATGCCATGTGACTTCAGGATATTAGTTCCCTGACCAGCAACCAGGCCACTGCAGTGAAAGTGCTCAGTCTTAACTACTGGACTTCCAGGGAATTCCCTCTTTTTTGTATTTTTTATAAGTTGCCTGAATGCCTTTGTGGAACAAGATGTTTTGTGTGTGTGTGTGTGTGTGTGTGTGTGTGTGTTTAAAGGTAGGCAAAGTAGTGGAATGGAAACAGCACAGGCCTTAGACTTGGACAGAATCCTGACTCCATCGCTTCTTCCCTGTGTGACCTTGGGCCAGCCCTCTGAGCCTCAGTTTCCTCGATGCAAATTGGGGATACTGCCCTCTGTTTCCCCAAACCTTCAGTAGAATCATTTCTAGGCCTAAATCAAGCAATTCCTTGGGCAGGAAAATAAAATATTTTATTCACTGTGGGAAATTTAGAGGATGTAGATCAAAAATAGAAATATGGTCCAACATCCCAGAAGGTTTGGCTGATTGCTTCCTGATGGTGTAGTTGAACTTGTTCTTCTGTCTCTAGAATTTCCAGTAAACCGAACATGAGATCCAGAGCTTGTTTAGATGCAGGTTGAATGTCTACTTGCTATTATGTCATATCTAGAGGCAGATAATATTGAGTTGAAATGCTTTTATTGATTGATCTATGGTTTCAGAGTCCTTGGCCTACTCTCTTCTTTATAGAATCCCTTCTTGATGATCCATTGACAATTCATTCTTTCTTTTTTTTTTCCTTTCTTAAAATTTTGGCCTCTTTTATTTATTTATTTTCATCCATCTTTATTCTTTGGCCTGTGTGGGCCTACCATTGCAGTGGCCTGTCTCGTTGCAGAGCACTGGCTCTGGGCACATGCGCTCCAGAGCGCTGGCTTACAACTGGACACACGAGTGCAGTCACTCTATGGCACGTGGGATCTTCCTGGGCCAGGGATCAAACTGGTGGCCCTCGCACTGCAAGGCGGACTCTTTACCCACTGGACCACCAGGGAAACCCAATCCATTATTATTTTAGGTGTTACAACATGGTAACTTTCTATTACTCATTCTATCATTCTTTTTGCATTTATTAACTGAAATTCTTTCATAGAGAATGACTTTCCCTCATCCATTATTTGATCTTTCTGACATAGTTTATATAGGAAAGTTGAGATAAATGCTTGATTCCTCTTATGTGTTTATAAACTTCTTTGGCTATGCCATGTGACTTCAGGATATTAGTTCCCTGACCAGCAACCAGGCCACTGCAGTGAAAGTGCTCAGTCTTAACTACTGGACTTCCAGGGAATTCCCTCTTTTTTGTATTTTTTATAAGTTGCCTGAATGCCTTTGTGGAACAAGATGTTTTGTGTGTGTGTGTGTGTGTGTGTGTGTGTGTGTGTTTAAAGGTAGGCAAAGTAGTGGAATGGAAACAGCACAGGCCTTAGACTTGGACAGAATCCTGACTCCATCGCTTCTTCCCTGTGTGACCTTGGGCCAGCCCTCTGAGCCTCAGTTTCCTCGATGCAAATTGGGGATACTGCCCTCTGTTTCCCCAAACCTTCAGTAGAATCATTTCTAGGCCTAAATCAAGCAATTCCTTGGGCAGGAAAATAAAATATTTTATTCACTGTGGGAAATTTAGAGGATGTAGATAAACACAAAGAAGAGAATACTATAAGCTCTGTGAAAAGCATCTAGCACATGATTGGCATATAGTCTTTTTTGTTTTTAAATTGTTTATTTATTTGGCTGTCTCAGGTCTTCCTTGTGGCATGTGGATCTTTGAAGGGATGCTCAGGCTCTCAAGTTGTGGAGCATGGGCGCAAGTGTTCTGGAGCATGGAGGCTTAGTAGTTGTGGTATGCAGGATCAGTTGTTCTGAGGCATGTGGGTCTTAGTTTCCCAAGCAGAGAGCAAACCCATGCCCCCTACATTGCAAGACAGATTCTTAACCACTGGACCACCAGAGATGTCCCTATGTTCAGTGTTCTTGACAACTCCAGCTTGACTCTCAGACTGCCGCCCTGTGTCCGCATCCTTGTGGAGGAGAGTACATTTAACCAGCCCTGACTCCAGCCTCAGCCCAAGAAAATTCTAGTGAGAACAAGAGAGGGGGCCTTTGGGAGGGAGCAGGAGGTGGACTCCTCTGCTCTTCTGTTGAGAGCTAGTGAACTGAAGTTAGACCTGCCACAGACCTGCAGTGAGGCCACTTCACCTCCTGAGCCATAGTTTCTCACCGGTAACACAGAGCTTGTCATGGCTGACCTGCCAGAGTCCTTGGGAGGGCCACATGAGATGCTGATGTCAAAATGCCCGCCTTAGAGATAACAGATGGGAGGTGCGCAGGAAATAGGGGTTAGCTTGATCGGTCTGGAAACCCCCTTTCTGAGCCCCCATCAAGTGTAAAATCACAAGTGACTCGTCACTGAAGGGCTGTGTAAGGCCTGGCTTGGAGTCCAGCTCAAAGTACTATGTGAACTGGGTAAACCTCTTTCCCTCTGGGGCTTGGATTCTTGAAGTAGTGGAATGGAAACAGCACAGGCCTTAGACTTGGACAGAATCCTGACTCCATCGCTTCTTCCCTGTGTGACCTTGGGCCAGCCCTCTGAGCCTCAGTTTCCTCGATGCAAATTGGGGATACTGCCCTCTGTTTCCCCAAACCTTCAGTAGAATCATTTCTAGGCCTAAATCAAGCAATTCCTTGGGCAGGAAAATAAAATATTTTATTCACTGTGGGAAATTTAGAGGATGTAGATAAACACAAAGAAGAGAATACTATAAGCTCTGTGAAAAGCATCTAGCACATGATTGGCATATAGTCTTTTTTGTTTTTAAATTGTTTATTTATTTGGCTGTCTCAGGTCTTCCTTGTGGCATGTGGATCTTTGAAGGGATGCTCAGGCTCTCAAGTTGTGGAGCATGGGCGCAAGTGTTCTGGAGCATGGAGGCTTAGTAGTTGTGGTATGCAGGATCAGTTGTTCTGAGGCATGTGGGTCTTAGTTTCCCAAGCAGAGAGCAAACCCATGCCCCCTACATTGCAAGACAGATTCTTAACCACTGGACCACCAGAGATGTCCCTATGTTCAGTGTTCTTGACAACTCCAGCTTGACTCTCAGACTGCCGCCCTGTGTCCGCATCCTTGTGGAGGAGAGTACATTTAACCAGCCCTGACTCCAGCCTCAGCCCAAGAAAATTCTAGTGAGAACAAGAGAGGGGGCCTTTGGGAGGGAGCAGGAGGTGGACTCCTCTGCTCTTCTGTTGAGAGCTAGTGAACTGAAGTTAGACCTGCCACAGACCTGCAGTGAGGCCACTTCACCTCCTGAGCCATAGTTTCTCACCGGTAACACAGAGCTTGTCATGGCTGACCTGCCAGAGTCCTTGGGAGGGCCACATGAGATGCTGATGTCAAAATGCCCGCCTTAGAGATAACAGATGGGAGGTGCTCAGGAAATAGGGGTTAGCTTGATCTGTCTGGAAACCCGCTTTCTCTACTCCCATCAAGTATAAAGTCACAAGTGACTCGTCACTGAAGGCCTGTGACTCTTGTGAGGCCTGGCATCGTGCCCAGCTCCAAGTCCTGTGTGAACTGGGTAAACCTCTTCCTCTTTGGGGCTTGGACTCTTGCATCTGTGAAATGGCCACATTAGGGGTCCAAATCCAGATATCCCGAGGACCAGACAGGAAGCAAGTGAACGAAATGGATGAAGTGTGGAGACAATAGGGGTGGTGGAGACTGGGAATCTCATGAGCTGCCTTTATCTGGGAGAGGCTGCCCCTCCGTCCTGCTGGCAGTCACAAAACTGGAATGTGAGCCCAGGTGGCCTGACTTTTACATAGGCTGGAAAGCTCTATTTTTAATTTTCTTCTTCTTCCTGGTTGTTTTTTTCTTTGAAATTTTTTATGCTTTCTTTTTACAAGCCCTTCTCTCCGGGGGTGACGTTCAATAGATCCCAGCGAGGGAACTGCTTTGTTATATAGAAAACTCTGACCCAGAAGCAGGTCATCTATGAATGGTTTAGCACCAGGTTCCGCACCAATGCCTTTCTGGGGGCACCTTGTGTCCCAGGACCAAGGGTTCTCCCAACCTACCTCATGTCCAGAGGGGCAGTGGAATGAGCCTCCCTGTATTTTCAATTTTAAATAGAAGTGATGGCAAGTTATTGGAGATATTTAGCAACCTGTATGGACTAAACAAAATGTAAATGTAAAGTAGGGTTAAGAGCATGGACTGTAAGGTAAGAGATGTTCATGCACCAGCTTTACCACTTAATTAACTGTATGACCTTGAGCAAATCATTTAGCTTCTCTGTGCCTCACTTTTCTTATCTGTAAAATAGAGGTAATTATTGTACCTCCTTCACATGGTTGTTGAAAGGTCACATGAGCAAGGACAGGACTAGGGTGCCACAGACCTGCAGTGAGGCCACTTCACCTCCTGAGCCATAGTTTCTCACCGGTAACACAGAGCTTGTCATGGCTGACCTGCCAGAGTCCTTGGGAGGGCCACATGAGATGCTGATGTCAAAATGCCCGCCTTAGAGATAACAGATGGGAGGTGCTCAGGAAATAGGGGTTAGCTTGATCTGTCTGGAAACCCGCTTTCTCTACTCCCATCAAGTATAAAGTCACAAGTGACTCGTCACTGAAGGCCTGTGACTCTTGTGAGGCCTGGCATCGTGCCCAGCTCCAAGTCCTGTGTGAACTGGGTAAACCTCTTCCTCTTTGGGGCTTGGACTCTTGCATCTGTGAAATGGCCACATTAGGGGTCCAAATCCAGATATCCCGAGGACCAGACAGGAAGCAAGTGAACGAAATGGATGAAGTGTGGAGACAATAGGGGTGGTGGAGACTGGGAATCTCATGAGCTGCCTTTATCTGGGAGAGGCTGCCCCTCCGTCCTGCTGGCAGTCACAAAACTGGAATGTGAGCCCAGGTGGCCTGACTTTTACATAGGCTGGAAAGCTCTATTTTTAATTTTCTTCTTCTTCCTGGTTGTTTTTTTCTTTGAAATTTTTTATGCTTTCTTTTTACAAGCCCTTCTCTCCGGGGCTGACGTTCAATAGATCCCAGCGAGGGAACTGCTTTGTTATATAGAAAACTCTGACCCAGAAGCAGGTCATCTATGAATGGTTTAGCACCAGGTTCCGCACCAATGCCTTTCTGGGGGCACCTTGTGTCCCAGGACCAAGGGTTCTCCCAACCTACCTCATGTCCAGAGGGGCAGTGGAATGAGCCTCCCTGTATTTTCAATTTTAAATAGAAGTGATGGCAAGTTATTGGAGATATTTAGCAACCTGTATGGACTAAACAAAATGTAAATGTAAAGTAGGGTTAAGAGCATGGACTGTAAGGTAAGAGATGTTCATGCACCAGCTTTACCACTTAATTAACTGTATGACCTTGAGCAAATCATTTAGCTTCTCTGTGCCTCACTTTTCTTATCTGTAAAATAGAGGTAATTATTGTACCTCCTTCACATGGTTGTTGAAAGGTCACATGAGCAAGGACAGGACTAGGGTGAGGTTCATAGAATGTAATTAATGAGGAGTCATCTTTGATGCGAAATGTAAGGGGGGCACCACCAAAAAGACTCAATCCTTAATATAATTAAAATCTTAATGAAATATTTTCAAAAGTCAAAAGTCAAAAAAAAAAAATCCATAAGGGCCACAATATGAACATTTTAAGTGAAGACAGGACCTGACCTGGCATTTTCATGACTTGGCCTTACTCAGCTCACCCTAATCCTGGGTCTGTGGGGCCCTGGCTTCATTCTTCCTTTTTTTAAAAAAATGTTAACCATGCCATGGGACGTGGGATTCGCTGACCAGGGATGGATGCATGCCCCCCAGGTTGAAAGTATGGGGTCTTAACCACTGAACCAGCAGGGAAGTCCCATGGCTTTATTCTATTTTTTAAATTAATTTATTTTATTTTATTTTTAAAGATTTATTTATTTATTTACTTTGGGCGGGGGTCGGGTTGGGGAGGGAGGGGAGTGGGCGGGCCACTTCTATTGGTCTTTCATTTCTCTATTTTCATTCATCTTCGTTCTTTGGCCCATGTGGGCCTCCCATCTCGGTGGCGTCTGTTGCTGCAGAGCGCCGGCTCTGGGCGCATGCGCTCCAGAGCTCCGGCTCGGTGATTGGACACATCAGTCCAGCCGCTCCGCGGCACGTGGGATCTTCCCAGGCCAGGGCTCGAACCGGCGCCCCTTGCACTGCAAGGCGGTGTCCTTACCCACTGTACCACCAGGGAAGCCCCTAATTTATTTTTTAATGGAGGACAATTGCTTTGGAGTACTGTGTTGGCTTCTGCCCTACGACACAAATCCGTTATAACTATACATATATCCCCACCCTCCTCCCACCCCTCTGGGTTATGACAGAGCTCCAGGCTGGCTCCCTGTGTTATATTATAGCCATTTCCTACTAGCTGTTTGTTTTACATATAGAGGTGTATATATGGCAGTGCTGTTTTCTCAGTTTGTCCCACTCTCTCCTTCCCCCACTGTGTCCACAAGTTAGTTCTCTGTCTGCATTTGCATTCTTTTTCCCACAGACAGGTTCATCACTACCATTTTTCTAGATTTCATATATATGTGTTAATACACAACATATCTTTTTCTTTCTGCCTTACTTCCCTCTGCATAAGAGGCTCTAGTATCATCAACCTCATTAGAACTGACTCACATGTGTTTCTTTTTATGGCTGAGTAATATTCCATTGTATATATGTACCACAACTTCCCTGGTGGCTCAGAAGGTAAAGAATCCAGCTGCAGTGTGGGAGACCTGGGTTCAGTCTGTGAGTTGGGAAGATCCCCTGGAGAAGGGAACAGCTACCTACTCCAGAATTCTTCCCTGGAGAATCCCATGGACTGAGGAGGCTGGCAGGGGATCACAAAGAGTTGGACATAACTGAGTGACTTTCACTTTCAGTTTTCAGCACAACTTTTTTACCTATTCCTCTGTCAATGGACATTTAGACTGCTTCCATGTCCTGGCTATTGTAAATAGTGCTGCAGTGACCCTGGGGGTACCTGTGTCTTTTAAAATATAATATAGTGTATTTATTTATTTGGCTGTGCTGGATCTTTGTTGCTGCACGGGCTTTTCTCTAGTTGTGGCAAATGGGGGCTTCTGTAGTTGCAGTGCATGGGCTTCTCTTGTTGTGGAACACAGACTCTAGAGCATTTGGGTTTCAGTAGTTGCAGCCCCTGGGCCTCAGAGCTCAGGATCAATAGTTGTGGTACACAGGCTAAGTTGTCTCAAGCTATGTGGGGTCTTCCTGGACCAGGGATCAAACCCACATCTCCAGCATTGGCAGGCAGATTTTTTTTTTTACTACGGAGCCACCAGGGAAACCTCACATGTGTCTTTTTATATTGTGGTTTTCTCAGGGTATATGCCTGGTAGTGGAATTGGTGGATCATATACTAGTTTTTATTTCTTTCTTTTTTTTTAAAGAATTTCCATACTGTTCTCCATAGTGGTAATATCAATCTACATTTCTACCATGGTATTATTCTTAAAAGAGGATGATACACAAAGAGAATACCCATTCCACCTCCAGGCCCAGTGATTCATGGGTAATAGAGAGAAAGCATTTGACTTTGTTGGCTGTAATATTCCCAGCACCTACAATGGTGCCTCATACATGAGTAGGATCTTCTTAAATATTCATTGAGTAGGGAAAAAATGGGATGATATATGTCCAACCTTAGAATGGTGCCTGGCACCAAGTAGATGGCTCAATAAAATAATAATGATGATTAAGAAGATAATAATGTCATTGTCTGTGGGTCCCATTCTGTCTTCAGGCCAATGGTGAACTTGGTATGTTTGACATAGGAATGTATCTTTTTTTTTTACCCCCAAATTATAAAATTTTATTTTTCTTGAACTCGTTTAACTTATATTTTCTGGTAATTAAAAAAAACTTTTATTGGAGTATAGTTGATTTACAATGCTGTGTTGGTTTCAGGTGAATAGCAAACTCGTTTACTGAGGAGGCTGGCAGGGGATCACAAAGAGTTGGACATAACTGAGTGACTTTCACTTTCAGTTTTCAGCACAACTTTTTTACCTATTCCTCTGTCAATGGACATTTAGACTGCTTCCATGTCCTGGCTATTGTAAATAGTGCTGCAGTGACCCTGGGGGTACCTGTGTCTTTTAAAATATAATATAGTGTATTTATTTATTTGGCTGTGCTGGATCTTTGTTGCTGCACGGGCTTTTCTCTAGTTGTGGCAAATGGGGGCTTCTGTAGTTGCAGTGCATGGGCTTCTCTTGTTGTGGAACACAGACTCTAGAGCATTTGGGTTTCAGTAGTTGCAGCCCCTGGGCCTCAGAGCTCAGGATCAATAGTTGTGGTACACAGGCTAAGTTGTCTCAAGCTATGTGGGGTCTTCCTGGACCAGGGATCAAACCCACATCTCCAGCATTGGCAGGCAGATTTTTTTTTTTACTACGGAGCCACCAGGGAAACCTCACATGTGTCTTTTTATATTGTGGTTTTCTCAGGGTATATGCCTGGTAGTGGAATTGGTGGATCATATACTAGTTTTTATTTCTTTCTTTTTTTTTAAAGAATTTCCATACTGTTCTCCATAGTGGTAATATCAATCTACATTTCTACCATGGTATTATTCTTAAAAGAGGATGATACACAAAGAGAATACCCATTCCACCTCCAGGCCCAGTGATTCATGGGTAATAGAGAGAAAGCATTTGACTTTGTTGGCTGTAATATTCCCAGCACCTACAATGGTGCCTCATACATGAGTAGGATCTTCTTAAATATTCATTGAGTAGGGAAAAAATGGGATGATATATGTCCAACCTTAGAATGGTGCCTGGCACCAAGTAGATGGCTCAATAAAATAATAATGATGATTAAGAAGATAATAATGTCATTGTCTGTGGGTCCCATTCTGTCTTCAGGCCAATGGTGAACTTGGTATGTTTGACATAGGAATGTATCTTTTTTTTTTACCCCCAAATTATAAAATTTTATTTTTCTTGAACTCGTTTAACTTATATTTTCTGGTAATTAAAAAAAAAACTTTTATTGGAGTATAGTTGATTTACAATGCTGTGTTGGTTTCAGGTGAATAGCAAAGTGACTCAGTTAGACATATATATAGATTCATTCTTTTTTAGATTCTTTTCTCATATAGATTATCACAGAATATTGAGTAGAGTTGCCTGTACTCGACAGTAGGTCCTATGCACACAACTATATACAAGATAGATAACTTGTTGGTATCTATAACAGCTCAATTTTTTTTAACCTCAACATGACAAGAATTATCTTTAATAATAATCATGACATAAAACAAATAATGATAGAAAAGCAACAATGACAATAAAAACTTGCTTTTATGGAGGAGGAAATGGCAACCCACGCCTGGGAAATCCCATGGACAGAGAAGCCTTGAGGGTTACCGTCCAGGGGGTTGCAAAGCGTCAGACATGATTCAGCATTGATAAAACAACAATTTGTTTATAATGAATTAGTGTTTTTGTTCTTTTTTCTAAACCTTAACTTTCATTCAGGTTTTCTTTTGTTCAAGGAAAGAATACTCTCTAGCCCTAACTTTTCATTAAAATTATTAGCAACATGTAAACAAAAAAAAAGATCAACTTTTATTGAACTTCCTGCATACACTCAGACCAGTAAATTTTTAAAAAAATTCAAATAAAAATTATAGTATATAGGGAAAGAAAGTAATGGACTAATACTTTTTGGTTACATTAATTTTTTTTTTAAACAAAAAGGGACATACACACACATACGACAAAATGCCTCTAAAAGAGGTAACTTGGCAAGTTCAGAGAATGATTTCCACAGAGACCGACACACCTGCAGGAACAGTTTTACTGTTTTCCCATCACTGTGCTATCATTGCTGACTTCAAATCTGCTGTTTAAATGCAGGGACATGGGAGCTTCGCTGGTGGTCCAGTGTTCCAACGCAGGGGGTGTAGGTTCGATCCCTGGCTGGGGAGCTAAGATCCCACATGCCTTGCAGGCAAAAACCCAAAACATAAAACAGAAATATTGTAACAAATTCAATAAAGACTTTAAAACTATAAATAAATGGAAAGTCACAGGAACATGGACACTCCTGATGTGAGCACCAGTGATGCTCAACTGCTAGGCACTCCCATGCTAAAGGTGTGTATCGAGGCCTGTTGTGTAACTGGGAATACTTCAAATTAGCTTCCATGTAGAATGTGTTATTTCTATATATACTTTAGAACTTAGGCTAAGTTCAACCAAGAATGATTTCTTCAGAAAGGAGGGTTTTATTACCAAGGACATTGTTTAGAATCGCCAGGGCATGGTGATGATAAAAGCTGACGCACCCGGTTTCATTAATGTTTTAAATTTCTCGGACAATGCTTGCTGTATGTCTTGCACATGGAAGATTGGCCACCACCCTTACCTGATTCACCTCTTGCCTCGGGCCCTCAGTTTCTCTCTGGCCGCGACAGTCCCAAAGCTGACAGTGCCCTAGTTTCTAATTCTGGCTCTGCAAGCTATTTCAAGCTATATGAACCTGGGTAAGTCAGGTCATTCCTCCAAGTCTCAGTTTTCCTCATTTGTGAAAGGGGAACAATAACCCCAAGCCATGTCTGACCCCGTAAGGGCTCCACGAGATAGTGTGGGAGAAGACTTTCTGTAAAGAAGGAGGCATGGCACACAGGTGGCAGCCCCTGATGACAGAGGTGACGATGTTCCTCTGGAGTCATAAAGAAGTTGTTCCTAGATTGAGGATCTGAGATAGGGGGAGGGGACCCAGTGGGTGCTGAACTTGGTAAATCACTGACAGGGACTTCTTCCTTCCAGGAAATGGCTTGATCCTCTGAGCCCGGAAGCAGGGGGCTGATCACAATGACCGCAGTTCCTCTGCGTCTGTATTATGTCCCAGCTGGAGGGAGCACTCCCTTCCAGGGGAAGGTGGCTGAGGCAGAAGCAGGGCGTGAGGACATGTGATGCCTGCTGGCTCGGAAATGAGCTTACCTGCTTGTTTAGCCGTTTCTCCAAAGAGAATGTAAGTTCCTAGAGCAGGGGTTGACAACATGTCTTTTTCCTAAAGAGCCAGCTAGTAAACATGTTCAGCTTCCTTGGCCATATGGTGTCTGTTGCTACTGCTCGGTGCTGCTGCTGGAGTGTGAAGGCAGCCCTAGACCACACGTAAACGGAGCGTGGCTGTGCTCCAATGAAACTCTATTTATGGATCCTGGAATCTGAATTTCATATAATTTTCACATATTATGAAATAGTCTTTTGATTCTTTTTCAGTCTTTTAAAGATGTAAAAACCGTTCTTAGCTCATCAGCATATAAAAAGAAGCCAGATTTGGCCCACGGGCCATTCATAGTTTACCCACTCCTATTGTCGAGGGCCCAGAGGCTCCGTGGTAAAGAATCTGCCTGCCATGCAAGAGGCACAGAAGATGTGAGTTTGATCCCTGAGTTGGGAAGATCTCCTACAGAAGGACATGGCATCCCACTCCAGTATTCTTGCCTGGAGAATCCTATGGACAGAGTAACCTGGCGGGTTATAGTTCATGGGTTCGCAAAGAGTCAAACACAACTTAGTGACTAAGCATGCATTCTAGAGGGCAGAGACCCTCTCCGTGTATTCCTCTGCTGTGTCTGCTGTGCCTGGAACAGTGCCTGGCACACAGCTGCCCATAAAGATCTATTGATGACCACCTGCTTACTCTTCTGCCTCCTCTGTCTCCAATTCCATCGCCATCTCTTGCTGCTACTGCATCTACCTCCACTGCCAGCTGCCATCCTCTGTAACCAGCAGTGAGAAACTTCTGCCTCTCTCTGCACCCTCACCCGTGACCCCCATCTCCAGATCAGTGGAAGAGCCCACCAGCTAGTTCTCCTGTAGCCCTGGGCCTATCCCATTTGGATGCTCCCATTTCTCCTCTTCTTCTCTGACTACTCTATCTTTGGCCTTATATTTATTTTTCCAGCATCCAAAATCTTTTTAATAACAAGGCAGTTTTTGTAGCAGCAGCTGGCCCATTGGTTTCTGGTGCATTTAAACTTCTAGCCCGGGCTTCCCCTGGTGGTCCAGTGGGTAAGGACACCGCCTTGCAGTGCAAGGGGCGTCGGTTCGATCCCTGGCCTGGGAAGATCCCACGTGCTGCGGAGCGGCTGGACCCATGTGTCCAATTACCAAGCTGGAGCTCTGGAGCGCATGCGCCCAGAACCGGTGTTCTGCAGCGACAGACGCCACCGCGATGGGAGGCCCACAGGAGCCAAGGAACAAAGATGGATGGAAATAGAGAAATGAAAGACCAATAGAAGTGGCCTGCCCGCTCCCCTCCCTCCCCAACCCGACCCCCGCCCAAAATAAATAAATAAATCTTTAAAATAAAATAAACTTCTAGCCCTTGGAATGTAGGATTTGCCTGTACACCTCTCAGCCTTCATCAGAATCATAGAACAGGCCAGCACCATAGTTCTTGGGCGAGTCCAGGTCCAGCTGGTCGAAGGCAAGGATTTTGTTCCAGGCCTTGGAGATGATGCTCTGGGTATGGCTGCTCCTGGTGTTAGTCGCTCAGTCGTGTCTGACTCTTTGCAACTCTATGGACTGTAGCCCATCAGGCTCCTCTCCACATGGAATTTTCCAGGCAAGAATACTGGAGTGGGTTGCCATCTTGGGGCAGTGCATGCACCTTCAGTTTGGGCACCTCCTCGGCATGCACATCATTGGTTATAGTTCCTACAACCACAGCTGTTGTGCCTTCCTGTCCAGGAAATTTAATCTTCCGGACCATCCAGGAAAGGGCCAGAGGTGACTGGTTGGTGCAACTCATGAACAAGCTCTTTTTTAAAAAAAATTTATTTATTTATTTATTTATTTTTGGCTATTCTGGGTTTTCACTGCTGCCACAGGCTCTTCTCTAGTTGCAGGGAGTGGGGGCTACTCTCTAGTTGAGGTGAGCAGACTTCTTTTTGTGGTAACGTCTCCTGTTGTGGAACTCAGGCTCTAGGGCACATGGGCTTCGATAGTTGCGGCACATGGGCTCAATAGTTGCAGCTGTGAGGTTCTAGAGCACAGGAAGCTCAGTAGTTGTGACTCACAGGCTTAGTTGCTCCTCAGCATGTGAGATCTTCCCAGATCAGAGACTGAACTCATGTCTCCTTCATTGGCAGGCAAACTCTTTATCACTGAACTACTAGGGAAGCCCGTGAATAAGCTCTTTAGCACAACACGATTAAAGGAGTTGGTTCAGTTGGCCAGAAATTTGTACAGCTTGACCAACAGCCTTAGGTAGATGTCCTGGCTTTTGGCCTCATTCTTTACCAGCCTCTTGTTCACAGTCATGGGAAGTCCTTCAGGCTGAAGGACTCTCTTCTTATATCTTCATCTCACACCAAAAGAGAACTCACCCAGTGAGCCCCCCAAGTCCCAGTCTACTGCCCTCCTCCTACATTTCAGGGGCAAGAATTTGGCGAGAAAGGGGAGAGTCTGTGGTTGCTACATACCATTCTATTGAGCATTGATCATGTGCCAGCCCCTGCACGGTATTGTGTTACCTGATCTCACCTAATCCTCATAACCACTCCTATTTTACAGATGTGGAAACAAACCCAGATGGGTTAACTGAAATGCTCAGAGTCACACAACTAGGAAGCTGACAAACAGGGGTTAGAGTCCAGGTTGGTGTGGCTCTAATCACAAGCATAGTTTGAGGACTTGCTATGTCTGCCATATCTAGCAAGACAGTAGTAAACAAAACAGACAAGTCCTACTTCATGGAGTTCTAGTGGGAGAAACAAACAAGAAACTAGTAAATATACAAGATGATTTCTGGTAGAGAGGCATGCCATGAAAGAAAGATAAGATGATACCATTGGGACTTCCCTGGTGGTCCAGTGGTTAAGAATCTACCTGCCAATGCAAGGAGCAGGGGTTTGATCCCTGGTCAGGGAATTGGATCCCGCATACCACAGTGAAGACTGAAAACCCCGTGTGCCACAACGAAGACCTGCTGCAATCAAATAAAGACATAAAAGATTTTTAAAATGTTTATCCAGGTTAAAAAAAAATAAACTGTCATAGTTGCTGCTGCTGATGATTTAAATGCCAGGCCAAGTTCTGGTTAAGGGTAACTACCATTATGATTGTCCCTGTCATGATGTTCCACCTGCTGCCAGGAGACATGTGTGCCAAGATCCTCTTCTCCTGAAAGGCCAAGGGATAATAATGACAGACTCTTTTCGGGCAGGGACCATCTTGAGCATCATAGCAAACACATGGCAGGAGGAGGACCTAAAACCCGTTGCTCAGCCCTGTCAGCTCAGCCCCTGCTCCAGGCCAGAATAACCTCTTCCACGGGAGGACAGAATAAGAACCTCACATGTGTCCAGCAGAGCCCTTTCACACTTGTGAGTCATTCATTTAACAAACATCTCAAGTGACCGTCCAGAACAGCCTGTTTTCACCCTATCTATGAATAATAATCATAGCTAGTAGCATTTGTCCATGCCTCAGAGTGTAGCATTTCAGAAAACTGAGAGTAGACTGGTTGCCTGGATCCGAGTCCCAAATATACTGTGTTCAAGCCAGATGATGTTGGACACATCATTTAGCCTCTCTGAGCATCTCCTATGTGCCGGGCAGTGTCTCAGGGGCCAGGAAAACAATAAAGAGCCAAGAAGAGCCAGTGGCCGTCCTCTCACAGCTTACTGTCTAATGGGAGAGCCAGAGGTTCACCAAGCAGTCCAAAAACAAGTGCAAAAGTGTACCTGAGGAGCTCTCAGGAGCGGTATCCATGGCCATGAGTGTGGGTAACAAGGAGGTAAGGCAAGATGTCCTACAGGAAGTGATTGTGGAGATGAACTGGCTTAAGGAAGATGGGGGACAGTTTCAAGAACACGGAGAAAGGCTCTGTGACAGGAGAACTGCAGGAAAGTCAGCGCGACTGGAGCCTGGAGAGAAACAGAGAAAACCATGAGCTGAGGCTGCAATGAGGTGAGCACATCGTAGGCTACAGGCTCTCTGCGGAGTGACCGCAACAACCCTGTCATGATGATGGCAGCTGACCTGCCCATCCTCCCAGGTAGGGCCCAGGTGGCCTTTCTCCCTCCCCACCGTTTCCCAGCAGGACTCACTGCCTCTCCAATACTTTAGGGAGAGAGAACACAGGAAATGAAATCTGCATAGTGAAGCACCATCACTCCTGAATCCTTAAACTGAGATGAGGAACTGGATAGGGAATCCTTTTCTGTAAGAAGGGGAAAGTAGAGACTTGGAGCCCCAGGGAGCGGGCAGACTGAAGATAAATCACTCCAGCTTTCCCTTCCCCTACGCCTCTCCCACTCATCTGGCTCATTTTCCTTGCCCAGTCCTTCACCCTCATTCTCTGGGTCTCAATGTCTCTTCCCAGGTTTAACTTAAGCCAGTTTGCATCCAGATATTTGGTCCCTGTGTGCAATTTGTTCTGAACCCTGAGCAGGATGACTATACCACATCAATAGGATCCCCAGTTAAATCTGAATTCAGATAAACAACAACAGTTTTTTAGTTTAAGTAGGTCCAAATATTATCACACTATCCCTGAACAGCAGGGGTTGGGGCATCAGAAACTGGCTCTAGGCAACTGATAACTAACGCTGATGTTAATAACAGGTGTCAACAATGGCCCTGATTACCTCCGGTTTGTCTCTCATAAGGGAGGTAACCAAGTATGAGAATGAACTCTGGGCCTAGACTACCAGGGTTGTCTTTGAGCTCTGCCATTCTCCAGCTGTGTAACCTCGGAGGGACCCAGCAAATGAAATGCTTCTTTGTCCCCGATTTCTTCATCTATATATTGGAGATAATAACAGGATCTGCCTCATAAAGATGTGGCAGGGATTAAATGAGTTTATAGGTAAAGTGTTTAGAACAGTGCCTGGTCCACAGTAAGTGCTGCTGCCACTGCTTAGTCCCTTCAGTTGTGTCTGACTCTATGTGACCCCATGAACTGCGGCCCACCAGGATTCTCCATCCATGGGATTCTCCATCCATGTTATTCTCCAGGCAAGAATACTGGACTGGGTTGCCATGCCCTCCTCCATGGGGATCTTCCCAGCCCAGGGATGGAACCTGGGTATCTTGCATTGCAGGCAGATTCCTCACCACTGAGCCATCAGGGAAGCCCCCAATACATAAATATATAGATATAGATATTTGAGACCTCATGGACTATAGCCCACCAGGCTTCTCTGTCCATGGAATTTTCCAGGCAAGAATACTGGAGTGGGTTGCCATTTCCTCTCCAATAATAAGTGTTAACGTTAATGTTAATTGTGAATATTCATCTAATCACACCAGGCCGAATGTAAACTCCATGGGAACAAGGATTTTCTTTTGTTCATTGCTAGGGGCAGGGCTGGTAGCTCAAGAAGAGGACCTGGCATGTAATGTATACTCATAAATATTTATTGAATTAAATCTATTCCTAAGGATATATGAGAAAATTTGGAATCATAATGCCCCCTTTCCAGATAAGGAAACAGGTTTAGAGACATGAAGTGAGTTTTCCAGTGTTAAGGAGGTAGCAGAGATAGGATTCAAATCCAGATTTGTTGGGTTCCAAAGTCTTTTCTGCTCAAAACTCAACTCACTTCAGCGGCTGGGGTGCTACCCTTGGAAAGTCATGGAATACCAGAAGCATGTAGATTGAGAAGTCCTCACTGACTTTGTTTACAGTCCTAATCTGTTCCTGACCTGCTGTGTGACCTTGGGTGAGTCACCTCATCTTTCTGAAGCTGTTTTATGATGTGCAAACCAGGTAGTGATGAGGACCCAAGGATATCATATGTTGGTGAAGCCTGATAAGAAGACAGATTCTTCTTTTTTTTTCCTCCTAAATTTATTTATTTGACTGCAGCAGGTCTTCAGTGCTGCAGTCCAGCTTCTCCGATTGCGCCGGTGCGCTCCAGAATGCCCAGGCTCAGTGGTTGCAGCATGCAGGCTTAGTTGCCCTGTAGCATCTGTGGGATCTTAACTCCAGGACCAGGGATCGAACCTGTGTCCTCTGGATTGAAAGGCAAATTCTTAATCACTGGACCAAGGGAGGTCCCAGAAGGCGGCTTCTGATACACAATCCTGCTTTAGAACAGCTTTGCAAATCGCCATTCTTCCCCAACCATGAAACCCTGCAAGCCCATCGCTCCACTCCTCCAGGTGTGAATAAATCCCACCACACCTGGACCCCTAACACCTCTTTAGATGGTGGTTGAATCTCTCCAGGGGGAATCCTTCCCCCTGGCCTTTTGGTACAAGTGCAGCCGAAAGGTCGGTCAGTCCCGGGAACTTGGGCCCTGCCCTCCTTGAGGGGAGCGAAAATCCAAACAGCCCAGAGATGGGTCTGTAGCTGGAGCGATTCTGGGAGACTTGACTTGAAAAGAGCAAAGCATACATCACTTTGGAGGCACTGTGGAGCCCTGAGGGTAGCGAAAGAAGAGCTACACCCGACCGGGAGCCGGGCCGGACGAGAGCCCAGCGTCACCTTGCGTTGCGGAGGGGTGGGGTGGGATGCGGGAGAGTGCCTAGCACCTTGTAATGAGGGAGTAGGGCCCAGGTTCCTTTCCAGCATCTGCCTGGGTCAGGCCTAGGAAAATTTGGAATCATAATGCCCCTTTCCAGATAAGGAAACAGGTTTAGAGACATGAAGTGAGTTTTCCAGTGTTAAGGAGGTAGCAGAGATAGGATTCAAATCCAGATTTGTTGGGTTCCAAAGTCTTTTCTGCTCAAAACTCAACTCACTTCAGCGGCTGGGGTGCTACCCTTGGAAAGTCATGGAATACCAGAAGCATGTAGATTGAGAAGTCCTCACTGACTTTGTTTACAGTCCTAATCTGTTCCTGACCTGCTGTGTGACCTTGGGTGAGTCACCTCATCTTTCTGAAGCTGTTTTATGATGTGCAAACCAGGTAGTGATGAGGACCCAAGGATATCATATGTTGGTGAAGCCTGATAAGAAGACAGATTCTTCTTTTTTTTTCCTCCTAAATTTATTTATTTGACTGCAGCAGGTCTTCAGTGCTGCAGTCCAGCTTCTCCGATTGCGCCGGTGCGCTCCAGAATGCCCAGGCTCAGTGGTTGCAGCATGCAGGCTTAGTTGCCCTGTAGCATCTGTGGGATCTTAACTCCAGGACCAGGGATCGAACCTGTGTCCTCTGGATTGAAAGGCAAATTCTTAATCACTGGACCAAGGGAGGTCCCAGAAGGCGGCTTCTGATACACAATCCTGCTTTAGAACAGCTTTGCAAATCGCCATTCTTCCCCAACCATGAAACCCTGCAAGCCCATCGCTCCACTCCTCCAGGTGTGAATAAATCCCACCACACCTGGACCCCTAACACCTCTTTAGATGGTGGTTGAATCTCTCCAGGGGGAATCCTTCCCCCTGGCCTTTTGGTACAAGTGCAGCCGAAAGGTCGGTCAGTCCCGGGAACTTGGGCCCTGCCCTCCTTGAGGGGAGCGAAAATCCAAACAGCCCAGAGATGGGTCTGTAGCTGGAGCGATTCTGGGAGACTTGACTTGAAAAGAGCAAAGCATACATCACTTTGGAGGCACTGTGGAGCCCTGATGGTAGCGAAAGAAGATCTACACCCTACCTGGAGCCGGGGCGTAGGAGATCCCAGCGTCACCTTGCGTTGCGGAGGGGTGGGGTGGGATGCGGGGAGAGTGCCTAGCACCTTGTAATGAGGGGAGTAGGGCCCAGGTTCCTTTCCAGCATCTGCCTGGGTCAGGCCTAGGATATTCAGTGCCACTGGGGGTGGGATTGAGCGGAGACGGAGGTAAGGGAAACAAGGGGGAACAGGCCGACTGGAGCCAAGAAGCATCTGGGAAGCTACTCCAAATAAGTTGAGCGGGGGAGATCGGTGGCCCGGGCGTAGCTTGAGCTCTGGGACCAGGTTTGGGGGGGAGGAGCCAGGAGGTCCTCTTCCGGGCGGAGCGGAGCTTGGGCCCGGGGCTCGCGGTGGAGGCGGGGCCCTCAGTCCCCTCGTGGCGGAGGCGGGGGTCGCACTGGGAATGCCGCGCCGCGGGGGCTGGGGCGGGGCTTCGATGGCCCCGCCCCTCGCGCAGGTAGCCAATGGGCGCGGCGGCGCCGGGTGACGGAGGGAGCCGAAGTGCTAGTGCCGCGGCGGCGGCGGCGGCGGACGGCCCAGCTAGAGCTGGAGGGTCTCCTCGGGGACAAGGGGACCTCGGGGCGCTGAGCCTGGGACCTTGGGATCCCCGGAGGCGGCGCGGCTCGGGCCGCCGGTGGAGCGCGGGCGGCCCGGCGGCGGCGCGATGCCGCTCGCCCAGCTCAAGGAGCCCTGGCCGCTCATGGAGCTGGTGCCGCTGGACCCGGAGGTGAGTGAGCCGGGCGGGGGACGGGCGCCGGCGGCCAGCAAGCCCGAGTGCCTACAGGGGCGGGGCGGCCCACGGCGCCGCTGTAGCCTGGCGGGCGCCCGCGAGGACGCGAGTGCCCTCCGAGCTCTAGCCTCGTCTCCGGCTCCACCCCCCTAGTGCCTTGGGTGGATGTGTGTGTGTGTGTGTGTGTGCAAGGGACCTTTCCGCCAAGCACCGAGGAACCCCTTACCCGGAGAGGGAATCCCCTGGTGTGCATCTGACCCCCGTCGCACCCCACATACCTGGAACCTGTGTGGGGAATTGTCGGAGGTTCCTTCCTTAGGCAGACGGCCAGGGCTGGGGTGCCAGATGTCTCGGATAATACAAGAGACAAGGGTTCTGGGACCCCAACTTCTTGATGTCTCCCAGCTCCCTACCCCAAGAGCTCCCAGCTTCTCCGCTACTAACTGTAGAAGGATTTCCCTCTTGTTCCTAGCAGTTGTGGAATTTGGGGTGACACTGCCTGTCTGGGGCCGAAACACTTGATTTTCTTTGCCCCAGGCTAGGGGCAGAGGACACTTGTGCCCCCTGTCCCAGGCTGGGGAGAGGAGAATGGGGAAGAGCCCTTAGACCTTGAGAAAATTCTTCCTGGATAGGGAGAGGACGGTTGATTCCTGCTCCCTCCCATAGGAAGGGCTCGGCCTCCGGGGAGTTTGGCCTTTGCCTGCCTAGCCTCTCCCAGAATGATTCTGTGGTGCTGAGGTCCTAAGCTTGCAGAAGGCCTGATCTTCCTGTGCCCTTTGACCTCCCCAGGGTCAAGGTCAAGCCCCTGAACCGCCAGATGGAGAAAACTTTCCCCTCATCCTCATTGTGGGAAGGACATAGGGATACTGCCTTTCCAGAAGGGCTGAGGGGAGATGCAGGGAGATGATGAAAACCTCAGAGAGCCTGGGAGCCAAGGTGATTTTTTTTCCTGGCAGGGGCTCATACCCGCTGCTTAGATCCCCTACTCTGCCCTTTCTTACCTGGGGCAACCATCAAGTGCCCTGCCCCTCACGGGCACAGGTTAAGATTACAGTGAGGATCCGGGGTCCCCAGCACCCAGGGTGTGCTGCCCCTTTAAAGAGATGGTCAGGGCTGACACTGGCTATTGGAAGGTGGGCGCGGCAGGATTAGGTAACCAACCTGAAGGCACAATTTGGAGTAAATTGTTCTGGGATCCTTGCCATGGGGTTTTTACGGGCCCCGCACAGCTCAGAAGTTCTCTCGCTGACTCACCCTCCGAAGTGAGGCGCACTACCTTCCATAGCCCCTGTCCACAGCTGCCTGCCCCCCAGGACTGAGGCACAGGGGATGGGGGGTGCTCGGAGGCAATCTGCTTTGTCTTGGCACACGTTTGAGACCTAGGCCTCCCTAGAGGAAGGTGGACTGGGAGAGGCCAGGGAGGGACTAACCGTGAGGACTTACTCTGGGTTACACTAGTTGGGAAGGCAGACCCCCAGGAACTTGATTCCCAGTCCAGGGCACTGCTTCCTGCTTCTCTTTGGGAAATCCCGGGGCAAGGACCAGGTTTAAACAGGAAACTCAACACAGTGTTAGTCCCACTGCCCTTGAACTTTGAGAGGAAAAGACAGCCTCATTTCCTTGGATGAGGGGGTCCGATTTCTCCAGTAGTTCCACCCTGGATTTGCTGTGTGATCCTCAGTCACTCAGTCTGCAGCCTCTCTGAGCCTCTGTTTCTCCACTGGTCAGGGCTGGGTTCTGACCTCTGCTTTCTGGGCCCGAGAGGGTGCAGAGGCCTGAGGACTGCTGCCCATTTTCCTCCTCCCTACTTCACGGAGGTGCCCGGTGACTCGGTGTTATTGTTTAGGTAACAGGAGCCATGGGGCAGCCAGGGCGCGGGCTGGGTGCGGGTTCTCACTGGAGAACAGGGCCTCGCTGTCTTAGCCCAGGTGACATGTAAGTAATACAGCAGCCTGGCCTGCAGGTACAGGTGCTGCCGCGGGCTCCTGGCCGGGAAGGAGGCAGGCTGAGGGGTTGGCGGGGCATTTGGCAGAGGCCTAGGACTGGATGGCCCCGCCCTCCCCCTGACGCTGCCGAAAATGGGCTGCTCCAAGGCAGGGCCTTGTCTGGGGTGTGGCCCAGGTGGAGTCAACCCACTGGAAGTGTGGCTGAGGATTCTGCTCGGGCTTTTCCCTGGCCCTGCTGGGAGCAGAAACTTTGGCCCCAGGCCCAGCTCGCTGTGTACAGAGCTCTACTCTGTGCCGCCACCCCTCCTTCACCCTTGCCACCTTATTAAAAGAAAAGACTTCTCAAAAGAGCTTCCCAAGGTACGGATTGTTACCCCCATCTTCATGTGGAACAAGTGAACTCAGAGAGGAATTGGCATGGAAAGTGATGTCAGAGTCAGAATTGGAACCCAGATCTCTCGGTGTCTTCCTCCAAGTAGGGGGAGGCTTAAGGACAGGGAGGAGCTGGGATCAAGCCGGCCCAGGTGGACGGTACTCCAAGAGAGGCTCCGGATGTTGGCACACTCTCCTGTCCAGGCTTGGCTGAGGCATGGTGGTGCCAACCGGCCCTGGCATCTGGCCCCCAGCTTCCAGCAGCGGGCAGGGCTGCCAGTACTGGGCTCGGAACCCAACTCCTGGGGCTGCTTCCTGCCTGTGGGGCACGTGCTGTCTTTGTCCATCTGCTGTCCAGCTTCTCCAGGCGCTGCCCTGGCCTCTCTTCCCGAGACAGGGCAGCTTGGGTGGGGAGGAAGGATGCTTGTTGGAACGCAACTCTGACCTCTGAGGAGGGGGCACAGTGACCTGGAGGCCCTCTGGTGCTGTCCCCACGAGTAGTGCTCTCTGAGGAAGCCAGGGAGAGTGGGTCTCCATCCTCTACGAGGCCAGAAGGCCTGTCCTGTACCAGACTTTGAGATAAGTCTTTTATTCGGTATTCTGCAAGGTCAGTATCATTGTCCTCATTCATTCATTCATTCAGCAAATTATTTATTGCATGTGACAAGTACTATTCCAAGCAACAGGGTGCAGCTGTGAACAAGACAGACCTCCCGTCTTCGTATGGATGAGGAAACCGGGGCTCAGAGAAGTAATGTGACAGACAGGTCGGAGTGAGTGGCTGGCGGAGCTAGCATTAGGGGCTCTGTCTTTGGGGCTGCAGACCTGTGTGCTTTCCGCCATCTGTGTTACAGTCAGGCCAGAGAGGCCAATGAAACCTGTCTTCCTGGGAGCCCGGCTCTCAGCGGACGCTCCCCTATGGTCCTCTTTGCACTCCCAGTTCTTTCTCTAGGGCCTCCCATTCCCCTTTCTCTACCTTTTGCATCAGCTCTTACAGGCATGGCGTTCCATGGGGATGGCACCCAAGCCAGACCTCAGGACGGTAGGCAGCCAAACAGGGCCTGGGCAACCCCTGAATCCTCCATGCATCCGTGTAAGCATCCACATCTGGATTCACCCACCACCTTCTCTCCCTCACTGGAGAGTCACGCTTGCTGTTGTGTGACCCTGGGTCATAGACCCATGTCTGTCACCTGCTCGCTGAGAGACCACAGTTGTCACTCAACTCTTCTGAGCCTTGTCTGAGAAATGGGAGTTATAGAACCTGCTCTGGCCCCCTTGCTCTCTTTGTTGGTTTGAGCTTTCATGTGACAGGCTGCGTGCCAGAACCTGAGTTGGGTGCTGGACAAGCCATGGACTCCTCCCTGAGGTGATCTGAGGTTTGCTCAGTGCTGAGAGGTCCAGAGGAGGGAGGAAAGGACTTGAGGCTCTGTGGACAGAGGAGATGACGTTTAACTTAGTCCTGAAAGAAGACCGGGAGTTTACTAAAGTGACCAGGCAGGAAAGATTTTCTTGGTAGAAGGAGCCATCATGCGAATACTTGGCTGGTCTGTTCAGGGTCTCAGTTTGTTCAGCTTAGCTCCCAAAATAGGGACAGTAATAATGGTGATTGTTTGTGGACCAGTTACATGCCCGGTGGATTTTTTTTTTTTTAGTATGTATTTATTTGGCTGCCCCACGTCTTCGTTGCAGTATGCAGAATCTTTAGTTACGGCATGTAGAATCTAGTTCCCTGACCAAGGATCAAACTGGGGCGCTGTGCATTTGGTGTGTGGAATCTTAACCACTGGACCACCAGAGAGGTCCTTGGGTACATGTATTTTATGTGCACTATTTTGCTTGCTTCTTTAAGCCACCCAATGAAGTACAGTATTTTTTTTTTTAATGTATAGACCTTTTTTTTGTTTTTTTCAATCCATCTTTATTCTTTGGCCTGTGTGGGCCTCCCATTGCAGTGGGCTCTCTCGTTGCAGAGCACTGGGTCTGGGCGCATGCGCTCCAGAGTGCTGGCTTGTAATTGGACACACCAGCCCAGCCACTCTGTGGCACGTGGGATCTTCCCGGGCCAGGGATCGAACCAGTGCCCCTTGCACTGCAAGGCAGACTCTGTACCCACTGGACCACCAGGGAAGCCTGAGGTGCATTACTTTTATCCCTGTTTCACAGATGGGAAAACTGGAGGTTTGAGAAATGAAGTCACCTCAGGGTCATGCAGGTAGTAGAAACCAGAATTTGAACCCACAAGGTCAGATTCCAGAACCCACATTAATCACCTGTGGGAGCTGGAGATGACAGCTTTGAATGCCATACCAAGGAGCTGGGAGTTTCCCTGCAGGCAGAGGGAAACCAGGATAAGGTTGGGGCCTGACACCTACAAGGTTCTCAATAAGGAGGGGTGAGTGAGTGACCAGGGAAGTCTCACTCAAGTATAACGATTACAGTTGAGTTTTAGGAAGGGTGAGGCCTTAGAATGGGGGAGGCTGGTGTGTGCACCCTTGTTACCATTTGGATGAATTAGGTCAAGAGTTTACAGTGCTGGCTGAGGTAAAACTCCGTCTACAAATGCATCACGCCTCCTTCTTCCCTCAGCCCCGGCCTACCCAGTCCTGCTCTCCAAGCTTCTGAGAGATGACATGAATGTGTATGTGTGTGGGGTGGGGCTTGCGGAACACAGGCCCCTGGGGAGGATTAGGAGCATTAAAGGGGTTCAAGGGGCAGGATGTCCAGGAAGCGGCCAGGAGCGGGGCGCTGCTCCAGGGGCGGGGAGATTATGTAATGGGCAGAGCACAGCTGTGCCCGCTGCTGCCCACAAGAGTGCAGCTGCCCTGTGGACTCGGCCCCTGGCTCCAAAGTCCCAGGTCTTCCTGGCCTCTCTACACTCTTGCTGTGCAGGAGGGGTGAGGACAGCTTTCTTTAGCTTCGCATGACCTGGATGAGACAGATTACTCACCTCATATCACACAGGAAAGGGGTGGTGTACCCAGGGCAGATAATTGCACCCAACTGATGGCAAAGTCTGGGGGCTGGAGGACTGCCCAGGGCTGAGCTCCCATGTCTGCCTCTCTTCCCCTGGCTGGGCACTGGGATGCTCTTCCTCAGTCCACTTTTGAGCCCCTTCTGGTGTCAGAAACCGGAATTTGAATCCCCACTTACCAGCAGTGTGACCTTAGGCGCCATCACTAGGCCCCTCTATGTGTCCCGTTTCTTTCTCTGCCAAGTGGGACTGGGGCCTGCCTCCCAGGTCAGAAGGGTTTAATGGTGCCACAGGTGTGAGACACTGAGCCCAGTGCCGGGCATGCAGCAGGGGCTCAGAAGAGAGCAGCTGTTAGCACCAAAGCCTAATCTCTGCCTTTCAGGACTCCCAGTTTATTAGGAGGGGCGTCCAGGTGGCGCTAGCGGTAAAGAACCCGTCTGCCAATGCAGGAGACCTAAGAGACGTGGGTTCAGTCTCTGAGTGGGAAGATCCCTTGGAGAAGAGTGGTAACCCACTCCAGTATTCTCGCCTACAAAACCCTGTGGACAGGGCAGGGGGAGCCCGGGGTGAAACCGGGCTATAGTCCCTAAGATGTGTTTAGGAAGGGTGAGGCCTTAGAATGGGGGAGGCTGGTGTGTGCACCCTTGTTACCATTTGGATGAATTAGGTCAAGAGTTTACAGTGCTGGCTGAGGTAAAACTCCGTCTACAAATGCATCACGCCTCCTTCTTCCCTCAGCCCCGCCTACCCAGTCCTGCTCTCCAAGCTTCTGAGAGATGACATGAATGTGTATGTGTGTGGGGTGGGGCTTGCGGAACACAGGCCCCTGGGGAGGATTAGGAGCATTAAAGGGGTTCAAGGGGCAGGATGTCCAGGAAGCGGCCAGGAGCGGGCGCTGCTCCAGGGCGGGAGATTATGTAATGGGCAGAGCACAGCTGTCCCCGCTGCTGCCCACAAGAGTGCAGCTGCCCTGTGGACTCGGCCCCTGGCTCCAAAGTCCCAGGTCTTCCTGGCCTCTCTACACTCTTGCTGTGCAGGAGGGGTGAGGACAGCTTTCTTTAGCTTCGCATGACCTGGATGAGACAGATTACTCACCTCATATCACACAGGAAAGGGGTGGTGTACCCAGGGCAGATAATTGCACCCAACTGATGGCAAAGTCTGGGGGCTGGAGGACTGCCCAGGGCTGAGCTCCCATGTCTGCCTCTCTTCCCCTGGCTGGGCACTGGGATGCTCTTCCTCAGTCCACTTTTGAGCCCCTTCTGGTGTCAGAAACCGGAATTTGAATCCCCACTTACCAGCAGTGTGACCTTAGGCGCCATCACTAGGCCCCTCTATGTGTCCCGTTTCTTTCTCTGCCAAGTGGGACTGGGGCCTGCCTCCCAGGTCAGAAGGGTTTAATGGTGCCACAGGTGTGAGACACTGAGCCCAGTGCCGGGCATGCAGCAGGGGCTCAGAAGAGAGCAGCTGTTAGCACCAAAGCCTAATCTCTGCCTTTCAGGACTCCCAGTTTATTAGGAGGGGCGTCCAGGTGGCGCTAGCGGTAAAGAACCCGTCTGCCAATGCAGGAGACCTAAGAGACATGGGTTCAGTCTCTGAGTGGGGAAGATCCCTTGGAGAAGAGAGTGGTAACCCACTCCAGTATTCTCGCCTACAAAACCCTGTGGACAGGGCAGCCTGGCGGGCTATAGTCCCTGGGGTTGCAACGAGTCAGACGTGATTGAAACAACTTAGCGTGTGCGCACGGCCCATGAGTCAGTAGTCCCTGCACTGTGATAAGGAGAGAAACGACTCGGGGGAGTGGCAGTGAGTCTGCAAGGATGGAGAGGGGTCTCAGAGCAGACAGGGTCAGGGCAGCTCTGGGCTGGACACTGTCCCAGACCTTGTCTCCTTCTTCAGCCCTTGCATCAATGCTGGGAGGTAGATGTAAACACCCAGTGTACAGACCGGGAAACTGAGGCCTCTTGAGTTGATGAGTTGGTACACACGCACAGTCCTTTCCTTCTCACTGGGAGGAGTGACATGTGAGCTCAGCCTTCAAAGATGAGATGTGTGCCAGGCAGAGAGCATGGAGAAGGAATGCTGGGAATGGTTGGCCTGAAAAGGGGAGACCATTAGGGGAGGCTCCTGCAGGAGACTTGATGTCTGTGCCCTTCCAGAATGCCCGCCTCCAGGGCCCCTGTAGCCCCTGGGAGCCTCCAAGAGCAGAGGTGCCGCATAGGGTCTGTCCTTGCTCTGTACCACTCTGGCAAGTTCTGACAGTGTTGCCCACTCTCTCTTCTCTTTTCCAGAATGGACAAGCCTCAGGGGAAGAAGCTGGGCTTCAGCCATCCAAGGTAAGGACCAAGGCTAGCACCAGAGCTAGGGACTCTCCAGGCGGAGGGACTGTGCATGGAGTGGAGGAGAGAGGTGCTGACCCGTTCCGCTGGTGTGCGACCCCTCAGGGAGCCTTCCTTCTCCCCAAGTGGGACTGGGGCCTGCCTCCCAGGTCAGAAGGGTTTAATGGTGCCACAGGTGTGAGACACTGAGCCCAGTGCCGGGCATGCAGCAGGGGCTCAGAAGAGAGCAGCTGTTAGCACCAAAGCCTAATCTCTGCCTTTCAGGACTCCCAGTTTATTAGGAGGGGCGTCCAGGTGGCGCTAGCGGTAAAGAACCCGTCTGCCAATGCAGGAGACCTAAGAGACGTGGGTTCAGTCTCTGAGTGGGAAGATCCCTTGGAGAAGAGTGGTAACCCACTCCAGTATTCTCGCCTACAAAACCCTGTGGACAGGGCAGCCTGGCGGGCTATAGTCCCTGGGGTTGCAACGAGTCAGACGTGATTGAAACAACTTAGCGTGTGCGCACGGCCCATGAGTCAGTAGTCCCTGCACTGTGATAAGGAGAGAAACGACTCGGGGGAGTGGCAGTGAGTCTGCAAGGATGGAGAGGGGTCTCAGAGCAGACAGGGTCAGGGCAGCTCTGGGCTGGACACTGTCCCAGACCTTGTCTCCTTCTTCAGCCCTTGCATCAATGCTGGGAGGTAGATGTAAACACCCAGTGTACAGACCGGGAAACTGAGGCCTCTTGAGTTGATGAGTTGGTACACACGCACAGTCCTTTCCTTCTCACTGGGAGGAGTGACATGTGAGCTCAGCCTTCAAAGATGAGATGTGTGCCAGGCAGAGAGCATGGAGAAGGAATGCTGGGAATGGTTGGCCTGAAAAGGGGAGACCATTAGGGGAGGCTCCTGCAGGAGACTTGATGTCTGTGCCCTTCCAGAATGCCCGCCTCCAGGGCCCCTGTAGCCCCTGGGAGCCTCCAAGAGCAGAGGTGCCGCATAGGGTCTGTCCTTGCTCTGTACCACTCTGGCAAGTTCTGACAGTGTTGCCCACTCTCTCTTCTCTTTTCCAGAATGGACAAGCCTCAGGGGAAGAAGCTGGGCTTCAGCCATCCAAGGTAAGGACCAAGGCTAGCACCAGAGCTAGGGACTCTCCAGGGCGGAGGGACTGTGCATGGAGTGGAGGAGGAGAGAGGTGCTGACCCCGTTCCGCCCTGGTGTGCGACCCCTCAGGCCGCTCAGCCTTCCTTCTCTGGTCCCACCGAGTGCTCGAGGCAACGCTGTATGTTGAGATTACTTGCTCCAAGCTTCCGGGTTCTCAGGTGAGGAGACTATGGCCCAGACAGGGTCGGAATCCAGGCTAGAACTCAGGGTACCCGTCACCCCGACCAGGATACTTCCTCTGTTTATTGACTCGTGGTGGCTTGGCTGACTGTATTGAGAGGGTGAAAGGTGAAGTGGAGAGGCTTAAGTCCGCATGCCTGACGAGGAAATGAAATTGTCTGTGCGCCCTGTGCTGGAGGGAACCCGGTGACTTCAATCAAACCAGGGCCCAGTGCCTGGCCTGTGGCACACAGGCTATTTCTTTCTTTTTTTTTTTTTTTTTTAAGATTTATTTATTTATTTATTTTGGGCGGGGGTCGGGTTGGTGAGGGTGGGGAGCGAGCGGGCCACTTCTATTGGTCTTTCATTTCTCTATTTTCATCCGTCTTTGTTCTTTGGCTCCTGCGGGCCTCCCATCGCGGTGGGGTCTGTTGTCGCACAGCACCCGCTCTGGGCGCATGTGCTCCAGAGCTCTGGCTCGGTGATTGGACACATCAGTCCAGCCGCTCCGTGGCACGTGGGATCTTCCCAGGCCAGGGATTGAACCGGCACCCCTTGCACTGCAAGGCGGTGTCCTTATCCAGTGGACCACCAGGGGAAGCCCCACACAGGCTATTTCTAAGGGCTCTCGCCTCACAGCCCCAGGCCCGCTGCCTCACCTCTGCTCTCTCTGCTTCCCCTGGGCTCCTCCCTTCAGCCTCCCAGCTCCTATTGCTGGTTTTGTGCATTGACAGCAGTGCCAGGCCTGGGGGACAGTCACGTGACCTTTGGTGGGTCCTTTTGTTCCTCCTGGCCTGGGCTTTCTGACAGTGTTGCCCATCTCTCTTCTCTTTTCCAGAATGGACAAGCCTCAGGGGAAGAAGCTGGGCTTCAGCCATCCAAGGTAAGGACCAAGGCTAGCACCAGAGCTAGGGACTCTCCAGGGCGGAGGGACTGTGCATGGAGTGGAGGAGGAGAGGTGCTGACCCCGTTCCGCCCTGGTGTGCGACCCCTCAGGCCGCTCAGCCTTCCTTCTCTGGTCCCACCGAGTGCTCGAGGCAACGCTGTATGTTGAGATTACTTGCTCCAAGCTTCCGGGTTCTCAGGTGAGGAGACTATGGCCCAGACAGGGTCGGAATCCAGGCTAGAACTCAGGGTACCCGTCACCCCGACCAGGATACTTCCTCTGTTTATTGACTCGTGGTGGCTTGGCTGACTGTATTGAGAGGGTGAAAGGTGAAGTGGAGAGGCTTAAGTCCGCATGCCTGACGAGGAAATGAAATTGTCTGTGCGCCCTGTGCTGGAGGGAACCCGGTGACTTCAATCAAACCAGGGCCCAGTGCCTGGCCTGTGGCACACAGGCTATTTCTTTCTTTTTTTTTTTTTTTTTTAAGATTTATTTATTTATTTATTTTGGGCGGGGGTCGGGTTGGTGAGGGTGGGGAGCGAGCGGGCCACTTCTATTGGTCTTTCATTTCTCTATTTTCATCCGTCTTTGTTCTTTGGCTCCTGCGGGACTCCCATCGCGGTGGGGTCTGTTGTCGCACAGCACCCGCTCTGGGCGCATGTGCTCCAGAGCTCTGGCTCGGTGATTGGACACATCAGTCCAGCCGCTCCGTGGCACGTGGGATCTTCCCAGGCCAGGGATTGAACCGGCACCCCTTGCACTGCAAGGCGGTGTCCTTATCCAGTGGACCACCAGGGGAAGCCCCACACAGGCTATTTCTAAGGGCTCTCGCCTCACAGCCCCAGGCCCGCTGCCTCACCTCTGCTCTCTCTGCTTCCCCTGGGCTCCTCCCTTCAGCCTCCCAGCTCCTATTGCTGGTTTTGTGCATTGACAGCAGTGCCAGGCCTGGGGGACAGTCACGTGACCTTTGGTGGGTCCTTTTGTTCCTCCTGGCCTGGGCTTTCTCATCTCCATGCTAGGGAAAACCACACCCAATTCTTTTTTAATTTTTTAAGTTCTAAGTATTTTCTTTATTTTTAAAAAAATTTTTATGTATTTATTTATTTTTGGCTATTCTGGGTTTTCACTGCTGCCACAGGCTCTTCTTTAGTTGCAGAGAGTGGGGACTACTCTCTAGTTGAGATGAGCAGGCTTCTTGTTGCAGTGACTTTTCTTGTGGAATTCGGACTCCAGGGCTCATGGGCTTCAGTAGCTGTGGCCCATGGGCTCCATAGCTGCAGCTCTGAGGCTCTAGCGCACAGGCTCCATAGTTGTGACTCCTGGGCTTAGATGCTCTGCAGGATGTAGGATTCTCCTGGATCAGGGATCGAACCGATGTCTCCTACATTGGCAGGCAAACTCTTTACCACTGAGCTACCAGGGAAGCCCCACTCCCAGTTCTTAAGGTGTTGTGAGGTCATAGAGCTGCTGACCGGGGAGGGGCTGTGAAAGCCACCAGCCAGGACAGGAAGTGCATTCTGGCGATAGAGCCGACCTGAGTTTTGGTCCTGTCTCCACCATCACCATTTGACCAGAAGCTTCTCCCTTCTGAGTCTACTTTCCTCAGCTATACATTGGTAATGATATGACCTGCCTCCTACCTCGTAGGAGTGCCTGGGAGAGCAGCTGCGTGGCACACAGTAACTTTAGCCCCAGCCTCCTGAGTGCCAGGCCATATTGCTCAGCTCCACTGCCTGATGGTGGCCACGCCCTTCTGGCCTGGGTCGGGCCTGGGTACCAGACTATAAGCCTGACCTTTGAGACAGACCCAGGGCTGGTCCTGATGTTTGTCTTGACTCAGCCTCCTAAGATAAGGAGCTGAGTTTCCTGGGGCTGGGCAGGCAAACAGAAGTAGGCTCCCACTCCCTCCTTTTTTCTGTTACCATGGCAACCTTGGGTCACCACAGGCCAGGCTGAGTCGTGTGGACTGGACCCTTTGACTTGTCTCAGCCTCATGTCTGGAGAATCTCTTCCCACCAAAGTAGCTGCCCCTGGTTGCCTAGTAACAGAATGAAGGGACTGTAGGTCTCCGGTGGAGACCCAGATGTTCTTGGGGTGGTCGTTCTGGGGTTGCAGAAGTGTTTGCCGCTTGGAGGGAATGGCTGGCGAGTACAGCTTTTCACCCAGAGCTAGAGGGGCTGGTTAGGGGAGGATAGGAGCTTGCCCAGGTGGGCAGCCTGCATGTGACCCCAGGTCGATATTTCCTTCCTGCCCTAGGGCAGATCCTAGGGTGGGAAGGGAGACGAGGCTGCACACAGATGGGGCAAGGAGAGCCTCCGATGCCACGTTAAGGAAGAGAAAGTACAATACCAGGAGCTTTGTATTTGGTTCTCGAAACACCCACAAAGGGAGAGATTGTTACTCTTCCCATATCACAGATGAGAAACTTGAGGCGCAAGGTCAGCTAGCTTGTGGGCGATGAAGTCAGGTCTTGCTCGGCCACAGAACCCACACTCCTCCTGGCCCAGGAAACAAACTAAGTGCTGAAGAGGAGGAGCACGGTGTCCCTATAACCCCAGGTCCCATCATTACTTGGCACCTGCTCGTTCACCTGCTCTGTTGCTCCAGAGTCTTGTAGCATCCCCAGCGCCCACTTGGGCTCAGCACACCAGGGGGCTCAGCCTGTGGTCAGGACCTCATCGCTTTGTGCAGTGGAATGAGCTGGTCTATCTGCTGCATCATCAGACTTTCAGGGCACTCTGCGGTGGCACTGGGAACCCCCAGAGGAAGTCAGCCTCCCACCCCGAGGGAGTTCCTAGTGTTGGGGAAGAGTTGGTGATGAGAAAGCTGTGTGGTGGCCACTGTGCTGGGAAACACTGTGGGCACACAGAGCCTCCATTCAGTGCTGGCCTCACAGTGGGCAGTGGAATACACCACCTTCCTGCATGTCTCAGGCATGATGAGAGGAGCGGGTCCCAGGGAACCCAGTGGTGTCTGAACTCGAGGCTGAGGGTGGACCAGAAGGACAGACACTACTGTGTGTGGCAGAAGAGGAAGAGTGGGCCGTGGGGCTCCAGGTCACCTTCCTGTGGACTGGACCCTTTGACTTGTCTCAGCCTCATGTCTGGAGAATCTCTTCCCACCAAAGGCTGGTTGCCTAGTAACAGAATGAAGGGACTGTAGGTCTCCGGTGGAGACCCAGATGTTCTTGGGGTGGTCGTTCTGGGGTTGCAGAAGTGTTTGCCGCTTGGAGGGAATGGCTGGCGAGTACAGCTTTTCACCCAGAGCTAGAGGGGCTGGTTAGGGGAGGATAGGAGCTTGCCCAGGTGGGCAGCCTGCATGTGACCCCAGGTCGATATTTCCTTCCTGCCCTAGGGCAGATCCTAGGGTGGGAAGGGAGACGAGGCTGCACACAGATGGGGCAAGGAGAGCCTCCGATGCCACGTTAAGGAAGAGAAAGTACAATACCAGGAGCTTTGTATTTGGTTCTCGAAACACCCACAAAGGGAGAGATTGTTACTCTTCCCATATCACAGATGAGAAACTTGAGGCGCAAGGTCAGCTAGCTTGTGGGCGATGAAGTCAGGTCTTGCTCGGCCACAGAACCCACACTCCTCCTGGCCCAGGAAACAAACTAAGTGCTGAAGAGGAGGAGCACGGTGTCCCTATAACCCCAGGTCCCATCATTACTTGGCACCTGCTCGTTCACCTGCTCTGTTGCTCCAGAGTCTTGTAGCATCCCCAGCGCCCACTTGGGCTCAGCACACCAGGGGGCTCAGCCTGTGGTCAGGACCTCATCGCTTTGTGCAGTGGAATGAGCTGGTCTATCTGCTGCATCATCAGACTTTCAGGGCACTCTGCGGTGGCACTGGGAACCCCCAGAGGAAGTCAGCCTCCCACCCCGAGGGAGTTCCTAGTGTTGGGGAAGAGTTGGTGATGAGAAAGCTGTGTGGTGGCCACTGTGCTGGGAAACACTGTGGGCACACAGAGCCTCCATTCAGTGCTGGCCTCACAGTGGGCAGTGGAATACACCACCTTCCTGCATGTCTCAGGCATGATGAGAGGAGCGGGTCCCAGGGAACCCAGTGGTGTCTGAACTCGAGGCTGAGGGTGGACCAGAAGGACAGACACTACTGTGTGTGGCAGAAGAGGAAGAGTGGGCCGTGGGGCTCCAGGTCACCTTCCCTGCAGAGCTGGCATTTGACTGGGCCTTGAAAGGCAGGACTGGGGCAGCTTGGAGAGAGAAGTGGACCTTCCAGGTGGAGTGGAGGCCTGACCTGGAAGGGGACTTGGGAGGTGGGCACTCAGTTCAAGATCCTGCCCCTCTTGCTTGTTTGCCAGGGACCTTGGGCGAGTGATTTTGCCTCTCTCGGGCTCCGATGCCATTTCCATGGAACAGAGTCCACCCCTCAGGGCCACCCAGAAGGAGGGAATGTGATATGTATAAACTGAAGCATCCAGCAGAGCTTGAGGCATAATATTGGTGCTTAATGCTTGTTTATTTGATCCATTTCAGGCAGAAGAAGGGATTGGGGTTTTAGGAACTGTAGTGAGTATTGCAGTCTAGGGTGAGAGCTCCCGAGTGCACCTGGTGCCCTCAGGCATGCTGGGGCTCCATTCACCCGCCCTCCCTTCCTGGGGGTGGACTGGGCACCCCGAGCCCCCTCCCTGGCTATCTCCGGAGCTGGACCCCTTTGAAGCGCCTGCAGGTCTATTTTGAGAGCGCAGCGTCTCCCCCCTCCCCTCCTCTCTTCCTGTTTATGAAACCCTGATCCCTCCCGGATCCCTCGTGCTCCCCTGGCTGGAGCTCAGGCAGGATGTGACTGTGGACTTCGGGGAGCCTTGGGAGTCTCAGGTGTTGGAGGGAATTTCCCTGGGACTGGCCCCAACCTCCACCCTCTTAGCACCTGAGACCTGTGGGCTCTGTCCTTCAGCTTGCCCAGAGGAGACCCTGTGGCAGTAATGAGGCCCTTGTAATCCAGGGAGTTCTGTTCACCACATCCCTTTGTCTCTGTGGCCCATTTTGATTCTAGAAACAAGCTTTTGAGGGTGCGAGCATTTTAACAGAAGAAACTGTGGCTCAGATAGGGAGAAAGAATTACCAGGGAACACTCAGCCAATGAGTAGACGGTTCTTAACTTCCCACCCTTGCACTCCTGGCCTAAGACCTCTTTTCCACACTGGTCTCTATACAAAGTGTCTTTTTTCCTCCTTTCTGCTTGGCCAGCTCCTGTTCATCCTCAGCCTGACTGTCCCATCTTCCCAGATCTCTGCTCAGGCAGATAGTGAGAGGCTGTGGGCACCCACAGGGCCTCGCCTGCACTGTTGTGTGCCAAGATTGCATTTTGTTATGTATTTGCGGGTAGCTGCCTGAGGACAAGGCCGGAGTTAACACCCTTAACACGTGCGCCTCCTAGTGTCTGGCTCCTGGCCCGGGGACGGAGCAGGGGCCCAGGAGCTGTGAGTGATGTCAGAGGAAAGGCAAGCCTTGCAGGGAGGGTGATGATGAAATGCTTAAGAAGGTAGGCTTTGAAAGCAAACAGACCAGTTTTGCCCTGAGCTCTCCCCCTTTCTGGCCACATAGCCTTGGGCCAGTCACTTTCAGTGTGAGTCTAATGTCCTCTTTGAAATGGAATGATGGTACTTCCCTTGGGGTAGGACACCAGGCCTAGCAGAATCACACCTTCAGCAAAAGCGGGTGAGAGCTCCCGAGTGCACCTGGTGCCCTCAGGCATGCTGGGGCTCCATTCACCCGCCCTCCCTTCCTGGGGGTGGACTGGGCACCCCGAGCCCCCTCCCTGGCTATCTCCGGAGCTGGACCCCTTTGAAGCGCCTGCAGGTCTATTTTGAGAGCGCAGCGTCTCCCCCCTCCCCTCCTCTCTTCCTGTTTATGAAACCCTGATCCCTCCCGGATCCCTCGTGCTCCCCTGGCTGGAGCTCAGGCAGGATGTGACTGTGGACTTCGGGGAGCCTTGGGAGTCTCAGGTGTTGGAGGGAATTTCCCTGGGACTGGCCCCAACCTCCACCCTCTTAGCACCTGAGACCTGTGGGCTCTGTCCTTCAGCTTGCCCAGAGGAGACCCTGTGGCAGTAATGAGGCCCTTGTAATCCAGGGAGTTCTGTTCACCACATCCCTTTGTCTCTGTGGCCCATTTTGATTCTAGAAACAAGCTTTTGAGGGTGCGAGCATTTTAACAGAAGAAACTGTGGCTCAGATAGGGAGAAAGAATTACCAGGGAACACTCAGCCAATGAGTAGACGGTTCTTAACTTCCCACCCTTGCACTCCTGGCCTAAGACCTCTTTTCCACACTGGTCTCTATACAAAGTGTCTTTTTTCCTCCTTTCTGCTTGGCCAGCTCCTGTTCATCCTCAGCCTGACTGTCCCATCTTCCCAGATCTCTGCTCAGGCAGATAGTGAGAGGCTGTGGGCACCCACAGGGCCTCGCCTGCACTGTTGTGTGCCAAGATTGCATTTTGTTATGTATTTGCGGGTAGCTGCCTGAGGACAAGGCCGGAGTTAACACCCTTAACACGTGCGCCTCCTAGTGTCTGGCTCCTGGCCCGGGGACGGAGCAGGGGCCCAGGAGCTGTGAGTGATGTCCAGAGGAAAGGCAAGCCTTGCAGGGAGGGTGATGATGAAATGCTTAAGAAGGTAGGCTTTGAAAGCAAACAGACCAGTTTTGCCCTGAGCTCTCCCCCTTTCTGGCCACATAGCCTTGGGCCAGTCACTTTCAGTGTGAGTCTAATGTCCTCTTTGAAATGGAATGATGGTACTTCCCTTGGGGTAGGACACCAGGCCTAGCAGAATCCACACCTTCAGCAAAAGCTGAAGGAAAGAAAGGCTTCATGCAATCAATGCTCAATTGATAGACACGATTCTCATTGTCACTCCATGCCAGTTCTGGCCCCAGGCCCCAAAGGAGCTCCCTTATCAAAGAGGCCTGGGAACGGTGGCCCCTCCTCTCTGTTCAGAGGCCTGCTGGGAGAGGTGTCTGGGGATATTTGTCCCACCAGAGGGCACCCGTGGAAGGCCCTGCAGGTGCTGCTGGCCAGGGGAGGGGCTGTTGGTATCTGTTAGGGACGAAGACTAGCAGGTGGGCCTGGGCGGCAGCTGCTGGAGGGAGGCCCAGGATGGGGACCCTACAGACCAGGGATCGTGGAGTCGGGGGGGGTGCTCCGGGCATCTCTCCAGCTGCCTGGTGGGAGGAAGTCAATAAGAGGAAGTATCTATAGGGGGAACAGGGCTAGGACCACGGGGTGGGGTCTGGCGCTGTCCTCCCCACCGCTGCCACTGGAGGCCTCCCAGGCCCCGCAGACACCCTTCGGTGAAGGCCGTTTGGAGACAGCTTCCTTCCTGTTGCCCTTTCCTGTGCCCTGCTAGCCACAGAGGGCCTGCCTTTGCTTCAGAAGGATCAAGGGTCGGGGGTGGGGGTGCGGTGCAGCTGGCCCTGGAGCGGAGAGCTCTGGGGCTCTCGGGGCGGCCCCGGACCCCAGGCCTTCCAGAAGAAGCAGGAGGACCAGGTGAAGCCTCAGTCTAAGGAAGCATCTTGCACGGCAGCCAGCAGGCCCTCCTCAGACTCTGGTTGGAGGCTCTGTGGGGCTTGGAAGGGGAAGTTCGGTGTACATGGGGGTGTTTCCACACTGGGGATGTCTGTGGAAATGGCTTCCGATCAGCGGACTGTGTGCATTTGTGTGTGTGTCAGTTCCTGTAGGGGTGCTGGTGTGAGGGATGTGGTAAGGCCATGTGGCCAAGGGCCAGGCCTGGTCAGCCTCTGCCCCACAGCTACCCGCTCATCCTCTCCGGCCCCTGTGAGGTCCATGCTAGGGCCTTCTGCCCCCTTGCCTGTCCCAGGGCCCTGGGCTAGCAAGCCTCTTCAGGGCCGCATGGGTGTCATGGTGCCTGGGCTGTGGGTTGCTAGTCGGGGTGGGCCCAGCCACGGGAAGGCCACTGCAGGGGAAGGAACACCAGGCTCTGGGCTGGGCTAGTCAGAGATGGTGGCCTGGGTGACGTTGGCCCCCCATTCTCTCCTGGGTTGTTTGCAGGTAGGGGGTGCCCCCTGGGTCACTGCCTCATCTTTTTGTGACTTCTGTCTGTGTTTCAGTCTCCTTCCCTTAGGATCAGAGGAGAAGAGGAGGGGCGTCTCTCTGGGTCCACCCTGGAGTTGTAGGCTTGGGGTCCACAGTGTTCCCTCCTCCCCGGGGGAGCCTTGCCCGTCTTCTGTCCCTCCTCCCTGCCGAGGGGGAAGTGAGAAGGAGAGGGCCAGAGACCCTGCCTTCTGGGCCAGGAAAGCTGAAAAAGCAGAAGTGAGGGGAGTCGCTGGGCTCTCTGGCCACAGGCGTGGGCCCCGCCATGCAGACCCCAGCAGACTTGCCCAGAGTTGAGAGAGACTCACGCCCCTGCCCCAGAAAGGTGAGCAGAGCCTGGACCTGCCTCCAGCAGCGTCTGTCACCACAACTCCGGGCCAGGAGTGGATTCGGGGGTGGCTGTGTCCCCTGGGGCTTCTGGGTGACTCTCTCCGTCAGAGGCAAACAGGGAGGTGGAGACTCAGACCTCAGGGCAGGGTGGATAGATACTGCTCTGTGACCTGGGCCCTCCCCTGAGCCAGGCTTTCTGCCTTTCCCACCTCCTGGGCTCTGCTCGGGAGCCTGGTTTGCCTGCAGGTGTCTGTGACTGCAGTTTCCGGTGGCTGTGCAGGGTCCCCTGGGGGTGTGTCTCCGAGGGTCGACATCTAGCGTGGGAAGTCCCCAGACTGTTCCTGGTACTAGGGGAGGGGGTGGACTTGGCTCGGCTGGACGCGGCTCTGGCTGACTTACCTGCCCTCCCTTTCCTGGCGGGACTGTGTGCATTTGTGTGTGTCAGTTCCTGTAGGGGGGCTGGTGTGAGGGATGTGGTAAGGCCATGTGGCCAAGGGCCAGGCCTGGTCAGCCGCTGCCCACAGCTACCGCTCATCCTCTCCGGCCCCTGTGAGGTCCATGCTAGGGCCTTCTGCCCCCTTGCCTGTCCCAGGGCCCTGGGCTAGCAAGCCTCTTCAGGGCCGCATGGGTGTCATGGTGCCTGGGCTGTGGGTTGCTAGTCGGGGTGGGCCCAGCCACGGGAAGGCCACTGCAGGGGAAGGAACACCAGGCTCTGGGCTGGGCTAGTCAGAGATGGTGGCCTGGGTGACGTTGGCCCCCCATTCTCTCCTGGGTTGTTTGCAGGTAGGGGGTGCCCCCTGGGTCACTGCCTCATCTTTTTGTGACTTCTGTCTGTGTTTCAGTCTCCTTCCCTTAGGATCAGAGGAGAAGAGGAGGGGCGTCTCTCTGGGTCCACCCTGGAGTTGTAGGCTTGGGGTCCACAGTGTTCCCTCCTCCCCGGGGGAGCCTTGCCCGTCTTCTGTCCCTCCTCCCTGCCGAGGGGGAAGTGAGAAGGAGAGGGCCAGAGACCCTGCCTTCTGGGCCAGGAAAGCTGAAAAAGCAGAAGTGAGGGGAGTCGCTGGGCTCTCTGGCCACAGGCGTGGGCCCCGCCATGCAGACCCCAGCAGACTTGCCCAGAGTTGAGAGAGACTCACGCCCCTGCCCCAGAAAGGTGAGCAGAGCCTGGACCTGCCTCCAGCAGCGTCTGTCACCACAACTCCGGGCCAGGAGTGGATTCGGGGGTGGCTGTGTCCCCTGGGGCTTCTGGGTGACTCTCTCCGTCAGAGGCAAACAGGGAGGTGGAGACTCAGACCTCAGGGCAGGGTGGATAGATACTGCTCTGTGACCTGGGCCCTCCCCTGAGCCAGGCTTTCTGCCTTTCCCACCTCCTGGGCTCTGCTCGGGAGCCTGGTTTGCCTGCAGGTGTCTGTGACTGCAGTTTCCGGTGGCTGTGCAGGGTCCCCTGGGGGTGTGTCTCCGAGGGTCGACATCTAGCGTGGGAAGTCCCCAGACTGTTCCTGGTACTAGGGGAGGGGGTGGACTTGGCTCGGCTGGACGCGGCTCTGGCTGACTTACCTGCCCTCCCTTTCCTGGCCCCTAGGCCTGCTGACCCCCTGCCAGGCAGGGACCAGGGAGGAGACTTGGCTTTGAGCCCGTTCTTCCACCAGTTCACTTCGAGTCTCAGTGAGTCTCTGTCTGCCAGGCCTCAGTTTCTTGTTCCTAAAGTGGGGCATGACAGCCTTGGGATATCGGGGTCAGGGACAAAGTCATCCGATCACACTCGGATTGCATCAGGTATCTGTCTGCGTCCAGGGGTTTGATCTTGGGTCCTCCTCAGGCCCTGGCATGGGAATCCCAAAGACATGGAATGCCTCCGAGATGAGTCTGTCACAAGGACCAGACTGTTCTCTCAGCTGCTGGCTGAGGGTTTGTAGGTGATGTCCCCTCACCGCTTTCCCACCCACCCCCAGGCAGACCAGCAAGAACCCAGAGCTCTGCCCTTAAGCCTCGGGTCTGACTCTCTGGGTGTCCGTATGCCTTTCCTGCCTGTGTGTCTGTCCAGGTGTCTGTCAGTCTCCTTGGGCCTCCCCGGTGCTCAGTGCCTCTGGCTACTGCCCACCTGCCTCTGTGGTTGGGCTCTTGTCTGTCTCCACATCTTGTGGGCCTATCGTTACCTGTTGGCTTCATGACACGTGCTGGATGCCTGTTGGGGCGTGTCCCCTTCTGTCTCTGCCTGTTGAGTACATTCCCCGTCTATCTCCACCTGTTGGATGCAAGCCCCCATCTGCCTCTGCCTGTTGGATCCCCATCTGTCTCTGCCTCTTGGGTACATGTCCCCATCTATCTTTGTCTGTTGGAATGTGTCCCCACGTAGGTATGAGTCTGTCCACTTCTGCCTGTTTGGTGCGAGTCCCTTACTGCGTCTGCATGTTGGGTACGTGTCCCCATCTGTCTCTGCCTGTTGGACGTGTATTCTTCCTACCTCCTTCCTGCTGGGTACACGTCCCCGTGCATCCCAGCCTGGTGGACCTGTGGACTCCCCTAGCCATTTGTTGGATGCCCGCCTTCATCTGTCTTCACCTGCAGGGTGCCTGCCTCTGCAGGGTGTCCCTCTTTATCTGCCTGAACATGTCAGGTGCCTGTCCCTGCCTCTTGGGTACCTGTCTGCTCCTGAGCAGCCGCCTTGGCATGGGGCTTTTCCTTTGCAGGCCCACAGAGAGCCTGGAGGGGAGGGCCAGAGGGCAGCCCTTCGGCGATGGGGGCGGTGGGGAAGAGAGAGGAAGGGAGCGTGGTAAAAGAGCTGGGTAACCACAGGCCCTGAGTGATTGGTGGCCCTGCGCTGGCCCAGCCCCCGCCTTCACCGTGCACATCCGCCTTGGGCCTGGCCACCTCCGCAGCAGCCCCGGACGCTGCCTGCTCCTGCCATGGTGCCTCGGCCCGGCCGGGCGCATGGAGCAGGATCCCAAGCCGCCCCGTCTGCGGCTCTGGGCCCTGCTCCCCTGGCTGCCCAGGAAGCAGCGGCCCAGGATCAGCCAAACCTCCCTGCCTGCCCCTGGCCCCGGCCCTGGCCCCAGGCAGGACTCGGTGAGTGTACCCAGATGTCTGGCCCTGGCCTGATGGTGGCCTTTGGAGCAGGTGCCTCAGTAGCCAGTTTGGCCTGAGCTGGCTCCAGGCTCTCCTTGCCCATGCCTGACCCTACTGGGTGATTGGACCCTGCCCAGACCGTCACTTCCTGGGGAAGCGAGAAGGCACTTTCGGGCTCACTTTGGGGCAGTATCCACAGATTGGAGGGAAAGCAGAGGGGTTCTGAATAACGGACCTGGCAGGGATGTCTAGTAGACTTGTATGAAGGAAGTTTCAGAGGGTGGGGCATGGAGTTTCTGACCTTAGCTGCTGCCCACCCAAGATGGGCACTTCCTGGGTTGGTGGGGGGAGCATGAGCTGACTCTTGGGTTCTTGTGGAATTCAGCCTGGTCCTTCTACTAGAGGGCCCATCTTCCACCTTGATCAGAAACCAAAGCCCTGTTGTGCCTCCCCAATACAAAAACAAACCTTACTTCCTATTGTGGCAAAACCAAACCCTTTGTAATCGCGGGAGGGGAGCTTCTCGGGGAGGACCTGGGGCTGGTCTCTGGGCAGCCAGAGCCTGGGCTGGGCTCAGCTGGCTGTGCCTGGGCACCCCTCCAGGCCTGATCAGGCTGGAGCAGCAGGAGCGACACGAGCTCACCTGACCTGCACCTTGGTCGTTTGACTCTCCCTGGCTTTTGACATTGATGAACTAGAAGGCCCTGTCACGGTAGCTGGCTGGTTGGGCCTGCAGGACCCTGTCTGCAGAGATCCGCGCGAGTAGACTTGAATGGGGGGAATGCCCAGAGCTGGCTGGAGGGGTCCACTGTGCTCAGCGGCTCTGTTCCCCCATCAGGATGAGGGCGTCCTCAAGGAGATTGCCATCACGCACCACGTCAAGGCTGGCTCCGAGAAGGCCGACCCGTCCCATTTTGAGCTCCTCAAGGTTCTGGGCCAGGGATCCTTTGGCAAAGTGAGTCCTGAGCCCACAGCTGGGCGGGCAGCACAGGTCATGTCTAGTGGGGGTGGGAAGATCACCTGGGAGCTCAGAGGGTCAGAGGGCAAAGATTGATTGATGGGTCTGACTGGTCGGGGCAGGCCTCGCCAACCCTCCTGCCTGCCCCTGGCCCCGGCCCTGGCCCCAGGCAGGACTCGGTGAGTGTACCCAGATGTCTGGCCCTGGCCTGATGGTGGCCTTTGGAGCAGGTGCCTCAGTAGCCAGTTTGGCCTGAGCTGGCTCCAGGCTCTCCTTGCCCATGCCTGACCCTACTGGGTGATTGGACCCTGCCCAGACCGTCACTTCCTGGGGAAGCGAGAAGGCACTTTCGGGCTCACTTTGGGGCAGTATCCACAGATTGGAGGGAAAGCAGAGGGGTTCTGAATAACGGACCTGGCAGGGATGTCTAGTAGACTTGTATGAAGGAAGTTTCAGAGGGTGGGGCATGGAGTTTCTGACCTTAGCTGCTGCCCACCCAAGATGGGCACTTCCTGGGTTGGTGGGGGGAGCATGAGCTGACTCTTGGGTTCTTGTGGAATTCAGCCTGGTCCTTCTACTAGAGGGCCCATCTTCCACCTTGATCAGAAACCAAAGCCCTGTTGTGCCTCCCCAATACAAAAACAAACCTTACTTCCTATTGTGGCAAAACCAAACCCTTTGTAATCGGGAGGGGAGCTTCTCGGGGAGGACCTGGGGCTGGTCTCTGGGCAGCCAGAGCCTGGGCTGGGCTCAGCTGGCTGTGCCTGGGCACCCCTCCAGGCCTGATCAGGCTGGAGCAGCAGGAGCGACACGAGCTCACCTGACCTGCACCTTGGTCGTTTGACTCTCCCTGGCTTTTGACATTGATGAACTAGAAGGCCCTGTCACGGTAGCTGGCTGGTTGGGCCTGCAGGACCCTGTCTGCAGAGATCCGCGCGAGTAGACTTGAATGGGGGGAATGCCCAGAGCTGGCTGGAGGGGTCCACTGTGCTCAGCGGCTCTGTTCCCCCATCAGGATGAGGGCGTCCTCAAGGAGATTGCCATCACGCACCACGTCAAGGCTGGCTCCGAGAAGGCCGACCCGTCCCATTTTGAGCTCCTCAAGGTTCTGGGCCAGGGATCCTTTGGCAAAGTGAGTCCTGAGCCCACAGCTGGGCGGGCAGCACAGGTCATGTCTAGTGGGGGTGGGAAGATCACCTGGGAGCTCAGAGGGTCAGAGGGCAAAGATTGATTGATGGGTCTGAGGGGCGGAGGAGGTGACTGTGGAATCCAGAGGTGGCCCAAGGTCCACTTGGTGCTCAGGGAAGTTGGAGGTCAGCCTGGGACCTGGAGCATGGGAGCTGGCTGGCTCACTCCTGCCCATCTTCTCCCCTGCTTCTCCCTCCCCACGCCCACTGCCTTCTCAGGTCTTCCTGGTACGGAAGATCACCCGGCCTGACAGTGGGCACCTATATGCCATGAAGGTACTAAAGAAGGCCACCCTGAAAGGTGAGTTGGGGTACCTCCCCATGCAGGGCCCGAACTGCACAGAGATAGAGAGAGATACCCAGCTCTCAGGGGTCTTGGGTCTGATGGAGGAAACAGCTCTCTCCCCAGGACTCCCTGGGCTGAAGGTAGAGAAACAGGCCTATTCTCAAGCACTGCTTCTCCTCCACCTCCCCTGAGGGCAAAGACAGGATTATTCAGAAGAAAAGACAGCCGGGATCGGGGATTAACCCCTTCCCACTCTCCCTAGGCCACATGTCAGGGACTAGAGCTGAAGGCATCTGGCAGGAGGCAGTGGGTGAGTGTGATGTGTCAGGGGTCGGGAAAAGCTTCAGATATCAGGCATCAGTTTGATTGGGCAGAGGCATTCTGTCAACAGAATTGTTCCATGATGCTTGAAGAGTGAGGGAGACCTCTCAGCGTGAAGAAGAGCGTGAGAGGAGAGGAGGGAACCCAGGGAAGGAGGCGGCTGCGCTGGTCAGAGAGGATGGGTCCAGGCAGCATCCTGGAGGTGGATGGAGAGCTTCAGAAGGGAGCTGAGCCCCTGTCGAGAATTCCCAGACTCACAGAGGGCACGAGGGAGGTGGGGAGTGGGCTTTGGGTTGGCCAGTGACTCCTGGGAACCACCGTGGCCACTGACCAGATGGAGCGGGCCGTGGCTATGGTCGGGGGGCACGGAATAGGAGGGACTGGCCTTGGGTTCCTGTGGCCACAAAGGGCTGTCTGTGAGGTAACTTAGCTGTGGAGCTCCGAGGCCAGCCTGGTAGGGATGGGAGTCCTTCGCCAGGAGGAACGGTGGGACCAGAAAGATGCTGTGAAGGGCTCCCTGGCCGGGGCGGGAGCTGGTCCGCAGGCCGGAGGCGGCGCAGACTCCGCAGGGCCGTGCAGCTGGTGCCGTGACCGAGGAGAACCTGGGTGGTAGCCTCCCAGGGGAGGGGCTCACAGGGGCGCAGCCAGGTGAGCTGTGCCTTTGAAGGGTGAGTTTGGCCTTCTCTCCAGACTGAAAATGTAGAGGAAAGATACCCCAGAAAGGAGTAACTATGCCTGAGCAGAAGGGTAGAGAGGTGAATAGTTTGCAAATGTTGGGTGTACTGGGGAAACAGTGATGAGGATAGTTAGTCTCACGTCTGGTGAGGGGGACACGAAAATTTAAGGTGACCTGAAGGGGGAAAGCAGAGTGCTACGGGACTCCAGAGGACCCCAGCTCAGTGTGGTGGGCTAAGGAAGACTTCCTGGAGGAGGGAAAGCCTGAACTGAGTCAGAGAAAAACCTGCTGCTGATCAGAATTGCCTAGGGACTTTTATTCTTTAAAAAAAAAAGTGTGGGGTGTCTGCTCAGACCCATGAGCCTGAATTTCAGGCCCAGGGAATCTGCCCCAGACTGGAATTGGGGCTTTTCTTCTTTTTTTGGCCACACTGCATGGCATGTAGAATTTTCCTGACCAAGGATGCAGTCCATGCCCTCTGCATTGGGGAAGTGCAGAGTCTTAACCGCTGGACCACCAAAGAAGTCTAGGCATTGGGAACTTTTATGCCAGGCAGAGAAGGGGCTCATGAAGCCATCTCGAGGGAACCACGGGGCAGGGCTGAGGGCACGCAGGAGCAGGTTGTTTAGGCTGGCTGCACTGAGTGGCCCTTGGGGCATGGTGAGCCACAAGACCAGAGAAATGAGCTGGGTGCCGAGGGCCAGGGCTGGGCACCACCGAGAGACGCAAGGAGCGAGTAGAGGAGAGAGTCCTTCTTGCTGTGCTGGATGGCCAGACCTTTGGTAACCACCACCTTCCTCTGACCAGTGCGTGACCGTGTTCGGACCAAGATGGAGAGAGATATCCTGGCCGACGTAAACCACCCGTTTGTGGTGAAGCTGCACTATGGTGAGACCACAGGCCCTACCTGACTTCCCACCCTGCCTTTAGCCTTTGCCCTTGCTGGTGGCTGTTGCCTTCCTACTGTATGCGGCCCTGTCTGCTGCCCAGGGGACCAAGGGAGCTGGGCGCAGAGGGCCAGGGCCCAGCTGGGTCCACTGTGGCCTTTTCCTCTCTCCCCAGCCTTCCAGACCGAGGGCAAGCTCTACCTTATTCTGGACTTCCTGCGCGGCGGGGACCTCTTCACACGGCTCTCTAAAGAGGTGAGCTGACACCCCACTGCCGGGGCCCCAGGATGGAGCTGGTGTGACAGTGAGGCCTCCACCCGGGACTTCCCAGACCTGCCCAGTAGCCCCAGACCCACCTGGGACAAAGCCCATCATTCCCTGGCAGAGATTCTGAGAGTTCCCCAAGACAGGTGAGGAGAATCAGGCCCAGGATGTGATGCTGCCCTGATTCCAAAAACCTAAGGGTAGCTCCCACCTCTTCACCTCCATTCTTTTTTTTTTTCTAAGGTTTATTTATTTATCAGTTTTTATTTCTTGTCTTTGGTGGGTTTTTGTGGCTGCAGATGGGTTTCTCTAGTTGTGGCAAGTGGGGGCTACGCTCTGTGGCAGTGCTCAGGCTTCTTAGTGCGGTGGCTTCTCTTATTGTGGAGCACGGGCTCTAGGGTGCATGGGCTTCCGTAGTTGTGGCTCTCAGGCTCAGCAGTTGTGGCTCGTGGACTCTAGAGCACAGGCTCAGCAGTTGTGGCACACGGGCTTAGTTGCTCCGCGGCATGAAGAATCTTTCCATATCAGGAATTGAGCCCATGTCCCTTGTGTTGCAAGGTGGATTCTTAACCACCTTGGGACTACCTGGGAAGCCCCTTCACCTCCATTTTTTCAGGGCTTCTCTGGGCAGGACTATGAGGATGCAGAGAAGCCCAAATCCACCTGGAAAGCTAGATGCTTTAATGTTAGGTCCTATTAACCAAAAGGATTTTGAACGCACCTAAAAGAATCTGAGCCAGATATAAAAATGGGACCATTAATACAAATTAAATTTTAGAAGACAGCCAGACATTTTCAGTGTTTAAAATGTTATTTTAATGATTGAATGGATAATACCTGACTGAAAAGAGAAATATTCACTGAGAAGTTTTCTACCCTAGCCCCCTACTCTCCCAGAGGTAAACAATTTTCTTATCGAAGCGTCTGTGTTTCTTTGAGGAAAAAAAGACAGACCAATTCAATGTGTGTTCTGAATTGCGACTGCTACTTTCTTCCGTACAAAGTACCGTTTTTATATACTGTTCCGTACTTTGCTTTTCTCATGACAGCGTATCCTAGAGATGGATCCATAGCCCCTCATCATATGGAGGGATCCTTGTTCTAGTTTATGGCTGCATTGTTGTTTAGTTGCCAAGCTGACTCTTTTTGTGACCCCATAGACTATAGCCTGCCAGACTCTGTCCATGGGATTTTTGTCCATAGGCAACAATACTGGAATGGGTTACCATTTCCTCCTCCAGTGGATTTTTCCGACTCAGGGATCGAACCCCCGTTTCCTGCTTAATTCTTCACTGAGCCACCAAGGAAGCCCTCGAGGCTTGCACAGTACTCCGTTATGTGGGCGGAGACAGTTTAGTTTACTGCTTGACCCTCGGGCTGTTTCCAGCCTTCCCCTGCTTGCCTTTGAATGCTACCATGAATGACTTGGATGACTTGGATGTGAGTCATTTCATTCTTCAAACCCCTTCGTAAGGACAAGGGTGTTTGGCACTGGAATCTCTGAGGAGGACGGGGAAGCTGCTGACTGCCCAGTGCCCCAGCTCCTGAGGAAGAGGCCATCCCCGCTGAAGCCCCCTCCCGCCTGTTTCAGGTTATGTTCACGGAGGAGGATGTGAAGTTTTACCTGGCTGAGCTGGCTTTGGGCCTGGACCACCTGCACAGTCTAGGCATCATTTACAGAGACCTGAAGCCTGAGAAGTGAGTGAAGGCCCAATTCTGCCCGGCTCCCTAGGGTGTGCACAGGCAGGCCCCAGGGCCTCTTCTAGAACAGTCAGCCTGATGGGGTGGGGTGACTCCCCTGAGAAAGTCCCCTCTTTGGGGTTGCCCTGTGGGTGGAGCCCAGTGCTGGTGGCTGCAGGCTCACCCGGGGCCACCTGACCACCTGGGCTGCCGTCACCAAGCGCCAGGGACCTCCGTGCCTGACGGTTGCCTACCTTTTTAGCTAATCCAGTGTGACATCTAAGATGCCACCATTAAAGGTCATTCCTTGATACAGCCCTCTCTAGAATTTTCCTTAACATCTAAACATCCTCAAGTGATAACTTGGGAGCTAGGGGCAGAGACTGAGGTGAAATGAGATGTGACTTTAGGGTCAGACAGAAAGTGAAGAGTGTCACTCAGTTGAGTCCAACTCTTTACCACCCCACAGACTGTAGCCTGCCAGGCTCCTCTGCCCATGGAATTCTCCAGGCAAGAATATTGGAGTGGGTTGCCATTCCCTTCTCCAGGGGATCTTCTTGACCCAGGGATCAAACCCTGGTCTCCTGCATTGCAAGCTGATTTTTTTTGGCTATCTGAGCTGCTAGGGAAGCCCAGAGTCAGGCAGACCCAAATTCAAATCTTACTTCTGCCACCTCCTAGCTCTCTGACCAGTGGGGAGTTACTTAAACTCCTCAGGCCGTAGCTTCCCCGTGGTTAACAAGGGATCGTGAAAGTTCTTACCTCACACAGTTGTTTCAAGAATTAGCCAGGAAAGGTAGGCAACACACCTGCAGGGCACCAGCCATTCCTCGACCTGAGTGGATCACCTTCTCTGGGCTGAGCCCACCCCCCACAGCCTCACGGTGTCGCCTGACCCCACTGGGGCTCAGGGCTGAGGGCCCTGAACTACATCTCTCCGTTGCAGCATCCTTCTGGATGAGGAAGGCCACATCAAACTCACTGGTGAGTGGAGGGCCTCTACCCCTCCAGTTCCAGGGGAGGGCAGGATGCGCTTTTGATGAATCTGGGCTGAGGGGATCCACTTATCCTGAGAGGCTGTGCCAGGTGCTCAGAAATGGTTGGAAGCCTAGGCCCCAAGCTGGGAATAGAATCCTATGTGCAGCGTTGGGCAGATCACCTCACCTCCCTGGGCCTCAGCTTCCTTCTGAGTATCATGGGGGTGATGCCCTTTGGCCTCTGGGCAGGGGAATGGGTATACAGGGATGGCAGCGAGGAAGGCAGGGGGGTCTTGAATTTGTGCCCTCTTGCCCGTCTTTCCCTAGACTTCGGCTTGAGCAAGGAGGCCATTGACCACGAGAAGAAGGCCTATTCCTTCTGCGGGACAGTGGAGTACATGGCTCCCGAGGTCGTCAACCGCCAGGGCCACACCCATAGCGCAGACTGGTGGTCCTATGGGGTGTTGATGGTAGGTGCCCAGGCAGGGGTAAAGCATCCAGCCCGGGCCTTGGGCCTCAGTTTCCTCATCTGTGATGGAGGGCAGTTGCTGATCTGTAAGGTACTCCGCTGGTCCTCTCATAGCTGAGCTGGCCTCACACTCCCCTGAGCTGCAGTTTCCTCCTTGGAAGGATTGCAGGCTTGGCCCAACCTGGGGGGCCCCCACACCCGTACTGGGCCTCTCCCCAGCCTCAGGCCCCTAGTATTCCTCCTGGTGGTCTGATTGATGGAGTGGGGAGGGACAGACACAGTTCTTGATCCAGGTGGACCTCCTGGGCGTGGAGCTGAGTGGCCAGCCCAAGTGGGAGGAGGTGGGGTGAGGGGGGCGGGACCAGAGCCTGAATGGACCTTTGTTCCTTGCAGTTTGAGATGCTCACGGGCTCCCTGCCCTTCCAGGGAAAGGACCGGAAGGAGACCATGACACTGATTCTGAAGTAAGCTCCAGCCCCACTCTGACACCTCAGGGTCTCTGCCATGCCTGGCCCCAGTTTGTGGCTGGAGTAACACCCAACATCTATCTCAGATTCCCCGTCAGTGAGGCACTCCTCTGGTTTGAGCATCGTGCTTTCTAGGGCTCCCTTTTCACCCATCAGGGCCTATGGGTGGGGAATCCCGAGTCGCTGGGAGGGGAGTTAGTGGACGGCTTGTCTGGAATGAGCTGGAAAAGAGACATGGACAGAACGGGAGGTGAGACGGGGCCTCTGGGGCGGGGCTCAGCCCTGATGAGGCCTGGGGGCTATTACAGGGCGAAGTTAGGCATGCCCCAGTTTCTGAGCACGGAAGCCCAGAGCCTCCTGCGTGCCCTGTTCAAGCGGAATCCTGCCAACCGGCTCGGTAAGCGGCCCCAATTCAGGGGAAAAGAGCGGGTACAGCTGCGGCCTAGGCCACAAGGCCAGATCTGGAGCTGAAAGGGGCCGTTGTCCTTTGTGTGGGCAGACAATGCTGCCGGCCACCCTGCTTTCTGGCTCCGTGTGTGCAGTTTGGGACAGGGGGGTGACCTGTGTGTGGGGGAGAAGCAGGAACTGAGTCATCTCCACTCCCCTTGGGGATGAGGACCGAGGCCTGCACGGCTCCTCGGCCGAGGCTGCTGGCGCAGGAGAAGGAGCGTGAGTTCAGGCACGGAGGCTCAGCTCTGGGACAGGGCCCCACTGCGTGGCTCACAGTGAAAGTCGCTCAGTCGTGCTCAACTCTTTGCACCCCATGGACAACGCATGAAATTCTCAAGGCAAGAATACTGGAGTGGGAATTCTTTTCCTTCTCCAGAGGATCTTCCCAACCCAGGGATCGAACCCAGGTCTACCCCCATTGCAAGTGGATTCTTTACCAACTGAGCTACAAGGGAATCCCTGGCACACTGTAGTCCTTCCACAAATAGTCGTGGATCAAATGAGTGCCATTTGTGAGCAGTGACCCAAGGCAGTTGACTTCTTCCTCCGGAGCTCTAGGTCCTCAGCTCCACGGGGGATGATGATCTTGAGCTTTGTGGATTAAATGAGGTCATGGGATCATGCCTGTAGTAGGCTCAGTTGTGTCGGCTCCTTGGCTCCCGGGTTCACCTGGACCATAACTGGCTTTGGAAAGTCCCATCCAGGTGTCTGGGCTTGAATAGAAGAGCCTGTCTGGCAACTGACAAGGGCAACAGGCTAAGAGCAGCAGAGATGAGGCCTAAGTCGGAGCAGGAGGAGGAAGGTAGGGATCCCTGTAGATCTCAGACAGCCGGTCCCGACCTGGGCCTTGGTCAAATGGCCTAGCCTCTCTTCTCTGTGCCCTCCTTCTCCCATCAGTACTGGGAGCCTGATCATAAAGAGGCTCCAGGAGGTGGAAAATGCTGAGTGGGCAGTAGACCTCGGGGTGATGGCTGGTTGGACTTGGGGTGGCGTGAGCCCAGCTACTGGTCCCAGAGCCTAGTGAGGCTTGACTGCTTGGAAGACAGGGTGGTGTCTTGGGACTAGAACAAGCCGGGGCAGACCTTCATCTGGGCTCTTGCAGGCTCCGGCCCTGACGGGGCAGAGGAGATCAAGCGGCACGTGTTCTACTCCACCATTGACTGGAATGTGAGTGTCTGTCCACCCGGAGCCCCACCAGGCTTCACTGTGGTGGGAGGGGCTTCTGCGGCTCGGGCCTCCCAGGTGGAGCAGAGGGGCCAGCATGGCCTGGAGGCGGGGGCCGGCCTCCGAGGGTGAGCGGTTATGCCCTGTCTGCATAGCCCGTGCTCTGTGCAGGCCATGACCTCCTCCTGCATGGGGCTGCCGGCGAGCTGTGGGGGTGCCAGGGTAACCAGGCTGCCCACCCCACCTTGCAGAAGCTGTACCGGCGTGAGATCCAGCCCCCCTTCAAGCCGGCCGTGGCACAGCCCGATGACACCTTCTACTTTGACGCGGAGTTCACGTCCCGCACACCCAAGGGTGGGTCCTTTGGCTGCTTCGCCCTGCGCTTGTTCAGAAGGGAGGTGGGGAGCTGGGGGCCTCGTGGGGTGCAGGGGCCCTCAGGGCTGTGGCAGGCCCAGGTGTGGGCAGACAGGCGGTGAGTCTTAGACTCTTTGTCCCCATCTCATTCTGCCTGGCTGTCCCACTCCGGGGCTCTATGGGCCTCATTGTGCCTGGGCGAGGGGGTGGGGGTGAGTGGGTGGTTAAGGCCACAATAGAAAAGTCAGGACCCTTGCCCCAGGCACCTTCAGCCCACTGGGAAGAGCAGACACATCAGGCTGCCACTCACGTCAGCACGGAAGAATCTGACCTGGCAACAGGCTAAGAGCAGCAGAGATGAGGCCTAAGTCGGAGCAGGAGGAGGAAGGTAGGGATCCCTGTAGATCTCAGACAGCCGGTCCCGACCTGGGCCTTGGTCAAATGGCCTAGCCTCTCTTCTCTGTGCCCTCCTTCTCCCATCAGTACTGGGAGCCTGATCATAAAGAGGCTCCAGGAGGTGGAAAATGCTGAGTGGGCAGTAGACCTCGGGGTGATGGCTGGTTGGACTTGGGGTGGCGTGAGCCCAGCTACTGGTCCCAGAGCCTAGTGAGGCTTGACTGCTTGGAAGACAGGGTGGTGTCTTGGGACTAGAACAAGCCGGGGCAGACCTTCATCTGGGCTCTTGCAGGCTCCGGCCCTGACGGGGCAGAGGAGATCAAGCGGCACGTGTTCTACTCCACCATTGACTGGAATGTGAGTGTCTGTCCACCCGGAGCCCCACCAGGCTTCACTGTGGTGGGAGGGGCTTCTGCGGGCTCGGGCCTCCGAGGTGGAGCAGAGGGGCCAGCATGGCCTGGAGGCGGGGGCCGGCCTCCGAGGGTGAGCGGTTATGCCCTGTCTGCATAGCCCGTGCTCTGTGCAGGCCATGACCTCCTCCTGCATGGGGCTGCCGGCGAGCTGTGGGGGTGCCAGGGTAACCAGGCTGCCCACCCCACCTTGCAGAAGCTGTACCGGCGTGAGATCCAGCCCCCCTTCAAGCCGGCCGTGGCACAGCCCGATGACACCTTCTACTTTGACGCGGAGTTCACGTCCCGCACACCCAAGGGTGGGTCCTTTGGCTGCTTCGCCCTGCGCTTGTTCAGAAGGGAGGTGGGGAGCTGGGGGCCTCGTGGGGTGCAGGGGCCCTCAGGGCTGTGGCAGGCCCAGGTGTGGGCAGACAGGCGGTGAGTCTTAGACTCTTTGTCCCCATCTCATTCTGCCTGGCTGTCCCACTCCGGGGCTCTATGGGCCTCATTGTGCCTGGGCGAGGGGGTGGGGGTGAGTGGGTGGTTAAGGCCACAATAGAAAAGTCAGGACCCTTGCCCCAGGCACCTTCAGCCCACTGGGAAGAGCAGACACATCAGGCTGCCACTCACGTCAGCACGGAAGAATCTGACCTGGCAAACATGCCAGGTGGAGACGGTCTGATGGGGCGGAGAGGACAGCGCCCAGAGGTCAGGGGCAAGCGTGGGAATCGGCTTTGCCTACTCTGACCGCTGGGCTTCTGTGACTCATCTGGAACATGGGCTTAGTTCATGGGGTGACTGCTACAAGCCAAGGAGGGGGCTTCTGGGAGGGAGCGTGGTCAATCGTAATGTTTTGACCAGATTTGGGGGAAAGAGTATTCCTTCCGAAAGGCCTCCTGGAGGGACAGGTTTTTAGCAGAGAGGCTGCTATTCTCACTGTGGCTTGCACATCTCTGATGTCAGGGAGCTTATCACTTCTTCAAGCAGCCTGTCCTATCTTAATCTGACAAACAGGTACCAGGTCCCTATTAGTGTGCCAGCCGTGGGGGATTGATGGTGAACACGATGGACCCAGGTCCTGCCTCTCGATTCGGGCTATGGTAGGGGAGAGACAGGAGGACAGCTCTGGGCAGCAGGGCAAGTGCAGCTTGATAGGGGTGAGGGGCTGGAGGAGCAGCGTGAGGCCAGGTTTCTCAGAGGGCAGTGTAGGAGCTGAGCCTCCGAGGATGGACAGGGAGTGATTGTCTAGTTAGTGAGAACGGTGTGTGCCGTGAGAAGCTGGCGCGGCTGAGCTGTGGAGTGGGGAGAGTGGAGGCTAAGATCACAAGCACCTCAGTCCTGGGTTCAGGAGCTGGGCTCCCCCAAGGGCAGAGGAAGGGTACAAGTGGGGGCGGACTTGGGGTTGGAACCATCCCTCTGGCACGCATAGAAGATGGACCTGAAGGGGCAGACCAGACACAGAGACTTCCAGGAAGGACCCAAGTGCCGTGGCCTGGGTAGGGCTGGATGTGAGGGTCTTGCTGTTCCTTGCAGGCCAGAGCTCGGCTGGTCAGAATACACAAGGGCAGATGAGGGACTGGCCTGACTCCCAGCATGGCCACCTTGGTGGGCTACCTAGGGCCAAGGGTCCCTCCCCCGGCTCACATCCCCCTCCTGCCCCTGCAGACTCCCCAGGCATCCCCCCCAGTGCTGGTGCCCATCAGCTGTTCCGTGGCTTCAGCTTCGTGGCCACCGGCCTAATGGAGGACGACGGCAAGCCTCGGGCCACACAGGCGCCACTGCACTCGGTGGTCCAGGTGAGGGGAAGGAGACCGCGGCTCAGATGTCCTCTTCCACCGAGAAGCCACAGTGCAGAACGGTTGAGAACACAGGCTCGGAACCTGGATAGGCTCGGGTTTGAACCCTGATGTCACCGTGGAGCCCACAGGGCCTCGACCTTCTTGAACCTCAGTTTCACCATTTGTAAAACAGGGATGACAGCGTAGTTATGAGTTTCCTGACACAGAGCGAGGATGTTGTAGGGCCAGGGCATGCCCAGGGTGGCCCACTTTCCTGGCTTCACGGAAGTTCAGAGTTAAGAGGCAAGCATGGAGGCTTTGGAACTTGCTGCCTGGGTCAGACCTTCCAAGGTCAGGGACACTTCCTGGTGCCTCAGTCTCCTCATCTGTAAATGGGGGTGATGGTAGAACCTTTCTTTAAAGATTGTTTCGAGGATTCTGTGAGTTAATGTGTATAAAGTTAGGGTGACCGTGTGATTTATTATCCAACTGGGATGTCTTAGTCCCAGGCCAATCCAGACTGGATGGGAGGTCCACAGACGTGAACCAGGGTCGTGCATGGGCTGTTTGGGTCACCTGGTGGAAAGGGCTTAGACTAGTGCCTGCCGTCACTCAGCTCCACAGGGGCATTTGATACAGTTAGTGTCTCAGAGACTTGAGATACCGTGCAAGGTGAGCTGTGTCACCCAGAAAAGGGAGGCAGCGTGCTCAGGCCACAGTAAGCAGCAGAGCTAGGACCTGACTCAGGGCTCCCTCGCCCCTCTCAGGTCTGCCTGCGTTTTCAGAGCTTCCGAACGCTCTGTGTGGGTGTTGTGGCTCATTACCTGCCCCCTCCAGCATCCGCTGACCATAGACTGCAGCCAGGCACCTGGGAGCCAGCAAGTATGCCCTCCACATAGTGTAGAAAACAGGCCCAGAGAAGTGCAGATTCTTGCCTGAGGTCGCACAGCCAACATTCTACCCCAGGCCTCCAGCTTCTTGGCCAGTGCCATCTCCACAAGCACAAGGCCTTGGGTTCTGGGGGTGACTCTTTATCCTAGAGCACATGATCAGTCCCACCTCTTTGTCTTCTGCAGCAACTACACGGGAAGAACCTGGTTTTTAGCGATGGCTACGTAGTAAAAGAGACGATTGGAGTGGGCTCCTACTCAGAGTGCAAGCGCTGTGTCCACAAGGCCACCAACATGGAGTACGCTGTCAAGGTGGGCTTCTGGGCCTTGTCTGGGCCGAGGTGCTCCCCTGGGGTGGAGGTGGGGGGCGATGTAGCCCTGGCCCTCTGGTCGGGGAGGGGGTGCTGGCGACTGTGGATGAGTGAAAGCTGTGCCGCTGAGACGCCATGCCCACAGTGTGGACTCTGTGGTGGGGGGCCTCTGCAGTCAGTCCCCCAACACCACCACATGTACCCCTTTCTTCAGGTCATCGACAAGAGTAAGCGAGACCCCTCAGAAGAGATTGAGATCCTTCTGCGGTACGGGCAGCACCCCAACATCATCACTCTGAAAGATGTGAGTGGGGGTCCGTAGGGCGGGGTGGGGACAAGGGCCCTCGACTCTCGTCATTCCTTTGACTTCTGAGGCTTCTCTGCTCACGAATGGGGAGGTCCTTTAGTGCCCCTGGTCTGGCTGCACCCAGGTGCCCTCCGTTTGATGGGCATTCTCTGAGTGCATTCCTGCCCTCGGGACAGAGTGAACACCCCGTCCAGGGATCCAGATAGGTGAAAACCTTCCCAGGGGCATGACATACAGAGCAGCACACATGCCCAAGGCGTGGGTCATTCCTTCCTGGCCTGGGGAGCTGGTGACCCAGGGGCACAGGCCCGACGCCGAGGGGAGGGCCCTGAGGGTGAGGTCTCCGGCAGGTGTACGATGACGGCAAGCACGTGTACCTGGTGACGGAGCTCATGCGGGGAGGGGAACTGCTGGATAAGATCCTACGGCAGAAGTTCTTCTCAGAGCGTGAGGCCAGCTTCGTCCTGCACACCATCAGCAAGACCGTGGAGTACCTGCACTCCCAGGGGGTGAGTCTTGGGAAGAGGGCACTGAGTGGGCATGAGGGGCGGTCAAGGGTCATCAGCAGAATGCATGAACCATGACTGGCCTTGACCGTGGCAGTCGTCAGCCAGAGGGGAGATGTGGACTGTGTGAGTGGAGAGTGGATGGATGTAAGGAAGGGAGGAAGGGACGAGGCCGCATTGTGGAAAGGAGCCTTCAGGACCTACGCAGGCACCATGCTGAGTTCTTTCTTATGTTATCTCAATGGATTTTCGCAACAACACTAATGGATAGGTGCTGTTCTTGGCCTCACTTTAAAGGTGTCAAAGCAGAGGCTCAGAGACGTGAGCTTCTCCAGGGTCGCACAGCCTGGGAAAAATGGAGCCAGAAGGTCTGACTGAGGCGTTTGGGTGGGGAGCTCCAGATGCGGAGTGGTTCTGAGTTAGGAAGCAGTGGGATCCCTGTGGGAGCTGCCCGGCTTCAGGGAGGTGGATCTGGCCATGGGTTCAGCTGTTAGCACCAGAGGACGTGGATGCAGGAGAGAATGCTGCTGGAAACACAGCAGGTGCTACAGAAGAGTTGAGTGTCAGACAGAAGGACTTGGCCTTTATCGTTCTGGACCAGGGATCCGGAATCTTTGTGGACCAGGGATCGAACCATGTCCCTGGATTCTTTACCACTGAAGCTCATTTAGCTCATTTTGTTTCTCTCATGGCCAAAAACGTCCTTTAGTGCCCCTGGTCTGGCTGCACCCAGGTGCCCTCCGTTTGATGGGCATTCTCTGAGTGCATTCCTGCCCTCGGGACAGAGTGAACACCCCGTCCAGGGATCCAGATAGGTGAAAACCTTCCCAGGGGCATGACATACAGAGCAGCACACATGCCCAAGGCGTGGGTCATTCCTTCCTGGCCTGGGGAGCTGGTGACCCAGGGCACAGGCCCGCGCCGAGGGAGGGCCCTGAGGGTGAGGTCTCCGGCAGGTGTACGATGACGGCAAGCACGTGTACCTGGTGGCGGAGCTCATGCGGGAGGAACTGCTGGATAAGATCCTCGGCAGAAGTTCTTCTCAGAGCGTGAGGCCAGCTTCGTCCTGCACACCATCAGCAAGACCGTGGAGTACCTGCACTCCCAGGGGGTGAGTCTTGGGAAGAGGGCACTGAGTGGGCATGAGGGGCGGTCAAGGGTCATCAGCAGAATGCATGAACCATGACTGGCCTTGACCGTGGCAGTCGTCAGCCAGAGGGGAGATGTGGACTGTGTGAGTGGAGAGTGGATGGATGTAAGGAAGGGAGGAAGGGACGAGGCCGCATTGTGGAAAGGAGCCTTCAGGACCTACGCAGGCACCATGCTGAGTTCTTTCTTATGTTATCTCAATGGATTTTCGCAACAACACTAATGGATAGGTGCTGTTCTTGGCCTCACTTTAAAGGTGTCAAAGCAGAGGCTCAGAGACGTGAGCTTCTCCAGGGTCGCACAGCCTGGGAAAAATGGAGCCAGAAGGTCTGACTGAGGCGTTTGGGTGGGGAGCTCCAGATGCGGAGTGGTTCTGAGTTAGGAAGCAGTGGGATCCCTGTGGGAGCTGCCCGGCTTCAGGGAGGTGGATCTGGCCATGGGTTCAGCTGTTAGCACCAGAGGACGTGGATGCAGGAGAGAATGCTGCTGGAAACACAGCAGGTGCTACAGAAGAGTTGAGTGTCAGACAGAAGGACTTGGCCTTTATCGTTCTGGACCAGGGATCCGGAATCTTTGTGGACCAGGGATCGAACCATGTCCCTGGATTCTTTACCACTGAAGCTCATTTAGCTCATTTTGTTTCTCCATAGCTTCTGCCAAGGAAGCCCCTAACATTAACTTTTTCATATGAAAATTTTCAAACATGTACAAACTACAAAAAGAGTATAATGAACTGTTATACCAGATGCCAGATTCAAGAATTGTCAAGATTTTTGCCCTCCTCCCTCTCTTTTCTTCCTTCCCTTTCCTCTATTTCTTTGTTTTTGCTATTGCTAAAGTATTTTTTCCAACTTTTTATTGAGGAAGAAGCTCAAACCTATAGAAAAGTTAAAAGAATAGTGTACGGAAAAGCATATCCCTTTTAGATTAACCACATCTTAACAGTTGGGCACATTTGCTTTTTTTTTTAAATATGCCTTCCCCAGATTCCATTGCATCTTATTATCTTTAAAAAAATATTTATTTATTTATTTATTTGGCTGCACTGGGTCTTAGTTGCCCCACACTGGATCTTCCTTCATTGAGGTGTGTGGGATCTGCATTTGTGGCATGCAGGACTCGGGTCCCTGACCAGTGACTGAACCCCAGGCCCCCTGACAACTTGGAAGCGTGGAGTCTTAGCCACTTCCTGTGGGTCACCAGGGAAGTCCCACAGTTACTTTATCTCTCTCTTTCTATCTTTCTTTGTCTCTCTCTCTCTATATTCAAATATACATATACACACACACATATATATATGGAGCATGTAAAAGAAAGTTGCAGACATTATGACAGTTTGACTCATAAGTACCTGTAATTAAAGTATTTTGAAGTCTGTTTATTTTACAGGGGTGTAGCTAATTAATAAACAGTGTTGTGATAGTTTCAGGTGAGCAGAGAAAGACTCAGTCATACATATGCATGTATCCTAATTAACATAGTTTAAGACCTACCTCAGCCCTCACATTCACCTTGGTTGTATATTTACAACTCTAAATAAAGCAAACAGTTTCTTCCAAACAACTGACAAAATTACCAGTAACTTGTTTCCCCATAGTACCCAGGCAACAGCACGTTTCTCCTGTTGTCCTTTCAAAACTGTCTTTCTGCCATTGGTTGATTGGATTCACAATCTCTGCAAGGTTCACACCTTTCATTCACTTATCAGACCCCTTAAGTCTCTTCTATAAAACTGAGATAAAATTTGCCTACAGTGGATCTTAAGCGTTACAGTTGATAAGTCTCATTGAATGCAAACATCCATAGTAAAACCTCCCTTCGGATGCCACTGACAAGATTCAAGAATTGTCAAGATTTTGCCCTCCTCCCTCTCTTTTCTTCCTTCCCTTTCCTCTATTTCTTTGTTTTTGCTATTGCTAAAGTATTTTTTCCAACTTTTTATTGAGGAAGAAGCTCAAACCTATAGAAAAGTTAAAAGAATAGTGTACGGAAAAGCATATCCCTTTTAGATTAACCACATCTTAACAGTTGGGCACATTTGCTTTTTTTTTTAAATATGCCTTCCCCAGATTCCATTGCATCTTATTATCTTTAAAAAAATATTTATTTATTTATTTATTTGGCTGCACTGGGTCTTAGTTGCCCCACACTGGATCTTCCTTCATTGAGGTGTGTGGGATCTGCATTTGTGGCATGCAGGACTCGGGTCCCTGACCAGTGACTGAACCCCAGGCCCCCTGACAACTTGGAAGCGTGGAGTCTTAGCCACTTCCTGTGGGTCACCAGGGAAGTCCCACAGTTACTTTATCTCTCTCTTTCTATCTTTCTTTGTCTCTCTCTCTCTATATTCAAATATACATATACACACACACATATATATATGGAGCATGTAAAAGAAAGTTGCAGACATTATGACAGTTTGACTCATAAGTACCTGTAATTAAAGTATTTTGAAGTCTGTTTATTTTACAGGGGTGTAGCTAATTAATAAACAGTGTTGTGATAGTTTCAGGTGAGCAGAGAAAGACTCAGTCATACATATGCATGTATCCTAATTAACATAGTTTAAGACCTACCTCAGCCCTCACATTCACCTTGGTTGTATATTTACAACTCTAAATAAAGCAAACAGTTTCTTCCAAACAACTGACAAAATTACCAGTAACTTGTTTCCCCATAGTACCCAGGCAACAGCACGTTTCTCCTGTTGTCCTTTCAAAACTGTCTTTCTGCCATTGGTTGATTGGATTCACAATCTCTGCAAGGTTCACACCTTTCATTCACTTATCAGACCCCTTAAGTCTCTTCTATAAAACTGAGATAAAATTTGCCTACAGTGGATCTTAAGCGTTACAGTTGATAAGTCTCATTGAATGCAAACATCCATAGTAAAACCTCCCTTTCGGATGCCACTGACTTGTTGAAGAGAGCAGTTCTGCGGAAGGTCCCATGTTATTTTGTTTATTTATTTATTTGGCTACACCACAGAACATGCGGGATCTTAGTTCCCCAAGCAAGGATTAAGCCGATACCCCTTGCATTGGAAGCGCCGTCTTAACCACTGGAGCACCAGGAAAGTCTCTGTCCTGCCTGCTGAATGTGTTGTTTGCTTCCTTGTGGCATCATTTTGTTTCTCCATAGCTTATATTCCCTGTAAACTGCAGGGTGCTCCAAAGTCTTAGTTAGATTTAGCTTCAACTTCTTTTGGGAGCAAAGAACCAAAAAACATTCCATGGGAGGTGCCGTGCACTTCGCGTGGCAGCATGCCCGGGAGCTGGTGTCTCATTGCCCCCGTTACTCATCAGTCCTGTCCGCAGTCACAGTCTGGGAATGGGTGAACGGGTGCTGGGCAGGGGGTGGGTGTGGGGCGTATCATGATGACCCTCACCAACCCCTCAGCCTTTTGGGACCTTTGCCTGAATCAGTCATTTATTTCATTAGAGTTTGCAAAAATAACAATGTGTGATTCTGTCTAATTTACTAGGAGGGATTCTTTTGTGAAAAATAACTTTACCTCATAACCAGAGGGCCAGTTTGGTTACCACATGTACTGTTCACGGTCGTGTTTGAAGTGGTTTTGTGTTGTGAAATGACCAGTGCAAACAGACTAATGGAAATGTGTCAGGGCAGACAGTACATGGGCTTCCTTTTCCTGTTTTGTGCTCATGACGTGAGTACTAGTGAGCATTACCTGAGGTAGGTTTAGAAGACAGAGATGAAGCAGTGAGTTTCCAGCGGGCCACCTAAAACTCAGAGCAGGGATCGCTGTGCCTCACATTTTATGGGATCTTAGTTCTCCAACAAGGGATTGAATCCGTACCCTTAGAGGTGAAAGCTTGGTGTCCTGACCACTGGGCCACCAGGGTATCCCCAGGGGAAAGGGCTTTCCAGAGTGGGAGCTGCTTGCAGAAGTATTGAGCTCTTCTATGAGGGGTAGGTGAGCTCCAAGTACATTCACTCATTAGAGGTGTCATGGGAGAATACTGTTTCTTGCCCAAAGGACATCTTTGGCTGTTTGGAGCCTACGTACCTTTAAAGTTTCTGACTCTTTCCAGATACCAGGGGAAGATGATGTGGAAATGGGAATCTCTCATGGAGGTATTTGGAGGGAGATTCTCAAAGCCATTTACACTTTGGTAGCATCTGTGGTCTAGAAGCTGGGAATCTTAACTGCTGAGGAATGAGAGGAGGGTGACCAGAGCAGGGCCCCCTGGGCCCTCCTATATGTTTTAATGTTATCTTATCTTCCTATTAAAATATCACATAAACAGATCATCATGAACAGTTCAATAAATCTTCAAAAAGTGAATGCACCCATGTAACCGGCACCCAGAGCAGAGAGGACTGTATCTTGCAACTTACGGAATCTTAGTTCCCTGACCAAGGATTGAACCTGCGCCCTCAGCAGTGAAAGCATGGAGTCCTAACCACTGGACTGCCAGGACACTCCTCAGGGAAGGGCCTTCTAGAGTGGGAGCTGAAGGATTTCTAGTCCTCCCAACCCCCTCGAGCCCCCTCCTCTCTCCCCTCTCAAAGATAACCATTCTAAGCTGACTTCTAATTGGATATAAACGTACTCTTCTGTATCTGACTTCTGCCACTCAGCACTCTCTCTGAGATTCATCCGTGATCTTGTGTGAAATAACCCCAAAGAGGGCCAGTTTGGTTACCACATGTACTGTTCACGGTCGTGTTTGAAGTGGTTTTGTGTTGTGAAATGACCAGTGCAAACAGACTAATGGAAATGTGTCAGGGCAGACAGTACATGGGCTTCCTTTTCCTGTTTTGTGCTCATGACGTGAGTACTAGTGAGCATTACCTGAGGTAGGTTTAGAAGACAGAGATGAAGCAGTGAGTTTCCAGCGGGCCACCTAAAACTCAGAGCAGGGATCGCTGTGCCTCACATTTTATGGGATCTTAGTTCTCCAACAAGGGATTGAATCCGTACCCTTAGAGGTGAAAGCTTGGTGTCCTGACCACTGGGCCACCAGGGTATCCCCCAGGGAAGGGCTTTCCAGAGTGGGAGCTGCTTGCAGAAGTATTGAGCTCTTCTATGAGGGGTAGGTGAGCTCCAAGTACATTCACTCATTAGAGGTGTCATGGGAGAATACTGTTTCTTGCCCAAAGGACATCTTTGGCTGTTTGGAGCCTACGTACCTTTAAAGTTTCTGACTCTTTCCAGATACCAGGGGAAGATGATGTGGAAATGGGAATCTCTCATGGAGGTATTTGGAGGGAGATTCTCAAAGCCATTTACACTTTGGTAGCATCTGTGGTCTAGAAGCTGGGAATCTTAACTGCTGAGGAATGAGAGGAGGGTGACCAGAGCAGGGCCCCCTGGGCCCTCCTATATGTTTTAATGTTATCTTATCTTCCTATTAAAATATCACATAAACAGATCATCATGAACAGTTCAATAAATCTTCAAAAAGTGAATGCACCCATGTAACCGGCACCCAGAGCAGAGAGGACTGTATCTTGCAACTTACGGAATCTTAGTTCCCTGACCAAGGATTGAACCTGCGCCCTCAGCAGTGAAAGCATGGAGTCCTAACCACTGGACTGCCAGGACACTCCTCAGGGAAGGGCCTTCTAGAGTGGGAGCTGAAGGATTTCTAGTCCTCCCAACCCCCTCGAGCCCCCTCCTCTCTCCCCTCTCAAAGATAACCATTCTAAGCTGACTTCTAATTGGATATAAACGTACTCTTCTGTATCTGACTTCTGCCACTCAGCACTCTCTCTGAGATTCATCCGTGATCTTGTGTGGCGGAGGTCACTCATTCTCATTGCTCTGTGGTTTCCGTCTAATGAATAGACCACAGTTTAATTGTTCTTTCTACTATGAATGGACATGGGATTGCTACCAGTTTGCTTACTTATTTTTTTAAAGAAGGGATTCAAGAGCAAAGGAGTTGATAGTGATGGTCCCTTTGGCGTATTGCTTCACTAAGCTGTTAATGTAAGATTTTGGGGATATTTAGGAGTTTTTATTTGGCTGTGCTGGGTCTTGGTTGCAGCATGCAGCATCTTTAGTTGCAGCGTGTGTGTTCTAGTTCCCTGACAAGAGATTGAATTTGGGCGCTCTGCATTGGGAGCTTGGAGTCTTAGCCACTGGACCATGGGAAAATCCCTGCTGCCAGTTTTTTGACTATGACAGGTAACGCTGCTGTGACATTCTTGCACTTATCTTTTGTGAACCCTTGTCCAATATAACCTGGGTGTAGACCTGACAGTTTTAACTGCTGGCTCATATATGAGGCTTCCCTAGTAGCTCGGCTGGTAAAGAATCTGCCTGCAATGAAGGAGACCCCAGTTTGATTCCTGGGTCAGAAATACCCTGGAGAAGGGATAGGCTACCCACTCCTGTATTCTTGGGCTTCCCTGGTGGCTCAGATGATAAAGAATCTGCCTGCAGTGGAGGAGGGCTGGGTTCCATCCCTGGGTTGGGAAGATTCCCTAGAGAAGGGAAAGGCTACCTACTCCAGTATTCTTGCCTGGAGAATTCCATGACTTATCCACGGGGTCTCAGAGAGTTGGACACGACTGAGTGACTTGACTGTCACTTTTAGTGCAGTATATGTTCATCTTTAGCAGATGTTGCCAGTTTTCTGAAGTTGTCTTACCTATTTACACACTCTCCAGAGGTGTGTGAGAGTTCTGTTAGTTGACAACACTTGGCATTTTCCATCTTTTTAATCACAGCCACTCTCAGAGATGAGGAGTGGTATCCCATAATGGGGTTTTTAGTTTTTTTTTTTTTTTTTTTTGAACCTTTGTTTTTTTCATCTTGGCCTTTTTTATTGGTTTTTATTTATTTATTTTCATCCATCTGTATTCTTTGGCTTGTGTGGGCTTCCCATTGCAGTGGCCTCTCTCGCTGCAGAGCACCAGCTCTGGGTACATGCGCTCCAGAGCGCTGGCTCATAATTGAACACACCAGTCCAGCTTCTCTGCGGCACATGAGATCTTTCTGGGCCAGGGATCAAACCGGTGCCCCTTGCACTGCAAGGTGGACTCTTTACCCACGGGAGCACCAGGAAAGCCCCCATAGTGGTTTTAATTTGCAGTTTCCGGATGACTGATGAAGCTGAGCACCTCTTTGTGGGTTTATTGTCATTTGGACATCCTCTTTTATGGAACATCTGCTCAAGTCCTTTGTCCATTAAATGAAATAGGGTTGTCTGCTTTTTTCATCTTATTTTGCAAGAGTTCTTTCTTGTTGTTGTTTTTAATATTTGTTATTTATTTATTTGGGTGCGCTGGGTCATAGCTGTGGCATGCAGCTCTTAGTTGCAGCATGTGGGATGTAGTTCCCAGACCAGGGATTGAACCCGGGCAGCCTGCTTGGGAGTGCAGAGTCTTAGCCACTGGGCCACCACAGAAGCCCTGAGTTCCTTGTTTAATACGTGGAGCCTTTTCAAGTCTCTGGCTTCCCTCGTGTCGTTTCTGTAAGAGCCCCAGGGTACCATCGAGAACAGCCTGGCTGAGAACTCACTGGGGCTTCACACTTTGGCTTGGGAAGATTCCTAGAGAAGGAAAGGCTACCTAGTATTCTTGCCTGGAGAATTCCATGACTTATCCACGGGGTCTCAGAGAGTTGGACACGACTGAGTGACTTGACTGTCACTTTTAGTGCAGTATATGTTCATCTTTAGCAGATGTTGCCAGTTTTCTGAAGTTGTCTTACCTATTTACACACTCTCCAGAGGTGTGTGAGAGTTCTGTTAGTTGACAACACTTGGCATTTTCCATCTTTTTAATCACAGCCACTCTCAGAGATGAGGAGTGGTATCCCATAATGGGGTTTTTAGTTTTTTTTTTTTTTGAACCTTTGTTTTTTTCATCTTGGCCTTTTTTATTGGTTTTTATTTATTTATTTTCATCCATCTGTATTCTTTGGCTTGTGTGGGCTTCCCATTGCAGTGGCCTCTCTCGCTGCAGAGCACCAGCTCTGGGTACATGCGCTCCAGAGCGCTGGCTCATAATTGAACACACCAGTCCAGCTTCTCTGCGGCACATGAGATCTTTCTGGGCCAGGGATCAAACCGGTGCCCCTTGCACTGCAAGGTGGACTCTTTACCCACGGGAGCACCAGGAAAGCACCCCTAGTGGTTTTAATTTGCAGTTTCCGGATGACTGATGAAGCTGAGCACCTCTTTGTGGGTTTATTGTCATTTGGACATCCTCTTTTATGGAACATCTGCTCAAGTCCTTTGTCCATTAAATGAAATAGGGTTGTCTGCTTTTTTCATCTTATTTTGCAAGAGTTCTTTCTTGTTGTTGTTTTTAATATTTGTTATTTATTTATTTGGGTGCGCTGGGTCATAGCTGTGGCATGCAGCTCTTAGTTGCAGCATGTGGGATGTAGTTCCCAGACCAGGGATTGAACCCGGGCAGCCTGCTTGGGAGTGCAGAGTCTTAGCCACTGGGCCACCACAGAAGCCCTGAGTTCCTTGTTTAATACGTGGAGCCTTTTCAAGTCTCTGGCTTCCCTCGTGTCGTTTCTGTAAGAGCCCCAGGGTACCATCGAGAACAGCCTGGCTGAGAACTCACTGGGGCTTCACACTTTGGCTTCTCTGTTTAACCAGATGATGTATATAGGCGAACGTCACCCTTTGTGTGTGTGTGTGTGTGTGTGTGTGTGTGTGTGTGGCTGGTCATGGTGCCCAAAGGCACATCTTCTGATGATACTAGTGATGCTGAAGACGCTGCCGCACTCGGCTGCCAGCGCCCCATAGCACTTTCCACGGATTCTAAGTACTTGACACATCAACTCATTTAACTGGTTTAACAAACCTATGTAGAGGGTATTGGTACTAGGTTACCCATTTTACAAGTGAGGGAACTGAGGCTCTGGGAGCTTAAGTAAAAGTCTCATAGGTAAACCACCTTCAGAGTCTGTACTCCTAAGTCGTGTGTGATCAGCTGCGGCTTTGGATGGCATCTGTCCTCTCTTTTTCCTGCCCTTCTTGTCCTCTAATTTTGAAAGACTTCTTAATAAGCACTCACTGTATCTTAATGTCCAGCATGATGGGAGGGTTCAGCCCCAGTAAGTGCTATGGCACGCGCTGTCATAGGCCCTGTGCTAAATGTTTCTGGTACATAAATCATATGCTCCTTCCTGTAACCCTGGGGGCCAAGCACTCTTTATCAGCCCTGTTTTACAGGTGAGAAAACCAAAGGCTGGAGAGGTTTAGTGACACATCAAGATCACACAGCTCCTGCTGGTAAAGCCAGGCTTCACACTCTGGCCTGTCTGCCTCCTGACCAAAATCACAACTTCACTCGAGCCGCAGCCTGTGACTCAGTGGCTGCGTTTGGCCTGCACAATGTGGGTGTTTCCTTGTTTGTGACTTGGTTTGCTTTGGTAATTTAGCTGCTTTTGAAATGTGGGCCCAAGTTGCTGCATAGTAATTTTTATTGTGAGTGGGGAGATGTGAAATGCCTGGGCTTCACAGGGACCATGCAAGGAACCGGGCTTTATCACTTAGCCACTGGGCCACCACAGAAGCCCTGAGTTCCTTGTTTAATACGTGGAGCCTTTTCAAGTCTCTGGCTTCCCTCGTGTCGTTTCTGTAAGAGCCCCAGGGTACCATCGAGAACAGCCTGGCTGAGAACTCACTGGGGCTTCACACTTTGGCTTCTCTGTTTAACCAGATGATGTATATAGGCGAACGTCACCCTTTGTGTGTGTGTGTGTGTGTGTGTGTGTGTGTGTGTGGCTGGTCATGGTGCCCAAAGGCACATCTTCTGATGATACTAGTGATGCTGAAGACGCTGCCGCACTCGGCTGCCAGCGCCCCATAGCACTTTCCACGGATTCTAAGTACTTGACACATCAACTCATTTAACTGGTTTAACAAACCTATGTAGAGGGTATTGGTACTAGGTTACCCATTTTACAAGTGAGGGAACTGAGGCTCTGGGAGCTTAAGTAAAAGTCTCATAGGTAAACCACCTTCAGAGTCTGTACTCCTAAGTCGTGTGTGATCAGCTGCGGCTTTGGATGGCATCTGTCCTCTCTTTTTCCTGCCCTTCTTGTCCTCTAATTTTGAAAGACTTCTTAATAAGCACTCACTGTATCTTAATGTCCAGCATGATGGGAGGGTTCAGCCCCAGTAAGTGCTATGGCACGCGCTGTCATAGGCCCTGTGCTAAATGTTTCTGGTACATAAATCATATGCTCCTTCCTGTAACCCTGGGGGCCAAGCACTCTTTATCAGCCCTGTTTTACAGGTGAGAAAACCAAAGGCTGGAGAGGTTTAGTGACACATCAAGATCACACAGCTCCTGCTGGTAAAGCCAGGCTTCACACTCTGGCCTGTCTGCCTCCTGACCAAAATCACAACTTCACTCGAGCCGCAGCCTGTGACTCAGTGGCTGCGTTTGGCCTGCACAATGTGGGTGTTTCCTTGTTTGTGACTTGGTTTGCTTTGGTAATTTAGCTGCTTTTGAAATGTGGGCCCAAGTTGCTGCATAGTAATTTTTATTGTGAGTTGGAGTGAGCAGCACTGCCCCTGAAACCTGTTGCCTGGGCTTCACAGGGACCATGCAAGGAACTTCTCATAGCCGTCGAGATTCGACTGATCCGACCTGCGAGGTCTCTGCATGTTTTAGAGGTGGACAGTGAATCTGGAATGGACGACTGAGCTTTCCAAATCAGGGTGGGGACTTCGGGCTTTATCTTGCAAGTAGTCGGGAGCCGGTGAAGGTTTTTCACAGCACTCGGGGAAGTACCATAAGCTTGTGGGAGGAGGAGAAGGAGGGGGAGCATGAGTTTCATCTGGGACGTGTTGGGTTTCAGTGGTTGCCATCTGGTAAGCAGCTATATGAGCCTGGACTCAGGAGAGTTGCAGGTTAGTGTCAGAGATCGGAGAGCTGTCGATAATTAGGCAAGGGCTAGAGGAGTGACTATGACTAGGACCCTGCAGAGGGAGAGAAGGTGGATGAACAGTAAGTGGAGTGGTCAGCCTCCGCAGGTTACAGATGAGCAGATGGGACCAGAGGAGAGTCATGTGCCCAAGGCCTCAGCAGTGAGTGTCATTCGTCCATTCCTTCAGCAGGTGTTTATTGAATGCCCACTCTGGGCTGGGAACTATTCTAAATACTGGGAGGCAGCAGTGAGCAAAATACTCATGGAGCTTACATCACAGTGGGTGGGTTCAGAAAACCATGAAGTAAATATCCGACACTGGTAAATGCTGTGGGTAAAGATAAAGCAGGATGAGGAGACTAAGGGATACTGGTCCGTTGTTGCTATTCTACATGGAGTGGTTCAGAGAAGGTCTTACTGGTAAGGTGACACTTGAGCTGAAACTTTAAAGAAGTAACAGAATGAGCCAGCAGATGTCAAAGGGAAAAGTGTTCCAGAAAGAGGGAACAGAAAGTGCAAAGACCCTGGGGCAGGAGTATGCGTAGCATGTTGGAGGAAGAACAAAGAGACGGGTGTGGCCAAAGCCAGCTGAGCAAGGAGAGGAGTGCTAGAGGACCAGAGTGCAAGTGATGTGGGTCGGGGGCAGGGGAGAGAGGAAGTGGGGCCACCAGGGCGTTGTAAAGACCATTCCTCTTAAGAGGAGCCAATTGCAATGGGGCATAGTAATTTTTATTGTGAGTTGGAGTGAGCAGCACTGCCCCTGAAACCTGTTGCCTGGGCTTCACAGGGACCATGCAAGGAACTTCTCATAGCCGTCGAGATTCGACTGATCCGACCTGCGAGGTCTCTGCATGTTTTAGAGGTGGACAGTGAATCTGGAATGGACGACTGAGCTTTCCAAATCAGGGTGGGGACTTCGGGCTTTATCTTGCAAGTAGTCGGGAGCCGGTGAAGGTTTTTCACAGCACTCGGGGAAGTACCATAAGCTTGTGGGAGGAGGAGAAGGAGGGGGAGCATGAGTTTCATCTGGGACGTGTTGGGTTTCAGTGGTTGCCATCTGGTAAGCAGCTATATGAGCCTGGACTCAGGAGAGTTGCAGGTTAGTGTCAGAGATCGGAGAGCTGTCGATAATTAGGCAAGGGCTAGAGGAGTGACTATGACTAGGACCCTGCAGAGGGAGAGAAGGTGGATGAACAGTAAGTGGAGTGGTCAGCCTCCGCAGGTTACAGATGAGCAGATGGGACCAGAGGAGAGTCATGTGCCCAAGGCCTCAGCAGTGAGTGTCATTCGTCCATTCCTTCAGCAGGTGTTTATTGAATGCCCACTCTGGGCTGGGAACTATTCTAAATACTGGGAGGCAGCAGTGAGCAAAATACTCATGGAGCTTACATCACAGTGGGTGGGTTCAGAAAACCATGAAGTAAATATCCGACACTGGTAAATGCTGTGGGTAAAGATAAAGCAGGATGAGGAGACTAAGGGATACTGGTCCGTTGTTGCTATTCTACATGGAGTGGTTCAGAGAAGGTCTTACTGGTAAGGTGACACTTGAGCTGAAACTTTAAAGAAGTAACAGAATGAGCCAGCAGATGTCAAAGGGAAAAGTGTTCCAGAAAGAGGGAACAGAAAGTGCAAAGACCCTGGGGCAGGAGTATGCGTAGCATGTTGGAGGAAGAACAAAGAGACGGGTGTGGCCAAAGCCAGCTGAGCAAGGAGAGGAGTGCTAGAGGACCAGAGTGCAAGTGATGTGGGTCGGGGGCAGGGGAGAGAGGAAGTGGGGCCACCAGGGCGTTGTAAAGACCATTCCTCTTAAGAGGAGAACCCTTGGAGGTGATATGATCTGAGTTACATTTAACAAGGTCACTCTGGCTCCTCTGTTTAGAACAGGCCATAGGAGCTGAGGCAGAAGCAGGGAGACCAGTTAGTTGCAGCCAGGAGGTTGTTGCCATGATCCAGGGGAGGATGATAGTGGCCAGGGTCAGCATGCTGCCAGAAGAGGGACTGAGAAGTGCCTGGGCTCTGCACATTTTTTTAGAACTCTTTATTTACTTGGCTGTGCAAAGTCTCAGTTGCAGCATTCTGGATCTTTAGCTAGGGCGTGTGGGATCTAGTTCCCTGATCAGAGATCAAACCTGGGTTCCAGCATCTTAGCCACTGGGCCACCAGGGAAGTCCCTGGATATATATTAATGGTAGAGGCAACAGTGTTTGCTGATGGATTAACTGAAGAATATGAGAAGAAAAGAAGGAATTGAGAATGACTCTTAAGATTTTGACCCAAGCAGTGGGAAGGAGGGAGTTGCCATTAGGTCGCATGTGTGGTGGGCAGATTTGAGGAGTTCCGTGTGAACAGTGAGGTTAGAGCTGCCAAGTGGCTCAGTGGTAAAGAGCCCGCCTGCCAGTGCAGGAGACATGAGAGATTCGGGTTTGATCTCTGGGTCAGAAAGATCTCCTGGAGAGAAACCCCTCCAGTATTCTTGCCTGGAAAATTCCATGGACAGAGGAGCCGGGCGTGCTACAGCCCAGGGGGCCACAAATTAGGATGCAACTAAGCACGTGCCTCCCTCCGCACACCCTGCCATTGACCTAGAGGGTTCAAGTGGACAATACCAGCTGCACCAAGGCCCCTGGCAGCCCCTTCCCCGCTTTCAGACTCTGCACCCTTCTGCACCCTCTCTGGGCCCATCTCGGACTCTCCCATCCCTGGCAGTGGGCCTAGGCCACTGGCAGCCTCCCACATGGAGACCTGACCCCGGCCCGCTGCCCCCAGGTCGTGCACAGGGACCTCAAGCCCAGCAACATCCTGTACGTGGACGAGTCTGGGAACCCCGAGTGCCTGCGCATCTGCGACTTCGGTTTTGCCAAGCAGCTGCGGGCTGAGAATGGGCTCCTCATGACGCCTTGCTACACCGCCAACTTTGTGGCCCCGGAAGTACGTGACCCGACCTCCTCCACTGCATGAACGAGGGGCCTGGCTTGGGTCCTGTGTCCCCTTCCGGAGGCCTCACGTTGTCCAGAGCTCCGGTCTGTGTGGCCTTGGCCCAGGTCCCAAGGGAGGATCAGCCCGTGCCTGGGACCCTTGTCCTGCACTGTGGGGAGTAGCAGGCAGGCACATGGGGCCACTTGCCGCTGCCCCTTAGATGGACCACCTCCCCTGCCTTCCTTCCTGGCAGGTACTGAAGCGCCAGGGCTATGACGAGGGCTGCGACATCTGGAGCCTGGGCATTCTGCTGTACACCATGCTGGCGGGGTGAGTGCCCCTGGCCTGCACCCCTCTGCCTCGCCCCTAACTCCAGCCCTAGTGTACAGGCCGGGGCGGGCTTGTCTGATGGAAGAGGCTCAGGCCTGCCTTAGGAAGGACTGGAGACAGGGATGTGGTCCTGCCTTTGCGAGCCCCACCTTGAGGAGAAACAGCCACCCAGGGGAATACTCTGAAAGGAGAAGCACAGGCCCCCCACCCCTCAGGATGGAGGCCAGAGGCTATACCCGCACCCCTTGACTTTTCTCCAGATACACTCCATTTGCCAATGGACCCAGTGACACACCAGAGGAAATCCTGACCCGGATTGGCAGTGGCAAGTTCACCCTCAGTGGGGGGAACTGGAACACAGTTTCAGACACAGCCAAGGTGAGTCTGTAAGGCCTGGACCCTGCTCACTGAGGGCTGGGGAGGCAGGGTCCCACCCAAGGGCTTTTCAGCATTTCGTGGACAGGTGACCTACAGCCTCATTTCTCCAAGCGGAATGTCCCACAAACCTCTGTTGCCATATTTCTGCAAGTGGAAGAGTCCCAGGCAGACTGTCCTGCAGCCCCGCACCCCCCACCTCCATTTGTATATTGTTTGGACGACTTGATGATTATTCCCTGGCCCTTCCTGTGTTCTGGGCCCTGAAGGGGTACGGAGGGCTGCGGCGTCACCACCCCTGCCTTGTGGGGACTTAGTGTGAGGGAGAGACAGGCTTGAACATGAGGAACAGAGATGCCAGGTTCAGAGCAGCAGGCTCTCCTGGTCAGGGTACAGGCAGTGGAGGCACGAGCAGAGCTGCGGGCAGACAGGCCTTCTCAGAGGAGGGAACGTCAGCGCTTTCACTACTAGCAGTGGGCTCCAGTCATGGGAACCTCTGTGTCAGACACTGAGTTGAGCCTGAGTGACCAGTCCCCCCTCACGTTTACCTTATGAGTAAGATGCTTTTGTCATCCTGTTTCTCAGAGGGGAAACTGAGGCTCGGAGAGTCAAAGTAACTTGCCCAGGATATGCAGTTGATGAGCTGAAGAGTCAGGTTGTGATCCTGCCCAATGCCAGCCTTAGGTTCTTCCCACCTTCCTGCATGGCTTAGAAGGTGACACAGAGAGGAAAGGGCCTTCCAGGAAGAAATCCCCAAGAAAGGCGTGTGCCCCTCCAGAGGGCCTGGAGAGTGGATTGCCGGGGCTACTGCCAGGGTCCGGGTGGGAGATGGTGGGAGATGGCTGCCTCAGCCGCTCCCCATCAGCTCTGCTCCTCTGCTAGCCTCTCCCACCAACGCCCTTGCCTGCTGTTCCCCAGGACCTGGTGTCCAAGATGTTGCATGTGGACCCCAACCAGCGCCTCACAGCCAAGCAGGTCCTGCAGCACCCGTGGATCACGCAGAAGGACAAGCTTCCCCAGAGCCAGCTGTCCCACCAGGACCTGCAGCTTGTGAAGGTACCGCCACCCCAGGCTGCCGAGCCATGGGGGCCCACGCCAGGGTTCCATGGACAAGGACTCGGGGTGGCCGAGCCAGGAGATGCCACGTGCATCTCTCCCCAGGGAGCCCCAGTCTGACATGCAAGGGTGTCAACAGTGCTCTTGTGGTCTCCCGTCTTTGCGGGGGCACAGCCCTTGCCTCTGAAGCCTCCAGTGTGTGGAGGAGGCAGGACTGATGCCCATGAGGAGCCACCAAGGCAGAAAGACTGGCCCTGGCACCTCCATTTGTATATTGTTTGGACGACTTGATGATTATTCCCTGGCCCTTCCTGTGTTCTGGGCCCTGAAGGGCACGGAGGGCTGCGCGTCACCACCCCTGCCTTGTGGGGACTTAGTGTGCAGGGAGAGACAGGCTTGAACATGAGGAACAGAGATGCCAGGTTCAGAGCAGCAGGCTCTCCTGGTCAGGGTACAGGCAGTGGAGGCACGAGCAGAGCTGCGGGCAGACAGGCCTTCTCAGAGGAGGGAACGTCAGCGCTTTCACTACTAGCAGTGGGCTCCAGTCATGGGAACCTCTGTGTCAGACACTGAGTTGAGCCTGAGTGACCAGTCCCCCCTCACGTTTACCTTATGAGTAAGATGCTTTTGTCATCCTGTTTCTCAGAGGGGAAACTGAGGCTCGGAGAGTCAAAGTAACTTGCCCAGGATATGCAGTTGATGAGCTGAAGAGTCAGGTTGTGATCCTGCCCAATGCCAGCCTTAGGTTCTTCCCACCTTCCTGCATGGCTTAGAAGGTGACACAGAGAGGAAAGGGCCTTCCAGGAAGAAATCCCCAAGAAAGGCGTGTGCCCCTCCAGAGGGCCTGGAGAGTGGATTGCCGGGGCTACTGCCAGGGTCCGGGTGGGAGATGGTGGGAGATGGCTGCCTCAGCCGCTCCCCATCAGCTCTGCTCCTCTGCTAGCCTCTCCCACCAACGCCCTTGCCTGCTGTTCCCCAGGACCTGGTGTCCAAGATGTTGCATGTGGACCCCAACCAGCGCCTCACAGCCAAGCAGGTCCTGCAGCACCCGTGGATCACGCAGAAGGACAAGCTTCCCCAGAGCCAGCTGTCCCACCAGGACCTGCAGCTTGTGAAGGTACCGCCACCCCAGGCTGCCGAGCCATGGGGGCCCACGCCAGGGTTCCATGGACAAGGACTCGGGGTGGCCGAGCCAGGAGATGCCACGTGCATCTCTCCCCAGGGAGCCCCAGTCTGACATGCAAGGGTGTCAACAGTGCTCTTGTGGTCTCCCGTCTTTGCGGGGGCACAGCCCTTGCCTCTGAAGCCTCCAGTGTGTGGAGGAGGCAGGACTGATGCCCATGAGGAGCCACCAAGGCAGAATTAATGGGACAGGTGGACTGCGGAGCACTGGGACCTCCTACCCTGGAGAACTGACCTCCCCCTTCTCTCCCAGGGAGCCATGGCAGCTACATACTTTGCGCTTAACAGCTCCAAGCCCACCCCTCAGCTGAAGCCCATCGAGTCGTCCATCCTGGCCCAGCGGCGGGTGAGGAAGCTGCCATCCACCACCCTGTGAGGAGCCGGAGCATCCAGGCCGCGGGGCGGTGCTGGCTGGATGGAGGCGGTGTGCCTCCCAGAGGGAACAGCCTGAGTCCCAGGGCAGAGGGAGCAGAGCCCCGAGGGCTCAGGAAGTGGCCAGCCCAGATCACCCCAGGGAGGGTGTGAGAAGTGCCTTCTCCTTTTCCAGGACGGACTCTTCTCGGCTCAGGCTCTGCTGGCTGAAATCGATTCACTGTACAAACTCTTACCTATTTTTAAGGACAAAATGGCATCAACCATCATGGATTTTTACAAGACCTATTTGCCTTTCTGGGAGCAGAAGTAGCCAGTGCAGCCCCAGGAGGGCTCTGAGGCACACTAGGGCACTCTGTGGCTGAGACGCCTTAGAGCAGCTTTAGGCCCCCGGGGGGCCCCCAGGAGTAGCTCATACTCACCTCCGAGGCTGTCCAGCGTCACCTCCCAGAGCCCTTGACTGTTTAGCAGAACTTGCTCTATCCCCATCGGCTCCTTTTCTGTTCTGTTCTGCTGAGGGGTCTGGAACCACTTTCTGCTAGAGGAGAGGAGCAAGGCCCCATGGCTCCCGGCTCCAGGCACCAGCACCCACCGCTGGGTCTCCTGCAATCAGGTTGCGCGGCTCCCTAAGGAGCATCGAGAAAGCACTTTCTGGCTGACTCCTGTTCAAGTCAACGAGAGGCCTGTGGGGTGGGCCAAGAGGGGCAGGAGCTTTTTTCATTTCTTCCTCAGCTGATAACTCAGGGTTCATCTGTCCATGGCCTTTCTAATAAACTACAGCTGAATTGAAGCACGCTCAGCTCCACTTGTTATCCCTGGATTCCCCCTCCCTCTGCTGTTGGGTGTTGAGGACTTTGTGGCAGTGGCAAGTAGTGGGCCAAAGCCAGTTGGCCCACTGCTCAGTTGGGAGCATGTGGGAATCCCTCTGTCTCTCCCCATTTCTGCCAGGGATCGCGTTGTGGTTGGCAAGAGTAATGGGATTCTTAGCCACTTGTGACCTACGGCCAGGCACTGTGCCTGAGCCTTACATGTATTTCTCATTCAGTCTTTTTTACAATTTATTTTATTTTTGGCTGTGCTGAGTCTCCATTGCTGCGTGCGGGTTTTCTCTACTTGCAGCAAGTGGGGAGGGGTCTGTTCTTCGTTGCGGTGCACAAGCTTCTCATTGCAGTGGCTTCTCTTGTTGCGGAGCACAGGTTCTAGGTGTGTGAGCTATAGTAGTTATGGTTCGTGAGCTCAGTATTATGACTCTCGAGCTCTAGAGCGTGGGCTCAGTAGTTGTGGCACACAGGCTTAGTTGCTCTGAGGCATGTGGAATCTTTCCAGACTGAGGGTCGAACCTGTGACCCCCTGCATCGGCAGACAGATTCAACCTCTGGACCTCCAGGGAAGTCCTTCTCACTTAAACTCAACACCTGTATGAGGAAGATGCTTGTATGTTATTATCCCTGATTAATAGATGGGGAAACTGAGGCTTGGCATCAGGGGAAGTGACATTTCCTCACACAATGCATTTTTTCTGAGTACCTCTTCTGGCCCTATTCCAGATGCTTGTGAACCAAGCAGAAAATAAGGTCACTGTTTTCCTGATTCTTACTTCCTAGTGGGGAAACAGACCATTAAACAAAGGTCACCTACTGGTGAGACATGCAGAGTTAAATTGGGGTGAGAAATGAAAGGATCAGGGAAAGCCTCTCAGGGGAGGTGACCTAGAAGCTGAGAGCTGAACGATGAGAAGGGCCCAGCCAGGGAACGGAGCCAGAGGGCAGAGTCAGAAGAAAGGCCCCAAGGAGGAAGCAGGGCGTGCTCAGGGGCTGGAGAGAAGCCCACGAGCCTGTGGTGTCAGGGCCACAGATTGGCCGAGATGAGGTCTCAGAAGAAACCCAGCCTGAGGTGAGGGCTGATTCCCCCTCCCTCTGCTGTTGGGTGTTGAGGACTTTGTGGCAGTGGCAAGTAGTGGGCCAAAGCCAGTTGGCCCACTGCTCAGTTGGGAGCATGTGGGAATCCCTCTGTCTCTCCCCATTTCTGCCAGGGATCGCGTTGTGGTTGGCAAGAGTAATGGGATTCTTAGCCACTTGTGACCTACGGCCAGGCACTGTGCCTGAGCCTTACATGTATTTCTCATTCAGTCTTTTTTACAATTTATTTTATTTTTGGCTGTGCTGAGTCTCCATTGCTGCGTGCGGGTTTTCTCTACTTGCAGCAAGTGGGGAGGGGTCTGTTCTTCGTTGCGGTGCACAAGCTTCTCATTGCAGTGGCTTCTCTTGTTGCGGAGCACAGGTTCTAGGTGTGTGAGCTATAGTAGTTATGGTTCGTGAGCTCAGTATTATGACTCTCGAGCTCTAGGCGTGGGCTCAGTAGTTGTGGCACACAGGCTTAGTTGCTCTGAGGCATGTGGAATCTTTCCAGACTGAGGGTCGAACCTGTGACCCCCTGCATCGGCAGACAGATTCAACCTCTGGACCTCCAGGGAAGTCCTTCTCACTTAAACTCAACACCTGTATGAGGAAGATGCTTGTATGTTATTATCCCTGATTAATAGATGGGAAACTGAGGCTTGGCATCAGGGGAAGTGACATTTCCTCACACAATGCATTTTTTCTGAGTACCTCTTCTGGCCCTATTCCAGATGCTTGTGAACCAAGCAGAAAATAAGGTCACTGTTTTCCTGATTCTTACTTCCTAGTGGGGAAACAGACCATTAAACAAAGGTCACCTACTGGTGAGACATGCAGAGTTAAATTGGGGTGAGAAATGAAAGGATCAGGGAAAGCCTCTCAGGGGAGGTGACCTAGAAGCTGAGAGCTGAACGATGAGAAGGGCCCAGCCAGGGAACGGAGCCAGAGGGCAGAGTCAGAAGAAAGGCCCCAAGGAGGAAGCAGGGCGTGCTCAGGGGCTGGAGAGAAGCCCACGAGCCTGTGGTGTCAGGGCCACAGATTGGCCCGAGATGAGGTCTGGAAGGAGGGCAGAGGCCAGACATGCTGGGGTTTATAGGCCTGAGTGGGGAGTGAGGATTCAATTCTAGATGAGAGGCAACTCCTAGAGGAATTTAATTAAGCAGGAAAGTGACACAATTTGATTTATATTTTAGAAAAACCACTCTGATGTGTAGAGAATTGAGGGAAAGGACAGATAGGAAGCACAGTGACTAGGTCAGTGGCCTCTGTAGCAGCTCACGCATGAGGAGGTCACCTGGACTAAGGGGGTGGGAGTGGACAGGGCGAGGGAGTAACCAGGGTCCAGACGAGCTCTGGAGGCCAAGTAGACAGCACTTGCTATCAGTTTAGGTGGAGAAGCTAAGAGAGAAAGGAGGTTCGGGGGCTTCCCTTGTGGTCAAATGGCTAAGACTCCAAGCTCCCAAGGCAGGGAGCCTGGTCAGGGAGCTAGATCCCATATACCCCAACTGGGAATTTGTCTCTGCAACTAAAGATCCCACATGCCACAACTAAGATGCAGCACAGTCATATAAATAAATATTAGAAAAGAAAAAGGTGATTAATGGATAGCTTCTAGGTTTTTGACTTCAGCGGTTGAGTCCTGAGGGAGACGTTGGGCAGTAGGTTTAAGTCATGTCTGACTCTTGTGACCCCAAGAACAGTAGCCCGCCAAGCTCCTCTGTCTGTGAGATTTCCTCGGCAAGAATATTGAAGTGGGTTGCCATTTCCTTCTCCAGGAGATATTCCCAGATCAGGGATCAAACCCATGTCTCCTGCTTTGGCAGGTGGATTCTTTACCACTGAGCCACCAGGGAAGCACTTGAGAAATCTAGGAGATGCCTTCTAAATATCCAAATAGAGAGGTCAACTAAGAGTTGTGATTAGACGTGGGAGTTCTGGAGAGAGGTCTGGATTGAAAGTCTAAATTTGGGAGCCGTTGGTTTGGAGAAAGTTTATAGAGCCAGGAGATTGGGCTTTAAAGGATGGTCCATGGACCAGCAGCATCAGCATCACCTGGAAGCTTGTTCGAAATGCAAACGTTCAGGCCCATCCCCAGACCTGCTCAGTCAGAATCTACATTCTAATGAGATCTTCATGTGATTTGTGTGCACATTAAAGTTTGAGAAGTGCTATTGTAGGGAGTGGTCATGGCAAACACCCTTTTCCAACAACACAAGAGACAGATCTACATGTGCACATCACCAAATGGTCAATACCAAAATTAGATTGATTATATTATTTGTAGCCTAAAATAGAGAAACTCTATACAGTCAGCAAAAACAAGACCTGGAGCTGACTGTGACTCAGATCATCAGCTCTAGACTTCTAGCAAAATTCAGGTTTGAATGGAAGAAAGTAGAGAAAACCACTAGGCCATTCAGGTATGACCTAAATCAAATCCCTTATGATTATACAGTGGAGGTGATGAATAGATGCAAGGGATTAGATCTAGTAGACCTGAAGAACTATGGATGGAGGTTCATAACACTGTATGGGAGGCAGTGATTAAAACCATCCCAAAGAAAAAGAAATGCAAGAAGGCAAAGTAGTTGTCTGAGGAAATCTTACAAATAGCTGAGGAAACAAGAGAAGTGAAAGTTGAGGGAGAAAGGGAAAGATACTGCCCAACTAAATGCAGAATTCCAGAGAATAGCAAGGAGAGAAAAGAAGACCTTAAATGAACAATGCAAAGAAATAGAGGAAAGCAATAGAATGGGAAAGACTAGAGATCTCTTCAAGAAAATTAGAGATATCAAGGGAATATTTCATGCAAGGATGGGCACTATAAAGGACAGAAATGGTAAGGACCTAACAGGAGCAGAAGAGATTAAGAAGTGGCAGGAATACATAGAAGAACTACATAGAAAAGGTCTTAATGACCTGATAACTACAATGGTGTGGTTACTCACCTAAAGCCAGATGTCCTGAAGTGTAAAGTCAAGTCAACCTTCGAAAGTATTACTACGAACAAAGCTAGTGGAGGTGATGGAATTCCAGCTGAGTTGGAATCCTAAAAGATGATGCTGTTAAAGTGCTGCACTCCATATGCCAGCAAACTTGGAAAATTCAGCAGTAGCCAGCAAAATTTTCATTTGGCAGGATGGCTAATGGCCAGCAGCATGAGCATCACTTGGAAGCTTGTTCGAAATGCAAACGTTCACGCCCATCCCCAGACCTGCTCAGTCAGAATCTACATTCTAATGAGATCTTCATGTGATTTGTGTGCACATTAAAGTTTGAGAAGTGCTATTGTAGGGAGTGGTCATGGCAAACACCCTTTTCCAACAACACAAGAGACAGATCTACATGTGCACATCACCAAATGGTCAATACCAAAATTAGATTGATTATATTATTTGTAGCCTAAAATAGAGAAACTCTATACAGTCAGCAAAAACAAGACCTGGAGCTGACTGTGACTCAGATCATCAGCTCTAGACTTCTAGCAAAATTCAGTCTTAAATGGAAGAAAGTAGGGAAAACCACTGGGGCATTCAGGTATGACCTAAATCAAATCCCTTATGATTATACAGTGGAGGTGATGAATAGATGCAAGGGATTAGATCTAGTAGACCTGAAGAACTATGGATGGAGGTTCATAACACTGTATGGGAGGCAGTGATTAAAACCATCCCAAAGAAAAAGAAATGCAAGAAGGCAAAGTAGTTGTCTGAGGAAATCTTACAAATAGCTGAGGAAACAAGAGAAGTGAAAGTTGAGGGAGAAAGGGAAAGATACTGCCCAACTAAATGCAGAATTCCAGAGAATAGCAAGGAGAGAAAAGAAGACCTTAAATGAACAATGCAAAGAAATAGAGGAAAGCAATAGAATGGGAAAGACTAGAGATCTCTTCAAGAAAATTAGAGATATCAAGGGAATATTTCATGCAAGGATGGGCACTATAAAGGACAGAAATGGTAAGGACCTAACAGGAGCAGAAGAGATTAAGAAGTGGCAGGAATACATAGAAGAACTACATAGAAAAGGTCTTAATGACCTGATAACTACAATGGTGTGGTTACTCACCTAAAGCCAGATGTCCTGAAGTGTAAAGTCAAGTCAACCTTCGAAAGTATTACTACGAACAAAGCTAGTGGAGGTGATGGAATTCCAGCTGAGTTGGAATCCTAAAAGATGATGCTGTTAAAGTGCTGCACTCCATATGCCAGCAAACTTGGAAAATTCAGCAGTAGCCACTGGACTGAAAAAGGTCAATTTTCATTTCAGTCCCAAAGAGGGGCAATATCAAAGAATGTTTAAACTACAGTACAATTGTGCTCATTTCACATACTAGTAAAGTTATGCTCAAAATCCTTCAAGCTAGGCATCAGTAGTATGTGAACTGAAAACTTCCAGATGTATAAGATGGATTTAGAGAAGGCAGAGGAATGAGATCAAATTGCCAGCATTCACTGGATCATAGAGAAAGCAAGGGAATTCCAGAAAAATATCTGCTTCATTGACTATGGTAATGCCCTTAACTGTGTGGATCACAACAAACCGGAAAATCTTAAGAGATGTGAATACCAGATCATCTTACCTGTCTCCTGAGAAACCGGTATGTAGGTCAAGAAGCAACAGTTAGAACTGGACATGAGAGAACACTGGTTTCAAATTGGGAAAGGAGTATGTCAAGGCTATATATTGTCAGCCTGCTTATTCAGCTTAAATGCAGAGTACATCCTGCAAAATGTCAGGCTGAATGAAGCTCAAGCAGGAATCAATATTTCTGAGAGAAATATCAACAACCTCAACTATGCAGATGATACCACTCTAATGGCAGAAAGTGAAGAGAAACTAAAGAGCCTCTTGATGAGGGTGGAAGAGGAGAGTGAAAAGTCAGGTTTAGGGTTTCCCTGGTGGTCCGGTGAGTAGAGTCTGCCTTGCAGTACAAGGGGCACTGGTTTGATCCCTGGCCCGGGAAGATCTCACATGCGGCAGAGTGGCTGGACTGGTGTGTCCAATTGCGAGCCAGCGCTCTGGAGCACATGCACCTGGGGCCCATGTTCTACAAGGAGAAAGGCCACTGTAATGGGAGGCCCACACAGGCCAAAGAATAAAGATGGATGAAAGTAAATACATTAAAACAAAAGCAATAAAAGAGGCCAAAAATTTAAAAAGTCTGGCTTAAAACTCAGCCTTCAAAACAAAGCTAGTGGAGGTGATGGAATTCCAGCTGAGTTGGAATCCTAAAAGATGATGCTGTTAAAGTGCTGCACTCCATATGCCAGCAAACTTGGAAAATTCAGCAGTAGCCACTGGACTGAAAAAGGTCAATTTTCATTTCAGTCCCAAAGAGGGGCAATATCAAAGAATGTTTAAACTACAGTACAATTGTGCTCATTTCACATACTAGTAAAGTTATGCTCAAAATCCTTCAAGCTAGGCATCAGTAGTATGTGAACTGAAAACTTCCAGATGTATAAGATGGATTTAGAGAAGGCAGAGGAATGAGATCAAATTGCCAGCATTCACTGGATCATAGAGAAAGCAAGGGAATTCCAGAAAAATATCTGCTTCATTGACTATGGTAATGCCCTTAACTGTGTGGATCACAACAAACCGGAAAATCTTAAGAGATGTGAATACCAGATCATCTTACCTGTCTCCTGAGAAACCGGTATGTAGGTCAAGAAGCAACAGTTAGAACTGGACATGAGAGAACACTGGTTTCAAATTGGGAAAGGAGTATGTCAAGGCTATATATTGTCAGCCTGCTTATTCAGCTTAAATGCAGAGTACATCCTGCAAAATGTCAGGCTGAATGAAGCTCAAGCAGGAATCAATATTTCTGAGAGAAATATCAACAACCTCAACTATGCAGATGATACCACTCTAATGGCAGAAAGTGAAGAGAAACTAAAGAGCCTCTTGATGAGGGTGGAAGAGGAGAGTGAAAAGTCAGGTTTAGGGTTTCCCTGGTGGTCCGGTGAGTAGAGTCTGCCTTGCAGTACAAGGGGCACTGGTTTGATCCCTGGCCCGGGAAGATCTCACATGCGGCAGAGTGGCTGGACTGGTGTGTCCAATTGCGAGCCAGCGCTCTGGAGCACATGCACCTGGGGCCCATGTTCTACAGTGGGAGAGGCCACTGTAATGGGAGGCCCACACAGGCCAAAGAATAAAGATGGATGAAAGTAAATACATTAAAACAAAAGCAATAAAAGAGGCCAAAAATTTAAAAAGTCTGGCTTAAAACTCAGCCTTCAAAACACGAAGATCATAGCATCCGGCCCCATCACTTCATGGCAAATAGATGGAGAAAGTAGAGGCAGCGACAAATTTTCTTTTCTTGGGCTCCAAAATCACTTTAAACAGTTACTGCAGTCATGAAATTAAAAGACACTTGCTCCTTGGAAGGAAAGCTATGACAGACCTAGACAGCATTTTAAAAAGCAGAGACATCACTTTGCTGACAAAGTTCCACATGGTCAAAGCTATGATTTTTCCAGTTGTTATGTATGGATATGAGAGCTGGACTATAAAGGAGGCTGAGTGCCAAAGAACTGATGCTTTCAAATTGTGGTGCTGGAGAAGACGCTTGAGAATCCCTTGGAGATCAAACCAGTCAATCCTAAAGGGAATCAACCCTGAATATTCATTGGAAGGACTGATGCTGAAGCTGAAGCTCCAATACTTTAGCTACCTGATGCAAAGATGTGACTCACTGGAGAAGACCCAGATGCTGGGAAAGATTGAGGGCAGGAAGAGAAGAGGGTGACAGAGGACAAGATGGTTCCACAGCATCACTGACTCAATGGACGTGCATTTGAACAAACTCCAGGAGATAGTGAAGGAAGGGAAAGCTTGGCATACTGGGGTTGCAAAGAACTGGACTCGACTTAGTGACTGAACGACTACACCTGTAGGGGCTGAGAGCAGAAAAGGGGACTGATGGAGCCCGAGCACATACCAGCGTTTAGAGGAGATGACCTAGAGGAGGGAGAGCCGGCCAAAGATGAGGCAGTAACAATGAGTTGGGGACCTGCCTGTCTAGCACAATCCAAAACTTCATGAACCAAAGTCTTTGGCTTCTGTTATTTCTCAACCTTCTCACTTCATAGATAAGAAAGCAAGAGCTCAAGAGATGAGTGAGTCCTGTTATGATAGAGACTGACAGTAGCAGTTCAACTTCTGAGCTGATCTCGGCTTGTAGTTTCTGAGCTAGCAGCCTCCCCACCAGATCAGGGAAATCTGCTCTAGAGCCCCCAAAGGCTGAGGAGCCCTTGTGAACACCCACTGACAAACAGAGCACTGAGCCCCTGACCTGGGTGTGTTCCACTTCTCTGTGCAGTGAAATCAACATTTCCTGTCCCACCCACTACCCAGGATCATCCACCGTGAACCCCATCACCCTTGCTGGCATCCTGAGGATCACCCCTGACCCCTTCTCCCACTTCCAGCATCCAATCTGCCTCCTGGTGCCATCAGTATTGTTCCCCTACATACTTTGGGGATCCATCCCCTCCTCTCCATTCTCCTTGTCTGCCTCTTTTTTTGTTGTTTTTGTAATATTTATTCATTGGGTGCATTGGGTCTTTGTTGCAGCACGTAGAATCTTCATGGTGGCTGTAGGCATCTCTCTGGTTGTGGCATATGGGCTTAGCTGCCCTGTGGTGTGTAGTATCTCAGTTCCCCAACCAGGGGCCGAACCAGCACGTACACACCCATTGGAAGGCACGTTGTCAACCACTGGGCCACCAGGTAAGTCCAAAGCCTTGTTTTTTTGTTCTTTGTCATAGCCTACTAATTCCCTTCAGTCTTTTGTGTCCCCAGCATCCTCCATTTAGAATCACAAACCTGACAGAGCATCTGCCCTGGAGTGGCCCTGCTCTGTCCACAGAGAGAACCCAGGCATTGTAGCCTGATAGTCAGTTGTCCTATGTGATCTGGTCCCTGCTGAGCCCCAGCATCAGCTCTCATAACTTGTCCCCAGAATTGCTCACAAGACCTGAACTCGTCATGCTCCTGCCACCACTAGATTCTGCCTGGCTAACTTCTACTCATCCTTTAGGAAAATTCAAATGACACCTCCAGGAAGCCAGCTCGGACATTCCACACAGGGTTTGGCAGTTCTTCTTTGGGATCCCCAGACACTATATATTATTCAGCTTTGGAACTGGCTGATGATGTGTTCTCTCCCTACCCAGTCTGTGAACTCGAAGGTATGGGCTGTGTTTCATTCGTTTGTGTATCCCAAGCACGTAGCACCAGGCAGGACACATGAGATTTGGTCCTCAGCTAATGTTTTTCGAATGAGTGAATGAGAGAGAACACAGGAACAGTGGACTTGGAGGTGCAAGGGGAAACACAGAGAACTTCATCCAAAGAGTCACAGGAGCCTGGAAAGGCCTCTAGGGAGGAGGGAAGTCAATGCTCTGGGGTACCGAGCAGTTAGTGCCTTGGGCCAGGAATCAAGAACCAGGATCATCCACCGTGAACCCCATCACCCTTGCTGGCATCCTGAGGATCACCCCTGACCCCTTCTCCCACTTCCAGCATCCAATCTGCCTCCTGGTGCCATCAGTATTGTTCCCCTACATACTTTGGGGATCCATCCCCTCCTCTCCATTCTCCTTGTCTGCCTCTTTTTTTGTTGTTTTTGTAATATTTATTCATTGGGTGCATTGGGTCTTTGTTGCAGCACGTAGAATCTTCATGGTGGCTGTAGGCATCTCTCTGGTTGTGGCATATGGGCTTAGCTGCCCTGTGGTGTGTAGTATCTCAGTTCCCCAACCAGGGGCCGAACCAGCACGTACACACCCATTGGAAGGCACGTTGTCAACCACTGGGCCACCAGGTAAGTCCAAAGCCTTGTTTTTTTGTTCTTTGTCATAGCCTACTAATTCCCTTCAGTCTTTTGTGTCCCCAGCATCCTCCATTTAGAATCACAAACCTGACAGAGCATCTGCCCTGGAGTGGCCCTGCTCTGTCCACAGAGAGAACCCAGGCATTGTAGCCTGATAGTCAGTTGTCCTATGTGATCTGGTCCCTGCTGAGCCCCAGCATCAGCTCTCATAACTTGTCCCCAGAATTGCTCACAAGACCTGAACTCGTCATGCTCCTGCCACCACTAGATTCTGCCTGGCTAACTTCTACTCATCCTTTAGGAAAATTCAAATGACACCTCCAGGAAGCCAGCTCGGACATTCCACACAGGGTTTGGCAGTTCTTCTTTGGGATCCCCAGACACTATATATTATTCAGCTTTGGAACTGGCTGATGATGTGTTCTCTCCCTACCCAGTCTGTGAACTCGAAGGTATGGGCTGTGTTTCATTCGTTTGTGTATCCCAAGCACGTAGCACCAGGCAGGACACATGAGATTTGGTCCTCAGCTAATGTTTTTCGAATGAGTGAATGAGAGAGAACACAGGAACAGTGGACTTGGAGGTGCAAGGGGAAACACAGAGAACTTCATCCAAAGAGTCACAGGAGCCTGGAAAGGCCTCTAGGGAGGAGAGGAAGTCAATGCTCTGGGGTACCGAGCAGTTAGTGCCTTGCCCCAGGCACCAGAGGGAAGATTCAAGAACCAGGAAGTGGTGTTGGGTAGAGTGGGAGTCTACAACTGCTTTCTCAGCAGCTAACCACCCCCCGCCCCAACACTCAGTCCTTTACCTCTCTGAGCCTCAGTTTCCTCCTTCCTAAGTAGGGATCACAATCGGTGCTCATGTCACAGCTTAACTGAAAGATCAAGTGAGCAGGTGAATTTGCGCATCTTTTGGAAGGTAAAAAGCGCAGCTTGTACAGCTAAGCTTGTCCTAACTTTTACAAGGTCAGCGCTTCCCCTCTGCCCCCAGGAACTCAAGGGACCCCAGAAACACAGTTCCCAGTCACCAGCACCTTAGCCAGGAGTGTCCCTCTCCGAGTGCTGACCCCCCCGGGCAAAACCCACTAATAGAAATAACCCGACCTGGGGAATCAAATGGTCAGTCCAGATGTCCCCAGTTCCAGAGCCACTCTTCCTATTAAGGCTCGAGTAGCAGGGCTTGAGCTCCCACCCTGTAGGATGCCCCTTCTGTGAAATAGCCCCGTCCATCTAGTCAACAGATGCTCACTCTGAGGAGGCGCTGCCTGCCAGGTGTTTTCCAGGCTTTATTTCATTTGACCCTCGTGTGAAGGAGATACGATTTCGTGTACGTGTGTGTGTGTGTTTGCTGTGCCACATGGCTTGCAGGATCTTAGTTCCTCAACCAGGGATCGTACCCATGTCCCCTGCAGTGAAAGCACAGAGGTCTAACCACTGGGCAACCAGGGAAGTCACAGAGATACGGTTAATTCCATTCTACACAGGAGGAAGTTGAGGCTAGGAGGTTAGATGATTTGCCCAAGGATACAGGTAAGTGGAAGAGCAGAACTCAAATTACGGTCTGTGTGGTTCTGAAACTTGGCTCTTAACAGGGTATTGTCCCACCTCTGCTTCTAAGAAACCCCAGAATCTCCTTACATGTTCCACAGAGCTGTCTGGTTGCCACTCTTCCCTCAGCCAACCACGTGGTCGTAAAGGTTCCTATAGTGTTGGGGTCTGTTCTCAATTAGAAGATGTTAGAAAGTCGCATTTACCAGCTGACAAAGGGCTGAAAACAACTTAGGGAATTTTGGGAGTTTCCTATGGACAGTCTCAGAAGGTAGTGAGTTCCTCATCACTTGGGCTAGTGCAGGTAACTAATGAGACTGGTCAAGATCTTAGAAAAGATTCCTGTTCCCAGGTGGGGACATATTTAGATGATTTTACACATCCTCTCTGAGTCAGAAACGCCCGTTCTCAATGGTTGGCACAGGCATCAAAGTCCCTAATTGTTTCTTGCATTTCACCCACTTAAATTTTGGGTTTTTCATGATTATTTCTGAGACAGGTGCCCTCAGAGAAAAGGTTGACTTCCCCTAAATATTAAGCATCCAAACATGGGGTACTCTGATTAACATATAGATTTAATCCTCAATGGCTATTCATTTAATGGCTTTGATAGTAGGCATGATCGAGTTCCTGTTTTTTACTGGGCACAGTATATACCTCAAGTCTAACTGTCAAAGTAGTCTCGTGAGGTGGGTATGATCATTTCCATCTTATAACAAGGAAATTGAACCTAAGAGAGGAAACTTGCCCACAGGTCACCAGCAAGGAGGTGGCTGAGCCAGGTTCTGAGCCCAGATCCGTTTGGCCCTGGGCTTCTTTGGTGGCTCAGTGGTAAAGAATCGGCCTGCAGTGCAGGAGATGGGGGTTCAATTCTTGGGTCAGGAAGATCCCCTGGAGGAGGGCATGGCAACCCATTCCAGTCTTCTTGCCTGGAAAATCCCACGGACAGAAGAGCGTGGCAGTACAGTCTACAGTTCGTCCCACAGTGACTCGTAACATTTCACAGTCGAAAGGGCTCAACCCAGCCTCCACCCACGGCAGGAATCTCCCACAGACGGTTATCCCATTTCTGCGAAGATACCGCCAGCGATTACGGAGACCCCACCACATCACAAGGCAGTCCCCCGCACGGCTGGAAAGTTCCTCTGCTTTGAACTGAGGTCTTCTGAGTAGCTCCCATTTCGTGAGGGGGTTCCCACTCACTCCAAGGACTCGAGGAAGAAATGACTCAGCAGTAGGAGGAAGGAAATCTAAATGACACCTCCATCCCCACCTCCAGTGAAGCAGCTGCAGCCTCAGGCAAAAGGTTAGGGCTAAGGCTGTGCTGTCAAGCGACACAGAGGTGGAAGGGAGCAGGAAGGTCCCGTGCACCATCCCCATCCTCAGGGCTGTGCGGTGGCCCTCCCACCCAACTCGTCTGTGAAGGTGGTGGGAACAGCGCTGGAGCTGCCCTCACATCCCAGCCCCAACGCCCGGGCTGCTGTTCGCCCTTGGGTGTGTCACTTCACTGCTCTGAGGTTTCCCCAACTGTCAAACTGGACTGTTGTGAGTGTTGGAGGAGAGGGTGTGTCCACAGACTCGGTTATAAACAGACATCAAACAGGACGTGGGGAGAGATCTAAAGCTGGGTTAAGCATGAGCTCCAGTCAGGGCTGTCCTGGTTTTGTTGTTTGTCATGGCCGTCCGAGCGCGGCTTGGAAAAGAATTTCCAGACATAGAACATTATAGAAGGAAGTGAGTTTAGTAAGAGCAGGGAGCAGAGATTATGAGGGGGCCGTGAGCGTGGTGGACTGACCTCCAGACAGGCCAGGGAGAGTCGATGGGATGCTGTCAGGACAGCGGACTGGCTCAAGGGAGAGCCGCTGCTTTTCGTGGATGGGCAGCCAGTTTTTACAGCCTCAAGACAAAGAAAATTTCCTGCTGGAAGGCTGGTGTTAGGTGATTGATTAGGGCGCTCTAAGGTGAGCCCTGGGGTGGGCATTTTGGCCTAATGTGGGGTCAGGAAGCCTGCTGGTGATGATCAGGGGGACTTTGGGTAACAGTTACAAAGACGCTCAGTCAGTTCCAGAGATGACCTTGTTTCTGGGCTTTACTTCTGTAGCCTCGGAGCAAGGCCTTGCGCCTGTGGCCCTGGGGTAGGACTCCACATTGTTTAACATTTTTTTCTTGAAGTATAAGCATTTCTGGGTTAGAATTCAATGTTGACCACTTGTTTGTCTGTCCTTGGGCAAGTCACTTAAACTTTCTGCTTCAATTTTCCCATCTTTAAAATGGGGATTAATAGTGTCTACTGAGTAGCTCCCACTGACCACCTCCAAGGACTCGAGGAAGAAATGACTCAGCAGTAGGAGGAAGGAAATCTAAATGACACCTCCATCCCCACCTCCAGTGAAGCAGCTGCAGCCTCAGGCAAAAGGTTAGGGCTAAGGCTGTGCTGTCAAGCGACACAGAGGTGGAAGGGAGCAGGAAGGTCCCGTGCACCATCCCCATCCTCAGGGCTGTGCGGTGGCCCTCCCACCCAACTCGTCTGTGAAGGTGGTGGGAACAGCGCTGGAGCTGCCCTCACATCCCAGCCCCAACGCCCGGGCTGCTGTTCGCCCTTGGGTGTGTCACTTCACTGCTCTGAGGTTTCCCCAACTGTCAAACTGGACTGTTGTGAGTGTTGGAGGAGAGGGTGTGTCCACAGACTCGGTTATAAACAGACATCAAACAGGACGTGGGGAGAGATCTAAAGCTGGGTTAAGCATGAGCTCCAGTCAGGGCTGTCCTGGTTTTGTTGTTTGTCATGGCCGTCCGAGCGCGGCTTGGAAAAGAATTTCCAGACATAGAACATTATAGAAGGAAGTGAGTTTAGTAAGAGCAGGGAGCAGAGATTATGAGGGGGCCGTGAGCGTGGTGGACTGACCTCCAGACAGGCCAGGGAGAGTCGATGGGATGCTGTCAGGACAGCGGACTGGCTCAAGGGAGAGCCGCTGCTTTTCGTGGATGGGCAGCCAGTTTTTACAGCCTCAAGACAAAGAAAATTTCCTGCTGGAAGGCTGGTGTTAGGTGATTGATTAGGGCGCTCTAAGGTGAGCCCTGGGGTGGGCATTTTGGCCTAATGTGGGGTCAGGAAGCCTGCTGGTGATGATCAGGGGGACTTTGGGTAACAGTTACAAAGACGCTCAGTCAGTTCCAGAGATGACCTTGTTTCTGGGCTTTACTTCTGTAGCCTCGGAGCAAGGCCTTGCGCCTGTGGCCCTGGGGTAGGACTCCACATTGTTTAACATTTTTTTCTTGAAGTATAAGCATTTCTGGGTTAGAATTCAATGTTGACCACTTGTTTGTCTGTCCTTGGGCAAGTCACTTAAACTTTCTGCTTCAATTTTCCCATCTTTAAAATGGGGATTAATAGTGTCTACTCTTTGGTGAAGGTAAAACTAAGCACTGGCTCAGAAGCACACGGCACAGGGCCTGACACCCAGGAAATGCTTAACACGTGTTGGTTGCTACTCACTCCCTCTTCCCCGAGCAGAAACTCCTTTGTCTCTGTCTCTCTCTCTCCAGAGCAGAGACATCGGTCAGCTCATCTGAACATCTTTGTCCCACGAGAAGAAGGAACCTCTCAAAAGGACCGTCTCTGTCTTTTCCTCCCCTACCTCAGAGCCTGTCTCTGAGTTATAACTCATGCGTATGATTCAATCTGAAACTTCTTTTTATAAGTAATTTCCTCTGTTTCTCTTCGCTTCTTCCGTTCCACACCCACTCCCCAGGCTGTGGGCTAAATTGAGAAATCAAGGGGCAGATGACACATGTTTAACTGGAGCCTGAGGCCTGCACCTGGGCTGGGCCTGGAGTCACTCACCCATTGCAGAATCTTCTTACCAGACAACTGGGTTGGGGCAGTCATTCTTGCTGTTATGACAGAGCGTTCCAGGTCCCAGACCCTTTGTGAGAGTGTCAGAGAGCATCTGAAGGGGACCTTTGTGTGAGCGTCAATGGAGCATTGGGCTTAAAGGTGGATAAGTGATTTAGCTGAGGTACAGACTTCTGAGATTGGAAGGAAGCCTACTGCTGGGATTGGAACTCCAAATCTCTGGCTACGAAGATGGCCACTTTTGTCTCAGTGGAGGGGCCTGAGTTCCCTCTGGTTAGCCAAGACTGGCAGGATCAACACTGCATAAGAAAGGCCTGGGGCGGGGGTGGGGATGGGCTTCCCTGCTGGTCCAGTGGGCAAAGAGTCTGCCTTGCAGTGCAAGGGTCGCCAGTCTGATCCCTGGCCTGGGAAGATCCTACGTGCCTCAGAGCAGCTGGACCGGTGTGTCCAATTAGGAGCCAGCGCTCTGGAATGCATGCACCCAGAGCTGGTGCTCTGCAACAAGAGGCCACTGCAGTGGGAGGCCCACACAGTCCGACAACGAAAGATGAATGAAAAAAGGGAAAAAAAAAACCAAACAATAAAAAGAGGCCAAAATTTAAAAAAGAAGAAGAAGAAGAAGAAAGACCCTGGGGGGACTTGCCTGGTGGTCCAGTGGCTAAGAATCCACCTTCCAATGTAGGCGATGCGGGCTGGATCCCAGCATCTCAATGCCTCACAAGGTCAGAGGCGGTTACCATTCTGAGTTTTTGTCACCCTGAATTAGTGGTGCCTGTTCTAGAACATGTATAAATGGAATCATACAGGGTTTGCTTTTTCATGTCTGACTTCCTTTGTTCAACACAATGTCTATGAAGAGTCGTCCATGCTGTTGCCTGAGTGAGGACTTCATTCCGTTTTGTCCCTGAGCAACATTCCACAGAGTGACTATGCCGCAATTTGTTGAACCTGTTCATTTATTGATGGACATTTTTTCTCATTTTGGCTCATATGGATATTCATGTAGGAACTTTGTGTGGACATATACTTTTTACTTCTCTTGGATAAATATATAGAAGTGTCATTGTTACATGCTAGGGTTAGTACACCAAACCTCAAGGGTTAGTACAGACATAAGCACAAATCTAGATTAAGAAATAATGACGTTATTAGGCACATATTCACCAACATGGGCTTCCCAGGTGGAAAAGAATCTGGCTGCCAATGCAGGACATAGATCCCCCTTTGTGAGAGTGTCAGAGAGCATCTGAAGGGGACCTTTGTGTGAGCGTCAATGGAGCATTGGGCTTAAAGGTGGATAAGTGATTTAGCTGAGGTACAGACTTCTGAGATTGGAAGGAAGCCTACTGCTGGGATTGGAACTCCAAATCTCTGGCTACGAAGATGGCCACTTTTGTCTCAGTGGAGGGGCCTGAGTTCCCTCTGGTTAGCCAAGACTGGCAGGATCAACACTGCATAAGAAAGGCCTGGGGCGGGGGTGGGGATGGGCTTCCCTGCTGGTCCAGTGGGCAAAGAGTCTGCCTTGCAGTGCAAGGGTCGCCAGTCTGATCCCTGGCCTGGGAAGATCCTACGTGCCTCAGAGCAGCTGGACCGGTGTGTCCAATTAGGAGCCAGCGCTCTGGAATGCATGCACCCAGAGCTGGTGCTCTGCAACAAGAGGCCACTGCAGTGGGAGGCCCACACAGTCCGACAACGAAAGATGAATGAAAAAAGGGAAAAAAAAAACCAAACAATAAAAAGAGGCCAAAATTTAAAAAAGAAGAAGAAGAAGAAGAAAGACCCTGGGGGGACTTGCCTGGTGGTCCAGTGGCTAAGAATCCACCTTCCAATGTAGGCGATGCGGGCTGGATCCCAGCATCTCAATGCCTCACAAGGTCAGAGGCGGTTACCATTCTGAGTTTTTGTCACCCTGAATTAGTGGTGCCTGTTCTAGAACATGTATAAATGGAATCATACAGGGTTTGCTTTTTCATGTCTGACTTCCTTTGTTCAACACAATGTCTATGAAGAGTCGTCCATGCTGTTGCCTGAGTGAGGACTTCATTCCGTTTTGTCCCTGAGCAACATTCCACAGAGTGACTATGCCGCAATTTGTTGAACCTGTTCATTTATTGATGGACATTTTTTCTCATTTTGGCTCATATGGATATTCATGTAGGAACTTTGTGTGGACATATACTTTTTACTTCTCTTGGATAAATATATAGAAGTGTCATTGTTACATGCTAGGGTTAGTACACCAAACCTCAAGGGTTAGTACAGACATAAGCACAAATCTAGATTAAGAAATAATGACGTTATTAGGCACATATTCATCAACATGGGCTTCCCAGGTGGCAAAGAATCTGGCTGCCAATGCAGGACATGTAAGAGAGAGGGGTTTGATCCCTGGGTCAGGAAGATCCCCTGGAGGAAGGCATGGCAATCCACTCCAGTATTCCTGCCTGGAAAATCCCCTGGGCCGAGGAGGCTGGCAGGCTACAGTCCATGAGGTGTCAAAGAGTCAGACATGAGTGAAGTGACTTGCACATAGAGGAGGTGTATATTTAACTAAAAAATGACTAAGCTGTTTTCTGAAGTTCATTACTACACCCTGACTAGCAATGTATGAAAGTTCCATTTGCTTCATACCCTTGCCAGCCTTTGGTATTATTAGTCTTTTTAACTTTAGTCATTCTAGTGGGCGTGAATTGGTTTCCCTTTGTGGTTTTAATTTGCATTTCTCTAATGACTATTGATACTGAACATCTTTTCATGTATTTACTGGTTATTCCTACATATTCTTTTGTCTGTTCAAAACTTTTGCCCCATTTAAAAAATTGGTGGGGCTTCCTGGTGATCCAGTCTCTAAGACTCTGTACTCCTAATGCAGGAGGCCTGGGTTCAATCCCCGGTCAGGGAACTAGATCTCACACACTGAAACAAAGAGTTCCCATGCCACAACTAACACCCAGCAGAGTCAAATAAATATTAAAAAAAAGAAAAAAAAAAAGCAAGTATGAGTACAGTATAAGATAGATTTATATTCTTCATGTTGTATGCCTAGGAAAAAGCTCCAAAATGATAGACAAGATATTAACAATGATTCTTTTTTGTGCTTTTAAAATACTTGACAAGCTTTCTAAGATGAAGATATGGATTTTAAAAAGTCATACACAGGGCTTCCCTGATGATCAGTAGGTAAAGAGTCTGCCTGGCAGTGCAAGGGGCACTGGTTCGATCCCTGGCCCAAGAAGATCCCATGTGCCGCGGAGAGGCTGGACTGGTGTGTCCAATTACGAGCCAGAGCTCCAGAGTGCATGTGCCCTGAGCCGGTGCTCTGAAATGAGAGAGGCCACTGCAATGGGAGGCCCACACGGGACAAAGAATAAAGATGGATGAAAATAAATAAGTAAAAGAAACCAATAAAGGAGACCAAAATAAAAATAAAATAAAATAAATAGGGACTTCCCTGGTTGCTCAGTGGTTAAGAATGTGCTCCCAAAGCAGGGGGCCTGGGTTCAATCCTTGGTCATGGAACTAGATCCCACATGCTGCTACAGACATTTGAGATTTCATTTGTAGCCACAAAGACACTGTATGGCCAAATAAATAAATAAAAATAAAATAAAAAGTCACACATTAAAAGTATATGCCTGGGGCTTCCCTGGTGATCCAGTGGGTAAGAACACCGCCTTGCAGTGCAAGGGGCGCCGGTTTCATCCCTGGCCTGGGAAGATCCCACATGCTGTGGAGTGGCTGGACTGATGTGTCCAATTACCGAGCCAGAGCTCTGGAGCGCATGTGCCCAGAGCCAGTGCTCGGCGACAACAGAGGCCACTGTCATGGGAAACCCACACGGGCCAAAGAACAAAGATGGATGAAAATAAATAAGTAAAAGAAACCAATAAAGGAGACCAAAATAAAAATAAAATAAAATAAATAGGGACTTCCCTGGTTGCTCAGTGGTTAAGAATGTGCTCCCAAAGCAGGGGGCCTGGGTTCAATCCTTGGTCATGGAACTAGATCCCACATGCTGCTACAGACATTTGAGATTTCATTTGTAGCCACAAAGACACTGTATGGCCAAATAAATAAATAAAAATAAAATAAAAAGTCACACATTAAAAGTATATGCCTGGGGCTTCCCTGGTGATCCAGTGGGTAAGAACACCGCCTTGCAGTGCAAGGGGCGCCGGTTTCATCCCTGGCCTGGGAAGATCCCACATGCTGTGGAGTGGCTGGACTGATGTGTCCAATTACCGAGCCAGAGCTCTGGAGCGCATGTGCCCAGAGCCAGTGCTCGGCGACAACAGAGGCCACTGTCATGGGAAACCCACACGGGCCAAAGAACAAAGATGGATGAAAATAGATAAATGAAAGACCAATAGCAGTGGCCCGCCCATCCCCCTCCCTCCCCAACCCACCCCCCCAACCAAAAAAAAAAGGGTATACGCCTGGGCTTCCCTAGTAGCTCAGTGGTAAAGAGTTCACCTGCCAGTGCAGGAGACGGGGTTCGATCCCTGATCCAGGAAGATCCCACATGTTGCGGAGCAACTGAGCCCGTGAGCCACAACCATTAAGCCTGTGCTCTAGAGCCTTGAAGCCACAACTATTGAGCCTGTGTGCTGCAATTGCTGAAGCCCATGAGCCCTAGAGCCCGAGTTCCACAACAAGAGAAGTCACCACAACAAGAATCCTGCTCACCTCAAGTAGAGAGTAGCCCCCACTCCCTGCAACTAGAGAAGAGCCTGTGGCAGTAGTGAAAGCTCAGAATAGCATATATATATATATATATATATATATATATATATATACGCACGCCTGTGTGTTTTCAGAACCCCAAGTGTATGTCCTAAGAACCAACCAATGGGGAGATTCAGAAGTAACTGCTATACCCTTGATCATAGCCCTGTAGAGCCGACTTTCTACCTTCCGGATATCAAGGAGAGTCTTAACTAATTCCCAGGGACTTGCAGGGACACTATGGCAAAAAGAAAATAATTTACTGATCCCCAACACTGAAATCGAGAAAGCCGAGGGACAAGCAAGTGTTTTGGCTGCCTGAAAAGCAACATGTCTTAGACACATGGAATTTATTTATTACACTGTACATTGCTGTGATGTTGGCCTCTGCTCATTTGTCAGTCAACAAACATTTCCTGGACACCTACCCAACACCTCATTTTTGGAAGAAAAAGTGGTGACTTTGGTTTGGTGTTTGTTAAAAGATAATCACTCTTCCTTTCCCCCATTTACCACACAATCAGCACTTATCCAGGAGCTTGAAATGCTTCTTGTTGTTTATTTGCTTAAGTCATGTCCAACTCTCTGCAGTCCCATGGACTGAAGCATGCTGGATTTCTCTGTCCTTCATCATCTCCCAGAGTTTGTTCAAACTCATGTCCATTGAGTTAGTGATGCTATCCAACCATCTCATCCTCTGTTGCCCTCTTCCCCCTGCCATTTTCCAGCATTAGGATCTTTTCCAACCATCTCATCCTCTGGCCCCTCCCCAACCCACCCCCAACCAAAAAAAGGGTATACGCCTGGGCTTCCCTAGTAGCTCAGTGGTAAAGAGTTCACCTGCCAGTGCAGGAGACGGGGTTCGATCCCTGATCCAGGAAGATCCCACATGTTGCGGAGCAACTGAGCCCGTGAGCCACAACCATTAAGCCTGTGCTCTAGAGCCTTGAAGCCACAACTATTGAGCCTGTGTGCTGCAATTGCTGAAGCCCATGAGCCCTAGAGCCCGAGTTCCACAACAAGAGAAGTCACCACAACAAGAATCCTGCTCACCTCAAGTAGAGAGTAGCCCCCACTCCCTGCAACTAGAGAAGAGCCTGTGGCAGTAGTGAAAGCTCAGAATAGCATATATATATATATATATATATATATATATATATATACGCACGCCTGTGTGTTTTCAGAACCCCAAGTGTATGTCCTAAGAACCAACCAATGGGGAGATTCAGAAGTAACTGCTATACCCTTGATCATAGCCCTGTAGAGCCGACTTTCTACCTTCCGGATATCAAGGAGAGTCTTAACTAATTCCCAGGGACTTGCAGGGACACTATGGCAAAAAGAAAATAATTTACTGATCCCCAACACTGAAATCGAGAAAGCCGAGGGACAAGCAAGTGTTTTGGCTGCCTGAAAAGCAACATGTCTTAGACACATGGAATTTATTTATTACACTGTACATTGCTGTGATGTTGGCCTCTGCTCATTTGTCAGTCAACAAACATTTCCTGGACACCTACCCAACACCTCATTTTTGGAAGAAAAAGTGGTGACTTTGGTTTGGTGTTTGTTAAAAGATAATCACTCTTCCTTTCCCCCATTTACCACACAATCAGCACTTATCCAGGAGCTTGAAATGCTTCTTGTTGTTTATTTGCTTAAGTCATGTCCAACTCTCTGCAGTCCCATGGACTGAAGCATGCTGGATTTCTCTGTCCTTCATCATCTCCCAGAGTTTGTTCAAACTCATGTCCATTGAGTTAGTGATGCTATCCAACCATCTCATCCTCTGTTGCCCTCTTCTCCTCCTGCCCTCAATCTTTCCCAGCATTAGGATCTTTTCCAATGAGTCGGCTCTTAGAGTCAGGTTAGCTCATTTAATTATCAAAAACCACATCAAAGAGATATTTTTATTTCACACATAAAAAAATGGAATGTCAGAGGACTTAAACAACTGAAATATCAAAGAACTTAAATCCCTTAATCAGTAGTTCATGTGTGCTGAGAGCTTATGGGTGCCACCCACTGTACTAAGTGCTTTATAAGAATTATCACTTTTACTCACTCACCTATGAAGAGAAGCCTTTGATTATACTCATTTTACTTATGAGGTTAAATTATTTTGATGTTAAATTACCTACCCAAGGTCATCCTGTTAGCAAGTGGTAAAGCTGGTACTAGTATTGAACTTGGCATTGGTAGACCTTGTTCAGATTTTGCTTTTACAAAATGATTTTAGGCAAGCCATTGAACATCTCAGTTTAGTTTTTGCTTAAGGTTTTTTGAAGTTTGGGGGTTTTGGGAGGAAAGGGAGCATGCAGCATTTGGATCTTCCCAAGACAAGAAATCAAACCTGTGCCTCTTTCATTGGGGATGTGGAGTCTTAACCACTGGACCACCAGGGAAGTCCTTGATTAATTTTCTTTAATAAGGATTGTTTTAAAGTCACAAATGGGCTTTGCACATTTTCAAGGCACATTACACATGTATTATTATTTGATCAAAAAACATTATTGGGGCTTTTTTCCCAGGCGGCTGCCGAAGATGGCGGAGGGGCAGCAGGTCCTGGTGCTCAATGGCCAAGGCCATCTCCTGGGCCTCTGGGTGGCCATTGAAGAAAAATTTTGGTTTTAAAAAAAAACTTTGGTTTGGTGTTTGTTAAAAGATAATCACTCTTCCTTTCCCCCATTTACCACACAATCAGCACTTATCCAGGAGCTTGAAATGCTTCTTGTTGTTTATTTGCTTAAGTCATGTCCAACTCTCTGCAGTCCCATGGACTGAAGCATGCTGGATTTCTCTGTCCTTCATCATCTCCCAGAGTTTGTTCAAACTCATGTCCATTGAGTTAGTGATGCTATCCAACCATCTCATCCTCTGTTGCCCTCTTCTCCTCCTGCCCTCAATCTTTCCCAGCATTAGGATCTTTTCCAATGAGTCGGCTCTTAGAGTCAGGTTAGCTCATTTAATTATCAAAAACCACATCAAAGAGATATTTTTATTTCACACATAAAAAAATGGAATGTCAGAGGACTTAAACAACTGAAATATCAAAGAACTTAAATCCCTTAATCAGTAGTTCATGTGTGCTGAGAGCTTATGGGTGCCACCCACTGTACTAAGTGCTTTATAAGAATTATCACTTTTACTCACTCACCTATGAAGAGAAGCCTTTGATTATACTCATTTTACTTATGAGGTTAAATTATTTTGATGTTAAATTACCTACCCAAGGTCATCCTGTTAGCAAGTGGTAAAGCTGGTACTAGTATTGAACTTGGCATTGGTAGACCTTGTTCAGATTTTGCTTTTACAAAATGATTTTAGGCAAGCCATTGAACATCTCAGTTTAGTTTTTGCTTAAGGTTTTTTGAAGTTTGGGGGTTTTGGGAGGAAAGGGAGCATGCAGCATTTGGATCTTCCCAAGACAAGAAATCAAACCTGTGCCTCTTTCATTGGGGATGTGGAGTCTTAACCACTGGACCACCAGGGAAGTCCTTGATTAATTTTCTTTAATAAGGATTGTTTTAAAGTCACAAATGGGCTTTGCACATTTTCAAGGCACATTACACATGTATTATTATTTGATCAAAAAACATTATTGGGGCTTTTTTCCCAGGCGGCTGCCGAAGATGGCGGAGGGGCAGCAGGTCCTGGTGCTCAATGGCCAAGGCCATCTCCTGGGCCTCTGGGTGGCCATTGTGGCCAAGCAGGTGCTTCTGGGCCGGAAGGTTGTGGTTGTGCGCTGTGAAGGCATCAACATCTCTGGCAATTTCTACAGAAATAAGTTGAAGTACCTGGCCTTTCTCTGCAAGTGGATGAACACCAACCCCTCCCGTGGCCCCTACCACTTCCGAGCCCCCAGCTGCATCTGCTGGTAGACTGTACGAGGCATGCTGCCCCACAAAACCAAGCGGGGCCAGGCTGCTCTGGACCTCCTCCAGATGTTCGACGGGATCCCACTGCCCTGTGACAAGAAAAAGCGGATGGTGGTTCTTGCTGTCCTCACGGTTGTGCGTCTGAAGCCTACTCGGAAGCTTGCCTACCCAGGGTGCCTGACTCATGGGATTGGCTCGAAGTACCAGGTGGTAATAGCCACCCTAGAGGGGAAAAGAAAGGAGAAGGCCAAGATCCATTACTAGAAAAAGAAGCAGCTCATGAGGCTATGGAAGCAAGCTGAAAAGAACATTGGGAAGAAAACTGACAAATTCACAAAGGTCCCCAAGACCCATGGATTCCTAGTCTGAGCCCAATAAAACTGACTGTTTATTCATGCTTGGCCTGGCCTTCCCTTCCTCCATGGACACCCTAGGATGTGGGGGCCCGCAGAAGGTGCCATGCAGGTGCCACAGGCAGACTTGGTTACAAGGGTCCTTAGTGTAGGCAAAGGGCTGGGCAGTCATCATTTGTCTGCAGCCTGTCCGTTCATGAGCGTTTTAGGACATGAACAGTTGGAACAACCAGTGTGGTTGCAGTTTTTGCAGAAGTGACCTGGAAGATTTAATGGGAAGGGACCCCGTCACTTATGGGGCCTCTGTTTATGCATCCCACATGGTCAAACACTATACTCTGCAGCTGTTAGGATGTGAAAATGCTTGGGCAGCACAGTCTGAGGTTCTAGAAGGTGTTGATGGAAGAGAAGCTCAGCCAAGGGGCCACAGTCATCGCCCTTGTGTCTTCCCTGTGTTTTTGTCATCCAAAACCAATACATTATTATTTTTTAAATTTTATTATTATTTATTTATTTGACTGGTTTTGGTCTTAGTTGCAGCATATGGGATCTAGTTCCCTGACCAGGGATTGAACCCAGGTCCCCAGCATTGGGAGCCCAGAGTCTTAACCACTAGACCAGCAGGGAAGTCCCCAGAAAAACCCAATACATTATTTTTAAAGAAAAAAAAAATTATTGGGATTTCCCAGAGGTTAAGAATCTTCCTGCCAGTGCAGGGGACCCATGTTCAATTCCTGTTCCAGGAAAATTCCACGTGCTGTGAGTCAGCTGAGCCTGTGTGCCACAACTACTGAGCCCATGCTCTAGTGTCTGAGAATCGAAATTGCTGAAGCCTGCACACCTTGAAGCCCATGCTCTGCAGCAGGAGGAGCCACTGTAATGGGAGGCCTGCGCACCACAACTAGAGAGTAGATCGGAGAGTGGCCCTGGCTTGCCCCAACTAGAGAAAGCCCAAACATGGCTACTCAGTGCAGCCAAGAATTTTCTAAAAAAATTATTGATCACCAATTATTGATCACAGGCTATATTGGGAAGTACTGGGAGGATGCATAAATGAATAATTTGTTGCTCTTCAGTGGTTTATAGAAAGGAGTGTGCGTGTGTGCTCCGTGGCTTCAATTCTGTCTGACTCTTTTGTGACCCTGTGAACTGTGTCCCACCAGGCTCCTCTGTCCATGGGATTCTCCAGGCAAGAACACTGAAGTGGGTTGTCATGCCCTCCTCCTAGGAGATCTTCCCAACTCGGGGATGTAACCCACATCTCCCACACTGCTGGTGGATTCTTTACTGCTGAGCCACAGAGGAAATCCTTCGAGAAAGGTGATCAGGTATAAAAACAAATAAGGAACGCAAGTTCAAGGGATTCCATTATTAGAACTAGACTCAGATAGACCCAGGCTTGAAAATTTGACCCCAACATTCACTAGCTGTATGACTTTGGGCAAACTATTCAAACTTTCTGAACCTCAGTTTTTCTTCGCTATCATCTTCTGTATAATATACCTACTTTACACAAGTATTTCGGAGAACTGAGTTAAGTAAAGTGCCTGGCACCATGTTTGGCACAAAGCAGACATTCAATCAGAGGGAGTTATTTTAGTTAAGTGCTGCTAGAGGTAAGGTCCCCTCTGCCTGTGGGCTGTGTCCCCTCTGACTCTGTTTCCTCTTCTTTCTGGGCACACAGCTAGACTACATTTACCATGTTCCCTTGCTATTAGATGGGGCCATGTGACAGGGTTCTAGCCAATGGGATGTGAGCAGATATTATCTGTCCACAAAATCCTCCCAAGAAGGCCTCCCTTTCTCTGTCTCCTTTCTGTGGTTTGACAAGCATGGCCTCTTTGGGCTTTTTGTGGTGAAGATGGCAGAGCTATGAGATGGAAAGAGCTTGGGTTCATGAATCACTATTTAGAAGATCACATACACCCCACTAGTTACAAAATGATGGAAGAGCTCATGACTGAATTCTGCATTCAGTGTTTTGGAGAGTTTCCCTGACCTTGGACTCCTGGAAACGTATGAATATGGTCTCAACCTAAAAGAATAAGGCTCCAAATGAAAGATAACATTTTGGAGTTGACAGAGGAAAACACCCTGAATGGGATGGCAGGATGTCTTCTAAACCATATTCCCACAAAGTCTACCTACTCTCCTGTAATTAAACTCTTTTGCTCACAAACGTCACTATGGCTGTCTTTCTAGGTTTCCAGTCAAGTCCCGCCTCCTCCAGAAAAACATTCTTAATCATTTGAGTCCAGTAGCTTGCTCTTGTCTCCTTTTATTTTTGTTCCTGGTAACACTCATTTGACTATTGCTTTTTCATCTTTTTTCTTACTCTTTTCTTAACTCTTTAAGCCAGAGAAAAAATGATGGAATCAAGTGGGAGACAAAGTGACTCATGGAGAAGTCATAAAAACACTGAAGCCAAGTTATTATCCCAATTCTGTTATTTAGCAGCTGTGTGACCTCGGATAAATCACTTTCCTCTCTGGACTTCAGGTTTCCCATCTGTAATATGAGGGACTAAAATCCAACCAATTGTTCTGTTTGTTTGAAAACCACTAAATCTCCCTTTGTATTGTTTTTTCTGTCACTAATCCTATGTCTACAATCAAACCACATTTGCTGATGGGAGCAGTGGGAAGAAACTGACATTCAAAGTTAGTTGGATCTAGACTGGGCTCTCAACTCCACACTTCATCAGCTGTGTGACCTTAGGTAGCGCTCTTTCCATTTCTGAGCTTGAATAATGTTGCTTCTTCCTCGCTTTCTCTTTCTTTCTTTTTCTTTTTTTTTTTTTTAAAGATTTATTTATTTATTTACTTTGGGCGGGGGTCGGGTTGGGGAGGGAGGGGAGCCGGTGGGCCACTTCTATTGGCTTTCATTTCTCTATTTTCATTCGTCTTCATTCTTTGGCTCCTGTGGGCCTCCCATCGCAGTGGCGTCTGTGGCGTCTGTTGTCGCAGAGCGCTGGCTCCGGGCGCTCTATACCCACTGGACCACCAGGGAAGCGCAAGACTTTTTTCAAAGATTAGGATTTTTAAATTCTTTTAAAAAAAGTTTTAATGTATTTATTTGACTGCACCAGGTCTCAGTTGCAGCATGCGGGTTCTTCAGCCTTTGTGGGATTCTTGTGTGTGTGTGTGTGTGTTCATACAGTCTCCTTAGCTGTGGCATGAGGGATCTTGTTCCCTGGCCAAGGATGGAACATGGCCCCCCTGTATTGGGAGCATGGAGTCTTAGCCACTGGACCACCAGGGAAGTTCCTAAGAAAGCTTTTTCTTTTCTTTTTTTTTTTTTAGAAAGCTTTTTCTATTTCAAGTTATCAAAGATTTTCTTCTACTTTCTTGGAGAGTTTTTGCTGTTATGACCAGGTCTACAATTCATTTCAAAGTAATTTTTTGTATGGTATGAGACAAAAGTTGAAATTTCTTAGGAATATCCAGTTGTTTCTGTATCAATTTTTTGAGGGTGGCGGGCAGGTTGGGGAGGGAGGGGGTGGGCAGGCCACTTCTATTGGTCTTTCATTTATCTATCTTCATCCATCTTTGTTCTTCGGCCCGTGTGGGCCTCCCATCCCAGTGGCCTCTGTTGTCGCAGAGCACCGGCTCTGGGCACATGCACTCCAGAGCTCCGGCTCGGTAATTGGACACATTGGTCCAGCCGCTCCGCGGTACGTGGAGTCTCTTCTTTTGGGATTTCCCTGGTGGTCCAGTGGTTAAGACTGTACTTTCAATGCAGGGAGACTAGGTTTGATCCCTGGTGGGAGAACTAAGATCTCCCATGTTGGCGGTAAAGTCAAAAAAGTCCCCCTCTCCTAAATATTCTTCTGTTTTCTCTTCCTTGGTTTTGTGCAGTTTCGCTATGATGTGACTCTTTTGTTGTTGTTGACTCAAGAACAGAATTACCGGGAGACAGGCTGAAGCCCACACGCACTTGACTGTGTACTGGCAAATTCTTCTCCAGAATGGCTGTGGTGATCTGCATTCCCAGCTGAGTTTCTCTATCCCCCCATTTTGGCTAACAGTTAGCATCCCCTAGCTTTCTGATTTTTACCAGTCTAATGTTAGAATCTGACATCTCCATGTTGTTTTTTCTTCTTTTCCAGACTGTCTTTAAACACAGTTCTAGTGAAATAAAATTGACATACAATAGACTATACAGTGTAAATGTGACGTTTTGACATTTGTACACACCTGTGAATTCATCATCGCAAATAGGTGATGAATCTATCGCTGCAAAACATCCTCGGGCCCCCTTTGAGTCTGTGCTTTCTTATCCGCAAAATGCAGCTCCAGGGTAAGAATGTATGATGTGAGTTTAGCTTGGGGTCTGGCATAGAGAGGGCACTGGAAAAATAGAACAACCACAACCATACAACTGGGCAATTAGGTGAATAGATCGGCCCGGGAGGCGCACTGCCTAGGTTCAAAGCTGTCTCTGTCATTTGCTTCCATGGACAAATTATTCAGTGTCTCTGTGAATCAACTTCTCCATCTGTAAAGTGGGAAAAATAATGTGGAACCTCGAAGGATTAAAAGAGTTAATATGTGTGGAAATTTTTTTTTTCTGTCTTAAGTAAATGAACAATTTTAGCTAGACTTTTTGAAATTTGAAAATACTCATTAGACCTTCTCTGATATGCAGGGGTTTAGAACTCTAGCTAAGTGACCTCTGAACTAACGTGGTCTTCCAGTGCTCTAACATCTCCTGCACATTTGATTGCAGAAAGTCTATGATTTAGCTAAGCGGTAATGGTAATTCTAGGAGTCACCACAAGAGGGACTAGGAATTAACTCATGCAGACTGCGAGAACAACTCAGAAATGCTTTTTAATCTACCTACTTGGAAATATTGATAATAATATTGATATCTCAGCAAACAGCTCCTTCTTCGTATGCCACACATAGAGCTTCTGAGTGACTCACTGCGAGTGCTTCGTCCATCCTGAGTCTCTACCTTGAATGCATGTGTGACCAAAAGGACTTAGAAACAGCCTTTTGAAGAAAAACCTATTTAATATTAAGTAGCAGTTTTAATAACAACAATAAGAGGAACCAACACCTATTGAATGCCCACTTTGTCTCAGTTCTAAGTGTTTTTTAATTAACCTAACAAGTAAGGCAGGTATTCTTATTATCTTATTTCCCCATTTTACAGATGACAAAACTGAGGCCCAGAGCATTAGGAAACTTAAACACAAGTATTAGAGAATGTTATTCTAGGAATTGGGGAAAAGAACTTATTTTGAGCGCCTTTCTACAGACTGTCTTTAAACACAGTTCTAGTGAAATAAAATAGACATACAATAGACTATACAGTGTAAATGTGACGTTTTGACATTTGTACACACCTGTGAATTCATCATCGCAAATAGGTGATGAATCTATCGCTGCAAAACATCCTCGGGCCCCCTTTGAGTCTGTGCTTTCTTATCCGCAAAATGCAGCTCCAGGGTAAGAATGTATGATGTGAGTTTAGCTTGGGGTCTGGCATAGAGAGGGCACTGGAAAAATAGAACAACCACAACCATACAACTGGGCAATTAGGTGAATAGATCGGCCCGGGAGGCGCACTGCCTAGGTTCAAAGCTGTCTCTGTCATTTGCTTCCATGGACAAATTATTCAGTGTCTCTGTGAATCAACTTCTCCATCTGTAAAGTGGGAAAAATAATGTGGAACCTCGAAGGATTAAAAGAGTTAATATGTGTGGAAATTTTTTTTTTCTGTCTTAAGTAAATGAACAATTTTAGCTAGACTTTTTGAAATTTGAAAATACTCATTAGACCTTCTCTGATATGCAGGGGTTTAGAACTCTAGCTAAGTGACCTCTGAACTAACGTGGTCTTCCAGTGCTCTAACATCTCCTGCACATTTGATTGCAGAAAGTCTATGATTTAGCTAAGCGGTAATGGTAATTCTAGGAGTCACCACAAGAGGGACTAGGAATTAACTCATGCAGACTGCGAGAACAACTCAGAAATGCTTTTTAATCTACCTACTTGGAAATATTGATAATAATATTGATATCTCAGCAAACAGCTCCTTCTTCGTATGCCACACATAGAGCTTCTGAGTGACTCACTGCGAGTGCTTCGTCCATCCTGAGTCTCTACCTTGAATGCATGTGTGACCAAAAGGACTTAGAAACAGCCTTTTGAAGAAAAACCTATTTAATATTAAGTAGCAGTTTTAATAACAACAATAAGAGGAACCAACACCTATTGAATGCCCACTTTGTCTCAGTTCTAAGTGTTTTTTAATTAACCTAACAAGTAAGGCAGGTATTCTTATTATCTTATTTCCCCATTTTACAGATGACAAAACTGAGGCCCAGAGCATTAGGAAACTTGCCAAAGCTCACAAAGTATTAGAATGATTTATAGTTATTCTAGGAGAATCCTGTAGGAGGAGACAAGAGTGAACTTATTTTGATGAAGCGCCTTTTGTCTCTTACTTGTTGTTGCTACTTATCTGACATTGCTGAAAGTTATACAAGCTGGCAAATGAATCCACCAGATGTGCAAAAAAACCCTCCAGAATGGGGGTTTCCCTAGGAGCTCAGTGGTGAAGAGTTCGCCTGCCAATGCAGGAGACTCGGGTTCGATCCCTGATCCAGGAAGATCCCACATGCTGAGGAGCAAATAGGCCTGTGAGCCACAACTATGGAGTCTCTGCTCTGGAACCTTAAAGTCACAACTGTTGAGCCCATGTGCCACAGTTACTGAAGCCCGTGTGCCAGAGAGCCCTAGTTCCACAAGAGAAGTCACCACAGCAAGAAGCCTGCTCACCTCCACTAGAGAGTAGCCCCCACTCCCTGCAACTAGAGAAGAGTCTGTGGCAGCAGTGAAAACCCAGCATAGCCAAAAGTAAATAAATAAATAAATATATTTTTTAAAAAGATGGGATTACTAATCTGGAATTTTATATATATCTGTAAATAACAAAACTCTGTAAAAGCAAAATTTTTAAAAATGGCAAAAAAAAAAAATAGATGAGATTAGGAAACTATTTTTGGTTGTTTTGTTGGGTTTGAATGTGTTAAGCATTTAAACATTTATTTTATTTATTTATCTTTTTTTGGCGGGGGGAGGGGTGGGGTGGGGAGGAAGGGGGACGGGCGGGCCACTTCTATTGGTCTTTCATTTCTCTATTTTCATCCGTCTTTGCTCTTCTGCTCCTGTGGGCCTCCCATCGCGGTGGCCTCTGTCGTCACAGAGCGCAGGCTCTGGGCGCGTGTGTGCCTGAGCTCCGACTCGGTAATTGGACACATCAGTCCAGATCCGCGGCACGTGGGATCTTCCCAGGCCAGGGATCGAACTGGCGCCCCTTGCACTGCAAGGCGGTGTCCTTACCCACTGGACCACCAGGGGAAGCCCTGTGTTAAGCATTTAAATCAATAAAATAAAATTAAAAAAAGAAAACCTCCAAAATAAAAGAGTTCCCACCAAACTCTTAGTCAATCTGTCATGTCGTCTTCCCAAAGAGCAAAACATTGACTCTAGAGTTACAAGAGGCACCGAGACAGTGAAAAGCACACATCTTTGGAGTAAAAGCAACTAGGTTCGGCTTCTGAGTTTTCCAGTGGCTGTGACCTTGGATAAATTACCTCGATTCTCTGAGCTTGTTTATTGAGGTATAAAAAATAAATTTATAGATGTAATTCACAGAGAGTTGGTGAGGTATACCTAAACTAGCTTTTGTAAGAGTACTTAACGGGCTCTGCTGTATAGTAGGCACTAAGGATATGCTGAGTTGGATGCTTTGGGAATCTTAGAAGCAGACCTTGAGACAATGATTCCGGGACAGGAGGTTAATAAAGGAAGTTCTCCAAGAAGCCAGTAAGGGCATAAAGAATCAGGGCAAAGAAGGGGAAGAAGCAAAAGTGAGATTTCAGGCAGTCCCAGAAAGGGTAGCTTAGTTAATCCCTTAGGGAACTCAGGAGGATAAATTCTACTGGAGACTCATCAACTGGGTTTGCAAATTCCCACATCTAGTTAGTCATTTGCTAGAGACTAGGGAAAAGAGAGGGCTTCTCAGGTGGCGCTAGTGGTAAAGAAACCACCTGCCAATTCAGGAGACATGAGAGATGTGAGTTTGATCCCTGAGTCTGGAAGATTCCCTGGAGGAGGGCGTGACAACCCACTCCAGTCTGGAGAATCCCATGAACAGAGGAGCCTGGTGGGCTAGAGTCCATAGGGTCACAAAGAGTCAGACTCAACTGAGGCGACTTAGCAGGCTCACACACCCGGGGAAGACGGAGGAATCAAAGCCTTTCTAGTATCCTGAGGGCCATCCTCCTCAGAAGAGCCACAGGTACTGGCTATTGGAAACCAAAGTAAACAGCAGCCAAGTGAGGTTGGGAGGAACTGGTAAGAGATCTGAGAGGATCTGGGATGAGCAAGAATAGTATCTGCCACAGGGTCTTGGTTTTCCCCTTCCTTTTAGAAAACCTGGGTTCAAGTCCTTGCTTTGCCACTTACCAGGATCAAATGCAACAACAACAAAAAAATTGGCTGTTGGCCCACAGAAGCACCGGCTTTCCCTTGAGCCAGTTCGCTGTTTTAAAGGCGTCCCATGGACTCTCCCTGGTCTGTCAGGTGGTTGACCTGCTGCTCTTGTAGCACCCTCATTATCTTTGCTCTTTGTTCTTAGTAAACACACCCCTTTCTGAAGTACTCTGTGTCTGGAAATACATTCCCAGCCGGTGCTTGGACTGCCATGACAGTTGTGTTGTGTGGGCTCTAGAACGAGGGCTCAGCGATTCTAGTGCAGCAGTATGTGGGATCTTCCGGCACCAGGGATTGAACCTATGTCCTCTGCACTTGCAGGCAGATTTTTAACCAACGGAATACTAGGAAAGGTCTTGATCTGCTCTCTTTTTTTGGCCACTTCTATTGGTCTTTCATTCATCTATTTTCATCCATCTTTGTTCTTTGGCCTATGTGGGCCTCCCATCGCAGTGGCCTCTCTCATTGCAGAGCACCGGCTCTGGGAGCATGCGCTCTGGAGCTCTGGCTCAGTAGTTGGACACATCCGTCCAGCCGCTCTGCGGCACGTGGGATCTTCCCAGGCCAGGGATCAAACCGGTGCCCCTTGTACTGCAAGGCGGTGTCCTTACCCACTGGACCACCAGAGAAGCCCTTGATCTGCTCTTTTGATCTGTTTTATTTTCATGTTGTGTTAGAAACACATCATCATGTCACAAACTTTTAATGTAAGTAAATTATAATACTTTTAATGTAAGTAATGTAAGTAATTATAATAGCTTCAGAATTACTCCACCAACTAGGTGAGTCTAACCATTTGCTAGTTTGTGGACATTGGAGTTGCTTCTTTAATTCTTTTTCAATATAAAATGATCATTATAATAAACATCTTTGCACAAGTGGCTTTTTCTAAATTTCAGATTCATCTGAAGACTGGGTCAAGGTAAAGACCATTATGCAGCTTGATACGATATTGCCAGTTGTACTCCCGTTTCTTGGGTCTTCATCAGCCGTTTTTCTCTACCTCACAATAGTAATAGAGAGCGGTACTCTTAAAAAGAAGATTTTTATCTGTACTGAAACCTTTACTCAAGTGAGGAACATTTCAGCTCCTCCAACTTGTTTCTCTCCTGTTGTTTCTCTTTTGAACAGCAGATGGCAGGATAATCCCACAACAGGTGGTCATGACTTAATTTAATTGCAAGAAGAAAATTGCTTCTTTTCCCACATGTATTTCTTTCCCGAGATAAACAGCATGTAGGGCATCTGCCTCTTTATTGGAAGTAAGATATGTAAGAAGGTGGCTTTCAGCAAGGACTATAAGGTAGTCAACATAAATTCTGAGCCTTAGGTTATTACGCTCTGTGCAAAAACAAATCTCTCAGAAAGAAGCAAATGGAGGTTGAAAGCCAATTGTTAAAATTCTTCATATTCTAGATTTCCCCAGTTAATAATCATAAAAAAGTTTATAGCCAGAAAGTCACAGAGGCCCTTCTGTTGTAATTGTTAGAGCTTAGAATCAGTGGAAACACCCTCCTCACCCACGGGATTTTAAAAGCCAATCCTACCCCCTCCCCACATCCCCCTCCCCTAGCGCTCATTTCCCATCCCTTCACAAAATTGCCAGGGTAATTGACTCTTAGATGAGATGAGTTTGACTTTCTACCCTGATTTTGTAACAGGAGTTCTTTTGGTGAGGTTCTTTGTTTGAAAATGCACAATAAAAATGGCTTTAGAATGACTTCAGAGGACGCTTTCTTTTTCTGGTGCCAACAACAGATTCCAAAGCAGCTATTATTCGAGGTGGGTGATAGGCTCCCTCGAGACTGTTTAAGTATCGGCTTTCAAAGTGCTTAGGAACCTGAAATGTCCTGTATGGTATATTTGCAGGTGCATAATTGGCCTTGTGCTCCAGGGGTTATAAAGACTGCCTTCCTGTAGGCAGGATAGACAGATTTAGCCTCTTACTGAAATTGAAGGCTGCAATGGTGATAACAAATCTGATTCTAACTCTCCCGTGTCACCGCAGCCCAAAGGTGCCTTTGTCTCCCAGGAGAAAGAGGTTGGAGGTAAGTGAATGGCCCTTCACCAGAGCCGTGTAGAAAACACTGCTAAGAAAAACTTTTGTCCTGAGAGAGTAGGTTTAGGGCTGTTGCCTGTGAAGCAAATTTGCTTTGTTTACAGCCAACCTGCCTGAATGCAAATACTGAGAGGTGGCTGGAACTGTAGAGAAGCAAACTGCTTTAAAAGCAGGTTTTCAGTGGGAATCTTTAAGCATACAATGGCTTTTTTTTTTTTTAATTGCACTAGCCAAAATAAACCCGGATAAACTTAAAAGGTTGTCTTGATGTCAGAAGAAAATGGATATTGTCTCTCTTGAACACATTTGAATGGTACTACATAATCCTAGCTACATCCAGATAAGAATACACCTCCTCCCATAGAAAGCTTTTCTGGAACAGAGTATCACCAAGAGTATTCACTTTGCAGCTTGATAGTTCCGGCCTCTCTTACCGAAACTTCTAAAGAAATAGTTTGCCTGCTCTTTCGCTCTTCCATTGCAGTTAATACTTATGTGTACTTAGTGGTGTTCTGAACTCCTTTTATTTCTCAAGGCCCCTGGCATTTGATGAGACCTGTGCGGCAGGAGCTTTCATCATACCAAATCCAGGGTGGTGTTTAGTGGAGAAGGGGCCAGGAAAGGGGGTGGGGGAGAAGCCTAGGCTTTTTCCTAAGTAACTTGGAAACCAGTGGGCTCTTTTTAAGGTTAAATGTGTCTTTAAATATCAGGATCTTGGGTTATGAAGGTCTGGGTGAAACTGCTTCTCGCAGACAAGCCTGAGGTGGAGGCTGTAGGTGTCACATTCAAACCAAAGAGGTGCCTCTCAACAGGAAAGATTTAATCAGCTCTCCCTCCCAGGATCAGCTGCCAGGTCTGAACATTTACTTGTCTGTGTTCCAGGCAGGAGACACTGCTAATTATGGGAACAATTCCCATGGATACAGAGAAGAATTGTCTGAGCTGGGGAGTCAAAGCTCGGATCAAGAGGGGGTTGAGAGGAAAAAATACCCCCAGCATTCTCAGGGAAATTCCAGAGTTGTCAAGGGACATGTCTGCTGGGCAGGAACGCCCCTATATCTGGCATTTGAAGATTTGGGAACATCCTTTCCCTCACCTTCTTAACTCCTGTGGTAAGAATCCCTTTGTTTGAGAAATGAGATTTAAAAAGTGATTTCTTTTATTAAAACATTACCTTATAAAGCTATCTGGGAAAGAAAAAACCTGGACTTTACCAAGAGTGATGTTCACAAATGACTGTACCTGAAAAGAGGCAGACTTGGCCATTAAGGTCGCCAAAACAGTGCAAGTATTTGGAACCTGTTGCTTTACCCTTGGCAAAGACCCCAATGGATCCTTTCTGGTGTATGTAATGTAAGCTGTGCCAAAGCTTACCTATCTTGTGGTACAAAACCTAGACTCACAAGTGAGCTGAATTTATATTCTGCCCTTCTTTTCTCCATTGTGAAGAGCACCTGCTCCTTGTCCCTCCCCCACTCCTCCAGCTGTCTGTCTGTCTCATTTGTGTCAATTACGGATTCAATACTGCCTGATTGAATCGAATGACTTTCCCTGTATAGAATCCCAACCACAGATAGGGACCAACTATTACTCCCATTGCCTGAAATAAAAAACTCCCGAAAGCCAAAGGCACGTAAGTGTGTCTTAGAAAAGAGAAGGGTAACATATAGGTATTACACGTGTTAAATAAATGTTACATAATATTGTTAAAAAGAAACAGAGAAAAGAGAAGAGTCCTCACAACTTTGCAGTGAATCAATGAGGGCAAGACTGGGCTCCTGGAAATACCCAATTATGTCCTTGGTAGCAATGAGCAATACTGCATGAACAAGATCATTCTTTAAATATCAGGATCTTGGGTTATGAAGGTCTGGGTGAAACTGCTTCTCGCAGACAAGCCTGAGGTGGAGGCTGTAGGTGTCACATTCAAACCAAAGAGGTGCCTCTCAACAGGAAAGATTTAATCAGCTCTCCCTCCCAGGATCAGCTGCCAGGTCTGAACATTTACTTGTCTGTGTTCCAGGCAGGAGACACTGCTAATTATGGGAACAATTCCCATGGATACAGAGAAGAATTGTCTGAGCTGGGGAGTCAAAGCTCGGATCAAGAGGGGGTTGAGAGGAAAAAATACCCCCAGCATTCTCAGGGAAATTCCAGAGTTGTCAAGGGACATGTCTGCTGGGCAGGAACGCCCCTATATCTGGCATTTGAAGATTTGGGAACATCCTTTCCCTCACCTTCTTAACTCCTGTGGTAAGAATCCCTTTGTTTGAGAAATGAGATTTAAAAAGTGATTTCTTTTATTAAAACATTACCTTATAAAGCTATCTGGGAAAGAAAAAACCTGGACTTTACCAAGAGTGATGTTCACAAATGACTGTACCTGAAAAGAGGCAGACTTGGCCATTAAGGTCGCCAAAACAGTGCAAGTATTTGGAACCTGTTGCTTTACCCTTGGCAAAGACCCCAATGGATCCTTTCTGGTGTATGTAATGTAAGCTGTGCCAAAGCTTACCTATCTTGTGGTACAAAACCTAGACTCACAAGTGAGCTGAATTTATATTCTGCCCTTCTTTTCTCCATTGTGAAGAGCACCTGCTCCTTGTCCCTCCCCCACTCCTCCAGCTGTCTGTCTGTCTCATTTGTGTCAATTACGGATTCAATACTGCCTGATTGAATCGAATGACTTTCCCTGTATAGAATCCCAACCACAGATAGGGACCAACTATTACTCCCATTGCCTGAAATAAAAAAAACTCCCGAAAGCCAAAGGCACGTAAGTGTGTCTTAGAAAAGAGAAGGGTAACATATAGGTATTACACGTGTTAAATAAATGTTACATAATATTGTTAAAAAGAAACAGAGAAAAGAGAAGAGTCCTCACAACTTTGCAGTGAATCAGAGAAAGCAATGAGGGCAAGACTGGGCTCCTGGAAATACCCAATTATGTCCTTGGTAGCTTGCTAACTGGTAGTCAATACTGCATGAACCAAGATCATTCGGTCGACTCATTTAGTGAAAGCTTTCAGAAGCTGTGTTTGTTTGTTTGTTTAAATTTATTTATTAATTGCACTGGATCTTTGTTGGTGCGCTGGAGCTTTTTCTAGTTAGGATGATCAGGAGCTACTCTTTTTTTTAAAAGATTTATTTATTTATTTACTTTGGGCGGGGGTCGGGTTGGGGAGGGAGGGGAGCGGGCAGGCCACTTCTCTTGGTCTTTCTCTATTTTCATCCGTCTTTGTTCTTTGGCTCCTGTGGGCCTCCCATCACGGTGGCGTCTGTCGTCGCAGAGTGCCGGCTCTGGGCACATGCGCTCCAGAGCTCTGGCTCGGTAATTGGACACATCAGTCCAGCCGCTCCGCGCCACCTGGGATCTTCCCAGGCCAGGGCTCGAACCGGCGCCCCTTGCACTGCAAGGCGGTGTCCTTACCCACTGGACCACCAGGGGAAGCCCAGGAGCTACTCTTTGTTACGGTACACAGGTTTCTCACTGTGGTGGCTTCTCTTGTTGTGGAGTGTGGGCTGTAGGCTTGCAGGCTCAGTAGCTGTGGTGCACAGGCTTAGTTACCCCAAGGCACATGCAATCTTTGCAGACCAGGGATCAAACTTGTGTCCTCTGCTTTGACAGCAGATTCTCTACCACTGAGCCACCAGGGAAGCCCAGAAGCTGTTCTTAAGGCTTTAGAAACCAAAGAATCAACTGGAAGAAATAACCCCCTACATAACTTCCTAGTTTACAAAGTGCTTTCCCATCCTTTAGAGAATGATTTTTGTCTTTCTGTTCATTCAGGCATTGATCAAATAGGCTCTGTTCTTTAGTCATCTGCCCCTATTCATTGAGGCAGGCAGTGTTCTAGGAGTAAGATCTGTGTTCTAAGAACAGAGAATACAGTCCTCTCTTCATGGAACTAAGAGAAGGGTAACATATAGGTATTACACGTGTTAAATAAATGTTACATAATATTGTTAAAAAGAAACAGAGAAAAGAGAAGAGTCCTCACAACTTTGCAGTGAATCAGAGAAAGCAATGAGGGCAAGACTGGGCTCCTGGAAATACCCAATTATGTCCTTGGTAGCTTGCTAACTGGTAGTCAATACTGCATGAACCAAGATCATTCGGTCGACTCATTTAGTGAAAGCTTTCAGAAGCTGTGTTTGTTTGTTTGTTTAAATTTATTTATTAATTGCACTGGATCTTTGTTGGTGCGCTGGAGCTTTTTCTAGTTAGGATGATCAGGAGCTACTCTTTTTTTTTTTAAAAGATTTATTTATTTATTTACTTTGGGCGGGGGTCGGGTTGGGGAGGGAGGGGAGCGGGCAGGCCACTTCTCTTGGTCTTTCTCTATTTTCATCCGTCTTTGTTCTTTGGCTCCTGTGGGCCTCCCATCACGGTGGCGTCTGTCGTCGCAGAGTGCCGGCTCTGGGCACATGCGCTCCAGAGCTCTGGCTCGGTAATTGGACACATCAGTCCAGCCGCTCCGCGCCACCTGGGATCTTCCCAGGCCAGGGCTCGAACCGGCGCCCCTTGCACTGCAAGGCGGTGTCCTTACCCACTGGACCACCAGGGGAAGCCCAGGAGCTACTCTTTGTTACGGTACACAGGTTTCTCACTGTGGTGGCTTCTCTTGTTGTGGAGTGTGGGCTGTAGGCTTGCAGGCTCAGTAGCTGTGGTGCACAGGCTTAGTTACCCCAAGGCACATGCAATCTTTGCAGACCAGGGATCAAACTTGTGTCCTCTGCTTTGACAGCAGATTCTCTACCACTGAGCCACCAGGGAAGCCCAGAAGCTGTTCTTAAGGCTTTAGAAACCAAAGAATCAACTGGAAGAAATAACCCCCTACATAACTTCCTAGTTTACAAAGTGCTTTCCCATCCTTTAGAGAATGATTTTTGTCTTTCTGTTCATTCAGGCATTGATCAAATAGGCTCTGTTCTTTAGTCATCTGCCCCTATTCATTGAGGCAGGCAGTGTTCTAGGAGTAAGATCTGTGTTCTAAGAACAGAGAATAAAGTCCCTCTCTTCATGGAACTTAAATTGTGAAGGGTGGGGGGAGGCAAACAATAAATAAGTAAACATACAGTCTGCCTCATGGTGCTAAGGGTTATAGAGACTCAGACAGCAGGGTTAAAGGAGATGGGGATTATTGTTTGGGCATGGTTATCCATTTTACAAAGGATGAGATCAGAAAGGACTCCACCAGCTGAGATATAAAGAAATGAAGGAAACTTTGCAAACATTAGAGGGAGGAGAATTCCTGGCAGAAGATACAGCAAGCGGAAAGGTCTTGAGACAAGAGCTTCCTTGTCAAAGGAGACTAGTGTAGCTGAACAGAGTGAGCTGGGGAGACTTAGGAGCTAGGCAGGAAAGCAGGAGTACAGAGGGCAGACTTGGAAGTCATTATGGACTTCAATTTGAGTGACGTGGGAAGTCACTGGGGGAATGACATGTTTTATGATATGATTTATGTTTTAGAAGGTTTATTCTGGCTACAGTGCAGAAGAAAAGAAGATAGGAATGTAAGGACAGAAGCAGGGAGAACAGTTAGAAGGCAATTGCAAGAATTGAGGCTCAAAATAATGGTGTGTTAGGTTAGGATGGCAGTAGTGGAGATGCTGACAAGCAGTTAGATTTTAGAGGTAAATGTACCAGAATTTACTGATGGCTGTAAGTGGGGAGAGGCATATGAGAAATAGAGAGGAGTCAGAGATACTGTGGATATTTGGCCTGAGCAACTGTTAGATAATCTGGTGGAATGAACAGAGGCCTTTAATCAGAGGTGAGGCTAAATTTCAAATTACAGCTTTGGGTTTGTATGGATATAATCTTGCACAAATCACTAGATCTGTCTGAGCATCAGTTTCTTCATCAGTAAGAAAGTGACAATGAGGGCTTCCCTGGTGGTCCAGTGGGTAAGGACACCGCCTTGCAGTGCAAGGGGCACCAGTTCGATCCCTGGCCTGGGAAGATCCCATGTGCCGCAGAGCGGCTGGACCGATGTGTCCAATCACCAAGCCGGAGCTCTGGAGCGCATGTGCCCAGAGCTGGTGCTCTTCAACAACAGAGGCCACAGCGATGGGAGGCCCACACGAGCCAAAGAGCAAAGAAGGATGAAAATAGATAAAAATGAATTATCAATAGAAGTGCCCCCCTCACCCCCTCAAAATAAATAAATAAATGTTTAAAAAAAAAAAGTGACAATGATATAATACCTCACCCACGGGTCGATGAGGTTTCCCAGCTGGCACTAGTGGTAAAGAACCCACCTGCTAATGTAAGAGATGCTGGAGATAAGGGTTTGATCCCTGAGTCAGGAAGATCTCCTGGAAGAGGAGGACATGGGAACCCACTCCAGTATTCTTTCTTGGAGAATATCCATGGACAAAGGAGCCTGGCAGGCTATAGTCCATAGGGTCTTAAAGAATTGGACAAGAGCTTCCTTGTCAAAGGAGACTAGTGTAGCTGAACAGAGTGAGCTGGGGAGACTTAGGAGCTAGGCAGGAAAGCAGGAGTACAGAGGGCAGACTTGGAAGTCATTATGGACTTCAATTTGAGTGACGTGGGAAGTCACTGGGGGAATGACATGTTTTATGATATGATTTATGTTTTAGAAGGTTTATTCTGGCTACAGTGCAGAAGAAAAGAAGATAGGAATGTAAGGACAGAAGCAGGGAGAACAGTTAGAAGGCAATTGCAAGAATTGAGGCTCAAAATAATGGTGTGTTAGGTTAGGATGGCAGTAGTGGAGATGCTGACAAGCAGTTAGATTTTAGAGGTAAATGTACCAGAATTTACTGATGGCTGTAAGTGGGGAGAGGCATATGAGAAATAGAGAGGAGTCAGAGATACTGTGGATATTTGGCCTGAGCAACTGTTAGATAATCTGGTGGAATGAACAGAGGCCTTTAATCAGAGGTGAGGCTAAATTTCAAATTACAGCTTTGGGTTTGTATGGATATAATCTTGCACAAATCACTAGATCTGTCTGAGCATCAGTTTCTTCATCAGTAAGAAAGTGACAATGAGGGCTTCCCTGGTGGTCCAGTGGGTAAGGACACCGCCTTGCAGTGCAAGGGGCACCAGTTCGATCCCTGGCCTGGGAAGATCCCATGTGCCGCAGAGCGGCTGGACCGATGTGTCCAATCACCAAGCCGGAGCTCTGGAGCGCATGTGCCCAGAGCTGGTGCTCTTCAACAACAGAGGCCACAGCGATGGGAGGCCCACACGAGCCAAAGAGCAAAGAAGGATGAAAATAGATAAAAATGAATTATCAATAGAAGTGCCCCCCTCACCCCCTCAAAATAAATAAATAAATGTTTAAAAAAAAAAAAAAGTGACAATGATATAATACCTCACCCACGGGTCGATGAGGTTTCCCAGCTGGCACTAGTGGTAAAGAACCCACCTGCTAATGTAAGAGATGCTGGAGATAAGGGTTTGATCCCTGAGTCAGGAAGATCTCCTGGAAGAGGAGGACATGGGAACCCACTCCAGTATTCTTTCTTGGAGAATATCCATGGACAAAGGAGCCTGGCAGGCTATAGTCCATAGGGTCTTAAAGAATTGGACACAACTGAAGCGACTTAGCATGCATACATGCATGCAAAAGGTCTATGATGAGAACTGAATGGGATGTTAAAATGCTAAGAAGGACCTCCCTGGTGGTTCAGTGGGTAAAGAGTCCACCTTGCACTGCAGGGGGCTCTAGTTTGATCCCTGGCACAGGAAGATCCCACATGCTGTGGAGCGACTAGATGAGTGTGTCCAATTACGAACCAGCGCTCTGAAGCACAAGTGCCCAGAGTCTGTGCTCTGCTACAGGAGAGGTCACTGCCATGGGAGGCCCACACAGGAAAAAGAACAAAGATGGATGAAAATAAATAAATGAAAGACCAATAAAAGTGGCCAAAAATTAAAAAAGAAAAAAAAAAGACCACATTTTAAAATGCTGAGAATACTTGGTATAGATATACTCAATAAATGCCAGTTGAATCTGGGAGCAAGTAACAATCTGGGGGCTTCTCAATTTTCTCTTCATTAATTTACCATTCTCCAAGGGCTCCACTATATTTAGAACTAAAAAATCTTTCCAAAATCAAGAAGACTCATCATGATATGGCTTCAACTACCTGTCCAGCCCACTAGCCACATCGATCTTCTGTTTGACTGCTAAGAGACCAAACAACTTTCTAGTTTCAGAACTACCACACACTCTTCTTTCTGCCTGCAGTGACCCTCACCCAAGTGGCTGGTGCCTTCTCATCCTGCAGGAAACTTTACCTTCTTCAGAATGACCACCAATGAGAAACCACCAAGGAGAGGCCACCACTAAAAAGAAGCCCACTCTCCTCAACTGGAGAGTAGCCTCTGTGCACAACAATGAAGACCCAGTGCAGCCAAAAATAAAATAAAAAATAAAATAATTTAAAAATAATAATAATAAAATAAAGTCTCTCTCTCTCTCTCTCTCTCTCTCTCTCTCTCTCGCTCTCGCTCTCGCTCTCGCTCTCTCTCTCTCTTTTTTTTTTTTTTGCCTTTTGTATAGTTCTCTATTGCATTTCACTGGTAAGTGGAAACACTTCACAGTTGTTGAATAAGAAAAGCCCCTGAAAGCAAAATGAAGAGAAAGAAAAGAAAAGAAAAGCCCTTGACAGGAACTTCCCTGGTGGCCCAGTGGGTAAGGACACTGCCTTGCAATGCATGGGGCGCCAGTTCGACTCCTGGCCTGGGAACATCCCATGTGTCATGGAGCGACTGGACCAATGTGTCCAACTACTGAGCTGGAGCTTTGCAGCGCATGTGCCCAGAGCCGGTGCTCCGCAGCGAGAGAGGCCACTGTGATGGGAGGCCCACACAGGCCAAAGAACAGACATAAATAAACGAAAGATCAATAGAAGAGGCTAAAAAAAAAAAAAAAAAAAGCCCGTGACACTTCTTTTGTGAATACTATGCTGGGCTTAACATCTACGTATAATACTAACATTGATTTGTTTTGTTTTCTGTATTCACTTCTCAAGGCTCTAGAAGCAAGTGACACAAGAGTAGACCTAGACAAGAAAAAAAGAATAGACCTAAATTTCAGAATCCTCACTTTTATCTGTCCAAAGTACTTGTATAGATCAAGGCAGTGGGGAGGGAATTCCAAGAAAGGGGGAAACTGTCTGCAAGAGCATGCCGCATGCTGGTGTGGAAGATAGTCAGGAAACATGCATAGTTTTTGGTGGCTAGGGAAGGAATATTAAAGGTCAGATATAAGGTCAAATGAGCTGTAAGTATTTCTTGCTCATCTTACTTTCTAAAAAAAATTGTGTAAGATTGGTGTTGCTTCTTTCTTAAAGATTTGATAGAATTTGCCAGTGAAGCCGTCTGGGCCTAGAGCTTTCTTTAAGGAAGATATCTGATAACAAGTTCACTTTCTTGAAGAGATATAGGGCAATTAGGGTTTTCCACTTCATCTTGTGTCAGTTTTAGTAAGTTGTGTCAGTTGTGCAACATCTTGAATGAGAAACTGAATCTTATTTTCTTGAAATGAACTGTATTTTGGAGTCACTAAGACATTTTTATGCAAAAGAATGACAGTACTGAAGAATGTAAAACAAGGATTTGGGGAAGAGGTCAGGGGAGGGGGAGAAAAAGAACTGAGAGAACCAGACAGTAGACCTTTACAGACATGTGAGAAATAAGTGAGAAGAGCCCTTAAGGGGTAGTTTTGGAAATCAGGGGAAAGAACTAAATTCCAGTAATATAACCCCTTCTTTATCTATATCTCTTTCTGCCTAAACTAGAGTTTTGATAAATTTTAGTACTTAATGGAACATTGTGCTGCTTCTCAGCATCTACTCTGCCCTAGGTGGAAAGCATTCCTTGTACCAGAGCCCAGTGTAAGAAAGTATAATGTTTCTGCTGTGATTTAGACTTACAGGCTTTAAGATTTAGGCCTTAGAAACTGGTGCCAGCTGTCTGTCTTTTGGTTTTAACTTCACAACTAGCTTTTCCAATATACTCTTGTTATTTCTCTTTTTTATATGACAGATGTGGTATCACAAGGCATCTAGAGGTTGTTTAAGTTCTGTAAGTAAGTACTATGCTGTAGCTGTTTTCCTAATTTGGGAACTGAAATGGCAGCTATCATAAAGGTAAGAAACATGGGATTTAAAGTCAAAAGGCCTAAGTTTTAACACTGGCTCAACCATTTATTAACTGTGTAACCTACAACAAGGCACTTGATTTCTCTTAGCATTCTCATATGTATCCTGAGCATAATGCCAGTTTTGCATATATCACAATTTGTTCTGAGAACCAAAGGAGAGGAACTATTTTTCATTTTTTAAAAACAAGGAATCCATTTAAAATCCAGTCTATTAAAGGTCAGATATACAAATGAGCTGTAAGTATTTCTTGCTCATCTTACTTTCTAAAAAATTGTGTAAGATTGGTGTTGCTTCTTTCTTAAAGATTTGATAGAATTTGCCAGTGAAGCCGTCTGGGCCTAGAGCTTTCTTTAAGGAAGATATCTGATAACAAGTTCACTTTCTTGAAGAGATATAGGGCAATTAGGGTTTTCCACTTCATCTTGTGTCAGTTTTAGTAAGTTGTGTCAGTTGTGCAACATCTTGAATGAGAAACTGAATCTTATTTTCTTGAAATGAACTGTATTTTGGAGTCACTAAGACATTTTTATGCAAAAGAATGACAGTACTGAAGAATGTAAAACAAGGATTTGGGGAAGAGGTCAGGGGAGGGGGAGAAAAAGAACTGAGAGAACCAGACAGTAGACCTTTACAGACATGTGAGAAATAAGTGAGAAGAGCCCTTAAGGGGTAGTTTTGGAAATCAGGGGAAAGAACTAAATTCCAGTAATATAACCCCTTCTTTATCTATATCTCTTTCTGCCTAAACTAGAGTTTTGATAAATTTTAGTACTTAATGGAACATTGTGCTGCTTCTCAGCATCTACTCTGCCCTAGGTGGAAAGCATTCCTTGTACCAGAGCCCAGTGTAAGAAAGTATAATGTTTCTGCTGTGATTTAGACTTACAGGCTTTAAGATTTAGGCCTTAGAAACTGGTGCCAGCTGTCTGTCTTTTGGTTTTAACTTCACAACTAGCTTTTCCAATATACTCTTGTTATTTCTCTTTTTTATATGACAGATGTGGTATCACAAGGCATCTAGAGGTTGTTTAAGTTCTGTAAGTAAGTACTATGCTGTAGCTGTTTTCCTAATTTGGGAACTGAAATGGCAGCTATCATAAAGGTAAGAAACATGGGATTTAAAGTCAAAAGGCCTAAGTTTTAACACTGGCTCAACCATTTATTAACTGTGTAACCTACAACAAGGCACTTGATTTCTCTTAGCATTCTCATATGTATCCTGAGCATAATGCCAGTTTTGCATATATCACAATTTGTTCTGAGAACCAAAGGAGAGGAACTATTTTTCATTTTTTAAAAACAAGGAATCCATTTAAAATCCAGTTTCTAATTGTTTATGTGAATAATGTTTTTAAGTAATTAATATAAATGGTATCTTTCAGCTGAAAATTACAAAAAGCTTTATTTGTTGGTTTCTTTGGTTTTAGGATGGTCTTCTATGCCTCCAAGTGACCATGGTAATACTGTTAAGCTTACAGGGGGAAAAAAATTTTTTTTTTCTTTTCAATAGAGAATCTTCAAATCTTCAACTAAGTCTTAGAAGACTTTTTTTTTTTAATTAATTTTATTTATTTATCTTTTTGGGAGGTGGGGTGGGGAGGGAGAGGGATGGGCGGGCCACTTCTATTGGTCTTTCATTTCTCCATTTTCATCCATCTTTGTTCTTTGGCTCCTGTGGGCCTCCCATCGCGGTGGCCTCTGTTGTTGCAGAGCACTGGCTCTGGGAGCACGCGCTCTGGAGCTCTGGCTCGGTAATTGGGCACATCGGTCCAGCCGCTCCGCGGCACATGGGATCTTCCCAGACCAGGGATGAAACCGGCGCCCCATGTACTGCAAGGCGGTGTCCTTACCCACTGGACCACCAGGGGAAGCCCCTTAGAAGACTTTAGAGTTAAGGACTAAATAACTTTTAAAGGGGAAGTTATTGTGCATTTAGCAAAGGCACTAGAGTTGGTTAGAATTTGCAAGACCTAACTCTTAACCTGTGATCTAAGAAGTATTGAACCAGTTATTGGGGATTCTCTTTTTGCAGGTATCTACATGGTTTGCTTCCTCACTTCCTTTAGGTCTTTACTCTGGTGATGCCCTCTCAGAACTTCCTTATTTATTCAGTTCAAAATTTAGCCTTTCCCTCAACACTTCTCATTTCCATTATCTGCTTATTTTTTTCTCAACAGCATTCACCATCTAACATATAAAATACTTATTTAGTTTATATGTTGTCCTTCACAAACCCTCTTCATGAATTTGAGCAAACTCCAGGAGACAGTGGAAGACAGAGGAGCCTGGTGTGCTACAACCCATGGGGTCACAAAGAGTCAGAAACTACTTAGCAACTGAACAACAATCTGTTCGCTGTGATATCTCTAGAATATAGGACAGTCCTTGGGAAATAACAGGTACTCAATAAATATTTGTTGGACTAATAAAAGAAGACTCCAAGCGTTTTCTCTTTTGAATTTAAAAGTGTAAGAATATGAAGAATCCAGAAGACTATGTTTTGTCTAAACAGACTCTGACTCAGATGCTTCTTCTGACACAAACTACGGCAGGCCAACATGTCCACATTTAAACTGTTCCCAGCTCTGAGAACACAGAAATCACTTCCATTCCTATATCAGAAAAAGAAATCAACCCCATTCACCATAGCAACAAAAAGAATAAAATATCTAGGAATAAACCTACCTAAGGACACAAAAGAACTGTATACAGAAAATTATAAGAAAGAAATCAAAGATAACATAAACAGATGGGGAGATATTCCATGCTCCTGCATTGGAAGAATCAATATCATGAAAATGACTATACTACCAAATGTAATTTACAGATTCAATGCAATCCCTATTAAATTACCAATGGCATTTAACAAATATTTTGGCCTCTTTTATTGATGATTTTTTTATTTTCATCTATCTTTATTCTTTGGCCTCCCATTGCAGTGGTCTCTCTTGCTGCCAAGCACCGGCTCTGGGTGCATGCACTCCAGAGCGCTGGCTTGTAATTGGATACACCGGTCCAATCACTCTGCGGAACATGGGATCTTCCCAGACCTGGGATCAAACCAGTACCCCTTGCACTGCAAGGCAGACTCCTTACCCATTGGACCACCAGGGAAGCTCACCAATGGCATTTTTTTACAAAACTAGAACAACAACAACAAAAAATCACCATTCATATGGAAACACAAAAGACCCCAGATAACCAAAGCAGTCTTGAGAAAGAATGGAGCTGGAGGAATCAACCTTCCTGACTTCAGACTATATTAAAAAGTGACAGTCATCAAGACAGTATGGTACTGGCACAAAAACAGAAATATAGATCCATGGAACAAGATAGAGAGCCCAGAGACAAACCCAGGCACGGCCATTTTAACATGGGCAAAAAGAGTCAGAAACTACTTAGCAACTGAACAACAATCTGTTCGCTGTGATATCTCTAGAATATAGGACAGTCCTTGGGAAATAACAGGTACTCAATAAATATTTGTTGGACTAATAAAAGAAGACTCCAAGCGTTTTCTCTTTTGAATTTAAAAGTGTAAGAATATGAAGAATCCAGAAGACTATGTTTTGTCTAAACAGACTCTGACTCAGATGCTTCTTCTGACACAAACTACGGCAGGCCAACATGTCCACATTTAAACTGTTCCCAGCTCTGAGAACACAGAAATCACTTCCATTCCTATATCAGAAAAAGAAATCAACCCCATTCACCATAGCAACAAAAAGAATAAAATATCTAGGAATAAACCTACCTAAGGACACAAAAGAACTGTATACAGAAAATTATAAGAAAGAAATCAAAGATAACATAAACAGATGGGGAGATATTCCATGCTCCTGCATTGGAAGAATCAATATCATGAAAATGACTATACTACCAAATGTAATTTACAGATTCAATGCAATCCCTATTAAATTACCAATGGCATTTAACAAATATTTTGGCCTCTTTTATTGATGATTTTTTTATTTTCATCTATCTTTATTCTTTGGCCTCCCATTGCAGTGGTCTCTCTTGCTGCCAAGCACCGGCTCTGGGTGCATGCACTCCAGAGCGCTGGCTTGTAATTGGATACACCGGTCCAATCACTCTGCGGAACATGGGATCTTCCCAGACCTGGGATCAAACCAGTACCCCTTGCACTGCAAGGCAGACTCCTTACCCATTGGACCACCAGGGAAGCTCACCAATGGCATTTTTTTACAAAACTAGAACAACAACAACAAAAAATCACCATTCATATGGAAACACAAAAGACCCCAGATAACCAAAGCAGTCTTGAGAAAGAATGGAGCTGGAGGAATCAACCTTCCTGACTTCAGACTATATTAAAAAGTGACAGTCATCAAGACAGTATGGTACTGGCACAAAAACAGAAATATAGATCCATGGAACAAGATAGAGAGCCCAGAGACAAACCCATGCACTTATGGGTACCTTATTTTTAACAAAGGAGGCAAGAATATACAATGGGGCAAAGACAGCCTCTTCAATTAAGTGGTTCTGGACAGCTACATGTAAAAAAATGAAGTTGAACACTTCCTAACACTATACACAAAGATAAATTCAAAATGGATTAAAGACCTAAATGTAAGACCAGAAACTATAAAAATCTTAGAGGAAAACATAAGCAGAACACTCGATAACATAAATCAAAACAAGATCTTCTATGACCTGTCTCCTAAAGTAATGGAAATAAAAACAAAAATTAACAAGTAAGACCTAATTAAACTTAAAATGTTTTGCACAGCAAAGGAAATTATAAACAAGGTGAAAAGACAACCCTCAGAATGGGAGAAAATAATAGCAAATGAAACAACTGACAAAGGATTAATTTCTAAAATATACAAGCAGCTCATACAACTCAATACCAAAAAAATAAACAGCCCAATCAAAAAGTGGGAAAGAAACCTAAAAGACATCTCTCCAAAGAAGACATAGAGATGGCCAACAAACACATGAAAAGATGCTCAACGTCGCTCATTATTAGCAACTTCTATGGTCACTGTTTACTGAAGATGGTAGAGTTCAGGAAGAAGCAGAGGGGCACCCAGGGGTCATCTTCTAAGAAAATGCTCACCCAAATCTTGGGCTCTGGCAGCTTGACTGTCAAGAAAGTTCGGGAGTCATTAAGATAATCTCCTCTTCTTACTTCCAGAGGATTCCCTTTGAAATACAAGTACCCCAGGAGGGGATCACAGCTTAATCCTTCACCATTTAACACTTGGGTTGGATTTAGGATATGGGATAAGACTGAGCAGGAAAATACATTGTACCAATTTTGCAATAGTGCTTTGAGCTTTTCTTTTTTCCTCCACACACCAAAGTACCCTTGCCTCTGCAAACAAATAGTATAGATTGTAACTGAATAGAATGGAAAATGAAGATAGGAATGTTTCTAATCAGCTACAATTCCATCAATTCAATCAACCCAATCTCAATAATTGTAATTACAAAGAGATCATAAGGTCGAGAGGAGATTTAAATTCTAAACATATCAAGCTAATGCCAGCAAAGGTAAACCAGATTCTCTGCCTCCAAACCTGTGCCCTGAGGTGTAGATTTGGCAGTGGGAGTGCCCATCAATTAGGTCACCATGTAATATAAATAACTGCATGCATTGTAGTTTATACCCAGATGTTCATGGTCAAGTTGGATGACTGCTGTGTCATGTACCGTGAGCAGTAATTCTCTCACTATTTTCAGGGACTAGCTATATCTGAAACAAAATATATAAACTCCTGGATGTCACTGGAGACTTAACAAAGCAGAATCTCAGGGAGGGTACAACTTGATAACCTAATAAGCACTGATGATTATCATGGATGGCCATTGTTGGGATACCAAGGAAGAATATAATATGGACTCTGGCTTTTGGAACGTTACAGTTCATTTGGAAACTTAGAACTGTGATAAGAAATAAGTGAATATGGTTTCAGCAGAGTGGTCAACATGTAGTATATTATATGAATGTTACCAGTGTGAAGACAGGGAAGAAGTTAGAGGTAGGAAGACTGAATGAAGGAGATAAAACCTTGGTGGGTCTTGAAGTTTGGACAGGATTTAAATACAGGGGAAATATCAGTAGGGAAATTAAAAGGTTCAGAGGCAGGAACATAGCAATGTGTCTTCAGAACATTAAGTCTGGCCAAATTAGGAAATACACCTTAATGAAGAGTTAGAAATAGGGATTGAGGGCTTCCCTGGTAGCTCGGTGGTAAAGAGTTTGCCTGCCAATGCAGGAGACACAGGTTTGAGCCCTGATCTGGGAAGATCCCACATGCTGCGGAGCAACTAAGCCTGTGAGCCACAACTATGGAGCCTGTGCTCTAGAGCCTCAGAGCCACAACTATTGAAGCCTGTGTGCCCTAGAGCCCAAGTTTCACAAGAGAAGTCACCGCAACAAGAAGCCTGCTACCTCAGCTAGAAAGTAGCCCCACTCCCTGCATCTAGAGAAGAGCCTGCAGCAGCAGTGAAAACCCAGAATAGCCAAAACTTAAAAAACAAAAAGAAACAGGGATTGAGAGGTGGGTAAGGCCAGATTGTAGAAGGTCTTGGAAGTCAGCCAGAAGAGTTTAACTGACCTGAGATGAGAACACTGGGAGTAAAATTAAACCACCAAATGAGTGAAATCCACACTGAGTGGCAGAAAGGGCATCGGTAGATTTGGCAGTGGAGTGCCCATCAATTAGGTCACCATGTAATATAAATAACTGCATGCATTGTAGTTTATACCCAGATGTTCATGGTCAAGTTGGATGACTGCTGTGTCATGTACCGTGAGCAGTAATTCTCTCACTATTTTCAGGGACTAGCTATATCTGAAACAAAATATATAAACTCCTGGATGTCACTGGAGACTTAACAAAGCAGAATCTCAGGGAGGGTACAACTTGATAACCTAATAAGCACTGATGATTATCATGGATGGCCATTGTTGGGATACCAAGGAAGAATATAATATGGACTCTGGCTTTTGGAACGTTACAGTTCATTTGGAAACTTAGAACTGTGATAAGAAATAAGTGAATATGGTTTCAGCAGAGTGGTCAACATGTAGTATATTATATGAATGTTACCAGTGTGAAGACAGGGAAGAAGTTAGAGGTAGGAAGACTGAATGAAGGAGATAAAACCTTGGTGGGTCTTGAAGTTTGGACAGGATTTAAATACAGGGAAATATCAGTAGGGAAATTAAAAGGTTCAGAGGCAGGAACATAGCAATGTGTCTTCAGAACATTAAGTCTGGCCAAATTAGGAAATACACCTTAATGAAGAGTTAGAAATAGGGATTGAGGGCTTCCCTGGTAGCTCGGTGGTAAAGAGTTTGCCTGCCAATGCAGGAGACACAGGTTTGAGCCCTGATCTGGGAAGATCCCACATGCTGCGGAGCAACTAAGCCTGTGAGCCACAACTATGGAGCCTGTGCTCTAGAGCCTCAGAGCCACAACTATTGAAGCCTGTGTGCCCTAGAGCCCAAGTTTCACAAGAGAAGTCACCGCAACAAGAAGCCTGCTACCTCAGCTAGAAAGTAGCCCCACTCCCTGCATCTAGAGAAGAGCCTGCAGCAGCAGTGAAAACCCAGAATAGCCAAAAATTTTAAAAAAAAAGAAAAAAAAAAGAAACAGGGATTGAGAGGTGGGTAAGGCCAGATTGTAGAAGGTCTTGGAAGTCAGCCAGAAGAGTTTAACTGACCTGAGATGAGAACACTGGGAGTAAAATTAAACCACCAAATGAGTGAAATCCACACTGAGTGGCAGAAAGGGCATCGGTTTTGGTGGGTATTCCACTCTGCCTCTTAAATTCTAAGCCTCTCTCCAGCAAGGACAAGTTAAATTGCCTTTGCCTCTTCCTTTTGAAATCAGCAGAGAAGTTCCCAGGGAACCTGAACCAGGGAAGCCGCTTCACATTTTTTCAGTTCAGTTCCATCGCTCAGTTGTGTCCAACTCTTTGCAACCTCATGGCGGCAGCACCCCAGGCTTCCCTTCCTTCACCATCCCCTGTAGCTTGCTCAACTTGTGTCCATTGACTCAGTGACGCCATCCAACCATCTCGTCCTCTGTCGGCCCCTTCTCCTTCTGCCTTCTGTTTTTCCCAACATTAGGGTCTTTTCCACTGAGTCGTCTCTTCACATCAGGGGGCTAAAGTATTGTAGCTTCACAATCTAGAGCGATGCTTACTTCTAATGCTATAAGCCCATCTGGGTCTGTCTGTAACCCTGAGTTTTCTAAATTCTGAACACATATCGATCTGGAAATTCCCTGCATCTCAGGAAGCAGTTTACCTACATTGAGTATGAATGTTTTGCTCCCAATTCTCCTGGTGAAAGGAGCTGTGAACTGTGATCCTACAAAAAACCATTGTGAAGATAGGACGGCACAGGAGGTATGGTATGTGCCTAAGTAAGCTTTCTCACTTCTGTTTCTTTGCTCTCTACTGAGAGAGAAGTTTCAGAAGGCAAGCCAGAGAGCCAAGCTCTTAGATGATTGAGGATTTTCTGGTTTCAAATTAGACAGAAAACTAAATTAGCAAATTAATTGTTGGATGTGTTTTCCTGGACCCTTCATCAGCTGCTGTAGGACCAGTAGCCAATCAAAGAAGACTTTCAGCTGCCCCAGAGAGGGGGCAGGGTTCAGAATCAGGTTCTGCTAGCTACCAAGTGTCAGACATGTTAATTTTAAATTACTTTTGTACAGCTTGGTGTCAAAATGATTAAAGCATGAAGAGAAAAACAGAACCAAAGGAAATCATTTACCTTGCATTGGAGAAAGGACAATTGCAACTCCATGTCAGCTGGCTCTCTGCTGTAAGTTACACAAATTCTAATCTTTAGGCCCTGCAGTGACCACCTACAATGGGAGGGCGTGCAGTGATTACGGCTCTTCATTCCCTTAGTATAATGTCACTATCTCTACATGGCAGAATCTTTATCACAGATACAAATATGGCCACACTTTCTTCCCTACTTCCCCAATAAAATTTATTCTGATAATATATTAGGCACTCTGTGTCAGGCATTGTCCTAACTATATTTTACACATAATATATTATATAACCCTCACACCAGTGCCATGAGGTGAATGCTATTATTTCCATTCTACTGATGAGAAAACTGAGGCTTAGAAGGGTAAGGTCATTTGCTAATTGCTCATCTAGCAGAGGTAGAGAGGAGATTCTCATTCCGGTTTTGTGGTACTCCACAGCAGTTCTGCCTCCGTTCCATTTTCCCTTTCTGGTAGGAGAAAAAAGAATTTAAATAAGTCTGATTGCTAAGACAGCTTCATTACCCCTTTTAACAATCATGTATGTTTTCTTTTTGTTTGAAGACGTGACTGAGATCAGCCTTATGCTCCATGAAATAGCCACATCTTTACCACACTACTTTTCCTGGAGTAAGCACATAACCAGCTCACTAGTTGGCGTGTCTTTGTCTCTGTCCCCAGCTTTCCCAGTTGGTTTCATGGGCTTCATGATTCATTTTGCTCAAGATGAGCCATCTCCTCTGACTCTTGTGTGTGAAATGTAAGGCTGACCTCAGCTGCTATTGTTTTTCAGCCATCAACACAAAGCTGTATGGCTTGACCTCTCTTGGTCTGCCAGATTTTATTAATTTTACTTTATCCACCCTTCCTTCAGTCACCCCACATTATGTTACTGGGTTGTTTGCCTCTGGAATTGCAGTATAATGCTACAATTCAATTCTTAAGATCCTGGTGGTGTAGAATTCACCATACTGCTCCTTGGATGTCACTAAATAAGCTTTAGTTGCACCAAGATCTTCTAAAGGTGCCAGTTGATACCCAAGCCATCATTCAGGATAGTATTCATAATGCTGAAGAACTGATCTATAAACACAAGAGTTAAATAACTGCCCACTGATTAAATTTAGAAATCCTGAATCTTCGAACTTCAGGCATGATTTTTACTGAGTGCCATCACATCACTATGTGCTAAGTGCTCTGCAACCAACTACTGAAGTAGGTTATATTGTTTCCCCCCTTTTTTAAGTGACCAGGTAAATGGCAGCAAGGATGAAAGGTACCTCAATATGATGCGGTCGAGCCACCACATATATTTTGAATGCTTTTAGTGATGCATGTAGAGCTTGTTACCTTCTAAGACAATTCCGTATTTGCGTGACTTCCATATTCTGAGCTATACTGTGTATCTCTGAAGCTCCTAATCATTAGTTATGGGCTTCCCTTGTAGCTCAGTCAGTGAACAATCTGCCTGCAATGCAGGAGACCCTCGTTCGATTCCTGGGTTGGGAAGATCCCCCGGAGAAGGAAATGGCAACCCACTCCAGTATTCTTGCCTGGAGAATCCCACAGACAGAGGAACCTGGCAGATTATAGTTCTTGGGGTCACAAGAGTCAGACATGACTTGGCGGCTAAACCACCATCAATCATTAGTTCTAAAATCCCAGGACAAGTTTTAATTCTTTTTTTACACAATAGCTCTTCAGGTATGTCAAGATAGCTCTATGATCACTTATGAGTTCTTCAATTTTTCCTCCTAAGCCAGGGTTTCAAGTCTCCTCACCATTTTGGTTGGTTGCTCTCTATTACATGCCTCTAAAACATGTTACTTAGGTGTGGTCTAACATAGAATGAAGTGGAGCGCTTTCTTTCCTTGTTACAGATGCTGTATTTCTACTAATCCAGCCTAAAATTGTATTTAATTCATCTGAACTCCATGTGTTAAAAAAAAAACCCGGACTCCCCACCAGCTCTCTTTGTAATATACTTGATTTTCATGTTTATGCCTCTTTTCTAGTTCTCTTCTAACATGCCCACACAATTTGATTCTTTTCCGCATGACCTTGATTCTCATTCTTTGCTCTGTCAGACTGATCTCTCCCTGTGCACATATGTTACATTTATTTTCTCTCAGCATCATTCAGGATAGTATTCTAATGCTGAAGAACTGATCTATAAACACAAGAGTTAAATAACTGCCCACTGATTAAATTTAGAAATCCTGAATCTTCGAACTTCAGGCATGATTTTTACTGAGTGCCATCACATCACTATGTGCTAAGTGCTCTGCAACCAACTACTGAAGTAGGTTATATTGTTTCCCCCCTTTTTTAAGTGACCAGGTAAATGGCAGCAAGGATGAAAGGTACCTCAATATGATGCGGTCGAGCCACCACATATATTTTGAATGCTTTTAGTGATGCATGTAGAGCTTGTTACCTTCTAAGACAATTCCGTATTTGCGTGACTTCCATATTCTGAGCTATACTGTGTATCTCTGAAGCTCCTAATCATTAGTTATGGGCTTCCCTTGTAGCTCAGTCAGTGAACAATCTGCCTGCAATGCAGGAGACCCTCGTTCGATTCCTGGGTTGGGAAGATCCCCCGGAGAAGGAAATGGCAACCCACTCCAGTATTCTTGCCTGGAGAATCCCACAGACAGAGGAACCTGGCAGATTATAGTTCTTGGGGTCACAAGAGTCAGACATGACTTGGCGGCTAAACCACCATCAATCATTAGTTCTAAAATCCCAGGACAAGTTTTAATTCTTTTTTTACACAATAGCTCTTCAGGTATGTCAAGATAGCTCTATGATCACTTATGAGTTCTTCAATTTTTCCTCCTAAGCCAGGGTTTCAAGTCTCCTCACCATTTTGGTTGGTTGCTCTCTATTACATGCCTCTAAAACATGTTACTTAGGTGTGGTCTAACATAGAATGAAGTGGAGCGCTTTCTTTCCTTGTTACAGATGCTGTATTTCTACTAATCCAGCCTAAAATTGTATTTAATTCATCTGAACTCCATGTGTTAAAAAAAAAACCCGGACTCCCCACCAGCTCTCTTTGTAATATACTTGATTTTCATGTTTATGCCTCTTTTCTAGTTCTCTTCTAACATGCCCACACAATTTGATTCTTTTCCGCATGACCTTGATTCTCATTCTTTGCTCTGTCAGACTGATCTCTCCCTGTGCACATATGTTACATTTATTTTCTCTCAGCTTCCATCAACCTTATCTCTTTCCACTTCATCTCCTGGTTTCTACCTATTTCAGCATCAGAGAATCCAAATCACTTTTTAACCATCTTGCTTCTTTCTGAATCTGGTGAGGTTGGGATGTGTCGGTCCTGGTTAGCATTTACAATGCATATGCTGACAGTTTGAGGCTGGCTTCCAAGAGAGTAATCTGATTTAGGAATGCTTTCCCTAAGCAGATCTCAACAGATTTCACTTTACTGAAGTTTCAGAGGAAAAAGCATAGCCCTAGGTTTAGTCATATAGGGGTCATCCTGAAAGCAAAAGATGGTGAATTAATGAATGATGATTCTTCACTGTATGGACTGTTAAACTGACAACCAACTTGGGTGATGAGAAGCACAGTGGAAAGAGTCTGGGTTTAAAGCCTAGTTCTGTGGGTTCCAGCCCGGGTGATATTGTGTCAGTTACTTAACTTCTATATCTCAATTTCCTCATCTGTAAACAGTAGCAACAATCATACCCACTTCTTAGGGCTGCAGTGAGTTCACTCATTCATAGGAAGTGCTTAGAGCAGAGCCTATCACACACAGTAAAGGACAGACATGATTATTCCTGGAAAACAATTTAAAGGTAGAACAGGAAAGAGATTATTCTTCCTAGGTATTTAGGTAGTCTGCATCTTTACAAACCTTAATTTACTGAGTCTTAGTATTGAGGTTTTGGCTTTATCAGGAAGCAAGACACTCAAAAGGAAGCTCAAGAGTTATTTGTGAATGAATGCTCTTCAATCTGGGGCTGGTGAGAAGCAGGGTAGAATTGTTATTTAAGAGGGAGAGTAAAGGCTAGAATAACTGGAATCTATCAGGCAGGAGATCTGGCATGCTCTCTTCCTTTTTTGTCCTACTGAAACAAACAAACAAATCTACTTTCAAACAAAAACGAGCACATGTGGTTCCTAGTAAGGGTTATGGAGCTACAGATCTTACCAAAGAAATAAGTGGTCTACAATGGCCAATTTTTTGTGTTTTTAAAATCTCTGGACAAAAAAAAAGAAAGAAAACGACTTCCTGCTCACCCCTCCCCCACAATCCCCCTTTCTAGTCTTGGTCCTATAGCAGTTCAGTACAGAATTCCACAAAAAGTCAAAGGTTCCACAGCCAGTTGTTTGGTTATGTTGTATGGTCTACAGTGTAGACTCTACACTAACAGAAAAAAATTAGTTTAGGTTTAAATACAACATGAAATAAATCTGGTGAGGTTGGGATGTGTCGGTCCTGGTTAGCATTTACAATGCATATGCTGACAGTTTGAGGCTGGCTTCCAAGAGAGTAATCTGATTTAGGAATGCTTTCCCTAAGCAGATCTCAACAGATTTCACTTTACTGAAGTTTCAGAGGAAAAAGCATAGCCCTAGGTTTAGTCATATAGGGGTCATCCTGAAAGCAAAAGATGGTGAATTAATGAATGATGATTCTTCACTGTATGGACTGTTAAACTGACAACCAACTTGGGTGATGAGAAGCACAGTGGAAAGAGTCTGGGTTTAAAGCCTAGTTCTGTGGGTTCCAGCCCGGGTGATATTGTGTCAGTTACTTAACTTCTATATCTCAATTTCCTCATCTGTAAACAGTAGCAACAATCATACCCACTTCTTAGGGCTGCAGTGAGTTCACTCATTCATAGGAAGTGCTTAGAGCAGAGCCTATCACACACAGTAAAGGACAGACATGATTATTCCTGGAAAACAATTTAAAGGTAGAACAGGAAAGAGATTATTCTTCCTAGGTATTTAGGTAGTCTGCATCTTTACAAACCTTAATTTACTGAGTCTTAGTATTGAGGTTTTGGCTTTATCAGGAAGCAAGACACTCAAAAGGAAGCTCAAGAGTTATTTGTGAATGAATGCTCTTCAATCTGGGGCTGGTGAGAAGCAGGGTAGAATTGTTATTTAAGAGGGAGAGTAAAGGCTAGAATAACTGGAATCTATCAGGCAGGAGATCTGGCATGCTCTCTTCCTTTTTTGTCCTACTGAAACAAACAAACAAATCTACTTTCAAACAAAAACGAGCACATGTGGTTCCTAGTAAGGGTTATGGAGCTACAGATCTTACCAAAGAAATAAGTGGTCTACAATGGCCAATTTTTTGTGTTTTTAAAATCTCTGGACAAAAAAAAAGAAAGAAAACGACTTCCTGCTCACCCCTCCCCCACAATCCCCCTTTCTAGTCTTGGTCCTATAGCAGTTCAGTACAGAATTCCACAAAAAGTCAAAGGTTCCACAGCCAGTTGTTTGGTTATGTTGTATGGTCTACAGTGTAGACTCTACACTAACAGAAAAAAATTAGTTTAGGTTTAAATACAACATGAAATAAATGCAAAGAGCCCAGAACAAAGAAGGTGATTAAGCTGGTTTAACTGCATTCAACCCACTATGCTAAATCCCCGTAGGGGGCTCTAGTTAAACAACAAATTTAGTTTCTTGGCCTAAATCCTTTTCTTCAAAGAAGAAATTTTTCTTGTGAGTAACTCTGATAAATTTGTTTTCATCTTCTTCATTTCTTAGTCTCTAGGGAAGCTGGGGTGAAAATAACCTATCTGATTGGGTTGCGTTTTTGGAAGACGGGCTGTGAAGAACGGAATAGAAGGCGAGCAGTTATCCAGCCAAAGAGGCGTTGGAGGAACTGAGGCTTGGGTGGTGAGCGATTGTTCAGCCCCAGTAAAAGGCCAGCTAGTGACAACCGGGATGAGGATTTTACCCGCCAATGAATCAAATAAGACTGCGAGGGAGATAATAAGGTGTAATTATAGCAGTGCTGTTAGTGCCTGTTCATGGGGTCTGGCAGCAATTTGGTTGAACACCCCTCTTTGTGAGAAATTTGTAATTTGGCAGTAAGAATTCTTGCCTTAAAATTTGGCACAAACCCTCACAGTTTAATATTGCAAAATCTGGGAAATGTTGAAATGTGGCTGCTATTCTAATTGAACTTTTTCAGGCTTTTTCGAATTGGTTTTTTTCCTGTTGGATTCAGAAACACAACGCCTCTCTTTTAAAAAGTTCACGAAGGTTTTTTTTTTTTTTTCTAACCACAAACTCAAGTACGCTTACAAGCAGATGTACTGCTGTAATAAACTCTCATGGTGTACATACAGAGGAGGGAAAAAAGCTTTCACTTGAAAAACCCGAGTTCCTTCTGTTGGTAGCCCTTTAAAATTTCCCCACCATCAGTATTTGGTTTTTCTTTAAGGCAGAGCGGTGCAACGTGGTGTGGCTCTTCGTTTTTTATCAACCGATTGCTTCCCCCAAGCTTATTCCCCGTTGTTTTAAAAGTAGAGGGGAGGTGACCGGGCTGTAGTGACATGTGGTTAACTCCGCCTGGGACCAAGCAGGCTCAACGAGCTTTTCTTTAAAGTCACTGCAAGTTTTACAGGAAGGCAGGAAATAAATGCAAAGAGCCCAGAACAAAGAAGGTGATTAAGCTGGTTTAACTGCATTCAACCCACTATGCTAAATCCCCGTAGGGGGCTCTAGTTAAACAACAAATTTAGTTTCTTGGCCTAAATCCTTTTCTTCAAAGAAGAAATTTTTCTTGTGAGTAACTCTGATAAATTTGTTTTCATCTTCTTCATTTCTTAGTCTCTAGGGAAGCTGGGGTGAAAATAACCTATCTGATTGGGTTGCGTTTTTGGAAGACGGGCTGTGAAGAACGGAATAGAAGGCGAGCAGTTATCCAGCCAAAGAGGCGTTGGAGGAACTGAGGCTTGGGTGGTGAGCGATTGTTCAGCCCCAGTAAAAGGCCAGCTAGTGACAACCGGGATGAGGATTTTACCCGCCAATGAATCAAATAAGACTGCGAGGGAGATAATAAGGTGTAATTATAGCAGTGCTGTTAGTGCCTGTTCATGGGGTCTGGCAGCAATTTGGTTGAACACCCCTCTTTGTGAGAAATTTGTAATTTGGCAGTAAGAATTCTTGCCTTAAAATTTGGCACAAACCCTCACAGTTTAATATTGCAAAATCTGGGAAATGTTGAAATGTGGCTGCTATTCTAATTGAACTTTTTCAGGCTTTTTCGAATTGGTTTTTTTCCTGTTGGATTCAGAAACACAACGCCTCTCTTTTAAAAAGTTCACGAAGGTTTTTTTTTTTTTTTCTAACCACAAACTCAAGTACGCTTACAAGCAGATGTACTGCTGTAATAAACTCTCATGGTGTACATACAGAGGAGGGAAAAAAGCTTTCACTTGAAAAACCCGAGTTCCTTCTGTTGGTAGCCCTTTAAAATTTCCCCACCATCAGTATTTGGTTTTTCTTTAAGGCAGAGCGGTGCAACGTGGTGTGGCTCTTCGTTTTTTATCAACCGATTGCTTCCCCCAAGCTTATTCCCCGTTGTTTTAAAAGTAGAGGGGAGGTGACCGGGCTGTAGTGACATGTGGTTAACTCCGCCTGGGACCAAGCAGGCTCAACGAGCTTTTCTTTAAAGTCACTGCAAGTTTTCGGACAGGAAAGCGGTCAGATCTTCGAAGCCTCGGCTCGGGTTCCCACGGCCCCCGCGGCAGCGGCGGCTCCCCCGACGCCCCTCTCGGGGCCGGGCGCTGCGGGCGGCAGGGGGCAGCAGCGGGAACCCGTTGTTCTCCAGGCAGGGGTGGGGCGGGAAGCGGCCCCCCCCCGGCCCGTTTCCGCGCCTCCCCTCCCCCTCTCGCGCCTCCGCTGCCCTCCCCGCCGGGAGGAGGGCGGGGGTGCGGCGCCTCCCCCGGGACCGGGGCGTGCGCGTCCCTCCGCTCCCCTCCCCCGGCCGGGCGCTCCTGGCTCCCCGAGGCGGGAGTTTCCAGGAAGAGCTCCGAGCGCGGTCGCACCACCGGGCGCACGGAGACGTCAAGTAGTCCCTCAGAGCCTCCGGATTCGAGAACGCTAGCTGCCAGAGGCTGTCGGGAGTCGGAACTCCGAAAAGACAGAAGACAGCTGCCTGGCCTGAAGAGCTCAGGGAAAGAGGTCCGAGCTCCCACGTTTCCATTCCTACAGAAAGATGTGTAGGGGAGGCGGAACGAGTTCCGGCGGAGGGCTCGGATGCCGGGTGGAGTGAAGCGCCGCGCGGTCGAAGCGCTCGCAGAGTTAAAGTGGGCGGGAAAACCCGGAGCGGACTCTCCCGGACACGCCTAGGACCTCCCGCCCCGTTTTTCATGGGGGAGGGGACCGAAAAGAGCAAGAGAGGGCAACGCGTTCCCTTTCCCTGCTTCTTAAATCCCTAATGAAGAAACTAGCGGCAACGCGTCACTTCGAGAAATGCGCGGCAGGACTTCAGGTCCCGGCGGGGAGGGCTCGTGTGGCTCCTCCTCCAATAACGTCCGCACCGTCGGCGCTGGGCGCGCGGTCAGAAACCCAGGCCTGCGACCTGGAGGAGCTAGGCGCGCGCATGCGTGCGGTGGGCTCGCGCTTCCGCCCCTCTCTGGAGCGCGTGAGCTTCCTCCCCACGTTCCTCCGCCGCCACCTCAGTGCAGCCCCCCCCGGGGAAGGTGCCGCCCATCCACTGACTGGGCTGTAGTGACATGTGGTTAACTCCGCCTGGGACCAAGCAGGCTCAACGAGCTTTTCTTTAAAGTCACTGCAAGTTTTCGGACAGGAAAGCGGTCAGATCTTCGAAGCCTCGGCTCGGGTTCCCACGGCCCCCGCGGCAGCGGCGGCTCCCCCGACGCCCCTCTCGGGGCCGGGCGCTGCGGGCGGCAGGGGGCAGCAGCGGGAACCCGTTGTTCTCCAGGCAGGGGTGGGGCGGGAAGCGGCCCCCCCCCGGCCCGTTTCCGCGCCTCCCCTCCCCCTCTCGCGCCTCCGCTGCCCTCCCCGCCGGGAGGAGGGCGGGGTGCGCGCCTCCCAGGACCGGGGCGTGCGCGTCCCTCCGCTCCCTCCCCGGCCGGGCGCTCCTGGCCCCCCGAGGCGGGAGTTTCCAGGAAGAGCTCCGAGCGCGGTCGCACCACCGGGCGCACGGAGACGTCAAGTAGTCCCTCAGAGCCTCCGGATTCGAGAACGCTAGCTGCCAGAGGCTGTCGGGAGTCGGAACTCCGAAAAGACAGAAGACAGCTGCCTGGCCTGAAGAGCTCAGGGAAAGAGGTCCGAGCTCCCACGTTTCCATTCCTACAGAAAGATGTGTAGGGGAGGCGGAACGAGTTCCGGCGGAGGGCTCGGATGCCGGGTGGAGTGAAGCGCCGCGCGGTCGAAGCGCTCGCAGAGTTAAAGTGGGCGGGAAAACCCGGAGCGGACTCTCCCGGACACGCCTAGGACCTCCCGCCCCGTTTTTCATGGGGGAGGGGACCGAAAAGAGCAAGAGAGGGCAACGCGTTCCCTTTCCCTGCTTCTTAAATCCCTAATGAAGAAACTAGCGGCAACGCGTCACTTCGAGAAATGCGCGGCAGGACTTCAGGTCCCGGCGGGGAGGGCTCGTGTGGCTCCTCCTCCAATAACGTCCGCACCGTCGGCGCTGGGCGCGCGGTCAGAAACCCAGGCCTGCGACCTGGAGGAGCTAGGCGCGCGCATGCGTGCGGTGGGCTCGCGCTTCCCGCCCCTCTCTGGAGCGCGTGAGCTTCCCCCTCCCCCACGTTCCTCCGCCGCCACCTCAGTGCACCCCCGCACCCAGCCCTCTCTTTTCGGGGGAAGGTGGCCCATCTTGCCCATCCACTGACTAACCCCTTCACCCCAGCTTCGCCCCGCCTCCCCTGAGCTTCGGTACAAACTCCGCAGCTAGGGCTCGGCTTTCACATTCCCGCCTCCGCCTTCTGTCCTCCCCTCCCAACCCTGAAGCACTTCCTGCAAACTGCCCTGTTCTCGCTCCTTTTGGCGCCGCCTCCTTCCAGCCCTAACTGGATGGCTGCTTGCACGTTGCTGGGGCTCTGGATAGTACCCTATGTATTCTTCCTCTAGTAGACGGTGCCTGCTCCATTTTACAGATGAGGAAGTTAAAGTCCCGAGCTCCGTCGAGCTGGACTCAAAGGCTCCCTCTTGTTCAGTCGCTAAGACGAGAGCTATTCTTTGCGACCTGGTGATCTGTAGCACTCCAGGCTTCCCAGTCCTTAACTGTCTCTGGAGTTTTCTCAAACTCATGTCCATTGAGTGGGCGAATCTATCTGAACACCAGACAAAATGTGATCCACTGGAGGAGGGGATTTCAAACCACTCTAGTATTCTTGCTGGAATTACCCCGTGTACAGTATGAAAAGGCTCCTTGAGTTGGCCCCATAAGCAAACACTGAAACTGGCTTTGGAAAGAGTAACACTTGACTTGCTACAATTTAAGCCACCTTGGAACATCAGTCCCTGCCTTTCTCTTGGCACCCTCAATCCGTCAGGGGGAACCACCCCAGCCCAGTTGGCAAACACCATAGAAACAGTTAATCCCAGATCATCTAATGCAGCGATCACTCAATTAGAAGGGCCAATTTGGAGACTTTAGCAGGCATGGAGGTTTTTAGAGGTGATGTAGGGTATTCAATGTGAAGTCGTTTTTTCTTTCTTTTCTTTTTTCTTTGAAGTTTTTAAACGCACTGTGTAATGTTTTCTTAGATTTTGTAGTTCTCTTATTCCTTCCCCTACTCGAGATCATTGTGGTTTTGAAAACGTTTTGACGTAATTTGTCTCCTCCAGTAAAGAAAAAACTTTTTCTTAGTATGATTGATTATTATTCCTCAATTCCACACCTCAATGAAACCCAGGCCTGCGACCTGGAGGAGCTAGGCGCGCATGCTCCCGCCTCCGCCTTCGGGGTGCCTCCCACGTTCCTCCGCGCCACCTCAGTGCACCCCGCACCCAGCCTCTCTTTCGGGAAAGGTGGCCCATCTTGCCCATCCACTGACTAACCCCTTCACCCCAGCTTCGCCCCGCCTCCCCTGAGCTTCGGTACAAACTCCGCAGCTAGGGCTCGGCTTTCACATTCCCGCCTCCGCCTTCTGTCCTCCCCTCCCAACCCTGAAGCACTTCCTGCAAACTGCCCTGTTCTCGCTCCTTTTGGCGCCGCCTCCTTCCAGCCCTAACTGGATGGCTGCTTGCACGTTGCTGGGGCTCTGGATAGTACCCTATGTATTCTTCCTCTAGTAGACGGTGCCTGCTCCATTTTACAGATGAGGAAGTTAAAGTCCCGAGCTCCGTCGAGCTGGACTCAAAGGCTCCCTCTTGTTCAGTCGCTAAGACGAGAGCTATTCTTTGCGACCTGGTGATCTGTAGCACTCCAGGCTTCCCAGTCCTTAACTGTCTCTGGAGTTTTCTCAAACTCATGTCCATTGAGTGGGCGAATCTATCTGAACACCAGACAAAATGTGATCCACTGGAGGAGGGGATTTCAAACCACTCTAGTATTCTTGCTGGAATTACCCCGTGTACAGTATGAAAAGGCTCCTTGAGTTGGCCCCATAAGCAAACACTGAAACTGGCTTTGGAAAGAGTAACACTTGACTTGCTACAATTTAAGCCACCTTGGAACATCAGTCCCTGCCTTTCTCTTGGCACCCTCAATCCGTCAGGGGGAACCACCCCAGCCCAGTTGGCAAACACCATAGAAACAGTTAATCCCAGATCATCTAATGCAGCGATCACTCAATTAGAAGGGCCAATTTGGAGACTTTAGCAGGCATGGAGGTTTTTAGAGGTGATGTAGGGTATTCAATGTGAAGTCGTTTTTTCTTTCTTTTCTTTTTTCTTTGAAGTTTTTAAACGCACTGTGTAATGTTTTCTTAGATTTTGTAGTTCTCTTATTCCTTCCCCTACTCGAGATCATTGTGGTTTTGAAAACGTTTTGACGTAATTTGTCTCCTCCAGTAAAGAAAAAACTTTTTCTTAGTATGATTGATTATTATTCCTCAATTCCACACCTCAATCCCCAAAGTCATTTCTTCCCTGGGCTTCCAGTTGGTGAGAGGTTTGCAGGAGACGTCATAGAGAATCTTGAGGTACTGCCTCTCTAAACTGTGTATCACAAACTTAAAAGCTGTAAGTGGGAATTAAAGGAAATAAATTTATGTAATGTTATAAATATCTAGGGGCTTCCTTTATGGCTCAATGATAAAGAATCTGCCTGTAAAGCAGGACACCAGGCTTCCCTGGTAGCTCAGTGGTAAAGAGTTCGCCTGCCAACGCAGGAGACACAGGTTCAATCCCTGAGTCGGGCAGATCCTGCACATTGTGGAACAGTGAAGCCGGTGAGCCACAGCTATGGAGCCTGTGCTCGAGAGCCTAAGAGCCGCAGTTATGGAACCCATGTGCCCTAGAACCCAAGTTCCACAACAAGAGAAGTTATTGCAACAAGAAGCCTGCTCACCTCCACTAGAGAGTAGCCCTCACTCCCTGCAACTAGAGAAGAGCCTGTGGCAGCAGTGAAAACCCAGAATAGCCAAAAATAAATAAATAAATGAGTAAATTTTTTTTTTTTTAAAGCAGGACACCTGGGTTCGATCCCTGGCTGGGGAAGACCCCTTTGGAGAATGGAATGGCAACCCAAACCAGTATTCTTGTCTGGAGAATTCCATGGACATAGGAGCCTGGTGGGCTAGCACAGAGGGTCACAAAGAGTCCAACAGGACACAACTGAAGTGACTAAACAGCAGCAGCAGCGACATGTGTATCTAGAGATTCATTATTTCAATTTTAGTATATATGCTGCCAAAGTGAGCACAGAGATTCATTATTTCAGATTTAAATGTTTTGAGAGTCTCATTCCAAGTATTGTATGGGTCTGTTTTGTTATTTTATTTATTTTTTTAAATTTTGGCCTCTTTTATTGGTCCTTCGTTTATTTATTTTCATTCATCTTAATTCTTTTGCCTGTGTGGGCCTCCCATTGCAGTGGCCTGTGTGGGCATCTGTGTTCCAGAGCGCTGACTCTCAATTGGACACACCGGTCCAGCCCCGTGGCATGAGGGATCTTCCAGTGCCAGGGATCGAACCGATGCCCTTAGCACTGCGAGGCGGACACTTTACCCACTGGACCACTGGGGAAGCCCTGTTATTTTACTTTTTAGAATTTATTTATTTATTGGCTGTGCTGGGTCTGTTGCTGGGGGCTTTCTCTAGTTGCAGGAAGTAGAAGCTATTCTTCATTGTGGTGCACAGGCTTCTCTTTGTGGTGGCTTCTCTTGTTGCGGAGCACAAGCTGTAGGTACTTGAGCTTCAGGAGTTGCAACATGTGGGCTCAGTAGTTGTGACATATGGGCTTATTGCACTGAGGCATGAGGGATCTTCTTGAACCAAGGATGGAACCTATGTCCCCTGCATTGGCAGGGAGATTCTTACCCACTGAGCCACCAGAGAAGCCCCTGGTGGGACTTTCTCTTTATTTATTTATTTATTTTAAAAATTCTTCTTGGGGGTCAGCTTTCTTTTAAATGACTGTTTTATCATGATTTCCCTCTATTGCAAGTATTTCTAAATTATTTATTGGACTGATGTCTTCTAAGCATAGTGACAGGGATCTGAAGGACCACTCCAGATTGTTTTAAGGCAGTTTTTCTCAGATTGTTGCCTGAATGTTCCATGGTAAACTTTCTGAACATTTGTTCAGTAAATAAATGTTTTCTATGTGCATAGCATTGTATTAGGTCTTTTGTGAGATACAAAGTTGGACAAACTAGGGCTATTCTTTTTTTTATTTTATTTTTTAACAATGGCCTTTTTTTTTTTTTTTTGACCACTTCTATTGGTTTTTCATTTATTTTTATTTTCATCCATCTTTGTTCTTTGGCCTGTGTGGGCCTCCCATTGCAGTGGCCTCTTTTGTCACAGAGCATCGGCTCTGGGCGCATGCGCTCCAGAGCTCCAGCTTGGTAGTTGGACATATCGATCCAACCACTCCATGGCACATGGGATCTTCCCAGGCCAGGGATCAAACCAGCCCCCCTTGTACTGCAAGGCGGTGTCCTTACCCACTGGACCACCATGGAAGCCCCTAGGACTATTATTAAGGAGCAGTCTAAGTGGAGATAAAATTCTTTAGCATAGGCTCAAATCAGTAAAAATCCTTTATTATTTCTAATTTATTTTTTATCACTTAAGTTACATATATTGGTTTGAAGTTTCCCAAAATGTTCCCATGTTCATATGCAGTTCTCAGGTTCTGAACATGTTGCTTAAGTGATGGGAGGAATGAGGAGCCAAAAAACATCTAAACAGAAAAGATCAGGAGTGGGCAGTGATTTAATGGAAATATCAGTAATGTCACAGTTCAGTATTAGAAAATAAGATTATAGGAATGACTGGAAAGAGAAATGTAAGGATATCCAGGTCTTCAGATTTTAATAGGAAGGGCTTAGGAAGTATGTGCTGTTTAACTTTGCATGAATATTCACACACGTAACTTTTATTTCAGGAAGGATGAAACAGTCTTGCATTTAAGCATATGCCTACCTACACAGATTTGGTGAGGATTTTTTTCTCTTTTTCCTCACGTTGCAGCATGTGGGATCTTAGTTCCCTAGCTGAGGATCGAACCATGCTCCTTGCACTAGAAGCAGACTCCTAACCACTGAACTGCCATGGAATTCCCTGTTGAGGAGTTTTCAGGAAGACCAGCCGTAGAGAAGAAAAATCTAGTTTGTTGTGGAATTCAAACTTTGTATAGCAGAAGGAGGGGAGAAGCCTTGATTTAGGTTAGAGCCAAAGCTCTTACCCACCCACTCCCAAAGAGAATCACTCACAGTTGAGATTAGACATATAACTTAAATAGTACTTTTTGACCAATTTGGGATGCATTGCATTTGAACTTAATTATGCACATTCATCTTTGTACAGTGATGTTACAAGCTTTAGCTTCCTTCTGTTACTTTAGCTGTTTCTGCTGGGCTCCTGCTTCTGCTTCCAGAGTTGCTGCCTTGCTGTGGCATCCTCTCGTGCAAACTGAAGCCTCTCATGGAGGTGGCTCTGTATCATAGTGTAACTAGTCCTCAGCTCAATTCTATTCTATTTCTAACATTTAGATTCAGAAGTTAAGTTGCAAGAACCCGAGAACATAGTCTTTCTTGAGTTGAAGAATTACGAACACATGGGATCTTCCCAGGCCAGGATCAAACCAGCCCCTTGTACTGCAAGGCGGTGTCCTTACCCACTGGACCACCATGGAAGCCCCTAGGACTATTATTAAGGAGCAGTCTAAGTGGAGATAAAATTCTTTAGCATAGGCTCAAATCAGTAAAAATCCTTTATTATTTCTAATTTATTTTTTATCACTTAAGTTACATATATTGGTTTGAAGTTTCCCAAAATGTTCCCATGTTCATATGCAGTTCTCAGGTTCTGAACATGTTGCTTAAGTGATGGGAGGAATGAGGAGCCAAAAAACATCTAAACAGAAAAGATCAGGAGTGGGCAGTGATTTAATGGAAATATCAGTAATGTCACAGTTCAGTATTAGAAAATAAGATTATAGGAATGACTGGAAAGAGAAATGTAAGGATATCCAGGTCTTCAGATTTTAATAGGAAGGGCTTAGGAAGTATGTGCTGTTTAACTTTGCATGAATATTCACACACGTAACTTTTATTTCAGGAAGGATGAAACAGTCTTGCATTTAAGCATATGCCTACCTACACAGATTTGGTGAGGATTTTTTTCTCTTTTTCCTCACGTTGCAGCATGTGGGATCTTAGTTCCCTAGCTGAGGATCGAACCATGCTCCTTGCACTAGAAGCAGACTCCTAACCACTGAACTGCCATGGAATTCCCTGTTGAGGAGTTTTCAGGAAGACCAGCCGTAGAGAAGAAAAATCTAGTTTGTTGTGGAATTCAAACTTTGTATAGCAGAAGGAGGGGAGAAGCCTTGATTTAGGTTAGAGCCAAAGCTCTTACCCACCCACTCCCAAAGAGAATCACTCACAGTTGAGATTAGACATATAACTTAAATAGTACTTTTTGACCAATTTGGGATGCATTGCATTTGAACTTAATTATGCACATTCATCTTTGTACAGTGATGTTACAAGCTTTAGCTTCCTTCTGTTACTTTAGCTGTTTCTGCTGGGCTCCTGCTTCTGCTTCCAGAGTTGCTGCCTTGCTGTGGCATCCTCTCGTGCAAACTGAAGCCTCTCATGGAGGTGGCTCTGTATCATAGTGTAACTAGTCCTCAGCTCAATTCTATTCTATTTCTAACATTTAGATTCAGAAGTTAAGTTGCAAGAACCCCGAGAACATAGTCTTTCTTGAGTAAAATGAAGAAATTACATGTGAAAATATATTACTTCTCCTTAAATCTGGGGATAATTTTCTGAACTCTTGTATGTAACTGTCTTACTATTCATAACCTGCAAGAGCACTCCATGGACATTAGAGTCAGACTGATGTGGTTTATTGTCACTGAACTGGGAGATCGGTGGCACTGTCTGATTTCTTAGCGGGAAATCACATTGTAGACTGAAACCTATAGAAAAATTGACAAGTCATGAGCTTTATCATAACAGAATTCAGATCTTTTTTTCCCTTTATTGTCAGCCTCTGTTGTTGGTCTTGCATCCAAACTGGAAGTCATAAGGCTTCCATTTCTTTAGTCATTTTAGGAGCCAGAGCTTGAATAGATACCTGCTAAGTCTTTTTATCATCAAGCTTTCTAAAAATGATTTTTCTGGTCACTGCCTCTGACTCCATTCTTTTTGGGATCCTGGGTAAGTCACTCCTCCTATATGGGCTTCAGTTTCTCTACCTACGATCTTGCTGAACCCACAACCATCTCCAGGTCGTTCTCCAGTGGATCACTTCTTTGCCTTAGCATTGCAGGAGTCTTAAAGTTATTTTTTCTTTTACTCAAGTCTGAGTCATTTAGGTTTTATCCATTGATGAGAGAAGTTTTACATTGAGAATCTGAAATTTTGGGCTTCAAAAATAATGTGATGTAAAGGCAAGGCATTAGAGAGGTTAGGGGAACAAAAAGACTGAGGATTCTTAACCTGGCAACCAGGATAGAATGCATTGAGTCCTGAACATGGATTGGGGAAAATCACATCTTTATTTTCACTAATTTGTTATCAAAATTAACATTTCTTTTTAGTTTGAATGAAAGAAAATCACAGCAGTATTAGCAGTACCATACTTGTGACTGTCACTGATAGAAATCAGTTACCATACTTGAGTTCACTGATTAGTTTAAAAAGCTGTGGCATCCTCTCGTGCAAACTGAAGCCTCTCATGGAGGTGGCTCTGTATCATAGTGTAACTAGTCCTCAGCTCAATTCTATTCTATTTCTAACATTTAGATTCAGAAGTTAAGTTGCAAGAACCCCGAGAACATAGTCTTTCTTGAGTAAAATGAAGAAATTACATGTGAAAATATATTACTTCTCCTTAAATCTGGGGATAATTTTCTGAACTCTTGTATGTAACTGTCTTACTATTCATAACCTGCAAGAGCACTCCATGGACATTAGAGTCAGACTGATGTGGTTTATTGTCACTGAACTGGGAGATCGGTGGCACTGTCTGATTTCTTAGCGGGAAATCACATTGTAGACTGAAACCTATAGAAAAATTGACAAGTCATGAGCTTTATCATAACAGAATTCAGATCTTTTTTTCCCTTTATTGTCAGCCTCTGTTGTTGGTCTTGCATCCAAACTGGAAGTCATAAGGCTTCCATTTCTTTAGTCATTTTAGGAGCCAGAGCTTGAATAGATACCTGCTAAGTCTTTTTATCATCAAGCTTTCTAAAAATGATTTTTCTGGTCACTGCCTCTGACTCCATTCTTTTTGGGATCCTGGGTAAGTCACTCCTCCTATATGGGCTTCAGTTTCTCTACCTACGATCTTGCTGAACCCACAACCATCTCCAGGTCGTTCTCCAGTGGATCACTTCTTTGCCTTAGCATTGCAGGAGTCTTAAAGTTATTTTTTCTTTTACTCAAGTCTGAGTCATTTAGGTTTTATCCATTGATGAGAGAAGTTTTACATTGAGAATCTGAAATTTTGGGCTTCAAAAATAATGTGATGTAAAGGCAAGGCATTAGAGAGGTTAGGGGAACAAAAAGACTGAGGATTCTTAACCTGGCAACCAGGATAGAATGCATTGAGTCCTGAACATGGATTGGGGAAAATCACATCTTTATTTTCACTAATTTGTTATCAAAATTAACATTTCTTTTTAGTTTGAATGAAAGAAAATCACAGCAGTATTAGCAGTACCATACTTGTGACTGTCACTGATAGAAATCACAGATAATTTCACAACATACTGCAGTTCTTGTAGACACAGTGATACATTTATATTGAATAGTAATGAAGTTTGTGTTCATTACTAGACAATATTGTTATTTAATGTTAATAAATAAATACATTTATTGCTGTATCTTACATTTTTAAAACTTGGGGGACTTCCCTGGTGGCTCCAGGCTCCCAATGCAGCGGACATGAACTTGATCCCTGGTTGGGAACTAAGATCCCATGTACTACCAAAAAAGTTTTGGTAACTATTTCAGTATAGTAGGTTTCCTGTGTAAGCCAATGTAATATCCTCTGTATTAATTTTATGCATTTAAAAACATTATTCTGAGGAAAGGTCTATAGGTTTCTCCATATTGCTAAAGGGGTCCATGGTTCAGTGAAAGGTTAAAAACCCCTGCTTTAATCAAAATAAATACTATTAGTAGTGGGTCTTAAACCATTGAATAAAATAAGAACCCATGAATCCACACTGATGTAAATAAGTAAATGAATCATTACATAAATGTAGGAAAAGTGAAGTCTTTTTCTTTCAGTAGATTGACAACTAATAAATATAGGTGGGATGATGGAGTAAGAAACTCATTCATGAATGCTATAACTAGTGGGTGAACGTTTGATGAGGAGCAGGATATTTACAAGGCAAAGTATCTTTCCATAAATTATTTAATAGTTACAAAGAAGCAGTGGAGGAACCTTATTAACAGCACTTTAACCAAGTCATCAAGCCTACATCACTGATATTGGAGCAAATTGACTGTATGTACCTCTTAATAAGAAGCACTGAGGACACAGTATCACTTCAGTGGTAATCTTGCCAAAAATGCACAAACTGAATCTAATCATGAGGAAATGTCAGACAAACCCAAATTGAGGGCCATTTTACAAAATAACTGGCCTGTACTCTTCAAAAATGTCAAGGTCAGGAAACAGAAAGGCTGAGGAACTGATCAGTCATTTACTAGATTCTGGGTAAGATTGGGGAAAATCACATCTTTATTTTCACTAATTTGTTATCAAAATTAACATTTCTTTTTAGTTTGAATGAAAGAAAATCACAGCAGTATTAGCAGTACCATACTTGTGACTGTCACTGATAGAAATCACAGATAATTTCACAACATACTGCAGTTCTTGTAGACACAGTGATACATTTATATTGAATAGTAATGAAGTTTGTGTTCATTACTAGACAATATTGTTATTTAATGTTAATAAATAAATACATTTATTGCTGTATCTTACATTTTTAAAACTTGGGGGACTTCCCTGGTGGCTCCAGGCTCCCAATGCAGCGGACATGAACTTGATCCCTGGTTGGGAACTAAGATCCCATGTACTACCAAAAAAGTTTTGGTAACTATTTCAGTATAGTAGGTTTCCTGTGTAAGCCAATGTAATATCCTCTGTATTAATTTTATGCATTTAAAAACATTATTCTGAGGAAAGGTCTATAGGTTTCTCCATATTGCTAAAGGGGTCCATGGTTCAGTGAAAGGTTAAAAACCCCTGCTTTAATCAAAATAAATACTATTAGTAGTGGGTCTTAAACCATTGAATAAAATAAGAACCCATGAATCCACACTGATGTAAATAAGTAAATGAATCATTACATAAATGTAGGAAAAGTGAAGTCTTTTTCTTTCAGTAGATTGACAACTAATAAATATAGGTGGGATGATGGAGTAAGAAACTCATTCATGAATGCTATAACTAGTGGGTGAACGTTTGATGAGGAGCAGGATATTTACAAGGCAAAGTATCTTTCCATAAATTATTTAATAGTTACAAAGAAGCAGTGGAGGAACCTTATTAACAGCACTTTAACCAAGTCATCAAGCCTACATCACTGATATTGGAGCAAATTGACTGTATGTACCTCTTAATAAGAAGCACTGAGGACACAGTATCACTTCAGTGGTAATCTTGCCAAAAATGCACAAACTGAATCTAATCATGAGGAAATGTCAGACAAACCCAAATTGAGGGCCATTTTACAAAATAACTGGCCTGTACTCTTCAAAAATGTCAAGGTCAGGAAACAGAAAGGCTGAGGAACTGATCCAGATTCACAGAGACAAAAGAGACATGAGGACTAAATGCAATGTGTGAACCAGGAGAGAATTACAGCTCTGCATAATGTTTTCAGGACAACTGAAAAAATTGTCCATGGACTGTAAATTAGATAACAGTAGTGTATCTATGTTAAATGTTCTCATTTTTACACACACACACTGTGATTACATAAGAGAATGGCCTTGTTCTTAATAAATAACACACTGATGATTTGGGGGTAAAAATGTATGATGTCTCTAAGTCTCAAATGGTTTAGGAAAAAATACATATATTTATGAGACTATATGTAAAGAGAGAATAATAAAGTAAGTGGAGAAAATAGAAATAATTTTAAAATTTGCATCAAGGACTTAGGGGAGTTCCTGCTACTACTCTTGACATTTTTCTGTAAGTTTGAAATTATATTGCTTTATAACTGTTGTTCCACCCTCACTTTGAAGAGGTAAAAATTGAGATTTTGCAAGAAGACTGCTCAAGGTCACACAATAAGTTAGTGATAGAGTTAGGGCCAACACGCAGATCTCCAGATGTTAGTCCTCTTTTTACAACACCAACTGAATTGTTTGGTCTTTGTGTTTGGATGACAAAGGTTGAACCACCCCTTTTTTACTTCTCTTTTTAGTTTCTTGGTTCCTTAGAGCTAGTTCCTTCTACTAGAGAACCAGAGTCACATAACTAAATGCTTCTTTCAGTTCCTTCATGATTAGGCAAAGATCAATCTAAAGTTTTTGAGCTGGAATATCTCTTTCCTCTTGTAGGTTCAGTATCTTTCTTTTTTTTTTTTTAAAGATTTATTTGTTTATTTATTTTTGGGCAGGGGTCGGGTTGGGGAGGGAGGGGAGCGGGCGGGCCACTTCTATTGGTCTTTCATTTCTCTGTTTTCATCCGTCTTTGTTCTTCGGCCTGTGATGGCCTCCCATCGCGGTAGCGTCTGTTGTCACAGAGCACCGGCTCCAGGCGCATGCGCTCCAGAGCTCCGGCTCGGTGATTGGACACATAGGTCCAGCCGCTCCGCGGCACGTGGGATCTTCCCAGGCCAGGGATCGAACCAGCACCCCTTGCACTGCAAGGTGGTGTCCTTATCCGCTGGACCACCAGGGGAAGCCCAGTATCTTTCTTATTGTCTGTCATTTTTTGTACTTGGTAGGCTTCTTTTATATTATTTGAACTCCCTCCTCCATAGAGTGCTGGTGTATTGTTTAAACTTCTTCCATAGGTCACTCCATTTCAGGGTCTCTGTAATATTGGTAATGATGGTGTAATTGCTAAGTTGTGTCTAACTCTTGCAACCCCATAGATTGTAGTCCACCAGGCTCCTCTGTCCATGGGTTTTTCCAGGCAAAACTACTAGAGTGGGTTGCCATTCCCTTCTCCAGGGGAGGTTCCTGACCCAGAGATTGAACCCAGGTCTCCTGCATTCCAGGTGGATTCTTCACCAACTGAGCCGACAGGGAAGCCCTCTATAACATTATCTACTCTAAATAAAATCATGTCTTCATTTCTATTGTTCTATGACTCAGTTTCTTTAATTGGTGGAAAATTAAGACATAATATGCCAAAAAAGGAGAATATAGCATTTCAGAATTATATTCTGAAAATACAGAGATTAACCATAATCATAGGTGGTAAACTAGTTTTATGAGTTACTGAGCAAATCAGCTTTATCAAAAAAGTTAAGAAACCAAATCTATTGTTTTCCATGTAAATCAGCTAATTGTCATCAGTTTGGGGACATCTTGTCTCCAAGGGGAATAATGAAACATACTGAGTAACAATTAAATGTCAGCAGTTTCATATGGCTCAACCTGATAACAAGCATATTATTAGGGAGTGATATGTTTTCCCTTCTCTTAGGGAATTGGTAGGAAAATGGAGATAGTTCATGTGGTATCTGCTCTTGAAGCTTCAACTTCTCACTTACTTTTGCTGGCCTGGCTGTCCTTCTGTCCTGTCACCCTCTGTGAGATTCTTGCTAGGCTTCAAATTGCTCCGAATTTCCATCTTGGCTTATATTAGTGTCTGCCACTTTGGATCTATCCTGTATCATAGAGTTGGAATATGAAAGGCTGTTGGTTCAGTCTCCTTATACTTGAGATGAGGAAACAAGGCTAATATCATAAAGCTGATGTCTCAGAGGTGTGGCCTGAATTCAATATCCTGACTCCTAGGATAGTGGTCTTTCCCCGTATCCACGGATTTATTGCACTGCAAGTTTTTGTACCACCAGGGAAGCCCAGTATCTTTCTTATTGTCTGTCATTTTTTGTACTTGGTAGGCTTCTTTTATATTATTTGAACTCCCTCCTCCATAGAGTGCTGGTGTATTGTTTAAACTTCTTCCATAGGTCACTCCATTTCAGGGTCTCTGTAATATTGGTAATGATGGTGTAATTGCTAAGTTGTGTCTAACTCTTGCAACCCCATAGATTGTAGTCCACCAGGCTCCTCTGTCCATGGGTTTTTCCAGGCAAAACTACTAGAGTGGGTTGCCATTCCCTTCTCCAGGGGAGGTTCCTGACCCAGAGATTGAACCCAGGTCTCCTGCATTCCAGGTGGATTCTTCACCAACTGAGCCGACAGGGAAGCCCTCTATAACATTATCTACTCTAAATAAAATCATGTCTTCATTTCTATTGTTCTATGACTCAGTTTCTTTAATTGGTGGAAAATTAAGACATAATATGCCAAAAAAGGAGAATATAGCATTTCAGAATTATATTCTGAAAATACAGAGATTAACCATAATCATAGGTGGTAAACTAGTTTTATGAGTTACTGAGCAAATCAGCTTTATCAAAAAAGTTAAGAAACCAAATCTATTGTTTTCCATGTAAATCAGCTAATTGTCATCAGTTTGGGGACATCTTGTCTCCAAGGGGAATAATGAAACATACTGAGTAACAATTAAATGTCAGCAGTTTCATATGGCTCAACCTGATAACAAGCATATTATTAGGGAGTGATATGTTTTCCCTTCTCTTAGGGAATTGGTAGGAAAATGGAGATAGTTCATGTGGTATCTGCTCTTGAAGCTTCAACTTCTCACTTACTTTTGCTGGCCTGGCTGTCCTTCTGTCCTGTCACCCTCTGTGAGATTCTTGCTAGGCTTCAAATTGCTCCGAATTTCCATCTTGGCTTATATTAGTGTCTGCCACTTTGGATCTATCCTGTATCATAGAGTTGGAATATGAAAGGCTGTTGGTTCAGTCTCCTTATACTTGAGATGAGGAAACAAGGCTAATATCATAAAGCTGATGTCTCAGAGGTGTGGCCTGAATTCAATATCCTGACTCCTAGGATAGTGGTCTTTCTGTCTCAGTATCCACGTTCTACCATGTTCTACCTTATATTTTCTACAGTCCAATTTTTGGACTTGGGTCTATCTGTCAATCTCTCTCTCTGTCTCTCCTCCCCTTATCTTTTTCTTAGCTCTCAGTTCTTGTCAGTCACCTGGATCTTCTTTATTTCCTCATTTTTGCTTTTTTATCATTCAAGAGCAACTTCAGCTTGTGTGTTCTATATCTTTCTTTGTCTGTCTTTGCTATTGATGAATGGTGATAAAATAACTGTGTTTCTTTTTTTTTTTTTTGACCTCTTAAATAATGATTTTTTATTAAAGATCGGAATGGGGACACTTCATGGTTGACATTGAATGCTTTGGACTATGGTCTCAGGCTCCTGGGGATTTGTTCTTTATGTTTTGTGGGAAAGTCTGCGAAGCAGAGTGATTAACTGTTGTTATAACTCTGTTTCTTGATTTTTACTTCCTGGGATAATACCATGGGATAGTTTTAAGATAGTGAAAAATATCCATATGTATTTGTGTCTAATGTGTATTATTTTAAGTACAGAATATTTTGAAACTAATTTAAGATAAAAATTCTGGTTGATAATATCTCTCTTTACAATAAAAACAAGCATACCCCAATGGAAACAATTGAAAGGACTCAGAATATATGTATGTGTGTATATATATATATGTGTGTGTGTGTGTGTGTGTGTGTATACATATATGTACATATATGTATATATATATATATATATTTTAATGAGTGATGTTTTGTTAAGTCTCACAAAGTAGAGTTTGAATTACCTTTGACTCTGCTGAAAATATACTCTATCTTTATTCCTAAAATACTGAATTCTTTATTAGAAAGCATCTTTGGGAATCATGTTCAGGGAAGCAGAGTACAATATCAAGAAAAAAAATTATTTAGCATGAAGGAAGTAGAAGATTTTAGGACCTTTGGGTCCTAAACACACCTTTGGGTCCTAAGAAAGTTGTAACAATTTTGAAAGGGCAGAGCAGAGGCAATTGCTTTCTTATAATTTACGCGTTTTTAAGATAGTTCAGTTAAAGACTCAGCCGATAAGTAGAAAAACTTGAGAGTGAAAGTTTGGTGTGTGAATCTGGTACCTTGAGAAGTATCTCAGGTTTTCTCCACCTTTAAAGACATAGTTGTGATAAGAAAAACCCTGTAACATCTTATTTAGCCAGCATCTGTTCTGACAGCCCAGAAATGTGGTTTTGTGTGCTTTCCCTACTCTGGGACACATTGGCCTTCTCTTGGTAGGTGTGTCTTAAGTGAGATACCGCTTCACCCTGGAGGTTGGGTAAGTACTGACTGATAGATGTGAGAAGTCAATGGAAGATTTACTCTTTTCTGAAAAAATAATTTTATTGCTAAACAGAAAACAAAACTAAAAAGAAATAATTTTATTTAATTTTTGACTGTGCTGGGTCTTTGTTGCTGTGCCATGGCTTCTTACTGCAGTGGCTTCTCTTGTGGAGCATGCAGGTTTCAGTAGTTGCGGCACGGGAGTTCAGTAGTTGCAGCTCCTCTGCTCTACAGAGTACAGGCTCAGTAGCTGTAGTGCACAGGGTTCACTGCCAGAGTCTCTTGCACTGGCAGGCAGATTCTTTACCGCTGAATCACCTGGGAAGCCCTGGAAGCTTTACTCTTAAAGAGAAAGGTAAGAGTTTGTATTTTCTTTCTTCTACCATGTAGCTTTTCTAGAAATAGTCTTTGGGTTTCTTTTACTAGTTAATCCCCTACTCTCACCCCTAACCCACCGCTTTCCTCCCCTCCCTACCAACTTTTGATGTGTAAAGTAAACCTTTGTTGAAAGGCTTAGTTTAAAGGCTTTGTTAAAAATATGTAAATTGTGGCAACCTTGTACAATTTTCTTTGGAAAATAAAGATAGATATACAAGTGACAGTGGTAAAGAATTTGTCTGCCAATGCAGGAGATACAGGAGATGTGGGTTTGATCCCTGGGTTGAGAAGATCCCCTGGAGGAGGAAATGGCAACCCACTCTGGTATTCTTGCCTGGAAAATTTCATGGACAGAAGAGCCTGGCAGCATAGAATCCATGGGGTCGCAAATGTCGGACAGGACTGAACGTGCACACATGTGAGTGAATGTGATGTATCAGTGGTCTCTTCCTTTCAAGCTTGAATTGGCCTGTTATTTATAGATTTGGAAAAACATAGACGAGAAAGACCCCTTCGTCTGAAGATAGTGGAATTACCATGGATAATTGTGAGTTTTAGAGACTTAATGATTCTGTCTTAATAAAGTAACAACCCCAATTCTCTTATTTAATCCCTAAGAACTTGCAGAGTTTTCTCCAACTATCAACTATTCATTTTGGATAGCCAGGACTGAAAAACATTGTATTTATTTCAGGCTGTATTCACATAGTGAAGCTGAATATGACACACACATTACCAAGCCCCTTATCAAATACAAAAGGATCATCTGCTTGTTCTTCATGCCTCTGTTCTGCAAGTATTTCCTATAAATACAGTAGCCAATACACTAAAAAAAATTCTCATTTTAGCCTTTTTTTAACTAATAACTGTTTTTAAAAAACTAAAGTGAGAAATTTTTTTCTTTTATTTCATGAATTTGCTGCAGGACTCCAGAAAAAAAACTGTTACTGATCGGCTTTAAAGGGATTCACCATTGATTACCCTTTCAGATTTCTTCTTGACTAAAGAGCTTAGTTGATGAGCTTGACTTAATACCTAAATTCATTCTACTTGGTCAGGACTTATCAATCTCTTAAAATGTTTTTTTCAAATGCCTGAGAAAGGTAAGAGTTTGTATTTTCTTTCTTCTACCATGTAGCTTTTCTAGAAATAGTCTTTGGGTTTCTTTTACTAGTTAATCCCCTACTCTCACCCCTAACCCACCGCTTTCCTCCCCTCCCTACCAACTTTTGATGTGTAAAGTAAACCTTTGTTGAAAGGCTTAGTTTAAAGGCTTTGTTAAAAATATGTAAATTGTGGCAACCTTGTACAATTTTCTTTGGAAAATAAAGATAGATATACAAGTGACAGTGGTAAAGAATTTGTCTGCCAATGCAGGAGATACAGGAGATGTGGGTTTGATCCCTGGGTTGAGAAGATCCCCTGGAGGAGGAAATGGCAACCCACTCTGGTATTCTTGCCTGGAAAATTTCATGGACAGAAGAGCCTGGCAGCATAGAATCCATGGGGTCGCAAATGTCGGACAGGACTGAACGTGCACACATGTGAGTGAATGTGATGTATCAGTGGTCTCTTCCTTTCAAGCTTGAATTGGCCTGTTATTTATAGATTTGGAAAAACATAGACGAGAAAGACCCCTTCGTCTGAAGATAGTGGAATTACCATGGATAATTGTGAGTTTTAGAGACTTAATGATTCTGTCTTAATAAAGTAACAACCCCAATTCTCTTATTTAATCCCTAAGAACTTGCAGAGTTTTCTCCAACTATCAACTATTCATTTTGGATAGCCAGGACTGAAAAACATTGTATTTATTTCAGGCTGTATTCACATAGTGAAGCTGAATATGACACACACATTACCAAGCCCCTTATCAAATACAAAAGGATCATCTGCTTGTTCTTCATGCCTCTGTTCTGCAAGTATTTCCTATAAATACAGTAGCCAATACACTAAAAATAATTCTCATTTTAGCCTTTTTTTTTAACTAATAACTGTTTTTAAAAAAAACTAAAGTGAGAAATTTTTTTCTTTTATTTCATGAATTTGCTGCAGGACTCCAGAAAAAAAACTGTTACTGATCGGCTTTAAAGGGATTCACCATTGATTACCCTTTCAGATTTCTTCTTGACTAAAGAGCTTAGTTGATGAGCTTGACTTAATACCTAAATTCATTCTACTTGGTCAGGACTTATCAATCTCTTAAAATGTGTTTCAAATGCCCTCATCTTCATGAAAATGTCCTAATAAGATGGCAGAGATACCCTTTTCCTTCATTGTCTAGTTATCCAGCAACACACAAAACATATCAGTGTTTCTCAAGCCAACTGTTGCTTGAGATATTAGTAGGTGTTCTGGGTAAAATACATTTAGTAAACACTGTATATTATTTTCCTTTCTTGGAGATGATTCATGTTATGAATAATTATGAATGAATATTAAAGTCTCTTCGGTAAAAGAAATCTGCTTAATTTTGTTTAGCCCATTGTACTCAATAAATACTTTATGAATTGCAAGCTGTAATTCAAATGTTGCTTTGCACATGAAGACTTTCATGACTCCTAAGGCAGTAGCCAGTGTGTCTACCACTGAATTCTCATACCTTGAAGTTATACTATACAAGTGCTATAAAAATTTAGTTTCTGTTAATATTATGATGTACTCCTTGGATTGTTGGCAACAGAAAGCTCACTCATACTTAATTAAGGGGATTTACTAATTATAAACTAAAAACTCAAAGTTTGGTCCTTAGTGTTGAGGCTCAGTGACGTTATTAAAGACTTAGTTTCTTTCCATTTTTTCTTCTAAAATATTTGATTTTCTTGACTTTTCCTCCTTCATAATCTCAACCTCAGTCACCAAGCCCAATGTCTTACACATAGTAGGTACTCAAAAATATTTGAATGAATTAGTGGAAAATTAAATTGAAATAACTGAATCTATTTTATCTTTAGGCTTCATAAAGTTGCTTAGTTCTCTCTTTAAATTAGCAATGCACTTACTTGGCATGAGTGCAGATAAACATCTTTGCAATGAACAAGTATATTATATTCGAAGATTATTCTTCACTTTTGTTGATTTATTTGTGATTTGTCACTTAAACAGATGCTTTTGGGCTGAATACCATTACAGAATTGAGTTGATCAGTCCATGTTCTCTTCACTTTCATAATATTTGTTTTCTGGATTTACTTGTACCTCCCTGCCCTCCTTGTTTTTCTCAAAAATATCTTCAAAAGATGGCTCTTTAGTTTTCAAAACATCTTGCCATTTCTCCCGTGGAGTGAAATTGGTTGAATTGGTTGATACAGGAATCCCTGAGGGATGCTTTGAATTTGTTAGGAATTGCCTTGATTCTTCTTTCTCTGATTTTCATATAGACATAAAATTGTGTAGATATAAAGTTGTGTGCTTCTTTCACTGCATTTGACTAATAGTGAGATGGCAAATGGTCTTAGTGTGGAAGAAGGAATGAAAAATTAGAAGGGAGAAGGGATGAAAACGTGGGGGGGTACACAGGTTTTGTGGAAATGCAGAGAGAGGTGGGTAAAGTGTTAATTGTTCATAAAACCAGCTGATGAGATTGAAGTCTTGTCTTTCAGGCATGAAAATAAGGAAAAAGATTAAGATATTGTGAGAGTGTCGAATCTAGTAGAGTAAAAATAGTTAAGAAATTGCCTCTAAAATGATATCATTGACTGCTCTTTCTCAAAACATACCTGTATTCTTAGAAGAAAGGAGAAGAATATATTTGAAAGTGTTATTGTTGTGTGAATGACAAACCACTGAATTAAGTTATTTTTTGGAATTGAAATTTTATAGAATCACAGAATGTAAGCTCCAAGGAAACTAAGGGCTTCCCTGTGGTCCAGTGGTTTGCAGGGGACACAGGTTTGATCCCTGATCTGGGAAGATCCCACATGCTGCAGAGCGACTAAGTCTGTGTGCTGCAACTACCAAAGCCCAAGTGGCCTAAAGCCCGTGCCCAGAACTTGCTCCACAGCAAGAGTAGCCGCTGCAAAGAGAAACCCATGCACCGTACTTAGATAGTAATCCATCCTTACCACGACTACGAAAAAAACCCTGAGTAGCAACAAAGACCCATAAGTGAAAAAATAATTCCTATCTTGAAGGATGGAATAATTGCTATGAAAGGGTTTTGCACATTGCAAAGCACATACAGAGGAAGAGATGTCTGTCTTTGCATTTTTGTTTATTTGTTTGCTTGTTTTTGAGATGAGGTAACAATTTGTTATTCATTCATTAAGTCAGGTCCAACCCTCTGTGACCCCATGGACTGCAACATGCCAGGCTTCCATCTCCTTTACGGTCTCCCAGCGTACTCAAACCCATGTCCATTGAGTTGCTGATGCCATCCAACCATCTCATCCTCTGTCATCCCTTCTCCTCCTGCCCTCAATCTTCCCCCACTTTTCCTACGTCAGCTTTGAATTTGTTAGGAATTGCCTTGATTCTTCTTTCTCTGATTTTCATATAGACATAAAATTGTGTAGATATAAAGTTGTGTGCTTCTTTCACTGCATTTGACTAATAGTGAGATGGCAAATGGTCTTAGTGTGGAAGAAGGAATGAAAAATTAGAAGGGAGAAGGGATGAAAACGTGGGGGGGTACACAGGTTTTGTGGAAATGCAGAGAGAGGTGGGTAAAGTGTTAATTGTTCATAAAACCAGCTGATGAGATTGAAGTCTTGTCTTTCAGGCATGAAAATAAGGAAAAAGATTAAGATATTGTGAGAGTGTCGAATCTAGTAGAGTAAAAATAGTTAAGAAATTGCCTCTAAAATGATATCATTGACTGCTCTTTCTCAAAACATACCTGTATTCTTAGAAGAAAGGAGAAGAATATATTTGAAAGTGTTATTGTTGTGTGAATGACAAACCACTGAATTAAGTTATTTTTTGGAATTGAAATTTTATAGAATCACAGAATGTAAGCTCCAAGGAAACTAAGGGCTTCCCTGTGGTCCAGTGGTTTGCAGGGGACACAGGTTTGATCCCTGATCTGGGAAGATCCCACATGCTGCAGAGCGACTAAGTCTGTGTGCTGCAACTACCAAAGCCCAAGTGGCCTAAAGCCCGTGCCCAGAACTTGCTCCACAGCAAGAGTAGCCGCTGCAAAGAGAAACCCATGCACCGTACTTAGATAGTAATCCATCCTTACCACGACTACGAAAAAAACCCTGAGTAGCAACAAAGACCCATAAGTGAAAAAATAATTCCTATCTTGAAGGATGGAATAATTGCTATGAAAGGGTTTTGCACATTGCAAAGCACATACAGAGGAAGAGATGTCTGTCTTTGCATTTTTGTTTATTTGTTTGCTTGTTTTTGAGATGAGGTAACAATTTGTTATTCATTCATTAAGTCAGGTCCAACCCTCTGTGACCCCATGGACTGCAACATGCCAGGCTTCCATCTCCTTTACTGTCTCCCCAGCGTACTCAAACTCATGTCCATTGAGTTGCTGATGCCATCCAACCATCTCATCCTCTGTCATCCCCTTCTCCTCCTGCCCTCAATCTTTCCCAGCGTCAGGGTCTTTTCCAATACGTCAGCTCTTCACATCAGGTGGCCAAAGCATTGGAGCTTCAGCTTTAGCATCAGTCCTTCCAGTGAATATTCAGGGTTAATTTTCTTTAGGGTTGACTGATTTGACCTCCTTGCTGTCCAAGGGATGCTCAAGGTACTTGAAATGGTAGTTTTTTCACTAGAATAGAAGGGATGAAATCCTGACTGAGGGACTTCCCTGGTGGTCCTGTGGCAAAGATTCGGCTATCCCTGGTCAGGGAACTAGATCCCACATACTGCAACTAAGAGATTTGTATGCTAAAACTAAAGATCCCACATGCCACGATGAAGACTGAAGATCCTGAGTGCTGCCACCAAGACCCAGCATGTCCAAATAAGTAAATAAAAATAAATAAATATTAATAAAAAAGAAATCCTGGGGCTTCCCTGGTGATCCAGTGGGTAAGGGCACCGCCTTGCAGTGCAAGGGGCGCCGGTTCGATCCCTGGCCTGGGAAGATCCCACGTGCCGCAGAGAGGCTGGACCGATGTGTCCAGTTACCAAACCAGAGCTCTGGAGCGCATGTGCCCCGAGCCGGTGCTCTGTGACAACAGAGGCCACTGCGATGGGAGGCCCACACGGGCCAAAGAACAAAGATGGATGAAAAATAGATAAAATGAAAGACCAATAGAAGTGGCTCGCCCACCCTCCTCCCTCCCTAGCCCGACCCCCACCCCTGCCCCAGAAAAGAAATCCTGACTGAGGAATAATATATGAAAAAGCCTAGAAATATAACATAGGAATATATAGAGAACAGTAAGTAATCAAGTATAGTAGAGAACCCAATCACTTCTATGTTTACATCCTCTTCTTAGGAATTTGCCCTTCTCAAGGCTACTAAATATTGCATACTCTATATATTGAATGTCCTTATACTCCTGGCCACATGACCAGGAATCTGTCCTTGACTGGAGCTAATGACATTTTCTCTTGCAGGAAGAAAGTAAACTGAATAGACTTTCATTGTTAGTCATGGTAGACCATACAGTTCAAGTCAACCTTCCCACTGAAGGCAGCTAAACAACCTGGATGAAACCTGAAAAGCATCTTCTAGAAACATCTAATAAAATAAGACACTGAAGAATTACTAGACCAAAATTTTGGATAGGTAAGGAACTTGGTGTGAAAAGCATGCTGCTTTTGTCTGAAGACATTTAGATTTGAAAGTGACTGAGAAGCTAAATCGTACTTTGGCAGCCATGATAGTTCCTGGAGACGAAAGCCGTAGTCTGGGAGCCATAAAAGGTGGTAAACCTGGTGTATCACCCTCTGCTTTGGTTCAGGACTTTTAAACACTGCACTGTAGGTATAAAGGAGTTCTAGAAGTGAACTAACGCTCATACAAACTGTCGATTGAGTTCATATCATTAAAGTGGCCTAGAAGAATCTCAAGGCCTGAACTTGTATTAAATTGGGCCTAATTGCTAGTGGAGAACAAATAAAAATCCTCTTTGGAGGAAAATATAATCATCATCGGCCTCAAGCTACTTATATAATTTTTTTTTTTTTGGTTGCATACATGTGGAATTTTAATTAATTCCCCTACCAGGGATTAAATCCATGCCCCCAGCTTGTGCTTCATACTGTGGACACACGGAGCCCTAACCACTGAATGACCAGGGAAATCCCAATGATTTTTTTTTTTTTCAAATATGGTGGTGAGCATGAAGATAACCAGGCACATGAAGAGAAAAGATACTATGAGGAAGGAGAAAAATAACAGGTAATAGAAATGGATCCAAAGGAACTCTGATGTTACAATGAGTAGACGCAGATTATAAAACAATTCTGTTCACTCTGTTCCAGGAGATAAAAGTTATATTTGAACAACCTGGCAGAGAACTAGAAACTATCAAAAGTGACATTAGCAGATTTGTAAATGAACAAAATGGAAACTCTAGACTGAGACATGGTGTGTACTGAAATCTATAGGATCAGACAGCTTCAAGATATCAATGTTTTTATATATTACTAATCTGAGGAGGTGAAAATGGTACAGTAAGGGTCTATTTTTTTATTTTTATAAATTTTTTTGCTTCTCTGTGCAGCATGTGGGATCTTAGTTCCCAATGAGGGATTGAAACCACACCCCTTGCTTTGGAAGTGTGAAGTCTTAACCACTGGACTGCCAGGTAGGTCCCTAAAAGTCAATTTTTCATAAAAAAAAAAAGCGTGACCAATGGACTAGAATAGAATCTAGAAATAAAATTTTCAAGTGGTTTTCAATAAAGATGCCATGACCTTTCAATGATAAAAGTAGTCTTTTCAACAAATAGTATTGGGGAAACTGGATACCCTCTTGCAAAAGATTCTTGCTTAATAACATATACAAAAATTAACTCAAAATGGATCAAAGACCTAAACAAAAGAGCTAAAACTATAAAACTCTCAGAAGAAAAAATAGAGCAAAAAATTTCATGTCACTGGATTTGGTAACAGTATCTTGGATATGACAAGAAAAGGAAGAAAAAGGAACTCCCTTACAATGTTGATGGAAATGTTAATTGATATAGCCACTATGGCGAACAGTACAGAAATTTCTTTAAAAACTAGGAATATGAAGAAGTAATTAGCAACTCACTCTTGTATTCTTTTTTTTTTTTTTTAAAGATTTATTTATTTATTTACTTTGGGCGGGGGTCGGTTTGGGGAGGGCAGGGAGTGGGCGGGCCACTTCTATTGGTCTTTCATTTCTCTATTTTCATTCGTCTTCATTCTTTGACTCCTGTGGGCCTCCCATTGCGGTGGCCTCTGTCGTTGCAGAGCACTGGCTCGGGGCGCATGCGCTCCAGAGCTCCGGCTCGGTAATTGGACACATCAGTCCAGCCGCTCCGCGGCACGTGGGATCTTCCCAGGCCAGGGCTCGAACTGGTGCCCCTTGCACTGCAAGGCGGTGTCCTTACCCACTGGACCACCAGGGGAAGCCCTCACTCTTGTATTCTTGCCTGGAAAAGTCCATGGACAGAAGAGCCTGGTGGGCTGCAGTTCATGGGGTTGTACAACTGAGCACATACACTTGAAGTGGGTGGAGGGAGATGGGTTGTTATCAATGAACAGGTAGAACTAAAAATAAAAACCCAAAAACTAGGAATAAAACTACTGTATAACCCAGCAGTCCCACTACTGGGCATATACCCTGGGAAAACCACAATTCTAAAAGACACACATACTCCAATGTTCATTGCAGCACTAATTGCAAGAGCCAGGACATAAAAGCAACCTAGATGTCCATCGACAGATGAATGGATAAAGAAGTTGCTGTTTGTATATACAATGGAATATTACTCAGCCATTAAAAGAAATGAATTTGAGTCAGTTCTAGTGAAGTGGATGAACCTAGAGCTGACAATGGCCATGACCTTTCAATGATAAAAGTAGTCTTTTCAACAAATAGTATTGGGGAAACTGGATACCCTCTTGCAAAAGATTCTTGCTTAATAACATATACAAAAATTAACTCAAAATGGATCAAAGACCTAAACAAAAGAGCTAAAACTATAAAACTCTCAGAAGAAAAAATAGAGCAAAAAATTTCATGTCACTGGATTTGGTAACAGTATCTTGGATATGACAAGAAAAGGAAGAAAAAGGAACTCCCTTACAATGTTGATGGAAATGTTAATTGATATAGCCACTATGGCGAACAGTACAGAAATTTCTTTAAAAACTAGGAATATGAAGAAGTAATTAGCAACTCACTCTTGTATTCTTTTTTTTTTTTTTTAAAGATTTATTTATTTATTTACTTTGGGCGGGGGTCGGTTTGGGGAGGGCAGGGAGTGGGCGGGCCACTTCTATTGGTCTTTCATTTCTCTATTTTCATTCGTCTTCATTCTTTGACTCCTGTGGGCCTCCCATTGCGGTGGCCTCTGTCGTTGCAGAGCACTGGCTCGGGGCGCATGCGCTCCAGAGCTCCGGCTCGGTAATTGGACACATCAGTCCAGCCGCTCCGCGGCACGTGGGATCTTCCCAGGCCAGGGCTCGAACTGGTGCCCCTTGCACTGCAAGGCGGTGTCCTTACCCACTGGACCACCAGGGGAAGCCCTCACTCTTGTATTCTTGCCTGGAAAAGTCCATGGACAGAAGAGCCTGGTGGGCTGCAGTTCATGGGGTTGTACAACTGAGCACATACACTTGAAGTGGGTGGAGGGAGATGGGTTGTTATCAATGAACAGGTAGAACTAAAAATAAAAACCCAAAAACTAGGAATAAAACTACTGTATAACCCAGCAGTCCCACTACTGGGCATATACCCTGGGAAAACCACAATTCTAAAAGACACACATACTCCAATGTTCATTGCAGCACTAATTGCAAGAGCCAGGACATAAAAGCAACCTAGATGTCCATCGACAGATGAATGGATAAAGAAGTTGCTGTTTGTATATACAATGGAATATTACTCAGCCATTAAAAGAAATGAATTTGAGTCAGTTCTAGTGAAGTGGATGAACCTAGAGCTGCTATACAGAGTAAGAGAGAAAAACTGGTATTGTATATTAACACATATATATGGAATCTAGTAGCTCAGCTGCCTGCAGCTGAGAGGCAATACAGGAGACCTGGGTTTAATCCCTAGTTGGAAAGATCCCATGGAGGAGGGCATGGCAACTCACTCCAGTATTCTTGCCTGGAGAATCCCCATGGACAGAGGCGTCTGGCAGGCTACAGTCGTTGGGATTGCAAAGAGTCTGACACAACTGAGCAACTAAGGACAGTACACACAGAAAAATGGTGCTGATGAACTTTTTTGTAGGGAAGCAATAGTAAGACACAGACATAGAGAACAGACATGTGGACCCAGCAGGTGAAGAAGAGGGTGAGACCAATTGAGAGAATAGCACTGAAACATATACATGATCAAATGTGAAATAGACGGCCAGTAGGAATTTGCTGCATGATGCAGGGAGCTCAGTCCAGTGCTCTGTGACAACCTAGAGGGGTGAGATAGGGTGGGAGGGAGGTTCAAGAGGCAGGGGACATATGTATACCTATGGCTGATTCATGTCAGTATAAGGCAGAAACCAACACAACATTGTGAAGAAATTATCCTCCAATTAGGGGCTTCCCTAGTGGCCCAATGGGTAAAGAGTCCGCCTTGCAGTGCAGGGGGCACCGGTTCAATCCCCGGCCCGGGAAGATCCCATGTGCCCAGGAGCGATTGGACCAGTGTGTCCAATTATGAGCCAGTGTTCTGGAGAGCATGCTCCAGAAAGAGGCTGCTGCAATGGGAAGCCCACCCAGGCCGAAGAATAAAGATGGATAAAAAATAAATAAATTTTAAAAAGAAAGAAAGAAATTATCCTCCAATTAAATAAAAAATGGGTAAGAACTTGTGAATTTGGGCATACTCCAAGAGATGCTGAGGGACAGGGAGGCCTGGCATGCTGCAGTCAATGGGGTGGCAAAGAGCTGGATATGACTTGGCACCTGAACAATAGGAACTTGATTAGATGTATCCCCAAAGAAAATAGGGCTTCCCAGGTGGCACAGTGGTAAAGAATCTGCCTGACAACTTGGGAGCAGCAAGAAATGCGGGTTCAATCCCTGGATGGGGAGGATGTCTTGGAAGAGGAAATGGCAACCCACTCCAATATCCTTGCCTGGAAAATTCCATGGACAGAGGAATCTGGCAGGCTATAGGCAGGGGTCGCAAAGTGTTGGACGTGACTGAGTGAACACACACACAAAGAAGACATAGAGATGACCAATAAGATCACTAATCAATAGGAAGATGTAAATGAAAACCACAATGAAATATCACTTCATTTCCAAAAGGATGGCAACAATGAAAAAGATAGGCAATAACAAGTGTTGATAAGAATGTGGAGAAATTAGAATCTTCATATACTGATGGTGAGAATGTCAGATGTTATTGTGTTTTAAAAAACAGTTATGTTGTGCCCAAGGATGAAAGAACAAGTCAAACAAGGAGGGTCTTGGAATGCAAAACCCTTATTGCCTTCTCCCCAGCCCCCCGGGGCTGTAGGATACCGCCCAATCCTTAAGACCCCTAGACCACTCCTTGGACCCTATCGTCTTTCCCTCGTGCAGTAGTCATCACTCTACCCCACTCAGTACACCGTCCAATCAGCAGTGATCCTTAAGACCCCATGCCCCTCCTTAGACCCCAGGTATAAAATGGATCAAACACCCCTGCTTAGGGTCTGTTTTCCTTTGAGCCGATCCGCTGTTCTAGCAGCATCTTCCACTTTAACCACGCTGATTCCCCCTTAAACCGGCCTGCTGTGCTGGCAGCAACTCTCCCTTCCCCTACTCTAATAAACTTTACGTTCCCCTCAAAAAAAAAAACAAAAACAAAAACATAAAAATAAAAAACAGTTACGTGGTTTCTCAAAATATTAGAAATAGAATCACCGTATGATTCAAGAATCCCGCTTCTGGGTATATTATATCTAAAATAATTGAAAGCAAGGACTTAACAGATATTTGTATATCAATGTTTGTAGCAGCATTATTCACAACGGCCAAAGGTGGAAAGTAACCAAGATCTGGATATGACTTGGCACCTGAACAATAGGAACTTGATTAGATGTATCCCCAAAGAAAATAGGGCTTCCCAGGTGGCACAGTGGTAAAGAATCTGCCTGACAACTTGGGAGCAGCAAGAAATGCGGGTTCAATCCCTGGATGGGGAGGATGTCTTGGAAGAGGAAATGGCAACCCACTCCAATATCCTTGCCTGGAAAATTCCATGGACAGAGGAATCTGGCAGGCTATAGGCAGGGGTCGCAAAGTGTTGGACGTGACTGAGTGAACACACACACAAAGAAGACATAGAGATGACCAATAAGATCACTAATCAATAGGAAGATGTAAATGAAAACCACAATGAAATATCACTTCATTTCCAAAAGGATGGCAACAATGAAAAAGATAGGCAATAACAAGTGTTGATAAGAATGTGGAGAAATTAGAATCTTCATATACTGATGGTGAGAATGTCAGATGTTATTGTGTTTTAAAAAACAGTTATGTTGTGCCCAAGGATGAAAGAACAAGTCAAACAAGGAGGGTCTTGGAATGCAAAACCCTTATTGCCTTCTCCCCAGCCCCCCGGGGCTGTAGGATACCGCCCAATCCTTAAGACCCCTAGACCACTCCTTGGACCCTATCGTCTTTCCCTCGTGCAGTAGTCATCACTCTACCCCACTCAGTACACCGTCCAATCAGCAGTGATCCTTAAGACCCCATGCCCCTCCTTAGACCCCAGGTATAAAATGGATCAAACACCCCTGCTTAGGGTCTGTTTTCCTTTGAGCCGATCCGCTGTTCTAGCAGCATCTTCCACTTTAACCACGCTGATTCCCCCTTAAACCGGCCTGCTGTGCTGGCAGCAACTCTCCCTTCCCCTACTCTAATAAACTTTACGTTCCCCTCAAAAAAAAAAAACAAAAACAAAAACATAAAAATAAAAAACAGTTACGTGGTTTCTCAAAATATTAGAAATAGAATCACCGTATGATTCAAGAATCCCGCTTCTGGGTATATTATATCTAAAATAATTGAAAGCAAGGACTTAACAGATATTTGTATATCAATGTTTGTAGCAGCATTATTCACAACGGCCAAAGGTGGAAAGTAACCAAGCATCCATTGATAAATGAGTGGATAAACAAAATGGTCTGTATACATGTGTGTGTTAGTCACTCAGTCATGCCTGACTCTTTGCAACCCCATGGACAGTAGCCCACCAGGCTCTTCTGTCCATGGAATTCTCCAGGCAAGGATACTGGAATGGGTTGCTATGTCCTTCTCCAGGGGATCTTCCTGATCCAGGGGTCAAACGTGGGTCTCTTGCATTGCAGGAAGATTCTTCACCATACAATAGGATATAAATCAACCTTTAAAAGGAATGAAGTCGGGACTTCCCTGGTGGCCTACTGGTTAAGAATCTGCCTTGCAATGCAGGGGATGCAGATTTTTTTTTCTTAAAGATTTATTTATTTATTTATTTGGGGGGTGGGGTGGGGTGGGGAGGGAGGGGAGCAGGCAGGCTACTTCTATTGGTCTTTCATTTGTCTATTTTCATCCATCTTTGTTCGTTGGTCCGTGTGGGCCTCCCATTGTGGTGGCCTCTGTTGTCGCAGAGTAGTGGTTCTGGGCGCAGGCGCTCCAGAGCTCCGGCTCGGTAATTGGACACATCAGTCCAGCTGCTCCACGGCACGTGGCATCTTCTCAGGCGAGGGATGGAACCGGCGCCCTTTGCACTGCAAGGCGGTGTCCTTACCCACTGGACCACCAGGGAAGCCCAGGGAATGCAGATTTGATTCCTGGTTGTGGAACTAGATCCTACATGCCACAGGGCAAGTAAGCTTGCAAGCCACATCTAGAAAGCCCACATGCCACAACTAAAACCTGACACAGGGACTTCCCTGGTGGTCCAGTGGTTGGGACTCTATGTTCCCAATGCAGGGGTCCTGGTTTTGATTCCTGGTCAGGGAAGTAGATCCCACATGCCACAACTAAAACCCAGCACAGCCAAATAAATAAAAAAATTTTAAAAATAAAAGTGCTTAAAAAAAAAAAGGAAAAGTATTTGCAAACAGACACACACACACACACACACACACACACACACAAAATAAAACCTGACACAGCCAAAAATAATAATAAATATTTTAAAAAGAAATGAAGTATTTACACATGCTACAGCACGATGAACCTTGAAATACTGTGCTAAGTGAGTATGCCAGATACAAAAGAACAAGTATTTTATGATTCCACTTATATGAGGTACCTAGAATAGTCAAATCTAGATTTGACTATTATCCATGGAAGCAGAAGGTAGACTAGTGGCTTCTAGGGGCTCAGGGTAGGGGAAATTAGGAATTATTGATTAAAGAGTTTGGGAGTTTCAGTTTGGGATGATGAAAAAGTTCTGGAGATGAACAGAGGTGATGGTTGCATGACAATGTGAATGTATTTATACTTAATGTCACTAAATTATACACTTAAAAATAGCTTAAATGATCAGTTTTATATTATGCATGCTTGCTTGTGTTCAGTTGCTTGAGTCGTGTCTGACTCTGTGGCACTCTGGACTGTAGCCCACCAGGCTTCTCTGTCCATGGAATTCTCCAGGCAAGAATACTGGAGTGGCTTGCCATGCCCTCCTCCAGAGGATCTTCCCAACCCAAAGACTGAACCTGGGTCCACTGCATTGCAGGTGAATTCTTTACCCTGAGCTACTGGAGAAGCCCATGTTAGGTATATTTTACCATAATTAAAATAAATCCATGTTGAGGAACTCTCTGGCTGTCCAGTGATTAGGACTTTCACTACCAGGGCCCAAGTTCCATCCCTAGGTGGGAACTAAGATTCCAAAAGCTACTCAGTGGTCAAAATAATAATAATAATTTTAAAATAAACTAAATGTATTTTGTATTTCTCTGACTACAAGTAAGGTTGAACATCTTCTGTTTTTGTTGTTTTGATTTTTCTTGACATTTCATTTCATCTTCAGTAAACTGCCAGTTCTTATTCTTTGCCCAGTTTTTTCTGTTTATCATTTTGTTATTAATTTATAGGAGCTCTTTTTATGTTAATAATGTTAACCTTTTGTCTACAGGGATTTTTGTTCCATTTTATTAGGTTTATGGTGTTTTTAGTATACAAAAATGTCACAAAATGCTACCAACGCTCCACTATCACAATAAGGTGAATTTAGTGTAGTGGGAGGTGGGGAAAGCAGTTCAAAGAAAATATGATGCTGTCCAGAAAACTTAATGGGTGCCTACTATTTTTCTTGTTCAGTCACTCAGTCGTGTCTGACCCTTTGCGACCCCATGGACTGCAGCACACCAGACTTCCCTGTCCTTCACTACCTCCCCAAGTTTGCTCAAACTCATGTCCATTGAGTCAGTGATGCCATCCAACTATCTCATCCTCTGTCATCCCCTTCTCCTCCTGCCCTCAGTCTTTCCCAGCATCAGGTTCTTTTCCAGTGAGTTAACTCTTCACATGAGGTAGCCTAAGTATTGCAGTTTCAGCTTCAGCTTCAGACCTTCCAATGAATATTCAAGGTTGATTTCCTTTAGGATTGACTGATTTGACCGACTCTCAAGAGTCTTCTCCAGCAACATAGTTCAAAAACATCAATTTTTCAGCCCTCGGCCTTCTTTATGGTCCAACTCTCATATCTATATATGGCTATTGTGAAAACCATAGCTTTGACTATATGGACCTTTGTTGGCAAAGTGATGTTTCTGCTTTTTAATATACTGCCTAGATTCATCATAGATTTTCTTCCAAGGAACAAGCGTCTTTAATTTCATGCCTGTAGTAACCGTCTGCAGTGATTTTGGAGCCCAAGAAAATAAAATCTGCCACTGTTTCTATTTTTTCCCCCATCTATTTGCCGTTAAGTGATGGGAGCAGATGACGTGATCTTGGGTTTTTTAATGCTGAGGGTTTTTTTAAAATATATTTTTATTTATTTATTTGGCTTCAGTGGGATCTTTCTTAGTTGTAGCATGTGGGATCTAGCTCCTGACCAGGGATTGAACCCGAGCCTCTGCTGAGAAGATCACCAAGGAAGTCCCTGAATGAGTATTAAGTCAGCCTTTTTTTTCTAAGGTCTTGCCCAGTTCCTTATTCTTTGCCCAGTTTTTCTGTTTATCATTTTGTTATTAATTAATAGGAGCTACTTTTATGTTAATAATGTTAACCTTTTGTCTACAGGGATTTTTGTTCCATTTTATTAGGTTTATGGTGTTTTTAGTATACAAAAATGTCACAAAATGCTACCAACGCTCCACTATCACAATAAGGTGAATTTAGTGTAGTGGGAGGTGGGGAAAGCAGTTCAAAGAAAATATGATGCTGTCCAGAAAACTTAATGGGTGCCTACTATTTTTCTTGTTCAGTCACTCAGTCGTGTCTGACCCTTTGCGACCCCATGGACTGCAGCACACCAGACTTCCCTGTCCTTCACTACCTCCCCAAGTTTGCTCAAACTCATGTCCATTGAGTCAGTGATGCCATCCAACTATCTCATCCTCTGTCATCCCCTTCTCCTCCTGCCCTCAGTCTTTCCCAGCATCAGGTTCTTTTCCAGTGAGTTAACTCTTCACATGAGGTAGCCTAAGTATTGCAGTTTCAGCTTCAGCTTCAGACCTTCCAATGAATATTCAAGGTTGATTTCCTTTAGGATTGACTGATTTGACCGACTCTCAAGAGTCTTCTCCAGCAACATAGTTCAAAAACATCAATTTTTCAGCCCTCGGCCTTCTTTATGGTCCAACTCTCATATCTATATATGGCTATTGTGAAAACCATAGCTTTGACTATATGGACCTTTGTTGGCAAAGTGATGTTTCTGCTTTTTAATATACTGCCTAGATTCATCATAGATTTTCTTCCAAGGAACAAGCGTCTTTAATTTCATGCCTGTAGTAACCGTCTGCAGTGATTTTGGAGCCCAAGAAAATAAAATCTGCCACTGTTTCTATTTTTTCCCCCATCTATTTGCCGTTAAGTGATGGGAGCAGATGACGTGATCTTGGGTTTTTTAATGCTGAGGGTTTTTTTAAAATATATTTTTATTTATTTATTTGGCTTCAGTGGGGATCTTTCTTAGTTGTAGCATGTGGGATCTAGCTCCCTGACCAGGGATTGAACCCGAGCCTCTGCTGAGAAGATCACCAAGGAAGTCCCTGAATGAGTATTAAGTCAGCCTTTTCACTCTTCTCTTTTACTTTCATCAAGAGTCTCTTTAGTTCCTCTTTGCTGTCTGCCATTAGAGTGGTGTCACCTGCATGTCTGAGGATATTGGTATTTCTCCCAGTAGTCTTGACTCCAGCTTGTGCTTTATCAAGCCTGGCATTTCACGTGATGTATTCTGCATATAAATTAAATAAGCAGGGTGACAATATACAACCTTGACATACTCCTTTCCCAATTTGGAACCAGTCTGTGATTCCATGTCCTGTTCTAACTGTTGCTTCTCGACCTGCATATGGGCTCCTCAGGAGGCACGTAAGGTAGTCTGGTATTCTCGTCTCTTTAAGAATTTTCCACAGTTTGTTGTGATTCACACAGTCAAAGGGTTTAGCATAGTCAATGGAGCAGAAGTTGATGTTTTTCTGGAATTCTCTTGCTTTTACTATGATCCAAGGGATGTTGGCAATTTGATCTCTGATTCCTTTGCCTTTTCTAAACTGAGCTAGCACATCTGTAAGTTCTCCATTCAGGTACTGCTGAAGCCTAGTTTGGAGGATTTTGAGCATTACTTTGCTAGCATGTGGAATGAGTGCAATTGTACAGTAGTTTGAACATTCTTTGGCATTGACCTCCTTTGGGATTGAAATGAAAACTGACCTTTTCCAGTCCTGAAGCCACTGCTGTGTTGGCATATTGAGTACGGTACATTAACAGCATCATCTTTTAGGATTTTAAATAGCTCAGCTGGAGTTCCATCACTTCCAGTAGCATTGTTGTAAGTAATGCTTCCTTAAGCCCACTTGACTTCACACTCCAGGATGTCTGGCTCCAGGTAAGTGACTACACCATTGTGATTGTCTGGGTGATTAAGACTTTTTTGCATAGTTCTGTGTATTTTTGCCATGTTTTCTAAGTATCTTCTGCTTCTGTTAGGTCCACACCATTTCTGTCCTTTATTGTGCCCATCTTTGCATGAAAGATACTCTTGGTATCTCTGATTTTCTTGAAGAGATCTCTAGTCTTTCCCATTCTAAGAAAACTTTCTTATCTCTCCTTGCTATTCTCTGGAACTCTGCATTCAAATGAGTATATCTTCCTTTTCTCCTCTGCCTTTCACTTCTCTTCTTTTCTCATCTATTTGTAAGGCCTCCTCAGACAACCATTGTGCCTCGTTGCACTTCTTTTTCTTGAGGATGGTTTTGGTCACAACCTCGTATAGAATGTTACAAACCTCCATCCATAAGTTCACCTGCATTCTGATATTGGTTTTTCTAGATCACTCCAGCTTGTGCTTTATCAAGCCTGGCATTTCACGTGATGTATTCTGCATATAAATTAAATAAGCAGGGTGACAATATACAACCTTGACATACTCCTTTCCCAATTTGGAACCAGTCTGTGATTCCATGTCCTGTTCTAACTGTTGCTTCTCGACCTGCATATGGGCTCCTCAGGAGGCACGTAAGGTAGTCTGGTATTCTCGTCTCTTTAAGAATTTTCCACAGTTTGTTGTGATTCACACAGTCAAAGGGTTTAGCATAGTCAATGGAGCAGAAGTTGATGTTTTTCTGGAATTCTCTTGCTTTTACTATGATCCAAGGGATGTTGGCAATTTGATCTCTGATTCCTTTGCCTTTTCTAAACTGAGCTAGCACATCTGTAAGTTCTCCATTCAGGTACTGCTGAAGCCTAGTTTGGAGGATTTTGAGCATTACTTTGCTAGCATGTGGAATGAGTGCAATTGTACAGTAGTTTGAACATTCTTTGGCATTGACCTCCTTTGGGATTGAAATGAAAACTGACCTTTTCCAGTCCTGAAGCCACTGCTGTGTTGGCATATTGAGTACGGTACATTAACAGCATCATCTTTTAGGATTTTAAATAGCTCAGCTGGAGTTCCATCACTTCCAGTAGCATTGTTGTAAGTAATGCTTCCTTAAGCCCACTTGACTTCACACTCCAGGATGTCTGGCTCCAGGTAAGTGACTACACCATTGTGATTGTCTGGGTGATTAAGACTTTTTTGCATAGTTCTGTGTATTTTTGCCATGTTTTCTAAGTATCTTCTGCTTCTGTTAGGTCCACACCATTTCTGTCCTTTATTGTGCCCATCTTTGCATGAAAGATACTCTTGGTATCTCTGATTTTCTTGAAGAGATCTCTAGTCTTTCCCATTCTAAGAAAACTTTCTTATCTCTCCTTGCTATTCTCTGGAACTCTGCATTCAAATGAGTATATCTTCCTTTTCTCCTCTGCCTTTCACTTCTCTTCTTTTCTCATCTATTTGTAAGGCCTCCTCAGACAACCATTGTGCCTCGTTGCACTTCTTTTTCTTGAGGATGGTTTTGGTCACAACCTCGTATAGAATGTTACAAACCTCCATCCATAGTTCACCTATAGTAAGAAATGTTATAAATATGCAGTCTTTGTAGCAAACAACTGCAAGGAAATGACAGGAGGCATTGGATATGGGTGCTGACAGTTACCTGTGTCATGGTTTATTTGTCACCATTCACCATAAAGTCCTCCAATCATATATTTATTCAACAAACATTTATTAAACAGCTATAATGTACCAAGCATTCTGTATTATAATACATTATAATGGAATACAAAAATAACAAAGATGTGGGTCCTTCTTTTGAGAGGCTCATGCTGTATTTGTGGAGGTAGAAATGTTAAATTACCAACAGTGGCAAAAAGGTGAGTACTACACTAGAAAGATAATGATGCCTTAGGCTAGGAAGCTGTAGACAGAAGTGAATGGGAGACTTCCCTGGTGGTCCAGTGGTTAAGAATCTGCCTTGAGATGCAGCGACATGGGTCAGTCCCTGATCTGGGAAGATCTCGCAAGCCGTGGGTCTCTGCCTGTGGGCCACAACCACTGAGCCTTCATGCCACAACTAGAGACTCCGTGTGGTGCAACAAAAGATCCCACATGACGTAAGGAAGATCCCTTGTGTGGAAAAAGAAGAAGTGAATGAATTTGTGCTATGTTAATGGTTAAAACTGAAAGAACTTGTTGATAATTGGATATAGATATTGGTATCAGGGAAAGCGGGATCAGAAATGATTCTAGGATTTGGATCTGAGTAACTGAATATCCAGAAGAGTCTTGTGTGTATATATATATATGTTTATTATGTTTGGCTGCGCTGGGGTCTTCATTGCTACGTGTAGGCTGTCTCTAGTTGTGGAGAGTGGGAACTACTCCCGAGTTGTGTTGCTTGGGCTTCTATTCAGTGGCTTCTCTTGTTGTGGAGCACAGGCTCTGTGGCATCCAGGCTTCAGCAGTTGTGGAGCATGGGCTCAACTGCCCCGTGTCACGCGGAATCTTCCCAGAACAGGGATCGAACCAGTGTCCCCTGCATTGCAAGGCAAATTCTTAACCACTGGACCACCAGGGAAACCCCTAGAAGAGTCTTTTACAGAGTTGGAGGAAAAGGAAGTAGACAGAAGTTTGAGGGAGAAAAGTCAAGAGTTCTTTTGTTATTTTTGGCCAGGCCAGCAACTTAAAGTATCATACTGAACCTGGCCTCAGCCATGAAAGCACCAACTCCTACCACTGGACCAGCAGGGAAGGCCCAAGAGTTCTGTTTTAGATATGTTAAATTTGAGATATCTACTAGACCTCCCAGTGCATTTTCAAGTCTATATTTAATATATGACAGTCAGGGAGAGAGGTGAGACTTGATCATAAATTAGGTGGTCAGTGGCCATATTTAAAGCTATTGGACTGGAGAGGATGATTTAGGACAGAGTGTGGGGAGAGTAGAAAAGAGCCAAAGAGAACCAATCTTTAGAAATTAGACAGAGGAAGAGAAGGATCCATCCAAGATGACTGAGGGATGGCCAAGGAGACAATAAGAAAAGGAGGAGAATGAAGTGTCCTAGAAGTCAAGAAAATAAATTACTTCAAAAAAAAAAAAAAGAAATTACTTCAAGCAGGGAATAATCAACAGTGTTGAATAGTGTTGAGAGGCTAAGATGAAGGTAGAGACAGAGGTTATAATGACCCGAACAAGACAGCTTCAGTAGAATGGTGGGGGATAAAACTAGGTTTGAATGGACTGAAGAGAGAATAAAGATGAGGAAGTGGAGGTAGCGAATAGAGACAAACCCTTTGAGTGGCTCTGTGAAGAATTAGGATGATAGCTGGGAGGGGAGGTAGGTCAGGGAAAACTTTTTTAAAGTTTTTTTGTTTGTTTGTTATTAGAAACAACTTTTAAATAGGTTGCATTATATACAAAATTCTAAATGTAAAAAAGAGTAAATAGTGAAAATTCTCACTCCCACATTGTTCCCCCCTCACAGTATTTCCCTTCCTCATTCTAATATTTCCAGTCTCTTTTGAATCCTTATGGAAATATTCTGTGCATGTACAAGCAAATATGCATATATTCTGCCACTTTTCCTCCTTTTAAAAAAATTTACAAATACTAGTTCATTGTACACACTGCTCTGTCTCTTGCTTTTCTATTTCTCAACATATCTTGGAGATTGTTCCATGTAGGTATAAAAAAGGCTTCCACTTTCTTTGCTTATGATTGCATTGTGTTGTTATACTATAATTTATTTATTAAATCCCCTGGTGATTCTTGACAAATATTTAGATTGTTTTCAATTTTTTGCTATTGCAAAGCTGCAATGAATAATTTTATATGTAAGTTTTTTCACACATGTGGCAACATATCTGTAGGGTAAAATTGTTTAGAAGAATTGCTGAGTCAAAGGGTAAGTATATTTGTGAGTTTGATAAATATGGTTTCAAAATACTTCAATATAATTTGTACCAATATCTCTCCCACCAGCAATGATGAGACTATTTTTTCCTTATAACATGTTATTAATTTTTTATGTTTGCCATTCTAGTTAATGAAAGATGGTTTCTTGCTATATTTTAAATTTTCATTTATTTCTTTTGAGTGAGACTGACTATATTCTCAGAAGTTTAAAAGCTATTTGTATCTCTTTTTCATTGAACTGTCTCTTATCTTTTTTCATCTTTCTAGTAGGTTATTGGTCTTATTAATTTGTAGGAGTTCTTTTTAAAAAAAAATTTTTTTTTTTTGCCTCTAAGTCATCATTTTTATTTTTCATCCATCTTTATTCTTTGGCATGTATGGGCCTCCCATCGCAGTGGCCTCTCTTGTTACAGAGCACTGGCTCTGGGCACATGCACTCCGGAGCACTGGCTAGTAATTGGACACACGGCCCAGCTGCTTCTCAGCATGTGGGATCTTCCCAGACCAGGGATTGAACCAGCACGCCTTGCACTGCAAGGCAGACTCATTACCTATGGGATCACCAGGGAAGCATATGAGTTTTGTTTTGTTTTTTTTTAAAAAAAACTTTTATTTATTTATTTTTGGCTGTGCTGGGTCTTTGTTGATGTGTGGGTTTAGTTGCTCTGTGGTATGTGGGATCTTCCTGGATCAGGGCTCGAACCTGTGTCTCCTGCATTGGCAGACGGGTTCTTATCCACTGAGCCACAAGAGAAGCCCAACATATGAGTTTTTAATGTATCAGGTACATTAGCCTTCTCCTTGTGATATAACTTGCAAATGTATCTTTTTACTTTACGTTGATTTTTCTCTGCAGAAATTTCTTTTTTTACATTGTTGAATTTTTCTGAGTTTTTTTGTCATATTTTGAAAACAATCCCTACCTAAAAAGCTTTTGTTTGCTTTGTTTTAATTTTCCAGGAGAGCTTTTTAAAGTGTGGGGAAGGAGATGCTAGAGTATGTTCACATGATTTCAATAGAAAGGTAGAAATTGATGATGCAGGAGAGATTAAGGAAATTTTCAGGAGCAAAATCTATAACAAGGCTAGAGGGAATGGGAAACAAAACCGAAATGGAACAACTGGCCTTTAATAAGAACAGGACACTCCTGAGAATATGGGTGCTGATGCGGATAGGTTGCTGGATTTGCTGGTGAGAGGATGAGAAACTTCTTATCTGATTGTGTATGTTTTCCCAGTGGCATAAATGCAAAGTTATCAGCTAAGTGCAAGGCAGAAAGGGATGTTAAGGTTTGAGGGCAGTTGAATATTTAGGAGATTTAGAGGCATTATGAATTAGATGTTCTAGTTTTATATTCTTTTTCCTCACCTTGGAACAAAAGATAATTTATTTAAAATTTCTGTTGATATAATGATTCAATCTGATGGAATGACTTTGTTTCCCTTTGAAAACTTTAGAGAATGTTTCATATAATTACATTAGTAAAATTAAGTTGGTATCAATATATTATGTGTAGATTCCTAGTGAGGTGAGCTTGTCTTCAGGAAGTGTTTGGGCTCACTCTTTGGACAACAAATGGAAACTCTCCACAAATAATTCATTTCCTATACTTAGCACACAGTTGCTAAAAGTTGACAACTTGGGCTTGATGAGTTAGTTACCCATCTCCCTCCATCCCGCTCCTGCATGCATGCTCAGTCATGTGACTCCATGGGCTGCAGCCCACTAGTCTCTTCTGTCCATGGGACTTCCTAGGCAAGAATACTGGAATGGGTTGCCATTCCCTCCTCCAGTGAGTTCTGCTTTTGAACGCTAAGCTACTACTACTGCTTCAGTGGCAGCTGACTAGCCTGTATGTAGCTGTCTTTGACTTGTGTCTTAGCCACTGGTTAATCAGCTGTGATAGCAGGGTATATTTCATTCAAAAGAGGTTATATGAGTCATAGCACTTGAGCTGGAAAGAACAGTTTGGATCACTTTGCTTAGAAACTAGTGTCCAAGTACCTGGCAAGCCCAAATGACTGCATGGATTCCTTCAGCCCTCCCAATAAATTGTTCAGATCCTTTGTCTTAGTAATTAATTCTACTAGGAATCTAACTTAAGGAAGCAGTCCTTAGAAGGCAGTATAGCAGAGTGGTTAAGAACACAAAGTCTTCAGAGTCAGGTAAACTTAGAATTGGATCCCAAATGATGATGTTGAGTAAGTATCTATGAGAGATTTATTTCTGTGGTCCTCAATTCATCACTATGCAATTAAGAAATTAAAAAGAAAAAACGGGACTTCCCTGGTTGCCCAGTGGATAAGAGTCTGCCTGCCAATGCAGGAGACATGGGGTCAGTTCCTGATCTGAGAGGTTTCCATATTTCCAGGAGCAACTAAGCCTTTGAGCTACAACTATTGAACCTGAGCTCTAGAGTCAGCAAGCTGAAACTACTGAGCTTATGTGCCACAAGTACTGAAGCCTATACACTCTAGGGCCCGGGCTCCAAAGTAAAGCCACCACAGTGAGAAGCGTGAGCACAGCAACTGGAGAACAGCCCCTGCCCTCTGCAACTAAAAAAGACAAAGACCAGCACAAAATTAAGTTGGTATCAATATATTATGTGTAGATTCCTAGTGAGGTGAGCTTGTCTTCAGGAAGTGTTTGGGCTCACTCTTTGGACAACAAATGGAAACTCTCCACAAATAATTCATTTCCTATACTTAGCACACAGTTGCTAAAAGTTGACAACTTGGGCTTGATGAGTTAGTTACCCATCTCCCTCCATCCCGCTCCTGCATGCATGCTCAGTCATGTGACTCCATGGGCTGCAGCCCACTAGTCTCTTCTGTCCATGGGACTTCCTAGGCAAGAATACTGGAATGGGTTGCCATTCCCTCCTCCAGTGAGTTCTGCTTTTGAACGCTAAGCTACTACTACTGCTTCAGTGGCAGCTGACTAGCCTGTATGTAGCTGTCTTTGACTTGTGTCTTAGCCACTGGTTAATCAGCTGTGATAGCAGGGTATATTTCATTCAAAAGAGGTTATATGAGTCATAGCACTTGAGCTGGAAAGAACAGTTTGGATCACTTTGCTTAGAAACTAGTGTCCAAGTACCTGGCAAGCCCAAATGACTGCATGGATTCCTTCAGCCCTCCCAATAAATTGTTCAGATCCTTTGTCTTAGTAATTAATTCTACTAGGAATCTAACTTAAGGAAGCAGTCCTTAGAAGGCAGTATAGCAGAGTGGTTAAGAACACAAAGTCTTCAGAGTCAGGTAAACTTAGAATTGGATCCCAAATGATGATGTTGAGTAAGTATCTATGAGAGATTTATTTCTGTGGTCCTCAATTCATCACTATGCAATTAAGAAATTAAAAAGAAAAAACGGGACTTCCCTGGTTGCCCAGTGGATAAGAGTCTGCCTGCCAATGCAGGAGACATGGGGTCAGTTCCTGATCTGAGAGGTTTCCATATTTCCAGGAGCAACTAAGCCTTTGAGCTACAACTATTGAACCTGAGCTCTAGAGTCAGCAAGCTGAAACTACTGAGCTTATGTGCCACAAGTACTGAAGCCTATACACTCTAGGGCCCGGGCTCCAAAGTAAAGCCACCACAGTGAGAAGACGTGAGCACAGCAACTGGAGAACAGCCCCTGCCCTCTGCAACTAGAGAAAAGCCCAAGTGCAGCAACAAAGACCCAGCACAGTCAAAAATAAAGAAATGATTCATTATAAAAGCAAACAGAAACCCCCCAAATCCCACATCTTCATGGGGATATAATTCGCATACCATAAAGTTCACTCATTTAAAGTGTACGATTTAATGATTTTAACATATACACAGATTTGTGCAATCACTTTTTTTCAAAAAATTATTTATTTTTGGTTATTCTGGGTTTTCACTGCTGCCACAGGCTCTTCTCTAGTTGCAGGGAGTGGGGGTTACTCTCCAGTTGAGGTGAGCAGGCTTCTTGTTGTGGTGACTTCTCTTTTTGTGGAACTTGGGCTCTAGGGCACACAAGTTTCAATAGTTGTAGCACGTGGGCTCAATAGTTGCCACTCCAAGGCTCTAGAGCACAAGCTCAATAGCTGTGGCTCACGGGCTTAGTTGCTCCGCAGCATGTGGGATCTTCCCGGATCAGGGATTGAACCTGTGCCTCCTGCATTGGCACACGAACTCTTTACCACTGAGCTACCAGGGAAACCCCAAGAATCACTTTTGAAATATTTTCATCTTCCACAAAAAAAAAAAAAAAAAAACCCAGTCCTAATCATTCCCATCCAATAAAACCCTACACAACACAATGATTAATCTTTCTGTCTTGATGGACTTGCCTATTCGGGACTTTTCATTTAAAGGAATCATGTGGCGTGATCTTTCTTGACTGGACTCCCTCATTTAACACAATGTTTTGAAGTTCATTTAAGTGGTAGCCTATATCAGTACTTGAGTCCTTTGGATTGCTCACTAATAATTCTGTTGTCTGAATATACCACTTTCATTCATCCCCTCACCAGTTGAACATTTGGATTGCTTTCAGTTTTTGGCTATTATGACTAATGGTGCTGTGAACATTCATTTACATCTCTTTACGTACAAGTATTTGTGTTGATGTATGTTTTTATTTCTCTTGGATATATCTCTGGAAGTGGACATGTCAGGTCAGAGGATAATCCTATGTGTGACTTTTCGAAGAACTGTCGAACTGTTTTCCAAAATTCTGGACCATTTTGTATTTCCACCTTCAATATATGAGGGCTCCAATTTCTCTAAACCCTCACCAACACTTGTAATTATCTGTCTTTTGTGCATCCTTGTGGTTGTGAAGTGGTATCTCATTGTGGTTTTGATTTGCATTTCTCTAATGGCTAATGATTCTTGAGCACTTTTTTATTTTTTTAAGTAATTTTATTTCGTTTTATTTTATTAATTTACTTATTTATTGGTTGCACTACCCAGCATGTGGGATCTTAGTTCCTGGACCAGGGATCACACTGAAATCCCTTGCATTGAAAGTGCAGAGTTTTAACCAATGAGCCATCAGGGAAGTCCCACCTTTTTGTGTTTTTACTGACCATTTACATATCTCCCTGAGAGAATGTCTATCAAGTCCTCTGTTCATTTGGGGGAAAAAATGGTTGTTGTTGTTTTTTTTTTTACAGTTGAGTTATAAAATTTTAAAAACTATATATTTTGGATACAAGTCTCTTAGCAGATTTGTAAGTGTTTCTCCCATATGGTAGGCTGTCTTTTCATTTTCTTGATGGTATCATTTGCAGCAAAAGATTTTTCATTGTGATATAGTCCAATTTATCTATTTTTCTTTTGTTCTTTGTCTTCTCAATGATTTGAATCCTCTCCTCTCAGTCTCTCGTAAAGCTACTCCAGAACCAGGTTTTTGCCCTTACCACTTCACCAGAATTGCTCTTGGTAAGGTCACTTGTGACCTCTATGTTAATCCAACAGTCAAGACTCCATCTTCATTCTTTTTGACAAGGCCCTTAAAACTTTTTCTTGAAATATCTATACTATGTTTTATCCACTAGACTTCCACTACCCTCTCTTGGTTTTCTCCTACCTCACTCACTGACTGCTCTTTTCAGGCTAGGATTCAGACCCTGGCTTTTCTACTTTTACTCTGTTAGTGATTTCATCCAGCCTGATGGCTTCAAGTATCTATATGCTGACAACTCCCTGAGTTGTATCTCTGTCCCAAACTCTCTTCCTAAAACATTCTTCCCACAGGGAGCTCAGCTTGATGCTCTCATGACTTAGAGGGATCATCTGATGGGGAAGAGAGTGGAAGGGAGACTCAAAAGAGAAGGGATGTTTGTACACATATAGATGATGCACTTTGTTGTACAGCAGACACTAACACAACTTTGTGAAGTAATTATGCTTCAATTTAAAAACAAAGCATTCTTCTCCCAAATAAATGCATTACTCCTGACCTGCTATGGACTGAATTGTATTGTCCACCCCTACTCATATTTATATGTGGAAGCCCCAGTTCCCAAAGTAACTATTTGGCAATAGAGCCTTAATGAAGATAATTAAGGTTGAATGAGGTCATAAAGGTGGACCTTGACCTAGCAGGGTTAATGTCCATATGAGAAGAGATACCTGAGAGCCATCTCTCCCTCTCTCTCCTCCCCTCTCTCTGTCTCCATGTGCACACAGAACAAGAAGCCTTCCTTCCACATGCTAGAAAGAACTCTCCTCAGAATTGGGCTATACAGACTCCCTGGTCTCTGATTTCCAGCCTCTAGAACTCTGAGAAAATGAATGCCTATTGTTTAAGCCACTCAACCTATGCTATTTGGTTATGGCAAACACATACCACTTTCTCCAGGTTTTTGCTCAGATGTTCCTTTCTCACTGAGACATTTCCTCACTATCCTATTTACAGTCGCAGTCCCACCTAACCCTGGTATTATCTTTCCTCCTTTCCTGCTTTATTTTTCTCCAGTGAATCATTTGGCATATTATACCTATTTTTAATTATTTTTTATTGTCTACCTCCATTGCTAAAATGTCAGTTTTTAAAAGTAGAGACTTCTGTCCACTTTGTTCACTTGTTTCCTAAATACCTAAACTAGGGCAAGGGCAAATCATGGGGTTTTAAAAAATATATGAAAGTTAAAAAAAAGATACACGTCAAGACACTTACAAAAATAAAAATAAAATCTTTTCATCACCAAAATTAACATATAGTAAAATAACTATTTGATGAGTGGCCAAGGGGAAAAATATGAATGAATGATTGTCATCGTTGTTTGAGAATATATAATGAAATTGGATATATTAAGTTGCGATATTATCATATTGGCTACTTCTGTGAAAATTAGCATTCAGTGCTTCATGGTTACTTCTTAGGAACTGTTAATTAACAACTTTGTCAGTTAATGAAATTTCTTCCTTCATGACTATTGCAAGCTAGAGTTGGAGCTGAGATGGTCTTTTTTTTTTTTTTAATTTATTTTTGGCTATTTTGGGTTTTCACTGTTGCTACAGGCTCTTCTCTAGTTACAGGGAGTGGGGACTTCTCTCCAGTTGAGGGGAGCAGCCTTCTTGTTGCGGTGACTTTTATTGTTGTGGAACTTGGGCTCTAGAGCACGCGGGCTTCAGTAGTTGGTGGCACATGGGCTCAATAGTTGCGACTCCGAGACTCTAGAGCACAGGCTTGATAGTTGTGGCTCATGGCCTTAGTTGCTCTGCAGCACGTGGGATCTTCCTGGATCAGGGATTGAACCTGTGTCTCCCGCATTGGCACATGAACTCTTCACCACTGAGCTACCAGGGAAACCCAAGATGGTCTTTATATTAACATCACATAAACGTAGCCCTGTCCTAGAACATTGTACTTTTATGTTTCATTACACACCATGCGTACATTGGTGACTCCTCTAACTCTTATGGGAGATCCTCTTCAAAGCTGTGTGATTCATTGCTGACATTACTGTGCCCTCCTCTTTTTGGCTAAATATGATCTAAATGAAAATGTTTGAATATGGGAGTACCAGGGTTTTTTTTGGCGGGGGGTGGGTTGGGGAGGGAGAGGGGCGGGCGGGCCACTTCTATTGGTCTTTCATTTATCTGTTTTCATTCATCTTTGTTCCTTGGCCTGTGTGGGCCTCCCATCGCAGTGGCCTCTCTTGTCGCAGAGCACCGGCTCTGGGCACACGCGCTCCAGAGCTCCAGCTCGGTAATTGGACACATCGGTCCAGCCACTCCGCGACATGTGGGATCTTCCCAGGCCAGGGATTGAGCCGGCGCCCCTTGCACTGCAAGGTGGTGTCCTTACCACTGGACCACCAGGGAAGCCCGGGAATACCAGTTTTAATGTTATCTTTGCTGTTTTTCTTTTAATCAAGATATCTGTGTTTCATGCTGGTCATTATACTTCGGCAGTATAAGATAGATTTGTTTTTGCTATTGCTTTATGGCAATTCTCTGTATGTGGGATGAGAAGAATAAGAAAGACCACCAGTGAAGGACATGACCTCATTATTTTGCTGATGGATGGATACGTCAGTATGAATAAGTTATACTAGTAGCCATTGCTACTAGTATAGGAACTGTAAGTAACAGAAGAAAATTAACAGATTCAACTCTCAGTCATCCCTAAATCAACTGATACTTTTCATTAGTGTGTATACTTATTATATAATTTGTATAAGCAACTTTGGTTGTGATCAGATAGATCATGTTTGATACCTGTGACAGTTTATATTTTTAAATTAATTTTTACTGGAGCATAGTTGTTTTGAAATGTTGCATTAGTTTCTGTTGTACAACAAAGTGAATCAGCAGTATGTATACATATATGTCCTCTTTTTGGGATTTCCTTCTCATTTAGGTCACCAGAGAGCACCAAGGAGAGTTCTCTGTGCTATAAAGTAAGTTTTCATTAGGTACTTATTTTATGCATCAGTTGCTCAGTCATATCCGACTCTTTGCGACCCCATGGACTGCAGCAGGCCCAGTTTCCCTGTCCTTCACCATCTCCCAAAGCTGGCTCAAAATTCATGTCCACAGATTTCCCTGGTGGTCCAGGGATTAAGACTCTGGGCTCCCAATGCTGGGGCCTGGGTTTGATTTCTTGTCAGGGAACTAGATCCCATATGCTGCAACTCAGACCAAGACCAGCCAAATAAATAAATAATTTTAAAAAAACCCCAAAACTCATGTCCACTGAGTCAGTGATGCCATCCAGCCTTCCACAGTATGTACATGTCAAACCCATCCTCCCAGACCATGCCAGCCCCTCCCCTGCTCCATATCCACACATTCATTTTCTACTTCTGTGTCTCTGTTTCTGTTTTGCAAATAAGTTCATCTGTATCATTTTTCTAAACTAAGAAAGTGTAAGTGATATTATATGGTATTTAACAAGATACTTTAGATGATATTTTTCCACTGAGAATGACTTTAACAGTTATAGTGTAACTTTCTACAGTAACATAGAATAAAATTTTGTTTAAAAATTATCTGTTGGGATTCCCTGGTGGTCCAGTGGGTAAGGACACACCCTTGCAGTGCAAGGGGCGCCAGTTCGATCCCTGGCCTGGGAAGATCCCACGTACCACGGAGCGGCTGGACTGATGTGTCCAATTACCGAGCCAGAGCTCTGGAGCGCATGTGCCCAGAAACAGTGCTCTGCAACAAGAGAGGCCACTGCGATGGGAGGCCCACATGGGCCAAAGAACAAAAGATGGATGAAAATAGATAAATGAAAGACCAATAGAAGTGGTCCGCCTGCCCCCCTCCCTCCCCAACACCCCCCCTCCAAAATAACCTGTTGATTTGTTGATACCATAATAATGGTATTTGCACCCATGGCCCTCTGAGTATTATTGTAAATACTATAGAGCTTCAAGACATTTTGCTCTGAGTTTACAATTCCATGTGTCATAAACATCCAACTCCACTGTTATCACTTGGACTTTCTAATGTTTTGAATGGCAGTTTCTCTCAAGGGAGACATACTTCTAAAAAAAAAAAAAATTACTTATGGCTGTGCTGGGTCTTCATTGCTGTGCAGTCTTTCTCTAGTTGCAGTGAGCAAGGGCTACTGTTCATCATGGCATGCAGGCTTCTCATGGCAGTGGCTTCTCTTGTTATGGAGCTTTAAGCCTTGTTAAGGTTTTAGAGCTCCCAGCCTTCATTAGTTGCAAGTGGAGTCTTCTTGGATCAGGGATCAAACTGGTGTCCTTTGCATTGGTAGGTTGACTCTAAACCACTGGACCACCAGGGAAGACCTCAAGGGAGTCCTTCTAATTGCAGAATCTATAGCTAGTATTCTTGGATTTGCTGGTTCAGTATGAAGATGCATTGATTAGTCAGTTTATGGATCTGCTTGTCCTGTGGAATGTATACTTCTTATGTTCTCCATTTGCCAAATTGGAGCAGCATTTGGACAAGAAGATGCTACTATCCTTTCTCTTATTTTCTGTCTTTCTGGGTAGGATCTCTTGTTTAAATTTCATTTGGTTAATGGGCATTATTAGAAGGGGTTTTTTAAGAAGCTATTTTTTAAAATTCAGTATAACTGATGATTCCACAACAAAGAAAAGAATCCTCAAAACTGCAGAACTGAATGAGATGGCATACTTCAAGTCTTGAATAGTAAGCATCACGAGAAGTCCACCTTTAGTCATTCTACCGATTGATCACTTCTCTTAAGTTACCACTCTGTAACATTTACTGAACCCCTTTGTGGTAGGTACTTGCAAATGCTGGAATGCAAAGTCAATATAAGCTAAGATCCTAGCCCTCAGGGAGCTCACAGAGTACTAAATATTACTCTGAGCGGTAATGCTACAATAGAAGTACATATATATATATATATATACATATATATATATATATATATGTATATATATATATTTTTTTAATTAGCAATAATTGCACCTCGGATAAACCTCATTGGCTACGATACTGTCACTGTGCAAAGCTATATATATATTTTAATATTATGTGAAAAATGACTTAGGGAATGACACCACTATAATATTTTTAGAGATATAAAATGTTGGGGAGAAATCATTCTTGGGTTTAGGCTTCTATATTTTGTTTGTTCTTAAATATTTTCTAAAACATGTATATATTTTTTTTCATCCATCTTTGTTCTTTTTGGCCCATGTGGGCCTCCCATCGCAGTGGCCTCTGTTGTCGCAGAGCACCAGCTCTGGGCGCATGTGCTCCAGAGCTCCGACTTGGTAATTGGACACATTGGTCCAGCCACTCTGCAGCACGTGGGATCTTCCCAGGCCAGGGATTGAACCGGCGCCCCTTGCACTGCAAGGCTGTATCCTTACCCACTGGACCACCAGGGAAGCCCTCTAAAACATATATTAATGCCTCTTTAATGCTGAGAGTTGTGCTTGAAGAAAAATTAGATGTGGTCTCTACCCCCACTGAAGAAGATAGACAGATATTAAATAAATATAGAATTCATTACCTTTTTTTCTTCATTGAAGGATAATAGCTTTACAGAGTTTTATTGTTCACTGCCAAACATCAACATGAATCAGACATTGAGAATTAGTTATTTTGAAAGTTAAGAAGAGAAGTTCAAAGTATCTTCCTTCTATCTACAGAGAATGTAGATAGAAGAAAAGCCACTAAGTCTGTCATATGTTATCTATTGCTATACAACAAAAAATTTCCAATATTAGAAGCTTCAGACAACATTTCAATAAACATTATTGAAAGTGAAAGTATTAGTTGCTCAGTTGTATCTGACTCTTTGTGACTCCATGGACTGTAGCCTACCAAGCTCCTCTGTCCATGGAATTTTCCAGGCAAGGATACTAGAGTGGGTTACCATTCCCTTATCCAGGGAATCTTATCCAGGGGATCCCAAGCCAGGGATTGAACCCAGGTCTCCTGCATTACAGGCAGATTCTTTACTGTCTGAAACACCAGGGAAATCCCAAACATTTATTATTCCACATAATTTCTATGGGTCAGGTGTTCAGGAGTGTCTAAGCAGTGTGGCTCTGAGACTGTCATGAGTTTATAGTCAAAGTTTCAGTCAAGACTGCAGTCATCTGAGACTTAACTGGGGCAGAAAGAGCCAATTTCAAGATGGCTCCTTCACGTGGTTGTTGGCAGGAGGCCCCAGTTCTTTGCCTCCTAGACTACTTTATAGGGTTGAATGTCTCTAAGACATAGTCACTGTTTTCTCTAGAGAGAGTGATCCAAGAGAGAGTAATGCAGAAGCCACAAGTCTTTTATGACTTGCCTCAGAAATCCTGTATCTTTATTTCCACACAATCCTACTGGTTCCAGAGATCATCCCTGTCAACACAGGAGGGGGCATGAGTGCCAGGAGGTAAGATTGTTGAAGACCATCTTAGATGCAAGCTTGCTGAAATCAGACTTTCAGAAGAACCCAATGTAACCATTTTATGAACAGCCTCTGTTTATTTCACTAGGGTAAGGTCATAGTCAACTGAATGTCAATAGAGGATTAGCATGATCCTATTCCTTGCTTAATTAGGAACCCTACCTCTTCCTATCTTTCTGCCCCACTTTCTTCCAGAAATGTTTATAGAGTACCTACAATCACTGGAAGCTCAGTTCAGAGATATGCAAAGACAGTGTATTTACTCTCAAGGTGCTCATGTTCTAGAGGAAGTAAACTCACAGGACAAATGTGATAATGGAAGTATAAACAATTGGTTGAAAAATAAATACTTGAGTCGGAACTTTCCTGGTGGTCTGGAGGCTAGGACACTGTGCTCCCAGTGCAAGGCCCGGGTTCCATCCTGGTCAAGGAACTATATCCATCATGCCACAACTAAGACTTGATGCAGCCAAATAAATAAGTAAATGTTAAAAGATAAATACTTGGACCTTGGGCTTAATTCCAATTTTTGAAGTTAGCAACATTTCAATAAACATTATTGAAAGGGAAAGTATTAGTTGCTCAGTTGTATCTGACTCTTTGTGACTCCATGGACTGTAGCCTACCAAGCTCCTCTGTCCATGGAATTTTCCAGGCAAGGATACTAGAGTGGGTTACCATTCCCTTATCCAGGGAATCTTATCCAGGGGATCCCAAGCCAGGGATTGAACCCAGGTCTCCTGCATTACAGGCAGATTCTTTACTGTCTGAAACACCAGGGAAATCCCAAACATTTATTATTCCACATAATTTCTATGGGTCAGGTGTTCAGGAGTGTCTAAGCAGTGTGGCTCTGAGACTGTCATGAGTTTATAGTCAAAGTTTCAGTCAAGACTGCAGTCATCTGAGACTTAACTGGGGCAGAAAGAGCCAATTTCAAGATGGCTCCTTCACGTGGTTGTTGGCAGGAGGCCCCAGTTCTTTGCCTCCTAGACTACTTTATAGGGTTGAATGTCTCTAAGACATAGTCACTGTTTTTCTCTAGAGAGAGTGATCCAAGAGAGAGTAATGCAGAAGCCACAAGTCTTTTATGACTTGCCTCAGAAATCCTGTATCTTTATTTCCACACAATCCTACTGGTTCCAGAGATCATCCCTGTCAACACAGGAGGGGGCATGAGTGCCAGGAGGTAAGATTGTTGAAGACCATCTTAGATGCAAGCTTGCTGAAATCAGACTTTCAGAAGAACCCAATGTAACCATTTTATGAACAGCCTCTGTTTATTTCACTAGGGTAAGGTCATAGTCAACTGAATGTCAATAGAGGATTAGCATGATCCTATTCCTTGCTTAATTAGGAACCCTACCTCTTCCTATCTTTCTGCCCCACTTTCTTCCAGAAATGTTTATAGAGTACCTACAATCACTGGAAGCTCAGTTCAGAGATATGCAAAGACAGTGTATTTACTCTCAAGGTGCTCATGTTCTAGAGGAAGTAAACTCACAGGACAAATGTGATAATGGAAGTATAAACAATTGGTTGAAAAATAAATACTTGAGTCGGAACTTTCCTGGTGGTCTGGAGGCTAGGACACTGTGCTCCCAGTGCAAGGGGCCCGGGTTCCATCCCTGGTCAAGGAACTATATCCATCATGCCACAACTAAGACTTGATGCAGCCAAATAAATAAGTAAATGTTAAAAGATCATATATATCTGAGTAGAATAGGGGTCAACAAACCTTGGGCTTAATCTGCCTATTTTTGTAAGTTTTGTTGCAATACAGACCTTCCCATTTGTCTATTGTTTATGCTTACTTTTGCAACTGCAATAGTAGAGTTGTTTCATTGGGACAGAGCTTTTATATAGCACTCTCTTTGCCCTTGGCCTGTAAAACCTAAAATATTCACTATCTGAGTCTTTATAGAAACTATTTGCCAACCCCAGGTTAGAGAAATTAGAGACTGCTTCCTAAGGAGGGGATATTTGAGATGAGACTTGAGGGGGAACCGTAAGGAGTCCTTCTGCTGAAGGGAATATAAAATAAGCATAATATAAGGTGTGAAGGGATATGTCCTAATACAACGGAGAGAAGTCTTTACTGGAGCAAGATCATACTGAGCTAACCCCATGCTCAAACACTGCAGCTTACAACTACAGGAATGGAAGGAACAAGACACTGACTGGCAAATACAAGACACAACATCAAGGTGGCACCATAGCTCATACCCCTCCTGCTCATACAAAGATGTGAAGCAATGCTTTGAATGGTGAACTGTTGGCCTTTGTTAACTTTCAGTTAAACTGAGTTTTGATCACACTGAGTTTTGACTCCAACTTTGATGGAGTAGAGGGTCTAAAGAAAGGAGAACCCTTAGAATCCCAACCCTGTTGACCACCATGAAGGTGAGATGTTTCACATATTTTAGGTAGAAAGATAGTAGGTATGTAGAAGGCAAAGTAACAGACAAAACTATACATCTGAAAATCTGAAGCAAAAGATTTGGAGGCCCACACAGGCCAAAGAATAAAGATGGATGAAAATAAATAAATAAAAAACCAATAGTAAAAAAAAAAAAAAGAGGCCAAAATTGAAAAAAAAAAAAAAGTACTAGTGAGGATAAAGGGGAGTACAACACTACATAGGTTGAGGGATGAGGAATAATAATAATAAAAAAAGGATGCAGACTTTGAGAACAGCTTTCTAGGTCTGAGTGCAAGAGAAAGGGAGAAGGATGGAGGTGGGGAATGGGCACTTCTGGTCATTACCACTCCTCATTTATCCACAGGCACCTAGACTCCCTCACCCTATTTTCCTTCAACACACAGGACTTGAAGGGGCCCTTACCCACTCCAGTCTGACCTCCACCATTCCAGGCAAGCTGTGCCAGATGTGCCTCTGAGTGAGTTCTGACCATTCAGCTGAAGTGAGATCCTTAAGAGTGGGCAAAGCAACAATAGGAAAGGAGTCCATGTCTCTGACCTACCAGAGCAAGTTGCCTGCTGTTCAGCATCTTTCAGATCGTTAACTGAGAAATAAACCTATGTCTTCTATTTTTTTTAAATGAAAAAAGAATGCAGACTCTTGATTCAGGCTTGGATTTGAATATCCACTCTTATAGTTACTACTCCTGTGACCTGGTTAAATCCTTTTAATATCTATTAGCTTCAGTTTTCCATACATGTAAACTAAGCTTGTTATACACTTAAGTATTGTTCTTAGTAAAGAAACTATGTATACCCAGTATATAGTGAACAATCAATTTTATTTTATTTTTTTAGGTAAGAAATGGATTTATTCAGATTCAGAGAAAGCACACTCCACAGACAGATGTGGGCCACGGCAGAGCAAATCCAGTGGCCAACAATCAATTTTAAATAATAGCTATCACATTTCTAAAATTGAATACATTGGTTTTAACATAAAATTAAAATTTGAGCCTTTTCCTATCACATACATACAAAAAACAAAAAACTAAAACAAAACCCAAAATCAAAACTGTGTTTAGAGCATCCCCTCTGATCTATAAAAAGATCAGGTTTCTCAGTTACTGAGGTTTTCTTTATGCCCATATTGGAGGGACTAATGGTTTGAAATCAGGAGGAACTAAAAAGAAAAGAAATAAAGGAGAACTTTTGATTGAAAAAAAAAAAATCACATCTGGCTGAACTGTGTTGTCAGAAAACTACTATGGTAACTCAGTTTTCTACGAAGGTAATTTATCCAACAATTTAGGGCATCTGTAGGGGAATTGAGGATGCTGTGGCAAGTATAAAAGGAACATTGAACTGTCTTTAAAAAGCCAGTACAGCTCACTTCCAGGAAAAACTCTCAGATTAGCCTATTTACTCTTACTTTACAAACAATGCTAATAAACATAGTTATCTGGTTTCCTAGGACACAGATTAGGAAGAAGACTGCCAAAGCCAGAAGCCTAGGAAGTAGTGCGAGGTACTATCTAACAGTTTAACAAAGGAGGCGGGGAAAACCAGAAAGAAAATTACTAGAAGTGCATCAAGGAACATAAAAATACACCAGCCTTGGGTCATTTAGGTGTAGAGCCAAGAGCCTGGCATATTTTAATACTTCCCAAGATGGCTCAGTGGTAAAGAGTATGCCTGCCAATAATACGGGAGAAGCAAGAGACGAGGATTTGATCCCTGGCTCGGGAAGATCCCCTGGAGAAGGAAACGGCTACCTACTCCTGTATTCTTGCCTGAAGAATGCCATGGTACAGAGGAGCCTTGCAGGCTGCAGGCTATGGGGTTGCAAAGAGTGAGCTACAACTGAGCACAGTACCACAGGATGCATGACTTCACCCTCTACTTCTTACTGCTAATAGTGACCAAGAAAATAAGAAGAGCTTGGAGGGTATTTGCTGTATGTTTCAATAAGTCAGGGATCTATTTTATTTAAAATAATATTTCACTAAAGGCAGATTTTTAAACATCTTGTACTTACAGGGATTAATTTAAATTATTTAGTAAACTAATTCAGAATTTTCACAGTGTCCAAAGGTGTTAGATAAATGAAGCTTTTAAAAACTGTAATAGCAGGGTTTCTCTGGTGGTTCAGTGGTCCGACCAATGCAGGAGACATAGGTTTGATCTCTGATATGGGAAAATCCCACATGCCTCGGAACAGCTAAGCCAGTGTGTCACAACTACTGAGCCTGTTTTCTCTAGAGCCTGGAAGCCACAACTACTGAGCATACAAGCCACAGCTACTGAACTCTGTGCTCCCTAGAACCCATGCTCTGCAGCCACCACAAGGAGAAGCCCACTCATCACAGCTAGAGAGCAGTGCCCACAACACTAGGGAAAAGCCTGCACAGCAACGAAGACCCAGCACAGCCAAAAATAAAGATATAAATATTTTTCTAAACTGTTAAAAAAATAAATTGTAATAGCAAAGTCAGATTAAATACACATCAGTTTATGTTGACAGGTCTTCTAAATGTGTCTATAGATCTGGTGGGTTGCTTTACGCCCACCCCCCCACCGCCCCCGCCCAAGCGAGAGAGAATAAATAATACATTCTTATACAAGCTGACTAACAGTAAAAGTGTAACAAGTTCCCATTGGAATGCTCAGCCTTGTGGAAGAGAGAAAAAGAGTAGAAAATAGGAAAGGAATGAAACACCATTACATTCTGAGTTCCCAAGGGTTAAAGGATGGCTACACAAACAAACTTATAATGTAAAGTATTTATACTCCTAAATAACATGAATCTATACAAACTAACAAAGATTATATATAAGGACAATTTCTAAGCCTAATACATATAAGCTATTGTTTAAGAATTCAGGGATTTCATGAAATCCATTAATGGTCTTGTCCTCAGCCTTTGAGATATCTCTGTGGCTCTTTGGGGGTTATTTGTTATTCAAGGGTCAAAGTAGGTTGAAAGCAGAAGGCTCTGCAAGGCTACCAGCCAGGAACTTTTCTTCCTTGCTGTCCAAGACAGCAGACCTTCCTTTTCTGTTTTACTCAGGAAGAGCAGGACTCTAAGACACTCTGAGGGAATCACCTAAGCACATGACAGGTTGGTCAGGGCTGCAGTCTCTTATGTATTCTCCCTTGCACCCCATCCAGGGCAGAGCCTCGTGAGATCTGGAACGTTGTCTGCTTGTGTACAGCACAGGGCTGGCATGTAGTATATCCAAACATTTCTTAAATGAACATGATAGAGTGGCAAAGAGAGCTTGAGGCACCTGGAGCTTTCATCTGGAAAGCCTTTTCCAGGAATAAGGGCATGACCTGGGGGTATAGAAGCTACTCAGGGAGTACTAAGCAACGTACAACAATCTGTAATGGAACTATATGCCCTCAAATGAACTCAGACACGTTTCCAAATCCAGGAATAGGCATCCAGGGAAAATGTTTTTGTTATCATGCTAGTTTTTCTTTGAGACTGATCATTTACGTTTCATAACAAAAATTTGGCTTTGGGCAGCTTCATTCATTAAAGAAGAACATCTTGATTTTGAAGAACAGAAAACTGTTGCCTTGTTGTGCTGTTCAGTAGGGCAGAATGTTTAGACTGACTGTCTTTTTTTATAGAAGTAGCTTAGCATACCCAAATGTCTATGTACACAACTGTTAAGCTGCTGGAAGTGGCAACAGAAAACAATCCAGGTAGAAATGAACAAGAAAAGACGTTTAGGTTCCCTATTCTCTGAAGAGTAATGTAGGGAAATGAAAGTGAACCAAGGAGAGGAAGAGAAATGAGAGCTGAAGAAATAGGCAAGAATCAAGAAGAGAGATTGCAAAACATGCCCTTTAGCCTGAAGTGCATCTGCGTTTGCTTCTTTCTCTGCCTTTTGGCTGTTTGGAGGTGCCAGGCATGCATGGCCACACAGCACAGCCTCGACCTCTCCTGGTCATACTCTGTCATGAGTCACACTCTTGAGTGTGGAAGAAACAGCAAAGAACTGGGGAAGAAGACAGTGCCTGACCCAGCGTCCACTACTTCAAGGAATGGGCATGAGGTGGCAGCACTGGTAGTGCCTGCAGGTGTTGTGGAGAGAAACTTGGCCAAGGGCCAGCTGTACTTGAGCTGCTAAGTCCCAGGGAAAAGACAGGCAAAGGGAACACTGTGAAAGACCTCCTTAGTAGGGCGGTTAGTGAGGAAAGGAAAAAACTTCTCCTGGGGGAGCAGTGACACCCAGGAGCTCCACTGAGAGAAATGGGGGATGAGGTCACATGGCTTGGCACCTGCACATTTGTTAAAAGAATAGCTGCCACTTCTGAGGAAGGATTAAGAGGGACTGATGAACAACATGGATGAACCTGGAAAACATGGTAGATAAAGGAAACCAATCACAAAAGTGAATTGTACTTATATGAAATGTCCAGCCGGGATGAATCTATAGAGACAGAAAGTATTAGTTTCTGTTTGGTGGCTATCTCCGGAGCTTGAGGCACCTGGAGCTTTCATCTGGAAAGCCTTTTCCAGGAATCAAATGAACTCAGACACGTTTCCCAAATCCAGGAATAGGCATCCAGGGAAAATGTTTTTGTTATCATGCTAGTTTTCTTTGAGACTGATCATTTACGTTTCATAACAAAAATTTGGCTTTGGGCAGCTTCATTCATTAAAGAAGAACATCTTGATTTTGAAGAACAGAAAACTGTTGCCTTGTTGTGCTGTTCAGTAGGGCAGAATGTTTAGACTGACTGTCTTTTTTTATAGAAGTAGCTTAGCATACCCAAATGTCTATGTACACAACTGTTAAGCTGCTGGAAGTGGCAACAGAAAACAATCCAGGTAGAAATGAACAAGAAAAGACGTTTAGGTTCCCTATTCTCTGAAGAGTAATGTAGGGAAATGAAAGTGAACCAAGGAGAGGAAGAGAAATGAGAGCTGAAGAAATAGGCAAGAATCAAGAAGAGAGATTGCAAAACATGCCCCTTTAGCCTGAAGTGCATCTGCGTTTGCTTCTTTCTCTGCCTTTTGGCTGTTTGGAGGTGCCAGGCATGCATGGCCACACAGCACAGCCTCGACCTCTCCTGGTCATACTCTGTCATGAGTCACACTCTTGAGTGTGGAAGAAACAGCAAAGAACTGGGGAAGAAGACAGTGCCTGACCCAGCGTCCACTACTTCAAGGAATGGGCATGAGGTGGCAGCACTGGTAGTGCCTGCAGGTGTTGTGGAGAGAAACTTGGCCAAGGGCCAGCTGTACTTGAGCTGCTAAGTCCCAGGGAAAAGACAGGCAAAGGGAACACTGTGAAAGACCTCCTTAGTAGGGCGGTTAGTGAGGAAAGGAAAAAACTTCTCCTGGGGGAGCAGTGACACCCAGGAGCTCCACTGAGAGAAATGGGGGATGAGGTCACATGGCTTGGCACCTGCACATTTGTTAAAAGAATAGCTGCCACTTCTGAGGAAGGATTAAGAGGGACTGATGAACAACATGGATGAACCTGGAAAACATGGTAGATAAAGGAAACCAATCACAAAAGTGAATTGTACTTATATGAAATGTCCAGCCGGGATGAATCTATAGAGACAGAAAGTATTAGTTTCTGTTTGGTGGCTATCTCCGGCTTGAGACTGGGGGCAGAGAAGGTCATAAGTGGTGGTTTAGTCAGTAAGTCATGTTCGTCTCTTGAGACCCCATGGTCTGTAGCCTGCCAGGCTCCTCTGTCCATGGGATTTCCCCTGCAAGAATACTGGAGTGGTTGCCATTTCCTTCTCCAAGGGATCTTCCCAACTCGTGGCTGTCCTGCATTGCAGGCGGTTTCCAGTACTGCAGGTGGACAAAGAGCAGGGTTACCACTGAAGGGTATGGGTTTCCTTTTAGGGTGATGAAATGTTCTAAAATGGATTGTGGGGTTGGTTGCATAACTCTGGATAAGCTAAAAACCATTGAATTGTGCACTTCAATGAATCAACTGTGATGAAACCTCAATAAAGTTGTTACTAAAAAAAAATTTAGTTAAAAACTAGAGAGGAGGGCTTCCCTGGCGGTCTAGTGGGTAAGGACACCACCTTGCTGTGCAAGGAGCACTGGTTCAATCCTTGGCCTGGGAAGATCCCACGTGCCGCGGAGCAGCTGGACCGATGTGTCCAACTACCGAGCTGGAGCTCTGAAGCATGTGCACCCAGAGCTGATGCAGCGACAGAGGCCACTGCGATGCGAAGCCCACACAGGCCAAAGAATAAAGATGGATGAAAATAGATAAATGAAAGACCACTAGAAGTGGCCAAAAAAAAAAAAAAAAACTAGAGAGGAAATCTGATCTGAGTGCATAAAACCTTTCTCTCCCCTTTCCCGGTCTTTGAATATGGATGATTTCCTTAGGGATGAAACTCTCTTTTTCCCTTGGGACTGTCTTTTCCTGGAATCACTAATCTGGAAATCAGTGCCTTTTAAACTTTAATTTGCATACAAATCATATGAGGATCTTGTCAAAATGCAGATACCGTTTTGGAAAGTCTAAAGTGGGGCCTAAAATGGTGTATTTCTAAAAAGCTGCTAGATATCCTGAGGTTGCTGCACAGAAAGAATAGCTGCCACTTCTGAGGAAGGATTAAGAGGGACTGATGAACAACATGGATGAACCTGGAAAACATGGTAGATAAAGGAAACCAATCACAAAAGTGAATTGTACTTATATGAAATGTCCAGCCGGGATGAATCTATAGAGACAGAAAGTATTAGTTTCTGTTTGGTGGCTATCTCCGGCTTGAGACTGGGGGCAGAGAAGGTCATAAGTGGTGGTTTAGTCAGTAAGTCATGTTCGTCTCTTGAGACCCCATGGTCTGTAGCCTGCCAGGCTCCTCTGTCCATGGGATTTCCCCTGCAAGAATACTGGAGTGGTTGCCATTTCCTTCTCCAAGGGATCTTCCCAACTCGTGGCTGTCCTGCATTGCAGGCGGTTTCCAGTACTGCAGGTGGACAAAGAGCAGGGTTACCACTGAAGGGTATGGGTTTCCTTTTAGGGTGATGAAATGTTCTAAAATGGATTGTGGGGTTGGTTGCATAACTCTGGATAAGCTAAAAACCATTGAATTGTGCACTTCAATGAATCAACTGTGATGAAACCTCAATAAAGTTGTTACTAAAAAAAAATTTAGTTAAAAACTAGAGAGGAGGGCTTCCCTGGCGGTCTAGTGGGTAAGGACACCACCTTGCTGTGCAAGGAGCACTGGTTCAATCCTTGGCCTGGGAAGATCCCACGTGCCGCGGAGCAGCTGGACCGATGTGTCCAACTACCGAGCTGGAGCTCTGAAGCATGTGCACCCAGAGCTGATGCAGCGACAGAGGCCACTGCGATGCGAAGCCCACACAGGCCAAAGAATAAAGATGGATGAAAATAGATAAATGAAAGACCACTAGAAGTGGCCAAAAAAAAAAAAAAAAAAACTAGAGAGGAAATCTGATCTGAGTGCATAAAACCTTTCTCTCCCTTCCTGGTCTTTGAATATGGATGATTTCCTTAGGGATGAAACTCTCTTTTTCCCTTGGGACTGTCTTTTCCTGGAATCACTAATCTGGAAATCAGTGCCTTTTAAACTTTAATTTGCATACAAATCATATGAGGATCTTGTCAAAATGCAGATACCGTTTTGGAAAGTCTAAAGTGGGGCCTAAAATGGTGTATTTCTAAAAAGCTGCTAGATATCCTGAAGTTGCTGGTCTTGGAATTACACTTCAAATTGTTGTTATTGTTTAGTCAATAAATCCTTCTTAAGGACTAAGGCCTTCGTAAGTCAGCACTTCCTTCTCTGGGAGATCTTCCTGACCCAGGGATCGAACCAGCATCTTCTGCTTGGCAGGCGGATTCCCTGAGCCACCAGGGAAGCCCCCCACTTTGAACAGAGAGACTCTAAGAGACTCAATGAAATTATATTTGTTCTTTGATTGGGATCAGTATTTTTTTAAAAAAAACATTTGATTTATTTATTTATTTTGGCGGGGGTGGGGAGGGAGGTGGGTGGGCGGGCCACTTCCACTGGTCTTTCATTTGTCTAGTTTCATTTGTTCTTTGGCCTGTGTGGGCCTCCCATCGCGGTGGCCTCCGTTTTCACAGAGCACCGGCTCTGGGCGCACGTGCACCAGAGCTCCAGCTTGGTAATTGAACACATGGGCCCAGCTGCTCCGCGGCACGTGGGATCTTCCCAGGCCAGGGCTCGAACCGGCGCCCCTTGCACTGCAAGGCGGTGTACTTACCCACTGGACCACCAGGGAAGCCGCAGGGATCAGTATTGTGTCAGCTCTAAAATTAAAATGCCAAGTAAATTTTTTATTTTGACCTCATTTTAACTTGCTAGTGGCATTATTTATATATATATATATATATATATATAATGTATATGTGTTATAATATGCTGTATCAACAACGCTTAACACAGGTATGTTGGAAAAGTACATTACTAACACTATGGGACTTTCTATCCTTTTTTAAATTTTTTTTAAATGGGCTTCCCTGGTGGCTCAGTGGTAAAGAACCCTCCTGCCAATGCAGGAGATGCAGGAGACACAGATTTGATCCCTGGGTCAGGAAGGTTCTCCAGAGAAGGAAATGGAAAACCACTCCAGTATTCTTGCCTGGTAATTCCCACAAACAGAGGAGACTGATGGGCTACAGTCCTTGAAGTTGCAAAGAGTCAGACAGAACTTAGCGACTGGGCTTCCCTGGTGGTCCAGTGGGTAAGTACACCGCCTTGCAGTGCAAGGGGCGCCAGTTCGATCCCTGGCCTGGGAAGATCCCACGTGCTGCGGAGCAGCTGGACCCATGTTTCCTATTACCGAGCCGGAGCTCTGGAGTGCATGCGCCCAGAGCCGGTGCTCTGCGACAATAGAGGCCATCGCGATGGGGGGCCCACACGGGCCAAAGAACAAAGATGGATGAAAATGGACAAATGAAAGACCAATAGAAGTGACCCACCTGCTCCCCTCCCTCCCCATCCCACCCCCACCAAAATAAATAAATAAATAAATCTTTAGAACTTAGCGACTGAGCACAAGTAGGGTCCAGGGTCCCTTTTCATTGGCGAGTTCAGGATTTGGAATTTGTCAGAGAGCTGGGCTTGATGTTAGATTTTTTTTTTCTTTTTCTTTATCCCCATCATGCCTCTTCTGTTTATATATATATATATATATATATATATATATATATATATATGATTTATTTATTTATTTATTTATTTGGGCGGGGTTGGGGAGGGAGGGGAGCGGGCGGGCCACTTCTATTGGTCTTTCATTTCTCTATTTTCATCCATCTTTGTTCCTTGGCTCCTGTGGGCCTCCCATCGCAGTGGCGTCTGTCACTGCAGAGCGCCAGCTCTGGGCGCATGTGCTCCAGAGCTCCGGCTCGGTAATTGGACACATCAGTCTAGCCGCTCTGCGGCACATGGGATCTTCACAGACCAGGGATCGAACCGGCGCCCCTTGCACTGCAAGGTGGTGTCCTTATCCACTGGACCACCAGGGGAAGCCCTATATTTATTTTTCATCCATCTTTTTTATTCTTTGGCATGTGTGGGCCTCCCATGACAGCGGCCTCTCTCACCGCAGACCAGCAGCTCTGGGCGCATGAGCTCCAGAGCGCTGGTTCGCAAATGGACACAGTGGTCCAGCCACTTCGCTCTGCGGCACGGGGGATCCTCCCGGGCCAGGGATCGAACTGGGTGCCCCTTGCACTGCAAGGCGGTCTCTTTACCCATTGGACCACCAGGGAAGCCCGAGAGCTGGGTGTGAATCCTGTCTCTATCATTTATCAATGTCGTGGTCTTGGACTACCTCTCTCAGTTTCTTTGTTTAGAATGGAAATACTAATAACCATCTCAGCAGATTTTTGTGAGTCACTTGAGATAACCACTATTACTGTCATCAAATCTGTATCAGGGGAGAGTTACCACACTTGCCTTTTCATATCTGCACACTCTGTATTTTCTTTTAAATCTCCTAAATCTTGAAATTTTGGTTCTGTGGGAAATGCTTCTCTAAGATTATTTTTCCTTATCTGCTTGAAGAAGGTGTTGTTTAGAGCTCGAGTAAAATCCATATGGAATATTATTTTTAATATGTAGATGTGTTTTCTTTTTTGTATGGGGGCATTATTGGTTCTGATATTAAGAGATTCAAAGCAAAAGTTCTGGGGGAGGGGTGCTTCCTTGGTGGTCCAGTGGGTAAGGACACTGCCTTGCAGTGCAAGGGGCGCCACTTCGATCCCTGGCCTGGGAAGATCCCACATGCCACGGAGCAGCTGGACCGTAGTGTCCAACTACCGAGTCAGAGCTCTGGAGCACGTGTGCCCAGAGCCGGTGCTCTGCAACGACAGAGGCCACTACGATGAGAGGCCCACACGGGTCAAAGAACAAAGATGGATGAAAATAGATAAATAAAAGACCAATGGAAGTGCTCCCCTCCACACCAAAAAAAGGTTCAGGGGGCTTCCCTGCTGGCCCAGTGGGTAGAAAGTCTGCCTTGCAGTGCAGAGGGCACCGGTTCGATCCCTGCCCTGGGAAGCTCTCGCATGCCGTGGACCGGTTAGGCCGGTGTGTCCAATTGCAAACTGGCGCTCTGGAGCGCATGCGCCCAGAGCCAGCGCTCTGCAATGTGAGAGGCCACTGCAATGGGAGGCCCACACGGGCCGAAGAATAAAGATGGATAAAAAATAGTTTTAAAAAATCAATAAAAAGAGGAAAGAAAAAGAGTAAAAGTTCAGGATATTTGATAGTGAATTTTGGTCTCCTCGATTCTCATGTGCAGAGCTGAAATAATTCAACCACACTGACTTTTGTTTTTGCTGAAAAGAATGTTCAAACTGAGTTTCTTAATTTCACTTTAGGGCTTCGGTTGTTTTCCTTTTCCTTTACAGGTACAGCAGGCAAGTTCTTCTAATGCCTGGCCGGCCCTCAGGGAAGCCCACAGAAAGAGGCAATTTGGAAAAACCCTGTTTTGGAGCAGAGCTGATCCTCAATAGCTCCCCATGAAAGAGGGATTCCTGCTGCAAGTGACAAGAGAACACAGGCACATAGCTCCGGCTGGAGTGAGACTGCTGCTTCTCTCTGCTGTGCTGCTCTGACCTGGGAGGTCCATGGACTATGGTATCAGGTGCGCACCCAGGTGCCTTGTTCCCCCTGTGATACTTGGGCTGCTCTCTGAATGTCATAGAGTGGCAGGAGGCTGCCCAGTGTATTTGCTTCCTTTTGTTTTTATATTCTTTTGACTTTCAGACTGACTTTATCTCCTTGATTTTCCTGGTTTCTGGAAGCATATAGAGCAGATACTGACTGTCACCAGGAAATTCCTGGTACGCAACATGAGTGCAGTTCGTTTCTTCCTTTCTGTTAAATCATTCTTGTTTGTTTCTTTATTTTTTAACACTTTTGGAAATTTAGCCCCTTGCCAACACTTTCTTCCACTGTGTACTCAGCATTACCTATATGAAGGCCTGGATGGATGGAGACTTATGAATTTGTTTCCTTCTCTATTTGGTTTTTAAATTTTAGAAGACTTTAATGCTGTCCACTGGTAAATGTTTCGAGTTTAAGGTAAACATCACTCTATTTTTTGTAAAGACTGTAATATAAAACTAGTTTGGGAATGCCCAAAACAAATTAAAATTTTTGTTTTATGGAGAATTGTGTCGAAGACATATTTCCAAATTTGAAGAAGGAAACAAGGGGTTCTACCCCTTCAATGTAGGTTTGAATATTTAGGAGTTCTTCCCTTAACTGTTCTGCTTTGATTCACTGTTTCGTGAGGGGCTCAGAAAGGCTGAACTGGAAACACCAGCCCCCTGAGAGGGACAGTCACGTGTTCATGGAGTGAGGAAGTGCTAGCTGCCAGCTGGGGACTTCCCAGGTCACTAGTTTTGAAAACCCCCCTAAACATTGATCTTAATGACCAGATTCTTCTCTTCAATAGCAAGGATCAAAAGGTTGGAGGTCTATATCCTGTTTCCACATCCAGCACCAGGGTTCCGGTGAAGAGCCACAGCGCAGAGGCCTGTAAGTCAACTTGCTCTTTTCCTTTCTTATCTGGCCAATTAAGGACATTATTTGATTTGGTGCATCTTAGCCATTCATTTTGGTGGATAGTTGTTTCTCTTGTTAAAGATGATTCTAAACTCAGTCAGCCAAATAGGTAAAACAAGTATCTCCTAAATTCCACATAGCTTAGGAGGATGGGCTCCAATCTATGCAGGAATCCCTGGCATGAGCCCTGTGCTGTACAGGAGCCTGAGCTTTGGATGTAGCCAGTGTGGCAAAGATTGCGCGTTGTGGACATTTCTGTGCCATGTAGTCCAAGTACAACTCCCCATTGTGAAAGCCTATTCAAGAGAGAAAAGAGTGAAGGAGAGGAGGAGTAGGAGAAGAGAAATTATCTAAATTCTCTTCTCCTCTGGTCGGGGGTAATGACTAAAATATAACCTGAATGTAAGAGCATTAATAATCTTAATATCTTTGATAATTAGGTCAGTGATCTCAAAGTCCTTTTAACATCTATGATTTTCTTTATACTCACCGACATCTCTTTAAGTTCCCATAGAATGAGAATTGCCATGTCTTATGCTTTTCCTAGTCTCTCTCTTTTAAAAAAAATATATTTGTTTATTTGGCTGTGCTGGGTCTTCGTTGTGGCATGTGGGATCTACTTCCCTGACCAGGGATCGAACGCAGACCCTGTACATTGGGAGTGTGAAGTCTTAGCCACTAGACTACCGGAGAAGTCCTTTCCTGTTTCTGTTTATTTAGCAACTTTCTTGGAAAAATGAGGGATTTTGCCCTGACTTATAAACATAAATTTTGAAGGAAAAAGTTCTGTACTATTTTGGAGGTATACAATATCTTTCCTATTAGATATCACCCTACACTGTACTTTATGGGATGTACAAAGGTGGTGTATAGTACAGTGTTGTACATCACAGCAGGGTAACTGTCAGAGAACCTTCCACTTACTGTAAACTGAATGAGAGAACTGGCATCCAGAGTCAAAAAGTGGAAACTTCTAGTCTGGTTTCAAAGCAGCACAGTGAAAAGATAGTCATTTGACTCATGGAAAACCTCAGCTCTGATGCTTCAGAGCACACAGTCCACATGATTCGATTTTATGAGTCTGAACTCTTGATCATTACCATCTATAAGTGGATACAGCCTTTTGGAAATCTGACGTAGAAGGCAAGTCTGGACCTTTATCTCAAATGTTGAGATACTCTCAAACTGTAGGCTCTTTGCCTTGAATATTAGGTAGCTCATTCTCCCTTAACTTTTGTCTTCCCTTTCCACCCTTAACTTTTGTCTTCCCTTTCCACTCCTAATCACTCCTGAGAGTAACACTTTTAAGAGAGTTTTTGTTGTCTTTAGTACTTCATTCCTGTATATTCCTTCTTATTCATGTTTTTGTTCTGTTTCAAGTAGTTAGGGACATGGCAGTGTAGAATGTGTTTGATATAACCCTAGTCCTGACCATTATTTGTGATCCCTTAAATATATATATATATATATATACATACATACATACATACATACATATACACACAGGGAAAGTCTAGGTTAGATGCTACAATTTACACAAATGGTGAAGCATTTACTAAATTAATTAATCTTCAATTAGCGGATCACCTCCAGGCAGTCAGAAAGTGATGGCAGTGAACAGTTATGGCTCAGCATGACTGGTTTTTTTTGTTATTGTGTTTAACCCTAGTATTATTGCTACTGCAGGGCTCTCCTGTGAATTCTATTGTGGGAGTTTAGAAATGTCTACTGCCAAGGATAGAGTTAATAAGTATTCCAGGAGATAGTTAAAGCAAGGTACAAGTTAATTGGATTTGTAAATATGGTTTTGTACTGATCTTATTGGCAATAGTCTCACTATTGATTTCTAGTTGAAAGAATAAAATGCTTACAGGAGTTTGGAGCCTAAACAGAAATTTTGAAGGAAAAAGTTCTGTACTATTTTGGAGGTATACAATATCTTTCCTATTAGATATCACCCTACACTGTACTTTATGGGATGTACAAAGGTGGTGTATAGTACAGTGTTGTACATCACAGCAGGGTAACTGTCAGAGAACCTTCCACTTACTGTAAACTGAATGAGAGAACTGGCATCCAGAGTCAAAAAGTGGAAACTTCTAGTCTGGTTTCAAAGCAGCACAGTGAAAAGATAGTCATTTGACTCATGGAAAACCTCAGCTCTGATGCTTCAGAGCACACAGTCCACATGATTCGATTTTATGAGTCTGAACTCTTGATCATTACCATCTATAAGTGGATACAGCCTTTTGGAAATCTGACGTAGAAGGCAAGTCTGGACCTTTATCTCAAATGTTGAGATACTCTCAAACTGTAGGCTCTTTGCCTTGAATATTAGGTAGCTCATTCTCCCTTAACTTTTGTCTTCCTTTCCACCCTTAACTTTTGTCTTCCCTTTCCACTCCTAATCACTCCTGAGAGTAACACTTTTAAGAGAGTTTTGTTGTCTTTAGTACTTCATTCCTGTATATTCCTTCTTATTCATGTTTTTGTTCTGTTTCAAGTAGTTAGGGACATGGCAGTGTAGAATGTGTTTGATATAACCCTAGTCCTGACCATTATTTGTGATCCCTTAAATATATATATATATATATATACATACATACATACATACATACATATACACACAGGGAAAGTCTAGGTTAGATGCTACAATTTACACAAATGGTGAAGCATTTACTAAATTAATTAATCTTCAATTAGCGGATCACCTCCAGGCAGTCAGAAAGTGATGGCAGTGAACAGTTATGGCTCAGCATGACTGGTTTTTTTTGTTATTGTGTTTAACCCTAGTATTATTGCTACTGCAGGGCTCTCCTGTGAATTCTATTGTGGGAGTTTAGAAATGTCTACTGCCAAGGATAGAGTTAATAAGTATTCCAGGAGATAGTTAAAGCAAGGTACAAGTTAATTGGATTTGTAAATATGGTTTTGTACTGATCTTATTGGCAATAGTCTCACTATTGATTTCTAGTTGAAAGAATAAAATGCTTACAGGAGTTTGGAGCCTAAACAGAAGACCCATTTGGGGGGAAAATTGGGTCAGAACAGCACGTGCCACTCAAGGACTACTGAAGAAGGGCAATTGCATAGAGTGAAGTTGCTTCATCATGAAAGGTGAATATTCAATGTGTAGACTGTGTGCCCTTGGTTAAAATTGTTTCTGCCTAAACTCTGTTTGTGTGTGTGTGTGTGTGTGTGTGTGTGTGTGTTAGTCACTCAGTCATGTCCAACTCTTTGAACCCTATGGACCCCACCAGGCTGCTTTGTCCATGGAATTTTCCAGGCTAGAATATTGAATACATTGCCATTTCCTTCTCCAAAATCTCTGTAGTAGTTACCAATTGTGCTAATAATGGATTACTAAAAATCTCAGTAGCCAATCAAGTTGTGACTTCCTTAGCTCTAGGCTTCTTCCTAGAAAATATCTTTTTTTTTTTTAATTTTATTTGGCCACTTCTATTGATCATTCATTTGTTTATCTTTGTTCTTTGGCCTGTGTGGGCCTCCCATCACATGGTCCCCTCTCTTTGCAGAGCATTGGCTCTGGGCGCATGCGCTCCACAGCTCCGGCTTGGTAGTTGGACACATTGGTCCAGCTGCTCCGTGGCATGTGGGATCTTCCCGGGCCAGGGATCGAACCGGCGCCCCTTGCACTGCAAGGTGGTGTCTTTACCCACTGGACCACCAGGGATGCCCGAGAATTATTTTTAATGTATTGGCTACTGTATTTATAGGAAATACTTGCAGAACAGAGGCATGAAGAACAAGCAGATGATCCTTTTGTATTTGATAAGGGGCTTGGTAATGTGTGTGTCATATTCAGCTTCACTATGTGAATACAGCCTGAAATAAATACAATGTTTTTCAGGCCAAAGTAGTTGATAGTTGGAGAAACAAGCATAGGTTTTTTAAAAAACCCTAATTGTCTGAAATTCTATTGTGGGAGTTTAGAAATGTCTACTGCCAAGGATAGAGTTAATAAGTATTCCAGGAGATAGTTAAAGCAAGGTACAAGTTAATTGGATTTGTAAATATGGTTTTGTACTGATCTTATTGGCAATAGTCTCACTATTGATTTCTAGTTGAAAGAATAAAATGCTTACAGGAGTTTGGAGCCTAAACAGAAGACCCATTTGGGGGGAAAATTGGGTCAGAACAGCACGTGCCACTCAAGGACTACTGAAGAAGGGCAATTGCATAGAGTGAAGTTGCTTCATCATGAAAGGTGAATATTCAATGTGTAGACTGTGTGCCCTTGGTTAAAATTGTTTCTGCCTAAACTCTGTTTGTGTGTGTGTGTGTGTGTGTGTGTGTGTGTGTTAGTCACTCAGTCATGTCCAACTCTTTGAACCCTATGGACCCCACCAGGCTGCTTTGTCCATGGAATTTTCCAGGCTAGAATATTGAATACATTGCCATTTCCTTCTCCAAAATCTCTGTAGTAGTTACCAATTGTGCTAATAATGGATTACTAAAAATCTCAGTAGCCAATCAAGTTGTGACTTCCTTAGCTCTAGGCTTCTTCCTAGAAAATATCTTTTTTTTTTTTAATTTTATTTGGCCACTTCTATTGATCATTCATTTGTTTATCTTTGTTCTTTGGCCTGTGTGGGCCTCCCATCACATGGTCCCCTCTCTTTGCAGAGCATTGGCTCTGGGCGCATGCGCTCCACAGCTCCGGCTTGGTAGTTGGACACATTGGTCCAGCTGCTCCGTGGCATGTGGGATCTTCCCGGGCCAGGGATCGAACCGGCGCCCCTTGCACTGCAAGGTGGTGTCTTTACCCACTGGACCACCAGGGATGCCCGAGAATTATTTTTAATGTATTGGCTACTGTATTTATAGGAAATACTTGCAGAACAGAGGCATGAAGAACAAGCAGATGATCCTTTTGTATTTGATAAGGGGCTTGGTAATGTGTGTGTCATATTCAGCTTCACTATGTGAATACAGCCTGAAATAAATACAATGTTTTTCAGTCCTGGCTATCCAAAATGAATAGTTGATAGTTGGAGAAAACTCTGCAAGTTCTTAGGGATTAAATAAGAGAATTGGGGTTGTTACTTTATTAAGACAGAATCATTAAGTCTCTAAAACTCACAATTATCCATGGTAATTCCACTATCTTCAGACGAAGGGGTCTTTCTCGTCTATGTTTTTCCAAATCTATAAATAACAGGCCAATTCAAGCTTGAAAGGAAGAGACCACTGATACATCACACTCACTCACATGTGTGCACATTCAGTCCTGTCCGACATTTGCGACCCCATGGATTCTATGCTGCCAGGCTCTTCTGTCCATGAAATTTTCCAGGCAAGAATACCAGAGTGGGTTGCCATTTCCTCCTCCAGGGGATCTTCTCAACCCAGGGATCAAACCCACATCTCCTGTATCTCCTGCATTGGCAGACAAATTCTTTACCACTGTCACTTGTATATCTATCTTTATTTTCCAAAGAAAATTGTACAAGGTTGCCACAATTTACATATTTTTAACAAAGCCTTTAAACTAAGCCTTTCAACAAAGGTTTACTTTACACATCAAAAGTTGGTAGGAGGGAGGAAAGCGGTGGGTTAGGGGTGAGAGTAGGGATTAACTAGTAAAAGAAACCCAAAGACTATTTCTAGAAAAGCTACATGGTAGAAGAAAGAAAATACAAACTCTTACCTTTCTCTTTAAGAGTAAAGCTTCCAGGGCTTCCTTACGTAAATTGGGCGTGCAAGAGACTCTGGCAGAAGGCACTACAGCTACTGAGCCTGTACTTTGGAGGGATCTTTTTTTTTAATTTTATTTGGCCACTTCTATTGATCATTCATTTGTTTATCTTTGTTCTTTGGCCTGTGTGGGCCTCCCATCACATGGTCCCCTCTCTTTGCAGAGCATTGGCTCTGGGCGCATGCGCTCCACAGCTCCGGCTTGGTAGTTGGACACATTGGTCCAGCTGCTCCGTGGCATGTGGGATCTTCCCGGGCCAGGGATCGAACCGGCGCCCCTTGCACTGCAAGGTGGTGTCTTTACCCACTGGACCACCAGGGATGCCCGAGAATTATTTTTAATGTATTGGCTACTGTATTTATAGGAAATACTTGCAGAACAGAGGCATGAAGAACAAGCAGATGATCCTTTTGTATTTGATAAGGGGCTTGGTAATGTGTGTGTCATATTCAGCTTCACTATGTGAATACAGCCTGAAATAAATACAATGTTTTTCAGTCCTGGCTATCCAAAATGAATAGTTGATAGTTGGAGAAAACTCTGCAAGTTCTTAGGGATTAAATAAGAGAATTGGGGTTGTTACTTTATTAAGACAGAATCATTAAGTCTCTAAAACTCACAATTATCCATGGTAATTCCACTATCTTCAGACGAAGGGGTCTTTCTCGTCTATGTTTTTCCAAATCTATAAATAACAGGCCAATTCAAGCTTGAAAGGAAGAGACCACTGATACATCACACTCACTCACATGTGTGCACATTCAGTCCTGTCCGACATTTGCGACCCCATGGATTCTATGCTGCCAGGCTCTTCTGTCCATGAAATTTTCCAGGCAAGAATACCAGAGTGGGTTGCCATTTCCTCCTCCAGGGGATCTTCTCAACCCAGGGATCAAACCCACATCTCCTGTATCTCCTGCATTGGCAGACAAATTCTTTACCACTGTCACTTGTATATCTATCTTTATTTTCCAAAGAAAATTGTACAAGGTTGCCACAATTTACATATTTTTAACAAAGCCTTTAAACTAAGCCTTTCAACAAAGGTTTACTTTACACATCAAAAGTTGGTAGGAGGGGAAGGAAAGCGGTGGGTTAGGGGTGAGAGTAGGGGATTAACTAGTAAAAGAAACCCAAAGACTATTTCTAGAAAAGCTACATGGTAGAAGAAAGAAAATACAAACTCTTACCTTTCTCTTTAAGAGTAAAGCTTCCAGGGCTTCCCAGGTGATTCAGCGGTAAAGAATCTGCCTGCCAGTGCAAGAGACTCTGGCAGTGAACCCTGTGCACTACAGCTACTGAGCCTGTACTCTGTAGAGCAGAGGAGCTGCAACTACTGAACTCCCGTGCCGCAACTACTGAAACCTGCATGCTCCACAAGAGAAGCCACTGCAGTAAGAAGCCATGGCACAGCAACAAAGACCCAGCACAGTCAAAAATTAAATAAAATTATTTCTTTTTAGTTTTGTTTTCTGTTTAGCAATAAAATTATTTTTTCAGAAAAGAGTAAATCTTCCATTGACTTCTCACATCTATCAGTCAGTACTTACCCAACCTCCAGGGTGAAGCGGTATCTCACTTAAGACACACCTACCAAGAGAAGGCCAATGTGTCCCAGAGTAGGGAAAGCACACAAAACCACATTTCTGGGCTGTCAGAACAGATGCTGGCTAAATAAGATGTTACAGGGTTTTTCTTATCACAACTATGTCTTTAAAGGTGGAGAAAACCTGAGATACTTCTCAAGGTACCAGATTCACACACCAAACTTTCACTCTCAAGTTTTTCTACTTATCGGCTGAGTCTTTAACTGAACTATCTTAAAAACGCGTAAATTATAAGAAAGCAATTGCCTCTGCTCTGCCCTTTCAAAATTGTTACAACTTTCTTAGGACCCAAAGGTGTGTTTAGGACCCAAAGGTCCTAAAATCTTCTACTTCCCTCATGCTAAATAATTTTTTTTCTTGATATTGTACTCTGCTTCCCTGAACATGATTCCCAAAGATGCTTTCTAATAAAGAATTCAGTATTTTAGGAATAAAGATAGAGTATATTTTTAGCAGAGTCAAAGGTAATTCAAACTCTACTTTGTGAGACTTAACAAAACATCACTCATTAATATATATATATATATATATATATACATATATGTACATATATGCATATATTATACATATATGTGTATGTATGTATATATATATATTCTGTGTCCTTTCTTTTGTGGGGGACAGGCTGGGGAGGGAGGGGGGTGGGCGGGCCACTTCTATTGGTCTTTCATTTATATACTTTTCATCCATCTTTGTTCTTTGGCCCACGTGGGCCTCCCATCGCAGTGGCCTCTGTTGTCACAGAGCACTGGCTTGGGGCGTATGCGCTCCAGAGCTCCAGCTCGGTAATTGGACACATGGGTCCAGCCGCTCCACGGCACGTGGGATCTTCCCAGGCCAGGGATCGAACCGGCGCCTCTTGCACTTCAAGGCGGTGTCCTTACCCACTGGACCACCAGAGAAGCCCGAAAATGTCTTTTTTTGAAAAAATCTATTATGTATTTATGGTTGTGCTGGGTCTTGGTTGCCGCACATGGACTTTCTCTAGTTGTGGTGAGCAGGGGCTATTCTTCGTTGCAATGGATGCATGGGCTTCTCATTGCAGTGCCTTTTCTTGTTGCTGAGCATAGGCTCTAGGCCTATAGGCTTCAGTAGTTACAGAACGTGGGCTCAGTAGTTGTGGTGAACGGGCTTAGTTGTTCCACGGCCTGTGGAATATTCCCGGACCTGCATTGGCAGGTACATGCTTTTTTTTTTTTTTTTTTGAGAGTTTTGTTGTTTACGGCCACACATTGACCCAAATCCTCCATAGGGAAGGTAGATTCTTACCCACTGTACCACTAGGGAGATACTAGGGAATATCTTTAGGAAGGTTGTGTAGTATCTCAATTCTCCTATGTTTGAAAACACTGGGTGCTAGTTCATTAAAAAAATCAAAACAAACAAACAAAACACAGAGAGAGTACATGCAGAACCAACTAGAATCCTTCTTTTCTAGATACTTTGGACTTCCAACTTAGGTGGGCTAAAGTGGAACCACTTGGAGTTCAGTCATGAATTCCAAGTTTTGCAGAACAGAGTGCCGTATTTTTAGGTAACTGTGGTTGCCTGGGGAAGAAGTACTTAAATGAGCTCTTGGACTTTGTTGTGAGGTCAGAAGCGACTTCACTTTAAAAAAATGGGCATTCTGGGCTTCCCTGGTGGTTCAGTGGGTAGAGAGTCTGCCTTGCAGTGCAAGGGGCACTGGTTTGATCCCTGGCCCAGGAAGATCCCACGTGCCACAGAGTGGCTGGACAGGTACGTGCAATTACGAACCAGCACTCTGAAGTGCATGTGCCCAGAGCCAGTGCTCTGCAACAAGAGGCAACTGCAATGGGAGGCCCATACATGCCAAAGAATAAAAGATGTGTGAAAATAAATATAAAAATAAAAGAAGCATGATGAGGAAAAGGAAAAAAAAAGGGTATTCTATATCCTGATCTTGGTGTTTAGGGCAAACATCGTACCTAATGTGTGATACTATGCATTTTTTCGTTTGAGCATAATTTGTGGATGGACATTATTCAAGTAAAATGCATTGTAGTGGAGAGGAATATGCATGCATGTGTGTATATGTGTGTTTCAGTTTTTTCAATGGCCTTTTGGGTAGGCTGGATGAAGTGTGCTAGCTTATTTCACCTTTGTCTCCTGTTCTCTCTGTTCAGCCAGACTGGAAGAGCAACAGCACACTTCTTCTACCCAGGCCTCCAGGAGTCTCTTTGGAGGAGTAAGTCAATTAGAACCAACCTGCTGGTCTCCACTCCCAGCCCCTCTGTAGTTTCTGAATCCAGTTTCAATGTTGTTAAATCTCAGGGCAGAAAGTGATAATTTGGAAAAGTGCCAAAACCGACTGTAATTTTTCCTGGCAGCTTTCCCTTGGTGTCATTGGTGAGTTCTGCATTTCACTGAGGTGGCACGCCGCTACTCGTACAATACCCCATAGCAGACTTTCTCATCTGTTCCACATTGATCTTTGGAAGAAGCTGTTTTTCAGTAGGGTAGATGGATTTACACTCTCTTAAAGCTAGTCGGCTTATGGACATTGGAGAGAGGGAAGAGTGGGTAACAGATACAGAAAGAGCAACACGGAACCCTATACTATCTTATGTAGAAAGGATAACTATTGTCAATGTGCTGTGGGACTAAGGGATCTTACATGGGGGCTATGCTATGGCCTGGAGGGATGGGATAGGGGGCCATGGGATATACATATGACTAATCTGGAATTGTATATGTCTGTAAACAACAAAAGTCTGTAAAAGCAAAAAAACAAAATAAAGAAATTTGTGATTGTGGAAAAAAATAAAGAAAAAAAAAAAGCAAGTTGGAATGCTTTCCCTTAAGGGCCATTCACTTCCTGCATTATGCCTTGTAAGTTCCTTTGGATTTTCCTTGATGCTTACATGAGAAGCCTGGGATGATCACGCTGGAGTATTCTCTTGAGGGGGCTGTGTTGCACACTTGCTGTTTCAGCCTCCCCTTTCCCATTTCACAGGACTGTATGCCCTGCCTCCCATTTTGTCAGTGCTCACCAGGCTTTTCCTTTTCTTTCCATCTCTCTTCTACAGACTTGTGTTGGAGCAAAAGACTCCATTCCAGATCCATTCCAGAGTTGCTATGAGAAACTTCCTCACTCTCTTGACTTTTTTTCCCCCTATCTCAGTAAAATGGCAGTGAGGGAAAGCTCTGTGTAATCAGGGCTGAAATAAATACCCACCTAGAATATATGATTTTCTTTGTGATTTTCTTCTCCACTCTCAACTTTCAAAAGTTTCCCAGGCTGGATGAAGTGTGCTAGCTTATTTCACCTTTGTCTCCTGTCTCTGTTCAGCCAGACTGGAAGAGCAACAGCACACTTCTTCTACCCAGGCCTCCAGGAGTCTCTTTGGAGGAGTAAGTCAATTAGAACCAACCTGCTGGTCTCCACTCCCAGCCCCTCTGTAGTTTCTGAATCCAGTTTCAATGTTGTTAAATCTCAGGGCAGAAAGTGATAATTTGGAAAAGTGCCAAAACCGACTGTAATTTTTCCTGGCAGCTTTCCCTTGGTGTCATTGGTGAGTTCTGCATTTCACTGAGGTGGCACGCCTACTCGTACAATACCCCATAGCAGACTTTCTCATCTGTTCCACATTGATCTTTGGAAGAAGCTGTTTTTCAGTAGGGTAGATGGATTTACACTCTCTTAAAGCTAGTCGGCTTATGGACATTGGAGAGAGGGAAGAGTGGGTAACAGATACAGAAAGAGCAACACGGAACCCTATACTATCTTATGTAGAAAGGATAACTATTGTCAATGTGCTGTGGGACTAAGGGATCTTACATGGGGGCTATGCTATGGCCTGGAGGGATGGGATAGGGGGCCATGGGATATACATATGACTAATCTGGAATTGTATATGTCTGTAAACAACAAAAGTCTGTAAAAGCAAAAAAACAAAATAAAGAAATTTGTGATTGTGGAAAAAAATAAAGAAAAAAAAAAAGCAAGTTGGAATGCTTTCCCTTAAGGGCCATTCACTTCCTGCATTATGCCTTGTAAGTTCCTTTGGATTTTCCTTGATGCTTACATGAGAAGCCTGGGATGATCACGCTGGAGTATTCTCTTGAGGGGGCTGTGTTGCACACTTGCTGTTTCAGCCTCCCTTCCTATTTCACAGGACTGTATGCCCTGCCTCCCATTTTGTCAGTGCTCACCAGGCTTTTCCTTTTCTTTCCATCTCTCTTCTACAGACTTGTGTTGGAGCAAAAGACTCCATTCCAGATCCATTCCAGAGTTGCTATGAGAAACTTCCTCACTCTCTTGACTTTTTTTCCCCCTATCTCAGTAAAATGGCAGTGAGGGAAAGCTCTGTGTAATCAGGGCTGAAATAAATACCCACCTAGAATATATGATTTTCTTTGTGATTTTCTTCTCCACTCTCAACTTTCAAAAGTTTCCCCTATAATCATTCTACATGTGTGAAAATTTCTAGATTGGCTTTAAAGAACAAAGCAGAACAAAAGCAGCCTGTATTGGTTTAATGTGGGAAGTCAAAGAAAACAGACTTTTCCTGTTCCTGAGCAATACCTTCAGTATTAGAACTGGTGACCTTATCTTTTCTTGGTAGTGTTGTTTGTATATTGTTAGGGTTTAGTTCTCCAAATCAAAAAAGTTTTATGTAATAAGCACCATAAACAAAACTGTCCTGTGTTATCTGCTGGACTACGAAGTGGCTTTCAAGCTTCTTTGTACGTAGGTTTTTCATATATGCACTGTTTCTCTGTCAGCTGGTGAATACAAACCATCAAGGAGGTTCCGAAACGCCCAAATTCCTGATATACCCAGTGTTTTATAAAACTCCAGTCCACCTTGGTTTGTCTTAAAGTATTATTCATAGTTTCACTGTATTGTCTGCAAAGGAATCATCAGCAAGCTTACCAATGAGATAACTGGATAAGGAGAAAGTATATATTAGAGTGTGAGAGAACCGGTGCCTTTCTCCTCATGTTAGATTAACTCTTCATGCTTGTTTTGTTTGAAACCCACCACAAGCCAGACCAGCCTGGACCTTTATTCTTTATTTTACCGTATTTTACATTTCAGTTTTGGCGCAGGTGATGGTGAGGCTAATTCTTATTTCATATTGGTACAAAAAAAGCAAGTTGACTTATGCCTAAAGGATTTTTTGTTGTTGTTGTTTTCAGAGCTCCTTTTCTGGTGGGAGAAAAAAGAAGACTCATTCAGAAATTAATATTTCTCAAAATATGTTCCTTATTATTCTGAAAGGTAAATTCCCTCAAATAATTTATTTTAAAACCTTAAGATGAATGGCCAAAGGATCTAGACAAGCAGGTGTTGAACCACCACCATGCCTGATACTTCTGGGGTTGCTCCTTTGGAATTCTAGGTGCTGGGCAAGCGCAATTTTTTATCAGGGGCTGTGGAACGCCACTCGGACTCCATTCCATTTTTCTCCGAGGCGATCCAGTTCGTATTTTACAGCTCCTTCCTGGAAGCCGGCAATATAATGAATTGCCTTGACTCTTGCTTCAATCCACTTTCCTCGCTTAATATGCAGCCCAAAGTTTTGCAGCTCGCTGTCAGATGGTAGTGCTAGACTTTCACACTGCTCCCAAAGCCTCCGCTGGGGCTGTTTCAGAACACGTAGTTGCAAACTTTAAGAAACAGACAGCTCCAGACAGAAATCCACGCCAGGCTTTGAGCTCTGCTTCTGGCTTCCGTCAACTGACATAGTTGCCCTTTTGCTCAAACTCGCAGCTCCAGTTCTCACTCGGGAGAGCTCTGCTGGGTGTCTGCTTGCTTCGCCGCGGCGGGGATGCGTGCAGGGCTACCATCCGGCGCTCCACCGATTTCCCCGTGTCTTAGTTTAGAACCTAAGCAAACCCTCACTTGGGTCCCTGGACTTAAAACATTTTCCTTCCCCCCCGACCCCCCCAAAAAAAACAGTGGGGAAAGAGGGAGCCGGGCCCGATCTTTTGTTTATTGAATTTTGTATTTCGGATACTCAGGGGAAGCAAATAGCCAGAGAAGAAAGGTTGGCCTCCTAGCAAACGTCCCAGGCCTCGGTTCCACATTTCGCAGTTATCTGCGTGGACTTTAACGGTTGCTTCTCTTACTCTAGGGCCCAATCTCTATCCACTGTTGCAGCCAGATAAAATGAGAGCACATCCTCTGCCATTTTCAGTCAGTTTGTCCTGGCCAGCCCTGCCCCTTCCTTGGTTGCGGCGGTCGCGGGAGTTAAAGCTTCGCGCAGAAAACTCCGCCTGATCCTCCAGGCCGGAGATCCATTCCACGTTTGCCAAGTGCCGTGCGGTCGGGGACAGCGATAAGAACTCTCTCGTGAGGGAGCGAGCGAGACTTTAGTCCGGTTTCCATGTCAACGATTCAGTCCATATTTGCCATCAGGCTGTTGGTGGCACAGGAGCTTTCGTGCGGGTAGCGCTGTCCTAGTCCTACAATCTGCACCGGGATTCCTGAGCTGCCAGGGTGTGGGGTTGCTCCTTTGGAATTCTAGGTGCTGGGCAAGCGCAATTTTTTATCAGGGGCTGTGGAACGCCACTCGGACTCCATTCCATTTTTCTCCGAGGCGATCCAGTTCGTATTTTACAGCTCCTTCCTGGAAGCCGGCAATATAATGAATTGCCTTGACTCTTGCTTCAATCCACTTTCCTCGCTTAATATGCAGCCCAAAGTTTTGCAGCTCGCTGTCAGATGGTAGTGCTAGACTTTCACACTGCTCCCAAAGCCTCCGCTGGGGCTGTTTCAGAACACGTAGTTGCAAACTTTAAGAAACAGACAGCTCCAGACAGAAATCCACGCCAGGCTTTGAGCTCTGCTTCTGGCTTCCGTCAACTGACATAGTTGCCCTTTTGCTCAAACTCGCAGCTCCAGTTCTCACTCGGGAGAGCTCTGCTGGGTGTCTGCTTGCTTCGCCGCGGCGGGGATGCGTGCAGGGCTACCATCCGGCGCTCCACCGATTTCCCCGTGTCTTAGTTTAGAACCTAAGCAAACCCTCACTTGGGTCCCTGGACTTAAAACATTTTCCTTCCCCGCCCCCCCAAAAACAGTGGGGAAAGAGGGAGCCGGGCCCGATCTTTTGTTTATTGAATTTTGTATTTCGGATACTCAGGGGAAGCAAATAGCCAGAGAAGAAAGGTTGGCCTCCTAGCAAACGTCCCAGGCCTCGGTTCCACATTTCGCAGTTATCTGCGTGGACTTTAACGGTTGCTTCTCTTACTCTAGGGCCCAATCTCTATCCACTGTTGCAGCCAGATAAAATGAGAGCACATCCTCTGCCATTTTCAGTCAGTTTGTCCTGGCCAGCCCTGCCCCTTCCTTGGTTGCGGCGGTCGCGGGAGTTAAAGCTTCGCGCAGAAAACTCCGCCTGATCCTCCAGGCCGGAGATCCATTCCACGTTTGCCAAGTGCCGTGCGGTCGGGGACAGCGATAAGAACTCTCTCGTGAGGGAGCGAGCGAGACTTTAGTCCGGTTTCCATGTCAACGATTCAGTCCATATTTGCCATCAGGCTGTTGGTGGCACAGGAGCTTTCGTGCGGGTAGCGCTGTCCTAGTCCTACAATCTGCACCGGGATTCCTGAGCTGCCAGGGTGTGGGGTTAAAAGGCAGGGGCCATGGGGGAGAAAACTCCACCAACCGGTGGACCCACACAGTCCCAAACCCGGGTCTCGGAGCTCGGGCCAGCCACGTGCCCAGCTCCTCCCCTCCCCCCTTTCCCGCTGCCATTGCCCCTAGGGAAAGCTGATGGGCCAGTTTCTAAGAAAGTTCCCGTCCACTCGGCTGTCTCTGGGACAGTCATGTGGGCTCTAGACGTAGGAGTGGAAGATCCTAAAGGATTTGAAATTAAAAAAAAAAAAAAAAAGTAGGAAAGGATAAATCCTACATTACCTCCTCCAACCCAAGTGGATAAATTTTTGTTCACTTCATTGCTAGATAAAAATGGTGGCTGTTTTCAAAACAGCGTGCCCACGTGTCAGAAAGGGATTTTGGCACTTTACAAATTTCACAGCCTTTGAAGAAGGGGGGTGAGGGCTTCCTCTAGAGACAAATTCATTCTGGCTTCCAGATTTTCACTGGGCTCCAGGTTTCTCGTTACACTCCAGCTCTGAGGGAAATGGCAGGGTAATTGCATGTAAAAAATTCTTCATTTGTGTGCGGGACTCAGGACTGTTTGCCAGCTCAGAGGCAGTTGATTAAATAGCCAAGCTTCATTTAGGAGGCAGCCTATAATTTGGTTTCTAGGATCTGATGCACTGGGAGAATTGTTGCCCCTGAGGACCCTGAGTGAAAGGAGGGCACTGTCCACTCCAGTCAGTCAGATCCTGGTAGGCGGCAGTATGGTTCTTGGCTCGAACGGAAAAAAACACCACTCTTAAGAGTAATAGGAAGTTTTGGCCTTTTTAGTGTAAGATGATCTTAGGTTTTCTTGGGGTTAAGAATGAGTTCAAGTTTTTGAAATTACTCAGTGACTAGTGAGGAGCAAGCCAAAAAGCTCCAGGGCCCTGTAGAATCTGGAATTCTAAGAGGATGGTTCTATGGCATGAGAAGTCTATTTACAATATCTAAGCGGGGGATGAAGCCCTGGTGTCTAGTGACTAGCTGACCTGGGATCTCTCAAGCTTGGTGAGGAGCTGGAATCCCCTCTGGCTTGTGTAGCCTGTCATGTCAGAGCACTCTAAGTCAGCCAGAGGAGGACACCGCTGCTGTTGAGATGTGGTGGGGCCTGTGAGTCTAGAATTTTCTGTGTATACCTCCAGCTCACTCGGCATCTCTTACAGTGCAATGGTAAAATCTGCTGATTCCTCATAGTGGAGGATAGAAAACCACATTTGGGTTGCATCTGTTTTCTGAGACCTGTTAGACTTCACCTTTTCTCTAAGGAGAAAATTGTTCCCTCCATTTGGTCATCCCTCTTCTGCAGTGGTTGCTTTGGACACTCAGGTTCCATGAGTTCCTGACGCCTCTTCTATGGTCTGCTGCAGTCTCACAGTTACTGTCCTGGGAGACTGGGGCCATTGGCCATTGCGGCCAAAGGTGGGGCTTGGTTCTCCTACTAGAAGGCTGTCATATGCCCCCCAAATGGCTTTAGTGGTGACCATTTTAAATCAGTGTTGAGATGATCTGCTTTGATCGCAAACCCATTCTAATGTTCTGATCCCACAGTTGTGAATGGCACAAGTTGACCACTTTTTTTTTTTTTTAATGCTAAGTAGATAGGGGCACCTTTCTGGACTCTACTACTTTTTAAAGTTACCCTCCTCTGCCCTCTGACTATAAGAGTTAGGACGGTATGCTGTCTTATGATTCTGTAAAATGGGGATAAGGCACTTCATGCCTCCAGGGCCTGTGAGCACCGGCTAGAGGGCAGAGAGTGGGAAAACAGAAAGTCTGAAACAACGATCTGTCATTCCATGCAGCTAGCAAAGAGGTCTTTGGAGCAGGTTTGCAAGAGGCTTTGAAGAAGGAAAGTGCAGTAGAGGTGCTAAGTAGCAGCCAAGAGACCAGGCTCGCTGCCAGCGGGGTCAGGCCTGGGCCGAGGCGGCCGCGGTCTCGGGCTCAGGCCAACTCTGCAGCCGCGAGTAAAGTTCACGCTGCCCGCGGCGCGGAGGGGACCGACCTGGATAGGCACGCCGGGAGGGAGGCGACGCAGGCTCCGGAGTGGCGCGAGCTCCGGGCCGGGTTTTCCCCGAAGCCTTCGGCGGCGGCGCTGCCGAGCGAAAGCGGCAGAGCGCCTGCCGCCGCCGCGGCTGGTTCTCTCCCCTCCTCCTTTGTGAGGGGAAGGGAGCGAGTCCGTTCCATGGCCTGCGCCCGCTCCGCGCTCCGTTCCGGGTTTGCCAGGCGGCCGCGACGGCGCTGGGTAAAATGGCAGTGCTGAGCCTCGTGTCGGAGTGAGGGGGACTCGGAGGAGAGTGGGGCGCTCTAGCCGCTCCGTCCGGCCGCCCGCCCGCTCGCCCGCCTGCCGCCGCGCAGCAGCCTCAGCCCGCGCCGCGGCCGGCGAGGGGAGGCAGGGCGCCCGGCCCGGCTCACGTTCCGACTCTGCCTGCCGGCGCCCGGGCTGCTGCCGCGCGCCCTCCAGCCCGCCCGTCCCGGGTCCCCCTCCCCCCGCTCCCTCCCTCCCTCCCTCCCTCCCCGCCCCCGCCCCCTCGCCTCCCTCCCTCCCTCCCTCCCTCCCTCCTCCTTTCTCCGGCAGCAGAAAGCGGAGAGTCACAGCGGGGCCAGGCCCTGGGGAGCGGAGCCTCCACCGCCCCCCTCATTCCCAGGCAAGGGCTTGGGGGGAATGAGCCGGGAGAGCCGGGTCCCGAGCCTACAGAGCCGGGAGCAGCTGAGCCGCCGGCGCCTCGGCCGCCGCCGCCGCCTCCTCCTCCTCCGCCGCCGCCAGCCCGGAGCCTGAGCCGGCGGGGCGGGGGGGAGAGGAGCGAGCGAGCGAGCGAGCGCAGCGCAGCAGCGGAGCCCCGCGAGGCCCGCCCGGGCGGGTGGGGAGGGCAGCCCGGGGGACTCGGCCCCGGGGCGGGGTGGGAGGGGGGGGAGAAGCCGAAGACAGGGCCGGGTCTCTCCGCGGACGAGACAGCGGGGATCATGGCCGCGCAGGTCGCCCCCGCCGCCGCCAGCAGCCTGGGCAACCCGCCGCCGCCGCCCTCGGAGCTGAAGAAAGCGGAGCAGCAGCAGCGGGAGGAGGCGGGGGGCGAGGCGGCGGCGGTGGCGGCGGAGCGCGGGGAAATGAAGGCAGCCGCCGGGCAGGAAAGCGAGGGCCCCGCCGTGGGGCCGCCGCAGCCGCTGGGAAAGGAGCTGCAGGACGGGGCCGAGAGCAATGGGGGTGGCGGCGGCGGAGCCGGCGGCGGCGGCGGCGGCGGGCCCGGCGCGGAGCCGGACCTGAAGAACTCGAACGGGAACGCGGGCCCTAGGCCCGCCCTGAACAATAACCTCCCGGAGCCGCCCGGCGGCGGTGGCGGCGGCAGCAGCGACGGGGTGGGGGCGCCTCCTCACTCAGCCGCGGCCGCCCTGCCGCCCCCAGCCTACGGCTTCGGGCAACCCTACGGCCGGAGCCCGTCTGCCGTCGCCGCCGCGGCGGCCGCCGTCTTCCACCAACAACATGGCGGACAACAAAGCCCTGGCCTGGCAGCGCTGCAGAGCGGCGGCGGCGGCGGGGGCCTGGAGCCCTACGCGGGGCCCCAGCAGAACTCGCACGACCACGGCTTCCCCAACCACCAGTACAACTCCTACTACCCCAACCGCAGCGCCTACCCCCCGCCCCCCCAGGCCTACGCGCTGAGCTCCCCGAGAGGTGGCACTCCGGGCTCCGGCGCGGCGGCGGCCGCCGGCTCCAAGCCGCCTCCCTCCTCCAGCGCCTCCGCCTCCTCGTCGTCGTCGTCCTTCGCTCAGCAGCGCTTCGGGGCCATGGGGGGAGGCGGCCCCTCCGCGGCCGGAGGGGGAACCCCCCAGCCCACCGCCACCCCCACCCTCAACCAACTGCTCACGTCGCCCAGCTCGGCCCGGGGCTACCAGGGCTACCCCGGGGGCGACTACGGCGGGCCCCAGGACGGGGGCGCCGGCAAGGGCCCGGCGGACATGGCCTCGCAGTGCTGGGGGGCTGCGGCGGCGGCGGCGGCGGCGGCCGCCTCGGGAGGGGCCCAACAAAGGAGCCACCACGCGCCCATGAGCCCCGGGAGCAGCGGCGGCGGGGGGCAGCCGCTCGCCCGGACCCCGCAGGTACGCGGCTGGGCGGGGAGGGGGCTGGGGCGGTGGGGTCCCGGGAGTGGGTGGCGGCGGCGGGGAGCGGGCCCCGGCCGCGGGCTACCCCTCGTCCGGGGCCCCCGCTGCTGGGGAGCTGCCATTGTCTCGCTCTTCTCTCTTAAAATGGCTGCCTGTCTGCCTTCCTCTCTTTCCCTCCTTCAGCCTTTGTGTGGGGCTTTCCCCGAGGTGTCTGCGCCCCTTCTCCCCCTACCCTGGTCCCTTCCAGCTCCGGGGGTCTCCAGAGGGGTGCGGAGTTGGGCGTGCAGGAAAGGGCCCGGCCCAGGGCGAGGGGGTGCTGGGGGGTCAGGTTAGGGGTGTAGGCAGTGCTAGGAGGTCGGGAGTCGAGGGAACAGTTCTCTGCTCGCTTGCCGCTCCTCTCTGCCCTCCCTGCCTTCCTCTAGGCCGGTCCCCGTCTGTGCTTTCAAGGAGGGGGCCCCTCGGGCTCGGGGGGACCTCGAGGGAGGGCAGGGGCCTGCTTGGGAGCGGCTGGAGGCCGGCTGCGGTCCACCCTGGGCAGCCCGGGTCGGCTCCTGTCTTAGTCTCCGTCGGCCCAGTGGCCTGGGCTTCTCCCTGGAAGTGCTGGTAAACAGCTGAGTGATTGGAGTAGTAAGTGCAGATTGCTTTGGTTTGGGATTTGAATTATGGAGGTAAAATCCTTCTGTCAAAGCCAGGAGACAGTTGGTCTTAGGTTGACATCCTATCTGTGATCTGATTGGCTCCCCATCTCCTGCTCTTGGCCATTTATAATTGCCTCTGATGTAATGGTACAACAATCCTGATGAGCTCATAAACTTTTACACTCTGCTTTTCTGCCAGTGATAACCCAAACCATCGCTGCCACTATCTGCCTTTTATTCCAGAGCTGAAATTGGCTGTGACCTTGAGGAGGGAGGTTTAAGCAGCAGTACTGTATCAGCAGGAGCAGGGCCCCAGACAGGCTGCCCTTGTTACATTGTGCCTGAAACAAAAGAGGAGGCAGTGGCATTTTGCTTGTACCTTGGATTTATTTTGCTTGTTATGTTTTATGCAGCCTGAAATAGATTCTGTGTTGTCCGAACAGTAGCTGAGTTTTTCTCTACAATGGGTTTGCTGTTTGTTTTGGTTTTGTGACTTTCCTGATGGTATAAATGACTTCTTTGATGGCTCTGAAGATGCGTTTGTCTTGAGTAATTTTGACCCTGTTCGCTTTGCAGAATTGAAATTATTTTACTGAGCTTTTATTGAGTGGCAAATGTGGGATCTGTATCAGAGGGAGTAAGAGAAAACTTTGAGAAATGGAGGCTTTCTGAAAGAGAATCTCACATTTAATTGTTCTGTTTTGAGGACGGCTGGCATCTTTCGAAAGCCCGGGTCCGGGTGCGGAGTTGGGCGAGAAGGGCCCGGCCCAGGGCGAGGGGTGCTGGGGGTCAGGTTAGGGTGTAGGCAGTGCTAGGAGGTCGGGAGTCGAGGGAACAGTTCTCTGCTCGCTTGCCGCTCCTCTCTGCCCTCCCTGCCTTCCTCTAGGCCGGTCCCCGTCTGTGCTTTCAAGGAGGGGGCCCCTCGGGCTCGGGGGGACCTCGAGGGAGGGCAGGGGCCTGCTTGGGAGCGGCTGGAGGCCGGCTGCGGTCCACCCTGGGCAGCCCGGGTCGGCTCCTGTCTTAGTCTCCGTCGGCCCAGTGGCCTGGGCTTCTCCCTGGAAGTGCTGGTAAACAGCTGAGTGATTGGAGTAGTAAGTGCAGATTGCTTTGGTTTGGGATTTGAATTATGGAGGTAAAATCCTTCTGTCAAAGCCAGGAGACAGTTGGTCTTAGGTTGACATCCTATCTGTGATCTGATTGGCTCCCCATCTCCTGCTCTTGGCCATTTATAATTGCCTCTGATGTAATGGTACAACAATCCTGATGAGCTCATAAACTTTTACACTCTGCTTTTCTGCCAGTGATAACCCAAACCATCGCTGCCACTATCTGCCTTTTATTCCAGAGCTGAAATTGGCTGTGACCTTGAGGAGGGAGGTTTAAGCAGCAGTACTGTATCAGCAGGAGCAGGGCCCCAGACAGGCTGCCCTTGTTACATTGTGCCTGAAACAAAAGAGGAGGCAGTGGCATTTTGCTTGTACCTTGGATTTATTTTGCTTGTTATGTTTTATGCAGCCTGAAATAGATTCTGTGTTGTCCGAACAGTAGCTGAGTTTTTCTCTACAATGGGTTTGCTGTTTGTTTTGGTTTTGTGACTTTCCTGATGGTATAAATGACTTCTTTGATGGCTCTGAAGATGCGTTTGTCTTGAGTAATTTTGACCCTGTTCGCTTTGCAGAATTGAAATTATTTTACTGAGCTTTTTATTGAGTGGCAAATGTGGGATCTGTATCAGAGGGAGTAAGAGAAAACTTTGAGAAATGGAGGCTTTCTGAAAGAGAATCTCACATTTAATTGTTCTGTTTTGAGGACGGCTGGCCTCATTCTTTGTTTACATGTTGAGTCTTGTTAACACTTTTGTTAATTGAAGTTTGGGAGAGCAACTCAATTTAAAGGGAAGGACATCCATCTTTCATCCTCTTGAGAGGGACTGCTGCTTCAAGGCTTGCTTTGGTGAAATTGTATCATTTGTTCCTGGAATATCAAGAAGTCTCGTTTTCTATTTTATCATCATTTTACAGCTTTGAAATAGAGGTCAGGTTTTGGTTTTTTCTCCTCGGCATTTTAAGCTCCATTGATTTCTGTCTTCCAAGGTAATAAAAATGTGACCTACAGTGATACTTAAGATTCACTTAGAAATTCCAACTTTTAGTGTGTTTCTATGCGTTCTGCTTTATTTTGCTCTGCCTCCCTCTTCATCATGTTCTGTCCTCAGTGCTTTGGTCAGGAATATTGGGTGTTCTGTGGAGTCGTCCGCCTTTTCAAAACGAGGGGAAAGGCACGCCCCTTCTTCACGTCTGCCCCTCTCAGCAGTGCCCAGTGGTACCTTTGTCCTGTGAGATTTTGTTCACATTTTGTTCACTTCGGCGGCCTAATTAGATATATTCCCTTCCCGTTCTAGAACTGCTTTCTCACTCTTAGGTTGGGCTGGGATTTTGAAAGTAGTTATATCAGATAGCAGGTTTAGAGGTCTGTGCCCTGACTCCCATGTCTTCCATGATGTTCTACATCTGGGCAAGAAATAGGCGAATTTTAAATGGGATTCCTAGTGTCTGGAAGATAAATTCTGTTTTAGAACATCCTCTTATCTCTGGATCATTCTCTAGTTTGTAGCGCTTTTCCCTCATTCCCCACTTTATTTGTGGAGGAGGGGAAAAGGAGGCTGAGAAATTGACCTTGAACCATTAGAGGAAATTATTTGGGGTAAGTCAAGGCTCATTTAAAAACAAAAATTAATTTGAATTCTTTCAGTTTGGAGATATTCAGGCAAATCTTTTTTTTTTTTTTAAATCAACTTTTGCCATATAGCCATTTCTGTTTTTCAGTCATTAAACAAATATTTGAGCACTCTCTATGTACTTGGTACTATGTTCTGTGCTCGGTAAATGGTAGGAAAGTAGATACAGTGCGGGTTTAGGAGTTTGAATGTGCTGCCTTTGGGCCAATTTTCTGACTCCCTTTTACCATAACACTTCAGACAGCATAGAGTCCCGTTGGATTTCACTGCATTTGCCTGTTCTCCTGAGAGCCACAGCATGGGCTGGTGGGCCCTCAACTTGTAGAAGAGACAGCAAAACTTCCAGATTTGTAGGTTGCTTCAGATGTGTCGTCTAGAGGAAGGCTGTAGGGGGATAGATTTTGTACTGAATTCCTTTTTGCTCCTTAAGGATAGACTTTTTGCCAGACCATGATGCTTTATTCTTAAGCAGTTTAAAGTAATAAGATCCTCTCTGCTCTTTTCTTGCCCCTCAGTCTTGAATTAAGAGTTTTTTGTAGATATTTCATCTACACAGCTAAGGCAGTGATATTCTCATTTGACTCTGCCTTTATGAAAGAGAGATTAGATAAGTGTGTATTGTGGCTGTGTCTTTTTCACAGGAGCTGGAAAGATCCCAGCAAACAAGCTTCCTTTATGTCCTTCCATAAGTAAAATTGTATCTCAGAGTGTTGAATCCTGCTACTGATGAAATACTTTTCAGTCACCTGTGTGACTGAACCTCTCACTTAAAAGCTTTTTACTTGGGATGCATTTAACTGTAGTACCTTGAGGATCATACCAGCTCATCAAAGTAAAGAAATCCAAAAGAATATGTAGTCCAGGATCAAGGTGAATTTGACTGTAGAAGCTTGGTTGTTAGTTCCTGAGATGGAAATATCAAAGGATATTTTCAACTCCTGGGAAACAAATACAGGAATTCTAGGCTTACTATGGGAATGCCTACTGGCAGATACTCTGGGCTGGCTGAAGCACAGGACTTTTGGAGTTCTCTCAAGTAGGAGGGATCAGGAAAAGCACATTGAGACAGCACTTAGTTGTGAGAACTTCACGTGTCTCTGCTCTCCATGAGAAAACTGGGGTTGAGGGTGAGAGAAGAGAGAAAGCAGTCAGGACCAAGGCTGGCCTTGTGTTGGGCCCTGTGGGTAATTTCGAAGGTTCCTTCTTTTGTGTGTGATACAGAGTTACCATGACAAGTGGCACCTGCTGTAACAAGATGTCTTGGTTGGCATTAATCATTCATATGTTAGATTGACTCCTGTAGGATGTGATGTCTCCAGTAGGCCATGTGGAAATCAACTGGCAAAGTAATGGTCAGGGGCTTTTCACATTCCCATCCTTCAGAAAGGTTGTATTGATTGGCTACAAATCCCAAAATTCTAGAAGGAACTGAAGCATGGTATTCAAAATAAATTGGACTGAACAGTTCTTTCCTGCCAGTAAGTTGAAGGATACCTTGGTCTCTGATACGGAGTCCTGATTCCCTTAGCCTGTCTCGAATTTTTCCCTGTTTAAATTGGTCACGATCATTACTGATGTACTTCGAGTTGTGTGTGGCACAGTAGTGAAGTGTAAGAAGCACAGGACTCAGGAAGAGGAGCTTGGACTCCATAGGCAGCTCTGGATGAAACTGTGTGACTTTGGGCAGTGCATTTGCCTTCTCTGTTTCATTTTCTGTTCATCCGACCGCATGACCTTCTTCTCTGATGCTTCCTACCTGTCTGTGCTTCCATACCTGGCTTGTTAGAAGAGCAACAAGTACCTGTACCTTTCTCAGTGGGGATCCTGAGACCATCTTTCTTCCCTTGGGCTCAAGGAACTCAAGGTTGTTTTCTCTTGAGGAATTACGGGATCAAGCTCGAAATAGCTGGGCACCACTGTGGTCTATGGTCCTTTACAGAAAAAGCCCTACCAGACTCTTCTGCTTTGAGACTGTTAATCTGTTTGCCATCAGTCATTCCACCTGGCTTGTGGTATTAAAACACAAGATAGTACTTGAAAAGTTAGACTTCATTAAAGCAAGGCTTGAAAAATAGTTCCTTCAGAATCTCCATGAGAGGATTTTGAGGGTAGATTAGGGATGAGATTGAGGAGTGGATAATCATCAATCAGACATAGACACTGTCTTTTCGGGGGGAGGATGGAAAGGTCGGGAGAGGTAGCATTAAGCTCTCCAGACTCTTCTGGTGTTTGGGCAGGTCTGGGTCTGGTTTGGGCAGTTGGTTGTAATCTGAGTGCCTGAACTTGCCCTGTAAGTTTTGCTGAGAGAGGAGTAAAAGTTCCTGAGACTGGAACAGAAACAGGAAAAGCCAAGGGTTTCGGGGTCAGCTTCGGAGGTGTATTGCCTTTTCTCGTTCCCATGTTTTTTGTTGTTGTTTGAAACTGTGTGGTGTGGTTTGTCATTGGCCCTAGAAATGCTGTTCCTTCAGCTGTTCTCCAGTGCCCCTGAACTGACAGTCGTTCTCCTCTTGGTTTAGTAGTTAAGACGAGTAATTTAGGCGTCTTAGAGGTGTGCTAGAAGGAAGCTTCCCTTTATGAAAGCGGCGAAAAGAGGGAAAGGTGTTTGATAATTCTCTGCCTGACACAGCAGCTTCTTCTCTCTGGAGGAACCAAATGTTTCAGAGCTTTGTGTAAATACTTGTGGAGCTGTCAGTGTACCCAGGAGGTCTCTGTAGTAAGATGTAAACGGCTCTATAGGATGTTTGACAGGCAAATTAATAAACAGTTTTCAAGTAAAGATAATGCTAGTTTCTTCTCACGTGGTGGAATAAAATAACGTTGAAGAACAAGACCTGGGAATAGGGAAGAGAGGGTAATGTGGTGGGAAGCGGGTGGAGGTGCAGGTGAGGCTAGGGAGCATGGAGACAAGAGATGATCTAAACGAGATTCAAGTGAAAAGATGATGCCTTGGAAGAGAGGCCTCCCTTGTCCTGGCTCCATGCTAAGTGCAGGACACATGGAGCCCTGTTTAAAATCGATTGCAGTTTCAGAGTGAAAATAAACAGAAGTTTCAGTCAGTGAAGTAACTGTGCTTCTAAAGCTTGGTTTATGAGACTATGAGTTTTAAATTCAAAGCCTTGTTCTTATAGAAAGGTTTTTAGTTTGGTGAGATGTTTTTTAGGGTTGGGTTTGCATTTGTAGAATGCCAAAAGGAGGGGAAAAAGGATATTACAACTTCAGTGCTGTCCTAAGCCTCTGTTGTGCTTTGGCTCTCAGGATTATAAACCCACTTATTTATGTAGTTTTTACTGGACTCCTGTGCGTCACTTACTTATATATTAAGATTAATGCCCCAGGTTCTTGGGTCAGTACTGTGTTTGGGGACTCACTAAATCCTGCCTGAAGGGTTATGTGGGCAGATTCAATCTTTGTTTTTAAAACTACCATTTTAGGATTAAAAAAACCTTTCTGGGTTCTTTTAGTGAAATTCTTTCTATGGAGGAGGAAGTATTTTAGAAGAGTTTGAGGCATCTTACAGTTGAACTCTCCCTTGGTGGCCTTGTGAGATGACTGGATTTACTTTCTCAAAATCCCTTTGCAGATGTAATCCACTGACTGTGACACCAGTTTTCTTCACAAGAAGTGTTTTTTAGACCAGATTCCTGGAAGTGCTTTTTTGACTCAGCATAGTATTGATAGTAGGGACTATGAATATAGTTTTGGCCTTGACTGTAATCTTTGGTTAGGTTAGGCTCGCTTACCAAAGGCTATCAGCTTGTTTAAAACCGGATACAAAGACTTGGGTTGACACTGACATTGGTTGCCCCAGGCCATTCCCAGTATGGTGGTAGGGGGGGTATTCGAACTTCTGGCTTGTTCCTGTGAGCATAATTTCTAGCTCAGGGATCCCGGAGGTCTAGTTTCAGGTGGGAGTGGGAAGTAGCTCTGTGTGAAGATAATGACTAGATAGTGGGGAGGGACTTAAAAGTTAGAGGCCATATCTGCTTCAGAGGAATTTCGTTTTCTTGGGAAGCATGCTTATGTGCACATTTGGAAAACTTGCAGAGCAACGTTTTATAAATGGAAGATAACTCTTGTTGCTATGCTAAAGGACACATGGAGCCCTGTTTAAAATCGATTGCAGTTTCAGAGTGAAAATAAACAGAAGTTTCAGTCAGTGAAGTAACTGTGCTTCTAAAGCTTGGTTTATGAGACTATGAGTTTTAAATTCAAAGCCTTGTTCTTATAGAAAGGTTTTTAGTTTGGTGAGATGTTTTTTAGGGTTGGGTTTGCATTTGTAGAATGCCAAAAGGAGGGGAAAAAGGATATTACAACTTCAGTGCTGTCCTAAGCCTCTGTTGTGCTTTGGCTCTCAGGATTATAAACCCACTTATTTATGTAGTTTTTACTGGACTCCTGTGCGTCACTTACTTATATATTAAGATTAATGCCCCAGGTTCTTGGGTCAGTACTGTGTTTGGGGACTCACTAAATCCTGCCTGAAGGGTTATGTGGGCAGATTCAATCTTTGTTTTTAAAACTACCATTTTAGGATTAAAAAAACCTTTCTGGGTTCTTTTAGTGAAATTCTTTCTATGGAGGAGGAAGTATTTTAGAAGAGTTTGAGGCATCTTACAGTTGAACTCTCCCTTGGTGGCCTTGTGAGATGACTGGATTTACTTTCTCAAAATCCCTTTGCAGATGTAATCCACTGACTGTGACACCAGTTTTCTTCACAAGAAGTGTTTTTTAGACCAGATTCCTGGAAGTGCTTTTTTGACTCAGCATAGTATTGATAGTAGGGACTATGAATATAGTTTTGGCCTTGACTGTAATCTTTGGTTAGGTTAGGCTCGCTTACCAAAGGCTATCAGCTTGTTTAAAACCGGATACAAAGACTTGGGTTGACACTGACATTGGTTGCCCCAGGCCATTCCCAGTATGGTGGTAGGGGGGGTATTCGAACTTCTGGCTTGTTCCTGTGAGCATAATTTCTAGCTCAGGGATCCCGGAGGTCTAGTTTCAGGTGGGAGTGGGAAGTAGCTCTGTGTGAAGATAATGACTAGATAGTGGGGAGGGACTTAAAAGTTAGAGGCCATATCTGCTTCAGAGGAATTTCGTTTTCTTGGGAAGCATGCTTATGTGCACACATTTGGAAAACTTGCAGAGCAACGTTTTATAAATGGATATAGACCAAGCTAAGTGTATGGCCTGAAGGAATCTGAGAATAAGGAGCAATCAGATTTGGGCAGGGTAAACCTGGGACAGCTTTTCATTTGTGAAGTTAAATGTCCAAGAGGGGAAAGTTGAAATACTAATTTGCTTTTTCTTAGTGCTACTCTGAGTTTCATGGGCTTTACAGAAACCACAGTACACATTCATCCCCAGACCTGTAGTTGTCTCATTCTGGTGACTTTGGGAATTTGGAGTGTAACCAGTTCCATGAAAGAGTGGTTTCAGGGTCTTAGTGGTTCCTGTGGCTACATGGGGCCTTTCGTACAACCGGCCAAGTTCTTGACCAGTTCAGGGGCTCTTTTGTAGTAATTTTGGGTTTGGAAGATTGTGTCACCTTCAGAGTTGTGTGCCCTGGCCAGCACTTCGGTGCCAGTGGTGACTTTGGTTAGAGAACCTGGGTTTTTTCTCTTTTGGTAGAGTTCATTGACCTTTCTTACAACAGGAGCCCTGTGGTATCTGTCTGAATCTTAGGCTGCTGCTCTCTCTGGAAGATGTGGGAGCTGTGCTCAAGCTGAGTTGCTTGAATCAGATCTTATATTGAGGGTTGTTGGGTGGGTAAACCTGCATGTATAGTTTGCCCATCTGTTCACAGAAATAGGTTTTAATATTGTTTTTGATTAGGTTGGCTGTGGCCAGAAGCTCATAAATGCTGCAAACACATGCTTATTCCTTATAGGAGCCTCTGTAAGGTCGTGATTTGGGGTTTTTCTTTACCTGCTGGTCCACATGTGATTGGATCACACGGGGTTTCTGGCACTTTTTGAAGGGTTGTGAGTAGATGGTTGACAGCAGATGGTGCAGTGAGTGTCCAGGGCCAGGCTATTCCAGGGCTTCCCCCTGGAGGAGGAGGGTGGGTTACGCCATCCAGTGTAGAAGTATGGAGTCTTGAATACAGATTCTAGTTTGGAAGTAATCTCTTCTACTGTTGTTTCCTGGCTGTTCTGGCATTTTGCAAAAGTGAGTTTTCAGTAACTCAGAATTGGGCGCAGTGGTTCGTCAGCAAGTTTGTAGGGGCTGAGACGAACTCCTTAGTCAGTCCAGGTTTTAGAAGAATCCAAGTTAGGGTGAATGTTGACATAACTGCCTTGAGTGTTCTCTCCTGACTTGCTCTTCCCCCTGTTTAAATGGATGGCTTTAGTTTTTATTGAATTTAAAGGGACATCTAAGTGAACTTTTGTTTGTTTTCTTAGCCATTTGCACATACTAGAAGATGGTGCTGGGACAGGTTGAATCTCTGTTTCCCAGTGGCTTCTTCATTTTCTAAGGGTGGACTGCGTTGGGAAGAAGTCTAATGCCAAGAATGCATTCCAACATGCTGCAGAGTAGGAAACTTGATCCCTGAAATGTTGACTTAGTGTTGGTTATGGTACATATTAGAAATCACTCAGTAATCCAGGACAGATTTTTGTCGCCCTGCAGGAAGTTAATGTTGATAGGGAATACTGAGGGCTTTGGGCCCTGGCTGTGGGCTCTGCGACCCAGAGTCGCTGCTTGAATATGAAGAGAAAATGTGCCATGTGCTTTATTTATTTATTTTTTTCTCTTCTTGTGTTTGGGCTTCCTTATGGCTTCATTGCTCCTGGGTTCCCAAGTCTGCAGTGTTAGATATTATTAGACTTCCTCTTCCCTTGGCACTGGCGCATTCATGATTTTTTTTGTGGCTCATCACCAGCAGCCAAGAATTTTATATGCGTTTCCCTCTTAAACTTGTTAGCTTTCAGCTTGCTTGTTTATAGACATCTCTGTTAAAAGGATCTACCCCCTCAAGATCTAGCACCAGCATGGCAGCAGCAGGGGAGATTAGGAACTGGTGTGATACCAGTCATTTGAAAACCCATTTTCTGTGTGCTTAGTGTTTTTTATTTTGCCTCCTGTTTTCCTTGAGGTCACAACTTGCATGAGTGCATCTGGGTCCAGCTGTTTATTCTCAACTGACTGGTGCCTGGTGTACTTTGACTTTAAGAAGAGTGTGAGTCCAACCACGTGGTAGGGGATTAAAGGCCACATCGTGCTGGGTGCTTCCTTTTAGAGGAAACAGATATGTCTTTTGCGCTCTTCTTGCCCAGTGATTTCCCCTCTCGTGCGCGTAGACTTTATTACTGCTTTCTGCTGTTTTTAAAGAATAAGTCACCTGAGCAGAAATGCTGGAAATTGGTTACTGTTTGTTACTACATCTTCTCTGGTGAATAGAGATGGCTTTCTGGCTTGCCTTTTTTTTTTTTTTTAAGATTTATTTATTTATTTATTTATTTATTTATTTATTGGGCGGGGGTCCAGTTGGGGAGGGAGGGGAGCGGGCGGGCCACTTCTGTTGGTCTTTCATTTCTCTATTTTCATCCGTCTTTGTTCTTTGACTCCTGTGGGCCTCCCATCGCGGTGGCCTCTGTTGTCGCAGAGCGCCGGCTCTGGGCTGATGCGCGCCAGAGCTCCGGCTCGGTAATTGGACACATGGGTCCAGCCGCTCCACGGCACGTGAGAGCTTCCCAGGCCAGGGATCGAACCGGCGCCCCTTGCACTGCAAGGCAGTGTCCTTACCCACTGGACCACCAGGGGAAACCCCTGGCTTGCCTTTTGATCAAGGCTCTGTTCTGGCCCTAAGGTGATGGAGTTTCATGGGCATCAGCCGTCTTTTGTTTCTGGACTTATATCTTTTTACTTGTTTAGGACGCTGGACTGCCAAAGATATAAAGAATTTGGGGATCAGTTCTGTAGGTACTGTCACAACTTTGTCCGGGGCCAGGGATAGGCCGGGGACCCCACTGAGTTCCCTGTTTTCAAGTGATGGTGTTTTGGAGGTGACTATTAATGATAACCACCATATGTACGTGCTTATTACGTGCCAAGCACTATGCTTGTGTCTCTCCATGAGTTTCTTCATTTAATCTTCAAAATCCTGAGAGGCGGGTTCTAGGGTTACTCCTCCCACTTTACAGACAGGAAGCAGAGTAAGAATGAGAAATTTGCCCTAGGGCAAAAAACTAGTGAAAGGTAGAGTTCAGATTTGAATCTAGGTTAGTCTGATTCTCCAAACCTATTTAACATTATAAATAGCTCTATCTCATCCATCCTTTACATTTAGATACTTATTTAGGTTTCTGATGAATGGCTGTATGATCCCAGAGGTAAGAATTGGCAGCATTTGGTTCTTAGGCCCAGCTCTCTTTGAAAGTGGAGATGGAGGTGGGATTCAGGCTCAAAGATAGAACCCTTGCCTTTGATCTCCGTGAATATTTGCCAAGTGATTTTACTGTCTAGAACTTGAGACACTCATTGGAGAAATGAGGATTATTGTCTTAATTTCCACTTTAGGAGAGTGAACACATACAAGTTAAGTGTATGTGTTTCATGTTAGATTCAGTTTTAAAAGCGAGTTTTAAAGTTCCCTTAGGCTGTGTGACTTTAGGCAGGTCACTTCTCTGAATCTGTATCATTAACTGTATAAGGAGGAAACATATCTACTTTGCAGCTGTAGTAAATGTTAAATAACATATATGAAAGTATTATTTTTTAATCAAGTAAAATTCAGACACAACTCCTAGTTGGTAGAGGCCTCTGCTTGAGAAGGGGATAGAATTGAGTGCTTAGAGACAGCATTAGTCTTCGCTGAATTAAAAGCTGTCCGTAGGATTTAGCTACGGGACATAGCTACCTGCTAATGCTAAAACACAACAAAACTTCAACAAATTTTGTTAAGCACCTGTTCTAGTTTGAGAGGTCCATTAGCGCAGTGATTCTCATTGTCATCCCTGACCATCCTGTATCACCCAGCATTACCTGGGTCCTGCTTAAAAATGCAAATGGTCATACAGAACTGCTGAATCCGACAGTTTGGCATTATGTTTAGTAAGACCTCTGGGCCACTATAATGCACACTCAAGTGGATTTATGTTCAACTAGGCTACAGAATATATCTGGATTACCCTAGGGACTTTTTCCAAATTATACCAAAAGCTCAAATGTTTCAGATGTGTTTGCCCCTCACATGAAGTTGAAAGTGTGTTACTGGTTGGAGAAAAGGTTGAAAGTGCTTGTGGGGTTGGGGAAGAAGAAAGAAAATACCTTTTTTTTTTTTTTTAAAGAAAATACTTTTACTATATTTAGTGTATCTTCTACTATACGATAATGACAGACTCTGTTTATAGGACTCCCTGCCTGCCACTTTCTCTTCTAACTTTTCAGGGGCCTAGCAAGAGGATAATCTGAATATGTGATTCTGATTGTTTGATGAAGGTGGAAAAACTCATTTTAGGATGGTGACCTATGATGGTCTCCAAGTATGACTAGTTAAGAAAACTGCCCAAAAAGTTATTCTTGAAAATGCTGCTGAGAGGTCAGTATTGGAGCCTTATTAATTAAATGACATGATATCATTTCTACTCGTTGATGGCCGGCTGATCTGAGAATTATTGTCTTAATTTCCACTTTAGGAGAGTGAACACATACAAGTTAAGTGTATGTGTTTCATGTTAGATTCAGTTTTAAAAGCGAGTTTTAAAGTTCCCTTAGGCTGTGTGACTTTAGGCAGGTCACTTCTCTGAATCTGTATCATTAACTGTATAAGGAGGAAACATATCTACTTTGCAGCTGTAGTAAATGTTAAATAACATATATGAAAGTATTATTTTTTAATCAAGTAAAATTCAGACACAACTCCTAGTTGGTAGAGGCCTCTGCTTGAGAAGGGGATAGAATTGAGTGCTTAGAGACAGCATTAGTCTTCGCTGAATTAAAAGCTGTCCGTAGGATTTAGCTACGGGACATAGCTACCTGCTAATGCTAAAACACAACAAAACTTCAACAAATTTTGTTAAGCACCTGTTCTAGTTTGAGAGGTCCATTAGCGCAGTGATTCTCATTGTCATCCCTGACCATCCTGTATCACCCAGCATTACCTGGGTCCTGCTTAAAAATGCAAATGGTCATACAGAACTGCTGAATCCGACAGTTTGGCATTATGTTTAGTAAGACCTCTGGGCCACTATAATGCACACTCAAGTGGATTTATGTTCAACTAGGCTACAGAATATATCTGGATTACCCTAGGGACTTTTTCCAAATTATACCAAAAGCTCAAATGTTTCAGATGTGTTTGCCCCTCACATGAAGTTGAAAGTGTGTTACTGGTTGGAGAAAAGGTTGAAAGTGCTTGTGGGGTTGGGGAAGAAGAAAGAAAATACCTTTTTTTTTTTTTTTAAAGAAAATACTTTTACTATATTTAGTGTATCTTCTACTATACGATAATGACAGACTCTGTTTATAGGACTCCCTGCCTGCCACTTTCTCTTCTAACTTTTCAGGGGCCTAGCAAGAGGATAATCTGAATATGTGATTCTGATTGTTTGATGAAGGTGGAAAAACTCATTTTAGGATGGTGACCTATGATGGTCTCCAAGTATGACTAGTTAAGAAAACTGCCCAAAAAGTTATTCTTGAAAATGCTGCTGAGAGGTCAGTATTGGAGCCTTATTAATTAAATGACATGATATCATTTCTACTCGTTGATGGCCGGCTGATCTGAGAATCTGGTGGTCTCTGAGTGACCATTCTTTGTAACTTCCCTCTATCTCTCACCCCGACCCGCCATTGCCCCAGTAGCCCTCTTGTATTTTCCTCTCCTGTGTCCCTGTTGTAAAGTTCCAGTAAATAAACCCTCTAAGACAACTCCCGACAAGGTACCCCATCTCTCAAGAGGTCCGTTTGAGGAGTGGACACTTGAGCCAAGACCATGTCCCTAGTTGTATGACTTAATAAGGGTCGTGCTTGGCACACAAATGGAAGTTACAGAAATGATCGGATAATCAATAATGGAACGACCAAGTGGAAAACCAAGTGTTGCAGTTCTTGTGGCCTTTCTAAAAACCCTGTGTGGTTACTGAATCCTTCCCATTAAAAATAAGTTTCTTGTACCAGAGCACTTTTCTCTCCTGCCTGAGAAGGAAACTGATGACTGTGACCCAGCCACGATGAAGGCAGAGGCTTCCAGGAGGCAGTATGTTGACAGTTTGATCTGTGATTTAGTATTTGTATGTACAGACGAATACACTAGTAGGGTTATATGTTCTGTGTGTCTTTCTGTATTCTAGACTCACTTTATCATTCCTCTGCTTTATTTTCTTTCTGTATAGCTTTTTGCCTTTTCTCTCCTTTGGTGTCTTAACTCTGGTAGCAGACTGCAAAGCACATGAAGACTTCAGTAACTTGTAACACACCAGAGCTGGCAAAATGCCTCGAAAGACCCGGAGAGGCAGTTCTGCTACTTTCAGATCAGCATCGTTTCGGTAGAGATTCCTAGCGTCTCCTCGCCTCTCTTCGAATGCCCTGGCTGACTAGTGGCAGGCCATGACTTTGTCTAATTACTAATAAACCAAAGTCCCTAGATGATCTCTGCCTCTTCTCCTTCCCCATTTTGTTGCCTTTGTTCTGGAGACTGTCTTCGCCCTCCTTGTCTGTTTTGGGGGTTCTGTTGGTCTAGCACAGATTTGTAACATCCTTGTTTTTCTTTCTAGTCTGTGATTTGAATCTTCTGCTTTCCCAGTGCAGCTTTGAATTGGCTTCTTTAAAACCCCTACATAAAACCTCAAGTGACCAATATGTGGTCTCATTATGGTATTTTGGGTTAAAATAAAATGAGATTGAGATAGCTGTTGTGTTCACCCACCCAGACACATTTACCAAAGGGAAATTCTGTGTGCCTTGAATAAGACAATGTCAAAAGAGTCCGTGAGCCAAAACAGACTTGGGAGCGGCGGTGCGGATAAATATTAGCTAGATTTCCATGGGTTAGCGTGCCAAGTATCCATCCCAGTTTGCTTATACTGGCCAGAGATGGCAAGAAAGGTGGCTGGTATCTTCTGTCTGGTCTCATGTATTTTCTGGTGTAAAGGATGAAGCTAAGCTCTTCTGTACACTTGTGTGTGGATAGTGGTGTAGAGGAGCTTGGTACCAATGGATTTTTGGAGCTCTGAAGAGAATTGGAGAATCTATAGGACTCTGGCTTTTCACTCAGGGAACTGCTGACTTTAAAAAAGCCTAAGGATTTGGAAGCGTCCATAGTCTTAGTAAGGTGGGCTGTGCCCTCAGCCATTCTTTAACTTATTTTGTTGTGCCTGTTTTAGTCCAGACTGGACTTGGGGGGGGGACCAAGGGCATTTTCTGCATTTTGGAAGAGTGGTCAGAGGGAACCGTAGGAGTTAATGAAATAGTGACAGGGCTGCTACTTCTCAGTGTCTTTATCAAAAATACAGTGCTTGGTTGGATTGATGCCAGCCAAAGCATGATGACAAACAGAATCCCCTACTGCATGTAAATCATGTTTCTATAGTTTCAGTGATGTGTCACAGATACCTTTTTTAGTAAAGAAGGAAAAATGGACAGAATATAGAACTGCACACTCAGAGAAATTTAGGATCTTTTTATATGATCCATGCCAGACCAGTCCAGCTTTAGAGATTAAGTAAAAGGAATAGGGGGGAAGGAGAGCTTTTTAAAAGAGAAGGCAAGGAGGCCTTAGAGGTTTTTGGCTAAAAGCAGTTTTTACATTTGCCTTTTATTCTTTGTTTTTGAGCAGGTACCTGTTACATGGAAGAAGGGGTAGTCCTTTAGAAACTAGGTCAAAAGAAGTAAGAGTGATTTAGAAGTGTTGGCCTTATGGAAAAGTTGATAGGTACTCTTTGGAGTAAAGCTGTCTTTGTAAGGTTACCTGACCCTGGTCTCACCAGGTACGCCCTAAGAGTACCATATCAATTCATGATGAATGACAAATAGGTAGGGAAGAAAATGTCTTTAAAAAGCTGCCCCACTCAGTTGGGCTTGTGGTCCATCCACATCAAGGTCTTTTCCTTAGTAGAATAGAAGCACCAAAGGATGGCTTGTGGGAGGAAATACTTTTTTTCTGATGTCAACCTGTAACACCTCATGTGGCCTGTACCTCAAGTTATTAATTATTAGCCATGTAGCGGGGATGCAGTATACCAACCTTATCTTCCTGTATACCATCAAGATTTCTTAGACTTTAATCATATGCCCCATTTCTCAGGAATTTTCAGGATAAGAACTTCTTTTTAACTCACTTAATGGTTCAGTCCTGTTACTGAACTATTGTGTAATTTAAAACATACAATAGTTTGGACTTGCCAATGTAAGAAGTCTTGTGGCAAAACTTTTCTGGAAAATCCTCAGGGTGTCTACCCCCTTTGGTAGTTGCTTACAGTAATGCAGCAAGTACTTAATGAGCTTCTGCAGTGTATCAGCCACCAGGATTCATAATGCCATGGAGTACTTTCTAGTAGGGAAAAATGTAAATAAATACATAACAAAAATAACTGTATAATTACAACACATCAGGGAAGTACCACCTTCAGTAAATTATCTTCCAGCTATTTTATGAAGTAAATATTTATGATCATCTTGGCTCATGGGTGACTTTGTATTAAGGATGGGTACGGTCACTTCTGATTTCCTTTCCCTCGACTGCTCCAGGGTCAAGTGTTACAGGAAATTCTCCACCTCAGGTTGGACTTGTAATGGGCTAGCGTCCATGGTTTCTCTGCGAGGCTCTTGTTTGTGGCGATGCATTGCAGGACATTTGGCATCCTGCTCCCCAGGCAATAAATACCAGTGACAGTGCAGAATCGCTGTGATAACCAAAAAGGCACTTCATACATTTGCCTTTTATTCTTTGTTTTTGAGCAGGTACCTGTTACATGGAAGAAGGGGTAGTCCTTTAGAAACTAGGTCAAAAGAAGTAAGAGTGATTTAGAAGTGTTGGCCTTATGGAAAAGTTGATAGGTACTCTTTGGAGTAAAGCTGTCTTTGTAAGGTTACCTGACCCTGGTCTCACCAGGTACGCCCTAAGAGTACCATATCAATTCATGATGAATGACAAATAGGTAGGGAAGAAAATGTCTTTAAAAAGCTGCCCCACTCAGTTGGGCTTGTGGTCCATCCACATCAAGGTCTTTTCCTTAGTAGAATAGAAGCACCAAAGGATGGCTTGTGGGAGGAAATACTTTTTTTCTGATGTCAACCTGTAACACCTCATGTGGCCTGTACCTCAAGTTATTAATTATTAGCCATGTAGCGGGGATGCAGTATACCAACCTTATCTTCCTGTATACCATCAAGATTTCTTAGACTTTAATCATATGCCCCATTTCTCAGGAATTTTCAGGATAAGAACTTCTTTTTAACTCACTTAATGGTTCAGTCCTGTTACTGAACTATTGTGTAATTTAAAACATACAATAGTTTGGACTTGCCAATGTAAGAAGTCTTGTGGCAAAACTTTTCTGGAAAATCCTCAGGGTGTCTACCCCCTTTGGTAGTTGCTTACAGTAATGCAGCAAGTACTTAATGAGCTTCTGCAGTGTATCAGCCACCAGGATTCATAATGCCATGGAGTACTTTCTAGTAGGGAAAAATGTAAATAAATACATAACAAAAATAACTGTATAATTACAACACATCAGGGAAGTACCACCTTCAGTAAATTATCTTCCAGCTATTTTATGAAGTAAATATTTATGATCATCTTGGCTCATGGGTGACTTTGTATTAAGGATGGGTACCGGTCACTTCTGATTTCCTTTCCCTCGACTGCTCCAGGGTCAAGTGTTACAGGAAATTCTCCACCTCAGGTTGGACTTGTAATGGGCTAGCGTCCATGGTTTCTCTGCGAGGCTCTTGTTTGTGGCGATGCATTGCAGGACATTTGGCATCCTGCTCCCCAGGCAATAAATACCAGTGACAGTGCAGAATCGCTGTGATAACCAAAAAGGCACTTCATACATTTGTTTCCAAACACTTCTCAGGGGCTAGTATTGCCCTGGTTGAAAACTGTTGGGCTTTACTGTCAGGATTCTTGGAAGGAGCTATTGAGCAAATTCTTTTGGGAGAACACACTGAAAGTAGGTGGAGCTTGAGAACTGGACTGCTCAACCCTTTTGGTGTCTGACTTGTGTGCTTTCTTTCTTTCTTTCTTTCTTTTTATTTTTAAGGATTTATTTATTTATTTATTTATTTATTTTGGTGGGGGTGGGATGGGAGGGGGGGGGGCAGCCGGGCCACTTCTATTGGTCTTTCATTTGTACATTTTCATCCATCTTTGTTCTTAGGCCCGTGTGGGCCTCCCATCGCGGTGGCCTGTTGTCGCAGAGCACCGGCTCTGGGCGCATGCGCTCCAGAGCTCCGGCTCGGTAATTGGGCACATCGGTCCAGCCGCTCCTCAGCACGTGGGATCTTCCCAGGCCAGGGATCGAACCGGCGCCCCTTGCACTGCACAGTGGTGTCCTTACCCACTGGACCACCAGGGAAGCCCTGTGCTTTCTTTTTTTAAGTAGGTATTTTCAAACTGCTTTCAGCTCCATTCTGCTTTTTCTCCTGATGAGGGTATAGAGAGGAAAATAATTTGATCACTTCTAGTTGACCACTTTGGGTCTCTGGTCTTCAGTGTGTGGGACCAGACCTTAACTATTCTAGTTCTAAGCTGTATTTATTGCTAGAAATTTGGGATTTGTTTAGCATGATAATAGCTAACATTTTAGGTGCCAGAGGATACAACAGTCATTTAAACACAGATACATACCTTAGGTTCTAGTCTGCTAGCTTATATATTCTAGTCTAGGGTATAGACATTACACAACATAAATAAGTAAACTTTTGCATATTGTGTGCTTACTGATATGTGCTCAGGAGCAAAGTTAATCAAGGGTCAGCTATAAGTGGTGTGCAGGATTGAAATTTTAAACAGGTGCACCAGGGGAGGCCAGTTTAAAGTGATATTTTATGTGAGAGACCTGTGCTAATACCTGGAAGAAGAAAGAGTATTCCAAGTTGAGAGATCAGTGAGTACAAAGGCTCTGAGCCTAGAGCATGTCCAGCTGGTGTGAAGAACAGTGTTTTGTGTTGTTTTGTTTTATTATATTGACTTACTTCATTCAACCCTGAGGGCGCCGCTACTGTCATCTCTATTCTTTTGGGAGAACACACTGAAAGTAGGTGGAGCTTGAGAACTGGACTGCTCAACCCTTTTGGTGTCTGACTTGTGTGCTTTCTTTCTTTCTTTCTTTCTTTTTATTTTTAAGGATTTATTTATTTATTTATTTATTTATTTTGGTGGGGGTGGGATGGGGAGGGAGGGGAGCAGCCGGGCCACTTCTATTGGTCTTTCATTTGTACATTTTCATCCATCTTTGTTCTTAGGCCCGTGTGGGCCTCCCATCGCGGTGGCCTGTTGTCGCAGAGCACCGGCTCTGGGCGCATGCGCTCCAGAGCTCCGGCTCGGTAATTGGGCACATCGGTCCAGCCGCTCCTCAGCACGTGGGATCTTCCCAGGCCAGGGATCGAACCGGCGCCCCTTGCACTGCACAGTGGTGTCCTTACCCACTGGACCACCAGGGAAGCCCTGTGCTTTCTTTTTTTAAGTAGGTATTTTCAAACTGCTTTCAGCTCCATTCTGCTTTTTCTCCTGATGAGGGTATAGAGAGGAAAATAATTTGATCACTTCTAGTTGACCACTTTGGGTCTCTGGTCTTCAGTGTGTGGGACCAGACCTTAACTATTCTAGTTCTAAGCTGTATTTATTGCTAGAAATTTGGGATTTGTTTAGCATGATAATAGCTAACATTTTAGGTGCCAGAGGATACAACAGTCATTTAAACACAGATACATACCTTAGGTTCTAGTCTGCTAGCTTATATATTCTAGTCTAGGGTATAGACATTACACAACATAAATAAGTAAACTTTTGCATATTGTGTGCTTACTGATATGTGCTCAGGAGCAAAGTTAATCAAGGGTCAGCTATAAGTGGTGTGCAGGATTGAAATTTTAAACAGGTGCACCAGGGGAGGCCAGTTTAAAGTGATATTTTATGTGAGAGACCTGTGCTAATACCTGGAAGAAGAAAGAGTATTCCAAGTTGAGAGATCAGTGAGTACAAAGGCTCTGAGCCTAGAGCATGTCCAGCTGGTGTGAAGAACAGTGTTTTGTGTTGTTTTGTTTTATTATATTGACTTACTTCATTCAACCCTGAGGGCGCCGCTACTGTCATCTCTATTCTGTTAAGGTGGAAACTGAAGGACAGAAAAGTTGAAGACACTGTGGGGGCAGAGCTCTTAGGACGGACTGTATTTGGCAAAGCATTTCCTCTCGACTTGAACGATGATAGGAAATGCCAGGACTTCCAGAATCCCACTTTCTCTTTCATAGTCTCCTTTCTTTTCCTCTTAGAGTAGGAAAGTGTGTTTTAGGCACATTTATCTACCCTCCTGGAGCTTAGGTTCTAGTCTAGGGTACAGATAATGAACAAGACGAATAAGTAAAGTATATAGTATTGTTAGCAGTAGATGCTTAGGGGAACAGGACCATCAAGGATTGGGTATAAGGATTTGGGGAAATCTGAGCTTTGAGAATGCTGCTCATTTGGAAATCTGAGGTCCATTCCTGTGCTTTTTTTTCTGTTGGCCGGGCACTGCCCTCTTGAGACCATTGTTTGGCGAAGGAAACTGAACTTGCATATGAGTTCTAGAGTCACTCTGCTGGAGATGGGAGGAGATTTGGAGGGACGCCATGTAGTCCAAGTGCTCCCAGACTGGACCTGAGAACCGCCTGAAGAGTTCTGGCCGCATCCCAGAGCTGCTGATTCAGAATCTGCAGGCGGGATTTGAGTGTGTAGCTGAGGAGGTTAACCTACAGCCTGGTCAGTGCCCCGCTCTCCCCCATTGGCCAGAGAGCTCGGACGGAAGCCCAGCCGTCCTCTCAGTCTCCAGTGTACTCCTCTTATCACGTGGTACTGCTGCCTTACTCTTGAGATTAAAAAGCTGTAAAGAAGTGGGTGTTTAAATTTATCAAATGGCACTTCATTCTTGTTTAATAATGGTCTTGGGGCTTTACTGATTATATATTATCTCCCTGTGTTTTAAGTAGTACCTGAAGAATTCTTTCTCAAGAAGGTGTGTGTCTTTCTTAGAGGCTTTTGTAATTCACTGAAAATTGGGAGAACTTGGTTTGCTAAGCTTGGTTTTTCCAAAAAGTAATCATCATTTTGGAAGACCACTTTCTCTGTGAGAGGTGGCTAATGAAAGTACTTGGGATGAGAAGAACTTTATTTTTTGTTGAAGAATTTGTTACTTTGATGCTCTAGCTGCCTTATTTGAAAAACTCTTTAGGAACCAATGAAATAAATCAGCCACCTGGTTGTGGTTTTTCTGTCATGCCTCTTGGCTGGACAGCTGTGAGGTGGTTACTACAGTTGGCTCTCATAATCTGAAGATTCAGTGACTTTTCCCTCTTTGGTCTCCTTTTTCTACCTTAGGGAGTTTTGTTTGTTTTTTTTTTTCAAAGATTTATTTATTTATTTTGGTGGGGGTGGGATGGGGAGGGAGGGGAGCAGGCTGGTCACTTCTATTGGTCTTTCATTTGTACATTTTCATCCATCTTTGTTCTTTGACCCGTGTGGGCCTCCCATCACGGGGGCCTCTGTTGTCGCAGAGCACCGGCTCTGGGCGCATGTGCTCCAGAGCTCCGGCTCAGTAATTGGACACATCGATCTAGCTGGCTCCGCGGCACGTGGAATCTTCCCAGGCCAGGGATCGAAGTGGCACCCCTTGCACTGCACGGTGGTGTCTTTACCCACTGGGCCACCAGGGAAGCCCCTTAGTGAGTTTTTTATTCTTTCTTTCTGATCTTCTGGTCTGGAAGGGTGGAGTACAGTAGCCTAAATACCTCTGAGGCTAGGAGAGAGCCAGCCCTCTTGTCTGGTTCTCTGTCAGTTTAGAGACTGTGGGTTGGAAGGTCCTGTCTGTTGTCTGGGTGCAACCCCTCCTACGGGTTCCATGAGGTTGATGCTTACTTAGGTGATGTCTTTGAAATGAACTCTTACTCATTTCAAAAGGGAATGTGCCCTGAGCTTCACGAATCACTTCCATAGGACTTCCCTGGAAGCTCAGTGTGTAGAGTTCGCCTGCCAATGCAGGAGACACGGGTTCGATTCCTGATCCAGAAAGATCCCACATGCTGCAGAGCAATTAAGCCCGTGAGCTGCAACTCTTGAGCCCATGTGCTGCAACTACTGAAACCCATGAGCCCTAGAGCCTGAGTTCTACAAGAAAAGTCACCGCAACAAGAAGCCTGCTCACCTCCACTAGAGAGTAGTTCCCACTCCCTGCAACCAGAGAAGAGCCTGGGGCAGCAGTGAAAACCCAAAATAGCCAAAAATAAATAAATAAAATAAAAAATTTTTAAAAAAGGATAACTTCCTTAAACAGAGTGGGGCGATAGAATTTTTCATTGGCTTTGAATTTTTTTTTTTTTTTTAAGCAACTGAAATTCTTTTATTTTGCCTCTTAAGTTATCATTTGTTTTTCATCCATCTTTATTCTTTGGCATGTGTGGCCCTCCCATCATGTGTGGCCTGTCTCGTTGCAGAGCACTGGCTCGCAGTTGGACGCATTGGTCCAGCCGCTCCGCGGCATGCAGGATCTTTCCGCGCCAGGGATCAAACCTGTGCACCTTGCCCTGCAAGGCAGACTCTTTACCCACTGGACCACTAGGGAAGCCCTGAGTTTTTTATTTATTTATTTTTTTGGCCACTTCTATTGGTCTTTCATTTCCATCTTTGTTCTTTTTGGCCTGTGTGGGCCTCCCATCACAGTGGCCTCTCTCGCTGCAGAGCACTGGCTATGGGCTCATGCACTCCAGAGCTCCGGCTTGGTAGTTGGACACATCGGTCCAGCCCTTCCGCGGCATGCGAGATCTTCCCAGGCCAGGGATCGAACCAGCACGCCTTACACTGCAAGACAGTGTCCTTACCCACTGGACTACCAGGGAAGCCCGAGCCCTGAATTTTTTATTTATATTCTGCATGAACACTTATGAACTTTGAAAGAATTTTTTTTTTAATTGTCTTTGGACTAGTAGTTGTAAACTAGTGGTTGGTAATTCCTCTCTCACTGTAGGCATATGACCAGTTTGTTGAGAACTTGAATGAATTAGAACCAAAAGGATTTTCAGTTTTGTGAAGTAGAATAATGCAGTGCATTTCTTGGGTTATGAATGATGAGACACATAGGCTGAGTGGGTTGGTTTCCTGAGTCAAGTGTTGGTAGATACAATGAGAGATTTTTATTTCCTTATTAATTTAGGTTCGGGAAATCATCAAGTGATGTATCTGGTGAGATCAAATAGGAAGAAAAGAATCCCTTACTGTCCTGGGTCACATCAGTGGAGGAATGACTGAGTGAAAGTTGCTCAGTTGTGTCCAACTCTTTGTGACCCATGGACAAGCCATGGAGTTCTCCAGGCAAGAATACTGGAGTGGGGGAATTCCCTGGTGGTCCAGTGGCTAAGACTCTGTGCTCCTAATGCAGGGGGCCCAGGTTTGATGCCTGGTCAGGGAACTAGAGCCCACATGCTACAACTGAGACCCAGTGCAGCCAAATAAATAAATACAAAAAAAGAATACTGGATCTCCTCCTCCAGGGGATCTTCCCAACCCAGGGATAGAACCCAGGGTTCGAACCCAGGGTTCCCGCAATGCAGGCGGATTCTTTACCACCTGAGCCACCAAGGAAGTCCAGGGGAAATGACTGCTTAACTGCAAAACGGAACAAAGGGAAGGAATCTTCTTTTTTCTTTTTGGTTTTAACAGTTTTATTAAATGGGAGGTACAGGCTAGTAGAGTGGAAGGAATCTACTTACTTTAGGAGGCAAGGTCTGGGACAGAACTAAATAAGCAGGTTTCTGGGCAATTTCTCCTTGATTGGGGTTGAGCTCCTGGACCAGTCTTCAAAGCCTTGAAGTGTGCTGGAGGAGTGAGAAAAGACACGATGAGGATTCAGGTGTCTGTGTGGCTGGGGAGGGGGCACAATGAGAATGGTGTCTGTTGGTCAGCTCATGTGTATCGGGGTGCAGAGGGGTGGTTCTTTTTATGAAGGTCGGGTCTGTCCTTCCTCAGATCTGAGTGGGGCCACGTGGAACGTGCAGGAGGTTGAGAGAGCGCATTGGTTAGGAAAGACCTTAACTTTTGTATTTGTCCCTGCCTGGAATGCTCCTCAGCAGGGGAGGGTCCCATACAGGAACTGGATCAACAGCTGCCGCCTGTCCCTGTAATCACAGGAAGCCGAGGCCGGGTGCCTTTGTATGGGAGCTCCGCAGCCAGACAATAGTTTGTGCTGGCGGGGCCATGTGGCGAGTCACGTGACCCGGGGCTGTTTTCTGCCGGGGTCCTTACCCATCTGTTCTCTCGGCTCTTTCTGGGTTATCAGGCGCCAGTCCAAGTCCTCCCAGGCAGCCAGCTTCATGGCCAGAGATTACGAGCACTAACCTTCCTGGCAGGGGCGGTATGGCTTCGCGTTTATGCAGATTAGCCATGTGTTTCTCACTTCAAGGCGTTCCACAGGAAAAGCCTTTTCCTGTGTTTGGCTCTCAGTGGGCGGTTCCCCGCGTACTGTACTGGGACTCGGCGAGCAGCAGGCGTGCGCGCGCGGGATCACAGTACACTGGCCCCCTCCCATTCCACCTCCAGTGCTACGTCACCACAACACAACCGCTCGCGCGCTCCTACTGTTGGTGTCATTCATTCGGTGCCAAGATTGCTTTAAAAAATTCCCTTGGCCCCAGTTCAAACAGGAGTACAGCTGGGATGTGTTAGATTTTAGGCAGTCTGCCCTCAATTTGAGATGAGTTATAAATAGCAGTGCCGACTTCCTTAACTACCGCTCTCTGAGGTAAAATGCAGGTTAATTACTGTGGGAATCAATTAGGGGGTTCTTTCGGTTAAAGAGCCAGGGATGCTTTTTTATTGTTATTATTAAAAGTCATACAACAAATCTGGCCAGGAATAAATTGAAAGCACAAGGAATAAGAAATAGTATTCTAGGTTCCTGCTGGCCCCCGCTAGCTGGCATTGAAGGTGACGGGACCCGTGGCAGTCAAGACTCCTGCTCGCTGTGGACACGTATTGGCAACCCCAGCCCGTGCCTCTCTAGTCATGTCCTTGCTGATCCTCCGGCAGCAGATCTAGCTCCTTTGGTTTGCTGCCTGGTTGCTTCCTTTCTGCATCTTTGGGATGGAATTGAAGCTTGGAGCTTTCCTCAGTGGAACTTCTATGTCAAGAAAATTAAGACGTTCCTCTTTGCTGCTGCCCCCGCAATGTGGTGTGGTGCATTTTGGTGAACAGAGTTTTTCTCTTGAAAGCTGGGATTCTTGGTTCTGCCTTCTCTGCTCCCTTCTCAGTTAGTCGTGATCAGAAGTTGGAGATTTGAAGTCCAGTGTGTTACGTCTCAGCAACCTCTTAGGTCCTTTTGGCTTTCCTTGGTGCAGTAAGGAGTTGTAATGGCTTCCATTAGCCCTCTGATCTGGTGGGGCTTTTAATTCCATTTGCTTAGAGCAGGGGGACTGTATGCAAGTGGTTAGTCTAAGCTGCTTGTTCTGAATATATTCAAAGGGACCAGCCTGCTAGGCATCCTTGCCTTTGATGCCCCTAAACGGCATCTTTTGATGCATTTCATTTGGCAGGCAGTTTGTAACACGTCCAGTGATCTGGAAGGAGATAAGTGTTGAATGGAGATGGGGGTTTTCTTACGGCGCTTTTCCTCTGTTTTATTTTTATTTTTTATGAATGCTGGAGAGTATGTAGCAGGGGGCCCGACTTCCCTGATCAAGGGGGCAGCATTTTCTTCTCAATTATGTGTCTTTGTGGCAGAGCCTCTGCTTTTGAAGTGTAATCACAGTAATCTACTCCTGTGGTTTCCCATTGAAAGGATTTCCTCTCCGTCTTTCCCAGAGTGGAATTTCTGGCGCTTTGGTGTTTCCCATCCGCTGCCTCTTCCTTGGTGCCTGCAGACTGCTGATACTGGTTTTTCTGTCTTGCATGTAGTGGGGATTTTTCTGATCTGAAATTGCTGCTTTCCAATAAAACTGATTAGTACAGATTTAAGGACCCCTTCTCTGGTATGAAAGATGAGAAGATGACATTTCATCTATAACTGTAAATCACAAATCTTTCACAATGGGTTTAAAAGTCAGAAGTGTGAGCTCAGCTGCTGCGTCCTCCTTCTAGTACAAGCACATGTTTAACTTTCTCATGAGCCCAGAGTAATCTGATTGAACTGTAAATCTAGCTGATCCTTTTGGTTTGCTGCCTGGTTGCTTCCTTTCTGCATCTTTGGGATGGAATTGAAGCTTGGAGCTTTCCTCAGTGGAACTTCTATGTCAAGAAAATTAAGACGTTCCTCTTTGCTGCTGCCCCCGCAATGTGGTGTGGTGCATTTTGGTGAACAGAGTTTTTCTCTTGAAAGCTGGGATTCTTGGTTCTGCCTTCTCTGCTCCCTTCTCAGTTAGTCGTGATCAGAAGTTGGAGATTTGAAGTCCAGTGTGTTACGTCTCAGCAACCTCTTAGGTCCTTTTGGCTTTCCTTGGTGCAGTAAGGAGTTGTAATGGCTTCCATTAGCCCTCTGATCTGGTGGGGCTTTTAATTCCATTTGCTTAGAGCAGGGGGACTGTATGCAAGTGGTTAGTCTAAGCTGCTTGTTCTGAATATATTCAAAGGGACCAGCCTGCTAGGCATCCTTGCCTTTGATGCCCCTAAACGGCATCTTTTGATGCATTTCATTTGGCAGGCAGTTTGTAACACGTCCAGTGATCTGGAAGGAGATAAGTGTTGAATGGAGATGGGGGTTTTCTTACGGCGCTTTTCCTCTGTTTTATTTTTATTTTTTATGAATGCTGGAGAGTATGTAGCAGGGGGCCCGACTTCCCTGATCAAGGGGGCAGCATTTTCTTCTCAATTATGTGTCTTTGTGGCAGAGCCTCTGCTTTTGAAGTGTAATCACAGTAATCTACTCCTGTGGTTTCCCATTGAAAGGATTTCCTCTCCGTCTTTCCCAGAGTGGAATTTCTGGCGCTTTGGTGTTTCCCATCCGCTGCCTCTTCCTTGGTGCCTGCAGACTGCTGATACTGGTTTTTCTGTCTTGCATGTAGTGGGGATTTTTCTGATCTGAAATTGCTGCTTTCCAATAAAACTGATTAGTACAGATTTAAGGACCCCTTCTCTGGTATGAAAGATGAGAAGATGACATTTCATCTATAACTGTAAATCACAAATCTTTCACAATGGGTTTAAAAGTCAGAAGTGTGAGCTCAGCTGCTGCGTCCCTCCCCTTCTAGTACAAGCACATGTTTAACTTTCTCATGAGCCCAGAGTAATCTGATTGAACTGAATACATTTTAGTTTGCTAAGCTGCATTTTCCATTGATTATAACCCTTTTATGAAGTGCAGGGGGTCAGAAGTTTCATGTCTGAAAAGGGGAAATGTCTTAATTTCATTTTTTAGAGTAAGAATTTCTTTAACATGCATTTATTTTTTAGTCTGCAAGGCATTTCTTTTTTTTTTTTTTTTAACTTTTATTTATTTATTTTTGGCTGTGCTGGGTCTTTGTTGTTGTGTGGGTTTAACTACTCTGTGGTATGTGGGATCTTCCCGAATCAGGGATCGAACCTGGGTCTCCCACATTGGCAGATGGGTTCTTATCCACTGAGCCACAAGGGAAGCCCTGCAAGGCATTTCTCATTGATGGAAGACCTCTTGAACCCTTCATTAACTAGCCCCTTCAGAAGGTCGCTCTCCTCCGTTGGCAGTGCTATCGCTCTGACGTGAGAGAGGAAAGGGGACTTGCCCTTAGACTTTTCCTTTTTTAAGCCGTGTGTTTGTGGATGCCTGTGTGCCTGTGTAATTCGATGCCCTCTCTGGTTAGAGGCTAGCACATACGATTTTCCTCAGAAATGTGCTCATTCTTCCCTGGACTGCTCGTTCAGTCCATCCCGTTTTTTTCTGCTCTCAGAGTCATAATCTGGTTTAGAGTTTGGCAGTGCCTCTGGCCCTCTGACTTGATGGTTTCATCTAGGCTTTCCACCCGTGGTGTCTGCTACCCACTTCTTGAAGTAGAGCAGTCTGGCACATTGAAGTTATGGAACCCTAGTTCTGAACATGGGGTTTGGAGGACTTTGAAGATAACCTAGTCTCTGACTTCTGAGAACATAGCCTTGGGAGGTGCAGTTAGTTAGCTGGACCACTAAGCGTTCAACCTATGATTCTGACTGACTGTACAGTGGGACGTTTAGAAATGTGCAAGAGCAGAATGTGCTAAAGCATTGGGAAGTGGCTTCACGTTGAAGGGTTTGGCTTCTGCTGGTGGAAGCCGTTGTGGGCAGGAGGATGGGGCAGGGCAGCACTGCGTGGAGCTGGACAGTGCGAAGTTTGGCATGAGGCTGAAAAATGTGACAAGCCAGAGCACACTGTGGTGGACTTTAGAGCCAAGCAGAAGCTCTATCTATCGTTATTGATAATAACTGCTTCATTGAGTGCGTAAGTACCAGGCACTGTGTGAAGTATGTTATGTGCATTTTAGATAAAGAACTGATATGTTCAGGGTCAGACAGTGATGGAGTTAGGATTTTTTTTTTTTTAAAGATTTATTTATTTATTTATTTTGGGCGGGGGTCGGGTTGGGGAGGGAGGGGAGCGGGCGGGCCACTTCTATTGGTCTTTCGTTTCTTTGTGTTCATCCGTCTTTGTTCTTTGGCTCCTGTGGGGCTCCCATCGCGGTGGCGTCTGTCGTTGCAGAGCACCGGCTCTGGGCGCATGCGCTCCAGAGCTCCGTCTCGGTAATTGGACACACCAGTCCAGCCGCTCCGCGGCACGTGGGATCTTCCCAGGCCAGGGCTCGAACTGGCGCCCCTTGCACTGCATGGCGGTGTCCTTATCCACTGGACCACCAGGGGAAGCCCTGGAGTTAGGATTTGAATCCAAGTCTATCCATTTACCATGTTCTTTGCTCTTTCCATTTGATACTGTACACGATGGAGTAGGTAGGAAGTTTGGAGCTATTGTTGAGCAGGGAGAGGTGAAAATGGTTTGTCAGTGTTCTAGAACTCTGCAGTCCAGTACGATAGCCACCAGCAACATGTGGCTATTTAAATTTAATTAAAAGTAAATAAAAATCACTTCCTCAGTCACAGTAGGTGTATTTCGAGTACTTAATAGTTCTATAACACAGAACATTTTATTGGGCCGTGTTTCTCTAGATCACTGGTTTTCAGCTGGCAGTATACAGTAGAACTGGGCAGTTCCTGGCAATCCGGTGATTAAGACTTGTTGCTTTCACTGCTGTGGCGAGGTTCAGTCGCTGGTTGAGGAACATTACAAGTGGGACGTTTAGAAATGTGCAAGAGCAGAATGTGCTAAAGCATTGGGAAGTGGCTTCACGTTGAAGGGTTTGGCTTCTGCTGGTGGAAGCCGTTGTGGGCAGGAGGATGGGGCAGGGCAGCACTGCGTGGAGCTGGACAGTGCGAAGTTTGGCATGAGGCTGAAAAATGTGACAAGCCAGAGCACACTGTGGTGGACTTTAGAGCCAAGCAGAAGCTCTATCTATCGTTATTGATAATAACTGCTTCATTGAGTGCGTAAGTACCAGGCACTGTGTGAAGTATGTTATGTGCATTTTAGATAAAGAACTGATATGTTCAGGGTCAGACAGTGATGGAGTTAGGATTTTTTTTTTTTTAAAGATTTATTTATTTATTTATTTTGGGCGGGGGTCGGGTTGGGGAGGGAGGGGAGCGGGCGGGCCACTTCTATTGGTCTTTCGTTTCTTTGTGTTCATCCGTCTTTGTTCTTTGGCTCCTGTGGGGCTCCCATCGCGGTGGCGTCTGTCGTTGCAGAGCACCGGCTCTGGGCGCATGCGCTCCAGAGCTCCGTCTCGGTAATTGGACACACCAGTCCAGCCGCTCCGCGGCACGTGGGATCTTCCCAGGCCAGGGCTCGAACTGGCGCCCCTTGCACTGCATGGCGGTGTCCTTATCCACTGGACCACCAGGGGAAGCCCTGGAGTTAGGATTTGAATCCAAGTCTATCCATTTACCATGTTCTTTGCTCTTTCCATTTGATACTGTACACGATGGAGTAGGTAGGAAGTTTGGAGCTATTGTTGAGCAGGGAGAGGTGAAAATGGTTTGTCAGTGTTCTAGAACTCTGCAGTCCAGTACGATAGCCACCAGCAACATGTGGCTATTTAAATTTAATTAAAAGTAAATAAAAATCACTTCCTCAGTCACAGTAGGTGTATTTCGAGTACTTAATAGTTCTATAACACAGAACATTTTATTGGGCCGTGTTTCTCTAGATCACTGGTTTTCAGCTGGCAGTATACAGTAGAACTGGGCAGTTCCTGGCAATCCGGTGATTAAGACTTGTTGCTTTCACTGCTGTGGCGTAGGTTCAGTCGCTGGTTGAGGAACTAAGAACTAAGGTCACGGAACCCATGCATCTCAGTGTGCACATACACACACACACAGCACAAACTAGAGTCATCCAAGGATCTTAGGGAGCTTGAATGGAGGGAGGCCAAGCCTTTCTAAACCCTCTAAATTGGGATCACTAGGGAGAGGGCCAGGCATTGTGAAGCTTCACAGAAAATTCCTATCTGTAGTCCTGGTTAAGAGCTACTGCTCTAGAAGTTCCATAGTAACCATGGTAATGACTGCCCTGTGTCTGTTGGGGAGACTTAAACTGACAGATACTCAGAGTGGGCTGGTCTCTGTTTAGCAGATGTAGTCTCTTCACCTAGGGGCCACATGGACAGCAGCTGCAGTCTAGTTTAAGATGAGGCTTTCTTTGTCGTTTGCAGCATGATGTGGCTGCGTAAGCCCCAGAGCTCTTTATAAAGAGAGAACAGTGATAGTTTGGCTCCAATGCCAGGTGTATCTGGGGAGGACCACTTGATACTTACTACTCACTAGTGCAGCTGTTGAATTTGAACTTCCCAAAAGAATCCATGTAGCTTCAAAATTATGATTGGGAATGTTACTGGAGCTTCTGATACAGAGGCAGGACTGGCCAAAATTGTTTAGTTACGATTGTTGTAAAGAGCACTTTAATAATACTGATAGGTAATAGTGATTTGGAACATGGTTTTACTGTGGTTCTTGTAGTTTAGACACTTGGGTGGGTGTTCTCATGATCAGTGCTGACTTTGAAGCTGAGATTTGAGCTCTAGCCTAAGAGAGGACTTGCTTCTCCTTTTTTCTGTTGATATTTAGAAGAACAGGCTCTGGCTTTTTAATCTCATCCATTTTCCTCATGACAGCTCAACTTCCTCTATTACAAAAGACTTAGGTAGTATGCCACCTAAAAAAAAGTTATGTACAGAGAACCAATTATTTGAGTGCCCCCTCCTGTTATTTTGGAGGTTTTTTTTTTTTAAAGGCTAGAATAATTTGTCAATTATAGAATAATAGAACCAGAAGGGACCTGTGGTGTGATCTTGATCAGTGGTTTTTAAAGTGTGGTGGTCCCAGAACCAGCATCATCAGCATCACTAGGGAACTATTATAATTCAATATCCTAGCCCCAGCCCTGAGCCTCCAGAGTCAGACTCTGGGGGTGGTTCCAGCAGTGTGCATTTTGATAAGCCCTCCAGGTGATCTCTGATGGAATCCCTCTGATGGCTTCTAAAGTTGGAGAACTGCTGAATTCCTTAAAGTTATTAATAATATTCAGGCCCATAGTATTAATATCCGCTCCACATCCTCGAGTTAAGATTCAGTTTCAAGTTTTATGTTAGGTTCAGGCCTTCTCTGCAACCTGAGTGTATCTATTAAGTGCTTGAATACACCTCCTCTTGCCCTTCTTGCCGCTAGTAGACAGAGGTAGGTATCACTGGGATGGGAATGTGTGCTGGGGCTCAGTCCTATGCAGATCCAGCAAGTTGTATCAAAAAATGAAGGAGTTGATTGATCATGTTACACCCTAAAGAGCTGAAAAGTTGTGTTTGTAGCCAAATATCTATGAATTGAACTTTCATTTGTTGGACCTGTGTATCTTGCTCTAAAGAGATGTAAGTTCTACCCACCTTGCACCTCAAACTCTTGAATATTAAAGGAGGGGAGTTTTTCAGTTAAGTTGTACAAGGCTCTTGAGTAAATTCATGGTGACAATTCCTCAACAACTGTAACTTAGTTACGTTGTTGTAAAGAGCACTTTAATAATACGGGTAATAGTGATTTGGAACATGGTTTTACTGTGGTTCTTGTAGTTTAGACACTTGGGTGGGTGTCCCAGTGCTGACTTTGAAGCTGAGATTTGAGCTCTAGCCTAAGAGAGGACTTGCTTCTCCTTTTTTCTGTTGATATTTAGAAGAACAGGCTCTGGCTTTTTAATCTCATCCATTTTCCTCATGACAGCTCAACTTCCTCTATTACAAAAGACTTAGGTAGTATGCCACCTAAAAAAAAGTTATGTACAGAGAACCAATTATTTGAGTGCCCCCTCCTGTTATTTTGGAGGTTTTTTTTTTTTAAAGGCTAGAATAATTTGTCAATTATAGAATAATAGAACCAGAAGGGACCTGTGGTGTGATCTTGATCAGTGGTTTTTAAAGTGTGGTGGTCCCAGAACCAGCATCATCAGCATCACTAGGGAACTATTATAATTCAATATCCTAGCCCCAGCCCTGAGCCTCCAGAGTCAGACTCTGGGGGTGGTTCCAGCAGTGTGCATTTTGATAAGCCCTCCAGGTGATCTCTGATGGAATCCCTCTGATGGCTTCTAAAGTTGGAGAACTGCTGAATTCCTTAAAGTTATTAATAATATTCAGGCCCATAGTATTAATATCCGCTCCACATCCTCGAGTTAAGATTCAGTTTCAAGTTTTATGTTAGGTTCAGGCCTTCTCTGCAACCTGAGTGTATCTATTAAGTGCTTGAATACACCTCCTCTTGCCCTTCTTGCCGCTAGTAGACAGAGGTAGGTATCACTGGGATGGGAATGTGTGCTGGGGCTCAGTCCTATGCAGATCCAGCAAGTTGTATCAAAAAATGAAGGAGTTGATTGATCATGTTACACCCTAAAGAGCTGAAAAGTTGTGTTTGTAGCCAAATATCTATGAATTGAACTTTCATTTGTTGGACCTGTGTATCTTGCTCTAAAGAGATGTAAGTTCTACCCACCTTGCACCTCAAACTCTTGAATATTAAAGGAGGGGAGTTTTTCAGTTAAGTTGTACAAGGCTCTTGAGTAAATTCATGGTGACAATTCCCTCAACAACTGTAACTTAGTTACGTTACCCATTTGGAAGAAGGCATAAATTAAAGTGTTTATGCCATAGCACAAATGGGCTACTGATATGCAAGGAAATAAGGTTACACTATTTAAAAGAATAAAAGTATCTGGATGCTTTTGTATATAAATTCCCAACCACAGTGTTGAAGCATCATGTGTTGTTTTTTTTTCACAATCACAAGTTTATACTTTGATTTTTTTGATTTTAGAGTTTTGTTGTTTACAGATGTGTATAATCCCAGATTAGTCATGTGTGTATCCCATTCCCCCTCGTCCCACCCCTCCAGGCTGTCACATAGCCCCCGTGTATGATCCCTTAGTCCCACAGCGCATTGACAACAGTTGTCTCTTTTACATGAGATAGTATAGGGTTCTGCGTTGCTCTTTCCATATCTCTCACCCACTTTTCCCTCTCCCCAATGTCCATTAGTCTGTTCTCTATGACTGTTTTTCCATCAGTGCTCTGCGTGTGTATTTACCAGTATGAACTTACTAGATTCCATATATATGTGTTGGTATACTATGTCTGTCCTCCTCTTTTGGACTTACTTCACTGTGTATAATGGGTTCTAAATTCATCCATCTCATTAAGACTGAATCTTCTGCATTTCTTTTAGCGGCTGAGAAATATTCCATTGTGTATATGAACCAGAGCTTCTTTTTTTTTGAAAGTTTTTTTTTTTTATTTTTTTGGGGGGGGGAGGGTGGGGGAGGGGGGGGGTAGGCGGGCCACTTCTATTGGTCTCTCACTTCCTCCACCTTCATCCGTCTTTGTTCTTTGGCTCCTGTGGGCCTCCCATCGCGGTGGCGTCAGTTGTTGCAGAGCGCCGGCTCTGGGCACATGCGCTCCAGAGCTCCGGCTCGGTAATTGGACACATAGGTCCAGCGCCCGCTGCACGTGGGGTAGCCAAATATCTATGAATTGAACTTTCATTTGTTGGACCTGTGTATCTTGCTCTAAAGAGATGTAAGTTCTACCCACCTTGCACCTCAAACTCTTGAATATTAAAGGAGGGGAGTTTTTCAGTTAAGTTGTACAAGGCTCTTGAGTAAATTCATGGTGACAATTCCTCAACAACTGTAACTTAGTTACGTTACCCATTTGGAAGAAGGCATAAATTAAAGTGTTTATGCCATAGCACAAATGGGCTACTGATATGCAAGGAAATAAGGTTACACTATTTAAAAGAATAAAAGTATCTGGATGCTTTTGTATATAAATTCCCAACCACAGTGTTGAAGCATCATGTGTTGTTTTTTTTTCACAATCACAAGTTTATACTTTGATTTTTTTGATTTTAGAGTTTTGTTGTTTACAGATGTGTATAATCCCAGATTAGTCATGTGTGTATCCCATTCCCCCTCGTCCCACCCCTCCAGGCTGTCACATAGCCCCCGTGTATGATCCCTTAGTCCCACAGCGCATTGACAACAGTTGTCTCTTTTACATGAGATAGTATAGGGTTCTGCGTTGCTCTTTCCATATCTCTCACCCACTTTTCCCTCTCCCCAATGTCCATTAGTCTGTTCTCTATGACTGTTTTTCCATCAGTGCTCTGCGTGTGTATTTACCAGTATGAACTTACTAGATTCCATATATATGTGTTGGTATACTATGTCTGTCCTCCTCTTTTGGACTTACTTCACTGTGTATAATGGGTTCTAAATTCATCCATCTCATTAAGACTGAATCTTCTGCATTTCTTTTAGCGGCTGAGAAATATTCCATTGTGTATATGAACCAGAGCTTCTTTTTTTTTTTTTTGAAAGATTTATTTATTTACTTATTTTGAGGGGGGAAGGTTGGGGAGGGAGGGGGTAGGCGGGCCACTTCTATTGGTCTCTCACTTCCTCCACCTTCATCCGTCTTTGTTCTTTGGCTCCTGTGGGCCTCCCATCGCGGTGGCGTCAGTTGTTGCAGAGCGCCGGCTCTGGGCACATGCGCTCCAGAGCTCCGGCTCAGTGACTGGACACATAGGTCCAGCCGCTCCGCGGCACGTGGGGTCTTCCCAGGCCAGGGATCGAACCAGCGCCCCCTGCACTGCAAGGCGGTGTCCTTATCCACTGGACCACCAGGGGAAGCCCGAACCAGAGCTTCTTTATCCATGCATTTGTTGATGGACATCAAGGTTGATGGACATCCATGATCTAGCTATTGTATACAGTGCTGCAGTGAACATTGGGGTACAGGTGTCTCTTTCATTTTTGATTTCATCAGGGTATAAGCCTAAGAGTGGGATTACTGGGTCAAATGATGCTTCTGTGAGGTTTTTGAAGCATCAGTTTCGATGTTATGGACCAAGGTCATGGCAGAGTATAACAGCACCATCCCCTCCTGACGGAAGGACCTCTGCTCTTGTTTTCTACATCATAGAGTTCATGTATTCGTGGCTCCACACCTGGCCTGTTCCTTGGATCTCAAGTAGTACTGTGCTTGTAAAGTAGAATATAGCTCATAAGACACTTTCACAAACTGGTGGTGTTTCTGTTTTACATATGACAAAATCAAGTTTCTGAGGGAAGTTAGACGACTTGACCAAGGGTTACTAGGTCTGTACCATTACTTTTCCTTAGTAACTGTTTTCCACTGTGGCATATAGACTTACATGCGTAGGTTTATGTGGTTTGTGTTTATGTTGGCCAGAGGTCATCAAAGCTTCAGGTTAATGAAATGCTCTTTATTTTGTAGCCATCCAGTCCAATGGATCAGATGGGCAAGATGAGACCTCAACCCTATGGCGGGACTAATCCATACTCGCAACAGCAGGGACCTCCACCAGGACCGCAGCAAGGACATGGGTACCCAGGGCAGCCATATGGGTCCCAGACCAGCGGTACCCAATGACCATGCAGGGCCGAGCGCAGAGTACCATGGGCGGCCTCTCTTATGCACAGCAGGTAGATGGTGACTCCAATTACCTTAATGCTTGTTGCTGTCCAAGGCGGCTTCTTGGTCTCTCACTTCCTCCACCTTCATCCGCTTTGTTCTTGGCCCTGTGGGCCTCCCATCGCGGTGGCGCAGTTGTTGCAGAGCGCCGGCTCTGGGCACATGCGCTCCAGAGCTCCGGCTCAGTGACTGGACACATAGGTCCAGCCGCTCCGCGGCACGTGGGGTCTTCCCAGGCCAGGGATCGAACCAGCGCCCCCTGCACTGCAAGGCGGTGTCCTTATCCACTGGACCACCAGGGGAAGCCCGAACCAGAGCTTCTTTATCCATGCATTTGTTGATGGACATCAAGGTTGATGGACATCCATGATCTAGCTATTGTATACAGTGCTGCAGTGAACATTGGGGTACAGGTGTCTCTTTCATTTTTGATTTCATCAGGGTATAAGCCTAAGAGTGGGATTACTGGGTCAAATGATGCTTCTGTGAGGTTTTTGAAGCATCAGTTTCGATGTTATGGACCAAGGTCATGGCAGAGTATAACAGCACCATCCCCTCCTGACGGAAGGACCTCTGCTCTTGTTTTCTACATCATAGAGTTCATGTATTCGTGGCTCCACACCTGGCCTGTTCCTTGGATCTCAAGTAGTACTGTGCTTGTAAAGTAGAATATAGCTCATAAGACACTTTCACAAACTGGTGGTGTTTCTGTTTTACATATGACAAAATCAAGTTTCTGAGGGAAGTTAGACGACTTGACCAAGGGTTACTAGGTCTGTACCATTACTTTTCCTTAGTAACTGTTTTCCACTGTGGCATATAGACTTACATGCGTAGGTTTATGTGGTTTGTGTTTATGTTGGCCAGAGGTCATCAAAGCTTCAGGTTAATGAAATGCTCTTTATTTTGTAGCCATCCAGTCCAATGGATCAGATGGGCAAGATGAGACCTCAACCCTATGGCGGGACTAATCCATACTCGCAACAGCAGGGACCTCCACCAGGACCGCAGCAAGGACATGGGTACCCAGGGCAGCCATATGGGTCCCAGACCCCGCAGCGGTACCCAATGACCATGCAGGGCCGAGCGCAGAGTACCATGGGCGGCCTCTCTTATGCACAGCAGGTAGATGGTGACTCCAATTACCTTAATGCTTGTTGCTGTCCAAGATCTGATCTTGAGCTGTAGAATCTGAATGTGTCTTTGGCTTCCAAACCTCTTGAAAGGAGCATAGGCCAGCTGTCTCAGTTTCAGTGCGCTACATACAAGGCCAAGGTTGTGGTCACCATCACATACATACTCGAAAGAAAACTGCTCCCTGGCTATACATAGCTGTCGTCTTTGACCTGACTGACCTGCTTGTATCTACTGAGTGGTGATCTCTGAAGGAATTGGGAAGAAAGAAAACGGCGGTGGCCAAGTACCAATCTACTGCTATCAAGAAAAATCACTCATACCATGTGCCCTGGGGAGAGAAGAGGGCTTTCGTGTTTCTCAAGGCCTTCAACGTACAGCTGTCTGGTTTGCAGTGAATATGTAGAAGGGACTGGGAGTAGCAGGAAAAGGGAAGATTGAACAGAAAAGGTGCTAACAGTGCTATTACAAATGTTAAGATTTTACTCATCTCCTTTTGTCTGACCATCCGCACCATCGTCTTTTCTTTTCTTCTCTCTCTTTTTTTAACTTTTATTTTACTTTACCATCATCTTTTTATTGCCCTTTTTTTGTTTTGATTTGAGAACATTTTCTATCATTTATATGTGAGTGATACCATATTGAAAATGGTGTAAGGTGTAGAATATTAAACCTAATTTTAAGACTGTAAAGCAACGTATGCCCTTAAATATAATCACTTTTTGTTCCAATGAGGAAATGGAGGAGAGTTGGGGTGAATATTACTGGTCTTTTTTTCTTTTTTTCCCACTTGGTCAAATGTATCCCTCGTGCCTAGAATAATGCCTGGTACAAGTAAGCAAGTAGGTTCTGAGATACTTTTGAACGAAGACTAAGTGAAAAAGAGGACCAGAGTAGCATAGTCATTGGCATTCTGTCTAGACTGCTAAACCTAGGTTTTCAGTTGACTGAGCCAGGCTGCTGTTGACTCTTCATTGTGGCTAGGATACAGATTCCTAGCGCCTGTAAAAACAGTCTAAGCCATGATAAAAAAGAGTAGTCTCATTGGTGAAAACAGCTGACATGGGTACCCAGGGCAGCCATATGGGTCCCAGACCCGCAGCGGTACCCAATGACCATGCAGGGCCGAGCGCAGAGTACCATGGGCGGCCTCTTATGCACAGCAGGTAGATGGTGACTCCAATTACCTTAATGCTTGTTGCTGTCCAAGATCTGATCTTGAGCTGTAGAATCTGAATGTGTCTTTGGCTTCCAAACCTCTTGAAAGGAGCATAGGCCAGCTGTCTCAGTTTCAGTGCGCTACATACAAGGCCAAGGTTGTGGTCACCATCACATACATACTCGAAAGAAAACTGCTCCCTGGCTATACATAGCTGTCGTCTTTGACCTGACTGACCTGCTTGTATCTACTGAGTGGTGATCTCTGAAGGAATTGGGAAGAAAGAAAACGGCGGTGGCCAAGTACCAATCTACTGCTATCAAGAAAAATCACTCATACCATGTGCCCTGGGGAGAGAAGAGGGCTTTCGTGTTTCTCAAGGCCTTCAACGTACAGCTGTCTGGTTTGCAGTGAATATGTAGAAGGGACTGGGAGTAGCAGGAAAAGGGAAGATTGAACAGAAAAGGTGCTAACAGTGCTATTACAAATGTTAAGATTTTACTCATCTCCTTTTGTCTGACCATCCGCACCATCGTCTTTTCTTTTCTTCTCTCTCTTTTTTTAACTTTTATTTTACTTTACCATCATCTTTTTATTGCCCTTTTTTTGTTTTGATTTGAGAACATTTTCTATCATTTATATGTGAGTGATACCATATTGAAAATGGTGTAAGGTGTAGAATATTAAACCTAATTTTAAGACTGTAAAGCAACGTATGCCCTTAAATATAATCACTTTTTGTTCCAATGAGGAAATGGAGGAGAGTTGGGGTGAATATTACTGGTCTTTTTTTTTTTTTCTTTTTTTCCCACTTGGTCAAATGTATCCCTCGTGCCTAGAATAATGCCTGGTACAAGTAAGCAAGTAGGTTCTGAGATACTTTTGAACGAAGACTAAGTGAAAAAGAGGACCAGAGTAGCATAGTCATTGGCATTCTGTCTAGACTGCTAAACCTAGGTTTTCAGTTGACTGAGCCAGGCTGCTGTTGACTCTTCATTGTGGCTAGGATACAGATTCCTAGCGCCTGTAAAAACAGTCTAAGCCATGATAAAAAAAAAAAGAGTAGTCTCATTGGTGAAAACAGCTGTTCTTGAACTCTTGTAAGTTGCCCAGATTTTTATTAAATAGTGTAAGTTTTCTGTGGATTAATGTAGTCCACTTGTAAAGAAACCAACTAGTAACGCAACCTGGCTGTCCCTCCTGGCTGTTCACCAGGGTTGATAGAAAATCCTGGGCCTTCCAGGTGTGAGGCTTGGCTTGCCTGCTTCCTGTACCCATCTTTAGGGCATGGCTTCTGACAGAACACCTCACCTTTCTTCATCCAGAAGCGTCAGTGCTAAAAGTATCCTTTCCTTTTACAGATTCCTCCATATGGACAGCAAGGCCCCAGCGGGTATGGTCAGCAGGGCCAGACTCCATATTACAACCAGCAGAGTCCACACCCCCAGCAGCAGCAGCCGCCCTACTCCCAGCAGCCACCGGCCCAGACCCCTCACGCCCAGCCTTCGTATCAGCAGCAGCCGCAGTCTCAGCCACCGCAGCTCCAGGCCTCCCAGCCTCCGTACTCCCAGCAGCCGCCCCAGCCTCCCCACCAGCCATCCCCGACTCCATACCCCTCCCAGCAGTCCAGCACCCAGCAGCACCCCCAGAGCCAGCCCCCCTACTCACAGCCACAGGCACAGTCTCCTTACCAGCAGCAGCAACCTCAGCAGCCAGCATCCTCGACGCTTTCCCAGCAGGCTGCATACCCCCAGCCCCCGTCTCAGCAGTCACAGCAAACTGCCTACTCCCAGCAGCGCTTCCCTCCTCCACAGGTAAGGTGCACCTCCTCCCTGAGGCCAGCCGCAGACTTGGCGTCACGAGAGCTTGGCCGCACAAATTGGTTCTCTCACTGAGCTAGCAAAGACAAACCATGAAAACCTGTTGCTCTCTTTACTAATGAAATAAGGCAATGGAAAGTTGCATAGACAGACATGAGATAATGATAATGAGACTGATTTATATGTGTGTGTGTATATATATATATATATAATATATATGCATGCTCAGCATTCAGAATTTGAGCATCCAAATGAGTTTGGTCTTTTTTAAAACAGTCGCTTTGGGATGCTCTGTATGGTATTTTCATCCAACTACCATTCTGTTCTGCTATTGCTCAGAATATTTTGAACCCCTTCATTTGAAATTGGAGAAGGAAATGGCAACCGACTTCAGTATTCTTGTCTGGGTAACCCCATGGACAGAGGAGTCAGGAAGGCTACAGTCCACGAGGTCGCAAAGAGTTGGGCATAACTGAGTGACTGAGCACCCATTTGAAATTGTTGTCAGAGCTGACATAATATTCTTTAGAATAGTCTCAGTGGTAGCAAATCCTTTTATTTTTTTGAGAGTCGATTTTGGGAAATAGCTAAAATTCATCTGTAGCCATTTCTATGAACAAAGTAGGTGATAAAATCTGAAAAGTAACAACTTGGCCTTTATTCTTTAAAGAGCAAAAAGAGGAGAAATGACTGAATGATAATAACAAATCCACTAATGGTTTTGTGCATTGGTGGCATTGTTGGAATAAATATCTCATCCCAAGGCAGAGTCTTTAAAGGAAGCATTACTCTTTTTTTTTTTTTTTGAAGCAGTACTCATTTTAATGCAGAGGTTCTAGTATGAATTTTTTATTGGTGTTTCAAAATCAGCTGGTATCATTCCTTGATAGACAAAACTTGTAGTTAGCACCCCCAGAGCCAGCCCCCCTACTCACAGCCACAGGCACAGTCTCCTTACCAGCAGCAGCAACCTCAGCAGCCAGCATCCTCGACGCTTTCCCAGCAGGCTGCATACCCCCAGCCCCCGTCTCAGCAGTCACAGCAAACTGCCTACTCCCAGCAGCGCTTCCCTCCTCCACAGGTAAGGTGCACCTCCTCCCTGAGGCCAGCCGCAGACTTGGCGTCACGAGAGCTTGGCCGCACAAATTGGTTCTCTCACTGAGCTAGCAAAGACAAACCATGAAAACCTGTTGCTCTCTTTACTAATGAAATAAGGCAATGGAAAGTTGCATAGACAGACATGAGATAATGATAATGAGACTGATTTATATGTGTGTGTGTATATATATATATATATATAATATATATGCATGCTCAGCATTCAGAATTTGAGCATCCAAATGAGTTTGGTCTTTTTTAAAACAGTCGCTTTGGGATGCTCTGTATGGTATTTTCATCCAACTACCATTCTGTTCTGCTATTGCTCAGAATATTTTGAACCCCTTCATTTGAAATTGGAGAAGGAAATGGCAACCGACTTCAGTATTCTTGTCTGGGTAACCCCATGGACAGAGGAGTCAGGAAGGCTACAGTCCACGAGGTCGCAAAGAGTTGGGCATAACTGAGTGACTGAGCACCCATTTGAAATTGTTGTCAGAGCTGACATAATATTCTTTAGAATAGTCTCAGTGGTAGCAAATCCTTTTATTTTTTTGAGAGTCGATTTTGGGAAATAGCTAAAATTCATCTGTAGCCATTTCTATGAACAAAGTAGGTGATAAAATCTGAAAAGTAACAACTTGGCCTTTATTCTTTAAAGAGCAAAAAGAGGAGAAATGACTGAATGATAATAACAAATCCACTAATGGTTTTGTGCATTGGTGGCATTGTTGGAATAAATATCTCATCCCAAGGCAGAGTCTTTAAAGGAAGCATTACTCTTTTTTTTTTTTTTTGAAGCAGTACTCATTTTAATGCAGAGGTTCTAGTATGAATTTTTTATTGGTGTTTCAAAATCAGCTGGTCTCATTCCTTGATAGACAAAACTTGTAGTTAGCTAGATTTTAGCATTTATCCTCAAAGAGCAGTTTTCTGTGGATGATGATAAATGGTCGCCACTGCCATCAGGGAGTCTTAATGTCCACTGTTGACATTCTTAAGAGCCACAATTTGTAATTTTCTGTTTTTGGATAGTATTGTGTGTGAGTGGGCAGTCTCACACCCAACTTCCCCTGTGTGAGAGTCCTATAGACCTTTTACCATGAAGCACACTGGCCTGGTTTATCAGTACCAGGCTCTCACAGCTTTTGTTGTTTTAGGAGTTATCTCAAGATTCATTTGGATCTCAGGCATCCTCAGCCCCCTCCATGGCCTCCAGTAAGGGAGGGCAAGAAGATATGAACCTGAGTCTTCAGTCAAGACCTTCAAGCTTGCCTGTGAGTATTTCTGCCGCCCTCTAAAGGATGATGGGGCAGAGAGAAAAACAAGGACAATCAGTGTCTGATTGGATGTTTTGGTGGTATTGAGGTAAATGAATATTGAGCTATTCCTTAAATTCAGTCTCGAAATTCTGAATAGGAATTTGTGGACCAACTTTATAGAGTGTCTGTTTCGGTTGCTTGCCCAGGGAAGAGTATGTTTGTGATCTCTGTTTAGAGATCTAAACACTGTTTAAATGTAACTGAGGGACAGAGAAGATGGACATGGTGGAAGCTCTGCTCTCCGTCAAAGTTGAGAGAAAGCTCAGTGTGTTTTGTTTTTTGAGAGTCGATTTTGGGAAATAGCTAAAATTCATCTGTAGCCATTTCTATGAACAAAGTAGGTGATAAAATCTGAAAAGTAACAACTTGGCCTTTATTCTTTAAAGAGCAAAAGAGGAGAAATGACTGAATGATAATAACAAATCCACTAATGGTTTTGTGCATTGGTGGCATTGTTGGAATAAATATCTCATCCCAAGGCAGAGTCTTTAAAGGAAGCATTACTCTTTTGTTTTTTTGAAGCAGTACTCATTTTAATGCAGAGGTTCTAGTATGAATTTTTTATTGGTGTTTCAAAATCAGCTGGTCTCATTCCTTGATAGACAAAACTTGTAGTTAGCTAGATTTTAGCATTTATCCTCAAAGAGCAGTTTTCTGTGGATGATGATAAATGGTCGCCACTGCCATCAGGGAGTCTTAATGTCCACTGTTGACATTCTTAAGAGCCACAATTTGTAATTTTCTGTTTTTGGATAGTATTGTGTGTGAGTGGGCAGTCTCACACCCAACTTCCCCTGTGTGAGAGTCCTATAGACCTTTTACCATGAAGCACACTGGCCTGGTTTATCAGTACCAGGCTCTCACAGCTTTTGTTGTTTTAGGAGTTATCTCAAGATTCATTTGGATCTCAGGCATCCTCAGCCCCCTCCATGGCCTCCAGTAAGGGAGGGCAAGAAGATATGAACCTGAGTCTTCAGTCAAGACCTTCAAGCTTGCCTGTGAGTATTTCTGCCGCCCTCTAAAGGATGATGGGGCAGAGAGAAAAACAAGGACAATCAGTGTCTGATTGGATGTTTTGGTGGTATTGAGGTAAATGAATATTGAGCTATTCCTTAAATTCAGTCTCGAAATTCTGAATAGGAATTTGTGGACCAACTTTATAGAGTGTCTGTTTCGGTTGCTTGCCCAGGGAAGAGTATGTTTGTGATCTCTGTTTAGAGATCTAAACACTGTTTAAATGTAACTGAGGGACAGAGAAGATGGACATGGTGGAAGCTCTGCTCTCCGTCAAAGTTGAGAGAAAGCTCAGTGTGTTTTGTTTTTTTCTATATCTTACCTTTGAGGGCTTAATCTTTAGGTATTTGTCTTAGATTTTAGCTAGGAGGTAGGATCTGGACTGCGTTCAACATGGATTGTCGCATTTCAGCGTGGTGGAATAAAAACAAGATTTTCTAGTTGTTGTTTGGTGTGAAATAGGTCCTTTTGTCTAGTGGGGATTTTGGTGCCAGATGCTTGATTTAGTGTTTATAGAATGGATGGACAGTATCCTGAAAAAGACAATATGGTCTACTGATGAAGAGCTTGGACTCTCGAGCCAGAGTTCCTTGGTCTACATTTTGACACTGCCACTGATTCTGTAGCCTTGAACAAGTCACTTAACCTCTCCATGCCTGAGCTTTTGTGTCTGTAAAATGAAACTTTAAAGTAACCCCTTCATGGAGAGGTTAATATTAGATTAATATAAAGAGAGTGCTGGTGTTTGTAGGTGCTTCATAAACATTAGCTCTGAACACAGCTCTAACCATCATCATCTTCAGAGGGACTGTACTCGATACTCAAAGGCTGCTGGCACCAACTATTGAATAGTAGGCTGGTTCTGGGAACATTTATCCTTGGTCTTAGCTCTGTCACTACATGTAGGCAAGTCCCTCAGGCCGGGCACAGGAGTCAAACAGGCTGTGCTGAAATCTAGTAAGACTGCAGGTGGCAAGCCTTTCCTTACAAATCTGGCTTCAGTTAAGAAATGAGAATTCAGCCGCAGGGATGAATAAAATTCTTTTGAAATTTTGATTTTACTTGAATTTGAAACTTGTCTCTCTAGTTATTCTAATTTGGGGAGAAAATGGTTTTGTGGCTCTTTAAGAAACAGGCAGGAGATGAGAACTGTCTTTACCTTGAAGCCCCCATGGCTTCCCCTGCAGATCTCTGAGCCATCACCGTAGGGCAAGGTCTGTGGAGTGCCTCAGCACCTGTAGTTCAGGCTTCCCAGGCCAAGAGGAACCACCATGGTCAGACATGCCTTCTGAGACGGTTGACTTTCTCGGCTGATGGGTTGGGGGAGGAAGTGTCTGAACAAGGCAGTCACTCTGTTCCCTTCGCATTAACGTCTGTTGCGATCCTGTTCTGCATCCTGAACTTCACTGGAATGTGCTTTTTAACCTGATTCAGTCAGAACTGTGTAACCACTCCCTCATCACCTATCGTCTGTGGGTAAATCTAGGTGAGGTGCTATTGTAGCAAGAACCCAAGTGAGTGGATTTCTGCCCATGCTGTAAGTTGTGCCTCATCAGGAAGTTTCTTCTGGTTTCTTGAGTTTTTAGTCCTGAAAAAGCTAGCATACAAACACATTGTCTTGTAAGGGTTGAGAGTCTTACACTATTGAATCTAAGAGCTTGATTTGACCTACTGAAGGGAAGACACCAGTAGCGTCTAGGACCTAGGAGAGAGTTGTTCCAGGGTAGCCCATCACAAGGAGCATTCCCAAATTCAGGCTTCTGCTCTGGGTTCATCCAAATAGGTCATTTGCCCTGTAGTAGAAGCTCTATATGAGAGGTGAGCTGGCTGGGTTATTGGCATCTTGTTTGTTGAATTGCTTTTTATCCCTCTGGTATTCAGAGAATCAAAAGGTGCTTTATTCTTTGAAATTTTGGTTTGATGCCAGATTTGCCTAGTCAGGCTGGGGAAGTAGTCACATCTGAAGAAAGAAGAAGGCAGGATTCCCTGCAAGGGGCCTGCTTCTTAAGCAGCTAGGGGAGCCCTGGGTTCACCAGTGTTTCTCCCACTCAGCACTTGTTTGTATTTGACTCCAGAGCAGATGCTGTGTTGACTGGAGGACAGCCCCTTCAGTTTTCCACACCCCTCTCTCCACTCATGCGCCTTTCCAGCTTAGCCCTAAAGGGATTTACCCTTGATTTAAAGACTCCATATGGTTTCTGATCCTGTGGCTCTTTAAGAAACAGGCAGGAGATGAGAACTGTCTTTACCTTGAAGCCCCCATGGCTTCCCCTGCAGATCTCTGAGCCATCACCGTAGGGCAAGGTCTGTGGAGTGCCTCAGCACCTGTAGTTCAGGCTTCCCAGGCCAAGAGGAACCACCATGGTCAGACATGCCTTCTGAGACGGTTGACTTTCTCGGCTGATGGGTTGGGGGAGGAAGTGTCTGAACAAGGCAGTCACTCTGTTCCCTTCGCATTAACGTCTGTTGCGATCCTGTTCTGCATCCTGAACTTCACTGGAATGTGCTTTTTAACCTGATTCAGTCAGAACTGTGTAACCACTCCCTCATCACCTATCGTCTGTGGGTAAATCTAGGTGAGGTGCTATTGTAGCAAGAACCCAAGTGAGTGGATTTCTGCCCATGCTGTAAGTTGTGCCTCATCAGGAAGTTTCTTCTGGTTTCTTGATTTTTTAGTCCTGAAAAGCTAGCATACAAACACATTGTCTTGTAAGGGTTGAGAGTCTTACACTATTGAATCTAAGAGCTTGATTTGACCTACTGAAGGGAAGACACCAGTAGCGTCTAGGACCTAGGAGAGAGTTGTTCCAGGGTAGCCCATCACAAGGAGCATTCCCAAATTCAGGCTTCTGCTCTGGGTTCATCCAAATAGGTCATTTGCCCTGTAGTAGAAGCTCTATATGAGAGGTGAGCTGGCTGGGTTATTGGCATCTTGTTTGTTGAATTGCTTTTTATCCCTCTGGTATTCAGAGAATCAAAAGGTGCTTTATTCTTTGAAATTTTGGTTTGATGCCAGATTTGCCTAGTCAGGCTGGGGAAGTAGTCACATCTGAAGAAAGAAGAAGGCAGGATTCCCTGCAAGGGGCCTGCTTCTTAAGCAGCTAGGGGAGCCCTGGGTTCACCAGTGTTTCTCCCACTCAGCACTTGTTTGTATTTGACTCCAGAGCAGATGCTGTGTTGACTGGAGGACAGCCCCTTCAGTTTTCCACACCCCTCTCTCCACTCATGCGCCTTTCCAGCTTAGCCCTAAAGGAATTATGATTGTGACCCTTGATTTAAAGACTCCATATGGTTTCTGATCCTGATTATTACAAAAATTAGGTTTTGAGGAGTTTTTGTTCAGCTATTAATGTCAAATCATTTAGCTACTATTATCCTGATTATGTTATTCCTCGTTTTAAAACCTCTCAATTATTTTTCATAAATCTAAGAATAAAATCCAAAATCCCTAATATTACCAAGTCTGTCTCCTCCCCCAACCCCAACCTCTTTCTGATTTAGTCTGGAGTGAGACCTCAGAGTTTGCATTTCTAACGGATTCTTATTTATTTATTTATTTATTTATTTATTTATTTATTTATTTATTCTTAGCTATTCTGAGTTTTCACTGCTGCCACAGGCTCTTCTCTACTTGCAGGGAGTGGGGGCTACTCTCTAGTTGAGGTGAGCAGCTTCTTGTTGCAGTGACTTCTCTAGTGTAACTCGGGCTCTGGGGCATGTGGGCTTTAGTAGTTGAGGCATATGGGCTCAACAGTTGTGGCTCCAAGGCCCCAGCACAAGCTCAATAGTTGTAGCTCTTGGGCTTAGTTGCTCCGCAGCACGTGGGATCTTCCCGGATCAGGGATCGAACCTGTGTCTCCTGCATTGACAGGCAAACTCTCTACCACTGAGCTACCAGGGAAGCCCTCTAACAAATTCTTGTTGCTGTTGATGCTACTAGACCAAGGATGGCACTCTGGGAATCTGTACTTTGTCCTCTTTTGCTCTCTGCCTTGTCCCAGTTTCTGTGAGGCCCCCTGCCTTTTTAAACTGTTTTCAGCCCTTGCACGGAGTCTTCCCTTTGCCTAATACACTTTTTCCTGTTTATATTTCAGACTACATCTTCAGGATCATTTCCTCAGAAAACCCCCTCCCAGTCAAGCTTCAAAACTCAGCTTAAATAACTTCCATGTTGCCTTCACTGACTATAGGCAGTTTTTATTTTACTTTTTTAAAAATCCTGCAATATTTAAGATGTATTAAGGTATAAAGAATAATTAGGTGCCTGAGCACCCATCTTTAGAGACCAAACCTTGCTGACACAGGTAAAAGCACCTTATATAGTTCATTGGGATCACTTCCCTGTCCCTGTGACCAGAGAAGCATTATCCTAGATCTGAGGTTTTTGAGCTCCAATTTGCTGGAGCATTTTGCTGATACCTGGGTTGTTAGGTCTTTTCCACTAGATAGAAAGCTCCTGGTGGGCAGGCATTGTATTATTGACCTCTGTACGGTAACACCTGTCGCGTTATACCGAAGACTAGTGGTTCTCTACCTTGACTGCACGTTAGAATTACCTAGATAGCAAATGATCTTTAAAACCAGTGGCCAGGGTTTGCAGAATTTTTGTCTTTTTTTTTTTCTTTTTTAATGGGGTGAGGCTTGGGCTTTGGCAGGCTTCAAAGCTGTACTGGGAGATTCTGGTTTACAGCTCTGGTAGAGAACCCTAGTCCCAACTATGTCAGGTTCCTTTCTTATAACAGACCGTCTTAGCACCCATGCATCTTGTCAGTGCTCATCGCAAGGGAAATTTCTGTCACTTATGTCAAGCTCAGTAAGGGTCAGACTTGTTCTGTCTCGCTCATTGTCGTCATAGTGCTTGGCATATAGTAGGTTCCAACTCACTGACTAGTACACCTGAGCAGATTCGTTGATCATCCAAAAAGTATATGTCTGACAGGGGACCGCTTGACCATATTACCAGATTGTTGTGTTCACTGCTAGCGCAAGCCGGTTATCACAGACTGTTAAGGGACTGCCCAAAGTTCATTTTAGAGGAGGGATTAATTTATTTGTGCTTCCTGACCGTGGTCCCAGGAAGAAGTGGGGTTAGGGTTTGTCATTGTCTTGTAAAATAGCTACCACTTCACCTTATGTTAAGAAGGTTCTGGGGACTTCCCTGCTGGCAGTCCGGTGGTCAGGAATCTCAGTTCCATTGCAGGGAGCAAGGTTCAGCCCCTCGTCAGAGGCACTAAGATCCCGCGTGCCACACAGTGTAGCCAGAAAAAAGTTCTCGTAAGGGATAGGTGAGCAAGTCTCTTGGTGCTTCATTAAGCCTTTAGTTTTTTTTTATTTGGGGGCAAAATGTGTAAGGGACTTATCTGAAAATTGGTTTCTGACTTTTGATTATAGTCATTTCTGAGAATGACTTGGAGTGGTTGCATCTTGAAAAGCTTCTATTTAAGTGATTCATTCAAGTGCATGTGGTTTCCTTAGGAGTAATGACAGCTTCCGAGGTTTTCTTACTGAGGCACATTTGTAAATTTACGTGTTAGTCTTGAAGGTGTGCCTGGAATAGAGTTTCCATTCAGTGGTGCAAAACGGATCTAGGATTAAAAGCTGTGGTCTGGAGAAGTTAGCTTACTTCACTCGTACGGTAACACCTGTCGCGTTATACCGAAGACTAGTGGTTCTCTACCTTGACTGCACGTTAGAATTACCTAGATAGCAAATGATCTTTAAAACCAGTGGCCAGGGTTTGCAGAATTTTTGTCTTTTTTTTCTTTTTTAATGGGGTGAGGCTTGGGCTTTGGCAGGCTTCAAAGCTGTACTGGGAGATTCTGGTTTACAGCTCTGGTAGAGAACCCTAGTCCCAACTATGTCAGGTTCCTTTCTTATAACAGACCGTCTTAGCACCCATGCATCTTGTCAGTGCTCATCGCAAGGGAAATTTCTGTCACTTATGTCAAGCTCAGTAAGGGTCAGACTTGTTCTGTCTCGCTCATTGTCGTCATAGTGCTTGGCATATAGTAGGTTCCAACTCACTGACTAGTACACCTGAGCAGATTCGTTGATCATCCAAAAAGTATATGTCTGACAGGGGACCGCTTGACCATATTACCAGATTGTTGTGTTCACTGCTAGCGCAAGCCGGTTATCACAGACTGTTAAGGGACTGCCCAAAGTTCATTTTAGAGGAGGGATTAATTTATTTGTGCTTCCTGACCGTGGTCCCAGGAAGAAGTGGGGTTAGGGTTTGTCATTGTCTTGTAAAATAGCTACCACTTCACCTTATGTTAAGAAGGTTCTGGGGACTTCCCTGCTGGCAGTCCGGTGGTCAGGAATCTCAGTTCCATTGCAGGGAGCAAGGTTCAGCCCCTCGTCAGAGGCACTAAGATCCCGCGTGCCACACAGTGTAGCCAGAAAAAAGTTCTCGTAAGGGATAGGTGAGCAAGTCTCTTGGTGCTTCATTAAGCCTTTAGTTTTTTTTTATTTGGGGGCAAAATGTGTAAGGGACTTATCTGAAAATTGGTTTCTGACTTTTGATTATAGTCATTTCTGAGAATGACTTGGAGTGGTTGCATCTTGAAAAGCTTCTATTTAAGTGATTCATTCAAGTGCATGTGGTTTCCTTAGGAGTAATGACAGCTTCCCGAGGTTTTCTTACTGAGGCACATTTGTAAATTTACGTGTTAGTCTTGAAGGTGTGCCTGGAATAGAGTTTCCATTCAGTGGTGCAAAACGGATCTAGGATTAAAAGCTGTGGTCTGGAGAAGTTAGCTATATCACTGCTTCTCAAACTTCGGCATGCATTAGGAATCATCTGGGGATTAATTAAAATACAGATTACTGACCTCTACCCAAAGAGATTCTGATTCAGTAGTCATGGGATAGGACCCAAGAATTTGCATTTCTAACAAGCTCTCAGGTAGTGCCATAGTTTATAGACCACATTTGAATACAGTGAGCTTTGGTAGCCCTTTGACAAGGGGAAGAAAAAAATTACTGGACTGGGAAGCTACAGTGGCACCTTGAGTAATAGTGGTGATACTGTAGTTTGACTCTTGATGATCTGGTGGGAAGCTTTGGGATGAAAATGGTTGAAGGAAGAGAGATCTGGGAGAGACAGACTGTCTGCACCTGAAACCTCTGCAGTGTATTCCTAGGTTAGGGCGGCCCTTCTGTTGCCAGCTCCACCCTGAAAGAAAGCGCTCTGCTCTGTGGCACTTATCACTGGATCCCTTGTCCTTCCTCATTGCCTTTAGGTCGGGGCTCTCTTATCTCTCACCTAGAGGTTTGTTTGTTTGTTTGTTTTTTAAATATATTGTTTATTTATTTACTTACTTGGCTGTGCCTAGTCTTGGTTGTGGCACACAGGCTCTTGGGTTGTCATTGTGGACTAAGGGATTTCTTTGTTACGGCATGTGAATTTATTTGTTATTGACTGATGAGGGAATAAACCTGGGCCTCCTGCATTGGGAGGTCAGGGTCTTAGCCATTGAACTACCAAGGAAGTCCTTCACCTGGTGTTTTGCTAAAGTCCTAAGCTATTTCTTTCCCTTCCAAGTCTGTCTCCAACATAGCACCAGCACGCTCATCTTAAAAAATCAAATTTGGCAACTTGATGCCTGTATGTTTAAGACCAAGTGTGACAGACAAATTCCTTTTGTGATCTGGAGGACTGAGGATATTTTTTTAAAAGAAAAGTAGGAAAGCTCCCAGTCTCTGGAGTAAATTCTGGCACCCTGTTTACTGTGGTTGTTGTAGAGAAGACACAGATACATCAGGCAAGGCTTGAACTTCGATGACTTCTGAGGTAACCTGAACTCTTCAGTGGCTGATTCTGAATGGGACATAGTTGCAACCTTAAAGGATCCTCTGCTTTATTAGTAAAATAGATAGGCAAATGTGTGCCTGATGCTACAATGTTACAGTGTGACGTTGCATTACATTACATTGGTTATTTTTGAGAAGAAAGTTAAGTTCCATACAGTGAGCTGTCTAAAAACAAATGCTTCCTTATTAGTTGAAGTTAGGAGGCGAATACTCGGGTAAGAACTGAGTCTGGATAGAGTTTGAGAGTTGTTAATCGTTAAAATCATGGAATAGTTAAACCTGCCAGGCCATGCAGCATGGAGCAAGGAGCCAGATGGAGGGAGCCCTGGACAGTGGTTGGGGTCACTGAGTAGAAGCACCAACACATAGCTAGCTCGAGAGATGGAGAGCGATCAGGGTTGTGTTGTATTTTTGGAGGCCAAGGAAAGAGACAAAGATGGCCTTCATCTGATGTATTTTCAGGGAAAGTAAAGTTGAATTTGTCATGAAACAGTGTATTGGGATCCTTCTGCGCTAGGGAGAGGCCCTGATTTCTGAGGCTGGAGGGAACAAAATGCGTGAGGGAAGGGTGTAAAGTGAAGAGCACTCTTGAAAGGCGTACCTGGAGGAGACAGCTGAATTTGCCCGAACTCCTCAGCTTTCAAGACCCACATGTGTATAAAGCAGATAGTGTACAGAATGGTGGAGTTTCTGGCAGAGCGTTAGGAAGATATAAACAGGCACATCTTCCAGGAGTTCCGAGAGAAGGGAATCAAGGGCACTGGGTTAGCTTAAAAGGGACATTCTATCCTTGACTGAAAGAGTCTTAGAGGCTGGCTGCTATTGAAGATCTAGACCGTGCTTACTTGGTGTAGTTGGAAAGGAGTGGAAGTTGTTAATGCCAGAAGTGAGATGGACAGAAATAGGATTTTTAATGTCTGTTAAATTATCTAAAGATACTCTTTTATGGCTTGGGTTTCCAAGCCCTCCTTTAGATTTTTCCCTTAACAACAAAGTAGCTGTTGAAAAGTAGGAAAGCTCCCAGTCTCTGGAGTAAATTCTGGAGTTTACTGTGGTTGTTGTAGAAGACACAGATACATCAGGCAAGGCTTGAACTTCGATGACTTCTGAGGTAACCTGAACTCTTCAGTGGCTGATTCTGAATGGGACATAGTTGCAACCTTAAAGGATCCTCTGCTTTATTAGTAAAATAGATAGGCAAATGTGTGCCTGATGCTACAATGTTACAGTGTGACGTTGCATTACATTACATTGGTTATTTTTGAGAAGAAAGTTAAGTTCCATACAGTGAGCTGTCTAAAAACAAATGCTTCCTTATTAGTTGAAGTTAGGAGGCGAATACTCGGGTAAGAACTGAGTCTGGATAGAGTTTGAGAGTTGTTAATCGTTAAAATCATGGAATAGTTAAACCTGCCAGGCCATGCAGCATGGAGCAAGGAGCCAGATGGAGGGAGCCCTGGACAGTGGTTGGGGTCACTGAGTAGAAGCACCAACACATAGCTAGCTCGAGAGATGGAGAGCGATCAGGGTTGTGTTGTATTTTTGGAGGCCAAGGAAAGAGACAAAGATGGCCTTCATCTGATGTATTTTCAGGGAAAGTAAAGTTGAATTTGTCATGAAACAGTGTATTGGGATCCTTCTGCGCTAGGGAGAGGCCCTGATTTCTGAGGCTGGAGGGAACAAAATGCGTGAGGGAAGGGTGTAAAGTGAAGAGCACTCTTGAAAGGCGTACCTGGAGGAGACAGCTGAATTTGCCCGAACTCCTCAGCTTTCAAGACCCACATGTGTATAAAGCAGATAGTGTACAGAATGGTGGAGTTTCTGGCAGAGCGTTAGGAAGATATAAACAGGCACATCTTCCAGGAGTTCCGAGAGAAGGGAATCAAGGGCACTGGGTTAGCTTAAAAGGGACATTCTATCCTTGACTGAAAGAGTCTTAGAGGCTGGCTGCTATTGAAGATCTAGACCGTGCTTACTTGGTGTAGTTGGAAAGGAGTGGAAGTTGTTAATGCCAGAAGTGAGATGGACAGAAATAGGATTTTTAATGTCTGTTAAATTATCTAAAGATACTCTTTTATGGCTTGGGTTTCCAAGCCCTCCTTTAGATTTTTCCCTTAACAACAAAGTAGCTGTTAACACTTATGCGTTACTACTGTGATGTTCTCAAATCTTGAGAGCTTAGGTTACAGTGATCTGGAAAGAGGAAATGGGAGAGAACTCATACAGAATCTGAATCTTAAAGGATAGGAGTGAGTCCAGGAGAGAATCTACAGTCGCAGCAGATCCTTCTGGAAGGGCAGGAATTGAAATGTACTAAGTTGAATAATCACTTCTGTTTTACATAAGAAACTGAGGGTTGGAGTTAGGGTTTGAGTCCAGTTTTCTCTGATATTACAAATGAGATATGTCCTTTAGCATCCATCCCAGCAGAAGAAAGGCACAGACAGTTGGATTTTCTTTTAGTGTTTAGCCAAAAGCTTCAACCCTTTGTCATTTACCATTTACCAGATTTGTCCTAAAAGGAGGAGTATAAATGGATATCCATTTCCATTTTTCCCCCAGACCGCCCTGTGTTGGAGGCCTGGATGAGGTGTGAACGGAAGGGAGAGGGAGGAGTAGGAGAGGGAGGGTGGTTCCGTCTACAGGTCAGGCCTGCTGGAGGACCAGCTCACCAAGGAATCGCCTCCAGCCGTGAGAAGTGGATGAGAGTGGTTCTGTGGTTCCCTTGTGCTGTATGGGAGCAGGCCCTGTTCTCTTGAACGGTGTCCTGATTAATGGTGAAACTTTAATCAGTTAGATCCTTGGTGCTGAGGAAAATGCATTCCGTTACCTGGCAGCACAGACTACCTGGGAGCTTGTAAGAAATGCACATTCTTGGGCCGACTCTTTGCGACCCCATGGACTGTAGCCCACCAGGCTCCTCTGATGTTACTGTGTCTAGTAAACCAGCTGTTTTGTGCGTGTTCTGGGAGCCCAGGACCCCTGTACCTGTGGCCCAGACTCTGTTACAGAGCCATCCACAGCTCCCGGCAGGCCTTTGCAGCCTCGTCTCTGGCCGCTCAGGGGGTGCCGTTAAGCTCCTCACTACTTCTGGTCCTTCTTTCCATTGTCATTTTACTTAAACTGGGTGTATATGTCATCTCTGTTCTCCTTCCCCACCACCTTTTTTTTTTTTTTCCTTTATAGTGCCCAACAGAGTTCTATTTTGGCTTTAAAGCCTACCTGTGAAACACCTTCCCTGGGACTTCTTCATTTTCTTTGTGTGGTGTAGCATTATGCTGGTTCTTCTGCTTCAAAACTCAGACCTGTGTCTAATGCTTATGTTAGGTAAATCTTAGTAAAGTTTTGTTGACTAGCCCCTAGGTTCTTGATATTTACTTGAGCTTGGGGATGAGCTTTTTCGTTGTTAGGTTTATTGGCAAAAGCCGTTGGTCACATTTTATGGTAAAAGGAGGCAGGACCAACCAATTTTGCCTAGATTTTTTTGGTGGGGGAGCACTTCTATTGGTCTTTCATTTATCTGTTTCCATCCATCTTTGTTCTTTGGCCTGTGTGGGCCTCCTATTGCAGTGGCCTCTCTTGTTGCAGAGCACCGGCTCTGGGCACGTGCGCTGCAGAGCTCTGGCTCGGTAGTTGGACACATCAGTTTAGCCGCTCTGCGGCACGTGGGATTTTCTCAGACTAGGGATCGAACTGGTGCCCCTTTCTCTGCAAGGCAGTGTCCTTAACCACTGGGCCACCAGGGAAGCCCTTGCCTAGGTTTTTGATGGCATATTTTTTAAGGGATAATAGAAATGTCATGGGCAGTTTGGGTACCCAGAGAAGCTGGGTCATTCTGAGGTTGGTGACCTGTTTTCCTTATATCTGACTTTGTGCCTGTGCTTCGTCCCCTTGAATTGTAACCCAGGTGTTCTTACAAAGTCTCAAAAAGGAAATCCCTGCCCCCTCTTGTCACATCTGCCCCAAGTGCTCAGAGCAGCACGTACCCTGTGCAGGTCGCCATCTGACTCCAGAGCGCCGGTGCTCTGGCGGGTGTAGCTGGTCTGCTTCTGTGTCTCAGTCGCGCTGCCTCGGCCCTGACGCTGCCTGGTGCCTGCTGGAGCCTGTGCTGCTCACAGCAGATGACTGCATGCTTGTTCCTGGGCCCGTTTCCTGTTTCTATTCTAGTTGCTGGTGGCTCAGCTCTGCTTCCTGCCTGTGTGTCTCACACAGATTCCTCTTGCTGGAACCTTTTGTTTTCTTCGGAAAACTTCATTCTGAAAACTAAATGAGCCTCATTTCTAGTGTGATAGCCCCTGGCCTCAGCGTTACTGAGGCTACCCCATTCCCGCCTAGCATGCCACTTGGATTTGACCTTGTTTTGTCAGTTTGTCCCCTGTCCTGCTACAGGAAGCTGGTGGTTTGTTTCTTCAACCAGAAATTGGTATAAGAAGATAAAATAGGATCTTGTACAGGCCAGACGTGTCTTTGCTCATTAGCTATGTAGAGCTGTGCCCTGGTTCTTTACCACCTGGAGTATGTAAACCTTTTTCCTGCTTCTGAGGAAGACAGTGGGACCCTCTGTAGTTCAAGCGCAGAGAATACTTGTTTGGAGTTGGGCAGGCAGTTCTGTCCTCAGCAGAGTGAAAGCTTGCAGAGAATACAGGGATGGGAAGGAAAGCACGTGCTGACTCAACCTGCCATCTTCTGTGAGCCGTTCAGCTTCCCCCAGAGCTTAAAGTGGGAGGGAGAAAGTACAGGAAGGTGGCAAAAAGGGAAGAAGTGAAGGAGGTTGTCCTGGACAAATGTATTTTAAAGTTCTAGGCGTCTCCATCTTGACCATTTTTCATCAGAAGACTGACTTACGGAATATGCTTTGTGAATAATTCTTTTCTTCTTCACAGCTAGTCTCTTGGTGTCAGCTGACAAGACTGTATCAAATAGAGAGGTTTCTACACTGAACCTAGGCCACACTAAACCCTAGGTGTGTTTAATAGAGAAAGATAGTAAGTAGGGCTTGAAGATTGGTCAGATTGAGGGAGCATGCCCCAGGCTTGTCCTCCAGGAGTTGGGATCTAAACCTAGATTTGACCCTTGTCTTGAATTCGTCCTAATCTTGAGTCTGATTCTAATTAGCAGAACCGAATTATAGCCAAAAAACCATCTGCAAGGGATTCTGGGGAATATAGTTTTTAGTTTTTTAACCTCTGCAATTAGGACAAGAGTAGAGTGGAGGGAGGATGAGCTACTCTGTGGAATATTCACCATACCATACAAACACCATCCCCCTCACACACACTTTATATGTATGAGGAACCCAAGGCCCAGAAAGAGTAAAGGACTTGCCAAAGGTCATTCAGTAACTGAGAACAATGGATTCCCTAACTTCTAGCTCATTGCTTTTGCTCTTAGGACTGACTCCTATAAAGGATCAGCAAAAAACTCCTTTAAGAGAAGGAAGAACGCCATTTTCAGGAAACAGATTTTGTCTTCCATATTTTCTTCTCTTTTAAGAAAGGGAAGGAAGAGGGATGGAGAGAGATGAGATTGAGACATTTCGGCAAAGGGTAGTAATAGTAATACTGTAGTTTGAGTCTGCTCCCCAGGAAGATGTAGGAAGCATTTACTCTGGAAGGAAGAAACCTCAAGCTAGAATTGCTTGAATTTCCTGAGTCAACATATGGATGAACTCAGTTGCCTAGGTGACAGTGGCTTTCCTCCATCTTTATCTCCTCTTCTCCTCTCCTGTTGGTGCTTTTTCAGCCTTCTGCAAAGCTGTCTGGGAGATGACCTCATTGAAGTACGTGCCCTGGTACTGCCATTGTCCTTCTTCAAGAAGACCAACCAAAATCCAAAAGCCAGCCCCTAGGTGTGGGATTGCCAAGTTATTTCTTGTCTTTCTGGGGAAGAGGGTGAAGAGCAACAGAGGACTGGCTTTTTGAACAAAGTATGCCCAGAAATGCTACGTTTATAGAAACCACTAGGGCCCCCCTGCACCAGACTGAGAATCTTGGTCAGAGGGGAGGGTCTAGATGTGGAGCTATGGTAACATACCTGGTAAATCAAGCATAGGATGAGCTCTGTTTTCTTTTTCTTGTATTTTTAAGATACTTGGTGTTCTACCTTAAAGCTGTGATGAAGCAGGTATGTGATTTAGTGTCCCTTTGGGGCTTTTTTTCTTGTATTTTTAAGATACTTGGTGTCTGATTCTAATTAGCAGAACCGAATTATAGCCAAACCATCTGCAAGGGATTCTGGGGAATATAGTTTTTAGTTTTTTAACCTCTGCAATTAGGACAAGAGTAGAGTGGAGGGAGGATGAGCTACTCTGTGGAATATTCACCATACCATACAAACACCATCCCCCTCACACACACTTTATATGTATGAGGAACCCAAGGCCCAGAAAGAGTAAAGGACTTGCCAAAGGTCATTCAGTAACTGAGAACAATGGATTCCCTAACTTCTAGCTCATTGCTTTTGCTCTTAGGACTGACTCCTATAAAGGATCAGCAAAAAACTCCTTTAAGAGAAGGAAGAACGCCATTTTCAGGAAACAGATTTTGTCTTCCATATTTTCTTCTCTTTTAAGAAAGGGAAGGAAGAGGGATGGAGAGAGATGAGATTGAGACATTTCGGCAAAGGGTAGTAATAGTAATACTGTAGTTTGAGTCTGCTCCCCAGGAAGATGTAGGAAGCATTTACTCTGGAAGGAAGAAACCTCAAGCTAGAATTGCTTGAATTTCCTGAGTCAACATATGGATGAACTCAGTTGCCTAGGTGACAGTGGCTTTCCTCCATCTTTATCTCCTCTTCTCCTCTCCTGTTGGTGCTTTTTCAGCCTTCTGCAAAGCTGTCTGGGAGATGACCTCATTGAAGTACGTGCCCTGGTACTGCCATTGTCCTTCTTCAAGAAGACCAACCAAAATCCAAAAGCCAGCCCCTAGGTGTGGGATTGCCAAGTTATTTCTTGTCTTTCTGGGGAAGAGGGTGAAGAGCAACAGAGGACTGGCTTTTTGAACAAAGTATGCCCAGAAATGCTACGTTTATAGAAACCACTAGGGCCCCCCTGCACCAGACTGAGAATCTTGGTCAGAGGGGAGGGTCTAGATGTGGAGCTATGGTAACATACCTGGTAAATCAAGCATAGGATGAGCTCTGTTTTCTTTTTCTTGTATTTTTAAGATACTTGGTGTTCTACCTTAAAGCTGTGATGAAGCAGGTATGTGATTTAGTGCCGTCCCTTTGGGGGCTTGATTTCTTGCCGCCTCTGCTTAGGTGGCCAGAACCTATTCCTCCTCCCCACCTGGTGTCAGCATGGAATAACTGGTATTGTGACATAATCTCTTGATTGCCCTGAGGCAGGGCTTACCTCCAGGCTGTTAGCTTGCTTCCCATTTGACCTTTCCCTAGGGAGCCAAGAAGCCAGGCCTTGTTGAAGGTGGAAACTGGGGGTTGAAGGCTTAAGCTGCTGAGACCATATCTGTCCTTTGAGGTGAGCTTTGATGTGGGAAGAATTTTGAATGTTGTTTACTGAGATGAGTGAAGGTAATTTCCTGATATATGGGAGGAAGGTAAGAGAGAAACCCAAGTTCCACATAAATTCAGAGGATCTGTATTGGGAGGCACTGTTAGCAAGAATATGTGTCATTCCCCCGGCCCATTTGTCTTCTCCCTTTAGGACTTGACTATGTCTTTCCCCATGTACACAGTTGGGTTGTTTTGTTTTGTTTTAAAGGCCTTGAGGGTTGATGACTGTCTTTTCTGGTTTAAGATTCTATCCGTTTCCCAACTCAGGTTTCTTTGTTCCATTTCCTCCCCCTGAATCTTTGGATTTTTATCTAGACCTGTAGGTCATGGTAGGGAAGACCAATGGCAGATTCACATTTAGAGCTTTAAAGATAAAACCAGGGAGACCATTCAGCCTCCACACTTTGGTCTGCACTGTGTTAGCATGTGCAGGTTAGTGTCAACCTCACCTTCCCAGCTTCACATTCTACTTGCCTTCTGGTGTTTCTGAAGAGCAGCCAGAGCTGGAAACTTCAAGGCAGTACCCCTCCCCCTTACACTTCTCAGACCCAGAATTCTTCTGTCTTTTTTATGTTCTTTTCTTCTCCCCCTTCTCCCAGTCTCCTTGCTCGAGTTGTAGGATCCAAGCTGATGATCATGATGGAACATGTGTGGGCTAATTTTGGGGGGGTCTAGATGTGGAGCTATGGTAACATACCTGGTAAATCAAGCATAGGATGAGCTCTGTTTTCTTTTTCTTGTATTTTTAAGATACTTGGTGTTCTACCTTAAAGCTGTGATGAAGCAGGTATGTGATTTAGTGCCGTCCCTTTGGGGGCTTGATTTCTTGCCGCCTCTGCTTAGGTGGCCAGAACCTATTCCTCCTCCCACCTGGTGTCAGCATGGAATAACTGGTATTGTGACATAATCTCTTGATTGCCCTGAGGCAGGGCTTACCTCCAGGCTGTTAGCTTGCTTCCCATTTGACCTTTCCCTAGGGAGCCAAGAAGCCAGGCCTTGTTGAAGGTGGAAACTGGGGGTTGAAGGCTTAAGCTGCTGAGACCATATCTGTCCTTTGAGGTGAGCTTTGATGTGGGAAGAATTTTGAATGTTGTTTACTGAGATGAGTGAAGGTAATTTCCTGATATATGGGAGGAAGGTAAGAGAGAAACCCAAGTTCCACATAAATTCAGAGGATCTGTATTGGGAGGCACTGTTAGCAAGAATATGTGTCATTCCCCCGGCCCATTTGTCTTCTCCCTTTAGGACTTGACTATGTCTTTCCCCATGTACACAGTTGGGTTGTTTTGTTTTGTTTTAAAGGCCTTGAGGGTTGATGACTGTCTTTTCTGGTTTAAGATTCTATCCGTTTCCCAACTCAGGTTTCTTTGTTCCATTTCCTCCCCCTGAATCTTTGGATTTTTATCTAGACCTGTAGGTCATGGTAGGGAAGACCAATGGCAGATTCACATTTAGAGCTTTAAAGATAAAACCAGGGAGACCATTCAGCCTCCACACTTTGGTCTGCACTGTGTTAGCATGTGCAGGTTAGTGTCAACCTCACCTTCCCAGCTTCACATTCTACTTGCCTTCTGGTGTTTCTGAAGAGCAGCCAGAGCTGGAAACTTCAAGGCAGTACCCCTCCCCCTTACACTTCTCAGACCCAGAATTCTTCTGTCTTTTTTATGTTCTTTTCTTCTCCCCCTTCTCCCAGTCTCCTTGCTCGAGTTGTAGGATCCAAGCTGATGATCATGATGGAACATGTGTGTGTGGTTCACTTTCCTGATGGAACGCAGGACTTGGGCAGAGTAGGGCGTTCTTAACTTCTTTGCCTTCTCTCTAGCTCTGCAGTGCTCTTTCACTGCTGGGATTAGAATAGCCCTATTCCATAAATACGCACCAGTCTTAACTGTTCTAGCTGAGGCCCAGCTCTGACCTAGTTTCATTTTTTTTCAGATTTGAGTCTTAGCCAGTGACCCTTAGAACACGCTGTACATTTTTGGCCAAGAGATGGTTTCTGGTTAGGTAAGACATTGTCTCCTGGCCTAAGTGAGAAGCCTTGGTGGGAGAGGGATGTGTGTCAGAAGACTGGCCAGGTAATCACATGGGTATTATACAGTTCTGGTGGAGTCTATGACAAACCAGAAAGCAAGGTTTCAATCGATTAGTGCCCTCTGGGAGGTCCAGGATCTGTTCTTTTCACAAGTTGGGAACCTGAATTTTTTTTTTTTTAAATGTAAAACATCTGAATCATTAGAAAGAGTCTCTATGGGGATGCTGGGCAGTGGATTAAGAGGTTCTCTGGGGCCTATGGGTTGGCCCCTAGAGCTTCTTGTGGGTTGCCCGTGTAGCTCTGGTTCCCTTGTACTGGTGTTTATCATTTTTCTAGGGGTGGGCTGTGGGGAACACCATCTATCTGTTGCCAGCTCTCATTATGTATGGTGTTTGTTTTATTGGTTTGGGGAGGAGCAAGTGCAAGGAGATGTTGAGCAGAGGCACTCTATGTGATTAAGCCTCTCACTGAGCCGATCTGTGGGCGCAGAGTATCGACCCCTGGAAAATCAATGGCTGCTGCAGTGGCCTGGCTGCTGTTGGAAGGGGCGCCCACTGCAGGAATGCCGCCGGCCAGCACCCTTTCTTCTCCCTGCTTTTCACCTCAGCAGCGCCCTCAACCTTCACCCAAAGGGCTAGACCTACCTCAAGGGATTCTGCTGAGGTGGATTTAGAACATCAGGTTCTTGGATTTTTGTAATTAGTTGGAAATTTCTCCAGTGACACAGAGCCGCGCCTCCCAACCGTCTCCTCGCCAGACGTTCCTTCCCTGCAGTGTGGTTCTGTCAAGAGTTCTTACCAGCTGGCCGGCGTGCTTTCAGGGCTGCACGTCTCGGTTTTAGACAGGAGAGTCCATTCCCATGAGGACACCACCCCGGAGCCCTCTCCTTCATTGTGGAGGCCGAGAGTGGAGGTGCAGGGCTGGGGTGAGGGAAGGGCTCTTAAAAGGAAAGAAAGACTGACAGAGCTTAGGTCTAAAGAGGGCGCTTTTGAGTAATATTCATCAAGCATTTTGTCTTTTGTGTGTCTGGCATTTTTCTGGTCACTAATAACACAGGAGGATATTGCCCCACGGGTTAGTAGGGAAAGGGGCAAATTGAGCAGTGCTGTCAGTTCTGAACTTCGGGTCTGGAGGGTCTAGAAAGGGACTTGGGCTCTGTCTGGCAGGGAAGGGGGAGTCAAGGGATTTATACTATGGCTGTGGAGGCTTTGGTCCCACGAAGCTGTTCTCATCTTTGATGTTCCCAAGGCAGAAAACACTTTTCGTCTGTAGTCACTGCGCTGATAGTTCAGCTTCAAGCATCTGCTCTTCCCACTCAGTTCTCTTTGACCGCTGGGCATCGGGCCACCCGGTTATGTTAGAAGAAAGCTCTTGTCACCCCATTGTTGGAGCATGGCTGTGGGCAGGGGGTGGGCGCTTGCTTGGATCGAGCCCCTGGAAAGGAACTTTCCCGTATTGTAGTTTGGGGCTCCTCAGCAAGACTTTCCCCGTTTGGAAGGGTGGCTGTGGGGAACACCATCTATCTGTTGCCAGCTCTCATTATGTATGGTGTTTGTTTTATTGGTTTGGGGAGGAGCAAGTGCAAGGAGATGTTGAGCAGAGGCACTCTATGTGATTAAGCCTCTCACTGAGCCGATCTGTGGGCGCAGAGTATCGACCCCTGGAAAATCAATGGCTGCTGCAGTGGCCTGGCTGCTGTTGGAAGGGGCGCCCACTGCAGGAATGCCGCCGGCCAGCACCCTTTCTTCTCCCTGCTTTTCACCTCAGCAGCGCCCTCAACCTTCACCCAAAGGGCTAGACCTACCTCAAGGGATTCTGCTGAGGTGGATTTAGAACATCAGGTTCTTGGATTTTTGTAATTAGTTGGAAATTTCTCCAGTGACACAGAGCCGCGCCTCCCAACCGTCTCCTCGCCAGACGTTCCTTCCCTGCAGTGTGGTTCTGTCAAGAGTTCTTACCAGCTGGCCGGCGTGCTTTCAGGGCTGCACGTCTCGGTTTTAGACAGGAGAGTCCATTCCCATGAGGACACCACCCCGGAGCCCTCTCCTTCATTGTGGAGGCCGAGAGTGGAGGTGCAGGGCTGGGGTGAGGGAAGGGCTCTTAAAAGGAAAGAAAGACTGACAGAGCTTAGGTCTAAAGAGGGCGCTTTTGAGTAATATTCATCAAGCATTTTGTCTTTTGTGTGTCTGGCATTTTTCTGGTCACTAATAACACAGGAGGATATTGCCCCACGGGTTAGTAGGGAAAGGGGCAAATTGAGCAGTGCTGTCAGTTCTGAACTTCGGGTCTGGAGGGTCTAGAAAGGGACTTGGGCTCTGTCTGGCAGGGAAGGGGGAGTCAAGGGATTTATACTATGGCTGTGGAGGCTTTGGTCCCACGAAGCTGTTCTCATCTTTGATGTTCCCAAGGCAGAAAACACTTTTCGTCTGTAGTCACTGCGCTGATAGTTCAGCTTCAAGCATCTGCTCTTCCCACTCAGTTCTCTTTGACCGCTGGGCATCGGGCCACCCGGTTATGTTAGAAGAAAGCTCTTGTCACCCCATTGTTGGAGCATGGCTGTGGGCAGGGGGTGGGCGCTTGCTTGGATCGAGCCCCTGGAAAGGAACTTTCCCGTATTGTAGTTTGGGGCTCCTCAGCAAGACCGGTTGTCCTGCAGTTTGGAAGGGTGGCTGGATGAGGAAGAAAGTGTGAGGTTTGAAATTATCCAAGATGAGGCCACCTAGAGGCCAAGAATGTACTAACCTCTCTCTCCTGGCCACACCCTTGTGCCTGAGAGTAGGATTAGGACACAGGAACTCCGCAGAGATCAGATACCTGCTTTCACGGGGCTTCTGCTTGTGTCCCTAGATTCTATGTCACTCTCTCCTCCCTCCATGCATTAAGTACCATTGTAAAAACCCAGAGGTGAGGGAACGTACTATACCCTTTAGTATAGAAAAACTAGGTTTAAATTAAGAGAGTTACAGGTGAAAGGACTGACTTGAAGCCATGAAAGAAATTTTAGAAAAGAAGAGTGAGGGCTTCCCCTGGTGGTCCAGTGGGTAAGGACACTGCCTTGCAGTGCAAGGGGCGCCGGTTCGAGCCCTGGCCTGGGAAGATCCCACATGCAGCGGAGCGGCTGGACTGATGTGTCCAATCACTGAGCCAGAGCTCTGGAGCGCATGCGCCCAGAGCCGGCGCTTTGCAACAACAGACGCCACTGCGATAGGAGGCCCACAGGAGCCAAAGAACAAAGACGGATGAAAATAGAGAAATGAAAGACCAATAGAAGTGGCCCACTCGCTCCCCTCCCTCCCCAACCCGACCCCCGCCCAAAATAAATAAATAAATAAATCTTTAAAAAAAAAAAAAAAGAAGTGATTTCTAAGGAAGAGTGGCTAGGAAAGAGAGGGGTACATAGCCTGGTGGACTTGTGGAGTTGAATTATCTAGTCTTGCTCTTTGCTTCTGCAGAAGGACTAAGTGGTGCCTAGTGAGGCTGGCCTCTTAGAGTTATGTAGCTGACCACCCAGTATGTCTGGAGACAGGCTGTTGTCACACCTTGTCTGTAGCATGGAGCCTAGCCTTTGATGGTGGCCAGCTTCCACCTTATGGTGGGAAAAGGGCACACAGGTTTAAACTGTATTTAAACCAGTACCGTTTAATACCTTTCTGTCCTTGGGCAAGTCATTTAACGTCTGAGCTTCTTGCTTCTTTGCTAAGATGGACGTGATCCTTACCTCAGAAGATGATTGTGAGCATGAAGTATGAGACAGCCACGAACGTTTGAGTTGAACACGTGATGGTCACGTATTCGTCAGTTCCAAGTCCCTTAAAGAGGGAAATAGGAAGGGCCTTTATTCCTCTAACATCCTTTGAATTTGAAGATTCAGTCTCCCAGAGCCTTCTTTATGAAATTCAACATGTACATATAGGGGATTTCCTTTTGACAGTGGGTGGGTCCCTGAAACAACATTCTGGAGACGAAAAGAATCTGACCTTTCTCTACTGTGCATTCCCCATCAGGAGGCCAGAAGGTACCAAGAAGAAATGATTCATTGTCTACAGAGTAATAGCTTGTAGAAAAAGAGAAGAGGGAATGTGGTGAGGGGTTTTTGGAAACTTTGGGTGGGAGGTTAAGAAATGGAGCCCTTCCCAGAGCGATTTCTGCTTTTCCACCCAGTGAATGTGGTCCAGGCAAGAGTTGGTGTGTGATCTCAAGCTGCAGAGTTGTGCCAGCCTCCGTGTCTTTTCTTTCTTCTTCCTTGCGGCCTGCTTAAACCCTGACTGAGAAGTAAGAAGCAGTCGCTTCTGTGTGTTGATTCGTTCTTGGCATTTCAGCCAGCGCCGCTTTCTAGGGAGGGATGGCATTTAATCTCTTGGACGAAGACCACTCATTGGAACAACAGAGCAGCAGGCTTATAACTCTGGAGTCTCTTCTAATTTGGGTGGGTTGGATCATCCATCTTCCCATTTAGCGAAGACTGAAGGGAAAAAAAGAATTACTGTACCGAAATTTTGGGCGTATTTGATAGAGGTAGCCTTTTCTTCCCCTGGCCCTTGACAAAATATGTCGCTTGAAGAAAGCTTTAAGAAAAATAAGGCCTCCCCAGAACGTAATTGCCTTAAGTAGTTCCTAAGTAATTTAGTTTGTCTTTTCCTTGAAGTTTGTCAAAACTGTTGCCTCCTTTCCTACCACCTGCCTTTCATCAAAGTTTTTGGATCTCTTCTGTGTTGTTTAGTATTCCCTCCTATTCTACAGCCTGGGGGTAGTAGCCTCTCACCGTGGCTGTGGATCTGTTAGGTGAGGCTGACAAATTTCTAGTGCAGATTTGGTCATCTAAGGCTGTTTCATTTGAATTTTTCATTTGGATGGTTTCCCTGCCAGTAACCAGCACAACTTGGCAAAAGCTCTTCACAAGTGAAAGAATATGAGAACTCCATCTGGGGGGACGGGGTAACAAAAGCTCCATTCCTCAAGGATTCAGCCAAAATCTATGAGAAAACCCTGAACTGCACATTTCAGTGAAACTTCCTTATAGATGATGTTGAATCTATTCAGCAAAATGAACTGATGTCATCCTTGTGAGTCTCTGTCAGGAGATTGTTAAACCCCCTTCTGTAACCCTGATCTGGTGTCTTCCTGCTTGAAAATATACTTAATCAGGCAGCCAGTTCATGTTAGAGCCTGCAGCTCTTCCTGGGAGAGCACTGGCAATCCCCCACCCCACAGCCCCAGTAAGGTCTGGAGTGTGTGATTCCGGGCCTGGTTTTGTTGTGGCATGAAGACGTGTTAGCTGCTGAGTTCTGTTTGTCAGCAAAGCCTGACAGACCCATGCTGGCACTTGCTGGGGCTGGGCAACCAATCACAGCTGGAACGCTTATCGTCACGGAATCCCTGTGGGCTTCCTCTATCAGGTCACATCCCGAAATAACATTGGGCAGTATTTCAAGTGAAGAAGCAAAGGCTTTCGGGGCTGTAGCCAGCCTGGAGTGTGAGATTCTGTGTGAAATAGTTGGACCCACTAGTTGGTTATACTCTGGAGTCTCTTCTAATTTGGGTGGGTTGGATCATCCATCTTCCCATTTAGCGAAGACTGAAGGGAAAAAAAGAATTACTGTACCGAAATTTTGGGCGTATTTGATAGAGGTAGCCTTTTCTTCCCCTGGCCCTTGACAAAATATGTCGCTTGAAGAAAGCTTTAAGAAAAATAAGGCCTCCCCAGAACGTAATTGCCTTAAGTAGTTCCTAAGTAATTTAGTTTGTCTTTTCCTTGAAGTTTGTCAAAACTGTTGCCTCCTTTCCTACCACCTGCCTTTCATCAAAGTTTTTGGATCTCTTCTGTGTTGTTTAGTATTCCCTCCTATTCTACAGCCTGGGGGTAGTAGCCTCTCACCGTGGCTGTGGATCTGTTAGGTGAGGCTGACAAATTTCTAGTGCAGATTTGGTCATCTAAGGCTGTTTCATTTGAATTTTTCATTTGGATGGTTTCCCTGCCAGTAACCAGCACAACTTGGCAAAAGCTCTTCACAAGTGAAAGAATATGAGAACTCCATCTGGGGGGACGGGGTAACAAAAGCTCCATTCCTCAAGGATTCAGCCAAAATCTATGAGAAAACCCTGAACTGCACATTTCAGTGAAACTTCCTTATAGATGATGTTGAATCTATTCAGCAAAATGAACTGATGTCATCCTTGTGAGTCTCTGTCAGGAGATTGTTAAACCCCCTTCTGTAACCCTGATCTGGTGTCTTCCTGCTTGAAAATATACTTAATCAGGCAGCCAGTTCATGTTAGAGCCTGCAGCTCTTCCTGGGAGAGCACTGGCAATCCCCCACCCCACAGCCCCAGTAAGGTCTGGAGTGTGTGATTCCGGGCCTGGTTTTGTTGTGGCATGAAGACGTGTTAGCTGCTGAGTTCTGTTTGTCAGCAAAGCCTGACAGACCCATGCTGGCACTTGCTGGGGCTGGGCAACCAATCACAGCTGGAACGCTTATCGTCACGGAATCCCTGTGGGCTTCCTCTATCAGGTCACATCCCGAAATAACATTGGGCAGTATTTCAAGTGAAGAAGCAAAGGCTTTCGGGGCTGTAGCCAGCCTGGAGTGTGAGATTCTGTGTGAAATAGTTGGACCCACTCCAGCGCTTTTGATCTGCATGGTGGATGAGCAGTAAACTGCGTGAAACACGTTGGAAACACGTGAGGAAATTCTCCCTGGCCCTGCTGCTTCCTTGGAACTGGCAGGGCACTGAGTGGGCTGATCCTCACCTCCTGTCTCTCAGCAGGATTGTGCTTGGAGAAAAGCAGAGCTGGGAAAAGAGGTCTTTCCACTTACAGGACGTTGCTGCTGATCTTTTCAGCAGTCCTCCCAGAAGGCCCTCTTAGGTGGACTCTTAGGAGAACTGAGAACCAGAATCCTAAAATGCTAAAAGTGGCACCAGGAATAGGGAGCAGGGGCTTGAGTTGGTTAAGCTTTGTCTGTGTAGTAAGTGCTACAGAAAACCGAACTCGTTAGGCACATTGAAGTCTGACTCAACAACCAGACATCCGGCTTTTTGTGGAACAAAAGACCTGAAAAACTGGCTTTTGTAGGGTAGAAAGCAGAGGTGTGTCCTGTGTAATAAAAGGACATGGAGTTCAGGCAGTGTCTGTTCACGAAGATGGAAAGGGAGACATCTTTTGGAGTCTTCTGGCCTTGCCTCTCCCTCTTATTTCCCAATAAAAACTTTTCCTATGATTAGCTCCTCAGACTGGCGGGTGTGTCTTACTCTTACACGGCTGCGTGTTGTTAGCTCTCATTCCAGTGTGCTGCTGCTGGTACTGTGTTTTCCATATGGCTCTGACCATGTGGCGCCAGTGGGGTTTCTTGCAAATGCCCCGGGTCCTCTCATACAGCGAAGTATGTTGCTAGCTTGACCAATGGCAATCCCCACCCCACAGCCCCAGTAAGGTCTGGAGTGTGTGATTCCGGGCCTGGTTTTGTTGTGGCATGAAGACGTGTTAGCTGCTGAGTTCTGTTTGTCAGCAAAGCCTGACAGACCCATGCTGGCACTTGCTGGGGCTGGGCAACCAATCACAGCTGGAACGCTTATCGTCACGGAATCCCTGTGGGCTTCCTCTATCAGGTCACATCCCGAAATAACATTGGGCAGTATTTCAAGTGAAGAAGCAAAGGCTTTCGGGGCTGTAGCCAGCCTGGAGTGTGAGATTCTGTGTGAAATAGTTGGACCCACTCCAGCGCTTTTGATCTGCATGGTGGATGAGCAGTAAACTGCGTGAAACACGTTGGAAACACGTGAGGAAATTCTCCCTGGCCCTGCTGCTTCCTTGGAACTGGCAGGGCACTGAGTGGGCTGATCCTCACCTCCTGTCTCTCAGCAGGATTGTGCTTGGAGAAAAGCAGAGCTGGGAAAAGAGGTCTTTCCACTTACAGGACGTTGCTGCTGATCTTTTCAGCAGTCCTCCCAGAAGGCCCTCTTAGGTGGACTCTTAGGAGAACTGAGAACCAGAATCCTAAAATGCTAAAAGTGGCACCAGGAATAGGGAGCAGGGGCTTGAGTTGGTTAAGCTTTGTCTGTGTAGTAAGTGCTACAGAAAACCGAACTCGTTAGGCACATTGAAGTCTGACTCAACAACCAGACATCCGGCTTTTTGTGGAACAAAAGACCTGAAAAACTGGCTTTTTGTAGGGTAGAAAGCAGAGGTGTGTCCTGTGTAATAAAAGGACATGGAGTTCAGGCAGTGTCTGTTCACGAAGATGGAAAGGGAGACATCTTTTGGAGTCTTCTGGCCTTGCCTCTCCCTCTTATTTCCCAATAAAAACTTTTCCTATGATTAGCTCCTCAGACTGGCGGGTGTGTCTTACTCTTACACGGCTGCGTGTTGTTAGCTCTCATTCCAGTGTGCTGCTGCTGGTACTGTGTTTTCCATATGGCTCTGACCATGTGGCGCCAGTGGGGTTTCTTGCAAATGCCCCGGGTCCTCTCATACAGCGAAGCCTTACTCGTTGCTAGCTTGACCAAGGTCACAGCTGTTAGGTACCAAGAGTTTTAGTCTTCTAACTCAAGGCTGTGATGCTTTTTCCTCAATCTGTATAGTTGCACAGCATAATGGAAAGAGAGAAGAGAGGCTTTGGGGTTCCACAGATCTGGGTTCAGAGTCAAATTTCTGTCACTTGCTGGATGGCTTGGGCATGTAACTTAGTCTCTCTGAGTATCAGCTTACTCCTCTTCAACATGTTAGTGGTAGTACCTACTTCTGAGAATTATAGAAAATTAAGTAACTCCATAAGGTGGCTCAGATGGTAAGGAATCTGCCAGCAATGCAGGAGATCCAGGTTTGATCCCTGGGTTGGGAAGATTCCCTAGAGCAGGGAATAGCTACCCACTCCGGTATTCTTGCCTGGAGAATTCCATGGAGAAAGGAGCCTGGTAGACTACAGTCCATGGGATCACAAAGAGTCGGAGTTGGACACAACTGAGCTACTAACACTTCCACTTCCATAAAATGTCTGACTCATCATGAAAAGTGAAAGCGAAAGTCACTCAGTTGTGTCTGACTCTTAGCGAGCCCATGGACAAGCCACAGGATTCTTCAGACAAGAATACTGGAAGGGGTTGCTGTTCCCTTCTCCAAGGGATCTTCTAAACCCAAGGATCAAACGTGGGTCTCCCGCCTTGCAGGCAGATTCTTTACTGTCTGAGCCATAATCATAGATGCTCAAATGATAATATAAATGCTCTGTTCCTTCCTGTGCTAACATTCTGGTTCTTTTTTAAAAAGTGTTTGTTTATTTGTTTGCAATGGGTCTTTGTAACTGTGCGTGGGCTTTCTCTAGTTGCGGTGTATGGGTTTCTCATTGTGGTGGCTTCTTGTTGCAGAGCACGGGCTCTAGAGCATGGACTCAGTAGTCGTGGCATGCAGGCTTAGTTGCTTCACAGCACATGAAACCTTCCTGGACTGGGGATCAAACCCATGTACCCTGTATTGGCAGGTGAATTCTTATCCCTGTACCACTAGGGAAGTCCAGCAGTCTGATTTTTTTTTTTAAATCAAACCCAACCCCTACCCCCATCCCCTGCTGACCAGTTTGCCATCTGATGAAAAGGACACTTTTGAGAGACTGGCCTCAAACCAACCAAATCAGAGAGATAAGAAGGTTAATGCTATTTCTTTCCTTACTGTTATTCTACACCCAAGCATCCCAGTCCGTGTGGGCTGCTGTTGACAGTTGTTTATTTAGTACTTTTTCTCCAGAGGTACTCAGGGCACTTTACCAAAACTGACAGCCCTCCTCAGTGTGCCTCTGTGAAGATAGCCGCCATGTTGCTGCCACAGGCTACCAGGCTCCTGGGATCCCTCAGTTGGACTAGAACATTAGCTTGTGTATCTCTGAAGAGCCTAGTTTATAATAGACTGTGAAACTGAAAGAGCATTTGTAGGCTTTGCCTTGACCCTGCACCAGTGGTCAGTGGGCTATTTTCCTTTTTTTTTTTTTTTATGGAGACATAGTTGACTTACAACATTTTATTAGTATCAGGTGTATAACATAATGATTCGGTATTTGCATATATTGCAGAATGAGTACCACAAAAAAATGAGTCTAATTAACACCATCTATGTAGTTAAGGAGCTTCCTTGTTGGCTCAGACAGTAAATATTCTGCCTGCATTGCAAGAGACCCAGTACAGTCCCTGGAGATGGGAATGGTTACCCACTCCAGTATTCTTTCCTGGAAACTTCCATGGACAGAAGAGCCTGACGAGCTATAGTCCATGGGGTTAGTCACAACTGAATGACTAACACAGAATTTCTTTTTCTTATGATGAGGATTTTTGAAAGATTTCAGATATACAGTTATATTAACTGTAGTCTCCATGTTGTGGATCACAGTCCCTCAGCTTCTTTATAACTGGAAGTTTGTACCATTTGACTACCTTCTCTCATTTCTCCTTCCCTCTCTGGCAGCTACCAGTCCGTTCTCTGTGAGCTGGATTTTGTTGTTTTGTTAGATTCCACATATAAGTAATAATCATACAGTATTTACCTTTCTCTGACGTATTTTCACATAATGCCACCGAGGTCCATCCATGTTGTCACAGAGGGGAAGATTTCATTCTTTTTTTTTTTTAACATTTTTTTTCATCTTTGTGGAGTTTTTTTTTCTTTCTTTCTTTTTAACTTGATTTTTTTGGGGCCTCTTTTTTTATTGTTTTTTTTTACTTACTTATTTTTTCATCCATCTTTTTATCCTCTGGCATGTGTAGGCCTTCCATTGCTGTGGCCTCTCTTGTTCCAGAGCACTGACTCACAATTGGATACATGGGTCCAGCCGCTCCACGGCACGTGGTATCTTCCCGGGCCAGGGATCGAACCGGTGCCCCTTGCACTGCAAGGCAGACTCTTTACCCACTGGACCACCAGGGAAGCCCCACAGCACATTTTCTTTATCCATTCATCTGTCACTGGAGTTAGGTTGCTTTCATGTTTTGGCTATTGGAGATAATGTTGCAGTAGCATGGTGGTATATATTGTGTGGATTTTCTTAGGATAAATATTCAGAAGTAGACTTTTTGTTAATAGCCATCCTAATAGACGTGATTGGTTTTTAATTGCATTTCTCTGATAAAGTGATGTTGAACATCCTCCTTTTTTTTATCCTCAGTTTTAGTTTTTTCCTTCTCAGTTCCTTAGAAAGTATCCAAGGATATACACCAAAAAGAATGTGGGTGCCTCTGCTGAAGGCAGCCAAAAGAGAGCAGGGGGCACTTTGATTTTGCTTACACTATCTGAACTATTTTTACCACGAAAAATGTTCATGTTTTACTTGTTTAATTAAAGACAAAAGTGTTTAAAACAATTTTTCAAGGCCATTTGAAGAATTTTTGTCTCATGGATGGAACATTGATTCTTGTTCTGTTTCAAAATATGCTTTTTTTTCTTCTTCTTCTTCTTCTTTTTTTACCTCTAAGCAAGTAGCTCTTATTACTAGAAGCTAGTGGTTTGGTAAAGAATGGACACAGTAGGAGGGAATGCTGAAGGAAGCTCTTGGTCCCTAAAACAGAGCATTGGGCTGTGGTTTCTGTTATACACCAGGACTTAACAAGTGGCTTTCAAGGCCTTTTCTGGCCGACACAGTTGGCTCCTCTTGTCATCTTGCTGCTGCTTTTGGTTTACCCTTCTTGGTTCAGAAGCCAGGTGTCCTGGTACAGCTTAGCCCTCAACATGGGGAAGGAATCCTCTCTTGGGATGAACCCAGGGCCCTTATAACTCCAAGTACTTTAGTCCATTGAGAATAAAGAAGCCCTTTGGTGTTACTAAAGGAGGGCTTCTTGAGTTCTCTTCCATGCTGGGACTAATTCTTCCTGCATTTTTAAAGCATGCTGTGGTGTATTGGGTCTGCTTCTTATAGGAAAGTCTAGCTTATTTTCATCTTTTTTGGCATGTGTAGGCCTACCATTGCTGCGGCCTCTCTTGTTCCAGAGCACTGTCTCACAATTGGATACATGGGTCCAGCCGCTCCACGGCACGCGGTATCTTCCCGGGCCAGGGATCGAACCGGTGCCCCTTGCACTGCAAGGCAGACTCTTTACCCACTGGACCACCAGGGAAGCCCCACAGCACATTTTCTTTATCCATTCATCTGTCACTGGAGTTAGGTTGCTTTCATGTTTTGGCTATTGGAGATAATGTTGCAGTAGCATGGTGGTATATATTGTGTGGATTTTCTTAGGATAAATATTCAGAAGTAGACTTTTTGTTAATAGCCATCCTAATAGACGTGATTGGTTTTTAATTGCATTTCTCTGATAAAGTGATGTTGAACATCCTCCTTTTTTTTATCCTCAGTTTTAGTTTTTTCCTTCTCAGTTCCTTAGAAAGTATCCAAGGATATACACCAAAAAGAATGTGGGTGCCTCTGCTGAAGGCAGCCAAAAGAGAGCAGGGGGCACTTTGATTTTGCTTACACTATCTGAACTATTTTTACCACGAAAAATGTTCATGTTTTACTTGTTTAATTAAAGACAAAAGTGTTTAAAACAATTTTTCAAGGCCATTTGAAGAATTTTTGTCTCATGGATGGAACATTGATTCTTGTTCTGTTTCAAAATATGCTTTTTTTTCTTCTTCTTCTTTTTCTTTTTACCTCTAAGCAAGTAGCTCTTATTACTAGAAGCTAGTGGTTTGGTAAAGAATGGACACAGTAGGAGGGAATGCTGAAGGAAGCTCTTGGTCCCTAAAACAGAGCATTGGGCTGTGGTTTCTGTTATACACCAGGACTTAACAAGTGGCTTTCAAGGCCTTTTCTGGCCGACACAGTTGGCTCCTCTTGTCATCTTGCTGCTGCTTTTGGTTTACCCTTCTTGGTTCAGAAGCCAGGTGTCCTGGTACAGCTTAGCCCTCAACATGGGGAAGGAATCCTCTCTTGGGATGAACCCAGGGCCCTTATAACTCCAAGTACTTTAGTCCATTGAGAATAAAGAAGCCCTTTGGTGTTACTAAAGGAGGGCTTCTTGAGTTCTCTTCCATGCTGGGACTAATTCTTCCTGCATTTTTAAAGCATGCTGTGGTGTATTGGGTCTGCTTCTTATAGGAAAGCTAGCATTTTCTGAATCCTCAGCTGACCTTGAGAGCTGAATACAGACACATATGTACACCTTACCTGCCTCCCTTGCCTTCAAGGCAAGCTTTGTTCCTATAAAACTCAGCAGAAATACTCCCAGCCTAGTGAAGTAACCAACTGGTTTGCAACAGATCCAGCCAGCCTGCACAGTTAGGGAGGGCTTAAGAGGTACTCTTTGATCTCTGAAGTTACTGTTTGACTCTTGGGTCAGAATCAGACACAACTGAGTGACTAACACTTTTGGACTTTCCTGGTGGCCCAGATGATAAAGAATCTGCCTACAATGCAGGAGACCCAGGTTCGATCCCTGGGTTGGGAAGATCCCCTGGAGAAGGGCATAGCTGCCCACTCCAGCATTCTTGTCCGGAGTGTTCCATGGACAGAGGAACTGGTGGGCTACAGTCCATAGGGTCACAAAGAGTTGAACACAACTGAGCTACCAACACAGCAAGGTCAGAATCTCCTTGAACTCATCTTTCCAAGGTGAGCTTGTTGTGGGATCAGGAGTCCTCTTCAGATGTGTCTCTAAGAGAGAGCTTTTTTCTTAACCATTTGAGTCGTAGGGTTTTCTCAGACCTAAGCCCATTCCTTTCTCCAAGGTACAGTTAGTTCTCAGCTTGAAGTTAATTTATGATGTTGAGCCTGTGGCATTGCTAAAGAATGAAATTGGGGCTGGGGATGGGATAAGGGTGCATTTCCTGAGGTGAGTATCTTTGCTTCCTTTTTCTGTTTTTGGCCAGGCCACATGGCATGCAGGATCTTGATTCCCTGTTCAGGAATCAAACCCATGCCCCCTTCAGTGGAAGTGCAGATATCTCCCTCCGCCTGACCAACCTTTTTTTGAACATTTTTCGTATTGAGCTCCTGGTTGCTAACCTTGGGGTTTACTAACCTAGAGTGAACTCTTTTTTTGTTGTTAAAAGAGTGAACTCTTTATTGTTTTAATTCAAGACACAACCCACTAAACACAACCCCCAAATAAACACCAGATTCTCGTTGAAAAACTTAAAACTAAGAAAAAAACTTGGTTTGTTCAGTTGGCAAACGTGTTCATCCCTGTCATTGGCCAGGTGTTAGGAATATAGTCCCAGACCTTCTTGGCAGCTGAGGAATTGCCTGTGTAATCTATCCTTTCTTACCTCCTACCCCTTATGTTTTAAAGTATGGCAACTTGGAGTGAGTTCTAGTAGATGGAGGTTGTACTTGTCTGATGCAGAGGGGATCTGTGAGTGTTGTCCACACTTGTTCCCGTTTTCTTGTGGCTCCTGGTGCCATGCTGGCAGTGTGCTGAGTTTCCCCGTTCGAAGAGAACTGAAGGCTCACTGGAGGATCTGCCCTCTTACGACTCCAGAAGTTGGGGGCTGGGGATGAAGATGGAAGTACTGGATCTGCTTCTGGTAGATAGACCAAGGGTCAGCAGACCATAACTTGGGGGCTAGTTACTTGTTTTTATAAATCATCTTTTGCTAGAACACAGTCCCATCCATTTGTTTACAGATTATCTGACTGCTTCTGCATTATGGTGGCAGAGTTGAACAGTTGTGACATAGACTCTGTGGCCTGCAGTGTCTCAACTATTTTCTGTCTAGTCCGTACTACGGGGTTTACTGTATGTAAGCTCTAGCATCATGAGTACATAAATGTGTGCGGTGCATTTACTTTGGGTTGTTTAAGAAAAATGTTAATCATGTAGTAGAATTGTTGAACAAAGTATCTTTCTGCCTCAAAATTGCTAATCCATATCTGTGTTGCAGGATCTGTCTGGTTCAATAGATGATCTCCCCATGGGGACAGAAGGAGCTCTGAGCCCCGGAGTGAGCACATCAGGGATTTCCAGCAGCCAAGGGGAGCAGAGTAATCCAGCTCAGTCTCCCTTCTCTCCCCACACCTCCCCGCACCTGCCTGGCATCCGAGGCCCCTCCCCATCCCCAGTTGGCTCTCCTGCCAGTGTTGCTCAGTCTCGCTCAGGACCACTCTCGCCTGCTGCAGTGCCAGGTACTCTCAAGTGCTGACCTTTGGGGAGAGGGGAAGAGGACTGCCATCCACCCGCCCATGCCTTCCGTCAGAATTAGGGAGCCCCAGCTGTCCACTGGCAGAGCATTTCCGTTCAGCATTTGAAGAAGGGAAATGGGAGCCCCTTTGCTTGATCCTCCTGTGTTTGTGATAACTGGGAGGTTCTTGGCCTTGCCAGAGGCCATTCCTAGTTCTGACTTGACCTGCTGACTAGACTTTCCAGGTTTAACCATGACTGGCTTACTTCTTTCTCTCTCTGGAGCAGGCAACCAGATGCCCCCTCGGCCTCCCAGTGGCCAGTCGGACAGCATCATGCATCCTTCTATGAACCAATCTAGCATTGCCCAAGATCGAGGTGAGAGCCTGGGCTTCAAGGGAGAGGGGCAGAGGGCAGAGGCAGACTTTCGATTGGTTCTCCCTGCAGCAGCTTTTGCAGAAATGTATGACCATGCAGCTTAGGACAATCTCAGCAGCAGGTTGTGAAGTTAGGATGGGCTTGGCCATCTTGGTGACTCCAGAATTATGTTCCCCCACAGCCATTTTTTGTTGGTCATGTGTTTTGATGGATTCCCCCTACATTGTGCCTAATTTCGTTAGCAGATAACTAAATACTCAGCATCAAGAATTTTTTTTTTTTTTTTATTCCCACTGGCACAGCACAGTGGCTTTCTTTTTTTTTTGTAAACTTTTATTTATTTATTTTTGGTTGTGCTGAGTGTTTGTTGATGTGTGGGTTTAGCTGCTCTGCAGTATATGGGATCTTCCTGGTTCAGGGATCGAACCTGTGTCTCCTGCATTGTCAGACGGGTTCTTATCCGCTGAGCCACAAGGGAAACCCTCAGCCTCAGATTTTTACCCTTTAAATCCTACAGCTTTTTTCAGGGATATGGGGCAGAGGTCATTGCTGTTTGTTTTTTCAAACCTCCAGTTAGTAGAAACAGTTGGCATGCCCTGGTTAATGGCTGTGTCACTTTTGAGGTTGCCTAAAAAATCACATAATTATATAGCAAATAAGAAACTTCGTGCAAGTATTTGCTAAAGAAAATGTAGGTGGTGCAGTCCTAGGATAAGGGAGAGTGTTGATTCCTGTTGTACTGAGGTGATAACTATGTGGATACCACCCACACGTAGGTTACATGCAGAGGAACCCCCAGATGCCCCAGTACAGTTCCCCCCAGCCCGGGTCAGCCTTATCTCCACGTCAGCCTTCCGGAGGACAGATGCACACAGGCATGGGCTCCTACCAGCAGAATTCCATGGGGAGCTATGGTCCGCAGGGGAGTCAGTACGGCCCACAGGGTGAGTATGCTACCCAAGGAGGAGGTGAAATGCTGCTGTCTGGGTTATGGGAGTTGAACTATGTTTGATAATGCTGCTATCTGAGTTATAGGAGTCAAAATATGTTTGCCTTAAGTCCAGCAAAGCCAGGCCCTAATGTAGGACAGGACTGCCATCATGGGAAAGTTCTGGAATCTGTCTGAGCCTTTGTTTTATCTGTAAAAGGGGGATAAGGTATTTAGCCCGAAACAGAGTACAGACACTTAGTAAATGGTAATTATTGGTTATTAATTTTATTTTATTATTTTAGTAGAATAGATCTTTGTTCAAAATCAGCCCTAGATGGATCTAAAGCTGAATTTCTTACTCAGAGCATGGAAGATGAATGTGTAGAAAGGAAAAAATTCTGGGAGCTGAAGAGCCTGGATAGCAGCATAGCCAGCCTTGCTCTGTGCTGTGCTGTCTTTAAGATGAGGGTCAACTGAGGCCTGGCTTTATATGCTCCTGCCACACACTCCCTTACCTTGTTGCTGTTGTTTTTTTTTTTTTAATGGACCATGAGATGGTGGTGGTGTTTTAAAGCAACTGTGAAATTGGTCTCTTCCCAGACCAAATATTGAATAATTTCCATTGTTTATGTCTTTGAAGTTTTAGAGTTGAGTGTTGCTATTGGGTTGCTAGTGACTCACTAACCAAGTCTCTGCATCTTCTCTCCTTCCTCTCCCAGGAGGCTACCCCAGGCAGCCAAACTATAATGCCTTGCCCAATGCTAACTACCCCAGTGCAGGCATGGCTGGAAGCATGAACCCTATGGGTGCTGGAGGTCAGATGCATGGGCAGCCTGGCATCCCACCTTATGGCACACTCCCTCCAGGGAGGATGAGTCACGCCTCCATGGGCAACCGGCCTTATGGCCCTAACATGGCCAATATGCCACCTCAGGTTGGGTCAGGGATGTGTCCCCCTCCAGGGGGCATGAACCGGAAAACTCAAGAAACTGCTGTCGCCATGCATGTTGCTGCCAACTCTATCCAGAACAGGTAAGGCCTGGGAAGTAGAGAGGGAGGGTATCAGTGCAAGGAAAGCATTTAATCTGATTGTAGAGGTCACTGAGATACTTCTGGACCTAAACCCAGTTATCATGGTAAATACCCATTTTATTGAGAGCTCTTTAGAAAACCATGTTTCTGCTCTGTGAGAAAAGGGGATCTTTCAGGGGTGCTGTGTGATGGTCGGGAGGGGAGGGAAGGGGGGGATATACATGTGACTAATCTGAGAACATGCATGTCTGTGAACAACAAAACTCTGTAAAAGTTAAAAGTAAAATAAAGGTTTAAAAAAATAAATAAATAAATAAACCCCAAAAAAAAAAAAAAGAAAACCATGTTTCTTTGCAGTTTAAAATACAACAGAAGTGCTGACTTGTAAGCATCTTAGATTGGTGTCAGATTTCGTATGTAAAGAATTTATAAAGTATATATTACTTTGATTAGTAAAATAAGTCTTCAGAGTTCCTTTATTTCCTCTGCCAGTCTAGTTTCTTGGTTCCAAAAAGATGTTTAATGATACACATGGTTTGGGTCTGTGGTGTAGGAAATGGAGGATGGTGAGGTTGTGGTTTGCTGTTTCTCTTCCTTTTCTGTGTGGTCCTTTGACTCTGGTGCAGAAGGCTCATGTGATTTGGTTAGGGACTTCAGCATTCATCTCTTCTTCCTTGGCTTGGCCTCTGGCTTCAGGGACTATGGTTCTACTGTTTTCTAAGGCTCTGTCTGTGTACCCTGTTGTTGGTGCCGACAGTTCTTAAAGTGACTCTTAACTGGGATGTTGGTGAACAAAGGTAGACTAGGGTAATTGAATATAAAGAGGCGGAGTTGGTGATGGAAGAACGAGGGGAGCACAAGGTTTGCATTAGGCCCATCAAGAAAGAGTACATCAAGGGGACTGTCCCTGGGGGCTGAGGGGTTAGGACTCCAACTTTCACTGCCATAGTCCACGTTTAGTACTTGGGCAGGGAATTGAGATCCCACAAGCTGTGCAGTGTGGCCAAAAAATAAATAGGTTTTGAGGTATAGTTAAAAAGACAGTCCCTCTAGGTACTATGCTTTTGAGTTTGGTTGGGGTGACATGACAGAGTAATAAAACGGAGCGTTTCATCTTGGCCTTTTCCCATAGTGAGGGCCCTTAAATGGAAACACGACTTGATTTTGGAGATGCCTTAAAGGGAAGCAGTATTTAAGAGACACAGTAAGACGCCATTCTTCAAGGAATGTGTCCTTTAAAATTGAGCTATAATTTCTTCTGGAGAGCTTGAACCCTCTTACAACTTTTTGTAGTTGGTAGAAAGTAAGAATATCTGTGTGCATGGTTATGGTTTGTGGAACCCATAAGCCTTTCTCTTGTAAGCCTAACTGGACGATCTTGGCTCACATAGCCCTATTTATCTCAAGTCCCAGTTTGAAAGCTTAGTGTCTCTTAATTCTTGTCTCTCTCTCACACTTTGCATCTTTTTCTGCAGGCCACCAGGCTACCCCAATATGAGTCAAGGGGGCATGATGGGAACTGGTCCCCCCTACGGACAGGGGATTAATAGTATGGCTGGCATGATCAACCCTCAGGGACCCCCGTATCCCATGGGTGGAACCATGGCCAACAATTCTGCAGGTGAGTCCTCGGCATTGCTCACCCCAGGCATTTCATCCAGAGCGGTCTTCCTGTGACAAACCCATCGCACTTTTTCTCTCTTTCATAGGGATGGCGGCCAGCCCAGAGATGATGGGTCTTGGAGATGTCAAGTTAACTCCAGCCTCCAAAATGAACAACAAGGCAGATGGGACACCCAAGACGGAATCGAAATCCAAGGTAATGGCTTGTATCTTGACTCCTCAACTTTCTGTCCCATCCTTTCAGTGATAGGAAAGAAAAAGAAGAGAGGGAGTGCTTAGATTCCAGCCTTTTATGATGCTGCCTAGATGATCTTGGGTAAGAGTGCTTTTACCTCTTTTACCATGAAGGGTCCCGTGATGGTCATTCACTGAATCAGGTTTGGGTTGGCCCAAGGGGTCCTAATGTAAGTATCATCATGTTCTCATGGCTGCCTAATAGGGAGGAAATGCCAGACCTGTCGAGTAGAATTCCCCATGTTGCTCTCTCTGAAGCTGTGACCCCCTGTCCTTATGCGTTGATAGATGTGTGTCATGGGCGACTAGTTCTCGCCCTTTTGGACCTTACCCTGAACAGCAGAAATGTTGGTGCCCTCCGTTTATAAAGGGGGAGAAGAGGCAGGTGGGCTTGGGGTTCTTGGCCTCTCTCAGGTTGGTCCTGAGTGTGCTATATGTTGGGCTGTGTGGCATTCTGGGGACCTGCTCAGTATTTGAGTCGTTTTAAAATATTTCTGCCCTTTGTCATACCTTGTTTTCCCTACCTTATAAAGTAGGGGAAATAGCAATCGGAGCTGCCACCTCTTGTGGATAAATTTGCCTCCGGCTTCCAGACCCTTTTAGTCATCCTCATGTCTTGGATAGTCATCTAGACCATTCAAGCAGAACCCTTCCTTTCTTAAGAGGAGGAAGAGTTCCTTTTCGTTTTAGTCTACTGTCTCAAGGTCAATTTTGAGTTTCTTGAATTCTCTGAAATGTCTGGAAAAGTGTGTCCAGGCTCCTGGGTAGTGGTATGGGAGAGGTAGTGGCATCGGTGTCAGGTGGACAAGGCTGTGACTCTCAGTTCCGCTTCTGAAAACTACTGAGATAGTAGGCGTGGAAATGATCCCCAACCCTAAAGGGACCCCGTATCCCATGGGTGGAACCATGGCCAACAATTCTGCAGGTGAGTCCTCGGCATTGCTCACCCCAGGCATTTCATCCAGAGCGGTCTTCCTGTGACAAACCCATCGCACTTTTTCTCTCTTTCATAGGGATGGCGGCCAGCCCAGAGATGATGGGTCTTGGAGATGTCAAGTTAACTCCAGCCTCCAAAATGAACAACAAGGCAGATGGGACACCCAAGACGGAATCGAAATCCAAGGTAATGGCTTGTATCTTGACTCCTCAACTTTCTGTCCCATCCTTTCAGTGATAGGAAAGAAAAAGAAGAGAGGGAGTGCTTAGATTCCAGCCTTTTATGATGCTGCCTAGATGATCTTGGGTAAGAGTGCTTTTACCTCTTTTACCATGAAGGGTCCCGTGATGGTCATTCACTGAATCAGGTTTGGGTTGGCCCAAGGGGTCCTAATGTAAGTATCATCATGTTCTCATGGCTGCCTAATAGGGAGGAAATGCCAGACCTGTCGAGTAGAATTCCCCATGTTGCTCTCTCTGAAGCTGTGACCCCCTGTCCTTATGCGTTGATAGATGTGTGTCATGGGCGACTAGTTCTCGTCTTCTGGACCTTACCCTGAACAGCAGAAATGTTGGTGCCCTCCGTTTATAAAGGGGGAGAAGAGGCAGGTGGGCTTGGGGTTCTTGGCCTCTCTCAGGTTGGTCCTGAGTGTGCTATATGTTGGGCTGTGTGGCATTCTGGGGACCTGCTCAGTATTTGAGTCGTTTTAAAATATTTCTGCCCTTTGTCATACCTTGTTTTCCCTACCTTATAAAGTAGGGGAAATAGCAATCGGAGCTGCCACCTCTTGTGGATAAATTTGCCTCCGGCTTCCAGACCCTTTTAGTCATCCTCATGTCTTGGATAGTCATCTAGACCATTCAAGCAGAACCCTTCCTTTCTTAAGAGGAGGAAGAGTTCCTTTTCGTTTTAGTCTACTGTCTCAAGGTCAATTTTGAGTTTCTTGAATTCTCTGAAATGTCTGGAAAAGTGTGTCCAGGCTCCTGGGTAGTGGTATGGGAGAGGTAGTGGCATCGGTGTCAGGTGGACAAGGCTGTGACTCTCAGTTCCGCTTCTGAAAAACTACTGAGATAGTAGGCGTGGCTCCTTGTGCCTGCTGCCTTACCTTTAAGAGAAGGATACTTTGTAATATCAAAGGTGTAAAGGCCTCTGACACAGCACTCAGGACATAATGCATAGGCAGGGTGAGCTTGCTTTCTTTGCAGGAAGGTCTAGCTCCCTTTTGGTTTCTGTGAAGGCAGGGCAGATGTTAGTGACCACCCCAGAATGAGAAGCTTTACCATTGCCCTAATCAAGGGGCTTCTGAGACCCCTAGCATAGGCTTTGAATCTGACCAGTTCCTATGAATCTTGACCTGCCCCTTCCAGAAATCCAGTTCTTCTACTACAACCAATGAGAAGATCACCAAGTTGTATGAGCTGGGTGGTGAGCCTGAGAGGAAGATGTGGGTGGACCGTTATCTGGCCTTCACGGAGGAGAAGGCCATGGGCATGACAAATCTGCCTGCTGTGGGTAGGAAACCTCTGGACCTGTACCGCCTCTATGTGTCTGTGAAGGAAATTGGTGGATTGACTCAGGTGAGTGCCTGGCACTTGGCTTCCCCTGTGGTTTTGACAAGCCTTTCTGTAGGTTCTCAGTGGCCTCACTGGTGCCATGCCTGCCACAGGCACAGCACCCTCCCCTGCTCTCTGAGTCACATGTTGACAGGCCAGGGAGCTTCGGCCTTCCAGAAGACAAGGCAATGGGAGGAGGCTGAGACCTCTATGGGTAGCCTGAAGTATTAGCATCAACTTCATGTGCCCAGATTCCCCCAGAGTTGCAAAAATAGGGCAAGTCTGTGAGCTTAGTAATTCCATGGCAGGCAATTTGGAGTAGTAGACAAGGGTAAGGTTCAGAGAGGGGCCTGGTTTTGAATTCTTTCTTAGCCACATAGGTTAAAACCACTCTGAACCTTCATTTTTCTCATTTGTAATGTAGGGACAGTGAGTATCCTGCTAGACTGTCAAGCCGAGGGTAACAAACAAAAGCTTTCTGCCACATAAATTGGTCTACAAGATGGTATAAGGGAAACCAGAATAGTTGCTGATTCTTTCATTCCAGAAAGCTTCCCAATGGAGATGGGACTTCGGGAACTATTAAATAGAAATAGTTTATGAAGGAAGAAGTAGGTGGGAAATTGTATTCAGTTACTCTGTATAGGAGACTTAAATGAATGGAGTAATCTCAACTGGAAACCTCTGAACTGAACACCACCCTGAGCCTTGCGCCTTCCCAAAAAATTTCAATCTTTGTTTTACACTCAGCCCAGGAGTCACACAGGTGAGGCACCGCTGGCAGACTACTTGAACCCCTATGTATGTTCTGTAGTCATCATACAAGGAATCTGCCCTAATCAAGGGGCTTCTGAGACCCCTAGCATAGGCTTTGAATCTGACCAGTTCCTATGAATCCTGCCCCTTCCAGAAATCCAGTTCTTCTACTACAACCAATGAGAAGATCACCAAGTTGTATGAGCTGGGTGGTGAGCCTGAGAGGAAGATGTGGGTGGACGTTATCTGGCCTTCACGGAGGAGAAGGCCATGGGCATGACAAATCTGCCTGCTGTGGGTAGGAAACCTCTGGACCTGTACCGCCTCTATGTGTCTGTGAAGGAAATTGGTGGATTGACTCAGGTGAGTGCCTGGCACTTGGCTTCCCCTGTGGTTTTGACAAGCCTTTCTGTAGGTTCTCAGTGGCCTCACTGGTGCCATGCCTGCCACAGGCACAGCACCCTCCCCTGCTCTCTGAGTCACATGTTGACAGGCCAGGGAGCTTCGGCCTTCCAGAAGACAAGGCAATGGGAGGAGGCTGAGACCTCTATGGGTAGCCTGAAGTATTAGCATCAACTTCATGTGCCCAGATTCCCCCAGAGTTGCAAAAATAGGGCAAGTCTGTGAGCTTAGTAATTCCATGGCAGGCAATTTGGAGTAGTAGACAAGGGTAAGGTTCAGAGAGGGGCCTGGTTTTGAATTCTTTCTTAGCCACATAGGTTAAAACCACTCTGAACCTTCATTTTTCTCATTTGTAATGTAGGGACAGTGAGTATCCTGCTAGACTGTCAAGCCGAGGGTAACAAACAAAAGCTTTCTGCCACATAAATTGGTCTACAAGATGGTATAAGGGAAACCAGAATAGTTGCTGATTCTTTCATTCCAGAAAGCTTCCCAATGGAGATGGGACTTCGGGAACTATTAAATAGAAATAGTTTATGAAGGAAGAAGTAGGTGGGAAATTGTATTCAGTTACTCTGTATAGGAGACTTAAATGAATGGAGTAATCTCAACTGGAAACCTCTGAACTGAACACCACCCTGAGCCTTGCGCCTTCCCAAAAAATTTCAATCTTTGTTTTACACTCAGCCCAGGAGTCACACAGGTGAGGCACCGCTGGCAGATAGCTCATTGCGCTTTGCAAACTTTCCTCCTATGTATGTTCTGTAGTCATCATACAAGGAATCTGCTATTTGGATCTGAGGGTGCAGCCGAGCTCAGGGGAATGTGTAGTGGGGAGGGGTGTATTCCAAACCTTCTAAATCAGAAGAGGAAAACAGCTGTCACCAGTAGAAAAGAAAACGATTGGAATGAAGCCAACCAACAGTCAGTTATAAATTCCTTCTCCTTCAGGCTTTATTCCCCTCCCTCACAAAAGGAAACCAAATAAAACAAGACACGTGCACACCACCACATAGCCAGCGTGGGAAGCAGAGCCACAGTGGGCTTCCAAGGTGACCCCAGGTTCAAGGCTGCCATTGTCCCTGGTACTGAGTTCTCACAGTCAGGGTGCTCCTACCTGTAGGGAAAGGCGGCATTGGGTTAGGTTCGGCATACTTTTGATTGCATGGGCTTCTGGATTCACCAGACCTAAGGTGAGGTATAGAGGGAATCCCGAAGGCCAGGAACTATCTTCCAGTTTGCAGAAGATTGCCAGCCTTTTAGATGCTGTGTTGGAGTTGAACTCTAAAGACAGAGTTCAGAGAAGAAAGAGTGCTGTTATAAGTTAGTTTGTGAAAGCTCCAGGAAGGCAAAAGATGAGTCCTGAGCTCTTCTGAAGGATTAATATGGTCTCGGTTGAGGGAGGGGCTGTTGCAGTTGACTGGCCCAGATGGCATGAAGATGGGAAAGGGTCTGGAATATGCCCTACCAGTGCCACCTCCAGCCTTCAAGTCTCAGCTCAGATACTGCTGCTCTAGGAAGTGCTCCTGGTTCTCTCCCCTCCATCTAGGGTGTTCCTTTCTTTGCTTCCTTATCACACTTGTCTTTGGTGTCTACCAGATCAGCAGCTATAAAAACATACTGAACTCCTTGTGCATAAAGACCGGAAAGCCAGTATTTATAGCCCTTAAGAGACAAGCTTAAAACATGGTGATAAGGATAAACATAAGAATGCATCAAGGGGAATTCCCTGGTGGTCCAGTGGTTAGGCACTTCCACTGCACAGGGCATGGGAGCAGTCCCTGATCAGAGAACTAAGATCCCGCAGGCTGTGCAGCACAGCCGAAAATGCTTGAAGGAGGAGTCCTGCCTGGCTGAAGCAGACGGGCTAATTGTAGGAGAGGAGACAGTGGGTTCTGAAGCTGCAGAAAGGAAGCGGAGCTCCGGGCCAGTCTCTGGGAGGGTACAAAAGAAGCCACAGAGCCTGAAGCACCTCCTGGACAGTCAGGACAGTGCCTGCTGAGGGGGAGGGGCTTGTAGTCTCATGTCACTGAGGTGCCAGAGCAGTGACACAAGAATGTCAAATTTGTGAGGCCACAGTGGCTTCCAAGAGTTTCCTTCTCCTTCAGGCTTTATTCCCCTCCCTCACAAAAGGAAACCAAATAAAACAAGACACGTGCACACCACCACATAGCCAGCGTGGGAAGCAGAGCCACAGTGGGCTTCCAAGGTGACCCCAGGTTCAAGGCTGCCATTGTCCCTGGTACTGAGTTCTCACAGTCAGGGTGCTCCTACCTGTAGGGAAAGGCGGCATTGGGTTAGGTTCGGCATACTTTTGATTGCATGGGCTTCTGGATTCACCAGACCTAAGGTGAGGTATAGAGGGAATCCCGAAGGCCAGGAACTATCTTCCAGTTTGCAGAAGATTGCCAGCCTTTTAGATGCTGTGTTGGAGTTGAACTCTAAAGACAGAGTTCAGAGAAGAAAGAGTGCTGTTATAAGTTAGTTTGTGAAAGCTCCAGGAAGGCAAAAGATGAGTCCTGAGCTCTTCTGAAGGATTAATATGGTCTCGGTTGAGGGAGGGGCTGTTGCAGTTGACTGGCCCAGATGGCATGAAGATGGGAAAGGGTCTGGAATATGCCCTACCAGTGCCACCTCCAGCCTTCAAGTCTCAGCTCAGATACTGCTGCTCTAGGAAGTGCTCCTGGTTCTCTCCCCTCCATCTAGGGTGTTCCTTTCTTTGCTTCCTTATCACACTTGTCTTTGGTGTCTACCAGATCAGCAGCTATAAAAACATACTGAACTCCTTGTGCATAAAGACCGGAAAGCCAGTATTTATAGCCCTTAAGAGACAAGCTTAAAACATGGTGATAAGGATAAACATAAGAATGCATCAAGGGGAATTCCCTGGTGGTCCAGTGGTTAGGCACTTCCACTGCACAGGGCATGGGAGCAGTCCCTGATCAGAGAACTAAGATCCCGCAGGCTGTGCAGCACAGCCGAAAATGCTTGAAGGAGGAGTCCTGCCTGGCTGAAGCAGACGGGCTAATTGTAGGGAGAGGAGACAGTGGGTTCTGAAGCTGCAGAAAGGAAGCGGAGCTCCGGGCCAGTCTCTGGGAGGGTACAAAAGAAGCCACAGAGCCTGAAGCACCTCCTGGACAGTCAGGACAGTGCCTGCTGAGGGGGAGGGGCTTGTAGTCTCATGTCACTGAGGTGCCAGAGCAGTGACACAAGAATGTCAAATTTGTGAGAGGCCCAGGGTGGGTAAAGTATTTGTTTCTGTCAGTGCATGTAAAATATGATTTGGATCTCATGGTGCTTTGCACATCATTTTTCAGCTGGACACTTGTGTAAAGCAAAGCCCATACCTTCTGAATTCTGATCTCTCTGACTAATAGTGATGTAACGGTCACCTTATTTTGAATAAGCACTGAGAGTTGCAGGGATTTGTGGATAAAACCTGTGCTGAGGGTAGAGGGACGCCATGGATTTAATGTTTGCTGTGGACTTTCCACTAAGCAAGGTTAACTCCTGTGGTTAACTGAGAACTGTGATTTCACAAGATGAGTGCCTGGTCGCCTGATGGGCTCTGGGTATGTGGACAGGAAGACCAGATGGAAGATGTACCCCGACTCCTCTGGTTGGTTGCACAGGTCAACAAAAAAAAGAAGTGGCGGGGAAATTGCGACCAACCTCAATGTCGGCACCTCAAGCAGTGCTGCCAGCTCCTTGAAAAAGCAGTACATCCAGTGTCTCTATGCCTTTGAGTGCAAGATCGAACGGGGAGAAGACCCTCCCCCAGACATCTTTGCTGCTGCTGATTCCAAGAAGTCCCAGCCCAAGATCCAGCCTCCTTCTCCTGGTAAGGATGGCATGAGCCGTCTCACCAAGGTTCACCCTCAAGGGTAGCAAACATCCTAGGGCCCAGGCTCCTTACTCACCAGGGCCTGCCGCCAGGGACGTGTGCTCTGCCTGTCCTACCACAGAGCGTAACAGGTCAGCAGAGGAGCGCGCAGTGGCAGTAAGGATAAACATAAGAATGCATCAAGGGGAATTCCCTGGTGGTCCAGTGGTTAGGCACTTCCACTGCACAGGGCATGGGAGCAGTCCCTGATCAGAGAACTAAGATCCCGCAGGCTGTGCAGCACAGCCGAAAATGCTTGAAGGAGGAGTCCTGCCTGGCTGAAGCAGACGGGCTAATTGTAGGGAGAGGAGACAGTGGGTTCTGAAGCTGCAGAAAGGAAGCGGAGCTCCGGGCCAGTCTCTGGGAGGGTACAAAAGAAGCCACAGAGCCTGAAGCACCTCCTGGACAGTCAGGACAGTGCCTGCTGAGGGGGAGGGGCTTGTAGTCTCATGTCACTGAGGTGCCAGAGCAGTGACACAAGAATGTCAAATTTGTGAGAGGCCCAGGGTGGGTAAAGTATTTGTTTCTGTCAGTGCATGTAAAATATGATTTGGATCTCATGGTGCTTTGCACATCATTTTTCAGCTGGACACTTGTGTAAAGCAAAGCCCATACCTTCTGAATTCTGATCTCTCTGACTAATAGTGATGTAACGGTCACCTTATTTTGAATAAGCACTGAGAGTTGCAGGGATTTGTGGATAAAACCTGTGCTGAGGGTAGAGGGACGCCATGGATTTAATGTTTGCTGTGGACTTTCCACTAAGCAAGGTTAACTCCTGTGGTTAACTGAGAACTGTGATTTCACAAGATGAGTGCCTGGTCGCCTGATGGGCTCTGGGTATGTGGACAGGAAGACCAGATGGAAGATGTACCCCGACTCCTCTGGTTGGTTGCACAGGTCAACAAAAACAAGAAGTGGCGGGAACTTGCGACCAACCTCAATGTCGGCACCTCAAGCAGTGCTGCCAGCTCCTTGAAAAAGCAGTACATCCAGTGTCTCTATGCCTTTGAGTGCAAGATCGAACGGGGAGAAGACCCTCCCCCAGACATCTTTGCTGCTGCTGATTCCAAGAAGTCCCAGCCCAAGATCCAGCCTCCTTCTCCTGGTAAGGATGGCATGAGCCGTCTCACCAAGGTTCACCCTCAAGGGTAGCAAACATCCTAGGGCCCAGGCTCCTTACTCACCAGGGCCTGCCGCCAGGGACGTGTGCTCTGCCTGTCCTACCACAGAGCGTAACAGGTCAGCAGAGGAGCGCGGGCAGTGGCAGCTCCCTCGGGAGGCAGTTTGCAGCAGCTCTTAAGTTTTAATTTTCATTGTGCACCTGGCATCTTGCCAAATGTTTGTAAACTAGTGAGTGGGAGGGACACTGAATGAGCTGGGAAATCTGACAAATAGCAGTGAGGCAGGCCATCTGGGAGCTTTGGCCCACTGATGTCAGTGCCTTAGAATGTAGCTCAGACAAGAGCCCTGAATTCCCCAGGGAGCTGAGATGGCAGTGAATGGGAAGGAGGGGGGTGGGGCCGGATATGAATGGAGCTCTCTGCTGGGAGTGCTTCTGCCCACCCTCCTTTCTGAGAGGGGGATGGGGCCTGGACAGGTGTGGGTAAGGAAGGCCGGGGCTCCTAGGAGGTGGGTGTAAACACATATGCCCTCCTGTTGACCTGGAGGGTGTAAGGAGTGCCTGGGATGACTCATCAGCTGGGGAGGCCTAAGCAGTGGGATATTTGCTGCCGAAAACGGTAACTAATGGAAGCATTAATTACTGGTACTTCTGTGCTCATCAGCTTCAGGGAACATTCAAACCTGCTGGTGACACTGGATTAGATGCTTGAGAACAGGAGTTCCTAGGTTGCTACAGTGCTCTGCAAGTTTGGGGCAAGAGGGAGCCTCCCCACGCAGCTTTCCAGGGCCTCTTACTGGGAGCCTGTATACCAGCATTACAAGGTGTGGTAGGTTAGATAGGCTCCTCGGACGCAACAGCCTCACATCAACAAACAAGAAGTGGCGGAACTTGCGACCAACCTCAATGTCGGCACCTCAAGCAGTGCTGCCAGCTCCTTGAAAAGCAGTACATCCAGTGTCTCTATGCCTTTGAGTGCAAGATCGAACGGGGAGAAGACCCTCCCCCAGACATCTTTGCTGCTGCTGATTCCAAGAAGTCCCAGCCCAAGATCCAGCCTCCTTCTCCTGGTAAGGATGGCATGAGCCGTCTCACCAAGGTTCACCCTCAAGGGTAGCAAACATCCTAGGGCCCAGGCTCCTTACTCACCAGGGCCTGCCGCCAGGGACGTGTGCTCTGCCTGTCCTACCACAGAGCGTAACAGGTCAGCAGAGGAGCGCGGGCAGTGGCAGCTCCCTCGGGAGGCAGTTTGCAGCAGCTCTTAAGTTTTAATTTTCATTGTGCACCTGGCATCTTGCCAAATGTTTGTAAACTAGTGAGTGGGAGGGACACTGAATGAGCTGGGAAATCTGACAAATAGCAGTGAGGCAGGCCATCTGGGAGCTTTGGCCCACTGATGTCAGTGCCTTAGAATGTAGCTCAGACAAGAGCCCTGAATTCCCCAGGGAGCTGAGATGGCAGTGAATGGGAAGGAGGGGGGTGGGGCCGGATATGAATGGAGCTCTCTGCTGGGAGTGCTTCTGCCCACCCTCCTTTCTGAGAGGGGGATGGGGCCTGGACAGGTGTGGGTAAGGAAGGCCGGGGCTCCTAGGAGGTGGGTGTAAACACATATGCCCTCCTGTTGACCTGGAGGGTGTAAGGAGTGCCTGGGATGACTCATCAGCTGGGGAGGCCTAAGCAGTGGGATATTTGCTGCCGAAAACGGTAACTAATGGAAGCATTAATTACTGGTACTTCTGTGCTCATCAGCTTCAGGGAACATTCAAACCTGCTGGTGACACTGGATTAGATGCTTGAGAACAGGAGTTCCTAGGTTGCTACAGTGCTCTGCAAGTTTGGGGCAAGAGGGAGCCTCCCCACGCAGCTTTCCAGGGCCTCTTACTGGGAGCCTGTATACCAGCATTACAAGGTGTGGTAGGTTAGATAGGCTCCTCGGACGCTAACAGCCTCACATCATCACCAGCGTGCTCATGGCCTCGCCGCACCACCCCTGGTCTCCAAACATTGAACAGCAGTGAGAAGTGATGGAGCCCTCAGACTCCCTTCCTTATTACTGACTGGCCTTGCGGGTTTGCTGAGAAGGGTGATTTAGGTTTTAAAGAACCCTAGTTCTAGCCTTACAACATTCCTCTTCAGAGAGATCCTAGGGCATCTGTGTGTTTCTGTGAGAGTTAAATAACTCTCCTACTCATCATTGTCCACAGCGGGATCAGGGTCAATGCAGGGGCCACAGACACCTCAGTCAACCAGCAGTTCCATGGCAGAAGGAAGCGACCTGAAGCCACCAACTCCAGCATCCACACCACACAGCCAGATTCCCCCCTTGCCAGGCATGAGGTAAGGCCCAGGAGCAGGGCCAGGCGGCTTGGGGGATCCTGGACAGAGTGCGTGAGCTCCTGTGTGGCCCAGGGAGGGTCCCTGCTCTGTGCATCATCGACTCCCCTGTGCCTGGCATTATGGAGGGATTGTTTCGTGTAGGGTCTGAGTGGCTCTCCTCACTCTTGAGCAGGAGCAATTCGGTCGGGATCCAGGATGCCTTTCCTGATGGAAGTGACCCCACATTCCAGAAGCGGAATTCCATGACTCCAAACCCTGGGTACCAGCCCAGTATGAATACCTCTGACATGATGGGGCGCATGTCCTACGAGCCAAATAAGGATCCTTATGGCAGCATGAGGAAAGGTGACCGCCCGCTGTAGGCCTTAGGTCCTTGAGGACAGGGCCAGGGGATGGTGGGTTTCTTGAGTGGTTTGAGGTTGCTGCTTGTTGAGCCAGTCTCTTCATCCTCCGTTTTTGTTGTCCTCTCCCTGGCCTCACCTGTAACCCTTTACCAGTGTGTGTTCTTTGCTGGTGGGGCCTTCTTAGATCTCTGTTTCAAATCTGTCAGGAAAACAGTTGCAACAGATCTGAGCTCTGCAAAGGGCCCGGGTCTTGGGGGCAGGCGAGGCCCACTGACCAGCAACTTGCTCATTGCCTTACCTTCTGCTCTCAGCTCCAGGGAGCGATCCCTTCATGTCCTCAGGTCAGGGCCCCAACGGCGGGATGGGGGACCCCTACAGTCGAGCTGCCGGCCCTGGGCTGGGAAGTGTGGCGATGGGACCGCGGCAGCACTATCCCTATGGAGGTCCTTACGACAGAGTGAGGTAAGCACACCCCCGCCCGCCTCCCACTCCAGCGCCCCACGGCTGTCATGGACTCAACCTGCTTCTCCAACTTGGTTTAGGACGGAGCCTGGCATAGGACCCGAGGGAAACATGGGCGCTGGAGCCCCACAGCCGAATCTCATGCCTTCCAACCCAGACTCGGGGATGTATTCTCCTAGCCGTTACCCTCCCCAGCAGCAGCAGCAACAGCAGCAGCGGTGAGTAAAGCCTGGTCTCTGTGCCGCTGTGACTGGGTCTTCCCACTTCCCACCCTCAACCTGTTTCTCTCCTGCCTGCAGACACGATTCCTATGGCAATCAGTTCTCCGCTCAAGGCACCCCTTCCAGCAGCCCCTTCCCCAGCCAGCAGACCACAATGTATCAGCAGCAGCAGCAGGTGAGGAGGGCAGTGGGTGGGCTGACCCACAGCTTCCCCCTGAGAGCCAGTTAGAAAGCAAGGTCGGGAGGTCTCGCAGAAGCCTACTTTCTTTCTTTATTTATTTTTTATACCTTTATTTTACTTATAACTTTTACAGAGTTTTGTTGTTTACAGATACGTATGTTCCCGGATTAGTCACCAGACCCGATGAATAGGCCTTAGGGATCCTTATGGCAGCATGAGGAAAGGTGACCGCCCGCTGTAGGCCTTAGGTCCTTGAGGACAGGGCCAGGGGATGGTGGGTTTCTTGAGTGGTTTGAGGTTGCTGCTTGTTGAGCCAGTCTCTTCATCCTCCGTTTTTGTTGTCCTCTCCCTGGCCTCACCTGTAACCCTTTACCAGTGTGTGTTCTTTGCTGGTGGGGCCTTCTTAGATCTCTGTTTCAAATCTGTCAGGAAAACAGTTGCAACAGATCTGAGCTCTGCAAAGGGCCCGGGTCTTGGGGGCAGGCGAGGCCCACTGACCAGCAACTTGCTCATTGCCTTACCTTCTGCTCTCAGCTCCAGGGAGCGATCCCTTCATGTCCTCAGGTCAGGGCCCCAACGGCGGGATGGGGGACCCCTACAGTCGAGCTGCCGGCCCTGGGCTGGGAAGTGTGGCGATGGGACCGCGGCAGCACTATCCCTATGGAGGTCCTTACGACAGAGTGAGGTAAGCACACCCCCGCCCGCCTCCCACTCCAGCGCCCCACGGCTGTCATGGACTCAACCTGCTTCTCCAACTTGGTTTAGGACGGAGCCTGGCATAGGACCCGAGGGAAACATGGGCGCTGGAGCCCCACAGCCGAATCTCATGCCTTCCAACCCAGACTCGGGGATGTATTCTCCTAGCCGTTACCCTCCCCAGCAGCAGCAGCAACAGCAGCAGCGGTGAGTAAAGCCTGGTCTCTGTGCCGCTGTGACTGGGTCTTCCCACTTCCCACCCTCAACCTGTTTCTCTCCTGCCTGCAGACACGATTCCTATGGCAATCAGTTCTCCGCTCAAGGCACCCCTTCCAGCAGCCCCTTCCCCAGCCAGCAGACCACAATGTATCAGCAGCAGCAGCAGGTGAGGAGGGCAGTGGGTGGGCTGACCCACAGCTTCCCCCTGAGAGCCAGTTAGAAAGCAAGGTCGGGAGGTCTCGCAGAAGCCTACTTTCTTTCTTTATTTATTTTTTATACCTTTATTTTACTTATAACTTTTACAGAGTTTTGTTGTTTACAGATACGTATGTTCCCGGATTAGTCATATGTATATCCCCCCCTTCCCACCCCTCCCAGCCATCACACAGCACCCCTAAAGGATCCCCTTTTCTCACAGAGCAATGACTAGAGCTATTTTCTTCACTTATGGTAGTACAGGCCTTCATGCTACTTCTTTACGCTTCCCACCCTCTGTTCCTTCCCCACAATGTCCATATGTCCACTGTCCATGTCTGTCTTTCCGTTGCTTCACTGTGTGTGCCATCATCACCATCCTGCTAGATTCCATATATATGTGTTAATATACTGTATTTGTCCTTCTCTTTCTGACTGCCTTCACTTTTTATGATACATTCTAGATCCCGCCACCTCATTAGGGCTGATTCTTCTGCATTTCTCTTTACAGCTGTGTAGTATTCCATTGTATATATGTCCCAGAGCTTTTGTATCCATTTGTTCGTCGATGGGCATCTAGGTTGCTTCCATGTTCTAGCTATTGTATAGAGAGCTGCAATGAACATTGGGGTACAGGTGCTTCTTTCAGATTTGATTTCATCAGGGTATAAACCTAAGAGTGGGATTGCTGGGTCGTATGGTAAGAAGCCTACTTTAGATAGCTGGCGTTCTCCCAGCCCACAGCCCGTTCTGTGTGAAGAGCCAAACTTTCAGACTCTTCCCTCTTTGGAGTCCAGGCCCATCTCTAGTGCCCCACAAGGGTTAGAAACAGGCCTTATTTTGATTTTTTGAAGCTTTCTACATTTTTCTGCTTAGAGCAAGGGAGAGCCAGAGAGATTAGAGAATGATTCTTGCTTTCAGAAAGAGCTTCCAAAGGTAATTCAGAAAGGTGATCCCGTTGTGCCCGTGGAGTCTGTGTCCTCTCTTCTAGAGGGGCAGAAATAAACCCAGCACATGCCTGGTGTTGCATCTTGGCAGCTGTGGTCTCGCATCCCTGAGTGCAGAGTATTAACTTTCTCTCTGCTTGTCCCTGTCTTAGAATTACAAGCGGCCGATGGATGGCACATACGGCCCTCCTGCCAAGCGGCACGAAGGGGAGATGTACAGCGTGCCATACAGTGCGGGACAGGGGCAGCCCCAGCAGCAGCCGTTGCCCCCAGCCCAGCCTCAGCCTGCCAGCCAGCAGCAAGCTGCTCAGCCTTCCCCTCAGCAAGACGTCTACAACCAGTATGGCAACGCCTATCCGGCCACTGCCGCGCTGCTGCTGAGCGCCGACCCGCAGGCGGCCCCCAGAACCAGTTTCCATTCCAGTTTGGCCGAGACCGTGTCTCAGCACCCCCTGGCTCCAACGCCCAGCAGAACATGCCACCGCAGATGATGGGCGGCCCCCTGCAGGCCTCGGCGGAGGTTGCCCAGCAAGGCACCATGTGGCAGGGGCGTAATGACATGACCTACAACTACGCCAACAGGCAGAGCACGGGTACTGCCCCACAAGGCCCCGCCTATCATGGCGTGAACCGAACAGATGAAATGCTGCACACGGATCAGAGGGCCAACCATGAAGGCCCGTGGCCTTCCCATGGCGCACGCCCAGGGCCCTATGGCCTCCTATCCCCCCTGCGTAACCGACCAGTGTTCTAGCTATTGATGAGCTGCAATGAACATTGGGGTACAGGTGCTTCTTTCAGATTTGATTTCATCAGGGTATAAACCTAAGAGTGGGATTGCTGGGTCGTATGGTAAGAAGCCTACTTTAGATAGCTGGCGTTCTCCCAGCCCACAGCCCGTTCTGTGTGAAGAGCCAAACTTTCAGACTCTTCCCTCTTTGGAGTCCAGGCCCATCTCTAGTGCCCCACAAGGGTTAGAAACAGGCCTTATTTTGATTTTTTGAAGCTTTCTACATTTTTCTGCTTAGAGCAAGGGAGAGCCAGAGAGATTAGAGAATGATTCTTGCTTTCAGAAAGAGCTTCCAAAGGTAATTCGTAAAGGTGATCCCGTTGTGCCCGTGGAGTCTGTGTCCTCTCTTCTAGAGGGGCAGAAATAAACCCAGCACATGCCTGGTGTTGCATCTTGGCAGCTGTGGTCTCGCATCCCTGAGTGCAGAGTATTAACTTTCTCTCTGCTTGTCCCTGTCTTAGAATTACAAGCGGCCGATGGATGGCACATACGGCCCTCCTGCCAAGCGGCACGAAGGGGAGATGTACAGCGTGCCATACAGTGCGGGACAGGGGCAGCCCCAGCAGCAGCCGTTGCCCCCAGCCCAGCCTCAGCCTGCCAGCCAGCAGCAAGCTGCTCAGCCTTCCCCTCAGCAAGACGTCTACAACCAGTATGGCAACGCCTATCCGGCCACTGCCGCCGCTGCTGCTGAGCGCCGACCCGCAGGCGGCCCCCAGAACCAGTTTCCATTCCAGTTTGGCCGAGACCGTGTCTCAGCACCCCCTGGCTCCAACGCCCAGCAGAACATGCCACCGCAGATGATGGGCGGCCCCCTGCAGGCCTCGGCGGAGGTTGCCCAGCAAGGCACCATGTGGCAGGGGCGTAATGACATGACCTACAACTACGCCAACAGGCAGAGCACGGGTACTGCCCCACAAGGCCCCGCCTATCATGGCGTGAACCGAACAGATGAAATGCTGCACACGGATCAGAGGGCCAACCATGAAGGCCCGTGGCCTTCCCATGGCGCACGCCAGCCCCCCTATGGTCCTTCTGCCCCCGTGCCCCCCATGACAAGGCCCCCTCCATCCAACTACCAGCCCCCACCAAGCATGCAGAATCACATTCCTCAGGTATCCAGCCCTGCTCCCCTGCCCCGGCCAATGGAGAACCGCACCTCTCCGAGCAAGTCTCCATTCTTGCACTCTGGGATGAAGATGCAGAAGGCAGGTCCCCCAGTACCTGCCTCGCACATAGCACCTGCTCCTGTGCAGCCCCCTATGATTCGCCGGGACATCACCTTCCCCCCTGGCTCTGTTGAAGCCACACAGCCTGTGTTGAAGCAGAGGAGGCGGCTCACAATGAAAGACATCGGTAAGGAGACATCCCTGAATGGGTGGTTTAATCTACCTCTTTACGTCTTGTTCAGTATTCTCCCTTCATCCTGATGTTCTGGATGAGTTAAAATGTGGTCTGGTATTGACTAAAATAGAGGCAAAGAACTTTGGGTAAGAAAGAAATCAAAGTCAGGCTTTACTAAAGATATTGCCACGCAGTGATGTCCTAAGCAAGCCTAAGAGCCATGAGGGGCAGACGGGTGCTATCTTCCAGATGGGAAATGCCTCTCACCATGTGTTCTCTGCAGAGCAGCCTACCAGTGAGCCAGCTGGGTGGGGGGGCCTCCTGCCAACCTGGGTGTGGTGGTGGACGATGCGGATGTTTATTTCAGGAACCCCGGAGGCATGGCGGGTAATGATGTCCCTCAAGTCTGGGCTGCTGGCGGAGAGCACATGGGCATTAGACACCATTAACATCCTGCTGTATGACGACAACAGCATCATGACTTTCAGCCTCAGTCAGGTGAGTACAGTGCCGGGGAAGAGCAGGAGGGCCTGGACTTGCTTAAAGCAGATGGTGCCAGTGACCAGGGGGTTATGCCCTCCCTGGCCAACATGGCCTCCTTTCTCTCACTTGCTCTCGATACCTTCTATACCAACATTTTGCCACTGGCCATGGGCCTAATAATTCTGTGGAAGTTAGTCGATCAGGACTGACTTCAAAGGGGATGTGGGAGAAATTTCTTGGTGTAGGTAAGAGATGCAGACCAGTGAGGACACCATATTTTCTAGACTGAGAAGAACCTGTGGTCACTTACCAATGAGCAGAGCAGTGTCTTCCCTTTCTTTCGTCTTCCACTCTGAATAGATGCAGTCTCTATTGACCCCATTTTTCCTAATGGGTAGAATGGGAGGTGTGAAGTGTACGTTGTGGGGGAGGTGGTTTTTCAGGCCTTCTTGCCACAGGAGCTGGAGTTTCCTCAGCCAGGGAGAGCTGCTGCTGCACCCTCCTCTTTCTTTTGATCATCCTCAGGGCCTCCCAGCCCGTCGGTCAAGGAGTTGACTCAGGGGCGGGGACATTGTCACTAATAGTTCCCCCTTACTGTGGCCTCACTTGGTGCTACATGCTTCATGTTTTCTTTGTGTATCATCCTCACTGCAGCCTTCTGAGGCAGATGTGGCGCCTAGAGATGAGTCAATGGGCTCAGACTCTTATCTTTGCCCAGGTTCATACAGCTGTGAGCAGTCTTTCTGAATCCAAAACCTGCTTCCCATGAGAAAGAAAAGGAACAAATATTAATTGAGCAATTTTCATAAGCCAGGCACCTGACATATTCCATTTAGACCTCAGAACCACCCTGTAAAGTTTACGGATTTGCGTCATTCTCAGTGAAAAGATAGGAAGGCTACAGCTTAGAGAGTTTAAATCACACAGAGAGTTCCTGGGAAAGGTAGAATTCAAACCTAGTTCCTTTTTTTAAGTCTAAAGCCCTGTGTTTTCCTTTATGTTATACTCTTCGGCCAGAGATTAATATGACTGGAGATGAGGTTTTCTGCTAGGGGTAGGAAATGGCCTGTACAGGATCTAAACTGGAAAGTTGCACCAGCTTGGGACAGTTTTTAGAGAACGTAAGCCTCATCCCACTCACGTGTTACATGATGCACAGAGGCCCAGCCTCCTGGAAAGTTGGGGAGCTTGGAGAAGAGAGCAGATGAACATCTGTCCAGCCTGCATTGGGTTGGAAGGTGTCTTCCCACCATCCCTAGCCTTGGGCTCCACTTCCAGTGGAATGTAGAGACTATCCTAAGAGGGACAATGCCAGTGACCAACGGGCAGGAGACGGGGCCTGATGAAGAAAAGCAGAAATTGGAAATTGAGACAGGTGAGGCTGGGAGTTGGGTGGCCTCTGGGGGGGAATGCTGGTCAGCATTTCCGTCTGCAGAGGCAGGCTTCTCTGAAGACTGGGCTGAAAGAAGAGCTGTGTGCTAAATAAGCAGAGGAGAGTTTGCATGACTCGCTTTGTGAATAGCTTTGGGGAAAGAAGAACCCTGACGTCTGGCCTGGAGGGAAGAGGGGAGGCTAGACAGAAGACCTTGGCAGGCCTCTCAAGTCAAAGACACTCTTCTCTCCCTTGATTTCTTCTTCTTTCTCTTCTAGCTCCCAGGGTTGCTCGAACTGCTTGTGGAATATTTCCGACGTTGCCTGATTGAGATCTTTGGCATTTTAAAGGAGTATGAGGTGGGTGACCCAGGACAGAGAACACTATTGGACCCTGGGAGATTCAGCAAAGCGTCTAGTCCAGCCCCTGTGGAGGGGGAGGAGGAGGAAGACCTCCTAGGTCCTAAACTAGAGGAGGAAGAAGAGGAAGAAGTAATTGAAAATGATGAGGAGATGGCCTTTTCGGGCAAGGACAAGGCGGTCTCAGAGAATAGTGAGGAGAAGCTGATTAGTAAGTTTGACAAGCTTCCAGTAAAGATCGTGCAGAAGAATGACCCGTTTGTGGTGGACTGCTCCGATAAGCTTGGGCGCGTGCAGGAGTTTGACAGTGGCCTGCTGCACTGGCGGATTGGTGGGGGGGACACCACTGAGCATATCCAGACCCACTTTGAGAGCAAGACTGAGCTGCTGCCTTCCCGGCCTCAAGCGCCCTGCCCACCAGTCACTCGGAAGTGTGTCACAGCAGTCGAGGGCACACCAGGGACAACAGAGCAGGAGGGTCCCCCGCCTGATGGCCCTCCGGAAAAACGGATCACAGCCACTATGGATGACATGTTGTCCACGAGGTCTAGTACACTGACCGAGGAGGGCGCTAAGAGTGTAGAGGCCACCAAGGAAAGCAGCAAGTTTCCATTCGGCATCAGCCCGGCGCAGAGCCATCGGAACATCAAGATCCTAGAGGATGAACCCCACAGTAAAGACGAGACCCCACTGTGTACCCTTCTGGACTGGCAGGACTCCCTCGCCAAACGCTGTGTCTGTGTCTCCAATACCATCCGAAGCCTGTCGTTTGTGCCAGGCAACGACTTTGAGATGTCCAAACACCCGGGGCTGCTGCTGATCCTAGGAAAGCTGATCCTCCTGCACCACAAACACCCAGAACGGAAGCAGGCACCACTAACTTATGAGAAGGAGGAGGAGCAGGACCAAGGGGTGAGCTGCAACAAAGTGGAGTGGTGGTGGGACTGCTTGGAGATGCTTCGGGAAAACACCTTGGTCACGCTCGCCAACATCTCGGGGCAGTTGGACCTCTCCCCATACCCCGAGAGCATTTGCCTGCCTGTCCTGGATGGACTCCTACACTGGGCGGTCTGCCCTTCAGCTGAAGCCCAGGACCCCTTCTCCACCCTGGGCCCCAACGCCGTCCTCTCCCCACAGAGACTGGTCTTGGAAACCCTCAGCAAACTCAGCATCCAGGACAACAACGTGGACCTGATCCTGGCCACGCCCCCCTTCAGCCGCCTGGAGAAGTTGTATAGCACCATGGTGCGCTTCCTCAGTGACCGAAAGAACCCGGTGTGCCGGGAGATGGCTGTAGTACTGCTGGCCAACCTGGCACAGGGTGACAGCCTGGCAGCCCGTGCCATCGCCGTGCAGAAGGGCAGCATCGGCAACCTCCTGGGCTTCCTGGAGGACAGCCTTGCTGCCACACAGTTCCAGCAGAGCCAGGCCAGCCTGCTCCACATGCAGAACCCGCCCTTCGAGCCAACTAGTGTGGACATGATGCGACGGGCTGCCCGTGCGCTGCTGGCCCTGGCCAAGGTGGACGAGAACCACTCGGAGTTCACGCTGTATGAGTCACGGCTGTTGGACATCTCGGTATCGCCGTTGATGAACTCACTGGTTTCACAAGTCATTTGTGATGTACTGTTTCTGATTGGCCAGTCATGACAGCCGTGGGATGCCTCCCTCCCCGTGTGTGTGTGCGTGTGTGGAGAACTTAGAAACTGACTGTTGCCCTTTATTTATGCAAAACCACCTCAGAATCCAGTTTACCCTGTGCTGTCCAGCTTCTCCCCTGGGAAAAAAGTCTCTCCTATTTCTCTTTCCTTCCCCTTCTCGCCCCTTCTTCCCCTCACCTTTCTATTCCCTGTCCTCACTTTACTCCCCTCAGGACCCTGCCCTATTTGAAAAGACAAAGCTCTGCCTACATAGAAGACTTTTTTTATTTTAACCAAAGTTACTGTCGTTTACAGTGAGTTTGGGGAAAAAAATAAAGATGGCTTTCCCAGTCCTTGCATCAAGGGGATGCCACATTTCATAACTGTTTTTAATGGTAAAAAAAAAAAAAAAAAGGAAAAAAAATACAAAAAAAACTCTGAAGGACAAAAAAGGTGACTGCTGAACTGTGTGTGGTTTATTGTTGTACATTCACAATCTTGCAGGAACCGAGAAGTTCGCAGTTGTGGACAGACCCTGTTCACTGGAGAGGCCTGTGCAGTAGAGTGTAGACCCTTTCATGTACTGTACTGTACACCTGATACTGTAAACATACTGTAATAATAATGTCTCACATGGAAACAAGAGAAAACGCTGGGTCAGCAGCAAGCTGTAGTTTTTAAAAATGTTTTTAGTTAAACGTTGAGGAGAAAAAAAAAAAAAAGGCTTTTCCCCCAAAGTATCATGTGTGAACCTACAACACCCTGACCTCTTTCTCTCCTCCTTGATTGTATGAATAACCCTGAGATCACCTCTTAGAACTGGTTTTAACCTTTAGCTGCAGCAGCTGCACTGCCACGTGTGTATGTATATGATGTTGTACATTGTGCATACCCTTGGATCCCCACAGTTTGGTCCCCCTCCCAGCAACCCCTTTATAGTATGACGAGTTAACAAGTTGGTGACCTGCACAGAGCGAGACACAGCTATTTAATCTCTTGCCAGACGTCGCCCCTCTTGGGGCGATGCTGTACAGGTCTCTGTAAAAAGTCCTTGCTGTCTCAGCAGCCAATCAACTTATAGTTTATTTTTTTCTGGGTTTTTGTTTTTGTTTTATTTTCTTTCTAATCTAGGTGTGAAAAAGTTCTAGGTTCAGTTGAAGTTCCTGATGAAGAAACACAATTGAGATTTTTTCAGTGATAAAATCTGCATATTTGTATTTCAAACAATGTAGCTAAAACTTGATGTAAATTCCTCCTTTTTTCCTTTTTTGGCTTAATGAATATCATTTATTCAGTATGAAATCTTTATACTATATGTTCCACGTGTTAAGAATAAATGTACATTAAATCTTGGTAAGACGTTTGTGAGGATTTTTATTTTCAAACTGTTCAAAATCTTGACCTTTTGGGAGTTTGGGGGAACTAGTCCTGTTCTTGCAAATCTCCCTTAGTATGCTCTCTTCCTAAATGGTGACATCCTGGACCCTGACATTTCTGTACCATATTATACTTGACCTTCCATAGTGTAAGTCTGAATTTAAGAAAGCTCTGAGGGCTTCCCTGGTGGCTCAGTGGTAACGAATCCTGCCAGTGCATGAGACACGGGTTCAATCCCTGATCCAAGAAGATCGCATATGCTACAGAGCAATTAAGCCCATGGGCCACAACTATTGAGCCTGTGCTCTAGAGCCTACAAAATGCAACTACTAAAGCCTCCGCGGCCTAGACCCTGTGCTCTGGGACAAGAGAAGCCACCACAATCAGAAGCCTGTGCATGGCAATCAGGGGCAGCACAAAGCAAAGATGATCCAGTACAGCCTAAAGTAAATAAATAACTTAAAGACAAAACTCTGTACGGAGCTTCCCTGGTAGCTCAGTGGTCAAGAGTTTGCCTGCCAGTGCAGGAGACATGGGTTCGATTCCTGATCCGGGAAGATCCCACATGCTGCTGAACAATTAAGTCCATAAGCCACAACGATTGAGCCTGTGCTCTAGAGCCTCAGAACTGCAATTACTGAGCCCATGTGCCACAACTACTGAAGCCCATGAGCCCTAAAGCCTGACTTCCACAACAAGAAAAGTCACCGCAACAAGAAGCCTGCTCACCTCAACTAGAGAGTAGCTCCACTCCCTGCAACTAGAGAAGAGCCTACAACAGCAGTAAAAACACAGAAGAGCCAAAAATAAATAAATAAATAAAAATTTAAAAAACAAAACAAAACAAAAAGCTCTGTGGCCCTCTAAGCTCCACTGTTCACAGGATTTCCCAGGCAACAATACTGGAGTGGGTTGCCATTTCCTTCTCCAGTGGATCTTCCCAACCCAGGGATCGAACCTGCATCTCCTGCATTGGCAGGTGGACTCTTTACCACTGAACCACCAGGGAAGCCCCAAAATCTTGTTAGCCTCTTGAAATAAAGTGGGTTTAAGTAGCCACAGAAATTAATGATACTCCAGAAAGAAACCTTTTGGAAATGGTTGGCAAAACAGGATCTCTGTTTTTCTTAGAAATATTTCCCCAGACAGCTGTCTCCCCTGATTCCAGATGAAAACATTCAGCTGTCTTCTTGACATCTCTCCTTGGAAGTTTACGTTGAACATGCCTAAAATGCCCTGTCTTCCTCTAGACCTGCCCATAGTTTTCTCAGAAATTGGCAATTCCATTGCTTGGCGAAAGCCATCCTTTTTTAAAAAATTTTTTTCAAAGCCATCCTTGATCCCTCTTATTTCCATGTCCAGTCTGTTAAGCACTCCAAAAAATAGTCCTCAGTCCAGCTACTACCTCTGTAGTTCAAGAAACCATCATGTCTTTTTTTTCAGTTTTTTATTCTGTATTGGGGTATAGCCAATTAACAATGTTGTGACAGTTTCAGGTGAACAGTGAAGGGACGCAGCCATACGTACATGTCTTTCTTAAACTCTTAAAATATTCTCCAAACTGGCCTCCCTGCCTCTGCTTTGCCTGGTGTTTGAAGCTATTCTCAACATAGCAACCAGAATGTTCCCTTTAAAGCCTAACTAAGATCAAAATCCTTCAGTGCTTCAGCCCTCCTCTGAATAAAAGTCCAGATCCTTATAATGACCTACATGGCCCTCAGTTATCTATCTTGCTGTTACCTTTTCAGTTTCCTCTTCTCTCTTCCCCACTGCACATACCACCATACAGAGCTGCTTTCCACCTTGGGACCTCTGCACTTACTGTTCCCTCTGTCTAGAATACTCTTTTGCCAGATAACTGCAAAACTAAAGTCCTCATCTCTTTCAAGTCTTTGTTCAAATGTCATCTCTGTGAGTTCTCTGGCCACCTTATTTAAAATCGTCACTTGGGACTTATTTGCTGTTCCAGTGGTTAAGACTCCATGCTTCCACTGCAAGAAGCATGGGTTCAATCCCTAGTTGGGGAAGTTACACATGCCAGGCAGTGTGACAAGAAAAAAACCCTATTCCCCTGCCTCAATTCCCTTCTCTGCTGGATTTTTATTGCACTTGTTACCATCTGACTTACTGTATACTGTACTTACCTATTGTCTTCCACTGTAATTAATGTAAGTTCTCTGAGGACAAGGAGTTAATTTGGTTCATTGCTTATGTCCTTCTTACAGAACAGCCTGGCGCATTGTAGCCACTTACTAAGTAGTTGTTGAATGAAATGTAGACGTTGGCCGAACAGTTACTTTTACAAGGTTAATGTTGCAATATATAGCTTCTCTATTCATCTCCTTCCTTCTAAAAAACAGTGAAGAAGCCAAAAGCAGTTAACAGAGAAAATCCTATTCCTGTGGACACTTAAAGTGAACCTTGAAACAACAGCTTTCTCTTGAGTACCTTCTTGTGTACCGGACATAGTACATTAAATAATTCCCCAGTAGTCCCTGTGCCTGTGAGGTCAGTATTCTGGCTCCCATTTTACAGTTGAGAAAAGCAGTTTACTTGAACTCACACACAAAGGCCCATGACCCCAAGGCCCATGTTCTTAATACACCACACTCCACTCCTTCCTGGGTTGGAGGACAAGCAGGAGTCACTGGATCTAGTTGTGGAGCACAGCCGCTAAGATTTGGTTTTTGTTGTGTTGAACATGAGGTAAAATTATCCCAGGGATTTTAATCAAGTGTTTGTCAGACTAAGTGTGGTTGTTAATATTTGGGTCAGGGACAGGAATGAATATTTGTATTTCTTCATTGAGAGGGAGGAGGGGGGAAGAGAGACAGTTGGTTAACAGTTAACGTTTGTCAACTAAGATGCCTTCCTAGGACTCTCCTGGAAGAAAACTAAATAGCAAGCTTTTCGTATCTATATTTTGATGAGTAATACTGCTAATGGCTATTTTTACTCTGAGTCTCTGAAACGCCAATTTCTGGTTGAGAAAGTGCATTTCTGGGCTGTATGTGGAGCATTACCTAGGAGTTTGGTTTCCTGGGTTCCTTTCAGCTTTCGTAAAGTCATCTCTGTGAGTTCTCTGGCCACCTTATTTAAAATCGTCACTTGGGACTTATTTGCTGTTCCAGTGGTTAAGACTCCATGCTTCCACTGCAAGAAGCATGGGTTCAATCCCTAGTTGGGGAAGTTACACATGCCAGGCAGTGTGACAAGAAAAAAACCCTATTCCCCTGCCTCAATTCCCTTCTCTGCTGGATTTTTATTGCACTTGTTACCATCTGACTTACTGTATACTGTACTTACCTATTGTCTTCCACTGTAATTAATGTAAGTTCTCTGAGGACAAGGAGTTAATTTGGTTCATTGCTTATGTCCTTCTTACAGAACAGCCTGGCGCATTGTAGCCACTTACTAAGTAGTTGTTGAATGAAATGTAGACGTTGGCCGAACAGTTACTTTTACAAGGTTAATGTTGCAATATATAGCTTCTCTATTCATCTCCTTCCTTCTAAAAAACAGTGAAGAAGCCAAAAGCAGTTAACAGAGAAAATCCTATTCCTGTGGACACTTAAAGTGAACCTTGAAACAACAGCTTTCTCTTGAGTACCTTCTTGTGTACCGGACATAGTACATTAAATAATTCCCCAGTAGTCCCTGTGCCTGTGAGGTCAGTATTCTGGCTCCCATTTTACAGTTGAGAAAAGCAGTTTACTTGAACTCACACACAAAGGCCCATGACCCCAAGGCCCATGTTCTTAATACACCACACTCCACTCCTTCCTGGGTTGGAGGACAAGCAGGAGTCACTGGATCTAGTTGTGGAGCACAGCCGCTAAGGTTTGGTTTTTGTTGTGTTGAACATGAGGTAAAATTATCCCAGGGATTTTAATCAAGTGTTTGTCAGACTAAGTGTGGTTGTTAATATTTGGGTCAGGGACAGGAATGAATATTTGTATTTCTTCATTGAGAGGGAGGAGGGGGGAAGAGAGACAGTTGGTTAACAGTTAACGTTTGTCAACTAAGATGCCTTCCTAGGACTCTCCTGGAAGAAAACTAAATAGCAAGCTTTTCGTATCTATATTTTGATGAGTAATACTGCTAATGGCTATTTTTACTCTGAGTCTCTGAAACGCCAATTTCTGGTTGAGAAAGTGCATTTCTGGGCTGTATGTGGAGCATTACCTAGGAGTTTGGTTTCCTGGGTTCCTTTCATCTGCTCTCCTGCAATGCAGGAGGAGCCTAGCCTGGCCTCCAGTTCTGACTGGAGTTACCAGAGGCCGAAAGAACTGCTAGTCACTGAGCTGTGAGTAATTTGCTTTGGAGAAGTAAATAGAACCTCGCCAGCCCAGCGGAGAACCCAGGGGTGTGGCCACTAGTTCTTTTCCCAGGCTCCTCCCTTCCCACCCCCCAAATGACCTTAACCTTCTTTCATAGCTGGAGAGCAGCCAAGTCCAGCCTAAACAATACTCTCAACTTCATTGGCTCTTTCTCCTCACAACCACTACCACCCCCAAGTGGCTAAGGCCCTTCCCACTAGGCCTCTCAGTGGGGTCAAGGCTTTCTAACTACTGAAAGACAAACACTAAAAAAAGGGTGAAAAATATCTAGTATTAATGGTGTTTAAAGGATCAGCATTTGGCTCCATGTGATTGAGAGGAGGGTGGGATCTCTGCCCCAGGGTGGATGGGTATCCTCAAATGAGACATATGGCCGAGGCCAAAAAGGATGCTTCTGGGAAACATCCAAGACCTGACTGGTGCCACTTAATTTCAGGGTGGATTTTAGCATCATCCAACATCCTTGAAAACTGTTGGTAAATGCCCACAAAAGAATCCACATGGGTTTCCCTGGTGGTCCAGTGGACACCACCTTACAGTGCAAGGGGCTCCGGTTCGATCCCTGGCCTGGGAAGATCCCACATGCCATGGAGCGGCTGGACCGATGTGTCCAACTACCAAGCAGGAGCTCTGGAGCGCATGCGCCCAGAGCCGGTGCTCTGTGACAACAGAGGCCACTGTGATGGAAGGCCCACACGGGCCAAAGAACAAAGATGGATGAAAATAGATAAATGAAAGACCAATAGAAGTGGCCCCCGCCCCCCCTCCTTCCCCAACCCGCTCCCTCCCCTGCTCCAAAAAAAAAGAATCCACATGAAGAGAAGTAGCCTGAAGCTCTGGTAAGGTTTAGCTGCCTGTCATCAGTGCTAACAATTGGCAGATCAGAGGCCAGTGTGATCACTTTTGTACCATAATAGCGTGACTTCAGGGCCAAGATCAGGATCAGCGACTCCATCCTTCCCATAGGATTGTGGGCTCAGTCATGTCTAGTTCTTGTAACGAAAGTATGGTAGTTCTCAAGGAGCACTCACTTTCCTAGAGCAACCTGATAACTTATTTCTCTCTAGCTGCCTTGCTTTGCTCTGCCATCACATCTGGAGAAGGCCTTGGCCATCTCTCAGTAACTCTGTCTCTAGAGTCTAAGTTTTCCATGGTCCTAATCCTATGGAAACGACTAAACTTCCTTCACATTGTCAGTGGGGAAATCACTTGCTCCCCTTTCTGTTCGGGGAGTTATAACAGCCCATCCTTATCTAGCACTTTGTGCCAAGCATTATAAAATCCATGCAGTAGACAATACCATGGTCTCCATGAGGCCAAGGACTGTGTCTTATTCAGTTATGTTCTCGTCCCCATCACATGGTGGGCACTCCTTTCTGTTAAGTAAAAAAGGTAAAACTGGAATTTTATGGAGGAAATAGTAGGTAGGAACTGTTAAGATCTGTAGAAATCTCAGTATAGTCCATAATGACTCTTTGTTAAGTAAAAAAAATAATAAAAATGATTAAAAAGATTAAAATAGTGTGGGGTGGCAAAAAAAAGCAAGGGAGGGCTTCCCTAGTGGTCCAGTGGGTAAAGAGTCCACCTTGTAGTGCAAAGGGCACTGGTTTGATCCCTGACCCAGGAAGATCCCATGTGCCGCAGAGCAACGGGACTGGTGTGCCCAACTGTGAGCCTACGCTTTGGAGCGCGTGCGCCCAGAGCCAGTGCTCTGCAATGAGAGAGGCCACTGCAATGGAAGGCCCAAACAGGCCAAAGAATAAAGATGGATGAAAATAAATAAATAACCAATAAAAGAGGCCAAAATTTAAAAACAAACAAACAAACAAAAAAAACAGCCAGGGCTTCCCTGGTGGTCCAGTGGGTAAGGACACCGCCTTGCAGTGCAAGGGGCACCGGGTCGATCCCTGGCCTGGGAAGATCCCACGTGCCACGGAGCGGCTGAACCAATGTGTCCAATTACCGAGCCAGAGCTCTGGAGCCCATGCGCCCAGAGCTGGTGCTCTGCGACAACTGAGGCCACCGTGATGGGAGGCCCACACAGAACAAAAAAAAAAAAACAAAGATGGATGAAAATGGACAAATGAAAGACCAATAGAAGTGGCCCGCCTGCTCCCCTCCCTCCCCACCCCACCCCCACCAAAATAAATAAATAAATCTTAAAAAAAAAAAAAAAAAACAGCCAGGGAAGCTGAAGACCTGAATTCAAATCCCACCTCTGCCACTAGCTGTGTAACTCCGGAGTTGGTCACTTCTTCCCGAGCCTTTGCTTCTTTATCCGTAAAATGCAGATTATCAAGTTAAACAAATGGTTTATTCACTAGATCCTTACTAAATATACACAGTATGCAAAGCCCTAAGTGCTGGAAACACTTTGGTGAACAAGACCCATCCCTCGTAGTGCTTACATTCCATGAGGAAAACAGACAACAAAACGAATACAGTTCACGGACAGGACCAATAGATGCTCATAAATGCCATGAAGAAAGCAGAACAGGGTGACAGGAAGGACAGGGTGGTGGTTGTGATGGGGTAGACAGAGAAAGCTTCTCCAAGGAGGTGACATTTCAGCTGGGACCTGAATATAAGTGGGTTGGCCAAAGGTCAGTCGGCTGTGAAGCCTCTCAAGCAGGGGAAAACGGCAAGAGCAGAGCCAGGCAGGTTCAAGAAAGAGAAACGCTGTACCTCTCCCGCGTTCTAGAAAGTGGTGCACTGCTGACACTGTTCAGTTTAGTCAGGGACTTGTATTCTGAAACCGTTTCTTGGTGGTGTGGCCTCTTTGCTTCTGTATGCAAGTGGCTGAGTGGTGTAGAGTCTTTGGGAGCCCTGCTCCCTGCCTCCCAGAGACAGAGTCCCTGGCTCCCTGCTTCTCCCACAGTGCTGGCCGCTCAGCCGGCTCCCTGTGCAGGTGCAGTCTCCATTTTAGCTGCAGACTCTAAAAGCAAGACTGGAGAGAGCTGCCTCCTTCACTACTCACAGCCTTGGGGGCTCAGAACTCCTCCCACCCCACCTAGTCTTCCTCCATTCTGACAAGCCAGAGCTTTGAGAGCCCAAAATTCCGCGTCCTTGTTTTCCATTCGGAGCAGAAGCCAGAAAATGAAACAGGAAACAGAGCGGAAGAGGAGGAGGGGGTGGGTAGAAAAGACGGAAAGGCAAGGCAGAAGTTGCAAGAAAGTAGAGCTTCAGATCCGGACCGAGTTCTACCTCTAAGGAGTGGCAATTGAGCTTTTTAAAAAACATTCTGAATTGTCACAAACGACCACTGTCTTTTTTACAAGTAGATTTTTGAGAGAATTTGATGTGAAGGGGAGATCTTAAGAATGCGTGTCTTTTTCCCTTGTTAATTCACAATGGAAGGAGAGCCCCTCATTCCTGCTTCTTTATCCGTAAAATGCAGATTATCAAGTTAAACAAATGGTTTATTCACTAGATCCTTACTAAATATACACAGTATGCAAAGCCCTAAGTGCTGGAAACACTTTGGTGAACAAGACCCATCCCTCGTAGTGCTTACATTCCATGAGGAAAACAGACAACAAAACGAATACAGTTCACGGACAGGACCAATAGATGCTCATAAATGCCATGAAGAAAGCAGAACAGGGTGACAGGAAGGACAGGGTGGTGGTTGTGATGGGGTAGACAGAGAAAGCTTCTCCAAGGAGGTGACATTTCAGCTGGGACCTGAATATAAGGGGGTTTGGGCCCAAAAGGTCAGGCGGCTGTGAAGCCTCTCAAGCAGGGGAAAACGGCAAGAGCAGAGCCAGGCAGGTTCAAGAAAGAGAAACGCTGTACCTCTCCCGCGTTCTAGAAAGTGGTGCACTGCTGACACTGTTCAGTTTAGTCAGGGACTTGTATTCTGAAACCGTTTCTTGGTGGTGTGGCCTCTTTGCTTCTGTATGCAAGTGGCTGAGTGGTGTAGAGTCTTTGGGAGCCCTGGTCCCTGCCTCCCAGAGACAGAGTCCCTGGCTCCCTGCTTCTCCCACAGTGCTGGCCGCTCAGCCGGCTCCCTGTGCAGGTGCAGTCTCCATTTTAGCTGCAGACTCTAAAAGCAAGACTGGAGAGAGCTGCCTCCTTCACTACTCACAGCCTTGGGGGCTCAGAACTCCTCCCACCCCACCTAGTCTTCCTCCATTCTGACAAGCCAGAGCTTTGAGAGCCCAAAATTCCGCGTCCTTGTTTTCCATTCGGAGCAGAAGCCAGAAAATGAAACAGGAAACAGAGCGGAAGAGGAGGAGGGGGTGGGTAGAAAAGACGGAAAGGCAAGGCAGAAGTTGCAAGAAAGTAGAGCTTCAGATCCGGACCGAGTTCTACCTCTAAGGAGTGGCAATTGAGCTTTTTAAAAAACATTCTGAATTGTCACAAACGACCACTGTCTTTTTTACAAGTAGATTTTTGAGAGAATTTGATGTGAAGGGGAGATCTTAAGAATGCGTGTCTTTTTCCCTTGTGAATTCACAAAGGAAGGAGAGCTCATTCCTCAGTTCTGTCCTTGCAGACACAATACTGCTTGAGCCTCAAAGACTGCTCCCAGAGATTCAAGCCACAACCTCAGGCCCCAGTCACGAGTGCGCCTCACAGCTTCGCGACTCACTCTGAACATGCCTCGAGCTGAGAACAAGGGCGTGTCCCTGAGAAACCTGGGGTTCTACACTCCATTTTCCCCTTCTCCGACACTCCACGACTCAAACGTGATTGATCCACCTTACAAACAACAAAACCTGCTGGCAGTTCGGGTCTCAGGGCCTGAAAGGAGCTAGAAAGAATCCAAAGATACCAGTCGCTGCCCGCCCCCACCCCCCACCCCAGTACTGCAGTGGGTTTGCTCTTTGCCTGCAGAGATAGCAACCACCTCTTTTGTTCCCACCCATAGGAGTAGCTGTGGCGGAAGATAAACCCCTCCCTCGGCCAGAGCTGTGGCCAGAGGTTCACCCAGACCCTGGCTGCGTTGGGAGGGCAGATAACTGAAACCACAAAGGGCCCTGGAATCCTGAGAAAAGAGAAATCCACCAACGGAGAAGGATTTATTATCTATTTCCTTTAAGGAGGGTGCAAAGTTGTTCTAACAGTTTCCGCTCCAGGGGTAACTGGCCTCTCTTCCCTAACAGACGGTTTTGTTGAGTTAGCTTCTTTTCTCTTCTTTCTTGGGCTCCACTTCCTACGAGAGAAACCGCTTCAAAGAGGAAGGAGAAAGGAGTCATGGGGGGCGTTCTCTTAAGTGTCCTCCACCGCCCTCAGCCACCTGACGTGGGGCTGAGGACTGGACCAGCACAGAAGGTCCCCAGGAGGAGGGGAAAGTCAGGGGGAACCCCCACTTTCTTCACGCCCAGAACGCAGGGTGCCGCTGCTGGCCAAATGAAACAGGAAACAGAGCGGAAGAGGAGGAGGGGGTGGGTAGAAAAGACGGAAAGGCAAGGCAGAAGTTGCAAGAAAGTAGAGCTTCAGATCCGGACCGAGTTCTACCTCTAAGGAGTGGCAATTGAGCTTTTTAAAAAACATTCTGAATTGTCACAAACGACCACTGTCTTTTTTACAAGTAGATTTTTGAGAGAATTTGATGTGAAGGGGAGATCTTAAGAATGCGTGTCTTTTTCCCTTGTGAATTCACAAAGGAAGGAGAGCTCATTCCTCAGTTCTGTCCTTGCAGACACAATACTGCTTGAGCCTCAAAGACTGCTCCCAGAGATTCAAGCCACAACCTCAGGCCCCAGTCACGAGTGCGCCTCACAGCTTCCGCGACTCACTCTGAACATGCCTCGAGCTGAGAACAAGGGCGTGTCCCTGAGAAACCTGGGGTTCTACACTCCATTTTCCCCTTCTCCGACACTCCACGACTCAAACGTGATTGATCCACCTTACAAACAACAAAACCTGCTGGCAGTTCGGGTCTCAGGGCCTGAAAGGAGCTAGAAAGAATCCAAAGATACCAGTCGCTGCCCGCCCCCCCCCACCCCAGTACTGCAGTGGGTTTGCTCTTTGCCTGCAGAGATAGCAACCACCTCTTTTGTTCCCACCCATAGGAGTAGCTGTGGCGGAAGATAAACCCCTCCCTCGGCCAGAGCTGTGGCCAGAGGTTCACCCAGACCCTGGCTGCGTTGGGAGGGCAGATAACTGAAACCACAAAGGGCCCTGGAATCCTGAGAAAAGAGAAATCCACCAACGGAGAAGGATTTATTATCTATTTCCTTTAAGGAGGGTGCAAAGTTGTTCTAACAGTTTCCGCTCCAGGGGTAACTGGCCTCTCTTCCCTAACAGACGGTTTTGTTGAGTTAGCTTCTTTTCTCTTCTTTCTTGGGCTCCACTTCCTACGAGAGAAACCGCTTCAAAGAGGAAGGAGAAAGGAGTCATGGGGGGCGTTCTCTTAAGTGTCCTCCACCGCCCTCAGCCACCTGACGTGGGGCTGAGGACTGGACCAGCACAGAAGGTCCCCAGGAGGAGGGGAAAGTCAGGGGGAACCCCCACTTTCTTCACGCCCAGAACGCAGGGTGCCGCTGCTGGCCACAGAAACCCCAAGAAGGCTTTTCTTTCTGTTCAAAGGACAGCTATTGTGTGCCAGGCCCGGTGCTGAGCTGTTCCTGCCCGACCGTGGGGAAAGTGCGGCTCTGCTTCCGCGAAGGGGCCGCAGGGCAGCCCCCCACTCCGAGGGCCTCGGCCCACAGGGGAACTCGGGACGGCTGGCGGATGACACTGGGGCAAGCAAAGGCGCCGAGGCAGCGGCCCCGACGGGCGAACGTAAGGCGCGGGGAAGAGGCCAGCGGGGCGGGGACCCCTCGGGCGTCCCCGAGGCGGAAAGGGCCAGGCGGAGTGGCGGGGCCGCGCCTCCCGGCCGCGCGCTCCCGGCGTCAACATGGCCGCCGCGGGGCGGGGCCGCCGCCGCGGAGCCAGTGCGCAGGCGCGGCCGCTCGGGGCCCGGATGCAGGAGCGGCGGCTCGGGCCCCGCCTGGGAGGTTGAGTTCGGCGGTCGCTGGGGACCCGGCGCCAGCTTCGGAGCCTATGCGTTCTGGGGGTGGGGAGGGAAGTTGTCAAACGGAGGCCGAGGGGAATGAGGCGGAGGCCGCCGAGAAGCGAGGAGCCCCGCCCCGCCGCCATAGCGGCCTCCCGGGGCCGCCTCTTCCTTTGCGGCCTCCCGCCCTCCCTTGCCTTCCGGCCCTCGGTCGGACCGGGCGTCGCCGGCCCCCTCGGGAGTGACCCTCGAGCCCTGGCCCGCCGGGGAGAGGAGATGCCCAGTCTCGGCTTGGGACTCTGTCCGAAGGACACGGCGGAACTGGGTTCGGACCCGGCTGAGCTGGCGTTTAAGGAGGGTGCAAAGTTGTTCTAACAGTTTCCGCTCCAGGGTAACTGGCCTCTCTTCCCTAACAGACGGTTTTGTTGAGTTAGCTTCTTTTCTCTTCTTTCTTGGGCTCCACTTCCTACGAGAGAAACCGCTTCAAAGAGGAAGGAGAAAGGAGTCATGGGGGGCGTTCTCTTAAGTGTCCTCCACCGCCCTCAGCCACCTGACGTGGGGCTGAGGACTGGACCAGCACAGAAGGTCCCCAGGAGGAGGGGAAAGTCAGGGGGAACCCCCACTTTCTTCACGCCCAGAACGCAGGGTGCCGCTGCTGGCCACAGAAACCCCAAGAAGGCTTTTCTTTCTGTTCAAAGGACAGCTATTGTGTGCCAGGCCCGGTGCTGAGCTGTTCCTGCCCGACCGTGGGGAAAGTGCGGCTCTGCTTCCGCGAAGGGGCCGCAGGGCAGCCCCCCACTCCGAGGGCCTCGGCCCACAGGGGAACTCGGGACGGCTGGCGGATGACACTGGGGCAAGCAAAGGCGCCGAGGCAGCGGCCCCGACGGGCGAACGTAAGGCGCGGGGAAGAGGCCAGCGGGGCGGGGACCCCTCGGGCGTCCCCGAGGCGGAAAGGGCCAGGCGGAGTGGCGGGGCCGCGCCTCCCGGCCGCGCGCTCCCGGCGTCAACATGGCCGCCGCGGGGCGGGGCCGCCGCCGCGGAGCCAGTGCGCAGGCGCGGCCGCTCGGGGCCCGGATGCAGGAGCGGCGGCTCGGGCCCCGCCTGGGAGGTTGAGTTCGGCGGTCGCTGGGGACCCGGCGCCAGCTTCGGAGCCTATGCGTTCTGGGGGTGGGGAGGGAAGTTGTCAAACGGAGGCCGAGGGGAATGAGGCGGAGGCCGCCGAGAAGCGAGGAGCCCCGCCCCTCCGCCATAGCGGCCTCCCGGGGCCGCCTCTTCCTTTGCGGCCTCCCGCCCTCCCTTGCCTTCCGGCCCTCGGTCGGACCGGGCGTCGCCGGCCCCCTCGGGAGTGACCCTCGAGCCCTGGCCCGCCGGGGAGAGGAGATGCCCAGTCTCGGCTTGGGACTCTGTCCGAAGGACACGGCGGAACTGGGTTCGGACCCGGCTGAGCTGGCGGGAGGCCGCCCTTGCCCGCGGCGGCCAGCCAGGCCTCTGGTCCTGAGGACCTGGGTCGGATCGCCGCCTCGGCCCCCCGGCCCTGAGGGTGTTAGTCTTGCCCAGAGATCAGAGCTCCGACTCAACAGGTTTTCCTGTCTGCTCAGATAGGCTCTTCCCTGCCCTAAGCACGGCCAGCAGGAGCTGCGCTGTCGGCTGACAAGTGCTGAGCTGGGCGCTGGGAGACCCCGGCTGTAATCCTGGCTCTGAAAGAGCGCGTCCCCTTTGGCAGGACTGAGGGCTGGTGGAAAGACTGGTGTTTCAGGGGCAAAAAAGACATTAAATACAGCCTTGGGTATGCCCCTTGACCCTAGTGCGCCTCAGTTTCCAGATCCATAAAATGGGGATGATAATTACACAGGGTCTCATGAGATCTCTAGTGTAAAAACTGGAGAGTTTTATTACTCACCTCTCAGGGACACATTTATCTCACGGGAAAAGAGTCAAAACTAGTTGCTGGGTAAGGGTCCTGCCAGTTCAGAAAGTGTGATTTCGTAAAGGGGTGGTTGGGAGGGGAGGGCGACAATGAGCAACCAGCACGGAGCTCACGGGCTTTGTTTTTGTTTTCACTTGGTTTTCGTGTAAACTAAGTGTCGGCTGCCGTCGTCTGTGGTCGCTGGCTCCAGAGCTTGACTCTGGAGGGAGGAAGAACGGAAGCCTGGTGAAGAGGCCGAGGTGGGTTCTGTGCTTTCCTGTTCGCGACTCGTCTGCGTGCGGGTGGGAAGTGAAGGAGGGGAAGAGTGGATTCACCCTCGGATAAGGAGCCTGCGGCCGCGTGCGGCGAGCCGTGTGTGTTTCTGCGGTGCGTCTCGACTCAGCGCGTCGGTATTGGCAAGGCTGGGTGGATTCACAAACTACCCGCTGTGCTCCGGGGATTTGGGAAGCGTGCCTTTGGACTGAATCTCGATGAGCGGGCCGGTGCGGCGTCGGGGCCCCTCCCTCCGTGCGGTCTGGCGGTGCGGTGGGCGACGGCGCCGCCTTGTGCCGGAGGGCGAGAACTGCGGCCGGAGACTGGTTTCCGGCCAGTTTCCAAGTTGAGACTCTCAACCTGCGGTACGTTGGGAGGAGGACGAGGGACAGGGATTTTATATCCACAGCCATGAGCTGGTGAAGCCATGCCCGGTTTCCACTCAATCAGGACAGAGGTTGAATACGCCTGTGAGTCGTCCTAGACCCTGGGAATATAAGTTGGGGAGCAAGGTAGACAAAGCCTCCGGTCTCATAAACAACTTAAGCAGTAAAGACAACAAGGCAGAGTGTAAGGAAAACATAACCCATGGTCTGGTGACAGTCACGGAATACCAGGTCAAGTGATGCAAATTAAAAAACAAAATAGTCAATTTGGAAGCTTCAGGGCAAAAAGACATTAAATACAGCCTTGGGTATGCCCCTTGACCCTAGTGCGCCTCAGTTTCCAGATCCATAAAATGGGGATGATAATTACACAGGGTCTCATGAGATCTCTAGTGTAAAAACTGGAGAGTTTTATTACTCACCTCTCAGGGACACATTTATCTCACGGGAAAAGAGTCAAAACTAGTTGCTGGGTAAGGGTCCTGCCAGTTCAGAAAGTGTGATTTCGTAAAGGGGTGGTTGGGAGGGGAGGGCGACAATGAGCAACCAGCACGGAGCTCACGGGCTTTGTTTTTGTTTTCACTTGGTTTTCGTGTAAACTAAGTGTCGGCTGCCGTCGTCTGTGGTCGCTGGCTCCAGAGCTTGACTCTGGAGGGAGGAAGAACGGAAGCCTGGTGAAGAGGCCGAGGTGGGTTCTGTGCTTTCCTGTTCGCGACTCGTCTGCGTGCGGGTGGGAAGTGAAGGAGGGGAAGAGTGGATTCACCCTCGGATAAGGAGCCTGCGGCCGCGTGCGGCGAGCCGTGTGTGTTTCTGCGGTGCGTCTCGACTCAGCGCGTCGGTATTGGCAAGGCTGGGTGGATTCACAAACTACCCGCTGTGCTCCGGGGATTTGGGAAGCGTGCCTTTGGACTGAATCTCGATGAGCGGGCCGGTGCGGCGTCGGGGCCCCTCCCTCCGTGCGGTCTGGCGGTGCGGTGGGCGACGGGCGCCGCCTTGTGCCGGAGGGCGAGAACTGCGGCCGGAGACTGGTTTCCGGCCAGTTTCCAAGTTGAGACTCTCAACCTGCGGTACGTTGGGAGGAGGACGAGGGACAGGGATTTTATATCCACAGCCATGAGCTGGTGAAGCCATGCCCGGTTTCCACTCAATCAGGACAGAGGTTGAATACGCCTGTGAGTCGTCCTAGACCCTGGGAATATAAGTTGGGGAGCAAGGTAGACAAAGCCTCCGGTCTCATAAACAACTTAAGCAGTAAAGACAACAAGGCAGAGTGTAAGGAAAACATAACCCATGGTCTGGTGACAGTCACGGAATACCAGGTCAAGTGATGCTTAAAGGGTTGATAGGTGTTGAGAAGAAAGAAAAGCCTTCCAGGCCTCCCTGTTAATTTCTCATTTTAAATACAATATTTTTTCCTTTAGGGTTCATTCTTTACCCCAAGTTGATGAGCTGCCTCTGAAGTTCTTTCCCTCCCTTCTGATTTCTGACTGGTTCTGTTGGAGCCCTTGCTACTTCTGTGAGCCCAAGGAATTGTGTTAAAAGAAAAAGCAGCCGGGGTTTCCCTGGTGGCCCAGTGGGTAAAGAGTCCGTCTTGCAGTGCAAGGAAACCGGTTCAATCCCTGACTATGTGCAGAGCGGCTGAACCAGTGTGTCCAATTAAGAGCCGGTGCTCTGCAAGGAGAGAGGCCACTGCAATGGGAGGCCCACACAGGCCAAAGAATAAAGATGGATGAAAATAAATTTAAAAAGCAATAAAAGAGACCAAAATTTGTTTAAAAAGCCTCAAAATGCATTCCTTCCCTCAGAATGGCTTTTTAGTTGTTTATACATTGCTGCCATTCCAGCAAAGAGATGGGAAATAACACTTTCTCCGTCTGTAGGAGTCACCTTTGTCGTCCCTCTCTGTTTTAGCCTTGTGAGCTGGCTGAAGTCCTGCTGGGTGGTGGTTTTCTTTTCCTTCTCCACTTAATTTAACAGACCAACTGAACACACATCAGAGAGCGTAACTCGAGTGTGTAGTCATTATGGTCTTCCAGCTCAGTTCTGTGCCCCACTTTTGGGACTCTGGTTTAGGACCTAGTTTATTATTCTGAGAAAGAGGGAAAGGGGACACACCAAATAATAGCAGCCAGTGTAGATTTGGGAGCACTTCTTCACAATTCCCTGCTGGCTCAGACGGAAAAGAATCTGCCGACAATGCGGGAGACCTGGGTTCGATCCCTGGGTTGGGAAGACCCTTTGCAAAAGGGAAAGGCTACCCACTGCAGTATTTTTGCCTGGAGAATTCCATGGCTTGTCCATGGGTGGCAAAGAGTTGGACACGACTGGGCGACTTCACTTTGGTTCACACTTCAGTCTTTTTCACCATCGTGACAGTTTCATGAGACAGGCAAAATAGTCCAATGTCACTTTACACCTAGAAAACAGACTGAGAAGAACAAAATGAGAACTTGTGAATGAGAAAGTCAGGACTTGAACCCAGGTCTTTAGTTCTTGCACAGGGGCTCTCAGCAGGCTTTTAAAGGTTTTCTGTGAGGCTAGCTTTCCAGCTTCATGCCTAGGGGAACTTTGGAACTTTTACAAAAATACAGTGCTTCAGAGTGATGCCGGGTAGTCCCATCCACCTTTAAAACGCTTTTCCTTCAACTAGGAGGTTAGGTGGTTAAGTTTGCCATGGTAACCCTTGAAGGCAGGGGTGGTGTTTGCATGAAGAATGCTTTTAAGAATTGACTTTCTGCCCATGTGTAACATGTCCTCCTTGGGTTTTGGAGTTTAGAAGCCTGAGGGAGCCCAGCCCTGAGTTCCTGGTGGTGAGAGGATGTGGCCCCTGGACCCAACCCGGAAAGAGGTGCTGAGGTTTGCAGTCAGCTGCCGTGTCCTGACTCTGGTGCTACAGGTCAGTCTCCGATCTTTTGCACTGCAAGGCAGACTCTTTACCCCTTGGACCACCAGGGAAGCCCAGGTCTCCGATCTTTTGTCCCGAACGTGCCATTGCCACATGACTGGGCTCGTGACGCTAAGAATAGGTCTCATCTTTCTGTTTCCCAGATGATGCGCCCCTCCATGTGGATAGAATTATAGAGACCTAGACCACATAGCTGAAAAGTGCACAGGCCTCTTAGAAATGATCTATTAATCTGTTATGTTACACATGAAGCAGTTGAGGGGCCAAGGAAGGTTCAGTGGCTTCTTTAAAGTGATAAGACAAGTTAGAAAAGGGCCAGAATCATACCCCAGGTTTCCTTGCCCCTGGGCTAGTGGTCTTTCCACCAGACCAAGATATTCTGTAACCTGATGCCTTTAGGGTGTGACAGCTCAAAGCATCGCCCTGGGTCCCCGACCAGGAGGCTGAGCACTGGACGTCAGTTGAGTGGGAGAGGGGCACTGTCCTGAGACAGTCTGTGATCTTTGGGCGACTTCACTTTGGTTCACACTTCAGTCTTTTTCACCATCGTGACAGTTTCATGAGACAGGCAAAATAGTCCAATGTCACTTTACACCTAGAAAACAGACTGAGAAGAACAAAATGAGAACTTGTGAATGAGAAAGTCAGGACTTGAACCCAGGTCTTTAGTTCTTGCACAGGGGCTCGCAGCGGGCTTTTAAGGGTTTTCTGGGAGGCTAGCTTTCCAGCTGCATTCCTAGGGGTACTTTGGAACTTTTACAAAAATACAGTGCTTCAGAGTGATGCCGGGTAGTCCCATCCACCTTTAAAACGCTTTTCCTTCAACTAGGAGGTTAGGTGGTTAAGTTTGCCATGGTAACCCTTGAAGGCAGGGGTGGTGTTTGCATGAAGAATGCTTTTAAGAATTGACTTTCTGCCCATGTGTAACATGTCCTCCTTGGGTTTTGGAGTTTAGAAGCCTGAGGGAGCCCAGCCCTGAGTTCCTGGTGGTGAGAGGATGTGGCCCCTGGACCCAACCCGGAAAGAGGTGCTGAGGTTTGCAGTCAGCTGCCGTGTCCTGACTCTGGTGCTACAGGTCAGTCTCCGATCTTTTGCACTGCAAGGCAGACTCTTTACCCCTTGGACCACCAGGGAAGCCCAGGTCTCCGATCTTTTGTCCCGAACGTGCCATTGCCACATGACTGGGCTCGTGACGCTAAGAATAGGTCTCATCTTTCTGTTTCCCAGATGATGCGCCCCTCCATGTGGATAGAATTATAGAGACCTAGACCACATAGCTGAAAAGTGCACAGGCCTCTTAGAAATGATCTATTAATCTGTTATGTTACACATGAAGCAGTTGAGGGGCCAAGGAAGGTTCAGTGGCTTCTTTAAAGTGATAAGACAAGTTAGAAAAGGGCCAGAATCATACCCCAGGTTTCCTTGCCCCTGGGCTAGTGGTCTTTCCACCAGACCAAGATATTCTGTAACCTGATGCCTTTAGGGTGTGACAGCTCAAAGCATCGCCCTGGGTCCCCGACCAGGAGGCTGAGCACTGGATGTCAGTTGAGTGGGAGAGAGGGGCACTGTCCTGAGACAGTCTGTGTTTATCTGGTTAGTGGGCAGTGTCTCCTGCTCTTCCCCCAGCTGTGTCCCTGTGCTGTCTCACCCACCACAACCTCCATTGCATTTTGTAACTCCCTTTTCCCTTCAAGGCTCACCTCAATACGTATTTAATCCAATTTCAGGTATATATGAACTATCTGTGGTGGCTAGCACTGTGCCCGGTGCTTAATAGGTCCTCAATATCTGTTATTGTTGAATGTCAACACATTAGGGATGTTCTGTCTACGTATTATGTGTGCTTTTCATCACAAGCACATTCTCTCTGAGACTCATAACTGGTTCCTTTGTGGGAAACTCCTTTCCTCTCCCTCCCGGCCCCCAACTATATGAGGCACAACAGGCTCTGCTAGGTCCCAGGTTTAGTTAAAAGAGTCTTCAGCTTGGAGCCTCGGGCTGTTACCTCTGACTGTCAGTCCTGTCCCGCTTGTTCTCACTGGTCAAAGTGGCCTGATAAACAAACTGACCAAAAAAGGAAAGAGTCTTAAAAATGAGGTTGTAATCCTGTTGCCAGTCTGGGAAAACTGGCTTGATGATGGTTTTGAACCAGCTTCAGCTGAGTGATTGAAAACTAAGGAAGCAATCCTGTGACTCGGCATCTGGGATAGCATACTAGGACAGTGGGGTGCTACTCAGGCGGTGACTTGAAAGCAAGCATGTTTCTTTTCCTCTGTACTGTTCACTCAGCCACCAGATTTTTTTAAGTTCCTGTTCTCTTCAAAGAACTGTTCTAGGTGGGAGTATAAAAAGTCACGATCTCTTTTCCCTAAAGTAGCTGACAATCTAATGGGGAAAAAGAAATTTAATAATTTTGCTATTTCATTATCCTCCCCTCCTCCTCTTGCAGCTTTAAAGCTCCTGCCACCAGGTTGTATCCCCAGTTAGTCCTCGTTGTTGCTGTCGTCTCCGCTAATGACAGCACAGTCCTCCTCATTCCTTGAAGGTTTTAGCTCCTGATTCACTGTTCTCTCCAGCACTACTGTATATTTCTTGGTGATTCCAATATTAATAAAGCTGATACATCTAAACACCATCTCCTGTCTTTCCAGTTCACTCCCTCAGGGCTTAATCCATTGATTCTAGCTCCGTTTCCCTGTGCCTCACCCACCTCATGGCTTTGACCCCCCTTCCTACCTAGTTTAGATTCTGTGATCCACCATGCCTACACATACAACTCTCTTGCTCCCTTCTCCCTGGCTTCATCACAAGACCAAAGCCCAGCCCTGATTAAATTCAGTTCCATGTCTACTCCCTGCCTGCATCTGCCCAGAGCAAAGCACACAACTGTGTTAACTAGGGTCTCTTTTTATTCAATATCATTAACCCGAGTGAGTCCTTAGAGCTACCTGGCAATCTTAGTGTATTTTCTTGGTCCAGTCACTTACCTATTCTCTATGTTTTTCTGCCTATCAGAATCACCTGAGAGAGCTAAAAACAACCTAAATGCCCAGACTGTACCCCATACTGGTTAAATCATTAATGTTGTAGAGTGGAGGAGAAACCCAGACATCTTATATTTGAAATTCCACTGCACAGGCCATTTTGAGAGTTAGGGTCATAGATGACTTATCTTACACATTTTTTTATTTACACAAGTCTCTAGCACCTTTTTCCCAACTTGTTTTCCTGAGTGAAAATCCAGAAAAATAGAAGCAATAAGAAGCCACCTTCTGAATACTCCCTCTACAGCCATCCGCATACCTGCATCTGCACCTCTGTGCCTTCACTGCTGAAGGCTGGGTGAACTGTTTGTCTCCTCTGAGGCTAGCGCCTCCACCTCTGTAGCAGATTCTACCCCTTTTGCCTGCTCCAGTGGTTCTTCCCTTTCTCACCCGCATACACAATGGTTTCCGTTCCACTGGACCATTCCCATTACAAATAAATACTTATCTCCCACCTTTAAAAATAAACGATTTCTCTTGACCCACACTGTCGTTCACCTACTGCCCCTTTTATCTGCTCTCCTTCACAGCAAAAATCCTCCAGATAGTTATCTATACCTGCCGTCTCCCTTCTCCTCGTCTCTGCTGAACCCAGTCCACGCAGTGTTCTCTCTCCTCCATTCCAGTGAAGTAGCTCTTGTCCTGGACACCCGTGACCTTCACTGGATTGCTAAATCCAGTGGTCACTTCTCAGTCCCCCTCTTACATGACCCACCAGCAACATTTTACAGAGCTGATCACTTCTTCCCTTCACTTGATTCTATGACCGAGCTCTCCTGGTTTCCTCCCTACTTCCCTGACCCTTCTTTACCTTTATTGCTGGATCCTCACTCTTTCAGGCCTCTTAATGTTGACATGTCTGGGACCCAGTCCTCAGATCTCTTCATTGCTCTATCTGTATTTCTTCCCTGGGAGATCTCATTCAGGCTCACAGCTTTTAATACTATCTATTCACTTATGGCTCCCAAATTGATATCTCCACCCGTTTGCTCTCCTGGCCCACAGATTCAGATATCTCTCCACCTCATTGACTTCTGCACTGGAACGTCCACTTCAAGCCTCACGCATGATGCTTCCCCAGCGTGTCTTTTCTTCTCCATTTTATTAAACGGTCATTCTTCCACTTGCTCAACCAAAATCCCAGTTCTTCTCCATCCCACAGGCTCTCTTCAATGCCATCATCCCAGACCACCGTGCAGAAGCCTTCTCTCCGCCTCGCCTCGGCCCCTCTGGCTCTGTGGACCACCTTGTGGAAGCTCTCCTGGGTGGCTCACTGGGATGCTGAACACTCTGTTCATTGCCGAGCATGGCTACCCTTTTTTGAGTGAAAATCAGAAAAATAGCTCCCTCGAATACTCCTCTACAGCCATCCGCATACCTGCATCTGCACCTCTGTGCCTTCACTGCTGAAGGCTGGGTGAACTGTTTGTCTCCTCTGAGGCTAGCGCCTCCACCTCTGTAGCAGATTCTACCCCTTTTGCCTGCTCCAGTGGTTCTTCCCTTTCTCACCCGCATACACAATGGTTTCCGTTCCACTGGACCATTCCCATTACAAATAAATACTTATCTCCCACCTTTAAAAATAAACGATTTCTCTTGACCCACACTGTCGTTCACCTACTGCCCCTTTTATCTGCTCTCCTTCACAGCAAAAATCCTCCAGATAGTTATCTATACCTGCCGTCTCCCTTCTCCTCGTCTCTGCTGAACCCAGTCCACGCAGTGTTCTCTCTCCTCCATTCCAGTGAAGTAGCTCTTGTCCTGGACACCCGTGACCTTCACTGGATTGCTAAATCCAGTGGTCACTTCTCAGTCCCCCTCTTACATGACCCACCAGCAACATTTTACAGAGCTGATCACTTCTTCCCTTCACTTGATTCTATGACCGAGCTCTCCTGGTTTCCTCCCTACTTCCCTGACCCTTCTTTACCTTTATTGCTGGATCCTCACTCTTTCAGGCCTCTTAATGTTGACATGTCTGGGACCCAGTCCTCAGATCTCTTCATTGCTCTATCTGTATTTCTTCCCTGGGAGATCTCATTCAGGCTCACAGCTTTTAATACTATCTATTCACTTATGGCTCCCAAATTGATATCTCCACCCGTTTGCTCTCCTGGCCCACAGATTCAGATATCTCTCCACCTCATTGACTTCTGCACTGGAACGTCCACTTCAAGCCTCACGCATGATGCTTCCCCAGCGTGTCTTTTCTTCTCCATTTTATTAAACGGTCATTCTTCCACTTGCTCAACCAAAATCCCAGTTCTTCTCCATCCCACAGGCTCTCTTCAATGCCATCATCCCAGACCACCGTGCAGAAGCCTTCTCTCCGCCTCGCCTCGGCCCCTCTGGCTCTGTGGACCACCTTGTGGAAGCTCTCCTGGGTGGCCTGTCTCACTGGGATGCTGAACACTTCCTGTTCATTGCCGAGCATGGCTACCTGTATGAGCACAACTTTGCCTTCTTCCCTGGCTTCCCCCTGGCCCTTTTGGTGGGGACTGAAGTGCTGAGGCCCCTGTTGGGGTTCCTGAGCCTGCGGAGTTGCCTGCTCATCTCAGTAGCCCTGCTCAATTCCTTGTTCTCCGTGCTGGCCGCACTGGCACTCCACGACCTGGGCTGTCTGGTTTTGCACTGTCCCCGCCAGGCCTTCTATGGAGCTCTGCTCTTCTGCCTCAGCCCCGCCAGTGTCTTCTTGGCGGCTGGTTATTCAGAAGCTCTGTTTGCTCTCCTGACATTCAGTGCCATGGGGGAGCTGGAAAGGGGGCGAAGCTGGACTAGTGGACTCCTCTTTGCCCTTGCCACTGGTGTACGCTCCAATGGGCTGGTCAACATTGGTTTCCTCATGCATTCTCAATGCCGAAGCTTTTTGTCATCTCTCGTGGTGCGGAATGCTCCAAGACAGCTGTGGAAGCTGATGGGCTCTGTGTTTCTGTCGGCATTCACAGTTGGCCTTCCCTTTGTCCTGTTTCAGTATTACGCCTATGCCCAGTTCTGTCTGCCACGTTCAGCCCGTGCCATTCCTCAGCCCTTGCTGCAGTTAGCTGCGGACAAGGGCTACCGAACCGCAGAGGGAAGCAAGCCGCCTTGGTGCTCCTGGGAGCTTCCTCTCATATATGGCTACATCCAGGATGTCTACTGGAATGTTGGCTTTTTGAGGTACTATGAACTCAAGCAGGTGCCCAATTTTCTACTGGCTGCACCAATGGCTATACTGATTGCCTGGGCAACTTGGACATACGTGACCACCCACCCTTGGCTCTGCTTTACACTTGGGATGCAGAGGAGCATGAACAAAAAGACCCCAGAGAAGCCTGATCCCGGATTCCTCAGCCCTCGGGTGTTTGTATACCTGGTCCACGCCGTCGCGCTGCTGCTGTTTGGCTGGCTGTGCATGCACGTCCAGGTGAGGTGGGCTCTGGGCTGGGAAGAGGTGTGAACACAGGCCAAGCCCGTTGGCCAGGATCAGGGAAGACAGCTGATGGCTTCCATTTGAGTGCCCCAGACCTAATTTTTGCATTCCACAAGTATTTGGAAGTGCTTGTAGTGCAAGTCCCTGGGTCAGACCACTGAGAATAGAACATCACTAAGATTGCTGTCCTAGTGGGTCTTGGGGTCAAAATGGAGAGACAGAACTTTACCAGATAAAGCTGTAGTATCGCGGAATGGAAGCGGAGAGCCTTTTGAGATCAAATATTGTGGAAGCACAGAAGCGACAGTAGCCAGCTGCCTGAGGAGGGGAGGAGGGCATCGTATGGAGGCTGGAGTCCTGATGAGCAAGAACAATTCCATTTTAAGAGGCAGAGGGGGCTTCCCTGGTGGCTCAGTGGATAAGAACCCATCTGCCAATGCAAGAGACACGGGTTTAATCCCTGATATGGGAAGATTCCACATGCTGTGGAGCAACTAAACCCTCGCAGCAACAAAGACCTACCATAGCCAAAACTAACTAAATAAAAATTTAAAAAAAAAGAAAAAAAGGCAGAGGAAGAGCCCTCTGGACAGATGGAAGGGCGTGGATGAGGACACAAGAGTCCTGAGAGGACCTGGTCTGACTAGGTTTTAGGAATAAACACAAGAGGATTCAGGGTGTTCCTCTAGCACACCCTGTACCTGGAATGTCTGCTTGAATCCCGACTCTCTGAGGTTCTCTGAGCTCTGATGGGTGCTCTGTTTTCAGAAGGGATGTCTTGTGCGATGTTTCGTGGGTGGTGAGGATGGAGAGGGATGGGAAGGGTTTGATCCTGCGTCTGATTGTTTCTGTTCCTGTTCGTGGCCCCAGGTTCAGCATGTTCTGAGGCAAGTCTTTTGGTCTCTGTGCTGGCCACTCCTCGGAAGGTTTTGCCTCTTGGAGGTGCACACTGGCTTTTGTAAAGTTCTCTGAGCTATGTGACTAAGAGGCAGAGGGGAAATAGAAAGTAGCATTCTGTGTTTGTAGCTGGATTAGCTACTGGAGTGAATGCCAGCAAAGCTTAAGAGTTTCCAAGGAGAGAGGAGGGAAGCCATTTGGAGACCTGGCTCTGGACACCCCCAGAGGGGCCGTGTTGAACCACAGGATCCCCTTTCCCTGCTTTGCCATCCTTGGGGCCTAAGGGAATTGCTTCAGGTTCCCAAAGCCAGGGGCACCTAGAGTTTAACATTTATTTATTTATTTGGCTACATCAGGTCCTAATTGGAGCACAAGGGATCTCTAGTTGTAGTATATGGGATCTAGTTCCCTGACCAGGGATAAAACCCACACCCTCTGCATTGGAGGCACTGAGTCTTAACCACTGAACCACAAGGGCTGTGCCCAGCTTAGAGTGTGGAGTCCTAGACCTGGGCTAAAAGTGGACACTACAGAGTTTTTAGTACCGATTGGCCATTATTGTGGTAATTAGTCCATAGCTATGTTTATTTGTAACATTGCAGTCACCTGCCTGGTGTCATGCGTAGCTTTATACGGCAGATCCTAGGCTCTGCTGAATCTGGTCTTGGAGCTCGAGTTTATCCAGCAGCAGGGAAGTCCTAATACGATATGGGAACCACATCGTAAAAAGCAACAAGGACCTACCATAGCCAAAACTAACTAAATAAAACTTTAAAAAAAGAAAAAAAGGCAGAGGAAGAGCCCTCTGGACAGATGGAAGGGCGTGGATGAGGACACAAGAGTCCTGAGAGGACCTGGTCTGACTAGGTTTTAGGAATAAACACAAGAGGATTCAGGGTGTTCCTCTAGCACACCCTGTACCTGGAATGTCTGCTTGAATCCCGACTCTCTGAGGTTCTCTGAGCTCTGATGGGTGCTCTGTTTTCAGAAGGGATGTCTTGTGCGATGTTTCGTGGGTGGTGAGGATGGAGAGGGATGGGAAGGGTTTGATCCTGCGTCTGATTGTTTCTGTTCCTGTTCGTGGCCCCAGGTTCAGCATGTTCTGAGGCAAGTCTTTTGGTCTCTGTGCTGGCCACTCCTCGGAAGGTTTTGCCTCTTGGAGGTGCACACTGGCTTTTGTAAAGTTCTCTGAGCTATGTGACTAAGAGGCAGAGGGGAAATAGAAAGTAGCATTCTGTGTTTGTAGCTGGATTAGCTACTGGAGTGAATGCCAGCAAAGCTTAAGAGTTTCCAAGGAGAGAGGAGGGAAGCCATTTGGAGACCTGGCTCTGGACACCCCCAGAGGGGCCGTGTTGAACCACAGGATCCCCTTTCCCTGCTTTGCCATCCTTGGGGCCTAAGGGAATTGCTTCAGGTTCCCAAAGCCAGGGGCACCTAGAGTTTAACATTTATTTATTTATTTGGCTACATCAGGTCCTAATTGGAGCACAAGGGATCTCTAGTTGTAGTATATGGGATCTAGTTCCCTGACCAGGGATAAAACCCACACCCTCTGCATTGGAGGCACTGAGTCTTAACCACTGAACCACAAGGGCTGTGCCCAGCTTAGAGTGTGGAGTCCTAGACCTGGGCTAAAAGTGGACACTACAGAGTTTTTAGTACCGATTGGCCATTATTGTGGTAATTAGTCCATAGCTATGTTTATTTGTAACATTGCAGTCACCTGCCTGGTGTCATGCGTAGCTTTATACGGCAGATCCTAGGCTCTGCTGAATGAAAATCTTTTCCTGTATAATACATTTCTGGTCTTGGAGCTCGAGTTTATCCAGCAGCAGGGAAGTCCTAGGCTCATCCAGTCTGAGGTAATGAGCATTCAGTAAATTTGTGTCTTCCTTTTACGATTTCCAGGTTCTCACCAGGTTTTTATGCTCCTCCACTCCTATCGTGTACTGGTTTTCAGCTCACTTGCTTAAGGATCAAGAACCACTGCTGAGATCCCTAGAGACTGTGCCTGGAAAGCCTTCTGCCGGGGACCCCCCACCAGGACAGAAGGTCCCCAGGAACCCTCTCATGGGACTCTTGTACAACTGGAACGCTTGTTCTCTTGACACACGATGTGTTCTAGGCTACTTCCTGACTTACTGGCTCCTGGGACTGCTCCTCCATTGCAACTGCCTGCCTTGGACTTGACCTGCAGGCTTAGGGGACAGGCCTGACGCAGACGTCACCAGGGTCTGAAAGTACAGGTACCTACTGCGGCTGCCTGTGCCCTCTGGAGTCCGTCCGTATTCTGTCCATTCGAACCTCTCTCTCTCTTGAAGGTTGGTTAGGAATGGGAGAAGTGTGAGCCTCTAGGGAGCCCTTTCTGGTCCTGACTGTGGCATACTTTAAAGCATAATGGTTTTCTCTATAAATGAAGACATCCTATTCCAAGTCTAAAACATACCTGGATCTATTTTGTCAATCAGCCTTAGCAGATGTAGCCTTGAACTTACCACCTACCCACACATACATTTAAATGTACAGTCCGTCAAAGGCTCTCGTTGACAAGGTGGTCATTGTCCACACAGGGGTGGTGAAGGCTTGAACAGTGTAGCGGCCGTAGTAAGTAAAATGGACCATCTTTTCTAAATGGGGCATTGTTTCTGATGATTTTCTTCATGATTTGTTCACTTGTTTATATGAAAAATCTTACAAAGATACGCTAATTAAACAACTTTTGGTTATACCTGCAGTGATTTACCATTTTATTTTTATCTTTTTATTATATTGGCTTGTGGGATCTTAGTTCCCTGACCAGGGATTAACTCTGGGCTACAGCAGTGAAAACACTGAGCCGAACTGCCAGGAAATTCCTATAAGTTACCTTGAAAAAAAACCACAGGACTTCCCTGATGGTCCAGTAGTTAAGATTCCACTTGCCAATGCAGGGGACACGGGTTTGATCCCTGATCTGGGAAGATCCCACATGCTGTGGGGCTACTGAGCCTACATACAGCAGCTACTGAAGGCGGTGTGCCTGAGAGCCCGTGCTCCACAACAAGAGAAACTGCCTCGGTGAGAAGCCTGCGCCCTGCAATGAAGACTGGCGCCTGCTGTCTGCAACTAGAGAAAGCCCACACGTAGCAACAAAGACCTCGAGCAGCCAAAAATAAAGAAAAATTTTAAAAATAATAGTACAAATTAAGGGCTGATACCCTGCCACATCCTCTGTATCCACACTTCATTTGGATATTAAAGGGCAATTAATGCAAACAAAAACAAAGACTTTCATACAAGTTACATGAGGAGGCAGAAGGCCTGGATTCCAGTCTTCTCAGTAAAACCACTTAACCAGCTGTGTGACCTTGAGGGAGTTTTCAGAGCTTGTGTTACCTTTTCTGAAACTAAGGGGAAATTGCACTATCCTACTGGAAAAAACAGCCAGTTCTCCTGTTTCCAACACTTAGAAGAAACTCCCTCTTCTCAGATACATCTCTGAGGAGGAACTTCCATGGCCTTTCCTTTGAATGAGGGAGGCAATGACAAAGGCAAACTGGGCTCCCTAATGCTGAGCATGGTGAGCAGTGGCTGGTTTTCCTGCCCTTCCTGAGTGCCTGTGCTTACTTGATTGGTAGACAAGGATCAGAGGAGCCAATGTGGCAGCAGGAATTGATAAACTGTAGTTAAGTCCAGGGTTGAACGAAATGGTGTCTTCCTGGCCCCCATTTGATTATGGGCCTGTTTGTGTAATTGTAGTAAAAATCTCCATCCCTGCTGAACTACTTTTTCTCATTCTTTGAGCAAGATAAGAGGTTCTGCATCATCACCATTCATTCTTCACTTAAACCAAAAACTCCCATAAGCAGAAACTTCAAAATAGACGGGTAAACAGCTTCTGGAGAGCCCTGAGAATTAGAGTTATGACATGCTCCCTCTGACCATGACTGAAAAGCCCAGCTTGCCAGCTGAAGGGACACTCCCGGCTGAGCCTCAGCACCCTCTGTTGGAGCGCCTAGTCAGCCTGGCCAACAAGGATTTCCCATCCATCACCTCCCCCTCTAGCTTTAGCACAGCTGAGAGAATTTGGTCCAGAGTCAAGCACTTCTGAAAATGTACACACAGATCAGGACAGCCCTCTGCCTTCTGCCAAGACACCCGAGTGCCCTTCTTGGCAAAAGATGATCACCCCTGCCCTGGTGTCCCTCCAGTTGGCAGAAGCGGCTCCCTCCCTCCTCAGCAACAGCTGTGAATCTGGAGACTTCCACCCTGTGTGCAGGACCAGTTGAGGTCCTGATTCAGCTCCTTATTGTAGAGGTAGGAACACTAGGTTGTTTGCTCTTGTGGATTCATCCGCTGCCCCTTCCCGGGATGATCGGGCCTGAGTGTTCCCCTACTGGAAGAGGTGACTCGGACTCCACAATGTAGGGGTGATTCACTCAGTCTTCTCAGGAAAACCACTTAACCAGCTGTGTGACCTTGAGGGAGTTTTCAGAGCTTGTGTTACCTTTTCTGAAACTAAGGGGAAATTGCACTATCCTACTGGAAAAAACAGCCAGTTCTCCTGTTTCCAACACTTAGAAGAAACTCCCTCTTCTCAGATACATCTCTGAGGAGGAACTTCCATGGCCTTTCCTTTGAATGAGGGAGGCAATGACAAAGGCAAACTGGGCTCCCTAATGCTGAGCATGGTGAGCAGTGGCTGGTTTTCCTGCCCTTCCTGAGTGCCTGTGCTTACTTGATTGGTAGACAAGGATCAGAGGAGCCAATGTGGCAGCAGGAATTGATAAACTGTAGTTAAGTCCAGGGTTGAACGAAATGGTGTCTTCCTGGCCCCCATTTGATTATGGGCCTGTTTGTGTAATTGTAGTAAAAATCTCCATCCCTGCTGAACTACTTTTTCTCATTCTTTGAGCAAGATAAGAGGTTCTGCATCATCACCATTCATTCTTCACTTAAACCAAAAACTCCCATAAGCAGAAACTTCAAAATAGACGGGTAAACAGCTTCTGGAGAGCCCTGAGAATTAGAGTTATGACATGCTCCCTCTGACCATGACTGAAAAGCCCAGCTTGCCAGCTGAAGGGACACTCCCGGCTGAGCCTCAGCACCCTCTGTTGGAGCGCCTAGTCAGCCTGGCCAACAAGGATTTCCCATCCATCACCTCCCCCTCTAGCTTTAGCACAGCTGAGAGAATTTGGTCCAGAGTCAAGCACTTCTGAAAATGTACACACAGATCAGGACAGCCCTCTGCCTTCTGCCAAGACACCCGAGTGCCCTTCTTGGCAAAAGATGATCACCCCTGCCCTGGTGTCCCTCCAGTTGGCAGAAGCGGCTCCCTCCCTCCTCAGCAACAGCTGTGAATCTGGAGACTTCCACCCTGTGTGCAGGACCAGTTGAGGTCCTGATTCAGCTCCTTATTGTAGAGGTAGGAACACTAGGTTGTTTGCTCTTGTGGATTCATCCGCTGCCTCTTCCAGGGATGATCGGGACTGAGTATTCCCCTACTGGAAGAGGTGACTCGGACTCCACAATGTAGGGGGTGATTTCACTCAGTCTGGCAGTCTTAGCTTAACCTTCACACTGGCTCTCATCACCCCAGAAACAGGTGATTTCAAGGACCAGAAACCCCTATAAATGAGAACCTCTCGGGCTTCCCCTGGTGGTCCAGTGGGTAAGGACACCACCTTGCAGTGCAAGGGGTGCCGGTTCGATCCCTGGCCTGGGAAGATCCCACGTGCCGCGGAGCGGCTGGACTGATGTGTCCAATTACTGAGCTGGAGCTCTGGGGCGCATGCGCCCAGAGCCGGCGCTCTGCGACAACAGAGGCCACCGCGATGGGAGGCCCACAGGAGCCAAAGAACAAAGACGGATGAAAATAGATAAATGAAAGACCAATAGAAGTGGCCCGCCCATCTCCCTCCCCGCCACCTCACCCCCCAAAAGATAAATAAATAAAATGTTTTTTAAAAAAAAGAGAAACTCTCCTTCTCAACTAATATCAAACAATTAAATCACTCTGGTATTTCGCAAAGACCATTCTAGTTATAGTTGATCATAGAGGAGATAACTGACAACCCCAGCTAGGTGGACGCACCTGGTGTGACCTGGGGACGGACACTTTTCTCTCTGACCTTGGAGGGACCTAGTTGCTGTGCTCTAAGGAAGGGGTTGATTTTATGGCCAGCAGCTGTCCTTTTACTGTCCTATTAATGGTCTTTAATAGTCTGGGAGAGGGACATGAAGGGCCCAAGGCAGGAAGCCTCTTGTTTACCCTGAGGTCTAACAATGCTTCAGCTGGGTTGGGCGAGTACAATTTCAGAGAAAAGTCATTTCCTTCTGCGACCCAGCTAAAACAGAAACCAGACGTTTCGTGTACCTAGAAGTAGATGCTTTTTTGTTCTTTAATAAAGGTGGGAGAAGAGGGAGTGTTTGACATGTCTTTACCAGTCCCCCTGGAAAAAAAAAATCGCTTTTCTTGAACAAACCCTCTCACCTTCATCTACAAAATGTAGTGTGTGCAGGCTCATGGGATTTGAAACTGATCCTTTCAGCAATTGTTTAGTAATGCCTATTTTCAGGGAATAAAGAAGACTGGCATGCCTCTTGTCCTCAAACAGTTGTTTGATAGAGTTTCTAGCAGAAGCACAGGATCATTAATCAAGGGAAAATACGATGCACTCTGGGGAAGGAAGAAACACTTAAAACTTCTTGCTCTATATTTCTCTACTTTTTAATTTAATTAATTTATTTATTTTTGGCTATTCTGGGTTTTCATTGCTGCCACAGGCTCTTCTCTAGTTGCAGGAAGTTGGGACTACTCTCCCGTTGAGGCAAGCAGGCTTCTTGTTGCGGTGGCTTCTCTTGCAGAACTCCAGCTCTAGGACACATGGTCTCAAGGCTGTTATGCCTCAGAGTTATGTCTCTGAGGCTGTACAGCACAGGCTCCATAGTTGTGGCTCACGGGCTTAGTTGCTCTGCAGCATATGGGATCTTCCCAGATCAGGATCAAACCCGTGTCTCCTGCATTGGCAGGTGAACTCTACCACTGAGCTAGCTACCAGGGAAGCCCGAGGATGAATTTTACTTGGGAAAAGGTACATGAGGTACAGAGTTGGTGGGGGTAGTTTAATCACTAAGTCAAAATACAGAGTTGGTAATAGTGGTTTAGTCACTAAGTCATTTCCAACTGTTGTGACCCATGGACTGTAGCCTGTCAGGGTCCTCTGTCCATGGGATTTTCCAGGCAAGAATATTGGAGTGGGTAGCCACTTTCTTCTCCAGGGGACCTTCCTGACCCAAGATTCGAACCCGCGTCTCCTGCATTGCAGGCAGATTCTTTACTGCTGAGTTAATGGCCCTGCATACAGCGTTAGTACACTGTAGATTCACATAAGATGGAGAACCCTGCAAACCTGGAAAACTTGAAAAGACTTCACAAGGTATGACCTATGAGCTGGACTCTGAAGGACAGTAGGATTTGAAAGTTAAGGGCAGAGAATGAGTTTAGGAAGCAGAAGACAGGACAGGGAGAGCTCAGTTCGAGTAGAACTGAACTGTGTCATTATTGAGATCTAAGCCTTGAAATCAGCCCCAAGCCCAGCTTCACTGAAGTGAAGCAGCTGTGTAGAGGTGAATCAGGTACTGAATCTCTACGCCTCTGTTTACTCATCTGTGAAACATGGATAAAAAACACTATCTACCTCACAGATATGATAATAACATTGTCTATCTTATAGAGCTGTTGTGTGAATCAAATGAAAAATATGAACAAAAGAGTAGTTTACTTTTGGACATGTTGAGTTGACAGTGCCGTCAGCACATTCGTATGGCAGGAAAGGTGGAACTGGAGACAAAGAGAGGGATCAGAGAGCTGTCCACACAGACACGATAGTGACAGCAGCCATGATACTGGACGGGACATCTCTAACATGGAAGTGAAACCACTTACCACACAGAGGAGACATGAAGATTAAACGAGATACTCTATAAAGTGCTAGCATGGAACCACACACACAGAACTTAATGAATGGTAGCTATTTTTTATTGTCGTCATCATCCTACTCCTTGTCATTAAAAGACCAAGAACAAAGAGTATTGGGGGAAAAGAGAGTTTCTAGAAGAAAGACATGGGGACTTCCCTGGAGATCCAGTGGTTAAGACTTGTTTGATCACTGGTCAGGGATCTAAGATCCCACATGCCAGAAGGAGAAGAAGAAAGAAATGGTTACCAGGTCCATATGCTGTTAAGGAAAGGATGAGAAAAGCTATTGAAATTAGGGTTTAGGGATATTATTCAGGGTAGGCGAACTGCTGGAACAACTTCCAAAACTCAGCGGTTTACGAATAAAAGTTTTTCCTTGCTTGCATCCGAGTCTATAGAGATTTGCGGAGGGATGTCTGTTCCACCAGGACATTTGGGACCCTGGCCTCTTCTCTCTCTTGACCCTGCCATCCTTTAGATAGATGCTCAGACTCCTCTGCTTGCAGAGAGGTTTTCAGGGGCCAGAGCTAGGAGAGTTGTATGTCACTTTTGGTGTCGTTCCACTGACTGGAACTCAGTCATGTGGCCACATCTAACTGCAAGGGAGGTTGGGAAGTAGAGTTGCCAGGTACAATACAGGACATTCAGTTAAATTTTTGAAAAAATTCAGGTTCATGCTGAGTGAATCTTAAGGTCACCTTGAAATCAGCCCCAAGCCCAGCTTCACTGAAGTGAAGCAGCTGTAGAGGTGAATCAGGTACTGAATCTCTCCCTCATCTGTGAAACATGGAAAAAAACACTATCTACCTCACAGATATGATAATAACATTGTCTATCTTATAGAGCTGTTGTGTGAATCAAATGAAAAATATGAACAAAAGAGTAGTTTACTTTTGGACATGTTGAGTTGACAGTGCCGTCAGCACATTCGTATGGCAGGAAAGGTGGAACTGGAGACAAAGAGAGGGATCAGAGAGCTGTCCACACAGACACGATAGTGACAGCAGCCATGATACTGGACGGGACATCTCTAACATGGAAGTGAAACCACTTACCACACAGAGGAGACATGAAGATTAAACGAGATACTCTATAAAGTGCTAGCATGGAACCACACACACAGAACTTAATGAATGGTAGCTATTTTTTATTGTCGTCATCATCCTACTCCTTGTCATTAAAAGACCAAGAACAAAGAGTATTGGGGGAAAAGAGAGTTTCTAGAAGAAAGACATGGGGACTTCCCTGGAGATCCAGTGGTTAAGACTTGTTTGATCACTGGTCAGGGATCTAAGATCCCACATGCCAGAAGGAGAAGAAGAAAGAAATGGTTACCAGGTCCATATGCTGTTAAGGAAAGGATGAGAAAAGCTATTGAAATTAGGGTTTAGGGATATTATTCAGGGTAGGCGAACTGCTGGAACAACTTCCAAAACTCAGCGGTTTACGAATAAAAGTTTTTCCTTGCTTGCATCCGAGTCTATAGAGATTTGCGGAGGGATGTCTGTTCCACCAGGACATTTGGGACCCTGGCCTCTTCTCTCTCTTGACCCTGCCATCCTTTAGATAGATGCTCAGACTCCTCTGCTTGCAGAGAGGTTTTCAGGGGCCAGAGCTAGGAGAGTTGTATGTCACTTTTGGTGTCGTTCCACTGACTGGAACTCAGTCATGTGGCCACATCTAACTGCAAGGGAGGTTGGGAAGTAGAGTTGCCAGGTACAATACAGGACATTCAGTTAAATTTGAACTTCAGGTAAACAACATATACTTTTCAGTATAATAATGTTCCAAACAATGCATGAAACATAGTAAGAAATTCTTCATTGTTTATCTGAAATTCAGACTTAATTGGGCACCCTGTGTTTTTATTTGCTAAATTGGCAACCCTAGTGGGAAGTGAGGTCTGGCTGTGGATTTAGGAAAAAGAGAACACAGGCATTTGTGTGTCACAGTTGACCTCAGTCTGTCTGTCTGAACCAGATACCTGTCTCTGCCCTTCTCACAGAGACAACATACTTAACCCTCCCAAGGGAAGTGAAACAAAAGTCGCTCAGTCGTGTCCGACTCTTTGCGACCCATGGCCTGTGCATGGAATTCTCCAGGCAAGAATACTGGAGTGGATGGCCATTGCCTTCTCCAGGGGATCTTCCCAACCCGGGGATCGAACCCAGGCCTCCTACACTGCAGGCAGATTCTTCACTGTTTCTACTACCAGGGAAGCCCTCCTGTTCCCAAATCCATCTAGTTATTCAGCTCCAGGTCACTCAGTCAGCTTCAGATATGTTTCTTGAGGTGATCATGAACTAAAAAATCAATGTTTGTGCTCGCTTCAGCATCACATATACTAAAATTGGAACGACACAGAGATTAGCATGGCCCCTGCACAAGGATGAAACGCAAATTCATGAAGCGTTCCATATCTTTTGAGACTGGCAGCAAAACAGAGTAGTGGCTGAATATTATATAACTATGATTGGAAAAGTTTCTACTGAATTAAAAAATTATGCCATGTGATTAACACCAAAAAACTCAGCGGTTTACGAATAAAAGTTTTTCCTTGCTTGCATCCGAGTCTATAGAGATTTGCGGAGGGATGTCTGTTCCACCAGGACATTTGGGACCCTGGCCTCTTCTCTCTCTTGACCCTGCCATCCTTTAGATAGATGCTCAGACTCCTCTGCTTGCAGAGAGGTTTTCAGGGGCCAGAGCTAGGAGAGTTGTATGTCACTTTTGGTGTCGTTCCACTGACTGGAACTCAGTCATGTGGCCACATCTAACTGCAAGGGAGGTTGGGAAGTAGAGTTGCCAGGTACAATACAGGACATTCAGTTAAATTTGAACTTCAGGTAAACAACATATACTTTTTCAGTATAATAATGTTCCAAACAATGCATGAAACATAGTAAGAAATTCTTCATTGTTTATCTGAAATTCAGACTTAATTGGGCACCCTGTGTTTTTATTTGCTAAATTGGCAACCCTAGTGGGAAGTGAGGTCTGGCTGTGGATTTAGGAAAAAGAGAACACAGGCATTTGTGTGTCACAGTTGACCTCAGTCTGTCTGTCTGAACCAGATACCTGTCTCTGCCCTTCTCACAGAGACAACATACTTAACCCTCCCAAGGGAAGTGAAACAAAAGTCGCTCAGTCGTGTCCGACTCTTTGCGACCCATGGCCTGTGCATGGAATTCTCCAGGCAAGAATACTGGAGTGGATGGCCATTGCCTTCTCCAGGGGATCTTCCCAACCCGGGGATCGAACCCAGGCCTCCTACACTGCAGGCAGATTCTTCACTGTTTCTACTACCAGGGAAGCCCTCCTGTTCCCAAATCCATCTAGTTATTCAGCTCCAGGTCACTCAGTCAGCTTCAGATATGTTTCTTGAGGTGATCATGAACTAAAAAATCAATGTTTGTGCTCGCTTCAGCATCACATATACTAAAATTGGAACGACACAGAGATTAGCATGGCCCCTGCACAAGGATGAAACGCAAATTCATGAAGCGTTCCATATCTTTTGAGACTGGCAGCAAAACAGAGTAGTGGCTGAATATTATATAACTATGATTGGAAAAGTTTCTACTGAATTAAAAAATTATGCCATGTGATTAACACCAAAAAAAAAAATCAATGCTTATCCATGGAAAAAAGAATCTTAAAAGGAGTGGATATATACATATGTATAACTAATTCACTTGGCCGTACACCTAAGAAAATTTTTTTGCCATTTTTTTATCTTCCTTTTCTTTTTCTTTTTTTTTGGCCACTTTTTTTTAAATTGGTTTTTGATTTATTTATTTTCATCCATATTTATTCTGTGGCTTATGTGGGCCTCCCATTGCAGTGACCTCTCCTGTAGCAGAGCATCAGTTCTGGGCACTTGTGCTCCAGAGTGCTGAGTTTGTGACTAGACACACGGGTCCAGTCGCTCCGTGGCATGTGGGATCTTCCTGTGCCAGGGATTGAACTGGCGCCCCTTGCAGTGCAAGGCAGACTCTTTACCCACTGCACCACCAGGGAAGCCCTTATCTTCCTTTTTCACTTTTACAGAGTTTTGTTGTTTACAGATATGTATAATCCCAGATTAGTCATATGTATATCCCATCCCCCCAATCCCACCCCTCCAGGCCATTGCAGAGCCCCCATGTAAGATCCTTTAACCCGCAGCGCACTGACAATAGTTATCTCTCTAACATATGCTTGTATAGATTCCATATACATGTGTTAGTATACTGTATGTGTATAGTATACTATATTTGTCCTTCTCTTTTTGACTTACTTCACTTGGTATAATAGGTTCTAGATTCATCCACCTCATTAGGACTGAATCTTCTGTATTTCTTTTTGCAGCTGAGAAGTACTCCACTGTATAAATGTACCAGAGCTACTTTATCCAGTTATATGACCTACGGAAGCCCTCCTGTTCCCAAATCCATCTAGTTATTCAGCTCCAGGTCACTCAGTCAGCTTCAGATATGTTTCTTGAGGTGATCATGAACTAAAAATCAATGTTTGTGCTCGCTTCAGCATCACATATACTAAAATTGGACGACACAGAGATTAGCATGGCCCCTGCACAAGGATGAAACGCAAATTCATGAAGCGTTCCATATCTTTTGAGACTGGCAGCAAAACAGAGTAGTGGCTGAATATTATATAACTATGATTGGAAAAGTTTCTACTGAATTAAAAAATTATGCCATGTGATTAACACCAAAAAAAAAAATCAATGCTTATCCATGGAAAAAAGAATCTTAAAAGGAGTGGATATATACATATGTATAACTAATTCACTTGGCCGTACACCTAAGAAAATTTTTTTGCCATTTTTTTATCTTCCTTTTCTTTTTCTTTTTTTTTGGCCACTTTTTTTTAAATTGGTTTTTGATTTATTTATTTTCATCCATATTTATTCTGTGGCTTATGTGGGCCTCCCATTGCAGTGACCTCTCCTGTAGCAGAGCATCAGTTCTGGGCACTTGTGCTCCAGAGTGCTGAGTTTGTGACTAGACACACGGGTCCAGTCGCTCCGTGGCATGTGGGATCTTCCTGTGCCAGGGATTGAACTGGCGCCCCTTGCAGTGCAAGGCAGACTCTTTACCCACTGCACCACCAGGGAAGCCCTTATCTTCCTTTTTCACTTTTACAGAGTTTTGTTGTTTACAGATATGTATAATCCCAGATTAGTCATATGTATATCCCATCCCCCCAATCCCACCCCTCCAGGCCATTGCAGAGCCCCCATGTAAGATCCTTTAACCCGCAGCGCACTGACAATAGTTATCTCTCTAACATATGCTTGTATAGATTCCATATACATGTGTTAGTATACTGTATGTGTATAGTATACTATATTTGTCCTTCTCTTTTTGACTTACTTCACTTGGTATAATAGGTTCTAGATTCATCCACCTCATTAGGACTGAATCTTCTGTATTTCTTTTTGCAGCTGAGAAGTACTCCATTGTATAAATGTACCAGAGCTACTTTATCCATTTGTTCATCGATGGACATCTAGGTTGCTTCCATGTTCTAGTTATTGTATAGAGAGCTGCAATGAACATTGGGGTACAGGTGTCTCTTTCAATTTTGATTTCATCAGGGTATAAGCCTAATAGTGGGGTTGCTGGATCATATGGTGCTTCTATTCTTAACTTTTTGAGAAATCTCCATACTGTCTTCCATAATGGTTGTATCAATTTACATTCCCACCAGCAATGCAAGAGTGTTCCATTTTCTCCGCACCCTCTCCAGTATTTATTATCCGCAGATTTGTAGATGATGGCCATTCTGATGGGTGTGAGGTGATATCTCATTGTAGTTTTTTTTTTTTTTTAAGATTTATTTATTCATTATTTACTTTGGGCGGGGGTCGGGTTGGGGAGGGAGGGGAGTGGGCGGGCCACTTCTATTGGTCTTTCATTTCTCTATTTTCATTCGTCTTCGTTCTTTGGCTCCTGTGGGCCTCCCATCGCGGTGGCGTCTGTCGTTGCAGAGCACCGGCTCTGGGCGCATGCGCTCCAGAGCTCTGGCTCGGTGATTGGACACATCAGTCCAACCGCTCCGCGGCACGTGGGATCTTCCCAGGCCAGGGCTCGAACCGGCGTCCCTTGCACTGCAAGGTGGTGTCCTTACCCACTGGACCACCAGGGGAAGCCCCTCATTGTAGTTTTGATTTGCATTTCTCTGATAACAAGCGACGTTGAGCATCTTTTCATGTGTTTTTTGGCCATCTGTTAGTCTTCTTTGGAGAGGTGTCTGTTTAGATCTTTTTCCCATTTTTTGACTGGGTTGTTTGTTTCTTCGGTGTTAAGTTGTCTGAACTGCTTGTATATTTTGGGAATTAATTCTTTGTTGATTGTTTCATTTGCTATTATTTTCCCCCATTCTGTGGGTTGTCTCTTCACCTTGTTTGTAGTTTCTTTTGCTGTACAAAAGCTTTTAAGTTTCATTAGATCCCACATATTAATTTTTGTTTTTATTTTCATTTTTCTAGTGGGGTACACCTGAAATTAACACAATATTGTAAATCAACTATGTTGTTGTTCAGTCACTAAGTTGTGTTTGACCCTGTGACCCCATGGACTGTAGCCCACCAGGCTCTTCTGTCCGTGGGATTTTCCAGGAAAGAATATTGGACTGGGTTTCCATTTCCTTCTCCAGGGGATCTTCCTCACCCAGCGATCAAACCCCCACATCTCCCACTTGGGAAGGCAGATTCTTTACCACTGAGCTAACTGGAAAGCCCCAAATCAACTATACCCTAATAAAAATTTAAAACAAACCATATATACACCCATTAAAAAAAACAGTTTGGTGGAGTTCTCTTGTGAATCCATCTATTCCTGAACTTTGTTGGGAGTTTTCTATCTGTACCCTATGAAAAAAATACGCAATGATAGAGCAAGAATAGGATAGCCTCAACATAAACTCTTATTCAGAAGAGGAGAGAATGGAAGATATAAACAGTCACTTCCAAAGCAGTGCTGAGTCCCTCATGGTCAGACTTGTCAAAGCCCTCTTCTCTGGGCCTGGGGAGAGTTCCTTGATTAACGATGACTTGCTCTAGGAAGGACTCCTTTGTCCATAATTCTGCACTGTTCTCACAACTCCTGGTTGTGCCCTCTGGCTTGTTTATCGTTCATGTCCACACAGGAGATGGGCTTGGAGAAGTATGACCTCCCTGGTGAGTGCTCCAGCTTTTATAACCCACTTCTTGATGGTGCATGCGTGGGGGCCCTAGAAGTTATTTTAAATCTTGACCAGGGAAAGGCTTGCGTATGTGTGCAGTGGGGAGATGTAAGATATACATAACATAAAATTTATCATTTTAGTCATTTAAATATAAAGTTCAGTGCCATTGAGTGTACTCACAGTGTTGGGAAGCAATCATCATTTCAAGGTTCATCCATATTATAGAATGTGTAAAAACTTCCTTTCTAATATACAATGGATAAACAAGGTCCTACTAATGAACATTACAATTGTCTGTTTGTCTCTTCACCTTGTTTGTAGTTTCTTTTGCTGTACAAAAGCTTTTAAGTTTCATTAGATCCCACATATTAATTTTTGTTTTTATTTTCATTTTTCTAGTGGGGTACACCTGAAATTAACACAATATTGTAAATCAACTATGTTGTTGTTCAGTCACTAAGTTGTGTTTGACCCTGTGACCCCATGGACTGTAGCCCACCAGGCTCTTCTGTCCGTGGGATTTTCCAGGAAAGAATATTGGACTGGGTTTCCATTTCCTTCTCCAGGGGATCTTCCTCACCCAGCGATCAAACCCCCACATCTCCCACTTGGGAAGGCAGATTCTTTACCACTGAGCTAACTGGAAAGCCCCAAATCAACTATACCCTAATAAAAATTTAAAACAAACCATATATACACCCATTAAAAAAAACAGTTTGGTGGAGTTCTCTTGTGAATCCATCTATTCCTGAACTTTGTTGGGAGTTTTCTATCTGTACCCTATGAAAAAAATACGCAATGATAGAGCAAGAATAGGATAGCCTCAACATAAACTCTTATTCAGAAGAGGAGAGAATGGAAGATATAAACAGTCACTTCCAAAGCAGTGCTGAGTCCCTCATGGTCAGACTTGTCAAAGCCCTCTTCTCTGGGCCTGGGGAGAGTTCCTTGATTAACGATGACTTGCTCTAGGAAGGACTCCTTTGTCCATAATTCTGCACTGTTCTCACAACTCCTGGTTGTGCCCTCTGGCTTGTTTATCGTTCATGTCCACACAGGAGATGGGCTTGGAGAAGTATGACCTCCCTGGTGAGTGCTCCAGCTTTTATAACCCACTTCTTGATGGTGCATGCGTGGGGGCCCTAGAAGTTATTTTAAATCTTGACCAGGGAAAGGCTTGCGTATGTGTGCAGTGGGGAGATGTAAGATATACATAACATAAAATTTATCATTTTAGTCATTTAAATATAAAGTTCAGTGCCATTGAGTGTACTCACAGTGTTGGGAAGCAATCATCATTTCAAGGTTCATCCATATTATAGAATGTGTAAAAACTTCCTTTCTAATATACAATGGATAAACAAGGTCCTACTAATGAACATTACAATTGTCTGTTTTCAGCTCTTTGGGGGTATATACTCAGAAGTATATAGTGCTGGATCATATGTTAATTCTATGCTGTTGTTGTTGCTGCTGTTTAGGAACTGTGTTACTGTTTTTCACAGCAGTTGCACCATTTCGTATTTCCCGTAGCAACGTACAGAATCTAAATTTCTCCACATCCACATCAACATTTATTTTCCTTTTTTTTTAATCCTTTTCTTCTATTTTTTTTAAATAGTAGCCATTCCAGTGGATATGAAGTGGTATCTCACTGTGTGTTTTTTTTTTTAATTGTTATCACCTTGGTTTTTCTGTTTTTTTTTTTTTTTTAAAGTTTTGGCCTCTTTTATTGGTTTTTATTTATTTATTTTCATCCATCTTTATTCTTTGGCCTGTGTGGCCCTCCCATTGCAGTGGCCTCTCTCATTGCAGAGCACTGGCTATGGGCGCATGCACTCCAGAGCTCTAGCTCGTAACTGGACACACTGGTCCAGCCACTCCGCGGCACGTGGGATTTTCCCAGGCCAGGGATCAAACTGGTGTCCATTGCACTTCCAGGTGCACTCTTTACCCACTGGACCACCAGGGAAGCCCCTCACTGTGGTTTTGATCTGCATTTCCCTAATGACTAGTGATGTTGAACACCTCTACATGTGCTTATTGGCCATTTGTATACTTTGGGAAAGTGTCTATTTAGATCCTTTGCCCATTTTTATAATTTTATTTATTTTTGGCTGTGCTGGGGCTTTGTTGCTGCATGAGCTTTTCTCTAGTTGCGGCGAGTATGAGCTACTCTCTAATTGCACAGACTTCCCATTGCAGTGACTTCTCTTGTTGTGGAACATGGGCTTCAGTAGTTATGGCTCCTGGGCTCTAGAGCACAGGCTCAGTTGTTGTGGCACACATTCTTAGCTGCTCTGTAGCATGTGGGACTTTCTGGGATCAAGGATGGAACCCATGTCTCCTGCATTGGCAGGCAGAGTCTTTACCTCAGAGCTACCAGTTGTTGTTGAATAAAGTTCTTTATATATTTGGGTATTAATCAGATATATGATTTACAGATATTTTCCCCCATTTCATGTGTTGCCTTTTCACTATGTTGATAGTCTCTTCAATGCACAGAAGTTTTTAATTTTGATGGCGTCCAGTTTATCTATTTTTCTCTTGTTGCCTATGCTTTGGGTATCATATGCAGGAAAATCATCAAGAAATCCAATATCAAGAAGGTATGTTTTCTTCTAAGAGTTTTATAGTTTTACCTTTTATGGTTAGGTCTTTTATCCATTTTGGGTTAATTTTATATGTGGTATAAGGTAAAGGTCTAACATTCTTATACATGTGAATATCCAGTTTTCCCAGCAGTATTTACTGAGAAAATGGTCCCTTCCTCATTGAAAAGTCTTGGAGTCCTTATTAAAATAATTTGGCTCTATATGCAAGGTTTTTTTTCCTAAGCTCTCTATTCTATTCCATTGGTCTATATGTATGTCTTTATGCAGGTACCATACTGTTTTTGGGGGGGGAGGAGTACCATGCTGTTTTGATCACTGTAGCTTTGTAGTAAGTTTTGAAATCAGGAATTATGAGACCTCCAAGTTTATTCTTCTTGTTCAAAATTGTTTTGGTTATTCAGGCGCCTTTGAACTTTTGTATTATATTTAGGCTGTCAAAGGTTTTGTTTTGTTTTGTTTTGTTTCAACTTGGGCTCAGTTTCTTTGGCAATACAATTGCCTCAAAATATTTTTGGTGTATAAGTCAGAATTCTCCAGAGAAATATAACCAATAGGATTTTTGTGTGTGTTTGTGTGGGTGTATCTATACCTATCTATCTATAGGGAGATTTCAATGAATTGGCTCATATGATTGTGGAGGCTGGCAAGTTTACAATCCGCTGGGTAGGCCAGCACCTGAAGACACAATAGAACAGTTGATGTAATTTGAGGCTGAAGGTAGTCTACTGGCAGAATTCCTTCTTTCTTAGGGCAAAGTCAGTCTTTTTTTCTATTAAGGCCTTCAGGTGATTATATGAGACCCATTTAATTTATGGAAGATCATCTGCTTTACTCAGGTCTACTCAAATGTTACTCTCATCTGAAAAGAACCTCAGAGCTAGTTGTTGTTGAATAAAGTTCTTTATATATTTGGGTATTAATCAGATATATGATTTACAGATATTTTCCCCCATTTCATGTGTTGCCTTTTCACTATGTTGATAGTCTCTTCAATGCACAGAAGTTTTTAATTTTGATGGCGTCCAGTTTATCTATTTTTCTCTTGTTGCCTATGCTTTGGGTATCATATGCAGGAAAATCATCAAGAAATCCAATATCAAGAAGGTATGTTTTCTTCTAAGAGTTTTATAGTTTTACCTTTTATGGTTAGGTCTTTTATCCATTTTGGGTTAATTTTATATGTGGTATAAGGTAAAGGTCTAACATTCTTATACATGTGAATATCCAGTTTTCCCAGCAGTATTTACTGAGAAAATGGTCCCTTCCTCATTGAAAAGTCTTGGAGTCCTTATTAAAATAATTTGGCTCTATATGCAAGGTTTTTTTTCCTAAGCTCTCTATTCTATTCCATTGGTCTATATGTATGTCTTTATGCAGGTACCATACTGTTTTTGGGGGGGGAGGAGTACCATGCTGTTTTGATCACTGTAGCTTTGTAGTAAGTTTTGAAATCAGGAATTATGAGACCTCCAAGTTTATTCTTCTTGTTCAAAATTGTTTTGGTTATTCAGGCGCCTTTGAACTTTTGTATTATATTTAGGCTGTCAAAGGTTTTGTTTTGTTTTGTTTTGTTTCAACTTGGGCTCAGTTTCTTTGGCAATACAATTGCCTCAAAATATTTTTGGTGTATAAGTCAGAATTCTCCAGAGAAATATAACCAATAGGATTTTTGTGTGTGTTTGTGTGGGTGTATCTATACCTATCTATCTATAGGGAGATTTCAATGAATTGGCTCATATGATTGTGGAGGCTGGCAAGTTTACAATCCGCTGGGTAGGCCAGCACCTGAAGACACAATAGAACAGTTGATGTAATTTGAGGCTGAAGGTAGTCTACTGGCAGAATTCCTTCTTTCTTAGGGCAAAGTCAGTCTTTTTTTCTATTAAGGCCTTCAGGTGATTATATGAGACCCATTTAATTTATGGAAGATCATCTGCTTTACTCAGGTCTACTCAAATGTTACTCTCATCTGAAAAGAACCTTCATAGAAACATCCAGAATATTTGACAAAATATCTGTATACTGTGGCCCAGCCAAGTTGACAGACAGAATTAACACCACAGATTTCTGCTCTATTTGCTTCTAGTCAGAGCCATGTGACCCAACCACACTCCAGTTCTCTAGACAGAATTCTCAAGCTGATCTAGTTCTCTCTTCATTACCCCCTTGCCTCACTTTCAACGTAATGGTGGCTACATTGAGGTCATCTGAAATAAAAAGTGGGAAGGCCACATTCTTCACCTGATATTTGCCTTAGCGATGACTGCATCTTGTAACTCATGTTGTTTGAGACATTTTCCAATCTTTTTTTTTTTTTTTTGGTATCATTCTTTCAATCTCTTCCTGATCTCTTCTGCTTCTACTAGGTCTCTACTGTTTCTGTCCTTGATTGTGCCCATCCTTAGATAAAATGTTCCTTTGATATTTCCAATCTTCCTGAAGAGACCTCTAGTATTTCCCCTTTTGCTGTTTTCCTTTATTTCTTTGCATAGCTCACTGAAGAAGTCCTCATGTCTCTTTGCCATTCTCTGGAACTCTGCACTCAGTTGACTATATCTGTCCCCTTCTCCCTTGCCTTTTGCTTCTCTTCTTTTCTCAGCTGTTTGTAAAGTCTTCTCAGATAATCACTTGGCCTTCTTGCATTTCTTTCTCTTTTTTTTTTGATTTTATTTATTTATTTACTTTTCGGCTATTCTGGGTTTTCACTGCTGCTGCAGTCTCTTCTCTAGTTACAGGGAGTGGGGGCTACTCTAGTTGAGGTGAGCAGGCTTCTTGTTGTGGTGACTTTTTCTTGTTGTGGAACTTGAGCTCTAGGGCTCACGGGCTTCAGTAGTTGCAGCACATGGGCTCCACAGTTGCGGCTCTGAGGCTCTAGAGCACAGGCTCCATAGCTGTGGCTCACGGGCTTAGTTGCTCCACAGCATGTGGGATCTTCCTGAATTAGGGATCAAACCCGTGCCTCCTACATTGGCAGGCAAACTCTTTACCACTTAGCTACCAGGGAAGCCCCATTTTTCAATCGTATCCAATTTCTAGTCCAGAAACAGTCACTTTGATAGCACCATCATTTTTGGACTTTCTCTATTTCCCTTCCATGTCTACTTGAAAATCAGCTAATCCTCACCTAAGTTCACCTCTTTCTTCTAATACTTAATAAAGGTACCTGTGCCAGTTATTAGCTCCAAACCCATCCTTCTACTTTCTTACTAGGAGACACTGGAGCTGGGACTCAGCAAACCACATTTCTGTTCAGCCGGCTCTGTTTGGCTCTGCCATTAAGGGCCACTAGAGGGAGATCGTGAGGCCAGAGGAGGAAGAAAGGACTCCTTTCTTGGGCTTGCTGCCTGTTCCTGTGAGGTCACCCTAGCTTTGCTCCTTCACCCCAGCAGCAGCAGTGGCTTCCTGTGGCAGCAGCTGAATCCACTTTTCACTTTTTTTCCAAAAAGTGCAGACCCAGCTTCCTGGCGTCCCTGTCAGAGACACCAGCAGCCTCTGCGTAGCACCTCCTCAGAAGCGCTGGTCCTTCCTCCACGTTTAGAGGTACCAGACACCAGCTCTAGACTTAGACCTCTGAGTGTCAGCTCTGTAGGACCCCGCTTCTAGTTTCCAAGTTTTAGTCATTCCAAACTCGTCCTTTTGTTCTCCTAATCCTAGGAGGTATAGAGGCTTCCTGCTGTTCCTGCCTCCATAGTATCTCAGGTTTTTTTCACTCTTTCATATAACTGATATGAAATGGCAACCCACTCCAGTATTCTTTTCTTCTTTTTTTAAAATTCAGGCCTCTTTTATTGGTCCTACATTCATTCATTTTCATCCATCTTAACTCTCTGGCCCGTGTGGGCCTCCCATTGCAGTGGCCTCTCTCGTCGCACAGCACCGGCTCTGAGCACATGCACCCCAGAGTGCTGGCTCGCAGCTGGACACACCAGTCCAGCCATTCCGCAGCACGCGGGATCTTCCTGGACCAGGGACCGAACCGGCGCCTGTTGCACTGCAAGGCAGCCTCTCCACGCACTGGACCACCAGGGAAGCCCACTCCAGTATTCTTGTCTGGAGAATTCCATGGACAGAGGAACCTGGAAGGAGTCTATGGTGCTGCACAGAGTCAGACATGACTGAGTGATTCTCACTCACTCACTCATATAACTGATAATAACTTTATACCCAGTTAACAATTTAAAACTTTTTTTTTTTTCCAGTGCTGGGATCCAGGAACAAATGAACTGTTCTATATATTACATTTTCTCCAGTGACTTGTGTGGTTTCTGTCTCACTGGCAGGACCCTGAGTGATATAGAATTTGGTGCTAGGAGGGGTCCCAGGGAATAGAGTCAAAAGATGCGATTGGGGTACTTCCCTGGTGGTCTAGTAGTTGAGACTCCTTGCTCCCAATGCAGGGAGCTTGGGTTCAATCCCTGGTCAGGGAACTAGATCCTGCAGGGTAGGCCCTCATGTCGCAACTAAGACCTGGTGCAGACAAGTAAATAAATTAAAATAAGCATTAAAAAAAAAAAAAAAAGATGGGGGCTTCCCTGGTAGCTCAGTGGTAAAGAGTTCGCCTGCCAATGCAGGAGACACGGGTTCGATCCTGATCTGGGAAGATCCCACATGCTGTGGAGCAACTAAACCCGTGAACCACAACTGTTGAGCCTGTGCTCTAGAGCCTCAGAGCTGCAACTATTGAGCCCATGTGCCACAACTCCTGAAGCCCGTGTGCTCTAGAGCCCAAGGTGCACAACAAGAGAAGTCACCGCAACAAGAAGCCTGCTCACCTCAACTAGAGAGTAACTTCCACTCCCTGCAATCAGAGAAGAGCCTGCGGCAGCAGTGAAAATCCAGAATAGCCAAAAATAAATAATTTTTTTTTTTTTAAAAGATGGGATTACCAATCTTGGATTATACATATCTGTAAACAACAAAATTCTGTAGAAGCAAAAAAGCAAAATAAAAAAATGGCAAAAAAAAAAAAAGAGAGAGAGAAATGGGATTAGGGAACTGTTTTTGGTTGTGTTTTGGGTTTGAATGTGTTAAACTACTTGCCAGTGAGCAACATGATGCTGCAAATCCATGGCATGCTGTGGCAACATGATTAATCAAATTATCAAATAACCTGTGGTTATTTGTGATAAGTGCTAACTAAAGCAAGTGCATTGGGGGCCCAAGTGGTGGTTGTGCGTGGCTGCTATGGCAGTGAGGATGCCAACAGGGATTGCGGTGAGGATGACTATGGGAGGAATTTGGAAAGCATCAGAGTCCTTGCAGAAAAAATGACAAGCTGGGGTCTTTAAACTCTCAGCTCAAGTCATGGTCAGAGAATCACAGAACTTCCACCATAGCCATAAAAGATCTCTTATTTCCTGTAGTCACCAAACGTATTAGCTACAATTAGAACAAAAATATCATGGATGTTGTAGAAAGGTATCAGTTGAATTCAGTCTTACTAAGCCTTTCCTGTGATTGAGAAGGAGTGGGACCTTGACTCTTGGGATAGACACATCTGGTTTGACACTCTTCTAGGTTCTTGGAGTCGTCTCTGTTGGTTCTCAGTCATCTCCATTCCACCAGCGGATGGGAAGAGGAGCAGAGATCAGCCCTGGAGAGTTTTTATGGGATAGCCTCTCACTTTTGGCTTCCTTGGAGGCTCAGTGGTAGAGAATCCAACTGCCAATGCAGGAGACGCAGGTTCAATCCCTGGGTCAAGAAGATCCCCTGGAGGAGGAAATGGCAATCCACTCCAGTAATCTCGTCTGGGAAATCCCACGGACAGAGGAACCTGGTAGGTTACAGTCCATGTGATCGCAAAAGAATTGGACACGACTGAGTGACTAAACAACACTCACATTCCATTAGCCAGGATTCAGTATCTCTCTGTAAGAGAGGCTAGGAACTGTGGGTATTGGTGAGGATGGGTAGGTTATGTCAGGCTAAATGGGTCATGAGTGACACTGATGATAGAATTCTTGCAGGAGTAAAACAGAGGCCAAGCTATAAAAAGTTAAGAAGTGAGCAAGTGACAAGAAAGTGATCACTACTCTTTAAAAAGAGCAGCTAATGAGGGCTTCCCTGGCAGTCCAGTGGTTAAAAAGTCCACCTTGCAGTGCAAGGGGCACCGGTTCAATGCCGGGTCCAGGAAGATCCCAGGTGCTGCAGAGCAGCTGGGCTGGTGTGTCCAATTATGAGCCGGTGCTCTGGAGTGCACACGCCCAGAGCCCTTGCTCTGCAAGGAGAAAGGCCACTGCAGTGGGAGGCCCACACAGACCAAAGAATAAAAATGGATGAAGGGACTTTCCTGGTGGCCCAGTGGTTAAGACTCCTGGCTTCCAATGCAGGAGGCCTGGGTTTGAATCCTGGTCAGGGAGCTAGATCCCACATACAACTAAGACCCAGCACAGTCCAATAAATAAATATTTTTTAAAAAGGATGAAAATAAATGAATAAACAATAATAATTTTAAAAAAGAGCAGCTAAAGAGAGACAAAAAGGTAAATCTTAAGCTAGTGAGGAGGTAGCCAAACCCAGAAAGTTGTTTCTGTTGTTGGGTTTTTAATTTAGCTTAGCGTTTTTGTTTTTTTTTTTAATTGGTTATTCTGGGTTTTCACTGCTGCCACAGGCTTTTTTCTAGTTGCAGGGAATGGGTATTGCTCTCTAGTTGAGATGAGCAGGCTTCTTGTTGTGGTGACTTCTCTTGTTATGGAATTTGGGCTCCAGGGCACATGGGCTTCAGTAGTTGTGGCATATGGGCTCAATAGTTGTGGCTCCAAGGCTCTAGAGCACAGGCTCAATAGTTGTGGCTCACGGACTTAGCTGCTCTGTAGTATGTGGTATCTTCCTGGATCAGGGATCGAACCTGTGTCTCCTGCACTGGCAGGCGAACTCTTCACCACTGAGCTACCAGGGAAGCCCCTAGTTTTGCTTTTTAATTGATAGAGAAGAACTGAGCATGCATTTGTTGTCTCGATGAACAGGAAGACAGATAGTACATCCATGGAATGCTGGCCATGGATAGGATGAGGCTTGCATCTTTACGATGAGAGGAAAGGATAGAAACAAATAGATACAAGGTGGAGAGGAAGGCAGCTGACCACCAAGCAGGATCATCTGGTTTTTATAAAGTGACAAGGAGCAAGAATTAGGGTTGCAAGAATATCCCGTTGAGGTGGGACAGGAATCTGTTCTTGAACCTGAAGTTCAGTTTTGTGACGTTGTTCCACAGGCAACAAGCAAGAGGGGAGGCTCATCAAATCCTGAATCTTACGCACCGCGGGCATGGTTCAGTGGCTTCTGGCATGTGTAACAGTTACAGGTCCTTTAGGTCACTGTTGTTGTCTTTATCCCTCTGTGTTGTGTGTTTTGACCTCCTTTCTCTTATCCTAGTCTCCAGTTCTCTCTTTGTCCTATATTTTCTCTTAGTTTTTCCAGCATTAGTCTCTTAGGTTAACCTCAGTGTGGTGGACAGACCTAAGGTGAACCTCAGCAACTGCCTCCTGGTATTCACGCTTTCAGGTGATCCTCTCAAGTTCAGGTGAGACCTGCGACTTGCTTCTCATCTATTGAATATGGTGAAGGGGTTGGGCTGCCACTCCAATTACCTATATAAGCTACCTTAGATAACACTCTGTGCTAGCAGCCTGGAGCTAGAGACTATCCTTGTGGGCTTGAGGAAGTAAGCAGCCATGTTGAAGAGGCCTACACAGCAAGGAACTGGGGTGACCTCAAGGAACTACAGATGGCTTCTGGAACCTGAGAGAGGCCTCCAGGTGACAGCCAGGCTCTCAGCCAAATAGCCGCAAGAAATAAGTTCGGCGGACAAAGCCTGATTGGTTTTGCAGGTGTTTTCTTTCCCAGTTGAGTTCCTAGAAGAGCACGCAGCCTTGCTGACACTTTGCCTGCAGCAGAGGACTCAACTAAGATGTCCTGGGCCTTTGACCTGGAAACTGTGAGAGATAAGGTGTGTTGTTTTAAGCCCCTACACTTGTGGTGATTTGTTACACAGGAATAGAAAACAAACACACTTGGAATTCCTGAAAAATCCTGGGGCCCTGTGGCACTGACCCCGCATCAGGTGATTGATAGGAAACTTGGGTCTGGGTCCAGATCGCAGAGCTGGGTAAGGGAGTGTAGAGGTTTGCCGCACAGACTTCTTGGGCATTTTGAACTTCACGACAGTAATGAACTAGCCGCTGGCTTTCAAGCAGATTGTGTCCCAAGCTCACTCCTGCCAGCCCCCGAAATGCCTGTCCAGTAAGTCATCAGAGATGGATGGTGAAGCCTGGCTCTGGAAATACCGATTGCCAGAAGCAGATCACCAAGTCCACCTCTCAAATCTCGGCGCTCGGCACGGTGCCCGGCATCCAGGGGACGCCCAACAAATGGTCTGATTGCAAAAGAACACAGAGTCCTGAAGTGTGCTTCGGTGGCCTGGTCCCGGTGCGGCAGCGATCGGGGCGACCGGGGATTGGTCAGGGCCCCGCGGGCGGGTCAGGACCGGGCAGCGCTGCCGGAGCGCCATCCCGGGCCCAGGCGGAAGGGGCGCTGCGGCGGGAGGCCGCGCGGGGCGGGGCGGGCCGGCGGTGGGGCCGGCCCTGCGAGCGAGCGCCGCGCGCCGCCGCCGCCGCCGCCGCCACCGCCACCGCCACCAGCTCCTCTGCTCGACCCCGGTCCCCGTGCGGCCCGGCCGGCCGGCGGGGCGCGGAGCCGAGGTCGAGCGAGCCCGCATGAAGGACTGCGAGTACCAGCAGATCAGCCCCGGGGCCGCCCCGCCGCCCGCCTCCCCCGGGGCGCGCCGCCCCGGCCCCGCCGCGCCCCCAGGCCCGGGCCCCGGGCCCCCGCAGCCCGCCGCCGCGCCGCGTTGGAGCAGCAGCGGCAGCGGGAGCGGCAGCGGCAGCGGGAGCATCGGCCGCCGCCCGCGGCGCAAGTGGGAGGTGTTCCCGGGCCGCAACCGCTTCTACTGCGGCGGCCGGCTCATGCTGGCCGGCCACGGCGGAGTCTTCGCACTCACGCTGCTGCTCATCCTCACCACCACCGTCCTCTTCTTCGTCTTCGAGTGAGTTCCGCGGCGTCCCCCGCCGTCCTAGGCCCCTGAAGCGCCCCGTCCTCTCCGGTCCCCTTTGCCCCCTGCCGCGCGCCCCACCTTCCCCAGCCTGGGTGAACACCGGCTCCTCTGGTCCCCTGCCTCTTCCACCTCCCGGACACTCCATCCTTCCCAGCACCTGCCACACACCCTCCCTTCCCAGCGCATCCCGGGTCGGCATCCTCCCCGTGCCTCTCAGAATCCGCCCTCAGGCCTCTCCAGTCTCCTTGCTTATCTCTCTGGCTTTTCTGGTCTCCTCCAGGCTGTCCAGACCCAGGCATCGTCCCTTGCCGATTTGGATCATCATCTTAGCTGGTCCCCTCCATCCCTGCCAGCCACCACATCCCTTCCTGCCCCCGCCCCCCCGTCCTTCCCTTGCCCTCTGCCTTTGCCAGCTTCTGTCAGAACACTGCCCTTCTGTGTCCCTCCAGGACCCCCATCCTTTCTGCCACCTCAGAATCTGCCCCGGGCCTTGGCAGCTCGGTGGATGGATACCTTCCCTTCACCTTTCCCCCGGGAAGGTCTGTTGGCACCAGCTTCGTTCTGAACCCTGGAGGCATCTTCTCATTGCATCCCTTCCAGACAACTTCTGAGTGTCTTCCTTGTCCTCTGGCGGGCACTCTCATGTCCGCTTTCCCAGCCATCTTCCCTGTGCCCTCCAGGGTCCCTCTCCCATCCGCTAGTCATGTCTCTACTCTCAGGCCCAGCCCCCTTGCCTTCCCCTAGTGGTTCTCTTCCTGGGCCCCCAACTCTCTTTGGGTCTCTCTGACCTTCCCTTTCCTCTCCAGCATGTTCCTCAGTTTCTCCAGAGCTTCCTGTTCTTCCCTCTGCCTCCTCTGGTCGCCCCAGACATCTGCCGGGCCCCTGCCCCCCCCACCTCCTGGCCTCCTGGCTTTCTTCCTCTTCCCAGCACTCCGGAGCACCCTGTGGCTGATTCCACGGCAGGAACCGCTGCAGTGCCTTGTTATTTTTCAAGAGTCCTAAGTGTTTTCGTGTGACAGGTCATGTTTGCCTCCGTGGGCGTTTGACCTCTTCATGTCCTCAGTGACCCACGATTGGCCCACAGATTCTCCATTTCAGGGATGCAGGAAAGAATGCCTTTCAGTTTACTGGGTCATATATTTGTATCAGAAGTTTTCCACTCTACCCTTAATCTCCAGCTTGAGCCACCCGCTTCCTGATTTCCTTCCATGCCCCCACACACTCAAATACATATATGCACACCCACTTGTGCACATGAGCCCCAGCTTTCCCTCCTAGTTCTGCCCATGCTTTGCGGTCTTACTCGATCACCCTGGGGGCTAAGAACTCCAGCTTTGCAGTCAGCAGACCTGGTTCAGATCTCAGCTCCACCAGGCACTAACGGTGTGACTTTTGGGGCTGCCACTCATTTCTCAGACCCCAGTTTCCACATCTATAAAATAGGATTTATAACAGTACCCATGCCTCAGGGTGTCACAAGTGTGGCATGAATTCCTGCCCGTAAGCTTTTAGCTGATAATATGCATTTAGTGCTGGCTGCTTGTCCTCACCAAAAAAAAAAAAAAAACCCTTCCCCAGGGCCGTGATCAGGGTGCCACAAAGGCATGGGCCCCCAGGTACCCTTTCCAGCTGCCAGGTCATGTGTCTGCAACTTTGGGTTTCCCCTTGAAGCAAGGTGAGGACTTCCTACAAATTAGCTTCTCCCTTTCACCCTTCCTTTCTGACTCAGGGTGGATAAAAAGTTCCGGAATAATGAATAAGCAGCAGTTCGGGGGCGCTCCCAGCCTCTAGCACGGCCCTTGGACTGAATTTCAGATCCACCTCGTGGGGCCAGCCCACTTGGGTATTTTGAAAGTGCCTTTTCCAGCATCTGCCAGGCTCCCCTGGGTCCTCCCAGCCAGGGCTGCAGCCAAGGCAGGAGGAAGTGGTACTTGCCCCAGTTGGCCCCTGTGACCCTTTAGTGTGGGATTCGGTCAGCTCAGAAGCAGTACTTCCTCTGGGCTGCGGGGATGTCTTCATGGGTGACAGACTTGTCCCCAGAAAGGGAGGAGGCAATGACTTCTGGGTTCCAGGAGGGCTCATGAATCAGCTCGTCTTTGCCTCTGCTCCTCCTCACTTGGGCTGGTGGCGTTGGCAGAAGGGTTCGGGTTCGGGCTGAGAGCTTGCCTGGGCCTGGGCTGGGGTGACGCCTGGCACGTGGGAATGGTGTCGGGAGGCCTGGAGGGTGAGAGGTGCTCAGACTCCCCCAGGGCTCAGGGGCCTTTCCTGTGAAGGTAGGTGGTTTTCTCTCCTGTTGGGCTTGGTGCTTTATTGCAGTCAGCCTCTGCCCTGCTTCCCACCTCACACAGCCGCCAGAAGGCTCCTTTAATTCCACATCAGATCTGAATACTCCCTGGCTCTCTGGATGGAGGCCAGCGTTCTGGCAACAGCTTCCTCTCTGTCCCCATCTCCTCCTGCTGTCCCTGGTGCCCTCGCTCCCAGGCACACTGGCCTTGCGCACTTCGACCTCAGGGCCTTGGCATGGTTTGGAATAGCCTTCCATTAGATAGCCACCTGGCTCACTCCCACACTTTCTCCTGTCCTTCCCTGACCATCCCTGTAATATAGGAAACTGCCCCCTGGCCTCCTGTCCCCTCTGCCCTGACTTATCCTCCAAAATATGTGCCACCATCTGATATATTATGCTTATGCGTTTTCTTAGCTTCTTGCCTCTCTCCCTGTAAACAGGTATTTATTCTCACTGTTGTACCCACAGTGCCTAGAACGGGGCCTGGTACGCAGTAGGCACTCAGTACAGTAAATATATGACAGAGCGATAGAAAATGCGTGCATTTGTTGGATGAAATGGACAGAGCATTTGCTGGGAGCCTGGAGACCACTGCCTTGCTATTTCCTGGCTGGTGACCTTGGATCTGGCCGCAGGCTTTGGCGTCTCCCCCTCAGTAAGCCAGGGGGCCAGGACGGTGTTTCTGAGGGCTCTACAGGTCTCAGATTTCCAGTTGTCTCCATCTCCAAGAAGTCTGGTTGTCCGTAAACTGTTATTTCATGCTAGCCAGAAGCCCCCAGAGTACTTCCCTCCCTGGGGGCTGCGGGATGTCTTCATGGGTGACAGACTTGTCCCCAGAAAGGGAGGAGGCAATGACTTCTGGGTTCCAGGAGGGCTCATGAATCAGCTCGTCTTTGCCTCTGCTCCTCCTCACTTGGGCTGGTGGCGTTGGCAGAAGGGTTCGGGTTCGGGCTGAGAGCTTGCCTGGGCCTGGGCTGGGGTGACGCCTGGCACGTGGGAATGGTGTCGGGAGGCCTGGAGGGTGAGAGGTGCTCAGACTCCCCCAGGGCTCAGGGGCCTTTCCTGTGAAGGTAGGTGGTTTTCTCTCCTGTTGGGCTTGGTGCTTTATTGCAGTCAGCCTCTGCCCTGCTTCCCACCTCACACAGCCGCCAGAAGGCTCCTTTAATTCCACATCAGATCTGAATACTCCCTGGCTCTCTGGATGGAGGCCAGCGTTCTGGCAACAGCTTCCTCTCTGTCCCCATCTCCTCCTGCTGTCCCTGGTGCCCTCGCTCCCAGGCACACTGGCCTTGCGCACTTCGACCTCAGGGCCTTGGCATGGTTTGGAATAGCCTTCCATTAGATAGCCACCTGGCTCACTCCCACACTTTCTCCTGTCCTTCCCTGACCATCCCTGTAATATAGGAAACTGCCCCCTGGCCTCCTGTCCCCTCTGCCCTGACTTATCCTCCAAAATATGTGCCACCATCTGATATATTATGCTTATGCGTTTTCTTAGCTTCTTGCCTCTCTCCCTGTAAACAGGTATTTATTCTCACTGTTGTACCCACAGTGCCTAGAACGGGGCCTGGTACGCAGTAGGCACTCAGTACAGTAAATATATGACAGAGCGATAGAAAATGCGTGCATTTGTTGGATGAAATGGACAGAGCATTTGCTGGGAGCCTGGAGACCACTGCCTTGCTATTTCCTGGCTGGTGACCTTGGATCTGGCCGCAGGCTTTGGCGTCTCCCCCTCAGTAAGCCAGGGGGCCAGGACGGTGTTTCTGAGGGCTCTACAGGTCTCAGATTTCCAGTTGTCTCCATCTCCAAGAAGTCTGGTTGTCCGTAAACTGGTTGAGTTGTCATGTGGGCGACACAGAGGACCCAGCTCTGTTTTGAGGCTCAGACCCAAGGAGCATGTTTGGAGCAGAATGCGGCCCTCTTGGTGCCCTTGGTCTGGCAGTCTCTGCTCCTTAAAGGAAGGGCCTCTCTGGAGGCCAGCGCCTCCGGCAGTGTGTAGGTGCCCACAGGTTTGTTGTGCTGCGTTGCCAGCTCCTGGAACCTGGGCTGATTCAGGCCTCCCAGCAGCTGGTCGTTTCTCACCCTGTCAGAGGCCACTCTGACTCTGGGAGGAAAGGCCACGTAGGATGGTGGTTAATAGGATGGGTTCAGCATTAGACCTGTGTGCAGGCTCTTGGAGCCCACGAGGGTCAGGGGACCTGTTAAAACTGACCAAGGAGGCCAGCCCTTGGGTGACAGTAGCAGTGGCTGGACTTCCCCTAGCCCCCTTTACCTACTCATTCAGGTTCTAGCTCAGGCTTTCTCTTCTTCAGCCATTCTTTCCTAACTGTTCTCCATTATAACATGTGAAGCCATGCGTGGCAGTTCTCTGTTTATGTGTCCCTTTTCCCCACTAGACTCACTGAGGGGGACTCTGGCCTTACTGCCATTATTTCTGCTGCTTGTTAAAGGTATTGCCTTTAACACGGAAACGATCTCAATAAATACGTGTGGACTGACCGAATGAATGAGTGAACATTGTCGTGGATGATTCACGTCAAATGACAGTCCAGTTCCTTGGTGGTGGCTGCCTGAAGCTCTGTGTTTAGAAGGGTTCAGAACCTGCAGCCAAATGCAGGAAGTTGAGTGATGGGGTCTATTGGTCACGTCCCACAGGGGCTTGGGGAAGAAGTGCAAGGATCAATTAGTGATGTCTGCTCTATGCACGGAAGGGTGCGTGGCTGTGCTCGCCCAGCGACTATACATCTGCGTCTATTCAGGACCCTGGTAGTGGCTTCTGGGATGACGGCGCCTGCCTGGTGCTGCAGCCCTGAGCCCCAGGCAGCCCTCGGGGTGTCTGCTCACGTCTCTCTCCCTCTCTTTTCCCAGCTGTCCCTTTTTGGCCCGCCACCTGACCCTTGCCATCCCCATCATTGCTGCCATCCTGTTTTTCTTCGTCATGAGCTGCCTGCTGCAGACAAGTTTCACCGACCCCGGAATCCTGCCCCGGGCCACCGTCTGTGAGGCAGCCGCCCTGGAGAAACAGATCGGTAAGGCTCCTCCTCCAGCTGTGGCTGTGACTCCCAACTCTGGCTTCCTTGATTTGAGAGGAGCCTTGGTTTTCACTTCCGACACTGTACTAGGCACTGGGGGTGTGGTGGTGAGCAGGGCAAGCTGGGGCTGATGCTAGAGTGGAGGAAGCAGAGGATAAGCAAGTGAGCAAATGAGCAACAAATACCTGTACTGGAGGGCTGGTGTTGACAGCCGGACTGTCCTGAGTGCTTCTGGGAGGCCAGGCTCTGTGTTCACCCCTTTATGTGCGTGATCTTATTTAATCCCCCAGTAATCCATGAGACAGATATGCTTTGTGATTCTCCTTTACTGATTCATTACCTAGAGTCTCACGGAGGTTAAATAAATGGTCACAAGTCACACAGTAGTAGAACGTAGACCCTGGGCCTCTAGATTTGCTTTGTGATTTCTCCTTTACCCCACTAGACTCACTGAGGGGACTCTGGCCTTACTGCCATTATTTCTGCTGCTTGTTAAAGGTATTGCCTTTAACACGGAAACGATCTCAATAAATACGTGTGGACTGACCGAATGAATGAGTGAACATTGTCGTGGATGATTCACGTCAAATGACAGTCCAGTTCCTTGGTGGTGGCTGCCTGAAGCTCTGTGTTTAGAAGGGTTCAGAACCTGCAGCCAAATGCAGGAAGTTGAGTGATGGGGTCTATTGGTCACGTCCCACAGGGGCTTGGGGAAGAAGTGCAAGGATCAATTAGTGATGTCTGCTCTATGCACGGAAGGGTGCGTGGCTGTGCTCGCCCAGCGACTATACATCTGCGTCTATTCAGGACCCTGGTAGTGGCTTCTGGGATGACGGCGCCTGCCTGGTGCTGCAGCCCTGAGCCCCAGGCAGCCCTCGGGGTGTCTGCTCACGTCTCTCTCCCTCTCTTTTCCCAGCTGTCCCTTTTTGGCCCGCCACCTGACCCTTGCCATCCCCATCATTGCTGCCATCCTGTTTTTCTTCGTCATGAGCTGCCTGCTGCAGACAAGTTTCACCGACCCCGGAATCCTGCCCGGGCCACCGTCTGTGAGGCAGCCGCCCTGGAGAAACAGATCGGTAAGGCTCCTCCTCCAGCTGTGGCTGTGACTCCCAACTCTGGCTTCCTTGATTTGAGAGGAGCCTTGGTTTTCACTTCCGACACTGTACTAGGCACTGGGGGTGTGGTGGTGAGCAGGGCAAGCTGGGGCTGATGCTAGAGTGGAGGAAGCAGAGGATAAGCAAGTGAGCAAATGAGCAACAAATACCTGTACTGGAGGGCTGGTGTTGACAGCCGGACTGTCCTGAGTGCTTCTGGGAGGCCAGGCTCTGTGTTCACCCCTTTATGTGCGTGATCTTATTTAATCCCCCAGTAATCCATGAGACAGATATGCTTTGTGATTCTCCTTTTACTGATTCATTACCTAGAGTCTCACGGAGGTTAAATAAATGGTCACAAGTCACACAGTGTAAGTAGAAAGTCTGAGTACGACCCTGGGCCTCTCTGCCCAGAGCCCATGCTCTTAAGCATTCATTCGCACTGATTCCTTCCCTCATCAAACATTTACTGAGCCCCTAAAGAGCCAGGCACTTTTTCGAGATATGGAAGCAAACAAATCTGGTGATCATCCCTGGCTTCTTGGAGCTGACATTCCAGTGGGAGAAGAAAGACAGTTAACAGTGAAATGTCTAGGCTGTGACAGAGAGACCAGGAAAGCTGGGGGAGGCAGGGTGGGGTGGGGTGGGGGATGTACAATGATAAATAGGGGACGGTGACATCTGAGGGAAGACACAGAGATCTGCAGAGATGAGGGGTTGAGCTGCCCCAGGGTGTGGGGAGAACGCGCCGGGGTGGAGGGTGGGCTGATCCGGATCAGAGGGCCGAGGCACCCTGGGGAGGAGGTGGCCCTTGAGATGAGCCAGTAATGGGAGGTCTGGACACCACACAAGCAAAAGCCGGGAGTGGCAACCAGACTGATGTGTTTGAGAAGCGACAGGAAGGCCGGTGTGGCCACGGAGGACCTGGGCTCCCAGCACCCAGGTGGCCCTTGGTCTCAGGGAGCGCTGCATGGGTGCCCCGGGTGGCTGGACACCACAGCCAGGGCCTTAATCTCAGCTTGCCCCACCCCAGCTGCTTCCTGCTGAGAAGTGACGTGGATATTTGCACACCTCCGGGATTTCCGGTCTGTGGTTGACTCCTTCCCCTAACCGGGTGGCTCTCAGACAGGCTTTTACATAAAGGCCTGGCTGCCTCTGAAGAGCCCTGGCAGCCTGCGAGGGGCAGAGCCCTGCTGCCTCCGTCCTGGGAGCCACTCCACCGATGCTCTGGAGCAGCTCAGGAGGGCGGGCAGGAGGTGGGGCACGTTCACCCGCGCTCGTCTGTTCTTTGTCTCCTGCTGCCCTGGCCTGTCCTCAGCCACACCCTCAGTTGCTGGCTTCCTCTGCCTGCATCCAGCTTCCTTCCTCCTCTCACCTCTGGGCCACTTGCCTCTCAGCCTCTGGGCTTCTGCTGTTTCAGTGTCCCGGGTCTGCAGCCCCATTTCTTTTTCCTCCAGGTCAGGACTCACGAGGCCCCAGTTTATTGTCCGGTTCAGCCCCGGCTCAGAGGTCTGGCTGCACTCCGGCCTCCTGTGAGCTGTCTGGGTCATACGGGTGAGACTCATCCCCGTGTTTGGGGAGAGCCTTACTGTGCTGAGTGCTTCCCATCCATTATCCCTACAGATGCTCGCAGCAGGCCCGCCGTGCCGCTGCAGAAACTGAGGTAGGGGATCCCACGGCCCAGAGCCTTGACTCCCAAACGCTATGCTTTCTCTTCTGAGATGGCGGCGGGGACACGGTCTGGTCTTCCATGGCCACGTGCTACTTATTCTTAGGTCTCAATTCATGTGTCTGGGAAGCCTGTGTGACCCCAGTTGAGCCATACCTTTGTGACACCTTCCCAGAGCGCCTTGTCCTTCTGATGTGGCCCTGGCTCGTTATAGAATTGTCAGGCAGGTGCAGCAGTCTTTCCTGGGTGGTGAGTGTCTTGTTCACCTGGTCCACGTGTGGAGGGTTAGTGGGGTTGCTGAACGCACCAGCCTCTGTGAGGCCTACCTTGCTGTCGCTTGGTGACTGGTGGAAAGACACTTGGAATTTCTCCCAGTTGAGTGTTACAGGTTTGGTCACTGATGTGTTACTGCTGCATGCTGACTCCTGACTGCGGGGGGAGGAGGTATGGGGATGGGGGTTGAGGGGTGATTCTGATGTGAACCTTCCCTCTGGGGTCTCCAGGTTAGCTCAGTCCCAGGAGGAAGCCCTGCATGGCTGCCACAGGTGAGATCAGGCTCTGGAAGAGGATGGAAGGACCCAGGAGTGTCTTGTGCCAAGAGGCTTCGGGGAGGCTTCCTGAGCGGTGCCCTGAGCCAGACCCTCAGGTGTGAGTGGAGTTTCAGCACAGGAGGGTGTGAGGGGAGCCCCCCATGCAAATGGGGCAGGAGGAAGAGAGGACAGAGTGGGGCGGAGGGGGGCAGGCATGGTCACTGCGCCCACTGTGTTGGTTGCATGTGGGAGTGCTTTAGAGAAACCGCGGCAGGGAGGGATCAGTCTGAGTGCCAGGGTTGGAATCATCCCTGTGAGAACAGTTCCCAAGGCTGGAGGGGGCATCTTTGGGGCCTTTGAGTTCTAAACTTAAGCTGGAAGCTTCTAGTCAAGGTGAAACATGCTTTCCTTAAAAAGGACTAAAGTCACTGAGCCTTTTCGAGAAGGTTGGGGCTGACTCAAGGTTGGTGGTACCATTCATGGAAACAGGAGCAGCACCCATTCTGTCAATGTGACCTTCTCCCTGTGGCCTCACAGGTAGCAGCTCCAGCCCCACAGGATCTGGTTCCAGAGCTCCCATCCTGCAAGGACCATCTGAGGGGGGTGGCCAGGGCCTCACAGTGTGCCCAGGACTGTCCCTGTTTTGGCACTGGGAGTCTTGGGAAACCGCAAAGTCTCAGGTAGACTGGGCTGGTTGGCCACCCTGGTCAGTAGGAAAAGAGGTAGGAGGTGGCAGCATGGCCCCAGGAAGCCCCCAGTCTGATGTGAGCTCATGGAAACACCCAAATCTGGGTGACAGCACTCACCTAACCACGGTTACAGTTCCCACGACAGACAGAAGCCACCTCTGCCTCCGCCCCAACGCAGCAGGTCGCAGACCGCATCCTGTCTCCCAGGTGTCTCCCCTGGGGTCCTTCTGAAGCCCACTGCCCTGGGGAAGACCCGTCTCATCTTTCACCCAGATTGGCTCAGAACTCTGTCCGCCAAGCCCACACCTGGCCTCTTCCTTCGGATGGGGGTTGAGGGGTGATTCTGATGTGAACCTTCCCTCTGGGGTCTCCAGGTTAGCTCAGTCCCAGGAGGAAGCCCTGCATGGCTGCCACAGGTGAGATCAGGCTCTGGAAGAGGATGGAAGGACCCAGGAGTGTCTTGTGCCAAGAGGCTTCGGGGAGGCTTCCTGAGCGGTGCCCTGAGCCAGACCCTCAGGTGTGAGTGGAGTTTCAGCACAGGAGGGTGTGAGGGGAGCCCCCCATGCAAATGGGGCAGGAGGAAGAGAGGACAGAGTGGGGCGGAGGGGGGCAGGCATGGTCACTGCGCCCACTGTGTTGGTTGCATGTGGGAGTGCTTTAGAGAAACCGCGGCAGGGAGGGATCAGTCTGAGTGCCAGGGTTGGAATCATCCCTGTGAGAACAGTTCCCAAGGCTGGAGGGGGCATCTTTGGGGCCTTTGAGTTCTAAACTTAAGCTGGAAGCTTCTAGTCAAGGTGAAACATGCTTTCCTTAAAAAGGACTAAAGTCACTGAGCCTTTTCGAGAAGGTTGGGGCTGACTCAAGGTTGGTGGTACCATTCATGGAAACAGGAGCAGCACCCATTCTGTCAATGTGACCTTCTCCCTGTGGCCTCACAGGTAGCAGCTCCAGCCCCACAGGATCTGGTTCCAGAGCTCCCATCCTGCAAGGACCATCTGAGGGGGGTGGCCAGGGCCTCACAGTGTGCCCAGGACTGTCCCTGTTTTGGCACTGGGAGTCTTGGGAAACCGCAAAGTCTCAGGTAGACTGGGCTGGTTGGCCACCCTGGTCAGTAGGAAAAGAGGTAGGAGGTGGCAGCATGGCCCCAGGAAGCCCCCAGTCTGATGTGAGCTCATGGAAACACCCAAATCTGGGTGACAGCACTCACCTAACCACGGTTACAGTTCCCACGACAGACAGAAGCCACCTCTGCCTCCGCCCCAACGCAGCAGGTCGCAGACCGCATCCTGTCTCCCAGGTGTCTCCCCTGGGGTCCTTCTGAAGCCCACTGCCCTGGGGAAGACCCGTCTCATCTTTCACCCAGATTGGCTCAGAACTCTGTCCGCCAAGCCCACACCTGGCCTCTTCCTTCGGTCATAGTTGTCTCTCCGAGATCCAGATTTGATCCGCCTCCCCGCCCCCCCTCCCCATCAAGCTCAGAACATGGGCGACTCCCCAGGGCCCTCAGCCCCGTTTCCTGAAGATTGACACGTCATACAGCCTGGGCGGTTTTTGCCCTTTGGGCATCTCACCTTGTACCCTCCTTTTTTTTTTTTTTTTTTTTTTTAGTATTTTCCTTTAAATGGCTCACCTAAAATGTATTTTTACATGGAAAATTTATATCACCCCTATTAGCAGGAGCCACTTGCTCTAAATAGAAGATAATCATCATAAGAACAAACGTGTAACAATGCCATAGACTTCTTGGCGGTTCCAGCTGCCTGTGGAAAGCAGTCACGTTGAGGCCAGTGAGGATCATGGGTATGCAATAGTAAGAGTCGAGACTTTTCCCTGGGTGGAGTCAAGGCTTGAAAGGGAATGGAAACGGGGATGACTTTCTCGTCATGTGAGTCAGTGTTGCTTGGTGTCGTAGCCTCTCATGAAAGCTCAGTCTCTGAGGCACACTTGTCTTTGGATCAGGGTGGCTCTGGCCCACCCTTCTGTCGTCTCCCTCCCCTCCCCAGCCCCGCAGCCACTCTGCACGCTCTGTCTTGACTTGCAGGGTTCCCTCTGCTGCCTTGCTCTGCTCCTCTGCCCCCGTGAGCCCAGAGGCTCAGCCTTTCTCACTTTCCTATCCAGTGCAGCTTCATCTCTTATTGCCTTCTATTCTTTTAAATATGTATTTTTTATTTATTTGCGTATTTGGCTTTGCTGGGTCATAGTTGCGGCACACAGGATCTTCAATCTTCCTTGCCACATTGGAATCATTTAGTTGTGACATGCGCGGCACGTGGGATCTTAGTTCCCCGACCAGGGATTGAAGCTGCATCCCCTGCATTGCAAGACAGATTCTTAGCCACTGGACCCCCAGGGGTGTCCCTCTGGTTGCTTTCTTGAATGCTGTCCCTTGCCCCCACGTCCACCCGCAGGTATGCCTGTCGGTCTGGCTCATTGTGCTGTGTACAGACAGGGGTGAGACCATTGATTGACCAGCCACAGCTTACATCTCTCATTGGCATCGTTATCTTACAACGTTGATCATTACCTAGGGAGGAGACTGAGGCTCAGCGAGGTTAAGCAGTTTCCTCCAGATCTTCAGCTAACAAGGGACCCGGCCAGATTGCACAGTGAGGTCACCCTGGCCGAGTCACTGCGCTTGACTCAGTGCCTCCTGTGCTGACTCTGTAATTGCCCACCGCTCCTGCTCCCTCTGCCTCCTGGCCAAGCTCTTCCTATATCCCCAGGCCTGCCAGGAAGCCTGCGTGTGGCAGGGCTCCATAAACCTTGAGCAGGAACAGAATTGGTCAGGCGGAAAGCGCAGTGACCCTGGGCTCACAGCCTGGCGGCCGCGGCTGACGTCAGGCCTGGAAGCTGGGTGCCTGCAGCTCAGCAGCTGTTTCCTCCACAGGTGGGAACGACAGGAGGGCAGCGCTGGGGCCCAGCAGGGCAGGGGAGGTCCCTGGCTCCCCTCACTAACGCCTCCTCCGTAGCTCACGGCCAGCCCCAGGGGCCTCCCCACCCGCCTTGGGGAGGTCTCGGCCCCAGACACTCAGGCTCACACTGCAGAGCCAGGGCTGCCCGTCTTCGGGCCTGAGGTTGGGGTGAAGAGATCCAGAGAAGGCCCCCTGATCAAGAGGAAGGTGTGGGAGAGTCATATCCTCCTCTCAGCTGTTTGGAGAAAAGCAGCCTCCCCCTCTTTACCATGGCCCTGGGGGCTTTAGTTTCCCACCTAGGGGTGCCTTTTACATTTTGGGGGAAGATCCTGAACTGGACAGGGCCCTGGAGTAAATATTAGATTCCTGTAGGGCAGGGATAGCCTCTCTCATTACTGCTCCTTCATTCATTTCTTCAGCAAATACTTAGCTGAGTAACAGAGCAACCACATTTGATTCCCCTCTGTGTGCGTGGGCTTTCTAGGTGGCGCTAGTGGTACAGAACCCACCTGCCGATGCAGGAGATTTAAGAGACTCCGATTTGATCCCGGGGTTGGGAAGATGCCCTGGAGGAGGGCATGGCTGGTGGCTCAGACAGTAAAGAATCCGCTCACAGTGTGGGAGACTTGGGTTCGATCCTTGGGTTGGGAAGATCCTCCGGAGAAGGGCATGGAAACCCACTCCAGTATTCTTGCCTGGAGAATCCCTGTGGACAGAGGAGCCTGGTGGACTACAGTTCATGGGGTCCCACAGTCAGATACGACTGAATGACCAAGCACAGCTGTGTACTTCCCCCCTACTTCCTTCCCTGCCACCCTGAGCCTTGTAACTTAACATCATAGATACTTGTGCCTGGAAGAAGGGCCAAAGGAATGCCTCGGAGGACGAGGGTTCCAGTTTCAGCCCCACCTTGAACTATTGGAGTGAAGTCCGTAAAGCGTGGGCACGCGCCCCAGTGTCCAGCCCAGGGCGTTTTGGGTACCAGTGAGATAGAGAACGTCCATGTGCTTTGAAGATGGTTTTTCTCTGCTGCTGAGCCTGAAGAGGCTTGAGCCTGTGGTCAGGAGTGGTTAGTGGCCTTGCTCCGGGCACTAACAGGCGGCCTCTGGTGATGGCTGCTGGAGGAGTGGGTTGAGAGGATTCTGAGGCTGAGTCCAAGGCAGTTATTGGTCAGCACTGTCTGGCCTGAGAAAAAGCGAACTGTGGCCTGTCTCCCCTAGCCCCTGTGGGGCTTCGCCCTGTAGCAGCACCCCAACCAGGCCTCCTTGGCCCCATTCTGCCCAGGGCCCTGGACTTGGTGACCTCCCTCAGCGTCGGGGTGGCCGCTTGCACCAGTGTGGCCCTGTTTCCTCTTCTCCACCGGGAGCCCCTGGCAGCCCAGAGACGCTGCTGCGTGGAGCCTCACTTCCTCTTTCTCGGTTTCTAGATAGGAGGAGGCCTGGCTGCCGGAGGCCAGAGCATACTGGTAGGCCGTCTCCTGCTCGGCGGAGAGGCGTGGGCACCCCTCTGCCCTTGGAGGGCCTCTGGGAATCCAGTGAGGGTTCTAGTGACTTTCCTCTTCCTGAAGAGGGAGTCTGTGGCTGTCCTTCACTCACAGCTGGGCTGTGTTCTCGAGTCTCTTTGTAAATCATTTGTTTGGAATTTAGTGTTCCATAGAGACAACGACAACAGTAACAATAACGGCTGATACTTACTAAGCTCTTGCCAGGTATTTGACACTGCTCAACCCACTCGATGAATTCTCTGCTGATCCTCCCTCACCACACTAGGAGGTAGGTTTGATTATGTCCCATTTTCTTTTTCAGCAGATGAGGGCACAGAGAAGTTAAGCGGCTTGACTCATATCACACAGCTAGTAAGCGATTGGGCCGAGATTCACGCCCACATGTCTGTCTGGCTCCATAGTCTATACCCAGGTCTGGGATATACCAGTGGGCCAGGGCAGGCACCAGAACCTAGGGCCTGAGGAGCAGGAGTGGGGGTTGGGTTTGCAGCAGCAGCAGCAGCGGCTTTGGGAAGAGCTGAGGAGTTCTGCATGCTGGGGAGCCACAGCCTGAGCTGTTTGTCAGGACCGAGACTCCTGTGACGCAGCAGTGTGCTCAGGGCTGCACCGGCAGCCTGTCTTGGCCCTCACCACAGCTCAGTGGGGTGAGACAGTCTTGTCTCCAGTTTATGGATGAGGAAACCGAGGCTCACAGAAGTGAGGGGACTTCCAAAATTAGCAAATGAGTAGCAAAACCAAGACCAAACCCCGTGTTTCAGATCCCAGATCCTGAGCCTTGATCACCCTCATGAAAACAGCTAGTTGTAAGTACTCACCAGGGCTTCCCAGGTGGCATGCTGATGAAGAATCTGCCTGCCAATGCAGGAGACGCAGGTTCGATCCCTGGGTCAGGAAGATCCCCTAGAGAAGTGGCAACCGACTCCAGTATTCTTGCCTGGAGAACCCCATGGACAGAGGAGCCTAGAGTCCGTGGAGTCGCATAGCATCAGACACGACTGAGCGACTGAGCACAGATGCAAGCACTCACGGAGTGCCAGTTCTTTTACCAGTACTATTTCTGATCCCCGCCACCCTTCAAGGTAGTTGTTATTATTTGTTTACTTTGACAGGTGCAACAGTAGGTTCACAGAGATTAAGCAGCCTCCTTAAGGGCACTGGCTCCTATATGGAGGGTCAGGATGTGGACCCCAGGCCTGCCCGTTTCTCTTCCCTTGCCTGCTGCTTCACAGGTCAAGGGCCCCAGGACTGCCTGTTGGTCCCACTGTTCCTGCTCTCAAGCGGCACAGGGTCCAGTGGGAGAGACAGTGTACACAGACTCCTGTCACAGTTCAGCACGGAGCAGAGCGTGTGGTCTGTGCTGTGTGTGAGGCCCTGGAGTCCCTGAGGCGCCTGTGGTCAGAGATGCTGGTGATGAGGCCCAGGGAGTCCTGTGACAGGGAGGGGAGGCGGGGCTCGGGGACGAGGGTGGGGAGCCAGGGCAGAGTGGTGAGAGCAAAGCTGGGCGTGGAGGTTGAGCCCAACTCTGGAGGGCCTGGTATCAGGACAAGAAGTTGACCTTTATCCTGCTTTTTTTTAGGGGAAGCCAGTGAAGAGTTTCTGAACTGAAAAGTGACTGGAAAGGGGTTATTTAGAAGGATGTGACAGTGTGTGCAGGGTGGGTTAAAGGCAGCAGGCTGGGAGCAGGAGTCTTTGGGGAAGCTGTTTGGTGACACAGGCCTGGCCTGGGGTAGGGGCTCGGGGTGGAGAGTGATAGGTGATGAAGATGAACCTGACTAGGCGTAGTGACTCTGCAGGCCTGGGAGAAGGAAGGGTCTGCAAGGGGAACTCCAAAGTGGGTTCCCAAGGCTAGGCCACTTACTGGCTGTGTGGCCTCAGATAAATTCCCTGACCTCTCTGGGCCTCTTTTCTCATTTGGAAACTGAATGAGTGAGAACAGAGGCAGTCAGTGAAAGGACCTTCATCTGGTATCTGCTTGGTGCCAGGGGTTGTGTTAGATGCTCTTCGAGGTACCTTTCAGCTCTTGGACTGTGCTATCAGAAGAAAGAAGGAACCAGGCAGGGAAGAATAACACTCATTGTGACACTTTAAAATGTACCAAAAGACCTCAAGCCCACGCTTCAGGAACTTGGATTCACATCCTGATTCTGCCACTGTCTGGCCTTGGGCAAGTCACTTGTTGTTGTCCTTCAGTCACTAAGTCGTGTCCAACTCTTTGCAGCCCCACGGGCCGCAGCACACCAGTCTTCCCCTGTCCCGCACTATCCCCTGGGGTTTATTCAGACTCATGTTCGTTGAGTCGGTGATGCCATCCAACCACCTCACCCTCTGTTGCCCGCTTTTCCAATCCTGCCTTCAAGCTTTCCCAGCGTCAGGGTCTTTTCCCATGAGTCGGCTCTGCACATCAGGCGGCCAAAGTATTGGCACTTCAGCTTCAGCATCAGTTCTTCTAATGAATATTCAGGGTTGATTTCCTTTAGGACTAACCGGTTTGATCTCCTTGCTGCCCAAGGGACTCTCAAAGGGTCTTCTCCAGCACCACAATTCAAAAGCATCAGTTCTTTGGCACTCAGCCTTCTTTATGATCCAGTTCTCACATCTGTACATGACTACTGGAAAAATCATAGGTTAGACCACATGGACCCTTGTTGGCAAAGTGATGTCTCTGCTTTTTAATACACTGTCTAGGTTTATCATAGCTTTCCTTCCAAGGAGCAAGCGTCTTTTAATTTCATGAATTCAATCACTGTCCATAGTGATTTTGGAGCCCAAGAAAATAAACTCTGTTCCCACTTTTGCCCCCTCTATTTGCCATGAAGTGATGGGATTGGATGCCAGGATCTTTGTTTTATGAATGTTGAGTTTTAAGCCAGTTTTTCTACTCTCCTCTTTCACACTCATCAAGAGGCTCTTTAGTTCCTCTTCTCTTTCTGCCATTAGTGTGGTATCATTTGCATACCTGAGGTTATTGATATTTCTCTCTGTAATCTTTATTCCAGCTTGTGATTCATCCAGCCCAGCATTTCACATAATATATTCTGCATAGAAGTAAAATAAGCAGGGTGACAATATACAACCTTGACGAACTTCTTTCTCAATTTTGAACCAGTCTTTTGTTCCATGTCCAGTTCTAACTGTTGCTTCTCGACTTGCATATAGGTTTCTCAGAGTGGGGTAAGGTGGTCTGATATTCCCATCCCTTTAAGAATTTCCAGATTGTTGTGATCTACACAAAGGCTTTAGCATAGTCAGTGAAGCAGAAGTAGATGTTTTCTGGAATTCCCTTGCTTAGTGACTTGGGCAAGTCACTAGCTTCACTAAAAAGGCTCCTTAACTGTAACCTGCAGATTGTGATGATAACTTTGCCTCCAGGGATGTAACCAGTATTAAAGAGGAGAATATATGCAGAGTGCTCAGTGCACTGTAGCACTCAGTGACCTGTACTCATTCCTTTCTTTCTCTCAGTAGGTCTATGAACTGATAGTACAGAATACACTTCTCTTTTTTTGGCCACTTTTGGTCTTTCATTTATTTATTTTCATCCATCTTTGTTCTTTGGCCTGTGTGGGCCTCCCATCGCAGTGGCCTTTCTCGCAGAGCACCGGCTCTGGGTGCATGCGCCAGAGCTCCGGCTCTGTAGTTGGACACATCAGTCCCCTGCTTTGATCTCCTTGCTGCCCAAGGGACTCTCAAAGGGTCTTCTCCAGCACCACAATTCAAAAGCATCAGTTCTTTGGCACTCAGCCTTCTTTATGATCCAGTTCTCACATCTGTACATGACTACTGGAAAAATCATAGGTTAGACCACATGGACCCTTGTTGGCAAAGTGATGTCTCTGCTTTTTAATACACTGTCTAGGTTTATCATAGCTTTCCTTCCAAGGAGCAAGCGTCTTTTAATTTCATGAATTCAATCACTGTCCATAGTGATTTTGGAGCCCAAGAAAATAAACTCTGTTCCCACTTTTGCCCCCTCTATTTGCCATGAAGTGATGGGATTGGATGCCAGGATCTTTGTTTTATGAATGTTGAGTTTTAAGCCAGTTTTTCTACTCTCCTCTTTCACACTCATCAAGAGGCTCTTTAGTTCCTCTTCTCTTTCTGCCATTAGTGTGGTATCATTTGCATACCTGAGGTTATTGATATTTCTCTCTGTAATCTTTATTCCAGCTTGTGATTCATCCAGCCCAGCATTTCACATAATATATTCTGCATAGAAGTAAAATAAGCAGGGTGACAATATACAACCTTGACGAACTTCTTTCTCAATTTTGAACCAGTCTTTTGTTCCATGTCCAGTTCTAACTGTTGCTTCTCGACTTGCATATAGGTTTCTCAGGAGAGAGGTAAGGTGGTCTGATATTCCCATCCCTTTAAGAATTTCCAGATTGTTGTGATCTACACAAAGGCTTTAGCATAGTCAGTGAAGCAGAAGTAGATGTTTTCTGGAATTCCCTTGCTTAGTGACTTGGGCAAGTCACTAGCTTCACTAAAAAGGCTCCTTAACTGTAACCTGCAGATTGTGATGATAACTTTGCCTCCAGGGATGTAACCAGTATTAAAGAGGAGAATATATGCAGAGTGCTCAGTGCACTGTAGCACTCAGTGACCTGTACTCATTCCTTTCTTTCTCTCAGTAGGTCTATGAACTGATAGTACAGAATACACTTCTCTTTTTTTGGCCACTTTTGGTCTTTCATTTATTTATTTTCATCCATCTTTGTTCTTTGGCCTGTGTGGGCCTCCCACCACAGTGGCCTTTCTCGTCGCAGAGCACCGGCTCTGGGTGCATGCGCTCCAGAGCTCCGGCTCTGTAGTTGGACACATCAGTCCAGCCGCTCTGTGGGATCTTCCCAGGCCAGGGATTGAACTGGAGCCCCTTGCACTGCAAGGGAGACCCTTTACTCACTGGATCACCAGGGAAGCCGTATTATTTACTTTTAAAAGTACTATTTTTGCAGGGACCTTCCGCAGAAAGGAAGGCAGCGGGATCGCCCCCGGCTGAACCGGGAGATCTCGGAGCGAGGCGAGGCTTTCTGCCGGCCCCCCAGCCCACCGGCACATGCCGGGGACCATCAGACACGGCAGGGGTTCTGTCGAGGCAGTTCCACTTTATTAATGCAGACTTACAGCTTTTATAGGCAAACGAAGGGGGTTTTGCAAGGGACTTCCTATAGTTACACCAATCAAGCTAAAGGTCAAGCAATTACGTATTTACATCACAATAGGAGTCTGTGGTGAGCATGCATTGTCTGGGAGCTGAGCGAGGAAGCCAGGGGCATCAATCAGAAGTTTTGACAATGGACTTTAGATTATGCCCTCCTCTCTTCCTGTAGGCGTCGTCTTAGCTCCAAACTGCAAATATGTGCTTTAGCTTCCTTATGCTTGCAAAGGCCCTCTTTCATTTAGGGCCCCACATATTTTATTTATACTCATGTATGAAAAAAAGGGCTATACTACCATGTGTACATACATACTAATACTGGAAAACAGAATTCAATAATGAATCACACCTAAATTTTACAAAGAATATACAAACATTAAAAAAAAAAAAAAAAACACGACAGCGGATTGGTTGTAAAAGCAGAGTGGAAGAAAACAACCATTATCTATCATTTTCATTGCCATTAAAGAGTAGCACTCTCTGAGACGAATTAGATCAGTTAGTAAGACTCACCTATACTGTGTAATATATACAAAGAAAAGTTAGTGACTGTACTGGTTTTATTTACTTTCTCTAAGCCCCAGTCGAAAAAAAGAAAAATACCATTAAATTTTTATCATTTTCATCCATCTTTGTTCTTTGGCCTGTGTGGGCCTCCCACCACAGTGGCCTTTCTCGCAGAGCACCGGCTCTGGGTGCATGCGCCAGAGCTCCGGCTCTGTAGTTGGACACATCAGTCCAGCCGCTCTGTGGGATCTTCCCAGGCCAGGGATTGAACTGGAGCCCCTTGCACTGCAAGGGAGACCCTTTACTCACTGGATCACCAGGGAAGCCGTATTATTTACTTTTAAAAGTACTATTTTTGCAGGGACCTTCCGCAGAAAGGAAGGCAGCGGGATCGCCCCCGGCTGAACCGGGAGATCTCGGAGCGAGGCGAGGCTTTCTGCCGGCCCCCCAGCCCACCGGCACATGCCGGGGACAATCAGACACGGCAGGGGTTCTGTCGAGGCAGTTCCATTTTATTAATGTAGACTTACAGCTTTTATAGGCAAACGAAGGGGGTTTTGCAAGGGACTTCCTATAGTTACACCAATCAAGCTAAAGGTCAAGCAATTACGTATTTACATCACAATAGGAGTCTGTGGTGAGCATGCATTGTCTGGGAGCTGAGCGAGGAAGCCAGGGGCATCAATCAGAAGTTTTGACAATGGACTTTAGATTATGCCCTCCTCTCTTCCTGTAGGCGTCGTCTTAGCTCCAAACTGCAAATATGTGCTTTAGCTTCCTTATGCTTGCAAAGGCCCTCTTTCATTTAGGGCCCCACATATTTTATTTATACTCATGTATGAAAAAAAGGGCTATACTACCATGTGTACATACATACTAATACTGGAAAACAGAATTCAATAATGAATCACACCTAAATTTTACAAAGAATATACAAACATTAAAAAAAAAAAAACAAAAAACGACGACAGCACGGATTGGTTGTAAAAAGCAGAGTGGAAGAAAAAAACCATTATCTATCATTTTCATTGCCATTAAAGAGTAGCACTCTCTGAGACGAATTAGATCAGTTAGTAAGACTCACCTATACTGTGTAATATATACAAAGAAAAGTTAGTGACTGTACTGGTTTTATTTACTTTCTCTAAGCCATTTTATCTTCCTCACATGCAATGCAAAGAAAATAATATGAAGAAAAATATGTCCTCATTATTCACAATAAAAAGAGTCTGCTTCTTGCTGCAGGCCTGGCATATGGTAGGTACAGTAGGGAGCTCTTCGTGGCTCATGCAGATCAAAATATCATTTTGATTCTGAGCCCCTGAATAGGATCTCATGCATATCTGGTGACTGGACTAACTCCATAGGAACTGTGATAGACTTGACCATTCTCATGGTATCCCCAGAACTCACTAAATAAAAAAAGGCCCTACATAAGAAAAGATAGCAATCAACCTGTCTACACATTCTATCTGCAGGGCTCTTTCTCTAGAGCAAGGTGGATAGGAGGCCTGTTCTTGAGTACATGGATACACGTGTCGTGGTGGCCTGAGGATTGCTGGATTGATATTATGTCTGATATGATGAAGAAAATTCCAGATTCAGAAACTTCCACAACTTGGCTAAATTCTTCAAATAATGGAGCAGGTTCCTTTTCCAGGCTGACAGTTAGTCCTTTGTTGGTATGGCTGCTGGCTATGAAACTCACTACCCGAGGTAAACGATGGAACTGAACCACCTGGTAGGTGTTATAGTAACAGATGATACTTTCGTGTTTTGAAAGTCGGAGTTTGCTCCCTTGGTCTGTTGCAAGGGCAAAAGTTGGCAAGAAACCAGGTCTCAAAGCTTGCTCTGGAGCATTATCATTGGCCCCTTTAACGACAGACACCCTATCTCTATCTGTCAAAATAGCATGAAGCCCCTGCACGCTTGGTAATTTTTTATATAGGAGTCATTTTAGGTCATCCGCCATGATGAGCCCCTCTCCCCCGCAGGATCAGCCTCCACGCGTGGGTTGCTGTGTGGCCTGATTCTCTGAGCTGTCACTTCAGGGACAACTTCTGGGACAGGTTCCTCTACAATCCAGCATCACATGATTTGTGAACTCTCGTTATTCATTTTTATTTGGCTGGGCAGGGTCTTAGATGCAGCACATGGGATCGTCATTCTGTCATGCCAGATCTTTTGTTGTGGTACATGGACGCGTTCTCATCGTGGCATGCATGCTCAGTAGCTGTGGTGCACAGGCTTGGTTGCTCTGTGGCATGTGGGATCTAATTCCCCAACCAGACATTGACCCTGCATCCCCTCCCATTGCAGGACAGCTTCTTAACCACAGGACAACCAGGGAACACAGTGCACACTTTTAAGCGTTTACTTTGTGCCACTTCACATGCATTAACTCATTTTGTTTAATCATTTTTTTTTCTTTTTCCCCATCATGCCTCTTTTTGTTTATATTTATTTTCATCCATCTTTTTTCTTTGTTTATTCTTTGCCCTGTATGGGCCTCCCATTGCAGTGGCCTCTCTCACTGCCGAGCACCGGCTTGGGGCACATGCATACCAGAGCTCTGGCTCGTAATTGGACATACCAGTCCAGCTGCTCTGCAGCACGTGGGATCTTCCTGGGCCAGGGATCAAACCAGTGCCCCTTGCACTGCAAGGCAGACTCTTTACTCACTGGACCACTAGGGTAGCCTGCACTAACTCATTTAACCTCACAACAGCCCTGTGGGGTGTGTACCGTTCTTGTTCTTCAGTGATCAAAGAACAGAGGCACAGAGAGGTTAAAGGATTGCCCTTGTCACACATCTCGCAAATGGCATCATCAGAAGAAACCCAGCTAGTAAGAGGTAGAGCTCGGATTCGTGTCCTATCCTCCCTGTTATTCCCATTTTACAGATGAGAAAACTGAGACTCTGGAAAGTTCATTTGACTGCAGCCTCACACATAGTCAGTGGCAAAACTCGGTTTCAGAGTATGTCCATTGGCCTCAAGCCCTTGCCTTGACCACGCTGCCATTGCTAAGGAAGAGATGCTTAGATGCTCAGTTACACACGCTAGAGATGAGGCAGTGGTGAGACACCTTAACAGAAGCTAAGAATGTGAGACAGAATCTGACTGAAAGCTTAGAATGCTCTAGTTACAGCACGGACCCCAAAGCATCACATGATTTGTGAACTCTCGTTATTCATTTTTATTTGGCTGGGCAGGGTCTTAGATGCAGCACATGGGATCGTCATTCTGTCATGCCAGATCTTTTGTTGTGGTACATGGACGCGTTCTCATCGTGGCATGCATGCTCAGTAGCTGTGGTGCACAGGCTTGGTTGCTCTGTGGCATGTGGGATCTAATTCCCCAACCAGACATTGACCCTGCATCCCCTCCCATTGCAGGACAGCTTCTTAACCACAGGACAACCAGGGAACACAGTGCACACTTTTAAGCGTTTACTTTGTGCCACTTCACATGCATTAACTCATTTTGTTTAATCATTTTTTTTTCTTTTTCCCCATCATGCCTCTTTTTGTTTATATTTATTTTCATCCATCTTTTTTCTTTGTTTATTCTTTGCCCTGTATGGGCCTCCCATTGCAGTGGCCTCTCTCACTGCCGAGCACCGGCTTGGGGCACATGCATACCAGAGCTCTGGCTCGTAATTGGACATACCAGTCCAGCTGCTCTGCAGCACGTGGGATCTTCCTGGGCCAGGGATCAAACCAGTGCCCCTTGCACTGCAAGGCAGACTCTTTACTCACTGGACCACTAGGGTAGCCTGCACTAACTCATTTAACCTCACAACAGCCCTGTGGGGTGTGTACCGTTCTTGTTCTTCAGTGATCAAAGAACAGAGGCACAGAGAGGTTAAAGGATTGCCCTTGTCACACATCTCGCAAATGGCATCATCAGAAGAAACCCAGCTAGTAAGAGGTAGAGCTCGGATTCGTGTCCTATCCTCCCTGTTATTCCCATTTTACAGATGAGAAAACTGAGACTCTGGAAAGTTCATTTGACTGCAGCCTCACACATAGTCAGTGGCAAAACTCGGTTTCAGAGTATGTCCATTGGCCTCAAGCCCCTTGCCTTGACCACGCTGCCATTGCTAAGGAAGAGATGCTTAGATGCTCAGTTACACACGCTAGAGATGAGGCAGTGGTGAGACACCTTAACAGAAGCTAAGAATGTGAGACACGAATCTGCTTCACTGATACATGCCAAGTACCTAGAATAGTGCCTGGCACATGGTAGGCACTCAGTAAGCAGTCACTGGGGGCAAGTGGCCAAACTGGAGACATTGTCTGGGGAGTCAATCCAGATTGACTGGGAAGTGATGGCTGGGAACATAGCCGAGGGCTGGGAATCCCAGGCAGCCCCTGTGACTCTTGGAATTCCGTCTGGGGAGGAGCCGCTGCTCTGGAAAACGCTGGTCCTCTTGGCCTGGGGTACTATGAGGGTCTGGGGGGAGCATTGTGGGTTTGGATATGGCACATCTAGGTGCAACACTCTTGTTCTGCCAACAGACCCACTGCCTTGTGACTTGGACAAGTTACTTTCTGTTTTCTTTTTATTGGGTTTTTATTGAAGTATAACAGGCTTGCCAAAAGTGTTCTATTTGTTGAGGGTTCCCAGTTGGAACACACACATGTAATTAGCACCCAGATCAAGAAATAGTAGTGTCCCAGGAGCCCCTCTTGGTCCCCTTTCCAATCTCTGTCACCCCTCCCCACTAAGGATGTCCATGAGCCTGACTTTTAACACCGTGGATTACTTTTACCTGTTGGTGGACATTCTGTGCACTTACCCAGCACTCGTGGCATTCATTCATATTGCTGTGTGTAATGAAGGCTTGTTCATACTCACTGCTGTAAAGAAGGCCATTGTGTGAATATACTACAGGTTTTTTTTTTCTTTTTTTAAAATCCATTCTACTATTGATAGCTGTTTGGGAAGTTCCAGATTTTGGCTATTTTGAGAATTGTTGCTGAGAACAGTCTTGCACTTGGCTTTGGTGCACGTCGACTCATGCACATTTCTGCTGGGAAAACACTTCTGAGGTCTTGCACTTTGCTTTGTGTGCAGCTGGAGCCTCCCATCCCACAGATGAGAAAACAGAGACTCTGGAAAGTTCATTTGACTGCAGCCTCACACATAGTCAGTGGCAAAACTCGGTTTCAGAGTATGTCCATTGGCCTCAAGCCCCTTGCCTTGACCACGCTGCCATTGCTAAGGAAGAGATGCTTAGATGCTCAGTTACACACGCTAGAGATGAGGCAGTGGTGAGACACCTTAACAGAAGCTAAGAATGTGAGACACGAATCTGCTTCACTGATACATGCCAAGTACCTAGAATAGTGCCTGGCACATGGTAGGCACTCAGTAAGCAGTCACTGGGGGCAAGTGGCCAAACTGGAGACATTGTCTGGGGAGTCAATCCAGATTGACTGGGAAGTGATGGCTGGGAACATAGCCGAGGGCTGGGAATCCCAGGCAGCCCCTGTGACTCTTGGAATTCCGTCTGGGGAGGAGCCGCTGCTCTGGAAAACGCTGGTCCTCTTGGCCTGGGGTACTATGAGGGTCTGGGGGGAGCATTGTGGGTTTGGATATGGCACATCTAGGTGCAACACTCTTGTTCTGCCAACAGACCCACTGCCTTGTGACTTGGACAAGTTACTTTCTGTTTTCTTTTTATTGGGTTTTTATTGAAGTATAACAGGCTTGCCAAAAGTGTTCTATTTGTTGAGGGTTCCCAGTTGGAACACACACATGTAATTAGCACCCAGATCAAGAAATAGTAGTGTCCCAGGAGCCCCTCTTGGTCCCCTTTCCAATCTCTGTCACCCCTCCCCACTAAGGATGTCCATGAGCCTGACTTTTAACACCGTGGATTACTTTTACCTGTTGGTGGACATTCTGTGCACTTACCCAGCACTCGTGGCATTCATTCATATTGCTGTGTGTAATGAAGGCTTGTTCATACTCACTGCTGTAAAGAAGGCCATTGTGTGAATATACTACAGGTTTTTTTTTTCTTTTTTTAAAATCCATTCTACTATTGATAGCTGTTTGGGAAGTTCCAGATTTTGGCTATTTTGAGAATTGTTGCTGAGAACAGTCTTGCACTTGGCTTTGGTGCACGTCGACTCATGCACATTTCTGCTGGGAAAACACTTCTGAGTGGGATTGCTGGGTTGCACTTGCTGAGCTTTGGTAGTGCAAAGCTGTCGTCTAGAGTGGTCATGTGAGACTTTGAGTTGCTGTACGTTTTTGCCAACACTTGAGTTTTTTTTTTTTCATGTTCACCATCCTGGTACAGATGTACTGGTAGCATATTGTGGTTTTAATTTGCATTTCCCTGATGACTAAAGAGTATGAGCACTTTAGCATGTGTCTATTAGCCACGTGAATAGCTTCTTCTATGAATTGAATCTGTTTGAATCTTTTGTCCACATTTGGATTCAGTCATCTGACTCTTCCTCACTGACTCATAGGACTTTTTTTTGGCCACTTCTGGTCTTTCATTTATTTATTTTCATCCATCTTTGTTCTTTGGCCTGTGTGGGTCTCCCATCGCAGTGGCCTCTCTCACTGCAGAGCACCGGCTCTGGTCGCATGCGCTCCAGAGCTCCTGCTCAGTAGTTGAACACATCGGTCCAGCCGCTCCATGGCATGTGGGATCTTCCCAGGCCAGGGGTTGAACCAGCGCCTCTTGCACTGCAAGGTGGTGCCCTTATCCACTGGACCACCAGAGAAGCCCCCATAGGACTTCTTTATAGACTCTGGATACACGTCCTTTGCCCTTTGTCAGATAAACATATTGCAGATATCTTCTCCTACTCTGAGGGTCATCTTTTCATTCCCTTAATAATCTCCTTAGATGAACAGGAGTTCTTAATTGTAATAAAATTCTGTGTATCAAGTTGCTCTTTTATGATTACCCCCTTGTGTCTTATGTAAGAAATCTTTGTGTATCTCAGAGTCATGAAGTTGCTCTGTTTCTGTTTTCTTTTTTTAACCCCAAACATTTTATATTGAGCACTGTAGTCCATCTGGAATTGAGTTTGTATTAGTGAGAGGCAGGGTTACAGTACTATGTGTGCTCAGTTGTGTCCAACTCTTTGTAACACCATGGACTTTCTGTTCCTCTGCCCGTGGAATTCTCCAGGCAAGGATATTGGAGCGCAGGTCTGCCCTGGTGGTCCAGTGGATAAGGACAGCCTTTGCAGTGCAAGGGGTCCAGGTTTGATCCCTGGCCTGGGAGGATCCCACGTGCCGTGAAGCAGCTGGAACGATGTGTCCAACTACCAAGCCGTAGCTCTGGAGTGTATGTGCAACAAGAGAGGCCACTGCGATGGGAGGCCCACACAGGCCAAAGAACAAAGATGGATGAAAATAGACAAATGCAAGTGGCCAAAAAAAAAAAAAAAAAAAGAATACTGGAGTGGGTGGCCATTCCCTTCTCCAGGGGATCTTCCCAACCCAGGGATCAAACCTGGGTCTCCCGCATTACAGGCAGATTCTGTACCACTGGACCGCCTAGGAAGCCCTTGTTATAGGTACCTTCTTTCCCCCATCTGTGTATCCAGTGAACCCAGCATTATTTATTGGAAGGAGACCATCTTCCTCCTTTCACAGAAAGTTGCCACTGTCATGAATGATGTGATCATATACATGTTAGGCCTGTCTCTGTTTCTGTTTCTCTTCTGTTCTGCTGGTCAGCATGTCCACCCTTGTACCCAAACCAGGCTGCCTGAAGTTCTAAGGCTTTATTATAAGTGTCAGTGTCTTGTTCTATGAGACCTCTAGCTTTGTTCTTCAAGAGTACCTGACTCTTCCTGGGCTTCCTTGGTGGTCCAGTGGGTAAGGACACCGCCTTGCAGTGCAAGGGGCGCCGGTTCGACCCCTGGCCTGGGAGGATCCCACGTGCCGTGGAGTGACTGGACGGATGTGTCCAACTACTGAGCCAGAGCTCTGGAGCGCATGCACCCAGAGCCGGTGCTCTGCAGTGAGAGAGGCCACTGCGATGGGAGGCCCACACAGGCCAAAGAACAAAGATGGATGAAAATAAATAAATGAAAGACCAATAGAAGTGGCCAAAAAAAAGAGTGCCTGACTGTTGTTGGCCCTTTGATTTCTATATGAATTTTAGAATGACTTTGTCAGTTTCCACACACACACACACACACACACACACACCCCAACTGTGATTAAGTTGAATCTAAAAATTCATTTGGGGAGAATAAATCCCTTTCTAATATTGAATTTGCCAATCCACGAATATCGTATACCTCTACATTTCTTTTCCTCTTAAAATTTTTACTATATAAAATTTCAAACATTCGGAAAAGTGGGAAGAATTAGCATAACAGATTTGTATAAATTCACCGTCTATATATATATATATCTTAATTATCTCTTTATTTATCTTAATTTGGCTGCACTGGGTCTTAGTTGTGGCATGTGGGATCTAGTTCCCTGACCAGGGATCAAACCTGGGCCCCCTGCATTAGAAGCACAGAGTCTTAACCATTGGACCACCAGGGTCCCCACCATCTAGGTTAAATAGTTGTTACTGGTATGATATACGTGTCATACATATACACACACACACATATGTCCTATTAAACCATTTCACAGTAAATTATACACATCATAGACACTTACCCCATAAATACTTCAACATGTATCTCCAAGGTTTAAGGATAGCCATCTCCATAATGACAATTCCATTATCACATCTAGAAAAATTAATGGTTCCCAGATTTTTAATCTGTAGTTATTTGTTCCCCATTGCTGTCCCAGTCTCTTTTGTTGCTGTGTTTTTGGGGGTTTTTTAATGATTTTATTTATTTTTTGGCTGTGCTGGGTCTTCACTGCTGTGCAGGCTTTTCTTGAGTTTCAGGGAGTGGGCACTACTCTCTAGTTGGCATGGGCATCTCATTGCAGTGGTTTCTCTTGTTGCTGAGCACAGGCTCTAGGGCCCACGGGCTTCATGGCTGCAGCTTCCAGGCTGCAGAGCACATGCTCAATAGTTGTGGAACATGGCCTTAGTTACTCCAAGGCCTGTGGGATCTCCCTGCGTCAGGGATCGAACTTGTGTCTCCTGCATTGGCAGCAGATTCTTGGTAGTGTGCTGCCAACTACTGAGCCAGAGCTCTGGAGCGCATGCACCCAGAGCCGGTGCTCTGCAGTGAGAGAGGCCACTGCGATGGGAGGCCCACACAGGCCAAAGAACAAAGATGGATGAAAATAAATAAATGAAAGACCAATAGAAGTGGCCAAAAAAAAGAGTGCCTGACTGTTGTTGGCCCTTTGATTTCTATATGAATTTTAGAATGACTTTGTCAGTTTCCACACACACACACACACACACACACACACCCCAACTGTGATTAAGTTGAATCTAAAAATTCATTTGGGGAGAATAAATCCCTTTCTAATATTGAATTTGCCAATCCACGAATATCGTATACCTCTACATTTCTTTTCCTCTTAAAATTTTTACTATATAAAATTTCAAACATTCGGAAAAGTGGGAAGAATTAGCATAACAGATTTGTATAAATTCACCGTCTATATATATATATATCTTAATTATCTCTTTATTTATCTTAATTTGGCTGCACTGGGTCTTAGTTGTGGCATGTGGGATCTAGTTCCCTGACCAGGGATCAAACCTGGGCCCCCTGCATTAGAAGCACAGAGTCTTAACCATTGGACCACCAGGGTCCCCACCATCTAGGTTAAATAGTTGTTACTGGTATGATATACGTGTCATACATATACACACACACACATATGTCCTATTAAACCATTTCACAGTAAATTATACACATCATAGACACTTACCCCATAAATACTTCAACATGTATCTCCAAGGTTTAAGGATAGCCATCTCCATAATGACAATTCCATTATCACATCTAGAAAAATTAATGGTTCCCAGATTTTTAATCTGTAGTTATTTGTTCCCCATTGCTGTCCCAGTCTCTTTTGTTGCTGTGTTTTTGGGGGTTTTTTAATGATTTTATTTATTTTTTGGCTGTGCTGGGTCTTCACTGCTGTGCAGGCTTTTCTTGAGTTTCAGGGAGTGGGCACTACTCTCTAGTTGGCATGGGCATCTCATTGCAGTGGTTTCTCTTGTTGCTGAGCACAGGCTCTAGGGCCCACGGGCTTCATGGCTGCAGCTTCCAGGCTGCAGAGCACATGCTCAATAGTTGTGGAACATGGCCTTAGTTACTCCAAGGCCTGTGGGATCTCCCTGCGTCAGGGATCGAACTTGTGTCTCCTGCATTGGCAGCAGATTCTTTCGCACTGAGCCACCAGGGAAGCCCTCTGTTTTGTTTTTGAGAACAAGACCCAATCTAGGATCAAGCATTGCAATGGTTTCTATCTCTTAAATCTCTTTTAATTTAGAAGCATCTCCCTTCTCCTTTTGTAAGTGACACTGACTTTTAAAAAATTCTTTTTCTAAAAAAAAAAAGTCACACCCATAAAAAAAAAATCTTTTTCTAATTGAAGTAGAGTTGAATTATAGTATGGCATTGGTCTTCGTCAGAGAGCAGGGCAACGGGCTTGCAGACATCCCACGTTCTGCATCAGACCGTTGCCTCATGGCTTTGCTCTCATGGTGTCCTCTCTCCCTGCTGGAAACCCTGCTGGAACTTAGACCCAGGCTTGTTCAGATGCAGGGAAAGCTCACCAAGCCTTCCCAGGTCTCCCTCTCTGAAAGTCCTCCCTGGGGTGGCCAGTGAGCAGGTGTGTGATGCTGCCGCCTGGCGCTTGGCACCTGGCAGTTCTTGGTAGGTGGTTGATGCTCTTGGCAGCCATCTTGCCCTCATGTCTGTTCCCCCATAACAGCTTTCCCTGGAGTGTCTCTGGTCCTAGCCGGCGGCACCGGCTCTCCTGTCCCCTAGCCGGGGCCTGGCTTTTCCCCCATCTGTCTCTCCTCCCCTTCTCAGACAACACAGGCAGTTCAACATACCGGCCACCCCCTCGGACCCGGGAGGTGATGATCAACGGGCAGGTGGTGAAGCTCAAGTACTGCTTCACCTGCAAGATGTTTCGGCCGCCCCGGACCTCACACTGCAGTGTCTGTGACAACTGTGTGGGTAAGTGGGAGGCAGGGCGTCCTGGGAGGACGGAGCCCTGGATATGGGGAGCCGCTCGTGGGGGCTGGGGGTGTCTGGGCAGGAAGTCTGGTTCCCTCAGATTTGCTCGGACTGAGAAGGGGCTGTGGGGAGAAGCCCTGAAGGTGACCAGTGGTGTCTTGGCGTCAGCCCAGGACTGGTGGATTCCTTCCCCAGCTCTGAGGTGTGGGGCGGACACGTGCTTCAGAACCCTTCTCCCAGGCCTCAGCCTGGTCCTCAGCACGTCCAGGTTACCAGGACCCGGAGCCTGGAGCAGTGACATTCTAGATATGTGGCCCAGGGCCAGCTCCGCTGAAAAACTCTGATTCGATTCCCAGGGTTTGGAGGGACAAGAATCTGGGAACAGAGGGCTTTAAGCTGTTGAGGTTGAGAGGACGGAGTGGGGATTGGAAGCTGAGCTCCTGACCCCATGACTCCTGTGGTTGCTGGGGAACCAGAGACTGTCTTTTCTGCCCCCTCCGCCCCGCGGCTCTCTAGAGGCCCAGCAGCTCTGACGGGGACCCAGAGTATGCCCCTGGGAGGGTGTTATAGCAAGAGGCTGTGCGAGAGGACCCAGGTGAGCTGAGCCATGTGAAGGTGCAGAGTCCCCGGGGCGGTGAGGTCATCTTGCCAGCTCAGCACTCTCCAAGCGAGGGAACCGTGGGGAACACCTGGACGGCAGGCTGTGAAGTGGGTGACTCAGTGGGTGTCATTCCTTCCTGAGAATCTGCCCCACCCACCCCCTGTGACCGGCGCTGGCTTGGGTGTAGGCTGCACTGGGCGTGTGACCCACATTCCCACAGGGGGCTTTCCTCACTTGTCTGGGTGTGACCCCACCCCCAGGACATAGTGCTGGTGTGAGCTCAGCCCTCTGACTAGGCCTCTGATGCTGGTTCTCCACAGCGACGTAGCGGCCCCGCCCCTCCCTGGTCCTCTATTTTGGGAGCAAGGGACTGGGCCTTTGGTTGTTGCCAAGGGACCGGGATGGTAAGCCAGGCACCGTGTCCTTTCTGTGGCTCTTCTTCATACCAGGCGCTGCCAGGCCCTGGGACTCAGCCCAGGCCCTGTCGTGGAGCTCACAGTGGATCAGGGGTTACAGTTTTTGCTTGTTATTGTGCTCAGTCGTATCCAGCTCTTTGCGACCCCATAGTCTATAGCACACCAGCCCCTCTGTACATGAGAGTTTTTCAAGCAAGAATACTGGAGTGGGGCTTCCCTGGTGGTCCAGTGGGTAAGGACACCGCCTTGCAGTGCAAGGGGCGCCGGTTTGATCCCTGGCCTGGGAAGATCCCACGTGCCGCGGAGCGGCTGAACCGATGTGTCCAGAGCCAGTGCTCTGTGACAAGAGAGGCCACTGCAATGGGAGGCCCACACGGGGCAAAGAGCAAAGATGGATGAAAATAAATAAGTGAAAGACCAATAGAAGTGGCCCACCCACCCGCCTCCCTCCCCAACCCGACCCCAACCAAAAAATTAAAAAAAAAAAAAAAGAGAGAGAGAGAGAAAGAATACTGGAGTGGTTAAGCCAGTTTTTACTCCAGGGGATCCTCCCACCCCAGGGATCGAACCCACGTCTCTTGCATTAGCCGGCAGTTCATTACAACTCTGCCACTTGGGAAGCGGTTATAAGCCAACCTGCTAACTGTAAATAAATATATAAACCCACGTGGGCAAAGTGCTGCAAAGGGTATGTGCCAGGGCCGCGGGGCAGACCACAGGGGCCTCACCTCGTCTGAGGTTGCAGGAGACTTTCGCGAAAGCGGCCTTTCAGCCGAGACACAGAGGAAGCAGCGGATGAAGGACCAGAGGCCAGGAGTGTCAAGGAACTGAGAGTCGCATGTGGGGAAGGCTAGGGGGTGGGTCACTGGCTGTGGCGAGAGGCTGCTCAACAGCCGGCGCTCCCCTGTCTCCCTGACCCTTCCAGAACGGTTTGACCATCACTGCCCCTGGGTGGGCAACTGTGTGGGGAAACGGAACTACCGCTTCTTCTACGCATTCATTCTCTCCCTCTCGTTCCTGACGGCCTTCATCTTCGCCTGTGTGGTCACCCACCTGACACTGCGTGAGTTCGGGCTGCTGGTGGGGTGGGGGGGGGGGCGGGGATACGCGGGAGGACCGGGAGGCAAGCTCCGCCAGATCAAGGGGCTGTGGTCACTGTCCCTTGAGCTGTGCCTTCTCCTGTCTCTTCCTCCACAGGCTCTCAGGGAAGCAACTTCCTCTCCACTCTAAAGGAGACACCAGCGAGATATCCTTTGTTGGCAAGGGAAGCCTTGGTGGGACCTGAGGCCCCTCACGGGGGCAGGTCCCCACACCATATCCTGTAAACACAGGGCAATGGAATAGAGCTGATGTTTATCCCCTAGAATCCAGTATACCAGGTGCTTCTGTTTGCCCCTGGTCTAGAGCCCATTCTGAATGGGCTGTTGTGGGGCTGAAAAGGCCAAAACCTCCCAGAGCTGCAGCCCCAGCCTCCCTAAGACACCCAGCTCCCTGGACCGTGCCGTATCCGGAATCCTTAGTTCCCTCTTCCATCCATCACCCTGGGCTTGTCCTGCCCTCCTGGGTCTCCTGAACCTTGTGGCCGCAGAGGGGGTCTGCTGAGATTATAGATGGTTGCAGACTTAATTGCTTCTGGGGAAGTAGCAACAGGAAGGGTGGGTGAGAACGCCTGGTGAGGGAGGCTTCAGCCCTGGTCCCCGCCTGGGTCCTTGACTGCGTCGCCCACCGTGCTGGAGTTGGTGATCTGCTTCTTCTCCATCTGGTCCATCCTGGGCCTCTCAGGGTTTCACACTTACCTCGTCGCCTCCAACCTGACAACTAATGAAGACGTGAGTAAGGCTGGAGTGACAGCTCATCCCTGGGCCGGATCCTGGGATGGGGCAGGGCGGAGGGAGCCTGGAGCAGCCACAGGGCAGCCCTGACCCTCAGACTGTGGGGAACACACGGGCAGAGACATGAGGCACCCCGACATCTCCTTCAGGGCTCGGGACTGGCCTCCGGAGACCCTGGGCCAGCTCCGGGTGTCCCAAGGTTGCTTTCTCCCTAACCCCACCAGAGCAGCGCTGACCCCATAGCCGTCATTACATTTGGCCCGCTCATTACCATTTCCAGAGTTCTTTCCATTTCCATGGTCTGTTTGGGCCCTTTTGCCTCCAAGGCAGAAGGAACAGTGATGCTTTTTTCTTCATTTGTTGTCTGAGTGACTTGCCCCAGGTCTCCAGCTGGAAAGAGCAGAGCCAGGGCTGCACGCAGAAGCTCGCCAGGTCCATCACACCGTCCTTGTACACAGCAGCTGTTTTCAGGATGTCCTGGGGCTTCTCTGAGGCATCCTTAGGGGACGGCCAGGACAGAAGCGTGAGGCTCTGTCAGCCTCCCCACCCCACCGGCTGCCCTGTAGCTCTCTACCAGCAAGCCTTGTCTGAGCACCCACTGTGTGCCGAGCCCTTGACCAGACCTACCCCTCCCCTCCTTCCCAAACAACAGACAAGCAGATGAGGGTGTCTGTTCCAGGGCCTACATCTGATACTGCTCACAGGCCCATCACCCAACGGAACAAAGACCTCAGCCTGTCATTTGGGGAAAGAAACTTAACAGGCGTGATGGGGGATCACATGCTGGGTGATTGGTACAGAGCAGAAATGACCTCAGCCAGCTTCTCCCAAGGTGATGGCCTGGGGGCTGTTTCTGCAGGCTGTCACTAGGGGTTAAGCAAAAAGGGGTGTCATGCCAAATAAATTTGGAAAACTCTACATTCAAGTCAAGCCGGTTGCCTTCACTGCTGGTCTCCTCAGTGCCTTGGAGAGCCGGCCCCATGGAGCTGGAGAGGCGAGATTTCATCTCATGTTGCTGGAGTTGGTGATCTGCTTCTTCTCCAATCCTGGGCCTCTCAGGGTTTCACACTTACCTCGTCGCCTCCAACCTGACAACTAATGAAGACGTGAGTAAGGCTGGAGTGACAGCTCATCCCTGGGCCGGATCCTGGGATGGGGCAGGGCGGAGGGAGCCTGGAGCAGCCACAGGGCAGCCCTGACCCTCAGACTGTGGGGAACACACGGGCAGAGACATGAGGCACCCCGACATCTCCTTCAGGGCTCGGGACTGGCCTCCGGAGACCCTGGGCCAGCTCCGGGTGTCCCAAGGTTGCTTTCTCCCTAACCCCACCAGAGCAGCGCTGACCCCATAGCCGTCATTACATTTGGCCCGCTCATTACCATTTCCAGAGTTCTTTCCATTTCCATGGTCTGTTTGGGCCCTTTTGCCTCCAAGGCAGAAGGAACAGTGATGCTTTTTTCTTCATTTGTTGTCTGAGTGACTTGCCCCAGGTCTCCAGCTGGAAAGAGCAGAGCCAGGGCTGCACGCAGAAGCTCGCCAGGTCCATCACACCGTCCTTGTACACAGCAGCTGTTTTCAGGATGTCCTGGGGCTTCTCTGAGGCATCCTTAGGGGACGGCCAGGACAGAAGCGTGAGGCTCTGTCAGCCTCCCCACCCCACCGGCTGCCCTGTAGCTCTCTACCAGCAAGCCTTGTCTGAGCACCCACTGTGTGCCGAGCCCTTGACCAGACCTACCCCTCCCCTCCTTCCCAAACAACAGACAAGCAGATGAGGGTGTCTGTTCCAGGGCCTACATCTGATACTGCTCACAGGCCCATCACCCAACGGAACAAAGACCTCAGCCTGTCATTTGGGGAAAGAAACTTAACAGGCGTGATGGGGGATCACATGCTGGGTGATTGGTACAGAGCAGAAATGACCTCAGCCAGCTTCTCCCAAGGTGATGGCCTGGGGGCTGTTTCTGCAGGCTGTCACTAGGGGTTAAGCAAAAAGGGGTGTCATGCCAAATAAATTTGGAAAACTCTACATTCAAGTCAAGCCGGTTGCCTTCACTGCTGGTCTCCTCAGTGCCTTGGAGAGCCGGCCCCATGGAGCTGGAGAGGGGCGAGATTTCATCTCATGTTCCAACGGGGTTGCCAGAGAGTTCCCTGTTTTTCAAATGAGAACTCAGAGAAGTGACCTCTCCAGGGTCTCAAGCAGGTCTGAGGCAGAGCCAGAGTTCCCAGCCAGGTCGGCCTGAGCCCTGTGCCCTTTCACCCCCTCCTTCTTGAGTGGCTGGCAAGAGAAGGAAGGATGCCGCCCGAAAGCTTCTTTTGGAGGCTTCTTTGGCTCCGCTCTGACTTCTGTCTTGGCCAAGACTTCCTCTTCTGGGTGCCCCCCTCCAATACCCAGCAGTCCCTGCATTCTCACAGAATGGCTGAAGGGTAACGGCATGTTCTCTCCAAGAGACCTAGCCAGAATTGGTTTCAGAAGGGGCTGGATTTCCCCAGCTTCTAGAACAAGCGAAATGAAGTGAGGTACCTGACCCCAGGCTCCTTCCTGCTTGCAGATCAAAGGCTCGTGGTCCAGCAAGAGGGGCGGTGAGGCCTCTGTCAACCCCTACAGCCATAAAAGTGTTCTCACCAACTGCTGCGCTGTGCTCTGTGGCCCCCTACCTCCCAGGTAAGCCAGGGTGTGCCTGGGGCGGTCACAGGGCAGGGGGTGGCTCAGTGAGTACCCCTCTCAAAGAGGTTCTGGAGCCCCTGACCTGTCCCCACAGCCAAGACGCCCTCTGTCCAGCATCCCCTGTGGTAAGCGTTCAGGCCTCTTGTAAAGGAATTCTGTAGAGTTGTCATTTGTCATCCTGTATGCTCACTATAGAAAAAACCAAGTACAAAATAGTAAAAAGAGTACTGTATATGACATGTAATCTTACTTCCCTGGGATAAACACAATGAATGTTTTATCCATGCTTGAGGGACGCTGCCTTTCCGGTGCCGATGGCTGGACTGGGTGGGGCCTCCTCCCTCCTGGCAGAAGGAGCCCTGGTGGGCAGGCTCTGCTGGGAAACGCCCCATCTGTCCGGACACCAGGGGGCGCCAGAAGTCCAGATCGGGAGTTAAATGGATGCAGTGGGGGCGGGGCGGGGTAAGGGCACACCTTCCCTGGCTCCTCCCACCCAGCGTCCAGTGGGCCTGTCACCCATCCTGCCCCAGGGGAAGGACAGTAGGAATTGCACTCTCTCCCAATGCCCTTTTGTCCTTGCTCTTCCCCTTCCTTGCACCTCAGGAGTCCAACAGAAAGCTGGACAGTTTGAATCCATGGTGGATAAATTCTGCGGCCAGGTGTCTAGAGTGCAGAGACGGAGGGTCTCAAGCCACCAGCTGGAGAGCAGCCCTTCTAGGGCTGGGTCTTGCTTTGGTTGGGAGGCGGACCCTGCCGTCCAGCCCTCGGCCTGGAGCTCTGGAGTCAGGCAGGGCCCTCACGCGTCCCCCTTGTCTTTTGGAAGCCTGATTGACCGGAGGGGATTTGTGCAGCCTGACACCGTGCTGCCCTCGCCCATCCGAAGCGATGAGCCAGCCTGCGGAGCCAAGCCCGATGCCAGCATGGTAGGAAGCCACCCATGAACCGGGCTCGGTACTTGCCACCTGCTGGCCTGTCTGCCCCTCCGCACTCACCTGCCACCCTCCACACCTGCCAGGACCTCCCCATTCCACCCGAAGGGAAGCAGAGCCGCCCACGACTGCCTGAGTCTTTTCGTATTTATTTCCCACCCTGCGTGGCTTTCCGCACACTGTGCCATGGCTGTACCCTCTGCTCCCCAGACCAGGTTCCCACAGCCTGGGGCCCTAAACTCCCCCAGCTGACCAGTGGAAGGAGTGACAGGAGAAAGGGGCCAGGGCCCCTGAGGCCGCCCAGCAGACCGTGCCAAGCCTCTGCCCAGCCGTGCCCGGTGTGAGTGAGGCTGCGGACCGAGTGTGACGCCTCCTGGGTAGGGGAGCTGCTGGGTCCTGCTGAGCTGGAGTCCAAGGGGTGAAGCTGGACCGAGGAGCAGTCGGCTCTGGACAGCAGGCAGGCAGAGAGGATGCCTCTGTGCGCTGCTGTGGTGTGTGGGCTCCTTCCATCTTTCTGGGCTAGCCATCGCTCTTTCTTCATTTTTGTTTTGTGTGGAGCCGGCCAGTAGACTAGAGTCGGGGCTCCAGGTAGAGAGGGCAGAGTTGGGGTGGGTGGGGGGCAGCCTGTGTCAGAGGAGGCCACATCAGCCAGCCAGGCACCCAAGACCTCAGCCCCTGCAGGATTCCTGGGTGGCACACTGGGAGGGGGGGCCTTGCCCTCTCTGTCCTCAGAGGGTTCTCCAAGGGCCTAGCCTGGCCCGCCGACCTCTGTCCCCAGTCAGGTCTGGGGATGGGCAGGTTATACTCATGCTGGCAATACTTGAAACGGGTTTATTAATACTGGGTATTTTGCACAATTTTATAGACCTCTTTTCTACTTAGTGTTTTTTAAATGGAAGAAGAAAAAAGAAGTCAGCTGCATTGCTATCTGTGTAGTGCCAGGTTAAGGGTTATTAGAAGGCACCTTGAATTGAGTAAGTTTATTACAGGAGACCTTCTGGTTGTGAGTGAGTGTGTGTGCGCGCACGTGTGTGCCCTTGTGTGAATGTGGCTGGCTGCCACTCCCCCACAGCCCCTGGGTGGTCCCACTCCCCGCCATCCCCCTTGGGCGTCACCAGTGGCGGCGGCAGCAGGGGCAGCCTGAGCCATGGGAACAGGGAGTGTGCGCATTGGTCCCAGGAGACCCCCAGGCTCCTGCTGGAGTCCGCCCCATCCTCCTTTCCCTCCTCCAAGGACCTCAGACAAACAGGGGCTGGAACTTAGCCGCCCAGCCCCCAGGTCAGGCTTCCAGCCGGGGCCTGCCCAGACAGGCTGGGGCCCGGCCAGGTGGCGGGTAAGGGCGGTGGGAAGTGGCTGCCTTCCTAGCTAGCCACACCTCTCCTCCAGGATCTGAGGAGGGGCCCAGAGCCAGGGGCTAGCGTGTGGCCAGCTGGAGGCCTCCCTCCAGAGAAGAGGAAGGACCAGGGTTGGCTGAGACGAGGGAAGGTTGGCCTAAATCTGGGCTAGAACCTTAGAGGACGTCCCTCCTCTCCTGGGAGGGATAGCCTATCAAAAGAGAGGAAATTGGCCCTCTGAGTGCGCTGGAGCCTGTGGAAAGTGACATAGGAGGTCCTCGCACCTTGTCCTTCCTTGCTCCAGAGGCTAGTGGGTCAGAGGCAGCTGAAAAGTGGCAACCACCAGGGTCCCCTGTGCTCTGCCCCAGCCTGGGGCCCTGGGCCCTGCTGCAGTGGCCGTGAGGGGTGGGGAGGAAGTTGGCTAGAGCAAGGGTCTCCCACCTGCCTTTTATTTAAGCCAGTATTCTTTGTTCCTGCTTGTAATAAAATCTTTGTTTTTAAGAATTGATTTGGTTTGGTTTGGTTTTTGTTTGCTCTTTCTTTGCTGAGGCCCCAGCTGGCAGCCCTCTATTCTTTCAGCCAAATTTGGTCTTTCCTGGGGAGACAGAAAGAGGGCAGGCACCCCAGTGATCCCGCTAACATTTTCCTCTCCTGGCTGGAGTCTATCTGCCGGAGACTGGGCACTGGGGGCTGTAGCTAGGCCCCCGCAGGCCTGGAAGGAAAGATCTGTCCCCTCTCCATCCCGTCTACCTTCCCCTGCCCTAGGGGCTTGAGACCCCTAAGTTCTTCCTTGCTGTCTTTCCACCCCGACCAGTGACCGTTCAGCTAAGAAAACATTTGTAAGAAGTAGATTCTGGTGTGAGACCCAGAGCCTCCCTGGCCCCCACCTCCACCCGGGCAGCAGGGCCCGCCCAGACAGCTGGTAACACTGGCCCGCCTCTCTGGTATCTCCCCCAGGAGGACACCTGTCAGGATTTTGCCATCTCCTGCACAGCCTGAGGGGAGCTAACAGGCCTCTTTGCAGAGGGTTAGCTGGTAAGACTGTATCTGCCCGTCGGCCAGCACCGCCCACTCCCCTCACACACCGTATCATCCTCATCGCATGCTCACCACCCCCACGCGGCCCGTCCATCTGTCTGGTGTGTGGTGCGGTGTGTGTGCTGGCAGTGGCAGGGCCCCCGGGACCCGCCCCCCAAGCAGAAGGGCCGGGTGTGGGCACTGGGCTGGGCGCCGGCCCCACCCTGGACGGAGGAAGTGGCTTCACACCGAGCAACTCTCTGGCTGGAGCAGGAGGTGAAGGGCGAGGCCGGGAGAGGATGGCGCCCCTGCCCTGACGTGCGGGGGGCGTCCTGGCGTGCAGGGGCCCTTGGTCACTAACTCTGTGTTCGGCTTTGTGTCCCTGCTCAGCTTTCTCTCACCCGCCTGTTTTCTCTCCTGCTTTTGTCGCCTGCTGCCCGAACCTTGGCCCTTCTGTAGGAAAGAGGCAGGTGCTGTGGCCCCGCTGCTGGCCTCCTGATCTCGCTAACCCTCTCTCTTCTCCTCCTTTGCTGTCCTGCCCGGATCTCCAGTGTGTGCGGGGGCTTAAGGACCTCCTGAGGACCACTGCTCTCTGCCTCTCCAGGAGCGGCCTGGGGGGAGCCAGGCCCCCGGCACCTCCACCTGCCTAGCCCGTGGCCCATCTCCCTCCTTACTGCTGCCTAGGCCCGGATCCCGCTAACATTTTCCTCTCCTGGCTGGAGTCTATCTGCCGGAGACTGGGCACTGGGGCTGTAGCTAGGCCCCGAGGCCTGGAAGGAAAGATCTGTCCCTCTCCATCCCGTCTACCTTCCCCTGCCCTAGGGGCTTGAGACCCCTAAGTTCTTCCTTGCTGTCTTTCCACCCCGACCAGTGACCGTTCAGCTAAGAAAACATTTGTAAGAAGTAGATTCTGGTGTGAGACCCAGAGCCTCCCTGGCCCCCACCTCCACCCGGGCAGCAGGGCCCGCCCAGACAGCTGGTAACACTGGCCCGCCTCTCTGGTATCTCCCCCAGGAGGACACCTGTCAGGATTTTGCCATCTCCTGCACAGCCTGAGGGGAGCTAACAGGCCTCTTTGCAGAGGGTTAGCTGGTAAGACTGTATCTGCCCGTCGGCCAGCACCGCCCACTCCCCTCACACACCGTATCATCCTCATCGCATGCTCACCACCCCCACGCGGCCCGTCCATCTGTCTGGTGTGTGGTGCGGTGTGTGTGCTGGCAGTGGCAGGGCCCCCGGGACCCTCCCCCCAAGCAGAAGGGCCGGGTGTGGGCACTGGGCTGGGCGCCGGCCCCACCCTGGACGGAGGAAGTGGCTTCACACCGAGCAACTCTCTGGCTGGAGCAGGAGGTGAAGGGCGAGGCCGGGAGAGGATGGCGCCCCTGCCCTGACGTGCGGGGGGCGTCCTGGCGTGCAGGGGCCCTTGGTCACTAACTCTGTGTTCGGCTTTGTGTCCCTGCTCAGCTTTCTCTCACCCGCCTGTTTTCTCTCCTGCTTTTGTCGCCTGCTGCCCGAACCTTGGCCCTTCTGTAGGAAAGAGGCAGGTGCTGTGGCCCCGCTGCTGGCCTCCTGATCTCGCTAACCCTCTCTCTTCTCCTCCTTTGCTGTCCTGCCCGGATCTCCAGTGTGTGCGGGGGCTTAAGGACCTCCTGAGGACCACTGCTCTCTGCCTCTCCAGGAGCGGCCTGGGGGGAGCCAGGCCCCCGGCACCTCCACCTGCCTAGCCCGTGGCCCATCTGCCACCGTCTGTGCCTACAGGGTCTGCCCCCAAGCCTGCCCCACATGTATGCTCTCTAGGGCCCCCTGAGGAAGTAGGGGCCGGCCTCTCTGCCCCCGCTCCCCCCCCACGCGGCCGAAGGGAAGGCCATAAAGCAAGCTGTCAGCACAGTGATGTCAGCTGAAACTCGCCCCCCCCCCCCCACTTGCCTTCCCCTTCCCCAGCTGTGTCAGGAGTCAGAGGAGACTCTAGGAATCTTGCCTTACAGCCTGCCCACCCCCAGACTCGGGCAGCGCTCTAGTCGGCCGAGCAGGTTTCTTCAGGAGCCGGCTGGGGTGTTGATGACGCTGCTGAACAAGTTTGGTGACTGTGCTGAGCACCGCTGGTTTGCCACAGTTCTCACGCCCCCCCAGCCCCGCCCCGGCCCCCAGCGGGCAGGACGCCAGGAGACGCTGTCCCCTTTGCTCCGGGCACCGAGGGGCTGAGCGAGCGCTGACAGCCCCGTGCTCCTCAGAGGACGTGAAGGCAACTGGGCTGGCCTAGGGAATCTGCTGAGCCCATGGTGGGGGGACGGGGCTGCTCGTCTGCTGTCCTATACTTTTTTTAACCGAAATAAAGATTTCCTTCTTGCCATACCTTTGGGTGTCTGGTACCACCTTTATTTGGGGTCCAGGGCTGGGGCCTGTGATGAGTCTGCAGGAGAACATCACGCTTACCCTCGACGCCGGCCTGGTCAGCTGGTCAGTGCCGTTGCGGAGACTGACAAAAGGCACGGCGATGCCACGTAGGACGCAGGCAGAGCGGCTCATGCTGTCTTCACTCTGTCCCTCCAGAACGCCTGGTCTCCATTCCAGAGACGGTCAAGGCTTAGCCGACCTCTGAACCGAGAGAGGTCCCAGCCGAGGCCGGGGCAGAGGGTTTAACCCCAGTCCAGGGCTGTCACACCCCTGAACTGAGCCCAGCTCGGGGTAACAATGGAGCCTTGCCTTTCCCCAGCTGCCACCCCACATCAGGATACATGCACATGCTGTCCCCTAAACCTATGAAGAAGGCAATGCCAGGCTTTCTAGAAATTGCCCAGGGTCTCCCAGCTAATGAACCCTGGATTTGAATTTGATCTCTGCCCCGACCTCTGACCTTTCGGCACTATCCAATGAGTGAAGATGGCTGCTGGGGGAGGAGGGGGGGTCTCAGAGGAGAAACCCTAAAATTAGAGAACGTCATTCACAGCCAGCAGAGGCTTAGTGATGATCTGTGTTGGCTTCCTTGTACTGATGAGGAAACTGAGGCCAGACGCAGGAAGGGACCTTTTCAAGGCCTTGTAATGGAGCGGGTACGCAGTGTCACACCCAGACCTCATTCCATTCTCTTTCCAGTAATTCCACACCATGTCCTAGGCTGGAATGGCCTAGGAGAAATAGGGTACCCTAAACAGCAATGCCTTGAGTAAAAAGACTCAGATAGCGGAGTCACTTAAAGGTAATCTAATATCTCTCTCCAAGGCAACCAACTAGTAGAGTGAACTCTTAGCTGAATAACTGAATGCTTGTTCACAGCTAATCACAGGAGAAGGTGCCATAGTTTTCTCTAGTCACCTGATTCATCTGGTCATTCCAAGATTGAAAAATGTTCCTAGGAAGTTCTTTCTGAAGTCTCGCCAGAGTCCCTTCTGCTGCCGTCAGAGCCCTGTCCTTGTTCTCAGTGGAAGTAGACAGCCATTGGTTGTTGCCTCCTCTGTGCCAGTCCTTCGAAGCCTGTGATTACCAGTTAAGAAGGATTGGCTGGCTGTGGGACAAAAGGTTTCAACTCTGTTGGTAGGATGCATGCTCTGTGGGAGGGTGCGGAGGTAGCAGGCAGGAGGAGGAAAGACCCTTTGGACTGCAGACCCCTCCTGCCCCGCTGACTCAGGCGGCTGACGGTGGAGCGCCATGCCCTGTCGGGGCCTGCTGCCTCCTGTCTCCTGCCTGCCTGAGCTCCTGGACTTGGGAAAGGGAGGCCTGGAGGCAAAGGGAGGGACCTGAGACAGGAACTGAGTCAGGGCCGACAGGCCAGAGCGGGCAGGAGGTGTTAGGTAGCCTGGCTCCAGAATTCACCCCTGAGCTTCAGCAGGGAAGGGGAAGGAGTGACGAGGCTTCCCTCCCCCGCCCAGCGCGGTGCTGAGGGCGTGGAGCTCGTGGTGTGAAGCCCCACCAGATCTCTGACTTGAGTGGTAGGAAGACATGTCTTCCTACCTTGAGATGGAAACATCTCCCAAATTCCTAGACCTACCGGGATCTGCCCTCCAGGTTTCTCGTGCTCTGCAATCTCCAGCTTTCCCTCAGGACTTGGGAAAGCCCTGCCTGGGTGACTAGTACAGAGGAAGGCCCTTGCGGGCCCAGGGCCTGTGGAGGCCAGAGGAATGTCTGAGCTGGTAAGGGAGGAGGCCGTGCTGAGTGAGTGCGTCTGATCATTCATTCATCTCTCCAGCTGGGCAGGTTCTGGCCTTTGGCAGAGATCTGGTTTGCGGCTCTTCCTTAGTTCATAGAGACCAGCTCCATATATTTATAAGGTTGGCCTAGAAATACGTTTCAGATAGCGGAGTCACTTAAAGGTAATCTAATATCTCTCAAGGCAACCAACTAGTAGAGTGAACTCTTAGCTGAATAACTGAATGCTTGTTCACAGCTAATCACAGGAGAAGGTGCCATAGTTTTCTCTAGTCACCTGATTCATCTGGTCATTCCAAGATTGAAAAATGTTCCTAGGAAGTTCTTTCTGAAGTCTCGCCAGAGTCCCTTCTGCTGCCGTCAGAGCCCTGTCCTTGTTCTCAGTGGAAGTAGACAGCCATTGGTTGTTGCCTCCTCTGTGCCAGTCCTTCGAAGCCTGTGATTACCAGTTAAGAAGGATTGGCTGGCTGTGGGACAAAAGGTTTCAACTCTGTTGGTAGGATGCATGCTCTGTGGGAGGGTGCGGAGGTAGCAGGCAGGAGGAGGAAAGACCCTTTGGACTGCAGACCCCTCCTGCCCCGCTGACTCAGGCGGCTGACGGTGGAGCGCCATGCCCTGTCGGGGCCTGCTGCCTCCTGTCTCCTGCCTGCCTGAGCTCCTGGACTTGGGAAAGGGAGGCCTGGAGGCAAAGGGAGGGACCTGAGACAGGAACTGAGTCAGGGCCGACAGGCCAGAGCGGGCAGGAGGTGTTAGGTAGCCTGGCTCCAGAATTCACCCCTGAGCTTCAGCAGGGAAGGGGAAGGAGTGACGAGGCTTCCCTCCCCCGCCCAGCGCGGTGCTGAGGGCGTGGAGCTCGTGGTGTGAAGCCCCACCAGATCTCTGACTTGAGTGGTAGGAAGACATGTCTTCCTACCTTGAGATGGAAACATCTCCCAAATTCCTAGACCTACCGGGATCTGCCCTCCAGGTTTCTCGTGCTCTGCAATCTCCAGCTTTCCCTCAGGACTTGGGAAAGCCCTGCCTGGGTGACTAGTACAGAGGAAGGCCCTTGCGGGCCCAGGGCCTGTGGAGGCCAGAGGAATGTCTGAGCTGGTAAGGGAGGAGGCCGTGCTGAGTGAGTGCGTCTGATCATTCATTCATCTCTCCAGCTGGGCAGGTTCTGGCCTTTGGCAGAGATCTGGTTTGCGGCTCTTCCTTAGTTCATAGAGACCAGCTCCATATATTTATAAGGTTGGATTTTTTTTTACATGATATTAATAGTTACTATACAGCCTCCTAAGTGCTTTCCATCAACTCATTTAATCCTGGCCACTTGGGAACACTGAGGCTCACAGAGGCTGAATCACTGAGCCAAAGCCGCCGCCGCTTATGAGAACTGAACCCAGGCAGTCCGATTCCAAGAAACTAGGCTATTCTGTGTGTCATAGAGAAATAATACACATTCACCATCGATAACCTGAAGATACCAGAAAAAACCAAAGGGGAAAAAAATGAAACACTTAGAATCCTACTACCCAAAGATGCACTGTGTAAATTGGTATTCTATTCCTTTTCATTGTTTTCTGTGTCAGTGATTTAGGCAAAGCCTTCAGGATGGCAAGCCTAAAATCCCTTCAGCTTGCCTCCTTGGAGAACATAGGGCATCAGCTCAGACACATCCCTACGTTTTCTTCAAGGAGGCAGCTCTCATCTTTGGGCCTGACTTCTGGCCTAAGCCTCCTTCCAGGAGGAGAGGGAGGGTATTCAGACACCAAGAGGAACTGGAGAAGGGAAGGCCTCCTGGTTTAAGGATTAAACTGGTTGGATCCCAGAGAGAGAAGCCCCACCCCTGAGCCCCATCTGAGCGTTGGCTAGGGGGAGGAGTGGATAAGCAGGAACCCATCCCTCATAGGTGCAAGTCCAACAACTTTAGGTGAACATTTTTCAACTGACGTGAAGACAGGGTCTCAGTGAACAGGGACAGAAGACTGGTAACAGAGAAGCCTCCATCCCTAAGGCCTCTGCCAGGGATCAGAAGTGGGGCCGAGGTCAGAGGGGAAGGGGCAGGGACACATCTGGGAGGCAGGAGCCCGCCGCTGGCAGGCGGAGGCAGCGCTCAGCCGGGACTGCTGCCCCATAAAACGAAACAGCCACCCCCATCCTCTCGGTCCTGTCTTTCTCCCCAGTGGCTAGCACTCCCTCTCCCAGCCCAACTTGGCAGAGCGCCTAGGTGGCCTGCATCCTACCTCTGACACAGGGCGCGGCTGAGTTGGGCAGAAAAGTGGGACAGCCAGTGAGCTGGGTCCCCACCCTCTGTGGGCCCCACTGATACAGGACGGCAGGCAGCTTACAGGGGGCAGGTGACTTGGTGTGGAGACCCAGAGGACAAGTCCTCAGACAAGTGGCAACAGGCCACCAACTTGAAAGGGAAAATTGTGCTGCGATGGGGAAGGTATCCAAAAAACCTACTGGGTGACTAATTACAAAGGCTGGGCAGCGGCGTCAGAGGCCGCTCGTTAAACAGCTCATTAAGTGGCACCCTGGAAGCTGCCACTTGTGCATTCTGGGAGCTCAGAGAGGACAGGACCCTGAGGAGAGTGAGGAGTGGAGGGTGGAACCGTTTCAGATAGACTCTGGAAGAAGCCTGTGTCTCCTTTCTAAATAGTCTGGAGCTCACAAGTCAGAAGCCTTGATGGGAGCGAAGCCAAATTTAGTAGCTGTGTGATCTGGAGCAATTCTCAACCCTCTCTGAACCTTAGTAGTCCCATCTCTACAGTAGGGGTTGGTAGTCACGGACATGCCCATTTCACACAGACACAGCAGGTTAGATTAAGCTAGATCATGGATATTAAGGTGCTTGGGAAACTATAGCCCTACCTAAACAGTGAGTTATCTCACCTGAACCAATGGGAGAAACGCACCTGGCAGCACTAGGAACCCCATCCTCCTGCACCTGAGGATACAGCTTTATAGGCTCTGCCTAGGCCCATAGGCGCATCGCTGAAGCCCCTGGAAGAACACGGTGAAGGATGATCTGATTTGAGAAACTCGACAGCTACCTAGGTGGGCATGTAATGGAAGCCCTGAACCAGAGAGGGCAGCCTGGAGCCTGGAAAGGTGTCGGCGCAGGTGAGGCCAACGCCCAAATCTCTCTCACCCGCTGACGGTTCCGATGACTCACCTCCGTCCCTCCCCACACCGACTCCCACCCCCCACCCCAGCCCTTTTACCTTTAAGGAAGGGCCGGAAAGGGTGGTGGGGGTGGAGGGAGGCTGGTCCCGGGCCCGAGCCCCGCCCTCTGCCCCTCCCACCCTTCCCTGGGCCGGGCCTTCCAGCCAAAAGGCAGGCAGAGAGCAGGAGAGGCACAGAACCCGGCCTTGGTCCCGAGGCAGCCAGCTAGCTCGCCGCCTACCTGTCTGCCCGCCCCCAGAGCCATGGAGAGAGCCAGTCTGATCCAGAAGGCCAAGCTGGCCGAGCAGGCCGAACGCTATGAGGACATGGCAGCCTTCATGAAGAGCTCGGTGGAAAAGGGTGAGGAGCTATCCTGTGAAGAGCGCAACCTGCTCTCCGTGGCCTACAAGAACGTGGTGGGTGGCCAGCGGGCCGCGTGGAGGGTCCTGTCCAGTATCGAGCAGAAGAGCAACGAAGAGAGCTCGGAAGAGAAGGGCCCGGAGGTCAGAGAATACCGGGAGAAGGTGGAGAAGGAGCTCCGGGGCGTGTGCGACACGGTGCTGGGCTTGCTGGACTCCCACCTCATCAAGGAGGCCGGTGATGCCGAAAGTCGGGTCTTCTACCTGAAAATGAAGGGTGACTACTACCGCTACCTGGCCGAGGTGGCCACCGGTGACGACAAGAAGCGCATCATCGACTCAGCCCGGTCAGCCTACCAGGAGGCCATGGACATCAGCAAGAAGGAGATGCCACCCACCAACCCCATCCGCCTGGGCCTGGCCCTGAACTTTTCCGTCTTCCACTATGAGATCGCCAACAGCCCTGAGGAGGCCATCTCGCTGGCCAAGACCACCTTCGACGAGGCCATGGCTGACCTGCACACCCTCAGCGAGGACTCCTACAAAGATAGCACCCTCATCATGCAGCTGCTGCGGGACAACCTCACGCTGTGGACGGCCGACAACGCCGGGGAAGAGGGGGGCGAGGCTCCCGAGGAGCCCCAGAGCTGAGCCGAGCCCGCTGAACACCCTGCCCTGCCCTGCCTGCTCCAGTCCCCCACTCCCTGCAGAGAGGACTTGTATGGCGTGGGAGGCTCGATCCTTCTCCCTAAGCGCTCTGGCCCAGCTCAGAAAGGCTCCAGAGGGAGGAACCAGCAGAGCTGAGACCCCCGTGGAGCCAGAGGATTCCACGCTTCCTGCAGCTGCCAGGTGCTCTTGGCCAATGGTCATCCCACCCAGCCCTGCTCTCTGTACCCCACCCCCCAGACTCCCCTTACCCCGAACCTGGCCACTTCCTCCCCACTCCACCCGGCTCCTGCCCCTGCTACCTTTGGATCTTAGGAATTGAGGAGTGTCCCATCCTTGTACCTGAAAACTGAACTGTGTAGTATGGTTGGAAGGTGTGAGTGTGTGTGTGTCTGTGTGTGTGTGTGTGTGTGTGTGTGTGCGTGCGTGCAACAACCATGACCCAGGGTAAGAGTAAAAGCATGTTGCTGGGTGTAACCATGTTTCCTCTTAATAAAGTTGCCCTGTGAAACTCTGCCAGTCTTTTCCAGTTATTGCGGAGGGGCGGGACAGGGAGTGGTGTGTGAGTTACAGACCCTGATTGACCTGGGGCTGGCTCAGTGACTCGCAGGCAAGACTCTCAAGCAAGGAGAGAGACTGGATCTCCAGCTGTCTCCATCAGGGTCTAGTCTGGTATCCCCAAACTGGTCCGATCCCGGGAGAGTCAAAAGAGCGCAAAGGCGGCTTGGAGACTTCTCTGCCAGGAACGCGGGGCGGGGAGGCAGAAGCATTCGGGTCCAAGGGAACTGTCTCAGGTGTGAAGTCAGAGGATAGCGCCGAGGGGTAAGCTGCAGTGAGCGGCACTGAGCACCTCTGACCTGAAAGCGGGTAAGGCTCCCATCAGACCTTAGCGGAGGGGAGTACGACCAGGGTCCAGTATATGACGCCACCATTAAAACCCCGGTTTGGGCGGACCGCCTTCCAGAAGCGTTCGGAGACGGATACAAAATGAAACGGGCTATTAAAGAGGCACAAGTTGAGTGAGAAAGGCCGCCGGGAGTGGGTCCGGTCTTGATGGGCCAAACCCACCGCCTCCGCTCCTCCGCTCCAGGATCCCAGGAGCAACGCTCCCAGGCCAGGCCTGCGGCCGCCTAAGGCGGGCCCGAGGTGATGTCATCCAATCAGGGGAGGGAGCTGCTCAGGCTACCGCCCCCGGGACCCGGCTGACCAATACGAAAATGAGTGGCGGATCGCGTTCGTCTCGTCTTCCACTCCCCTACCCGACCCGGCGCCGCGCCCCGCTGCCCAACGGAGGGGCTTCCGCCACCTGCCGAGTGCCAGGAGCGGCGCTTTCCTGGTTTCACTCGGACGAGTTGCCACCCGCCCGACCCGAGAGCACGGCTGCTCACAGCGGCGGCTCGGGGCGGGGTCCTGCGGAATGAGCAGTCCCCGCCCTCTGAGTCAGTTGCTCTACCGGCCGTGCCTGGGCCTGGCCTGGTGGGAAAGGTGGGCTGGAAAAAGGCCACCAAGGTGTTCCCCATCACACTCGAGCCCAGGCAGCTCTGAACTGGTGGCCGCGAGGCTTGGAAATGAGTTTCATTGAATTTGCAACCTCGGAGAAGTCACTAAACCTCCCTTGACCTCAGTTTCCCCTTCTGTATCATAAAGGACAGAGTAATGGCTTTTTTTTTAATTATTAATTTTTTTAAAAAATGTTTTTACAGAATTTTGTTGTTCACAGACATGTATGTTCCCAGAACAGCCATATGCATATCCCTGGCACCCTCCCCTCAGACTGATAGCTTTTTAACGAAAAAAATGTGGAGTTAAACTTCCTGGATTTGACTCCAAGTGTGCCATGGCCAAGGCTCTTAACCATGCTTACCTGCTGTCCTCATTTGTGAAGTGGGGATTATAAAATAGTACCTTCCTCTTAAAAGTTGCTGTGAAGTTTGAGAAAAATAAATGCATGTAAAGTAGCCATGATATATATTTAATACATGTCATATACTATTACTTTTTCCAGCATCAAGAGTCTAGGATTTATCCAGCATTTCTGTGCCAAAAACAGTAAGGCCCAGTCCTGAGGAATAGCTTTACTGCCAAAGTTGACGTGCAAGATCACTAGATTACCTGAAAATACTGGCCTGGCTGCGAGCTCGCCATCCTTCACCTGATGACACTGGGGGAACTCAGTCCAGCTTCATCAGGTTCCCCAGAGTCCCAGTTTGGTTACACTCATGGGACTCAACAGCTCTTATCAGAGCTACTAATTCTTTAGGGGAAGCTGGCAGGACCACTCAGATGACTTCTGAGGCCCTTGTCTTCTCTCTTTTTAAAACAGTGCTGGGTTTCAAGGTTTCAAAACAGTCAGAGGCTCTAAGAGACGTCCCTTAGCTCTGGAAGTGACCTGGTTTCTCTTACTAGACTGGTCTGGTAACTTTCTCTTAATGGGGTAGGTCCTGGGAAAGCAAATTCTTCTCTCTCCACCTCTGACTTTTGCTGACTCCCTTTTCACTGCCCACGGTTGCCCTCTATGGGGCGACAAATGAGTTACTCTAAGGTAGCATGTTGGTGTTGACAGATTTTTAAAAGCAAATGGTATGGATTGGAATATTGGAATATTGCCAAATCAGACGGCTAGCTGTGAGCTGGCTTAGGCATCAGGTTCTGAACTGGGTCCCAGTCCTTTCTATCGAACGTTTTCTTAAGACATTTCTTTTCATCTTTTCCTGGCCTAAATCTGTCTTTTAAATGTTTTTAGGCCTTTTTTAAAAAAAAAAAAAATCCTATGTGACAGTGTATATCAACTGCACTTTAAGAAAATTAAATTTTTTTTGTTTGTTTTCAGTCCTGCTGCTTATGGGTATGGAATTTCTCTTAGGGTGATAAAATCTTCTTGAATTTAAATAGTGGTAATGGAGTAGGAAATGGCAACCCACTCCAGTATTCTTGCCTGGAAAATTTCATGGACAGAGGAGTCTAGTGGACTACAGTCCATAGGGTCACAAGGAGTCAGACAGGACTAAGCAGGCAACATGATGGTCACAGAACTTTGTGAATATATGAAAAACAAAAAACCCACTGAACTGTGAAATTTATAGTGAATTTTATCATCTGTGAATCATGCCTCAATTAAGAAAACAATCAGTCCCAGAGAGCAAATTCGATAAGAATGCAAAGCCCCACTGGAAATTTCATGATGGCCACCCTTCCTTCCCCATTGTCCTCTCCACTTGAGCACTTTCTTTTAAACTTTTCCAAATTTCAAAGCCATCTTCAGGTCAAAACATGACCAGCCACCATTCCTTTCCCTTTAACACATCCAGAGCTTTGGATATGCTACCTAGTGTGCCAATACCTTTCACTTCTTAGGTACATGTATTCAGCCATGGTTTCATATCTATTTGGGTCTACCTCTAGCTTTGCAGCTTTCTCCTGGGTTATTTTTAACTAATTTGGGTCTATTGTTCCTCCTTTCTTCCCACAGTGTCTCTAGCAAGGTTTCTCTTACTAGACTGGTCTGGTAACTTTCTCTTAATGGGGTAGGTCCTGGGAAAGCAAATTCTTCTCTCTCCACCTCTGACTTTTGCTGACTCCCTTTTCACTGCCCACGGTTGCCCTCTATGGGGCGACAAATGAGTTACTCTAAGGTAGCATGTTGGTGTTGACAGATTTTTAAAAGCAAATGGTATGGATTGGAATATTGGAATATTGCCAAATCAGACGGCTAGCTGTGAGCTGGCTTAGGCATCAGGTTCTGAACTGGGTCCCAGTCCTTTCTATCGAACGTTTTCTTAAGACATTTCTTTTCATCTTTTCCTGGCCTAAATCTGTCATTTAAATTTTTTCAGTCCTTATTTAAAAAAAAAAAAATCCTATGTGACAGTGTATATCAACTGCACTTTAAGAAAATTAAATTTTTTTTGTTTGTTTTCAGTCCTGCTGCTTATGGGTATGGAATTTCTCTTAGGGTGATAAAATCTTCTTGAATTTAAATAGTGGTAATGGAGTAGGAAATGGCAACCCACTCCAGTATTCTTGCCTGGAAAATTTCATGGACAGAGGAGTCTAGTGGACTACAGTCCATAGGGTCACAAGGAGTCAGACAGGACTAAGCAGGCAACATGATGGTCACAGAACTTTGTGAATATATGAAAAACAAAAAACCCACTGAACTGTGAAATTTATAGTGAATTTTATCATCTGTGAATCATGCCTCAATTAAGAAAACAATCAGTCCCAGAGAGCAAATTCGATAAGAATGCAAAGCCCCACTGGAAATTTCATGATGGCCACCCTTCCTTCCCCATTGTCCTCTCCACTTGAGCACTTTCTTTTAAACTTTTCCAAATTTCAAAGCCATCTTCAGGTCAAAACATGACCAGCCACCATTCCTTTCCCTTTAACACATCCAGAGCTTTGGATATGCTACCTAGTGTGCCAATACCTTTCACTTCTTAGGTACATGTATTCAGCCATGGTTTCATATCTATTTGGGTCTACCTCTAGCTTTGCAGCTTTCTCCTGGGTTTATTTTTTAACTCCCCAGAGAGCTCCCTAAAAATGGTATCCTTGTTCTAATCATTGTTCCTCCTTTCTTCCCACAGTGTCTCTAGCAAGGTTTTATGTACAGAAAGGAGCTCAAAACTTAGTTTTAAAACCATCTTTCCAAAGGCCTGGAAACCAGGTTAGCACCAGGTCATCTATGGTGGAAACAGAAATAAATACAGCTTGCTCTGGAATAAAGCAAGTCTGTCTAGACAGAGACTGGGCTCACCAAGAGTCAAGTAAGCACAGGGCTATCCTTTCCACACTGCCAGATTATCCCCCAGGAAGCACAGGCCCAGGGCTTACAAAGATCTTCCTCTCCCAGGAACTGAGTTGTATGGGGAAATTCTGCAACCTGAAAATTTTCTAGAGAAGGTATCTACTCTTCTCTCTTTCATATGTAGTTACTTCAGAGAGCAAAGTTCAAATTGGCTCTGTAGATTCACAGGAGTAGGTGATGGGAAGCAAGGGGTTGAGGCTTAGGTACTTTTTGGGGACTAAGTCGGCATCCTAGGAAGGCCAAGGCACTGGGTTCGGGCAGGCTACTGTGGCTTCTTCCAGAAAGGCAGAAAGGCAAGACACACGCACGCGCGCACACACACACACTCATACACACACAACCCAAGTGTCCAGTGCCTTTTTGAAAAAAACTAATTTCAGATGCATGCACCAAGATTGCCCTTCTGACCAATAACCCTATTTCTGCTTCTTCCTAGAGAACAGAATACAGTAATAAGAGCACAGAGCATGACTGCTTGTGCCAGGCAGTTTCATTCCTTAATCCTCAGCTATTACCGTCTTTGTTTTACTTATGAAGAGACTGAAGCTCAGAGCAGCTAAATAACCTAATAACCAAAGTTATACAATGACGTAGGTGCCCAGGGAGTGGAAAGGGTGGACTCCAAGGCTCATGACTTTTAAACTACAACACCTCTTGTCAAACTGTGTTCAGAGGGCTTCCCAGAAGCTGCCACAGGGCAGGGGCCCAGTGGTCAGGGCTTCCCCGGTTTCCCCACACCTTGGCTGAAATAGCCACACATAATCTTTTTTGTATATTGGGAGTTTCATGAGTTAAAAATAAATTTGAAAAGAAACATCTTATGCTATTCTATCCTGCTTCTATCTTGGACTTTCTAAGAATCAAGAGAAGCTTCTTACTCTACTTAATATAAAGCCAACCCAGGGGCCCATCAGAAAGTTGTTTTAAATGAGAAAAAAAAAAAAAGTGTAGTGGACCAGTTTCCTGGCTTGTTCATCAAGTTAAGGTTTCCTTAACCTGGTTACATCCTTTGTTTCTTTTCAATTCTTCAGCCTGTTCTTCGGGTCTAGGTACCCCTGCTGCTGTGTGTAGGAGGAAAGTGGTGAGGAAGGCAGGATTCTGCAGGAATAAGTCCTCCTCCTCTCACAACCCCCCCAGCCCCACCCACCCACTGAGTCAGGAGCCAAGAATGTCTGCGGGGGTTGGGGGGGGTGTGCAGCAGACAGGTACGTCGCCCTGGGGCTGTCAGAGGGCTGATTCATCTCTCATCTCCACCCAGTCTTCCCTTCCACTTGGGATTGAACCCAGGCCCCTCAACAGAGAAAGCTGAGTCCTAAACCCTGGACTGCTCAGGAATTCCCGAGACAGTTCTTTGTCTAGAGCTTATAAAAGAGGGAAATCAGACTCAAAACATGGAGTGTTCAATCTGTGGCTAGGTACAGAGTTTAATACATCAGATTGCGGTATTCAATAAATATCTGTAAAAAGAGAAGGCAAGAGGAAGACACCTTTGCCCTCTTTCTTCCTCCAGACTAAAGTTAACCTGAAATTTCTTTGTGTGACTGTAGAGGGGACTAGATTTTAGCTCAGAATCGAGGATGTGACCAACTAATGCGACTTATGGATTACCCCAGTACCCCTCTTTTGCTGTTTCTGTGACTCTACAAAGCACTGTGGAGGGTCCAGGATTAATGTACAGGAGAAGGTGACAATCTAGAGTGAAGGATGCACCAGGGAACATCTCTTGAAGCTGTACTTGCACAGAGAACACTGCTTTAGATTTGCTTATTTGAGATAATTTTGAAGGGGCCTCTCATCTCCCTCCTCCATAACTGTTCTAGGGTTTGGGATGGGGAGAAAAAAATTTAACTTATCCACATATTCTAGTCCAGAGCATTTTGGTGGTAGTGGTTTAGTCGCTTAGTCATGTGACTCTTTGTGACCCCATGGACTGTAGCCCATCGGGCTCCTCTGTCCATGGGATTCTCCAGGCAAGAATACTGGAGTGAGCTGCCATTTCCTTCTCCAGGGGATCTTCCCGACCCAGGGATGCAATTGAGGTCCGTGCAATCTGGGACTCAAAGCAGATAGGAAGAAGAGGTGAGCAGCCTGGCAGAGTAAAGGTTCAACAATCAGGGGCAAGAGAAGACAAAGGGAGAGAAGGGGAGCTACTCAGCCTGATAGGGAAGTCTCCAGGATTCTGAGGTGCGTGGGCCTCCTGGCTTCTTTCACAAACAAGGTGGGCCTTCGTAGTGCTGGGAACTCACTCCCCTGTCTCTGTCAGATGCCTTGAGAAAGGATGGAGAATCCCACAGACCCTAACGGGGGTTCAGGCTTTTTTTCAGCCAACTAGGGGTGAGTGTTGCTGCTTCAGAAACAGCAGAGGGCAGACTGGCTGTGCCTCAGCCCTGTGGGCTTTAGGGTGTCCCCTTCTCTCCAAGGCCTTTTTGTCTGGGCTTGAAGCCTTTCCAGGGAGCTGTGGTCGCTGATAGATTCCAAATGCTGTCTTAGAGGTTCCCTATTCAGAGCCAGGAAATGCACGTATAGACCAGGGTCAGTCGTTAGCAGAGAGGACCAGGAAGGTCCCTAGGAAGGCACCCAGGGATGGTTTCCTCCCTTCAGAAGTCATTCACGATAGCCAGGTGAGGTCGGGGTGAGAAGAGCACTTTCAGAAAGGGTCTGTGAGGTGGAAGGTGGCACTTTCCCGGGAAGCATTTTGGGAATATGAATCCGGGACTTAGAAAATGGCTATTTCCTTTTTTTAATTCCTCTTTTGTTTTTGGCTATTTTACTTAGGTATCATAAGTGAAAAGTCAGAGACTCGGAAAAAGATGTTAATCACATGATTTACAATAGCGAAAAACTGGTAACAACGGGAAAGTTAACCATGGACATACAGATGGCCCCAAAACACATGAAATGATGCTCAACCTCGCTTATAATTAGAGAAATGCAAATCAAAACTACAATGAGGGGCTTCCCTTGTGGCTCAGTGGATAAGAACCTGTCTGCCAATGCAGGAGACACAGGTTCGATCCCTGAACCAAATCGGGCTCCTCTGTCCATGGGATTCTCCAGGCAAGAATACTGGAGTGAGCTGCCATTTCCTTCTCCAGGGGATCTTCCCGACCCAGGGATGCAATTGAGGTCCGTGCAATCTGGGACTCAAAGCAGATAGGAAGAAGAGGTGAGCAGCCTGGCAGAGTAAAGGTTCAACAATCAGGGGCAAGAGAAGACAAAGGGAGAGAAGGGGAGCTACTCAGCCTGATAGGGAAGTCTCCAGGATTCTGAGGTGCGTGGGCCTCCTGGCTTCTTTCACAAACAAGGTGGGCCTTCGTAGTGCTGGGAACTCACTCCCCTGTCTCTGTCAGATGCCTTGAGAAAGGATGGAGAATCCCACAGACCCTAACGGGGTTCAGGCTTTTTCAGCCAACTAGGGGTGAGTGTTGCTGCTTCAGAAACAGCAGAGGGCAGACTGGCTGTGCCTCAGCCCTGTGGGCTTTAGGGTGTCCCTTCTCCCCAAAGGGCCCTTTTTTGTCTGGGCTTGAAGCCTTTCCAGGGAGCTGTGGTCGCTGATAGATTCCAAATGCTGTCTTAGAGGTTCCCTATTCAGAGCCAGGAAATGCACGTATAGACCAGGGTCAGTCGTTAGCAGAGAGGACCAGGAAGGTCCCTAGGAAGGCACCCAGGGATGGTTTCCTCCCTTCAGAAGTCATTCACGATAGCCAGGTGAGGTCGGGGTGAGAAGAGCACTTTCAGAAAGGGTCTGTGAGGTGGAAGGTGGCACTTTCCCGGGAAGCATTTTGGGAATATGAATCCGGGACTTAGAAAATGGCTATTTCCTTTTTTTAATTCCTCTTTTGTTTTTGGCTATTTTACTTAGGTATCATAAGTGAAAAGTCAGAGACTCGGAAAAAGATGTTAATCACATGATTTACAATAGCGAAAAACTGGTAACAACGGGAAAGTTAACCATGGACATACAGATGGCCCCAAAACACATGAAATGATGCTCAACCTCGCTTATAATTAGAGAAATGCAAATCAAAACTACAATGAGGGGCTTCCCTTGTGGCTCAGTGGATAAGAACCTGTCTGCCAATGCAGGAGACACAGGTTCGATCCCTGAACCAGGAAGATCCCATATACCGCAGAGCAGCTAAACCCACACATCAACAAAGACCCAGCACAGCCAAAAATAAATAAATAAAAGTTAAAAAAAAAAAAAAACTACAATGAGGTATTATCTCATACTCGTCAGAATGGCCATCATCCACAAATCAACAGACAATCAATGCTGGAGAGGGTGAGGAGAAAAGGGAACACTCTTGCATTGCTAGTGGGAATGTAAATTGATACAGCCTCTATGGAAGACAGTATGGAGATTTCTTAAAAAACTAAAAATAGAAGCACCATACAACCCAGCAATCCCACTCTTAGGCTTATACCCTGATGGAATTAAATCTGAAAGAAGCACCTGTACCCCAATGTTCATTGCAGCTCTCTATACAATAGCTAGAACATGGAAGCAACCTAGATGCCCATCGACGAACGAATGGATACAAAAGCTCTGGGACATATATACAATGGAATATTGCACAGCTGTAAAAGGAAATGCAGAAGAATCAGCCCTAATGAGGTGGCTGGATCTAGAATGTATCATAAAAAGTGAAGTCAGTCAAAAAGAGAAGGACAAGTACAATATACTAACACATATATATGGAATCTAGTAGGATGGTGATTATGGCACATGCAGTGAAGTGACGGAAAGACAGACATGGACAGTGGACATATGGACATTGTGGGGAAGGAACAGTGGGTGGGAGGCATAAAGGAAGTAGCATGAAGGCCTGTACTATCATATGTGAAGAAAAAAGCTATCGTCATTGCTGTGAGAAAAGGAGATCCTTCAGGGGTGCTGTATGATGGTCTGGAGGGGTGGGATGGGGGGGTATACATATGACTAATCTGGGAACATACATATTTGTAAACAACAAAACTCTGTAAAAGTTAAAAACAAAATAAAAATTAAAAAAAAAAGTTAACCATGGGAGTCTGGATAAACAATTTTTTAAAAAAGTAATTCTTTTATATACACAGAAATGCTAATAACCATATCAGGTTTAGTTTTTGTTTTTTTATTTATTCATTTTCATCCATCTTTACTCTTTGGCCTATGTGAGCCTCCCACTGCAGTGGCCTTTCTCCCTTGCAGAGCACTAGTTCTGGGTGCATGCGCTCAGAGCACCGGCTCGCAACTGGACACACCGGTCCACTGGCTCCGTGGCATGCGGGATCCTCCTGGGCCAGGGATTGAACTGGCGCCCCTTGCACTGCAAGGCGGACTCTCTACCCACCAGGAAAGCCCGATCAACAATGCTTTAACCCAACTATAGAGTACTATCATGCAGACATTAAAAAGGTTTTTCTAGTTTCCAACCAGGACCTTCTGTACAGCACCAGGAGCTCTGGTCAATATAATGTGGCAGGCATGGATGGGAGGGGAGTTTGGGGGAGAATGGATACATGTATATGCACGGCTGAGTCCCTCTGCTGTCCCCCTGAAACTACATTATTAATCAGCTGTATTCTAATATAAAAGTTAAAGTTACAAAGCAATAACACTATATCTCACATATACAAATGATATAGCTATCCCTCTGAACGTGCAGAAAAATAAGAAAAAACACAAAATAAATTTATAATTTGAATAGCAAATTTATTATAAATATGTAAAATTATTTCTGTGATAGGATTACTGGTGACTTATTTTCATGTCTCAAGTGTTTTCTTTTCTATTTTCATCAGGAAAAAATCTTAGGGACAGTTGTCACTTATGGTCAAACTGAGGATAGTCTTTCTCTGACCCTACACATTTCAACCTCAGCAGTGGACATTGGACATTGTGGGGAAGGAACAGTGGGTGGGAGGCATAAAGGAAGTAGCATGAAGGCCTGTACTATCATATGTGAAGAAAAAAGCTATCGTCATTGCTGTGAGAAAAGGAGATCCTTCAGGGGTGCTGTATGATGGTCTGGAGGGGTGGGATGGGGGGGTATACATATGACTAATCTGGGAACATACATATTTGTAAACAACAAAACTCTGTAAAAGTTAAAAACAAAATAAAAATTAAAAAAAAAAGTTAACCATGGGAGTCTGGATAAACAATTTTTTAAAAAAGTAATTCTTTTATATACACAGAAATGCTAATAACCATATCAGGTTTAGTTTTTGTTTTTTTATTTATTCATTTTCATCCATCTTTACTCTTTGGCCTATGTGAGCCTCCCACTGCAGTGGCCTTTCTCCCTTGCAGAGCACTAGTTCTGGGTGCATGCGCTTCAGAGCACCGGCTCGCAACTGGACACACCGGTCCACTGGCTCCGTGGCATGCGGGATCCTCCTGGGCCAGGGATTGAACTGGCGCCCCTTGCACTGCAAGGCGGACTCTCTACCCACCAGGAAAGCCCGATCAACAATGCTTTAACCCAACTATAGAGTACTATCATGCAGACATTAAAAAGGTTTTTCTAGTTTCCAACCAGGACCTTCTGTACAGCACCAGGAGCTCTGGTCAATATAATGTGGCAGGCATGGATGGGAGGGGAGTTTGGGGGAGAATGGATACATGTATATGCACGGCTGAGTCCCTCTGCTGTCCCCCTGAAACTACATTATTAATCAGCTGTATTCTAATATAAAAGTTAAAGTTACAAAGCAATAACACTATATCTCACATATACAAATGATATAGCTATCCCTCTGAACGTGCAGAAAAATAAGAAAAAACACAAAATAAATTTATAATTTGAATAGCAAATTTATTATAAATATGTAAAATTATTTCTGTGATAGGATTACTGGTGACTTATTTTCATGTCTCAAGTGTTTTCTTTTTCTATTTTTCATCAGGAAAAAAAATCTTAGGGACAGTTGTCACTTATGGTCAAACTGAGGATAGTCTTTCTCTGACCCTACACATTTCAACCTCAGCAAACCTCACCTGGAACCCAGAGGCCTCTGCTTTTCCGCCCTGTACTATCCCTGTGCCCTGGCAATCATGACAGGAAGAGAAAACCATGCTGCCATCAGTGGGAAGTGGTCAGAGCTCCATTTACCAGAGGAAAACCCTTGCTGTCACACCAAGGCCTGAAAATAAAGTCTGGAATATGTCCATCCTTCCTCACTCAGTGATGCTGAGGGTGCTTACACATGAGGCCATAAAGTTCTACCTGACGCCTTCCTTCCCGCCGGTGTGCTTTGGTGACGGCTGGGGCCTCCAGGACGGGGTCAGCATCAAGATTCCTGACCACAGCCGCGGGTACAAAAGCACAGCATCCACCCTCACGCCCTGAGGAGGGATTTGTCCCCAGCCTGGGCGTCATGATTCCTGGGCTCCAGGCCCCACAGTGACTCACAGCCAGCCCGGGGCGGTGTCTGCGGGCCTCAGTTTCCCTGGCTTGCCCTGCTGATACTCCCCACCTGCTGTGTTCGGTGTTAATAGGGCTGAGGCTCCTATTAGGGCTTTGAGCTCCTCAGATCAAAGAGGCGGGGGAGTGGCGCCTAGTTATTATCCCGAATCCCGCTGGGCGTGGGAATGCAGCTCTGCTGCTCTTACAGTGCTCCAGACTGAAGCGCCTCCTCATGGCCCCCTCCTCTCTGAGGCCTTCTGCTGGGGGTCCAAAACCGAGAAGCACAGCTCAGTCACCCCCATCTCCTGCCACTTCACAGCAGTTTTCCTAAGCTGAACTCTCCAACTGTCCAAACCACCAGTCACCGGCCTTCCCTCTGACTTATGTCTCAGAAATACTCTACAGGTGTCTAAATTCTTTCTCCTGACTGGCTACAAATTCTGCCAGAGAAGGGCCATGACTTTTCACCATAAAGTATTCACCAGTTAAGAAGTTAGTAGAGGGCTTCCCTGGTGGCCCAGTGGGTAAGGACACCTGCAGTGCAAGGGGCGCTGGTTCGATCCCTGGCCTGGGAAGATCCCACGTGCCGTGGAGTGGCTGGACTGTGTGTTCAATTACCGAGCCGGAGCTCTGGGGTGCATGTGCCCAGAGCCAGCGCTCTGCGATGACAGAGGCCACCGCGATGGGAGGCCTACACAGGCCAAAGAACAAAGATGGATGAAAATAGAGAAATGAAAGACCAATAGAAGTGCCCCGCCCATCCTCTCCCTCCCCACCCCACAAGATAAATAAATAAATAAATAAATGTAAAAAAAAAAAAAAAAGAAGTTAGTAGAGTGAGCTGCGAGAGAGCCAGGCTGACCGAAGTTCAAATCCCTCCGCTTTCTGTTTCTTCACAGGAAAGTGGGACCCAGCACTATTCCCATCTCGTTGGTATTTCTGGGAATTGCTGTGAGAGCCACAGGAGGACTGTGTGCGAAGCTCTTTGTCAAACGCTGAGCCCGTCCTACGTGTTAACAGGAGTGAGTGTCTGCAAGTACGACTGGCATAACCGCCATCTGTGCCCCTCTGCTTCCAAACAACAGGAAGGAAATGAAACTTAAAAAGTAAGCCCGGAATGCCACCTACTGGTTGAAAATAGGAATTGCATCCAACCAGCTGCAAGAGCAGCGAGGCCAGCTCCAGTATTTCCAACTGTGAACATCTTCATTTTCGTCACAGCCCTCAGGATACCGTATTATGTACCCGAATTTTTCTTTCAACAACTCACTTTGTGTAAGTCATTTCACTTTAAAATCAACTTTAATCACGATATAAATGGAAAACACTTGCCCCTCAAAAGAATAAAACCATGAAATAAATACGATGAAAATAAAACACTGGAAGATCTGCCAGGAAGTCGTGCCTGTGAGCGCTCAAGCCTGAGTTCATTTTCAGCACTGGAGAGGATCCTAGGAGCATAAACGGAGACGGAGCCCCTCCTCCAGGAGATCCTGGGCCTGGGGGAAAGACTGCCCCAGAGTACAAAGAACAGGACTCCTCTGAGGAAAGGCGACCTTCCCACGTTTCCACTTCCCTCGGCCTGGGAGGCAGAATGTTTGGAAGCCACAAAAAGTCAAAAATAAGCTCTTGTATCGTAGCACACTCCATCACAGCCCGAGCAGGTCAGTGCTGAACCCTGGGTGGCAGTGCCCAAAGCTCACGAGGGTGACTGGTGTTCGGCTTGATGGCACACGCAGACGTCCTCCGCAAGGCTGAGCAGCCCCCGCCAGCCCCCAGCTCTGGCCTGGAGGGCTGCTCTTGGATCTGCAGCCGTGGAGCTGCTTGCTGGCACCGCCCGCTCCCCAGGGCTGGGTGCTGTCGTGTCCTCTGGAGCCCAGCTGGCGGCTACAGCTGCATGGCCTCCTGCTCCACGGACTGCTCTGGGGGCGCCAGGTACTTCTCCTGGAGGCCCAGGGTGCTGATGGGGGCTGGTCAAGGCTGACAGCACAGGCAAGGGGGAGGCATGGGTCTGGGCAGGATCTGACCTCTGTGATGCATGCCTTCCAACTACGTCTCGTAGGTTCCTCCCATCCCGTTCCCTTTCTCGTAACCGCAGCTTCAGACAACAGGGACCAACTGGGTCTGAGAAGCCCCTCAAAGCATCCAGACCCAAATGCTCCTCTGTGTGCTGCTTCCCTACCCTGCTGAGCAGCAGAGAACCAGAGGACGCTAATCATCTGGCTCTGTTTTGGCACATGCTCTGGAGCCAGGCCCCTTGAACGTGGCACAGTGCCCAGCTCCCATCCCTGCCACCCACCTGACAAACCTGCCCCCCCCCCCATCCCAGGATACCGTATTATGTACCCGAATTTTTCTTTCAACAACTCACTTTGTGTAAGTCATTTCACTTTAAAATCAACTTTAATCACGATATAAATGGAAAACACTTGCCCCTCAAAAGAATAAAACCATGAAATAAATACGATGAAAATAAAACACTGGAAGATCTGCCAGGAAGTCGTGCCTGTGAGCGCTCAAGCCTGAGTTCATTTTCAGCACTGGAGAGGATCCTAGGAGCATAAACGGAGACGGAGCCCCTCCTCCAGGAGATCCTGGGCCTGGGGGAAAGACTGCCCCAGAGTACAAAGAACAGGACTCCTCTGAGGAAAGGCGACCTTCCCACGTTTCCACTTCCCTCGGCCTGGGAGGCAGAATGTTTGGAAGCCACAAAAAGTCAAAAATAAGCTCTTGTATCGTAGCACACTCCATCACAGCCCGAGCAGGTCAGTGCTGAACCCTGGGTGGCAGTGCCCAAAGCTCACGAGGGTGACTGGTGTTCGGCTTGATGGCACACGCAGACGTCCTCCGCAAGGCTGAGCAGCCCCGCCAGCCCCCAGCTCTGGCCTGGAGGGCTGCTCTTGGATCTGCAGCCGTGGAGCTGCTTGCTGGCACCGCCCGCTCCCCAGGGCTGGGTGCTGTCGTGTCCTCTGGAGCCCAGCTGGCGGCTACAGCTGCATGGCCTCCTGCTCCACGGACTGCTCTGGGGGCGCCAGGTACTTCTCCTGGAGGCCCAGGGTGCTGATGGGGGCTGGTCAAGGCTGACAGCACAGGCAAGGGGGAGGCATGGGTCTGGGCAGGATCTGACCTCTGTGATGCATGCCTTCCAACTACGTCTCGTAGGTTCCTCCCATCCCGTTCCCTTTCTCGTAACCGCAGCTTCAGACAACAGGGACCAACTGGGTCTGAGAAGCCCCTCAAAGCATCCAGACCCAAATGCTCCTCTGTGTGCTGCTTCCCTACCCTGCTGAGCAGCAGAGAACCAGAGGACGCTAATCATCTGGCTCTGTTTTGGCACATGCTCTGGAGCCAGGCCCCTTGAACGTGGCACAGTGCCCAGCTCCCATCCCTGCCACCCACCTGACAAACCTGCCCTCTCCTCTTCCTTTTCTTCCCTCAGTGAGCACACCCACCCCTGAAAAGTGAAAGTGTTAGCTGCTTAGTCGTGTCTGGCTCTTTGTGACCCCACAGACTAGAGCCCATCAGGCCTTTCCAAGGAGTTCTCCAGGCAAGAATACTGGAGCAGGTAGCTTTTCTCCAGGGCATTTCCCGATCCAGGGATTGAATCCATGTCTCCTGCACTGCAGGCAGGTTCTTTAGTATCCAAGACACCAGGGAAGCCCTACAACCACCCCTATCACTGCCTAAACCAGAAACATGGGCGTCTAATTTCTGCTCCACCTCCTATCCCATAATCACTGGTTTACTAGCTCTGGCTGCCTATCTCCTTAATGTTTTCCCAGTCCACATCCTTTTTTCCATTCTTACTACTAACATTTCATCTGTTCTCACCTGGAGATTAAAAACTCTCCCGCTCCCAATCGCATCCCTTAAATCATCTTCCACACTTAGAGATGCTTTCAAACATGTCCATCTGATCATGTCATGCGCAGCTCACTGGCAGTACGCTGGTTGGCAGTGGCCACCAGCTGGAAGTCCACGTTCCTCCACTGCCTACCTCTCCTTACCACTGCCTTTACCCTCCACTCAAGATACCAGCAAACCAAAGCTCTTGCATCTCTCCCAAATGACCAGTGCCCTTTCACGGTTTTGGGTCACTGTATTGGTTGCTCCTTCTGATCAATATCCTCCCTTATCCTCAGGTATGATCAACCCTGAAGACTTCCAAGAGACCAGCCACAAGGGAGTCCACTGGTCAACAGGAAACCCGTCACTGCAAGGGGAGACATGGCCATTTCTCAGCCCCTCCCTCCCGCTCATGGCCGTGGTGGAGGCTACCGAGTAAGGATACGAGGAGAAGTGGAAGTCGGCTCCCATGGCAGCAGACATCATGGCTTCCAGGCTCCGCTGCTCCTGGACCCCAAAACAGTAGCCATTGGCTTTATCCACAGCCTGCAGGACCCGCTGGATACTCTCCTTGTCCTGAGCAGGGAGAGGAACAGGTATGTGGAACTGAGGTCGTACCAAACCAACTACAGTCTACAACACCCACCTCGATCTTGCCTCGTGAAACCTCTCGTTCATGCAGTTTCCTTAGCCTGGAGTACTCGCCCCAGAGGCCTGGCTACACCCCATCTTTCCTGACTACCAACACACCCAAAACAGAACAGATAAGCTCCTCCCTGCACACTCACAGTCCCCTGGATTTATCCCCATGGTAGCCATGATCCTACCATCCTACAATTAACAAGCTGTTAACTGCCCCACTGGACTGTGCACCCCTTAAGGTCAGGAGTTTGCTTGCCCATGCATCCCCATGCCTGACACAGCACTTAGCTAACAGCAGGCACCCAATAAATATGCATGTAATTTGTTCCTCTACATAAGAGTGCTGAGAATGGGTCAGGGAAGAGGGGGGGGAAGTGCTAAGAATGGTCCCTATATCACATGATGGGAAACAGATCCAAACAGTGTGTGTAACAGTCCTCAGCACACGCACACACACATGCACACCCAAAGTCCTCACCACAATGTCTAGCACAGAAGTGGTAATTGTACGATTAATGGTAAAGAATTTGACTGCCAAGGCAGGAGACTTAAGAGATGTAGGTTCAGTCTGTGAGTTGGGAAGATCCTCTGGAGTCGGGAATGGCAACCCACTCCAGAATTCTTGCCTGGACAATTCCATGAACAGAGAAGCCTGGCGGGCTACGGTCCATGGAGCTACAGAGTTGGACACAACTGAAGTGACTTAGCATGAAGGTACAATTAATATTACAGGATTCACCTCCTCATTTTAGAGGAGAAAAGAGTGACATTAACAGAGAAGAGACAAGTTCTTTCAAGTACACCCACGGCAGAGAGGAATCTAATATGCACCAGGTTCCCTTTGCAGTGTGCAAGGTGAGAGGCACAAAGTCTGGGTACTTTGCAAAGTCAACAGGCAGTTGCCCAGATGGAAAGAGCCTGAAAGACTTGTTCAGTTCCTTGCTGGGGACTTCTGAATTCATCCATTTTCACACAGAGGAGGTAACGTATGTAGAGAGAAGCCAGCAAAATAGAACAGATAGTGCCAAAGTTTGCTCTGCCCTCTTTACTGACAACTCTTCATCCATTCAAGTTTTTTCAGGAGATTGCAGCAATTCAGTCATGTCTTCAGGCTCTTCTAATTCTAGTTCTCTTACCATTTCTACCACATCTGCAATCACATCCTCTACGGAAGCTCTGAACCCCTCAAAGTCATCCACAAGGGCTGGAATCAATTTCTTCCAAACTCCTGTTAATGTTGATATTTTGACCCGTTCCCATGAATCACGGATGTTTTAATGGCATCTAGAATGGTGAACCCTTTCCAGAAGATTTTCAATTTACTTTGCCCAGAACCATGCGAGGAACTACCATTTATGGCAGCTATGCTCTTAAGAAATGTATTTCTTAAGTACTAAGACTTGAAAGTCAAAATGACTCCTTGATCCATGGGCTGCAGAATGGATGTTGTTAACAGGTATGAAAACGCCTCCATGACAGACAGTCCAGCTGTTAGCAGTCTACGCTTTCACTGTGAAGGGCCAGGGTTTAGTCCCTGACTGGGGAATCCTACAAGCTGCACAACAGGTCCAAAAAAGAAAAAAAAATCCTCACCACAATGTCTAGCACAGAAGTGGTAATTGTACGATTAATGGTAAGAATTTGACTGCCAAGGCAGGAGACTTAAGAGATGTAGGTTCAGTCTGTGAGTTGGGAAGATCCTCTGAGTCGGGAATGGCAACCCACTCCAGAATTCTTGCCTGGACAATTCCATGAACAGAGAAGCCTGGCGGGCTACGGTCCATGGAGCTACAGAGTTGGACACAACTGAAGTGACTTAGCATGAAGGTACAATTAATATTACAGGATTCACCTCCTCATTTTAGAGGAGAAAAGAGTGACATTAACAGAGAAGAGACAAGTTCTTTCAAGTACACCCACGGCAGAGAGGAATCTAATATGCACCAGGTTCCCTTTGCAGTGTGCAAGGTGAGAGGCACAAAGTCTGGGTACTTTGCAAAGTCAACAGGCAGTTGCCCAGATGGAAAGAGCCTGAAAGACTTGTTCAGTTCCTTGCTGGGGACTTCTGAATTCATCCATTTTCACACAGAGGAGGTAACGTATGTAGAGAGAAGCCAGCAAAATAGAACAGATAGTGCCAAAGTTTGCTCTGCCCTCTTTACTGACAACTCTTCATCCATTCAAGTTTTTTCAGGAGATTGCAGCAATTCAGTCATGTCTTCAGGCTCTTCTAATTCTAGTTCTCTTACCATTTCTACCACATCTGCAATCACATCCTCTACGGAAGCTCTGAACCCCTCAAAGTCATCCACAAGGGCTGGAATCAATTTCTTCCAAACTCCTGTTAATGTTGATATTTTGACCCGTTCCCATGAATCACGGATGTTTTTAATGGCATCTAGAATGGTGAACCCTTTCCAGAAGATTTTCAATTTACTTTGCCCAGAACCATGCGAGGAACTACCATTTATGGCAGCTATGCTCTTAAGAAATGTATTTCTTAAGTACTAAGACTTGAAAGTCAAAATGACTCCTTGATCCATGGGCTGCAGAATGGATGTTGTTAACAGGTATGAAAACGCCTCCATGACAGACAGTCCAGCTGTTAGCAGTCTACGCTTTCACTGTGAAGGGCCAGGGTTTAGTCCCTGACTGGGGAATCCTACAAGCTGCACAACAGGTCCAAAAAAGAAAAAAAAAATAGAGAGAGAAAGAGAGAGTGACAAAGGAAAAAAAAAAAGTGTGTGTACCTGGATATTAAGAGGGATGAAGGAGACCAGGCTGTAGTCTTCGATGAGCTGCACCAGCTTCTCGTTGAGCTGCCGGTAGCGGCGGAAGAAAGGGTCGGAAGCCAGGTGGCTCAGCAGGTAGGAGAGGTCCAGGACCTCTGTGTAGTAGTCCAGGTTGAAGGCTAAGAAGAGAACCTGGTTAGCACAGGGAACTCTATTCAATATCCTGGGATATGCCATAATGGAAAAAAGTACAGAACATATACATAAGTATAACTGAATCACTTTGTTAACAAAATACTGTAAATCAACTATATTTCTGGCATCAGGTGAAAGACCTGAGAACAGGGAACATTTCTTTCTTTCTTCCTTTACCTTCATTTACTCACTCACTCACTTACTCATTCATTCATTCAACAAATATTTGTTGAGGCAGTGAAATGAACTTACTAAGAAAATAACTGATTTCCCCTGTTGGCTCTGCCATTTACTAGCTCTATGGACAGTTATCCACCTCATGGGGCTACCATGAGGATTAAATGCTATAAACCGGGCTTCCCTGGTGGTCCAGTAGGTAAGGACATCGCCTTGCAGTGCAAGGGGTGCTGGTCCGACCCCTGGCCTGGGAAGATCCCACGTGCCGCGGAGAGGCTGGACCGATGTGTCCAACTACCGAGCCGGAGCTCTGGAGCGCATGCGCCCAGAGCCGGTGCTCTGCTGACGGAGGCCACCATGATGGGAGGCCCACATGGGCCAAAGAACAAAGATGGATGAAAATAGATAAATGAAAGGCCAATAGAAGTGGCAAAAAAAAAAAAAAAGACTGAACGTGTACCAGTAACGCTGCCTGGCCCCTGCCTCACAAAGCTCAGAGTCAGGGAGTGGCCCCATGATCCAGCATACACTCGTAAGTCACCTATCTAGCAGGGTGGCCTCTTGAGAAAATCACTTTCCCTTTCTACGCCAGTTCCTTCTTAGTTCAAAATGAGAGGATCAGACTGATGACTCAGAGGTCCCTGAACTCAGATCTAGGAACACAAACTTCCTCCTCAGAGAAGGAAAGTGGGTTTCCCCGAACTGTCCATGTCTGCCTGGAAGACTCAGGCAGCTGGGAACTCAGCAGGTCTGTCCCAACGTCAGTGGAGGAAATCAGGCTGTCGGGACCAACTGACTCACTCCCTGAGCTCTGCTTCCTGCATTCTTACCAGCTCTGATTAGAAACTGACACCCTTGTGCCTGCAAGGAGGAAGAGGCTGGGCATTCCAACAAACTTCTTGGATTACCTGACAGGTATGCTTCTAACTGAGAATAAGAAAACTGCAGCCAGCTACCCTGGGACTTAAGACTTCCTCTCAGCTAACATGCTAGCTGAGTGACTCACCCTGGGCTCTTCACGTAATGTCTCTGGGTCTCAACTACCTGATCTGCTTGGTACCTCAGTCTCTCGTGAGGATGACTGGCAAGAGTCAGAACTAGAAATGCAGAGGTCAGCATGTAGCCATCTGGGCTGGAGGTTCTAGTGGGGGAGGTGGGTACGGGCTTGGGAAGACACAAATCTGGACACAGACAAAAATGGGGCTTCTGGGCTTATCCAGAAATGGCCCAGGGGCTTCCCTCATGGTCCAACGGCTAAGACTCTGCGCTCCCAGTGCAGAGGGCCTGGGTTCGATCCCTGGTCAGGGAACTAGATCTCACATGCTGCAACTAAAATATTCCTCACACTGCAACTAAGACCCTGCACAGCCAAATAAACATATCTAAAAAAAAAAAACAAAGAAATGGCCCAGGACTCTGGGCTGAGGAGGCCCCTCCATGGTGCTGACATCCTTCCACGTCCCGACTGACAGCCAGTTACCCTCCCTGGACAAGACCCCGACACCTCACTCTCCCCACAGCCTCCCTTCCTGCTCACTGCTGGTCCTTTCCGGTGTTCTTCCCTAGCTTCCTTTGTTGCTGAAGACGCTATTTAGGGAACTGATGCTCTGGTCAGCAGAGCACTGATCTTGCAGGAGATAAATGCTGGCTGTCAGAGCCCTGGGCAACATCCCTGCATTGTGCCAGCCTGCCTCTCCCTCAGCTGTTCCCACCTTTATCCAAATCCACTGGTTCAGTCAGAAACATGCCAGGTAATCTTAATTCCTCTGTCCATGTCCAATCTACCAGCAAATCCTATGTCTCAAGTAAGTTTTGTATTTATCTCCTTCTCTTCATTTCCACTAACCACTGCCTGAGATGCTGGAAAATCTTCCTATAGGATCTGTTTTCAGTCTTTTTTTTTTTTTTTTAATTTTATTTATTTATCTTTTGGGGGTGGGATGGGCAGGCCACTTCTATTGGTCTTTCATTTCTCTATTTTCATCCGTCTTTGTTCTTTGGCTCCTGTGGGCCTCCCATCGCGGTGGCCTCTGTTGTCGCAGAGCACCGGCTCTGGGTGCATGCGCCCCAGAGCTCCGGCTCGGTAATTGGACACATCGGTCCAGCCACTCCGCGGCACATGGGATCTTCCCAGGCCAGGGCTCGAACCGGTGCCCCTTGCACTGCAAGGCGGTGTCCTTACCCACTGGACCACCAGGGAGGCCCTGTTTTCATTCTTGACTCTTTTAATTCACAAAGCAGCCAGAAGGGCCTTTTCAGTTCATGGCGTTCCCTTGCTTCCTATTCATCAGTGGCTTTCCTCTAAAGTAACATGTTTTAGCCCTTGCCCACCTTTCTGACCTCGTTTTCTACCACCCTCCAGCCACTGTCTCAGCTACCCTAGGCTTCCTCACTCCCCATCCCCATTCCTTTGAATATAAAAAGCTCTTCTGGGACTTCCCTGGTGGTCCAGTAGGTAAGATGGAGAACTCCCAATGCGGGGACCTGGGTTTGATCCCTGATCAGGAACTAGATCCCACATGTCAAAAGAAGATCCGTTGCAGCCAAATAAATAAAAATGAATAATTTTTTTTTTTTTTAAAAGCTTTTTCCCTCAGGGCCTTCACCCTTACTGGTCCTCCCTGTCCAAAACACTTCTGACTTGGCTGGCTCTTCTCACTATTCTGTTCTTAGCTCCCCACCACTCACTATCCCACCCATTTTTTCTAATTCCTTCGTAATAAACATCACCATCGTGGCTCTCTTGTCCCCCAAACCCAGAACAGGATCTGGCACAGGATGGCACAAAATAAATGGGCGGGGCTCAGCTCTGCCTGTGGCTACTACCACCAGGCCATGCACGGTCCCTGGAAGCAGCTCCCTTCAGCTGAGATCTCGGCATCACTCCAGCCCAGCTGCTGCCCAGGGCTGCCCGAGCGGGATCCCTTACCCAGCTTCCCATAGTGTTCAATGAGGTCCATCTTGGAGAGGAGGTTGACGTGGGGCAGCTCCACGTGCAGCATAGTGGCCAGGGAGGTGCACAGCACGGAGATGAACTTGGCGGGGTCTGTGCAATAGTGAGAATCCACCAGGTGAACAGCGGTCAGCTGGGAAGGGAAGAAGAGAAAGGGATGAGAGTGGCCTCAGAAGGCAGGGAACATTAGGGTCTATGTCCCTCCCATCAGATTGGGGCAAAGGGCAAGTCTCCCCATTAGTCTCCTCCTGTTTCTATTTTATTCTAATAGCTGCAGTTATCTCCTTAGCCCAGGAGAGGTGAGGCGCTTTTCCCTACACGATGCTTTGCACTGAGCCTCCCAGTGGGCATTGCAACTGATTCTACGGTTTCACTTTCTCTTGCCCTCCAAGTCACAGGAAGGATCACCACGCCACTTTCCAATTAACCCGTATGTTCCCAATAATCCCAAGTTGGGTATCCTATTTTAGATGAGAAAACAGGTTCAGAGAGGTAACTTACTCGCCCAGCAACACACTACGAGTCAGTGGCAGAGCCAGAATTCCAACTCACACCTGTTTCACTTCAAAGTGTCTGGGTCCCTACCTCACTGAGGGACAATGCGGCGCGGCATCTGTCCTCCTCCCTGTCTCAGTTCTTCCATCTGCAAAATGGGCCTGCCAGACCCCAGACGCACCCTGAGGTCCCACTGTGCCATCTGGGAGAAGATTGCCAACCTTTCAACCCCTTGGCCAGGGCAGTCGAAGAGTTGTCACTTCAAAGGTCTGGTCCGCCTCCCTGTCCAAAACACTTCTGACTTGGCTGGCTCTTCTCACTATTCTGTTCTTAGCTCCCCACCACTCACTATCCCACCCATTTTTTCTAATTCCTTCGTAATAAACATCACCATCGTGGCTCTCTTGTCCCCCAAACCCAGAACAGGATCTGGCACAGGATGGCACAAAATAAATGGGCGGGGCTCAGCTCTGCCTGTGGCTACTACCACCAGGCCATGCACGGTCCCTGGAAGCAGCTCCCTTCAGCTGAGATCTCGGCATCACTCCAGCCCAGCTGCTGCCCAGGGCTGCCCGAGCGGGATCCCTTACCCAGCTTCCCATAGTGTTCAATGAGGTCCATCTTGGAGAGGAGGTTGACGTGGGGCAGCTCCACGTGCAGCATAGTGGCCAGGGAGGTGCACAGCACGGAGATGAACTTGGCGGGGTCTGTGCAATAGTGAGAATCCACCAGGTGAACAGCGGTCAGCTGGGAAGGGAAGAAGAGAAAGGGATGAGAGTGGCCTCAGAAGGCAGGGAACATTAGGGTCTATGTCCCTCCCATCAGATTGGGGCAAAGGGCAAGTCTCCCCATTAGTCTCCTCCTGTTTCTATTTTATTCTAATAGCTGCAGTTATCTCCTTAGCCCAGGAGAGGTGAGGCGCTTTTCCCTACACGATGCTTTGCACTGAGCCTCCCAGTGGGCATTGCAACTGATTCTACGGTTTCACTTTCTCTTGCCCTCCAAGTCACAGGAAGGATCACCACGCCACTTTCCAATTAACCCGTATGTTCCCAATAATCCCAAGTTGGGTATCCTATTTTAGATGAGAAAACAGGTTCAGAGAGGTAACTTACTCGCCCAGCAACACACTACGAGTCAGTGGCAGAGCCAGAATTCCAACTCACACCTGTTTCACTTCAAAGTGTCTGGGTCCCTACCTCACTGAGGGACAATGCGGCGCGGCATCTGTCCTCCTCCCTGTCTCAGTTCTTCCATCTGCAAAATGGGCCTGCCAGACCCCAGACGCACCCTGAGGTCCCACTGTGCCATCTGGGAGAAGATGCTGCGCAAGGCTCCGTGGTGAGTGCAAAGCTCCACTTGGCCAGGGCAGTCGAAGAGGAAATAGTGGCCGCGGAGGGGGTCGAGCTTGTCACGAAGCCAGTCCAGGTTGGCCTCCAGGTACTCCATGCAGTAGAGCAGGCCGCCGTTAGGCCCCAGCTGCAGCGAGTCCATCACGTCTCCCAGCCCCACTAGCTCGCTCACGTCCACAGCGCACTCATACGGCAGCCCCTCGTTGGCGGGGTCCAGGTTCACCACCGCCACGCGCCGGCCCAGCGCGCGAAGGAACTCACTCATGCCCAAGCAGTACGTGGTCTTTCCCGAACCGGGCGGGCCGATCACCGCCTGCCCAAACGCCGTGGTCAGAGCGGCCCCCGCCATGGGCAGCCGGAACACGGTCCTGTGCCCACCAGGTAAGTGCGGCAGGGAAGGAGGGCGGGAGCTACAACGGAGACGAGAGCTGACGGCAACGAGATCCTCAACGAACACTTGGTCGGGGGCTGGCGGCGATACCTGGGGGTCGCCTACGCAGTAAGAGGAAGGGACCCGCGCGCTGCGAGGGTACCAAGTGCCCAGGTACTGGTACCTGCACCCGACTTCCGGAGGGCGACGGAAATAGCCGGGCCAGGAGAGGAAGTCCCGCCCCCAAGGTGACGACACAGCTTGGCGCCGACGGACGTAGTGACGCAGGTGCGTGGGGCGGACCTGGGGCCCTGCGGGGACCTTTCTGGGATTTTCACACCGTAGTCCCGGCCCAAATTAGAAAAGAAAGAGATAGTCGGTCGTTCTTTTTTTAATTCTCTCGTTGGGTCCCAGACCCTGGACATTTGCACCGGATTGTCCACAGCCCGGTCCCAGCCAGTGAAGTGCACATTGTGGAGGGCCCAAGACAAGAACATTTTTTCTTTTGTTGGAGGTAACCTCCTCCAGAAGTAACTTACTCGAGAACTCGAGTCAGTGGCAGAGCCAGAATTCCAACTCACACCTGTTTCACTTCAAAGTGTCTGGGTCCCTACCTCACTGAGGGACAATCGCGCGGCATCTGTCCTCCTCCCTGTCTCAGTTCTTCCATCTGCAAAATGGGCCTGCCAGACCCCAGACGCACCCTGAGGTCCCACTGTGCCATCTGGGAGAAGATGCTGCGCAAGGCTCCGTGGTGAGTGCAAAGCTCCACTTGGCCAGGGCAGTCGAAGAGGAAATAGTGGCCGCGGAGGGGGTCGAGCTTGTCACGAAGCCAGTCCAGGTTGGCCTCCAGGTACTCCATGCAGTAGAGCAGGCCGCCGTTAGGCCCCAGCTGCAGCGAGTCCATCACGTCTCCCAGCCCCACTAGCTCGCTCACGTCCACAGCGCACTCATACGGCAGCCCCTCGTTGGCGGGGTCCAGGTTCACCACCGCCACGCGCCGGCCCAGCGCGCGAAGGAACTCACTCATGCCCAAGCAGTACGTGGTCTTTCCCGAACCGGGCGGGCCGATCACCGCCTGCCCAAACGCCGTGGTCAGAGCGGCCCCCGCCATGGGCAGCCGGAACACGGTCCTGTGCCCACCAGGTAAGTGCGGCAGGGAAGGAGGGCGGGAGCTACAACGGAGACGAGAGCTGACGGCAACGAGATCCTCAACGAACACTTGGTCGGGGGCTGGCGGCGATACCTGGGGGTCGCCTACGCAGTAAGAGGAAGGGACCCGCGCGCTGCGAGGGTACCAAGTGCCCAGGTACTGGTACCTGCACCCGACTTCCGGAGGGCGACGGAAATAGCCGGGCCAGGAGAGGAAGTCCCGCCCCCAAGGTGACGACACAGCTTGGCGCCGACGGACGTAGTGACGCAGGTGCGTGGGGCGGACCTGGGGCCCTGCGGGGACCTTTCTGGGGATTTTCCCACCGTAGTCCCGGCCCAAATTAGAAAAGAAAGAGATAGTCGGTAGTTCTTTTTTTAATTCTCTCGTTGGGTCCCAGACCCTGGACATTTGCACCGGATTGTCCACAGCCCGGTCCCAGCCAGTGAAGTGCACATTGTGGAGGGCCCGCCCCAAGACAAGAACACCAGTCCTCTCCTCTTCCATGTCCTTTTCCTGTCTGGGCTTCATGGTAACCTCCTCCCAGGAAGGCTGTGCTGATAACCCCGGTCAGTCCAGCTTTTCAAGGCGGAAGGCAACAGAAACAAGCCCAAATAGGGTTAGGAGACCAATGAAGAAAGGTCATTAAGTCCTTTCACTAAAAAGGAGGCTATACACTGGGTTTTTGTTGTTGTTTTTTTTTTTTTTTTGAAAAAATGCCTCTGAGGTAGACAGCCAGCAGGAAAGTTCTGAACAAAGTATCCTGAACCAGTCGTGCAGACTGCTGTTCCCAGAGTTCTTTCTGCTTCCATGGGAGATAAGGCAGGGCACAGGGCTGCCACTGTGCAGTTATGGATGCTCCTGATGAAGGGGGAGCCCTTGAGCCTGTCACCGTAGCTCTGAGGGACTGTCCAAGGCATGGCTGGAATCCCTTACAAAGGCCATTTCTGTGCGAAACTTCATGCTGGTGGGTGGCTGGCGGCGCAGCAGGGACTCGCCTTGATCCTGGGGTAGAGGCTCATCGTAGATGGTGGAGATGAGCCCCAAGCCAGTTCCACCACGGGGCCTCTTTTGCTGTCCAAATGGCTGGAGCTTCTCTCCATGGTACCTGAATCCAGAAGGGCTCTCAGTGAGAGGTCACGGTAATAGCCACTACATATCTAGTTTGTCCCAGAGACAGCACTGACATCTGATCTTGGCTCTCCTGCTCTCTTTTCCATCTATTGATGGTGCCAACGACCAGAGGCCCCCCATACTGCTTTCATTTTAAACAGTACACAAAATTCAGAACAGCTGTCACCACTTCGTGACTTTAGGAGTCTCAAGTCCAAATTCCTCAGAATTGGGGGAATGACTCGCCCAGGAGATGCATCATCCTCTCAAGCTGGAGGACTTGATCTTGAAATAAACAATACTAGACCTACTTTTTCCTTCCAATTCTGCTTGAAAGTTCATTTCCTGGGGGTCTCTAGCACCCAACCCAAAACCAGAGGGAAAGGGGAACCAGGATACAGCTGAAAGGCTCACTGAGGCTCCCAGGGACATCGCTTGGCCATACTCACCCCAATCCTCGCTTGCACCTGGGGTGCTGGCCGTCACTGTCTAGGGCCGCGGGCACCCCTGAGCACCGGCTGCCCAGGCCCTGGCCCTCAGCCCAGCCCTGCCGTTCCATCACCTTCCGTCCAATGCCCTGCAGGGGGAACAGTGAAGACTCGAGAGATGGGGCTCCTGTGGGAGCAGGGGAAGGAATGGGGGGTAAAGAAGGAAAAGAGAGGGGTCAGTGGGCTGGCACAAAGCTCACCTTGGTATGGCGCTCGAAGGTGCCCACGTGGCGTCGAATCACAGAGCCGGCCTCCTGGCCATCACGGAGTCTCTGTTCCAGACGCATCTGGACAGAGTCTCGGGCATCCTTGTCTCCACCATCTGAGGAAGCAGAGCCCGGTTTGAGGAGCGGTCTCTCACAGCAGAAGTGGGGAATATTGGGTTTATAGGCCCTCTTCACAAGATTTACATATTGATAGTGTGTTATTACTATATTCCTCTCATTAGACTGGGAGCTTGCCAAGAGTAAGAACCATGGCTGTCCCACATTACAGATGAGGAAACTGTCGTGCAGAAAAGAGCCAAAAAATGAGAGATGAAACTAGGACCCGTGTCTTCACCTCCCACCTGCAGCCACCCTAGGTCAATTTTTTTCCCACGTGGGTCAGCATGTGGGATCTTAGTTCTTCAACCAGGTATCAAACCCACGCTCCCTGCATTGAAAGCTTGGAGTCTTAACAAGCTGACCACCAGAGAAGTCTCACTCCTAGGTTATTCTTCACTCCAGAATCTAAATTCTTTTTTTTTTTTGGCTGCTTCTATTGATCTTTAATTTATCTATTTCCATCCATCTCTCTTCCTTGGCCTGCGTAGGCCTCCCATCACAGTGGCCTCTCTTGTCATAGAGCACTGGCTCTAGGCACATGTGCTCCAGAGCTCCGGCTCAGTAGTTGGACACATCGGTTCAGCCACTCCATGGCACGTGGGATCCTCCCAGGCTAGGGATTGAACTGGCACCCCTTGCACTGCAAGGCGGTGTCCTTACCCATTGGATCACCAGGGAAGCCCTAGAATCTAAATTATTAATCAGAGCTTAAACTCCTGACCCTCCCACTCTACTACAGTCTGGCCATCAGAACCAGAGCTCCCCCGAGAATTGTCCCATGTCTTCCCTCCACAAAAAAAGGAAAAAGGCTCTGCCCACAGCCAGCACTTAATGAACTCAATTAGTGATGTTTTCAGCGACAGACCCTCCCAGTGGGCTACCCCAAGGAAGCTGGTGCCCCGCCTCAGCCTCTGCTAAGTAGGCCTGGTGAAGTGTCACTGCATGGCCAGGGCGCCGTTCCACCTCCCCGTGCTGCGACCCCAGACCCAGTACCTGCGTCGTAGTACACGCTCATATCCACATCCCAGTCATCAGCTGTCTGTTCGTCAAAGTCTGCAGACACAAAAGCATCAAGTGGAGTGAATCAAGGACTCTCAGTTCCATCAAGAGTTAAATCTAGACTTAGACACATCTTCTAGAACTTGGGTTGTATATACAAATCTCTCCTCTGCAAGGGTCTTTCAGAATTGGGAGGAAGGCATTTTCTCTCCATTCCCCTGACCCCCTACCCCTAGAAAGGATGGCTGGTCTCTTGTATACAACAACTTAAGCCTCCTTCCTAGCCCTTTATTCAGGTTCACTGCCAGGGACGACACCACGTGGAGCAGAGCACCCTGCGAGAACACAGCAGGGACCACCCGTGCCCTGCCTGGTGCCAGCATTACCTCCTTCCTCCTCCTGCCAGAACTGGGCGTCGGTATAGAACACCAGGCCGGAGCCGCCCTTCTCCCACTTGAGCTCGATCTCCTCCTCGAAGAGTCGCTCCGTGGTCCGCTCCTGCCGGGTCACATCCTCGTGCAGGGCCTCGTGGCGCTCCCACTCCTCACCCCGGTCGTCGTCCTGGGAGCAGTGGAGAGGGGAGACCTGTCTGTCCAGCTTCCTGACCTGAGGCCCACAAGGCCGGTGGCTCAGTGCACAGGAGGTCCTAGAGATGGGACCTCAGCTACATTCTTCCAAATTTCTTGGAGAAGCAGCAGTTTTTGGCCCCTGAGGCCTGACCTGACATCGCTTCATGCCCTGAGTGTTTAACATACCTGGCCACTTCCCCTACAAGCCTGACTCACTGCTTTTTCTTCTGGCTGCACCACACAGCATGTGGGATCTTAGTTCCGGACCAGGGACTGAACCTGTGCCCAAGGCACTGGAAGCACTTCCTTGGTGGTCCAGTCTTACCCACTGGACTTGGGAAGCCGCAGGCCTGACTCACTCTTATCCTGGCACTTTTGGCCACGTCACTTTCCCTGCTCACCTGCCTGCTGTCCCACCACCAACTCCTCTTCGCTCGGTTAAATCCTCCTCGTTCCTCAAGGGCTAGAGCTGCGTGAAGTCTCCCCCCACACAAAGGCCGACAGCACTCTCAATGGGCTCTGAACTTCTCAGTGCTGATCAATATACACTGTTTATGCCTTTCCACTACACTACGTCACAAAGAAAAAAGGGGCAAGAACTACTGCCTACTATCTACTGTGTCAGGCCCTTCACATGACTCAGCTCCTTTAGTCACCCTAACAACCCTGTAAGTACCACTAGTCCCATTCTACAGATGAGGAAACCTCAATTTAGAGGAGTAAAATGCTTTGCCCAAAATGGTACACCAAAAGAGGGTCAGCGCCAGCATTCAAACCCATTCCATACCATGTGCCCTTTGCAGATAGATGCTAGCTCTCTATCTGCAGAGAGACCCTTGTCTGAGGGAAGGAAATGAATCTTAGAACGTCTCTGGAATCCTGTGCTAGCCCCTGTGCTTACAGCTGCTTGACTGAACGTGTGGGATGACAGAATGACTCCTGGCTTAAAGTCTTGGGGCCCCCTGCCGCAGTTAAACTCCAGGAGGTCTCAGGAATGACTGCTGCAGGGCAGGTCCTGGAGGAAAGGCACAACAGTACCCTACTAAGGATGGGGTCCAGACTGTTAGCAACTCTGAGCTGGGAGCTTTGAAGACATAGATCAATTGCTTTTTACACCAGGTATGCATTTAAAAAAAGTTTCCAATAAATCACATAAAATCTGATTTTATGGATGAACAACCAGGTTCGGAGAAAGAGGCAGAAGAAATGTCTATTTCACTGATGAGGTTAAAGTGGAGGATAGCATTCAATCCACAGACTAAGGTTAAAAAAAAAACCGGAGGTGACTTCTCAACCACATAATGAAAGCACACAGAAGTTAGACAAGGAGCGAAGGGGACTGGGCTCACATCCCAGCTCTGCCTCTACTTCCTTAGATGATCATTATCTCTTGGTCAGCAGATGTCATCAGTGAAAGAGACCCTCTTCACATTTCTTTCGAAGGAATGAAAAGAAGACTCCTTTGAGAATCTCCGGATAAAAGCTCTGGCCCCTCTCCCCAAAGGGACTTATACCTCCCCACGCAAATGCAGTTTTACGCCAGGAAGTTCAAAGTCTCTGGAACTCTCCTGAGGACCCCAGGTTTAGAGCGCTTGGAACACACAACCGAAGAGTGGCACTATTAACGCGTCGGCCTAAGCGGCCAGCAAGGCCAGGTGGCTCTCCGTACTCACGTCATCTGAGGGTGACTCTTCCTCTTCCCCTTCTTCCTCTGGCTCTTCGCAGGAGGTGGCTGGAATGTCTGCCAAGGAGCTTCCCTGGGGTATTTCCTCACCCTCAGCTGTGTACACAAGCTCTTCTTGCTCCACTGTCTCGGAGTCCTCATACGTGAAGGGCACATTGCCGTACCGCCGGGAGGAACCCGTCTTGGGGAACTGGAGCTGAAGCTGGGTGATGATCCGAGGGGGTAGGCGGCAGGCCCGGATCAACTCCAAAAAGACCCGCAGGGGAGTGCCCACATTCCCACTGGGCATCAGCACTGGAGGATTCAGCTCTGGCAGCTGCCTCAGGTCGGCCAGTGTGAAGGCCTCACTCTGAGCCTTCCGACTCTGCAGCTCCTTCCGGGTCTTGAAGGGAAAGGAGCCCAAACCTTGGGAAGCAGGGAGAAGAATGGCACTTGAAACCTGGACGTCTCCAGCCACACTTGAGCCAGAAATCAGCCAAGGTTTAAACCCTTTAGCTAAAGCTGTTTCTCCCTTTCAGACTTTTCCAGAATCCCTTCCTCTGTTCCCTGACCAGAACCACCTAATAATTTCATGCCATTTCTCATCACCCTAGCTAAGCTCACATATTCCTTCCAGATCTGGTTCCTGATGACCTTTTTTTCTTTTTTCAAAGATTTATTTATTTATTTTGGGCGGGGGTCAGGTTGGGGAGGGAGGGGAGCGGGCGGGCCACTTCTATTGGTCTTTCTCTATTTTCATCTGTCTTTGTTCTTTGGCTCCTGTGGGCCTCCCATCGCAGTGGCGTCTGTTGTCGCAGAGGGCCAGCTCTGGGCACATGTGCCCCAGAGCTCCGGCTCGGTAATTGGACACATCGGTCCAGCCGCTCCGTGGCACGTGGGATCTTCCCACGCCAGGGATCGAACCAGTGCCCCTTGCACTGCAAGGCGGTGTCCTTACCCACTGGACCACCAGGGGAAGCCCCCTGATGATCTTTTAATTCTCCACTGCCACACCCTCACCTCTGCACCCTCGTATCATGGTTCCAATCGACATTTTCAGCCTGAACACACAACCAAGAGTGGCACTATTAACGCGTCGGCCTAAGCGGCCAGCAAGGCCAGGTGGCTCTCCGACTCACGCATCTGAGGGTGACTCTTCCTCTTCCCCTTCTTCCTCTGGCTCTTCGCAGGAGGTGGCTGGAATGTCTGCCAAGGAGCTTCCCTGGGGTATTTCCTCACCCTCAGCTGTGTACACAAGCTCTTCTTGCTCCACTGTCTCGGAGTCCTCATACGTGAAGGGCACATTGCCGTACCGCCGGGAGGAACCCGTCTTGGGGAACTGGAGCTGAAGCTGGGTGATGATCCGAGGGGGTAGGCGGCAGGCCCGGATCAACTCCAAAAAGACCCGCAGGGGAGTGCCCACATTCCCACTGGGCATCAGCACTGGAGGATTCAGCTCTGGCAGCTGCCTCAGGTCGGCCAGTGTGAAGGCCTCACTCTGAGCCTTCCGACTCTGCAGCTCCTTCCGGGTCTTGAAGGGAAAGGAGCCCAAACCTTGGGAAGCAGGGAGAAGAATGGCACTTGAAACCTGGACGTCTCCAGCCACACTTGAGCCAGAAATCAGCCAAGGTTTAAACCCTTTAGCTAAAGCTGTTTCTCCCTTTCAGACTTTTCCAGAATCCCTTCCTCTGTTCCCTGACCAGAACCACCTAATAATTTCATGCCATTTCTCATCACCCTAGCTAAGCTCACATATTCCTTCCAGATCTGGTTCCTGATGACCTTTTTTTCTTTTTTCAAAGATTTATTTATTTATTTTGGGCGGGGGTCAGGTTGGGGAGGGAGGGGAGCGGGCGGGCCACTTCTATTGGTCTTTCTCTATTTTCATCTGTCTTTGTTCTTTGGCTCCTGTGGGCCTCCCATCGCAGTGGCGTCTGTTGTCGCAGAGGGCCAGCTCTGGGCACATGTGCCCCAGAGCTCCGGCTCGGTAATTGGACACATCGGTCCAGCCGCTCCGTGGCACGTGGGATCTTCCCACGCCAGGGATCGAACCAGTGCCCCTTGCACTGCAAGGCGGTGTCCTTACCCACTGGACCACCAGGGGAAGCCCCCTGATGATCTTTTAATTCTCCACTGCCACTAACCCTCACCCTCTGCACACCCTCGTATCATGTGTTCCAATCACATCGAACAATTTTACATGCCCTGAAAGTTTCGTGGATCTTCACATCTCTGTGTCTTTGTAAATGCCATTTACTTTGAATACCATTCTTTCCCACAAACTTCTGTTTATCTCTCAAGACCCAGATGAAAAGCCACGTTTTCTAATCCTTCCAGGAAATCACTATGTTCTCCTCTGCGATCTCACAGCAGCAAGAGATAAAGAGTACAGGCTTAGGAGCTTCCCTGGTGGCTCAGTGGTAAAGAATCTGCCGGCCAACGCATGAGACACAGGTTTGATCCCTGATCTGGGAAGATCCCACAGGCTGCAGAACAACTAAGCCCATGTGCCACAATTATTGAGCCTGTGCTCTAAAGCTCAGGAGCTGCAGCTACTGAACCCTTGTTCCCTAGAGCCAGTGCTCCACAACAAGAGAAGCCACTGCATTGAGAAGCCCGCACACCGCAACAAAGAGTAGCCCGGCTCTCAACAACTAGAGAAAGCCTGTGTAGTAATGAAGACCAAGCACAGCAAAAATAAAAATAATATTAAAAAAGAGTACAGGCTCTGGAGCAAAATGCCTGGTTATTATTGTGAATCTATCACCTTATAACATCTGTATCCTTCAGTTTCTTCACTTACAAAACGGGTAACAATAGTTCTTACTTTACAGGACTGTAGTGAGGAGCCAATAACAAAAAGAAAGACTTAGAACAGTGCCTAGTAAGGAAATAGTCCCTAAATGTTGACAATTAGGATCTCTGTGACATTTTTTTTTTTTTAACAAATCTATCTTCCTTTCAGGATTTTAAGCAAGGACTGTGTCCAACTGTTCTCTACATACCAGCCAGAGTCACACTAGGTCTATCAACACTGGCTAGATTTGTTGAATGAATAAACTAGAGGACCACGCACTGTGTTTCTTTCCTTATCAAAGAGACTTCCCATGAAAATGGGAGCTCTCCAGAGAAAAGTTTGTTTCTTTACTTGCCTCTTGTCAGAGGAGCCTGGCCTGTTGCAGTCCACGAGATTCCAGAGTCGGACACGACTTAGCGACTGAACAACAACTGAATTTTGCCGAGAGAGGACCCGGTGCGGAGCAGCAAAGCATGGGCAACAAAAACAATACTTGGCTTCCTTTCCACCCCTCTATGTCCCTCCGAGATCGAAAGAGTCTCGGAACAGGCTTAATAAGTTGGAAAGATCATCTGAATAGGCCTCTTTCTGCCTCTACCCCCGAGTTTTTCTACCATCCGACTTAAGCCTGAAACTCTGTTCAGAAATTATCTGAACTTCTGAGGAGCCCTAACCAGGGACCTGACTTCTCATCACTCCTTAGAAAAGGTGCCTTTGTTCAGTGCCTGCAGGCCCAGTCTATTCTCCTTCCCACCGGTACCTGCTGCCTCTGTAGGTAGCCGAAGTCGGCGGATGAAACAACGACCAGGTAACCAAGTTCCCTGAGAATCCAGCCACCGGCGGCCTGAGTACATGCGGATAAACCTCTGGGCTTGCGTTGCCCCCCGTACAGAGACGACGCAGCAGCAGGTGCGGGTCTGGGTGGTGGTGGAGTGCTGAGTGGAGAGAGCACCGGCATCCTTGAGCGAAGTCTGGGAGGGACTCTGGCAGGTCGGCATTGCGGTAGAGTCGGCAGCAGCCTGGGGAGGGGCCCGCTCAGGCCGATGTCGGTAGTGAAAACAGAGGAAGCCACAGCCGCGCTGTTCCCGGAACTGGCTAAAGTAGCTCCGAAGCTGGGCTGAACGCAACTCCGAGGAGCCAATAACAAAAGAAAGACTTAGAACAGTGCCTAGTAAGGAAATAGTCCTAAATGTTGACAATTAGGATCTCTGTGACATTTTTTGTTTTTTAACAAATCTATCTTCCTTTCAGGATTTTAAGCAAGGACTGTGTCCAACTGTTCTCTACATACCAGCCAGAGTCACACTAGGTCTATCAACACTGGCTAGATTTGTTGAATGAATAAACTAGAGGACCACGCACTGTGTTTCTTTCCTTATCAAAGAGACTTCCCATGAAAATGGGAGCTCTCCAGAGAAAAGTTTGTTTCTTTACTTGCCTCTTGTCAGAGGAGCCTGGCCTGTTGCAGTCCACGAGATTCCAGAGTCGGACACGACTTAGCGACTGAACAACAACTGAATTTTGCCGAGAGAGGACCCGGTGCGGAGCAGCAAAGCATGGGCAACAAAAACAATACTTGGCTTCCTTTCCACCCCTCTATGTCCCTCCGAGATCGAAAGAGTCTCGGAACAGGCTTAATAAGTTGGAAAGATCATCTGAATAGGCCTCTTTCTGCCTCTACCCCCGAGTTTTTCTACCATCCGACTTAAGCCTGAAACTCTGTTCAGAAATTATCTGAACTTCTGAGGAGCCCTAACCAGGGACCTGACTTCTCATCACTCCTTAGAAAAGGTGCCTTTGTTCAGTGCCTGCAGGCCCAGTCTATTCTCCTTCCCACCGGTACCTGCTGCCTCTGTAGGTAGCCGAAGTCGGCGGATGAAACAACGACCAGGTAACCAAGTTCCCTGAGAATCCAGCCACCGGCGGCCTGAGTACATGCGGATAAACCTCTGGGCTTGCGTTGCCCCCCGTACAGAGACGACGCAGCAGCAGGTGCGGGTCTGGGTGGTGGTGGAGTGCTGAGTGGAGAGAGCACCGGCATCCTTGAGCGAAGTCTGGGAGGGACTCTGGCAGGTCGGCATTGCGGTAGAGTCGGCAGCAGCCTGGGGAGGGGCCCGCTCAGGCCGATGTCGGTAGTGAAAACAGAGGAAGCCACAGCCGCGCTGTTCCCGGAACTGGCTAAAGTAGCTCCGAAGCTGGGCTGAACGCAACTCCGAGGGGATACCGCTCACGATTAGATAAACAGCCGCTTCCTCCTCCGTATCGCTGGAAACCGCCATCTTGGCCGTCACATGATCGGCGGGACCCAGCTCTCGCGAGAACAGCGCAGGCGGCGCTGAGGCGGAGCGCTACTGCGGGCCCCGCGGAGAGCCCGCCCGCGCGCCTGGTGGAGACCGAGAGCTGGGAAGGTGGGAAGGCGGTCTTCCGGTCCCCTTGCCACAGGTGATGATGGGAGAAGCTCACCTGAGAAGTGTGTTACAGCGAGCTTTGATAAGTTCTCTAGTGAGGCTCAGATCAGAACCCTGAGGGAGGGGCAGTGTTTAAGAGTTCCCAAACCTAATCGTAATTCTGTATCAGTCTAGCGCGTTTTCTGTCGTTAATCCGTTTATACTGCCAAAACATTTTGGTGAACTCCCACAAATCAGTAGGAAAAATATAACCCAATTGAAAAGACCCTTCACAAAAGAGAAACACGTCCAGTTAATAACCAGCTCAATCTCTGTCTTCAAAGAAATGTAATGAGACCCACTTCATAGCCATCAGATTGGCACACATTTTTAAATTCTCAAATCCTCGTTTAAATCCTGACGATGTGGAGCAGCTGGGGCTCCTGTACACTGATAGAATTGTAAACTGGTCCCGCCGCTTTGGAAAACAATTTGGCATTACCCTGTAAAAGTGAGACTGCGCATAATCCTTAGACCCAGCAATTCCACTTGTGGATATCTATATCTATATGTGTGTATATATCTATATCTATATATCTATATACACACACACACACACACACACAATTTCAACATTTATTAATTTATTTGGTCGTGCTGGGACTTCGTTGTTGTGTCGGGCTTACTGTAGAGCTGAGACTACACTCTAGTTGCAGTGGACATGCTTCTCATCGCAGTGACTTCAACTGTTGCAGAGCACAGGCTCTAGGGTGCTCCTGCTTTAGTAGTCACTCATGGACCCAGCTGCTTCATGGCATGTGGAGTCGGCATTGCGGTAGAGTCGGCAGCAGCCTGGGGAGGGGCCCGCTCAGGCCGATGTCGGTAGTGAAAACAGAGGAAGCCACAGCCGCGCTGTTCCCGGAACTGGCTAAAGTAGCTCCGAAGCTGGGCTGAACGCAACTCCGAGGGGATACCGCTCACGATTAGATAAACAGCCGCTTCCTCCTCCGTATCGCTGGAAACCGCCATCTTGGCCGTCACATGATCGGCGGGACCCAGCTCTCGCGAGAACAGCGCAGGCGGCGCTGAGGCGGAGCGCTACTGCGGGCCCGCGGAGAGCCCGCCCGCGCGCCTGGTGGAGACCGAGAGCTGGGAAGGTGGGAAGGCGGTCTTCCGGTCCCCTTGCCACAGGTGATGATGGGAGAAGCTCACCTGAGAAGTGTGTTACAGCGAGCTTTGATAAGTTCTCTAGTGAGGCTCAGATCAGAACCCTGAGGGAGGGGCAGTGTTTAAGAGTTCCCAAACCTAATCGTAATTCTGTATCAGTCTAGCGCGTTTTCTGTCGTTAATCCGTTTATACTGCCAAAACATTTTGGTGAACTCCCACAAATCAGTAGGAAAAATATAACCCAATTGAAAAGACCCTTCACAAAAGAGAAACACGTCCAGTTAATAACCAGCTCAATCTCTGTCTTCAAAGAAATGTAATGAGACCCACTTCATAGCCATCAGATTGGCACACATTTTTAAATTCTCAAATCCTCGTTTAAATCCTGACGATGTGGAGCAGCTGGGGCTCCTGTACACTGATAGAATTGTAAACTGGTCCCGCCGCTTTGGAAAACAATTTGGCATTACCCTGTAAAAGTGAGACTGCGCATAATCCTTAGACCCAGCAATTCCACTTGTGGATATCTATATCTATATGTGTGTATATATCTATATCTATATATCTATATACACACACACACACACACACACACAATTTCAACATTTATTAATTTATTTGGTCGTGCTGGGACTTCGTTGTTGTGTGCGGGCTTACTGTAGAGCTGAGACTACACTCTAGTTGCAGTGGACATGCTTCTCATCGCAGTGACTTCAACTGTTGCAGAGCACAGGCTCTAGGGTGCTCCTGCTTTAGTAGTCACTCATGGACCCAGCTGCTTCATGGCATGTGGAGTCTTCCCGGAGCAGGGATTGAACCTGTGTCCCCTGCATTGGCAGGCTGAGTCTTATCCACTGTACCACCAGGGAAGTCCTCTAGTTATAGATTTTAAAGAAATTCTTGTGTATGTTTATCAGGAGATGTACTGACAGTGTTGAGCGTTGCTCAAGCCCTGTGATCCTGGAAAACAGTGAAAGTTAAGAAACCCCTTCCACCCTTTTGTGTTCTGGAACCAACTTACTGAAAAGAGACACCCTTCCTAATATGACTTAGATAAAACTCACAGTGCCCTCTTGTTTACCTATGGCAAAGCTAGACACAGACTCCAGATTTCAGTTCTTTGCTGCATAAATGCTTAGATAAAACAGCTTTTCCCCACAGATCACTAAGAACAAAATGCTTGTTAACTAAACTTTAGTTAAGCTTCTCTTCTGCAGGTCCACGATCTTTGCACCCTGTTCTTTTCCTGCAGCCTGAGCTGTACATAACACCTCCTTAACTGCTGCCAAAGAATAGACTTGGTTCAGGGTAAAACATTCTCTGACCTATTGTCTGACATGCGGTTCCTGGTCATCTCACTTCCTCACACTCGGTTCTTTCTAGCCTTATTTACTTCTCCCTATGAAACTCTTTGCCTGGCCCTTGAGGCATGTGAAGATCATAGGGTTAGAGCTTCTCTTTGCACTAGCTTCCCTCTCCCTGTTAACAGTAGTTCTGTTCCTTCCGTGCAACAGTCATTACAAATAAAATCTCTCCTTCCTAAGTCTCGACTTCTTTTTGACAGTATAGACAAATGTTCATAGCTGCTGTGTTTGTAAAAGCAAAAACTGGCATTTAGTACTAATATTTTCAAATGTATAATGTTGAATGAAAATAAGTCAGAACACAGAATATTCCACTTATATCAAGCTCAGAAAGTACAAATCAAAAACAGTTTTTAAAGATACACATTAAGGATGCTTTATGATCATGAAGAAAAGGGAGTTCCCTGATGGCCTGGTGGGTTAGGATTCTGGGCTTTCACTGCCAAGGCCTGAGTTCCATCTGAGATGCCTCAAGCCATGTGGCAAGGCCAAAGAGTCAATCCTAAGCTAGCTGTGTGACTTTGGACAAGTTACTTAACTTCTCTGAACTGAAATTTCCACATCTTTGTATAGGAATAATACTGCCTACCCTTAGAGGGTTGTGGTGAGAATGTAATGTCATCACGCATATACAAGTACTCAGTAAATGCCTAGTAGACAGTGGTGGCGGTGTTTTAGTTGCTAAATCGTGTCCAACTCTGATGGTTGCATGGATTGTAGCTCACCAAGCTTCTCTATCCATGGAATTTCCCAGACAAGAATACTGGATACAGTAAGCCTTCCTTAAAAATTATCTGTTATTGTTATGATAATGGGGAGCTGTGAATATGAGAAGGGTTTCCCTGCATGTTATTCGTCTTTGTATGCCTTTCACACAGTGGATGCTTGGGGAAAGCTGGTTGGTTCTTAGAAGCCTGGCTGCCTTTGGGAGGGATCAAGGAATGATTAACTGTAAATTCAGAATTGTCATTACCTTTGTGTGATAGATTTAGAAAGAATCGTCAAAAGCTGACGGGATTGGACGAGACTTCTCTGGTTGTCCAGTGGCTAAAACTCCACGCTCCCAATCACACAAGGTGCCTGGGCACAATCCCTGGTCAGGGAACTGGATCCCACCTGCTGTAACTGAAACCCAGCACAGCCAAATAGATAAATAATAAATATTTCTCTTTAAAAAGTTGATGGTAATGATGATGTATGGAAAGAGGCTGAGGGTCCATCGTTCTGACACTCTTTTTTGTTTTCTGTGGTTTTTACCCTGGGCCCGTGACGGTCAAAGTGCCTAGTTCTCACCACTGCACAGTCAGGGGAAAGGGAAAATTTCCCCGTATTATTACTTTTTCTATATTACATATGCTTTACAAATATTTTACTCAATATTTAAAAAAAATCTTAAAAGGGAAAATACTATTTCAAAAAGCAATAAAGCAAGTGATTACATTCTGGTGATCACAGAAATATACATATTTGAGAAATAAAAAAATAGTAGTTCTAAAGAGTGTCTGGGTACTTGTGAATAGAGAAAACATATTCAGGTTTTAAAATCTGCTTATGAATGTTTATACTGGTACACTACTTTAGAAAACTAGCAAGATCTACTCAAGTTGAGCACTCATTCTGTGACTCAGTCATTCCAGTTCTTGTTCTATAGCACCAGTTCTGCAAACATCTGTGTGCCAAAGCACGTGTGCAAGAATAATGCTCACAATATTATTTGACGGACCAAATGTTCCTTGACAGGATAAGGGATAAATAAACCGTAGTGTAATGGGACACTTTACAACTGTGAAAATGTATAGACTACTGCTACATAGAACATAGAATGGATCTCAGATATAATATCCAGTAAAAGAAAACAAACACAAAAGAGTACATGTAATATATTTCATTACATAAAAACTTCCCTATGGGAGCTGTGAATATGAGAAGGGTTTCCCTGCATGTTATTCGTCTTTGTATGCCTTTCACACAGTGGATGCTTGGGGAAAGCTGGTTGGTTCTTAGAAGCCTGGCTGCCTTTGGGAGGGATCAAGGAATGATTAACTGTAAATTCAGAATTGTCATTACCTTTGTGTGATAGATTTAGAAAGAATCGTCAAAAGCTGACGGGATTGGACGAGACTTCTCTGGTTGTCCAGTGGCTAAAACTCCACGCTCCCAATCACACAAGGTGCCTGGGCACAATCCCTGGTCAGGGAACTGGATCCCACCTGCTGTAACTGAAACCCAGCACAGCCAAATAGATAAATAATAAATATTTCTCTTTAAAAAGTTGATGGTAATGATGATGTATGGAAAGAGGCTGAGGGTCCATCGTTCTGACACTCTTTTTTGTTTTCTGTGGTTTTTAACCTGGGCCCGTGACGGTCAAAGTGCCAAGTTCTAACCACTGAACAGTCAGGGAAGGAAATTCCCAGTATTATTACTTTTTCTATATTACATATGCTTTACAAATATTTTACTCAATATTTAAAAAAAATCTTAAAAGGGAAAATACTATTTCAAAAAGCAATAAAGCAAGTGATTACATTCTGGTGATCACAGAAATATACATATTTGAGAAATAAAAAAATAGTAGTTCTAAAGAGTGTCTGGGTACTTGTGAATAGAGAAAACATATTCAGGTTTTAAAATCTGCTTATGAATGTTTATACTGGTACACTACTTTAGAAAACTAGCAAGATCTACTCAAGTTGAGCACTCATTCTGTGACTCAGTCATTCCAGTTCTTGTTCTATAGCACCAGTTCTGCAAACATCTGTGTGCCAAAGCACGTGTGCAAGAATAATGCTCACAATATTATTTGACGGACCAAATGTTCCTTGACAGGATAAGGGATAAATAAACCGTAGTGTAATGGGACACTTTACAACTGTGAAAATGTATAGACTACTGCTACATAGAACATAGAATGGATCTCAGATATAATATCCAGTAAAAGAAAACAAACACAAAAGAGTACATGTAATATAATTTCATTTACATAAAATTTGGACTTCCCTGATGACCCAGTGGTTAGGAACCCACCTTGCAATGCAGGGGACACTGGTTTGATCCCTGGTGCAGGAAGAGCCCACATGCCTTGGGGCAGTTAAGCCCGTGTCCCACAACTCCTGAAGCCTTTGTACCCTAGAGTCTGTGCTGTGCGACAAGAGAAGTACCACAGTGAGAATCCAGAGCATCACAACTAGCAGGTAGCCCCCACTTGCCGCAAGTAGAGAAAGCCCATGTGTAGCAATGAAGACTCAGTGCAGCCAAAAATAGAAATAAATAAACTGAAAATATTTTTTAAAAATTTAAGACAAGCAATCTCATTTATTATGTTGGAAATTAGGGATTAGTGATACCCTTTGGGCAAGAGGGAGAGAGTGACGGTGAGGTTTTCCAGGGACATTGCCAATGTCCTGTTTCTTTTTCTTTTTTTTTTTTTTAAGATTTATTTATTTATTTATTTTGGGCAGGGTCGGGTTGGGGAGGGAGGGGAGCGGGCAGGCCACTTCTATTGGTCTTTCATTTCTCTATTTTCATCCGTCTTTGTTCTTTGGCTCCTGTGGGCCTCCCATCACAGTGGTGTCTGTCGTCGCAGAGCGCCAGCTCTGGGCGCATGTGCCCCAGAGCTCCGGCTTGGTAATTGGACACATGGGTCCAGCCGCTCCGCGGCATGTGGGATCTTCCCAGGCCAGGGATCAAACCGGCGCCCGTTGCACTGCAAGGCAGTGTCCTTACCCACTGGACCACCAGGGGAAGCCCTGTCCTGTTTCTTGACCTCGCTGGTGGTTACAGGGTTGTATTTATTTCTTGATAATTCATCAAGTTATACACATCTGATTTGCATACTTTTTAAAAATATGTTTTGTTTTATTTATATATTTCACTGAATTGGGTCTTAGCTGCAGCATGTGAACTGTTAGTTGTGGCATGTGGGATCTAGTTCTCTGACCAGGGATTGAACCCAGGCCCCTTGCCTTGGGAGATAGCGTCTTAGCCACTGGACCACCAGGGAAGCCCGTGATTTGCATACTTTTATGTTTGTTACACGGAAAATGTTTAGTTAAAACTATCTTTTTAAAAACCTAAAAATTGTAAAGTAAGCAAACAGTGTGCATCAACATAAAGATAGTATGCTCTGGAAAAGCTGTTAGATGACCCAAGAGATTATGCATTTATGATTACATGCAGTTGCCATCTGTGGGATGAAATTCCCAGGACCTCGCGCGATGCTCAGTGTGTCATCGTTTCTTAGTAAATCATCACTGATGAAATGAATAGTCCTGCCACTTACACGGGGATGTGATGTTGAGTGAAACTGAGGACTCTTTCCAGGGAAAATGGGCCACTTCCCTGGGGGAACAAACAGTCCAGATTTCCCATCTATAACTTAAATGCAAAAGTAAACAGGACTACATTTTCACTCTCATTCTACGTTACAGTAAAGTGAGAAGAGGAAGGGGTCTAGGTGCTCTTACTTATTCTCCTCTTGATCATCTCTGACCTTTAAAGACTCAAGATGCCATAGTGTTTAAGAGCATAGGACCTTTGGATTTCCCTGGTGGCACAGTGGATAAGAATCCATATGCCAATGCAGGGGACATGGTTTGATCCCTGGTCCAGGAAGACCCCACACGCTGCAGAGCAACTACTGAAGCCCGCATGGTCTAGGGCCCACAAGCCACAACTAATGAGTCCCTGTGCTACAACTACTGAAGCCTAAGAGCCTAGATCCCATGCTTCACAACAAGAGAAGCCACTACAATGAAAAGCCCATGTACCACAACTAGAGAGTAGCCCCCACACTCCACAGCTGGAGAAAGCCCATGCATAGCAACAGAGGCCCACACAACCAAATGTAAAGCAGAGCACAGGACCTAAATCAAAACCAGCCGAGTTTAAATTCTGATCTACTGCTATTCACTGTGTAAGCTGAAGCACATTATCTAACTTCGCTGTGCCTCGGTTTGTCCATCTATGTGATGGAAATAATGATAGTATTTCTAGGGTAGAGTTGCAAGGGTTAAATACTTGATGTAATATGTTTAGAGCATAGCTCCCCAGAAGGACTTGACAGGAATGGGGAGTTCCCTTTGTTAACTCTGATCCCCTGAGACCTCAACCTTGTTGCCTCTACCAGTTTCACTGGGGTTGCTTCTCTTTGCTGGCTTGTTCTGTGACCTGGTCCCTGTTCGTCTCTCCAGGATCCTCTGTTGCTCCTGGGTCTCCTGGGACCCGGTTGCCCCCAAACACTGGCAGTTAGGGAAACACCCTTGAGCTCTGACACCTCGGTGCCTTTGCACCTACTGTTCCCTCTGTCTAGAATGCCTACTTCCCTCGGCTTGCCTGACAGCCCCTTATTCAGTGTCTTTAGCCCGTAGCATCACTGCCTGGCTGAAGATTTTTTCCCAACTCCAGGCAGATTGGCACAGTGGTAAAGAATCCACCTGCCAGTGCAGAAGGCTAAAGAGACACAGGTTTAATCCTTGGGTCAAGAAAATCCCCTCGCGTAGGAAATGGCAACCTGTTCCAGTATTCTTGCCTGGAAAATTCTGTGGACAGAGAACTGTGCTCTACAGTCCGTGGAGTTGCAGAGTGAAACACAACTGAGTGGCTGGACACACACATACACATTTTGGAGCTCGTGATGTCCCTCACTCACAGTTCAGTTGTAACTCTGTGTTACAATTACTCCTGTGTGTCTCTTTGCTATAGAGAGATGTTCAATAAAGGCAGGGACTGTATCTTATTTATTCTGTGGTCCTCAGCATATAGCACAAGTAGACATCAAGAAAGATGTTGAAAATGGCAGGAATGGATGGACGGATAGCAGGTGTCGGCTTTTTCTGGCATCATAGGTTCTAGGACATGTGACTGAACCAAGGGCAGGTTGTATCAGCACAGGGCACAGTACACGTCAGCAGCCAGACTGCTTCATAAGCAGTCAATGATCTGGCCAATGAAGGCAGAAATAATGATGATAATAAAAAGGTACCCAAGGCTGACCCAGAGCCACAGCCACTGTCTTGCTAGTGAGTCATCCCTGGCTGGGCCTGAGGATAGGAATCAGGCTGAGCTGGCTCCAGACAATCTGATCTTGGCCATGACTCACTCCAGCCTGTGGTGATGGCCGGAGCCTAGCCTCCAGTCACACAGGCCTGAGTTCAAATCCCAGCACTAACAGTGATCAACTCCAGGCCTTGAATAAGCTGCAGGCCCTGTCTAGGCCTGTTTCTTCCTCTCCCCGCTCTGGCTGATGAGACACAGTTCCTGCTCTTCAAATTCTGACAGGGCACAGTCCCCCACCTTTGAAAACCCTGCAGTCTCGTGGAGAAAGCATTATTGCCCTTATTAAACTGTATGAGAACTTTTTTCTTTAGTTTTGCTCAATTTGTCTTTATGTTCCTCTAGAATGCTTGGATAGGGCCCAGGGAGTGACTTGAGAGACAGATGAGAAATAGAAGTGTTGCTTCCCAATCAGGAGGAAGGAAAGGGAAGAAATTTGCAAAGGAGCAAGTAGGCTAATAAAGGAAGCTATTTGGATGGTGGAAACATTAGGTAAATTGAGGGAAATGGCCAGGGTCAGCAGCAGAGAAGAGCACTTTCTAATGGCTGCTCAGGATTGGACTGAGGGGTGGGGGAGAGGCAGGAAGACTCAACCTGAGAGTTCAGAGAGGCGCCGCAGTAAACCACTGGGGCACTTAGTGATAGGACGTAAAAGATAGAATGACCCCAGATCCCTGAATCTGCTGGGTTTGTTTTGCTCCTATGGGAGACGAGGTATCTGCTCTCTCTTCTTTAGTGGTGGCATGCAGTGTCTTTAGTTGTGGAATGCAAACTCTTAGTTACCGAACCAGGCATCGGTGCGAACCTACTCCTCCTGCAGTGAAGCACAGAATCTTAACCACAGGAAAGCCAGGGAAGTCCCCCAAGGTAGCTGCTCTTGTAAGGGTTGCCTCACCTCTGCAAGGTGAGATGGGCCCAAGTGGTGGGAGGGGTGAGGCAGGGAGGGATCCCTGGGACGGAGGTCTGGGTCTGGGGTTCTGATGAGGGATGAAAAGTGGAGAGATGCAGGGCTTACTCCTGGGCTCTGGAGGACATCTCTATTTGGGGATGTGATTAGGTCCAGGCTGGTGGGATTGTTGAACAGGACATGGCCTTTCTGAGAGGGGGGTCACCATGGGAAAAGGGGGTGACTGAGGCCCTGAATGCTGCTCAGAGCAGTTTGGCTTGGACATGCAGCCTCTGGATAGACCCTGAAGGTGTGTGGACACATCTCCCTATGCTAAGGGCCACTGTTCTTTACTAAAAAAGTCCCTCCCTATGCTGGCTTTTGAATAAGCTGCAGGCCCTGTCTAGGCCTGTTTCTTCCTCTCCCCGCTCTGGCTGATGAGACACAGTTCCTGCTCTTCAAATTCTGACAGGGCACAGTCCCCCACCTTTGAAAACCCTGCAGTCTCGTGGAGAAAGCATTATTGCCCTTATTAAACTGTATGAGAACTTTTTTCTTTAGTTTTGCTCAATTTGTCTTTATGTTCCTCTAGAATGCTTGGATAGGGCCCAGGGAGTGACTTGAGAGACAGATGAGAAATAGAAGTGTTGCTTCCCAATCAGGAGGAAGGAAAGGGAAGAAATTTGCAAAGGAGCAAGTAGGCTAATAAAGGAAGCTATTTGGATGGTGGAAACATTAGGTAAATTGAGGGAAATGGCCAGGGTCAGCAGCAGAAAGAGCACTTTCTAATGGCTGCTCAGGATTGGACTGAGGGGTGGGGGAGAGGCAGGAAGACTCAACCTGAGAGTTCAGAGAGGCGCCGCAGTAAACCACTGGGGCACTTAGTGATAGGACGTAAAAGATAGAATGACCCCAGATCCCTGAATCTGCTGGGTTTGTTTTGCTCCTATGGGAGACGAGGTATCTGCTCTCTCTTCTTTAGTGGTGGCATGCAGTGTCTTTAGTTGTGGAATGCAAACTCTTAGTTACCGAACCAGGCATCGGTGCGAACCTACTCCTCCTGCAGTGAAGCACAGAATCTTAACCACAGGAAAGCCAGGGAAGTCCCCCAAGGTAGCTGCTCTTGTAAGGGTTGCCTCACCTCTGCAAGGTGAGATGGGCCCAAGTGGTGGGAGGGGTGAGGCAGGGAGGGATCCCTGGGACGGAGGTCTGGGTCTGGGGTTCTGATGAGGGATGAAAAGTGGAGAGATGCAGGGCTTACTCCTGGGCTCTGGAGGACATCTCTATTTGGGGATGTGATTAGGTCCAGGCTGGTGGGATTGTTGAACAGGACATGGCCTTTCTGAGAGGGGGGTCACCATGGGAAAAGGGGGTGACTGAGGCCCTGAATGCTGCTCAGAGCAGTTTGGCTTGGACATGCAGCCTCTGGATAGACCCTGAAGGTGTGTGGACACATCTCCCTATGCTAAGGGCCACTGTTCTTTCTACAGTAAAAAGATGGAGACCATGCTCTGGTGCACCCCATTCACGAGCAGAGAGATGTAAGTGTGAATGTCTGGCTTGGGCACATGTCTCCTTTTCTGTGAATGTGTTTGCTGAGCATCACTAGGTAAGTGTATCTGGGCCATGCATTTCCGTGCTGTGTGTGGGCTGATGGAAGTTTTGCAGGTCAATGTAAGCGTGTCTGAGTGTTCAATTTAGTGTGTGTGTGTGTGTGTGTGTGTGTGTAGGTCTGAGTTTCATGTGTGTCTTCGTTTTGGTGCCTGAGCTGTGCGATTTGGTCTCATTTTGATGTCTGAGTGGCGAGTGGGTGATCGGGTAAACACAGATGTGCCTTTGCTGTTGGCACTGGGTGTCCATAATGGGTCCATGGGTGATTCAGTTGTGGTCTCTTTCCCTGGGGCCTTAGGGAGCGGTCTGAATGATGCCTCCTAGACCGTTGTCCCTGAGTGAATGACCTCTTGTGGAGTAATAATTAACTTGACACCCCACCAGTGTTGTGGTGACAGGGGGTGGGGTCTGGTCAGGACAGGCCTCATTGCTGGAGAGAGAAGGAGGCCAGAAAGGGGAGTCCTGTAGACACATGTGTTGTTGTTATCTCCTCCTGCCCATACTGCAGGTCATTGGCCTTGAACTGGGTGATACTCAAAATATTTAACCAACAGTGAGGCACAGGCATTGACCAATCGGAACAGACACAAACCATGCTCTGAACGGAGCAGCCGTGGAAGCCATGGCTGTGCCAAGCGTGGCCTCTCTCATTGCTGGACATGGTTCCAGGAGAAGGGCCGGCGCTGAGGGACAGTGGGAAGGGATGCAGGGAGACTCCAGGCAGTGGCTGTGAATCAGGCATGCTTACTCCTGGGCTCTGGAGGACATCTCTATTTGGGGATGTGATTAGGTCCAGGCTGGTGGGATTGTTGAACAGGACATGGCCTTTCTGAGAGGGGTCACCATGGGAAAAGGGGGTGACTGAGGCCCTGAATGCTGCTCAGAGCAGTTTGGCTTGGACATGCAGCCTCTGGATAGACCCTGAAGGTGTGTGGACACATCTCCCTATGCTAAGGGCCACTGTTCTTTCTACAGTAAAAAGATGGAGACCATGCTCTGGTGCACCCCATTCACGAGCAGAGAGATGTAAGTGTGAATGTCTGGCTTGGGCACATGTCTCCTTTTCTGTGAATGTGTTTGCTGAGCATCACTAGGTAAGTGTATCTGGGCCATGCATTTCCGTGCTGTGTGTGGGCTGATGGAAGTTTTGCAGGTCAATGTAAGCGTGTCTGAGTGTTCAATTTAGTGTGTGTGTGTGTGTGTGTGTGTGTGTAGGTCTGAGTTTCATGTGTGTCTTCGTTTTGGTGCCTGAGCTGTGCGATTTGGTCTCATTTTGATGTCTGAGTGGCGAGTGGGTGATCGGGTAAACACAGATGTGCCTTTGCTGTTGGCACTGGGTGTCCATAATGGGTCCATGGGTGATTCAGTTGTGGTCTCTTTCCCTGGGGCCTTAGGGAGCGGTCTGAATGATGCCTCCTAGACCGTTGTCCCTGAGTGAATGACCTCTTGTGGAGTAATAATTAACTTGACACCCCACCAGTGTTGTGGTGACAGGGGGTGGGGTCTGGTCAGGACAGGCCTCATTGCTGGAGAGAGAAGGAGGCCAGAAAGGGGAGTCCTGTAGACACATGTGTTGTTGTTATCTCCTCCTGCCCATACTGCAGGTCATTGGCCTTGAACTGGGTGATACTCAAAATATTTAACCAACAGTGAGGCACAGGCATTGACCAATCGGAACAGACACAAACCATGCTCTGAACGGAGCAGCCGTGGAAGCCATGGCTGTGCCAAGCGTGGCCTCTCTCATTGCTGGACATGGTTCCAGGAGAAGGGCCGGCGCTGAGGGACAGTGGGAAGGGATGCAGGGAGACTCCAGGCAGTGGCTGTGAATCAATGGTCATGCAAGTGTGTCTCAGGCTTTAGCAGCTGGTGTGGCGGCTACACCTCAGTCGACCTTGGCTTCCAAGGTCAGCCCTAACTGCCCTTGTCCCCTCCCATTGGGAGAACAGTGGGACAGTCCCCTCTGTCTGCTGAAGGAACGGGGGAAGTGAATGATCCCAAACAGCAGAAATACCCATAAACTATCTGTTTCAACTTGGAAACGGGCTGCTTCATTTTCCTTATTGGTGATTCTCACTGAGGTGAGAGGGAGGCTGGGGCAGGAGCTGAAGGAGGGTGAGCAGGGGATTTGAGGACAGGGAGTGATCGTCCTACCCCCTAAGATAAAAGCAAGGATGTGTGAGGTCCTGAACTGACACTCACCCCTGGATCAGACTTGTGTGAAATAAATCTCACCCTAGAGATGTAATCACCTTCCCTCCCTGAAAAATTAAAATTCCCGTTTCCTGAGGTCTGGCTTCTGGTCACTTGTAGTTCCTTCCTCCTGGGCTGTCTCTGACAGGGGCAGGGAGACTCTGCAGATGAATCAGCCCCTTCCACGCGTACAAGTTACACTCTCAGGTTCCAAGGATGTCACACCTTTTATTATAAAAACCAATAACTTAAGTCAATTCTGTACAAAGTCAGTGGGACTCCTGATGTACTGAGCAGTGGAAACTTCCACCCCATACCAGGAAGGGATAGGAGTCTTGCCCCAGTGACTCTGGGACCACCAAGGGCTGGCCAGACAGCTGGAGCACTGTGTCTGAACCAAGGAGGGTCAAGGTGGGGCGTAGCTGAGTGAGGGCCCACCTGGCTGAGCCGGAGCCAGCTGCTCCTGGGAAGCCTCTGGGAGCACTAGGTCACCCAGGGGACAGTGAGGCTGAATCAGCGCTGCCAGTCCCTACCCAGTCTCTTGGGCCGGAGCAAGTCAGCTCAGCAAAAGCATGTCTTCAAGGAGGCCAGCAATGTCAACGTCTCCAATGACTGGGCGAAGGAAGAGATCTCCAAGCAGACTGGGTGGAATCGACTTGAGGGTGGAGGCCGTGAGGAGGACACGAGCCAGGCGGCTTTGGCCTGCAGGGCACCAGGGCTCCAGGACCTCCCACAGCGCCTGGTGCGCCTCCTGCTGCAGGTGGCCAATGTGGGAAGAGGCGTGGAGACCTGGTATGTCTGCCGGCAGAGAAGGCAAAGATAACTGGTGAGTAGCCTACTCTGTACCCCGGGGCAAGACAGCCCTAGACCTGAGGCTGTCAGCCTGGTGCCTTGAGGCCCCGTCACTACCTCCTTCATTTATCTATTTTTCACTTCATGTATCTATCCTTCATGGAGAGGCAGTATAGAGCAATGGGTAAGACCCTGGGCCACCTGGCTTTGAATCCCACATTGTCACTTATTAGCTGTGTGGCCTTGGGCAGAGTTACTCAATCTCTGGCGCCTCTGTTTCCTCATTGGTAAAATTGGGATAAGTAAGAGTACCTATCTCCTAGGCTTGTTATGAGGTTTAAATGTGCTAATATTTGTAAAACCCTTAGAACTGGACCTACCACATGGTAAGTGTAATATGAGTATCTGCTATTATTATAATGAGTGACTCTAATAATGCTCCCATGGGGGCCTTTTGGTGAGGATTCTCATCTAGGTGCTTTTCAGATTACCAAGAAAACTTCCTGTATTAGTTGTTCTCCTGGCTGAAGTTTATGGCCCCCATTTTCATTCCTCTTCACTATGTGGTCTTTCTGAACCCTCAGAGTTTTGCCTTCAGAACTTCTCCATGCAGTCCACTCTGAGGCGCAGCTGCATCTGCCCACCCTCCCCTTCCCCACTCCTGCCCTCAGGGTCAGGGCCATTTCTCAGCAGAGCAGCAAGGACTAGATTCTAACATGAATAGACCTGAGTCCCCATTCTTTCTCTTCCCCTATTGGGCGTCCCTGGTGGCTCAGACAGTAAAGAATCCGCTTGCAATGTGGGAGACCTGGGTTCGCTATCTGGGTTGCGAAGATCCCCTGGAGAAGGAAAGGCTACCCACTTCAGTATTCTTGCCTGGAGAATTCCATGGACAAAGAAACCTGATGGGCTACAGCCCATCGGGTCACAAAGAGTTGGATACGACTGAGTGGCTTTCATTTTACCTGACTGTGTAGCTTTTAGCAAGTCACTTGTCCTCTCTGAGCTTGTTTTGTAAGATGGCCATTTGATGATATTCAGGACGCACAGGGATCTCAGTTGTTAAGCCCTTAGAAGGGGCCTCTCCCTAGCTGGCCCTGCCCCGCTCCAGCCTTGGCCCCCATCCAGAAGTGCCTAGGAGCTCACCAGGGTTGAAGAGGATGGTCCCCTTCAGGTAGGCGTATTCCTTGGGGCCCAGCTCCAGACTCCAGAAGGATTCCAGGCAGCTCTGCAGCCACTGCACCTCAGCCAGCGAGGGCTGGGGCCGATCGGACTGCGGGCAGCTGCCTGCTCTGCTGCTGGGCTCCTCCAGCAGGATCTTCTTGAGTATGCTGGGCACGGGAACCTCGGCCACCTGGAAGGTCACGGTGTCTTGGGCCAACCCCAGCAGGAAGAGGGGGCCCCAGCAGCCCCGTAGCAGCTGCCGCCGATCCTGGGAGGGCAGTTGGCAAAAGGATGGCAGGTTCCTGAGGAAGGCCAATGTCTTGGCCAGAACATCCAAGGCTTCCCGGCAGGTGCGATGCGGGGTACACAGCCGGACAGGCCGGTGCTGCCTGCACAGGCAGCGGCCACGGGCTGGGACCACGGAGGGCCGTTCCCTGATGCTGGGGCTCAGAAGTGCATACAGAATGGTCGGGCGGCCTGCAGCACCCTGGCATGGGCAGGGCCCTTGCTGGCTGGAGCTCATGGTCGTGGATCTGTTCCTCCTTCCTCCTGGCTCTCCCACCCTCTGCTTGGTGCTGTGGGTGCTATTTATATCTCCAAATGGGGGAGGGAGGGGGAACCGCCCAACAACCTTGACTCCAGAAGTCATGTTCATTGAAAAAAAAAAAAAAACACACGCCGACCCTAGCAGGACTGGGAGGGAAGTGATGGGGGAGGGAACCTTTGGGAGCTCCACGTGGCCCCGATATCACTTCAGTCAATGAAGTGGCGGGTGCAGGGCACAGGCCTGCTGGCCTGACTGCCCTTTATCAGATGATTCAAGTGGATAAACAGGGTCATTAACCCAGGCTGTACCAGGGCACCAAGGCCTCAGGTGCGCGATCAGCAGGTGGCCGTGGCAGGTGTTCCTATTGGTGCCTGCAGGACTCTCGCGCGGTGGAGGAGCCAGCCCAGCGCCAGACAAGCCTTGAACGCAGGCCCAACCTGGAAGCGCCTTATCGCTCACTTGTTTGCCTAACCTTGGGGCCCTGCTCCTGTTGTCAGTACGGAACAGGCTGCTGGGCAGGGAGCCAGGATCCTGGGGGGCTGGGAGAACTTTGTCTGCTGTGCAGTCTCTTAGAAGGCCCCCTTCCTCTGACCCCAGTTCTGGGGCGTGGGAAGGCCTGCAAAAATAAGGTCCTTCAGAATTGTTTCTCCCCAGCCTGGATTCCTGGAGCTCTTGAAGGTCCCTGTCTGGTGAGAAGCCCTGGCAGAGTGATAATGAAATACTGCTGTTTATTGAGCGCCTACTCTATGCCAAGCACTTTCCAGTCTAATATTCAGAGCTTCCCTCTGAGGCAAGGTTCTTACTTTTGAAGACTCAAAGAGGTATAGTGCCTTGCCCAAGTTCGACCACTAAGAAGAGACAGAGCCCAGATCCATCTGATTCCAAAATCCTTGCTTGTTCCTCTGGACCCAGTCCTGCACCAGAGCTGGTGACTACCTGGGCCCCCACCTCGCTGCTGCCTGTGCAGTTGCCCTATGATCTGGGCTGGGACCACGGAGGGCCGTTCCCTGATGCTGGGGCTCAGAAGTGCATACAGAATGGTCGGGCGGCCTGCAGCACCCTGGCATGGGCAGGGCCCTTGCTGGCTGGAGCTCATGGTCGTGGATCTGTTCCTCCTTCCTCCTGGCTCTCCCACCCTCTGCTTGGTGCTGTGGGTGCTATTTATATCTCCAAATGGGGGAGGGAGGGGGAACCGCCCAACAACCTTGACTCCAGAAGTCATGTTCATTGAAAAAAAAAAAAAAACACACGCCGACCCTAGCAGGACTGGGAGGGAAGTGATGGGGGAGGGAACCTTTGGGAGCTCCACGTGGCCCCGATATCACTTCAGTCAATGAAGTGGCGGGTGCAGGGCACAGGCCTGCTGGCCTGACTGCCCTTTATCAGATGATTCAAGTGGATAAACAGGGTCATTAACCCAGGCTGTACCAGGGCACCAAGGCCTCAGGTGCGCGATCAGCAGGTGGCCGTGGCAGGTGTTCCTATTGGTGCCTGCAGGACTCTCGCGCGGTGGAGGAGCCAGCCCAGCGCCAGACAAGCCTTGAACGCAGGCCCAACCTGGAAGCGCCTTATCGCTCACTTGTTTGCCTAACCTTGGGGCCCTGCTCCTGTTGTCAGTACGGAACAGGCTGCTGGGCAGGGAGCCAGGATCCTGGGGGGCTGGGAGAACTTTGTCTGCTGTGCAGTCTCTTAGAAGGCCCCCTTCCTCTGACCCCAGTTCTGGGGCGTGGGAAGGCCTGCAAAAATAAGGTCCTTCAGAATTGTTTCTCCCCAGCCTGGATTCCTGGAGCTCTTGAAGGTCCCTGTCTGGTGAGAAGCCCTGGCAGAGTGATAATGAAATACTGCTGTTTATTGAGCGCCTACTCTATGCCAAGCACTTTCCAGTCTAATATTCAGAGCTTCCCTCTGAGGCAAGGTTCTTACTTTTTTGAAGACTCAAAGAGGTATAGTGCCTTGCCCAAGTTCGCACCACTAAGAAGAGACAGAGCCCAGATCCATCTGATTCCAAAATCCTTGCTTGTTCCTCTGGACCCAGTGGCCCAGGTGCACAGCCAGAGCTGGTGACTACCTGGGCCCCCACCTCGCTGCTGCCTGGCTTGCAGAGGTTGCCCACCTATGATCTGGGCAGAAACATCACTCTGTTGCCAGCCACACAGCTGTCCTGGATGCTGGGCACAGGTTGTGAGGCTGGTGGGAAGATCCTTGGCAGTGTCGTGTCTGCGGCCTTTGGCAAGCCCAGCCTGGCAAGCCGCCTGCTGACACACTATTGGGCAGCCATTGCCACCCCTGGCATCCGCTCCTGGCTCGGTCACTTCCCAGTTGTGTGACTGCGGGCTGAACCCCAAATCTCTGTGTGCCTCAGAAGCTTTACCCCGGACAGTGCCTGCTTGCAGGGCTGCTGTGAGGACAAAGTGAGGTCTTAGGTATCAAATTCCAAGCAGTTTCTGGCATTTAGGAGGAGGGCTTTACTCTTCCTTCTCCTGACTAAGGAACCAAGGCAAACAGGCCCCAGCAAATAGGCATGCATCTTTTATGTGATTAAAATCACATAATAATCTTCTTTTTAAGCACAAGTAGATTCTAATAAATTATAGTTAGATTGATCACCAGATGTAGATGTGGGTTTTTTTTTTTTTAATGTGGGAATGCATTTTTAAAAAAATTTTACTTATTTATTTATTTTTGGCTCTTCTGGGTTTTCACTGCTGCTGCAGGCTCTTCTATAGTTGCAGGCAGTGTGGGTACTCTCTAGCTGAGGTGAGCAGGCTTATTGTTGCGGTGACTTCTCTTGCTGTGGAACTTGCTCTAGGGCACATGGGCTTCAATAACTGTGGCACATGGGTTCAATAGTTGCAACTTCAGCTTAATAGTGGTGGCTGACGGGCTTAGTTGCTCTGCAGCATGTGGGATCTTTCTGGATCAGGGATCGAACCCATGTCTTCTGCACTGGCAGGTGAACTCTTTACCACTGAGCTACCAGGAAAGCCCCAGATGTAGGTTTAATGTAAAACCAACAACATCAATTTTATGACCACACTTACATATAAAAGCCACTCTAAGATGCTGGGCAAAGCCCTAGCAATGTGTTTATGTGGTCATACAATTGTGTAAAATTGGTGAGAGTGGGCCTTTTTGAAAATCACATAATAATAATTCTGACATTTATAAGGTTCATTTGATGCCCCTTTATGTTTCTCGGTCTTCACAGGATCCTCTGGAAGGAGAGTCTAAGAGTTAGACCAGCTGAGTCCAAGCCCTGCTTCATCACTTAGCTGAGCAACCCTGGGTACGTCACTTTATGTTTCTATGCCTGAGTTTCTTCATCTTTAAAAGGGTGCTAAGAAAAGTCAGAATACTGATTTTATGGGGCCTGAAGGTGATAACAATTGTGTAGGGCCTTCTTTAAGAACAGAAAATCGGATGTGAAAGTGAACATTTAATAAATGAAAAAATGGAGCTTCCCTGGTGATCCAGTGGATAAAGAGTCCGCCCTTGCAGTGCAAGGGGTGCCAGTTCTATCCCTGGCCCAGGAAGATCCCATGTGCCGCAGAGCAGATTGGACTGTGTCCAATTACGAGCCAGTGCTCTGGAGCACATGCGCTCAGAGCCCGTACTCTGCGATGAGAGAGGCCACTGCGATGGGAGGCCCACACAGGCCAAAGAATAAAGATGGATGAAAATAAACAAATAAAAGGAGGCCAAAATTAAAAAAAAAAAAAGAAAAATCAGTGCAAATTACAAACTAAAATAAACTGACAGAAAACACAAACATTATTAAGCCAGGAGAATACCAAAGTCCTTTTTCTGATCAAGTACCTGACAGTAATTGCCTACCGTTTTACCTACACACTCTGTATTTGCCTCTTTACATGTTAATAATATTTATTTGAAACCAAGGCAAACACAGAAAGGTGGTTGGGACTCCCCTGATGGTCCAATGGTTAAGACTCTGTGCTTCCACTGAAGGGGCGTGAGTTTGATCCCTGGTCAAGGAACTAAGATCCTGCATGACATAGAAAGGTTGCAAGTGTAGTATAGGGAACTTTTCTCACCTTGAATAATTTGAAAGTGAATTGCCAACTGGTGCCCCATCACCCCCAAATACTTTAGTGTGCAATTCCTACAAACAAGGATATTTTCCTATATAATATAACCATCAACAGAAGGATATTGACACTGAATAAAACCAGGAAATTAACATCTAATTTCACTGAACAACATCAGGAAATTAATACCTAATCTTTAGGTTTTGCCTTTAAGTTTCATCAAATGCTTCAGTGAAACCATTATGATAAAAAGGCTCAGCCCAGAATCATATGGTGCAATTCTTCATCAAGTCACTTCAGCCTCTTCTTGTTGTTTAGCCACTAAGTCACGTCCAAGTTTTTGTGACCCCATGGACTGTAGTCCTCCAGGCTTTTTGGTCCATGGGATTTCTCAGGCAAGAATACTGGAGTGGGTTGTCATTTCCTTCTTCAGGGGCTCTTCCTGACCCAGGGATCAAACCCACATCTCCTGCATGGCAGGTAGATTCTTTACTGCTGAGCTGCTGGAGAGGCCCCACTTCAGGCTGGTCAGGAAAGCTATCCTCAGTCTGTCCTTGCCTTTCACAACCTTGACACTTTTGAAGAGTTGTTATTTTGTACCATGGTTTTCAGTTGGGGTTTGTGGCTTTCTTGTGATTAGACTAGGTTATGAATCTTACTAGGACTGTCCCTGAAAATGATTCTGTGTTCTTACATTTTTTTTTTTAATTTACTTTTGGATGTGCTGGGTCTTTGTTGCTGTGCTGACTTTTTATCTCACTGCAGTGAGCAGGGATTTCTCTCACTGCGTGGTGGTGGTGGGGGAGGGGGGGCGGCGCTTCTCATTGTGGTGGTTTCTTTTGTTGAGGTTCTGAGGTAAGTGCTCAGATGAATCAGACAGGTCCTATCTTTCATGAAGTTTATATTCCAGGGAGAGGAGATGGATATAGAACCCAAACTTCTTAATTCTGTATTTCAATTGTACTAAGTAGTTACAGAGGATGAGAGAAAATCATGGAGATGGAGATTTAATCTGTATGTTAGGGTCAGTAAAGGTCTCACAGAGGAAGTGGCAATTGGGTTGAGACATGATGGGTAAAAGGAGTTGCTGGTAAAGGCCTAGGAACTAGGCCAGGGCATTTGAGGAAGTGAAAGCAGCCCGTAAGGAGGGCGTCTGGTGTGTGAAGGGGAGTGTGAGACAAGATGAGGCTAGATAGGTGGGCAGGGCCCTGATGCTGCTCCTCAGAGGCCATGGTTGGAAGCTTGGAATTTATCCTGAATGCAGTGGCAATCCATGAAGGGCTAATTTTAAGCAAGGGAATAACAAGACATGGCTTATCTTTAAGAGCAATGGTTCTGACTGCTCAGTGGAGGACGGACTACAAAGTGACAAAGGAGGAGGTAAGGAGACCAGTGAGGAAGCTGGATATAGGAGTAGATGTCAAGCAAGAGACGATGCTGGTTTAGACTAGAGTGGGAACGGCATCTTGCTTCACTCAGCAAGATGAGAAGGAGACAGAATATGGATATATTTCGGAGAGAGAGCTAACAAGATTTACTAGTGCTTTAGATGAGGTCAAATTTTGACTGATCCAAATAGGTGGATGAATGGGGGTCTGGGCTTTTGCAAATTGGTGCTTGAAGGGCCATTTAGTTAATTGGGAAGACTTTGGGCACAGTTAACTTGTGTGTATGGGAGCGTCAGTGTTGGTCATGTTGGCTTTTAAAAATGGTAATTCTTGAAATGCTTGAATTAAGAGTTCAAATTGCAGGACTTCCCTGGTAATTCAGTGGTGAAGAGTTCACCTGCTAATGTAGGAGACGGGTTAGATCCCTGATCTGGGAAGATCCCACATGCTGCAGAGCAACTAAGCCCATGAGCCACAACTATTGAGCCTGCGCTCTAGAGTCTTGGAGCCGCAACTACTGAAGCTCGTGTGCCCTAGAACCCAAGTTCCACAACAAGCGAAGTCACCGCAGGTTCTGAGGTAAGTGCTCAGATGAATCAGACAGGTCCTATCTTTCATGAAGTTTATATTCCAGGGAGAGGAGATGGATATAGAACCCAAACTTCTTAATTCTGTATTTCAATTGTACTAAGTAGTTACAGAGGATGAGAGAAAATCATGGAGATGGAGATTTAATCTGTATGTTAGGGTCAGTAAAGGTCTCACAGAGGAAGTGGCAATTGGGTTGAGACATGATGGGTAAAAGGAGTTGCTGGTAAAGGCCTAGGAACTAGGCCAGGGCATTTGAGGAAGTGAAAGCAGCCCGTAAGGAGGGCGTCTGGTGTGTGAAGGGGAGTGTGAGACAAGATGAGGCTAGATAGGTGGGCAGGGCCCTGATGCTGCTCCTCAGAGGCCATGGTTGGAAGCTTGGAATTTATCCTGAATGCAGTGGCAATCCATGAAGGGCTAATTTTAAGCAAGGGAATAACAAGACATGGCTTATCTTTAAGAGCAATGGTTCTGACTGCTCAGTGGAGGACGGACTACAAAGTGACAAAGGAGGAGGTAAGGAGACCAGTGAGGAAGCTGGATATAGGAGTAGATGTCAAGCAAGAGACGATGCTGGTTTAGACTAGAGTGGGAACGGCATCTTGCTTCACTCAGCAAGATGAGAAGGAGACAGAATATGGATATATTTCGGAGAGAGAGCTAACAAGATTTACTAGTGCTTTAGATGAGGTCAAATTTTGACTGATCCAAATAGGTGGATGAATGGGGGTCTGGGCTTTTGCAAATTGGTGCTTGAAGGGCCATTTAGTTAATTGGGAAGACTTTGGGCACAGTTAACTTGTGTGTATGGGAGCGTCAGTGTTGGTCATGTTGGCTTTTAAAAATGGTAATTCTTGAAATGCTTGAATTAAGAGTTCAAATTGCAGGACTTCCCTGGTAATTCAGTGGTGAAGAGTTCACCTGCTAATGTAGGAGACGGGTTAGATCCCTGATCTGGGAAGATCCCACATGCTGCAGAGCAACTAAGCCCATGAGCCACAACTATTGAGCCTGCGCTCTAGAGTCTTGGAGCCGCAACTACTGAAGCTCGTGTGCCCTAGAACCCAAGTTCCACAACAAGCGAAGTCACCGCAACAAGAAGCCTGCTCACCTCAACCAGAGAGTAGCCCCTATTCCCTGCAACTAGAGAAGAGTCTGCAGCAGCTGTGAAAACCCAGAATAGCCAAAATAAATGATAAAATGCATTTCTTAAAAAAAAAAAGAGAGTTCAAATTTGAGATTGTCTCATAAAGTTCTAAAATTTCTTATTGTGTTAAAATACACATTTTATTTACCATTTTAACCATTTTCAAGTGTACAGTTCAGTGGCATTGAGTACATTTACATTGTTATGCAACCATCACCAGCTATGTGAGTTTTGAGCTATCTCCTAATCAACCCAAGTGTAGTGCAGGAGACTTGGGTTCGATCCTTGTGTCAGAAGATCCCCTGTATAAGGAAATAGCAACCCACTCCAGTATTCTTGCCTGGGAAACCCCATGGACAGAGGGGCCTGATGGGCTACAGTCCATGGAGTTGCAATAGTTGGACATGATTCAGCAACTAGACAACAATAAAGGAAAAAACCCCTGAAAAACCCAAGTGGAGTTGCTCAGGATTGGTCTGGGCCAGAGGCATCATAAGATCACGTACAGAGAAAATATATAGAGAGAAGAAAAGATGGTAAGGACAGAACCCCCAACATTGATAAATGTGGATAGGTCAGGACACTGAGAAAGAGCTTTAGTGAGGTGGGAAGTAAAAGCAGGTAAGTGTGGTATATGGAAGCTCTATTAGTTTGTTAGGGCTGCCTTAACAAACTATTACAAACTGAGTGACTTAAACAAGAGAAATTTATTTTCTTATAGTTCTGAAGGCTGAAAGTCCAAGATCAAGGTGTTGGCAGGTTTGTTTTCTTCTGAGGCGTCTCACTTTGGATTGCTGATAGCTGCCTCACATGGCCTTTCTTCAGCTTGCTTAGGAGTCTCTGTGGTGTCTTCCTCTTCCAGTAAGGACACTAGTCATATTGGATTAGGGCCCCACACTTATGAATTCCCTTAGCTTTAGTTACCTCTTTAAATAGCCCTATCTCTAAAACAGTCACACCCTGAGCGCTAGAGTTTCAGTGTAGAAGCTTGGGCGGAATACAGTTTCATCCATAACAGAAGCCTAAGGAAAAAAATTGCTTCCAAAAGGAGGAAGGGGTCAACTGTGACAAATGCAGCTGAGAAGTTGAGTAAGATAGCAGAGGTCTACTGGTTTTGGCAATAAGTAGGTAATTGTAACCTTGGTAAGAGTATTAAGAAAAGACCAGGGCTTCTCTAGTGGCTCAGTGGTAAAGAATCCTCCTGCCAATTCAGAGGACACAGGTTATATCCCTGCTCCCAGAAGATCCTGCATGCCATGGAGCAGCTAAGTCTGGGCACCACAACTATTGAGCTTGTGCTCTAGTGCCTGGGAACAGGAACTCTAGAGCCAGGAAACCACAACTACTGAGCCCAGATGCCACAACTTCTGATGCCCACACACCCTAGAATCCATTCTTTGCAACAAGAGAAGCCCATGCACTGCAACAAGAGAGTAGCCCCCAGAGTAATAAAGATCCCACACAGCCACAATTAAATAAAATTGTGTATAAAAAAGACAAGACTAGAGTAAATCCAGAAGAGATGGAAGGTGATGAAGTGGAGAAATACGTATAGCAATCTTTTTTTAAGCTTTGCTGGAAAGAGAATTGAAAATTGGAATGGTTGGAAGAGAAAGTGGGGTCATAGACACTATAAAAAGAAGTGGTGTTAGGGGCTTCTCCTGGTGGTCCAGTGGGTAGGGACACCGCCTTGCAGTGCAAGGGGCACCGGTTCGAGCCCTGGCCTGGGAAGATCCCACATGCCACGGAGCGGCTGGACCGATGTGTCCAATTACCGAGCCAGAGCTTTGGAGCGCATGAGCCCAGAGCCAGCGCTCTGCAACGACAGACCCCACCGCGATGGGAGGCCCACAGGAGCCAAAGAACAAAGATGGATGAAAAGAGAGAAATGAAAGACCAATAGAAGTGGCCTGCCTGCTCCCCTCCCTCCCCAACCCGACCCCCACCCAAAAATAAATAAATAAATAAATCCAAAAAAAAAAAAAAAAAAAGAAGCGGTGTTAAAGTATGTTTGTAAGTTGAATGGGATGATCCAGGAGAAAGAAAATGGTAATGCGGGAAATTTATAAAAGGATAATAACAGGAGTAGAATCCCTGAAGAGACTAAGTAGATGAAATTCAATACAAAAGTAAAGTGGTTGGCCTTAGACAGCTGGGACCTGTTTTTCACGTTAACATAAGTGAGGCTGAATACAGCACTTATTACATAATACAGCACTTATTACATAATTGCGGAGACCAGTGCAAAATGACCATGTGGGCTCTCTTGTTCAAAAAGTTTGGGGACTTCCCTGATGGTCCAGTATCTAAGACTGTGCTCCCAATGCAGGGGGCCAGAGTTCAATCCCTGGTCAGGGGACTAGATCCCACAAATAAGGCCAGGCATGGCCAGGCTGCAAATAAGGCCAGGCACGGCCAAATAAATAAAATAAATATTAAAAAAAAAAAGACCTGACAAGAAATAAGTATCTTTAAAATAAAAAATTTCGGAAGAAAAAATCGGACTGCAGCAGAAGAGCATAAATCGAAGCACAGAGCCCTTCTAAGCCCGGGGCTCTTATGACTGCACAATTTGTATGTAGTAATGTGATGCTGACGGATATAGGCTGTTCTCAGGGCAAGTCCCTTATTTTAGGGCCTCAACTGAATCACAGAAGGGTTAGAGGAGATAACTAACAACACTTTCCGCTTCACCGTTCTTCCAGCTGGGAGGTCACACCCAAGGCGCGTAGGAACGAAGTTTGCATTTTTTCCACTTCCAACCCCGCGGGATTTGAGCCCAGGACTTTCTGGAAGGCTCCAAAAAGCATCTGGTGACTATAGCAACTCACAACCAAACTCCCGGGCCCTCCACTCCGCCTACCATTACACGGACCCGCTCTTTGATTGGCTCAGCAAGTAGACCAATGGCCGGCAAAGCGGGCTATATGCCGCGCGTCAATGGCCGTAGGCTGGAAGGGAGGCGGGAAGTGAGAGTGAGTGGGGCGGGCCTGGGCGGTGGGGCGCCTGCGTATTTCCGGTTCCGCTGCGGAAGGCGGAGGGCTCTAGCCGTTGGGCCGGACGCGACCAGAAAGAGTCGGCAGCGCGAGACACGCGTGAGGAGCTCGGTGTTCGGAGCGTGGCGTTCGGAGCGTGGCTAGCGGCTGGCACGATGGGCGGAGAGCAGGAGGAGGATAGGTTCGACGGCATGTTGCTGGCCATGGCGCAGCAGCACGAGGGCGGCGTGCAGGAGGTAACGGCCCGCGCGGTATTGGCTGGGCCTGGCCCACCCGGGAGGCCTCGGCCACGCTCTCTCCGTCCTTCTCTGCCTTCCAGGGCTGAGAGACACCGCAGGGCCTCACGGGCTCTGGGATTCCCCTGCACATTCTTACTGCACTCCAGCTTCCGGTGTGGCCTACTCGTACTGAGTCTTGCACTAGTACCAGTCCCGGTCCCCCGTCACCTCTGAGTAGTTTCTGTTTTAGTAGTTCCGGCCTCCCTACCTCCTGGAAAGGCCCAGAGTTTGGGTTCTCCCCCCCCCGCCCACCGTTAGTCTCCCGCATACTTTAAACCCCGCTTCTGCTTTGGTGGCCTCCCCCGAAAAGCATCCCTTAGGATGAAGCATCCTTGACATTGAGATTTGCATGTACCGAGACTTAAAGCGAGCGGAAGAATGGGTGGGTGGGTGGAAGGTGACATTTGCACGTGGTCTTTTTAGATCTTGAAGAGGAGAATAGGAGGCCTGTGTCCACGATTGTTTTAGCCCACCTACCAACTTGGGACCCTTCCATGTCCCCAGGGCTCAGTTTCTTTAAGACACAGCTACGAACCCTTATTTCCTTAATTTGTAGAAGAGCAGCGTCTGAAAGTGAGGGACATTGAGGAATTCTCAGTAATCAGGCTCGAACATTAAACAAGTATTTATTCAGTATTTTTGATGTGTGCAAAGACAGAATTTTTGCGTAGTGACCAGACGCAGTAACATGTAGTGTATGAATTATAAGGATCAATAGTAGAGATTCAGGAGTTGGTGTTTTGAACCAAGGAAAGTTCAAAAGGTTGAAAAGCCTATCAAGATCTTTTTACTAAATCTTTTTACTAAAGGAACTGAAGGAATTTGCCCAAGATCTTCCAACAGACTCCTGCCCTAGAGGGGACGAGAATCTTTCCACTGGTGTGTGTGTTGCACAGACCATTTCTGATTCTGTCTCTCCCTGGGGCAGGGTTTCATGGATCATTCCATTTTCCATTCTCTTCATTCAAATATCTCATTCAAGTAGGTGCCTGTGGTGCCCAGGGACTTCTAAGCCCTTTGAGGTTGGAAGAGTGCTATTAATTTGCAGATGCGAAAGACTCTTCCCCCCCACCTCCACTCCTCTTAAAATTGATTCAGTGCGCATGGCGCAGCAGCACGAGGGCGGCGTGCAGGAGGTAACGGCCCGCGCGGTATTGGCTGGGCCTGGCCCACCCGGGAGGCCTCGGCCACGCTCTCTCCGTCCTTCTCTGCCTTCCAGGGCTGAGAGACACCGCAGGGCCTCACGGGCTCTGGGATTCCCCTGCACATTCTTACTGCACTCCAGCTTCCGGTGTGGCCTACTCGTACTGAGTCTTGCACTAGTACCAGTCCCGGTCCCCCGTCACCTCTGAGTAGTTTCTGTTTTAGTAGTTCCGGCCTCCCTACCTCCTGGAAAGGCCCAGAGTTTGGGTTCTCCCCCCCCCGCCCACCGTTAGTCTCCCGCATACTTTAAACCCCGCTTCTGCTTTGGTGGCCTCCCCCGAAAAGCATCCCTTAGGATGAAGCATCCTTGACATTGAGATTTGCATGTACCGAGACTTAAAGCGAGCGGAAGAATGGGTGGGTGGGTGGAAGGTGACATTTGCACGTGGTCTTTTTAGATCTTGAAGAGGAGAATAGGAGGCCTGTGTCCACGATTGTTTTAGCCCACCTACCAACTTGGGACCCTTCCATGTCCCCAGGGCTCAGTTTCTTTAAGACACAGCTACGAACCCTTATTTCCTTAATTTGTAGAAGAGCAGCGTCTGAAAGTGAGGGACATTGAGGAATTCTCAGTAATCAGGCTCGAACATTAAACAAGTATTTATTCAGTATTTTTGATGTGTGCAAAGACAGAATTTTTGCGTAGTGACCAGACGCAGTAACATGTAGTGTATGAATTATAAGGATCAATAGTAGAGATTCAGGAGTTGGTGTTTTGAACCAAGGAAAGTTCAAAAGGTTGAAAAGCCTATCAAGATCTTTTTACTAAATCTTTTTACTAAAGGAACTGAAGGAATTTGCCCAAGATCTTCCAACAGACTCCTGCCCTAGAGGGGACGAGAATCTTTCCACTGGTGTGTGTGTTGCACAGACCATTTCTGATTCTGTCTCTCCCTGGGGCAGGGTTTCATGGATCATTCCATTTTCCATTCTCTTCATTCAAATATCTCATTCAAGTAGGTGCCTGTGGTGCCCAGGGACTTCTAAGCCCTTTGAGGTTGGAAGAGTGCTATTAATTTGCAGATGCGAAAGACTCTTCCCCCCCACCTCCACTCCTCTTAATTGTTGACTGAAACTGGACTTGGGAGTGAGTTCATTTTTGAGTGAATTGAAAAAGTATGTAGAAGGAAGAATTGAAACCATTGAGATAAATTTCTGGCATCGAATTTAGAAACACTTGCTTGGGCAAATACAAGAGCTTAGTTATACACACTAATCCTAGGGCACCTCTAGCTCTTTTCACTCATCAGAATGTGTATTGAGACGGGTCTGGTGCTGGGAAGTGCGGATGTAGACAGTCATGGCTCATGGTGCCTGCTTGTGAGAAGTTTGCTGTCCCACAGAGGGTCTCTTGCCCTGGACCAGACCCTCCTAGGGACTTCACTTCCTTTACCTCCTTCGTTCCTCACAAAGGATCCTCACCTATGTCCCTCAAAATAGGTCCTGTTCAGTGGACATTGTGAGGAAGAAACAGAGGGTGGGAGGCGTAAAGGAAGTAGCATGAAGGCCTGTACTATCATAAGTGAAGAACATAGCTATCGTCATTGCTCTGTGAGAAAAGGAGATCCTTCAGGGGTGCTGTGTGATGGTCGGGAGGGGTGGGAAGGGGGAGGATATACATATGACTAATCTGGGAACATGCATATCTGTAAACAAAACTCTGTAAAAGTTAAAATTAAAAAAAAAAAGAAAGAAATAGGTCCTGTTGCTGTATATGTTTTACTGAGTTTCCTAAGGTCATAGAGCTCATGTATATCAGTCTGATATCCAAACTGATACCCTTAAACCGCTTGGCTACCCAGCCAGAATTAATTAGTTGGTCTGAACCTTCTTTGAAGTGGTTGCGTTTGTTCCCTTCCTTCTAGCTCTGCCCTAGTGACTTGGCCAATGCCACTCTGGATGTGTTCTTCACTATGTGGAGAGGAAAGCTGGGCCCCAGGTGTTTCAAACCCTAGATGCTGAGGAGTGTCTCATATCCTCAGGCTGCCTCTAGCATCATAAAAAATGTGAAAAATGTATTCACATGTAAACAAGAAGATGAGAAGTCTGGGACTTCCTGGTGGTTCAGTGGTTAAGAATTGACCTGCCCCATGCAGAGGACGTGGATTGGATCCCTGGTTTGTGAGGGTCCCAGATGTCTCAGAGCAACTAAGCCCATGTGCCACAATTACTGAACCCACGTGCCACAGCTACTAAAGCCCCCGCGCCTAGAGCCTGTGGTCTGCAGGAAAAGTCACTGCAATGAGAAGCCTGCACACCACAATGAAGAGTAGTCTTTGTTTGCTGCTATCTGGAGAAAGCCTGCATGTAGCAACAAAGACCCAGTATAGCCAAAATAAATTAAAACAGAGAGAGAAATCTGCCTTTTGGGTGATCTGGATAAATGATAGCTCTTTTCACTCATCAGAATGTGTATTGAGACGGGTCTGGTGCTGGGAAGTGCGGATGTAGACAGTCATGGCTCATGGTGCCTGCTTGTGAGAAGTTTGCTGTCCCACAGAGGGTCTCTTGCCCTGGACCAGACCCTCCTAGGGACTTCACTTCCTTTACCTCCTTCGTTCCTCACAAAGGATCCTCACCTATGTCCCTCAAAATAGGTCCTGTTCAGTGGACATTGTGAGGAAGAAACAGAGGGTGGGAGGCGTAAAGGAAGTAGCATGAAGGCCTGTACTATCATAAGTGAAGAACATAGCTATCGTCATTGCTCTGTGAGAAAAGGAGATCCTTCAGGGGTGCTGTGTGATGGTCGGGAGGGGTGGGAAGGGGGAGGATATACATATGACTAATCTGGGAACATGCATATCTGTAAACAAAACTCTGTAAAAGTTAAAATTAAAAAAAAAAAGAAAGAAATAGGTCCTGTTGCTGTATATGTTTTACTGAGTTTCCTAAGGTCATAGAGCTCATGTATATCAGTCTGATATCCAAACTGATACCCTTAAACCGCTTGGCTACCCAGCCAGAATTAATTAGTTGGTCTGAACCTTCTTTGAAGTGGTTGCGTTTGTTCCCTTCCTTCTAGCTCTGCCCTAGTGACTTGGCCAATGCCACTCTGGATGTGTTCTTCACTATGTGGAGAGGAAAGCTGGGCCCCAGGTGTTTCAAACCCTAGATGCTGAGGAGTGTCTCATATCCTCAGGCTGCCTCTAGCATCATAAAAAATGTGAAAAATGTATTCACATGTAAACAAGAAGATGAGAAGTCTGGGACTTCCTGGTGGTTCAGTGGTTAAGAATTGACCTGCCCCATGCAGAGGACGTGGATTGGATCCCTGGTTTGTGAGGGTCCCAGATGTCTCAGAGCAACTAAGCCCATGTGCCACAATTACTGAACCCACGTGCCACAGCTACTAAAGCCCCCGCGCCTAGAGCCTGTGGTCTGCAGGAAAAGTCACTGCAATGAGAAGCCTGCACACCACAATGAAGAGTAGTCTTTGTTTGCTGCTATCTGGAGAAAGCCTGCATGTAGCAACAAAGACCCAGTATAGCCAAAAATAAATTAAAACAGAGAGAGAAATCTGCCTTTTGGGTGATCTGGATAAAGTTAGTTTAGGCTTCCTTTCAGAAGTGACTAAGGCGGGACCTGTGGGAGGATGTTTCCTCAGTTGGGGTGCTCAGGGTGAAACAGTCCAGTCCCAGGTTCCCTCCTAGACTAAGAAAGTTAGCTTTTGTGCAGTTGAAGGGCTGCCAGTAGGGCAGCTCTCCAGCTTTGGTCTTTGTCTTCTTTCAGCTCGTGAACACCTTCTTCAGCTTCCTTCGACGGAAAACAGACTTTTTTGTTGGAGGAGAAGAAGGCATGGCAGAAAAGGTGAGTATTGGGGGCCATTGTTCCTTGGGAGGCTTTGTTTCTCCAGAGCAGGAGTTTATCTGACCTTCCTTTGGCATAATAATAACCTTTAGCAGAAGTGAAATGCCAAGGACAGAATGCCAGGGAAGGGAAGCAAGTTGTCATTTATCGAAGCCCCTCTCCTTGCCCAGTGCTTATCTACACTATTTCCCAGGGCCTTTTAGCAGTTTGAGAGGGGCAAGTGTTACTGTCCCCATTTATAAATAAGGAAACTGGGAGAGCCAGGGTTGTCCACATTCTGGAGCTGGGTTTTGAGGGAGCCGGGGTTGGAACTAGGATCTGTTCTGAAACTACTTTCTTGGTTCCTTTTCCATTGAGGAGGTTTTATCTAACTACCTCGCTACTCCTAGAGTAGGAGTAGGCAAATGTTAGGAAATTGAGTTTAGAAGACAGAGGTGTGGGGAAACTCAAAGCCATCCTAGTCTTTCCAGATGCTGTGACACAACGTTCAAGGATTTGAGATTATGTTTTTTGTTGTGTTTTTTTCCTTAATTTTGGGTACTTTTATTGGTCTTTCATTTGTTTATTTTCATCCATCTTTGTTCTTTGGCCTGAGAATTGTGGTTTTTTAATTGTATATCTCCTGTGTGTATGTGTATGTGTGTGTGTGTATGTATGTATATATATGCACATATATGTGTGTATGTATATATATATATATTTAGATTCTTTTCCATTATAGGTTATTATAAGAAATTGAATATAATTCCCTGTTCTGTACAGTATGTCCTTGTTTTTTTTTTTTAATCTATTTTATATATAGTACTGTGTATCTGTTAATCCCAAATTCCTAATTTATCCCTCCGCCTCTTCCCCTTTGGTACCGTAAGTTTATTTTCTATGTTTGTGAATCTAGTTCTGTTTGTAAAGAAGTTCATTTGTATTATATTTTTTATTAGATTCCACATATAAGTGATATTATAGGGTATTTGTCTTTCTCTGACTTTCTTCACTTAGTATGATAATTCCTAGCTCCATCCACATTGTTGCAGATGACATTATTTTGTAATACCTGAGTAATATCTGTGTACACCAGATCTTCTTCATGCATTCATCTGTCGTTGGACATTTAGGTTGCTTCCATGTCTTAGCCATTGTCAGTAGTGCTGCTGCGAAACATTGGAGTGTATGTATCTTTTCAAATTAGAGTTTTCGTCTTTCCTGGATATATGCCTAGGAGTGGGATTGCTGGATCGTATGGTAACTCTGTTTTTAGTTTTTTAAGGAACTCCATACTGTCCTCAGTGGTGACTGCACCAGTTCACTTTCGCACCAGCCGTGTAGGAGAGTTCCCTTTTCTCCACGTCCTCTCCAGCGTTTTATTATGTGTAGGCTTTTTGATGATAGCCCTTCTGACTGGGATGAGGTGACTCCTGTGAATTTTGTTTTGTGGTACAGGTTCAGAGACCTTAAATGTCTTCTGATTTCTTAAGGGTTGTAATATTTTTGATGGTGAATCATGAAGAAGATACCATTTCACTGAACTATGATTTTTATAACCTTGACAAGTCATTTAACTTAAAGAGACATAATAACAAAATGAGATGTTTTGCAAACTTCTTTCTGTTTCTAACAAGAAACAACAAGAACTGCTTTCAGGGCTCTAATAAGCTGAAATGCTTGGTAATGTGTCTTGATCCAAGGCTACTCTGTCCTAAGCCCATTGTCCTGGCATAGGAGTCCTGGGTTCAGCTCTGTGCCTGGTTGATTTCCCACCAGTCCTCTGGTCCTTTTAATCTTTGCATCTATCAAACGGAAAAAGGTGGACGCAGTGAGCTTTAAGACCCTTTTTAGGTCAGGTATGCTCTGTATAGCACTAGCACTTCCGTTTTCCTGTGAGCCAGACTATGTAATACCAGCATTCAGTCATTCATTCTTTTAACTTGTATTGAGCACTTAACACTTTGTGTTAGCCAGTGCGACAGAGCCATTGGGATCACAGAGGTGAATAGAGACATGGTCTTTGTTTCCATGGATCTCACAGTGTAGCCCCCTTACTAAGCCTCACTCTTCCCTACCAAAAAAAAGAAGATAGGAAGTGGTGGGTGTTAGGGCAGAAGTCCTAGGAGCATAAAATGGGGACTCACCTAGGTTGGGGGCTCAAGGAAGACTTGCTGAGGAAGAGGTACCTGAGGTAATGAAGAATGTATGAAATAGCAGGCAGAGGGAAAGAGATGAATAATACTGAGAAGTGGTGTCTCAGGGAAACCTCAAGGGTGATGGTGGCAGCTCTGTGCTGGACATCTGCTGGTTCCTTTGTTACGCTCCTTGCCTCTTTGTTCCCTTAGAGTCAGCTCTTTCCCAGGAGGTTGGTCAGACTCTGAGGCAGGCAGAAACCTGTCCTGCCTTCCTGTCTGGTCTCCAGTTGTAACACCAGTAACTCCTTTGTGTTAAGAACCTGATGTGCACCAGACTACCAGATACATCCTGTCCTAGTGGTTTTTTTTGTTTTTTTGTTTTTTTGCAGTATATGGGATCTAGTTCCCTGACAAGGGATCGAGCCCAGACGCCCAGCATTGAGAGCCCAGAGTCTTAACCACTAGACCACCAGGGAAGTCCCTGTCCTAGTGTTTTAGTTCAGAGCGTGTTCTCTGGAACTAGGCAGATGTGGGTGCATCCTGGTCTGCTCCCCTCCCTGCTTGACAACTGTGTGGCCTTAGATGAAACACTTTCTGAACCTCATTTTTTTTTTCCCTGGAAGAGGGGATAATCCTCACAGGGCTGTTGCGAGGATGAAAGGAAGTAAAACAGTGTGCCTGGCATATGAGAATACAAGTTCACAGTCCCTTTTTTGAACCTCTTGGAGCCAGATGTGCCTGGAGATTTAGGAGGCAACTCCTAAAATCCAAAGAATTCTAAATCCCCATACACATCTGGCCCCAAGAGATTCAAAAAAGGGACTATGCACTATATTCTTGGGCTTCCCTGGTGGCTTGGAGTGTAAAGAATCTGCTTGCGTTGCAAGAGACTTGGGTTCCATCCTTGGGTCAGGAAGATCCCCTGGAGAAGGGAATGGCAGCCACTCCAGGGTTCTTGCCTGGAGAACCCCACGGACAGAGGAGCCTGGTGGGCTACAGCCCGTGGGGTTGGGAAGAGTGGGACACGACTGAGCGACTGACAGGTCCACTTTTCCAGTGCATGTACTCTGTGTAAGAGACAGTACTCCAGTGGTCAGGAGCAGCATAATGCAATGAAACATGCAGAAAAGTGTATACATATTTATACCAAGATACGAAGACTGTAAATACCTTTATGTTACAAACTTAGAGACATGCGAAAACATTTTTAGTTTTCATAGCTTTTGAGGCTAGGCATTGAGGATTTGCCTAAGACCATAATGATCAAATCAGTTGTTTTTGACACAGGAAGAGACAAATGGACTAGTGAAGTGGAATAAAGAACCCAGAAAAAGTCTAGCTTTAAGATGTGTCCACTAAGGTTATTCATTTCATAGCTAAAGGATGATTTAATAAGTTATGTACAGTTAGTTTCAAAAAAACCCACTAAATGTGTAAAACCATTGTTTTACATATGTGTGCGTGCATGCTAAGTTACTTCAGTCGTGTCTGACTTTTTGCGACCCTATGAACTGTAGCCCCCCCCCCCCAATTGTAATCAAGGAAATGTTGGCAAACTAAACAGTGAGATGCCCTTTTTGTCTGACCAAATTGACAAAAATATTTTTAGTTGCTTACAGGGATGTGGCGAAAAAGAGTACTCTTCAGACGTTGCTGGTAAAGTGAATTAGAGCTCTTTCAAAACTTTATTATAAAAGATGCTCAATATAACTAATCTTGGGAAAAAGTGGAGAAATAAAGGCCACATGAGAGAAATAACCACAGTGAGAGCCCCCTCACAGGGCTGTTGCGAGGATGAAAGGAAGTAAAACAGTGTGCCTGGCATATGAGAATACAAGTTCACAGTCCCTTTTGAACCTCTTGGAGCCAGATGTGCCTGGAGATTTGGAGGCAACTCCTAAAATCCAAAGAATTCTAAATCCCCATACACATCTGGCCCCAAGAGATTCAAAAAAGGGACTATGCACTATATTCTTGGGCTTCCCTGGTGGCTTGGAGTGTAAAGAATCTGCTTGCGTTGCAAGAGACTTGGGTTCCATCCTTGGGTCAGGAAGATCCCCTGGAGAAGGGAATGGCAGCCACTCCAGGGTTCTTGCCTGGAGAACCCCACGGACAGAGGAGCCTGGTGGGCTACAGCCCGTGGGGTTGGGAAGAGTGGGACACGACTGAGCGACTGACAGGTCCACTTTTCCAGTGCATGTACTCTGTGTAAGAGACAGTACTCCAGTGGTCAGGAGCAGCATAATGCAATGAAACATGCAGAAAAGTGTATACATATTTATACCAAGATACGAAGACTGTAAATACCTTTATGTTACAAACTTAGAGACATGCGAAAACATTTTTAGTTTTCATAGCTTTTGAGGCTAGGCATTGAGGATTTGCCTAAGACCATAATGATCAAATCAGTTGTTTTTGACACAGGAAGAGACAAATGGACTAGTGAAGTGGAATAAAGAACCCAGAAAAAGTCTAGCTTTAAGATGTGTCCACTAAGGTTATTCATTTCATAGCTAAAGGATGATTTAATAAGTTATGTACAGTTAGTTTCAAAAAAACCCACTAAATGTGTAAAACCATTGTTTTACATATGTGTGCGTGCATGCTAAGTTACTTCAGTCGTGTCTGACTTTTTGCGACCCTATGAACTGTAGCCCCCCCCCCCCAATTGTAATCAAGGAAATGTTGGCAAACTAAACAGTGAGATGCCCTTTTTGTCTGACCAAATTGACAAAAATATTTTTTAGTTGCTTACAGGGATGTGGCGAAAAAAAAGAGTACTCTTCAGACGTTGCTGGTAAAAGTGAATTAGAGCTCTTTCAAAACTTTATTATAAAAGATGCTCAATATAACTAATCATTAGAGAAAGGCCACAGTGGAGAAATAAAAAGGCCACATGAGAGAAATAACCACAGTGAGATGTTGTCACCTCACCCATTAGGATGGATTCTATCAAAAACCCCCCAAAACACCAGGTGTTGGATATGGTTGTTTTCTAAGTTGGAACTCTTGTGCACTGTTGGTGGGAATATAGAATGGTGCAGCTGCTGTGGAACACGGGATGGTGGTTCCTCAAAAAATTAAAAACTAGAGCTATCCTATGATCCAGCAGTCCCACTTACTCCCTGAAATTGGAAGCATGGTCTTGAAGAGAGATTCACACACTTACAGCAGTACTGTTCCTAAGACCCAAGAACTAGAAGCAGCCCAAGCATTCAGTGATGGATGAATAAACAAAATATCATATACATGCAGTATATTAATATTCAGCCTTTTAAAGGAAGACAGAGCACATACTGAATTACTCCCTTTATATGAAGTTCTAGAATAGGAGTGTGTCTTCCCCCACCCCCACTGCCCTACCCTCCATGGTCTGGTGCAGGACCTCATGCCTTTGGGTTTAGGTTAACTGTCTCTCAGGAGTCTTCTCTGGTCAGGCTGGTGGAAACAACTCTGCTCTCCTGTCACTCAGGCTGGGTCAGGGAAAGCTGTGTTCAGGTATGCTTACTGAGTACTCAGGGGCTTGTGGTTTAGAACTGACCCAGCCCTCCTCATCCCTTCCCCACTCTTCTGGATTCTCATTCTCAAAGATGTGTCTGGTGACAGAAGCTTGACTCTTTTTTTCTTCTTTTTTTTTTTTTAAAGATTTATTTATTTATTTATTTTGGGTGGAGGTCGGGTTGGGGAGGGAGGGTAGCAGGCGGGCCACTTCTATTGGTTTTTCTTTTCTCTATTTTCATTCGTCTTTTGTTCTTTGGCTCCTGTGGGCCTCCCATCGCGGTGGGGTCTGTCGCTGCAGAGCACCGGCTCTGGGCGCATGCGCGCCAGAGCTCCGGCTCGGTGATTGGACACATCGGTCCAGCCGCTCCACGGCACATGGGATCTTCCCAGGCCAGGGATCGAACCGGCGCCCTCTGCACTGCAAGGCGGTGTCCCTACCCACTGGACCACCAGGGGAAGCCCAGAAGCTTGACTCTTGATAGCTGGCCAGTTGGCACCCTAGTAGGCTGTACTCTTGCGGGGGTCTCTGCCTGGACCTGGGCCTAGGCCTGGTAAAGCTGGTGGGAGGAGACGGGGAGGAGGGGTCAGAGGCTGCTGTGATTGGCCTTGGCTCTGCCTGGTGGTTCAGCTCTGCCCTCGTCTGCCCTGCAGGAGCTAGGGAGGGACGGGGCCAATGGGACGTAACGTGATTCACTGGAACTGGGAGAGGAGACGGCCTGCTCCTGCCTCCCCTTGGCCACTGGTAGCAAATGGCCTGAGTTCAAGGTCTCCCTAACCAGGGACTTGGGAGCAAGGCCCTGTGGTAGAACAGCCTCTGCTGGGTAATTGGGCTGGGCTGTGACCAATCCCCTCTGCAGACAGCAGAATGGCCTTCAGGTGGCTCATTTCTTTGTTTACACACCTCATTTTGTTAACCCATTTGATTTGGGGGGGGGTGCCTTTGATACCCTTTAACCTCAGAGAGTGTGGAGCTACTGCAGTGTGGCATGAGGTTGGAGGTCTGAGGGTGACAGGAGGAACTGGCATCAAATGGATGAGAAGCCACAGGGCATTTGGCAGAACCCTTGGTCCAGGAGCCCATGGCAGACTTTGGTGACCCTGAGCCCCACATGGTTCCCCTCAGCTCTTGCAGATCCCTTTTTTCCTCCAGCTCTGGCTCAGAGATTGTTGGAAGACAGTTTGTTGACCACTCATCATGTGGTGGGTGTCCTGTGAGGCTGCCTCCAGGTGTGTGATTTGACACAGAGTTAGGTTTCCTTCGTTGTCTAAATTCCTGAGCCTGCCAGAGGTGAAGAGGTGAAATTCAAGAGACACTTGAGCTAGTGTTGGAGGTTAGGTTTTTGCTAGGCGACCGGAGACTAGGGGCAGGGACATTCTGGGTAAAGAACAGCTATGTCAGACTGCTTTTAGATATAATACAATAGAAACATAGAGCGATGACCTCAGGGTCACATGGCAAGAAGGAGTAGTGTAGTAGTATTCAGCCTTTTAAAGGAAGATAGACAAGAGCACATACTGAATTACTCCATTTATGTGAAGTTCTAGAACAGGAGTGTATCTTCTCCCTCAGTGTGTCCCTCCCAATGCGATACCCTCTGTGTTCAGATTCAGGACTTCATGCCTTCATATTAGCTTAACCCAAGATTTGAGATGTATGTGTGACTCAACTATGCATGAGAATTGGCCAGGAGGCTTGTTACAAGTACAGATTGCTAGGCCATACCCCTGGAATTTCTGATTCAGTAGGTCTGGAGTGGGGCCTGAGATTTAGCATTTCTAACAAATTCTGGGTGATGTTAATAAATTCTCTGGTTCAGGGGAAGCACACTTCAGGAGCTGGTGTACAACGTGAGGTGTAACCACTTTTCCGGTGGTTATTTTCGTGGCAGCGACGGTGCTTCTCTACCAGCTGACCCTGGGCTAGCCTGAGCCTGGCAGGGGTGTTGGGAAGCCAACAGTTGATACTCAGTTGGTATGTGACTAGGACTGTGCCATTCTCTTGACAAGTGTCATATACTGTCTTCATGACAGCTGATGAAACTGAGGCTCAGAAAGGTCAAAGTTGTTTACTTGTCCAAGGCCACAGAGTCAGACCAGGTGATAACAGTACTGAGGTCACCATTGGGCAGTGGGGAGGCCAGATAGCGTGATGCAGGTTGAAAGGATCCTAGGAAGGCGTTGTGGGAGAGGATGGATTTGAAATGGATAGCTTGCAGGCTGAGGCAAGGAAGATGTTGGCCTTTTTCCTCAAGAAAGCTCTCTCTGGCCTGAGAGCTGAGGAAAAGCTTTTCTGAGGGCAGAGGCTGGGGTTCTCTTGACAGCTTCACTGCAGCGTGAAGGACTTTGAGAGCGCTTATCATTTGGTCTGCCCAATATTCCTGTGAGGTCGGGATTCATCCTCGCTGATAAGGAATCTGAAGCTCTTAACAGGTTAAGTATTTGCCAGAAATCCAATAGTTAGTGTGTGAAAAAACCTGGATTAGAATGGAGGTTGTCTAGCTTCAGTGCTGGGTCTTAGTCCCTGAACTGCTTTTTTTTTTTTTTTTAAAGTGGTTGTTGTTTATTGAAGCAGATACTTTGGAAGTATTCTTGTTACAACTCTATGAGGTAGATGTGTATTGAATCCCATTCTATAAATGTGGAAACTGAGGTTCTAAGTACAGTGCCTTGCCCAGGCACTCAGCTGATAGAGATGGAATTGACCTCGTGTGTTGGAACATGTTCCCCCTTCCCCGATGCCTCATAGCCTTCTCTTCCTTCCTCAGCTTATCACACAGACCTTTAACCACCACAACCAGCTGGCACAGAAGGCCCGGCGGGAGAAGAGAGCCCGGCAAGAGACTGAGCGGCGGGAGAAAGCAGAGCGGGCAGCCAGGCTGGCGAAGGAGGCCAAGTCAGAGACCTCTGGGCCCCAAATCAAGGAACTGACTGAGGAGGAGGCCGAGAGACTGCAGCTGGAAATTGACCAGGTAGGAGTGGGCTCCCCTGCCTCCTGAGCTCCATGGATGCTGGAAGTGGGGACTCTCTTGCCAACTGTTTTGCCCTTTGCCGCAGAAAAAGGATGCAGAGAATCGTGAGGCCCAGCTCAAGAATGGCAGTCTTGACTCACCAGGGAAGCAGGTGAGATGAGCTGGGGCGGGGCTTGGGTACTTTTGGGAATTCTTCGTGGCTCCTTTTCTCTGGAAGAGAAAGGAGCCCACCCCTCCTTTAGTTTTGGGAATCCTCCCCATACTACAGGATCCCACATTGGACCAAAGTGAGTTAGGAAAAAAAAACCCTGGCTTTAAGTCTTGGCAGGAAAGCCCAGGAACCAGAGTGCACGGTGCCTATAGGGGCACCATGCAGGTGGGCTGGGGCCTTGCAGGTCCGGCCTGGCCTTTGTTGGTGGCTTACTCTGACACATCTGGGGCATGTTCTCCTCAGGACTCCTCCCACTCCCAAATAGTCCTTGGGGCACTCATCTGGTTTCCAGAGGTTCTGGTCTGAGACTGGGATCTCAACCCTACAGACAGATAAAAATAAGGTTGATCATTTGGCAGGCTGGTTTTACTTCAGAAAAACTCTACCAATGGCTGTCACCTGACCTGTTTTGTGCTGGGCTTTCTTCCCAAGTTCCTTGGCTTGGACTGCCAGCTGGGTCCCATGGGGCCACCTGACTGCCATTGTCCCCCAGCTGTCAGTCACATAGTTAACCATCTGAGCACCTCTCAGGCAGAGATCAGAATAGGTTTTACCTCTGGCTCCCAGTGGGCTGTCGACTGGGCAGGGTCCAGGTCTGTATTGTTTTGTGGCTGGCTGCCCAGTGCCAGCCCAGGGGGTTCAGTCTGGGTTAGGGAAGTAGCTGAGCACCGCAACTGTGAGCAGGAGGCTGAGGAGGACGAAGAGGAGGAGGATGAGAAGGACAGAGGGAAGCTGAAGCCCAATCTCGGCAACGGGGCGGACCTGCCCAATTACCGCTGGACCCAGACCCTGTCGGAGCTGGATGTGAGTACGGGGCTGGGGTGGCGGTGGGGGAGTCAGCCTGGGGCTCCTCCTGACTGCTCCTGACCCTTGCAGCTGGCAGTGCCCTTCTGCGTGAACTTCCGGCTGAAGGGGAAGGACGTAGTGGTGGACATCCAGCGGAAGCACCTCAGGGTGGGTCTCAAGGGGCAGCCGGCGATCCTGGATGGGGAGCTCTACAACGAGGTGAAGGTGGAGGAGAGCTCATGGCTCATCGAGGACGGCAAGGTGGTGACTGTGCATCTGGAGAAGGTGCGGAAAGCCTCACCTCCTGGCCTGGGTTGTGACTGGGAGAGAGGGGTTGGCTGTTCGTGAACTTGGGGGTCGTGCCGGGGGCCTGATGGGTGTTACCTTATTTAATCTCCACATTACGAGGGAGATTTTAGAGTCAGAAAAAGGGCAGCTCAGAGATCTGTCCCACTTTTGCCTTTAGGAAGGGGTTATGTTAGGATCAGAACTGTCTCTAGTCCCAAAGCCTTTTCCTTTCCGTTAGGAATTTTTTTTTTTTTGCTAATTTTTATTTTGGCTGTGTTGAGTCTTAGCTGTGGCCCATGGGGTCTTTGTTGTTGTGGCGGGATCTCCCTTATAGTACGTGGGATTTTTGTTACCTGGCTAAGGATTGAACTTGGGCCCCCTGCATTGGGAGCCCAAGTTGTAACCAGATCACCAGCCAAGCCCCACTAATAGATTTGTATTGATACAAGCATTCAGTTCAACAAATGCTTGAATACCTGCTACATGCCAGAGACTGTTCTAAGAGAGAACAGAGAATAAGTCAGAGAAAACTATGCCTTGGGGAAGCCTGTGCTCCCCAGATAACTGGGCTGGATACCAGTAAATGAATGTGATCTCTGAAAACTGCCAGGGTCCAAGGGCAGCGGCCCACAGCACATGCCGCTGGGCCCAGCCTACCTGACCCGCCAGGCTGCCTCACTCACCCCTCTGTGCCCTTGCCCTTGCCTTCCTCCCATCTGGAACCCCTGCTTTGTTAGCGCCTTAGGCCTGTCCCCTTAGCCCAATCTCGGCAACGGGGCGGACCTGCCCAATTACCGCTGGACCCAGACCCTGTCGGAGCTGGATGTGAGTACGGGGCTGGGGTGGCGGTGGGGGAGTCAGCCTGGGGCTCCTCCTGACTGCTCCTGACCCTTGCAGCTGGCAGTGCCCTTCTGCGTGAACTTCCGGCTGAAGGGGAAGGACGTAGTGGTGGACATCCAGCGGAAGCACCTCAGGGTGGGTCTCAAGGGGCAGCCGGCGATCCTGGATGGGGAGCTCTACAACGAGGTGAAGGTGGAGGAGAGCTCATGGCTCATCGAGGACGGCAAGGTGGTGACTGTGCATCTGGAGAAGGTGCGGAAAGCCTCACCTCCTGGCCTGGGTTGTGACTGGGAGAGAGGGGTTGGCTGTTCGTGAACTTGGGGGTCGTGCCGGGGGCCTGATGGGTGTTACCTTATTTAATCTCCACATTACGAGGGAGATTTTAGAGTCAGAAAAAGGGCAGCTCAGAGATCTGTCCCACTTTTGCCTTTAGGAAGGGGTTATGTTAGGATCAGAACTGTCTCTAGTCCCAAAGCCTTTTCCTTTCCGTTAGGAATTTTTTTTTTTTTGCTAATTTTTATTTTGGCTGTGTTGAGTCTTAGCTGTGGCCCATGGGGTCTTTGTTGTTGTGGCGGGATCTCCCTTATAGTACGTGGGATTTTTGTTACCTGGCTAAGGATTGAACTTGGGCCCCCTGCATTGGGAGCCCAAGTTGTAACCAGATCACCAGCCAAGCCCCACTAATAGATTTGTATTGATACAAGCATTCAGTTCAACAAATGCTTGAATACCTGCTACATGCCAGAGACTGTTCTAAGAGAGAACAGAGAATAAGTCAGAGAAAACTATGCCTTGGGGAAGCCTGTGCTCCCCAGATAACTGGGCTGGATACCAGTAAATGAATGTGATCTCTGAAAACTGCCAGGGTCCAAGGGCAGCGGCCCACAGCACATGCCGCTGGGCCCAGCCTACCTGACCCGCCAGGCTGCCTCACTCACCCCTCTGTGCCCTTGCCCTTGCCTTCCCTCCCATCTGGAATGTCCTTCCCTGCTTTTTAGTGTGGTTCACGCTTGTCCTTTAAGGCCCAGCCCACTTGTCCCTCTAACCTCTCCCTCCACCCTGGATGAGTATCTCCCTCTGTACTTTATTCTTTCCCTTATCATGCCGATTTGCAGCTGTCTCCGTGTCTGTCTCCCCCATCCACTGGCGAGGGCAGAGGTCTTTCCCATCTGCCCCCTAAGTTCCAGTACAGGCCTTGTAGGTCCCTGATGCAGGATGTGGATGGGAGAGAGTTTGGTTCTAGGAAGGTTGGGGGTTGGTGACCAAGGCACAGAGTGAGCCACCCACATCCCCCGGTGGTCCTCTTCCTCTCAGATCAACAAGATGGAGTGGTGGAGCCGCTTGGTGTCCAGTGACCCCGAGATCAACACTAAGAAGATCAACCCTGAGAACTCCAAGGTATGCCCCGGCTGTTGGAAGAGCTTCCTTGGGAGGTGGTGGGCCTGGGTGGCCCCAGGGCTTCACCCACCCTGTCACTGTCCTCCTCTAGCTGTCAGACCTGGACAGCGAGACCCGCAGCATGGTGGAGAAGATGATGTACGACCAGAGGCAGAAGTCCATGGGGCTGCCGACCTCAGATGAGCAGAAGAAGCAGGAGATTCTCAAGAAGTGAGCAGTGTGGAGACAGGGGCTCAGGGGAGGCACCTGGGGCTGGGACCTGGGCGACAGTAGGGAGTGTGTACCAAGCAGAACACAGGAGCTGCCCTGCCCCTTCAGGATGAGCCAGCCAAGTTTATGGCTTTATAGCCTTGGCTTGCCTCTGCTAATCGCTTGCTGAGGTCATCATGAGGGCAAGGCCACCTCAGGGTAGGAAGGGGTAACAGGCGGTCACTGTCACCAGCGGAGAAACAGTGCCAGTGTTGGCACCTGTTTCCAGCCTCAGGCTCACATGGGCCTCAGAGAGAGGTGGGCCCCGCTGCTGCCTGGCTTGGCTCCAGGTTGCTTAGAATTCTAAGAGATTAGACCTCAGGTCAGGGGCCATGAGAAGGGGGCTTATTTAGGGGAGACAGATGGCCTGTTTTCACCTTCTTCCCACTTTGCCTCCCTAGGTTCATGGATCAGCATCCAGAGATGGATTTTTCCAAGGCCAAATTTAACTAGCCCCTGTGTCTGCCCCCCTGAATTCTCGGGGCTGAGTTCCCAGTCTCCACCTTCCGTTTCCACCGTTCCCTGGGACTGGTGGGCCTCAGGGCTGGGGCAGGTATGGGGCTGGCCCGCATTCACAGGTCCCTGGGCATCATGCGAGAAGGGCTGGGGCCTCAGGGGAAGGGTGTGTCCTCCCCAGTTGGCATATGTTACATATTAAAACTGCTACCCCATTCCACCTGTGTCCTCTCTTCCTTCTGGCCTTTCTCTGGGGGACAAGCCTCTTAGGACTGCTGCTGGAACCTGGGGACTTGATTACTAGCCTCAGTTCTGCCATGTGATCTAAGTCAAGTCCTTGCCCCTCTCTGGGCTGTTCCTCATTGTTTAAGTAGAGGATTCAAACAAGACTTTTAACCTGTATATGATTCTGAGCAAAAGTGACCGTAGGTCAGATTCTCAAAGGGGCCCACGACTCAGCAAAGTTTAAGACCAGCCTGACTTGATTCAGTTTTCATCTGAGACAGTGTCCCACTGCCCTGGGTCTGTCCTCTAGTCCTGGGGCACGCGCACTCTTTGCCAGAGGGAGGAGCAGCCACAAAGGCTAGGAGCACCACCTAGGCCTCAGATGGGCTTTGTGGTGCGGTGAAGCGTGATGGAACCTGTTGTGTGTCTCTGACCTAGACCTCTGCCTATTTTAGGGCTTCTTAGAGTAAGCCACTGAGGCAGCGCTAGAGCTGGAGAGGTGCTTGCTCCCTTTTGCCCTGATCAGCCACCAGAGCTGACCCTTGCCCTGCTTTGGCAGGAGAGTACAGGTCACAATACAGGGTGCCACAGAGGTTATGGTAACAATGTCTAGGTTCGCTTGCTGAGGGTTCGATGTTCTGTGAGCCATGGGCGACTGAATTTCTGGGTCAGAAAATATCTGTCCTTTTGGCATTTCAGAATAGCTTGTTAAAGACTTAAAGCTATGCAGTATTTGGCTTTGTCTTTTTATCAAACTTACAAACCCCTTTTTCTGAGCTTGGAAAATGGGACTCAAAAAAAAAAAAACCCTTGGCCCTAGGGCCCTGTTTTCTAAGCTTCTCAGATTGCTTCTTGGCAGGAAAGCTATGACAAACCTAGACAGCGTATTAAAAAGCAAAGATAGTCACTTTCCTGACAGAGGCCTGTATAGTTAAGGCCGTGATCTTTCCAATAGTCAAGTATGGATGTGAAAGTTGGATCACAGAGGACGTTGAGTGCTGAAGGGTTAATGCTTTTGAACTGTGGTGCTGGAGAAAACTCTTGAGGAGTCCTTTGGAAAGCAAGGAGATCAAAACAGTCAGTCTTAAGGGAGTATTCTTTGGAAGGACTGATTCTGAACCTGTAGCTCCAATACTTTGGCCTCCTGATGAAAAGACTCACTGGAAAAGACACTGACACTAGGAAAGGTTGAGGGCAAGAGGGTGAGATGATTGGATGACCTCACTGATTCAATGGACATGAACTTGGGCTAACTAGGAGGTGGTGAGGGACGCGGAGGCCTAGCGTGCTGCAGTCTGTAGGGTTGTGAAGAGTAGGACATGACGAGTCAACAGCAACAGCAAGGGCCAAGCCAGGGATAGAGGGGCTGGGCTCTAGTCATTTTCTTTTTTGAGGGGGCCACACCATGTGTCACAGCAGGGAGCGCTTAGTTCCCCAATCAGGGATCTAACCCATATCCCTTGCAGTGGAAGTGTAGAGTCCTAACCACTGGACTGCCAGGGAATCCCTGGCTTGTGGTTATTTTCAATCACAGAGACCATGACCTGGATGGAACAGCAGAGCTTCAGGAGAGGGGCCAGTTCTATAACTGGTCATGGCCACAGGGACCATCCTGTGTACCCAACAGGAAACCGAGTAGACATGGGCACCCTTTGGATAATGGCTAAATGTCTAGTCACTCTCCAAAGGGTGCCCATGAGGACGGTAGAAAGGGCTGCGAGGCAGCTGCAGGTGACGTCACAGTGGAGAACGATGCCAGACTCTAGCTTATGAGTCAGGACTGGGCTGGTGGGCCTGCTCTGGACTGAGGATAGACACCCTGTATGTGGGGAATAGCCAGGGAGGAGCCTTCTGAACCCAGCTAGGTTCTGATGTCCACACCGGAGGACCCTGCTGCTACCCCAAGCAGGTCAGCTTGCCAGCAGAGGCCAGCTTCCGGTACAGAGTCAGTTACTAGTGCGTGACCCACTTGATTCCTTGACGCCTCTGAACCAGGGTGGGTGGGGGCTGACGCGTGCTCAGGGACGGCCAGAAGCAGGCCCACTTGTGGGCAGTGAACTGGGGCAAAAGGCCTGCCTAGAAGAACCTCCTGACGATGACAGAAGCCACTTGGTAAATCCTCAGGTACACACACTGCTTGTCTTGATCTGGAACTCACCATGAGCCCGAGAGATGGGCCTCTCTCAGTTAAGCTTTCAGACCTCAACCCCACAGCACTAAGCCAGGCTGGATGCTCTCCTGGCGCGGTCTCCAGGCAGCAGTCACACAAATGGGACAGAAAGGACGGTACCACAGCCAAGATGAGCAGACAGCGGTCTATTAAGTTTGAACTATGGTCACATTAGCATGTAGAACAGCCGAGAACTTAACTGCTCAACAGAACAGGACACAGAGTGGGCACTGCCCACAGAATTCCAGACAGAAGTCCTGCCTGCCCTTAAACCCAGTCCATTTAAGACAAGTTTCTTTTAGCTGTTACCCCCTTGACCCCCTGTCCTGGGGAGGGGGAGGGGCCATGGCCCTGTGTCACAGCAGGAGCGCTTAGTTCCCCAATCAGGATCTAACCCATATCCCTTGCAGTGGAAGTGTAGAGTCCTAACCACTGGACTGCCAGGGAATCCCTGGCTTGTGGTTATTTTCAATCACAGAGACCATGACCTGGATGGAACAGCAGAGCTTCAGGAGAGGGGCCAGTTCTATAACTGGTCATGGCCACAGGGACCATCCTGTGTACCCAACAGGAAACCGAGTAGACATGGGCACCCTTTGGATAATGGCTAAATGTCTAGTCACTCTCCAAAGGGTGCCCATGAGGACGGTAGAAAGGGCTGCGAGGCAGCTGCAGGTGACGTCACAGTGGAGAACGATGCCAGACTCTAGCTTATGAGTCAGGACTGGGCTGGTGGGCCTGCTCTGGACTGAGGATAGACACCCTGTATGTGGGGAATAGCCAGGGAGGAGCCTTCTGAACCCAGCTAGGTTCTGATGTCCACACCGGAGGACCCTGCTGCTACCCCAAGCAGGTCAGCTTGCCAGCAGAGGCCAGCTTCCGGTACAGAGTCAGTTACTAGTGCGTGACCCACTTGATTCCTTGACGCCTCTGAACCAGGGTGGGTGGGGGCTGACGCGTGCTCAGGGACGGCCAGAAGCAGGCCCACTTGTGGGCAGTGAACTGGGGCAAAAGGCCTGCCTAGAAGAACCTCCTGACGATGACAGAAGCCACTTGGTAAATCCTCAGGTACACACACTGCTTGTCTTGATCTGGAACTCACCATGAGCCCGAGAGATGGGCCTCTCTCAGTTAAGCTTTCAGACCTCAACCCCACAGCACTAAGCCAGGCTGGATGCTCTCCTGGCGCGGTCTCCAGGCAGCAGTCACACAAATGGGACAGAAAGGACGGTACCACAGCCAAGATGAGCAGACAGCGGTCTATTAAGTTTGAACTATGGTCACATTAGCATGTAGAACAGCCGAGAACTTAACTGCTCAACAGAACAGGACACAGAGTGGGCACTGCCCACAGAATTCCAGACAGAAGTCCTGCCTGCCCTTAAACCCAGTCCATTTAAGACAAGTTTCTTTTAGCTGTTACCCCCTTGACCCCCTGTCCTGGGGAGGGGGAGGACTGCAGGATAGGTTATGGGGTGTATGTTACAGAGGGAGCATGTCATGGGGGTGGAGCTGGGATTCAATCCCAAAGTCACCTCAGCCTTTGCTTTCCGTAACCCAGGCCTGAAGACAGCAGGAAGGAACAGGCCCGGGCAGGGGCGAGGCCACTAGGGTCCTGGGGGATGTGGGCACCATGGTCTAGTGAAATGCATGTGGCTTGGGGAACCATTCAGACTAGGTGGGAGGGGCCAGAGTGGGCACTGCTTCTGGGCTCATGGCCTCACCTCCCACAAAGGGGGCTCTGGTCCCTCTCCATGCCGTAGACTGTGCTTCTCTCAGAAGCGGTGGTGGCCCCTGGCCTGGCAAGGGTTAGCAGTACACCTGGAGCAGGGGTGCCCCTGAAGAGTCTGTTTCCGTGCCCTGGAAGGATGATTCGTGGCTGGTTGGGTATCCTGGGAGGAAAGGAAGGAGGAAACAGAGGCTCAGAGACGGGGAGGGGTCACGCAAAGCCCTTGGGCAGGGAACAACCTGCTGAGAAGGAACAAAGCAGGTCTTGAGCCTGGGCCAGCCCGTTCCAGGCTGGGTGATCCACTCAGCCTCTTCGCCTCTCTCAGCCCGTCTTGCCCCTTGTGAAGGGTACTGACCCTGCTTCCAGGGCCTTGTGAAAGCCAAGAAGATAGCAGTAGAAACCACACAGGGTGCCTTTTCAGCACCAGTGGGTGCCTGCCTCCTCCGCCCTCCACTTTCCTCTCCAGTGACCTGGGTTTAGATTCAGTCAGGTTCTGGGCACCTGCCCGCCTCCTGGCTCAGGGGCATCCCCCTGAATCGCTCGCAGCTGAATCTTTCAGCCAGCCTGCAGAACTGGGACAGGGTAAAAGGCTGCTCAGGCTTCTCCCTTTCTGATCCCATCCTCACCCACCCCAGGAGGAAGCTGGGAGAGGGGCAGGTGGGGGCCGCGAGGGCTGTCCCCTCTCCTCCGCACTCCTCATCACGTCAGGACCAAACCTGGGGCTCCATAGGGTCTCAGCTTCCTGGCGATGGCATCTGCGGTCGTCTCCTGGGAGATCTGCACTGTGAGTTCTAGAGAGGGAACGTGAGGGGCAAATGGTCATCATCACAGCCTTTCAACACTACTCCCCACTTCTGCCCAGCCCAACAAGGGAGGGGCCGCCTCCCCCTGGACTGGCCTAGAGACCTGATGTTTAAAACAAAGACACAGACCGTGTGGTGGGCGGGTGGGGTGGGGTTTGGTTAGGTCAGGACAGGTCAGAGGTCCAAATTCATATGGGTTCCTGGGTCCTATTTACCAGCTGGTTAGGCCTGGAAGCTACTGTGGCAGGTGGCAGCAGGGGACTGAAAGAATCTGTTAGGGGACATAGAAGATTGGGAAAAAGGAAAAAAAGGAAGAAGAGCTGGGACTGACTGAGGGGTGGACCGACAGTGGCCGAAGAGCTCAGTGTAACCCTCCCTGGCGAAAGCCGCCTCCACCCCACCCCGCAGCCCTGTGGGGCCCCACCTACCATCCTGGCTGAGCCCGGAGCCCACCATGGTCTCATGGCCACTGTCTGGGGCAGTGGCAGCAGGGGCAGCTGCCCGGGAAGAGCGCCCTTCGGAGGTCTGCGGGCGGGCGCGGCTCTTGCGTGTACTGATGCGAATGATGCCGCGCACCAGGCGGCCCTCTGCATCCTGCTCGTCCAAGTGGTAGTCCTGGGTGATGCTGCTGATGAGGTCCGAGATCTTATTGGTCTTCTCCAGGAACACAGTGTCTGAAGTGCACTTGGCCAGCTCGTCAATCTGGTGCACACTGAACAGCTCTGTCAGTTTCTTGAAGATGAGCACGTCGATCTCTCGGCTGGACATGGAGCCGCTGCCTATCTCGGGCAGGTCCAGGTCTGACTCATGGAAGGAATAGTACTCCTCGGAGCCTCGGGGGCTGCTGGTGAGGGTGCTGGGCAGGCTGTGCCGCATGGGTGGGGGTTCCGCCAGTGGCTCCTTGCAGCAGGAGTCCGCGTCGGGGGCTGCGGAGGTGGTGCTGCGGTAGGGATACACAGGGATGCCTTTGAGCTTGACATCAGGGTAGCTGAAGCTGCTCCCCATGGCTGACTTGAGCCGCTGGCCATCCCGCCGGCTGGGAGGGGCACGATCAGGGCTGGGGGGCACGCCATTGTGCTCTTTGACCCAGCTGGCCTCGGCAGTCCCTTCAGGGGAGTCCGCAGAGGACAGGCAGGGGCTGCAGCCGCGCACACAGGCTCCACAGCGCTGGAGGCAATCCCGGCAGCGGCGGAAACAGAAGGCTGCCCGGCACCAGTCCCACACCCAGGGTTGCCAGAGCAGGCAGCAGGCCGGGGGCTCAGGAGTCTGCTCCGCAGAGCCGGAGATGAAGGTAAGGCTCTCGGGCCCATGGTGCCCAGGGTCCTTGGGGTCTGGCTTGCGGGTGCGGCGGCTCGGTGGGGCCCGGGAAGGCTCCTCATATGTCTCCAGGCATAGCTCTGTAGGCCGCTCCCAGGGTCCCAAGCGCGGAGGCCCAGATGATGGGCGGGGGTGTCCGGGGCGGGGCATGGCTCACTGCATGTTTTACTGTAGCCAGACACCTGTGAGGTGGGACCAGGAAGGAGACAGGATCAGAGGCTGGGCCAAGTGCCTGCACCGTGACCTAAGGAGCTTCAGACTTCCGGGTTCTGAGAGGTCTGTGACATGGATGGGCCCAAGTATGCCCATGGATTGCCTTGTTCTCCAAAGAGGAAGTTCTCTCTGCAGTCTAACCTATATAGCAAAACCTCCTGGGACTTCACACCCATTGGGATGGTTACAATTAAAAACAGAAAATGGGGGCTTCCCTGGTGGCCCCGTGGATAAGGAGTCCGCCCTGCAGTGCAAGGAGCACCGGTTTGATCCCTGACCCATGAAGATCCCATGTGCCACGGAGCAGCTGGACTGGTGTGTCCAACTGCGGCTGGCACTCAGGAGCACATGTGCCTGGAGCCGGTGCTCTGTAGCGAGAAAGGCCACTGCAGTGGGAGGCCCACGTGGGCCAAGGAGTTAAGATGGATGAAAATAAATGAACCAATGGACCAATAAAAGAGGCCAAAATCTAAAAACAAAACAAACAACAACAAAAAAAACGAAAATGACAAGCACTTTGGCTCTCGGAGCGAGCGCTGCGATGGCTGCGGAGCCGGCTTGGCCATCAGGGTAGCTGAAGCTGCTCCCCATGGCTGACTTGAGCCGCTGGCCATCCCGCCGGCTGGGAGGGCACGATCAGGGCTGGGGGGCACGCCATTGTGCTCTTTGACCCAGCTGGCCTCGGCAGTCCCTTCAGGGGAGTCCGCAGAGGACAGGCAGGGGCTGCAGCCGCGCACACAGGCTCCACAGCGCTGGAGGCAATCCCGGCAGCGGCGGAAACAGAAGGCTGCCCGGCACCAGTCCCACACCCAGGGTTGCCAGAGCAGGCAGCAGGCCGGGGGCTCAGGAGTCTGCTCCGCAGAGCCGGAGATGAAGGTAAGGCTCTCGGGCCCATGGTGCCCAGGGTCCTTGGGGTCTGGCTTGCGGGTGCGGCGGCTCGGTGGGGCCCGGGAAGGCTCCTCATATGTCTCCAGGCATAGCTCTGTAGGCCGCTCCCAGGGTCCCAAGCGCGGAGGCCCAGATGATGGGCGGGGGTGTCCGGGGCGGGGCATGGCTCACTGCATGTTTTACTGTAGCCAGACACCTGTGAGGTGGGACCAGGAAGGAGACAGGATCAGAGGCTGGGCCAAGTGCCTGCACCGTGACCTAAGGAGCTTCAGACTTCCGGGTTCTGAGAGGTCTGTGACATGGATGGGCCCAAGTATGCCCATGGATTGCCTTGTTCTCCAAAGAGGAAGTTCTCTCTGCAGTCTAACCTATATAGCAAAACCTCCTGGGACTTCACACCCATTGGGATGGTTACAATTAAAAACAGAAAATGGGGGCTTCCCTGGTGGCCCCGTGGATAAGGAGTCCGCCCTGCAGTGCAAGGAGCACCGGTTTGATCCCTGACCCATGAAGATCCCATGTGCCACGGAGCAGCTGGACTGGTGTGTCCAACTGCGGCTGGCACTCAGGAGCACATGTGCCTGGAGCCGGTGCTCTGTAGCGAGAAAGGCCACTGCAGTGGGAGGCCCACGTGGGCCAAGGAGTTAAGATGGATGAAAATAAATGAACCAATGGACCAATAAAAGAGGCCAAAATCTAAAAACAAAACAAACAACAACAAAAAAAAAAAAACAGAAAATGACAAGCATTGGAGAAGACATGGAGAAGTTGGAACTCTTGTGCATTGCTGGTGAATGTAGAATGGTACAGCTGCTATGGAAAACAATGTGGAGCTTCTTGAAAAGTTAAACATAAAATTATCATATAATCCAGCAATATCACTTCTGGGTTATACCCAGAGGATTGAAAACAGGCACTCCAACAGATATTTACACACCAATGTTCATAGCAGTATTATTCACAAGAGACAGATGGAAACGACCCGAGTGTCCACTGATGGCTGAATGAGTAAACAAAACATGGTGTATACACATGATAGAATATTATTCAGCCCTGAAGAGGAATGAAATTCTGACACATGCTATAACATGGACATGGAATGACTGGTTCAGAACTGAGAAAAGGAGTACGATAAGGCTGTATGTTTCACCCTGCTTATTTAACTTATATGCAGAATACATTATGCAAAATGCCAGGCTGGGTGAATCACAAGCTAAAATCAAGACTGCCAGAAGAAATATCAACAACCTCAGATATGCAGATAATACCACTCTAATAGCAGAAAGTGAAGAGGAACTAAAGAGCCTTTTGCTGAGGGTGAAAGAGGAGAGTGAAAAAGCTGGCTTAAAACTCAACATTCAAAAAACTGAGATCAGGGCTTCCCTGGTGGTCCAGTGGATAAGGACACTGCCTTGCAGTGCAAGGGGCGCTGGTTCGATCCTTGGCCCATGAAGATCCCATGTGCCACGGAGCAGCTGGACTGGTGTGTCCAACTGCGGCTGGCACTCAGGAGCACATGTGCCTGGAGCCGGTGCTCTGTAGCGAGAAAGGCCACTGCAGTGGGAGGCCCACGTGGGCCAAGGAGTTAAGATGGATGAAAATAAATGAACCAATGGACCAATAAAAGAGGCCAAAATCTAAAAACAAAACAAACAACAACAAAAAAAAAAAAACAGAAAATGACAAGCATTGGAGAAGACATGGAGAAGTTGGAACTCTTGTGCATTGCTGGTGAATGTAGAATGGTACAGCTGCTATGGAAAACAATGTGGAGCTTCTTGAAAAGTTAAACATAAAATTATCATATAATCCAGCAATATCACTTCTGGGTTATACCCAGAGGATTGAAAACAGGCACTCCAACAGATATTTACACACCAATGTTCATAGCAGTATTATTCACAAGAGACAGATGGAAACGACCCGAGTGTCCACTGATGGCTGAATGAGTAAACAAAACATGGTGTATACACATGATAGAATATTATTCAGCCCTGAAGAGGAATGAAATTCTGACACATGCTATAACATGGACATGGAATGACTGGTTCAGAACTGAGAAAAGGAGTACGATAAGGCTGTATGTTTCACCCTGCTTATTTAACTTATATGCAGAATACATTATGCAAAATGCCAGGCTGGGTGAATCACAAGCTAAAATCAAGACTGCCAGAAGAAATATCAACAACCTCAGATATGCAGATAATACCACTCTAATAGCAGAAAGTGAAGAGGAACTAAAGAGCCTTTTGCTGAGGGTGAAAGAGGAGAGTGAAAAAGCTGGCTTAAAACTCAACATTCAAAAAACTGAGATCAGGGCTTCCCTGGTGGTCCAGTGGATAAGGACACTGCCTTGCAGTGCAAGGGGCGCTGGTTCGATCCTTGGCCTGGGAAGATCCCACATGCTGTGGAGAGGCTGGACCGATGTGTCCAATTACCGAGCCGGAGCTCTGGAGCGCACGTGCCCAGAGCCGGTGCTCTGCGACGACAGACGCCACCGCGATGGGAGGCCCACGGGAGCCAAAGAACAAAGACGGATGAAAATAGACAAATGAAAGACCAATAGAAGTAGCCCGCCTGCTCTCCTCCCTCCCCAACCTCCCCCAAAATAAATAAATAAATAAATCTTTAAAAAACAAAACAAAACTGAGATCATGGTCCCATCACTTCATGACAAACAGAAAAAGTGGAAGCACTGACACATTTTATTTTCTTGGGCTCCAATACTACTGTAGACAGTGATTGCCGCCATGAAATGAAAAGACATTTGCTCCTTGGAAGGAAAGCCATGAAAAACCTAGACAGTGTACTAAAAAGCAGAGTAGGGCTTCCCCTGGTGGTCCAGTAGATAAGGACACTGCCTTGCAGTGCAAGGGGCGCTGGTTCGATCCCTGGCCTGGGAAGATCCCACGTGCCGCGGAGCGGCTGAACTGATGTGTGCAATCACCAAGCCGGAGCTCTGGAGCGCATGCGCCCAGAGCCGGCGCTCTGCAACGACAGACGCCACCGCGATGGGAGGCCCACAGGAGCCAAAGAACAAAGACGGATGAAAATAGAGAAATGAAAGACCAATAGAAGTAGCCCGCCTGCTCTCCTCCCTCCCCAACCTCCCCCAAAATAAATAAATAAATAAATCTTTAAAAAACAAAACAAAACTGAGATCATGGTCCCATCACTTCATGACAAACAGAAAAAGTGGAAGCACTGACACATTTTATTTTCTTGGGCTCCAATACTACTGTAGACAGTGATTGCCGCCATGAAATGAAAAGACATTTGCTCCTTGGAAGGAAAGCCATGAAAAACCTAGACAGTGTACTAAAAAGCAGAGTAGGGCTTCCCCTGGTGGTCCAGTAGATAAGGACACTGCCTTGCAGTGCAAGGGGCACCGGTTCGATTCCTGGCCTGGGAAGATCCCACGTGCCGCGGAGCGGCTGAACTGATGTGTCCAATCACCAAGCCGGAGCTCTGGAGCGCATGCGCCCAGAGCTGGCGCTCTGCGACAACAGATGCCACCGCGATGGGAGGCCCACAGGAGCCAAAGAACAAAAGATGGATGAAAATAGAGAAATGAAAGACCAATGGAAGTGGCCCGCCCGCTCCCCTCCCTCCCCAACCCGACCCCCGGCCAAAATAAATAAATAAATAAATCTTTTAAGAAGCAGAGTGTACTTTGCCAACAAAGCTGTGGTTTTTCCAGTGGGCATGTATGGATGGGAGAGACGGACAATGAGGAAAGCTGAGTGCTGAAGAATTGTTGCTTTTGAGTTGCGGAGCTGGAGAAGATTCTTGAGAGTCCCTTGTGACTGCAGAGAGATCAAAATGGTCAATTCTAAAGGAAATCAACCCTGACTATTCATCGGAAGGGCTGAAGCTGAAATGCCAATATTTTGGTCACCTGATGCAAAGAGCCGACTTATTTGAAAAGACCCTGATGCTGGGAAAGATTCAAGGCAAAAGGAGAAAGGGGAGGCAGAGGATGAGTTGTTGAGATAGCATCAGCAACTCAATGGACATGAATCTGAGCAAACTCCAGGAGATAGTGGAGGACAGGGAAGCCTAGTGTGCTGCAGTCCACGGGTTCGCAGAGTCAGACATGATCTAGCAACTAAACAACAAATGACAGATGATCCTTCAGACATAATGCTAGGTGACATTAGCCTGATACAAAAGGACAAATATTTTATGGTCTTCACATAGATGAAATATTTGAAACAGTCAATAAGTAGAATGGTGGTTGCTGGAGGCAGGGGGAATGTGGGAAGTTAATGTACAATGGGCAGAATTTCAGTTTGAGAAAATGAAAACGTTCGAGAGATGGATGGTGGTGATGGTTACACAGCAATATGAATGTATTTAAAGTCACACACAGGCTATACTGCTAAAATCACTTAAAAACTAAAATGGTGTATTTTATTTTACCACATAAAAAGAAAAGTCTCCTGGGATCTAACTTTCAGGGCCTGGTCTCCCTAAGTTTCTTCCTACTGTTGGTAAGCCCACTGGCACAGAGCCTCTGAAGCTGCTCAACAAATGTCTTTCCACGTGACTTGCTAAAAAGGAACCCCCCCCAGGTGTCACCCCCCCCTGGTCTCCTCAACTTCTCAAGATGCCACGCGATGGGAGGCCCACACGGGCCAAAGAACAAAGATGGATGAAAATAGAGAAATGAAAGACCAATGGAAGTGGCCCGCCCGCTCCCCTCCCTCCCCAACCCGACCCCCGGCCAAAATAAATAAATAAATAAATCTTTTAAGAAGCAGAGTGTACTTTGCCAACAAAGCTGTGGTTTTTCCAGTGGGCATGTATGGATGGGAGAGACGGACAATGAGGAAAGCTGAGTGCTGAAGAATTGTTGCTTTTGAGTTGCGGAGCTGGAGAAGATTCTTGAGAGTCCCTTGTGACTGCAGAGAGATCAAAATGGTCAATTCTAAAGGAAATCAACCCTGACTATTCATCGGAAGGGCTGAAGCTGAAATGCCAATATTTTGGTCACCTGATGCAAAGAGCCGACTTATTTGAAAAGACCCTGATGCTGGGAAAGATTCAAGGCAAAAGGAGAAAGGGGAGGCAGAGGATGAGTTGTTGAGATAGCATCAGCAACTCAATGGACATGAATCTGAGCAAACTCCAGGAGATAGTGGAGGACAGGGAAGCCTAGTGTGCTGCAGTCCACGGGTTCGCAGAGTCAGACATGATCTAGCAACTAAACAACAAATGACAGATGATCCTTCAGACATAATGCTAGGTGACATTAGCCTGATACAAAAGGACAAATATTTTATGGTCTTCACATAGATGAAATATTTGAAACAGTCAATAAGTAGAATGGTGGTTGCTGGAGGCAGGGGGAATGTGGGAAGTTAATGTACAATGGGCAGAATTTCAGTTTGAGAAAATGAAAACGTTCGAGAGATGGATGGTGGTGATGGTTACACAGCAATATGAATGTATTTAAAGTCACACACAGGCTATACTGCTAAAATCACTTAAAAACTAAAATGGTGTATTTTATTTTACCACATAAAAAGAAAAGTCTCCTGGGATCTAACTTTCAGGGCCTGGTCTCCCTAAGTTTCTTCCTACTGTTGGTAAGCCCACTGGCACAGAGCCTCTGAAGCTGCTCAACAAATGTCTTTCCACGTGACTTGCTACAGAACTAGGTGTCACCACCTTCCCTTCCTTCCCCTCCTTCAGATGAGCGTTGAGAATCAACAGGTCCCCTGTCCATGTCTCAGTATGGCTCAGGCTGGCTCTCCTGTCAACATTTAACATCAAGCACGGCTTTGCTCCCTTTGATTAGACAAGAAAGCAGGCCTCAAAGTGCGTCTTCTTTCCCTTTTTGACTTGGTTGCTAGCAAGCTCATAGCTCAGATTTCACTGACCCTGGCCCTGTGTCAGGCATAGTAGAACCAAAAATTAATGCACTAGAGATGCTATTCCTGTGATTCACATGTTTTGTAGGAAAAACAGATTCACACGTTTTGTAGGGAAAAAGCTTATAAGCTGGAACACGCAGGATATACATAGCATTATGGGAGTACATAACTCTGCCTGCAGAAATGTTATGTGGTAAAGTATTTGGAAGGGTTCCTGGTCACAGGTAAGGGTTTGCTGGACAGGAACTACCCTTGGCCTGGGTTTTCTGAGAAATTAAGCTCTTACTTGTGTCCTAGAACTGGTGATGTGAAAGGAAGCTGGGACTGAACATCAGGATATCTGTAGTCCAGTCCCAGTTCTGGATTTAATAGCTGATGTGCTCTGGGCAAATCAATGACACCTCCCTACACAAAGCCGCCCTCAACTCACACCCAGATACTGTCAAGGCCCCCGTTCCGGCCACCTCAATTCCCTTCTCACTGCAGCCAGTGACGATTTAAAAAACAACAATGATGACAACAAACACAAATCCGGAGGAACTTGGCAGACATCACTTTAATCGAATGACCAAAGTTAGCATTATTAATAATGGGACAAACTGACAGAATGCGTCTCCTGATACAATATGAATGTTATTTACACAGCAATATGAATGTATTTAAAGTCACACACAGGCTATACTGCTAAAATCACTTAAAAACTAAAATGGTGTATTTTATTTTACCACATAAAAGAAAAGTCTCCTGGGATCTAACTTTCAGGGCCTGGTCTCCTAAGTTTCTTCCTACTGTTGGTAAGCCCACTGGCACAGAGCCTCTGAAGCTGCTCAACAAATGTCTTTCCACGTGACTTGCTACAGAACTAGGTGTCACCACCTTCCCTTCCTTCCCCTCCTTCAGATGAGCGTTGAGAATCAACAGGTCCCCTGTCCATGTCTCAGTATGGCTCAGGCTGGCTCTCCTGTCAACATTTAACATCAAGCACGGCTTTGCTCCCTTTGATTAGACAAGAAAGCAGGCCTCAAAGTGCGTCTTCTTTCCCTTTTTGACTTGGTTGCTAGCAAGCTCATAGCTCAGATTTCACTGACCCTGGCCCTGTGTCAGGCATAGTAGAACCAAAAATTAATGCACTAGAGATGCTATTCCTGTGATTCACATGTTTTGTAGGAAAAACAGATTCACACGTTTTGTAGGGAAAAAGCTTATAAGCTGGAACACGCAGGATATACATAGCATTATGGGAGTACATAACTCTGCCTGCAGAAATGTTATGTGGTAAAGTATTTGGAAGGGTTCCTGGTCACAGGTAAGGGTTTGCTGGACAGGAACTACCCTTGGCCTGGGTTTTCTGAGAAATTAAGCTCTTACTTGTGTCCTAGAACTGGTGATGTGAAAGGAAGCTGGGACTGAACATCAGGATATCTGTAGTCCAGTCCCAGTTCTGGATTTAATAGCTGATGTGCTCTGGGCAAATCAATGACACCTCCCTACACAAAGCCGCCCTCAACTCACACCCAGATACTGTCAAGGCCCCCGTTCCGGCCACCTCAATTCCCTTCTCACTGCAGCCAGTGACGATTTAAAAAACAACAATGATGACAACAAACACAAATCCGGAGGAACTTGGCAGACATCACTTTAATCGAATGACCAAAGTTAGCATTATTAATAATGGGACAAACTGACAGAATGCGTCTCCTGATACTATGGACTCAAAAGGATACTGCATCGCTTATAGAGTATTCCTGCCAAAAATGTTATAACCTGAATGTCGTCATGAAAAAACATCACGTGAGCCCAAGTTAAGGGACATGACAAGTACATGGAATACATGATCCTGGATCCAGTCTTGGATCAGGAGAAGGAATTGGGTAATTGGTAAAGTTTCAAAATAGGCTGCATATTATTTAATACTATTAGGTCAGTGATAAATTTCCAGTGTTATATCAGACAATGTTCTTATTCTTAAGTAATTTATATGGACGCATCTGGGAGTAAAGATGCACGATGTTTGCAACCTAATCACAAAGGGTTCCCGCAAAACAGAAGGTGTGTGTAGACACCGAAAGGGAGGGAACGTTAGCTATGATGAACGCGGATGAGGATACAGGAGTTCTTTATTTCTGTAACTCTTCAATCCATTCCCCCGGCTCCCCGCAGTGTTCCTTCTCCAAGGACCCTCCAGAACCTCAAGTCAGATGGGAGTCCCTCTCCCCACAGCATTCCGCTGGGTCAGCTGAGTTGGCCTTGAAATCACTGTTTGACCCCGGAGGACAGGGACAGTGTCTGACTCTGTTCTGTGTCAGCGTCTAGAACAGGTTTGGTACAGGAAGTACTTCAAGGGACTGATACTTTCTGTATGGCTTCTGGGTAGAATCAGGACCACTAGGTAAGTAAGAGAAAGGATTTAGGCTCCAGGCTGAGCAGCGTCGGGGAGCAGCAATCTGGCGAGAGTAAGATGCCCGGACTGAAACTGTAACATGTGACTTGAAAATCGCTCACAATCCAGAGAGGAGAAGTGGTTAAAAACCTTTGCCTTGGTCTGAACAGTGCTGGCTGGGGTGGGTATGGATTTATTCGCTCACTCATTTAATGAATATTTACTGAGAGGCTACTGTACGCCAGACATGTCTACATTCTATAGGTAAAGTGGTAAAGACAGACAAAATTTCCTAACCTCAGCAGTTTGGATTCTAGTGAAAGAGTTAATTATTGATAGCTTACATTGTTCTCAATGCTTAAATGTACTCAACCAATTAGTTCTCACAACCCTATTTGTAGGTATTATTGTTATTGTTATATTGAGACAGAGTGGTTAAGTAAGTTGTCAAAGCCACATATCTGAACGCAAGTGGCCTCATTCGACTCTCACACCACCCCATCTATTTTGTGGGGAAGAAGGGGGCAGTCAAAGTGGCCAGCTGCCAGCTCCATGGGTGAGCCTGTGCCCAAGGAACCTACATAAAAGTTTCAAAATAGGCTGCATATTATTTAATACTATTAGGTCAGTGATAAATTTCCAGTGTTATATCAGACAATGTTCTTATTCTTAAGTAATTTATATGGACGCATCTGGGAGTAAAGATGCACGATGTTTGCAACCTAATCACAAAGGGTTCCCTAAAACAGAAGGTGTGTGTAGACACCGAAAGGGAGGGAACGTTAGCTATGATGAACGCGGATGAGGATACAGGCGGTCTTTATTTCTGTAACTCTTCAATCCATTCCCCCGGCTCCCCGCAGTGTTCCTTCTCCAAGGACCCTCCAGAACCTCAAGTCAGATGGGAGTCCCTCTCCCCACAGCATTCCGCTGGGTCAGCTGAGTTGGCCTTGAAATCACTGTTTGACCCCGGAGGACAGGGACAGTGTCTGACTCTGTTCTGTGTCAGCGTCTAGAACAGGTTTGGTACAGGAAGTACTTCAAGGGACTGATACTTTCTGTATGGCTTCTGGGTAGAATCAGGACCACTAGGTAAGTAAGAGAAAGGATTTAGGCTCCAGGCTGAGCAGCGTCGGGGAGCAGCAATCTGGCGAGAGTAAGATGCCCGGACTGAAACTGTAACATGTGACTTGAAAATCGCTCACAATCCAGAGAGGAGAAGTGGTTAAAAACCTTTGCCTTGGTCTGAACAGTGCTGGCTGGGGTGGGTATGGATTTATTCGCTCACTCATTTAATGAATATTTACTGAGAGGCTACTGTACGCCAGACATGTCTACATTCTATAGGTAAAGTGGTAAAGACAGACAAAATTTCCTAACCTCAGCAGTTTGGATTCTAGTGAAAGAGTTAATTATTGATAGCTTACATTGTTCTCAATGCTTAAATGTACTCAACCAATTAGTTCTCACAACCCTATTTGTAGGTATTATTGTTATTGTTATATTGAGACAGAGTGGTTAAGTAAGTTGTCAAAGCCACATATCTGAACGCAAGTGGCCTCATTCGACTCTCACACCACCCCATCTATTTTGTGGGGAAGAAGGGGGCAGTCAAAGTGGCCAGCTGCCAGCTCCATGGGTGAGCCTGTGCCCAAGGAACCTACATAGGGAAAAGCCCTGAGTTTTGGACTCAGCCCTTGGATCAGGAGGGTGGGCATATCTACCCTGGCTCTGGGGTACCCAGGAACATCAGAGGTTATCCATTCATGGTCTCAGTAATTGTCTCCTCTTCTACTTCCAAGGTTTTAGGAGTCATCAAAGTTAGTGGAGGTGATGGAATTCCAGCTGAGCCATTTAAAATCCTAAAAGATGATGCTGTTAAAGTGTTGCACACAATATACCAGCAAATCTGGAAAACCCAGCAGTGGCCACAGGAATGGAGAAAATGTTTTCATTCCAATCCCAAAGAAGGGCAATGCCAAAGAATGTCCAAACTGTCATACAATTGCACTCATTTCACATGGGCAAAGTAATGCTCAAAATACGCCAAGCTAGGCTTCAACAGTACATGAACAGAGAACTTCCAGATGTACCAGCTGGATTTAGAAAAGACAGAGAAACCAGAGATCAAATTGCCAACATCTGTTGGACCACAGAAAAAGCAAGGGAATTCCAGAAAAACATCTACTTCTGCTTCACTGACTACGCTAAAGCCTTTGACTTTGTGGATCACAACAAACTGTGGAAAATTTGTAGAGATGGGAATACCAGACCACCTTACCTGCCTCCTGACACACCTGTTTGCAGGTCAAGAAGCAACAGTTAGAACCAGACATGGAAAAACACACTGGTTCAAAATTGGGAAAGGAGTACATAAAGGCTGTATATTGTCACCCTACTTATTTAACTTCTATGCAGAGTACATCATGCAAAATGTTGGGCTGGATGAAGCCCATGCTGGAATCAAGACTGCTGGGAGAAATATCAGTAACCTCAGATATGCAGATGACACCACCCTAACGGCAGAAAGCAAAGAGGAACTCTTGATGAAGGTGAAAGAGGAGAGAAAAAGCTGGCTCAAAACTCAACATTCAAAAAACTTAAGATCATGGCGTCCAGTCCCATCATTCATGGCAAATAGATGGAGAAACAATGAAAACAGTGTCAGACTCTATTTTCTTGGGCTCCCAAATCACTGTGGGCAATGACTGCAGCCGTGAAATTTAAAGACACTCACTCCTTGGAAGAAAAGTTATGACAAAACTTGACAGCGAATTAAAGAACAGAGACCTCACTTTGCCAACAAAGTCCACATAGTCAAAGCTATGTCTTTCTAGCAGTTTTGTACAGATGTGAGAGTTGGACCATAAAGAAGGCTGAGAGCCAAAGAATTGATGCTTTTGAACTGTGGTGCTAGAGAAGACTCTTGAGAGTCCCTTGGACAGCAGGAGATCAAACTGGTCAGTTATTGTTTATTATTCTTTGGAAGGACTGATGCTTGAGTTGAAGCTCCATTACTTTGGCCACCTGATGCAAAGAGCTGACTCATTGGAAAAGACCCTGACACTGGGAAAGACTGAGGGCAGGAGAAGAAGGGGGTGACAGAGGATGAGATGGATGGATGGCATCATCAACTCAATGGTAAGAGTTTGAGCAAACTCCAGGAGAAAGCGAAGGACAGGGAAGCCTGGCGTGCTGCAGTCCATGGGGTCGCAAAGAGTCAGACACGAGTGAGCCACTGAAAAACAGCAACAACACTATTCATTAATTCGTCCAACAAATATTTACTGAACACCTACTATGTGCCAGCACTGTGCTAAATGGGCCAGAAACTTTTACTTTATTTCACACTCACAGTAGCCCTGTAAATATTATATCTTTGGGACTTCCCTGGTGGCCCAGTGGCTAAGACTCCATGCTCCCAATGCAGGGTGCCTGGGCTCAATCCCTGGCAAGGGAACTAGATCCCACACACTGAAACGAAGACCTGATGCAGCCAAATAAATAAACATTCAAAACATATATTATGTCTCCACTTTACAGATCAGGAATCTGAAGCTCAGAGAAGTGAAGTGACTGGCCCAGCGACATTTAGGAGGAAGGGAATGGAGCTGGACTTGTACTGTGGTCTGCCAGACTCTGGAGCCCTGGTACTGGTTCTGGCCACACATCTGGAAGAGAGGGTGGATGCAGGAAAGGGGGACAGGAGCTGGGGTAAGGATGGTGCCTGGCTTCAGTTTCCCCCTCCTTTCTAGCCCCTGAACCCTCCTGAAGTCAACCTCAGCCCATTCTGTCCTGGCTATATGTCCCCCGTGATGCTTCTGCTCCCACCTCCAAAATCCTAGGAACACCCGTCTGTTGGTTTAGCAGGGGCGCCTGTTGTGTCTGCAGGAAGACTCCTGGCCTCGACTTGCTCATCTTTAACAAAGGGTGTGAGGCGTATCTTCAGGAGTCACCTTGAGGTTTAAGTGAGATACTGCTCAGGGACATTATGTGCCTGGCACCTGGGAGGGGCTGGTCTCTGGGCACCCAAGTACTGCAATGACCCTTCTCTGGGTCAGAAGCGCCCGGGGCCCCTGGCATGCTTTCTCACTTCCCCTTAGTCCCTGACAACACCACATATCCAAGATCTGTCTCCCTCCCATCCCCTTCCTCCGAAGGGACCGAGCAGAGGCCCGGCCGCACCAGCCTGTGTTCCACCCGCTACAGCCAGCCGCGTCTCGCACGCCCGACCGAGAGGGGCACCGCAGCCCTGCTCGCCAAACAGCCGTCGACTCTTGTGCTTGACATCCGTGCACCCTTGATCTCCTGCCCCAAAGGGCTCAGCCCCGGACTCCACACCCTCGGGCATCTACTCCCCGGGGCCGGGGAGAACGAGACCCCCGCCCCGCCGCTCGGACGAGCGCAGCCCCGACCCCAGCAAGACCCTCGGGGCAAGCACCCCCCTCCGCCCGCGGGAGAATCCCGCCTCTCGACACGGCCCCTCGGGGTGTGCACGACCCCTCTCCCTCCGGCCCCCGCCTCCCCAGCCAGCACGGCTCCCACCTCGAGCCGGCGCAGCCCTGAAGGCGCACACGGCCCCCGCGCCCCGGTCTGCCCGCCCAGCCCCGGCGCCCGTTCAGGCCGCTCCCTGGCCGGGCCCGGCCCGCGCACCCCGGAAGTGGGAGGGTGGCGCCGGAGGCCCGGGCCTCGGGACCCTCGCCCGCCGGGCCGTAGCCTCGGAGGTCTTTCCACAGTGGCGCCTCCCTGGCTCGCGCCCCCTCGGGCCCGCGCGGGGCTTACCTGTCCCGCCAGGTGAGCGGCCGTCAGCTCGGCCCCTGCCCCCGCCCCCCTCGCGGCTCACCTGCGGCGCAGGTGAGCGTCTCGCGGGAGCGCTGCACGGGCCGCCGCTGGGGACACACTTCCTGCCTCCGCGAAGCGCGTCCGCCGCGCACCTGGGCCGAGGCCCCGCCCCGGGAGCCGGGCCGGCGAGTCGACCAAGCTCCGGAGCCCGGCCTGCGCCCTCCTTGCGCAGCGCAGCGCTCGGCCTAGTCAAGCGAAGGGAGGCCTGGCGGCACGGTGCACAGACGCCGGGCTCCGTCTTCTTTCCTATCAAACGGGCAGATGGTGCTTATAGCGCCTGCGGAGCACTTCCAGACCTTAAAGGCTCAGCTCAAAGGGCATGTCTCCCGAGTCCGTCAGTTCAGTCGCTCAGCTCAGACGAGTGACCCTTTGTGACCCCATGGACTGCAGCCTGCCAGGCTTCCCTGTCCTTCACCATCTCCCAAGCTTGCTCAAACTCGTGTCCTTTGATTCAATGATACCATCCAACCATTTTGTCCTCTGTCATCCCCTTCTCCTTTTTCCTTTTATTTTTCCTAGCCCCAGGATCTTTTCCAATGAGTCCTCTTTTCACATCAGGTGGCCAAAATATTGGAACTTCAGCTTCAGCATTGATCCTTCCAGTGAATATTCAGGGTTGATTTCCTTTAGGATTGACTGGTTTGATCTCCTTGCTGTCCAGGGGACTCTCTCTGGAGAGGCCCTCCACTTTACCTATCCGGGTCTAGTTTCTTGTTACATAGAGCAGTTCTCTGTACTCCTTATCCAAATACTCAGCACACTGTTTTCCTGTCTTCTGTCTCCTCCTTAAGCCTCTGCCTAGGGTGTGGTCTTGTTCCCTAAACGCCCCTGGTGCCCAGAACATGACCTGGCCCTTAGTCGGTGCTCAGCAGATACTCGCTCCTGTCTGAACTGCTGGGCTCTGAGTTCTCCTTTTGTCCTGAGGGAGCCTGGTTCCACTGCTCTGATCAGCTCACCTTCTCTGTTCCAGGAAATCTGCAGAGGAAGACAACAGCCTCCTCCTGGGGCACAGGAGCAGGGCAGAAGAGGAGATGGGGCTGGGCAGTCATGAAACACATCCCAGATCAGCTGAAGTGGCCAAAATAGGCCATGATCAGCTCATCCCATGGGGGTCTCTGCCAGAGGCAATGCCATTGGGTGGCAAGTGCAGAGGTCGGGTTATTCTATGTTTCTGCTCCTCTTAATACCAACTTCATGACAGCAATACCACCAATGAACACGTGACTTTTAGGGAACATCTCTGGAAGCCATGCTTAACCCCTTACTTACATAGTATTATTTAACCCTTCAACCTGAGAATAACAGCTCGGGTGTTATCATTCCCATTTTACAGATGAGGAAACTAAGGCTTAGGAAGGAGAAATTATTTGCTCAGGAATTTGGTCCAGATGGTGTGACTTTGGGCAAGACTTCCTTCTCCAAACCTCATCTGTGGAGATGATAATATCTCTCTCCAACTGAGAGAATTTCAAAAGATAAGAGATGCCGAGTGAGGTAAAGAACCTGAGACAAGATCACTGAAGTAGGATCAGTAAGTGGGAAGAATCCAGTACCACTGAGCCCCTCCTCCTCCGGTATACCAACCACACACATCCTCCTGACCACAGATGGAGATCCTGCCGATTAGGACAGGACCCTTCATCTGCCCTCTTTGGGTTGTCAAGTCCTCCCCTTTCTCAGCCAGGGTGGGACCATCCTTGGATGCTAATTCCCATGGCAACTGGGGGGCAGTTTCCTGCCCTATCTCACCTCAGGGCACTACAGTTTCGTTCCACAGGTGTCCTGCCACGCGCACAGGGTAGGTGCTCAATTTCCACCAGAGACCCGGCACAGTAGTCCCTCTCAGCACATCTTGTTCACATTCTCACCTAGGGCAAGTGGCCGTTGCAACCTCATCTGGACCTCAGAAAGTGAGTCACATAGTGTACAGCTGAACATCTGCATACCCTAAACCCCAGTAAGTGCATTCCTGGGATGCAGCCCCAGCAATTCCATACATCTACCAAGAGAACAAGAACAGTGGTAGAAACATTGTTCACAGTAGCCCCAAACTGAACACATCCAAATGCCATTGATAGGAGATAAAGAAATGTGGAATAATTATATGGCAGTAGAAAAATGAATGAAAAATAGCAGTATGGCTGGATCACAGTGACCTAATACTGAATGAAAAAAATGCAAGTCCCAGAAAAGTGCACGTGGAATGGTATCCTTTTCATGGAGTTCAAATGCAACTGGAAATACTATGTTTAGATAATAATATTGGGTTGAACTATATCACATTGCTGTTTTTTGACCTGTTTTTCAAAATTAATTGTTAATTTTTGGCTGTGCTGGGGCTTTGTTGCTGCCTAGGCTTTCTCTAGTTGTAGGTGGGGGCTACTCTCTAGCTGTGGTGCTCAGGCCTCTCATTGTGGTGGCTTCTTTTGTTGCAGAGTGCAGACTGTAGAGCTCAGTCTCAGTAGTCGTGGTGCACGGGCTTAGGTGCTCTAAGGCGTGTGGGATCTTCTTGGACCAAGGATTGAACTCATGTTCATTCATGTAATGTGGATACTTAACCACTGGGCAAGCAGGGAAGCCCCTTTTTGAGCTAAAAAAAAAAAACAGAGAGAGAGAGCAAATTCATAAGGTTAAGCCTATTTCATGTGTGGGAAAAAAAGAAACTATCTTAAAAAAAGCAAGAGTGAGGAACACAGAATTCAGAATAATGATTACCTGGGAATGGGATAGTGGAGGGATCAGGATTGACGGGGAACCATAAGCAGATTTCATTTTTAGTGATGTTCTGATTCTTGGGTTGGACTCAAGGACTTTCATTTTTATCATAAATGAATCAGTACCTGAAAGCACAGCAATTTATGCTGTAAGTACATGATTAAGGGCACTCTTACTTGACAAGTTTTCTTTTTTTTTTTTTTTTAATTTTTGGCCATACGCCTAGTAGCATGTAGGACCTTAGTTCCTTGACCAGGGATCAAACCCATGCTTCCTGCATTGGAAGGCAGAGTCTTAACCACTGGACAGCTTGAGAAGTTCCTTGCCAAGTTTTCAAGGTAACAAAAATCTGGGAATCTAGAATCTTGTTCAGTTTCCCCCCATTCATTTATTCATTCAAGGTTAAGGTATAGTTTACATACAGTCAAATTTGCCTTTTTAGTGTACAGCTCTGTAAGTTTTGAAAAACACATACAGTAGCGTATCCACCACCACAATCAAAATTTAGTATTCAGCCCCCCAATTTAATCACAGTGACCTAATACTGAATGAAAAAAATGCAAGTCCCAGAAAAGTGCACGTGGAATGGTATCCTTTTCATGGAGTTCAAATGCAACTGGAAATACTATGTTTAGATAATAATATTGGGTTGAACTATATCACATTGCTGTTTTTTGACCTGTTTTTCAAAATTAATTGTTAATTTTTGGCTGTGCTGGGGCTTTGTTGCTGCCTAGGCTTTCTCTAGTTGTAGGTGGGGGCTACTCTCTAGCTGTGGTGCTCAGGCCTCTCATTGTGGTGGCTTCTTTTGTTGCAGAGTGCAGACTGTAGAGCTCAGTCTCAGTAGTCGTGGTGCACGGGCTTAGGTGCTCTAAGGCGTGTGGGATCTTCTTGGACCAAGGATTGAACTCATGTTCATTCATGTAATGTGGATACTTAACCACTGGGCAAGCAGGGAAGCCCCTTTTTGAGCTAAAAAAAAAAAACAGAGAGAGAGAGCAAATTCATAAGGTTAAGCCTATTTCATGTGTGGGAAAAAAAGAAACTATCTTAAAAAAAGCAAGAGTGAGGAACACAGAATTCAGAATAATGATTACCTGGGAATGGGATAGTGGAGGGATCAGGATTGACGGGGAACCATAAGCAGATTTCATTTTTAGTGATGTTCTGATTCTTGGGTTGGACTCAAGGACTTTCATTTTTATCATAAATGAATCAGTACCTGAAAGCACAGCAATTTATGCTGTAAGTACATGATTAAGGGCACTCTTACTTGACAAGTTTTCTTTTTTTTTTTTTTTTAATTTTTGGCCATACGCCTAGTAGCATGTAGGACCTTAGTTCCTTGACCAGGGATCAAACCCATGCTTCCTGCATTGGAAGGCAGAGTCTTAACCACTGGACAGCTTGAGAAGTTCCTTGCCAAGTTTTCAAGGTAACAAAAATCTGGGAATCTAGAATCTTGTTCAGTTTCCCCCCATTCATTTATTCATTCAAGGTTAAGGTATAGTTTACATACAGTCAAATTTGCCTTTTTAGTGTACAGCTCTGTAAGTTTTGAAAAACACATACAGTAGCGTATCCACCACCACAATCAAAATTTAGATCAGTTTCATCGCCCCCACCCCCAAATTCCCCTAAATCTTTCTGCAATCTGTTCCTCCCCATCTCAGCTTTTGGCAACCGCTGATCTTTTTTCTGTCTCTATAGTTTTGCTTTTTCCAAAACATGTTCAGTAATCATGCATTACAGATTCTGTAGTACCTAAAACACTGTAGATTAATAAGTGGCAACGTGGTGATTGAAGAAGCTCAGAACTACCTTATTTGCTTAGAAAAGACAAACAAAAGTGGGAGAAGGAAGGCAGGAAAATATAATCTCTGAACCTCTGGCTGCATTCTCAAATGTGTGAGGGAACCTTTCTCCAGAGCCCTTGCCTCTTGCCAGCGTGTGGCCCTGAAGAAGTCACTTCCCTTCTCCTCATCTGTAAAATGGAAATGATACTATTTCCTCCTCTAGAGTGTTTTGTGGAGTACTTTGCAAAAGGCACAAGTTAGCCAGTATTCTAATCGTGTGTGTGTGTGTGTGTGTGTGTGTGTGTATGCTCAGTTGCTCAGTTGTGTCCGACTCTTTGCAACCCCACGGACTAAAAGCCTACCAGGATCCTCTGTCCGTGGAATTTTCCAGACAATAATACTGGAGTAGGTTGCCATTTCCTACTTTGCGGGATCTTCCTGACCCAGGGTTTGAACCCCTGTGACTTGCATCTCCTGCATTGGCAGGTGAATTCTTTTTTTTTTTAATGTTTATAATTATTTTTATTTTACTTTTACAGAGATTTGTTGTTTACAGCTACACATAAACCCAAATCAGTCATAGGTATACCCTTGACCCCTCCCACCTAAAACCTCCTCCTAGTCTCTCCCCAGACAGGTAGACTCTTTACCACTGGAGAGCTTGAGAGGTTCCTTACGAAGTTTTCAAGGTAACAAAAATCTGGGAATCTAGAATCTTGTTCAGTTTCCCCCCATTCATTTATTCATTCAAGGTTAAGGTATAGTTTACATACAGTCAAATTTGCCTTTTTAGTGTACAGCTCTGTAAGTTTTGAAAAACACATACAGTAGCGTATCCACCACCACAATCAAAATTTAGATCAGTTTCATCGCCCCCACCCCCAAATTCCCCTAAATCTTTCTGCAATCTGTTCCTCCCCATCTCAGCTTTTGGCAACCGCTGATTTTTTTTCTGTCTCTATAGTTTTGCTTTTTCCAAAACATGTTCAGTAATCATGCATTACAGATTCTGTAGTACCTAAAACACTGTAGATTAATAAGTGGCAACGTGGTGATTGAAGAAGCTCAGAACTACCTTATTTGCTTAGAAAAGACAAACAAAAGTGGGAGAAGGAAGGCAGGAAAATATAATCTCTGAACCTCTGGCTGCATTCTCAAATGTGTGAGGGAACCTTTCTCCAGAGCCCTTGCCTCTTGCCAGCGTGTGGCCCTGAAGAAGTCACTTCCCTTCTCCTCATCTGTAAAATGGAAATGATACTATTTCCTCCTCTAGAGTGTTTTGTGGAGTACTTTGCAAAAGGCACAAGTTAGCCAGTATTCTAATCGTGTGTGTGTGTGTGTGTGTGTGTGTGTATGCTCAGTTGCTCAGTTGTGTCCGACTCTTTGCAACCCCACGGACTAAAAGCCTACCAGGATCCTCTGTCCGTGGAATTTTCCAGACAATAATACTGGAGTAGGTTGCCATTTCCTACTTTGCGGGATCTTCCTGACCCAGGGTTTGAACCCCTGTGACTTGCATCTCCTGCATTGGCAGGTGAATTCTTTTTTTTTTTAATGTTTATAATTATTTTTATTTTACTTTTACAGAGATTTGTTGTTTACAGCTACACATAAACCCAAATCAGTCATAGGTATACCCTTGACCCCTCCCACCTAAAACCTCCTCCTAGTCTCTCCCCAGACAGGTAGACTCTTTACCACTGTGCCACCTGGGAAGCCTAGCCGCACTGAAACCTCTCTCCTCCGCCCTTCTCCCTCCCGCGCCCAAACACACTGAACCCTGTCCCCAAGCGCCCATCCCCCTGCCTCAGTGCATATTGAAAAACTCTGTCAAAACCTGATGACATTCTAGGTATTAATAGGTACCCCCAAAATTGAAAACAGACTCAAATAGGTACCTATATGCTACTGTTCATTGCAGCACTATTTACAGTAGCCAAAAGGTGGAGAACACAAATGTCAATCAACAGATGAATGGATAAACAAAATATGGTATATATACACATGGAGTGTTATTTAGCCATGAAAAGCATGAAAATTTTCTGATACATGCTACCACATAGATGAATCTTGAAGACATCATGCTAAGTAAAACAAGCCAGACACAGAGGGACAAATGTTGTGATTCCGCTTATATTCAGAACAAACAAATTCATAGAGACAGGGATTAGAGGTTTCCAGGGCCTGGAGAGAGGGAGGAGTTGGGAGTTATTGCTTAATGGGTACAGAGTTTCTATTTGGAATGATGAAAAATTTTGGAAATAGATAATGGTGATGGTTACACAACAATGTGAATGTAATTAATGTCGCTAAACTATAACTTTAAAATAGACAAAATGGCAAATTTTCTGTATATATATATATACACACACATATATATACATAACAATTAAAAAATGTATAATATGATATGTAATATATTACACAGATGGGTAGATTAGACATATAAACCACAATTTAGAAAGCCCCCAAGCTGATGACATTCTTTGAAAACAAAACAAGACACCTTACACGGGTCCAGCATTCAGCATAACAAAAGAGAGAGAAGTCTACTGGAGTGAAATTTCCAGATAATAACCCACTTCTCCTGTGCAGTTACAAAGCAAACACTTTTAAATTTGATTCTTACAGCAGCCCTAGACATAACTGTAGTCACACAGATGGGGAAATGGAGGCACATCAAGGTTCTCAGGGTCATATTATCAGTAAGCAGTGGAGCTGCGTGGGAACCCGGTCCTCATCGCTCCTAGTAATGTGCCCTCCTTCTGGCCTTCAAAGCTGCATTTGGACTTCTTTCTAAGTAGAAAGTCTGCCTTTCTAACCACCCGAACTCAGCTATTCCTCTTGGTTACAATAGGGGACCATTGTCCTGATTCTTCTGCTTCCACGCATGTTTTGTTCTGATCCGTTTAGTTTTCTGGTCTCCTTCCTCAACCACCATTCAGGTTCCTGGGATGGAGACAGAATAAGGGGGAGAGGGAGGTGTTAAGGATGGCTGGGGTTCTGGCTGTGCTACCAGATGGATGGCAATGACTGGGGAGGACAGGTTTGAGGTATAAAAGTGTAAACTTGGCATTAGACCTGTTGAATTTAAAAATTTGTGAGATAGCCAAGAAATATCATAATTGTAAATATAGTGGATGACATTCAGAATGATATTTCAAAGGTCTAAGACCTGCAGCTCTGGGGTGAGGGAAGCAGTGGTCAGGGGAGTGTGGGCAGTGGACTGTGGGTGGGTCCTTGAGGATCTGCTGCTTGCCTTTGGTGTGCTTCTCCTGTGAGGGGCACTAGGGGGCAGCACACAGCAGTAGAAATTGCCAGAACTTTTGGAGTCACAGGTTCTATTAATAAGTTGCAGTCCCAGATGCACCCCTGTTGAGAGCAGTGTGAAGTTCTCTCTTTGAACCTCAGCCTTTATCACCCTAAAGTCGGATTAATGTGAGGCAGGATAGAACAGTGGTTCAGAGTTTGAACTCTGGAGCCAGAATGCCTGAATTTATGCCCCAGCTCTGTCACACTTACTAGCTATGTGACTTTGGCCAAGTTATGGAACTTCTCTGTGCTTCAGATACACCTTGTCCATAAAGTCAAAATAGTAATAGTTTCATATGGTGGTTACGACCGAGGTTGGAATATGGTGATTAGATGGCCGCTCTTTTATTTTAACTCTTTCTTCCTGCCCCTTCTCTGCCTTCCCCGCCATTCTGGGGTCAGGACGCTCAGAGGCCAGACCACTGCCTCTGAGAATAAGCAGAACAGATTGCTACGACTGCCTATAATCACCTACTATGTGTTAGGTATATTGAAAAAAAGAATCCCTATCTTGTAAGCAGTGGAGCTGTGGAACCGTCCTCATCGCTCCTAGTAGTGGAACTGCATTTGGACTTCTTTCTAAGTAGAAAGTCTGCCTTTCTAACCACCCGAACTCAGCTATTCCTCTTGGTTACAATAGGGACCATTGTCCTGATTCTTCTGCTTCCACGCATGTTTTGTTCTGATCCGTTTAGTTTTCTGGTCTCCTTCCTCAACCACCATTCAGGTTCCTGGGATGGAGACAGAATAAGGGGGAGAGGGAGGTGTTAAGGATGGCTGGGGTTCTGGCTGTGCTACCAGATGGATGGCAATGACTGGGGAGGACAGGTTTGAGGTATAAAAGTGTAAACTTGGCATTAGACCTGTTGAATTTAAAAATTTGTGAGATAGCCAAGAAATATCATAATTGTAAATATAGTGGATGACATTCAGAATGATATTTCAAAGGTCTAAGACCTGCAGCTCTGGGGTGAGGGAAGCAGTGGTCAGGGGAGTGTGGGCAGTGGACTGTGGGTGGGTCCTTGAGGATCTGCTGCTTGCCTTTGGTGTGCTTCTCCTGTGAGGGGCACTAGGGGGCAGCACACAGCAGTAGAAATTGCCAGAACTTTTGGAGTCACAGGTTCTATTAATAAGTTGCAGTCCCAGATGCACCCCTGTTGAGAGCAGTGTGAAGTTCTCTCTTGAACCTCAGCCTTTATCACCCTAAAGTCGGATTAATGTGAGGCAGGATAGAACAGTGGTTCAGAGTTTGAACTCTGGAGCCAGAATGCCTGAATTTATGCCCCAGCTCTGTCACACTTACTAGCTATGTGACTTTGGCCAAGTTATGGAACTTCTCTGTGCTTCAGATACACCTTGTCCATAAAGTCAAAATAGTAATAGTTTCATATGGTGGTTACGACCGAGGTTGGAATATGGTGATTAGATGGCCGCTCTTTTATTTTAACTCTTTCTTCCTGCCCCTTCTCTGCCTTCCCCGCCATTCTGGGGTCAGGACGCTCAGAGGCCAGACCACTGCCTCTGAGAATAAGCAGAACAGATTGCTACGACTGCCTATAATCACCTACTATGTGTTAGGTATATTATGAGCCTTATTCCCATTTAATCTTCACAATAACTCAGTGAATAGATCCCAAATCCTTATTTTGCGGTTAAGAAAACAGAAGTTGGGCTTCCCTGGTGGTCCAGTGGGTAAAGAGTCTGCCTTGCAGTGCAAGGGGCGCCGGTTCGATCCCTGGCCTGGGAAGATCCCATGTGTCGCTGATCCACGTGAGCCGGTGTGTCCAATTACGAACTAGCGCTCTGGAGTGCATGTGCCCAGGGCCCGTGCTCTGCAGTGAGAGAGGCCACTGCAATGGGTGGCCCACACAGGCCAAAGAACAACAATGGATATAAATAAATAAATCAAAAAAAAAAAAGAAAACAGAAGTTCAAGATTCAAGGTCACACAACTAGTAAGGGGGAGAGCCCAGAACAGAGCCCAGGTTCTTTCTGTTCAGAGCCTGAGATCTTTGCAGTGGCTCCTTGGGGTACCACTTAAATTGGGCCCCAAAGGCCCCAGAAGAATGAGGGAATTCTCCTTCTGTAATCAGGTCTAATCGATGCTTTCGAATTGTGGTGTTGGAGAAGACTCTTAAGAGTCCCTTGGACTGCAAGGAGATCAAACCAATCAATCCTGAATATTCATTGGAAGGACTGATGCTGAAGCTGAAGTTCCAATACTTTGGCCTCCTGATGTGAAGAGACCCTGATGCTGGGCAAAATAGAAGGAAAAAAGGAGAAGGGAATGACAGAGGACAAGATGGTTGGATAGCAAAATGGAATATTCGAAGGAATGACTGAGGTTGGGCCAAGTTACTGGACAAACTGTTTTCCCCATCTGTCACACTTACTAGCTATGTGACTTTGGCCAAGTTATGGAACTTCTGTGCTTCAGATACACCTTGTCCATAAAGTCAAAATAGTAATAGTTTCATATGGTGGTTACGACCGAGGTTGGAATATGGTGATTAGATGGCCGCTCTTTTATTTTAACTCTTTCTTCCTGCCCCTTCTCTGCCTTCCCCGCCATTCTGGGGTCAGGACGCTCAGAGGCCAGACCACTGCCTCTGAGAATAAGCAGAACAGATTGCTACGACTGCCTATAATCACCTACTATGTGTTAGGTATATTATGAGCCTTATTCCCATTTAATCTTCACAATAACTCAGTGAATAGATCCCAAATCCTTATTTTGCGGTTAAGAAAACAGAAGTTGGGCTTCCCTGGTGGTCCAGTGGGTAAAGAGTCTGCCTTGCAGTGCAAGGGGCGCCGGTTCGATCCCTGGCCTGGGAAGATCCCATGTGTCGCTGATCCACGTGAGCCGGTGTGTCCAATTACGAACTAGCGCTCTGGAGTGCATGTGCCCAGGGCCCGTGCTCTGCAGTGAGAGAGGCCACTGCAATGGGTGGCCCACACAGGCCAAAGAACAACAATGGATATAAATAAATAAATCAAAAAAAAAAAAGAAAACAGAAGTTCAAGATTCAAGGTCACACAACTAGTAAGGGGCAGAGCCCAGAACAGAGCCCAGGTTCTTTCTGTTCAGAGCCTGAGATCTTTGCAGTGGCTCCTTGGGGTACCACTTAAATTGGGCCCCAAAGGCCCCAGAAGAATGAGGGAATTCTCCTTCTGTAATCAGGTCTAATCGATGCTTTCGAATTGTGGTGTTGGAGAAGACTCTTAAGAGTCCCTTGGACTGCAAGGAGATCAAACCAATCAATCCTGAATATTCATTGGAAGGACTGATGCTGAAGCTGAAGTTCCAATACTTTGGCCTCCTGATGTGAAGAGACCCTGATGCTGGGCAAAATAGAAGGAAAAAAGGAGAAGGGAATGACAGAGGACAAGATGGTTGGATAGCAACACTGAATCGATGGACATGAGTTTGGGCAAGCTCTGGGAGATGAAGGACAGGGAAGTCTGGTGTGTTGCAGTCCATGGGATTGCAAAGAGTCAGACACAACTGAGCGAGTGAACTGAACTGAATCAGGTCTAATCCTACTTACCATACTTCTCTTTCCCAGATATAATTTCCTGGAATTCTAGGTGGAATAAATGCATTCTGTTTGAATGGCACCGCTTGAAAGGGAATTCTGTGGGAACAGAATGGTTGTGATGAGCAGAACTGGAACATGGGAGTTGAGGCTGTTTTGGTTCTTCTGATTGGTCAGGTCTGTCTGTATTGGTCAGACAGTGGGCCGATGATCAATCAGAGCTGCCTCTCCCCTTTCCTTCATTGGCTAAAGGATGGTGTTCCTGGTAGCTGGACAGAACAAGGGGAGTCTCAGAGTCACCCTGGGGAACAGTGGGCAGATAAGCTGGGATCTAGGCTGGGCTGATAATGAAGCAGAGGTGTAGTAGGAATCCCTAAATTCTAAGGACTGGGCGGTGGGGTTTCTGGAACTGTAGGTTGGGTTGTTGAGAGAGAGGCCCCAGGCCCACCTGACCCTGAAGGAGTTGCTGGGGCTTCCTGGCTTGTTTGTATGGCATCCAGTTGCTAGGCCTGGAGGGAGCTGCTGGCTGAGAAACCATCCTAAACGGGTTGAGGCAGGTTCTGAATTTGGTTCCAAGATCTACAGGAGGTTATTTTCTGCTGAATCCTCCTGTTGAAGGAACCTTCCTCCAACTCATTCAGTTTACTGATGAAGAAATAAGGCCTACCAACCTTAAATTGGGCCCCAAAGGCCCCAGAAGAATGAGGGAATTCTCCTTCTGTAATCAGGTCTAATCGATGCTTTCGAATTGTGGTGTTGGAGAAGACTCTTAAGAGTCCCTTGGACTGCAAGGAGATCAAACCAATCAATCCTGAATATTCATTGGAAGGACTGATGCTGAAGCTGAAGTTCCAATACTTTGGCCTCCTGATGTGAAGAGACCCTGATGCTGGGCAAAATAGAAGGAAAAAAGGAGAAGGGAATGACAGAGGACAAGATGGTTGGATAGCAACACTGAATCGATGGACATGAGTTTGGGCAAGCTCTGGGAGATGAAGGACAGGGAAGTCTGGTGTGTTGCAGTCCATGGGATTGCAAAGAGTCAGACACAACTGAGCGAGTGAACTGAACTGAATCAGGTCTAATCCTACTTACCATACTTCTCTTTCCCAGATATAATTTCCTGGAATTCTAGGTGGAATAAATGCATTCTGTTTGAATGGCACCGCTTGAAAGGGAATTCTGTGGGAACAGAATGGTTGTGATGAGCAGAACTGGAACATGGGAGTTGAGGCTGTTTTGGTTCTTCTGATTGGTCAGGTCTGTCTGTATTGGTCAGACAGTGGGCCGATGATCAATCAGAGCTGCCTCTCCCCTTTCCTTCATTGGCTAAAGGATGGTGTTCCTGGTAGCTGGACAGAACAAGGGGAGTCTCAGAGTCACCCTGGGGAACAGTGGGCAGATAAGCTGGGATCTAGGCTGGGCTGATAATGAAGCAGAGGTGTAGTAGGAATCCCTAAATTCTAAGGACTGGGCGGTGGGGTTTCTGGAACTGTAGGTTGGGTTGTTGAGAGAGAGGCCCCAGGCCCACCTGACCCTGAAGGAGTTGCTGGGGCTTCCTGGCTTGTTTGTATGGCATCCAGTTGCTAGGCCTGGAGGGAGCTGCTGGCTGAGAAACCATCCTAAACGGGTTGAGGCAGGTTCTGAATTTGGTTCCAAGATCTACAGGAGGTTATTTTCTGCTGAATCCTCCTGTTGAAGGAACCTTCCTCCAACTCATTCAGTTTACTGATGAAGAAATAAGGCCCTCAAGGAGAATGGCTTTAGCTGAGGTCACATCATGAATAAGCAGTGGGCCCTGGAGGAACTTTTGTTCAAATCTTACCTTTACCAACCTAGTGGCTTTGTGAGCTGGGCAAGTAACTCAGCCTTTCTGGGCTTTAGATTCGACATCAAGTAAAATCTATTCATTCAGCCTTTCTCTTGCCTGCTCTCTACCTTACCCTCACACTGCTCTGTTAGTCTCTTGCACACGCATGCACACATACACACACACATACAGCACCTTGGGTACATATAGCTGATGTTAAGTCTCCTGGTCTCTCGCAGGGGACAATAGGCAGCTCTGACCACTGAACACCACCCCAATTTCTGCCCCACCCCCGCTCCGCTCTCTGCCAGTCTCACATTCCCTGTTAAGTCTTCTCAGAAGGGTGTCTGAGTCCCTCTGATGGCCTTTGTGCTGTTTTCCCTGTCTCTAGACTAGAGCTTCCAGAGAGCAAAGTCTGGTCTGCTTCACTTCTCTGAGTCCCCAGGACCCAGCCCAGGGCAGGGTCCTAAGGCTGGGCATGTTTGTGGAAGGAGTAAGTGAAGGAAGCCCTCCCAGCCCCTCCCCTTTTCAGGAGCCCATGACCTTCACCCTCCCAAACCACCAATGTGGCAGAAAGAGCCCTGGCATGGGGGCTCACCAGATCTAGGGTGAAAACTCAGCCCAGACTCTCCCGAACTGTGTATACTTGGAAAATGACTCACTTCTCCAAGCCTCAGTTTGCTCTTCTGTAAGTAGCCTTTCAGGGGAGGGGCGTGTAAACTGAGAACTGGAAGACCTAAATGGAAAAACCCAGAGGAAGAATCTTCTGGGCAGAGTCAAGAGCTGATGCGAAAAATGTCCCGAGTTGGAGAGAAGCCTGGCATGTTCAAGGAACAGAAATGAAGCCAGCATGGCTGGAGTGCACTGAGCAAGGGGAGAGTAAGTGGAGGTGGGTGCAGCAATGTGGCAGGCACTGGGCCGCACAGGGCTTCGCGGAGTCTATTTTATCTTATTTATTTAATAAAATTAATAAAATAGGTCTTCGTTGCTGTGTGTGGACTTTCTCTAGTTGTGGCGAGCGGTGGCTCCTCTCTAGGGCAGTAGGCAGGCTTCTCACTTTAGTGGCTTCTCTTGTTGCAGAGCAGCCTAGACTCTAGGGTTACTGAACTCAGTAGTTGCTGTACCGGCCTGTGGAAACTTCCTGATCCAGGGGTCAAACCTGTGTCCCCTTCATTGGCAGGGGGATTCCTAACCCACTAGACCACCAAGAAAGTCTTTCTTTTAATCTAAGTGATGCACGAGGTAACTGAAGGTCTCAAGCAGGTGTTGACTTGATCTGACTAATACGCTCAAGGTCACACTCTGGTCCCTGTCTGATGACTGCGGGAGAGTATGAGTGGAGGCAGGGAGCCCCGGCCTGGGGAGTGACCCATGCGAGGGAGACAGTGGCCTGGACCGGAGTGGTGCCTGGGAATGTGAGGAGAACTGATCGGACACATGATGTACTCTGGAGCTGGACCCCACAGGACTGGATGTGCAAGACACGGGCAGAACAGACTTGGGAGGGCCCTTTCAGTTATCATTTGCTGAGAAACTGTTGTTGTTCAGTTGTGAAGTCGGGTCCGACTCTTTTGCAACCCCGTGGACTGTAGTCCATCAGGCTCCTCTGCCCACGGGATGCCCCAGGCAGGAAGACTGGAGTGGGTTGCCATTTCCTCCTCCAGAGAATATTCCTGACCCAGGGATTGAGCTTGAGCCTCCTGCATTGGCAGGCAGATTCTTTACCTCTATGCCACCTGGTAAGCCCTTGCTGAGAAGTAAGCCACACCCCAAAACTTGGTGACTTAAAATGAGATGATATTTCTAAAATTTCTGAGATTCAGCTGGGGTCAGCTGGCCCCTTCTGCTGATTTTGTCTAGTGTTGCTCACAGAGCCACGTTCAGCTGGGCGCAGGGGCAGCTGGATTACCAAGAGGGTGTCTCCTCTCCCTGGACCTCTCTTCACCTGACCTCTCATCATTCAGAAGTCTTGATGCGGAGCCTCTTGAGTACATGCCTCAGGATGGCCCATAGGGTGGACCCACTGGCAGAGTATCTTTAAAGAAGTTTTAGTAGCTGAATGTGTAGCCATTTTCTGGAGCATATTTTTTTGTTTAAAAAGATGAACACAAGCCAAGAGTTCAAGCAAAAAGTAAGCAAGAAATCCCCCTTCATTTTGGAAGTGTAGTACAAATCCATTGAACACTGTGGAATACACAGAATCTGAGAGCAAGATCAAAAAAGTGTCTAAACAGCAAAAATAAGGAATCTGACAATCTATAAAGATTTGCCCTATTTCCTAGTGTTAGGCAAGATTGAAATTCCAAAGTTGACATGGATGGATTTTAGAATATTTAAGGTTAAATGTAAATTCTAATTAAGTCAGAGGTTTTGTTCTTTAGACTAATTGAAAAAAAATTGATGGAATTTTTTTTATGTTATAAATGGAGTTTTGTTTACTACTCAATATAAGGTGGCTCTCCTTAAGGAAAAAAATATTTCCCCCATCATTCTGAATATATAAACCTTTCAAAATAGATAAGCTATTTAACATCTATTTTAAATATTCATTATGTTTTTTCTTTTCCATTATAGTTTGTTCCAAAATATTGAATATAGTACCCTGTGCTCTATATATGGAGGACCTTGTTGATTATCTAATTTATCTGCTTCTCCTTTCCCTTCTGGTAATCATGGGTTTGTTTTCCATGTCTGTGAATCTGTTTCTGTTTTGTAAATAAAGTCATTAATATTTATTATGTTATAACTGATACATTTAAAATCATATCATCTAAAATTATATTAACTAGAAATCCATTTTCACTTTACCCAGGCGGGGGCACTCCTGCATTGGCAGGCAGATTCTTTACCTCTATGCCACCTGGTAAGCCCTTGCTGAGAAGTAAGCCACACCCCAAAACTTGGTGACTTAAAATGAGATGATATTTCTAAAATTTCTGAGATTCAGCTGGGGTCAGCTGGCCCCTTCTGCTGATTTTGTCTAGTGTTGCTCACAGAGCCACGTTCAGCTGGGCGCAGGGGCAGCTGGATTACCAAGAGGGTGTCTCCTCTCCCTGGACCTCTCTTCACCTGACCTCTCATCATTCAGAAGTCTTGATGCGGAGCCTCTTGAGTACATGCCTCAGGATGGCCCATAGGGTGGACCCACTGGCAGAGTATCTTTAAAGAAGTTTTAGTAGCTGAATGTGTAGCCATTTTCTGGAGCATATTTTTTTGTTTAAAAAGATGAACACAAGCCAAGAGTTCAAGCAAAAAGTAAGCAAGAAATCCCCCTTCATTTTGGAAGTGTAGTACAAATCCATTGAACACTGTGGAATACACAGAATCTGAGAGCAAGATCAAAAAAGTGTCTAAACAGCAAAAATAAGGAATCTGACAATCTATAAAGATTTGCCCTATTTCCTAGTGTTAGGCAAGATTGAAATTCCAAAGTTGACATGGATGGATTTTAGAATATTTAAGGTTAAATGTAAATTCTAATTAAGTCAGAGGTTTTGTTCTTTAGACTAATTGAAAAAAAATTGATGGAATTTTTTTTATGTTATAAATGGAGTTTTGTTTACTACTCAATATAAGGTGGCTCTCCTTAAGGAAAAAAATATTTCCCCCATCATTCTGAATATATAAACCTTTCAAAATAGATAAGCTATTTAACATCTATTTTAAATATTCATTATGTTTTTTCTTTTCCATTATAGTTTGTTCCAAAATATTGAATATAGTACCCTGTGCTCTATATATGGAGGACCTTGTTGATTATCTAATTTATCTGCTTCTCCTTTCCCTTCTGGTAATCATGGGTTTGTTTTCCATGTCTGTGAATCTGTTTCTGTTTTGTAAATAAAGTCATTAATATTTATTATGTTATAACTGATACATTTAAAATCATATCATCTAAAATTATATTAACTAGAAATCCATTTTCACTTTACCCAAAGCGATATTCAAACTCTACATCAATGTCTCTGGGACTAGTAGAGCCATTTTGAAATAAAATTTGTCATAAAATTAAAAGAACAAACAGAAAAGAATTCTAGCTGGCCTTCACAGCAAGCAAGGCAGCTGGCTTCCAAGAGGATGGGGCCCACTGTGCTAGTGCTTATTGAACCTTTGCTAGCTTCACGCTTCTTGATATCCCATTGGCCAGAGCAAGTCATCTAGCCAAGGCCAGAATCAGCATGGAACGGGACACACAAGGGCGTGGATATCTGGAGACCTGCTTCACTGGAAGTCACCAGTGTAACAATTTAGTTTAACTCCCTGGCGTTGGGGTCTAAGGAAATGGGTGACATTCAAGGGTAGAAGGAAAAGAGCAGGGTTTGCTGGAAGTGGTGGGGTGGTGGGCTGGACTTTCCAAGTGAGCCACTGAGGAGGACGGAAGGCTTGGGAGAACCAGCAGCAATGGACACTCAAAGTGCCTGGCAAGTACGGTGAGTGAGGGGAGGAGAATTGAGGTAGAGATCCTGGAAAGTCTCAAGGCCACTACCTCCCTCGACAGCATCGCCGAGCCCCTCCTCTGTGCCTCGTCCTGGTCTGACCACTGCAGACACAGATAAGAGTGACTTGGTATGTAAACTTAGGGAACCCAAAATGTGCAGGGAAGACGGACCATACCTACAGGTGCCAATGCAAGTGCGAGAGATGGAAGCTTAGTGCTGCAGTGGAAGGTAGTCCAGAGCCTCTGAGGGGTCTTGGGGGAGGGATTCAGGGAGGGATTCCCAGGGGAGGAGCACTAGGAGAGCACGTAGACAAGATGATGAAGCTGGAGCTGGTAGAGGTTTTGTGGCTGCCTTCCGGCCCTGGCAGTGAAGAGAGGAGAGCAGGCCCACCAGGAGGCTCTGGGAAGACCAGCTGCAGATATTATTCTTCCCATTTTATGGATGAGCAAACTGAAAGGCAGAGCTTCCCTGGTAGCTCAGCTGGTAAACAATCCACCTGCAATGCAGGAGACCTGGGTTAGATTCCTGGGTCCAGAAGACCCCCCTGGAGAGGGATAGGCTGCCCACTTCAGTATTCTTGCCCGGAGAGTTCCGTGGCTCATCCGTGGGTCATAAAGAGTTGGACAAGACTGAGTGACTTGCATTTAACAAACTGAAACAGAAGAATAGGTAGGTCATTCAGCCCAGATCTAGCTCCTCACTCCTCAGCTCCTCTAGCTCCTTCTTTCCACCCTGTTCAATTCTTGCTGAAATCGCAAAGATGATGGGGGAAGGGAAGGCTCTCTCTCCAGCTCTCAGGGATGTGGCTGGTGGCTGTGGAGCACCCCTCCCCGGGTCCTAGATCTGTGCTTCCTCCGCTAGAGAAGGCAGAAACCCTGGGAGGAGATATTAAGGACGTGGCAACACAGACTGGGGACAGATGGACCCAGACTTGGAGCCCCCAGTCTGAGCAGTCCTGCCCTCAGGCTCCTCCTGTGGAGTCCCACTCTCAGGGGCCCCTTGTCTGAGGAATAAAAGATGGAGGGGAATTGCGTGGAGGTCAGAGGTCAGGGCCAGGGGAGTGCCTCTGACTAGGGCTAGGCTGGGTTCCCTATGAAGTGAGGAAACATGAGGAGTTGTCAGGTTTAGCCCTGGGGGCTCAGGTGAGGGGAGAGGAAGGAGGCTGGGGGCGTAGAGCCTCGCCCCGCTCAGCCTGAAGGACCTTGGGCTTGTCCCACTCTTCTAGATTGGTGCTGAGAATCCCAGCACTCTGCTAAGTGGAGCCGCTAGCACAGGACCTCAATAATTCATGAGCCATTTGAGCGCTGGCCTCCCCTTGGAAGGGAAAGGCAACTCCACAGCCAAGCCTGGTCCAGCGGAGTCCTGCTGTTCCTCGCCCGGCTTGTCTGGGGGTGGCTGCTGAGTCCAGGTCTCATATATGGGAGGAGGGGGCCAAGGAAGAGATGGAGGGGGTGGGAGGGGAGGTCCTGGCATGTGATGCACTCACAGCAAATGCTTCCTTTCCTTGGAACCAGAGTGGGAGACTCTGTAGCAGGTGGGAGATGGTGGAGGGGGAGGGAGAAGGGGAAGGCAGAGTCAGAGAAAGACCTGGAAAGGTAGATAGACCTGGGGAGAGTCAGAAAGAGACAGAAGTGAGAAAAAAGACAGAATCAGGTGTCATGGGTGTGAATACTGGTGCACACAAACAGGTAGGGAAGTGTGTTTAAAAAAACCCACTCAGAGCACTCGTGCCATCTGGCTGGTGGGAAATCCAGCTTCCGTTACTGTTGGACTCTCTCAACCCATAACAACACCTGGGGCTGGCCCAAGGCCCAGAGGTATTACTGAACCAGACATGCACAAGGTCCTTCTGTCTGGTCACCTGACCAACACGACCCTGTGAGATCAGGGACTGTGCCATTCAGTGCCAGCCATGCTTACCATGAATCTTTGCTGCTCCAGGGGGCCTTCAGAGTGGGGTCCTATCTTCTGAATGCCACTTCCCCTTGCACCCAGGACCTGGACCCTTCCACCCCCTGGGGTCAGGGGACTGTACTGGCACCCTTACCCATTATCCAAAAAGTTGGGGAAGAGCCTCCTGCTCTGACCCCTAGAAGCTGTGGGTGGTTTTCTCCCAGAGCCACACCCTCGTATCCCTCTGGCCTCTGGATCTGGGAATCTGTCCCTTGGCAGAGTCCTTGTTCCTTAGCACCCTACAGCTGAGCAGCTGGGGCCAACCCCGCATCCTTCTGGAGTTTGAAGGAGGAGCCCTAGAACCTCCGCCAGCCATGCCTGTGATGGTGGTGGTGGGGATGGCAGACAGACAGAGCTGGGGCTTCAATGTGAGTAAGCAGGAGGGACCTGAGCCAGAGCCAGATGGTCATTAAATTATTCACAGCAAATTTATGTGGGTCCTGGCCTTACCCTGATATTTAAGACCCACTCTCCCTCTGTCCCCAAATGACATGTTTCTTATATATATGTATATATATATTTTTAATTTATTGGAGGGGCGTGCATTGGGGAGGGAGGGGGTTGGGCGGGCCACTTCTACTGGCCTTTCATTTATTCAGTTTCATCCATCTTTTGTTCTTTGGCCCGTGTGGGCCTCCCATTGCAGTGGCCTCTGTTGTCGCAGAGCACTGGCTCTGGGCACATGCGCTCCAGAGCTCCGGCTCGGCAATTGGACGTATCGGTCCAGCTGCTCCGCGGCACGTGGGATCCTCCCAGGCCAGGGATCGAACCGGCGCCCCTTGCACTGCAAGACGGTGTCCTTACCCACTGGACCACCAGGGAAGCCCTATATTTTTTAAAGATGAGCATTTAAAAAAACTTTTTTGGCCTATTTTATGGTCTTTCTTTCTTTCTTTCTTTCTTTTCATCCATCTTTATTCTTTGGCCTGTGTGGGCCTCCCATTACAGTGGCCTCTCTCATTGCAGAGCCCATTGCAGAGCACTGGCTCTGGGCGCATGTACTTTGGACACACTGGTCCAGCCACTCTGTGGCATGTGGGATCTTCCTGGGCCAGGGATCGAACCAGTGCCCCTTGCACTGCAAGGCGAACTCTTTCCTCACTGGACCACTATGGAAGCCTGGTTCTCATATTTTAAAAAAAAAAAATTTATATATCTGACTGTGCTGGGTCTTAGTTGTGACACTTGGGATCTTCGGTTGAAGCATATGGGACCTAGTTCCCTGACCAGAGATCAAAACCAGGTTCCCTCCATTGGGAGCACAGAGTCTTACTGACTGAACCACCGGGTTCGGTTATTTTTAAATTTTGGCCTCTTTTTTTTTTTTTTTTTTAACTTATTTACTTGTTTTCATCCATCTTTATTCTGTGGCCTGTGTGGGCCTCCCATTGCAGTGGCCTCTCTCATTGCAGAGCACCGGCTCCAGGCACATGTGCTCCAGAGCACTGGCTCGTAATTGGACACACAGGTCCAGCTGCTCTGCAGCATGTGGGATCCTACCGGGCCAGGGATCAGACCAGTGCCCCTTGCACTGCAAGGTGGAGTCTTTACCCACTGGACCACCAGGGAAGCCCCAGGTTCATTTTTTTATGGTAATTTTTTTATTGTGAAATATCTTATACATATAGAAGAATACATTGTGTATATCCATGTATATATATCCATACATATCAAAATATAAAAGTATATACATTATTTAAAGAGTAAAAATGAAAAAACCCACTCCTGGCATGCTTCTATATGATCCTCCTCTGTGGCCACTCCTTTCTTCGTCCTTCCTGAGGAAAATATCCTGAAAATGGTGTTAATCCTTCCTTTAATGGTGTTAATCATTTGGGCTGATTTATCCACTGGGCACAATAAGCACTGTACCTAGGGGTCTCAATGCTTTTAGGGGTTCACAAAAATGTTCTAATATTTTTATAATGAGAATTGATTTATGTTGTACACTTTAAACTTATATTTGTTAGTTATATCTCAATGAAGTAAAAAAAAAAATCATAGATGATTGAATAAATAGGGAGAAGAGACACTTTCCTTATGCAGTTCCAAATACGTGTAGATACTCTCTCCTCCAGGAGGGGATGCTTTATCAGATTAATACACCTGTAATGCAGAAGAGACGGGAGACAGGAGTTTGATCCCTGGATTGAAAAGATCCCCTGGAGTAGAAAATGGCAACCCAGTCCAGTATTCTTGCCTGGAAAATCCCATGGACAGAGGAGCTTAGTGGGCTATAGTCCATGGGGTTGCAAAGACTCAGACACGATTGAGCAGCTGAGCACACACAAGCATATCTAGTTAACTAAGAATTTTAAAAAATTATTTATATATTTATATAATTTTGGCTGTGCTGAGTCATCCTTGCTGCATGCGTGCCTTCTCTAGTTGTGGTGAGCGAGGGGTTACTCTTTGTTGCCATGTGTGGGCTTCTCATTATGGTGACTTCTCTTGTGATACACAGATATCAGTAGTTGTGGCACAGGGCTTAGTTGCCCTGAGGCAAAAACCCAAACCAGGGATCGAACCTGTGTCCTTTGCATTGCAGCTGGATTCTTAACCACTGGATCACCAGGGGAAATCCTCTAAGAGTTTTTAACATAAAAGACTGTTGAGAGAATAGACAAAGACATTGTGGAGACCGAACAGTGGGAGGGAGGCATGGAGGGAGTAACATGGAAACCTATACTGTCATGTGTGGGAAAGATAGCTATTGTCATTGTGCTAGGGGAATAGGAGTACCGACAACCACTTGGGGCGATGGACTGGAGGGATGGGGGGGTGTGGAACTGGGTGGGGGGAGGGTCCAGGGGTATGCATCTGAATGATCTGGGAACATACGTGTTGGTGAACAACAAAACTCTGTAAAATCTTTAAAATAAAGGAAAAAAATAAAATTAAAAAAAAATAAAAAGACTGTTGAATTATCAGGTGCATTTTCTGTACAGATCAGAATCCTCACTTGATTTTCCTCCTCTAACATTAAAATGATTAATTACACTAGATTTTCTAATGCTGAATCAAACTTCCTAGAACAAACTCAACTCAGTCATGATGTGTTTATCTTTAAATTTTTTATTTTATTTTGTTATTATTAGTTTTTTGGCTGTGCCACAGCTTATGAATCTTATGTCTCCTGGTACCAGAGAAGAAAAAAAACACTTTCCTTATGCAGTTCCAAATACGTAGATACTCTCTCTCCAGGAGGGGATGCTTTATCAGATTAATACACCTGTAATGCAGAAGAGACGGGAGACAGGAGTTTGATCCCTGGATTGAAAAGATCCCCTGGAGTAGAAAATGGCAACCCAGTCCAGTATTCTTGCCTGGAAAATCCCATGGACAGAGGAGCTTAGTGGGCTATAGTCCATGGGGTTGCAAAGACTCAGACACGATTGAGCAGCTGAGCACACACAAGCATATCTAGTTAACTAAGAATTTTTTTAAAAAATTATTTATATATTTATATAATTTTGGCTGTGCTGAGTCATCCTTGCTGCATGCGTGCCTTCTCTAGTTGTGGTGAGCGAGGGGTTACTCTTTGTTGCCATGTGTGGGCTTCTCATTATGGTGACTTCTCTTGTGATACACAGATATCAGTAGTTGTGGCACAGGGCTTAGTTGCCCTGAGGCAAAAACCCAAACCAGGGATCGAACCTGTGTCCTTTGCATTGCAGCTGGATTCTTAACCACTGGATCACCAGGGGAAATCCTCTAAGAGTTTTTAACATAAAAGACTGTTGAGAGAATAGACAAAGACATTGTGGAGACCGAACAGTGGGAGGGAGGCATGGAGGGAGTAACATGGAAACCTATACTGTCATGTGTGGGAAAGATAGCTATTGTCATTGTGCTAGGGGAATAGGAGTACCGACAACCACTTGGGGCGATGGACTGGAGGGATGGGGGGGTGTGGAACTGGGTGGGGGGAGGGTCCAGGGGTATGCATCTGAATGATCTGGGAACATACGTGTTGGTGAACAACAAAACTCTGTAAAATCTTTAAAATAAAGGAAAAAAATAAAATTAAAAAAAAATAAAAAGACTGTTGAATTATCAGGTGCATTTTCTGTACAGATCAGAATCCTCACTTGATTTTCCTCCTCTAACATTAAAATGATTAATTACACTAGATTTTCTAATGCTGAATCAAACTTCCTAGAACAAACTCAACTCAGTCATGATGTGTTTATCTTTAAATTTTTTATTTTATTTTGTTATTATTAGTTTTTTGGCTGTGCCACACAGCTTATGAATCTTAGTTCCTGGACCAGGGATTAAACCTGGGACTCAGCAGTGATCCCTGACGATTGGACTGTCAGGGAATTCCTGTGCTTAATACATTGCTAGATTTAGCTTCTTAATCTTCAGCATGTACGTGAATCTTTTTTTTTTTTGGTCTTTTTTTTTTTTTTTCATCCATCTTTATTCTTTTGGCCTGTGTGGGCTTCCCATCACAGTGGCTTCTCTTGTTGCATAGCAGTGGCTCTGGGTGCATGTACTCTAGAGCGCTGACTGGTAATTGGACACACTAGTCCAGCCGCTCCTCGGCATGTGGGATCTTCCCGGGCCAGGGATTGAACCAGCGCTCCTTGTACTGCAAGGCGAACTCTTAACCCACTGGACCACCAGGGAAGCCCCTCTTTTTTTTTTTTTTTTTGGTCACTTCTATTGATCTTTCACTTCCTTTGTTCTTTGGCCCGTGTGGGCCTCCCATCGCAGTAGCCTCTCTCGCTGCAGAGCACTGGCTCTGGGCGCACGTGCTCCAGAGTTCTGACTTGGTAGTTGGGCACATCGGTCCAGCTGCTCCGCAGCACGTGAGATCTTCCCAGGCCAGGGATTGAACTGGTGCTCCTTGCACTGCAAGGCGGTATCTTTACCCACTGGACCACCAGGGAAGCCCCTATGTGAATCTTTTGTATATATGTTCTTAAGTAATTTATGTGTATGTTCTTAAGAAATACTGTTCTTCAATTTTTCTTCCTCACATTTGATTGTTTTCATATATTTTTTTTATTTTCTAGGACTATTTTACCTTTGTTCTAAGTTTGTTGTCATAAAATTGTTTCTTTTTTTAAAAATTTTTTCTCATTTTCTCCAATTATCTTTTAATCTCTGCTACACAAGCTGTAGTTCTGTGGTCTCGATCTTTAAATTTAACATCGTGCCATCTTCCTTTTTCTCCCCCTTTTGTCAATCTTGCCAGAAGTTTCTCAGTACTGTTTCTGTGTCAGTTAGGAAAAATAAAATTAAAAAATAAAAGACTGTTGAATTATCAGGTGCATTTTCTGTACAGATCAGAATCCTCACTTGATTTTCCTCCTCTAACATTAAAATGATTAATTACACTAGATTTTCTAATGCTGAATCAAACTTCCTAGAACAAACTCAACTCAGTCATGATGTGTTTATCTTTAAATTTTTTATTTTATTTTGTTATTATTAGTTTTTTGGCTGTGCCACACAGCTTATGAATCTTAGTTCCTGGACCAGGGATTAAACCTGGGACTCAGCAGTGATCCCTGACGATTGGACTGTCAGGGAATTCCTGTGCTTAATACATTGCTAGATTTAGCTTCTTAATCTTCAGCATGTACGTGAATCTTTTTTTTTTTTGGTCTTTTTTTTTTTTTTTCATCCATCTTTATTCTTTTGGCCTGTGTGGGCTTCCCATCACAGTGGCTTCTCTTGTTGCATAGCAGTGGCTCTGGGTGCATGTACTCTAGAGCGCTGACTGGTAATTGGACACACTAGTCCAGCCGCTCCTCGGCATGTGGGATCTTCCCGGGCCAGGGATTGAACCAGCGCTCCTTGTACTGCAAGGCGAACTCTTAACCCACTGGACCACCAGGGAAGCCCCTCTTTTTTTTTTTTTTTTTGGTCACTTCTATTGATCTTTCACTTCCTTTGTTCTTTGGCCCGTGTGGGCCTCCCATCGCAGTAGCCTCTCTCGCTGCAGAGCACTGGCTCTGGGCGCACGTGCTCCAGAGTTCTGACTTGGTAGTTGGGCACATCGGTCCAGCTGCTCCGCAGCACGTGAGATCTTCCCAGGCCAGGGATTGAACTGGTGCTCCTTGCACTGCAAGGCGGTATCTTTACCCACTGGACCACCAGGGAAGCCCCTATGTGAATCTTTTGTATATATGTTCTTAAGTAATTTATGTGTATGTTCTTAAGAAATACTGTTCTTCAATTTTTCTTCCTCACATTTGATTGTTTTCATATATTTTTTTTATTTTCTAGGACTATTTTACCTTTGTTCTAAGTTTGTTGTCATAAAATTGTTTCTTTTTTTAAAAATTTTTTCTCATTTTCTCCAATTATCTTTTAATCTCTGCTACACAAGCTGTAGTTCTGTGGTCTCGATCTTTAAATTTAACATCGTGCCATCTTCCTTTTTCTCCCCCTTTTGTCAATCTTGCCAGAAGTTTCTCAGTACTGTTTCTGTGTCAGTTAGGAATTAGAGTCAGCTGGAAATACCAGACCTTACGGACTTCCCTTGTGGCTCTGATGGTAAAGAATCTGCCTGCCGTGCAGGAGACCAGGTTCAATCCCTAGGTGGGGAAGGTCCCCTGGAGAAGGGAATGGCTACGTACTCCAGTATTCTTTTTTTTTAAATATTTTATTTATATTTATTTGGCTGCGTTGGGTCTTAGTTATAGCATGTGGACTCTAGTTCCCTGACCAGGGATTGAACCTGGGCCCCCTGCATTGGGAGCACAGAGTCTTAACCACTGGACCACCAGGGAATTCCCCTCCAGTATTCTTACCTGGAGAATTCTGTGGACAGAGGAGCCTGGCAGGCTAAGTCCGTGGGCTCGAAAAGAGTCGGACACAACTGAGTGACTTTCATACACACACACACACACACGCACGCACGCACGCACGCACGCACAGAGCAGCTAACTGTTCTACTGTCCCTGGTGTGAGGCCCTGATCTTAAGGTCCTTGATGATAGCAGGTTGCGGAAAAGGAGAAAGAAAAGGGTAGGGGTTGTGGGTCACTCCTCTCTGGTTGCTTAACATCTCAGTGCCCCAGGCTCAGTCTCTGGTCCTCTCCTCTCCTCGGCCTGCTCTCCTTCCTTGGTCATCTTATCCAGTTAAATACTGCCTATCTGCTGATGATTCCAAACTCACACCTGTAACCCAGTTCTGTCTCTTGAGCTCCAAACATGTACATTCAACTGCCCACTCGAAACTTCTGCTTGAATATCTCATTGGTATTTCAAACTCAACACGGCCAACTGTAACTCCCTAGAAAAGTCCAACAAACGCTGGAGCTGGGATCCCAAGTGGTCCCTGTCTTCTGAATGCTTCCTGATTGCAACTTGCAGTTTGATTACAGCTTATAGTTAGATTGCAACTTGGCTTCCCCTCCCCAGATAGCATCCTCCCCAGCTCCTAGTACTCCCGTGTTTAATGGATCTCAACTGGCACTTAAAGGAAAAAAAAAGGGCAATTGAATATTATAGAATAAATTAGAACAGGGAATATTAGCATGCTTCACATGTAATTAGGGTGAATATGGCTTGTGAGACGTTTGAATCCTGGGTTCTATTGTAACAGAATGTCTTTTCTTCTTCTAGTTTTAATGGAAATGGAATTGACATACAGCACTGTGTGAGTTTAAGGTGGACAGCAGTATGAACTGTCTTAAATACACCACGAAATGATGATGAAACATCTTTTTGTTAAAGTAAACAACGTTGACTGGTCTAAATGTCCGGATTCAACAGCTGCTTTCAGAGAAAACACCAGCTCTAAGACTCGTTAATTCTTGGGGTATCGCCTTTTCTTGTCATTTCTGACCTCTGTGGATTCTCTTACTTTGTAGTCAACCAATGCTTTACAATTAAAAAAAAAATTATCCATCATTTGAAAACATTTATTTATTATGTTTCCAACAAAGTGTTATTTTATTTTTGGGCCATGCCACATAGCACATGGGATCTTAGTTCCCCAACCAGGAACTGAACCCATGCACCCTGCAGTGGAAGTGTGGAGTCAACCACAGGAGAGCCAGGGAAGTTCCTATCCATCATTTTTAAATGTCACTTACAACTGCTGTATGTCAACTGTATCTGTCTATGTATGTATATCTATACGTGGGAAGTGTTTCTCTGCTCCCTTCTTCTGCCATTTTGCTGGGAGTGGAACTCTCTTTCCGTGGATCTTTCCCATTGAATGCCATCACCACAGCTCATTACATTCTAGCTTCACTCGCCTCCTCTGTGTTCCCCAATTGGGTCAAACTACCCTGCAAGGAATTTTTGCACTTCCTGTTCCTTCTATCTGGATTGCTTCTCCCTGGCACTTCTAAGCCCATTCGTTTCTTCATGTAACTCCCTAGAAAAGTATTTCAAACTCAACACGGCCAACTGTAACTCCCTAGAAAAGTCCAACAAACGCTGGAGCTGGGATCCCAAGTGGTCCCTGTCTTCTGAATGCTTCCTGATTGCAACTTGCAGTTTGATTACAGCTTATAGTTAGATTGCAACTTGGCTTCCCCTCCCCAGATAGCATCCTCCCCAGCTCCTAGTACTCCCGTGTTTAATGGATCTCAACTGGCACTTAAAGGAAAAAAAAAGGGCAATTGAATATTATAGAATAAATTAGAACAGGGAATATTAGCATGCTTCACATGTAATTAGGGTGAATATGGCTTGTGAGACGTTTGAATCCTGGGTTCTATTGTAACAGAATGTCTTTTCTTCTTCTAGTTTTAATGGAAATGGAATTGACATACAGCACTGTGTGAGTTTAAGGTGGACAGCAGTATGAACTGTCTTAAATACACCACGAAATGATGATGAAACATCTTTTTGTTAAAGTAAACAACGTTGACTGGTCTAAATGTCCGGATTCAACAGCTGCTTTCAGAGAAAACACCAGCTCTAAGACTCGTTAATTCTTGGGGTATCGCCTTTTCTTGTCATTTCTGACCTCTGTGGATTCTCTTACTTTGTAGTCAACCAATGCTTTACAATTAAAAAAATTATCCATCATTTGAAAACATTTATTTATTATGTTTCCAACAAAGTGTTATTTTATTTTTGGGCCATGCCACATAGCACATGGGATCTTAGTTCCCCAACCAGGAACTGAACCCATGCACCCTGCAGTGGAAGTGTGGAGTCAACCACAGGAGAGCCAGGGAAGTTCCTATCCATCATTTTTAAATGTCACTTACAACTGCTGTATGTCAACTGTATCTGTCTATGTATGTATATCTATACGTGGGGAAGTGTTTCTCTGCTCCCTTCTTCTGCCATTTTGCTGGGAGTGGAACTCTCTTTCCGTGGATCTTTCCCATTGAATGCCATCACCACAGCTCATTACATTCTAGCTTCACTCGCCTCCTCTGTGTTCCCCAATTGGGTCAAACTACCCTGCAAGGAATTTTTGCACTTCCTGTTCCTTCTATCTGGATTGCTTCTCCCTGGCACTTCTAAGCCCAGTTTCTTTGTTTTCTTCATCAGTCAGGATTTACTCCATTGTAAGTTCAAAATAGCTGAGAATAGCTTAGGAAACAGAGGAACATCTGTTGGCTCACTTGACTGAAAAGTTCAAGGAAACCTTCAGGTACAGCTGGAACCAGGTGATTCATGTGACCTCCACACTCATCAAGTCCCTGGTTCTGGGCTCTCCTGTCAAGCAGTAGGCATGCACTTCCTTTGTGGAGGCAGGATGACCGCCTGCAGCTCCAAGTTTATAATCTGCTTGGTCAACAAACAGCTCCCGGGCAAAAAAAGGTTATTATTTCTCAATAGTTCTAGTAAAATTCCTAGGATTGAATTTGCTTGGCCAGCCCAGGATCATAAACCCATTCCTGGAGATGCATTGGGCTCAATTCCACAAGAAACATGCACCCAGTATAGAGGAGAAGTGGTTTCCCCCGAAATTTAAAGGCACTGTTATCAAAAGTAGGACAAATGAATGGTGAGAAGGCAAACCCGATGGCTGCCCACTCCATCCTCCTAGATTTCTCTATTGAAGGTACATTGCCGGTTTACTCCCTATCACATCCCCCTATTTTCTTTCTTCAAAACATACTTGTAGGGACTTCCCTGTTGGTCCGGTGGCTAAGACTCTGAACTCCCAATGCTGGGGGCCCAGATTTGATCCCTGGTCACAGGACTAGATCCCACATGCTGTAACTAAGACCCAATGCAGCCCAATAAATAAATAAATATTAAAAAAAAAACAACACCATACTTGTAATGTCATCAGAAATGATCTTATTTGTTTTGATTTCTTATGGGTTTCCTCTCCTTTGGCGTTTTTTTTTTTCCCCCCCCCCTTTGTATCTGTCTATGTATGTATATCTATACGTGGGAAGTGTTTCTCTGCTCCCTTCTTCTGCCATTTTGCTGGGAGTGGAACTCTCTTTCCGTGGATCTTTCCCATTGAATGCCATCACCACAGCTCATTACATTCTAGCTTCACTCGCCTCCTCTGTGTTCCCCAATTGGGTCAAACTACCCTGCAAGGAATTTTTGCACTTCCTGTTCCTTCTATCTGGATTGCTTCTCCCTGGCACTTCTAAGCCCAGTTTCTTTGTTTTCTTCATCAGTCAGGATTTACTCCATTGTAAGTTCAAAATAGCTGAGAATAGCTTAGGAAACAGAGGAACATCTGTTGGCTCACTTGACTGAAAAGTTCAAGGAAACCTTCAGGTACAGCTGGAACCAGGTGATTCATGTGACCTCCACACTCATCAAGTCCCTGGTTCTGGGCTCTCCTGTCAAGCAGTAGGCATGCACTTCCTTTGTGGAGGCAGGATGACCGCCTGCAGCTCCAAGTTTATAATCTGCTTGGTCAACAAACAGCTCCCGGGCAAAAAAAGGTTATTATTTCTCAATAGTTCTAGTAAAATTCCTAGGATTGAATTTGCTTGGCCAGCCCAGGATCATAAACCCATTCCTGGAGATGCATTGGGCTCAATTCCACAAGAAACATGCACCCAGTATAGAGGAGAAGTGGTTTCCCCCGAAATTTAAAGGCACTGTTATCAAAAGTAGGACAAATGAATGGTGAGAAGGCAAACCCGATGGCTGCCCACTCCATCCTCCTAGATTTCTCTATTGAAGGTACATTGCCGGTTTACTCCCTATCACATCCCCCTATTTTCTTTCTTCAAAACATACTTGTAGGGACTTCCCTGTTGGTCCGGTGGCTAAGACTCTGAACTCCCAATGCTGGGGGCCCAGATTTGATCCCTGGTCACAGGACTAGATCCCACATGCTGTAACTAAGACCCAATGCAGCCCAATAAATAAATAAATATTAAAAAAAAAACAACACCATACTTGTAATGTCATCAGAAATGATCTTATTTGTTTTGATTTCTTATGGGTTTCCTCTCTTCCTTTGGCTTCAAAGTATTCAGAGGGCAGGGACCTTGCTTGTCTTGATCACTGTTCTATTTCTAGCACCCGGAAATGCCTGGTACACAGTAAGTGCTTAATAAAGGCTTGTGGTAGGAATGAGCTTGGTGGAGAGCTCATCCTCTCTTTCAGCCCCCACACCCAACCAACCCTCTGGGAAGGGGAGAGGGGCTGGAGATAGAGTTGATCACTGAGTTGATCATGTTCAAGTGATGAAGACACCATAAACATCCCCAAAGCACAAAGTATGGAGAGCTTCTGGGTTGGTGAACGGCCCACACTGGGAGGGTGGTGTACCCAACTCTGTGGGACAGAAGCTCCCTGTGCTCAGGACCCTTCCAGATCGAACCCTTGCATCTCTTCAGCTGGCTGTTTAACTATATTGTCTATTATATAATAAATGGATAATTGTGTTTCCCTGAGTCTTTGAGCTGTTCTATCAAACTCTTGAATCCAAGCGGGGATTGTGGGAACCTCTGATTTGTAGGTGAGTTGGACAGAAGTGGATAACTGGGGGCTCTGCTACTTGTGATTGATGTCTGAAGTGAAGGGCAGTCTTGGAGGAATAGGCCCTTAACCTGTGGGGTCTGCGTTAATCCGATGAGGGTCAGAATCAAATCACTTGGAATTGCAGGACCACCCAGCTAGGGTGGAAAAATTAGTTGGCATGGGAAAATGCATGCACACATTTGGTGACTCAGAGTGTCAGAAGCGAAGTGTTCTGTGAGTAGAGAGTAAAGAAGAAAAACAGGAAACGGTTTCCAAAATAGGTGTCCACAGCAAGATTCTTTCCAATTCTATCCCCTATGTGTATAGATCTTTACTAGTTAGTAAAATATGTTTTTTCCATTCTGTGCTACTTTTTTTTTTTCTTTCTTTCTTTTTTTTTTTCTTTACTGAGTTTTGCCTTTCTGCGTTAGACTGATACAAAGAGCATGATTTTACAAGTCAGACCTCCACTTTCTAGCACACGGTAGCTTAAAGCATAACTTCTGAATGCTGCTGTGCTAATGTGAGTTATTTTAAATAATCGTTTCACCTTTGAAACTGAATGTATATGCTTTGCAAGGTATACTACTTCTTGTGCGTGGATACATGCTCAGTCACTCAGCCCTGTCTCACCCTATGGACTGTAGCCTGTCAGGCTCCTCTCTCCATGGAACTTTCCAGGGAAAAATGCTAGAGTGGGTTGCCATTTCCTCCTCCAGGGGATCTTCCCAGTCCAGGGATTGAACCTGCATCTCTGCATCTCTTGCATTGGCAGGAAAATTCTTTACCCCTGAGCCATGTGGAAAACCTTAGACTAAAAAAAATGGGAAGATACAATGAGCCATTACTATAGAGTTTTTATTCTTATTTTTGTAATGAAGCAGTTATCATGAAGAGTGAAAACAAATGGCAAAAGGCCTCTTAACCTTGATTTCTCTATAAAAACCTATTCCACCCCTGGTCCCGTGTCAGCCAAGGGCACTACAGTCCATTATGGTGTTCTACCCACCAACCGGATAATTGTGTTTCCCTGAGTCTTTGAGCTGTTCTATCAAACTCTTGAATCCAAGCGGGGATTGTGGGAACCTCTGATTTGTAGGTGAGTTGGACAGAAGTGGATAACTGGGGGCTCTGCTACTTGTGATTGATGTCTGAAGTGAAGGGCAGTCTTGGAGGAATAGGCCCTTAACCTGTGGGGTCTGCGTTAATCCGATGAGGGTCAGAATCAAATCACTTGGAATTGCAGGACCACCCAGCTAGGGTGGAAAAATTAGTTGGCATGGGAAAATGCATGCACACATTTGGTGACTCAGAGTGTCAGAAGCGAAGTGTTCTGTGAGTAGAGAGTAAAGAAGAAAAACAGGAAACGGTTTCCAAAATAGGTGTCCACAGCAAGATTCTTTCCAATTCTATCCCCTATGTGTATAGATCTTTACTAGTTAGTAAAATATGTTTTTTCCATTCTGTGCTACTTTTTTTTTTTCTTTCTTTCTTTTTTTTTTTCTTTACTGAGTTTTGCCTTTCTGCGTTAGACTGATACAAAGAGCATGATTTTACAAGTCAGACCTCCACTTTCTAGCACACGGTAGCTTAAAGCATAACTTCTGAATGCTGCTGTGCTAATGTGAGTTATTTTAAATAATCGTTTCACCTTTGAAACTGAATGTATATGCTTTGCAAGGTATACTACTTCTTGTGCGTGGATACATGCTCAGTCACTCAGCCCTGTCTCACCCTATGGACTGTAGCCTGTCAGGCTCCTCTCTCCATGGAACTTTCCAGGGAAAAATGCTAGAGTGGGTTGCCATTTCCTCCTCCAGGGGATCTTCCCAGTCCAGGGATTGAACCTGCATCTCTGCATCTCTTGCATTGGCAGGAAAATTCTTTACCCCTGAGCCATGTGGAAAACCTTAGACTAAAAAAAATGGGAAGATACAATGAGCCATTACTATAGAGTTTTTATTCTTATTTTTGTAATGAAGCAGTTATCATGAAGAGTGAAAACAAATGGCAAAAGGCCTCTTAACCTTGATTTCTCTATAAAAACCTATTCCACCCCTGGTCCCGTCTCAGCCAAGGGCACTACAGTCCATTATGGTGTTCTACCCACCAACCCAGAGAGCATTCCCTCATCCCCACACTAATCCATAAGTCTCTCAGTTCATCTCCAAATAAAATCCAAATCCGTCTCTCCTCCCACCTCTTGCCATTCCCCCTGGCCTGGTCTCCATCCTCTCAACTGGATTACTTCAGTCATCTAACTCGTCTCCCTCATTCTCCTCTTGCTGCCTTTCAATTCATTTCCCTAAACTGCTAACAGTACGATCTTTTAAAAACAAATCAGATCACGTTGATCCCCACTTAAACCTTTCAAAAGCTTCCCCTCCATGTAAGGTAAAATCCCAAATCCTCACCCTGACCCCAGACCCAGTTCCTTTGATCTTAACTCTTTCCATTTTCCTGCCAGCTTACTAGGCACTGAGCATACCGATCTTTCTGTCTCAGGACCTTTGCACATACTAGTTCTTCTACTGGGAAATCTCTCTCCTCAATTCCAGATAACTGACTCCTGCTTCTCTTAAATGTCACCTCTTAAAGGAAAGCCCTCCCTGACTCCCCTTTCTATCACCTCACCAGATTAGTCCTTGATCATGATTTCTAGGGAAGCACTATGACCTCAAGGTTGAAAACAGGCTCTGGAGGCAGACGGCCTGGGTGTCAAATCCTAGCTTGGCCGCTCCTGAATCGTGTGACCTTGGCCACATTTACTTAACCCCTCTGTCCTTCGGATTCCTGATCTGTAAAATGGGGTGTGTTAATAATAGTACCTCAAAGGATAGGCACTCTGTGCCATGTACAGAGGAAGCACTAAGCACATATTGGCAGGTGCTTTATTATTCCTACATGGCACATTTCTTGGGATTTAATTATTTTGGTTTCTGAAATGTAAGCATTGTGGGAACAGGGACTGTGCTCTTCTTATTCACTGCTGTACTGCCAGCACCTTGCACAGTGCCTGGCACATGGCATGCACTTAATTATGTTGCTGAATGAATGGATGAAGGCAGACTCCAGCTCACCCCTTTTGGAACGTACAGTCTAGAGGGCATGAAATCTAACATTGTCTTTCTTACCCTTCAACACCTGGCTATATTTTTTTTATTAAGGTTTTTTGATACGGATCATTTCTAAAGTCTTTATTGAATTTGTTACAATATGACTTCTGCTTTATGTTTTGGTTTTTAGGCTGCGAGGCATGTGAAACCTTGGCTCCCTGAGGAGAATTTAAGTTTGAACCCGCACCTCCTGCACTGAAAGGCAAAGTCTTAACCACTGAACTTCTAGGGAAGTCCCACCCGGCCATTTTAGAGCTGTGAATATGGAGACCCCATAAATGTGGGGTGATTTGAGCAAAGCTTCAAGGGGGAAGGGACTTTGCTTTTTCCAACTTACCAGAGGGAAGTACAATTGCTACTTGTCGGAAACGTGATGTAGCAGTAAAAAGCACATGGAACCTGCCACATCCATTGTGAACAGCAAGTCACAGCTGTTTATTCTAGGAATAAGATCCAGGGCAAAATTTTCATCACAAGAGGGAAAACAAAGAAAGAAAGAGAACCTGTGAGCTCTCTGGATGGAGCACGGGTTGCAGAGCTGTTGACTGAGATGCCTGGCACTGCAGCTGTGCCTTCGTGGGAAAGGGGTCTAGTCCCTGCCCAAGTCACTGCCCCCACCCCCGACCACGCAGCTCATGCCACATTTAAGAAGAGAGGCCTCATGTGACAGAGGTGGGAACAGAGGCTTAGCAAGGAGAAGGGACTTGCTCAACACAGGTTCACGTAATGAATTAAACCCAAGTCTTCTGACTTCTAGCCTAAGATTCCTGTAAGCCTTAATTAATACAAAAGCTCTTAATATGAGAACGGAGAGAAAGGGGAGGTAAGCCGGAGGAGGAAGTTGGAAAGAAGAGATGTTGAATGAGGTGCCCACTGGCAGGCGGGGGCACTGACAGGTGTGCCAGGAGACCAGAGACCCTGGGGGGAGGGCAAAAGCGTCTGTTGAAGAAAGAGGAGATGGAGGCTGGGGCCTAGCTGGGTTATTTTTAGAGCTGCTATCTTTGCCTGCATCTGCTAAATTATTAAACGGATAGCACATCTTAGAAGGTGCCAGGCCAGGTTGCCAGGAAGAGACTGAAATGGAGGTGCTGAGAAGCAGAGGCCTTGAAGCTTCTAGCTGGGATACAAGTCGACCTGAAGGTTTGACCTCCTGCCCTGTCCTCCTCTCAGCTGAAGGAAGTGATCTTGCTTTGGGCCACAGCGGATCACCATTCCCTCTGGAAGGTTCTCCACAGTTGCTGTGCTGGAAGGCGGGTATAAATAATGGATAAGACTCTGAAACCAGCCTCCCCTCCGGTTTCCTCTTCTCTTTCAAGATCTCTGACTCAGACCACAGACAGTCATGACTAGCTCTGAAACCCTGGACGAAACCTTGATTTTTGTATGTCTTTGTGCCATAGGTATTAGCAGTTCCATTCTTAAGGCCCTGAAATTCACAGAAAAAGTGCCTTTCTCATGGTTCTGCAGCTAGGAAAGAACTAAGCTTTAATTAAAATTTGGGTCTCTCCAATCCCTGATGCCTTTCCTCTTTTCTTTTTAAAAATATATATTTTAGCATTTTCTCTATTTCTTATCTTTCCTACAAAAAGAGCATATAACTTTGACAAAGATCAGGAAAAAATAATCATTAAAGTTTAAAAATGTATTTTCTAATTCCAAATGTTGTGTTAGCTGGGCTGGCTGCGCCTTAAGAGGTGGTTGGCAGTGGCCCTTGCCCACTCCTGGGAGCATGGAGCTTAGGGCAATTAAGGAAGTTGGGAAGAAAGCTAGCTGATGCCAAAGCTCTCTCATCTCTGATCCTGTACACACAGTGTTCCCATCCTGAGTCCTTCTCCCTTCCTGTCCCCCTTCCCCATCTGTGCATCTTGTACTTTGATGCATCCTGCAGGTCTCAGTTTAAATATCATCTTCTGCGGGGAACGCTCCCTGATCTCTTCCCCACCCAGCTGGGCTCAGTGTCGGCTTTGTGTTCCCACAGCCGCTGTGCTTCTCTTATCCCAGGAGACGCCTCATTGAGCTGCAGTCACTGGTGTCCTCCCTGGACTGTACTCTTTGAGGGCGGGGCCCTATCTGATCACTGCTGCACCGCCAGCAGCCAGCTCAACAGAGAAGGTAATGATCAATTTGCCAAGTGAGTGAAATAAAACGCAAATGAGGGGTTTCCTTGGTGGTCCAGTGGGTAAGGACACCGCCTTGCAGTGCAAGGGGTGCCGGTTCGATCCCTGGCCTGGGAAGATCCCGCGTGCCGCGGAGTGGCTGGACCGATGTGTCCAATTACCGAGCCGGAGCTCTGGAGCGCATGTGCCCAGAGCCGGTGCTCTGCGACAACAGAGGCCACTGCGATGGGAGGCCTACACTGGCCAAAGAACAAAGGTGGATGAAAATAGATAAATGAAAGACCAATAGAAGTGGCCCGCCCACCCTCCTCCCTCCCCAACCTGCTCCCCCCAAAACAACAACAACAACAACAACAAAAACACAAATGAATAAATGAAGAAGGGATGTTTCTATTCTCTTTTTTTTTTTTTGGCCACTTCTATTGATCTTTCATTTATTTATCTTTGTTCTTTTGGCCTACATGGGCCTCCCATCGCAGTGGCCTCTCCACAGTCGCAGAGCACCGGCTCTGGGCGCATGTGCTCCAGAGCTCTGGCTCGGCAGTTGGACACATCTGTCCAGTCGCTCTGTAGCACATGGGATCCTCCCAGGCCAGGGATCGAACCAGCACCTCCTGCACTGCAAGGCAGCGTCCTCACCCACTGGACCACCAGGGAAGCCCAGATGTCTCTATTCTTGACCAGCTCTGTTTACCCTTGTACTATTTTTCAAATCAAACAACTATTATTTGAGTGACCTTATGGGGACAGGCCCTCTACCTAACTTCAGGGAATGTCATGAAAAGCAAAACCAGTCTAGGGAGAGACTCTAAAGTAACTGAACAATGAACAAATACATATATATGACTAGTTGGAAATGCCATAGAGGGTAGAAACAGGGAACAGATAATGTCAGAAAAACAGCAGGGAAGTGAGTTATGCCTTTGAGGTGGGTCAGACCTGTGTTTGAATCTTTGGTCACCAATCTGCTGTGTGACCTTGAGCAATTATCTTCACTTCTCTGGGCTTCAGTTTCCTATTGAGCTGCAGTCACTGGTGTCCTCCTGGACTGTACTCTTTGAGGGCGGGGCCCTATCTGATCACTGCTGCACCGCCAGCAGCCAGCTCAACAGAGAAGGTAATGATCAATTTGCCAAGTGAGTGAAATAAAACGCAAATGAGGGGTTTCCTTGGTGGTCCAGTGGGTAAGGACACCGCCTTGCAGTGCAAGGGGTGCCGGTTCGATCCCTGGCCTGGGAAGATCCCGCGTGCCGCGGAGTGGCTGGACCGATGTGTCCAATTACCGAGCCGGAGCTCTGGAGCGCATGTGCCCAGAGCCGGTGCTCTGCGACAACAGAGGCCACTGCGATGGGAGGCCTACACTGGCCAAAGAACAAAGGTGGATGAAAATAGATAAATGAAAGACCAATAGAAGTGGCCCGCCCACCCCCTCCCTCCCCAACCCTTCCCCCCAAAACAACAACAACAACAACAACAAAAACACAAATGAATAAATGAAGAAGGGATGTTTCTATTCTCTTTTTTTTTTTTTGGCCACTTCTATTGATCTTTCATTTATTTATCTTTGTTCTTTTGGCCTACATGGGCCTCCCATCGCAGTGGCCTCTCCACAGTCGCAGAGCACCGGCTCTGGGCGCATGTGCTCCAGAGCTCTGGCTCGGCAGTTGGACACATCTGTCCAGTCGCTCTGTAGCACATGGGATCCTCCCAGGCCAGGGATCGAACCAGCACCTCCTGCACTGCAAGGCAGCGTCCTCACCCACTGGACCACCAGGGAAGCCCAGATGTCTCTATTCTTGACCAGCTCTGTTTACCCTTGTACTATTTTTCAAATCAAACAACTATTATTTGAGTGACCTTATGGGGACAGGCCCTCTACCTAACTTCAGGGAATGTCATGAAAAGCAAAACCAGTCTAGGGAGAGACTCTAAAGTAACTGAACAATGAACAAATACATATATATGACTAGTTGGAAATGCCATAGAGGGTAGAAACAGGGAACAGATAATGTCAGAAAAACAGCAGGGAAGTGAGTTATGCCTTTGAGGTGGGTCAGACCTGTGTTTGAATCTTTGGTCACCAATCTGCTGTGTGACCTTGAGCAATTATCTTCACTTCTCTGGGCTTCAGTTTCCTATTAGGGACAAATGCTGCTGATGCCCCTCCCTTAGGGTGCTGTGGAAAGATGAGCATGTTCATCTATTCAATAAATGTAGGCTGACTATCTCCTACTCAGAGAAAAAACTTGCCCAAAGTCACCCAGATGGGCAGTGTGTGTGGGATTTGAGCTCACATCTGACTGTTTCTCTGGATCTGGCTGATGGTGGGAGGTGGAGGTAAGTCCTAATCTTTTCCCCTTGATACATCCCCCAGAAGCTGGGAGCAGTGATCTGCTTTGATGAAAGCAAAACTCCTGTAGCTCTCTCCACAGTAAAGGGGGAGGGGTCTTCTGCACAGAGAAAGACACAAGTTCCATGACACAAAGGAGACCATTCAAAGGGACGACACTATTCAGCAGGGCATTCCACCATCTCCAGTGAGCCTCTCTGCCTCCCGTAGCCCCATCCTCCCCACTGAACTTCCCTTCTCCCTCTGTGAGCCTCTAGCACCAATGTGCCCCCTAAGTTCCTCTTCCCCCCTGAGCCCATCACATTCACCAGGTCCCTCCTCTCGCCCTCTTCTGAGCCTCCACTACTCCTGGTCACCGAACACCCTGCCCCTCATCCCTTCTTCTAAGTCCTCTCTTCCCCTTCACTGAGCTTGACGTCCCCTCATGGACCTCCTGCCTCTCCCAGCCCCTGCAGAGCTGCCTCTCAGGAGCCAAGCTGTCTCGCCCACGCGTCCCCATCACTCAGTCAAAGGCACTTAAAAGCACTGAGAGAACACGTCGTGCAGGGGTGGGGCGGGGTGGGGTGTGTGGAGGGGTGTGCCCTGACATGCTCCTCCTCCTCCACATCCAGCCAGCCAACGCCCCCACCAGCCTCCTCTTCAGGCTGAGGTGTGACACTGGCCACACTTTGGGCAGGTTCCCCCACCCCTGGAGCCCAAGGTCCACGCAGTTCTTCCTAATTGGTCTCAGCTGGCTTCTGGCCCTCTAGCCGCTGCCAGCATGTACCACTGAGCCTCTTCATTTCCGACGGCACTTTCAAGTGGATGGCAGTGCCATGTGGTCTGGGTCAGTGTTTGGAGGGACTATGGCTGGATCACTTCTGCCCTGGGAAGAGTAACTAGACCTCAGTTCTATCATTTTGCCAGTATGACTGAAGTCCTAGTTAAGCAGGATCCCCACGATGACAGTGAGCCCAGGCATCTGAGCTTCCCAGGGGCATGAGTGGCTGAGCCTGTCCCATTCTGTGGTCCTGAGTGAACCATGGACCACGGGCAAGGCTCCACTACACCTTCTGGGCCTATTTCCTCCTCTGTGTGAAAGCTATGGGGACATCTATTGGAAGCAGCAGACAGGCGCAAGGGCTTGAAAAGAATTTTGCTCACTGAAGGGTGGGGCCCCGGGAGAGCGGGGTGGTACCAAGATTTGCAAAAGCTGCGCCAAGCTTAGCCGCAGTGCTGAGGTTTGTTTGGCAGGTGAAGGGCCTACCTGGCGAGCAGTCAGTCCTGCCAGTCTCCCCACTGTGTTAATCTCTCCATGGCCCCAGGGAGATTGGAGGGTTTCGGGGTGAAGTTTATGGCCCAGGAGATCAGGTAGCACCCATTCAGTCGAGGGACTGGGTTCCCTACTGTGCAAGGAAAGAAGCCTCTTGAGTTCTATTTCAAGTTTTCACTGTCACATAGTTTTCAGGCAAAACCGTCCCGTGGGTGGGGACTGGAGTCCATGATTTCTAACCACCAGCCATCAAAGCTTATGACTCAGGGGTTAGACCAGAAAAGATGCGGCCCCCTTTCCACCCCGAACTTGGAGGAGGTGTATAGAGACTGGATGCAGGGCAGAACGGATGGAAGGACCAGGGACTTAAGGGGTTGGGCAGTGTCCTGACGGGGTGGGGCGTGGGAAGAGGGTTCAGGGAATGCAAGTCTCTGATTGGCTGTGCTGCTGTTCGCTCCGCCCTATGTTCTATAAGACGCAAGGGTGGCTGGCTCTGTGCGGGTGTGGGGGTTACGGCCGCATCTCAGTCCGGTTTGTGGCGTCCATCCTCCCCCGCGTGGGGGACAGCCGGCCAGACCCGCGGACCTACCGCTGAGGACCGCCGGGGGGGCGGGGGATGCCGGGCTGCCGCATCAGCGCCTGCGGCCCGGGGGCCCAGGAAGGGTCGGCGGAACCGGGGTCCCCGCCGCCGCTGCCCCGGGAGCCCCTGTCGTCCCCTCCGCCCCCATCCCCAAGTCCGACCTTGACCCCGACCCCGGCTCAAGCCTCATCGCAGCCCGAAGCGGCCCAGGAGTCGGCGGGCTCCGCCGAGGGGCAGGAGCTGCAGCGCTGGCGCCAGGGCGCTAGCGGAGCCGCTGCGGGTACCGGGCCGGCAGGGGGCGCGGGCGGCGGCCCCGGCGCGGCGGCGGCGGGCGGCCGCGCGCTGGAGCTGGCCGAAGCGCGGCGGCGACTGCTGGAGGTGGAGGGCCGCCGGCGCCTGGTGTCGGAGCTGGAGAGCCGCGTGCTGCAGCTGCACCGCGTCTTCCTGGCGGCCGAGCTGCGCCTGGCGCACCGCGCCGAGAGCCTGAGCCGCCTGGGCGGCGGCGTGGCGCAGGCCGAGCTCTACCTGGCGGCGCACGGGTCGCGCCTCAAGAAGGGCTCGCGTCGCGGCCGCCGCGGCCGCCCGCCCGCGTTGCTCGCCTCGGCGCTGGGTCTGGGCGGCTGCGTGCCCTGGGGCGCCGGGCGCCTGCGGCGGGGCCACGGCCCGGAACCCGAATCGCCCTTCCGCCGGAGCCCGCCCCGCGGCCCCGCCTCACCCCAGCGCTGACCTCCGCGCCGGGGCCCCTGGTCACCCCGAGAGACCATCGCCGAGGTGCAGACCGGTGGATTTCGGACGACGGCTGGATGGACGACGTCACCTATGCGGATGGACAGATTGGCCGACTACAGGAAGAGACAATCGGGGAGCCGGGGGCCCAGTAAAGAAGGCTAAACTGAGGTGCGGTCTTAGCGGCTGGTGCATCCGAGGGGCGGGGCGGGGAGACCTCCCTTCCCTAGGGCTTCTGGAGCCCACTTTCCGTTGCCGCCTCTCCCAGACCTCCTGGAGAATGAGATGGTGGCACGAAGTCCCTATTATAGCTTTGGACAAATTGAAGCCGCTCAGATCCCAGGAAGGGTTTGCCCGCTAACTTTTACCGGTTCGAGCCTCCTGCACTGAGGCAACACCCCCTCGCTCACCTCTTCCAGCGTTGCCTTTCCTGGGTCCCTTGAGACTGTAAGAAGAGTCTTGCCCTTGAGGCTGCTACCTTCTGGCACGCCCTTTGGAGGACAGAATAATGAGGCCCCAGGATGGGGTGGCAGCTGGCACAGGGACGTCCCTTGGAGTTCTCCTCTGCTAAGCCCCTGTTTCTCATCTGGGGAAATGGAATCCCAGAGAGGCTAAAGGTTTGCTCCCGTCATACTATACTTAGGCCCTTCCACTTCTGGGGGACAGGTCTTTTCTCAGACCTTCATGTAACTTCGCTTAGAGCTGACTCAGATGACCAGGGTGGGGGTGTTTGGTGACTGCTTGAAGATTTGCCAGTTCTCCTAGGGGCTTTGTTCTAACCCGTCCCTAAGATGGCTCTGCCAGGGATGGAGCCAGGTGATGTCCTCTAACAGGCCCCAGGGGGGCAGGTATGTCATTGGCTTCTAGATTCCAGAAAGTGGGGCCTTAAAGAGCCAGACCTGGAATGAGATCGGCTTCTCTTCCTTGCCAGATGCCCTTCAGGCCCCCATTTCCCCATTCCACTTAGTGGGGACCAGTCTGGCTGCTGCTTTGCTGCCCACCAGCTGAGTTGATGGCTGTTGCACTTGTTAGTCAGTGAAGCGGGTTTCTTCACCTCCCTGAAGGGCTGTCCTGAGACTAACACAGTGCAGAGGTCTGTCTTCTTCTCCCGTAATTCATGGAAAAATGTCTTATTCTCTTCCATCACACCTAGAAACAGGCACTGCTTTTGCTGTTGGAGCCTAGGAGCTGATCTGCAGTCCTCATTTTACAGAGTGGCAAGATCACCTGCCAGCTAGGGACAGAACTAGGTCCTAGGGCTGGGTGTGTCCTCGCAGTATCTCTCCGCTGTCTGGAGGCAGGGGCCAGATAGGCCTGGTGTCAGCTTGTCTGTCGTGTGACCTAGAACAGAGTCTCCAGCCTTCTTGGTACCAAGGATCAGTTTCAGGGAAGACAATTTTTCCCTGACCGGGACTGGGTTGCGGGGAGTTGGTTTGGGGATGATTCAAATGCATTACATTTATTGTGCACTTTATTTCTCCTATTGTAATATCAGCTCCACATCAGATCATCAGACATTAGATCCCTGAGTTGTGGACCTGTGACGTAGAACAACTCTGTCCCCTCTATGGGCTGGTTTCCTCAGTTCCTCTCTGACCATAGCTGACTCTCCTCATGTCTAGGCTTGGGAATGGGGAGAAGGGGGTAGAATGAGGCAATTAAGAGTCACAGGAATCTGGTTTAATCCTGGAGTCCTCAGGGTCAGGTGCACTGGTCTGAAAGGCACGCCCCCGGGTTCCTCACCTGACTCCCCTCCAGCTAGCTCTTCCTCTTCCCAGGTACCAAACTTTTCTCCTGGTTTCTCAGCTAACAGCCAGGCCTACCTGAACCCATTCTCAGCTGGGGAAAGGAAGTGTCTGAGAAGGTCTCAGAGCTTCTGAGAGCTCGGGCACCCAGTGAGCAGTGAGGGACCCCGGCATCCTCTGCTCTCCCCAGAGAGGACCCTCCAAAGCCATTTGGGTTGTTTTGGGTCTAGAGGCCCAGCGAGGACAAGGACTCCCTGGAGGTGACAGCAAGGAGCCCAGGCTGCAGTGCTGGGCTGCAGCCAGGACTGTTTGCATAGGAGGGACACTTGGTCCAAAGAAGCTTTTAGCTGATGGTGTAAAGTGCTCCGTGTCACACAATTTTGCCCTTCTCTGGGATTTATTGGTAATCAGCTTTGTCCTGGTTTGGAGGAGGGGAGGGGAGTGGGTAGGGAATTAGTGGACTCTTGCTGGAGAAATTGGTATATGTAGGAAATGGAGATTGGTCCCAGGGTCACAGGCAGCTCTGTGCCCTCCCTCCACTTCCAGATGTTCCACGCTTCTCACTAAGGGCCTCGGCTAGGGCACACAGTGTCCAATGACTTAAAACCCCAGCTCCTGGTTCCATGCTCTGTCCATTATCCCTCAGCCAACAAATACAATAAAGGTCACCTTCCCACCCCTGCCTGGCCCACCCAGGATCCCTCTAGAAGGCTCCATGTCCTCAATCAACAAACACCGGTCTCTGCTCAGTCCAGGGGCTCAAGAAGCAGCCCTGAGTCAGAGGGTCTCTGCTTTCAAGGATGTGTGTCTCCCAGCCCTGCTCCGAGAAGCCTGCCGTGGCGTTGTTGGAGGGCCGTCTGCAGGTCTTCACAAGTAACTCTAGCCCCTGGTTGTATACTGTAGCCCCCACCCTCAGCCCGCATGACTTCCTAAACACTTTCTCATCTAGCCATCTCGCCCTGGGGACTGCACTGAGTACAGGCGTTCCTGAGGGGTCTGTGCGCTGAGGACCCTGATGGCCACCAGTGAATCTAGGACGTCAGCAAAGCGAAGTGGGGCTGGAAGACCAGTTCAGGCATTTAGAGGGACCTGCACCTCCCCTGTTCGCGCCCTTTGCTCTCTTCGCAGGCCCCTGACAAGTGGGGCACCTCCGGGAGGCGCCACCAGAGGGCAGTGTGGGCTGTTTCCCGGGGCGTGTGGGCGTGGTCTGGGGCAGGTGCCCTCCCTCCATATCCCCGCCCCCAGCCAGCCCCTACCCGGATACCCCGGCTTCTCAGGCTTTAAGTTTTGAGTCCCTGGCAGAACGCGTGAGTACTGGTGGTCACTAAGAGACAGGGCGGAGCCTCTGACCTCGGAAGGCCCATCAGGAAAGATTTTCCTGGAGAGAGAAGTTGGCTGGTCACCGTCTGAGTAAAGGCCCAGAATAATTTTCCTCCTCCTAGATTTGTTACACTGATAATCAATCAGAACATTCCATCCCTCTGCCGCCATCTGGGGATCAAGGTGGCTTTCTAGAGATTAGGTTGGAGCTTCCTTGGTGGCTCAGACTGTAAAGAATCAGACCACAATGAATAAGACCCGGGTTCAATCCCTGGGTCGGGAAGAAGGGAAAGGCAACCCACTCCCATATTCTTGCCAGGACAACCCCATGGACAGAGAAGCCTGGGGGGCTACAGTCCATGGGATTGCAAAGAATCGGACACAACTGAGCAACAAACACAATAAAGGTCACCTTCCCACCCCTGCCTGGCCCACCCAGGATCCCTCTAGAAGGCTCCATGTCCTCAATCAACAAACACCGGTCTCTGCTCAGTCCAGGGGCTCAAGAAGCAGCCCTGAGTCAGAGGGTCTCTGCTTTCAAGGATGTGTGTCTCCCAGCCCTGCTCCGAGAAGCCTGCCGTGGCGTTGTTGGAGGGCCGTCTGCAGGTCTTCACAAGTAACTCTAGCCCCTGGTTGTATACTGTAGCCCCCACCCTCAGCCCGCATGACTTCCTAAACACTTTCTCATCTAGCCATCTCGCCCTGGGGACTGCACTGAGTACAGGCGTTCCTGAGGGGTCTGTGCGCTGAGGACCCTGATGGCCACCAGTGAATCTAGGACGTCAGCAAAGCGAAGTGGGGCTGGAAGACCAGTTCAGGCATTTAGAGGGACCTGCACCTCCCCTGTTCGCGCCCTTTGCTCTCTTCGCAGGCCCCTGACAAGTGGGGCACCTCCGGGAGGCGCCACCAGAGGGCAGTGTGGGCTGTTTCCCGGGGCGTGTGGGCGTGGTCTGGGGCAGGTGCCCTCCCTCCATATCCCCGCCCCCAGCCAGCCCCTACCCGGATACCCCGGCTTCTCAGGCTTTAAGTTTTGAGTCCCTGGCAGAACGCGTGAGTACTGGTGGTCACTAAGAGACAGGGCGGAGCCTCTGACCTCGGAAGGCCCATCAGGAAAGATTTTCCTGGAGAGAGAAGTTGGCTGGTCACCGTCTGAGTAAAGGCCCAGAATAATTTTCCTCCTCCTAGATTTGTTACACTGATAATCAATCAGAACATTCCATCCCTCTGCCGCCATCTGGGGATCAAGGTGGCTTTCTAGAGATTAGGTTGGAGCTTCCTTGGTGGCTCAGACTGTAAAGAATCAGACCACAATGAATAAGACCCGGGTTCAATCCCTGGGTCGGGAAGAAGGGAAAGGCAACCCACTCCCATATTCTTGCCAGGACAACCCCATGGACAGAGAAGCCTGGGGGGCTACAGTCCATGGGATTGCAAAGAATCGGACACAACTGAGCAACAAACACACACAAGGTGCTCCAAGCCTGTGGTGGGTAGTCTCCAAGAGGCTCTCTTACTCTGACAACCAGGTCCTTCCAGAAAAACCTGGGGTCCCAGTCTCCTCCGAGCTGAGAAAGAAGGAGAGCCTTCAACCCTCTCTCCCCCTGCTCCCCACCTCGGCTTTACAGTCTACATGAGAGGAGGTATTTGGAAAAGCTGGGAGATCTCCAGCATATTTCTTCCCACATTAGATTTTGACCACACCCTGGCTAGGAGTGAAGGGGGAAGGGAATCCTTGGTTGTGGAATAATGTATTATCCAACACTTTTCTGCCAGGGACTGTGCTTAAGCACTTTTACACCCTTTATCTGTTTCAGTCCTCCAAGCTACTCTGCACAAGTAGGAGTTGTCCCCATTTCCACAGATGAGGAAACGGGGGGTCAGGGAGGGCGGATGACTTGCTCAAGGACATAGAATACCTAAGAGGGGGACATCTTCAACATTAGGCTACGTGACTTTTCGTTTATCCAGATAATGAGGGCTTCACATGGAGGCTTTCTGGGCTCTCGCTCTTTAAGTCTGGGTACAGGGAACCCTAGTCCTTGGTTCTGGGGAGGGAGATGTGATCAGACATTGGTGGTACAAGGCGCCACCCCTCCAAGGCCTTGCCACACCCCCAGTCTGGCTCCCCACCTTGGTTGTCTGGGTTCTAGGGGGTGAGTCAGGCAGAGTCAGCAGCACACCTGGCTTCAGGCAAGGGCAGGCTAGGGATGCTCAGGGCCTGGGCTTGCCTCGGAGGGCTGCCTCCTCTCCCTGCACACCTGGGCTGGCGTGTTTGGGAGGGTGAAGGGCCTGGGATGGCAGAGGAGGAGGCTGACTGGCTCCATGGTGGGGCAGACAGTATCTTAGAACAAGGCAGACCTGGGATTTCGTCCTGGCCTGGAGCTTCTCATCTGGGAGAACTTAGGCAGATGACCTCCCTTTTCAGAGCCAGTTTTTTGTGTGTAGTGTGTGTTTAATGGGGAGTGAAGGAAGAGAGAATTTCCGAGTATGAAATGAGAGGTCACGCTAAGTGCCGAGCACATAGAGGAGTCTGTAAATGTGCGGTGGAGCCAACCTACCTGGCCTAGGAAAGGCTGCCAGGACAGAGCCCCCAGGCAGTGTGGGCCTTTGCTTCTCCAGAGCATCGCCATATCAGGCATTCTAGATCAGTTCCCCCTCTCCCCCCACTTACAGTCGCTGAGGAACTCCATAAGGGGAGAGGTGGAGGAGGGGCAGGCTTTTTATCCCAGGAACATTCCATTCCAGCTGCTCAGACCAGTGGGGATCCCAGCCAAGGACAGAGGCCCCAGGGAGCTCACCCCAGGAGCCCCCACTCCTTGCAGGGCGGGAACCAGTGGAGGCCTGTTCCAGAATATAGCCCTTGCACCTTCTCCACAATGGCCCCTCTTAAGGAGGTAGATGCTGAAGGGTGTGGGTGGGGCTGGGCGGCTCGGCTCCTCTGCACAAGTAGTTGTCCCCATTTCCACAGATGAGGAAACGGGGTCAGGGAGGGCGGATGACTTGCTCAAGGACATAGAATACCTAAGAGGGGGACATCTTCAACATTAGGCTACGTGACTTTTAGTCTATCCAGATAATGAGGGCTTCACATGGAGGCTTTCTGGGCTCTCGCTCTTTAAGTCTGGGTACAGGGAACCCTAGTCCTTGGTTCTGGGGAGGGAGATGTGATCAGACATTGGTGGTACAAGGCGCCACCCCTCCAAGGCCTTGCCACACCCCCAGTCTGGCTCCCCACCTTGGTTGTCTGGGTTCTAGGGGGTGAGTCAGGCAGAGTCAGCAGCACACCTGGCTTCAGGCAAGGGCAGGCTAGGGATGCTCAGGGCCTGGGCTTGCCTCGGAGGGCTGCCTCCTCTCCCTGCACACCTGGGCTGGCGTGTTTGGGAGGGTGAAGGGCCTGGGATGGCAGAGGAGGAGGCTGACTGGCTCCATGGTGGGGCAGACAGTATCTTAGAACAAGGCAGACCTGGGATTTCGTCCTGGCCTGGAGCTTCTCATCTGGGAGAACTTAGGCAGATGACCTCCCTTTTCAGAGCCAGTTTTTTGTGTGTAGTGTGTGTTTAATGGGGAGTGAAGGAAGAGAGAATTTCCGAGTATGAAATGAGAGGTCACGCTAAGTGCCGAGCACATAGAGGAGTCTGTAAATGTGCGGTGGAGCCAACCTACCTGGCCTAGGAAAGGCTGCCAGGACAGAGCCCCCAGGCAGTGTGGGCCTTTGCTTCTCCAGAGCATCGCCATATCAGGCATTCTAGATCAGTTCCCCCTCTCCCCCCACTTACAGTCGCTGAGGAACTCCATAAGGGGAGAGGTGGAGGAGGGGCAGGCTTTTTATCCCAGGAACATTCCATTCCAGCTGCTCAGACCAGTGGGGATCCCAGCCAAGGACAGAGGCCCCAGGGAGCTCACCCCAGGAGCCCCCACTCCTTGCAGGGCGGGAACCAGTGGAGGCCTGTTCCAGAATATAGCCCTTGCACCTTCTCTCCACAATGGCCCCTCTTAAGGAGGTAGATGCTGAAGGGTGTGGGTGGGGCTGGGCGGCTGTGGGAGAGAGGTAATGAGAGCTCTTGAAATTATTCTTTCCAGCTCCTCCCAGCTTCTCAGAGCCTCAACTCCTGGATCGACTCCTGGATTCTGCTCCTTCCACGGCCAGCTCCTTCAGGAAGACTTCTCTAATCGACCCTACGCAAGGACGGCACGCTCCTCACTTCACAGGAGCCTTCAGTTGACGTGGCAAGGGGCTAGATTCCGGGGACGTTGCCTATACTAGGAATTCCTTTCTATATGGCCGCCTTTGGCTCACACGGTACTGCTGGAGATGTTACAAGTCCTTGCGATGCAATCAGATTAACAATGCAGCAAACCTCTCCCATGTGAAAGTGAAAAGGATTTCCTTTTAAAAATGTAGTGAATGTTCTTGAGCAAGTCCCAGCGCAGCTGGGGTCCCCATTTTGGTAGATGCTCTCGCTGCTAAGTGGAACAGTGCCAGGAGGCCTGTTGGATGGAGAGCGGTGCCCCGAGCAAGCCCTCGGTTCCCCTCCCCCAACATCCTTGCCCTCGCTATGTGGGCGTCTGCCTGCCTGTGGACCCTCAGAAAGATAATGGGCTGCTGGCTCCCAGGGGACATGGCTTTTCTCAGGAAGAGGTGTTGACAACATGAAAATAATAAGTTTTAAATGAAAACGGGAGCACTTTATTCAGATATCCTGATGGTGGACGGAAGAGGGCCACATGGACTCACACATACCCCAGAACTTGTAGAATTCCGCAAAATGAACGTGCATTGACTCAGTTTTCTGTTGTATACATTCAGGAAGAATAAATCTCAGTGATGTGAGACAAGCGTATGTAGTTTTGAGGTTTACTCTGTGAGTGCTCGCCCAGCCTTTCCTTTGTGTGTGTCTGTCAGGGCCCTTTAAGTTGGCAGTCCCTTGAGCAGCTTCTGTTTAGTTTCATTTGGCAATCTGGGCCTGTTGACTGATTTGCAGTCTGACTCTTCCCTTGACTTGGCTCAAAGCTGAACCTCTCTAGGAAGTCTTCCCCAATTAAGGATGCGATGAGAAGTCAGGGGATGGGATGCACGGATGAGACTGTGTGACACAGAGGGAGGTGAGTGTGATAACTTGGCAGCTGGGTGATCCTGGAGGGACTGTATGTGACCAGGCTGTGAATGGAGGGACCTGTCTGTCAGTCAGGATCCCAGCGCGAGACGGCCACACTCACACTGGGCAGAGATGTGAAAAGGGACTATTTCTGGGACTTCCCTGGTGGTCCAGTGGCTAAGACTCTGAGCTCCCAGTGCAGGGGGCCCAGGTTCTAACCCTGGTCAGGGAACTAGATCCCCCATGCTACAACTTAAGAGTTCACATGCCACAACTAAAGATCCTGAGTGCTACCATGAAGATCCAAGATCCTGGGAGCTAAGACCCAGAATAGCCAAATAAATAAATAAAAATATTTTTATAAAAGGGACTATTCCCAAAAATGTGGGGTAGGCATAAGACACTAACAAGGCCCTGCAGCTATCTGTGGGGTTAGCAACAGAGAGAAGCCTTTACAGCTCTTGGGCCCGAAGGGGTCAAGAGAGGAGAGGAAGGGGAGGGCGCGGGGATCTGGAGAGGGCGACTGTGTGGAGAGGGACCCTGACAGGAGCAGTTGTCTTTGGTTGAGAGATGTAGGCAACCACGGCAGCCTGATGGGAAGAGAGCAGGGGAATAAACACCCCATTCTCCTCCTTCCAGTACCTCTTGCTGAGGACTTTCATTGGCTGAACCCAGCAGAGAGGCAGGGAACAAGGGAGCCATTGACACACAGTTCATAGAGGTCAGCCTCCCAAGGGCACAGAGCATGGAGGAGGGCGGAGAGGGCCTGGAAGGGGCCAACACATCCTGCAGCTGCCTGGGGGCACATCTTCCCTGAAGTTCACAAGAAGGCGGTTCCCACTCTGGAGCGCCCCCACCCAACGTGGGTCACAGTGGGGAGCGGACTGTTGCTTGGAGAGCGGGCTGGGATGGGTCTTTCCTCCCTCCGTCTTCCCCTCTCTGGCTCTCAGTTTTTTTTTGTTTTTTTTTTTTTAATATTTTATTTGTATTTATGTGGCTGCAATGGGTCTCAGTTGTAGCATGTGGGCTCTAGTTCCCTGACCAGGGATCAAACCCAGGCCCTCTGCACTAGGGGCACAGAGTCTTAGCCACTGGACCACCAGGGAATTCCCCTGGCTCTCAGTTCTTGATTCCTTCCTGTCCTGGCATCTTAGATGGCCACAGGGATTGTCCACAAGAGAACAATGCCAGTCACTGAGTCAGTGTTTTTTGCACACCCAGCAACACCACACTTCCCCAGACACACCCACAGGCACGCCTGCTGCTGCACAGGCCTCTGACACCGTCACCAAGAGCCACATTGGGTGTCACAGTTGCATCGAGAAGATGTACACGTTGGCACACTGCTGCACTCTGCCGTCATAAAACAGCAAAGTCACAGCCATGCACACATTTTTTTTCCATCACACGTCAAACATCCATGTCATATGTAAGCACAGAAGACACACGGTCACACTCATCTGAGTGGAACCAGAGTGCAGGTCAAGGAGGGTGTAGGGGTTAACAGCAATTGCCAACCCCTTTGACCTCTCTGGCTTCGGTTTTCTTGTCTGTACAATGGAAATACTTGTTCTTCTCTCGTGGAGATGTTGCCGGGGTGCATGGAGAGGCTGGGATCGGGGAGAGCTCTCCAGCAGTGGTAGCCATTAGTGGGAAACGCCTGTCTCCTACTTTTCTTGGGGAGCACATGTGCCTGCGCAGGGTGAGTCAGACACCCTCAGGCGCACATGCCCTTCCCCAGACACACCTGCCAGGCACATGTGGACCGGACATGTTCCCTCCACCTGAAAGGCTCTTTCCCCAGACGTCTGCATGGCTTGCTTCCCATTGTCTTCGTCCAATCAAATGTCACCTGTTCAAGGAGGTGCACCCTTTTTAAAATTGCAAACCTCAGCACTTACGATTCCTTACCCAGCTATGTATACTTTTAGACATCACTGATCTTCTAAGACTATATAATTTAGCTTATTTTCTCTCTGTTCCATTAGAATGTGATCTTTACAAGGGCAGGGACTTTGGACTTGTTTACTGCTGTGTTCCCACCCCCAGGAAGGGTAGCCGGTGCACACACGCTGAATCCAGCGCACACATGCGTGTGCTAAGGGATTTCTGGATCTCTCTCTCTGAAACAAGTACATCTGGGTGAACCCCAATAAGCTAAGCCTGTGCTTATACTGTGAGCATCCTTCTCATGCCCTAAAGCAGCACCTGGGACAAACTTAGTTCTCCCGTCCCAGGACCCTAGTTGAGTGGGCATAGCCGGGGTGGGGTGGGAAGCTGCTTTCAGTCACCAAGCAAAGAAAGTCTTTCCACTCATCCTTCTAGCCATTCAGAACCCAGCAGGGACCCACAGAGCAGGTAGACTCACCCAGGTGACCTGGGGCCTCCTCTGCGGCCTTGTTTCTCCCACCCTGACTGGCACCATCAAAGTCAGCACTTCAGAGGCCACTAATGAGCCTGAATATGTTAAGGACATTGCAATCCCTGGATCAAAGAGGCTGGGCAAACAGTGGGTAGTGTCCAGGATGGTGACCGACTTATGGCCTCAGGAAACACCGCCCTGAGAGCCTGTGGCTGGAGGCTGGCACTCCCAGAGAGCCAGGCATGGTCCAGACTGGGTTTGGAAAGGAGAGAGTCCTTGCACCCCTAGGGGACTTGCTTAGAGCAAGCCAGCAAGTGTCCGTCAGCACTTGGGCCCATTGGGTGCATGGAGAGGCTGGGATCGGGGAGAGCTCTCCAGCAGTGGTAGCCATTAGTGGGAAACGCCTGTCTCCTACTTTTCTTGGGGAGCACATGTGCCTGCGCAGGGTGAGTCAGACACCCTCAGGCGCACATGCCCTTCCCCAGACACACCTGCCAGGCACATGTGGACCGGACATGTTCCCTCCACCTGAAAGGCTCTTTCCCCAGACGTCTGCATGGCTTGCTTCCCATTGTCTTCGTCCAATCAAATGTCACCTGTTCAAGGAGGTGCACCCTTTTTAAAATTGCAAACCTCAGCACTTACGATTCCTTACCCAGCTATGTATACTTTTAGACATCACTGATCTTCTAAGACTATATAATTTAGCTTATTTTCTCTCTGTTCCATTAGAATGTGATCTTTACAAGGGCAGGGACTTTGGACTTGTTTACTGCTGTGTTCCCACCCCCAGGAAGGGTAGCCGGTGCACACACGCTGAATCCAGCGCACACATGCGTGTGCTAAGGGATTTCTGGATCTCTCCTCTCTGAAACAAGTACATCTGGGTGAACCCCAATAAGCTAAGCCTGTGCTTATACTGTGAGCATCCTTCTCATGCCCTAAAGCAGCACCTGGGACAAACTTAGTTCTCCCGTCCCAGGACCCTAGTTGAGTGGGCATAGCCGGGGTGGGGTGGGAAGCTGCTTTCAGTCACCAAGCAAAGAAAGTCTTTCCACTCATCCTTCTAGCCATTCAGAACCCAGCAGGGACCCACAGAGCAGGTAGACTCACCCAGGTGACCTGGGGCCTCCTCTGCGGCCTTGTTTCTCCCACCCTGACTGGCACCATCAAAGTCAGCACTTCAGAGGCCACTAATGAGCCTGAATATGTTAAGGACATTGCAATCCCTGGATCAAAGAGGCTGGGCAAACAGTGGGTAGTGTCCAGGATGGTGACCGACTTATGGCCTCAGGAAACACCGCCCTGAGAGCCTGTGGCTGGAGGCTGGCACTCCCAGAGAGCCAGGCATGGTCCAGACTGGGTTTGGAAAGGAGAGAGTCCTTGCACCCCTAGGGGACTTGCTTAGAGCAAGCCAGCAAGTGTCCGTCAGCACTTGGGGACATGAGAGGGAGGACAGCAAGATCATCAAACCAGTCAATCTTAAAGGAAATCAATACTGAATACTCATTGGAAGGAATGATGCTGAGGCTCCAATACCTGCACCACCTGAAGTGAAGAGCAGACTCATTGGAGAAGACCCTGAGGCTGGGAAAGATTAAGGGCAGGAGGAGAAGTGGGTGACATGGTTGGATCACATCACCGACTCAATGGACATGAGTTTGAGCAAACTCTGGGCGATGGTGAAGGACAGGGAGGCCTGGCATGCCACAGTTCATGGGCTCAAAAAGAGTTGAACATGACTTAGCTACTGAACAATAATTCCCAGTGGGGAGGCTAAACCTGGCCTCTGGCTTTGGAGGCATTAGAAGCTCCTCAGTCCCAGCTGCCACCTCTGGAGGGAGGATCTCCAGTCCCAGACTCACCCTGCTTGTTCACCTGCTTCCTGGGGAGGGTTGGGGAAGGCTGAGCAGAGCTGGGGTCAAGCATCCCTGAGCACTGGAGTGTGAGGCCAGGTCCACGGTCATCAGGACTCTAGGTGGGAAACACTGAAATATTTGTTTTCATCAAGAGATCTGCTGAGGTGATGTGTAGGGTCAAGTCACATGTGTAGAAAGGGGCTTATAGCAGGGTCACCAAGCTGGGGGAGGATGGGGCATTCCCTAATCACAACCCAGGACTCAGACCCTGCCCCCAAAGTCCCCTCCCACAATACAAGTCAGACTCAGGCTGGGGAGGCAGCCACAGACCTCATAGTTGTGGAAGGTCCTTCTCCTAAGAGAGAGCATGGTGCTAGGCTCAGTGTAGATGATCTTTATTGGCAGGTGTTAGTTAAGAGTGCAAAACAGTAACAAACCCGGAGGAACGGGAAGGGATCCAAAGGGATGGGGCGTGGCTCTCCTTCCCCATGTGAGGACCCTGTAACCAGGCCAGTAGGAGGCTGGGGTCAATTGACAGTGGCTACTTTGGACCCAGCACCTTCTAGAGAACAAGCTCCCAGGCAGGAGGGCTCTTCACGACATGGGGGCAGGGAGCACACCTCCGCAGGAGCAGGGACTGTGCCCCACCCTAGGCTGCTTGGTTCCTGCCCACCACACACTTCGACAGCTTAGGGCAGGGGTATTAGGGAACTGAGCTAAACTGAACTGAGCCTTTCCAAACTTTGTGCCTCAGTGTCCCTCCTCCTAGTTAGTGTGGTTCAGCCCAACTCAAATGAGTGATTCCATCATATACCATATTTTAGCCAGGGTGTGGGCCACAGGGCATTGGAGGCAGCTGGTTTCCCTGTGGGCTGGCCTGGCCAAACAAACCCTTTCTCAAGGCCCATGGTGTGGATCAATGGACATGAGTTTGAGCAAACTCTGGGCGATGGTGAAGGACAGGGAGGCCTGGCATGCCACAGTTCATGGGCTCAAAAAGAGTTGAACATGACTTAGCTACTGAACAATAATTCCCAGTGGGGAGGCTAAACCTGGCCTCTGGCTTTGGAGGCATTAGAAGCTCCTCAGTCCCAGCTGCCACCTCTGGAGGGAGGATCTCCAGTCCCAGACTCACCCTGCTTGTTCACCTGCTTCCTGGGGAGGGTTGGGGAAGGCTGAGCAGAGCTGGGGTCAAGCATCCCTGAGCACTGGAGTGTGAGGCCAGGTCCACGGTCATCAGGACTCTAGGTGGGAAACACTGAAATATTTGTTTTTCATCAAGAGATCTGCTGAGGTGATGTGTAGGGTCAAGTCACATGTGTAGAAAGGGGCTTATAGCAGGGTCACCAAGCTGGGGGAGGATGGGGCATTCCCTAATCACAACCCAGGACTCAGACCCTGCCCCCAAAGTCCCCTCCCACAATACAAGTCAGACTCAGGCTGGGGAGGCAGCCACAGACCTCATAGTTGTGGAAGGTCCTTCTCCTAAGAGAGAGCATGGTGCTAGGCTCAGTGTAGATGATCTTTATTGGCAGGTGTTAGTTAAGAGTGCAAAACAGTAACAAACCCGGAGGAACGGGAAGGGATCCAAAGGGATGGGGCGTGGCTCTCCTTCCCCATGTGAGGACCCTGTAACCAGGCCAGTAGGAGGCTGGGGTCAATTGACAGTGGCTACTTTGGACCCAGCACCTTCTAGAGAACAAGCTCCCAGGCAGGAGGGCTCTTCACGACATGGGGGCAGGGAGCACACCTCCGCAGGAGCAGGGACTGTGCCCCACCCTAGGCTGCTTGGTTCCTGCCCACCACACACTTCGACAGCTTAGGGCAGGGGTATTAGGGAACTGAGCTAAACTGAACTGAGCCTTTCCAAACTTTGTGCCTCAGTGTCCCTCCTCCTAGTTAGTGTGGTTCAGCCCAACTCAAATGAGTGATTCCATCATATACCATATTTTAGCCAGGGTGTGGGCCACAGGGCATTGGAGGCAGCTGGTTTCCCTGTGGGCTGGCCCTGGCCAAACAAACCCTTTCTCAAGGCCACAGAAATCAACCTGAGATGATGGATATCGAGGTTGCCATCGCAAACATTCTTTGTCGCCTGAAGGCAGTTGACCCTCAGGTTGAATTCCCCCTGCCCCCCACAATTACGCAGGTCTAAAATGTGGTGCAAATAACCAACAGGTCCATTTACCAAGAACCCCAGCTTGCCTTCAGTCTGCAGGGGCCTCCCTCGGGGGAGGAGTCTGGTCTGTTTAGTCGAGGGCCCAATCCTGCAGCAGCGCTGGGCCGCCTAGCACCGGTTGCCTGTCTCTGGTCAGGCCCTCCATGCACTCCTGGAGGCCCCACTCCATCCAGGGAGGCCTAGTCCTTTCTGGCCAGGGTCCGAGTCAGTTACATGGCAGCCAGGTGGGATAGGAGGCGTGGGCCCGGGCCAGTAGAGGCTGCACAGGGGTCACGTAGTAACTCACGGTGGCAGGCATGACCCCGTCAGGGATTGGAGCGCCAGGCCAGGGCGGCGGTGGCCGCCGGGCCCCGCTCAGCCAGCGCCTGTAGTGCCAGCGTGGCGATGAGGTCCAGCGTCTGGCGGCGCTCATGGCTCATGAGGCATACGGTGCTCTCATTGACCACCCGGTGCAGCGTCACCAGGCAGGCATAGCGGCGCCGCCGGACCCGCTGAAGTGGGCCTCGTGGCGCCCAGCGTGCCCGCTCCCCGGTCCGAAGTCGATGAAGAAGCGGGACTGTAGTGCAATTGACAGTGGCACTTTGGACCCAGCACCTTCTAGAGAACAAGCTCCCAGGCAGGAGGGCTCTTCACGACATGGGGCAGGGAGCACACCTCCAGGAGCAGGGACTGTGCCCCACCCTAGGCTGCTTGGTTCCTGCCCACCACACACTTCGACAGCTTAGGGCAGGGGTATTAGGAACTGAGCTAAACTGAACTGAGCCTTTCCAAACTTTGTGCCTCAGTGTCCCTCCTCCTAGTTAGTGTGGTTCAGCCCAACTCAAATGAGTGATTCCATCATATACCATATTTTAGCCAGGGTGTGGGCCACAGGGCATTGGAGGCAGCTGGTTTCCCTGTGGGCTGGCCCTGGCCAAACAAACCCTTTCTCAAGGCCACAGAAATCAACCTGAGATGATGGATATCGAGGTTGCCATCGCAAACATTCTTTGTCGCCTGAAGGCAGTTGACCCTCAGGTTGAATTCCCCCTGCCCCCCACAATTACGCAGGTCTAAAATGTGGTGCAAATAACCAACAGGTCCATTTACCAAGAACCCCAGCTTGCCTTCAGTCTGCAGGGGCCTCCCTCGGGGGAGGAGTCTGGTCTGTTTAGTCGAGGGCCCAATCCTGCAGCAGCGCTGGGCCGCCTAGCACCGGTTGCCTGTCTCTGGTCAGGCCCTCCATGCACTCCTGGAGGCCCCACTCCATCCAGGGAGGCCTAGTCCTTTCTGGCCAGGGTCCGAGTCAGTTACATGGCAGCCAGGTGGGATAGGAGGCGTGGGCCCGGGCCAGTAGAGGCTGCACAGGGGTCACGTAGTAACTCACGGTGGCAGGCATGACCCCGTCAGGGATTGGAGAGCGCCAGGCCAGGGCGGCGGTGGCCGCCGGGCCCCGCTCAGCCAGCGCCTGTAGTGCCAGCGTGGCGATGAGGTCCAGCGTCTGGCGGCGCTCATGGCTCATGAGGCATACGGTGCTCTCATTGACCACCCGGTGCAGCGTCACCAGGCAGGCATAGCGGCGCGCCGCGTCGGACCCGCTGAAGTGGGCCTCGAGGTAGCGCTCCAGCGTGCGCTGCTGCTCCGCCAGGTCCGGGAAGTCGATGAAGAAGCGAGAGCACATGTAGCGCTGCAGGGCGCCCACGTCGGTGCTGGGCCGCGGCCGGAAGCCCCGCACCAGCAGGTGGCAGTACTTGAGGAGGCCGCCCCCGCGGATCTCTTCCGGGCTGCGCGTGGCGATGACTCGGTGCCTCAGGTGGTCCAGGGCCTCGATGAAGTCACCGTATAGGCTCTCGCCTATCACCGAGGGGTGGAAGGCCTCGGACATGGGTGTGGAAGAGCACTGGCCGAAGAGCAGCAGGGAGTCCAGGAGGATCTGGAAGGAGTCTACGCTGAACTCGAACTGGCGCCTCACCGAGTCCACGAACTTGAGCTCCACGTTCTTGCCGCTCTTGTTGGACAACGAGATGAGGCTCCAGCGGTCCGTATCCGTGCACACTTTCACCAGCTTCTGCACATAAGCCTCCTTGAGTGTCAGGGGCGTGATCTTGGCGCGGCTCACGCCAGCCGGCAGGAAGTCCAGCAAGGAGGCCAGCACCACCTCTTTGGTCAGCTGGAAGGACGCCTCGCTGTGCAGGTCCACACGGAACACCAGGTCCAGGTCCTGGTAGCCCAGGCCACTCTCTGGGTGCAGCACGTGGCTGGCGGCCGAGCCATGCAGCCGCACCCCGTGCACCCGCAGTCCGCGCTCCTCCAGGCTGTTGCGGACGACCTGTAGAGGGGTCGGCAGTGGGGAGAGGAATCAGTGACCTGGGCCCCTGGGGCCTCCACGTAAGAATCACAGCGACATCGACCACTGATGACCGCTGACCAGCTGGTTTGCCTTTGGAAAGTCATTTAATTCTCTAAGCCTCTATTTCCTAATCTGGAGGGCGGCCCCTTTGGAGGAATTACTGAGAATAGCAATAATGATAACACATAGGTACCTGGAATTTACTAAATTGGCAGGACTTGATCTCAGTACTTTATACTTTAGGACATAAACTCACACAATTCTTACAGTAAACCTATGAGGTAGGTGCTATTACTCCCACTCTACAGATGGAGAACTGGAGGGACAAAGGGGCCAAGTAACCTGTCCAAAGTCACACAGCAGGTGGATGCAGAGCTGGGAATGAAACTCAGCTCATGTCTTAACCACCATGCGACTGCACCTCTCCAAAGCTGCAAGCAAAGCAGTTTTGCGCCAGGCGTAATGTGCCAGCAAACAGCTCAGATGTGTTGGGAATGTAGTCGGGAGGCCACTTGCATTACTACATTTACCCTCATAGTAATCCTGTTTGAGTATTATTACCGCAGGTTGCAGATGGGGGACCTGAGGCATAGGAAGGTCCTGTCTAAAGTCAGAGCATAGTCAGGTTGAGACTAGAGCCCAGGTCAGCTGAATTCTCAAGTCTATGCATGTTCTTTTGATCATGACACACTCGATCTTTACAGGGAGCCAGTGAGGTGAATATTAGATTCATTTCTTTCAGATGAAGAAACTGGGGCATATAGTGATAAACACTTAAGCCTCAGGGGGAGACCATTCAGAAATGGCAGGGCTGCACGTTAAAAGCTGGACTCTTTCTGCCCTTGGGCAAGGGGATGGGTCAAAATCTCGGGAAGCCTCCTCAGCCAAGTGGGAGGAAGGCAGCTGACCCTGTCTGCTGACATGGGAACATGACAGGGAAACCTGTAAGTCATCTGGAACCTGTTCCTCTAGCAGAGGCATCTCCCTGGGCCTAGGCCCAGGGAGGGGAGAAGAGAGGAGCTGCGCCTGACACTGTTTTCTCAGCAGCCCAGAGTGCTTCACATACATGAAAGTGACCAGGCAGCATTCCTACCTGGAAGGATTCTGCAACCCCGCCTTGCTGCCAAGTCAGCTCCAGGCCCCGGTTGCTCTGCTGGTCTCCCAGGGAATTACTGCAAAGAATGCACCTAAGTGCTGAGGAGGCAAGCCGCAGCGGGGCAATCTGAGGTGGGCGGCACCCTTCAAGGAGCTTCCCGGAGGAGGACCCTGACTAGGGAATGATCATGTAGAATTTTGGCAGGACTTGATCTCAGTACTTTATACTTTTGGACATAAACTCACACAATTCTTACAGTAAACCTATGAGGTAGGTGCTATTACTCCCACTCTACAGATGGAGAACTGGAGGGACAAAGGGGCCAAGTAACCTGTCCAAAGTCACACAGCAGGTGGATGCAGAGCTGGGAATGAAACTCAGCTCATGTCTTAACCACCATGCGACTGCACCTCTCCAAAGCTGCAAGCAAAGCAGTTTTGCGCCAGGCGTAATGTGCCAGCAAACAGCTCAGATGTGTTGGGAATGTAGTCGGGAGGCCACTTGCATTACTACATTTACCCTCATAGTAATCCTGTTTGAGTATTATTACCGCAGGTTGCAGATGGGGGACCTGAGGCATAGGAAGGTCCTGTCTAAAGTCAGAGCATAGTCAGGTTGAGACTAGAGCCCAGGTCAGCTGAATTCTCAAGTCTATGCATGTTCTTTTGATCATGACACACTCGATCTTTACAGGGAGCCAGTGAGGTGAATATTAGATTCATTTCTTTCAGATGAAGAAACTGGGGCATATAGTGATAAACACTTAAGCCTCAGGGGGAGACCATTCAGAAATGGCAGGGCTGCACGTTAAAAGCTGGACTCTTTCTGCCCTTGGGCAAGGGGATGGGTCAAAATCTCGGGAAGCCTCCTCAGCCAAGTGGGAGGAAGGCAGCTGACCCTGTCTGCTGACATGGGAACATGACAGGGAAACCTGTAAGTCATCTGGAACCTGTTCCTCTAGCAGAGGCATCTCCCTGGGCCTAGGCCCAGGGAGGGGAGAAGAGAGGAGCTGCGCCCTGACACTGTTTTCTCAGCAGCCCAGAGTGCTTCACATACATGAAAGTGACCAGGCAGCATTCCTACCTGGAAGGATTCTGCAACCCCGCCTTGCTGCCAAGTCAGCTCCAGGCCCCGGTTGCTCTGCTGGTCTCCCAGGGAATTACTGCAAAGAATGCACCTAAGTGCTGAGGAGGCAAGCCGCAGCGGGGCAATCTGAGGTGGGCGGCACCCTTCAAGGAGCTTCCCGGAGGAGGACCCTGACTAGGGGAATGATCATGGCCATGCGGGTAAACATCTGGCCATCAGGAACCTGCGGGCCAGGCAGGGGGCCTTCTCACTAACACCTATGAGGGATTAGTGCTTTATCATCTCCAATTTATAGATGGGAAAACTGAGGAATGAATCACCTACCCAGGATCACCCAGTGGTAGGTTAGTCACTAAGTCGTGTCTGACTCTTGTGACTTCCATGGACTCTTGTGACTTCCATGGACAGCTTGCCAGGCTCCTCTGTCCGTGGGATTTCCCAAGCAAGAATACCATCACCCAGAGGCGCCTTCAAATTCAGGTATGACTGACTTCCAGTCCTATCCTCTTTCTAGTGTATTACCAATCCAGGGTTTGGAAGGAGCAGAGATCAGAAAGTAGGGCTCTAATCCACTCTCTATTTCAAAGTTTGCAAGTGAGGCAACTCTCCAGGTGACCAGAGTAGCTAGGGAGCAGGAAGATGGGGGTGGGGAAGCCTTGGCCAGGCAGATAAGGGAACCTGGAGGTAAGGGGTCAGCTGCTGCAGCCCAGCTTGTGAGATTTCTTACCCACCCTCTGACCGCTGTGCCCATGCAGACCAAGGGGAGACATGGGCCAAAGAGCTTGTCTCAGGGACCCTGGCAGACCTGGAGAGTAGTCCAGCCCCCACCCCAAGTCCCTTTAGAGCTGACTGAGCCTTACTCAGTGCCAGCTCCTGCTCCCAGACTGATGCCCACCCCAGGGCATGGCATCCCGCCTGGTGAGTAGGTAGGAGTACCCTTGTTAAACTGCCTGCGTCAGGCCATGGGGCCAGCTGTGTCAGCCAGCCAGCGGCTGTTGTCTGGTTCCCAGGTGTGACTGCAGCCAGCTTGACAGGCAGTCCACAGATGCCACCACACCCAAGGACTGCATGGCAGCTTGGAGCTTCCTGAATCAGACTTTCCAGCCACGGACAGGGCCTTGGCTGCACCCTCTTTGCTCCCGTGCCAAGGCCTTCCCCCAAACTACTCTGCTCCCAGGCTGCTGCTGAGACCTGCAGTGAGACCATAGATGCTGCCAGCCAGCAGGCTTACAAAACTTGAATCTGGAGCCGCCTTATGCAGGCCCTTTGGCTGCAGCTGGAAAGATCAGAGTCTAATTCAATCCTCCAGATCCAGAGGGGGGAAAAGGACTTGTTTAGGGTCACATCGTCAATAGGTGGCCGAACTTAATGGGAATCAGTCCTCTCAGAACTATGTACTGGAGAGTGGGTCCCTCTAGCCCAGGTACAAATAGGAATCGCATCTCTCACTGCCCAGAGTTCTGCTGTAGGCCAAGCTTGTAGGGGGCAGAAAGGGAGAAAGGTTCTGATTCTTGAACCATGGGACAACTCAGCACTGGTGAGAAGCCCAAAGTCAACAACCTGCACCTCCCACCACATATACACAAACAGTATCGCTCTCCCCCATCCCGATATACACACATCGCAATAGCATGTGAAGCTGCCAGCGGCAGATTCTTGCCAGGAGATGGAATTTCTTCCATGGGGAGATAATTGTGAAGGCCAGGTGAAGGAACCTGTTCCCTTTGGATTCTGGAAGCAGAAGGGGCATTGGAGAACAGTTCAAACCATCTCCATTGAACAGACAGAGACACTGGGCTTTCCGGGTGGCACTAGGGGCAAAGAACCTGCCTGCCAGTGCAGGAGCTGTAAGAGACACCGGTTTGATCCCTGGGTTGGGAAGATCCTTGGAGAAGGACATGGCAACCCACTCCAGTATTCTTGCCTGGAAGTCCCATGGCCAGTGGAGGCTGGTGGGCTACCGTCCATAGGGTCGCACAGAGTAGGTAGAACAAGACTGAAGCAACTTAGCACGCACCAGCCCACCAAATGGAACTGACAACTGTGCAGGGTCTGCAACCAGATGTCCAACCTCCCAGTCCAACTCTCAAGTCGCCACTGTGCCCTCCCCACCACAGCCGGCAGCTCCCTGTTTTGTGTATTTTTGATCCTAGTCTAGGAGATGTTGTACTATTATTACATTGTAGAGTCAGCTCCTACTGACCTGTAGTCTTCCCCACCTGCCTGGGAGCATCTGGAAGGCAGGGGGGCTGGGTCTCAGTCACATCTGTGCCCCTAATGTCTTGAACAGGGCTTCACACGGAGAACATACCAGTAAAAGCAGTTTGGACAAGGGCAGGGACTTCCCCTCCAGGGCACCTCATGTCTCTGCAGAAGTGAACTGCCACACTGGGCTCACGCCTGGGACAGTAGTTCTGGGGGGACAGCACTGGGGGCCCCAAGTTTGACCTGTCAAGGAGAAGAAAAGCCTTGACCAGTTCCTAATTGCCCCAAGAGAGCAGGGCAGCCCCGGAATGGGTCCCTCAGCCCAGGTAATCCTTTGCCTTCTGCTAGGCCAAGCTTGTAGGGGCAGAAAGGGAGAAAGGTTCTGATTCTTGAACCATGGGACAACTCAGCACTGGTGAGAAGCCCAAAGTCAACAACCTGCACCTCCCACCACATATACACAAACAGTATCGCTCTCCCCCATCCCGATATACACACATCGCAATAGCATGTGAAGCTGCCAGCGGCAGATTCTTGCCAGGAGATGGAATTTCTTCCATGGGGAGATAATTGTGAAGGCCAGGTGAAGGAACCTGTTCCCTTTGGATTCTGGAAGCAGAAGGGGCATTGGAGAACAGTTCAAACCATCTCCATTGAACAGACAGAGACACTGGGCTTTCCGGGTGGCACTAGGGGCAAAGAACCTGCCTGCCAGTGCAGGAGCTGTAAGAGACACCGGTTTGATCCCTGGGTTGGGAAGATCCTTGGAGAAGGACATGGCAACCCACTCCAGTATTCTTGCCTGGAAGTCCCATGGCCAGTGGAGGCTGGTGGGCTACCGTCCATAGGGTCGCACAGAGTAGGTAGAACAAGACTGAAGCAACTTAGCACGCACCAGCCCACCAAATGGAACTGACAACTGTGCAGGGTCTGCAACCAGATGTCCAACCTCCCAGTCCAACTCTCAAGTCGCCACTGTGCCCTCCCCACCACAGCCGGCAGCTCCCTGTTTTGTGTATTTTTGATCCTAGTCTAGGAGATGTTGTACTATTATTACATTGTAGAGTCAGCTCCTACTGACCTGTAGTCTTCCCCACCTGCCTGGGAGCATCTGGAAGGCAGGGGGGCTGGGTCTCAGTCACATCTGTGCCCCTAATGTCTTGAACAGGGCTTCACACGGAGAACATACCAGTAAAAGCAGTTTGGACAAGGGCAGGGACTTCCCCTCCAGGGCACCTCATGTCTCTGCAGAAGTGAACTGCCACACTGGGCTCACGCCTGGGACAGTAGTTCTGGGGGGACAGCACTGGGGGCCCCAAGTTTGACCTGTCAAGGAGAAGAAAAGCCTTGACCAGTTCCTAATTGCCCCAAGAGAGCAGGGCAGCCCCGGAAGGCTGATGAGTCAGCCGTAGGGAATCTGCCCCGCCCCCTCCCATTCCTTGAGAGGGAGGGAGAGGTAATCCCCCAGCGCGCACCCCTCCCCCTCTGTGGAAGCTAAGGCAGAAAGAGGGGAGGGTGGAGAGGGTAGCTTGTATGCCTACCTCCCCATCTGGGGCCAGGAATATGCAGGAATTGTGCCTAGATTTTCTGGTTTCTTCTATCTGCTAAGATCTACAAGTTGAGTCTGGGGAAGAAATGATAAAACACTGAAGCTGAAGTTCAAGGTAATTGGCTCTGGGGAACACCAAAGATTCTCTGGGTTTGATTTTCACCTCTAATCTCAGGCAGCTCACTGCCCCTCTTGGGGCCTCAGCTTCCCCAGCTATACAATGGGTACAATAATTACCATATTATGGTATTTCAGAGCATGACAGTGCCTGGGCTATATAGGCGACAGAGCAATTTTAGGTTTGTTGAGGGTCAGGTAAAGGGAAGGAGGCAGTCTGTGGAAGAGGAGAGGAGTTGCCAGAATTCTCCCCAGGAGAGAGATGGGGCTTGGGGCCAGAGACTTAGCCCTCATTTCCAATCTTGGGGATGGAAAGAAACATCTAAACTGGACACCTGATGTTGCCTCCCAGCACACAGGCATCAGATGCCTGGAGCTTAATCTCCTGCCGTGACCCCCGTTGAGAGGGAGGTGCTGCTTGCTGGACTTTCTTCGCTTTCCCACCTCTTTAGGGGCTCTTGAGCCATGGCTGTGGGAGCACAGGACAGACAGAATCCTAGACTCTTGAGAGAGGGAAAGGGTAGAGCATGAGGCCCGCGAGGTGACGATTTGGAGGTGAAAAGAACTATTTCGGACTCAAGCACGCACAGCTACCCACCTAGGGCTGCCTGGCATCTGTTGTACTTGCAGGAGGGGATGTTCTTCCTCCCGGACCAGAGTCTTCCCCATTTCCCGACCCCTTTCCCAGCCTGGTGAATGGTCCGAGGGGAATCCGGGGGCTTCTCAAAGGGTGGGGTATGGGAAAGTCAAGTGGGTAAAGATTATGAGGTGTAGGGGGCGTAGGATATGAACTACCATCAATGTTGTGCGATTTTGTTACAGCCCCTGTCCTTACCCACGCCTTGTTTTTCTAGCTGTCTAGCAAAATGAATAGACTCCGGGAACCTCTCAACCGCGAGAGCCCCAGGATGGAGACCCCATATCCCTGCCCAGCGCCTCTCACCTGCACGATCCGCCGGGGCTGCACGCTCAGCGTCGGGAAGTTGCCACGCCCATGAATGGGAATAGGCTCGCTCAGGAGTGCATCCAGCCGCTTCACCTGCGGCCAGCTCAGCCCACTTAGGCGCTGTCCAAGGGAGGGTGATGAAGCCTCTGGGTCGGGGCCGTCGCCTGCAGGGGCGGCCTTAGCCACCGCCGTGGCCGCACCGGTCCCCACCTGTGCAGCCGCCCGGTCCCGGCTCTCTGCTCCGCTCTCCGACGGCATCATTAGCCCGGCCCCGCGCCCCGACGGCAGAAACCGGGGGGTGATTAAGGGGAGAAGGGCAGGGAGAGCGGCTGGGCCCAGGCCAACGCGGAGGACACAGGGACCGGAAAGCCGCGACGGCGAGGCAAACCCAGGGCGCACCTCCGACGGCGACGACCAACCGACCCTAAAGCTTGTCCCCGGGGGCCCAGCCGACTCTTATAGGCCGCGGGCGACACGCCCATTGGTACCGGCAGCTGTCACACAGCGGGAATCGCCCCGCCTCTCAACGCACCTGCCATTGGTCAGCAGAGCTTTGCACGTGTGTCGCTGGTCGCCAGGAAGAGTCCGATTGGCTGAATGGCACGCCCCTGCCCCGCCCTCCTTCTCCTGCTCAATTCCCTCCTTTGGTCCTTAAAGAACTTCTGTTCTCCGTGATTGGCCCGGGCGGAAAGCAGGTCCTGGATTTAAAGGGACTGCGCCCTCCAGGGGCAGGCGTGAAGGAAGTGACCTGTAGAGTTTGTAGCGGAATCTGACCACTAAGATTTTTTTTTCTTTACATAGGAGGGAATTTAGAAATCATTCGACCTGGTCCTAGTCATCCACTATTTTCAGAAGCCCAGAGAGATTGTGCCACTTGTTCAGCTTTACCTAGTTCTCCTCCTGCTCTCAGGCCATTTTCCAGAATTGAGAAAAGGTAATAAACTTGTATACCGAGGTAGATACTTTGTAATGTACTCTCCTGAGTACACCACTGTCTGGCTAGCGTTAATGTTTTGGTTTGTGCACGTGCTCAATCGCTTCAGTCGTGTCGGACTCTTTGCAACTCTATGGATTGTAGTCTTGGCTCCTTGTGCATGGGATTCTCCAGGCAAGAATACTGGAGTGGATTGCCATGCCCTCCTTCAGGGCATCTTATTGACCCAGGGATCAAACTCATGTCTACTGAGTGTCCTAATTTGCAGGTGGATTCTTTCTTCACCGAGCCACCTGGGACAGCCCATGTTTTGATTTAGGGATGAGGAAAATCTCTCTGCTCAGAAAAGGGGCCTGACTGTCTCAAGGTCACACAGCAAGTGAAACGGGCCTGGTACTGAATCTGCACTTAAGAATCTGTGGATGCAGGTTCTTTCCACTACAATTGAGCAGACACAAGGCCTTTGGAGGGCTTGAAGTTGGAGGGAAGCTGGAACTGGGGTGTTAGTTTTCTGGCAGGAGCTTCTTGGATGCCAGGTAGAAGGCCTTCCTGCCAGCCTCTTAGCTTTCTCAGGTCCTGTGTGCCCTTGGGCAAGTCACTAAGCCACTCTAAGTCAGTTTCCTCATGTACTCCAGAGAAGGATCTCAATAAATATCTTATTTTAAATGTGATTTGGTTATTTATAGTTGGCAAAACATTTTCATATGTTCTATTGAAATAATATATTTACGTGTTTTTCTTTCCCACTTTACAGAGCCTAGTGGGATGAAGCTTATTACTGTTGTTACTTAATCTTTTTCTCTTGTTTTAAATATATATGCTTGTGGCAAAATTTTAGAAATTGAGTCTTGATTCATTTCTGCAATATTCCTTCTTTTTAAAAATATTTATTTACTGACTGTGACATGTGTGATCTTTATTTATTTTCATCCATTTTTAGTCTTTTGGCCTGTGTGGGCCTCCCATCGCAGTGGCCCCTCTCGTCGCAGACCACCGGCTCTGGGCGCGTGAACTCCAGAGCTCTGGCTCGTAATTGGACACACTGGTCCAGTCACTTCTGGGTATGTGGGATCCTCCCAGGCCAAGGATCAAACCAGTGCCCCTTGCACTGCAAGGCGGATTCTGTACCATGTGGGATCTTTTTTCTTTTTTTTTAATTTTTATTTTACTTTTTACTTTTACAGAGTTTTGTTGTTTACAGATATGTATGATCCCAGATTAGTCATATGTATATCCCCCCAATCCTACCCCTTCAGGCCATCGCACAGTGCCCCTGCAGGATCCTCTTTTCTCATAGTGCAATGACAATAGCTATTTTTTTCACATATGACAGTATAGGTTTTCATGCTACTTCCTTTATGCCTCCCCATGTGGGAGCTTTAGTTGCAGCATATGGGATCTAGTTTCCTGACCAGAGGTCGAACCCAGGCTTTCTGGATTGGGATTGCAGAGTCTTAGCCACTGGACCACAAGGGATGTTCCTACAAGATTCTTTTTAAGTTAAACATCATTCTTCTAGCAATTAATTAAACATAATTCTCCTAACATCTCCCTTTCTGTAAGGTAGGCTGGGCAAGGAGCAATGTGTCCAATGTAGAGAGAAACTAAGACCTAGACATAGTAAACTACATTCCAAGGTCACTTAGGACACACCTAGGACTAGATCCCAGGAAACTGACTCTCAGACTAGAGGAGCAATTTCTCCTATCTGGAGGTCCCTGCAAGCAAGGCCCTGCCCTTGTCCCCTCCCTCCATCCTGTCTGGAGTCAGGGTAGGGATCTGCTACATGTTCCACTCCTTGGCTTTGTGACTTGGGGCAAGTCTCACGCCTGCACCGTCCTCAGCAGTTGCTTGCTGTTTTGGTTTACCTTTTCCTGAAAGGTAGGAAATAGATAAGAACGTCCTTCCATGCAGATGGCCAACAGGCACAGGCAAAGATGTTCGAAATCGCTAGTTATTAGAGAAATGCAAATTAAAACTACAAGGAGATACCATCTCACCCCAGTCAGGGTGACTATCATTAAAAATTCCACAAACGACAAATGCTGGAGAGGGTGCAGAGAAAAGGGAACTCTCCTGCACTGTTGGTGGGAATGTAAATTGGTACAACACCTATGGAGAACTGTGTGGTGGTTCCTTAAAAAACTAAACATAGAAAAATAAACATAGAACTACCATATGACCCTGCAACCCCACTCCTGGGCACATATTCAGAGAAAAACATGGACTGAAGAGATACATGCTCCCCAGTGTTCATTGCAGCACTGTTTACAACAGCCAAGATATGGAACCATATATGAATATTAATGGGCCTTTAAAAAGAATGAAATGAGGCCATTTGCAGCAATATGGATAGACCTAAAGAGTGTCATACTGATGAAGTAAGTCAGACAGAGAAGGAGAAATATCATATGATAGCCCTTTTATGTGAATTCTAAACAGAAATGATACAAATGAACTTATTTACAAAACAGAAAGAGACAAACTTAGAAAATGAACTCATGGTTGCAGGGGGAAGGAGATGGTTGGGGACTTTGATAAAGTCAAATACACACTGCCGTGTTTGAAGTGGATAACCAACAAAAATCTGTTATATAGCATGTGGATCTCTGCTTAATGACCAGCCTGGATGGAGGGTGGCTTGGGGGAGAATGGACACATGTATATGTATGGCCGAGCCCCTTCACTGTTCACCTGAAACTATCACAAAACTGTTAATTGGCTATACCCCAATAAAAGTGGCTTTGGTGTAAAAATGAAATATGAAGAAATGTCTTTCAACTGAACCCGGAGTCTCCAAACCCTTGACCAATCACTTCCATGCCCTCGCAGAGGAAACAAAAGAAGAGGAACTAACATTTGCTGGTAACCTACTATACCCCAGATACTGCATATACATGGCCTCTAATTCCTAAAGATACATCTCAAGATGTGGCATCATTATCCTCAACTTACAGATGAAGAACCTAGGGTTTAGAGAGGTCACAGTGCTAGAAAGGTAGGAAATAGAAACGTCCTTCCATGCAGATGGCCAACAGGCACAGGCAAAGATGTTCAAATCGCTAGTTATTAGAGAAATGCAAATTAAAACTACAAGGAGATACCATCTCACCCCAGTCAGGGTGACTATCATTAAAAATTCCACAAACGACAAATGCTGGAGAGGGTGCAGAGAAAAGGGAACTCTCCTGCACTGTTGGTGGGAATGTAAATTGGTACAACACCTATGGAGAACTGTGTGGTGGTTCCTTAAAAAACTAAACATAGAAAAATAAACATAGAACTACCATATGACCCTGCAACCCCACTCCTGGGCACATATTCAGAGAAAAACATGGACTGAAGAGATACATGCTCCCCAGTGTTCATTGCAGCACTGTTTACAACAGCCAAGATATGGAACCATATATGAATATTAATGGGCCTTTAAAAGAATGAAATGAGGCCATTTGCAGCAATATGGATAGACCTAAAGAGTGTCATACTGATGAAGTAAGTCAGACAGAGAAGGAGAAATATCATATGATAGCCCTTTTATGTGAATTCTAAACAGAAATGATACAAATGAACTTATTTACAAAACAGAAAGAGACAAACTTAGAAAATGAACTCATGGTTGCAGGGGGAAGGAGATGGTTGGGGACTTTGATAAAGTCAAATACACACTGCCGTGTTTGAAGTGGATAACCAACAAAAATCTGTTATATAGCATGTGGATCTCTGCTTAATGACCAGCCTGGATGGAGGGTGGCTTGGGGGAGAATGGACACATGTATATGTATGGCCGAGCCCCTTCACTGTTCACCTGAAACTATCACAAAACTGTTAATTGGCTATACCCCAATAAAAGTGGCTTTGGTGTAAAAAAGAAAAAAAAAGAAATGTCTTTCAACTGAACCCGGAGTCTCCAAACCCTTGACCAATCACTTCCATGCCCTCGCAGAGGAAACAAAAGAAGAGGAACTAACATTTGCTGGTAACCTACTATACCCCAGATACTGCATATACATGGCCTCTAATTCCTAAAGATACATCTCAAGATGTGGCATCATTATCCTCAACTTACAGATGAAGAACCTAGGGTTTAGAGAGGTCAAGTGACATGCCTAAGGTCATACAGCTACTAATTGGCAGTGTGAAATTTGAATCCAGGTCTCCTGACTCTAGAGCCCTATTTCCCAACTTCTCTTCTTAGAAGAGTTGGAACAGATCACAGAGTCATGCTTGGAACAGCCCTGGTACCACCCTCAAGATCCATTCACCCATTCATTTATTCATTCATCAACCAACATTGACATATTAAGCACTGGCTATGTACCAGGCATTGAGCTAGGCCCTGGGGCAAGGTCCCTGCCCTTCTCCAACTTTCATTCTAGTATAGTAAGACTATAGTCAAGTAAGTAAATAAATATTTCTGATAGTGTAAGGAGGAAAATAAAACAGGGTAGTGGGAGAGTGAGCAACCACATGTTGGTTATTAAAACCAACATGAGTATTGAGTATTAAAAAAGATATAGCAAGAGAGGGATGGAGAACCAGAGAGATTCATATACATCAGATGGTGTAATCATGGAGAGCCTCCCTAAGGAGGTGATATTTCCATTGTGTCTGCTGGATCCACTTCTGCCCAATCCCATGCTTGTCCCACAGCTAGGGCCACAGAGATGTTGCCGAGCCACATATTCCTGGAATTGTGAAGACTTGAGCTGAGAGGCCATTTGAGAATCATTTTGTTTACTCTCTTTCCACTTTGTAGATGTGGAAACCCACGTCCAGAAAGCATTACCCCAAGAAGACTGGCTAGGGCTGGAACTACACAGAATAGTGCCTCGTGGGGGTGGGCGGTGCCCACCCCATAGTGTCTAGTGTTGGTCACTCATTTGTGTCTGACTTTTCCCACCCCATATCCTTGAATGAAGGGTCACATGTATATGTATGGCGAGCCCCTTCACTGTTCACCTGAAACTAAAAATGTTGCTATACCCCAATAAAAGTGGCTTTGGTGTAAAAAAAAAAAAGAAATGTCTTTCAACTGAACCCGGAGTCTCCAAACCCTTGACCAATCACTTCCATGCCCTCGCAGAGGAAACAAAAGAAGAGGAACTAACATTTGCTGGTAACCTACTATACCCCAGATACTGCATATACATGGCCTCTAATTCCTAAAGATACATCTCAAGATGTGGCATCATTATCCTCAACTTACAGATGAAGAACCTAGGGTTTAGAGAGGTCAAGTGACATGCCTAAGGTCATACAGCTACTAATTGGCAGTGTGAAATTTGAATCCAGGTCTCCTGACTCTAGAGCCCTATTTCCCAACTTCTCTTCTTAGAAGAGTTGGAACAGATCACAGAGTCATGCTTGGAACAGCCCTGGTACCACCCTCAAGATCCATTCACCCATTCATTTATTCATTCATCAACCAACATTGACATATTAAGCACTGGCTATGTACCAGGCATTGAGCTAGGCCCTGGGGCAAGGTCCCTGCCCTTCTCCAACTTTCATTCTAGTATAGTAAGACTATAGTCAAGTAAGTAAATAAATATTTCTGATAGTGTAAGGAGGAAAATAAAACAGGGTAGTGGGAGAGTGAGCAACCACATGTTGGTTATTAAAACCAACATGAGTATTGAGTATTAAAAAAGATATAGCAAGAGAGGGATGGAGAACCAGAGAGATTCATATACATCAGATGGTGTAATCATGGAGAGCCTCCCTAAGGAGGTGATATTTCCATTGTGTCTGCTGGATCCACTTCTGCCCAATCCCATGCTTGTCCCACAGCTAGGGCCACAGAGATGTTGCCGAGCCACATATTCCTGGAATTGTGAAGACTTGAGCTGAGAGGCCATTTGAGAATCATTTTGTTTACTCTCTTTCCACTTTGTAGATGTGGAAACCCACGTCCAGAAAGCATTACCCCAAGAAGACTGGCTAGGGCTGGAACTACACAGAATAGTGCCTCGTGGGGGTGGGCGGTGCCCACCCCATAGTGTCTAGTGTTGGTCACTCATTTGTGTCTGACTTTTCCCACCCCATATCCTTGAATGAAGTTCTTTTTTTTTAATTTTTATTGGTGGGGCGGCGAGGGGCGGGTTGGGGAGGGAGGGGGGCGGGCAGGCCACTTTATTGCTCTTTCATTTATTTATTTTCATCCATCTTTGTTCTTTTAGCCCGTGTGGGCCTCCCTTCGCAGTGGCCTCTGTTGTCGCAGAGCACCGGCTCTGGGCACATGCGCTCCAGAGCTCCAGCTCGGTAATTGGACACATCGGTCCAGCCGCTCCGCGGCACTTGGGATCTTCCCAGGCCAGGGCTCGAACCGGCGCCCCTTGCACTGCAAGGCGGTGTCCCCACCCACTGGACCACCAGGGAAGCCCTTGAATTAAGTTCTTTAAGGAAGGAAACTTAAACATCTCTTTTCCTCTCCCGTTCCTTCTCTCTGGGCTAGGAAGAGCAATTAGCAAATTCATAAGCTGTGAATCACCTTTCTGTTGACACTTCTATTTCCAAAGCTAATTGGTCCAATGTTTGACCAATCGTAGCATCTGACATCAGTGCTCTGATAGGGGTGTGACCTGGGGATGTAGGAAGCGGAGAAAGAAGAGAGGGTAGAGGTGTAATCTCATGGGTTTTCCATTTTCACCAAGATCTACATTCAACTGTTCCAATGACTGGAGGGGAATGATGGTTAAACTACATCCTGGGGAGGAAGTTAAGACTCCACTGGATCAGGACTTGCCTCTTGCCCCAGATCCTCGGACCACCTGGCCCCAGCACAACTATGAACTTGGACCGGGTGTCCAAAGAGAAGTCGAGCTTGTGCCAGAACTACTTACCTGGATGGGCTTGCTTTCCTACCTTTTCTCTGGTTGGTTAACATCTTGTGGTTCTTCCGAAAGCCCTTCATTGTCCCAGCATACATGGAGCAGTGCCAGATCAACGGCTATTTCTGGCACTCAGCTGTGGACTTCTTCTTTTGGGTGATTGTACTCTCAGTCTGGATAACCATTTCCCCATTTCCCAGATCTACCAGCCATGCTGGGCATCCTTGGGGACTACCTCTCCTTTACCATATCCCTGGGTACCCCTGAGAGCTTCTTTTGCACAGACCTAAGGCCCAGAATGGACTCCTGTAGTCCAAGCCCACTCTCAAGCCTTTGAGGTTGTTCCTATCTCCTGTGTTCTCTGCTGACAACCCCCAGTAAAGGACCCTAATTCTCAAAATAAATAAATAAATAGATGAAGTACACCCTAAAGAGTCCAGCTATCTTTCAAATTTTATATATAAACTTTTACTCCCCGCTTCCCTCTCTGATACATATTTCCTGTCTTAATCTTGACCCTAGTTGATTTTAAAAGAGAACTTACTCTGTATGATAATTGAGTCCTAGTGACACAGGTAAGTCACTTTTCCTATCTGGGCCTCAGTTTCCTATTTTGTAAAATGGGAGAGAAACAAGAGTCCGGGTCTTCCATTGACACCTTCTATGATTTGAGGTGTTGGGAAGGGAGAAGGGGTCCTAGGAGAGTTTTGGTCCTTATACTGGCTCCTCCTTGGTTCTGGGACCTGAGACAGGAGTACCCAGGCATCACCCACATTACTGAGCTCCCTGTGCCTAAAACCACACCAGTCACTTTCCACACAGCTTTTCATTCAATTTTCAGAACAACCTTTTGACATAGGAGTGATCTTTCACTTTGCATGAGAGAAAATGGAGGCTCAGAGAAGGTAGTTAATTTGAGTATGACCCCGACTAGTGGCAATGGGCGAGAGGGGCCTCATACCCAGGTCTGGCCAGTCCCGGGCCCATGCCTTACCCAGGGCCCTGCCTCTGCTGATGGCTTGGTTTGTCCAGTGACACACAGAGATGATCCTCCTCTGTGGCGAACACCTGTGGTTCTCGTCCTCCATCCTGCCTCAGCCCTCATGACCAAGGTAATTTCTTAGACCTTGTCATTACTAGTAATTGTGCCCCTACGCTGTGTGAGTTCATTGTCAAGTATCCTATCCTCCCGACACCCCCTTCTATCTCTCACTCCATCTAGAACCTTGACTCCATTGGTTCCAGGCACACCAGGACCTTCAATCCATTGACTTCCCACCTTTTTCTCTGCTGTTCCTTGCCTCCCACCTGTCCTAACTTTACTCCTTAACAGCTTAGATGTCATGGACCATCGTTATAATTAGTTCTTTGCATACGCCCTCAACCCCCTTGCTCCTTTTGTGTTAAATTGCCTTCACCTGGCAAAACCACACCCCGGTTAATCCAGCCCTGAACTTGCACCCACACAGTTAACAGAAGTTGGAGAAACGCACACAACCCTGTTGACAGGTCTCACCTTAATGCCACGCCCGACCCTCCTCCCAGGGACCCTGACCACTGTCTTGCGATCCTACCATATAACCCAGTCTGATCACTCTCCCGTGATCCTATAGACAATTTCTTTATTTTCTTTTTCTTTTTTGAAAAACAGAATTATTTGTTTATTTGGTTATGCTGGGTCTTAGTTGTGGTGCATGGGCTTCAGTAGGTGCAGGATGTGAACTTAGTTGCAACTTGATGTGTGGGATCTTAGTTACCAGACCAGGGCTCAAACCTGCATCCCCTGCATTGAAAAGTGGATTCTTAACCACTGGACCATCAGGAAAAGCCCCCTAAAAACAATGTCTTATTACTCTTCTCTCCTCAGTCCCTGATAGCTCTTCCCCTACCCCTTTCTCAGCTCTTGACCTTGCTTCCTACCTCACTGAGAAACTAGAAGTGATCTAAAGAGAATTTCTGCAAACTCTCAATACCTCTCTACCCAATCCCTGAGTCTACGCCTCCTGCTTCCTTGGATGAACCTCACTTGCTCCTCTCTGCACTTCCCCTCCACTTACCAGATCCCCTGCCTCTCACCTGCGCAAGGACTGCACTTGAGCCTTTTCCGCCTCTCTCCTGGATCATTCCCATCAGCACTGAAACATAACTTCTTGCATCTCAGAAAAAAAAAAAAAAAAAACACAACAAAATCATGAAACCTCTCTTGATCTAACATCTGCCTCCTCTCTACTTCATTTCTCTATACAGATCTTCCTAGACTTACGATGGGGTTACATTCCAAAAAAAAAAAAAAAAAGAAAGAAAATATCCTAAGTCAAAATGCATTTAACACATGTAACCTTTGGTTTTCCCAGGTGGCGCTAGTGGTAAAGAACCTGCCGTCTGATGCAGGAGACATAAGAGATGAGGGTTCAATCCCTGGGCTGAGAAGATCTCCTGGAGGAGGACATGGCAACCCACTCCAGTATTCTTGCCTGGAGTATCCCATGGACAGAGGACCCTGGCAGAGAGAGTCAGACACGACTGAAGCGACTTAGCACACACATGTAACCTAGTAAACATCATAGCTTATTCTAGCACACTTTAAGTATGCTCAGAACACTAGCATTAGCCTGCAGTTAGGCAAAACCATCTAATACAAAGCCTATTTTATAATTAAATATTGAATATCTCAATTTTTTTTTTTTTTTGTCTGCACAGCGTAGCATGTAGGATCTTAGTTCCCCACCCAGGGATCATACTCACCCCGCCTGCACGGAAAGTGCAGAGCCTTAACCACTGCACTGAAAGGGAAGTCCCCTATCTCATGTAATTTACTGAATCCTTTACTTAAAGTGAAAGATGGTTTAAGGGTGTTGGCTGTTTCCCCTCAATGTGATATGATAGCGTGGTTCACCGGAGCTACAGCCCCAACCTCTTAAGATGCATCATGAGAGAGTACTGGACTAAATATTGCTAGCCCGGGAGAAGATCAAAATTTCAGTACATTTTCTACTGAATGAGCATTGCTTTTGCACAACCGTAAAGTTCTTAGACTCCAGAATCACTGTGGATGGTGACTGTAGCTACGAAATTAAAAGACACTCCTTGGAAGAAAACCTATGAGAAATCTAGACATCATATTAAAAAGCAGAGACATCACTTTGCCAACTAAAGTCCATACGGTCAAAGCTGCGGTTTTCCTAGTAGTCATGTATGGATGTGAGATTTGGACCCATACAGAAGGCTGAGCATCGAAGAATTGGTGCCTTTGAACTGTGGAGTTGGAGAAGACTCTTGAGAGTCCCCTGGACCGCAAGGAGATCAAACTAGTCGATCCTAAAGGAGATCAACCCTGACTATTCATTGGAAGGAATGATGCTGAAGCTGAAGCTCCAAGGTTTTGACCACCTTATGCGAAGGGACAGCTAATTGGAAAAGAGCCTGATTTGGGGAAAAATGGAAGGCAGAAGGAGAAGGGGATGACAGAAGATGAGATGGTTGGGTGGCATCACTGACTCAATGGACATGAGTTTGGGCAAGCTCCAGGAGATGGTGAAAAACAGAGAAGCCTGGCGTGCTGTAGTCCATGGCGTCAGAGTTGTACATGACTTAGTGACAGAACTGAACTGAAAGTTGAAAACTTGTAAGTTGAACCATTATAAGTTGAATCACTGGAAGTTGAGCACCATCTGTGTAGTGAAACTCTTTGAAAATGTTTATACTTGCTGCTGTCACTTGTTCTGTTCTCTCTTGAGCACACTTCCATCAGACTTTTGTCCCCACCCCTAGACCAAGACTGTTTTTGTCACAGTCACCTGTGACCTTCACATTGCTGAACCCAACCTTCAAGTTTTTTCAAAAATAGCTATATTGAGATAATATAGCTAATGTAGTCTTCTTCCATATGAAGTGTAAAATTCAGTGGTGCTTGGTGTACTCACAGACCTGTTCAACCAGCACTGTAATCAATTTTCAGACATTTTCATCACTCTGTTTTCCCTGAATCCCTTCTGCTCACAGCTCACTCATCTACCTCTGTATGGATGGGCCTATTCTGGGCATTTCATGTAAACAGAATCATACATTATGTTGTCTCTTGTGACTGACTGTTTTTACTTAGCTAATGCTTTCAAGGTTCACTTGTGTTATAGCACGTATTAGTATTTCATTTTTCTTTATTGCCAAATAAGATTTCATGAATATGTGAATATACCACATTTGATTTCTCCACATATCAGTTAATGGACATTTGACATGTGTCTACTTTTTGGCTATTATGAATACTGCTGTGAATATTCATGTACAAGGTTGTTATTGTTGTTGTTTTTTAATTTTGGCCTATTTTATTGGTTATTTATTTATTTATTTTCATGCGTCTCTATTCTTTGTCCTGTGTGGGCCCCTCATTGCAGTGGCCTCTCTCCTTGCAGAGCACTGGGTCTCAGCGCATGTGCTCTAGAGGGCTGGCTCATAATTGGACACATTGGTCCAGCCGCTCCTTGGCACGTGGGATCTTCTAGGCCAGGGATCGAACTGGTGCCCCTTGCACTGCAAGGTGGACTCTTTACCCACTGGACCACCAGGGGAGCCCATGGTGTACAAGGTTTTTTAAAAAAAAATTGTTTAAAGAGCTGTTTTAAATTCACAGCAAACTTGAGAGGAAGGTACAGATATTTCCTGTGTAGCTTTTGCCCTGATATATGCATAGTCTCCTCCATTCTCAACAAAATCCCCCTGATGAACTTACGATGATGTATCATCATCACCCAAGGTTTACATTAGGATCCACTCTTGGTGTTTTAAACATACAAGTTTTTGTGTGGGGCTACATTTTAATTTCTCTTATATATATAATATATGTGGAATTACTGATCATAGGGTAATAAGGTAACTTCATGGTTACCCATTTGAGGAACTGCCAGACTGGTTTCCACAGCAGCTGCACCATTTTACATTCTCACCAGAAGATTTCTCGAGTCTTGTCAACCTTTGTTATTATGGTTGTTTTTTGTTTTTTGGGTTTTTTTTTGATTATAGCCATCTTAGAAGTATTAGCAGTATCTCAGTGTGGTTTTGACAGGATGTCTCTGATGGCTAATGATGGTGAATCTCTTTTCATGTGCTTCTTGGCCCCTTTACCCATTTTTAACTGCATTATTTTAAAAGTTAGTGTTGAGTTCTGAGAGAGAGTTCTTTATGTAATCTAGGTACAGATCCCTTATCAGATATTTTTATTGTTGTTGTTCAGTTACTCAGTCATGTCCATCTCTTTGTGACCCCATGTGAAACCGTTTACCTCAGACTGGGACTTGAACCCACTTAGCTGACACTCAGACCCAACCAAAACCCACCATACCTGGCTTCAGGACACAATGGAGCTCAGGTTCTTAATGTCTCATCACAGAAAAAATTCAGTTAGAGACAAAGTGATAGGTAAGAAGTGGATTTAGTCAGATTCAGAGAAGCATGCTCCACAGACAGAGTGTGGACCATCCCAAAGGGCAAGTCTCAGTTCAGATCAGTTCAGTCACTCAGTCATGTCCAACTCTTTGTGACCCCATAGACTGCAACACTCCAGGCTTCCCGGTCCTTTACCATCTCCCAGAGCTTCTCAAACTCATGTCCATTGAATTGGTGATGCCATCCAACCATCTTGTCCTCTGTCATCACCTTCTCCTTCTGCCTTCCATTTCTCCAAGCATCAGGGTCTTTTCCAATGAGCTGTCCCTTCCCATCAGGTGGCCAAAGTATTGGAGCTTCAGATTCAGCATCAGTCCTTCCAATGAATATTCAAGGTAGATCTCTTTTAGAATTGATCAGTCCAGGGGACTCTCAAGAGTCTTCTCCAACTCCACAGTTCAAAGGCATCAGTTCTTCAGCGCTCAACCTTTTATACGGGTCCAACTCTGACATTCATACATGAATTGGAAAAACTATAGCTTTGACTATATGGATCTTTGTTGGCAAAGTGGTATCTCTGCCTTTTAATACTCTGTCTAGGTTTGTCATACATAGCTTTACTTCCAAGCAAACATCTTTTAAATTCATGGCTGCAGTCACTGTCCACAGTGATCTTGGAGCTCAAGAAAATAAACGGTCACTGTTTTCATTGTTTCCCCTCTATTTGCCATAGAGTGATGGGGCCAGATGCAATGATCTACATTTTCTGAATGTTGAGTTTTAAACCAACTTTTTACCCATTTTTAACTGCATTATTTTAAAAGTTAGTGTTGAGTTCTGAGAGAGAGTTCTTTATGTAATCTAGGTACAGATCCCTTATCAGATATTTTTATTGTTGTTGTTCAGTTACTCAGTCATGTCCATCTCTTTGTGACCCCATGTGAAACCGTTTACCTCAGACTGGGACTTGAACCCACTTAGCTGACACTCAGACCCAACCAAAACCCACCATACCTGGCTTCAGGACACAATGGAGCTCAGGTTCTTAATGTCTCATCACAGAAAAAATTCAGTTAGAGACAAAGTGATAGGTAAGAAGTGGATTTAGTCAGATTCAGAGAAGCATGCTCCACAGACAGAGTGTGGACCATCCCAAAGGGCAAGTCTCAGTTCAGATCAGTTCAGTCACTCAGTCATGTCCAACTCTTTGTGACCCCATAGACTGCAACACTCCAGGCTTCCCGGTCCTTTACCATCTCCCAGAGCTTCTCAAACTCATGTCCATTGAATTGGTGATGCCATCCAACCATCTTGTCCTCTGTCATCACCTTCTCCTTCTGCCTTCCATTTCTCCAAGCATCAGGGTCTTTTCCAATGAGCTGTCCCTTCCCATCAGGTGGCCAAAGTATTGGAGCTTCAGATTCAGCATCAGTCCTTCCAATGAATATTCAAGGTAGATCTCTTTTAGAATTGATCAGTCTAGGGGACTCTCAAGAGTCTTCTCCAACTCCACAGTTCAAAGGCATCAGTTCTTCAGCGCTCAACCTTTTATACGGGTCCAACTCTGACATTCATACATGAATTGGAAAAACTATAGCTTTGACTATATGGATCTTTGTTGGCAAAGTGGTATCTCTGCCTTTTAATACTCTGTCTAGGTTTGTCATACATAGCTTTACTTCCAAGCAAACATCTTTTAAATTCATGGCTGCAGTCACTGTCCACAGTGATCTTGGAGCTCAAGAAAATAAAGTGTCACTGTTTTCATTGTTTCCCCATCTATTTGCCATAGAGTGATGGGGCCAGATGCAATGATCTACATTTTCTGAATGTTGAGTTTTAAACCAACTTTTTTACTCTCCTCTTTAACCTTCATCAGAAGACTCTTTAGTTTCTCTTCACTTTCTGCTACAAGAGTGGTATCATCTGCATACCTGAGGTTATTGATATTTTTCCCAGAAATCTTGATTTCAGCTTATGCTTCATTCAGAACAGCATTTTGCAAGATGTATTGTGCATATAAGTTGAATAAGCAGGATGACAGTATACAGCCTTGACATACTTCTTTCCCAATTTGGAACCAATCTGTTGTTCGATGTCTGGTTCTAACTGTTGCTTCTTGACCTGCATACAGGTTTCTCAAGAGACAGATAGGGTAGTCTGGTATTCCCATCTCTTTAAAAATTTTCTGTAGATTGTTGTGATCCACACAGTCAAATGTTTTAGCATAGTGAATAAAGCAGATGTGTTTCTGGAATTCTCTTGCTTTTTCTATAATCCAACAGATATGGCAATTTGATGTTCCTCTGCCTTTTCTAAATTCAGCTTGTACATCTGGAAGTTCTCAGTTCATGTATGGTTGAAGCCTAGCTTGGGGGATTTTGACAATGACTTTGCTAGAATGTGAAATAAATGCAGCTGTGTGGTAGTCTGAACTTTCTTTGGCATTACCCTTCTTTGGGATTGGAATGAAAATTGACCTTTTCGAATCTATGGCCACTGCTGAGTTTTCCAAATTCACTGGCATATTGAGTGTAACACTTTAACAGCATCATCTTTTAGGGTTTGAAATAGCTCAGCTGAAATTCCATCACCTCCACTAACTTCTTTTGTAGTGATGCTTCCTAAGGCTCCCTTGACTTAACACTCCAGGATGTCTGGCTCTCAGTGAGTGATCACACCATTGTGGTCATCCAGCTCATTCAGATCCTTTTTGTATAGCATAGTTCTTTTGTGTATTCTTGCCACCTTTTCTTCATATCTTCTGCTTCTTTTAGGTCCATACCACTCCTGTCCTTTATTGTGCCCATCTCTGCATGAAACGTTCCCTTTGGTATCTCTAATTTTCTTGAAGAGATCTCTAGTCTTTCTCATTCTATTGTTTTCTTCTATTTCTCTGCATTGTTCAAGGGCAAGTCTGGCAGGTTGGGAAATGTGGCACGGTTAGTTTTTATGGGCTGGTAATTTCATAGGCTAACGAATGGGAGGATTATTCAAACTATTTTGGGAAAGGGTGGCGATTTTCAGGAATTGGGCCACCACCCACTCCTTGGTCTTTTGACAGTTCCTTGAAATTGTCGTGGAGCCTCTGGGTGTGTCATTTAGTTTGCTGATTGAGGACCAAGGTCTCGTGGAAGTCGATTTATCTGCCATCTTGGATCCATTTGATTCTCATTGGTTTATGTTGTATCCTTGGTCTGTGTCATTCTTTCAAAAGTTGTGCCCTGCCCCTTTCCCTCCTGTTACACATGGATTGCAGTACCGCCCCCAGGCTTCCCTTGTCCTTCACATCTGGAGTTTTTCCACACAGTCAAATGTTTTAGCATAGTGAATAAAGCAGATGTGTTTCTGGAATTCTCTTGCTTTTCTATAATCCAACAGATATGGCAATTTGATGTTCCTCTGCCTTTTCTAAATTCAGCTTGTACATCTGGAAGTTCTCAGTTCATGTATGGTTGAAGCCTAGCTTGGGGGATTTTGACAATGACTTTGCTAGAATGTGAAATAAATGCAGCTGTGTGGTAGTCTGAACTTTCTTTGGCATTACCCTTCTTTGGGATTGGAATGAAAATTGACCTTTTCGAATCTATGGCCACTGCTGAGTTTTCCAAATTCACTGGCATATTGAGTGTAACACTTTAACAGCATCATCTTTTAGGGTTTGAAATAGCTCAGCTGAAATTCCATCACCTCCACTAACTTCTTTTGTAGTGATGCTTCCTAAGGCTCCCTTGACTTAACACTCCAGGATGTCTGGCTCTCAGTGAGTGATCACACCATTGTGGTCATCCAGCTCATTCAGATCCTTTTTGTATAGCATAGTTCTTTTGTGTATTCTTGCCACCTTTTCTTCATATCTTCTGCTTCTTTTAGGTCCATACCACTCCTGTCCTTTATTGTGCCCATCTCTGCATGAAACGTTCCCTTTGGTATCTCTAATTTTCTTGAAGAGATCTCTAGTCTTTCTCATTCTATTGTTTTCTTCTATTTCTCTGCATTGTTCAAGGGCAAGTCTGGCAGGTTGGGAAATGTGGCACGGTTAGTTTTTATGGGCTGGTAATTTCATAGGCTAACGAATGGGAGGATTATTCAAACTATTTTGGGAAAGGGTGGCGATTTTCAGGAATTGGGCCACCACCCACTCCTTGGTCTTTTGACAGTTCCTTGAAATTGTCGTGGAGCCTCTGGGTGTGTCATTTAGTTTGCTGATTGAGGACCAAGGTCTCGTGGAAGTCGATTTATCTGCCATCTTGGATCCATTTGATTCTCATTGGTTTATGTTGTATCCTTGGTCTGTGTCATTCTTTCAAAAGTTGTGCCCTGCCCCTTTCCCTCCTGTTACACATGGATTGCAGTACGCCAGGCTTCCCTTGTCCTTCACCATCTCCTGGAGTTTGCTTAAACTCATGTCATTGAGTTGGTGATGCCATTCAATCATCTCATACTCTTTTGCAGCTTCTCCTCCTGCCTTCAGTCTTTCCCAGCATCAGGGTCTTTTCTAATGAGTCGACTCTTTGCCAAATATTTGGGCTACAGTTTCAGCATCTGTCCTTCCAGTGAATATTCAAGGTTGATTTCTTTTAGGACTGACCGGTTTGATCTCCTTGCAGTCCAAGGAACTCTCAAGAGTCTTCTCCGACTCCATAGTTAGAAAGTATTGGTTTTTCAGCGCTCAACCTTCTTTATGGTCCAAGTCTCGCATCCATATATCACTACTGGAAGAACCATAGCTTTGACTATATAAACCTTTGCCAGCAAAGTAATGTCTCTTATCAAATACACAATTTGCAAAATTTTTTCCTATTCTAATTGTCAGTTCTTTTTATTTTATTTATTTATTTTTGGCTGTGCCTGGTCTTCCTTGCTGTACACAGGCTTTCTCTAGTTACAGTGCTTGGGCTTTTCATTGTAGCGGCTTCTTTTGTTGCAGAGCACAGGCAGGCTCTGAGCACTTGGGCTTAACAGCTGTGGGTGCATGGGTTTTAGTGGAATCTTCCTGAACCAGGCGTTGAACCCATGTCCCTTTCATTGACAGGTAGATTCTTAACTGGACCACCAGGGAAATCCTGTCGATTCTTTTTTTTTTTTAATTTTTAAATTTATTATTTATTTATTTTTGGCTATTCTGGGTTTTCACTCCTGCCACAGGCTCTTCTCTAGTTGCAAGGAGTGGGGGCTGTTCGCTAATTGAGGTGAGTAGGCTTCTTGTTGTGGTGACTTTTTCTTGTTGTGGAACTCAGACTCTAGGGCTCACGGGCTTCAGTAGTTGTGGCACATGGGCTCAGTAGTTGCGGCTCTGAGGCTCTAGAGCACAGGCTCCATAGCTGTGGTTCATCGGCTTAGTTGCTCCGCAGCATGTGGGATCTTCCCGAATCAGGGATCAAACCTGTGTCTCCTGCACTGGCAGGAGAACTCTTTACCACTGAGCTACCAGGGAAGCCCCTGTCAATTCTTAATCCTTACATTTTCCTAGATCTATAGATTGCATGTGACACAGCCTATCATTCCCTCCTGTTTGAAATACTTCCTTCACTTGACTTTTAAAATCTTACTGTCCTGATTTTTCTCCTAGTTCACTGCCTATTGTTTTGTGGTTTCCTCCTCATCCCCTCAACCGCTAAACAGTGACGTGCCCAGGACTCACTCCCCAGTCCTCTTCTCTCTTCTGTCTACACTCACTCTTGTGGTGCTCAAGGATGAAAGAACAAGTCAAACTAGGAGGGTCTTGGAATGCAAGACCCTTATTGTCCTCCCGTACCCCGGGCTATAGCACACCGCCCAAGCCTTAAGACCCCTAGGCCACTCCTTGGACCCTACTGTCTTTCCCTCATGCTGTAGTCATCACTCTACCCACCCAGTACATCGTCCAATCAGCAATGACCCTTAAGACCCCTATGCCACTCCTTAGACCCTAGCTATAAAAGGAATCAAAGGGGTTTCCCTGGTGGTCCAGTGGGTAAGGACACTGCCTTGCAGTGCAAGGGGCGCTGGTTCGATCCCTGGCCTGGGAAGATCCCACGTGCCGCGGAGCAGCTGGACCAATGTGTCTAATGACCAAGCCGGAGCTCTGGAGCGCATGCGCCCGGAGCCGCTGCTCTGTGACAACAGAGGCCGCTGCGATGGGAGGCCCACACGGCCAAAGAACAAAAAAAAAGCTGGATGAAAATAGATAAATGAAAGACCAATAGAAGTGGCCCGCCCGCCCCCCTCCTTCCCCTATCCCCCCCCAAAAAATAAAAAAATAAAATAAAATAAATAAAAGGAATCAAAGACCCCTGCAGCGTCGTCTTCCACTTTAACAATGCCAATTCTCCCTTAAACCCGCCCGCTGTTCTGGCAGTGTTTCTCCCTTCCCCCACTCTAATAAACTTTACTTTCCCCTCACTGTCTGGAAATTCTTTTCCAACTCATGCACGGACCTCGACAACTCTCTTGGTGGTCTCATCCAGTTTCAAGCTTTAAATGCCATCTCTGTGCTGGCAGATCCCAGATTTATACATTCCAGCCCTGCTCAGCATGTGGGATCTTCGAATCAGGGATCAAACCTGTGTCTCCTGCACTGGCAGGAGAACTCTTTACCACTGAGCTACCAGGGAAGCCCCTGTCAATTCTTAATCCTTACATTTTCCTAGATCTATAGATTGCATGTGACACAGCCTATCATTCCCTCCTGTTTGAAATACTTCCTTCACTTGACTTTTAAAATCTTACTGTCCTGATTTTTCTCCTAGTTCACTGCCTATTGTTTTGTGGTTTCCTCCTCATCCCCTCAACCGCTAAACAGTGACGTGCCCAGGACTCACTCCCCAGTCCTCTTCTCTCTTCTGTCTACACTCACTCTTGTGGTGCTCAAGGATGAAAGAACAAGTCAAACTAGGAGGGTCTTGGAATGCAAGACCCTTATTGTCCTCCCGTACCCCGGGCTATAGCACACCGCCCAAGCCTTAAGACCCCTAGGCCACTCCTTGGACCCTACTGTCTTTCCCTCATGCTGTAGTCATCACTCTACCCACCCAGTACATCGTCCAATCAGCAATGACCCTTAAGACCCCTATGCCACTCCTTAGACCCTAGCTATAAAAGGAATCAAAGGGGTTTCCCTGGTGGTCCAGTGGGTAAGGACACTGCCTTGCAGTGCAAGGGGCGCTGGTTCGATCCCTGGCCTGGGAAGATCCCACGTGCCGCGGAGCAGCTGGACCAATGTGTCTAATGACCAAGCCGGAGCTCTGGAGCGCATGCGCCCGGAGCCGCTGCTCTGTGACAACAGAGGCCGCTGCGATGGGAGGCCCACACGGCCAAAGAACAAAAAAAAAGCTGGATGAAAATAGATAAATGAAAGACCAATAGAAGTGGCCCGCCCGCCCCCCTCCTTCCCCTATCCCCCCCCAAAAAATAAAAAAATAAAATAAAATAAATAAAAGGAATCAAAGACCCCTGCAGCGTCGTCTTCCACTTTAACAATGCCAATTCTCCCTTAAACCCGCCCGCTGTTCTGGCAGTGTTTCTCCCTTCCCCCACTCTAATAAACTTTACTTTCCCCTCACTGTCTGGAAATTCTTTTCCAACTCATGCACGGACCTCGACAACTCTCTTGGTGGTCTCATCCAGTTTCAAGCTTTAAATGCCATCTCTGTGCTGGCAGATCCCAGATTTATACATTCCAGCCCAGTGTTCTCTCCTGACCTCCAGACTCATTTAGTTAACTTTACACATATCTCTCCATGTCTCTTTATGGCCCTCAAATTTTTCATATCAAAAGCTGAATTCTTGAACTGAATTGCTCTTACAACAAATGGCAACTTTCAGTTTGCGGACTGAACATCTGAAGTCATTTCTTTTTTGTGTGTGTGATTTTTTTTTTTTAACTTTTAACTTTTACAGGGTTTTGTTGTTTACAGATATATATGTTCCCAGACTAGTCATATGTATATCGCCCCAACCCCTCCCGACCCTCACACAGCACCCCTGAAGGATCTCCTTTTCTCACAGAGCAATGAGAAGTCATTTCTTATTTCTTTTTCCTCTCCCACCCCACATCTAATGTGTTAGCAAGTCCTATCGGCTCTGCCTTCAGAATGTAAATCAGACTGTGACCCCGTCTCTCCCCTCACCCAACTTGCTGCCCTCCGTGGCCATTTGCTCCTCTCTTGGATTATTGGAGCCTCCCTAACGGCACCCTTGCTATTTATTGCACTTGTCTCATGGTTTCATTCCAGCAGCCAGAGTGAACCTTTTCAAATGTTAAGTCAGATCACGTGTTTTAATACCTCCATCTCATGTGGAGTAAAAGCCAAAGTCCTTCCGCTCACCACAAGGCTCCATAGGACATCCCGCCCCCATCTCCTCCTCCCCTGCCCTTGATCATCTGCTGTGGGTACACTGGGCTCCCTCACACCAGCGCTCTCCTGCCTCAGAGCCTTTGTGATTGCTTTCATCTGCCTGACACACTCGTCCCCCCTTAGCCACACGGCTTCTCCTTAGTGCCTCCAGGTCTTTGTCTCAGTGTGTTCTTTTCTTGGTGAGGCCTCTCTAACTACCCAATTAGAATGGCAACCTTGGGACGGCCCTAGTGGTCCAGTGGTTAATAACCTGCCTGCTAAAGCAGTGGACACAGGGTTCAATTGTTGGTTGTGAAGATCCCACATGCCTTGGAGCAACTAACTACTACCCATGGCCTACAACCACTGAAGCCCACATGCCCTACAGCTTGTGCTCTGAAACAACAGAAGCCACTGCAATGAGAAGCTCGTGGAGAGTAGCCCCCGCTTACCCAACTAGAGAAAGCCCACATGCAGCAATGAAGACCCAGTGCAGCCAGAAATAAATAAAACCTAAAAAATAATGAATGACAACCGCCCCTCCCCACCTGTCTCCTCTGCTTTATTATTTCCATAGGGCCCAACACCATCTATACATCCTGCTGTGTATTTACCTATTTACCAAATATACATCCTGCATATTTTCCTATTTGTTGGCTGTTTGTCTGTTGGAACAGAAGTTCCAGGAGGGCAGAGAGCTTATTTTCTGGAGTCTATAAATATTCATGGGGAAGAGAAGGGATGTTTTGGGGAAGGAGTGGGGAGCACTCTCCTAGAACCAGGAAGTGGTGTAGTGTGGCTACAGGCAGATCTCTGAGGTGGGCCTTTGAATGGAGTCCTCCTCAAGGTCATGGAAAATTGGTTCCTGTTTTCCAGCCAGGGAAGCTGGGTGTCGTAGGAGCCTAAAGTTTGAGTTTCTGTTCCAGCTTGGCCTCTTATTGGCTATGCACCCTGGGTGCAAGCCATTCCTGTTCACTGGGCCTCCCTTTGCTCATCTGCTTAATGAGGCGTTATTACCAGGTCTCTAAACTGGCATAAAAGATCCAGTGCATGAGGGGTCCTGGCATGTAGTCAGCACTCAGTGTATGCTTGCCTTCTCCAGAAAACAGTGCTAATTTGCCAGTGTGGAGCAAGGTTTGACTCAGATAGTGAAGAATCTGCCTGCAATGCAGGAGGCCCAAGTTCAATCTCTGGGAAGATCCCAGAGAGGGAGAAGGAAATGGTAACCCACTCTCATATACTTGCCTGGAAAATCCCATGGACAGGGAAGCCTGGAGGGCTGCTGTCCATGGGATCACAAAGAGTCAGGCACAACTAAGCGACTAACACTTTCAGACAAGTGTGGGTTTTTTGGAAGTGGGGGTGGGGAGCACGGAGAAAGAGAGAGGTCTCTCTCTGAGACCATAGAGGCAGAGGAGGCTCTGGGAGAGAAAGAGGAGGCTCAGGGCTGGACCCCGAAGGACCAGGAGATCTACCAGAAGACAGCTGTGTACAGGACGCTCTCAGACCTCACTTCCCTCAGGTACAAGGCAGCTCACAAAGCCCCTCCCTGTCCCCAAGCTTATCTGAGTCAGTGCAACCCCCAGGGGAGGCAGGCAGACACGACCGATGATTGTGCAAGTCACCTTAGTGTCCACTCTGTGCAGCAGCCGGCCAGGCTCCTCTGTCCCTGGACTTCTCCAGGCAAGAATACCGGAATGGGTTGCCATTTCCTACTCCAGGGGAGCTTCCTGACCCAGGGATCAAACCTGAGCAGGTGCATTTTTTTTTTTTTTTTGGCTACTTCTATTGATCTTTCGTTTATTTATCTTTGTTCTTTGGCCTGTGTGGGCCTCCCATCACAGTGGCCTCTCCTGTTGCAGAGCACTGGCTCTGGGCGCATGCACGCCAGAGCTCCGGCTCAGTAGTTGGACACATCGGTCCAGTCGCTCCACGGCACATGGGATCTTCCCAGGCCAGGGATCGAACCTGCGCCCCTTGCACTGCAAGGTGGTGTCCTTACCCACTGGACCATCAGGGAAGCCCTGCAGGTGGATTCTTTACCACTAGCACCACCTGGGAAGCACTGATTGATGGCAGATTATACCCATTTCTTGGGTGAGAAAACTGAGGTTCAGGAGGTGGCGATACACATCATCTCTGTCTCATCTCCCCTGCTCGAGGTTAAGGTCCCCAGGTCCAAGGGCTGCCTACTCCCATTTCTGTCTCCTCAGGGATGACTCTGCCGACTTAAAATAGGAATGAGTGTTCATTGGTGGCTTTCCAGCCCCAGCAGACCCTACACCCTCGTTTATAATAAATTTCTGGCAATACTGTTTTCCTATAATGGAATGAAATTCACAGATGAAATATCCTATTCGCACACTTCTAATTTTGGGGGGGAAATCAAGGTTAATACCCTCACTGAAACGTAAAGAAAAAATGAAAGCAAGTTCATGTTTTTTTCATAATTTAATTTTTAGCTGCTGTGTAATTTTTAAAAATTATTTAGTTATTTATTTATTCTTGGCTATTCTGGGTTTTCACTGCAGTCGCAGGCTCTTCTCTAGTTGTGGGGTGGGGGCTACTCTCTGGTTGAGGTGAGCAGGCTTCTTGTTGCAGTGGTTTCTCTTGTTTCGGCTCTTGGGCACACAGGCTTCGGTAGCTGTGGCCCACAGGCTCCACAGTTGCAGCTCCGAGGCTCTAGAGCACAGGCTCCGTAGTTGTGGCTCACGGGCTTAGTTGCTCCGCAGCATGTGGGATTTTCCCGGATCAGGGATCAAACCCGTGTCTCCTGCATTGGCAGGCTGAACTCTTTACCACTGAGCTACCAGGGAAGCCCTTGAGAACTTTTAAGATCTACTGTCTTAACAACTTCTGAATGATCATACAGCATTGTTATTTTTACTCACCATGCAGTACACGTATGATATATATTGTATAACTGGAAAGGTGCATAAATACGCAGGTGAACACTTGCCAAACAAGGCTTCTCAAATAGAAACGCGCATAGGAGTTACTCGGGGATCCTGTTAAAAGGCGGGTTCTGAACAGCAAGTCTGGGGAAGGACCTGAGAATCCGCATCTCTAACCAGCTCCCAGGTGGCCGCTGCTCTTCCGGGGGTGCGCCGGCTGGAGAACAGTGTCTCCTGTTCGCTGGGCCCGCGCATTGCACCGGCCTTCCCAGCGAGGTCTCCGCCCAGAGACGCCTCCTCCCCGGGCCCGAGCCAGGGGCAGCTCCGTAGAGATGGCTCGAAACAAACGCTACCCAGGAAAGCACCCGCCTTGCCATCAAGCCTCATTCCTGGCACCCACGTGGCTTCTGGGCTTTCGGGGCGATACACATCATCTCTGTCTCATCTCCCCTGCTCGAGGTTAAGGTCCCCAGGTCCAAGGGCTGCCTACTCCCATTTCTGTCTCCTCAGGGATGACTCTGCCGACTTAAAATAGGAATGAGTGTTCATTGGTGGCTTTCCAGCCCCAGCAGACCCTACACCCTCGTTTATAATAAATTTCTGGCAATACTGTTTTCCTATAATGGAATGAAATTCACAGATGAAATATCCTATTCGCACACTTCTAATTTTGGGGGGGAAATCAAGGTTAATACCCTCACTGAAACGTAAAGAAAAAATGAAAGCAAGTTCATGTTTTTTTCATAATTTAATTTTTAGCTGCTGTGTAATTTTTAAAAATTATTTAGTTATTTATTTATTCTTGGCTATTCTGGGTTTTCACTGCAGTCGCAGGCTCTTCTCTAGTTGTGGGGTGGGGGCTACTCTCTGGTTGAGGTGAGCAGGCTTCTTGTTGCAGTGGTTTCTCTTGTTTCGGCTCTTGGGCACACAGGCTTCGGTAGCTGTGGCCCACAGGCTCCACAGTTGCAGCTCCGAGGCTCTAGAGCACAGGCTCCGTAGTTGTGGCTCACGGGCTTAGTTGCTCCGCAGCATGTGGGATTTTCCCGGATCAGGGATCAAACCCGTGTCTCCTGCATTGGCAGGCTGAACTCTTTACCACTGAGCTACCTGGGAAGCCCTGGAGACCGTTTAATATCTGCTGTCTTAACAACTTCTGAATGATCATACAGCATTGTTATTTTTACTCACCATGCAGTACACGTATGATATATATTGTATAACTGGAAAGGTGCATAAATACGCAGGTGAACACTTGCCAAACAAGGCTTCTCAAATAGAAACGCGCATAGGAGTTACTCGGGGATCCTGTTAAAAGGCGGGTTCTGAACAGCAAGTCTGGGGAAGGACCTGAGAATCCGCATCTCTAACCAGCTCCCAGGTGGCCGCTGCTCTTCCGGGGGTGCGCCGGCTGGAGAACAGTGTCTCCTGTTCGCTGGGCCCGCGCATTGCACCGGCCTTCCCAGCGAGGTCTCCGCCCAGAGACGCCTCCTCCCCGGGCCCGAGCCAGGGGCAGCTCCGTAGAGATGGCTCGAAACAAACGCTACCCAGGAAAGCACCCGCCTTGCCATCAAGCCTCATTCCTGGCACCCACGTGGCTGGGTGCCCGCTGCCGAGACAGCAGTTCCCACGGGAGGAGCCCGCCCGGGGGTTCGGGCCGCTAGGGAAGGAGGGAAGGCCCGGGAGTTGTCGTCTGAAGGGGCGGGGTCTTAGACTCCCCTGTCCTATCGGCCCCACCCTCTGCCTGTAGCGTGCATCTTGACTCAGTAAATCCCAGTGTACTGTTTTCTTGTCCCTAGCGCCCTCCCATCCCCCTGTCTCTCACTCTTCCCTCAATCCCTTTGCTCTAGATCTCGCCTAGGACCCTGTAGTGGGGAGCCCAGATGAATCCAGCTGTTCCCTCTCCTGAGAAACTCTCAGTCTGGAGGCCAGCAGACAGGCAAACAGACAGATATCTTTCACCTTTAAGCAGGTGTTCTGTCAAAAGGAGGTATGTGGGAGGGAACTCATTTCCAGGCTTTTGGGTGCCAATCAGGGAAGGCTTCCTGGAGGAGGAAGGAGCGCAGTAGGGGATGATAGCTATGGAGGGATGCCTTAGACAGCCTTCTCTCCCAGAGTCCCTACCTGGGGTTGGGGGACCAGAAGGGGCATTACTGTTGGGAGGATTCCAGAGAACCCCATTTTAGGGGTTAGGGTAGAGGAAAAAGAGGCCTGGGTTTGAGACCCAGTTTTGCTGCTGACATACTCTATGTCTCCTGGGGCAAGCCCTTTTCCTAGCTGGGCCATAAGGGGACACACCCTGAGGATCCCTAAGGCCAGTCCAGCTCTAAAGCCTGACATCCCTTCAGGACCAATGAGGAAGATCTGTTATCTCTGAAGTGGGGAGGCCAGACAGCTGGCTTATACAGGGCTAGAGCAGGCTCTGGGTGAGGGAGTGGGTACCAGGGAGACCCTGAGAAGGTTTCTCATCTGAGAGCCATACGAGACCGATCCACTTACTGGGTTCTGCCGTAAGGCAAAACATCGCCCCATGACAGTAGGAATACCACATGCCCCTCCCATGAAGACTGTGCTCCACAGCTTAAAAGCACTATTTTTTTCAATAAAAATATGTGACACATACACACTCCTTTATTTATCTATTATTTATTTATTTTTGGCTGTGTTGGGTCTTCCCTGTTGTACCTGGGCTTTCTCTAATTGTGGAAAGTGGGGGCTACTCTCTAGGTGGGGTCTGCGGGCTTCTTTTGTTGTGGAGCACAGGCTCTAGGTGCGCGGGCTTCAGTAGTTGTAGCACATGGGTTCAGTAGTTGTGGCTCATGGGACCTAGAGTGTTCAGGCTTCAGTAGTTCCTTGGCATGTGGGATCTTCCCGGACCAGGGATGGAACCCATGTCCCTTGCATTGGCAGGTGGATTCTTATCCACTGAGTCATGAGGGAAGTCTCAAAGCACTTTTCTTGCTTCCGTCTCATTGGATCCTTAGAGACTTGGAGTTACTGACATTTGACACATGAGAACACTGAGGCCCAGAGAAGCCAAGTCACTAGTGCAAGGAATCAGAACAACTAACAGGACATCCCAGGACTTGAACCCCGTGTCCCATACATGTTTTAGGAAAAGTTTCCTGGATCTCCTGAGTCTGAATTGTCTAGGAAGTACAACCCTTCCAATGCTTAAACATGGGGCCTTAAATTTCCATCAAGATCCTTAACTTTTTTTTTCTGTTTATTTTTCAATTTTTATATTTATTTATTTGGATGTGCTAGGTCTTAGTTACGGCACACGGGATTTAGTTCCCGGACCAAGGTTCAAACCCGGATGCCAAGCATTGGGAGCCAAGATCCTTGTTGTTAGAGTTGGAAGGTTGAATCCCTCACTCTACAGATGTGGAAACTGAGGCCGTAGAGAGGCAGGATCTTGCCCATATGCCAGGATAAGGTCCTGGCCTCTGCCCCAGGTTCTCCGATGAAGTTCCTGGTGATTTTACAGTTCTCTGCCCTCCTGGCGACCCGGAGGCCTGTGTTTGGGGACCGTGGGGATGGAGAGTTTAGGACAAGAATCCTCCAAGTCACAAAGGGAGCCCGACAGGAATGGGGAAGGATTAGGTCTTAGAATATGCTTTGCCTTTAGGCTTTGTTTCCAAAGATGAAGATGTGTCACTAAAACAAGGAGGACACAGTGATGGGTTTTAATTTGGTTTTGTTTCTCACTGCTTCCCAGGCAGGATCTCAAGCCTGGACTGCAGAGCTGGACGGTGCTGAGCCAACCCGTGGCCAGGCCTGCTCCCCTCTGGGCTCGAGGGTTGGGCTTTGACATGATTTTAGGGCTGAGCCTGTGTCAGGTGCAGATGGAGGTACAAGTGTGCTTTCTGTGGCCCCATCATAGCCCAACCCAGAACCAGGGTGGGGCACTGTCTGGGCCTGGGTGGAGATCTTTGTCACCGGGCTCAGGTCCAGTTTATGACCAAGGTCAGGGCTCATCTTGGGATCAGGGAGCAGGGAGAAGCAGCCCTTGGTTCCTCCCAGCACAGACCCAGCCCAGGAGGGTGAGCCAGGCAGTCCAGCTGGGACTCCACAGTCTTCCTGCAAGCTCCTGGACTGGAGCAGAGGCTCCGGTGATGACCATCAGGCTCTCAGTCCACCATCCGGTGTGTCTTGAGAGGAGGTGACCTCCCACCTCCGCCAACATCTCCCACCAGACAATCGCCCACCAGAGCTCTGGGCTTTTCTTGCGCTGGTCCCGCTCCAGGCTCTGGAGTTGCAGAGGCAAGGGGTGTGGGTCAGAGGGAGGCTGGCAAACGGGCTACCCAGGAAAAATAACCCAAAGTTCTCCCCTGTGGCTAATTTCAAGCCACCCATGGGCAGTCACTGCAGGTGAAGTCGGGAGGAGATTCATAGATTCATCCGCTTTCGCGAGCGGGTAGGAGCCGGCTCCGGCACATCACTGGCTCTCTCCTGGGACACTCTCACTGCTGTGTCCACAGGGCAGGTAGGGACCGGGGTCCACTAGCTCACAGGGCCAGGGTGTCCTCCAGAGTTCCCTGTCCCGTCCTTGTGCCCGTTGGTGTGATTGTGACGGCGACTGTGATTGTGACTGGTATCATACTTGTGATGGTCAGGACTTCAATTGCTACCACTGACCTCAGTCAGGGAGATGCCCACTCCCCTGCGAGGGAAACTGACAGGAGCTGCCCAGAAGAGGAGGGCCAATGAGGGCCTCCCCAGGGCTGTAGCATGGCTCCGTTGAGGACACTGGAAGCTGGATGTGGCCTCATAGACACGTGTCCTACCATCTCCTACTCCTCCCATGCAGTGATGACCTAGTCTCACATTTCACTGAGGAAACAGGAGCCTGACTGCTCCCGCTCTGGGACTCGAGTGGCTTGAGCCAACCGTGGCCAGGCCTGCTCCTCTGGGCTCGAGGTTGGGCTTTGACATGATTTTAGGGCTGAGCCTGTGTCAGGTGCAGATGGAGGTACAAGTGTGCTTTCTGTGGCCCCATCATAGCCCAACCCAGAACCAGGGTGGGGCACTGTCTGGGCCTGGGTGGAGATCTTTGTCACCGGGCTCAGGTCCAGTTTATGACCAAGGTCAGGGCTCATCTTGGGATCAGGGAGCAGGGAGAAGCAGCCCTTGGTTCCTCCCAGCACAGACCCAGCCCAGGAGGGTGAGCCAGGCAGTCCAGCTGGGACTCCACAGTCTTCCTGCAAGCTCCTGGACTGGAGCAGAGGCTCCGGTGATGACCATCAGGCTCTCAGTCCACCATCCGGTGTGTCTTGAGAGGAGGTGACCTCCCACCTCCGCCAACATCTCCCACCAGACAATCGCCCACCAGAGCTCTGGGCTTTTCTTGCGCTGGTCCCGCTCCAGGCTCTGGAGTTGCAGAGGCAAGGGGTGTGGGTCAGAGGGAGGCTGGCAAACGGGCTACCCAGGAAAAATAACCCAAAGTTCTCCCCTGTGGCTAATTTCAAGCCACCCATGGGCAGTCACTGCAGGTGAAGTCGGGAGGAGATTCATAGATTCATCCGCTTTCGCGAGCGGGTAGGAGCCGGCTCCGGCACATCACTGGCTCTCTCCTGGGACACTCTCACTGCTGTGTCCACAGGGCAGGTAGGGACCGGGGTCCACTAGCTCACAGGGCCAGGGTGTCCTCCAGAGTTCCCTGTCCCGTCCTTGTGCCCGTTGGTGTGATTGTGACGGCGACTGTGATTGTGACTGGTATCATACTTGTGATGGTCAGGACTTCAATTGCTACCACTGACCTCAGTCAGGGAGATGCCCACTCCCCTGCGAGGGAAACTGACAGGAGCTGCCCAGAAGAGGAGGGCCAATGAGGGCCTCCCCAGGGCTGTAGCATGGCTCCGTTGAGGACACTGGAAGCTGGATGTGGCCTCATAGACACGTGTCCTACCATCTCCTACTCCTCCCATGCAGTGATGACCTAGTCTCACATTTCACTGAGGAAACAGGAGCCTGACATGTGGGAAGCCCTGTCCTTAGCTCTACCGACCCTGTACCCCTTCCTTCACCTGGCCGGTCTTCTTCACCACTCATTCCTCTTATCAAAGGACGGCCCTTAGTGGCTTCCCACTGACAGGAAGAAAAAAGCCAATTCTTTCCTTGGATGACCGATTTACTTATTTAAGGGCTGTACCAAGCGGCCTGTGGGACCTTCGTTCCCTGACCTGGGATCAAACCTGGGCCCCTGGCAGTGAAAGCTCAGAGCTTCAACCACTGGACCATCAGGGAAGTCCCTCCCTGGATTACTTTAACCTCATCTCCTCCAACCCCAGCTCCTACGGCTCCAGCTGCGTGGGTCACCTTTCTGTCCCACTAGTGTGACAAACTTGTTCCAGCCTCAGGGTCTTGGAGTCCACAGTCGCCCAGGTCTCTGTCCATCAGCTTCAGCTCGGAGTCCTTCCCTACGACTCCCCCAAAGGGCTCCTCCAGGTTCTCTCCGTCTCACCCTCCTCCAGTTTCCTGCTCTGCCGTGTCCTTGTCTGCTTATATGTTACTGGTTCAACTGTCTTCCCAGCAGATTGTAAGCTCCATGAGGTAGGGGCTTTGCCTTTTCTTTTCTTTTTTTTAATCGAAGGATAATAGCTTTACAGAGTTTTGTCGTTTACTGCCAAACATCAACATGAATCAGCCATAGATATACATATGTTCCCTCCCTCTTGAACTACCCCCCATCTCCCTCCCCATCCCACCCCCCTCTAGGTTGTTCCAGGACCCCTGGTGGAGTTCCCTTAGTTCTACAGCAAATTCCCATTGGTTGTCTATTTTACATACGGTAATGTAAGTTTCTGTGTTACTCTTTCCATACATCTCTCCTACTCTTAAGGTAGGGACTTTGTTCTCTGCTGTACCTGGTACCTGGTTGGTGCCCAATAAAAGGATATGAAGTAAATGAGTAGATGTCCGTGTTTCTTTTCTCTGTGTTCTCCCTTGGTGATAGCTACCATCTTGTCTGAGTGACCCGACCTAGTTTCTGCTCTGTGCTGGGCTGTGAAGGGAAGGGGCAGTGTCCCATCTGGACTTGCCAGAGTGTGAAGGATGGATGAGGACCCCACAGGGCACCTGTAGTAAGGGCAGCTGAAGTAGATCGGTGATTGCAAGAGGCTTTGGGTCTGGCTACTGTTAAAGGTCCAGACGCCTCTGACTTGGGTTTGGTTTGAATAAAAAAGGCAGCATCTCTTCCCAGATTCCTGTCATCATTACCACCAGGCTTCCTTTTTCATTTTTTCTCGCAATTCAAGAAATTTTTATTTTATTTTTTTACCACCAGACTTCTGTTGGTTTTTCACTGCTCTGCATCCAAACCCTCTTTAGAGGGAACCTCCTACTACATGAGCCTTGATGGACCTCCTGCTCCTGAAGCTAAGGGAACCACAGGCCCCTCTTCCCACTCTCGGACAGATAAGACACGGGCACACGACCTGGGCTCGGCCAAGTGGATGCCTCAGCCCAGAGCTTTGAATCTTGAGTGAGGGATGCAAAGACAGGAGGGTTTAGATGTCACTCAGGTGGCTTTTGGTGGCAGTGGTCAGTGTGGGTTCTGATGGCAACGGTTCTGCCTGGCATCTTGCAGAGGGGCTGGTCTGTCCAATGCTGCCACTTCCTTGGTTGTTGCCCTTCAGCTCAGCCTGGATTGTAAGCTCCATGAGGTAGGGCTTTGCCTTTTCTTTTCTTTTTTTTAATCGAAGGATAATAGCTTTACAGAGTTTTGTCGTTTACTGCCAAACAGCAAAGTGAATCAGCCATAGATATACATATGTTCCCTCCCTCTTGAACTACCCCCCATCTCCCTCCCCATCCCACCCCCCTCTAGGTTGTTCCAGGACCCCTGGTGGAGTTCCCTTAGTTCTACAGCAAATTCCCATTGGTTGTCTATTTTACATACGGTAATGTAAGTTTCTGTGTTACTCTTTCCATACATCTCTCCTACTCTTAAGGTAGGGACTTTGTTCTCTGCTGTACCTGGTACCTGGTTGGTGCCCAATAAAAGGATATGAAGTAAATGAGTAGATGTCCGTGTTTCTTTTCTCTGTGTTCTCCCTTGGTGATAGCTACCATCTTGTCTGAGTGACCCGACCTAGTTTCTGCTCTGTGCTGGGCTGTGAAGGAAGGGCAGTGTCCCATCTGGACTTGCCAGAGTGTGAAGGATGGATGAGGACCCCACAGGGCACCTGTAGTAAGGGCAGCTGAAGTAGATCGGTGATTGCAAGAGGCTTTGGGTCTGGCTACTGTTAAAGGTCCAGACGCCTCTGACTTGGGTTTGGTTTGAATAAAAAAGGCAGCATCTCTTCCCAGATTCCTGTCATCATTACCACCAGGCTTCCTTTTTCATTTTTTCTCGCAATTCAAGAAATTTTTATTTTATTTTTTTACCACCAGACTTCTGTTGGTTTTTCACTGCTCTGCATCCAAACCCTCTTTAGAGGGAACCTCCTACTACATGAGCCTTGATGGACCTCCTGCTCCTGAAGCTAAGGGAACCACAGGCCCCTCTTCCCACTCTCGGACAGATAAGACACGGGCACACGACCTGGGCTCGGCCAAGTGGATGCCTCAGCCCAGAGCTTTGAATCTTGAGTGAGGGATGCAAAGACAGGAGGGTTTAGATGTCACTCAGGTGGCTTTTGGTGGCAGTGGTCAGTGTGGGTTCTGATGGCAACGGTTCTGCCTGGCATCTTGCAGAGGGGCTGGTCTGTCCAATGCTGCCACTTCCTTGGTTGTTGCCCTTCAGCTCAGCCTGGATCACCGGGCTTTGGGTCCATTCTGGGAGCTCCCCCACGGCTTGCGTTTCTTCACAGGTCAGCAGGAGGCAGGGTCGATTGCCTGCACCCAAGAACTCTAGCTGCCGCCTCCCTCCGCCACCAGACATTGTCACCGTCTCTGTCAGTCCCAAGAGCAAACACTCATCAACTGAGCCCCGTAATCTTCTCCAGACACCATCGCCACCCCTGCCTTGTGACCTCAAGCATCAACAGCTTCCACCATCCTCAGGCTCTCAAACTGTGTTTATCAGTGTTCCGTGCAAGAACCAGAAACCCCGCCTTGGTGTTTTTAGCAGGAAGATATTTAACACGGGACAATCATCAGAGAGGTTGATGAGCCACGCCTCTAAGAATCCTTCCCATTACCACGTATAACTGGCCCACCAAGAGAGCCACCAAGAGAACACACCCCTAAAGTTTGGGTCCAGGTATCAGGAAGCTGCAGGTAAGAAGATGCTACTACTACATTCACAATTGCTGCTGAAGCTGGACCTGATATAAGAATATGCCATGGAAGAGCCTCCTAGGACTATAACCTTACAGGCTGGCAGAAACAGCCAAAAGGGAGCAAAAAATTAAACCAGAATAAAACGCGATTTCCCTGGTAGTCCAAGGCATAAGACTCCACGCTCCCCCATGCAGCTGCCTGGGTTCAGTCCCTGTTGGGGGAACTAAGATCCCACATGCTGCCACTCAGACTCAGGGCAGTCAGTATTTTAAAAATAAATAATATAACAATACAAAGAATCACAACAATTACCAAATTGTAAACAGTGCTTATTATGTGGCCGGCACTGTTCTATTATTGGCCCTGTTTTATACATGAGAAAACCCAAGCACTGAAAGGACTATGCCTTGCGTTAGCCTCCCAAGTGGTACTGGAGTGAATCTAATAGGCGGGGCCTGTTCCATGTGTAAATGCTGCAAAGCAGGGAAATGCAGTTGTTAGCTTTCCACCCGCCCCATCTGGGAGGGTGGGATAGGGGAGGAGAGAGCCCCGCCTCGGGATCTGCTCTCTCTCTCTTTTTTTTTTTTGTCGGGGGGTGGGGAGGGTTGGGGAGGGAGGGGGCGGCCGGGCCACGTCTATTGGTCTTTCATTTATCTATTTTTCATCCATCTTTTGTTCTTTTGGCCCGTGTGGGCCTCCCATCGCAGTGGCCTCTGTTGTCGCAGAGCACCGGCTCCGGGCGCATGTGTTCCAGAGCTCCGGCTTGGTAATTGGACACATTGGTCCGGCCGCTCCGCAGCACGTGGGATCTTCCCAGGCCAGGGATCGAACTGACCCCCCTTGCACTTCAAGGCGGTGTCCTTACCCACTCGACCACCAGGGAAGCCCAGGATCTGCTCACTTAATCATCACTACCACTGACACCTCTCCATCCATGCTATGATCTGCTTTTTCTCCCTCTGAAATACACTGCTTTATTCAGACAGCAAAAGGTTGAGACTCAAAACATTATATTGTAAACATCTTTGAACATCTCCAAAGCCAGAGGGGACGACTCTGGGGTGACCTGGCTCCTCAGACACCTGGCTAAGGACACCGTCCCCTCAATGACCATCAAGTCAATGACCAGCCCTGTCACCTCCGCCGCCTCGATGTCAGCGTCAAGATCTGACGGCTGTCACCTTTTCCGTCACTTGACAACGTCACTGCCAATGCCACGACCATCATTGCCATGATTATCCCCATTACCTCCATCCCCAGCGGCAGGGCGATGTCAAGCGGCCAGTGAGGTCACTTCCTTGCCTGGGTGCTCCCAGAGGTAATTGCTTAATGAGATGTTTGTGCTCTGAGTTATGAGTTACCCTCAAAGCAGGAAATCTTCCCAGGCTCCCAGGAAGCCAGGCCAAGGACGACTGATAGACTGGAGGGGTCTGCTCTGTGAGTGTGGGTGTTAGAATTCAAGACAGGTCCCTGGGAGGTCATTTTGTCCATCCCCCTGCCTTTGTGGTGGAGAAACACAGCACTGTAGACAGGGCGCTGGTCAAGTTCATCTAAGCCAGCTTAGGCAAGTGACGTCACCTTCCTGGATCTCAGTTTCTTTTTCGTAAAATGGCAATGATGAGACCTATCTTATAGAGGAATGTGGGTAATGGAAATAAAGGGCCTGGCACAACCTTGCTTAGCACCTAGGAGGCTCTCAAATGGAAGTCACTAATATCTTTTATTTCTTTTTTCAAACACTTATAGAGAGCTCACTTGTATCAGGCATCATTTTGAGACGTGACACATTTCAGTTCATTAACTGAAACTTCCTAAAAGCCCTAAGATATACATACTACTATTGTTTCTTTTTTTAGAGATGAGGAAGCTGAGGCACAGAGAGGTTAAGTAATTTATCCAAGGTTACACAGCTAGTTAGTGACGGAGCTGGGATTTGAGCCCAGGGGGTCCAGCTCAGATCTGAGTTCTTGACCTCGATCTGATGCTCTCTGGCAGCAAGTGCTTCCCATGTGTTCTAAAACACGTCCCTTCTGCCTGTCCTGGTTGGAGAATCACTACCACTGACACCTCTCCATCCATGCTATGATCTGCTTTTTCTCCCTCTGAAATACACTGCTTTATTCAGACAGCAAAAGGTTGAGACTCAAAACATTATATTGTAAACATCTTTGAACATCTCCAAAGCCAGAGGGGACGACTCTGGGGTGACCTGGCTCCTCAGACACCTGGCTAAGGACACCGTCCCCTCAATGACCATCAAGTCAATGACCAGCCCTGTCACCTCCGCCGCCTCGATGTCAGCGTCAAGATCTGACGGCTGTCACCTTTTCCGTCACTTGACAACGTCACTGCCAATGCCACGACCATCATTGCCATGATTATCCCCATTACCTCCATCCCCAGCGGCAGGGCGATGTCAAGCGGCCAGTGAGGTCACTTCCTTGCCTGGGTGCTCCCAGAGGTAATTGCTTAATGAGATGTTTGTGCTCTGAGTTATGAGTTACCCTCAAAGCAGGAAATCTTCCCAGGCTCCCAGGAAGCCAGGCCAAGGACGACTGATAGACTGGAGGGGTCTGCTCTGTGAGTGTGGGTGTTAGAATTCAAGACAGGTCCCTGGGAGGTCATTTTGTCCATCCCCCTGCCTTTGTGGTGGAGAAACACAGCACTGTAGACAGGGCGCTGGTCAAGTTCATCTAAGCCAGCTTAGGCAAGTGACGTCACCTTCCTGGATCTCAGTTTCTTTTCGTAAAATGGCAATGATGAGCCCTATCTTATAGAGGAATGTGGGTAATGGAAATAAAGGGCCTGGCACAACCTTGCTTAGCACCTAGGAGGCTCTCAAATGGAAGTCACTAATATCTTTTATTTCTTTTTTCAAACACTTATAGAGAGCTCACTTGTATCAGGCATCATTTTGAGACGTGACACATTTCAGTTCATTAACTGAAACTTCCTAAAAGCCCTAAGATATACATACTACTATTGTTTCTTTTTTTAGAGATGAGGAAGCTGAGGCACAGAGAGGTTAAGTAATTTATCCAAGGTTACACAGCTAGTTAGTGACGGAGCTGGGATTTGAGCCCAGGGGGTCCAGCTCAGATCTGAGTTCTTGACCTCGATCTGATGCTCTCTGGCAGCAAGTGCTTCCCATGTGTTCTAAAACACGTCCCTTCTGCCCTGTCCTGGTTGGAGAAGACGCTGCTCTTTGTGCCCAGCAATTGGAAAGGGGCCCCTGGAAGTCACCATGTCCAGTCTCTTGTCAGGACAGACACACCCCATCCACCTCATCCAGGGCCAGACCTCCCAGCCAGTAAGTCTTTCCTATTGTTTGACTTGAATTTGGGTCGAAGCAGCCGTTTCCAGGGAGGAGCCTCCTGGCTCAGGACACCTCGGAGCGGGGACCTCAGGAGATGTGGGGGAGGGAAAGGTCCTCATCAGTGGAATGGGTGGCAGTGACGCCTCTGGACACTTGGGTGGGGTCCCTCTAGAGCTGGCCTCCCCATGAGCTGCTCTCCAGGGAGCCTTGTTCCCCTCACCCCCATGACTATCCCAGGGAGCTCTCAGGCCCTCATGAGCTCCCAGCCCCTCACCAAGCCCCCTGGCCAAGCTCCCACGTGCCCCACCCAGGCCCTGACACATCCTCTGCGCCCCTCTTCTTGGTCCCCATCTCTCTGGCCCTCTCAATGTCTGACATTGTTGCCCGCTCCCTAGATTCCAAGATCCCATTCCTCCCAGGCTCCCCCACCGCCCCCACCCCACAGCCCTCTTGGTCTCTTCTCCCTCCTGCCTCCTCATGGTGGGGCTCCTTGGGGAGCTGGCACCACACCCCAGGGCCTGGGCATCTCAGTCACACCACGACCTTGGCATGTCCCAAAGCCACCATATCGCCTCTTGTCAGATTTGGCCTCCATCTTAGCCAGGGCGCAGACTGGAAAGGAAGCTTGGAGTTTCCCTAGACGGACCCTCTTCTCCTCCGTCCCCAGTCTAGCCTGGGCATCTAACAGTGAGTGAGGGCTTACTGCATACTTCCTAAAAGCCCTAAGATATACATACTACTATTGTTTCTTTTTTTAGAGATGAGGAAGCTGAGGCACAGAGAGGTTAAGTAATTTATCCAAGGTTACACAGCTAGTTAGTGACGGAGCTGGGATTTGAGCCCAGGGGGTCCAGCTCAGATCTGAGTTCTTGACCTCGATCTGATGCTCTCTGGCAGCAAGTGCTTCCCATGTGTTCTAAAACACGTCCCTTCTGCCCTGTCCTGGTTGGAGAAGACGCTGCTCTTTGTGCCCAGCAATTGGAAAGGGGCCCCTGGAAGTCACCATGTCCAGTCTCTTGTCAGGACAGACACACCCCATCCACCTCATCCAGGGCCAGACCTCCCAGCCAGTAAGTCTTTCCTATTGTTTGACTTGAATTTGGGTCGAAGCAGCCGTTTCCAGGGAGGAGCCTCCTGGCTCAGGACACCTCGGAGCGGGGACCTCAGGAGATGTGGGGGAGGGAAAGGTCCTCATCAGTGGAATGGGTGGCAGTGACGCCTCTGGACACTTGGGTGGGGTCCCTCTAGAGCTGGCCTCCCCATGAGCTGCTCTCCAGGGAGCCTTGTTCCCCTCACCCCCATGACTATCCCAGGGAGCTCTCAGGCCCTCATGAGCTCCCAGCCCCTCACCAAGCCCCCTGGCCAAGCTCCCACGTGCCCCACCCAGGCCCTGACACATCCTCTGCGCCCCTCTTCTTGGTCCCCATCTCTCTGGCCCTCTCAATGTCTGACATTGTTGCCCGCTCCCTAGATTCCAAGATCCCATTCCTCCCAGGCTCCCCCACCGCCCCCACCCCACAGCCCTCTTGGTCTCTTCTCCCTCCTGCCTCCTCATGGTGGGGCTCCTTGGGGAGCTGGCACCACACCCCAGGGCCTGGGCATCTCAGTCACACCACGACCTTGGCATGTCCCAAAGCCACCATATCGTCTCTTGTCAGATTTGGCCTCCATCTTAGCCAGGGGCGCAGACTGGAAAGGAAGCTTGGAGTTTCCCTAGACGGACCCTCTTCTCCTCCGTCCCCAGTCTAGCCTGGGCATCTAACAGTGAGTGAGGGCTTACTGCATACTAAGCTCAGGAATCCCAGCGTTGGGCCCGACCAAGATGGGTTCCTGGACACATATAAACTCTCCTGAGGGCTTCCCCTGGTGGTCCAGTGGGTAAGGACACCGCCTTGCAGTGCAAGGGGCGCCGGTTCGATCCCTGGCCTGGGAAGATCCCACGTGCCGCGAAGCGGCTGGACTGATGTGTCCAATCACCGAGCCGGAGCTCTGGAGCGCATGCGCCCAGAGCCGGCGCTCTGCAACAAGACGCCACCGCGATGGGAGGCCCACAGGAGCCGAAGAACAAAGACGGATGAACATAGAGAAACGAAAGACCAATAGAAGTGGCCCGCCCGCTCCCCTCCCTCCCCAACCCAACCCCCGCCCAAAATAAATAAATAAATATTAAAAAAAAAAAAAAAAACTCTCCTGAAGTTTCCACAATACGGGTATGGGAAGGAGTTTGTAGAAAGTCTGGATTTTCCACAGTTAAGCTGAGATGAGAAGGGTCCCTCTGGACGGTCACGTGGAGGAGCTGCTCATGGATACTGGGGTGCATCACCCAGACCCCTCTTCAGGACTCAGGCACTCATTCCCCCAGAAGCCACCTAGTACATGATTCTGTCCCCTCCCTGGGAATCCCTGCCTGGATTCCGTGACTGGTCACCAGGGAGCCTCACGGGTCTGACGCCCTCACATCAGATTGGGTTAACTCTGAAGGGCTGCCCCAGCTCCTGGGGGAAACCATTTCTGACCAGCGTCAATTAGATCAGACCTCTTATTCCCTCATCTGTAGACGTCTGATATTTTTCATTTATAGCCCTCATCCCACTTCATATCTGTCTTCATTCATTTGTTTAGCACCTCCTGTGTACCAAGCTGAGTGCTGAAGAATCGCTGCTTTCAAATTGTGGTGCTGGAGAAGCCTCTTGAGAGTCCCTTCCTGATTTAAGGAATTCAACCCTGAATATTCATTAGAAGCTGATGCTGAAGAAGCTCCCAAAGCCACCATATCGCCTCTTGTCAGATTTGGCCTCCATCTTAGCCAGGGGCGCAGACTGGAAAGGAAGCTTGGAGTTTCCCTAGACGGACCCTCTTCTCCTCCGTCCCCAGTCTAGCCTGGGCATCTAACAGTGAGTGAGGGCTTACTGCATACTAAGCTCAGGAATCCCAGCGTTGGGCCCGACCAAGATGGGTTCCTGGACACATATAAACTCTCCTGAGGGCTTCCCCTGGTGGTCCAGTGGGTAAGGACACCGCCTTGCAGTGCAAGGGGCGCCGGTTCGATCCCTGGCCTGGGAAGATCCCACGTGCCGCGAAGCGGCTGGACTGATGTGTCCAATCACCGAGCCGGAGCTCTGGAGCGCATGCGCCCAGAGCCGGCGCTCTGCAACAAGACGCCACCGCGATGGGAGGCCCACAGGAGCCGAAGAACAAAGACGGATGAACATAGAGAAACGAAAGACCAATAGAAGTGGCCCGCCCGCTCCCCTCCCTCCCCAACCCAACCCCCGCCCAAAATAAATAAATAAATATTAAAAAAAAAAAAAAAAACTCTCCTGAAGTTTCCACAATACGGGTATGGGAAGGAGTTTGTAGAAAGTCTGGATTTTCCACAGTTAAGCTGAGATGAGAAGGGTCCCTCTGGACGGTCACGTGGAGGAGCTGCTCATGGATACTGGGGTGCATCACCCAGACCCCTCTTCAGGACTCAGGCACTCATTCCCCCAGAAGCCACCTAGTACATGATTCTGTCCCCTCCCTGGGAATCCCTGCCTGGATTCCGTGACTGGTCACCAGGGAGCCTCACGGGTCTGACGCCCTCACATCAGATTGGGTTAACTCTGAAGGGCTGCCCCAGCTCCTGGGGGAAACCATTTCTGACCAGCGTCAATTAGATCAGACCTCTTATTCCCTCATCTGTAGACGTCTGATATTTTTCATTTATAGCCCTCATCCCACTTCATATCTGTCTTCATTCATTTGTTTAGCACCTCCTGTGTACCAAGCTGAGTGCTGAAGAATCGCTGCTTTCAAATTGTGGTGCTGGAGAAGACTCTTGAGAGTCCCTTGAACAGCAAGGAGATCAAATGAGTCAATCCTAAAGGAATTCAACCCTGAATATTCATTAGAAGGACTGATGCTGAAGCTGAAGCTCCAATACTTTGGCCACCTGATGCGAAGAGCTGACTCATTGGAAAAGATTTTGATGCTGGGAAAAACTGAGGGCAAGAGAAGGAGATGACAGAGGACAAGATGGTTGGAAGGCATCCTCGACTCAATGGACATGACTTTGAGCAGACTCCAGGAGGTAGTGAAGGACTGGGAAGTCTGGTCTATGAGGTCTATGCTGCTGCTGTCTATGAGGTCACAAAGAGTCAGACACAACTGAGCGACTGAACAACAACAGCAATGTACCAGGCACTGAGCTGGCCGTGAACAGGAGGTACAGTCTCTGTTGTAAATGGGAGATAGATGATAGCATGTGAGGGGGTGACTAGTGTTTTTTCATTTGTTTGTTTTTTAAGATTTTTTTATGTGGGCCATTTCTTAAAGTCTTTATTGAATTTGTTATAATATTGCTTCTGTTTTATGAGGTTTTTTTTTTTTTTTTGGCCAGGAGGCATGTGGAATCTTAGCCCTGACTGGGAATTGAACCCACACCCTCTGTGTTGGAAGGCAAAGTCTCAGCCACTAGACCGCCAGAGGGATCCCTGTGACCTGTGTTCTGAAAGAAAGGGAGAAAGACAAAGGATAGAAGGAAGGAAGATAATCCTTAAAAAAAAAAAAAAAAAAAAAGATTTACTTTATTTGGTTGTACCAGTTACAGCAAGCAGGCTCTAGTTCCCTGACCAGGGATTGAAACCCAACCCCCTGCATTGGAAGCATGGCGTCTTAGCCACTGGACCACCAATGAAGTCCCAAAAGAGGCTCGTTTGAGATGCTAACATTCCTGCCCTATGAGTAAGTTCATCAGGATCATTTATCCACATTCCATATATATGCATTAATATAGGATGTTTGTTTTTCTGGCTTAGTTTACTCTATATATCAGACTCTAAGTTCATCCACCTTGCTTCAACTGATTCAAACTTGTTCCTTTTTATGGCTGAATAATATTCCTTTGTATATTCCTTCTTTATCCATTTATCTGTCAATGGACATCTAGGTTGCTTCCATGTCCTAGCTACTGTAAATAGTGCTGCTATGGATATTGGGGTACATACCTTTACACTTTAAAATCTTCCTCAGTCCCATCTTGCTGAAGCTGAAGCTCCAATACTTTGGCCACCTGATGCGAAGAGCTGACTCATTGGAAAAGATTTTGATGCTGGGAAAACTGAGGGCAAGAGAAGGAGATGACAGAGGACAAGATGGTTGGAAGGCATCCTCGACTCAATGGACATGACTTTGAGCAGACTCCAGGAGGTAGTGAAGGACTGGGAAGTCTGGTCTATGAGGTCTATGCTGCTGCTGTCTATGAGGTCACAAAGAGTCAGACACAACTGAGCGACTGAACAACAACAGCAATGTACCAGGCACTGAGCTGGCCGTGAACAGGAGGTACAGTCTCTGTTGTAAATGGGAGATAGATGATAGCATGTGAGGGGGTGACTAGTGTTTTTTCATTTGTTTGTTTTTTAAGATTTTTTTATGTGGGCCATTTCTTAAAGTCTTTATTGAATTTGTTATAATATTGCTTCTGTTTTATGAGGTTTTTTTTTTTTTTTTGGCCAGGAGGCATGTGGAATCTTAGCCCTGACTGGGAATTGAACCCACACCCTCTGTGTTGGAAGGCAAAGTCTCAGCCACTAGACCGCCAGAGGGATCCCTGTGACCTGTGTTCTGAAAGAAAGGGAGAAAGACAAAGGATAGAAGGAAGGAAGATAATCCTTAAAAAAAAAAAAAAAAAAAAAAGATTTACTTTATTTGGTTGTACCAGTTACAGCAAGCAGGCTCTAGTTCCCTGACCAGGGATTGAAACCCAACCCCCTGCATTGGAAGCATGGCGTCTTAGCCACTGGACCACCAATGAAGTCCCAAAAGAGGCTCGTTTGAGATGCTAACATTCCTGCCCTATGAGTAAGTTCATCAGGATCATTTATCCACATTCCATATATATGCATTAATATAGGATGTTTGTTTTTCTGGCTTAGTTTACTCTATATATCAGACTCTAAGTTCATCCACCTTGCTTCAACTGATTCAAACTTGTTCCTTTTTATGGCTGAATAATATTCCTTTGTATATTCCTTCTTTATCCATTTATCTGTCAATGGACATCTAGGTTGCTTCCATGTCCTAGCTACTGTAAATAGTGCTGCTATGGATATTGGGGTACATACCTTTACACTTTAAAATCTTCCTCAGTCCCATCTTGCCTTCTCCAGACTCCCTGCTCCAGGTACCGCCCAGAGCCTCACTTTATCTACCTGTCAAGTGGACACATTAATTCCTGCCCCTTTCATAGTAAAGGCATGAACAAGGACATGCTCTGTACATTGTCAAGGGCTGGGTAAGGTGGTGCTAAAGCAATGGGAGACACAGTGGTGACCTGCCCAAGGCCACCGGGAGGTGGTCAGTGAGCTTCCCTGGGTCCTAATCAGGCACTGTGAGTGAGTGAGTGTATGTGAATGTGTAGCCAAGTGTAGATTTGCCTGCCAGGGACTTTAAACCTGCCTCTGCTTCTAACTGTAAGGCTTCCAGTTTATTAAATAAAAAAGTAAAAAGGGCTGCATATCACATGGTATATTTTAAATGTTTACATTTAACAAATGAATGCTTTTAACATAGAGGATACAATGCAATCTAATTGTGCTATTCACAAGATAATTACAGGATTTATAGAAAATATTAATTCATAGTGCACTGTGGGAGGTGTGGTCGGGTAATGAGACACAAGTTTAGATTTGCCTAATGAGCGGTCTGAGCTTCTTTCCCATCGTGTACCTTTGTCACTGCCTGTTACATCCTCCTTTGGGCATCTCAGCGGCTTCTGAGGCCCAGAGCCCTCTGGGACCCTCCTCCCAGCACTCAACTCCTGTCTGGCTTCTCCGAAGCTCCTTGAATCAAGGCAGACACACTCGTGCCCCCAGGAAGCTGCTCTTTCTGTCCCCTCTGCCTGGGACCCTCCTTTCTCTGATGTTCTCGGAGATGACTCCCATCACATCGTCTCATATCCAGGCAAAGGTCCCTTCTCAGGAGGCCTTCCTGCACCATCGTATTTAAGACTGAAAACCATCCTCACATTCCCTATTCCTTGTTCTGCTTTATTTTTCTCCTTAAAAGAACTTTTCAACATCTCATCACCACACACACACTCTCTCTCTCTCTCTCTGTTGGTTTATTGTTTACAGCATCCCCAAGGCTGTTAACAGCTGGGCCATAGTAGGGACCTAATAAACAAGAATGAATTACTGGTTACATCAAAGGGCTCTATTTGATGTCATCTCTATGTGGCCCAGAGAGGCTTCCCAGGTAGCGCTAGTGGTAAAGAACCTGCAGGAGACATAAGAGACGTGGGTCGATCCCTGGGTTGGGAAGATTCCCTGGAGGAAGGCATGGTAACCTACTCCAGCATTCTTTTTTTTTTTTTTAACTTTTATTTTACTTTTAACTTTTACAGAGTTGTTTGTTTTTCGTGTGTGTGTGTTTTTTTTTTTTTTTTAACTTTTAACTTTTACAGAATTTTGTTGTTTACGGATATGTATGTTCCCAGACCAGTCATATCCACATCCCCCCCATCCCACCCCTCCAGACCATCACACAGCACCCCTGTAGGATCCCCCTTTCTCACAGAGCAATGACTATAGCTACTTTCTTCACATATGACAGTACAGGCCCTCATGCTACTTCCTTTACGCCTCCTACCCACCGTTCATTCCCCACAATGTCCATATGTCCACTGTCCGTATCTGTTTTTCCATCGCTTCACTGCATGTACCATCATTACCATCCTACTGGATTCCATATATATGTGTTAGTATATTGTACCTGTCCTTCTCTTTTAGACTTACTTCACTTTTTATGATAGGTCCTAGATCCAGCCACCTCATTAGGACTGATTCTTATGCATTTCTTTTTATAGCTGTGTAGTATTCCATTGTATATATGTACCAGAACTTTTGTGTCCATTCGTTCGTCGATAAGCATCTAGGTTGTTTCCATGTTCTAGCTATTGTATAGAGAGCTGCAATGAACATTGGGGTACAGGTGCTTCTTTCAGTTTTGATTTCACCAGGGCATAAGCCCAGTAGTGGGATTGCTGGGTCGTATGGTGCTTCACCACTCCAGCATTCTCGCCTGGAGAATCCCATGGACAGAGGAGCCTGGTGGGCTACAGTCCATAGGGTCGCACAGAGTCAGACACAGCTGAAGTGACTTAGCACGCACTCTCTGTGGGGCCCACCCCAGTTCCTTAACCTGGTGTCCACACATTAGAGGACAAGCCTCTTCCGTCTCATGGGGGTTGGAGACTTGGACCCCTAGGGATCTCTTTGTGCTGTCATCTGAGAGGCACTGATTTAAACCAGATGGGGACTCTGATCTACAGCTGGAGTCTCAGGCCACTCCCCAGTGTGTTCTGGGAACCTGCCTGCTGTCCCCTGGTGGTCAAATGCCTGAAGTGCATCTGGTGTGGGTAACCAATCAGAGTCCTAAAGAAAGATACATAGATAACACCACTCTAATAGAAGAAAGTGGGGGAATTGAAGAGCCTCTTGATTAGGCTGAAAAAGGAGAGTGAAAAAGCTGGCTTTTTACATTCAAAAAACTAAGGTCATGGCATCTGGTCCCATCACTTCATGGCACATAGATGGGGAAACAATGCAAACAGTGACAGATTTTATGTTCTTGAGCTCCAAATCACTGTGGATTATGACCGCAGCCATGAAATTAAAAGATGCTTGCTCCTTGGAAGAAAAGCTATGAGAAACCTAGACAGTGTATTAAAAAGCAGAGACATCACTTTTCTAACAAAAGTCCATGTAGTCCATATACTGGTTTGTCCAGTAGTCATGTACGGATGTGAGAGTTGGACCCTAAAGAAGGCTGAGCGTTGAAGAATTGATGCTTTCAAAGTGTGGTGTTGGATAAGACTCTTGAGGGTCCCTTCGACAGCAAAGCGATCAAACCAGTTAATCCTAAAGGAATCAACCCTGAATATTCATTGGAAGCTGAAGCTTCCAGTGCTGAAGCTGAAGCTCCAATACTTGGCTACCTGATGCAAAGAGATGGCTCACTGGAAAAGACCTTGACACTGGGAAAAATAGAAGGCAAAAGGAGAAGGGGATGACAGAGGATGAGATGGCCGGAGGGCATCATAGACTCAGTGGACATGAATTTGGGCAGACTCCAAGAGATGGTGGGGGACAGGGAGGCTGCAGTCAATGGGGTGGAAAAGAGTCGGACACAACTCAGTGACTGAACAACAACAACAAAGGCTGCTGTGTGCCAGGCTCCACTCCTCATTCCCTCCTCATCATATTCCCATTTTGTGGGTGAGAAGTCTGAGGCATAGTTAAGGGAAGGATTGGTTTTAACGCAAATCTTGATGAATTCCCTGCAGGCCTCTTTTCCTCCCTTTCTGTTCCACCTTAAGGCTTAGAATTGAAGTGCACACCTGGCAGGCATTTGCATGAGCTGTGGCCTCTGCCTCCCCTCCTGTAAGGGTCTCCGCTCTGCTGGCTGTCTCAGGCCACTCCCAGTGTGTTCTGGGAACCTGCCTGCTGCCCCTGGTGGTCAAATGCCTGAAGTGCATCTGGTGTGGGTAACCAATCAGAGTCCTAAAGAAAGATACATAGATAACACCACTCTAATAGAAGAAAGTGGGGGAATTGAAGAGCCTCTTGATTAGGCTGAAAAAGGAGAGTGAAAAAGCTGGCTTTTTACATTCAAAAAACTAAGGTCATGGCATCTGGTCCCATCACTTCATGGCACATAGATGGGGAAACAATGCAAACAGTGACAGATTTTATGTTCTTGAGCTCCAAATCACTGTGGATTATGACCGCAGCCATGAAATTAAAAGATGCTTGCTCCTTGGAAGAAAAGCTATGAGAAACCTAGACAGTGTATTAAAAAGCAGAGACATCACTTTTCTAACAAAAGTCCATGTAGTCCATATACTGGTTTGTCCAGTAGTCATGTACGGATGTGAGAGTTGGACCCTAAAGAAGGCTGAGCGTTGAAGAATTGATGCTTTCAAAGTGTGGTGTTGGATAAGACTCTTGAGGGTCCCTTCGACAGCAAAGCGATCAAACCAGTTAATCCTAAAGGAATCAACCCTGAATATTCATTGGAAGCTGAAGCTTCCAGTGCTGAAGCTGAAGCTCCAATACTTGGCTACCTGATGCAAAGAGATGGCTCACTGGAAAAGACCTTGACACTGGGAAAAATAGAAGGCAAAAGGAGAAGGGGATGACAGAGGATGAGATGGCCGGAGGGCATCATAGACTCAGTGGACATGAATTTGGGCAGACTCCAAGAGATGGTGGGGGACAGGGAGGCTGCAGTCAATGGGGTGGAAAAGAGTCGGACACAACTCAGTGACTGAACAACAACAACAAAGGCTGCTGTGTGCCAGGCTCCACTCCTCATTCCCTCCTCATCATATTCCCATTTTGTGGGTGAGAAGTCTGAGGCATAGTTAAGGGAAGGATTGGTTTTAACGCAAATCTTGATGAATTCCCTGCAGGCCTCTTTTCCTCCCTTTCTGTTCCACCTTAAGGCTTAGAATTCGAAGTGCACACCTGGCAGGCATTTGCATGAGCTGTGGCCTCTGCCTCCCCTCCTGTAAGGGTCTCCGCTCTGCTGGCTGTCCTTCTCAGGGCTTCAGGGCAGGTTGAGGTTAGGTGCCTCCTCTGGGTCGTGAAGCTCCTGAAAGTCCTGACAAAGCTCTGAGAGGTGGGGGGCATGGGTGGAGGAGGCAGGAATCACTTTTACCCTTTACTGCTCTACTTTCCTCCCCAGGCCATCAGCACCTTGAGGGCAAGGATGAATTTTCCAGTTTTTAAAAATCTCTCTCTCTTTTTAAAATTTTGGCCTCTTTTATTGATTTTTTTTTATTTATTTATTTTCATCCATCTTTATTCTTCGGCCTGTATGGGCCTCCCATTGCAGTGGCCTCTCTCGCTGCAGAGCGCTGGCTCTAGGCGCATGCGCTCCAGAGCACTGGCTTGTAATTGGACACACTGGTCCAGCCGTTCGGCAGCACGTGGGATCTTCCTGGACCAGAGATCGAACTGCTGCCCCTTGCACTGCAAGGCGGACTCTCTACCCACTGGACCACCAGGGAAGCCTCCAGTTTTTAAAAATCTTGTATTCATTGACTGATGAGTTCATTCACAAATGTCTATTGAGTGCCTATTCTGTGTTCTGAGATAAATTTTGAGCTCTGGAGACTCAGCACCAGTGCTACAAAGGATATTAACAAGGATTTAAGATTACAGAAGTTCCCAGTCCCCGGCGTAGCGTCTGGTGGTCACACCAAAATGTGTTTGAATTCACTTCAGGCAAATCCACTGGAGGGCATCATAGACTCAGTGGACATGAATTTGGGCAGACTCCAAGAGATGGTGGGGGACAGGGAGGCTGCAGTCAATGGGGTGGAAAAGAGTCGGACACAACTCAGTGACTGAACAACAACAACAAAGGCTGCTGTGTGCCAGGCTCCACTCCTCATTCCCTCCTCATCATATTCCCATTTTGTGGGTGAGAAGTCTGAGGCATAGTTAAGGGAAGGATTGGTTTTAACGCAAATCTTGATGAATTCCCTGCAGGCCTCTTTTCCTCCCTTTCTGTTCCACCTTAAGGCTTAGAATTCGAAGTGCACACCTGGCAGGCATTTGCATGAGCTGTGGCCTCTGCCTCCCCTCCTGTAAGGGTCTCCGCTCTGCTGGCTGTCCTTCTCAGGGCTTCAGGGCAGGTTGAGGTTAGGTGCCTCCTCTGGGTCGTGAAGCTCCTGAAAGTCCTGACAAAGCTCTGAGAGGTGGGGGGCATGGGTGGAGGAGGCAGGAATCACTTTTACCCTTTACTGCTCTACTTTCCTCCCCAGGCCATCAGCACCTTGAGGGCAAGGATGAATTTTCCAGTTTTTAAAAATCTCTCTCTCTTTTTAAAATTTTGGCCTCTTTTTTTTAATTAATTTATTTATTTTTCATCCATCTTTATTCTTCGGCCTGTATGGGCCTCCCATTGCAGTGGCCTCTCTCGCTGCAGAGCGCTGGCTCTAGGCGCATGCGCTCCAGAGCACTGGCTTGTAATTGGACACACTGGTCCAGCCGTTCGGCAGCACGTGGGATCTTCCTGGACCAGAGATCGAACTGCTGCCCCTTGCACTGCAAGGCGGACTCTCTACCCACTGGACCACCAGGGAAGCCTCCAGTTTTTAAAAATCTTGTATTCATTGACTGATGAGTTCATTCACAAATGTCTATTGAGTGCCTATTCTGTGTTCTGAGATAAATTTTGAGCTCTGGAGACTCAGCACCAGTGCTACAAAGGATATTAACAAGGATTTAAGATTACAGAAGTTCCCAGTCCCCGGCGTAGCGTCTGGTGGAGTCACACCAAAAATGTGTTTGAATTAGAGCTGCAAGGCTCCAAGGCCAATCAGCTGTTAAGGGGCAGGACCGACTGCTTCACTGTCCTTCTCTGTACGGAGAGAAGTGCTCTGGTCCACTTTCTAGCCGTGTGGGCTTGGGAAAATTCCTTCACCTCTTTGTACTTCAATTTCCTCATTTGTGAAATGGTATTAAACATCTGTCTCTTAAAGCTTCTCAAAGAATAAATGTGGTAAAGACATGAAAAGGCTGGGCACAGAGTCTAGAATACAGTTAGAGCTCAATAAATAGGAGGGAGAAGACAAGGAAGAGGATGGAGGGCAGGAAATTGAAAGTGCTGGTTTGCCTTCCTCTGCTTTTGAATCAGTAGGGTGGATAGTTTCACAAAGTACCACGAGGTGGCGCCCGAATCCATTATTTGGTTGTCGGTAATTTCCCCACCCCCCACCCCGCCACTACCTTTAGCAGATTAAGCTGTTAAAGGGCAGAAGTAGGGGCCAGAGAGGCAGATGGGCTCCTGTGGTTTAGGGGCTGGGCTCTGGACATGGAGCCTTGTCCAACCTCTCTCTCCCACTGATTTTTCTCCTGGGTTCCCTCAACCCGTCATCAGGTATGCAGTCCACTGCCCCACCCTCGTCCCACCTTTCCCCTCCCCTTCCAGCCTTGAGCCCACCGCTTCTGCTAGGTAGGCCCTGCTCCTTGCCTGCCGGATGATGGGCACCCCAGCCCCTCAATCCACTTCCCCTTCACTTCTTCATTCAGAGCTGCACTGCGCCGCCTGTAATTGGACACACTGGTCCAGCCGTTCGGCAGCACGTGGGATCTTCCTGGACCAGAGATCGAACTGCTGCCTTGCACTGCAAGGCGGACTCTCTACCCACTGGACCACCAGGGAAGCCTCCAGTTTTTAAAAATCTTGTATTCATTGACTGATGAGTTCATTCACAAATGTCTATTGAGTGCCTATTCTGTGTTCTGAGATAAATTTTGAGCTCTGGAGACTCAGCACCAGTGCTACAAAGGATATTAACAAGGATTTAAGATTACAGAAGTTCCCAGTCCCCGGCGTAGCGTCTGGTGGAGTCACACCAAAAATGTGTTTGAATTAGAGCTGCAAGGCTCCAAGGCCAATCAGCTGTTAAGGGGCAGGACCGACTGCTTCACTGTCCTTCTCTGTACGGAGAGAAGTGCTCTGGTCCACTTTCTAGCCGTGTGGGCTTGGGAAAATTCCTTCACCTCTTTGTACTTCAATTTCCTCATTTGTGAAATGGTATTAAACATCTGTCTCTTAAAGCTTCTCAAAGAATAAATGTGGTAAAGACATGAAAAGGCTGGGCACAGAGTCTAGAATACAGTTAGAGCTCAATAAATAGGAGGGAGAAGACAAGGAAGAGGATGGAGGGCAGGAAATTGAAAGTGCTGGTTTGCCTTCCTCTGCTTTTGAATCAGTAGGGTGGATAGTTTCACAAAGTACCACGAGGTGGCGCCCGAATCCATTATTTGGTTGTCGGTAATTTCCCCACCCCCCACCCCGCCACTACCTTTAGCAGATTAAGCTGTTAAAGGGCAGAAGTAGGGGCCAGAGAGGCAGATGGGCTCCTGTGGTTTAGGGGCTGGGCTCTGGACATGGAGCCTTGTCCAACCTCTCTCTCCCACTGATTTTTCTCCTGGGTTCCCTCAACCCGTCATCAGGTATGCAGTCCACTGCCCCACCCTCGTCCCACCTTTCCCCTCCCCTTCCAGCCTTGAGCCCACCGCTTCTGCTAGGTAGGCCCTGCTCCTTGCCTGCCGGATGATGGGCACCCCAGCCCCTCAATCCACTTCCCCTTCACTTCTTCATTCACGAACCAGGCTGGGCTGTAAGGGGTGATAGCTACTTAACTGCACACTCCCCGAGTAGGTCTTGCAGGGTGGGGAGCCCGAGGAAATGACCCTGTTCCTGTTCTTAGTATTCTGGAGGTGGGGTAGGAGATCATAGTAGAAACCAAGAGAGGCAAAAGGAAATCACGAGTTACTTAAGAGTTCCTTCCCATCCATATCTTCAGCACACGGGAAATGTTATCCTCATTGCACTGATGTGTAAATGGAGGCTGAGAGGTGTTAGGCCAGTACATAAATTGCCCTTCCTGTATGCTGGGCTCCCTCACCAGCAGGGGGTGTGGCCCTCCCTAAGTATATTCATGAATTCGTTCAACAGCATCTACCGAGCTTGGCAGATCCAGAGAATCAGACCCAGCCCCTGGCCCTGGGCACCAGCCGTCTGAGAAGGATGCTGGCAGGGAAGCACAGGGCAGCTTGTCCTTGAAGTCAGTGCTGGTGCAGTGGGGACCCAGAGGAAGCGGTTGCGGGTGTCACCTGAACAGATTGGGGGCCTGAAGGGAAGGAAGCTCTGAGAGACATTGCAGATTCCTTGAGAACCAAAGATCTAATACAGCATAATTTTTAAAAAGGTAAAATCCTGACCCTCATACAAAAAAAAAAAAAAACATGCATCAGAGACTTTCGTTACCTCTGCAACTGCCAAGAAACCAGCACGGTGTTCAAAGTAGTTTAAATGAGAATATTCTCTACTGGACAAAGTTCCTCTGCGTAGTTATAAGTAGGAATCATTTGCATTATTATCTGTTTTCTACAAATTACTGCTGTGTCTACAGAGCCATAAAGTCGATGAAAGACAATGAAGAACCCGCTCCCCCTCGAGGGTCAGCTTATCATCAGGGGATACTCAGTTTTCCTCTGAAAGGACATCCAAGAATCTCTCTTGCCTTTTCCAGGCTTTTCTGTGTTTTCTTGACTAACCCTTGGACGATCAGGAATAATCAGGTTCCTGAGGGAGCAGGTCATCTGGAGAGAGCCTGGCGCCCAATCCTTCCACCTTGGGGATCCAGGTGACAGATTCCCAGCTCAAGCAGGAGCTGGCCAGTCAGTGCCTGCCAGCAGGTGGCACTGAAGCCAATTATCAGCAACACCACAGAGCATTCTGGAGCTGGGAGCTGGGGGCTGGCTCCCAATTTTCAATCACTGTTGGCTTCCAGGAGTCAGGTATCATGTGCTGAGAATTCCACAGGGACATTTCTGAGTAAGCCTCCTGTGAAGTCGACATTCACTGATTCAGTCATTTTTTCATTCAACAAACATGAGGTCAGGCCCACTAATTATGTTCCTGAGATTCTCCAGAGAATCAGCCCTTGGTTTTGTTTGCCTGGCTTTGCTACCAGGACTCAGAGCCATCTGAAATTCTGAAAAATCCGTATCTGCACCCCAACCCTGCCTACGCTTGTGTCCAATTCCCTTGGAAAATTCATCTCATCAGAGGTTGAATAAGAGCTTTACTTTTCTAACCTCCTTTCAAGATCCTATCCTTCCCATTTTTCAGATGAGAAAGCAGACTCCTCTTTCTGAGGGCATCCTGGCTGTGTGGTAAGGCTGTGCTCCTTCACCAAAGGGGGCCCATGAATGGCTGAGATGCCACCCGAGACCTCACCACTCCCCTGGAAGCTCATCCTCACAGAGGTCTGCAGTATAAATGGCAATTCCTCAGCCCTTCCCACGGATCATGAAAGCTCTTCAAAATACTGTGGGAATAACTACAAACTCAGTGCCACCCAACTCAGCAGAAAGGAGCTGTGACGTGACCTCACGTCTCTCCTCAGCTGAGGCCCCTGCTCTGGGGCAGGGGCAGATAGCTCAGGGATGGAGGTGCCTGAAGGCCATTCGGACAGTAAGGGCACTGGAGTGGTGGTGGGGCCTGTGGCATGGGGCCACCAGAGGGCACATCTCTTCCACTGAGCACTGGGCAGCAGTTTCCAGGAGGGCCCTGCCCTGCTCCTTGGCCCGCCCCTGTGCGCCAGGCCCCGTGTTGTGGAAGAAAGTCTTCCTCCCATCATGGGAGGTGAGGAGAGAGCTGGGGTGAGGGTCCCTGCTCCCACAGCAGGTTACCGTCACAGCATCCACAGGAGAAAGGTGACCACAGTGCTGTTGTCAAGCCCCTCAGAAATTTCCCGAAAGAGGAATTCTTGAGAGAAAAGATGGGACTCCTTGGGAAGTGGATCCTGAGAACAAAGGCCCTGGTCTCTGAGCCCCCTGGGCCCGCAGGCCGTGAGACCGGGTGGGGATGGGGCAGAGGCGTAAGTGTGAAGCAAAGGGAGAAGCAGAAGGCAGGAAAGGGAAGAGGAATCATGAAGCCCACAGAGGCCTGCCTTTCCCTGGAAATGGTGAGTCCAGACAGGCCAGGAACAGTCTCGTCACTATTGGCACAACCTCGAGGCTCCCATCTTTCCTGAGAAGCATGCAGCCTGAGTCAGCATGCTGGGACAAGACAGCTTGCACAAAGGCCTAGTCTTTTCTGCTCTAAAGAATTGGCACATCCTCGAGTTGTTCCAGGAAGGGTCCCTGGAGTTTTGCGAAAGTAATATTTCATTTTCTCAGGTATGCTCTGAGAAACTGCTAGAATTTCTGGTTTGATGAAGGCTATGCAGCTGAGAAATGGGTCCCCTCAGTGGTCTTGACCTGATTTTGTGATTTCTTCTTCTACCAGGAAAAACCTTCTTTGGAATGGCAGACTCTCTAAAATCCTTGGACTTACCTCAGGAGAAGAAAAGGTGTGTCTCTCATTATCACTAGGATGGGCACTCAGAAATCCTGGTATTTTGAATATCAGAGGGATTGTGGACTTATTTTGTCTCTGGTGAGATGAAACAGGATATACTCTAAAGATGAAGTCAGCAGCCACTTCTAATAGTTTGGGCCCCTTCCCTCAACTGCCAAAGGAGCTTCCCTTCCTCTTCTCCCTGATGTAGGGAAGGTAGAGGAGTCTGTATGGCCACCTTTGGTGCCTGAAGTCCCACCAATGAAAGTCTGGGCCCCTTTGTGACTGCTTTCCAAGTCTAGCACATGCTAGTCCTCAGCTGTGTTATCTACTGCCAGAGCACAGACTACCCCGACGCTCAGCCATGACAAACATTTATTTTCTCACATAGCTTCTGTGGAGCAGGAATCCGGGAGCAAAGGAGTGGCTGTGACTCGGGGTCTCTCATGAAGCTGTGGTCAGGATGTCAGTCGGCACTGCGGTCCTTTGAAGGCTTGCCTGGGGCTGAAGGATCCACTCCTGTGGTAGCTCGCCCACGTGGATAGCAAGTTGGTCCTGATGGTTGGCAGGCAGCCTTGGTCTGTCCCCTCATGGGCTCCTCCATAGGGTTGCTTGTGTGTCCTCACAACATGGAGGCTGGCTCCTTCCAGAATAAGTGATCCATGCAGGAAAGTAAGGCTGAAGCCATGATGTGTTTTATGAAGTAGCCTACAATTGCATGCCATCTTTCCTGCTGTATCCTATTGGTCAGCCTATTTAATGTGGGAGGGGGCTACACAAGGACCTGACCACGAGAAAGTGGGGTTTGCTGGAGGCCATCTTGGAGGCTGGCTACCACAGCCTTCAGGTAAATCTTCAGAAATATGAACCTAAAACAATGATGCTTTCTTCCCTCAAAGAACTATTTAAGTGATCGTAAGCATCTCTTCTGTGCATAAAGAATCTGCCTGCAATGCAGGAGACATGGGTTCCATTCCTGGGTCAGGAAGATCACCGGTAGAAAGAAATGACAACCCACTCCAGTATTACTGCCTGGGAAATCCCATAGACAGCGAAGCCTGGCGGGCTACAGCCCATGGGGTCGCAAAGAGTCAGACACAACTTAGCAAGTAAACAACAACAGACAAAGCATCTCTTCCATCCCGTGGTGGGCTCTGTCTGAAGATAGCGGCCAGTACAGGCCCCACTAATTTCCCACGGGCTCGCTTCCTTCTTTGCCCCTCACTCATATCTTACTCTCTGCACCTTGGCAGCGAGTTCCACCTGCAGCACAAAGTGTATTTCCCAGGCTGCCCTAGTTCTTCCAAAAAGACTGTTGGTCTGCCCTTGGAGTCTCACGGTTTCACCAGGAAAATGACTAGATGGGCCTGTTTCATAGGGACAGCCCAGTCTGAGATCAAAGGGACAACTTCAGACCCACTAACTCTGATCCCATGTCACTCTGCCAGCATGCAGCAGTTCAAGTGCTTTTAGAGGCCAGAGATAGAAGCCGACTCAGCCAAAGGAGAATTTAGTAGAAGGATGCCAGAATGGGTCACAGGCTGGAGGGACGCTGAAGAGCCAGGATCCAGGAAGGGTTGGGAGCAGGCAGTCCGGCAGATCTGAACATCAAGGGTTCGTGGGCGATCATTGTGGAGCACAACCGTCAGTCGGCATGTTCTGTTTCATTTTCCTGGCAGAGAGAACTTGTGTGGTGCAGCTTAAGTCAGGTGCCCAACTCTGGCCCAATGAGCAACAGCTGGGGCAGGGGTGGAATCCAGCAAGAGTGCTGTATGATGGGGGGGGGCTGGCCTTAGAGTGGGTAATATTGAAGACTGGGACTTCAGACTGAAGACTGGGCGTCTCATTGGGAGATATTTATTCAGGAAAGAGGTTTGTTCTGGGCAGAAATGGAGTATCTGAAATATTAGGGAGTTCCAAGACCACATTGCATCCCCTTCCTCTTTCTATAATCTTCCAAGGATTCTGGGAGTCATTCAGTTATTCAAGAAGCTTTTCTTCATCTTTGGCTGTGCTGTGCCTTAATTGCAGCGTGCAAGCTCTTAGTTGTGGTATGTGGGATCTAGTTCCATGACCAGGGGTCGAATCTGGGCCTCCTGCATTGAGAACATGGAGTCTCAGCCCCTGGTCCACCCAGGAAATCCCAAGAAGCTTTCTTGCATATTCTTCCCCTTCCAAATATCCTACTTGGAACCTGACATCCACCTATGAGCTTCAAACTTACTTCACAATGTGGTTCAAAGACCACCTACTTAGGAAGCTTGTCAAAAATCCAGGCTCTACGGATTGGGCCTAGGAATCTGTATTAAACCCACTCCCCGGGTGATCCTGATACACAAGAAGGTTGAGAAGCACTGTCTTGGAGGACTTCAGATGTTGCTTCATCCCAGCTCCCGTGAGTCCCACAAAGTGGCTGAGCTCTATGAGAAGCCACCTCCTCGCCCTCATCCCCTCCACTACCCACAACCATTTCAGGGTCTTGTCCCAGGACCCTCCAGAGACCCTCAAGTCCTTCTCCTAGCAGGAGCACGGACCTCTGAGACGTACATATTTTGTTCTGAACCTACTTCTGCCACCATCTTTTGGTTTTGTTCCTACTTTTCTTTTCCTTCTGTTGCGATTCTCTCCAATAATCATTTTTAATTATTTTATTATTTAAAAATTTTAGACAAACAACCTGAAACACTTTTTAAAGTTTTACTTGTGTATTTATTTATTGAGATTTGGGCTGCCCCAATGGCTCAGTGGCAGCGCAAGAGATGCAGGTTTGAAGCCTGGATTAGGAGGACTCCTTGGAGGAGGAAATGGAAACCTACTCCAGTATTCTTGCCCAGGGAATCCCATGGTTGGAAAGAGGAGTCTGGTGGACTTACAGCCCAAAGGGTCACAAAGAGTTGACACAACTGAATGACTGAGCGTCATGAATAACAAAATGAGGGAATGGATTTTAATTGTCTCTAATCCTATGGGCTTATGAGTCCCTGTGTAGATGAGTCTAATGTGCACTGCACTAGGATTTCTAGCTATTTTTTAATAAGCTTCCAAAATTCATGGGGCATAATAGGGTAAGGGTAAGTCGAATGATACTTTGGCTGTGCTGTCCTTAATTGGCCCAGGCGTCCCCAACCCTCCTTTAGTTGTGGTATGTGGGATCTAGTTCCATGACCAGGGGTCGAATCTGGGCCTCCTGCATTGAGAACATGGAGTCTCAGCCCCTGGTCCACCCAGGAAATCCCAAGAAGCTTTCTTGCATATTCTTCCCCTTCCAAATATCCTACTTGGAACCTGACATCCACCTATGAGCTTCAAACTTACTTCACAATGTGGTTCAAAGACCACCTACTTAGGAAGCTTGTCAAAAATCCAGGCTCTACGGATTGGGCCTAGGAATCTGTATTAAACCCACTCCCCGGGTGATCCTGATACACAAGAAGGTTGAGAAGCACTGTCTTGGAGGACTTCAGATGTTGCTTCATCCCAGCTCCCGTGAGTCCCACAAAGTGGCTGAGCTCTATGAGAAGCCACCTCCTCGCCCTCATCCCCTCCACTACCCACAACCATTTCAGGGTCTTGTCCCAGGACCCTCCAGAGACCCTCAAGTCCTTCTCCTAGCAGGAGCACGGACCTCTGAGACGTACATATTTTGTTCTGAACCTACTTCTGCCACCATCTTTTGGTTTTGTTCCTACTTTTCTTTTCCTTCTGTTGCGATTCTCTCCAATAATCATTTTTAATTATTTTATTATTTAAAAATTTTAGACAAACAACCTGAAACACTTTTTAAAGTTTTACTTGTGTATTTATTTATTGAGATTTGGGCTGCCCCAATGGCTCAGTGGCAGCGCAAGAGATGCAGGTTTGAAGCCTGGATTAGGAGGACTCCTTGGAGGAGGAAATGGAAACCTACTCCAGTATTCTTGCCCAGGGAATCCCATGGTTGGAAAGAGGAGTCTGGTGGACTTACAGCCCAAAGGGTCACAAAGAGTTGACACAACTGAATGACTGAGCGTCATGAATAACAAAATGAGGGAATGGATTTTAATTGTCTCTAATCCTATGGGCTTATGAGTCCCTGTGTAGATGAGTCTAATGTGCACTGCACTAGGATTTCTAGCTATTTTTTAATAAGCTTCCAAAATTCATGGGGCATAATAGGGTAAGGGTAAGTCAATGATATCCTGCATTGCATTGACTCTGGGCTTGGCCATTGACTTGATTTGGCCGGAAACCATGACATAAACATGAAAAATGCTGGTGCCTTGGGGTTTTCTTTTGGAACTCTTGTAGAATCACAATGTGAGGAAACCTAGCTTGGACTATTTTCCTTGAGGATGAAAGACCACGTGGAGAGGGAGGTTCAGTCAACCCCACTGTCCCAGTAGAACCCAACTTGCAGTCATTCCTCCAGTTGAATACAATTGCACTAGCAAGCCCTGGAAAAACCAGCAGAAGAATGTAGCCAACCCACAGAATCATGAGAAATAATAAAGCATTATTGTATTAAGTCCTAAATTTGGGGTGTTTTGTTATGAAGCAGCAGTTGACTGATATATAGAGTCATCGTAATAACCACAGAACAGTACTTCTGTACTACTGTTTCTACCTGATGATGTATAATCTCATGTAGATCTGCCATTGTAAAGTGATAAAAAATTATTTAGTGGTTTACACTTTCTTGTATGTAAGAAGTCAGAAGTAGGTGATTTAGGGCTGGTGGGGCAATTCTACCTAGCCTAAAAATGGCTCTTCCATCTCCAGATCCAAGGCGACTGCTCCAGCTCTTATTATCTTGCTACCAGGAAGAAGAGAGAAGAGTGAGGAGGGTGTAGCCCTTTGGGGTTTCCCCCAGATCCACATTCCTTGGCTAGAACTTGGGCATATGGCTTCCATAGTTGCAGAGGAGACTTTTCCTCCAAATAATCATTTTTAATTATTTTATTATTTAAAAATTTTAGACAAACAACCTGAAACACTTTTTAAAGTTTTACTTGTGTATTTATTTATTGAGATTTGGGCTGCCCCAATGGCTCAGTGGCAGCGCAAGAGATGCAGGTTTGAAGCCTGGATTAGGAGGACTCCTTGGAGGAGGAAATGGAAACCTACTCCAGTATTCTTGCCCAGGGAATCCCATGGTTGGAAAGAGGAGTCTGGTGGACTTACAGCCCAAAGGGTCACAAAGAGTTGACACAACTGAATGACTGAGCGTCATGAATAACAAAATGAGGGAATGGATTTTAATTGTCTCTAATCCTATGGGCTTATGAGTCCCTGTGTAGATGAGTCTAATGTGCACTGCACTAGGATTTCTAGCTATTTTTTAATAAGCTTCCAAAATTCATGGGGCATAATAGGGTAAGGGTAAGTCAATGATATCCTGCATTGCATTGACTCTGGGCTTGGCCATTGACTTGATTTGGCCGGAAACCATGACATAAACATGAAAAATGCTGGTGCCTTGGGGTTTTCTTTTGGAACTCTTGTAGAATCACAATGTGAGGAAACCTAGCTTGGACTATTTTCCTTGAGGATGAAAGACCACGTGGAGAGGGAGGTTCAGTCAACCCCACTGTCCCAGTAGAACCCAACTTGCAGTCATTCCTCCAGTTGAATACAATTGCACTAGCAAGCCCTGGAAAAACCAGCAGAAGAATGTAGCCAACCCACAGAATCATGAGAAATAATAAAGCATTATTGTATTAAGTCCTAAATTTGGGGTGTTTTGTTATGAAGCAGCAGTTGACTGATATATAGAGTCATCGTAATAACCACAGAACAGTACTTCTGTACTACTGTTTCTACCTGATGATGTATAATCTCATGTAGATCTGCCATTGTAAAGTGATAAAAAATTATTTAGTGGTTTACACTTTCTTGTATGTAAGAAGTCAGAAGTAGGTGATTTAGGGCTGGTGGGGCAATTCTACCTAGCCTAAAAATGGCTCTTCCATCTCCAGATCCAAGGCGACTGCTCCAGCTCTTATTATCTTGCTACCAGGAAGAAGAGAGAAGAGTGAGGAGGGGTGTAGCCCCTTTGGGGTTTCAAGGCCAAACCCCAAGAGTGGCACTTGATCCACATTCCTTCGGCTAGAACTTGGGCATATGGCTTCTCCATAGTTGCAGAGGAGACTGGAAACTGTAGTTTCTAGCAGCACTTGCCCAGCTAATGTATGACTGCTCTTTTTATTAAAGACAGGAGAAACTACACAACATTGTAAATCAACTGGCATTATAAATAACTGGCAGGCACCACCACAGTTGGCCTCCAGGGTGATGAAAACGCTTGTTTTCATCACTAAACACGAATGTCCCATAAGCTAGGTAGTTTTATTCTCATTGTAAATCAACAATGGAATCAAGGTTGATGTACACATTGGTTAGGATGCTTTAGGCTGCAAATAACGAAATATTCAGCTAAATGTTGCCTGAAGAGTTGAGAGTTTTATTATCTTGGGAGGTCTTGTTTCAGAATCAACACTTCTTTCCTCTTTCTGCCTTCCCATCCTCTGTGTTTAGGGTTTCCTCTTTTCTGGCTAAAAGAAGGTGAAGGTAGTTCCAGAGCATCATATCCACAGATAAAAAATAATGATAATAGGTAAAAAGTGAAGTAAGTCAAAAAGAGAAAGACAAGTACAATATACTAACACATATATATGGAATCTAGTAGGATGGTAATGATAACACATACAGTGAAGCGATGAAAAAACAGACATGGAGAATAGACATATGGACATTTTGGGGAATGAACAGTGGGTGGGAGGCGTAAAGGAAGTAGCATGAAAACCTATACTGTCATATGTGAAAAAAAATAGCTATTGTCATTGCACTATGAGAAAAGGGGATCCTGCAGGGGCGCTGTGTGACGGCCTGGAGTGGTGGAATGGGGGGACACACATGGGAAATGACTAATCTGGGATCATACATATCTGCAAACAACAAAACTCTGTAAAAGTACAAACTAAAATAAAATTAAAAAAAATAATGATAATGATAATACGGACTTCCCTGGTGGTCCTGTGGTTAACAATATGCCTCGCAGAACAGGGGATGGGGGTTTGATCCCTGGTTGGGGAACTAAGGTCCCATGTGCTGCGAGGCAACTACTGAACCTTCGTGCCACAAAGTGGCAGACTCCCACAGCTGAGACCTGGCACCACCAAAGATAAAGAAATATTTTAAAATTAAAAAAATCATAGCCACTACCATGTACCGAGTGTTCACTAAGTGCCAGACCATTTTAGACTCTCAGATATTCGTTCATTTGATCTTCACAATAACCCTGTGAAGAAAGGGCCATGATTTTCATGTTGCAGAAGAGGCAGAAAGGTCAAGCAACTCTCTCAAGACCACACAGCTAATCAGAGCCCAGCCGTGTTTTCCACCCTGACTCTGGAGCCCCTGTTTTTCATGACTCAGCCGCTTAAGCCACAGACAATATCTCCCAAAAGAAAACTGGGGCAGGGCTTGCCCTAAAATGGCTCTCTCTCTTTTTATTAGGCAGAGGAATCCTTCCTGAAGCCCCCAGCCCCTCTGTCTGATTGGCTAGAACAGGGTCACATGCCTACTGAGAGCCGGTCACAACAGAGGGGAGTGGGAACACATCGAATATTTGTCTCTGACCCCCGGTCATCTTCCCCACCCCGGGTGGGGTGTGCGCCCTTTCACTGACACACAATGGGCTTCTGTAGTAAGGAAGCAGGGAGCAGAGACCGCCAGAATGGCAGAACCCGGGCTGGGATGGGGGTTCCCAGCTCATCAGGATTGAAATAGGTTTGGCTCATCCCTCATCCCTCACCCACCCCAAGACTTCTGCACTTTCTCAGGCTTACAATTGCGTGGCTCTGGTTTCCTGCTTCTGCTGAATTCCAGCAGCTGTTCCCTTTATTTCTTCCCTGGAACTGACTCAATTGTAGGATGAAGCCCATTTCTTCTTCCAAGAAACCAGGATGCTCTGTGAGCGGAAGGTATGTGGGTCTCTGGAAGTCACAGCACTGCTCAGCACCAGCTGAAAATGACCCTGGGACATTTCTGTTCTTAAAAGCCATGGCCCCAGGCATTCCTCACTCCTGCTTCACCCCAACCCCCACACTCCTGCTGCTGAGTTGAGTTGCCAGTTCCCATTTGCTGGCTCCCTCTCTCCACCTGATTTCCTTCACAGCCCCCCACCTCGCCCCTTCCCCAGGGCAGGGGTCGGGGGAGGCTCCCCCAGTTCAGTTCACTGGAGATACCAAGCACTCTGAGGGATTTGGCCCTCTGCAGCTTCCCCCCTCCAAACTCACCTTCCTGGCTTCCTTTGCCAAACCCAGAGAGCAGCCTCAGAACAAAAGAGCCTTTTATTTAAAGAAGCAGGGTCTACTCTCCTGAGGAGGTAGCTGTGGTTACAAATAAGAACCATCCCCAAGCTGGATTCCTCTGGGTAGAGTTGAAATTTCACAATAAGCTGACAGCCAGGAGGGTCCACCCCTTGTCTGGGCCTAAGCCCCGTTGGCACCTTCCAAACTCTCTCCTTTTATTAGGCAAAAGGAATTAAGACCACACAGCTAATCAGAGCCCAGCCGTGTTTTCCACCCTGACTCTGGAGCCCCTGTTTTTCATGACTCAGCCGCTTAAGCCACAGACAATATCTCCCAAAAGAAAACTGGGGCAGGGCTTGCCCTAAAATGGCTCTCTCTTTTATTAGGCAGAGGAATCCTTCCTGAAGCCCCCAGCCCCTCTGTCTGATTGGCTAGAACAGGGTCACATGCCTACTGAGAGCCGGTCACAACAGAGGGGAGTGGGAACACATCGAATATTTGTCTCTGACCCCCGGTCATCTTCCCCACCCCGGGTGGGGTGTGCGCCCTTTCACTGACACACAATGGGCTTCTGTAGTAAGGAAGCAGGGAGCAGAGACCGCCAGAATGGCAGAACCCGGGCTGGGATGGGGGTTCCCAGCTCATCAGGATTGAAATAGGTTTGGCTCATCCCTCATCCCTCACCCACCCCAAGACTTCTGCACTTTCTCAGGCTTACAATTGCGTGGCTCTGGTTTCCTGCTTCTGCTGAATTCCAGCAGCTGTTCCCTTTATTTCTTCCCTGGAACTGACTCAATTGTAGGATGAAGCCCATTTCTTCTTCCAAGAAACCAGGATGCTCTGTGAGCGGAAGGTATGTGGGTCTCTGGAAGTCACAGCACTGCTCAGCACCAGCTGAAAATGACCCTGGGACATTTCTGTTCTTAAAAGCCATGGCCCCAGGCATTCCTCACTCCTGCTTCACCCCAACCCCCACACTCCTGCTGCTGAGTTGAGTTGCCAGTTCCCATTTGCTGGCTCCTCTCTCCACCTGATTTCCTTCACAGCCCCCCACCTCGCCCCTTCCCCAGGGCAGGGGTCGGGGGAGGCTCCCCCAGTTCAGTTCACTGGAGATACCAAGCACTCTGAGGGATTTGGCCCTCTGCAGCTTCCCCCCTCCAAACTCACCTTCCTGGCTTCCTTTGCCAAACCCAGAGAGCAGCCTCAGAACAAAAGAGCCTTTTATTTAAAGAAGCAGGGTCTACTCTCCTGAGGAGGTAGCTGTGGTTACAAATAAGAACCATCCCCAAGCTGGATTCCTCTGGGTAGAGTTGAAATTTCACAATAAGCTGACAGCCAGGAGGGTCCACCCCTTGTCTGGGCCTAAGCACCCTCGAAGTTCACCATAAAGGACCCAGTCACTCTTCCAGAACCTGAGACAGTAAAATCAAACTGCATGAAAAAGATACTATTGGGGGCTTCCCTGGTGGTCCAGTGGGTAAGGACACCGCCTTGCAGTGCAAGGGGCGCTGGTTCGATCCTTGGCCTGGGAAGATCCCACGTGCCGCGGAGCAGGTGGACCAATGTATCCGACTACTGAGCCAGTGCTCTGGAGCGCATGCGCCCAGGGCCAGTGCTCAGCAGCGAGAGAGGCCACTGTGATGGGAGGCCCACACAGGCCAAAGAACAAAGATGGAAATGAATGAAAGACCAATAATAGTGGCCAAAAAAAAACGAGCTACTATTGGGACTTCCCTGATGGTCCAGTAGGTAAGAATCTGCCTGCCAATGAAGGACACAAAAGTCTGATTCCTGGTCTGGGAAGATTCCACATGCCTCGGGGTACCTGAGGCTGCACCCTTAGAGCCTGCACCCAGGAAGAGTAGCCCTGGCTCACCACAACTAGAGAAAGCCTGCACTCAGCAACCAAGAGCCAGCGCAGTCCCCCAAAAGGCCCTATCTCCAAATTAAAACAATAATAATACAAAGAAAGATACTGTCCTCCTGGAGTTTTCTGAGACCCTGTCTCTAAAATGGTGGCTCTGGACTCTTGGAGGGGCAGCTTACCCTGGCCAGCAGGCTCTCTCTTCAGAGGCTCAAAAGCCTGAGTAATTCTGTTATCAAAAGAGTGTGGGGGTCCAGCTGCTTACTGCTCAAAAGTCAATAAACAGGCCAGGCTGGTGGAAAGGAACGTTTGCTTAATTTCAGATGCTGGCAACCGGGTGGGGGGAGGGTGGTGGACATCTGTCCAAAGCCTGAATTCCCTCAACCCCCCACTCCCGCCACCCCACTGGCAACTAGTGGAGCAAGAGGCAGAAGGAGGGGGCTCCACACAGAAACAGCACGGTCAGCTCTGACAGCCGCCTGCTAACTGGTTATCAGTGGTCTGACCAGTGTCATCTTTGTTGTTTCAGGTACAGTTAATCTTCAGTTCCAGGGTCCGTTTGTTCCGTATCTTTGTGGTCGATTCTTGGAATTGTGGCAGCTCCCGTTGAGTGTACAGTCTGGTCATCATGTAGTTAACTTCTCCACCTGGTGTGCTGGTCTCTGTAAGACAGCTCACAGGATATGGCTCAGAAATGATCTATAGCCCTTGAGAAAGAACTAAAGATCCTTGGCTATGCTTAATGACTACATTAGTATCATTTAGTCTTCTTTGACTGTTTTCCTTTGTTGCTGCATTTCTTGCTGTAAGAAAACTGTGAAAAAAGAGACAGAGGCGGAGATTCCAGGCAGGATCAGGTTTATTCATATTAGGCTTAGATGGGAGCCACCACGAGGCATCTGGCTACGCAAACATGACCTGGAGACAGAGGTGAGCAAGGAGAGCGAAGGGAAGGGGGAATCTAAGAGAGGCCAGGAGAGGGGTCCGAGAGAGGGAAGGGGGCCCTGAGGACGAAGAGAGCGTGGACGGCCAAGAGAGAGAGGGGTCCAGAGAGGGGTCCAAGAATGAGAGAGAATGGCGCAAGGAGATGGACCTTAAGTAGCTGGGTGTGGCCAGGGGAGGGGCTGGTGCTGACGGGAGTCCGCAGGTAAGGAAAGCTTTGTGTCCACGGAGGTCGTGGCATGGCGGGAAGAGACTGCGGGGAGAGCAGGATTAAACCACCAAAAATTTTGCAGTCTTCACTTCTATCACTCACTTCTCTGATTAAACTTATTCTTTGAATAACGTTTTCCAGACAAAAGGCTGCAAAGCACAAGGTGGGTTGGGGGTGGTGAGAACAGTAGGTCCTGCTCTGTTTCAGCTCCATGAGTGAGCCTGTCCTCAGTGATTCTGAGAGCTGAAGAAGTTGGAGGGATCCCCTGCCCAGTATTCTCACAGTATTCCTAGGATCATCCCAGGGCCAGGATAGCTCAGAACCAACCCCCAGTCCTTGCCCAAGCCGCAGGAAGCAGAGTCCCGGCCTGCTAACTGGTTATCAGTGGTCTGACCAGTGTCATCTTTGTTGTTTCAGGTACAGTTAATCTTCAGTTCCAGGGTCCGTTTGTTCCGTATCTTTGTGGTCGATTCTTGGAATTGTGGCAGCTCCCGTTGAGTGTACAGTCTGGTCATCATGTAGTTAACTTCTCCACCTGGTGTGCTGGTCTCTGTAAGACAGCTCACAGGATATGGCTCAGAAATGATCTATAGCCCTTGAGAAAGAACTAAAGATCCTTGGCTATGCTTAATGACTACATTAGTATCATTTAGTCTTCTTTGACTGTTTTCCTTTGTTGCTGCATTTCTTGCTGTAAGAAAACTGTGAAAAAAGAGACAGAGGCGGAGATTCCAGGCAGGATCAGGTTTATTCATATTAGGCTTAGATGGGAGCCACCACGAGGCATCTGGCTACGCAAACATGACCTGGAGACAGAGGTGAGCAATGAGAGCGAAGGGAAGGGGGAATCTAAGAGAGGCCAGGAGAGGGGTCCGAGAGAGGGAAGGGGGCCCTGAGGACGAAGAGAGCGTGGACGGCCAAGAGAGAGAGGGGTCCAGAGAGGGGTCCAAGAATGAGAGAGAATGGCGCAAGGAGATGGACCTTAAGTAGCTGGGTGTGGCCAGGGGAGGGGCTGGTGCTGACGGGAGTCCGCAGGTAAGGAAAGCTTTGTGTCCACGGAGGTCGTGGCATGGCGGGAAGAGACTGCGGGGAGAGCAGGATTAAACCACCAAAAATTTTGCAGTCTTCACTTCTATCACTCACTTCTCTGATTAAACTTATTCTTTGAATAACGTTTTCCAGACAAAAGGCTGCAAAGCACAAGGTGGGTTGGGGGTGGTGAGAACAGTAGGTCCTGCTCTGTTTCAGCTCCATGAGTGAGCCTGTCCTCAGTGATTCTGAGAGCTGAAGAAGTTGGAGGGATCCCCTGCCCAGTATTCTCACAGTATTCCTAGGATCATCCCAGGGCCAGGATAGCTCAGAACCAACCCCCAGTCCTTGCCCAAGCCGCAGGAGGCAGAGTCCCGGCCTGCAGGCCTGAGCTGTCTTCTGTCTGCCCTCGGGGTTTGCTCAGATCAGAAGCACCCCCTTCCGCCAGCTGGGGGCTCAGACTCGGCACCCTTACCTCCGGCTCTGCACAGCTGCATTTCTCTGACTCTCCTGCCCAGGGCCCTCAGTTCGAGGATTTAGCCACCCTCAGGACAAGAGCTGAACTGGGGAGCGGAGAGCGTGGCATTGTTCTGTGGCCGCTGGGGGCAGCGAAGAGGACGGGTGTCTAGGAGTGAAGTCGAGGAGGGAGGGAGAGGTACTGGCTGGGTCCTGCAGAGCTCTGAGAACCTCAGTGTCAGGGAGGCCTCAGGGCTTTTAAGAACAGGACTCGCTCTTGTGCTATTTTCCAATCTGTGCTGGCTTTAGTAAAAGTCCTGCTCACACAATAGCCGGTACCTATGCTTGCTATGTGAGCTTGGGAAAATGTCTCTCATCCCCTGTCCCTCGCTTGGGCCCCTTCCAGGGCAGAAATAAAGGCCACAGTGACCAGAAATCAGCGGCAGCAGGATAGCGTCCGTGAGAACTGGCAGAGATCTGGGGGAGGTCTTTGCCCAGCCTGAGCTGGGGCTGGGCTGCCCACAGCCCATCTCCAGACCCAGAGGCCCCAGTCAGAGGCCAGGTTATAAATGTTTGTCCTCACCCCATCCTGGGATTCTCAAGGTGTAGTCTCACCTTGATCACCAAGGGATCAGCAGCAGCTGCTGCTGCAGAAGGATCTGGAAAATGCAAATTCTTTTTAAAATTGATTAATTAATTTTTGGCTGCCCTGGGTCTTCACTGTTGCACTAGTCCTTTTGGAAGGTCCTGGAAGGAAATCCTCCAAGAAAACGCAAATTCTTGACCTTACTTGAGACATGCCTAAGCAAGCCTAAGGGTGGAGCCCAGAAATCTGTGTTGTAACAAACCCTTCAGGGCATCTCAATACATCTGGGCTTTGAGAAGAACCATCAGAGCTAACAGAAGCCTGATTTTGTCTGGGTCTTGTATAACTAGGGCATTTTCATTCCAGTTACTCATTTAGGGGACCTAGTTTTTTCCCCGGGGAGAACCAACCCCAGTCCTTGCCCAAGCCGCAGGAGGCAGAGTCCCGGCCTGCAGGCCTGAGCTGTCTTCTGTCTGCCCTCGGGTTTGCTCAGATCAGAAGCACCCCTTCCGCCAGCTGGGGGCTCAGACTCGCACCCTTACCTCCGGCTCTGCACAGCTGCATTTCTCTGACTCTCCTGCCCAGGGCCCTCAGTTCGAGGATTTAGCCACCCTCAGGACAAGAGCTGAACTGGGGAGCGGAGGCGTGGCATTGTTCTGTGGCCGCTGGGGGCAGCGAAGAGGACGGGTGTCTAGGAGTGAAGTCGAGGAGGGAGGGAGAGGTACTGGCTGGGTCCTGCAGAGCTCTGAGAACCTCAGTGTCAGGGAGGCCTCAGGGCTTTTAAGAACAGGACTCGCTCTTGTGCTATTTTCCAATCTGTGCTGGCTTTAGTAAAAGTCCTGCTCACACAATAGCCGGTACCTATGCTTGCTATGTGAGCTTGGGAAAATGTCTCTCATCCCCTGTCCCTCGCTTGGGCCCCTTCCAGGGCAGAAATAAAGGCCACAGTGACCAGAAATCAGCGGCAGCAGGATAGCGTCCGTGAGAACTGGCAGAGATCTGGGGGAGGTCTTTGCCCAGCCTGAGCTGGGGCTGGGCTGCCCACAGCCCATCTCCAGACCCAGAGGCCCCAGTCAGAGGCCAGGTTATAAATGTTTGTCCTCACCCCATCCTGGGATTCTCAAGGTGTAGTCTCACCTTGATCACCAAGGGATCAGCAGCAGCTGCTGCTGCAGAAGGATCTGGAAAATGCAAATTCTTTTTAAAATTGATTAATTAATTTTTGGCTGCCCTGGGTCTTCACTGTTGCACTAGTCCTTTTGGAAGGTCCTGGAAGGAAATCCTCCAAGAAAACGCAAATTCTTGACCTTACTTGAGACATGCCTAAGCAAGCCTAAGGGTGGAGCCCAGAAATCTGTGTTGTAACAAACCCTTCAGGGCATCTCAATACATCTGGGCTTTGAGAAGAACCATCAGAGCTAACAGAAGCCTGATTTTGTCTGGGTCTTGTATAACTAGGGCATTTTCATTCCTCTCTGTCAGTTACTCATTTAGGGGCAGGTGTGGGACCCAGTTCTGGTCAATGAGACAGAGGGGGCTCTGGAAAAATCTACCATCTCCACCCCTCATAAAACAGGAAAGTTATCTGAGGAGAAGCTTGTCCTGCCTTATCACCTTCGAACATTATCAGAGGCTGTGTACAGAGGGGTTAAATGTGGGGGCTCTGAGTCAGACAGGGTATTAAAAAGCAGAGACATCCTTTGGCTGACAAAGGTCTGTATAGTCAAAGCTTTTTCCAGTAGTCATGTACAGATGTGAGAGTTGGACCCTGAAGAAGGCTGAGTGCCAAAGAATTGATGCCTCTAAACTGTGGTGTTGGAGAAGACTCCTGCGTGTCGCTTAGACTGCAAGAACAAACCCGTCGATCCTAAAGGAAATCAACACTGAATTTTCACTTTTCATTTTCATTGGAAGGACTGATGCTGAAGCTGACGCTCTAATACTCTGGTGACTTGATGCAAACAACAGACTCACTGGAAAAGACTGAGGGCCGGAGAAGGGGAGACAGAGGATGAGATGGTTGGATGGCATGGCTGACTCAATGGACGTGAGTTTGAGCAAACTTCAGGAGATAGTGAAGAACAGGGAAGCCTGACGTGCTGCAGTCCTCAGGGTTGCAAAGAGTTGGCTATGACTGAACAACTGCAGTCAAGCTGCTGGGGCACGGATCCCAGGGTGGAGGGCAGAGGGAAAAATGGAGCAAAATGGTACCAGTCACACTAGTAGCATTTAACAAGGGCTTTCCATATGACAGGCGCTAAGTACTTCATCTAGCAATTTTCACCCTCATTGCAGTTCCAAGAGATAGATTCTGTTATCCCTATTTTGTAGATAGGGAAACTGAGACATGGGGAGGTTTAAATAATTTGTACAAAGTCCAGAAACTGATGGATGGAGTCCACGATTCAGACTCAGATCATGGGGGCTGGGCATCAGAGGCCACGTGGGAGATATTGGCCTTCTCCTAAGACTCATGGGAAGTTGTTGAAAGGTTATAAGCAGGGGTGGCAGCTCTGATTAAAAGTCTCTGAAGCACTTTGCTCATAAAATTCTCCAGGTGGCTGGGGCCAGGCCAGATGCGCTTGCCGGGCTTGTTCTTTGGCCTCTTTCGCTAGCCTCTGAGCCATCACCTCTCTCAGCAAACCCAGAGGCTCGGGTGACTGGGTGGGACCAGGGTGACTCGTACTGGCGGGGGTGGGAGAACCGCCCATCTCAGTCACCTTCTGGGGAAAAACACCAAATAGCACCAAATCCCTATGGTATTAGCGCAATACGAGAATAGAAAGATGATCTTTGGAGAGTGGGATTACAGGTGATCTTTTTAAATCCAAAATTTTACAGTTTCTAGCAGTTGGCCACTTGTTATTTGAAAACCGATTTTATTATATAGAAAAAGAAAGAAGAGGGTCCAGAACTCAGCCCTCTCCTGTAGGTGGCTTCTGCCAGTACCAATTTTTTGCTGAAACAGGCATAAGGATGACTAATTCTTGGAGACTGTTGATAGTGCGCTGGCCCTTTCTGAGGGCTTTCTGTGTTGTGCATAATCTCATTTAATGCTACCACGTCACAAAGCTGAGGGACAGGCTAGAGTCCCACCTCACAACCACGGGCTCTGTTGCTTTTCTGGAAAATGTTTCCAATTCCCTTGTGGCTGAAAGCCTGTCCTACCTTCCTCTTTCTGAAGTAAAAATAGTCTGCATTCTGGGCAGCAGGCTCACTTGAGTGGTGGGCTGGGAGCAGGGGAAATGGAGATCAGGCAGGCGTGTTCCGCAGTTGCGTGAATCCTTGGAAGCCCAGACAAAACTCATTCCTCTGCTCCTGTCAGTGGACAGAACCAGTAGCCTAGACCCCAGGGAACGCTCATGGTACATGTGCATAGAATGGGGTGGCTGTTGGAGGGCCGCAGACATCCAAGCTTTGTGGTTAAAAAATGTGTGGGTTCAGATCCCAGCTCTGCTATTGACCAGGCGTGCAACCTTTGGCAAACGCTTTGTGAGTCTCGGTTTCTTCATCAGCAAAATGAACATCTTGGTGGGACTTCTCTGGCGATCCAGTGGCTACATCTTCACACTTTCACTGCAGGGGGCACAGGTTCGATCCATACTCAGGGAACTAAGATCCCAAATGCCTGGTATCGCCAAAAAAACTAAATGAAATAAAATAGATATTTTCTTCTGCAAAATTTTAAAATAAATAAAATAAATATATCTTTAAAAAATGAAGATCTTAGTGGCTGTGAGTGTCAAATGGCTTATATATGCAAAGCGCTGAGCATAGTGCCTGGCAGATGATGAGTACTCATTAAATGATGATTGTTGTCATTGTTATTCAACAAGCATTTAGGGAGCAACTACTTTGTGTCTAGCACTATGCCAACAGGAGACCCTGCTGGAGATCCCAGAGTTTAAGAATTGCACCTCCAGGCTCCGGACATCCACAGACCTAAGAATTTAGCAGGAGCAAGAAGCCAGAGGTAGTAACCCACTGGATGGGGTTTGAGTACAACTTACCTCAGTCTCTTGGGGCACCCCTGCTCATGCCTGGCTTATAGACATTAGTGCAGAAAATACCCTTTCTTCCTGGCTGGAAGAAATTTGACTTGGTCAAGATTCAGGGGGCACAATGTATCCAGGTCTCAGACAGAAATTGCGTCTGGCCTGAGCTGAGTATGGCTTACCTATTCTATTTTGCCAGCGAAGAACTTGTTCAGAGTTACTCAGTGAGTTGTTGACAAGACTAGCCTTTCAGTCAGTGCAGTCTGGGAGTGAGTGTGTGACTCCATTCTAACAACAGAGAATAGTAGAACCATGTCACAAGATTGTGAATTGTGACAGCATTTAAGCAAGAATGTGCCTTTCTTCTCCCCTTTTCTTTTTCCTGCTAGGTGAAAAGCAGGCATGATGGCAGGAGCTGGAGCATCCATTTTGGACCATGAGGCAAAGCTGAATGTGGAGGACTTGGGGCCAGTGAAAGCCAGTCAGTCGTGTCTGACTCTTTGCAGCCCATGGATGAGCCATGGAGTTCTCCAGGCAAGAGTACTGGAGTGGGTAGCCTTTCCCTTCTCCAGGGGACCTACCCAACCCAGGGATCAAGCCCAGGTCTCCCACATTGCAGGCAAATTCTTTACCTGTCGACTTTCTCTTTGCAAAATGCGGGATCCAGTGGCTACATCTTCACACTTTCACTGCAGGGGGCACAGGTTCGATCCATACTCAGGGAACTAAGATCCCAAATGCCTGGTATCGCCAAAAAAACTAAATGAAATAAAATAGATATTTTCTTCTGCAAAATTTTAAAATAAATAAAATAAATATATCTTTAAAAAATGAAGATCTTAGTGGCTGTGAGTGTCAAATGGCTTATATATGCAAAGCGCTGAGCATAGTGCCTGGCAGATGATGAGTACTCATTAAATGATGATTGTTGTCATTGTTATTCAACAAGCATTTAGGGAGCAACTACTTTGTGTCTAGCACTATGCCAACAGGAGACCCTGCTGGAGATCCCAGAGTTTAAGAATTGCACCTCCAGGCTCCGGACATCCACAGACCTAAGAATTTAGCAGGAGCAAGAAGCCAGAGGTAGTAACCCACTGGATGGGGTTTGAGTACAACTTACCTCAGTCTCTTGGGGCACCCCTGCTCATGCCTGGCTTATAGACATTAGTGCAGAAAATACCCTTTCTTCCTGGCTGGAAGAAATTTGACTTGGTCAAGATTCAGGGGGCACAATGTATCCAGGTCTCAGACAGAAATTGCGTCTGGCCTGAGCTGAGTATGGCTTACCTATTCTATTTTGCCAGCGAAGAACTTGTTCAGAGTTACTCAGTGAGTTGTTGACAAGACTAGCCTTTCAGTCAGTGCAGTCTGGGAGTGAGTGTGTGACTCCATTCTAACAACAGAGAATAGTAGAACCATGTCACAAGATTGTGAATTGTGACAGCATTTAAGCAAGAATGTGCCTTTCTTCTCCCCTTTTCTTTTTCCTGCTAGGTGAAAAGCAGGCATGATGGCAGGAGCTGGAGCATCCATTTTGGACCATGAGGCAAAGCTGAATGTGGAGGACTTGGGGCCAGTGAAAGCCAGTCAGTCGTGTCTGACTCTTTGCAGCCCATGGATGAGCCATGGAGTTCTCCAGGCAAGAGTACTGGAGTGGGTAGCCTTTCCCTTCTCCAGGGGACCTACCCAACCCAGGGATCAAGCCCAGGTCTCCCACATTGCAGGCAAATTCTTTACCTTCTGAGCCACCAGGGAAACCCGATTTGGGGCCAGTTCAGTTCACTTCAGTTGCTCGGTCGTGTCTGACTGCATCCCCATGGACGGCGGCATGCCAGCAGGATAGAAAACGTCTAGGTGCCTAATGATTGTGGTACCACCATCCCAGGCTGAATCTGGGACATTCCTGGACATTCACATGACAGACAGAAACTTCCAACTCCCCTCATGTTTAGGCTCCTGTTATTTGAGTATCTATCCCTCATTGCTTCAGTGAATCTAAACCAGTTTAGCTACAGAACCTGGATTTCAACCCAGGCTTGACTGCCCCTGAGACACTCCACCATGTAGATGGTAGACTACCTGGGAAGGTTGTGGGGGTTAGTTTGATTAAAATGTGTGTTCCCAGTCCCATGCCAGCTCTGCCAAGCAAGCCTTTCCAGAGCTGGGACCTGGAAGGTTCTCATTTAAGCAAATTGCCCACCCAGAGGGTTCTGATGTACTCTCAAGTCTGAGAACAGGAAGTGTCATTCTGTTTCCTCCCGTAAATCCTAAGAAAATTAGCAGTGCATTCTGTTCCCTTGAGTGGAACTAAAGGCAAGAACATCAGCAGTCCATTTTGTTCCCTTGGGTGGATCTAAAGGCAGGTAGAACTCAGGGGCCTAAAATAACAGGGCGGTCTGGGATTCAGGAGGGCTTGTGGACAGAGGTCAAGAGTCTGGAGCCTCAGGTAATCTGCATCCATCCCTGAGGCAGGGGCTGCGCACCCTCTCCTTGGGCGCAGCTCTGTCTGGGCGGTGGTGAGGGGGGCTGGATGAAGTGGAGGATCAGCCACCTCCACACCTCTGCCCTCACACGTGGCAGTTGTTCCAAAGCTGGGTTCATCCCAGGCCCTGAGTGTCTCTGGCATATTGAGATGCCCTTCTGGAGCTCGGGACAAGCCCCAGGCGGCAAATCTCAGCTCCAGATCCAGGGTTTTAGTGCAAAGCTGTTTCCCCTTCTGCCAGCCACTGTTCTCTTTTTGAGAAACAGCTCATGCCTTTCCTAAGCTGGCGGACCCCAGGGGAGAGTCAAAGCGTGACATGAGGTGCCTGGGGACCATGAGAGGAGAGTGGCATGCTATCTGACCTTGCTCAAAGTCAGGTGTGCCCAGCAGCATCTGTCGTCAAGGGGAGAAGGCACACAGGGGAACAGACCAGGCCCAGGCACGTCCGAAAGCCCAGGAGAACTACTGAGCAGGCTGCTGACTCCCTGGAGGCTCTGCTCCAGCTTCCTGTCGTCCATCCCTCCACCCGCACCTCAGACGCAGGTCCCTCAGGCCCAGCTGCCCAAGGATTGAAAACTTGAGCCTGTGCCTGGTAATGAGCTCGGGGGACACCTGCCACAATACTGGGTGAAGATGGAACTCATGGGCAGAGAGCCCTCAGGCACCAGATCCCTGATGAAGCCAGAGGCACCACGGGGCAGAGGGACCCTTGTTCACCCTTTCATAGGCAATTGAGAATGACCTTGAGTGAATGCTAAGTAGTCTGACCTTAAGCATCTGCTCTTTGGGGGAGTGCTGGCTTCCAGGCCTGTGCCCCACCTCACCCTCATCCCATGACAGGCTGCTTCAGGCACAGTCCCTCTTTCAGGTACCGGGAGCCACCGATCCCGGCTTGCTAGTTGCCAGGCAACCCAGGATGAGACTTTGAGGTCATTTCTCAGACAATCCTGAGCTGTCTCCACAGCCTGCTAACAGATGGTTACACAAGCAGCCAGCTCCAGCCAGGAATCGATGGTTGTGGCGCTGTCGCTCGTTTCCGGCGGCGACAGTGATGAGAAATCTTGCCAGGGCTTCTGGCCCCACATTTTGTCATAGGTTTTGCATGGAAAGAGAGGTGGTTCTGGGTCAGGCTCCAGGTCAGCTCTGGGCAGTGGCTGGTGGTCTTGCCAGGTGGGTGGGGACCTGGAAGGAGGGAGACGGGAGGATGGTAACAAGGAGTGGCTGTGTGATTGGATGCTCAGGGTGAGCTCAGACTGCAAGAACGATTACCCCAGGTGGCTGTCCACCCGAAAGGGGTTGGGTCTTGGCCAGGTTTAGGACCTGGGTTCAAAGTGTCTCTGTTTCCCTTCTGGAGCTCGGGACAAGCCCCAGCCCTGTCTCTTTCTTTTTGAGAAACAGCTCATGCCTTTCCTAAGCTGGCGGACCCCAGGGGAGAGTCAAAGCGTGACATGAGGTGCCTGGGGACCATGAGAGGAGAGTGGCATGCTATCTGACCTTGCTCAAAGTCAGGTGTGCCCAGCAGCATCTGTCGTCAAGGGGAGAAGGCACACAGGGGAACAGACCAGGCCCAGGCACGTCCGAAAGCCCAGGAGAACTACTGAGCAGGCTGCTGACTCCCTGGAGGCTCTGCTCCAGCTTCCTGTCGTCCATCCCTCCACCCGCACCTCAGACGCAGGTCCCTCAGGCCCAGCTGCCCAAGGATTGAAAACTTGAGCCTGTGCCTGGTAATGAGCTCGGGGGACACCTGCCACAATACTGGGTGAAGATGGAACTCATGGGCAGAGAGCCCTCAGGCACCAGATCCCTGATGAAGCCAGAGGCACCACGGGGCAGAGGGACCCTTGTTCACCCTTTCATAGGCAATTGAGAATGACCTTGAGTGAATGCTAAGTAGTCTGACCTTAAGCATCTGCTCTTTGGGGGAGTGCTGGCTTCCAGGCCTGTGCCCCACCTCACCCTCATCCCATGACAGGCTGCTTCAGGCACAGTCCCTCTTTCAGGTACCGGGAGCCACCGATCCCGGCTTGCTAGTTGCCAGGCAACCCAGGATGAGACTTTGAGGTCATTTCTCAGACAATCCTGAGCTGTCTCCACAGCCTGCTAACAGATGGTTACACAAGCAGCCAGCTCCAGCCAGGAATCGATGGTTGTGGCGCTGTCGCTCGTTTCCGGCGGCGACAGTGATGAGAAATCTTGCCAGGGCTTCTGGCCCCACATTTTGTCATAGGTTTTGCATGGAAAGAGAGGTGGTTCTGGGTCAGGCTCCAGGTCAGCTCTGGGCAGTGGCTGGTGGTCTTGCCAGGTGGGTGGGGACCTGGAAGGAGGGAGACGGGAGGATGGTAACAAGGAGTGGCTGTGTGATTGGATGCTCAGGGTGAGCTCAGACTGCAAGAACGATTACCCCAGGTGGCTGTCCACCCGAAAGGGGGCTCCGTATTCAGGGGACGTCTGTGGGTATCACAGTCTTCCCTTCTCCGTTTTTAGGACCTGGACAAAATTTGAGAAAATCCACGAGTCCTTACTTTTCTAATTTCAGTGAAACTTAAATTTCAGGGCAAGAGATACAGACAGACTGTTCTTGCGCCTTTTCCTGTCTCGTTATCCGGACCTAAGATGATGTTAACACATTCAGCTACCATTCCCTGGGGACAGAACTGGTCATAACTAGATTGAGACTTGGAATCATTTGAGGCAGCTCCAGAGGGCACATGTCAGCATGACTTTCTTGCCTCCTTTGAGGCACGAAGAGCATTAGCTGTCTGATAGAAACGTTAAACTGCAAGCCAGCACTTTTCTTCCCCCAGGACAAGGACAAATTCCCTTAAGAATTTTGCAACCATTACATGTTCTCTTTCCCCTTGTTGCAATATGTATAATTTATCTTCTGGTGTAACTTGCTTAATAGTCATCATTTGTTAATTCCATCTGCTTCTCAAGAGGAGGACAAATTGTTACATGGTGACGTCCTGGATTCTGAGAGTCTCTTGCACGCCACAGCTGGTCAAGAATCTCATCCTTGGAGGGGCAGCAATTTGTCCTCCTGCCACAGAACCTTATTGTAGAGATCGATTTGCTTCCCCATCCTCCCTCTGGATCTCCATTCTTTACAACAAAACAAAACAGGGGCTTCCCTGGTGGTCCAGTGGATAAGGACACTGCCTTGCAGTGCAAGGGGCGCCGGTTTGATCCCTGGCCTGGGAAGATCCCACGTGCTGCTGAGCAGATGGACTGATGTGTCCAACTGCCGAGTCAGACTTCTGGAGCACATGTGCCCAGAGCCAGTGCTTTGCGGCGAGAGAGGCCACTGAAATGGGAGATCCACACAGACCAAAGAACCAAGATGGATGAAAATAAATAAATGAAAGACCAATAGAAGTGGCCAAAAGAAAATTCTGGACATGACTTATATTTCTTTGTTAAAAATTAAGTAATAAATTGCTTATTAATAAAAACAAACCAAAACCAAAACCAAACAAAACAATGGACAGTTTTTCAAAAGACTGATTAATTTTAGTTTTGGACTGCGCTGGGTCTTTGTTGCTACACTCGGGTTTACTCTAGTTGCATTGAGCTGGGGCTACTCTTTGCTGTGGTGTATGAGCTTCTCATTGTGATGGCTTCTCTTGCTGCAGAGCTCCTGCCCTAGGGCATGTGAGCACAATAGTTGTGGCTCTCAGGCTTAGTTGTTCCTTGGCATGTGGAGTATTCCCGAACTGGGGACTGAACCCATGTCCCCTTGCATTGGCAGACAAATTCTTTACCACTGAACCACCAGGGAGTAGTGCATCTCCACTCTTAAACTATTGAATGGCCACGTTGGGCCTTGTCTTACACAGCCTGCCCCCCCTACCCAGAAGCTCATGTTTCTGTGAAGATCAAAGATGTGAGTTTGAACAAGCTTCAGAGGATGGTAAAGGACAGGGAAGCCTAGCATGCCTCAGTTCATGGAGTTGCAAAGAGTCATACATGATTGAGCGATTGAACTGAACTGAACTGAAAGACATACACAAACAGGGCAGCTGGTGCCTGTTAGTGCCCATGGGGTTCACCGGTCTGTCTTTGTGTCCTTCACCCCAGACTAGGCAACCCTGAAGCATGGGGAAATGCCCCACTGCAGGTTGGGTTGTGATGTGAGCTGAGCGATGCCTCCACATGAGGCCTGCTGACCCATGCTCTGAACCAGTATCACATAGGGTGCTAGTTCTCCTGGAGTCGTATCTGTGGGTCTGGGAGCCAGCGTGGAGGGGTTGGAGTGGTACATACTTAGCACCCAGGAGAACCGAGTCTATCAAGAGATACAAAAGTGATTCCTCTGAAGTGGAAGCTGAGACCATCACTGGCCACTGAGAAAACAGGTAATGAGATGGGTTATGGTGTTGGCTGGGTGTGGACCTTGAGTATGAGAGGAAATGCAGGCTGCCATCAAGCAGAGAAAAGAAGGATCCCAGAGACAGCCTGGAGCGGCATCATCTGGGATGCCTCTTTGTTCCTCCAGGCCCAGTGGTAAAAATCAATGGAGGATTTTCACTCTGTCTGAGTGAAACTATGCTCAAGGGGTGTGAATCTTCAAGAATGAAGTCTTTTTTTTTCCCCTCTTCTGAAGGGCAGGGCTGAGTTAGGTGGTAATCCTGTCTGCTGATAATGGGGTTTATATTTTTGTCTTCTTTGTTGTTTGTGTGAGAAGAATGACATCTTGAAACAAGGACCTACTGTCTAGCATAGGGAACTATTCTCAGTATTTTGTAATAAGTTATAAGGGAAAAGAATTATATATATGTCTATCTATCTATCTATCTATCTATATGTCTACACATCTATCTATCCATCTATCTATCTATATATCTGAATCACTTTGCTGTATACCTAAAACTAACACATTATAAATCAATTATACATCAATTAAAAAAAATGAAGTCATGAATCCTCCTGATGGTTAAAGGCAAAAAAGAAGGTGCAGCAGGTAGTAACAGAGAAAACCCTGCCCCAGGAGGACCAACAGGCTCTGATGCCCCTGGGCAGGCCCTGTGGAGGGTGGTGGGGGCTAGACTGAGACAGTCAACAGGAAGCCTGGTCAGATGGCCCAGCCTCCCTAGAGCAGCTGGGAGCTCTGAGTCCTTCCAACCTCTCCTCCCTTCTCCTCCAGCTCCTAGGGCCCAGTTCTCACTTCCAGTTGGGAATGACAGGGGCTCTGGCCTTAGAGAATAGTTTGGTCTGGTCTCCTTTTCCCAGTAGCACCTTTCAGAATTGGTCACAGTGGTGTATCAGAGTTTGAGTCTGGAGTCTGACCTCTTGGTTTCCGGCCCCAGCACAATGGTTGCTTACTAAGAGTGTGTATCTGTGGGTCTGGGAGCCAGCGTGGAGGGGTTGGAGTGGTACATACTTAGCACCCAGGAGAACCGAGTCTATCAAGAGATACAAAAGTGATTCCTCTGAAGTGGAAGCTGAGACCATCACTGGCCACTGAGAAAACAGGTAATGAGATGGGTTATGGTGTTGGCTGGGTGTGGACCTTGAGTATGAGAGGAAATGCAGGCTGCCATCAAGCAGAGAAAAGAAGGATCCCAGAGACAGCCTGGAGCGGCATCATCTGGGATGCCTCTTTGTTCCTCCAGGCCCAGTGGTAAAAATCAATGGAGGATTTTCACTCTGTCTGAGTGAAACTATGCTCAAGGGGTGTGAATCTTCAAGAATGAAGTCTTTTTTTTTCCCCTCTTCTGAAGGGCAGGGCTGAGTTAGGTGGTAATCCTGTCTGCTGATAATGGGGTTTATATTTTTGTCTTCTTTGTTGTTTGTGTGAGAAGAATGACATCTTGAAACAAGGACCTACTGTCTAGCATAGGGAACTATTCTCAGTATTTTGTAATAAGTTATAAGGGAAAAGAATTATATATATGTCTATCTATCTATCTATCTATCTATATGTCTACACATCTATCTATCCATCTATCTATCTATATATCTGAATCACTTTGCTGTATACCTAAAACTAACACATTATAAATCAATTATACATCAATTAAAAAAAATGAAGTCATGAATCCTCCTGATGGTTAAAGGCAAAAAAGAAGGTGCAGCAGGTAGTAACAGAGAAAACCCTGCCCCAGGAGGACCAACAGGCTCTGATGCCCCTGGGCAGGCCCTGTGGAGGGTGGTGGGGGCTAGACTGAGACAGTCAACAGGAAGCCTGGTCAGATGGCCCAGCCTCCCTAGAGCAGCTGGGAGCTCTGAGTCCTTCCAACCTCTCCTCCCTTCTCCTCCAGCTCCTAGGGCCCAGTTCTCACTTCCAGTTGGGAATGACAGGGGCTCTGGCCTTAGAGAATAGTTTGGTCTGGTCTCCTTTTCCCAGTAGCACCTTTCAGAATTGGTCACAGTGGTGTATCAGAGTTTGAGTCTGGAGTCTGACCTCTTGGTTTCCGGCCCCAGCACAATGGTTGCTTACTAAGAGTGTGTATGCATCCATGTGCAAATTACTCAGTCTTTCTGTGGCCACAGTTTCCTTCTCTATAAAAGGGGGAAAAGTACCTAAATCTTATGAATTTTTGAGATTAGATGTAGAACTAAAACCATAAAGTTTCTAGAAAAAAACGTAGGAGAAAATGTTACAATCTGAAGATCAGATAAGGTTTCCTAGACTGAAGACAGCAAGCAATAACTATCAAAAAACAGTAAACAAGACTTCATCACAATGTAAAATTTCTGCTCATCAAAAGTCATGTTTAAGAAAATGAACAGAGAAGTTACAGAATGGAAGAAAATATTCATGAAGCCCGAATCATAACAAAGTGACATATTTCCAGAAAATATGGAAATTCTAAAACTCAATAATAAAGAGACAAATACCCAATTTTAACATGGGCAAACAATTTTAACAGATACAAAGAAAGATAGGCACATGGCCACTAAGCATAAGGCAAGATGTTCAACAGCATTAGCCATCAGGGAATGAAAATTAAAGCCATAATGAGATTGAGATACCACTACACAACCTAACGGAATGGCTAGCTATGGAAAGAAAGCCCCAAGCCAAGGGTGTGGATTACCTGGAACACTAGTGTGTTGTTTTGTTTTTGATCTTTATCTTGTCACTCAATCATGTCCAACTCTTTGTGACCCCATGTACTCTACCCAGGCCAGGCTCCTCTGTCCATGGGATTCTCCAGGCAAGAGTACTAGAGTGGGTTGCCATTCTTTTCTCCAGGGGATCTTCCTGGCCCAGGGGTGAAACCTGGGTCTCCTGCACGGCAGGCAGATTCTTTACCCTCTGAGCTACCTGGGTAGCCCAGTGTCATGTTGGTTGGTGAGAGGATAAAATAGCTCAGGCATGGTTTCCGGGGGCGCGTAGACATGGCCGCGCCACAGGACCTGACCCGCACTCCACGTGTGTGCACTGGGGCTTGGACGCTGGGGCACATGACCGCCCCGACAAAAAAAAAAAAAGCTCAGGCACTTTGGAAAGTCTAGCAGTTTCTATAAAACTAAATATCCATGAACCCTGTGAATGGCACATCCACTTGTAGGCATTTACTAAAGAAACATGAAAATATATGTATATAAAAAGATCTGAACGGTAAGTTTCATAGCAACTTTAACCACAACCTCAAATTGCATATAGCACATATGTTATCAACAGGACAATGGACTTGACTGTATACTTATAGTAGAATACTAACCAGTAAAGTAGTAGGGACTATTGATAGATGGCAGAAACATGGATAAATCTTAGAAGACAGGCTGAGGGAAAAACAACAGACATAGAAGAGCATATAGTGTATGATTCCATTTATATAAAGTTCTAGAACAGGTACAATTAATCTATGGTTCAAAAAATATCACAAGGCTTCCCTGGTGGTCCAGTGGGTAAGGACACCACCTTGCAGTGCAAGGGGCGCCAGTTGGATCCCTGGCCTGGGAAGATCCTGTGAGCCGCAGAGCAGCTGGACGGATGTGTCCAACTACCGAGCTGGAGCTCTGGACTGCATGTGCCCAGAGCCAGTGCTCTGCAGCAAGAGAGGCCACTGCAATGGGAGGCCCACATGGGCCAAAGAACAAAGATGGATGAAAATAGATAAATGAAAGACCAATAGAAGTGGCCAAAAAAAAAAAAAAAAGATCACAGTGTCTGCCTTGGGATTAGGAACAAGAGTGACTGAAGGAGGAAGGAGCACGAGGGAATCTTCTGGGGTGATGATGTTCTGTATATTGACGAGGGTGTGGGTAACACAGATATATACATTTGCCAAAATTCATCTAATGGCACATTTATAATTTGTGCCTTTTGGTGAGTCTAAGGGTTTGTTTTTTTGTTCTTTTTTTTTTTTTTTGAGTCTAAGTTTTATCTCAAAAGTGCAAAAGGGACAGAAGATCTGAATAGACATTTTCTCAAAGAGGACACGCAGATGGCCAATAGGCACATAAAAAGATGCTCAACATCCCTCATCATCAGGCAAATGCAAATCAAAACCACAGTGAGATATCACTTCATACCTGTCGGAATGGCAATCATGAAAAAGAAAACAAATATCAAGTGTTGGCAAGGTCTGGAGAAAAGGGAACCCTGTACATTGTTGGTGGGAATGGGACTTTGTGTAGCCACTGTAGAAGACAGTGTAAAGGTTTCTCAAAAAACTAAAAATTAAATTGCCATATGAACCAGCAACTCTGCTCTTGGTTATATATCTGAAAGAAACAATAATACTAATTTGATCCATTCATCCTAATGTTCATAGCAGCATTGTTTATAACTGCTAGGATATGGAAGCAACCTAAGTGTCCAAGAAAGGACAGAAATGGTATGGGCCTAACAGAAGCAGAAGATTTAAGAAGAGATGGAAAGAATACACAGAAGAACTATACAAAAAATGTCTTAATGACCCAGATAACCACAGTCACCTAGAGCCAGACATCCTGGAGTATGAAGTCAAGCAGACCTTAAGAAACATTACTACTGACAAAGCTAGTGGAGGTGATGGAATTCCAGATGAGCTATTTCAAATTCTAAAAGATGATGCTGTTAAAGTGCTTTACTCAATATGCCAGCAAATATGGAAAACTCAAAAATGACCACAGGACTGGAAAAGGTCAGTTCTTATTTCATTCTCAATGAAGGGTAATGACAAAGAATGTTCAAACTACCCTACAGTTGCACTCATTTCACATGCTAGCAAGGACATGCTCCATATCCTTCAAGCTAGGCTTGAATAGTGTGTGAACCAGGAACTTCCAGATGTACAAGCTGGATTTAGAAAAGGCAGAGGAACCAGAGATTAAATTGCCATCATCCGTTGGAGCATAGAAAAAGCAGGGAATTCCAGAAAAACACCTACATCTACTTCATTGACTACACTAAAGTCTTTGACTACAGATCACAATGAACTCTGGAAAATTCATAGAGATGGGAACCAGACCACCTTACTTACCTCCTGAAAAACCTGCATGCAGGTTAAGAAGCAATGATTAGAACTGGACATGAAACAATGGACTGGTTCCAAAATGGGAAAGGAGTACTTTAAGACTGTATGTTGTCACTTTGCTTGTTTAAGTTGTATGTAGAGTACATCATGTGAAATGCTGGTCTAGATTAAGCACAAGCTGGAATCAAAATCACTGTGGATGGTGACTGCAGCCATGAAATTAAAAGATACTTGCTCAAAGAAGAAAAAAAATAGATGCTTACTCCTTGGAAGAAAAGCTATGACAAACTTAGACAACATATTAAAAAGCAAATATCACTTTGCTGATAAAGGTGAGTATAGTCAAAGCTATGGCTTTGCAGTAGTCATGTACAGATGTGAGTGTTGGACCATAAGACTGAGTGTTGAAGAATTGATGCTTTCAAGCTGTGACTCTGGAGAAGACTCTTGAGAGTCCCCTGGACTGCAAGGAGATAAGCCAGTCAATCCTAAAAGAAATCAATCCCAAATGTTCATTGGCAGGACTGATGCTGAAGCTGAAACGCCAATACTTTAATCACCTGATGCGAAAAGCCAACTTATTGAAAAAGACCCTGGTGCTGGGAAAGATTAAGGGCAAGAGAAGGGGGCTATAGAGGATGAGATGGTTGGATGACATCACTGACTCTATGGACATGAGTTTGAGCAAATTTTGGGAAATAGTGAAGAACAGGGAAGCCTGGCATGCTACAGTCCATGGGGTTGCCAAGAGTTGGACATGACTGAATGACTGAACAGCAACAACAAAGTGTACAACAACAGGTGAATGGATAAAGAAGATGTGAGATATCTCACACACAATGAAATACTATTCATCCATAAAAAAGAGTGGAATTTTCTCATTTGCAACATCGTGGATGGACTCAGAAGGTATTATACTATGTGAAATAAGTCAGACAGAGAAAGACAAATACTGCAGGATATCACTTATATGTGGAGTCTAAAAAATACATCCAAGAAAGAACATAACAAAAAAGAAACAAACTCACAGATACAAGGAACAAGTTAGTGGTTACCAGTGGGAAAAGAGATCAGGGTAGGGGCAATATAAGGATAGAGGATTAAGAGGTACAAACTATTGCACATAAAATAAACTACAAAGATATATTGTACAACATAAGGAAGATAGCCAGTCTTTTATAATAACTATAAATGGAGTATAACCCTTAAAACTTGTGGATCACTATTTTGTATACCTCTGACATATAATATTGTACCTCAATTATACTTCGATAAGAAAAAGGAAAAAATATCTGCAAACAAATATTAAGCTCTAGTTAATGCTATTCATGTTAAAGTGTTTAGGAATGAACTGTACTAATACCTGCAAATTACTCAAATGCATTAAACATAAGATGTATTGTTATTCACAATAGTCAAATGGTGGAAGCAATCCAAGTGTCCATTAACAGATGAATGGATAAGCGAAGTGTGGTATAGACGCACAATGGACTATTATTCAACGTTAAAAGGGAAGGAAATTACAGCAGGGGCTACGATATGAATGAACCTTGAAGAAATTTTGCTAAGTGAAATAAGTCAGTTACAAAAGGACAAAAACCTCTATGATTCCATGCATATGAGGCTCTTAGAGCAGGCAGATTCACAGAGAAAGAAAGAATGGTAGTTGCCAGGAGCTGGGAGAGGAGAGGGATGGGAGGTATTACTTAATGGGTAGAGTTTTAGTATCGCCAGAGGAAAAGGCGTGTGGGTGGATGGTGGAGATGGTGCACATCGTGAATGTGCTTAATGCCATGGAACTGCACACTTAAAGGGGGTTAAAATGGCAAACGTTGTTATGCATAGTTTCCCACCATTTAAATAAATAAAGTAAGATGCATTGATGATTAGATAAAGGGATTGATATAGCATCAGTCAGGGTGGATTTCTGATGACTGAAGCAACAACAAAGTGTACAACAACAGGTGAATGGATAAAGAAGATGTGAGATATCTCACACACAATGAAATACTATTCATCCATAAAAAAGAGTGGAATTTTCTCATTTGCAACATCGTGGATGGACTCAGAAGGTATTATACTATGTGAAATAAGTCAGACAGAGAAAGACAAATACTGCAGGATATCACTTATATGTGGAGTCTAAAAAATACATCCAAGAAAGAACATAACAAAAAAGAAACAAACTCACAGATACAAGGAACAAGTTAGTGGTTACCAGTGGGAAAAGAGATCAGGGTAGGGGCAATATAAGGATAGAGGATTAAGAGGTACAAACTATTGCACATAAAATAAACTACAAAGATATATTGTACAACATAAGGAAGATAGCCAGTCTTTTATAATAACTATAAATGGAGTATAACCCTTAAAACTTGTGGATCACTATTTTGTATACCTCTGACATATAATATTGTACCTCAATTATACTTCGATAAGAAAAAGGAAAAAATATCTGCAAACAAATATTAAGCTCTAGTTAATGCTATTCATGTTAAAGTGTTTAGGAATGAACTGTACTAATACCTGCAAATTACTCAAATGCATTAAACATAAGATGTATTGTTATTCACAATAGTCAAATGGTGGAAGCAATCCAAGTGTCCATTAACAGATGAATGGATAAGCGAAGTGTGGTATAGACGCACAATGGACTATTATTCAACGTTAAAAGGGAAGGAAATTACAGCAGGGGCTACGATATGAATGAACCTTGAAGAAATTTTGCTAAGTGAAATAAGTCAGTTACAAAAGGACAAAAACCTCTATGATTCCATGCATATGAGGCTCTTAGAGCAGGCAGATTCACAGAGAAAGAAAGAATGGTAGTTGCCAGGAGCTGGGAGAGGAGAGGGATGGGAGGTATTACTTAATGGGTAGAGTTTTAGTATCGCCAGAGGAAAAAGGCGTGTGGGTGGATGGTGGAGATGGTGCACATCGTGAATGTGCTTAATGCCATGGAACTGCACACTTAAAGGGGGTTAAAATGGCAAACGTTGTTATGCATAGTTTCCCACCATTTAAATAAATAAAGTAAGATGCATTGATGATTAGATAAAGGGATTGATATATGATAAAACAAATACAGCAAAATGTTAACAATCATAGAATCCAGGTGGCAAGCATATGTGGATTCGTCATACAGTTTCTTCAACTTTTCTGTGTGTTGGAGGTTTTTCATAATAAATATTGGGGAAAATTGGATATAGAGAAATAGTAGGAATATAAATTAGTACAACATTCCTGGAAAAAATCAGCAGCATTTACCAAAAGTCTTTCCCCATTAATTTCCCTGTTCTAAGGGAATAATTGGAAGTGAGAACAAAGACACATGGAAAATTGGAATTGTTACTTTTTAAAAAAAATTTTGGCCTCTTTTATTGGTTTTTCATTTATTTATTTCCATCCATCTTAATTCTTTGGTCTGTGTGGGCCTCCCATCGCAGTGGCCTCTCTCGTTGCAGAGCACCAGTTCTGGGTGCATGTGCTCCAGAGTTCTGGCTCGTAATTGGACACACAGGTCCAGCCGCTCCACAGCACGTGGGATCTTCCTAGGCCAAGGATCAAACCAGTGCCCCTTGCACTGTAAGGCAGACTCTTTACCCACTGGACCACTGGGGGGAAGCCTGAATTGTTACTTTAATATTTGGAAAAACTTAGCAGGGAGGCCTGGGATTTTCTTTGTTTTAAAAAAATTTTATTTGTCCTCGTCAGGTCTTCATTGCAGCATGAGAAATCTTTTAAGTTGCAGCGTGTGAGATCTAGTTTCCTAACCAGGAATTGAACCCGGGCTGCCTGCACTGGGAGCATGGAATCATAGCCATTGGATCACCAGGGAAGCTCCTGGAATTTTTTTGGTGGGAAGATATTTGACTACTGTTTCCTTTTCTCATATGGTGAGCAGGCTCTAAGATGACTTCCCCAATATTCTCTGCCTTTTGGTATCAAACCTTAGTGTAATCTGCTCCCCTTGAGATTTGCTCTTTCTGATCGAATATGGCAAAGGGGGTGAATGTCACTTCCATGGTTAGGTTACACAGGATTGTAACTTCATTTGCTTTAATTATGAATTTGTTTTTGGCTGTGTTGGGTCTTCATTGCTACATGTGGGCTTTCTCCAGCTGTGATGAATAGAGGCCACTCTCTAGCTGTGGTGCTCAGGTTTCTCATTGTGGTGGCTTTTTTTGTTGCAGAGCATAGGCTCTACATCTCAGGCTGAGTATCTGTGGTGCATGGGCATAGTTGCCCCAAGGCATGTGGAATCTTCCAGAGCCAGGGAATGAACCTGTGTCCCCTGCAATAAGAGATGGACTCGTCACTGTCAGTCCACCAGGGAAGTTCAAGATTGTAACTTCTGTCTGGCTGCCAGACTCTCCTTATTGCCTTCTTGGCTTGTACCCTCTGATGAGGCAAGTGACTGTGCTGGACAGGTTCATGTGGCAAGAAACAAATGGGGGCCTCAGGTTAACAACCAGCTAGGAACTGAAGCCCAGAGTCCAGCAGCTCTTGAGACACAGGATTCTGCTAACAACCATGTGAACCTATGAGTGGATTTGCCCCAGCTGAGCCTTCAGATGAGACCTAGCTCTGGCCAACAACTGCAGCCTCGTGAGAGATTCTGAAAGAGAGCACTCACCTAACACATGCCCGGACTCTAACCCACAGAAATCATGAGATAATAAAATGTTTGTTTTTAAGTTGCTAAGTCTGTTGGTATTTGTCACATAGCAATAGGTTACAATTATAGAACTGTTCAGACATCTTATTTGATTTTTTAATTTAATTTAATTTAATTTTGACTGAGTTTTCCCTGCTGATGCAAGCTCTTCTCTAGTTGCAGGGAGTGGGGGCTACTCTCTAGTGGTGGTGAGCAAGCTTCTTGTTGCGGTGACTTCTCTTGTGGAACTCGGGCTCTAGGGCACACAGGCTTCAGTAGTTGTGGCACATGGGCTCAATAGTTGCGACTCTGAGGCTCTAGAGCACAGGCTCCACAGTTGTGGCTCACAGGCCTATTTGCTCCTCAGCATGTGGGATCTTCCCAGATCAGGATCGAACCTGTGTCTCCCACATTGGCAGGCGAATTCTTTACCACTGAGCTACCAGGGAAGCCTTTATTTCTTTTTGGTTCAGCTTTGAAAGTAATAGTTTTCTAGACATTTGTTCATTTTGCCTCAATTTTCAAATATATTGGCATAAAGTTGTTTGGCTTGAAAACTTAATTGTAAAATAAAATTCACATAAAGGAAGGTGCATAAATCATAAATCAATAGTATAATGTATAATTATAAAGCAAACATCTGTGTAATCACCACCCAAGTCAAGAAATAGAATATTTCCAGCACCCAGTAATCTCCATGGGCCCCTCCTCAATTACATGCCCCCCTTTCCTCCTTCTTAGGGGTAATCATTCTTGTATTTAAGATTATCTCTGCCTAGTGTTATAGTTTTATCATCCTATATAGCTTATCCATCCTTAAATAATATAGATTTTTCTGTTCTTGAATTTTAAATAAATGGAACAATTCCCCATATACCTTTTTTTTTTTTTTTAATTTTGGCCTCTTTTATTTTTTTATTTTATTTTCATCCATCTTTATTCTTCAGTCTATGTGGGCCTCCCACTGCAGTGGTCTCTTTTGTTGCAGAGCACTGGCTCTGGGCGTGTGCTCTCCAGAGTGCTGGCTCCTAATTGGACACTCTGGTCCAGCTGCTCCGTGGCACATGGCATCTTCCCGGGCCAGGAATTGAACCGGTGCCCTCTGCATTGCAAAGTGGACTCTTCACCCACTGGATCACCAGGGAAGTCTCCCCGTATACCTTTTGTGTTTTGCTTCTTCTTTTTTTTTTTTTTGTAAGATTTATTTATTTTATTTTGGGCGGGAGTCGGGTTGGGGAGGGAGGGGAGCGGGCAGGACACTTCTATTGGTCTTTCGTTTCTCTATGTTCATCCGTCTTTGTTCTTTGGCTCCTGTGGGCCTCCCATCGCGGTGTCATCTGTCGTCGCAGAGCACCGGCTCTGGGCGCATGCACTCCAGAGTGCTGGCTCCTAATTGGACACTCTGGTCCAGCTGCTCCGTGGCACATGGCATCTTCCCGGGCCAGGAATTGAACCGGTGCCCTCTGCATTGCAAAGTGGACTCTTCACCCACTGGATCACCAGGGAAGTCTCCCCGTATACCTTTTGTGTTTTGCTTCTTCTTCTTTTTTTTTTTTTTTTTAAGATTTATTTATTTTATTTTGGGCGGGAGTCGGGTTGGGGAGGGAGGGGAGCGGGCAGGACACTTCTATTGGTCTTTCGTTTCTCTATGTTCATCCGTCTTTGTTCTTTGGCTCCTGTGGGCCTCCCATCGCGGTGTCATCTGTCGTCGCAGAGCACCGGCTCTGGGCGCATGCACTCCAGAGCTCCGGCTCGGCGATTGGACACATCGGTCCAGCCGCTCCGCGGCACGTGGGATCTTCCCAGGCCAGGGATCCAACTGGCGCCCCTTGCACTGCAAGGCGGTGTCCTTACCCACTGGACCACCAGGGGAAGCCCCTGTGTTTTGCTTCTTTCACTCAGCATTGGATTTATATCATTAATCCATGTTGTTGTGAAGCTCTAGTTTGTTTGTTGTCATTGCTGTTTAAACACTCAATTATTTGATTATAACAAAATTTACTTAGCTACTTTACTATTGATAGGTATTTTGATTGTTTCCAGTTTGGGGTTCCACAGATAATTCTCCTCTGAGAATTTGGCACCTGTCTCCTGATGCTCTTCTTAGGCCATTTTTTCCAGGGGGAATTTTGCATGGTCACAGGATATGAGTATGACTCAGGTGGTCAATAATCCGCCTGCAATGCAGGAGACCTGGGTTCAGTCCTTGGGTTGGGAAGATCCCCTGGAGGAGGGCATGGCAACCCACTCCACTATTCCTGCCTGGAGGATTCTACGGACAGAGAAGCCTGGCGGGCTACTATCCATGGGATTGCAAAGAGTCGGAGACAACTGAGTGACTAACGCTCACCACTTTACTAGAGAAAATGCCAGACTTTCCCCAGAGCATTTGGGCTAATAGTCACCAGCAATGTATGAAAGTTCCTGTTGCACTATACGCTTGTGACTACTTCGTCTTGTCATACTTTTGAATTTTACCCAACTTGTGTGTGTATAATAATAATTCTTACAGTTTTTGTATTGTCCTATTTATGGAGTATAGCACTTTTCCATGTTGGCCATTTGGATTTCCTTCTCATGTAAAATCTGCGTTGATCTTATTTGCCCATTTTCTATTTGACAGGTTTGTCTTTTCTTACTGATTTGCAGAAGGTTTTTATATATTCAAGATAGGAATCCTTTATCAGTTAAAGGTGTTCAAGTATTATTCCATTGTATGGCTTGTCTTTTCGTTCTCTTGATGCGGTTCCTGGATTGTGATAAAATTAAATGTATCCATTTTTTTTTTTTGGCTAATCATGATAACTTGTTCCCTTGTTTGCATGGTTAATAATTCAGATTTTAAAAAACGTGATTTGTTGACATTTTAAAGCTTAGAATGATGGTGGCATTTGTTTCTATAGGCACTAGGGCATTACCAGCCTAACTTCATTTTTAACTAAATATACAATCTGAATATTTGTAGGCCATGATAGCTGATATGAAATTCTGCATAAAGAACAGCTTCAGAAAGGCTTCAGAATGGGGGGGCTGCATTTAAGCTCTAGTTTGTTTGTTGTCATTGCTGTTTAAACACTCAATTATTTGATTATAACAAAATTTACTTAGCTACTTTACTATTGATAGGTATTTTGATTGTTTCCAGTTTGGGGTTCCACAGATAATTCTCCTCTGAGAATTTGGCACCTGTCTCCTGATGCTCTTCTTAGGCCATTTTTCCAGGGGGAATTTTGCATGGTCACAGGATATGAGTATGACTCAGGTGGTCAATAATCCGCCTGCAATGCAGGAGACCTGGGTTCAGTCCTTGGGTTGGGAAGATCCCCTGGAGGAGGGCATGGCAACCCACTCCACTATTCCTGCCTGGAGGATTCTACGGACAGAGAAGCCTGGCGGGCTACTATCCATGGGATTGCAAAGAGTCGGAGACAACTGAGTGACTAACGCTCACCACTTTACTAGAGAAAATGCCAGACTTTCCCCAGAGCATTTGGGCTAATAGTCACCAGCAATGTATGAAAGTTCCTGTTGCACTATACGCTTGTGACTACTTCGTCTTGTCATACTTTTGAATTTTACCCAACTTGTGTGTGTATAATAATAATTCTTACAGTTTTTGTATTGTCCTATTTATGGAGTATAGCACTTTTCCATGTTGGCCATTTGGATTTCCTTCTCATGTAAAATCTGCGTTGATCTTATTTGCCCATTTTCTATTTGACAGGTTTGTCTTTTCTTACTGATTTGCAGAAGGTTTTTATATATTCAAGATAGGAATCCTTTATCAGTTAAAGGTGTTCAAGTATTATTCCATTGTATGGCTTGTCTTTTCGTTCTCTTGATGCGGTTCCTGGATTGTGATAAAATTAAATGTATCCATTTTTTTTTTTTGGCTAATCATGATAACTTGTTCCCTTGTTTGCATGGTTAATAATTCAGATTTTAAAAAACGTGATTTGTTGACATTTTAAAGCTTAGAATGATGGTGGCATTTGTTTCTATAGGCACTAGGGCATTACCAGCCTAACTTCATTTTTAACTAAATATACAATCTGAATATTTGTAGGCCATGATAGCTGATATGAAATTCTGCATAAAGAACAGCTTCAGAAAGCTGCTTCTCAAGGATATGGTTTCTTTCCTCCTGGTCTTTTTGGCGCCAAGATGTATTGTATATTCTTTTTAGTCCCAGGGTGTGGGGACTGATTTCTGTTGGTTCACTCTTACACTGAGAGTATGGTCCCTTGGGGTCGCTTATCAGCTTCTCCTTCTTGGTTGGGTCCTAAGCTTTGTAGACCATTAAACCCAAAGTTCATGAGATATCAAACCCACAGTTGGCAAAAGACCTCAGGGAAAAACACTTCCAGACCTTGACTAACCTCACTCACTTCACTTAAATTTTGCCTGGTTATTCATCGTAAGCTTGTCAGAATTCAAAGATGCTTATTCATTATAAGCACCTTTCTAAAAATATCTTCTTTTCAGGAAGATGTTTTTAGATAGATGCTTACCAGCAACTTCACTTCCCAAAACTGTATACTAAGATGTTAATTAGCAAACTAGTGAAAATACATAAAAATTAGGTAGGATAGGTAGTGTTAGAAAAGAGGAAGTTACTAAATCATGCTCTCAAATCTGACAGTGACTATGCCCATTTTCTCAAGTACCTCCTCTGGCAAAGACTATCAGATATCCATCAAAATCTGTTATCTCCTTCTTTTGTATTGTGTTTGATCAGTCGTATCCAACTCCTAGGGACCCCATAGACCATAGATCTCCAGGCTACTCTGCCCATGAAGTTTCCCAGGCAAGAATAGTGGAGCTGGTTGCCATTTTCTCCTCCAGAGAATCTTCCCAACCCAGAGATCAAACTCACAGCCCTTGCATCTCCTGCAATGGCAGGCAGATTCTTTACCATGAGTGTCACTTGGGAAGCCCTCTTCTGTGTTAGTATTATATTAATAGTAGAGTTACTTAGCTTCCCAGCTCAGAAACTACATTTCCCAGCCTCCCTTGTGGCTGGGTGCTGCAACATGATAGGTTATTATCAATGAATATGAGCAGAAGTGATGGGTACCCCCTTCAAGCCTAGGCCTTCAAGTTTAGGTTCATTCCCCTTCGTGCCCTTTTCGCTTCCACTGGGCTAAATGTGGGCTGTGATTCGACCACAAAGATGAAGACAACTTAGGAGATGTCAGAGCCACAAGATGGGAAGGACCTGGTCCCTGAATGACTGCAAGGTACACAGGGTCCTCAACAATCTGTACCACTTAACTCGAGATTGTTACATGAAGAAAAAAAAACAAACTTCTGTTGAGTCACTGTGTTGTGGGATATCTTCGCTTCAACTCCTTTGCCTTTCCCCCTAACTAATACACATCCACATAATAATGTTCCCATCTCATGGGGATGTCCAGACAAATGACCTCAGTTCTTCTTCCATCTTGAGTGCTCTTGGGATCTCTTCTCGATTCCGTGAATTCTTATGCTAATCACATCTTTCATTTCCTCTCTTTCATTTCATCTTACTTGGCAAAATTCACCCTTCTGATGCCTGTGCTCAAGTATCTGAAGATCACTGATAACATCATACAATTAGACTGACTGATTTCCTCTTCTCAAACATCAAGTGGAAAATTCTTTGTTTTCTGAATAAGCACAATGTCCTTCTCTATATTCTCAAGATTACTATTTCCTTCCTTTGCCCCATTCCTCAAAATTTCTACCTCCTTTCCAAAGTTCATTTTCCTTTGGTGACATTACCATATTATTTCCTAAGAGAGCTAACGGCTTCATCCAACTGCCATACTTCACTAAATCTGCAAACCCACCTGCTTCTGAGCCTGGAGAGGGCCCTGGGAAGTTGTCCTCACACTTCTCAAAGGTATCTGACTCTGAATCTCTACCCCTTGATTTTATCAAAGTGTTTCCTTCACAACTGGTTCATTTCCCAACAGCTCACAAACATCTCTAATATCGCTCACCTTGCTCAAAGAAGACAAACATCTGTATTCATTTTCTATTCCATATAAGACATAATAACACTTAGATGATCTTATTTACAAAATGGGAAGAGAGACACAAATATAGAGAACAAACATACAGACACCAAGGTGGGGGGGGGGAGAATTGAGCAGAAGTGATGGGTACCCCCTTCAAGCCTAGGCCTTCAAGTTTAGGTTCATTCCCCTTCGTGCCCTTTTCGCTTCCACTGGGCTAAATGTGGGCTGTGATTCGACCACAAAGATGAAGACAACTTAGGAGATGTCAGAGCCACAAGATGGGAAGGACCTGGTCCCTGAATGACTGCAAGGTACACAGGGTCCTCAACAATCTGTACCACTTAACTCGAGATTGTTACATGAAGAAAAAAAAACAAACTTCTGTTGAGTCACTGTGTTGTGGGATATCTTCGCTTCAACTCCTTTGCCTTTCCCCCTAACTAATACACATCCACATAATAATGTTCCCATCTCATGGGGATGTCCAGACAAATGACCTCAGTTCTTCTTCCATCTTGAGTGCTCTTGGGATCTCTTCTCGATTCCGTGAATTCTTATGCTAATCACATCTTTCATTTCCTCTCTTTCATTTCATCTTACTTGGCAAAATTCACCCTTCTGATGCCTGTGCTCAAGTATCTGAAGATCACTGATAACATCATACAATTAGACTGACTGATTTCCTCTTCTCAAACATCAAGTGGAAAATTCTTTGTTTTCTGAATAAGCACAATGTCCTTCTCTATATTCTCAAGATTACTATTTCCTTCCTTTGCCCCATTCCTCAAAATTTCTACCTCCTTTCCAAAGTTCATTTTCCTTTGGTGACATTACCATATTATTTCCTAAGAGAGCTAACGGCTTCATCCAACTGCCATACTTCACTAAATCTGCAAACCCACCTGCTTCTGAGCCTGGAGAGGGCCCTGGGGAAGTTGTCCTCACACTTCTCAAAGGTATCTGACTCTGAATCTCTACCCCTTGATTTTATCAAAGTGTTTCCTTCACAACTGGTTCATTTCCCAACAGCTCACAAACATCTCTAATATCGCTCACCTTGCTCAAAGAAGACAAACATCTGTATTCATTTTCTATTCCATATAAGACATAATAACACTTAGATGATCTTATTTACAAAATGGGAAGAGAGACACAAATATAGAGAACAAACATACAGACACCAAGGTGGAGGAGGAGGGTTGGGGAGAATTGAGAGATTGAGATCGACATATGTACACTACTAATACTATGTATGAATTAGGTAACTAACGAAACCTTGCTGTGTAGCTAAAAGGACTCTGCTACTCAGTGCTCTGTGGTGACCTAAGCAGGAAGAAAATCTAAAAAAGCAGGGATATATGTGCATGTATAACTGATTCACTTTGATGTATAGCAGAGGCTGTTATAACACAGCATTGTAAAGCAACTATACTCCAATAAAAATTGATTTAATAAAAAGAATGCTACAGTGAACAATCACATATTTTTGTCTAGACTCACCATTTGTTAACATCCTCTCTCTCCATCTCTCTCATTTTGTGGAAATAAATTACAGGAATCATGAACAAATAAGCCATACACACACAATCACAAACTGAAAGGCCTAAGACAACCCAGATTTACTGTGTCAGAGTTTCTGTGGGTGAGAAGCCCAGCAGGTTTTTGTTGGGTTCTCTGCCCAAGGTCTCACCAGGTTGGAAGCTAGATATCAGCCAGGGCTCTGATCTCAACAGAAGCAAGGTTCCTCTTCTAAGGTCACTAACTGGTGGCAGAATTCAGCTCCTCACTTCTCTATCTGTACTCTCTGCTTAGGTTGGTGTTAGTTCATCTGCTTCTGTGGCTTTAAACACCATTTGCATACTGAAAGACTCACCATTTTATCTCTAGCTCAAACCTCTCCCCAAGCTCCAGACTCATTTCTGCGGAGACTTACCTTTGAGATCCATTCACCTCTCTCACTGGCATCTCAAACTAAACCTATGGATTTCCTGCTCCCCAAGCTTGTCCTGCCTCTGGGTGCCCACACCAACCCCGGCCCAGACAGAAAGTCAGGAACATGGAATTTTCCTTGATTCCTGCCTTTCCCTCGCTTCTCATACACGGCCTGTCAGGGCCTGTCATTGTACCTTTAAATGACACACGTCTGGGGCTTCCCTGGTGGTCCAGTGGGGAAGAACACTGATTTGTAGTGCAAGGGGCGCCGGTTCGTTCCCTGACCTGGGAAGATCCCATGTGCTACCGAGCAGCTGGACCGATGTGTCCAACTACCGAGCTGGAGCTCTGGAGCACATGCGCCCAGAGCTAGTGCTCTGCGACGAGAGGCCACTGCGATGGAAGGCCCACAGAGGCCAAAGAACAAACACAAATAATGAAAGATCAAAAAATGAAAGATCAATAGAAGTGGCCAAAAAAAAATTTTTTTAAAAGAATTTAAATGACACACATCTGCATCAGCACCATCTGCACCCTGGACCTGACCTCCATCACTTTTCTGGACCACTGCTCCAGTCTCCATACTTTCTACTTCCATCCCAGTCCCTTTTATTCTCCATACAGCCCAAAGGAATCCTTTGAAAGCATGAATCAGGTAAATTTACACATAGTATACCGTGCACACATCCTAAGTGCACAATTCGTTGAGTTTTGATAACACCCTGAACAAGATATAAAATACTTCTATCACCTCCCAAATTCCTGATTTCCTCTTTCCAATCTATCTCAAAGCTCCACAGGCAATCACTGTAGGTAGCTGGATTTTTATTCCCTGTTCAGGCAAGGGTAGTGGTGTGTTTCTACTCTAGCCAGTTCATGTATATTGACACCACTATTTATTTTTTTTTTTTTTTACCATTGAGATCCATTTCTATACTTAAAAAAAAAAATTTCACAAGAAAGACATGTAAATTGTTTTTGTACACTTAATGCTAAGGCACACAATAGATTACAGTATACTGTAAATATGATTTAAATTTTTTTTTCTCTATTGGACTATAGTTGATTTGGGCTTCCCTGGTAGCTCAACTGGTAAAAAATCCACCTGCAATGCAGGAGACCCTGGTTCGATCCCTGAGTTAGGAAGATCCTGTGGAAGAAGGCATGGCAACCCAATCCAGTACTCTTTTTATTATTATTATTATTAAAGTTTCAATTATTTATTTATTTTTGGCTATTCTGGATTTTCACTGCTGCCACAGGCTCCAGTTGCAGGGAGTGGGGGCTACTCTCTAGTTGAAGTGAACAGGCTTCTTGTTGTGATGACTTCTCTTGTTGTGGAACTCCAGCTCTAAGGCTCACGGGCTTCGGTAGTTGCGGCACATGGGCTCAATAGTTGCAGCTCTGAGGCTCTAGAGCACAGGCTCAGTAGTTGTGACTCACGGGCTTAGTTGCTCCGCAGCATGTGGAATCTTCCCAGATCAGGGATCGAACCCGTGTCTCCTGCATTCGCAGGCAAATTCTTTACCACTGAGCTACCAGGGAAGCCCCAGTCCAGTATTCTTGCTTGGAGAATCCCATGAACAGAAGGCTGGTGGGCTACGGTCCACGGGGTCTAAAAGAGTCGGACATGACTGAGCATACATGCATGCATAGCTGATGTACAGTGTTGTGTTAGTTTCAGGTGTAAAGCAATTCTCTTTTGAGGGGTGGCCCTCTCCACCACAGAGAAGGCCACTCACAGGGCAAATCCCCCTCTGGGACACCCTGGGCACCAAGAAGGTGGGCTTCAACTCTCTACAAGGGTCCCCTTCCACCCTCTCATCCTTTCCCTGAGTGCGGAAAATAGTAAAACACACTTTCCTGGGACTCCTCTGGTGATCCAGCTGTTAAGACCCTCTGCTTCTACTGTAAGGGGTGCAAGTTTGATTCCTGGTTGGGGAACTAAGATGCTGCATACCATGTGGTGCAGCGAAAAAAAATTTTTAAATTTCTTGATGGAAAATTGCTTTCCTGGCTCTCACTGGCATGATCCTTCTACTGAGTTTATGATGTGGACAGTCATTAGGAATTCCTTATCACAGATGGGAAAACGAGACTGCGTGTGTCTGCCTCACCAAACTGTCAGTTCTTCTAAAACAGGGCTCTGTGCTGCCCTCTCTCTACACCAACACACCCTTCTTGACACCCCCCCACCCCACCACACACACACTCCAACACACACACACACAGGCTCTTGGGGTCTACTTGCTGAGCTGCACCGAGGCAGCCAAGCCTTGGTCTCTTGTCTATAAAACGTGGCCTCGGGTCTGGCGGTCTCCACCCACCGGTGCTGGCCCACTCTTCACTGTGCTCCATTATGCTCTGGACAGTGGAGGTTGACCTTTTCCGAGGCGGTGGCTCTCATGGGGTTAGGGATCGTCCCTTGTTCCCCAGATGGAAAAGCCTCCTGCCATGGCCGGCCCCGGAGTACCTCAGCAGCCTTTCCCGGCCCCTTTAACTGTGCCCACCTCTTTGAATTCATCCCTTCATCGAACCCTTTCCAATTACCCTTTTAAACGTGCCATCTGTTTCCAGCCAGTGCCCCAACTGCTACAATAATTGGTACCAGAATAGCCCGGGGAAACTGACTCGTGGCTGGGATTCTGGGGTGCTCAGATGGGGTGGCTCACACATCCTGATTCATGTGTGAGCAACCTCCTTGGCAGGGGTGATGGACGATGGTTATCTGCGGCATCACAGTGACTGCCTTTATGACCAGTGTGGCCTGAGGTGCACGTGTAAGGCTGGGAGTCCAAGTAGCTGTGATGCTTAGTCACTATGGTGACGGTAGTGATTACAAAGACGGGCGTGGCCTTCTGACTGCTTCTGATTGCCCTCGGAAACACACACAAAGGGAAAAAACATTGAAAGCCTTGAACTGGCTTTGCTCATTATGGGCCTAAGTCAGTGAGAGGTGATGGAGCCATTCTGAGGAAAACCAGCCTCACATGTGAGCAAACAGCTCCAGGTGATGTCACCACAGGGTGTTCATGCCAGGAAGGCCGGTTTCCTCAGGCTAAAGAAGGAACAAGGAAGATTCAGGAGGTGTTGAGGGTTCTAAGTTCTATCCAGATGTTCCCATTCCATGCCTGGGTGTCCCAGTCTTTCTGAACCAGTGCTCCTCCCCATTTGCATAAGAGACACGGTGAGATTCCTCATCTAATTGGCTCTGCAACCCCGGGACCCTAACCATCCAAGCCTGGGCTTGGTTCCCCGCTATATCTGCCCTGAGGCTACCAGAGGGCAAAGATTCCTTCAGAGTCATTCTAGAGGTTTTCTGAATGTCACCCTAGCACTGAGTCATGAGTTCAAGGCTTTCAATTTGTTCTTAGCCTGAGTGAATTCAATGGGACCACAGATCCTTTCCGTGTCTGTAAATTCACTGCAGAATTACACCACTGGGCTCTTCCCCGGTGGGCTAATGGTTAAGATGTGGCACTTCCACTGCAGAATGCACAGGCTCGATTCCTGGTCAGGGAACTAGGATCCCGCATGTTGCACTAAAAAGGGTTAAAAAAAAAAAAAGAATCCCACCACTGATTTCACTGATTTCCTGACTCGCAGACTAAGAGCTCTTAAGGGTGTGTGTGTGCTCAGTTGTGTCTGACTCTTGCGACCCCACAGACTGTAGCCCACCAGGCTCCTCTGTCTATGGCATTTCCCAGGCAAGAATACTGGAGTGGGTTGCCATTTCCTTCCCCAGGGATCAGACCCAGGTCTCCTGCATTGACAAGTGGATTCTTTGACCAGTGAGCCACCTGGGAAGTTCTTAAGAGTAGAAGGGGCAAATGCAGTGTCCCTGTCACCAAGGTAGCAAGTCAGGGACTTCTCTGGTGGCCCAGGGGTTAAGATTCATTGCTTCCAATACAGGGGGTGTAGGTTTAATCCCCGGTTGGGGAACTAAGGTCCCACATGCCATGTGGTGTGCCTCCCTCCTACCAAAAGGAGCAAACCAAAGGCAATACTACATCCCTAAGGGACTTCCAGAAATTAGTGTCACCATTAGAGATCTGAAATACACAGAGGTGGTCATTCCTCTTACTTATTTGGCAGGTGTAAAATCCAGTTGGATCTTGATGAATGTCTATAGATAATTGTAATTACTATGGTAACTAGGTGGGATGCCAGTTGCAACTGGATCCAGACATGAAAACTTCACTGGAACAAATCAACACAGCTCCTGCCCTGGTATATATCTTTGAACCCCACTTCTTTTCTATCCCACTTCCCTGGTGGCTCAGATGGTAAAGAATCTGCCTGCAGTGCAGGAGACCTGGGTTCAATTCCTGGTTTGGGACGATCCTTTGGAGAAAGGATAGTCTACCCACTTCAGTATTCTTGCCGGGAGAATTCCATGGCTCGTCTAAGCAAGTTTTAGGGCTTCCCTGATATTTCAGCTGGTAAAGAATCCACCTGCAATGCAGGAGGTCCCACTTTGGTTCCTGGGTCAGGCAGATCCCCTCAAGATGGGATAGGTTATCCACTCCAGTATCCTTGGGCTTCCCTGATGGCTCAGATGGTAAAGAATCCACTTGCAATGTGAGAAGACCTGGGTTAGATCCCTGGGTTGGGAAGGTCCCCCGGAGAAGGGAATAGATACCCACTCCAGTAGAACTGCCTGGAGAATTTCATGGACAGAGGAGCCTGGCAGGCTGTTACAGTCCATGAAGTCACAAAGAGTTGGACAGGACTGAGCAACTTTCAAGTAAAAATTGTCAGAATGAGTTTGCTTTTGTGTAGTGGAGGCAAACATCTTCAGTCTACTTCCCAGGCAAGAATACTGGAGTGGGTTGCCATTTCCTTCCCCAGGGATCAGACCCAGGTCTCCTGCATTGACAAGTGGATTCTTTGACCAGTGAGCCACCTGGGAAGTTCTTAAGAGTAGAAGGGGCAAATGCAGTGTCCCTGTCACCAAGGTAGCAAGTCAGGGACTTCTCTGGTGGCCCAGGGGTTAAGATTCATTGCTTCCAATACAGGGGGTGTAGGTTTAATCCCCGGTTGGGGAACTAAGGTCCCACATGCCATGTGGTGTGCCTCCCTCCTACCAAAAGGAGCAAACCAAAGGCAATACTACATCCCTAAGGGACTTCCAGAAATTAGTGTCACCATTAGAGATCTGAAATACACAGAGGTGGTCATTCCTCTTACTTATTTGGCAGGTGTAAAATCCAGTTGGATCTTGATGAATGTCTATAGATAATTGTAATTACTATGGTAACTAGGTGGGATGCCAGTTGCAACTGGATCCAGACATGAAAACTTCACTGGAACAAATCAACACAGCTCCTGCCCTGGTATATATCTTTGAACCCCACTTCTTTTCTATCCCACTTCCCTGGTGGCTCAGATGGTAAAGAATCTGCCTGCAGTGCAGGAGACCTGGGTTCAATTCCTGGTTTGGGACGATCCTTTGGAGAAAGGATAGTCTACCCACTTCAGTATTCTTGCCGGGAGAATTCCATGGCTCGTCTAAGCAAGTTTTAGGGCTTCCCTGATATTTCAGCTGGTAAAGAATCCACCTGCAATGCAGGAGGTCCCACTTTGGTTCCTGGGTCAGGCAGATCCTCAAGATGGGATAGGTTATCCACTCCAGTATCCTTGGGCTTCCCTGATGGCTCAGATGGTAAAGAATCCACTTGCAATGTGAGAAGACCTGGGTTAGATCCCTGGGTTGGGAAGGTCCCCCGGAGAAGGGAATAGATACCCACTCCAGTAGAACTGCCTGGAGAATTTCATGGACAGAGGAGCCTGGCAGGCTGTTACAGTCCATGAAGTCACAAAGAGTTGGACAGGACTGAGCAACTTTCAAGTAAAAATTGTCAGAATGAGTTTGCTTTTGTGTAGTGGAGGCAAACATCTTCAGTCTACTTCCTCAGGGCTTTGTCTACTCTCCCCAATTTCTGCCATAATCAGTCCAAAGGGATGCTGATCATTTTGAGATAGTTCCAAACATTGTGATGGTCCATTATATTGGACATTATGGTAATTGGGTCTAGCGAGCTGGAAATTGCAAGCACTTTAGATTCTTAGTAGAACAAATGTATGCCAAAGGAGAGGCGAGAAATCCCACAAAATTTTCAAAGGAATGGCTTGTCTGGGAAGTTTCTGGGATATCCAGTGGTCTGCGGCATGTCAGGTTATTGCCTTCCAAATTGGGACTTGCTGAACCTGATACTGCCTACAACAAAAAAGAGGCAAAATGGGGCTCTGGATTTTTGAGGTCGTATATATTACATTTGGTTGTGCTGTTCTACTTATTTACTGGAAAAAACCTCATAAGATTGCAAGTTTTGAGGGAGGCCTGCAGCAAGACAAGACTCTGCAGCAGGTCCAGACTGCAGAGCAAGCTGCCCTGTCCCACGAGCTTTACAATTTAGACGTTTATGGCAGGAAAAGATGCTGTATGCATAAGCTCCAGTAGGAGAGCTGCAGTTACAGTTACAGAGCCTGAGGGTTTTGGATTAATTTGTGCCCTCTTTTGCCAATGACTATTCTCTAATAACTATTCCCCGCTGAAAAACAGCTCCTGGCTCATAGTGGGGCATGGTGGAGATGGAATGTCTGACTTTGGGATACCAAGTGTCTCATGCAACTGCAACTGGACATCATCTGACCTATCTCTTTGTTAAACTGGACACGCGTGGCAGCATTCTGTTATTCAATAGCGTATATGAGATCAGGTCTGAGCAAGTCCAGGGGCACAAGGAAACTGCAGGAACAGGTGGCTCAAATCCCCGTGGGATGTACTGCTACTGCTTCACTGCTTCTCTCTCAGTCCTCAGTTGGGGAAGTTGCTCTGGTCAGTTATCATGGAAGACAAAGCGTTATTTCCAAAGGAGTCTGCATGGTATGTTAGCCCCAGCCGCAGATGGATTCATTGCCACATTACAGCCACACTCAGAGTGTCTCTAAAAGACAGTCAGGAAGAGATACCCTCTTCTGGCACTATTGACTAGCCATTTTGCATGGAAGGAAAGATGACCAGAGGTATAGATCTACTCTGATTCCTGAGCAGTGGGTTCACAAGTTGACTGGCTGGTCAGGGACTTGAAAATAAGATTGAAAGATTGGTGATGAAGAGGTAAGAGGTCTAAGGGAAAGATACATGGATGAACTGCCTGAAATGGGCAGAGGAGGTGAAACTATTTTAACTCACACAAGGTCCTGAGAGGGCATCCATTATGAGGGAGGATCTCAGGGATCAGGTGGACAAGATGACCTATTCTGTCGATGTTAATGCCCTTCCCCAGCTACTCTGGCTCTCGCTCAATGGGCCTACGTATATACAGAATGGCCATGTGACAGGGATAGGGGCCACTCATAGTGTGGTAGACGAATAATGACCTTCCAAAGAAGCCCATGTCTTGGACTTCCCTGGTGGGTCAGTGGTTAAGAGTGTGCCTAGGGCTTCCCTGGTGGTTCAGGGGGAAAGGACACCGCCTTGCAGGGCAAGGGGCGCCAGTTCAATACCTGGCCTGGGAAGATCCCACGTGCCGCGGAGCAGCTGGACCAGTGTGTCCAACTACCAAGCCGGAGCTCTGGAGTGCATGCGCCCAGAGCCAGTGCTCTGCAGTGAGAGAGGCCACTGTGACGGGAGGCCCACACGAGCCAAAGAACAATGACGGATGAAAATAGATAAATGAAAGACCAATAGAAGTGACCCCCCTGAAAAAGCTTTAAAATAAAAAAAAAAGTGTGCCTACCAGTGCGGGGCATGTGGGTTTAGCAGACTCCTCATGCTGTGGCACAACTATGCCCATGCACCACAACTACGGAGCCCGTGCTCTAGAGCCCAAGCTCCACAATAAGAGAGCTTTGGCTACCCCAATGAAAAGCCAGTGCACGTTAAAGGAGAGTAGCCCTTGCTTGCCACAACTAGGGAAAGCTCATGCGCAGCAATGAAGATCCAGTGCAGTCAAAAAAAAAAAAATGTCCACATCCTAATCCAAGGGACCTGTGAATATACCATATTTTATATAAGCGTTAGTGGTGCAGTCGTATCTGAGTCTTTGTGACCCCATGGTCTGCAGCCCTCTGTCTATGGGATTTTCCATACAAGAATCCTGGATTGGGTTGCCTTTTCCTTCTCTGCAAAGGATAAATTAAGGTGGCAGAGAGAACTGAAATCAGTACTCAGCTGACCTTAAAAATAGGGAGATTTTCCACAATTATCTGGAGGGACCCATAGTCATCACAAGAGCCTTCAAACGTGAAAGCAGGAGGCAGAGGCAGGGTGGTGTGAGGTGAGAAAGCGTCTCCTGGCCATGGCTGGTTTCAAAGATGGAAGGAGGGAGCAAGCCAGGTAATGCAGGCAGCCTTTAGAAGCTGGAAAAGGCAAGAAAGTGGATTCTCTTCTAGAGACTCCAGAAAGGACAGTAGCCTTGCCGACACCTTGATTTTAGCCTGGGCTCAGTCACTTCAGTCGTGTCCGACTCTGTGAGACCCCATGGACTGTAGCCTGACAGGCTCCTCTGTCCATGGGATTCTCCAGACGAGGATACTGGAGTGGGTTGCCACGGCCTTCTTCAGGGGATCTTCCAGATCCAGGGATGGAACCCAGTCTCTTACGTCTCCTGCCTTTGCAGGCGGGTTCTTTACCACTAGCACCACATGGAAAGTCCGTGATTTTAGCCCAGTTAGATTCATTTGGGGGCTTTCCTTGTGACTCAGATGGTAAAGAATCTGCCCACAACGCAGGAGACCTGGGCTCAATGGCCTTATTAGTTTTAAATAGTTCAATGCTTTAACTTCAAATCCAACAAAACAGATATAACCCACATAAACAAAAGTCCTTTACAATTTTAAGACGATAATTTCTCAATAATTTTAAAGAGTGTAAAGGGATCCAAAAAACCCTGAGAACCACCATCCTAGGGGGATCAGCTACCTGGCTAGTGGCAGGTTGACTGCATCGTCCCCTTCCTTCATCAAGGATCAGTTATCTATTACCTCATGGTGATAAATGTGTGTTCCTGCTGTGGACTTGCCTTCACTGCCTGTCATGCTCTGGCCAGTCTCATTGTCTTTTTTGGCCACTTCTGTTGGTCTTTCATTTATTCATTTCCATCCATCTTTATTCTTTGGCCCGTGTGGGCCTCCCATCGCAGTGGCCTCTCTCGCTGCAGAGCACTGGCTCCAGGCGCATGCGTTCCAGAGCTCCGGCTTGGTAGTTGGACACACTGGTCCAGCCGCTCCGCGGCACATGGGATCTTCCCAGGCCAGGGATCAAACCGGCACCCCTTGCACTGCAAGGTGGTGTCCTTATCCACTGGACTACTATGGAAGCCCGTGTCATCATTTTTGCACTTGCTTATTCGTCACTCTCCTGTCCCATGCAGAGCCTGTTTTCACTTTATGGTGAAGGGCACACAGCAATGGTCCCACCTGTGGAAGCACGGGACGCACCATGTGCCCCATCGCTCAGAAGCAGCTGACTCGATAGAGACCTTGAGCACCTGCTGAGAGACAGCAGCCTGCCAGGTCAGGCTATTGACAGGTGGCATGCAGTGTGAGCTTACCACGAGCGGCTCCACCTCTCTCACAGCTTGAATGCAGAGGCCCAGGGACCAAGGAGTGGAAATGAGGATGGCTCTTCTATTACTCCAAATAACCTCCTGGAAGAATTTTTGCTTTCCCTCTCTCGACTGTATGTTCAGTGGGTCTGGAGGAACATAGATTTGGGTCCTTAAAATTGAAAGTCCGTGATTTTAGCCCAGTTAGATTCATTTGGGGGCTTTCCTTGTGACTCAGATGGTAAAGAATCTGCCCACAACGCAGGAGACCTGGGCTCAATGGCCTTATTAGTTTTAAATAGTTCAATGCTTTAACTTCAAATCCAACAAAACAGATATAACCCACATAAACAAAAGTCCTTTACAATTTTAAGACGATAATTTCTCAATAATTTTAAAGAGTGTAAAGGGATCCAAAAAACCCTGAGAACCACCATCCTAGGGGGATCAGCTACCTGGCTAGTGGCAGGTTGACTGCATCGTCCCCTTCCTTCATCAAGGATCAGTTATCTATTACCTCATGGTGATAAATGTGTGTTCCTGCTGTGGACTTGCCTTCACTGCCTGTCATGCTCTGGCCAGTCTCATTGTCTTTTTTGGCCACTTCTGTTGGTCTTTCATTTATTCATTTCCATCCATCTTTATTCTTTGGCCCGTGTGGGCCTCCCATCGCAGTGGCCTCTCTCGCTGCAGAGCACTGGCTCCAGGCGCATGCGTTCCAGAGCTCCGGCTTGGTAGTTGGACACACTGGTCCAGCCGCTCCGCGGCACATGGGATCTTCCCAGGCCAGGGATCAAACCGGCACCCCTTGCACTGCAAGGTGGTGTCCTTATCCACTGGACTACTATGGAAGCCCGTGTCATCATTTTTGCACTTGCTTATTCGTCACTCTCCTGTCCCATGCAGAGCCTGTTTTCACTTTATGGTGAAGGGCACACAGCAATGGTCCCACCTGTGGAAGCACGGGACGCACCATGTGCCCCATCGCTCAGAAGCAGCTGACTCGATAGAGACCTTGAGCACCTGCTGAGAGACAGCAGCCTGCCAGGTCAGGCTATTGACAGGTGGCATGCAGTGTGAGCTTACCACGAGCGGCTCCACCTCTCTCACAGCTTGAATGCAGAGGCCCAGGGACCAAGGAGTGGAAATGAGGATGGCTCTTCTATTACTCCAAATAACCTCCTGGAAGAATTTTTGCTTTCCCTCTCTCGACTGTATGTTCAGTGGGTCTGGAGGGAACATAGATGTGGTTCCTTAAAATTGAAAGTAGAGTCTTCCTTCTGGTCATTTTGAGCTCTGTATATTACTTAAATCAAAGGCAGAGAGGGATCAACTGTACCAGGAAGGGTGATGAATCTGGAAAAGGGAGGGTGGGCAGGAAGGCCAAGTTCTGAATCCAGAGGATTGACCCGAGCATCTCTCAGATCTCCCATGTCTAATAACAACAGTAGGAAATGACAGCCCAACAAACCGAAGGCCAATGCAAACCTGAATCGCTTAGGAATAAAGACATAGGACAGGGTTTCCCTGGTGGTCCAGTGGGTAAAGAGTCCGCCTTGCAATGCAGGGGGAACTGGTTCAATCCCTGGCCTGGGAGGATCCTACATGCCGCAGAACAGCTGGGCCAGTGTGTCTAGTTGAGAGCCAGCACTCTGGAGTGCATGCACCCAGAGCCGGTGCTCTGCAAGGAGAGAGGCCGTTGCAGTGGGAGGCCCACACAGGCCAGAGAATAAACATGGATGAAACTAAATAAATAAATAAGTAAAATGATAAAAAAAAAAAGACTTAGGACACACACCCACATGGAAGGACCCGGATCAGGCAGGCACGCACACGGTAAAGACCCAGATCAGACACACACACACACACACGGTAAAGATGCTGGACACACACATACACACACGCACACACAGTGAAGACCCAGATATCACACACACACACACACACACGGTAAAGAACCAGATCACACACACACACACACGGTAAAGACCCAGATCTCACACACACACAGTAAAGACCCAGATCAGACACACACACACATACACATACACACACGCTCATGCTGGCAGCTGGTGAGAGGACCATGGAAGGGGCGGGAGGAGGAAGGCATGACTCAGGTCTCGTGACCAGCTCCAAACGTGGGGCTGGAGCAGGTTTCTGCCGGTATTCCCCCTCTACTGTCTTGCTGAAAGGCCCTTCATGATGACTAAGTTAGGCTCCGGGTGAGTGTGACTGAATGTGAACAAGGATGCAGTGAGTATGACAAGGATAGGGCGGGCTGATGAGACTGTTTTTCCCATTTGGGATGAGCTGTCTTTAACCCTTAGTTTTTTAAGAATGAAGGTGAAATTCACATCACATCTTCTATTACTCCAATAACCTCCTGAAATTTTGCTTTCTCTCTCGACTGTATGTTCAGTGGGTCTGGAGGGAACATAGATGTGGTTCCTTAAAATTGAAAGTAGAGTCTTCCTTCTGGTCATTTTGAGCTCTGTATATTACTTAAATCAAAGGCAGAGAGGGATCAACTGTACCAGGAAGGGTGATGAATCTGGAAAAGGGAGGGTGGGCAGGAAGGCCAAGTTCTGAATCCAGAGGATTGACCCGAGCATCTCTCAGATCTCCCATGTCTAATAACAACAGTAGGAAATGACAGCCCAACAAACCGAAGGCCAATGCAAACCTGAATCGCTTAGGAATAAAGACATAGGACAGGGTTTCCCTGGTGGTCCAGTGGGTAAAGAGTCCGCCTTGCAATGCAGGGGGAACTGGTTCAATCCCTGGCCTGGGAGGATCCTACATGCCGCAGAACAGCTGGGCCAGTGTGTCTAGTTGAGAGCCAGCACTCTGGAGTGCATGCACCCAGAGCCGGTGCTCTGCAAGGAGAGAGGCCGTTGCAGTGGGAGGCCCACACAGGCCAGAGAATAAACATGGATGAAACTAAATAAATAAATAAGTAAAATGATAAAAAAAAAAAGACTTAGGACACACACCCACATGGAAGGACCCGGATCAGGCAGGCACGCACACGGTAAAGACCCAGATCAGACACACACACACACACACGGTAAAGATGCTGGACACACACATACACACACGCACACACAGTGAAGACCCAGATATCACACACACACACGCACACGGTAAAGACCCAGATCAGACACACACACACACGGTAAAGACCCAGATCTCACACACACACAGTAAAGACCCAGATCAGACACACACACACATACACATACACACACGCTCATGCTGGCAGCTGGTGAGAGGACCATGGAAGGGGCGGGAGGAGGAAGGCATGACTCAGGTCTCGTGACCAGCTCCAAACGTGGGGCTGGAGCAGGTTTCTGCCGGTATTCCCCCTCTACTGTCTTGCTGAAAGGCCCTTCATGATGACTAAGTTAGGCTCCGGGTGAGTGTGACTGAATGTGAACAAGGATGCAGTGAGTATGACAAGGATAGGGCGGGCTGATGAGACTGTTTTTCCCATTTGGGATGAGCTGTCTTTAACCCTTAGTTTTTTTTTAAGAATGAAGGTGAAATTCACATCACATAAAACAAGCCATTTTACAGTGAACATTTGTGCAACCACCACCGTGATCTATTTTCAAAACAGAAATCCTGTAACCATTAAGCAATGGGGATGGGAGCTTCTCCTCTGAAGGATGAGAGTGGACGCTGAGGGGGAGGAAAGGGAAGGCCCTGCTTGGACACCATCTCCCTCTAAACCCAGTCTCTCTCCTCGTTCTACTACTGGAAGGCTGATCGGTGTGAACTGCACTCGGTGAAGTGGCCAGCTGCCTTCCCATGGGTCTGACCAAGGGCGAGCACCAGCAGGATCAGTCAGAGTACTCATCTCCTGGCTCCCCGTCTGCAGGGGCTGTGTTCTGATTCCTGTGGCTGTAGCTCCCACGCACTGCAGTCCCCTCTCCGTGGTAACAACTCTTTCCTTTTACCCTTCAGCTTCCTGCAGTGTGAACCCCTGGGTCCCATCCCTGGTAGGTTTCCTCAACCCTGCCCACACCTCTGTAAAGAATCCCAGAGTTGAAGGCTCTTGAGTAACCCTTTGAATGTTCCATCCATTTCTTGCTGGGGCACTGTTACAGAACGGATGGTGTGGTCCCTCCCTATGGCCTTTTGGCACGGATCACTTCAGATTCTATGGATCAAACAAAGCTCCATTCACAGGGCCCAGTCTGGGCAAGGGAGACGCTATCCGCCACAAAGCAAGGTCCCGAGGGTACCTGGGGTGTGTGCCTAGGCTTCACCGCCCTCTGGTGGTCAGCTCCTGAAAATGCACCTCAGGGATCCAACGTCAGCCAAACTAAGCTCACCAGGCACCACGCTGAGCCCATTACACTCCTGAGCACGTTCCACCCAGGGATCACTGTGCCCGCTCTACAATGGAGAGCCTGTCCCTTGCCTGTAATATAAACCAAAATCTATACTTTGGGCTACAAGGTCCCACCTTCACCGTCATGCTGATCCAGCCACACCAGCCTTTCCTCTGATCCCAGGGGGTCCCACGTGCCGCTTCCAGTTAGAATACTTGGGAACCCGTGCGCGTGCGCACACAAACTCTTCCCCAGACACTGAAGGAGTGTGAGCGCAGGGAGCATCCTGCTGTGCTCACGCTGGTGTCCTTCGTGCTGTGTCCACCGTAATCATCACGCAAGCACCTGACGTGGATCGCTTCTGTGTCAGCCACTGAGTCAGGTCCTTCAGGCGCGGGGCCACCTTTCTCCCTCCGGTCCCTGGTGACGAGGAAGCAGCCCTCAACTCTATCAAAAACTCACACGGATTTATTAGAATATGAAAAAGATTCGGTTTCTTCTGTACAGGCGGCAGAGCGGCAGCAGCTGGGGTGGCTTTGAACAAGGTTGTCAAGGTCGCCCTGGCACGGTGACTCCTGCCCAAAACAGCACTGACACGGAGAGGAGGAGAGAGGAGCGCCGCCGCCCAGTCCACTGGGGAGGGGGCGCTCCGACTATTGCACGATCCTGGGGAAGGGAGTACACTAGGGAGGACAGACACCAACAGACCTGGGCCTGCCCTTGGTGGCCGTGGGAGTAGGAGTGTGTGCCTGTGAGCAAAGGCCTCTGGGGGCCCAGGACTCCGCCCACCCACCAGCCCTGGCCAGTGGGAGGTGCTCAGGGGAGGCCCCGCCCCTGAGGGCAAGCTGAGCGCAGGGCTTATAGAAGAGGTTGGGGCCAACGAGGGGAGGGGAGGGGAGGGGAGGGGAAATGAGAAAGAACAGGTCAGCAGGAAGGCAGGGTCAGGCCCAGGAGAAAGAAGGTCCCAGGAGGCCCAGCATCTGTGAGTTAGAGAAAATCATGATTAGGATATGCGTGTGTGAGGGGAGAGGTCATTTTGGAAATCAGAGCCCAGGACAGAGGACTGATCCGGGAGAGGGCCGGGCAGACAGGCACGAGTGCGGATGGGTGATGCTCTGGGGTGGGATGGCTACCAGGCACCACGCTGAGCCCATTACACTCCTGAGCACGTTCCACCCAGGGATCACTGTGCCCGCTCTACAATGGAGAGCCTGTCCCTTGCCTGTAATATAAACCAAAATCTATACTTTGGGCTACAAGGTCCCACCTTCACCGTCATGCTGATCCAGCCACACCAGCCTTTCCTCTGATCCCAGGGGGTCCCACGTGCCGCTTCCAGTTAGAATACTTGGGAACCCGTGCGCGTGCGCACACAAACTCTTCCCCAGACACTGAAGGAGTGTGAGCGCAGGGAGCATCCTGCTGTGCTCACGCTGGTGTCCTTCGTGCTGTGTCCACCGTAATCATCACGCAAGCACCTGACGTGGATCGCTTCTGTGTCAGCCACTGAGTCAGGTCCTTCAGGCGCGGGGCCACCTTTCTCCCTCCGGTCCCTGGTGACGAGGAAGCAGCCCTCAACTCTATCAAAAACTCACACGGATTTATTAGAATATGAAAAAGATTCGGTTTCTTCTGTACAGGCGGCAGAGCGGCAGCAGCTGGGGTGGCTTTGAACAAGGTTGTCAAGGTCGCCCTGGCACGGTGACTCCTGCCCAAAACAGCACTGACACGGAGAGGAGGAGAGAGGAGCGCCGCCGCCCAGTCCACTGGGGAGGGGGCGCTCCGACTATTGCACGATCCTGGGGAAGGGAGTACACTAGGGAGGACAGACACCAACAGACCTGGGCCTGCCCTTGGTGGCCGTGGGAGTAGGAGTGTGTGCCTGTGAGCAAAGGCCTCTGGGGGCCCAGGACTCCGCCCACCCACCAGCCCTGGCCAGTGGGAGGTGCTCAGGGGAGGCCCCGCCCCTGAGGGCAAGCTGAGCGCAGGGCTTATAGAAGAGGTTGGGGCCAACGAGGGGAGGGGAGGGGAGGGGAGGGGAAATGAGAAAGAACAGGTCAGCAGGAAGGCAGGGTCAGGCCCAGGAGAAAGAAGGTCCCAGGAGGCCCAGCATCTGTGAGTTAGAGAAAATCATGATTAGGATATGCGTGTGTGAGGGGAGAGGTCATTTTGGAAATCAGAGCCCAGGACAGAGGACTGATCCGGGAGAGGGCCGGGCAGACAGGCACGAGTGCGGATGGGTGATGCTCTGGGGTGGGATGGCTGGAGTTCTGTTCAGGCAGGGGTTTTCAAAAATGTTTTAAAAACAGGAATGCCCTCTGTGCAAATAGAATCATACATGGAAGTGTGAACAAACAAAACAGATAAAAAGGCAGCACTCTCCGGAGCCCCTGAATGGCCCAGTGGTCCCCGTTGGAGCCCAATTTGGAGAGCTGAGTCCCAGCTCCAGACAAGAGCTCAGAGGTGCCCTCAGCCTGCAGCTCTGAGCAAGGCCAGGGCAGGTGGCTGGCCAGAGTGAGAGCCGGCAGGAGGACGGGACAGGCCACGGGTCACCGACTCCTCCCCCAGGCACATGCCTGGTCCCTTAGTCTTTCCCACGGTTAATGCAGGAACTGGCCTAGGCCAAGGCAGGCCCTGGCTCCTTCCCTTCCCAAGAGGGGCCAGGGCTGAGCCACAGGCTCTTTGGTTAGAAACTAAGATTGATTTGAATGAGGAGGGTGACGGAAAGGGCGGGGGCCCTCGGAGGTCTGGGCACTCGGGAGAGAGCCTGCGTCGGGAGGGGCCGGGTTTGCCTCACAGCCCAGCAGGTCCGCCAATGGATGGATGGGGAAGGCAGTTCTGGTGGGAGGAAGGGCGCTTCCCGGGAGGCAGGGGGAAGCCGTGCTGTGGTGGGGGCTGTGGGCCCAGCTGCCATGCGGTGGGGAGGGGCGGGACCGAGCCCGGGGAGCCCCCCAGCAGCCCCGGCTCCGGTGGAGAGTCTGGTGGGACGGGCGCTGCCCGCGGGCCCCAGTGCTACTGGCCCTTGGGGATGAAAGGCTCTCCCTCCCCGGGCTCGGGGTGCGGGCCCGGGTCACTGAGGCAGCGCTGTATCCTCTGAGAGCTGGGGCTGTCGCTGGTCGCCGGGGTGAAGACGTCGTCGGTGCCCGGGGACGAGGGCTCCCTGGTCCGCATCGTGAGGCCCCCGTCCTCATCGTCCTCCTCGGTCAGCCTCCCTGGGTCCCGGCTCAGCCCTAAGACCTTGCCCTTCAGCTCCTCGTTCACCAGGTCCACGGACTCGGGCGACTGCGGGGAGGCTGGGTCGATGGTGATCACCGGCAGGTCGGCCTTCGGCTCATAGGCCAGCGGGTCTGGGAACCAAGAGCAAAGGCACAAGCTGGCGTCTGGCCCTGAGCCCTCCCAGCATGTGTCCCGCCTTGGCCCACACCAGCGACTCCCACGGAACCAGCTCCATCTGATGTAAGAGGAGCTCACAACTTGGGAGGAGGGCAGGGAGGGAGAAGCCTGTCCTTCCCGCGGGCTCTCTGAGGCCAGTCCTGTTGGCGCCTCAGCTCAGAAGACGGGGGCGCTGAGTCCAGCCGTGAGGCCCCTTGCCAGGCACCCAGCACCCTGCCTTACCTGAGCCGATGCGGGCCCGTGACATGGTGGGCGAGTCCAGCTTGTGGGCCGGCACCGTCAGGTAGTTATTGATCTAACAGAGGAACAGTAGACGGGAGTGAGCAAGGAGGCCCCTCTGAACGGCACCTGAGGCCGGCGGCCGCACCCTGCTTTGTGTACCCACTCCTCTGCCCGGCGCCAGGTCTGGGTCAGTGTTGGGTCCTGAGGGCTTGGCTCGGCCTCTTGTCCAGCTCTACAACTCTGGAGTGACCTTGAACACCCTCTATGCTGTCCCGCCTCTCCCACGGTGACCCCAGCCCGGTCTCTAGCTCCAGCCCACACCTGCCCCTGAGGGCAGACCCACAGAATCAACTCAGCAATGTCACCAGGGCCCTGGATGGCCCCCAGGACTCCCCATGCAACACAGTGAAACTGAACTCAGCTTCTTATCTTCCTTCAAAGCCCTTTCCTTCCTCCGTGTCTCCTCCCAGCCACCACTCCTGATGATCCCAATCAAAGGCCAGACATGATCCCTGACTCCTTTTCCTCTTGCCTCAGTCCCCCTTCAGACTGGTAACCAAGTCTTTCCACGCCTACCTCCTAATCCCGCTGTCGCTGGTCGCCGGGTGAAGACGCGCGGTGCCCGGGGACGAGGGCTCCCTGGTCCGCATCGTGAGGCCCCCGTCCTCATCGTCCTCCTCGGTCAGCCTCCCTGGGTCCCGGCTCAGCCCTAAGACCTTGCCCTTCAGCTCCTCGTTCACCAGGTCCACGGACTCGGGCGACTGCGGGGAGGCTGGGTCGATGGTGATCACCGGCAGGTCGGCCTTCGGCTCATAGGCCAGCGGGTCTGGGAACCAAGAGCAAAGGCACAAGCTGGCGTCTGGCCCTGAGCCCTCCCAGCATGTGTCCCGCCTTGGCCCACACCAGCGACTCCCACGGAACCAGCTCCATCTGATGTAAGAGGAGCTCACAACTTGGGAGGAGGGCAGGGAGGGAGAAGCCTGTCCTTCCCGCGGGCTCTCTGAGGCCAGTCCTGTTGGCGCCTCAGCTCAGAAGACGGGGGCGCTGAGTCCAGCCGTGAGGCCCCTTGCCAGGCACCCAGCACCCTGCCTTACCTGAGCCGATGCGGGCCCGTGACATGGTGGGCGAGTCCAGCTTGTGGGCCGGCACCGTCAGGTAGTTATTGATCTAACAGAGGAACAGTAGACGGGAGTGAGCAAGGAGGCCCCTCTGAACGGCACCTGAGGCCGGCGGCCGCACCCTGCTTTGTGTACCCACTCCTCTGCCCGGCGCCAGGTCTGGGTCAGTGTTGGGTCCTGAGGGCTTGGCTCGGCCTCTTGTCCAGCTCTACAACTCTGGAGTGACCTTGAACACCCTCTATGCTGTCCCGCCTCTCCCACGGTGACCCCAGCCCGGTCTCTAGCTCCAGCCCACACCTGCCCCTGAGGGCAGACCCACAGAATCAACTCAGCAATGTCACCAGGGCCCTGGATGGCCCCCAGGACTCCCCATGCAACACAGTGAAACTGAACTCAGCTTCTTATCTTCCTTCAAAGCCCTTTCCTTCCTCCGTGTCTCCTCCCAGCCACCACTCCTGATGATCCCAATCAAAGGCCAGACATGATCCCTGACTCCTTTTCCTCTTGCCTCAGTCCCCCTTCAGACTGGTAACCAAGTCTTTCCACGCCTACCTCCTAATCGTCCCTTGAATCTACCTGCTCCTCTCCTGCGGCCACCACCCTAATCCAGGCCACTCCCACCCCTTCCCATGTGGCTCCCTTACGGGAACCCTTCATGAGCCTCCATGCCTTGGAATAAAGCCCATACCCTTATGCTCTTAACAAACTTCCTTGGAAGCTGAGCCCTCTCAGCCAGTAGTTAGGAACTTCGGCACACTTCTTCCTCCTGCCTGGCCCTTCCTCTGCCCACACTCCTCTCCTGCAGCTCTTATTCCTAAGGGCACCCTGACCACTCCCTTGTTCAAGGTGCTCAGAGCCCCTTGCACTTCCTGTCCTGCCCAGGAAGCTCCATAAGGGAGGGGCTGGGCTGATTCACGCCTGGGTTCAGAGGCTACTCTGCTGAATGAAGGCGTGTGTGCCTTGCTTTGTGATTCTGGACAGGCCCCTCCCCCGACCCTCGAGCCTTAGTTTTCCCACTAGAAAACGAGAGGTCAGAGCACGCTGACAGACTCTTCTAGATCTATGATACCCAAGGACCCATGGGGAGGGGGCTAGCCTCTTGGCTGCTCTGAGTGGAGAAGAGATGAAGAAGGCAGCTTTCTGGAACCCGCCCTGGGGCTCAGCCTTTGCAACAAGGGGAGGCGGGCCAGGGCTCGGTCTCCAGGAGGCCTTGGTGGTGGCGGTGTGAGCTGGCCTCAGCTCTGAACGCACCTTCTGCTCCAGCTGCCGGGCCTTCTGTCTCCGGAGCAGCATCTGGTTCCAGGCCTCCTCGTAGGGGTCTGCCACCAGTGTGTGTCTGTTGTAGGACCGCAGCTGCGGGAGGAACAGCCGTCAGGCAGGCAGGGCAGGCGCCGGAAGCTGGGCCTGGAGGGGCTCCTCTGCGGTAAGGGGGCCGGGCAGGGAAGAGCCCCTCACCCGCTGCCTGGTCTTCTGCAAGTTGTTCCTCAGGATTTTGCGGATCTCCTCTTCCTTGTCCTTGGACAGCGCCGGCAGGATGCGCTCGCTCGGCAGGGGCTTGGGGTGGATGTTCCTGGGATAACAGGCACAGGTTAGAACGTTCCTGGGACGCTGAGGCTGGGCCAGACCAAAGGGTGCCCCGGGGATGACCCGGCTGGGTATGCCTAGCCTCAGGTCTTGACCCGCTGGGAGGAAAGACTGCCCTGGGTGGGGGGCGAGGGGCCAGCTCAGAAGCGGCTGGGCTGGTCGCCGGCACTCACTGCATTGACACGGTGGAGACGGCTGAGGGGATCTTGCCCATGCCCCCACTCTCCACCAGCTCGATGGCCTGCTTCATCTCCATCTTGTGGTAGAAAGCGATGAGCTGGGGCTCCTTGGAGCGCTCGCCGGCTATCAGACACTTCTTCACATACTTCTTATTAAACCGGTTGAGCCTGGAGGGAGGAGGGAGGAGCTGGGTGAAGTCAGCCCCGGGGATGGGGAGATGCCCCAGCCCGGGAGACCCTTACCTGCCCCTCCCTGCCCTCCGGCCCACCAGGCTTGCCACCTACTTGTCCTTCCAGTGGTGGTGGCCATAGTGGCCACAGATGTCCTCGATGCCTGTCAGAAGGTGGTCCAGGAACTGAAAGGGGCCCAGGGCCAGGTCAAGCCTCACTACTGGGCTCCTCCCCACCAGGACTTCCACCCCTGCGCCGCTCTGCTCAGCCCAGCCCTGTAGTTCCAGAAGCAGCCAGGAGGTGGCGCCAACACTTCATTCATCCTGAACTCCGTGGAGGCGGCCCACCTCTGCCCCTGGGGCCCGGCTGCACCCTCTTCTCTGAACCCACTTGTGCCCAACACCTGGGGCAGGTTCCTGCAGAGGCAGAGACGGCATGACGCCCCCTCCTCAGGTTCTTGGCTGCGCACACCACACCTCCCCGTGGTGTGACCTGGTGACCTCAGGAGCCTGAAGGACCACCCCAGCACTGAATGAGGGAGAAGGGGCTGGCTGAGGACATGGACGTGAGGCCTAACTGACCCCCTACTCCCGGAACCCTCTCCTGCAACACAGGAGCCAGGCCCAGCTTCCAGTACCTGTGTGTGGATCTCCTCGTTGATAGATCGCTTCGTTTCTTGCTTTTTCTTCACAGCCAGCAGGTCTACCAGGGGCCGAATGGTCATGCCCTAGGGGGCAGGCGGGTGTCAGGCACTCCAGTCCTGCCACTCTGAAAGGGAGGCCACAGAAATCCCCCACCCTAAAGTCCCTGAGTCTGGGAGGCCCTGTGCTCTGAGATCCCCAATCTCCCAACCTCCAAGCTGCATTCATACGAAGCTCACTCCTTCCCAAAGACACAGCTAGAGGTCTCACAGCCCCTCCAGCCGAGTGACTCACACACAGGCCATCTAGGCCCGGCCAGGGTTCAAGTGTATCACCACAAGTGCATTCTGTCACCCTAGGGAAGTCAGGCCTGGCTAACAGGGACGACCACCTCTGCTCTGGCCCCCGTGCTGGACTGCGACTGAGGAGGACCTAGAAAGGACGCAAGCCGCTACACTAACTGCACACTTGTCACGTGCCAGGGCCAGCTGTGTTTTCACTAGGATTAGCACTTCAATACCCATAATGACCCTAAGAGGTGAGCCCCTTCATTGTCCCCATTTTACGGATGAGGAAATTGAGACAGAGAGGTGAAGTAACTTCCTAAGGTCTCACAGAAGTAGTAACGCTGGACTCACACTCAGGCAGGGAGGTCTCTGCCTCCATGCTGCCTTCATGAAAAACTGGCTTGGTAAAACCATCAGCATATACAACTGCTAAGTTGAGGCGGTCAAGTATTTTTGAAGATGGAAGCAGGGCAAGCTGACCAAAGAGGCCGCCCCCTCTCCTTTTAAAGGACAGAAGACAAGTCCGGCCCTGGGGACCTCTCCATGGTGGTCTGCCAAGAAGGCCGTGACATCTCTCCCTGAGGGCCTGGCCAGGGTGAGTGTCCAGGAAAGATGGAGGGGGTGGTAGAGAAACAGAGGCCCAGATGAACAGTTTCTCATTTGCCCAAGGTCACAACGCAGATAATGAGAAGCAATTTACGTCATCTCGGGCTGGGCTCCCTTGGGGACTCTGAAGGGTGAGGTCTCGGCTGAGCCTGGATTGTCTGAATGCCAAAAGGAGCCAGGCCCAGCTTCCAGTACCTGTGTGTGGATCTCCTCGTTGATAGATCGCTTCGTTTCTTGCTTTTTCTTCACAGCCAGCAGGTCTACCAGGGGCCGAATGGTCATGCCCTAGGGGGCAGGCGGGTGTCAGGCACTCCAGTCCTGCCACTCTGAAAGGGAGGCCACAGAAATCCCCCACCCTAAAGTCCCTGAGTCTGGGAGGCCCTGTGCTCTGAGATCCCCAATCTCCCAACCTCCAAGCTGCATTCATACGAAGCTCACTCCTTCCCAAAGACACAGCTAGAGGTCTCACAGCCCCTCCAGCCGAGTGACTCACACACAGGCCATCTAGGCCCGGCCAGGGTTCAAGTGTATCACCACAAGTGCATTCTGTCACCCTAGGGAAGTCAGGCCTGGCTAACAGGGACGACCACCTCTGCTCTGGCCCCCGTGCTGGACTGCGACTGAGGAGGACCTAGAAAGGACGCAAGCCGCTACACTAACTGCACACTTGTCACGTGCCAGGGCCAGCTGTGTTTTCACTAGGATTAGCACTTCAATACCCATAATGACCCTAAGAGGTGAGCCCCTTCATTGTCCCCATTTTACGGATGAGGAAATTGAGACAGAGAGGTGAAGTAACTTCCTAAGGTCTCACAGAAGTAGTAACGCTGGACTCACACTCAGGCAGGGAGGTCTCTGCCTCCATGCTGCCTTCATGAAAAACTGGCTTGGTAAAACCATCAGCATATACAACTGCTAAGTTGAGGCGGTCAAGTATTTTTGAAGATGGAAGCAGGGCAAGCTGACCAAAGAGGCCGCCCCCTCTCCTTTTAAAGGACAGAAGACAAGTCCGGCCCTGGGGACCTCTCCATGGTGGTCTGCCAAGAAGGCCGTGACATCTCTCCCTGAGGGCCTGGCCAGGGTGAGTGTCCAGGAAAGATGGAGGGGGTGGTAGAGAAACAGAGGCCCAGATGAACAGTTTCTCATTTGCCCAAGGTCACAACGCAGATAATGAGAAGCAATTTACGTCATCTCGGGCTGGGCTCCCTTGGGGACTCTGAAGGGTGAGGCTCTCGGCTGAGCCTGGATTGTCTGAATGCACAGAAATCACAGTCGGCAGCTGGAAGGATTCTTCAGGTTCACCCAGGCCAGTCCCCTCGTATCTCAGATGGGGATCAGAGACCCCGAAATGGGATGGGAGTCTTTCCAGGCTCCACCCACAGCAGCAGGGCTCCGGCCAACTCCAGACCTCCTACTGGCTAGCTCAGGGACTTTTCCCGTGCCCATCTGACTGATGGAGAAACTAAGATCCTAAGATATTAAACTCCTTCCCCCAATCTCGACCATCCCTGGCCTTGTCGACTGGACCCACTCCTCTTAACGCTATCTGGGCTCCTAACTAAGCCAAGCAGCATCACTCCACCACGACACACGATCAGACGCTCCCTTACAATTGAGGACACTGAGGCCCAGAAAGGGGGAGGGTCTTGTCCAAAGCGGCACACGTTATGGGTGAAGCTGGGACTAGAACGTGTGCCCCAGCCCCCTTGGTCACGGGCTTCCTCTCTCCTGGCAGAGTCAGGGTCCCCAGGCAGGGCTGCTCGGCCCCGTCCCGCACCTGCACGAAGACGGTGAAGAAGATGACGGTGATGATGGCCGTAAGGAACAGGTCACACATAGGGAAGTGCTTCTTGTCCAGGAGGTAGCCCAGGGAGAAGGCGATGGCCCCTCGCAGGCCCCCATAGGCGATGATGAACTGGTCTTTGGGGGTCAGCTTCACGATGCGGAACTTGTTGATGAACCAGGTCAGGCCCAGCACACCTACCAGGGGGGAAGAGTGGGGTCAGGCGTCCCACCCGTTGGGAGAGAGGATCTCTGTCTGGAGGCGGTCAAGTATTTTTGAAGATGGAAGCAGGGCAAGCTGACCAAAGAGGCCGCCCCCTCTCCTTTTAAAGGACAGAAGACAAGTCCGGCCCTGGGGACCTCTCCATGGTGGTCTGCCAAGAAGGCCGTGACATCTCTCCCTGAGGGCCTGGCCAGGGTGAGTGTCCAGGAAAGATGGAGGGGGTGGTAGAGAAACAGAGGCCCAGATGAACAGTTTCTCATTTGCCCAAGGTCACAACGCAGATAATGAGAAGCAATTTACGTCATCTCGGGCTGGGCTCCCTTGGGGACTCTGAAGGGTGAGGCTCTCGGCTGAGCCTGGATTGTCTGAATGCACAGAAATCACAGTCGGCAGCTGGAAGGATTCTTCAGGTTCACCCAGGCCAGTCCCCTCGTATCTCAGATGGGGATCAGAGACCCCGAAATGGGATGGGAGTCTTTCCAGGCTCCACCCACAGCAGCAGGGCTCCGGCCAACTCCAGACCTCCTACTGGCTAGCTCAGGGACTTTTCCCGTGCCCATCTGACTGATGGAGAAACTAAGATCCTAAGATATTAAACTCCTTCCCCCAATCTCGACCATCCCTGGCCTTGTCGACTGGACCCACTCCTCTTAACGCTATCTGGGCTCCTAACTAAGCCAAGCAGCATCACTCCACCACGACACACGATCAGACGCTCCCTTACAATTGAGGACACTGAGGCCCAGAAAGGGGGAGGGTCTTGTCCAAAGCGGCACACGTTATGGGTGAAGCTGGGACTAGAACGTGTGCCCCAGCCCCCTTGGTCACGGGCTTCCTCTCTCCTGGCAGAGTCAGGGTCCCCAGGCAGGGCTGCTCGGCCCCGTCCCGCACCTGCACGAAGACGGTGAAGAAGATGACGGTGATGATGGCCGTAAGGAACAGGTCACACATAGGGAAGTGCTTCTTGTCCAGGAGGTAGCCCAGGGAGAAGGCGATGGCCCCTCGCAGGCCCCCATAGGCGATGATGAACTGGTCTTTGGGGGTCAGCTTCACGATGCGGAACTTGTTGATGAACCAGGTCAGGCCCAGCACACCTACCAGGGAGGGGAAGAGTGGGGTCAGGCGGTCCCAGCCCTTCCTGGCTTCGGCGGCAGAGAGGTATCTCTGTCTGGAAGCTGCCTCCGTGGGGAAGTCCGCCCAGCTCACTCATTTCTCAGGCTCCTCATCCCAAGGTGTTCCTAATCCTTCCATCTAAGAGCGACGTGGATCTTGCAGGGGGTCCCTCAACCTGGGTACACTTTAGAGACAGCACAGAGGCCTCTCGTGGCTGGAGGTCAGGAGGGTGATGGGAAAAGAGATGAGACAAGACGGGCCGGAAGTTGATACCTACTAAATATGATGGGTACATGGGGTCTACTTCTCTATGTGTTTGAATAAAAAGCTGTTCAATAACTCAAGGGCTTCCCTGGTGGTCCAGTGGTTAAGACTCCATGTTTGCACTGCAGGGTGCCTGGTTTTGCTGCTTTGTTGGGGAACTAAGATCCCACATCACATGTAGCCAGAAAAAAAAAAATGCAGAGGGAGGACAGAATCTAATCTCAACCCACAGACCCAGAATCTCCAGAGGATGAAGCTCAGGATTAAAGGGTTTTTAAGACAGTGCAGAAAGTAAATGCCATGCCCAGACCTAACCTCAACAAGGAGGTAAGACCCACAGGGCGGAAGCCACACAGTCATGTGTACCTGGCAGGTGAAGTAGCACCCAGAGGCCTGAGGCTTAGTCCCCATGTGCGCCCTGGGCTGGCTGAGAGGTTGGGAGGAGCTGCAGGCAACTCTGCAAGTGCTAAAGCCACATGTGGCGCAAGGCAATGCAAAGACACAGACCTGACTCGGTGGGCCTCAGACCCCGCCACAGACACCAACAGCCTCAGGCTCCGGAGGCCTCTCCACCGCCACACTGTGGCTGTCTCCCCTGAGAGCACAGCTCTCTCTCCCCTCAAGGACTCATCAGGGCCTCCAGACTGTGGAGAGAGGAGGGGGGAAGCCCCCGTCCTGCGGCACTGGGAGCAGCCCGCAGCCAAGCCCGCCCCGTCCACACGGTGTGCTCCAGGCACGGCGCCCACCCCGCCGTGCACACACACCTCCCCGGGCTCGGGCCCGGGACCTCACCCAGCACTCGGGCGATGAGGCAGAAGAGCAGGGTGCTGATGACAAAGGTCCAGTTCCAGTGGTGGGAACCGGCCACGGTCGAGACGCCGAGGAAGATGAAGATGAGGGTCTCGCTGACGCTGCTCCACATTTTCAGGAAATACTTGATGGTCGTGTGGGACTTGTGGGAGATGTTGGCCTCCACGTAGGGCCGCATCACTACTCCCGAGGCAATGAGTCTGGGGTCAGGCAAGAGCGGGGTTTGGGGTTCAGAGTCGAGACGCGCCCTCCCAGAGTGCCTCCAGTGCCAAGGCGGTGGACAGGTGCCGCCAGCAGCCTGAACTCCCCTTACAGGTAAGACACCCCTGCAGGCTCTGAACACCTGTTCTCATTCAGTCCTCTCACCCAGCCCTGCGGACACGGGCATACTCCTGCATGTTCCAGACGCACGTTCTGAGACTTGCAGAAATAAAGTCAGCTGCCCACTGTCACACTGCCAGTGGCAAAGCCAAGACACAAGCAAGTGTGCCCCGCTCCTAAACCCGTGCCTTCTCCCCGCAGCCACACTGGCTCTCCACCTAACAGGAGTCAAGTCTGTGGCCTCCGGATCATCCCCCAGAGCGTGGTGTCCCCCTAACGCACAGGGGTCCCTATGTACCGACTTCATGGGGCTATTGTGAGATTCAATTAGTTCATGAAGGCAAAGTGCCTATCACAGTGTGAGCACAGAGCTCTCTTCTAGGCAGCAGCTCAAGGCCTCCCAGCCTGGCGCCCACCCCCGGCTTCACTCCTGCTGGCCCAGCCTCCTCGTTTTCAACCCTGGTCCCCCAGTCCAGCCTCGGAGCTACCAATGGCACCTTCGCTGAGAGGAGCAGTGAGTGCAAGTGCCCGTGTCCAGCTACCACCATGGGGCTCCCTTTGCAACAAATGAAGAGAAGAAGTGGCAGGGCTGAGGCTTTTCAGAACCTTAAACTCAGTGCTTCCGGGCAGCCCTTGGGCGGGAGCCTGGATCCAGGGGCGAGGCCCTGGGGAGCTCCTCTGTGACCCTACAAGACTGGGGAATCTGAGTTGGCGGCCCCCCACGCCACGCCCAGACTCACGCCATGATGCCCGACAGGTGGAAGAGCTCGGCCGACAGGTAGGCCATATAGCTGTAGAGGAAGACGAAGAGCGGCTCGATGACGCGGATGTGGGCGGTGAACCGGGAGGTGAAGGCTGCGATGACCCCGTAGACCACGCCCACGAACACCCCGCCCAGGGACACCACGAAGAAGCTCAGGAAGCCGAGGATGATGTCCACGATGCCCACGCGGTCGTAGTTGGCAAACTCCTCAAAGAGGTGATACAGGACCTGGAAAGGGTGTGCAGGCCGGTCGGCAGGAGGGTGGGGCCCTGCCCTGGGGCTCCCTCCGGCTCACTCAGGGTGCCTCTGTCCCCTGGGCTGGCCATGGCCAAGGGGTAGCAGAGAGCCCTTGGGCCGGCAGCAGGCTGCACAAGTGAAGAGCACAGCTCTGCAGCCAAACCACCTGGGTTGACATCCTGACTCTGCTGCCCCTGGCTGTGTACATGGGGCCATGACTCAGTCTCCCTGGGCTTCGGTTTTCCTGTCCAGAAAATGGAGGTAACTAGTACTGACTTCACAGGGCTACTGTGAGATTCAATTAGTGCATGAAGGCAAAGTGCCTATCACAGCATTGGCTACTATTCACCAAGCTCACCTCTCTCGTGCCTGTCTGGATTTAGGTCTTTCCTGCAGCACTAAGCAGGGAAAGTTCAGATAATGAACTACAAAAGGACTTCTTAACCACTCAAGCTGTCTGAGAATACACTCGACCTGACCATACCCTATTTGGACTGTCTGGAAGTGGGACCCAGAACTCTCTACTCAGTAAGTTCTCCCCCCACCAGAGGGCTGTGATGCACCACCAAGTTCAGGCGCTATGGGACCAGAGGCTCTCCACGGCCTCCCTACCTCCGGGCCAGGGAAATAGACAGTCATTGTAACACCATCATCAGACTTTAAGTGGCACTTCATACACTGTAAAGCCCTTTGATGATGGTCATCCTGCTGGAGACACAACAGCCTCAGGAGGTAGGCGGGCTAAGGATGCTTATTCCCTTGCGAGACTGGGGCTAAGGATGCTTGTTCCCTTGCGAGACTGAGGCTCAGGGTGGTGAAGCGACGTGGTGGAGGGCCCCCCGCCCCAGGAGCAGCTGAACCGGGCCCAGAGCTTGTCCTGCCAGCAGTGCGTGGGCCACCCTGTGGACTCCACCTTGAGGTTCTGTCCACCCGCTCTCAGGTGCTGGCTGCCTGGCCTGCTCCGAGACAGCTCTCCCAGGAAACCAGCTGGGGAGTGTCCCAGCCGAGGAGGTGCGGAGGGAGTGGGAAAGACCTGAAGATACCTGAGACAGACCTGCAAAGCCCCCAGTGTCCGGGCCACACCTGGAAGCAGGGCACCGTGGCTCCAGGGTCAAGGCCTGAGGCCACGCAGCTCAGGGCAGCCTTCGGCTCTACCATCTGCGAAATAGGGCTTTCACACTCATGCGCAGAGCTCTGGAAAGGGCCCAACTTGGGCCAGGGAGGGAGGGGAGGTGCCGAACACCGGCCAGCGCCCCGTGCAGCCTGGACACGGGGCAAATGATTCAGTCTCCCTGGGCTTCAGTTCTCCCTGAACTGTCTGGAAAACAGGGCAGGGCTCCGGCGGGAGACAGCAGTGCGTTCTCAGCCCTGGGCTACCTAAACATACTCCTAACCTGAAGAAACACAGGTCCCTCAGGTGTGCTGCTGGGGCCGTTGGGGCAGGCACAGAGGGCCAGGGCCTCATTTCCGGCCCGGCACCACTGGCACCGGGACTACGGAGGCAGAGAAACACAGTGCTAAGTGTTTGGACTCTGACCTCAGACTGTGGTGATCTGAACCTCAGTCACATCACTCATCAGCTAACAGGACCTTGGATGCGTTCCTCAATCTCTCAGTGCCTCAGTTTCCTCACCTGGAACACTGGGAAAAATTTCCGTGCCAACCTCATGGAGTCTCTGTGCAGATCAGATGAGACAACATATGATCAGACAGGAAGTACTCAGTGAACATCAGCGATTACTACCGCCACCGCTACTGCCTTGGGGAGCCGTGGCCGTGGCCCACGGTGGCCAGACTGAGGCATCCACTCTGGCAGCCACGCCCCACCGCTCCCCACGGGGGTCAGCCTGAACCCCAACACACCCCCAGATCCTCTGGGGAGGGCCTCGTCTCTGGCACCCACTGACTTTGCAGACATGAATGAGGGTGACTTCCGGCAGAGCCCGGGAGGACGACAGGCTCAGGACTCAGTTCCTGGTCCAAATGGGGAACCAGGCCAACACGGTAGCCCTGGGCAAAAGCGGGTGCCCAAGGAGACAGGACAGACATGCGCCTGCTCAGGCCAGGCTGCGGCTCCACCAGCCTTGCGAGGAGCTGGCAGGGGCGAAGGGGAGGGAGAGGAAGCCGAGGCTGTCGGCAGCTGACCACCACCATCAGTTGTTTCTTTGAGGTACAGCTTCCCGAGGGGCTGGGAGTGAATTGGGGACGCGTGTGCGAGCGTGCCCAGGGCATGCCCAGGTGTCCATGAGCTTTCCTGTGCAGGCAGCTACTCTCTGAGGGATCCAGCTAAGAGGCGGATGTAGCTGGGGGATGGGGGATGCGCAACACAACGTGAGTGTGCACATGCACATTATCTTTTCCTGAGGAAGCTGGCTGGGAGGAAGGGTGTGTGTAAACATACACAGCCTTGCCACGTGCAGACCCTGCGGTGGGGGTCCCTGTCCTGGCTAGACCTGGGAGGAAAGCACTTACTACTCTGCCACATTGCAGCTGTCAAAGGTGAGGCCCAGAGAGGTACAGTGACTTGCCTAAGGTCACACAGTAACCGCGTGGCCAACCCAGACTGACTCACTTTACTTGCCACTTACTGGAGGTTTTGGAGACAAGGTTCCTTTCCAGGACTGCTACCCCCAAATTCTGCACAAATTAAACTCTAACTTAGGACATGTGTGTGGGGGTGTGCGTGTGTGTGCATGCTTAGTTGTGTCCAACTCTTTGCAACCCCATGGGCTGTAGCCTACCAGGCTCCTCTGTCCATTGGACTTCCCAGGCAAGAATACTGGAATGGTTACCATGGGGAGGAGACCTTCCTGACCCAGGGACTGAACTTGCATCTCCTGCACCGGCAGGCGGATTCTTTACCACTGAGCCCCTAGGGAACCCCGACTTAAGACACAGCTGACACGAAAGCTAAAATGCCCCTCGGAGACTAGATGGTCTATAAAGGGTAAACTGAGGTACAAAGAGGATAAATCCTTTAACCAAGATCACATCACAGTGCATCAGGGACAGAGCATACGATCTGGCTGGGCCAAGAGCTCAGGCCCCAGAGTCAGAAAGACCTGGCTTCTAATTTCATTTCTATCAAGTTCTAGCAGGTTATTTAACTTCTTCGAGCTTGATTCCTCCTCTGCCAAGTGAGACTAGTAAGTACCTCCTACGGTGGTCATGAGGATGAACTGAATCAACCCTGTCTAGCGCCCAGCATGATGGCGGCACACAGCAGGCAGGGCTGGACGCTTGCTGTCTGAGGGTCATTAGCAGGGGGTGTGGGATTCACTCTGGACCTGGGTTCGGGTCTGTGTCTTGTACACCCCTGGGTACGGCCCCTGCCTCTCACCACAGTGACGGCGTCATTGAGCAGGGACTCCCCGAAGACAAGGATGTGGAGCAGCTCGTTGATGTGAATTTCCTCGAAGACGGCCAGCACGGCCACGGGGTCCACGGCCGAGATGATGCTGCCGAACAGCAGGTTTTCCAGGAGGCCGATGTTGTTGATCTGCTCGCCGCCCACCAGGCACACAGCGTACATGAGGCCGCCCAGGAAGAAGGCGTTCCACAGCGTGCCCACCACGGCAAAGATCAGGATGGTGCCCAGGTTCTCGGTGAACTGCCGCAGCGGCAGGAAGTAGCCGGCATCCAGGATGATGGGCGGCAGCAGGAAGAGGAAGAAGACTTCCGACTGCAGGATGGGGGGCGTCTCACCCACGCCCTTGATCAGGCCCCCCACCAGCAGCCCCACCACGATCAGCAGGCAGCTCTCGGGGACGATGCTTGAGATGGTGGGGATCACATGGAAACCTGCGGAGGGCGAGAGAACGGGGGGCCGTGGGCTTGCGGGGAGCCAGGGCGTAGGGCCGCGGACAGAGAATGCAGCTGGGGACAGGGGCACAGGCCTGGTCTCAGAGGGCCACTCTGTCAACTCCCTGAGCCTCAGCCTCCTTGCCGGTAAACTTGGGCTGCTAATACCAGCCTCACAGGCTAACATGACACAGTTCTGTATTATGTTTACATATAACTAAGTGATGGATAAACCAGGTGACGACCCTGTTGAAGCGCTTTTTGCAAAGGATATACAGATGGCCTCTGTCACTATCATAAAGCTGTAGAAAGCAGCAGCTCTGTATGCCTCCCGAAAGCAGAAATTATATGCTGATGACCAAGGCTCCAAGTTCCGCCCCGTTCCCCGATTGCCCTGTCTGCCCAGCTTAGGGTAGGAGTCCTCCGGTGCCCTCCCGCTCACCACTTCACTCTGCAATCTGAAGGGCATTACCTACACCTGAACCCGAGTCACCTGTCCAGACACAAGTTCAGGGAGTCAAGACGTGAGCTCAAGACCAGGCAAAACAATCTAAGAATTCTGTCTGAGGGAAGACAGCAAGTTCCTCATCACAGAGGCGTCGAAGCCAAAGGCAGACAATGGTTGGTGGAGAAGTGACACGGGAGACAGGAGGGAGCACAGGGGAATCAAAGACTGTCAACGCAGGAAGGAACCTGGGGACCACACTGCCTGGGGCCTGCAAATGTGCAGCCCGCACCCAGCGACTTCCAATCCCAGCCTCGCGGGCTTTCCCACTGGCCCAGAGCGCTGCTCAGGAAGCCGACAGCAACCAGTTTCCCCTGCGAGACAAAGCCTGTTGGCCACCCTGTTTCTCGTCCAATTGCACCCACTTTAAAGACTGGGCAGGGCCTTCCCTTGTGGCTCAGTGGATAAGAACCTGTCTGCCAATGCAGGAGACACAGGTTCGATCCCTGATCCGGGAAGATCCCACATATCACAGAGCAGCTAAACCCACACATCAACAAAGATCCAGCACAACCAAAAATAAATAAATAAAAGTTTTAATTAAAAAAAAAAAAAAAAAGAGTGGGCAACTGAAGTTCAGACAGGGAAAGGGACTCCCCCAAGGTCACGCAGCTCATCAGTAGCAGACCTAGGACAGAACCCAGGTCTGACCCACCAGCTCCCATCGGACTCCCCAGTTCTTTACGTCGCTTCTCCTTTTTCCCCATTAAAGCAAAACATGCCCCTCTCCCCGAGACCCACCAGCTCCCTCTCCAAGCCACCCTCTGCAGCTGGCCCCCTCGGCTCCAAACCCCGATCTCAGAAGTGGCAAAAATCCCTCTCAGAGAGGGCCCCTCTCAATGCCAGCTCTGCCCCCAAACTCCTTATGGGTCTCTGGTTGGTTTGGGGTGAGAAGCTGGGTGGAGACCTGGGACATAACCCCCACGGTCCGCGTGGTCTGCTTGCCACTTTGCCTGAGGCGGAAGCTCTCGCTCTCCTCCCCCTCTCAGCCTGGAGATTCTGTGCAGGCAGATTCCACACCTGTTTACGATAGTGTCCCCAGGGCCAGGGACACAGGAGGTGCTCAACAAGTATCTACTGATCGGAAAATGCAAAGAGCTTGGCCAGGACCCATGTGATTCTCCATAACCTGTCTGGCCAGGCCCCTGCCCTCTTTTCCCCTGAGAACCTTGGGAAGGATCCTGGGTTCCCAGGCTGAGCCCCCTGCTCTCGGGTACTCGGCTGCAGGGTGCCAGCACAGAGACAAGTTAGGACTCAGCACACCATCCAGGCCCAGGGCCAGTCCCAGCACCAAGCACCCAGGAGACAACCGAATCATGTTGGGAAGAAACACATCTCCATCCTAGGCCAGAGGACTTCAAAACAGATCCAACTGAAAGTCACCGCTTTGGGGACTTCCCTGGTGGTCTGGAGGTTAAGATTCTGTGCTTCCAATGCAGGGGGCGTGTGTTTGATCCCTAGTTGGGGAACCAAGATCACATGCCACGTGGCATGGCCAGAAAAACCCACTTTTGCTGAGAAGTCCACTCCCTGTACCCGGCCCACACCCGCCCATCTTTGAGTGCCTGTCAGTAACCCTCAGTGTCCACTTGGCCAGTACACCAGGAAGGGCTAGGTCTGGTTGAGTCCAAGTCTCCTTGCTCTAAAGATTAAAGTCCAGACTTTCAGCACACCCTTCATCATCTGGCCTTGCTCATGTTCCATGCTTCCTGCTGTCATTTTTTTTTTTAATTTTTTGAGTTCACTGTGCAACTGATGGGATCTTTGTTCCCTGACCAGGGATTGAATGAAGGCCCAAGGCAATGAAAGTGCTAAATCCTAACCACTGGATCACCAGGGAATTACTTCCCACCCCCACGTATTCTTATGTTCCAGCTTTGACAAATTCCTTGCAATTCGCTCAAGTGAGCTACCTCCTCTTTGGCCTGCAGAACTTTGCCTCTCCAGAACACCGTTCCTCTACCCACATTGTGTGTGGCTGACACCATAGTCTTCTGTCTGCCTCCTCCTCCAGGAAGCATTCCCTGACCACCCCTGCCTTCCCCGGGTTAGAGAAGGGGTCCTTCAATCCATACTCATGACTCGGATTCCTCTTCCTCCCTGACATCCAGTGAGGTCAGAAAATGCAGGCAGAAGCAGCGAGACAGGACAACGGCGCCATGCCTGAGACCTGTATCTGCCTTGAGGGAAGGAAGACAAGACAGCACAGAGGTTTGGGGGAGCAAAACCCAGCCAGCTGACCTCAACACCCCACCCTCACCCCAGAAGCTGAGCTGGAGTTGCCAGAGTCTAAAGAGACAGCCCAGGGTGGGGGGAGGACAGCATCCACCTCCACCTAGCCTGCTAGGCTCTGAAACTGCCTTATGCCATCCATCCAATCCAAAGAGCCTTCCTGGCGGCAGGAAGTGCCAGGCAGTGCACAGAGACAAGTAAGCCATAGTCCCCTGGGGAGCAGAGGGATGATCGTGTGTGTGTGTACATGCCAAGAGCAATAACATGAAGAGCATTCATTACTCCTAAAGGTGCGTCAGGAACCAGGCACATGTCACCTCTTCAGTCCTCACAACCCTGTGGGATGGGTATGGTCCCCATTTCGCAGAAGAGAAAGTTGAGGTCTGACATGATTCAGTTGTCTCCCCAAGGGAGGAGCTGGATTCTAGCTCAGAGCCTCTCACTTCTTCAAGTGAGCTGGCCCCCAGAGTACCTGGGGTGGGAGCCGTGATCCCAGAGCAAGTCCCCCAAGTCTTCCTGTGGCGGCCCTGCCTCTCTGGGAGCTGAAGGAATGCCGGGCCCTGGCGGGCGAGGGAAGGGGAGGGGAGGGAGGACCCAGGCTGGGGAGGAAGTTCTGGGATCTATTCTGGCTCCTGGCCCGTGGGCAGGCATGCATTACTGGAAAGCAGCATCTGGGGGAGGGGTGGGTCTGTCATCAGCTCAGCGGAAGGGGCCCGGGAGCCTGTTCTGGCTTGTCCCTCTCGCAAGGCCATGACTCCCCGGGTCGTCCCCACCCCGCACCCCTGACACTGAGTGAACTCAAAGGGGGACAGTTGGGTCCCTGGCTCCTTAACAAAGGCCCAGCATTGAGGCAAGACCCCAAGATGAAATGAGGTCCTGGACCCTAAAGAACTGAGGCAAAACTTTCAGGCTCGAGCTTGTGACAGTGCTGATGTCACCAGCATGGAATCGGGGTGGGGCAGAGGCAGGGAGAGTCAGATCCGGAGCTGTGAGAGCCGAAACAGCCCTTGGAGATCATCCAGCTCCACCACCACATGGCTGGGGAAACTGAGACGCAAAGAGGGGCGCCAACCTGTCAGGCCATGACCAGTCCCAACCGTGAGGACCTGCGAAGTTCAAGTCCAGCAACTGCAGGGGCCGCAGGGGCCACAGGGCCTCCGGTTGAGACACCCAGACCTCCCAGAGCAAGGACAGCAGGAGAAGGCTTGGAATTCAGCGTCTCCTGGCCACGGGGCAAACCCGCTGACACAGTTCGGGGCTGGCTTCCCTGTCGGGTGAAGAGGCTGGGGGAGGGGAGCAGTGTTTCTCACTCTGTCCACTGTGGGTGGCAGCTAGGCAACTGGGGGCACACACATCCACACTCTAGCTCTCACACACACTCACACTCACTCTCCCACACTCTCTGACATTCACACTCACCTTTTCTCTCTCTCTCACACACAGGCACACGCACTCTCTCTGGCACACAGGTAAACTGAACAGGAACTTGACTAAGTGGGGCTCCTGGCCCCTGGCAGCCTCTTGGCTCTTCAGTGAGAACATTTTATTTTCAGCTCCTCAGACTGTCCCCATCTGCTGAGACAGGGTGCAGTGCAGCAGGCAGGCGAGGTTGTCCCATGTCACTCTTGGTTGCCAGGGTGACTGGGCCCCCTAACCCCACTTCCTGCATCTCTCCCCTGGCCTGGCAGTCAGAGGGGAGTGTCAGGAGGAGGAGGGGCCTCCCTGGCGCCCCCCGGAGCTAGGCCACGGGGGACCCAGGGGCACGCGAGGGGCTCTGCCGCCCTAGTTCCTGGCTGCAACTCGGCCAGATCCCAAGGGACCTCGGGTTGCATGATGATTCCGGTTCTTTAACTCCCTCTTCAACTGCCCCAGCAACCAGTCTCCATCCCAGTAATGCAAGGCAAAACCTCCCAAGGAGAGCCTGGCGCTCCACAGTTTACAGGGGCGTGCTGCTACGTCTCGCTCCCCTGCACCTCGCCAGGCTCTGCGGGGTCAGGTACCATCCCCTCATTTCAGAGATGAGGAAACCAAGGCACAAAAAGCTGAAGCAATTTAGAAGTCCAGCGGCCGGCCACTGATTCAGATCCAGACACTCTGGCTCCACGTTGGGTTCTTAGCCATTCACCCTGTTATCCCTGGTTTAATTCTCATTTTGTCTCCAAGGGGAAGCTCAGAACCCAGTACTGAAGAGCCCCAAAGCGGGTCCCGAGGGGCCAGAGGTGGTATTTCTTTCCGTGAGCCCGTCTCCAGGGACGTCTCGCTGCTGCTTCTCTTCCACTCTGGAGGTCAAGGAAAGACTCGGGGAACCCTTCCATCATTTAAGGCTGCCCCCTCAGTCCCCAGTTAACGCAGCGGGAAGGGGTCGATCTCCTAAACTCCTAGGGCTCTAAGAGGAGACTCAGAGGGGCGCTGACTCTTCTTGAGTTAGATTTCTACTCAGTGCTGATTCTTCCCACCACCCAGTCAGCTCTGAGGGCCAGGGAGAAAGAGACGCCAGCCGCAGCCGCTGCCTCTGCAGGTGTGCAGCCAGACCCGCAGAGACAAGGACACGTGGCACTCGCCCCTCTGCCCTGGGCTCCAAGTCACTGACCAGCTTGGGGACTTTGGGTAAGTTATACCTCCTACCCTCAGTTTCCCTGTCTGTGTCAAGGCCTATTTCTGGGGCACAAGAGACCACAAGAAGGGTAAAGAATGGCAAATATGGCTGACACTCGATATTGGCTGAAAGTGGTCTCTTGGTATTATTATAATCTTCAAAACCCAGGTATAATGTGACTCACTCTGTTACCATGACCTGTTGGTGTGCACTTCTCTGTCATTTAGGATGGACATCACTTTAAGGCCCCCAAGGATGGGAACCTTCCAGTGTCTTCTGGGGCTCCAGCTGCCAGCGCAGAGTGGGCATTAACAATTTATGAATTGAGATAAAACTGGTTTTCAGATGTTAAGTGTGAGAAAGAGGAAGGAGGTGGGAGGGACTTTGAGATTTCAAGAGTCGATGATGCTCCAGAGCAGGGACCATCTGAACTGGGCTTTGAAAGATCAGTAGAAGTTTGCCAGAGAGAGAAGGAGGAGAAAAGCCATTCTAGAGTCTGCATTCTTTAAAGACCCCACCACAAGCACCCTGCACACAGTAAATGGATGTATGGGTAACAGATGAATGAAAGATAAGGAAAGAAAAACACAAGCAGGAAGGCTGAATTCACCAAGCGTTAACCAAGATCCAAACATGAGCACTGCTGAGAAGATTACATGAGATGGTGTGCGTGAAACCCTTAGCACAAAACCTGTGATGCGTGTCTTTGAATCTCGGTCCCCTCAGTCACTGGGGTGATGAGGAGTGACCTGGCGACCCAGGGTAGCTGGGTTTTAGGGCTTCTGGCCCACAGAAGGTAATTTTTAAAAAATGTAAACCAACAGTGCCCACTCAGTAAGACCATGATTCACTGTAAGATACAATCTCCAGCACAGAGAAGGGGAGAAAAGCTTGCTGGACACTGAAGAGTGTCTGATGCAAGGCTTTCACATATCTCCTCTCATTTCATCTCATATCCTGACCCCCTCTGGATAGAGGAAGAAACCGAGGCTCAGAGAGGTGTGCAGCCAGACCCGCAGAGACAAGGACACGTGGCACTCGCCCCTCTGCCCTGGGCTCCAAGTCACTGACCAGCTTGGGGACTTTGGGTGTTATACCTCCTACCCTCAGTTTCCCTGTCTGTGTCAAGGCCTATTTCTGGGGCACAAGAGACCACAAGAAGGGTAAAGAATGGCAAATATGGCTGACACTCGATATTGGCTGAAAGTGGTCTCTTGGTATTATTATAATCTTCAAAACCCAGGTATAATGTGACTCACTCTGTTACCATGACCTGTTGGTGTGCACTTCTCTGTCATTTAGGATGGACATCACTTTAAGGCCCCCAAGGATGGGAACCTTCCAGTGTCTTCTGGGGCTCCAGCTGCCAGCGCAGAGTGGGCATTAACAATTTATGAATTGAGATAAAACTGGTTTTCAGATGTTAAGTGTGAGAAAGAGGAAGGAGGTGGGAGGGACTTTGAGATTTCAAGAGTCGATGATGCTCCAGAGCAGGGACCATCTGAACTGGGCTTTGAAAGATCAGTAGAAGTTTGCCAGAGAGAGAAGGAGGAGAAAAGCCATTCTAGAGTCTGCATTCTTTAAAGACCCCACCACAAGCACCCTGCACACAGTAAATGGATGTATGGGTAACAGATGAATGAAAGATAAGGAAAGAAAAACACAAGCAGGAAGGCTGAATTCACCAAGCGTTAACCAAGATCCAAACATGAGCACTGCTGAGAAGATTACATGAGATGGTGTGCGTGAAACCCTTAGCACAAAACCTGTGATGCGTGTCTTTGAATCTCGGTCCCCTCAGTCACTGGGGTGATGAGGAGTGACCTGGCGACCCAGGGTAGCTGGGTTTTAGGGCTTCTGGCCCACAGAAGGTAATTTTTAAAAAATGTAAACCAACAGTGCCCACTCAGTAAGACCATGATTCACTGTAAGATACAATCTCCAGCACAGAGAAGGGGAGAAAAGCTTGCTGGACACTGAAGAGTGTCTGATGCAAGGCTTTCACATATCTCCTCTCATTTCATCTCATATCCTGACCCCCTCTGGATAGAGGAAGAAACCGAGGCTCAGAGAGGTGAAGTGACTTGCCCGGGGCATTGGAGCTGGGAAGTGGCAGAGAGAGAATCAGAACCAGGTCTCTGCATCGCCAGTCTTTGTGCCAGGCTGCATCCAGGCAAACGAAGCCTGCAAGCATCAAAGGAAGAGACGTCAAGCCTGCAAGGTGCCTCCCCTGCAAAACAGCCCAAAATACACCTGTTCCAAGTGCCTGGGGAGGAGTCATTCCCCATGCCAGGGGAGTCGGTCTCTCGGGGTGCCTTTCCCCATCATTCTTCCAAACGGCAGCCCCATCTCTTGCCTGTGTCAGTCCATGTCTCAGGGAGACAGGGAGCCACCCTCCGCGAACATCCAGTCTAGGTGGAACATCAGCCAGTAAGCCAGCTGAGAAACAGTAGTGAACGCTGGGCTCCCTGAGGCACGGGGTCAAAGAGGACTCGGTCAGACCAAAACCTTCCCTTTAGTAACCAGGAGGCTTGGGCAAATCATGAGATCACAGACAAGCCTCGGTTTTCTCCTGTGTAGACAAGTGAGCATCATGGGACTAGACACAGAAGCACCTTGTACATTGTGACGTGGCAGACAAACTTCAGAAGTGATCGATAAAGGAGAGATAAGGACAGAAACCCCACATGGGCCAGAGGGGGCAGGGGCCAAGGAGACGTGAAGGCAATAAGCAGAGGTGGACTGCGGCTGGAAGGCCCACTCAGAGACCGACAGGAGAGGCTGTGATCCAGACGCTGGGCTGGTTACTCCTGAGCACTTAATCTCCCGTCCCTATCCACCTTTACTCTAGTGGCTAGAGGTCCCCAAATGCCATCTCTGCCCACAAAAGAGGGCAGTCCTTCACTCTGGACTTCCACCCAGCTTTCAAAGCCCCGTGCGGGTGTCACCTCCTCTGGGAAGCCTTCCCTGAACCCGCAGGCTGAGTCAGCTGCTCTTGCAAACCGAGGAGTGACAGCTCTGTAGCTGGTCTTCTCGTCACCCCGGCAGCCCAGCCCACGGCCCTGAGCCCCACAAAAGGGACGCTCGGGATAAGTGAGTTAAGGGGATGATGGACGCGTCCTAAAGGACAAGGGACCGAAGTTGGATCTGGAGGGCAGGGGGCTGATGGGGGAAGATCAAACAAATGAACAGAGAGGGCATCTAGGGGCAACGCTTTCCAAAGACTCTGCGGCCTCCAACCAGCCTGCAGACAAGGGAGGCGCTAGGACACAGCTGGAGGAGGCAGGCGCACCAGGACCCGAGTCAAGGGACTCGAGCTGCTGCTGCTGGCCTCGGAGGGACCTTGGACCTTCAGGCCTGGACCTGGCCTTGAGCCATGTGCTATTCCTGCCTTTCACTCCCACCAGACTTCTCTCCGGGCCTCAAGACCCTGAAATGGGTCCCCTCGGCCCCACCTCACCTTGCGCTGGGCCAGCACCCCCAGGGACCTCCCCCAGCGTCCTCAGCCGCCAAAGCTCTCCATAAACATTTGCTGAACAGACTTCCCTCTGGCAGATCCTCCCCTCCCCCCAGGAGGTGCGGATGGAGTGTCCCCAGACAGTGAGGCGGACGATGACTCACACAGGGAAGGGGAGGCAGGGACACGGACTGGGGACCGGCAGTAAACAGCCCGTATGTGCTGAAGGGACACAGAGCTCCGGGGCGACGGCGGGCCCTGGCGAGGGACAGGCCTCCGGGCAGCTGGGGGGCGGGGTAGGACCTCAGGCTCCAAAGGCCCTAGTGACTCATCTGGGTCCCTGATGGGGACCAGGTGATATACACTGGTTTCTTTTGATTTTTGTTTTCACTCATGTCTATCTCTTTGTGACCCCATGGACTATACCCTGCCAGGCTTCTCTGTCCATGGGATTCTCCAGGCAAGAATCCTGGAGTGGGTTGCCATTCCCTTCTTCAGGGAATCTTCCCCGACCCAGGGATGGAACCTGGGTCTCCTGCATTGCGGGCAGATTCTTTACCGTCTGAGCTACCAGAGAAGCCCTTGGGCCCATTCTACAATCCCCTAATCCCAAAATAGATATATAAACTTCCAAACTCTTCTGTATCTCGAAGTTTTAAATTTCTGTGTAGGGATTTTCCGGGTGGTCCAGTGGTTAGGCATCTGTCCTGCAACACAGGGGATGCGGGTTTGATCCCTGTTCGGGGAACAAAGATCACACGTGCCACAGCTAGAGCCCGCATGAGGCAACAGAAGATCCCGTGTGCTGCCACTAAGGCCCGATGCAGCCTTAAATAAGTAAACATTCAGAAAAATGTTTGATATAAATGGTGTATTCTACACACTGTGCTGTAACTACTTCTATGGGGCAGAGACTGCGCTAAGCACTGCTTGTTAAATCCTCTCAGCAAGCCTCCTGTAGAGGTACTAGTATTGTCCCCATCTTAAGGTAGGTAAAGAGAAGGTCGGAGGGATGATTGCGAGCACAGCCCAAGGTCAGAGAGTCAGGGCTGCAGCGCAGTGTTTTAGACCCAGGTTGACCCCCTGCCCCACCCTGTGGACCCACCCCTCTGTGTGCAGAGCCCTGTCGACACCCGCATGTACCGGGCAGGCCCTCCACGACGGCATGAGGCTGAAGGCTGCTTCCTTAAACTCGGAGATATTCCACTAAGAGCCCGTGGAGGCCGTGCCTCTGCGCTGGCAGGAAGACCGGAGGGCCTTGGCTGCTGCGCCTTCCTGGCCCCCTGGGACCACTGGCATCAGAAAGATCTAAATCCCGTTCTTTGCAAAGGAGGCCCATCTGGGCTCCCCAGATTTCAACCATGGAGTGTAGAGGAGAGGAAAGCACAGGAGGCTGGAGCTGGAAAAGAACCTGGGGTTAGTCAGTCCGGTTTCAAGACATCACCCCTTCACCTATACACTTTTTTGTTTTGTTTCACTCATGTCTATCTCTTTGTGACCCCATGGACTATACCCTGCCAGGCTTCTCTGTCCATGGGATTCTCCAGGCAAGAATCCTGGAGTGGGTTGCCATTCCCTTCTTCAGGGAATCTTCCCCGACCCAGGGATGGAACCTGGGTCTCCTGCATTGCGGGCAGATTCTTTACCGTCTGAGCTACCAGAGAAGCCCTTGGGCCCATTCTACAATCCCCTAATCCCAAAATAGATATATAAACTTCCAAACTCTTCTGTATCTCGAAGTTTTAAATTTCTGTGTAGGGATTTTCCGGTGGTCCAGTGGTTAGGCATCTGTCCTGCAACACAGGGATGCGGGTTTGATCCCTGTTCGGGGAACAAAGATCACACGTGCCACAGCTAGAGCCCGCATGAGGCAACAGAAGATCCCGTGTGCTGCCACTAAGGCCCGATGCAGCCTTAAATAAGTAAACATTCAGAAAAATGTTTGATATAAATGGTGTATTCTACACACTGTGCTGTAACTACTTCTATGGGGCAGAGACTGCGCTAAGCACTGCTTGTTAAATCCTCTCAGCAAGCCTCCTGTAGAGGTACTAGTATTGTCCCCATCTTAAGGTAGGTAAAGAGAAGGTCGGAGGGATGATTGCGAGCACAGCCCAAGGTCAGAGAGTCAGGGCTGCAGCGCAGTGTTTTAGACCCAGGTTGACCCCCTGCCCCACCCTGTGGACCCACCCCTCTGTGTGCAGAGCCCTGTCGACACCCGCATGTACCGGGCAGGCCCTCCACGACGGCATGAGGCTGAAGGCTGCTTCCTTAAACTCGGAGATATTCCACTAAGAGCCCGTGGAGGCCGTGCCTCTGCGCTGGCAGGAAGACCGGAGGGCCTTGGCTGCTGCGCCTTCCTGGCCCCCTGGGACCACTGGCATCAGAAAGATCTAAATCCCGTTCTTTGCAAAGGAGGCCCATCTGGGCTCCCCAGATTTCAACCATGGAGTGTAGAGGAGAGGAAAGCACAGGAGGCTGGAGCTGGAAAAGAACCTGGGGTTAGTCAGTCCGGTTTCAAGACATCACCCCCTTCACCTCCTGGTGCCCCAGGTATGCGGCTCCCCAGCCTGGGCTCTGCCCTCCTCGCTCATCCCCAGGCCAGGCCTGGCGTGACTCCTGCCAGACGGCTCTCCAGCCTCCACAGACAGCAGCGGGAGCTCCAAGCAGAAGTCTGCCCCACACCTGGGGTGGAGAAGAAACAGGAGGCTCAATAAGAGAGGTTCTGGGGATCAATCAGAAGCTTTGACAACAGACCTTAGATCAGGCCCTGTCTCTTCCTGTAGGCATCCTTTTAGCACCAAACTGCAAATATGTGCTTAAGCTTCCTTATGGTTGCAAAGGCCCTCTTTCCTTCAGGGCCCCACACTAAGACATCCTAGAAGGCCCAAAAAATCTCCTTGGGACCCTTTTTCCTAAGTGTAAAGGGGCCTTGAACCTGAAAAAGGAGACAACCACTGGGGTGTAGCCCCAGCCGTGACGGGTCCACTGCTTACTGTGACCTCAGACAGCCTAACTGTGATACAACTCACACACATATAAGCAAGAGGCTGGGCTCAGGCTTTTGGTCATTTGGAGCCCAGGGAGCTGTTACTGGTGACCTGTCGGCGAGACCAAGAGTGAGTGAGATTTGTCCTGTATGTTCAGTTCGTGTTGCTAGTGTTCGTCCAGTTACTATCGTTGTTACAGTCAGTGTAGTTGGTTTGTGTTTGTACAGTTGGCATAGTGTTTGTAGAGTAGGCATACGCTTTGCTAGAACTAGCAGTTGGAGTTAGCTGGTAGAGTCGTTTCTAGAGTAGTTAGCTGCTAGAATAGTTGGTGGAGCAGTTAGTGGTGGTCACCATGGAGGACCTCGCAGACCTCTCCACCCGCAGGGGAGACACCAGCCGATACACCTTCCTCCACAAGATAGGAGAGGGCAGCTCTGCCACAGTCGCTGGCACAGGACAAAATGACTGGGAAGAGGTGGCAGTTAAAATCATCAGGAAGGCCAGGCAGAAGATTTTGGAAGGCCCTGGGCTCCCAGATTTCAACCATGGAGTGTAGAGGAGAGGAAAGCACAGGAGGCTGGAGCTGGAAAAGAACCTGGGGTTAGTCAGTCCGGTTTCAAGACATCACCCCCTTCACCTCCTGGTGCCCCAGGTATGCGGCTCCCCAGCCTGGGCTCTGCCCTCCTCGCTCATCCCCAGGCCAGGCCTGGCGTGACTCCTGCCAGACGGCTCTCCAGCCTCCACAGACAGCAGCGGGAGCTCCAAGCAGAAGTCTGCCCCACACCTGGGGTGGAGAAGAAACAGGAGGCTCAATAAGAGAGGTTCTGGGGATCAATCAGAAGCTTTGACAACAGACCTTAGATCAGGCCCTGTCTCTTCCTGTAGGCATCCTTTTAGCACCAAACTGCAAATATGTGCTTAAGCTTCCTTATGGTTGCAAAGGCCCTCTTTCCTTCAGGGCCCCACACTAAGACATCCTAGAAGGCCCAAAAAATCTCCTCGGGACCCTTTTTCCTAAGTGTAAAGGGGCCTTGAACCTGAAAAAGGAGACAACCACTGGGGTGTAGCCCCAGCCGTGACGGGTCCACTGCTTACTGTGACCTCAGACAGCCTAACTGTGATACAACTCACACACATATAAGCAAGAGGCTGGGCTCAGGCTTTTGGTCATTTGGAGCCCAGGGAGCTGTTACTGGTGACCTGTCGGCGAGACCAAGAGTGAGTGAGATTTGTCCTGTATGTTCAGTTCGTGTTGCTAGTGTTCGTCCAGTTACTATCGTTGTTACAGTCAGTGTAGTTGGTTTGTGTTTGTACAGTTGGCATAGTGTTTGTAGAGTAGGCATACGCTTTGCTAGAACTAGCAGTTGGAGTTAGCTGGTAGAGTCGTTTCTAGAGTAGTTAGCTGCTAGAATAGTTGGTGGAGCAGTTAGTGGTGGTCACCATGGAGGACCTCGCAGACCTCTCCACCCGCAGGGGAGACACCAGCCGATACACCTTCCTCCACAAGATAGGAGAGGGCAGCTCTGCCACAGTCGCGCTGGCACAGGACAACATGACTGGGGAAGAGGTGGCAGTTAAAATCATCAGGAAACAGCGGTGGTTCCTCTCCAAAGACCAGCTGTTTCAGGAGGTGCGGATCCTGAGAAGGCTGGACCATCCAAACATCATCCGACTCCTTGACGTCATTAATACAGAAAAAAGTCTCTACTTCGTGCTGGAGTATATGAGCATGGGAAGCCTGTACACGCTCCTGGAACACGAAGGCCCCCTGACAGAGGGGCAGGCCCTAGTGCCCTTCGTACAGCTGCTCGCGGCCGTGCAGCACTGCCACGAGCGCAACATCGTGCACCGGGACATAAAACCTGACAACATCCTGATAGATGAGCAATGCAACATAAAACTTGCGGACTTTGGTCTAAGCACAGAATATCAGTTGCACGAGGAGCTCAAGTATGTGTGTGGCACTCCTGGCTACATGGCCCCAGAGATGTTCCAGGGCACCGGCTACCAGGGGCCGCCCGCCGACATATGGAGTACTGGCGTCACCCTCTACGAAATGGTAACGGCCTCCCTCCCGTTATTTTTTTTTGTTGTTGTTGTTTTTCTGTTCTCCCTCCCGTTTAAAGAAGAGGATTACTATAGGAAGGCACCGAGGCTGATGAGAGGGCAGTATCGTAAGCCCAGGCACCTATCCCCTCAGCTGGCCAGCTTACTGGCATGCATGCTCACCTTCCAGCCTGAAAAACGAGCTCCCACAACCGCCCTCTGGCACCATCCTTGGTTTACCGTGGGCTGGGAGGAGTCACCCCCGCCACCCAGGGAAGCGTGGATACCTGACCTGTCCAGAAACCAGGGAGAAGACCCCAAGCGCTCCAGCTCTGAGGGCTCCTACTTTACACCTGTCGTGCCATTCCGAGAGCCGAGCTGGGGGGAGGAGACGAGCCACACCGCCAAGGAGACAGGTTCCCCGTCCAAGGAGACGAACTACACCCCTGAGGAGACAAACGACACCTCCGAGGACACCATCAAGCCCGATGACACGTCCCCGCCCACCCCAGTGGCGAGCACCACCGAGCCCCGCCCCGCCCCCGATGCTGAGCCAGGGAGCACCTCTGCCCCAAATGGGACCTCTGGCCACCTCCGTACCCCAGTCCCCCCCTTCAGTCACGAGACCTGCCACATCTGCGGCAAAGCACTCACTGGCAGCAGCCCTACCACACAGTGCTCCAGCTGCTCCCCTGGCACACACAGGGGAGACCCGGGCACTCAAGGTCCCAGCTGCTCCCCTGGATCACGCACCACCAGGGACAAAAGTGAGTCTCGCCGCATCAGGGCTCAAGACACAGAGAGCATTCGACGCGCCTCTGGCACCGGAGACCCAGGCACCACAGGCCCTGGGGCAACCCGCTCCCCTTCGGATACTGCCAGAAGCTCCCCCCAGGCTCCTCCCAAGCCTGAATCCTCACCCACTGTCTCTGGACAGAGTGCCAAGAAAAAGAAGGGCCTGGCTAGGAGGGTAAGGCATGCTCTGAGATTCCTATGCTGTGGATTAGTGTGCAAGAAACGCGAGAAGAAAGCAAAGGGCTAAAACACCCACACAACGGACCAGCGCACCTGGTCACAGCTGGATGTCGGGATTCAAAGCCCGCACCTCCATGTCCTCCATTATCCTCTTCCAGCGAAGAGGACAGTCAGGAGCCTCCTGGGGGACCAGGGAGGCGGCCCCCTGGCCTGGCTGCCCTTCCTCCCCTACTGCCTGAGACTTCACCAGACTGGCCTACCCCCCACCCACCCCCACCTCTTCCTCCTCCCCACCCCTTGCCGGGGATCCTAATAAACTTGATTTCTCCAGAAAAAAAAAAAAAAAAAAAGAGAGGTTCTATTTCCAGACACTTTAGAGCCCTGAGAAAGCTGCATTTTTCTTTTCTTTTCCTTTTGGTGGGGATAGGGTGCAGTTTGCAAAATGCAAACTTAAAACAAAACTGAAATTGAGTATACCCAATACCTGTTGTTCTTAGAGTCCCAGTTGCAAGTCGCTTAGTTTAGAAACGTAACAATGACTTCAACCCGTTATATATAACTTGAACTTGGTCACAATGTCATCGCACTCAAGAGAGAAGGGGAGCACAGAGAGATGGGGGCAGCAAGGCAGCACAAAGGGAAATCTACCATTTCAAGGACAACAGCTGTGCAGAAAGCAAGTCCCGGCGCCCCATTTTCAGCAGCCACAGGGGAGGGTGGGGGAGCTGCTAAGGGAGAACAGGACGCGGGTGGGGCGGGCTGAGAGGGGGAGGGAGCCACAGCCGGGGGGAGGCCTCCGGGGGCCCCTCCACCCCTCCTAGCTCAATCAGCTTCAGAGTCTACTATGTGCTTCCCAGTGTTTGTGGTGGTGATGATGAAGCGGGGCCCAGAACCCCTCAACTAGAGCATTTTGGTGACCTCTCAGACCTTGGAGTGCACCTGAGAAGACAGGGAGGATTCCTGCGGTGGCGGGGGCAAGGTGACCCCTGAGGCTGGTATGTCTGGGTGTGCACAAGTGGCAAGGGCACAGGAGCTGCACTCTCATGTCCCCATCCCCACACCTCCTCCTCCAGCAATCCCCACTTCCCCAGCATCCCCCCGTAGCTCAGGCCCCAGACCTGGGAGCCAGCCTGACTCCTTTCTTCCCCTCACAACCCATATCCAGCCCAGGCCAACCCTCACTCCCTCCAGGCTCCACTGGCCTCGAGTGCAAACACGATGCCACCCCAGGGCCTTTGCATCTGTTAGTGCCTCTGCCTGAAACATTCTTCTCTGAACAGGTGAATGGCAGGCCCTCCCTTCTAAAGGGCCCCATACTCCCCGCCATCCTCTCTGTTAACCCTGCTTTTTTGTTCTTAACAGCACTTACCATTTCCTGACCATCTGTAGGTTGTCACTGACGGTCCTCCTGACCTAGCACATGAGCTCCACCAGGGCAGACGGCTGCAATCCCTGGCATCTAGAGTTGTGCCTGGCAGCCCATAGGCTTGCCATCAGTATTTGCTCAGTGGATGATGGTCTCCTGCCTCAGTGACCTGATAAGGTTGCTGAGAGGACCACATGAGACCCAGACACGGGAACACGGGCAGACTGCAGAAGTCTGCTCACACCACGGACTGGCTGGCCGTCTCCCCTCCAGATCGCTCCTCAAGGGCAGGGACCTTGTCCTACTCACCGCCAACTCTTCCGCACAGGAGAGTCTGGCACGGGGCAAGGATAAAACCTCTTTGTTGAGTCTGCTTGACTATTCGAGGGCACAAGTCCTGTCCTAATTTAAAATCTCCAGTGTTTGGCACTAAGCTCGTGGGCACTAAGCGCTAGTTGAACTGGCCTGAGCCTGAAGGAAGCGCTGGGGTTAGTGGGGCACAGGGAAGGCCTTCCAGGCAAAGCCCCAGCATCTGGAAAGGCAGGACAGGCAGAACAAGTGTGGAAGGCTTCTACAGGGTACAAATGACAGTGAAGGCTGAAGAGGACGTCCTCACTCGGGTGATCACAAAGCAGCCTTTCCTCTGGTCCTCACTAAACCAGGGCAGTAGACAACAGAGGAGGAAACAGACGTTCAGAGGTCCAGACATGGAGCCCAGATCACGTGGGTGGCAGCTGAGTCAGGCCACAAAGCTGAGACCCCAGCCTCCTGTCCAGTATTCACTCAGGGCCAGAGAGTGAAAGGCCTTAAACACCGTAGAGAAGGAGTTCTGGCTCATTCCGGTGGACCAGGCAGAGCTGCCGGAGGGCTTGGACAGATATGGTGAAAACATCTAGCCTGCAAACCCCTTGGGGAGAGAGGAGGGCAATAGTGCTGCCCCGGCAGGCTTGCGAAGGGCCCACCGACCTTAATGGGACAACCCATATCCAGCCCAGGCCAACCCTCACTCCCTCCAGGCTCCACTGGCCTCGAGTGCAAACACGATGCCACCCCAGGGCCTTTGCATCTGTTAGTGCCTCTGCCTGAAACATTCTTCTCTGAACAGGTGAATGGCAGGCCCTCCCTTCTAAAGGGCCCCATACTCCCCGCCATCCTCTCTGTTAACCCTGCTTTTTTGTTCTTAACAGCACTTACCATTTCCTGACCATCTGTAGGTTGTCACTGACGGTCCTCCTGACCTAGCACATGAGCTCCACCAGGGCAGACGGCTGCAATCCCTGGCATCTAGAGTTGTGCCTGGCAGCCCATAGGCTTGCCATCAGTATTTGCTCAGTGGATGATGGTCTCCTGCCTCAGTGACCTGATAAGGTTGCTGAGAGGACCACATGAGACCCAGACACGGGAACACGGGGCAGACTGCAGAAGTCTGCTCACACCACGGGACTGGCTGGCCGTCTCCCCTCCAGATCGCTCCTCAAGGGCAGGGACCTTGTCCTACTCACCGCCAACTCTTCCGCACAGGAGAGTCTGGCACGGGGCAAGGATAAAACCTCTTTGTTGAGTCTGCTTGACTATTCGAGGGCACAAGTCCTGTCCTAATTTAAAATCTCCAGTGTTTGGCACTAAGCTCGTGGGCACTAAGCGCTAGTTGAACTGGCCTGAGCCTGAAGGAAGCGCTGGGGTTAGTGGGGCACAGGGAAGGCCTTCCAGGCAAAGCCCCAGCATCTGGAAAGGCAGGACAGGCAGAACAAGTGTGGAAGGCTTCTACAGGGTACAAATGACAGTGAAGGCTGAAGAGGACGTCCTCACTCGGGTGATCACAAAGCAGCCTTTCCTCTGGTCCTCACTAAACCAGGGCAGTAGACAACAGAGGAGGAAACAGACGTTCAGAGGTCCAGACATGGAGCCCAGATCACGTGGGTGGCAGCTGAGTCAGGCCACAAAGCTGAGACCCCAGCCTCCTGTCCAGTATTCACTCAGGGCCAGAGAGTGAAAGGCCTTAAACACCGTAGAGAAGGAGTTCTGGCTCATTCCGGTGGACCAGGCAGAGCTGCCGGAGGGCTTGGACAGATATGGTGAAAACATCTAGCCTGCAAACCCCTTGGGGAGAGAGGAGGGCAATAGTGCTGCCCCCAGGTTCAGCACCCTAGGGTGGAGCAGAGTCCTCCAGCCGTCCAGTCAGAAAGTCTGGGCTCCTGGGACCGCTGACACTGCTTCCGGGAGATTCCAGCATGTAGATGAACTCTAGCCCCTATGTCACCTCCAAATGTCTACGGAGACCAGAAAGCTACCGTGGGAGAGGAGAAGGACCAGCCAAACCCAGGCTGGGGATCAGGAGACCCAGGTTCCAGTCTAAACCTTTCTACCACCTCACCAGGTGCTTGGAACAAGCGCTTGCCTTTGTCTGGCCTCTGTTTCCCCATCCTCAGAGGCATGCTGAAAGCCTTTCCAGAGCTGACATCTGACCAATGAGCCCTGCAGACGGGCAAAGGTGGGGCTCTGTAATACTCACCATCTCTGTCTGTGTCAACAAGCAGGATGTTTGGGCCAGAAATCTTCACGCCCGAGGCGGCACGGGGCAGCATGGAGCCCTGGTCAGCCAACCAGGGTGCTGGCTTCTGTCCCAGCTCTAAACCTGAACTTTCCCGTGTTCTCTGACAAATCACGGTACTGCCCTGAACCCCACTTCCTTCCTCTCTAGTGATACTGTGGCACAAGGTGGCTGTGAGAAAGAGGAGGGCATGGAGGTAAAAGGACTGAGAGGAAAATAAACTCCCAGGGAGTTGCAGTCATCACTGTGAGGGCTCAGAGGAACCATGGAAGGAGGCGGACGCAGCTCTGAGGGAGGGATGGCAAGGGGCCTCTCTGCTCCGGGGAGCGGGCCGTCTGCCCTCCTCCTGCACTGCTGCCTGACTTGGGTTCCACGGGAGCAGGGTGGGAACATGGTGGCCTCAGAGGTCTGGGCCCTCTGCTGGAACACAGGCTCACTCGCCTGCAGCCATGTCCTGGTGAGAGGGGGACCCACCGGCTAGGGGCTCTGCAGCCAGCTCTGTGGGAGACTGAGCCAGAGAGACCTGCCCTGGGCTTGAAGGAGGGTTGGGAGGTGGTCCAGGTATGGGCTGTGAGCAAGGTGGCTGGGAATAGACACTGGAAAAACAAACAGGGGTGTCACTTCAGGGTTCTGTCTCAAGCTTCAACTCAAATCAGCTACCAGTCAGGGAAAAGAACCAGGCCTTAAGAACCCAGCAGCCTGTTTCCGGGTCTGCCACCATCTAGCGGGCGCTCACCCTCTGTGTCTTGTCTCTTCATCTGAAAAGCGAGGCTCATAATCATGTCTATGTCAAAGGGCTGTTCTGAGGGGCTTCCCTGGTGGTCCAGTGGGTAAGGACACCGCCTTGCAGTGCAACGGGCACGGTTCCATCCCTGGCCCGAAGATCCCACGTGCCACGGAGCGGACTGGTCCACACGTGGCGCACATGCCCAGAGCCAGTGCTCTGCAACAAGAGAGGCAACTGTAATGGGAGGCTTCAAGCTGCTTCTGGCCTGCCCCACCAAAGGGCTGTAAACTTTCCATCTCTGCCCATGAGTGCAGACGGGCAAGGTGGGGCTCTGTAATCTCACCATTGTGTCAACAAGCAGGATGTTTGGGCCAGAAATCTTCACGCCCGAGGCGGCACGGGGCAGCATGGAGCCCTGGTCAGCCAACCAGGGTGCTGGCTTCTGTCCCAGCTCTAAACCTGAACTTTCCCGTGTTCTCTGACAAATCACGGTACTGCCCTGAACCCCACTTCCTTCCTCTCTAGTGATACTGTGGCACAAGGTGGCTGTGAGAAAGAGGAGGGCATGGAGGTAAAAGGACTGAGAGGAAAATAAACTCCCAGGGAGTTGCAGTCATCACTGTGAGGGCTCAGAGGAACCATGGAAGGAGGCGGACGCAGCTCTGAGGGAGGGATGGCAAGGGGCCTCTCTGCTCCGGGGAGCGGGCCGTCTGCCCTCCTCCTGCACTGCTGCCTGACTTGGGTTCCACGGGAGCAGGGTGGGAACATGGTGGCCTCAGAGGTCTGGGCCCTCTGCTGGAACACAGGCTCACTCGCCTGCAGCCATGTCCTGGTGAGAGGGGGACCCACCGGCTAGGGGCTCTGCAGCCAGCTCTGTGGGAGACTGAGCCAGAGAGACCTGCCCTGGGCTTGAAGGAGGGTTGGGAGGTGGTCCAGGTATGGGCTGTGAGCAAGGTGGCTGGGAATAGACACTGGAAAAACAAACAGGGGTGTCACTTCAGGGTTCTGTCTCAAGCTTCAACTCAAATCAGCTACCAGTCAGGGAAAAGAACCAGGCCTTAAGAACCCAGCAGCCTGTTTCCGGGTCTGCCACCATCTAGCGGGCGCTCACCCTCTGTGTCTTGTCTCTTCATCTGAAAAGCGAGGCTCATAATCATGTCTATGTCAAAGGGCTGTTCTGAGGGGCTTCCCTGGTGGTCCAGTGGGTAAAGAGTCCACCTTGCAGTGCAACGGGCACCGGTTCCATCCCTGGCCCGGGAAGATCCCACGTGCCACGGAGCGGCTGGACCGGTGTGTCCAATTACAAGTCAGCGCTCTGGAGCGCACATGCCCAGAGCCAGTGCTCTGCAACAAGAGAGGCAACTGTAATGGGAGGCCCACAGAGGTCAAAGAACAAAGATGGATGAAAAGTAAATGATGACTTACAGGAAAAAAATTAAAATAATAATAAAAAAAGAGCTGTTCTGAAGGTCTGATGAGATGATATATCTGGAGCAATGGGCTGCCAAAGACAGAGCTCAGTGGAGGGCAGGGTGCCCCTGCCGACCCCCCTGGCCCAGGCCAGAGAGGGCCACTAGCACCAGATCACAGCCGCCAGGGAGCCTGACGCCAGGAGACCAGGCCACGTTCCGAGGCAGCCCCTCCTAAGCGGAGCCTGGTGCCCTGCTCCTGCCATCATGGGTTTCAAGCTGAGCCTGGCTGGCAGGAGTTTCTAAAGGTGCCGAGGGCAGCCCAGGGGGAGACCAAAAAGAGGCAGAAGCCCCCTAGTGCCCGCACAAAGCCCACTTCCTGTCCCCTATAAAACCTGAAAAATTCCTGCCAGGGGACCAAGGGATGTGGCAGGGCCATGCAGACACAGGCTCGCTGGACCCTCAGCAGCAGCGTCCACGAGGCAGGCTGCTGGGGTGGGGAAGCCAGCGGTCCCCCTCAGCAGATGCCCGAGGAGCCATCTGAGGTCTGCCCTGAAAGTCTCCACACTTCTCTCCTGAAAATAACCCAGCTGGCTGATCACGATCAAGGAGGGGGACACAGAGGGTGCACGGGTGGCCTCTCCCCGCCTCCACTCCCTGTCCATCAGGAACAGTTTGCCACCTCAGGCCTCCAGGAGCCAGGAGATACGCGGAGTGGAGGGAGAGCTGAGCATGCTCAGAGGCAGCTGTCCTTCAGAGGACACTGCAGAGACGGGGACATGGCCAGCGGCAGGCCTTGGTCCTGGTGCCAGGAAGGTCCGGGCTCCAGAAACAGCAAAGGGACGTCGGGCCTCTCCTGGGGAGAGAGGGGCAGCAAAAAGCCACGGGAGGTCACAAGAGGCAGGGCCTCCCCAGACCGTTTCAACCTGACCCCTCCAGTCACAAGGAAACCCGGAGATGCACAGGGACTTGGCCAAGGTCACTCTGCAAATTGGTGGCAGAGCCAGGTCCTGTCAATTACAACGGGCACGGTTCCATCCCTGGCCCGAAGATCCCACGTGCCACGGAGCGGCTGGACCGGTGTGTCCAATTACAAGTCAGCGCTCTGGAGCGCACATGCCCAGAGCCAGTGCTCTGCAACAAGAGAGGCAACTGTAATGGGAGGCCCACAGAGGTCAAAGAACAAAGATGGATGAAAAGTAAATGATGACTTACAGGAAAAAAATTAAAATAATAATAAAAAAAGAGCTGTTCTGAAGGTCTGATGAGATGATATATCTGGAGCAATGGGCTGCCAAAGACAGAGCTCAGTGGAGGGCAGGGTGCCCCTGCCGACCCCCCTGGCCCAGGCCAGAGAGGGCCACTAGCACCAGATCACAGCCGCCAGGGAGCCTGACGCCAGGAGACCAGGCCACGTTCCGAGGCAGCCCCTCCTAAGCGGAGCCTGGTGCCCTGCTCCTGCCATCATGGGTTTCAAGCTGAGCCTGGCTGGCAGGAGTTTCTAAAGGTGCCGAGGGCAGCCCAGGGGGAGACCAAAAAGAGGCAGAAGCCCCCTAGTGCCCGCACAAAGCCCACTTCCTGTCCCCTATAAAACCTGAAAAATTCCTGCCAGGGGACCAAGGGATGTGGCAGGGCCATGCAGACACAGGCTCGCTGGACCCTCAGCAGCAGCGTCCACGAGGCAGGCTGCTGGGGTGGGGAAGCCAGCGGTCCCCTCAGCAGATGCCCGAGGAGCCATCTGAGGTCTGCCCTGAAAGTCTCCACACTTCTCTCCTGAAAATAACCCAGCTGGCTGATCACGATCAAGGAGGGGGACACAGAGGGTGCACGGGTGGCCTCTCCCCGCCTCCACTCCCTGTCCATCAGGAACAGTTTGCCACCTCAGGCCTCCAGGAGCCAGGAGATACGCGGAGTGGAGGGAGAGCTGAGCATGCTCAGAGGCAGCTGTCCTTCAGAGGACACTGCAGAGACGGGGACATGGCCAGCGGCAGGCCTTGGTCCTGGTGCCAGGAAGGTCCGGGCTCCAGAAACAGCAAAGGGACGTCGGGCCTCTCCTGGGGAGAGAGGGGCAGCAAAAAGCCACGGGAGGTCACAAGAGGCAGGGCCTCCCCAGACCGTTTCAACCTGACCCCTCCAGTCACAGATGCAAGTGTGGAAGCCCGGAGATGCACAGGGACTTGGCCAAGGTCACTCTGCAAATTGGTGGCAGAGCCAGGATCCACACCCAGGACTCAATATTCCAAAGCCAGTCCTCACTGGGAACACAGTGCCACCCCTCACACGACTCTCACTTTTTTCTTTTTTAAACTGTCCTTTTCCCAGCGCTTCATCAGGATGCTCTGCCCACATGAACAACCTGATCCTCCTGGAAGTTCTCCATTCAGGGACTGACACCCTCCTTCTGCAGCTGAGGAAACAGAGGCAGAGAGAGGGGAAGGGACCTAGCCCAGGCCCCACAGCCGGTCTTTTTGACTCCAGAGCCATGGCTCAACCAGGCTGTCTCCATCTCTGGGCCCTGGCTTTTCGTCCCGCTATGCCGGGTACAGAAGCCTCCGTTCACGGCCAGTTCTGTCACTCCTTTGCTCTGGGACATTGGGGGTGAGCCACTCATCCCTTCTAGATCTCTGGCTCCCTCCAGGGCCCCTAGCAGCACCCGTGTGTGCGTGTTCTGCACCTGCTCAGGAGAAGCAGGAGCTGTCTGGTACAGGCGCTCTTGAGTGAAGAGGAAGGGGGCCCCTGCGGAGGCACCTCCAGTCCTGGGCTGGGCCTGTGCACACTGCCTCAGCAGGGGGCACAGGGCAGCCCTCCAGCTGCCACCAGCAGAGGACAGGGGCATCGCACCAAGCCCCGTGTGTTTCACCTGAGCAATGCACTCAGGCACAGTCCCCACTTGTTGAGGAGAAACTAAGGCTCAGAGCCTAAAGAACTTGCCCAGGTGGCACCCGGCCCGTAAGAAACACAACTGTGGTATTTGATTCCAGGACTGCCTGATCCCAGAGGCTGAGCTCTGCCCTCAAGCCAGGCTGTGCAATAGGGAATGATGCGTAACAGCTTCCTGCTGTTCCTCTGGTCCCCAGGGTACAGGTTCCAGAGGCCCGTTCAGAGGTGCCTGTGCAGCGGGAGCCTGGCGGGAAGCTGGGAGTGCATCCGTGAGGAGCCAGACACAGAGGGGCAAGGGTCCAGGCAAGCTGAGAGGCTGAAAACTGAGAGCTTGTCTACTTGCCTGCCACTGGCCTGCCCCATCGAAGGCAGTGCGCCGTGCCCGGGAGGAAGCAAAGAAAGGCTCCGTAAGCACCTGCTTCCCCTTGGGCAGGAACATCATAGGGCCCTTCACATGGGGCGGAAGTGGGGGTGCCCATGGCAGCACGAGCTTGGGGATCAGCCCCTGCAGGGAGGGACACCCAAGGGCTGGAGCTCCGGGTGGAGCCTTGGTTCTAATCAGCTCAGTGAGCCAGCTTCCCCATGAGACGGGGAAGTCAATGACAACAGGCTCACTGAGGGCGCCTCAGCCCTCACAGCCACCCAGTGAGGGAGGTCCTATCATACCCACATCGCAGAGGCAGGACCTGAGGCTCGGAGAGGCTACGCTACTCGCCCAGGGCTTCCGAGCTGGAAGAGGTGGGGCCCAAAGGGACCCCAGTCCAGGAGGCTGACTCCAGAGCTGATGGCTGCTCCTTCTCCAGGGTGCTTCTCAGCCAGCATCCTCCTCTGAGCCACAGAGACGAAGATCCGGATACCCTTTTCTCCATTCTCTGAAGGATGGACCTCTCCAAAACTATCTCAGAAGGTTCGAAGGAGCGGGCTGGGGCCTTGGAATGGAGTAACTATTGTTGCGATCAGTGGAAAGGACAGTACCCTGTCCCTGAAGGCCAGGCCCTAACTAAGAGCCTCGGGCTTGCTCCTCTGTGAGGGAAAAGGACCAAGAAACCTCAAGGGCTCTTTCACTCTGGCTTCCTAGGATTCAAGGTCACTTAATTCTTCCACTTTCTGATGCATGTGACCCTGAGTAAGTAGGTAACCTCTCCAGACCGCAAGGTCCTCCTTTATAAATGGGGCCACCTCCACCCACGGCACAGGACCAGGGGAGGCCCACCAAGCTAAGGAGGGCTGAGCGCCTGGAGGGTCAGGCTCGAGGACAGCCAGGGGGGGCTCCTCCTCTCAGTGCAGCACTCCTGTGATGTCACCGGCTACTGCCACTAGAACCCCTGTCATGCCACCACCTCGCCCTGAGGGCAGACACCAGGGCTCAGGGCCTGTCCCCAAGCTCCACCCTGGACCAACAGGACACTCCCAGGAAGGGCCTGCCCAGCTCCCTGATAATCCCTGCCGGGGTGCTATCATAATGAGCTGTGGCTTCCAGACAGGCAGGAGCCAGAGCACAGGAGCCACTTCCGCCACTGTGTGCCTGGCACCACAGGCGGTAACACCCGGCAAAGCCGGGCCCACCTGGGCCGGTATCTTATCACACTAAATTCTTCCTGGGAAGGAGCCGGGTGGTGAGGCAGAGGCCCAGCCCACACAGATCAGGGCTTTGTTTCCTGACTGTTGACCACAGCCTAGGCTGTAATCTCACCTGCCTGGGGGACCTCCCTCTATTCTCCTGCAAAAGCTGTGAGGGCAGAGGCCCAGGAGACCTAGACACTTGGCTAGAAGCTGACTACTCGGATGCAGGTCTTTGTCTGTCTAAGAGGAGAGGGCAAGGGTGTTAGTCTAGTTTCTTAGGGGGAGGAAGGGAGCTCCGTGGAGCTGGGGGACTCAGAGTCCCAGGGTTGGGGGCCCTCCACCAGGGCTGCATCTCCTTCCTCTCCAAGTCCCCATTCCTCTGCCCCCTACCCTCCTGCACCTCTGCACTCTAGAACCAGGAAAGGGTAGGGACAGACCACTGCCTGGAAGCTTTAGCTCCCAGTGGCCTCAGCCAGGAACCAGGGAGAATGAACCTGGAAAATTTTCAAGGGTTTGGAAAAGGACAGTACCCTGTCCCTGAAGGCCAGGCCCTAACTAAGAGCCTCGGGCTTGCTCCTCTGTGAGGGAAAAGGACCAAGAAACCTCAAGGGCTCTTTCACTCTGGCTTCCTAGGATTCAAGGTCACTTAATTCTTCCACTTTCTGATGCATGTGACCCTGAGTAAGTAGGTAACCTCTCCAGACCGCAAGGTCCTCCTTTATAAATGGGGCCACCTCCACCCACGGCACAGGACCAGGGGAGGCCCACCAAGCTAAGGAGGGCTGAGCGCCTGGAGGGTCAGGCTCGAGGACAGCCAGGGGGGGCTCCTCCTCTCAGTGCAGCACTCCTGTGATGTCACCGGCTACTGCCACTAGAACCCCTGTCATGCCACCACCTCGCCCTGAGGGCAGACACCAGGGCTCAGGGCCTGTCCCCAAGCTCCACCCTGGACCAACAGGACACTCCCAGGAAGGGCCTGCCCAGCTCCCTGATAATCCCTGCCGGGGTGCTATCATAATGAGCTGTGGCTTCCAGACAGGCAGGAGCCAGAGCACAGGAGCCACTTCCGCCACTGTGTGCCTGGCACCACAGGCGGTAACACCCGGCAAAGCCGGGCCCACCTGGGCCGGTATCTTATCACACTAAATTCTTCCTGGGAAGGAGCCGGGTGGTGAGGCAGAGGCCCAGCCCACACAGATCAGGGCTTTGTTTCCTGACTGTTGACCACAGCCTAGGCTGTAATCTCACCTGCCTGGGGGACCTCCCTCTATTCTCCTGCAAAAGCTGTGAGGGCAGAGGCCCAGGAGACCTAGACACTTGGCTAGAAGCTGACTACTCGGATGCAGGTCTTTGTCTGTCTAAGAGGAGAGGGCAAGGGTGTTAGTCTAGTTTCTTAGGGGGAGGAAGGGAGCTCCGTGGAGCTGGGGGACTCAGAGTCCCAGGGTTGGGGGCCCTCCACCAGGGCTGCATCTCCTTCCTCTCCAAGTCCCCATTCCTCTGCCCCCTACCCTCCTGCACCTCTGCACTCTAGAACCAGGAAAGGGTAGGGACAGACCACTGCCTGGAAGCTTTAGCTCCCAGTGGCCTCAGCCAGGAACCAGGGAGAGAATGAACCTGGAAAATTTTCTAGAGCACCCTTCCTCCCTAGCAGGGAGTCCCCAAAGACAGGAAGTAAACTGGTCAAAGACACGCTCTGGTCCAGAGAAAGTGGGAACAGGAGGGAGGGGTCCTCTGATGCTACAGCTCCAACATCTCCCTTGGTCTGGGTCTGGCTCTATCACTTGCTGGCTCTGTGACCTTCCTCCGGCTACTGATTCCCTACAAGTAAGATGATGGGCTGAGTTAGCTTCTCAGAGGCCCCCTCTAACTCTGACAGCCCCCGATTTCACATAATAACCAGCACACATTCATCACTTTCCATTTTGCTTTGCATTTTCCCGGACTGTGTCTCGTTTAAACCTCACGGCATCCTTCTGAGGCACGTATGGGTTCTCCTAAGTCAAAGATTAAAAAAAAATAAAAATAAAAAAACTCAAGGCATTTAAACCCAAGAACATATTCAGATAGGGTATCACAGAGCCAGATCTGGGCTCCACACAGAGGAAAGCTGAGGGCAGTCGGCCAGGCCAGGGTGGAAGACCCGAGAGACCGGTTCAGGAGCTCGCCTGGCCTCTCTCTCTCTCGAAACTGCCCCACTGAGGAGGGTCAGGGGACTCTTTGAAAAGACCAGATTTAATGACAAAAGTAAGTCACAAAAGATTATAGACAGCATGATCATTATTGTAAAACTACTTTTATTAGAAAGGACACCACACAACTGTTGGGAAAAATCCAGGCAGACACACCGACCTGTGAAGAGTGATGAGCTCTGAGGAGCGGGGGATGGGTGTGTGTGTGAAAGGGCTATGACCTGCATACTTTTCTTAAACTACTTGTGCAGTATTTTTTTTCCCTTCTTATGAACAACAACAAAAATCTGAGCAGGATTTTCTGAGCACCCACTTTAAGTCAAAACTCAGTATTGGGCTTCTCTAGTGGTCCAGTGGTTAAGGACACTGCCTTGCAGTGCAAGTGCCAGTTCAATTCCTGGCGAAGATACCACGTCACGGAGCGGTGCATCTGGGGCTTCGCCCCCACCCTCTTTTCCCCCCCATTCCTCTGCCCCTACCCTCCTGCACCTCTGATAACCAGGAAAGGGTAGGGACAGCCTGCCTGGAAGCTTTAGCTCCCAGTGGCCTCAGCCAGGAACCAGGGAGAGAATGAACCTGGAAAATTTTCTAGAGCACCCTTCCTCCCTAGCAGGGAGTCCCCAAAGACAGGAAGTAAACTGGTCAAAGACACGCTCTGGTCCAGAGAAAGTGGGAACAGGAGGGAGGGGTCCTCTGATGCTACAGCTCCAACATCTCCCTTGGTCTGGGTCTGGCTCTATCACTTGCTGGCTCTGTGACCTTCCTCCGGCTACTGATTCCCTACAAGTAAGATGATGGGCTGAGTTAGCTTCTCAGAGGCCCCCTCTAACTCTGACAGCCCCCGATTTCACATAATAACCAGCACACATTCATCACTTTCCATTTTGCTTTGCATTTTCCCGGACTGTGTCTCGTTTAAACCTCACGGCATCCTTCTGAGGCACGTATGGGTTCTCCTAAGTCAAAGATTAAAAAAAAATAAAAATAAAAAAACTCAAGGCATTTAAACCCAAGAACATATTCAGATAGGGTATCACAGAGCCAGATCTGGGCTCCACACAGAGGAAAGCTGAGGGCAGTCGGCCAGGCCAGGGTGGAAGACCCGAGAGACCGGTTCAGGAGCTCGCCTGGCCTCTCTCTCTCTCGAAACTGCCCCACTGAGGAGGGTCAGGGGACTCTTTGAAAAGACCAGATTTAATGACAAAAGTAAGTCACAAAAGATTATAGACAGCATGATCATTATTGTAAAACTACTTTTATTAGAAAGGACACCACACAACTGTTGGGAAAAATCCAGGCAGACACACCGACCTGTGAAGAGTGATGAGCTCTGAGGAGCGGGGGATGGGTGTGTGTGTGAAAGGGCTATGACCTGCATACTTTTCTTAAACTACTTGTGCAGTATTTTTTTTCCCTTCTTATGAACAACAACAAAAATCTGAGCAGGATTTTCTGAGCACCCACTTTAAGTCAAAACTCAGTATTGGGCTTCTCTAGTGGTCCAGTGGTTAAGGACACTGCCTTGCAGTGCAAGGGGTGCCAGTTCAATTCCTGGCCCGGGAAGATACCACGTGCCACGGAGCGGCTGGACCGGTGTGTCCAACTACTGAGCCGGAGCTCTGGAGCGCATGCGCCCAGAATCAGTGCTCTGCAGCAAGCGGGGCCACTGTGATGGGAGGCCCACACGGGCCAAAGAACAAAGATAAATAGATGAAAGATCAATAGAAGTGGCAAAAAAAGATATATATATATATATATCTACATATATATATATATATATATATATATATATATATTTTTTTTTTTTTTTTTTTTAATCCTCAGTTTTAAGAGTTCCCTGGTGGTCCAGTGTGGGTGTGGATTTGATCCCTGGCTGGGGAATTAGATCCTGGATACCATATGGTGCAACCGAAAAGTAAAAATTGAAACAAATAAATAACTTAAAAAATAAAACAGCCCAGTAGTAAACATGTTACTGTGATTAATTATCTCAATTTTCACCAAAACCCTATGGAGTATAAGAATAGTCATAGAAGCTTTATTCATAATTGTCCAAAAAGGGAATCAACCCAAATGCCCATTAACAGGAGAAGGAAGCAACTGTGGCTTACTCACAGAAGGCAATACCACACAGCTACAGAAAGAACACACCTCTGGGACGTGCAAAGATGAAGGGGAACCTTGAGGAAACACTGAGCAAAAGACACAAAAGAGCCCCTGTGTCTGACAGCAGGTATATGGAGTTGAAGAACAGGTACAACCGAGTGACATGTCCAAACGGTGGCTCCCTCAGGGGCATGTGGGGTACAAACTGGGGAAGGCAGAGGGGACTTGAAGGGGTGCACAAATGTCCTCTATTTCTACCTGGATGAGAGCATTTGTAAATAATCAGAAAGCTGTATGTACACTGTGAGTGCACTCTACTTCACAGATGTATGTATGTGCATGCATGCTCAGTACGAGAAGTCGTGCCTGACTCTGCAGCTCCATGGACTGCAGCCCGCCAGACTCCTTCTGTCCATGGGATTCCCCAGGCAAGAATACTGGAGTGGGTAGCCATGCGCTCCTCCAGGGGATCTTCCAACCCAGAGATCGAACCAGCGTCTCCTGTCGCAGGCAGATTCTTTACCACTGAGCCATGAGGAGGCCCCATGTATGTAACATTGCTCTTCAATTAATGAAACTGAGGGGAAATTTTTTTTTAATCTCTTTTTTAATGCAGGTGAGAATTATTTCCAGAAAAAAAAAAAATTCTCAAAGGGCCTTAGCCCAAGGCTATACAGCTAGTTCGCAGGTAGTAGAGCTGGAGTGCATTAGATTCTGAAGACTTTAAACCACCAGGCCACACAGAACCCTGACTGCCTGAAAGATGCCCCGCATCTCCCAAAGGGCCCCTGTGTGGCTTCAGAAGCAGCCTTGCCCCTGGGTTCAAGACTGACTTGCTCCTCATTGTTGACCAATGGTCACTGGGCTTGGTCATGTGCTCACACCACATGGATGGAGCCTGGCTCCTGGAAGGCGCCGATGAATTACCAATAAAGTAAAAATTGAAACAAATAAATAACTTAAAAAATAAAACAGCCCAGTAGTAAACATGTTACTGTGATTAATTATCTCAATTTTCACCAAAACCCTATGGAGTATAAGAATAGTCATAGAAGCTTTATTCATAATTGTCCAAAAAGGGAATCAACCCAAATGCCCATTAACAGGAGAAGGAAGCAACTGTGGCTTACTCACAGAAGGCAATACCACACAGCTACAGAAAGAACACACCTCTGGGACGTGCAAAGATGAAGGGGAACCTTGAGGAAACACTGAGCAAAAGACACAAAAGAGCCCCTGTGTCTGACAGCAGGTATATGGAGTTGAAGAACAGGTACAACCGAGTGACATGTCCAAACGGTGGCTCCCTCAGGGGCATGTGGGGTACAAACTGGGGAAGGCAGAGGGGACTTGAAGGGGTGCACAAATGTCCTCTATTTCTACCTGGATGAGAGCATTTGTAAATAATCAGAAAGCTGTATGTACACTGTGAGTGCACTCTACTTCACAGATGTATGTATGTGCATGCATGCTCAGTACGAGAAGTCGTGCCTGACTCTGCAGCTCCATGGACTGCAGCCCGCCAGACTCCTTCTGTCCATGGGATTCCCCAGGCAAGAATACTGGAGTGGGTAGCCATGCGCTCCTCCAGGGGATCTTCCAACCCAGAGATCGAACCAGCGTCTCCTGTCGCAGGCAGATTCTTTACCACTGAGCCATGAGGAGGCCCCATGTATGTAACATTGCTCTTCAATTAATGAAACTGAGGGGAAATTTTTTTTTAATCTCTTTTTTAATGCAGGTGAGAATTATTTCCAGAAAAAAAAAAAATTCTCAAAGGGCCTTAGCCCAAGGCTATACAGCTAGTTCGCAGGTAGTAGAGCTGGAGTGCATTAGATTCTGAAGACTTTAAACCACCAGGCCACACAGAACCCTGACTGCCTGAAAGATGCCCCGCATCTCCCAAAGGGCCCCTGTGTGGCTTCAGAAGCAGCCTTGCCCCTGGGTTCAAGACTGACTTGCTCCTCATTGTTGACCAATGGTCACTGGGCTTGGTCATGTGCTCACACCACATGGATGGAGCCTGGCTCCCTGGAAGGCGCCGCACACTGAGGGCTGCAGTTTAACCCTCGAGGCCAAAAGGGAGCAGAGGCCAGTCCCACAGCTAACGTCTTGGGCCTACTGGAAGTTGAGATGCCTGGCATACTCTGTGTAGGGAGAGGGTGTCTGGTGCATACCCACCTGCTGTAATAGGCCCTGGGCCACAGCGATGGCATTTCAGATGTGGAAGAAAAGCTAAGCAGCAGAGCTGTACCTGGGCTTGGCTCTGACACCCAGCCCAGTGTTCCAGCCACTAGGCCTCGCTGCCTCACATTTTCCCATTAGGACCCTGTACTAAGTGCTCGGTCGCTTCAGTCATGTCCGACTCTCTGCAACTTTATGGACTATAGCCCGCCAGGCTCCTCTGTCCATGGGATTTCCTAGGTAAGAATACTGGAGTGGGTTGCCGTTCCTTACTCCTGCAGATCTTCCCTACCCAGGGATCGAACCTGCACCTCTTATGTGTCCTGCATTGACTAGTGCCACCTGGGAAGCCCATAAGGACCCCAGCTCCTGTTGACTTAGAAAAGTCAGAACCTGCTGGTCAATCTCACTTTCTTCCCCACCAGGGACCAGCGGCAGAGGGGCTTTGAGGAACTTGGCTTCCCCAGAGCCATTGCCTTATGATTCAAATTTCTCAGGCTCCCCCTTCCCCCTCCTGCTGCTTGGCATGCATCCCCTCTCCTGCTACATCCTCTCCGCTCTCCCCCCAACTCCTACACAATCCTTGTCCCAAACCATTTCCTGCAGCTTCCCATCTGATCAGTTTCTTAGGAAGGATAATTACCCATGGAGGGAGGAGGCAGAAAATTCCCAGAGCCAAGAACATAGGGGGAAATTTCACCTAGTTCATTCTCCACCTGCCAGGACAGCCTTCATTCTAAATAGAGTCCCTCCTAAACCTCAGCAGCTTCCGCCACTCTACCACGGTCCTTGCTGGCCTTCGCTGCTTGGCAGGGAATCAGAGGCCCTTGTGATGTGGCCCAACTCCAGTTCAGGCCTCCCCTCCATGACGTTCTAAGTGACAGCACCAGAACCGAGACCGTCTGCCACCAGGGCCCACGCTGCATTGTGCCGCCTCCCTGTGTCACTTCAGCCTGCTCTGTATTTAAGCTGTTTACATGTCTATCTCCCACGCAGAACTGTCAGCAGCCTCCCACATGGCCTCGCCGACGCGTAGTAGGTGCTCAGAGGCGAGCCGAGGAGATGCTGGGACGCCCAGGGCAGCCGCCTCACCCCTGAAGAAGGAGCAGAGGACTGTCCAAGAGAGAACCCAGCAGGAGAGGAGGACCTTTCCCGCCACCACAGAAGAGCTCCAGACCTGGGCTTGAGACCTGAACTAACCCAGCTCTGCCACCGCCCACTGTGGCCTGTGGGCAAGTCACTTCCTCTCGGGCCTACTGCTTCCTCCTGTGACGGGAAGGGGCTGGGCCAGACACCGAGGAGCCCTCGCTGCTGGGCACTCCCCCACCCCACTGTCACAGAACCTCCACACACTGCCGGTCCACGTGGCTGTGTGACTAGGAGCCCAGATTCAAGTCCCAGCCTTTTAATCCCCACCGCCCTTATCTTTTTCCATTACACATCCTGGACTCCTAACTCTCTAGGATCCCTCCCACCAACAGAGGCTAATTCTCTGATGCCAGGCCTGCCCTTTCTGGGCCTGATAACTGCCCAGGCCACGTGGGACCACAGGGTTCAGCCGGGACAGGCATGTCAGGGCCCTGGTGCTTGGTGTGCCAGCCTCCCACATGACAGGCCTGGTGACCTCCTGCCTGGGGTGCAGGGCTGGGCGGGGGAGCGGGAGTCCAGCAGAGCCTGGCACCTCACTGGGCCCCTCCCCGCCCCACGGGGCCTCCCCCCGTCCTGCTCTGATCCTGCTTCCTGCCCACTCCTCTCTGGGGCACGGCTCCTCTGCCCACTTGTGACTGGAAGCTTCACTCCTTTTGCTCTCACAGACCTGGCAGAGTAGCCACGGGCCAGGGTTCTGCTTTACTCGGCACTGGGAGCCATCTCTGACCCCTAGGCTGCTTGGCCTTCTGCGCACCCCCAACCCAGCTCAGTGGCAACACCTAGACCCAATACAATGCCCAGGGCCCTGGAGAAGGAATGGCAACCCACTCCAGTTCAGGCCTCCCCTCCATGACGTTCTAAGTGACAGCACCAGAACCGAGACCGTCTGCCACCAGGGCCCACGCTGCATTGTGCCGCCTCCCTGTGTCACTTCAGCCTGCTCTGTATTTAAGCTGTTTACATGTCTATCTCCCACGCAGAACTGTCAGCAGCCTCCCACATGGCCTCGCCGACGCGTAGTAGGTGCTCAGAGGCGAGCCGAGGAGATGCTGGGACGCCCAGGGCAGCCGCCTCACCCCTGAAGAAGGAGCAGAGGACTGTCCAAGAGAGAACCCAGCAGGAGAGGAGGACCTTTCCCGCCACCACAGAAGAGCTCCAGACCTGGGCTTGAGACCTGAACTAACCCAGCTCTGCCACCGCCCACTGTGGCCTGTGGGCAAGTCACTTCCTCTCGGGCCTACTGCTTCCTCCTGTGACGGGAAGGGGCTGGGCCAGACACCGAGGAGCCCTCGCTGCTGGGCACTCCCCCACCCCACTGTCACAGAACCTCCACACACTGCCGGTCCACGTGGCTGTGTGACTAGGAGCCCAGATTCAAGTCCCAGCCTTTTAATCCCCACCGCCCTTATCTTTTTCCATTACACATCCTGGACTCCTAACTCTCTAGGATCCCTCCCACCAACAGAGGCTAATTCTCTGATGCCAGGCCTGCCCTTTCTGGGCCTGATAACTGCCCAGGCCACGTGGGACCACAGGGTTCAGCCGGGACAGGCATGTCAGGGCCCTGGTGCTTGGTGTGCCAGCCTCCCACATGACAGGCCTGGTGACCTCCTGCCTGGGGTGCAGGGCTGGGCGGGGGAGCGGGAGTCCAGCAGAGCCTGGCACCTCACTGGGCCCCTCCCCGCCCCACGGGGCCTCACCCCGTCCTGCTCTGATCCTGCTTCCTGCCCACTCCTCTCTGGGGCACGGCTCCTCTGCCCACTTGTGACTGGAAGCTTCACTCCTTTTGCTCTCACAGACCTGGCAGAGTAGCCACGGGCCAGGGTTCTGCTTTACTCGGCACTGGGAGCCATCTCTGACCCCTAGGCTGCTTGGCCTTCTGCGCACCCCCAACCCAGCTCAGTGGCAACACCTAGACCCAATACAATGCCCAGGGCCCTGGAGAAGGGAATGGCAACCCACTCCAGTATTCTTGCCTGGAGAATCCCATGGACAGAGGAGCCAGGCCGGCTACAGTCCATAGGGGTCACAAAGAGTAAGACATACCTGAGTGACTAAACAGCAACTCAAGGCTCACGGGCCGAGCAGGGTCTGGTGCTCACCTTCCTCTCTGTCCTCACACCATCCCTCCCTCTTACTCCACCCCAGGTTCCTCAAACACGCTCCCCTCAGGGGCCCTGATCTTTCACAGGCAGGCTCCTTCTTGTCAGTGTTCAGCTCAAAAGCCAGCTCCCTAGAGAGGCCTCCACCCACCATCCAAAGCGGCACATCTTCCTCATATCTATTTTCTTCAGGCCACTTATCGCTGCCTGATGCTGTGTCCACTGTCTAATACCCCACGTTGGCCTGTGAACCCCTGCCACAAGGAGCCTCCTCGTCTTGCTCACAGCACGGTGTTCCCGTGTTTAAAAGCTTTCAACCGCTTCCTGATAATCCAGGGATAAAAGCCTGGGGAGGTGTGGCCTATGCCGTCTCTCCCTCACTCCCCGCTGCTCTTTCCCCTGCCCCACTCACACCAGCCTTCTTGGGTTCCTCAAACCAACCAAGCCTTGCCAGGCCTCTTCCTCCACAGGGCCACGGCTCTGGCTTTCCCCAGCCCGGAAGACTGCTTGGAGACTGCCACAGGCTGGCTGCCTCGTTCAGGCTCTAAATCGAATGGAGTCTCTTTAGAAGGGCCTCCCTGGGCATCTTGTCTAATATGCAGCGCCCCCCTTCCCAATCACCCCCACCTCAGTCCATGACAGACACACTTTCTTCTTCTTTTACCTACACAATTTTTTTCTTATCTTTTTTTTTTTTGGTCACGCGTCACTGCTCGCGGGATCTTAGTTTTCTGCCGGGGATTGAACCCACACCCTCGGCCGTGAGAGTCCAAACTACTGGACCACCAGGGAATTCCCTCCTCTTCCTTTAGTGTTACAGGGCAGTGGTAACTTCCATTTCTGAGTGCTTCTGTTGTGCTCAGGGCTTTACAGACATGTCCCCATTGGAGTGGGGAGACTGAGGCTCAGATAGGGGGATGCGGTCGTGAAGTGGCACAATCTTCTGCCTTTAAACACAGGCACAGATCACCTGGCATCTCATCAGAGCTGGGCCTATTTTAAAACCCATCATCTGTTCTGCAAAATTCAGTGCTTTTACAGCTACACATCAAATTGTCATATGAAATCACACTGTGCTCACTAAATGCTTCAAGCGATACGTCTTGCTACTCCAGCTGGGTGGGGAAAGAACTGTTATGTCCAAGAAGCAGCATAGGACCTGGAATAAGAGGCCCTGGGTCTGGCTTTAGCTGAGCCACTGTCAGGCTATGTGAACCCAGGCAAGTCACCTAACCGCTCCGGACCTCAGTTTTCTTACTGTATAAAGGAGAGCGACAGTATCTCTCCAAAAAGTTTCCTGCATGCTGGAAAGTGTTCGACCCACGTCACTGCAATAATAAATTTTATTTATTCACAGCTGCCTCACCCCTGCCTGTAGCACAACACTGGATGCCCAGCAGGGAATCAGGAAGCCTTGCTGAATGATATTTCAGTTGCTAGAAGATTTAAGAGTCACAGAAAACAAGTCAGTGTTTCTCCTCCTCCAGATCCTAGAAGGACGCCTAAGTGCCACACTGACCACAGGTTCAGAACGTGTTAAACACTGTGCCATCCATCTTATAAGGAAGGGTACTCTCTCTGAATCCTCCCAACATCTCTGCCAGGTGTCATCCCATGTTTGCATGTGTGCGTTTATGCTCAGTTGCTTCAGTCCTGTCTGACTCTTTGTAACCCTATGGACTGTAGCCCGTCAGGCTCTTCTGCAGATGGGATTCTCCCAACAAGAATACTGGAGTGGGTTGCCATTTCCTTCTCCAGAGGATCTTTCCAACCCAGGGATCAAACCGGCATCTCTTACCACTTCTGCTGTGGCAGGCAGGTTCTTTACCATTAGCACCACCTGGGCAGATCCCCATGCTGGGGATCACCAAATTGAGATTCAGACTGGGAAAGTGACTTGCCCAAGTCAAGATGCTACCGTGGGAGAGCTAAGATTTAAACCCAGATCTGTCAAGCTGTGAAGCCTGTGTTCCTAACCCCGTTTCCAAAGGCGATTGCTCAAGGACACTCCTCTGCAATCCAAAGGTCCTGCCCCAAGTCGAACCTTTGGGCGGTGCCCAGGGAGCCCTGTTTCACTCAAGCATCTCATCTAAATCTTTCCTATTCTTCAAGGCCTAGTTCACCAGTCATCTCCAAAAAGCCTCCTTGATCCTTCCAGGTAGGAAGGTCTTCCCTTTTTTCTTTTTTGAACATATATTTATTTAATTTTGGCTGCACCAGGTCTTAGTTGCAGGACACAAGATCTTCGATCTTCACTGCAGCATGTGGGATCTTTAGTTGCGGCCCCTGGGATCTTTTGGCATTCGAACTTTAGTTGTGGCTTGTGAGTAGAGTCCTAACCAGGGATTGAAACCCACTGGGAGCATGGGGTCTTAGCCACTGGACCACCAGAAAAGTCCCAGGAAGGTCTCTCTGCCTCCTTGACACCCTCAGAGAACTCCATCTGTACCTTGACTCACACCCACTTTCTGCTGCCTGACTCTTCTGCATCTATACAGAACATCTCAGACCAGTCCCTGAGCTCCTCGAGAGAAGCAGTTCTTCTCAGGAACGTTGCATCTTTGCTTGTTCCACCAGTCAGGCAGGTCCAGAAGGTGTGGTAGGGTGCCTACTCCCCTCCTCAGCTAAGCTGTAATCAGTCTTGGGCTGGGCTCAGTGAGATGAGCTGGCCCCGCCTTCTCGCTGGCGTCCTGCCTACTTGATATGACATCCAGATTCCTGTGGGCCCTGGCCCAGGAGAAAAGATCTCATTGCTTGGTTTGATGGCAAAGATGCTATAAAAATCAGAGCACCCAGGCTCAATGCTGGGTTGGAAAGAAGCACGAAGGCCTGAAGAATCTGATGGACAAGGGCAGAAGCTTCTGGGTCCCCAGGCTCGCACTTGGTTCTCCTGCAAGGACCTGTATGGAAAAGTCAATGACTTCCTGCTCAGGAACAGCTCTTCTGATAGAAAGTCCAGCAGGAAGTTGCCCTCCCTTAGTCTTTTAGGGTCCACTAGAGAGCTACCAGGCTTCACTGGTGGCTCAGAAGTAAAGAAACTGCCTACAATACAAGAGCTGCAGGAAACATGGGCTTAGTCCCTGGGTCAGGAAGCTCCCCTGGTGAAGGAAATGGAAACCCATTCCAGTAGTCTTGCCTGGAGAATCCCATGGACAGAGAAGCCTGGCGGGCTACAGTCCATAGGATCACACAGAGGCAGACAGGACTGAAGCAGCTTCGCACACACACAGAGCTACCACTGCTTAGATACCAATATCCAGGCCAAAGACCGCAGCCCCCAACTTCTTACTGCCTAGAGACCCCTGGGCTAGTTCACAGAGGAGGGAAAGCTCTCCCTCTGGCATTAATTCATGTGCAACACTGGGCGCATCCTCTCTGCACCTTAATGGGGAAATGAGAGGACTGGATCAAGACATTTTCAGTTCCCCTATGGCCCGTGGGGCCACAGGCTACGTGTGATAAGGTTCTTTCTACCTTTAATATCCTACAGGGAGAATAATATTCTCTATTTTTACTCTCAGAAGCAGAGTCAGAGTAGGAGATGCTGGTCCACAACCCAAGAAACAGCAGAGGCCAATTGAGGCTGCCTAGTATCATGCCCTCAAAGCCTGTCCCTTTCAGAGGCAATGTTTTGTTTCTACTGCCTCCCAGGTAGCTATCACATCTAAGAGAGTCTCAGTGGACTGTCTGGGCCTAGGCCACTTTAGGAAAAAGGGCAGGAGGCCCGAGTTACCTCTCAGGGTATGAGCTGAGCTGACCGTGGAAATCCAGCAGACCAAGGGGCAGACTGAACCCAGTACCTTCCCTGCCTACAGTTGGGCAGGGGAGTCTTCCAGTTGTCTGCTTTGATCCCCAGTCAAGAAAACCTTTTCTCTGCAGTCATTTTCCCTCTCTTCTCCTAGGACACGGCCTGCTCATTCTGACTGGGTTCTCCTGCAAGGACCTGTATGGAAAAGTCAATGACTTCCTGCTCAGGAACAGCTCTTCTGATAGAAAGTCCAGCAGGAAGTTGCCCTCCTTAGTCTTTTAGGGTCCACTAGAGAGCTACCAGGCTTCACTGGTGGCTCAGAAGTAAAGAAACTGCCTACAATACAAGAGCTGCAGGAAACATGGGCTTAGTCCCTGGGTCAGGAAGCTCCCCTGGTGAAGGAAATGGAAACCCATTCCAGTAGTCTTGCCTGGAGAATCCCATGGACAGAGAAGCCTGGCGGGCTACAGTCCATAGGATCACACAGAGGCAGACAGGACTGAAGCAGCTTCGCACACACACAGAGCTACCACTGCTTAGATACCAATATCCAGGCCAAAGACCGCAGCCCCCAACTTCTTACTGCCTAGAGACCCCTGGGCTAGTTCACAGAGGAGGGAAAGCTCTCCCTCTGGCATTAATTCATGTGCAACACTGGGCATCCTCTCTGCACCTTAATGGGGAAATGAGAGGACTGGATCAAGACATTTTCAGTTCCCCTATGGCCCGTGGGGCCACAGGCTACGTGTGATAAGGTTCTTTCTACCTTTAATATCCTACAGGGAGAATAATATTCTCTATTTTTACTCTCAGAAGCAGAGTCAGAGTAGGAGATGCTGGTCCACAACCCAAGAAACAGCAGAGGCCAATTGAGGCTGCCTAGTATCATGCCCTCAAAGCCTGTCCCTTTCAGAGGCAATGTTTTGTTTCTACTGCCTCCCAGGTAGCTATCACATCTAAGAGAGTCTCAGTGGACTGTCTGGGCCTAGGCCACTTTAGGAAAAAGGGCAGGAGGCCCGAGTTACCTCTCAGGGTATGAGCTGAGCTGACCGTGGAAATCCAGCAGACCAAGGGGCAGACTGAACCCAGTACCTTCCCTGCCTACAGTTGGGCAGGGGAGTCTTCCAGTTGTCTGCTTTGATCCCCAGTCAAGAAAACCTTTTCTCTGCAGTCATTTTCCCTCTCTTCTCCTAGGACACGGCCTGCTCATTCTGACTGGGTTCATTCCCCTGGCTTAGATGGAGTTCTGCAGTTACCCAGACAAACCCCGCTCACTTCTAGTTGCTCAGATGGCAAAGAATCTGCCTGCAGTGCAGGAGACATGGGTTAGAACCCTGCGTTGGGAAGATCCCCTGGTGAAGAAAATGGCTACCCACTCCAGTACTCTTGCCTGGAGAAATCCATGGACAGATAAGGCAGGCTACAGTCCATGGAGACGCAAAGAGTTGGACATGACTGAGCAACTAACACACACTCGTCCAAAGGAAGTCCTTCAGCTGTCTTTAGATTCCCACAGGACAAAGGGTCAATGTTCTTGACTTTTTTCAGGGATGGGGAGGGGGCAGAAATAGATCCTGTTGATATCTGTAGCTACTATGGGCTTTCTTCCTCTGATAAAAACACACAAGTATTTGTAGACTATTTCTGAGGGGCCATGGGTCTCCTGAACTCCATCAAGGACTCAGAAAGACTCTTAGAAATCTAGATCTTAGAAGAAAACCAGGTCACCCAGTCCCTTCTCCCACCTAAGCCAGGATCCTTTCTAACAGCAGGCCTCCCACCACCGCCAAGTGACATTACTCTTCTCTACCTGGCCCATTGCTCAGGATCACCTCCTCCAGGGAGCCTTCCCTCATCTCTCCTCTGAGCCCCTTAGCATCTCAGCCAGAGCCTCATAAATTCCCACACATGTTTTCTTCCCTGTGTGTCGTCTTACTTCCCAAGCAAGACAGCTGGCTCTCTGTGAACCTTTTTACTTAACCCCAATACCCTGAGCCAGAGTTGGAGATGACCATGATCATGAACCTGAGAATTCTGTGTTTTGAAGCCAGGGCTCGTGACAGCAGTGGACCATTCCACAAAAAAATGGGGCTGTGAGATCTCCCTCTGAAAGCCTAAGTCTGCCCAGACCTCATCAAAGCAGGGCCTCCCCAGGAATGACTGCCTCTCCTGCTGGAAAGTCCAAGAGAGCCTTTCAGCAACTGAAATCGACAGACAGGAAACTCAGGCCCAGGGAGGCAAAATGACGGGCAATATTCAGGCTCCCCAGGTGGTGCTAGTGGTAAAGACCATGCCTGTCAGAAGACTTAAGAGACACAGGTTCTATCCCTGGGTTGGAAAGATACCCTGGAGGAGGAAATGGCAACCCACTCACTCCTAGAAAATCCTATGGACAGAGGAGCCTGGTGGGTTATAGTCCACAGGGTCACAAAAAGTCTGACACAACTGAAGTGACTCACCACACACGCACTCAGGTCAATATTCCAGAAAGAGGCAGAGCTTGGAGTAGGACCCAGTCTCTGATTCCAGGCCCAGAGCTCTTTTCCTTATGCAAGTGGCTTTATAAAAACTAAATCTGGGGGCTTCCCTGGTGGCTCAATGGTAAAGAATCTGCCTACCAATGCAGGATCAATCCCTGGTCTGGGAAGATCCCACATGCCATAGAGCAACTAAGCCCATGAGCCTGGTCTCTAGAGCCTGGGAGCCACAACGACAGAATCCACATGCCACAACTACTGAAGCCCACCTGCTTGAGACCATGCTCCAAAACAAGAAAAGCCACCACAATGAGAAGCCCATGAACCACAACTGGAGAGTAGCCCCCATTTGTCGCAACTAGAGAAAAGTCTGCATAGCAACGAAGTCCCAGCACAGCCAAAAATGAATTTAAAATCTTTAAAAACACACTAAAAAAACCCTCAAAATGCTAAATGTGCTCTCACATTTCCACACTCATACATGCACAAGCATTTCTGTAAAGGTCCACAAGAAAGTTAACAGTAGTAACCTCTGGGGAGTGTGACAGTGGAGATGGTCAGAGAAGCGAGGAGGGTAACTTTTACTTTTCACCTTAATACCCTTCTCTACGGTTGGGTTTTATTTTTGTTTATTTTATTGTGAATATGTTTTATTTATTCATATTCTAAAAATAAATCTGTCGCAGAAACGAGATTCTGACCCCAGACCACTTCCAACCCCCACACAAAAACAAAGTGAAGGCGTAAGTCAACCTGTCCAGGTAAACCATAAATTAACGAGACTGCCTTTCTGCACAGTTTATGGCCACTGGTCTCATTAATTCACAGTCACAGTGAGGCTGATGACTTGAGGAATCTTCCCGAGAAAAGTTACATTCAATTAGGGCTCTCGGCTCCCTGAGGAAGCTCTGGTATCTTGCTTTTACTTACACAAATTGAGGGCAAACCAAATGGATCCCGACTTCCCCAGAGAGACCCCACCCAGCCCAGAGAGGATGCCTGTGCAGACCCTCCATTAGAGAGAGGCAGAGGGAGGCGGGAGTGGGGTGGGGAGCTGGCTGTGCTAGCGGCACTTACCGACAGGCTGGTGGACACCCGGAGCATCACTCTGTGTCAGGTTGGCTTCCTGTCTGCCTCTAAGGACAGGACACTGTCTCTACAAGGAAGTCAGTCATATACTCACTTGTCCCCTCAGATATTTAGGAGCCCTTCCTCTGTGCCAGGGACAGAGAAGAAAGCAAATGAAGGCTCTGCCCTCAAGGGGCTTATCTTCTTGTAAGATCGTGTACTAAGAAAAGCTCTCTCTGTCCTGCCTGTTTGCCCAATTCCTCTCCATCTTCAAGACTGGCTCAGGTTCTACCTCCTCTGAGATTCTTCCCTAACCACCTGTGCTCTCAGGGACTGCCAGTTTCCTCTGAACTTTGCCTCTGCCAGGAGACTGCCCAGCCCTTACCACAGAGGGACCATTTTCTCCAAGTCGACTGGAAGCCCTTGGTGAGCCGGGCCTGGGTCTCATTCTTCTTGGTCCCCTCATGTGCCACAAGGTCAGAACCTGCTGGTCAGTTTCAGCTCTCACATTTCCACACTCATACATGCACAAGCATTTCTGTAAAGGTCCACAAGAAAGTTAACAGTAGTAACCTCTGGGGAGTGTGACAGTGGAGATGGTCAGAGAAGCGAGGAGGGTAACTTTTACTTTTCACCTTAATACCCTTCTCTACGGTTGGGTTTTATTTTTGTTTATTTTATTGTGAATATGTTTTATTTATTCATATTCTAAAAATAAATCTGTCGCAGAAACGAGATTCTGACCCCAGACCACTTCCAACCCCCACACAAAAACAAAGTGAAGGCGTAAGTCAACCTGTCCAGGTAAACCATAAATTAACGAGACTGCCTTTCTGCACAGTTTATGGCCACTGGTCTCATTAATTCACAGTCACAGTGAGGCTGATGACTTGAGGAATCTTCCCGAGAAAAGTTACATTCAATTAGGGCTCTCGGCGGCTCCCTGAGGAAGCTCTGGTATCTTGCTTTTACTTACACAAATTGAGGGCAAACCAAATGGATCCCGACTTCCCCAGAGAGACCCCACCCAGCCCAGAGAGGATGCCTGTGCAGACCCTCCATTAGAGAGAGGCAGAGGGAGGCGGGAGTGGGGTGGGGAGCTGGCTGTGCTAGCGGCACTTACCGACAGGCTGGTGGACACCCGGAGCATCACTCTGTGTCAGGTTGGCTTCCTGTCTGCCTCTAAGGACAGGACACTGTCTCTACAAGGAAGTCAGTCATATACTCACTTGTCCCCTCAGATATTTAGGAGCCCTTCCTCTGTGCCAGGGACAGAGAAGAAAGCAAATGAAGGCTCTGCCCTCAAGGGGCTTATCTTCTTGTAAGATCGTGTACTAAGAAAAGCTCTCTCTGTCCTGCCTGTTTGCCCAATTCCTCTCCATCTTCAAGACTGGCTCAGGTTCTACCTCCTCTGAGATTCTTCCCTAACCACCTGTGCTCTCAGGGACTGCCAGTTTCCTCTGAACTTTGCCTCTGCCAGGAGACTGCCCAGCCCTTACCACAGAGGGACCATTTTCTCCAAGTCGACTGGAAGCCCTTGGTGAGCCGGGCCTGGGTCTCATTCTTCTTGGTCCCCTCATGTGCCACAAGGTCAGAACCTGCTGGTCAGTTTCAGCTGACCTCCCTCTACAGCCTCAGCTTGAACAGATGAATTAATTAGCTGTCCTCAGTCCCGGCTGGCCAGACTGAAGCCAGAGCCTCTGTGAGTTTCTCTGGCTCACAGAAGTGCTGTGTAAGTGTTAGATGCTTATTGTTTTTGTGAGCTTATAGACTGCCTGTACATATCTATGATGTCACCTTTTTGCCTTCTGTGGTCTGGTGTCAAACAGGCCCAGGGCTGGGGTAGGACCACTCTGGGCTTAAGGAGCAAGTGTCCCCCAAGGGACCCGGAAGGGGACTTGGAAAAGAATAAAACTCCTCCTGAAGTTCACTCAGAGCTGCGGAAGGACCTATCTTTTCAGGAAAGCACTTGCCCGGGGAATTTGGGGAAATTCCAGGTTCTCATCAAGTCAGTGTCAGAACTCAGGGGTCATGTCTGACCTAACAGACCCCCAAACTGGCCTCGTGTGTTGAAAGAGCTATAGGCGGAAGGAAATGAAGTCAGCATGCTCTCAGGGAAGCGGGGCAGCCCACTGATCCCAGCCCAATTCAAAACCTAGTTCAGTTAAAATTAGATTAGCCTGTAAGATTAAAAATACCCACACATAATCACGGGCTGCCTTAAAGTCTCAGTTGATGTTTGTCGGCATCTAAAGAGATGGCTGGGCCCGGCGCGGTGTGTGCAGACAACCTTGGGGAGCCGTGTCTGACTCAGAGGGCTGCAGGGGGAGTGAGCGCTGCAGCAGGAGGCCCACACAGGCGATGGATGACTCAGGGATAACCCAGGTCCTGGGTTTGCTGAGTGAGCCTTCTCTCCCCACAACGGAAGGAAAGCGGGGCGGGGAGGCGGAGACCGGAGGAGAGAGGCAGGCTGGTATTCCCGAAGGGAGCCCAGAGTGGCTGAGGCCCAGTTCCCTGTCCTTCCCATGTTTCTGAACGCCACCACCTTAGGGAAGGCCTATTTGCTTCACAGTGAGGCTTGGCGGGGGCGGGGGTGGGGGTGGGCATTGTTTCCCCACACCCCGAACCCAAGAAATGATCCACATAGAGCGGCCAAGACTTGAAATGCCTTTAATCCTTCCTTATATCAAAATGATCATGGGAAGAATAAAACTCTTGAACCAAAAGGGAACCAGGGCATGATGATGAAAAGAACACAAGCTCCGAAGTCAGGCAGATCTGGGTTTCAGCCCCAGTGCTGCCCAGCTGGGCAAGACCCGTCACCGTTTCTCAAACAGGAGCTTGATCAGCGACAGTTCACATGTGTGTGTGTGTGTCGTTCAGTCATGTCCGACTCCTGCGACTCCATGGACTGGTGCCCTCCAGCCTCCTCTGTCCATGGAATCCTCCAGGTAGGAATCCTGGAGTGGGTTTCCATTTAAAGGACACGTATTTCACACAAATATTACAAATTAGGCAATGAGGGCTCAGAGAAACAGTCTTGCCTAAAAGGTCACACAGCCAGGCAGCAGAAAGCTAGACCCAGATCTCAGGTGTCTTAACTTTCCCTCTCCCGTCCCATCCAGCATGTCTTCTGCTGTTAATTCACTTCTCTGCCTCTCCTTTCTCCTCTCAGAGGGCCTACAACACATCAAGGGGAAGGAAAAGCCCTCCATTTCAAAACTTTGCTGCTCCAGAGCCAGGAGAATGACAGGTCCCGAGGCTGAGCCAGCCTGCACCCTCTCAACTCTCCATACAAACACCAGGCATGCTTGAGGGTTCTGAACCTGGAGCTGAGCTGGCCTGGGCTGCAGGCCACCCCGAACCACCATGCTCCCTTAGCCCTTCCCTTGGTTACCAACATGGATATGCCTGGCTGGTTCCTCTAGTTAAAGCCCCGGGGGGCCTCTGGCCTCCCTTGATCTTCACAACGACCTGACCAGGCAGGAAAAAGGACAGAGCCTTGGGTTAGAAGTCTAGGAATTATGTCCTTACTTGTTAAGTGACCTCAACAGGTTACGACCTGCACCTCAGTTTCCTTACATGTAAAATGAGTCCATCAACACCACCTCTCAGGGATTTTCCTGGTGGTCCAGTGGCTAGGACTCCACACTCCTAACACAGGGGGCCTGGGTTCGATCCCTGGTCAGGGAACTAGATTCTGCATGCTACAAGTAAGAATTCGCCAAAAAAAAAGCATTCACATGCCGCAACGAAGACTAAACAACCTGTGTGCTGTACCTAAGACCTAGCACAGTCAATAAATACATGCTAAAAAAATAAAAATAAAAAAATCTACCTGCTATTCTAGCCCACAGGACCACTGAAAAGATCAGACTTAAATAGTGTACTTGCAAGTGCTTTGGAAACAAGTTACAATTCTATTGAGAATTACTACTGAACTCCACCTGCCTTATAGGACTAAAGACGTTTGTGCCACCTGCTTCCAGCACAGAGGCTGCTTCTCAGGGAAACCTGCTGGGCCTCAGGGGTAACCCACAGCAGCCCAGCACCTTTCCCCATTAGAGGCACGAGATGGTAATCACAAGGTTAGCCAGCCCCTGCTGGCAAAAGGAAACTACCTTCTGATTGTCCAAGCAGGGAAGAAGCAAGCTGGGTCAGACCATTGAGAGAGCAAAGAAATGGCAGGCAGGCTCGCTAGCAGAGAACAAGGAACAGGTCCATCCTGGCTGCAGGATTCAGAGGCACACATGCAAACTCACAGGCACAGAGGGCGGGCCCAAAGCACAGAACCCCGGCAGCTTTCTTAGGGGAGGGAGAGGGCTCCTGCCATCAACAAGTGCCAGCCGCTAGTGGGAGTCTGCTCCGTCACTAAGTTATGTCCAGTTCTTTACGACCCAATGGACTATGGCCCACTAGATTCCTCTGTCCATGGAATTTTCCAGGCAAGAATACTGGAGTGAGCTGCCATTTCCTTCCGCAGGGGATCTTCTTGACCAAAGGGTTGAACTTGAGTCTCCTGCATTGCAGGGGAGCTCTGTACCACGGAGGCACCTGGGAAGCCGCCAGTCCCTAGAGGGACTGAAATCCTCCCTAGCAGGTGCCGTGAGCTGGGCACCTACTCCCTGCAGGTCCCGGGCATCTGCTGAGGGGAACGCGAGGAGCAGGAGATGCAGCTGCACCTTGAGAGGAGGCTGTGTCATGACTAACAAAAGGAGACTGGCCATTCCACATCACAGCATATCACCCCCCTGAGCTGTTTCCTCATCTGTGAAACAGAGACAGCCATTCTCTCCTATGATTTTAGTTAGAATTAAATGAGATTACTTCTATAAAAGGCCTGACACTACTCTGTAGATACTCAGTAAATGGTAATTCTTATTAAAACACACACCCAACAGAAGAGATGTCACAGGGCACGCTAGGCCGGATGCCAAAGTTGTGGATAAACAGTAAGGAATACGGCTTTGGGGGAGAAATGAAAGCAACGGCTGTGGGCTGGAGTGGCCTGGGAAGACCGGCCAAAGGGAGGAACCTGAACAGGCCCTGTAAAGACGTTTGTGCCACATGCTTCCAGCACAGAGGCTGCTTCTCAGGGAAACCTGCTGGGCCTCAGGGGTAACCCACAGCAGCCCAGCACCTTTCCCCATTAGAGGCACGAGATGGTAATCACAAGGTTAGCCAGCCCCTGCTGGCAAAAGGAAACTACCTTCTGATTGTCCAAGCAGGGAAGAAGCAAGCTGGGTCAGACCATTGAGAGAGCAAAGAAATGGCAGGCAGGCTCGCTAGCAGAGAACAAGGAACAGGTCCATCCTGGCTGCAGGATTCAGAGGCACACATGCAAACTCACAGGCACAGAGGGCGGGCCCAAAGCACAGAACCCCGGCAGCTTTCTTAGGGGAGGGAGAGGGCTCCTGCCATCAACAAGTGCCAGCCGCTAGTGGGAGTCTGCTCCGTCACTAAGTTATGTCCAGTTCTTTACGACCCAATGGACTATGGCCCACTAGATTCCTCTGTCCATGGAATTTTCCAGGCAAGAATACTGGAGTGAGCTGCCATTTCCTTCCGCAGGGGATCTTCTTGACCAAAGGGTTGAACTTGAGTCTCCTGCATTGCAGGGGAGCTCTGTACCACGGAGGCACCTGGGAAGCCGCCAGTCCCTAGAGGGACTGAAATCCTCCCTAGCAGGTGCCGTGAGCTGGGCACCTACTCCCTGCAGGTCCCGGGCATCTGCTGAGGGGAACGCGAGGAGCAGGAGATGCAGCTGCACCTTGAGAGGAGGCTGTGTCATGACTAACAAAAGGAGACTGGCCATTCCACATCACAGCATATCACCCCCCTGAGCTGTTTCCTCATCTGTGAAACAGAGACAGCCATTCTCTCCTATGATTTTAGTTAGAATTAAATGAGATTACTTCTATAAAAGGCCTGACACTACTCTGTAGATACTCAGTAAATGGTAATTCTTATTAAAACACACACCCAACAGAAGAGATGTCACAGGGCACGCTAGGCCGGATGCCAAAGTTGTGGATAAACAGTAAGGAATACGGCTTTGGGGGAGAAATGAAAGCAACGGCTGTGGGCTGGAGTGGCCTGGGAAGACCGGCCAAAGGGGAGGAACCTGAACAGGCCCTGAAAGCTGCCACAGCACCAGGCTCTGGGCCTGGCATCGCACGTTCAGTCTCTGTATCAATCCTGGAAGGTAGAAATGGCGTCCTTACCCTCCCGATGAGGCAAGTCAGATTCAGAGAAACCAGATGCCTGGGCACACAGGTACCAGGGCACAGCCCAGGCTTTGTGACCCCTTCCTGCCAAAGCTAGAAGGGGAGGATTTGGGAGAGGCTGGAAGGAGGGGAATTGTGCACCTGGTGGGGCTCAGCTGAATGAAGTCCAGGCAGGGTGACCAGCAGAGGCCCTCTAAGTGCCCCGGAGTCTCGAGACACACATGTGCTGCCTGAAGCTCCCTCCCAGGCCCCAGCGGGCCTCCCCCCGGTCCTGCAGGCACTCCGCTACTTCTTCCCAAAGAGAAAAAGGTCACCTTTTCCTTTTTGGAGTTCCACCTGGGCTTCTTCGAGGGACAGTTTCAAGGTGACCTTTAAGTTGTTCGTCTCTCCTTCTGAGAAGCGAGAGAGGTGAGTTCTAGTCTCACACAGGAAACCAGTGGCTGGGTCTGATATCCACACATGTGACGCGGGCAATCATGACCCCCATCTCCCTTTCTTACAGACCTGTTCTCACGAAGAAATGGCAGGACATATCTTACAAAGACCAAAACCAAGAAAAGCTGTAAAGATGTGAAGGCACAAAGGAAGGCTTTTTCATCTCTGGTCAAGAGACGAGTTGAATACCTGCTTCACGGCTGCCAGAAGCTGGATGTGGGTAAACAACTGTGGGGTGCCAGTGGGGAGCTGGGTTACAGCGAGGCGCTCCCCTGAAACAAACACAGGACTGGGAGCCAGGTAAACAGAGCCAAGGCGGAATTCACGCAGGGGCCGAACCACCACGTGGAGTGGGGGTGGGTGGGGAGTGCCCTACCCAGGGCCTGGTCCTTCTCACCGTCCTCCCCATCGGCTGACCCCCACTCAGCCAACTAGCCCCTTCCCACAAAGGAAAAGGCAAGAATCCCTGACTGTCAGAGAGAGAAGAAAGACCCAGAGAAGGGAAGAGACTTGCCTGATGTCGCCCACTGAGTCACCCCGAAGGAACCCAGAAGCATCTACTCTAGAACTCTAGCTCTAGGGTCCTCTCTGGTGGTCCAGGGGTTAAAACTCCGTGCTTCCACTGCAGGGGGCACGGGATCAATTTCTGGTCAGGAACTAAGATCTCACAGGCTGCTCCTGTGCAGCCAAAAAGAATTTTTTTTTAAATCTTACAGTGTTGGCTGTAACCCCATCTTCCCTCCGCCAGCATCTACCTGAGGCTCTGCTCAACGGGCAGGACAGGAGTAGGAACTCCACACAGCACCTTCGATTCTTAAAGGAGGGGTGCCTTGCAAGGGAAGCAGCTGCCACGATGACAGAATGAGGCCTCCAACAGGGCTCCCACCTACGCTGTGATGCGGAGAGAGCAGGCGAGACCCTGAGATGAACTCACAGGCTCCAGAGTTCCTGACAGCGTAGAGGGAGCTGGGCCTCAGCCCCCTGCCCCGCGCCCCGAGTCAGCTGGTACCAGGCCCCTTTCCCACAAGCCCTGCCCTGGAGGCAGCTGAAGGGAAAGGAAGAACAAAGTCGGTGGGGCTTTCAGTCCTTCCTGAAACCGTAAGGCAGGACTGACTCCCAGGGCAGCCTAGGCTGAGAGCTCTGTAATCCTCCAGCCTCCAAAGAAGGCTCTAGGAGGCTGAGGTAGGGATGCACTGTTGGCAGTTCAGCTTCCAACAGGGGCACCTGCACCTCACTGAGGGCTTCCTGTGGGCGCAAAGGCAGCTTTACGTGCATTGCTTGACGTCATCACCACATCAGCAGCACTATAACTGGAAGCTATTATTTCCCTTTTTATACTTGAGAAAACTGAGAGTCAGAGCGGTTAAGTGGCGAGCGTGCCAACTTCAGTTCAGCACTGCAAAGGGGAAGGGGGAGTTACCTGGTGGCCTAGTGGTTAGGATTCCGGACTTTCACTGCCGTGATCTGGGCTCAAAACTGGGTTGGGGAACTGAGATCCCTCAAGCTGTGTGGCCACAAACAAACAAACAAACAGAAGATGCTGCAAAGGTAGAGGGAGAAATGGGCTTTCACTTTCTGCCACCTGAACAGGGAGCCTTAAGATCTTTCGGCCCGAGAAGGAGAGAAAAATTGCCTGATGTCGCCCACTGAGTCACCAAGGAACCCAGAAGCATCTACTCTAGAACTCTAGCTCTAGGGTCCTCTCTGGTGGTCCAGGGGTTAAAACTCCGTGCTTCCACTGCAGGGGGCACGGGATCAATTTCTGGTCAGGAACTAAGATCTCACAGGCTGCTCCTGTGCAGCCAAAAAGAATTTTTTTTTAAATCTTACAGTGTTGGCTGTAACCCCATCTTCCCTCCGCCAGCATCTACCTGAGGCTCTGCTCAACGGGCAGGACAGGAGTAGGAACTCCACACAGCACCTTCGATTCTTAAAGGAGGGGTGCCTTGCAAGGGAAGCAGCTGCCACGATGACAGAATGAGGCCTCCAACAGGGCTCCCACCTACGCTGTGATGCGGAGAGAGCAGGCGAGACCCTGAGATGAACTCACAGGCTCCAGAGTTCCTGACAGCGTAGAGGGAGCTGGGCCTCAGCCCCCTGCCCCGCGCCCCGAGTCAGCTGGTACCAGGCCCCTTTCCCACAAGCCCTGCCCTGGAGGCAGCTGAAGGGAAAGGAAGAACAAAGTCGGTGGGGCTTTCAGTCCTTCCTGAAACCGTAAGGCAGGACTGACTCCCAGGGCAGCCTAGGCTGAGAGCTCTGTAATCCTCCAGCCTCCAAAGAAGGCTCTAGGAGGCTGAGGTAGGGATGCACTGTTGGCAGTTCAGCTTCCAACAGGGGCACCTGCACCTCACTGAGGGCTTCCTGTGGGCGCAAAGGCAGCTTTACGTGCATTGCTTGACGTCATCACCACATCAGCAGCACTATAACTGGAAGCTATTATTTCCCCCTTTTTATACTTGAGAAAACTGAGAGTCAGAGCGGTTAAGTGGCGAGCGTGCCAACTTCAGTTCAGCACTGCAAAGGGGAAGGGGGAGTTACCTGGTGGCCTAGTGGTTAGGATTCCGGACTTTCACTGCCGTGATCTGGGCTCAAAACTGGGTTGGGGAACTGAGATCCCTCAAGCTGTGTGGCCACAAACAAACAAACAAACAGAAGATGCTGCAAAGGTAGAGGGAGAAATGGGCTTTCACTTTCTGCCACCTGAACAGGGAGCCTTAAGATCTTTCGGCCACCTTTCTTTCTACTCTCTTCCCCAGCATGGCCAGATGGGAGGGCACCTCTGTTTCCAGGGCAGAAAAATGCCCTATCAAGCCAGAGTCACAGTCTCTCAGAACTGCAAAGGTCTTCTGAAATCATACCCAGCCTTCTCACTTAACGATGGGGAAACTATGGCCCAAAGGTGAATGACTAGCTAGGGTCACCCAAGTCACTGGAATGGCAGAAATGTCAGACCTGGAAGAAGCCACAAAGATCAACTGACAAGTGGAAAAGTGTGACTGGCCCAAGGTCAGAGGGAGGTGGGAGGAGAGGCCAAGTTTCCTAACTTCTAGACTGACATCCATGTCATGGCAGCACCTCTGCCAACTGCCCGGGGTACTAGCACGGTTTCGGTGGGGGCAAATCAGGCCAAGCCTGGCCCCCTTCCGACTAGAGAAAGTGAGGCCTGCAGGGTCAGACTCCTGACTGTCCAGAGTCGGATCTTGGTGGTGATGCTGTCGACCCACGGGAAGGCACTGAGACCCACCGCGTGTGCACCAGCCCCCCTCTTCCCTAACACAATGCCAGGTGTGGCTGGGAGGTGAGGAGGTTGGAGAGGGGAGGAGGGCAATTTATACATAGTGCCTGTGCGGCCTCCGCCTGGGCTCACACAGACAAATGACACATCAGTCACTTCAGCTTCTTATGACAAATTAGGACACAGGGGTTCCTGATTCAGTTGATACGGTCGAATTCAGAGATTCTTGCCAGTTTCACAGAGAAGGAAAGACCTGCAGGAAAAGGCCCCCGTTTGTTCAAGGTCATGCATCTGTCAGAATCAGTACACATGACTCCCCTCGCCCAGGCCTTGATTTTTTTTCAGGCTGCCATCGGGGATAGGTGCTGGTGGCCCAGCCCCCTGCACAGGCCTGCTCCTGCTGCAGCACCAAAGCCCCGAAGCAGGAAGCCAGCTCCAAGACCCGTCAAGACAGAAGCGCCCGTGCCTCCTGCAGCATGTCCCAGGGCCTGTCTCCTACCAGCCTGGCATCGCCCTCAGCTCCCGCACGTCCTTGGGAAAGCTGCAAGGCTTCCTGCCAAGAATCACCAACTCTCCAGACCCAAACCAGCAGAGTCCCCGGCCCTGGTGCCTTCCCCAGCCAGCTGGGGGCTAAAAAGGCAAAGGCAGGTGTCAAAGCCCCTCTCGACACCACTCCGGGGACTTCCAGGCTGTGCAGGCTCTGGTGAGTTCCATCCATCACCCAGAATAGAGTGTCCAAGCCTATCAGGGAGATCATCTGCTGGAGGGGAACAACTTTTCTGTTTCCCTTCTCCCAGAAAGAACACTTCAAAATCTGTCCATATCAGAACATCCTGAGCTTCTCCACCCGTCCCTCTCCCACCTGGCTGAGCTGCAGACAGGCCACCATGACCAGCCAGCCTGGACAGCACATTGAGACACAGCACCCTGGAGCTTGACCCTCCTCTACTCTCCCACCATCCCCAAAACAAACTTTGGGAATCCCCAAGGCCCCCTGTCCCATAAATTGTATAAGGAAAGGCAATCCTGGGCAGGAAACTGACTCAGGGGCTCCTGACTAGCCTGGGCAGGCAGGGCTGACAGATAACACGTTGGAGATGAAGGAAGGTGAGAACACAGAGATGCCTCACCTTCCACCACACTTGTAAGTCTACAGCACACAGATTCCCCACTAGACTCTTCAGACAACCAAGCAGAAGTATCCTCCGTCCTGGAACAGCCTCCCATGGAGCGTGCAATTACACCGGTCGCTGGTGACAGCGCTTTCTATGCCACTTGCTGAAGGCACTCCCGCCTCACACACACTGTGGGGCGCCTGGCTCCAGAGGAGACCTGCCAGGCCTGGAAGCCTTGCTGAAGGTACCCAGGACCAGCATCCTCCTCCAGCCCTGCTCTCTCCCATGAACCATGCCGGCTCCAATTTTAGGAGGCCGCAGAGCTCACATTTGGATCAAGATGGCAGGATGGAGGCTGCCTACTCTACAGGTGTAGTCCAGACCCTCATTCTTGGACACCTCGAGTGATAAGGATGGGCAGGAAGTTCATCAGCTGGATGGCAAAGGAAGGACAGGGGAGAGCAGAACTTACCTATCTTCATGAGGCAAGCCAGCAGGATCCACAGGGCGATTTCGAAAGGGGTGCGCACGTGTTTGTAGTCGATGCCCAGGACTGGAAAGACCTTTCGAGTCTTCGGGCTGTGTTCGGCGATGGAATGGTTCACAGGGCGGCTCTCCGGGACCAGCTCCGGTGGGGCGGTGGTGACATCCCCAATCGAGCGTTCCCGGGGTGGCTCGGAGCCTCTGATGGTGCTGGCAGTAGGGCTGAGCTGCAGGCCATGGCTTCGGAGAACAGGTAGCAGCCCCACCAAGGCTATCGCCACGAGCAAGGAAGGCAAGATTCTAGGAGGGGGGAGGCCACTGGCGCCAGACCACAGAAGCATCCCGCTGCTACCCCCCGACCCTTAGCAAAATAAGAGTAAGACCTGGGACATAAGTAGAAGGGGTCAGCAGGAGGGGAAGAGAGACTGGGGGAGTCTCTAGGCAAAGTTCATGTTTTAGAGATGTGTTTTTGTGGGAGCAGTCCTATGGAGATGGAAGAAGGCTGGGTTCCCGATCTAGAACTCCAGACTGGGGAAGAGGAAAAGGATCCAGCTATAACGGACCATCAGAGGAGACCAAAAGGTCTGGGACTCAAGGCCTGGGAAAGGGGGTGGGGGAGGGGAGAGACTGCACCCTAGGGACAGAGGAAGGAACGGGATGCGGTGGACCCCAGGCAAAGAAAAGGGAAGGCGGCGATCTCCTGCTGAGAAAAGTGACTGGGCTGCTGGGACTCGGTTATGGGAAGGAGCGGAGAGTGTGAGCTAAAGAGGGTCGAAGCGGGTGGGACCCAGTCCAGGAAAGGAAGGGAGGGTGCTGAGAGCCCAGGCTGCGAGGAAGGAGTGAAGCCAGCGAGAGGCCGGGAGCTTCCCCACCCAAAGAAGGACCCGGGTGAAGACGAGCCGGGTTGAGATTCCGGGGAAATGGAGGGAGGCGGAAGGCGGAGGCAGGCGGCCTGGTGAGCGGGCGCCTTAGCGCGGGCTGGGGGCGGCTCGCGATGGCCCAGCGGCGGAACGCCCCTCCTGGAGGCCGCGGCGCGGTGCTGCGCTGCGCCCCGGCCCAGCTTCAGTTCCTCCACGCCCAGCTCCACTTGCAGTGGCGGCCCCGGCCCCGGCTCCGGCAGCGGCTGACTGATGTCTCACTGAGCCCGGCGCTGCCACTTATAGCCACCAACGAGCAGCCAGCGCTGTGGGCTAGAAGGACCTGTCAGCGCCCGCGCATCGCAGCGACCCCTGTTGCCGAGGAAAGGAAGTATCGCGTCAGAGAGGAGGAGACTCAGAGATGGCAGGAAAAAAAAAAAAAAAAAAAAAAGTCTTGACTCTAGTTGAGAGTCTAACTGAGGTAAAATGCTCTACAAAGCGCTTTCACATTCACAGTCTCTCATGAAGACTTCCCGATAAGCTTGTGAATGATGTGTTATTGTCTTAGACATTTAGTTAACATGTGACCTTGAGCACATGACTTAACCTCTGTTTCCCCAGCTGTCTCATCCAAGATGGTGGAGATTACAGGAGTCCCTATATAGGCTGATGCCGCTGTAGTATAGTATATGTGGTGACTAAATGAGATAATCTACATAAAGTGTTTAGAATGGAGCCCAGTACGTGGAACCATTGTTCTGGTTCCAGCTTGGCAGATGAAGAAACCGGTAAAGAGGGTTCCTTGGCCAGTATGAAAATAATTAAATTGACTTGCTAGGACTTCTGTAACAAAGCTGAAAAACCCCATCAGAGGAGACCAAAGGTCTGGGACTCAAGGCCTGGGAAAGGGGTGGGGAGGAGAATGCACCCTAGGAACAGAGGAAGGAACGGGATGCGGTGGACCCCAGGCAAAGAAAAGGGAAGGCGGCGATCTCCTGCTGAGAAAAGTGACTGGGCTGCTGGGACTCGGTTATGGGAAGGAGCGGAGAGTGTGAGCTAAAGAGGGTCGAAGCGGGTGGGACCCAGTCCAGGAAAGGAAGGGAGGGTGCTGAGAGCCCAGGCTGCGAGGAAGGAGTGAAGCCAGCGAGAGGCCGGGAGCTTCCCCACCCAAAGAAGGACCCGGGTGAAGACGAGCCGGGTTGAGATTCCGGGGAAATGGAGGGAGGCGGAAGGCGGAGGCAGGCGGCCTGGTGAGCGGGCGCCTTAGCGCGGGCTGGGGGCGGCTCGCGATGGCCCAGCGGCGGAACGCCCCTCCTGGAGGCCGCGGCGCGGTGCTGCGCTGCGCCCCGGCCCAGCTTCAGTTCCTCCACGCCCAGCTCCACTTGCAGTGGCGGCCCCGGCCCCGGCTCCGGCAGCGGCTGACTGATGTCTCACTGAGCCCGGCGCTGCCACTTATAGCCACCAACGAGCAGCCAGCGCTGTGGGCTAGAAGGACCTGTCAGCGCCCGCGCATCGCAGCGACCCCTGTTGCCGAGGAAAGGAAGTATCGCGTCGAGAGAGGAGGGAGACTCAGAGATGGCAGGAAAAAAAAAAAAAAAAAAAAGTCTTGACTCTAGTTGAGAGTCTAACTGAGGTAAAATGCTCTACAAAGCGCTTTCACATTCACAGTCTCTCATGAAGACTTCCCGATAAGCTTGTGAATGATGTGTTATTGTCTTAGACATTTAGTTAACATGTGACCTTGAGCACATGACTTAACCTCTGTTTCCCCAGCTGTCTCATCCAAGATGGTGGAGATTACAGGAGTCCCTATATAGGCTGATGCCGCTGTAGTATAGTATATGTGGTGACTAAATGAGATAATCTACATAAAGTGTTTAGAATGGAGCCCAGTACGTGGAACCATTGTTCTGGTTCCAGCTTGGCAGATGAAGAAACCGGTAAAGAGGGTTCCTTGGCCAGTATGAAAATAATTAAATTGACTTGCTAGGACTTCTGTAACAAAGCTCCACACACTGAGCGGCTTAAAGAATAGAAATGTATTGTCTCATATCCCAGAAGTTAGAGGTCTGAAATCAAGGGGTCAGCAAAGGACTTCTGAGGAGTCTGAGGATGAATAATCTGTTCTATGCATCTGTCCTAGCTTCTAGTGGTTTGCCAATAATCTTTGGTGCTCCATGATAACTCCAATCTGGTGATCTCCCTGGTCTCTATCTCTGGGTCCAGATTTCCTCTTTTTATAAGGTCTCCACTCACAGTGGATTAGGGGCCCACCCTAATGACCTCGTCTTAACTTGATCATCTTCAGTAAACCCTCATAAATTTGCATTCACAGGAGCTGGGGGTTAGAAATTCAATCTCTTGGGCTTCCCTGGTGGTCCAGTGGATAAAGAGTCCCCCTTACAGTGCAAGGGGCACCGGTTCGATCCCTGGCCTGGGAAGATCCCATGTGCCACCAAGCAGCTGGACTTGTGTGTCCAATTAGGAGCCAGAGCTCTGGAACACATGAGCCCAGAACCGGTGCTCTGCAGTGAGAGAGGCCACTGCAATGGGAGGCCCACACATGCCAAAGAATAAAAAGATGGATGGAAATAAATATAAATAAAAGAGGCATGATGCGGGGAGAAAAAAGAAATTCAATCTCTTTGCAGAGGACACAATTCAACCCCACAGCAGGAGCAGAACTGAGATTGGAATGTTTATTTGAATGTAGGTTGATTGGAACTGGTAAGATTCAGGCCATCATGATTGTACACTGGAATCCTTGGAAAGCTATTAAAAATTACCACTGCCTGGGACCTTCAGAGGTTCATATCCAGAGCCCAAGCATGGCGATAGTTTCTTGAAAGATCCCCCAGGTGACTAATGTACAACTAGGGTTGAAAACTATTGAAATCACTGAGATGCCATCCCTGTTTTGCAGAAGAGTACATCAAGGACAGGAAAGTCGAAGTGATTAGCTCACAAAATGATTTCAAAGGGGCTCAGTTCAGGTTAGCAACTGTTTATGGGCTTCTTGACAAGGCCTTGTGTTAGGCTTTGCGAATGCAGACAGCACGGGAGGAAGGAGGTGACCATGATTGGAAGGGGACCCAAAGTGGTACAACAAGGGCTTCCAGGGGCTAATAATGTTCTCTTTCTTTACTGGTGATGGACACAGAGGTTATACTGTGATAACCCACTGAGTGTTCATGGTCATAAGATAGCCTCTCCTTCCACAAAAAGATATTCAAATGATACTAGCGTGATGTGATTGTGACCGAAGGTGCCAACATTAAACTGAATTCTCTGTACTTAGCTTTCTCCTGGCACAGGACCGGCTACTTGGGAGAAGACAGAAGAGCCCAGAAGAGCCTTCAGAGAAAGCCAAGGGCCTTGTGTCACCTGACAGCAGATGAAAGACAACATCAGCTAGAATGGAAATAACCAAAGAGAAGAAAAGCGTTTGGGGCAAGGATCAGAATAATGACAACATGCCTCACAATGGTTCAGTCCTGTCTCATTTACACCCAAGTGCCCCAGGTTTATCAGTGATCCAAGTCCTTGTGCTCAGTGAATAGCAGTCATTATTCTCATTTCCATTTGCAAGATAGAAAAATGAAGACTCAAACATAAAGCCATTTGGCCAAGACCACACAGCTATTAGATAACAGATCCAAGATTTGACTTAGTTTTTAAACATCTTATTCCAGAGCTCCTTTAAAACGCCACAGGTTCAAGGTAGAAAAATGAAGGATTGGGCCTCCCTGGTGGTCCAGTGGTTGAGAGTCCACCCTGCAATGCCGGGGACACCAGTTCAGTTCCTCATCCAGGAAGATTCCACATTCCAAGGAGCAATGAAAGCCTGTGTGCCACAGCTATTAAGCCTGTGTTGTAGAGCCCAGGAGCCACAACTACTGGAGCCTGCCTACCCTAGAGAGTAGCCACCACGGTGAGCAGCCCAGATACAACCCAAGGGTTGAAAACTATTGAAATCACTGAGATGCCATCCCTGTTTTGCAGAAGAGTACATCAAGGACAGGAAAGTCAAGTGATTAGCTCACAAAATGATTTCAAAGGGGCTCAGTTCAGGTTAGCAACTGTTTATGGGCTTCTTGACAAGGCCTTGTGTTAGGCTTTGCGAATGCAGACAGCACGGGAGGAAGGAGGTGACCATGATTGGAAGGGGACCCAAAGTGGTACAACAAGGGCTTCCAGGGGCTAATAATGTTCTCTTTCTTTACTGGTGATGGACACAGAGGTTATACTGTGATAACCCACTGAGTGTTCATGGTCATAAGATAGCCTCTCCTTCCACAAAAAGATATTCAAATGATACTAGCGTGATGTGATTGTGACCGAAGGTGCCAACATTAAACTGAATTCTCTGTACTTAGCTTTCTCCTGGCACAGGACCGGCTACTTGGGAGAAGACAGAAGAGCCCAGAAGAGCCTTCAGAGAAAGCCAAGGGCCTTGTGTCACCTGACAGCAGATGAAAGACAACATCAGCTAGAATGGAAATAACCAAAGAGAAGAAAAGCGTTTGGGGCAAGGATCAGAATAATGACAACATGCCTCACAATGGTTCAGTCCTGTCTCATTTACACCCAAGTGCCCCAGGTTTATCAGTGATCCAAGTCCTTGTGCTCAGTGAATAGCAGTCATTATTCTCATTTCCATTTGCAAGATAGAAAAATGAAGACTCAAACATAAAGCCATTTGGCCAAGACCACACAGCTATTAGATAACAGATCCAAGATTTGACTTAGTTTTTAAACATCTTATTCCAGAGCTCCTTTAAAACGCCACAGGTTCAAGGTAGAAAAATGAAGGATTGGGCCTCCCTGGTGGTCCAGTGGTTGAGAGTCCACCCTGCAATGCCGGGGACACCAGTTCAGTTCCTCATCCAGGAAGATTCCACATTCCAAGGAGCAATGAAAGCCTGTGTGCCACAGCTATTAAGCCTGTGTTGTAGAGCCCAGGAGCCACAACTACTGGAGCCTGCCTACCCTAGAGAGTAGCCACCACGGTGAGAAGCCCGTGCACTACAACTAGAGAGTAGCCCCGACTCACCACATCGAGAGAAAAGCCCTCACAGCAACGAACACCCAGCACAACCAATGAATAAATAAACAAAATTATTTTTTTTTTAAAAAATGAAAAAGGACAAATGTGGGGCTAATGGAGGGACTTTTTTTTTTTTTAAGATTTATTTATTTATTTATTTTGGGCGGGAGTCGAGTTGGGGAGGGAGGGGAGCAGGCGGACCACTTCTATTGGTCTTTCATTTCTCTATTTTCATCTGTCTTTGTTCTTTGGCTCCTGTGGGCCTCCCATTGCAGTGGCGTCTGTTGCTGCAGAGCGCCGGCTCTGGGCGCATGTGCTCCAGAGCTCCGGTTTGGTAATTGGACACATCGGTCCAGCTGCTCCACGGCACGTGGGATCTTCCCAGGCCAGGAATCGAACCGGCGCCCCTTGCCCTGCAAGGTGGTGTCCTTACCCACTGGACCACCAGGGGAAGCCCAAGGGACTTTCTTTTTTTTTTCGACTTTTTACTTTTACAGAGTTTTGTTGTTTACAGATATGTATGATCTCAGATTAGTCATATGTATATCCCCCCCATCCCACCCCGCCAGGCCATCGCACAGCACCCCGTAGGATCCTCTTTTCTCATAGCACAATGACAATACCTATTTTTTTCACATATGACAGTATAGGTTTTCATGCTACTTCCTTTACGCCTCCCACCCACTGTTCATTCCCCGCAATGTCCATATGTCTATTCTCCATGTCTGTTTTTTCATCGCTTCGCTGTAATGGAGGGACTTTATGTAGAGGACATGGGGAGAGAACTCTGAGACTTTTCAGGCTTTTTAAAATCACTAAACCATCAGGAACTCCCAGTCCTTTCCAGCCTTGAAGGCAACAACATTCAATGGTGCGCTCTGATCGTCTTCACTCTCTGACTCATCACTCCAGTCCTCAGTCAGTCTTGGGTACCAGCCTGGGAAGTAGTAGATGCCATGAGGTCCAGGAAATACCAGCCCTGAGATCCTCCAAAGCCTGGAGAAGGTTGTACCAACTTGACAGTGCCAGGAAAGAGTCCTTGGGAAAAACCACCTGGGCCACCCAAGACCCAATATAGCATAAAAGTTAAGAATCTGGCCAGGGCTTCCCTGGTGGTCCAGTGGGTGGAGAGTTCGTCTTGCAGTGCAAGGGGCACCAGTTCGATCCCAGGCCCGGGAGGATCCCATGTGCTGAGGAGCGGCTGGACCTGTGTGTTTAATTACAAGCCAGCACTCTGGAGTGCATGCGCCCAGAGCCGATGCTCTGTAGTGAGAGAGGCCACTGCAATGAGAGGCTCACACATGCCAAAGAATAAAAGAGATGGATGAAAATAAATATAAATAAAAAGAGGCATGATGGGAAAAATTAAAAAAAAAAGAAAAAGAATCTGGCCAGAGGGCTTCCCTGGTGGTCCAGTGGGTAAAGAGTCCACCTTGCAGTGCAAGGGGTGCTGGTTCGATCCTTGGCCCGGGAAGATTCCACGTGCAGCTCTGGACCGGTGTGTCCGATTACAAGCCAGCGCTCTGGAGTGCATGCACCCAGAGCCAGTGCTCTGCAACAAAAGAGGCCACTGCGATGGGAGGCCCACACAGGCCAAAGAATTAAGATGGATGAAAAATAAATAAATGAAAGAACACTAAAAGAGGCCAAAAAAAGAAAAGAAAAGAATCTAGCCAAATTTGGGGCTTTCTAAGTGGTCTAGAGGTTAAGACTCTGCCTGCCAATGCAGGGGATACGGGTTCTATCCCTAGTCTGGGAAGATCCCTCATGCCAAGGAGCAAGGAAGCCTGCGCACCACAACTACAGAAGCCCGCAGGCCTTCATTCCCCGCAATGTCCATATGTCTATTCTCCATGTCTGTTTTTTCATCGCTTCGCTGTAATGGAGGGACTTTATGTAGAGGACATGGGGAGAGAACTCTGAGACTTTTCAGGCTTTTTAAAATCACTAAACCATCAGGAACTCCCAGTCCTTTCCAGCCTTGAAGGCAACAACATTCAATGGTGCGCTCTGATCGTCTTCACTCTCTGACTCATCACTCCAGTCCTCAGTCAGTCTTGGGTACCAGCCTGGGAAGTAGTAGATGCCATGAGGTCCAGGAAATACCAGCCCTGAGATCCTCCAAAGCCTGGAGAAGGTTGTACCAACTTGACAGTGCCAGGAAAGAGTCCTTGGGAAAAACCACCTGGGCCACCCAAGACCCAATATAGCATAAAAGTTAAGAATCTGGCCAGGGCTTCCCTGGTGGTCCAGTGGGTGGAGAGTTCGTCTTGCAGTGCAAGGGGCACCAGTTCGATCCCAGGCCCGGGAGGATCCCATGTGCTGAGGAGCGGCTGGACCTGTGTGTTTAATTACAAGCCAGCACTCTGGAGTGCATGCGCCCAGAGCCGGTGCTCTGTAGTGAGAGAGGCCACTGCAATGAGAGGCTCACACATGCCAAAGAATAAAAGAGATGGATGAAAATAAATATAAATAAAAAGAGGCATGATGGGAAAAATTAAAAAAAAAAGAAAAAGAATCTGGCCAGAGGGCTTCCCCTGGTGGTCCAGTGGGTAAAGAGTCCACCTTGCAGTGCAAGGGGTGCTGGTTCGATCCTTGGCCCGGGAAGATTCCACGTGCAGCTCTGGACCGGTGTGTCCGATTACAAGCCAGCGCTCTGGAGTGCATGCACCCAGAGCCAGTGCTCTGCAACAAAAGAGGCCACTGCGATGGGAGGCCCACACAGGCCAAAGAATTAAGATGGATGAAAAATAAATAAATGAAAGAACACTAAAAGAGGCCAAAAAAAGAAAAGAAAAGAATCTAGCCAAATTTGGGGCTTTCTAAGTGGTCTAGAGGTTAAGACTCTGCCTGCCAATGCAGGGGATACGGGTTCTATCCCTAGTCTGGGAAGATCCCTCATGCCAAGGAGCAAGGAAGCCTGCGCACCACAACTACAGAAGCCCGCAGGCCTAGACCTTATGCCCTGTAATAAGAGAAACCACTCCAGTGAGAAGCCCCTGCACCGCAACAAAGAGTAGCCCCTGCTCACTGCAACTAGAGAAAGCCTGAATGTGGCACCAAAGATCCAGCACAGTCAAAAATAAAATATGTAGACTTTTTAAAACAAAATAGAGAGAAAAAAAGAATCTAGCCAGATTGTCTAGGTTTAAGTCAACTCTCAGTAGTTAGAAGACCTTGGCTAAGTCAGTCAGCCTCTGTCTCATAGTTTCTTCCTTCATCGTATGTGGGCAATAATGCCAATCTCATGGGGCTATTATAAGATCTTAGTCAACTTACATATGGAATTCAGGGCAAGTCCTAGCAGCTACCGCTTAAATTTACCATTTTTATCTTCATTTATGTGTACTGAGGGCCTCAAAGGACTTTTGGTGTTAAGGCCACATGAAGTTATACATTCAGACCTGGAAACGCAGATTAGAAAGAAATCTTCCGCATCTGAGAAACTGATCGTCACATCACACCCCCTGTGTCATGTTATGAATTTAATAATTTTAGATAAATTATTCTTCTGTGTGTTCTACACGTTAAAAGCATGGTCTTGTTAAAGGTAATCAGTTAGAATATGCTGCAATATCTCTAACTGTTTCAGCACGTCCTCATTTGGCAACCATTGCAGGCCTGAGTTGCTCATGACTCACAGGGGCCATGTCTCTGCAGACTCTTCCCTTGCAGATCCAGAGCCATCTCTGGATGCCTGGGCTTAGGTGGCACCTCCCCTTGCTTAGGACATGACTGTCCCTCTGTGTCCTTCATTGAATCCTTTTGGTAAAAGTAAGGGGAACTTGGGCCTACTCCATCACTTCCCTCAAGCCTTTCTGCAAATCCTTTGCAAATCCTCCTTCTGGTGGCCAAAGAATTAAGATGGATGAAAAATAAATAAATGAAAGAACACTAAAAGAGGCCAAAAAAAGAAAAGAAAAGAATCTAGCCAAATTTGGGGCTTTCTAAGTGGTCTAGAGGTTAAGACTCTGCCTGCCAATGCAGGGGATACGGGTTCTATCCCTAGTCTGGGAAGATCCCTCATGCCAAGGAGCAAGGAAGCCTGCGCACCACAACTACAGAAGCCCGCAGGCCTAGACCTTATGCCCTGTAATAAGAGAAACCACTCCAGTGAGAAGCCCCTGCACCGCAACAAAGAGTAGCCCCTGCTCACTGCAACTAGAGAAAGCCTGAATGTGGCACCAAAGATCCAGCACAGTCAAAAATAAAATATGTAGACTTTTTAAAACAAAATAGAGAGAAAAAAAGAATCTAGCCAGATTGTCTAGGTTTAAGTCAACTCTCAGTAGTTAGAAGACCTTGGCTAAGTCAGTCAGCCTCTGTCTCATAGTTTCTTCCTTCATCGTATGTGGGCAATAATGCCAATCTCATGGGGCTATTATAAGATCTTAGTCAACTTACATATGGAATTCAGGGCAAGTCCTAGCAGCTACCGCTTAAATTTACCATTTTTATCTTCATTTATGTGTACTGAGGGCCTCAAAGGACTTTTGGTGTTAAGGCCACATGAAGTTATACATTCAGACCTGGAAACGCAGATTAGAAAGAAATCTTCCGCATCTGAGAAACTGATCGTCACATCACACCCCCTGTGTCATGTTATGAATTTAATAATTTTAGATAAATTATTCTTCTGTGTGTTCTACACGTTAAAAGCATGGTCTTGTTAAAGGTAATCAGTTAGAATATGCTGCAATATCTCTAACTGTTTCAGCACGTCCTCATTTGGCAACCATTGCAGGCCTGAGTTGCTCATGACTCACAGGGGCCATGTCTCTGCAGACTCTTCCCTTGCAGATCCAGAGCCATCTCTGGATGCCTGGGCTTAGGTGGCACCTCCCCTTGCTTAGGACATGACTGTCCCTCTGTGTCCTTCATTGAATCCTTTTGGTAAAAGTAAGGGGAACTTGGGCCTACTCCATCACTTCCCTCAAGCCTTTCTGCAAATCCTTTGCAAATCCTCCTTCTGGTGGTCCAGTGGTAAAGAATCACCTTCCAATGCAAGGGACATGGGTTCGATTCCAGGTCCAGAAACTAAAGGTCCCATGTGGCCAATTAAGACCCAACACAGTTAAATAAATACATAGCAAACAATGTGTGGTACTTGGGAAAGAGCCTCTGGGCCACTTACTAGCTGTACATCATGAGAAAGTCATGTTTTGTTTCTGTTACTCAGTGCATTAATGTGTATAAAAGGTGGGTGAGGTCAGAATACATGCCTTTAAGGTTAGTGCAAAGATTAAATAGCTGATATTTTAATACACAAAGCTTAACTCATCGGTGGCACTCAGTCACTGAGCTCATTTCCTTCTTTCCTTTGTTATATAACGTCACAACCCCACAAGGCCCTCTTCTCAGTCACACGACCTCTTTGCTATTTCTCTACTGCCACCCAGACTTCTGCCTCAGGATAGCCTTAGCATTTGCTGCCACACTTCTGCCTTAGCATTTGCTGTTCCTTCTGCCTGGAGTACTCTTCTCTAGGTATCCACTTGGCCTACTCTGCTACATCCCTCAAGCCTTGCCACAAACCTTCCTTCTCAACGTGGCCTGTGTGTGTTAGTCACTCACTCGTGTCTGACTCTCTGCCACCCCATGGACTGTAGCCCACCAAGCTCCTCTGTCCAGGCAAGAATACTGGAGTGGGATGCCATTCCCTTCTCCAGGGGATCTTTCCGAACCAAGGATCAAACCTGGGTCTCCTGCATTAGCAGGCAGATTCTTTACCATCTGAGCTAACGTGGCCTACTACATGGTAGTTCTAATGAATAATGATGCTTCCCCAACATGGCCACTACTACCACTATCACTCAGACCCAGCCCTCATTCTGCTATCTTTTTCCTTTTTTCCATGGCAATTTTCACCTTCTCACATATGGTATGATAAACCTGCTTCCTATGTTTATTGTTTACTACCATTCCCTCCTTAGGATGAATGAATGAGTGAATGACATTATTTGCACAGGAGAAAACTAAGTTCCAAAGCGAGAATCATTTGTGGCCACAGAGTTGGAAAGAAGGGGAACCGGGTGTGAATTTGAGTCTGTCTGAAATCCAGGCTTTTCCCACTTCTCTGGGATGATGGCCACCATGAAAATACATCATGCCCTAGGCAGCTAGGAGAGAGCTGGTAAAGATGTAGAATTTGTGACTGAGTAAATGGCTTTTTTTTTTTTTGGTGGGGGTTAGGTGGAGGGGGGCGGGCAGGCCACCTCTATTGGTCCCTCATTTGTCTATTTTCATCCATCCTTGTTCTGTGGCCCATGTGGTAAGTAATGCATCGGTGCACTCAGTCACATGAGCTCATGTTTTTCCTTTAAGGTTAGTGCAAAGATTAAATAGCTGATATTTTAATACACAAAGCTTAACTCATCGGTGGCACTCAGTCACTGAGCTCATTTCCTTCTTTCCTTTGTTATATAACGTCACAACCCCACAAGGCCCTCTTCTCAGTCACACGACCTCTTTGCTATTTCTCTACTGCCACCCAGACTTCTGCCTCAGGATAGCCTTAGCATTTGCTGCCACACTTCTGCCTTAGCATTTGCTGTTCCTTCTGCCTGGAGTACTCTTCTCTAGGTATCCACTTGGCCTACTCTGCTACATCCCTCAAGCCTTGCCACAAACCTTCCTTCTCAACGTGGCCTGTGTGTGTTAGTCACTCACTCGTGTCTGACTCTCTGCCACCCCATGGACTGTAGCCCACCAAGCTCCTCTGTCCAGGCAAGAATACTGGAGTGGGATGCCATTCCCTTCTCCAGGGATTTTTCCCGAACCAAGGATCAAACCTGGGTCTCCTGCATTAGCAGGCAGATTCTTTACCATCTGAGCTAACGTGGCCTACTACATGGTAGTTCTAATGAATAATGATGCTTCCCCAACATGGCCACTACTACCACTATCACTCAGACCCAGCCCTCATTCTGCTATCTTTTTCCTTTTTTCCATGGCAATTTTCACCTTCTCACATATGGTATGATAAACCTGCTTCCTATGTTTATTGTTTACTACCATTCCCTCCTTAGGATGAATGAATGAGTGAATGACATTATTTGCACAGGAGAAAACTAAGTTCCAAAGCGAGAATCATTTGTGGCCACAGAGTTGGAAAGAAGGGGAACCGGGTGTGAATTTGAGTCTGTCTGAAATCCAGGCTTTTCCCACTTCTCTGGGATGATGGCCACCATGAAAATACATCATGCCCTAGGCAGCTAGGAGAGAGCTGGTAAAGATGTAGAATTTGTGACTGAGTAAATGGCTTTTTTTTTTTTTTTTTTTGGTGGGGGGTTAGGGGGGGGGGGAGGGGGGCGGGCAGGCCACCTCTATTGGTCCCTCATTTGTCTATTTTTCATCCATCCTTGTTCTGTGGCCCATGTGGGCCTCCAATCACAGTGGCCTCTGTTGTCGCAGAGCACTGGCTCTGGACGCATGCACTCCAGAGCTCTGGCTCGGTAATTGGAGACATCGGTCCAGCCGCTCCATGGCACGTGGGATCTTCCCAGGCCAGGGATCAAACTGGCGCCCCTTGCACTGCAAGGTGGTGTCCCCACCCACTGGACTACCAGGAAAGCCCTGAATGGCTTTTTTTTAAAAAACTTTTTTTGGGGGGCTAGGAGGGCGGGTTGGGGAGGGATGGGGTCAGGCAGGCCACTTCTATTGGTCTTTCATTTATCTGTTTTCATCCATCTTTGTTCTTTGGTCCATGTGGGCCTCCCATCACAGTGGCCTCTGTTGTTGCAGAGCACCAGCTCTGGGCACATGCGCTCCAGAGCTCCGGCTCGGTAATTGGACACATCGGTCCAGCCACTCCGTGGCATGTGGGATCTTCCCAGGCCAGGGATCAAACTGGCGCCCCTTGCACTGCAAGGCGGTGTCCTTACCCACTGGACCACTAGGGAAGCCCTGAATGGCTTTTTAAAAAACCTTTTTTTGGGGGGCTAGGAGGGCGGGTTGGGGAGGGATGGGGTCAGGCAGGCCACTTCTATTGGTCTTTCATTTATCTGTTTTCATCCATCTTTGTTCTTTGGTCCATGTGGGCCTCCCATCACAGTGGCCTCTGTTGTTGCAGAGCACCAGCTCTGGGCACATGCGCTCCAGAGCTCCGGCTCGGTAATTGGACACATCGGTCCAGCCACTCCGTGGCATGTGGGATCTTCCCAGGCCAGGGATCAAACTGGCGCCCCTTGCACTGCAAGGCGGTGTCCTTACCCACTGGACCACTAGGGAAGCCCCGAGTGAATGGCTTTTAGGCAAAATTCTTTTTTAAAAAAATATTTACTTATTTGGCCACTCCTGGTCTTAGTTACAGGACATGAGATCTTTAGTTGTAGCATATGGGATCTAGTTCCCTAATGATGGATCGAACACTGGCTCCCTGCATTGGAAATGGCGTCTTGGCCACTGGGCCACCAGAGAAGTCCATTTAGCTAAATGCTTAATTCACTCAATAAAAGTTTAGCACTGGGGACTTCTCTGGTGGTCCAGTGGCTAAGACTCCAGGCTCCAGTGCAGGGGGCCTGGGTTCGATCCCTGGTCAGGGAGCTAGATCCCGCATACTGCAACTAAGAACCAGCATAAATAAATAAATATTTTAAATAAGTAAATGTTAAAAAAAAAAAAAACATTTAGCACCTACTATGTGTAAGTCCCTGTGCTTCCTGCTATGAAAGACTTGATAATGAATCTGTTTAACATATATCAGTGAACTTGAAACTCTTATATCCACTCACAGACCAAAGTCCTATGGACACCTCCACCTCCACAGGGACTAAACACAGCGTCCCATCTTTCCCTGAACTTGCTATCACTCCATTTTCTCAGGTACAGATTGCGTGACCCTGCTAGAGACGCTGGGATTTGGTAGGCTAGAGGAGAAAGGCCCAGAATTTGAATTTCATTGCATGCCCTTGGGAGATTTTGACGCAGATGATCCTGCCCACACTTTAGAAAACTCTGGCCAGAATGATTAAAGTAAATTTTTTGTTGTTCCCACATCCTACACACAACTTTCAGGGAGAACTTTCCAAGTCATGCCCCCTGCCCCCCCCCCCACCACCGCTGTATAGACAGTGGCAGATCCCATTCTTTTTATATATATATAATTTCATTTATTTATTTTGACTCTTCTGAGTGTTCATTGCTGCACCAATTTTTCTCTAGTTGCAGAGAGCAGGCTTCTTGTTGCAGAGGCTTCTCTTGTTAAAGAGCACAGGCTCCAGAGCGCACGAGCTTCAGTAGTTGTGGCACGTGGGGTCAACAGCTGTGGCTCCTGGGCTTAGGTGCTTGGCGGTATGTGGGATCTTCCCAGATCAGGGATCGAACCTGTGTCTCCTGCATTGGCAGGCAGATTCTTCACCACTGAGCTATGAGGGAAGGCCCGGACCCCATTCTTGACGTAGTAATCAAGTGCCTTCACACACGCAGGCCCACAAACTCCCTTCCCCCAATTATGTATTTATTTGTTGTAATTAATTATTTTATTCATTGAACCGCAGAGGGTCTTTGTTGCTGCACACTGGCTTTCTCTAGTTTTGGCGAGCAGATGCTTCTCTCTACTTGCTGTGGGCGGGCTTCTCTTGCTGCCCAGCATGGGCTCTAGGCATGAGGGCTTTAGTAGTTGCTCTGCAGCATATCGAATCTTCCCAGAACAGGAACTGAACCCATGTCCTCCTCATTGGCAGGAGAATTCTTAACCACCGGACCACCAGGGGAGCCTCCTCTATTTATAAGGGGGACTTTCCTTCTGGTCCAGTGATTTAGACTCCATGAAAATTTGAAAGCATGAAGATAATATAGCAAACATCAAAATAATCACCTTTCTGAATTATCAGCTGTACAGTTTGCTTCCTTTCTTTATTTTTCTTAACAGATATCTGCACTATTTCATCAAATTTTGAAGTTTCTTTAAAACCTCCATTGATGTCAACCTATAACAAGAATGCAATGTAGGGGAGTTCCCTAGTGGCTAAAATGCCATGCTCCCAATGCAGAGGGCCCTGGTTCCATCTCTGCTCAGGGAACTAGATCCCACATACTGCAACTAGAAGGTCCCACAAGCCACAACTGGTGTAGTCAAATAAATAAATAAGTAAAAAAAAAAAATGTAGTGTAGCACTTCCTGATGGTTAAGTCTCTGTGCTTCCAATGCAAGGGGTACAAGTTAAGGAACTAAGATCCAGGGCTTCCCTGGTGGCCCAGTGGGTAAGGACACCGCCTTGCAGTGCAAGGGGCACCGGTTCGATCCCTGCCCTGAGAGGATCCCATGTGAACCTCTGGACCTATGTGTCCATCCACCAAGCCAGAGCTCTGGAGTGCATGTGCCCAGAGCCGGTGCTCTTCAACAAGAGAGGCCACTACAATGGGAGGCCCACACAGGCCAAAAGAACAAAGATAAATGAATGAAAAATCAATAGAAGTGGCCAAAAAAGAAATGATAACTACTTTTGGAAAAAGCAATGGACATCAACCTCTACCGATGACAGGCAACTTCTACCATGAGTGTAATGCATTATTTTGACACTTTAACAGGTTGTTCTTCACCCCACACTCCCTTCCAATTACAGCCAAAAACTAGAGACAATTTTCTGTACTGCCTGCATCATTTCTCTCCTCCTAGACTCTCAAATCTGATCTGATTGCGTTTTAACCTAAAACTGTTCTTGTCCTTGTCACTAATGACCTCTGTAGAAGAAAAATCTCATCCGCTGCCCATCTTAACGTCTCCATCCAGGGCTGCATAAATTAGACTGGCCAAAGACAGAGTAACAAGATAAAAACAGAAGTTCATAAACATGTGCATCATGTACCCAGAAATGAATAACTCAAAGATTCAGTTAGATCTTGGGCTGATAGAGCATCTTAGCAGAGGAATGAAACCTTTAGAGATGTGACACGAGAAAGGAAAAAGAACTGACCCTAGGGACAGCAAATGGTGGGAAGGCAAATCAAAGAAAATGATGGTAGATAAAGGCTAGTCAGTAAATTTTCTTATGTATTGGGTTGGCCAAAAGTTTATCCAGGTTTTTCTGTAAGCTGTTACGGAAAAACAGGAACAATATTTTTGGTCAAGTCACTCTATTTGTCTGGAGCTGTCTCTAGACTAATTAGGGTCTAAAGTTGTCTCTGATGATTAACTTCTGTCCTTCCTGGTAGAGACAGGAGTAGGGAGACCTTTATGAATGTGTGTCCTGCTTTTATGCAAATGAGGGTAGGGTAGAGAGCCTTTCTTATATCTGCCTCTTCTCAATGGCCTCGTGCTCAAAACAATCCTTATGCCAAAGTGACATATTTGGAGGTGGCACATTCTGCCACGCGATACCTCCATGTTGCTTAATCAGTCATTTCTCAGTCCTCATCTTTCTTTCCTATTGGCAGCCTTCAACACATTTGATCACTTGAGCCGGTGCTCTTCAACAAGAGAGGCCACTACAATGGGAGGCCCACACAGGCCAAAAGAACAAAGATAAATGAATGAAAAATCAATAGAAGTGGCCAAAAAAGAAATGATAACTACTTTTGGAAAAAGCAATGGACATCAACCTCTACCGATGACAGGCAACTTCTACCATGAGTGTAATGCATTATTTTGACACTTTAACAGGTTGTTCTTCACCCCACACTCCCTTCCAATTACAGCCAAAAACTAGAGACAATTTTCTGTACTGCCTGCATCATTTCTCTCCTCCTAGACTCTCAAATCTGATCTGATTGCGTTTTAACCTAAAACTGTTCTTGTCCTTGTCACTAATGACCTCTGTAGAAGAAAAATCTCATCCGCTGCCCATCTTAACGTCTCCATCCAGGGCTGCATAAATTAGACTGGCCAAAGACAGAGTAACAAGATAAAAACAGAAGTTCATAAACATGTGCATCATGTACCCAGAAATGAATAACTCAAAGATTCAGTTAGATCTTGGGCTGATAGAGCATCTTAGCAGAGGAATGAAACCTTTAGAGATGTGACACGAGAAAGGAAAAAGAACTGACCCTAGGGACAGCAAATGGTGGGAAGGCAAATCAAAGAAAATGATGGTAGATAAAGGCTAGTCAGTAAATTTTCTTATGTATTGGGTTGGCCAAAAGTTTATCCAGGTTTTTCTGTAAGCTGTTACGGAAAAACAGGAACAATATTTTTGGTCAAGTCACTCTATTTGTCTGGAGCTGTCTCTAGACTAATTAGGGTCTAAAGTTGTCTCTGATGATTAACTTCTGTCCTTCCTGGTAGAGACAGGAGTAGGGAGACCTTTATGAATGTGTGTCCTGCTTTTATGCAAATGAGGGTAGGGTAGAGAGCCTTTCTTATATCTGCCTCTTCTCAATGGCCTCGTGCTCAAAACAATCCTTATGCCAAAGTGACATATTTGGAGGTGGCACATTCTGCCACGCGATACCTCCATGTTGCTTAATCAGTCATTTCTCAGTCCTCATCTTTCTTTCCCTATTGGCAGCCTTCAACACATTTGATCACTTGAGCCTTCTTGGAACACTTTCTTCAATTAGCTGGCTCTCTCTCCTGGCTTTTCTCCTGGTTTTCCTCCTGCCTCTCTGGCTGTTCCTTCTCAGTTTCCTGTTGCTGAATTCTCCCTCCTTCTCCCTTTCCTCCTCCTCAGCTTCAGACTCTCAATGTAGGGGCCCCAGGGTTCAGTTCTCACATTTTCACTGCTCTATATCTATAGTCAATTCTCTGGTGATCTCATCCTTTCTTGTGGTTTCAAATAACATCTATATGCAGATGATGCACAGATTTTTATCTCCTCTGCTCAAACCTCCAGACTATTATGCCTAACTGAACACTCAACCTGTCTCCCTGGTTGTCCACCAGAAATCTCAAACTTATCATGTCCAAAATGAAACTCCAGGCCTTCACATCCCCCCACCCAAACCTGCTTTCTCACTGTCTTCTCCATCCAGGAAAGAATCGCTGTCTTCCCACTTACACAGGCTGAAAACCTGAATCATCCTTGACTCCTTTCTGTCTGTCACATCAGTCCTCAGCAAACACTGTCAATTTGATCTTCAAAATATATCCAGAATGCAATCACTTCTTACCGCCACCCACTGTTGCCACTCCGGTCCAAGCCACCACCCATTTCTTGCCCAGGGGATTACAAGAGCCTCTGAACAATCTTACCTCAACAGAGAGGGATCCCTCTAAAGACCAGCTCAGACACTGTTACCCCTGTTCAGACCCCTCCAAGGTCCACCTGATATATAAGACACCACCCAATCTAGCCTCCATCTCTCTCTGGCCTCATTTCTCTTATTCCTGCTGCTTTAGCCACCCTGGCTTCCTTGCTATTTATTTTTAACACTCCAGGTGTACTGCTTCCCAGAGCCTTTGACCTTGTCAGGGCTGGAATGCAGCTACCCCCTGAGATAGGTATGGTTTCCTCTTTCACTTCCTTAGGGTCTTTGCTCAGACGTTATCTCTTAGTGAGGCTATCCAGGGCCCCCATATCCCCCTCTTTGAAGGGTAATAACCTCACCCTCTACTCCCTTTTTCCTTCTCTGTTTTTCTCCACAGCTCCATCACTGTCTAACTACATGTGTTTATGGCCAGTCTTAACTTCACTAGAAAGGAGCTCCATAACAGACAGGGATGCAAGGCAGAGAGCTTAATGGTTTGAAGGACAGACTTGGAGCCAGGCTTCCAGAATCTGATTGCTGTCTCTACCACTGTCCAACCGTGGAAACCTAGGCAAGTGCCTTAACCATACTGCCCCTCAGTGCCTTCATCTGTAAGTTGGGGTTCATAATGAAACCTATGTCACAAGGTTGCTATGAGAATTAAATGAGGTAATGCCTGTAAAGTGCTTAGAATGATACCTCTGTATAGTAAGTGCTATGTAAGTGTTAGCTATTACTATTGTCGCTACTATTATCACAGTATTTTGATCCTTAGTAAGTTCTATATAGTTGTTACCATGGTTCGCTGCTATATCCTCAGAACTGAGACCAGCATGTGGCACATAATAAGGCAATTAAGAAAGATCTGTTAAGGAATTCCCTTGTTGCCCAGAAGTCTCACTGCCAGGGCCTTGGGTTCAGTTCCAGGTCGGGGAACGAAGATCCCGCAGCTGGTGCAGCGTGAGAGAAAAAGAAGAGAGTATTAGACGAATGAATGAGGATCCTTGCAGGTGGTGCACTGGTAAAGAATCCATCTGCAATGCAGGAGACCCAGTGACATGGCAATTTGATCTTCAAAATATATCCAGAATGCAATCACTTCTTACCGCCACCCACTGTTGCCACTCCGGTCCAAGCCACCACCCATTTCTTGCCCAGGGGATTACAAGAGCCTCTGAACAATCTTACCTCAACAGAGAGGGATCCCTCTAAAGACCAGCTCAGACACTGTTACCCCTGTTCAGACCCCTCCAAGGTCCACCTGATATATAAGACACCACCCAATCTAGCCTCCATCTCTCTCTGGCCTCATTTCTCTTATTCCTGCTGCTTTAGCCACCCTGGCTTCCTTGCTATTTATTTTTAACACTCCAGGTGTACTGCTTCCCAGAGCCTTTGACCTTGTCAGGGCTGGAATGCAGCTACCCCCTGAGATAGGTATGGTTTCCTCTTTCACTTCCTTAGGGTCTTTGCTCAGACGTTATCTCTTAGTGAGGCTATCCAGGGCCCCCATATCCCCTCTTTGAAGGGTAATAACCTCACCCTCTACTCCCTTTTTCCTTCTCTGTTTTTCTCCACAGCTCCATCACTGTCTAACTACATGTGTTTATGGCCAGTCTTAACTTCACTAGAAAGGAGCTCCATAACAGACAGGGATGCAAGGCAGAGAGCTTAATGGTTTGAAGGACAGACTTGGAGCCAGGCTTCCAGAATCTGATTGCTGTCTCTACCACTGTCCAACCGTGGAAACCTAGGCAAGTGCCTTAACCATACTGCCCCTCAGTGCCTTCATCTGTAAGTTGGGGTTCATAATGAAACCTATGTCACAAGGTTGCTATGAGAATTAAATGAGGTAATGCCTGTAAAGTGCTTAGAATGATACCTCTGTATAGTAAGTGCTATGTAAGTGTTAGCTATTACTATTGTCGCTACTATTATCACAGTATTTTGATCCTTAGTAAGTTCTATATAGTTGTTACCATGGTTCGCTGCTATATCCTCAGAACTGAGACCAGCATGTGGCACATAATAAGGCAATTAAGAAAGATCTGTTAAGGAATTCCCTGGTGGCCCAGTAGTCTCACTGCCAGGGCCTTGGGTTCAGTTCCTGGTCGGGGAACTAAGATCCCACAGCTCATGCAGCGTGAGAAAAAAAGAAAAAAGTATTAGACGAATGAATGAGGATCCTTGCAGGTGGTGCACTGGTAAAGAATCCATCTGCAATGCAGGAGACCCAGTGACATGGCAGGTTGCTTCCCTGGGTCTGGAAGATCTCGTCAAAGAGGAAATGGCAACCCACTCCAGTATTCTTGCCTAGAAAATTCCACGGACAGAGGAGACTGATGAGCTACAGTCCATGGCGTTGCAAAGAGTTGGACACAATTGAGCTTGCATGCATAAACAATATATAGTATTTTTGTGTGCCTTTTAAATTTATATCAATGGTATTGCACAATATGGGGGCTTCCCAGGTGGCACAGTGGTAACGAATCCACTGCCAATGCGGGAGATGCCAGAAATGTGGGCTTGATCCCTGAGTCAGGAAGATCCCCTGGAGAAGGAAATGGTAACTCGCTCCAGTAGTCTTGCCTGGCAAAGCCTACAGACAGAAGAGCTTGGCAGGGTACAGTCCGTGGGGTCACAAAAGAGTCAGACATGACTTAGCAACTACACAACAACAACAACATGAACTCTTAGCTGTGACATGTGGGATCTAGTTCTCTGACAAGGGATCAGACCTGGGCTCCCTGCATTAGAGTACGGTGTCTTAGCCACTAGACCAGCAGGGAAGTCCCTGTATCTCATTATTTTCTTCTTTTAAAAGAAATTTTCGGCCTCTTTTATTGTTTTTTATTTATTTATTTTCATCCATCTTTATTCTTTGACCTGTGTGGGCCTCCCATAACAGTGGCCTCTTGTTGCAGAGCACGGGCTCTGGTTGCACGTGCTCCAGAGCACTGGCTCTTAATTGGACACACCAGTCCAGCTGCTCCACGGCATGTGGGATCTTCCTGGGCCAGGGATCAAACCAGTGCTCCTTGCACTGTAAGGCGGACTCTTTACCCACTGGACCACAAGGGAAGCCACTCATCATATTTTTTTTTTTTTTTTGCGGGGGGTGGTGAGAGAGGGGAGTGGGCGGGCCACTTCTATCGGTCTTTCATTTATCTGTTTTCATCCATCATTGTTCTTCGGCCCATGTGGGCCTCCCATTGTGGCGGCCTCTGTTGTCACAGAGCACCGGCTCTGAGCACATGCGCTCCAGAGCTCCAGCTAGGCAATTGGACACATCGGTCTAGCCGCTCCGCGGCACGTGGGATCCTCCCAGGCCAGGGATCGAACCAGCACCCCTTGCACTGCAAGGCAGTGTCCTTATCCACTGGACCACCAGGGAAGCCCCACTCATCATTTTTTAAAATAAACTTTTTAAGGCTTTCCTGGTGGTCCATTGGCTATGAATCCATCTTGTAGTACAAGGGATACCAGTTCGATTCCTGGTTGGGGAAGATCCCACATGCTGAGGAGTCACTAAACCTGTGAACCACACCTACTGAACCTAGAATCTGTGGTCCACAACAAGCAAAGCCAGTGTAATGAGAATCCCTCGCACCACAACTAGAGAGTAGCCTCCACTCGCTGCAGCTAGAGAAAAAAGCCCTGGTGCAGCAACAAGACCCACCATAGGCAAAAAATAAAATGAATAAATAAATAAACATGTTACTTTGAAATATCTTTGTTGTTTAGTCACTAAGTCCTATCTGACTCTTTTGTGACCCCATGCATGGACCGTAGTCCACCAGGCTTCACTGTTCATGGGATTCTCCTGGCAAGAATACTGGAATGAGTTGCCATGTCCTCCTCCAGGATATCTTCTGGACCCAGAGGTTGAACCCAGGCCTCCTGCACTGCAAGGAGATTCTTTACGGTCTGAGCCATCAGAGAAGCCCCTTATGAATATGCTATGTTTTGATAATCTATTTAACTTGATGGGTTCTTGATTTGCTTCCATGTTTTTGGTGTTCTGAATAATGGTGCTGTGAACAAGGGAGTACACAGTAAGGCATCTGTAAGACCTTACATTCAGTTTTTTTGAGTGTATACCAAGAAGTGGAATTGCTGGATCATAGGGTAATTCTATGTTTAATTTTTTTGAGGAAATTCCTTAGTGTTTCTCACAGCTTTTGCATCATTTTACATTCTCACCAGTGGTGCACAAGAGTCCCAATTTCTCCACATCCTTACCAATACTTGTTTTTTGTGTTTTTTTAATTTTTAAATTAAATCAATTATAGTCGATGTACAATGTTGTGTTCTATCGTCAGTTTTCATCCATCATTGTTCTTCGGCCCATGTGGGCCTCCCATTGTGGCGGCCTCTGTTGTCACAGAGCACCGGCTCTGAGCACATGCGCTCCAGAGCTCCAGCTAGGCAATTGGACACATCGGTCTAGCCGCTCCGCGGCACGTGGGATCCTCCCAGGCCAGGGATCGAACCAGCACCCCTTGCACTGCAAGGCAGTGTCCTTATCCACTGGACCACCAGGGAAGCCCCACTCATCATTTTTTAAAATAAACTTTTTAAGGCTTTCCTGGTGGTCCATTGGCTATGAATCCATCTTGTAGTACAAGGGATACCAGTTCGATTCCTGGTTGGGGAAGATCCCACATGCTGAGGAGTCACTAAACCTGTGAACCACACCTACTGAACCTAGAATCTGTGGTCCACAACAAGCAAAGCCAGTGTAATGAGAATCCCTCGCACCACAACTAGAGAGTAGCCTCCACTCGCTGCAGCTAGAGAAAAAAGCCCTGGTGCAGCAACAAGACCCACCATAGGCAAAAAATAAAATGAATAAATAAATAAACATGTTACTTTGAAATATCTTTGTTGTTTAGTCACTAAGTCCTATCTGACTCTTTTGTGACCCCATGCATGGACCGTAGTCCACCAGGCTTCACTGTTCATGGGATTCTCCTGGCAAGAATACTGGAATGAGTTGCCATGTCCTCCTCCAGGATATCTTCTGGACCCAGAGGTTGAACCCAGGCCTCCTGCACTGCAAGGAGATTCTTTACGGTCTGAGCCATCAGAGAAGCCCCTTATGAATATGCTATGTTTTGATAATCTATTTAACTTGATGGGTTCTTGATTTGCTTCCATGTTTTGGTGTTCTGAATAATGGTGCTGTGAACAAGGGAGTACACAGTAAGGCATCTGTAAGACCTTACATTCAGTTTTTTTGAGTGTATACCAAGAAGTGGAATTGCTGGATCATAGGGTAATTCTATGTTTAATTTTTTTGAGGAAATTCCTTAGTGTTTCTCACAGCTTTTGCATCATTTTACATTCTCACCAGTGGTGCACAAGAGTCCCAATTTCTCCACATCCTTACCAATACTTGTTTTTTGTGTTTTTTTTTTAATTTTTTAAATTAAATCAATTATAGTCGATGTACAATGTTGTGCCAACCTCTGCCGTACAGTAAAGTTGTTTTCTGTGTGTTTTGATTGCAGCCATCCTAATTGGTGTGAGGTGGCCAACTAATTCATCTTTGTAACTGAACACTGGGCACAATGCAGTCAGTGTTTATTGAGTGAATATATGAGGTTATAGTATTGTTCAGGGAAACTAACTGAAACTGCTTGCCCTGGTCAGGCAAGATATAGCCGTTTGCCTTACTTACCTTAGAACAGGAGGTCCTATTATAAAATGTGGAACTCACAAGTTATCACCAACTGGAATAATTCAGGAAAGATCAAAAGGAGAGAGTAGACACCAGTCCATTTGTCCTACCAGCCTCCCAGAATTCTTCCTGCTGGCATCCATCTTGGCTAAGCAATGCATGTACTACTAAGAAAAACCCTGAGTCAGGATGTTTAGGCAGAGACAACCCAGAAACTAACCTCATCACCATGAATCCTGAGACTGCAAACCATGTGGCAGAGCAGTTCTGGGTTCCCTTACCCTGCTGCTCTCCACCCAGGTGCCCTTCCCAGCAAAGTCTTCGGCTTTGTCAGCACGTATATGTCCTTGGACAATTCATTTCTGAGTGCCAGACAAGAGCCCATTCTCGGGCTCTGGAAGCTGTCCCCTTCTTGCAAGATTGTCAATGGTCTTCGGCCATTGAACCCAGGCCTCCTGCATGCGAGATTCTTTACGGTCTGAGCCATCAGAGAAGCCCCTTATGAATATGCTATGTTTTGATAATCTATTTAACTTGATGGGTTCTTGATTTGCTTCCATGTTTTTGGTGTTCTGAATAATGGTGCTGTGAACAAGGGAGTACACAGTAAGGCATCTGTAAGACCTTACATTCAGTTTTTTTGAGTGTATACCAAGAAGTGGAATTGCTGGATCATAGGGTAATTCTATGTTTAATTTTTTTGAGGAAATTCCTTAGTGTTTCTCACAGCTTTTGCATCATTTTACATTCTCACCAGTGGTGCACAAGAGTCCCAATTTCTCCACATCCTTACCAATACTTGTTTTTTGTGTTTTTTTTTTAATTTTTTAAATTAAATCAATTATAGTCGATGTACAATGTTGTGCCAACCTCTGCCGTACAGTAAAGTTGTTTTCTGTGTGTTTTGATTGCAGCCATCCTAATTGGTGTGAGGTGGCCAACTAATTCATCTTTGTAACTGAACACTGGGCACAATGCAGTCAGTGTTTATTGAGTGAATATATGAGGTTATAGTATTGTTCAGGGAAACTAACTGAAACTGCTTGCCCTGGTCAGGCAAGATATAGCCGTTTGCCTTACTTACCTTAGAACAGGAGGTCCTATTATAAAATGTGGAACTCACAAGTTATCACCAACTGGAATAATTCAGGAAAGATCAAAAGGAGAGAGTAGACACCAGTCCATTTGTCCTACCAGCCTCCCAGAATTCTTCCTGCTGGCATCCATCTTGGCTAAGCAATGCATGTACTACTAAGAAAAACCCTGAGTCAGGATGTTTAGGCAGAGACAACCCAGAAACTAACCTCATCACCATGAATCCTGAGACTGCAAACCATGTGGCAGAGCAGTTCTGGGTTCCCTTACCCTGCTGCTCTCCACCCAGGTGCCCTTCCCAGCAAAGTCTTCGGCTTTGTCAGCACGTATATGTCCTTGGACAATTCATTTCTGAGTGCCAGACAAGAGCCCATTCTCGGGCTCTGGAAGCTGTCCCCCTTCTTGCAAGAGTCTGCATCAATGGTCTTCAGACTTTTTGCTCTTGTGCCTCCTAAAATAATTTTTTTTAAACTCTGCATTTGTGAGGATTCCAACAGGAAACAAATGATGCACTCACGTTGAGACAATTTGCAAAGGTCATTTATACAAAGAAGCTAATTTAGAAGGTGTGGTTAAGATGTAGGGAGACCACCAGAAATTACACAGGAAGCTGGGGAGGGCGGCAAGCCAGGCTGTTGCCACCTGAGGTCTCAAAGACAATTTCTCTGCCTTAAGAGGAGCAGTGACTTTCCAACTAAGGGTCAAGGCCAGAAGGAATAGGGACCCTAATCTCACGCTCCTCCTTCTCACCTATTTCCGACCAGGACTTCTCAGTGACCAAATCCAAGTTGAGGCTAGAAGGCACAAAGTCCTTGACGTCCTCCATCCAAGTCAGCCAACCAGGGGAGAGGACGAGAGGAGTAGGTCAGAAAATGGACTTGCTGGTCCACATGAAGGCAGGTGGCACATTTTAATATTGACCACTGAAACATTCATCTTAAATGTAAGCCATTGCAAAGGGCACACTTGCTTGGACTTCCCTCGTGGTCCAATGGGTAAGAATCTGCCTGCCAATGCAGGGGACATGGGTTAGATCCCTGGTCTGGGATCCACACGCCACAGAGCAACCAAGCCTGTGCACTACAACTGCTGAAGCCTCAGAGAATAGAGCCTGTGCACCAAAACAAGAGAAACCACCGCAGTGAGAAGCCCGTGCATAACAACAAAGAGTAGCCATTGCTTACTACATCTGGAGAAAACCCACACAAAACAACAGAAGACCCAGTGTAGCCAGAACTTAAAAAAGACATACTTGCTAAATAAAACTGTTACATCATCAATTGAATGTAATGTATCATCAGGGTTTAATACTATCATTTATTTCAATAAATGTCAGAACAGGCTCTACTTTAACAGGCAGAGACAACCCAGAAACTAACCTCATCACCATGAATCCTGAGACTGCAAACCATGTGGCAGAGCAGTTCTGGGTTCCCTTACCCTGCTGCTCTCCACCCAGGTGCCCTTCCCAGCAAAGTCTTCGGCTTTGTCAGCACGTATATGTCCTTGGACAATTCATTTCTGAGTGCCAGACAAGAGCCCATTCTCGGGCTCTGGAAGCTGTCCCCCTTCTTGCAAGAGTCTGCATCAATGGTCTTCAGACTTTTTGCTCTTGTGCCTCCTAAAATAATTTTTTTTAAACTCTGCATTTGTGAGGATTCCAACAGGAAACAAATGATGCACTCACGTTGAGACAATTTGCAAAGGTCATTTATACAAAGAAGCTAATTTAGAAGGTGTGGTTAAGATGTAGGGAGACCACCAGAAATTACACAGGAAGCTGGGGAGGGCGGCAAGCCAGGCTGTTGCCACCTGAGGTCTCAAAGACAATTTCTCTGCCTTAAGAGGAGCAGTGACTTTCCAACTAAGGGTCAAGGCCAGAAGGAATAGGGACCCTAATCTCACGCTCCTCCTTCTCACCTATTTCCGACCAGGACTTCTCAGTGACCAAATCCAAGTTGAGGCTAGAAGGCACAAAGTCCTTGACGTCCTCCATCCAAGTCAGCCAACCAGGGGAGAGGACGAGAGGAGTAGGTCAGAAAATGGACTTGCTGGTCCACATGAAGGCAGGTGGCACATTTTAATATTGACCACTGAAACATTCATCTTAAATGTAAGCCATTGCAAAGGGCACACTTGCTTGGACTTCCCTCGTGGTCCAATGGGTAAGAATCTGCCTGCCAATGCAGGGGACATGGGTTAGATCCCTGGTCTGGGATCCACACGCCACAGAGCAACCAAGCCTGTGCACTACAACTGCTGAAGCCTCAGAGAATAGAGCCTGTGCACCAAAACAAGAGAAACCACCGCAGTGAGAAGCCCGTGCATAACAACAAAGAGTAGCCATTGCTTACTACATCTGGAGAAAACCCACACAAAAACAACAGAAGACCCAGTGTAGCCAGAACTTAAAAAAAAAGACATACTTGCTAAATAAAACTGTTACATCATCAATTGAATGTAATGTATCATCAGGGTTTAATACTATCATTTATTTCAAGAAATGTCAGAACAGGCTCTACTTTAACAGGCAGAAAAGCTACATCATTTTTTTTCTTCTTGAACATATATATAGTTACAGTTTGCTTCCTTTCACAGAATGTTATCTTAGGATAATACATTTTATGCTGAAAAGTCTGTTATTGATTACCTAATTCATACACCAATAGAAATTTATGTATATGTATATGTATGTATGTATATATATATATATATTTGGAATTTAAGAAATTTCGAAATTTAAATAATTTAAAATTTCCTTTGACTCTAAGGCTCTATGTTTTTAAAATTTCTTCCGGGTTGAAATATCACATTATTTCACTAGTACACAATCGATCAAAGAAACATAACATATATCTTTTGAAAAATGATTATTAAACAAAGAGTAAAATAATATTGGAAATGTGCCTCTTACTGAATAGGTTTCTTTTTTCAATTAGTTTGTGCATTTATGGATAAATGTTACTACTGGAATGAAGCTGGGTTCAGCATCAATTTTATATCTATTTTCAACTTTTATAAATAGAAGCTCTGAGAAATGATGTTCAAATAAATAAGCAGGAAAATGGAGGGAGTTTTGTTAGAATAATGTCACTTAACTTTTTTAATTTTTGGAGTCTTGAGCCAAACAATTACACAGTGATTATTTTGAATATAGCCAAAAGTTATTTGGGGGGCTTCTCGGACAATCCAGTAGTTAAGACTCTGCCTTTCTGTAAAGGAAGTAGCATGAAGGCCCTGTACTATCATATGCGAAGAAAACAGCTATAGTCATTGCTCTGTGAGAAAAGCAGATCCTTCAAGGGTGCTGTATGACGGTCTGGAGGGATGGAATGGGGGGGATATGCATATGACTAATCTGAGAACATACATATCTGTAAACAACAAAACTCTGTAGAAGTTAAAAGTAAAATAAAAGTTTAAAAAAAAAAAACTATTGTCATTGTTCTCTGAGAAAAGGGGATCTTGCAGGGGTGCTGTGTGACGGTCTGGAGGGGTGGGATAGTGGGGATATACATATGACTAATCTGAAAATATACGTATCTGTAAACAACAAAATTCTGTAAAAGTTAACAGTAAAATGAAAGTTAAAAAAAAAAAAGACTCTGCCTTTCAATGCAAAAGGTATGGGTTCAATCCCTGGTCAAGGAACTAAGGTCCCACATCCTGTGGAGTGCAGTCAAAAAAAATTTTTTAAGTTATTTTTGATGTCAACAAAATCAGAACCTCCTTCAATTCTATTTTGAAAGCAAAGAACTGGCAACTGTCCCACTTGCAAAATATATTATTATCCAATTGCTTGAGTTCTTTACCTTTGTGGTGCGCCGAAGCTGTTTATCCCCAGAGTAAGACTGTGGCTAAAAACCAGGGCTGAGAGCCTTTTGTAAAATCTGAGATGGTGGGTGGGAAAGAAAAAGATGGACCTGGACCTCAGAGCATCTTCTCCAGAAAATATATCTTAGGAAAGAACATGAATAGAGTTTGGGGATCTGGACACCAGTTCTTAGAAATATTTGTGTCATGCACCCTTGCTCTCCAGGCATTTCCAATTTAGACCGGGAGAGAAGTTTGCTGGCAAAGTTTTCTACAGTCAAAGATAAGGTTTTCAATGGGAATTTGTTGTAAGACTAAGGGAAATCAAACAGGGGCTCTGTAACAACCTAGAGGGGTAGGATAGGGAAGGAGACGGGAGGGAAGTTCAGAAAATGTATGGGAACCTGTGGCTGATTCAGATTGATGTTTGGCAGTAAACACAACTCTGCAACGCTATTTCCTTCAATTAAAATAAAAAAGCTATTGTTTCTCAAGTAGTCATGTACCAATGTGAGAACTGAACCATAAACAAAGCTGAGAATGGAAGAATTGATGCCTTCGAACTGTAATGCTGGGAGACTCCTGAGAGTGCCTTGGACTGCAAGGAGATCAAACTCAGTCAGTTCTAAAGATCAACCCTGCACATTCATTGGAAGGACTGATTCTGAAGCTGAAGCTCCAATACTTTGGCCACCTGATGTGAAAAGCTGACTCATTGGAAAAGACCCTGATACGGGGAAAGATGGAGGGCAAGAGGAGAAGGGGGCGACAGAAGATGAGATGGTTGGATGGCATCCTAGACTCAATTAACCAGAATTTGAGCAAACTCTGGGAGAGAGTGAAGGACAGGGAGACTTGGCATGCTGCAGTCCATGGGGTCTCAAAGAGTTAGACACAATTTGGCAACTGATCAACAGCAACAAGAGGAGAGGAGTTAGCAAATTGCAGAAGTACAAAATGTGCTGAGGGCTTGGTGAATAACGATGGAGATGTTCAGGGAGTTTGCTTTCCACTGTGGGGGACCAGGAAAAGCTTTGTGGGCAAGATGCCATGTCAGTTGCTTTTCAGGTTGGGTAGGATTGTGACAGAAAATATAGTGGAGAGGACATTCCAGATGGAATGCACTGAATAAACAAAAGCTCAGAGACAAGAAGCCACAGGGCAAAAGAATTTTAAAAAAAAGAAGAAGAAGAAGCCATAGGGTATGCTTGGGAAATAAGTAGAGAGTAGACAGAGGCAAAGAGTGGGAGAAGAGGCAGAGATACAGAGTCATAAACTCTCAAGGCCAAATTCTTAAGAAACCTCTAATCCACTCTTCACTTTTACCCCAGGCATTCCACCAGAATCCACTCAGGAGTTCACTATTTATAGCTGCAGTTCCCACCTTTTTGGTACCAGGGACCAGTTCTGTGGAAGATAATTTTTCCAAGGACAGGAGTGTGGGTGGTGAGAGAGATGGTTTATGGATGGTTTAATTCAACAGTTTTTCTGTAGCCCAGGGATTGGGGACCTCTGCTTTACAGAACACCCCATCCAATCAAAATATAAAGCAATCCACGTATGTACTTTAATTTTTTTCTGGTAACGACCAAAATGGCAAAAAAAGAAACAGATGAAATTCAGTATTTTTGTTTCCTCAGAATTTAAAAATCCTCATTATTAATTTTTAAAACAATTCTGTGCTTTTATTTATATTACTATTATTATTAATTTTGGCTGTGTGGGTCTTCATTGTTTTATGAAGGCTTCTCTAGTTGTGGCAAGCGGGGCTACTCTTCCTTGGGGTGCTCAGAATTCTCACGGTGGTGGCTTCTCTTGTCGCTAAGCACGGGCTCTAAGGTGCTCAGACTTCAGTAGTGAGCAAACTCTGGGAGAGAGTGAAGAAAACAGGGAGACTTGGGGGGCATCCTAGACTCAATTAACCAGAATTTGAGCAAACTCTGGGAGAGAGTGAAGGACAGGGAGACTTGGCATGCTGCAGTCCATGGGGTCTCAAAGAGTTAGACACAATTTGGCAACTGATCAACAGCAACAAGAGGAGAGGAGTTAGCAAATTGCAGAAGTACAAAATGTGCTGAGGGCTTGGTGAATAACGATGGAGATGTTCAGGGAGTTTGCTTTCCACTGTGGGGGACCAGGAAAAGCTTTGTGGGCAAGATGCCATGTCAGTTGCTTTTCAGGTTGGGTAGGATTGTGACAGAAAATATAGTGGAGAGGACATTCCAGATGGAATGCACTGAATAAACAAAAGCTCAGAGACAAGAAGCCACAGGGCAAAAGAATTTTAAAAAAAAGAAGAAGAAGAAGCCATAGGGTATGCTTGGGAAATAAGTAGAGAGTAGACAGAGGCAAAGAGTGGGAGAAGAGGCAGAGATACAGAGTCATAAACTCTCAAGGCCAAATTCTTAAGAAACCTCTAATCCACTCTTCACTTTTACCCCAGGCATTCCACCAGAATCCACTCAGGAGTTCACTATTTATAGCTGCAGTTCCCACCTTTTTGGTACCAGGGACCAGTTCTGTGGAAGATAATTTTTCCAAGGACAGGAGTGTGGGTGGTGAGAGAGATGGTTTATGGATGGTTTAATTCAACAGTTTTTCTGTAGCCCAGGGATTGGGGACCTCTGCTTTACAGAACACCCCATCCAATCAAAATATAAAGCAATCCACGTATGTACTTTAATTTTTTTCTGGTAACGACCAAAATGGCAAAAAAAGAAACAGATGAAATTCAGTATTTTTGTTTCCTCAGAATTTAAAAATCCTCATTATTAATTTTTAAAACAATTCTGTGCTTTTATTTATATTACTATTATTATTAATTTTGGCTGTGTGGGTCTTCATTGTTTTATGAAGGCTTTCTCTAGTTGTGGCAAGCGGGGGCTACTCTTCCTTGGGGTGCTCAGAATTCTCACGGTGGTGGCTTCTCTTGTCGCTAAGCACGGGGCTCTAAGGTGCTCAGACTTCAGTAGTGGCAGCATGGGAGCGTCTGTAGTTGTGGCTCACAGGCTCTAGAGTGCCCTCTCAGTACTTGCGGGTGTGGGCTTCATTGCTCCTCCACTTGTGTGATTTTCCCTAACAATGGATTCAACCCATGTCCCCTGAATTGGCAGGCAGATTTTTTCCCCACTGCACCACCAGGGAAAGTCCCCCATTATTAATTTACATACAACAAAATTAACCAACTTTAAATGTATATATTTTTTTCCTGTTTTTTTTAAATGTATAAGTTTTATCATATGCTCAGGTGAAATTTTAATAATGTTTAATTTAACTCAACACATCTAAAATAGTATCCTATCCACAAGTAATCAATATAAAAATACTGGTAATGAGATATTTTACATTCTTTTCTTGTACTAAACCATCCTAATTCAGACCGGACACATTTCATGTGCTCAATGGCCTTAACGTGGCTAGTGAATGAAGCACAGATCTAGAGGGAACCCGTTATATCCTTGGACCACTTTTGGTAGCTAAAAATTTTCTCTTGGGTAATAGAATAATACTGGCTTTGTTTCTTCTTTGAACATCTGTGTCTTCAACTTGTTTACCATAGACATGTATGGATACAGAGTTAGGATAGGAGTAAGTAGTATGGTTACGGTTGCTGACGTGAGGGGCACCCCATCCTGGTCTTCTAGGTCAGAGGAAGATTTCAAGAGGAAGATACACAGGAATGAACATAATTAATGCTGAAAACAGATTTACTAATATTCAGCTTATAATGAAACTGTACTTACATGTTTGATGTACTCCTCTGTACATGATACATTTCACAATTTAAAAACGTAAGTTACAAAAGAAAAAAACATATATAAGTTTACATCTCAGTAGCAATGCGCAATGATCCAGTGCCCAGATTTTGACTTCTAAAAACTATCTCCAATAGAAGGAACCATGGATCTTTGGAGATCTAGATGATTTTAGGGATGGGGTAGAGAAAAGACAAGATGAGCTCAGAACATCTTGCAGTGCCAGAAAGTAAGGAAGGGTTCAAAATCCAAAACCTGACGACCTGAAAGAGCTCCAATGGGCAGAGATGGGACAATTTGAGAAACAAAAGAAATAACATAGCATTGGATTATATATAACCCAAAGTGTAAAATAAATATTACCTGAGTCCCTACTAATAAAACCAGCTTCCCAAGTGGCTCAGATGGTTAAGAATCTGCTTGCAGTGCGGTAGGTTCATTCACTGCATCAGGAAGATCCCCTAGAGTAGGAAATGGCAGCCCACTGCAATAGCCTTGCCTGGTGAATCACATGGACAGAGAAGCCTGGGGCAGGGCTACCATTCATGAGGTCACAAAAGAGTTGAGTGTGGCTCAGGGACTCCTTAATCCCAAGGAGGTGGAATTTAATCCCCTCTCTTGAGTGGATTTAGTGACTTGCTAAACAACAGACTGTGGAAAGGTGTGGGGGCGGAGAAGATGGTTAGGGAGTGGAAGTGGTGGAGTAACTTTACTGGCAAATACCACCCAGTGGTGGAAGTTAGCAGCTAGAAGTCATGTGGGTAGCATGTGACCCATGTGGGCATTTTTGGTTAGCTAACAAGTGAATGAAGCACAGATCTAGAGGGAACCCGTTATATCCTTGGACCACTTTTGGTAGCTAAAAATTTTCTCTTGGGTAATAGAATAATACTGGCTTTGTTTCTTCTTTGAACATCTGTGTCTTCAACTTGTTTACCATAGACATGTATGGATACAGAGTTAGGATAGGAGTAAGTAGTATGGTTACGGTTGCTGACGTGAGGGGCACCCCATCCTGGTCTTCTAGGTCAGAGGAAGATTTCAAGAGGAAGATACACAGGAATGAACATAATTAATGCTGAAAACAGATTTACTAATATTCAGCTTATAATGAAACTGTACTTACATGTTTGATGTACTCCTCTGTACATGATACATTTCACAATTTAAAAACGTAAGTTACAAAAGAAAAAAACATATATAAGTTTACATCTCAGTAGCAATGCGCAATGATCCAGTGCCCAGATTTTGACTTCTAAAAACTATCTCCAATAGAAGGAACCATGGATCTTTGGAGATCTAGATGATTTTAGGGATGGGGTAGAGAAAAGACAAGATGAGCTCAGAACATCTTGCAGTGCCAGAAAGTAAGGAAGGGTTCAAAATCCAAAACCTGACGACCTGAAAGAGCTCCAATGGGCAGAGATGGGACAATTTGAGAAACAAAAGAAATAACATAGCATTGGATTATATATAACCCAAAGTGTAAAATAAATATTACCTGAGTCCCTACTAATAAAACCAGCTTCCCAAGTGGCTCAGATGGTTAAGAATCTGCTTGCAGTGCGGTAGGTTCATTCACTGCATCAGGAAGATCCCCTAGAGTAGGAAATGGCAGCCCACTGCAATAGCCTTGCCTGGTGAATCACATGGACAGAGAAGCCTGGGGCAGGGCTACCATTCATGAGGTCACAAAAGAGTTGAGTGTGGCTCAGGGACTCCTTAATCCCAAGGAGGTGGAATTTAATCCCCTCTCTTGAGTGGATTTAGTGACTTGCTAAACAACAGACTGTGGAAAGGTGTGGGGGCGGAGAAGATGGTTAGGGAGTGGAAGTGGTGGAGTAACTTTACTGGCAAATACCACCCAGTGGTGGAAGTTAGCAGAACCAGTAAGAAGTCATGTGGGTAGCATGTGACCCATGACAGGCTGCGAGGAGAAGGGCACTTCCTCTCTGTGCTATTTTTTCTCCAAAGCCCATAACCTCAGTCTAGTCATGAGGAAAATATCAAGTTTAAATTAAGGGATAGCCTACCAAATACTTAACCAGTGTTTCTCAAGATTTTCCAGGTGATAGGAATAAGGAAAGACTGGCAAATTGTCACTGACCAGAGCAGACTAAGGAGACAGGGGACTAAATGCAACGTGGTGACCTGGCTGGGATTCTGGAACAGAAAAAGAAAATTGGTGAAATCCAATTGAAGTTTGAAGTTCGGGATTTTCTGGGCAAGAATACTGGAGTGGGGGCTTCCCTGGTGGTCCAGTAGGTAAAGAGTCCATCTTGCAATGCAAGGGGCACTGGTTCGATCCCTGGCCCAGGAAGATCCTATGTGCTTCAGGGTGGCTAGATGGGTGTGTCCAGTTGCAAGCCGGCACTCTCGGGGCACATGTACCTAGAGCCAGTGCTCTGCAGTGAGAGGCCCACACGGACCAAGGAGTAGAGACGGATGAAAAATAAATCAATAAAAGAGGCCAAAATTAAAAAAAAAAAAAAAAAGAATACTGGAATGGGCTGCCATTTCCTGGGTCAGGAAGATCCTCTGGAAGAGGAAATGGCCACCCACTTCAATATTCTTGTCTGGAAAGTCACATGGACAGAGGAGCCTGGGGGCTACAGTTCATGGCATCACAGAACAGTTGGATATGACTGAGGGACTAGATAACAGTGGGGTTTTGTTTGTTTTTTTTTGTTTTTTTGCTGAGTCTTCTTGCTGTGCATGGGCTTTTTCTAGTTGGGGTGAGCAGAGGCTCCTATTTGTTACCGTTCTCAGGCTTCTCTTTGCAATGGCTTCTCTTGCTTTGGAACACAGGCTCCAGACTCTTGGGCTCAGTCATTGCGGCTCTTGGGCTTTAGAGTGCAGTCTTAGTAGCTATGGACTTGGCTAGCTCCTTAATCCCAAGGAGGTGGAATTTAATCCCCTCTCTTGAGTGGATTTAGTGACTTGCTAAACAACAGACTGTGGAAAGGTGTGGGGGCGGAGAAGATGGTTAGGGAGTGGAAGTGGTGGAGTAACTTTACTGGCAAATACCACCCAGTGGTGGAAGTTAGCAGAACCAGTAAGAAGTCATGTGGGTAGCATGTGACCCATGACAGGCTGCGAGGAGAAGGGCACTTCCTCTCTGTGCTATTTTTTCTCCAAAGCCCATAACCTCAGTCTAGTCATGAGGAAAATATCAAGTTTAAATTAAGGGATAGCCTACCAAATACTTAACCAGTGTTTCTCAAGATTTTCCAGGTGATAGGAATAAGGAAAGACTGGCAAATTGTCACTGACCAGAGCAGACTAAGGAGACAGGGGACTAAATGCAACGTGGTGACCTGGCTGGGATTCTGGAACAGAAAAAGAAAATTGGTGAAATCCAATTGAAGTTTGAAGTTCGGGATTTTCTGGGCAAGAATACTGGAGTGGGGGCTTCCCTGGTGGTCCAGTAGGTAAAGAGTCCATCTTGCAATGCAAGGGGCACTGGTTCGATCCCTGGCCCAGGAAGATCCTATGTGCTTCAGGGTGGCTAGATGGGTGTGTCCAGTTGCAAGCCGGCACTCTCGGGGCACATGTACCTAGAGCCAGTGCTCTGCAGTGAGAGGCCCACACGGACCAAGGAGTAGAGACGGATGAAAAATAAATCAATAAAAGAGGCCAAAATTAAAAAAAAGAATACTGGAATGGGCTGCCATTTCCTGGGTCAGGAAGATCCTCTGGAAGAGGAAATGGCCACCCACTTCAATATTCTTGTCTGGAAAGTCACATGGACAGAGGAGCCTGGGGGCTACAGTTCATGGCATCACAGAACAGTTGGATATGACTGAGGGACTAGATAACAGTGGGGTTTTGTTTGTTTTTTTTTGTTTTTTTGCTGAGTCTTCTTGCTGTGCATGGGCTTTTTCTAGTTGGGGTGAGCAGAGGCTCCTATTTGTTACCGTTCTCAGGCTTCTCTTTGCAATGGCTTCTCTTGCTTTGGAACACAGGCTCCAGACTCTTGGGCTCAGTCATTGCGGCTCTTGGGCTTTAGAGTGCAGTCTTAGTAGCTATAGCACCTGGACTTGGCTGCTCTGCAGCCTATGGAGTCTTCCTGGACCAGAGATTGAACCCATGTCCCCTGCATTGGCAGATTCCTGTCCATTGCACCACCAGGGGAGTCCTTGACTCCTTAGTTTCACAAATGTACCAAGGTAACATAAGATGTTAGTGTTAGGGCACTGTTGACGGAAACCACCTATTTTAGCAGGCCCACTTGCCTAAATTGTCTCACAACAGGAAGTCCTAATAAGGAACACGGTGCTGCTGATGAAAACTAACCAAGAGAATTCTAGAAAGGCCAGAGGAGGGGGGAGGAGACAACCCTCACTCTGGATTATATCTTGGCTAAGAGATACGTGAGCCACAAGGAGCGACCCCAAGTCGCCAGATATGGGATGACCAGGGACAACCCAGTAACTAACCCTATTACCATAAAAGCTGAGACTGTGAGCCATATGGCAGAGCAATTCTCCTGGGTTCCCTCACCCTGCTGCTCTCAGTCCAGGTTCCCCCTTCCCAATAAAGTGTCTTGCTTTGTCACCACGTGTGTCTCCTGGACAATTTACTTCTGCGTGTTAGGAAAGACTCTTGGATGCTGGAAAGGATCTCCCTTCCTGCAACTGCAATATTAGGGGAAACTGAATGAGGGCTATACAGGACCTCTTTGGACTGTTTTTGTACCTTTTCCATAAATCTAAAATTATTCTAATGAAAAAGTTTAATTTTTGAAATGTTAACATATGAGATGTATGTATGTATGCGTGTGTGTACGCAGTTGCTCAGTCATGTCTGACTTGACAACTCCATGAACTTTAGCCTGCCAAGCTCCTCTGTCCATGAGATTTCCCAGGCAAGAATACTGGAGTAGGTTGCCATTTCTTCCTTCACAGGATCTTCCTGACCCAGCGATCCAACCCAAGTCTTCTATGGCTTCTGCATTGGCAGGCAGAGTCTTAACCACTGAGCCATCCTGGAAACCCCTTAAAGCTAGGGGAGAAAGGCATCCCAAAAGAAAGAAAGACAGATCTTGCTTTACTAGAAGCAAAAGCCTCAGATGAGGTTTATTGCAGGAAGTGTGGACAAGGGGTGGAGAGGAGCAGCAGGCCCCGTGGAGACTCTGAGTCAGGTCAAGGTTAAGCCTTTGGGACTTTATCCTGTGGTAGCGAGGGAACCATTGAAGACGACTGAGCAAGGGTGTGGCTGATTACAGAATAACTCAGTCAACTCACCAGTTCAGCTTCCCCAGACCTCTTTCTACCCTCCCCTACCCAAGGCCCATTCCTTCCCCATGTTCTTTGTCCTTTGCATGTAGAGGCCAAGCTCTGGCCAGAATCTAAGTCATTAGCACAGGGATGCTCCCCTCCAGAGCTCACCCTCCTACCCCTACTTGATCCTGGTTCAACGATGCCACACCTGGTAAGGGCCAGAACCACCTCTCTACCCACCCAGCAGAGACCCTGGGTAGGGAGGTGCAGGGTGGGGCTCACATAAAAATCCCATAAGCACTCGGTGGAGTGTTTTCCACCACACCCTGCTGCTCTCAGTCCAGGTTCCCCTTCCCAATAAAGTGTCTTGCTTTGTCACCACGTGTGTCTCCTGGACAATTTACTTCTGCGTGTTAGGAAAGACTCTTGGATGCTGGAAAGGATCTCCTTCCTGCAACTGCAATATTGGGGGAAACTGAATGAGGGCTATACAGGACCTCTTTGGACTGTTTTTGTACCTTTTCCATAAATCTAAAATTATTCTAATGAAAAAGTTTAATTTTTGAAATGTTAACATATGAGATGTATGTATGTATGCGTGTGTGTACGCAGTTGCTCAGTCATGTCTGACTTGACAACTCCATGAACTTTAGCCTGCCAAGCTCCTCTGTCCATGAGATTTCCCAGGCAAGAATACTGGAGTAGGTTGCCATTTCTTCCTTCACAGGATCTTCCTGACCCAGCGATCCAACCCAAGTCTTCTATGGCTTCTGCATTGGCAGGCAGAGTCTTAACCACTGAGCCATCCTGGAAACCCCTTAAAGCTAGGGGAGAAAGGCATCCCAAAAGAAAGAAAGACAGATCTTGCTTTACTAGAAGCAAAAGCCTCAGATGAGGTTTATTGCAGGAAGTGTGGACAAGGGGTGGAGAGGAGCAGCAGGCCCCGTGGAGACTCTGAGTCAGGTCAAGGTTAAGCCTTTGGGACTTTATCCTGTGGTAGCGAGGGAACCATTGAAGACGACTGAGCAAGGGTGTGGCTGATTACAGAATAACTCAGTCAACTCACCAGTTCAGCTTCCCCAGACCTCTTTCTACCCTCCCCTACCCAAGGCCCATTCCTTCCCCATGTTCTTTGTCCTTTGCATGTAGAGGCCAAGCTCTGGCCAGAATCTAAGTCATTAGCACAGGGATGCTCCCCTCCAGAGCTCACCCTCCTACCCCTACTTGATCCTGGTTCAACGATGCCACACCTGGTAAGGGCCAGAACCACCTCTCTACCCACCCAGCAGAGACCCCTGGGTAGGGAGGTGCAGGGTGGGGCTCACATAAAAATCCCATAAGCACTCGGTGGAGTGTTTTCCACCACACCTCTTGACTCTCTCCTCCCCTGGTAAAAGGAAACCAGTCCACAAGTGAGGGAAGGAGGAGGCAGTTTCAAGTCTGAACCTTCTAGACCGCCACCAGGAAGAGTCTCCGTTATAAACCTTTCCTTGATGATCTGCTTGGAAACACAAATCTGTCCAGGTCAGAAGCTGGGGGTTGGGGGGAGGGGCGAACAGGAGAGAAAAAGTCTCTGTACAGTCTGCCCTCCATATCCGCAGATTCAACTAATCGCAGATTGAAAACATTCAGAAAAAGAAACTTCCGAAAAGCAAAACAAATTTGTTGAGCACTTGCAATGATTTACGTTGCACTCACATTAGTATTTACAACTACTTGGGCCGCATTTACGTTGTATTAGGTACTATAAGTAACCTAGAGATGACTGATTGATTTGGTATTTTGGGCTATGCTGGGTCTTTGTTGCACCGTGTGAGCTTCTCTGTGGTTGTGGCTCGCAGGCTTCTCTTATGTTAGGGAGCATAGGCCCTAGAGCCAACAGGCTCAATCATTACAGCGCATGGACCTCTATAGTTGCAGGGCATAGACTTTAGTTGCCCTGTGCTATGTGGGATCTTGGTTCCCTGATCAGAAGGCAGATTTCCTGTATTGGAAGGTGGATTCTCAATGACTAGACCACCGGGAAAGTCTCAGTAACCTGCGGAGGGAAGGGAGCAGCAGGCCCCGTGGAGACTCTGAGTCAGGTCAAGGTTAAGCCTTTGGGACTTTATCCTGTGGTAGCGAGGGAACCATTGAAGACGACTGAGCAAGGGTGTGGCTGATTACAGAATAACTCAGTCAACTCACCAGTTCAGCTTCCCCAGACCTCTTTCTACCCTCCCCTACCCAAGGCCCATTCCTTCCCCATGTTCTTTGTCCTTTGCATGTAGAGGCCAAGCTCTGGCCAGAATCTAAGTCATTAGCACAGGGATGCTCCCCTCCAGAGCTCACCCTCCTACCCCTACTTGATCCTGGTTCAACGATGCCACACCTGGTAAGGGCCAGAACCACCTCTCTACCCACCCAGCAGAGACCCCTGGGTAGGGAGGTGCAGGGTGGGGCTCACATAAAAATCCCATAAGCACTCGGTGGAGTGTTTTCCACCACACCTCTTGACTCTCTCCTCCCCTGGTAAAAGGAAACCAGTCCACAAGTGAGGGAAGGAGGAGGCAGTTTCAAGTCTGAACCTTCTAGACCGCCACCAGGAAGAGTCTCCGTTATAAACCTTTCCTTGATGATCTGCTTGGAAACACAAATCTGTCCAGGTCAGAAGCTGGGGTTGGGGAGGGGCGAACAGGAGAGAAAAAGTCTCTGTACAGTCTGCCCTCCATATCCGCAGATTCAACTAATCGCAGATTGAAAACATTCAGAAAAAGAAACTTCCGAAAAGCAAAACAAATTTGTTGAGCACTTGCAATGATTTACGTTGCACTCACATTAGTATTTACAACTACTTGGGCCGCATTTACGTTGTATTAGGTACTATAAGTAACCTAGAGATGACTGATTGATTTGGTATTTTGGGCTATGCTGGGTCTTTGTTGCACCGTGTGAGCTTCTCTGTGGTTGTGGCTCGCAGGCTTCTCTTATGTTAGGGAGCATAGGCCCTAGAGCCAACAGGCTCAATCATTACAGCGCATGGACCTCTATAGTTGCAGGGCATAGACTTTAGTTGCCCTGTGCTATGTGGGATCTTGGTTCCCTGATCAGAAGGCAGATTTCCTGTATTGGAAGGTGGATTCTCAATGACTAGACCACCGGGAAAGTCTCAGTAACCTAGAGATTATTTAAAGTATCCAGGTGGAGGGTGGGGAGGGTGTGGGTAGGTTACATGCAAATACTGTGCCATTTTATAGGTATAAGGGTCTTGAGCATCTGCAGATTTTGGCATTGGCAGGAGGTCCTGAAACAAATGCCAAAGGATACTGAGGGACATCTGTACACTTTTCTTACCAGCAGTGGTAGCTGTGAGAGTTTAATGCCCGAATTTATCAAATTTCCACACCTCAGTTATGTTGGTTTTCTCATCATGTATCTTATATCCCTCTGGGGGAATAATAGAAAACAAACAGTTAACATTACCGAGCAGTCTCTCCTGTGCTAGGAACTATGCACAACTTCAATTGGTCCTCAGAGCAACTCTATCAGGACACCCATTTTATAGATAGAAAACTGAGTCTCAGAGAAGCTAAGTGACATGCCCAAGGTTATGTAGCTGATAAGTAACAGAACTGGGAAAGACCAAAACCAGTTCAAGTCTTTTGAAGCATGGGCTTAAAAATGATCTTGGGGAATTTTGTCATTCAGGGAAGGAAATGGTTTCAGGGTAAAATCCAAATTTCTTACAGGGTATCTAGCTTCCATTTCTGACCTCGCCCCTATGATGTCTGAAGTAGCCACAGCACGTAGAGAACTTCTCAAAGCCTTGCCTTTCTTTTTTTATTATTTTATTTATTTATTTATTTATTTTTGGCTACTTTGGGTTTTCACTGCTACTGCAGGCTCTTCTCTAGTTGCCAGGAGTGCGGGCTACTCTCTAGCTGAGGTGAGCAGGCTTCTTGTTGCGGCACCTTCTCTTGTTGTGGAACTCAGGCTCTATGGCTCACAAGTTATGGCACACGGGCTCAGTAATTGCAGCTCCAAGGCTCTAGAGCACAGGCTCCATAGTTGTGGCTCGTGGACTTAGTTGCTCCATAGCATGCGAAATCTTCCTGGATCAGGGATCGAACCTGTGTCTCCTGCACTGACAGGCAAACTCTTCACCACTGAGCTACCAGGGAAGCCCAAGCATTGTCCTTCTTCCTGGCAAGAAGGGTGTTCCTCCAAATCATTCATTCAGGTCTGGGCCTAAAAGTCAGAGCAACCGTCTTTGTTCACCCCATGTAGTGCCCACATCCACTTTGTTATAGTTGCTGTCCAGTTGCTCAGTTACTCTTTGCAACCCCATGGACTGCAGCATGCCAGGCTTCCCTCTTCTTCACTTCCCTCCCGGAGTTTGTTCAAATTCATGTCCACTGACTCAGTGATGCTGTCCTACCGTCTCATCCTCTGTCACTGCTTTCTCCTCTTGACCTCAACTTTTCCCAGCATGAAGATCTTTTCCAGCAAGTCAGCTCTGTATCAGGTGGCCAAAGTACTGGAACTTCAGCATCAGTCCTCCCAATGAATATTCAATGTTGATTTCCTTTAGGATTGACTGGTTTGATCTCCTTACAGTCCAAGGGACTCTTAAGAGTCTTCTCCAGGGGCTTCCCTGGTGGTCCAGTGGGTAAGGACACTGCTCAGTTCGCTCTCCAGCCTGGGAAGATCCCACCTGCCATGGAGCAGCTGGACCCATGTGTCCAATTACCAAACCGGAGCCCTGGAGCACGTGTGCCCAGAGCGGGTGCTCTGTGACAACAGAGGCCACCGCAATGGGAAGCCCACATGGGCAGAAGAACAAAGATGGATGAAAATAGATAAATGAAAGACCAATAGAAGTGGTGCGCCTGCCCCTGTCCCTCCCCGACCCACGTCCCCCTCCAGCAAAAATTTTAAAAAATTATTATTAAAAAAAAAAACTTCTTTATGAAAAAAAAAAAAAAGGATCTTCTCCAGCACCAGTTCAAAGGCATCCGTTCATTGGCGCTCAGCTTTCTTTATGGTCCAACTCTTACATCCATACATGACTGTACATGACTGGAAAAACCATAGCTTTGACTATATGGACAAAGTTGTCTAGATTTGTCATAGCTTTGCTTCCAAAGATCAAGTGTCTTTTAATTTTATGGTCTCTGTCACCATCCACATTCCTTTACACACGTTCAGGTGTCGTCATAGTACCTTCCACCTCCTGACATATTTCTGTACTAGTTCTCTGCTTATCTGTATCCATCCACTAGAATATAAGCTCCAGGAGATGAGGACCTGGTCTGTTTAATTCACTGCTGCATTCCTAGTGTCTGATGTAGTAGATTCACACTGTGTTGGATGAATCAAAAGGGTAAATTCTGCTCTCTTCCACTGAGTACTTGATCCCCTACTCCCTATAAGCTGTTGAATCCCCCCACCCCCACCCCGCCTTCGAAGCCTCACTCCTTTGCTTTTCCATCAGGGTCTGCTTCTCTCTCATCCTTCCTAGTCTAGGGCCTGACACAGCCACCCCAGCAGTTGCTCCAACCAGAAATCAGAAGTCATCCTCAAAATAAAAAAAACCAGAAATCATCCTCAACTCCTCATTTCTTTCTATCTGCCCCCTGCCAGCACCCCCAGTTCCCAATAAATCACAAACTCTAGTCCATTTTATCTCTTAAATTATCTCCCAGATGTGCCAAGTCTCCCAATCCCTGCTATGCCCCCTCCTCCAGGCAGCTCTCCTATTTGACCTGGGTTGCTGTGTCAGCCTCCTGTGCCTCCAGTTAGGCCCCTGCCATTCAGTCTGAATGCTGTAATCACAATGATGAGCCTAAAACTCAAATCGCCTGGGTAAGCATCCTACTGAGTCCTCAGTGACCTGAAATAAAGTCCGAGATCTTAATGTAACTTATAAAACCTTGTCCCTGGTCATAGCCTTACTTTCAACTGTACTCTGCTCCTGCCTGATGGAAATAGTTTCCATTTCCCCAAATATGTTCATATTTCTTTTGTGTGGGATCTCTGCCTAATTCTTGATTGTCATTCACATCTTAGCCTGAATGTGACTTTCTTCAGGAACCCCTACCCAACCTTTTCCACCCCACCAGGCTGGGTTACGAATCCTTAGAGTGTAAAATCAAGGCATTTTGCCTACCCTGGGTGATCTCAGTGGTCACCTGATCCAATTTCCCACCCTCTTTCGATGAGTCCCTATGGGTGTCACTGCTTGAACAACCTCTGTTGTCCAACCTCCAATGCCTCTCATCTTATGAGATCCATCCAGAAAAACTTCTGGAGAGGGAAATAAAGACCGCCTTTGAGTTAGGATGTCCCTAGCTCAAGTCCCACCATTGCCATTTCCTACCGTGACCTTGGGCATGTCACTTTGCCCCTGAGAGCCTCAGTGTCCTCTGTAAAGTGAAGATGATAACATTAATATCTACCTTACCATTGTTGCAAGCAAAATGATAGATGTTAAAAAAACAGTGTAAACGCTGAAGAGTTATGTAGACATGAGGATGATTATCATCTTTCTTGGCCGTGTGCCCCTGCGGCACTCACAGGCCATGACCCCCCATTTTGCACTTAATTATACCCTGCCTCCAAAGATCTGCTCTTGCGCCCATGTGGTAGCCCGCTGTTTACCCTAGTGAGGAAGCCGACTGGGATCGCGTCTCTTACAGCCCTTCTGCACTCCCTAGAGGTCAGAGATCAATGCTGAGCTAGCAGAAGGTATGTTTTATTACTGTGACTGTAACAAACTACCATTTATTGATTGCCTCAGTTCAGTTCAGTCGCTCAGTCATGTCCAACGCTTTGCGACCCCATGCACTGCAGCACGCCAGGCTTCCCTGCCCTTCACCATCTCCCAGAACTTGCTCAAACTCATGTTCATTGACCCAGTGATGCCATCCAACCATCTCGTCCTTTGTCGTTCCCTTCTCCTTTTGCCTTCTATTTTTCCTAACATCAGGCTCTCTTCCAGTAAGTTGTCTCTTCACATCAGGTGACCAAAGTATTGGAGCTTCAGCTTCAGTATCATTTTTTCCAATGAATATTCAGGGTTGATTTCCTTTAGGATTGACTGGTTTGATCTCCTTGCAGTCCAAGGGACTCACAAGAGTCTTCTCCGGCACCACAGTTCGAAGGCATCAATTCTTCATCGCTCAGCGTTCTTTATGGTCCAACTCTCACATCCATACATGACTACTGGGAAAACCATAGCTTTGACTATATGGACTTTTGTCAGCCGAGTGATGTCTATTAAGAACTAAATATATATTATTTCTCAGAATTACCTGACAGGTATTTTTATCTCCACCATGCAAACTGAGGATCAGAAAAATTAAACAACTTGTCTAGGGTCACATGGGGTCACATTAAGACCATCGGGCAGAGGCCTTGTGAGTTTTTCTGGCACTGTCCCCAGATGGATGTTAAGGAGCTGGTGGCTTTCCACCTACTCAGTCTTTCTTTGGCTATCAGCTGACTTGTGTCAGAAAAAAAGAAAAAATATCAAACTATCAAACTGTCAGAGGAGGTGGCTGCCATGTCATGGATGAGACACAAGGACAGGAACCTTGTGACAAGGAAGTTAGGTGAGGCTCCATCAAAGGCAGGCCCAAACCCTTGGTCCTGTGGCTCCGGCGGTTGAGAAGTGGTCAGCAAAGGGCCATGGGACCTCTAGTAGTGCCGGCGCTCAACAGCTTCCCACATCGACTCGAGGCATGTAGAGAGGAGTGTAATCTGATGGCAAAATCACTCACAGCAAGTAGGTGATCCACTCGCAAGAGTTTGCATCTTCCTAGTCCAAGAATCTGATCCAGATAGAGGAAATGCAGGGTTCACAGTGCACCACTAGGTGGCACTGTGTGAGGCGGGCGCACAAATTATGCAAGCAGAACCTTTCAACATGAATAATTAGAAGGGATTTTAGAGCAAGTAAACCAGAGTCAATGTCTCCTTTGCAGAAGACATGTGAGACCTGGAGAGTATGTTACCCAAGTTTCCCAGTTTTGTAGCTGAGCCGGTACCAGAGGCCAAATTCAGTTGGCTTCTAAGTTCAACATACTTCACCTTTAATGTTCCTCAAATCACATCGAGATGTCCATCTACTCATGGGGTGATCTTACTCAAGTCACTGATGTTTTTCTGAGCCTCAGGCGTCTGTGCATAGAATAGAGAATCAGTCGAGATCCATGACGTCAATATGGTACCCCCTAGCCACAGGTGGCTATTTAAGTTAATTAAAACTGAAACTTAAAATTCAGTTCTTGGTCACAATAGCTGTAGTTCAAGTGCTAAATAGACAACTGTGAATAGTGGCTATCATAAGAGACAGCGTAGATATAGAATATTTCCATTATTGTAGTTAGTTCTAATAGACAGCACTGACTGGTACATAGGTCCTTCCAGCTTTAGTATCCTACAGCTTCTCTGTGAGAGCATTGGAGGGTGTAGGATTAAATGCGTAAGGTTTCTCAGCTCTCAGCCTGACTTTTTAACCACATACAAGGGATACAAAAGAGAATAAGATGAATAAAATTATTCTCTTATCCTTCCTTAATGGAATTGACATTCTAATAAGCCTAAATTACTGAATCTAAAACCACAGTTTCCTGCCCCAGGAGGGGTAGTTTAAAGTTACTATGTAAATGGTCCCCTGGAGACTGTTAGTGGTTACTGACAAGCACTCTTCTTAATTGCCTTTATTAAGGCAGGCCCAAACCCTTGGTCCTGTGGCTCCGGCGGTTGAGAAGTGGTCAGCAAGGGCCATGGGACCTCTAGTAGTGCCGGCTCAACAGCTTCCCACATCGACTCGAGGCATGTAGAGAGGAGTGTAATCTGATGGCAAAATCACTCACAGCAAGTAGGTGATCCACTCGCAAGAGTTTGCATCTTCCTAGTCCAAGAATCTGATCCAGATAGAGGAAATGCAGGGTTCACAGTGCACCACTAGGTGGCACTGTGTGAGGCGGGCGCACAAATTATGCAAGCAGAACCTTTCAACATGAATAATTAGAAGGGATTTTAGAGCAAGTAAACCAGAGTCAATGTCTCCTTTGCAGAAGACATGTGAGACCTGGAGAGTATGTTACCCAAGTTTCCCAGTTTTGTAGCTGAGCCGGTACCAGAGGCCAAATTCAGTTGGCTTCTAAGTTCAACATACTTCACCTTTAATGTTCCTCAAATCACATCGAGATGTCCATCTACTCATGGGGTGATCTTACTCAAGTCACTGATGTTTTTCTGAGCCTCAGGCGTCTGTGCATAGAATAGAGAATCAGTCGAGATCCATGACGTCAATATGGTACCCCCTAGCCACAGGTGGCTATTTAAGTTAATTAAAACTGAAACTTAAAATTCAGTTCTTGGTCACAATAGCTGTAGTTCAAGTGCTAAATAGACAACTGTGAATAGTGGCTATCATAAGAGACAGCGTAGATATAGAATATTTCCATTATTGTAGTTAGTTCTAATAGACAGCACTGACTGGTACATAGGTCCTTCCAGCTTTAGTATCCTACAGCTTCTCTGTGAGAGCATTGGAGGGTGTAGGATTAAATGCGTAAGGTTTCTCAGCTCTCAGCCTGACTTTTTAACCACATACAAGGGATACAAAAGAGAATAAGATGAATAAAATTATTCTCTTATCCTTCCTTAATGGAATTGACATTCTAATAAGCCTAAATTACTGAATCTAAAACCACAGTTTCCTGCCCCAGGAGGGGTAGTTTAAAGTTACTATGTAAATGGTCCCCTGGAGACTGTTAGTGGTTACTGACAAGCACTCTTCTTAATTGCCTTTATTATTTCAAATATTTCTTTCTCTACCCAATTCTCCCTGTGTTAGAACCTCAATAATGCTACCCTGCATAATTTTTGCAAAATAGATATCATGAGAAAATCCAGAGATAGGCTATTCAATTCACTCCCATCACTCAGTGGTGTCTGACTCTTTGTGACCCCTTGGACTGCAGCACACCAGGCTTCTATCAGACCATTATATACTATTTCAATTCATAGTCTCTGGAGCATAATTTGTTATCCATGTGTAAATAGTTTAAGGTTAATGCAATAAGAAAAGTAACAAGATAATAAGATTCTTAATTAAACCTCAAATGTAAGATAGACCATTAAATTACTTGTATCAATTAAAAATATAAAAAATAACTTAAAAACCACAGCTTCTGTAAGCAAGTCTTAGAACCATTGTCTTCAACATATATATATGTATATATATATATGTATATATATACATACGCATACACACACACACACACACACACACACATATATAATGCAGTTTCTGATTCAGTAGGTTTGGGGTGGAGTCTAATAAACTTGCTTTTTTTTGGCCACAGTATGAGTCTGTGGGATCTTAGTTCCCCGAGCCGAGCAGGGATTGAACTCAGGCCCTTGGCAGTTAGAGGGCAGAGTCCTACCTACTGGACCACCAGGGACTTCCCTGTCGTTTAACTTCTTTAAAAAACTTTTAACCTACCTAGGTCTTCATGCTTAAAATGGATTTATGGCAGACAGAATATAGTCGAATCTTGCTTTCTTAATCCAATATGACAACCTTTCTGTTGGACTGTTTACAATACTTTAAATGTAATTTTTGATGTGGCTCAATTTACTGTCTTACCACTTGTTTTTTATTTCTTTCATCTGTTCTTTGTTCTTATTTTTCTCATTTTTTAAAAAAAATTTTGGGGGGGTGGGGGCGGGGGGGGGGGGGGGAGGCGGGCGGACCACTTCCATTGGTCTTTCATTTGTCTGTTTTCATTCATTCTTGTTCTTCAGCCCGTGTGGGCCTCCCATCACGATGGCCTCTGTTGTCGCAGAGCACCGGCTCTGGGTGCATGTGCTCCAGAGCTCTGGCTCGTGGCTTCGGTGGTGGATCTTCCCAGGCCAGGGATCGAACCAGAGCCACTTGCACAGCAAGGCAGCCCCCCACCAGGGGCCCCCCAAACGTGTTAGAACCTCTTCTCCTGTTTTGCAAAATAGATATCATGAGAAAATCCAGAGATAGGCTATTCAATTCACTCCCATCACTCAGTGGTGTCTGACTCTTTGTGACCCCTTGGACTGCAGCACACCAGGCTTCTATCAGACCATTATATACTATTTCAATTCATAGTCTCTGGAGCATAATTTGTTATCCATGTGTAAATAGTTTAAGGTTAATGCAATAAGAAAAGTAACAAGATAATAAGATTCTTAATTAAACCTCAAATGTAAGATAGACCATTAAATTACTTGTATCAATTAAAAATATAAAAAATAACTTAAAAACCACAGCTTCTGTAAGCAAGTCTTAGAACCATTGTCTTCAACATATATATATGTATATATATATATGTATATATATACATACGCATACACACACACACACACACACACACACACACACATATATAATGCAGTTTCTGATTCAGTAGGTTTGGGGTGGAGTCTAATAAACTTGCTTTTTTTTGGCCACAGTATGAGTCTGTGGGATCTTAGTTCCCCGAGCCGAGCAGGGATTGAACTCAGGCCCTTGGCAGTTAGAGGGCAGAGTCCTACCTACTGGACCACCAGGGACTTCCCTGTCGTTTAACTTCTTTAAAAAACTTTTAACCTACCTAGGTCTTCATGCTTAAAATGGATTTATGGCAGACAGAATATAGTCGAATCTTGCTTTCTTAATCCAATATGACAACCTTTCTGTTGGACTGTTTACAATACTTTAAATGTAATTTTTGATGTGGCTCAATTTACTGTCTTACCACTTGTTTTTTATTTCTTTCATCTGTTCTTTGTTCTTATTTTTCTCATTTTTTAAAAAAAATTTTGGGGGGGTGGGGGCCGTGGGGAGGGAGGGAGGCGGGCGGACCACTTCCATTGGTCTTTCATTTGTCTGTTTTCATTCATTCTTGTTCTTCAGCCCGTGTGGGCCTCCCATCACGATGGCCTCTGTTGTCGCAGAGCACCGGCTCTGGGTGCATGTGCTCCAGAGCTCTGGCTCGGTAATTGGACACATGGGTCCAGCCGCTCCACGGCACGTGGGATCTTCCCAGGCCAGGGATCGAACCAGAGCCACTTGCACAGCAAGGCAGTGTCCTTACACACTGAACCACCAGGGAAGCCCCTCTTATTTTTCTCTTACTTTCTTCCATATCAATTGAGTATTTTAAAAAGGATTCCATTTTGTCTCCATTGTTGGTTTATTAGGTATACCTTTTTAAAAATTTTAGTGGTTACCCTAGGCTTTATAATATACATAGGCAATTTATCAGGAACTTCCCAGGTGACGCTAGTGGTAAACAACCCACCTGCCAGTGCTGGAGATGCAAGAGATGTGGGTTCAATCCCTGAGTCGGGAAGATCCCCGGAGGAAGGAATAGCAACCTATTCCAGTGTTCTTGCCTGGAGAATCCCATGGACAGAGGAGCCTGGTGGGCAACAATTCATGGGGTCCCAAAGAGTCAGACACCACTGAAACGACTTAGCACAGCAGAACACATTCAGTTTATCACAGCTCACCTTCAAATAATATTCTACCACTTCTTTTATACAGTAAGTTTGCAATATAAAGTTATATGGTAAGTTTACAACAGTAAACTTCCAGTTCCTTCTGACCACCTTTATACTATTATCATCATGCAAATGCCATGCAATACATTATTGGCTATTTTGCTTTAGTCAGCCAATTATTTTATTTTTTAAATAAACTATTTTTTTAATTTTATTTATTAATTTATTTATTTTGACTGTGTCGGAGAGCACAAGCTCTATGGTGTATGGGCTTCAGTAGTTGCAGTGCTCAGAGTCTAGAGTGTAGGCTTCAGCCATTGTGGTGCACGGGCGTTGTTGCCCTATAGCACATGGGATCTTGCCAGACCAAGGATCGAAACTGTGTCCTCTCCATTGTCAGGCAGACCTAACCATTGGACCACCAGGATTGTCCTAGTCAGTCAATTATTTTTAAGAGAGATTGAAAAAGTCTATTCTATTTAGTTTTTTTATATTTTTATATCTTTGTACAAATCCCTTCCCTGGTATCATTCATTCTTGTTCTTCAGCCGTGTGGGCCTCCCATCACGATGGCCTCTGTTGTCGCAGAGCACCGGCTCTGGGTGCATGTGCTCCAGAGCTCTGGCTCGGTAATTGGACACATGGGTCCAGCCGCTCCACGGCACGTGGGATCTTCCCAGGCCAGGGATCGAACCAGAGCCACTTGCACAGCAAGGCAGTGTCCTTACACACTGAACCACCAGGGAAGCCCCTCTTATTTTTCTCTTACTTTCTTCCATATCAATTGAGTATTTTAAAAAGGATTCCATTTTGTCTCCATTGTTGGTTTATTAGGTATACCTTTTTAAAAATTTTAGTGGTTACCCTAGGCTTTATAATATACATAGGCAATTTATCAGGAACTTCCCAGGTGACGCTAGTGGTAAACAACCCACCTGCCAGTGCTGGAGATGCAAGAGATGTGGGTTCAATCCCTGAGTCGGGAAGATCCCCGGAGGAAGGAATAGCAACCTATTCCAGTGTTCTTGCCTGGAGAATCCCATGGACAGAGGAGCCTGGTGGGCAACAATTCATGGGGTCCCAAAGAGTCAGACACCACTGAAACGACTTAGCACAGCAGAACACATTCAGTTTATCACAGCTCACCTTCAAATAATATTCTACCACTTCTTTTATACAGTAAGTTTGCAATATAAAGTTATATGGTAAGTTTACAACAGTAAACTTCCAGTTCCTTCTGACCACCTTTATACTATTATCATCATGCAAATGCCATGCAATACATTATTGGCTATTTTGCTTTAGTCAGCCAATTATTTTATTTTTTAAATAAACTATTTTTTTAATTTTATTTATTAATTTATTTATTTTGACTGTGTCGGAGAGCACAAGCTCTATGGTGTATGGGCTTCAGTAGTTGCAGTGCTCAGAGTCTAGAGTGTAGGCTTCAGCCATTGTGGTGCACGGGCGTTGTTGCCCTATAGCACATGGGATCTTGCCAGACCAAGGATCGAAACTGTGTCCTCTCCATTGTCAGGCAGACCTAACCATTGGACCACCAGGATTGTCCTAGTCAGTCAATTATTTTTAAGAGAGATTGAAAAAGTCTATTCTATTTAGTTTTTTTTTAATACTTATATCTTTGTACAAATCCACGTTCCCTCTGGTATCATACTCCTTCCTGCAGAACTTCCATTACCCTTCCTCATTTGTAGACCTGCTGACAGTGGATGTCCCCAGCTTTTGTCTGTTGCCCCCTCAGCTGTCAGCCACCCCTGCGTGCCTGCAACATAGTGGGTGCTCTTCTCCGAGCTCTCCCTGCGCTCCTGGGGGCAGCCTGCTGTTGCTTGTTCCTTAATGCAATGCTGGTCACGATGGTAAGACCTAAGGTGGGTTTCTCTGTTGTCCTGATCCAGCCTCAGTCTTAGGCAGATTCTATGCATCTGGGCTTCAAGCTGGAGCCTGCTTAGTATCCCTGCCCCTCCTCCTTGTGGCACCAAATTCCAGCTGGTGTTTTTGGTTGGTCTGCAGTCTTCCCAGATTGGTATTGCTGTAGGATCGTAGGTTGATTTCCGACCCCTCCTGGAATCATAGAGGGTTTCTGCTTCTCATCCACCAGCTGCAGTTGGGCCTTGCTTGTGTCTTAGAGTGAGAGTGTTTCCTACACACAACCCACTCCAGGCAGTTGGACTTAGCTGCTATTCTTCCTGCAGAAGCAATAGATCTTTGATGAGAGAAACTCAGGTATGAGCGTCTGCTTCCCCTCCCCCAGAGGCTTAAAGCTTTGCTTTGGTGGAAAGAAGGAAGCATCTGGAAACTGTAAGGGACTTTATGTACATCCTTCTGCAGCAGCCAGTTACTTCCTGCACACCTATGCCATGAGGGGCTCTCTGGTCTCCTGCTCTGCTTCCAGTCTTTCTTTCTTTTTTTTTTTTAAAGTTTTTTTTTTTTTTCTTTTGGCGGGTAGGTCGGGTTGGGGAGGGAGGAGGGTGGGCAGGCCACTTCTATTGGTCTTTCATTTATCCATTTTCATCCATCTTTGTTCTTTGGCCCATGTGGGCCTCCCATCGCAGTGGCCTCTGTTGTCTCAGAGCACCGGCTCTGGGCGCATATGCTCCAGAGCTTCGGCTCAGTAATTGGACACATGGGTCCAGCTGCTCCACGGCACATGGGATCTTCCCAGGCCAGGGATCGAACCGGCACCCTTTGCACTGTAAGGCGGTGTCCTTACCCACTGGACCACCAGGGAAGCCCCCAGTCTTTCTTGTGAGTAGCCATGGAAGCCTGTGGAAAAGAAACTGGACTGAGTGCAAACTCCTCTTGTGTCTGGGCCCCAATCCATACCACACTGATGTCCTAGCCCACACATGCTGTTTTAAGAATTTGTCAACATTTTAGCTAATTTTTTCTTACCAGTTTCTCTGACAGCCACCTTTTTCTCTTGTGCTTCAACAAATGTGACACAAAGTGTGTATCCCATCTCACCTCGGAGAAGCTTCACGCTATTTGGAATTCAATTGACTCCGTTGCTTTACAGCCTCGGCTCTCTCATGGAAGAAAAATCATGACATTGTAGACTACCTGCCTCTTTCTTCTTATAAAGTTGGGAGTGGTGTTCTTTGCCACTTTCTTCATTTGAAGCAGAAGTAAAAGCCAATGAAATTTCTTGAAACATACATATTGTTACTGAACCATACAGGCAATAGCAAGGAATTTGCATAGTAAGTTAAGACCACTCTGATGACAAGGCAGAACAGGAATGTTGCCATAAGTAATTCCTCAAGGGCGAGTCTGACTTTGCTGCTCCAGTGTTTGTGCCAGGCACTATGGGGCAAACGGTCCATTCATTCATTCAGTATTTACTGAGAGCTTCCTGTGGACATGTATCCACCAGGCTACCTGCTGGAGATTCTGAAGACAGATGTGGTCCTGGCTTTCATAGGGCTCACCATATAGTGAAAGTGCATACTGAAAAAAATTATAGCAAGTGTGGTTAGTGACACAAAAGAGAAAGTAGAGGATGCTATGGGAGATCATGACTAGTGATCTAACCTAGTCCTGGCCAGGGAAGCATTTCAGATGAGAGCTGGAGTTTCTATAGAAGGTAGCCAAGCAAAGAGAGGAGAGATCCTATTTACTGTGGGTGCATACCAAATTCAACCCAGCCTTATTGACATTTTTTAAAATTGTATTTTATTTATTTATTATTGACTATTCTGGGTTTTCACTGCTACCACAGGTTCTTCTCTGGTTGCAGGGAGTAGGGACTACTCTCTAGTTGAGGTGAACAGCCTTCTTGTTGCAATGACTTCTCTTGTTGTGGAACTAGGGCTCTAATGCACATGGGTTTCAGTAGTTGCAGCACATGGGCCCAATGGTTGTGGCTCTGAGGCTCTAGAGCATAGGTTCAATAGTTGTGGCTCACGGGCCTAGTCGCTCCACAGCATGTGGGATCTTCCCGGATCAGGAATCAAACTCGTGTCTCCTGCATTGGCAGGCGGATTCTTTACCACTGAGCCACCAGGGAAGCCTGACATTTATTTTATGATCACAAATTCTTCGTGTCAGGAATTCAGACAAGGCACCATAGGGATGACCTGTCTCTACACCAATGTCTGGGGCCTCAACTTAAACACTGAGGCCTGGAATCATCTAAAAGCTTGATTACTCTGGTGGCTTATCTGGTGGTTTATGCAGGCTATTGGCCAGAGGCCTCAGCTCCCTCTACACGGACTTCTTCAAATGATCTCTCCTCATGGGTCGGTCTGAGTTTCCTCAGATTCCAAGGGCAAATATCCCAAGAAAGAGAGCTAAGCAAAAGCAGCACCTTTTCTTGAAACATACATATTGTTACTGAACCATACAGGCAATAGCAAGGAATTTGCATAGTAAGTTAAGACCACTCTGATGACAAGGCAGAACAGGAATGTTGCCATAAGTAATTCCTCAAGGGCGAGTCTGACTTTGCTGCTCCAGTGTTTGTGCCAGGCACTATGGGGCAAACGGTCCATTCATTCATTCAGTATTTACTGAGAGCTTCCTGTGGACATGTATCCACCAGGCTACCTGCTGGAGATTCTGAAGACAGATGTGGTCCTGGCTTTCATAGGGCTCACCATATAGTGAAAGTGCATACTGAAAAAAATTATAGCAAGTGTGGTTAGTGACACAAAAGAGAAAGTAGAGGATGCTATGGGAGATCATGACTAGTGATCTAACCTAGTCCTGGCCAGGGAAGCATTTCAGATGAGAGCTGGAGTTTCTATAGAAGGTAGCCAAGCAAAGAGAGGAGAGATCCTATTTACTGTGGGTGCATACCAAATTCAACCCAGCCTTATTGACATTTTTTAAAATTGTATTTTATTTATTTATTATTGACTATTCTGGGTTTTCACTGCTACCACAGGTTCTTCTCTGGTTGCAGGGAGTAGGGACTACTCTCTAGTTGAGGTGAACAGCCTTCTTGTTGCAATGACTTCTCTTGTTGTGGAACTAGGGCTCTAATGCACATGGGTTTCAGTAGTTGCAGCACATGGGCCCAATGGTTGTGGCTCTGAGGCTCTAGAGCATAGGTTCAATAGTTGTGGCTCACGGGCCTAGTCGCTCCACAGCATGTGGGATCTTCCCGGATCAGGAATCAAACTCGTGTCTCCTGCATTGGCAGGCGGATTCTTTACCACTGAGCCACCAGGGAAGCCTGACATTTATTTTATGATCACAAATTCTTCGTGTCAGGAATTCAGACAAGGCACCATAGGGATGACCTGTCTCTACACCAATGTCTGGGGCCTCAACTTAAACACTGAGGCCTGGAATCATCTAAAAGCTTGATTACTCTGGTGGCTTATCTGGTGGTTTATGCAGGCTATTGGCCAGAGGCCTCAGCTCCCCTCTACACGGACTTCTTCAAATGATCTCTCCTCATGGGTCGGTCTGAGTTTCCTCAGATTCCAAGGGCAAATATCCCAAGAAAGAGAGCTAAGCAAAAGCAGCACCTTTTTTGTTGTTGTTGCTGGCTATATTGGGTTTTCATTGGTGATTCGAGGTGACTTCTCTAGTAGTGGAAACTTCTCGTGTTGTAGCATGCAGGCTTCATTGTCATATGGAAGGTGGGATCTTAGTTCCCCAACCAGGGCTAGAACCTGTGTCCCCTGCATTGGAAGGCTGATTCTTAACCGTTGGATCACCAGGAAAGTCCCAACACCATCATTTATGACCCAGATTCAGAAGCCAATCAACATCCCTTTGACTATGTTCTATTTTGTTGAGGCAGTCCAAAGTAAAAAAAATCCCACTTCACTTCAAGGGAAAGGGAAATAGACTCCCATCTCTTGACAGGGGAACAGCAAAGTTCTAGAAGAGCACGTGGGACAAGAAATACTGCTGTGACCATTTTTGAAAAGCAATCTGCCCCAGTGGGAAGAGCACTGTGACAAGCCTTGAACAAAAATCTTCCAATGAGAGAAGGCAGAGTCCACCTGAGGACCAAAAAAAAAAAAAAAAGAACTGGTGTGTGGCCAAGAGAAGGAGACTAGTATGAGGTCTAAAAGGTCAAAAACCAAAATACTCATTCTTTCCCTTGACAAATTTGTCATCTAAACAGCCATGGTGCCTCCTCTCTTTTTAGTGCTTTGCAATCAACAAAGCAGAGCCTCAGTTATTTCCTCATTTATTTCAAACAACCACCTTGTGAGAGATGTATTATTGGCCCTGTTGTACAGATGAAGAAACTAAGCATCAGTGAGATGAAGTGGGAGGTGATGCAGGAGAGGCAAGGGTACTCAGTGATTTTAGTTGATGTATGGATAAACATTTTACATGTTGGTATTAATAGTGAACATTATTCATAGAAAAATATGTCTAAGATATCAAACTCATCATCTCACTGATATTATAGCTTGGGACAAATCAAAGAAGTGAATTGATTTAAAGTTGACTTAAAGTTTTATTGTTCTAATTTTAAAAATTTTATTTATTTTTGGCTGTGCTTGGTCTTTGTTGCTGTGTGAAGGCTTTCTCTAGTTGCGGTGAGTGGGGCTACTCTCTGGTTGCAATGCTTGGGCTTCTCCTTGCAGTGGCTTCGCTTGTTGCAGAGCACAGGCTCTAGGGCACACAGGCTCAGTAGTCGTGGCTCGCCGGCTTAGTTGCCCCAAGGAATGTGGAATCTGCCCAGACCAGGGATCAAACTACTGTCCCTCGCGATGGCAGGTGGATTCTTAACCCCTGGATCACCAGGGAAGTCCAAAGGAAATTTTTAGTATAAAAGATTTGTAAATATTGTAATAATGATACAGATGGGAGGTAAATGAGGAGAACTTGAGAAATACTGTCAAAGGAGTAAACGTGTTGGATTTGTGTGGAGTCAGATCAAATCCTGATCAGTTCCAGGGGCAAAAGAAAAAAGTCCCAAGAGAGAGCCAGGCAAGTTATTTAACCTCCTTCTGTCTCATATTTCTCATTTTAAAAATAAAAATTATTATATTACTATAAACAGCTAAATTAAATCAACTTACTTAAGCATGAAAGGGAATGTATTGGCTCTTGTAATCGAAAAGTTCATTGATGTTTGTCTTTAGCCAGGATCCAAAGGTTCAGAATGTACCAGCACTTCTGTCTGTCTCTCACTCTTCCTCCTTCCCTCACTTACTCCTCCCTTGACAAATTTGTCATCTAAACAGCCATGGTGCCTCCTCTCTTTTTAGTGCTTTGCAATCAACAAAGCAGAGCCTCAGTTATTTCCTCATTTATTTCAAACAACCACCTTGTGAGAGATGTATTATTGGCCCTGTTGTACAGATGAAGAAACTAAGCATCAGTGAGATGAAGTGGGAGGTGATGCAGGAGAGGCAAGGGTACTCAGTGATTTTAGTTGATGTATGGATAAACATTTTACATGTTGGTATTAATAGTGAACATTATTCATAGAAAAATATGTCTAAGATATCAAACTCATCATCTCACTGATATTATAGCTTGGGACAAATCAAAGAAGTGAATTGATTTAAAGTTGACTTAAAGTTTTATTGTTCTAATTTTAAAAATTTTATTTATTTTTGGCTGTGCTTGGTCTTTGTTGCTGTGTGAAGGCTTTCTCTAGTTGCGGTGAGTGGGGCTACTCTCTGGTTGCAATGCTTGGGCTTCTCCTTGCAGTGGCTTCGCTTGTTGCAGAGCACAGGCTCTAGGGCACACAGGCTCAGTAGTCGTGGCTCGCCGGCTTAGTTGCCCCAAGGAATGTGGAATCTGCCCAGACCAGGGATCAAACTACTGTCCCTCGCGATGGCAGGTGGATTCTTAACCCCTGGATCACCAGGGAAGTCCAAAGGAAATTTTTAGTATAAAAGATTTGTAAATATTGTAATAATGATACAGATGGGAGGTAAATGAGGAGAACTTGAGAAATACTGTCAAAGGAGTAAACGTGTTGGATTTGTGTGGAGTCAGATCAAATCCTGATCAGTTCCAGGGGCAAAAGAAAAAAGTCCCAAGAGAGAGCCAGGCAAGTTATTTAACCTCCTTCTGTCTCATATTTCTCATTTTAAAAATAAAAATTATTATATTACTATAAACAGCTAAATTAAATCAACTTACTTAAGCATGAAAGGGAATGTATTGGCTCTTGTAATCGAAAAGTTCATTGATGTTTGTCTTTAGCCAGGATCCAAAGGTTCAGAATGTACCAGCACTTCTGTCTGTCTCTCACTCTTCCTCCTTCCCTCACTTACTCCTCCCTTTCAGTCCACAACTCTACTCTGCACTGACTCATCCCCAGGTGACCTCTCAACTAGTGTTAGCAAGGTGACCACAGCGACTCAGAGTTAAAGGAACCTGACAGAGCTAACAGCTACCAGTCCAAAGGCAAGAGGTACCTTCTTTCCATTGCCATAGGAAAAGCCCCTTTATTAGTTCTGATTGGTCCATCTTGGGTCGCGTGATCACACCTCAACCAATCACTGTGGCCCATAGGGAGAACTACTTGGATCAGTTTAGTTGTAAATGGAGCCCTGGAACATACATGTCTGTGAACAACAAAACTCTGTAAAACCTTTAAAATAAAGAATAATAATAAAAAAAAGAAATAACAGAAATAAATAAATAAATAAATAAATGGAGCCCTGACTCCAATTTTCCCCAAAACCTCGGACTAAATGTGTGAGAGGGGTGGTTCTTTGTGGAATATCCTGTGTTCTTCAAAGAAGAAAAGGGATTAAATACTAGAAGGGCAAACAAAAAGAAAAAAAATCATTTATATTAAGTAAGCTTGTAAATTATCCAAAGCTGCCAAGTCTCAGTTTCCACGTTTATGTCAAATGAGCGCAACATAAGACAGTGCCCACTGGGAATTCCCTGGTGGTTCTGCTGCTTCCAGTCACTCACTGGGGTTCAATCCCTGGTCAGGGGACTAAGATTCTACAAACCTCAAGTTGGTGCGACCAAAATAAATAGGTCCCATAGAATAAAGTCATGGTAAGGGTTAAATGACATAAACATTTCATAAACCTTAGCACCATCCCAGTCATACAGTAAGTACTCAATAAACATATTAGTTATCATTAATACTACCCATGTCAACAGAGTTAATGATGGCTCTGGGAGTTGCATCTACGTTTTCTGATTTTAATGATTATTGGTCTTTATACACTTCAGTCAGCTTTCATAACAACAAACTCTCCTAGCTCTATAGTATTTACAGTATACAAAGAGACTTCACCCACGTTCTTCTTATTTTATCTTCGCAGTAAGAAATAAGGAATCCTCCTTTTTGAACCTCTTTGCCCATACGAATGATATGTAGTTGTAGAACCAGAAGCTTGAAGAACAATACATTTGCTCCGTTCACTTCCTCAACAAATGTTAAGTGTACACTACATTCTGTTGAGAGGAACTTAATGTTCCAGCTTTCTTCTGCATTTACAACAAAGAGACATGTTTTTCCAAGTTGCAGGCCATCATCCATTAGTGGATCATGAGATCCATTTAGTGAACTGTTACCAGCATTTTAATTTTTAAAATGAAATAGAAAACACTGAGCGCATCCCATATAGTGAAACAGAGCTGGTGAAACTCTCATTCAGTTGCACATCTGTGCATATATGTCAATATAGATCATGATGAAAAATAGTTTCCTCTGTGAGGCCTTATCTAAAAAGTTTGAAAGCCATTGACCAACAGAGAATTTCAAACTTTTTGATTATAAGACTCCTTTGTTGTTCAACTGCTAAGTCATGTCCGACTCTTTGTGACTCCATGGACTGCAGTACATCAGGCTTCCCTGTCCTTCACTATCTCCTGGAGTTTGCTTAAACTCATGTCCATTGAGTCAGTGATGCTTAAAAATTATTGAGAACTTTAGAAAAATTCTGTTTTTGTAGGTTTTATCTATTGATGTTTACTATATTAGAAAATAAAATTGAAAAAAGATTAAATCAGAGGAATACCCACTGGAAAAGGCAAGTAACTTTTTTTTTTTTTTAACTGCACTGGGTCTCTCTTGATGCTCGTGGGCTTTCTCTAGTTGTGGCAAGTGGGAGCAGCTCTTTGTTGCAGTGCACAGGCTTCTCACTGTGTTGGCTTCTCTTGTTATGGAACACAGACAGGCCCTAGGCACACAGGCTTTCGTTGCTGAAGCATGATGGCTCAGTGGTTGTGGCTCCCAGGTCCTAGGGCTTCAGGTCAGTAGTTGTGGTGCACAGATTTGGTTGTTCCACGGTGTGTGGAATCTTCTGGGACCAGGAATAAAACCTGTGTCCCCTGCATCACAGGTAGATCCTTATCCACGGTACCACCAGGGAAGTCCAACTGGTAGCTTTTTTGCACGATTATGGATATTGTTCTGAAGTTCCAGACCTCCAGAAAGGATCATGGGAATTGGTCTATAGAATACCTGTTTAAATGTTTCTGCCAAATATCTATCTCATCCTTTCCAAAATACACTCATTATTTAATCAATAGACCGTCCCAGCATGCCTTGTCATTGGCACTACTCACCTTCAGTGATCAAAGATTCAAACTAGGGTTTCTGGTTTTGTGTTTGCGTATTTGTTTGTTGGCCACACCTCAAACTCACACCCTCAGCAGTGAAAGCGAGGAGCCCTAACCACTGGACTGCCAAGGAATTCCCTAAGGGTTCTGTTTGAGTGCTGTGTTCTTCATCCATCAAACATCTACCTTTCTGATCCCTGGCCTGGGAAGATCCCACATGCCGTGGAGCAGCTGGACAGATGTGTCCAATTACTGAGCCAGAGCTCTGGAGCGCATGCGCCCAGAGTCAGTGCTCTGCAGTGAGAGAGGCCACCGCGATGGGAGGCCCACACGGGCCAAAGAACAAAGGTGGATGAAAATAGAGAAATGAAAGACCAATAGAAGTGGCTTGCCCGCCCCCCTCCCTCCCACCCTCCCCAAAAAAAGTAAACCTCCTTTCCTCCCCTGTCCCAGAGCATCCTGTCCCTCACCTTGGAGGTGACCACGTCTCAAATATCAGCTCTCAGAGTTTTGCACTTCAGTCATCCCTTAATTTTTCTGTTTGTCAAACTCTAGGCTCACCTTGAGCCCCTCCTTGACTATCCCAAAACAAAACAGAATTGGTTGCTCCTTCTTGTTGGCAAACTCTGCATAAGCCTCTACAAATCTACCAAATGTGTTGCTTTGAACATAGATACATTTATCTTTTCTCACTGTATTCTGAGCGAAAAGAACAATGCATTTTGCTTTTATAAGCCTAATGTCTACCCAGTTCAATGCTTAAGGCAGTGTGAGTGTTCAGTGAGTCTCTGAATACTGAATGTATTTCCCTTGATCAAGAATTTTCAGACTCTCCAGTGTCTGTGGGGATATAATCTACACTCCTCATATGGACTTTCTGGTTTTCTCCATTTTACCTCAACTTCCCTATCCAAACCCTGGGAAATTTGGCTGTAACCAAGGCAGTCTCCTAATTAGATCCAGTCTTCAGATCTCTGCCTTACTGCCAAACATTTGTTTGTGCTATTGATCATCAGCTGAAAGTCTGAAGTCAAATGTATATTTTGTAGAAACAAGGAATGTATCTACTTACTTATCCCATATGCAAATGCTTAATAATTCTTGTAAGAAATTATCTGGTTTGGAAAGTTGCATGATATAAATCACATTGCAGCGTTGTTTTAAAGTTTTTTTTAATTTTGACCACTTCTATTTATCTTTCATTTATTTATCTTCATCCATCTTTGTTCTCTGGCCTGTGTGGGCCTCCCATCGCAGTGGCCCCTCTCATCTCAGAGCACCGGATCTGGGCGCATATGCCCTAGAGCTCCGGCTTGGTAGTTGGACACATCGGTCCAGCGGCTCCGTGGCACGTGGGATCTTCCCAGGCCAGGGATCAAACTGGTGCCCCTTGCACTGCAGGGTGGTGTCCTTACCCAGTAGACCACTAGGGAAGCCCCAGGAACATTGTTTTAAAATGGTAAAAGAATCCCACTCTTGGGAGAAAATCATGTTTGGATAGGATACATGCACCCCAGTGTTCAATGTAACCCTGTTTACAATAACCAAGGTATGGATGCAACCTAAATGAATAGATAGAAAGATTTGGTATGCATATATATAATGGAATATTACTCACTCATTAAAAAGAATGAATCAGGGCCTTTCCAGTGGGTAAGGACACCGCCTTGCAGTGAAAGGCACCGGCTACTTGAGCTCTTGCATAAAAAGAGTTGCTCCTTTTTTGGAACCATAACTCTACCAAATGTGTTGCTTTGAACATAGATACATTTATCTTTTCTCACTGTATTCTGAGCGAAAAGAACAATGCATTTTGCTTTTATAAGCCTAATGTCTACCCAGTTCAATGCTTAAGGCAGTGTGAGTGTTCAGTGAGTCTCTGAATACTGAATGTATTTCCCTTGATCAAGAATTTTCAGACTCTCCAGTGTCTGTGGGGATATAATCTACACTCCTCATATGGACTTTCTGGTTTTCTCCATTTTACCTCAACTTCCCTATCCAAACCCTGGGAAATTTGGCTGTAACCAAGGCAGTCTCCTAATTAGATCCAGTCTTCAGATCTCTGCCTTACTGCCAAACATTTGTTTGTGCTATTGATCATCAGCTGAAAGTCTGAAGTCAAATGTATATTTTGTAGAAACAAGGAATGTATCTACTTACTTATCCCATATGCAAATGCTTAATAATTCTTGTAAGAAATTATCTGGTTTGGAAAGTTGCATGATATAAATCACATTGCAGCGTTGTTTTAAAGTTTTTTTTAATTTTGACCACTTCTATTTATCTTTCATTTATTTATCTTCATCCATCTTTGTTCTCTGGCCTGTGTGGGCCTCCCATCGCAGTGGCCCCTCTCATCTCAGAGCACCGGATCTGGGCGCATATGCCCTAGAGCTCCGGCTTGGTAGTTGGACACATCGGTCCAGCGGCTCCGTGGCACGTGGGATCTTCCCAGGCCAGGGATCAAACTGGTGCCCCTTGCACTGCAGGGTGGTGTCCTTACCCAGTAGACCACTAGGGAAGCCCCAGGAACATTGTTTTAAAATGGTAAAAGAATCCCACTCTTGGGAGAAAATCATGTTTGGATAGGATACATGCACCCCAGTGTTCAATGTAACCCTGTTTACAATAACCAAGGTATGGATGCAACCTAAATGAATAGATAGAAAGATTTGGTATGCATATATATAATGGAATATTACTCACTCATTAAAAAGAATGAATCAGGGCTTCCCTGGTGGTCCAGTGGGTAAGGACACCGCCTTGCAGTGAAAGGGGCACCGGTTCAATCCCTGACCTCGGAAGATCCCACGTGTCGTGGAGCGACTGGACCGATGTGTCCAACTATCGAGCCGGAGCTCTGGAGCACATGTGCCCAGAGCCGGTGCTCTGCAACAACAGAGGCCACTGTGATGGGAGGCCCACACTGGCCAAAGAACAAAGATGGATGAAAATGGATAAATGAAAGACCAATAGAAGTGGCCCACCCATCCCTCTCCCTCCCCAACCTGCCCCCTCCCATAAAAAAGAATGAATCAACGCCATTTGCAGCAACATAGATGGATCTAGAAATTATCATGCTCAGTAAAATAATTCAGACAAAGACAAATATTGTATGATATTGCTTATACGTGGAGTCAAAAAAAAGATGCAAATAAACTTGTGTATACAACAGAAACAGACTCACAGACATAGAAAACAAATTTACAGATAACAAAGGGGAAAGGTGGTTGGCAGGATTAAAACTGGGAGTATGGGACTGATACATAGACACTACTGTATTAAACGTTGATAACCAACAAGAACCTACTGTGTAGACAGAGAACTCTGTTCAATATTCTGTAATAAACTCGATGGGAAAATAATTTGAAAAAAAATGTGTATATATAATTGAATCACTTTGCTTATACCTGAAATTAATACAACATTGAAAATCCACTATAATCCAATATAAAATATAAGTTCATTTTTCAAAGAATTTTTTTAAAAGACAGCAAAAATATTGGGACTATCCTAAATATTTATCAACATAGGAGTGGTTAAACAGTATAGCATCTTTACTCAGTGGCATACTATATAGCTGTTAAATGAACTAGATCTAGCTATACTAATCTAAATAAATTTTAAATGGAATTGTACTGCATCCTGGGCTTCTTTCTACAGTGTTATGTTCATGAGATTCATCTAGGTTGTTGCTTGTGGCAGTGGTTTGCTCCTTCTTACTATATATCCATCGTATTTCGCTATATGACTTCATCCATTTTACCACTGATGACCATTTGAGTTGTTTCCATTTTTTGGTTGTTATGATTTTGTAAACTGTTATCAATATTCTTGTGCACATATGTTCACAGTCTATCTAAAGTGGAGGATAAGAGTATATATTCAACTTTAATTGATACCGTCAAATCAATTTCCAAAATGGTTATACCATTTTACTTTCATACCAATAATGAATAAGCTTTCCAGTTGATTCACATCGTCATCAAAACTTGACAACATCGAGAATTCCGTGGAAGTTCAATAGTTAGGACCCTACACTTCTACTGCAGGGAGCAAGGGTTCAATTCCTGTTTGGGAACTCTGCTCAGGAAGTAAGATCCTGCAAGCCTTGGCGTGGCAAAGAGAAAAATAAAATTAAACAAAAACTTGATGATGTCAATATTTTATTTTATTTTTTTATTTTTTTGATAATGTCAATTTTTTTTTTTTTTTTTTTAACAGAGGAAGGTTTATTGCACGGTCATGCAAGGAGATGGGCGGGTCATGTCCCCACAACCCCAAACTCTATTCAGGGTTTCCACAAAGCGTTTTTTAAAGCAGGGTGAGGCAGGGGCATGGTGAGTTGTAACCTTCTTGTCAATATTTTAAATTTAACCATTTTATGGGTGAGTAGTGAGATCTGATCAAGGTTTTTGTTTGAGGGGTTACTTATTTTATTGGATCTTTGCTGGTAAACCACTTTCTTAGAGACTTATTACACCCCTCAAACATACACCTAGAAGGCATTTGAGGGACAATACCGGTCCATTAATTTAACCTTGTGTCAATGCCCTTCTTACCAGTGTCTAAACCAAAACCTCTCACCTCTTAACAGGCCAGGGAAGAACAAAATCCTTTTCCAGACAGAGTGAAATCTAGACATCTAGAATCAAGCATTTGGTAAGGACGAGCCTGAGAAGACCTAAGAAAGGTGGTCCTCCCTCTCCTGTCAGGTAAAAACAGGCCCACACAATGAACAGGGTCCAGCACAATGAACCTGGGCTGACCTGGTTGCAAGTGGTCAGGGGCTGACTCCAGACCAGCCACACCCCTTTGGGGGGTCTTGCACCTGGGTCCCTCGCAAGACGTGGGTCAGGGGCTTGGTCGGTACTATATATCCAGTTTCGATATGATATAAGCCATTTGAGTTGTTTCCATTTTTTGGTTGTTATGATTTTGTAAACTGTTATCAATATTCTTGTGCACATATGTTCACAGTCTATCTAAAGTGGAGGATAAGAGTATATATTCAACTTTAATTGATACCGTCAAATCAATTTCCAAAATGGTTATACCATTTTACTTTCATACCAATAATGAATAAGCTTTCCAGTTGATTCACATCGTCATCAAAACTTGACAACATCGAGAATTCCGTGGAAGTTCAATAGTTAGGACCCTACACTTCTACTGCAGGGAGCAAGGGTTCAATTCCTGTTTGGGAACTCTGCTCAGGAAGTAAGATCCTGCAAGCCTTGGCGTGGCCAAAGAGAAAAATAAAAATTAAACAAAAACTTGATGATGTCAATATTTTATTTTATTTTTTTATTTTTTTGATAATGTCAATTTTTTTTTTTTTTTTTTTAACAGAGGAAGGTTTATTGCACGGTCATGCAAGGAGATGGGCGGGTCATGTCCCCACAACCCCAAACTCTATTCAGGGTTTCCACAAAGCGTTTTTTAAAGCAGGGTGAGGCAGGGGCATGGTGAGTTGTAACCTTCTTGTCAATATTTTAAATTTAACCATTTTATGGGTGAGTAGTGAGATCTGATCAAGGTTTTTGTTTGAGGGGTTACTTATTTTATTGGATCTTTGCTGGTAAACCACTTTCTTAGAGACTTATTACACCCCTCAAACATACACCTAGAAGGCATTTGAGGGACAATACCGGTCCATTAATTTAACCTTGTGTCAATGCCCTTCTTACCAGTGTCTAAACCAAAACCTCTCACCTCTTAACAGGCCAGGGAAGAACAAAATCCTTTTCCAGACAGAGTGAAATCTAGACATCTAGAATCAAGCATTTGGTAAGGACGAGCCTGAGAAGACCTAAGAAAGGTGGTCCTCCCTCTCCTGTCAGGTAAAAACAGGCCCACACAATGAACAGGGTCCAGCACAATGAACCTGGGCTGACCTGGTTGCAAGTGGTCAGGGGCTGACTCCAGACCAGCCACAGGTTCTTGAGGTCTCGCGCTCGCTTTGGGGGGTCCCAGGTCTCAGTGCACCTGTCCCTGTGGGACAGTCACCGCTTCGATCCAAATGGACTGATGGCCAGGATGTGCATCTGGCCTGTGGCTATGACGCCCCTCTCCAACTGGATGAGGGTCTGGCTATGCACCTAAATGTCATGCAGGTCTCCCTCCAGGTGGTCAAACATGAGTTCCTCCTCCTCCTCTTCCATGTAAAATTGCAAAGTAAAGTTAAAGTTTCTAGCCTTGGATTACCACGGCTTGATCTCCATGCCCTCCTGCTCCTGACTGATTCTGAGTAGGGACAAGTTCAGGAATTTACCCCAATAGGACTTAAGAGAAATCAGGCTTATGAAGTTTTAATTTGCATTTCCCTGAGGACTGAGCAACTTCCTGTATTTTTTTTTGACTTCTCAAATTTTAATGGTCATGTGAGTTTTCTCTTTCAGTATGCATCTCTTCAAGTATTTTGTCTATTTTTGTCTTACCCTTTATTATAAAGGTTGTCCTTTTCTCACTGGTTTATAGTTGTTTATATATTCTGAACACAAGCCTTTCTCATTTGTATATGTTGCAAGTATCTTCTCCCTCTCTGTAGACTGCTATTTAATTTGGGTGGTATGGGAGCTCACCCTTCTTTCCCCATCTTTGTCAGCATCAGAACGCAATGTGGGGGAAAAGAAAAAGAGAAACTTTCTTGCCAAGGTATCTCATTTTTATCATAGTTTTCAAATATTTACTTATTTACGTAGCTGTGTGGGGTCTTAGCATCTTACAGGATCTTTTGTTGTGGCTCTCGAACTCTCTAGTTGTGGCACGAGCTGCCAAGCATATTGTCTGCATTGCAAGGCAGACTCTTGATCACTGGCTCACCAGGGAAGTCTCTATGGTTATTCTTTTTTAACAAGTATAATTTACTTTTTAGAGCTGTTGTAGGTTTATAGATAACTGAGCAGATGGTAGAGAAGTCCATATACCTCCTTTCAATTGCTTCCCTTCCCTTAATATTAATAACTTACATTAATATAGTATATTTGTTGTAATTGAGGCAACATTGATACATTAAATATAGTCCATAGCTTTTTCTCTTACAGTCCGTAACTTTTACCTAAGCTTCATTTTTTGTGTTGTATAGCAATAGGTGTTTGGATGGATACATAACGTTATATATCCAACTTTTATAGTATCACAGATAACCTGTCCCTGTGGGACAGTCACCGCTTCGATCCAAATGGACTGATGGCCAGGATGTGCATCTGGCCTGTGGCTATGACGCCCCTCTCCAACTGGATGAGGGTCTGGCTATGCACCTAAATGTCATGCAGGTCTCCCTCCAGGTGGTCAAACATGAGTTCCTCCTCCTCCTCTTCCATGTAAAATTGCAAAGTAAAGTTAAAGTTTCTAGCCTTGGATTACCACGGCTTGATCTCCATGCCCTCCTGCTCCTGACTGATTCTGAGTAGGGACAAGTTCAGGAATTTACCCCAATAGGACTTAAGAGAAATCAGGCTTATGAAGTTTTAATTTGCATTTCCCTGAGGACTGAGCAACTTCCTGTATTTTTTTTTGACTTCTCAAATTTTAATGGTCATGTGAGTTTTCTCTTTCAGTATGCATCTCTTCAAGTATTTTGTCTATTTTTGTCTTACCCTTTATTATAAAGGTTGTCCTTTTCTCACTGGTTTATAGTTGTTTATATATTCTGAACACAAGCCTTTCTCATTTGTATATGTTGCAAGTATCTTCTCCCTCTCTGTAGACTGCTATTTAATTTGGGTGGTATGGGAGCTCACCCTTCTTTCCCCATCTTTGTCAGCATCAGAACGCAATGTGGGGGAAAAGAAAAAGAGAAACTTTCTTGCCAAGGTATCTCATTTTTATCATAGTTTTCAAATATTTACTTATTTACGTAGCTGTGTGGGGTCTTAGCATCTTACAGGATCTTTTGTTGTGGCTCTCGAACTCTCTAGTTGTGGCACGAGCTGCCAAGCATATTGTCTGCATTGCAAGGCAGACTCTTGATCACTGGCTCACCAGGGAAGTCTCTATGGTTATTCTTTTTTAACAAGTATAATTTACTTTTTAGAGCTGTTGTAGGTTTATAGATAACTGAGCAGATGGTAGAGAAGTCCATATACCTCCTTTCAATTGCTTCCCTTCCCTTAATATTAATAACTTACATTAATATAGTATATTTGTTGTAATTGAGGCAACATTGATACATTAAATATAGTCCATAGCTTTTTTCTCTTACAGTCCGTAACTTTTACCTAAGCTTCATTTTTTGTGTTGTATAGCAATAGGTGTTTGGATGGATACATAACGTTATATATCCAACTTTTATAGTATCACAGATAACAGTTTCACTGCTCTAAAACTCCTATTTCATCCCTCCCTTCTTCCTCTTCAAACCCCCTACTAACCACTGGTCTTTTTACTGTTGCTGTAGCTTTGTCTCTTCTAGCATATCATATAGTTGGAACTGTATCATGTGTAGCCTGGCTTCTTTCACTAAATTGTATGCATTTAAGTCATGTCTTTGTGACTTAATAGTTCATTCCTTTTATCACTGATTAATAGTCCACTGTATAGATTTGCCACAACTTTTTATCCACTCACCTTTAGAAGGACATCTTGGTTACTTCCAGCTCTTGGCAATTATGAATTAACACTTTTAACGATCTGTGTGCAGGTTTTTGTGCAGACATAAGTTTTCAACTCACTTAGGTGAATGTGCATGTGTATTAGTCATTCATTCATGTCTACTCTTTGTGATCCTGTAGACTGTAGTTCGCCACAGGCTCCTCTGTCTATGGAATTCTCCAACAAGACTACTGGAGTGGGTAGCCATTCCCTTCTCCAGGGGATCTTCCCAACCCAGGGATTGAATCCAGGCTTCCCACAATGTAGGTAGATTCTTTACTGTCTGAACCACCAGGGAAGCCCATTCCGGTGAATACTTACCTAGGTGGTAAGACTAAGTCTGGGGCTTGCAAGATGGCATCAGTGGTAAAGAACTCGCCCGCCAGTGCTGGAGACTTAAAAGACACTGGTTTGATTCCTGAGTCCAGAAGATCCCCTGGAGGAGGACACGGCAACCCACTCTAGTATTCTTGCCTAGAGAATCCCCTGGACAGAGGAATCCAGGACATACTGTCCAGGACAGTCTGTCCTTATGGACAGACTACAGTCCACAAAGGGTAGCATAGAGTTGGACTGAAGCAACTTATACATGGATGCAAGACTAAGTTTGGCTTTGTAAGAAACCACCGGACTGTTTCCCATAGTGGCTGTGACATTTTATATTGCCATCAACAGTGAATGAGAGTTACTGTTGCTCCATCCACGTCCTTACCAGCATTTGGTATTGTTAGTTTTCTGGATTTTAGTCGTTCTAATAGGTGTGTCATGGTATCTTGTTTTAAGTTGCATTTATCGAGTGACATCTGATGCTGAGAATCTTTCATATGCTTGATACCTATATATCTTTCTTTGGTGAGAAGTCCAGAACTTTGTCCATTTTTATTATTTTTTTTTAAATTAAACACTGGTTCCTTTCTCTTTTTTTGAAAATGCATTTATTTATTTATCTATTTTTGGCTATTCTGGGTTTTCACTGCTGCCACAGGCTCTTCTCTAGTTGCAGGAAGTGGGCAGGCTTCTCATTGTGGTGACTTCTGTCGTGGAACTCAGGCTCTAGGGCACACGGGCTTCAACAATTGTGGCATGTGGGCTCAATGGTTGTGGTTCCGAGGCTCTAGAGCATAGGTGGCCCACAGGCTTAGTTGCTCTGCAGCATGCGGGATCTTCCCGGATCAGGGACAGAACCCACGTCTCCTGCATTGGCAAGTGAACTCTTTACCACTGAGCTACCAGGGAAGCCCCTTTGTCCATTTTTAAAATGAGTTGCTTGTTTTCTCATTGTTTTAAGAGATCTTCATATGCTTTGAATACAAGTCCATTACGTGACAGGTGTTTTTGCAAATATTTTCCTCTAGTCTGTGGCTTATCTTTTTAACCTCTTAAGTGTCTTTTGTAGAGCAGATGGCTTTAATTTTAATGAAGTCCAGGTTACCAGTTTTTTATTTCACGGACTTGAAAACTCGCCCGCCAGTGCTGGAGACTTAAAAGACACTGGTTTGATTCCTGAGTCCAGAAGATCCCCTGGAGGAGGACACGGCAACCCACTCTAGTATTCTTGCCTAGAGAATCCCCTGGACAGAGGAATCCAGGACATACTGTCCAGGACAGTCTGTCCTTATGGACAGACTACAGTCCACAAAGGGTAGCATAGAGTTGGACTGAAGCAACTTATACATGGATGCAAGACTAAGTTTGGCTTTGTAAGAAACCACCGGACTGTTTCCCATAGTGGCTGTGACATTTTATATTGCCATCAACAGTGAATGAGAGTTACTGTTGCTCCATCCACGTCCTTACCAGCATTTGGTATTGTTAGTTTTCTGGATTTTAGTCGTTCTAATAGGTGTGTCATGGTATCTTGTTTTAAGTTGCATTTATCGAGTGACATCTGATGCTGAGAATCTTTCATATGCTTGATACCTATATATCTTTCTTTGGTGAGAAGTCCAGAACTTTGTCCATTTTTATTATTTTTTTTTAAATTAAACACTGGTTCCTTTCTCTTTTTTTGAAAATGCATTTATTTATTTATCTATTTTTGGCTATTCTGGGTTTTCACTGCTGCCACAGGCTCTTCTCTAGTTGCAGGAAGTGGGCAGGCTTCTCATTGTGGTGACTTCTGTCGTGGAACTCAGGCTCTAGGGCACACGGGCTTCAACAATTGTGGCATGTGGGCTCAATGGTTGTGGTTCCGAGGCTCTAGAGCATAGGTGGCCCACAGGCTTAGTTGCTCTGCAGCATGCGGGATCTTCCCGGATCAGGGACAGAACCCACGTCTCCTGCATTGGCAAGTGAACTCTTTACCACTGAGCTACCAGGGAAGCCCCTTTGTCCATTTTTAAAATGAGTTGCTTGTTTTCTCATTGTTTTAAGAGATCTTCATATGCTTTGAATACAAGTCCATTACGTGACAGGTGTTTTTGCAAATATTTTCCTCTAGTCTGTGGCTTATCTTTTTAACCTCTTAAGTGTCTTTTGTAGAGCAGATGGCTTTAATTTTAATGAAGTCCAGGTTACCAGTTTTTTATTTCACGGACTTGAAAACTCATCACCCAGTTCAGGATCACCTAACTCTTCTCTTTTTTTATTTTCTAGAAATTGTGTAGTGCCACACTTTATATTTAAGTCTGTGATACATTATAAGTTAACATTTATGAAAGATGTAAGAGCAGTATCTAGATTTTTCTGGATGTGAATATCCAATTATTCAAGAAGTATTTATGGAAAAGATTAGTTTTTCTCCATTAAACAATCCTTACCCCTCTGTCAATGACCAGTTGACTATACTTGTGAAGGTCTATCTCTGGCTTCTCTATTCTATTCTGCTGATCTGTTTGTCTCTTCTTTCATCAGTACCACACTGTTTTGATTATTATAGCTTTATAGTAAATCTTGAAGTTTGGTGGCATCAATCTTCTGATTCATTGGTGTATAAATTTTTCTTTTTGCTTTATACATTTAATTGAAAATTTGTTGTTGTTGTTGTGGACCACTGTTGTTAAAGTCTTTATTGAGCTTGTTACAATGTTACTTCTGTTTTGTGTTTTGTTTTTTTGGCCAAGAGGCATGTGGGATTGTAGCTCCCTGACCAGGGATCAAACTTGCACCTGCTAAACTGAAAGACAGAGTCTTAACCACTGGATGGCCAAGGAAATAACTATTTTTTAAAATTGAAGTATAACTGACTTACAGTATTATATTAGTTTTAGGTATATAATTCAGTGATCAAATATTTTCATATGTTAAAAAATGATCGCTGGGCTTCCCTGGTGGTCCAGTGGGTAAGGGCATCGTCTTGCAGTGCAAGGGGCGCCAGTTCGATCCCTGGCCTGCGAAGATCCCACGTGCCGCGGAGCGGCTGGACCAATGTGTCCGACTACCGAGCCGGAGCTCTGGAGCATATGCACCCAGAGCCAGTGCTCTGCAGCAAGAGAGGCCACCGTGATGGGAGGCCCACCCAGGCCAAAGAACAAAGATAAATAAATGATACATTAATAGAAGTGGCCAAAAAAAAAAAAAAAAAGATTGCTACTTTTGGAGTTACACTGTTAACTTCTGTTAACTTCTAGTTGTAACTCCTGTCAAGTAGATGTGGTATTTGATACATTTATGGAGGTGTTAAGGAGGATGAGTAACTGGGTTGCAAAGCCTTGGCTTTTCAGTGCCTGGGTGCACTAGCCTACTTCCTTGGGAAGAAACTTTGTTCTATGTCCATAAGGTTAACTACTTCTCATTATACAGGAAAACACTGGAATTCTTTCTTAGTTCCCTGACCAGGGATCAAACTCAGGCCTCCTTCACTGGGAGCACAGAGCCTTAGCCACTGGACCACTGGGGAAATCCCCCTGTCCCCTTCTTTTTCGAAAAATTTTTTTTTGGCTCCGCTGGGTCTTCATTGCTGTTCAAGGACTTTCTTTAGTTGTGCTTCAAGGGTTTCTCATTGAGATGGCTTCTCTTGTTGCAGAGCATGGACACAGTGCACAGGCTGCATAGTTGAGGCTTGCAGGCTCTAGAGCACAGACTGAATAGTTGTAGCACCTGGGTCTAGTTGCCTCGAGGCATGTGGTATCTTCCCAGAGCAAGAATTGAACCTATGTCTCCTGCATTGAAAAGTGGATTCTTTCATTTATTAATTTTTGGCTGTACTGGATCCTCGTTGCTTCTCGGGCTTTTCTCTAGTTGCAGAGATTGGGGACTACTTTCTGGTTGTGGTGCACAAGCTTCTCATTGTGATGGCTTTCCTTGTCTCAGAGCACAGGCTTCATTAGTTGCAGCACCTGGGTTCAGTACTTGTGGCTCCCGGGCTCTGGAGGACAGGCTCCGTAGTTGGGGCACACAGGCTTAGTTGCTCTGCGGCATGTAGGATCTTTCTGGATCAGGGATCAAACCCGTGTCTCCTGCATTCTTAACTCCTGGACCACCAGGGAAGCCCTGAAAACACTGGAATTCTATTTGATTTCTCTTTTGTGAGTTCAATTAGCAAAAGTCATTGCTCTAATTTTGATCAATACCAGGAACCCTGGTACTACCAACAGTCTAATTGTATAGAATTGGGCTTGGCTCCTGGACTCTTGAGTTCTGCCCAAAACTATCACCACGAAAGATTCTACAGTAGATACTCCTGGTTGGCTTGCCCCAAATCCATTCATTAATCACTTTTCTTTTGCCTCCTCTTGGGATACAGAGGTCAGAAATGCTAAATAATTCCTTTCTAAGCAAGAGAGGCCACCGTGATGGGAGGCCCACCCAGGCCAAAGAACAAAGATAAATAAATGATACATTAATAGAAGTGGCCAAAAAAAAAAAAAAAAAGATTGCTACTTTTGGAGTTACACTGTTAACTTCTGTTAACTTCTAGTTGTAACTCCTGTCAAGTAGATGTGGTATTTGATACATTTATGGAGGTGTTAAGGAGGATGAGTAACTGGGTTGCAAAGCCTTGGCTTTTCAGTGCCTGGGTGCACTAGCCTACTTCCTTGGGAAGAAACTTTGTTCTATGTCCATAAGGTTAACTACTTCTCATTATACAGGAAAACACTGGAATTCTTTCTTAGTTCCCTGACCAGGGATCAAACTCAGGCCTCCTTCACTGGGAGCACAGAGCCTTAGCCACTGGACCACTGGGGAAATCCCCCTGTCCCCTTCTTTTTCGAAAAATTTATTTTTGGCTCCGCTGGGTCTTCATTGCTGTTCAAGGACTTTCTTTAGTTGTGCTTCAAGGGTTTCTCATTGAGATGGCTTCTCTTGTTGCAGAGCATGGACACAGTGCACAGGCTGCATAGTTGAGGCTTGCAGGCTCTAGAGCACAGACTGAATAGTTGTAGCACCTGGGTCTAGTTGCCTCGAGGCATGTGGTATCTTCCCAGAGCAAGAATTGAACCTATGTCTCCTGCATTGAAAAGTGGATTCTTTCATTTATTAATTTTTGGCTGTACTGGATCCTCGTTGCTTCTCGGGCTTTTCTCTAGTTGCAGAGATTGGGGACTACTTTCTGGTTGTGGTGCACAAGCTTCTCATTGTGATGGCTTTCCTTGTCTCAGAGCACAGGCTTCATTAGTTGCAGCACCTGGGTTCAGTACTTGTGGCTCCCGGGCTCTGGAGGACAGGCTCCGTAGTTGGGGCACACAGGCTTAGTTGCTCTGCGGCATGTAGGATCTTTCTGGATCAGGGATCAAACCCGTGTCTCCTGCATTCTTAACTCCTGGACCACCAGGGAAGCCCTGAAAACACTGGAATTCTATTTGATTTCTCTTTTGTGAGTTCAATTAGCAAAAGTCATTGCTCTAATTTTGATCAATACCAGGAACCCTGGTACTACCAACAGTCTAATTGTATAGAATTGGGCTTGGCTCCTGGACTCTTGAGTTCTGCCCAAAACTATCACCACGAAAGATTCTACAGTAGATACTCCTGGTTGGCTTGCCCCAAATCCATTCATTAATCACTTTTCTTTTGCCTCCTCTTGGGATACAGAGGTCAGAAATGCTAAATAATTCCTTTCTAAGGACTTTTCTAAACCTACCTTGTAGGTAGTTATAAGACATAGCTCCAACAAGTGAAACATAAGCAGAAATCTGATGAGGACTTCTAAAAAGATTTTTTTTCTCTCTCTAAAAAAGCTTTTAATAAAAGACAGCTAGTGTGATTTCCTTTTCCCCTATTCTTCTTGCCTTGGACGTAGATACGACGCTTGAAGTGCGGCAGCAGCCATTTTATTACACTGAAAAATTAAAACTGAGGATGTTGGAGTAGAAAAAATAGAAACAAATTATGTTGAACAGCTGGACTAATTACAACCGTCACCTATCTTAGGACTTCCTTGTTAAGTGAGAAAACATAACCTCATGAGTTAAAGCCATTGCTGGTTAGGTTATTTATTACCTGCCACTGAAAACAGTCTCAATTAATCTTCTAACAGACTCTTTAATCTGCCAATTATTCTAATGGGACCATCACTGGGTAGACATTTCTGGAATGCTTCTTTTGGAAGTGCCCTAGGATTATTTTTTTCTTTTGGCCACTCAGCTTGTGAGATCTTCGTTCCCTGACCAGGGGCTGAGCCTATGTCCTCAGCAGTAAAATCGTGGAGTCCTAATCACTAGACCGCCAGGGAATTCCCACCATAGAATTCTTTGAGATATTGAACATTCCCATTAGTGGCAACTTCTGCCCCTTGTTTGTCTGGATTAAAGAGAAATGAAGATATTTCCTTTAGGAAAGAGAAGACTTAGTGGAGACATGACAGTAGCATTCAACATCTAAAGCCTTTCTGGGGGGCGGGGGGGCTGGACTGGATCTTCACTACAGCACATGGAATCTTTAGGTGTGGCATGTGAACTCTTAGCTGTGGCATGTGGGATCTAGCTCCCAGATCAGAGTTCAACCTCAGGGACCCTGCATTGGGATTGCAGAATCTTAGTCACTGGACCATCAGGGAAGTTCCTAAAGCATTTTTTTTCTTTTGTGAGTTCAATTAGCAAAAGTCATTGCTCTAATTTTGATCAATACCAGGAACCCTGGTACTACCAACAGTCTAATTGTATAGAATTGGGCTTGGCTCCTGGACTCTTGAGTTCTGCCCAAAACTATCACCACGAAAGATTCTACAGTAGATACTCCTGGTTGGCTTGCCCCAAATCCATTCATTAATCACTTTTCTTTTGCCTCCTCTTGGGATACAGAGGTCAGAAATGCTAAATAATTCCTTTCTAAGGACTTTTCTAAACCTACCTTGTAGGTAGTTATAAGACATAGCTCCAACAAGTGAAACATAAGCAGAAATCTGATGAGGACTTCTAAAAAGATTTTTTTTCTCTCTCTAAAAAAGCTTTTAATAAAAGACAGCTAGTGTGATTTCCTTTTCCCCTATTCTTCTTGCCTTGGACGTAGATACGACGCTTGGTGCGGCAGCAGCCATTTTATTACACTGAAAAATTAAAACTGAGGATGTTGGAGTAGAAAAAATAGAAACAAATTATGTTGAACAGCTGGACTAATTACAACCGTCACCTATCTTAGGACTTCCTTGTTAAGTGAGAAAACATAACCTCATGAGTTAAAGCCATTGCTGGTTAGGTTATTTATTACCTGCCACTGAAAACAGTCTCAATTAATCTTCTAACAGACTCTTTAATCTGCCAATTATTCTAATGGGACCATCACTGGGTAGACATTTCTGGAATGCTTCTTTTGGAAGTGCCCTAGGATTATTTTTTTCTTTTGGCCACTCAGCTTGTGAGATCTTCGTTCCCTGACCAGGGGCTGAGCCTATGTCCTCAGCAGTAAAATCGTGGAGTCCTAATCACTAGACCGCCAGGGAATTCCCACCATAGAATTCTTTGAGATATTGAACATTCCCATTAGTGGCAACTTCTGCCCCTTGTTTGTCTGGATTAAAGAGAAATGAAGATATTTCCTTTAGGAAAGAGAAGACTTAGTGGAGACATGACAGTAGCATTCAACATCTAAAGCCTTTCTGGGGGGCGGGGGGGCTGGACTGGATCTTCACTACAGCACATGGAATCTTTAGGTGTGGCATGTGAACTCTTAGCTGTGGCATGTGGGATCTAGCTCCCAGATCAGAGTTCAAACCCAGGGCCCCTGCACTGGGATTGCAGAATCTTAGTCACTGGACCATCAGGGAAGTTCCTAAAGCTTTTTTAAGAGAAAAAGGGATCATTCTGACTATCTCTCCTTACCAAATTGACCTAAGCCTTTACAGTTTATGCAAATATTATCTTACCTAATACACAAAATCCATGTTGCCACAGAGAACAGAGTTGAGACAAATAAGTGGAAGTAAGAACTTTATTACAAAGAAGAAATTTCTAATGATCAGAATAATGCCAATAAGGACATGTGTTGCCCTGTGTGAGGGAGAATTGCTCTCCTAGGAAGGGCTGAGCAGAAAGCTGAGGATGCTGGGCAGGGAAGCAGATTAGGGCTCACTCGACTCTAAGATTCAGACCCAAATCTGGGGCGTGGGGTTGGCTAATTCTTTCTTAGTCAAGCTAAGTAAGGTTTTAGAGAAGGAATAGAAGATCGATAAGATTGTGGGAGCCAGAGAAAGATTCCAAGTGGAGTGACTAGCTTGAACACAGGTGCAGGGTGCTCCAGATGAGTTGACACTCTTTTTTTTTTTTTTTTTTTTTTAAAGATTTATTTATTTATTTTGGGTGGAGGTTGGGTTGGGGAGGGAGGGGAGTGGGCAGGCCACTTCTATTGGTCTTTCATTTCTCTATTTGCATCGGTCTTTGTTCTTTGGCTCCTGTGGGCCTCCCATCGCGGTGGCATCTGTTGTCGCAGAGCACGGGCTCTGGGCGCATGCGCTCCAGAGCTCTGGCTCGGTAATTGGACACATGGGTCCAGCCGCTCCGCGGCACGTGGGATCTTCCCAGGCCAGGGATCGAACCGGTGCCCCTTGCACTGCAAGGCGGTGTCCTTACCCACTGGACCACCAGGGGAAGCCCGAGTTGACACTCTTGATGGACCAGTTGAGCTGGAGTGGACAGTCTGGACCCTTGAGGATTTGTGACTTTAGGCAAGTCACCAGACTGCTCTAGATCACCGTTTATTCTTGGTAAAATGAAAGGACTAACCGAAATCAGTGGATCTGAACCTTTCTCACAGCAACCTAGAGTGCACTCCCAAAGGCTCTGCAACAAAGTCTCACGGAAAAATCCTAAGAGAGAGTACATTTAAAAAAAAATTTAATTACAAACAATTTCAGACATTCAGAAAAGCACAGATAATAATATAACCACTAAGATAAAAGTGATGTTTAATATTTTCCTATGCTTACTATCACCATTTTTTAAAGAAATAGATCACCACTGTAGCTAAAACCCCATTGCTCATCTCTTTTTTTCTTTTCTTTTTCCTCTGAAAAAGCAAGAACAGGTGGATTATTTATCACTGAACCACCTGGGAAGCCCCTGATGGCTGAGCAGTAAAGAATTCACTTGTGATACAGCAGACATGGTTCTATCCCTGGGTCAGGAAGATCCCCTGGAAGAGGAAATGGCAAGTCACTCCAGTATTTCTATTTGGAAAATTCCATGCACAGAGATACAGTGTTGGGCTACAGTCCATAGGATCACAAAGAGTCAGACATGACTGAGCATGCTTGTACCAGTGGTTAGGACTCCTTGCTTCTAATGCAGGGGGCGCAGGTTCCATCTCTGGTCAAGGAATTAAGATCCCACAGGACTTGAGCTGCAGAGGGCGATGGGGGCAGGTTTTTTTAAACTTGTAAAAAAAATCAGAAGTTACACTGCTGGGTTATAATATATGAACATTTTAGTTTCAAGTTGAATATACTCCCTTTTGTTCCAGCATCCAATCAGCACGTAAAAATAGAGGTGCCAGTGATGACCTCTGTAGAGATGATCAGCTGGGGCATGATCTGATGCTTTTAGAGAGGAAAAAAGCTGCCACAAGCCTTGTTTGAGTAATATTTATCTACTTCTAAAAGTCAAATTAGAAAATATTAGAATTGGTCACATAATTACATATCTATACAATAAAGTAATTCCTTGTAGAGTATTCTGGACAGACGACTATATAATATATCTTATACCTGAATACCTACCAAAGGCAAAGCACTCCCAACCTCCCAAAGTAGCCCAGCTCTAATGGTCAGAAGGTTCTCTCAAAAAAAATGAATTTGAACTAGTGAGTACAAACCCTAGTTTATTCTTGGTAAAATGAAAGGACTAACCGAAATCAGTGGATCTGAACCTTTCTCACAGCAACCTAGAGTGCACTCCCAAAGGCTCTGCAACAAAGTCTCACGGAAAAATCCTAAGAGAGAGTACATTTAAAAAAAAATTTAATTACAAACAATTTCAGACATTCAGAAAAGCACAGATAATAATATAACCACTAAGATAAAAGTGATGTTTAATATTTTCCTATGCTTACTATCACCATTTTTTAAAGAAATAGATCACCACTGTAGCTAAAACCCCATTGCTCATCTCTTTTTTTCTTTTCTTTTTCCTCTGAAAAAGCAAGAACAGGTGGATTATTTATCACTGAACCACCTGGGAAGCCCCTGATGGCTGAGCAGTAAAGAATTCACTTGTGATACAGCAGACATGGTTCTATCCCTGGGTCAGGAAGATCCCCTGGAAGAGGAAATGGCAAGTCACTCCAGTATTTCTATTTGGAAAATTCCATGCACAGAGATACAGTGTTGGGCTACAGTCCATAGGATCACAAAGAGTCAGACATGACTGAGCATGCTTGTACCAGTGGTTAGGACTCCTTGCTTCTAATGCAGGGGGCGCAGGTTCCATCTCTGGTCAAGGAATTAAGATCCCACAGGACTTGAGCTGCAGAGGGTGATGGGGGCAGGTTTTTTTAAACTTGTAAAAAAAATCAGAAGTTACACTGCTGGGTTATAATATATGAACATTTTTAGTTTCAAGTTGAATATACTCCCTTTTGTTCCAGCATCCAATCAGCACGTAAAAATAGAGGTGCCAGTGATGACCTCTGTAGAGATGATCAGCTGGGGCATGATCTGATGCTTTTAGAGAGGAAAAAAGCTGCCACAAGCCTTGTTTGAGTAATATTTATCTACTTCTAAAAGTCAAATTAGAAAATATTAGAATTGGTCACATAATTACATATCTATACAATAAAGTAATTCCTTGTAGAGTATTCTGGACAGACGACTATATAATATATCTTATACCTGAATACCTACCAAAGGCAAAGCACTCCCAACCTCCCAAAGTAGCCCAGCTCTAATGGTCAGAAGGTTCTCTCATAAATGAATTTGAAAACACCTATGGCTGGAAGGTGTCTCATTCTGAACTGAACTCCCCAGTGAGTCTATTTCTTCTAAGTAAAATGAAAGTAAGAATAATACCTACTTCATAGTGTTGTTATGAAGATCACATCAACCAAGGTGTGTATGAATGCATACGTGTGTGTACGTAGATATGTGTATGTATATATGTGTGTGTGTGTGTGTGTGATGTATACACATGTGCACATAGGTATATGTATATGTATGTATACATATGAAATATATAAACATATCAATATATATTCACAGATGTAGAAGAGAAAGAGTGCATGAGAGAACAAGTGAGCTTCTGATAAAAATAAATAACAGATGTAGCTATTATTAATATTCTTCTTGATATCGTCCACTATCAACAAAATTTCTGACAACAAATATTTACTGAGTATCTGATAAGTGCAAAATACAGTGCTAAGGGTCACAGAAACATCAACCACACTTCTCTGTCAGTATTTCTAAGATCATTTGAAACACCATAGAACAGGGTTTAAAATGGGGATCTTGAACCAAAATAATCTGGGTTTTAATCCCAACTAGCTATGCGGTTCATGAGAGTATTGCTTAATTCACTGGTAAGTACTTATCTCCCATGCTAAATGTTCAATAAACGTTAGCTATTATTCATCTGAATTGACCCAATGTTTCAGCCTGCACCTAAGGAGCTTTCTTCAAGTCCCGAAGTTTATCACTTTTCATTTTAAAAATTTATTTTTATGCTTTCTTGGTCGCACTACCCCCTTTTTGGGGTCTTAGCATTTGGGATCTTAGTTTCCTGACCAGGGATTGAACTTGTCCGTGCCGCTTGCATTGGAAGCACAGATTCTTTTTTTTTTTTTTTTTAAACTTTTTTTCAGGGGCGGGAGAGGGGGGAGCAGGCGGGCCACTTCTATTGGTCTTTCATTTGTCTGTTTTCATCCATCTTTGTTCTTTGGCCCATGTGGGCCTCCCATCACAGTGGCCTCTGTTGTCTCAGAGCACTGGCTTTGGGCACATGCGCCCCAGAGCTCCAGCTCGGTAATTGGACACATCAGTCTAGCCACTCCGCGGCACGTGGGATCTTCCCAGGCCAGGGATCGAACCGGCATCCCTTGCACTGCTAGGCAGTGTCATTACCCACTGGACCACCAGGGAAGCCCGGAAGCACAGATTCTTAACTGCTTGGCTGCGAGGGAATCCCCCTATAATTTTTTAAATTCGGTGGAACATCTATCTGTAGGAGCAAGATCAGGAGGAATGATCCACAACATTTTTAGGATAAAGGCATTTCACAAAGCTGAATTCACAAGGATAGACTTTAACTCCTCCAAATGGGAGAAATCACACTTAGGAGCTCACAGACAAATTCAGCTCTTGATATCAGCAAAGAGTGCATGAGAGAACAAGTGAGCTTCTGATAAAAATAAATAACAGATGTAGCTATTATTAATATTCTTCTTGATATCGTCCACTATCAACAAAATTTCTGACAACAAATATTTACTGAGTATCTGATAAGTGCAAAATACAGTGCTAAGGGTCACAGAAACATCAACCACACTTCTCTGTCAGTATTTCTAAGATCATTTGAAACACCATAGAACAGGGTTTAAAATGGGGATCTTGAACCAAAATAATCTGGGTTTTAATCCCAACTAGCTATGCGGTTCATGAGAGTATTGCTTAATTCACTGGTAAGTACTTATCTCCCATGCTAAATGTTCAATAAACGTTAGCTATTATTCATCTGAATTGACCCAATGTTTCAGCCTGCACCTAAGGAGCTTTCTTCAAGTCCCGAAGTTTATCACTTTTCATTTTAAAAATTTATTTTTATGCTTTCTTGGTCGCACTACCCCTTTTGGGATCTTAGCATTTGGGATCTTAGTTTCCTGACCAGGGATTGAACTTGTCCGTGCCGCTTGCATTGGAAGCACAGATTCTTTTTTTTTTTTTTTTTAAACTTTTTTTCAGGGGCGGGGAGAGAGGGGGGAGCAGGCGGGCCACTTCTATTGGTCTTTCATTTGTCTGTTTTCATCCATCTTTGTTCTTTGGCCCATGTGGGCCTCCCATCACAGTGGCCTCTGTTGTCTCAGAGCACTGGCTTTGGGCACATGCGCCCCAGAGCTCCAGCTCGGTAATTGGACACATCAGTCTAGCCACTCCGCGGCACGTGGGATCTTCCCAGGCCAGGGATCGAACCGGCATCCCTTGCACTGCTAGGCAGTGTCATTACCCACTGGACCACCAGGGAAGCCCGGAAGCACAGATTCTTAACTGCTTGGCTGCGAGGGAATCCCCCTATAATTTTTTAAATTCGGTGGAACATCTATCTGTAGGAGCAAGATCAGGAGGAATGATCCACAACATTTTTAGGATAAAGGCATTTCACAAAGCTGAATTCACAAGGATAGACTTTAACTCCTCCAAATGGGGAGAAATCACACTTAGGGAGCTCACAGACAAATTCAGCTCTTGATATGAGCAAAAGCAGAACAAAACAAGCAACTCATGGCTTGAGAAACATAGAACACTATAAATGCTAAGTATGTGTTTACAGTTCTTCCTGAGGGTGGGTGCTGCCTGGTTCTCACCAGAGGGACAGGTAATGTTAAAAAGTTCAAACTTTAGAGTCAGGCAGATCCGGTTTGAATCTCAGATTGGTTCCTTATCAGCTACGTGACCCTGGGCAAATTGCTTTTAACTTGATGCCTCAGTTTCGCGTACTGCAAAACAGATATAGTAATAGTACCTAACTAAGGAACTGCACCTCAGTACAGTGCTGCTGTTGCTTAGTCACTTCAATCATGTCCCACTCTGTGTGACCCCAGGGACTGCAGCCTGTCAGGCTCCTCTGTCCATGGAATTCTCCAGGCAAGAAGACTCGAGTGGGTTGCCATGCCCTTCTCCAGCAGGGATCTCCCAACCCAAGGATGGAACTGGAATCTACTGCATTGCATGCAGATTCCTCACCACTGAGCCATCAGGGTAGCCCTATCTATCTATCTATCTATTTATCTATATGCATGTATATTTGAGACCCCATGGATTGTAGCTTGCCAGGCTTCCCCATTCATGGAATTTTCCAGGCAAGAATACCGGAGTGGGTTGCCATTTCCTTCTCCATAGTTTACTTATACGCTGACATAGTAAGTGAACGCTCAGCAAAAGCAAATCATTACCTGACAGAGGGCACCCTACCGGTGAGTGACGTGTTTCCATTCTCCGAAGATGGTTTTGTTTTACTTTTCTGACTGGAGGCTCCTCATGGGTGGGGCCTGGTCTCTTCCTTCAAAAGTTAAGCATGGTGGGGCTTCCCCTGGTGGTCCAGTGGGTGGGGACACCGCCTTGCAGTGCAAGGGGCGCCGGTTCGAGCCCTGGCCTGGGAGGATCCCACGTGCCGCGGAGCGGCTGGACCGATGTGTCCAATCACCGAGCCGGAGCTCTGGAGCGCAATGTGCCCAGAGCCGGCGTTCTGCAACAGCAGAGGCCACCGCGATGGGAGGCCCACAGGAGCCAAAAAAAAAAAAAAAAAGAAGTTAAGCATGGTGACTCCCTGTGACCTTGGGAACTTCCTTATAGAGAGGAAGTGTCTCCTTCATCAGACTGGGGACCCCACAAGGCTGGAACTGCCTCTCAGAGGTGGGAACAGCAGTACTTCCACCAGTCTCAGATGGCCCTTGTCTCTCCCAACAGACTGAAGGTTCCCAAGAGTGTGTGTGTGGCTGGCTCCCCTCCAGACCACCCAGTGTAGGCTGATTACCTTTTATCCTCTTTCTTCAGGTGGGGTGATAACAGTGAGGAATGTGCCACTTCAGCAGTACCCCAGAACAGGAAGGAGTAAACTGAGGCTTGGCTCTGGGGGAACCTGGGGCCCCAACTTGAGAGGTCGTGCAATTAAGGGGCTCTAAGGAAGTCCTGAGAAGGCTCTTAGAAGACTCTATCGGGCTCTAGGGGCAATGGGTGAGGGGAGGTGTCCCAGAAGGGATGGCAGGAAGCATTTTAAGTGGATATAGGGTAGTAGGTGCGTCCGGGTAACTAATGGCAACTGGGCGGGGCTAGCCCGCGCTGCGGGAGCTGTTGGACGGAGAAAAACTACGACTCCCAGGGTGCCCCAGGGCTTAGCCCGGCTTTTTCGCCCGCCCACTGGCTGCCGGTCGGGTGAGCGGCGAAACAGATTGGTCGCGGCAGTGCCACTAGCAGGTTAGTAGGCGCCGCCGGCAGCAGACGTTGACCAGGCGCTGGGGGTGGAGGGGGCCCTGATCGCCATTCTGGAAACGGCCGGGCGCTGTCTTCGTAGCGTAGCCGCTGGCTGTGAGGCGCGGGGCGGGGGCGGAGACTGCGTGGCGCAGGCGCGGTGCTGGGGTTCTCCTGGGTCCCCAGACAGCTGGAGGAGATAAACAGAGGAGGAGGAGGGCGGGGAGTGCGTGTGTGAGAGCGCGCGAGGGAGTGTGAGTGTGTGTGTGAGCGCGGGTGTGAGGCGGTGCGCAGGGGCGGGCGGAGGCGCTGTCCGGCCCCGGCCAGGCGCCGGGCGGGGAGCATGGGAAGGGGCTAGATCTGCCCGGGCCGCCAGCCCCCTCCCCGGGATCCGCGCCCCCGCTCCGGGGAGAGGGGCCGGGCCCCCCGGACGGACATGGGCTCCTGAAGTTGCACCGCCACCGGTCCTGGGAAGAGGCCTGACAGGTACGGGTAGCCGCCCCCTGCTCTCGCCCGGCTGGAACTGCCTCTCAGAGGTGGGAACAGCAGTACTTCCACCAGTCTCAGATGGCCCTTGTCTCTCCCAACAGACTGAAGGTTCCCAAGAGTGTGTGTGTGGCTGGCTCCCCTCCAGACCACCCAGTGTAGGCTGATTACCTTTTATCCTCTTTCTTCAGGTGGGGTGATAACAGTGAGGAATGTGCCACTTCAGCAGTACCCCAGAACAGGAAGGAGTAAACTGAGGCTTGGCTCTGGGGGAACCTGGGGCCCCAACTTGAGAGGTCGTGCAATTAAGGGGCTCTAAGGAAGTCCTGAGAAGGCTCTTAGAAGACTCTATCGGGCTCTAGGGGCAATGGGTGAGGGGAGGTGTCCCAGAAGGGATGGCAGGAAGCATTTTAAGTGGATATAGGGTAGTAGGTGCGTCCGGGTAACTAATGGCAACTGGGCGGGGCTAGCCCGCGCTGCGGGAGCTGTTGGACGGAGAAAAACTACGACTCCCAGGGTGCCCCAGGGCTTAGCCCGGCTTTTTCGCCCGCCCACTGGCTGCCGGTCGGGTGAGCGGCGAAACAGATTGGTCGCGGCAGTGCCACTAGCAGGTTAGTAGGCGCCGCCGGCAGCAGACGTTGACCAGGCGCTGGGGGTGGAGGGGGCCCTGATCGCCATTCTGGAAACGGCCGGGCGCTGTCTTCGTAGCGTAGCCGCTGGCTGTGAGGCGCGGGGCGGGGGCGGAGACTGCGTGGCGCAGGCGCGGTGCTGGGGTTCTCCTGGGTCCCCAGACAGCTGGAGGAGATAAACAGAGGAGGAGGAGGGCGGGGAGTGCGTGTGTGAGAGCGCGCGAGGGAGTGTGAGTGTGTGTGTGAGCGCGGGTGTGAGGCGGTGCGCAGGGGCGGGCGGAGGCGCTGTCCGGCCCCGGCCAGGCGCCGGGCGGGGAGCATGGGAAGGGGCTAGATCTGCCCGGGCCGCCAGCCCCCTCCCCGGGATCCGCGCCCCCGCTCCGGGGAGAGGGGCCGGGCCCCCCGGACGGACATGGGCTCCTGAAGTTGCACCGCCACCGGTCCTGGGAAGAGGCCTGACAGGTACGGGTAGCCGCCGCCCCCTGCTCTCCGCGGGCGCCGAGGCGAGCACCGGCCCCGGCAGCCTCGGCACACGGGCCGCCTGCTCTGGGCCGGCCCCAGCCTTGCCGGCCCGGGGGCCTGAGCCCTCCCGCCTGGGGGGCCCAGGGGGTCCCGAGAAGGGGCAGGCCTCGCCGGGGCGGAGGACAGAGTGGGCTGGCGGCGGGTGGGGACGGAGGGCTGGCCAGGACTTGGGGAGAAGGCTCTGGGAGTTCGGGGAGGCTCTGCCAAGGGAGAGGTGGAAGTCGTCCCATCACGGGACTTTTTTGCGGAGTTTTTGTTTGACATCTGATCTGGCGCGGGTCTCAGGAAGAAGGGGACAAGTGGAAGTATCAGGAGGGCAACGTTGATCTGACCTCCTGCTCTCTCTTAGTTTCTTTCTCCCTCTTTCCGTCCCCGTGCCCAGTCCAGGCTTCTGGCAGCCACAGAAGCCTTCAGTGGCCCATCCTGGCACCAAACTGAACTCTGCCGAGGTGTTTCCACCAGGCGACTGTAGCGCCCGTACAAAGGGCCTTTACTTGGGAGCTGGCTATTCAGTACCCACTTCAAAGGGCAAATAGGAAGTGTGGAGTAAGAGAGAGACTGCGACCCAGCAGGATCCAATTCTCGTTGCTGAAAGCTGCAGTGAGACGCCCCCTTGCCAACCAGGTTGAATTTGTTCAGTGCCCTCTGGCTCTCCTCTGCAGGTGTACTACCAGACTCTCTAGAAAAGAGCTATCGGGACTTACGGCTAATGTCTAACAACATAATTTGACTGTTTTCGCCCAAAGGCCTTTTCTTCTCTGACTTTAACTTCCTGAGGTAGTGGTAGAGCAACTTTAAAGTTTGCCTCTCAAGTTAGTGAGTGTAAAAGCCTGGTAGGGTGACTGTGGCCTCCCTGTTCTTCCTGAAGATGGGTAGGTGATCAGGGCAAGTGGCACTTAAGTCATCACAAGCCTGAGAAGACAGTTCCGAGGTCACCTTCTGGCTCAGAAGGCATTATGAAATCCCCGTCTAGGGCACAGGTATGCCCACTGGCCTCCCTGAGCTTTTCTGTACCTTGCAGTCCTTCTTGAGTGCCTAGTCTTTGTTCCTAAGTTGAAGAAACTACATAAAGCTCTTTTGGTTTGAATTCTGACTTCTTTGTAGTTCTTCTGTTTGTAGAAGGATTGAATTGAATCTTGGCTGTTGAGTATAGTAATAACCAGATCCTGTATCCCAGGCCAAGGAGTTCCTAGCAGGACTTTTGGGCCAAGTCTAAGACTGACAGTGGATTTCTTCATTGCAGACTGTTGTATTTCATTGGTAGGTGGGAAACAACCTTTTCTGCCATAGTTCGTGATCATGTTAATTTAATTCTGGAGTCCAGCAATCCTTCCCTCCTCTATCTATCTGGTAGCACTTATGTTCAAGTCACATCCCCGTTTGTAGAAGCAGTGCTTTGGGTCAACTCTGAGGAATAACTGAACAGCAGCAATTCATATTTGTGCCTGGAACTCCTTCCCTTGGGGTCACGGAAGGAAAGAGAATATGTGTGATGTTTGGGGTGATGATGTTAACACTGACCACTTGCCAGTTTTGAGTGTTAAAATTGTCAGACAGCTTTCCTAGCTGGAAAGAACTCATAGGACAGCCTATGGAGGCTATTTTCACACACCTGGGCTTCAGAATCTGGCAAGTTACAACTCAAGAAGCCCCCTGCTAAACATCTGTAGCTCTGGAGGGGGTAACTGCTGGGAAGATCCAGAACTATGACTTTAATTATTCTTTAATTATTTTTTATTTCCTGTCTCTCTCTCTTTTTTAATTTATTTATTTTCATCCATCTTTATTCTTTGGCCTGTGTGGACCTCCCATTGCAGTGGCCTTTCTCACTGCGGAGCATCAGCTCTGGGTGCATGTGCTCCAGAATGCTGGCTCGTAATTGGACACACCAGTCCAGCTGCTGCACGGCACGGTGGGATCTTCCCAAGTCAGGAATTGAACCGGCGCCTCTTGCATTGCAAGGCGAACTCTTTACCCAGGGAAGCCCTATCCTCTCGAGCTCTTTACCCAGGAAAGCCCTATCCTCTCTCTTTTTTGCATTAAGGAATATAGCCTGCACGTGCAGTCATGGGTCTCAGAGAGGCAGTCATGGACAACAGGTAATGTGGCAGTTTTCTGTCAGGCCGCTGGTTTAATGATCCATTCTCTTTCTTCTTTCATCCTCATCTTTCCTCACCTTTTTTTTTTTTCTTTCTTCACCTTTTATCCTTACTTTTCCACTGCATCTTTGAGCTGCCAAATTCATATAGTTCTTAGGCTGTATGTTCTTTTCAGCTGTCTAATAAGAAAGCTCTTCAAAAACCCAAGCCCTGACAGTTCCCATCAGAAACCAGTCCCTTGTATTACGTTTAATTCTGGCTAATTTGCTGTGAGGGATATTTACTAATTAGGAATACATCCTAAAAAGTGACTGACATTTATTGAGGGTCTGGTATATGTCAGGCTCTATGCTCAGTAGTGTTCTTACTTTATCTAATTTAACCTTCATGGCTACCCTGTAAGGTGAAAATCATTTTTCCTACTATGCATATGAAAATACTGGTTCAGAGAAGTAAAATAACTTGCTTAAGGCCACACAGCTAGTAAGTGAAAGGATCAAAATTCAGACCCAGGTCTTTTTCCTCAGGGACGCACCAAAGTTAAGAACCTGGGGAATATATACTTGAAGAACTGTCCTTGGAAAGGGAACTGGACTTTCTCTGTAATTGTGGAAGGCAGCACTAGGATCAGAGGATGAAAATGCCAAGAGGGTAGATGTAAAAACAAAATGGCTGTCTTGTGAGGGAATGCGTAATCCATCATTGGAAGTATTCAAGCAGAAGCTTTGCCACTTTTTATCAAGGATATAGTAAAGCAGTTCATACTTACATAGTTAATTGGACTCAGTGAGGTTTATTTAGTATTTTTAAATCTGTTAATATGTGAAAATTATACCAAATTTCTATCATTTTCATCTGTAAAAAAACCTAATATGTATTGAATACTTTGTGACTGGCACTTGCTGGACTCTTTTCCTCCAATATTTTATTTTGTCTTCAGAAGTCCGGTGAGGTAAGTTGTCACTGTTTCCACTTTACAGATGAGGAAACTGAGGGTCCAGAAAGTTGACAAATCTGCTCGAAGTTACACAGCTAGTAATAGTAGGGTTGATATTTGATCCTATGTCTTCACCTTCTTAGCTGTGTGTCTTAGAACAAATCATGTGTTCTCTCTGAGCTGTGCTTTTCTGATCTGTGAAATGACCACCTACTTTACAATGGCTTTATGAGAACAAATGATGTAATCTATGCATTTCATTAGATCTCATCTATTGCCCATCAAGGGCCTGGGTTTGGGGATTAAAGAGCTACCACTTAGTTTCTTTGGGGTGAATTCAGGCCTGACTGAAGCCCTGTGAGTAGTTCTGGGGTTCATTCTTGGTGCTATTAGTAATAGCTGCTGACTCCACACAGGGCTTTGTGGCATTAGTGACTAATACTTTAGAAACTTGAGGCCTGCGTAAGAGGAGGATTCAACCAACAGGTTGGAGTCTAGGAGGCAGCATTGGAGGCCTTGTGGAAAGAAAATTCTCACTTTTTTGTAGAATCAGATTTGAGGATCACTGTTTCATCTTTATAATTAATGCCTTGTTTTAGAATGAACAAGGTCACAACTGCTAAAGCTGGATGCAAAGAATAGTAACCCTTAATCCTTCCTGTAGCCATCTGGGGAGGTATTAGCCCCACTTTCCTGGGGAAGGGGGCAGAACAGGATCAGTCCTTGTTCGGGTAGCTATCTACAGGTTCTCCGGAAGCAGTGTTAGGATCAGGACCTTGGTAAAATTTTGTCCTTGCTCATAATCCCCAGGTTCTGTTTTCAGAAAGCATGAAACTGTGCTTATTCATAAACTGAACCTTTTTGAGAGCCTTTCTCAGGTTGGGAGTCAGTTGGTTTTGGTCAGGGAGCTTCATCAGTTGAGGCCTGAGTATTTGAGCGCCAGTGGCTGTCTTGATTCCTTCTTCAGATGGACATCTGGCTGTTGCTGCAGTTGAATCAAAAAGGAAGCATTTTCAAACTGATAGACTTAGTTTTCCTTGACCTTTCTACTAGGAGTAAAGTTAGAGGGTGAAACTTAAAAGGCGTCCATATGAGAGATATGTTGAGTTGTGGCAGGATTTGGAAAGATGCAAGTTAAAGGCAAAATGCTGGACTGGATGCTCTTGAATTCAATGAGAAAGGATCCTGTTATCAGAACACACTTCCATTTCTGTTTCTGTTCCCTTCTACTACCTTAAGGTAATTGTGGCCCTATGACAAGGCAGATAAATTAGTATGATCACTGAAAAACAAAGCTCTGAAGACATCAAGGAAAATCTTTCACAAAACTCAGATGGGCATAGAGAACTGTACAGTCAGAGAAGATACATCAAGGTGAGTTTTCATCCAGAGCCTAACCCAAAGTGAAGCTTTGTTTCTTAGGCTGACCACTCCCAGAGAAAGCTTCAGTCAGCTCCATATGGAATCATTTAAGCCAGGAGCCTCAAAGATGACAAAGACCTTTTCCAAAAATGCTTTGCTGATAGGCTTGTCCTGCCACCCACACCTTTCTCAGATACTGTCCTTGTGCCATCTTAGCCCATGAGCCTGAAATGCAAGCTTGACATTTGTGTCTGAGACCAGCAGTCAAGGTGATTTTGATTCCTTAGCCTAACTCTTAAGAAAGACAAGAGACAATGTTTCTTTTGGGAAAGACTACTTGGGTGTGGTGTGCATAGAGATAGTAGTAGTAATTCTTTTTTAGTGGTCACCAGCATGGATCTTGGAGATAAACTGTCTACTTTGACTCCTCATTTAATTACTATAACTTTGAGCAAGTTAACTTCTCCATGCCTCAAGTCTATAAAAATCCTCATCTATAAAATGAGGATAATAGTAGCTACTCATAAGGCTGTTATGAGGGGATCTGTCAGAGAGTACTTGTAAAATACTTCGAATGTTCAATAAATAGTATTTACTAGGTTCCATGTCAGGCATCTTACATATGTGGTTCTTCCATTTCTCATCATTCTGCAAAGCTGGGCTTTATCGTCCCTGTTTTATAGATTAGGAAACTGAGGTTTAGAAATGCTGTCACACAGAAAGTAGGTGGTAGAACTGGAATTTGAATTTTAGATCTGTTGAATTCTGCAGTCCAACTTTTTATTTTACTATACTAGTTCTAATTACCTTTATGCATTGGAACTGCATTTTTTCCCCCCTATAGGACTGCTCCAGTAGGAAAACCATCGCAAATAGAGTGAGAGGAAACTTGCGTACATCTTTTGCATAATTCAAGATGTTGACAGGGAGTCAGTTGTCACTCAGCTGGGGGCACCTTCCTGCAGTGGGAGGCAGCGAGTCCAAAAGAAAGAGAATCCAGATGCATGGACTCCACCTCCACTCTACTGCTACCTAGCAGTGTGTCCTGGGATGATGGTACTGGCACAGCTTTTGCAGTGCATCTCAGAGTTTGCCTCTCCTTTTCCAGATGAGTAACTAGGCTGAGGGAATGAATCACAGAGTCACATAGCCAGTTAGATGCAGATCTTGGCGTGGAGTTCAAGACCCTAATCCCAGTCCAGTGCCTCTTCCTCAGTACCACATAGCATTGGGCTTCAGTTCCCCCTTGTTAAAAGGAAATCATGGGGCTTCCCCTGGTGGTCCAGTGGGTAAGGACACCGCCTTGCAGTGCAAGGGGTGCCAGTTCGATCCCTGGCCTGGGAAGATCCCACGTGCCACAGAGCGGCTGGACTGATGTGTCCAATTATCGAGCCGGAGCTCTGGAGCGCATGCGCCCAGAGCCGGTGCTCTGCAATGACAGACGCCACTGCGATGGGAGGCCCACAGGAGCCAAAGAACAAAGACAATGAAAGTGGAGAAATGAAAGACCAATAGAAGTGGCCCGCCACTCCCCTCCCTCCCCAACCTGACCCCTGCCCAAAATAAATTAAAAAAAAAAGAAAAAAAAAAGGAAATCATGGGCTTCCCTGGTGGTCCAGTGGTTAAGGACATCGCCTTGCAGTGCAAGGGGTGCCGGTTCCATCCCTGGCCTGGAAGGATCCTGTGTGCTGCGGAGCAGCTGGACCAATGTGTCCAACTACCGAGCCAGAGCTCTGGAGCGCATGCGCCCAGAGCCGGTGCTCTGCAATGACAGACGCCACTGCGATGGGAGGCCCACAGGAGCCAAAGAACAAAGACAATGAAAGTGGAGAAATGAAAGACCAATAGAAGTGGCCCGCCACTCCCCTCCCTCCCCAACCTGACCCCTGCCCAAAATAAATTAAAAAAAAAAGAAAAAAAAAAGGAAATCATGGGCTTCCCTGGTGGTCCAGTGGTTAAGGACATCGCCTTGCAGTGCAAGGGGTGCCGGTTCCATCCCTGGCCTGGAAGGATCCTGTGTGCTGCGGAGCAGCTGGACCAATGTGTCCAACTACCGAGCCAGAGCTCTGGAGCACATGTGCCCAGAGCTGGTGCTCTGCAGCGAGAGAGACCACTGCAATGGGAGGCCTATGCAGGCGAAAAGAACAAAGATGGATGATAAATAAATGAAGGACCAATAGAAGTGGCCAAAACACACACACACACACACACACAAAAGAAGAAGCAGCCCCACAAATAACTACTGTTCAAGTTAGGAGACAAATGAAGGAAAGAATGAGAATTGAATTTTCTGAAGTGTGATTTTGAGGGGAGTATGAAAGAAGGGGTTTGGGGACTTTCCTTCCCTTACAGTTGATATAATTTGCTTAGCATAAAGCTCACACTTGTACTGTGTGCAGTTCTTCACCTTTTGGTATACCCACAGTTGTGCAGCCCTCGTGTGTCTGTGCTTAGTTGCTTCAGTCATGTTCGACTCTTTGCAACCATATAGACTGTAGCCCACCAGGCTTCTCCATCCTTGAGATTCTCTAGGCAAGAATGCTGGAATGGGTTGCCATTTCCTCTTCTAGGGAGCCTTCCCATCTCAGGGATCAAACCTATGTCTCCTGCATTGCAGGTAGATTCTTTACCATTGAGCCACTATGGGAAGATGCCACTGTCACCAGTATCTAATCCTGGAACATTTTCATCACTGCCCCCTAAAGAAAACCATACATACCCTTCAGATATCACTGCCCACCGCCAGTCAACCCATCTTCTCCTTCAGCCCTAGATAACCACTCATCTACTTTCTGTCCCTCTATAGCTTTTTCTGTTCTTGAGATTTCGTATAAATGAATTCACACAAAATGTTGTCTTTTGGTACTGGCTTCTTTCTCTTAACATAGTGTCTTTTGAGTTTCATCCATGTTATAGCACAAATCAATATTCATTCTTTTTTATGACCAAACAACATTCCATTGTATGCATAAACCTCGTTTTGTTTATCCATTCATCGATTGATGGACATTTTGGTTGTTTCTACCTTTTAGTTACTGTGAATAGTGTTCCTGTATGTATTCTTGTTCAAGTTTGTGTATGGAGTTTCTTTGTTTTCAACAAAGTCAATGTTTTTTTCCTCCTGATCTTGCATTTCAAAGTTAGCAGAGGTGATAAAGATATCCTACTCTTCTCTGCCCCACCATACCATGCACAGTGGAATCCTCAATATCAGCTTTGTCTCTCCGGTAGGGAAGGAAATGTGGAAGAAATGTAACCGTGGCACCAAGCATAGATAACAGGAGTTATCCAGTCTTAGTAGAATTCAGGTTTGGCTTAGTAGAATTCAGGTCTGTTAGGCACCTACCACAATCCAGATACGTACTTTGTACTTTAATATATATTTCATCATTTATTCCTCACAACAATCCATTAAAGTAGGTTAGCATCCCTATTTTACAAATGAGAAAATTGAAACTTGCCCAACCAGGGGCTGAAATTCAGGCCCAGGTGCCTACATATTTTAAGTCTGCTTCTCTTTCTGCTACATTAAGGGCCCAGAAGAGGACTATGGCACACTTAGAATGGGAGGTTCCTCATGTTTGTATATTACCATTTAATCCTTGATTTCAGATGAGTAATCTTATCCAGGTGTACTTTGTTCTAAGGTTTGTTAACCTTAGGCTGTTAGATTACTAGTCCCTTTTGCATTATGAAGTATGAGATTAAGTCCTCCAAACTGATCTGTTAGTTGAATTTTATTAGCTTCTTTTATAACTGTAGCAAAGATAGGCCCACTGAAGACACTTTCCCAGTAGCCTAAGTTAAAAGTTGGTTGAAGTGATGATGTTAAGTTATGGACATTTTAGAGCTCCATGAATAGAATACCTTTTGGAAGATGTAACATCTGCACAGAAGCTAATATTTTCCTTATAACATTAAATCATATTTGCATTAGGTGTTTTTATATTTCTCATATTTCTGACTCACAGAAACTGGCTTCCTTCTTCCTGTTTTCCACTGAATATCGGCTGGAGTTAGTATCCTAAATTACAAGTAAATACCATTCCTAAACCTTTGTATTCTAGCTGGAGAGTGTTTCATTGAGCTTTCACGTTCTGCCATCAAATTAGCCCTCAATGTTATGAGAGCTTTAGGTGTGAAAGTCAGAGTTTTTTCATTAACTGTGCTGCCCTCAGGATGAAGAAGATACATGTAAAGATACATTAAAAGTTGCTTGTTGTCGGGGAGTTCCCTGGTGGTTCAGTAATTAGGTTTCAGCACTTTCACTGTGATGGCCTCAGTTCAGTCCCTGGTTGGGGAACTAAGTTACCCCAAGCCCTGTGGTGCAGCCAAAAAAAACGTTGCTTGTCAGCTGTTAAACTCTTCATTCTTTGTTAGTGATTTCCACAGAGTCTGTCTAACTCTACTGTTAAGTGTTTAGTTTGTTTCCTCTGCTGTCATTTTTGTGCTTTATTCTGAGATGTGTGAGTAAATGAGTATAAATAAGATTTAATTTATTATTCCATGTTGTTCCTTCTGAATTTACTGTCTTAGCTATTCATTTTGGTCATTTAACTAAGTTAGCCTTTTTTCAGCCCTTCTTTGAAGCTCTGATTATAATAGCCTTGGTGCCATTGATATTTAGTTAACAATGGCTACATTGTGTGCTCTTAGTCTGGCACAACACTTTTCTAGTGTTTAACATATACATATATACATAAATCTTCCTTTTCCCAATTTCAGTCTTTCATATCATTTCATCTCTATGAGCTCTTTACTCTGTAGAATTACTATTTCTGAACCTTCCTTAAAATAGTGCTTTTAAAACTCAACCATGTCTGCCTACCAGCCTGATATTATTTTAAATCCCAGTTTCCATTTTACCATTTACCTGAATTGTAGTGGGTTTTGCTTGCCTGGCTTCTCTGCTTTTACCCCTCTCATTCCTTTTAGTGTTTCCAAGCCACACACCAATATTGGCTAAAATTCCTTGTGGCTTGTGGGACTTCGTTTACCCCACCAGGACTTGAACCTACCTTCTCAGCAGTGAAATCACCTAGTCCTAATCACTGGACAGCCAGAGAATTCCCTAAAGTCCCTTATCTTTGATTCTTCACTTTCTTAGTTCAGGTGCTATATCTTTTCATCTCAGTATTCCCTCATAACTAGCACAGTGCTTAGTAAAAATCCAGTTTATGTTTCAAAAAATTTAATGAGTAGCGACAATTTATTTGGCTCCTATAGGAATTCTCATAGTAATCATTACTCTAGGAAATTACGCCATAGGCATGTATTTATGTGCACATAGTAGTTAAGAATGCACATACAGTTTGGGGTTTGAGCCCCTGCTCCAGCTCCAGTTTATCAGTGGTGTGGCACTGCGGGAACTGTTTCATATCTATGACTTTGTTTCCTCATGTGTAAAATGATGATGGGACTAGCCTTTAGCATACAAGCTTTTTGAAGTGATCTTCAGACTAGTTATCTCGCTTCTCAGAAGTGCATCCCCCTCATTTTTTGTGACTTCTTGTCATTCACATTTCAGCTTAAATGCCGTCTTCTCAAAGAGCTCTTCTGTATCAGGCAGGATTTATAGTTGTAGGCAACAGAAACCAATTCTAGGTGATTTTGAAAGGATATTCGGGAAAAGTCACAAAATATCAAGGAAGGCCACAGAGCCGGGCTTGAAGAATGGGCTGGAATGAGGGAAATTGGTTAGCAGCCACGACCCACAGCCAAAATTATTCACAGAGCCAATCCATGAGGTCACTGCTGCCACTTACACAGCTTCCTCACCACCAGCTGACTGGATCTTCACGGCAGCCCTTCCTGCCAGCGTGGACTCATCCATGGTTCTCGGATTCTTTGACAGCAGAGCTTAGTTAAGGTCTGGGACTCATGTGTCTGTTGGCATAGCCTGGTCCTTATGCACACCCTCTAGGTGCAAGGGAGCCTCAGAAAGAGAATCTTGTTCCACCATTCTCACTTCTTAGTGAGAGGCTCTCTGCTTCCCACCAGACTCGTCAGATGGGAAATTCCCAAAATACAGGAAGGAGCAATGAGCAGCCTTTTATTTTCCCCCTAAATCCGGGGACTGTACCCCACCAGGACTTGCCCCCAGCAGTGAAATCACCTAGTCCTAATCACTGGACAGCCAGAGAATTCCCTAAAGTCCCTTATCTTTGATTCTTCACTTTCTTAGTTCAGGTGCTATATCTTTTCATCTCAGTATTCCCTCATAACTAGCACAGTGCTTAGTAAAAATCCAGTTTATGTTTCAAAAAATTTAATGAGTAGCGACAATTTATTTGGCTCCTATAGGAATTCTCATAGTAATCATTACTCTAGGAAATTACGCCATAGGCATGTATTTATGTGCACATAGTAGTTAAGAATGCACATACAGTTTGGGGTTTGAGCCCCTGCTCCAGCTCCAGTTTATCAGTGGTGTGGCACTGCGGGAACTGTTTCATATCTATGACTTTGTTTCCTCATGTGTAAAATGATGATGGGACTAGCCTTTAGCATACAAGCTTTTTGAAGTGATCTTCAGACTAGTTATCTCGCTTCTCAGAAGTGCATCCCCCTCATTTTTTGTGACTTCTTGTCATTCACATTTCAGCTTAAATGCCGTCTTCTCAAAGAGCTCTTCTGTATCAGGCAGGATTTATAGTTGTAGGCAACAGAAACCAATTCTAGGTGATTTTGAAAGGATATTCGGAAAACTCACAAAATATCAAGGAAGGCCACAGAGCCGGGCTTGAAGAATGGGCTGGAATGAGGGAAATTGGTTAGCAGCCACGACCCACAGCCAAAATTATTCACAGAGCCAATCCATGAGGTCACTGCTGCCACTTACACAGCTTCCTCACCACCAGCTGACTGGATCTTCACGGCAGCCCTTCCTGCCAGCGTGGACTCATCCATGGTTCTCGGATTCTTTGACAGCAGAGCTTAGTTAAGGTCTGGGACTCATGTGTCTGTTGGCATAGCCTGGTCCTTATGCACACCCTCTAGGTGCAAGGGAGCCTCAGAAAGAGAATCTTGTTCCACCATTCTCACTTCTTAGTGAGAGGCTCTCTGCTTCCCACCAGACTCGTCAGATGGGAAATTCCCAAAATACAGGAAGGGAGGTCACACACTGAGCAGCCAGATACTCCAAAGTGCACTGTATCTTCTTTAACCTCAAGTCTAAAAGTAGCCCATCCATCAGACTCTGATCAGCTTGTTTTATTTTCATCATAGCACTTTTCACTGCTGGATATAGTCTTATTTTATTTGTATTATTATTTGTTGTCTCTCCCCTCTTGCTAGAATATAGGTACCCTGGCCTGTTTTGTTCACTGCTGTGTCTCCTAGGCCTGGAATAGTACCTGGCATGTAGTAGAAGCTTATTGTGCTCACTTGTTGAATCAATAAATTAATGGATGAGTAAATATAAAGCACATAGCATAGTTCTTGGTACACAGTAAGTATATTTGGTACACAGTAAGTATATCTGGCTTACTGTTTCTTAACAGATATAAGTATTTATGTTCTTTTCAAAATAAGATTAGAGAAAAGACTTTATACTTACATTATTTTATTTGACCTTCTCAGTAACCTTCCAAGGAAAAGGATGTTGGGAGCAAACAGTGAGCCTTCTTCTGGTGAAGCACCTATGGCCCCTTCAGTGTTTGTTTCAGTGCTTCCTGTGCTTGTGAGTCACAGGAATGAGGGCCTATTAGAGAGATTAAGAGACTTGACCAAGGCCACATGGCCAGTCTTACTTTATATCAGATATACACTCTGTGGTGTTTTCCATTGTAATAAGCCCCACCCTGTATTCTTGGTAATTGTGGGCCCAGTTGCTGTTATTGTTTTAGCTTTGTTGTATCACAAATCAGAGCCATAAACACAATTGCAGGTAGTGCTAATTCATGTCAGCTTATTCAAATTCATAATTTAATAGCCAGGGCCCCGGATCTTCACGGCAGCCCTTCCTGCCAGCGTGGACTCATCCATGGTTCTCGGATTCTTTGACAGCAGAGCTTAGTTAAGGTCTGGGACTCATGTGTCTGTTGGCATAGCCTGGTCCTTATGCACACCCTCTAGGTGCAAGGGAGCCTCAGAAAGAGAATCTTGTTCCACCATTCTCACTTCTTAGTGAGAGGCTCTCTGCTTCCCACCAGACTCGTCAGATGGGAAATTCCCAAAATACAGGAAGGGAGGTCACACACTGAGCAGCCAGATACTCCAAAGTGCACTGTATCTTCTTTAACCTCAAGTCTAAAAGTAGCCCATCCATCAGACTCTGATCAGCTTGTTTTATTTTCATCATAGCACTTTTCACTGCTGGATATAGTCTTATTTTATTTGTATTATTATTTGTTGTCTCTCCCCTCTTGCTAGAATATAGGTACCCTGGCCTGTTTTGTTCACTGCTGTGTCTCCTAGGCCTGGAATAGTACCTGGCATGTAGTAGAAGCTTATTGTGCTCACTTGTTGAATCAATAAATTAATGGATGAGTAAATATAAAGCACATAGCATAGTTCTTGGTACACAGTAAGTATATTTGGTACACAGTAAGTATATCTGGCTTACTGTTTCTTAACAGATATAAGTATTTATGTTCTTTTCAAAATAAGATTAGAGAAAAGACTTTATACTTACATTATTTTATTTGACCTTCTCAGTAACCTTCCAAGGAAAAGGATGTTGGGAGCAAACAGTGAGCCTTCTTCTGGTGAAGCACCTATGGCCCCTTCAGTGTTTGTTTCAGTGCTTCCTGTGCTTGTGAGTCACAGGAATGAGGGCCTATTAGAGAGATTAAGAGACTTGACCAAGGCCACATGGCCAGTCTTACTTTATATCAGATATACACTCTGTGGTGTTTTCCATTGTAATAAGCCCCACCCTGTATTCTTGGTAATTGTGGGCCCAGTTGCTGTTATTGTTTTAGCTTTGTTGTATCACAAATCAGAGCCATAAACACAATTGCAGGTAGTGCTAATTCATGTCAGCTTATTCAAATTCATAATTTAATAGCCAGGGGCCCCTGGAGGAGCCGTCATGGAATTGCAGTTCTTAGATGGCATCCTTGAGTGTTCTGGGTGATTGTAGGTCTTATGATGCTAAGTAGTGCCCATGACTTCCAATATGTTGCTTGTGATACTCACTAAGATAGAGTGCCAGGTGACTTCCACATTATAAGGGAAGGTTGCCCTTTTAAACACTTGTTATCCCAAAATAGCCCCAAAGAATTCAAGCTGAATGGGAACATCTAATCAGTCCCCAAGTTTTTTTATTGTCCTACTGTGTGCATAGCATTAAAGAAAAACTTTTTCCAATAACATGGTGTTTCTAAATAGAGCCTTCTTTGCTGGTTAAATGCCAAAAGGAAGGGGAAGGAGTCTACCCACAGCTCAGGTGAAGAAAGCTTGGTTTTGAGAGGGTGTACTAGGAATCTGTAGGAGCCCAGCTACAGGAAACCAGGGCCAGGAGATCCAGAAGAACCAGGGCTTCAGGAGGTCCTGCTCTCTTGGGAGGGTTGGCAGAGATGTCTGGTGGGCTCCCTGAGCCATCATCAGAGGGCCATTATGGAGAAAAAAGACCAGACCACCTGTGTGGCTCCAGAGGTAAAAACAGGACCAAGAAGTGGATATAACAAGAGGCGGAACTTTCTTTTAAAACCTAGTGGTTTGTTGTCTCTAGCTGAATTTTTTTTTCCTGATTGTAAAATTAATGTGCTTATATAGAAAAAATTTGAAAACACCTTAAAGTAGAAGGAAAATGTCAGTCATACTATTTATTACCCAAAGATGACAACTGGTTTGTTTGTTTGTTTTAAATTTTCATCCATCTTTATTCTTTGGCCTGTGTGGGCCTCCCATTGCAGTGGCCTCTCTCGTTGCACAGCACCGGCTCTGGGTCCATGCGCTCCAGAGCACTGGCTCGTAATTGGACACACCAGTCCGGAGCTGCACGTGGAATCTTCCCAAGTCAGGGATCAAATCGGTGTCTCTTGCACTGCAAGATGGACTCTTTACCCACTGGACCACCAGGGAAGCCCCTGGTATTTCTTTTTAATGTTTTTTTTTTCCCCATCATCCTTCTTTTTTTTTTTAATATTTATTTTCATCCATGTTTTATTCTTTGCCATGTGTGGGCCTCCCATTGCAGTGGCCTCTCACATTGCAGAGCACCGGCTCTGGGTGCATGCGCTCCAGAGTGCCGGCTCATAATTGGACACATCAATCTAGCCACTCTGCAGCACATGGGATCTTCCTGGGCCAGGGATCAAACCGATGCCCCTTGCACTGTAAGGCGGACTTTTTACCCACTGGACCACCAGGGAAGCCCAGCAACTGGCATTTTTTATATTTCCTTTTTTAAACATAGCTGTGATAATAGTGTTTATTGCAAACAATGTGATGTAAGCATTTTTTTTTTCACAAGTAGCCTTTCTAATGCAGCATGATGTCTCATGACTATTGTTATTTACCCATTTCTCTACCATTGGAAACTTGTGTGGTTATATTTATTTATTTTGCTTTTACAAACTCTGTGATGAATGTGCTTCAGTTTGGAACATTTTTATTTCTCATATTTTATATTATTTCTCATATCTTAATGGTAAATTATCAGAAATGACTAGATTTTTCTAACTGTTAGAGTTGTATAACAAACAAATAGGTTGCTTCAAGAGGTTCTGAGTCTAAAAACCGACCTATCAGGATATTGAAGAAGGAGTTCTTAATATTAAACATAGTCACCATTGCATTTCCTATCCACGTTTTGATTCTGTGAATCTGTTAGAGGGTTGAATGTTCTGTCTGTGATACTGACTTGGTTCTGGGGAGACCCAAGCTGAAGATCAAGGATTTTGAAGCATAATTTAAAGTTTCAGACTGGTCGCCACAGATGCATACTGAGCAAGTGAAACTTGACTTCTTGCTGTATGTTTTCTTTTCAGGATGTGCTTCCATCTTCCTTCATACTCATATTCACACACACACACACACACACACACACACACTCATTTTTTGGAGACTTACGCATGACTCTTCAGTGTTTGTTCTCGTGCTTCCTGTGGCTGTGAATCATTGTCTTTTCACCCTCCAGAGGTCCTTCAGCACTATGGAGCAGGACCATGTCATGAATCACAGTCCATAGCCAGTTTACTGGGTGGGCTGGTAGTCTATTTTAGGGGTGGAATCAGGGCTCTGAAACTACCTTTTTTATTCCCCAAGGTTTGATGATTTTTTTGTTGTTGTCAGGTAATTAAATGTGTGTCTTGTGGACCTGGTCTTGGCTGGAATGCTCAAGGGTCCTGAAGATTCTTCAATAGCTTCCTTCTGTTGAATCCATTAAAAGAAGATGGCAAAAGTCAACATAACTAGAGACATCATCCGTAGGCAGATAAAGGTAAGCAACCCAGAGCATGAGGTCCTTCTTTCCCTACAACTTTATTTCATAGCTGAATAAACTGAGGACTAGAGTCTCTGACTTGCCTGAAGCACACAACTGATTTAATTAGTGACAGATCGAGGACTGTAGCCAAGGTCTGTTGAAGACTCTGATTTTCTTTTACCCAAGAACATGGAGTTCATGGAGAGTCCTCTGTCCAAGCACTTGTACCTGGGCTGCTGCAATTGATGGAGTGTGATAAGGGAGGGGAGCATGCGTGTGCACATCTCTGGGGTCAGGGGCTGCAGCAGAAGCAGAGTTTCTTCATGTTGCTCTGGCTGCTCAGCTGTCCATAGACCCTGGGAGAGCCTTAATCCCACTTTAGTGTGAGCTCGCTCTTCTCTTCTTTGAGGGTCTGCTGTACCAAAGCCTGCACCTCTTCTCTGCAGTTTGTACATGAAGGACACTGCAGTACTATGAGATGACTAGATGATGGGGCAGTCATGCTCATTTAGCCATGTAGCCCAGACTTTGTCAGGGAAGCCCTCAGTAAAGGAGCACAGGGGTTTAATGGAGATTCGACCAAGATGTGATGTACTTCTGAACTAAGAACCCCAGGCTGGAGTCAGAAGCTTAGTCTCACTGCCCTAATTAATGACTTTAGTCATTTTACCTCCCTGCACCTGAGTTTTCTACTGTTAAATGATAATAATGTCTGTCTGCCTACAGGCTGATCTTGAGAATGAAATCTGAAAGAACCTGAGAAAGTTATTTGTAAAGGTTAAAAGCCAAAAATCCTTTAAAAAGTTAAGTGGCATGAAGCATAAGCTGTGGTCACCATCTGGAAGGAATGAGTGTGTGCCTCTACACGAGCCACGTCTGTGCTTCATATATTTTCCACTGCATCCTTTTGCAACTTTGTCCATTTGTTGTTGTCAGGTAATTAAATGTGTGTCTTGTGGACCTGGTCTTGGCTGGAATGCTCAAGGGTCCTGAAGATTCTTCAATAGCTTCCTTCTGTTGAATCCATTAAAAGAAGATGGCAAAAGTCAACATAACTAGAGACATCATCCGTAGGCAGATAAAGGTAAGCAACCCAGAGCATGAGGTCCTTCTTTCCCTACAACTTTATTTCATAGCTGAATAAACTGAGGACTAGAGTCTCTGACTTGCCTGAAGCACACAACTGATTTAATTAGTGACAGATCGAGGACTGTAGCCAAGGTCTGTTGAAGACTCTGATTTTCTTTTACCCAAGAACATGGAGTTCATGGAGAGTCCTCTGTCCAAGCACTTGTACCTGGGCTGCTGCAATTGATGGAGTGTGATAAGGGAGGGGAGCATGCGTGTGCACATCTCTGGGGTCAGGGGCTGCAGCAGAAGCAGAGTTTCTTCATGTTGCTCTGGCTGCTCAGCTGTCCATAGACCCTGGGAGAGCCTTAATCCCACTTTAGTGTGAGCTCGCTCTTCTCTTCTTTGAGGGTCTGCTGTACCAAAGCCTGCACCTCTTCTCTGCAGTTTGTACATGAAGGACACTGCAGTACTATGAGATGACTAGATGATGGGGCAGTCATGCTCATTTAGCCATGTAGCCCAGACTTTGTCAGGGAAGCCCTCAGTAAAGGAGCACAGGGGTTTAATGGAGATTCGACCAAGATGTGATGTACTTCTGAACTAAGAACCCCAGGCTGGAGTCAGAAGCTTAGTCTCACTGCCCTAATTAATGACTTTAGTCATTTTACCTCCCTGCACCTGAGTTTTCTACTGTTAAATGATAATAATGTCTGTCTGCCTACAGGCTGATCTTGAGAATGAAATCTGAAAGAACCTGAGAAAGTTATTTGTAAAGGTTAAAAGCCAAAAATCCTTTAAAAAGTTAAGTGGCATGAAGCATAAGCTGTGGTCACCATCTGGAAGGAATGAGTGTGTGCCTCTACACGAGCCACGTCTGTGCTTCATATATTTTCCACTGCATCCTTTTGCAACTTTGTCCATTTGTGTGTTTTTGCGGAGAGGCAGAGGGGTACAATTTCATTAGACTGGGTGGCCCTCCAGGGCCGGGACTAATTCCTAGAGGCACAGAATCATAGAATTGGAGGGACCATGCAAGTTATTTTTCTCCTTTATGTGTCCTAAAGGTGATGCCCACTTTCTCTAACCTAAATGTAGAAATACATTCCCTATTTGTTGTTTCAGGTTTTTTTTTATTTTTTGTAGCCTAACAATTATAACTTAGTGCTTAATTATATACCCTCTTCTATTATTCTTTAATCCCTGCCAAAATATAGTGTAAGCTGCTGCCGGCCAGTTTCTCGTTTTCTTTTCTAGCTCAAGCCCAGCACAATGCTGTGTGAATAATAGGAACATAGTAGGAAATCGTGTTGCATCTGAGTCAGTGGACCTGTGAATTTGTTTCTGTCCCCCAGGAGCGGGGTGCCCTGAGCTTTGAGCGGCGCTACCATGTCACTGATCCCTTTATCAGACGGCTGGGCCTGGAAGCAGAGCTGCAGGTAAGAGGTCCCATGTGCACCCTAGATGCAGGTGACTCGTTCTCTGTTTTCTGCCTTCCAAGAATCCTCTTGGCACTGTTCAAGGCATGAATAGTTTCTCTCTGCAGGTCATACCTGAATGTTATCTCTCCCTTCCAGAGGCCTTATTAGGTACATAAATCTGCGTCAAGATTAGTGATTGACATGGTCACACAGAAATTGTTGTGGTTTTTTTTGAAATGCATTTTATTTACTTATTTATTTTTGGCCATTCTGGGTTTTCACTGATGCCACAGGCTTTTCTCTAGTTGCAGGGAGTGGGGGCTACTCTCTAGTTGAGGTGAACAGGCTTCTTGCTGGGATGACGTCTCTTGTTGTGGAACTCCAGCTCTAGGGCACAGAGGCTGTAGTAGTTGCGGCGCATGGGCTCAATAGTTGCTGCTCTGAGGCTCTAGAGCACAGGCTCAGTAATTGTGGCTCAAAGGCTTCATTGCTCTGCAGCATGTGGGATCTTCCCAGGTCAGGGATCGAACTCGTGTCTTCTGCATTGGCAGGCAAACTCTTTACCACTGAGCTACCAGGGAAGCCCAGAAATTGTTTTTTTTTTTTTTTAAGATTTATTTATTTATTTATTTTGGTGGGGGTTGGGGTGGGGTGGGGAGGGAGGGGAGCAGGCAGGCCACTTCTATTGGTCTTCCATTTGTCCATTTTCATCCGTCTTTGTTCTTTTGGCTTATGTGGGCCTCCCATCGCTGCGGCCTCTGTTGTCGCAGAGCGCCGGCTCTGGGTGCATGCGCTCCAGAGCTCCAGCTCTGTAGTTTGGACACATCAGTCCAGCCGCTCCGCGGCACGTGGGATCTTCCCAGGCCAGGAATCGAACCGGTGCCTCTTGCACTGCAAGGCGGTGTCCTTACCCACTGGACCACCAGGGAAGCCCCCAGAAATTGTTTTTGTCATATTATTTCCTTGGCACTTAGAAAAAGACTATAGAATTTCTTTCATACAACTCTTTTTACTATTGGCTTAGTCAGTTAAGCTTCTTACCTTTGTATAGGGATTTAGAGTTTACAAAGCATTTTCACACACACACGTACGCACTTTCTCATTTTAGCTTCAAAGAAATGCTGTGGGAGGTAGATAGGAAATAGATCTTAAAAAAAAAATGGTTTAGGAAAACTAAGCACCTTGTCCATTGTTGTCCTGTCCAGTCCATGGAAAGTCAGGCCTGCAGTCCAGAAGTTTTGCTGTTTTGTCGTGTCGGACACAGAAATAGTTATCGTGTTAATTTCATTCCTTTCCTTCCTCAAGATTGTGTTTTGAATCCCACTTGTAGCTCTCCTATCCAGCTCAGTGTCATCAGCAGGTTGAGTGAGAATTCTTTTTGGTTCTTTCACGTTAATGTTTGTAAGTGATTGTATTGATCTTAGAAAAGACTAAAAACAAATTTGTTGAATACTAACAATGTTATCTGAGGTAATGAAATTATAGATGATTGTTATTGCTTTCTTTGCATTATAAACTTTTCTCCATTATAAAATATGACTACATTAATAGCAATATGGAAAAGAGAACTAGAAATTACTTCTTATTCCCACCTCCCTAATATAGTTATTTGCATTTTATATACTTCCTTTTATATCTTGCATAATTTTGCATAATTATAGTCCTACTTTACATTGAATTTTATATTTTTCTATGATAATCCTTTTTTCCATGTTACCAAGTAGTCTTCACAACTTTAACTTAAAATTTTTTCTGGTTATAGAAGTAGTAAATATCATACTAGAAAATATGGACTCTACAGAAATAGAGAAAAAAACAAAGTCACATTTAATTCTTCCATTCAGAGATAAGTATGTTACTGTTTGGAATATTACTTTTGTGTATTATGATGAAGCAGAATGCTCATTAAGAGATGGGCATTAGGCTTCCCTGGTGGTCCAGTGGGTAAGGACACCACCTTGCAGTGCAAGGGGCGCTGGTTTGATCCCTGGCCTGGGAAGATCCCACGTGCCGCGGAGCGGCTAGACCGATGTGTCCAACTACCAACCCGGAGCTCTGGAGCGCATGCACCCAGAGCCGGTGCTCTGCAATGAGAGAGGCCACTGAGACGGGAGGCCCACACAGGCCAAAGAACAAAGATAAATGAATGAAAGATCAATAGACGTGGCAAAAAAAAAAAGAGAAATGGGCATTAGGGCTGGATAAATTTAGTTTCAAGACCTATCTTCTCTCCAGCTATATACAAACTTGTACTTGCCTAGTTTCCTGATCTATAAAATGGAACAATAACTGAGCATTGTTGTGATGGTTAAATGAGGTGATTTTGTAAAGTGATTAATACAATATCTGGATCATAGTAAGCTAGTTCAGTAAATAACAATTATTATTCTTACGTATTCCAGGTTTTTTATGCTTATGCACATTTTTTTCTACAAAATGAGGCTTATACCATTTATACAGTTTTCTAAACCATTTTACACTTTTATATCAAAATTGTTTTCCCATACCCCTTGGATAGAAGACCCTGGCAGACTACAGTCAATAGGGTCACAAACAGTCGAACATGACTAAAGCGACTTAGCATGCACGCCCATACCTCTAAAAAGTCTTTGAAAGCATTATTTTGTAAATATATTGTATTACTTACCCTTTTTTTTTTTTTTTTTTTTTTGAGTTTCTTTCCATCTGTTTAGCACAGTTTGGGGTGGGGATGGAAAGTTTTATGTCCAAGGGGACATTTGGCAATGTCCAGAAATAATTTTGGCCGTGAAAACTAGAAGGGTGCTACTAGCATATAGTGAACAGAGTGTAGGGGTGCTGCTCAGCATCCGACAGTCCTAGTGCAACAGAGAATATGCAGCAAGGATTATGCAGTATCCAGCGCCTGTGATGCCAGGCTGAGAAACCCTGCCCTACTGGATGCTGAGTAGACAGTTTCCGCTAACTGGCTGGGTTCTCCTCTTAACTGTGCCTCCCTCCAACCCATATTGTTTCTACTATCTCTTCCTGGTTTGATAACTTTGTCCATAATAGACTTGGAAACTTATGTGAACACAACACAGGATTCTAGCTATCATTTCCAAAGATTTGGCACTCAAATACAAAAATACGTTAAGGTGGATGAGCTGTTTGAATTTACACCTGACTGAAGGTTGCCATGTCCAAGACCTATAGTAGCCATGCACCCTATAAAGGAAGGCACACAGGTTTAGATGTTAAAATAAACACCTCATTTAAATCCTGGCTTTGCCACTTTGTAAGGCTTAGAGAACTGACAGCAGATGGAAAGAAGACTGGGAGTGAAAAAAGGTTTATGAGAGAATCAGGGGGTTGGACCTGTAAAGTTGGAAAGCCTGTTAGATAGCTCTGTGGAGATGTCAGATAGACAGGTGATGGTGCTAATTGGGGGAGAGCTCTGGACCACAGGGAGAAATCCAGAAACTTCGGCTGTTGATGGAGCCTTAAAGAGTAGAGTCCAAGACCTAATTCTGGAGATAGAAATTGATCACAGCTGTTAGAAACTTATTACAATCTAAGGAGATAAAGAGTTAGCCACCAAAGAGAGTCAGTGAAGTAGAATGGAAACAAAGCCAGGAGAGTATATGAAGAGCATTTCAGGAAAGGAGTGGTCAGTTCTACTCAATGCTTTGGAAAAGGTTGAATACGTGAGGGCAAAACAATGACTGTGGTCTTGACTGGAGCAGTGTCATATACCTCTAAAAAGTCTTTGAAAGCATTATTTTGTAAATATATTGTATTACTTACCCTTTTTTTTTTTTTTGAGCCATCTGTTTAGCACAGTTTGGGGTGGATGGAAAGTTTTATCAAGGGACATTTGGCAATGTCCAGAAATAATTTTGGCCGTGAAAACTAGAAGGGTGCTACTAGCATATAGTGAACAGAGTGTAGGGGTGCTGCTCAGCATCCGACAGTCCTAGTGCAACAGAGAATATGCAGCAAGGATTATGCAGTATCCAGCGCCTGTGATGCCAGGCTGAGAAACCCTGCCCTACTGGATGCTGAGTAGACAGTTTCCGCTAACTGGCTGGGTTCTCCTCTTAACTGTGCCTCCCTCCAACCCATATTGTTTCTACTATCTCTTCCTGGTTTGATAACTTTGTCCATAATAGACTTGGAAACTTATGTGAACACAACACAGGATTCTAGCTATCATTTCCAAAGATTTGGCACTCAAATACAAAAATACGTTAAGGTGGATGAGCTGTTTGAATTTACACCTGACTGAAGGTTGCCATGTCCAAGACCTATAGTAGCCATGCACCCTATAAAGGAAGGCACACAGGTTTAGATGTTAAAATAAACACCTCATTTAAATCCTGGCTTTGCCACTTTGTAAGGCTTAGAGAACTGACAGCAGATGGAAAGAAGACTGGGAGTGAAAAAAGGTTTATGAGAGAATCAGGGGGTTGGACCTGTAAAGTTGGAAAGCCTGTTAGATAGCTCTGTGGAGATGTCAGATAGACAGGTGATGGTGCTAATTGGGGGAGAGCTCTGGACCACAGGGAGAAATCCAGAAACTTCGGCTGTTGATGGAGCCTTAAAGAGTAGAGTCCAAGACCTAATTCTGGAGATAGAAATTGATCACAGCTGTTAGAAACTTATTACAATCTAAGGAGATAAAAGAGTTAGCCACCAAAGAGAGTCAGTGAAGTAGAATGGAAACAAAGCCAGGAGAGTATATGAAGAGCATTTCAGGAAAGGAGTGGTCAGTTCTACTCAATGCTTTGGAAAAGGTTGAATACGTGAGGGCAAAACAATGACTGTGGTCTTGACTGGAGCAGTGTTTTTGGAGTGGTGAGGACAGATACTAGACTGGAGGAGTGAATGGAGGTAAAGGAATACAAGCACAAGTAGACAACTCTCTTTGTAAAAAAAAACTTTTTTAGGGAATTGTCTGGCAGTTCCATGGTTAAGATAGCTGATCTGCACAGATGGATCAATAGTCTTTCTTGTCCCCTATCTTCTGTTTGGCTTTCATCAATGAGAAGTCTTTCAGGAGGTTGAAGGAAGAATGGCGTCTTGTTTTGTTTCTGTAATTTCCACCCTTCAAAGTCACTTTGTTTTGTATTTGTTTTCCAGCTTTATTGAATTGTGTAGACGATTCTTGAAGGACTTTATTTACCAAAGGAAACAGAGAAATGTGGCAGTAACTCGAGGCGGGGGAGCGTATGAGACCAAAGGAGGGATCTGAAGAATGGGAAGAAATACTAGAGCTTGTTTGTCTGAAAGAGACTGAGGGACAGAATTAGGACAGAACTGAAGGAGCAAAGTCCTAAGGAAGGTTGGAGAGCATAAGATTCAAACTTAACGCAGAGAGCTCAGGCTTTGATAAGGACAAAGACATTTCTGTCATTGTTACAGGGTCCAGTAGGTCGGGGACCAGAAGAAGTGTGAAAAGGAAAAGTGTTAGTCACTCAGTCATGTCTGACTCTTGGCGACCCCATGGACTATAGCCCACCAGGCTCCTCTCTCCATGGAGTTCTCCAGACAAGAGTACTGGAGTGGATTGCCATTCCCTTCTCGAAGGAATCTTCCCAACGCAAGAATCAAACCCAGGTCTCCTTTGGCTTCTGCATTTCGTGCAGCTTCTTTACCCAGTGAGCCACAAGGGAAGCACAGACTGGGACAAAAACTGGAAAGTCATTGTATTAGTCTGTAAGTAGTATGATCTGCAGACCCCAGGAGATCCCAGTGATCTCTTCAAGTGAATCCATGAGGTCCAAACTGCTTTTATAGTAATAATAAGACATTATTTACAAAACTAAATTAAACTGATTCATTAAAAATTTGCAAAACTGGATAAAACTCTGTCACTTTAGTGTGAATCAAGGCAAGTAACATCAGATTCATTGAATTATTTGAAGAGAAAATATTCAAAGCCAGGAGTATATGAAGAGCATTTCAGGAAAGGAGTGGTCAGTTCTACTCAATGCTTTGGAAAAGGTTGAATACGTGAGGGCAAAACAATGACTGTGGTCTTGACTGGAGCAGTGTTTTTGGAGTGGTGAGGACAGATACTAGACTGGAGGAGTGAATGGAGGTAAAGGAATACAAGCACAAGTAGACAACTCTCTTTGTAAAAAAAAACTTTTTTAGGGAATTGTCTGGCAGTTCCATGGTTAAGATAGCTGATCTGCACAGATGGATCAATAGTCTTTCTTGTCCCCTATCTTCTGTTTGGCTTTCATCAATGAGAAGTCTTTCAGGAGGTTGAAGGAAGAATGGCGTCTTGTTTTGTTTCTGTAATTTCCACCCTTCAAAGTCACTTTGTTTTGTATTTGTTTTCCAGCTTTATTGAATTGTGTAGACGATTCTTGAAGGACTTTATTTACCAAAGGAAACAGAGAAATGTGGCAGTAACTCGAGGCGGGGGAGCGTATGAGACCAAAGGAGGGATCTGAAGAATGGGAAGAAATACTAGAGCTTGTTTGTCTGAAAGAGACTGAGGGGACAGAATTAGGACAGAACTGAAGGAGCAAAGTCCTAAGGAAGGTTGGAGAGCATAAGATTCAAACTTAACGCAGAGAGCTCAGGCTTTGATAAGGACAAAGACATTTCTGTCATTGTTACAGGGTCCAGTAGGTCGGGGACCAGAAGAAGTGTGAAAAGGAAAAGTGTTAGTCACTCAGTCATGTCTGACTCTTGGCGACCCCATGGACTATAGCCCACCAGGCTCCTCTCTCCATGGAGTTCTCCAGACAAGAGTACTGGAGTGGATTGCCATTCCCTTCTCGAAGGAATCTTCCCAACGCAAGAATCAAACCCAGGTCTCCTTTGGCTTCTGCATTTCGTGCAGCTTCTTTACCCAGTGAGCCACAAGGGAAGCACAGACTGGGACAAAAACTGGAAAGTCATTGTATTAGTCTGTAAGTAGTATGATCTGCAGACCCCAGGAGATCCCAGTGATCTCTTCAAGTGAATCCATGAGGTCCAAACTGCTTTTATAGTAATAATAAGACATTATTTACAAAACTAAATTAAACTGATTCATTAAAAAATTTGCAAAAACTGGATAAAACTCTGTCACTTTAGTGTGAATCAAGGCAAGTAACATCAGATTCATTGAATTATTCACCCTGTGCATTTGGAATGACAACCCCCTCCCCAAAAGCCAGTCTTACTTAAAATGTCTTTGTTGTAAATGCAATAAAACTTACTAATTTTAAATTTCAGCCCTTATATACCGATCTCTCCAGTATTCTGTACTATAGGATGGGAAGGATCCATAAAGTACTGCTCCTGCATTCTGAACTATGATGGTTGTCTTGAGGAAGAGCACTTGTTCACTTGTTTTGAGTCGCAAGCTCAACTGGACATTTTTTCATGGAACACCATCTGAAAGAATGGCTAACAGATGAAAACTGTGGTTATTCAAATATGGGTATTTGTCAGACATTTTCTTTAAAATGAGTGAAGTAAACTGTCACTTCAAGAAGAACGATTGACAGTGTTTGTTGCCAAAGATTAAATTTGAGCTTTAAAGAGAGAGAAAAAAAGAAAGAATATAGGAAAACTTATGTTGACCACCATGAGCTTAATAGTTTCTCATTACTTAAAAAATAAATATATATGTATCTGGCTGCACCAGGTCTTAGTTGCAGCGTGCAAGGTCTTTTAGTTGTGGCGTGTCGGATCCAGCTCCCTGACTAGGGATGGAACCTGGGCCCCAGCATTGGGAGCACAGAGCCTTAGCTGCTAGACCACCATGGAAGTCCCTTCCAAATACTTCTTAAAAGACCTTTTGATGCGATCTGTGGTGGTATTAACAAATGTCAGCAATAGTTTATTGTATAATAAATGTTAATATTTGAAGGTCTTCAAATTCAGTATGTCACTGTTTCAAAACAGTCATACATGTACAGAATGTAACAGTCATACATGTGTAAAAGACCCAGCCTTCATGTAAAATCAACCAATGCATTTTAATGTAGCAGTTTACCAACAGCTCATTTATGTGGATTCAGATTCCACGTTGTAATATTAAGAAACCATTATTTGTCCAGTTTTTGTGCAGTATGGATGGGGTGTTCATAATGAAGGTGTTGTAAGCTGTGTTGGAGACTGTTGATTTTATCCTAAGAGCAGTTGAGAACTATAGAGTGGCCTGTACCATCCTAGCAACATGATCAGATTAAGGCTGGTTTTTGTTTTTTAATTAAAATTGCCTTCAAAATGAAGATTGCTGAGGCTTAAACTGCAGACAGCTAAACCACTCACAAGATAGTGGCAGTAATTCAGGAAGACATAATTGGTTGCTTGAATCTAGATAGTGGTAATTTGGATGGAGAGAAGTCAGTGACTTTGAAAGACATTTAAATTAGAATTAACAGAATTCTTGGTGATTGAATGTGGAAAGTTACGAAAAGAGAGGAATCCCGGGAAAGTTAAATTTCCTCTTGGCAGAATAAATGGTAGTATCATTCATAGAGCTGGGGAGCACGAGAGAAGGAATAATTTTGAAGGAAAAGATGATGAGCTTGGTTATGGATATTCTAGAGCTGTATGCCATGCGTTTAGTGCTTTCTAGATTATTGTTTCTGTTCAGTCACTAAGTCATGTCCGACTCTCTGTGACCCTATGAACTGCAGCACGCCAGGCTTCCTTATCCTTCACTGTCTCCCAGAAGTTTGCTCAAACTCAGGTCCGTTGAATCAGTGATGCCATCCAGCCATCTCATCCTCTGTCACCTCCTTCTCCTCCTGCCCTCAATCCTTCCCAGTATCAGGGTCTTTTCTAATTTGTCAGCTCTTCACATCAGGTGCCCAAAGTTTAGGAACTTAAGCTTCATCATCAGTCCTTCCAGTGAATATTCAGGATTTATTTCCTTCAGAATGAACTGGTTTGATCTCCTTGCTGTCCAAGGAACTCTCAAGAGTCTCCTCTTGCACCACAATTCAAAAGCATCAATTCTTCGATGCTCAGCCTTCTTTATGGTCCAACTTTAACATCTGTACATGACTACTGGAAAAACTATAGCTCTGACTAGACAGACCCTTGTCAGCAAAGTGACGTCTCTGCTTTTTAATACCACTGTCTAGGTTTGTTATAGTTTATCTTCCAAGGAGCAGGTGTCTTTTGATTTCATATCTGCAGTCACCATCTGCAGTGATTTTTGGAAAATAAGTGATTTTCTTATTTTTTAAGAAAATAAAATCTCTTACTCTTGCCATTTTTTCCTCATTTACCATGGAATGATAGAACTGGATCATTAGTTTTTTGAATGTTGAATTTTAAGCCAGCTTTTCCATTCTCCTCTTTCACCTTCATCAAGAGGCTCTTTAGTTCCTCTTCACTTTCTGTCATTAGGGTGGTATCTGTATATCTAAGGTTACTAATATTTCTCGCAGCATCTTGATTCTAGCTTGTGATACATTCAGCCCAGCATTTTGCATGATGTACTCTGCATATAAGTTAAATAAACAGGGTGACCACATACAGCCTAGATGTACTCCTTTCTCAGTTTGGAACCAGTTCATCGTTCCATGTCTGGTTCTAACTATTGCCTCTAGATAAGTAGTTGGAATACTTGGGTCTGAACTTAGGAGTAAGTTACATGCTGGAGATGTTAATATGGGAGCAGTGTGAGGCATCTACATTGGAAACAATGAAAGCGAGTTGTGATTGCCTTTAAGTGTGTAGAGTAGGAAAAGAGCCTAGGGTAAAGCCATAAGAAGACCAACATAAGGGACACGAGGACAAAGAGGAGCATACAAAGGGTATCAAGAAAGAACAACTAGAGACGTAGGGAGGAAAACAGAGAAGATGATGCCACAGAACCCAGGAAGAGAAAGTTTCATTGCAGAGGAAGTATAGTCAGCACTATCAAATACTGCCAAGGACCAAGTAAGATAAGAACTGAGAAGTGTCCCTTTGATTTAGGGCAAGAAAGCCACAGTGGTCATCTTGGCAAGGGCCATTTTTATGGTATTGATAGAAGTAGGTTGAGGAATTATTGGGAAGTAAGGAAGTAAAAGTATCCAATATAGTGTATAATCTATAGTATAGACTGCTCTTTCAGTATGGTTATGAAGGGGAAGAGAAATGGAAGGCCACAGCTAGCCATGGATTTGGCATCAAGAGAGGACTTTTTAGATTAGGGAAACTTGAGCACGTTTAATCCCAAGGGGAAAGAATCAGTAGAGAAAGGGAAAGTTGAAGATACAGGAAAGTTGAAAGATCATCTAAGGTTGGAATTTTGTCAGATGAAGGTTGGAAGAGAATGATTGTGGTAGTGCATCATAGATTTTTAGGTGAGTGAGATGAAAGTAAAGACATGAGTAGCAAGTAAGGAGAGAACAGAGCACCTGGACTTAGAGGACTTGTTGAGGATAAGAATCATTGAGGAATGATATATAGTCTCTTTTTTCACTTACTAATATATCTTGAAAATCACCCAAATCAGTTCGAGAGTTCTTTTGGGTTTTGGAGGAGGGGCCCTGCCTTGCAGCTGGTAGGATCTTAGTTCCCTGACCAGGGATCAAACTCAGGCCCATGGCAGTGAAAGTGCTGAATCCTAACCACTAGACCGCCAGGGAATTCCTCATAGAGCTCTTTTTCACAGCTGCATGGTAGTCTATTAATAGTATGTAGATAAAGCAAGGCAAAGTCAGTGAATTTCCCACATATGGGCTCTTGGAGTTGTTTCTGATAGTTTGTAGTTACACCATCATAATGAATAACCTTATGCATGAATTTTAGTATTGCTGGAAATACATCTTAAGGGTAAAAACCTAGAAGTGGGAGTGCTGACCAAAGGGTAAATGTGTGTGTGGTTTTGTTAGCTGTTGCCAAATTTCCCTCCATGGTAGTTACACCATTCTGCCTTCCTGGTAGCAGTGCATGAGAGTGCCTGTTTCCCCACAGCTTACCAGCAGACTAGGGGACTAAGCTTTTGATTATTTTACCATTCTCACAGGTGAAAAATCGTAGCTCAATATAGTTGCAAATTACATTTCTCTTATGAGTGAAATGGAGTATCTTTTACAATATATTTAAGGGCTGTTTTAATATAATTTTGCCAAATTTGGTGTAACAAAGGAGGGAGAGTAAGAATTTATATATGTACCTGCATCTTTTTGCAGACATAAGCATAGAAAGGATAAGCAGAAACTAATGAAGCTCATCATTTCTAGGGGATAGAAGGCCTAGAGTAGAGGGGTAGAGAAAAGGGAGTAACACTTCTGAAACTTTTTGTAGAATTTTCACTTTGATAACCACATTGGGGGGTTTACACAATTCAAAAAGTAAAATTAAGTCAACACAGATGGGGAAAGGGATGTCAACTAACTCAAGTAATTTTTTGTCCAGTAATTTTTGATACAGTACTTTGACAATAGTTATTCTTTAACTGTATATATTTTAAAAACAAACTAAGGAAATCTTGTTTGAACTCTAGTTAGTAAATTTGTCATTTGTAGCAGTATTTCTGCAGTAATTCTGTAACTATTTTATGTGTGTTGCAGGACCGAGCAAATGAGAAAATATATCCATGTTATTGGAATAAATTTATCAATATATAATAAATACAATATTTATAATATTGATATAATATTATCAGCATTCTCTTCTCACTGTGGGAGAAGGGAAATTCAGATATTGAAAAGGCAAAAGAAGGACTCTGAGGTATTGAATTGGAATTAGCAGTATCAGTATGAACTCATAGGATTTTTGGTTTTTTGGCCACAGAACTTGCAGGATCTTAGTTTCCTGACCAGGGATTGATCCTGGGTCCCTGGTAAAGAAAGTGCCAAATCCTAAACACTGGGCTGCCAGGGAAGGGCTGCCTGAATTCATAGTTTTAAAAATGCATGTATTTTAATATATATTTTTGTATTATTTCTAGCTCTGTCTTCTGAAAGGGTCCAGAAGCAGTGATACCTCAATAGCCATGAGTTACTGGTTTCTAAAAAGAACTAGGGGTTCTTAGAGGAGAGACTGAAGTCTGGGACAGCCATGAGCCTACAACATCTTGTGGCAGAAGATCAACAGAAAGTAAACACATAAAAATGATAGGGGCTTATCATAAGGACCCAGAAGCCAGCTTGAAAGGTATGCTACAGGCCAAACACATTCCAGTTTGAGCATCAGGATGAATAATGACAATAGTTAATTAAAACACACTGAATCAAAAATACCTGCATTTGGCTTCCCTTGTGGTTCAGTGGGTAAAGAGTCCACCTTGCAGTGCAAGGGGCGCCAGTTTGATTCCTGGCCCAGGAAGATCCCACATGCCGAGGAACAACTGGGACGGTATGTCCAATTACAAGCCCATGTTCGAGAGCGCATGCGCCCAGAGCCAGTGCTCTGCAATGAGAGAGGCTGCTGCAGTGGGAGGCTCACACAGGCCAAAGAATAAAGATGGATGAAAATAAATAAATAAATAAACAATAAAAGAGGCCAAAATTTAAAAAAAAAAACCTGAGTTAATGCTGGTGAGAGAGAGGGAGGGAAAGAAAGAAGGAGAGGAGAGAGAGGGGAAAAAAAAAATTCTAATAGATTGCCAGCCACTAAATGAAGAAACAAAGTGGAAAAATCACCATTTTATAAACATCATACCACATCATGCCAGTAATTGATTCAGTAATCAGTAAGTTATTGAACCTTTGGATGGAAATTTGATGGTGGACAGGATGTTTGCACAATGTACAAGTATTTTCTCACAAACAACAAAAGGGAAAACTGTAGCATTAGAGTGGAGAAACCTGGTCTGTCTGTGCTCAATCTCGTCCAGTTCTTTGCAGCACTATGGGGTTTTCCAAACAAGAATGCTGAAGTGGGTTGCCATTTCCAGCTCCACAGGATCTTCCCAACCCAGGAACTGAATCCACGTCTCTTGCATCTGCAGAATTGGCAGGTAGATTATTTACCACTGTGCCTCCTGGGAAGCCAGAGAAACCTGGTCGATGCCACCTTAACATCAGGTTCCATCTGATGGTGTGCACTGAGGAGAACATCACCTGGATGGTGGTTCTGTCAAAATGCATGATCTAGGGCTTCCCTGGTGGTCCAGTGGGTAAGGACACCGCCTTGCAGTGCAAGGGGCGCTGGTTTGATCCCTGGCCTGGAAAGATCCCACGTGCCACGGAGCGGCTGGACTGATGTGTCCCACTATTGAGCCGGAGCTCTGGAGCGCATGTGCCCAGAGCCGGTGCTCTACAGTGATAGAGACCACTGCGATGGGAAGCCCACATGGGCCAAAGAACAAAGATGGATAAAAATAGATAAATGAAAGACCAATAGAAGTGGCCCACAAAAAGAAAAAAATTAAAAAAAAAAAAGCATGCTCTAAAGCTAATCATGCGAAGTAATCAGACAAATCCAAACCCAGAGACATTTTCCAGAACAGCTGACATATTATTCAGAAATGTCAATGTCATAGAAAATAAAGTACTTAACAGCTATTCCAGATTAAAAGAAACTAAAATCAAAATGACATCTAAATGCAGTGTGTGATTCTGGACTGGATCCTGGAACTCAACAGAATCAAAGGGATGATTTGGGCACAGTTGATGAAATGTGAATGTGAACATAGACTGTATATTGAATATTAGTATTGTGTCATTGTCAAATTTCCTCATGCTGAAATTTAAGTATGTAAAGGGTCCTGAAGTCTATAACTTATTCTCAAATGGTTCAGGAGAGAGAAAAAAAAGTGTATGTGTGTAGAGAGAGAAGACAGGGAGACAAAGAAATGTCAGTAGTTAACGAATTAGGGGAAAGGTGTGTGTCTTTGTGTGTTTTATATGTTTGAAATTGTTTCAAAATAGTTTAAAATATTCATTAAGAAAATATAAAGAAGTGTTGCAGTGGCAACAACTGAGTAAGAGAGACCAAAGGGAGGCCAAGATTAACGGATTTAAGTTTAAGGTTAGGATAAGTTTAATGTTCAGGATAAATTCTAAGGTGTTCCAACTTATAGACCAAACCACTTCTTTATATTCCTTGGACATTTTTGCTCAGAGTACCTCATCCGCCTTTAGTTATATGTGCAGCTCACCTTGTCTCAGTGAGCTTTGTCATAACCAGACAGGAACCAAATATCCTTGGATTTCAGTTTGTGGCCTGCAATGCTCACTTTGGAGGTGTATTTGCTTTTTACATCACAAGAATTTTCCAGGTACACCTTAAAATTCTGATCCTACTTTGATCTATTCTATTTCTTCCACTCGTGGGGTTTCTTGGCACAGTGTTTGGCATTAGCACTGAGAGGCAAAGAAAGGAGAAGAAAGTACCCTCACTTTACAAATATGGAGGGTAAAACAGTTCTTTCAAGGTCACATAGGTGGTAGAAATAAGATTAATAAGATTTATATCAGGCCTGTCTGGCTTTAGAGTTCGTGTCTAAATCATGAGTAATCAGACAAATCCAAAACCCAAAAGAAAAAATTAAAAACAGCATGCTCTAAAGCTAATCATGCGAAGTAATCAGACAAATCCAAACCCAGAGACATTTTCCAGAACAGCTGACATATTATTCAGAAATGTCAATGTCATAGAAAATAAAGTACTTAACAGCTATTCCAGATTAAAAGAAACTAAAATCAAAATGACATCTAAATGCAGTGTGTGATTCTGGACTGGATCCTGGAACTCAACAGAATCAAAGGGATGATTTGGGCACAGTTGATGAAATGTGAATGTGAACATAGACTGTATATTGAATATTAGTATTGTGTCATTGTCAAATTTCCTCATGCTGAAATTTAAGTATGTAAAGGGTCCTGAAGTCTATAACTTATTCTCAAATGGTTCAGGAGAGAGAAAAAAAAGTGTATGTGTGTAGAGAGAGAGAAGACAGGGAGACAAAGAAATGTCAGTAGTTAACGAATTAGGGGAAAGGTGTGTGTCTTTGTGTGTTTTATATGTTTGAAATTGTTTCAAAATAGTTTAAAATATTCATTAAGAAAATATAAAGAAGTGTTGCAGTGGCAACAACTGAGTAAGAGAGACCAAAGGGAGGCCAAGATTAACGGATTTAAGTTTAAGGTTAGGATAAGTTTAATGTTCAGGATAAATTCTAAGGTGTTCCAACTTATAGACCAAACCACTTCTTTATATTCCTTGGACATTTTTGCTCAGAGTACCTCATCCGCCTTTAGTTATATGTGCAGCTCACCTTGTCTCAGTGAGCTTTGTCATAACCAGACAGGAACCAAATATCCTTGGATTTCAGTTTGTGGCCTGCAATGCTCACTTTGGAGGTGTATTTGCTTTTTACATCACAAGAATTTTCCAGGTACACCTTAAAATTCTGATCCTACTTTGATCTATTCTATTTCTTCCACTCGTGGGGTTTCTTGGCACAGTGTTTGGCATTAGCACTGAGAGGCAAAGAAAGGGAGAAGAAAGTACCCTCACTTTACAAATATGGAGGGTAAAACAGTTCTTTCAAGGTCACATAGGTGGTAGAAATAAGATTAATAAGATTTATATCAGGCCTGTCTGGCTTTAGAGTTCGTATTCTTTTCACCTTAATCATGTGTCTACTTTTTAAAAGGCTTTAACAAATAGTTCTTGGCTCGGTGGATTTACTCTCTTGCCTTTTTAGTTTTATTAATATTGTCCTTAAATAAGTTACAAATATTATATATCCCAACTTCATAATTGGTTTGATTGTTTTTTTTGTTTCTGTTTTGTTTCTTGTGTAAATTTGAGCATAAGTTCACTGGAAACAAGTCATATCAAACTAGTTAGGTTTTCTTTTTGAATATCGTTGTTATGGTAAGCCAAGATAGTTTCAGTGTAACCTGATTCTCATTTGCTATAGTACTTTTTTACAATATCAATTTAGAGAAGGAAACTAGGCAACAAGTTCATCACATAGTTACCCTGAAAGTAAAAGATAGAGCAGAGATCTGATTTTGTGAGAAATTTCAAGGACTATCCTTTAGATCAGGGGTCAGCGAATTATGACTTGCAGGTCAAATCCAGCCTGCCACCTTTTTGTCGACTTGAGTTTTTTTAAGTTCGTTTATTTTATGTAAGTGTACAATTCAGTGGGGTTGTTTTGTATTGTTTTTTAGTATATTTGCAAAGTTGTGAAGCTGTCATCATGACCTAATTGCAGATATTTTCATCACCCCAAAATAGAAGCCCTTTATCCATGTTAGTAGTCACTCCTTCCTCTACCTGACTCCACCCCTGGCAACCACTAACATGTTTTCTGTCTCTGTGGATTTTCCTGTTTTAGATACTTTATATAAATGGAATCATATAATATGTAGCTTTTGTATCTGTCTTTCTTTTTTTTTTTTTAATCTGACTTTCTTAATATGGGGGCATCCCTGGTGGTTGAGACAGGTAAAGAATCTGCCTATAGGGGCTTCCCTGATGGCTCAGTGGTAAAGAGTTTGCCTGCCAGTGCAGTGGACACTGGTTCAATCCCTTATCCAGGGGTTTCTTGGCACAGTGTTTGGCATTAGCACTGAGAGGCAAAGAAAGGAGAAGAAAGTACCCTCACTTTACAAATATGGAGGGTAAAACAGTTCTTTCAAGGTCACATAGGTGGTAGAAATAAGATTAATAAGATTTATATCAGGCCTGTCTGGCTTTAGAGTTCGTATTCTTTTCACCTTAATCATGTGTCTACTTTTTAAAAGGCTTTAACAAATAGTTCTTGGCTCGGTGGATTTACTCTCTTGCCTTTTTAGTTTTATTAATATTGTCCTTAAATAAGTTACAAATATTATATATCCCAACTTCATAATTGGTTTGATTGTTTTTTTTGTTTCTGTTTTGTTTCTTGTGTAAATTTGAGCATAAGTTCACTGGAAACAAGTCATATCAAACTAGTTAGGTTTTCTTTTTGAATATCGTTGTTATGGTAAGCCAAGATAGTTTCAGTGTAACCTGATTCTCATTTGCTATAGTACTTTTTTACAATATCAATTTAGAGAAGGAAACTAGGCAACAAGTTCATCACATAGTTACCCTGAAAGTAAAAGATAGAGCAGAGATCTGATTTTGTGAGAAATTTCAAGGACTATCCTTTAGATCAGGGGTCAGCGAATTATGACTTGCAGGTCAAATCCAGCCTGCCACCTTTTTGTCGACTTGAGTTTTTTTAAGTTCGTTTATTTTATGTAAGTGTACAATTCAGTGGGGTTGTTTTGTATTGTTTTTTAGTATATTTGCAAAGTTGTGAAGCTGTCATCATGACCTAATTGCAGATATTTTCATCACCCCAAAATAGAAGCCCTTTATCCATGTTAGTAGTCACTCCCCTTCCTCTACCTGACTCCACCCCTGGCAACCACTAACATGTTTTCTGTCTCTGTGGATTTTCCTGTTTTAGATACTTTATATAAATGGAATCATATAATATGTAGCTTTTTGTATCTGACTTTCTTTTTTTTTTTTTAATCTGACTTTCTTAATATGGGGGCATCCCTGGTGGTTGAGACAGGTAAAGAATCTGCCTATAGGGGCTTCCCTGATGGCTCAGTGGTAAAGAGTTTGCCTGCCAGTGCAGTGGACACTGGTTCAATCCCTTATCCAGGAAGATACCACATGCTGTGGAGCAACTAAGCCCATGAGAGCCACAACTATTGAGCCTGTGCTCTAGAGCCCCGGAGCTGCAACTATTAAAGCCCATGGACTTCCCTGGTGGTCCAGTGAATAAGACTCTGTGTTCCCAATGCAGGGGGCCTGGGTTTGATCCCTGGTCAGGGAACTGGATCCCACATGCCACAGCTAAGACCCAGTGGAGCCAAATAAATAAATAAAAGCCCATGTGCCCTAGAGCCCGAGCTCCACAACAGGAGAAGTCACCACAACAAGTAGCCTGCTCACCTCAACTAGAGGATAGCCCCCACTCCCTGCAACTGGAGAAAAGCCTGCAGCAGCAGTGAAAACCCAGAATATCCATAAATAATATAAAATGCATTTAAAAAAAAAGAATCTGCCTATATTGTGGGAGACATGGGTTCAATCCCTGAGTCAGGAAGATGCCCTGGAGAGGGAATGGCTACCCACTCCAGTATTCTTGCCTAGAGAAGTCCATGGGCTGAGGAGCCTGGCAGGCTACAGTCTGTGGGGTCCCAAAAAGTCAGACATGACTGAGTGATTAACATCTTTTTCACTTCCTTAATATGATAATCTCAAGATTTATCTATGTTATGGCATGTGTCATACTTCATTCCTTTTTATGGCCAAATAGCATTCTATTATATGGATATACTACATTTTATTTATTCACTAATGAGTTAATGAACACTTTGTATGTTTCCACTTTTTGGCTGTTGTGGATAATGCTACTATGAACAATTTGTGTACAAGATTCTGTGCAGACATATATTTTCAGTTCTCTTAGTTAATACCTCAAAGTGGCATCACTGAGGTATATGGCAGCTCTAGGTTTAATTTTTTGAGGAACTGCCAAACTTTTTTCAAAGTGGCATTATCATTTTACATTCCCAGCAGAAATGTACAAAAGGTTCCATTTTCTCTATATTCTTTCCAATGCTTGCTGTCTTTTTATTATAGTCATTCCTAGTGGATGTGATGTGCTATTTTATTGTGATCTTGATTTACGTTTCCCTAATGACTAATGAGGTTGCACTACTTTTCATGTGCTTATTGGCCATTTGTGTTTCTTCTTCTCTAGAGGAGTATCTATTCAGATCCTTTGACTGTCTTTAAATTGTTATTTATCATTTTATCATTGAATCATAAGAATTCTTTGTGTATCCTGGATAATAAGCCTTTATCAGATACGTGATTTGAAAATTTTTCTCTCATTCTGTGGGTTTTTTCACTTTTTTTTTTTTAATTTTATTTATTTATTTATTTATGGCTCTTCTGGGTTTTCACTGCTCCAACAGGCTCTTTTCTACTTGTAGGGAGTGGGGGCCACTCTCCAGTTGAGTGAGCAGGCTTCCTGTTGCAGTGACCTCTCTTGTTGTGGAACTCGGGCTCTAGGGCACACGGGCTTCAGTAGTTGCAGCACACAGACTCAACAGTTGCAGCTATGAGGCTCCAGAGCACAGGTTCAACAGTTATGGCCCACGGGCCTAGCTGCTTCGCAGTATGTGGGATCTTCCTGGGTCAGGGATCGAACCTGTGTCTCCTGTGTTGGCAGGCAAACTCTTTATCACTGAGCTACCAGGGAGGCCCTTTTTCACTTTGTTGAGAGCACTTTTGACACATAAAATTTTTAATTTTCATGAAGTCCAAGTTTTTTCTTTCCTCACTTATGCTTTTGGTGTCATACTGAAGAAACCATTTCCTAATACAAGATCACAAAGACATGCACCTGTGTTTTCTTCTAAAAGTTTTCTAGTTTTAGGTCTTAGGTGCATGTCTTTCATCCATTTTGAGTTAATTTTTATATACGGTGTTATGTTAAGGCCCAGTTTTATTCTTTTGCATATACATATTCAGTAATTAAAGCATTATTTTTTGAAAAGACTACACAGTCTCTTATTGAATTGTCTTAGCACGCTTGTTGGAAATCAGTTAACCTTACATGAATGTAAGGGTTTCTTTGTAGACTATATGACACCCTTAGTCTCTTGCCTCTACCCACCTCCCTGAGCTTATCTTGCCTTACTCTGTCCCTTTTATCACTCTGTTCTAGCCACAGGCCTTCATTCTGTATCCTTGGCATACCAAGCCTGTCCCTACCTTTGTATTTGTTCTTTCGTATGCCTGGCATGCTTTTCCTTCTCAGCATTCATATTTCCTGTCAAACATAGCTATAGGGTTTCTGTGATCAGTGTGTCTAAAGCATAACCCATCACCAAGTTTTTTTTTCTTTCTTTTAATTAATTAATTTTCTGGTTGCCCTGGTTCTTCATTGCTGCTCAGGGACTTTCTCTCATTGCAGTAGGTGGGGACACTCTTCACTGTGGCAAATGGGCTTCTTATTACTGTGGCTTCTCTTATTGCGGAGCACAGGCTGTAGGCCCACAGGCTTCTGTCGTTGCGGCATGCAGGCTCAGTAGGCGCGACTTCCCCCTTGAGGACACGTAAGCATCAGTAATTGCAGCACATAAGCTCAGTAGTTGCAGCTCTCAGGCCCTGGAATTCACGGTCTCAGCAGTTGTGACTCACAGGCTCAGTAGTTGTGGTGCACCAGCTTAGTTGCTCTGTGGCATGTGGACTCTTCCTGGACCATAGATCAAACCTGTGTCCCCTTCATTGGCAGGTGGACTCCTATCCACTGCACTACCAGGGAAGTCCCACCATGTTTTATTTTCTACATAGCACTTATTTACTGTCTGAGCTCATCTTACTGATTCCTGTGCTCATTTTTTTTTCTTTCTCTCATCACTGGAGTTCTCCATCTTATTTACTACCATAGTCTTTGCATCTTTAAGAGTGCCTATCATATAAGAAATAAAAATAAAATCAATCCATCAATCAAAAAAGAGAATTTGCAGGGATAGACAACAGACACAGGTCAGCGTAAGGAAAAGCTTTCTCCTGTGAATTATGGTTGTTGACTCACCCCACTATATTTATCCTTAGAGTTTTACTTAAACATATAGCAGTTGAAATTTCTTTCTTTTTTTTTTTTTTAATTTTTTTAAATCGTTCCTTTTCATGACTTCTAGGAGGATTTTTCCTTCCCCAGTAATCATAGTTCACATCCAACTGTACCATAAGTCTTAAATTATCATGGTGCAAGGGATAGAAGGTATTTGGATTTGATTTCCAGTTTTGCTACTCAGCTATCACAGTACTTTACAAATACTGATTTGTTTCCCACAACAGCCTTATGAGGCTGTATATATATTATCTCCTTTTTTTTTTAAGAGATGTAAAATTTGAAACACAGAGAAGTTAAACTTGCTCAAGGAAACACAGCTTGTGAACACAGAAACACATTTGCTGTCCTTTATGGACAGTTTAACAGATTTTGAAGAGGAATTACGTGAAGCACTTAGGACAGGGCCTAACACAGAGAACGATGAGTTTTACTTATTCTTGTTACTCTTACTATGCCATTAAGTAAATTTCAGGCACACTATAATTTGAGAAAGCATTGAACTAGGTTAAAGAAGCAACAGAAGGATTTTATGGTGATGTCTGTGTATTCAGATCATTCGGCCTCTAAGATAATGAGTTTTATTTGCCTTTAGGACTCACTCCATTCTATTATATTACAGCTGTGTAATCTTAATACATTCTAATGAACACATGTATTGTGAAGTTTAAATGAATTGGTATACATGAAAGCTTGGCACTTACCCTGACATTTAGTAGGTGCTTAATTAATGTTTGCTGGATCTTCATCTAAATCTTCCTTGCTCGGACTCATATTCACACTGTCAAGGAGTTACAGAGAAGCACATGGCCATCTGTTTCCTCTCTTTCCAAGGTGGCGTTTCCTGAGGCGGCTCCACTGAACATCTCTAACTCTCATGCTCTTTATCATTGATCTTTCCAGTGGAACTTCATTATACAAAAGTTTAGGTCAGTGGGTAAGTTAAACATGTATGATTTAGGTTGCAGTTAAGAGAGGGGCCCTTAGGAGTTCCTCAGTGGTCCAGTGGGTGAAGAGTCCGCCTTGCAGTGCAAGGGGCAACGGTTTGATCCCTGGCCCAGAAGATCCCACATGCTGTGGAGCAGCTGGACCAGTGTGTCCATTACAAGCTAGTGCTCTGGGGTGCATGCTCCCAGAGCTGGTGCTCTGCAACAAGAGAGGCCACTACAATGGGAGGCCCACACAAGCCAAAGGATAAAGATGGATGAAAATAAATAAATAAAAAAGCAGTAAAAGAGGCCAAAATTAAAAAAAAAAAAAGAAAGAAAGAAAGAGAGGGCCCTTACATGTATCCAGGTAAACTGGGCGACAACTTTGTCTTCAAGCTAGACAGTGTCCTCAGAGAGCCTTTAAGCATGTCCTTAAAACCTGATGTTCCTATCTTTTGGGGTTTTTTGATACCTTGTTATGGGAAAACTTAGTGTCATGTTGCCATAGACATGGACCTGTCATTGGTTTTTTGTTTTTAATTTTATTTATTTTGACTATTTTGGGTTTTCACTGCTGCTGCAGGCTCTTTAGTTGCAGAGAGCGCGGGCTACTCTCTAACTGAGGTGAGCAGGCTTCCTGTTGCAGTGACTTCTCTTGTTGTGGAACTCAGGCTCTAGGGCACACAGGCTTCAGTAGTTGTGGCACACGGGCTCAGTAATTGCAGCTCCGAGACTCTAGAGCTCAGGCTCAATAGCTGTGGCTCAAAGGCTTAGCTGCTTTGCAGCATGCGGGATCTTCCTGGATCAGGGATTGAACCCATGTCTCCTGCACTGGCAGGTGAACTCTTCACCTCTGAGCTACCAGGGAAACCCCTGTCATTGTTTATGCTACTGTCTCTTTTCTGTTCTCCTAGTATTGTATCCATAGTTGTTGTTCAGTTGCTAAGTTGTGTCTGACTCTTTGCCACCCCATGGACTACAGCATGTCTGTATGCACCCTTGTACATAATGGGTGTTGAATAAATGAGTTGTATGTTTGGTCAGAGCTTTGAGTAGCAATTTAATAGCTGCAAAAATTCTCCTTTAGAAAAAGGAAGTAAATAAAAAGGAATCCCGTTGTTCCTTCACGTGTGCTGTGTACCCTTTCTGAGTATTATGGCCATGGGAGGGGTCTTTGAGAGTAAGATCTGGAAGTACACACAGATTGGCAAGAGAAGGTACCTAAGGATGAGTTCCAGGGATGAGGACCAGCATTTACCAAAGTGTGCTGGGCACCTTGCATGTATTACATTGATCTCCACAGTGATCTTGTGAGGATGAAATTATCATCATCTCCGTTTCCCAGTGAGATATCTGGGGCTCTGGGAATTTTCATTGACTTGCCCACACAGCTAGAAAGAGGCCAGGCTAGAGCTGGATCCAGTCAGTTCTTTCACTTTACAGTTCTGCCTCACATACTTAGCTGTGTCTTGTAAAAGAATAAATCTGGACAGTAGGGTCTCTAGTCCTTTGGGTTATGCGAGGATACACATAAATTGGCAGACTTCCTAGTTCTTTGCTTCTTTTTCCTTATTCCCTTAATACAGCGCTTCTCAACTTTTTCTCTTATGAAGAATAAATTTTACTATTTTTTGCCTGTAGCTCCTACGTTTTGATAGATTGCTGTCTCCTAAACTATACTTATTAATAATGTTTCTTATTTTATTATACTTCTCCACACCATGACAGCTCATCAGAGATCCTGATTAACATTGGCTATATCTGAAATTATAACAATGATTGTACATATTTCCAGTCAAATGCAAAGTATCATGACATTTTGCCTAGTCTGGGTTGCCCAGTCACCTGAAAATATTCTTTTCCCACTGGGCATCATCTTGGGACTTCCCTGGCAACCCAGTGGTTAAGAATCTTTGTTTCCAGTGCAAGGGGCCCAGGTTTGATCCGTGGTCAGGGGACTAATTTCCCATGTATGGTATGTCATAGGCATATTTTCTTCCATCGTATGCTTCAGCGTAATTATAGATCATGTACCTAATCTAAGCCAACCTTGTTTATTGAGGCCAAAACAGATCCTCTTAAACACCCTGTGCCTTATCAGTTAGCTTCCCAAACACATATTCTAACTTATAGAGCCCTTTATTAATGCTTTTTGTCTATAGTTACTTTGTATTTTTGTAGAATCTGGTTTGGACTTGCTCTCTACATTTTTCCAGTTTACCTGCCTCTGAGCTATTTTTTAATATGTAAAAATGAATCATAAGTATCATGTTTGTCTACTGTGGCCTGTCTTCTGTCTTTTGGATGGACTGCAGTTGAACTCAATTCTGATACTGTCTACCTGGAGGTAACATCAGACCCCACACATTTAGAGCTCATCCTGTAGACAGCCCTGCTGCCCCTGACTTCCGACACGAGTCGCCAGTCCAGGTTGTCAGTTGTACTTTTGACTGATGGACTGTAGATTGTAAGTTATAAACACCTTTTCCTTAGGTTCAGTTGATTTGCTGAAGTAACTCACAGAACTCAGAGAAATATTTTACTTGCTAGATTACCAATTTATTATAAAAGGATATAATTTAGGGAAATAGCTGAGTAAAAGAGGTACAAAGGGCGAGGTCTATGGGATGGGTGCCTAGCTTCCGTGTCCTCTCCGAGCGTGCCACTCTCCCCAAATCTCCGCGTGTAGCAACTCAGCTGCTCTCAGAACCCTGTCCTTTTGGGGTTTTCATAATGTTGGCCTTGTTGATTGAATCACTGGCCATTAGTAACCAGTTCAGCCCCTAGCCTCTCTTCGCTCCCTGGAGGTTAGGGAGATAGGGCTGAGTGTTCCAACCCTCCAGTCATACGTTTGGTTCTCCTGGCAACCAGCCTGCATCCTAAGATGCTTTCCAAAAACCTCTTCATTAGCATAAACTCAGATGTTTAGTTGAAGGAGGTTTGTTATGAATATCACAGTATCTTTATCACTCTTATTACTTAGAAACTTATTACTTAGGAAATTCCAAGGGTTTTTAGGAATTCTGTGCCAGAAATGAGGATCAATACTAAATGCATCTTTCTTACATATAACTAAATATATATATATATGAGTCACAATACTGTAGCAGGTTACCTAACCTCTCTGAGAGTTGGGTTTTCATGGAGGAGAGGGGACATTTATTTCTTTGTTTTTGTTTTTCCTCTTTTTTTGGACATGCTGCTCCGCATGCAGGATCTTAATTCCCTAGACAGATAGGACCCATCGCCCCCTGTGTTGGAGGTGAGGAATCTTAACCACTGGACCTCCAGGGAAGTCCCTGCGCATTGTTCTCTGTATCCATAAAATGAGTAATGATACCTGTTTCTTAAACAAGATAATGGATGTGGAATGCAGTTGAACTCAATTCTGATACTGTCTACCTGGAGGTAACATCAGACCCACACATGTAGAGCTCATCCTGTAGACAGCCCTGCTGCCCCTGACTTCCGACACGAGTCGCCAGTCCAGGTTGTCAGTTGTACTTTTGACTGATGGACTGTAGATTGTAAGTTATAAACACCTTTTCCTTAGGTTCAGTTGATTTGCTGAAGTAACTCACAGAACTCAGAGAAATATTTTACTTGCTAGATTACCAATTTATTATAAAAGGATATAATTTAGGGAAATAGCTGAGTAAAAGAGGTACAAAGGGCGAGGTCTATGGGATGGGTGCCTAGCTTCCGTGTCCTCTCCGAGCGTGCCACTCTCCCCAAATCTCCGCGTGTAGCAACTCAGCTGCTCTCAGAACCCTGTCCTTTTGGGGTTTTCATAATGTTGGCCTTGTTGATTGAATCACTGGCCATTAGTAACCAGTTCAGCCCCTAGCCTCTCTTCGCTCCCTGGAGGTTAGGGAGATAGGGCTGAGTGTTCCAACCCTCCAGTCATACGTTTGGTTCTCCTGGCAACCAGCCTGCATCCTAAGATGCTTTCCAAAAACCTCTTCATTAGCATAAACTCAGATGTTTAGTTGAAGGAGGTTTGTTATGAATATCACAGTATCTTTATCACTCTTATTACTTAGAAACTTATTACTTAGGAAATTCCAAGGGTTTTTAGGAATTCTGTGCCAGAAATGAGGATCAATACTAAATGCATCTTTCTTACATATAACTAAATATATATATATATGAGTCACAATACTGTAGCAGGTTACCTAACCTCTCTGAGAGTTGGGTTTTCATGGAGGAGAGGGGACATTTATTTCTTTGTTTTTGTTTTTCCTCTTTTTTTGGACATGCTGCTCCGCATGCAGGATCTTAATTCCCTAGACAGATAGGACCCATCGCCCCCTGTGTTGGAGGTGAGGAATCTTAACCACTGGACCTCCAGGGAAGTCCCTGCGCATTGTTCTCTGTATCCATAAAATGAGTAATGATACCTGTTTCTTAAACAAGATAATGGATGTGGAATGCTGTAGAATTCCCATGGCTGCCACAAAACATTACCACAAACTTAGTGGCTTAAAACATCACAAATGTAGTATCTTCCAGTTCAGTAGATTGGAAATCTGACATGGGTCTCACCAGGTTAAAGTCTTGACGGGGCCACTTTCCTTTGGAGGCTGTAGAGTGGAATCCATTTTCTTACTATTCCCGATTTCCAGCTTTTCTTGGCTTGTGACCTCCTTCTTCCATCTTCAGAACTGGTAATAGTTGGTCAAGTCTGCTTCATACTTCAATCTCTCTACTCTTCTGCAACCAGGAAACGTTCTCCAATTTTAAAGACTCCTGCAATTATCTTGGGCTCTCCACCTCAAGGACTTTAACCTTAGTCACATCTGCAGTCTCCCTCTGCTATCTACCATAACATGCTCCTATCCATGGCTTCCAGACGATCAGAGCACAGACGTTTGTAAGAGGGCCGTTTTTCTGCCTACCATAAGTGCGAGGTACTATGCCCCACTCTTTGTAAGCCCTCAGTAAATGGTGAACATTCAAAGTCCTCAGTACTCTGGGAAATTGCAAGCTGAAGATGTGACCCCTGGGCCTAAATAATTTAAAACCTGGTGGAAAAATGAGAGAGGTGAGGACAGAAATGATTCTGATTCAGAAAGAGTGGCCAGAGTTGTGTATGGGATTTCAACCAAGTGCCATGGGAAAGTGAGAGGCCTCATGTCAGCAAGTGGTCTGGGAAGTCTGAACAGAGTGAATGTATCAATGATATATTTAAATGCAGAACCTAGAGAGAAATGAGTTTCAACCCACATGAGAATCTTGATAGGACAGCCGATGAGAGGGAAGGAAAAGGCAGAGGAAGAGCCTCTGCTGACTAGGGGGCCAGGGATTTGTGCATGTCTCTCGGTCTGCCCACCAGGCCCACTTTTTGTTTTTCCTCTTTTTGGACATGCTGCTCGCATGCAGGATCTTAATTCCCTAGACAGATAGGACCCATCGCCCCCTGTGTTGGAGGTGAGGAATCTTAACCACTGGACCTCCAGGGAAGTCCCTGCGCATTGTTCTCTGTATCCATAAAATGAGTAATGATACCTGTTTCTTAAACAAGATAATGGATGTGGAATGCTGTAGAATTCCCATGGCTGCCACAAAACATTACCACAAACTTAGTGGCTTAAAACATCACAAATGTAGTATCTTCCAGTTCAGTAGATTGGAAATCTGACATGGGTCTCACCAGGTTAAAGTCTTGACGGGGCCACTTTCCTTTGGAGGCTGTAGAGTGGAATCCATTTTCTTACTATTCCCGATTTCCAGCTTTTCTTGGCTTGTGACCTCCTTCTTCCATCTTCAGAACTGGTAATAGTTGGTCAAGTCTGCTTCATACTTCAATCTCTCTACTCTTCTGCAACCAGGAAACGTTCTCCAATTTTAAAGACTCCTGCAATTATCTTGGGCTCTCCACCTCAAGGACTTTAACCTTAGTCACATCTGCAGTCTCCCTCTGCTATCTACCATAACATGCTCCTATCCATGGCTTCCAGACGATCAGAGCACAGACGTTTGTAAGAGGGCCGTTTTTCTGCCTACCATAAGTGCGAGGTACTATGCCCCACTCTTTGTAAGCCCTCAGTAAATGGTGAACATTCAAAGTCCTCAGTACTCTGGGAAATTGCAAGCTGAAGATGTGACCCCTGGGCCTAAATAATTTAAAACCTGGTGGAAAAATGAGAGAGGTGAGGACAGAAATGATTCTGATTCAGAAAGAGTGGCCAGAGTTGTGTATGGGATTTCAACCAAGTGCCATGGGAAAGTGAGAGGCCTCATGTCAGCAAGTGGTCTGGGAAGTCTGAACAGAGTGAATGTATCAATGATATATTTAAATGCAGAACCTAGAGAGAAATGAGTTTCAACCCACATGAGAATCTTGATAGGACAGCCGATGAGAGGGAAGGAAAAGGCAGAGGAAGAGCCTCTGCTGACTAGGGGGCCAGGGATTTGTGCATGTCTCTCGGTCTGCCCACCAGGCCCACTGGCCTCGCTTGCTCATTGTGTAGCAGATACGTGCTGGGCACTGTTCCTGGCCTCAGGGTACAGTGAGCACAGCCGCAAAGGCTGCTTTCCCCTGCTCAGCGTGGTGACACAGGCAGCCCTGTCAGCACCGTCGTGATACAGCGTGGCAGCAGGAACCCACAGGACGGACATGCCAAGTTAACCTCCTTCCCAGGTTTACACGGTAGGATCGTGAGGCAAGTGCCAATAAGCTGGGACCTGAAGAAAGAGTTAATCAGGGTCATAAATAACAGCTCAGCTCAAGGGACCTTAAACAGTAATGAGCCGACTGGCTCCTGACTGATAGCCTAGGAGTTGGGGAGGCATCAGGGTTACTCTGGTCGTTCTGACTCCATCTTTCTGTGATTCCCTTGGCTAGGCTTTCCTCTCCATGTTTATTTCATTCTCAGGCTGGATACTCTCATGGTCACAATTCTGGAATTCACATCTGGACACCCAGGATCCAGAGAAGAAAGACATCCCTTTCATAGACTCTTTCCTTCCTGAGAAATGAGAAAATGCCTTTTCCGCATGCTCCCAGCACCTGGCCCTTTTGCATCTGATCGGAGTTGCAAGCTCATTTCTGAGACAGTCAGTCCCTATATCTGGGTGAATGCCATGTCCAGTTTGGCTTACATCAAAGTCCCTGAACCCACGATTAGGGAAAGGACAATGAACTTACATTTCCTGAAACATATAGCCTGATTTGGACTGGACAGATAATGAAATGAAAATCAAGATGCCATCAGGAGTGAGAGAAAGAGAGAACAGAATGTAGAAATGGAAGTGACTTGTTCTCCCCTTCCACCGTGTATGGCTTGTTTCTGCCACTTCATACCTTCTGCTTTTCATGATTTCTGTTACCTCATAATTCTAGTTTTGCCGTGACTTCTTTCTGTGCACATTTTCAACTTCAACCTTTGTCATTAACTGCCTCACTTCTCCATGTTTCTCAATTCAGATTCCTGTGCTTAGTGTCACTCACTATGCACATACTTGAAGTGAGCTCCAGAAGATCAGGGACTTTGTGTCTGTACTGCTCTACCCCAGCATCTGAACAGAACCTGGCATGCACTGAGTGCTCAATAAATTAAATATGTGCCAAAGGAATCGAAGATCAGCCTTCTAGCTCACTGGCTGCCTTTCAATCACTTGGGCTCCTCTGTCCAGCTTTTATGTAGCTGAAGGGCTGTCCCTTGAAGGGACTGTCAGCAAGTCCCCCTCTAGTGGTAGGAGGAGATATTTGTTCAGATATGACTTCCACTGTTATCCAAACTTGAGTTTACTTTTCTGCAAAATAAGATCAATAAAATCTGCCCTTTGTGGCTCAGAGGGGTTCCGTATCAAGTGAGATCATGTATAGGAAAGTGCATTACATATTGTAAAATGCCAGGCAGTTTAATTCAGCCCTGGTCACTGACATACACTTGGAAAGGCGGATGATGGACAGGCCGTTTTGTCTATTCACTTCCACTTCTTGACGTTGAGCTCTCCAGGAGAACCGCTGACTCACTCTCTTCTTGTCCCTCTCCCTTTGCTGCCCCAGGGCCACTCAGGATGCGTCAACTGTCTGGAGTGGAATGAAAAAGGAGAGTAAGTATGAGCTCCAGCACGTAGGGGTGCTGCAGAAGGTGTGGGGAGGTTGGGAGAAGGGGACTTTCCTTCCTCTTTGTAGGTCTAAGGAAAAGAGTGGACCCAAAAGAGGAGAGACTGCTGCTCTCTGTTATGTACTTAAGTTCATCATTATCAATGCACGGTTAAATAATGAATCCCAGATGGATGGAAGGTTGGATGACCTTCCAAACTCTGTTTGCCTGTTTGTGTTTGTTCATTTTGATAAGCTCGTTCATTTAAGGAACAGTGAGAAATTCTCAGGACAAAATAAAAGAGAATCAATCACTGTTTACAAAATGTATTCTGTGGTATATACTGTTCTTAAACTTGTATGTGGCCTAAGTCCTCATCACCTGGGAAACACGGGACAGAGGAACATGAAGGGGTGTCAGAGCTGCTCCCTCTCTTCATTGCAGCTTGCTGGCCTCAGGTTCTGACGACCAGCACACGATTGTGTGGGACCCGCTGCACCACAAGAAGCTGCTTTCCATGCACACAGGACACACTGCAAATATCTTTTCTGTCAAGGTGAGTAGGATAAGCCACAGAGCAAATGAACCATGTGACTGGGCTGTGCATGTGGTCGTGTTTGCATGTGTGTGTCCCACCTACCTCTGGGGTCACAGACATCTTTGTGATCTGAGCCCCTTCTGGGGATTCCTACAACTCCATCTCTTTTCCATGCTCTGATTGCTCTCTTAGAGCCAAGAGCCCAGCTCCAAATGAGAGTATACTTCTGTGAGGGGTGATGACAGGAGGTATGGTTCTGAGTATGATCTTCAGTGGGCTAGCAGGCAGACCCATGTTTGACTCCATGTCTGCTTCTTGGAAGCTGTGTGAACTGGGTGAATCACGTGACCTCTCTGAGACTGTGTACCCATCTGTAAAAAGGAAGTAGCTGAGGAAAATCCCTCACATTCATGAATAAATAATTTAACTAAAAAAGGAAGTAGCATCCATAGGGGTTGATGGTAAAGGAGATGGTTGGTGAAGAAGCACCTGGTGCAGGTGATGTAGCTGCTCCTCTTTTCATAGGAAATGAGTCTGCTGTTGGAGGGGAGTTGAGCTGAGGAGAGGGGAGGGAGGGGACCTGCAAGTGTCTTCAGGCCTGTTCCATGAAAGTGATGTGAGACTTGTCCCTTTTGGTCCCAGAGGGCAGACCTAGGACTAGTGACTGTGAGTTTTCAGAAGCACATATAGACCTGATGAAGGAAAGAGCTGTCTAATGCTTAGAGCTATTGGAAAAAGGCAGAATGGGCCTTCTGAGGACATAGTCAGTCATTGTCCCAGCACTGAGGTATTCCTCACTGGAACTTTCATCTCCCAGGCTGAAGGTTGAAGGAAATGACCTTTAAGGACATTTCCAGCCCTGAAATTCTGTAAGGCATGTGTGAGAGTGACTCTGTCCTTTGGAAAGATGAACTTTCTAAATAATGGACAGTTAGATAAAACTGATGCCTAAGCCCATCACCTGGGAAACACGGGACAGAGGAACATGAAGGGGTGTCAGAGCTGCTCCTCTCTTCATTGCAGCTTGCTGGCCTCAGGTTCTGACGACCAGCACACGATTGTGTGGGACCCGCTGCACCACAAGAAGCTGCTTTCCATGCACACAGGACACACTGCAAATATCTTTTCTGTCAAGGTGAGTAGGATAAGCCACAGAGCAAATGAACCATGTGACTGGGCTGTGCATGTGGTCGTGTTTGCATGTGTGTGTCCCACCTACCTCTGGGGTCACAGACATCTTTGTGATCTGAGCCCCTTCTGGGGATTCCTACAACTCCATCTCTTTTCCATGCTCTGATTGCTCTCTTAGAGCCAAGAGCCCAGCTCCAAATGAGAGTATACTTCTGTGAGGGGTGATGACAGGAGGTATGGTTCTGAGTATGATCTTCAGTGGGCTAGCAGGCAGACCCATGTTTGACTCCATGTCTGCTTCTTGGAAGCTGTGTGAACTGGGTGAATCACGTGACCTCTCTGAGACTGTGTACCCATCTGTAAAAAGGAAGTAGCTGAGGAAAATCCCTCACATTCATGAATAAATAATTTAACTAAAAAAGGAAGTAGCATCCATAGGGGTTGATGGTAAAGGAGATGGTTGGTGAAGAAGCACCTGGTGCAGGTGATGTAGCTGCTCCTCTTTTCATAGGAAATGAGTCTGCTGTTGGAGGGGAGTTGAGCTGAGGAGAGGGGAGGGAGGGGACCTGCAAGTGTCTTCAGGCCTGTTCCATGAAAGTGATGTGAGACTTGTCCCTTTTGGTCCCAGAGGGCAGACCTAGGACTAGTGACTGTGAGTTTTCAGAAGCACATATAGACCTGATGAAGGAAAGAGCTGTCTAATGCTTAGAGCTATTGGAAAAAGGCAGAATGGGCCTTCTGAGGACATAGTCAGTCATTGTCCCAGCACTGAGGTATTCCTCACTGGAACTTTCATCTCCCAGGCTGAAGGTTGAAGGAAATGACCTTTAAGGACATTTCCAGCCCTGAAATTCTGTAAGGCATGTGTGAGAGTGACTCTGTCCTTTGGAAAGCCTCACTGATCCAAGAAATCTTTTCCTAAATAATATCAGGATGAATTACAAGAAACCTGAAGAGAAAGATAGCTTCAAGAGCTCAAAAACAACCTATTTCCCTAAACAGAGCTCCTTTCCCATCTCTGACTCTCATCTGCTCGAAGACCCAAACCTAGGTGAATTTCTGGGATTTGAGAGACAGAGCAATGCTGATTCACCTCTTGCATGATAGCCAAAGACTGTGTTCCTCCCCTGAAGAGAGTTAGGCCCAGTTTAAATCTGTCAGTTCAGATCATGAGAAGGAACCTCAGCCATCAGTTTGGCATCAGAGAACACAAAATGTTGAGTTCAGAGACCAGAACTGGACAATGACCTTGATAGTCCCTAACAGTAAGACCTTGGGCAAGGCATTTATATTCACAGATCCTCAGCCTCCTCTTCTGTTATAATATTACTTATTTTTTAGCTTTATTTTTGACTGCGCTGGGTCTTCGTTGCTGTGCATGGGAGTTCTCTAGTTGCAGCAGGTGAGGGCTATTCTTCGTTGCAGTGCACAGGCTTCTCACTGTGGACGCTTCTCTTGCTGTGGAGCAGAGTCCAGGCACAGGCTGCAGTAGCTGCAGCACAAGGACTCAAGAGTTGTGGCACATGGGCTTAGCTGCTCCATGGCGTGTGGAATCTTCCTGGAATAGGGCCTGAACCCATGTCAACTGAACCACCGAGGATGTCCCTCCTATTGTAAAAGGGTGTAGAAATGGTAAACCACAGATATATTTGTTTAACCCGCGAGCTCCCCCTGGTGGCATCTGTCGTGTAGGACGAGTATGGCTGCAGCCACAAGCTCTTCCCAAGGGCTGTCTCCTGTTTATTTCTGTTGTGAGTAGAGTGTATGTTGTCTCCAGAAGGATTAAACATTACTAGTTGTCCCTAAAACTGATCATCTTTCATCTATTCCTTCTGGTGATCTGTCAGAGAAGTGTAGGTGGAAGGACTGAACTGTTAGCTTAAGTTAGGTGGGACTTGAGTATTTTTAGACCTTTACTATTAATCAGTTATGTTTGTGGCTGTTTTGTCCTTTCCATGTGTGATCTGGAGTACTTTGTTCTCAACTTCACCAGAATGATAGGGTTGTCCTTCTAAGTGACAGCCACATAGACGTGTATTCTGATGGTCAGCCCGTCCCCAAGGTCTGACTTTTGAGCCATCTCCAGCACTGTGCTACTCGGAGCATCTCTGCACGGGTCCCTGTCTTCTTTTTGAATTACTTCTCAGAAGTGGAGGCTTTGGGTCAAAAGGCAGAAACAGTTTTTATCTTTGTTACCTACTGCTAGGTTGTTCTCCAGAAATAATTGACCCGATTTAAAACACCCACTCGTCTTTGAACGTGAAGGGACTAGTGTTTTAAGACTAACTTATTACTTAACCCCAGGTTATTAAATAGTCATCATGAAGCATCTAGGAATCAGACAGACTTGTGTTTGAACCCAGTCCTGCTGAATGCTAGTGCTGAACTTCAGTTTTTTAATGGGGTTATTATAAGTATTATATTAATAAATCACCTGCTCCAGATATAGCACGTGGAACATGCTTAGTAAATGGTAACAGCTGTGATTGTCATCCATTCAGCTCTATCCTGTGGAAGAATCAGAGGAAGAGGCTTCTTGGGTGTTCCAGCTTGGCGTAGGTCAGGACCACTCCGGGAAAATAAGGCTGCTCACCCTGATTTGGACCTTTAGGCCTGTAGGCTGATGCTCAAGTTGTCTTGGATGGGGTCCTTTTCTTATCTGCTGTGGACAGGGAAAAAAGGTGCTAACATGCAGGCTAGTCTCCTTCTGTGGCCCACCCCACCACCTGCCAATGTCGTCTTCAATCTCTCCCAAGCAGTTCCTGCCTCACGCTGGGGACCGCATCTTGATCACAGGGGCAGCTGACTCCAAGGTGCACGTCCACGACCTGACAGTAAAGGAGACGATCCACATGTTTGGAGACCACACAAACCGGGTGAAGCGCATCGCCACGGCACCCATGTGGCCCAACACATTCTGGAGCGCTGCTGAGGATGGGCTTATCCGGTGAGGGCCTGCGGCAGGGAATGGGGCCTGGGCCTCCTGCTCCCACTGCATGTCGGTTCCCCGTCCCATCTGCCCTTCTGCCTCCTTCCACAGGCCAGGTTCCTTCCCTCCGACAGAGGTCCAGCCTCATTTGTCTGTCCAGCACAGTTACCAGTGGACTGACTCAGGTTTTTGGAAACATAGACGTGTATTCTGATGGTCAGCCCGTCCCCAAGGTCTGACTTTTGAGCCATCTCCAGCACTGTGCTACTCGGAGCATCTCTGCACGGGTCCCTGTCTTCTTTTTGAATTACTTCTCAGAAGTGGAGGCTTTGGGTCAAAAGGCAGAAACAGTTTTTATCTTTGTTACCTACTGCTAGGTTGTTCTCCAGAAATAATTGACCCGATTTAAAACACCCACTCGTCTTTGAACGTGAAGGGACTAGTGTTTTAAGACTAACTTATTACTTAACCCCAGGTTATTAAATAGTCATCATGAAGCATCTAGGAATCAGACAGACTTGTGTTTGAACCCAGTCCTGCTGAATGCTAGTGCTGAACTTCAGTTTTTTAATGGGGTTATTATAAGTATTATATTAATAAATCACCTGCTCCAGATATAGCACGTGGAACATGCTTAGTAAATGGTAACAGCTGTGATTGTCATCCATTCAGCTCTATCCTGTGGAAGAATCAGAGGAAGAGGCTTCTTGGGTGTTCCAGCTTGGCGTAGGTCAGGACCACTCCGGGAAAATAAGGCTGCTCACCCTGATTTGGACCTTTAGGCCTGTAGGCTGATGCTCAAGTTGTCTTGGATGGGGTCCTTTTCTTATCTGCTGTGGACAGGGAAAAAAGGTGCTAACATGCAGGCTAGTCTCCTTCTGTGGCCCACCCCACCACCTGCCAATGTCGTCTTCAATCTCTCCCAAGCAGTTCCTGCCTCACGCTGGGGACCGCATCTTGATCACAGGGGCAGCTGACTCCAAGGTGCACGTCCACGACCTGACAGTAAAGGAGACGATCCACATGTTTGGAGACCACACAAACCGGGTGAAGCGCATCGCCACGGCACCCATGTGGCCCAACACATTCTGGAGCGCTGCTGAGGATGGGCTTATCCGGTGAGGGCCTGCGGCAGGGAATGGGGCCTGGGCCTCCTGCTCCCACTGCATGTCGGTTCCCCGTCCCATCTGCCCTTCTGCCTCCTTCCACAGGCCAGGTTCCTTCCCTCCGACAGAGGTCCAGCCTCATTTGTCTGTCCAGCACAGTTACCAGTGGACTGACTCAGTGGGAACACTTCCTTCCCTGTTCTTCACCTTCCTCACTTCTTACCCTCTCCTGAGCCACACAACCGGCTGGCCTTCTCACCACCTCACATGCACAGTCTGCTCCTCTGGCTCTCGTACTTGCTGATGCCCCTAACTGGTTTTCTCAGTCCCGGTTCTCTTTCAGCTCTTAAGGAGGCAGCTTAAGAGTCACCTCCTGAGAAGCACCTTCCCTGGGCAGCCTATCTAAAACACATCTCCTGCCATTGTTTCTGTCTCTGTGCCTCACTGTCTCCACTATAACTCTAATCACTATCTGGAGTCCTTTAATTTAATTTATTTGATGGTTCACTTTTTTTGTCTGTGTCCCTCACTAAGTAGTAAAGTCTGCCAACATTTTGTCTTTCCTGTCCTTGGCTGTGTCCCTGGAACCCAGCACAATGGCTGGCACATAGAACCACTTGATACATTTCCCTTGAACAGTCAGTCAATCAGTAGGCATATTCTTGGAAGGCGGATAACCAGCCAGAAATGGTTAAGTGGACTCTCTCCCTTTTCACTGATCTGTATTGTCACACCATTGCCTCTGCTTCCCTTCTTCTTAAAATGGTCTCATTGCCTTTCTTTAATGCCTTTCTTCAGATATAACCTGAGAGCATTTTCCCTATCTCCACAGCCTGCTTTAATTTCCTCTCTTGACTTTGTGCCCTCTTCCCTGTTACAAAGGAGGAGGTGGGGTGTCTCAGTCATGGATGAACTAGAACTCAGATCAAGTCAAGTCCTACTTCTGTTACTCAGTGTCTGGGAAAGCCATGTCCCCCTCAGACCTGTTTCCTCATCTATAAAATGGAAGTTATCATAGTAGTCTGTTTCTTCTGTTGACCTGAGCATTAAAGTTGAGAAAGTGCCTGTTGAACTTTACCGTGTACTCAGCAGCAAGAATGCACTTGGCCAGTGGCGGGTCCAACTGTCTGTTGCATTTGTTGACCTTGACTGCCCACACTGTGCCCAGGCAGCAGGTAGAGGCCGAGTATCCAGGGCACGGGGCAAGAGCCTCAGCACTTAGGAGCAGGTGCAGTCAGGGGAGGAGTCCTAGCAGAAGGTGGACACAGGCTGGCCCTCACAGATAGACACGGTTCGGTTGGGCGTGGCAGAGCAGAGTGGCCTGGACTGCCCAGCGGAAGCAGAGTTTGTGAAGGCAGGCATGTCACATACAGGACACAGTTCCGAGGCTTTAACAGACCCACACTTAGAAAACTGAGGAACAACGTAAAATCGTGTCTTGAAAATCAGACAGAGGAGTCTGATAGAAATAAACTGAAAAACAAACTCGTTCTAAAAATATTGAGGAATCTCTGCCATTTTTTGAACCAGAAAGTGGTGTAACAAAAACAGTATTTTAGGAAGAGGACACTAGTGAGGATGGCTTAGAAAGACATGCGAACAATGAGGAGCCTCTGCTGATGTTTAGTTAGCAGTGGGTGAGTACACAGGGGATACCCTTGCCATTCTCTGATGTGCCTGCATCCCAGAAGCAAAACAGGTCCCCGGGTAGGAGTTTGCTCATGCTGGGTGGACCTTTTGGCCTGACCTGTACCATCCGGATGGGACTCAGGCTTGTCCTGACAGTCGGTGTTTCTAGGAAGCTCTTAGATGATCTCAGAATTCTCTTCTGTACTTCTCTCATTTCTTGTAAGAAGCTGGGTTAAGAAGAGTTAAGAATTAGAATCAAGGAGCATAGCAGAGTGGTTAAAGCACAGTCTTCCCAGCAGTGCACTTACTGCAGCGTCGTCCAGCCACTTCTAGTGGTACCTAGGGATGGTGTGAGAGTTTAATTAGGTAGTACCTGAATAACACTTGGGAACAATACTGGACACCAAGCAATTTCTCACTAAGTGTTAGTAGTCAGTCATTGTAATAGTACTTAGTAGCAATAATATTGATAATTTGTTCTAAAAAATAAAGTAAAAGGGTTCAGTAGTGTCTACCTTAAGGAAATCTGTTAGAATAAAACAGAATGTGTGAGAAGCCTGTTACAGGTCCCTGGCACACAGTGGGCACTCAAGAAATGATAATGGTTTTGGCATTCTCATTTATAAACAAGGGAAGAGCCACTCCCTGTTCCTTTGTTCTCAAGAGCCTCAGCACTTAGGAGCAGGTGCAGTCAGGGAGGAGTCCTAGCAGAAGGTGGACACAGGCTGGCCCTCACAGATAGACACGGTTCGGTTGGGCGTGGCAGAGCAGAGTGGCCTGGACTGCCCAGCGGAAGCAGAGTTTGTGAAGGCAGGCATGTCACATACAGGACACAGTTCCGAGGCTTTAACAGACCCACACTTAGAAAACTGAGGAACAACGTAAAATCGTGTCTTGAAAATCAGACAGAGGAGTCTGATAGAAATAAACTGAAAAACAAACTCGTTCTAAAAATATTGAGGAATCTCTGCCATTTTTTGAACCAGAAAGTGGTGTAACAAAAACAGTATTTTAGGAAGAGGACACTAGTGAGGATGGCTTAGAAAGACATGCGAACAATGAGGAGCCTCTGCTGATGTTTAGTTAGCAGTGGGTGAGTACACAGGGGATACCCTTGCCATTCTCTGATGTGCCTGCATCCCAGAAGCAAAACAGGTCCCCGGGTAGGAGTTTGCTCATGCTGGGTGGACCTTTTGGCCTGACCTGTACCATCCGGATGGGACTCAGGCTTGTCCTGACAGTCGGTGTTTCTAGGAAGCTCTTAGATGATCTCAGAATTCTCTTCTGTACTTCTCTCATTTCTTGTAAGAAGCTGGGTTAAGAAGAGTTAAGAATTAGAATCAAGGAGCATAGCAGAGTGGTTAAAGCACAGTCTTCCCAGCAGTGCACTTACTGCAGCGTCGTCCAGCCACTTCTAGTGGTACCTAGGGATGGTGTGAGAGTTTAATTAGGTAGTACCTGAATAACACTTGGGAACAATACTGGACACCAAGCAATTTCTCACTAAGTGTTAGTAGTCAGTCATTGTAATAGTACTTAGTAGCAATAATATTGATAATTTGTTCTAAAAAATAAAGTAAAAGGGTTCAGTAGTGTCTACCTTAAGGAAATCTGTTAGAATAAAACAGAATGTGTGAGAAGCCTGTTACAGGTCCCTGGCACACAGTGGGCACTCAAGAAATGATAATGGTTTTGGCATTCTCATTTATAAACAAGGGAAGAGCCACTCCCTGTTCCTTTGTTCTCAAGGCCTTGGCCTCTCCCCTGCCTTCAGACGCAACCCCCTAATCCACTGTGTCCTCTCTCACAGCCAGTATGACCTCCGGGAGAACAGCAAGCACTCGGAGGTGCTGATCGACCTGACGGAGTACTGCGGCCAGCTGGTGGAGGCCAAGTGCCTCACCGTCAACCCCCAGGACAACAACTGCCTGGCCGTGGGGGCCAGCGGGCCCTTCGTGAGGCTCTACGACATTCGCATGATCCACAACCACAGGTACGATGTGCAGCCTCCTGTGGGCAAGTCCCTGGGAACCTGCTGCACCTGCCCTCATTGCCAAGCCCTCTTCTGTTTGAGTTTTTTTTTTAATCTTGTGATTTTATAAAGATAACTCAATCCTTGCTTGTTTTGGAAAATGTGAAAAGTATATTAAAGAAATTACTGAAAAGTAAAATAAAAGTTTAAAAAAAAAAAAAGAAATTACTCATACTCCATCACCTGAAAGAAATCACTGTATATAATATTTTCTGTACATATACTCATAGCGTACAGTTAGAATCTTATACATGTATTTCTTTTATCTGTACGTATAATTTTACTTTATTCTTTAAAACAAAGAAAATTATAGAATGTATTCATAACCTCCACAGAAGTCCCAGACCTGCATGGCTCCACCAGCCTGGGTTTTCAGTGGACTCCTGGGGTAGGTGCAGAAACCTGTGGCCTGTGTTACTTTCATTTCATTTTTGGATTCGGGCAACTACTGTTGCTCATCACACACTACTTGACTTAGAGTAGGTCTTGAACTTTAGCTTCCTCAATAGGATGGCCATGAGCTAAAGACAGGCAGTCAGGACTGACCACTTGTAAAGCGCTGCGACATATGTGTCCACAGCTGTCTAGCTGATGGATTTTTGGGGGTGCCCAGGTAAGGAAGAAAGGTACCTCCTCCTGTATCTCTCCATGAATACGAATGGGTTTTTCTCTAGGAAATGCGGTATAATCTAGCCAGGAGTCCTGGTAGGCATTATAACCTATATTGTTTATCTTCCGACCAGAAAAAGCATGAAGCAGAGCCCTTCAGCAGGTGTGCACACCTTCTGTGACCGGCAGAAGCCCCTCCCAGATGGTGCAGCCCAGTATTACGTGGCAGGTAGGAGTTGGCTCAGCTCTGGTCCTAAACTCTTGGTTGGGGGCAGACTGACTGCAGAGCAGTGCACGGAGGCAGTGATGACCAAGATCGGGGGGATTAGCTATGAGGTGACCTTTGGAAAATATCTTACCCTTGAGGAGTCTTCGTTCCTTTTCTGTAAAATGGGGTTATGATGACTCAGTGAGGAAAGACATGTACACGGTTGGCCTAGCTCATACAGGGCTCAACACTTGAAGCTGCTTTTCTGATGAAGACAATTACTTCATTGATATGGCTGACTTCTCATCTCACAGCTCCCTGCCCCTTTGGGAGGGACTGGAAGCCTCTAACTAGGGTAACTCGGCTGTTCCCTGCAGGTCACCTGCCAGTGAAGCTGCCTGACTACAACAACCGTCTGAGAGTGCTGGTTGCCACCTACGTCACCTTCAGCCCCAATGGCACAGAGCTGCTGGTGAACATGGGGGGAGAGCAGGTAGGGATGGCTGCCCAAGGTGGCTCCAACCCCACACCACCACTGCCACCGTATCTAGCAGCCAGGGCTGTCACCAGCTCCACTGCCACGAGGCAGACAAGAAGCCCCATTGTAAATGTCACTGCTGTGAAATATGGACGTGCCGTGGCACTGTTGGAATTCCCAGAGAAACACCCTGGCCTTGAAGCTTTAGAACGAACAGACCTGTCTTCAGATGCTGGCCTTTTGCTTACTAGCTGTGTGCTGTGACTTTGAACACCTCTCTTCATGTTCCTGAATCTTGGTTTCCTCATCTGTTTTCCTAGGAGGAAATCCTGGGGCTCGGAGTACACAGCCAGGGTGAGGTTTAGGACTGGCTTTGGGAAGTGTTTGATAATCGCAGGTTGCTAAACATTCTGTTCTCAGTCGGGTTATTTAGTAAGCCTTGTATAAAGTCAGTTACTCTGCAGACGCTCACTGAGTACTTTGGGAGTAGCACCACCATAAACGTGAGGGAGACGAGTGCCAACTGTGATCCAGCCCAGGCTGACAGGAGAGACATGGCACGTGAAACGGTTGATGATTTAAAGGCCAGATGTGATCCAGGAGGAGTGTGGTGGGGACTGGGTGAGCCCCGAGCTCGGAAGAGGGCTCTGGATTCAGAGGGCTGAGCGTCACCTGGCTTTGAAGTAGTGTACGGGCGAGTGGGGGCTTAGCTATGAGGTGACCTTTGGAAAATATCTTACCCTTGAGGAGTCTTCGTTCCTTTTCTGTAAAATGGGGTTATGATGACTCAGTGAGGAAAGACATGTACACGGTTGGCCTAGCTCATACAGGGCTCAACACTTGAAGCTGCTTTTCTGATGAAGACAATTACTTCATTGATATGGCTGACTTCTCATCTCACAGCTCCCTGCCCCTTTGGGAGGGACTGGAAGCCTCTAACTAGGGTAACTCGGCTGTTCCCTGCAGGTCACCTGCCAGTGAAGCTGCCTGACTACAACAACCGTCTGAGAGTGCTGGTTGCCACCTACGTCACCTTCAGCCCCAATGGCACAGAGCTGCTGGTGAACATGGGGGGAGAGCAGGTAGGGATGGCTGCCCAAGGTGGCTCCAACCCCACACCACCACTGCCACCGTATCTAGCAGCCAGGGCTGTCACCAGCTCCACTGCCACGAGGCAGACAAGAAGCCCCATTGTAAATGTCACTGCTGTGAAATATGGACGTGCCGTGGCACTGTTGGAATTCCCAGAGAAACACCCTGGCCTTGAAGCTTTAGAACGAACAGACCTGTCTTCAGATGCTGGCCTTTTGCTTACTAGCTGTGTGCTGTGACTTTGAACACCTCTCTTCATGTTCCTGAATCTTGGTTTCCTCATCTGTTTTCCTAGGAGGAAATCCTGGGGCTCGGAGTACACAGCCAGGGTGAGGTTTAGGACTGGCTTTGGGAAGTGTTTGATAATCGCAGGTTGCTAAACATTCTGTTCTCAGTCGGGTTATTTAGTAAGCCTTGTATAAAGTCAGTTACTCTGCAGACGCTCACTGAGTACTTTGGGAGTAGCACCACCATAAACGTGAGGGAGACGAGTGCCAACTGTGATCCAGCCCAGGCTGACAGGAGAGACATGGCACGTGAAACGGTTGATGATTTAAAGGCCAGATGTGATCCAGGAGGAGTGTGGTGGGGACTGGGTGAGCCCCGAGCTCGGAAGAGGGCTCTGGATTCAGAGGGCTGAGCGTCACCTGGCTTTGAAGTAGTGTACGGGCGAGTGGAGAGGCTGTCTAACAGAGTGGTCAGAGCCAGACAGACTTGGGTTTGGGTGCTGGCTGTGCCATCTGCTGCTTTTAGAGCCCTGGATAAATTAATTAAACTCTGAGTCGACATTCCTTGTTCTGTAAAGGGGGCAATGATCATAGTACCTTTTTATGGGGTGGTTTCTAGGATGAAACAAGAAACGTCATATAAAACACTTAACAGAGGAGCAAAGCAAGAATCAATACGTGTTAAGTAATGATAGATAATTTTTACTGAAGGGAGTAACTAGCATTGTGACTTCAGGCAAATGCTTCTCTTCTGTGAGGTTTCAGTTTTCCCATTTAGAACATGAGACCTCTAAGGACATTGTTGACCTAATACACATGTGATTCTAAGGAAGGGTAGTGTTTCAAGCTGTCCACCCCAAGGGCCAGGAACTGGGAGGATTCTCCTGCCTGAGGTTTGCTCCATGAAACACCCCTCCTGCATCACTTGGTGGTTCCCTGCTCCACACTGAGCTGCGTTCCCGAGATCTGCCCAGGCCTCGCTCCCGGTCTGGCCACAGTCTTGCCTCACGGCGTCCATCTTCTCTTGACCCTGCACTCTAGGTCTATTTGTTTGACCTGACTTACAAGCAGCGGCCATACACCTTCCTCTTGCCTAGAAAATGCCACTCCTCAGGGGGTAAGTTCTCCCTTCGGGGTCCTTTAGGGCATCTGCGGGGAAGCCTGCTCCTTGCCTTGCGCTCTGGCTGTGGTCCTCCAGAAGGAGCATGTTCTCTGAAATAATGCTGTGCAGTAAGGAGGAAGGCAATGCTAGTCAGAGAGGTCTGTCCAGGGTTGGCGTCACAGCCCTTTTTCACTTCCCTTGGAAGAAGCAGATTCTTTCCGTGGCTTGGCTCTCAAGGACCTGACGTAGTTGCCCTCCCCTTCTCGTCTGGGCCTGTCTCAGTGACTCTTCCTGGGGCCTGCAGCGGATGTAGGCCTTCCCCACCCGCCACTCACCTCCCCGCCCCCAGTTAAAGCCAAGTGGAAGGTGTGTCGCTCTCCAGCCAGCAGAGGGCGCACAGGCTTTTCTTTATGTCCTTGCCTGCCTGCCTGTCAGAACTTGCTTTCTGAGGGTGGATCTATCTTTGGGGGAATAGCCTTGCCATGGAACCATCAGACCCCGGGATGGAAGCTGGAGGACTGCTGAGGAGAAGCAAGGACCTCCTCCTAAGTTGTTGCTGTTCCTTTCTAACCAACCCCTGCCAGAAGTTCAGAATGGCAAGATGTCTACAAATGGTGTGTCCAACGGCGTGTCCAATGGCCTGCACCTTCACAGCAACGGCTTTCGGCTGCCAGAGACGAGGGGGCATGTCAGGTAAGGCCAGCCTGACTTGCCCAACCTTCCCAGCCCCAGTTATCCCAGTGGACTGGAGGGAGGGGAAGTCCTATAAACCTTCTTCCTGATCCCTACCCTGGCACACACCCCAGAGTCAGGGGACTGGGGCCGAAAGGAATGTGGCTTGTGGTCCCAGTGCTACTTCTGCCGAGTAGGATTCCAGTCATGCTCCATCTGAGGCTCTGGTCCCTTAGTACCAGTAGCTCGGGTCAGGACCCAGAAGTTAGCTTCTTTTAGCCCTGGGCCTCCCTGGTTCGGTTTTCTCCGTTCATAGCCCCTTCTCACCTCTCTTCACTGCCAGGTTACAGGGCTTCTGATAAAGAGGTGCCCAGGTCCTCTAGCCCTTGAAAGAAATGTATCTATAGAGAGATCCATGAGCGGGACTTGGGAGGTATCAGGGTTCGGCTCAGCATGGAGGCCAGAGGTGGTGTCAGCCACTTTTATGCCCACGAGTTTGATGAAGAATTCCTTTAAACCTATCTAGGACAGCTTCATTTCCACCTGTTTTTTCACTGGGGCAGGGCGTCTGGAATTGTGATCATTACCTGTCACAACCACCCGGCCAGGGGTGGAAGGGTGCCCTCTTTTAGTTGACACTGCAGATCCCAGGGACCAAGAAAACCTGAGTAGCCTTCAGGCAGGGCTGCAGACTTCCCAAGGGGTTGCTCTGACCCTCCCTAGCCAGCCTGACACTCTACTTCCTCCACAGCCCCCAGGTAGAGCTGCCCCCATACCTGGAGCGTGTGAAACAGCAAGCCAATGAGGCTTTTGCCTGCCAGCAGTGGACCCAGGCCATTCAGCTTTACAGCAAGGCGGTGCAGAGGGCCCCGCACAATGCCATGCTCTATGGGAACCGAGCTGCTGCCTACATGAAGCGCAAGTGGTGAGTGGGACTGATGGAACCAGGTTGCTGAGGCATCTAGGGAAGTGACATCCTGCTGGCCCTCGGGCATCTTAGGCCTAGGCCTCTCCCCACGTCTGCCACCTCCAGATTGGTGGTAGGCAGGTGCCTGAGCTGTTAGTCAGGAAGCCTCAAACACCAGGAAAGCTCACAGTTAAGTCGAACATGTTCACAAGTAGCTTCAGCAAGCTGCTTTGCTAGTGCTGTGACCACTAGAAGTGGGAACCGGGTGAATGGTTAATCCCAGTCCCTGGAGAATTGGGCCTTGAATTGAACTTTTGAAGGAGCAGTAAAATCTTGCTAGATGGAAATGAGGCTTTTGGTGAATTTAGTTGCTATTTGTTTGAAATGATTCTGCAGCACCTTGACCTTGGGCTTGCTCTCTTAATCTCTTGGACCTTTTGGACCAAGCACAAACAAGCTCCTAGACATCTGAAGCTGGCTATGGGTCTTGCTGTGCGGTTGTGGCCAGCGGTAAGGCAGTAAGTCCATACCCTGAAGAACCCTGTGTCTTTGGAGACCATCAGGGCCCCCAGCCCTTCTGCCTACAGCACCAGCAGGCAAGCAGGCAGGCAGACCCCATCCCCCAGCCAGGGCCAGGACGGGAGATGGATAAAGCTGGGCCCACAGCCATTTCTGCTCCGTCTGGCATCCGTCGGCTCTGCCCAGACAGACAGGCCAGCTGGTGTGCCATCGTCTGGCTGCAACTCGGCAGGCCAGAGAGGGAAGCTTAAGAAACCCACCCAAGTCAGCAGGCTGGTGGATGGAAGTTAGGAAGACGCTGCCCACACAGGCCTTCGTTCAGGCATCAGGAGTTTGCCAAGGACTCAGATGGCAGCCAACCCTGGGAGATGACAACTGGGGGGCCACCCAGGGGTGTTTTGCCCGGCTTTTCCAGCAGGTGGGTTGAATGTAGTGGTCTTCATGCAGGCTCTAGGCTGAGAGCTCTCTCACTCCTGCATTCTTGCTGAGAGGGGCTGATGATTTCCCAATCCACCGGTACCCTCAGCATGTTCTCTGAATCCCTACTATGCACTGGCAACTAGAGGCACAAAGTCCTGTCACTCTGAATTCCCATGCTCCAGAGTGCCCAGCCTCTGGATAGGGGATGAAGACGTGAGCATGGCTCATCACCGAAGAGGCAGGAAGCAGTGAGTCTTTGAACGGTCAGGTGAAGTGCTGTGGGCATCAGGAAGTCCAGCCACTGCGTCTGGGGATGAGAGAGGCACCAGGAAGGTGCCGTGTCTGCAGGGGCTTTCGGTGTGGGCAGGCTGAGACAGGAGATGAAAGAAGGAGGGGAGTGTGGGGGAAGGACATTCCCAGGGAGATGAAGTGGTGTGAACAAAGGCGTGGGGGTGGGGGACTGACTGAAGAGCTTGTTTGCAGAACAACAAATCCATTTGGCTGGAGCAGAGGGTTCGGGAAGGGACTGGCAGGAGATGAGTCTGTGAGGTAGCCTGGGGCCAGCCTGGGAAGGACTTGGAATGCGGAGCGGTGGCGTTTTGGCCTGGATTCAGTGGATGATGGGCAGCTACTGAAGAGTTTTGAGCAGGAGAGGGAGGTGCTGAGGGCTGTCTTTTCAGGGAGATTGATCTGGCAGCGAGTCCGGGTGGGTGCGCCCTGGGGCCAGCCTGCTCTCTCCCCATCCCTTGTGCCTGCCAGTGACCCCTAGAATGTCACGTTCTGTCCCAGGCCAGTCTCCCCAGGGCGGCCATCTGCTCCTGGATGCAGTGGGAGCTGTCACCCTCTGGCTCCTGGCTGCTTTCTGGTCTGGCTCTCCCCGGGAGCTCTGAGGGGCACCTTGCAGGCGGTAATTGGGTTTCCAAACAGCGCCTGTCCTCCGTCACAGCCGCTCATCCTGACGCAGGCCGTGCCGTCGGAGCACTCTGTCTCCTGTCTGAGCAAGCTGCTCCCTCTGCTGCTCTTGGGGTGAGGTTCAGGAGCATGGCCTTGGTCTCAGGCCTGCTCTGACCCCAAGCAGGAGAGTTGTGAGCTGTGCCTTGTGTTGGGGGGGCGGGGGTGCACAGCCGGGACATCAGCTCTGGAGAGTGCTGCTTAGCACAGGTTCTGGCCCACCTCGACCCTGCGGGAGAAACAAAAGGCAGCTCCCAAAGGAGAAGTGACCCCCCTGGCTCTCCACTTGAGAGGTGGGCACTGGTCTGTGAAGCTGGGCAGATGTGTATTTTATACTCCGTCACAGGATGGGAGAAGGAAGGGCTTTTTCTTTGGCCCCTCCCCACCCCTAAAACCATTCCCACTTCCCCTAGCCCGTGCTCTGGGAGTTTGGAGAAGTTAGTGTGGACGATTTGGAACTACTGGCGTGTGCCTGCACCCCCTACCTCCAACCCCATCCGCTTCCAGAGAACTGACTGCCAGGCTGCCAGGCCCTTCCTCCAGCCCCAGGAGGCAGAGGCCACAGCTGCTGCAGATCAGTCAGCCAGGGCAGAGGGGGGCCTGGCTGAGGGCTTGCTGCCTGCTGGTCAGACCCTGGGTCCTCAGCCTGGCACTTCTGGCTTCCCCAGACCACAGAACTGTCCTCGAGGGCCCCCTGCCTTCGACATGGCTTTGAAGGCCAGCCGGGAGGGATTTGAGGAGGTGGGTGGAGGAAGGGAGAAGGAGGGCCTGGGGAGCCTGAGGCGGGCAAGATGCCAGGCCTTCTGCTGCAGAGCTGCGGGTGCCTGGGGTGAGCGGGTGCACAGTTGCACTCTATGTCCAGCAGAGGGCAGTCTGACACTGGTCTTTGCCTCACACCCACCTCCCACCCTCTACCCTGCCAAGACCCTAGGGTTCCTGGCATGCCTCTTTAACATACTCTGCCTCCTGGGGAGCACATTCTGAGCTGAGCCAGGATTCTCTCCACCCCCAGATACTCTTGCCCTGAGATCTCCCAAAGGTGGGCAGGAGTGGCCACAGGAAGCTTAGAGACTAAATGCCGACTCCCTGCCTGCCATGTGGCCCCACCTCCAAACCACATTCCCCTGCCTTTCCAGGGACGGTGACCACTACGATGCCCTGCGGGACTGCCTCAAGGCCATCTCCCTAAATCCGTGCCACCTGAAGGCACACTTCCGCCTGGCCCGATGCCTCTTTGAGCTCAAGTACGTGGCCGAGGCCCTGGAGTGCCTGGATGATTTCAAAGGGAAGTTCCCGGAGCAGGCCCATAGCAGTGCTTGTGATGCATTGGGACGTGACATCACGGCCGCCCTCTTCTCCAAAAATGACAGTGGTGAGTGGGCCCTGCGGAGGGGTTGCTGTCACTCTCTCTTGGAGGTGCTGCATGACATTCTGGAGAGGACATGGTTCTGAGACTAGAGAGGCCTGGGCTCACATACTGATTGAGAAGCCACGTGACCTTGAGACGGTCACTTGGTCTCTTTGAGACGAGGATTAGCAATAACGCACCTGGTGCAGTTCCCCTGGGACTTGAGATAGAAGTCAACTGCACTCACTCAGCCTTGCAGGTCATTCTCTCCTGCTCAGAGAGGGCCTTGGCTGTTCCTTTAGGATCCTTTAGTTGGCTGGGGTGCACTTGCTCCAGTTTGCACGGGTGCAGAAGAGACAGACCGCGCACAGGGCAGTAGAAATGCCTTGGGCACAGGTGTGGAGCCTTGGTTCCAGTCTCAGCTCTGCCATGTGGAACCGTGTGACCTTGAGCAGAGCACAGGCTCTCCAGATCTGTGTTTGAGGCCCTGTCCCACTCACCTGGGTAGCGTTGGTGAGTGAACTAGGTAATTGGGTGATCTGTAAACGTGAGAGGGGAACTCCCTGGGGCCAGATGTGGCTCTTCCCTGTCTCTTCTGCAGTTTACAGATCATGAATTGATCCATTTACCTGAACAGTGCTAGGCACGGTGCTGGGTACTGGGAATACATCTGGGAACAAGTCAGATAGAATTCTGTATTTATGAATCTACAGCCTAGTGAATGAAGAGGAAACAGGAAAGCCCCAGGACCTGATACGGTGCAAGTTTCGGGGAGGGCTAGAGGGCCATCTGGGGTTCTTGAGGAAGAAACACTCAGGCTGAGCTCTTGATGCGGAGGAAGAGGTAACTAGGGACCAGGGACCAGCACATGCCAAGGCCCTGAAGCAGGCAGGAACGAGGCACTGAGAAAACTGGTATGATTTCATCAAGGCACTTACCCGATCAGCTGGGATCTGTGATGACGTGTCTTCTGGAGTGGAGGGCTCGGACCTGACTGCCTTCAGAGCTGTGCATCTAGTTAGAAAAATCACCCCCTCAAGACTCACTTGGCTGTGCTTTACCCTCCCCTCCCTGCCGCTCACCTCCACAGAAACAGACCTTGGGTCCTTGGGGCTTCCAGACGTCATCCAGGGACCTGAGCTGAGGCCCTCCTGGCGTCTGAGGGCTCCTCTTGAGCACCCTCAAGGGCGGAGTCCATAGATGCTTCCCTTTCACGGTTGCCCCCAGTTTTTTCCAGGGTAGTGGTAGAGGGCAGGTAGCCCTACATGGCTTACCACTTGGACTGAAAATAGGGTGACGGGAGGGAAGGAAATGGGGGAGAGGAGGGAAGGGCAGGACTCTCACATTCCTTGTTCTCTGCCCCAGAGGAGAAGAAGGGAGCTGGCAGTGGTGGTGGCCCCGTCCGCCTCCGCAGCACGAGCCGCAAGGACTCCATCTCAGAGGATGAGATGGTGCTGCGGGAGCGAAGCTACGACTACCAGTTCCGCTACTGTGGCCACTGCAACACCACCACGGACATCAAGGAGGCCAATTTCTTTGGCAGGTCCGAGGTCCTGAAGAGGAAGGGGGCACAGCCCAGTTGGCAGCAGGAGGTTGGGGAGGGGGGAGGCGTGGGGACATATGCTTTAGAAAAGTCTCAAATCCCAGCTCTGCCTTTGTGCCCTCGGGCGAGTGGCTTTGCCTCTGTGGGCCTCTGTTCCTTCACCTATATTATAAAACCAGCCCTCCCCATCCAAGGGGCCATAGCACGGACTTACAAGCTGATCCAGGAAGCATCCAGTGCAGCGCCTGGGGTCTTCCCTACCCCACCTCGTGCTCTCTCTGGCCCCATGTACCGGAGCTTGGGTTCTCCATCGGGATGCTTGGAGCCTTCTGCCAATAGGGGTAGGCCAGTGTATTCCAAGACTGTCAGTCTTAGCAATCTTTGGTGCCTAGCACTGTGCCCCCGGGACTGAGGACACAGCCCATGTCTCAGACATCGTCACCTCCAGCCCTCCTTGTAGACAGTGTGCTTTCTTGAGTGGGTGAGATCCATGCGTGTGGATTAAGCATCTCCATCAAGATCTTTTCTAAGTGTCAGTGGTGTGCTGTAGGATTCAGGGGGTTCTGGATCCAGGAGGGCTAAGACCACTGATACAGAGGAAAGGCTTAGGCTGGAGACTCCCCAGAGTGTACCCAGGGTGCTTATAATGTGCTTGGAGAGAGAGTAAGCTAGAGGGACCTAGGCCATCTCTGACCGCGAATTTAAGAGAACAGTTGAACAAGACATGGCTGCAGTGTGGAGAGGATTGTCCAGTGTGGGCGAGTTCCAGGTCAGGTGAAGACCCGAGTTCCAGGGGGCTGAGCAGCTGCAGACTTCTTTGCTCCCCGTTTCCCTGAGCCATGCAGCCTCTGTTGGAGGCTGCAGGGCAGTACCCCACCTGACCTCCCTGCCCTTTGCCCCCCCGCCAGCAACGCTCAGTATATCGTCAGTGGCTCTGACGATGGCTCCTTCTTCATCTGGGAAAAGGAGACCACCAACCTGGTCCGCGTGCTCCAGGGGGACGAGTCCATCGTCAACTGCCTGCAACCGCACCCCAGCTACTGCTTCCTGGCCACCAGCGGCATCGACCCTGTTGTGCGGCTCTGGAACCCCCGGCCAGAGGTGAGGGTGTGGGCAGGGCAGCATAAGCCAGGCAGGGAGGAAAGTAGGGAGGGACCCTCTGCAAGGCCTCCAGCTGCGCCGGCGAGGGTAGGGAAGGGTAGGGAAGGGAAGGGAGTCCCTGAAGGAGATGAGGAGCTGCTGTGGGAGGAACTCTCCCCAGGGGCCCAGGCTGCATCAGGTGGGAGCCAGCAAGTTCTGAAAGCCGCAGATGAAGCGGGCAGTTCCAGGGTCATATCCGTGAACCAGATGTGAAGGTGAGACTGACACACAGGAATCAGTAACCCAGTAAACCAGGACCAGTTACAGGGGGGCAGGGAGGACACCGGATCAGCTCCAGTGCCTCCTGAGAACGGCACCTCCGAGGCCCCCTAGGTGCCCTGTCCCTCATGTGCCCCTGCAGTATGTCGCCCAAAGCCATGCAGAGGCCAGTCCCTCAGTCTTTGAGACGTGCGTAGGTTTTGGAGCCTGATGGGCCTAAGTTTGAATCCTGGTCCCTCCACTTAGGCCTAAGGGACTCAAACCCAGGTTTTTGTCATCTGTCTATTGGAATGGGAATGTCCACACCACCTCAGAAGGTTGCTCTGAGGATTAAAGAAGTGGTGCCTGCGATGTGTCTGGTCCACAGGGACCCAGGACCGGTGTGGTGGTCACTGAGCCGAGTCAGGTGGGCTGGCCTGAGCCCTCCCCCGCCCTCTGCCCTCCCAGCTGGTGAAACAGAGTCAAGAGGTGGATCTAGGGCTTCCCTGGTGGTCCATTGGGTAAAGACACTGCCTTGCAGTGCAAGGGGCGCTGGTTCAATCCCTGACCTGGGAAGATCTCACGTGCCACAGAGCGGCTGGACCGATGTGTCCAGCTACTGAGCCAGCACTCTGGAACGCGTGCGCCCAGAGCCGGTGCTCTACAGTGAAGAGAGGCCACTGCGATGGGAGGCCCACACAGGCCAAAGAACAAAGATGGGTGATGAAAGACCAATAGAAGTGGCAAATAGAAGTGGATCTAATTCAGAGGCCGTTTCCTATCAACTTTAAGTGAGAAACCCTATAAGACGTCCGAGAAGAAAAGGAGAATACGGGAGTCCTTATTGGGAGTGGCAGCAAAAGTGGGGTGGGGGTAGGGGGAGTCGCCTTCCCATGTGTATATATATATATAACACTGCGGGGTGCGTCCTCATCACCTGCAGTGTGGTATCTCTGGGCTGTACTCTGAAGCAGGTATTCCCCAGTGTACATCCCACTGTATACTACGTATGCCCTTGCCCCAGTGTGGTATGTCATCTCCCTCACATACGTCCTGGTGTGTGTGTGTGTGTGCATCCATCCCATAGAAATCCCAGGACGCGTGCCTCTCTGCCTGGACATTCATGTGTACACCCATGTGTGCTCCTGGTGTGTACATACCTCTCCACATGTGTAGCTCAGCCTGTATATGTGTGTTTCCCTGCACACAGATCCCAGGAGTAAGTGTGCTTCCGCCTCACACCCGCAGAGTGAAGACCTCACAGGCCGGGTCGTGGAGGACATGGAAGGCGCTTCCCAGGCCAACCAGCGGCGCATGAATGCGGACCCGTTGGAGGTGATGCTGCTCAACATGGGCTACCGGATCACAGGCCTGAGCAGCGGGGGCGCTGGGGCCTCTGATGACGAGGACAGCTCCGAGGGCCAGGTGCAGTGCCGGCCCAGCTAGACCCTCTTAGGCCTGGTCCTAGCCCCTGCTATTGGCTGGATCCTCCACCCTGGGCAGGAGGTCAGGAGGCTCTTTTGGTGTGTCTTCCTCTTCCCCCCATTATTTTTTCATTTCTCTCTGTTTTGTTTGTTAGTTTGGCATTGCAGATGGGGCCTGCTGCCGCTGTGTGGTCCAGCTACTGACCCCCCCCCCAGCTAAACTCTGGACACGGCGTGCGCCTTGCAGTGCAAGGGGCGCTGGTTCAATCCCTGACCTGGGAAGATCTCACGTGCCACAGAGCGGCTGGACCGATGTGTCCAGCTACTGAGCCAGCACTCTGGAACGCGTGCGCCCAGAGCCGGTGCTCTACAGTGAAGAGAGGCCACTGCGATGGGAGGCCCACACAGGCCAAAGAACAAAGATGGGTGATGAAAGACCAATAGAAGTGGCAAATAGAAGTGGATCTAATTCAGAGGCCGTTTCCTATCAACTTTAAGTGAGAAACCCTATAAGACGTCCGAGAAGAAAAGGAGAATACGGGAGTCCTTATTGGGAGTGGCAGCAAAAGTGGGGTGGGGGTAGGGGGAGTCGCCTTCCCATGTGTATATATATATATAACACTGCGGGGTGCGTCCTCATCACCTGCAGTGTGGTATCTCTGGGCTGTACTCTGAAGCAGGTATTCCCCAGTGTACATCCCACTGTATACTACGTATGCCCTTGCCCCAGTGTGGTATGTCATCTCCCTCACATACGTCCTGGTGTGTGTGTGTGTGTGCATCCATCCCATAGAAATCCCAGGACGCGTGCCTCTCTGCCTGGACATTCATGTGTACACCCATGTGTGCTCCCTGGTGTGTACATACCTCTCCACATGTGTAGCTCAGCCTGTATATGTGTGTTTCCCCTGCACACAGATCCCAGGAGTAAGTGTGCTTCCGCCTCACACCCCGCAGAGTGAAGACCTCACAGGCCGGGTCGTGGAGGACATGGAAGGCGCTTCCCAGGCCAACCAGCGGCGCATGAATGCGGACCCGTTGGAGGTGATGCTGCTCAACATGGGCTACCGGATCACAGGCCTGAGCAGCGGGGGCGCTGGGGCCTCTGATGACGAGGACAGCTCCGAGGGCCAGGTGCAGTGCCGGCCCAGCTAGACCCTCTTAGGCCTGGTCCTAGCCCCTGCTATTGGCTGGATCCTCCACCCTGGGCAGGAGGTCAGGAGGCTCTTTTGGTGTGTCTTCCTCTTCCCCCCATTATTTTTTCATTTCTCTCTGTTTTGTTTGTTAGTTTGGCATTGCAGATGGGGACTGCTGCAGCTTGCTGGCTTTTGGACTTTAGGGCAGTTGCCCCTTGACTGGCCCAGCCCTAAGCAGAAAAGCAGGACGGGAAGCCCCTCCATCTGCCCCACCACCACCTCCCACTTCCATGTCCCCGAGGGCTCAGGCCTGCTCAGGGGGGAGGCTAGGCTGCAGCTATCTCCAGGGACTGCCCCACCTTGCACTGGCAGCAGGAGGTGGGTGGAATTCCCAGTCCAAAGGGGCTAGCCTCGACCTGTTAACCACTCTTGCTCCTGGAAGGCGAGGCTGACTCCCTCTTGGTATGCAGGGAAGGTTCTGGAAAAGGACAGGGTGCCCCTTCCCTCCAGAGCTGCTGGGTCAGGGTGGAGGCAGAAATGAGAGGGAGCCCTGGAGTGGGCACGCTCAGGCCACTGCCTCCTCGCAGTCCAGCGTCCTTGCCCCCTCCTAGGCACCAGCTCTGGGTCCTGCACCCACTCTCACTGGCCATCTCTGGGGGCTCAGTCTTTCCCAAAGGCCCTGGCAGTGGGTGGGCACCGCACCATCCCCGCCCACCTGCGCCAGCCCTTCTGCACTCTGGAGGGCCACTCTCCCCCCAGGCGGGCAGGCACACTTTCGGCCTCACTGTGACCTTTCTGCCAGAGCTCCCAGCCAGGCCTCCTCGCGCTGAGACGCACTCCCGGCCAGGGCCTTCCAGGCCCTTTCTCCCATCCCACATGCTGAGCCGCCACAAAGACCAAAGAAGTGATGGCTTTTCTCTGTCCCCTGCTGCTCTGGGGGTGGGTCTCCTGAGCCACTCAGATGGGAAAGCCCCAACTCAGCCCCCCTTCCACAGCCTGAGCTTTACACTGGATGCAGCGATCACCCCACCACTCCTCTTTGCCCCCGGGGCTCTCAGCTCAGGAGCTGCCCCTGCTAGTTTGTTCATCCTTCCTCCCCCTCCCTCCCAGTCCCCTCAGCGCTCACTGGGCTCCAGCCCTCCAGCTGCAGCCTCCGGGGAGAAGCAGCCTCCCTCCTCCTCCCTCTCTCCCTCCGCCCTGTCTCTGCCAGGTGCCTCCTCTCAGTCAGGCTTCAGAGAAGCCCTGGAGACAGCAGGGCCATGTTAAAAGCTTTTTCACAGTTTTAAGGAGATGGGGGTGGGGTGCGGTGGTGAGGATAGTGGTGGGGGGTCTGGCACCATCTCGTCCTTGCTTTAATCCCAGCGACACAGGTGGCAGCTTCTCCCCCTTCCTCTCTACCCGTCCTCCCCCGCCCCTCTCTCCGAGCTTGGTAATGAAGTATATTTATTGGTGAAGGAAACAGCTGCTGCTGCTTCTCCTGCTGCTGGGACTCGCTCCCCTGTCTCTTCTCCACGACCTTTCTCCAGCCGGGAGGGAAGAGCGGGAGCACTGGGGCTGGGCCTGGAGCCCAAGGACTAGCAGGGGCCCCCTTGCTTTCCTGTGTTCGAGCCACCGCCATTTCCTCCCTCCCTGCCTCCTGCCTGCCCAGCCTGGGCCCGCCGTGTGGAGAGACACTTACGCCTTACTGTCCTCTGGGGGCAGGAGCCGAGCCTTTTTGTTGCTCCGCTCCCAGGAGAGTGAGGGTGACGCAATTGATTAAAACCATTTTGTTCTAGGTGTGGCCGGTGGCATTTATGGGGTTCAGATGGGTCTTGGGGGAAAAGTGAGACCTCCTCTCTTGTAGCTCTGTGGCTCTAAGGAGCCACACCTCTGCTGGGTGGAATGAGGCCTGCCCTGTGGACAGTGGCTACCCAGCCCAGCAGGACCAAGTGCAGACCCTGGCACTGGTGTCCATGGTTTGCAGTAATCAGCTTTCATTATCTGGGCTGTTTTTGCATCTGTAAAGTAAGGAGGGTGAAGTCTTAGTGGTTTTTCAAACTTTTAAAATCACTACCCAAATAAGAAATGTATACATCTTAGGGCTTCCCTGGTGATCCAGTGGGTAGAGAGTCTGCCTTGCAGTGCAAGGGGCAATGGTTCAATCCCTGGCCCAGAAGATTTCACATGCCGCAGAGTAAGATGGATGAAAATAAATAAATAAACAATAAGAGAGGCCAAAAAAAGAGAAATATACATCTTACACTGTGACCCAAGATACCCATGCTAATTTGTGTGTATATAATGAACATAAGTTTTAACACAGTAACACTGGTCCTTGCTACATGCAATGTGTTCTGTTTAGCACTCAGTTTTATGAAGGAGAAAAAAGTGCCGATTGTAACCCACTAAGTTGATTTTACAACCTGTAGTTTCTTGATAGGCATCCCTAGTGGCTCAGACAATAAAGAATCCACCTGCAAAGTGGGAGACCTGGGTTCGATCCCTAGGTCAGGAAGATCCCCTGGAGGAGGGCTTGGCAACCAACTCCAGTATTCTTGCCTGGAGAATCCCATGGATAGAGGAGTCTGGACGGCTACAGTCCATGGGGTTGCAAAGAGTCAGACATTACTGCGCAACTAACACTTTCAGTTTCTTGATGGACCCTATATTAGAGGATTCCTTAGACCAGAGGTTCCCAAACTTTCTCAGCTCACTGAATCATTAATGGCTCAGTAGTTTTTACCTGGATCCCCTAAACCAAAAGAAATACTTAACATTTCAACATGTTAGTTAAGCCCGGATCACTAAAGAATTTGTTCTGGACTTACCTGATGGTCCAGTCATTAAGAATCCACCCGCCATTGCAGGGGGACATGGGCTCAATCCCTGGTCTGGGAAGATCCCACATGCGGTGGAGCAACTAAGCCCATGCACAACTACTGAGTCACAGGTACTGAAGCCCATGTGCACAAAGCCTGTGCTCCACAAAGAAGTCATGGAAATGAGAAGCCCGTTCACAACAGCTAGGCAGGAGCCCCCATTCACTGCAACTGGAAAAAGCCTATGTAGCAATGAAGATGCAATGCAGCCAAAAATAAATAGTAAATAAATAAATTTTTTTAAAAAAAATTATGTCCTATCAAGGTAATCATTAAAATAATACATGTCAGTTAGAGGGAACTCTTTTTATTTCATTCTTAATAACTGCAGTAGGGCTTCCCCTGATGGTCCAGTGGGTAAGGACACCGCCTTGCAGTGCAAGGGGCGCCGGTTCAATCCCTGGCCTGGGAAGATCCCACGTGCCGCGGAGCGACTGGACCGATGTGTCCAATTACCGAGCCGGAGCTCTGGCGCGCGTGGGCCCAGAGCCGGTGCTCTGCAACAACAGACGCCACCGTGATAGGAGGCCCACAGGAGCCAAAGAATAAAGACGAATGAAAATAGAGACATGAAAGACGAATAGAAGTGGCCCACCCGCTCCCCTCCCTCCCCAACCCAACTCCCGCCCAAAATAAATAAATAAATAAATCTTTAAAAAAAAAAAAAAATAACTGCAGTAACTAATAGAACCCATGTGCTTGTTATGTAAAACTTGTCAGACTTTCTAATCTGGTCGGACACCACCACCCTCATGTCATGTTCAACGTTAACTTTCATTTGTTTTTGTATCACAGCAGCCACTAAAACCCCAGTTTCTCAAAGATGACATCATCAAAGGAATGAAGCACAATCTAATGATAAAACCACCCTAAGCTAGTAGTTCTCTCAGTAGCTAACAGATGCTGAGTAACTTTAAAACACCCTACTGCGATCCTGTGACTTTTGTGGCTCTCTAAACTGCCTTAAACCAAAAGAAATACTTAACATTTCAACATGTTAGGTAAGCCCGGATCACTAAAGAATTTGTTCTGGACTTACCTGATGGTCCAGTCATTAAGAATCCACCCGCCATTGCAGGGGGACATGGGCTCAATCCCTGGTCTGGGAAGATCCCACATGCGGTGGAGCAACTAAGCCCATGCACAACTACTGAGTCACAGGTACTGAAGCCCATGTGCACAAAGCCTGTGCTCCACAAAGAAGTCATGGAAATGAGAAGCCCGTTCACAACAGCTAGGCAGGAGCCCCCATTCACTGCAACTGGAAAAAGCCTATGTAGCAATGAAGATGCAATGCAGCCAAAAATAAATAGTAAATAAATAAATTTTTTTAAAAAAAATTATGTCCTATCAAGGTAATCATTAAAATAATACATGTCAGTTAGAGGGAACTCTTTTTATTTCATTCTTAATAACTGCAGTAGGGCTTCCCCTGATGGTCCAGTGGGTAAGGACACCGCCTTGCAGTGCAAGGGGCGCCGGTTCAATCCCTGGCCTGGGAAGATCCCACGTGCCGCGGAGCGACTGGACCGATGTGTCCAATTACCGAGCCGGAGCTCTGGCGCGCGTGGGCCCAGAGCCGGTGCTCTGCAACAACAGACGCCACCGTGATAGGAGGCCCACAGGAGCCAAAGAATAAAGACGAATGAAAATAGAGACATGAAAGACGAATAGAAGTGGCCCACCCGCTCCCCTCCCTCCCCAACCCAACTCCCGCCCAAAATAAATAAATAAATAAATCTTTAAAAAAAAAAAAAAATAACTGCAGTAACTAATAGAACCCATGTGCTTGTTATGTAAAACTTGTCAGACTTTCTAATCTGGTCGGACACCACCACCCTCATGTCATGTTCAACGTTAACTTTCATTTGTTTTTGTATCACAGCAGCCACTAAAACCCCAGTTTCTCAAAGATGACATCATCAAAGGAATGAAGCACAATCTAATGATAAAACCACCCTAAGCTAGTAGTTCTCTCAGTAGCTAACAGATGCTGAGTAACTTTAAAACACCCTACTGCGATCCTGTGACTTTTGTGGCTCTCTAAACTGCCTTGATGCACAGTTTGGGAGCTGTGGCTCAGGACTGTGGGAATAATAGTTCCCCTCATGAGGTTCTGTGATTGTTCTGTTTGTACGTTGGGAATGCATCCTCACTTCCGTGCAGGAAACAGAAAGGGAAGAGATCCTGACAGAGGCACACCAGGCAATGCTATGAAGCAGGCGCTCATCATTCCTCCATGAAGCTTCCCAAACTCAAGCTTCCTCAGGACGTTTCCAGACCAGGCAAAGAAGGGGCAGTGTACCAGACCAAGGGAGTAGGGCAGCGTCCCAGGGACCCTCATGGAGCCTGAGTGATTCTGTTCAGCTGCATTGTAGAGGGTGGAGCGGCCCATGAACTTAAGGGGCAGCCTAACTAAAGGACTCCCTGTGCTTGATGAGGGATTGTAGGCATGATCCTTCAAGCGAGGAGCACCATTGGAAGACTTCACCAAAGACTCCATTCTATGTGGAACGGGTACATTTTGTTAAAAAGTAGACATTTTATATAGCAGTTCTAGGCTTATAGAAAATTTAGAATATAGAGAGTCCCTACACCCCCTCTCCTGGACTCCAGTTTCCCTATTATTAACATCCTGCATTAGTGTGGGACATTTGTTTCAACTCATGAACCAGTCTTGGTACAGCATTACATCTAGAGTTTATGCAGGGTTCATTCTTTGTATTGTACAGTTTTATGGGTTTTGACATAATGCATAATGTCCTCAATCCACAGGTTGCACTGCCTGCACTCCACCTATTCAGCCCTCGCCAGCGCATGCGCACACACAGACACACACACACACACAAGTACTAAGTACTTAGGAAGAGACACAGCAAAATATACACAAGGTGAGGAAAACTATAAAATTATGAGAGAAAACAGGGGAAATCAGAATAAGTGAAGAGATGTTCCATGCTCATAGATAGAGGACTATTATTAAGATGTTATTTCTTTCCAACTTGGGCCATTTGTTGTTCAGTTCCTCAGTCAGTTGTATAATTCCAGATTAGTCATATGTATATCCCATTCCACCCCCCATTCAACCTCCAGGCCATCACATAGCCCCATGACTTTTACACCCTACTGCGATCCTGTGATTTTCTCTAAACTGCCTTGATGCACAGTTTGGGAGCTGTGGCTCAGGACTGTGGGAATAATAGTTCCCCTCATGAGGTTCTGTGATTGTTCTGTTTGTACGTTGGGAATGCATCCTCACTTCCGTGCAGGAAACAGAAAGGGAAGAGATCCTGACAGAGGCACACCAGGCAATGCTATGAAGCAGGCGCTCATCATTCCTCCATGAAGCTTCCCAAACTCAAGCTTCCTCAGGACGTTTCCAGACCAGGCAAAGAAGGGGCAGTGTACCAGACCAAGGGAGTAGGGCAGCGTCCCAGGGACCCTCATGGAGCCTGAGTGATTCTGTTCAGCTGCATTGTAGAGGGTGGAGCGGCCCATGAACTTAAGGGGCAGCCTAACTAAAGGACTCCCTGTGCTTGATGAGGGATTGTAGGCATGATCCTTCAAGCGAGGAGCACCATTGGAAGACTTCACCAAAGACTCCATTCTATGTGGAACGGGTACATTTTGTTAAAAAGTAGACATTTTATATAGCAGTTCTAGGCTTATAGAAAATTTAGAATATAGAGAGTCCCTACACCCCCTCTCTCCTGGACTCCAGTTTCCCCTATTATTAACATCCTGCATTAGTGTGGGACATTTGTTTCAACTCATGAACCAGTCTTGGTACAGCATTACATCTAGAGTTTATGCAGGGTTCATTCTTTGTATTGTACAGTTTTATGGGTTTTGACATAATGCATAATGTCCTCAATCCACAGGTTGCACTGCCTGCACTCCACCTATTCAGCCCTCGCCAGCGCATGCGCACACACAGACACACACACACACACAAGTACTAAGTACTTAGGAAGAGACACAGCAAAATATACACAAGGTGAGGAAAACTATAAAATTATGAGAGAAAACAGGGGAAATCAGAATAAGTGAAGAGATGTTCCATGCTCATAGATAGAGGACTATTATTAAGATGTTATTTCTTTCCAACTTGGGCCATTTGTTGTTCAGTTCCTCAGTCAGTTGTATAATTCCAGATTAGTCATATGTATATCCCATTCCACCCCCCATTCAACCCCTCCAGGCCATCACATAGCCCCCATGTACAATCCCTTAGACCCACAGTGCATTGACAATAGTTATCTCTTTTACATAAGATAGTATAGCATTCCATCTTACGCTTTACATACCTCTCACCAACTTTTTTTCTCTCCGATGTCCATAAGTCTGCTCTCTATGACTATTTTTCCATCGATGCTCTGCGTGTATATTTATCAGCACGAACTTACTAGATTCCATATATATGTGTTAGTATACTGTATTTTTCTCTTTTTGACTTACTTCACTTTGTATAATAGGCTCTAGATTCATCCATCCATGGACTGCAGCAAACAAGGCTTCCCTGTCCTTCACTATCTCCCAGAGTTTGCTCAGACTCACGTCCATTGAGTCGCTGATGCCATCCAATCATCTCATCCTCTGCCACCCCCTTCTTCCCTCAATCTTTGCTAGCATCAGCGTCTTTTCTTATGAGTTCACTCTTTGCATCTGGTGGCCAAAGGATTGTAGCTTCAGCTTCAGCATCAGTCCTTCCAATGAAAATTCAGGGTTGATTTCCTTTAGGATTGACTGGTTTAATCTCCTAGCTGTCCAAGGGACTGTCAAAAGTCTTCTCCAACACTACAGTTGGAAAGCATCAATTCTTCAGCTCTCAGCCTTCTTTATGGTCCAACTCTCACATCCATACATGACTACTAGAAAAACCATAGCTTTGACTCTGCAGACCTTTGTCAATAAAGTTATGTCTCTGCTTTTTAATTCACTGTCTGGGTTTATCATAGCTTTTCTTCCAAGGAGCAAGTGTCTTTTAATTTCATGGCTGCAGTCACCATCCACAGTGATTTTGTAGCTCAAGAACATAAAGTCTGTCACTGTTTCCATCCATTGTTTCCCTAGCTATTTGCCAGAAAATGATGGGACCTAATGCCATGATCTTTGTTTTAGTTTTGGGTTTGTTGGTTTTTTGTGTTTTTTTTTTTTTAATCTTCATTTTTTGAGTGTTGAGTTTTAACCTAGCCTTTTCACTCTCCTCTTTCACCTTCATCAAGAGGCTCTTCAGTTCGTCTTCATTTTCTGCATATGGGTAGTGTCACCTGCATACCTGAAATTATTGATATTTTTCCTGACAATCTTGATTCCAGCTTGTGCATCCAGTCTGGCATTTCACATGACATACTCTGCATATAAGTTAAATAAGCAGGGTAACAGTATATAGCCTTGACATACTCCTTTCCCAGTTTGGAACCAGTTCACCTCTAACTTGCTTCTTGCTCTGCATACAGGTTTCTCACGAGGCAGGTAAGGTGGTTAAGTATTCCTATCTCTTTAAGAATTTTCCACAGTTTGTTTTAATCCACACAGTCAAAGGCTTTATCATAGTGAATGAAGCAGAAGTAGATGCTTTTCTGGAATTCTCTTGCTTTTTCTGTGATCCAGCAGGTGCTGGCAATTTGATCTCTGGTTCCTCTGCCTTTCCTAAATCCAGCTTGTAGATCTGGAAGTTCTCAGTTCACCTACCGTGAAGCCTAGCTTGAAGGATCTTGAGCATTACCTTGCTAGCATGTAAAATGAGTGTAGTTGTACTTGGGCCATAGGTTCAATGAAATCTCAATCAAAATCCCAGCAAATTATTTTATGACTTATTCTAATGTTTATATGGAGAGACAGAAGACCAGAATAGCCAACACAAATAACAAGGTGAAAGAACGAAGTCAGACGATTGACACTACCCAACATCAAGACTTATCATAAAGTCACAATGACCAAGACAGTGTGGCATTTGCAAAGGAAAAGACAAATCAATTGGATGATTTAGAGAACCCAAAGTAGATCCACACAGATATAGTCAACTGACAAAAGAGCAGAATCAATTCAATGGGGAAAGAAAAGTCTTAGCAACAAATTGTGCTGGAACAACTGGACATCTACATTCCCCCCCCCCAAAAAAAGGGATCTAAACACTGACTACACTGTCCACACAAGTTAACTCAAAATTGATCATAGAACTAAATGTAAAACAAATTGATAAAACTCAGAAGATGACCCAGGAGAAGATCTAGGTTTGCAACAAGTTTTGTTTTTTTTTTTTAATCTTCATTTTTTGAGTGTTGAGTTTTAACCTAGCCTTTTCACTCTCCTCTTTCACCTTCATCAAGAGGCTCTTCAGTTCGTCTTCATTTTCTGCATATGGGTAGTGTCACCTGCATACCTGAAATTATTGATATTTTTCCTGACAATCTTGATTCCAGCTTGTGCATCCAGTCTGGCATTTCACATGACATACTCTGCATATAAGTTAAATAAGCAGGGTAACAGTATATAGCCTTGACATACTCCTTTCCCAGTTTGGAACCAGTTCACCTCTAACTTGCTTCTTGCTCTGCATACAGGTTTCTCACGAGGCAGGTAAGGTGGTTAAGTATTCCTATCTCTTTAAGAATTTTCCACAGTTTGTTTTAATCCACACAGTCAAAGGCTTTATCATAGTGAATGAAGCAGAAGTAGATGCTTTTCTGGAATTCTCTTGCTTTTTCTGTGATCCAGCAGGTGCTGGCAATTTGATCTCTGGTTCCTCTGCCTTTCCTAAATCCAGCTTGTAGATCTGGAAGTTCTCAGTTCACCTACCGTGAAGCCTAGCTTGAAGGATCTTGAGCATTACCTTGCTAGCATGTAAAATGAGTGTAGTTGTACTTGGGCCATAGGTTCAATGAAATCTCAATCAAAATCCCAGCAAATTATTTTATGACTTATTCTAATGTTTATATGGAGAGACAGAAGACCAGAATAGCCAACACAAATAACAAGGTGAAAGAACGAAGTCAGACGATTGACACTACCCAACATCAAGACTTATCATAAAGTCACAATGACCAAGACAGTGTGGCATTTGCAAAGGAAAAGACAAATCAATTGGATGATTTAGAGAACCCAAAGTAGATCCACACAGATATAGTCAACTGACAAAAGAGCAGAATCAATTCAATGGGGAAAGAAAAGTCTTAGCAACAAATTGTGCTGGAACAACTGGACATCTACATTCCCCCCCCCCAAAAAAAGGGATCTAAACACTGACTACACTGTCCACACAAGTTAACTCAAAATTGATCATAGAACTAAATGTAAAACAAATTGATAAAACTCAGAAGATGACCCAGGAGAAGATCTAGGTTTGCAACAAGTATTTAGATACAACATCAAAAGCACAACCCATGCAAGAAAAAAATAATAAACTGGAGTTCATCAAAATGTCTGCTCTATGAAATAACTGTTAAGAGAATGAAAAAGACAAGCCAGCAATTGAGAGGAAATACAAGAACTTAAAACTCAATAATATGAAACAAGCAGCCCAATTTAAAAATGGGCAAAATATCTGAATAGATAATCCTTACCAAAGAGGATATACAGGTGACTGAAGTGAAAGTTGCTCAGTTGTGTCCAACTCTTTGCAACCCACGGACGGGTCATGGAGTTCTCCCGTCAAAAATACTGTAGTGGGTACCCTTTTCCTTCTCCAGGGGATCTTCCCAACCCAGAAATTGAACCAGGGTCTCCTACATTGCAGGTGGCTTCTTTACCGGCTGAGCTACAAGGGAAAACCTATATAGGTGACTAGTAAGCACACATAACCAGACCAGCATTATGTTAGTAGGGGTTTACAAATTCAACCAACAATGAGATACCACTCCGTAGCTATTAGGATGACGATTATCAAATGCTGACAGGATGTAGAGCAACAGGAACTCATTCATTACTGGCAAGAAAGTCTGGCAGTTTCTTGCAACGTTAAATGGCCTTATTTTAAAATCCAGCAGTTGCTCTTCTTAGTTGAAAACATATATCCATGCACAAACCTGTATGTTAATGTTTACAGCATCTTTATTAATAATTGCCCCAAACCGGAAGCAACCAAGAAGTCCTTCAAAAAGTGAACAGATAAAACCAAAACTAAAAAAACAAAAAGAGGAAAATAGTGAACAAACAAGCAGGTACAGCCGTACAATGGAATGTTACTCAGTGAAATGAGCAATCAAGTCCTAAAACTAGGGAGGAAACTTTAATGCATATTGCTTAGTGAAAGAAGCTGATCTGAAAGTCCTACCATATGATTCCAAGTATATGATGTTCTGGAAAAGGCAAAACTACAGTCAGTAAAAGATCTGTGATGCTCCATTTTTAATGTGCATCCACACGCGTGACTCAGCCCTGCTGACAGGGAGCCTGGGGCTCGGTCAGATAAGCCTGCACAGTGAACGTGTAGCGAAAGAGACTTCAGAATTGAAACCCCTGTATTTGTCGTGGGCAGGTGTGGCCCCAGGGGCCTGCTTCGGGTCTCTGTGCTAAGGAGCATGCTGAAATGTAGCTGCAGAACTGAAAAGGTGATGAGAGCTCATCTAGTGCAGAGCTTCCCTGCCCTGGTCATACGTCCGAATCACCCAGGATACTTCAGCCGCCCCAGAGATCCTGTTTTAATGGGTCTGTGGGGAAAGTGGAGAGGTGTCTGAGCCTCCATCCAGCATTTGAAAGCATCCCATATGCATTTAATGTAGGGCCAGAGCTGAGAACACCGATCTAGTCCTATTTCCAGACTGTACAAACAGGGACAATGAGTTCCAAAGAGGGCTGCCTAAAACCCAAGTTATTTAAGGGAAAACCATGACTGGGTCTCTCTAATTCCTGATTCAAGTCCTTAGGAATCAGTTTTCTTATTTAAGGTCATGATCCTTTCTGGGCTCCTATTTGCCCAGCACTGGCTTAATGAAAATGCACCCAGCAGATTAGCCCCTGCTCTCCTGGAGCCCCCACACTATCTGTGGATAGCAAATATGGGGGTTTCGCACAGTCCCTGAGCTTTGGCTTTCACCATGGAGTGCTCCATAAAGTGCCAGGCCCTGTGATGGACATGATGGCAGGCATGAGGCACTCTTGTTCAGCCATGTTCTTCCTCCTGCACCTGACCCATCTGTCTCCCTCTCTCTCCCCATCTCCCTGTCTCTCCTTCTCCTTTTCTCTCCCTCTCTCTGCACTGCTCCCCCCCCCCATATATATATATACACATATAATAGGTGCTGGTCCAGTGAGGCACTTACTTTATGATGATTTACAGAATCTAAGGTCTCATCCTCATCCCTCTTTAATGGCCCTAAAAGGGGTCACCAGTAGAGATAACCCAGGGTTGAGGTTCAGAACTCCAGCTCTATCTACTTTATGTTTAGACCTTGGGGAACTTCCTGAACTTTTCTGAGCTTACTTTTCTCATTGGCAAAATGGACATGATGATACATGCTTTGGCTCCTTCACTGCAGTGTAAGAAGTTTCCAAATCATAGGAGAGTATGCCCATCAAAGTGCTTTTTAAGCGGTTAAGAGTCTTATGATGGTGGAGCGGTTGTTTTTTTTGGGGGGGGGGGGGCGTGCCACTTCTATTGGTCTTTCATTTATCTATTTTTCATCTATCTTTGTTCTTTGGCCCATGTGGGCCTCCCATCACAGTGGCCTCTGTTGTCGCAGAGCACCAGCTCTGGGCGCATGCACTCCAGAGCTCCAGCTCAGTAATTGGACACATCGGTCCAGCCACTCTGTGTCATGTGGGATCTTCCCAGGCCAGGGATCAAACCGGCGCCCCTTGCACTGCAAGGCAGTGTCCTTACCCACTGGACCACTAGGGAAGCCCAGTGGAGTGGTTTTAATTGCTATAACAGCCAACACTGAGTTCCAAAGAGGGCTGCCTAAAACCCAAGTTATTTAAGGGAAAACCATGACTGGGTCTCTCTAATTCCTGATTCAAGTCCTTAGGAATCAGTTTTCTTATTTAAGGTCATGATCCTTTCTGGGCTCCTATTTGCCCAGCACTGGCTTAATGAAAATGCACCCAGCAGATTAGCCCCTGCTCTCCTGGAGCCCCCACACTATCTGTGGATAGCAAATATGGGGGTTTCGCACAGTCCCTGAGCTTTGGCTTTCACCATGGAGTGCTCCATAAAGTGCCAGGCCCTGTGATGGACATGATGGCAGGCATGAGGCACTCTTGTTCAGCCATGTTCTTCCTCCTGCACCTGACCCATCTGTCTCCCTCTCTCTCCCCATCTCCCTGTCTCTCCTTCTCCTTTTCTCTCCCTCTCTCTGCACTGCTCCCCCCCCCCATATATATATATACACATATAATAGGTGCTGGTCCAGTGAGGCACTTACTTTATGATGATTTACAGAATCTAAGGTCTCATCCTCATCCCTCTTTAATGGCCCTAAAAGGGGTCACCAGTAGAGATAACCCAGGGTTGAGGTTCAGAACTCCAGCTCTATCTACTTTATGTTTAGACCTTGGGGAACTTCCTGAACTTTTCTGAGCTTACTTTTCTCATTGGCAAAATGGACATGATGATACATGCTTTGGCTCCTTCACTGCAGTGTAAGAAGTTTCCAAATCATAGGAGAGTATGCCCATCAAAGTGCTTTTTAAGCGGTTAAGAGTCTTATGATGGTGGAGCGGTTGTTTTTTTTGGGGGGGGGGGGCGTGCCACTTCTATTGGTCTTTCATTTATCTATTTTTCATCTATCTTTGTTCTTTGGCCCATGTGGGCCTCCCATCACAGTGGCCTCTGTTGTCGCAGAGCACCAGCTCTGGGCGCATGCACTCCAGAGCTCCAGCTCAGTAATTGGACACATCGGTCCAGCCACTCTGTGTCATGTGGGATCTTCCCAGGCCAGGGATCAAACCGGCGCCCCTTGCACTGCAAGGCAGTGTCCTTACCCACTGGACCACTAGGGAAGCCCAGTGGAGTGGTTTTAATTGCTATAACAGCCAACACTGAGTGTTCATATTGGGCCAAGAGCTGATCAGGTATAGCTTATCCAGGAAAGTTTTCAGGAATGTTGCAACTTTTGTTGCCCATTTTCAGGATGAGGAAATTGATGCCCTGACAAGTTTGGTTTCTCTCCTAAGGACTGACAGCCACTGATAGAGCTTATGGTCAGTACTGGGCATGCAGGCTGGCACTGACTTCACGTGCTCAGCCGTCGTGCTTTACTGCCCACCCTGGAGCAGAACACTGTTCTGGCCCTAGCTGTGTTTTCTGTAATCTTGGGGAAGCTTGTGTGCTAGTCCCTCAGCCATATCCAACTCTGCAGCCCCATGGACTGCAGCCCACCAGTCTCCTCTGTCCCATGGGGATTCTCCAGGCAAGACTATTGGAGTGGGTTGCCATGTCCTCCTCCAGGGGATCTTCCAGACCCAGGGTTGAACCCAGGCCTCCAGTATTACAGGCAGATTCTTTACATTTGAGCCACCAGGAAGCCTTGCCTGTCTATAAAATGGAATGGGGAAGAATTCTGTGATCTCTGATGTCTAAAGGGTGAGAGGATGTGTTCTCAAATGGTTTCTTGCAAGGGACCCCGGTGGTCCCTTCCTCACCCAGAAAGGCTTGGAGCCATCCAGGAAGGTAGTTTTAGGGCTTTAATGGGGGGAATCCAAGGGAACAGAAGCAGAAAGGCTGCAGAAAACACTCTCTCTCTGTCTGTCTCTCTCTCTCTGCGTCACCCCCAGCAGCTCCTCCAACCTGTGCTGAGATCGCCCCAGGCTCAGCCCTGCTTCCCTGGATTATTGATTGAGGTGATTCTTCTGCTAGAGTCCTGAAGACCAATGCACCGTCAACAAACCGCTCTGGGGCCATTCCCTGAGCTCTTCCTATCTGCCTGCCGAGTGCCAGGTGCGGTTCTAACTCCAGGGTCCAGTGGATCCAGTCAGTCCCCTTCTCAAGGAGTTCACAGTCTCCTGGGGTAGGCAGACATGTAAACAGCTAATGCTAATGCGAGTACACATGAATATTCAATAGGCAGAAACAGCCTTCGTGCTCTGGGAGCAAAGAGGGAGGATTTGCTGGAAACCTTGAAAGTGGTGTAGGAGAGCAAGGGAAGGGCACTCTGCTGAAGGAACAGTGTGAGCAAAGACACGAGGCATGAAGTGCAGGGCTTGTTCTCTGAAGGGCAAACAGCACAGTGAGGTTAGCACCAAACAAGTCCCAAGGGAGACAGAGAGCGAGATGAGGGTGGGAAAGAAGGTTAGGGGCTGGGGCCAGACCCTGAGGACCTTGAGTACCAGGAAGAGAAGTGAGATGGGCTGAGGAAGGAAGGATGTGAGCCCCAGGGACTTCTGCCTGGGGCCAATTAAGGGAGTGTCCCGACTCACACCAAGAGAGGACCTGCCCTAAGTTCACCCTTCAAACAAGCAGCATCTTACCCTCGAAGCTTTCCCAGCTTAATGCTTCCAGCTTCTGCCATCCTTCCCTCCCCCAGTCAGTCCAATAAGTGGCTCCAGATGGTCATTCCTATTTTAGGTCGGGGTGTGTGTTGGGGGAGGGGTGGCTCTGAGCTCTATCAAGCCTTTGCTGAGCTCTCTGTTAGAGGAGCTTCTTCCAGGACCCTGCTGTGATCCTCTGAGCCTGGAAGGGAGTGTTGGGCTCTGGTGGAGATTTCCCATCTGTCTGTGGGTGACAGGGGCAGCGGCAGCAGAGGAGGCAAGGGCACAAGCCAGGGAGGCTTCTACACTGGGCAAGAGAACCAAGGTGCCCTGTGCACGGGGGAGAGGCGCTGTGAACAGGCTGCGCTGGGGAACAAGCCTGGGAGAGAGGCCCCACAGGAGCCAGAGAAGGGGCTGGCTTCTCCCTCCAGGTCCATGGGATTCTCTAGGCAAGAAGACTGGAGTGGGTTACCATGCCCTCCTCCAGGGGGTCTTCCTGACCCAGGGTATGGCAACCCACTCCAGACTTAATGCCTGGAGAATCCCATGGACAGAGGAGACCAGCAGGCTACAGTCCACAGGGTCGCAAAGAGTCAGCCACGACTGAAGGGACTTAGCACAGCACATGTCTGCCTTCAGACACCTGGCCCTCCTTGTGCCCCAACTTCTGCAGCTGCCTAGGCCAAGGGGAGAAGGATGCAAGGCATGGAGGAAGAGGCTAGGGCTCTCTAGTCAGATCCTGCTGAGCACTGTGCCTACCAACATCCACGGGGCCCTTAAACCCTTGGTGCACTGCGAGGTAGCAGCTGACAAGCGAGGTGCCTGCCCTCAGACTGACACCAAGCTTATATATGTCATTCATTCCATCTAGCAAATACTTCTTAAGTAAATGCTTATTGAGTAGTGCTAGACAGTACTAGGCATTGGCTTTACAGAAGTGATCAAGACAAATACAGTGTCTTCCCTCAAGGAGTTTCTAGCAAGTGTAGGAGTCCAGTAAGACATAGCCACCAATGTGAAGGCAAAGAACACGGTATTCCAGGAGTGTTCTCATTAGGACTGGGAGGCCAGGGAAGAGCTCTCTGAGAAAGTGACATTTCATCTGCGACTCGCGAAGAGTCAGACACTACCGAGCGACTGAACTGAACCTGCGACTGGAAGGATGAATGGAAGTTAGCCAGTTTGGGAGGGAGGAGGGGCATTCCAGGCAGAAGAGGACAGACAGTATGCGCCAAGACCACAGGGTGCGAAACAGCATGGCCCACACGAGGCTGAGGCCCAAAAGGCAGTGGGACCGTGAACAAATAAAAAAAAAAAAGCGTGATGCACGGCAGCCTAGTCAGCCACAGTATGTTTGTGTTTTATCTAAAGTGCAGTGGGAAGCCACTGGTGGCTGTCGGACTAAACACGGTGCTTGTGTTAGTACTACCAAATTCGTGGCAGTCCCTGAGCAAGGCTCTCTTTGGTGGTTTATTCATCCGTACACACAATAAATGTTTAAAGGGCCCCCACCAGGCCTCTGTTGGAATTATGGGTTGACAGCGATAGCAGAGGAATGTATAAGGTGCAGACCTTCCTCCAGAAGAGATGAGACAGCACAGTGATGGAGTCAAGCTGGGGCTTCTTCCACAAACACACACTGCACACCTGCTCTGGACCTGTGCCGGTGCTGGCTGTTGCCCTTCAAGGATCACACACGTGGGCCACAGGAGAGGCTCAAACACTCAAGAGAATTTTGAGTGGGTTAGAATCATTTTCAGCTGTGATATTTGTGAGGCCTTTATAAAAGCATCTATTCAGTCACTATAAATCAGAAAATACCTGGTGGGCATCTGCTCTGCACTAAGAACACTGTGAAATGAAGAACCTTAGAGTTCCATAACAGAGGTAGATGAACCCCTCATACACATGTGCATTAAAATATTAGGTGCTAAAAACAGATGAGCGTTCAAAGAGGGTAATTCAATGGAAGAAAAATCTTCCCAAAAAGGTATAGCTCCAACCTTCCCGAGTGGATGTAGCCATACCTCCCGCCAGCATGATTCTTAGCTGCTGCCTTTCTTCTTTGTCCCTGCCCCATTTCAGCTGATTCCATCTCCTTCGTCTGTCTTGGCATCTGTTTTTAAAAGTCCAAAGAATCCAGAATTTGAGCCTGTCTCCTTCATATACTGTGTGATCTCAGACAATTAACTTCCCTGAGTCTCAGTTTTGCCAGCTGTACAATGAAGGGATCAGATCACATTTAAGGCTCGTGACTCAACTCACCCCAAAGTGATATTCACACTCCTGCACACTGCTCTGTAAGACTTTCTTTTCTTTCTTTTTAAAAAAATTTATTTATTTATGGCTATTCTGGGTTTTCACTGCTGCTGAAGGTTCTTCTCTAGTTGAAGGCAGTGGGGGCTACTCTCTAGTTTAGGTGAGCAGGCTTCTTGTTGCAGTGACTTCTCTTGTGGAAGGTGACTTCTCTTGTGGAACTCGGACTCTAGGGCACACAGGCTTCAATGGTTGCGGCTCCGAGGCTCTAGAACACAGGCTCCATAGTTGTGGCTCACAGGCTTAGGTGCTCCGCAGCATGTAGGATCTTCCGGGATCAGGGATCCAACCCGTGTCTCCTGCATTGGCAGGCAAATTCTTTACCACTGAGTTATGAGAGAAGCCTAAGGCTTTCGTTTCGTTGCGCGGCTGCAAGCATACCTCTACACCCATCCCCAAGCCTTCAGGGCTCAATTTAAATATCTCCAGGCACGTTTTCCTTACTTCCACACACATGCCATACATTATTTTAGACTGTCCTTCCTTTATGCTACACCTACCTCTTTAAAGATAACAGAATGTGAGAGGTAAAGAGACTTGAAGTTGCGTCGTGGCCACTTACCTCCCCTCTTAAGCCTCAGTTTCTCACCTGTAACCTGAGAGAAATAGTAATACCTAAGTTTGCCTGTCTCGGGGCTTCCCAGGTAGCGCTGGTGGTAAAGCATCCATGCTGCCAATGCAGGAGACTTAAGAGAGGCAGGTTCGATCCCTGGATCGAGAAGATCCCCTGGAGGAGGGCCTGGCAACCCACTCCAGTATCCTCGAACGTCTACCCAGTTTCTGGGGATTCAAAACAATGTTTGTCAAGCAATGTAAGTAGCACCTAAGAAGCGATCGATAAACAGAGAGTACACCACACTTCTCAGGAGCCCTCAGCATACTGAATTACTGAGTTCTCGGTGAGTCTCCGCACTAGACCGCGTGCTGCCAGCGGGCATCCCTCCGCCGAGGTTCACGGCTGGCACAACCCCGCGGCGCAGGCGGGCGCCCAAAGAAGGGCGCCGGGCCCAGAGGGACGCGGCTCCTATTCCCGGGGGGAAGGCCAAGCCCGGCGGACCCCACCTCCAGGAAGTGACGCCACCCAGCGAGCGGCGCCGGAGCAGGGCCGGCCGGCGGGGCGCGCGCAGCATGGCGGAAGCGGAAGGGAGTTCGCCGCTCCTGTTGCCGCCGCCGCCGCCTCCCCCGCTCGGGATGGCGGAAGTGGAGGCGCCGACGGCGGCCGAGACGGACAAGAAGCAGTTCGGCGGTGCTGGAAGCGGCGCCATGGACGTGGAGCGGAGCCGCTTCCCCTACTGCGTGGTGTGGACGCCCATCCCGGTGCTCACGTGAGTTTTCTCCGGCGTCCGCCCGGGGTCGGGGCGAGACGGGCTTGCGCGGCGGCCCCGGGCCAGCCTTCCGCCCCGAAGCGCAGCCCTGCCGTCCCCCAGGGTCCGGGGCTCGCCAGCCCCCCGCCCCCCGCGCGGTGCCAGTGGTGCTGACGGATGGAACCCGCTCCTCGCGCCCGCCGCCCCTTGTCTGAGCTGAGGGTCAGTGGTTGGCCGCGCAAAGGTTCCGAGGCCGGAATCTCAGCACCTGTGGGCGAACAGAAACGGGGCCCCTGACTTCAGTGAAAGAGACGCCTTCATCCACTCACTGGCTTATTCATTCCCCGAACCGCTGATTACTGGTCACTTCCCGTACGCGAGAATCCCGCGGGGTCCGGAGGCGAGAGTGGGAGTTTGGTGGGGACCACACCGACTCCCGGCTGTCGTCATTGGAAGGGCCCCAGAGATCTGAGAGTCCAGCAGATGAGCCTCACAGACGAGGCTGAAGATGACACACCCGCTCAGTTGCAAAGCTCGTTTAGATCCCAGGCAGCCTGCCTGCCAGACCAGAGTTCTTTCTGTGGGATCAGTCTTTGTCAGAAGAGAAAACAGGTGCTCCAGACTGCTGGCGCCCGTAGCGAGGAGTGGGGGGTTAGGGAGGTAGGCAGGGCCTGGCTGCCTGGCAGTTTCTGGGGATTCAAAACAATGTTTGTCAAGCAATGTGCACCTAAGAAGCCGATAAACAGAGGTACACCACACTCCGGGACCCCGAAAACGCGGGCTCCGCTATTGCCAGCGGGCATCCCTCCGCCGAGGTTCACGGCTGGCACAACCCCGCGGCGCAGGCGGGCGCCCAAAGAAGGGCGCCGGGCCCAGAGGGACGCGGCTCCTATTCCCGGGGGGAAGGCCAAGCCCGGCGGACCCCACCTCCAGGAAGTGACGCCACCCAGCGAGCGGCGCCGGAGCAGGGCCGGCCGGCGGGGCGCGCGCAGCATGGCGGAAGCGGAAGGGAGTTCGCCGCTCCTGTTGCCGCCGCCGCCGCCTCCCCCGCTCGGGATGGCGGAAGTGGAGGCGCCGACGGCGGCCGAGACGGACAAGAAGCAGTTCGGCGGTGCTGGAAGCGGCGCCATGGACGTGGAGCGGAGCCGCTTCCCCTACTGCGTGGTGTGGACGCCCATCCCGGTGCTCACGTGAGTTTTCTCCGGCGTCCGCCCGGGGTCGGGGCGAGACGGGCTTGCGCGGCGGCCCCGGGCCAGCCTTCCGCCCCGAAGCGCAGCCCTGCCGTCCCCCAGGGTCCGGGGCTCGCCAGCCCCCCGCCCCCCGCGCGGTGCCAGTGGTGCTGACGGATGGAACCCGCTCCTCGCGCCCGCCGCCCCTTGTCTGAGCTGAGGGTCAGTGGTTGGCCGCGCAAAGGTTCCGAGGCCGGAATCTCAGCACCTGTGGGCGAACAGAAACGGGGCCCCTGACTTCAGTGAAAGAGACGCCTTCATCCACTCACTGGCTTATTCATTCCCCGAACCGCTGATTACTGGTCACTTCCCGTACGCGAGAATCCCGCGGGGTCCGGAGGCGAGAGTGGGAGTTTGGTGGGGACCACACCGACTCCCGGCTGTCGTCATTGGAAGGGCCCCCAGAGATCTGAGAGTCCAGCAGATGAGCCTCACAGACGAGGCTGAAGATGACACACCCGCTCAGTTGCAAAGCTCGTTTAGATCCCAGGCAGCCTGCCTGCCAGACCAGAGTTCTTTCTGTGGGATCAGTCTTTGTCAGAAGAGAAAACAGGTGCTCCAGACTGCTGGCGCCCGTAGCGAGGAGTGGGGGGTTAGGGAGGTAGGCAGCTGGTGTGCCCTTACCCGCACTGCTGGACCCTTGGCCACGCTCTTCTACATCCATTTTGTCTAAAGTTCGGTCACTTTCTAAGGTAGGAATTGTTTTCTCAGAAGATGGCTCTCTACCATTAAATGTCTTGATCGGGTTCACACGACAGGAAGCAAAGGCATCCCAAACTCGGTTTTCTGACTCCATAACTTGCTGTCTTTTAACCACATCGTGTCCCCTCTCACCTGATGGAATAGACTTATTTGTTCCCTGTATCAAAAACAGCCGGGTGGTCGAGAGAAGGGATTGTTTTGGTCCTTACATGTTGCTGATTCTAAAATGAGCTTCTTTCTTCTTTTTTTTAAGGCTTGCATCGTGTTAAAATACCTCCGTTGCTCTGTTTCACATTTGTCTGTATGCATTTGTTTAAGAACTTCCAAATCTGAGTCCTTAAAAATAGTTAAGAAGGTGTTTTCATTGATAAACTCAATAGTCTTTTTTGTTGTTGTTATTCTGGGTTTTCACTGCTGCTGCAGGCTCTTCTCTAGTTGCAGGGAGTGGGGCCTATTCTCTAGTTGAGGTGAGCAGGCTTCTTGTTGCGGTGACTTCTCTTGTGGAACTCGGGCTCTAGGGCACACGGGCTTCAATAGTTGCAGCACATGGACTCAATGGTTGTGGCTCCGAAGCTCTAGAGCACAAGCTCAATAGTTGTGGCTCACAGGTTTAGTTGCTCCCGGGGAATGTGGGATCTTCCCCAATCAGGGATCGAACTCGTGTCTCCTGCATTGGCAGGTGAACGCTTCACCACTGAACTACCAGGGAAGCCCTCAGGGAAGTAGTCTTAACTTTTATTTTACTTTTAACTTTTACAAAGTTTTGTTGTTTACAGATATGCATGTTCCCAGATTAGTCATATGTATATCCCTCCTTCCCACCCCTCCCAATCATCACACAGCACCCCTGAAGGATCTCCTTTTCTCACAGAGCAATGACTATAGCTATTTTCTTCACTTATGATAGTACAGGCCTTCATGCTACTTCCTTTATACCTCCACCCTCTGTTCCTTCCACAAGAGCCACCGCTCAGTTGCAAAGCTCGTTTAGATCCCAGGCAGCCTGCCTGCCAGACCAGAGTTCTTTCTGTGGGATCAGTCTTTGTCAGAAGAGAAAACAGGTGCTCCAGACTGCTGGCGCCCGTAGCGAGGAGTGGGGGGTTAGGGAGGTAGGCAGCTGGTGTGCCCTTACCCGCACTGCTGGACCCTTGGCCACGCTCTTCTACATCCATTTTGTCTAAAGTTCGGTCACTTTCTAAGGTAGGAATTGTTTTCTCAGAAGATGGCTCTCTACCATTAAATGTCTTGATCGGGTTCCCCGACAGGAAGCAAAGGCATCCCAAACTCGGTTTTCTGACTCCATAACTTGCTGTCTTTTAACCACATCGTGTCCCCTCTCACCTGATGGAATAGACTTATTTGTTCCCTGTATCAAAAACAGCCGGGTGGTCGAGAGAAGGGATTGTTTTGGTCCTTACATGTTGCTGATTCTAAAATGAGCTTCTTTCTTCTTTTTTTTAAGGCTTGCATCGTGTTAAAATACCTCCGTTGCTCTGTTTCACATTTGTCTGTATGCATTTGTTTAAGAACTTCCAAATCTGAGTCCTTAAAAATAGTTAAGAAGGTGTTTTCATTGATAAACTCAATAGTCTTTTTTGTTGTTGTTATTCTGGGTTTTCACTGCTGCTGCAGGCTCTTCTCTAGTTGCAGGGAGTGGGGCCTATTCTCTAGTTGAGGTGAGCAGGCTTCTTGTTGCGGTGACTTCTCTTGTGGAACTCGGGCTCTAGGGCACACGGGCTTCAATAGTTGCAGCACATGGACTCAATGGTTGTGGCTCCGAAGCTCTAGAGCACAAGCTCAATAGTTGTGGCTCACAGGTTTAGTTGCTCCGGAGAATGTGGGATCTTCCCCAATCAGGGATCGAACTCGTGTCTCCTGCATTGGCAGGTGAACGCTTCACCACTGAACTACCAGGGAAGCCCTCAGGGAAGTAGTCTTTTTTTTTTTAACTTTTATTTTACTTTTAACTTTTACAAAGTTTTGTTGTTTACAGATATGCATGTTCCCAGATTAGTCATATGTATATCCCTCCCTTCCCACCCCTCCCAATCATCACACAGCACCCCTGAAGGATCTCCTTTTCTCACAGAGCAATGACTATAGCTATTTTCTTCACTTATGATAGTACAGGCCTTCATGCTACTTCCTTTATACCTCCCCACCCTCTGTTCCTTCCCCACAATGTCCATATGTCCACTGTCCATGTTTGTCTTTCCGTCGCTTCACTGCATGTGCCATCATTACCATCCTCCTCAGTAGTCTTTTTTTTTTTTTTTATTTAAAACTTTATTTATTTTTGGCTGTGCTGGGTCTTTGTTGATGTGTGGGTTTAGCTGCTCTGTGGTATGTGGGATCTTCCCGGATCAGGGTTCGAACCTGTGTCTCCTGCATTGGCAGACAGGTTCTTTTCCACTGAGCCACAAGGGAAGCCCCTCAGTAGTCTTTTTAACACACCTGCGAAGTGACTCCTGTGTGCCTAGAGTAGTTCTGACTGATAAGACTATCCAGTGATGGGTAAAACAGGTATGATCCTTGCTCTCACAGAATTAAATCACAGAGAAGGAAGGCGGACAGTGAACAAGGAAACTGTAAAAGAACTGATAGTGATTAGTTCTAGGAAGAAAGTAAGAGGTTCATGTGAGAATAACTGGGAAGGAATGGACTGGTTTTGCTAAAAACTGTCTTGTTATCCCCAGGTCTCTTTGGTTTTTCCCTGTTCTCAAAAATACATTTGCAGAGTCCTCTGCTCTTCGGAGAGCTGGTAGCAACGTGGAATGGAAGCTCCACCGCCATTGGTCAGCCGGACCAGGAGCAGTGCACACTCCGCTTCTATTCAGATCTGTGTACAGGTGCTCATAAGATGAATCTCGAGCCCCTGTCAGAGGAGACTCGCCCTCCAGCAGAAGAGATAGATAGGGGAACCACAGCAGTGCGTTGGGGTGATTGCCAATCTGGAGTGCAGAGCTAGGAACAGATGTGGTACAAGAGACTGTCATTGATTTTGGAGGGGGAGGATCAGAGGAGGCAGCTGAATCCAGAGGTGTGCCTGTCCCTCAGAACTGTTGATAATTCTGCATGAAAAGCCAAAATCTACTAAAACTGCTACTACTGAAAACAGCAAAGAGTGGATTCTTACTCTGTTCTGGGCTCTGAAAATTTGAGGATGAGCTTACTTGAAAAAATCCCAGATTATCGTATCCTTTCCCCCCCAAAAGCACCCCTGAAGGATCTCCTTTTCTCACAGAGCAATGACTATAGCTATTTTCTTCACTTATGATAGTACAGGCCTTCATGCTACTTCCTTTATACCTCCCCACCCTCTGTTCCTTCCCCACAATGTCCATATGTCCACTGTCCATGTTTGTCTTTCCGTCGCTTCACTGCATGTGCCATCATTACCATCCTCCTCAGTAGTCTTTTTTTTTTTTTTTATTTAAAACTTTATTTATTTTTGGCTGTGCTGGGTCTTTGTTGATGTGTGGGTTTAGCTGCTCTGTGGTATGTGGGATCTTCCCGGATCAGGGTTCGAACCTGTGTCTCCTGCATTGGCAGACAGGTTCTTTTCCACTGAGCCACAAGGGAAGCCCCTCAGTAGTCTTTTTAACACACCTGCGAAGTGACTCCTGTGTGCCTAGAGTAGTTCTGACTGATAAGACTATCCAGTGATGGGTAAAACAGGTATGATCCTTGCTCTCACAGAATTAAATCACAGAGAAGGAAGGCGGACAGTGAACAAGGAAACTGTAAAAGAACTGATAGTGATTAGTTCTAGGAAGAAAGTAAGAGGTTCATGTGAGAATAACTGGGAAGGAATGGACTGGTTTTGCTAAAAACTGTCTTGTTATCCCCAGGTCTCTTTGGTTTTTCCCTGTTCTCAAAAATACATTTGCAGAGTCCTCTGCTCTTCGGAGAGCTGGTAGCAACGTGGAATGGAAGCTCCACCGCCATTGGTCAGCCGGACCAGGAGCAGTGCACACTCCGCTTCTATTCAGATCTGTGTACAGGTGCTCATAAGATGAATCTCGAGCCCCTGTCAGAGGAGACTCGCCCTCCAGCAGAAGAGATAGATAGGGGAACCACAGCAGTGCGTTGGGGTGATTGCCAATCTGGAGTGCAGAGCTAGGAACAGATGTGGTACAAGAGACTGTCATTGATTTTGGAGGGGGAGGATCAGAGAGGAGGCAGCTGAATCCAGAGGTGTGCCTGTCCCCTCAGAACTGTTGATAATTCTGCATGAAAAGCCAAAATCTACTAAAAACTACTACTACTGAAAACAGCAAAGAGTGGATTCTTACTCTGTTCTGGGCTCTGTTTTAAACATTTTGTATTCACTGTCTCATTCAGTCCTTATTGAGCTTACTTGAAAGAATAAATACTGTCACCCCCATTTTATAGGTGAGAAAACAAAGGCTTTGAAGCCAGCATAGGGCTTTTGCCACTGAAATACTCTACCTTAGTAGATATAGGTCCAGGATCAGTGACTCATTCATTCAGTAAATAGTTTTTGAGGACCTGTTATGTACTAGGTCTGAATATGCATGGACCACAGAATAGCTTTGGAGCTTGCCTTCATGCCTTTGGAGCTTCCAGACTGATAAATACTTGGAGAGTTTCTTCTCCGGGGCTTCCCCAGGTGCAGGCTCTGCTGTTTTCTTCAGCCTTTATTGTAACTTCCTGCACAGCTGTGGTATGTGGAGACCTCCCCAGCCAGATGAAAGGAATCGGGGGTCAGAGGGGAGATAGGTCTTAAGATTAGGGTCTAGGAAGCCAGAGGAGCTACTTTCCCATAGTCCTGAGCGTCCATCCTATAGCCACTGAATCTTCAGCAGCTTATCATCGTGCCAGTACAACCAGTCACGTTGCAGGTATTTATTTTACACTTCATAATAGCAACATTGAGCAACTACCAAGTGCAAGGAAGTGTCAGAAGCGTTTTGCAAGCATCTCCTATTTGATCCTCACAATCACCCTCCATCGAGGTCATTATTACCCTTCACCTCTCACTGACAGAGATGGGAAGGAGTGCCAGCCCAAAACCCAGTCAAGACTTCAACTAGGTCTTACCTCAGAGCCTAATTCCACTCTTAATTGCAGGACGTTCGCTCATTCACTATTTAGTGAATGACTACTTGACTCCAGCCATGTGCCAGGCACTGCCTGCAGGTTACTCTAATACAGAAAAGAAAATCCTGGCTCTCTTGGCATTTACAGGCTAGTGGGAAAAGCCAGGGGCTTCCCAGATGGTGCTAGTGGTAAAGAAGCCACCTGCCATTACAGGAGACATAAGAGACGCAGTTTCGGTCCTTGGGTCAGAAAGATCCCCTAGAGAAGGACATGGCAACACAATCCAGTATTCCTGCCTGGAGAATCCCATGGACAGAGGAGCCTGGCAGGCTACAGTCCGTAGGGTCACAAAAAGTCAGACACGACTGAAGTGATTCAGCATCCCCGGGAAGGACAATGACCGTATCATTAAACATGATAATCTGAGATCATAGTAGATACTCTGAAGAAACTGAAGCAGAGTGCTGGGACCCGGGGTGCCTGGGTTGTGTGTAGTTACTTTGGAAGGCGTCATCAAGGAAAATCTCCAAAGTTGATGATTGAACTGAGGCCTAAATGATAAGAAGCAGCCAGCTATTTGAAGCTCTAGAAGAGGGTTTTGGATGGAAACAAAAGCAAAAAAAAGCATTGGGGTGGGAGGATTTGGTGTGTATGACGAACCAGACGTGGGCAGTGTAGCTAGAGAGAGGAGGGAGGTGACGTCAGGGGGTAAACAAGGCCAGGCTATTGGAAGGAGTTTGGAGTGTATTTTAAGTATAATAGAAGTCTGTGATGAATGTTAAAGGGCATCATGGAATGTGGTGCCAGGGCTTGGGTTCAATCCCTAATTCTGGGAACTAAGATCCCTCAAGTCATGCGACACAGCAAAAATTAAAGACCACTCTGTCCGCACCATCCTTTCAGGTACGCAGGCTGCAATGCAGAAGCGCTCTATCCTGGGATCATAAATCTGCCTGGTCTTCTTTGAAAGCCCTTCTGAGGTATCTGCCTCTCATCAGCCCACCAGCACCACTCTGGTCAGGATCGCCGACACCTCTGGCCAGTTTTCCAGAACAGCCTCTGCATCCCGGTCCTCCCTTCTCCAGGCACATGCAGCACTTTGCTGCTTTGGAGTTGTGCTTTCTGCCTCTTGACGCCCTGTCTTTTCGCGGGTCTGGGTCAAACGTCACCTCCTCTGGGAAGTCTTTGCAGACTCTGCCCAGCCCCACATAGTTGCTTTCTGGGGCTGCATCTCTGTAGGCACTGCCTCTACCTCCCTAGCAGGCAGACTGAAAATCAGCACTTGGCTGGCAGCCCCGTGAGGCCTTCCCCCTCACTGTGAGGCCTTAAATTGGATCAGTTTCGCCACTCCCTGGTTGCTGTGGAGCCATGGCTCTCTGACTACAGACAGATCTGGAGTTCCTCTGTGTTTTGCATAGTGGGGTCCTGCTGATACTTGTTTTTTCTTCTTTTTAAAATGCCCCCGACCTTTAAACATGTGAACTTTCGCTTCCTGGAGTGCACCATGCTTTTGTCCTGATCTCTACCTTTGCACATACTGTTTCATCAGTTCCATAGAGGAGCCTTCTGAATGCCCCCTGACCCTGACACACACACACTCACATACTCTCTCTCTCTCATATTGCCTGAAATGTTCTCCCTCTACTTTTTAAAAAACTTCTTTTATTGAGATATAACATGTAGCATAGAGGGTACAAATCTTAAGTGCGTGGCTCAGTGAGTTGTGTGTGTGTACACTCTTGTGTCTCAGGTCAAGAAAGGATATTTCCAGTCTCCCGTGGGGCTCCCTGTGCCACTCAGTTCTGCCACAGAAATAACCCATCTCCCAGCAACTCAGTAGATTAGTTCTGTTTTTCCTTGAACTTCTTATAAACAGAATAATGTGCATGTTCTTTGCGTAAGGTCTCTCCTACTCTGCCTTATATCTGTGAGGATGTGTGTTGTACGTAGCCGTTTATCCTCTCTCATCAATACCTACTCTTCCATTCTGTGACTAAACCCTAGTCTGCTTACCTGTTTTATTGTTGTTGGACATTTGGATTATTTCTCATTTTTGAAATCAACTTTATTGGGATATAATTCACATACAATTTCAATGGCACTTTAACATCTGCCTCTCATCAGCCCACCAGCACCACTCTGGTCAGGATCGCCGACACCTCTGGCCAGTTTTCCAGAACAGCCTCTGCATCCCGGTCCTCCCTTCTCCAGGCACATGCAGCACTTTGCTGCTTTGGAGTTGTGCTTTCTGCCTCTTGACGCCCTGTCTTTTCGCGGGTCTGGGTCAACGTCACCTCCTCTGGGAAGTCTTTGCAGACTCTGCCCAGCCCCACATAGTTGCTTTCTGGGGCTGCATCTCTGTAGGCACTGCCTCTACCTCCCTAGCAGGCAGACTGAAAATCAGCACTTGGCTGGCAGCCCCGTGAGGCCTTCCCCCTCACTGTGAGGCCTTAAATTGGATCAGTTTCGCCACTCCCTGGTTGCTGTGGAGCCATGGCTCTCTGACTACAGACAGATCTGGAGTTCCTCTGTGTTTTGCATAGTGGGGTCCTGCTGATACTTGTTTTTTCTTCTTTTTAAAATGCCCCCGACCTTTAAACATGTGAACTTTCGCTTCCTGGAGTGCACCATGCTTTTGTCCTGATCTCTACCTTTGCACATACTGTTTCATCAGTTCCATAGAGGAGCCTTCTGAATGCCCCCTGACCCTGACACACACACACACTCACATACTCTCTCTCTCTCATATTGCCTGAAATGTTCTCCCTCTACTTTTTAAAAAACTTCTTTTATTGAGATATAACATGTAGCATAGAGGGTACAAATCTTAAGTGCGTGGCTCAGTGAGTTGTGTGTGTGTACACTCTTGTGTCTCAGGTCAAGAAAGGATATTTCCAGTCTCCCGTGGGGCTCCCTGTGCCACTCAGTTCTGCCACAGAAATAACCCATCTCCCAGCAACTCAGTAGATTAGTTCTGTTTTTCCTTGAACTTCTTATAAACAGAATAATGTGCATGTTCTTTGCGTAAGGTCTCTCCTACTCTGCCTTATATCTGTGAGGATGTGTGTTGTACGTAGCCGTTTATCCTCTCTCATCAATACCTACTCTTCCATTCTGTGACTAAACCCTAGTCTGCTTACCTGTTTTATTGTTGTTGGACATTTGGATTATTTCTCATTTTTGAAATCAACTTTATTGGGATATAATTCACATACAATACACTTTACAATAAACTGTGCACTTTAAATGTACAGTTTGGTGAGTTTTGACAAATGGTATTTCCAACTATTTATTTTGTTTTTGTGTTTGAGTTTTCTTTCTTTCTTCTTCCCCAGCTCTTTTTTAATAAAGGTGCTGTGAACGTTCTTGTCCACACTTCTGGCGGACATGAGTGTTTGCTTGTGTGGGGTGTGCACTCTGAAGCGGCGTTGCTGGGGTGGAGGGTGTCGTGCCAGTGTTGGAAAGCTGTAGGATTGGTTTACACTGCCATAGCAGTCAAGGCCGTTGCCCTTGCTCCGCATGCTCACCATACCCGGTGTCACCGTCCTTCGAGCTGAGCTGAGCTGAGCTGTGGGTGTGCTGGTTCCCGCCCGGCTTCTCATTTGCTCTGGTCCCTCTTCTCCACCACACCCCTACCCCCGCCATGGGCTCTCCTGGCAGATACTGCATTCATCTGCTCTCACGCCGGACTGAGTGTCCCCAGTGTCGTCTGACCAGCTGAAAGACCCGCTAAGCTCTGCCCTTCCCTGTCTTTGTCTCTCACAGGTGGTTTTTCCCCATCATTGGCCACATGGGCATCTGCACATCCACAGGAGTCATTCGGGACTTTGCCGGCCCCTACTTTGTGTCGGTGAGTCCTTGTTCTTCGCCCCCCGGAGGGCCCGGAGACTCAGTGGAAGGCTAGCCTATCTTGCCAGCAGGCAGCCTTCCCGTGTCCCCTGTATCCAGAGAGTACAGCTGCCATGCAGTCCTGGCCCTGGCTCCTGACCAGCGTTTGACCCCTCTCCCCCTCTCTCACCTCCAGGACAGGCCAGTGGGGTCAGTAAGCGCAGCCATCTTGCCATGAGGACATTCTGGTCTATTAGTTCCCCTCATTTAGTTCTGTTTTCCTTGAAATCAGAATAATGTGCATGTTCTTTGCGTAAGGTCTCTCCTACTCTGCCTTATATCTGTGAGGATGTGTGTTCGTAGCCGTTTATCCTCTCTCATCAATACCTACTCTTCCATTCTGTGACTAAACCCTAGTCTGCTTACCTGTTTTATTGTTGTTGGACATTTGGATTATTTCTCATTTTTGAAATCAACTTTATTGGGATATAATTCACATACAATACACTTTACAATAAACTGTGCACTTTAAATGTACAGTTTGGTGAGTTTTGACAAATGGTATTTCCAACTATTTATTTTGTTTTTGTGTTTGAGTTTTCTTTCTTTCTTCTTCCCCAGCTCTTTTTTAATAAAGGTGCTGTGAACGTTCTTGTCCACACTTCTGGCGGACATGAGTGTTTGCTTGTGTGGGGTGTGCACTCTGAAGCGGCGTTGCTGGGGTGGAGGGTGTCGTGCCAGTGTTGGAAAGCTGTAGGATTGGTTTACACTCGCCATAGCAGTCAAGGCCGTTGCCCTTGCTCCGCATGCTCACCATACCCGGTGTCACCGTCCTTCGAGCTGAGCTGAGCTGAGCTGTGGGTGTGCTGGTTCCCGCCCGGCTTCTCATTTGCTCTGGTCCCTCTTCTCCACCACACCCCTACCCCCGCCATGGGCTCTCCTGGCAGATACTGCATTCATCTGCTCTCACGCCGGACTGAGTGTCCCCAGTGTCGTCTGACCAGCTGAAAGACCCCGCTAAGCTCTGCCCTTCCCTGTCTTTGTCTCTCACAGGTGGTTTTTCCCCATCATTGGCCACATGGGCATCTGCACATCCACAGGAGTCATTCGGGACTTTGCCGGCCCCTACTTTGTGTCGGTGAGTCCTTGTTCTTCGCCCCCCGGAGGGCCCGGAGACTCCAGTGGAAGGCTAGCCTATCTTGCCAGCAGGCAGCCTTCCCGTGTCCCCTGTATCCAGAGAGTACAGCTGCCATGCAGTCCTGGCCCTGGCTCCTGACCAGCGTTTGACCCCTCTCCCCCTCTCTCACCTCCAGGACAGGCCAGGAGGGCAGTGTGGCCAGAAGGATTCTTAAGTAATTGACCCAGCCCTTGGCCCAGCCCAGGGGTACCAAGACATGGGTAGGGGTTAGAGGCAAGAGTGGAGAGTCAGACCATCCAGGACCCACATCTCTGGACCTTCAGAAGGTGGGAGTCACAGGTTGGGGCACATGGGGAGGCTGACGTGGTTCCCTGGGTGTGGCCGTGGAGAAGACGGGGTGGGCCTTCTAAACTGAACCAGCTCAGTCCTCAGGTCTGTTCCCAGGGCTTGGGCCCCAGACAGCGCAGTGGGCTTGCTCCACATAAGCAGGCAGCATCCTGCCTGTTTCAAGGTTGCAACTTCCTCTCCGTCAGAGGCTGGGGTGAACAAGTGTGGCATTACCAACCTGTTTAATTCATATTTGTCAAATTAAGCACATCAGCACCACACGGGTCTTCAGTGTCACACCCGTTTATGATAATTCATCTCTGACTAGCTCTGTAAGCAGATTCTGAGCCCAGACTCCGTCCCTGTGTGACTCCTGTGTCCCGCATCTGGAGTGGCAAGTCTAGGACTCGGCTAAAACATCTCCCTCAAAGGAGGCCTCTCAAGGCCCTGCTGCTGGGTCCCCCACCCCGCGTCCTGCTCCAACTGCAGTCACCCTGCCAGACTCCGTGTGGACCACCACTGTCGGGTCGGGGGTCAGAGGGTGTCCTCATTCACACTATGAAGGAAACCACCTGCCTGCGGGCAAAGGCCAGAGACCTTTCAGGGACCCTCGAGAAAACCAGGCCCAGAGAGAGTGAGAGAATTACTTGGGAGCCACAGAGAGGGGCAGTCATGGCTGTACCCTGAGTCTCTGGCACAGGGCTCTGTGCACTCCTGCCGCATCACCTTCTTCATCCAGAAAAGCTGCTGCCAGCCCCGGCGCAGGGCTCCGGGCCCCTTGTGCCCACCCCACATACCTCCTTCTACGTCATAATATCCCCCCACCTACCTGGGTCTGTCTTCTGGGCTAGATGTGGGTTCCCCACTGACCTCTACTCTTGTCCCTCAACAGGAAGACAACATGGCCTTTGGGAAGCCTGCCAAGTAAGTGACGAACATGCGTGTGACTGGCCCTGGAGCCAGGGTCCTCTACCTGGAGCAGCAGGCCAGGCCTCCTGGGGCACGGCAGGAGGCAACAGCCTGAGGATGGGGGTGAGGGGGGCTCAGCCAGGGTCCACCAGCAGGTCTGGCCTTGTACTACACATCTGCTGCAGTCCATGACTAGGTCCTTTACCCCCAGGCCTTCAGGCTTGCCTCAGCCCTGCAAGGTTCTGTTTTCAGCTGCTTCGGAAAGGTGAGGAAAACAAGGAGAAGGTGAGGAAAGGAAGTGACAGAACGGAAACTCGCGTGCAGGTCCATCTTGCTCCAGAACCTAGGCTCTGTCCTTCCCCTCAAGGAAGAAACAGGCCATTTATGGTGTGAAGGAGGCATTGTTTGGAATCCTGCTGAAAAGTTCTAGTTGGAGAGAATAAAAGCAGTTAGGCCCTCCTGGAGGCGTGGCTGGCTTGGGCGGGATCTGGGGATGTAGTAGTTTCTCTCTTGGGGGCCGGCGTCCTCAGGGCTCTGGTGACAGTGTGTCAGCCATCAGTCTGCTCAGCACGGCGGCAGGCGCCCTGTTGCCCAGGGTGGCATCCAGGAGGGTGGAGCCCAGGAGTGGGTGTCCTGCCCCGCAGAGGCGGCCAGGAGCGGGGCTCACCAGCCCCGGCTGGAGTCCTCCAGCAGGTGGATAGGTGAGCCAGGGGCCTTTGGCCTGGGCGTCTGCTGCCAGCCTGCTCTTCAGCGAGAGTCGTAAGGGCACCAGGCACCCATTTCCAGACAGGAACCGCCCAGCAGCCCAACTCCTCACATAGCAGGCAGAGGGCGCTCTGACCTCCCAGCGCCCTGGCCTGAGACCCTGTGGGCTGACCCCCAGCTTGAGAGTCCTGAGCTTTAGCTCCACCAGCTGTTCTTCGTCTCACCCTAGTTGTCTCCTGAGTGAGGAGATGAGCATGCTTTCTGATGGATGACCCTCAGGTCCCCACAGCACGGCCCTCCGCATCTCCACCCTCAGCGTCCCTCACCCTGTTCGACCCTCAGAATCCTCCAGCAGTGCCCAGGTTCTGCGTCCCTGGTATACACTGCACAGGGTGGTATGCCTTCCTCTGTTCAGACTGTTCCCTCTGCCTGGAATGCCGCATTTCGTACCAGGCTGACCCCTCTTTACACCGAACTCAAGTGTCCCCCCAGGAGGCCTCTCACGCCCCCACTGAGTGAGTCCATATCCTCCCCAGGACCTGCGTGGCCGTGGCACGTCACACCATTCCAGTTGTCGGCTCTGTGGCTCTTTCCCTGGCCTGGCTTACCCTGCAGCCTCTGTACCCACTCAGGGCCCCAGACAGCAGGCCCCAGGGGACACTCGTGGAGCTGAGCCAGTGCCCAGGACCCCCCCTCTCCCCTCAGGTACTGGAAGCTGGACCCTGCTCAGGTATACGCCAGCGGGCCCAACGCGTGGGACACCGCTGTGCACGATGCCTCGGAGGAGTACAAGCACCGCATGGTAGGTGGGCCACCCCAAGGGTGGGGAGCAGGGTGGGAGGCTCCCCCGCTGCCCGGCCGACCCGGCCCTTCCTGCGTCTGCAGCATAATCTCTGCTGTGACAACTGCCACTCGCACGTGGCCTTGGCCCTGAATCTGATGCGCTACAACAACAGCACCACCTGGAACATGGTGACGCTCTGCTTCTTCTGCCTGCTCTACGGGAAGTACGTCAGGTGAGCTGCCCGCTCCCGCCCCCGGGGCTGCGCTGCCACACATCCCAGCAGGGCCGTTTCTGGAGTCCTTCAGCCAGAAGAGACCAGCCAAGTGCTGGTGGGAGCCGCCAAGGTTCTAAAACAGCTAGCTGCGCTGGCGGAGAAGGCATGCTGTCTGAGCCTGTCTCTGTCCGCTGCTCACTGTCTGAGTCTGAGACTCGGGGAGCGCCCCGGCCTCTGTAAGCTGGACACATCCTTGGTTAAATGGAGATAAAGCTTTGGGCCCCGGCTTTGGAGGAAGGCCCCCTTTTCCTGTCTGATTAGCTCCACCAGCTGTTCTTCGTCTCACCCTAGTTGTCTCCTGAGTGAGGAGATGAGCATGCTTTCTGATGGATGACCCTCAGGTCCCCACAGCACGGCCCTCCGCATCTCCACCCTCAGCGTCCCTCACCCTGTTCGACCCTCAGAATCCTCCAGCAGTGCCCAGGTTCTGCGTCCCTGGTATACACTGCACAGGGTGGTATGCCTTCCTCTGTTCAGACTGTTCCCTCTGCCTGGAATGCCGCATTTCGTACCAGGCTGACCCCTCTTTACACCGAACTCAAGTGTCCCCCCAGGAGGCCTCTCACGCCCCCACTGAGTGAGTCCATATCCTCCCCAGGACCTGCGTGGCCGTGGCACGTCACACCATTCCAGTTGTCGGCTCTGTGGCTCTTTCCCTGGCCTGGCTTACCCTGCAGCCTCTGTACCCACTCAGGGCCCCAGACAGCAGGCCCCAGGGGACACTCGTGGAGCTGAGCCAGTGCCCAGGACCCCCCCTCTCCCCTCAGGTACTGGAAGCTGGACCCTGCTCAGGTATACGCCAGCGGGCCCAACGCGTGGGACACCGCTGTGCACGATGCCTCGGAGGAGTACAAGCACCGCATGGTAGGTGGGCCACCCCAAGGGTGGGGAGCAGGGTGGGAGGCTCCCCCGCTGCCCGGCCGACCCGGCCCTTCCTGCGTCTGCAGCATAATCTCTGCTGTGACAACTGCCACTCGCACGTGGCCTTGGCCCTGAATCTGATGCGCTACAACAACAGCACCACCTGGAACATGGTGACGCTCTGCTTCTTCTGCCTGCTCTACGGGAAGTACGTCAGGTGAGCTGCCCGCTCCCGCCCCCGGGGCTGCGCTGCCACACATCCCAGCAGGGCCGTTTCTGGAGTCCTTCAGCCAGAAGAGACCAGCCAAGTGCTGGTGGGAGCCGCCAAGGTTCTAAAACAGCTAGCTGCGCTGGCGGAGAAGGCATGCTGTCTGAGCCTGTCTCTGTCCGCTGCTCACTGTCTGAGTCTGAGACTCGGGGAGCGCCCCGGCCTCTGTAAGCTGGACACATCCTTGGTTAAATGGAGATAAAGCTTTGGGCTCCTCAGGGATGCTATGTGTGTACAGAGCCCTGTGAACAGGATCCCATGGGGTCCCTTCCTGGTATCCCTGGTCCGAAGAAGGGTTCTGGGCAGGTGGGCCCCAGTGGTGGCCTGGGAGGACCTTTGAAGCCACAGCCTCATGACTTGTGAGGTCAAAGGCCATCGTCCTGGTTCACAGGTAAAGGGAGCTCGCAGGGGTGGAGTGACCCTCCGCAGCACGCACCCGGACTAGCCTGCCTGCCCCTCTAGCCTTCCCTCCAGCAGCCCTCGTCACTCAGGGCTTCCAAAAAGAAGATTCTCAGGGTCTCTTTTGGTCCAAATGCTGTTAGAGGTCCCCTGGGCGAGGCTGAGGCAAAGCCGGGATTGAACCGGGGCCCGGACTCCAGCTGCAGCCCTGTGCGAACTCTCTCCAGCCCCTCCCCGCCCAGCAGGCTGTGAGCAGAGGGCACTCCTGGCTTCCTCGCTCCAGACACAGGAACCATTGTGGATGGAGTCACAAGGCCCAGAAGGTGGGCCTGCTCCCCTGCCCACCCCGCGAAGGGTCGTATCACCAGGCCCCTGGAACGGTGGCTGTCCGGGATTGAGCTAGGGCTCCTCCATGGTGGACACCAGGCCTGGCCCTGGCCCTTAGTTGACCCAGTTCGGGGGTGAGAGGGTGTGCATCCAGGAGCTTCCTGCAGGGAGCAGCGCCGTCTAGGTTTGTGGGTGGACAGTATTCTGGACTACACGCTCACTCACAGGGCCCTTCCCTCCCTTTCTCTCCCCTCTCCACCAGCGTTGGCGCCTTCGTGAAGACCTGGCTGCCCTTCGTCCTCCTCCTGGGCATCATCCTAACCATCAGCCTGGTGTTTAACCTGCGGTGATGGCTGCCGCGTGGTTCTGGACCCACCAGGCTCTTGAGGAGGCAGCCGCGACCCCTTTCTGTTTCAGATTGTTTCTCCTCGCCCCGAAAGGCAAGGATGGACCTGCTGGTTTTGACCCGGGGTCTGGGCTGCATGGGATGGAGTCAAGGCTGAGCGTGGGGCAGGATGTTTGCATTTTGTGTCTGACTACTCGCTCAGAAGCTCCCGGACACCTTCCTATTCTTGTGACCCCACCCTTGAGGAGTCTGCTGGAAAAGCCCTAGTTTCCCTCTAGAGCTGGGTCTGCCGCTGCCTCAGCCCAGTGCCTGGTGGGGGAGAGAAGGGCATTTGGACCCACTGGACAGAGCAGCACCAGGGCCAGAGCTGGGCTTGAAGCCCCTTCTCCTGCCAGGGCTCTGGTCCCGGGGTGTGGACACTCTGAGAAGTCTCCAGGAGCTCAGCACCCTGGGACCTTCTCCACTGGTCTCTGGAATGGCCAGGAGGGCTGACAGGCCCTCAGATGCTTGTCAGAGCTGCACTTAGGGTAGCTGGGCCCCGCTGCCAGCAGCCTTCAGCCGTGCAGCCCCTCTTCCTGCTCTCCCTGGGCTCCAAGCCCTTGGGCCTTCTCCCCCTGCAGTTCAGGGCCTGGGCTCGCCCAGCCAGGCTAGAGAGGAGTGGCATATCCAGAGTGACCCCTGCCAGTCAGAGCAGTGTCACAAAGTTTGGCCTCGGCCCAGGTGTGGACCTCACCCTGGTGACTGGATGACCTCCAGATGTGGGGGGAGCTGTTGGAGCAGGCAGTGCCATCAGAGAGCTGAGGAGAGCTGTTTCTGCCCACCCGCTCCCCTTCTCTCCAACCGGGCCTGGCCCTGGCCCTTAGTTGACCCAGTTCGGGGTGAGAGGGTGTGCATCCAGGAGCTTCCTGCAGGGCAGCGCCGTCTAGGTTTGTGGGTGGACAGTATTCTGGACTACACGCTCACTCACAGGGCCCTTCCCTCCTTTCTCTCCCCTCTCCACCAGCGTTGGCGCCTTCGTGAAGACCTGGCTGCCCTTCGCTCCTCCTCCTGGGCATCATCCTAACCATCAGCCTGGTGTTTAACCTGCGGTGATGGCTGCCGCGTGGTTCTGGACCCACCAGGCTCTTGAGGAGGCAGCCGCGACCCCTTTCTGTTTCAGATTGTTTCTCCTCGCCCCGAAAGGCAAGGATGGACCTGCTGGTTTTGACCCGGGGTCTGGGCTGCATGGGATGGAGTCAAGGCTGAGCGTGGGGCAGGATGTTTGCATTTTGTGTCTGACTACTCGCTCAGAAGCTCCCGGACACCTTCCTATTCTTGTGACCCCACCCTTGAGGAGTCTGCTGGAAAAGCCCTAGTTTCCCTCTAGAGCTGGGTCTGCCGCTGCCTCAGCCCAGTGCCTGGTGGGGGAGAGAAGGGCATTTGGACCCACTGGACAGAGCAGCACCAGGGCCAGAGCTGGGCTTGAAGCCCCTTCTCCTGCCAGGGCTCTGGTCCCGGGGTGTGGACACTCTGAGAAGTCTCCAGGAGCTCAGCACCCTGGGACCTTCTCCACTGGTCTCTGGAATGGCCAGGAGGGCTGACAGGCCCTCAGATGCTTGTCAGAGCTGCACTTAGGGTAGCTGGGCCCCGCTGCCAGCAGCCTTCAGCCGTGCAGCCCCTCTTCCTGCTCTCCCTGGGCTCCAAGCCCTTGGGCCTTCTCCCCCTGCAGTTCAGGGCCTGGGCTCGCCCAGCCAGGCTAGAGAGAGGAGTGGCATATCCAGAGTGACCCCTGCCAGTCAGAGCAGTGTCACAAAGTTTGGCCTCGGCCCAGGTGTGGACCTCACCCTGGTGACTGGATGACCTCCAGATGTGGGGGGAGCTGTTGGAGCAGGCAGTGCCATCAGAGAGCTGAGGAGAGCTGTTTCTGCCCACCGACCACAGCTCCCCCTTCTCTCCAAGTTGTGGACGGGCCTGTGCCCCCTCACCCCTGCTCCACAGACTCCTTTGTGCGGGCTCCCTGGGCAGGACAATAAAGAGTTTTAACTTGGGACCAGGCCTCATCCTTGCTTTCTCCGTTTGGTGGTCCCTGGTTTCACCAGACATCAGCTCCCTTCAACTCCTGTCTTCTTGGTGAACCTGGGTTCCTCTGCCCCCGGCCAGGGATCTGGCTGCGAGGACACGGTGGGGCCCTCCCCTAGTACCTGGAGCTTACAGGAGTCAGCGTCCCTCAGGAATGTCCCACTCTGAGCCTGAGCTCTGGATGTTCCTCACCACACCTCGTCCACCAGCCCAAAGCTTTCTCCCTGAGACAGGTGAATAGTGAAACCCCTCCTGTATTTCCTGTTGGGAAGAACTTGGCAATGGAATTGGGAGTCAGTGCTGGATAGACAGCCCTGGGGCCCAGCCCCTGCCATATCCACTGATCATGCTGCCCAGCTCCGTGTGCTGACCCCAGGGTCAGGTCGTTGCGCTGCTCTGAGGCGCCTCAGCTGCTCGTGGCCTTCGGGACCCGCAGTCTCACCCCCCACGTGTTCTGCTCTCCACTGAGACAGGGCAGTGCCGGCTCCAGCACCTGCCTGCTTCTGGTCCTTTGCTTTCCACCTGCTGACGTTGTACCCTTTCTTCCCATCTTAAAAGCCATTCCTTGGTGAAATTTTTTTCCTTTACTCTGAGAAGTCTCCAGGAGCTCAGCACCCTGGGACCTTCTCCACTGGTCTCTGGAATGGCCAGGAGGGCTGACAGGCCCTCAGATGCTTGTCAGAGCTGCACTTAGGGTAGCTGGGCCCCGCTGCCAGCAGCCTTCAGCCGTGCAGCCCCTCTTCCTGCTCTCCCTGGGCTCCAAGCCCTTGGGCCTTCTCCCCCTGCAGTTCAGGGCCTGGGCTCGCCCAGCCAGGCTAGAGAGAGGAGTGGCATATCCAGAGTGACCCCTGCCAGTCAGAGCAGTGTCACAAAGTTTGGCCTCGGCCCAGGTGTGGACCTCACCCTGGTGACTGGATGACCTCCAGATGTGGGGGGAGCTGTTGGAGCAGGCAGTGCCATCAGAGAGCTGAGGAGAGCTGTTTCTGCCCACCGACCACAGCTCCCCCTTCTCTCCAAGTTGTGGACGGGCCTGTGCCGCCCCCTCACCCCTGCTCCACAGACTCCTTTGTGCGGGGCTCCCTGGGCAGGACAATAAAGAGTTTTAACTTGGGACCAGGCCTCATCCTTGCTTTCTCCGTTTGGTGGTCCCTGGTTTCACCAGACATCAGCTCCCTTCAACTCCTGTCTTCTTGGTGAACCTGGGTTCCTCTGCCCCCGGCCAGGGATCTGGCTGCGAGGACACGGTGGGGCCCTCCCCTAGTACCTGGAGCTTACAGGAGTCAGCGTCCCTCAGGAATGTCCCACTCTGAGCCTGAGCTCTGGATGTTCCTCACCACACCTCGTCCACCAGCCCAAAGCTTTCTCCCTGAGACAGGTGAATAGTGAAACCCCTCCTGTATTTCCTGTTGGGAAGAACTTGGCAATGGAATTGGGAGTCAGTGCTGGATAGACAGCCCTGGGGCCCAGCCCCTGCCATATCCACTGATCATGCTGCCCAGCTCCGTGTGCTGACCCCAGGGTCAGGTCGTTGCGCTGCTCTGAGGCGCCTCAGCTGCTCGTGGCCTTCGGGACCCCGCAGTCTCACCCCCCACGTGTTCTGCTCTCCACTGAGACAGGGCAGTGCCGGCTCCAGCACCTGCCTGCTTCTGGTCCTTTGCTTTCCACCTGCTGACGTTGTACCCTTTCTTCCCATCTTAAAAGCCACTTCCTTGGTGAAATCTTTCCTAACCTTGCCCTATAACAAGTGTCACTTCAGCTGAACTAGCAGAGATTTGGTCTCTGAATCCTGAGAGCCTGAGGATGGCCCTCAGGGCCCTGGATCAGGTGTCCATCAGCTCACCCCAGACTCTGCAGTGCCCTGGTTTCCAAGGCTGGGTGTTTTCCAGGTTAGGGCAGACATGCCCCCTCCCCTTTTCAGAGCAATTGTAAATCCAAAGATCTGTTTGCATATTGGGGTCCACCTAAGGGATGGGGTTAAGTTCCGGTACAGAGGAACCACAGCAAAACAGACAGGGACGTTTTAAGACATGCTTTCACTCCGCAGAACTTTTAAATCAGCCGTGTGCTGACGGGACATAAACAGGTGCCATAAAAATCACCAGCAGTTACTGAGTGCTCACCAAGCGCTGATAGAGTATGTCGTTTATCCTCAGCACAACCCCACGAGGTAGGAGCGCTCATCTGCATTTTAAGATGAAAAAAGGAGGCGGGGTGCTTCCCTTGTAGCTCAGTGGTGAAGAATCTGCCTGCCAGTGCAGGAGACACAGGTTCAAGCCCTGATGCGGGAAGATCCCACATGTTGCAGAGCAACTAAGCTCGTGAACACCCAGAACAGCCAAAAGTAAATAAATAAATTTATAAAGAAGAGGAAGCAACTTCACTGGTGGTCCAGTGGTGAAGAATCCACCTTGCAATGCTGGGGACGTGGGTTTGACCCCTGGGTGGGGGAAGTAAGATCCCATAAGCCGCGGGGCGATGTGCTCTAGAGTGCATGCACCACGAGGAAAGATCTCACGTGACTTGAAGCTCCTGCGTGCCCCAACTAAGACCCAAGGCAGCCAAGATAAATAAAATCTAGAACATTTTTTCAAAAAGAAAAGCACAGACGGGCTTCCCTGGTGGTCCAGTGGGTAAGGACACCGCCTTGCAGTGCAAGGGGCGCCGGTTCGATCCCTGGCCTGGGAAGATCCCACGTGTTGCAGAGCGGCTGGACTCCGAGCCGGAGCTCTGGAGCGCATGCGCCCAGAGCTGGCACTCTGCAACAACAGAGGCCACCACGAAGGGAGGCCCACAAGAGCCAAAGAACAAAGACAGATGAAAATAGAGAAATGAAAGACCAATAGAAGTAGCCCGCCTATCCCCCTCCCTCTCCACCCCACCCCCCAATAAAGAAAGAAGTACAGAAAAGCACAGAGAAGTGAGGTAGTCTGCTCAGGGTCATCGAGGTAGGGCGAGTGGAACCATGTTCAGCCTAGCAGCCAGGCTCCAGAGCCCCCACTTGGGACTACCCTGCGAGGTGGCCCCAGGGGAACACAGGAGGGAAAGTGGGCAAGGGCTGTGACTAATGAAAAAGAATAGATGCTGGAGGCAAGTAAAAAGAGCCTTTTTGAGATAGCTGCCATTGTTCCTGTTTCATAAAGGGACAGAGAAAAGCTTAGAGAGACAGTCATTGATCCAAGGCCATGGGGACCATGTGGCAGAACCAGAAGTTTAACCCAGGTCTGAGGCCTCTTAGCCATGGGGAGTTGCCTGGAGACCAGCTGCAGTGCACAGGCACTGAGCCCTGGAGGGGTGGCAGCGGGTGGGCAAGGCGTTCTGCCACTGAGGAGCTGGGTGCACACGTGGGCCTGGGTCATGCAAGATCTTTCCTTGAAGGGACAGAGAGCAGCGCCTGTAGGTAGGGCTCAACGGATGTAGGACCGGTCAGAGCCAGGCAGGGGTCCTAAGCGTTGGGCCAAGGAGCCGGGCAGCCCAAAGGAGATGCTGAGGCCTGACTGAGCTGGCTTGGAGCAGATTCGTTAAAAGGATCAGAGGGTCCTCCGGGTTGTCTTCTGGCACCTTCCAGCAGAGCAGAGGAATGACAGATAAAAGTAGGGTGCCAAAAAGGTTCTCTGGCAGCTGTGCCATAAAGGGCTGGGGGTGCTGCTAAGTCGGAGGCCAGAAGACAGGGGTAGGAGGTTTCCAGGAGAGACTGGACAGGGACTGAAACCTGGGCAGCGGGACAGAGGCAGAGGTGGGGGACAGCGGGGAAAGATGAGACAGTCCAGGGAGTGGCAGCAGGCATCAGGAGGCCTGGGCACCAGGACATGAGGGGTGTTCACAGAAGTGGAAATTTGGAAACAGGAGAAGGTTAAAGGTGGGGCGGGTATGGAGGTATTGGGATTGAGAAGACAGCAGGAGAGGCACAGGTGCTAGGACAGGAGATCAGAAAGAGATGGGGAGAGAAGCCCTGGACTGTGAAGACTGATGCCTTAGGTGAGAGCTGAGGCGGGGCTAGAGACACATCCTGGAGCCAGGACAGAAAGGGAGAGGCTGATTTTTTGGGGGGATGATGAGGTAGCCCAAGGGCTGTGACTAATGAAAACCCTGCGAGGTGGCCCCAGGGGAACACAGGAGGGAAAGTGGGCAAGGGCTGTGACTAATGAAAAAGAATAGATGCTGGAGGCAAGTAAAAAGAGCCTTTTTGAGATAGCTGCCATTGTTCCTGTTTCATAAAGGGACAGAGAAAAGCTTAGAGAGACAGTCATTGATCCAAGGCCATGGGGACCATGTGGCAGAACCAGAAGTTTAACCCAGGTCTGAGGCCTCTTAGCCATGGGGAGTTGCCTGGAGACCAGCTGCAGTGCACAGGCACTGAGCCCTGGAGGGGTGGCAGCGGGTGGGCAAGGCGTTCTGCCACTGAGGAGCTGGGTGCACACGTGGGCCTGGGTCATGCAAGATCTTTCCTTGAAGGGACAGAGAGCAGCGCCTGTAGGTAGGGCTCAACGGATGTAGGACCGGTCAGAGCCAGGCAGGGGTCCTAAGCGTTGGGCCAAGGAGCCGGGCAGCCCAAAGGAGATGCTGAGGCCTGACTGAGCTGGCTTGGAGCAGATTCGTTAAAAGGATCAGAGGGTCCTCCGGGTTGTCTTCTGGCACCTTCCAGCAGAGCAGAGGAATGACAGATAAAAGTAGGGTGCCAAAAAGGTTCTCTGGCAGCTGTGCCATAAAGGGCTGGGGGTGCTGCTAAGTGCGGAGGCCAGAAGACAGGGGTAGGAGGTTTCCAGGAGAGACTGGACAGGGACTGAAACCTGGGCAGCGGGACAGAGGCAGAGGTGGGGGACAGCGGGGAAAGATGAGACAGTCCAGGGAGTGGCAGCAGGCATCAGGAGGCCTGGGCACCAGGACATGAGGGGTGTTCACAGAAGTGGAAATTTGGAAACAGGAGAAGGTTAAAGGTGGGGCGGGTATGGAGGTATTGGGATTGAGAAGACAGCAGGAGAGGCACAGGTGCTAGGACAGGAGATCAGAAAGAGATGGGGAGAAGAGAAGCCCCTGGACTGTGAAGACTGATGCCTTCGAGGGTGAGAGCTGAGAGGCGGGGGGCTAGAGACACATCCTGGAGCCAGGACAGAAAGGGGAGAGGCTGAGGGGTGCTGTTGGCCACTCCCCTCCCGTTTGGGGAGACCTGATGGAGGAAGCCAGCATCACAGTGCCCACTCCCACAGTGGACATCCAGTGGCTGCTGCATCTACAAGCACATACACGTGTTTATTAAGGGCCGGTAGGGATCTCACTGAACTACAGTGAGAGACACCAGAAGACGGATCATTACCCCCATTTAATAGACGAGGGCAACAGCACTTTCTGGGAGGCCTATGTGGACACCGAGGGACAGCAGTTGCTAAGAGGGGCTATGGTGGCTAGGAGACACCTGCCAGGTGCCTCCTCGGTGCCAGCTCTGCCAAGCACGCCCACCTTCCTTAGAGGCGCTTCACACTCGGCGGCCTGTAGTTGGCACGGGAGGAAATTGCAGCTCAGAGTGGTTGAGACCTGCTTAAGGTCACACAGCGGCAGAGCAGGAACCATTCAGGGTTATCTGGATAAGACTGCAATCCTCCCACCACTGGGGTTCTCAGAAGTTTCTAAATTTGCTTTCAAATCAAGTTCCTATAATCTCCTCGGTGGGCAGGGTGGAGCTGCAGCCCATTCTATAGAAGGGGCAGCGGAGGCTCTGAGGCAGCTCGGGTGACGAGTCAAGTCACAGAGTAAGTCTGCAGAGGGGCCGGCCCCAAGCCCCAGGCCTCCCCACCCTCCAGGTCTGTTCTGGGTTTGCTGAAAGCCACGCCTGCGCCCCTGAGGAGCCAGGAGTCCAGGCCCGGTTTTGCATGGGGCCCTTGCGAGGTGTTTCCTCCTCTGGGGCAGCTGCTCTGCTGGGTTGCCGGTTGAGTCAGCCTTAGGCCCTCACTGCTCTGCTTCTGGTCCCTGAACTTGGCTGCCAGGGGAGCCGGGGTAACCCGACAAAGGTGTCCGCTCCATACTGGACGCCTACAGGTAATACACCTTGGGCTGGGGTCCTCTGCCAGTGCCTAGAGGGGCGGGCACTTCCCACCTGGCACCTTGAGCACCCTCTAGGGTCTTGGGGTAGGGGGAGGTGGAACGTGCCTGGGACTGAAGCAACCAAACAAGTGGACAGACCCTTAAAGGGACCAATGGGTCTGTCCCATGAGTGTCGAAACCATGGGGAGGACCAGACATTGCACTCTGCCTCTGGAACCAGAAGGCCCGGCAGGGATAGGGGGCTGCTGGGGACCCTGGGCTCAAAGGCAACACAGCCCAGCCCTCACAGCCCTCAGGACAAGGGCAGGGTCAGTTCTACAGAACGTCCCTCGGCCGCCACACTCATACACACGCACCTGGTGGCTCCTGGGGCCCCAGAGTACATACCGTAACTCACAGCCCAGCCACACACACACACACACACACAGGGGCACAGCCCACTCACTGGTCCCAGAAAGGCACAGAACCTATCACACAGAGTCCCCCAGGCAGCAGCACACTGTGACATGACACCCCGAGACACGCAGCGTTGCACATTCACACCCACAAAACATACAGGCCTCCCGGACAGATGCATAGCAACACCAGGTGACACGGGAGCAGCCACAGCAGCTCACAGGCCAGGGCCCAGAAGAGTCGCCAAACAGTGTCTGCAGCTCCCTGGACCTCACCCCGTAGCTGTTCAGGAAATACTGCTAACACGGGGCATCTCAGTGATTCCATAGTGTCACATGGGACACCCGACAGAGACAGCCTCCCCTCCCGTGTCAGCTGGGGCAGCAGGCTTGCTCGACAGGCTCACTGACTCAGCTGGGAGGGCACAGAGCAAGGCACAAGCCAGGACCTGCCTGCTGAACGTCCTCTTCCCACCTTGGCCCTGCCTGGTGCCCCCGGGAGAAAGGTGACGGGAAGGGCAGGAGTGGAGGGACCACCCCATGGGCTCAGGCTACAGCTCGGCCCACGTCTCAGTCACAGGCCCCTTGCCACGTCCACACGCCCCTCGGGGCTGCGCAGTGTTTTCCTTCCGGAGTCGCCGTGGTACCTGAGCTGCTTTGTAGTACTCGGCCTCCACTGCCAGGACCTGAGCCAGGTCCAGGCTAGGGTGTGGGGCTCCCGTGGGGTCCAGGGCCTCTGGGTTCGGGGGCGGGGTGGGCAGAGGGGCATCCCTGGGCTGGAGGCCAGGGGAGGAGTGGGTGCCGCGGTTACCTCCGGGGGAGGAAGTTGGGCTGTGGGCTGGGGAGGAGGTTGCCTCAGACAGGAAGGCCCACTGGGCCGGGGCAGGGTGGGGGCCGAGGGCGGAGGGGAGGGGCCCAGGTCTAGGGATTCCTTGGGCAGGGGGCCAAGCAGTCACGCGTGAGCCTGTGGGTCTGGCTGCGTGTCTGCGTGTCTGTGTATTCCCCATGTGTGTGCGGGTGTATTTCTACTTAACTAGCCAAGCTTTCACCAACTATCTGTTGTATGTACAACTCTGGCTTTGGCGGTGAGGCCCCTGTCCCTAGCTTCAAGATCACAATCCAGTCTAGGGGTACGGTATGTGCGTGCCAAAGCCTGTGTGGTTGGTAGGTCTCTAGGGACACGCCTTTGTCCCCAGACCTCCTCTGATATAGGAGAAGCCGCCCGTGGCCCTGTCGCCTTGTGTGCTTGTTGCTGCGTGCAGTCTCAAGGCCGTGTGAGGCACATCGCTTCTGAACATCTATCTGGCCTCTGACTGCACGGGGCCCTTATGTGGGAGCAGGTGTGTTTTTATAGATGGTCAGCGTGCATGTGTGACCAGGGATGCTTCTCACTGTGGATAGGTGCATCTACATGCATCAAGGTGTGCACGTATGTCTCTGGACATGTCTTCAGTTGTGGCCCTGACTACGTTCATGGGCCTCTGTGTGCATGTGTCCATGACTGCCTCTCGTGCCACCTGGATCTCAGCCTTCCTGGGCTTGTCCCCTAGGGGTGTATATTTCAGTGGGCCTGCACTTGACAGAGCAAGGCACAAGCCAGGACCTGCCTGCTGAACGTCCTCTTCCCACCTTGGCCCTGCCTGGTGCCCCCGGGAGAAAGGTGACGGGAAGGGCAGGAGTGGAGGGACCACCCCATGGGCTCAGGCTACAGCTCGGCCCACGTCTCAGTCACAGGCCCCTTGCCACGTCCACACGCCCCTCGGGGCTGCGCAGTGTTTTCCTTCCGGAGTCGCCGTGGTACCTGAGCTGCTTTGTAGTACTCGGCCTCCACTGCCAGGACCTGAGCCAGGTCCAGGCTAGGGTGTGGGGCTCCCGTGGGGTCCAGGGCCTCTGGGTTCGGGGGCGGGGTGGGCAGAGGGGCATCCCTGGGCTGGAGGCCAGGGGAGGAGTGGGTGCCGCGGTTACCTCCGGGGGAGGAAGTTGGGCTGTGGGCTGGGGAGGAGGTTGCCTCAGACAGGAAGGCCCACTGGGCCGGGGCAGGGTGGGGGCCGAGGGCGGAGGGGAGGGGCCCAGGTCTAGGGATTCCTTGGGCAGGGGGCCAAGCAGTCACGCGTGAGCCTGTGGGTCTGGCTGCGTGTCTGCGTGTCTGTGTATTCCCCATGTGTGTGCGGGTGTATTTCTACTTAACTAGCCAAGCTTTCACCAACTATCTGTTGTATGTACAACTCTGGCTTTGGCGGTGAGGCCCCTGTCCCTAGCTTCAAGATCACAATCCAGTCTAGGGGTACGGTATGTGCGTGCCAAAGCCTGTGTGGTTGGTAGGTCTCTAGGGACACGCCTTTGTCCCCAGACCTCCTCTGATATAGGAGAAGCCGCCCGTGGCCCTGTCGCCTTGTGTGCTTGTTGCTGCGTGCAGTCTCAAGGCCGTGTGAGGCACATCGCTTCTGAACATCTATCTGGCCTCTGACTGCACGGGGCCCTTATGTGGGAGCAGGTGTGTTTTTATAGATGGTCAGCGTGCATGTGTGACCAGGGATGCTTCTCACTGTGGATAGGTGCATCTACATGCATCAAGGTGTGCACGTATGTCTCTGGACATGTCTTCAGTTGTGGCCCTGACTACGTTCATGGGCCTCTGTGTGCATGTGTCCATGACTGCCTCTCGTGCCACCTGGATCTCAGCCTTCCTGGGCTTGCCCCCTGCCCACCATAGGGGTGTATATTTGGGGAGAAAAGGACAGTTGGCTTCAGGATGTGGTCCGTCCATGGGCAAGGCTTGATGTGACCTTTGGTCTGCCCCCAGGGAGCCACGTGTGCCCAGTCGGGGTGCTGCTCCAGCTGATGCCCCAGAGGGGCCATCCATCTCGAGAGGGGCTCTGGTCCCTGCCTGGCCTCCTCATGGCACATGAGCCAGAGCCTGAGGCCGATGGACTCTTAGATCTCAGCTTCCTGACAGAAGAGGAGCGGGAGGTCATTGCTGAGGTCTTGAAGCGAGATGCCCGCCTGCGCCAGCTGGAGGAGGGACGGATCAGGTAAGCCACAACCAGGGAGCCCTGGAAGAAGAAGCCTCAGGCCCTGGGGGGCTCAGGGGCCCCCGCCCTGTCCCCTCAATGTGCAGCCTGGCAGATATCTGGGTAGGCCTTGCTCTTGCCCACGGGTCTACTCGGTCCTTGGCCAGCTCAGCTCATCGCCTCGCCCAGGGTGCCTGCATGGCTCCCTCGCCTGCTTCCCTGCCTCCAGTCTCGCCCTTTCTGGCCCACCTCCCATGCTGCAGCCAGATTCTCCAGATACGTTCTTGGTGTCCACTCCTGAAACCTCACATGGTTCCTCAGCATGTTCTGTGAGGGGCAAGCTCCAAACCATGGCCCACAAGGCCTCCCTGGTGCGTCCCTGTCAGCCTCTCCGATCTCATCTTCCACCAGTAAACCCTAACCCCAACACACATACACAAAGCGCAACACTACAGTCACTCAGCCGCTCCCAACACACACCTCACAGGAGGTGCTGTTCCTCCTGCCTGGAGGAACACAAGGGCAGAGGAGCAGGGCACTTAGCAGTAGAGTCTGGGGACAGATGCCTCCTAGCACGTAATCTTGGACCTCCCCAGTACCACTCTCCTCATCTATAAAATCGGATTAAGGAGCCTACCTCACAGAATAGAAACAATTATACCCAGTCATTTAATGAATAATGTTTTTCTTCTCTATCTGAAGAACCGAATTTGTCCTTTAAGAAGCAATTCAGGGCTTCCCTGGTGGTCCAGTGGGTAGGGACACCGCCTTGCAGTGCAAGGGGCACCGGTTCGATCCCTGGCCTGGGAAGATCCCACGTGCTGTGGAGCGGCTGGACCGATGTGTCCAGTTACTGAGCTGGAGCTCTGGAGCGCATGCACCCAGAGCCAGTGCTCTGCGACAACAGAGGCCACCACGATGGGAGGCCCACAGGAGCCAAAGAACAAAGACGGATGAAACTAGACAAACGAAAGCCCAGTGGAAGTGGCCCGCCTGCTCCCCTCCCTCCCCACTCCCGCCAAAATAAATAAATAAATAAATGCTTTAAAAAAAAGGAAGAAGAAGCAATTCAAATGTCATCTCCACTGGGAAGCTCTCCAGGATTCTCACAAAGCTGACCCTCTTCCATACATAAGCCTCCGACCTCACCAAAGTGTCCTGATTTATTCCAGACTCAGTCCCCCATCAACCTGAGCTTCTCCAAAGCAGAGATCAAGTCTGATTTGCTATCACATCCCTGGCCCCGGTACAGGGCCTGGCACACAGAGTGGGTGACGAGAATGCTGGTTGGATGTGTGGTGACATCCCCGTCCTCCCTCGCCCTCCAGCAAGCTCCGGGCATCCCTGGCAGACCCTGGACAGCTGAAGATCCTAACCGGGGACTGGTTCCAGGAAGCACGCTCCCAGCGGCACCACCACGCCCACCTCGGCTCTGACCTTGTCCGAGCCTCTATCCGCAGGAAGAAGGGCTCCAGGGGTGAGAGGGGCTCCCCAGAGGGGGCAGGCCTCGTGCAGCCCAGGTCACTGGGTATACATGGACGAGGAGGGAGGGCCCTGGTTTCGGTTCCAGCTGCCCCTGGTACTCTGTGACTCTGGGTGGGCACCATCCCTCCATGGGCAGGAGGTGGGTGGGCAGACATCCTCAGAGCAGGGGATCACAGCATGTCTCACCTGGGTGCAGGAGGCCAGGCTCGGAGCAGCGATGGGGAGGCCGAGGCTGCTGGGAAAGAGACGGAAGAGGCGCTGGAGCCCAGGTGAGGAGGCATGGCAGGCAGTGGAGGTGCCTCCCTGTCACCTGCCGCCCACCGCTGACTACACCTCTCCCTCCTCCAGGCTCTCCACAGACGAGGCCCTCCAGGAGAGGCCCAGCGAGACCGAGGTGAGTAGTGAGTGACCGAATGGGCTAACGAGGGCAGGTTCAGAGTCCCAGGAGTGGAGACGGGATGTGCTGGAGGAAAGCCCAGCCTGAGAATCTGGAGACCCCGGCCTGTGCCTCCGTCACCCTCCTCTGTCAAATGCGGCTCTGGGCCCAGTCTCTAACAGAAACTTCAAATCCACTACTAGGGGTAGAGTGGGGACAGAGCTGGGCAGGGTCCAAGACTCAGATGCCACCCGTGAGACCCTGGGAGTCAGGCAGGGCAGGCCCTGAAATGTGAAGCAGTCTGAAGTACAGGCCAGGCTGGTCCTACAGCTGGTTGCCAGATCTGCCCTCAGGGCTGTGCAAAATCTGAAGCTGCGGCCTCTGACCCCTTCACCACCAGTCCCCACCGTGACTCTACCCCTTGCTTCTTTCAGGGACCGGATTTCTCCTTACCATGTGTCCCCGCAAAGACTTCAGATCATGAGGAGGAGCCCCAGGCCCAAGAAAGTGAGTGGGAAGTTGTGTGTTGGGTGCACGGGGAGGCTGCGGGATCCGAGACGGCTCTAAGTGACCCCAACCACCAGTGTTCACCTTCCTCCTCCTGCTTCGGGGGCGGGGAGGTGCAGTCTCCATGAGCGACCGCAGGGCAGTACTGGGGCCCCAGCTGGGGAGGTAAACGGTCCCTCCAAGTTTGCTCAGGGGCGGGGCGGGCAGGCAGGGGCTCGCTGAGCAGTTTGTGCCCCTCCCCTCCCAGCCTCTGACCTGGGGGACGCTCAGGTCGTCGCTGCCGAGGAGGCGGACCCGGAGACTGAGCCTCCGTCGAGGGGAGAGGAGGAGCCGCGTCCCCCGCCTGCCCAGGTAGGCGGGAGCGGCCCGCGGTTACTTTCAAGACCCGGAGCGGACTCTCGGCGGGGCGGGCCGCAGCCTGAGGCTGCGAGCTGTCCGGGACCCGCAGCAGCCGCGGGTGGGGCGGGGAGTACGGGGGCGCCCCGGTCACTTAAGTCACTTACCCCCTCCTCAGACCGAGCCGGCGTCTGAGATGCTGGAGAATGGGGAGGAGAACCCGGGGCCCTACCCCTCACTCGACCGCATGCTCAGCAGCAGCTCCTCCATGTCCAGCCTCAACTCCTCCACGGTGAGGAGGTCGGGGAAAGGGTCTGGGGGGGGGGCGTCTCCCCTCCCAATATCCCAGCACATAGCCCCCGCATAACCCCTCCCTCGAGCCCTCCGGACCTGACCTTCCCACCATTTTGCCCCACTCCCGTGATCTGAATCCTCCGCGCTCCACTTAACCAGCCCCAGCTGGAGCCCCGTCCCGGGCCCTGACCTCCCGCCCTCCGCCCGCAGCTGAGCGGCAGCCAGATGAGCCTGTCGGGGGAGGCGGAGGCGGGTGCGGTGCAGGTGCGCGGCTCCGTGCACTTCGCGCTGCGCTACGAGCCGGGAGCCGCCGAGCTGCGCGTGCACGTGATCCAGTGCCAGGGCCTGGCCGCCGCGCGGCGCCGCCGCTCCGACCCGTGAGTGCCCGACCCCGTGAGGCGGGGCGCTGGGGAGCCGCTGTCTCTGCCCAACCCCACCGCTTTTCTTGGTCTCGGTTTCCTCATCTTCAAAATGGGAATAACTCTCTTGGGAGACGCAGGAGTTGGGTGATTTAACTCCTGTAAAGTGCTGCGCTAGGCCTGGCACGTAAAGCGGCGTGTCTCCCCTGTGTCTGGGGAGCAGGCACTGGAAGGGGCTGCGATGGTCCTGGGGCCCTACTTTACCTCCAGTCCTCACCTCCCCCGCTCCAGCTACGTCAAAAGCTACCTCCTCCCAGATAAGCAGAGCAAGCGCAAAACAACAGTGAAAAAACGGAATCTGAACCCGATCTTCAACGAAATTATCCGGGTGAGGAGGCTTCGACGACGGGGCGGGCCCCATTAATGACCCGAAAGCCCTCTCCTGCGGGCGCGGGGTGGCAGGGGCAGCCATGGCATCGTTACTGCTGGTCGCTCCAGTCCTCCCTTCTGCGGAAGGAACGGCAAGGAGACCCTCGCATTAATTCGCCCTCCAGCATGTCAGCCTAGAGATGGGTATGGCGCTAGTCCAGACCCCTACTTACGCCGTCTGGGGCTCCCCAGGATTCCTTCCGGCAAGGAGCTTGGCAGAATAAGCCGCAGCTAACGCTGCCGCCGTCAACGCTTCCGCAGCACTGAGGCCGCGGCCACTGCTCCACTAAAGGGCACCTCTTGTCCCCAGTACTCTGTTCCGCAGACCGAGCTCCGGGGTCGTGTGCTGAGCCTGTCCGTGTGGCACCGCGAAAGCTTGGGTCGCAACATCTTTCTGGGCGAAGTCGAAGTGCCCCTGGACACGTGGGACTGGGACTCCGAGCCCATCTGGCTCCCCCTGCAGCCCCGAGTGAGCCGCTGGCCCGCGTGGGGAGACCCGCGGCACAGATCGCCCGCCTTTACCCACTGGGATTTCCCCCAGCCCCTTTCACCCTCGAAACCTTTTGGCCCCATGCAGAGGTCTGATCTTGGACGGCTGGTGCCTCGGTGGCTCTCGGATTCATTCGACAGTTCACTCAGGGCCCCGCCCCTAAAGACCTCGCCCCGATAGCCACGCCCCATCGATGTCTGGGAACTCCGCCCCCTCCTTTCCCTAGGACCCTGTCCTCACCCCCTGACAAACCCACCTCTCGCAGGTCCCGCCCTCTCCCGATGACCTTCCCAGCCGGGGTCTGCTCTCTCTGTCCCTCAAGTACGTCCCCGCAGGCTCCGAGGGTGAGTGACCGCTCCTGAAGCTGGATAGGCCTTGGGGGCGCGAAACCCCTGCCCTGCGAGGGTGAGGGGACCCTGTCCCTGGGGCAGGGCCTGAGCGGAGTCTCCGCGCAGGCCCAGGACTGCCCCCAACCGGGGAGCTGCACTTCTGGGTGAAGGAGGCTCAGGACCTCGTGCCTCTGGCTCAGGATCCCTGGACACTTGACAAGGGGCTCGTGCCTCTGCGGGCCCCATTAATGACCCGAAAGCCCTCTCCTGCGGGCGCGGGGTGGCAGGGGCAGCCATGGCATCGTTACTGCTGGTCGCTCCAGTCCTCCCTTCTGCGGAAGGAACGGCAAGGAGACCCTCGCATTAATTCGCCCTCCAGCATGTCAGCCTAGAGATGGGTATGGCGCTAGTCCAGACCCCTACTTACGCCGTCTGGGGCTCCCCAGGATTCCTTCCGGCAAGGAGCTTGGCAGAATAAGCCGCAGCTAACGCTGCCGCCGTCAACGCTTCCGCAGCACTGAGGCCGCGGCCACTGCTCCACTAAAGGGCACCTCTTGTCCCCAGTACTCTGTTCCGCAGACCGAGCTCCGGGGTCGTGTGCTGAGCCTGTCCGTGTGGCACCGCGAAAGCTTGGGTCGCAACATCTTTCTGGGCGAAGTCGAAGTGCCCCTGGACACGTGGGACTGGGACTCCGAGCCCATCTGGCTCCCCCTGCAGCCCCGAGTGAGCCGCTGGCCCGCGTGGGGAGACCCGCGGCACAGATCGCCCGCCTTTACCCACTGGGATTTCCCCCAGCCCCTTTCACCCTCGAAACCTTTTGGCCCCATGCAGAGGTCTGATCTTGGACGGCTGGTGCCTCGGTGGCTCTCGGATTCATTCGACAGTTCACTCAGGGCCCCGCCCCTAAAGACCTCGCCCCGATAGCCACGCCCCATCGATGTCTGGGAACTCCGCCCCCTCCTTTCCCTAGGACCCTGTCCTCACCCCCTGACAAACCCACCTCTCGCAGGTCCCGCCCTCTCCCGATGACCTTCCCAGCCGGGGTCTGCTCTCTCTGTCCCTCAAGTACGTCCCCGCAGGCTCCGAGGGTGAGTGACCGCTCCTGAAGCTGGATAGGCCTTGAGAGGCGAGAAACCCCTGCCCTGCGAGGGTGAGGGGACCCTGTCCCTGGGGCAGGGCCTGAGCGGAGTCTCCTCGCAGGCCCAGGACTGCCCCCAACCGGGGAGCTGCACTTCTGGGTGAAGGAGGCTCAGGACCTCGTGCCTCTGCGCTCAGGATCCCTGGACACTTACGTACAATGGTGAGGGGCATCCTGACTGCCGCTTCCTTTCCCTTCTGCAGTGGAGGGCCCCACCTTCAACAAACCCCTTGTAGCCACCCACTCTTGACCCTCCACCTGGGCTTTGACCATTGAGCAGAGGTGGAGGGGAGAGCTTAAGCAAAGGTCTGGAGTCAGGAGAGTGAGGACTCCTTGGAGCAGCTGCATTTCAGTGACTGGCGCTCACAGGACTTGTTCGAGAGTTGAGGCTGAGACCTGGTGCGTTTTAGGGGCCCATCCATGGAGGACCTAGAAAGCCAGGCTGTGGGGCTTGGTCCTGAACTTGCAGTTCAGTGGTTTTCAAAGTAAGCACCCAAGGAATTCTAAGGGTGCCTCCCTGTGCTGCCCCACCCTCAGAGAGTGAAACAGAGGTAGGTCGAGGAGGTTGGGAGCTCCCAGCCCTGAGTCAACCAGAGGCATTGGTTTCCTTTTAGGTTTTGTACTTCTGAGTAATATTTTGTCTTGCAGAAACAACTCCAAGGCTTTAAAAAAGTTGAAACTCCTTCTGGGTGGTCTTAAAGGTCACTGAGCTGAGGAGCAGCAGCATTGTATTCCAGAGACATCACTATGGGGTCCTGTGAATAGGAGTTACAACTTTTAAAAGGCAGGAGATCTAAGAGGAGGTTGGGCCGAAGGTCCCAGTGAGGGTTTGAGGCCAGTTCTTAGGCGGGAGCCAGAGGCGTGGACGTGGACATGTTGAGGGAGCATGGGTAGGGCTCGGTGGCTGGCGTGTGGCCACTTGACGTCAGCCCACCTCCCCACAGCTCGGTGCTGCCGGATGACAGCCGGGCCAGCCGTCAACGGACAAGGGTGGTGCGGCGCAGCCTCAGCCCGATGTTCAACCACACCATGGTTTACGACGGCTTCAGGCCTGCTGACCTGCGCCAGGCCTGTGCGGAGCTCTCGCTCTGGGACCAAGGGGCTCTGGCCAGCCGCCAGCTGGGGGGCACACGCCTCAGCCTGGGCACCGGTGAGTGGGGCAGAGCCCGGGGGGTGCCCAGTGCCAAGAGGCAGGGGCTCAGCGTGCGGCCTCGCGCACGTCTCTGTCCTTTCCTGAGCTTTGGTGCCCACTGGGAACTGGGCGTGATAGTGCATGACCTGGGACCAGGCCTCGTTTCTCGGGGTGTCCAATGTGAGCATGCCTTCCACCCCTGCCCCCGCACCCAGGCATCAGCTACGGGCTCCAGGTGCCCTGGATGGACTCCACCCCTGAGGAGCGGCGGCTGTGGCAGAGCCTCCTGGAGCAGCCGTGCGAGTGGGTGCATGGCCTTCTGCCCCTCAGAACCAACCTGGCCCCCAGGACATAGCTGCCCTGCAAGCTTTACAGAACCCCTTTCTGGACCCCCACCTCAGGACCTGCCCTTGGCTGAAGTCAATAAAGTCTCTTCTGAGGGCAACAAGGGGCTGAGGTCTGCCCGGGGGCAGCGAGGGTGGCGGTGAAGGAGCCAGATGAAGAAATGTTAAACTCAGACACCAAGACCTTAGGGAGCTGGTCCTGGGACCCTTCCCCATACTTCAGACATTGCCAAGGCTCAGGGGTACAAAAGTCTTGTTTAATAGTCTTTGCCGCCTGGCACTGGTGAGCTTGGGGTACCTCTGTGATTGGTTCTCCCCACCGGGGCAAGGCCAGGCCCCTACCCTACCCCCACCCACCTGGCCTCCTCCAGTTGCCCCTGGGTCCTGGGGCAGGTGTGCCAGAAGCCTCTTCATTCATCCATCCCTGGGTCTGGCCTCCTGCCTCTGATGGCCTCTTTCACCCTCCTGGGGGCCAGGGGTAACTGGCGTGGCTCTTGTTCGCTGGGCCAAGACGGCTCTCCAGATGCGGCATATCATCCCTCCCCTGGGGGTACCAGGCTCAGTGAGGCTTCTCCAGAAGAAGGCCCTGGGCTCTCCCTGGTACCCACGGTCTGCCTGATGCCCGCTTTGTCCCAGGGTCCCCTGGTATCCCTGTAGTTTCCAGAGAGGAACCCAGGCAGGCCTGTCACTGGGTGTGGGGGTGGGGGGCAGGCGTGCCAGGGTCTGGCCAGCATGAGGCTATAGGTGTGGGTTATCCCTTGAGGGCCAGGGCCTACCTGATGCGTGTGTAGATGAGATCATCTCTAGTGGCACAGGTCAGCAGGGCATGGAGGGTGAAGCTGTGGTTCAGTAGCTGATTGTGGACAAAGACCCAGCCACAGACACGGGAGAGAGAACATCAGAGAAAGCGAGGTCCACAGATCAGGAGCTAGTGCTGGTCTATTGGACTGGCCAAGAAGTTCATTCAGGTTTTTCCGTAAGATATTATGGAATTTTGGGGCAACCCAATACTACCAACATGCAAGGACAGAGTACATGTCTTTCTGGGCCTCAGCTTTCTCATCTGTACAATGGGCGAGAGGTACGCAAAGTGAAACCATTCGTCACTCAGGCGTGTCTACTCTGTGACCCCATGGACTGTAGCCCGCCAGGCTCCTCTGTCCGTGGAACTCTCCAGGCAAGAGTACTGGAGTGGGTAGCCAGCACCTTCTCCAGGGGATCTTCCTGGCCCAGGGGTGAAACCTGGGTCTCCTGCATGGCAGGCAGATTCTTTACCTTCTGAGCCACCAGGGGTCTACAAAGTGTTCATTCAGTATTGAGAGTCTCTGCACCAGAGGGAGAAAGGGAGAAGAGCTGGAAAGATGGGCCTGAATGGAGTCTTAGGTCGGTGGGGTCAGGGGCAGCCCGCAATTTTCCCTCACCGTCTGGATGGTGCCTGAATCCACATTCAGTTCCTGTAGCCACTGCATCAGGCGGCATAATCTTCATCCCATCCCTGGGTCTGGCCTCCTGCCTCTGATGGCCTCTTTCACCCTCCTGGGGCCAGGTAACTGGCGTGGCTCTTGTTCGCTGGGCCAAGACGGCTCTCCAGATCGGCATATCATCCCTCCCTGGGGTACCAGGCTCAGTGAGGCTTCTCCAGAAGAAGGCCCTGGGCTCTCCCTGGTACCCACGGTCTGCCTGATGCCCGCTTTGTCCCAGGGTCCCCTGGTATCCCTGTAGTTTCCAGAGAGGAACCCAGGCAGGCCTGTCACTGGGTGGGGGGGTGGGGGGCAGGCGTGCCAGGGTCTGGCCAGCATGAGGCTATAGGTGTGGGTTATCCCTTGAGGGCCAGGGCCTACCTGATGCGTGTGTAGATGAGATCATCTCTAGTGGCACAGGTCAGCAGGGCATGGAGGGTGAAGCTGTGGTTCAGTAGCTGATTGTGGACAAAGACCCAGCCACAGACACGGGAGAGAGAACATCAGAGAAAGCGAGGTCCACAGATCAGGAGCTAGTGCTGGTCTATTGGACTGGCCAAGAAGTTCATTCAGGTTTTTCCGTAAGATATTATGGAATTTTGGGGCAACCCAATACTACCAACATGCAAGGACAGAGTACATGTCTTTCTGGGCCTCAGCTTTCTCATCTGTACAATGGGCGAGAGGTACGCAAAGTGAAACCATTCGTCACTCAGGCGTGTCTACTCTGTGACCCCATGGACTGTAGCCCGCCAGGCTCCTCTGTCCGTGGAACTCTCCAGGCAAGAGTACTGGAGTGGGTAGCCAGCACCTTCTCCAGGGGATCTTCCTGGCCCAGGGGTGAAACCTGGGTCTCCTGCATGGCAGGCAGATTCTTTACCTTCTGAGCCACCAGGGGTCTACAAAGTGTTCATTCAGTATTGAGAGTCTCTGCACCAGAGGGAGAAAGGGAGAAGAGCTGGAAAGATGGGCCTGAATGGAGTCTTAGGTCGGTGGGGGTCAGGGGCAGCCCGCAATTTTTCCCCTCACCGTCTGGATGGTGCCTGAATCCACATTCAGTTCCTGTAGCCACTGCATCAGGCGCTGGTCCACGGCGAGAGCAGCTGTCAGGGACAAGGCAGGTGCTGAACCCAAGGGTGCTGCTGCCGAGAAGCTGCCTCACACCCACCATTCGCGTCTGCCCTGCTCACCTGGGGACTCTGAAGGCTCCCTACTGACCCGCTGGAGGGCTAGCTGCACCAGTGCCTGGCACTCTCGTTCCTTCTCAGCCAGGACATCTCGAAGCCTGTTGGACGATAGCAACCAATAGAATGGAGGGGGAGTAGGGGTGAAGCTTGTACAGAGACTGTGGGCCAGTTCAGGGAGCTGTACCTATTAGTCTCTGCTCGCAAGAGGCCCAGCTGCACCATCAGAGATGGGGTCCCCTGCTCTGGTTCCCCCAGGAGAGGGCTCCGCTGGACTGTGGGCTCCTGCTGCTTGAGCTGGGACTCCTCTTCTTTATTGGCCTCTTCTGACTTCGGTGGGACGGCCTCCTTCTCCGCCTCTGCCAATTCGAGTGGGGTGAACTCAGGCACGGTGAGAATGCCCATTTAGGACCCCAACAAAGGCAGAAGACGCGGGCCTCTGGGCACCAGCCAGGCAGCATCAGCCTGGGAAATACCCATTTGGTCACGTCATTCCCCTCCTTGGCGCCAAGTCTAGCCGGGGCCTCACTGACCACGCCCCTACCTGCCCTATGGGTGTTCGCCATGCCCCCAAGGTTCACACCCTCGCCCTGCAAGCTGGCGGGCAGGCAGGCTCCACCCTTCCGCCCACCTGGGTCCAGCACGGCCAGGGCTGCCCGCACAGCACGGCTGAGCAGCGAGTCCCAAAACCCATCGGCACCTACCTGACAACCTTCTCCAGGGATCTTCCTGGCCCAGGGGTGAAACCTGGGTCTCCTGCATGGCAGGCAGATTCTTTACCTTCTGAGCCACCAGGGGTCTACAAAGTGTTCATTCAGTATTGAGAGTCTCTGCACCAGAGGGAGAAAGGGAGAAGAGCTGGAAAGATGGGCCTGAATGGAGTCTTAGGTCGGTGGGGGTCAGGGGCAGCCCGCAATTTTTCCCCTCACCGTCTGGATGGTGCCTGAATCCACATTCAGTTCCTGTAGCCACTGCATCAGGCGCTGGTCCACGGCGAGAGCAGCTGTCAGGGACAAGGCAGGTGCTGAACCCAAGGGTGCTGCTGCCGAGAAGCTGCCTCACACCCACCATTCGCGTCTGCCCTGCTCACCTGGGGACTCTGAAGGCTCCCTACTGACCCGCTGGAGGGCTAGCTGCACCAGTGCCTGGCACTCTCGTTCCTTCTCAGCCAGGACATCTCGAAGCCTGTTGGACGATAGCAACCAATAGAATGGAGGGGGAGTAGGGGTGAAGCTTGTACAGAGACTGTGGGCCAGTTCAGGGAGCTGTACCTATTAGTCTCTGCTCGCAAGAGGCCCAGCTGCACCATCAGAGATGGGGTCCCCTGCTCTGGTTCCCCCAGGAGAGGGCTCCGCTGGACTGTGGGCTCCTGCTGCTTGAGCTGGGACTCCTCTTCTTTATTGGCCTCTTCTGACTTCGGTGGGACGGCCTCCTTCTCCGCCTCTGCCAATTCGAGTGGGGTGAACTCAGGCACGGTGAGAATGCCCATTTAGGACCCCAACAAAGGCAGAAGACGCGGGCCTCTGGGCACCAGCCAGGCAGCATCAGCCTGGGAAATACCCATTTGGTCACGTCATTCCCCTCCTTGGCGCCAAGTCTAGCCGGGGCCTCACTGACCACGCCCCTACCTGCCCTATGGGTGTTCGCCATGCCCCCAAGGTTCACACCCTCGCCCTGCAAGCTGGCGGGCAGGCAGGCTCCACCCTTCCGCCCACCTGGGTCCAGCACGGCCAGGGCTGCCCGCACAGCACGGCTGAGCAGCGAGTCCAGCACAAACATCCAGTGTGGGCGGATCTGGCGCCTCCGGAGGACCTGCTTCACCTGGAGAGGGAGGAAGGGTGCGGCTGAGACGGTTGAGCCACATATATGGGTAGAGCTTGACCTGGAAAGGCCTAGAAAGTCTGTTGAAGCAAAGTGGGCAGGCTTAGGATCAAAGGAGGGGCAGAGGAGCTAGGACTGGGCAGACGTCCCTTTCCCAACGGCTTCACAGGGAAGACATGGAATCTTGCGAAATCAATCCTTGCACATGACCAAGCATTAGGAGCCCACTACCTCTTAATGCGTGTGTGCCTGTTCGACTCATTGCAACCCTATGGACTGTAGTCCACCAGGCTCCTCTGTCCGTGAAGATTCATGGGGCAAGAATAGTGGAGTGGATTGCCATGCACTCCTCCAGGGGATCTTCCCAACCCAGGGATCGAACCTGAGACACCTGTGCATTGGCAGGCAGGTTCTTTACCACTAATGCCACCTGGGAAATTGGGCAGCCCTGTGAGACGGCCCCCTCACCGCATTCGGGAAGGCGAAGAGCGGTCCTTGCAGAAGCTCGAGCCCAAGGCCCTGAGCTCGAAGCTGCCCTTGCAGTTCCCGAAGCTCCTGGGCCAGCAGCCGACGGTTGGGAGTGTGGATGTGTGCCCTGAGGCAGCGCAGTAGCTGTTCCACGTGATTCCTCTCCAGACGGGAACCCTGAGAGAGAAGAGACGGGTCATCCGCGAGTACCAGCCAGAGGCAGGAGAGGCGCTGCGAGAGGGGAGGGGTAGGCTGTAAGCAGGGAAGCTGGAGTCCTATCGGTGCTCGACCAGCAGGCGGCGCTGGGGCGAGCCGCCCACCTGTTCCTGCTCCAGGCACAGACTCTCTGCCAGGGCGGGCAGCTCCTGCTCCAGCACTGTGGCCAGCGTGGCCCGGCGCCTACTCTCTTGGTGCAGGAGGCTCAGCCCCGAACTCTCCTCAGGGGACGCGGGCTCCTCAGCCCCAGGCTCCTCAGGCACCCTGGGTACAGGGAAGAGGGGCAGATGGAGGATGGGCAGCAACATCATCCAAGCCACGTCCACCCCAGAAATTGAATCCTGCCTTTAAGGTCCAGCACGGCCAGGGCTGCCCGCACAGCACGGCTGAGCAGCGAGTCCAGCACAAACATCCAGTGTGGGCGGATCTGGCGCCTCCGGAGGACCTGCTTCACCTGGAGAGGGAGGAAGGGTGCGGCTGAGACGGTTGAGCCACATATATGGGTAGAGCTTGACCTGGAAAGGCCTAGAAAGTCTGTTGAAGCAAAGTGGGCAGGCTTAGGATCAAAGGAGGGGCAGAGGAGCTAGGACTGGGCAGACGTCCCTTTCCCAACGGCTTCACAGGGAAGACATGGAATCTTGCGAAATCAATCCTTGCACATGACCAAGCATTAGGAGCCCACTACCTCTTAATGCGTGTGTGCCTGTTCGACTCATTGCAACCCTATGGACTGTAGTCCACCAGGCTCCTCTGTCCGTGAAGATTCATGGGGCAAGAATAGTGGAGTGGATTGCCATGCACTCCTCCAGGGGATCTTCCCAACCCAGGGATCGAACCTGAGACACCTGTGCATTGGCAGGCAGGTTCTTTACCACTAATGCCACCTGGGAAATTGGGCAGCCCTGTGAGACGGCCCCCTCACCGCATTCGGGAAGGCGAAGAGCGGTCCTTGCAGAAGCTCGAGCCCAAGGCCCTGAGCTCGAAGCTGCCCTTGCAGTTCCCGAAGCTCCTGGGCCAGCAGCCGACGGTTGGGAGTGTGGATGTGTGCCCTGAGGCAGCGCAGTAGCTGTTCCACGTGATTCCTCTCCAGACGGGAACCCTGAGAGAGAAGAGACGGGTCATCCGCGAGAGTACCAGCCAGAGGCAGGAGAGGCGCTGCGAGAGGGGAGGGGTAGGCTGTAAGCAGGGAAGCTGGAGTCCTATCGGTGCTCGACCAGCAGGCGGCGCTGGGGCGAGCCGCCCACCTGTTCCTGCTCCAGGCACAGACTCTCTGCCAGGGCGGGCAGCTCCTGCTCCAGCACTGTGGCCAGCGTGGCCCGGCGCCTACTCTCTTGGTGCAGGAGGCTCAGCCCCGAACTCTCCTCAGGGGACGCGGGCTCCTCAGCCCCAGGCTCCTCAGGCACCCTGGGTACAGGGAAGAGGGGCAGATGGAGGATGAACAGCAATACCATCCAGCCACGTCCACCCCAGAAATTGAATCCTGCCTTTTACTCTTATGCCCACCTCACAGAGATAAAAGAGAGGCACGCAGCATTGAGATACAACAATCAATATTAAGTTAGAGCATTTGGGAGGAGGGTACGAAATACCATCCTGGCAAGTGATCAAAGTGTCCATCCAGGTCCACATGAAGGGCTTTTTCTGGAGGGACTACACGGGGGCAAAACCAGATAATGAAGTGAACCCACGCCAGGACCCTGGGTGCTCACCGGAGCTGGATGGTGTCCCCATAACTGAGGCAGCGCTTGGGGGGACTGGGAGGGTGCTGAGAGGGTGCCTGAGGGCGCGGGAAGGTCTGGGACTGGGAGGTGGAGTCTGCTGAAGGAGCCGGGCTGGCAGGAGGCGCATCTGAGGAAGGGACAAGGCTGTCGGCTGGGGTGGCCCCTGAGCCCTCTCCCTCCACAGCTCCTCTGCCCTCACCCCAGCATGCTCACTCCTTCACCCACTTAGTACCTGAGGACCGTAGTGCATGTCTAGGGGAGCCCGGGCTGCGGCTCCTCTTCCCAGGCTGCAGAAAGGGGTCCTCCAACAGCGCTTGTGCACTGGCTCGGAGGCGGGGATCTGGCTCAAAAGTTCGGAGGAGGAAGGCTTGAGCCTCAGCCGACAGAGAACTGGGCATTGGTGGATGCACCTTGTACATGCCCACCTGGAAAGGGAGCAGGGAGGGGAAAAGGGGACATGTTTAGAGGTGTTCAGGACTCACGTCCCCACCTCACCCCATACGCCGGGCCCTGAGGATCTCACCTGAAACATGGCAGCCTGTGGGCTCCCTAGCTCGTGGAAGGGTGGGCGGCCTGTGGCCATCTCGATTACAGTGCAGCCCAGTGACCAGATGTCTGCTGCCTTCCCATACCCTCGTGGGCCCTGGTCAATGATTTCTGGGGCCATATACTGTAGGGTCCCTAGGGTAGGAGCAGTAACAATAATGCTCATCTGGGCTGTGTCACTATGAAGGGCGGCAGGGGGCTCTGTCATCCTCTGGCCACCTGCGTTCACCCTGAACTCTTATCATCCAAAACAGTTCCTATCACCTCCCCTGGTTGTTAAACATCTCTCCTGAGTCTCCCCAGTCATCCCAGGCTCCGTCCCATACATCTGTCATCCACAGGAGACGCCATCATCGACGCTAGACTGCATCACCCGCTCTGAACTTCCGCCCATCGACAACTCTGGGCTCTATTTCAGGGACTGAACTCCATGTCATCTGCTAGCCAGACTCCAGTTCTAGAATCTATCACCTGCGTCCTGGATCAAACACCTGCTCTGGGTTCCATCCCCCGTTTGGAACTCTTAACTCCAGGCCCAGGAGAAATGTCATACCCTGGAAGGTCCCAAGAATTCTCTCCGCCACATCCGCAAGCCCATTCGCTACCCCACCGCCTGTTACCTGTGAAGGTCTCAGTGCAAGGTGTGATGCCTGCTAGTCGCTTGGAGGTGCCAAAGTCAGAAATCTTGAGCAAGCCACTAAAGGTGTTGATCAGCACATTGTCGCCCTGGGCAGAGTGGACACTGTGCTCAGTGGACATCAGACTGGACTTCTGATGCCAGAACTGGACAACTATCCCAGACCCCATCTCCCGAGACTTCCAGCCTGACCCTGCCTCTATCAGCCTCCCTCTCCCTGCCGTCCTGCTTATGTTCCTCCGGAAGCTGGCTTCGTTGTATTTATTTATTTTGGGCTGTGCTGGGTTCTCATTGCTGTGGAGGACCTTTTCTGGTTGTGTCGAGTGGGGGCTCCTCTCTAGTTGTGGCGCATGGGCTTCTCCTTGCAGCGGCTCCTCTTGTTGCGGAGCACGGGCTCTAGGGCAGGGATCCTCCTCGATCAGGGACGGAACCTGTGTCCCCTGCCTTGGCAGGTGGATTCTCAACCACTGGACCCCCAAGAAAATCCTAGAAGTTGGCTTCAGATCTGAATGTCTTTCTCAAGGGAACCTTCTTGAAGAATTTCCCAAACTTTTACAAAGGGTCTGCCCACTTAGTCTAACCTACCAGCTTCTGGCGGGAGGCCCATCTCTTCCTCCCTCTCACCCCGTCCCCGGTGGGCCAGCTGCAGGCTGACCTTGATGTCCCGGTGCACAATGTGGTTGTCGTGGAGGTAGCTGAGTCCCTGCAGGATCTGGCGTGTGTAGAAACTGATGGTGCTCTCATTGTCCTGCAGGGGTCCCCACACTGACCGCAGCAAGGAGGACAGGCTGCCTGGGAAAAGGCAGTCCAAGGTCATAGGTGGCACCGCCTTACTCCGGCCCACAGCTCTCTCTGCTCAAAGGCCAAGCCGTGGCCCAGGTTCCAGTACCCCACTGCTCTGCCTCAGCTAATTCTGGGCTACACCACCCACACAGGGTAGGGATCATTTTCCCCCGAGGGTTCTCCACTCCGCAGGCCCCACAACTCCAGTTTCATTTGCATCCCACGCAAGGTAGGTACCTCCGGGCACTTCCTCCATGAAAATCTTCAGGTAGCCGCCCTGGCTGGCTGAACCCAGATAGCGCACGATGTTCTTGTGGCGTAGGCGTTTGTGCAGAGCGATCTCTTCGTGCAGCGGCTGAGAGAACCTGGGGGCAGGTAGGGAGTGAGGAACAGGCTTGGGGCCGAGGCGCTCACCCAGCTCCAGCGCCAGCAAGGCAGGTCCACAGGATCGCACCCCCACCATCCCGTCACACCCCACCTTCCCCTTCCTCAATTTATCACCCAGCCCACACATCCCTCCGGACCACAGCCCGCCCTCTGGGTCCCTGCAAGTTCTGCACACAGGCCTGGACCCACTGGGCTCGAACTCTCGCTTCTGTGAACCCGTGCACTCGCTCCCAAACACGTGGGCATCCGCGTCGCCCCCGCCGCTCGCGGCCCCGCCCATGGAACCCGCCCACTTGTTCCCTCGAGCCCTGGGCCCCGCCCAAACCTGCTGTCCCGCTCGGGGATCTCCTTGATGGCGATGCGCACCCGGGTGTGCCTTTCGCGGCCCGCGTACACCACCCCGTAGGTGCCTTTGCCCAGCACCAGCCGCTCGCCTGACTCGGTGTACTCGTAATCAAACTGCGGGGGCGGGAGAGATGAGGGATTCAGTGGGGCCCTCAGCCCCAACTCCTTCTCAAGCCCCCAGCACCCGCTTCCTTACCTCCAGCACCTCCCCAACGCCCCCCGCCTCCTCCGCCGGCGCCGTGGAGTCCGGATTCTTCACCAACGCCTGGATCAGGCCGCAGAACCTGAGGGCGGAGATCAAACTGATGGGAGGGGCGCTTTGGGCAGTAACTGTCCCCTCTTTGCTGAGAGCACAGGGGGAACATTGTCCCTTTCTTTCTCTCAATATCCCAGGCATCCGGGCCCTCAGAGCACCCCTTCCCCGGAGGGCTTCGGGCACCTCTGGCAGTGCCCTCCGCTGGGGAAACACAGCTGGACGTCCTGAGCTGGGGGAAGCGTGTAGAGGAAGCAGCAGCGCTCATCCCTCTTCGAGACGCTGGAAGGGAGAAGAGCCCCAGTGAGCCAGGGCAGCCCGGCAGCACTGCCCCACCTCCGGCTCCGTCTCACCTGATACCGCTGATGGAGGCCACTGGGAAGGTCCAGCTGGAAGGAACGCCCTGTGAGAAGAAAGGGATCCAAGAGGGGTGCTGGGGACTGGGAGAGGATTGCGAGGGCTTGGGGAGAGGCTGGAGAGAAGGGGTGCATGGATGTGAATGGGGTGGCTCACCAGAGACTTCACCTGCTTTTCTGGCTCCAGCAGGCTCAGGGTCACTGCACTCACCGGGTCTGTCCCCTGAACCTCTAGCCTGGCCGGCAACAGCACCTTATTCATCTCTAGGACCAGCACCTGCAGATTACGGGGGAGAGGGATTGTCAGAAGGGCCCCGCTGCTCTCCCCGGTCCCACACCCCAACCAGCCTCACCAAGCACGGGTCCTCTTGGGGACAAGCCGTCTTGAGGGGCTGGCAAGACTGGAGCAAGAAGTGGAGCCAGAAGTGGGCGCGGTGTGGGGTTTCTCCAGGAAGCTCTAATGTGGGCCTGAAGTGCTGATACAACAGGAAGGTTTCCATCACAGACACCAGGTACCTGCAGACACAGGCTTGTCTTCAGCTCAGCCCAGGCACCAGCCAGCACTGCCAGGGGGAGCAGACGCATGCTAATAGCTGGGCATGCGGGGCGGGAGAGATGAGGGATTCAGTGGGGCCCTCAGCCCCAACTCCTTCTCAAGCCCCCAGCACCCGCTTCCTTACCTCCAGCACCTCCCCAACGCCCCCCGCCTCCTCCGCCGGCGCCGTGGAGTCCGGATTCTTCACCAACGCCTGGATCAGGCCGCAGAACCTGAGGGCGGAGATCAAACTGATGGGAGGGGCGCTTTGGGCAGTAACTGTCCCCTCTTTGCTGAGAGCACAGGGGGAACATTGTCCCTTTCTTTCTCTCAATATCCCAGGCATCCGGGCCCTCAGAGCACCCCTTCCCCGGAGGGCTTCGGGCACCTCTGGCAGTGCCCTCCGCTGGGGAAACACAGCTGGACGTCCTGAGCTGGGGGAAGCGTGTAGAGGAAGCAGCAGCGCTCATCCCTCTTCGAGACGCTGGAAGGGAGAAGAGCCCCAGTGAGCCAGGGCAGCCCGGCAGCACTGCCCCACCTCCGGCTCCGTCTCACCTGATACCGCTGATGGAGGCCACTGGGAAGGTCCAGCTGGAAGGAACGCCCTGTGAGAAGAAAGGGATCCAAGAGGGGTGCTGGGGACTGGGAGAGGATTGCGAGGGCTTGGGGAGAGGCTGGAGAGAAGGGGTGCATGGATGTGAATGGGGTGGCTCACCAGAGACTTCACCTGCTTTTCTGGCTCCAGCAGGCTCAGGGTCACTGCACTCACCGGGTCTGTCCCCTGAACCTCTAGCCTGGCCGGCAACAGCACCTTATTCATCTCTAGGACCAGCACCTGCAGATTACGGGGGAGAGGGATTGTCAGAAGGGCCCCGCTGCTCTCCCCGGTCCCACACCCCAACCAGCCTCACCAAGCACGGGTCCTCTTGGGGACAAGCCGTCTTGAGGGGCTGGCAAGACTGGAGCAAGAAGTGGAGCCAGAAGTGGGCGCGGTGTGGGGTTTCTCCAGGAAGCTCTAATGTGGGCCTGAAGTGCTGATACAACAGGAAGGTTTCCATCACAGACACCAGGTACCTGCAGACACAGGCTTGTCTTCAGCTCAGCCCAGGCACCAGCCAGCACTGCCAGGGGGAGCAGACTGGCTTGGATGCTGCCCAAATAAAGCCAAGCCATTGGGTGCCATGGCCACTGGTCTGGAGAGGGTTCAGACTAGACATCCGTGGCTATAAGTGCAGAAGCTGACGGCCCGGGCCAGGCCAGGGAGGGCCACAGAGGGGGCCGCCTACCATATGGGGGCGTTGAGCTTGTACAGCTGTTCTGCAGCCAGAGCCACCTGAGTGAGATCATTAGCGAGGATCTGAGCTCCCAGGTAGAAGCCTACATCCCAATAATACTGCATCTTCTCCACACAGCCCTTTCGGGCCAGCAGACAGCCCAGCTTCATACCTAGGAGAGAAGGACCTGGGTTGTCATGAAACTTGTGGTTACAAGCTTGGGCAAAGCCCAGAGGTAGGCCATAAAACTCATGTGGGCAGGAACACAGAAATAGGTGAAAACTTAGGTGTGGCCAGATCTCAGGTGAGGGTAGAAGCTCAGGCACAGGTGAGGGAACAAGTGTACGTGGAACAAGTGTAAGGAAGACAGGCGTGAGCTTAGGAGCAGCTGTGGGCTCCAGGGCTCGTGAGGGCCCAGGACAGGTAGGAGGACCCAAGGGTGGGTTCAGGCAGAACAGGTCCAAAACAGGATGGGTCAGCCCCAGCTCCAGCCCAGTGTCTTCTCTCCCCACCCTCTCCCCAGGCCCCTCAGAGCCCCTGTGGGTATGAGGGTGCAGGGCTGGGGCTCACCGATGAGCCGGAGCTCCTCCGAGTCCTCAAAGCGCTGCCCGGCAGCGATGAGGAGGACGGCAGCATTGATGCCCGAGTGGAGGCTGGGCTCTACATCAAAAGCCCTGCGATACCTGGGGTGAGGACGCCGGTGATGTGGGGCTGGGTTGATGCCCATAGACCCACCCCTCATCCCCCAGCTCAATCCACTGCCCGTTCATTTGGACCCCTTACCAGTGATAGGCTTGCTCCCGGTGCCCGGCATTCTGGAAGCCAGAGCTGAAGAACATGTCCTTGTAGATACGGCCACACATGCAGTAAAGGTCCGGTGCCACTGGGCCCTCAAACTGTACCAGTGGCAGCAGCACGGCCAGCGCCTTCTCCCGGTCCCCAGGCCTGTTCCTCCTGGGGGCGGGGAAGATAAGCTGGGGACCCACTCTCTGTCCAGGAGCCCCCAGACCCTCAACAGCAGGGACCTTTCCAAGGACGTGACAGTCACGAACCCAGAATTGCCGTATCTCTGGCTAGCGCTGACCCTTCTAGAGGCAGTAATCCCAGACAGAAGTGATCTCTGGCTGCAATGACCTTAGGGCACTGCGACTGCGCCAAGGTCAGGACCACCATCGCACCCCACCCCGGGCAGCCCGAACAAGACAATAGCGACCCTTTGACCCCAGTGTGACCCTGGTCAGCAAATGCCCTGAACAGCAGTCATCCTAGGCCGCAGTGACTTTGCCCAGCAGAGGCTCGTGTCCCCATGTGGCTGTGACCCGAGCCTTGGTCTGCCAACCCACCGGTTGAGGGCGAATGTGTAGTGGAAGCAGACATTGTGCTGCTCCGCCACATCACAGGTGGGCAAGGCCTGCAGTGTCTCCACCAGCTCGATGATGGCCGAGTAGTCCTACGGGAGGGAACAGCGTGCACAGGCCCCATGACCCTGAGGTAGACAGAACGCCGCTGGCCCGACGGCCTGCCTCTCTGCGCACCACGCACCTGCACGTCCCGATAGGACAGCAGCAGGTTCATGATGATGTCGGGGCTCAGCAGCTCCACGCTGTCCAGTCGCCGCTGCAGGCGAGCCAGCTCCTGCCGCAGCTGCGGCCCGCTGAACCGCTCCCGCGCCCGCCGGATGTCCTGCCGAATGGTCTCCCGGAAGTAGCCACTAAAGCCCATGGTAGGGAGGGAGGAGAGAGAATGGCAGGGCCTGGCCCTCAGCCCCAGCCCATCGAGCCCTCACCAGCTCCTCATGGAGCCCCCTGTGGCCCTGTTACCAAGAGTCCGTGGGCGTGGCCTCCAGCAGGCGGGCCAGCCGGCCCACCAGGGTGTAAGCAGCGCCTCGGTGCCCACCCGGCCTGGACCAGCCGTCAGCCAGGCCCTCAGGAGGCCCACGTCTCCACACAGCACCGGCCGGTGGCTGTCACCACTAGGGGATGAGCATGTCCTTGTAGATACGGCCACACATGCAGTAAAGGTCCGGTGCCACTGGGCCCTCAAACTGTACCAGTGGCAGCAGCACGGCCAGCGCCTTCTCCCGGTCCCCAGGCCTGTTCCTCCTGGGGGCGGGGAAGATAAGCTGGGACCCACTCTCTGTCCAGGAGCCCCCAGACCCTCAACAGCAGGGACCTTTCCAAGGACGTGACAGTCACGAACCCAGAATTGCCGTATCTCTGGCTAGCGCTGACCCTTCTAGAGGCAGTAATCCCAGACAGAAGTGATCTCTGGCTGCAATGACCTTAGGGCACTGCGACTGCGCCAAGGTCAGGACCACCATCGCACCCCACCCCGGGCAGCCCGAACAAGACAATAGCGACCCTTTGACCCCAGTGTGACCCTGGTCAGCAAATGCCCTGAACAGCAGTCATCCTAGGCCGCAGTGACTTTGCCCAGCAGAGGCTCGTGTCCCCATGTGGCTGTGACCCGAGCCTTGGTCTGCCAACCCACCGGTTGAGGGCGAATGTGTAGTGGAAGCAGACATTGTGCTGCTCCGCCACATCACAGGTGGGCAAGGCCTGCAGTGTCTCCACCAGCTCGATGATGGCCGAGTAGTCCTACGGGAGGGAACAGCGTGCACAGGCCCCATGACCCTGAGGTAGACAGAACGCCGCTGGCCCGACGGCCTGCCTCTCTGCGCACCACGCACCTGCACGTCCCGATAGGACAGCAGCAGGTTCATGATGATGTCGGGGCTCAGCAGCTCCACGCTGTCCAGTCGCCGCTGCAGGCGAGCCAGCTCCTGCCGCAGCTGCGGCCCGCTGAACCGCTCCCGCGCCCGCCGGATGTCCTGCCGAATGGTCTCCCGGAAGTAGCCACTAAAGCCCATGGTAGGGAGGGAGGGAGAGAGAATGGCAGGGCCTGGCCCTCAGCCCCAGCCCATCGAGCCCTCACCAGCTCCTCATGGAGCCCCCCTGTGGCCCTGTTACCAAGAGTCCGTGGGCGTGGCCTCCAGCAGGCGGGCCAGCCGGCCCACCAGGGGTGTAAGCAGCGCCTCGGTGCCCACCCCGGCCTGGACCAGCCCGTCAGCCAGGCCCCTCAGGAGGCCCACGTCTCCACACAGCACCCGGCCGGTGGCTGTCACCACATAGGGGATGAGCGTGTAGCTGCCAATGCAATCCTGGTGGGAGAGAGGCCGGTATCAGGGGAGACCAGAGGGCAGGACCAGGTTGGAGAGGGGCAGTGAGAGGGGCAGAGGTCTCTGGGGAAGGGGCACGCATTATGAAGGGAGACAAGAGGGAGCAAGAGACCACATGGACCTCAGCGGGCGCTGGGGAGGTCAGAGGTGAACGAGGAGGCCAGGAAAGATGGTGGCCAGCAGAGGTTCTAATGGAGGTCAAAGGGCACAGCGGAGGAAGGATGTATTCTGCTTACCGAGTTCTTCTGGAAAATGTCCTCCTGCAGGAGACAGACATTCAGATACTGGTGTTCAGGGTAGGGCCGCCCCCGCCCTGGGCTGGTCCCCATCAGCCCCCTGGCCACCTACCCGCAGGGCCTGCAGGTCAGGGAGGTCAGCCTGGGAGCAGAGGAGCACGTTGTTGGTCATGCTGAAGCTTTCCCGCACACCCAGGTGGTAGAACAGGGAGGGCTGTGCCAGGGAGCTGCTCACCTCGAGCACCACCACATCTGCGGGCACACAGGTGGAGGCCCTGAGCCCACCCTGGGTGGGGACGGAGCCTGGTGATCTACCTTGGCTGGGCCTGCTTTCAGGGTCCAGTTTTGCCCTGGGTCTCAGTTTCCCCCTTTTAGGATCTCTCTTGATCATACAGAAATTATACGTGTAGTATTCCAAAGAGGAGTGGAGCTCCCCAGACTATGACCTGTATACCCCCTTGTTCAGAGCCTGCGGGCGCTGAGCACAGAGAAGGGGAGGTGGTGCACCAGCCTGGAGACTGTCCCGGGTCATTTGAGGTGCGAGAGTTGTGGAGAGAGAGAAGGGCCCTTCCCTGAGTCCTCAGTTCAAGTCTCTTGAAAGGGTCTGGCACCAGCAATATGCTGTGTATATAGACACATGTATACATACTTGCCTTGTGTGTGTACAGCCCTGTGCCCCTGTGTGTGTGTGTGTGTGTGTGTGTGTGCGTTTGCGTGACTTCCTGTCTGTACCTCTGTGTGGGACGGTGCCTGCAACAGCCTATGTGAATCAAGAGATGTACAGTTTGAGAGTTTGTCTATGATTCTGTACGCGTCTTTGTGACCCTAAGTTCGAGTCAGTCTTCATTTTTATTTAGTTTTGGCTTTGCTGGGTCTTCCTTGCTGTGGGCAGGCTGCCTCAGGCTCAGTAGTTGTGGCACATGGGCTTAGTTGTCCCTTGCCACAGGTGGAATATTCCCGGACCAGGGATTGAACCCTGCTTCCCTGGTGGTGGCAGTGTGGTGAAAAATCCGCCTGCCCATGCAGGAGATGCCAGAGAAGTGGGGTCCATTCCTGGGTCGGTCCAGTAGGAAATGGCACAGCGGAGGAAGGATGTATTCTGCTTACCGAGTTCTTCTGGAAAATGTCCTCCTGCAGGAGACAGACATTCAGATACTGGTGTTCAGGGTAGGGCCGCCCCCGCCCTGGGCTGGTCCCCATCAGCCCCCTGGCCACCTACCCGCAGGGCCTGCAGGTCAGGGAGGTCAGCCTGGGAGCAGAGGAGCACGTTGTTGGTCATGCTGAAGCTTTCCCGCACACCCAGGTGGTAGAACAGGGAGGGCTGTGCCAGGGAGCTGCTCACCTCGAGCACCACCACATCTGCGGGCACACAGGTGGAGGCCCTGAGCCCACCCTGGGTGGGGACGGAGCCTGGTGATCTACCTTGGCTGGGCCTGCTTTCAGGGTCCAGTTTTGCCCTGGGTCTCAGTTTCCCCCTTTTAGGATCTCTCTTGATCATACAGAAATTATACGTGTAGTATTCCAAAGAGGAGTGGAGCTCCCCAGACTATGACCTGTATACCCCCTTGTTCAGAGCCTGCGGGCGCTGAGCACAGAGAAGGGGAGGTGGTGCACCAGCCTGGAGACTGTCCCGGGTCATTTGAGGTGCGAGAGTTGTGGAGAGAGAGAAGGGCCCTTCCCTGAGTCCTCAGTTCAAGTCTCTTGAAAGGGTCTGGCACCAGCAATATGCTGTGTATATAGACACATGTATACATACTTGCCTTGTGTGTGTACAGCCCTGTGCCCCTGTGTGTGTGTGTGTGTGTGTGTGTGTGCGTTTGCGTGACTTCCTGTCTGTACCTCTGTGTGGGACGGTGCCTGCAACAGCCTATGTGAATCAAGAGATGTACAGTTTGAGAGTTTGTCTATGATTCTGTACGCGTCTTTGTGACCCTAAGTTCGAGTCAGTCTTCATTTTTATTTAGTTTTGGCTTTGCTGGGTCTTCCTTGCTGTGGGCAGGCTGCCTCAGGCTCAGTAGTTGTGGCACATGGGCTTAGTTGTCCCTTGCCACAGGTGGAATATTCCCGGACCAGGGATTGAACCCTGCTTCCCTGGTGGTGGCAGTGTGGTGAAAAATCCGCCTGCCCATGCAGGAGATGCCAGAGAAGTGGGGTCCATTCCTGGGTCGGCAAGATCCCCTGGAGTAGGAAATGGCAACCTGCTTCATTACTCTTCCCTGGGAAATCCCACGGATGGAGAAGCCTGGAGGAGCTATAGCCCATGGCGTGGCAAAGAGTCGGACTGGACAGAGCAACTGAGCGCGTTCCTGCACTGGAGGTGTGTTCTTAACCACTGGGCAACGTGGGAAGTCAAGCTTTCATTGTTAGGCTGAGGTTTTACGGACATCCTGCAAGTACAGTTCCTGAACTCTTGGAAAAACAAATAAGTATGGGGCGGGGCATCCGGGCGGGCGAGAAGGCGGGGTGACCCCCGCGGGAATACCCGCTTTCGAGCCCCGCCCCCAGACCACACTTTTGCGTCTCCAGTCCCGCCGCAGCTCTGTCCATTCTCTGGGAATGACGTGTTCAGTCTCTAAATTGTGTCCGACTTTTTGCAACTCCACTGACTGTGGCACGGCCAGGCTCCCGTGTCCTTTACTAGCTCCTGAAGTTTGCTCAAATTCACGTCCATTGAGTCAGTGATGCTATCCAACCATCTCATCCTCTGCTGTCCTCTTGTTTTGTCTTCAGTCTTTCCCAGCCTCAAGATCTTTTCCAAACGAGTTGTCTCTTCGCATCAGGTGGCCAAGATGTATTGGAGCTTCAGCTTCGGAATCAGCCCCTTCAATGAATACTCAAGGTTGATTTCCTTTAGGATTGACCTATTTGATCTCCTTGAAATCCAGGGAACGCTCAAGTCTTCTCCAGCAGCACCATTTTCACTTTTTGCAGAACTCCTGGGGCCTCATAAACCAAGCTCCCTCTTCTAGAATACAGCGCAGCTGGTTGCCTCCGCTTCCATATCTGCCTCTCCAGCTGGATCCTCGGAAACAGTGTGCTAGGACCCTGAGCTGTAGCCCCACATGTGCGGCCCCTTTTCCCAGTCCAAGTTCCACCTCCCAGGGTCCTCCCTCATGAGCTCCGTGAGAGATCATCCTGAGGCTGAGTCCTCCAATCCCATTCTTGAGATACAACGCCCTGCCCCGCTCCCAGCCTCTCCCTAATTCTAGCCCCACTTCCTAGGCCCGGTGCCAACTCCAGAGTGCTTAAGCTCCCGCACTGAACCCCGAGTCAGCCCTGGATCCGCTAAGTCCCTGTCCGAGTCTGATCCCCTAAACTCCACTTTCATCACGGTCCCCCCTCGAGGTCCCCGGTTTAGTTCACCTCATGCCTCCATATCCCACTGCTCCCCACCCCTGGGGTCTCCCGGTCGTCTCGGAGCCACTCCCCCTCGGCTCCTCCCCAGACCCTAAGCGCCACCCAGCGCCCCGCCCCGGGCCCGCTCACCCGCGTTGTAGAAGGAGTCGAGCGCTGCGGTGTCTCCCAGCGCCAGGGTTCCAAAAGGCAAGCTGCGCAACTGAGGTCGCGGCCGCGGTCCGGGGAGCTGCGCGCAGGCCTCACGCAGGCAGCGCAGGGGCAGCGGCTCCGCCTCGGCTCCGGTCTCGGGTTCTACCTCGGGCTGTGACTCCCGGGTCAGCACGTAGACCACACTAAGCGGCCGGCTTCGCGCGCAGCCCCGGCCCGGGGACGCCGCGAGCGGCCGGCCCCGGCTCATCGCCTCGGCCAGCGGGTCCTGCCAGCAGCTGCCGGCGCGCTCCAGGGCTCCCGACCGCGGGGTCGGCCCCGCCATGCGGGGGCGCTCGGGGGTCGGGCGCCCGGCTTTGGGCACCCGGGGCAGGACAGGAGCCAGGGACAACAGATCCCGGGGTCCCGGGATCGAGAATCTCTTGCGGAATCTGAAGATCTGGAGATCTGGAGTCTGATCGAAGGTCCCGTTTGGGAATCGGCTACAGGGCGAAAATCCAGCCTCTGACTTGCAAGGTCCTGAGGATCTGAAATCGGGAGTTGGGTCCCGGGAATCTTGGGCATCCAAGGATCCGCGGCTCAGAGTCGCGTGGAAGATCCCAGGAATCGGTCCAGCAGTGCCCACCACCCAGATTCTTCAGCAGAACGCCGGCTGTCGCTCTCTCCTGCCCTCACATGTAGGCCGAGCCCAACCCTTTCCCGGCCAACCGGGAAAGCTCCACCCTCGACCCTGGGGCAGCACCGCTCCCTAGCGGCCCAGGACTCGGCCTCTTCCCTCCCTCCTCTCCCGCCAGAACCTCTGAGACAGGCCGCTTCCGGAACAGCCTGTGCCCCTGTGGACTGCTCGCAGCAGGCACTCGGAAGACGTGTGCCCAGGCCAGAGCTAAGGCAAAAGCGCACATTGCAGGCGCTGCCCTGCAGGGATCTGTTGAAAGAAAAGATCTTCAGAGACCCTAATCCCTTTCATCCCCCCCGGTCCCCTCGAGGTCCCCGGTTTAGTTCACCTCATGCCTCCATATCCCACTGCTCCCCACCCCTGGGGTCTCCCGGTCGTCTCGGAGCCACTCCCCCTCGGCTCCTCCCCAGACCCTAAGCGCCACCCAGCGCCCCGCCCCGGGCCCGCTCACCCGCGTTGTAGAAGGAGTCGAGCGCTGCGGTGTCTCCCAGCGCCAGGGTTCCAAAAGGCAAGCTGCGCAACTGAGGTCGCGGCCGCGGTCCGGGGAGCTGCGCGCAGGCCTCACGCAGGCAGCGCAGGGGCAGCGGCTCCGCCTCGGCTCCGGTCTCGGGTTCTACCTCGGGCTGTGACTCCCGGGTCAGCACGTAGACCACACTAAGCGGCCGGCTTCGCGCGCAGCCCCGGCCCGGGGACGCCGCGAGCGGCCGGCCCCGGCTCATCGCCTCGGCCAGCGGGTCCTGCCAGCAGCTGCCGGCGCGCTCCAGGGCTCCCGACCGCGGGGTCGGCCCCGCCATGCGGGGGCGCTCGGGGGTCGGGCGCCCGGCTTTGGGCACCCGGGGCAGGACAGGAGCCAGGGACAACAGATCCCGGGGTCCCGGGATCGAGAATCTCTTGCGGAATCTGAAGATCTGGAGATCTGGAGTCTGATCGAAGGTCCCGTTTGGGAATCGGCTACAGGGCGAAAATCCAGCCTCTGACTTGCAAGGTCCTGAGGATCTGAAATCGGGAGTTGGGTCCCGGAATCTTGGGCATCCAAGGATCCGCGGCTCAGAGTCGCGTGGAAGATCCCAGGAATCGGTCCAGCAGTGCCCACCACCCAGATTCTTCAGCAGAACGCCGGCTGTCGCTCTCTCCTGCCCTCACATGTAGGCCGAGCCCAACCCTTTCCCGGCCAACCGGGAAAGCTCCACCCTCGACCCTGGGGCAGCACCGCTCCCTAGCGGCCCAGGACTCGGCCTCTTCCCTCCCTCCTCTCCCGCCAGAACCTCTGAGACAGGCCGCTTCCGGAACAGCCTGTGCCCCTGTGGACTGCTCGCAGCAGGCACTCGGAAGACGTGTGCCCAGGCCAGAGCTAAGGCAAAAGCGCACATTGCAGGCGCTGCCCTGCAGGGATCTGTTGAAAGAAAAGATCTTCAGAGACGTTAGGGTGTGTAGAACACAGTGGAGAGAGCCGGGGAGAGCGCCTGTCCTCGGGGTCCTTGCCTCGCAGGCTGGGAGGGACTGGATGGGGAAACAGGCTCCTCAGTCCGTCAGGAGCGCGGGACTTGGCATGGGAGCCGGGCCCTTTGCCCTTGTGCCCTGGGACTGCTTTCCCCAGAACCCAATCTGCTGTGGAGCCCCTCTGATCTATGACCTCCGCCCAGAACATGACCATGGAACCTGAGAAGAATTTTCATGCAAAGGTTTCTCTAACCTACCTGGAGAACCCCAGAAACCCCAGTCCTTGGGCTACAATGCCTTCCCAGTTCCAATCCTCAGGAATCCCTAACCTTCTAGTGTGAATGAGGGAGACAGCAGCCTGCATAAACCTCAGTGGACTCTGAAATCAGGAACTGAGGACTCTGAGGTTGAGTAATTTGTCCAAGATCACTCAGCCACGAAACAGAGCAGGATGCCAGCCCAGGACTCTCCGTCAGACTCAGAGATCAGAGTCTTAACTATTGTTCTAACACTTGCTAGAATGGGACTCTGGCAAATTATCTAACTGCTTAATACATGCCAGCTCAGTCACTTTTGTTTAGTGCCAGGGCAGTGGTCCTGTTGCCCCATGGAAGAAAAATGTACCTGCCTTGTTTTGACTGAGTTCAAACTAACCCCTGATGGAACAGACAGGAAGTAGCAGAGGATGAAAACCTGCTTTACAGCAGAGCCTGGAAAACAGACAACTTTAAAGGGACAGGCAGGGGTTTGACTTGAGTACGCCGGCTGTCGCTCTCTCCTGCCCTCACATGTAGGCCGAGCCCAACCCTTTCCCGGCCAACCGGGAAAGCTCCACCCTCGACCCTGGGGCAGCACCGCTCCCTAGCGGCCCAGGACTCGGCCTCTTCCTCCCTCCTCTCCCGCCAGAACCTCTGAGACAGGCCGCTTCCGGAACAGCCTGTGCCCCTGTGGACTGCTCGCAGCAGGCACTCGGAAGACGTGTGCCCAGGCCAGAGCTAAGGCAAAAGCGCACATTGCAGGCGCTGCCCTGCAGGGATCTGTTGAAAGAAAAGATCTTCAGAGACGTTAGGGTGTGTAGAACACAGTGGAGAGAGCCGGGGAGAGCGCCTGTCCTCGGGGTCCTTGCCTCGCAGGCTGGGAGGGACTGGATGGGGAAACAGGCTCCTCAGTCCGTCAGGAGCGCGGGACTTGGCATGGGAGCCGGGCCCTTTGCCCTTGTGCCCTGGGACTGCTTTCCCCAGAACCCAATCTGCTGTGGAGCCCCTCTGATCTATGACCTCCGCCCAGAACATGACCATGGAACCTGAGAAGAATTTTCATGCAAAGGTTTCTCTAACCTACCTGGAGAACCCCAGAAACCCCAGTCCTTGGGCTACAATGCCTTCCCAGTTCCAATCCTCAGGAATCCCTAACCTTCTAGTGTGAATGAGGGAGACAGCAGCCTGCATAAACCTCAGTGGACTCTGAAATCAGGAACTGAGGACTCTGAGGTTGAGTAATTTGTCCAAGATCACTCAGCCACGAAACAGAGCAGGATGCCAGCCCAGGACTCTCCGTCAGACTCAGAGATCAGAGTCTTAACTATTGTTCTAACACTTGCTAGAATGGGACTCTGGCAAATTATCTAACTGCTTAATACATGCCAGCTCAGTCACTTTTGTTTAGTGCCAGGGCAGTGGTCCTGTTGCCCCATGGAAGAAAAATGTACCTGCCTTGTTTTGACTGAGTTCAAACTAACCCCTGATGGAACAGACAGGAAGTAGCAGAGGATGAAAACCTGATTTACAGCAGAGCCTGGAAAACAGACAACTTTAAAGGGACAGGCAGGGGGTAACAGGGTGAGAATAAGAAGTCTGTGGAATCCCCACCGTAAAACCATCCCCTTGTTGGACCCAGGGCCCCCAAGACTATTGTCAGTGAACGCTAAAGTTCTTCCAAGTCTGCCACTCCACGCTCCTCTGGCCTCGACTTGCAAACCTCTAGGGATGGAAGCCTCACTACCTTTTGAGGTCGACGTGTCAGTTTTCTTGACTGGAAGGAAGATCTTCCTTGATCAGAACTAAGCCTGTGTCCCTGCTGCGCCCTCTTGAGTTTTTCTGGAAGGACTGCATGTTAGGAAAGGGTTAAAATGATTTAAAAAAAAAAAAAACAAGAGGAGCAGGGATGAGATAGTTGGATGGCATCATTGACTCAATGGACATGAGTTTGAGCAAACTCTGGGAGATGGTGAAGAACTGGGAAACCTGGCGTGCTGCCATCCATGGGGTTGTAGAGTCGGACACAACTGAGTGAACAACAGCCGAGGCTCCAGAAACTGTATGGTAGAGATAAGGGTGCTGGCTATCGGGGGGCCCTAGCGGAGCCTCCTGTAATCTCTGTGTAAGCGTGGGCCAAACCTTGGCCTGAGGCCCAGTCGATGTCATCATTATGGGCAGGGGCCTTGATCATCCGGTCGCTCCGGATGAGATTGGTCTGATAGCAGAATCTGTACCACCAGGCGCCTCGGGCAGTCACCTGGGACAGCTCCCGCTTGTATTATGGTCAGTGTCCTCGACGGTAAAGGGCTTCCTGCCGTGGAAGCTCAGAGAGTCCTCGGCAAGAAGTGGGTGGAAGGCGCCTGGGTGCCATGTCTGGCTCCCTTGCAGAGATGATCTCACAAGCCTCGGAACAACTGTGAGGAGGGTGTTTTCAGATCCCGTGAGAAAACAGCAGTGCCAAGGAACCAGGGTGTTGGCCTGAGGTCACGTGGCTAGTCACAGGGGGCTCTGGAGGCCTGGCGTGCTGCAGCCCGTGGGGTCACAAAGAGTCGGACATGACTGGGCAGCTGAACAACAACGGGAGCTTGCGCTCAGGCCCGTGGCTCCAAAGCCACCGCCGCCTCCCTCTGTCTCGTTCCCTCCCAGAATCCCCAGCCTCTCTCTCGACTCTCTGTTTCCTCCCAGCTCCCATCTGCAGCCTGAGCAGCTGCGCCTGGGAGAGCTTAGGAGGGACTTCACTGACTGACGCCTGGGCAGGAAAGGGGGCTCCACCGAGGCACCTCCTTGTAACCACTTCCCTCTTTCAAATTTCTTCTCAACTGTTGGTATTTCTCTGAAAAAAAAAAAAAAAAAAGCCTTCCTTGGTTCCTCTTCCAAAGCAGATAATGCTAACACTCCACAGAGCCTCAGATGGCTCTCACACCTCCTTACCCATTTTACAGGGGGGAAACTGAGGCTCTGACCTAGGGGGGTCTTGCCCAAGGTCATATAGCAAATGACAGAGCTGGATTTAACCCATATGAGTTGTCTCCAGACCAGAACCCAATGTAGTCACTCTCGCACCACTTGTCTGCCATTTTTCAGATGAGGAAACTGAGACCTGGGCTTCCCTGGTAGCTCAGTGGTAAAGAGTTCGCCTGCCAATGCAGGAGACATGGGTTCAATCCCTGATGCAGGAAGATTCCACGTGCTGCAGAGCAACTAAGCCCATGAGCCACAACTCTGGAGCCTGTGCTCTAGAGCCTTGGAGCCACAACTACAGAGCTCATGTGTTGCAACTATTGAAGCCCGTGTGCCCTAGAGCCCGAGTTCCACAAGAGAAGTCACCGCAACCAGAAGCCCGCTCACCTCAACTACAGAGTGGCCCCCACTCGCTGCAACTAGAGAAGAGCCTGCGGCAGCAGTGAAAACCCAGAATAGTCCAAAATAAATAAATAAAATTGAAAAAAAAAAAAACAAACTGAAACCCATAGAGGGGAAGGGTTTGTTCTGGTCATCCGTCAAAGCCATGGCAGCCCTGGGAAAGAATCCAGCCTCCCTTGCCTTCTTGCCTCGCTCCAGAGCCCCTCTGAGAATTTGCCCAGCACCTGCTGGTGGTGGTCTGCCTCCACGAGGAAGAGGAAGGCCCCGCTGAGAACAGAGGTGGGATTGCCTGTAAACGCCTCCAGCTCCACCCACAGCTCCCAGGTACCTGGGGGAGGGAAGTGGGAGGCAGAGACGACGGAGTCCTCGGATGCCAAGTGCGAAGTCAGAATGTCCAGGAAAGGCCCCGCAGGCTCCCTGGACCCTACTGAGCAACCGACCCTGGAGAGTGAGCTGCTGCAGATTCCCATTCGCCAGCCATCATTCAGACTCCTGGCTCCCACGGCTGCTGTGTAGGAGGACCAAGACGGAAAGAATCCACAAGGCCATCCTATCACCCCAGAACACCTAGGGAGTGAGGCAGAGGAGGCTAGCATGGCAGCCGTCACTCTCGTGAGAAGCACTGGGAGGGGTCGGTGGACAGGTGCCCCCTCTTTGGTTCGGGGGCTTGTTGATAAAGTGTAAGTCCAAGTGAGCCTTGCCTGTGAATACACTGATCAACTCTATACACTGTTACTCACTTTTACGGACCCTCAGCTTCACTACAGCCTCGAAAGTCCTGGAGGGGCCGAAGTGATAGAAACATGGTCCCTTATATTAACACATATATATATGGAATCTAGCAGGATGGTGATGATGGCGCATGCAGTGAAGCAACAGAAAGACAGACATGGACAGTGGACATATGGACATTGTGGGGAAGGAACTGAGGGTGGGAGGCGTAAAGGAAGTAGCATGAAGGCCTGTACTATCATAAGCGAAGAAAATAGCTCTAGTCATTGCTACGTGAGGAAAGGGGATCCTTCAGGGGTGCTGTGTGATGGTTGGGAGGGGTGGGAAGGGGGGGATATACATGTGACTGATCTGGGAACATGCATGTCTGTAAACAACAAAACTCTGTAAAAGTTAAAAGTAAAATAAAGGTTTAAAAAAAAAAAAGAAAAAAACATGGTCCCTGCCCTCAGGAGACAGTCAGTGCAGGTGGGGGTCAGTTTCAAAATAACCTGCTTTAATTTACTATGATAAAAGCCAAAATATGAGAGCAATGGTCCACCCAGCCTTCCCCGATGCTCCTTCTCAACCCGCTTTCCTCTTCAAGTCGAGCAGCCCACGGCCTGCAGAGTTTCTCTCCTAAACACCTTTCCATCTAAGAGCCTCTGCTTCCGTTGGTGCCAGTGCCCACCCTCTTCTCCTGCCCGGCCCCACAGTCGTCCTAGACTGTGGCCCTACCTGCAGTCTGGTCCCCGTTCATTTTATTACCACAGGGCTGCCTGAGTCTTCTCTCCAAAACATGTCTGGTCTGGTCCCACTTCTGCTGAAAACTCTTCCATGGCTCCCCACTCTCCTCTACGCTCCTCAGTCGGTCATTCAGTGCCCTCCGTGAACTGGTCTTTGCAGTCTGGGCCCTCAGTCCATGCTTGACCCACACCCGCAGACCTCAGCCAAGCCCTCCACCTGCTCTCCGTTCATTCACACGGTGCCCCCATACCCTCTCATACTCTCCGGCTTCCCTGCATTTGTCTTTCCCTCTACCTGGAATGCCCTTCTGCACCGTATCTATCTTGAGAACTTCTACATAGCCTTCAGAGCCCTTTCAAATGGCATCTCCTCTGTGAAGCCTTCTCAGACCTCTTCAGGCCTTCTGGGAGCTCAGTGAAGGGATGTCCTGGCTCCGGTGGGCTCTGGCTCCCTAGGACCAATGGGAAGAAGTGCCCACTGGACCAAGCCCTCTCCTGACCCTCCTTCACAAGTCAGACACCCTCTGCTCAAAAGACTAGGAGATGGGGGAAGGAACCTGAGGGCTGGGGGAGGACGGTAAAGGAAGTAGCATGAAGGCCTGTACTATCATAAGCGAAGAAAATAGCTCTAGTCATTGCTACGTGAGGAAAGGGGATCCTTCAGGGGTGCTGTGTGATGGTTGGGAGGGGTGGGAAGGGGGGGATATACATGTGACTGATCTGGGAACATGCATGTCTGTAAACAACAAAACTCTGTAAAAGTTAAAAGTAAAATAAAGGTTTAAAAAAAAAAAAGAAAAAAACATGGTCCCTGCCCTCAGGAGACAGTCAGTGCAGGTGGGGGTCAGTTTCAAAATAACCTGCTTTAATTTACTATGATAAAAGCCAAAATATGAGAGCAATGGTCCACCCAGCCTTCCCCGATGCTCCTTCTCAACCCGCTTTCCTCTTCAAGTCGAGCAGCCCACGGCCTGCAGAGTTTCTCTCCTAAACACCTTTCCATCTAAGAGCCTCTGCTTCCGTTGGTGCCAGTGCCCACCCTCTTCTCCTGCCCGGCCCCACAGTCGTCCTAGACTGTGGCCCTACCTGCAGTCTGGTCCCCGTTCATTTTATTACCACAGGGCTGCCTGAGTCTTCTCTCCAAAACATGTCTGGTCTGGTCCCACTTCTGCTGAAAACTCTTCCATGGCTCCCCACTCTCCTCTACGCTCCTCAGTCGGTCATTCAGTGCCCTCCGTGAACTGGTCTTTGCAGTCTGGGCCCTCAGTCCATGCTTGACCCACACCCGCAGACCTCAGCCAAGCCCTCCACCTGCTCTCCGTTCATTCACACGGTGCCCCCATACCCTCTCATACTCTCCGGCTTCCCTGCATTTGTCTTTCCCTCTACCTGGAATGCCCTTCTGCACCGTATCTATCTTGAGAACTTCTACATAGCCTTCAGAGCCCTTTCAAATGGCATCTCCTCTGTGAAGCCTTCTCAGACCTCTTCAGGCCTTCTGGGAGCTCAGTGAAGGGATGTCCTGGCTCCGGTGGGCTCTGGCTCCCCCTAGGGACCAATGGGAAGAAGTGCCCACTGGACCTAACTTAGTCCCTTCTCTCCCTGACCCTCCTTCACAAGTCAGACACCCTCTGCGGTGTCACAAAAGACTAGGAAGGCTCAACCCTCGGGTAGGCAGAGACGGTACCAGTTACTCAAAATGGCACTCTGGCTTAACAGCTCCTGGCAGCTCCTGGGGCCCGGGGAAGGGGAAATGGACTGAACAGGGCTCCCAAATGATTCCCCAGCTCCACCCTTATCTCACAGACAATGGAACAGGCCATGTGTGGAACGCCAGGAGCCCTCTCAATTCCTTTAGACTCCGAAGAGAGGCTCTAAGGTGGACTTGGTGGTCCACCAACACGCCAGTGCTGTGGGATTCCATGTGCCTGGACTCTTGCAAAGGTGGGCTCACGCGCCTGGCCCCAGAGCAGGTTCGCTGAACCTCCAACCCCAAGGAAAGATGAGTGTTGGCTCTGAGGCCAGAGTAGCCCCAAGGGAATTCCCATGACCCACCAGAGGGGAGGGCTTCCAGGTCCTTCTGACTCTCCCTCATTCCTCCCGGCTTTCCACCCGCTCTGTGTGTGTGCTTAGTCATTTCAGTCATGTCTGACTCTGCAATCCTGTGGATCATAACCCACCAGCTCTTCTGTCCATGGGATTCTCCAGGCAAGAATACAGGAGGGGGTGGCTGTGTCCTCCTCCAGGGGACCGTCTGGATCCAGGGGTGGAACCCGCATCTCTTACGTCTCCTGCACTGGGAGACAGGTTCTTTACTACTAGCACCGCCCGCTTTCCACTCCCTCCACAGGAGATCAATCCTGGCCAACTTCTGAGCAGCAGCCAAGCTGCCCCCTCTCTGGTCCAGAGACAGAACAAAGAAAGGAGAGGAGACCTCTGGCCTCACACACTCGCCAGGCTCACCCTTGGGACCCCTCTTGCCTGGTGGTCCACGTTATCCTGACATCCCAGTGGCAGAGATGCCTAACACCCTTCTCCGCGTCAGGGGCCAGGAAGCAGTGAAGTCAGATCCCAGCTGCAGTCTTTCCCGGCTCCCAGCTCTGTGAATGTGGGCACACGACTGGGCCTCCCTTCCCCACCCTCCCCACCCCCAACCACGTACCTCACAGGGTCAGTCTTAGGATGCTGAGCATCCAGCCTGGAGCCTGGCACACAGTAGGTCCCTTGCCCCTTGTCAGCAGGAAAAGGGAACTCAACCCTGGACTGAAAATGGCACTCTGGCTTAACAGCTCCTGGCAGCTCCTGGGGCCGGAAGGGAAATGGACTGAACAGGGCTCCCCCCCAGCTCCACCCTTATCTCACAGACAATGGAACAGGCCATGTGTGGAACGCCAGGAGCCCTCTCAATTCCTTTAGACTCCGAAGAGAGGCTCTAAGGTGGACTTGGTGGTCCACCAACACGCCAGTGCTGTGGGATTCCATGTGCCTGGACTCTTGCAAAGGTGGGCTCACGCGCCTGGCCCCAGAGCAGGTTCGCTGAACCTCCAACCCCAAGGAAAGATGAGTGTTGGCTCTGAGGCCAGAGTACCCCCAAAGGGGAATTCCCATGACCCACCAGAGGGGAGGGCTTCCAGGTCCTTCTGACTCTCCCTCATTCCTCCCGGCTTTCCACCCGCTCTGTGTGTGTGCTTAGTCATTTCAGTCATGTCTGACTCTGCAATCCTGTGGATCATAACCCACCAGCTCTTCTGTCCATGGGATTCTCCAGGCAAGAATACAGGAGGGGGTGGCTGTGTCCTCCTCCAGGGGACCGTCTGGATCCAGGGGTGGAACCCGCATCTCTTACGTCTCCTGCACTGGGAGACAGGTTCTTTACTACTAGCACCGCCCGCTTTCCACTCCCTCCACAGGAGATCAATCCTGGCCAACTTCTGAGCAGCAGCCAAGCTGCCCCCTCTCTGGTCCAGAGACAGAACAAAGAAAGGAGAGGAGACCTCTGGCCTCACACACTCGCCAGGCTCACCCTTGGGACCCCTCTTGCCTGGTGGTCCACGTTATCCTGACATCCCAGTGGCAGAGATGCCTAACACCCTTCTCCGCGTCAGGGGCCAGGAAGCAGTGAAGTCAGATCCCAGCTGCAGTCTTTCCCGGCTCCCAGCTCTGTGAATGTGGGCACACGACTGGGCCTCCCTTCCCCACCCTCCCCACCCCCAACCACGTACCTCACAGGGTCAGTCTTAGGATGCTGAGCATCCAGCCTGGAGCCTGGCACACAGTAGGTCCCTTGCCCCTTTGTCATGGCCTCTCAGCGCAGACTGTATCACTGCATCCCCAGCCTCCCAGCTCCCAGGTCTCTGACTGCTCCCTGGCATCTCTCATCTTGAGGACCTGGAGCTCCCTTCTCCCCAGGCCTTCCTGGGGCTCCAAGGCAACTGATCAAGAGGACCACTGTGCTGGCTTCTCGCTTCCTGGGTTCTGCTGGGAGACACGGGTTCAAGTGGGCACAGGATGGGTGTGTCTCTCCAGACCCCTCAGCACTTCTGTCCCCTAGAGGCTAGCTGTTCGCTTTTTCACCATTTGCACCTATTTGCATCTATCTCTGTGTGTGTAGAGCTGGGATTATCAAACTCCCCCTCTGCCCCTTGAGGCTAGTGAGCCTGGGTGGGAGAAGGATAATTATGGAGGGGATGGATGGGTGGGGAGGGCACTCTGGGGCCCTCCCTAAGCATCTGGGGGGGTCTTCAGACAGGCAGGCTCCCTAAACAAGGGGAGCAAAAGGGAGGGTGGGGTCCACAGTGAGCCCATCTTGCTGGGCCCCTGAGGAAAGATGCCAGATTATAAGGGTCCAACCTGGTCAGAGGACATGAGACAAGACTTCCTCCCATTGTCCTTCCCCAGGGACACTCCATCCAGGCTGAAACCAGCAGAAGGTGGGGGGTTTTCCTCCCTCAGCTCCGGAGAGAGTGGGTATTATCCCTGCCCAGTGCCACCAGGATGGAGTCCAACTTCTGATCCTGGTCACTGATGGCTCTGCCGCCATCTCTTCAGACTTCTGGACTCACGTAGGATTTTCCTTTACACCTTAGCTCAGCCCTTGCCTTCCATCTGGAACCTCCTCCTCTCTCTCCCTAGGAAGCTCCTCTGAAGCTCCAGTCTCGTCCTTGTCACTAGGATCAGGAGTGACCGCCGGTGCTATCTATTGAGCACCTACTGCCCCTACAGGCCATGCTGGGTGCTGTCTGTGTATCACCTCCCATCCTCCCGATGATGGTTGTTATTAATATTATTGGAACTGGGTTGTAGGCTGGTACCTAGCAGGTGCTCAATTAAAGTTGGTTAAATGAATGAATACATGAGAAAAAGCAGGCCCAGAGACAGGACATGATTTCTGTTCTCTCAAGCCCATGCCCCCAACCAGGGAGATGCACCCTTAGCAAGATGACTTGATGTCCACCCTCAGGGCCACTGGGGAACCCCTGGCAGAGGCGAGAAAACAGCTGCTAATATAGACCGATCGATGGGCAGACCGTGCAGGGTAGGCACGGAGGCTGCGAGACCAGTGAAGAGGCAGCAGCCTTGGGCCCGATGTGAGAGGTGAGGTCCGAGTTGAAGAGGGACCTCTGGTGATGGAGGAGGAGAGCAAAGTCTTGGTCATTTATTCATTCACTCATTAAACCCTTGTCTGTATCAGGCCCAGTTCTTGTTGGGGTGGAGAAGGCTGAGGTTCAAGAGGGTGTCAAGGAAGGTGGAGGGCAAGTTGGCCAGTCAGGATGGATTTGTGAGAGGGACTCTAAGCCCCTCCAATTCCAGTTCTAGGAATCTGTCCCCCCAACACACACTCTCCTTCAGGTGTGCCAAAATCTGAAGACAAACCCCTTTAGCATGATGCTGTTTATGATAAAATGGAAATAACCCAGGTGGACTTTGATAGGAATGCAGGCAAATAAACCATCGCCATCTGGATAAATCATGGGAAGATCTGGTCTCTAGGAACCAACCTGGTCAGAGGACATGAGACAAGACTTCCTCCCATTGTCCTTCCCCAGGGACACTCCATCCAGGCTGAAACCAGCAGAAGGTGGGGGGTTTTCCTCCCTCAGCTCCGGAGAGAGTGGGTATTATCCCTGCCCAGTGCCACCAGGATGGAGTCCAACTTCTGATCCTGGTCACTGATGGCTCTGCCGCCATCTCTTCAGACTTCTGGACTCACGTAGGATTTTCCTTTACACCTTAGCTCAGCCCTTGCCTTCCATCTGGAACCTCCTCCTCTCTCTCCCTAGGAAGCTCCTCTGAAGCTCCAGTCTCGTCCTTGTCACTAGGATCAGGAGTGACCGCCGGTGCTATCTATTGAGCACCTACTGCCCCTACAGGCCATGCTGGGTGCTGTCTGTGTATCACCTCCCATCCTCCCGATGATGGTTGTTATTAATATTATTGGAACTGGGTTGTAGGCTGGTACCTAGCAGGTGCTCAATTAAAGTTGGTTAAATGAATGAATACATGAGAAAAAGCAGGCCCAGAGACAGGACATGATTTCTGTTCTCTCAAGCCCATGCCCCCAACCAGGGAGATGCACCCTTAGCAAGATGACTTGATGTCCACCCTCAGGGCCACTGGGGAACCCCTGGCAGAGGCGAGAAAACAGCTGCTAATATAGACCGATCGATGGGCAGACCGTGCAGGGTAGGCACGGAGGCTGCGAGACCAGTGAAGAGGCAGCAGCCTTGGGCCCGATGTGAGAGGTGAGGTCCGAGTTGAAGAGGGACCTCTGGTGATGGAGGAGGAGAGCAAAGTCTTGGTCATTTATTCATTCACTCATTAAACCCTTGTCTGTATCAGGCCCAGTTCTTGTTGGGGTGGAGAAGGCTGAGGTTCAAGAGGGTGTCAAGGAAGGTGGAGGGCAAGTTGGCCAGTCAGGATGGATTTGTGAGAGGGACTCTAAGCCCCTCCAATTCCAGTTCTAGGAATCTGTCCCCCCAACACACACTCTCCTTCAGGTGTGCCAAAATCTGAAGACAAACCCCTTTAGCATGATGCTGTTTATGATAAAATGGAAATAACCCAGGTGGACTTTGATAGGAATGCAGGCAAATAAACCATCGCCATCTGGATAAATCATGGGGAAGATCTGGTCTCTAATGGAAGGGGCAAAGTTGAACAATATGTAAAGAACTTGTTTTTTTTTTTTTTAATGAAAAACTCTTTAAAATAATTTATTTTTGGCTATACTGAGTCTTCATTGCTCTGTGCGGGCTTTCTCTAACTGCAGCGAGCATGGGCTACTCTCTGTTGCTGTGTGTGGGCTTTTCCTTGAGGTGGTTTCTCTTATTGCAGAGCACGGGCCCTAGGCATGTGGGCTTCAGTAGTTATGGTACACAAACTTAGGTGCTCCATGGCATGTGGAATCTTCTTGGACTAGGGATCGAATCCATGTGCCCTGATTGGCAGGCAGATTCTTAACCACTGTCTCCCATGTTGTATTTTAAGAAAACTAAGTGTGTCTAGGAATGTATGTTGTAAATTTATAGAAAAAGGTCTGATCCATCCTGTTAAGCATAGTTATTTCTGGGGAGTGGGACAGGAGAGTAATTTTTGTTCTTTATAGAAACTTCTGTATAGTCCCTTTGTTCCTTACAGGCATTTACTACATTTGAAAAAGAAAACATCCGTAACTGGGTGAAAGCCAGGACAAGTGGGGGCATTCCTCTTGTGGCCTGGGAGAGAAACCAGAGCCCAGAGCTGCTCCATTTACTGTCAGTCCACACAGAGCACTCAGGCTGCACAGGCTGAACTCCATAGGCCCATGACTCTCTGCTGCCTCTCAGCTTCCTAGGACAATCATGTTGCTGCTCAGCCACTTCAGTCGTGTCCAGCTCCGTGTGAGCCACATGGACTGTAGCCCATCAGGCTCCTCCGTCCGTGGAATTCTCCAAGCAAGAATACTACAGTGGGCTGCCATGCCCTCCTCCAGGGGGATCTTCCCAACCCAGGGATGGAACCCAGGTCTCCTGCATTGCAGGCAGATTCCTCACCACTGAGCCATCAGGGAAGCCCTATCTATCTATCTATCTATTGAGACTCTCTGGCCTGTGGCCCACCAGGCTTCTCTGTCCATGGAATTCTCCAGGCAAGAATACTGGAGTAGGTTGCCATTTCCTTCTCCAGGGGAAAGTCATGGGACTAAGTCGAATATTGATGCCAGATCCTCAGCCACATGCCTGGTTTCCAGCAAGTACCCCATGGGTGGTGGGGTGTTATTAGAGATGACTTCTGTATAGTCTTTTTCTGGGTCCAGGGATGGGGTGAAGTGGTGGAGGTGGACATAGGTGGGGCTTTCTAGAAAGGCCTGGTCAAGAAAGGCCAGAAGTACCCTGGTTGGGGAGGTCCCGGGGGTCCTTCCACCTTGGCAAAAGGGCAGAGACCCAACTTCAGGAGCCAAAAGGGCTCTGAAGTTATGCTCATTCTATAGGGTCAGAAAAACTTGCATTAAATTCCCAGCCCTGCCACATTCCACTGTGTGATCTTAAGCAGGTGTGCTTACCTTTGAGTCTCTGCACCCTTATCTATAAAGCAGTGGAGGAGGGGATTAAAGGCATATATATATACTTTTAGCCATGCCGTGCAGCTAGTGGGATCTTAAGTTCCCTGACCAGGGACTGAGCCCACAGCCCGGTAGTGAAAGCATCCCGTCCTAACCACTGGACAGCCAGGGAAATCCTGCACATAAAAATATTGTAAAAGGTGACAATGTCAGTTTAAGGCTGAATTTCCATTAAGAATAGGACAGTGGCCATACCCCACCTCATCCAATCTACACACAGCCCAAGACACGGGACAGAAAGCACAGTGCTGGCCAGAGCTCTTTATTGGGGGCAGTGTCCAGGCCACGTTGATGGGAAGAGGCAGGCCCATGACCCTCTGCTGCCTCCCAGCTTCCTAGGACAATCATGTTGCTGCTCAGCCACTTCAGTCGTGTCCAGCTCCGTGTGAGCCACATGGACTGTAGCCCATCAGGCTCCTCCGTCCGTGGAATTCTCCAAGCAAGAATACTACAGTGGGCTGCCATGCCCTCCTCCAGGGGGATCTTCCCAACCCAGGGATGGAACCCAGGTCTCCTGCATTGCAGGCAGATTCCTCACCACTGAGCCATCAGGGAAGCCCTATCTATCTATCTATCTATTGAGACTCTCTGGCCTGTGGCCCACCAGGCTTCTCTGTCCATGGAATTCTCCAGGCAAGAATACTGGAGTAGGTTGCCATTTCCTTCTCCAGGGGAAAGTCATGGGACTAAGTCGAATATTGATGCCAGATCCTCAGCCACATGCCTGGTTTCCAGCAAGTACCCCATGGGTGGTGGGGTGTTATTAGAGATGACTTCTGTATAGTCTTTTTCTGGGTCCAGGGATGGGGTGAAGTGGTGGAGGTGGACATAGGTGGGGCTTTCTAGAAAGGCCTGGTCAAGAAAGGCCAGAAGTACCCTGGTTGGGGAGGTCCCGGGGGTCCTTCCACCTTGGCAAAAGGGCAGAGACCCAACTTCAGGAGCCAAAAGGGCTCTGAAGTTATGCTCATTCTATAGGGTCAGAAAAACTTGCATTAAATTCCCAGCCCTGCCACATTCCACTGTGTGATCTTAAGCAGGTGTGCTTACCTTTGAGTCTCTGCACCCTTATCTATAAAGCAGTGGAGGAGGGGATTAAAGGCATATATATATACTTTTAGCCATGCCGTGCAGCTAGTGGGATCTTAAGTTCCCTGACCAGGGACTGAGCCCACAGCCCGGTAGTGAAAGCATCCCGTCCTAACCACTGGACAGCCAGGGAAATCCTGCACATAAAAATATTGTAAAAGGTGACAATGTCAGTTTAAGGCTGAATTTCCATTAAGAATAGGACAGTGGCCATACCCCCACCTCATCCAATCTACACACAGCCCAAGACACGGGACAGAAAGCACAGTGCTGGCCAGAGCTCTTTTATTGGGGGGCAGTGTCCAGGCCACGTTGATGGGAAGAGGCAGGCCCAGACTGAGTACCAGGCAGGGGGCCCGCAGGGTGACAGATGAGACAGAAGGTGGTTGAAGGACGCTCTCAACTGCAGGAAGCATGCCCAGGACAGGAAGGGATGTCAGCCATTGGGCGCTGAGCCTGCTCAGTGCCCACAGGGGCCAGAATTTGGTGACCGAAGTCTTTCCCACCCCTAGTACCCAGAAGGGGGCCTCTTCATTCTCTTTCCCCTGAGTGTGGAATCCGGGCCTGAAGGGGGTCAGATTCTGCAGAGGCCAGATAGAGAGGGCACTCAGGGCGGTGGCCCCACCTCAGCCAGGCCAAGGAGCCCCCCGCCCCCTCAGAGAGCAGGCGGCGGCCAGAGGAGCAAACACTTCAATGGAGTTGCAGCGGTCGGCCCCACAGCACACATGGAGGCACAGCACACGGGGGCCTCAGAGCAGCTCCCCTTCTCAGAGGAAAACCAAGCCGCACACGTGGCCCAGGCTCCTGCCCACGGCCCCCGAGCTGCAGGCCGTAGGCTGCCTGGGCTGTCACCTACTGGTTCTCCTCCCTGCTGGCAGCATGAGGGGACAAAGACGGGGGCTCAGTTGAGCTCTCAGACCCCATGGTTTGAGTCCTACACCGGGTAACCCCCAGCCAAGAGAACCCCATAACTGGAGGAGGGAGAAGGGGCGCGGCTCACATGGGGGAGGCCGGGAGGGCCTCACTGCCCCTCAGGCTGTGCCAGAGAGGAGACGCGGGCACTGAGGGGCACCCGCACGGGGCTTGCAGTGAGCTCAGCTGCCAGGTACTCACAGTGTCTGGTAGGTGCTCTCCTTGGCCTTGAGGAAGCGCAAGACGAAGAAGGCCACCGCCTGCAGGCTCAGCACCATCACCACGCCACCGATGAAGCTGGGCCCATCAAAGCCAGGGCCTTGGGCCTCGGGGACCGAGGGGCTCTCTGCAGGGTGAAGGCCACAGCAAGCCCCTATGGACCAGGAGCCCAGCCCCACCCCAACCCCTGGCACAGGTCATCTGGAGCCCCTCTGTCTTCACGACGGGAGCCTTGACCAGGAGACTCAGAATTTTAACCCAGACCCTGTGGGCAGTTGGGAAATGCCTGGCGAGAGGAACAGCGCCTGGCTGGGGGAGGCCCTGGCCTTGGCCCTGGCTCTGCCCCCGAGTCGCTCTGCAGCTTGATGCCTCTCCCCGCCTCTGGGCCTCCTGACTGCAGGCGCCAGATGGTGACTGAGCTCCCCACCAGCCTCCCTCTTCCACATGAGGGAGGACGGACCCAGGACTTGGGCATCCGCACCCCTTTCAGCTCAGAGTCCCTTGGGTCTTGGGCTTCAAAGCCCACATACAGATGCTGTGGTCTCCCGTCAGGCCTCTCAAGTCCCAAGACCCGAGAATCGCCCAGTGCCAGAGCCCTGACCTGGAGAGGGAAGGAGCACAGGAAGGAGCAGAGGTCCACACCCGACCGAGGGGATAAGTGCAGACTTGATGACATGCATCAGGGAGAAGCCAGGCTCTGAGCGCCAGCCTGACCGTCACCCCTCAGCTAGGGCCGAGCCAGACTTATACAGTAACCCCTCACCCTTCTCCCCAGCCCCCGTCTCATGGTCGATGGTTGCCAGGATTGGGAGTCCCTGTGCTCCCCACGTTCCCGGGCATCCCGGTTCTCCTCCTGCTGGCAGCATGAGGGGACAAAGACGGGGCTCAGTTGAGCTCTCAGACCCCATGGTTTGAGTCCTACACCGGTAACCCCAGCCAAGAGAACCCCATAACTGGAGGAGGGAGAAGGGCGGCTCACATGGGGAGGCCGGGAGGGCCTCACTGCCCCTCAGGCTGTGCCAGAGAGGAGACGGGCACTGAGGGGCACCCGCACGGGCTTGCAGTGAGCTCAGCTGCCAGGTACTCACAGTGTCTGGTAGGTGCCTCCTTGGCCTTGAGGAAGCGCAAGACGAAGAAGGCCACCGCCTGCAGGCTCAGCACCATCACCACGCCACCGATGAAGCTGGGCCCATCAAAGCCAGGGCCTTGGGCCTCGGGGACCGAGGGGCTCTCTGCAGGGTGAAGGCCACAGCAAGCCCCTATGGACCAGGAGCCCAGCCCCACCCCAACCCCTGGCACAGGTCATCTGGAGCCCCTCTGTCTTCACGACGGGAGCCTTGACCAGGAGACTCAGAATTTTAACCCAGACCCTGTGGGCAGTTGGGAAATGCCTGGCGAGAGGAACAGCGCCTGGCTGGGGGAGGCCCTGGCCTTGGCCCTGGCTCTGCCCCCGAGTCGCTCTGCAGCTTGATGCCTCTCCCCGCCTCTGGGCCTCCTGACTGCAGGCGCCAGATGGTGACTGAGCTCCCCACCAGCCTCCCTCTTCCACATGAGGGAGGACGGACCCAGGACTTGGGCATCCGCACCCCTTTCAGCTCAGAGTCCCTTGGGTCTTGGGCTTCAAAGCCCACATACAGATGCTGTGGTCTCCCGTCAGGCCTCTCAAGTCCCAAGACCCGAGAATCGCCCAGTGCCAGAGCCCTGACCTGGAGAGGGAAGGAGCACAGGAAGGAGCAGAGGTCCACACCCGACCGAGGGGATAAGTGCAGACTTGATGACATGCATCAGGGAGAAGCCAGGCTCTGAGCGCCAGCCTGACCGTCACCCCTCAGCTAGGGCCGAGCCAGACTTATACAGTAACCCCTCACCCTTCTCCCCAGCCCCCGTCTCATGGTCGATGGTTGCCAGGATGTCTGGGTAGCTCCCAGCTGTGCCACGTTCGCCATCAACTCCCACCAGGGATTCGATTTCAGGCCCTGGGCCAGGTGCCCGGACCAGAGCAGGGCTGCTGGTGGGAGATCATTCTGGGGCAGTGAGAGGGGCCACCTGGGTGCTGGGCCCGCCTTCCAGAGGGCGCAGCTTGTGGAAAGGGGATCTGAGAATGTGAGGGCAAAGGGTGGTCCCAGCTGCTGCTCAGGAAGCCCCAGAGAAGAGCTCTGGGGAATGAGAAGCCGAAGAGGGAAGAAATAAGCTGCAGAAGACGGATCTGGGGCTCCAGCTGGAGGAAGAGCCATCAATAATTCAGCCCCTGAGATCATGTGTCTGGCCTTAATTAACCAAGAGCCTCTTCAACCTTCCTTGCCAAGCCTGCTGACCTCCAGACCCTGAGGGGCAGGGGGAACCCAGGGTGGGGGTCTTGCCTCTGTTCTGCCAGGAACCCGCTTTGTGACCCTTGCTGGGCCTGGAGGCTGCAGTGGGTAATCACTGAGGACATCTCCTTGGCAACCTGAGACATATGCCTGCAGCACCAAGCAGGTCCTCGGGGCAGGGCTGATGGGAGGGGTATCATCCTGAGTTCTCAGATCCAGTGTTGGGGAGAAGGGATGGGGACCGTCATTTCTTGATCACCTTCTATACACTAGAACCTGAACTAGGTGCTGCACACCCTCTTGTAAAATCCTCACAGCAACTTTGTGAGGTATTATCCAACCCATTTTACAGATGCTAGACACAGGCTCAGAGGGGGAAGTCACAGGGCTGAGGTCACAGAGCACATGAGTGCCTGAGCCCAGCTCTGTCTTCCCCTGCATCTCTAGTCCTCCATTCCCCAGATGACACCTACCTGTGGTGACTGTCTTCGGTTCATAAGTGGGGTGGTGGTGAACAGCTGAAGAGACAGGGAATCCATAATAAACCAGACCCCGCCAACCCCCACCAAACCCCCAGCCCAGGCCTAAGCCTTAGTTCATACAGGTCCTTTCACCAGAGGAGTCCTTCCTCTCCATCTCTACCTCTAAGTGTCAACTGCATGTCACCTCCACCAGGAAGCCCTCCCCCATTTCCTTTTGAACTTCCAAAGTCCTCACTGCGGTTTAAAATAGAAGAGCTAGTTCCTCCATTCCCTCTACACGTCTGTCCTAGATCGTCTGGCTGTGTTAGTTTTCAGAGGAGTAAACGGGCAGAGAGGGGAAGGGACTTCTCAGTGAGCTAAAGGCAGAACTGAAACCGGACCGAGGTGTTTGTGGGCATAGTCTGCTCTCTGGGAGAGGCCCATTCCTTATTGGAGGCAGGCTCTGGAGCCCCATGCCTGCAACTTGACTTAGGCCAGCAGGAGCCCCCTTACCCAGACAGGACTCCGAGTGGTTGTAGACGGAGCAACCTTCCTTGACCACCTCTGCTTGGGCCACACAGTGTCCTGGTGGGAGGCGAAACAGGCGAGAAGTTTAGGGAGTGGGCCAAGGCTCTGGTGTTCCGCACTGGGGGCACTGAGCCTGGGGAGGGCCTGACTCCATACCTGGCTCCTCGGGCTGACACTGCTGCCACACACAGCTAGAGAGGTTGTGTGCTCTGCTCTCCTGCACACAGTGCTCGCAGAGCTTCAGCTGCTTGCAGGCCCCTCGCGCAGCTGGCCAGATGTTCACCCGGAGCAGGGCTCCCCGCCCAAAGCCCCGAGCTCCTTTCCCTGGAGGGAGGCGGGTGCAACACGCCGAAACCGAGCTACAGCCCCCTTCTCCCTCACTATGGCCCTCACCCCTCTGCACACATACGCTCACCTGATCCCCTAAGCCCACTGCACAGGTGGAGTTTCCACAAACACACGGTTACACACACCTAGAACCTCCCTGACATCCACCATCCCTTTGCATACACCAGGAGCCGCTCCATCCCGTTCACCTGGGGATGCTACACATCCAGACACCTGAAGATCCCTCCCACCCGGAGGCTACATATACATGGCTCCACAGGCAGCTGGGTCCCCTCTACCCACGCCAGGAGCCCCGCACACAAGTGAAAAGTTCCCTCCTGCCCCCCCGAGCCCAGACTGCTCCTGGCAAGCGGTTGGGTGAAGGGCACGCGTTACCAGCCACAGCAAGCTGGGCACACAGGAGGAGGCAGCAGCAGCTACCACAGAACGCAGCCCATAAGGCGCGGGGTCCCGGCGCGGCCATGGGCTCAGAGGTGGGGCCTGGGGGCCGGGGTCGGCGGAGAGCGGGTGTGGCGCGTCCCCTCTGGACTCAGCTCCGCCCTGGTGTGGGGAGCGAGACCAGGGCAACCTGGGCGAGGCCAGGTGGGCGTGGCCCTGACAGGGAGGGAGCAGTGACGCAACGAGGGGCGTGGCTTTTGTGCTCGAGGCGGGGCGGGTAGGGCGTGGTTGGTGGGCGGGGTTTGGAGGTCAGGCGTGGCTCTGGCAGAAGGGGCGCAGCCCAGACCTATCAATAGTAGATCCTGTGTGTACCCCTTTCCCCGCAGTTTCAGGAAAACTCTGCTGCGTCATTATCCTTATTCACAGGTGAGGAAACTGAGGCTCAGAAAAGGTTTGTGACTCGTCGGAGGTCACAGAGTTACTGGCAACATCTAGATTTGAAGGGAGGTCATCAACCAGGCCCCATGCTGGCAAGAATAGGCCCTCAGGCTCTGATAGCCCATCTCGCTTCACCTGGTGCACCCTCCTTTCTTTTGCCCCTAACAAACCCCGTCTACCTCTGACCCACCGCCTCCTCTGGCATGCCAATGGTCCCATTGTTACTGGGACAAGTGGGTCTTTCTGCAGCCTTCCTCTCTACCTCTTCCGGTTCTTCTACCTCTGTAGCCACTTAGGTTCCTTGGAAGACAGCTCCTCTTCCTCTCCACCCCGCATCCTCCATTCTTTCCTTTCCCTGCCCCACCTCTCTCCTCCCCTCTTCTTCTCCCTCTTCTCTACTTCTCCTTTTCCTCCTTCCCCCTCTTCAGTGCTGGTGCTCAGTTCGATCCTGAGACCTATTCCTCCTCTCAAGAGTCATCTCAGTATTCTTCTGCTATCTGTTTACAATAGAAAGCCAACAAGTCCCATCTCTCCATTTCCAGCCCAATGCTTGCCCCAGAGCTCCCACACCTGAAATAATACACATCAGGTGGTTCTGTGGTAAAGAATCCACCTGCCAATGCAGGAGATGCGAGTTTGATCCCTCAGTCACAAAGATCCCCTGGAGAAGGAAATGGCAACCCACTCCAGTATTCTTGCCTGGAGAATCCCATGGACAGAGGAGCCTGGTGGGCTACAGTCCATAGGATTGCAAAGATTAGACACGACTTAGCAGCTGAATGTCAACAAAGCAACTGTTTATGACCTATTACCAGCAGAATTTACATTCTACTAAACAGTTTCACTTACCTCTGATGTCCACAACTACCCTCTAAGCATGGGTTTTGTTATTCCCAATTTGCAGACCTCCAGTAAAATCACTTTTCCAGGGGCACACAGTTACAATGAAGGAGGTCAGAATGTGGACAAGGATCCAGTGAGGCCAGAGGCTACTCTCCCCTCTACTGTGCTTCCTGAGGATCCATCTGCTTCCTGGGAACTTCCACCTGAGTGTGCCTCAGGCCCCAGAAACTGCCTGGTCCTTCTTCTCCCCTCAGGGAGGCCCCTTCCATCCCCCCCAGACACCTAGTTGGAAACCATGTTTCATCCTCACCCCCTCTGTTTTGCCCCCAGACTAAAGTCCTGCAGATCTTGCCTCTACATACCTCTTGATCCTGCTTCCTCATCTTCCTTTTGCTGATCTCACACTGCTTCTCAGTCTCCAGGCCCCTCCCTAGCTCAGCCCTCACAGTGAAGAGCTGTCCTGAAAACATGGATTTGACCATAAAACAATTTTCAACTCATGTGGCCTTCACAGCCCTTTGATTCCTGGCTCTAGAAGTCTCAAAGTCTTATGCTCGCCCCAACATCTTTTTACCCCTCTGAGAAAACAGAACAGCCTTTCCCCCAGCATGCAGCCTCTTCTGTACCTCCTTGCCTCATCCTGTAGTGGCCCCTCCTGGAAGGTTCTCGTCCTCTCCTGACTAAATGCGTCTGGCAGACTAATCCTTCAGGACAACACTAAATGGCCACCGCCTGCAGGAAGCCCTCGGTGTCTGTCGAGGAGCAATGCTGAGCTGCTGCAACACCTGTTCCAGCTGGTAGACCTGCACCCAAGCCCTTCCCTTCTATTGGCTTGGTGACAACAGTGACCTCCTGGTGGACTTCTGCTGCTACTCCAGTCTGTGCTCGACTCAGCAGCCACAGCAATCTTTTCAAAATATAAGCCAAGTCATATTATTATCACATTATTCTCTGTTAAAGCCCACCAGTGGCTCCCATCTCTTCCTCCTGCCTACCCCTCTGAGCTCAGCTCCTACCTCTCCCCTTTGCTCCTTTGGCTCCAGACACACTAACCTCCTCTCTATTCCTCAAACACATCAAGTCTTTTCCTCCTAAGACTTTGCACCTGCTGCACACTCTTCCCTGGAACTCTTCTATTCTCTCTTCAACTGACTTGTTCCATGACCTGCCTACTTAAAACAGGTCTCCTGGTTATTCTATATCATGATGTCTCCTTTTTTCCTTCAGAACATGTATCAATTATAAAATTAATTACTTGTTTCCTAATCTATAAGTAAGTTCCAGGAAGGCAGGAACCATGTTTGTCTTCATCTATAGTTAACTCCCCATACATATAAAACATAAGCAGGTGCTTACTAAATACAGTACCATGTTGTGACTGTTTACATGTTTGCCTGTCTCACTGGTCTGTGGGATTCCCTACTTAACATCATCAGCTCAGTTGTGTCTGGTTCTTTGTGACCCCATGGACTGCAGCATGCCATTCTTCTCTGTCTTTCACTATCTCCTGGAGCTTGCTTAAACTCATGTCCATTGAGTCAGTGATGCCATCCAACCATATCATCCTCTGTTGTTCCTTTCTCCTTCTGCCTTCTATTTTTCCCAACATCAGGCTCTTTTCCAATGAGTCAGCTCTTCGCATCAGGTGGCCAAACTATTGGAGCTTCAACTTTAGCATCAGTCCTTCCAATAAATATTTAGGGTTGATTTCCTTTAGGATTGACTGGTTTGATCTCCTTGCTGTCCAAGGAGCTCACAAGAGCATTCTCCAGCACCACAATTCAAAGGCATCAATTCTTCATCGCTCAGCCTTCTTTTATGGACCAGTTCTCACATTCATACATGACTACTGGGAAAACCACAGCTTTCATTATATGGACCTTTGTTAACAAAATGATGTCTCTGGTTTTTAATACCCTGTCTAGGTTTGTCATAGCTTTTCTTCCAAGGAGCAAGCATCTTTTAACTTCATGACTGCAGTCACCATCCACAGTGATTTTGGAGCCCAAGAAAATAAAGTCTGCCATTGTTTCCATTGTTTGCCCATCTATTTGCCATGAAGTGATTTTAGTTTTGCCAGGATCTTAGTTTTTTGAATGCTGAGTTTTAGGCTAACTTTTTCACTCTTCTCTTTCACCCTCATCAAGAGGCTCTTTAGTTCCTCTTCACTTTCTGCCATAAGGGTGATATTTTTCCCTAGTAATCTTGATTCCAGCTTGTGCTTCTTCCAGCACAGCATTTCCCATGATGTACTCTGCATACAAGACACATAGGGTGACAATATTCCGCCTTGATGTACTCTTTTCCCAATTTGGAACCAGTGCATTGTTCCATGTCCAGTTCTAACTGTTGCTTCTTGACCTGCATACAAGCTTCACAGGAGGCAGGTAAGGTGGTCCAGTACTCCCATCTCTTTCAGAATTTTCCACAGCTTGTTGTGATCCACAGAGTCAAAAGCTTTAGCATAGTCAATGAAGCAGTAGATGTTTTTTCTGGAATTCTTTTGCTTTTTCTCTGATCCAACGGCTGTTGGCAATTTGGTCTCTTGTTCCTCTGCCTTTTCTAAATCCAACTGTTACATCTGGAAGTCCTCAATCCAAGTTCTGTTGAAGTCTAGCTTGGAGGATTTTGAGCATTACTTTGCTAGCATGGGAAATGAATGCAATTGTGTGGTAGTTTGAACATCTTTTGACATTGTCCTTCTTTGGGATTAGAATGAAAATTGACCTTTTCTAGTCTTGTGGCCACTGCTGAGTTTTCCAAATTTCCTGGTATATTGAGTGTAGCACTTTAACAGCATCATCTTTTAGGATTTGAAATAGCTCAGCTGGAATTCCATCACCTCCACTAGCTTTGTTCATAGTGATACTTTCTGAGTCCCAGTTGACTTTACACTCCAGGATGTCTGGCTCTGGGTGAGTGATCGCAGAATCATGATGATCTGGGTCATTAAGGTCTTTTTTGTATGTTCTTCTGTGCATACTTGCCACCTATTTGTAGATTGTCTATTTTCGCATCAGAGTGGAAACTCCACAAAGAAGGCAAAGATGTTTGTTCATTGTTGCATTCTCTGTGCCTAGAACTGTGCCTGGCAAATAGTAGATGCTCAAGAAATATTTACTGAATGTTGAAAATGCAGGGATATGGCCACAACATCAAGCCCAAAGGAACTGTCAGTGAATACTGGCTGAATGAATGGATCTATGCTAAGAGTATGCTGGCGATGCCCAGGTTCTTGGAGCTTGGACAGGAAGCTTGTGTGGATATTAGCTGTGTCTCTCTCACACACTTTCCTCCAGAGTTTAGGCCCACAAGATTTTACAGATTGGTGCAGAGGGAAGAAAGGATGTCTTTCCTGGAGGTGACTGCTTGCAGCCTTCAGGTGGTCACCTTGGCAACTGCACATGTTGTCAGCCCTAGCCAAAGCTTCATTCCCAGCCCTTCTGGGGAGGTGGTGACATCTAGGCTAGAATGAAGGAACTCTGGATTTGGTTCCAGATAGAATGGCTCCAGGTCCCAGCTCTGCCATGTATAGTGTGTTTTGGGGGCCAGTCTTTTGACTTCTCTTGGCTTCACCTATGAAATGGGGATGCAGGATAGTCATATGCACTGGCATCTGCTATATTGTCTGGAACCTGGTAGGTGGGAAGGACTGGAGGAGGCTGTCAGTGACCAGAAGGCAGAGAGGAGAGAAAGGGCTGCTCCTTCCTCTAGACAGCAGATGTTTGGGGAAGTGACCTAGTTGTTAGTAATGGCCTCAATTGTCCTGTTGGCATGGGGCAGTTTTGGAGCATGAGAAAGAGAGTATTCACATGAAAATCCATAGCTCCGGACTTCCCTGGCCGTCCGGTGGTTAAGACTCTGTGTTTCCACTGCAGAGGACACAGGTTCAATACCTGGTTGGGGAACTAAGATCCCACATGCTGCATGGCACAGCCAGAAAAAAGAAAGAAACTCCACAGCCTTGCTTGAATCTCTTAGGTCTTTGGGATTTCTCATGGCTAGAAACATAACTGTACTTTTTTCCTCTTCAGCTGGCTGAGGATTACCTCCATCATGATCGACACCATAACTGTCTGGATCAGGAAGTTCTGGCCAACCAATGACTTCAGTGGAAATACAGTCATTGACACTCTTCACCCTGGAAGGGCAACAGTCTCCAAGACAGAAATTGGGGGAAACTAGCCAAAGTAAACAAGACCACCCCAGATATGATCTTCATATTTGGAATCAGAACCCATTTTGGTGGTGACAGCTGACTTGGACATGATTCCTTGGGTTATGCAAATTGAAATAAACCAACACACCCCTGCAAGATATGGCCTGCCTGAGAAGAAAAAGAACTCAGAGGCAGAATGCAGAAGGTCAGGGAACCACAAAGGCCAATGTTGGTGCTGCAAACGGAAGGCTTAAAGATTCTGCAGTGACTTTGTCTGTGGTGATTGCGCAGATTTTTCATGAGGGGATTAAGAAACTACGAAAAATAGAAAAGACCACTGCCACTCAGATGAGAAGATGGCTCTCATACACCTCCCCCGTCTTTTTAATTTTTTTTGCTCACACAGCTTGCAGGATCTTAGTTCCCTGACCAGGGATCAAACCTGTGCGCCCTGTAGTGCAAGTGTGGGGTCCTAACCATTGGACCACAGAGGGATTCCCTCTCATCTTCCCTCCCATGCCAACCTCCCAGCAGCCTTCGCTGTTCTCTGAGACCAGCTGTTGGTACCTAGCTCTGACAGGGGAGGAAGTGAGTATCTGGGTCCTAGGATGCCCCTGTATCCTCTCTGATCCCCACTTTCCTCGACACTGTGCCTAAAATGACCACCCCTCTGTGTTGTCCTTCTGTGTCTCGGATGTTGCTTTTTGTTTAATCATCCAGTCAGCAAGAGCAAGTATTTATTGACCACCTACTCCATGCCAGGCTTTGTTCTCCAACACAGCACAGAACAAAGTCTGTACCCTCGTGGAGCTTATAGCCTGGTGGGGCTGGCATGTGTTTTTTTCTTAAAAGAATACATTTATAATGTCAGGAGTGCTAAATGCTCTAAAAACTGATAAATCAAGGAAAGCAGGGAGCGAGTGGCGGGGGTGGGGGAGAGTGGTTATCTAGGGTAGAAGTTGGGAAAACTTGTTCTGGAAGAAATTGACTTGAATGCGGAGTCTCGAATGAAGTGAAGGGGTTCTAGGCGGAGGGAACAGCCAAGCAAAGGCCCAGAGTCAGGAACATCCTCACCCACAGTCTGTGTGCTCCGTCGCGGGGTTCCCTGAAGCTCCTGCTCTCTCTCCTGGCTGATGTCATCTACCTTTAGAACCTGCACACCCATGCCTCCCAAGCGTCCTCCTCCTGCCAAATAGACTGGCAGCCATTACTGCCAGTGCTGATCATGTGCCAGGCCCCTCCTGACCATCCCATGAAGAAGATACTAACATTGTCTCTCTCTTTCTTTCTTTTTTTTTTTTTTTAACTTTTACTTATTTATTTGGCTGCGTTGGGTCTTAGTTGTGGCGCGTGGGATCCCTTTCAGTTGTGGTCTGTGAACTCTTAGTTACAGCATGTGGGATCTGGTTCCCTAACCAGGGATCAAGCCCCCAGCTCCCTGCATTGGTAGCATGGAGTCTTAGCCACTGGGCCAACGGGCAAGTCCCTGTCTCTATCTTATAGATGAGAAAACAGGCGCAAAGAGCCTAAGATACTCGCCCAAATTAACTGCTGACCACCCCACCTGCTAACCACCCCAAACCTACCATGTCCAACCCGATGAAGTACACTCTTTTCCCCAGCCCTGACCCTCTCTTCCCATGGACCCTGCCACCGGCCTGCCACCTCCTTCTCCCTGCCCTGCACTGACCGTGGGAGTTGCAGGGGTTCTGTGCTGGGGGGATAAGTGGGTGGGGCCTGGGATCTGGGCCCCTCTGGTTTCCTCATGCCCTAACCTGGCCCCTGCTCTCCACCCGCCTCGCGCAGGCATGGTTAATTCCAGTGAGGATCAAAGCTCCAGCAGGAGGAGGAGGAGGCAGCCATTTCCCCTCCCCAGAATTGGCCATATCTGTTGCATCTGGAGAAGTCAGGTGAGAGAGGTTCCCTGGGAACAGGCAGAGGTGGGAAAGAGGAAGCTCCTTCTCCGGGCCCTACCCTGCCAGGATGCCTACGATGGGAGGCCTCGAGGGGCCTGAGCTGCCAGGCTTTCTGATTTCAAGTTCTTCCTGGTTCCCCCACTTCTGCTGCTTCGGGGAAGTGCCCCCCCCCACCACCCCACTGGCTTTCCAGATCCTTGAATAAATAATTCAAGTTTTGAAATCTTGCCAGGCCCACCCTTCCTGGGCTGTGAGGGCGCTATTGGGCTGACAGGGCTGACGTCACCCAGCTCCTTACGCCAGCCCTGGCATCACGAGGGCCTGTCTGGTCACTGTCCGTCCAGACCCTCTACCCCGTCCCACTCACCTGGGGGTCCACAGCCACCTGGTATCTTCACCCCAGGGCCCTCATCACAGCCTTGTCCCTTCAGAACTTGTGACAGGGTCACCGTGACCTGAAGTCCTATCACCCAAACACTCCATCTTCCCTTTCCTTTGCCACCGCCTCTGCCACCCTGGAATCTCTGAACCCCCTCGTTGCACAGAATCGCCCTGACACTGCTCTGATTGCCCTGGGGGCTTCCCTCTCTCCCTCCGCGACCCACTGCCACCATCCCCCAGGATCCCGTCACCGTGCTCACACCGTCACTTCCACCCACCTCCCTGCTCCCCCGTGCTCCTGTCACCGTCACCTCAGGCCCTATCGCCTAGGCAACCCCTGTCATCCTCACCGGGACGCCCATTCAGCCCCATCACTCGGTCTCTGTCACCTGAATCCTGTCAGCCTGCCTCTGCCCCCCACAGACGATCTGGGTCCCCTTGCTGCTCCCTCTAACACATCCCCCGCAACCTCCCTGAGACTTCAAGGCTCTCGCACCAGCGCCCCCAAACCCCCGGCCCAAAGAGGGCACAGCGTCAAGGACAGCGCGGGCCGACTCAGAAGGGGGCGGAGCCGCAGCCACGGTCGCTTTTTATGAATGGGGGAGCGGGCGGCACGAGGCCTCATTACTATGCCGAGCGGCGAGCGCTGCGCCCCAGCGTGACGCACCCATTGGTCGGTCGGGCCGCTGACGTCACCAAGCCGGTGGCCGGGGGCGGGGCGGGGTGACTCACGCCGCTTCTCCCGCGGCCGCGGGGGCTTCTTGGGGTCCTCACACACCCTTGCGCAGCCTGGACCCGAGCGGAGCCTCCCCGCGGCCCGGCCGCGCCCCGTCCCGAGAGGTGAGTAGCGGGCCCAGCCACTGGTACCAGACGTCCGAGAGGGCACGCAGGATGCTGGGAAGCTGGGCAAGCGGTCAGGCTCCCAGCGGTTGGTTGGGGTCGGAGGTTGAGACCAGGAGCCCTGAGTACGGGCTAACAGGAGGAGACCCAGGATCTGAATGCTAAGAGCTGTCAGCTGGGTCGCCCGGCGCGGGGTGAGCACTCCTGCAGAGACCCGAGGCCCTGAAGGGACTGATGGTCATTTGAGTTTGGGCCGGCAGGAGGCGTCTGGGGCAAGGACCCAGGCGTCCGAGCAGGAGGAGGTGACTAACTTGGGAATCCAGACGTCCGAACAGGAGGCGGAGTCAGGCTCAAGATCCAGGTGTCCAGGCAAAGGCAGGGGTCTGACACCAAAATCGAGGCTTCCAGCGCGTGGTGTCTGTTCCAAAGACCCAGAGGTTGGGGCAGAAAGAACGGTCTGCCTGGGGCAGAAGTCTGGGTGGGCGTGTGTTGGGGGGGCAGAGTTCCTTCGTGTTGTTACCCCAGTAGTGCAGGGTGGGGGCTGGCAGGAGCTTCAGGAGCATTCTCTGGGGGCGGAGTCTGGGGCTGCCAGTACTGAGAGTCGTGAGGGGTCTGGTGAGCCTCAGAAACTGAGCGTCAGCCTCCAGGGTGGGGAGGGAGCAGGACAACTCTCTGTCTTGAGATATGCCCGCCCCCAGTTCTGGGCCTCACCTGGCTTCTCTGGGATCCTATGGGCCTCCAGCCACTTAGGACAAGTCCTTCATCTTGTCCTCCACTGGTCACACGTGGAAGAGACAGACCTGCAGGACTCAGGGAGTTGGAAGGGAGAGTGGAGAGACCCACCACAGGGATTCCCAGACCCTGCTGGTCTAGCGGGCATAGGAGAGGACACAGCTATCCTGGAAGGAACTTCAAGGCATGAGTGTGGGGCAAGGCATTGGGACCAGCCGGGGCCCTTCTTGGGGTCCTCACGCCGCTTCTCCGCGGCCGCGGGGCTTCTTGGGGTCCTCACACCCTTGCGCAGCCTGGACCCGAGCGGAGCCTCCCCGCGGCCCGGCCGCGCCCCGTCCCGAGAGGTGAGTAGCGGGCCCAGCCACTGGTACCAGACGTCCGAGAGGGCACGCAGGATGCTGGGAAGCTGGGCAAGCGGTCAGGCTCCCAGCGGTTGGTTGGGGTCGGAGGTTGAGACCAGGAGCCCTGAGTACGGGCTAACAGGAGGAGACCCAGGATCTGAATGCTAAGAGCTGTCAGCTGGGTCGCCCGGCGCGGGGTGAGCACTCCTGCAGAGACCCGAGGCCCTGAAGGGACTGATGGTCATTTGAGTTTGGGCCGGCAGGAGGCGTCTGGGGCAAGGACCCAGGCGTCCGAGCAGGAGGAGGTGACTAACTTGGGAATCCAGACGTCCGAACAGGAGGCGGAGTCAGGCTCAAGATCCAGGTGTCCAGGCAAAGGCAGGGGTCTGACACCAAAATCGAGGCTTCCAGGGGTGGTGTCTGTTCCAAAGCCCCGGAGGTGGGGGCAGAAAGAACGGTCTGCCTGGGGCAGAAGTCTGGGTGGGCGTGTGTTGGGGGGGCAGAGTTCCTTCGTGTTGTTACCCCAGTAGTGCAGGGTGGGGGCTGGCAGGAGCTTCAGGAGCATTCTCTGGGGGCGGAGTCTGGGGCTGCCAGTACTGAGAGTCGTGAGGGGTCTGGTGAGCCTCAGAAACTGAGCGTCAGCCTCCAGGGTGGGGAGGGAGCAGGACAACTCTCTGTCTTGAGATATGCCCGCCCCCAGTTCTGGGCCTCACCTGGCTTCTCTGGGATCCTATGGGCCTCCAGCCACTTAGGACAAGTCCTTCATCTTGTCCTCCACTGGTCACACGTGGAAGAGACAGACCTGCAGGACTCAGGGAGTTGGAAGGGAGAGTGGAGAGACCCACCACAGGGATTCCCAGACCCTGCTGGTCTAGCGGGGCATAGGAGAGGACACAGCTATCCTGGAAGGAACTTCAAGGCATGAGTGTGGGGCAAGGCATTGGGACCAGCCAGCTTTCCTGAGGCGAGACTCCCAGTGCTTCCAGACCCCTCCAGCCAGCACCCAGCCCTGCCAGCGTCTCACAGGGCCTTTCTCCTACAGGTACCATGATGTGGGGTGCAGGCAGCCCCCTGGCCTGGCTCTCTGCTGGCCCAGGAAACATGAACACGAGCAGCGTGGGTTCAACGGAGGGGCCCCCAGGCCCAGGCGCACCACTGCCCTCCCCTAAGGCCTGGGATGTGGTGCTCTGCATCTCGGGCACCCTTGTGTCTTGTGAGAACGCTCTGGTGGTGGCCATCATCGTGGGCACGCCTGCCTTCCGTGCTCCCATGTTCCTGCTGGTGGGCAGCCTGGCTGTCGCAGACCTGCTGGCAGGCCTGGGCCTGGTCATGCACTTTGCTGCTGTCTTCTGCATAGGCTCAGCAGAGATGAGCCTGGTGCTTGTTGGCATGCTGGCCACGGCCTTTACCGCCAGCATCGGCAGCCTGCTGGCCATCACCGTCGATCGCTACCTTTCTCTGTACAATGCCCTCACCTATTACTCAGAAACAACAGTGACACGGACCTATGTGATGCTGGCCCTAGTGTGGGGGGGCGCGCTGGGCCTGGGGCTGCTGCCTGTGCTGGCCTGGAACTGCCTCGAGGCCCGGGCTGCGTGTGTTGGGGGCAGAGTTCCTTCGTGTTGTTACCCCAGTAGTGCAGGGTGGGGCTGGCAGGAGCTTCAGGAGCATTCTCTGGGGCGGAGTCTGGGGCTGCCAGTACTGAGAGTCGTGAGGGGTCTGGTGAGCCTCAGAAACTGAGCGTCAGCCTCCAGGGTGGGGAGGGAGCAGGACAACTCTCTGTCTTGAGATATGCCCGCCCCAGTTCTGGGCCTCACCTGGCTTCTCTGGGATCCTATGGGCCTCCAGCCACTTAGGACAAGTCCTTCATCTTGTCCTCCACTGGTCACACGTGGAAGAGACAGACCTGCAGGACTCAGGGAGTTGGAAGGGAGAGTGGAGAGACCCACCACAGGGATTCCCAGACCCTGCTGGTCTAGCGGGCATAGGAGAGGACACAGCTATCCTGGAAGGAACTTCAAGGCATGAGTGTGGGGCAAGGCATTGGGACCAGCCAGCTTTCCTGAGGCGAGACTCCCAGTGCTTCCAGACCCCTCCAGCCAGCACCCAGCCCTGCCAGCGTCTCACAGGGCCTTTCTCCTACAGGTACCATGATGTGGGGTGCAGGCAGCCCCCTGGCCTGGCTCTCTGCTGGCCCAGGAAACATGAACACGAGCAGCGTGGGTTCAACGGGGGGGCCCCCCAGGCCCAGGCGCACCACTGCCCTCCCCTAAGGCCTGGGATGTGGTGCTCTGCATCTCGGGCACCCTTGTGTCTTGTGAGAACGCTCTGGTGGTGGCCATCATCGTGGGCACGCCTGCCTTCCGTGCTCCCATGTTCCTGCTGGTGGGCAGCCTGGCTGTCGCAGACCTGCTGGCAGGCCTGGGCCTGGTCATGCACTTTGCTGCTGTCTTCTGCATAGGCTCAGCAGAGATGAGCCTGGTGCTTGTTGGCATGCTGGCCACGGCCTTTACCGCCAGCATCGGCAGCCTGCTGGCCATCACCGTCGATCGCTACCTTTCTCTGTACAATGCCCTCACCTATTACTCAGAAACAACAGTGACACGGACCTATGTGATGCTGGCCCTAGTGTGGGGGGGCGCGCTGGGCCTGGGGCTGCTGCCTGTGCTGGCCTGGAACTGCCTCGAGGCCCGGGCTGCGTGTGGCGTGGTCTATCCGCTCTCCAAGAACCATCTGGTGGTCCTGGCCGTGGCCTTCTTCATGGTGTTTGGCGTCATGCTGCAGCTCTATGCCCAGATCTGTCGCATCGTCTGCCGCCATGCCCAGCAGATTGCCCTCCAGCGGCACCTGCTGCCTGCCTCCCACTATGTGGCCACCCGTAAGGGCATCGCCACCCTGGCCGTGGTGCTTGGCGCCTTTGCCGCCTGCTGGCTGCCCTTCACCGTCTACTGCCTATTGGGCGATGCCCACTCCCCACCCCTCTACACCTATCTCACTCTGCTCCCTGCCACCTACAACTCCATGATCAACCCCATCATCTACGCCTTCCGCAACCAGGACGTGCAGAAGGTGCTGTGGGCGGTCTGCTGCTGCTGTTCTTCGTCCAAGATGCCCTTCCGATCCCGTTCCCCCAGTGACGTCTAGTCCTATCCTGGTGACCCTTCAGCCCTGATCACTACAGAATTCCAGAATGTTAGGTCCTCCAGGGCTTTGTTCCAACCCCCAGCTCCACACCCCAAGACCCAGCTGGTTCTGGAGTTCTAGGACTTCGGGTGTTTCACAGGATTCTGTTCAGATCCCTGCAGGGCCCAGTTGGCTCCATGATTCTAGGATGTTCCGGTGGTCAGGGTTCCAACTCAGAAATGCCCCACAGCCCAGACAGCTTGGAGTTCCAATATGCTGCTGGGCGTTTCAGAGTGCCATTCCAAGTCCCTGGTCTTCCCCCTCCCTTGACCTTGACCATGTCACTTTACTTTTGAATTTCTGAGCTGAAGAGTCAGAGGTTAGTTATATTCTATTGCCTAGGTAAGAGAAAGAAAGATTTATCTACATATATGTGCATATACGAAGAGAATATCTATTTATTATTTATTTATGAATTTATTTATGGGTGTTAAGGGGAAAAAAAGAGAACCACACCTTGAAATCCAGGCCATACCAGGGTACTCCCAGTCCCCAGCACCCTCATTTCTGACCTCAGTTCCTAGAGGGGGGAAAAGGGAGAGAGAGAAACCACGTATTTTGTTATTATTTTTGCTTACTTTTTATCGAAGAGATCATAGAAACCAGAGCCTTCTCCCCAGGCCCGCCCCCCTCGGGTTTGCAGGGGGAACACACCAGCCTCTGGTTTTTTATTTTTTTAAGAAGCCATCACCTGAGAAACCGAGAATTCCTCTGCGCTGGGGGCCGGCTGCCCTCTGGTGGCCGTTTTTGGGGAACTGCAGCCAGGCCGGCCGTCGGAACCAGGCCAAACAACCCCAACTCCACTCCTGCCTGGCGTCCAGCGCCAAAGCCAGAGCCTGGGGCCAGGCCTCACCTGCGGTGCCCTACAGGAGGCAGGGTGCGAGCCAACACCTGACCCTCTGCCAACTGGGGTAAGGTCCCCAGTGCAATCCCTAGTCCTGTTCTTGACCCGACCTCAAGTAACAACAGGACGTGCAGAAGGTGCTGTGGGCTGTCTGCTGCTGCTGTTCTTCGTCCAAGATGCCCTTCCGATCCCGTTCCCCCAGTGACGTCTAGTCCTATCCTGGTGACCCTTCAGCCCTGATCACTACAGAATTCCAGAATGTTAGGTCCTCCAGGGCTTTGTTCCAACCCCCAGCTCCACACCCCAAGACCCAGCTGGTTCTGGAGTTCTAGGACTTCGGGTGTTTCACAGGATTCTGTTCAGATCCCTGCAGGGCCCAGTTGGCTCCATGATTCTAGGATGTTCCGGTGGTCAGGGTTCCAACTCAGAAATGCCCCACAGCCCAGACAGCTTGGAGTTCCAATATGCTGCTGGGCGTTTCAGAGTGCCATTCCAAGTCCCTGGTCTTCCCCCTCCCTTGACCTTGACCATGTCACTTTACTTTTGAATTTCTGAGCTGAAGAGTCAGAGGTTAGTTATATTCTATTGCCTAGGTAAGAGAAAGAAAGATTTATCTACATATATGTGCATATACGAAGAGAATATCTATTTATTATTTATTTATGAATTTATTTATGGGTGTTAAGGGGAAAAAAAGAGAACCACACCTTGAAATCCAGGCCATACCAGGGTACTCCCAGTCCCCAGCACCCTCATTTCTGACCTCAGTTCCTAGAGGGGGGAAAAGGGAGAGAGAGAAACCACGTATTTTGTTATTATTTTTGCTTACTTTTTATCGAAGAGATCATAGAAACCAGAGCCTTCTCCCCAGGCCCGCCCCCCTCGGGTTTGCAGGGGGAACACACCAGCCTCTGGTTTTTTATTTTTTTAAGAAGCCATCACCTGAGAAACCGAGAATTCCTCTGCGCTGGGGGCCGGCTGCCCTCTGGTGGCCGTTTTTGGGGAACTGCAGCCAGGCCGGCCGTCGGAACCAGGCCAAACAACCCCAACTCCACTCCTGCCTGGCGTCCAGCGCCAAAGCCAGAGCCTGGGGGCCAGGCCTCACCCTGCGGTGCCCTACAGGAGGCAGGGTGCGAGCCAACACCTGACCCCTCTGCCAACTGGGGTAAGGTCCCCAGTGCAATCCCTAGTCCTGTTCTTGACCCGACCCTCAATAAAAAATGATTTTGTGATAACAACATTTGTCTGTGTGTGGAGGGGGTAGAATACGGTGTGATGGTAACAGCCTGGAATGGGAGAATGAGGCTAGTTCTGGGACCTGTGGGGATCCAAGAAGCTAGAGACCCAGGTGGCATATGGCTGCCAGGTGACACCTCCCACTGCGGGGTGCCAATCTGATGGGTCCCTCTGTTTAGATCCAGGCACGACCAGACAAGACCCTGCCTCCCCCTGGAGACTGGAACTCTTGGTGCTAGACCCCCTTGAGTTGAGGTTGCTCACATCCTGCCCACATTTCTTCAGTTTGGGGCTTTGGCATGAAGTGTATACTCAGGGCATGGAGGTGCAACAGCCTCTTCCAGTCACGGGCACTTGCTGTGTGCTGAGCACCATGCTACGTATACTGCATCCGTTACCTCCTTTATGCCTAACAAGCATCCCATGGCACAGGTACCACCTTCATTTTACAAACCAGGAAACAGGCCAAGGGAGCGTCAGTGGTCCACTCAAGGTCATACAGCTAGGACATGGTAGAGCCAGGATTCAAACCAGGCACATTTGCTTCCAGACCCCGTGTACCGTCTTCTGGTCAATGCCCCCTCATCTCCTGCCTTCCCAAACCAAGGGCTTAGGACATTCTTGACCCTGCTTTGTGTTGGGGTTCATTTTCAGAGATAGCGGCCCCATTTGGGGAGGTGGTTGGATGGAATCTGTTCACTTAGGCGCTGGAAGGGCTTATTTGCTCCTCGAAGGTAAGGCATGGTGTGTGCTGTGCCCTTGTGCAGGTGAGGATGTAAATTTTTAAGAAGCCATCACCTGAGAAACCGAGAATTCCTCTGCGCTGGGGGCCGGCTGCCCTCTGGTGGCCGTTTTTGGGGAACTGCAGCCAGGCCGGCCGTCGGAACCAGGCCAAACAACCCCAACTCCACTCCTGCCTGGCGTCCAGCGCCAAAGCCAGAGCCTGGGGGCCAGGCCTCACCCTGCGGTGCCCTACAGGAGGCAGGGTGCGAGCCAACACCTGACCCTCTGCCAACTGGGGTAAGGTCCCAGTGCAATCCCTAGTCCTGTTCTTGACCCGACCCTCAATAAAAATGATTTTGTGATAACAACATTTGTCTGTGTGTGGAGGGGTAGAATACGTGTGATGGTAACAGCCTGGAATGGGAGAATGAGGCTAGTTCTGGGACCTGTGGGGATCCAAGAAGCTAGAGACCCAGGTGGCATATGGCTGCCAGGTGACACCTCCCACTGCGGGGTGCCAATCTGATGGGTCCCTCTGTTTAGATCCAGGCACGACCAGACAAGACCCTGCCTCCCCCTGGAGACTGGAACTCTTGGTGCTAGACCCCCTTGAGTTGAGGTTGCTCACATCCTGCCCACATTTCTTCAGTTTGGGGCTTTGGCATGAAGTGTATACTCAGGGCATGGAGGTGCAACAGCCTCTTCCAGTCACGGGCACTTGCTGTGTGCTGAGCACCATGCTACGTATACTGCATCCGTTACCTCCTTTATGCCTAACAAGCATCCCATGGCACAGGTACCACCTTCATTTTACAAACCAGGAAACAGGCCAAGGGAGCGTCAGTGGTCCACTCAAGGTCATACAGCTAGGACATGGTAGAGCCAGGATTCAAACCAGGCACATTTGCTTCCAGACCCCGTGTACCGTCTTCTGGTCAATGCCCCCTCATCTCCTGCCTTCCCAAACCAAGGGCTTAGGACATTCTTGACCCTGCTTTGTGTTGGGGTTCATTTTCAGAGATAGCGGCCCCATTTGGGGAGGTGGTTGGATGGAATCTGTTCACTTAGGCGCTGGAAGGGCTTATTTGCTCCTCGAAGGTAAGGCATGGTGTGTGCTGTGCCCTTGTGTGCAGGTGAGGATGTAAATGTGCAGGACTCCGAATCTCAGTGTTTTGGAACCAGAAAGAACTTGTTCACCAGACACAGGCAGGAGCAGGTTTGAGATGTGACTGAAAAGGAAGCCCTAAACCCCATCTCCCCAAGTGGACCAAGCCTGGAGATGGGGCCCTCAGAACACCTCCATGGCACAGATGGGGAAACCAAGGCCCAAAGAATAGCCACTTGCATAAACTCACACAGCTTTGCCAGGTGACATCTTTCTCCCATTTCCCTGGTGAAAGTTTTTGCCTGGTGTTCAAGACCCCTCCCCAGGAGTTGCCATAGAAATCCAAGGGGAGTGGGCATGCCGACAGGGGTTGGGTCAGAGCTGGCGGAGGGCAGGCCTGGGTTGAGCTACATACAGTTCCAGCCCAGGCACAGAGTGGGGAGGCTTCCACCAGGTCAGGTTGAGGCTTGTCTCCCCACCTTGCTGGAAGGTCCCCAGGGAAAGACCTGTCAGGAAGCACCTGCCTAATACCAAACATCTCACACATCACCATGACCCCTTGGGTGTTACGATTGCTCTCCCCCATTTTACAGAAGGGAAAGTTGAGGCTCCAAGAGTCATAGTTTTCATTTATTTATTGCTGTCCCTGTGGGCAGCTAAAATTCTAGCCAGAGAACACAGTAATAAAGAGAGGAGCTAAAATATGATAATGTCAGAATGGTAAGTCCTCAGAGAAGGGACACAGGGATTGCATGTCATCTTTAAATGAGGGTGCTCCTTGGGACTTCCCTAGTGATTCAGTGGTTAGGGCTCTGCATATCCACTGCTGGGGACCTAGGTTTGATCCCTGGTCAGGGAACTAGGATCCTGCAAGCGGCATGGTATGACCTAAAAATTAAAAAAAAAAAAAAAAAAAGTGGGGTTGCCCTTAAAAAGCGTCACTGAAAGTGACCTTTGATTTACCTGAAGCACACAGTTAAGAGCTGAGCTGAGGGTTGAACCCAGGTCCACTGGACTCCCAATCTGTTTCTTTTCTGGATGAAGGAATGGGTTTTAGGAACCACTCAGACATAGCAGGCAAGGACACCAGGGTAGGGAGCCCTGTCCTGGGCCGGGGAAAGTTTGGGGATCTCCAGGAAACACGTGGACCCTTGGGAAGGGTGGTATAGGAACAGGCCTCCTGGCTGCCTCCACTGCACGGCTAAGGAACACTCACCAAGGTCCAGAAGGAGGGGCGCCAGGTGCCTGTCCGGTCCTGGGTGGGCTTGGCCCGTGGCACCCTCCCTGCTTCCAGCTCCAGGCCCGGCAGGGTCAGCCTCCTGCTGTGAGCCCTCCTCTGTGTGGTTGTGCGGTGGAACTGAGGCGCTTCTGGGAGCCTGCGTCTGCGATCTCGGCCTTGGGTCCCAGGTCCACGCGAGGGCGCCTGAGCCTGCTCCCGGGCTGGGCCTGTGTGCGAGCTGGCGTCGCCCTCTTCGCTGGACTCCGCAGACACCTCAGATCTGCCCTGTGCCCCGGCTTCGTGTTCCTTCCAGGAAGCCTCCTTGACTAAACCCTCCTGAGGCTGTGACGAGGCAGTTTATCCACCTTGCTACCCTTTCCTTCGTAAGCATTTAGAGGGAAGTCGTGGCGTCCTCGTCAGAATGGGGGCCCCTGAAGGTGGTGTCCCCTTCAGTCCAGCTGAAGGTCCTTGAGCGAAGGGACAGGTCTGCCCCTCAGCCTGAAGCTGTCTACGTCTCTTGCAGCCTCAGGCTTCTCTGGAGCTCAGCCTGGGGCTGCTCAGCACCAACGTGTGCGTGTGTACATGCCTGTGTGTCTGTGTCTTTCTCAGGAAAGGGGTAACCGAGGCCTCCGGCCTCTCTCTGCCGGCGCCAGTTGTCCAGCCCCATTCCTGATCCCAGTTACTGAGGCCCAGGAGGATGAGCTGGGCAGTGGGGGCTCCTTGGCGTGGGGAAGACAAAGCCTGGGGCCCAGAACCCTGCCTTCCTGTCAGGTTAGGCCTTGGGGAGGGGCCCTTCTCTCCTCCACTTCTTCCCAGGGTCCTGTGCAGGGAAAGGGGGGCAGCCCCCACCAGGGCCATGACCGCTTCTTCCTGCAATAAGTGAGGAGATAGAAGCTATTAATATAAGATGAGTTCACGGGCTCACAGCTTCTGCAGGCTGGAAAACAAGCTCCCGGGGCTGGGGGCTGCGGCAAGCCTCGTCTGTCAGATTCTCTCCTGGAGCCTGGAACCTGCCAGCCCCATCCCCCCAGCTCCCTACATGCTAAGACCCATGTGCACACAGGTATACATGTGGGGGTCCAGGTCCCCGACTGTTTAGAGAAAACACACACATCCTGACGTGCCCAGATGTACCTGCAGACTGGTACACACACCTGTGCAGATAGGTCATGTACACATATACACAGAGCCTGTCAACTTCAGGTGCACACATTTGCAGGCAGAACTGTATACTTACATGTATGCATATGCCCTTGCACACACACACACATGCACACAGACATGCAGCCTTGTAGAAACATGAGTGAACACAGGTCCAGACAAGCTTGCACACCCAGACCCATCTGTACACCACGCACACGACATATATGGGTACAAAACCGCACATGTGCACACAGATGGCATCCAGAGTCACCTATGTACATGTGCCTACAGGACTGTATTCACGGACCTGAATGCATGTGCGTGTACGCCCACATCTTCTGCGCACAGCATACACGCCGTCACACAGGTTCCTCACTGGCAGTGTGCAGCAATCATGAATTCACAGGCAGACCCTTGGTTTCCAGCACCATCCGGCAGGTTCAGTCTCCCCTCCCCCCGGCCTCATGACAGGCAGCTCCCGCTCCTGCCAACCACAATGCCTGACTTTGGCTTCCCACCCCCCGGGGGTCCCCAGATCCCTGATTAACCCCCTCACTAATTGGCCACCAGCCCCTTGACTTTGCTGCAGGCCTTCTCAGGGAGCTGGGAGCGAGGCTGCAAATTGGCCAAGCAGGATGGGTCTGGGGAATAAAACCGGAGGCAGGGCGGGGGTGCTATGAGCTCAGTGCTGGGCTGGAGCCAGACAGGGTGCCCTTACACCAGGGCTGGAGGGGGCGCTGGCACCGTATTCCCGTGGGAGGGCACTCTAGGATTCACGTGCATCGGTCACCTGCGCCTTGGCTGCACACATTTTACACACACTCGTCAGGTGGACATGCTCCACGCCACTTCACACAAATGCGTTGTGAACATTTGCTCACACCTGCATACACTTATGAACAAACCCATCAAGCATACAAGCAAAATCTCACATATTCATTAATTCACCTGTCAGATAAGCGGAGACCATTGATGTATGTATAGCCAAACACGTTTCACCTTAATGCACCAATGTGTCCCATGTATATACACTTGCAAACACAAATTCACATGTTACACATGCCTATGAGTGTCCACCTAGGTATACTTGCCGGCATGTAAGAATACACATCAACATCCGTGTGTGCACACCCATAGCGTCCAGGCGTGCTTTGCACACACCATTCATGTGTGGGTCTACTGTGATGGCCTACCAAGCAGCCAAAGTAAGAACTCCCACAGCCAGCTCCGGACTTTGCCTGAGGTTCCTGCAGTCTATGGGGTGGAGCGGGCGGGGAGTGGCGAAATCTGCCTAATACCAGCACCCGGTACTTCCTCTGGGGTCTCCTCCGCCTGCAGGGCTCCCAGACAGGATAGACACTCTGGCTTTTGCTTCTCTGGTTCCTGTCTCCTTGGCTCTGGGCCCGAGCCCACAGGGAGTTCTATTTTCTTGCAGACAGCTGGGGGCCGTGGAAAGCAGAGGGTTTCGATTTCCATGCCTGCTGCCAACCTGCTGTGTGACTTTGGGCAAGCTGCTGTGCCTCTCTGTGCTAGTTTCTTTAACTATAAACTAGGAATAAAAAGCTTGGACTTGGCAATCCTTCCAGGACTGATCTGAGGAGTCCATGGGGTCCCAGATCCCTGATTAACCCCTCACTAATTGGCCACCAGCCCTTGACTTTGCTGCAGGCCTTCTCAGGGAGCTGGGAGCGAGGCTGCAAATTGGCCAAGCAGGATGGGTCTGGGGAATAAAACCGGAGGCAGGCGGGGTGCTATGAGCTCAGTGCTGGGCTGGAGCCAGACAGGGTGCCCTTACACCAGGGCTGGAGGGGGCGCTGGCACCGTATTCCCGTGGGAGGGCACTCTAGGATTCACGTGCATCGGTCACCTGCGCCTTGGCTGCACACATTTTACACACACTCGTCAGGTGGACATGCTCCACGCCACTTCACACAAATGCGTTGTGAACATTTGCTCACACCTGCATACACTTATGAACAAACCCATCAAGCATACAAGCAAAATCTCACATATTCATTAATTCACCTGTCAGATAAGCGGAGACCATTGATGTATGTATAGCCAAACACGTTTCACCTTAATGCACCAATGTGTCCCATGTATATACACTTGCAAACACAAATTCACATGTTACACATGCCTATCAGTGTCCACCTAGGTATACTTCCCGGCATGTAAGAATACACATCAACATCCGTGTGTGCACACCCATAGCGTCCAGGCGTGCTTTGCACACACCATTCATGTGTGGGTCTACTGTGATGGCCTACCAAGCAGCCAAAGTAAGAACTCCCACAGCCAGCTCCGGACTTTGCCTGAGGTTCCTGCAGTCTATGGGGTGGAGCGGGCGGGGAGTGGCGAAATCTGCCTAATACCAGCACCCGGTACTTCCTCTGGGGTCTCCTCCGCCTGCAGGGCTCCCAGACAGGATAGACACTCTGGCTTTTGCTTCTCTGGTTCCTGTCTCCTTGGCTCTGGGCCCGAGCCCACAGGGAGTTCTATTTTCTTGCAGACAGCTGGGGGCCGTGGAAAGCAGAGGGTTTCGATTTCCATGCCTGCTGCCAACCTGCTGTGTGACTTTGGGCAAGCTGCTGTGCCTCTCTGTGCTAGTTTCTTTAACTATAAACTAGGAATAAAAAGCTTGGACTTGGCAATCCTTCCAGGACTGATCTGAGGAGTCCATGGGGGCATCTTTATGGATGTCCTTTACTCAGGCGCACATCCAGGAGAGGTTAGTTCCCAAGACAGTGAGACACTGGAGTTGTGGTGAGGGGTGGGGGTGGGGCAGCATACACAGTCCTGTTCAGCTCCTCACTGAGAGGTCCAGAGAGGGAGCAGTAAGGTGGGAGCTAGAAAAACCTGACCTCTAACTTCTCAGCCAGGAGAATCTGCTCCTCTTTAAATACAAGCACAGGGTGTGAGCAGGTGTGCACACAATTGCCCAGGTAAGGGTGGGGAATGCCTGCCTGCTGTGGTGGGAATGTCTCTGCAGGTCACCTGCCACCATGGTACCCACCATTCTACCGTGGATTCTTCCAGGTGTGAAAGGCTTATCTTTTGTTCTCAAGCTTCAACGCGCCCCACCCGGTCCCCGCCAAGATGCTTCTCCTGAGGCCAAGGCTGGCGCTTTGGGAAGCATCTGAAACAGCTCCTAGCCTCATGATCGGGGAGGGAAGGAATGAGCTGACAACCACTCCAGAGCAGATCTTACAGAAGTGTTGCCCGGTTGCCCTGGCCACCAGGCAGCCAGGAGGGGGCAGTGAGGAGCTGGCAGCGGCGGCGGCGGCACAGAAGGCAGGGTGGTTCCGGAGGACTCTCTGAGGTTTGCTTGAGCTTCTGTTCCTGGAACTGTGCTGATCTGTGCTCTTGTTTGTACAAAGATAGGATTCTGTGTGCATGTCTCTGAGCGTATCTGTGTCTGAGTGTGCACACATGCCCTCATCTGAAAAGGGATGCGTATATGGATGGTGCATCTGCTGGAAGCCCCAGTCCACACCGAGGGAAACCACTCTGTTCCAGGCAGTTGGGGTGCAAGTACATCTCTCTCAAGGTCTAGGATAGCAGGGCCCTCAGTCCAGCTCACTTATTTCCAAGCAAGAACAAAATTAACCATCACTTATAAAACTGGGCACCAGCAGGTAGGTAGGGCAGTCCATAACAGAACAAGATTCTAGATGGAGAGATTGTGGAGATGCTGTACGTCATGTAAGAATATGAGACCCATATGCCACGTGTGGCTCTGCCCCTGGCCAGCTCTGCGATGCGGGCAGCTCAACCTCTCTGAATCTTTCTCCCAAGCGGCGGAGACCTTGGTTTGTGAGGTTGAAGTAAAGCGTAGGCAGTCTCTAGGAATCTTTCTCCCAAGCGCTGGTGAGGGGTGGGGGTGGGGCAGCATACACAGTCCTGTTCAGCTCCTCACTGAGAGGTCCAGAGAGGGAGCAGTAAGGTGGGAGCTAGAAAAACCTGACCTCTAACTTCTCAGCCAGGAGAATCTGCTCCTCTTTAAATACAAGCACAGGGTGTGAGCAGGTGTGCACACAATTGCCCAGGTAAGGGTGGGGAATGCCTGCCTGCTGTGGTGGGAATGTCTCTGCAGGTCACCTGCCACCATGGTACCCACCATTCTACCGTGGATTCTTCCAGGTGTGAAAGGCTTATCTTTTGTTCTCAAGCTTCAACGCGCCCACCCGGTCCCCGCCAAGGTGCTTCTCCTGAGGCCAAGGCTGGCGCTTTGGGAAGCATCTGAAACAGCTCCTAGCCTCATGATCGGGGAGGGAAGGAATGAGCTGACAACCACTCCAGAGCAGATCTTACAGAAGTGTTGCCCGGTTGCCCTGGCCACCAGGCAGCCAGGAGGGGGCAGTGAGGAGCTGGCAGCGGCGGCGGCGGCACAGAAGGCAGGGTGGTTCCGGAGGACTCTCTGAGGTTTGCTTGAGCTTCTGTTCCTGGAACTGTGCTGATCTGTGCTCTTGTTTGTACAAAGATAGGATTCTGTGTGCATGTCTCTGAGCGTATCTGTGTCTGAGTGTGCACACATGCCCTCATCTGAAAAGGGATGCGTATATGGATGGTGCATCTGCTGGAAGCCCCAGTCCACACCGAGGGAAACCACTCTGTTCCAGGCAGTTGGGGTGCAAGTACATCTCTCTCAAGGTCTAGGATAGCAGGGCCCTCAGTCCAGCTCACTTATTTCCAAGCAAGAACAAAATTAACCATCACTTATAAAACTGGGCACCAGCAGGTAGGTAGGGCAGTCCATAACAGAACAAGATTCTAGATGGAGAGATTGTGGAGATGCTGTACGTCATGTAAGAATATGAGACCCATATGCCACGTGTGGCTCTGCCCCTGGCCAGCTCTGCGATTGCGGGCAGCTCAACCTCTCTGAATCTTTCTCCCAAGCGTCAAGCGGGAGACCTTGGTTTGTGAGGTTGAAGTAAAGCGTAGGCAGTCTCAGGCAGGTAGTAGGAAAGGCTTTCTTCTCAGGATTAGCCCACAGAGCTGAAGCTCCCAAGTGGAGGAGCTGGAATTTAAGCTCAGGCCTCCGGCTGCCCAGAACCACATTCCTTCCCTCCAGTTCTCCAGCAAGGGCGGCTCCCAACACCACCATTTTGCCTTCTCCCAGGGCGGGCGTCTGGCTGCTTGTCAGTCATCGGCCCCAGGAAGCCAAGTGCTGACTAAACACAGGCCTGAGCAGGAGGGTGGAGCGAGGGGCTCCGCTGGGGTGAGTCGGCTCCCGCGCCCCCTCCCCTGCACCCCCACCTCCAGCGATGAGCTCAGAGTGGCTGGCGCAGCACTTGCTGACAATTCAAAACTTCTGCCCCATCTCTGGGGATGCCAGTGGGTGACTCCAGAACAGCAGGCGTGACCAGCCGAGTCACCAAACCAGCTCCCACCCCTCTCCTGGGGCCACCCCCCAGCGTCTGCTGGGCTCGGAACAGGGTGTCTGCTCATAAATTACCCCGGGGACAGCTACCCGCAGCAGCTGTGCTCGAAACAACCGTTGCTTCCTGGGTAGGTCATTTTTTGGGTCAGAATAGAAACCCAGACCCGTCGCCTTCCCAGGAAGGGGAGGGGGCGTGCAGCGGCCTAACCCTTTTATCGGATTCCATTGTAAATCGTTCTATTTAAGGTAAGTTGCTTGGGTCTGAGAGGCAGACAAGATGCCGGCCAGATGCTGGGAGGCGGCATCAGCATTCAGCCTGTGCTCCTCTCCCGCCCGTGAAGCACCTCCCCGGCCCAGCACACCCCTCGGCCAGTAAGCGGGCCTCCACATCCTCCCACGGGTCTCTTCCTGAACCAGCCTCCCCACCTGTACCAGCTCACTTATTCCCAAACTTAAATAAAACTGGGCACCAGCAGGTAGGTAGGGCAGTCCATAACAGAACAAGATTCTAGATGGAGAGATTGTGGAGATGCTGTACGTCATGTAAGAATATGAGACCCATATGCCACGTGTGGCTCTGCCCCTGGCCAGCTCTGCGATTGCGGGCAGCTCAACCTCTCTGAATCTTTCTCCCAAGCGTCAAGCGGGAGACCTTGGTTTGTGAGGTTGAAGTAAAGCGTAGGCAGTCTCAGGCAGGTAGTAGGAAAGGCTTTCTTCTCAGGATTAGCCCACAGAGCTGAAGCTCCCAAGTGGAGGAGCTGGAATTTAAGCTCAGGCCTCCGGCTGCCCAGAACCACATTCCTTCCCTCCAGTTCTCCAGCAAGGGCGGCTCCCAACACCACCATTTTGCCTTCTCCCAGGGCGGGCGTCTGGCTGCTTGTCAGTCATCGGCCCCAGGAAGCCAAGTGCTGACTAAACACAGGCCTGAGCAGGAGGGTGGAGCGAGGGGCTCCGCTGGGGTGAGTCGGCTCCCGCGCCCCCTCCCCTGCACCCCCACCTCCAGCGATGAGCTCAGAGTGGCTGGCGCAGCACTTGCTGACAATTCAAAACTTCTGCCCCATCTCTGGGGATGCCAGTGGGTGACTCCAGAACAGCAGGCGTGACCAGCCGAGTCACCAAACCAGCTCCCACCCCTCTCCTGGGGCCACCCCCCAGCGTCTGCTGGGCTCGGAACAGGGTGTCTGCTCATAAATTACCCCCGGGGACAGCTACCCGCAGCAGCTGTGCTCGAAACAACCGTTGCTTCCTGGGTAGGTCATTTTTTTTGGGTCAGAATAGAAACCCAGACCCGTCGCCTTCCCAGGAAGGGGAGGGGGCGTGCAGCGGCCTAACCCTTTTATCGGATTCCATTGTAAATCGTTCTATTTAAGGTAAGTTGCTTGGGTCTGAGAGGCAGACAAGATGCCGGCCAGATGCTGGGAGGCGGCATCAGCATTCAGCCTGTGCTCCTCTCCCGCCCGTGAAGCACCTCCCCGGCCCAGCACACCCCTCGGCCAGTAAGCGGGCCTCCACATCCTCCCACGGGTCTCTTCCTGAACCAGCCTCCCCCACCTGCCACACAGGGCACATCAGCCAGACACAGAGCCCCCACCCTCCGGGCCCACCCACTCCAGCCTCCCTCTGGAGCTCTGGTCACCACCTGTGGCCATCCATGTCGCCCCCTTTGAACTGCTTCTCCCATTACACACACACGCCCCAGAGGCGGCTGCATGGTTACAAAGACTTTATCAAATTATTTAAAATGTTGGCATTTATGTATTTGCATGTGTACATAAAACAATTACATAGAATCTTCAGGTCACTGGGGGAACTAACATGGTACACACGAGACTGGCAGGGACTCAAGTGAGACCAGGCTTGGAGGCACAGGACTTGGAAAAACTGGACATTCCTCTCTTCTAAGGGCCTGAGAGGAGTCGGGTGAAGAGGAAAGGGTCTTCTGGGGTTTGGCTTAGCCCCAGTGCTCAGATCTCCACCTCCAACTCCTCACTCATCTTCAGGGGAAGGGGACTGAACCCCCAGTACATACAAGCCCAGTCCCTAACATCTTGATGTGGCAAACACACCCAAGAAGAATCCACTGGACCAGGTCCTTATAAATATATTTATATCAGAGAAAACAAGGCACTTGGGGAGCATTACAGCTCACTCTCCTACACATACATCATTCTAGACAGAAAGTAAAAATTGGTTAGTTTCTCAAGTGAGTTAACTGAGTAAAGTTAATACAAGAACAAAATTGTTCCCTAGCCCGAGGCACGGGATGAGGTGCATCTCTGGGCGATACCTGGTCCCATGGCAGCCAGACCCTGGCAGAGCTCAAAGCCTGATGCCCCTAAGAAGCCTGACATCTCTCCTGAGCAAAAGCCCCTGGCCTTGGGGCACTGCCCCCATCCCCAAGCCCTGAGGTCAGGTGAGGGGGGCTGCAGTGGGAGGCAGGCAGAGAGCAGAGCTGGGACACAGTGGGAATGCTTAAGCAGGGTCACCAAAGCCACAGAGACCTCAATCTGTCCGAGCTGGCGCTGCGGAGCCGGAGGATCGGCGCCACGGGAAGAGATTTCACATTAGCCCTGACAACACCGCCTCAGCTCTGCGGTGACATTGGCCAGGGTCGTTTCGGAGGGCGCACGAGCTTCCGTTGGAGGCGAGCTGCAGCTCGGGCCAGCTGCTCTGAGCCTCCAAGGGATAGCTGAGCCTGCCCCCTCCCCGTGGCTGCTCCTTTGGAATGTACTCATCTCACAACCAAGGCAGAGCCACAAGTCACTTCTGACACTGCCGACTAGAAGCTGAGCCCCTGGGCCACAGGAATGGGGGCAGGTCCCCTGGTCCAGCAGAACAGGAAAGGGAGGCAGCTTCTTGCCTTCAGCCCTCAGAGTCCTTAGGGGCCACTGCTCCACACCCTCACCAGCCTCAGCCCAGTTTAAATAATCACTAAACTTGGCATTCTACAATTACAGGATTCCAAAGACACACAATTACCTGCACAGGGTCCTTTATCATCTTAAAGGGCTCAGGGTTTAAAGAAGTCTTTTTTTCTTTTTGGTGCACATATGCATAAGTAGAGCCCAGAGGGCCTCTCGGCTGACTGGGTCCCCAGCCCCCCGAGCTGAGGAGGCTTGCAAGGCCGGTTGCTACAAAGCGCCGAGCATGGCTGCATAGATTTTAATGAGAGCGTCAGGCAGAGCTGTGCTGTTGCTCTCCGGGACTTGCAGATCATTACCAAACCAGCTGTAGGATGAGAACACAGCACATCGAAACCCTAGGAGGTCACTGAGCTAATGATCTAATCCTACCTTCCGCAGGCAGTGTGGCCCCCCCCCGCACCTCCCCCCGCCCCCAGCCCTTTCCACGGGCTCTGTCCATTCCAGAAGCCAGGCCAACACCGCCCCTTCAAGGTCAGAGCAGGATGACATGAGCAGTGCTGGCTCCCCCTTTTCCGGAAAGGAGGGGGATGGGGCAATTCAGTCAAAGCCATTAGGCCCAAACCCCAAGCCTCTGAGGTGCAGGTGAGGGGGGTTGCAGTGGGAGGCAGGCAGAGAGTAGAGCTGGGACACAGTGGGAATGCTTAAGCAGGGTCACCAAAGCCACAGAGACCTCAATCTGTCTGAGCTGGTTCTTTGGAGCCAGAGGATTGGCGCCATGGGAAGAGACTTCACATTAGCCCTGACAACACTGCCTCAGCTCTGCGGTGACATTGGCCATGGTTGTTTCTGAGGGCGCACGAGCTTCTGTTGGAGGTGAGCTGGAGCTCGGGCCAGCTGCTCTGAGCCTCCAAGGGATTGCTGAGCCTGCCCCCTCCCCGTGGCTGCTCCTTTGGAATGTACTCGTCTTACAACCAAGGCAGAGCCACAAGTCACTTCTGACACTGCCGACTAGAAGCTGAGCCCCTGGGCCACAGGAATGGGGGCAGGTCCCCTGGTCCAGCAGAACAGGAAAGGGAGGCAGCTTCTTGCCTTCAGCCCTCAGAGTCCTTAGGGGCCACTGCTCCACACCCTCACCAGCCTCAGCCCAGTTTAAATAATCACTAAACTTGGCATTCTACAATTACAGGATTCCAAAGACACACAATTACCTGCACAGGGTCCTTTATCATCTTAAAGGGCTCAGGGTTTAAAGAAGTCTTTTTTTCTTTTTGGTGCACATATGCATAAGTAGAGCCCAGAGGGCCTCTCGGCTGACTGGGTCCCCAGCCCCCCGAGCTGAGGAGGCTTCGCAAGGCCGGTTGCTACAAAGCGCCGAGCATGGCTGCATAGATTTTAATGAGAGCGTCAGGCAGAGCTGTGCTGTTGCTCTCCGGGACTTGCAGATCATTACCAAACCAGCTGTAGGATGAGAACACAGCACATCGAAACCCTAGGAGGTCACTGAGCTAATGATCTAATCCTACCTTCCGCAGGCAGTGTGGCCCCCCCCCGCACCTCCCCCTGCCCCCAGCCCTTTCCACGGGCTCTGTCCATTCCAGAAGCCAGGCCAACACCGCCCCTTCAAGGTCAGAGCAGGATGACATGAGCAGTGCTGGCTCCCCCTTTTCCGGAAAGGAGGGGGATGGGGCAATTCAGTCAAAGCCATTAGGCCCAAACCCCGGCCTGCCCTGGCCAGGCCCCAGGACTCCTATTTGTGAGAACCACGGCCCTCCGCCTGCTGCTTTGGTCACTGCTGGGCTGCAGCCGGAGGGCACCTTCAACAGCCATTTTAGAGCTCTGAAGAAAGCACCTTCAGCTTTCCGAGCGCACAGTGGGAGGCAGGGTGGCGGTGCACAGGTCCTCTCCGTCCCGGAGCCTGGGGTCGGCCCTGTGCCTGTGATGCCTGTTTCGGGAGAGGCTGGTGGGCACGCTGGCCTCTAACGGCTCTGTCCCCACGACTGCACGCTCTCCCAAGCCGGAGGGGCTGATGAAGGCTTTGGCAATTACTAGAACCATTTGCTGTGCTGGGGAGAGAGAGATCCTGTTTCTCTTTGTTTCAGGGCTCAGAAAGCTGGAGAAGCCAGGAGAAGCCAGTTTCAGCCTAAGAGGCTATTCAACAGTCAAGGCAGAAGAGAGGAAACCTCACTGCTGGCCAAAGCGGACCAATTTGTTTTCTGAAGAATAGCACCTGTGTACCAGAGCTTTGGGGAAAGTGGGGAAGCGAGGGTGGAACATCACGGTGCAGGAGGCAGGATAGCTGGAAATAAGACCTCGAGCCTTTCTGCCTCTCAGCCCTCCTCAGGGCTGCCAGGCCCCTCCAGGCGGCTACCTGCAGCAGCTGCCAGCCTGAGGGACCGAAGTTTCTACAATTGGCAGGACCTATGCTTAAACTGGGGAAACAAATGGGGAGGAGCTGCAGAGGAATTGAAAGCAGCACCTGTCACACTGACTACGCCCTCTTCCTCTCACTACCTCTGGTCCCCCAAAAGGGCAGCTCTCAAGGCCAGGTGCTTGGCTGGTGATAGGAAAGGGTGAGCAAACAATGACAAGAGCGGCTGCGCGGGGCTGAGCAGCCCTGACAGGCCTGGGCAGGCCCTGCGCTCTCCCACTGGGACTCCCACCTGTAGGGAGGTCTGGAGTAGCACAGAGCCAAGACTGCTCTGCCCGGAATCTAGCAGGTGCCCGTGCTTTGGTCCCAGAAAGCACAGCTGACTTGGAATCAGGAACTCCGGGTTCTAGCTCTGTCCCCTCCAACAATGCGACCTTGAACAAGTCACTTCTCATCTCCAGGCTTCAGCATTACACAGCCCAAAGAGTTTTTCCCTCTTCCAGTCCTGCAGTTCCAAGTCTCTGAGCTCGACTCCTGACAGCAACAGAGGCTCAGGGCCCTGTGTGCCAGAGCTACTTTGGTCATGGGTTCTAGAGATCAGAACCAGGCCATGGTGCCTGGAGGCACCTGGTGGGGCTGGGGGGCATTTAAGGGACACGGGACCACCATATTCAGAGGAGGGGGCCTAGGAGGTAGGCAATCACCCCTGCCTTCAGAAAGGCACTCTTTCTGAGCAGAGAAGTGAGACCTGTCTTTAGGGGCTTGATGGTTCCTGGAATAAAGAGCATCCAGATATAGAGGTGGCTTAGCAAAAGGCAGCCTCACCCTGCGGATGAGGACAGAAGGGTGAGGCACTGGGGTATGTGGCTGCTCCGCCCTCTCAGTGCATGGGAAAGCGGCCAGCAGGCTGCAGGACCAGAAGATGGCTGGCGTTATTCAAAGCAGCTGAGAGCGAGCGCTCTGGAAGAAGACCACAGAAAATGGCTCCTGAAAGAAGGCACCAACTCCAATTTAAACCTAATCAAAGGGATCTGCTTTGGGCTTTTCCCTTCTAACTATGCAACAGTCCCTTGAAGAATAGGGACCAAGACTGAGCCTTTCTTGCCTCTCAGCCCTCCTCAGGGCTGCCAGGCCCTCCAGGCGGCACCTGCAGCAGCTGCCAGCCTGAGGGACCAAGTTTCTACAATTGGCAGGACCTATGCTTAAACTGGGGAAACAAATGGGAGGAGCTGCAGAGGAATTGAAAGCAGCACCTGTCACACTGACACGCCCTCTTCCTCTCACTACCTCTGGTCCCCCAAAAGGGCAGCTCTCAAGGCCAGGTGCTTGGCTGGTGATAGGAAAGGGTGAGCAAACAATGACAAGAGCGGCTGCGCGGGGCTGAGCAGCCCTGACAGGCCTGGGCAGGCCCTGCGCTCTCCCACTGGGACTCCCACCTGTAGGGAGGTCTGGAGTAGCACAGAGCCAAGACTGCTCTGCCCGGAATCTAGCAGGTGCCCGTGCTTTGGTCCCAGAAAGCACAGCTGACTTGGAATCAGGAACTCCGGGTTCTAGCTCTGTCCCCTCCAACAATGCGACCTTGAACAAGTCACTTCTCATCTCCAGGCTTCAGCATTACACAGCCCAAAGAGTTTTTCCCTCTTCCAGTCCTGCAGTTCCAAGTCTCTGAGCTCGACTCCTGACAGCAACAGAGGCTCAGGGCCCTGTGTGCCAGAGCTACTTTGGTCATGGGTTCTAGAGATCAGAACCAGGCCATGGTGCCTGGAGGCACCTGGTGGGGCTGGGGGGCATTTAAGGGACACGGGACCACCATATTCAGAGGAGGGGGCCTAGGAGGTAGGCAATCACCCCTGCCTTCAGAAAGGCACTCTTTCTGAGCAGAGAAGTGAGACCTGTCTTTAGGGGCTTGATGGTTCCTGGAATAAAGAGCATCCAGATATAGAGGTGGCTTAGCAAAAGGCAGCCTCACCCTGCGGATGAGGACAGAAGGGTGAGGCACTGGGGTATGTGGCTGCTCCGCCCTCTCAGTGCATGGGAAAGCGGCCAGCAGGCTGCAGGACCAGAAGATGGCTGGCGTTATTCAAAGCAGCTGAGAGCGAGCGCTCTGGAAGAAGACCACAGAAAATGGCTCCTGAAAGAAGGCACCAACTCCAATTTAAACCTAATCAAAGGGATCTGCTTTGGGCTTTTCCCTTCTAACTATGCAACAGTCCCTTGAAGGGAATAGGGACCATCTCAGCTACTGAAGCTCAGGAGGCCGTGAGACCTGACCTCTGACCTTGGGGAAACGGGAAATACATGTTAACATGGAGGAAGCACTTGGATATATCTTTGGTTACTTCAGGGAAGGTTCTGGCCCCTTGAAATTCTTTTTTCCTCCCTTTTTTTCCCCTTGGGACTGTTTGGGTAGGCATCAAAGAAGGCAGGTAGAAAGGGAAGAAAAAAGAAGTGGGCAACAGGCAGGAGAGTTAATCCGACCATTCATCTTCATCAAATTCAGAGGAGTCATCTTCTGAGTCGCTATACTCCACAGCAATGCGACGCGACAAGATGGTGGCCACGTCGTTGCCCACAACATCCCGCTTCTCTTGTTCCCGCTGCTCCTCAACCTTGCGCAGCTGAAAGCCTGGTTGGAGAGAGAAGGGTGTAGAAGGCGAGTCAGTCTCCAAAGCCATCCAGGACTGAGGGAGAGGGAGTGGGCCCTGGTGGTGGTGGGTATTGGAAAGGTCAGCAAAGAAGAAGGATGCTCTAGGAGAGCAAAGAGGGAAAGGGGGGAAGCCGGACGAGAAGTAAAGACAGGTTTTATGATACTGTGGCCCCAGTGCTACAGATGCGTCTGAAGGAGCCCGCTGTTCTTCCAGGCTCCCACGCGCTCAGGCCGGTGAGGACAGTACTTCCCACCAGGCTCTGAGTGAAGAGTGGCCACCACACCCCATCCAGCGGGCCCTCACTCTGCCACAGTCCTGGATCTTCACGGAGCTCAGCTGCCTGGGTTGTCTCCTCCAGAGAGGGGGATCACTGGAGGAGATCAGTGGAGAAACCACTCCAGCCCCTTGGGACCAGAACCAGGCTCTGACAGAGAATATATGCTCCATGAGGATGGAGGTGATGATGAGGGAGGTGAGGAAGGTAGAGTGAAAGGAAGGGGAGAGGAGAAAAAAGGAAGAAGGGAGGAGGTGGGAAGAGGGAGGAGAAGGAAGGGAAGCATATTGGCAAAAAAGTGGAGGACGGGGAGAGTCTGAGTCCATCTCAGGAAGTGCCCTCTAAGACTGTGATTCTTGCTTTTTTCTGAGGCCCAAAATGAATGCAAATAAACACAAAGCATGGGACTTCCCTAGTGGTCCAGTGGTTAAGACACTGTGCTCCTAATGCAGGGGGCCTGGGTTCGATCCCTGGTCAGGGAAGTAGATCCCACATGCTGCAACTAAAGATTCCAAGTCCCACAGCTAACACCCAGCACAGCCAAATAAATAAAAAAATAAAAATAAATAAATAAAACACAAAGCATAAGTTTCCAAGGAGTTCAAAGATCCTAGGTTAAGAAGCCTTTACTCTAAACCAAGGTAGAAAGAAATATAAACCTCTGCCCTTTTAGAGTGAAGTTTTTCTTCAGACTGATCTGAGGTCTGAAGTCCTAACCTCTCTCCACCCAAGGAAAGCCATTCCCTTGGAAGGGGACAGAACCCCCTGTCCGCCTCTGGTCAGTCATCCCAGCTGCAGAGAGACAGGGCGTCATGATCCTGGACCCAGCACTGGGAGTTTACCTTGACGGATGGCTGAAAGCAAGTCGCTGCGGGCATCACTCACGGGAGGCAAGGAGGACTTGGGTTTGGTGGTGTCAGAAAGTGGCGGAGGAGGCGCCGCAGGCTGACCATCTGCCTCGCTGAAAGGGGGAGGAGGGGGTCCTGGAGGAGGGGCGGCGGGCGGGGCGGTGCACCACCTGCGGGTTGGGACAGGGGAGGCGGTGGCAGAGTGGGGTAGTCAGCTGCCGGCGGTGGGGGAGGGGGTGGAGGGGCAGCAAAATCAGGGTGAGGTGGGAAAGACGGGGGTGACGGTGGTGGCGGGGTCGCTGGAGACCCAAATCCTCCAGGCGGTGGTGGGGGTGGAGCGTTTATCATTGGAGGTGGAGGCGGAGGGGCAGGTGGTGGAGCAAACCCAGGCTTGGAGCCTGGCAGAGAGCCCAGAGGAGGAGCTGGTGGCGGGTGGCTCGGGCTGACCACACTGGATCTTTTGAGTCCAGCTACGCCAGGCCCTCTCTGGTTATTGTCCACTGGGTAGCTGAAAGGACAAAGAAAAAAGACCCACCATCAGGACACAAACTTCCACCTTTAGTTAAGCTTATCTATTAGCCCAGGTTCATTTTGGTTGGCAATATTATTTCATTTTGGCTCAAACAGAAAGAGCGACCTGGGAATGGTCAGAAATCTCCAGCCTTGAAATGAGTAGCCTTGTAAGATAATGATTCCCATCAACAGAGGAGTAGAAGCAGAAAATGGGAAATACCACCTGAAAAACGGTGGACTAAGAGAGTTCTCTAAAAGGTAAAGGCTGGCCAAGATCATCTTTTAAGTCCCCTCAAACCTTTCAGCTCTGCAAGGAAAGGCACCCTCTTGAGTTCTGCTCTTTGAAGAAGGGTCAATTCAGTCCTGGAACCAGGACTAAGTAGCCATGCAAGAAAAAACTGAAATAAAAATTCAACCACCACTGCCCACCAGGCTCCATTCCACAGGCTATTAACATTCACCAGATCTTGTGAGGGCAGGAAACCCAAGCCTAGCTGGCCAAACCTGCGCGGGGTGCAGATTTAGGTGAATGTACCTTCAGTGCTCGTGTGGAAAAACTTCAGAGAGAATGAAGGCCCGAGGGTCAGCGGAGACGGGAAATGAATGTGCCACCAGGCTTGACCCAGGCTGAGAGAGGACTAAGGTGCACCTCTCCTACTTGCCTGCAGCCGTGCGGTCTTAGGCCACGTGTGAGGCTGAAGGGCATCTTTTCCCATCTTTCTGTCTGCCCTACACTAACAGTTAACTCCTGAGGAAAGCATCCATCTTGGAATTTTCCACAGACCATCGAGCCTTACTGCATCTGACATGGCAACCAGCAGGAAGCGATTTGGGAGGCAGAAGGAGATCTGGGATTAGTGGTTTCAGATGCCAAGAATGGGGCAGGGGCTGGGAGTGCCAGGACTGCTTCAGGTCTCTACCTGAAGGGTCCTCAACACATCCAATCTCTGATCAGTGTCCAAGGAAACAAGTGTACCTTTCAAAGCTGTCACTTGTCAGGCATCAGTAAGAAGAGGCACTATTTTCCTCAGGAAACATTGAAATCTCACACTCCTCAGATCTGGTCCTCTTGAGCCCTTACATGCTAACTCTTCCTTGTATACACCTCTGCCAGGGACACTGACGAGTACCATATCGGGAGGATTCTAAGTTTCATCTCTTTCTCTTTTCATTCCTTCTGGAGGTTCTATCCACAGTGAAAAGGATCAGAGGCAATAGGAGACAAAGGTGATCACCTGCTAGATTCCGAGAAAACCAGGGAGGGAGGCTGTGCAGTATTTTATGGACAGAAGCAGGTTATACTGCTTTATTTCATGCTGAGTCAGAGCTAAGTTAAAAAACAAGAGATAAGTTGATGACTTCTTTCTGTTCAGGTATAGCTAGTAGTTAAGCACACAGGTTCTGGAGTCAGACTGACCTGCTTTCCAATCATGATTCTGCTTCTTACTGGCAGTGTGATCTTAGGTAAGTTCACTGACCTCTCTGTGCTTCATGGTTTACTCATCTGTAAAATGGGTACCTATCTCAAGAGGAATGGTTTACTGGCATCTTACAGACTATTATCTAACTAGAGAAGAATGAAGGCCCAAGCCTAGCTGGCCAAACCTGCGCGGGGTGCAGATTGAGGTGAATGTACCTTCAGTGCTCGTGTGGAAAAACTTCAGAGAGAATGAAGGCCCGAGGGTCAGCGGAGACGGGCAATGAATGTGCCACCAGGCTTGACCCAGGCTGAGAGAGGACTAAGGTGCACCTCTCCTACTTGCCTGCAGCCGTGCGGTCTTAGGCCACGTGTGAGGCTGAAGGGCATCTTTTCCCATCTTTCTGTCTGCCCTACACTAACAGTTAACTCCTGAGGAAAGCATCCATCTTGGAATTTTCCACAGACCATCGAGCCTTACTGCATCTGACATGGCAACCAGCAGGAAGCGATTTGGGAGGCAGAAGGAGATCTGGGATTAGTGGTTTCAGATGCCAAGAATGGGGCAGGGGCTGGGAGTGCCAGGACTGCTTCAGGTCTCTACCTGAAGGGTCCTCAACACATCCAATCTCTGATCAGTGTCCAAGGAAACAAGTGTACCTTTCAAAGCTGTCACTTGTCAGGCATCAGTAAGAAGAGGCACTATTTTCCTCAGGAAACATTGAAATCTCACACTCCTCAGATCTGGTCCCTCTTCAGCCCTTACATGCTAACTCTTCCTTGTATACACCTCTGCCAGGGACACTGACGAGTACCATATCGGGAGGATTCTAAGTTTCATCTCTTTCTCTTTTCATTCCTTCTGGAGGTTCTATCCACAGTGAAAAGGATCAGAGGCAATAGGAGACAAAGGTGATCACCTGCTAGATTCCGAGAAAACCAGGGAGGGAGGCTGTGCAGTATTTTATGGACAGAAGCAGGTTATACTGCTTTATTTCATGCTGAGTCAGAGCTAAGTTAAAAAACAAGAGATAAGTTGATGACTTCTTTCTGTTCAGGTATAGCTAGTAGTTAAGCACACAGGTTCTGGAGTCAGACTGACCTGCTTTCCAATCATGATTCTGCTTCTTACTGGCAGTGTGATCTTAGGTAAGTTCACTGACCTCTCTGTGCTTCATGGTTTACTCATCTGTAAAATGGGTACCTATCTCAAGAGGACGCATATAAACAGTGTTTGGCACAGTGCCTGGCATCTTACAGACAATAAATATTATCTCTATTATCTAGACGCACTTGTCTGGAGTGACTTTAGTGGTCCTGACCTGGATTTGGAACTCTTTGTTCTTGAGTGTTTACCCACCCCCATGGAACAGATACCACCGTTTACCTGAATTCTGCTGGTGGGGGAGGCAAGTTTTCCTCAGAGAAGGAAGGAGAAGGTGGAGAAATGGAGTCTGACTGTGGTGGTGGTGGGTAGCTGCCTGCATCCATGGTCTCAACAGAGCCAATGCCGCCGTTCTGGTACACCAAGGTGGGTGGACACCTGACAAGGAACCCAAAGCCAAAACTGGTATTTAAAGCCTGAGTGGTACTCTCTTGCTTTCTTAAAAGACCCTCCAAAATGCATTTGATACTAAAGCTATAAGGGAAAAATAAAATTAGTATATTTTCCATATAGTTCCTGTTGTACTGAAATATTATTTTAAGACTAAATATTCTATTACTTCCCCCAGATATTTCTCCCCCCTCCCCAACCTGCTGTAGTTGTAAATGTTTTTTTTTTTTTTAATTTTACTGAAGTATAGTTGATTTACAATGTTGTGTTAGTTTTAGCTGCACAGCAAAGTGAATCACTTACATATACACAAAGATCCACTATTTTTAAATTTTGGCTTCTTTTATTTATTTATTTATTTTTTAAAGATTTATTTATTTATTTACTTTGGGCGGGGGTCGGGTTTGGGAGGGAGGGGAGAGGGCGGGCCACTTCTATTGGTCTTTCATTTCTCTATTTTCATCCGTCTTTGTTCTTTGGCTTCTGTGGGCCTCCCATCACGGTGGCGTCTGTCATTGCAGAGCAACGGCTCTGGGCGCATGCGCTCCAGAGCACTGGCTCCGTAATTGGACACATCGGTCAAGCCGCTCCGCGGCACGTGGGATCTTTCCAGGCCAGGGATCGAACCGGCGCCCCTTGCACTGCAAGGCGGTGTCCTTACCCACTGGACCACCAGGGGAAGCCCTCTTTTATTGTTTTTTAAATTTTTTAAATTTATTATCATCCATCTTTATTCTTTGGTCTGTGTGGGCCTCCCACTGCAGTAGCCTCTCTCATTGCAGAGCACCAGCTCTGGGTGCATACATTCCAGAGTGCTGGCTCGTAACTGGACACACCAGTCCAGCTGCTCTGTGGCATGTGGGATCTTCCTGGATCAGGGATCAAACCAGTGCCCCTTGCATTGCAAGGTGGACTCTCTACCCACTGGACCACCAGGGAAGCCCAGATCCACTCATATAAGTCATGACAGAGCACTGAGTCAAGTTCCCTGTGTTATACAGTAGGTCCTTATTGGTTATCTATTTTATACATAGCTGTGTGTATATAATGATCCCAGTTTCCCAATCTACCCCTCCCCTCTTCCCAAAATTTGTTGGATTGTCTGTAAAAACGGGACTCAACCCAGCCTATCAAAACCATGCTGTTCCTTTCCCAGTGTTGGCCTTGTCAAACTCAGCAGTTCTTTGAAATTCTCTCCCAAATGTTAGGAGCAGCCCAGACCCAAATCCCAAAGTCTGTCTTGCGGCAAAGGGCAAAGCAAGGCCCCAAGGCTAGTGAGCTGCAAACACGTGACTGGCACACAGCCTGGTTTTGAGGTCGGCAAGCCTCTGGAGTGCTCAAAGGCCAAAGAGGCATCTGACTGCAAAACCAAGCTGAGGATAAATACAAGTTTCTGTGTGGTAGTTAGATGTGATCTCTTAGCTAACAAAGGGGGCTGTTGATTGAAGTGGGGTGCTGGGGCTTGCCTCACGAACACCTGTCCCTCACAGCACTGGGCCTCGGGTGAATGTGCTCTGGGGGAACAGCAACAAACTTCCTAATAAGCACGAATACACCAAGCGGCAGCTAACCAAATGAGGTCTGTTCTGCTCCACCACACCCTTCTTTCCACCACTGCTGGGTGTAAGGAACTCATCTAAAGTAGACCCCACGGAGAACAGAGTTAGAGGGGACTGACTGAATCAAACGACGCTCTGATGCAGACGATCCCCAAGACCCACAGCCCCGTAGATTGGGTACATCTCTCTACAGGTTCACCGACCAGCAGGTCCAGGAAGAGCAGCCATGCGGACTGATCCCAAACCTCTCAGACAATAGGAGAACAGGAGGCAGAGTCCTTATTTTCACCACCCCAATTACAGACACACGCGCGCGCGCGCACGTAATAGTTGGCTGGCATTCTGAACATGCGAGCTGCTGGCCTTAGAGTCACTGAACCTTCCTATGACATGGGCCTGTCTGAACAGATTGAGACCATGGAACAAAATGGTCCCTTTTTATTGGGAGGTGAAGGTAATGGAGGTACCCTAAGGGCTGATTCTCCTGTAGAAAGAAAGGTTCATTTTTTTCCTCTCACCATCTTCATCACTCTTTAAAACAAATCTCTTAATCTAGAAAGAACAAGTGTCAGAAGTGTCAAGATTTCTAAAAGTCAAGAATTTCATGGTAGAATTATTCCTAAAAGCAAGAACAACTCAACTCTTCCCTTTTATCATTCCTAGACACCCGGCATGGGCTGGCACGGTTCTCTGACAGCCAGGATGCAAGTATTTAGGGGGAAAACCAGGGCAACATCTATGCCAGGCAATCTCGGTGACTTGGCTTTGAATGCCACACAGGTCAGACACCAGGGTAAGCATCAAATCGTGCTTTAAAACCATTTTTTTTTCCTTTTAAACCTCAAGTGTGATTTGGTATTGGGAAATGGGGTCAGACTGACATCTACTGTTTCTCCACAGAGATGTACAGCCTCCACACTGGCCGCGCGACCTTTCCCACACTGTCTCTGAGGTCCGCTTTCAGTCCCTTGGCCAGCCTCACTCCTGAGACTGACAAAGGCTGCCTGAAAAGTTGCTTTGGTGATGTGCACAAATTCTCTGCCTGGTCTTCCCTACTCCCATGAAATGCCCAGTTTTTAGTCATGACCTTCAAACCAATGCTCTGAAGGCGAGGGCCCCGTTAGATTACTTTTATTCCCTTTCTAGTCTCTGAGGCCCTCAGACACCTAGTCTGGCAAAGGAAGGGCACTGGAAGCCATGGGCTCCATTTTCCAGACCACTCCGTCATCTCATTTAAACTGCTGAGCCTCTAGATTTTTTTTAAGCAAGTTTTAATCACCAGATGCAGACGCCCCCCCGGTGATTGGGTACATCTCTCAGGTTCACCGACCAGCAGGTCCAGGAAGAGCAGCCATGCGGACTGATCCCAAACCTCTCAGACAATAGGAGAACAGGAGGCAGAGTCCTTATTTTCACCACCCCAATTAAGACACATGCCAAGACGTAATAGTTGGCTGGCATTCTGAACATGCGAGCTGCTGGCCTTAGAGTCACTGAACCTTCCTATGACATGGGCCTGTCTGAACAGATTGAGACCATGGAACAAAATGGTCCCTTTTTATTGGGAGGTGAAGGTAATGGAGGTACCCTAAGGGCTGATTCTCCTGTAGAAAGAAAGGTTCATTTTTTTCCTCTCACCATCTTCATCACTCTTTAAAACAAATCTCTTAATCTAGAAAGAACAAGTGTCAGAAGTGTCAAGATTTCTAAAAGTCAAGAATTTCATGGTAGAATTATTCCTAAAAGCAAGAACAACTCAACTCTTCCCTTTTATCATTCCTAGACACCCGGCATGGGCTGGCACGGTTCTCTGACAGCCAGGATGCAAGTATTTAGGGGGAAAACCAGGGCAACATCTATGCCAGGCAATCTCGGTGACTTGGCTTTGAATGCCACACAGGTCAGACACCAGGGTAAGCATCAAATCGTGCTTTAAAACCATTTTTTTTTCCTTTTAAACCTCAAGTGTGATTTGGTATTGGGAAATGGGGTCAGACTGACATCTACTGTTTCTCCACAGAGATGTACAGCCTCCACACTGGCCGCGCGACCTTTCCCACACTGTCTCTGAGGTCCGCTTTCAGTCCCTTGGCCAGCCTCACTCCTGAGACTGACAAAGGCTGCCTGAAAAGTTGCTTTGGTGATGTGCACAAATTCTCTGCCTGGTCTTCCCTACTCCCATGAAATGCCCAGTTTTTAGTCATGACCTTCAAACCAATGCTCTGAAGGCGAGGGCCCCGTTAGATTACTTTTATTCCCTTTCTAGTCTCTGAGGCCCTCAGACACCTAGTCTGGCAAAGGAAGGGCACTGGAAGCCATGGGCTCCATTTTCCAGACCACTCCGGTCATCTCATTTAAACTGCTGAGCCTCTAGATTTTTTTTTTAAGCAAGTTTTAATCACCAGATGGAGGCACTTAAGCAGCTGATGAAGAGTGGCACTGGTTTAAGCCACGCAGTCAGACTTGGGGTGTGTGAAAGGTGTCACAGCAGAGCTGTCAGACTGCTGCCCCGGGGGCCCAGCCCCTTCAAAGAATGCAGCCAAGAGGACAGAAGTGTCACCTACCGAGAAGGCTTTTCTTTGGACTCCACAAATTCTTGACCCATCTTCATTTTTTCCCACTCTTCCTTACGTGTCTTGATTTTACGTGGGTTTACATTTCCTCGATTTGGATTATCTTTCTTTTCTTTCTATAATGAAACAGAAAAGCCTTAATAAACATTTCCCAAAGTTCTTCATTAAAATTCCACCCACCTTCGTGGACATACACCCTAGAGATAATTTGCCTAGACAACATACAGTAACCATAGAATTTATAGAACTGCTGGGATTAAAGTGACCCAGAGGTCATCTAATCCAAACGACCTCCTGAGCTCAGACACACTTCTTCAATCCCATACTCAAACACCTCTAGCAATGGAAACCCACCTCCTCTTTGGATAATCCATTCATGTTTCCGGGCAATTCTAATTGTTAGGAAGTTAGTAAATAGCTATCTATTATTCATTATGCCACAAAAGCCAGTCAAGAGGGAAGAGAAATAATGACAGCCATAGATACCTGGGACAGATATAAGCAAATGGTTAGAAAAAAAAAAAAAAAAACCCAATGAAGAATTCTTCAGCCTGTGCAGCTGCACTAGCCCCTGGCACTCTCTTGGGCAGTCAAGCTAATGGGATTGTGAGGTTGCCACTGGTAGGTCATATGCTTACACACATCACTGGGAGTCTAAGGGAGGGGAGCAGCTCTACCTAACCACGGTCTATGCCCCACCCCTGCCCCGCCCGGCCGGAGCCAAGGCGTAAAACTGCTCCCGTTGCAAATCAAACACTCTAGCACCTTGTGCTGATTTCTGAGAAATGAACTGCAAAGCTGATGCGGAAGGACTAGCTCACGTGTCCAGCAGAGTCAGGTGCAAATTGCAAGAGAAATAAATGGTGAATAGAAAACAGACACCTAGTCTGGCAAAGAAGGGCCATGGGCTCCATTTTCCAGACCACTCCGTCATCTCATTTAAACTGCTGAGCCTCTAGATTTTTTTTTTAAGCAAGTTTTAATCACCAGATGGAGGCACTTAAGCAGCTGATGAAGAGTGGCACTGGTTTAAGCCACGCAGTCAGACTTGGGGTGTGTGAAAGGTGTCACAGCAGAGCTGTCAGACTGCTGCCCCGGGGGCCCAGCCCCTTCAAAGAATGCAGCCAAGAGGACAGAAGTGTCACCTACCGAGAAGGCTTTTCTTTGGACTCCACAAATTCTTGACCCATCTTCATTTTTTCCCACTCTTCCTTACGTGTCTTGATTTTACGTGGGTTTACATTTCCTCGATTTGGATTATCTTTCTTTTCTTTCTATAATGAAACAGAAAAGCCTTAATAAACATTTCCCAAAGTTCTTCATTAAAATTCCACCCACCTTCGTGGACATACACCCTAGAGATAATTTGCCTAGACAACATACAGTAACCATAGAATTTATAGAACTGCTGGGATTAAAGTGACCCAGAGGTCATCTAATCCAAACGACCTCCTGAGCTCAGACACACTTCTTCAATCCCATACTCAAACACCTCTAGCAATGGAAACCCACCTCCTCTTTGGATAATCCATTCATGTTTCCGGGCAATTCTAATTGTTAGGAAGTTAGTAAATAGCTATCTATTATTCATTATGCCACAAAAGCCAGTCAAGAGGGAAGAGAAATAATGACAGCCATAGATACCTGGGACAGATATAAGCAAATGGTTAGAAAAAAAAAAAAAAAAACCCAATGAAGAATTCTTCAGCCTGTGCAGCTGCACTAGCCCCTGGCACTCTCTTGGGCAGTCAAGCTAATGGGATTGTGAGGTTGCCACTGGTAGGTCATATGCTTACACACATCACTGGGAGTCTAAGGGAGGGGAGCAGCTCTACCTAACCACGGTCTATGCCCCACCCCTGCCCCGCCCGGCCGGAGCCAAGGCGTAAAACTGCTCCCGTTGCAAATCAAACACTCTAGCACCTTGTGCTGATTTCTGAGAAATGAACTGCAAAGCTGATGCGGAAGGGACTAGCCTAGCTCACGTGTCCAGCAGAGTCAGGTGCAAATTGCAAGAGAAATAAATGGTGAATAGAAAAGTCAATTTCTAAAACTCAGCCTGAATATACTCAATTGTTAATAGCACTGGGGGGAACAAACACATTTTTGGTGTGATTTATATTTTCATCTTGGTTATGCTTGGAGTGGACACATTTTTTTAAGAGTCTCACCTGGCATCCAAGCAAGCAGCCACTCGGAATGATTACTTCACATAAGACTGGCTTCCTTTTTATCCCCCCTCCACAATCGCACCCACTGATGTGCAGAACAGAGGCCCCTTCCCCTCACCCTATGCTTTCTCTTCTCTTTCATGATATCCTTGGTGTCCTGCAGCATCTTCTCCTTCCAAAGATCAAAGAAGTACGAAGGGTCTGTGTAGAATTTGAGTGCCTCTTTCCCATCGTCCCTGGGATAGAAATGAAGACAAGTAGCTGTCAGGAGACAGATGAGCTCCCAACCAAATCCAATATTCCAAACACCTACTAGTTAGCAGTTTTTACACTGAGGAATCAAGAAGTCATTCAAATCGACTATTTCCTCTCTCACAGCAGCGTTCCAAAGTCCATGAATGGCATGGCACCTCTTTACATACCTGGCTTTTTAAGAACCTTAGTCTTTACTTTCAAGTCCTAGTAGAGGAATCTGCATGGTTAGGGCAAGAATGATTATGTCTAACGATCTCCAGGGCTGCAGACATCTCCCCGAGGACATTCTGATATCTTGGCACATCAGATGAGATTTCTGCCACTGGTTCCCCTACAACCATCAACTGCCGAGGACTCTATGGCCTTTCACCTACCCAAAACCTGTGTACACACGCACAGCTTCACATGTGTACAGAACAATGCATACACACGTGAATGTGTATGTGTGCAGCTGCCATTCTTCTGTAGATACAGGCCACCACAGCACCCGACCTACTACAACTCAGCATCCGCCTCCACGCCCCCAACCACAAGAGGGCCCCAGTGAGAAAAGACAACCAGCTGCTTTATGACCTCAAGACTTAACTACCACCTCTTAGCGGCTGTGACAGAAGAGCAGGGGGAGCTGGTGGGTGTCAGTGAAGGGTTACCTGCCAGATTCAATGACCCTGGCTGGAATCCTGCACTTGGGCATGGCTAAGTCTCTCCCACTCTCTAGACAGTGTACATTTAGGGGGTGGATAGTTATTTTAACACTACTCTGAACTAAAAAGAGTTGGAAAGGTAATTCTTTTCTGACCTCCAACAATACACAGAAACCACTTCCAATCAAGCACTAATGATTTTCATATCAAATCTTGTTCTGAGTTAGTCACATCACTACTCATTTTCTTAGACTAAATCCAGAAAACTGAGAGGAGAATGTTAAAAAAGAAAATACCCTACATTAACTGAAAAATATACTTGTCCTATCATTCTCTGTTCGATATTATCAGGTGTGTGGTCCCTTCCTGCCCTACAACCCCTATGCCCAGATCAACCAGACCAAATGATGGAGGCTATAGGGTCAAATCTCTGCCCTGCTATGTTAGCTGGACCCTTTGAGAGCCAAGGGGCAGACATAACTTCACACAGTAAGAGTAGAGGATCGGTACCACATACTTCTTCTGCAACTATGTGAGAAGTGGCCATGCTCCTATTTCAGCTCTCTGGATCAGGTGGGTGTCCTTGAGTTTCACACACACATTCTACTTTGCAGTACACCCATGTCTCACAGAAGACATCTGCCTCCAGCTATCTGTAATTACTTTTACCTGTCCCAAAGATATTTATGGATGCGAGCAAGATAAACACTCGCTTTCTGCCCCTGCTTGGAAGTTTTCTGCACGGTAACATTACCAGGCCACTAGAGGAGAGGGGCTTGAAGATGCCTATAAGGCTATCTTTTTCAAGTCCAGCCACAGCACGGTAGGTCCTTTCAGGGGGAATGTTGAAAGGATGTTCAAAACAAAGTGAACGACATTCTTTGGAAGAATGCCAATTACTTCCTGGACTCTGGAAGGACCCTCAGGGTCCAGAGCAGCCAGTCCACAAGCCAGGCCCCACTAACACGCCCAAACATCTGGCAATCTAGTGGTTTCAGAGTAAGTGGGAGCCTTGCTAGAATGTTGCCCCTGGGATGCTACAACTAGCCCCCTCCACGCCCCCAACCACAAGAGGGCCCCAGTGAGAAAAGACAACCAGCTGCTTTATGACCTCAAGACTTAACTACCACCTCTTAGCGGCTGTGACAGAAGAGCAGGGGGAGCTGGTGGGTGTCAGTGAAGGGTTACCTGCCAGATTCAATGACCCTGGCTGGAATCCTGCACTTGGGCATGGCTAAGTCTCTCCCACTCTCTAGACAGTGTACATTTAGGGGGTGGATAGTTATTTTAACACTACTCTGAACTAAAAAGAGTTGGAAAGGTAATTCTTTTCTGACCTCCAACAATACACAGAAACCACTTCCAATCAAGCACTAATGATTTTCATATCAAATCTTGTTCTGAGTTAGTCACATCACTACTCATCTCTCTTAGACTAAATCCAGAAAACTGAGAGGAGAATGTTAAAAAAGAAAATACCCTACATTAACTGAAAAATATACTTGTCCTATCATTCTCTGTTCGATATTATCAGGTGTGTGGTCCCTTCCTGCCCTACAACCCCTATGCCCAGATCAACCAGACCAAATGATGGAGGCTATAGGGTCAAATCTCTGCCCTGCTATGTTAGCTGGACCCTTTGAGAGCCAAGGGGCAGACATAACTTCACACAGTAAGAGTAGAGGATCGGTACCACATACTTCTTCTGCAACTATGTGAGAAGTGGCCATGCTCCTATTTCAGCTCTCTGGATCAGGTGGGTGTCCTTGAGTTTCACACACACATTCTACTTTGCAGTACACCCATGTCTCACAGAAGACATCTGCCTCCAGCTATCTGTAATTACTTTTACCTGTCCCAAAGATATTTATGGATGCGAGCAAGATAAACACTCGCTTTCTGCCCCTGCTTGGAAGTTTTCTGCACGGTAACATTACCAGGCCACTAGAGGAGAGGGGCTTGAAGATGCCTATAAGGCTATCTTTTTCAAGTCCAGCCACAGCACGGTAGGTCCTTTCAGGGGGAATGTTGAAAGGATGTTCAAAACAAAGTGAACGACATTCTTTGGAAGAATGCCAATTACTTCCTGGACTCTGGAAGGACCCTCAGGGTCCAGAGCAGCCAGTCCACAAGCCAGGCCCCACTAACACGCCCAAACATCTGGCAATCTAGTGGTTTCAGAGTAAGTGGGAGCCTTGCTAGAATGTTGCCCCTGGGATGCATGCTATAGGACTGCCTTGTAACAGAGTCTTTTTGGTTCTATAATAACTAAATTCCTTGGATGGAATCCAAGATGGACCTGGCGTATACCAAATTAAATTCTGCTGCATGAAATGCTATAGCAAACTTTCAATATTATATATTCACTAGGAGTGTCAGAAACCCAATAATAACAAGTGACAACTATCTATAGGTAAATGTTAGCTTCTTCCACTACTGGCAACTCTAGGGCAGGCAGTATGCTTTTTGATGCAATCCTCTAATGTAAACAACATCTTTAAATAAAAAGACAATCTAGTGATGTTAACCACAAGCTGAAAAGGAGAGGCCAGGTTACCTGTAAGGGTTAAGATTGTTGAGAGGTGGAGGAGTATCACAGGTGTTGTATGTTTCCAAAACAGGTATGGGGAGAGAGTTTCTGTCAAAGAGCTTCTGGTCTTGAACAGTAGAGCTTCGGAAAGCCTTTCGGCTGTTGATTCCTTGTAGTGATACTGAAAGAAGATGGAAGGCATTAGAAAATGGACGACAGGCTATTTGAGCAAACACTGAGTCACACCAGTCAGAGAGGCCTCAGCTGCTGCATTTCTTGGCTGCGGCTGTCTGCAGCCAGGTTTTTTCTTTTTTTTTCTCCCCCTCTGGGGAAGCCCCACAAGGCTGTCAGCAGCCCAGCCATTTCATGACTGAACAAAATGAGGCAACACAAAGGTTTACTATGTGGCCAGATCTTGCAGGCCTCTCCTTAGGAGGACTGAATCTTCCAAGTACTTTTATGGTAGCAAAACATAGCTGGCGGGAAGGGGAATTTGAGAAAGAGGGAACTGCAGGAATGGGAGAAAGGGAGTGTGAGGAGGTGTGGTAGAGATGAAAAGGTTTCTTCACATCACCCAGGCTTGTGTCGTTTCAAAGTGGAACTCCATAGGTCTCTGTGATTTCTCCCCTCACTTTTCTATAAATCAGGGGAAAAAATTCTAAGCAACTGCTCAGCGGAGCCTGCAAACGCTGAGCTCAGCTTCCTTACCTTCTTCTTCCTTGGGATCCAGCTGAGTGACTTTAACTTGTAGGCGGTCGACCCTCTCAGCAAGGGAGCTTACCCGAGAGGCAAAAGTATTTGCCTGAGTAAAGAGCTCTCCAAAAATGTCCTCAGCATATTTACCTGAGAGAGCAAAGAAACAAAGTCACTATTGCATAGAAATGAGAAAAATGGTCAGAAAAACGGGCTGCTAAAGACTGCACTTCCCACCTCCCAAACACATACACACCCGCCTCTCTAAGATGGCTCAGGCTGCATGCAGAGCTTGTTCTTGGAGACAGACATACCTCCAGAGCCTGGGCAGCCTGCATGTGTGCCCTGTAACCAATAGAGTCTTCCTGGCAAACTGAGCTGTCATGAAACTCAAGCAGGCTGAATAAAGTCGAAGGGTATAATGCAAAGAAACATACAGAGAGTGGATAGTGTGTCTACACACTGGCCAATAGTCCTTACTCCTTTGCTGTTCTGTAAAAGTACCCTATAAAAGTGGTTCTGGAAATCAAATTGTGAGTTAGTATTTACAATTAACATAAAAAATAAGAAGGTGCATCCTCAACGGAGCCCTGAGAATATGCTGAACAGCCACAATGAGATGTGGTATCTGCAAAAGGTCTTGAACTGCCACTAACAACTCATAGCAGACTTCCAACTTCTTCTATGGGGTGAAAAGGTTATTTTATGTTTGATAACCTACAACTTTGAAAATCTTTGCTTTAGGTTATAATCCTTCAAATCTACATCTCAGGGAACAAGTGGAGAGCTGAAACATTCAAGCTCTCCCTGAAAAACAACATACCAGCAGTCTCATTCCACGACGTCTTGTTTTTTAGAAAAAGGAAAGAGCCCCGTACTTTCAACTCTGGTATGCAAGGAGAATTTGCAGCCAAAGAAACAACAGCAATCTGACACTACCTCCATATTGTCATTCCAAGCCACAAAGCACACTCTTGCTAGGAATGAAAAGTGGTGCATACCAATAAATACACCATCTGAGTTTGTTACTTGCAAGGTGAAGGCAGGCGTAAGTGACTGTGCCCAACCAAACATTTCTTTGAGAACTACTGACAACAGATCTGATTTTTAAACTTTTAAACCACATTTATGCTTAGTCCACACTTGAGGAGGGAGAAATTAGTTCAGAATTGCACCTTCAGGTGAAGTTCTTACCTTCTCAGTGTAACCTGAAGAGTAAGGATAAGACCAGTCAACAGCATATTTTGGATTGCTAGTATATTTAGTCAAAAAGGAGGTTCTAATCAAAAAAGAAGCAAGTCTCTGCAAACTGAATGGTTTTATGATCTAAACCCAAAGCTCCTGAGCTCAAAGAACTCAAACTGGCTACAAACTGGATTTCTACTGTGCAGGCTAAGGATCCTGATGTGATCCTTGTCTGTAAATCAGCTAAGTTCCTATAAGCAACACACTGCACTGACTCACTGATACAGAGAACAAACTAGAGGGGAGAGGGAAGAGGAGAGGGACAAGATGGGATAGGGGATTAAGACGTACAAATTACTACATATAAAATAAATAAACTAAAAAGATATAGAGCACAGGGAATGTAGCCCATGTTGTATAATAACTATACATGGAATATAACCTTTAAAAATTGTGAACCACTATGTTGCACACTTGACACATATAATATCATAAATCAATTATAGCCCAATTAATAACAAAAAAACTATACCATATCATGATTGCCTAGAAAATGAAAACATGTGACTAGAAGAGAAACACACAACATCAGTGTGAAAATAAAACAAATAGTCTGGAGGAAAAGAAAATCCAGTACAACTTGCTTCTTAGGTTATAATCCTTCAAATCTACATCTCAGGGAACAAGTGGAGAGCTGAAACATTCAAGCTCTCCCTGAAAAACAACATACCAGCAGTCTCATTCCACGACGTCTTGTTTTTTAGAAAAAGGAAAGAGCCCCGTACTTTCAACTCTGGTATGCAAGGAGAATTTGCAGCCAAAGAAACAACAGCAATCTGACACTACCTCCATATTGTCATTCCAAGCCACAAAGCACACTCTTGCTAGGAATGAAAAGTGGTGCATACCAATAAATACACCATCTGAGTTTGTTACTTGCAAGGTGAAGGCAGGCGTAAGTGACTGTGCCCAACCAAACATTTCTTTGAGAACTACTGACAACAGATCTGATTTTTAAACTTTTAAACCACATTTATGCTTAGTCCACACTTGAGGAGGGAGAAATTAGTTCAGAATTGCACCTTCAGGTGAAGTTCTTACCTTCTCAGTGTAACCTGAAGAGTAAGGATAAGACCAGTCAACAGCATATTTTGGATTGCTAGTATATTTAGTCAAAAAGGAGGTTCTAATCAAAAAAGAAGCAAGTCTCTGCAAACTGAATGGTTTTATGATCTAAACCCAAAGCTCCTGAGCTCAAAGAACTCAAACTGGCTACAAACTGGATTTCTACTGTGCAGGCTAAGGATCCTGATGTGATCCTTGTCTGTAAATCAGCTAAGTTCCTATAAGCAACACACTGCACTGACTCACTGATACAGAGAACAAACTAGAGGGGAGAGGGAAGAGGAGAGGGACAAGATGGGATAGGGGATTAAGACGTACAAATTACTACATATAAAATAAATAAACTAAAAAGATATAGAGCACAGGGAATGTAGCCCATGTTGTATAATAACTATACATGGAATATAACCTTTAAAAATTGTGAACCACTATGTTGCACACTTGACACATATAATATCATAAATCAATTATAGCCCAATTAATAAAAAACAAAAACTATACCATATCATGATTGCCTAGAAAATGAAAACATGTGACTAGAAGAGAAACACACAACATCAGTGTGAAAAATAAACCAGACTCAAAAATGTCTGTTAACCAACCACCTGTTCTGGAGGAAAAGAAAATCCAAGTCAACTCATCCTCAGATCACCGAGACAGAGAGAGTACCTAGGACTTCCTGTGCTCCTCAGTGAAGGGAGCAGTGATAGTAGTCCGAGCAGAGCTCAGTGTGGCACCTGAAGGTAAAAATCATACAAAGAACTCCACCATACAAAAATGGTAACATTCAGAATGCTATGTGAAGGGGCCGTAAGGTAACATAAAGTCTTCCACTGTCAAGTCAAATCAGGACTTAAGCATAGTCAGAACTCAAGATAATACGTGGAAGAAGCAGTAGACTTCAAACCAGAAAGCATGAATTTAAGACTCAGTCCTTTCTTTCTTTCTATACCTTCTTGCTGGCTCTTCAGCAAGCCAAACTCTTAGCCTCAGTTTCATCATCTGTGAAATGGGGATAACTGTATCTATCTCATCAAGTTGTCATAGAACCAAATGAGCCAAAAATGTAAACTGTTGGGCTTCCCTGGTAGTCCAGTGGGTAAAGAGTCCACCTCGCAGTGCAAGGGGCACCGGTTTGATCCCTGGCCTGGGAAGATCCCGCATGCCGCGGAACGGCTAGACCTGTGTGCCCAATTACAAGCCAGAGCTCTGGAGCACATGCGCCCAGAGCTGGTGCTCTGCAGTGAGAGAGGCCACTGCAATGGGAGGCCCACACAGACCAAGGAATAAAGATGGATTAAAAAAAAAAATGTAAACTGTTGTTGCATAATGAGATTCTTCCTTATACCTCTCAACTGTATCATATGACTTTTAAAAGTATGAGTATCTCACTTTCCTAAGGTTTATGCTTGGAACAAATTTAAAATATAATTCCAGTTAGTAATGTGAAAGCCCTGCCCTGTAAGTACTAAAAAGTACTCCAACCTCTAAAGACAGAAGTGGGGTACTTATACAGGAGAAAACCAAAGTGTCTTGTTCAAAGTTAAATTTCACTCATTCAGATTACCCAGACAGCTCGACTACCACGTTGGGACACTGCTAATACACATCTACTCCATGGTGCAAAAGATTCCTTAGCAATAGAATTTTTCAAATGAAAACAAATCTTCTTAATGACCCAAGAGGGGCTTCCATTCTCCTAGGTGGACAGAATACCGATTCAGAAGGGCTGACTGGCTGGGTGGGCCCATATTTCCTAAGATATGGCAACCTAATATGTGAAATGCCAATCTCACTGCACTGCGGACAGTACGAATTCTGGATATGCTATCAGGAGAGATCATGGTTCTGTGAAATTTTGTTGTGCTTTATCCATTCCATAACCAGACTTTCCTTACTAGACCAAGCACTTTCAAGTCAAATCAGGACTTAAGCATAGTCAGAACTCAAGATAATACGTGGAAGAAGCAGTAGACTTCAAACCAGAAAGCATGAATTTAAGACTCAGTCCTTTCTTTCTTTCTATACCTTCTTGCTGGCTCTTCAGCAAGCCAAACTCTTAGCCTCAGTTTCATCATCTGTGAAATGGGGATAACTGTATCTATCTCATCAAGTTGTCATAGAACCAAATGAGCCAAAAATGTAAACTGTTGGGCTTCCCTGGTAGTCCAGTGGGTAAAGAGTCCACCTCGCAGTGCAAGGGGCACCGGTTTGATCCCTGGCCTGGGAAGATCCCGCATGCCGCGGAACGGCTAGACCTGTGTGCCCAATTACAAGCCAGAGCTCTGGAGCACATGCGCCCAGAGCTGGTGCTCTGCAGTGAGAGAGGCCACTGCAATGGGAGGCCCACACAGACCAAGGAATAAAGATGGATTAAAAAAAAAAATGTAAACTGTTGTTGCATAATGAGATTCTTCCTTATACCTCTCAACTGTATCATATGACTTTTAAAAGTATGAGTATCTCACTTTCCTAAGGTTTATGCTTGGAACAAATTTAAAATATAATTCCAGTTAGTAATGTGAAAGCCCTGCCCTGTAAGTACTAAAAAGTACTCCAACCTCTAAAGACAGAAGTGGGGTACTTATACAGGAGAAAACCAAAGTGTCTTGTTCAAAGTTAAATTTCACTCATTCAGATTACCCAGACAGCTCGACTACCACGTTGGGACACTGCTAATACACATCTACTCCATGGTGCAAAAGATTCCTTAGCAATAGAATTTTTCAAATGAAAACAAATCTTCTTAATGACCCAAGAGGGGCTTCCATTCTCCTAGGTGGACAGAATACCGATTCAGAAGGGCTGACTGGCTGGGTGGGCCCATATTTCCTAAGATATGGCAACCTAATATGTGAAATGCCAATCTCACTGCACTGAGGGACAGTAAGAATTCTGGATATGCTATCAGGGAGAGATCATGGTTCTGTGAAATTTTTAAGTTTTGTGCTTTATCCATTCCATAACCAGACTTTCCTTACTAGACCAAGCACTTTCAGCTCGAGCATAATACATGAGGTCAAGGTCATAAGCCTAAAGTATATATGAGGCCAGTCTGCACTCCTCTCTGCTGGATGAACTTCTAGTCCTCTTTCAAGGCTCAGTTCATACGTAACCTCTTCTACAAAGTTTTCCTTCACTCTCCCTATTCCTGTTATGTTTCCACTCCCCATAGGAAATACTCTTTCTTTCCCTGTATTCTCTGCGCACCACCAGCATGGAAGGGTAGAAAGAATATATGCATGAATCATTTAACAAATATTTACTGAGTTCTGACTGGGTGCCAGGTGATATATAAGATAGATACTGGGGGTCAAGGACAAACAACAAAGGATTTCTGCCTTCAAAGAACTTTTAATCTAGTATGTGAGATACAGATAATTTTCCATATAATGTGGCAGGTAATAGTACAGGCATGTAATAGGATATCAGAGCGGTACTCAGTTCAACCTGGAGGAGGAGATCCCTGAGCTAGGCCTTGAAGATCCACTACAAGGATGGCAAGGGCTCTCCAGCCTGGGAACAACAAAGGCACCGTGTGGAAGCATGAGAGGGTATATGGTCTGTCTCAGAAGCTCTGAGTAGCTGGCAATTCATCTTTTCTTCCTTCTTTTTTTCCCCTCTCTTTCTTCCCTTTTTAATTTTAAAAGGATCTCTTTACAAAGACTGTAAAATAGGAGAAGATGGACTGCAGAAAATGAAGCTGAAAGAAAGGCAGATCAGTCTTGAATGCCAGCCAAGGAATTTAAAATTAAATAATTTCATAGTGAGCAAGAGGGGAGATAAATATACAGTTAACATTATACGCTTATTTTAAAAACACTTTTTTAAATAGCAAAAGTTAACACAGACTTAACTTTTGAAAATTAACACAATTCAGAATTATGAAACCAGGGGCTTCCCCTGGTGGTCCAGTGGGTAAGGACACCACCTTGCAGTGCAAGGGACGCCGGTTCGATCCCTGGCCTGGGAAGATCCCACGTGCCGCGGAGCAGTTGGACTGATGTGTCCAACTACCGAGCTGGAGCTCTGGAGCGCATGCGCCCAGAGCCGGCGCTCTGCAACCACAAACGCCACTGCGATGGGAGGCCCACAGGAGCCAAAGAACAAAGACGGATGAACGTAGAGAAACAAAAGACCAATAGAAGTGGCCCGCCTGCTCCCCTCCCTCCCCAACCCGACCCCCGCCCAGAAATAAATAAATAAATCTTTAAAAAAAAAAAAAAAAAAAAAAACAGAATTATGAAACCAAAAGGTAAGATTTTAATTTTGGGCAGACCACTCTGGCAAGAGTGTAAGTTTAAGATTCATAGTTTTATACAATTTTTAGGTTTATAGATTTAAGGGGGCTGGTCAGAGAAAGGGAGGCCAGCGGTGAGCCAAGAATCGTTTAGTGAGAGTTAAAGAAGGTCTAAAGCAGGGCAGTCTTTGAGTAGGAAGTCTGCCTTTGCCTCCCACCCTGTGTCTGGGGTCAAGGACAAACAACAAAGGATTTCTGCCTTCAAAGACTTTTAATCTAGTATGTGAGATACAGATAATTTTCCATATAATGTGGCAGGTAATAGTACAGGCATGTAATAGGATATCAGAGCGGTACTCAGTTCAACCTGGAGGAGGAGATCCCTGAGCTAGGCCTTGAAGATCCACTACAAGGATGGCAAGGGCTCTCCAGCCTGGGAACAACAAAGGCACCGTGTGGAAGCATGAGAGGGTATATGGTCTGTCTCAGAAGCTCTGAGTAGCTGGCAATTCATCTTTTCTTCCTTCTTTTTTTCCCCTCTCTTTCTTCCCTTTTTAATTTTAAAAGGATCTCTTTACAAAGACTGTAAAATAGGAGAAGATGGACTGCAGAAAATGAAGCTGAAAGAAAGGCAGATCAGTCTTGAATGCCAGCCAAGGAATTTAAAATTAAATAATTTCATAGTGAGCAAGAGGGGAGATAAATATACAGTTAACATTATACGCTTATTTTAAAAACACTTTTTAAGTAGCAAAAGTTAACACAGACTTAACTTTTGAAAATTAACACAATTCAGAATTATGAAACCAGGGGCTTCCCCTGGTGGTCCAGTGGGTAAGGACACCACCTTGCAGTGCAAGGGACGCCGGTTCGATCCCTGGCCTGGGAAGATCCCACGTGCCGCGGAGCAGTTGGACTGATGTGTCCAACTACCGAGCTGGAGCTCTGGAGCGCATGCGCCCAGAGCCGGCGCTCTGCAACCACAAACGCCACTGCGATGGGAGGCCCACAGGAGCCAAAGAACAAAGACGGATGAACGTAGAGAAACAAAAGACCAATAGAAGTGGCCCGCCTGCTCCCCTCCCTCCCCAACCCGACCCCCGCCCAGAAATAAATAAATAAATCTTTAAAAAAAAAAAAAAAAAAAAAAACAGAATTATGAAACCAAAAGGTAAGATTTTAATTTTGGGCAGACCACTCTGGCAAGAGTGTAAGTTTAAGATTCATAGTTTTATACAATTTTTAGGTTTATAGATTTAAGGGGGCTGGTCAGAGAAAGGGAGGCCAGCGGTGAGCCAAGAATCGTTTAGTGAGAGTTAAAGAAGGTCTAAAGCAGGGCAGTCTTGGTAGAGACAGAGACAGGAGACAGAGCTGAGATTAGGAAGTCTGCCTTTGCCTCCCACTGGCTCTTGTGTCTGCAGGCAAGTTACATTCCTTTTCCGAGCCTTCATTTCTTCATCTGAAAAATGGGAATGCCAACATTTAACTTCGAAGGATTATTAAGAGCATTAAATGAGATAATCGAAGTCAAGGACCTATTCAAACCTGGCATAAAGGAGGCAATCAACAAATGTGAGGTCTCATTTGTTCTTCTCACCCTTTTCCCTTCTCCCCTTAGAATTCTTTCTTTCTTTGATAGATTATGAGCTCCTGGAAGGCAGAAGCCATTTCCTGTTATTGTTGTATCCTCTCAGCATCTGGCACATAAAATATGTTCATACATGTTTACTGAATGGGTCAGCTAGCTCGCCAATGTGAGAAAATCTTGTTTCCATAGGTACAGGCCAACCTTGGCCCTCAGATCAGCTTCCTCAAGACAGGAGTGGTCTGATCACAAGTGGGAGAGTGAGCAATGGCAACCAGCAAGTCTACCCTAGAAAAACACCTGAGAGAGAGCATAACTCTGCAGAGAGAGAGTAGGAAGCATCATTAGCTAGATGTCCTTTGTCCTATAGAGAGGGAACCAGTGTGTGACTGACTTCCGCCCATTTGGCCTTCTGAGGGTGACAGAAGCAGAAACGATGCTTTTAAGAAGCAGTGAGGCTCTCTGCAGCCTTCATGTGCTTCCTCGTCAGCCGTACGGCTGTTGCGCTGCTGTCAATGTTCCTTTGTGTAAGACAGACACTGGCAGGGTTTCGTTTCTTTCCTGATGCCCCATCCAGGTTTCCCTAAGCCCGGGATCAACGGAGACGGCCTCGGAGCTTGGGGACGGCTCAGGAATCTCAGACCCCATACATCATCTGGTCACAGGCCTCTGTCTCCTCAGGCCTCTATTTTCAAGGCAGGGCCTATTACTATGTGGGGGGATGCAGGCTTTCTTGGATTTCACTGCTTGCACTCAAGGCAGTGATGCGACAGGAGGGGTGAATGTCTGAAATAATCCACACTAACATGCTTTTGCTAAGGAAGATCACTAAAGTGGCATTTTGACAGAGGTCCTTATGGGAGCTGGAATGGCACTAGACAAACGCAGAGACTATCCAAGCATCTGCCCTTCCCACAGCTCGGCTCCAAGCACTCAAAGTCCGCTCAATTCAGAATGAAATCCAAACCCACGCATGCATCCCACCCAAGGCTGTCTCATTCATTCTTATCAATTTAAAAAAAAAAAAAATTACAGTTCAGCTTGCTTTCCCTCCACTCCAAAACAGACTGGGTTAACTCCCATCTTCCTCCCAGAGAAGAATGGCTCCAGATACAATCTGTGTCACTGTGTTCACACAGCTTGCAAAACTCCCAATACCCCAGAGACTACAGAAGTTATTTGTACCCTAAACTTAGACCTGGGGGCTTGCAGTACAATTAAATGTGTACCAGGGTAGACAAGTCAGCCAGAATCTCTCTGAATGCGTGTTTGCTTTACTCCTCTTTGGGAAGAAAGGAGGGGAGGGGTTGGGTAGATAAAGACTATTGGTACATGTGAGGCTTCAACAAAGTCAGGCTACATGGAATAGCTCATGCAATTACAGGCACATTCCCCAACCCAAGACACTGTTCTGTGAACCTCCCACTTTACACACAGAGAATTCTGCTCTGTCATTCCATCTGCAGTTTCTGCTGCAGCCCTTCCTGCCACCCTTCCCACAGATTTCTTTTGAAGCAGGTGGAGGGGGAGGTGGAGGAACCTAGAGGGTGGTGGTAGATGAAGAAAGGGTTGAGGGGAAGAATCTGTACGAAAAAGGAGCCTCTCTTTGGGGAGGGGGTGGGGTGGGATAAATTTTCGCACTACCTAGGGAAGGCAGATGGGGGAGAAATAGGAACACAGAGGAGAAGGAGAGGAAGTAAAGAGCACCAACGACCCCGGAGGGCAAAGCACAGGCTCTCCGCGGCACTCACTCAGGCTGCCCAGCTGTCGGATGACATTTGCCAGGGTGATGTTGGTCATGCATTCCAGCTCGCTTCTAACACTAGGCAACGTCTGACGGCACAGGTGCCTTGGCTCGATGTTCCTCGTTACTAACGGCATGGTGGACCTGCTTCAGGCAATGTTCTGAATGATGAAAAACAACCTAAAAAAGAAATAACAGGAAAGTATTACTCAACCACAAATTCCAGGCACACCAGGGCTGTGTGAGTCGTTTTTCCTTTTGTCTAGGTCTGATCTAAACAGATTTTTAAAATCTCCTTTCCCTCTCCCTCTACCTTTTTTTCTTTTTTAAGCCCTCCCCTTCACACTCTCCTTTTACAGGTTTGCTTTTAGAGGCTTGCTGGGTAAGTTTAGAAATTCTGAACTGGCTGGCTGAGGGACACAGGCAGCATAAAAACCTAAAAACCTCAAAATAACAAGTATGCTCCAACTAACAAATGTCTCCAGAGGGAGGGACGCATGGTCAGAAAACAGCCCATTCAGCAAGTCCTGGGGGGTACAGATCCTAACCTAGGGGTGTGCACAACCAGAATGTATCAGATTCCAGATAATCAATTTTAAGAATCAAAAAAGAGTTTCTGTCATCTGATAAGTCTCCACTATGAAATTCACTTGCCAAGTGATTCTACTGATCTGCACGAGGACATAACTTCTCCAGTTCTTCCCTGATGAAGGACTGTTAATGTACAACTAAATACTGTCAGTATCTATTAACACTACTAAAATTCCGTCTGTAAATTGACAGCATGAAAGAATATCAACGAAAATTTTACATGTTCAATGTATCAAACATGATGCCAAGCACAGGCTGTAAGGCTCCCTGGTCCTTTCTCTTCTACCCAGAGCTCCCTTTCTCTCCCATCCAGTTCAACACACCTGGGCCACAGGGCTCTTGAGACAGCAGGAAGTGTCTGGAGCAGATCTGGAAACCTTCCAGTTACTGTTTCTTATCCTGTCAGCTGAGCCCTTTCCTTAGGAAATCCCCAGCACTTTAGAGTCATGCTGAGCTATTGTTTTAGAGTTAGATTACCAAGTTCCTAACTTTACGATCACTCAGGCTGCCCAGCTGTCGGATGACATTTGCCAGGGTGATGTTGGTCATGCATTCCAGCTCGCTTCTAACACTAGGCAACGTCTGACGGCACAGGTGCCTTGGCTCGATGTTCCTCGTTACTAACGGCATGGTGGACCTGCTTCAGGCAATGTTCTGAATGATGAAAAACAACCTAAAAAAGAAATAACAGGAAAGTATTACTCAACCACAAATTCCAGGCACACCAGGGCTGTGTGAGTCGTTTTTCCTTTTGTCTAGGTCTGATCTAAACAGATTTTTAAAATCTCCTTTCCCTCTCCCTCTACCTTTTTTTCTTTTTTAAGCCCTCCCCTTCACACTCTCCTTTTACAGGTTTGCTTTTAGAGGCTTGCTGGGTAAGTTTAGAAATTCTGAACTGGCTGGCTGAGGGACACAGGCAGCATAAAAACCTAAAAACCTCAAAATAACAAGTATGCTCCAACTAACAAATGTCTCCAGAGGGAGGGACGCATGGTCAGAAAACAGCCCATTCAGCAAGTCCTGGGGGGTACAGATCCTAACCTAGGGGTGTGCACAACCAGAATGTATCAGATTCCAGATAATCAATTTTAAGAATCAAAAAAGAGTTTCTGTCATCTGATAAGTCTCCACTATGAAATTCACTTGCCAAGTGATTCTACTGATCTGCACGAGGACATAACTTCTCCAGTTCTTCCCTGATGAAGGACTGTTAATGTACAACTAAATACTGTCAGTATCTATTAACACTACTAAAATTCCGTCTGTAAATTGACAGCATGAAAGAATATCAACGAAAATTTTACATGTTCAATGTATCAAACATGATGCCAAGCACAGGCTGTAAGGCTCCCTGGTCCTTTCTCTTCTACCCAGAGCTCCCTTTCTCTCTCCCATCCAGTTCAACACACCTGGGCCAAAAGGCTCTTGAGACAGCAGGAAGTGTCTGGAGCAGATCTGGAAACCTTCCAGTTACTGTTTCTTATCCTGTCAGCTGAGCCCCTTTCCTTAGGAAATCCCCCAGCACTTTAGAGTCATGCTGAGCTATTGTTTTAGAGTTAGATTACCAAGTTCCTAACTTTACGATGACAGGAGAAGGCTTTTTAATCCAACAAGGTGGACATGACTATAGGCACACCGGGCTGGAACTGTTTGCCTAGCGTGTGAAAAAAAAAGAAATCTACAACAGCCTAAAGGTTTCTGTGCTAGGGAAAATGGCAAATTAAACGGTAAAGCAGAAAGGTAACTTACCCAAGTCCCCAAGATTGCAAACTCCTCTTAAAAAGAAAAACACAAAAAAACAAATCCACGGAGGTTTATTTATAAAATTTAATCTTAAAACACCAGCTCATCACCAAAAAAATTGATTGTGAATACAAAATACTTAAACCAAGTTAAACATCACAGATCTTAAAAGTGAACCAACATATTGTCTGACCAAAAGAAAAAAAAGCCCTTGAGCTCAAAGAGGGAGTAGAACCCTCTGGAACAGACTGCTCCTTGTTATGGACATTCTGATCTGCTAAGAGTAAAAATAAAACAGGAAGCCAGCAGCTTGGAGAACAAGATTTCCTGTCACCAACAGCAACAGCCCAAGAACCAAGAGAATCAGCTGTTTGTTCATAACTCTGGACCTCCCTTTAATAGTGACTGTGTGGCAGCTGTGCCTATCTTTGGGGTGCAGAGGTGTTTCCTGAATATTTGTCTACTGTCTAAGGAACTAATTTTCATTCTGTTCCTCAGCTAAGTTCCCCTGTGACTCAACAGGTTTTCCAATCCAAACTCTGGACTTTCCTTCCAGTCTAATTCTTCCCTTTTACATACTGTAAAGGGTATTGGGTACTAACATACAAGCTTCCATAACTCACACTGAAGATTTGAGAACTGAAAAGGAGACAAGGGGTTACAAATAAAAGAACCTCACAAGGCTCTGCATCCTCTGGATGCCCTCAGATTCCCAAATGTCACATTTTTCAGAAATTCAGGGTTTAGCCAGAGACAACTAAAAATAGCCACTATGGCCCCCCTCATTAGCAATCATTTCAAAACTTGTTCCAGCGCCTTAGAGGAGCTACAGGAGCCAGATTCCCTTAAAATTCTGTGTCGAATGGCTACTGACAGGGCATTCCAGATATTCTATTTGGACACCTAACGGAAACTGGATTCCAGATAGATAAGTGTCAGATTGAGGGTGGAGCTGGGGAAGCCACTCTTAACACATTGGTACTTCAACATTTATGTTTTCCCAAGTTCCTTGGGGAAAGCAGACACAAATGGAGTCAACTCTATGTCATCTGGAGGGAGATGGGGAAGGAGGGCATGTTTTCAACAGCAAGATAGCTAGTTGCCTCTTGCCAATAAAAGCCAGCTCCCACATCAAGCTGGATTACTCAAGAAATTACAGTATGGGGACTTCCCCGGTGGTCCACTGGTTAAGACTCTGTTCCCAATGCAGTGAAGCCCGGGTTCGATCCCTGGTCAGGGAACTAGATGCCACATGCTGCAACTAAGACCCAGTGCAGGCAAATAAATTAATTAAAAAAAAAAAAAAAGAAATTACAGTATGTCACTATCCATCAAGACAAACAATTAAGAGAAGTCAATCTGCTATTGAAAAAAGTCATTTTATATGTTTCAGAGCCACCAAAGAAAGACAAGACTCCATATTATATGGAATTACCCACAACACTGCTAACTTCTCTTCTGGATAATCAAAGTTGGTTGTACTCTGCAAAAGAAGTATGGAATTATGCATGATCTGAATCAAAATACTAACTTGGCCAAGAAAAAAAATCCTACATTCCAGTGAAGATAAACTTAGAAATAGTGCAAAGACTTCCAAGGCTCTTTTTTTTTTTTAAAAAAGATTTATTTATTTATTTATCTTGGTGGGGGTGGGGTGAGGAGGGAGGGGAGCAGGCGGGCCACTTCTATTGGTCTTTCATTTGTCCATTTTCATCCATCTTTGTTCTTTGGCTCCTGTGGGCCTCCCATCGCGGTGGCCTCTGTTGTCCCAGAGCACCGGCTCTGGGCGCATGCGCTCCAGAGCTCCGGCTCCATAATTGGACACATCGGTCCAGCCGCTCCGTGGCACGTGGGATCTTCCCAGGCCAGGGATTGAACCGGCGCCCCTTGCAGTGTCCTTACCCACTGGACCACCAGGGAAGCCCCTTCCAAGGCTCTTACCTCCACTCAGCTTTACGTTGTAGAGTTGCGACATGCGTCGGTTAGTGCCCTGTGACACCTTACTAGCTGTGTGATCTTTGGCAATTTTCCTAGAGACATTAAATAACGAAACATGCATAAAATGTCCACTACAGGGCTTCCTCATTCTATTTGGACACTACGGAAACTGGATTCCAGATAGATAAGTGTCAGATTGAGGGTGGAGCTGGGAAGCCACTCTTAACACATTGGTACTTCAACATTTATGTTTTCCCAAGTTCCTTGGGAAAGCAGACACAAATGGAGTCAACTCTATGTCATCTGGAGGGAGATGGGGAAGGAGGGCATGTTTTCAACAGCAAGATAGCTAGTTGCCTCTTGCCAATAAAAGCCAGCTCCCACATCAAGCTGGATTACTCAAGAAATTACAGTATGGGGACTTCCCCGGTGGTCCACTGGTTAAGACTCTGTTCCCAATGCAGTGAAGCCCGGGTTCGATCCCTGGTCAGGGAACTAGATGCCACATGCTGCAACTAAGACCCAGTGCAGGCAAATAAATTAATTAAAAAAAAAAAAAAAGAAATTACAGTATGTCACTATCCATCAAGACAAACAATTAAGAGAAGTCAATCTGCTATTGAAAAAAGTCATTTTATATGTTTCAGAGCCACCAAAGAAAGACAAGACTCCATATTATATGGAATTACCCACAACACTGCTAACTTCTCTTCTGGATAATCAAAGTTGGTTGTACTCTGCAAAAGAAGTATGGAATTATGCATGATCTGAATCAAAATACTAACTTGGCCAAGAAAAAAAATCCTACATTCCAGTGAAGATAAACTTAGAAATAGTGCAAAGACTTCCAAGGCTCTTTTTTTTTTTTAAAAAAGATTTATTTATTTATTTATCTTGGTGGGGGTGGGGTGAGGAGGGAGGGGAGCAGGCGGGCCACTTCTATTGGTCTTTCATTTGTCCATTTTCATCCATCTTTGTTCTTTGGCTCCTGTGGGCCTCCCATCGCGGTGGCCTCTGTTGTCCCAGAGCACCGGCTCTGGGCGCATGCGCTCCAGAGCTCCGGCTCCATAATTGGACACATCGGTCCAGCCGCTCCGTGGCACGTGGGATCTTCCCAGGCCAGGGATTGAACCGGCGCCCCTTGCAGTGTCCTTACCCACTGGACCACCAGGGAAGCCCCTTCCAAGGCTCTTACCTCAACTCAGCTTTACGTTGTAGAGTTGAGACATACGTGGGTTAGTGCCCTGTGACACCTTACTAGCTGTGTGATCTTTGGCAATTTTCCTAGAGACATTAAATAATGTAACATGCATAAAATGTCCACTACAGGGCTTCCCTGGTGGTTCAGTGGGTAAGGACACCGCCTTGCAGTGCAAGGGGGGCCGGTTTGATCCCTGGCCTGGGAAGATCCCACGTGCCACGGAGCGGCTGGACCGATGTGTCCAATTACCGAGCCGGAGCTCTGGAGCGCGTGCACCCAGAGCCGGTGCTCTGCGACAACAGAGGCCACCGTGATAGGAGGCCCACAAGAGCCAAAGAACAAAGACGGATGAAAATAGAGAAATGAAAGAACAATAGAAGTGGCCCGCCCACCCCCTACCTCCCCAACCACTCCCCCCAAAAAAATAAAAATAAATAAATGTTAAAAAAATAAATAAATAAAAGAAAATGTCCACTACAGGGCTAAGAACAAAAGGTAGTTATTTTTAGTTCAATAGACCTCAGGCAAGTCCTCCTATAAAGTCAATTTCATTCAGTGATAAATATTTTAAAACACTTTTAACAATGGACATATTATGTAGTAGAAGGCAGTATTCACATAAATTTAAAGATGAAACCTTAGACTTCAATAAAATTTGTGAGTTTTTTTTTTTTCCTGGAGACTGCTCCGAGTCATGCACCTAGACCTTGTGAAGAACATACATTCTCTCTCCTCTACTCTTTTATATGAGGTTCCTCATCTGCAGTACAGGAGACCTGGGTTTGATCCCTGGGTTGGGAAGATACCCTGGAGAAGGGAAAGGCTACCTGCTCCAGTACTCTTGCCTGAAGAATTCCATGAAAAAAAAAAAAAGAATTCCATGGCTCATCCATGGATCGCAAAGAGTCATACACAACTGAGTGACTTCACTTTCACTTTCCTCATCTGAACCACAGAAGAGAGAAAGGGATTAGAGCGACTGTTTTCTCCATTCTCATCAAAAGTATAAACAGCTAGCCCCATTCCAAGTGCACTGGAGAGACATGAGGGCATTATATACAATGGATGCCCGACGGCATCAGCGTTTAATTTTTCTCATGGGAATCTGGTTGAGAAAAGCTCCTCTATCATCAGTAGTCACTTAGTGGAAAATTAGGAGTACTAGGTGCTGAGGAACTACTAAATTAAGGAAGTGACACGGTCAAATCTGCATTTTTAGACAAATCATTCTAACAGAAGTAGAAAGCTGCATTTTCACAGAAGACTGGAGGTAAGAAGACCTGCTGGGAAACTTCCCAGGCTGAGGAGGAGACAATAGAAATGGAGAGGCCCACCACAGCTAGCAAATAAGAATTGAGACACCACAGACAGGTTGTAGGGGTGAGTCCAACCCTCCAGCCCTACCTGTAGCTCTCTCCTAATCGTTTTGTCCAAAGTGATAAAATGTATGTTTCTTTATTAAACCTATTATGAGAGCTCCCTGGTGGCTTAATGGTTAGGATTTGGCACTGTCTGGCCTGGTTATGATCCCTGATCAGAAAACTGAAATCCTGTAATTTATAAAAAATTTTAAAAATAAAAATACTAATAGAAGAACTAAATGCGAGTGCTGGTAGTGAAGGGACAGGTTAAAATATCATTTGGGGTTAAGAAAGTATTGTAAAGGTTTTAGTTATACTTCATTTTAATTAGGAAATTATATGCTATAGCGATATTTGCTAATCTGGGTTTTTTTTTTCCTGGAGACTGCTCCGAGTCATGCACCTAGACCTTGTGAAGAACATACATTCTCTCTCCTCTACTCTTTTATATGAGGTTCCTCATCTGCAGTACAGGAGACCTGGGTTTGATCCCTGGGTTGGGAAGATACCCTGGAGAAGGGAAAGGCTACCTGCTCCAGTACTCTTGCCTGAAGAATTCCATGAAAAAAAAAAAGAATTCCATGGCTCATCCATGGATCGCAAAGAGTCATACACAACTGAGTGACTTCACTTTCACTTTCCTCATCTGAACCACAGAAGAGAGAAAGGGATTAGAGCGACTGTTTTCTCCATTCTCATCAAAAGTATAAACAGCTAGCCCCATTCCAAGTGCACTGGAGAGACATGAGGGCATTATATACAATGGATGCCCGACGGCATCAGCGTTTAATTTTTCTCATGGGAATCTGGTTGAGAAAAGCTCCTCTATCATCAGTAGTCACTTAGTGGAAAATTAGGAGTACTAGGTGCTGAGGAACTACTAAATTAAGGAAGTGACACGGTCAAATCTGCATTTTTAGACAAATCATTCTAACAGAAGTAGAAAGCTGCATTTTCACAGAAGACTGGAGGTAAGAAGACCTGCTGGGAAACTTCCCAGGCTGAGGAGGAGACAATAGAAATGGAGAGGCCCACCACAGCTAGCAAATAAGAATTGAGACACCACAGACAGGTTGTAGGGGTGAGTCCAACCCTCCAGCCCTACCTGTAGCTCTCTCCTAATCGTTTTGTCCAAAGTGATAAAATGTATGTTTCTTTATTAAACCTATTATGAGAGCTCCCTGGTGGCTTAATGGTTAGGATTTGGCACTGTCTGGCCTGGTTATGATCCCTGATCAGAAAACTGAAATCCTGTAATTTATAAAAAATTTTAAAAATAAAAATACTAATAGAAGAACTAAATGCGAGTGCTGGTAGTGAAGGGACAGTGAATAAAAGTAAGAAAGTAGTCATTCCTGGCTTGAAAAAGGAGTTTTGGACACATGAAAGTATAGAATCAGTAAAGTTGTTTTTCAGTTATACTTCATTTTAATTAGGGAAATTATATGCTATAGCGATATTTGCTAATCTGGGGGTTTGAGAAGGTGTTACCTTCAGGGATGTTACACAGGAGAGGAATTAAATCAAAACCACTGAGAAGATAAAAGTTACAGGGATGTAGATTTCAATTAAGTTAGTTCCTTATAATTAGAGTTGTTCTATTTTAGAATGGGCTCTCTTCCGAGGTTGTAAGTTCCCCAGTATCATCCCATGGGTTCCACCATTATTAGGCATGTTGGGGGAGAGATTCCTAGGCTAAGAAGATGATATGGAAAGGTCAGACTGGAGTTCTGATACAGTGCCTTCTAAATCAAAGATGATCTAATGCTCACTCTGGGCTTCAGGTTCCTCATTGCAAAATAAAAGGACTAAGCTAGAAGATCTTGAAGAAGTTCTAAAATTTCTGGACTTGGTTCTACCTAAACTGTCATAATCTCTTCACCTGGCTAACAGCATTTTGAACATAAAGCCAGGGGAGGTCTAGGGACTGTAGAGGTGGGTGAGATTCTCTGCAGAGATTCTCCAGATGCAGGATGGTAAAAAGGGCATTCCAGACAGTGTCCTGGGGTTAAGTTAATTACATTCTGGGAACCTTCCAGGCCAACCTGGGGGTTGGCTACCCAAAGAAGTCCAAAGGAAAAATTGGCTTTGGACCAGTTCCAGACATCCAGCCAGACTCGGGAGCAAACCCCATCTTCACCGCTAGGTATTTTCAACTTAAGGGACCTGAGAATGAGTCAGAATAAATCAGAGACTTCAAGCATTCTCTCCTAGCCATGGTTTAGAGTACACTGACTGATCTGGACTGCCCGTACCATGATGGGATTCATGCTTTGAATTGGAAACAGAGTGAGGTGTTCTTTGAGGTCCCTTCAGAGTCTACAAGTCTGTGTATCTAAAGCTATCATGGGATATTTATATATCACATTTGGTCAATCTTAAGGCAAGAGACTCTGACATGTGCCCTGCACGCTGAACTCTCAACTCTGTTCCCAAAAGCCTGCAGCAGGAGTGGTGTGAAGTAGATGAGAGGTAGGGATCTGGAGGCTGGAAGAAGGAAAACGGAACGTAATGGGGAGGATGCACTCATCTGTACCCTACACCCTAAATTCCTATCATCACCAGGACAAAAACCAGATGACTGCTCATTCTGGCAATGATACGTATCACTAGTTGCTTATTATAAATAAATAAACAATGTTTCACTTAGAGCTACGGTCACTGATAACACCTGCAGATTTCTATGGTCACATCCCCAAGCAAGTATATCTGAGCTACAACAATAACCATAACAAGAGAAATGCTTCTGAAGGCAGTTCCTCGCTGAAACATACCCCCAAAATGCTGATCAGCAGTAGCAGGGGATGAGAACATGTGGGGATATTGTATGTGTGGCAATTAGGACTTCTGCTTTCACTTCAGCATTTCCCACTGTTCTATAGTTAACAGCGCTTTGGATAGGGGCATACGAGCGCCTTGGAGTTCTAAAATTTCTGGGACTTGAAAAGTTCTAAACCTAAACTGTCATAATCTCTTCACCTGGCTAACAGCATTTTGAACATAAAGCCAGGGGAGGTCTAGGGACTGTAGAGGTGGGTGAGATTCTCTGCAGAGATTCTCCAGATGCAGGATGGTAAAAAGGGCATTCCAGACAGTGTCCTGGGGTTAAGTTAATTACATTCTGGGAACCTTCCAGGCCAACCTGGGGGTTGGCTACCCAAAGAAGTCCAAAGGAAAAATTGGCTTTGGACCAGTTCCAGACATCCAGCCAGACTCGGGAGCAAACCCCATCTTCACCGCTAGGTATTTTCAACTTAAGGGACCTGAGAATGAGTCAGAATAAATCAGAGACTTCAAGCATTCTCTCCTAGCCATGGTTTAGAGTACACTGACTGATCTGGACTGCCCGTACCATGATGGGATTCATGCTTTGAATTGGAAACAGAGTGAGGTGTTCTTTGAGGTCCCTTCAGAGTCTACAAGTCTGTGTATCTAAAGCTATCATGGGATATTTATATATCACATTTGGTCAATCTTAAGGCAAGAGACTCTGACATGTGCCCTGCACGCTGAACTCTCAACTCTGTTCCCAAAAGCCTGCAGCAGGAGTGGTGTGAAGTAGATGAGAGGTAGGGATCTGGAGGCTGGAAGAAGGAAAACGGAACGTAATGGGGAGGATGCACTCATCTGTACCCTACACCCTAAATTCCTATCATCACCAGGACAAAAACCAGATGACTGCTCATTCTGGCAATGATACGTATCACTAGTTGCTTATTATAAATAAATAAACAATGTTTCACTTAGAGCTACGGTCACTGATAACACCTGCAGATTTCTATGGTCACATCCCCAAGCAAGTATATCTGAGCTACAACAATAACCATAACAAGAGAAATGCTTCTGAAGGCAGTTCCTCGCTGAAACATACCCCCAAAATGCTGATCAGCAGTAGCAGGGGATGAGAACATGTGGGGATATTGTATGTGTGGCAATTAGGACTTCTGCTTTCACTTCAGCATTTCCCACTGTTCTATAGTTAACAGCGCTTTGGATAGGGGCATACGAGAAGCGCCTTGCTTTGTAGACCAGTTTCCTCTTTCAAGAGATACATTTCTTTATGTTAAAGAATATGCATTCCATTGTGGTTCAAGAATCTCAAGAAAAGTCAAATAATCATTTGATTTCAAAATAATACACAACACACAGGTTTACTGTAATCTAAGTCTGTCCATTAAAATACTTAAAGCAGTATGAATTTACTGTTGCATATGGCAGTTCCTCCCTATCATGCAACTGTCACAAAGAGAAATGTCTCATTACAGACTCAGGCACCTACCCACTTCCTGTTGAAGTACAGGGTGGGGTTGAAGCTACAAATATAACCAGACTCTCCCTAAACACAAGACATTACTGACAAATCAGTTTAGGTCACCAGAGTCATGTCCAAAAAAAGCTAGCAAGACAACTGGAACTCCGAGAGTAGACAAAGAAAATACCTAAGTGGGAGAACCAAGGAAAAAAGCTTACTTGTGATCTAAAACCAGAAGAAATTTCACAAATGAATATACCAGCTATGGACCTACATTCAATAAATGCAAAGTTCCTTCTTGGCCTAATTTGGTTTGGGGAAAGTAATCCAGGGTAGCAGGACTTCTAAATACAGTACCTCACTCCCTGAACACTGTACATCTATCAAGGACTACTCACATCTGGTAATTCCATAACTTTCTATTATCTCTTAAGGGCAATACCATCTTTTGTTCTTTTATTACTCTTCAGACTTTAATCGTAGGTTTGTTCTTAAAGCTAAAATTGGGGGCTAAATTTTACCTGCAAAACTGGTTTCTTCTAGTATCAACTACTCCATAGAAAACTGCCATTTCTTGTTGTTGGGTCTTTGGTTTGGTTTATTATTATTATCGTACAGTTGTTTCACAACGTGTTAGCTTCTGCTGTACAGCAAAGTGAATCAATCACATGTATACATATATCCCTTCTTCCTTGGATTTCCTTCCAAAGCAGTGAAAAGTATTCCCTGTGCTATAGAGCTGGTTCTCACTAGTTATCTATTTTATACATAGTAGCATGTATATGTCTACCTCAATCCAGCCCCATTTCTCCCTTCCCCTCTTGGTATCCATACATTTGTTCTCTACATCTGTGCAATACCCAGAGAAAATCTTAATTTAAAAAGATACATGCCCACCAATGTTCACTGCAGTACTAGTTACAACAGCTAGGACACTGGAACCACCTAAATGTTCACTGACAGAGAACTGGATAAAGATGTTGTAACTACATACAGTGAAATATTATTCAGCCATAAAAAGGAATAAAACTGTGCCATTTACAGAGATGTGGATGGATCTAGAGACTGCCATACAGAGTGAAATAACTCAGAAAGAGAAAAACAAATAATCATATACTAACACATACATGTGGAATCTAGAAATATGGCATAGATGAACTTATCTGCAAGGGAGAAACAGAAAACTGCCTTTAAAATGGCCAAAATTAAGCTCTCTTTTTAGTAGAATCCATCTGTCCAAAAGAAAATACACTTACAATTGTGAGTTGGAAACCTAAGTTCTAGTTCTTAGTCTAATGATGACTTAGCAACTGGGGAAAACTTTAAATTTGTCTTTCTAGTTCGGCTGTGAGCTGCACTAAAAAAAAATGTCTGAGAGGTGCTATACAAAACTGAGATTTTTATCTGCAAAGCATCCCTAGCTCCAAAGAGAAGATTTATTCACATAAAAGATTTCCTGTATCTGCATTTTTGACCAAGTTTCCAGCTATGAACTCTCTTAAATTACACAGGGTCTATAAGGTTACTGGTAACTTTCAGTAACAAACACAAAGTTCATTTTACTTTCCCAATCTAATGCCAATTTCTACCAAGGCTTACTTCATCAAAATGAAGTGGTTTGAAATACTCCAAACTATCCATCTAAAAAGACTTACAGGGGCTTCCCTGGTGGTCTAGTGGTTAGGAATCCGCCTTCCAATGCAGGGGATACAGGTTCAGTCCCTGGTCAGGGAACTAAAATCCCACATGCCACAACTAAGACCCAGCACAGTCAAATAAATAAACACTTTAAAAAGACTTACATTTGATCCAACAAAATTCCATTCCTGGGTATTTATCCAAAGAAAACAAAAACACTAATCTGAAAAGATACCTGCACCTGCTTTCACTGCAGCATTACTTACAATAGTTAAGAAATGGAAGAAACCCCAGTGTCCATCAACAGATGGCTACACAAAGAAGACATGGTATACATATACACACGTGCACGTACATACTGGAAAATTACTCATCCATAAAAAAAGAATGAAAAGCTTTGGGGCTGACACAGTATTATTTATCAAATAGATAACTAATAAGAACCTACTGTGTAGCACAGGGAATTCTACTCAGTACTCTGTAATGACCAATATGGGGACAGAATCTAAAAAAAGAGGACAGGGACTTCCCCGGTGGTCCAGGGTAAGCCTCCCAATGCAGGGGACCCCAGTTTGATCCCTGATCAGGCAATTAGATCCCACAGGACACAACTAAGAGTCTGCATATCACAACCAAAGATTTCACATGCTGCAACTAAAGATCAAAGATATCACATATGTCAGCTAAGACCTAATGCTACTAAAGAAATATTTCAAAAAATAAGAATAAAAAAAACAGTGGATATAGGGCTTCTCTGGTGGTCCAGTGGGTAATTACCCAGGACACTGCCTTGCAATGCAAGGGGTGCCAGTTCGATCCCTGGCCTGGAAAGGAAGTGGCTGGACCGATGTGTCCACTTACTGAGCTGGAGCTCTGCAGAGCCAATGCTCTGCAACAACAGGGGGGGGAAGGCACATAAAAGATTTCCTGTATCTGCATTTTTGACCAAGTTTCCAGCTATGAACTCTCTTAAATTACACAGGGTCTATAAGGTTACTGGTAACTTTCAGTAACAAACACAAAGTTCATTTTACTTTCCCAATCTAATGCCAATTTCTACCAAGGCTTACTTCATCAAAATGAAGTGGTTTGAAATACTCCAAACTATCCATCTAAAAAGACTTACAGGGGCTTCCCTGGTGGTCTAGTGGTTAGGAATCCGCCTTCCAATGCAGGGGATACAGGTTCAGTCCCTGGTCAGGGAACTAAAATCCCACATGCCACAACTAAGACCCAGCACAGTCAAATAAATAAACACTTTAAAAAGACTTACATTTGATCCAACAAAATTCCATTCCTGGGTATTTATCCAAAGAAAACAAAAACACTAATCTGAAAAGATACCTGCACCTGCTTTCACTGCAGCATTACTTACAATAGTTAAGAAATGGAAGAAACCCCAGTGTCCATCAACAGATGGCTACACAAAGAAGACATGGTATACATATACACACGTGCACGTACATACTGGAAAATTACTCATCCATAAAAAAAGAATGAAAAGCTTTGGGGCTGACACAGTATTATTTATCAAATAGATAACTAATAAGAACCTACTGTGTAGCACAGGGAATTCTACTCAGTACTCTGTAATGATCTATATGGGAATAGAATCTAAAAAAAGAGGACAGGGACTTCCCTGGTGGTCCAGGGGTAAGCCTCCCAATGCAGGGGACCCCAGTTTGATCCCTGATCAGGCAATTAGATCCCACAGGACACAACTAAGAGTCTGCATATCACAACCAAAGATTTCACATGCTGCAACTAAAGATCAAAGATATCACATATGTCAGCTAAGACCTAATGCTACTAAAGAAATATTTCAAAAAATAAGAATAAAAAAAACAGTGGATATAGGGCTTCTCTGGTGGTCCAGTGGGTAATTACCCAGGACACTGCCTTGCAATGCAAGGGGTGCCAGTTCGATCCCTGGCCTGGAAAGGAAGTGGCTGGACCGATGTGTCCACTTACTGAGCTGGAGCTCTGCAGAGCCAATGCTCTGCAACAACAGAGGACACTGCGATGGGAGGCCCACACAGGCCAAAGAACAAAGATGGATGAAAATAGATAAATAAAAGACCAAAAGAAGTGGCCTGCCTGCCCTCTCCCTCCCCAACCCGCCCCCTCCCCACACACAAAAAAAACAGTAGATATATGTATAACTGATTCATTTTGCTATACAGCAGTAACTCACACAACACTGTAAATCAACTATACCTCAATAAAAATTATTACTCCTCTCTTCTCCCTGCCCCTCCAAGAGAATGAAATCTTGCCATCTGCAACAACATGGTGGACCTAGAGGGTATTATGCTAAGTACAACATGTCAGACAGAGAAAGACAAATACTGTATACTTTCACTTATGCATGGAATCTAAAAAAGAAATGAACAAACAGCAGAAATGGGTTCCCTGGTGGTCTGGTGGTTAAAATTTGGCACTTTCACTGCCCTGTGTGCGTGCTCAGTTGCTCAGTCACATCCGACTCTTTGCAAGCCCACTGACTGTAGCCTGCCAGGCTCCTCTGTTCATGGAATTTTCCAGGCAAGAACACTGGAGTGGGTTCCAATTCCAGTTCCTTTTTTCTCCTGTACTAGCAGGCAGATTCTTTACCACTGCCCCACCTGGGAAGACCAGAAGACCAGGGTTCAACCCCTGGTTGGGGAAATGAGATTCTTTAGTCTGCAAACTGCATGGTGGGCCATAAAAAAAAAAAAAAAGTAATGGAAACAGAATTACAGATACAGGGAACAAACACGTGGTTGTCAGAGGGCATGAGGCAAAAAAGAAATAGGTGAAGGTGATTCAGAGGTACAAACTTCACAGCTGTAAAATAAACAAGTCAAGGGTATGAAATACACAGTAGGGGGAATACAGTCAAGTAGCTATATAATATTTTTGTATTGTAACATATCCTAACTAGACTTACCCTGGTGATCACTTTGAAATGTATATAAATACCAAATCATATGTTGTATAATAGGAACTAACACAGAGTTGCAAATCAATTATACTTCAAAAACAAACTCATACAAAAGGAGATCGATTTTATAGCTACCAGACACAGGGCGGAGGGGAAATTGGATGAAGGCAGTCAAAAGGTACAAATTTCCACTTATAAGATAAATAAGTACCAGGGATATGATGCACAGCATGGTAATATAATTAACGCTGACGTATGTTATATATGAAAATTGCCAAGAGTGTAAATCCTAAGAGTTTTCATCAAGCACAAAATTTTTTTCTATTTCTTTAATTTTGAATCTATATGAAATGATGGATTTAAGTCAAATCATTATGCTGTATACCTCAAACAAACATATACAGTGCTATATATCAATTATATCTCAATAAAACTAGAAAAAAATAAATGGGGGCTTACTTTTACTCTGATTGCATGTATGCTAAGCCACTCTGGTCATGTTTCTTTGTGACCCTGTGGACTACAGCCTGTCAGGCTCCTCTGTTCATGGAATTCTCTAGGCAAGAATACTGGAATGGGTTGCCATGCCCTCTTCCAGGGGATCTTCCTGACCCAGGGATCCACGCACATCTCTTCTGTATCCTGCATTGGCAGGAGGGTTCTTTGCCACTAGCACCACTATGAATGATTTTGTTCAGAAATGAAACTTATTTCATCATTTATGAATATTCAAGTACCGGATTTCTTTTAGCTATAGTGGTCAACTGAGCATTAAATTCACACAGGAGTTCAACATAACTGCTCTGGAAAAAAGAAAAAAAACCCTCACAAAACAAAACTTCAACAAATCAGCACACAAGATTATTACAAATGTGTTAATAATTTACACAAACCCTAATCAAGCATTCTCTTTTTAAAAGAGTTTTCTTTACTTACAGGCAATGACAGAAATGAATGATTTCCAAGTTAGTAGTAGCCAAAAAACTGAAATTGAAAAAACAAACAAACTGAGATTGATGATACAAAAGGCCTTCTCCTAGTACCTGGGGCTTAAGTATCTGGACATGTGCTACCATACGGGAAAGAGTTATTTTTTATAGGAGAGTGTCTAATTTACTAAGTCACCCAAGGATGGAGAAAATGGGACTAGGCTATAATCTTTCTTTCCTGGTTCTTGCATGCAGTAGTCTACTGCACTAGGTTAAGCTCCCTACAGACAAGACACTGGTGTACCCACTGGTGGATATACCAGGGCAAGTTTGAAAATGAGGGAGATAATCAGGATGGAATCGCACATTAGGCACTGAGGAGGTTTCATTTCATCCCGCTAGCTCTCTAGCCATATGTTTTAATCTCTAGGATGCTTCTCTTCCTATTTCAAGCTTCTGTCTGCAGTGACTACTCCCTCTCTGGGAGGAAAAGGACAAAAACGAAGCCAGTTCTACAAAAATGAGAAAGGCCAAGGGAAAAAAAAGGTTATAGAGCAACAACAAAAAAGGACATTCAGCAAAATGTTTTGCTGACAGCTCAAGGAGATACACAAACACACCGTGTGGTCATGAAGCAGACAGAAGCAGTAGTCCTGGATGTGACTGCTAACATACCAACTTAAGTGAGGAGAGAGACCTAGCAATCACAACTACATCTGAACACCAGGGAGTGGAATTATGAAGCAAACTGCCATGAAATTCCATATCAACTATTTTATTCTGCCAGCTGTAACAAGAATTCATTGCCGAAAAAGTGTCACACATTCATCTGTCACTAACGGCCAAGCTGCCAGCAACTGACTAAGAGCAGCCAAGGGCAGCTGTACATTTACTTCCTCTCACAAGGTCTAGTACCATTCAAAACATGGGATTTATAAGGAAAAGTCCTTGAACAGAGGGAAAAGTCCATGACTCTACTTTCTCTCCTCAGTTTACGAGGTTACCAAAGCCCTCAAAAGGCCTAATAAGCAGCGATGGTGAGCAGCTAGAGCATGGACATTAAGAGAAAGAGGTGTGGATTTCAATCCACTACAGCCAAACTTCAGACCTTGGCAAGCAGTACCCTGGTCTGTTTTCTAATCTGTTAAAATTAGTAAAATGATCCTTAGTTTTTAAGGTTGCTGTGAAGTAAAATGGAATAATGCATGTATAAAATACTTAGTAGAGTACCTGACACAGAATAATTACAATAATAGGAGGAGTGACGATAGTCTCAGCAGTGATAATGGTAGCGGCAGCAGTAGTATTAGTACTAATTCTTCATCTATCTAGTGCTTAGTGCTGGCATATAGTTAAACGTGATTCTCTTAACTATTAAACACTACTAATAAGCTTCAGGTTGTATTAATGGCTAACTACTAATTACAGCACCCTTATCAATCAATGAATATTCATCAGTAGACTCTAGATGACACAAAGAAATACAAGATCCCTCTTATAATTTGAGGAAACAGATAAAACACAGTTAACTAACAATATAGCAAATAGAAGTTCAGTTAGCAAGTGAATGATGTAGTCATTACAAGAGAAAGGATGAAAAGGGCACTTTCAACTGAACAGACCTCCTGGAATAAAGATCTGAACTGGGCAGGATCTGGATATAAAAAATAAAGAAGGGACGTTTTCTAGGTGGGGACAATATAAGCAGAAGTCTTGAATTCTACCGGGAAAAAGTCACAACCTTCCAGTATTTTGTGAAATCTAAGACACAGAGACTCAGAAGCAGTAGTCCTGGATGTGACTGCTAACATACCAACTTAAGTGAGGAGAGAGACCTAGCAATCACAACTACATCTGAACACCAGGGAGTGGAATTATGAAGCAAACTGCCATGAAATTCCATATCAACTATTTTATTCTGCCAGCTGTAACAAGAATTCATTGCCGAAAAAGTGTCACACATTCATCTGTCACTAACGGCCAAGCTGCCAGCAACTGACTAAGAGCAGCCAAGGGCAGCTGTACATTTACTTCCTCTCACAAGGTCTAGTACCATTCAAAACATGGGATTTATAAGGAAAAGTCCTTGAACAGAGGGAAAAGTCCATGACTCTACTTTCTCTCCTCAGTTTACGAGGTTACCAAAGCCCTCAAAAGGCCTAATAAGCAGCGATGGTGAGCAGCTAGAGCATGGACATTAAGAGAAAGAGGTGTGGATTTCAATCCACTACAGCCAAACTTCAGACCTTGGCAAGCAGTACCCTGGTCTGTTTTCTAATCTGTTAAAATTAGTAAAATGATCCTTAGTTTTTAAGGTTGCTGTGAAGTAAAATGGAATAATGCATGTATAAAATACTTAGTAGAGTACCTGACACAGAATAATTACAATAATAGGAGGAGTGACGATAGTCTCAGCAGTGATAATGGTAGCGGCAGCAGTAGTATTAGTACTAATTCTTCATCTATCTAGTGCTTAGTGCTGGCATATAGTTAAACGTGATTCTCTTAACTATTAAACACTACTAATAAGCTTCAGGTTGTATTAATGGCTAACTACTAATTACAGCACCCTTATCAATCAATGAATATTCATCAGTAGACTCTAGATGACACAAAGAAATACAAGATCCCTCTTATAATTTGAGGAAACAGATAAAACACAGTTAACTAACAATATAGCAAATAGAAGTTCAGTTAGCAAGTGAATGATGTAGTCATTACAAGAGAAAGGATGAAAAGGGCACTTTCAACTGAACAGACCTCCTGGAATAAAGATCTGAACTGGGCAGGATCTGGATATAAAAAATAAAGAAGGGACGTTTTCTAGGTGGGGACAATATAAGCAGAAGTCTTGAATTCTACCATAAGAGTTTATGGAAATGTCACAACTCTAATGGGCTTTTACAGTATTTTGTGAAATCTAAGACACATGATGACTCAAGAGACATTAAAAATGTGGGGAAAATGTACATCTCAGAATTAATGAAACACAGTATTTCTTTTCTCTATAATATGAGAGGGTGAACAAGATGATCTCTAAAAGTCCTTTCCAATCCTAAATGACATGATTCTATAACTCAGACTTACAACAGAATATTCAAATTTTACCAAATCATCACCAGGATGAGAAGATAAAAAAATAGGAAAGACTGAAATAAAATTTCATTATTTATTTGCAAGGCTAAAATGCTTACCTCCTAATTGTTCTGTTCAGAATTTCCTCTATAAACTTGAACATAATTTTTTTTTTTTTTAAGATTTATTTATTTATTTATTTTAGGCCGGGGTCGGGTTGGGGAGGGAGGGGAGCGGGCGGGCCACTTCTATTGGTCTTTCATTTCTCTATTTTCATCCGTCTTTGTTCTTTGGCCCATGTGGGCCTCCCATCGCAGTGGCGTCTGTCGTTAAAGAGCGCCGGCTCTGGGCGCATGCGCTCCAGAGCTCCGGCTCCATAATTGGACACATCTGTCCAGCCACTACACGGCACGTGGGATCTTCCCAGGCCAGGGCTCGAACCGGCGCCCCTTGCACTGCAAGGTGGTGTCCTTACCCACTGGACCACCAGGCGAAGCCCAACTTGAACATAATTATAACAGTTGTTTTAATATCTTTATCTGGTAATTCTATTACTACCATCATTTTTGAGTTTCTAATTCTCCTCCTAATTATGGGCCACATATTCCTGGTAACTTTTGACTGGATATTGGACATTGTGATTTTATAATGCTGAATACCTTCCTAGCACTGTTACCTTGGTTTCCAGAGTGCTAAGCTTTGTTCTGGGTGGCAGTTAAGTGACTTTGGGTTCAGTCTGATACATCTGAGGTTTGGTTTAAGCTTTGTTAGGGTGGATCTTTTAGTCCCAGTACAGATATGGCCCTTCTGCACTCTCTACTAGATTGTGAGGGTGAGCAACACTGGCTCTCTACTCTGGATGGAAGGAACTGGAACACCTCTTGGCACTGGGAGCCAGTTAACTCATAACTTTCTGGTCACCCTTTTCCAACCTCCTATAATTTGACCCCAGGCAAGAGGATGACCAGTTAAGGTTCAAAGAGACCGTAAGAAGACTTTTAGAACAGTTTTCTACATACCTTCCTCTTTTCCAGACCACTCCTCCACAGCTTCCAGTTGCCCCAGCCTCCCTTCAACTATTTACACAATCTATCTCTTCAGTTCAGTAAGACTAATTTGCTCTGCTTGGGATCCCCTGCCTTGCTCCATGGTCAGAATATACATCTAGACAGAAAGTCAGGATAATCATGGGGCTCACCTTCTTATTTCCCTTCTCCCAGCAATCAAAGCCACAAGCTTCCTATTTAAAGCAGGACTATTTTCACTCTAGTTTCACAAGATCCCCAATCATAAAGAGGTATTAACTTCAATTTATCTTCAGTAAGTGTATACCATAGAGAACTTTTAAAAGGAACAACAGGCAACCCAAAATCAAATAAGAAAGCAGTGCAAACAAGCAGGATACCACCATCATAGGCCTATAACATATTTGAATAGCATATTTAAATTTATGAATAATCATAGTTAATAATGGCAGAAAATTTCCTTTTTCTTTTTTAAAGTCAATATTTATGCAGGTGCTTACCACAGTTAAAAAAAAAAAAAAATCAAGGACTTTCCTGTGGTCCACTGGTTAGGACTCTGCACTTCCACCACAGAAGGCATGAGTTTGATCCCTGGTTAGGGAACTAAACTCCGACATGCCATGTGGTGTGGTCAAAAAATAGACTGAAAAAAAAAAAAAAAAAAGAAATGAATCAATAGAGCTTGATGAACCAGAGATAACTTCAGCCAAGAGACAAGGATTCCCTGAGCTACTAGTTATATAAATCTTTGGGCTGGTTAACCTCTCTGAGCCTCATCTGAACAATAGGGAAAACAAAACCTATCTCACGGGATGGTTTTCACGACAAAATGAGATAATACACATGCAAGCCTTCTAGAGGGGTATCAGCACCCAGTAGGTACTCAACAACTGATAGCTCTTGTTACTGCTAATTCAAAAGGAGCACTGAGTTTGTTGGACTTACCTCCTGGTGATAATACAATAATTTAAGGAAAGCAGGTCAAATTAAACAGCACTGAGCATTATACAAAGGGCTCTCCTAATTGGTTCTCTTTTCTTTGGTCTCAGTGGAAATCCAGCAGTAGGGGGGCCTCTTACCTTCTAAAACAGGTTCTCTGGGAGTATGAAAACAAGTGCTAAGAAAGAAATGGATGGCCTCTGCTTCCATTATACCAATTTTAAGGATTAAGACAAAGGGTATCAGTCTTCCAAATCATAGTCAAGAATCAATTCAGTATTTTCACTTTATGTATTTTGAAAGCAAACAGTCTCAAAGAAACTATTATCTGGACCATGGCATTTCTTAGAAAAAAAAAAAAAAATTCTTTCATCTTAAAGGCCCAAGGCAAATATCACCACTTCTAAGAAGCCTTCCTTGACTCTTCCAGTCTGAAGTTATTTCTCCTTCTCCAAAAGCGCCAAAAAAAGAATGTTGAATTTTTTATGTCAGTCACTATATTCTATATTGTAGCAGTTTTTGGCCTGTACAATTCTTTGAATATAGGAACTGAAAAACAAAGTATCTTTAAACCTAAGAGAAACAGTACTAACAGCAACAGCTATTGTGAGCTGCTGTTTAAAGGGTGGGATTATTAAAGCTTCTTTGTATCCTATAGTGTCTGCTCAAAATGTATCTGGTATTCACTCACAGTTCCTTTAACAAATCTAAACTTCAAAACACTCCTAAAGGTAAGCAGTAGCATTCTGATTTTACAGATAAGAGAACTAACCAGTAAGAGCAGCTCTGTAACTTTACCATAGTCACAACAGCTTTTAAACCCAGGTCCATCTGGTCCATGACACTATGCTGACTTCAGAAAATACCCAAACCAAGACAGTACCCATATTTCTCATTTTCATACACAAGTGCCACCAAACCCCAGAATAGTTTCATTCCCCTTGAGAAAAAAAAAAAGATTACATGCTAACATAAGAAAGGCTTCCTGACATATTTATCCTGGAATTGAAATGGTGTTAATGAGAATAAAACACTCCTTTCTCCCTCTCTACACCCAGTTTTAGGGGCTGCTCCGGGGCTTCACATCTTTCACTTAAAACAACATAAACACTGGCTCATTTCAAGTGCCAGCCTCAGATAACATGTTCAGATGCTACTGCTTTTGAAACAAACTCCTGTTTTCAAACAGCTAGGCATTTGGGGTTCCATCACTTCTGATGAGTTAGTTTTATCCACAGGGTCCCTGAAAATCTTTAAGTTTCATTCTCTGGGCACTGCTGAGCTCATCAAACCTTGTCCGTCATCAAGGACTTTTTTCTTTAGATGCCAAATCTGTCATCTTCTTTTACAATGAACCAAAACACATTCCTATGGGCAATTCCTAAACTGTAAACAGTGTAAACCCTTTTCCAAAGGTCGTACTTTCCAAGCCCCTCAGGATGCCTGAAAGTACAGAACCCTATATATACACAATGTTATTTTGCTTTCCTTGCTAGGTGGAGAACTTTCACCGTTTCACTTAAAGGAAGGACTTTGTGGCCTCTCTTTGGCTACTCTTGCACTTTGGGGTCATTAACAGGTAAAATAAGAATCACACGAACACAAGCACTGCAACACCTCAACAACTGATCTAACAATCGAGATGGCTGTTAAATGACTAATGGGTCGGGAGCACATGCAGCGTGGATGTGCTGGACAAAGAGATGATTCACGTCCAGGGCAAGAAGGAGTAGGATGGCATGAGGTTTCACTATGCTACTCAGAAAGGCGAGCAATTTAAAATTTATGAATTGTTTATTATTGGAATTTTTTACTTAATAATTGTGGACTGCTGAAATAATAATTTAGTTGCTATTTAGTAATTTGGGGCAACTCAAACCGTGGAAACTGAAACTGCAGATAACAGATGATGACTGTACATACGTTTTAAAATAATATTCTTCTAAGCCGTTTTCTAAACAGCACAATTGTTTTTCCTGTTTAGCCCAAGTAAAGATAATTATAGAAAGAGATTGGGGGGATGGGACATAAGTGAGTCCCCTCAACCTCTTCCTGCATATGGGGAATACAAAGATAAGTCTTTTTAAATTATTTAATGTAAATAGCTCATTAAATACAATCCAATTATTTTAATTGTGAAAAGGAAGTAATTACAATATGTACTTGTATTCTTGCCTAGTAGATTTAATATCTTAATTTAATCTTTTCAGCATTAATATTTTAAATTAACCTTTGATATTAGAAAAATTCAAGACACTGATGTCTATTTTAAATATATATATGTAGCAGTACTTTGTGGAACTTTGTTGTGATTTCACCCACAAACAGTTTTAGTGGGAACAGCCTCTTTCCCATAGAGAAGGGTAATTAAATAACTGCCCTAACTGAACTGGCATTTCTTGTCTGCCATTAACTCATGTCAAAGGGTCTGTTTTAAATTCTAATGCTTTCATGGGATAAAAAGCCAAGAGATGAATTCTATGGCATTCCAATAATCATAACAGCTTTACTTAGCAAGACAATTTCAAGCCAAAATGAGGAGCATATCTCTGGTATAGTAGTCTCAATTTTCCACTACCTACTTTCTATTCTGTTACTATAAAACCATGCCCAAGCATTCTTCTCTTGCTAGCCCCTCTTCTAGTCTGGCCCCCAAGTTTCCTGTTACATTTTCCTTTAGTAGCCATTTGATTCTTTGATTTTTACACATTCTTGGTGATCAAAAGTAAGTAAACTGCAGAGGTAAATCTGCTTTGAAAATGGGCTCTGCCATGGTCTGCACAGAACTTTTTTTTTAATGGAGGGAAAGGGCCTATATAGACAATAAATTAAGAAGATTGAGTTTTGTTGTTCTACCTCCCACCAAAATTTATCACTGAGTGTTGTTTTAAGATATGAATGTATTTAGAAAAATTAAAATTGTGTTTATATTAACAAAGGACTTTTCCACACTTTAGAAACAGCAAGAACTTTAGAACAGCAAGAACATGAATATTACATGCTGTACCAGTAACAACTGGGGCCATGTTTGTATAGCATTTTCCCTCCAAAGTAGAAAAGTTCTACTTAAAGTGCAAAGAGGGACTTCCCTGGCAGTCCAGTGGTTAAGAATCTGCATGTGCACTGCAGAGGACACAGGTTGAATCCCTGGTTGGGGAACTAAGACCTCACAAGCCACTCGATGCAGCCAAAAACAAAAAAAAACCTACAAAGGACCATCATACATTTTTAGCAAATCTCAAGGATTTCACTGAAATAAATTTTACTCTTCAGACTCCAGCATTAATGAGCCAAAGGTGCAGCTCTGTCTCACTGATATGACTTCTCAAAACAAATTAATTAAACAGATAAGCCTAACTATGACTAACTCCTTTCATCATTCAGACTGTAGCCACGCTGGAGCAGTTCCTGACCACATAATCACAGAAGGCTGGATTCCGCTGTCATCCTGGCTAACTTGGAAGGCTATTTTATGGTCCAAAAGGATAGTGACATGGGGTCATTGTGGGTTCCCTCATTTCAAACACTGTAATGAATTCTGAACAGTTTCCAAAGGTTAGCAGAAGGAATGGAGTCTGATATCTGATGGTGATCACAGATCTCCAAAAGGACAGTGTCATTAAAAGACAAAAAGAAGTAATTTCACAAGTAAAAGATGTACTGGCAGCTAAAACTGAGCTCCTTTCAAGATTTAAATGATTCAAGTCTCATCTTGGTAACACTGGTATTTTTGTACAAAATATATCTTATTAGGCCAGCCCTTGAAAGTTAAAAGGTGTCTTTAAATGCCTGCTGACCTAAAATTGCAATGTTCCAAGCTTTAAAGGGATTGATTTTCTGGAAAAGGACAATAAGATGCCAAATTCTGTTCAATGGACATCAGAATACTATTTGGTGAACCTATTCTGCACCTGTGGAAGCAAAAGAATAAGACTGGCTCACAAACCCCAGAGGGAGGATGGTATTTATGTGGGCTCTCCCTATGACCTCCTTGGCAGCAAATGTAAGGAAGTCCTTTTTTGAGGCGAAGAGGCGGGTCCAGGACTTCCAACCACCCATTCAAGCAGGGTTACGACTCCCCTCCTCCATAATTAAGTTCCTTTCCCACTCTCCACGCATGCATGAATTGCAGTGACATTGACATGAGGGTCTGACATTAGTCTGTGAAGGTCATTTAAATCCTCCTCCTTCCAAGCTGCCTTAAAAGCAATGCATCATCCTCTCCACAGTGGCTGAGTGTGGGGTTTGATGAGACGGTACTCAGTGTGGGGTGAACCTAAAGCAAAAAAGGAAAGGGGGCTCTGAATTCAGGTTATCATAAAAAGAAGAAACGAAAGAAACCAAACATTAGATAAAACTCAGCTGCTCAAGAAACAACTGTAAGACAGACGCTAAACATCTAACAGTAGATGAATGAAAACACGTCTACTGATGATCCTTTTTATTTAGGGAAGTAGAAAAGGTAATTCACAATATGGCTGCAGCTTCATCTGCTGTCACATCTTCATATACACACACATACCATTCCCTAAAGTCCCATAGACCTTCCCATGGCTCCCCATCTCATCCCGTTTTCTCTTGCCTCCATACATTTGCTCAAGTCTAACCATCTATCTCAACCCCCAACCTATAAGGTCTTCCAAAACTGAGCTCAGAGACTTCGCTGGTGGTTCAGTGGCTAAGACACCGTGCTCCCAATGCCAGGGGCCGGGGTTTGATCCCTGATCAGGAAACTATCCCACATTCCACAACTAAGACTCAGTGCAGTCAAATAAATAAATATTAAAAAAAAAACAAAACAAAAAACTGAGGTCAAGTGAAATACCTCTTGACATTCCTTGCCCCAAAATAGCTTGGTGCCCCCTCCCTCACACCCTCTTTTCACTTCCCCTGGACCTAAAATTGCAATGTTCCAAGCTTTAAAGGGATTGATTTTCTGGAAAAGGACAATGCCAAATTCTGTTCAATGGACATCAGAATACTATTTGGTGAACCTATTCTGCACCTGTGGAAGCAAAAGAATAAGACTGGCTCACAAACCCCAGAGGGAGGATGGTATTTATGTGGGCTCTCCCTATGACCTCCTTGGCAGCAAATGTAAGGAAGTCCTTTTTTGAGGCGAAGAGGCGGGTCCAGGACTTCCAACCACCCATTCAAGCAGGGTTACGACTCCCCTCCTCCATAATTAAGTTCCTTTCCCACTCTCCACGCATGCATGAATTGCAGTGACATTGACATGAGGGTCTGACATTAGTCTGTGAAGGTCATTTAAATCCTCCTCCTTCCAAGCTGCCTTAAAAGCAATGCATCATCCTCTCCACAGTGGCTGAGTGTGGGGTTTGATGAGACGGTACTCAGTGTGGGGTGAACCTAAAGCAAAAAAGGAAAGGGGGCTCTGAATTCAGGTTATCATAAAAAGAGAAACGAAAGAAACCAAACATTAGATAAAACTCAGCTGCTCAAGAAACAACTGTAAGACAGACGCTAAACATCTAACAGTAGATGAATGAAAACACGTCTACTGATGATCCTTTTTATTTAGGGAAGTAGAAAAGGTAATTCACAATATGGCTGCAGCTTCATCTGCTGTCACATCTTCATATACACACACATACCATTCCCTAAAGTCCCATAGACCTTCCCATGGCTCCCCATCTCATCCCGTTTTCTCTTGCCTCCATACATTTGCTCAAGTCTAACCATCTATCTCAACCCCCAACCTATAAGGTCTTCCAAAACTGAGCTCAGAGACTTCGCTGGTGGTTCAGTGGCTAAGACACCGTGCTCCCAATGCCAGGGGCCGGGGTTTGATCCCTGATCAGGAAACTATCCCACATTCCACAACTAAGACTCAGTGCAGTCAAATAAATAAATATTAAAAAAAAAACAAAACAAAAAACTGAGGTCAAGTGAAATACCTCTTGACATTCCTTGCCCCAAAATAGCTTGGTGCCCCCTCCCTCACACCCTCTTTTCACTTCCCCCTCTTTAAACTTCCATAACACTCTGTGCGTGCCCATCCTATCCCACTGCTTAAGAATGACTGGTTTTCTTACTGCTCTCCCACTAGACTAAATTCTTTGAGGCTAGTGATCAGTCAACTCTAATCCTAATGCCTATCACCAAGTGAGGCACAGAGAGAATGCTCAATAAATATTTATCAAATAAACACAGCTACAGTGAGTGGCTCCTATGCTTTAGCCCTCACAAAGGTGAGGGTGGGGAGAGTATTTGGACCTCCAGTCTTACAGTATTGCTTCCTGAGGGAAGAGAACCCAATCTGAACGATAAAAGTTTAAACTCTATTTTAGATTAAGACTCCTATAGCTCACCAGATCACAAGACAGGATCCACATACACTTTCCAAGCCCTAGAAAATATCAAGGGTCTAATCTGGTACAGAGTGAGACACTGAAAATTAAAAACCAAGGGAAAAATTAATTAAAAAAAAAAAAAAAAGCCACCTTGACCAACATGAGCAACCAGCCGCCTCCTTTCTATTCATGCACCTCTAAGCTCTTACTTCCTAATGTAAAGAGAGATGAATGATAGAATCATCAGCCAAAGAAGATACATTTCCAAAAAGGCTAAAGAAGGTCAGAATAGGACAAGTCATGAAAATCAGCACATGTCCACAGCTTGAAAGAAATCCAGGCTGTTATTAAAATGCCCAGCCACTTAGCCTGAAGTATTAATAAGCCTCTGAACCTTTCCTTTCCCTCCCAACGCAGCTCTGGCTTCCCTTCGCTCAATACTTCTTCCCCATCATTTACTCACCCACCAGCCTGCCTTTCTGACTTCCCTTCCCTTCCTACCTTTACACATAGAGCTGGTGAGAATCTAGCAAACAAATGACAGTATCAAACTACATGTGGAGCGTTAGTATAAAGGATACCCAATTATTTGTTTCTTTGTTCCTTTCTTCATTCATTCATTCAACGAACCTTACACACCAGACACTATGCACACGCTGGGGATATAATTCAACATTGCCCTCGTGCAAGTAATACCTCTTTGACATTCCTTGCCCCAAAATAGCTTGGTGCCCCCTCCCTCACACCCTCTTTTCACTTCCCCCTCTTTAAACTTCCATAACACTCTGTGCGTGCCCATCCTATCCCACTGCTTAAGAATGACTGGTTTTCTTACTGCTCTCCCACTAGACTAAATTCTTTGAGGCTAGTGATCAGTCAACTCTAATCCTAATGCCTATCACCAAGTGAGGCACAGAGAGAATGCTCAATAAATATTTATCAAATAAACACAGCTACAGTGAGTGGCTCCTATGCTTTAGCCCTCACAAAGGTGAGGGTGGGGAGAGTATTTGGACCTCCAGTCTTACAGTATTGCTTCCTGAGGGAAGAGAACCCAATCTGAACGATAAAAGTTTAAACTCTATTTTAGATTAAGACTCCTATAGCTCACCAGATCACAAGACAGGATCCACATACACTTTCCAAGCCCTAGAAAATATCAAGGGTCTAATCTGGTACAGAGTGAGACACTGAAAATTAAAAACCAAGGGAAAAATTAATTAAAAAAAAAAAAAAAAGCCACCTTGACCAACATGAGCAACCAGCCGCCTCCTTTCTATTCATGCACCTCTAAGCTCTTACTTCCTAATGTAAAGAGAGATGAATGATAGAATCATCAGCCAAAGAAGATACATTTCCAAAAAGGCTAAAGAAGGTCAGAATAGGACAAGTCATGAAAATCAGCACATGTCCACAGCTTGAAAGAAATCCAGGCTGTTATTAAAATGCCCAGCCACTTAGCCTGAAGTATTAATAAGCCTCTGAACCTTTCCTTTCCCTCCCAACGCAGCTCTGGCTTCCCTTCGCTCAATACTTCTTCCCCATCATTTACTCACCCACCAGCCTGCCTTTCTGACTTCCCTTCCCTTCCTACCTTTACACATAGAGCTGGTGAGAATCTAGCAAACAAATGACAGTATCAAACTACATGTGGAGCGTTAGTATAAAGGATACCCAATTATTTGTTTCTTTGTTCCTTTCTTCATTCATTCATTCAACGAACCTTACACACCAGACACTATGCACACGCTGGGGATATAATTCAACATTGCCCCTCGTGAAGCTTGAAAACTACTGTAGGAGACAAACTAAAAAGGGGGACAATAATACAAAGGGATAAATGTGACCACAAATATTAAATTCAAGGCACTATGGAGGCATCCAGCTCACAACTGAGGCAGAGAGGTCATTAAGAAAGACCCTCTTAAAAGATAAAAAGGGTTAGTTAAGAGAAGTTTCAGGTGAAAGACACAACGTGTATAGAGGCAAAAAGTGTTCCAGGAACAGCAAAGAGCTTGGAAGTCATGAGTGATGAAGCTAATAAGACAGACAGAAGCCTTGTACAGAGGCACAGAGAGCCTTGTATGCTGCACCATAGCACTTGCGAGTGTGCTGAAGGCTACTGGGAACTATTTAAGATTGAGGCCAGAGAGTGACATGATCGGATTTGCATTTAGAAAGCTCTCTCTGGCAGCAGTGTGGAGAATATATTACATGAAGGAGAGAAAGACTGAGGCAGTAATCCAAGTGGAAGCACTTCTAATTGATCGACAGAATCTACATAATGGGAAAGTTGCAACACAGGAATGATAGAAATTGCTCTATACTGAGTTTGAGACCAGGTTGTCACTGATAAGCTTTCTCTTTTGAACAATCGAATTACTCTCTCAGTTTTTACATTCTAAAAAATGTGTTTGGGTGCAAGAGCAGAACGAGGGGTAAGACTAGACTAGATTGGGTATCATCAACCTTTTTGTAATGCCTTATAATTTATAGGTAAGTTTTTAACATATGTGAAAGTGTTATTAAAATGCCCAGCCACTTAGCCTGAAGTATTAATAAGCCTCTGAACCTTTCCTTTCCCTCCCAACGCAGCTCTGGCTTCCCTTCGCTCAATACTTCTTCCCCATCATTTACTCACCCACCAGCCTGCCTTTCTGACTTCCCTTCCCTTCCTACCTTTACACATAGAGCTGGTGAGAATCTAGCAAACAAATGACAGTATCAAACTACATGTGGAGCGTTAGTATAAAGGATACCCAATTATTTGTTTCTTTGTTCCTTTCTTCATTCATTCATTCAACGAACCTTACACACCAGACACTATGCACACGCTGGGGATATAATTCAACATTGCCCTCGTGAAGCTTGAAAACTACTGTAGGAGACAAACTAAAAAGGGGGACAATAATACAAAGGGATAAATGTGACCACAAATATTAAATTCAAGGCACTATGGAGGCATCCAGCTCACAACTGAGGCAGAGAGGTCATTAAGAAAGACCCTCTTAAAAGATAAAAAGGGTTAGTTAAGAGAAGTTTCAGGTGAAAGACACAACGTGTATAGAGGCAAAAAGTGTTCCAGGAACAGCAAAGAGCTTGGAAGTCATGAGTGATGAAGCTAATAAGACAGACAGAAGCCTTGTACAGAGGCACAGAGAGCCTTGTATGCTGCACCATAGCACTTGCGAGTGTGCTGAAGGCTACTGGGAACTATTTAAGATTGAGGCCAGAGAGTGACATGATCGGATTTGCATTTAGAAAGCTCTCTCTGGCAGCAGTGTGGAGAATATATTACATGAAGGAGAGAAAGACTGAGGCAGTAATCCAAGTGGAAGCACTTCTAATTGATCGACAGAATCTACATAATGGGAAAGTTGCAACACAGGAATGATAGAAATTGCTCTATACTGAGTTTGAGACCAGGTTGTCACTGATAAGCTTTCTCTTTTGAACAATCGAATTACTCTCTCAGTTTTTACATTCTAAAAAATGTGTTTGGGTGCAAGAGCAGAACGAGGGGTAAGACTAGACTAGATTGGGTATCATCAACCTTTTTGTAATGCCTTATAATTTATAGGTAAGTTTTTAACATATGTGAGGTACAGTGATACAGCAAATATCAGTGTATAGTGTACCTACCACCGAATTTAAGAAGAACATTACTATTAGCTTTGAAGTCCCCTGTATGTCTCTCCCAAAACCCATCTCCTTCTCTTTTCACCATGAGGTAACACTATCCCAAAGAGTGATAACTTTATTACATCTGTATCTCTAAACATATTTTTAGTTTCACATGCTTCTTTACATGAATCTTATCATAATGTATATTCTTCAAAAACTTTTCACTCGGAGCTTCCCTTGTGGTCCAGTGGGTAAGGACACCGCCTTGCAGTGCAAGGGGCGCCGGTTAGATCCCTGGCCTGGGAAGATCCCACGTGCCCGTGGAGCGGCTGGATCGATGTGTCCAACTGCTGCGCCCGGAGATGGTGCTCTGCGGCGAGAGGGGCTGCTGCGATGGGAGGTCCACATAGGCCAAAGAACAAAGATGGAAATAAATGAAAGACCCATGGAAGTGGCCAAAAAAAAAAACAAACAAAAAAAACTTTTCACTCTACAGTTTTTTTAGAGTCATTCATGTTGCCACAATTGCAATTTAATCATTTCCACGTTACGTGGTGTTCTACCATATGGTCACAATGAGATTTATTTATACAATCCAGAGTTGATGGATATTGGGATTTTTCTCCCAGATTGGAGTTTTTGTGTACTTTGCTAATGCCAAAAGTGTTGCCATGGACACTTTTTGTATACTTCTCCCACTGTCCATGTGCACGAGTTCTTCAGGGTGGATACCCAGGAGTAAAATTGCTGGGTACAAGTGTGCACATCTTCAAACATGAGATACTGCCAAATTGTTTTGCAAAATAGTTGTACTCATATACACAACGGTTTACTGGGTTCTGGTTGCTTTATATCCTTGCTGATATTTTTGGCCAGACTTTATTAATTTTTGCCAGTCTGAGAGACACAAAACAGGACATCACTGTAGCTATCCATTTTCCTGATTGCTCACGAGGCTGAGAATCCCCAGTGTCTTTTTTTTTTTTTTAATTAACTTTTATTTATTTATTTTTGGCTGTGCTGGGTCTTTGTTGATGTGTGGGTTTAGCTGCTCTGCGGTATGTGGGATCTTCCCAGATCAGGGCTCAAACCTGTGTCTCCTGCATTGGCAGACGGGCTCCTATCCACTGAGCCACAAGGGAAGCCCCTCCCCAGTGCTTTTTGTAGAAAGTATCTACTTTTTTATTTTTGGAAACCTTCTCTAGAAGTCATTCAGAATGCTGCCGCCCAATAACTAACAAGATAAAGATTGGTCTTTCTTAGCACTAAGCTGAAACTGTATGACCGAATCTCAGTCACGCTGACACCAGAATTGCAGGCAAACCTGAAATTCTTCATCTGAGAAGTGAAGGTAAGTTAGAGAATTGAGAAGGACTACACTGAGACAGAAAAATCAGAGGGGAAAATATTGTGACACTTAAAAGATCTCTGACTATCTGACATCAACATATTTCTTCAGCTTCCTTTCTGGTTGTACCTTTACAATGCTCCACACTTCTCATGCCTGTGGTTTCACTGAACATTTCCTCGTTCCTGGAATACCTACCTTTCTAAAGTTGGTTTTTCCACCCTCCCCTGCTTCTTGAAATTTTATTAATCTTACCTGCCCAGTTCAAATGTAATTGCTTCCATGAAGCCATCCTCACCCTATTGCCCAGAAAGAATTAATCAAGCTCTCCACTGCTTCAACAGCACTCTATAATTCCTCTGTGACAGCACCCATCCCGTATTATAATTGCAGCAGGGATCGACTGTGAGCTCTCTGAGGGAAGATTTCTTAAATCCTCAGGGGCTGAGTAGCATTCTATTAACCATTAATTCTGCATAAAATACTGGGTAACTGGACAGAAAGATGAACAAAGTCTGCCAAGAAAAACTCTTGAGGGAATTTCCTGGCCATCCAGGGGTTAGGACTCTTGTGCTCTCCATGCCTGGGTTCAGTCCCTGACCAGGGAACTATGATCCCAAAAGCTGCACAGCATGGTGAAAAGAATAAAAGTAATTCTTAAAAAGAAGAATTGAAAAAAAACTAAACAATGAAAAGGTCCTTTCTTATTCTTGCTGACTATGAAGAAAAAAAAAACAGAAAAGGCAAGGTAGGACAAAAGCAGTGGGAGCTAATGAAGAACATAAATTGTGACAATTCAGTTCCTTTAACAGAGATCCACATCAGGTAGGCCAGGAGGTGAAATTGTAAACTCTATAGACACCTTTTTAATGAAGACGACAGCATGGAAAAGGGGGTGAGTGAAAGTCGCTCAGTCGTGTCCAACTCTTGCGACCCCATGGACTATAGCTCGCGAGGCTCCTCTGTCCATGGAATTCTCCAGGCAAGCAAAAATACTGAAGTAGGTTGCCATTTCCTTCTCCAGGGGACTGTCCCAACACAGGGATCTCTCCTGCATTGCAGGTGGATTCTTTACCATCTGAGCCACCAGGGAAAACACTGGTGGGATTTATAACTAAATCTGAAACTTTTGTCTGTATCTTGAAATTCATCTGGAAATTATTTGGGCGTGGCACTTTCTGCAGGAGAAGCTGCTTACAAATTCAATTTATTTAATAAAGGTTTTCAGTTTTTTTTCTTACATCATCTTGATAAGTTTTCTTTTGAAGTTGTCCATTTTATCTAAATTTTAAAATAAAATGACAGAGTATTCTTTAACTTGACTAGCAAAAATTGTTATTATTAGGAAAAACAACAGCTAGAAGACTAGATAGCCTAAGGGCAGAGATAAAGATCCAAAACAAAGATTTGAGATTTCACGATACACGTTCATGTGTCCCTGCATTCTTAGAAAGAACATAGACAGGGATCACGTCTATCAGCCTTTTGTACATAATTGTGTTCTAAAAAGTATTTCTTGCTTTCTTATATAAAAAAACAACATTGATAGTTTCAGTCAACAGGTATTTTATTATTTTAATAGTTGATTTTGATTAATACATGGCTGACCTGAGTAATACTTGTAGTTGTCTTTAAAATAAAAACCTTTTTTTCAATCAAGTAAAAACTGCTTTCAGAGGTTACTCTCATTCATAAAACAAGATGCTGGAAAAAAATCCACCCATTTAAATATATCGATTCATTGAATTTAAAGTGAAAAAAAAAATCAGCAGGAACTGATCCGAGCTATAAAATACAGTTTTAAACTATAAAATACACGTTACTTTAAAAAATTAAAACGCAGTTATTATTAAGACTACTGTTACTATAAAAGCACATTTCATAATTAAAGAAAAAAGTCATTTTAGTGGTTTAAAAAAAGTATGTCAGTCATTTTAGTCATTCCTTCCTGAAATCTTATAACATAGTAGCTAACTGAAAGGAACACTGTCTGATTTAAATTTCAGAGTCTCTGCCCTGTCCCACCCCTCCTGCCCTAGTGGCTGTACACTTGGTTAAATGTATTCTGAAAAAGAAAGGAGAAGCAAAGAGGTAGTTTGAGCTTTAAAAATCCAGAGAGATTATAGTAGAATAATTTTGAAAGCTTGTTTAGAGATTGACAAGAAAATCCCAGTCTTTTATTAGTGAAGGTCACCGTCTTTAGTTGGACAGGGTCCAGGACACCACCTGGGCAACAGAGCAGTGAGGACAATACGCACACCTCTGAGCCCAGACTGGCAGAATCCTTTCAACAAGCATCATCACAGCCTCCAGTACTACACAATAAGGATGTCCCAAATATCTATGAGAGGTTGACAGAAGTAACACTTCTCTACCTATCTCATAACACAGATGCATTTTACTAGCTCTTCTTTCTAAAGAAATCACGTTAATAGAGGTGTTTAGGGGAATTCCCTCACAGTCCAGTGGTTAGGCCTTCGCACTCTTGCTGCCGAGGGCCTGAGTTCCAACCCTGGTGGGGAAACTAAGATGTCACAAGCCACGCAGCATGAGGCCAAAAAAAAGACTGCTGAGCACTTATGGTTTTCAATGTCAGTAGTTTTTAAAACTGGGTAAGTGTTATAGAAAGTTTTGTTGGTATTTTTCAGGCTTGGAGAAAATGGAATCTGACAAAGATTATTTTCCAAGCAGCCTGGAAGGAAGCAAAAGAAACAACAAAATTGAGAGGAGAAAAAAATGAAAATTTATCAGGTGAAGGCCTGAGGTTTGCCGACAGGAGAAAAAAGTGTGGGTACTGCGTAAATAAAAATCCATAATGAACAAAATCCATTAAAATGAAGCAATTATCATGTCTTGTCACCTGTGTTAAAACTAAACTCTCCCAATAGGTGTCCTTTTAGTGTGTCCATCAACTTGATTTTCATCAACTGTCCCAGAAACATTAAGAGTTCCCTTACTCTTAAAAGTGAACTGGTTTTAAAGAATAGCAAGTCACTATGCTGTATAACTGAAACTAGTATAACACTGAAAATCAACTATACTTCCCCTTAAAAAGTTTTACATGAATCGGTTTACACAATCAATTATATGATCACCCTAGCCTCCAAGAGCCAGTAGACAGAGCTGTCTCAATGTTCAGAACCCAATCACTGTCCCAATTATTTAAAGTTCAGTACATAGTTCCCTCATTTGTCTAGCACCATGAACGTAACAGCAGAACAGCAGAGCGACTAAGAACATGGTCTCTAGAATCAAATGGCCAGATTCAAATCTTAACCCTGCTATATGAACTCTAGCTATGTGACCTCAGGAAATGTTTTTGCTATTCTACTTTTTATTCTGAAATAATTGCTAACTTGGAGAAAAACTGCAAGAATAGTACAAAGGATTCCTCTACGCTCTTCATTTAGGTTGACTAATTATGAACATCTTGCCATATTTACTTTTATCCTTCCCCTACACACGATTTCATTACTAATTTTTTTAACCATTTTGTTGACAGGTTGTAGACATGGTGCCTCTACATCTAAATACTTCAGAGAATCAACTCATAAGAATTTACTACAGTCCAATCATCACATTAGGAAATTTAAAAACAATGCTATCTCATTTTGCAAAACAAAGTCCATATCTAAATTTTACCAATTTTCACAATAATGCTCTTTATGAGAATTTTTTTCCCTCAATTCAGATTCTAATCCAGAATTGTGGGCATGCTTTTTAATCTCTCCCTCGTGGGATTATTGGCATAAATAAAGGAGTAAATACAAAGAATTTAGAACAGTTTTGGGCATTTAATGCAGGTGTGAGCTGCTTTTAGAGAGTGATGGACTCCATACAAAGCAGAATTGTCAGATAATGAAAATAACTCTTTAGACCTTATACTTCTGGGGGGTTTTGGCCACTCTGTTCAGCATGCGCAACCTTCGTTCCCCAACCAGAGAATAAACTCCTAACTTCTAGTTTCTACATTGGGAGCACCAAGTCTTAACCACTGGATCTCCAAGGAAGTCCCTAGACACTATGCTTCTTAAAGTCATTTTAATGAAAACCTCTGTAAAATATGTTGTGCATATCCATTATTTTTTAAACAGAATATACTAATTCAACCTTTTCCTTAGTAACACAGAGTCTTCATATCAAAGTGGTACTATGCTATAAAACCATGATGCTGTCAAAGGTTTCTGAGGTGTGTAGGGCTACGTGTCTCTGGAGTAAATAACGTTTTAGACACACATCTTGAATTTTCTCCCTCTGCTGTCATGCTTTTGATTATCCGTATGTATTAGTGGACCTATTCTACATTACTCTAATAATGTTTATGGTCAAACAAGGCTTTTGGTTTAAAAGGCACTTTCATGTCATCTCTCATTAATTCAATAAATATCTACTATGTCATCTGATTAACTAGCTGATTTGAATTTCACAAGAATTCTGGGAGGTAAAAAGAATATGTATTACTACTTCCAATTTTAATTACCTCATTACGGATGAATAAATTAAGGCTCAGAGAGGTCAAGTGACTTGCTTTGGGCCACAGAGCCAGCAGTCCACAATGACAGCCCTAGTACACTTAGATATACACAGAAGCCACAGGATGTACCACTTTTTAGGTGGGTGAACAAGCTTTCTGAAAGCTCTTTGACTTTCAAAAGTACTTTCAGCTTACTTTCAAATGCAAGGAGCTGCATTCTGTTAGGCTGAAAATGCCAGATGCCTGACTTTCAGATGCTCTTCCTCTGCACTTTCTCAAAATATTTTTCCTAACACTCTCTGGACTTTATGGCAACACTTTATTAATATAGACTCCTCACCCATTTGAAACTTGAAGTAAACTCAGATCTGAGCTAATGTTTACCTCTGTACTCTAATAAAGGAGTAAATACAAAGAATTTAGAACAGTTTTGGGCATTTAATGCAGGTGTGAGCTGCTTTTAGAGAGTGATGGACTCCATACAAAGCAGAATTGTCAGATAATGAAAATAACTCTTTAGACCTTATACTTCTGGGGGGTTTTGGCCACTCTGTTCAGCATGCGCAACCTTCGTTCCCCAACCAGAGAATAAACTCCTAACTTCTAGTTTCTACATTGGGAGCACCAAGTCTTAACCACTGGATCTCCAAGGAAGTCCCTAGACACTATGCTTCTTAAAGTCATTTTAATGAAAACCTCTGTAAAATATGTTGTGCATATCCATTATTTTTTAAACAGAATATACTAATTCAACCTTTTCCTTAGTAACACAGAGTCTTCATATCAAAGTGGTACTATGCTATAAAACCATGATGCTGTCAAAGGTTTCTGAGGTGTGTAGGGCTACGTGTCTCTGGAGTAAATAACGTTTTAGACACACATCTTGAATTTTCTCCCTCTGCTGTCATGCTTTTGATTATCCGTATGTATTAGTGGACCTATTCTACATTACTCTAATAATGTTTATGGTCAAACAAGGCTTTTGGTTTAAAAGGCACTTTCATGTCATCTCTCATTAATTCAATAAATATCTACTATGTCATCTGATTAACTAGCTGATTTGAATTTCACAAGAATTCTGGGAGGTAAAAAGAATATGTATTACTACTTCCAATTTTAATTACCTCATTACGGATGAATAAATTAAGGCTCAGAGAGGTCAAGTGACTTGCTTTGGGCCACAGAGCCAGCAGTCCACAATGACAGCCCTAGTACACTTAGATATACACAGAAGCCACAGGATGTACCACTTTTTAGGTGGGTGAACAAGCTTTCTGAAAGCTCTTTGACTTTCAAAAGTACTTTCAGCTTACTTTCAAATGCAAGGAGCTGCATTCTGTTAGGCTGAAAATGCCAGATGCCTGACTTTCAGATGCTCTTCCTCTGCACTTTCTCAAAATATTTTTCCTAACACTCTCTGGACTTTATGGCAACACTTTATTAATATAGACTCCTCACCCATTTGAAACTTGAAGTAAACTCAGATCTGAGCTAATGTTTACCTCTGTACTCTAATAAAGAAAAGCCTGGCTAAGAAAATGGTGTAAATAAGATTGCAGGGAGAAATGTTTAATGAGCTGTTTTTAAGCATTTCAGGAGTCTAATTTACATACAATTAAAGCTAAATTGCACATCATTCTCAGCTATTCATTAAACCAGATACAGGGACCTCTACCTAACAAAATAACCTGGTAACACTATTAGCCTAGTTCCAGTTTTGACTCAAAGTAACAGCTGCACCTAAAGAAAAACAAAACACAACACTCTCACTACGATTTACCCCCATTAGCCCAAATTAATGAGGTATGATTATACCTCCAATGATGACCCACATAACCTATCTTCCCCTGATGGCCTAGAGTAGAAGCTCAAATGCAGTTAAAACACCTGCCACAGAAGTCAGGTAGAGGAAGCGAGACAAAATGGCAGTGGCAAAAATTAAGAGCCAGAAAGCCTCAGGTTCTAGGTCAGATTATACTGCTAAATCTGTGTGGGCTTGGCTAAATCACCCTACTTCTCCAGCTTTCAGTTTCCTAGGCAATAAATGTGGTCTTTAAATACCATATCTCACTAAAAGCTCTTTGAGCTCTTTGGCTCAGAGCTCTTTGGCTAAAGGGCAGAAAATGTTCAAGACAAGTCTGGAACATCTTATAACTAGAAAACAAGGAACACAATCAAAGACTACTGCAGTTGTGTCGAAAGAAATCAGAACCTAACCTAAAGAGGCTCTCACTAGTTCAAGATGGAACAAACTGAACATCAGTAAAAATAACTACAACAGACTAAAACATATCAAATTATCTTGAAATCCATACATTCATAATGATATTAAAAAAAAAAAACAAACACCTAACCTGATTCCCTTTAGAGTATATCAGGGAACCATCTTATTTTGAAAATCTGCAAATAAAGGTAAAGAATCAAGTAATTATCCTGCCTTTTCTGTCCAAATCAAACATTTCAGAGTAACCAAAATATTTTTCCTAACACTCTCTGGACTTTATGGCAACACTTTATTAATATAGACTCCTCACCCATTTGAAACTTGAAGTAAACTCAGATCTGAGCTAATGTTTACCTCTGTACTCTAATAAAGAAAAGCCTGGCTAAGAAAATGGTGTAAATAAGATTGCAGGGAGAAATGTTTAATGAGCTGTTTTTAAGCATTTCAGGAGTCTAATTTACATACAATTAAAGCTAAATTGCACATCATTCTCAGCTATTCATTAAACCAGATACAGGGACCTCTACCTAACAAAATAACCTGGTAACACTATTAGCCTAGTTCCAGTTTTGACTCAAAGTAACAGCTGCACCTAAAGAAAAACAAAACACAACACTCTCACTACGATTTACCCCCATTAGCCCAAATTAATGAGGTATGATTATACCTCCAATGATGACCCACATAACCTATCTTCCCCTGATGGCCTAGAGTAGAAGCTCAAATGCAGTTAAAACACCTGCCACAGAAGTCAGGTAGAGGAAGCGAGACAAAATGGCAGTGGCAAAAGTTAAGAGCCAGAAAGCCTCAGGTTCTAGGTCAGATTATACTGCTAAATCTGTGTGGGCTTGGCTAAATCACCCTACTTCTCCAGCTTTCAGTTTCCTAGGCAATAAATGTGGTCTTTAAATACCATATCTCACTAAAAGCTCTTTGAGCTCTTTGGCTCAGAGCTCTTTGGCTAAAGGGCAGAAAATGTTCAAGACAAGTCTGGAACATCTTATAACTAGAAAACAAGGAACACAATCAAAGACTACTGCAGTTGTGTCGAAAGAAATCAGAACCTAACCTAAAGAGGCTCTCACTAGTTCAAGATGGAACAAACTGAACATCAGTAAAAATAACTACAACAGACTAAAACATATCAAATTATCTTGAAATCCATACATTCATAATGATATTAAAAAAAAAAAACAAACACCTAACCTGATTCCCTTTAGAGTATATCAGGGAACCATCTTATTTTGAAAATCTGCAAATAAAGGTAAAGAATCAAGTAATTATCCTGCCTTTTCTGTCCAAATCAAACATTTCAGAGTAACCAAAAAGTTGACTAGGGAAAGTTTCTCTTTTTTGAAGTATTCCGGCTCATAAATGAAGAAAGAATGGGGGAATTGGGGGAGAGGGGGGAGAATGACAGAACTGGAATGAATATCGCCATTTTGTAAATATCACCATTTTGTAAAAATCATCATCCATGACCACTTACAACACAAAAAGAGACATCTGGACATTACAGGCCTCCTGACAGAGGAATGCAACCACACTTAAAAAGCATTATATTGCCAAAGTAGGACCTAAACTAGGTCAAGACTCTAGAGTTGTGCTGACCAGTAAAAAGCCACTACAGGGCTTCCCTTGTGGCTCAGTGGATAAGAACCCGTCTGCCAATGCAGGAGACACAGGTTCGAGCCCTGATCCGGGAAGATCCCACATACCGCAGAGCAGCTAAACCCACACATCAGCAAAGACCCAGCACAGCCAAAAATAAATAAATAAAAGTTTAAAAAAAAAAAAAAGCCACTACACACATAAAGCTACTGAGCACTTAAAATGTGGCTGGCTCATACAAACTGATGTGAGCTCTAAGTGTAAAATACGCTCCAGACCACAATGGTTTAGTCTGTAAAATATTGCAATAATTTTTATATTCATTACATGGTGAAACAATAATAACTCAAAACTAAATAAAACAAATTTCACCTGTTTCTTCTTGCTTTTTTAATGTGCCTACTAGAAAATTCAAATTTCATTTCAGGCTTGAATATTTCTGTCAGACAAGGACGCTCTAGATCTAACAATGAGTTTACAAGGAATTCAAGTGACAGAGAAACAAACAAATCACAGAAATTCAATTAGTAAAATCTAGAACTTGCTTTCTTCAACAACAAAAATATAAGGGAAAAACGAGGCAAGAGAATTTAAAGATTTTTTAAAAGAGACTTAAGAGCCACATTAGGGCTTCCCCTGGTGGTCCAGTGGGTAAGGACACCGCCTTGCAGTGCAAGGGACGCCGGTTCGAGCCCTGGCCTGGGAAGATCCCACGTGCCGCGGAGCGGCTGGACTGATGTGTCCAATTACTGAGCCGGAGCTCTGGAGCGCATGCGCCCAGAGCCGGCGCTCAGCAACTACAGACGCCACCGCGATGGGAGGCCCACAGGAGCCAAAGAACAAAGACGGATGAAAATAGAGAAATGAAAGACCAATAGAAGTGGCCCGCCTGCCCGCCTGCTCCCCTCCCTCCCCAACCCAACCCCCACCCAAAATAAATAAATAAATCTTAAAAAAAAAAAAAAAAAGAGCCACATTACTCAAATCAAGGTATGCATATTTTTTGGAACCTGATCTGAGTTAACCAAATGTTTAGAGGGAAAGGGGGACATTAAAGGGAGAAAGGGGAAAGAGAAAGCCACTGTGCACTGTGGTTTTAGGACTTACCTTTAAAGCCACATAATAGAATTACTTACAACTTAAATGATGCTATGTCTGGGATTTTTTTTTTTTAATTTTGGCCTCTCTTTTTTATTGGTCTGATCCGGGAAGATCCCACATACCGCAGAGCAGCTAAACCCACACATCAGCAAAGACCCAGCACAGCCAAAAATAAATAAATAAAAGTTTAAAAAAAAAAAAAAGCCACTACACACATAAAGCTACTGAGCACTTAAAATGTGGCTGGCTCATACAAACTGATGTGAGCTCTAAGTGTAAAATACGCTCCAGACCACAATGGTTTAGTCTGTAAAATATTGCAATAATTTTTATATTCATTACATGGTGAAACAATAATAACTCAAAACTAAATAAAACAAATTTCACCTGTTTCTTCTTGCTTTTTTAATGTGCCTACTAGAAAATTCAAATTTCATTTCAGGCTTGAATATTTCTGTCAGACAAGGACGCTCTAGATCTAACAATGAGTTTACAAGGAATTCAAGTGACAGAGAAACAAACAAATCACAGAAATTCAATTAGTAAAATCTAGAACTTGCTTTCTTCAACAACAAAAATATAAGGGAAAAACGAGGCAAGAGAATTTAAAGATTTTTTAAAAGAGACTTAAGAGCCACATTAGGGCTTCCCCTGGTGGTCCAGTGGGTAAGGACACCGCCTTGCAGTGCAAGGGGCGCCGGTTCGAGCCCTGGCCTGGGAAGATCCCACGTGCCGCGGAGCGGCTGGACTGATGTGTCCAATTACTGAGCCGGAGCTCTGGAGCGCATGCGCCCAGAGCCGGCGCTCAGCAACTACAGACGCCACCGCGATGGGAGGCCCACAGGAGCCAAAGAACAAAGACGGATGAAAATAGAGAAATGAAAGACCAATAGAAGTGGCCCGCCTGCCCGCCTGCTCCCCTCCCTCCCCCACCCAACCCCCACCCAAAATAAATAAATAAATCTTAAAAAAAAAAAAAAAAAGAGCCACATTACTCAAATCAAGGTATGCATATTTTTTGGAACCTGATCTGAGTTAACCAAATGTTTAGAGGGAAAGGGGGACATTAAAGGGAGAAAGGGGAAAGAGAAAGCCACTGTGCACTGTGGTTTTTTTTTTTAGGACTTACCTTTTAAAGCCACATAATAGAATTACTTACAACTTAAATGATGCTATGTCTGGGATTTTTTTTTTTTAATTTTGGCCTCTCTTTTTTTTATTGGTCTTTTATTTATTTATTTTCACACATATTTGTTCTTTGGCCTATGTGGGCCTCTCATTGCAGTGGCCTCTCCCATTGCAGAGCATCGGTTCTGGGCGCATGCACTCCAGAGCGCTGGCTCGTAATTGGACACGCTGGTCCAGCCACTCCATGGCATGTGGGATCTTCCCAGGCCAGGGATCAAACCGGCACCCCTTGCACTGCAAGGTGGACTCTTTACCCACCGGAGCACCAGGGAAGCCCCTGGGATTTTTTTTCAAAATAATTTTGCAAGGGGTTTTCCCTTATGGTCCTGTGGCTAAGACTCCAAGTTCCCAATGCAGGGGACCGGGTTTGATCCTTGGTCAGTGAATTAGAAACCATACACCTAAACTAAAGATCCCACATGTTGCAACTGAGACCTAGCACAGCCAAATACATAAATAGTAACAACAACAAAAAAAGGTAGCAGTTATGTATGAAACAAGACTGACCATGAGACTGATCATTGTTGAAGTCCAGTGATGGGCACACAGAGGTTCAGTACATCATCGTCTCTACATCTGTGTATGTTTAAAATTTTCTCTACAAACGTTTTTTATGGAATAAAATTTTACCACCTCTTGATTCTACAAAATATCTATGAAAATAAACAATGTGGCTGGCAAGTACCTCAAGTGGTCATTCAATCTAGTTTTTTGCCTCTAGGGGCGTTACTTACAACATTACTCAACAAATATTCACTGGCTAACTACTAAGTGCAAAGGCCATAGCACTGTAGATGTATGCAGATATAAGAAACAGTTTCTGTTTGAAGAGTTTTGTAATACAGGAGAGACAAAAGGATATAAATATAAAATAGAGTAAAAGTGATGAAGTTACAGTTTCCTCCTGGTTAAGTAAATCACAAAAGGCATCCTAGAGCAGTGCCATATAACTGAGTGTTAAAAAGATGCAGGATTTGGACATGTAAAGGCAAGGAGTATTATATCTAACTGGACACTGTGAGCAGAGGTACATAAACAGAAAATAATGAGACATTTCTGAGGAATGAAGATGAGTACACTATTGCAAAAGCAGTAGGTAGAAAAGCTGGAAAGACACGTAGGGTCGGATAATAGAATCTTAAATATGTCTGGGATTTTTTTTTAATTTTGGCCTCTCTTTTTTTTATTGGTCTTTTATTTATTTATTTTCACACATATTTGTTCTTTGGCCTATGTGGGCCTCTCATTGCAGTGGCCTCTCCCATTGCAGAGCATCGGTTCTGGGCGCATGCACTCCAGGCGCTGGCTCGTGGTGGACACGCTGGTCCAGCCACTCCATGGCATGTGGGATCTTCCCAGGCCAGGGATCAAACCGGACCCAATTGCACTGCAAGGTGGACTCTTTACCCACCGGAGCACCAGGGAAGCCCCTGGGATTTTTTTTCAAAATAATTTTGCAAGGGGTTTTCCCTTATGGTCCTGTGGCTAAGACTCCAAGTTCCCAATGCAGGGGACCGGGTTTGATCCTTGGTCAGTGAATTAGAAACCATACACCTAAACTAAAGATCCCACATGTTGCAACTGAGACCTAGCACAGCCAAATACATAAATAGTAACAACAACAAAAAAAGGTAGCAGTTATGTATGAAACAAGACTGACCATGAGACTGATCATTGTTGAAGTCCAGTGATGGGCACACAGAGGTTCAGTACATCATCGTCTCTACATCTGTGTATGTTTAAAATTTTCTCTACAAACGTTTTTTATGGAATAAAATTTTACCACCTCTTGATTCTACAAAATATCTATGAAAATAAACAATGTGGCTGGCAAGTACCTCAAGTGGTCATTCAATCTAGTTTTTTGCCTCTAGGGGCGTTACTTACAACATTACTCAACAAATATTCACTGGCTAACTACTAAGTGCAAAGGCCATAGCACTGTAGATGTATGCAGATATAAGAAACAGTTTCTGTTTGAAGAGTTTTGTAATACAGGAGAGACAAAAGGATATAAATATAAAATAGAGTAAAAGTGATGAAGTTACAGTTTCCTCCTGGTTAAGTAAATCACAAAAGGCATCCTAGAGCAGTGCCATATAACTGAGTGTTAAAAAGATGCAGGATTTGGACATGTAAAGGCAAGGAGTATTATATCTAACTGGACACTGTGAGCAGAGGTACATAAACAGAAAATAATGAGACATTTCTGAGGAATGAAGATGAGTACACTATTGCAAAAGCAGTAGGTAGAAAAGCTGGAAAGACACGTAGGGTCGGATAATAGAATCTTAAATATCAGGTTGAGCCTCTAGTTTAGTCGCTAAGTGATAGGAGTCACACAAGTGAAGTTACAGGTTACAGAATATTTAGGAAGACGGTATACATCTCACTTGGCATTCTTGCCTGGAAAATTCCATGGACAGAGGTTACTGGCAGGCTACAATCCAGGGGGGTCACGAAGAGTGGGACATGACTGACTGAGCACACACACACACATCTCACTTGAACAGAGAACAGAATGGAGGGGGAGGGGGTGTGGGGACAGGTGCAGAGACTGGTGAAGTAGAAGCAACTGTTCAGGCAAAAGGTAACAAAGAACCTGAACTAGTACTGTGGGAGAAAGAGAAAGGGAGGGGCCTGAGCGTGTCCTCGCATAAAAACAGGGAGGCCAGGACAGCCAACCAGCAACTAAGGCCTTACATCTCAATGAACTGGGAAAACAGTGAAGCCAATGTCTGATATGCTGGCAGACCTATGCTAGCCCTGAAATGAGCTGAAGAAATGACTGAATGAATATAAGAGGATTTGGGGGTGGGAGTGAGCAGAAGAGGTGGTAGGAGTCAAAGACATGAGTGAGGTGATGACCTCCTAACACAAAAGTATAATCAGAAAGGAAAGGACACAGGACACCTTGGAGACTGACAAAGAAGGAAGATCAACGAAGGCAGAAGCAGAACAATGCCCTGTTATAAAGCTAAGAGAAGAGTTTCCAGAAGGAAGGAAGGCATGCTCTCTGGTTTTCTTCCTCGACTCATGTATCTAATTCATCATCAAGCCTATCAGCTCTATCTCCAAAATGCTTTTAAATACATCTATTTCTCTCATTTCTTCTTCTACCAACCTAGTTGAAGTCTCCACCACACCCGGACTTCTGCTATTCACCTCAGTCAATTCCTCCCCTAAATAATCCATTTTCTTTGCAGCAACTGGATTACTCTTTTCTTAAAAAAAAAAAAAAAAAAAAAATTGTTTATTTGGCTGTGCCAGGCCTTAGTTGTGGCATACGGGGGTCTTCTATCTTCAGTGAGGCATGCCGTAATCTTTAGTTGCTGCATGCAAACTTAGTAGCAGCACATGGGATCTAGTTCTCTGATCATGGATTGAATCTGGATCCCCTGCATTGGGAGCTTACAGTCTTAGCCACTGGACCACCAGAAGTACCTGGATTAATGTTTAAAAAATGGAAATCAGGGCTTCCCTGGTGGTCCAGTGGGTATAGAGTCCACCTTGCAGTGCAAGGGGCACCGGTTCAATCCCTGGCCAGGGAAAATCCCACATGCCACAGAGCAAATAAACCCATGAGCCACAACTATTGAGCCTCTGCTCTAGAGCCTCGGAGGCGCAACTAACTATTGAGCCCATGTGCCTCAACTACTGAAGCCCATGTGTCCTAACGCCCAAGTTCCACAAGAAGAGAAGTCACCGTAACAAGAAGCCTGCTCACTTCAACAAGAGAGTAGCCCCCACTCCCTGCAACTAGAGAAGAGCCTGTGGCAGCAGTGAAGAGCCTGTGGCAGCAGTGAAAACCTAGAATAGGTATATAAAAAAAAAAAAAAAAGAATCTGTGTTCCAGTGCAAGGGATGCAGGTTCCATTTCTGGCTAGGGAACTAAGATCCCACATGCAACTAAGTCCCTGAGGCACAATGAAGATTCCACCTATTGCAACTAAGACCCAACACAGACAAATAAATAAATATTTTTTTTAAAAAGGGAGGGTAGTTTCCTTGGTGGTCCAGTGGGTAAAGAGTCCACCTCGCAGTACAAAGGACACCCAGTTCGATCCCTGGCCCGGGAACATACCACATGCCGTGGAGCAGCTGGACCAGTGTGTTCAATTATGAGACAGTGCTCTGGAGTGCATGTGCCCAGAGCCGATGCTCTGCAGTGAGACAGGCCACTGTTAACGGGAGGCCCACATATGCCAAAGAAAAAAAGATGGATGAAAATGAAAATATAAATAAAAGAGTTATGATGGGGAGAGAAAAAAAGGTCTTCTCCAACACCACAGTTTGAAAGCATCAATTCTTCAGCATTCAGCCTCCTTTATGGTCCAACTCTTACATCCATATATGACTACTGGTAAAAACCAAAGATAGCTTTGACTTTATGGACCTTTGTTGGCAAAGTGATGTCTCTGCTTTTTAATATGTCTAGGTTTGCCATAGCTTTTCTTCCAAGGAGCAAGCTTCTTTTAATTTCATGGCTGCAATCACCATCCACATTGATTCTGAAGCCCAAGAAAATAAAATCTGTCACTGTTCCTACTTTTCCCCCATCAATCTGCCATTAAGTCATAGGACCAGATGCCATCATCTTCGTTTTTTGAATGTTGAGTTTTAAGTCATTTTTCTTCACTATCCTCTTTCACCTTCATCAATATGCTCTTCATTTCCTCTTTTGCTTTCTGCCATAGAGTAGTATCATATGCCTATCTGAGGTTGTTGATATTTCTCCCAGCAATCTTGATTTATTTGTTTATGTAACTTATTTTATCTTGATTTACGTGCTTACTTATTGTCTATCCAAGCCTCCTTAAACTGCATGAATGCAAGGACCTTGTCTTTCATAGTCACTGAGTTGTGTTCTTTGTGCTTAGAATATAAACAGATACTCAATAATTATTTGTTGAATGTTAAACTAGTAACCCAATACTGGGCATTATCTTTTTTTTTTTTCTATTTTTTGATTTTTTTAAATTATTTTTTTCATTTCTTTTTTTTTTTTTCATTTTGGGCATTATTATTGAACATTTAATATATTAAAGTCCTACAGGTAACACATATGCATATCTGAAGTGAGAGGATGCATGATATAATGTAAATTAAATAGAATTTAAAAAAATTAAAAACTCCTCCAAAGGCTACTGAAAACAGCAAGCAAATATTATTTAAGAAGACCTGTTTTCCCTCCCCCTGGAGAATTCATTTAGAAACAGAAATAAGAGTGTTCTGATATAGTATTTACCTTCTCTACATAGATGTATAAACAAAGGGATCCCCCAGTGATTAATGCTGAAACCTATTGCAAGTTAACATTTTTAGAAACTATCTAGAAAAAACTAGTGAAATCTCAGCTTGCAGATGACTAACGCAGTAGCTAGAAGCATGATGGTACAAAGTTGTGTGTTAAGAAACGTGGGAAACAGCATCTATGCAGACAAAAATAAGGTAATGCAATAATGGAAAAACGGCCCAAACTATAATTATCAGATAATGAGCTCCAAAGCTACCAGTTTCAATACAGGAAAAGGGTTTCAGAGTCTCTGGATTTATCCTGAATATAGCTACAAAAGGCAACAAAATGCTGGTTGCTATTGTTACAAAAGCTTGGGAAACACAGAACGCATTATCCTGCCCTTGTACCAAGTAAAGTGTATCTGTACCTAGAATAGAATGTGCAGTTGTGGTCATAATAGCACAAATGGGTAAAACAGACAAGGCTAAGAAGGTATCCAAAAAGACCAAAGGACAGAGGAGCTTATGTATGCAAATATATTTTTAATACAGATACAGATAATCAAGGGCACACTAGTACAAAACAAAAGAGGGTATGAAATCGGGTTGGATATTTCTCCCAGCAATCTTGATTTATTTGTTTATGTAACTTATTTTATCTTGATTTACGTGCTTACTTATTGTCTATCCAAGCCTCCTTAAACTGCATGAATGCAAGGACCTTGTCTTTCATAGTCACTGAGTTGTGTTCTTTGTGCTTAGAATATAAACAGATACTCAATAATTATTTGTTGAATGTTAAACTAGTAACCCAATACTGGGCATTATCTTTTTTTTTTTTCTATTTTTTGATTTTTTTAAATTATTTTTTTCATTTCTTTTTTTTTTTTTCATTTTGGGCATTATTATTGAACATTTAATATATTAAAGTCCTACAGGTAACACATATGCATATCTGAAGTGAGAGGATGCATGATATAATGTAAATTAAATAAAATTTTAAAAAAATTAAAAACTCCTCCAAAGGCTACTGAAAACAGCAAGCAAATATTATTTAAGAAGACCTGTTTTCCCTCCCCCTGGAGAATTCATTTAGAAACAGAAATAAGAGTGTTCTGATATAGTATTTACCTTCTCTACATAGATGTATAAACAAAGGGATCCCCCAGTGATTAATGCTGAAACCTATTGCAAGTTAACATTTTTAGAAACTATCTAGAAAAAACTAGTGAAATCTCAGCTTGCAGATGACTAACGCAGTAGCTAGAAGCATGATGGTACAAAGTTGTGTGTTAAGAAACGTGGGAAACAGCATCTATGCAGACAAAAATAAGGTAATGCAATAATGGAAAAACGGCCCAAACTATAATTATCAGATAATGAGCTCCAAAGCTACCAGTTTCAATACAGGAAAAGGGTTTCAGAGTCTCTGGATTTATCCTGAATATAGCTACAAAAGGCAACAAAATGCTGGTTGCTATTGTTACAAAAGCTTGGGAAACACAGAACGCATTATCCTGCCCTTGTACCAAGTAAAGTGTATCTGTACCTAGAATAGAATGTGCAGTTGTGGTCATAATAGCACAAATGGGTAAAACAGACAAGGCTAAGAAGGTATCCAAAAAGACCAAAGGACAGAGGAGCTTATGTATGCAAATATATTTTTAATACAGATACAGATAATCAAGGGGCACACTAGTACAAAACAAAAGAGGGTATGAAATGGTAGACTGTGTCAAATCTTAAAAGTTATATCCAGTGAGAAGTGCAAACAGAGTGTGTGTGTGTGTGTGTGTATATATATATATATTTTTTTTTTTTTTTCTCTTTAATCTAAGCCCAGGTTTTAGAATGAAAGACCTAAGTTTTATGTCAAAAAATGGAAGGGAAGGGGGAAAGGGAAGAAGGAAAGGAAATGAATGCAGGAAGGAACTGAATTCTAATCCCAGTAGGCTTAGCTGTGACAGTGGCATGTTACTTTGAGCCTCACTTCTCTTGTCTTTAAATATCTAATATGAAGGACTGCTATGAGGATGGAGATAGGCACACACCTGGTATATAGTATACACTTACTACTTTTACCAGAACTAATAAAAAGTAACAGTTTACTATCCGATCCAGTATATAAAGTAATAAAACTCATTACTCAGATGAGGAGCACAGAATGTAAGAATAAAATCATACAAAGATAGTCTAGAAAAATTCACAGGCAACATTTCCACAAGAACCTACTTCCTAAGAGAAATCACAAATTTGGGGCAATAGAGTCCTAAATTTTGAAGCTGACACTTTCATCCCTTTCCCGTAATTCCGCAGAATTCTGGACTAGACAGATAATGTATCCAACCAAACATGCCATTCACTTCCTTAGTTTAATTAGACGGGTCCCTCTCTGTAAAGATGAGAAAACTGAAGCTAAAAAAGTCAACGCCCAAGGCTACACATGGAGCCAGTCAGTGGAAACGCCTGCATTTGGAATCAGATGGGCTGACTCCAGGATCTATACTCATAACCACAACTAACTGTCTCCTACTCTGTAAGAAATGCTGGGTGTTGGGTATGCAAGAATGAGGTGAAAAAAAAAAAAAAAAAAAGAATGAGGTGAATGATTAAAGAGTATACAGTAAGTATTCAAAAAGGTTGCTTGATGAGCCCAGCCCAGCCAAAGTCCCCGCCAGTTAGATACTCAGATTTAAGGTTAATACAAGTGTAAACACTGAAATAATAAGAATCAATTCTTGAGGATGTGATGAATCCAATATAAGAAGGGAAGCCTAAAAATCCCTAAACTGTGGTCTCAGACATGACAAAGTGCAGAGAAAGAGGAAAATACATCAAAATGCTAACTAGTGGGATTATGGGTGATTCTCAGTCTCTGATTCATACTTTTTTAATTTGGCTTTTTAAAAAATAGCTCATTATTTTCATAACTGGAAAAAAGAAAATAAATATAAATATTTATTTATTACAAAAATAAAAATAAATCTGAGAAAAATAAACAAAACTGAGGAAACTTTCACTCTATTCACTTCTGACTGTATAGTTTGTTGCAATGAGCATGTATTACTTTTTCAATTTCAAGGAGACTTTAAAAACAAATAAATCTCGAATATTAAAAAAATGAAGTAAATAACATGCAAATACCACTTCCCCAAAAAAATTGGTGTGACATAAGAATTAGCAAATAAGGAGTTGCAGTTTGTTGGAAAGAACTCTAGATTTGCACCCAAAGACTTGCATTCACACTGATATACATGCCAACAAGGATGTCAAAAACTTCATGCTGAACAAAAGAATTCAGACACAAGAGTGCATACTGCATGAGTCAAGAACAGGAAAACTAACACGTGAGGACAGAAAGTGGTTGTCTATAAGATAGCCGGGAACTCTAGAGGGTTATAGAGACATTTGATCTCTTGACTGGGTGTTGGCCACACATGCGTTTATATTTGTCAAGTCCTCTGTCAATAATAACATACTTGTATTTCTATGTATTTCACTATATGTAAGTTTTGCCTTTAAAAAACTCTCATTTAAAAAAAGAGACAGGGTTCAATCTCAAATCTGTTATTAGTTGAGTGACTTGAAGGAAGTTACTTAACCTCTCTGAGGCTGCTTATCTGTATGTGTGCTCAGTCACGTCTGACTCTTTGCTCCCCTGTGGACTGTAGCCTGCCAGGTTCCTCTGTTTAAGGGATTCTCCAGGCAAAAATACTGGAATGGTATTTCCATCTCCTCCCCCAGGGGATCTTTCTAACACAGGGATCGAACACATCTCCTGAGTCTCTTGCATCGCAGACGGATTCTTTACTGCTGAGCCACCAGGGAAGCCCATTTACCTTTATAAAATGTAGCTAGCATTATTTATCTCAATGGTAACATGTATCACAGTCAAAGACTGCTTTGCAAATTATCACCCAATGAATGCTGAAAGAACTTTACAGGTAAAAAGAGGGCAAAGTTGGTCACAATTCTACAAATGGTTTTGTTATCAGGTATTCTCTAAAGACTAGCAGCATTCCACAAAGGGAAATCTACTTATAGTTCTCAGTTGTAATGGAAAGGGAACATCATGGATATGAGCTAAGACCTCCCTCTACACAGTTAAAAACAATTACTCAAGGCATGATTTGAGAGAAAGCTTTCTAGACTGAGTACTTGCTAGAACAATGGCATAATCACAGAAGAAAAAGGTCTCAATTCTAAATACATAAGAGTAAAAGAATTGCTCATCACTTTACTATGTCAATTACAAACTTTAAATAACCCTGTAAGCCACATCATAAATGTGTGTTTATATATGTGTGTGCATACACACACACATTTACTCAAATTAGAACTGAGGTGAACCACTGCTTCTTCCCAAAAAGGCTTCTATATTCTGAAAATAAGAAACTTAATTCTGCTCAGCTAAAATTAACCTTATAACTAAAAGAATATGTCTCAGGCTTTTCCATATTGTACTCTAAAAGAAAAACAGCCTGAAAAGTAATATCATTGGCAAAGTATAATAGTCTCTCCCATCTATCTCAAACTGTCTTTATTAGTGTATAGAAATCATGATGAAGACAAAATTTTTCTGCAGTACTTTTACATCTGAACATTATTTCCTCTGCAAGCATCCAACAATTCTTGTTTCTATTCTTCTCTTTTCTAATTCAATTCTGTTTGGTTTCTAAGTTAAGAAGTGTGTTTCATTTGCATAAATGGTAACTATTCTGAGACCCTAGGGAAGGCTCCATTGTTTGCTCCCCTGTGACCTGCCAGGTTCCTCTGTTTAAGGGATTCTCCAGGCAAAAATACTGGAATGGTATTTCCATCTCCTCCCCCAGGGGATCTTTCTAACACAGGGATCGAACACATCTCCTGAGTCTCTTGCATCGCAGACGGATTCTTTACTGCTGAGCCACCAGGGAAGCCCATTTACCTTTATAAAATGTAGCTAGCATTATTTATCTCAATGGTAACATGTATCACAGTCAAAGACTGCTTTGCAAATTATCACCCAATGAATGCTGAAAGAACTTTACAGGTAAAAAGAGGGCAAAGTTGGTCACAATTCTACAAATGGTTTTGTTATCAGGTATTCTCTAAAGACTAGCAGCATTCCACAAAGGGAAATCTACTTATAGTTCTCAGTTGTAATGGAAAGGGAACATCATGGATATGAGCTAAGACCTCCCTCTACACAGTTAAAAACAATTACTCAAGGCATGATTTGAGAGAAAGCTTTCTAGACTGAGTACTTGCTAGAACAATGGCATAATCACAGAAGAAAAAGGTCTCAATTCTAAATACATAAGAGTAAAAGAATTGCTCATCACTTTACTATGTCAATTACAAACTTTAAATAACCCTGTAAGCCACATCATAAATGTGTGTTTATATATGTGTGTGCATACACACACACATTTACTCAAATTAGAACTGAGGTGAACCACTGCTTCTTCCCAAAAAGGCTTCTATATTCTGAAAATAAGAAACTTAATTCTGCTCAGCTAAAATTAACCTTATAACTAAAAGAATATGTCTCAGGCTTTTCCATATTGTACTCTAAAAGAAAAACAGCCTGAAAAGTAATATCATTGGCAAAGTATAATAGTCTCTCCCATCTATCTCAAACTGTCTTTATTAGTGTATAGAAATCATGATGAAGACAAAATTTTTCTGCAGTACTTTTACATCTGAACATTATTTCCTCTGCAAGCATCCAACAATTCTTGTTTCTATTCTTCTCTTTTCTAATTCAATTCTGTTTGGTTTCTAAGTTAAGAAGTGTGTTTCATTTGCATAAATGGTAACTATTCTGAGATACCATTCATAACTATACATTTGAATTCTCTAGAGTACTATTCATAACTTTAAATGGAACAGGAAAAAAAAAAAAACACTCATTCAACTTCACTTTAATGGTGACTAAGACATGAATGATTCTGTTATCTTGTAGAAGGCTGGCCAAAGGAGTGAAGTCTCCCAATGTCACTAACTTGTCATCTTTTTTTTTTTTTTTCGCTCTTTAAAGGTATTGTTTGGTGGTCTTTTTTTTTTTTTAACTTTTATTTTACTTTTAACTTTTACAGTTTTGTTGTTTACAGATATGTATGTTCCCAGATCAGTCATATGTATATCCCCCCTCCCTCTCCCACCCCTCCCAACCATCACACAGCACCCCTGAAGGATCCCCTTTTCTCAAAGAGCAATGACTACAGCTATTTTCTTCACTTATGATAGTACAGGCCTTCATGCTACTTCCTTTACGCCTCCCACCCTCTGTTCCTTCCCCACAATGTCCATATGTCCACTGTCCATGTCTGTCTTTCCGTCGCTTCACTGCGTGTGCCATCATCACCATCCTACTAGATTCCTGTCATCATTTTATGAATACCCAAAGGGACCAAAGATCACTGCCTTGACCAATTCACCTATCACAAAAAAGTACTTGGTTTAGAAAAACATGCTCATTAGCTAAACATGTCTTTTCAGAGCTATTATAAAGTATCTATATAGGACATTTAAAGATATATATCTTAGCCATGAAGTTCGAAAATTAGCTGAGAATAATCCTGACAAGTCCTGACAAGTTCTCTATAAAACCAACGCTGGTTATTCTTTAGGCATTAAACAGCTTTTCTAAGAAAAGTTGCGTCTTCTATTCAAGGTAGTAACATTCTAGTAGTTCTTTCTTTAAATATTTATTTACATATTAGACTGTGCTGGGTCTTAGTTGCAGCACTCAGAATCTGATTGGTCGTGGCATGTGGGATCTAGTTCCCTGACCACGGATCAAACCAGGCCACCTGCATTGGGAGCGTGGAGTCTTAGCCACTGGACCGCCAGGGAAGTCCTCTAGTAGTTCTTTACTCTACCAAAGCAGTGGCAGAAACTGAACTTTCAAAAATCTGCATAAATAATTCAGTTGTCTGTACTGCTCTAATATATTTAAACCAAATAAAATTTGAACTGAATAAAAATAATGGTGCTGGGCTTCCCCTGGTGGTCCAGTGGATAAGGACACCGCCTTGCAGTGCAAGGGGCGCCGGTTCGATCCCTGGCCTGGGAAGATCCCACGTGCCGCGGAGCGACTGGACTGATGTGTCCAATCACCGAGACGGAGCTCTGGAGCACATGCACCCAGAGCTGGCGCTCTGTGACAACAGACGCCACCGTGATGGGAGGCCCGCAGGAGCCAAAGAACAAAGATGGATGAAAATGGAGAAATGAAAGACCAACAGAAGTGGCCCGCCCGCTCCCCTCCCTCCCCAACCCGACCCCGGCCCAAAATAAATAAATAAATCTTTAAAAAATAATAATAATAATGGTGCTATTTTGTTACCTCCTCATTTTTCCTTCTTATCCAAAAGTCAGAGAGAAGGAATGAAAGGACAGTGCACAAATGAGGACAATTATACTCATTTCCACTCCATGACCCCACGACCCCTACCCTTAACATAGTTTTCAACAGAGGGCAATTTTGCTCCCCAAAGGACATTTGACAATATCTGGAGGCGTTTCTGGTTGTCACAGCTGAGAGGGGTGAGGTAGTGGGTAAAGACCAGGGATACTGCTAAATATACTACAATACACAGGACAGTCTACCACAATACAGCATATTATTCAACCCAATGTCAACATCACCAAGGATGAGAAACTTGACCCCCAAGGCCCAATAAAGACCTACCTCTCAATAAATGCTTGCTGATCTGAAAAGGAAAGACTATGAATTGGAAGAAAGAGAAGCCTGTGAGAATGAAACAGAAGACAGAGCCCTAAATTAAACATTACAAGCATCTATCAAGCCTTTATTGAGACTTTCCTGGTACTCCACTGGTTAAGACTCTGCGCTTCCAACACAGAGGGCATGGACTCAATCCCTGGTTGGGGAACCAAGATCCCACATGCTGGTGATCCAGTAGGTAGAGTCCTTCCTGCAGTGCAGGGGGTGCCAGTTCAACCCCTGGCTCAGGAAGATCCCACGTGCCGTGGAGGGGGTGGACCGGTGTGTCCAATCACCAGCCAGTGCTCTGGAGCACATTGCATCCAAACCCAGTGCTGTGCAACTAGAGAGGCCACTGCGATGGGAGGCCCACAAATGCCAAAGAATAAAGATGGATGAAAATTTAAAAACAATAAAAATAAAAATAAAAGAGGCCAAAATTTAGGGGGGAAAAAAAGAAGATCCCACATGGCAAAAAAAAAAAAAAAGCCTTTATTGTATGTTTCACAATCAGTCATACAAAAATAAACAATACAGCCCAGCCCTTATGAAGCTCATCGTCAAGTACGGGAAACAGTTTTATAATTTGTCTGACATCTGATCCGACAATATCTGATAAATGTTTTAATGAAGAAGACATACAAGAGAGTCACTCAACTATTCCTAAGGATGATTCATGGAATAGATGATATCTTAGTTCTGAAGGATGAGAGGAAGCATCTTATTTCAGTTTATAATACCTCTTTCCAAATAAAAAGTCATTCATTTCTTCAGTCAACAAAAACTATGGAATACCAATGACGTTCCATATACTGTGTTGTGCTTTGGAGACACAAATTACCACTTTCTACTTTTTTCCCTTGGCATCGCTGGTGACCAGCAGCCCACCTCCCCATCTCATATCCCAGACAATTCTTTCATTTAGCAACTGTCACCCCCAACCTATCACAATCAGCAGTAAGGCCACTATTCAAGGATTCAAAAATACTTCTAGTTGCCTGTTGACAAGACTGTATATAATAACTTTGCCTAGATCACAAAATCAGGATGATCATGCTGGCAGAGTAACTAGCAATGAAGTGACTATCGGTCCAGATCTGCCAGACCTGATGAATGTGCGCTGGTATCTTGGAAAGCTATTTTACTTTAAGAAAAACTCTGAGTCCTCTTCCACCCTCCCCAATTCATGACAGAACCAAAAGCAAATTAATCAACATGTATTTACTGAACACCTACTGTGTGCTTACCTCAATGGTTCTCAACTCTGGTTGTTTACAGACATCAGAATTTCCAGATATAATTTACTTATTGATGGTAAATTCTGATGCAACAAAAATTTGATGCCTTGAGCTTTAGGCTTTACAAAATATAAAAGAAGTGTAAGACACAGTGCTTTTTTTGAAGAGCTTCACCATAGTCACAACAGAGTAACTTGTAATAGTATGTATGTCCACTAATTTGTAACACTTTTGCAGTATTATCAATCCTTACCAAACAGAAGAAACTGAGGTAGTCTGGATAAGAACTGTTTGTTTTCCCTTATCCAACCACAGGTCAACTGCACCTGGTAACGCTGTTCCGCTGTTCCACACCCCTCCTCTCTCCCAGACAAAGTCCCACCCTCAGGCGCACCGAGGCACTCCAGGGAGGAGGATGAACTGAGGCCCTCTAGTCAGATGGCGCTTTGTCCTGAAGGTCAGACTCTCTCAAACGCATGCAGTCAAGGACCTTCGTTTCAAGAGAAGTAACTGTTTAACCTCCAACACCACCAGTCCACCTCACTCTATAGTTGAAGTGTTTGAGAGTAGTAGAGTAGACTGAAATTTTGTAAATTTGCTCCTAGAGGTCCTTGGCCATTTAAAGAAACCACCCAAATTCATAAGGCAGGTAAACCCCAGTTTTTCACATAGCATACACTTGAAATAAGAAATATTCTGAATTCAATATATTTTAGTAAACTGAACTTCAAATTACCACTTTCTATTTTGGATCTTACAACCCCCATTTGAAAAGCATCTGTCACCCCCAACCTATCACAATCAGCAGTAAGGCCACTATTCAAGGATTCAAAAATACTTCTAGTTGCCTGTTGACAAGACTGTATATAATAACTTTGCCTAGATCACAAAATCAGGATGATCATGCTGGCAGAGTAACTAGCAATGAAGTGACTATCGGTCCAGATCTGCCAGACCTGATGAATGTGCGCTGGTATCTTGGAAAGCTATTTTACTTTAAGAAAAACTCTGAGTCCTCTTCCACCCTCCCCAATTCATGACAGAACCAAAAGCAAATTAATCAACATGTATTTACTGAACACCTACTGTGTGCTTACCTCAATGGTTCTCAACTCTGGTTGTTTACAGACATCAGAATTTCCAGATATAATTTACTTATTGATGGTAAATTCTGATGCAACAAAAATTTGATGCCTTGAGCTTTAGGCTTTACAAAATATAAAAGAAGTGTAAGACACAGTGCTTTTTTTGAAGAGCTTCACCATAGTCACAACAGAGTAACTTGTAATAGTATGTATGTCCACTAATTTGTAACACTTTTGCAGTATTATCAATCCTTACCAAACAGAAGAAACTGAGGTAGTCTGGATAAGAACTGTTTGTTTTCCCTTATCCAACCACAGGTCAACTGCACCTGGTAACGCTGTTCCGCTGTTCCACACCCCTCCTCTCTCCCAGACAAAGTCCCACCCTCAGGCGCACCGAGGCACTCCAGGGAGGAGGATGAACTGAGGCCCTCTAGTCAGATGGCGCTTTGTCCTGAAGGTCAGACTCTCTCAAACGCATGCAGTCAAGGACCTTCGTTTCAAGAGAAGTAACTGTTTAACCTCCAACACCACCAGTCCACCTCACTCTATAGTTGAAGTGTTTGAGAGTAGTAGAGTAGACTGAAATTTTGTAAATTTGCTCCTAGAGGTCCTTGGCCATTTAAAGAAACCACCCAAATTCATAAGGCAGGTAAACCCCAGTTTTTCACATAGCATACACTTGAAATAAGAAATATTCTGAATTCAATATATTTTAGTAAACTGAGATGTATAAACTGTAAAAGGCTTAAAAAGTTAAAATTGTTTCATCTAAATCTCATCCAACAGCAATGACCTCATACTAAAGACCGCCCTGAAAGGAATATCAGCTTTAAATTCTGCAAACATGGTTCTATGGATCCTTACCTGACTAGTCTTTCTCTTAATTATATGGGAACAGGTACAATTCTCTTAATTGCTATACAAAAATTGATGAGCACAAGACCTATAAATTACTTTTTTTTTTTCTTTTTTGACCACTTCTATTGGTCTTTCACTTATTTATTTTCATCCATCTTTGTTCTTTGGCCTGTGTGGGCCTCCCTTCGCAGTGGCCTCTGTCGCGGCTGAGCACCAGCTCTGGGCGCATGCGCTCCAGAGCTCCAGCTCAGCAGTTGGACACATCGGTCCAGCCGCTCCGTGGCACGTGGGATCCTCCCAGGCCAGGGATCGAACCAGCGCCCCTTGCACTGCAAGGCAGTGTCCTTACCCACTGGACCACCGGGGAAGCCCCTATAAATTACTTTTTTAAAAAGAGGGCGGGATGTCTTTCAAACATCTAAAATAGGAACCTATGACAGTATTAAAAGGTAAAATTTTGTATTTAACGAAAAATGCATATTGGCATATACTAAAATAAGATCGTCACATCAAAGGAAAAAGTGTCCTCTATGCAATACCATTTTCAGGACCCATGACTTTAAAATTAGCTTAGTTGACAGTATCTGTCCTTGTAACTCTTCATCATATAAACTGTATCCATAAAAGCCCATAATCTCTTAGCTTCAATACATTCATAGTATTAACCACACCCTCCTCTCCTCCCAGACAAAGTCCCACCCTCAGGCGCACCGAGGCACTCCAGGGAGGAGGATGAACTGAGGCCCTCTAGTCAGATGGCGCTTTGTCCTGAAGGTCAGACTCTCTCAAACGCATGCAGTCAAGGACCTTCGTTTCAAGAGAAGTAACTGTTTAACCTCCAACACCACCAGTCCACCTCACTCTATAGTTGAAGTGTTTGAGAGTAGTAGAGTAGACTGAAATTTTGTAAATTTGCTCCTAGAGGTCCTTGGCCATTTAAAGAAACCACCCAAATTCATAAGGCAGGTAAACCCCAGTTTTTCACATAGCATACACTTGAAATAAGAAATATTCTGAATTCAATATATTTTAGTAAACTGAGATGTATAAACTGTAAAAGGCTTAAAAAGTTAAAATTGTTTCATCTAAATCTCATCCAACAGCAATGACCTCATACTAAAGACCGCCCTGAAAGGAATATCAGCTTTAAATTCTGCAAACATGGTTCTATGGATCCTTACCTGACTAGTCTTTCTCTTAATTATATGGGAACAGGTACAATTCTCTTAATTGCTATACAAAAATTGATGAGCACAAGACCTATAAATTACTTTTTTTTTTTCTTTTTTGACCACTTCTATTGGTCTTTCACTTATTTATTTTCATCCATCTTTGTTCTTTGGCCTGTGTGGGCCTCCCTTCGCAGTGGCCTCTGTCGCGGCTGAGCACCAGCTCTGGGCGCATGCGCTCCAGAGCTCCAGCTCAGCAGTTGGACACATCGGTCCAGCCGCTCCGTGGCACGTGGGATCCTCCCAGGCCAGGGATCGAACCAGCGCCCCTTGCACTGCAAGGCAGTGTCCTTACCCACTGGACCACCGGGGAAGCCCCTATAAATTACTTTTTTAAAAAGAGGGCGGGATGTCTTTCAAACATCTAAAATAGGAACCTATGACAGTATTAAAAGGTAAAATTTTGTATTTAACGAAAAATGCATATTGGCATATACTAAAATAAGATCGTCACATCAAAGGAAAAAGTGTCCTCTATGCAATACCATTTTCAGGACCCATGACTTTAAAATTAGCTTAGTTGACAGTATCTGTCCTTGTAACTCTTCATCATATAAACTGTATCCATAAAAGCCCATAATCTCTTAGCTTTAATTCCAAAATCAAAAGGGCTACAGAAAAACAAGTTTTTCATTATTCATTTGGTGGCAAATCCTGACATAAAATGACTATAAATGACATGAGGCTATTTATAGTATTAATTTATCCTGGTTGGTGTGAACATTCTGACATTTAACTAAACAAACAGTAGTGTGTTTGACTACAAGGTGCTGCCCCACACCTTTCTGGGATGTTACATAACTTACAGTATACATACTATATTTCTTTTCCAAAATTCGAAAAATTCTAAATTCAGAAGCACCTCTGGTTCCAAGAACCTTTTTTTCCTCTCCACAGTACTGCAAAGTGGTATACTACCGATAATTAAGACTAAATCTTACACAGAAAATATAACCGATATTGAGAGTAAATGCAGAATTTCACATACAATAAATTCAATGTCTTCACTAATTCACACATATACAATCCCGTAAAATAAAGCATTATAAAAAAACTTTTAATAAACATCAAAAAACGAACACACCAATGTTTTTCAATTGACGGGAACATTTGCATCATCCAATATCTAGATCAGTTCCTCTCAGGTTGAAATTCACTAATTCAAATTACAGTTTAATTAAAAAAAGAAATCCAAAGACTACAATCAGTAATTATGTTGAGAAAAAGAATCACTCACTGATGAATAATGCATTCAGTTCTGACTTTTTAAAAAAATTATCCTCACAAGGTTTAAGATTTAAAAGTCTTTACTTCTAGAATATAATTTCTGAATGTTGAACAAATTACGAGTGACTTTTTCTGTGAAAGCAGAGAACAAGGAAAAGCAACCAAAATAGTCCTGAAAGATATTTCAACGGGAATAAGAGTTTCACAGTTCTGTCCTTCCTTCCTCCTTCAGTTGCTGCTTTTCTGGTTTTAGAATTTCAAACAAAGAAAAACATATTGGCTCCAATGCTAAGAAACGCCCTCTTTTTCTCAGCAACTTCCTCTTCCAATTTTCTTCCCTACCGTTGACATATGAGAACAATACGCACTGCTGTTCTACCATTTTGATTAACCAAAAGCTCTGAGCTTTGAAAAATTAAGGGCTGCAATTTATAGTACTCACTTCAGGTCCACAATCATCACTCATTTAGAAGTCAAATAACAGAGAGCACAAAGAAAGGAGTATATGAAGAGGCAGTCTATTGAAACTTTCACCTCAAGAATCCAAAGCTTTTCCCACTAACAAAATGGGAAATTTCTTCCATCCCAAGAAAACTTGGTCTTCTTAGGGAAGAGAAAAAGTTACCATGGCTGGCACCATCCCAAACCAAGAGTCAAGTCTGTGCACCAATAGTTGGTGAACTTCTTCCGGCCAGGCAGTCAGGTTTCAAACCGAGTTCTCTGAGGTTCTGACACACTTCTGAGTGCCTTTCACAATTACGTAAGGGGCCTTTACAATTTACAGATTGAACAAAGGGGATGCACTTATGATTAACCACCCAGAGATTAGGACCTAGCCTGTCTCCATGCCAGAAGTCAATTCAAGAGTCTGGGACTTAAACCCCTCCCCCATCTGTGACAAAGCAAACTTCCTTTAAATGTACAGTCTATTCCTCCTTGCCCGGTGATTTTCAAAGCAAACACCTCGAAGTTGGTAAGCTCGGCACCTTTCTGTGTGACCCTGGGCGCAAGTTACTCAACTCCTCTGAAACTTTCTTTACGTGCAAATTCTCAAGTGTAGCTGTAAAAATCAGACACGCATTTTCTGACACACAGTAAGACCACCATCCATGTTCCTCCTCGCCACCCAAAAGCAAACCAAATTCTTTCGGGCCTATTTTTCAATCACAGCCCCAAGGGGATCCGACGATCCACTCCTCTTCTCTTGATTCTATGAAAACCTGTACAAAACTTTCCCATCTCAGAGGTTCCAGGATCCTGGAAGACCCAGACCAACCAGTCTCCACCCCAATACAGCCTGGGCTCCATCCAGAGTCTTCCTCGATGGGCCCCTTTAGCCAACTTTCCTCCTTACTCTGCAGACGATCCAGCACACACACATACATACACTCACGTACACGCGTGTGTACACGCACGCATTCCTCTCCACCACTCTGCAGCTTAGGCCAAAGGTCTCAAAGAGTGCTTCAATGCTCTCTTCCACCCAGAGGTGGAAACTGAGGCTCCGCCTGGGGAAGACCTTGCCAAAGATCTCAGACAACGTCTGCCTGCAAAGCCTTCGTTTTACAAACGGGTAAAACGAGGTCCGGCGAGGGAAGTGACTTGCCCAAGGTCACCCTGCGAGTTGGTAGCACAGCCAGGTCAGCCTGGAGCACCTTCGCTGACTCGCGGGCCCTTCCGAGCCTCGGAGGGGATCTCCCGGACACCTCCTCCCTGGGGAGGAGAGTGTACAGTAGAACGCCATCTCGCGCTGACCGCTCACCGGGTCTCTCGTGGGTCTGAGGCTGGAGGCGCGGCACCCACTCCCTAGGGACCCTGAGCGACTCGGGAGGGGCGGCCCGACCGGGCCCGGCACCTCACGGCTGGGCCCGCCCGCGGGGACTTGTTGCTCACCTGGCCTTGCGCGGTCGCCCTCAGCGTCAGAAGGGCTAGCCGGCCGCCCTTCCCCGCTCGGGGTCTGTGCTCGCCGGCCGCTTCTCGGGCTGCCACACAGCCGGACCCCCCTCAGCGCGCTACGCCCCCAGCCGCGTCCGCCCGGCCCGCGTCCGCCATTACGCGATTCCCCGCCCTGGGACGCAGCCACACCCCGCCAACCGCCCTGATTGGCTCTCCGTCCCACCCTCCTGGGGCTTCCGGGCATTCCATTGGCCTGAGGAGAATGTCAGTTAAACAGCTACGCAAACGACGTACTCAAGGGTGCTGTCCCGGGAGCTCCACCCGAGCTACTTCCGCAATAGGAGTAAACAGCAAGGGGCAAACCAAGTGAAGTGGTGGTGAGTTCGAAACTAAACCAGCTCCTAAATTCTAAGTAGGAAAATTCCACAGAAAAACTCATACAAAGTGTTTTAAGAGGTTAATTTTCCTGTTCAGAGTTCAAATAACCAGTATCTTTGGTAGAATGAAGGGACCAAGTCTATGAACTTTCTGTGGACACCCCTAAAGTTTCTGACAGTTTTGTCACTTCCCTCCCGGACTCAGGCTCGGCCGAAAGTAGGGTGGGGAGAGTGAGTCATAGGCACCAGCCCGTCGCTATGGGATCCGACCGGGGTGAGGCCCGGGGTCCTGGGATTGGGAGCAGGGTCTGAAAGGCCAGGGTCAGGTGAGTTGGACATTGGTTCAGCCGCCATCGCACTCTGCGACCTAAGACAACTCTTAACTTATTTGGGTCTCGGCGTGTCTGCAAAGTAGAAGCAGTCACGTCTGCCTCTTGTCCTGTTTGTTAAGGGTTCATGCTTGAGTGGGTATATGCGCGTCTTGTCGATTATAAAAGGTGGCAGGCTGGATGTCATGTGACAGATTCACGTTGCACTTGTTAGTTCTCTAGAGCAACTCATATGCTGTCCTGGTTCTGCAAAAGGGAAAACTGAAAATTACGTGATTTACCGAGAGTCGCCCAGGGAATTTGAAATGACCGGAGGACTCAAACCTGTATCTTTTGACTTCCATTTTTGTGTTTCTCCCTTCCAGATCTGGTGTCCCTTGAAAAAGACTTCCCTCCCCAAACCTGTTAGCATTCCAGGGAGGGTCTTGAGGGTGCCAGGCCAATACTCCATCTCTCTGGTTACCATGGACTTAGGCACAGCCCACTCTCTAGCTATTGTTAATCATCAAGGTTCCCCGGGAAACCTCGAGGGGTGCACCTGAGCTGTTTCTGGGCCCTAGGAATCAGGAGATGGGTAAGGGATTACAGGTGCGTCAGAAACCCAGGTAGAGGCCATCCCTGTCCAGTGGGTAAGGAGTCCGCCTTGCAGTGCAGCAGGCACCGATTCGATCCCTGGCGGGGGAAGATCCCGGTGCTGCGGAGCTGCTGGGCCTGTGTGTCCAATTACAAGTCAGCGCTCTGGAGCACTTGCGCTCAGAACTGGTGTTCTGCCATGAGTGAGGCCATTGCAATGGGAGGCCCACACATGCCAAAAAATAAAGATGGATGAAAACAATGACTTAGAGGAAAAAAAAAAAAAAAAACATGTAGAGTCCTGAGTAGGGACACAGAAGCTCCGAGAGGGACAGTCTCCATTCCAGGACTTAGGTCCATGTCTCTCCACCCTCAGAATAGATCTCTTTTCACCAAGGGATTGTTTTTCTCAGAAGGGTTGCCTTGGCTGTAATTCACAGTCCTCTCCCTCTCTGGAAAAGAAGGAAGCCAAAAAGGGAATGTGGCGGGGAGCAGCGTAAGAGGTTAGAAGCTTAGAAACCACCAGGAGGGTGGTACCAACAAGGCCCCAGTGCCCGCTGAGTCAGTGACCTCCAGGCTCAAATTGGGCCTTGTGGTCTGACAACCAACGACTATTTAAATCCTGACTGTGGCCATTGGGTGCTGGGAGACAGCAGGTGCTATGCAGAGGTCAGTGAGGTTAGGGCAGACTAACCTAAGATTAAATCCAAGCTCCACTACTTTGTAGCTCTCAACCTCACATCACCCAAATCTTCTCAAATGGGAACAACATGCAGTTGTAAGGATTCAATAAGTTAATCGTGGAATTAATGAGTCATGTGTGTAAAGTGCCTTATAGCTATTTATTCATTCATGAGTTCATCCATTCAGTAAAAAATTATCACATACCAGCCATGTGTAAGGCACCCCTGCTAGGGATGTGGCTACAGTAGTGAGCAAAACAGACTCATACCCTCATGGAGCTTAAGGTTTGATGAGGAAGCAAGTTGTTAAATGATCAGACGAGTCAAAAACCATGATAAGGAACAAGGAGGCAAAATACAATGTGTTTAGGAGAGTAAATGTCAAGCAAAGAGGTGGGGTCACAGGAAGTTTCCTGAAGAGGCAACTTGATGAATGGGGAATAACTAAGCAGCAGGTGGTTGGGAGAAGTATTGAGCAGCCCAGGAGAAAGGGTGTGGAAGACATCTAGGCCAGTGCGGGTGGATCATGACACTGGGGAGGGAGCCCTTGCTGTGGGCCTAAACAAATAAGGTGTTACAGGTAAAGAACCTGGCTTTGAAAGTGAGGCCATTTTCCAAGGGTCTCTATTCTTTTCTGGTGGGCCCTGAGCTTTGACATCAACATCCCTGGGCTTGAATCATGGCTCTGCCATCTCACCTTGAACTGTGTGACCTTAAGCACCTCTCTACCGCAGCTACTCTTCTGAGAAGTGGGGATTGGTGGTAGATGGGCATCAGGTGGGCAGGTAGTGAGGATTCAAGGTGGAAATGTGAATAAGACATTCCTGTGCAGAGAAGGCACTTCATAAATGATGCTTGGTCCTCCATGCAAGTGCCCAGGCCCTGGGCAAGGTGTCCTCTGATCTTAATTGTCATAGAAGACTTTGGCGTCAGGCAAACCTGGGCTCAAATCACATCTGTACCACTTCCTCGCAGTGTGACCATGAGCAGGTAACTTCAGTTCTCTGAGCCTCTGTTTCCTTATCTGTAAAATGGGAGTTATAATTGCTCCTGTTTCTCAGAACTGTGAAGGTTAAATGAGATAATAAATGTGAGGACTTTCTGGTGGTCCAATGGTTACGAATCCACCTGCCATTTTAGAGGGGACATGGGCTCAACCACTGGTCAGGGAACAAAGATCCCACATGCCACGGGACAACTTAGGCACAACTCCAGAGTCCACGTGCTCTGGAGCCTGTGCACCGCAACTATAGCTCCTGCATGCTGCAGTTAAGACCTGATGCAGCCAAAAAGAAATATTTTTTTAAATGTGAAGTAGTTAGCATAGTTGATTGGCACGTAGCTGCAGCTGTTGAATGTTCAGCAAACAACTATACCATGGAGCTTAAGTTGAGGAGCAAGTTGTTAAATGATCAGACGAGTCAAAACCATGATAAGGAACAAGGAGGCAAAATACAATGTGTTTAGGAGAGTAAATGTCAAGCAAAGAGGTGGGGTCACAGGAAGTTTCCTGAAGAGGCAACTTGATGAATGGGGAATAACTAAGCAGCAGGTGGTTGGGAGAAGTATTGAGCAGCCCAGGAGAAAGGGTGTGGAAGACATCTAGGCCAGTGCGGGTGGATCATGACACTGGGGAGGGAGCCCTTGCTGTGGGCCTAAACAAATAAGGTGTTACAGGTAAAGAACCTGGCTTTGAAAGTGAGGCCATTTTCCAAGGGTCTCTATTCTTTTCTGGTGGGCCCTGAGCTTTGACATCAACATCCCTGGGCTTGAATCATGGCTCTGCCATCTCACCTTGAACTGTGTGACCTTAAGCACCTCTCTACCGCAGCTACTCTTCTGAGAAGTGGGGATTGGTGGTAGATGGGCATCAGGTGGGCAGGTAGTGAGGATTCAAGGTGGAAATGTGAATAAGACATTCCTGTGCAGAGAAGGCACTTCATAAATGATGCTTGGTCCTCCATGCAAGTGCCCAGGCCCTGGGCAAGGTGTCCTCTGATCTTAATTGTCATAGAAGACTTTGGCGTCAGGCAAACCTGGGCTCAAATCACATCTGTACCACTTCCTCGCAGTGTGACCATGAGCAGGTAACTTCAGTTCTCTGAGCCTCTGTTTCCTTATCTGTAAAATGGGAGTTATAATTGCTCCTGTTTCTCAGAACTGTGAAGGTTAAATGAGATAATAAATGTGAGGACTTTCTGGTGGTCCAATGGTTACGAATCCACCTGCCATTTTAGAGGGGACATGGGCTCAACCACTGGTCAGGGAACAAAGATCCCACATGCCACGGGACAACTTAGGCACAACTCCAGAGTCCACGTGCTCTGGAGCCTGTGCACCGCAACTATAGCTCCTGCATGCTGCAGTTAAGACCTGATGCAGCCAAAAAGAAATATTTTTTTAAATGTGAAGTAGTTAGCATAGTTGATTGGCACGTAGCTGCAGCTGTTGAATGTTCACATTAATAATAATTAGTATTACTGACGTCAGCAGTTACTGTCTCTCCTAGGTACAATTCTGGGGCTTTGCTTGAAGGTTGTCTGGCCATAGGAGATTTCATTTCTCCTTTTAAGCAATGGAGAGGGGTCGGTGCTGGGCATCTTAATAGTAACACTAATGTTGGGACTTTTCTGGTAGTCCAGCAGTTAGGACTCCACGCTTTCACTGACGAGGGTTTAAGTTCGATCCCTGGTTAGGGAACTAAGATCCCGCAAGCCACATGGTGCTGCCAAAAAAAGAGAAAAACTAGTGTTAATCATAAGCATCAACATTGAGCATTTGCTGTGTGCCACCCTGTGGTGAGGGTTTTAGTCATATATTCTACAGCAGTCCTATAATTTAGGTTCTGTTGTTATCATTTTACCAATGAGATCAAGGAAGCACAGAGAGGTTAAGTGACTTACAAAGCCCAGCCTGGGAGCTTGAGAGGGCTTGCTGCATTTGAGAGGCAAGCCCTTCCTCTAGTACCCAAGGAATCATCCCCTGGAAGGATGAAATCATCACTGCCTGTAAATCCCAGGTTCTGAAGACCAAGCCCCATTCCACCCACCCCCCCCTCCATTCTAAAAAGTAACCCCTGCCTGTTCTCCGTCCTCTGAAGCTGATCAGATTGGGGAACAGAACTTTTCCCTCTGCAGGGGGAAGCAGGAAGACCTGTAGAGTCACTCAAACCGGACTGGAGTCCCGACTGTGCCACTTAATGATTCTGTCTTAGCCGAGTCACACCCTCTCTCTGAGCCTCAGTTTCCTTGTCTATAAAAGAGGGATGGTAATAGCTCTGCCTCCAGGGTTGTTGTGAAGAACAGAAAAAACAAGTCCTGCGTAAACTCTGAAGTGCTCTCAGCACAAGGCTTCCTCTCCTTGTTGCTATGGGGATGGCAAGCGCTGCAGGAAAGCAGTGGAAGCAGCATAGCACATAGCAGGCAAATTGCCCTCTCTGAAAACAGTCCTGGATTCGAGTCCCAGATCTGCCTTTCATGCCTGTGTGACCTTGGGACAGTCTTAGTCTCAGTCTTCTCTTCTATGAAATGGAATGGATATACTGATCTTGTATGGCTAGAGGGAAAATAGAGTGAAAGAATGCATAAAAAGCCATGAGCCAGTGCCTGGTACAGAGCAGGCAGGAGGAGCACAAGGATTCAGAGCAGAGGGACCGAGGAGAATCACCCTGACCCCTCCACACAAGAGGGTGGACAATACTGTGCTCAGAGCCAGAATGGTCTCCAGCCACTGCCCTGCCTCTGGCATCCTCAGATCTGGCTGGGTCCACAGTCTCTCTCTCTCTCTCATTCCCTCTCGTCAAACAAGTTCTTCTTCACTGAGCAATCCCAGGGGGCCCCCGAACCTCGGTTCCAGCCAAGCTTGCAGGCTTTCCCCGCCTCCACATCCTGAATCCACAGCCTTTGCATTTGCCATTCCTTCCACCTGGAATGCTCTCTCCTCCCAGAGCGACTTTGATGGGGGAAGGGGGGGCAGCGCTGGAGGGGAAGGATCTGGAATGATGCTCCCCCACCCCCTCACGCCCCTTTCCTGCATCCCCCACACTGCAGGCCTGACCTCCTCCCTCCCAGCGTGGGGGATGAGGCAGCGCTGGGAGGGGAGGAGGAGGGAAGGACTCTGTGAAGGGCCCTCTGTGGGGTTTTTCACCTGCTCAGAAGAGGCAGACGGAAATGAAAGCTCTAGAAAAATGCCTGCCGCCCCACTCCCGAGGCCCCAGCTCAGTGAAGCCTCCCTGCCTTCCCACTGTGCCATCTTCTCTCCCTCCCCCTCCTCCTGCGGGCAGGTGCCACACAGTCAAGGAACATGGGTGGGCGGCAGGCCAGAAAGCCCTGAGTTCAAATCCCATTCCTGCCGCTTACCCAGTGAGTGGTCTTAGCAAGCTGTTTGGCCTGCTTATCCCTCATTTCTTTGTAAAAGGACAGAACAATCCCCTCTTCTCAGGCTACTGTGAGGACTGAGTGGGAAGCCAGATGAAAGTGCCCAGCACAACCAAAGTGCTCAGCAATGGAGATGGTAACAATGATGGCAACACACCCAGCGCCCACGTGTGCCTGGCACAGCTCGCCACACCTTGCATATATTAGTCTATTTAATTCCTGATGAGGTGGATGCCATTACTATTCCCCATTTTACAGATGAGAACACTGAGGCACAGAGAGGCTCTATAGCATGCACAAGGCCACAGAGCCATTGAGAGGCAAAACATCTCTGTTCCTACCCATCACACTATGGTGCTCTCTGTGGTTGTTTTATTTGCTATTGCCTGTACTGACTCTATGCCTTAGGTAAGTAGATGTTACTCTGTTTTTCCTCCCACCTTCAAAATCCTGCCTGAGTTTTCCCGCCTTTGTAATGTCTTCTGGTTAGTTCATTTAGTGAATCTATTGCTGATGGCTCTTACCAGGCCTGTGCAGGGCACTGGGGATCCAGGGATCCATCCCTCTGCCCTTGAGTGACTCCCAATCTGGGGAGAGAGAAAATACATACATAAAAATTATACATACATAGGACTTTCCTGGTGGTCCAGTGGCTAAGACTCTGAGCTCTCGATGCAAAGGGCCTGTGTTCTATCCCATGGGCACAACTAAACATCCTGTATGCTACAACTAAAAGAACCCCAGTACCACAACTAAGCCAAATAAATAAGTAACTAAATATTAAAAAAATATATAAAACTCTAACAGTTAAAAGAAAATTACAAATATTTCAAAAATTGCACATACATTTTTTTAAAAGGGGAAACACCAATTACAGCAGGAACTGTGAGCTTATAGAGGCATAGAACTTAACTGAAGGATTAGGGCAGGCTTACCAGAAGAGGGGTCATTTGAGTGGGCCCTTTAAGGGTGAGTAGGAGTTCCTCAGAGTTATAATGTGGAAACATAGAACATGAAGTATAGTGCAAACTCTGCAAAGGAGAACTGAATCAATAGAGTCTAGAGAATAACATACTGGAGTCAGTTCTATGGTAGGTCTTCTGGGCATTATAGAGATGGAAAGAAATTAACTGGGCCCTCAGGGTGCTTACAGACTTGATATCAGGAAACAGAAAGCAACAAGTAAAGAAAAATCCAGAGGGACTTTGGGGCTACCAAAAAAGAGACCTAAACCTGCTGGGTAGTCAGGGAAGGCTTCCTGGAGGAGTAGTTGATGTGTAGGCTGACATTTTAAAAATCAAGACCAGGGACTTCTCTGGTGGTCCAGTGGCTAAGACTCCACACTGCCAATGCAAAGGGCTTGGGTTTGATCCCCAGTCAGAGAATTAGATCCCACAAGCCACAGCTAAGAATTCACACGCTACAAGGAAGACAGAAGATCCTGTATGCCGCAACTAAGACCCAACACAGCCAAATAAATAAATTTTAAAATAAAAAAGTAAAGATCAGAGCCAGATTACGTCACTTAACCACCACGCAGCCTGTGTGTATATTCAACATAAAAACAAAACAATGAAATATAAGTAAGGAGCTCCAGTAAACTTCAGACGTTTCCCATGAATGCTTCTTAAATGTTTTTTAAATTATCAAACACCAAGTTCTTTTTTAAAAATAATGTTTTTCGTGCCCCTGCTTGGGTAGTGTCCTGAATACCTGTTACTCAACTTGTTGGGTAATCTGACAAGGTGACTGGCCAGAGGGAATCAGCCAGGTGAGAGCTGGGGAAAGGTGTGGCAAGCAGGGGGAATTTCACTTCACATAAGTACAAAAGCCCAGAGGCAAGAGAAAAGATGGCGTGTTTGGGGAAAAAGGAAACCCTTTGAAGGAAATGGAAAACAGGTAGGGACAGAGAATGGGACTGGATTTTCAGGGTACTGGGGAGGCACGAAAGGATTTTAAGTGGGATCTGACATGATCAAATGTCCCTTTCCCCTTTCGCAAGATCACTCTAAATATTGCCAGAGGGCTTTTGATGGTTTGAATTCATTCATGCTAGAGACACCAGGTACCCAGGATGCTTCAAGCACTGACCCAGGTGCTGGGGCTGCAACAGATAATTAATTAAGGGTTCTGCAGACAGAGCAAGACAAGACAGGGACACTGAGTGCCCGAGTGGATTAGAGGCTTGGAGTGTGGAAGGGTATGGCTTCCACAGAAAGGAAGGCAGTCCTGTGCTGGATGACAAAGCAGTGAGATGGAGACTGCGCTCGGGAAACTTGCAGGGGACTGACGAGGTCTAGGAGAGGAGAATAAAGGAATGAAAGTGGGAGGAGAAGGGGGCGGTGGGATAGGGGTGAAGGCTTCTGTTCCTGTAACCTCCCGAGAAGGTGGCCAAGTGGGCAGAGGGGCAGGGGCCCTGGCCAACCCCGTCGGCCCCCCATGCTTCCTGCGCTCTACTGAGCCCTGCCGCTTGTCTCCTCCTGGCTCCAGAAGTCAGACCAAACCCCGAGGGAGAACAGAGGCGGGTGAGGAGGGGTGGGCGGGAAACAAGCCCAGGCCTCTCAGCCCAGCAAGGTCTTCCTTCCCAGCGGCTGGAGCCAACCCTGCTGAGGAGCCAGAGGTTACAGGGAAGGATTAAGGAGTTGGTTGCTTTTTTACCCAAATTGTGGCTGCATTTCTCTCTCTCTTTTTTTTTTTTCCTTTAAAGAAAAATGTTCCTGTACACGCACCCGGAGGCTTTTGCAGGAGGCGGCTGTTGGAGAACCGGGAAAACAAGCCAAGAAACAAGAGAGAGGAAAAAGACCACGCCTCGCTTGGCAGATTCCTAATGGCCCAGGAGACCTGAGGCTTTACAGTGGGAGGCCGGTGGGGGCTGGCTCGGGTGGGAGGGAAGGGCAGGCCGAAGGACAGCCACTTGCTGGCCAGTGACCTTGGGCGGGATGCTGCCTGCTTCCCTCTGGTGAGAATGGGGAGGAGGGGGCAGGGGCAGGGCTGGCCGGCTGAGGTCACGAGAAGGCCCCTTCCAGCCTGAAACGCGATCTCGGATGTGGGGCCTGCCAACCTGCAGCGACCCTGGGCCAGCAGAGATGAAAGGCTGCCTGTCCCCAGCTTCCGGACCCCCGAGGCCCCAGTGCCTCCAACTTGAAGGGCAGCAAAACTGCTGCAGCTGGCTGAAGCCGGTTGCTGGGCTCCACCCCCCCCCTCCCCTGCCACCTGATGTCATGCAACCCTTCCCTGTTTTGCAGAGAACACTTGGGCCCAGAGAGGGCTGGTGACCTGCCTGAAGTCACACAGCAAGTTGGAGGCTGAGCCAGGACTCGCCACAAAGTCTTTGGACTCCAAGTCCAGGCCTCATTCCCTTTCCTGGAAACTTGGCTGCCTGGGGGGCTTACCCTGGGGAGTTGGAGAGACCCAGGGTTAGGGAGGACCGTTGGGAGCTGTCTGTTTGAAGTCACGACTTAATGTTGATTAAAGTGCTTTAAAAAAAAAAAGACCAAAAGAACGTTCCCAGCCCCTGCCATGAGCCTGGACTTGCTCTGCTGGCAGGGGAAGGAATGCAGCTCTGGCCGCCACAGCTGCTGGTGGCCAGCTGCGGCCCAGCTCCTGCTGCTCCCGCCCCAGCAGGCAGAGGGACAAAGGCCTCTTCTCAGCCTCTGCCCTCCGGCCCCCGGATCAGTGGGGCAGAGCCACAACCAGGAGGCTCTTGTCACTGACCAGCTAAGTCGCTGGTTCTCTCTGGGCCTTGGTGCCTTTTCTGGAAAATGGGGGCAGAATATCTGCCGGACCTACTTCTCAGCACCATTTTGAGGTTTCAGAGAGGTAGTGTTACAGAACTGCAGACCTCTCAGCACCCCTTTCTGTCTAAGGGTCAGACTGCTTGGAGACCCCTCTGCCTCACACGCCCCTCCCCTCCTCGTGCCTCACCTGGCCAGCCCCAGCACCCTCAGCTCGACTCAGCCGGACCGTCCCTCACTCTGGGGAGTCCTCGCTCACCTCCAGACCACTGTGCTCCTTCAAGGTAGTTATCACTGTTGTAATTAAATAATTAATTGTGTAATTGGATGTCTCCCCACTGAAGGGTGAACTCTGTAATAATAATAGCTGACACAAAATGCTTACCCAGTGCCAGAGACTTTCCATGTATTAACCCGTTTAATCCCTGTGCCTGGTACTGTTAGTTTTCCCATTTTACAGACAAGACTGAGACAATGAGAGATGCAGTAATGTGCCTGAAGTCACAGCGAGCTGGAGGTTGAGCCAGGACTGAGTACAAAGTCTTTGGACTCCAAGTCCAGGCCTCATTCCCTTTCCTGGAAACTTGGCTGCCTGGGGGGCTTACCCTGGGGAGTTGGAGAGACCCAGGGTTAGGGAGAACCGTGGGGAGCTGTCTGTGTGAAGTCACGACTTAATGTTGATTAAAGTGCTTTAAAAATTAAAAGACCAAAAGAACGTTCCCAGCCCCTGCCATGAGCCTGGACTTGCTCTGCTGGCAGGGGAAGGAATGCAGCTCTGGCCGCCACAGCTGCTGGTGGCCAGCTGCGGCCCAGCTCCTGCTGCTCCCGCCCCAGCAGGCAGAGGGACAAAGGCCTCTTCTCAGCCTCTGCCCTCCGGCCCCCGGATCAGTGGGGCAGAGCCACAACCAGGAGGCTCTTGTCACTGACCAGCTAAGTCGCTGGTTCTCTCTGGGCCTTGGTGCCTTTTCTGGAAAATGGGGGCAGAATATCTGCCGGACCTACTTCTCAGCACCATTTTGAGGTTTCAGAGAGGTAGTGTTACAGAACTGCAGACCTCTCAGCACCCCTTTCTGTCTAAGGGTCAGACTGCTTGGAGACCCCTCTGCCTCACACGCCCCTCCCCTCCTCGTGCCTCACCTGGCCAGCCCCAGCACCCTCAGCTCGACTCAGCCGGACCGTCCCTCACTCTGGGGAGTCCTCGCTCACCTCCAGACCACTGTGCTCCTTCAAGGTAGTTATCACTGTTGTAATTAAATAATTAATTGTGTAATTGGATGTCTCCCCACTGAAGGGTGAACTCTGTAATAATAATAGCTGACACAAAATGCTTACCCAGTGCCAGAGACTTTCCATGTATTAACCCGTTTAATCCCTGTGCCTGGTACTGTTAGTTTTCCCATTTTACAGACAAGACTGAGACAATGAGAGATGCAGTAATGTGCCTGAAGTCACAGCGAGCTGGAGGTTGAGCCAGGACTGAGTACAAAGAAATAGCAGAACCAGGATTCAAACGCAGACCTCAGGCTGGGATCATCACCCACTACTAAGGCCAGTTCAGCTTGTTCCTTGTGCATCCTAGCTTCCAGAATACCTGGCAGACAGTAAGTGCTCCATATACACTGGATGAATGAGGATACGAACAGGTGATGAACACGCTCAAGTATCTGGAGAGGAATAACGCCTGCAATACAAGAGACCTAGGTTCAGTCCCTGGGCTGAGAAGACACACTGGGAAAGGAAATGGCAATGCTCTCCAGTATTTTTTATTTTTTTTTTTAATTTTTACAGAGTTTTGTTGTTTACTTCAGTATTCTTGACTGGAGAATTCCATGGACAGAGAAGCCTGGCAGGCTACAGTCCTTGGGGTCGCAAGAGATGGATACAACTTAGCAACACAGAGCACCTTCCGGAAGTGAGTTTTGCAGGTGCCGTGTGAGAGAAGGAAGTGCCCAGTATATTGTTGAAGGCCAGTTATGGAGCTTCTTTTTGGAACAGACAAACCTGGGCCATCATCTTTTATTCCTCCTTCCGCTTCATCTGTCAGAGCCATTCAGACCCCAGATTCTGCTTGCCATCTCCCAGTGCACCCCTTTTCTATATCCTTCAACACACATCTGTTCCTTGGATTTTTGTAGCAACTCTTCCACACAGAGTTCTTTCTCTCCAATTTCTCCTTCTTCAAAATGGGCCTCTAAAAACAGAAAGCTAGGGACGTCCCTCGTGGTCCAGGGGTTAGGAATCTGCCTGCCAGTGCAGGGCACCCAGGTTCAGGGAAGACCTTGCATGCCAACAGGGCAGCTAAGCCCGTGTGCCACAACCACTGAAGCCCTCACACCCTAGAGCCCGTGTTTCACAAGAGAAGGCACGTCAGTGAGAAGCTTGTACACCACAATGAAGACTCAGTATAGCCGGAAAAAAAAATAAAAATTTTAAATAATAATAAATAAAAGCAGAAAGCTAGTTGTGTGTGCCATCCCTCTTTACTCCCTCCCTCCCTGATGAACCTTCAGTGGCTCTCCATTGCTCTCTGGATAAAGCCCGCACTCCTCACCAGGGCTTCTACCACCCGACCTCTGCTGCCACTCACCCCGTCTCACCTGCCCTTCTCCTCCACATGTCCTTTCTCCAAACCACTGTATGTAGTAGCAGTTAAGAGCACAGAAACAGACAGACCTGGGTTCGAGTCTGAGATTTGCCATTTACCAGATGTAGAAGTTTGTCAACAAATCAGTTCCCTTCTCTAAGCCTCAGTTAACCCCATCTGGGAAAATGGGCATTATTATAATGCTTCACAGATTCATCATAAGGATTAAATCAATACGTATGGTGCTGAGCACAGCACCTGACACGCCCAAGAGCACTCGTAATTCTTATCCTTTCCTCTGCTATAAAGAGCATTTCCTACTGTCAGTCTTACTCTTCTTTATGACCCAGCTCAAATGTCACCTCTTGGAGGAAATCTTGCTTAATATTCACACTCTGTTCCCCAAGTGAAATGAGTCTCACTTTCCAGGCCTTCTTGCACTTTGCACCTCTGTAGAGCACTTGTAATGTTGTCATGTCGCTCTTTCCCCCACTACCCCTAGAGTTCCAGGAGAGCAGCAGCCACACCGTCTTAACTCTAGCCGGTGTCTGACGTGCAGCAGGTGCTCAGAAGATGTAGGTAATACTGAACGGAGACACCACTTTCACTGCCATTTTTTTTTTTTTTGGTGGCATTGGGTCTTCACGGGCTTCCTTTAGTTGAAGAGAGCAGGGGCTACTCTTCTTTAGGGTGCTCCAACTTCTCATTGCAGTGGCTGCTCTTGTTGCAGAGTACGGGCTCTGGGTGCACTGATTTCAGTAGTTGTGGCTCTAGGACCGTAGAGCATGGGCTTGGTTGCTCTGCAGCATGTGGAATCTTCCCAGACCGGGGACTGAACCCATGTCCCCTGCATAGGCAGGAGGATTCTTACCCACTGCGCCACCAGGGAAGTCCCTCGGTGCCTTTCTTGAGCGCCTTGCAGGGAGGAAGCCTGAGTGATGCTGGGACCTGGTTGCCTGAATCTCGCTCCTGCTCTGGCGCAGGTGTGTTGGTATGTGTGTGGGAGTGGAAGCGGGTAGGAGAAACCCCTGACCTCTGGGCTCTTTCTTCCGGCTGGGCTTCTTCAATCCCCTGAGGGAGGAAGAGACAGGAGAAGAGGTGATGAGGTCCAGGTGCTGAGCCGGGGGGAGGTGGGGCTATAATAGGAGCAGGGGTGTGGGTGGGGGAGCAAGAGTGGGGGGGTGGTCCCCCCTCGAGGATTTGCCATTTACCAGATGTAGAAGTTTGTCAACAAATCAGTTCCCTTCTCTAAGCCTCAGTTAACCCCATCTGGGAAAATGGGCATTATTATAATGCTTCACAGATTCATCATAAGGATTAAATCAATACGTATGGTGCTGAGCACAGCACCTGACACGCCCAAGAGCACTCGTAATTCTTATCCTTTCCTCTGCTATAAAGAGCATTTCCTACTGTCAGTCTTACTCTTCTTTATGACCCAGCTCAAATGTCACCTCTTGGAGGAAATCTTGCTTAATATTCACACTCTGTTCCCCAAGTGAAATGAGTCTCACTTTCCAGGCCTTCTTGCACTTTGCACCTCTGTAGAGCACTTGTAATGTTGTCATGTCGCTCTTTCCCCCACTACCCCTAGAGTTCCAGGAGAGCAGCAGCCACACCGTCTTAACTCTAGCCGGTGTCTGACGTGCAGCAGGTGCTCAGAAGATGTAGGTAATACTGAACGGAGACACCACTTTCACTGCCATTTTTTTTTTTTTTGGTGGCATTGGGTCTTCACGGGCTTCCTTTAGTTGAAGAGAGCAGGGGCTACTCTTCTTTAGGGTGCTCCAACTTCTCATTGCAGTGGCTGCTCTTGTTGCAGAGTACGGGCTCTGGGTGCACTGATTTCAGTAGTTGTGGCTCTAGGACCGTAGAGCATGGGCTTGGTTGCTCTGCAGCATGTGGAATCTTCCCAGACCGGGGACTGAACCCATGTCCCCTGCATAGGCAGGAGGATTCTTACCCACTGCGCCACCAGGGAAGTCCCTCGGTGCCTTTCTTGAGCGCCTTGCAGGGAGGAAGCCTGAGTGATGCTGGGACCTGGTTGCCTGAATCTCGCTCCTGCTCTGGCGCAGGTGTGTTGGTATGTGTGTGGGAGTGGAAGCGGGTAGGAGAAACCCCTGACCTCTGGGCTCTTTCTTCCGGCTGGGCTTCTTCAATCCCCTGAGGGAGGAAGAGACAGGAGAAGAGGTGATGAGGTCCAGGTGCTGAGCCGGGGGGAGGTGGGGCTATAATAGGAGCAGGGGTGTGGGTGGGAGCTGGCAGACTCCAGCTGCTCTAAGACCAGGGCTGGGCCCGGCAGGACAGGGCCTCGCAGCCCAAGTCCCCACCTGCTGTGCCCCACCTCATCCTGGCACCTGGGCGAAGTGACTTTTCAGGTTGTAAAACGACATCTTGATCTGCAAGGAAGCAGGATCCAAGCCTGGCCTTGTCTGGTGGCTGAGCAGGGAGGAAGGAGGGGAGTGTTAACCTTTTCTTCTCTTTTTGTGTAGGCAACCCCTTGCAATCCTGGGCACATCAAAGAAGGTAATACTCTCTGCAGACCCAGGTTAAGGTCACACTGTCCCCAGCTGTTGCTTCAATGGCTGCTCCTGCCACTTCTGTTTAAAACCCTCCTCCCACTGCCGAGCACCCTCAGGATGAATTCCCAACTCCCAACCCAACCCACAAAGCCCGGACTAGTCTAGCCTCTGGCTCCTCTTACACTTTTTCTCACTTCCCTCTCCCAGTGCTTCCCCATCATCTGCTGGCCTTTTCTCAGTTCTTCCCAGCACCCCTTGCCCCTTCCTTCCTTTGGGCCTTCCCACCTGTTTTCTCTGTCTTGAATGCTTTTGCCCGTCCCCTGATAAGTTTGTTTTCTGTTGAGTGCTTTTGATGCCTAAGAAATCTTTGCCTGTCCCAAGATCATGAAGATATTCCCATGTTTTCTTTTTTTCTTTTTTTTTTAAAGATTTATTTATTTATTTATTTTGGACGGGGGTCCGGTTGGGGAGGGACGGGAGCGGGCGGGCCACTTCCATTGGTCTTTCATTTCTCTATTTTCATCCGTCTTTGTTCTTTGGCTCCTGTGGGCCTCCCATCGCGGTGGCGTCTGTTGTCGCAGAGCACCGGCTCTGGGCGTATGTGCTCCAGAGCTCCGGCTCGGTGATTGGACACATCAGTCCAGTCGCTCTGCGGCACGTGGGATCTTCCCAGGCCAGGGCTCGAACCAGCGCCCCTTGCACTGCAAGGCAGTGCCCTTATCCACTGGACCACCAGGGGAAGCCCCCATATGTTTTCTTCTAGGAGTTTATAGTGTTAGCTTTCACATTTAGGTTCATGATTCATCGTGGTGCGTTGTCTGATAGGGGTTGAGAATCACTCCTGCTCGAATTCCTACTTGGTTTTTGTGTGTGTGGGTGTTTGGCTGCTCTGGGTCTTTACTGCAGCACACAGGGTCTTTCACTGTGGCATGTGGACTTTCTCTAGTTGTAGCTCAAGGGCGTGTCGTTGTGGTGTCTGGACTTCTCTTGTTGCAGGAGAAGGTGTTAGTTGCCCATGGCATCTGGGATCTTAGTTCCCCAATCCAAGATGGAACCCATGTCCCCTGTGTTGGAAGGCAGATTCCTAACCACTGGACCCCTAGGGGAGTCTCTCCTGCTCAGTCTTCACAGTTCAGCTTATCCCTCCCCTCCTCTGAGAAGCCTTCCCTGACTGCTCCCAGACTGGATCAGTTCCTCCCACTCCACAGCCCAGAGCACCCTCTGTTGTATTGCAGCACTTGTCACAATTGTAATTAAACAATTATTTATGTAATTAGTTGTTTAACATCTCATCTCCTCTTGTATACTATGGCTCTCTGAACTCAGTGCCTCTTTAAAAATTTTGTATTGAAATATACATTCAGAAAACTGCACGTATCAAAACAAAATCCACAGCTTGCTGAATTTTCACAAATTGAACACACCATGTAACTGGTACCCAGATCAAGATGCAGACCCTTGTGATGCTGAACATTTTCTGTACCCAAGATTCCCCTCATGTCCTTTCAGCAATGGCTCTCTGTTTTCACCCTTAAACTCTTAGTATCCAGCACAGAGTGTGGCATTATCAAGTGCTTGACAGTTTTGAATGAATGAATTCATGGGTGATGCTTTGTTCTCCAGTAGAGAACTAGACATGGAACCTGATCTCAGCTCTAGCTCCAGTTCAGTGTGACCTTGAGGAGGTCCTTCTGCTTTCTGGGTCTCAGTTTGCTTATTTATAAGATGGGTGGGTTGGTGAGATGGAGGGTGGTTGGATAATAATCCCTTTCGGACTTTTCCAGATGTGGCATTTGAGGCAGAATTAACCCCTCAGGTTCAGACAAGACATTGTCAGGAACTATTCTGGTTTCCTGCCTGAAAGTGAAGACATGCGTGGATTAGAAACTTGATCTACATGGATCATCAGGAACCTGAGCCTCAGAGTCAGAAGACCTAGGTTTGAGTCCCAGCCTGGCCTCTGGGTGACTCTGGGCAAGTCCCTTTCCTTCCCTGGCTCTCCTTAGTTTCTTCACTCACTTTAATGCGGAGTAGGTTGACCTCAAAAGCTTGACAAAAGGTGATGCTGGCTCCAGCCTCTCAGCACCAGTTTTCAGTTCCGGGAGCACAGGAAACTGGCTGCAGGCTCCTCCCTGCCAGGCACGGTGCAGGGAGAGGAAAGCAGACCATGTGATAACCACCCTAGCAAAGGGAACTCGCAGTCTGGCCAGAGGGACCCAGTGTTCAGCCAGGAACCAAATGGAAAACGGGCTGATGGTCCAAGTGATTCTCTACGTGTGGGGCTGGAGGGGAGGAGCTGGAGTGTTCCCAGTAGGGGTAGGAGACCTGGGGGTGGTGCTGAAGGAAGACAGAGATGGCCTCCTGTGGGAGAAGCCTTTGGAAATTGGCAGGGCAGCCCAGGGGCGCTTCCCAGAGATGGGAGGAGGCAGGAAGGAGGAAATTGGGTCCAGGTGACCACAGAGCAGCAACTTGGCCAGGGAGTAGGAGAGGCGGGAGCTCGGGCAGCGGCCCCACAGCTGAGCCTTCAAGGGGAAGGGGGGGTGCTGCCTCTGCCTCGGCTCTGGGAAAGCGCCATCTTCTCAGGCCGCAGGCTGGAAAGGAGGGCACTGCTGTGAGCTCAGGCGAGAGGGCCTCTCCCGGAGCAGCCCCCAGGGCCCACGCAGCTCTCCTGGAGCTGCAGGACCAGGACAAGGGTCGGAAGCAGAGTTCGGCTCCTTCCACAGGGCCTTCCCTTCAGCTTGGATTGCATTCCTGCCTCTTCCTGGCTTTACAACCAGAGGGCACTCAGAGCATCTTTACTGGACCCCATTTCTCAGAGGACTGAGGCAGTGACTGGTAGCCAAGTTAAGGCACTGAGTTCTAACCATGCGAATACAGTAGTAGACAGCACAGTCTAGAGATGAGAGCTTGACTGTGCCAGGGCTCAACTCCCAGCTCAGCCACCTATGGGCTGTGTGACCTTAGGCAAACCCCTGAACCCCTCCGTGCCTCAGCGCCCTCATCTGTAAAGTGGAATGATAATACGATATCAATCTAGGGTTATTGTGAGGATTAAATGAGGTAATGGCTATAAAACATTTAGATATAAATCACTGCCACCTCAGAGGCTGCAAAACAACAGGCATAGTCCAAGCCTCCGTTTCTTTAGTAATTCCCGCCTTTCAGGGCATGTGAATATTGGTAAGGACAAGCTGGCCCCTACTGAGAGTACACTGGAGGCCCGTCTCTCACATCCCCTCCCTGCCTCACCAGCAGCCTGTTTAAGCTCTAGTCACCCATCCCCAGCAAACAGCTGCTCCATGGCCACCTCGCAGGCTTCAGAATCTACCCTGGCAATAGGGTTTGGATTAGGCAAGGGCCATTCAAGCTCTGGGACCTAGCTCCGGGGCTTCCAGGGTCTGAGTACCCAGAGGCAGTCTAGAGGCCGGTGGAGGTGGGCTTCAGGTGGGCATGGCCTCTTGACCTCTCTCTGACTCATTCCGTGGAGCAGGGGCCGGTAGAGGAGGGCTAGAGTAGGCCCTCTGAACTGTGGGGGTTCCTACCTTCCTGGTCGCCGGGGCCTAAGGGACAAACTAATTAAGAAGAAATGACAAAGCCCATAGTAGACACTTGGGAAACACTAAGAATGGGCTGTTCTCCATTATCTTCACAGCAACCCTGAGAAGCAGGCACTGTGGAGTCCATTTTGAAGGTGAAGAGCCTGAGGCTCAGAGAGGTAAAGTCACTTGCTTGGGAGTCACACAGCTATATCTGAGGGCACAGCTGAGATTTAAAGCTGTATCTGTCTGATCCAAAGGGACTGCTAGCCAAAGGATAGGAATCCCAAGGCCACCAGCAGAGGCTTGTTGGGGCTGGACCAGGAGTCACAGGTTAAATTGGGCATGGTGTGGTCCCAGGACAATGACCAGATCCTCTTAGGAAAGAGCAGTTTTATTTACCCTCAGAAATCTGCCTGTGAGCCCAGCTCACAGCCCTCTAGTTGCATCTTTTTTTTTTTTTTTTTGGCCACGTTGGCTCTTAGTTGCAGCTCATGGGATCTTTCCTTGTGGTACGGGGACTCTTTAGCTGTGGCATGCAGACTTATTTGCCCCATGGTATGTGGGATCTTAGTTCCCTGACCAGAGCTCAAACCCATGCCCGTTGCATTGCAAGATGGTTCTCAGCCACTGGACCACCAGGGAAGTCCCGGTAGTAGCGTCCTTACCGAAGTTATTTATTCAGTCTGCACATGTTTGGACACCCCCTTCCATACGTGGAAACCATGTGCTGGGCCCTGGGGACCCTGGATGAATCCGACTTGGACATTGCGTTCTAAGTGCTGCTTAGTCTGCAAGGGAAGAGAGACATGGCTAGAAACCTTACTGGGGTGAGGTGGACTAGGGAGTAAGCTCATGAGCTGTGGCTACCAGCTCCCTGGGTTTGAGCCTCAGCTGTCTCTGATGACCTTTAGAAATGGGACTGGTCCCCTTTCTGAGCCTTGGTTTTATGTGTGTAAAATGAGGATGGTGACAAACTATTTCCTTTGAAGATAGTCATGAGGATGAAATAATATCATGACCATGAAATACTTACCTATCTATCTATCTGTTTAAGTCTGGCATATAGAAAGAAGCATCTGATGAGTATTAGCTGTCTGTAACGTAGTCTAATGGGGGCGGAGGGGAGAAACCTATTTTTGTTGGGCAACAGGTATCAGGAGAGGTTTCTCGGAGGTGGGGACATCTGAGTTAGGCCCTGAAGGATGACTTCACCTGAAGAAGACGGGGAGGGCATTCCAGGGACAAGGGCTCAGAGACCAGGAGGATATGACCTGTTTGGGTGTGGCTGGGCAGAGTCAGCTGGGAGGAGTGATTGGAAATGAGTCTAGAAAGGCGGTTTCAAGGGCTTTAAAGGGCCGGGGACAGACCAGGCCTTTAAGAGCTGGGAAGGGACATGATTGTGCCTATTTTAGGAAGACGATTCTAACTGGAGCGTGGAGCGTGAACCGGAAGGGGAGAGACTGGATGTCAGGGAGCGGATCTGAGCGTATGCCCCGTGGGTTAAAGTTCCCCAGGGCCCCCCCCTCCCCATGCCAGCACCCTATAGATAAGGCTCCGACCTCTCACTTCTGGCCTGCCCACAGGCTCCCTCCTCTGCGTGGGACATCTTCCCCCTCCCTTCATCGGCTAGTTCCTTGTCCTCTCTCTCGTCTCCTAGCGACACTTCCTCCTGGAAGGCCTCCTGGGCTCCCCCTCCCCCCAGATCAAGATGAGATCTTCCTCCTCCTCTTCGGAACTTGTGGACTTGCCCAGACCAGATTCTGGCTGAGAGCAGGCACTGTGCACCACCAGGCCCAGCAGCGAGCCCAGCACATAGGGGGCGCTCAACCCACAAGCAGAGGAATGACTGAACCCGTGTGTGAAGGGACAAGCCCATTAGGGGGCAGGTGTGATAGTCAGGTGAAAATGAGGGGGCCGGCAGGGCAGTGAGGAGAGGGAATTGACAGGACACACGATTGATGAGAAGTGAGCACTGGGGAAAAAGAAAGAGTTGGCTTTAACTCAGAGGCTTCTTCCTCTGAAAGCCTCCTGCCTTTTAACCAAGAGAGGAAACATCGGTCGGGGTGGAAGTGGGGAGAGGTCAGCGTGGGAGATGGGGTCATGGTGCTGACTGTTCCCCATTCCCAGAATTCCCTTCCCCCTGTCTCCCTCTGCTGGGTCCCCATCAATATCTGGGACTCAGTCAAAATGTTGCCTCCTCAGAGAGGCCACTGTGAGCCCCGTTGGCAGGCTGCCCCTGTGTGGAGCACCCTCTACCAGCATACCTACGCCCTGTCCTTCCAGCCGTCCACAGTCCACAGGGTATCTATTGGTGTGTATTCTGTTTGTCGTGTATCTTTCTTGGTGGATGGGAAGTTCCACGAAGGCTTGTTTCATTGACCATGTGTACCTGGCAGGCTCTCTGAAACATAGTAGGTGCTCAAAACAAGAGGTTTTTGGTATGAATGAGTGAAGAAGGAAGGCAGGCTTGAATGCCATGATAAGCAATTTGACTCTTAGCCTCCAAGGAATGGGGAGCCATGGAAAATTCTTAAGAGAGGCAGTGTCAGGATTCAGCTTGGGTTTTAGGAAGCTCATCCTGGGGGCTCTGTGGAAGATGGATTGGCAAGGGATATGGGGGAATTGAGACAAAGACAGTACCTGGGGCCAAGCTTGGAAGCCCCCTGCCTGTGGGGGCCCAGAGTCCCCTCCCCGTCCCTCCCCACCCCTGGCCAGGCCTGTTGTCTCTGAGCCCGAGGCAGGCCGACGGTGGGAAGAGCAGGGCTGGCAAAGCTGACACTCACTAATCACGGCCCTCACCCCAGAGCCGCGCTGACTGTCTGGTCTCCATGGAGACAAGGCAACCTCCGGCCACTTGTTAATGGCAGCTCAACAAGGCTGCAGCGACGCGACGGGGACGGGCCTGACCACGGTGCCCCGACCCGGCACCCCCTGTCCCAGCATGGGCCTCTGCAGCACACCCCAGGGGTGCCTGAGCTGGGGTACAGGACTAGAGGTCTGATGGCTGGGAGGCTCCCCCAGCTCTCCGCAGCCCCACCTCCCTTGGCACTGCCAAGCAGGGAGAGGGCAGAGGCAGCCTCTGCCCTGGCTGCCTCCTCCACAGGGCTGCTGGGAAGCTGAGCTCATGCAGGTCACCCAGGCAGGGCCAAAGGGCTGCAGGGGGATGGAGAGGAGAGTCTGTGTGTGCGGGGAACTGCCTGCATCCCACACAGGAGAGGAACGGAGGAGAGGGCACTTCGCCTGCCCTGACAAACCTCTGCTCTGCTAGCCTGAGGCAGGGACCCGATTGGGAACCATCTGTCCAGAACCTCTTCCCTAGTTTGCTGTCACTACATCTGAAATCCGAAATGCCACCATTAGCAATTCACTTCTTCCGGAGGCAGCGTGGCATAGCACACACACACACAAAGAAAAACACAACACTGGCTTTACAGTCAGGCAGGCCTGGATGGAAGGCCTGTCTCTGTTGTGCCATCTCTGAGCATCTCTTTACCCATCTGTAAAGTGGGATAGTAATTGAACCCCCATAGACTTGCTGAAATGCGCACACTTCCTGGGCTCCCCTGTTTATCCAGGGAGGCTGAGTGCAATGCCTGTGACTCCTCTTCCTCCCCAGAGGCCTCTCTTCACTCCCTTAGCTGCGCTGGGTGTCTCCTCCGTGGCCCCCAGGGCCGATCCCACAGCATTCACCCCCGTCAGGTCCCACCTGCCTTGCCTTTGTCCTCCCCACAGACACAGCAGTGGCAGGAGTTTGTCCAGTTAACAAAGGAGGCCAGGAGGGTGGGAGACCTCTCACCCTCTTGCCTGCTATCCTTCATACCTTTGTTTGTCCGTCTGTCTGTCCACCCAGCCATCCTGCAAAGATGTGTGAGAGAGCCCAGCTGTGACCCTACCAGGCGGGTGAGGCAGAGGCGGGATTCCTCAGGACAGACACCTGAGGCCCACCCACGGCTGCCCGCACCTTGCAACACCTGCCGCCCCCAGCCACTCTCCTCCTCATTTCCCAGGCAACATGCCAAGTCGAGGGCCCTTGGGAATCGTCTAGTCCAATCCACTGCACCCGGATGAAGAAACTGAGGCCCAGAGAAGACCAGGGCTTGCCCGAGAGCCCACGGCAGCTCTGTTTCTGAGTTGACAATGTACCAGTTATGTGGGCCTGCTTGGGAGGCGACGTTTGGCTCTCCTGTCCCTGCTGACAGCTGTGTTCCCAGTGGCGGCTGGAATGCTGGTGGGAGGCCTGTCTGGCCTTGGCACCCGGACTCCCCAGGGCAGAACCAGGTGGCTCTGGGGAGGGGATACTCAGGGCCCCATTGGGAGGGTGAGTGGGTGGGTGGGTAGGTGGGAGGGTGAGTGGGTGGGTGGGTGGGTGGGAGGGCCTCAGAGGAGGTGCAGCCAGGATAGCAACAGGGGGCGTGGGGCGTCCAGAAGATAAAGGAGGCAACATCATCAGTTTTAGAGACTAAGTCCAAAGCCCTGAGCCTCTGTTCCAGCCCTGCCATACTCACTTACCAGGCAACCTTGGGTGCATCCTTGACCTCTCTGAACCTTAGTTTTCTTCTCTGTAAAATGATGCTATCTTTGTAGAATGAAAACTTAACTGTCAATGGTGATAGCAGTCCAGAGGGGAGGAATTCTGAACTGCTGGACGGAAAAGAGGAAGGGACCAGCCCAAGGTCACGGAGTGAACCCACATCTCCCTCCCCTGAGTTCTCTGGCCCGAATTGGATACAAGGTTTGGGAGTTGAAGGAAGCATCCAGATCAGACTGTTCATTTTCTGAAGGAGAAGGAAAGCAGGATCAGAGACGGGGAGCAAGTTCCCCAAGGTCACCCAGTGAGTCTGGGGCCAATGTGGGCCCAGAGCCCGGGCTGGGCACGAAATCCCCCTGCCCAGCTGCCTTGCCTGCTCATCCAGCCCCCTTGGTTTTGTCTCCCCCAGCGAGTGGGCGCAGAACGGGCCCAGCTTCCTTCCTGCCGCCCTGCCCGCCGTCTGCCACGTTGGCAGCCGCCCTCAGCCTTCTCGCCCCTGCTGCTGCTGTTGCTGCTGATGCGGCATCAGCCGAGACCAGCCCGCTGAGAGAGTTTGCCCAGAACAGCCAGGGCTGCCGGAGCTGGGGCTGGGCTGGCTGTCTCTGCCAGACAGGAAGGAGCGAGCCAGCCGGCGGAGGGAGGGAACAAGGGCTGAGCCAGCCCCCAACCGTCCCAGTTCTTCCCCACTCTCACCAGCCAAGAAAGGGAGGCCAGGCAACTGGGGCTGGGGGCCTGGGGCTGCTGTGTCTATGTGTGAGTTTCGGGGAGCTGGGTCTGTAGGTGAGTTGGCTTCCCAGTGGCGGCTGGAATGCTGGTGGGAGGCCTGTCTGGCCTTGGCACCCGGACTCCCCAGGGCAGAACCAGGTGGCTCTGGGGAGGGGATACTCAGGGCCCCATTGGGAGGGTGAGTGGGGGGGTGGGTAGGTGGGAGGGTGAGTGGGTGGGTGGGTGGGAGGGCCTCAGAGGAGGTGCAGCCAGGATAGCAACAGGGGGCGTGGGGCGTCCAGAAGATAAAGGAGGCAACATCATCAGTTTTAGAGACTAAGTCCAAAGCCCTGAGCCTCTGTTCCAGCCCTGCCATACTCACTTACCAGGCAACCTTGGGTGCATCCTTGACCTCTCTGAACCTTAGTTTTCTTCTCTGTAAAATGATGCTATCTTTGTAGAATGAAAACTTAACTGTCAATGGTGATAGCAGTCCAGAGGGGAGGAATTCTGAACTGCTGGACGGAAAAGAGGAAGGGACCAGCCCAAGGTCACGGAGTGAACCCACATCTCCCTCCCCTGAGTTCTCTGGCCCGAATTGGATACAAGGTTTGGGAGTTGAAGGAAGCATCCAGATCAGACTGTTCATTTTCTGAAGGAGAAGGAAAGCAGGATCAGAGACGGGGAGCAAGTTCCCCAAGGTCACCCAGTGAGTCTGGGGCCAATGTGGGCCCAGAGCCCGGGCTGGGCACGAAATCCCCCTGCCCAGCTGCCTTGCCTGCTCATCCAGCCCCCTTGGTTTTGTCTCCCCCAGCGAGTGGGCGCAGAACGGGCCCAGCTTCCTTCCTGCCGCCCTGCCCGCCGTCTGCCACGTTGGCAGCCGCCCTCAGCCTTCTCGCCCCTGCTGCTGCTGTTGCTGCTGATGCGGCATCAGCCGAGACCAGCCCGCTGAGAGAGTTTGCCCAGAACAGCCAGGGCTGCCGGAGCTGGGGCTGGGCTGGCTGTCTCTGCCAGACAGGAAGGAGCGAGCCAGCCGGCGGAGGGAGGGAACAAGGGCTGAGCCAGCCCCCAACCGTCCCAGTTCTTCCCCACTCTCACCAGCCAAGAAAGGGAGGCCAGGCAACTGGGGCTGGGGGCCTGGGGCTGCTGTGTCTATGTGTGAGTTTCGGGGAGCTGGGTCTGTAGGTGAATGCCTGCTTGTGCAGGAAGGGGCACATTGTGTGGGGGGGTGATATGTGAGTCTGTGTTTGCCCCAGTGTGCACGGGTGATGCCGTGTGTGTGGCGTTTGTGCTGATTAAACACAGGACCACCACATTGCTTGTGTAAGCGCAAGGGAAGACAAGACGACAACTGTTAGTGACAAGGAACTGGTGTGCGCATAAAAGGCTCAGCACGCGTGTCTGAGTTTGTGCACTCACCTCAGGTCCAGGTGCATCGGGCCCCGTGCATTTGTGATCGTGGACAAGAGTATAATGATGGTCCTGCGGGTCTGAGCTCCTCTGTGTGTGCCCAAGGGACACTGTGTCTGCACAGCAGAGTGATGCATGTGGCTGGCATTTTAGGCAGGTTCCAGGAAGACAGCGTGGAGCAGAGTGGGCTGGCCCAAGAGTCCAGGGTGTGGCACAGGGTGCCTCTGTGCCTGGTGGGCTTTGTGAACGTGGTTATCTCCAGTGACGCAGAGGACGACCGTGTGTGACTGTGGACGGTGTGGCTGTGTGTGTGCAGAGCACCGGCAGCCGGGGTGTTGTGTTCCCGGGGCTGCCTCTGCAGACGTCGCCGCAGCCATGGCGGCGGTGGCGGCGGCGGCTGCATGCTACGGGTGTGCACTTGTTTCTCTGTTCGGCAAGGCCCTGTGTGTGCCTGTGTTTGTGCGTGTTTCTGTGAGCCCCATGTGCTGCAAACGGCATGCTTCTGGGCCTGTGGTGAGCTGCGTGTAGGAGGGGGGAGTACATGGCTGTGTTTGTACTTGTCTGCGAGCCTGGGGTCAGATGCGCTCCATGTGCTGCCTCCTGTGTGCACAGGTGGCCGCTGTGTCCAACCGTGTCTTTGTGTGTTTCGGGTCGTCTGAATGTGCGCAGGAGGAGGACATGGCGGGGGGATTTGAGTGCGTGCCTGTGCAGGCCCCTTTAACGTGGCAAGTTGAAGAAATGTCGGCCTTCTTGGCAGCAAATCTGGGCTTGGTTCCACTGGGGGTGTCTGCAGAGAGGGGCTCTTAGAAGGGACGTGCTTGAGCGAGAGAGACAGGAAGGGAAGAGGGGGGCAGCCCCCGCTCGGGGTTTCCAGGAGGGAAAGCCAGACATTGGAACTTGTCAGCGCTACCTCCCTCCCCGCCCCCACCTCTCCTCCTGGCGCCTGAAGGTTGCTGGCAGCTGGACAGACAGACAGACAGTGCACACACAGACTGGTTCACCAGCACAGAGCTCAAATGTGAGCCCCTAACTACATAAGCCTGGACCCCCAAGATCCACAGAGGGCAAAAGACGTGGCTCAGGCTTAGAGGAGCACATGTGTTTATGCGGACTGGAGGACAGGGGGTGCTGTTGGTTTCAGCTGCTTCAACCCGGGCGAGAGCCCAGGCCGAGGGTGGGTGGAGGCTGCAGGGTCTGGGGGAACCTCCGAGGACGGGCCTCTTACTACTCTAATCAACGTCCAAGTCTCCCAGGCCCCTTTCCCGTTATGCTATACAACTGCTGCAGTGTCTTTGAGAATCTCATTGCTTCAGAAATCACCAACTGCCGCTCTTTGTTAGAAGCAGAAGAGCAACCAGAGAGGGGCAGCCACAGATCCAGGGAAACACAGCAGAGTCAGAACTGGAACCCAAGGCTGCTGCTTTTCCTAGCTGTGTCTGTTACGCACACTGGCCAGGGGCCAGTCCGTCCTATCCTAGCCTTCCTGTGCCCATTGAGCTCTTTCTCCTTCCTAGTTCTTCAGGATAGGGCAATGACCTCTAGCTTCTGCTTTTTCTTTTTTGTCCCAAGTGACGTGTCTGTCTGCCTGTTAGTCCATCTGTGTATCACAAGGGCTCCAACACCCTCTAGGACAGCAGAACCTGGAAGAGAAAGCGAGTTTGGTTTGGGGCCGAGGGCAACTGGGGAGGTGGCAGTGGGATGAGGAGATGGAGAAAGAGAAGGAAAGGAACTCAGAAGACAGGGAGGGGCCTTTCCTGGTGGTCCGGTGGCTAAGATTCTGTGCTCCCGATGCAGGAGGCCTGGGTTTGAACCCTGGTCATGGAACTAGATCCTACATGCCCTAACACCTGGTGCAGCCCAATAAATATTAAAAAAAGAAAAAAAAAGAAAAGAGGAAGAGAGGGAGGCGGGGAGGAGAGTAAAGTGGAGAGGGGCCTGGTGACAGATCTTAGAAACAGACTCTCCTGGCCCCACCTCCAGCCTGGGCACCGGGGGCAGACACCAGGGGAGCTCCAAGGGAGTCCTGCCCCTTGCTGGATGTTTCGAGGGTCTGGACTCAACCCCCAAACTCTGGGGTCAGTAGGGTTGGAATCTTGGGGGTAGAATCCTGGGTGTACTTGTGGTGTGCAGGGACCACACTCACCTCAAGAGAAAAGAGTGGAGGGACCGGGGGTGGGCGTGAACCTGGTGCGTGGCCCCTTTAAAGCTTGGGAGTTAGGTGTGTGTATGAAGTTGTGAGTCTGGTAGGACTCTGTGTGTGTACCTGTGAACACAGGCGAGCAGGCTTGGACTTCACTGGGTAAGGGAGGATTGCGGAAATGTGTGTGCACACGTCTGCTCTAGACAGGGAGAGGAACGTTACCCTGAGGGGATAGTTGTGCATGTGTGTGTGTGTGTGTGTGCATTCGGGCATGCTGAGGGAGATGTGTGAACCTGCACTTACAGGCTGTGGTGGAGGCTGTTCTCTGTGTATACAGGTAAGTAAATTACAGGCTCTGCACGGGGTGTATGTGGCTGGATTTGTGTGCTCACGTGTTTGTGTATTTCTATGGGAAGTGTATAACTGCATATGAGAGCCGCTGTGTGCACGTCTGTGATTGTTTTGAGGTACAAAATGGAGTGCTCTGTGTGAGTCTTGATTACAGGTGGCGTATGCCGTTGTGTGTATTTGTGGGACAGTGAGTGTCAGGGAGCTGCTCATGTATGTGGTGGTATATTTGAGGGGACTGGGTTAAAAGTGTGGTTCCTGAAGCAGTACTTTGTTTTTTGTTTATGGTCAAACATTCCCCCACCAGAATGTAGACTCTGTTGAGGCTGGAATCCTGGTCTGGTTTGTTCACGGTACCCTTTGTGTTTAGAATAGTGCCCAACACACAGTAGGCACTGAATCCTATTTCTCGACTGAATGATAAGCCAGTGTGTGCATGCTAGGCGAGGTGTGGGAAGGGTGTTATCTGTCTGAACTGTGTGTATCTGGGTGTGTGAACAGGTACATTTTGTGTTGGCTAGGGTGTGTGAAGTTTTAGGCTTCAGTGGCCTGTGACCCCGGCGTGGGTATGGGTGCCTGTGTGTCTAAATCCGCACATAACCGTGCACCTAAAGCTGTGCCCCTTCGGTGAGCCCTGGGAGTGTTGGGGACGTGGCTGTGTGCGTGCACGGTTGTGGGCTGTGTGTGCATGTGCACGGGGGCGGGAAGGCGCTGGCGGCTTCTCCCAGCCTTCAGCACTCACTCAGCTTCACCCCAGGTCGCCTGCTGTGAAATGTCAGTGGCAGAGAGGCTAAAAATATCCGCTCTTCTCCTCCTGCTCACTGCTTGGGCTGATGGGGCTGTGGGGCAGCAGCAGGCCCCTTGGGCCCTGGGGGAGGAGGCACTGCTGGGTGAGGGGCGGGTGTGGGGGAAGATAAGGAGGCCCTCCTCGGCACACTCCCTCCTCCTTTCCTTTTGGGCTCCAAAACCAGGCCCCCGGCTCACCTCTGTCAGGAAGCCCTCCAGAACCTCCCAGGAGCTGCCACATGCCGGTGTGTGTGTTTATCTGTAGTGTTCAAGCGTTGCCTGGGAGGAAGCTATGGCTTCCATCAGATCACGGCTCCTCGGGGCAGGACTGTGTGTCCTCTGTCAACCCAGGCAGGCACTTGGGAGGACAGAGTTTCAGGCTGGGGGCTCCTGGGATGGGCTGTATCTTTCCCCTCAGTGTGGGGCTCCCAGGGAACCAACAAGCTGACACTGTTTCTTCCCCAGCACTGAGGCTCAAGGGTATAGCCCAGGCTGTGTGGGTTCATCTGGAGCTGATCCTGGAGTCACTAGGGCCCTCTGACCCCAAGGCCCATCTGTTGCCACCAAAGGCTTGCGGGCAGGGAGGAGCCTCAGCTCTGCTCACACCCTAGGCCAGGCTTTTGCGGGCAGGGGGGGAGGAGCTCACCCGAAGGGTGTTTTTACGGTACCTTTTTTTTCCCCCTAGGCACTGAATCCTATTTCTCGACTGAATGATAAGCCAGTGTGTGCATGCTAGGCGAGGTGTGGGAAGGGTGTTATCTGTCTGAACTGTGTGTATCTGGGTGTGTGAACAGGTACATTTTGTGTTGGCTAGGGTGTGTGAAGTTTTAGGCTTCAGTGGCCTGTGACCCCGGCGTGGGTATGGGTGCCTGTGTGTCTAAATCCGCACATAACCGTGCACCTAAAGCTGTGCCCCTTCGGTGAGCCCTGGGAGTGTTGGGGACGTGGCTGTGTGCGTGCACGGTTGTGGGCTGTGTGTGCATGTGCACGGGGGCGGGAAGGCGCTGGCGGCTTCTCCCAGCCTTCAGCACTCACTCAGCTTCACCCCAGGTCGCCTGCTGTGAAATGTCAGTGGCAGAGAGGCTAACAATATCCGCTCTTCTCCTCCTGCTCACTGCTTGGGCTGATGGGGCTGTGGGGCAGCAGCAGGCCCCTTGGGCCCTGGGGGAGGAGGCACTGCTGGGTGAGGGGCGGGTGTGGGGGAAGATAAGGAGGCCCTCCTCGGCACACTCCCTCCTCCTTTCCTTTTGGGCTCCAAAACCAGGCCCCCGGCTCACCTCTGTCAGGAAGCCCTCCAGAACCTCCCAGGAGCTGCCACATGCCGGTGTGTGTGTTTATCTGTAGTGTTCAAGCGTTGCCTGGGAGGAAGCTATGGCTTCCATCAGATCACGGCTCCTCGGGGCAGGACTGTGTGTCCTCTGTCAACCCAGGCAGGCACTTGGGAGGACAGAGTTTCAGGCTGGGGGCTCCTGGGATGGGCTGTATCTTTCCCCTCAGTGTGGGGCTCCCAGGGAACCAACAAGCTGACACTGTTTCTTCCCCAGCACTGAGGCTCAAGGGTATAGCCCAGGCTGTGTGGGTTCATCTGGAGCTGATCCTGGAGTCACTAGGGCCCTCTGACCCCAAGGCCCATCTGTTGCCACCAAAGGCTTGCGGGCAGGGAGGAGCCTCAGCTCTGCTCACACCCTAGGCCGGCATGTGTCTGTGCTGAGGGTATTTGTGTGGGTGCGGGTGGGACATGTCGGGGCCCGTGGTTCTTCAGGGACCTGTATCTCTTCACCTGTTGGGCTCCTGGGTGCGTCGTTGCTTCCATCCGTGCTGTCCGCAATGGCCCGCCTTGAACCTTGTGAGCAATCAAGACACATTTGGGGAGCTGTGTGTTCCTTGGTGTGCGTGGGGACTCCATAGGCGAGGCTGGGTTTCCTCCATAGTGCAGACCCGCAACCTCTCGTTGGGATGGCCCGTGTTGGCGTCGTAGCTGCAGGGTCGCCACGTGGAGAAGGTGTGTCGAGGTGTTGGACTGGGTGTCTATCAGATGGTCGGCGCCTGTGTGTCCTCGGTGGTGTCTGTGAGTGTGTCTGTGTGTTGGGATGTCCGTCACTCGATGACTGCGTCTGTGTGTCTGCCTGGATGTCCTTTTGTCAGTGGGCACCTCTGGGCCCGTGTGTGTGCTGCTGTCTGTTTGATTTGGGGGGTCTGTGTGTCCACGAGTTCCTGCACCTGCTGGACTTGTCTGTGGGGCTTGAAACCTCTGCCCTAACTGGGCAGCTTGTCCTTCTGTCCTTTTGCAGTCTCCCACCATTCTGTGTGGAAGGCCTCGGGTTTTGTGCGTGTGTGTGTGTGTGTGTGTGTGTGTGTGATCAGTAGTCCCCAGCCCCAGCGCCTCTAGCTCTGGGATCTGCCCTTCCCTTCTCTCTCCCGTTGGATCGAGGTGGAAGCTGAAGAGGGCAGGCAGGCAGCAGGCACAGAGCCCGCCGCAGCCGGGAGCCGAGGCCAGGCTGCCACCAGGGCACTGCCTCAGCTTTCCTCCAAGCAAGCGGTAAGCCAGAGCCTCGGTTACATGTAAACACCAGCTGTGTCAAGACAGGCTGGGGCTCCTGGGATGGGCTGTATCTTTCCTCAGTGTGGGGCTCCCAGGGAACCAACAAGCTGACACTGTTTCTTCCCCAGCACTGAGGCTCAAGGGTATAGCCCAGGCTGTGTGGGTTCATCTGGAGCTGATCCTGGAGTCACTAGGGCCCTCTGACCCCAAGGCCCATCTGTTGCCACCAAAGGCTTGCGGGCAGGGAGGAGCCTCAGCTCTGCTCACACCCTAGGCCGGCATGTGTCTGTGCTGAGGGTATTTGTGTGGGTGCGGGTGGGACATGTCGGGGCCCGTGGTTCTTCAGGGACCTGTATCTCTTCACCTGTTGGGCTCCTGGGTGCGTCGTTGCTTCCATCCGTGCTGTCCGCAATGGCCCGCCTTGAACCTTGTGAGCAATCAAGACACATTTGGGGAGCTGTGTGTTCCTTGGTGTGCGTGGGGACTCCATAGGCGAGGCTGGGTTTCCTCCATAGTGCAGACCCGCAACCTCTCGTTGGGATGGCCCGTGTTGGCGTCGTAGCTGCAGGGTCGCCACGTGGAGAAGGTGTGTCGAGGTGTTGGACTGGGTGTCTATCAGATGGTCGGCGCCTGTGTGTCCTCGGTGGTGTCTGTGAGTGTGTCTGTGTGTTGGGATGTCCGTCACTCGATGACTGCGTCTGTGTGTCTGCCTGGATGTCCTTTTGTCAGTGGGCACCTCTGGGCCCGTGTGTGTGCTGCTGTCTGTTTGATTTGGGGGGTCTGTGTGTCCACGAGTTCCTGCACCTGCTGGACTTGTCTGTGGGGCTTGAAACCTCTGCCCTAACTGGGCAGCTTGTCCTTCTGTCCTTTTGCAGTCTCCCACCATTCTGTGTGGAAGGCCTCGGGTTTTGTGCGTGTGTGTGTGTGTGTGTGTGTGTGTGTGTGATCAGTAGTCCCCAGCCCCAGCGCCTCTAGCTCTGGGATCTGCCCTTCCCTTCTCTCTCCCGTTGGATCGAGGTGGAAGCTGAAGAGGGCAGGCAGGCAGCAGGCACAGAGCCCGCCGCAGCCGGGAGCCGAGGCCAGGCTGCCACCAGGGCACTGCCTCAGCTTTCCTCCAAGCAAGCGGTAAGCCAGAGCCTCGGTTACATGTAAACACCAGCTGTGTCAAGACAGCGCAGCTTCTTCTAGGTCAACAGACAGCTGTGGGGTTGCTAGGCAACCGCCTGGCTCCCCCCCTCTGTTAAGCCCCCACCTCCCACTGCCTCTACCTGCAAACCCTCTGCTGGCTCCCCCCACCCAGGATTCGGTCACGCCCCCTCCATGCCAATTAAAACAGCGTGGCTGAGAGGGTAGGGGGTCAAGGCTGCCTGAAAGGGGGGCTCTGGGACTGGGATTAAGGTGTGGGGAGGTGTAACCCTTCTGGTGCCACTGTCCGCCTGCCCTCGGTCCTCAGGGCACTCCTCCACACCCCACCTCCCCAGTCAGACAAGGGCAGAACTGGAGTGATGGTAACCGATGCTCCGCCCACCCGCAAAGGCCAGGCCAGAACCAGGGAGAGGCTGGAGGCAGATGGAAAGTGAGGGGTGCAGATTTTATTAGCCATTGGTCAAGCCCCCTCCCCCTCCCCAGTCAAGCCTGGGGAAGACTGGCTGGAGGGTCCCCTGGCAACCAAAGGGTTAATTTCCCACTTACTTTCCCCCCTCCCAGGATAGCCACCCCGTTTCCAAGACAGCACCTGCGCTCCCAGCTGCCATGCCCGTTTGGTGCCCGTGCCCAGGCCAGGCCGCCCCCGCAGCGCCCCAGGCCCTCGTCCCACACCGCCTTTCACCCGGCCTGGGCCTCCTCTGGGGGTCCTGCAGCCCCAGGCCTCTCACCGCCCCAGGCCCCAGGCCGGCGGGGTGTGTGGTGTGTTGGAGGGGGGCCTGGCTCTGAGTGGGGTGCACGGGCCTAGCCGCGGGCCAGGGCGACTCGGGCTGAGCAGGAGGAAGGAGTGGGAGGAGGGAGCCAGGCGATCAGGGGGCAGCGCCCGTGTGGCCGCCCCATTAGTATGCGGCCGCGCTCTGCTCGCCATGGCAACCGCTCCCCTCGCGCCAGCCCGGCCCGGCAGCCCCCGGCGCAGCGCGCACCTCTCCTCCCACAGGTGGCGGCGCGCGCGGGGCGGGCACGCCCGCGCGGGCACGCACACTCGAGCCGCCTACGGGCGCCCGGGGGCGAGCCTTGGGCGCCAGGTGCGCTGGGCCGCTGGTCCCCGATCCCGCCGCCAGTGGGCGTGTCCCCAGGTGCTCCGAGCCCCGAGGGGGGTGTACCTGAGGATGTTCTGCCTGTGCCTGGGTGTGTCCCTCGGCGTGCCTGTGTGCCTCCGTTTCTGGTCGTCCTTGAGGATGTTTGCCTGTCTGTGCTCATTTGCCTTCTTACTCCTGATTGTATGTGGCTCCGAGTGTGACTGCCCCGTGTAACTGAGTATGCCTATCCCTTTGTGTATCAGTGTTTCAGTGTGTGCTCAAGTCTGCTGTGTCTGTATGTTCCTGAGGTGGGGGGGTGGGGTGTTTGTGTCCCTGTGCATGCCCATGGCCCTGGGTTTTCCTCCGTAAGAATGCCCAGTGCGGGGCTTCCCTGGTGGTCCAGTGGGTAAAGACGCCGCCTTGCAGTGCAAGGGGCGCAGGTTCGATCCCTGGCCTGGGAAGATCCCACATGCTGCGGAGCAGCTGGACTGATGTGTCCAATTACGAGCCCGTGCTCTGGAGCGCATGCGCCCAGAGCCGGTGTCTGCAACGAGAGGCCACTGCAATGGGAGGCCCACACGGGGCAAAAGAACAAAGATGGATGAAAATAAAATGAATGAAAGACCAATAGAAGTGGCGAAAAAAAAAAAAAGAGAGAGAATGCCCAGCGTGCCTGTGACTGTATATCGGGTATGCCTAGATGAGTATTTGTCAGTGCGTGTGTGTGATTTCTTTGCATGTGACCCTTGGTGTCTGGGATCCTTGCGTGTGTGACGCACAGCTGTGTGGTGAACTGTGTATCTGTATGTATGTCAAGCACCCACTTCTCCATATTTGTTGTTGTGTGTTCCTGTAAGTGCCCTGAGTTTGTGTCCTGGAGTGTGGCTGTGTGTCCAGGAGCTGTTGGCTCGGTGCCCTCCTCAACTTCACTCCCTGCTGCCTGAGCGAGCCAACACCTGCTCCCTGAGCACTGGACCCCCTCCTCCTACCTGGCAAGGACAAGGAAGGACACGGAGACAGAGGCAGACAGAGAGGCAGAGACAGACAGACTTGGAAGGGGACACAGAGAGCCAAGCAGGCTGCAGAGGTGGTGACCCAGAGTCATGTGATCAGCCTCAGAGCCCACGACCCAGAAGAGAGAAACAGAGATCCAAGATCCAGACATTAGAGAGACCCAGAGTCCCACAGAGACCCAGAGCACCAAGTCCGGAACTGTTGAAACAGACCAGAGATCAAGGATGTGGCTCCCCCCTCCCTTTCTCCCTCCCTTCCTCCCACTCTAGAGTTTCCAGCCCCAGCTGTGCCTCCTCCACATACCCAACACAGAATTCTCTTGGCCCTGGGAGTTTGTGTCCTGGGACTGAAACCCAGCCTCCTCCTTGCTGCAGCTGGCTGTGAGTCTGTGTGCGCGCGTGTGTGTGCATATGCACACGAGTGCTGCAGTGTGCAGGAACTACCATCTGTGTGCTGTGCTAGGCCGGTGCCTGCAATTGCACACAGCCTTCCCTTAGCACCCTCTCCCTCCACACACACTGCTGTCCACATTTCCACTGGCCAGATCATGCACACCCTGATACACAAGGTACACAGTCAGTCACATTCCTTCACACCCAGAAACACACCCTGGGTCGCCCTCTCTCAAACACATCTGTACACAGGGCCAGAAGATCCGCAATGCACACAGCCAACCAGCAAGTCTCACTTTCTTAAGCTCTCCCAGCCTGCCATTCACCCTTCAGCACCCCCTGTCACCCACAGGGAAAGACAGAAGGCCAAATCTGTCAATTTCATCAGACCACATACACAAAGGCAGGAACCCCATCTGTCTTGTTCACGGTTGTATCCTCAGGTGCCTGGGACAGTGCCTGGAATCTTGGAGATGCTTAAAAAGTATTGGTTGAATGCCTGTGTTTATACAGTGTCTCTAACAGTCACTGAGAGAACCCATGGTAATTGACAACAAGTCATTCCATGAAAAACACTGACTGACAGGCACCCTAGTGTACACACAAAGCATTTTATACACACCTAGGACAACACGTTCAGTATAGGTGTGTGCACACATGTGGCTACTTGTGCGCAAACACTCAGCACAATAACTAGGTTAGAGGTTCTCAACTTAGGCTGCACATTGGAACCACCTGGGGAGCTTTTAAAAAAAACCCATACCCGGGCCCCGCCCAGGCCGATAAAATCTCTCCGGGTTGAGAACCACTGATCTAGATGAATGGACCTGAAAATGTTGACCTAAGGATTATTACCAGGAAGGAGGATAGTGTGGCTTTTCACTTTAAACAGTATAGGGAAGCAGACTTCTGAAGGAGCTTGCTTGGGTTTCAGCCCTGGTGTCACTATTTACTGAGAGATCTTTGTAAATTACCTCTGTACTTGAGTGTCCTGTCTGTAAAATGGGAATGATGATCACTACAATGAAGCCTCATGGGATTATTATGGGGATGGAATGAATTTTTATATATATAGTTTAGAACAGTAACTAGTACATTATGTTATGTAATTATTTCTTGATCTTATTTCTATCATTTAAATTTCAGTTAGAGGATGGATCAAATCTATAAGCAAGACTTTTCCCCTTTGTTATGAAAAAGCAATGGCTCAGAGCCAGACTCTGGGTCAACCTACTTCTCCCACCTCCTGTGGGACCTTAGGACAGGTTACTTTGTTTCTCTGAACCTATCTTCCCATCTGTAAATGAGGTAAACATTTTTCCCTACCTCAAAGATTATCTTGAGTAAAAACCTCAGGGAAGTGTTAATGGTGGCAAAGCCCAAACATCTAGGAGCCACGTTTTTCCTTGGAAGAAAAGCTATGACAAACCTAGACAGCGTATTCAAAAGCAGAGACATTACTTTGCCAACAAAGGTCTGTATAGTCAACGCTATGGCTTTTCCATGTAGTCATGTATGAGAGCTGGACCACAAAGAAGGCTGAGCACCGAAGAACTGATGCTTTCGAACTGTGGTACTGGAAAAGACTTGAGAATCCCTTGGACTACAAGAAGACCAAACCAGTCAATCCTAAAGGAAATCAAACCCTGAATATTCATTGGAAGGACTGATGCTGAAGCTGAAGCTCCAATACTTTGGCCACCTGATGCAAAGAGATGACTCATTGGAAAAGACCTTGATGTTGGGAAAGACTGAGAGAAGCAGAAGGGGACAACAGAGCATGGAATGACTGGATAGCATCCCCAACTTTGAGCAAACTCTGGGAGATGGTGATGGACAGGGAAGTGTCGTGTGCTGCAGTCCGTGGGGCTGCAAAGAGTTAGACACGACTGAGCGACTGAACAAGGAAAAAATCCTGGAATCAGGTGTGTGGGACGGTGGTTGTGAAGGCCCAAACTTCTGAGCAGGGTCTCTGCTGCCCTTCCTTCAGAAGCCCCAGGGCCCAAAGAACCTTCCATCCCAAGAGCTGCGCCCTTGGCCTTTGGCAGCTCTCCCTGAGTCTGCTCTCCAAATACACCTTGGCCCCCCTCAGCCTGGACTAAGCCACAGACCGTCGACTGAGACCCCTCCCCTTCCTGAGCTCCGGAACCCTCTCTTCATCTTTCAAGGAGCCTCAGTGCTCCTCACCCTGCCTCCCTCTCATCCCAGAAACCACAAGGCCTTCTCTGGGTTCCATCCCTCTCTTGGTGCCCCTCTCTTTTCAATGAATCCCCACCTCTCCTATAAAGCCCTCTTCAAGTTACAGAGCCCCCTTGCTGGGCTATAATTACCTCCCTAAACGCCCATTTCCTTCCTGGGTAACCCCTCCCCACCCTTGCCCCATTCCTAAGCACACAACTACTCCCCTCTCGCAGAGCCCCAACAATGCCTTCCGAGGAATAATCCCTCTATTACCCCTGCCCCCATCTCACGCCCATCCCTGGCCCTCAGCCCCCCTCCCCAGGCGCCACCCTCTACCCAGCCTGGCCCACCTGGTGCCTTCCTAGGTGTCTGCCTCCTCAGCAGCCGATGGACATACTCCTTTTCTCCCTGCAGGTTTGTTTTGGGGCTGAAAACAAACATCTCCTCGCCTCCCCTGCTGGTCCCTCTGATGCCACCCACCACTTCCAACCAGCCCCCCACCGCAAAAGTGACTAGGTCAAAGCCCTCTTGCCTCCCCAAACACACAGTGTCTACCCACAGGGATTTGGCCACATGCTGCTCCATCACCTGCCACCCTCTTCCCTCCTTTGGTAACTCCCTTGTTCTACTGCCTTCTCGCCTTTGTCTTGGCCTCCGGGAAACCCTGGCCAGGTCGTACTGCCCCTGCCTGACTCCCAGTTCCACCCCAGTGGAGCCTGAGTGCAGCCGATGCCTCTACCCTCCCTCACTGTGCAGGAGGGTTAGGTTTGGGGCTGCACAGAGGAGGCTTGGTGGGAGGCTGACCCTTCACATCCAACACCAAGACTGAAGTTTTAGGGACTGTTACTCGTCCTTTGGTCTTCCATCTGAACCCTCCAGCGTCTTCTTTCAGATAAGGATGCCCAGAAGGTGGGGGTTTATCTCCCCTCAGAAGCAGGGTTCCTCTGACTCTCCAAAAGCCAGGCCACGCTGGTTGTGGGGGCAGGTGGTGAGGCTGTCCCTTGGGGTCACCTGGAGCTTTAGCAGGGAGGAACATAGAGCAGAGCTTTAACATAAACTGGGGCTATGGGAAACGCTGCTTGCTCAAGACCAGGCAGTCCAATGTGGGCACCGAGAGCCCCTTGCTTAGAAACCACAAGGCCTTCTCTGGGTTCCATCCCTCTCTTGGTGCCCTCTCTTTTCAATGAATCCCCACCTCTCCTATAACGCCCCCTTCAACTTACAGAGCCCCCTTGCTGGGCTATAATTACCTCCCTAAACGCCCATTTCCTTCCTGGGTAACCCCTCCCCACCCTTGCCCCATTCCTAAGCACACAACTACTCCCCTCTCGCAGAGCCCCAACAATGCCTTCCGAGGAATAATCCCTCTATTACCCCTGCCCCCATCTCACGCCCATCCCTGGCCCTCAGCCCCCCTCCCCAGGCGCCACCCTCTACCCAGCCTGGCCCACCTGGTGCCTTCCTAGGTGTCTGCCTCCTCAGCAGCCGATGGACATACTCCTTTTCTCCCTGCAGGTTTGTTTTGGGGCTGAAAACAAACATCTCCTCGCCTCCCCTGCTGGTCCCTCTGATGCCACCCACCACTTCCAACCAGCCCCCCACCGCAAAAGTGACTAGGTCAAAGCCCTCTTGCCTCCCCAAACACACAGTGTCTACCCACAGGGATTTGGCCACATGCTGCTCCATCACCTGCCACCCTCTTCCCTCCTTTGGTAACTCCCTTGTTCTACTGCCTTCTCGCCTTTGTCTTGGCCTCCGGGAAACCCTGGCCAGGTCGTACTGCCCCTGCCTGACTCCCAGTTCCACCCCAGTGGAGCCTGAGTGCAGCCGATGCCTCTACCCTCCCTCACTGTGCAGGAGGGTTAGGTTTGGGGCTGCACAGAGGAGGCTTGGTGGGAGGCTGACCCTTCACATCCAACACCAAGACTGAAGTTTTAGGGACTGTTACTCGTCCTTTGGTCTTCCATCTGAACCCTCCAGCGTCTTCTTTCAGATAAGGATGCCCAGAAGGTGGGGGTTTATCTCCCCTCAGAAGCAGGGTTCCTCTGACTCTCCAAAAGCCAGGCCACGCTGGTTGTGGGGGGCAGGTGGTACGAGGCTGTCCCTTGGGGTCACCTGGAGCTTTAGCAGGGAGGAACATAGAGCAGAGCTTTAACATAAACTGGGGCTATGGGAAACGCTGCTTGCTCAAGACCAGGCAGTCCAATGTGGGCATTATTTGGTCGAGGGCAGCCGAGAGCTCCTCAAGGTCAGGGGGTGGGACATAGTTCACCCTGCCAGGTCCACCAGAAATAGACACGGGATTAGGCGTTTTCTTTTTCCAAAGTTTACAAAAGCGGAGAGGAAATACAGACGTGGCATTTGAGGTTCCGGGTGAAAAGAAGGGGAAGGCAGAAATATTGGGGTCATTGGCCGAGTCAAACCTTGCCGTTTGCATAGACAGATGCAGGCGTCTTGGGGCAAAAAAGAGGGGGGTGCCTGGAGACAAAGGACACCCAGGCCCTGGGGTAAACAGGAGATACACAAACAGGGGATACTCCCATTCCTATGGGAAAAGAGGGTGTCCCACAAGGATTCTTGCACTTAGGATGGATTGAGTGCCTCAAAGGCAAGTACGCTGAACCGGAATCCAGCCCAAAGACTGGGGCCAAGGGACACGGACAAATGAAGGGGCTGGAGTCAGAGACCGGGGACTGAGGACAGAGTGAGGGTGTCTAGAAGGAGGGGGTCCCAAGACTTGATTTATAATGGGGGTTCCTCAGGGAGAGGACTTGGGGGACAATAAGGGTCACAGAATCAGGGGAGACCCAGGACCCAGAGCAAAACAAAGTTCTCAAGGCAGACTCCCTGGACCTGGGACAGAATCAGGGGCCAGGAAACCCCAGCAGGGGAGACTGGGGAGGCAGGGGAGACCCAGGGCCTGAGGGGTGTAGGGCGGGGCCCAGATACAAAAGTGACTCAGAGGGAAGGACGCTGAGGGAGGGAGAATGGGGAGGCATTTCAGTCATCTGGGGACCCGTGGATGGGGCGCCCGAAGTTTTAGTGGACTGTTACTGTCCTTTGGTCTTCCATCTGAACCTCCAGCGTCTTCTTTCAGATAAGGATGCCCAGAAGGTGGGGGTTTATCTCCCCTCAGAAGCAGGGTTCCTCTGACTCTCCAAAAGCCAGGCCACGCTGGTTGTGGGGGGCAGGTGGTACGAGGCTGTCCCTTGGGGTCACCTGGAGCTTTAGCAGGGAGGAACATAGAGCAGAGCTTTAACATAAACTGGGGCTATGGGAAACGCTGCTTGCTCAAGACCAGGCAGTCCAATGTGGGCATTATTTGGTCGAGGGCAGCCGAGAGCTCCTCAAGGTCAGGGGGTGGGACATAGTTCACCCTGCCAGGTCCACCAGAAATAGACACGGGATTAGGCGTTTTCTTTTTCCAAAGTTTACAAAAGCGGAGAGGAAATACAGACGTGGCATTTGAGGTTCCGGGTGAAAAGAAGGGGAAGGCAGAAATATTGGGGTCATTGGCCGAGTCAAACCTTGCCGTTTGCATAGACAGATGCAGGCGTCTTGGGGCAAAAAAGAGGGGGGTGCCTGGAGACAAAGGACACCCAGGCCCTGGGGTAAACAGGAGATACACAAACAGGGGATACTCCCATTCCTATGGGAAAAGAGGGTGTCCCACAAGGATTCTTGCACTTAGGATGGATTGAGTGCCTCAAAGGCAAGTACGCTGAACCGGAATCCAGCCCAAAGACTGGGGGCCAAGGGACACGGGACAAATGAAGGGGCTGGAGTCAGAGACCCGGGACTGAGGACAGAGTGAGGGGGTCTAGAAGGAGGGGGACCCAAGACTTGATTTATAATGGGGGTTCCTCAGGGAGAGGACTTGGGGGACAATAAGGGTCACAGAATCAGGGGAGACCCAGGACCCAGAGCAAAACAAAGTTCTCAAGGCAGACTCCCTGGACCTGGGACAGAATCAGGGGCCAGGAAACCCCAGCAGGGGAGACTGGGGAGGCAGGGGAGACCCAGGGCCTGAGGGGTGTAGGGCGGGGCCCAGATACAAAAGTGACTCAGAGGGAAGGACGCTGAGGGAGGGAGAATGGGGAGGCATTTCAGTCATCTGGGGACCCGTGGATGGGGGCGCCCCCAGCCGTCACACCCCTTTCACTGTGTCCACCCTCACCCCTTTCACAAGACACGAGGTTGGGTTTTTTTTTTTTTTTTTTGCTTTTTTTCATGTCTTTTTAATACAAACTTGGATCTTTGGGTGTGTCCTGCCAACAGAAAACAACAACAACAACAGAAGAGAAAACCCAAAAGAGTGAAAAATAAGAAAGAAAGAAAGAAAAAAAGCTCCCGCAAGAGGTTCTTCTCCCTCCCCCCACCATGCGAATTTGCACACCACGGGACCACAGCAGGTTTACAGAATGCAATATACAATCCACGATTTATAATAAAACAGTATATACAATAAATAGGATATTGTTCATTTTTGTCAAACGACCTGTAGATAAATTTCTCAGTGCATACTTGCAGGGGCTCTGGACACCTTGAGGCCCCGCTCGCAACCTCTTGCACACGCGCGCTCTCTCTCTCTTTTTTTTTTGTCTTTTTCTAAAACCGTGTTTTGTTTTTAAGTTTTGTACATTTTTAAAAAGTATTTACAATTGCTGGTTTTGTGCAGAAAGGGCTCACCTTCGACTTCTGCGTGGAGGAGATGGGCAGGGAGGGGTGGGGGGAGACAGGGCCGCAGGGGGTGCAGGGGAGGCGGGATGGGAGACAGAGGGGCAGGTGCTCCTGCCGGAGGACGATGTGGACGCTGGGAGGGGTCTTGGCGTTGGTTTTCTGAAAGCTGCAAAGAAACACAAGAGAAGAGGCAGAAGTCAGTGGCAGGTACAGACCCTGAGCTCTGGGCACAGGGAGGCTATGAGCAGAACCCTGACCCAGTTCACCCAGAAGTGAACTGCATTGTTCCTTCTCCCAGATAATTCCAAACACACCGCTCGAGAAACTCTGGCCTGCTCTGAGCTCATTTTCCCCACTGGTAAAATAGGTGTGTGCCCATGGAGGGGTAAAGGATGAGGAGCTGGGGTTCCAGGCAGTGCAATCCGTTAAGAACTTGACCTCCTAGGTCAGACACAGCCGAGTCCAAATGCTAGCACCTCCATTTCATAGCTCTAAGATCTTGGGCAAGTCAGCAGATCTCTGTGACCCTCAGTTTACTCATCTGTAAAACGGGGATAACAGAACTAGCCTGTATTTTTGTTGGGAAGATTCAGCACTTTGAAGCAGATTATACCTGGTTCATAAATGCACCGGAAGTGATACTAAGTAGTATGAGTCATTATCCTCTTGGGGCCTGGGCCGGCTAGGCTCTCCAGGCCTCAATCTGCTAACAGTAAGTTTAGTAATTCCTCCTACCTAGGCTGTTCTGAGGAATGCCATAACGGGAAGGCAAGACCTTGGCATGCACAGGTGTGAACTGCTGCTTTGAATTTCTTCCAAAGCCAACCTTCTCCTCATTCCCTAACAACCGGCATTCTGTGCCTTAGAGCAGTGAGGTGATGAGGAAATCTGTCTGAATAAAGGAATAACGAAACTGCCCAATACAATACCATCTGTGCTGTCTGTACCCTCTGACTTCCGGAAGCTCAGAAATTCCCCCAGTCCCTACAGCCGTCAGACATTAGAGAACTGAAGTAACCCACTTCCCTAGATGGTCCTAATTATGTTTGCAGGGTTCTGGGCATCTGACTCCCTAGACAGACCCCCAGCTTTTCTGGGGCGAGCAGGAAGATGCCCAGGGAAAAGGGGTAGGCTCAGTTATTCTCAAGACCTCCAGTTACTAGCCTGGCCCTTCTGGAGCTCCAACTTCTCAGAGCCCTGAAATTCACGTCTCATGCCCTTGGTGAGGGACCATGCCACCGACATTAAGGGGCAGGCACGGGGGTGCTAGACTACCTCCTGAGACTCCTTAGAGAGCCATCCACCCTCCCCAAGCCCTGCAGGAAACAGAGGCCACTGAGAGCCTTCCCTCTGTTGTCCTTTCTTGGCTTCCCTTTCCAATGGGGCACATTTAAATTCTGCTCAGCTCCGGCTGCTGTCTGCTGGGCAGTCAGCCCCAGGGAAGACTTTTGTCCCGAGGCTGGACATGCCAGGACTCCCCAGGGCAGGGCCAGGTGGAAATCCGTTAAGAAACCTTAAAGATGAGGAGCTGGGGTTCCAGGCAGTGCAATCCGTTAAGAACTTGACCTCCTAGGTCAGACACAGCCGAGTCCAAATGCTAGCACCTCCATTTCATAGCTCTAAGATCTTGGGCAAGTCAGCAGATCTCTGTGACCCTCAGTTTACTCATCTGTAAAACGGGGATAACAGAACTAGCCTGTATTTTTGTTGGGAAGATTCAGCACTTTGAAGCAGATTATACCTGGTTCATAAATGCACCGGAAGTGATACTAAGTAGTATGAGTCATTATCCTCTTGGGGCCTGGGCCGGCTAGGCTCTCCAGGCCTCAATCTGCTAACAGTAAGTTTAGTAATTCCTCCTACCTAGGCTGTTCTGAGGAATGCCATAACGGGAAGGCAAGACCTTGGCATGCACAGGTGTGAACTGCTGCTTTGAATTTCTTCCAAAGCCAACCTTCTCCTCATTCCCTAACAACCGGCATTCTGTGCCTTAGAGCAGTGAGGTGATGAGGAAATCTGTCTGAATAAAGGAATAACGAAACTGCCCAATACAATACCATCTGTGCTGTCTGTACCCTCTGACTTCCGGAAGCTCAGAAATTCCCCCAGTCCCTACAGCCGTCAGACATTAGAGAACTGAAGTAACCCACTTCCCTAGATGGTCCTAATTATGTTTGCAGGGTTCTGGGCATCTGACTCCCTAGACAGACCCCCAGCTTTTCTGGGGCGAGCAGGAAGATGCCCAGGGAAAAGGGGTAGGCTCAGTTATTCTCAAGACCTCCAGTTACTAGCCTGGCCCTTCTGGAGCTCCAACTTCTCAGAGCCCTGAAATTCACGTCTCATGCCCTTGGTGAGGGACCATGCCACCGACATTAAGGGGCAGGCACGGGGGTGCTAGACTACCTCCTGAGACTCCTTAGAGAGCCATCCACCCTCCCCAAGCCCTGCAGGAAACAGAGGCCACTGAGAGCCTTCCCTCTGTTGTCCTTTCTTGGCTTCCCTTTCCAATGGGGCACATTTAAATTCTGCTCAGCTCCGGCTGCTGTCTGCTGGGCAGTCAGCCCCAGGGAAGACTTTTGTCCCGAGGCTGGACATGCCAGGACTCCCCCCAAGGGCCAGGGGAGCCAGGTGGACTCCTGTGAGGTGGGAGAACACCCTATCTGGGTGCATCCGCCCAGGTGGCTGGCAGAGGAATGAGCGGGGAGCACAGGAGCACTTTTGCTAAGCTGTCAGGTCTCCGGCTGGTGAGGGATAGAAAATTAGCCGTAGGGGTAAGAGGTGTGCTTGTTAGGGTGCCGGCTGTATTATAACTGAGGTGGTAGGGACGGGGGATACATCTGGGGTGCCGGTTCTCCAGTTAGGGTGATAAACGGGGTGGGGGACAAGTTCTGCGGGAGGCTGGGGGCATCTATCTAGGACAGCTTTGCTGCAGTTGAAGAACAGCTGCCAAGCTAAGGAACCGCTGTGGGGGTGACCGATGATGGTGTACTGGGGTGACAAGTGAGGGGGAGATTTAGGATACCTAGCTCCAAACCACTTAACAAGCACACTGAACTGAACCCCAGCCTCCCCTGCGTCTCCTAAGGGCCCCGGGACAGGCTGGGAGCCTCTGCACAAATCCCTGTCGCCCCCGCCCCCTCCAGCCCTTAGCCACTGCCAGTGACCCTCTCCAAGCCAGGTCTCCATGGTGATCTCAGCCCAGCAGGCAGCTCCTGCCAGAACCATTCCCGTGGTGCCGGCGGCCAGGCAGCGGGGAGGCTTTCTCACCCTCTGCTAAGCCACCGCTGTCTCACCTTCCTCCTCCCACCACCCTCCCCAGCTTTCAGGACTTGGCCAGAATCTGGGGGATGGTGGCCGTGGGGGATGGGGAGAGAATCCAAACCAGAGGTTCCTGAGCTGGGGAGCAGGCAGAATGCTGTGATTGTGCAGAACCCTGACTTCACCAGGTTCAACTCACCCTGGACCAGAATCAATACTGCGGGGCTAGGCCGCCCAGGGCCGGGCACTGGGGACAAAACAGAGAGGCAGCTGGATCTGGTTCCTGCCCAGAAGGGGCTCCCAGAGCAGAGAAGGAAGCAAAGCAGACCCCAAACCAGGCAGGGAGGTGGGGACGTGCTGAGACGCCCTGGGGAGCACGGCGGGGGCACCTCCCCCAGTTCTGGTGGGAGCGACTGACTCTTCAACTCACTGCTCAGCAGGGCCCCCGGCACACGCAGGGTCAACAGTATATGCGGTATGTGCGTACTGAATCCGCCGTAACCGGTTCAAGTCCAATGGGGGAGTCGAGGCCCCGCTCAGGTCTTGCACACCTCTGGAGCCTCCTCAGACCACTCTGTTACCATAGATACTAGGGCACTGGTCCTTCCCTTCCGACCTCCTCCTGGGGAGAGACGGGGGTGTGGTGCCTCCACATCCCCAGTGCCAGCATGTGGCTAGCGCCCCAGGACACTGGCCATTGTTCAGGAGACTTCACTGTTTAGTGCCTCCATAATGAAGGGCCACACAGCCGCATTCCGCAGAGCCTTGGGCTCCAGCAGTTTTACCACTGGCGGGGCCAGGTCTCTCAGTGGTCTCTGCCTGTCAAGGGCTGGGGGCTAGCACTGGGCGCACCAAGGGAGTGCTGAGCTGAGCAGGAATTTAAAATGCTGTAGATCACATATAAATCAGGCTGTCCACAGAGAGCTGCTCTCCCCGACAAAAGGAGCTCACGTTCGTGTATTCATTCAAGCAACCAGCAGAGATGTAGTCACGCTCATGGCCAGGCCATGAACTAATGTATTAGCCCCACCTTCAAGTCTGTACCCTTCAGAAAGGGCTCTCAACATCAAATACAGCAGTGGTGTGTCTGTGTGTGTGGTTTAGTCACTAAGTGGTGTTGGACTGTTGTGACCCTTGGACAGCAGCCTGCCAGGCTCCTCTCTCCATGGGATTCTCCAGGCAAGAATACTGGAGTCGGTTGCCATTTCCTTCTTCAGGGGATCTTCTCAACCCAGGGACTGAACCCAGGTCTCCTGCATTGCAGGTGGATTCTTTACCGACTAAGCCACTAGGGAAATTCAATACAGCAGTAGAGCAGAAGACAAAGAACGCGTGAGAATTTGAGACTGATTTGCTGTGTGACCTAGGGCAAATCCTTTCCCTCTCTGGGCTTCTGTTTCTATGTAAAATAAGGGGGTTGAACAGGGAATGGGGGAGATCTTCAGGCACTGAGATTATGTGCCAAAGACAAGAGATCAGACATACAAACAAGAACTGCCCAAAGGCTTGTTCATCCCTTCTGAGGTTTTCAGGCAAAGTGAGGCTTGTTGAGTCCCTTAAATGTAAAGAGGATACTGCTGCCCCGCAGTCCAGAGCACTTCTGACAGATGAGAAGACCCAAGCGGGGTGGACGCAGATATCACTGAGCAATGAAGTTTCCAATTAAAGGGGATGAGTGGGTAGACTGCCGTGGGTGGCTGTGTGGTTTTTCCAAATCTACCCACCAGTGACCCGAGACATTCTTTAAACTCCAGTTCTGCCAGTCATTCCCTCCTTAGGGACCCTCCCCTGCTTCCCCACCACTGCTGGGCACACAGAGGGAAGCTAGTGAGGCCAAATGGGATTTATAGTCACCTCTCAGAGCCTCACACTCCTCACCTGTCCTGGGAGGAGGCTACACACCGCCCCCCAACATCCATCTCTCTCTTCCCAAATGGAGATGCCTATGTCAGGACGGGGGCCACTCACAGGTACGTGCTGGGCATGTGGCTGAATGGAGGCTGAGTAAGCGGCATGGACCTGGGTGATCCCGGGGTCCTTTCCAGCTCTCCATTTCTGTGATTTCCTGCCTGGGCGGCTGGGCGAGTCCCTCTTCCTCTCTGTCAACTGGGAGGGGCCATACTTGGAGAACTCCCGAAGCCCAGTGAGCCCTGAGAGTTGGAACTGGTTTATTTAAACACCCCTCCCTTGCTCTATCCTTAGCAGTGTGTCTGATAACAGCAGGGTTGAGAGAAACGAGCTCATGCCTGTTCCCCAAGGCCTAACCTTTCCTCTCATCATTCTCCCTGGTCTACATGCCCTTCTCTGACTCAAGGGGAAAAAAAAAAAAATCACTCTGACCCCTGAAATGTCCCAGGCATGATGAGACACTGAGGAAGGGACAGTGCACAGAGATGAGTAACTAGCCTAAAAGAGCGGATGGCGCAGCGAGGAAGACATTCCCAGGGAGAGCTGTCACGGATACATTAAGGGCTGGAGAAATGGGAGATCTCTGGGCTTCTGTTTCTATGTAAAATAAGGGGGTTGAACAGGGAATGGGGGAGATCTTCAGGCACTGAGATTATGTGCCAAAGACAAGAGATCAGACATACAAACAAGAACTGCCCAAAGGCTTGTTCATCCCTTCTGAGGTTTTCAGGCAAAGTGAGGCTTGTTGAGTCCCTTAAATGTAAAGAGGATACTGCTGCCCCGCAGTCCAGAGCACTTCTGACAGATGAGAAGACCCAAGCGGGGTGGACGCAGATATCACTGAGCAATGAAGTTTCCAATTAAAGGGGATGAGTGGGTAGACTGCCGTGGGTGGCTGTGTGGTTTTTCCAAATCTACCCACCAGTGACCCGAGACATTCTTTAAACTCCAGTTCTGCCAGTCATTCCCTCCTTAGGGACCCTCCCCTGCTTCCCCACCACTGCTGGGCACACAGAGGGAAGCTAGTGAGGCCAAATGGGATTTATAGTCACCTCTCAGAGCCTCACACTCCTCACCTGTCCTGGGAGGAGGCTACACACCGCCCCCCAACATCCATCTCTCTCTTCCCAAATGGAGATGCCTATGTCAGGACGGGGGCCACTCACAGGTACGTGCTGGGCATGTGGCTGAATGGAGGCTGAGTAGCGGCATGGACCTGGGTGATCCCGGGGTCCTTTCCAGCTCTCCATTTCTGTGATTTCCTGCCTGGGCGGCTGGGCGAGTCCCTCTTCCTCTCTGTCAACTGGGAGGGGCCATACTTGGAGAACTCCCGAAGCCCAGTGAGCCCTGAGAGTTGGAACTGGTTTATTTAAACACCCCTCCCTTGCTCTATCCTTAGCAGTGTGTCTGATAACAGCAGGGTTGAGAGAAACGAGCTCATGCCTGTTCCCCAAGGCCTAACCTTTCCTCTCATCATTCTCCCTGGTCTACATGCCCTTCTCTGACTCAAGGGGAAAAAAAAAAAAATCACTCTGACCCCTGAAATGTCCCAGGCATGATGAGACACTGAGGAAGGGACAGTGCACAGAGATGAGTAACTAGCCTAAAAGAGCGGATGGCGCAGCGAGGAAGACATTCCCAGGGAGAGCTGTCACGGATACATTAAGGGCTGGAGATTAATCGCGCCTGGGAAGGATCCTGGAACGCTTCTTGGAGGAGGCAGTGTCTGAGTGAAAGATAGGAACTGACAGGTGGGAGATGGATGGTGGCTGGGACAGGCCAGGGAACAGCTGAAGCAAAGGCACAGGGGTCTGCTGGCAACGGGGCCTGGAAAGGGAGGCTGTGTGAGCAGGAGGTCAGGGCTAAGGAAGCAGCCTCGGATGCCCCAAACACCACGCTAGGAGGCCGAAGAGCAGAGGATGCAATCGGGATTACGCAACGAAGCCACTGGAGGAGATACATTTGAATCAATTCACCCAGTGAATATCTGGGCAGGGGGGCTGTCTGGATACAACGCATCCCACAGAGCGGAGGGGTACTCAGCAGCCACAGTGGGGTGGGGTCTGGGCTCTGGGAGCAGGGTCAGGGGGTCGGGGGAAGGCACTGGTATTAGGGGGAAGGTACTGGCAGGTGCTGGTTGCGCTGGCTGAGTTAAGGCTATAGTTTTCGCAGCCGCAAGTTTGGTCAAAACCCATTTTCCTGCCCTGTCCCCACTGGAAGATCTCGCTGCCAGCCCTGCTCTCTGGTTCAAGAGAGTGGTCCCTGGTATTTCTGGTGGGAGCATTTCAGTCCCTCCCCTGGTGAGTAATGCCCACATGGATGCTTATCAGGAACACGTGTTTCAAGGCTGCAAACTCCATGCGGGGAGGACACTGCTCATCTTGTTCAGTGGGTCCTTTAGCACCATATGCAATGCCTGGCTTGGGCCAGGTGGCTCCTTTGAGTGGGTTGAACCCAGAATTAACACTTTCTCCTGCCCTCTAGCATGAACAGAGGGCACTTTAGTAGCAAAAGTTATGACGACAAGGATGGCAGATCTGCAGGGAGAGAAATCATGATGTATTACAAAGTGACAAGGAAATCGCTTTTCAGGATGATCTGGGCCGAGACAGAGGGCTAGTGTGGATCACAATGTGGACAGTCTCTAGCTGACCTGGGTCATGCGACAGCTTGGGTCCCGTTGCCTTTCAGGCTTCAGGTTCTTTGGTTCGGGCCTGTGACTCGCCTTGACTCTGGACCCCCCAGGGAGGACTCAGCCCCACTGTTAAGGCAGGTAAATGGGTGGTATTTCACAGCCTCCCGCTGAAGGTCCCAAACCCACACTGGAAACCAGGCTCCTTCCTAGGAGGGAAGCAGGGAGAGCAGGGGAAGGAGGGCCGGTTATGGGGTCCTGAGCTTGGAGGAAAGGGTCAGAGGTGTGTGACTCACACAGACTGTGGGGAGGTGTTTTATTCACTCATCTACCAACTACAGATTACGTGCTTCTTGTGTGCCAGAGACGGGGCTAACTGCTGCACGGGTAATCTCATTTAATTCTCATAAGAGACCCAGTGAGGTGACGTGACTCACCAGGGTCACATAGCTGGTAAGGGCGGGCTGCACACAGAGCCTGCCTGTGCCCCCAGGCCCGCTTCCAGCCACCACCCTCTGGTCTCAGGGCCTTGCTCCCAGGGTTCTTCCGGGTCCACAGGGACGCAGGGAGATGGGAGAGGAGCTTGAGAGGGCCTGTTCGCCGAGAGATCACATTTCCAGGAAATGAGGGCTCAGAACCAGAAGGCCTGGACTGAAAATGGCTGCAGGAGAGGCAAGAGATAGGACTGGAGGGAGGTCAGCCCCAGACAGTGGGAGAGGAGCCCAGGCAGGCCTGGCTGACCCTTGATGTGTGGGCCTCTTGCTCAGGGCCAGAGGCAAGATCAGGTGACCTCCTGAGGTTTCGAGATACAGAGAGACAAAACCCGAGCGGCCGGGGCCTGGCCCAGGTCCGGGCACGCCTGCTGACCCTGCCTGGCTGGCAGCCTTGGAAGCTGCTTCCTGCCCCAGCAGGCGTAACCTTGGAGGACCTGTGACATTTCTCTTGGCCTCAGGTCCAGGCCCAAGAGGGAATGGGGAGAGGGGGGACATGAGATTCCTGAACACTCTGGAGGGTCCTTCCCACCCTCGCTGCCCGGCTGCAGGGTCTACAAGGGCTGATCTTCAGCTGTGAGGGGGGGAGCCAGTCTGTCTGGCTGTCCATCCAAGGGACTCACCCCTTTTGTTAAGTGCCGTTGCCTTTCAGGCTTCAGGTTCTTTGGTTCGGGCCTGTGACTCGCCTTGACTCTGGACCCCCCAGGGAGGACTCAGCCCCACTGTTAAGGCAGGTAAATGGGTGGTATTTCACAGCCTCCCGCTGAAGGTCCCAAACCCACACTGGAAACCAGGCTCCTTCCTAGGAGGGAAGCAGGGAGAGCAGGGGAAGGAGGGCCGGTTATGGGGTCCTGAGCTTGGAGGAAAGGGTCAGAGGTGTGTGACTCACACAGACTGTGGGGAGGTGTTTTATTCACTCATCTACCAACTACAGATTACGTGCTTCTTGTGTGCCAGAGACGGGGCTAACTGCTGCACGGGTAATCTCATTTAATTCTCATAAGAGACCCAGTGAGGTGACGTGACTCACCAGGGTCACATAGCTGGTAAGGGCGGGCTGCACACAGAGCCTGCCTGTGCCCCCAGGCCCGCTTCCAGCCACCACCCTCTGGTCTCAGGGCCTTGCTCCCAGGGTTCTTCCGGGTCCACAGGGACGCAGGGAGATGGGAGAGGAGCTTGAGAGGGCCTGTTCGCCGAGAGATCACATTTCCAGGAAATGAGGGCTCAGAACCAGAAGGCCTGGACTGAAAATGGCTGCAGGAGAGGCAAGAGATAGGACTGGAGGGAGGTCAGCCCCAGACAGTGGGGAGAGGAGCCCAGGCAGGCCTGGCTGACCCTTGATGTGTGGGCCTCTTGCTCAGGGCCAGAGGCAAGATCAGGTGACCTCCTGAGGTTTCGAGATACAGAGAGACAAAACCCGAGCGGCCGGGGCCTGGCCCAGGTCCGGGCACGCCTGCTGACCCTGCCTGGCTGGCAGCCTTGGAAGCTGCTTCCTGCCCCAGCAGGCGTAACCTTGGAGGACCTGTGACATTTCTCTTGGCCTCAGGTCCAGGCCCAAGAGGGAATGGGGAGAGGGGGGACATGAGATTCCTGAACACTCTGGAGGGTCCTTCCCACCCTCGCTGCCCGGCTGCAGGGTCTACAAGGGCTGATCTTCAGCTGTGAGGGCCAAGGCGGAGCCAGTCTGTCTGGCTCTGCGTTCCATCCAAGGGACTCGAGAAGAGGTTTGCCCGCCTGGGCGCCCCTCATCCTCCCTCCCTCTCTGTCCGTCAGCTCAGCTCCCAGATCAGCCAGGTCCCTCATTCTTCTAAGTCACACTGGGATGTGACCTGCCCCAGCCTGCAGTTTCCTCTGCCTTAGAGCTGCCCCTCCCCCAGTCTCTGTGGGTCCACATCTTGCCTATTCTTCAAGGTCGAGCTCAGATGCAGCTTCTTTCACAGAACCTCAAAATCCATTTAAAATGTCAGACCCAGAAAGAGTTGTAGGCAGCATCCAATCACTCCGTCATTTTGCGGATGGGGGATCTGGGGTGCAGGGTGGAGGGGGAGCAGCTAAAGCAGAGTATCCAGGATTGGCGGGGGTGAGGTACTGGGTTCAAATCCCGACTGCCGTTTCCTATCTATGGATCTCCTGGGCAAGGTTCCGAGATTTGACTCTCTGATGGGAAGGGGAGTTACCCCTCACCCCCAGGCGGCTGGGAAGGGCCAAATGAGGCTATGTGGCACAAACAGCCCAACACAGACAGCGTGACCGTCCAAAGGGACAGAGAGGTGACTGCTGAGCCATGGCCCACCTTCCTGGTACACGAGCTTTGCTTTTTCCTACCAGCTCCAGCCAGGTACTCTTTGTGGGCGTGTGTTAGCTTCCCGGTGTGGAGAGGTTCTCAACGACAGGAGCCACATCTGCTTTGCCTTCCCTGTGCCTAGCATTGCGACAGGCACGGGGGAGGTTCAAGAGGTGAGGCTGCGCTCAGTGACGGCTCCCCCACTCGGCCCTGGGTCAAAAGGGCTCGCTGCTTGCTGGTGTGTCCCTGTCCTCCTCATTGAAGCCCTCTGTTGACAGCGACACTCCCTCTGTGAACTCTTCTTCCTCAGCATTCTCCTTCCCTGCATCCCCAACGCTTCCCCACTCCCACAATGCTTTCAATCCGTCCGGGGCACTGGGAGCAGAGGTTGCTCGAGGTGAGGGAGCGTATGCCATCTTGGATAAAGGAGGAAAGCCCTCCCACCCTCGTGGTCCAAGCCAGCACCACTGCTAGCCTGAGCTCCCAGCGCCGGTCTCCCTCCTTCAACACCTGCCCTGCTCCACGGTGGCCCCCGGCGCTCCAGCTGAGACCTCTTCAGTGGTTTCCCCTCTGTCTCGGAACAAACTTCACACTCCTTCCAGTGGCCAGCACGAGCTGGCCCTGCCTCCTCACCCTTCACTTAGTGTCCTGTCTTCCCAACAGTTCCTCAGAGCGGAGCTGAGGCTGCTTTCTGCCTCAGGGCTTTGCCCACTGCCCCGCCCTCTGCTCAGAATGCCCCTCCCAGGTCCTATCTGGCTGGTGCCCCTTGTCTTTTGGGCATCAGCCTCAGCATCTGGCCAGCTGGCTGTAGACATTCACGTCCTCCTAGCCTTTCTTCTCCAGCCTCCTTCCTAAGGCAGTAATTACCAAATGCTTTGTGTTACTCTGTTTATTGTCTTTCCCTCTAAAAGGGAAGCCCCCTGAGGGCTGGGGCCTCAGTCTGTGGCGTTCCCTGCTGTGTCCTCAATGCCTGGCATGCAGTGAGGTGCTGGACAGATGTCTCTGGAACAACTGAGTACCTTGGTTTGAGCACTAGTGCTGTCAACTCCCTGCTCTGAGTGGGGAGCGGGGCCAGAATGGGACGCTGGATGGCATCCCAGTTCCTCCTGCATTCAGGCCTCACTGGGTGGTTCCATTATGTATGTCACTGAGCCGTGACCTGCCCAAACACCCAGCCCCCACACCGGTTTATTTTCCCACCCAGAGCCAGCGACGAAAGGTTTTCAGATTATTTCACATTTCTGGATTATCCATGAGACATCTCCCCTCAAGAGAAGGATCAAGAGTTTGACATTTCAAACCCTAAGCAGCTTCTCCCTGGCCTGCTTCAGATCTGAGGCTCTGCCGCCTGTGATGAGGTGGATGAGAAATGGAAGCCCATTTTAATCTTGGTTTGGCTTCATGAGGAGGAAAAATATGCTGCCCTCAAGAAAGTCTGGTCCATTCTCTATGCCATGCAGTTTCAAGAACCCAAGAGATTATCAACAGATGGGGAAACAGAGGTGGGTGTGGGGGAAGGAGGAGCAAACACTTGGTCAAGGGCACGTGGCAAGTTGGCCAACTGAGGAATGGTCCTTCCCTCCTGACCTCCACCTGCTACCCTTTGCCATCTCCAGGCACCAAGGGAGTTTTGAGGTCAGGGTCAGGTGGAGAGGAGTAATAAGTTTCCACTGACATGACTTCAGGACCCTGAGTCACCCTGGCCTCGAATGGCCTTCCCCGAGCAGGATGGGGCTTTCCAGGAGCCCTGCCATTTCTTCTCCAGGCAAAGACATTCCCAGGAGGCTGCAGGAGCTGCAGAGGTGGGAGGGGGTGGGGTGAGAGGTTCAGACAGGCCCCCAGCTCACGCCATCACTACCCACCACGTCCAAGTCAATTCTGCGACAGGTCTGTTCCAAAAGGAGGACATGATAGGCCAGTTACGGCTGTATTTCTGGAGCAGGCTGTTCATTAAGAAAATGATCCCTTCAACTCTGTCCCCTTAGACGATTTTGGGGGCATTTCCCCCTCTTTTTATTTTCCTTTTCTTGAACACAAACTCTTAAGAATAGTGAAGGAAGTGACCGTACCTGATAAAACAGTATCTAAACACCTAACAATATTTACCTAAAGTCTTAGGAAATGCATTTGGTTTCAGGACAAGGACTGGGTGTAGGATGTTTCTAGGTGAGAAACATCCTACCTGGACACAGACTCACTGACTGGAGGTTCCCAGACAGTGAGATGCCAACACCCTCGTGGAAGAATAGCCTTTTGGGGTACCCTGGAAGACCAGGAAAGGACATCCTGGCCACACCCTCTGCCTGGCCCTTGTCAGATTGCATTTTGAACTAAATGAAGCTCCAGGGAGACAAGGAAGTCAGCAGGGTCAGTATTCTGGATGGGCCTTGGTGGGTAGTTATCCAACCTGCTTCTTCTTTCATTTGTCTCCTGTAGAGCGACGGAAAAAAACACCCTCTCCTACAAGAGGTCACATGATGAGTGTTTGCTGGGACTCAGGTGGTCCCTGCCCAGGACCTAGCATGGCTGAGGGAAATGTACACCAGATGAATCTAACCAGACTGGTCCCATCCAGTCTACGGTCCTCCAGCCGTTTCAGTAATGGGACCCCTGAATGTCCAAGCCCCATGCTGGGCTCCCCACCCAAGCACTCCTCTCCTCCCTAAGACTGTTCCCAACTGGCTGTCCTGTCTTGGGTCCCCAATCCTGTCCTCAAACCCTTCCGGCTCATGGCTATCCTTCCTCCCCCTGCCCAAGCTCACACGTCCTCACCCCTACCCCAGTCCCAGCCCCCGGGCTTCTGCCCGCTGTCCCCACATCCTCAGACTCACCCAGGAACAAAACCTCGAGGTCCAGTCGGCACTTCAGTTGGCACTACAGGGAGGTGACGGTGAATGTGTCCTCAGGGTGAGGCTCCGCCATGGGCCCCAGGAAGCCGCTCTTGGGGCCCCCACCCAGGCCGGGATGCGCCTGCGGCATGAAGCCTGGATACCTGTAGGCGGTATCCTGCAGGGGCAGCAGCGAGTCCCTCGGCACGGGGGACAGGGTTAAGTCACTAAGGAGTGGGCAGCCATAGCCAGCAGCGGCTGCAGCGGGGCCACGGGGTGGGCCGGGCGGCCGGGCCATTTCCAGGGGCTCCTTGTCGGCCTTAGGGGTGGCCGGTGGGCTAGCCAGGTGTGGGGCACTGAGGCACGCGGCCTCCGTCCTGCCCAGGAAGTCAGCCAGCAGCCCCGAACCCACCTTGCCTTCGTAGGGTGGGCTGCGGGCAGCTGAGCCTGGCGGGTACCAGTATGCCGTACCCTTGCAGCTGGGGGAGTCGTAGTGGTGCTGGCCCAGCGGCAGGTCCCGACAGCTCAGGTGGGCCTGGGCCGCGGCCGCGTGGCCCAGGCTGGTCCCCTGGAGCCCATGCTTGAGGGGCTCACAGGCAGCCAGCTTTGTGGGCGGCGGCCGCAGCTCTTCCTTGAAGCCCAGGGTGGGTGAGCAGGTGGGCGAGTATGCCTTCTGCAGGCCCGCGTCAAACACCGTGGGTGGGAATGATCTCCAGGGGTAGAGCGACGAAAACACCCTCTCCTACAAGAGGTCACATGATGAGTGTTTGCTGGGACTCAGGTGGTCCCTGCCCAGGACCTAGCATGGCTGAGGGAAATGTACACCAGATGAATCTAACCAGACTGGTCCCATCCAGTCTCGGTCCTCCAGCCGTTTCAGTAATGGGACCCTGAATGTCCAAGCCCCATGCTGGGCTCCCCACCCAAGCACTCCTCTCCTCCCTAAGACTGTTCCCAACTGGCTGTCCTGTCTTGGGTCCCCAATCCTGTCCTCAAACCCTTCCGGCTCATGGCTATCCTTCCTCCCCCTGCCCAAGCTCACACGTCCTCACCCCTACCCCAGTCCCAGCCCCCGGGCTTCTGCCCGCTGTCCCCACATCCTCAGACTCACCCAGGAACAAAACCTCGAGGTCCAGTCGGCACTTCAGTTGGCACTACAGGGAGGTGACGGTGAATGTGTCCTCAGGGTGAGGCTCCGCCATGGGCCCCAGGAAGCCGCTCTTGGGGCCCCCACCCAGGCCGGGATGCGCCTGCGGCATGAAGCCTGGATACCTGTAGGCGGTATCCTGCAGGGGCAGCAGCGAGTCCCTCGGCACGGGGGACAGGGTTAAGTCACTAAGGAGTGGGCAGCCATAGCCAGCAGCGGCTGCAGCGGGGCCACGGGGTGGGCCGGGCGGCCGGGCCATTTCCAGGGGCTCCTTGTCGGCCTTAGGGGTGGCCGGTGGGCTAGCCAGGTGTGGGGCACTGAGGCACGCGGCCTCCGTCCTGCCCAGGAAGTCAGCCAGCAGCCCCGAACCCACCTTGCCTTCGTAGGGTGGGCTGCGGGCAGCTGAGCCTGGCGGGTACCAGTATGCCGTACCCTTGCAGCTGGGGGAGTCGTAGTGGTGCTGGCCCAGCGGCAGGTCCCGACAGCTCAGGTGGGCCTGGGCCGCGGCCGCGTGGCCCAGGCTGGTCCCCTGGAGCCCATGCTTGAGGGGCTCACAGGCAGCCAGCTTTGTGGGCGGCGGCCGCAGCTCTTCCTTGAAGCCCAGGGTGGGTGAGCAGGTGGGCGAGTATGCCTTCTGCAGGCCCGCGTCAAACACCGTGGGTGGGTGGGCCAGCGGCGGGAAATGCTTGCCATCCAGCTCAGGGGCCCCCAGGCTGGGCGAGTCGCAGTGGAAGCCTTGGCCGAAGGTACCATCCGACGGCGTGGACGGGTTCATGGAGTAGGGTCCCATGAAGTCGCAGGGGTCTCGCTCGCCCACGCTGAAGGCCCTCGACTGCGAGGGCAGCGGGGACATGCTGCTGTCCCCGCTGTAGTAGTCCAGGCCGAGGTCCGGGCTGTCCTGGAACAGGGGGTTGACGGGCTGTGGCTTGGGGATGAACTTGGCTTTGGCCGCCGCTCCGCCCCGCTCCTTCTTGGCCGAGCAGGCCCCACCACCTCGTCCACCCCGAGGCTGCCGGGGCCCAGTGCTCCGTTTGGATGGGTAGCCCGAGGCAGTGGCCGAGGCGGACGATGGGAAGCCCAGATGCGAGGCCTCGAACAGGTCCACCTTCTTCCGCCGTCCGCGGCCTGGCTTAGAGCTGCTCTGGAAGAGGACGCTCTGGTTCCAGTTGTAACCGGGGGCGGACGAGGCCTCATTCCAGTCCATCATCAGTTTCTCCAGGCTGGACAGGCTCGACTGGCCCTCGCTGCTCGAGGCCTCGCTGTTGGCACGCCGGAAACCGCCGCCGACCGGCTGATTGAACTGGGTGCTGTCGGAGGACGACTCGGAGAAGGTCTCCGACACGGCCGTCTGCTGCTTCACCTTCTGCGGCGTGTAGTTGGAGATGTCCAGGATCACGTTGGGCTCACTGACGTGGCAGTCGAAACCGGGATTGTAGAGTTGACTGAAGGCCTCGGAGGCCCAGTCCAGGCCTCCGTAGCCCTGCCGGAAAGGCCACTGAGACGCCCCCGCAAACTGCCGACAGTTCTCAGGCGAGGGCTGGAAGGAGGAGGACGACGAGGAGGCGGCAGAGGCGGCGGAGGTGGCAGAGGCTGTGGTGCCCTTGGGCACCATGTAGCTGCCGGGCGAGACTGTGCTGGCCCGGCTGTCACAGCGCAGAGGTGTGGGGGCTGAACCAGAGAAGGGGGCCCCCTCGGAGCTGTTGAAGAAGGAGGCCTTGCTGGGCGGCAGGCAGGGGCCCCCGGTAGGTGGCGGGGCATAGCCGGCACTGTGGGCGCTGCTGGGAGAGGCGGGCAGGCTGTTGCCGCTGCCGTAGGCAAAGCTGCAGTCCTTGCTGTTAGCGCAGTCCTGGCCCGTAAAGGGCTTAGCAGGGGCGAACACGCTTTGTCCAGCCCCGAAGCCGCCGTACTGCGGGGGGTAGGTGTTGGTGGGCGGGTGGGTGGTAGGTGAACGGGCCACGGCAGAAGGCGGCGGGGCCAGCTTCGGGAAGGTCTCGGCTGCCCGGCAGTCTGAAGTGGCTGGGGTGAGCCCATAGCTCGCTGCCCGGCCGGGCGGGAACGTCTGGCGAGTGGGCAGGACAGGCTGGAAGGAGGGCTCTGCCCCAGCCCCGCTGCTGCCCACGGCCACTGGGCTGGCCTTGGCTCCCCGGCTGGGGAAGGTGGCCAGGCCCCGCTGGGCCGGAAGGGCGCTGGTGGGGGGCCCCGCGTAGGTGCCTGACGCCTTCCGGGACTCAGGGCGAGAGGCCGAGAGGGCAAAGTCCAAGAGGTCGGAGGAGTCATCCGAATCGAGCAGGGAGCGAAAATAGCCAGTGAAAAGGTTCTGGCGCTCCTGGCTGAGCTCGGTCTGGCCCGCGGGGGCGGCCGCGCTGTAGTAGCTGCCACGGCCCGAAGCCCCGCTCTCTAGCCCGGTGGAAGCAAAGGCCCGGGCCTCGGTCCCCTGGAACCCGCAGTTTCGGCCAGCTTGCCCGCCCAGGTGCCCGTGGTGAGGGGCCCAGCCGCCACCCTTGTCCCCGGCCCACTCAGTGCCTGCCTCCCCAAAGCCTGGGCCGCTGGGCACCTGCTCTGGGAACAGAGTCCCGTTCTTCCGGGACCGCCTCTTGCGTTTGGGCTTCCCCGTCACAGCGTCGACCTCCCCCCGGCCCCGCTTGCGTGGGTGCCCCAACTCGGTGAGGCCGGGGCCCCCAACCCCCGCAGCGGCCACGGCCACCGCCTTCTTTTTCTTGCCGATGCCCTCGAAGAAGTCACTGAAGGAGCACCGGGCCGCCTTGGCTGCGTGGCCCCCTCCCCGGCCACCGAAACCGCCTGTCTTGCCGCCTCGCCGGCGGAAGCCCTGCACGCGATGCAGGAAGTGGGAGATGCTCTGGGTGTCCGGGGCCTGGTGCACGGACTCGGGCTCACTGGGCGTCCAGCAGCGGGGTGGTGAGCACCGCCCAGCGCACTGGCTCTGGCGGTTCAGGAAGGCCAGTTTGGCAAGGACATCTGAGTACTCGGCCTTGCTGTCGTTGGCGTCGGCCGCGTAGGACGGCTGGGGAGACGCCAGCTTCTGCTTCCGCCGCCGCCGCTTCTTGACCTCCGGCATGGCCATGGTGGCCGCTGCCACCGTGGCCGCCTCGGCCGCCACCACCACGGGCTCCTTGGGCTTACCAGGGCCCAGCAGCAGGTTCTTAGGAGGGCGGCCGCGCTTACGCTTGAGAATGATGGGCATCTCCCCGGGTGGGAAGACCACCACCACGTTCCGCCCGTTGTTCTTCATCTTCAGCAGTGGGGTGGGCTCCGCCGACACCCGCAGGCCCAGCTCCTTGCCCTCCACGCTCAGGCTGCTGCTCAGAGAGGACACCTTGTACGTGGTCTTGTTCCGCCGCCCCAGGGACACGGGGATCTTGGCCATCTTCACCACCATGCGCCGCACACCCCGGCACTTGCCTTTGCGAGGAGGGACCACTGCGGTCTGGGAGGACTCGGGCTCCAGCTCCGGGACCGGGCTGGGGCCTGGCAGGGCGGGAGGAGGTGGAGGCGGCGGTGGCGGTGGCTCAGCCAGGGCAGCTGCCAGCCCAGTGGGCATAGGCAGGGGCAGGAGGCGGCCCTCGGGGCCGGCGTCTGCCTTACGTCCCCGTCCCGCTTTCCGTCGGCGACACAGGATCTTTGGCCTATCGGTGCGCCGCAAGGCGTATTTGGGGTGACCCTCAGGCCCAGGAGGGCCATGGGGTGAACACAAGTCCAGGCGCAGGGGCTCAGCCAGTGGGCAGGGTCCCAGGGGCTGCTGGGGCTCCAGGCGGCGGCCGGGGACGTCAAGCAACTTGGGCAGGGGGTCAAGTGCCTGCGGGTCAAGCAGCTGCGATTCCAGGGAGTCGGGCAGGGTGTCTAGGGCCTGTAGAGCCAGGCTCGGCAACCCCAGAGGATCGGCAAGCGGCTGCAGGGGCGGCAGCTCCAAAGCTTCCCCGAGCGGCTCTAGAGCCTGCGGGTCCAGGAAGCGGGGCTGGGGGTCCAGGAGCTGAGGCTCAGGCTCAGGTGACGGCGGCTCCAGGGCCTGGGCCTCCAGCAGCTGGGCCTCCGGGCAAGTGAGGGAGGCCAGCTCACTAAGGATGTCGGCATCAGCAAGTTCTGAGTAATCAGGGCCGTCGGGTTCGGGCTCCGGTGGCAGACCCGTGGCCGCAGCTGTGGCTCCGGGACTGTGGCCTTGGCCAGGCTGGGGGCTGTCCCTAGGTTCAGGCTCAGGCTCGTAGAGAGGGTGGCTGGGCCTCTCAGACTTGGCGTGGGGAGTGGCCCGCTCCTCAGGGCTGCGGATGCTGTTGGCCAGGCTGGGCGAGGAGAAGAAGCTGTACTGAAGGTCCCCGGGGGGCGGGGCAGGTGGACGGCTGAGCCGAAGGCCACCGCAGTCCAGGTGCACGCCGCTGTGCTGCAGGTCCTGGGAGAGCCGGGTCAGGTCCTTCATGATGTCAATCAGCTGGACCACCGGACGCAGGTTCACCCGCCCGTTATCCCAGCGCCGTCGGGAGCTGCTGCTGTCTCCCGCAGGTGTGGGGCAGCGGGCCTGGGAGACAGGACGGGCCGCCCTTGGGGGCAGCGGGTCGTCCCCCTTGGCAAGGAGTGGTGGGCGCCGGGTGCTGGGGTCCCGGCGTGGGGGTGGGCGCGGGTTCTCAGAGAAGGTGTGGGCGAAGGCCTTGTCGGGTGGGCTGGCAGGGGGCCGGGCGGGAAGCAAGGGCCGGGGGGTGGGGGGGCCGCCGGGGTAGTACTTGGGCTCCCGGAGGTAGTCAGGAGAGCTGCACACGGCACTGGAAGTCACCACCAGGCCCTGGGGCTTCACACGCATCCTGACCTTGTCCTCCGAGGGCCGCCGGGCGGGGCCGGGGCTGACATGAGGGTGCGAGAAGCCGGGACCAGGACCTGCCGGCAGGACAGGCAGCAGGTGCCTCACTGAGGGCCAAGCCCTCCTCCGCTTCCCAGGTCGCCAGGGGTCCCCTGCATCTCTCTTCTGAGGCCCCTCAAAGCCCAATCCTTCTGCGGACCCCTAGTTTTTCCTAAACCACCACATGCACCGTGAACCCCTATGGGCCCCAGTTTTACTTCTAGACCTTTCTGTCTTTTGTCTAGACCCTGGCGAAGGACTGGGGGAGAAGAATTCGCCTGCTTTCGAGAGGGACGCTTATCAAACAGGGTGGAGCAACCACTCCAGATCAAATTTAAAGAGAGGACCAGGCCCACCAGAGGGCTCAGCAGTCCTATCAAGGACGTGGTGTCTTCTTTCTTGCCCCATCCCCAAGGTGAACCCGGATCACTCACCCTCGGCTCTGCCGCCTGGGTGTCACACTGGAGATCTCTGCGGGCAACGAGACAGACAGATCTCAGTAGTCTGGGAGCCATAGCCCAACCACTGCCCACCTGCCCAACCAGGCCCCCTACATACCAACCCCAGCTCCCCAGAACGCCCCCCAGTGCACACCCAGCTGACCTGAAAGAGAGAGGGCCCCCGTGCCCGGGGGCTCTGCCAGTCGCTGGCTGTCAGAGAGGGGTGTTGTGAAGCAACTTCGGCCTGAGCCCAGGCCTCGGGGTGTGGACAGCGCCTGGAAAGGACCATCGCAGCTCAGGTTTAGTGAGCACCTACTGCGCACCAGGCACTGGGCTAGACGCTGTCCAGGCATCGTTTCATTTAATTCTTCATATCAGTCCTGTGAGGTAGGGGCTATTAATAACCCCATTTTGCAGATGAGGAAATGGAGGCTGAGAGGAAGCGACATCATTCATTCATTCATATCCTCATTCTTTATGGAGTGCCTACTATGCACAAGGACTGGGTAGACAAACACCGATCAGATAATCATAAGTGACTTAATTATTAGTAGGATAAGAGCAGCAGAGAAAAACTGAAGAATGCCTGAGGGCTGAGGTTCAACAATCATACCAGCACTCAACAACAATCAAAGTTCAACTCCTGGGGACACTTTCTCTATTGCCAAACACTGGATGGAGCGCTTTATAAGATTATCTCAGCTAACCCTCTTGCATACCTGAGATCAATATGATCATCAGCCCCACTTTTACAGGCGAGGAAACACCCACTGGAAGGTGGTAAAGCACCATGAGGGCAAGGTTTCCACCTGTTGTCCTGGGTATCTCCCAACACCACAGCCCACGAATGTGCCTCAAAAAATATTTACTGACCGAACGAACGTGGCACACAGATCGATCAGCCGTTCTCCTTAAGGCTCTCTCATTCCTCTCCATACCCCAAAGTGGGAACCCAGGTAGGATGTGGAAGGAGGGAGGGAGATTAAGAAGGTGAAAAGGGACATTCTCTGCTCCCCATGCTACCTCGAGCCTTGGCCTGACCCTGCCACACACTTTCAGAGCCCCCTTTGTCTCTCCTTTATAGTGCTTATCAGGGCTGCGTCAATGACTCATGTGACTGTTCAGTGCACCCTCCCACCACGTGGGCTCTCAGGGGCAAGGACTGTGTCTTGTCTTGTTTACCGTAGCATCCCTTGACCCCAGGGCCTAGGCTGTGGATGCGACATAAACATTTACCGAGTGACTCCCTGAGCTGATCAGGGCCAAGATGGGATTTAGATCCAGGCGTGTCTGACTCTCAAGGGAGCCTGGGGACTCAGGGCCCTGGCTGATCCCCAGGAGCTACCTGGGGGAGCAGGGAGCTGAATGGGCCCTAACCACTAAGAGGATCACTTTTTACTCCACAGGAAGACAGCAGAGCTGACTTGGGGACAGGGAAGTGTGGGCAGGGACACCCCTCCGCTCCCCTCTGGTGGGCAGCAATGTGCAATCTACGAAGCACCTCCATACAGATGACCCACTGCATCTTCACTAAACCCAGGAAACATGGATTATTATCTCCACGTTATGAAGGAAGCAGGCTCAGAGCAGTTGTATAACTTGCCTGAAGTCACATAGCCGCTAAGTGGCAAGACTTCTAATTCTGTTGAGTCCAAAGCCTCCTTCCACTCCCAGCTCCTGTAAAGCTCCTCTGGCCACTCCTGAAAGTTCTTCTAGAGCTGCGGTCTAATTTAAGGCTGGGAGAAACCTTAAAAGCACCGAACCCTTTAGCTTCCAAACTCTGGGCCGGGGGGAGCCGCGTAACCTTCCGGAAAACCAGACCCTCGTCTGGGGAGTCCGACTCCTCAAGCTGAAGGGACATCTGGGAATCTAGTGAGGTTTTTTTTGGCTGCACTTTGCAGCCTGTGGGATCTTAGTTCCCCAACCAGGAATCAAACCTGTGGCCTCTGTGGTGGAAGCGCTGAGTCTTAACCACTGGACCACCAGGAAAGTCCCTGGGAATCTGTTTTTAAGCAACTCCTCCAGTGGGAACACTATTCCAGTGCCGCCTCGTGCCCCTCCCATTTTACAGACAAGGAAACTGAGACCGGAAGAGGGAAACAAACTCTGGCCAAGACCACAAGATCGCATGCGGAGGGCCCCTGTGTTGTTCATTCAAGCAGAACATCCCTTTGTCTCTTCAGGTCCCAGGCCTCAGCCCTTCCTCATTTACTGATCACCCTGGGTTCTGTTCTCTTATGTTCGCCTACAGACTGTGGCCGGGCGCCTTGTAGGCCAGGCCCTCTATGCTTCTAGAATCTCACTGCTGCTCTTGCAGGAAGGACTGTGAGTGAGAGACTCATGATGGAGGGACAGGGCTCAGACTTTAGAATCTCCAGGTTCGCTTTCCAACAGCACGCCTGACCCATGGCTCCCGCTGCCCTCTTGGAGATGCCTACCAGAAGCCACCAGCCCTCCCCTACTGAGGGCGGGGCTTACCAACCCTCCTGGCTCTGGAGACCTCCCACTGGGGGCCTGAGGGTGTCATCTTGGCAGAAGACAGAAACCGCCTTTCCAGTGGCTGCTTCTGTTCCACCCACCCGTGAAGACCTCTGGGTGCGTCGTCCTGCCAGACCTCCTGACTGTCCACGGCTCCCTCTCTCTCGCTCTCTCTCAGTCTCCAGGATTTGAGGGAAGCAACTGGTTCCCCTCCTCACCACACCCAGGCAGCCATTTTCTTGGACCCCTCCCAAGGGCACCACCTATCCCACGTCTGCGAACAAAGTCGAAAAGGTTCCTCTCTATGTCTGCTTCTGGGTCAGTGTGCCTGAGCCTGCCTATGGGGACACTGCTGGCTGGGAGGGGGCCGGGGGCCCCAACCTGCTGTGCACAGTGCCGGGAAGGGCCAGCCCACATCCTTGAGTCCCCAGCCCCACCCTCCCCGGCTGCGGCTGTGACCACCCCACCCCTTCCCCAGCCAGCCTCCCCTCCCCCACCCACAGCCTCCCCAGGGGAGCCAGGCTGCCAGCCCCAGCTCTCACTTCCGGCCTCATGACCCTCTCTCCAGCCTGCACACTCCTCCCCTCAACCCCCCTACACCATTTCCCTCCTAGCCCGGCCTGAAGGCCCAGGGATGTCCTCAAATGGAAACGTCTGCATCAAAGGGGCTATCACTGCTCGGCTGAAACCTCCCCCATCACCTCCCCTGGAGTCTTTATCTCCCCGGATCTGCCCCTCAGGAACTAGGCATCACCCCCTCAATTTCCTTTTCTTCGGCCCCCTCCCACCCACCCCTGAAGATCTTCTTCTAACCTGACTCCAGATCAGAACCCTAACAAAAATGACGATGATGAAAATAATAACAGCAGCTGTCACTGATTTGGCATTGTACGTGGAGGCTCAGAGAGGTTCAGAAACGCCTTAAGGACAAACAGCCAAGACAGGGAAGAGCTGGAGTCTGCACTTAGGTTTGTTGAGCTCCTCTAAACCAAACTTCTTCACTGCCCAGAGTCGGCCCCCTCCCTTGCAGCTTCCTCTAACTGTCCTGGTCCCAACCACCAGTTCTAATTTTCGACTTCTAACCTACCCTCTCCCAGCGTCTCTACCCCTCCCGCCGAGGTCATGCAGTGCACTACCCTCCCTCACCACTAGGTGTCCCCTCAGAGCCACTGATGCCCCCAAGGGGAGCAAGCCCCGCCCCGCCCCCTGGAATCAACAGGGCCCCCACAGCAGAGCACACCCCACCCCACCCCACCCCCGCCACACAGAGCTCCTTTGTGCAGCCCTTGCCCACCCCCTTCCTGCCCGGAGCAGGGCACCTGGCAAGCAGGTCTGCCCTAGGCCCGCCTCCTGCCAGCCCCCTGCCCTGGGTGCCAGGTGTGTGGGCACCACCACCAGCTCTGGCTGAACCCAAGGGTCACCCCGCTGGGCGGCCCTCCCTTCCTCTCTCCGAGGTCACCCAGGGACTGTGCTTCCCGCCCTGCTCCGCCCCCATCTCTCCTGCCCTTGGCCCTTGCAGACTCCTGTCCTTGTCTTTCCTTCAGTCTCCCGGAGGACACCCCTCCTCCAGCCCCACCAGGCCCTCCCCACAGCCTCGCACCACCACCCACCTCCTTCCCCTGAGAGCTCCTTGTTCCACCCCCCCTCCCCGCCCAGGTCTGAAGAACTCCTCCTCCTGGAAAGTTGCTGCTGGAAAGGAAGTGACTTCAGCAATTTGGCCACAAGGCTGGGCACTGCTGAGCCCAGCTCAGCTGAAGGCTTGCCCAGCCCACCTCCAAAGCACAAACCACGTGCACACACCTCCCCCAGGGCGCAGCTGAAACCCTGAGCACAGCTTCCCTGTGACACGCGGAAGGACCTCTGTGGACATGACCCCCCCACCCACCGTGTATTCAAAGTCTTGCCTGCACACCTCTCCAGTGTCCCCCAGCACCATCCAGCACGGCACACAACGTTCCATAGTCTCACACCTGCACAGGGCACTCAATCCTGCACAGTCAGTCCCCTGCTCCCACACAGTCAGCCTCTGAGTGTTCCCAGCCCAGTCCACTAAGACGCTCATGTACAGCACCCTGCACACCTCAGAACAGTGTCCCCACAGGTCTGCTTGCACACAAGTCCTTGCACACGAGATGCCCTGTACATTTACAGTCAGGTACACCCCAGCTCTGCATCCTCCCACAGCCAACATCCCCACCCTAACGATCCCCAGGAGACTCCACCCCCAGACCTCAGGCCCCAGGAATGCTCTTCTGGAAGCTGGGTGGGGTCCCCAGGCAGGCTGGGCTCTAGGGAGCTTCCTGGAGCCCGAGGCTTCATTTGTCAGTTTGGGAGGTGCCTCTGCCGGGCAGGGCCGCTGCACCTGGCCTCTGCAGCCCTCCAGCCTGGGTGGGCTCCTCTGGGCCCAGGGCAGGGAGGTGGCTCCTGCCCTGCCCCGTCTCATCCCAGGAGGACAGCCAAGCATGTCTCAGTTCCCCAGGTCCTCTCAGCTTCCACAGACACTAGAAGAGAGCAGTCTTGTGGGGTCTCAGCTTCACACATCAGGCTTTCTACCTCTGCCCTGGGTTCTGGTCACTGTCACATCCCCTTCCACTTCCAGTTCTCTCAGGTCATCCAGGTGCAGGTCCCCCAGATTAGGAGGCAGGACTCTGGGGAACTGGCTGTATATCCATGGACCTCACCTTTCTGGATAGTGGGGAGTCTAGAGTCAGTGGGGTTAAAATATTTTGATTCTAAAGGGCCCGCTCTTGGCCTCATCTGAGAATGGGGAATCCCGACAGGACTGGGAAGAAGTACCCCTGATCCCCACGTCCTGGGGTGCCCAGATGACCCGGCTTTCCTGTACACTGTTACCTCAGTCGGCTGCCTAGGTCTCACTCAGCAAGCAAGGCCCGTCTTCACCAGTGATTCCAGGGTGGTCTCTTCAGCAGTCTGAGAGTCGCCCGGAACCCGGGGCCCTCTGCACGCACTTAGCTGGGAAGGCTCTGGGGTCCAGGCCAATGGGCAGACAGGCAGGCAAGCTCCCATCTGTAAAAACAAAAACAGCACCCCAGACATCAGCATGGATACAGGATGAGCCAGACAGACGGACGAGGAAGTCGTCCTCGGGGGGCCCACTCTTGCACAGACATTGGCTCCAACCTCATTTCACTGGGAACTGTGAACCTATGTCTTGGGAGTCCCAGGCAGTAATGCTGGATGAGAAGACACATATACGTGTGAACAGGAACACACGTGGTGAAAGGAACCTGGCCCTGGGAGGCAGAGGGGTCCTTGGCTCCACTCTCACCATCTGTGTGATCTTGGGCAAGTCAGTTAACCTCTCTGGCTCTCAGTTTCCTAATCTATAAAATGGGAGAGTTTGTGAATGGGGAGAAGCACTCTAGGGAAACTATAAATGCTAAGAGCTCACTTACAATGCAGGTATGAGTTTCTGTTCAAAGTGACAGTGAATGCAGTTTGAGTACAGCAGCGAGTGTTTCCCTCCAGCCTGGGTGGGCTCCTCTGGGCCCAGGGCAGGGAGGTGGCTCCTGCCCTGCCCCGTCTCATCCCAGGAGGACAGCCAAGCATGTCTCAGTTCCCCAGGTCCTCTCAGCTTCCACAGACACTAGAAGAGAGCAGTCTTGTGGGGTCTCAGCTTCACACATCAGGCTTTCTACCTCTGCCCTGGGTTCTGGTCACTGTCACATCCCCTTCCACTTCCAGTTCTCTCAGGTCATCCAGGTGCAGGTCCCCCAGATTAGGAGGCAGGACTCTGGGGAACTGGCTGTATATCCATGGACCTCACCTTTCTGGATAGTGGGGAGTCTAGAGTCAGTGGGGTTAAAATATTTTGATTCTAAAGGGCCCGCTCTTGGCCTCATCTGAGAATGGGGAATCCCGACAGGACTGGGAAGAAGTACCCCTGATCCCCACGTCCTGGGGTGCCCAGATGACCCGGCTTTCCTGTACACTGTTACCTCAGTCGGCTGCCTAGGTCTCACTCAGCAAGCAAGGCCCGTCTTCACCAGTGATTCCAGGGTGGTCTCTTCAGCAGTCTGAGAGTCGCCCGGAACCCGGGGCCCTCTGCACGCACTTAGCTGGGAAGGCTCTGGGGTCCAGGCCAATGGGCAGACAGGCAGGCAAGCTCCCATCTGTAAAAACAAAAACAGCACCCCAGACATCAGCATGGATACAGGATGAGCCAGACAGACGGACGAGGAAGTCGTCCTCGGGGGGCCCACTCTTGCACAGACATTGGCTCCAACCTCATTTCACTGGGAACTGTGAACCTATGTCTTGGGAGTCCCAGGCAGTAATGCTGGATGAGAAGACACATATACGTGTGAACAGGAACACACGTGGTGAAAGGAACCTGGCCCTGGGAGGCAGAGGGGTCCTTGGCTCCACTCTCACCATCTGTGTGATCTTGGGCAAGTCAGTTAACCTCTCTGGCTCTCAGTTTCCTAATCTATAAAATGGGAGAGTTTGTGAATGGGGAGAAGCACTCTAGGGAAACTATAAATGCTAAGAGCTCACTTACAATGCAGGTATGAGTTTCTGTTCAAAGTGACAGTGAATGCAGATTTTCACGGGGATGTACAGCAGCGAGTGTTTACCCTTCTCCATCAGGGACGGAGGGTTACATGTCTCTTGTTTTCTTTAATAACCATGGCCCTCCTCACCCCCTTTGCTTCCTGCCCATTTGTCTGCCTCCCTGAGGTCTGTACTGGAGCCCAGAGGGGGTCTGGGAACCAGGCCTCATGGACTCCTTTAGGGTTTGGATGCCTAGGGGAGAGAGAGAGAGAGAGAGAGAGAGAGATGGATGTGTGTGTGTGTGCGTGTTAAGAGATCTTGCACATCTGTGAGTATTCAGCTGTCTGGGCAAATACACCAGCGTGTGGCTTCCTGGATCTGCTTAGCCTTCTGTATGCTTCTCTGTATTTTTGTATCTCTATGCAAGTATATGTGTGTTGAAGAGTATCCATGTATGGGACCGTCTGTGTATGTGAGCTGATATTTACTTGTGTTTGGTGTCTTCAGTTATACATGTGGGTGTGTTCAGTTCTGTGGGTGTGTCCAGCTGAGCCTATGTTTGCACACCTGTGGGGACACAGAGGTGTATGTGCCTAGTATGTGAACAGAGGTACCCAGCGGTGATTGGCGGAGGCAAGGTCATTTGCACACAATCTGGCTCTTTGCATCTCGCGATGCCAGGAGCTGAACTGCCCTCTGCCCACTGCTGACTCTCTGGGTGTGTGCACTGGGCGGGACCCTGGGATGGGTCTTCGCTGTCCCTGTAGGTTTCCGATCTGAGGCTGGTGACTGCGGCGCTGGTGTCCCTGGATCAGTGCCGCCTCCCTGCTACCTCTGCCTTTCTCTGTGTTTCCAGGCTCACGGTGTGTCAGCATGACTGGTCACAGTGTCCCTGTGGGCCTATTTCACCGTGGGTCAGTGTATGCTCGAGTGTGACCCTGCATGTGTGCTGTATGCCCTTATCACCGTGCCTCTGTGCATGTTAGTGGGTCCTTGTGCCATGTCTGCGTGTGAAAGGAACCTGGCCCTGGGAGGCAGAGGGGTCCTTGGCTCCACTCTCACCATCTGTGTGATCTTGGGCAAGTCAGTTAACCTCTGGCTCTCAGTTTCCTAATCTATAAAATGGGAGAGTTTGTGAATGGGGAGAAGCACTCTAGGGAAACTATAAATGCTAAGAGCTCACTTACAATGCAGGTATGAGTTTCTGTTCAAAGTGACAGTGAATGCAGATTTTCACGGGGATGTACAGCAGCGAGTGTTTACCCTTCTCCATCAGGGACGGAGGGTTACATGTCTCTTGTTTTCTTTAATAACCATGGCCCTCCTCACCCCCTTTGCTTCCTGCCCATTTGTCTGCCTCCCTGAGGTCTGTACTGGAGCCCAGAGGGGGTCTGGGAACCAGGCCTCATGGACTCCTTTAGGGTTTGGATGCCTAGGGGAGAGAGAGAGAGAGAGAGAGAGAGAGAGAGAGTGTGAGTGTGTGTGTGTGTGCGTGTTAAGAGATCTTGCACATCTGTGAGTATTCAGCTGTCTGGGCAAATACACCAGCGTGTGGCTTCCTGGATCTGCTTAGCCTTCTGTATGCTTCTCTGTATTTTTGTATCTCTATGCAAGTATATGTGTGTTGAAGAGTATCCATGTATGGGACCGTCTGTGTATGTGAGCTGATATTTACTTGTGTTTGGTGTCTTCAGTTATACATGTGGGTGTGTTCAGTTCTGTGGGTGTGTCCAGCTGAGCCTATGTTTGCACACCTGTGGGGACACAGAGGTGTATGTGCCTAGTATGTGAACAGAGGTACCCAGCGGTGATTGGCGGAGGCAAGGTCATTTGCACACAATCTGGCTCTTTGCATCTCGCGATGCCAGGAGCTGAACTGCCCTCTGCCCACTGCTGACTCTCTGGGTGTGTGCACTGGGGCGGGGACCCTGGGATGGGTCTTTCGCTGTCCCTGTAGGTTTCCGATCTGAGGCTGGTGACTGCGGGCGCTGGTGTCCCTGGATCAGTGCCGCCTCCCTGCTACCTCTGCCTTTCTCTGTGTTTCCAGGCTCACGGTGTGTCAGCATGACTGGTCACAGTGTCCCTGTGGGCCTATTTCACCGTGGGTCAGTGTATGCTCGAGTGTGACCCTGCATGTGTGTGCTGTATGCCCTTATCACCGTGCCTCTGTGCATGTTAGTGGGTCCTTGTGCCATGTTGCTGTGTGTCTGTGTGAGTTGAGTCTGTGTGCCATGCGTGCCTGTCGGCACAACGGTGCTTCAGTGTTTGTGTGATACCTCCGTGTAACTTGTCAATGCGTGCGTGTGTGCGGGTGTACGTGAGACTCTTTGTGAGACAGTGTGTCTGTGTCACTGTATTTGTACGCCTGCTTCTCTCTTCCCTCCCTGTCTTCTGCTCTCTCTCTCTCTCTCTCACTCTGTAGGAGCCAGACAACTCCCCAAGCCTGGATTAGGGACAATTTATCCACAGGCAGAGAAGGAGAATTCCAACCTGCCAGAGCCTCCTTCCTCTGATCTGTCCCCCCTCCCCCCATGGTTGGGTGGGCACAGAAATGCAGCCCGGCAGCTCCCAAGTCCTCAGGGAGCCCCCACCTTTGCAGCTCCCCAGAGGCCCCGGAGGGTGGAAAGGATGGAAATCTGGGTGGCCCCAGAGCCCTCTAGAGGGGGTGGCTTGGCTGCCCCCCATCCAGGCCCCCACAGCTCAGCTCAGCTCGGCCCTCCTCTCCTACAGATGGTGCTGGTGGTTGGGGGCAGTCTGCAAGAGTCTGCCTGGCCCCGGGGGCTGGAGTGGCCTGAGGAAGTCAAGCTGCTCCCTGCCTCTCCCCAGCCTGGTACTTCCCGACTGATAACTGCCAGCTCCCCCACCCCTTGAAATGTAAATGACGGGGGAACTTGTGACTATGCCCACACGGGCTGGGGGGGGGGGCGCTGGGAGCCAGGGGACAGCGGGTGGGGGGAACGTGGCAAGGGGGGCGCAGGGGCTGAGCTGGGACTAAGGCTCCCTTCACGGTGCTCCAGGCGCAAGGCTGCATCACATGTTTCCCATTAGCTGCTCTGGCCTCCTTGGTCAGGGGGTGTTGGCTGGGGGAGATTTGTTCTGGTTGCAGACACCAGCCGAGACCACACAAGAGAGAGAGAGGAAAAGACAGAGAGGGAGAGGGAGAGACCGAGCGCCAGAGAGAGAGGGAGAAAGATACAGAGGCGCACAGGGAGAGAGACAAGAGACAGAGCCATGAGAAGCAGAGACGAGCACACACAAATCCAAAAGCAGAGAGACGTACCAGGTGATGGGCAGGGCTAGCAGAGTCGGGGACAGGGCCAGTGACTGGGAAGGGGGCCAAGGGAGAGAGACTGCTCAGAGGCTGAGGAGTGGTCAGTAAGGCTCAGTGAGGCTCAGGGTGCTAGTCAGGACAGGAAGGAGTGAGAGGCCTGGGGGGGGGGCAGGGCACGGGGGCTACCAGCCTGATGGAGGGGACTCCAGGGTGACCCAGGGGGAACCTGCTGCACAGGGCCAGGGAGGGCAGGGGCGGTGGGTGGGGAGGCGGGTGGGCAGGGGGCGTGGTCGCTCCGAGTGCCCCACGAGGGCGGGGGCGGCCAGCGAGCCCGGAGCCTCCTGCCTCCTGACCCTCGAGCCTGGGAGAGATAACAGGCCCGAATAGTGCTGACTTGCGGTTCAGAAATCCAATATCCTCCACGGCGCTCTAATCGACTACCTGAGCTCCCGGCCCGCGCCGAGCTGCCCCGATTAATCCTGCGGCTCCACAGCCTTAATTAGTTTAACAGTTTCAGGGGCAGGAGAGGCAAGGTATAGGGGCCCCCAGACCTGTGGGGACACTGCCCCCTACGCCAGCCCTGCTTGGTGCCCCACCTCCCCAGTCACACCTGCCCCAGCGGCCCCTTTCCACACCGTATGAAACACACTGGGGGGTACTGATGAACAGAAACAATATAAGAACATGTTTATCATAAGATGTCAAATGAAAAAAAAAAACAAAAAAACCCCACTGAGTCCCTCCTCCTGGGGAAGACCCAAGGGCGGGCACCTGGGTCTGAAGTTAGGTCTTGGGGAACCCAGATCCTCCCCATCCCGGCCTGTCCCTGTGCCGGTGGCCTGGGTGCTGGTTCTGGCCTGCCCTTTGGGGCCCAGCCAACTGATAGCCCCACTGGGCAACACATTGTCCTCTTGGGGTTGAGAGACAAGCTCCCAAGTTTCTGACAGTCCCCCTACAGCATGAGATACTCACACACGTCACTTCCCACAGGGGCATGAGATGGGCCCACGGTGACATCTCACACATACCCGACAGTCAAAGACAGGTGTACAGAACTGTCACTTCCTCCAAACTCTGAGACGAGCACAGCGGATACCCCCGGACAGCACGAGACAGAACACAGGGTGTCACTCCCACAGTGGTATGACTGACATATAATCAGGACCCCTACCCACTGATGGGATATGAAATGTAGAGAACCTGTCTCTCTCTCTTACACACACACACACACACACACACACACACACACACACACGCCTCACCTTCCAGGTAGGACAAAGGTACGGACCCCCTCCCAACAACACAGGGTACAAGCCAGGGACACACACTTGCCCCTTCCCCACGAGTCCCTTCCAAACTGCAAGGTGGGTCATCCCCACGTTGCCCAGGCTGCTCTGGACAGGTGACAGCCCACCCACCCTGCCCTGTCACTGCCAGCCTGGTGGTGCCGTCGTCTGCCTGCAGAGGCGTCACAGCTCACAGGGCATGAATGTCACCCCAGCACTGCCAGCGCCGGGCACAGCCACACGTTGCCCCAGTGACAAACACCACTGGCCCCAGGCGGCGGAGGCGCACAGGGCTCTGGGCGTGACCTTGGTCCCCTGGACACCAAGGGGCGGCGCCATGGCCTCTCTCCTGGGTCACCCAGTGGTCTGGAGCTAAAGACAAGTGCTGGGAAGAAAGCCAGATGCAGACAACCTGACAATGCCATTTCCCCGAGCAGCAACCCCCACACCATTTATTTTTCCTTTTTTTTAAAAATTTGGTTGCTCCAGGTCTTAGCTGTAGCACGTGGAATCTAGTTCCCTGAGCAGGGATTGAACCTGGGCCCTTTGCATTGGGAGCTCAGAGTCTTAGCCTCTGGACCACCAGGGAAGTCCCCTACCCCATTTCTAATTGAACGTAGCTGTTACTGAGGGAGCGGGGAGAAGGCAGAGTGCAAAGAGGCTGTCCCCGAGGCCCGGGAGCAGCTCCTACAGGATGTCTTCAGAGGCTGTGGAGTGAGGCGGGATAGGGGTTGCTGTCACCATGCCCTCGAAGCCGAGGACCGAGGGGGTAGGACGACCGCTTCAGATGCTCACTGCCGTCAGGGGAGCCCCTCTTTCTTACCAAGGCCCCCTTCCAAATTCAGGCCACAGAGCCTGACAAGGAGGCCAAAGTCCAGGGGCATGACTCACCCGGGGAACAGGCCCAGCCTGCTGGCCAGAAAGTGAGGGAGGCCAAGAGCCAAGAGGCCTGGGTTCAAGTCTGAGCTCCTCCCAGGCCAAGTGGAGTGACCTTGGGGCAGAGGCTCAGTCTCTTTGGCTTTGGGGAGGGGGAAGAGGCAGCCACCTGGGAGGCGCCGGGGCTGCAGACCAGCCAGCAGGGCCCCGGCGGCCATGGGAAGGACAATCGCCGGCCCCACCTCTTCCTCGCCAGAAACCTCCGCTTCCTGTATCTCAGTTTCCTCAGCTGTAAAGCAGAGAGGCTTCCCTGACCAGGGACTGAATCTACACACCCTGCATTAGCAGCGTGGAATCTTAACCAGCGGACACCCAGGAAGTCCTGACAGTAGCTTCTTACCGAAGAGGGGAAGATAGACTAAGAGAGAGCAGGAGGCTTGCCCAAGCCACAGAGCTAGTTAGTATCAGCTGAACTCAGCCTCCACCTCCAGGTTTCCCACCTGAGAGAGAGAAAGTGTGTGTGTGTGCGTGTGTGTTTGTGTCAGAGCGCTGTTGCTTACAGAGCTGCCCTACTGTCCAGGGAAGATCAAGAGAATGGACAGGAATCTGTCATATAGTCCGACCTTTACCCTAAACCCCACTTGGCCCACCTTCCAACTTTGGACCAGAAGGCCAGCTCTAAGGGAGGGAGGCAGCCCCCGCCCCAACCCCCATGACCAGAGCCAGCACCTGCTGCTTGAAAGGACTGGGGGACTTGGGATGTCAGTGTCCAAGGCCCTCTTGTGGTACAGGAGCCCAGAGAGGGACAGGCCTAACCTGAGGTCACACAGCACGACAGCAGCAGAGTCCAGAGCCCTGGCCAGGGACAGCCTCAGAGCAGAGTTCTAGAGAGCCCCTGGGGTGGCTGGAGCTGGGGGGCCCTGAGGGACTGAGCAAAACGTGGCGACAGATGGCCTGCCGAGGCAGCGGCGATCTGGGCGGCTGGCAGGCATGCTCGCTCCCGCGCAGGGAAGCGGCTAATTTTAGCTGAGGCCTCGATGCCAGCTTTGTTCCCCCCCACCCACCCGCCGAGGGGGCCCAGCATGCCTTGCGTGCAACCC